>CM066206.1:25615615-31070615 GCA_033675395.1 Rhodiola chrysanthemifolia | reverse complement strand
GGATGGTATCTGATCATCTTCGAGCCCCTAACTTTCGTTCTTGATTAATGAAAACATCCTTCACAAATGATTTCGTAGTTGTTCCTCTTTCATAAATCTAGAAATTTCACCTCTGACTATGAATACGAATGCCCCCAACTGTCCTTGTTAATCATTACTCCGATCCCAAAGACCAACACAATAGGATCGAAATCCTATGATGTTATCCCATGCTAATGTACACAGAGCGTAGGCTTGCTTTGAGCACTCCAATTTCTTCAAAGTAACTACGTCGGAGGCATGACCCGGCCAGTTAAGGCCAGGAGCGCATCGCCGGTAGAAGGGCCAAGACGCCCGGTGCACACCGAAAGGAGGACCGTACGTCTCAACCCAAGGTCCAACTACGAGCTTTTTAACTGCAACAACTTAAATATACGCTATTGGAGCTGGAATTACCGCGGTTGCTGGCACAAGACTTCCCTCCAATGGATCCTCGTTAAGGGATTTAGATTGTACTCATTCCAATTACCAGACTGATTGAGCCCGTATTGTTATTTATTGTCACTACCTCCCCGTGTCAGAATTGGGTAATCTGCGCGCCTGCTGCCTTCCTTGGATGTGGTAGCCGTTTTCCAAGCTCCCTCTCCGGAAATCGAACCCTAATTCTCCGTCACCCGTCACCACCATGGTAGGCCACTATCCTACCATCGAAAGTTGATAGGGTAGAAATTTGAATGATGCGTCGCCGGCACAAAGTTCGTGCGATTTGTCGAGTTATCATGAATCCCCAAAGCGACGGGCAAAGCCCGCGTTGGCCTTTTATCTAATAAATGCATCCCTTCCATAAGTCGGGGATTTGCCCTCTTTTGACCATGAAAATGGAGCATTTTTTTTGTTGGGTCCTATTTTTCACCCTCTTTTGACTCCACACTTAAAACTTGACAATATGTTCAAGGAATGTATGGAATGAGCGGGAAACAATCATAAGAAAGGCACTAAATTAGAGACACTCAAGTCACCTAGGAGCATACAAGAGGTCTAAGTTTTTCGTGAAATTGTTTAAAAGTGCTTGCTAGAACTTAATCCAAGGTATTTCAATGAAAATACTTAGAAAATTAGATAGACAAGAGATAGCAATGATATTGATTTACAAGAATGCACTTTCAAAATACTAGGTCGGTTCTAAGTTCAAGATCCAATAAAAATGAAAAGTAGGCTAGATGTGATTTATAGGTAATTTGGAGTTGATAATCACAAGCCTATGTGGTTAAAAACACTCTCATGTTAATGATAGAATACATGAATGCAAGTGTCCATTCAAGAATGATAGGCATGGCATGATATGAATGGACTATGCGACTACCCACTCCACACTTAATTAAGATATAGCTTAGTCCCTAAGCGCAAACAATGAAGAGAATGAGATAAAGGCGCATAGGAACTCCCCTCATTTGTAGATGTGCCCCACCAATAGATAAGATGTCATTGTGCTAAGATTGATCGTACATGATGCAAAGAACTTCCTTGATGACAAGAACACATGAGAGGTTAAAAGCAACAAGTGATATACAATGTAGTAAAAAACTCAAGTATGAGCGAGGAAGCATCACAAGTCACAAAAAACATCATGGCATAAGATTAATAGAGTTCAAACAAGGAAGGTTAATCACATCCTCCAAAATGTGCACAAGATGTCTTAAGTGCCCAAAATGTGAAACTAGGGTCATAGCATGGTATAACAAATAGTTTCAATATAGTATACTCAAATAAGGCACATAAAACCTAAGGGGTGACATCATCATTCATAGATAAATCAAGAGAAATGTGGAGGGGCTTGGCGATGTGAAGTGGATTACTCACTCCACACTTAAAATTTGTCCCGCTACTTGACAGAGATGCTTGTCGTCGAAGCAAAACGTGCAAATAAATTTATAATGTCCGCTACTCGCGACTACACTACTGGGTAGTAAGTGGTAAGTAGGGGTCGAACCCAAAGGAATTAGGGGGATAAGTTGTTCTCTAAGTTGGACGATTTTGGGATTGGTTGGTTGGTTTTAAAGCTACCAGCTAAGTGATTGATTGGTTGATTGGTTGGTTTTAGTACTGGAAAGTAACTGATAATTATTACAATTAAAAGAAAGCGTTCGGTTTCAGGGGCCTTGTATTATATCCTGTTTATCATTGACTCTTAGTGAACCTTCTAAGTATTCAAACATGAATCGAGGCTATTCCTAGCTCAAGACTTGCAACATCGTCTAGCCCTTTTAAGGTCGTAGAGCACTTATTCTACTTCAGCTAATTCCTCCTTCCGAAGTATCTTAGCTTTATGTGCATCCATTTGGTCCCTTTGGTCCAGTTTCCAAATGGTTTTTTAGATAGATCAAACTCCTCGGATAAGCTTGCCCATTTGGTCCCCTTGGTCTGGTTACAAATGGTTCACTTACCCGAGTATGATCACGAATCCCAAGGAAGAGCTTTGCCCGTCAAAGCGTCCACTCAACCTTGGAGATTCTAATCTTATATATGGCACATAGAATAAGTTTTGAATACAAAGACGAGACACTAAGTTAATAGTCTAAAACATTTTATAATACAAGTCCACCCGTTTTACCGAACGACTAGTTTAGCTACTATTTATCGCGCTAAACATTATAACTAAGGAATTGGAAATTAAAGACGGAAAATAAATATTGAAATACTTACAACCGTTGAAGCGCCAAGGGAGCAATCTTTTATTTCCAAAGCCAAACTTACAAACTTAGAGAGATAAGTGATTTTTGTATGATATGTGGATGATGGTGAGATGATACAAATGAGAGGGGATGGGTTGTATTTATAGGCTAAGGGAGGAGAAATGGGTGGTGGAGATGAGGGGCAAGTGTCTTTGATCCAATGGAGGAGGAGGAGGAGCAAGGAGGAGCCGCCACATGGGGGAGGAGCAAAGCCGCCGGTCACCAAGAGTGGAGGAGCCGCCGGTTGCCGGTTGCCATGGAGGGAGGAGCTCCTCCCTTGGCCACCTCCAAGCATGGTGGCCGGTCACCTTGGTCCATGCTTTCATTTGATAGTTGCTTTGGAATGGCCAAGTGATTCTAAGACTAATGGTCGAGCCAGTTTTTCCAAATTTCATGTTTTGGTTGAGCAACTTGGTTTTGGTGCCTATGCGCGCGGGGCCTTTACTATGGAATTGGGCCAATCTGCCAATCTGCTCGAGCGTTTTGTCTGGGAAGCGAGATTGTCCGACTTGTGGGGCATTCCAAACATCTTGGTCGAGCCAGATTTTCCAGATGCATCGGTCGGGTCGAGCGACTTGGTTTGGGTGCCTAAGCGCGCCGGGCCTTTGCCTTGGAATTGAGCTAACTGCCAATCTGCTCGAGCATTCTCCTTGGTTTTCCAACATTGTCCACTTTATTTTCCATTTGGAATATTTTGGTCGAGGCGGAATTGTCAGATGAGATGGTTTGCTCAGGCAACTTGAATTGAGTGTTTGGTCAGCTCGGCGGAGGGCCTGGAACTGCTTCAACCGGTCGGGTGGTTTCTGCGACATTTTCCCACCCGGTCGGTTGAGTCTTCAATGCAAATTCCTCTTCGGTTTGATTTGTTTGGAGTGATTCCATGTCAGGATCCTTGAGATTTCTTCAGTCAGCGTCTGATCTTGACCTTGGAATAACTCTTAACATCTTTTCAGCGTAAAATCCTCTCCTTAGCGTGTTTTCTCTCTAAGCGCCAAAATACCCTGTAGAAATATATCGGGACTAACAAGCAAAAGTTAAATAGACCAACAGTCTAATTTGGTGGGTTTTACGGTGTTTATGATTCGTATAATTTGGGTCCATCACTACTCATAAATTTCAGACCCCATACTTAGAGCCTAAGCTACCCAAAGTCATGCCAAACACTATAAAAAAAGAATGAACAACTTACAAACCGGGTTACCTACCACGAGGGCCTAGTTTTTCTCGTCTTGGCAAAGACGTAGCAAAGCGCCATATAGAATCACTCGTTGAGAAGTCCTTTGCTAGGATCCATTCTCACGGGGCCTTGGACATTTGGGGTGTCAAATCCCATTTGAATTTCTTCCCATCAAGTCTACAATGGACTTTCCTTTGGGAACTTGACCCCTTCAAGAATGAAGATCCCTTAAGAACTAAGGGGTCTTGGGAGCTTTTTCCAAATAATCTTTCAAAATAGGGCAAGAAGCTCCAAAACTTGTCTTCAGACGTCATAGTGCAGAAAGGGTCTTCATAACTTGTCTCGAGATTGATGGGCACTCCCTCCTTGGGGTTTTCAATTATGTCCTTGGGTGCCCAATCCTCAATATCCCTCTCTAAACTTGTGTCATCTTGTATGCGAGGTTGTCTGACAGCACTGCCTTGTCGCGAGGCAATGTGTACAAAATTAATCTATAAGTCCGCTACTCGTGACTTCACTATTGGGTAGTAAAGCGGTAAGTAGGGGTCGAACCCAAGGGAATTAGTGGATAGTTGTTCTTTCGAGAATGGAAAATTAAATAAGACAGTTGGGGGTTGGTTGTGATTTTAGTACTGAAAAGTAAATGACTGAAAGTAAAGAAAGTAAATACAGGACATAAAGTAAATACTGAAAAGTAAAGTGCTGGAACAGTCGAGTTCAATATCGACTAATCAACATACTTTTGGTATGGATTGATATTGAAAGGGTATGTAATAAGCGACAGAAAGTAAATTACTGAAAGTAAATGTGCGGAAATTAAAGTACTGAAAGTAAATGACTGAAAATAAGCAGTTGATAGTGAGACTGAAAGTAAAGTGACAGGTGATGTTTTAATTAAAGGAAAGGATTCGGTTTTAGGGGCCTTGTATCATAAATCTGTTCATCATTGACCGCTAATGATCATACTATGTGTTCAAAGATGTATCAAGGCTATTTCTAGCACTCGACTTGCCACATCGTCTAGTCCTTTTCAAGACATAGAACACTTGTTCTACTTATGCTAATTCCTCCTTTCGAAGTATCTTAGCTTATGTGCATCCACCTGATCAATCATTTCCGATCAACCAAGTGGTGTTTAAGAAAGGTTGAACTCCTTGAATAAGCTTTGCTCTTTCGAGCCTCCACTTACCCGAGTATGTTCACGAACCTCATGGAAAAGCTTTGCTCTTTCGAGCCTCCACTCATCCATGAATGTTCTAACCTAATATGTGGCACATAGAACAAGTCTGAACACAATAGAAGCACTAAGAAAAGGGTCTAAAACATGTTTTGATACAAACACACCCCTTCAACCGAATGAAGGGTTTAGCTACGAATATCCATGGAAGAGGACATCATAGCTAAGTGCTTGAAAAGTAAATGTTTTCGAAAGACAAAAAGTAAAGTTTTTGAAAGTAAAAGACAGGGAAAAGCTTCAGCACTTCAAGAACCAACAAGAGTACTCAAGAACAAGCTTGGAGCTTTCAATATCAAAGTTGAGTGTTTACAAGGATTGTGCCTAAAATCTAGAGAGATTCTCTACAAGGATTATGAGACTTGAGACTACAATTTGGGACATTGAACAAAGGAGAGGGAATGTGGTATTTATAGGCAAAGGAGAGAGGCAAATCAACAAGGCATGGGCACTCCAAGTCAAGCCGCCGGCCATAGGTGGCACTTCTCCCTTGGTTGAGGTGTCCTCCCAAAAGCAGCCAGTTAGGTAGCTCCAAAAGCAGCCGGCCAGCTGTCCTCCCAAAGCAGCCGGTATGGGCTCCTCCTACAAGGGATGGAGTAGAAGAAAGTCAACATCCATTAATTGCTGGCCGGAGCTTGGTCGGTTTTTGGCCTTTTGCTTTTGGATTTGGAATGCTGAGGCAATTCTAAGACTAATGGTCGAAGTCGTTTTGCCGGAATCTGCCCGGAACCTGGTCGGAATCCCAAAACGGCCGAAATTGCCCTAGTTTGGCCTTGATCGGGCTTGAGCGGGTTCCACTCGGGCGTTTTCTCTAGGAAGTGAGATTGTCCAACTTATTGGGCATTTAAAACACTTTGGTCGAGCCAGATTTGCGAGATTCCATGGTTTGGTCGAGCGACTTGGTTTCGGTGCCTATCCGCGCGGGGCCTTTGCTTTGGAATTAGGCCAACAGCCAATTTGCTCGGGCGTTCTCCTTGGTTTTCCGACATTGTCCACCTCATTTGCCATTTTGATCATTTTTCACGAGGCGGATTTGTCAGATCAGATGATTTGTTCGGGCAACTTGAATTTGGACTAGGACAGCTCGGTAGGTGCGCTGGAACGCTGGGGCGCGGCCTGGTTCTGCTTCAGCCGGTCGGGTGGATCTGAGGCATTTTCCCAGCCGGTCGGGTGAATCTCCAATGCTATTATTTTGGGCGCAATTCTCCCCTTTTAGGCATGTTTCTTCTCTAAACCTCAAAATAGCCTGTAGAGCAAAAATGGAACTAACAAGTAAACGTTGTTAAGACAAAGTGTCTAATTTGGTGGGTTTAACTGTCTTAATGAATCATATAAATATGGTCCATCAGATCACCCCACACTTATACTTGTTCGTCCCGAACAATGCTATTTAAAGAGGCACACACAATCCAAGTAAAAACTTTAAATAAGAAAGTGAGAATGTGGGACTAGATTTATCCTATTCATGCAATACTTATTTGTTACCAATCTAAACCGTGTAAATACTTAGAAGAAACTTGATACTTGTACCTTCGAGCTGAGATGCAAATTAATTCGGATGATTCGGGAGATAGCACTTTTCAGGCTCCTGGACTGCATTCTTGGGACCGACTCGCATTATATGGTTTTCTCGTAGCTTTCTCTAGCACATGATTTGGTTCGGGTTTCAATGATCTGAGCTCTTTGATTTCCTTTTGATGAGGGATAGCTTTTGAAGTGATTTGGTCTTTGGCCTTCGATTTTGAATTGGAGCTTCTTCACTTTTGTTTCGGTTAAAACCTTCACAATTTTGGGCCTTCGGCCTTTGATTTGCTTCTTCGAGCTTTGCTTCTTTGTGACTTGCTTGTCCACTTTCTCAACCTTTTGGGAGGTCCAATCATCGCCCGAGAGCATATGGAAATACCTCCCCGCTCTTTCTCATCCTCGCCGTTTCGCGCGGGTCAAGATGAGGGTCGCTCATCTATTTTCTCGGCTACTAGGACTAGAGATAGGACGGTTTGATTCCCGTCCCGCCTCTTGCATAAACGCTGCATGGCGGAGATGACTCTAATCTCCATTGAAACCCGAAGTGCAGCCTCCACTGACTTCGTAAACCATATAGCGAAATCCGATCCTTCGAGTGCTTGCCAAGCCTCTCTAGGGCGTTTTATATCAACTCCACATCCCCTGTATATCTCAGCACAAAGGGACAATTAAGAAGTTACATCTTCAAGTCTTTGCACAGTTGAGATTTCACAAGGTTATTGCATGAATTTAGATCTATCTTTTTCACATTCTCAAGTTCATATTTTCAAAAAGATAATATTAAGGGAAAAGGAAAAGAAAAAACATGTTAACTAACTATGTGCAAAGGTTGTTCTCACCCCACACTTTTGAACGAAGGCGTGCCTCTCGGCATAACTTAGTTCAAAAGCCGATTGCAAGCAAATATTTACAAGAAAGGAAATGGGTGAGTACGACTTAAGGCAAAAAACTAAATGACATAAAATAAAATGACTGAAAATAAGATAGATGTCGGGTTACCTCCCGACCAGTGCCTTTGTTTAACGTCGTTGGCTCGACAGTACCTCACTCCTGGATTATAAGTTCGGATCCCATGGGCGGCTCAGGTCATAGTGTTGTGGAGTGCCTACTTTCATTCTTGCCTTGACTTTCCCCGAGTTCTTGTGAGATGATGTGCTCGGGTCAGGACTCCATTGTTCCGGTGTTTTTTCCTTCCAACACCTCTGAGAAGGCGAGGATCTTTTGACCATATTTGCTGGTCCTTTGAGCCGTGCTCTTGTGTTTCTCCTAGCTGCTGATCCATTGAGCCGTGCTCTTGTGTTTCTCCATCCGGGTTTCCATTCCACCGGGCCATGTCTTGGTCGCTTTTTTATGTATGACCGGTTGGCATCCTCGCGAGTTTGGAAGTTCAGAATCTTGCCATCAAACATATGCGACATCAAGCTTGTTCCAATGTTATGCTTCGCCTTTGTGGCAACGAGGAACGGTCGTTTCAGAATGAGTGAGTTTTCAGGGCTGCTTTGTTGACTCGGAGTGAGTGAGCGCTCCATTGTTGGCTTTCCTTGACCTTGTACCGCCTCCAACTAGCCTTGCACCGCATCATCATTGATTACATGATCTTCGGTGGATGTGATCTGCATAGAAAATGAAGGGTTAAGTTGGGGCACTTTAGCCACAAGGTCCGGGCCTTTCTCGGCTGGTTCGGCAATGAGGAACGGGACTGCTTTGGGCAGCTTGTCAGTGAGGACATGGACTTCCTCTTCTGCCAGTTCCCATTAAGGCTTTTCCTCGTCCCATACTGGATCGGTTTCTGGCTCTAGGTCTTCTGATGGCTCGGGAGTGATCTCCCATGTAGGCTCTTCCTCGCTGACCTTTGTCTTTGTCTCGAGCATTTCATTGACCCGGTATGCAGCTTCTTTTTGAGCCGCCTCTACTATTGCCCATGATTCGACGTCTCCTTCCGGCTTAGGCATTGTTGTGGGCAAGATTGTGACGGAGGTGTCATATGTGATGTCTTCCACGACCTGCACTGGATCGGCTTCTACCGTTGGCGCCTTATCATCAGTTTGGGGCATCGGCCCTCGTTTTGAGCTCTCTGCCATATCATCTATCAAGTTCCACAGTTTAGACATGGTTAAATTCATCACCGAACCTCCTGCCGCAGCATCAAGTATATTCCGGTCATGTGGCATCATCCCACCGAGAAACCTCTGAAGAAGATTAAAGTTCGTGAATCCATGGTGCGGGCAGCTCGTCACAATGGAATCGAAGTACGATAAGTACTCGTCCAATGTTTCGTCCCGGGATTGCTTAATGGTGATGATCTTCTCACGGACTTCAAGTCGAAAGGATGGCGGGGCTCTTTGATAGGGATCGGTGCGATAATTTGACAGGGAAAACTCTTTTAGAAATTTGGCTCGTAGATGCCCATAATAGCCTTCATAATCTGCATATGATGAGTAATACCAAGATAGTGCAGAATCAGTTAAGGAAAACTCAAAACATTTTAACTTAAACCCCTCTAAGGACTCGTCCTCAGGCTTCATGCGGCCGCAGATGGAGTGAAATATTTGTACATGTTCCACAGGGTCTTCTCCGATGGTTCTTCCAAACTGGGGAAGATACCGAATCATCCATGAAGACATAGTGGATTATGCAAAAGGGAAAGAAAAGAACAACCATCCGATTACTAACTCCCCGGCAACGGCGCCAATTTGACAGCACTGCCTTGTCGCGAGGCAATGTGTACAAAATTAATTTATAAGTCCGCTACTCGTGACTTCACTATTGGGTAGTAAAGCGGTAAGTAGGGGTCGAACCCAAGGGAATTAGTGGATAGTTGTTCTTTCGAGAATGGAAAATTAAATAAGACAGTTGGGGGTTGGTTGTGATTTTAGTACTGAAAAGTAAATGACTGAAAGTAAAGAAAGTAAATACAGGACTGAAAGTAAATACTGAAAAGTAAAGTGCTGGAACAGTCGAGTTCAATATCGACTAATCAACATACTTTTGGTATGGACTGATATTGAAAGGGTCTGTAATAAGCGATAGAAAGTAAATTACTGAAAGTAAATGTGCGGAAATTAAAGTACTGAAAGTAAATGACTGAAAATAAGCAGTTGACAGTGAGACTGAAAGTAAAGTGACAGGTGATGTTTTAATTAAAGGAAAGGATTCGGTTTTAGGGGCCTTGTATCATAAATCTGTTCATCATTGACCGCTAATGATCATACTATGTGTTCAAAGATGTATCAAGGCTATTTCTAGCACTCGACTTGCCACATCGTCTAGTCCTTTTCAAGACATAGAACACTTGTTCTACTTATGCTAATTCCTCCTTTCGAAGTATCTTAGCTTATGTGCATCCACCTGATCAATCATTTCCGATCAACCAAGTGGTGTTTAAGAAAGGTTGAACTCCTCGAATAAGCTTTGCTCTTTCGAGCCTCCACTTACCCGAGTATGTTCACGAACCTCATGGAAAAGCTTTGCTCTTTCGAGCCTCCACTCATCCATGAATGTTCTAACCTAATATGTGGCACATAGAACAAGTCTGAACACAATAGAAGCACTAAGAAAAGGGTCTAAAACATGTTTTAATACAAACACACCCCTTCAACCGAATGAAGGGTTTAGCTACGAATATCCATGGAAGAGGACATCATAGCTAAGTGCTTGAAAAGTAAAGGTTTTCGAAAGACAAAAAGTAAAGTTTTTGAAAGTAAAAGACAGGGAAAAGCTTCAGCACTTCAAGAACCAACAAGAGTACTCAAGAACAAGCTTGGAGCTTTCAATATCAAAGTTGAGTGTTTACAAGGATTGTGCCTAAAATCTAGAGAGATTCTCTACAAGGATTATGAGACTTGAGACTACAATTTGGGACATTGAACAAAGGAGAGGGAATGTGGTATTTATAGGCAAAGGAGAGAGGCAAATCAACAAGGCATTGGCACTCCAAGTCAAGCCGCCGGCCATAGGTGGCACTTCCCCCTTGGTTGAGGGGTCCTCCCAAAAGCAGCCGGTTAGGTAGCTCCAAAAGCAGCCGGCCAGCTGTCCTCCCAAAGCAGCCGGTATAGGCTCCTCCTACAAGGGATAGAGTAGAAGAAAGTCAACATCCATTCATTGCTGGCCGGAGCTTGGTCGGTTTTTGGCCTTTTGCTTTTGGATTTGGAATGCTGAGGAAATTCTAAGACTAATGGTCGAAGTCGTTTTGCCGGAATCTGCCCGGAACCTGGTCGGAATCCCAAAACGGCCGGAATTGCCCTAGTTTGGCCTTGATCGGGCTTGAGCTGGTTCCACTCGGGCGTTTTGTCTAGAAAGTGAGATTGTCCGACTTATTGGGCATTTAAAACACTTTGGTCGAGCCAGATTTGCGAGATTCCAAGGTTTGGTCGAGCGACTTGGTTTCAGTGCCTATGCGCGCGGGGCCTTTGCCTTGGAATTAGGCCAACAGCCAATCTGCTCGGGCGTTCTCCTTGGTTTTCCGACATTGTCCACCTCATTTGCCATTTTGATCATTTTTCTCGAGGCGGATTTGTCAGATCAGATGATTCGTTCGGGCAACTTGAATTTGGACTTGGACAGCTCGGTAGGTGCGCTGGAACGCTGGGGCGCGGCCTGGTTCTGCTTCAGCCGGTCGGGTGGATTTGAGGCATTTTCCCAGCCGGTCGGGTGAATCTCCAATGCGATTATTTTGGGCGCAATTCTCCCCTTTTAGGCATGTTTCTTCTCTAAACCTCAAAATAGCCTGTAGAGCAAAAATGGAACTAACAAGTAAACGTTGTTAAGACAAAGAGTCTAATTTGGTGGCTTTAACTGTCTTAATGAATCATATAAATATGGTCCATCAGATCACCCCACACTTATACTTGTTCGTCCCGAACAATGCTATTTAAAGAGGCACACACAATCCGAGTAAAAATTTTAAATAAGAAAGTGAGAATGTGGGACTAGATTTATCCTATTCATGCAATACTTATTTGTTACCAATCTAAACCGTGTAAATACTTAGAAGAAACTTGATACTTGTACCTTCGAGCTGAGATGCAAATTAATTCGGATGATTCGGGAGATAGCACTTTTCAGGCTCCTGGACTGCATTCTTGGGACCGACTCGCACTATATGGTTTTTTCGTAGCTTTCTCTAGCACATGATTTGGTTCGGGTTTCAATGATCTGAGCTCTTTGATTTCCTTTTGATGAGGGACAGCTTTTGAAGTGATTTGGTCTTTGGCCTTCGATTTTGAATTGGAGCTTCTTCACTTTTGTTTCGGTTAAAACCTTCACAATTTTGGGCCTTCGGCCTTTGATTTGCTTCTTCGAGCTTTGCTTCTTTGTGACTTGCTTGTCCACTTTCTCAACCTTTTGGGAGGTCCAATCATCGCCCGAGAGCATATGGAAATACCTCCCCGCTCTTTCTCATCCTCGCCGTTTCGCGCGGGTGAAGATGAGGGTCGCTCATCTATTTTCTCGGCTACTAGGACTAGAGATAGGACGGTTTGATTCCCGTCCCGCCTCTTGCATAAACGCTGCATGGCGTAGATGACTCTAATCTCCATTGAAACCCGAAGTGCAGCCTCCACTGACTTCGTAAACCATATAGCGAAATCCGATCCTTCGAGTGCTTGCCAAGCCTCTCTAGGGCGTTTTATATCAACTCCACATCCCCTGTATATCTCAGCACAAAGGGACAATTAAGAAGTTACATCTTCAAGTCTTTACACAGTTGAGATTTCACAAGGTTATTGCATGAATTTAGATCTATCTTTTTCACATTCTCAAGTTCATATTTTCAAAAAGATAATATTAAGGGAAAAGGAAAAGAAAAAACATGTTAACTAACTATGTGCAAAGGTTGTTCTCACCCCACACTTTTGAACGAAGGCGTGCCTCTCGGCATAACTTAGTTCAAAAGCCTATTGCAAGCAAATATTTACAAGAAAGGAAATGGGTGAGTACGACTTAAGGCAAAAAACTAAATGACATAAAATAAAATAACTGAAAATAAGATAGATGTCGGGTTACCTCCCGACCAGTGCCTTTGTTTAACGTCGTTGGCTCGACAGTACCTCACTCCTGGATTATAAGTTCGGATCCCATGGGCGGCTCAGGTCATAGTGTTGTGGAGTGCCTACTTTCATTCTTGCCTTGACTTTCCCCGAGTTCTTGTGAGATGATGTGCTCGGGTCAGGACTCCATTGTTCCGGTGTTTTTTCCTTCCAACACCTCTGAGAAGGCGAGGATCTTTTGACCATATTTGCTGGTCCTTTGAGCCGTGCTCTTGTGTTTCTCCTAGCTGCTGATCCATTGAGCCGTGCTCTTGTGTTTCTCCATCCGGGTTTCCATTCCACCGGGCCATGTCTTGGTCGCTTTTTTATGTATGACCGGTTGGCATCCTCGCGAGTTTGGAAGTTCAGAATCTTGCCATCAAACATAGGCGACATCAAGCTTGTTCCCATGTTATGCTTCGCCTTTGTGGCAACGAGGAACGGTCGTTTCAGAATGAGTGAGTTTTCAGGGCTGCTTTGTTGACTCGGAGTGAGTGAGCGCTCCATTGTTGGCTTTCCTTGACCTTGTACCGCCTCCAACTTGCCTTGCACCGCATCATCATTGATTACATGATCTTCGGTGGATGTGATCTGCATAGAAAATGAAGGGTTAAGTTGGGGCACTTTAGCCACAAGGTCCGGGCCTTTCTCGGCTGGTTCTGCAATGAGGAACGGGACTGCTTTGGGCAGCTTGTCAGTGAGGACATGGACTTCCTCTTCTGCCAGCTCGGTAGTGAGTTCCCATGAAGGCTTTTCCTCGTCCCATACTGGATCGGTTTCTGGCTCTAGGTCTTCTGATGGCTCGGGAGTGATCTCCCATGTAGGCTCTTCCTCGCTGACCTTTGGCTTTGTCTCGAGCATTTCATTGACCCGGTATGCAGCTTCTTTTTGAGCCGCCTCTACTATTGCCCATGATTCGACGTCTCCTTCCGGCTTAGGCATTGTTGTGGGCAAGATTGTGACGGAGGTGTCATATGTGATGTCTTCCACGACCTGCACTGGATCGGCTTCTACCGTTGGCGCCTTATCATCATTTGGGGCATCGGCCCTCGTTTTGAGCTCTCTGCCATATCATCTATCAAGTTCCACAGTTTAGACATGGTTAAATTCATCACCGAACCTCCTGCCGCAGCATCAAGTATATTCCGGTCATGTGGCATCATCCCACCGAGAAACCTCTGAAGAAGATTAAAGTTCGTGAATCCATGGTGCGGGCAGCTCGTCACAATGGAATCGAAGTACGATAAGTACTCGTCCAATGTTTCGTCCCGGGATTGCTTAATGGTGATGATCTTCTCACGGACTTCAAGTCGAAAGGATGGCGGGGCTCTTTGATAGGGATCGGTGCGATAATTTGACAGGGAAAACTCTTTTAGAAATTTTGCTCATAAATGCCCATAATAGCCTTCATAATCTGCATATGATGAGTAATACCAAGATAGTGCAGAATCAGTTAAGGAAAACTCAAAACATTTTAACTTAAACCCCTCTAAGGACTCGTCCTCAGGCTTCATGCGGCCGCAGATGGAGTGAAATATTTGTACATGTTCCACATGGTCTTCTCCGATGGTTCTTCCAAACTGGGGAAGATACCGAATCATCCATGAAGACATAGTGGATTATGCAAAAGGGAAAGAAAAGAACAACCATCCGATTACTAACTCCCCGGCAACGGCGCCAATTTGACAGCACTGCCTTGTCGCGAGGCAATGTGTACAAAATTAATTTATAAGTCCCCTACTCGTGACTTCACTATTGGGTAGTAAAGCGGTAAGTAGGGGTCGAACCCAAGGGAATTAGTGGATAGTTGTTCTTTCGAGAATGGAAAATTAAATAAGACAGTTGGGGGTTGGTTGTGATTTTAGTACTGAAAAGTAAATGACTGAAAGTAAAGAAAGTAAATACAGGACTGAAAGTAAATACTGAAAAGTAAAGTGCTGGAACAGTTGAGTTCAATATCGACTAATCAACATACTTTTGGTATGGACTGATATTGAAAGGGTCTGTAATAAGCGACAGAAAGTAAATTACTGAAAGTAAATGTGCGGAAATTAAAGTACTGAAAGTAAATGACTGAAAATAAGCAGTTGATAGTGAGACTGAAAGTAAAGTGACAGGTGATGTTTTAATTAAAGGAAAGGATTCGGTTTTAGGGGCCTTGTATCATAAATCTGTTCATCATTGACCGCTAATGATCATACTATGTGTTCAAAGATGTATCAAGGCTATTTCTAGCACTCGACTTGCCACATCGTCTAGTCCTTTTCAAGACATAGAACACTTGTTCTACTTATGCTAATTCCTCCTTTCGAAGTATCTTAGCTTATGTGCATCCACCTGATCAATCATTTCCGATCAACCAAGTGGTGTTTAAGAAAGGTTGAACTCCTCGAATAAGCTTTGCTCTTTCGAGCCTCCACTTACCCGAGTATGTTCACGAACCTCATGGAAAAGCTTTGCTCTTTCGAGCCTCCACTCATCCATGAATGTTCTAACCTAATATGTGGCACATAGAACAAGTCTGAACACAATAGAAGCACTAAGAAAAGGGTCTAAAACATGTTTTAATACAAACACACCCCTTCAACCGAATGAAGGGTTTAGCTACGAATATCCATGGAAGAGTACATCATAGCTAAGTGCTTGAAAAGTAAAGGTTTTCGAAAGACAAAAAGTAAAGTTTTTGAAAGTAAAAGACAGGGAAAAGCTTGAGCACTTCAAGAACCAACAAGAGTACTCAAGAACAAGCTTGGAGCTTTCAATATCAAAGTTGAGTGTTTACAAGAATTGTGCCTAAAATCTAGAGAGATTCTCTACAAGGATTATGAGACTTGAGACTACAATTTGGGACATTGAACAAAGGAGAGGGAATGTGGTATTTATAGGCAAAGGAGAGAGGCAAATCAACAAGGCATGGGCACTCCAAGTCAAGCCGCCGGCCAAAGGTGGCACTTCCCCCTTGGTTGAGGTGTCCTCCCAAAAGCAGCCGGTTAGGTAGCTCCAAAAGCAGCCGGCCAGCTGTCCTCCCAAAGCAGCCGGTATGGGCTCCTCCTACAAGGGATAGAGTAGAAGAAAGTCAACATCCATTCATTGCTGGCCGAAGCTTGGTCGGTTTTTGGCCTTTTGCTTTTGGATTTGGAATGCTGAGGAAATTCTAAGACTAATGGTCGAAGTCATTTTGCCGGAATCTGCCCGGAACCTGGTCGGAATCCCAAAACGGCCGGAATTGCCCTAGTTTGGCCTTGATCGGGCTTGAGCTGGTTCCACTCGGGCGTTTTGTCTAGAAGTGAGATTGTCCGAGTTATTGGGCATTTAAAACACTTTGGTCGAGCCAGATTTGCGAGATGCCATGGTTTGGTCGGGCGACTTGGTTTCGGTGCCTATGCGCGCGGGGCCTTTGCTTTGGAATTAGGCCAACAGCCAATCTGCTCGGGCGTTCTCCTTGGTTTTCCGACATTGTCCACCTCATTTGCCATTTTGATCATTTTGCTCGAGGCGGATTTGTCAGATCAGATGATTTGTTCGGGCAACTTGAATTTGGACTTGGACAGCTCGGTAGGTGCGCTGGAACGCTGGGGCGTGGCCTGGTTCTGCTTCAGCCGGTCGGGTGGATCTGAGGCATTTTCCCAGCCAGTCGGGTGAATCTCCAATGCGATGATTTTGGGCGCAATTCTCCCCTTTTAGGCATGTTTCTTCTCTAAACCTCAAAATAGCCTGTAGAGCAAAAATGGAACTAACAAGTAAACGTTGTTAAGACAAAGTGTCTAATTTGGTGGGTTTAACTGTCTTAATGAATCATATAAATATGGTCCATCATTGTCCTTTAGTTTCTTCCATGAAAACTTCAACAAAGTCTTTATACCCTCGAAATCCTTTTGTCTCTGTATGCTCTTCCTCTATCAAATCCTCATCAAGAAGTTTGGGTTCACATTTAAGCTCGCATGTACCGGGAGGGAGGATTTCTTCTTCATCAATAAAAGGTATTTCATCTATGTAAGAGGCATCATCATTGAAGAATTCCTCATTGGAGAGTCGAGGCGTTGATGGAATGGTGGACTCTTGTGTGTTCTCATTTGAACAATCTTGAGATGCACTTTCGCGTTCCATCTCATCCCATGCCTTGTAAAAAGCTTCGGTGGTGGCTCTCCAAAATTCATCCTCCGATTCTTGATCTTATTCTTGCTTTGAGGCAGTAGATTCAAGAGGGCTTTGGCAGAGCACGTCGTTGAGTGCTAAGCAAAATGAATTTATAAGTGTCCACTACTCGTACACTTTACTATGGATTAGTAGAGCGGTAAGTAGGGGTCGAACCCAAGGGAATTAGTGGACAGTTGTTCTTTCGAAAAGAGGAAAATAAAATAAGACAGTTGGAGGGTTGGTTGTGGTTTTAGTACTGAAAAGTAAAGTGCTGGAACAGTAAAGTTCAATATCAACTGATCCGCATACTTTTGGTTAGTCGCACGCTGTGTCTCAAGCGCATTCCACCAAAGTAGGATTGATATTGAACAGGTCTGTAGTAAGCGTACTGAAAAGTAAATTGCGGAAAAGTAAATGACAGAAAGTAAAGTGCTGAAAGTAAGTGCTTGATGGACAAGTCTTGCGGAATGTAAATGGTTGAAGGACAAGACTTGCGGAAAGTAAGCAGTTGATATGTGACTGAAAGTAAAGTGACAGGTGATGTTTGAATCAAAGGAAAGATTCGGTCTCAGGGGCCTTGTATCATAGTCTGTTTATCATCGACCTCTAATGATCATACTAAGTGTTCAAAGATGTATCAAGGCTATTTCTAGCACATGACTTGCCACATCATTTAGAACACTTGTTCTATTTAGACTAATTCCTCCTTTCGAAGTATCTTAGCCTTATGTGCATCCATTTGATCAATCAGTTACGATCAACCAAATGGTGTTTAAAAGAGGTCGAACTCCTCAGATAAGCTTTGCCCGTTAAAGCATCCACTTACCCGAGTATGTTCATGAACCCCACGGAAGAGCTTTGCCCGTTAAAGCATCCACTCAACCTTGGAAGTTCTAACCTAATATATGGCACATAGAACAAGTTTTGAACACAAAGAGGCACTAAGAGAAGGGTCTAAAACATTTTATGATACAAGCACACCCCTTCAACCGAATGAAGGGTTTAGCTACGATTATCCATGAAGGGGACATCATAGCTAAGTGCTTGAAAAGTAAAGGTTTTGAAAGACAGGAAAAGTAAAGGTTTTTGAAAACAAGTACAAGAGAAAACTTGAGTACTTAAGAACCAACAGGAGTAGACTCAAGAACAGTAAAGAGTAAAGAAAAGCTTGAGTACTACAAGAACCGACAAGAGTACTCAAACTTGGAGCTTTCAATATCAAAGTACTGTGTTTACATGGATGGTGTTGTAGAATCTAGAGAGCTTCTCACACTAACCAAGAACTATGGGATGTTGGGAATGATTTACAAAGGGAAGGAAGCTTGGTATTTATAGGCTATGCAGAAGAGAAGATGTGGAGGAGGAGAAGACACTTGGCCAGAGGAGGGTGGAGAGCTCAAAGAGCCGCCGGGGTGAGGTGGAGGGGAGGGGAGCCGCCGCCCATGTGGCAAGGGGAGAGTGGTGGAGAGCTTTGAGATCTTTTCCCAAAAGCCATCGGGTCCTTTCAGCTCCGGTCTGACTCTGGTTGCCCTTCGGTTGGACTTGTTTTGAGTGATTCCACGTTAGGTTCATGAAAGTTGTACAGTCGTAATCTGGCCGTGACCTGGAATGACTCGTAATTCATTTTCAGCTTTAAAACTCCTTTTTAGCTCGTATCATCTCTAGACCTCGAAATAGCCTGTAGAACAAAAGTGGAACTAACAAGCAAAAGTTAAATAGACAAAGAGTCTAATTTGGTGGGTTTAATTGTCTAAATGAATCATATAAATATGGTCCATCAGATCACCCCACACTTTTAGTTGTTCGTCCCGAACAATGCCATTTAAGAGATGCGCACACAATCCAAGTAAAAACTTCAAATAGGAAAGTGAGAATATGGGACTAGATTTATCCTATTCATGCAATACTTATTTGTTACCAATCTAAACCGTGTAAATACTTAGAAGAAACTTGATACTTGTACCTTCGAGCTGAGATGCAAATTAATTCGGATGATTCGGGAGATAGCCTTTTTCAGGCTCCTGGACTGCATTCTTAGGACCGACTCGCACTATATGGTTATCTTGTAGCTTTCTCTAGCACATGATTTGGTTCGGGTTTCACTGAGTTGAGCTCTTTGATTTTCTTTTGATGAGGGACAGCTTTTGAAGTGATTTGGCCTTCGGCCTTTGATTTTGAATTGGAGCTTCTTCACTTTTGTTTCGGTTAAAACCTTCACAGAATTTGGCCTTCGGCCTTTGATTTGCTTCTTCGAGCTTTGCTTCTTTGTGACTTGCTTGTCCTTTTTCTCAATCTTTTGGGAGGTCCAATCATCGCCCGAGAGCATATGGAAATACCTCCCCGCTCTTTTCTCATCTTCGCCGTTTCGCGCGGGTCAAGATGAGGGTCGCTCATCTATTTTCTCGGCTACTCGGACTAGAGTTAGGACGGTCTGATTCCCGTCCCGCCTCTTGGATAAACGCTGCACGGCGGAGATGACTCTGACTCAACTGAAACCCGAAGTGCAGCCTCCACTGACTTTGTAAACCATATAGTGAAATCCAGTCCTTTGAGTGCTTGCCAAGCCTCTCTATGGCAGTTTATATCAACTCCACATCCCATGTATATCTCAGCACAAAGGGACAAATGAGAAGTTACATCCTAAGTTTTTATGCAGTTGAGATTTCACAAGGTAAATGCATGAATTTAGATCTATCTTTTTCACATTCTCAAGTTCATATTTTCAAAAAGATAATATTAAGGGAAAAGGAAAAGAAAAAAGCATGTTAAACTAATTATGTGCAAAGGCAGTTCTTACCCCACACTTTTGAACGAAGGCGTGCCTCGCAGCACATCTTAGTTCAAAAGTCAATTGCAAGCAAATATATACAGGCAAGGTGAGAATGACTTAAGGCAAAAACTAAATGACATAAAATAAAATGACTGAAAGTAAGATAGGTGTCGGGTTACCTCCCGACCAGTGCATTTGTTTAACGTCGTTAGCTCGATAGTACCTCATTCCTGGATCATAAGGTGGGATCCCATGGGTGGCTCAGGTCGAATTTTTGTGTTGTTAAGTTGACCCCGCCATGGTAGTGTTTGACTCTCTGTCCATTCACATTGAATCGGCTCCCATTTTCCATGCTTTCCAACTCAAGCATCCCATGGTTGAATACCTTAGTCACAGTATAAGGGCCGGTCCATCTTGATTTTAGTTTGCCAGGCATCAACTTCAACCGTGAGGAGAAGAGTAGCACTTGTTGTCCTTCCTCAAATGAGCATCGGAGGATGAATTTGTCATGATACAATTTGGTCCGCGCTTTGTAGTCCGTTTGCCCTTCATAGGCCTTAAGCCGCAATTCCTCAAGCTCACACAGATTAAGCTTCCTATCCAGTCCGGCAGCCTTCAAATCCGGATTGCCATGCTTGAGCGCCCAATAGGCTTTATGTTCTAATTCCACCGGAAGGTGGCATGCCTTCCCATAAACAAGCCGAAAGGGGGAGGTTCCAATTGGCGTCTTGTATGCCGTTCGATAAGCCCAAAGAGCTTCATCTAGCCTCTAACTCCAATCTTTCCTACCTGGCTTCGCCATCTTTTCTAGAATACCTTTGATTTCGCGGTTGGAGATTTCCGCTTGACCATTGGTCTGGGGATGATATGCCGTGGACGTTCGGTGGTGGACATGGTAGCGCTTCAAGGTGGCAGCCATCATGCGGTTGCAGAAATGAGTTCCTTGGTCACTGATTATGGCCTTGGGTACCCCGTATCTACAAAACAGGTTAGTGCGCAAAAAATCTATGACAGTCTTTGCATCGTCGCACCTTGTGGCCTTAGCTTCTACCCATTTTGAAACATAATCTACAGCAACTAAAATGTAAGTATAACCGCATGAAACTGGGAATGGTCCCATAAAATCAATACCCCAAATGTCGAAAACATCGTTGACTAATATGGGTACTTGAGGCATCTCATTTCTAGCTGACACATTTCCTACTCTTTAACACCTATCGCACTTTTTACACTTCTCATAGGCATCTCTAAATATACTCGGCCAAAAGAAGCCGCTATCTAGGATTTTCCTAGCGGTTCTCCTAGGCCCGAAGTGTCCTCCACATGCAAACTCATGGCAAAAGCTAATAACATAAGCTATTTCATTATCGGGGATGCATCTCATGAGTATTTGATCTGCTCCTATTTTCCACAAATAAGGATCATCCCATAAGTAATGTCTAGCATCATGCCTAAGTTTCATGCATTGTGCTTTAGTAAAAGAAGGAGGAAATGTACCTCCTACAAGGTAGTTGACGACCGAGGCATACCACGGTACCTTGGTTGAGACTGCATAGAGGTGCTCGTCTGGAAATGACTCGGTTATGTGCCCCTTTTCTTCCTTTCGGACAATCCTGCTTAGATGGTCGGCCACAGTATTCTCAATCCCCTTTTTGTCCCTTATCTCCACATCGAACTCCTGCAGTAGTAAGATCCACCGTATGAGCCTTGGCTTGGCTTCCTTCTTCTTCATTAAGTACCGGATGGCAGCATGGTCCGAGAAGACAATTACTTTTGCTCCGAGCAAGTAGGCTCGGAACTTCTCTAGAGCGAACACCATGGCTAGGAGCTCTTTTTCGGTGGTGGAGTAGTTTCGTTGGGCTGAATCTAGGGTCCTTGAAGCGTAGTAGATGACTACCGATTTTTTGTTAATTCTTTGGCCGAGCACTGCCCCTACGGCATAATTGCTTGCGTCGCACATGATTTCGAATGGTCGTTCCCAATCCGGAGTTTGAATGATGGGTGTGCTAGTGAGGGCTTTCTTCAGTTTATCAAAGGCCTCCTTGCATGCATTAGTAAATTCAAAAGGGACTTCTTTTTGGAGAAGAGTGGTTAGAGGCAATGCCGTTTTGGAGAAGTCTTTGATGAATCGTCGGTAGAATCCTGCATGGCCAAGGAATGATTGGATGTCTCGGACCGTGGATGGATATGGTAGAGTCATGATCAGGTCGATCTTTGCTTTGTCTACTTCCATGCCTTCTTGTGAGACGATATGTCCCAAGACTATTCCGTGTGTTACCATGAAGTGGCACTTCTCATAATTGAGCAATAAGTTCATGGAGACACATCATGCCAAAACCGTGCTCAAATTGCTTAAGCATGCGTCAAATGTGTCTCCATAAATGGTGAAGTCGTCCATGAAGACTTCAATGAATTCTCCGATCATGTCTGAAAAAATGCTGGTCACTACCCTTTGAAAAGTTCCCGGGGCATTGCATAGACCGAACGACATTCTTCTGAAGGCGAATGTGCCGAATGGGCAGGTGAATGTAGTTTCCTCTTGGTCTTCAGGCGCTATGGGGATCTGGTTGTAGCCTGAGAACCCGTCCAGGAAGCAAAAGTATGGCTTGCCCGCCAGTCGGTCTAGCATTTGATCGATGAACGGCAGAGGGAAATGGTCTTTTCTAGTGACGGCGTTCAATTTTCTGTAGTCGATGCACGTTCTCCAGCCGTTCTTGACCCTTGTTGTCACAATTTTTCCTTCGGCATCTTCCTCAACTGTGGTCCCACTTTTCTTTGGTACCACGTGGACAGGACTCACCCACTGGCTATCCGAGATGGGATAGATAACGTCCGCATCCAGTAGCTTCTGTATTTCCTTTTGGACGATCTCCATCATGATTGGGTTGAGTCGTCGTTGAGGCTCTCTTGATGGCTTTGCTCCATCCTCAAGTAGAATACGGTGCATGCATACAGCCGGACTAACTCCTCTCAAGTCGGCTAGAGTCCATCCAATAGCCAACTTGTGTTGTCTTAGCACTTTTATCAAACTATGTTCCTGGCCTGCTTCCAAGCCACTCTTGATGATCACCGGGAGTGTGTTATTATCTCCTAGGAATGCGTACTTCAGATGTCCGGGCAGGGGTTTCAATTCTATTTTGGGAGCTTGCATCACTGAGGGCAGAAAAGTATTGGATTTGAATAATTTTACCTCGTTGACTTCATATCCTGGTGTGAGAGGTTCCAAGATTGTTAAGTGGGCTAACGTTTCATGCAAGTCTTCGGTCAATTCATATGAGCTTTCGGCTCCATTGAGTATGGCTTCTAAGGGATCTGCTCTTGGTTCTGGTTGAACTTCTTGGACCAGGTCGTCCATAGTGTCGAGAGCGTGTACTTCCTCGAATTCCATGGGATGCTTCATTGCTCTGAATATGTCGAAGCTGAAGACCTCTCCTTCTACTTCCATTGAGAGCATCCCACTTCCGCAGTCTATTTTCATTTTTGATGTTTTGAGAAATGGACGGCCGAGAAGGATAGGTGCATGGTCTGTTGGTCCGCCATTCTCCATTTTTAAGACGTAGAAGTCCGCTGGAAACACCAATTCTCCTACTTGAACCAGGACGTCTTCTATTTTGCCCTCAGGCTGTTTGCAAGATCGGTCCGCCAGCTGGATAGTGAGACCGGTGGGTTCGAGGGGTCCAATCCTGAGGCATGAATAGAGTGAAAATGGAAGGACGTTGATTGAAGCTCCAAGGTCTAGCATGCAGTTCTCGATCCGGATGTTGCCAATTGTGCATGGAATGGTGTAAGTTCCCGGATCACCACATTTGGGGGGCACTTTTCGTTGCATGACGGCCGATACGTTCCTACTCATCAGCTCTTGATCATATCTAGTACCCCTCCTCCGGTTGGTACAAAGCTCTTTTAAAAACTTAGCATATCGAGGAATTTGCTTGATGGCTTCCAAGAGGGGGATGTTGATTTCGACTTTGCTGAACAACTCAAACACGTCCTCATCCATGACATGCTGTTTTGGTACTCGGGCTGGCACTGGAAATGGAAGCGCGGCGCTGGTTTTGGAGGTCTCGGTTCTGGGCACCGGGCATTCCTTGTGCTTCTCGGACGCTGAAACCGCGCTGGCCGCTGGTACCGGGTCAGGCCTGCGTTCCTCGGATGCGTTCCCTTCTTCTTTGGTTACGTGATAACTAGTTGCTCCCCGGAATGTGATAACTAGTTGCTCCCCGGCAATGGCGCCATTTTGAACGCTGTAGATTTTCACACGCAAATGAATGCGATAGAATCTCTTTGGTCAAAAAAAATTATATGAACCGGTAAGACCGGGTCGAACCCAAAGGAGCAAGCCAAGCAGATGCACTTTATAAGATTGTGTTTCCGTTCGGCTATTCTAACCAAAAATGTATAAAAGAGTGTGTATCTAAATCCTAAGTGGTGAGTAATTAGAGATAAAAGATATATAAGAGGAGTTTCGAGGGGTTACTCCCCTCCTTGGCATTTCTCATTGATCACCTATACAAGAATTATGCAAATCAAGATGTCAAATAGTTTTGAACCTAGTTTAGACTAAGGTAGACCAACTTCTGTGTGAATCTATTCCTAGCCAAACCCTCTTAACTAGAAGCTCACTTCATCAAGGTATTGGTTCATTCCATTGCCTTTATCATCCTTGGAACATCCCCCAATGTGCTAAATGCAATAGACTCAAAGCTAGTTCACTTCAATTCCATAGAAAATATCATATTCACTACATCCAAACCTTTCCTAAGGTCTATCGATACTTGGGTCAAGTTTTAAGATCGACATGTCACTTAGGCATTTCATCAAACACTTAGTAGTATGTCATATATGAAGAACTTAGTGAACATGAATTTAACACCATAGATTATTGAATGAAATGTGTGTATACATGATCATAGAGTACCAAGGAGGGTTGCAACACCCTCAAAACACAAGATCACTATGCACACATCATGTAAGATAGCATGGTGTGAGTAGGGTTTATAGCAACAACAAAGAGAATGGAAATGGTGTAGAAGAAGTAGGATGGTTAGTCCTAGAATCTCCCTTTGATCTTCTCTTCTTCTCCTCGGTTGAATCTTTGGTTGATGACCTTGGTTTGACCTGTTTTTCTGATCTTCTTCTCTCCAAGAACCCAGCACACTTAGGTCAAAAACCCCTCTTTCAATTTATAGCCTCGGGTAGAAAATTCCTGAAGTAGCAGGTCCAGCCGGTCGGCGGGTGGCTGAAATCCAAAGTTCTTCTTTTGGTTCTTTTCCAGTCGACGGGTTGGCCAGGTGAGCCGACCGGTTGAATATGTGCTTGAGCAAGCATTCTGATGAGTCTTCTCCAGCCGACCGGTTGAATCTCTCAGCCGACCTATTCACGATAAGGCTGGTTGGGAGCATTCTGAAGTTTTATTCCAGCCGGTCGGCTGGTGAGCCCAACCGATCGACTGAATGTTGGAGGTTTCTCTCATGTCTGCTCTTTCATTCCATCCGACCGGCTGGTTCAGTGTAAAATCCGAATCGGTCGACTGGGAGTCCTTTTCTGCCCACTTTTGCTCTAAATCTTCGGGTTTTCCCCGAGTTTTCGTATTTAGGCTTTGAGCTTGTGGGAGACTTGTTTTCTACCTGAAACGTAGAGATAGAGGTCAAATGACATTAAAATAACGTCGAAAACGACCCAAAACTATAGTGTAAATGGATATTGGTAAGTGAAAATTCGACTTATCACATAACCCCATTACTCAACTATCTAGTTTCAATTACTTTTGAAATCTTTCCCTAGTAGTTGAGATGTTGTTCTGGTCGAGTGCAGAACAAATACTAGAACAACTTATGCAAAAAATAAATGCAGTACAGAAAATAAAGGACACGCAAAGTTGTTACCCAGTTCGGCGTTAACGAGCCTACGTCTGGGGGGCTGTTGATGGACCCAAATTATACGAATCATAAACACCGTAAAACCCCCTTAATTAGACTGTTGGTCTATTTAACTTTTGCTTGTTAGTACCGATATATTTCTACAGGGTATTTTGGCGCTTAGAGAGAAAACACGCTAAGGAGAGGATTTTACGCTGAAAAGATGTTTAGAGTTATTCCAAGGTCAAGATCAGACGCTGACTGAAGAAATCTCAAGGATCCTGACATGGAATCACTCCAAACAAATCAAGTCAAAGAGGAATTTGCATTGAAGACTCAACCGACCGGGCGAGAAAATGCCGCAGAAACCACCCGACCGGTTGAGGCAGTTCCAGGCTCTCCGCCGAGCTAACCAAGCACTCAATTCAAGTCGCTCGAGCAAACCACCTTATCTGACAATTCCACCTCGACCAAAATGTTCCAAATGGAAAATAAGGTGGAAGTTGTCGAGACTCCAAGGCGAATGCTCGAGCAGATTGGCAGTTAGCTCAATTCCAAGGCAAAGGCCCGGCGCGCTTAGACACCCAAACCAAGTCGCTCGACCCGACCGATGCATCTGGAGATTCTGGCTCGACCAAGATGTTTGGAATGCCCACCAAGTCGGACAATCTCGCTTCCCAGACGAAACGCCCGAGCAGTTTAGCAGATTGGCCCAATTCCAAGTAAAAGCCTCGCGCATAGGCACCAAGACCAAGTTGCTCGACCAAACCATGGAATTTCGAACATCTGGCTCGACCATTAGTCTTAGAATCACTTGGCCATTCCAAATCAACTATCAAAATGCACGTTTGGACAAGGTGACCGGCCACCATGCTTGGAGGTGGCCAAGGGAGGAGCTCCTCCCCATTCCACCACCTGCTACCGGCGGCTCCTCCTCCATATGACCGGTGGCTTTCTCCTCCCCCATGTGGAAGCTCCTCCTTGCTCCTCCTCCTCATCCCTTGGATCAAAAGACATGTGCCACCATCTCCACCACCCATCTCCTCCCCTTATGGCTATAAATACCAACCTCCTCCTCCTCATTTCAAACATCCACACAAATTGTAATTCACTTATCTCTCTAGAAATTGTAAGTTTGGTTTTGGAAATAAAGGATTGCTCCCTTGGCGCTTCAACGGTAGTAAGTATTCTGATAATTATTTCCGTCTTTAATTTCCAATTCCTTAGTTATAATGTTTAGCGCGATAAATAGTAGCTAAACTAGTCGTTCGGTAAAAGGGGCGAACTTGTATTATAAAATGTTTTAGACTATTTTAGTATTTATTCTCTGTATTCAAAACTTGTTCTATGTGCCATATATTAGGCCAGAACTTCCATGGTTGAGTGGATGCTTGGAATGGCAAAGCTCTTCCGTGGAAGTTCGTAAACATACTCGGATAAGTGGATGCTTGGAATGGCAAAGCTTATCTGAGGAGTTTGACCTCTCTAAAACACCATTTGATTGATCAGGAATGACTGATCAAATGGATGCACACAGGCTAGTATACCTTGGAATGGGGTATTAGTCTAAATAGAACAAGGGCTTTACGTTTTCTGCAAAAGTCTAGACGGTGTGTGCAAATCGAGTGCTTGGAATGGCCTTGATACACTATCGAACACTTTTGCAAAAGACTAGACAGTGTGGCAAATCGAGTGCTTGGAATGGCCTTGATGCACGTTTGAATACTTAGAAGATTCACTAAGAGTCAATGATAAACAGGATATAATACAAGGCCCCTGAAACCGAACGTTTTCTATTAATTATAATAGTTATCAGTTACTTTCCAGTACTAAAACCAACCAATCAACCAATCAATCACTTAGCTGGTAGCTTTAAAACCAACCAATCAATCCCAAAATCGTCCAACTTAAAGAACAACTTATCCCCCTAATTCCTTTGGGTTCGACCCCTACTTACCACTTACTACCCAGTAGTGTAGTCGCGAGTAGCGGACATTATAAATTTATTTGTACAGAGAACACTGCACCTTAACGACAGTGCAGTGGGATCTGTCAAATTGGCGCCGTTGCCGGGGAATTAGCCATCGGATAAGTTCTTTAAATCAATACGCGCTCGAAACAACCATGTCTCGCGAAGAAAGTCATCATGACTACCAGGATGACGACGAGATAAACCTGTACGATCGAAACAATGAGGTGCCACTTCCATTTATGGATGATCCGGAGCAACTCATTCGGAGCGGACGAGCTCGTGATAGGGAAGCCATCAGAAGAAACCAAGAACCACCCGAGGACAGAAATGCAGCTGGTCCAGTACGACAACCCCCTAGATATCCACCACCCCCACAACCTAGACAAGTGCCAAGACAAGAACCCGCTTTCGATGACTACTACGGAGATAACAACAACTACCGCGAACCTACATTGAGAGAACTCTCGGCACCAGATTTCAGAGTTCAGCCGTGGTGTATCTATGAAGGCCCGGAGCTAGAAAACAACGTCATCAGCACTTCAGTGGCCCACAACTTGCCAAAATTCTCAGGAACTCGTGGAGAATCAGCAATGACTCATCTCCAGCGCTTACATGGGATTTGCCAAAACCTCAAACCTAATGGCGTAAACGTAGACGACTTTAAGTTAAAGGCGTTCTATTTTTCCCTCATTGACGCGGCAAATGACTGGTTCCTTTCATTGCCTTCCGGAAGCATCAGAACATGGGCTCAGATGCAAAAAAAGTTCTTAGACAAATATTACCCAGCAGGAAGAGCGATGCAAATAAGGAGGCAACTGCAGGACATCAGGCAAGGACCCAACGAAACCATGTACGATTACCTGGAAAAATTCAACCGCCTGGAGAGAAGCTGCTGTACCCTTGGACTGCCCGAGAAACTCACCGTCGAGTATCTCATTAATGGATTAAGACCCTTAGACAAAATGCTCCTGGATGCCTCAGCTGGAGGGTCCATGATGAATCTTTCATTAAGTGGCATAAGGGATCTTATCACCAACTTTGCTGAGAATGCCCGATTCAGAGAAGAGACAACTCAGCAGGAAGAATTCTCCCGGACAAAAAATGTGGCAAAAGCGGAAACGTCGATGAGCTCTATGCCTGAGGAAATGAAGCAGCTAAAGGAGATGATGATTCAAATCCTACGAAGGCAGCCAGTTCCGATAAAACCTTGCGAGTTCTGTGGTTCTGCAGACCACAAAACTGACGCATGTCCAACATTAATAGAAGAGGAACTGGCAGAAGTGAATGCAGTAGAAGGATACCAAGGATACAACAACAACAGTAATGACAGAGCCGGACAAAACAGACAGTATGGTCAAGCAACCAACCCGAGCCGGCATAACAATAACTATTCTCAGAAGTACGCACAACCAGCTGTCCCTCAACTAGCTCAGTCATTCTACCAAACCCCCCACCAGCAGTATAACGAGAACACTCCATCAGCAGGCCAATATCAGCAAAGAGGACCAAATCAGTACCAAACCGGCCCGCATAATCAGCAAGAACCAACCAAGGCGCTTGATGACACTATGAAGGAGCTCGCAGGAAGCATAAGTCAATTGGGTACTTTGCTACACCAATACCAGGCGAAAACTGACGGGGCAATTTCAGAATTAACCAAACAAATGTCCCAGCTCGCCACGGTAATTTCAACACTCACTAATGAACCTGGCAGACTCCCTTCACAAACCATCCAAAACCCAAAGGCGAATCTTAGCATGATAAAAAGGTCAAACGAAAAGGCGACGCTAGGAGAAGTTGCACGATCCCCAACTTACAAAGTTACGAACAAGCACTTCGCCCGTAGACATCGTCCTGATTGGAATCAAGAGGAAGACCGATCCAATAATGGCAAAACATGGGTCACGCATGCCGACAATGGACGATATGCATTCACCGTTTGCATAACACCACCGCCAATTATACACTCCGACATACCAGCATCTGGATCGGATAACACTGACAAATTAAAGAGTGGGCAGAGTGACCTGACAATTACAAAAGCCCTCACTTCAGATCATGAGTCACAACCAGAAAGAGATAAAGACCCAGGGGCCTTCACAGTCACCTGCGGTATTGGTGAAACTCAGATTCATAAGTGCCTGGTCGATCTTGGAGCCGCTGTCAACGCCATGCCCTCCTCCTTATATTACTTGTTAGGACTTGGTCCATTGAAGCCACCCAGGACAAATATCGAGCTAGGAGATAAATCGTGCATCCGTCCGGTTGGAGTGCTGGAAGACGTAATACTCCATGTGGGAGAGCTTGTCGTTGCTGCAGACTTTTATGTGATACAAACAGGAGAGACCAGCGAAGATGACCCTCCAACAATAATCTTGGGACGACCATTCCTCTATGCTACTAAGGCAAGGATCGATGTGGGCAAGGGCTCATTATCACTTAAGTTCGGCGGCAAAATTGCATATTTCTACATTGACAATAGCCGCACGGATGCAAAGAAACCGCCAGATATAATACCTATCTCGGATCGAGGTCCGCAGATTTCCGACCTGCCAAAAGAGACCGAAAAAGTAACAAGACCAGCAGCTATGGTCAAAGTTCCTTCACCTTCTCAGAAGCAATGGAGAGAAAAAATACCAAAACCATGGGGTTCTAACACACACAAGAAATCGGGAAAAGGCAAGGCAAGAAGCAACACAGGAACGGTGGCAAAATTCGACCTGAGCCACCCATGGGACTCAAACCAGTAATCCACAATGAGGTATCGTCAGGCCAACGACGTTAAACAAGTGCACTAGTCGGGAGGTAACCCGACACTATCTTACTTTCTGTCATTTAAATTCTGTCATTTAATTTTCTGTCTTAGTCATTCTCACATATATATATTAGCTTGCATGACTTTTGAACTAAGGCACGCCTTCGTTCAAAAGTGTGGGGTGAGAACCACAGTTGTATATAAATAACATGCTTGCTGTTTTTTTTAGTAATAGTATCTTTTTGAAAATATGAACTTAAGAATGTGAAAAAGATAGACCGAAATTCATGCATTTACCTTGTGAAAATTCAACTGTCTAAAAACTTAGGACGTAACTTTTCATTTGTCCTTTGTGCTGAGATTAACTAGGGATGTGGAGTTGACATAAATCGCCCTAGAAAGGCTTGGGAAGCAATCAAAGGATTAGATCAAACTATATGGTTTTCGAAGTCAGTGGAGGCTGCACTTCGGGTTTCAGTGAAGATTGAAGTCATCTCCGCCATGCAGTGTTTATGCAAAAAGAAAAGAAAAGGCGAGGACGGGAATCAGACCGTCCTCTCTCTAGTTAAAGTAGCCGAGAAAATAGATGAGCGACCCTCATCTTGACCCGCGCGAAACAACAACGATGAGAGGAGCGGGGAGGTATTTCCATAGGCTTGCGGGCGATGATTGGACCTCCCAAAAAGGCTTGAGAAAATGGACTAGCAAAGCCACAAAAAGGCGAAAAGCTCGAAGAAGCAAATCAAGAGGCCAAAGGCCCAACATTGTGAAGGTTTTAACCGAACAAAAAAGTGAAGTACTCAAAAAAGTCAAATCAAAGGCCAAAGGCCGATTCACTACAAAAGCAGTCCCTCGCCAAAAGAAAAATCAAAGTACTCAAACCAGTGAAACCCGAACCAAATCACGTGCTAGAAAAAGCTACAAGAAAACCATATAGTGCGAGACGGTCCCGAAGTTGCAGTCCAGGAACCTAAAAAGGGCTATCTCCCGAGACATCCGGAACAAATTGCATCTCGGCACGGAGGTACAAGTATTAAGTTTCTTCTATTTATTTACACAGTTCAATTTGGTAATAAGTAAGTAATGCATGAATTAGGATTAATCGAGTCCCACGGTCTAATTTTCATATAATCCAAAACCAAACTTAGAGTGCCGCCCTTTAATAGCATTGTTCGGGACGAACAACTAAAAGTGTGGGGTGATATGATGGACCCAAATTATAGGAATCATAAACACCGTAAAACCCCCTTAATTAGACTGTTGGTCTATTTAACTTTTGCTTGTTAGTACCGATATATTTCTACAGGGTATTTTGGCGCTTAGAGAGAAAACACGCTAAGGAGAGGATTTTACGCTAAAAAGATGTTTAGAGTTATTCCAAGGTCAAGATCAGACGCTGACTGAAGAAATCTCAAGGATCCTGACATGGAATCACTCCAAACAAATCAAGTCAAAGAGGAATTTGCATTGAAGACTCAACCGACCGGGTGAGAAAATGCCGCAGAAACCACCCGACCGGTTGAGGCAGTTCCAGGCTCTCCGCCGAGCTAACCAAGCACTCAATTCAAGTCGCTCGAGCAAACCACCTTATCTGACAATTCCACCTCGACCAAAATGTTCCAAATGGAAAATAACGTGGAAGTTGTCGAGACTCCAAGGCGAATGCTCGAGCAGATTGGCAGTTAGCTCAATTCCAAGGCAAAGGCCCGGCGCGCTTAGGCACCCAAACCAAGTCGCTCGACCCGACCGATGCATCTGGAGATTCTGGCTCGACCAAGATGTTTGGAATGCCCACCAAGTCGGACAATCTCGCTTCCCAGACGAAACGCCCGAGCAGTTTAGCAGATTGGCCCAATTCCAAGTAAAAGCCTCGCGCATAGGCACCAAGACCAAGTTGCTCGACCAAACCATGGAATTTGGAACATCTGGCTCGACCATTAGTCTTAGAATCACTTGGCCATTCCAAATCAACTATCAAAATGCACGTTTGGACAAGGTGACCGGCCACCATGCTTGGAGGTGGCCAAGGGAGGAGCTCCTCCCCATTCCACCACCTGCTACCGGCGGCTCCTCCTCCATATGACCGGTGGCTTTCTCCTCCCCCATGTGGCAGCTCCTCCTTGCTCCTCCTCCTCATCCCTTGGATCAAAAGACATGTGCCACCATCTCCACCACCCATCTCCTCCCCTTATGGCTATAAATACCAACCTCCTCCTCCTCATTTCAAACATCCACAAAAATTGTAATTCACTTATCTCTCTAGAAATTGTAAGTTTGGTTTTGGAAATAAAGGATTGCTCCCTGGGCGCTTCAACGGTAGTAAGTATTCTGATATTTATTTCCGTCTTTAATTTCCAATTCCTTAGTTATAATGTTTAGCGCGATAAATAGTAGCTAAACTAGTCGTTCGGTAAAAGGGGCGAACTTGTATTATAAAATGTTTTAGACTATTTTAGTATTTATTCTCTGTATTCAAAACTTGTTCTATGTGCCATATATTAGGCCAGAACTTCCATGGTTGAGTGGATGCTTGGAATGGCAAAGCTCTTCCGTGGAAGTTCGTAAACATACTCGGATAAGTGGATGCTTGGAATGGCAAAGCTTATCTGAGGAGTTTGACCTCTCTAAAACACCATTTGATTGATCGGGAATGACTGATCAAATGGATGCACACAGGCTAGTATACCTTGGAATGGAGTATTAGTCTAAATAGAACAAGGGCTTTACGTTTTTTGCAAAAGTCTAGACGGTGTGTGCAAATCGAGTGCTTGGAATGGCCTTGATACACTATCGAACACTTTTGCAAAAGACTAGACAGTGTGGCAAATCGAGTGCTTGGAATGGCCTTGATGCACGTTTGAATACTTAGAAGATTCACTAAGAGTCAATGATAAACAGGATATAATACAAGGCCCCTGAAACCGAACGTTTTCTTTTAATTATAATAGTTATTAGTTACTTTCCAGTACTAAAACCAACCAATCAACCAATCAATCACTTAGCTGGTAGCTTCAAAACCAACCAATCAATCCCAAAATCGTCCAACTTAAAGAACAACTTATCCCCCTAATTCCTTTGGGTTCGACCCCTACTTACCACTTACTACCCAGTAGTGTAGTCGCGAGTAGCGGACATTATAAATTTATTTGTACAGAGAACACTGCACCATAACGATAGTGCAGTGGGATCTGTCAGCTGTCTCCTTAGCGCGGTGGATAGCAATTCACTAATAATGAGTATTACGAGTACATGATTTTATGTTTACAGAATCCCTCTTAAACAACCTGAGCCTCGGACACTCTAGCAATCGCTAACTCGGTCTCCCCCTAGATTTGAGCCTCGCCTCCGATTCCATCATAATGATCCTCCACGAGAATCAGTGCCTTCTCCCGAATGCGCGAATGAACACCAGTGCGTGTAGCTTCAAGGTTGATCTACGATCAGTCTGCCGAGCACTAGAACAGACTGAATCCGAGTGCCTTGAGTAATCAGTGACGATTAGTTCACCGGCCATTTGCCTCCTCCTCCCTTCAGTGAGTATGAGCGTGTATAATATCTCCGTGAGTGCTGAGTATTGTGAATGCCTCAGCCCTCTATATATAGGACGGTAGAAACCCTAAACCGAATAGGACTCCTAATCTAAACCGCCTATCTCATTAGGAAATCTTTCCTAAATCTTTTGGGAAACATTCCTAATATCTTGCGCATATCTCTTGAAGATAATCCTTCAATATATCTTCAATCTCATTTTAAGAAATCTTCGATTATCTTCTTTGCTAAGATATCTTCAAGCGCAAAAAATCTTCTAAACCGACTTGCATTATCTTCAACGTCCTTATCTGTTTTAGGAAACTGATGATGTGTCTAACTTGTGCTACGTCGGTTGGAACAAGTTTCCTAATCTGATTTTAGGAAACTTTTCCTTCTGTCCTTCCATATGCAACCGCCTTGATCTCCAACGGTCGACTGAGTTTCTGTTAGGACCTCGCCCAATGGTCCTAACTACTCGCACGAAGTCCTCGCCCAAGCTCCAAATGACCCGACTATGACCCAGAAGGACCCTCACAACAATTGGCGCAAGTTGGTCGAAGGCCCCGAGTTAGGCCCCGGTAAGGCTTTGGACGAAGAACACTAGTTCCATATCGCTCGACCAGACGGACGAACTGGACAATCTGGCTCGACAGAAGTGATCGAAATGATCAAAGAGTGGGACGATGTCACTAACCCCGGAGAGCGCATGAGCAGTTTGGCCGGAATGAGCAAAACAGCCCGTACGCGGTGGGCAGACGCGGCTGGGATGCGCGGACAGGCTGAGCACACGCCTGGGACGCGGCTTGGCACACGCCTGAGCAATAATGAGGCCCCGCCTGGCTATTTTGGGCACACGCATGGGACACTGATTCATGCATCTCATTCAAGCCATGCCTTTGGAGGGAAATCCAATATTGAAGACCAAACCTAGGCGCCATTCTTTTACTATTTAAGTACCTTGTTTCCTTTCTTGCAATTCATTCAATTGAGAATCAATCCAAGTTATCTTTCTTTTAGTTATCTTAGTAGTAATTCGGGCACTTGCCTTGGGGGTGACCTTTTCCCTTGATACGGGGAATTGGAGGCCATTAATCCATTGTATCAACCCAATTATCCCACCATCCTCACTATATCCCACACACTTCCGCCCATATCCACCCATTTTCCGCCATATCTACCATTATCCACCGCCCAAACCACCACACTTCCGCAACCGATAGGTCTCGCTTAGTGTTTCACTAACCGGGCCCTATCATCTTCGCATCAGAGCCCGTACGATCGCACGACCTAAAAGAACCATGACAACAAGGAAATCAGCCGAATTGGAGGAGAGAGTCACAAACCTCGAAGTAGCCATCAAAGATTTGAAGGAGGATATCAACCAAAGGCTAGTAAGTGCACAAGAAGTTAGTGACGCCCGTCACAAGGAGAACAAGGAGCAGTTCGCTCGACTAGAGGCAATGTTGGTAAAGTTTATATCGGACCTCACACCAAAAGCAATGGAGGCTAGCAACGAGGTAAGTCCCAACCCTGTTATCAATCTAGATAAAGGGAAGGATGTTGTAACCGGGCTAGAAGAGACGCTTGAGGCCCCGGTTGACCAAATGCAAGCCATAGTGCGCATTGGAGGCGCGTTACCACAAGGCTCTCAATGAAGAACCCAGCCGAGTCCAATCCCTCGACCAAACATTGGAGTACCTCATCAACCTACCTTAGTCGGAGGATATGAGCATGGGGGCGCGTCCAACATCGGGGGATTCCGCCAAGGAGTGTTCGACGAACGCCAGAATTACCAAGGCTTCCACCCGGACTACGGGGCAAGTCAAGAGCCATGGGCGAGAGGACCCAGGATCGACCAACAACATGACCCAACTTTGAGGCAACCAAGGATGTATGACTCGCGGATCAGAAAATTGGAAATGCCTGTCTTTGAAGGAGTAGACGCCGAAGGGTTCATCTACAAGGCGGAAAGGTATTTCTCCGTTAATGGTATTCATTCTGATATTGAAAAACTCAATGGTGCAGCCCTTTGTCTGGAAGGGAGAGCCCTCGCGTGGTTCCGTTGGCACGAGGAAAGGCAGCCCATCTATTTTTGGGCAGAGTTCCGCGAAAGTCTACTAGAGAGGTTCCGAGGCCAGCGAACCACTGAAGTCCATGAGCGTTTCTTTGCTCTTACCCAAGAAACATCCGTGGAAACATACAGGGACCAATTCGAGTGCTTGGCGGGTGGTCTCCGAGGAATGACCGACGAAGCCTTACTAGGCAATTTCATGAAAGGCCTAAAACCCTCTATCAAAGCAGCCGTGCGCGTGCTAAGGCCCCGAGGACTCAGCGAGGCCATGACTCTCGCACAACTAGTCGAAGAGCAAGGAGCAGCGACCCTAGGCAACCCTCAACCAGCAGTGCCCAATAGTAGAAGGCCCTCGGCGCCCAACTTAGCAAGAGGGGAAGGGCAGGCCCAAGAACTGATGCCGCACACTGCTCGTGACCAACCAGGCCCCTACAAGAGAATGACGGAAGAAGACATCCAGGCCAAAATGGCCAAAGGGCTTTGCTGGCGTTGCGACGAGAGGTGGACACCCAGACACAAGTGCCGCCAGAAGATGCTCCAAGTCATTCTAGTCGACGAAGAGGAGAAGGACCCGGGCGACGCAACAGACAGCCCAGTGAACTACTCAGCCGAAGTGTCCCTCAACAGCCTGTCGGGACTAACCTCCCCCCACACAATGAGGTTCAAAGGGCAAATCGGTGGCCGGGAAATCATCGTTATGGTCGACAGCGGCGCAACCCATAACTTCATATCCCACAAGCTGGTCGAGGAAGAAGGCATTAGAATGATAGAGGAGGGCCGTTTTCGCATCACGCTAGGGACGAGGTCCAAGGAAGAAGGCAGGGGACTGTGCTCTGGAATTCGGTTGGAGCTCCCAAATTACAAGGTGTGCACCGATTTTCTTACCATCAAAATGAGCGGGACAGACGTGATTCTGGGGATGCAATGGTTACGCACACTTGGGGACATAAAAACCAACTGGGGGCTCTTGAGGATGGAGTTCCAAGACTCGGGACGAAAGATTCTGCTCGAAGGTGACCCCGGCCTTTGCAAGATGGAGGTAACCTTCCAATCCATAGTTCGAGGGCAAAAACAAATTGCCGAATGCTTCCCGGTGGACCTCAGACCCACCCACGACGAAAGGACTAACATCAAAGAACCCGACGAAATACCCCAATGTATCACGGAGGTCCTAGACATTTTCCAGGATGTCATCAAAGAGGAGCGCCCAAATTTTGACCTTGAGGACAAGGTCATTCTTAAAGGAGGCGGAATTATTAGGACCTCGCCAAATGGTCCTAACTACTCGCACGAAGTCCTCGCCCAAGCTCCAAATGACCCGACTATGACCCAGAAGGACCCTCGCAACAATTGGCGCAAGTTGGTCGAAGGCCCCGAGTTAGGCCCCGGTAAGGCCCTGGGCGAGCCGAAGAACACTAGTTCCATATCGCTCGACCAGAAGGACGAGCTGGACAAATCTGGCTCAACAGAAGTGATCGAAATGATCAAAGAGTTGGACGATGTCACTAACCCCGGAGAGCGCACGAGCAGTTTGGCCGGAATGGGCAAAACAGCCCATACGCAGTGGGCAGACGCGGCTGGGATGCGCAGACAGGCTGAGCACACGCCTGGGACGCGGCTTGGCACACGCCTGAGCAATAATGAGGCCCCGCCTGGCTATTTTGGGCACACGCATGGGACACTGATTCATTCATCTCATTCAAGCCATGCCTTTGGAGGGAAATCCAATATTGAAGACCAAACCTAGGCGCCATTCTTTTACTATTTGAGTACCTTGTTTCCTTTCTTGCAATTCATTCAATTGAGAATCAATCCAAGTTATATTTCTTTTAGTTATCTTAGTAGTAATTCGGGCACTTGCCTTGGGGGTGACCTTTTCCCTTGATACGGGGAATTGGAGGCCATTAATCCTTTGTATCAACCCAACTATCCCACCATCCTCACTATATCCCACACACTTCCGCCCATGTCCGCCCATTTTCCGCCATATCTACCATCATCCACCGCCAAACCACCACACTTCCGCAACCGATAGGTCTCGCTTAGTGTTTCACTAATCGGGCCCTATCAGTTTCCTAATCTGAATTAGGAAACATTCCTTTTGCTTCAACTTGTTACAGGACGGTTGTCTCTTCCAGTCTTGAACAACAGCTTGAACAACTACACTCATTTTTGGAAAAACTAACTACCTGTAACCTACCTGTACTACTATTACAGTTGAATCTTTGAAGGAGGTTTCAAACTCCCAAGCAGTGCTTCGAACTAAGCTACCAACTGAATCTTTTAAGGATATTTCATACTCCAAAAGCATGTCTAACAATAAACACATATGAATCTTTTAAGGAGCTTTCAAACTCCAAAACTACTCCCCCTTTTTGCCACAAATTGACAAGGGAGTTCAACAAACAGTCAGCTTCTTCTTCCTCCATAGACTCCGCACAACAATAGATTTAGAGAAATTTAACTACCCCTTAGAGCAGTCTCCTCCTTAGGATCCTTGTCCAACCGTTCCTCTTCGTATCAGTATTTAAAATTTTTTCTGCCTTTCCTCTATGACAGCCCTTAATACATATGACGTTCGAGCATCGGCTGACCAACTTATACTGGAGCAACTTAGTTGTCAATGACACACAGACCCAGTGAGGATCCTAGTGTCTCGAACTGTAGATTGTCCAAGGCTTTGGTGAAGATGTCTGCTAGCTGCTTCTCAGTGGATAAGTGTGTCAAAGTAATTATCTTCTTCTCCACTAGCTCTCTAATGAAATGATGCCTGATATCGATGTGCTTTGTTCTGGAATGCTATACTGGATTCTTGGATATGCTGATAGCACTCATGTTGTCACAATAGAGGGTCATCACATCTTGTTTCACTCCGTATTCTTCCAACATCTGCTTCATCCACAACATCTGCGTACAACAACTTCCGGCAGCGATATATTCAGCTTCAGCCGTGGATAGGGATATACTGTTCTGCTTCTTGCTGAACCATGACACCAGATTGTTTCCTAGAAAGAATCATCCTCCAGATGTGCTTTTGTGATCTTCTGCATTCCCAGCCCAATCTGCATCGCAATAGCCTACCAAACAGGAATTAGTATCCTTAGTGTACCACAATCCATAGTCTGCTATTCCCAAACATATCTGATAATTCTCTTCACATTCATCAGGTGGCTCTCCTTGGGATTAGCTTGATATCTAGCACAAACTCCAACCGCATGGGCAATGTCTGGTCTACTAGCTGTCAGATATTAAGCTCCCAATCATACTTCTGTACAAGGTTTGATCCACCCTTGTACATGCTTCATCCTTTGTGATCTTCACATGAGTTGCAGCGGGGGTTCTCTTATGTGTTGCTTTCTCCAGGTCAAACTTCTTGATCAAGTTCCTAGCATATTTGCTTTGAGAAATAAAGATGTCGTCTGCCTTCTGTTTGACTTGCAATCCAAGGAAGTAACACATCTCTCCTACCATGCTCATCTGGAATTCGCTCTGCATTTCTTCTACGAACTTGTCCACCATCTTCTGATTGCTAGAGCCGAACACAATGTCATCCACATAAATTTGAGCAATGATAAAGTCTGATTTTGTGTGTTTCATGAAGAGCGTCTTGTCTGTTCCGCCTCGCACATAGCCATGGTTGATTAAGAATTCAGTAAATTGCTCGTACCATGCTCGGGGCGCCTGTTTGAGACCATAAAGAGCTTTCTTCAGTCGATACACATGGTCAGGATGGTGAGGATCTTCGAATCCCTTCGGTTGTGCCACATACACTTCTTCATTCAGCAGCCCATTCAGAAAAGCACTCTTGACGTCCATCTGGAACAACTTGAACTTCAGATGACAATCAAGTGCCAATAGCAGTCGTATGGCTTCTAGGCGAGCAACCGGGGCAAAAGTCTCATCAAAATCTACTCCTTGAATCTGAGTATAGCCTTCGAATCCCATCACCCAGTATTCATCATTGATTGCCTCCTTGATGTTCTTGGGTTCTATAGTGGACATAAAGCACGTAAAGCCAGCCAATTCGCGAAAGTTAACTTGTTTGCCACGAGTCTTTATGCCTTCAGTCGGTTCACCAATCACCTCAGTAATGGGATGATTTTTCTCAATAGTTCTCGTAGGTTGAAGAGCCCGAGACGGAGCAGTAGGAGTCTCTACGTCAGTTTCCTCGTCTGTCTCAACATTGTCTTTAGCAAGATGATCTGAGTCCATATCCGGGACAACCTCTGTGTTTATAGCTGGAGTAGCAGGTTGTTTCGGGTGAGTTGTGACATCATCATCATCTGCTATACTTGTCTCGGGAGCGTCTGGCATAACATCTTTCACAATAACATTGATGGATTCCATAACGACCCCAGTGCGCTTATTGTAAACTCGGTAGGCACGGCTGTTAGTAGAGTAACCCAGAAAGATCCCTTCATCACTTTTAGGATCCAGCTTCTACAGATACTCCCGATCTCTGAGAATGTAGCATTGACTTCCAAATATGTGAAAATACTTCACTGTCGGCTTCTTTCCTTCCCACAGCTCATAACAAGTCTTTTCGGTGCCAGTCCAAATTGTCACTCTATTTATGACATAGCACGCTGTATTCATCGCTTCAGCCCAAAACTTTAATGGTACTTGTTTTGCATGGATCAACACCCGCGCCATCTCCTGAATGGTTCTATTCTTCCGTTTGACAACTCCATTCTGCTGTGGTGTAATTAGTGATGAGAATTGTTGAGTTATTCCCTTTTGTGTGCAGAATTCAGTAAGGGCATTGTTTTCAAACTCCTTTCCATGGTCACTTCTCACAGCTACTAAACGTTCTCCTTTATCTTCCCTCTCTCGCTCCAGTCGGATACATAGCTGAACAAATGCTTGGACAGCCTCTGATTTCTCTCGCAGAAAGCTTGACCAAGTGAACCGAGTGTAGTCATCAACAGAAACTAGCATGTACCTTTTTCCAGAATAGCTTTCCACTTGCATGGGCCCCATTAGATCTATATGTAATAATTCCAGAGGTCTCCTTGTGTTGATCTGAGAGGTACTTTTGTGAGGGACTTTGATCTGTTTTCCAATCTAGCAATCTCCGCACACAATGCTCAGGTCGCCTTGAACCTTAGGTATACCACGTACGAGCCCATCCGAAGCAATCTTCTGTAGAGTCCTTAGATTCACTTAACCCATTCGCTGATGCCATAAATTCATCTCTTCAATTTTGCTCAACAAGCAAGTTGTTTTAGCATGGGTCGACCAATGTTTTGTAAATAGCAGTTGTTTGACGACCTTCTTCCGGTGAGAACTGGTTCATCATCCTTGTTTAACACCACACATTCATCCTGCGTGAATAGAACCTAGTGCTCTCCATCGCACAACTGGCTTATGCTGATCAGATTTGCCTGCAATCCTCTGACAAGCAGGACTTCTTTCAATCTGGGTAAGCCTTAAACATTTAGAGTTCCTTTTTCGAGCACTCTGCCTTCTACTCCATCACAAAACGTCACATTAGACTTCCCTTTGAATTCCTCTATATTGGTTAGAAACTCAAAATTGCCAGTCATGAATCTAGAACACCCACTATCAAAGTACCATCTTTCCTTCTTTAGATGACTAGTGGAACTGAACGCAACATAGCATACCTCACTCCTTTGCTTGACTCTCCAAACTTGCTGCACCCGAGGTTTCAGTACTTGCTTCATCTTTCTAAGAGACATGTGGAATTCATGACACCTTGATTTGATGTGTCCCACTCGGTTGCAGTAGAAGCACCTCCGTCTGTCTTGCGGTCTTGGGGGGTACCAGGTTCCTTTTCTTCGTGGGTGAAGTTCAGCTGGAACAAAGTGCGGCCATGGTTTAGCTTTTACAAACGTTGTCTTTTCGGGGCCAGATACGCCAGTGAATTCAAGACCTTTGTGACCGCCCCCTTTTCTTTGAGCTCCCAGTATAGAATCTAGATCTTTTGTTCTAGAATTGAGCATTTTGACTGACTTCTTCAAGTTGTTCAACTCATCTATTGTTTCCTCATAAACAAGTTTGTCTGTCTTAATCTCACATTTCAAGGCATCCACAATGTTTAGAAGATTTACATCTCTTCGTTTTAGAGCATCATTCTTCCGCTTAAAGTCATCTATGAATTCTGGATGATCCCCCTGTCTCTTCTCACTCTGAATCTTCAGGGATGAGATAACTGCTAGTAACTCCGCCTTCTGTGAAATAAGTTCAGCTCGTTCACCTTTTGCTTCAACCAATTGGGCTTTAAGGTCAGTGATTGTCTGTTGATGTTCCTGCTTCCGAGCAACTAAGACAGCAGCTTCTTCCCAAAGCTTATCTTTTTCTGCTTTCAGCTCTGCCAGTGAGTTATGATGTTTCTTGTTTCGCTCGACTTCGACCAACCACTGTTGGTACAGCTCCTTGTAATTGTTAGCAATTTCCTCATCAGTAATTTCTTCATCGTCACTGCAGCTTGAGTACTGAGTGTGATCCCCAGGTGGTGACTTTATCTTCACTCCTTTACTTCGTTCTTCTTCCAGGTTGATACAGCTAGTAAGGGCAACAAAGTTGTTGGTCTCACCTTCCTGATCAGAGCCACTGTCACTCCAGTTGATAACATAGGCATTCTTCTTCTTCTGTGTGTTGATACATTCTGCCTGAATATGTCCGAAACCTTCACATTCTCTGCATTGTATCCCTTTGCCTTTGTTGTCGGAATTGAAATCTCCAGCTCTATTTTTCTTTTGATCTTTTTCATCCTTCTGGAATCTGGATCTAAATGACTGACCTGGATCAGTCCCTTTATTGTATTGTCTTCTCATAAACTTTCCGAAGTTCATTGACAGCATTGCGAATTATTGTTCGGACATCTCCCCTGCCTTGTCTCGAACAACAGAGACTTTAGCTTTCAAACCGATGCTTTTAACCTTCATGCGTTGTTCTTCTTCATTCATCTCCATCTCATGAGTCTGTAAAGATCCCATCAGTTCATCTAGCCTCATGGTCTTCACATCGTGTGCTTCCTTGACTGTGAGTGCCTTCATTGCATACCGCTTTGGTAGAGACCTGAGCACTTTTCTTACCAGCGTCTCTTCGGTCATGGGCACTCCAAGTGAAAATGATTCATTAGAGATATCAAGCACCATTGTGTTGAAGTCAGCTATGGTCTCGTCCTCCAGCATTCTTAGATTTTTGAATTTAGACGTGACGATCTCCATTCTAGATATTTTGACCTTGGTCGTACCTTCATGAGCGGTTTGCAGTATATCCCATGCCTTCTTTGCAATCTCACGGGTTGAAATCATCTTGAAATTCTGTCCATCAACTCCCAAGAATATGGCATTCATTGCTTTGGAGTTTGCGGCTTTAGTATTCTTATGTATCTCGGTCCACTTGTCTTTAGTAAGAAGGCTAACTTTGCCAGCTTCAGTGATCACTGGATGTGTCCACCCATTTTCAATAGCTTCCCAAACTGATTCATCCTGTGATTTTAGGAAGGCCTTCATTCGCACTATCCAATATCCATACTTGTTTCCTTCCACCAGCGGTGGTCGCATGATGTTCTGCCCTTCTCTTAAATCCATCTCAAACAACTTCCGGATCTCACTCTGTGCGTTGAGTGTTTGCTCTGATACCAATTGAAACCTTTCTCTAGTAGTTGAGATGTTGTTCTGGTCGAGTGCAGAAAAAATACTAGAACAACTTATGCAAAAAATAAATGCAGTGCGGAAAATAAACGACACGCAAAGTTGTTACCCAGTTCGACGTTAACGAGCCTACGCCTGAGGGGCTGTCTCCTTAGCCCGGTGGATAGCAATTCACTAATAATGAGTATTGCGAGTACATGATTTTATGTTTAGAGAATCCCTCTTAAACAACCTGAGCTTCGGACACTCTAGCAATCGCTAACAAGGTCTCCCCCTAGATCTGAGCCTCGCCTCCGATTCCACTAGAATGATCCTCCACGAGAATCAGTGCCTTCTCCCGAATGCGCGAATGAACACCAGTGCGTGTAGCTTCAAGGTTGTTCAACGATCAGTCTACCGAGCACTAGAACAGACTGAATCCGAGCGCCGTGAGTAATCAGTGACGATTCGTTCACCGGCCATTTGCCTCCTCCTCCCTTCAGTGAGTATGAGCGTGTATAATATCTTCGTGAGTGCTGAGTATTGTGAATGCCTCAGCCCTCTATATATAGGACGGTAGAAACCCTAAACCAAATAGGACTCCAAATCTAAACCGCCTATCTCATTAGGAAATCTTTCCTAAATATTTTAGGAAACATTCCTAATATCTTGCGCATATCTCTTGAAGATAATCCTTCAATATATCTTCAATCTCGTTTTAAGAAATCTTCGATTATATTCTTTGCTATGATATCTTCAAGCGCAAGAAATCTTCTAAACCGACTTGCATTATCTTTAACGTCCTATTCTGTTTTAGGAAACTGCTGTTGTGTCTAACTTGTGCTACGTCGGTTGGAACAAGTTTCCTAATCTGATTTTAGGAAACTTTTCCTTCTGTCCTTCCATGTGCAACCGCCTTGATCTCCAACGGTCGACTGAGTTTCCAAATCTGAATTAGGAAACATTCCTTCTGCTTCAACTTGTTACAGGACAGTTGTCTCTTCCAGTCTTGAACAACAGCTTGAACAACTACACTCAGTTTGGCCAAACTACATGCCATAAAACTAACAACTTTCTACTTGATTTTGAATCTAGGATCACCGTGACTTTTATGAGTGCATAATTGATGGACCATATCTATATGATTCATCAAGACAGTTAAACCCACCAAATTAGACACTTTGTCTTAACAACTTTTACTTGTTAGTTCCATTTTTGCTCTACATGCTATTTTGAGGTTTAGAGAAGAAACGAGCTAAAAAGGGGGTTCTTAAGCCAAAAATGGATTACAAGTCGAATCTGGCCAGCCAGGGCCCGAGGAAAGTCAGCCGCGCCCCAGCATTCCAACGCACCAGCCGAGCTGTCTAGCACTGAATTCAAGTTGCCTGGGCAAACAAGCTGATCTGACAAATCCACCTCGACCAAAGTAATCAAGATGGAAAATAAGGTGGACAATGTCGGAAAAGCAAGAAAAATGCCCGAGCAGATTGGCAGTTGACCCAATTCCAAAGCAAAGGCCCCGCGCGCATAGGCACCTAAACCAAGTCCCTCGACCAGACAGGCGAATCTGGCAAATCTGGCTCGACCAAAGTGTTTTAAATGCCCAATAACTCGGACAATCTCACTTCCCAGACAAAACGCCCGAGTGGAACCAGCTCAAGCCCGATCAAGGCCAAACTAGGGCAATTCCGGCCGTTTTGGGATTCCGACCAGGTTCCGGGCGGATGCCGGCAAAACGACTTCGACCATTAGGCTTAGAATTGCCTCTGCAATCCAAATGCCAAAGACCTCCGACCAAAATTCCGGCCAGATTCCGACCAACTCCGGCCAAACTCCGATCAAGCTCCGATCAGGCTCAGATCAGGTACAAACAAGTTCCAACCTAGAACCGAATTCCCAATATTCCGGTTGGCTTCTACTATTCATTTCGGTTTTGTTTTGGAATCCGGTTTGCCTCAACCAAGTTCAAGTCGGTTGGCTTGTGGCTCAACTAAGGTTCAAGCTAGTTGCCCTTTGGCTTCAACAAGTGCCAAAGTCGGTTGGAGGAGGTGCAAGTGGATGCCAAGTGGTTGGCTCTTCTCTTCTTCCTATCCAAGTTCCTTTTGGGATATTTCTTCAAGCCAAAGCTTATCTCCTCCCTAAAGTCGGTTTAGCTCCTCTATATAAAGACCTCTTGGTCTTAGAATCATGTAGACTACCTTAGAGAGTTGAGAGCTTATCTCTCTTCTCTTCACTTCAATTCAAAAACACTTTACTTTGTTCTTCATTTGTTCTTGATTTCCAAAGCTTTCTTCACTTGTTCTTGAGCTCCAAAGCTCTGACTTTCCAGCAAGCACTCTTTACTTTCCAGCAAGCACTCTTTACTTTCTTGTCAAGTTCTTGATTTGGAGCTCCTCTCCTTTACTTTCCTTGTTAAGCCACGGCTTCTTTACTTTTCTTGTCAAAAACCGAAGTCCTCTCTTTACTTTCTTGTTGGTTACCTTTACTTTCATAAGTATGGTGCTTGTATTCCTTGACATGAATACAAGTAGCTAAAGCATATTCGGTCAAAGGGTGTTCATACTTGTGTATGCATCTTGAGACTTGAACTTAATGCTATTTTGTGTTTCAACTAGTTCTATGTGCCATACATTCGGGTAGAACATACATGGTTGAGTGGATGCTTGAAATGGCAAAGCTCTTCTGTGGGGTTCGTGAACATACACGGTTAAGTGGATGCTTGAAATGACAAAGCTTTTCCGTGGAGTTCAACCTCTCTTTAACACCACTTGGTTGATCGGAAATGATTGATCAAGTGGATGCACTTAGGCTAATATACCTTGAAATGGGGTATTAGTCTAGCTAGAACTAGAAGTCTATGTCTTGATTTTGGAGTAGATTGTGGTGTAATTGCTTGAAATGGCCTTACTTTAGGGTTTATGTCTTGAAATGGAATAAACCCACACTTATGAACACAAAGTAAGATCATTTGACGTCTATGATGGTTGTCTCACAAGTAGAGACCCTAGACTGAATATCTTTCGTCCTTACTTATCTCTCATTTAATTTCTGCACTTTACTTTTCAGCACTTTACATTTCAGTCTTTACTTTTCTGTCATTTACATTTCAGCACTTTACTTTTCGCACTTTACTTTCAGTCTTTACTTTCAGCACTTTAAATTCAGTCATTTACTTTCTGTATATATAAAAAAAACCAACAAAAATCCAATCTGTCTTTGCTTTCATTTTCTTTCTTTTTAAAGAACAACTAATCCACACTGACTCTCTTGGGTTCGACCCCTACTTACCGCTCTGCTAATCCAATAGTGAGCCACGAGTAGTGGAACTATAAATGTAAATTTTGCAGCGCACAACGACGTGCTGTCAATAATTCCTAGGCGTCAATGATTTTGTTATCTTGTGTCTATCTAATGATTTAGGCAACCTTTTTGCATCACTTGAACATATAATTAGCAAGCATGAAAATACTTTTCTTCTCTTCGAGAACTTAGTCATTGCTCTTAGGTGATCTCTATTCTTTCATATTATCTGCACACATTATTTATATCCTTTGTACATTTCCAAATCCTAAGGGTGGGGTCAATACGGGTGAAAAATTGGCCCCAAAAAATTGTATATGCAAGTGATGAGCCGTATTTATACGACTCATCGAGTCAACAAATCCCACCAATTCCGACACTTTATTATGCGAACAAGTTACTTGTTAGTGTTGTTTTGCATTTCAGGTGTTTTGGAAGCTCTAGGAGGAAACGCGTATTAAAGATGGCATTTTGTGCCAAAAACATCACAAGGCATCTTTGGCCGAGCAGCGCCCGAGGCCCCAGCCGAGCAGTTCAACGCTGAAATCAAGTCGCTTGACCAGACGGACTCCGATGACAAATCTGACTCGACCAAGTTGATTAAAATGGAAAACAAGTCCGACAATGTCACTGAACCAAGGAGAACGCCCGAGCAGATTGGCAGTTGGCCCAATTCCAAAGCAATAGCCTCGGGCACGCTGATAGGCACCGAAACCAAGCTGCTCGACCATACGGGCGAATCTGGAAAATCCGGCTCGACCAAGTTGCTCGAAATACCCAAAACGTCGGACGATCTCACTTCCCAGACAAAACGCACGAGTGGAATGGCCGGGATGGACAAAACGACACCAAACTGCAAAAGGCCCCGCGCACTGGGCCATGACGGTGCATTAAGGAGAGGCGGTCTAGTTTGCTTGCAAACCAAGCAAAGTCGTTTTTGGACATGTTTCCTAAACTGGTTTAGGGTTTAGGGTTTAGCCAAAAACGGATTTAGGTCGGTTCGAATTGGAAAGTTCGAAATCCTAGCTTCTCCTATAAATAAGACCTCTTGGGCAGGGCATAATCATCCATCAGATCATCATCCTTCCATCGAGCAGCAATTTCGGCCATTCTCTCTTCAGTCTTCTACTTCGGCATAGAGAAGAATTCCTTTTCTTTTATTACTATTGTATTTTGTTTCCATGGACATGTCTAGCTAAACCTCCTATTCGGTTTAGGGTTTTAATATATTGTGACGTAGTTTTGAGATTCCATGCTTAATGCTATTTTTATGTTCTACTAGTTCTTGTGCATAACTATCTTGGATTGAATTGTGAAGCTAAGTGGATAGTTGGAATGGTAAAGCTTAGCCGAGCGATTCAATTCCCTTATTTGCTGCTTGTTTGATACTAGACCGTAAGAACGAGTAGTTGCACTAAATCTAATATAACCTGGAACGGAGTATTAGGTTTGCTAGAACTAGAAGTCTATAACCTGGAACGGAGTAGATTGTGGTGTAGGTGCTTGGAACGGCCCTACCTTAGGTTATAACCTGGAACGGAGTAACCACACTTAAGAACATAGAATTAGATGTTTAGAAATTAATGATAAACAAAGTCACAATAGAAAACCCTAGACTGAATATTCTCTCTGATTGATATCTTTCGCTTATTCCCTTTTACTGCGCTTGTTTCCAAATCACTCACAAACCCCCAATTGCTTTATTTTACAGAACAACAAGTAACCTCACAAGCTCTCTAGGGTTCGACCCTTGCTTGCCACTTTACTAGTTTCATGCAGGGAAAATTATAAATTTAAATTTGAGATGTCAGACGACGCCTGTCAGCAAGCACAAGCCAAAATAAAGCAAGCTACAAAAAAAGATAAAAGCAAAAAGTTTTTGCAAGCACAAGCCAAAATAAGGCAAGCTATCAAAAGAAAAATTGGTGATCGTGGGCAAAATGCCTTGAAAAAAAAAGATGAGGCACACACTTAAGTTTGGTAATGTACTTTCCATCATCTCTTTTAGTGTGTATGCACTGTGATTTAAGTATAGGGATGACCCTTGTACTAGTAGTGAGCATGACTTTGTTTGAGATATTTTTGAAAATGAAGTGTCAAACCCCTCTTTCCTTATGGATTATAGACTTAGCTCCTAAGACTAGGAAATGAGTTTTGTATTGTTAGCCCATGGACTATCCTTCTTGATAGCATAAGCACGCGATTGGCACGCTTTTTATGTTTCTAAGGATCATGTTTTGAGTATCTTGCAAAAGATTCAATAGATTGCTAGGATAGTCATTTGATGACTCTAATATTGATTCTCTTTGACTGTATATCTTTGTAAGGTCATTGATGGTTCGAAATTCTTTTGAAAAGGAGTTAGTCTTTGATTACTATTCCAGCTATAGTGCATGAGGTATTGTTTTGTATTGCCTAAATAAATGAGGAACTATCTTGTTCATGCATATAGCTAGTCGCATTTGGGATTTGTGAGTATTCCCTTTTCTGAAAACTCTCACGATACTAAAACTCGTCCTTTAAGGTATCATAGAGGTTTAAAGGCTTGGTACATATGCTCAATGCACTCGTGTTCCCTACAACAGTGGATTATGATTTACTTCATGTTAAGTGTGTAGTGTTTTGATGAGCATAAATATGTACTATATTTATGCTCCACATTTGGTCGATTTTTGATCATCTTCCTTATTTATGTGAGCTCTCTGACAGATGCTTGTCGTCAGAGCAAATGTACAAATAAATTTATAGTCCGCTACTCGCGACTACACTACTGGGTAGCAAGTGGTAAGTAGGGGTCGAACCCAAAGGAATTAGGGGGATAGTTGCTCTTTGAGGTGATTTATACAACGAGGGAGCGTGTTTTAAGTTGATTGAGATTTTAGCGCGGAAAAGTAAGTGACTGGTTGGTTGGTTTTGGTTTTAGTGCGGAAAAGTAAATGACAGAAAATTAAATACTGAAAATACAAAGAAGACTTACAGCGAGTGATGCGTGATTGGCAAGTCTTCCGGATGATGAGTGCAGTTGATTAAGGCAGTTATACTAAGAAAGTAAGTGCAGGTGTTGTTTGATTTCAAGGAAAACATTCAGTTTCGGGGGCTTTGTATCATAGCCTGTTTATCATTGACCTTTAGTGATCCTTCTAAGTATTCAAACGTGCATCAAGGCCATTCCAAGCACTCGATTTGCCACACTGTCTAGTCTTTTGCAAAAATGTTCGAAAGTGTATCAAGGCCATTCCAAGCACTCGATTTGCACACACTGTCTAGACTTTTGCAAAAAACGTAGAGCCCTTGTTCTACTCAGACTAATACCCCATTCCAAGGTATATTAGCCTGTGTGCATCCATTTGATCAGTCATTCCCGAGCAATCAAATGGTGTTTGAGAGAGGTCAAACTCCTCAGATAAGCTTTGCCATTCCAAGCATCCACTTATCCGAGTATGTTTACAAACTTCCACGGAAGAGCTTTGCCATTCCAAGCATCCACTCAACCTTGAAAGTTCTGGCCTAATATATGGCACATAGAACAAGTTTTGAATACAGAGAAAAAACACTAAAGCAAAGTCTAAAACATTTTATGATACAAGTACACCCCTTCAACCGAATGAAGAGTTTAGCTACGAATATCCATAGAGGTGGATACCATAGCTAAATACTCGGGGGTTTTTGAAAGACAGTAAGTAAAGGGGAATACTCAAGAACCAACAGGAGTATTCCCAATTTCTACTTGAATACTCAAGAACCAACAGGAGTATTCTCTAAAACCGTTATAATACTCAAGAACCAACAAGAGTATTATTTCAAAACCAAACTTACAAATTGCCAAACTTAGAGAGATAAGTGATTTTGTGTTGTGAATGGGATAATTACAAATGAGGTTTGGCTTGGTATTTATAGCCAAACTTGAGAGAAATGGAGGGTGGAGATGGGGGGCATGTGTTTTTGATCCAAGGGAGGAGAAGGGATGAGCAAGGAGGAGATGACACATGGGGGGAGCCAAAAGCCGCCGGTTGGGGGAGGTTGAGCCGCCGGTTGCCGGTTGCAAGGGGAGGAGAAGGGTGGCTTTGGCCACCTCCAAGCAAGGTGGCCGGTCACCTTGGTCCATGAGTGCATTTTGACAGTTTTGTGCAGTCTTTTCACAAAACTATCAGTCCAATTTCGCTCCGTCTGACTTTGATTGTTCCTTGGTTGGATTTGTTTTGAATGATTCCATGTCAGGATCTTTAGATTTCTTCAGTCAGCGTCTGATCGTGACCTTGGAATGACTCGTAACATCTTTTCTGCGTAAAATCCTCTCCTTAGCGTGTATTCTCTCTAAGCTCCAAAATACCCTGTAGAAATATATCGGAACTAACAAGCAAAAGTTAAATAGACAAACAGTCTAATTTAGTGGGTTTAACTGTGTTTTTGATTCGTATAATTATGGTCCATCAGATCACCCCACACTTTTAGTTGTTCGTCCCGAACAATGCTATTAAAGGGCGGCACTAAGTAAGTTTGTTAAAAAATGAAAATTAGACTGTGGGACTTGATTTATCCTAATTCATGCATTACTACTTATTACCAAATTGAACTGTATAAATAAATACAAGAAACTTGATACTTGTACCTCCGTGCTGAGATGCAAAGTATTTTGGATGTTTCGGGAGATAGCCCTTTTTAGGCTCCTGGACTGCAATCTCGGGACCTTCTCGTACTATATGGTTTTCTTGTAGCTTTCTCTAGCACGTGATTCGGTTCGGGTTTCAATGGTTTGGTCTTTGATTTTCTTTCTTTTTGGCGAGGGACATCTTTTTTGTAGTGAATCGGCCTTTGCCCTTTGATTTGACTTTTTGAGTGCTTCACTTTTGTTCGGTTAAAACCTTCACACTTTTGGGCCTTTGGCCTCTTGATTTGCTTCTTCGAGCTTTTGCTTCTTTGTGACTTGCTAGTCCATTTTCTCAAGCCTTTTTGGGAGGTCCAATCATCGCCCGCGAGCATATGGAAATACCTCCCCGCTCCTCTCATCGTTGTCGTTTCGCGCGGGTCAAGATGAGGGTCGCTCATCTATTTTCTCGGCTACTTTGACTAGAGAGAGGACGGTCTGATTCCCGTCCTCGCCTTTTCTTTTCTTTTTGCATAAACACTGCATGGCGGAGATGACTTCAATCTTCACTGAAACCCGAAGTGCAGCCTCCACTGACTTCGAAAACCATATAGTTTGATTCGATCCTTTGATTGCTTGCCAAGCCCCTCTAGGGCATTTTCTATCAACTCCACATCCCTAGTTTATCTCAGCACAAAGGAACAAATGAGAAGTTACATTCTAAGTTTTTAAACAGTTGAATTTTCACAAGGTTGATGCATGAATTATGATCTATCTTTTTCACATTCTTAAGTTCATATTTTCAAAAAGATACTATTAAAAAAAAGAAAACAGCAAGCATGTTATTTATATACAACGGTGGTTCTCACCCCACACTTTTGAACGAAGGCGTGCCTTAGTTCAAAAGTCATGCAAGCTAATATATATATGTGAGAATGACTTTAAACTAAATGACTGAAATTAAATGACAGAAAGTAAGATAGTGTCGGGTTACCTCCCGACCAGTGCACTTGTTTAACGTCGTTGGCTCGACAGTACCTCATTGTGGATTACTGGTTTGGATCCCATGGGTGGCTCAGGTCAAATTTTTGTGTTATCAAGTTGATCTCGCTATGGTAATGTTTGACTCGCTGCCCATTTACCGTGAATTTTCTTCCATCGTCCGGGCTTTCCAACTCAACTGCCCCATGGTTGAATACCTTAGTTATTGTAAAAGGGCCGGTCCATCTAGATTAAAGCTTCCCGGGCATTAATTTCAGTCGCGAGGAGAAGACCAGCACTTGTTGTCCCTCCTCAAATGAGCGTCGGAGGATGAATTTGTCATGATATAATTTGGTCCGTGCTTTGTAGTCCGTTTGCCCTTCATAGGCTTTAAGCCGTAATTCCTCAAGCTCACACAGATTAAGCTTCATATCCAGTCCTGCAGCTTTTAAATCTGGATTGCAATGCTTGAGCGCCCAATAGGCTTTATGTTCTAATTCTACCGGAAGGTGGCATGTCTTCCCATAAACAAGCCGAAAGGGGGAGGTTCCAATTGGTGTCTTGTATGCCGTCCGATAAGCCCAAAGAGCCTCATCTAGTCTCTGACTCCAATCTTTCCTTCCTGGCTTCACCATTTTTTCTAGAATACTTTTGATTTCACGGTTGGCGATCTCTGCTTGACCATTGGTTTGAGGGTGATATGCCGTGGATGTTCGGTGGTGGACATGGAAGCGTTTTAAAGTAGCAGCCATCATGCGGTTGCAGAAATGAGTTCCTTGGTCGCTTATTATGGCCTTGGGTACCCCGTATCTACAAAACAGGTTAGTGCGCAAAAATTCTATGACAGTCTTTGCATCGTCGCACCTTGTGGCTTTGGCTTCTACCCATTTTGACACATAATCTACAGCAACTAAAATGTAAGTATAACCGCATGAAACTGGAAATGGTCCCATAAAATCAAGACCCCAAATGTCAAAAACATCGTTGACTAATATGGGTACTTGAGGCATTTCACTTCTAGCTGACACATTTCCTACTTTTTGACACTTATCGCATTCTTTACACTTTTTATAGGCATCTCTAAATATACTTGGCCAGAAAAAACCGCTATCTAAGATTTTTCTAGCCGTTCTCCTAGGCCCGAAGTGTCCTCCACATGCAAACTCATGGCAAAAGCTAATAACAGAAGCTATTTCATTATCGGGGATGCATCTCCTAAGCATTTGATCTTCTCCTATTTTCCATAAATAAGGATCATCCCATAAGTATTGTTTAGCATCATGTCTAAGTTTCATGCATTGTGCTTTAGTAAAAGAAGGAGGAAATGTACCTCCTACAAGGTAGTTGACGATTGAGGCGTACCATGGCACTTTGGTTGAGACTGCGTAGAGATGCTCGTCTGGAAACGACTCAGCTATGTGCCCTTCTTCTTCCGTTCGGACAATCCTGCTTAGGTGGTCGGCCACAGTATTCTCGATCCCCTTTTTGTCCCTTATTTCGACATCGAATTCTTGTAGTAGCAAGATCCACCGAATGAGCCTTGGCTTGGCCTCCTTTTTCTTCATTAGGTAACGGATGGCAGCATGGTCAGAATAAACTATCACTTTTGCTCCAAGCAAATATGATCTAAATTTTTCCAGAGCGAATACTACTGCCAGGAGTTCCTTCTCGGTGGTGGAGTAGTTCCGTTGTGCAGGATCTAGGGTTCGTGAGGCGTAGTAGATCACACCTGCTTTCTTGTCAATCTTTTGGCCGAGAACTGCTCCCACAGCAAAGTCGCTTGCGTCGCACATGATTTCAAATGGTTTTTTCCAATCCGGAGTTTGGATGACGGGTGTGCTAGTGAGGGCCTTTTTGAGCTCATCAAAGGCTTCCTTGCATGTATTGGTGAATTCAAAAGGAACTTCTTTTTGGAGGAGAGTGGATAGAGGTAATGCCTTTTTGGAGAAGTCCTTGATGAACCGTCGGTAAAATCCAGCATGCCCAAGGAAGAATTGGATATCTCGGACAGTGGAGGGGTATGGTAAAGTCATGATCAGGTCTATCTTAGATTTATCCACCTTTATGCCTTCTTGTGAGACGATGTGCCCTAAGACCACTCCATGAGTTACCATGAAATGGCACTTCTCATAGTTGAGCACAAGGTTCATCGAGACACATCGTGCCAGAACCGTGCTTAAGTTGTCTAGGCAGGCGTCGAATGTATCGCCATAGATGGTGAAGTTGTCCATGAAGACTTCGATGAATATTCTGATCATGTCTGAGAAGATGCTGGTCACCACTCTTTGGAAAGTCCCCGGAGCATTGCATAGACCGAATGACATTCTTCTGAAAGCAAATGTGTCGAATGGGCAGGTGAATGTGGTCTTTTCTTGGTCCTCAGGCGCTATGGGAATCTGGTTGTAGCCTGAGAATCCGTCCAGGAAGCAAAAGTACGGTTTGCCCGCCAGTCGGTCTAGCATTTGATCGATGAATGGCAGAGGGAAATGGTCCTTCCTTGTGACGGCGTTCAATTTTCTGTAGTCGATGCACATTCTCCAGCCGTTCTTGACCCTGGTTGTCATCATTTTTCCTTCGGCATCTTCCTCGATTGTGATTCCAGTTTTCTTCGGGACTATGTGGACTGGACTCACCCACTGGCTATCTGATATTGGATAGATTACATCTGCATCCAGAAGTTTCTGTATTTCCTTCTGGACGATTTCCATCATGATTGGATTGAGTCGTCGCTGAGGTTCTCTTGATGGCTTAGCTCCATCCTCGAGTAAGATGAGATGCATGCAAACTGCTGGGTTGACTCCTCTCAAGTCGGCTAGAGTCCATCCAATAGCCAACTTGTGTTGTCTCAGCACTTTTATCAAACGACGCTCCTGGTCTGTTTCCAAGCCACTCTTTATAATTACCGGGAGCGTGCTATTTTCCCCAAGGAAGGCGTACTTCAGATGTCCGGGCAGGGGCTTCAATTCTATTTTGGGAGCTTGAATTACTGAGGGTAAAAAAGTATTTGATTTGAATAGTTTTACCTCGTTGACTTCATATCCTGGTGTGAGAGGCTCCGAGATTGTTAAGTGGGCTAGTGTTTCATGCAGGTCTTCGCCCAAGTTATAAGAGCTCTCGGCTCCATTGAGTATGAGTTCTAACGGATCTGCTCTTAGTTCTGGATGAACTTCTTGGACTAGGTCGTCCAAGGCGTCGAGAGCGTGTACTTCCTCGAACTCCATGGGATGCTTCATTGCTCTGAATATGTCGAAGCTGAAGACCTCTCCTTCTACTTCCATTGATAGCATCCCACTTCCGCAATCTATCTTCATTTTTGAGGTTTGCCGACAAGCGTTTTTCCACTCCTAAGAGTCAAGGCACTCACATCTTTCTGCATGATTTGAATGGCTTGTGAAAGGAGTCTGCCGGACTCATTAGCGAGTGCGGATACTGAGGCAACGAGTTGAGAGATGTGATTTTTCAAGTCCTTTGTTTCGGCTTGGTTTTGATGCATAGTAGTATTCAACTGCTGCACAGTACCTGACAATTGCATTAACATGTCCTCAAGAGATTTGTTTGGTCCCTCTTGTTGGTTTCTCGAGTTTGCTTGGTACTGTCCAGCTGGATGGGCGTCCTGGTTGTACTGTTGGTGGAGAGGTTGATAGAATGACTGGGCTAGTTGAGGAACAGCTGGTTGTGTTTCTTGGTATCCTCCTAGCATATTTATTTCTGCCGGGTTCTCAACGAGTAGTGTTGGACATGCGTCAGTCTTGTGGTCCGTAGAGCCACAAAACTCGCAAGGTCTTACTGGAACTGGCTGTCTTTGCAGGATCTGAATCATCATCTCCTTTAACTGTTTCATTTCTTAAGGAATAGAGCTCATCGGTGTTTCAGCTCTTGCCACATTCTTTGTTCGGGAAAATTCTTCCTGCCTAGTTGTCTCTTCTCTAAATCGAGCATTTTCAGCAACCTTGGTGATGAGATCCCTTATGCCTCTTAATGATAGATTCATTATGGATCCTCCAGCTGAGGCATCCAGGAGCATTTTGTCTAAGGGTCTTAATCCGTTAATGAGATACTCAATGGTGAGTTTCTCGGGTAGTCCAAGAGTGCAGCAGCTTCTCTCCAGGTGGTTGAATTTCTCCAGGTAGTCGTACATGGTCTCATTAGGTCCTTGTCTTATGTCCTGCAGTTGTCTTCTTACTTGCATTGCTCTTCCTGCTGGGTAGTATTTGCCCAGGAATTTCCCTTGCATCTGAACCCATGTTCTGATGCTTCCCGAAGGCAATGAAAGGAACCAGTCGTTTGCCGAGTCTATGAGGGAAAAATAGAATGCCTTCAACTTGAAGTCGTCCATATTCACTCGATTGGGCTTTAGATTTTGGCAAATTCCATGCAGACGTTGGAGGTGAGTTGTGGCAGATTCTCCTTGAGCTCCTGAGAATTTTGGCAAGCTGTGAGCCACTGATGCGTTGATGGTTATGTTTTCTAGTTCAGGGCCCTCGTAAATGCACCATGGCTGTGTTTCGAAATTGGGGGCGTTTAATTCTCCCATAGTAGGTTCATGGTAGTTGTTATCCCCATAGTAGTTATCGTAGACAGGTTCTTGTCGTGGCATTTGTCGAGGTTGGGGGGGTGGTGGATATCTAGGGGGTTGTTGTACTGGACCAGCTGCATTTCGGTCCTCGGGCGGTTCTTGGTTTCTTCTGATGGCCTCCTTATCACGAGCTCCTCTGTTTCTGATGAGTTGTTCCGGATCGTCGATAAATGGAAGTGGTACCTCATTATTTTGATCGTACAGGTTTATCTCGTCGTCATCCTGGTAGCCATGGTGGCTTCCTTCGCGAGACATGGTTATTTCGAAGCGCGTGTTGATTCAAAGAACTTATCCGATTAATTAACTAATTCCCCGGCAACGGCGCCAATTTGACAGATGCTTGTCGTCAGAGCAAATGTACAAATAAATTTATAGTCCGCTACTCGCGACTACACTACTGGGTAGCAAGTGGTAAGTAGGGGTCGAACCCAAAGGAATTAGGGGGATAGTTGCTCTTTGAGGTGATTTATACAGCGAGGGAGCGTGTTTTAAGTTGATTTAGATTTTAGCGCGGAAAAGTAAGTGACTGGTTGGTTGGTTTTGGTCTTAGTGCGGAAAAGTAAATGACAGAAAATTAGATACTGAAAATACAAAGAAGACTTACAGCGAGTGATGCGCGATTGGCAAGTCCTCCGGATGATGAGTGCAGTTGATTAAGGCAGTTATACTAAGAAAGTAAGTGCAGGTGTTGTTTGATTTCAAGGAAAACATTCAGTTTCGGGGGTTTTGTATCATAGCATGTTTATCATTGACCTTTAGTGATCCTTCTAAGTATTCAAACGTGCATCAAGGCCATTCCAAGCACTCGATTTGCCACACTGTCTAGTCTTTTGCAAAAATGTTCGAAAGTGTATCAAGGCCATTCCAAGCACTCGATTTGCACACACTGTCTAGACTTTTGCAAAAAACGTAGAGCCCTTGTTCTACTCAGACTAATACCCCATTCCAAGGTATATTAGCCTGTGTGCATCCATTTGATCAGTCATTCCCGAGCAATCAAATGGTGTTTGAGAGAGGTCAAACTCCTCAGATAAGCTTTGCCATTCCAAGCATCCGCTTATCCGAGTATGTTTACGAACTTCCACGGAAGAGCTTTGCCATTCCAAGCATCCACTCAACCTTGAAAGTTCTGGCCTAATATATGGCACATAGAACAAGTTTTGAATACAGAGAAAAAACACTAAAGAAAAGTCTAAAACATTTTATGATACAAGTACACCCCTTCAACCGAATGAAGAGTTTAGCTACGAATATCCATAGAGGTGGATACCATAGCTAAATACTCGGGGGTTTTTGAAAGACAGTAAGTAAAGGGGAATACTCAAGAACCAACAGGAGTATTCCCAATTTCTACTTGAATACTCAAGAACCAACAGGAGTATTCTCTAAAACCGTTATAATACTCAAGAACCAACAAGAGTATTATTTCAAAACCAAACTTACAAATTGCCAAACTTAGAGAGATAAGTGATTTTGTGTTGTGAATGGGATAATTACAAATGAGGTTTGGCTTGGTATTTATAGCCAAACTTGAGAGAAATGGAGGGTGGAGATGGGGGGCATGTGTTTTTGATCCAAGGGAGGAGAAGGGAGGAGCAAGGAGGAGATGACACATGGGGGGAGCCAAAAGCCGCCGGTTGGGGAGGTTGAGCCGCCGGTTGGGGGAGGTTGAGCCGCCGGTTGCCGGTTGCAAGGGGAGGAGAAGGGTGGATTTGGCCACCTCCAAGCAAGGTGGCCGGTCACCTTGGTCCATGAGTGCATTTTGACAGTTTTGTGCAGTCTTTTCACAAAACTATCAGTCCAATTTCGCTCCGTCTGACTTTGATTGTTCCTTGGTTGGATTTGTTTTGAATGATTCCATGTCAGGATCTTTAGATTTCTTCAGTCAGCGTCTGATCGTGACCTTGGAATGACTCGTAACATCTTTTCTGCGTAAAATCCTCTCCTTAGCGTGTATTCTCTCTAAGCTCCAAAATACCCTGTAGAAATATATCGGAACTAACAAGCAAAAGTTAAATAGACAAACAGTCTAATTTAGTGGGTTTAACTGTGTTTTTGATTCGTATAATTATGGTCCATCACTCTGACATTATGTTTTGATGCTTTTAGTTGAAAAAACTAATCCAAGGTGAAAGAAAGAGTTTTGTGGGAATTTGGGCGAAAACTGTGCAAAAATAGGTGCCCGAATTGCAAGCCTACTTGTCGCACACGCCCGGAGATGATACAGTGCCCGAATTCATCGACCTACAGCTTGTTGGAAAGCTTAGATAAAGGGCTACAACTTTATGCTTTTCACCTAGAGCATATAGAGCCATTAAGGGTGTCAGAACTTTAGCTCAAGACGCCATCTAACTATGTGCCAATGTCACATGTGTCAAGATTTGTCGACACAAGGAGAAAAATGCAAGTCTCTGGTTCAAATAGTGTTAATTGTGTCACTTATCAGGTGACACTGGCTGAATGGGCTAAAAATGCAATTTTTGCTAGTTTTTGGGAAAGGGCAGAAATGCAAAATTAAAGAAAAACAAAAAAAGGGAGCTGCCGCATTGTACAAGAAAAAATTTTGTCGACCAAACTTGAAAAGGAATCACAAAATATCGCCGAAGATTGATCGTGATCAAGAATTTACAAATCAAAGATCAACAACAACATTATCATCTACATCAAGGTTGTTCTTCGTTAAAAACTTGTAATTTTCGTTTCGAACAAGAACATGAGTTGCATATTCACTACCATGGATAGTGAGTAGTGACTCTATTTTGGAGTCCTACGAATCTTGTCTAACTATGAATCGTTGAATAAAACAATATTTGTACGAACTGATTGGTCTTATTGGATTTGTATTTTACTTAGCACTTAAACCCAAGCGATGCATACTAGGTGTTTAACGAAATGCCTAAGTGTATTACGTTGAGATATTAAGTCAATAGCGCTGAAAGGGTGAGACTTAATATCCTACTATTAAGTAAAATACACGTTATAAACTCGGTGACTACGAGAGTAGCCCAAGTTTGTAGCGGGGAAGTCTCGTTCTACGACAAGGACTCCCCATGTTTACGCGACGAGAGTCGGTAAACATCAGCGAGTTACTTGATTCGCCGAAAGGGCAAAATTCGTAGTTTAAGGTACATTTCCAACATAAATCAATAACGTCAAAAGGGTGAGGTTTATACTTGGAGTGTGCGGCTATTTTCCAATAAACATAAGCAAATCCATGCATGCTAGATAAATAAACTTGTTTCAAATGTTAGGTAAGTGAAGTAGTTCCCCGAAATATCTCTTGAAATCGACAAAACCTTTACTTACTTGTTTATTTTATACTATAAAATCAAACAAAACATTCGCTTAAGACTAGGATAAATAGAAGCATAACCTTATATAGTGCACAAGTTTACAATTGCTCCCTTAGACGTAGACCTGGACAAAATCGGGCCAGCCCGACTGGACCGATCGGCTCGCCCGGTCATCGAAATGGGCTTGGACAAGTATCATAGCAGACGGGCCAGTCCGACATGGTCCGTATATCTATTAGGGCCGGGCTTAGACACATATTTTAGCCCGACCGGGCTTATTGGCCCGACCATTAACCCGCTACAAATTAAATCATAATTTTCAATATCTTTAATTTTAAAAGAAAATAATAAATTAAGCAATACGTCATGAAGAATTATTTTGATGTAGCTAAACAATTCCTTAAGTAGTGTCTTAAAGCACATATATGTTTTCAAATAATGGTATTTTTATTCAATGTGTGCAAGAAAAATAACATGTATCAGTACAAATTGTAGAGGGTTGGCCCGGTCCGGTTATATGGGTTATGAAGTGAAAAATAGCCCAACCTGAACCCGGATTTGTGCAGGTCTACTTGGACGACTCGGTACTTACCGATTTTATAAATTATTTTTGATGCTCAAAATACTACACGTCAAAATGGTGTTGTTGCCGGGGAGCAACGCATTAACTTGTCATTATAGGCGAGTTACTTGATTCGAACCAATATCGCCGAAAGGGTGAGGTTCGTAGTTTAAGGTACATTTCCAATATAAACCAATAGCGCCAAAAGGGTGAGGTTTATACTTGGAGTGTACAGCTATTTTCCAATCAATAAAATCAAATCATGCATGCTAGATAATAAAAACTCGATTCAAATGTTAGGTAAGTGAAGTAGTTCCCCAAAATCTCTCTTGAAATCGACAACACCTTTTCTTACTTTCGTTTATTTTCAATTATAGAAACCAATCAAAACTCGAATTGGATGAGAATAAGTAGAAATACAACCTTAAATAGTGCAAAAATTTAAACTTGCTCCCTTGGACGATCCGGTTCTTACCGGCATCACAAATTATTTTTGACGATAAAATACTACACGTCAAATATGCATGTAGCAGAAGAACAAATGAATTGAACATTGAACGAGAGAGCACGAAGTGTGAGAATACATGCTTGACCTCCCTAGGTGTTTTGAGCATATGCAATCAACACTGCATCATATTCGATGAATAGAGAGGATTTTTAGTGAGTTTCTTGATTTCCAGAGGTGGTTTTGAGTGGAAAAAGGCAAATCTTCCTTTTCTTAAGGTGTTTAGTTGCTTAGCTTTTATTCACAAATATGCAGCTGCAAGGAATGAACTTGAGAAAAATTATGGAAACGTTAATTCATTGGCTATGGTGACAGTGAAATTGGTTATCAATTCTGAGATCAAAATCGAAAGATTATTCATTGCAGGAATGTCATCTTCAATGAAAACACCATGTACAAGGATAAATTGTAGCAAAGTTCAAAAAGCAACGTCTCTGAAGTGAAGTAATCTACAACTGTTGAATTGAGAGATATTCCTACGCATATGGTGCAACAAAGTCATATAGAAGCTGAAGAAAATACAACTCGGGAACAAAACTATGAAAATACTGATGATGAAGTTGATGAAGATGTGACGTCTAAGATAAACCCACCGACACTGGTTATGGAAGTAAGCAGGTCTTCCAGGCTCGACAAACCACTTCAAAGGTCCTCTTCATCCCTTAATTACATTACTCACTGAGGAAAACCAGAACGTTATGAGGAAGCTGTAAAAGCTGATGAATCGATTGAGTGGGAGTTTGCTATGAAAGATGAGATGGACTCACTGTTGTCAAATAACACATTGGATTTAGCAGAGCTGCCTTACGGAAAGAAAGCTTTACATAATAAATGGGTTCACCAAAGAAAGGATTCCAGATTAAAGAAGGTATTGACTACATTGAGAATTTTTCCCTGGTTGTCAAGTTGGTGACATTCAGAACCGTTCTTCGATTGGTAGCAAAGGAAAATTTACATCTTCAACAAATGAATGTAAAAATTGTTTTTCTTCACGGCGATTGGGAAGAAGAAGTTTATATGAAGCAGCCTGAGGGTTTTGAGGATAAAGGGTAGGAGATATTAGTGTGTAAGCTTAAATGGAATTTCTATCAGTCGGAACAGGCTCTAAGGCAGTGTTATAAGAAGTTTAACATCTTTATAAAGAAAATTGAATGCTCAAGATGTGAGGCGAATCATTGATGTTATAGAAAGAGGTACAAAGATTATTACAAAATTTTGCTTCTTTTTGTTGGCCATATGTTGATAGTGGGAGCAAATTAGAATGAGTTTGATGTGTTGAAAAAGAAATTATCAAAGGGATTTGCGATGAAAGATTTAGGAGCTGCAAAGCTAATTCTAGGGATGAGAATCATCAGAAATAAGGAGTGTCTAAAGCTGTCACAAGAAGAATACATGAATAAGGTCCTCAAGAGGTTTAGCATGGATGGTGCAAAACTAGTCAGTACTCTTTTGGCTAGTCACTTTCAGATATCCAACTTCAATCGCCTGTAACTGAAGATGACATGACACGTACATATGGATAAATGTGTTTATGCATTTTCGATTGCCAGCCTGATGGACGCAATTGTTTGTACCAGGGCAGACATCGCACATGAAGTGGGAGTTGTTAGCAAATTTATGAACAATCCAAGAAGGCGGCATTGGGAAGCTGTAAAGTGGATTTTCAGGAATCTGAAAGGTAGCTAAAGTCATGTCATTGTGTTTTGGAAGACGAAGTTGGGGTTGGAAGGATATGTCGATGCAGATAATGGTGGCAACATTGACAGTAGAAAGAGGACACTTGGATATATTTACACAGGGGAGCGCTTCTTTGAGGCAGGGTTGGTAGAATGAGGCAGTGAGGCACATTGTGAGCCACTCATTGTGCTGATGTGGCAGGGAATAGTGTGTTGCTGTTTGCTTTTTGCTTTTTGGTAGTGGGACATGTGGCGCACCCACAAAGTATGGGGGGTTAGATGTGTGGCTCAGATCGTGTCTCACTGCCTCATTCTAATTTTGCTACCTCATTTGAGCGCTCCTCTATTTACACATATGTAAGTACTGTAATTATTTGGATTTTAAAACTGCAAAAAATAGTAGCTCTGTCTAACTGCGAAGTTGAATATGTTGCACTGAAGCTGGAAGCAAATGACGTGGCTACAATATTTTTGCAAGAGTTCAATCAATACCATAAGGAAAGTGTGTTGCATTATGACAGCCAAAGTGTCATTCATATTTCGAAAAATCCGGTTTATCATGCTCGAACAAACACATACATCTCCGATATCACTTTATTAGATCGGCTTTTGATGGAGTTTTAGTCTTGAGAAGATTTTAAGGAGCCAGAGTGCAACACATGCGTTAACGAAGGTCGTCCCGAATGAGACACTGAAGTTGTGCGCAATTTCAGTTGGACTCCTTGGACGATGGAGTTGGTTATCGCTGGAGACGAAACCGATGGCTTAACTTTGTCTCCAAGTGGGAGATTGTATGGTCTAACCTTTCTTTTGATGTGAAAGTGAGTGATATTGGGCCTATATTGTATTCTTGATCATTTGGGTTGGTTAGTGTTATACCTAGAATTAGAAGAGGCGCTAGCTTTTGTATATAAGTAATCATATTGTATTTATTAATCAAATAATATACAAACTGGAGTTTTCCAATCGATATGTTCTCTTTCATCACTGCATATCGATTCTTGTTCTTCAAGTGAGGCAGACTTACATCTTGTAAAACACCATCAAATATCATAGTGAAAGTTGTAGCGGAGAGTGGAAATAGCTCAATTTAAGTGAATCACTATAAATCCATGTGTTCTTTATTTTATTATGTTTATCATCAATTGTTTTGTGTGAAGCGGATTCTAATCCTAACATATAGGTCAACAAGGAATCATTGGAGAATATTTGAAGAGCGAAGACAACAACAAGCTACAGCTTCATTTCAATAATGGTTGACATGGATGCGGTGAGGTTACAGAAGGCCAAAATCGGCAGCATATAAAAGTAGTCCGACGACTCTTGTTCATTAGTTTAATTGTATGGTTATAAAACATATTGGCAAGACAAACAGCAAAAGACATTCAAATGAAGACAAAATATCAACAGACCAATTTGGTTTCCCTATTTATTTGTAAAATATATTATTTTATAATGCCATTCAATAATGAGTTGACGAAATCAAGTCAAATGGACATTTGTTTCGTCTGAAGTCGACTTGATCCATCTATGCCGTCCAACTGAACTTCATGGTTAAAAATTTCTGACAACTTCGGTTTCACAGCTCGATCACATTTTGTTACCATCGTACAAGTTTTTTTTTCTGCCTTATTTTTACCTTATGTAGTTTGAACTTAATTTCAACTTTGCCTTATTTTTTTTACAAAATTGGTGTGTTGCTAACTCCCATCTTTTTGTGAGATCGGTGTTGGCAATACACTCTTACTAAATAAAAAAAAATACCTACGTGAATATGTGAGATTGACACGTAAGTGTTTTTCAACAAGATCGGTACTGCGAACACTGATTTTGTTAGAAAAACATAAATGTCAAAGTTGATAACTCCGGTTTGTAAAAAAATAAGATAAAATTGAAACTTAAATAATCAAAAACAAACATGAAACTAGGGCGAAAAAAAGATTCTATCACCTTTAGTAATTAGAATTCAACATCAATTCAACACCTTTGTTCAACACTTATAACTTAAGTTATAAATGATTTTAGAGCTCAAAGCCAAGTACCATAGTCAAGCTTTTGAATAGTCGCCTGAGATAAGTACAAATAAACATACAACTGCAGCATATAGAGAAGCGATCAAATGAGGTAAGGCAAATAAGAATGAGGCACGTGAGGCACAATCTCAGCCATCCATCAACCCCCCGTGCATTGTGGGCGCACCACGTGACAAATAGTAAAACCCACTACCAACAATAGTGTGAACGCGTTTGTCGGCTCAACTCGCGTGGCTTCGCCACGTGTCACAATGGTAGGCCGAGATCGTGCCTCACCTGCCTCATTCTACCAAGGTGCCTCAACCGAACGCTCCTGTATATATATATGTTAAATAAACTCGTACAAATTTGAATATAGACTCGTACAAAATGACATTCAAATATACTATAATATGGAAGTACATTTATGTACCATCATCTTCATCCTTATTAATTTTTAGTACATTATCTGCACTTTGTTATATAATTTGAAATGTTATTATATCGCGTACTTGATTCATCTGCTCATTTCAATGTTTATCAAACAAGTTTGAACTTGAAATGCCTACACCAACTCATTAATTAAAATGGGTTGCATACGAACTAAGTGGTGCAAAGTAAATGTAGCTTTAATTATGTCAATTTGACATTCATCTAACACTTGAGGCATGAATCTAAGTATCTTCCATAGCTTTTATAAATCTCAAACAGCTCAGTTGGACTTAAGTATCTTCCATGAAATTATAAGATACCAAATGCTCTATCAATAATGGTGCGTAAAGCTAAATGTCGATAGTTGATTTTTTTCATGTGCTCTAGTAGGTTGATTACCATGATGAAATGCTGGCATATGAAAGCGAATTCTTTTATCTTTATAAGGTGTCAAGGGAGCGCCCGGTTGAGAATTTTCCTATAATTCGAGAACCTATAATCTCAATTTTCCTATCAAGATGCATCTTTGAATCTCTGCATCTAACACGTATCCCACTAGTAGAGCCAAACTTAGTGGCTTTGACTTTTCACCTTTTACATCTTTAAAAATGTAAGAAAGACACGTGTCAGCACCACATCGACATGATGATGCATTTTCAAAGGTGCGGACTGGGTTCTCGAAAACTATAGGGGGTTCTTATTTGAGCGCTCATCTACGGTGTCAAATATCTAATTGTATCGGGACATTCAAAAACAACCAAATCATATAATATTTTCGTATATATAATAAATGATATTATTATTAATTTAAATTATTAATTTAAAATAAAATGTTAATTACAATTTTATGTTGAGGCTGGTGTGGAAGAAAAACAATTTGATTGAGTTATTGAGTCGGTCCAAATCTAAATCTAAGGGAACGATTCGTGATGATCGACATCAAGTAATTTCGATTAACATTCTTGATTTTGAAGTATGATATATTCGACCAAACAGGACACCCTCGGTTTCATGAATGATGTCAACCGATTGGAAATAACTTGGATCAAAGTATTGCCTACCTCTATCGGTGTGCAACCTTTTAATCAAGGTTCAATTTTGAAGTTCAACTTCTCTCTTGTAAATTTTAAATTTATCAAGAGCCTCATGTTTCGAATGTAACAAATAAACATAGCAAAATTTAGAACAATCATCTATGTATGTCGCTACATATTTCTTGTTTCCTAGAGATGGTGATGCATGAAAATCACATAAATCGTTATGTATTAAATCAAGTAAGTTACTTTCTCTTTAAACTTCATTAGATGGTTGCCTTGTGATTTTAGTAAGCATACAAGTTCTACACTTATCAATATTCATATCAAATGAGGGAACTAACTCATGCTTAGACATTTCATGCTACCTTTTGTAGTGAACATGTCCTAAACGTGCATGCCAAAGTGTAGATACTTCATGTGAATTTGAAGACTTTAAAATAGAACTTTCATGCTCACAATTCATATATAAAGAAGAAACAACTTTATTAATGCTAAGCTTGAACATTCCATTACACAAGTATTCTTTTCCGACAAATACACCACCTTTTGATAAAATATAGTTATCGGCTTCATACACTTGTCGATAACCTAATTTATTCAAAACAGTACCCGATGCAATATTTTTTTAATATTTGGTACAAATAAGACATTGGTAAAAACAATCATTTTTTCCCGAAGAAAACTCTATTTCTACTCGGCCTTGTCCTAAAATAGGGGCGGTCGACTCGTCTCCCATGTGAAGAACTCTTCCTTCACTTGTAGCGGAAAAAGACTTGAACATTTCTTTGTCTCTACAAACATGTGCAGTAGCACCGGAGTCAACCCACCACGAAATCGCATCATCCTGCATAGCAATTATTTCAGAAAAGTTAGAAATATAATATACATTAGACTATATTTCTAACTTAGTTTCTACACTTGAAACTAAACTTCTGACCTTGATGAGATTTTTGCCCTTGGTCTTTAGCACCAAAAGCATGGCCTTGAGCCTTCTTGCTCTTCCCCATTCTAGCGCGACAATCCCTCTTGAAGTGCCCCGCTGTTATGCAAGTCCAACACACATTCCCTTTAGATGGATGCTTCTTGTTTTGACCATTGCTTGCTTAATTGTAAAGCTTCTTCTTAGCCTTGTTCATCTTTTGTGAACTCGCTTCCATCATATGTACCTTAGGTAAATTTGGAACTTCCTCTTTCTTGTGCACGAAGCTCGTCTTCTATTTGCAATCTTTAGCACGTTCCACAAGAGACATTTCTTCTTTCTTGTGCTTCAAAGTGCTCTTGAAGTCTTTCTAAGCCGGTGGTAACTTGTCAAGTATACTTGACATCGAGATGGACTCATCCTTCTTCAACTTGTGTTGGGCAAACTACCCCGAGATACGTTGTATCTGAGGAAACTGCTCCACCACTGGCCGAGAATCCACCATCTTGTAGTTGTTGAAGTTACTTACAAGAAATTTAATGCTAGAAGCGTCCTCGGCCATATATGTACTTAGATTCAAGCGAATCCCATAGTTCCTTTGCAGATTCTATGTTTTGATAAATATCAAAAAGGGCATCGGACATACCGTTGAGGATGTGACCTCTAGCGATGTAGTCGTCGTTCTCCCACTTACTTCGTCGCCGAAAAGCTTCCATGGGTCCATTGTCTCCAACTTCAGGACATGGTGTGGACATCAAATACACCACCTTCAGATTAGTCAACAGGAAGTGCATCTTCTTCTGCCAACTTCAGAAATTGGTGTCTAAATTTGTCCAGCTTTTGAAAGTTTTGATCCAATTTTTCGTTTGTTGGATCCAAGTTTTGATCTAAATTCTTCTGCCAACGTCGGAAACCTCGCCATCGATTAGAAAATATCGAATTCGTTTGTTGAAGAATTGTCTTCAGTCACCAGTACAGCAGCAGTGCAGGAAAATTGGCAAACAACAGGAAACAACATCTTCTCCTTCTAGTGATTCTTCAAGAGAATCAATGGCTACCTGGATACCAAATTTAATCGCGTATTCGCTTTCCGATTTCGATATTTCGACCCTTTAATTCTAGCCAAGGGTTACACAAAATCCGAACGGGGATAATCAAACTGAGCAATTTCTACTCTCGACTGAAGATGTAGAAATCAAACTTAGGGTTTGAGGTGTTTGGGAACAATGTGTGGAATGCTTGAGTTTTTCTCATGATCTCAGAGTGTTTAGCATCAGTAAATCAACTGATTTATATAGTGACGCAATCGGATACAAAGTATAAGTGTCACTCCCAGCTGAACAACCACGTCTGTGTAACAGACGTCGCGTGTCGTGCATGTATTTTAGGGTCGCGACTTGAGAAGACATTAAGCTGGGCGCGCCGATGAGTTAAAGTGAACGTACGGAGCGACAAACCTGCAGAATCCGCGCGCGCCCTATGTAGACTTTACCATCGTGCCCTATGTACATATTACTGTCCGCGCCCAACACTTAATGTGTTCTTTGGACGCGTAACTCTCTGACTAGGAGTACCGACTTCGCTCGATTTCATCCCCGATTGACTCAGTTCATTAGGACCGATTTTCCTAATATGTTTAAGCAAGTTACCCTGCTCATAAACCCTAAAATGGGTATCAACTAAAACCGGATCCTTGAAAATCGATTTTCGGGAATACCGTTTACCAAAATCAGATCCGTGCTCGTTTGGTTAGTTCCATGTCAGGCCAGTCGATTCTTGTTTGTTCTGGTCAGGTATCAAAATAAATCGAAACCCTAGAATCCTGTTTCTTCTAAAATAAGACATTTAAAAAAAAAAGGTGAAATTCAAATGAGGTAAAACGTAAAACACAAACATACAACGGGGTATTTCAAAAAAAGAAAAAAAGAAAGCACTCATCATATTCACCGTTGAAACTTGTGCAAAATATAGCACATTAGCACCCTACAAGCTAGATCAACTTGCTTAAAAATAACTCGTATAAGCAGTTTAGCTTCTTCTTTTTTGGACTTTGTTCACAATTATTATATAGGCATACGACTTTTATCTAATTGATCATCAAGCTAGGATAACGAAAGATGACCGATCATACTAAAATAAGGCAACCTAGCTATAGTAGCACATTAAGGTTAAGAGTCAGGCTTACTAGATAATGAAACAATTTAAATAAATAGAGATGGTTGATATATATACTCGGCATGTACTAAATACAATGGCTATTTTTATATGATAATGGATGACCTTATGAGTTATGCATTCTTCTCTAATTTTATGCAAGCCTAGTAGAGAGATCGTTTCCATTACTCAAGTGATCATATCTAGATATGATGCTTTCTACTCTTTTTTACTTAATAGTTGTTTGTATCAAACCCTTTCCAAATCGGTATCTGTAAGATCTTCATAAAAGTTGTGTATTCAGAAGATATTCTTGATGATGAGTTATTCTGTGATCATCAAAGATGCAGAATGACATGCTTTCTTACTTGCGGCCACAACTCTATAACTGCGACGGTGAGTCTCGGAGTTTGAAATTGATGATTTGTGTATGTTTTTTCGATTTTGTATTGTTTTTGTCTGCAAATAATTTCATTTTCACTTTCTTCTATTACCCCCAGGAAATGATATTCCGGAACAGATGAGGATTTCAGAGTTTGCCTTGATAGACAGTAAAGTGTAATGCTTCATTATTTATTATTGGGTTAATTTATTTTGATCATGTTTTCTTATTCTTATTCTTACCATGTCCTGTGCTATATTGCCAGAAACCCAATATTATCTGGAAGCCAGTTTTTGAATGAAGCCGGACACGGTGCTGCGGACTATGTCATCGTCCCACAGACCACAATTGGTTACAATAATACAGCGGGTTTTAATTTGTTTTCTCACTATAAAATCAAATCATAATTTACTAATATTCATTTCTTTGCTTATATAGTCTGATAATTTTCCGGGCTTTAATTTGGTTTTGCAGGAACATCATCTTCATCCGCAGCCAGAAAGCTCGGCTATCCTGACTTTAGCATATTCCAAAACTGTGATTCAGCAGCACTCCCACAAGTGCCACTACTCAACAGAACTCAAAAGCTCACCATCCCGACTTTTTCACCAGTGAGCATCATAGTTAAAAGATGTGAGAAATTAGTTTGCCATGACTTTCTGTATTTATCAATCTAACATTTCTCTGAATTGGATTTTTTCAGATCAGTGGTTTGACGAATGTCAAGCGAAAACTCGTCTCGGAGGAGGAAAACTCCAAATCCATGGTCACAAATGATGCCATTTTAAGGACTAAAAGGAGGAATAATACCCAAAATAATCATTCTCGCATTTTAGAGCAGTTTGAAAATTATCGCAGAGTATGTGACAATGCCTATATTCAAACTATGCACACTCGTGTGATATTTTATATTTTATGAAAATTTGTAAACTTATTATGTATATAGGTGCCTGCAGTGAAGAGAAGCCAAAAGCTAGGTGACAAGATCACAATACTTCAGAAACTGGTTTCTCCTTACGGCAAGGTCAGCATCATATTTATAAACAGAGTAATTATCAAAAATATCACAAATTCGAGCAGACTCAAGTGTTTGTTTAATGTTGTCTTCAGACTGATACAGCTTCTGTTCTTCAAGAGGCTGAAATTTACATCAAGCAGCTTCACACAAAAATATCGGTACAGCAACATACTTCTTTGATTACAGTTACAAACAGTAGAATCTTGTATATGTCTGATCTTACTTGTGCTTATTTAAATTGTTGTTGTAGAACATGTATGAAATGCTGGCTTCTTCGGCCCACATGAACGTTGCTGCGACTCATACTCAATTGGTAAGTTAACAAACACTTATATTATTTCCAAATATACGCACACTGTGTGATATATTCATTGTGTTGTAGAATCATTCCCAGGACACATTATTCAAAGATACGAGGATACATTTGAGTGTCGCTGATAATCTGCGGCATAGACGTCTGTGTGTGTTTCCAGTTACAATCGCTCCGGGACTATTTGCTAGCAAAAACAATGGCACAATCGATCCAGCGAGCAAAAGAACATAATGTTATGCTTTGTGAATTTGAGACTTGATGCTGAAGAGATATGCAATAGTACTCCGTCCATAGATACTAAAGAACTGATAATACACACAAGGCTAAGGCTAGCTAGCTAGCTAGCCAGTAGCAACAACAACACATTCATATAGTGTAACCGATTTATAAAAAAATCAGACAACCAACTTCGAAACCCAGAAGCTTTCATTGTCAGACATCTTAACTATTTATGTATTATAAAGATAAAATGAAAAGTGCCACCACTACAACATTTTACATCCTACGCGACAAAAATTGAAAATTGTCGCAATAATTTTGTTGCATATAACAACAAAGTGCGACAACAGTTTATGCGACACATGAAAGCGAGTCCCATAAAAATGCTAATGCGACTTCTAGTTAAGCGACACAAATTTTATGTCCCTTAATTATGTTCATGCGACATATGTTTAGGAGGCACGTTGAAAATGTCCCTTTTAATTTTTTGTGCCGCTTAATTTGAAATATTGTAGTCTGTTTAAGGTTGGTCCCGAGGTTGTGTTCAGACAGATGCTCGAACACTTCTCGGACAGTTACTGGGACAGAATACTAAACGAACACACGGTAATTCTCAGTTCGGCAGCAGCCTACTCTGGGGGGCTTCCCACGCCCTAAAGGGATGCAAATCTTTATTTAAAAGTATAGAGCTACAATAGGTCTTACTCTTACAATCTCCCGAAAGTAAACGCCTATCCTCTATCCCTTTTTCTCTTGAATTTGCGATCTCGGTTCCCCCTCGATCCCCTTGCTTCGAAACTCCCTTCCGAACGTGCTCGAACTTCTCCCGAAGCTCGGAAGCTTTCTCCTGAAAGCGTGCAATGGTCTCCAGTGTGTGCAGCGGTCAGTTCAACAAGAACAGTCTAATCAGCATACTGAACAGACTGCTTTAGCGCCGATGATTTTCCAGTGGGGAAACTCAGTCGGCCGTCGCTCTCTTCTTCTCCGATCACTACAATGCTCTCGTGTATTTTCTCTCAGAAAGCAATCCTTGATATGGATGCTGCCGAATCGGTTTATATGCATTAGCATTCTATTTATATGCATGGGCGGTTCCCAAATCAGTCCTATATTATCTGCCAAATATTTTATCTCCAATCTTTAGAAAGGTCTTGAGATTTCTTCCACTCCAAGTCAGGTTAAATCTTCGTAACCGACTCCTAACCGATCTGTAGAAAATATCTGATCTATTCTATTTCTTCGCAGGCCGACTTCAAACCAACATATCTTCGATCTTTATAATCTTTCAGATTAGGAGACATCTATGCTTTTGTTCCACGCTGTACGACGATTCCAATCTGTGGTTGAACTCCTCTTGAACTACTGCTCGAACTCTCTAAAGTCCTTTTGCATATAACACGGTAAAGGAGATGTTGGATACGTTGTTTGCGTTAAAAAAGAATTTGCTATATGTTGGGTAGTTAGATGAAGATGGTTATGGTTATGGTGTAACCTTCAGCTGCAGGAACTGGAAGATAGCAAAAGGAGCTAGGGTCATAGCTAAGGAAAGAAGAATTTGCTATCAGTTGGGCAGCAGGATGAAGACGGGTTTGATGTAACCTTCAGCTGCAGGAACTGGAAGATAGCAAACGAAGCTAGGATCATAGCTCAAGGAAAGAAAGAAGGAACGTTGTACAAGATGAGGAATGTTCGAAAAGGCGTCGCTGATTCAGGTTGGAGTGGTGATGTAGGTTTGTGCACAGTGGTTGTGGTCACAAGAGGTAGTAAGTTTTACAGTGTACCAAAACTTTGAAGATGTAACGCCTCGAATTCTGAATTGACTGTTATCCCACATCGAGTGGGAGTAGTGCTTGTGCTAGATTGATAAGCTAGCCTACTAGCTATCATATCACCAATCTACCATGGTCTTTTGTAATAGACTCTAGGTTTTGGTGACCTAGTAGAGGGCAGTGGCATGCTAGTTAGGACAGGCTAGGCTTATAACGGATCGGATCGGCTACTCCGGTCGGGTCGTTACAGAAGAAGAAGTTGAAGTTGTGCATTGCTTCAATTGGGTTCAACACGTGAGTTGAATGCTTAGAACTACCGCTTGCATGGGTTGTTCGGGACAAAGATAATTACGATTGAATTCAGTCTTCAGATTGGAGATTGTTGGTTGTGGAGCCTGATTAGATTATTGGGCTGGTCCAGTTTCGGAAGTCCATAATTTTGGTAGTCACGCTTAGTGTTTCTATTTCTTAATTAGATAATTAGCGTTTAGATGGTTATCCTATTTATACCCACATTGATTATTATAATTTTATATAACATCTCATAGTAAAAATTCTGGCTTCGTACTACCCCAGACGTAGTCACAGTGTAGTGACGAACTAGGTGCCAATTTATGGTGTCCTCACATTAGTTCCATTGTTTTTCTCTCATCATCGCTGCTCGCGCGACCCTAACACTCATCAAGTCTTGTTTCAGTTACATCATGTGCTTCTTCAATGGCAGTCAGCTTCATTGTAAATCGCTGAGGAAGCGATCGTATCACCTTTCTTACTAATTTTTCTTCACTCATGGGCATTACTAGTGCAAAGGACTCATTGGACAGGTCAAGCAGCTTGGCGTTGAACTCAATTATTTCTGATCATCCTTCATTTTAGACTCTCAAACCAGAAGTGATCATCTGTATCCGTGATGTCTTGACTTTATCTGTTTCTCATGGGAAATGTGAAGAATGTCCCATGCATCCTTGGCCACCTCACAGGTGGAGATGAGCTTGAACAAGTTTTCATCCAAAGCATAAAATATGGCATTGACAGGCGTCGTCGGTACCTGCAAATTTGTATTTATAATTCCTTACTCTTGGCTATAAGTTAGTACAGCGGTAAGCAAGGGTCGAACCCTAGGGAGCTAGATGGTTACTTGTCGTTCTCTAAAAAGGAAAACAATTGGGTTGTGATCAATTTAAGAAACAGTGCAAAAATAGGAAATAAACGAGAGTTACTAATCAGAGAGGATTATTCGGTCTAGGGTTTCCTATTGTGACTTCGTTTATCATTGATTTCTAAGTATCTAATCCTACGTTCTTAAGTGTGGTCACTCCGGGTCAGGTTATGACCTAAGGTAGGACCGTTTCAAGTCACTACGCCACAATCTACTCCGTTTCAGGTTATAGACTTCTAGTTCTAGCAAACCTAATACTCCGGGTCAGGTTATAATAGGTTTAGTGCGGCTACTTATTCTAACGGGTCAGTATCAAATAAGCAGTAAATATATGGTATGGATTACTCGGTTAAGCTTTACCGTTTCGGGTCTCCACTTAACCTTGCAATTCAGACGAGATTAATGTGCACAAGAACTAGTAGAACACAAGGACTAGTATTAAGCATGGAATCTCAAAACATTCGTCACAATAATTAAAACCCTAAACCGAATAGGTGATTTAGCTACTCATATCCATGGAATAACAACACAATAATAAAAGGGAAGTGATTCTTCTCTATTGCTGAGACGAGGAGGAAAGACCGGGCCGGAATGATCGAAGAGCGCCGAGGACTTCGGACTGAGAGGAGAGCTCGGCTGTGAACGAGAACTCTTGATTGTGGGATGTATTTGAAAGGCTGAGGAGAGGCTGTATTTATAGAGTAGAATCAGGCCTCGAACCTTCCTTGGAGTCGGTCTAAGTCGGTGGCCCAAAAATAGATTTAGGAAAGGTTTCCAAATCTTGTCTAACCGACTTTACTTGATCTTCAAGTTAACTTCTTGTGCAAGTCTTCCAGAGTCTTCTAGGGCCTTCCAGAACCTTCTAGGAACATCATAGAAGCCTCTAAACCGCCTCATTCGAGCCCACTGACTTGGCCCAGCGCGCGGGGCCTTCAACGTCGTTTTGCTCATCTCGGCCAATCCCGCTCGTGCGTTTTGCTTGGCTAGTGATATCGTCCGAGTCATTTAGCATTTCGATCACTTTGGTCGCGCCAGATTTGCAAGATTCGTCCGTCTGGTCGAGTAACTCGGATTCAGCGCTGGTCTGCTCGACAGGGCCTTCGGGCGCGGCCTGGAACTCTGCTCGGCTGCTCATGGGAAATTCCACCCGTGCGTTCTCCTTGGGTTGGTGACATTGTCGGACTTGTTTTCCATTTTGAGCAACTTGGTCGAGTCATATTCGTCATCGGAATTCGTCTGGTCGAGCGACTTGATTTCGGTGCCTATCAGCGCGCCCGGGGCCCTACTGGGGCCGAGAATCTGCCGCCAGTCGGTCGGGTGGATTTGGGGCCGCTTTCCCACCCTATCGGGTGAATCTCCACTGTGCTGATTTTGGCATGAAATGCCGTCTTTTAAGCGCGTTTCCTCCTAGAGCTTCCGAAGCACCTAAAATGCAAAACAACACTAAAAGTAACTTGTTCGCATAATAAAGAGTCGGAATTGGTGGGATTTGTTGACTCAATGAGTCGTATAAATACGGCTCATCAAACCACCCCACACTTAAACTTGTTCGTCCCGAACAAGAACTAGGTCATAAGAGGAAAACACATGCAACATCACAATACTTCGGCATCCTAGATATTGCTACATGAATATGTGTTGCTAGTCTAGACTTCGCCTTTCTATGCATATCTTAATCGTTACTAAAAGTATTGTGCTAAAACATGGAAGTAATTGATACGTGTTACCTTTGAGCCGAGATGCAATCCAATTTGGATGAATGGGAGATAGTCCTCTTAGGCCCATTGATGGACCATAATTATACGAATCAAAAACACAGTTAAGCCCACTAAATTAGACTGTTTGTCTATTTAACTTTTGCTTGTTAGTTCCGATATATTTCTACAGGGTATTTTGAAGCTTAGAGAGAATACACGCTAAGGAGAGGATTTTACGCAGAAAAGATGTTACGAGTCATTCCAAGGTCACGATCAGACGCTGACTGAAGAAATCTAAAGATCCTGACATGGAATCATTCAAAACAAATCAAACCGAAGAGCAACCAAAGTCAGTCCGGGGTAGGAATGGACAGATAGTTTTGTGAAAACTTCACAAAACTCACAAAACCTCCTCACAAGGGAGGCTCCTCCTCACATGGGCGGCTAGAAGGGGAGGAGCATCCTCCTCACATGGGCGGCTCCTCCCTCACAACTCCTCTCCTCCACTCTCCTCCCTCCACTTGGCGGCTCCTCCTCCCTCCTCCCAAAGCCGCCGGCGGCTAGAGCTCCCCCCCCATGTGTCATCTCCTCCTTGCTCCTCCCTTCTCCTCCCTTGGATCAAAAACACATGCCCCCCATCTCCACCCTCCATTTCTCTCAAGTTTGGCTATAAATACCAAGCCAAACCTCATTTGTAAACATCCCAAAAAATCACAAATCACTTATCTCTCTAAGTTTGGCAACTTGTAAGTTTGGTTTTGAAATAATACTCCTGTTGGTTCTTGAGTATTATAACAGTTTTAGAGAATACTCCAGTTGGTTCTTGAGTATTCAAGTAGGAATTGGGAATACTCCTGTTGGTTCTTGAGTATTCCCCTTTACTTACTGTCTTTCAAAAACCCCCGAGTATTTAGCTATGGTATCCACCTCTATGGATATTCGTAGCTAAACTCTTCATTCGGTTGAAGGGGTGTACTTGTATCATAAAATGTTTTAGACTTGCTTTAGTATTTTTTCTCTGTATTCAAAACTTGTTCTATGTGCCATATATTAGGCCAGAACTTCCAAGGTTGAGTGGATGCTTGGAATGGCAAAGCTCTTCCGTGGAAGTTCGTAAACATACTCGGATAAGTGGATGCTTGGAATGGCAAAGCTTATCTGAGGAGTTTGACCTCTCTCAAACACCATTTGATTGCTCGGGAATGACTGATCAAATGGATGCACACAGACTAATATACCTTGGAATGGGGTATTAGTCTAAGTAGAACAAGGGCTCTACGTTTTTTTGCAAAAGTCTAGACAGTGTGTGCAAATCGAGTGTTTGGAATGGCCTTGATACACTTTCGAACACTTTTGCAAAAGACTAGACAGTGTGGCAAATCGAGTGCTTGGAATGGCCTTGATGCACGTTTGAATACTTAGAAGGATCACTAAAGGTCAATGATAAACAGGCTATGATACAAAGCCCCCGAAATTGAATGTTTTCCTTGAAATCAAACAACACCTGTATTTACTTTCTTAGTATAACTGCCTTAATCAACTGCACTCATCAACCGGAGGACTTGCCAATCACGCATCACCCGCTGTAAGTCTACTTTGTATTTTCAGTATTTAATTTTCTGTCATTTACTTTTCCGCACAAAAAAACCAAAACCAATCAAAAAGTCACGTAGTTGTTAGCGCTAAAACCTCAATCAACCTAAAAACACGCTCCTTCGCTGTACAAATCACCTCAAAGAGCAACTATCCCCCTAATTCCCTTGGGTTCGACCCCTACTTACCACTTGCTACCCAGTAGTGAAGTCGCGAGTAGCGGACTATTATAAATTTATTCTTGACGTTTGCACACAACGACTGTGCATCCATCAAAATTGGCGCCGTTGCCGGGGAATTAGTTAATTAATCGGATAAGTTCTTTGAATCAACACGCGCTTCGAAACAACCATGTCTCGCGAAGGAAGCCACCATGACTACCAGGATGACGACGAGATAAACCTGTACGATCAAAATGATGAGGTGCCACTTCCATTTATCGACGATCCGGAACAACTCATCAGAAACAGAAGAGCTCGTGATAGGGAGGCCATCAGAAGAAACCAAGAACCGCCCGAGGACCGAAATGCAGCTGGTCCAGTACAACAACCCCCTAGATATCCACCACCCCCCCAACCTCGACAAATGCCAAGACAAGAACCTGTCTACGATAACTACTATGGGGATAACAACTACCATGAACCTACTATGGGAGAATTAAACGCCCCCAATTTCGAAACACAGCCGTGGTGCATTTACGAGGGCCCTGAACTAGAAAACATAACCATCAACGCATCAGTGGCCCACAGCTTGCCAAAATTCTCAGGAGCTCAAGGAGAATCTGCCACAACTCACCTCCAACGCCTGCATGGAATTTGCCAAAATCTAAAGCCCAATCGAGTGAATATGGACGACTTCAAGTTGAAGGCATTCTATTTTTCCCTCATAGACTCGGCAAACGATTGGTTCCTTTCATTGCCTTCGGGAAGCATAAGAACATGGGTTCAGATGCAAGGGAAATTCCGGGGCAAATACTACCCAGCAGGAAGAGCAATGCAAGTAAGAAGACAACTGCAGGAAATAAGGCAAGGACCTAATGAGACCATGTACGACTACCTGGAGAAATTCAACCACCTGGAGAGAAGCTGCTGCACTCTTGGACTACCCGAGAAACTCACCATTGAGTATCTCATTAACGGATTAAGACCCTTAGACAAAATGCTCCTGGATGCCTCAGCTGGAGGATCCATAATGAATCTATCATTAAGAGGCATAAGGGATCTCATCACCAAGGTTGCTGAAAATGCCAGATTTAGAGAAGAGACAGCTAGGCAGGAAGAATTTTCCCGAACAAAGAATGTGGCAAGAGCTGAAACACCGATGAGCTCTATTCCTGAAGAAATGAAACAGTTAAGGGAAATGATGATTCAGATCCTACGAAGACAGCCAGTTCCAGTAAAACCTTGCGAGTTTTGTGGTTCTACTGACCACAAAACTAACGCATGCCCAACATTAATAGAAGAGGAACCGACAGACGTAAATGCAGTGGGAGGATACCAAGGATACAACAACAACAATGACAGAGCCGGACAAAATAGACAGTATGGTCAAGCAACCAACCCGAGCTGGCGTAACAACAGCTATCCTCAGAAGAAGACACAACCAGCTGTCCCTCAACTAGCTCAGTCATTCTACCAACCCCCCCACCGACAGTATAACCAGAACGCTCCATCAGCAGGCCAATATCAGCAAAAAGGACCAAATCAGTACCAAACCGGCCCGAACAATCAGCAGGAACCGAGCAAGTCGATCGATGACACGATAAAGGAGCTCGCAGGAAACATAAATCAATTGGGTGCTTCGCTACACCAATACCAGGCGAAAACTGACGGGGTAATTTCAGAATTGGCCATACAGATGTCACAGCTCGCCACCACAATGTCAACACTCTCCAATGAACCTGGCAGACTTCCTTCACAAACCATCCAAAATCCAAAGGCAAATATTAGCATGATAAGGAGGTCAAACATAAAGGCGACACTAGGAGAAGTAGCACGATCCCCAACTTACAAACTCACAAGCAAGCACTTCACGCGTAGGCATCGTCCTGATTGGAATCAAGAGGAAGACCGACCCAATGATGGCAAAACATGGGTCACGCATGCCGACAATGGACGATATGCATTCACTGTTTGCATAACACCACCGCCAATCACACACTTTGACGTACCAGCATCTGGATGGGATGACGACAACAGTTTTAGGTGGGACTCCCCAACTAATATTTATGCTTCAAAGCAAAATATTAAAGGGCCCAATTACTCAAATCCTAAGCCAAGGAATAGCCCAACAACAGAAAGAACCCTCACTTCACATCATGAGTCACAACCGGAAAGAGATAAAGACCCAGGGGCCTTCACAGTCACCTGCGGTATTGGGGAAACCCAGATTCATAAGTGCTTAGTCGATCTTGGGGCTGCTGTCAATGCCATGCCTTCCTCCTTATACTACTTATTAGGACTTGGTCCATTAAAACCGCCCAGGACAAATATCGAGCTAGGAGATAAGTCGTGCATCCGTCCGGTTGGAGTGCTAGAAGATATAATACTCCATGTGGGAGAGCTCGTCGTTGCTGCAGACTTTTATGTGATACAAACAGGAGAGACCAGCGAGGATGACCTTCCAACAATAATATTGGGACGACCATTCCTCTACGCTACTAAAGCAAGAATCGATGTGGGCAAGGGCTCATTATCGCTTGAGTTCGGCGGCAAAATTGCAAATTTCTACATTGATATTAGCCGCGCAGATACAAAAAAGCCGCCAGATATTATACCTATCTCAGATCGCGGTACACGAATTTCTAACTTGACACAAGAAATCGAAAAAGCAACAAGACCAGCAACTATGGTCAAAGGCTCCCCGCCTTCTCAGAAACAATGGAAAGAAAAAACACCAAAACCTTGGAGTTCCAACCCAAACAAGAAATCAGGAAAAGGCAAGGCAAAAAGCAACACAGGAATGGTGGCGAAATTTGACCTGAGCCACCCATGGGATCCAAACCAGTAATCCACAACGAGGTACTGTCGAGCCAACGACGTTAAACAAGTGCACTGGTCGGGAGGTAACCCGACACTATCTTACTTTCTGTCATTTAAATTCTGTCATTTAATTTTCTGTCTTAGTCATTCTCACATATATATATTAGCTTGCATGACTTTTGAACTAAGGCACGCCTTCGTTCAAAAGTGTGGGGTGAGAACCACCGTTGTATATAAATAACATGCTTGCTGTTTTCTTAATAGTATCTTTTTGAAAATATGAACTTAAGAATGTGAAAAAGATAGATCATAATTCATGCGTCAACCTTGTGAAAATTCAACTGTTTAAAAACTTAGAATGTAACTTCTCATTTGTTCCTTTGTGCTGAGAAAAACTAGGGATGTGGTGTTGACATAAACTGCCCTAGAGGGACTTGGCAAGCAATCGAAGGATCGAATCTAACTATATGGTTTTCGAAGTCAGTGGAGGCTGCACTTCGGGTTTCAGTGAAGATTGAAGTCATCTCCGCCATGCAGTGTTTATGCAAAAAGAAAAAAAGGCGAGGACGGGAATCAGACCGTCCTCTCTCTAGTCAAAGTAGCCGAGAAAATAGATGAGCGACCCTCATCTTGACCCGCGCGAAACGACAACAATGAGAGGAGCGGGGAGGTATTTCCATATGCTCGCGGGCGATGATTGGACCTCCCAAAAAGGCTTGAGAAAATGGACTAGCAAGTCACAAAGAAGCAAAAGCTCGAAGAAGCAAATCAAGAGGCCAAAGGCCCAAAATTGTGAAGGTGTTAACCGAACAAAAGTGAAGTACTCAAAAAGTCAAATCAAAGGCCAAAGGCCGATTCACTACAAAAAAGCTGTCCCTCGCCAAAAAAGAAAGAAAATCAAAGACCAAACCATTGAAACCCGAACCGAATCACGTGCTAGAGAAAGCTACAAGAAAACCATATAGTACGAGACGGTCCCAAGAGTGCAGTCCAGGAGCCTAAAAAGGGCTATCTCCCGAAACATCCAATATAATCTGCATCTCAGCACGGAGGTACAAGTATTAAGTTTCTTCTATTTATTTACGCAGTTTAATTTGGTAATAAGTAGTAATGCATGAATTAGGATAGATCAAGTACCACAGTCTAAATTTCATATTCCAAAACCAACTGAGAGTGCCGCCCTTTAATAGCATTGTTCGGGACGAACAACTAAAAGTGTAGGGTGATCTGATGGACCATAATTATACGAATCAAAAACACAGTTAAGCCCACTAAATTAGACTGTTTGTCTATTTAACTTTTGCTTGTTAGTTCCGATATATTTCTACAGGGTATTTTGAAGCTTAGAGAGAATACACGCTAAGGAGAGGATTTTACGCAGAAAAGATGTTACGAGTCATTCCAAGGTCACGATCAGACGCTGACTGAAGAAATCTAAAGATCCTGACATGGAATCATTCAAAACAAATCAAACCGAAGAGCAACCAAAGTCAGTCCGGGGTAGGAATGGACCGATAGTTTTGTGAAAACTTCACAAAACTCACAAAACCTCCTCACAAGGGAGGCTCCTCCTCACATGGGCGGCTAGAAGGGGAGGAGCATCCTCCTCACATGGGCGGCTCCTCCCTCACAACTCCTCTCCTCCACTCTCCTCCCTCCACTTGGCGGCTCCTCCTCCCTCTTCCCAAAGCCGCCGGCGGCTAGAGCTCCCCCCCATGTGTCATCTCCTCCTTGCTCCTCCCTTCTCCTCCCTTGGATCAAAAACACATGCCCCCCATCTCCACCCTCCATTTCTCTCAAGTTTGGCTATAAATACCAAGCCAAACCTCATTTGTAAACATCCCAAAAAATCACAAATCACTTATCTCTCTAAGTTTGGCAACTTGTAAGTTTGGTTTTGAAATAATACTCCTATTGGTTCTTGAGTATTCAAGTAGGAATTGGGAATACTCCTGTTGGTTCTTGAGTATTCCCCTTTACTTACTGTCTTTCAAAAACCCCCGAGTATTTAGCTATGGTATCCACCTCTATGGATATTCGCAGCTAAACTCTTCATTCGGTTGAAGGGGTGTACTTGTATCATAAAATGTTTTAGACTTGCTTTAGTATTTTTTCTCTGTATTCAAAACTTGTTCTATGTGCCATATATTAGGCCAGAACTTCCAAGGTTGAGTGGATGCTTGGAATGGCAAAGCTCTTCCGTGGAAGTTCGTAAACATACTCGGATAAGTGGATGCTTGGAATGGCAAAGCTTATCTGAGGAGTTTGACCTCTCTCAAACACCATTTGATTGCTCGGGAATGACTGATCAAATGGATGCACACAGGCTAATATACCTTGGAATGGGGTATTAGTCTAAGTATAACAAGGGCTCTACGTTTTTTGCAAAAGTCTAGACAGTGTGTGCAAATCGAGTGCTTGGAATGGCCTTGATACACTTTCGAACACTTTTGCAAAAGACTAGACAGTGTGGCAAATCGAGTGCTTGGAATGGCCTTGATGCACGTTTGAATACTTAGAAAGATCACTAAAGGTCAATGATAAACAGGCTATGATACAAAGCCCCCGAAACTGAATGTTTTCCTTGAAATCAAACAACACCTGTATTTACTTTCTTAGTAAAACTGCCTTAATCAACTGCACTCATCAACCGGAGGACTTGCCAATCACGCATCACCCGCTGTAAGTCTACTTTGTATTTTCAGTATTTAATTTTCTGTCATTTACTTTTCCGCACAAAAAAACCAAAACCAATCAAAAAGTCACGTAGTTGTTAGCGCTAAAACCTCAATCAACCTAAAAACACGCTCCTTCGCTGTACAAATCACCTCAAAGAGCAACTATCCCCCTAATTCCCTTGGGTTCGACCCCTACTTACCACTTGCTACCCAGTAGTGAAGTCGCGAGTAGCGGACTATTATAAATTTATTCTTGACGTTTGCACACAACGACTGTGCGTCCATCACCCATGATCTGCACTCGCGGTCCCGGATTCTAGCTATATGGTTATACTTCATTGCTTTTTCTTGCACGTGATTTGTTCGAGCTTCAAGGTGTTGAGTTCTTTTGCTTGGACAGCTTTTGTAGTGAGTTGGCTTTTGATGTAACAGTGGTGTACTTCACTTTGTTGCGTGTAAAACTTTCACAAATAACTGATTTTCTTTTCTTTTGCTACTGATTATGAACTGCTCGTCCGTGATTCCTCTTTTGATGGAGGTCCAATCATCGCCCGCAAGCATATGGAAATACCTCCCTGCTCTCCCTCATCCTCGTCCTTTTGACGCGAGTCAAGCCGAGGGTCGCTCGTCTGTTTTCCGGCTACTTGGACTAGAGGTTGGACGGTGTGTTGTTTTCCCGTCCCACCTGACCGCATAAGCACTGCAGTGGTGGAGCAGACTCTTAACCATGTTGCCTCGAAGTGCTAGCCTCCACGAAATCCATATAACCATATAGTTCGAAGCTCGGTCCTTTGAGTGCTTTGTCAAGTCTCTCTAGGACGTTTCTATCAACTCCACATCCCTGTTTATCTCAACTTACAAAGGCACGTAAAGGGTTAGGTTCACATGTAATCGCTCAATTCTAATTTCACAAGAGACACGCATGTAATCGGTTCTATCTATTTCACATCATCAAGATTCAATACCGCAAGTCTAGGAAAATAGAGAGAAATCTGTACAAAAATTTTAAATTTTAAGGGAAACGTGTTGACTCTATGCAGGTGCAAGAAAATAAACGTGCTGACATGACATACTGACTCTCCCACCCCACACTTTTGAACTGACGTGTCCTCACGGCACATCTTAAGTTCAAAGACACGACTATGCAAGCAAACAAAAATAGGGCAATAAGAAGAGAGTAAGGTTGGACAGTCACTTCCCTCGTGTGATGTGATGCGAATCGCTCTTCCAAGGTTATTTGACATTTTAAGCACTTCTGTCGACCCAGAATCTCCAGATAATGAACTTCGGTCGAGGATTCTTGCAGTGTGCCCATTCTGTGTGCATAGGGCCCTTATCGGTTGGGCGGCCTCCGGACGACTTCGCCAGATCGTTATGGGATTCTCATATGTCTCGATAAATTGGCCATTCTAAGACTAATGGCCGAGTCAGAATCTCAAGTTGGGCAAGTTTGCCCGAGGATTCCCTCCATCGCCTGATTCTGCGCCTGGGACTTGGCCGAATGATGCTGTGGCATGCGCTCGCATGGATTACCTTGTGCGAATGCGCAATCTCGACCAGTGGCATGAAATCCTGTGCGATCGCCTTGTGCGTTCACACGACTCTTATTGTGCGTTCGCACAAAAGTGACCAGTCGCATGAAATCTTTATGCGCTCGCACGGATGTTTCTGCAAGCTCGTACTTCCACCCTGCAGGAGACTATGCGCGCACATGGTATAAGCATGCGAACGCATGGAGCACATCTGCTTCCTGCATGAAAATTATCTTCTTTCCCAAGTACAATGTGGTGAAAATGACTCAAGACTCAAATAAACAGAAAACAAAATAAAGAACTGAAAAACTGTAAAAGTGCAGGGCTGCCTCCCTGCAAGCGCCTTTGTTTAACGTCGTTGGCTCGACGGTACCTCGCTCATGTGTCGTTGGGAGGCTCGTCTAGGTCGAATTGCTGGACGGTCAGATCGACCTCACCGTGATAATGCTTGACCCGTTGTCCGTTGACCTTGAACCGGTCTCCTCCCGTCGGGCTTTCTAGCTCGAGTGCCCCATGGTTGAATATCCTCGTAATCGTGTAAGGACCCGTCCACCTAGATCGTAATTTCCCGGGCATCAACCGAAGGCGTGATGAGAACAGGAGCACTTGCTGACCGACCTCGAATGTGCGCCGAAGGATGAATTTGTCGTGATAGAGCTTGGTCCGCGCCTTGTAGTTTGATTGGCTCTCGTAAGCCTCGAGGCGCATCTCCTCAAGCTCGCATAGCTGCAATCTCCTGTCTAGCCCGGCTGCCTGTAAGTCCGGATTGCACTTCTTCAGTGCCCAGTATGCCTTGTGCTCAAGTTCGACCGGCAGATGGCATGCTTTCCCATAGACCAACCGAAAAGGCGAGGTGCCTATCGGTGTCTTGTAGGCTGTCCGGTACGCCCATAGAGCCTCGTCCAACCGTTGGCTCCAATCTTTTCGGGCCGGACTTACCATCTTCTCGAGAATCCCTTTGATTTCGCGGTTGGAGATCTCCGCTGGCCCATTCGTCTGGGGATGATAAGCTGTGGACGTCTGATGGTGAACGTGGTAGTGCTTCAAGGTAGAAGCCATCATCCGGTTGCAGAAGTGTGTCCCTTGATCGCTGATTATGGCCTTAGGCACTCCGTACCTACAAAAGATGTTAGTGCGCAAGAAATCTATGACAGTTTTAGCATCGTCACACCTAGTGGCCTTAGCCTCTACCCACTTAGACACATAGTCAACTGCAACCAGTATATAAGCATACCCACACGATACCGGAAAAGGACCCATGAAATCGATGCCCCATATATCAAAAACATCATTAACAAGTATGGGTACTTGGGGCATCTCATTCCTAGCCGAAATATTACCTACACGCTGACATTTATCGCATCTCTTACAATGGTTGTAGGCATCTCTAAAAATATGCGGCCAAAAGAATCCACTATCTAATATCTTCCTAGCCGTTCTCCTAGGACCGAAATGGCCACCGCATGCATGTTCATGGCAGAAACTGATAACTGAAGCAATCTCATCATTAGGAATGCACCGTCTAAGAATCTGGTCTACGCCTATTTTCCACAAGTACGGGTCATCCCACAAATAAAACTTAGAATCATGCTTCAGTTTCAAACATTGAGCTTTAGAATAAGAAGGCGGGAACTTACCTCCGACCAGGTAGTTCACTATGGAAGCATACCATGGCATCTTACCTGTGAGAGCATACAAGTGCTCGTCCGGGAATGTCTCAGTGATCTGGCCGGCCTCTTCTTCTCGGACAAGTCGGCTCAAGTGGTCGGCTACAGTGTTCTCTATGCCCTTCTTGTCCTTGATCTCCAAGTCGAACTCCTATAGGAGCAGAATCCACCTAATGAGCCGCGGCTTCGCCTCCTTCTTCGTCATCAGTACCTGATAGCTGCATGGTCAGAATAGACAACAACTTTAGTACCGAGCAAATAAGATCAGAATTTCTCTAAGGCAAAGACGACGGCTAGCAGTTCTTTCTCTGTGGTCGAGTAGTTCTTTTGGGCCATGTCCAGAGTCCTCGAAGCGTAGTAGATCACTATGGGCTTTTTGTCTACCCTCTGGCCGAGGACCGCTCCTACTGCATAGTCGCTCGCATCACACATGACCTCGAATGGCTGGCTCCAGTCTGGTGCGCAGATAATGGGTTTGCTGGTGAGGGCCTATTTTAGCTCGTCAAAAGGTGCCCTACATGGATCTGTAAACTCAAAAGGAACATCTTTTTGCAAAAGATAAAGGCAGTGCCTTTTTAGAGAAATCCTTAATGAACCTACGATAGAAACCAGCATGTCCAAGAAATGATTTAATATCAGGGACTGTAGAGGGGTAGGGCAGAGTAACAATCAAGTCTATCTTAGCTTTATCAACCCTCATGTGAGACTATGTGACCGAGCACTACTCCATGAGTAACCATAAAGTGACACTTTTCATAATTGAGCACCAAATTCATAGAGACACACCGTTCTAAAACTGTTATCAAATTATCTAAGCATGCATCAAAAGTGTCACCATACACAGTAAAATCATCCATGAACACCTCTATAAAAGCACCTATCATGTCAGAGAATATACTAGTAACGACCCGCTAAAAAGTGCCGGGCGCGTTACTGACAGGCGTCGTCAGTACCTGCAAATTTGTATTTATAATTCCTTACTCTTGGCTATGGGTTAGTACAGCGGCAAGCAAGGGTCGAACCCTAGGGAGCTAGATGGTTACTTGTTGTTCTGTAAAAAGGAAACAATTGGGTTTTGAGGAAACAAGTGCAAATAGGAAATAAACGAAAGATGTCAATCGGAGAAGAATATTCAGGCTAGGGGTTCTAATTGTGACTTGGTTTGTCCTTGATTTCTAAGTATCTAATTCTGCGTTCTTAAGTGTGGTTACTCCGGGTCAGGTTATAACCTAAGGTAGGACCGTTCAAGTCACTACGCCACAATCTACTCCTGGTCAGGTTATAGAATTCTAGTTCTAGCAAACCTAATACTCCTGGTCAGGTTATATTAGGTTTAGTGCGACTACTTATTCTAACGGGTCAGTATCAAATAAGCAGTAAATAGAGGGTATGGATTGCTCGGTTAAGCTTTACCGTTTCGGGTCTCCACTTAACCTTGCAACTCAAACCGAAATTAATGTGCAGTAGAACTAGTAGAATGCAAGAATAATATTAAGCATGGAATCTCAAAACATTCGTCACAATAAGTTAGCCCTAGCCCGAACGAGCGGTTTAGATACACATGCTGGAAATAAAAGACATGATGAAAGTGGAAATTCTTCTCTATGCCGAAGTTGCCGCTCGGTGATGGATGATCACTGGATGAATGATGGATACTCGACTCGGCTCTGATGGGATGAATGTGGATTTCGAATTTTTGGATGATTGAAACCCTAGACCAAGAGGTCTTATTTATAGGAAAAGTCCTAGGGTTTCGAAGCTTCTATTTGGGCCCGGTCCACATCCGTTTTTGCTTGGTGAGCAAGTAAGCTCGGACCGCCTCACTTGAGCCCACTGACTTGGCCCAGCGCGCGGGGCCTTTTGCAGTTCAAACGTTGTTTTGCTCATCTTGGCCAATCCCGCTCATGCGTTTTGCTTGGCTAGTTGTATCGTCCAAGTCATTTGGCATTTCGATTACTTTGGTCGAGCCAGATTTGCGAGATTCGTTCATCTGGTCGAGCAAACGTTGTTTTGCTCATCGCGGCCTGGAACTCTGCTCGGCTGCTCATGGGCAATTCCACCCGTGCGTTCTCCTTGGGTTGGTGACATTGTCCAACTCGTTTTCTATTTTGAGCAACGTGGTCGAGTCAGATTTGTCATCGGAGTCCATCTGGCCGAGCGAATTGATTTCGGTGCCTATCAACGCGCGCAAGACCTTTGGAATTGAGCCAACTGCTAATCTGCTCGGGCGTTTTCCTTGGTTCTCCGACATTGTCCACCTTATTTGCTATTTTGATCACTTTGCTAGAAGTGGATTTGTCAGATCAGCTCGTTTGCCCGACCAACTTGAGTTTAGTGTCGGTCAGCTCGACTCCTTGTGATGTTTTTAGCCCAGATAGCCATCTTTTAAGCGCGTTTCCTCCTAGAGCTTCCGAAGCACCTGAAATGCAAAACAATACCAAAAGTAACTTGTTCGCATAATAAAGTGTCGGAAATGGTGGGATTTTTTGACTCGATGAGTCGTATAAATACGGCTCATCAGTTACACAAACCAAAAGACATTCGGCGAAAGGCAAACGTACCGAACGGACATGTAGAGGTGGTCTTTTCCTAATCCTCGGGTGCTATGGGAATCTGATTGTAACCTGAAAAACCGTCAAGAAAGCAGAAATAAGGCTTACATGCCAACCGGTCGAGCATCTGGTCAATAAACGGAAGAGGAAAGTGATCCTTGCGCGTGACTGCGTTCAGCTTCCTGTAATCTATGCACATGCGCCATCCGTTCTTGACTCTGGTCGTCACCATCTCGCACTCGTCATTCTTTCCACTGTGATCCCAGTTTTCTTCGGCACAACATGCACCGGGCTCACCCACTGGCTATCTGAGATTGGGTAGATCACATCCGCATCCAGCAACTTCTGTATTTCCTTCTGGAAAACCTCCATCATGATCGGGTTCAATCTCCGTTGATGTTCCCTCGAAGGCTTCGCTCCATCCTCTAGCAAGATCCGATGCATACAAACTGCCGGGCTGATTCCCTTGATGTCGGCCAGTGTCCATCCGATGGCTAGTTTGTGCTCGGTCAGCACCTTGATCAACCGTCGTTCCTGATCTGGTGCGAGCCCGCTCTTGAGGATGACCGGCAGTGTGTCATTCTCTCCTAGGAATGCATACTTCAAATGCTCGGGTAGAGGCTTCAATTCTACTGTAGGTGCCTGCACAACAGAAGGCAAACACACATTAGATTTAAATAAACGAACTTCATTAACCTCATACCTCGGGGTGAGTGGCTGCGCAATCTCCAGCTGGGCTAGTGCATCCATGATAGTCTCGGTGAGCTCATAGAAGTCCTCGGCCGAGTATACTGCTCTCTCAAGTGCGAGCTCGAGCGGGTCGGCTACTCTCTCCGGTTGCACCTCCTGGACTAGGTCGTCCAGTTTGTCTAGGGCATGGAATGCTTCGTACTCCATCGGAAGCCTCATGGCCCGGAAGATGTCAAAGCTGAACACCTCTCCTTCAAATTCCATGGAGAGAGTCCCACTGTCACAATCGATCTTCATCTTCGACGTCTTAAGGAACGGTCGGCCGAGTAGGATGGGGGCATGGTCGGTCGGGCCGCAGTTCTCCATCTTCAGTACATAGAAATCGGCTGGAAATACAAGCTCTCCCACTTGCACGAGCATATCTTCGATCTTGCCCTGGGGTGCTTGCATGATCTGTCCGCCAGCTGTCTAGTGAGTCCTGCAGGTTCTAGAGGACCAATGCGCAGACACAGACAAGAATATATGGAATAAGGTAAGACATTAATAGATGCACCGAGATCAAGCATGCAATTCTCTATTCTAATGTTACCGATCGTGCAAGGTATGGTGTAGGTGCCTGGATCACCGCATTTAGGAGGCACCTTGCGCTGAATGACAGCAGAAATATTCCGGCTCATGAGCTCCTGGTCGGGCTGAGTACCTCGTCTCCGGTTGGTGCAGAGTTCCTTCAAGAACTTCGAGTACCTCGGTATCTGTTTGATGGCCTCGAGGAGTGGGATATTGATTTCCACCTTGCTGAACAGCTCCCATACTTCTTTGTCCATTACGTACTGCTTGGGAACTCGAACCTGCACAGGGAAAGGTAAAGGAGCTCGGGCATTCGAATTTCCGGTTACGGGAACCGGGTCTGGCCGAGATGCGCCGGCTGCTGAAAACGGGCCCTGTCCGAGGGTGCCCTGGCCGCTGGATCTGAGAGTGCCCGGCCCGACTGTTTCGTCTTCGGCTGCTGGCGGGCTGCTGTCTTCGGATGGCCTGGGTACTGATGGTGCTCCTCTCCAACTCCTGAGTGTTACTGCATTGACGTTCCCCCTCGGATTCTGAATAGTTTGTGAGGGGAGTCGTCCTGGATTGTTCTTGAGCTCGGAGACTGTCGTGGCGATCTGGGACATCTGTTGGACAAGTCGGCAATGGCCACGTCAGTTTTGGCCTGGAACTGGTGAACCGAAGTAGCTAGGTGCTGAGTCGTAGTTTTACGACTATTTTATGTGTTAAAACCCCGTCTTTTAGTGTTTGTCTGTATGTTATTTCACTACATGTGTGTAGTTTTCGTTCTCAGGTACATTCGGAGACCATGGAAGGAATATCGGCTAAAGAGAGCCTGTAGAAGATGTTTTGCATCGAAGGAATGAAGTCCAAGTGTTTGAAGGCTGACTCAGTCTTGGGGGCGGACGTCTGAACAATTACAGGCGCGGAGGTCTACTGATTTACGGTAATTGTTGAGACCTCCGCGGATGATAAATGGAGAAGACGTCCGCGGATGACAGCTGGCAGTCGAAATCATTATTTCGCATTTGCAATCTCGAAAGGGAAGAACACAGAACTCGAGGGGACAGAGAAGAGGGGCGGCTGGCTCTGGAATTGGGAAGAGAAATCAGATTCATTTAGGGTTAGTCGTTCGAAGTTCGGTGTGGAGAGAAGATTTCTTGGAGTAGGATTTCGATTGAGGATTCGTTGCTGGATTGGAGTGTTGGAGTAGAGCTGCAGCGTAGTGGAAAAGTCGTCAACAGTATTTTCATTTCATTCCATTCAACTTGATGATGTATTACATTACGATGAGTAGCTAAACTCATATGTGTAGGCTAGAACTCCAAATTGTGATGTATTGACTTGAGACTTCTATTGATTTCTATGTTTTGCGTCATATTACTATACTATGTTCATGGAATTGATGTGCTAGCATGAGTGGAACCCTAGCGGGGGAGCTTTTGTTTGTTTGTCGATTTCAATTGTCAAGTTTACTAGCAACCTAGCGGGGATAGCAAACTAGGACACGAGTAATATACCACTAGGATTAAACACCCTAGGACAACTTGTTCAAACCTTCATGCAACTCTAGCGAGTTAGGGTCTTGATTATCGCTAGCGCGAGATTAAGTACTAGAACTAGAACAGGGAGTATAACCTTAGCGGGGGAGCTCTAAGTTGTAGAACATTACAAATCAAAACAGATTTGTCAATGATTTAGTCTTGCATCACAGTCGAAAGTTCTAGCTTGCACTTCTCTTTGATATTACATACCTGAATTCGTGTGACGATTGCTCTCTTGATAAGTGATAATTGTTGCTTGTGTTTTGTGTTTTCCATTTACGTGTTTGAATACTTAGTGAACAGATTCTCAGATCAATCTCTGTGGATACGACCCGACTTACCACTTGCTAGTCGGAGATAAAAGAAACAATTTATTTTTGACGGGTACAACGACGCCCGTCAAATTTTGGCGCCGTTGTCGGGGATGCACTTCCAGACCACAGTATTCTTGCTGGCCACATTATTTTCTTTTCCGGACGTGGATGCACTTCCATGCCACAGTATTCTTGCTTATGGACTGGCTGGCAGTGAAAGAGTTGGTTCTGGAAGGACATTCAGACCCAGCAGTGAGGGTGCAGTGCGTTGGACCTATTTTGCTGATCCAGCTCTTAGGCCACCACCTAGCCCACCGCGACGGAGAGGGCGACCGCCAGGGCGTGGAGGACCCGCAGGGGGTAGGAGACGTCAGAGGGACGGGGTAGAGGTCCCGCTGAACGTAGTACCACCAGAGGAGCAGGCGCAGAGACAGCCCGGAGAGTATTCACAGGCACAAATTGACCATTTATTTAATGTGAACAGGGCTATGATGATGGCGATGGGTAGCGGCTTCTATCCGGTTTCAGCTCCTCCAGGATGGCGTCCAGGAGATGCCATTCCACCGAATACACACAGCCACCACCAGACTATTGGGGGAGTACCAGTTCCCTCTTTTATTTTTATTTTTATTTGAGTCTGTTGAGTCTATTTTGTGTGAGTCTGTTTTGTTATACATCTCATCTCTTGAATTGTACCGTGAGGACACGGGTCCGTCTAAGTGTGGGGTGGGATGTTGTTGAGTCAGCTGTGTGTCGTGTCTGTTTTTTTAATTTTTATGTCGCATGTCATGTGTCGTGATGAACTGATGATGTACTGCTATGTTTTCCTTCTATGTCGAAATCTTATTTCCAGCTTTGTATGACTATTGTGCTCATTTGACTAAAAATGCGAAATTTCAAAATTTTTGATGCTTTGTTCTTGTGAGTTGTGATATGCAGGGATGTGGAGTTGACAGAAATGTCCTAGAAAGGTACGGCAAGTTGCAGGAAATTCTGAGTTTTGGTTCTGATGATTGAGAAAAGCGGTGGAGGTTGACGCTTCACTAGTCTAATCCTAAGAGTAGCTCCGTCACCAAGTATACAAGTTTATTCATGCGTTCGCAGTGGTGGCGGGACAGAGAAAACAAACTGTCCATCTCTAGTCGAAGTAGCTGGGAATGGGTGGGTAACCCCTACCTTGCCTCATGCAGAAAAGACGAGGATGAGAAAAGAGCGGGACGCACTCCTATGCTGTTATTCGGAGGCTATGATTGGAGTGGTTCAAGGGCGCAAATGATTATGGGGACAAGAAACAAATTCAAAAGCCGAAGGCAAACCATCAAGTAAGAAAAAAATCAAAATCTGATTGATTCAAGCAAGATGTGTCGTTTATCAAAGTCCATGCAAGTTAAGGAATTCAAGACTCAACGGTTTGAAAGCCGTGAATTAATCATGTGTCAGAGAAAGCCGCCGACTCAATCAAAAGACCAAAACTCAGAAAAGAATGCAATGTCCGTGGTACCTATAGGGGACTATCTCCCAATCATCCAAGGTCATTTGAATTTCAACTCGCGAGGTAACAAGTATCGAAAAATCTATGTTTACTCGCATTGTTAGAATCTTAAGCATGATAGGATTATAGACTGGATTTAGGATTGAGATGTAAGGATTGACATGACTAGTACGTTGTAGTTCTTTCTATGGCTTTGTTCTTGTTCGAGACGAACAAGTTCAAGTGTGGGGTAGTTTGATGAGTCGTAGTTGTACGACTATTTTATGTGTTAAAACCAAGTCTTTTAGTGTTTGCCTGTATGTTATTTCACTACCTGTGTGTAGTTTTCGTTCTCAGGTACATTCGGAGACCATGGAAGGAATATCGGCCAAAGAGAGCTTGTAAAAGATGTTTTGCATCGAAGGAATGAAGTCCAAGTGTTTGAAGGCTGACTCAGTCTTGGGGGCGGACGTCTGAACAATTACAGGCGCGGAGGTCTACTGATTTACGGTAATTGTTGAGACCTCCGCGGATGATAAATGGAGAAGACGTCCGCGGATGACAGCTGGCAGTCGAAATCATTATTTCACATTTGCAATCTCGAATGGGAAGAACACAGAACACGAGGGGACAGAGAAGAGGGGCGGCTGGCTCTGGAATTGGGAAGAGAAATCAGATTCATTTAGGGTTAGTCGTTCGAAGTTCGGTGTGGAGAGAATATTTCTTGGAGTAGGATTTCGATTGAGGATTCGTTGCTGGATTGGAGTGTTAAAGTAGAGCTGCAGCGTAGTGGAAAAGTCGTCAACAGTATTTTCATTTCATTCCATTCAACTTGATGATGTATTCCATTACGATGAGTAGCTAAACTCATATGTGTAGGCTAGAACTCCAAATTGTGATGTATTGACTTGAGACTTCTATTGATTTCTATGTTTTGCGTCATATTACTATACTATGTTCATGGAATTGATGTGCTAGCATGAGTGGAACCCTAGCGGGGGAGCTTTTGTTTGTTTGTCGATTTCAATTGTCAAGTTTACTAGCAACCTAGCGGGGATAGCAAACTAGGACACGAGTAATAGACCACTAGGATTAAACACCCTAGGACAACTTGTTCAAACCTTCATGCAACTCTAGCGAGTTAGGGTCTTGATTATCGCTAGCGCGAGATTAAGTACTAGAACTAGAATAGGGAGTATAACCTTAGCGGGGGAGCTCTAAGTTGTAGAACATTAGAAATCAAAACGGATTTGTCAATGATTTAGTCTTGCATCACAGTCGAAAGTTCTAGCTTGCACTTCTCTTTGATATTACATACCTGAATTCGTGTGACGATTGCTCTCTTGATAAGTGATAATTGTTGCTTGTGTTTTGTGTTTTCCATTTACGTGTTTGAATACTTAGTGAACAGATTCTCAGATCAATCTCTGTGGATACGACCCGACTTACCACTTGCTAGTCGGAGATAAAAGAAACAATTTATTTTTGACGGGTACAACGACGCCCGTCAAATTTTGGCGCCGTTGTCGGGGATGCACTTCCAGGCCACAGTATTCTTGCTGGCCACATTATTTTCTTTTCCGGACGTGGATGCACTTCCATGCCACAGTATTCTTGCTTATGGACTGGCTGACAGTGAAAGAGTTGGTTCTGGGAGGACATTCAGACTCAGCAGTGAGGGTGCTGTGCGTTGGACCTATTTTGCTGATCCAGCTCTTAGGCCACCACCTAGCCCACCGCGACGGAGAGGGCGACCGCCAGGGCGTGGAGGACCCGCAGGGGGTAGGAGACGTCAGAGGGACGGGGTAGAGGTCCCGCTGAACGTAGTACCACCAGAGGAGCAGGCGCAGAGACAGCCCGGAGAGTATTCACAGGCACAAATTGACCATTTATTTAATGTGAACAGGGCTATGATGATGGCGATGGGTAGCGGCTTCTATCCGGTTTCAGCTCCTCCAGGATGGCGTCCAGGAGATGCCATTCCACCGAATACACACAGCCACCACCAGACTATTGGGGGAGTACCAGTTCCCTCTTTTATTTTTATTTTTATTTGAGTCTGTTGAGTCTATTTTGTGTGAGTCTGTTTTGTTATACATCTCATCTCTTGAATTGTACCGTGAGGACACGGGTCCGTCTAAGTGTGGGGTGGGATGTTGTTGAGTCAGCTGTGTGTCGTGTCTGTTTTTTCAATTTTTATGTCGCATGTCATGTGTCGTGATGAACTGATGATGTACTGCTATGTTTTCCTTCTATGTCGAAATCTTATTTCCAGCTTTGTATGACTATTGTGCTCATTTGACTAAAAATGCGAAATTTCAAAATTTTTGATGCTTTGTTCTTGTGAGTTGTGATATGCAGGGATGTGGAGTTGACAGAAATGTCCTAGAAAGGTACGGCAAGTTGCAGGAAATTCTGAGTTTTGGTTCTGATGATTGAGAAAAGCGGTGGAGGTTGACGCTTCACTAGCCTAATCCTGAGAGTAGCTCCGTCACCAAGTATACAAGTTTATTCATGCGTTCGCAGTGGTGGCGGGACAGAGAAAACAAACTGTCCATCTCTAGTCGAAGTAGCTGGGAATGGGTGGGTAACCCCTACCTTGCCTCATGCAGAAAAGACGAGGATGAGAAAAGAGCGGGACGCACTCCTATGCTGTTATTCGGAGGCTATGATTGGAGTGGTTCAAGGGCGCAAATGATTATGGGGACAAGAAACAAATTCAAAAGCCGAAGGCAAACCATCAAGTAAGAAAAAAAATCAAAATCTGATTGATTCAAGCAAGATGTGTCGTTTATCAAAGTCCATGCAAGTTAAGGAATTCAAGACTCAACGGTTTGAAAGCAGTGAATTAATCATGTGTCAGAGAAAGCCGCCGACTCAATCAAAAGACCAAAACTCAGAAAAGAATGCAATGTCCGTGGTACCTATAGGGGACTATCTCCCAATCATCCAAGGTCATTTGAATTTCAACTCGCGAGGTAACAAGTATCGAAAAATCTATGTTTACTCGCATTGTTAGAATCTTAAGCATGATAGGATTATAGACTGGATTTAGGATTGAGATGTAAGCATTGACATGACTAGTACGTTGTAGTTCTTTTTATGGCTTTGTTCTTGTTCGAGACGAACAAGTTCAAGTGTGGGGTAGTTTGATGAGTCGTAGTTGTACGACTATTTTATGTGTTAAAACCCCGTCTTTTAGTGTTTGCCTGTATGTTATTTCACTACCTGTGTGTAGTTTTCGTTCTCAGGTACATTCGGAGACCATGGAAGGAATATCGGCTAAAGAGAGCCTGTAGAAGATGTTTTGCATCGAAGGAATGAAGTCCAAGTGTTTGAAGGCTGACTCAGTCTTGGGGGCGGACGTCTGAACAATTACAGGCGCGGAGGTCTACTGATTTACGGTAATTGTTGAGACCTCCGCGGATGATAAATGGAGAAGACGTCCGCGGATGACAGCTGGCAGTCGAAATCATTATTTCACATTTGCAATCTCGAAAGGGAAGAACACAGAACACGAGGGGACAGAGAAGAGGGGCGGCTGGCTCTGGAATTGGGAAGAGAAATCAGATTCATTTAGGGTTAGTCGTTCGAAGTTCGGTGTGGAGAGAAGATTTCTTGGACTAGGATTTCGATTGAGGATTCGTTGCTGGATTGGAGTGTTAAAGTAGAGCTGCAGCGTAGTGGAAAAGTCGTCAACAGTATTTTCATTTCATTCCATTCAACTTGATGATGTATTCCATTACGATGAGTAGCTAAACTCATATGTGTAGGCTAGAACTCCAAATTGTGATGTATTGACTTGAGACTTCTATTGATTTCTATGTTTTGCGTCATATTACTATACTATGTTCATGGAATTGATGTGCTAGCATGAGTGGAACCCTAGCGGGGGAGCTTTTGTTTGTTTGTCGATTTCAATTGTCAAGTTTACTAGCAACCTAGCGGGGATAGCAAACTAGGACACGAGTAATATACCACTAGGATTAAACACCCTAGGACAACTTGTTCAAACCTTCATGCAACTCTAGCGAGTTAGGGTCTTGATTATCGCTAGCGCGAGATTAAGTACAAGAACTAGAATAGGGAGTATAACCTTAGCGGGGGAGCTCTAAGTTGTAGAACATTAGAAATCAAAACGGATTTGTCAATGATTTAGTCTTGCATCACAGTCGAAAGTTCTAGCTTGCACTTCTCTTTAATATTACATACCTGAATTCGTGTGACGATTGCTCTCTTGATAAGTGATAATTGTTGCTTGTGTTTTGTGTTTTCCATTTACGTGTTTGAATACTTAGTGAACAGATTCTCAGATCAATCTCTGTGGATACGACCCGACTTACCACTTGCTAGTCGGAGATAAAAGAAACAATTTATTTTTGACGGGTACAACGACGCCCGTCAAATTTTGGCGCCGTTGTCGGGGATGCACTTCCAGGCCACAGTATTCTTGCTGGCCACATTATTTTCTTTTCCGGACGTGGATGCACTTCCATGCCACAGTATTCTTGCTTATGGACTGGCTGACAGTGAAAGAGTTGGTTCTGGGAGGACATTCAGACTCAGCAGTGAGGGTGCTGTGCGTTGGACCTATTTTGCTGATCCAGCTCTTAGGCCACCACCTAGCCCACCGCGACGGAGAGGGCGACCGCCAGGGCGTGGAGGACCCGCAGGGGGTAGGAGACGTCAGAGGGACGGGGTAGAGGTCCCGCTGAACGTAGTACCACCAGAGGAGCAGGCGCAGAGACAGCCCGGAGAGTATTCACAGGCACAAATTGACTATTTATTTAATGTGAACAGGGCTATGATGATGGCGATGGGTAGCGGCTTCTATCCGGTTTCAGCTCCTCCAGGATGGCGTCCAGGAGATGCCATTCCACCGAATACACACAGCCACCACCAGACTATTGGGGGAGTACCAGTTCCCTCTTTTATTTTTATTTTTATTTGAGTCTGTTGAGTCTATTTTGTGTGAGTCTGTTTTGTTATACATCTCATCTCTTGAATTGTACCGTGAGGACACGGGTCCGTCTAAGTGTGGGGTGGGATGTTGTTGAGTCAGCTGTGTGTCGTGTCTGTTTTTTCAATTTTTATGTCGCATGTCATGTGTCGTGATGAACTGATGATGTACTGCTATGTTTTCCTTCTATGTCGAAATCTTATTTCCAGCTTTGTATGACTATTGTGCTCATTTGACTAAAAATGCGAAATTTCAAAATTTTGGATGCTTTGTTCTTGTGAGTTGTGATATGCAGGGATGTGGAGTTGACAGAAATGTCCTAGAAAGGTACGGCAAGTTGCAGGAAATTCTGAGTTTTGGTTCTGATGATTGAGAAAAGCGATGGAGGTTGACGCTTCACTAGCCTAATCCTGAGAGTAGCTCCGTCACCAAGTATACAAGTTTATTCATGCGTTCGCAGTGGTGGCGGGACAGAGAAAACAAACTGTCCATCTCTAGTCGAAGTAGCTGGGAATGGGTGGGTAACCCCTACCTTGCCTCATGCAGAAAAGACGAGGATGAGAAAAGAGCGGGACGCACTCCTATGCTGTTATTCGGAGGCTATGATTGGAGTGGTTCAAGGGCGCAAATGATTATGGGGACAAGAAACAAATTCAAAAGCCGAAGGCAAACCGTCAAGTAAGAAAAAAAATCAAAATCTGATTGATTCAAGCAAGATGTGTCGTTTATCAAAGTCCATGCAAGTTAAGGAATTCAAGACTCAACGGTTTGAAAGCAGTGAATTAATCATGTGTCAGAGAAAGCCGCCGACTCAATCAAAAGACCAAAACTCAGAAAAGAATGCAATGTCCGTGGTACCTATAGGGGACTATCTCCCAATCATCCAAGGTCATTTGAATTTCAACTCGCGAGGTAACAAGTATCGAAAAATCTATGTTTACTCGCATTGTTAGAATCTTAAGCATGATAGGATTATAGACTGGATTTAGGATTGAGATGTAAGGATTGACATGACTAGTACGTTGTAGTTCTTTTTATGGCTTTGTTCTTGTTCGAGACGAACAAGTTCAAGTGTGGGGTAGTTTGATGAGTCGTAGTTGTACGACTATTTTATGTGTTAAAACCCCGTCTTTTAGTGTTTGCCTGTATGTTATTTCACTACCTGTGTGTAGTTTTCGTTCTCAGGTACATTCGGAGACCATGGAAGGAATATCGGCCAAAGAGAGCCTGTAGAAGATGTTTTGCATCGAAGGAATGAAGTCCAAGTGTTTGAAGGCTGACTCAGTCTTGGGGGCGGACGTCTGAACAATTACAGGCGCGGAGGTCTACTGATTTACGGTAATTGTTGAGACCTCCGCGGATGATAAATGGAGAAGACGTCCGCGGATGACAGCTGGCAGTCGAAATCATTATTTCACATTTGCAATCTCGAAAGGGAAGAACTCAGAACACGAGGGGACAGAGAAGAGGGGCGGCTGGCTCTGGAATTGGGAAGAGAAATCAGATTCATTTAGGGTTAGTCGTTCGAAGTTCGGTGTGGAGAGAAGATTTCTTGGAGTAGGATTTCGATTGAGGATTCGTTGCTGGATTGGAGTGTTAAAGTAGAGCTGCAGCGTAGTGGAAAAGTCGTCAACAGTATTTTCATTTCATTCCATTCAACGTGATGATGTATTCCATTACGATGAGTAGCTAAACTCATATGTGTAGGCTAGAACTCCAAATTGTGATGTATTGACTTGAGACTTCTATTGATTTCTATGTTTTGCGTCATATTACTATACTATGTTCATGGAATTGATGTGCTAGCATGAGTGGAACCCTAGCGAGGGAGCTTTTGTTTGTTTGTCGATTTCAATTGTCAAGTTTACTAGCAACCTAGCGGGGATAGCAAACTAGGACACGAGTAATATACCACTAGGATTAAACACCCTAGGACAACTTGTTCAAACCTTCATGCAACTCTAGCGAGTTAGGGTCTTGATTATCGCTAGCGCGAGATTAAGTACTAGAACTGGAACAGGGAGTATAACCTTAGCGGGGGAGCTCTAAGTTGTAGTACATTAGAAATCAAAACGGATTTGTCAATGATTTAGTCTTGCATCACAGTCGAAAGTTCTAGCTTGCACTTCTCTTTGATATTACATACCTGAATTCGTGTGACGATTGCTCTCTTGATAAGTGATAATTGTTGCTTGTGTTTTGTGTTTTCCATTTACGTGTTTGAATACTTAGTGAACAGATTCTCAGATCAATCTCTATGGATACGACCCGACTTACCACTTGCTAGTCGGAGATAAAAGAAACAATTTATTTTTGACGGGTACAACGACGCCCGTCAAATTTTGGCGTCGTTGTCGGGGATGCACTTCCAGGCCACAGTATTCTTGCTGGCCACATTATTTTCTTTTCCGGACGTGGATGCACTTCCATGCCACAGTATTCTTGCTTATGGACTGGCTGACAGTGAAAGAGTTGGTTCTGGGAGGACATTCAGACTCAGCAGTGAGGGTGCTGTGCGTTGGACCTATTTTGCTGATCCAGCTCTTAGGCCACCACCTAGCCCACCGCGATGGAGAGGGCGACCGCCAGGGCGTGGAGGACCCGCAGGGGGTAGGAGACGTCAGAGGGACGGGGTAGAGGTCCCGCTGAACGTAGTACCACCAGAGGAGCAGGCGCAGAGACAGCCCGGAGAGTATTCACAGGCACAAATTGACCATTTATTTAATGTGAACAGGGCTATGATGATGGCGATGGGTAGCGGCTTCTATCCGGTTTCAGCTCCTCCAGGATGGCGTCCAGGAGATGCCATTCCACCGAATACACACAGCCACCACCAGACTATTGGGGGAGTACCAGTTCCCTCTTTTATTTTTATTTTTATTTGAGTCTGTTGAGTCTATTTTGTGTGAGTCTGTTTTGTTATACATCTCATCTCTTGAATTGTACCGTGAGGACACGGGTCCGTCTAAGTGTGTGGTGGGATGTTGTTGAGTCAGCTGTGTGTCGTGTCTGTTTTTTCAATTTTTTTGTCGCATGTCATGTGTCGTGATGAACTGATGATGTACTGCTATGTTTTCCTTCTATGTCGAAATCTTATTTCCAGCTTTGTATGACTATTGTGCTCATTTGACTAAAAATGCGAAATTTCAAAATTTTCGATGCTTTGTTCTTGTGAGTTGTGATATGCAGGGATGTGGAGTTGACAGAAATGTCCTAGAAAGGTACGGCAAGTTGCAGGAAATTCTGAGTTTTGGTTCTGATGATTGAGAAAAGCGGTGGAGGTTGACGCTTCACTAGCCTAATCCTGAGAGTAGCTCCGTCACCAAGTATACAAGTTTATTCATGCGTTCGCAGTGGTGGCGGGACAGAGAAAACAAACTGTCCATCTCTAGTCGAAGTAGCTGGGAATGGGTGGGTAACCCCTACCTTGCCTCATGCAGAAAAGACGAGGATGAGAAAAGAGCGGGACGCACTCCTATGCTGTTATTCGGAGGCTATGATTGGAGTGGTTCAAGGGCGCAAATGATTATGGGGACAAGAAACAAATTCAAAAGCCGAAGGCAAACCATCAAGTAAAAAAAAATCAAAATCTGATAGATTCAAGCAAGATGTGTCGTTTATCAAAGTCCATGCAAGTTAAGGAATTCAAGACTCAACGGTATGAAAGCAGTGAATCAATCATATGTCAGAGAAAGCCGCTGACTCAATCAAAAGACTAAAACTCAGAAAAGAATGCAATGTCCGTGGTACCTATAGGGGACTATCTCCCAAACATCCAAGGTCATTTGAATTTCAACTCGCGAGGTAACAAGTATCGCAAAATCTATGTTTACTCGCATTGTTAGAATCTTAAGCATGATAGGATTATAGACTGGATTTAGGATTGAGATGTAAGGATTGACATGACTAGTACGTTGTAGTTCTTTCTATGGCTTTGTTCTTGTTCGAGACGAACAAGTTCAAGTGTGGGGTAGATTGATGAGTCGTAGTTGTACGACTATTTTATGTGTTAAAACCCCGTCTTTTAGTGTTTGCCTGTATGTTATTTCACTACCTGTGTGTAGTTTTCGTTCTCAGGTACATTCGGAGACCATGGAAGGAATATCGGCTAAAGAGAGCCTGTAGAAGATGTTTTGCATCGAAGGAATGAAGTCCAAGTGTTTGAAGGCTGACTCAGTCTTGGGGGCGGACGTCTGAACAATTACAGGCGCGGAGGTCTACTGATTTACGGTAATTGTTGAGACCTCCGCGGATGATAAATGGAGAAGACGTCCGCGGATGACAGCTGGCAATCGAAATCATTATTTCACATTTGCAATCTCGAAAGGGAAGAACACAGAACACGAGGGGACAGAGAAGAGGGGCGGCTGGCTCTGGAATTGGGAAGAGAAATCAGATTCATTTAGGGTTAGTCGTTCGAAGTTCGGTGTGGAGAGAAGATTTCTTGGAGTAGGATTTCGATTGAGGATTCGTTGCTGGATTGGAGTGTTAAAGTAGAGCTGCAGCGTAGTGGAAAAGTCGTCAACAGTATTTTCATTTCATTCCATTCAACTTGATGATGTATTCCATTACGATGAGTAGCTAAACTCATATGTGTAGGCTAGAACTCCAAATTGTGATGTATTGACTTGAGACTTCTATTGATTTCTATGTTTTGCGTCATATTACTATACTATGTTCATGGAATTGATGTGCTAGCATGAGTGGAACCCTAGCGGGGGAGCTTTTGTTTGTTTGTCGATTTCAATTGTCAAGTTTACTAGAAACCTATCGGGGATAGCAAACTAGGACACGAGTAATATACCACTAGGATTAAACACCCTAGGACAACTTGTTCAAACCTTCATGCAACTCTAGCGAGTTAGGGTCTTGATTATAGCTAGCGCGAGATTAAGTACTAGAACTAGAACAGGGAGTATAACCTTAGCGGGGGAGCTCTAAGTTGTAGTACATTAGAAATCAAAACGGATTTGTCAATGATTTAGTCTTGCATCACAGTCGAAAGTTCTAGCTTGCACTTCTCTTTGATATTACATACCTGAATTCGTGTGACGATTGCTCTCTTGATAAGTGATAATTGTTGCTTGTGTTTTGTGTTTTCCATTTACGTGTTTGAATACTTAGTGAACAGATTCTCAGATCAATCTCTGTGGATACGACCCGACTTACCACTTGCTAGTCGGAGATAAAAGAAACAATTTATTTTTGACTGGTACAACGACGCCCGTCAAATTTTGGCGCCGTTGTCGGGGATGCACTTCCAGGCCACAGTATTCTTGATGGCCACATTATTTTCTTTTCCGGACGTGGATGCACTTCCATGCCACAGTATTCTAGTGTATGGACTGGCTGACAGTGAAAGAGTTGGTTCTGGGAGGACATTCAGACTCAGCAGTGAGGGTGCAGTGCGTTGGACCTATTTTGCTGATCCAGCTCTTAGGCCACCACCTAGCCCACCGCGACGGAGAGGGCGACCGCCAGGGCGTGGAGGACCCGCAGGGGGTAGGAGACGTCAGAGGGACGGGGTAGAGGTCCCGCTGAACGTAGTACCACCAGAGGAGCAGGCGCAGAGACAGCCCGGAGAGTATTCACAGGCACAAATTGACCATTTATTTAATGTGAACAGGGCTATGATGATGGCGATGGGTAGCGGCTTCTATCCGGTTTCAGCTCCTCCAGGATGGCGTCCAGGAGATGCCATTCCACCGAATACACACAGCCACCACCAGACTATTGGGGGAGTACCAGTTCCCTCTTTTATTTTTATTTTTATTTGAGTCTGTTGAGTCTATTTTGTGTGAGTCTGTTTTGTTATACATCTCATCTCTTGAATTGTACCGTGAGGACACGGGTCCGTCTAAGTGTGGGGTGGGATGTTGTTGAGTCAGCTGTGTGTCGTGTCTGTTTTTTCAATTTTTATGTCGCATGTCATGTGTCGTGATGAACTGATGATGTACTGCTATGTTTTCCTTCTATGTCGAAATCTTATTTCCAGCTTTGTATGACTATTGTGCTCATTTGACTAAAAATGCGAAATTTCAAAATTTTCGATGCTTTTTTCTTGTGAGTTTTGATATGCAGGGATGTGGAGTTGACAGAAATGTCCTAGAAAGGTACGGCAAGTTGCAGGAAATTCTGATTTTGGTTCTGATGATTGAGAAAAGCGGTGGAGGTTGACGCTTCACTAGCCTAATCCTGAGAGTAGCTCCGTCACCAAGTATACAAGTTTATTCATGCGTTCGCAGTGGTGGCGGTACAGAGAAAACAAACTGTCCATCTCTAGTCGAAGTAGCTGGGAATGGGTGGGTAACCCCTACCTTGCCTCATGCAGAAAAGACGAGGATGAGAAAAGAGCGGGACGCACTCCTATGCTGTTATTCGGAGGCTATGATTGGAGTGGTTCAAGGGCGCAAATGATTATGGGGACAAGAAACAAATTCAAAAGCCGAAGGCAAACCATCAAGTAAAAAAAAATCAAAATCTGATAGATTCAAGCAAGATGTGTCGTTTATCAAAGTCCATGCAAGTTAAGGAATTCAAGACTCAACGGTATGAAAGCAGTGAATCAATCATATGTCAGAGAAAGCCGCTGACTCAATCAAAAGACTAAAACTCAGAAAAGAATGCAATGTCCGTGGTACCTATAGGGGACTATCTCCCAAACATCCAAGGTCATTTGAATTTCAACTCGCGAGGTAACAAGTATCGCAAAATCTATGTTTACTCGCATTGTTAGAATCTTAAGCATGATAGGATTATAGACTGGATTTAGGATTGAGATGTAAGGATTGACATGACTAGTACGTTGTAGTTCTTTCTATGGCTTTGTTCTTGTTCGAGACGAACAAGTTCAAGTGTGGGGTAGATTGATGAGTCGTAGTTGTACGACTATTTTATGTGTTAAAACCCCGTCTTTTAGTGTTTGCCTGTATGTTATTTCACTACCTGTGTGTAGTTTTCGTTCTCAGGTACATTCGGAGACCATGGAAGGAATATCGGCTAAAGAGAGCCTGTAGAAGATGTTTTGCATCGAAGGAATGAAGTCCAAGTGTTTGAAGGCTGACTCAGTCTTGGGGGCGGACGTCTGAACAATTACAGGCGCGGAGGTCTACTGATTTACGGTAATTGTTGAGACCTCCGCGGATGATAAATGGAGAAGACGTCCGCGGATGACAGCTGGCAATCGAAATCATTATTTCACATTTGCAATCTCGAAAGGGAAGAACACAGAACACGAGGGGACAGAGAAGAGGGGCGGCTGGCTCTGGAATTGGGAAGAGAAATCAGATTCATTTAGGGTTAGTCGTTCGAAGTTCGGTGTGGAGAGAAGATTTCTTGGAGTAGGATTTCGATTGAGGATTCGTTGCTGGATTGGAGTGTTAAAGTAGAGCTGCAGCGTAGTGGAAAAGTCGTCAACAGTATTTTCATTTCATTCCATTCAACTTGATGATGTATTCCATTACGATGAGTAGCTAAACTCATATGTGTAGGCTAGAACTCCAAATTGTGATGTATTGACTTGAGACTTCTATTGATTTCTATGTTTTGCGTCATATTACTATACTATGTTCATGGAATTGATGTGCTAGCATGAGTGGAACCCTAGCGGGGGAGCTTTTGTTTGTTTGTCGATTTCAATTGTCAAGTTTACTAGCAACCTATCGGGGATAGCAAACTAGGACACGAGTAATATACCACTAGGATTAAACACCCTAGGACAACTTGTTCAAACCTTCATGCAACTCTAGCGAGTTAGGGTCTTGATTATAGCTAGCGCGAGATTAAGTACTAGAACTAGAACAGGGAGTATAACCTTAGCGGGGGAGCTCTAAGTTGTAGTACATTAGAAATCAAAACGGATTTGTCAATGATTTAGTCTTGCATCACAGTCGAAAGTTCTAGCTTGCACTTCTCTTTGATATTACATACCTGAATTCGTGTGACGATTGCTCTCTTGATAAGTGATAATTGTTGCTTGTGTTTTGTGTTTTCCATTTACGTGTTTGAATACTTAGTGAACAGATTCTCAGATCAATCTCTGTGGATACGACCCGACTTACCACTTGCTAGTCGGAGATAAAAGAAACAATTTATTTTTGACGGGTACAACGACGCCCGTCAAATTTTGGCGCCGTTGTCGGGGATGCACTTCCAGGCCACAGTATTCTTGATGGCCACATTATTTTCTTTTCCGGACGTGGATGCACTTCCATGCCACAGTATTCTTGTGTATGGACTGGCTGACAGTGAAAGAGTTGGTTCTGGGAGGACATTCAGACTCAGCAGTGAGGGTGCAGTGCGTTGGACCTATTTTGCTGATCCAGCTCTTAGGCCACCACCTAGCCCACCGCGACGGAGAGGGCGACCGCCAGGGCGTGGAGGACCCGCAGGGGGTAGGAGACGTCAGAGGGACGGGGTAGAGGTCCCGCTGAACGTAGTACCACCAGAGGAGCAGGCGCAGAGACAGCCCGGAGAGTATTCACAGGCACAAATTGACCATTTATTTAATGTGAACAGGGCTATGATGATGGCGATGGGTAGCGGCTTCTATCCGGTTTCAGCTCCTCCAGGATGGCGTCCAGGAGATGCCATTCCACCGAATACACACAGCCACCACCAGACTATTGGGGGAGTACCAGTTCCCTCTTTTATTTTTATTTTTATTTGAGTCTGTTGAGTCTATTTTGTGTGAGTCTGTTTTGTTATACATCTCATCTCTTGAATTGTACCGTGAGGACACGGGTCCGTCTAAGTGTGGGGTGGGATGTTGTTGAGTCAGCTGTGTGTCGTGTCTGTTTTTTCAACTTTTATGTCGCATGTCATGTGTCGTGATGAACTGATGATGTACTGCTATGTTTTCCTTCTATGTCGAAATCTTATTTCCAGCTTTGTATGACTATTGTGCTCATTTGACTAAAAATGCGAAATTTCAAAATTTTCGATGCTTTTTTCTTGTGAGTTTTGATATGCAGGGATGTGGAGTTGACAGAAATGTCCTAGAAAGGTACGGCAAGTTGCAGGAAATTCTGAGTTTTGGTTCTGATGATTGAGAAAAGCGGTGGAGGTTGACGCTTCACTAGCCTAATCCTGAGAGTAGCTCCGTCACCAAGTATACAAGTTTATTCATGCGTTCGCAGTGGTGGCGGTACAGAGAAAACAAACTGTCCATCTCTAGTCGAAGTAGCTGGGAATGGGTGGGTAACCCCTACCTTGCCTCATGCAGAAAAGACGAGGATGAGAAAAGAGCGGGACGCACTCCTATGCTGTTATTCGGAGGCTATGATTGGAGTGGTTCAAGGGCGCAAATGATTATGGGGACAAGAAACAAATTCAAAAGCCGAAGGCAAACCATCAAGTAAAAAAAAATCAAAATCTGATAGATTCAAGCAAGATGTGTCGTTTATCAAAGTCCATGCAAGTTAAGGAATTCAAGACTCAACGGTATGAAAGCAGTGAATCAATCATATGTCAGAGAAAGCCGCTGACTCAATCAAAAGACTAAAACTCAGAAAAGAATGCAATGTCCGTGGTACCTATAGGGGACTATCTCCCAAACATCCAAGGTCATTTGAATTTCAACTCGCGAGGTAACAAGTATCGCAAAATCTATGTTTACTCGCATTGTTAGAATCTTAAGCATGATAGGATTATAGACTGAATTTAGGATTGAGATGTAAGGATTGACATGACTAGTACGTTGTAGTTCTTTCTATGGCTTTGTTCTTGTTCGAGACGAACAAGTTCAAGTGTGGGGTAGATTGATGAGTCGTAGTTGTACGACTATTTTATGTGTTAAAACCCCGTCTTTTAGTGTTTGCCTGTATGTTATTTCACTACCTGTGTGTAGTTTTCGTTCTCAGGTACATTCGGAGACCATGGAAGGAATATCGGCTAAAGAGAGCCTGTAGAAGATGTTTTGCATCGAAGGAATGAAGTCCAAGTGTTTGAAGGCTGACTCAGTCTTGGGGGCGGACGTCTCAACAATTACAGGCGCGGAGGTCTACTGATTTACGGTAATTGTTGAGACCTCCGCGGATGATAAATGGAGAAGACGTCCGCGGATGACAGCTGGCAATCGAAATCATTATTTCACATTTGCAATCTCGAAAGGGAAGAACACAGAACACGAGGGGACAGAGAAGAGGGGCGGCTGGCTCTGGAATTGGGAAGACAAATCAGATTCATTTAGGGTTAGTCGTTCGAAGTTCGGTGTGGAGAGAAGATTTCTTGGAGTAGGATTTCGATTGAGGATTCGTTGCTGGATTGGAGTGTTAAAGTAGAGCTGCAGCGTAGTGGAAAAGTCGTCAACAGTATTTTCATTTCATTCCATTCAACTTGATGATGTATTCCATTACGATGAGTAGCTAAACTCATATGTGTAGGCTAGAACTCCAAATTGTGATGTATTGACTTGAGACTTCTATTGATTTCTATGTTTTGCGTCATATTACTATACTATGTTCATGGAATTGATGTGCTAGCATGAGTGGAACCCTAGCGGGGGAGCTTTTGTTTGTTTGTCGATTTCAATTGTCAAGTTTACTAGCAACCTATCGGGGATAGCAAACTAGGACACGAGTAATATACCACTAGGATTAAACACCCTAGGACAACTTGTTCAAACCTTCATGCAACTCTAGCGAGTTAGGGTCTTGATTATAGCTAGCGCGAGATTAAGTACTAGAACTAGAACAGGGAGTATAACCTTAGCGGGGGAGCTCTAAGTTGTAGTACATTAGAAATCAAAACGGATTTGTCAATGATTTAGTCTTGCATCACAGTCGAAAGTTCTAGCTTGCACTTCTCTTTGATATTACATACCTGAATTCGTGTGACGATTGCTCTCTTGATAAGTGATAATTGTTGCTTGTGTTTTGTGTTTTCCATTTACGTGTTTGAATACTTAGTGAACAGATTCTCAGATCAATCTCTGTGGATACGACCCGACTTACCACTTGCTAGTCGGAGATAAAAGAAACAATTTATTTTTGACGGGTACAACGACGCCCGTCAAATTTTGGCGCCGTTGTCGGGGATGCACTTCCAGGCCACAGTATTCTTGATGGCCACATTATTTTCTTTTCCGGACGTGGATGCACTTCCATGCCACAGTATTCTTGTGTATGGACTGGCTGACAGTGAAAGAGTTGGTTCTGGGAGGACATTCAGACTCAGCAGTGAGGGTGCTGTGCGTTGGACCTATTTTGCTGATCCAGCTCTTAGGCCACCACCTAGCCCACCGCGACGGAGAGGGCGACCGCCAGGGCGTGGAGGACCCGCAGGGGGTAGGAGACGTCAGAGGGACGGGGTAAGGGTCCCGCTGAACGTAGTACCACCAGAGGAGCAGGCGCAGAGACAGCCCGGAGAGTATTCACAGGCACAAATTGACCATTTATTTAATGTGAACAGGGCTATGATGATGGCGATGGGTAGCGGCTTCTATCCGGTTTCAGCTCCTCCAGGATGGCGTCCAGGAGATGCCATTCCACCGAATACACACAGCCACCACCAGACTATTGGGGGAGTACCAGTTCCCTCTTTTATTTTTATTTTTATTTGAGTCTGTTGAGTCTATTTTGTGTGAGTCTGTTTTGTTATACATCTCATCTCTTGAATTGTACCGTGAGGACACGGGTCCGTCTAAGTGTGGGGTGGGATGTTGTTGAGTCAGCTGTGTGTTGTGTCTGTTTTTTCAATTTTTATGTCGCATGTCATGTGTCGTGATGAACTGATGATGTACTGCTATGTTTTCCTTCTATGTCGAAATCTTATTTCCAGCTTTGTATGACTATTGTGCTCATTTGACTAAAAATGCGAAATTTCAAAATTTTCGATGCTTTGTTCTTGTGAGTTGTGATATGCAGGGATGTGGAGTTGACAGAAATGTCCTAGAAAGGTACGGCAAGTTGCAGGAAATTCTGAGTTTTGGTTCTGATGATTGAGAAAAGCGGTGGAGGTTGACGCTTCACTAGCCTAATCCTGAGAGTAGCTCCGTCACCAAGTATACAAGTTTATTCATGCGTTCGCAGTGGTGGCGGTACAGAGAAAACAAACTGTCTATCTCTAGTCGAAGTAGCTGGGAATGGGTGGGTAACCCCTACCTTGCCTCATGCAGAAAAGACGAGGATGAGAAAAGAGCGGGACGCACTCCTATGCTGTTATTCGGAGGCTATGATTGGAGTGGTTCAAGGGCGCAAATGATTATGGGGACAAGAAACAAATTCAAAAGCTGAAGGCAAACCATCAAGTAAGAAAAAAATCAAAATCTGATTGATTCAAGCAAGATGTGTCGTTTATCAAAGTCCATGCAAGTTAAGGAATTCAAGACTCAACGATATGAAAGCAGTGAATTAATCATGTGTCAGAGAAAGCCGCCGACTCAATCAAAAGACCAAAACTCAGAAAAGAATGCAATGTCCGTGGTACCTATAGGGGACTATCTCCCAATCATCCAAGGTCATTTGAATTTCAACTCGCGAGGTAACAAGTATCGAAAAATCTATGTTTACTCGCATTGTTAGAATCTTAAGCATGATAGGATTATAGACTGGATTTAGGATTGAGATGTAAGGATTGACATGACTAGTACGTTGTAGTTCTTTCTATGGCTTTGTTCTTGTTCGAGACGAACAAGTTCAAGTGTGGGGTAGTTTGATGAGTCGTAGTTGTACGACTATTTTATGTGTTAAAACCCCGTCTTTTAGTGTTTGCATGTATGTTATTTCACTACCTGTGTGTAGTTTTCGTTCTCAGGTACATTCGGAGACCATGGAAGGAATATCGGCTAAAGAGAGCCTGTAGAAGATGTTTTGCATTGAAGGAATGAAGTCCAAGTGTTTGAAGGCTGACTCAGTCTTGGGGGCGGACGTCTGAACAATTACAGGCGCGGAGGTCTACTGATTTACGGTAATTGTTGAGACCTCCGCGGATGATAAATGGAGAAGACGTCCGCGGATGACAGCTGGCAGTCGAAATCATTATTTCACATTTGCAAGCTCGAAAGGGAAGAACACAGAACACGAGGGGACAGAGAAGAGGGGCGGCTGGCTCTGGAATTGGGAAGAGAAATCAGATTCAATTAGGGTTAGGCGTTCGAAGTTCGGTGTGGAGAGAAGATTTCTTGGAGTAGGATTTCGATTGAGGATTCCTTGCTGGATTGGAGTGTTAAAGTAGAGCTGCAGCGTAGTGGAAAAGTCGTCAACAGTATTTTCATTTCATTCCATTCAACTTGATGATGTATTCCATTACGATGAGTAGCTAAACTCATATGTGTAGGCTAGAACTCCAAATTGTGATGTATTGACTTGAGACTTCTATTGATTTCTATGTTTTGCGTCATATTACTATACTATGTTCATGGAATTGATGTGCTAGCATGAGTGGAACCCTAGCGGGGGAGCTTTTGTTTGTTTGTCGATTTCAATTGTCAAGTTTACTAGCAACCTAGCGGGGATAGCAAACTAGGACACGAGTAATATACCACTAGGATTAAACACCCTAGGACAACTTGTTCAAACCTTCATGCATCTCTAGCGAGTTAGGGTCTTGATTATCGCTAGCGCGAGATTAAGTACTAGAACTAGAACAGGGAGTATAACCTTAGCGGGGGAGCTCTAAGTTGTAGTACATTAGAAATCAAAACGGATTTGTCAATGATTTAGTCTTGCATCACAGTCGAAAGTTCTAGCTTGCACTTCTCTTTGATATTACATACCTGAATTCGTGTGACGATTGCTCTCTTGATAAGTGATAATTGTTGCTTGTGTTTTCCATTTACGTGTTTGAATACTTAGTGAACAGATTCTCAGATCAATCTCTGTGGATACGACCCGACTTACCACTTGCTAGTCGGAGATAAAAGAAACAATTTATTTTTGACGGGTACAACGACGCCCGTCAAATTTTGGCGCCGTTGTCGGGGATGCACTTCCAGGCCACAGTATTCTTGCTGGCCACATTATTTTCTTTTCCGGACGTGGATGCACTTCCATGCCACAGTATTCTTGCTTATGGACTGGCTGACAGTGAAAGAGTTGGTTCTGGGAGGACATTCAGACTCAGCAGTGAGGGTGCAGTGCGTTGGACCTATTTTGCTGATCCAGCTCTTAGGCCACCACCTAGCCCACCGCGACGGAGAGGGCGACCGCCAGGGCGTGGAGGACCCGCAGGGGGTAGGAGACGTCAGAGGGACGGGGTAGAGGTCCCGCTGAACGTAGTACCACCAGAGGAGCAGGCGCAGAGACAGCCCGGAGAGTATTCACAGGCACAAATTGACCATTTATTTAATGTGAACAGGGCTATGATGATGGCGATGGGTAGCGGCTTCTATCCGGTTTCATCTCCTCCAGGATGGCGTCCAGGAGATGCCATTCCACCGAATACACACAGCCACCACCAGACTATTGGGGGAGTACCAGTTCCCTCTTTTATTTTTATTTTTATTTGAGTCTGTTGAGTCTATTTTGTGTGAGTCTGTTTTGTTATACATCTCATCTCTTGAATTGTACCGTGAGGACACGGGTCCGTCTAAGTGTGGGGTGGGATGTTGTTGAGTCAGCTGTGTGTCGTGTCTGTTTTTTCAATTTTTATGTCGCATGTCATGTGTCGTGATGAACTGATGATGTACTGCTATGTTTTCCTTCTATGTCGAAATCTTATTTCCAGCTTTGTATGACTATTGTGCTCATTTGACTAAAAATGCGAAATTTCAAAATTTTCGATGCTTTGTTCTTGTGAGTTGTGATATGCAGGGATGTGGAGTTGACAGAAATGTCCTAGAAAGGTACGGCAAGTTGCAGGAAATTCTGAGTTTTGGTTCTGATGATTGAGAAAAGCGGTGGAGGTTGACGCTTCACTAGCCTAATCCTGAGAGTAGCTCCGTCACCAAGTATACAAGTTTATTCATGCGTTCGCATTGGTGGCGGGACAGAGAAAACAAACTGTCCATCTCTAGTCGAAGTAGCTGGGAATGGGTGGGTAACCCCTACCTTGCCTCATGCAGAAAAGACGAGGATGAGAAAAGAGCGGGACGCACTCCTATGCTGTTATTCGGAGGCTATGATTGGAGTGGTTCAAGGGCGCAAATGATTATGGGGACAAGAAACAAATTCAAAAGCCGAAGGCAAACCATCAAGTAAGAAAAAAATCAAAATCTGATTGATTCAAGCAAGATGTGTCGTTTATCAAAGTCCATGCAAGTTAAGGAATTCAAGACTCAACGATATGAAAGCAGTGAATTAATCATGTGTCAGAGAAAGCCGCCGACTCAATCAAAAGACCAAAACTCAGAAAAGAATGCAATGTCCGTGGTACCTATAGGGGACTATCTCCCAATCATCCAAGGTCATTTGAATTTCAACTCGCGAGGTAACAAGTATGGAAAAATCTATGTTTACTCGCATTGTTAGAATCTTAAGCATGATAGGATTATAGACTGGATTTAGGATTGAGATGTAAGGATTGACATGACTAGTACGTTGTAGTTCTTTCTATGGCTTTGTTCTTGTTCGAGACGAACAAGTTCAAGTGTGGGGTAGTTTGATGAGTCGTAGTTGTACGACTATTTTATGTGTTAAAACCCCGTCTTTTAGTGTTTGCCTGTATGTTATTTCACTACTTGTGTGTAGTTTTCGTTCTCAGGTACATTCGGAGACAATGGAAGGAATATCGGCTAAAGAGAGCATGTAGAAGATGTTTTGCATCGAAGGAATGAAGTCCAAGTGTTTGAAGGCTGTCTCAGTCTTGGGGGCGGACGTCTGAACAATTACAGGTGCGGAGGTCTACTGATTTACGGTAATTGTTGAGACCTCCACGGATGATAAGGAGAAGACGTCCGCGGATGACAGCTGGCAGTCGAAATCATTATTTCACATTTGCAATCTCGAAAGGGAAGAACACAGAACACGAGGGGACAGAGAAGAGGGGCGGCTGGCTCTGGAATTGGGAAGAGAAATCAGATTCATTTAGGGTTTGTCGTTCGAAGTTCGGTGTGGAGAGAAGATTTCTTGGAGTAGGATTTCGATTGAGGATTCGTTGCTGGATTGGAGTGTTGGAGTAGAGCTGCAGCGTAGTGGAAAAGTCGTCAACAGTATTTTCATTTCATTCCATTCAACTTGATGATGTATTCCATTACGATGAGTAGCTAAACTCATATGTGTAGGCTAGAACTCCAAATTGTGATGTATTGACTTGAGACTTCTATTGATTTCTATGTTTTGCGTCATATTACTATACTATGTTCATGGAATTGATGTGCTAGCATGAGTGGAACCCTAGCGGGGGAGCTTTTGTTTGTTTGTCGATTTCAACTGTCAAGTTTACTAGCAACCTAGCGGGGATAGCAAACTAGGACACGAGTAATATACCACTAGGATTAAACACCCTAGGACAACTTGTTCCAACCTTCATGCAACTCTAGCGAGTTAGGGTCTTGATTATCGCTAGCGCGAGATTAAGTACTAGAACTAGAACAGGGAGTATAACCTTAGCGGGGGAGCTCTAAGTTGTAGTACATTAGAAATCAAAACGGATTTGTCAATGATTTAGTCTTGCATCACAGTCGAAAGTTCTAGCTTGCACTTCTCTTTGATATTACATACCTGAATTCGTGTGACGATTGCTCTCTTGATAAGTGATAATTGTTGCTTGTGTTTTGTATTTTCCATTTACGTGTTTGAATACTTAGTGAACAGATTCTCAGATCAATCTCTGTGGATACGACCCGACTTACCACTTGCTAGTCGGAGATAAAAGAAACAATTTATTTTTGACGGGTACAACGATGCCCGTCACTAGGTCCTTCACGATATCTTCTAAGGATTTGCTCGAGCCGTGCTGGTTCGGCCCCGACTGATTGCGGTCCTGTCTCTGTTGGTACTGGCCTGGCCCGTTCTGTCCTCGTTGCTGGCGATATGGGGGCCTGTAGTACTGCTGGGCCGGCTGTGCTGGCTCCCTCTGGGCGTAATTCTGATGGTGGTCGTTCCTCCAATTCTGCCCATTTGCCCCTTGCCCGTTTGCGGCTGCTCCATACTGTCGGACTGGCCCGGCCCGGTTTCCATAGCCCTGGTAGCCGCCCACTGCATTTACCTCGCCCCGGTCGTCTTCCACTATAGTTGGGCACTCATTTGTTTTGTGATCTGTGGCTGCACAAAAACCGCATGGCTTGACCTGGACCGGCTGCCTTCTGATGACCTGCTGCATCATCTCTTTGAGTTGCTTGATCTCTTCGGCCATTGAGCTTGATGGAGCGGCTGAACTCTTCCTCCTTGTTTGACTCGTCTTAGAACCTAGCATTCTCAGCCACCTCTATGATCTTCCTCCGTACTCCAGCTGGGGACATGTTCATAATGGTGCCTCCAGCCGAGGCATCTAGAAGTTTTCGGTCGAGTCTCCTTAGTCCATCGAGCATGTACTCTACTATCAGCTTCTCGGGGAGTCCGAGGTTGCAGCAGCTCTGCTCTAAGGCGTTGAACTTCTCCACATACTCGTACATCGTCTCGTTGGGCCCTTGTCGAAGTTCTTGCAGCTGCCTTCGGATTTGCATGGCTCGGCCTGCGGGATAGTATTTGTTGGGGAATCTCTTCTGCATCTGATCCCATGTATGTATGCTACCTGCAGGCAAGGATAGAAACCAATCGTTAGCAAAGTCTATGAGTGAAAAATAGAAAGCTTTTAACTTGAAGTCCTCGACTTCGACTCCGTATGGCCTGAGGTTTTGGCATATCCCATGATAGCGCTACAGATGAGCTGTGGCCGACTCTCCTTTGATTCCTGAGAACTTGGGTAGGTGGTGTACGACCGCCGTGTTGATGGTTATTGCTTCTAGGTCTGGCCCTTCGTATATGCACCAAGACTGGTTGCGGAAGTTGGGGGCCGATAGCTCTCCCATGGTGGGTGATGGAGCGTATTTATAAGATTCATCGAGTACACTAAACCCACCGAATTAGGCACTTTGAGTGCAAGAACATGTGCTTGTTAATGTCGTTTTATGTATACAGGCAATTTTGGAGTCTAGAGAGGAAACACACCTAAAAAGGGAGATTTGTGCCAAAAAAGTACCACCAGCCAACTCTGGCCAGCCAGGACCCGAGCAAATCCAGCCACGCCCAAACTGTCTAGCACTGAATTCAAGTTGCCCGGGCAAACAAGCTGATCTGACGAATCCACCTCGACCAAAGTGATCAAAATGGCAAATAAGGTGGACAATGTCGGAAGACCGAGGAGAATGCCCGAGCAGATTGGCAGTTGGCTCAATTCCAAAGCAAAGGCCCCGCGCGCATAGGCACCTAAACCAAGTCGCTCGACCAAACCATGGAATCTGGCAAATCTGGCTCGACCAAGTTGTTCTAAATGCCAAATGACTCGGGTGATCTCACTTCCCAGACAAAACGCTCTAGTGGAACCAGCCCAAGCCCGATCAAGGCCAAACTAGGGCAATTCCGGCCGTTTTGGGATTCCGACCAGGTTCCGAGAAGATTCCGGCAAAACGACTTCAACCATTAGTCTTAGAATTGCCTCAGCATTCCAAATCCGCAATCAGAAGACCTTTTGACTTAGGTTGACTTTTGGAGAAGAATTCAACCAAAGGGGGAATGCCACCTATGGCCGGCGGCTTTTGGAGAAGAAGACAAGCTGGCCGGCGGCTTTTGAAGGGAGGACAGCTGGCCGGCTGCTTTGGATGAGGATTGTACAAGTGGATGGCTCTCCTCTTCTCCCTTTGCTTATAAATAGAGGCCTTTGCCTTAGAAATCAAATGTCCCATGCTACATATTAGGAAGTTGAGAGCTTATCTCTCTTCTTCACACTTCAATACACAAACATATTTCCTCACAATTGCTCTCTACTTGTTCTTGCTCACTTTACTTTCCTTGTCGAAAACCGAAACCCTCTTTACTTTCCTTGTCTTTGATTTTCAAAACCCTTTACTTTTAGTGCACTTAGCTATGATGTCCTGTTCCATGGATATTCGTAGCTAAACCCTTCATTCGGTTGAAGGGGTGTACTAGTATCATACAATGTTTTAGACCCTTCTCTTAAATGCCTCTTTGTGTTCAAAACGTGTTCTATGTGCCACATATTAGGTCAGAACTTCCAAGGTTGAGTGGATGCTTGAAATGGCAAAACTCTTCCGTGGGGTTCGTGAACATACTCGGGTAAGTGGATGCTTGAAATGGCAAAGCTTATCTGAGGAGTTCGAGCTCTTTAGAGCACCATTTGGTTGATCGGAAATGATTGATCAAATGGATGCACATAGGCTAATATACCTTGAAATGGGGTATTAGTCTAAATAGAACAAGTGCTCTATGCCTTGAAATGGGCTAGACGGTGTGGCAAATCGAGTGCTTGAAATGGCCTTGATACACTTTTAAACACGTAGTATGATCATTAGAGGTCGATGATGAACAGATTTATGATACAAGGCCCCTAAAACCGAATCCTTTCCTTTGATCAAAACACCACCTTGCTGCTTACTTTCAGTACCCATATCAACTGCTTACTTTCAGTACCCACATCAACTGCTTACTTTCAGTCCCATATCAACTGCTTACTTTCCGCAAGTCTTGTCCTTCAAGCATTTACTTTCCGCAAGTCTTGTCCTTCAAGCATTTACTTTCCGCAAGTCTTGTCCTTCAAGCATTTACTTTTCGTAAGTCTTGTCCTTCAAGCACTTAATTTCAGCACTTTACTTTCTGTCATTTACTTTCTGTCTAAAAAACCAACAAAACCCAAAAAAAACCAATTGTATATACTTTCTTTTCTTTCTTTTTAAAAGAACAACTAATCCACACTGACTCCCTTGGGTTCGACCCCTACTTACCGCTTTACTACCCAATAGTGAAGTCGCGAGTAGTGGACTTATAAATTTATTTTTGCACAGAGACATTGCACCTTAACGACAGTGCAGTGCGCTCCGTCAAAATTGGCGCCGTTGCCGGGGAGTTGTGCATCGGAATAGTTGTTCTATTTTGTTTTTTGTTTTTTGTTTTTTTTTAGTTCACCATGTGCTCGTACTACGGCAGAGAACCTTGGAATGATGGGGGCAGCAACCTTATGTTTGAGATGCTTAACTGTCTCCCCAAATTCGGAGGTGCCATTGGAGAAGATCCCGTGAGGCATACACATACGTTCCACTCCATATGCAGCCACATGAGGCCTAAAAATGAATCGCTAGAGGGGTTTAAACTTAAATGCTTTAAATTTTCTTTAACTAACTCCGCAATAGAATGGTATTACTCATGTGCAGCTTATGAAAGTGATTATGGGGATCTACAAACTAAATTCCTAGAGGAGTTTTGCCCGCCATCTCTCCGACTTGGAGCCCGCAAGGAGATCATCAACATTGAGCAATCCCGGGACGAAACATTGGACGAGTACTTGTCGTACTTTGACTCCCTTGTGACGAGCTGCCCGCACCATGGATTCACCAACTTCGATCTTCTTCAAAGGTTTCTCGGTGGAATGATGCCACAAGAGTGGAATATGCTTAATGATGCGGCAGGAGGCTCGGTGGATAACTTAAGCATGGATGATCTGTGGAACTTAATAGAAGATATGGCAAGAAGCGCGAAACAAGATCAGGCCATGCGGCTCGAAGAACTGACCGACATATTGCACCAAATTTAGGCCGAACTCAAGCCAAAGGTCAGCGAGGAAGAGCTTGCAATGGAGCCCGAGGAACCTGCAAGGGATGAGGACTCTCGGATGGCCGAAGAAGAAATGCCCGAGACAAGCCCGGTCCTCATTACCGAGCCGGCCGACCAGCGCCCGAGCCCGTTCCTCATAGCCGAGTCATACCCGGTCCTCACTGCCAAGCCAACTGAAGTCCCGGTCCTCATTGGCGAGCTAGCCGAGACAGCCCCGATCCTCACGGACGGGCTGGTCGAGAAAGAACCGGTCTTCATAGCCAAAAAACCTCAACTTGACCCATCATGTTTTATGCAGATCATAGCCACCGAAGATCATGTAGTCAATGATGATGCGGTGCAAGGGGAGTTGGAGGAAAAACATGAGCCAGAAGAGCCGAAGATGGAGCACCCACTCGTCATGAGCCAAGAAAAGTCGCCTGAAAACTCACTCGTTCCAAGACGACCAATCATCTCTGCCCCAAGGAAGAGACTTAACATGGGAGCATGCTTGTGGTCGCCCATGTTTTATGGCAAAATGCTGAGCATCCAAACCCGCAAGGATGCCAACCATCCAGACATGAAAAAGCGACCAAGACATGGGCCGAAGGAATGGAAGCGCGGAAGGAGAAACACAAGGGCACGGCTCCATGGACCAGCAGCTATGGTCAAGGAATCCTCGCCTTCTCGAGGATATGTGAAGAAGAAACCACCGGATCAAGGGAGAGCAGAACTCAGCCCGTTGCCATATGAGTTCTTTGGGCGAATCAAAAGGGCAGCCGTGGGGAAGTTCGACCTCACACACCCATGGGATCCCACCTTATGATCCCTAAGTGAGGTACTGTCGAGCCAACGACGTTAAACAAAGGCACTTGCCGGGAGGTAACCCGGCATATCTAGTTTTTTCAGTTTTTTATGTCATTTCCTTTCCTTAGTTAACTAGCTTTTTGTGTTTTGAACTAAAGTCATGCCGAGAGGCATGGCTTTGTTCAAAAGTTTGGGGGTGAGTCTTTGCACATATTAGTATGCATGTTTTCTTTTTCTTAAATTTTTATCTTTTTGGAATCTTTTTGAAAATATACACTTCCATGATGTGAAAATAGATAGACCCGATTCATGCATTTCCTTGTGAAAACTTAATTGTGTAAGGACATGTGTATTTAAATATCTACTTGTCCTTGTGTGCTGAGATAAACGTAGGATGTGGAGTTGAAAGAAATACCCTAGCGATGCTTGACAAGCACTCAAGGGACCGGATCCTTACTATACGGTTATGTGAAGATTGTGGAGGCTGCACTTCGGGCTTGTTGGTGAAGAGTGGACTCCGCCATGCAGCGTCTATGCAAGAGGCGGGACGGGAATCAAACCGTCCTATCTCTAGTCCGAGTAGCCGGGAAAAGAGGTGAGCGACCCTCCACTTGACCCGCGCCGAAACGACTACGATGAGAAAGAGCGGGGAGGTATTTCCATATGCTCTCGGGCGATGATTGGACCTCCCAAAAGTGAAGAAAAATGGACATGCAAATCTCATCAAAGGAGCAAAGCTCAAAGAAGAAAAGAAAAATCAGCCAAAATGGTGAAACCAAACCGAAGCAAAAGTGAAGTACTCAAAGAGTCAAATCAAAGGCCAAAGGCCAAATCACTACAAAAAGCTGTCCAACCACACAATAAAGAAAATGAGCTCGACCCATTAGCCCGAACCAATCACGTGCTAGAAGAAACAAGAAGCATAACCATATAGTAAGATCGGATCCGAGAGTGTAGTTCAAAGGCCTAAAAAGTACTATCTCCCAATCATCCAAATTAATTTGCATCTCGGCTCGAAGGTACAAGTATCAAGTTACTGTCATATGTGAGCATGATTTCGTTTGGAAGCAAGTAAGCTATGCATGCCAAGGTGAAGTCTAGTTTTGCATCTCACATTCACATCTAGGACTTAGGGTGTTTTTGTTCCTCTTGTTGACTACACTTGTTCGGGACGAACAAGATTAAGTGTGGGGGTAGTTGATGGAGCGTATTTATACGATTCATCGAGTACACTAAACCCACCGAATTAGGCACTTTGAGTGCACGAACATGTGCTTGTTAATGTCGTTTTATGTATACAGGCAATTTTGGAGTCTAGAGAGGAAACACACCTAAAAAGGGAGATTTGTGCCAAAAAAGCACCACCAGCCAACTCTGGCCAGCCAGGACCCGAGCAAATCCAGCCACGCCCAAACTGTCTAGCACTGAATTCAAGTTGCCCGGGCAAACAAGCTGATCTGACGAATCCACCTCGACCAAAGTGATCAAAATGGCAAATAAGGTGGACAATGTCGGAAAACCGAGGATAATGCCCGAGCAGATTGGCAGTTGGCTCAATTCCAAAGCAAAGGCCCCGCGCGCATAGGCACCTAAACCAAGTCGCTCGACCAAACCATGGAATCTGGCAAATCTGGCTCGACCAAGTTGTTCTAAATGCCAAATGACTCGGGTGATCTCACTTCCCAGACAAAACGCCCTAGTGGAACCAGCCCAAGCCCGATCAAGGCCAAACTAGGGCAATTCCGGCCGTTTTGGGATTCCGACCAGGTTCCGGGAAGATTCCGGCAAAACGACTTCAACCATTAGTCTTAGAATTGCCTCAGCATTCCAAATCCGCAATCAAAAGACCTTTTGACTTAGGTTGACTTTTGGAGAAGAATTCAACCAAAGGGGGAATGCCACCTATGGCCGGCGGCTTTTGGAGAAGAAGACAAGCTGGCCGGCGGCTTTTGAAGTGAGGACAGCTGGCCGGCTGCTTTGGATGAGGATTGTACAAGTGGATGGCTCTCCTCTTCTCCCTTTGCTTATAAATAGAGGCCTTTGCCTTAGAAATCAAATGTCCCATGCTACATATTAGGAAGTTGAGAGCTTATCTCTCTTCTTCACACTTCAATACACAAACATATTTCCTCACAATTGCTCTCTACTTGTTCTTGCTCACTTTACTTTCCTTGTCGAAAACCGAAACCCTCTTTACTTTCCTTGTCTTTGATTTCCAAAACCCTTTACTTTTAGTGCACTTAGCTATGATGTCCTGTTCCATGGATATTCGTAGCTAAACCCTTCATTCGGTTGAAGGGGTGTACTAGTATCATACAATGTTTTAGACCCTTCTCTTAAATGCCTCTTTGTGTTCAAAACTTGTTCTATGTGCCACATATTAGGTCAGAACTTCCAAGGTTGAGTGGATGCTTGAAATGGCAAAACTCTTCCGTGGGGTTCGTGAACATACTCGGGTAAGTGGATGCTTGAAATGGCAAAGCTTATCTGAGGAGTTCGACCTCTTTAGAGCACCATTTGGTTGATCGGAAATGATTGATCAAATGGATGCACATAGGCTAATATACCTTGAAATGGGGTATTAGTCTAAATAGAACAAGTGCTCTATGCCTTGAAATGGGCTAGACGGTGTGGCAAATCGAGTGCTTGAAATGGCCTTGATACACTTTTAAACACGTAGTATGATCATTAGAGGTCGATGATGAACAGATTTATGATACAAGGCCCCTAAAACCGAATCCTTTCCTTTGATCAAAACACCACCTTGCTGCTTACTTTCAGTACCCATATCAACTGCTTACTTTCAGTACCCACATCAACTGCTTACTTTCAGTCCCATATCAACTGCTTACTTTTCGCAAGTCTTGTCCTTCAAGCATTTACTTTCCGCAAGTCTTGTCCTTCAAGCATTTACTTTCCGCAAGTCTTGTCCTTCAAGCATTTACTTTTCGTAAGTCTTGTCCTTCAAGCACTTAATTTCAGCACTTTACTTTCTGTCATTTACTTTCTGTCTAAAAAACCAACAAAACCCAAAAAAAACCAATTGTATATACTTTCTTTTCTTTCTTTTTAAAAGAACAACTAATCCACACTGACTCCCTTGGGTTCGACCCCTACTTACCGCTTTACTACCCAATAGTGAAGTCGCGAGGAGTGGACTTATAAATTTATTTTTGCACAGAGACATTGCACCTTAACGACAGTGCAGTGCGCTCCGTCAGTGGGCTCCTGATCGTCGTACTCCTCGTAATACTCATTGTCGAAGACCGGCTGTCGTGGTTGTCTGATCTGCTGTCGTAGAGCGATCGGTGGTTGTCGTCTCGGCTAGACCGGTGAAACCTGCTGTTGGATCGGGTGCTGGTGTGGTGGAAGCATCGGGTATTGTTGGAGTGGTGGTGGCCGTTGTTGGAATGGTTGGACCGGTTGGTATTGTTGAGGAAGTTGTCTTGGGGCAGCCCCCCTGATTTCTCCGTTCTGGCCCATCGGGTTCTGCTCTTCGTGTTGTGGAAGTGGCCCTTCCATGTCTCGAACGACCTATTCGACTTCGTCGTTGTGGATACTGTCGCCAACTCGGCTACCTGTATGAGACATGGCACACGAGTAGCAATGCACAAAATAGGAAACTAAAGGAAAAAAGGAAATAACTAATATAGAAACTAAGAAAGAACAAGCTTCTCCGTGCGTAGCTCCCCGGCAACAGCGCCAAAATTTGACAGGCGTCGTCGGTACCTGCAAATTTGTATTTATAAATCCTTACTCTTGGCTATGGGTTAGTACAGCGGTAAGCAAGGGTCGAACCCTAGGGAGCTAGATGGTTACTTGTCGTTCTGTAAAAAGGAAAACAATTGGGTTGTGAGCAATTTAAGAAACAGTGCAAAAATAGGAAATAAACGAGAGTTACTAATCAGAGAGGATTATTCGGTCTAGGGTTTCCTATTGTGACTTCGTTTATCATTGATTTCTAAGTATCTAATCCTACGTTCTTAATTGTGGTCACTCCGGGTCAGGTTATGACCTAAGGTAGGACCGTTTCAAGTCACTACGCCACAATCTACTCCGTTTCAGGTTATAGACTTCTAGTTCTAGCAAACCTAATACTCCGGGTCAGGTTATAATAGGTTTAGTGCGGCTACTTATTCTAACGGGTCAGTATCATATAAGCAGTAAATATAGGGTATGGATTACTCGGTTAAGCTTTACCGTTTCGGGTCTCCACTTAAACTTGCAATTCAGACGAGATTAATGTGCACAAGAACTAGTAGAACACAAGGACTAGTATTAAACATGGAATCTCAAAACATTCGTCACATTAATTAAAACCCTAAACCGAATAGGTGATTTAGCTACTCATATCCATGGAATAACAACACAATAATAAAAGTGAAGTGATTCTTCTCTATTGCTGAGACGAGGAGGAAAGACCGGGCCGGAATGATCGAAGAGCGCTGAGGACTTCGGACTGAGAGGAGAGCTCGGCTGTGAACGAGAACTCTTGATTCTGGGATGTATTTGAAAGGCTGAGGAGAGGCTGTATTTATAGAGTAGAATCAGGCCTCGAACCTTCCTTGGAGTCGGTCTAAGTCGGTGGCCCAAAAATAGATTTAGGAAAGGTTTCCAAATCTTGTCTAACCGACTTTACTTGATCTTCAAGTTAACTTCTTGTGCAAGTCTTCCAGAGTCTTCTAGGGCCTTCCAGAACCTTCTAGGAACTTCATAGAAGCCTCTAAACAGCCTCATTCGAGCCCACTGACTTTGCCCAGCGCGCGGGGTCTTCAACGTTGTTTTGCTCATCTCGGCCAATCCCGCTCGTGCGTTTTGCTTGGCTAGTGATATCGTCCGAGTCATTTAGCATTTCAATCACTTTGGTCGTGCCAGATTTGCAAGATTCGTCCGTCTGGTCGAGCAACTCGGATTCAGCGATGGTCTGCTCGACAGGGCCTTCGGGCGCGGCCTGGAACTCTGCTCGGCTGCTCATGGGCAATTCCACCCGTGCGTTCTCCTTGGGTTGGTGACATTGTCGGACTTGTTTTTCATTTTGAGCAACTTGGTCGAGTCAGATTTGTCATCGGAATCGGTCTGGTCGAGCGACTTGATTTCGGTGCCTATCAGCGCGCCCGGGGCCCTACTGGGGCCGAGAATCTGCCGCTAGTCGGTCGGGTGGATTTGGGGCCGCTTTCCCACCCGGTCTGGTGAATCTCCACTGTGCTGATTTTGGCATGAAATGCCGTCTTTTAAGCGCGTTTCCTCCTAGAGCTTCCGAAGCACCTGAAATGCAAAACAACACTAAAAGTAACTTGTTCGCATAATAAAGAGTCGGAATTGGTGGGATTTGTTGACTCAATGAGTCGTATAAATACGGCTCATCAGGCATTCATTGCCTTTGAATTTTCAGCAGCTGCCTTCTCCTCTGCATCAGTCCACTTGTCTTATGTTTTCAGCTCATCTTTTCCTTTGGTATTGGTGGGATGAATCCATCAGACTAGCACTGCTTTCCACGCCTTCCCATCAAGTGATTTGAGGAAAGCCTTCATCGTAGCTTTCCAGTAGCCATAGTTTGGCCCTTCTAGCAGCGGAGGTCACCAATCTTTCTTTCAGATTCATCTCGAACGAAAGCTGGATCACACTCTGTATGTTGAGTGTTCTGCTCTGATATGAATCGAAATTGCTATTTGTATACCGAAATGACCACCAACCAGCTAGTGTTCAAACTGTTATTGGAACTAGTTACGCCGAACAGTTACAATGTAACGAAAGTAATACTGCGAAACATAACGCACACGAATTGTTTACCCAGATCGGCATTAACGTACCTACGTCTGGGGAGCTTGTCCTAAGCCCGGTGGAAATCAATCACTATGAACGAGTTTAGGGTACAATGGACTTACGTTTGCAGAATCCCTCTCAAACGCCTACTCTCTAATACCCTAGTGATTCCGATCTAAGCTCCCCTTAGATTACAGATTGACACTAATCCTTTGAGCTTCGAATGCTGTGACCGCCTTTAATGGAAAGCCGAGCTCATTTCGCTCCGATCGATCTTACAAACTCTCAGAGTGTATACGTTGCGTTTCTACAGAAATTGATGCATGATCGCTAACCATGTATTTATACTCGGTTAGAGGATCTTTTCTAACAGATTAGGATAAGATCTCTTTGCTAGAGAAAAAGATCTCTTTCGAGATCTTAGGAACTCCTTCCTAAGACTTAGGCCGCCTCTTATCAAGATCATACTTGTTGCTAAATCTTCTCAAGATCTTCAGGTTTAGATCTTCTAACAGCCTTCATGCACCGCCTTAGCTGATATGATATTTCAATCAACTCGATATGCTTTATACTTGTGCATCGCCTGTGATTACCTTGGCCTCGAACTCCTCCTTTGTCTTCATGCTTGAACATGAGTCCACCTTGGTCTTGAACATGTCGTTGTCTTTAAAGCTTGAACATCTTGCAGTCATTTTACCGAACTGCATGCTACATAGGAATTAAAATAGATATTATTAGTAGTAGTACTAATTCCACAAATATGCTACTATCCCCGTAAATCCCACTGTTGTACGGCATTATTCCGCAAAATTTGTGAACAATCTTTTATGATATTAAGTACAAATGGTTTTGGAAAAAGATCAAGTGCAGCGCAACAATTTGCTGCGGGTGGAAAATTGTGTCATTTTGATCTATACGACGTCGTTTTGGTTTTCAAAAAATAACAAAACGACGGTATTTTAATTGAAACGACGTCGTTTTACCTCTTGTAGCAAAATGTTGCGCTGCACTCCGGGACGGAGGTAGGTTGACGCCACTTGGGCTCAAGCCCTACCTCTTTTGGGTTTTAGCAAAATTGCCTAAGTAATTGGCCTGAGTAATTGGCTTGGCATTCACTAAATCATGGCGAAGCCCTACCACATTTCATGTTCCACGTTGCACTAGAGTGGGCTCAAGCCAATATATTGCATTAGAAAATTGGAAAATTGGGCTTTTGCCGGCCCACATATTTTGTTAGCTTTAAATTTGTTCTTTTTGCTAAAATTCAGTAAATTATTGTTTTAAAATTGAAGTAACAAACGTCAATGCAATTTTGCCAACTATGGTCGACCTCAAAAAAAAATTTAGCCCTACATGAATTTGATTCCTGGCTCCGTCCCTGGCTGCACTGGATCTGAGTCCAAATGTTTTGTGATGATATTGAAATTAAAGTAAAATCTAAAAGTTGAATAAAAAAAATTAAAGACAGAATAAGCAAGCTGTTAGAATAAAAAGACTGAGCATCGCATGGAGTTCGACTTATTATCATCATGTATCGGCTACGTGCTCGCGGTTCATTCCAATCGAAGAGAAAAAAATGTTTACGAAATGAGTGTTTGTTCAATGTGAAAATGTCTGTAGCTTTAATAGAGATCATACTTTATTAGACTAGCCATTTCTAACTTTGACCAAGTTAAAAAACCAAAATCTGAGGGAGTAGCTTGTTGTCAGTTTTTAGTTGATAGTTTGGACACTTTTAGATTTTGTGGGCCATTTAATTTGTACCAACAATAATGACTGACAGATTTTCACGCTGGAAAGAATCGGCTACACTTAAGCAACATCAATTGGAAACTTTGAAAGTCGTTAGTATACAATAAATAGGCCCATGTGGCCGGTGGGCTTTGGGCTATCACCGTCTACTCATTTATTTGTCTAAATGATGGACGGTAGTTACTCAAAAATGTTTTCCAATCTTCTTCAAAAATTAAGGTCAGGAGAAATCGTATAAATTACAGATCCATAAATTATGGTATATTTTCTGCAAATTATTTCATAATTCGGAAAAGTGACATATAATTCGTTTAGATAAAATCATGACATAATTCGTACAAAGTGTATCATAATTCGTCGATTTGCATAAAAAATCAAGTTTACCCCTGATCTAAATTCTTTTCTGCAATGCATTAGAACTTCCATTTAAAATGAGAACAAATATCAAAATTTATTATTAGTCGTATCAACATATTTTTTCTTGTTATCAACAAAGCAGTGTGAAAAGCTCAACAAAGCAGTATGAAAAGCCTATCTCATTAAACTCACTAATATAACCTGTTAATGTTAGAAATTGCATATAGTTCACAATGTTCGACAAAAGCACACATCCCTCATTCGACTAAAGACTTTTCTAACTTTCTCCCCAATCAAACTTCGACCTTATTTAGGATCTGATCAATTCCATTTCCACCACGTAAAGGCTGTTAGAAAAATGTGAAATGGAGACCAAGATGAGAATTTTGTTTGAAATTCCCACATTCCCCAATTTTGAATAATATTAATTTGACACAACGAATTACAGTTTTTAAGTATAGCAGCCATAGTTGGTAAAATGAAGTGTCTTTGGCTTAACTACAATACTCAACACGTCCACGCATTTCACTTCTGAGACTAATTCAACAAAGACGTCATTGGCTAATTAATATTAGGGTCAAATCAATGAGGTGGTGGCTAATTAATGTGAAAGAAGAGCCCACATTTATTGATTTTTTTAAAAGTCAAACACAATTCATTTGTTGTTGATCTTCAAGAGTCAAATTTTGTACACGTCCTTAAACCTAACTAACTCCAATGGTTAATCTTTCTTCAAAGCAAAGGGACGCACAAATATCTTAATCTGATATTTGATCTAACAAATTGATGATGGAGTTTTATTTATTTATAGTATCAATACATGTCGTTACGAAAAAAATTCATTTTGACAATACTTTATATACTTATTCATCATTCGAAGTGCATGTCTCTTAACAGACTACTCTTTCTCATCCAAAGTTCAGACTTTAAATTAGTGTCCACGACGCTTAGCTCCACAACTCTCCATCACTATCAAATTTTTGAGACGGCACTTCTACCCAGTGACATAATTAAAGGGTTATGGGCCCAATAGAAATAAATAAAGTAACAAAAGAAACATGATCCAACAAAAAAAAAATGGTTTGGCCACCCAAAATATTTAGGCGGCCGAAAACATAACTAATAGTTTAAATGTGATGTGGTAAATAGTTATTTTCAGAGGATTGAGTTTGGCTCAGTGGAGCATGCTCGCCGGGGGCCTCTGATGTTGCCATGGTTCGAATCCTCATAATTTCTAACTGGTACTAACACTAACCTAACAAGTCCCATAAAAAAAATAGTTATTTTCAGAAAACTATATATTTATGACATATCGAATAGAAGACTACTTAACAACTTCAATGCATCGTACTTTGTCGTCAAAAAAGTAAATAAATAAATGCATCAATACTTCAATTATAATCCATTATTATGAATACGTGTATGACAGTGCATTTAAGGTTTGCTTGAAACTGTATCGAAGGTAGTTGAATAAATCAAATGAGATGGATACTGGACTAAGAAGTCTCAGGTTTTCGATAGTTAAACAGATTTTCGATAGAGCGCTCCCTTTATAATAGATATGTTATATATTGGTATACAAATGAACTAAAGTAACTTTTGGAATATACTAGTTGTTCTGAAATACTTTAAGTGGATTTATTTTCTGCACTAGTAATAAGTACACTCAAGAATCTACATGTGTTAGTACACAACTACTGATTGAGTAAAATAAATATAATTCCTTCTTTAATTACGCGCAATTTATCGAATTTATTATATAATGAAACTCCTTTCAAGTTGTATCAAGATCCCGAACGCGTAAGTGTAGCTCATTGGGTGAGAGACCTTCAGTTGACCTAGCTATCTACACACAAAATGAAAGAAAACAAAAGGGAAATACAAATCATCTCATGCATGGTAACTATGAAAGAAAGACCAGCACAATGAAATGCCATTTTTAAAAAGTTGCAACTCGCTCTCTATGTAGTGTATTAAGCTAGTTAAAGTGATGTATTATGGGTTGGTCCATACTCATGCTAAGGGCATCCTTAGTGATGATCTTTTTTTTTTCTTATATGATTGTCACACAATCTTTTATCAACTTTCCTCTCCTTAACAATGAACAAAACATAAAGATCATCATATTCGCTATTTCTTACATTTTAATCCTATTTATTCATATAGTTTGTTTAATGAGTCTCTCTTAATTATGTCAAAACAATAACAAAATGGGTCTTTATTTGTAGAGCATGGAAAAACAAAAAAATTTGGTATACTTATTAAAAACATTTTACTTATTATTTTTACAAAATGCCTTTTAAACAAATTAAAAATCAATTTTTTCCATCCACTAAAAGAGTGCCACGCGTGCAGTTGTGGAAGAGTTTTGGTCGTGAAATCGATTGTTCCATGTAACAAAACCACGACCTTTATGGCATGATCTTTGTTTTTTGATCTATTAAATTGAAGATTGGACTCATAATCTTAAATTTTGGTCATTATTAAGGATGGCCCAAGAACCATCCTTTATAGAGAAAGGAAAAAGAGATTGTTGATCCGATCATTCACGTATATATCTCTCATAACAACATTACAAAATTAGATCGTCTCATATAAGATTGTCGTTTTATTGCATCAAACGAACTGTTTCACGGACGAAATGAAGGCATGACATGACGCCAATAAAATATTTTCAATTCCCACAATTTTAAATATGTGAAGTAAGAAAAAATGTAATAAATATTCATATTTTTTCCAACTGTACAATTAGATATCCATTTTGCTATATTTTTAAACACTTTTTTCTACTAATTTCCTTTAATGTTTCCTTTCATATCTATCTAAGTATGATCTTTTTTACATAGTCATTGTTAAGGGGAGAAAGTGAAAAAAAGATTGAAAAGTGATATTAAAGAGAGGTTATTTGCAGAAAGAGGTGGATGATCCTTTAATAAAGATAATCGTAAATGATACTCTAATGTTATAGTTCATATGTCCTTTCGAACTATAAGGTGATACAATATTTGTCTTTACAAAATAATTGCCTGAACTAGAGTCACACAAAGTGTTATAATTATTCATTATCGTGTGTTTGGTCTCAACATGGTTTACTTGCATACTTGATGTCTGTCAATCTCAAGATTTGGGATTTGAAAGGATCATACATTGGATTCGGACATGACACGAAATATAACCTCATTTGAACATATAAAGAAGTAAAGTGAGAATATGTCTTTACTAATTTCAAAAGACTTCAACACACATATACATGAACCATCTCAACAACAAAGACGCTATAACACATTGAATTCACATTGAACATTAGTGATCACATTTGAACGGACTTGCAACTCATTTATTGTAAGGTATTTAAAACTTTTCCCATTCCATTGTTAGTGTTTTGTATGGGTTCATATCTCGATACATATCACTATAGTCTTATCATTTAGTACATGTATTGATCTTCCATCAATGCATCTCGACTAGATCCGGAAATCGTTAGTACATATATCCACATCTGAATCACAAGTCAAATCGGGGCAACTTCACCATGAATCCGCAATCCCCACGAAACATCCTACAAAGAGAAGAAGAATAATTTTTCCACGAGAGACGAACAAAATATGTCCACCCCGAGGCGAAATGAAGAAGAAGGAATGTAAGGATATTCTGTCAGACTCCCTAACCATCAGGTCACCACCCTAATGACCATTGTTAATTTGTTATTGCTTTCTTCGATTACATATACATATCAAATAACCAACAAAAAGTTAAACTTCCAAAGCGAGAAAACCATCGATAGACAACAACCTGAACTGCTATTTATCTCTTAACTCATCACAATTCACATTCCTCTTCGCAGCCATAGTATAAGGAATGTAGTGAGACCCCCTCCAGCTTCAACAAGTACTTCGCGCGACTTTGGCCAAGAAATCTGCTGCGTTTTGGAGCTCGAAGATGTCTGGTCGACTTGAGATTTTGGTCGATGTTCCTTACCATTTCAACAGCAATGAGATCACAGGTACGACGTGGATTGTTAGTGAAGTGTTACTTGGACGACAAAATTTATTTTCTTGGTCGAAGTCTATGGAGATAGCCTTGTCTGTTAGGTCCAAGCTTGTATTTGTGCAAGGTGAACATCCTAAACCATCTGATCCTGCTTAACATGCAAAAGGGTCTGGGCAATTTCCTATCTTGTGGAGGCTGGATGGTTCAGTTCAGGGTTCGTAGTTTGCTGCGGTTTAGGTGGATTTGGGCTGAGGGATGTGCGGTGGACGGTGAGTGGCGGTTCGGTGGGAGTAGGGTGGCCGTGACGCTTTTTGTGTGTATATTAATACTTGCTTTGTTTGTTTTTACGTTGTCCTGTCTCTCTTAGCGAGTAGCTTAAGGGAGTGATTTTGTCTCGTTCGATTCTCTCGGATCAGAACATTTAGTCGTCTCTTTGTGTTCATCTCTGCGTTGTATAGTTGTGTCGGGTTTAGATAGTGGACTGCACTTGTTGCATTAGATGTTTTCTGTCGTCGGTGGTTTGATCTTCATCCTCGGCATGAGGCTAAGTGGAGCATTTCATTGCTCTCGGCTAGTTAACTTGGTCTAGCTCTTAAGTCCTCGTTGTTGCCTTTTCTGGAGCTCCGGTGATGTGCTACCTTTGGCAGGAAGCTGGTTTATAAAGATCACTTGTGCAATTTTTTAGTGTTCAAGGAAATTTGGCCAGCACTCCATTGCCGCTTTGAAGTTGACTGCGGAGTCACTTCTTCTATTTGGCTAGCTTGGCGTGCCTTGGATTTGGAGCATGTTTGGTATGAAGATGACTATACAGCGGCTGATCGACGAACTTTGCTTGGATTATTGTTCATGAGTCTATGTTATGTTCCAGTTTTAGTTGGTCGATTGTATTGCTGTTGTTATTTTCTACCTTGTCTTCAGGTCTGTGTATGCTATTTTCTCTTATAAAAAAAATTGCTATAGCTACAAACATGAAAAAGAAATTTATATACCTGCAAAAACATGCTCTTGAAACACTCTTTTGACCAAGAACCATTACATAAAATATATGTATCTGATCCTACATCATCCACCCTACTCTGATGCTCTCCAAAAGCCAACAGCCCATCCTCTTTTGGAATTGAGTCGCCCAGAATTTAAATTTCACCCTATATATCTCCAAACTCCATCAAAATTCACCATGCGCCATCTTATTTTTTTTTTGCCATAACAACCATATCTTAATTAGAACCCATCTAATTGTTTTGATGTCTCGAGAGCTGATACACTGTCTCATAACCACTGATTAGTGTACCTAGAGTTTCTGTCCAACCCATCCCTCAAACCCACTGCAAGCCAAACATCACATCTGACATCCACTAAATAACCTTCAATCAACAAAGATATGTAGAAGGGTTCGAGGGCTTGGTCACAAACATCACATCTGACATCCACTAAACAACCTCTTCGAATTAGATTGCAAGCCACTGTTGAAATTGGTAACTCATATGGAATTACTTCCCCGTATTGACTCAAAAGCCTAGGCTTCAGAGTCATGGTTTAGTAATCTAATATAAGTTAGAAATTCTTCTTCTTACTTAGCAATGTGGGACAATTTCTTCAACTGCACATTCCCAAACATATTCCCCTTCATTGAAGAAATTATGCATGCCCCCTCAATCGAACTCCACTACATTACAAGTACCATCAAATTGGCTATATCACAAGTAGCCTCTTCGTAGGCTCCCTTCATTAGGGTCCAACCCACCGTAGGTGGGCCTTTGTGACTCCCACATACTAGCTTAAGCAAGGGTTTAAAGTGTCATTGCAACTTCCCTTTATAGTCTAAACCGGGGTCCAATGCACCAAACGATTGGGGTATCTTAAAACGAACTCTCGCTTTTGGCATTGACATTTTCGCAGGTGTCCCACATCCATTGCATTTGGCCCGGATCGCAACGTGGGGCTGTGATACCATGTTGAAATTACTAACTCATATGAAATTACCTTTCCACATTGACTCAAAAGCCTAGGCTTTGGAGTCAATATGAGGAGGTAATTCCATATGAGCTAGCAATTTCAACATGGTATCAGAGCCCACATTTGCGATCTGGGTTAGTTGTGAAGGATGTGGGACACGTGCAGAAATGCCAACACCAAAGTAAGTGCTCATTTGAAGATACCTCAATCTTTAGTGGGTTGGACCCCGGTTTAGTTTGTAAAGGGGAGTTGCGAAGGCACTTTAACCCTGGTTTAAGCCTATATGAGGGAGTGGCAAAGGTGTACCTACGGTGGGTAAGACCCTAATGAAGGGGAGCGTGGAGCAACGCACCTAAAGTTGGCTACGAGTAATGTAGCGGAGTTTGATTGAGGGGGAGCATGCGTAATTTCTCCAATTGAGGGGGGAGATTGTTGGGAATGTGCACTTAAAGAAATTGTCCCACATTTCTAAGTAAGGAGAAGAATTGCTAGCTTATATTGGATTATTAAATCATGACTCTGAAGCCTAGGCTTTGGAGTCAATATGAGGAGGTAATTTAATATGAGTTAGCAATTTCAACAACCACATGAATTCCATTGTGGAAAACCCTCTATCTCAATAATTTATCCCTTCCTGGCTGACTATACTTCCAGAAAGCTTTCTATAACATTTCAATCAAACTCCAGTTGACCGGTCCTCCGCAGCCCCTGCTATTTTGCTCCACGGTTCTCTACTTTCTAACAAAGTTATATGCATCTTTAACCTTGAATGCCCATATTGAAGATTCTCTCCAGCTAAAATTATTACTTTGATCATCATAACTAAAGCCATTTTTGAAAATGAACATTAACTTACAAATATTCCTCCAGGCATGAGAGTCATATGGTTTTAGGATTGACATCCCGTGATGGAACTTCATTGATGAGTCGTATTTATACGATTCGTCAAACTAACTAATCCCATTTATTTCGACACTTTATTATGCGAACATTTACTTTTTAGTACGGTTTTGCATTTCAGGTGGTTCGGAAGCTCTAGGAGAGAATATGTGCATAAACACGCATTCTAAGCGTTAATTGACCACATGGCATATTAGACCTTTGGAGGTTCGACGGAGTATTCAAAGTTGACGAATATTCTAAAAAATACGAGCTAGGTATCGTTGCGAAGCTGACTCAAAGTTCTACACTTCTCTAGTTCACACCAAGAGCAGACAAAGTCGTTTAGATGGTCGAAGCGAGAGTCGAAGTGAAGACAAAAAATCTGGCAGAAATTCCCACTTGCAGCTTACACTTTAACTGCGCGCTAAAATTCATCATGATGACATCATCAACGATCTTGATTTCTAAAAAGCCTAAAATATCTTATTTCCATTCTGAAAAAGCAAATAATATCGGGAGAATCAAAGATCTTAATTTTTGGAAATTCTTGTAGAGTAAAAAATCAAGATTTAGGAGATCTTTATCAAGATTCTACCCATCAAAATTTGGAAACCCTAGACACTATATAAGAAGCTCTCCCTACATAACCATTCATTCATTCAAGCTTTGGACGACGGCTCTGGAGAAGACGAAGAGCGAAGCTTTCGACAATAGACTAAGAGATTTCTACTTCTTCATCTTCCAAAAATATTTGTGTTTTTTTCATGAATATGAGTAGCAAAACTTTTATTTCAGTTTAGGGTTTTGTTTTCCTTGTGACAATACGTTTTGAGACTCTTTTTTCTTAATGCTTAATTCATGTTTTCCTAGTTCTTGTTCTTCATCGCATGAATTGAATTGTTAGGTTAAGTGGAAACTTTACCGTAAAGCTTAATTAACAACCAATTATCGTTAATATCTACTGGAAACTTTGCGGTATAGGTAGATCGTAACACCTAGGTTTTATATTACTTTTGCCGGAATATTGTGCTTAGGAAAACTAGAAGCCTATTACTTTTGTCGGAGTAGGTTGTGGTGTACCACCTTTGCCGATACTTTAGGTTACTTTGTCGGAATAACCACACTTATATACATGAATTATGATTATTAGCTGTCGATGATGAACACGTCACAAGTAGAAACCCTAGACTGAATGTTCTCTCTGCTGATTGAAACCTTTCTTCGTACTTTTTCTTGTGCACTCGCAAGTCGCAATCCCTTTTAATTTATCACAGATACAATTTTTACAACCAGCTCTCTTGGGTTCGACCCTACTAGCCGCTACACTAGCCGTCAGTAGGAAAATTAAATTAAATTAAATTAAATTAAATTAAATTTAATGCGTCTAACAATGCGCGTCAAATTTTGTGGTGTCAGGACTGGGATTTTGTTAGGATCCCACAATTGCTTTAAAATTATGCCATTTTTATTGCTTCAATTATCGGCATTCATCTCCGCGGCCCTATTATTCGAATTTATTCGAATTTTGAATTTGTTGTAGTTGCTGTTATGATGTAGTATCCATATCATGTTAAATTCAATGAAGTTAAAACTAGGTTAAATTATAATGTCATATATGTAAATATTTTTATTTTATTTTGTAAAATATGCGATTCAATCCGTTTGAACCCCTTACCCATTAACCTAGTGACTTGACCGGATCGATCTCCGGTTCAGGTTTCATAACAATGTCTGTGCGTAACAATTGAGAGAGCTTACATTGTTTCAAAAAACCACGTGGAAGAAACTTCGGACTATGCCCGAAGTTTAAGATTTGTGCCAAATTGATATAATTTTGGGCAGATTTACATTGACAACTTTCTTCGCATGCATACACTGAGAATATCTGTTCCATCACATGAGTCGGTCCGGGGCATAGTTGATTCATACCTATTTGGTGTCCATCTAGAAGCACTAATGATCAAAGTAGAGATATGATATCGCCTGTAATTATGTAAGGGAGCACTGTAAATGAAGCGGAAAATAATATGGATGAGAGTTGAGCATATTTACATTGGGATTTCAATCAAACTTGAAGTAATGTAATATAACATTATTTTCATGTTTTTATCACTCATTCACCGCTCATCAATTCACAAATAATTAATTTGAATAAATCAAACTTTACTAAATTGAACTTAACTCAATTTAACTGACCTTAACTTAACTTAACTAAATTCATAAATTAAGTCAAAGTCCGTTGAATATTATTTCAATTTGAAAAAAAAAATGAAATATGTGGGATATGGGTGGACAAAATCCGGCCCGACCCGGCCCGGTCCACTTAATGTCGGGTTTAACCCAACCCGATATGAGCTTCGGATCGGGTTAAGGTTGAGGATCGGATTATCCAATTTCATAAGTAATATAAAAATACTAAATTTTTATTATGATTCAAACCTTACACCTCATCTGAATAAATATGACTACACATACCAATTAATTTATTTGTGTTCTCGTGAAATATCAACTACATAGGAATATGTAATTGATTTGCAATGAAAAATAAAACCGTACCACTAAACTTTAAATCACAAATCAGTTATTTAAGCTTATATTTTCTGAGTATTTGTATTGCGATGATGATATTGAATGTTTTATTTCTATTATAAATTTTAGTTTTAGGGTCGGGTTCGGGTACACATGATTGATTCGGTCTTTTGGGTCGGGTTAGAGTTCAAATAAATGACCCGATCACTATTTCTGACCGAATTAGGAACGAGTAAAATCGGTACCAACCCCACCCCTAATCTGGGAAAAGAAAAGAAAAGAAAAGGTACACATGGTTGGCTTTACATGGTAAATATGTGTAAGGCGAAGGACAGAACCGGAATTCGGAACATATAGTAAGCACTGAGTGAAAGCTTCTGTGCATCTTCCATTAGCGTGTAGACCCACAACTGGTATTTTGACTACGCAGCCAATCCACCATTTTCCATTTTCTCGAGCTTTTACCAACGACAAGTACGCATAAAGTTTCAATCTGGTCCAAACTCCTTTCATCACATCACACGAACCTCTCTCTCTTCTTCCTAATCCTCTTCCTCCGACCTCAATCAAGTATACAACTAAAACGTGCGTGGCCGGTGAATCAAATTCATCCGACCTCTCTTTTTCTCTGTCTCTGTCTCTTTAGCTACTCTGCGCGCACACACACACAATTATATATACAGACACATACATACACAATTCTCAACTCAGTAGCTAGCCCACCACTTCATCAACCGATCACTCACTCAATTACAACCCAAGTTTGAGCTTGTGTCAAAACATAAAGCAGTGACAACTTGCTGTGATTATTGGCAGGTTTAATTTTGTGGGTGTTGATGGCATTGGCGAAAGAGATTGTGAGCGCGTCCCTTGTGAGGAAATCTTGTGTAAATCTGTCATCGAGATCTGATTTTTGCAATCTAGGGTGTGATCGCTTATTGGTGAAATCGAGGAGAGGAGGAGGGTGTTTGAGGAGGAATGGGAGGTTCTCGGTGGGCGTGGTGGCGGCTATCAGTGAGGATTTGGTGAGGACTGTTGTGTCGGAGAAAGCTGTCACTTTTAAAGTTAGGGCGGTTGTGACGGTTAGGAATAAGAATAAGGAGGATATGAAGGAGACTCTGGCGAAGCATTTGGATAATTTTGCGGAGAAGTTTGGGAGGAATGTCGGGTTGGAACTTGTTAGCACTGAAGTTGATCCTAGTATGTCTGCTACTTGTTTGATGTTTTGTCCCACTGGAAATTTGTTTCTGTTTTGATCAAATGCTTTCATTTTCTTGTTGTGGGGGATTTGGCTCTCATCATTTTTACCAATGTTTAAGTTGATTAACTCAAATTTTGATATTGTTTGGTTTCATCATGTTGAAAATTTCTTCTTATTCATCACTTCTGAGATTGTTTGACTTTTCTCTTTAAAGGGTTGGTGGAGTAAGATTCCAAGCCTGTGCTTAGATTTGGATGTCCTTTTTTTCATATCCTGACCTTGATAATATTCTTTTATGTAGAAACTCAAATGCCAAAGAAGACCAAACAAGCTGTGATTATGGATTGGTTCAAGAAGGCGAATGCTCGAGCTGAGAGAGTAAATTACACAGCTGAATTTGTGGTGGACTCCAAATTTGGCATCCCGGGATCCATCTTGGTAGCTAACAGGCACCAAAAGGAGTTTTTTCTGGAAAGTATAACAATTGAAGGATTCGCTTGCGGCTCTGTACACTTCCCATGCAACTCTTGGGTGCAATCTCAGAGAGATCATCCCGACAAGAGGATTTTTTTCTCAAACAAGGTGGGTGACTCGATTTTTTTTTCTGGGGAAACGTATGTTGTGTCGCAACATGTTCTATTTAAGGGATTTAGGAGCTCATTTTTACTCCTTGCATGCAGCCATACTTGCCAAATGAAACTCCAGCAGGGCTCCAAACACTTAGAGAGGAAGAGTTAAGAGATTTGCGAGGTGATGGCTCTGGCGAACGGAAGTTATGCGACAGAATTTACGATTACGATGTGTATAATGATTTGGGCAATCCGGACAAAGGAATTAAGTATGCTAGGCCCACGCTGGGAGGTGAAAAGATCCCATACCCCAGAAGATGCCGTACTGGTCGCCCCCCTACTGATACAGGTTAGTTTTTTTCCTCATTATATTACACTGAAATATCATTTGACACAATATACTGATGTTTCAGCTTTGTATGTTTTGCTAAGTTACATTTGTTTATACAATACAGATATGAATGTCGAGAGTAGGGTTGAGAAGCCCCTGCCGATCTATGTGCCTAGAGATGAACAATTCGAAGAGTCAAAGCGTGAAACCTTTCTTTTTGGTAGGCTCAAAGGAGTTCTGCATAACTTATTACCACAGCTGATGGCCAGTATCTCAACTAAGAACAACGACTTCAAGGGTTTCTCAGACATTGACAAACTCTACAAAGAAGGCCTCCTCCTCAAGTTTAAGATACAAGATGAACTCCTGAACAAGATTCCCCTGCCTAAGGCTGTAGTTAAAGAATCTAGCGAAGGGCTACTCAAGTACGACTTGCCCATGATTCTTTCCAGTAAGCAGTCCTCACTTCCAAAATCTTAGTTAGTTGAAAGATTTTATGTGTCCTCCATAGTGATTAACCAAATTTTTGTCCGTGCCTTGCAGAAGACAAATTCGCTTGGTTGCGTGATGATGAATTTGCTCGGCAAATAGTAGCTGGTGTGAACCCTGTAAGCATTGAAAGGCTTCAGAGTTTCCCACCTATTAGCAATCTTGATCCCGAAATTTACGGCCACCAAGATTCGGCTTTCACAGAGGAGCACCTGTTGCCACATCTCCATGGCCTGTCTGTCCAACAGGCTTTGGAAGAGAACAAGCTTTTCATTGTTGACTATCACGATGCGTTTTTACCATTTCTTGATCGGATTAATGCTCAAGATGGCCACAAATCATATGCCACACGTACCATTTTTTTCCGAACAAGTCTTGGCACTCTCAAGCCAATTGCCATTGAGCTCAGCCTCCCCTTATCCGGACCTAATAGCCGTTCAAAGCGAGTGATTACACCTCCTAGTGATGCTACTAATTTTTGGGTGTGGCAATTGGCAAAAGCGCATGTTTGCTCCAACGATGCAGGAGCTCATCAGTTACTCCATCACTGGTATGCAGTAACAGTGATACACATCAAAACCTGCTGCATATATTTTTTTTTTCTTGTGTGTGATTGTGTCCAAGATACTAAAATAATACATTTTTTACAGGTTGAGAACTCATGCATGTTTGGAGCCATTCATAATAGCAGCTCATAGGCAACTAAGTGTGATGCATCCCGTATACAAACTTCTGGACCCTCACATGAGGTACACATTGGAAATCAATGGTTTAGCTCGCCAGATACTGATTAATAATGAAGGTGTCATTGAATCTTGCTTCACTCCTGGTCGATATCATATGGAAATCAGTGCTGCTGCCTATAAGAATAATTGGCGCTTCGACATGGAAGGACTCCCTGCTGATCTCATCAGAAGGTATAACTGCTAGTTCTGGTACAACACTGTTAAAAAAGTTTTCCATGATAGTGCATGGTATATATGTGTTGCTTTCCGTGATTTATTTGGGAGATAACTATTTTGTTTGAGATCTTTCGATTACGGGAAGTTGATTTTTTTCTATTTCTGATAAATAGTTGAGCTTCAAGTGTAATTGAATCTGAATAAGAATTTTCTTTAATATAGGGGTATGGCAGTCCCAGATCCAACACAGCCACATGGACTCAGGCTTGTGATGGAGGACTACCCATATGCAGCTGATGGCCTACTCATCTGGTCTGCCATTGAAAAATGGGTGAAAACCTATGTGAAGTGTTACTATCCAACTTCAAGTATCATCAAGAAAGACAAAGAGCTTCAAGCTTGGTACTCAGAATCCATCAATGTTGGTCATGCAGATCTTAGGGATGCCCCTTGGTGGCCCAAACTTGATAGCCCCGAAGACCTCTGCTCGATACTCACCACCCTTATCTGGCTAGGATCTGCGATGCATGCTGCTTTAAACTTCGGTCAATACCCGTACGGAGGTTATGTCCCTAACCGCCCTCCCCTAATGCGAAGACTAATCCCTGAAGAAAGTGACCCAGAGTACACCAGTTTCATCGCTGATCCACAAAAGTACTTCCTGTCAGCCCTGCCTGGAATGCTGCAAGCCTGCAAGTACATGGCTGTGGTTGACACGCTCTCTACCCATTCTCCTGATGAAGAGTACCTAGGTGAGCGACAACAGCCCTCCACATGGACGGGAGACGCTGAAATGATAGATGCATTTTTCACATTCTCAGCCGACATCAGAAAAGTTGAGAGTGAGATTGAGAGAAGAAATCTTGATCCAAGCCTCAGGAATCGTTGTGGCGCAGGTGTGCTTCCTTATGAACTTCTTGTCCCGAGCTCTGAGCCTGGTGTTACCTGTAGAGGTGTGCCTAATAGTACCAGCATATAAGAACAAAGTAGAGCTTGGGCGGGCCTCATTTTTAGCATGAACACGTAACATACATAGGTCTGTATATGTGACTCGGGGCGTACAGGAGCATATTTGTAATTTGTGTACAATATTGTCAGCTATGTTGCTTATGTCACCTCAAAACCATTTATTGATAATTTTGTAAATCTCTGTTTTGAAATAATTGAAGCTTCTCTCATGTCTTAAGTCTATGCTTGTCCATATCTGTACTCCCGGCTAGTTAACTCGTTCTAGCTCTGAAGTCCTCTCTCTAGCCTTTTCTGGTACTCAGGGGACCTTCTATCACTGTCTGGAACCTGGTTTATTGCGTCTACAAGTGCAGCTTAGTTTCGTGTTCAAGGAAATTCGGCCGGCGCTTTATTGAAGGATTGAAGTGGGCTGCTGAAACGCTTCTTCAGTTTGGCCGATTTGGCATGGATAGACTTCGGTGTGCTTCAAGATGTGGCGGCCTCATCCAGCGATTGCCCTGCCTAGCGCAGCATGGAATGCGGTTTCTTGTTTTTCATTTTTCTATCCCTGTTGTTGTTAGTTTGTGGGATTCTGTGATTGTCCGGTCATCTTTTCTGAGTCTTTGTATGCCTTATTACTTATCAAAAAAAAAGTATATGCTTGTCTGGTCAGTGTTACGGTCCTAAATCGTCTTCTTATTTTTTCTGATGAGGGCTCTTAAATCTTTAAGTCGTGCAGTTTTTAGCTAAAATTTTATTCATGGCCCCGTAGCTGAGAAATCATTTTTCTCAAAAGCCTCGACACTGAAGACAACAGGGAGCAAAGAAATTTGAAGAGTCATCTTAGGAAAATAAATGAGTTCAAAATTTTTTTTGGATGGTTTGTGGTTGGTGGATTTCTGTAGGATTCAAACAACACTTAATAATCTTAATCGGCTTTCAATCAAGTCCAATTTGCAATTCACTTCAAGAACCCTAAATTGAGAATGAATGAAAAACGGAATTGGACACACCGATTTAAGGCTCGTGGTTCAGCACAAGTGCCTAATCCATGTTGGAGATTTTAGCGTATATGTAAGACAAAAGATGTCTATACCCAGTAAGGAAGGTTTGGTGAATAAATTAAACCATTCCGAAATCATTTGAGCTAGTTTTGAGTTTTTGTCTAGTGTGATCCACGCCCATACAAGACGTTATTGGGCGCGTCCTGTTAAAACATTAACCTAGTTAATGTCTTATCTGAGTGCGGCTTGGTAGTGTTGTTGCTAGGCGCGCGGCAGTGTTGTACCACGTCCGAGTAAGACTTTAGGGCTGTGGCGCGCTTAGCGCCTAATGTCTTCGTTGGGCGTGACTGTAACGTAAACGCTGGGCGGGCAGCGTTGCGGTTACAGATTCAAAAGTCGATACTTATCTGGACAAAACAGACAAAAATCTGATGAATGGTTTCGATTTTTCTGCACAAAAATAAAGAGAAGAAAATAAAAAATTGTCTGAAAAGAAGTGTTGTTTGTCTGAAAAATTCTCTGAAGAGAAGAAAACATCTATTCCTAGTACATTCACTTGTCATAGCCGAGCACAAATTTCTGGATACCCACATAGGGTAGAAATCTTGTATTTAGAAAGTGAAATTGATTCACGATTCAAGAAGTATCTAAGTCTTATTTGTTGATTCGAAGCCCTGAAGCAGTCCCGACACCTACAATCAAATACAAGATTTTCCCTGAATCAACTTCAATGGCTACTGCAGCAAGCGTGATGGAGATGACTGCTAACTTTGGGAAATTGGAGAAATTTGAAGGCGTGAATTTTCGAAGATGGCAGAAGAAGATGCACTTTCTGTTGACAAGTTTGAAAGTGGTCCACGTGCTCTCTACTCCTATTGTGGTAATGAGTGACAATGCTCCGATTGTAGCAATCAGAAAAAGGAGCAAGTGGGAGAATGATGACTACATCTGCCGTGGTCAAATTCTAAATAGTATGTCTGATCCATTATTTGATGTTTATCAAAATGTTGAATCCGCAAAAGAGTTGTGGGATGCTCTTGAAGCAAAATATATGCAGGAAGATGGTTCGAGCAAGAAATTTCTTGTGAGTAACTTTAATAGTTACAAGATGGTCGATTCTAGACCGGTGATGGAGAGCAATTCAATGAATTGATTCGCATTCTTGGCCAATTCACCCAGTCTAATATGAAGATGGATGATTCTATCTCGGTGTCTAGTATTATAGACAAGCTGCCACCTTCGTGGAAGGACTTTTAGCACACGCTAAAGCATAAGAAAGAGGAATTATCTGTTGAGGAACTCGGTGGTGAGTTGTGTGTAGAGGAATCTATACGGATGTAAGAGAACGTGAAACAGAAAGAGACCAATGAGTCTTCTCCCGTGCATATGGTGGAAGATAAGGGAGGTCTTAAAAAGTTCAAAGGGAAGAAACATCCCAATGATAGCTCCTTTAGCAAATTCAACAAGAAACCCAAGGGTTCTTGGATTTGTAGTAAACCGGGACACTACAAGAGTGACTGTCGGTTGGCTAAGGATGGAAAAGGGAATATGAAAAGGAATGTTGGTGATAAGGGCAAAGAACAAGGCCCTTCCAACCTTCAAGGTTAGATTTTTTTGTCTAGTTATAATTCTAATGTAAATTATGTGTCACTAATCGCTGAAGCATTTTTCTTGTGGGAGAATGATGACTACATCTGCCGTGGTCATATTTTGAATGGTATGTCTGATCCATTATTTGATGTTTATCAAAATGTTGTATCCGCAAAATAGTTGTGGGATGCTCTTGAAGCAAAATATATGCAGGAAGATGCTTCGAGCAAGAAATTTCTTGTGAGTAACTTTAATAGTTACGATATGGTCGATTCTAGATCGGTGATGGAGCAATTCAATGAATTGACTCGCATTCTTGGGCAATTCACCCAGTCTAATATGAAGATGGATGATTCTAACTCGGTGTCTAGTATTATAGACAAGCTGTCACCTTCGTGGAAGGACTTTAAGCACATGCTTAAGCATAAGAATGAGGAATTATCTCTTGAGGAACTCGGTGGTGAGTTGTGTGTAGAGGAATCTAAAGCATATAGGTTCCATGTGACTAGACCTAGTGATTCTATTTTGGCTCACACCCTAATTGAATCAAGAGATGCAATATTTGATGAGAAACGTTTCTCATCGATACCTAGACCTCAAGATTTGATTTCTAGCTCCACAAGAGCTGATTTGGAAGATGATGTGAGCACATCTTCTAAAAGTAGTTCGTTTGAGCCTCGTAGAAGCCACGTTGAGCTACTCTGGCTCGATATGCACTATTTTCGCTTGCCAAAATTGCCTGAATCGCGTCGGACTTGGTGAACTCGGTTACACGCTCTTGACCGGCAATTCTCACACTCTGAGAACGCAATCCTCACAATCACACCCACGAATACAGTCGAAAGTACCCGCACAACGAAAACCCTAAGCTATCACGATCAGAGATTACACAAAGAGAGAGAATTTCGAGCGAGAATGCAATGGTGAATTGAACCCTAACGAACTCAGCTCGAGGTCTTATTAGATTTGGGGCGAGCAGTAGCCGTCTGATTAGCCTTGATGGATTAAATCTCGTCCGTCAGATACCAGCCAATCCGCGCCACTTCGAGCTTTAAACTGATTAGTCCATTCGAACCATTAGCGACGACTTGATTCGCGCCTCCTCTCTTTGAGCTCCAAACGACGCCGTGCAACTAATTGCACCTATAGCAACGAACGCTGACACGGCTACATTGACAAATATTGGAGCTTTAGCGACGCTCCCTTGATGTATGCTTTGAGCTTCATATGCCATTCAAATCTTCACCTGAAGCACAACAACATACATCCTTCAAAGTTTCCAGCGTTCTTTCATTAGCTTCTCAGCATCCATGGCGCCAGGACCCAGTGCATATCGAAAGTAGAGTATCAGCTCGTGTACCTGCAACCATGAGCAAACACACTAACCCACAAAAAGCAAGTCCAAACAATGCTTGAACTTGGTGCTTGAGATCATCTTAGTTCCCTTGTCAGCAGGATTATCACTAGTATCCACCTTCAGTAATTTAATCACATTAGTCTCAACATGTTGTCTTAAGAAATGATATTTGATGTCAATGTGCTTAGATCTTTCACGGTATACAAGATTTTTAGCTAGACATAATGTTGATTGTGAATCAGAAAATATGATAAGACTATCATGAAACAATTTGCATTAAGCTAACAGTCCCTTCAACCACATAGCTTCCTTAACAGATTCACTCAATGCAATATACTGTGATTCAGTGGAGGACATGGCAACAATAGATTGCATTTGAGATTTCCAGCTAATACAGTTCATGCCAAACGTAAAATAGAAAGCAGTTGTAGATTTTCTACAGTCCCTTTCTCCACCAAAGTCTGCATCAACACACCTAACCAGTTCTAGCACATTTTCTCTCTTAGAATAGCATAAACCAACATCTAGAGTTGATCTAACAGATGCCACAACATGCTTCAAAGCCAACCAATGATCCATTCCTGGATTTGACATAAATCTACTCAACAAGGAAATAACATAGGATAAATCTGGACACGTACTAATCATTGCATACATCAAAGAACCAATAACATTTGCATAAGACACATTTTCCATCCTTACAATTTCAGAAAAAGACTTTGGGGACTGACTCTTACTTAACAAAAAGTGAGGAGCAAGTGGAACTTTTACAGTTTTACTGTTATTATTCCCATATTTAGTTATCAAGATAAGGTTTTTGATGTAATTTTAAGAAACAGTCACTCCCATTTCTTTCAATAATCATGCCAAGTATTTTCCTAGTTTTGCCCAAGTCTTTCATGTCAAATCCTCCACTGAAGTCCTTTTTCAGTTTTATTATCTTATCTATGGACTTAGATATCAATAATATATCATCAACATAGAGTAAAAGGTAGACAAGATCATTTCAAGGTGAGAAAAATAGAAGCATGCATCAAATTCACTTCTTATAAATCCCAAACTCAGCACATAGGTATCAAACCTAATGTACCGTAGCCTTGGACTTTGTTTAAGTCCATACAAGGATTTATTTAAATAATAGACATGTTCAGGGTACCTTTTATCTTCAAAACCAACAGGATGCTGCTACATGTAGATCTCCTCATCCAGCTCTCCATGGAGGAAAGCAGTCTTGACATCCATATGTTCAAGCTCAAGATCATACACTGGAACCAAAGCATGCATTATTCTTATAGATTTGAATATAACCTCAGGGGAGAATATCTCAGTACAGTTTACTCCCTCTTTCTGTGTGAACCCCTTAGCAACTAGCCTTGCCTTGTATCTTGGAGGATCTCTTTCATTCATACCCTCCTTTATTCTGAGCGGTCACTTACACTTTACCATTTTCTTTCCCAGGTTTTTTCACTAAAGTCTATGCCCGGTAAGTCATCAGGGATTTCATTTCCTCCTTCATGGCTTCAAGCCATTTTGATCTTTCCTTGGATCTCATGGCTTCTTGGTAAGTTTCAGGTTCAGGATGGGAAATTTCCTTAGAGGCTACTAAGGCCAAGTATACTAACTTTGCATAGCCATACCACTGTAGGATCCAAACAACACTTAACAATCTTAATCAGCTTTCAATTAAGTCCAATTTGCAATTCACGTCAAGAACCTTAAATTGAGAATGAATGAAAAACGGAATTGGCCACACCGATTTAAGGCCCGTGGTTCAGCACAAGTGCCTAATCTACGTTGAGCTACTCTGGCTCGATATGCATTATCTTCGCTTGCCGAAATCACCTGAATCGCGTCAGACTTGGTGAACTCGGTTACACGCTATTGACCGGAAATTCTCACACTCCGAGAATGTAATGCTCACAATCACACCCACGAATACAGTCGACAGTACCCGCACAACGAAAGCCCTAAGCTATCATGATCGAAGATTACACAGCGAGAGAATTTCGAGTGAGAATGTAATGGTGAACTGAACCCTAACGAGCTCAGCTCGAGTTCTTATTCGATTTGGGGCGAGCAGCAGCAGCCGTTCAATTAGCCTTGATGGATTAAATCTCGTCCGTCAGATCCCAACCAATCCGCGCCACTTCGAGCTTTAAACTGATTGGTTTATTTAAACCATTAGGGACGACTTGATTCGCGCCTCCTCTCTTTAAGCTCTAAACGATGTCGTGCAACTAATTGCACCTATAGCAACGAATGCAGACTCGGCTTCAACGACAAATCTTGGAGGTTTAGCAATGCTCCCCTGATGTATGCTTTGAGCATCATATGTCCTTCAACTTCTTATCAGATTTCAGGCTCCATTAACTTAGGATTTAACGTTGTTTTTGAACGATATATGTTGCTTTGATGCCTTTTATTGTGTTTCACGATAAAATAACTCAGAAATGTTGTTTGAGCTGGAAAACAAGATAAATATCAATTTTTAGGCCAAAGCTTCGCCCATGCACTAAAGGAAGCGCAACCATCTATTTTTAGAAAGTCCCGAAGCTCCGCCAAGCTATGCAGGCGCCACCCTTATCTTTGGAAGGTCAGAAGCCCATATTTTGTATCAAGATGCGTTGCCTTGCTCATTTTGAAAGGTCTGGAAGCTACACATTGTTTAAGAAGTGGCACTTTTTGAAATACTTCCGTGTATGTTGAGATGTTGTTCTGGACGTGTATGAAACAATAACTAGAACAATTTGTGCATAATATTACTTAAGTGCAGTAACGAAAGTAGAGACACGCAATATGGTTACCCAGTTCGGCGTTGACGAGCCTCCGTCTGCGGGGCTTATCCTCAGCCCGGTAAAAAGTAATTCACTATGATAAGTTTAGAGTACAAGGAGCTTAAGTTTATAGAATCCCTCTCAAACAGCCGGTACGTCTAACACTATAGTAATTGCTATCTAGACTCTCAGATCTGAGACTCCCCTCTATTTCCATCAAATGATCCTCCACGAAGATCAGCGCCTTCTTCCGAATGCGCAGTAGCCAGCAGCAGTGCGTGTGTCGTCAAGTTGTTCCACGATCAGTCTGTACAGCACCCATCACAGACTGATTCCGAGCGCCGTGATCTTCTCGAAATAATAAGTTCACCGGTCGTTCGCCTCCACCTCTCGATCAGTGTATATGAGTGTATATTATCTACGTGAGTTTTGAGTAATACGAATGCCTCAACCCTCATTATATAGGGGCGGACGATTCCAAATATGACTTGTGAATCAAGTCCTAACCCCCTATGAACTTTATGAAATATTTCCTTAGATCTTTTAGGAAATATTCCTTAAACCTTGCGCATTCTTCTTGTAGATAATTGATGGACCATAATTATACGAATCAAAAACACAGTAAAACCCACTAAATTAGACTGTTGGTCTATTTAACTTTTGCTTGTTAGTTCCGATATATTTCTACAGGGTATTTCAGAGCTTAGAGAGAATACATGCTAAAGAGGAGCTTTTAAAGCATAAAAGATGTTACGAGTCATTCCAAGGTCAAGATCATATGCCGACTGAAGAAATATCAAGGATCCTGACGTTGAATCACTCATAACAAATTAAGCAGAAGAGGAATCAAAGTCAGACGGAGCGAAATTTGACTGATAGTTTTGTGAAAAGACTGCACAAAACTGTCAAAATACACTCATGGACCAAGGTGACCGGCCACCTTGCTTGGAGGTGGCCAAGGGAGGAGCTCCTCCCCTCATGATGACCGGCCACCGGCGGCTCCTCCCCTCATGGTGACCGGCGGCTTTTGCTCCTCCATGGAAAGCTTGCCATGTGGTGGCTACTCCACCACATCTTCACCTCCTCCTCCTCCTCCCTTGGATCAAAAACACATGGAAGCCATCTCCACCCTCCATTTCTCCTCCCTTTGGCTATAAATACAAGCCATTCTCCTCTCATTTGTATCATCCAAAAATCAACATTTCACTTATCTCTCTAAGTTTTGTAAGTTTGGCTTTGGAAATAAAAGATTGCTCCCTTGGCGCTTCAACGGTTGTAAGTATTTTAATATTTATTTACCGTCTTTAATTTCCAATTCCTTAGTTATAATGTTTAGCGCGATAAATAGTAGCTAAACTAGTCGTTCGGTAGAAGGGGTGGACTTGTATTATAAAATGTTTTAGACTATTAATTTAGTGTCTCGTCTTTGTATTCAAAACTTGTTCTATGTGCCATATATTAGATCAGAACTTCCAAGGTTGAGTGGATGCTTGAAATGGCAAAGCTCTTCTGTGGAAGTTCGCAAACATACTCGGGTAAGTGGATGCTTGAAATGGCAAAGCTTATCTGAGGAGTTTGATCTCTCTCAAACACCATTTTGGGTAAATCGGAAAAGACAACCCAAAATGGATGCACATAGGCTAGTATACCTTGAAATGGGGTGCTAGTCTAAGTAGAACAAGGGCTTTACGTTTTTTGCAAAAGATTAGACAGTGTTGCAAGTCGAGTGCTTGAAATGGCCTTGATTCACTTTCGAACACTTTTGCAAAAGACTAGACAGTGTGGCAAATCGAGCGCCGGAAAAGGCCTTGATACACGTTTGAATACTTAGAAGATTCACTAAGGGTCAATGATAAACAGGATATAATACAAGGCCCCTGAAACCGAACGCTTTCTTTTAATTGTAATAATTATCAGTTACTTTCCAGTACTAAAACCAACCAACCAACCAATCACTCACTTAGCTGGTAGCTTTAAAACCAACCAACCAACCTAAAACACGCCCTCCCGCTGAATAATCCCCTCAAAGAACAATTATCCCCCTAATTCCCTTGGGTTCGACCCCTACTTACCACTTACTACCCAGTAGTGTAGTCGCGAGTAGCGGAAACTATAAATTTATTTTGCACAGAGAACATTGCACCTTAACGACAGTGCAGTGGGCTACGTCAAAATTGGCGCCGTTGCCGGGGAATTAGCCGTCGGATAGTTGTTCTTTTTTCATTTCCCTATGACACTACCCACTACGCATGCATGGACAACGCGATATCTGCCCCTGTTCGGAGGAACGGAGGGAGAAGACCCAGTACAGCACTGCCGAAACTTCCACCACGTTTGCCACCACATCAAACCTGAAAATGAGGTGTTAGAGGAATTTAAGCTTAAATGCTTTAAATTCTCTCTAACTGACTTTGCCACGATATGGTACTACACATCCACCGCTTGCAGTGCAGAACGTTACGTAGATCTCTGCTTTCCATTCCTGAAGGAATTCTCCCCACCATCCTTACGCCAAGAAACCCGTGAGAGAATCATGTGCCTTCAACAATCCCGGGATGAGACCTTGGACGAATACTACACGAACTATGATGCCATCGTCTCAAGCTGCCCGCACCATGGATTCACGAAGAGGGTTCTTCTCCAAAAATTTCTTCGTGGAATGAGGTCCGAAGAGCTGGGAAGAGTTAACGAAGCAATGAGGAGATCAGCCGGAAACTTCACCATTGCAGACATGTGGAACCTTATAATTGGTCTGGCCGCTGCCACAAGACGAGTACCCCAAACTGACGAGGAAATGCAGATAAACGAAGCTGACCCTGAGGCAGACAAAGAAGAAACTACCGAGCCGTCAGAAGAGACTCCTGAACCATCAGAAGAATCAGATATGGAAAGCACCGGAAGCAACGAGGTTGGAGTCCAGAACACCACTGACGAACTGCCCAATTCATACCCGACTATCATTACCCGGGCAGCCGAGACTATCTACGACCAGTTCCTCACTGACAATCATAACGAGGCAGAACCAAGCCTTAAAATGCAAGCTTCCCGACTTTTCCCTTCGATCAATAGACAAATCGCTGAAAACTATGTGATCCATGAAGAGGCTGAAAAGAGGATGGGAAAAGGGCCTCTGCAGAATGACTCCTCGATGGAGCAGTGTTACACCGTAGCTGGATTAGGCAGTCCCAAACACAAGAACTTCAAAAGGCTAGTAGTGAAAGGTCCCTCACCCCCTCCGGGGTATTGGAAAGAAAAGATCCCAAAACAAAGGAGTCCTGACCCAAGCACATCATCTCGCAAGAAATCGGGAAAGGGCAAGGCAAGAAGCAACACAGGAACGGTGGCAAAATACGACCTGAGCCACCCATGGGACCCAAACCAGTAATCCACAACGAGGTACTGTCGAGCCAACCACGTTAAACAAGTGCACTGGTCGGGAGGTAACCCGACACTATCTTACTTTCTGTCATTTAAATTCTGTCATTTAATTTTCTGTCTTAGTCATTCTCACATATATATTAGCTTGCATGACTTTTGAACTAAGACACGCCTTCGTTCAAAAGTGTGGGGTGAGAACCACCGTTGTATATAAATAACATGCTTGCTGTTTTCTTTTTTTAGTAATAGTATCTTTTTGAAAATATGAACTTAAGAATGTGAAAAAGATAGATCTTAGTTCATGCATTAACCTTGTGAAAATTCAAACTGTTTAAAAGTTTAGAATGTAACTTTTCATTTGTCCTTCGTGCTGAGATAAACTAGGGATGTGGAGTTGACATAAACCGCCCTAGAGAGGCTTGGCAAGCAATCGAAGGATCGAATCAAACTATATGGTTTTCGAAGTCAGTGGAGGCTGCACTTCGGGTTTCAGTGAAGATTGAAGTCATCTCCGCCATGCAGTGTTTATGCAAAAAAGAAAAAAGGCGAGGACGGGAATCAGACCGTCCTCTCTCTAGTTAAAGTAGCCGAGAAAATAGATGAGCGACCCTCATCTTGACCCGCACGAAACAACAACGATGAGAGGAGCGGGGAGGTATTTCCATAGGCTTGCGGGCGATGATTGGACCTCCCAAAAAGGCTTGAGAAAATGGACTAGCAAAGCCACAAAAAGGCGAAAAGCTCGAAGAAGCAAATCAAGAGGCCAAAGGCCCAAAATTGTGAAGGTTTTAACCAAACAAAGAGTGAAGTACTCAAAGAGTCAAATCAAAGGCCAAAGGCCGATTCACTACAAAAGCAGTCCCTCGCCAAAAGAAAAATCAAAGTACTCAAACCAGTGAAACCCGAACCAAATCACGTGCTAGAGAAAGCTACAAGGAAACCATATAGTGAGAAACAATCCCGAGGTTGCAGTCTAGGAGCCTAAAAAGGGCTATCTCCCGAAACATCCAATATAATTTGCATCTCAGCACGGAGGTACAAGTATTAAGTTTCTTCTATTTATTTACGCAGTTTAATTTGGTAATAAGTAGTAATGCATGAATTAGGATAGATCAAGTACCACAGTCTAATTTTCATATTCCAAAACCAACTTAGAGTGCCGCCCTTTAATAGCATTGTTCGGGACGAACAACTAAAAGTGTGGGGTGATCTGATGGACCATAATTATACGAATCAAAAACACAGTAAAACCCACTAAATTAGACTGTTGGTCTATTTAACTTTTGCTTGTTAGTTCCGATATATTTCTACAGGGTATTTCAGAGCTTAGAGAGAATACATGCTAAAGAGGAGCTTTTAAAGCATAAAAGATGTTACGAGTCATTCCAAGGTCAAGATCATATGCCGACTGAAGAAATATCAAGGATCCTGACGTTGAATCACTCATAACAAATTAAGCAGAAGAGGAATCAAAGTCAGACGGAGCGAAATTTGACTGATAGTTTTGTGAAAAGACTGCACAAAACTGTCAAAATACACTCATGGACCAAGGTGACCGGCCACCTTGCTTGGAGGTGGCCAAGGGAGGAGCTCCTCCCCTCATGATGACCGGCCACCGGCGGCTCCTCCCCTCATGGTGACCGGCGGCTTTTGCTCCTCCATGGAAAGCTTGCCATGTGGTGGCTACTCCACCACATCTTCACCTCCTCCTCCTCCTCCCTTGGATCAAAAACACATGGAAGCCATCTCCACCCTCCATTTCTTCTCCCTTTGGCTATAAATACAAGCCATTCTCCTCTCATTTGTATCATCCAAAAATCAACATTTCACTTATCTCTCTAAGTTTTGTAAGTTTGGCTTTGGAAATAAAAGATTGCTCCCTTGGCGCTTCAACGGTTGTAAGTATTTTAATATTTATTTACCGTCTTTAATTTCCAATTCCTTAGTTATAATGTTTAGCGCGATAAATAGTAGCTAAACTAGTCGTTCGGTAGAAGGGGTGGACTTGTATTATAAAATGTTTTAGACTATTAATTTAGTGTCTCGTCTTTGTATTCAAAACTTGTTCTATGTGCCATATATTAGATCAGAACTTCCAAGGTTGAGTGGATGCTTGAAATGGCAAAGCTCTTCTGTGGAAGTTCGCAAACATACTCGGGTAAGTGGATGCTTGAAATGGCAAAGCTTATCTGAGGAGTTTGATCTCTCTCAAACACCATTTTGGGTAAATCGGAAAAGACAACCCAAAATGGATGCACATAGGCTAGTATACCTTGAAATGGGGTGCTAGTCTAAGTAGAACAAGGGCTTTACGTTTTTTGCAAAAGATTAGACAGTGTTGCAAGTCGAGTGCTTGAAATGGCCTTGATTCACTTTCGAACACTTTTGCAAAAGACTAGACAGTGTGGCAAATCGAGCGCCGGAAAAGGCCTTGATACACGTTTGAATACTTAGAAGATTCACTAAGGGTCAATGATAAACAGGATATAATACAAGGCCCCTGAAACCGAACGCTTTCTTTTAATTGTAATAATTATCAGTTACTTTCCAGTACTAAAACCAACCAACCAACCAATCACTCACTTAGCTGGTAGCTTTAAAACCAACCAACCAACCTAAAACACGCCCTCCCGCTGAATAATCCCCTCAAAGAACAATTATCCCCCTAATTCCCTTGGGTTCGACCCCTACTTACCACTTACTACCCAGTAGTGTAGTCGCGAGTAGCGGAAACTATAAATTTATTTTGCACAGAGAACATTGCACCTTAACGACAGTGCAGTGGGCTCCGTCAATAATCTTCAATGAATATCCTTAATCTTCAATTTAGATCTACGATTATCTTCTTTCCAAATTATATTTAGGCGCAAATATTTCTTTCAACCGACTTCAACCGCCTTTAAGATATGCATCATCTATGCAATATCTCATCGAGTTGCCTAATCTGAATTAGGAAACATTCTAGCTGCTTCAGTCTTGTTATACGTTGGTTGTCCTTCTCTGGCCTTGAACTCTTCCTTGCACAACAGCTTGAACAACGTCACAGAGTTTTGCCAAACTACATGCCATTAAAACTAACAATCTCCCCCTTGGCATTTTTGGCAAAACTTTACCTGTACTACTTTTACAGTTGAATCTTTGAAGGAGGTTTCAAACTCCCAAGCTGTGCTAACAACAAATTGCTACCGAATGAATCTTTTAGGGAGATTTCAAACTCCAAAAATTTCAAGCACATATGGATTTTTTAAGGAGCTTTCAAACTTCAAAAGTACTCCCCCCTTTTGCCTCAAAGTGACAAGGAGCAGTATTTAGTAGCAAGTACAAACTAAAAAAACAGAGTTCATCCGATTGAATAGCAAAAAAAATCAGATTTGTTTGTAGTAAGGAGCAGAGATCATCACCATGAGATTACTAGTAGTCCGAGTCCTCATCATCTGAGTCAGTACCTTCCTCCTCCCCGGGATAGCGCAGTTCCACCAAGAGCTTTGTGATCTTCTTCTTCCTAGCCATAAGCGAGGCAATCCTCTCGTTGACATCTACCAATTCCTCTTCTAGAAGAGCAATCTCTTTCTTCTGAGTAGCAATAGGAACTTGAGCACTTAATTCTCTGAGGAATTGCTCAAATAGCTTCTTCTTAGGCTTGGCAGGGGCATCTTGTTCCAGATCCATAGTGTGTTTTCCAGAAAAATGCTTGTGATCTGCTAAGAACACCTTAGGAGCACCTGTCAACTTGTCCTGGCTCGTCGTGACATCTGGATGTTGAGCTAGCACAAGTTGGAAGATCAGCGATGGGAACCCAATAGGATGATTAATCCTCACCGAGGTAGCATGTGCAGCAATTTGATCAAAGATGAGCTGGCCCAGATCAATCTTCTCTTTGCTCCCGAGAGTCTTCAGAAGAGCACCCATGCATGTTCCAGTGTCGTGCGATGATGATTGGGCAACCACTTATGTACTGTAATGATGTGGAGTAATGAATGCTTTGCCGACAGTTCAGTCTTGGGAATGGTTAACTTGTTCCACCTCGAACGAACTCCAGCAGTTATAACTTCAGTAATTTTATGCCAATTTGGCTCATTGATGCTCAACTCTCTACGCTCCACTCCATAATAATCATTGATTGCTTCTAGGGTAATGATCACTTCCTTTCCTCTAACTCTCATGTTGTCATAGTTCTCGTTCTCAAATTCAGCAAAATCCTTTGGTAAATTAACGATTACCTCTCTCACAATGCTAGCCACAAACGGTTTGGCCATTGACACAGATGTCCACAGGTCTCGCTTCTTGAGTAAGCTCACAATCTCCTTGGCAGCATACTTGTCAGCCTCCAGAACCCGTTCAGCTTCAATCTTTCACCTTTGCACCGCTTCCCAGTTTTCAATGTGTTCGTCTGAAACAAACCAGACTCCACCAACTACCACTCCTGTTTCAAACTGAACTTTCTTCCCTTTTCTATCAGTTTTAACCTCTCATGCAATAGAACTTGTTTTGGTTTTCTTTGCTGCCAGTGTAGCAGCCTTCTTTTGACTAGTAGCTTTAATCTCAACAGTCTTTTCTGCAGGAGCAGAGGCAGGATCCTTTCTCTTTTAGACACCGTCTTTTTTGCATCTTTCTGTTCAGCAACTTGCTTCAGCACTGCTTTCTTTGACTTAGCAGGTGGCTTTGTCTTGTCCACTTGTCCCATACTGACTGGAACCTCCTCCGGTACATTGTCCACCTTTTCAGATGATTTTTCGACTTCTCCTTCTAGAGCACAAGTTTGCTCTTCCATCTCATCATCCTCATGTGTTTGGTTTGCTTGATGAGCTTCCCTTTCTTCAGTAGCAGCTTTATAATTCATCTCTTCTTCTACATACTCTTCCACAACATCAAAGAGTTCTTGTAGTGAGTCAGCTTGCTTGCTTGACTCATTTTGTGAATGCTCCTCTTCCTCATTGATTGGTACCTCTACTTCTTCTTCTATTACTTCTTTTTACTCAGCAACACTTGCCTCAGGAGCCTCAACCTGCTCCTCTATATCAGCTTCCACCTCTTCTTCAAGTTCAATCTCAGTCTCATTATTTGATTCTACTACATCTTCATCTGGATCAGGATCTGATTCCTTCACAACATGAGTATTCTGCTGACCATCATCATCCTTCTCTGCACTAACTTCGTCATTCCCGTCTACATCCTCATCCACAGCCACATCATAAACCTCTTCTTCTGATTCTGACACAACCACTTTACGTCTAATAATTCTAAACTTCTCTTTTACTGGCGTTTTCTTTTGAGCAACCATCTTTACTCTTGTCCCTGAACTTTAGGACTGCTCTCCCCCTGCACCGATGCCACTACCTTTGGCTTTTCTACCATAATCTTTGAACCCTCCTAGAAACACCGGCCACACTAGGACTACGCACATTAATAGTTTAGTGATTTTGGACATTACCTCTTTTGCCATCTTCTTCGCAGGTTCTTTGTCCGAAGCAGGTTTTGAAGATGTCAACTTCTTAGGGTTTTGAACTGGAACAGATTTGGGTATCAGTTTCTCCTTCGCCAAATTATCAGTCGTCGTCTCCTTCATAGGTTTCTCTGCCATCGTTTTGTTGGGAATGATCGCCTTTTTCATCACAGCCGCTTTAGGTTTTGCTGTTGTTGCCTTGTCTCCTGTCGATTTAGGGTTTGCTTGACCAGCCTTCGTTTCACCAACAGTCTTTGATGATGTTTCAGTAGCACTCAATTAGCAATCTTATTCTTCCTTGTGTTCACCATGATTGATCTGTTTCAACAAGGTTCGGCTAGGGTTTCGTCGGGAGAGAAGGAACAAGACAGAAAGTTAATTTGAATTTTTGGAAACACAATCTCTTTTGGCAAGCCTTATACTTTGACGCGCGTCGTCTGACGCGTCAAACTTAAATTTATATTTTCCTACTAAAAGCTAGTGGAGCGGCAAGCAGGGTCGAACCCAAGAGAGCTGGTTGTTGAAGTTGTATATGAAAACAAGAAAAAGGGGGTTTTGAGCAGTTGTGAGTGCAAAAGAGGCAAAGAGCGAGGAAGATTTCAGTTAGAGAGAATATTCAGCTTAGGATTTCTATTGTGACACGTTTATCATAGATATCTAATGCTCAAATATTATGTTGCTAAGTGTGGTTGTTTCGACAAAGGTAACAACCCTAAGTGTCCCGACAAAGGTGATACACCACGATCTAACCCGACAGAAGAGTTAGACTTCTAATTCTTTCCTAAACACAATAATCCGACAAAGGTATTATAAAGCCTAGGTGTTACTATCTACCTTTACGACAAAGTATCCAGTAGATGTTAACGGTAAGAATTAATTATTTGATTTAGCTTTGCGACAAAGCTTCCACTTAACCTCACAAATTAATTCATGTGATGAAAGCAAGAACTAGTAAAACATAAAATGCATTAAGAACGAAAACCTCAAAACGTGTTCACAATGTATGAAACCCTAAACTGAAATAAAAGTTTAGCTACTCATCGTCATAAAAATAAACACAAATATTTTTGATGAAAAGGAAGTAGAAATCTTTTCTCTCGTCGAAAGCTTCGCCTTCTCCTCCATAACCGTCTTGATCTTCGTAGAATGATGGGATGATAGAAACCCTTCTCCAAACCTTAATTTATAAGTTTTTGGGTTTCTATATCTGTTTTTTGGGCCCAATTTTCAGACTTGTTGACGTCATCAAAATGTGTTGCTGATGTCATTACCTCGCCCAAAAAAGATGTTACGGCCGCTCCCAGCGTTGACGTTATCGCTAATGCCGCGCCCATTGTGAAGACTCTTGGATGTACAAGCACTATCAACAAGTCATGTACAACAGAGAATACTACCAAGAGGATGAGCAACTAAACTCTTATTGGGGATATAATGGCTATCCAACACATTCATACTCTGCAAATTGGGATGATGGCTAATGCTTTGAAGTTGAAGACTCATACCCTCAATATCCTCAACCACAAAGTGAACCCTCGAATTCGGACCCTATAATGGCCGTATTCCTTGAGATTAAACAAGAATTGATGGATCTCAAGGAAACCAATCAAAACTTTCAAGCTCAAATGATGGATCTCAAGTAATTCAATCAAAATATGCAAACTCGAATAGATAGATTGGTGGAGACTTCTCACAAGACTCTTGAAACTCAAGTGGTGCAACGAGCAATTGGAAATGGGAACTTGGATGAGGAAGAGGAGGTCTCCGAAAAAGAAGTCCTTGAATCTAATGCCTCAAAGCAAGAATGGGATCAAGAATCGGAGGGGAAGTTAGAAGAACTCCTCCCTCCCACCATAAATGAGCTTAAATGTGAGCCCGAATCTCTTGTCGAGGATAAGGTAAAAAAAAAGAGCACATTGAGGTAGAAGGATTTCAAGGGTACAAAGACTTTGTTGAGGTTTACATGGAAGAAACTAAAGAACAACCTCGCATGCTAGAAGATACATGTTTAATGAGGGAGATTGGGGATTGGGCACCCAAGGACATAATTGAAAAACTCAAGACCCTTTCTTCACCTCGACGTCTCGAGACAAGTTTTGGAGCTTGTTACCATATTTTGAAAGATTATTTGAAAAAAGCTCCCATGACCCCTTAGTTCTAAAGGGATCTTCATTCTTGAATGGGTCAAGCTCACAAAGAAAAGTCCATTGTAGACTTGATGGGAAGAAATTCAAATAGGATTTGAGGGTGGATTGACACCGCAAATATCCAAAGCCTCGTGAGAAAGGATCCTAGCAAACGACTTCTCACGAGTGATTCTATGGGGCGCTTTGCTACGTCTTTGTCATAATGTTAAAAATAGGCCCTCAAGGGAGGTCACCCGGTTTGTAAGATGTTCATTCTCGTTTTTCATGTTTAAGTGTTTGGCATGACTTTGGGTGGCTTAGGCTATAAGTATGGGGTGTGAAATTTGTGAGCAGTGCACTACTACAGAACAGACCTTATGCAACGGTTCTGAGGACCATTATGCAACGGTTCCTCATCCGTTGCATAAGCTACCGTTGCATAATGTCATACTTTATGCAACGGTTCTAGCAACAAACCGTTGCATAATGTATGACTTTATGCAACGGTTTGTTGCTAGAACCGTTGCATAATGTGGCAGATTTTGGCATGTTATTTTTTTTTTGATATTGCAGATTTTGGCATGTTTAAGCTGAAAATTTATAAATACACCTAATATATACATACACCTTCTCTTATCAAAATCTCAAATACTTTTTATTCAACCAAAACACAATATTTTATACATAATGTCACTGTTATTGTACAACATTAATCAATTCAACAAAAACTACAACTTTTGTAGAACATTCCAGCAGCAGCATATAGGAACAATTGAGGTCCATGCCACCATGCGTTTCCACCATCCCCAATAAAGAACACCAGAGTCTGTGCTAATTCCAGCTCCTGTCAGCACAACATGCCTATTACTACACCATAAGTAACATCAAGAACGAAGACCAAGTAACAAATACAAACTGACCAAACTAAGGCTTAAACAGATATCATAGAATGAATTCCAAGCCTAAAGTTTACTAAAGTGACAAATCAACAGCCTTCAGCATTCTAAAAAATCTGACATCCAGATGGGTGCAAATCTGAAATCAGAAAAAAAAATCTCTAAATCTCTATCTGTTGGGATATGCACAAGTATGTCTTCTATACAGAATTTTAAGTATCCTGACGCCTTCAGCAACAAATTAACAGCCTCCCTCTTACTGTCTGATGCCGAAATCACCAATTGTACTCAGAGATGTAATAAGTTTACCAAACTGAAATATCACAAAATCTCTAAAGATGAAGATTAGTATTCAATACCTGCTGATACAACTCTATCCCGTAACGATGTTTAACCTTTTGGAATCAGTAACAAATTTTCTTCTGTCAAGGTGAGCATAGCCATCATGTGAAGTAGTGATAGCAGCTCAAACCATTAAGTTGAAGCCCATTTATGATAAATGATCAAAGAATGAATGGAAAAATAAAATAAATAGTAACTTATAGGAACACTCTCTACTTGTCGTTTCTCTTCTATGTGTTTCCACTTAAACTCAATCATCTCTTGAAGGCCATGATCTGCAAAAATCAAATATCTCCACTATGAATAAATTGAAAACTCCAATTCACCATCCAGCACAACAAAAAGTGAACCTTTCTTGGTGAGCCCAATAACATATGGCACGTACTCGTCTAAGGCTTGACAGAGCTCCTTAACAGCCAATCCTCCTGAAACAATCAGTGACGTCTGATAATTTTGCAGGGAGGCTTATTTGGCAATACATTAACATTTCATAATACTTATCATCGAGCATAGCTGCATAAGAACAGATAAGGGGCGAACAAAATACAAAAAACAAATGAACAAGACTATTTGATGGGACACAGAGGGGATTGCTTCTGCAAATGAACATTGATGAAGTATTTACCAGTGACCAAAAGCAATCCAGAAGTGAGTCGCTTCAAAAAGACAACCCTCTTTCCCTTGAACCTCCCAGGGCCAGAAGTGAGTCGCTTCAGAAAAAAATCAATCAAACGAAACAGAAGTAGTAAGACGCATGATTGTTGTTGGAGAGTAGATAAAGAAAAGAGGTAATAGTACTTGTGGCCATCGCAGGTAGGGCAAAGGCATGGGTTGAAAGCAATAGGATCAAACAAGGGCGACCAGTGAATGGTGGAGTTGCATCTACACAGCTTGCATATGTAAAATCCAACACCCTTACAAATCAAGCAACTCCGACCGACCTTTCTCTTTCAACCCAAACCACACCACACAATCAAAATCATCATAATGTTTAAATTCATAAAAACAGATGAAATCGTTCGAGACCTGCTTGGCGTCGGACGCAGCTTGCAGCAATTTGATTGCGGCGGAAGACGCTACTGAGATGCTTACCAATACGCCGACCATCATCGCCAGAGCTACGCCCATTCCTACTCCCTCTCCCTCTCCCTCCTCCTCTCCCTCCAAAAGCGCAGCGCCGAGCCTCTTAGTGCGATCGATTTATGCCTCGCGATTAGCATCACTCAGATTCGATAAGGCGGTCGAAGGTCAGGTCGAGGGAGAGTCGCGGCGTTGATGGAGATTTGAGAGTCGATTGCGTAGAGGGAGAGTCGCGACGCGAGCAGGCAGACGCGAGCAGCGGACTGACGAAATTTCAACTAAAACCTAAGTGTTTGTTCACTTTATGCAACGGTTTCTTTATAACAGTTGCTTAATATTAACGTATATGCATCGGTTAAATTAAACCGTTGCATAAGGTCATTATATGCAACGGTTCAATAAAAACCGTTGCATAATGTGTCTCTTATGCAACGGTTTTTAAAAGAACCGTTGCATAAAGTAGAACCGTTGCATAATGTAATTTTTGAACCGTTGCATAATATCCTGTCTGTAGTAGTGGTGAGACAAATTTTAAGTGTGGAGTGAGTTCTACTAACTCCAATTCCACTTCACATCGCCAAGCCCCTCCACCTCTCCCTTGATTTATCTATGAATGATGATGTCGCCTCTTAGTGTTCATGTGCCTTATTTGAGTTTGCAAGATGAGAACTATCTTGTTATACCACGCTATGACTCTAGTTTCACATTTGGGGTACTTAAGACACCTTTTGCATATTTTAGAGGGTGTTGGTTAACTTCCTTGTTTGAACTCTATTAAACTTATGCCATGATGTTATCGTGTGACTTGTGATGTTTTCTTTCTCATACTTGAGTTTTGTATTACCATGTATATCACTTGTTTCTTTTAACCTCTCATGTGTTCTTGTCATCAAGGAAGTTATTTGCATCATGTATGATAAAGCTTAGCACAATGCCGTCTTTTCTATTGGTGGGGCACATCTACAAACGAGGGGAGTTCCTATGCGCCTTTATCACATTCTCTTTATTGTTTGCGCTTAGGGACTAAGCTATATTTTGATAGTGGAGTGGGTAGTCGCACAGTTCACTCATATCATGCCATGCCTATCATTTTAGAATGGACACTTGCATTCATGTACTCTATCCCAATCTAATGAGTATTTTCACCATTTAAGGCTTGTGATCATCAACTCTAAATTACCTAAAAATCACATCTAGCCTACTTTTCATTTTTACTTGATCTTAAATCTAGAACCGACTTAGTCCTTTAAATGTGCATTCTTGTGAATCAATATCAATGCTATCCTTTGTCTATCTAATTCTCTAAGTATTTTCATTGCATGCCTTGGACTTAGTAGCAAGCATTTTTAAAATTTTCACGAAAAACTTGGACCTTTTGAATGCTCCTTCCTAACTTGAGTTTTTCTATTTTAGCGCCTTGCTTGTGATTGTTTCCCGTGTTTTCCATACATTCCTTGAACAAATTGTCAAGTTTTAAGTTTGGAGTCAAAAGAGGGTGAAAAATAGGCCCCATCAAAAAAAAGCTTCACTTTGATGGTCAAAAGAGGGCAAAGCCCCGACTAAAAAACTTTCTCGAAGTACAAGAGAAGTTTTGCTTCAAATATGATACAAATGCCGAGGGTTAGGTAGATTAGTTCCTCCTCGAAAGCATTTGTAGGCCAACGGCCATTTGAAAAAGAAAACAAGGAGCACTTAAAACTTGACTCTATGTTCTTCCCTCATTCTACATTTGCGCGGGTGCATCATTTGCATTGTGTGCTAGTTGGACTAACTCTTGGACGATCCTTGTGCTTGCACGGGAGCTCTCATTTGGTTTATGCTTGTTTTCTAAGAACTCTTAGTGTTGAACTCCTCTTGCCTTAGGGATTACGGCTTAAGCGCCTAAGACTTGGGAAGAGTTCAATGTCGCAAACCAATGGACTAGCCCTAGCTAGCATAGGTGAGTGATTGACACCTCTTTGTGCAAACTACCAACTTTGGTTCTATTGTATTGCGTTGAAAATGAGTAGATTATTGGATTAGACATTTGATAGCCCTAGTATTGATGATCTTCAATGCGCAACCTCATAGGTACTTAAATGGTTTGAAAGTTCTTTTGATGGTAGAATGATTGTAGTGCTAGTTTGGGGTGAGGAATTTGTTTTGAAAATTCCTAGCCTTGGTTGAGCACTCATGGTAAGACATTCCCAGAATATTTTGATTTGTGTTGTTTTTTTCTAACACACACCTACTCATTACGAAATCCCATGAATCAAGAAAAAAATAAGAAAAAAGATAAAACCTTAGGGGCGACGGCGGATGAGTTTCTAAGTATCAAATTAATTTGAATGATACGGGTGTGGCTGGTTTACAAAAGATTATATTTCTAAATTGGAATTAAATAAGATCTGACTAGGCGAATACAGCTACAAAAATGTTGGACATTCCTGATATGATACAGATCATTCCAAGGGGTTAAGATCCGGTGAGAAGTGACTATAAGGTGAGAAATAAGAATTTATCATGTCCATAGAGTTGTGATAATCAACGGCCAAGATCAGTTTATAATTTTAAACCCAAAACACGACACTCTATGGTTACAGGGTTATTCTCGTCCCACAAACAATTTCCAAAAACTGATCCCGTTGTTTACGAACCGAACCCTAACCCTTTTTGCTTCCAACCTACGGACGACCAGCCATACTCCGCCGCGAACGAATCGAAGAGGACGACATAAGCAACGATTCCGGAGACGACGGTCATGGCTCGAAAGACGGCGACCGAAGACGACGATTCGCAACCTCCGCCGAAGCAGCCGATTCAAAAGTCGGGTGAGTTTTCTAACAGTGCGATTTAGTATCTCGATTAGGGTTTGTTGTTGTTCAGAATTTGTCGATTTTAGGGTATGCTAATTCAATTCAATTTGTCGGAAGAACGATGGATCTGTCAGAATAACTGCCTATCATATTCCGTAGTATAATTCAGCAAGTTACGTAGCATATAGGATTTACATAATAATGGTACGGACCGTAGCATATGTATCAAAGCCCCTGAATTGCTGTGGTACGGACCAGAGGTATCATGTATGTAGCATATGTATCAAAGCCCCTGATTTGCAGCTATAATCCGTAGATTAGGTATTATTATTCGTAGCATATTGTGGGTTTTGGGAGGAGATAAACTACGTAGCCCTGTGGGTTTTATATAATGATTCGCAGCATACAATCTCAAGCTGGCTGGTCTAGTTTTGGTAGTAGAGTATCATCTTTCGTAGCACCCAGACTCTCAAAGGTGTTGTGTTGTTTCTATTCAATTCAATTTAGTCTTGTAAATCAACTTGTTTTTAGACAAACTTGTGTTGTACTCGTTACATCTGCTTATAAGCAATATGTCTACAATCGGAACTGGAACTGTAATGTCTTATGTAATTGCCATCTTACGATTGTAATAATTATTGAAGTTGTTTTCTTTCTGGCAGATTATTGAGGCTTTATCTCTTTCATAGCCTGAGGAAGTAGAAAGGTTCTGGTTTGCGTTCGTCCTGTACTCTGTTAAGAGATTGAATGTGAGGAATGAAGTTGAGACATTGTCGCAGAGGACATGTGAAAATGACCTTAATCTGTGCCAGATATTGAGAGAAGCAAAGCTCAAGTAAGTTTCATTATTGGAGTTTAGAACAATGTATAGCCTCGTACCATATAAGATAATACAAATCTTTTATTCAGTTTGTATCCAGAACTTTTAAGTTGTATTTCTAATCTTTTGTTAGCATCATGGAGTTTTTCAAAGAGCTTCCACAATTTGTCATGAAGGTTGGTCCTACTCTTTTGAAGTTAAATGGTGCTGATTGGGAAAGAAGACTTGAGGTACTGACCACTGATAACTTCTCCCTGCCTCCATTCCCCAGAAATGGCTAGTTCTAAACATGTACTGTTGTTCGTCAAATCAGGTAAAAGAGCTGCAAGCCAATTTTGTCCACTTGAGCCTTTTGAGCAGGTTAGTTTCTCTCTTATACTCTCTTAACGTTTTCATATTTTCTCTTGTTTTTGTTGTCTCCTTGGTCATTCATACACTGGATATAAAAATTCGATTAGTGTAGTTTCTTCTGTGCTAACTGACACATTATAATCCGTAGCATTGTAATCATAATCCGTAACACATAGCTCATTATCCGTAGCATTGTAAGCATAATCCGTAGCATTGTAAGCATAATCCGTAGCACAATTAACAGTTGACATAACTTAAGTATACATAGAAGTTATAATAGTTAAGTTAATGTGTATCACAGAGGGTAAACATAATCCGTATGTATAATTCGTAACATTGTAATCATAAACCGTAACACGGTAATCATTATCCGTAGCATTATAAGCATAATCCGTAGCATTATAAGCATAATCCGTAGCACAGTCAAAAAAATCGGCACTTTGGTGACTGATTATACAAGCATTTTAGTTATGCCTTTGATAGACTTTCATTCGTGCAGCTGTAATTTCATAAAGTTTGAAAATCATTGAGTATTGTTTAAATAGCATTCAAATTCTTGTTCTTACCAATTTTTTTCCCGTGGTCTTTGATGTTTACTGCTTTAGAAAAATCTTTACAGTTCCTATATGTAATGCAGGACTACAGAGAGCCATCAGAAGGTCTTCACATTGTTCAGGAATACGTGAAATCCCATTGATCCGAGCATGATCACTTAGAAGGCTTTTAGCTTTAGAGATCAAAACTGTTTCTTATTTATCTAGTCTTTCTAAAAAAATTTCAACTAGCTTGTACTCACAATGATCATCCAATAAAGATGTGTAAACATTTTTGTAAGAGGGTACGAATTATGTAAAAGTACGAATTATGTGTAAGAGGTTATGAATTATGTAGTACAGGGTACGAATTATGTATTAAATGATGTTGCTATGTATTATAATACACTTGTTCCGTATTATAATGCATAACTGATGCATCTTATAACACAATTGTTACGTATTATAGTGCATAACTGTTACGTATTATAGTGCATAACTGCTACATATTATAACACAGTTGCTACGTATTATAACACGATAGTTGCATTTTATAATCCATTTGCTACGTATTATAATTCATTTGCTACGTATTATAACACATTTGCTACGTATTATAACACAGTTGCTACGTATTATAACATAGTTGCTACGTATTATAATAACACGGTGCATAACTGCTACATATTTTAACAAGAAATGCGAATGAATTCATTCAATCAAGATTCGGTTTACAATTCAGGCAACTGGAATCATATACAAACATATGCATGTTTTCCAAGCTGATGGGAAATGTGGATGGCAGAGTAACATTTATCCCAACTTGTGTGGCCTCAACTTCGGTCTGAAACTTTCTCGCAGCACCTTCAAGTCCCCAAAGCATGTGCCAAAGCACTCTTTTCTTCCTCTTCTGCTAAAGCACTCTTTTCTTCCTCTTCTGCTAATGACAGTGCTATAGCCAATCAATCTCTTCACGCTCAATATCTGACCAAGCATCCTTCATGAGAGAGCATACACGATTCAAAAATACTAATAGATGAACATAATTTCAAAACTGAAACATGTATATACTTAACAAACCAAACAATCACCAATTAATCATCTTTTTCCGTTGAAGTTGTTGGTTCCTCCCCTGGTCTATCAAGTTCGTATCTCCCGTGACTGCATTGTCCTTCTGAAATTTTATGACTATGACGTATGACCGGAGCCTTTCAGAAGCTTGGTCAGCCACCCCATTGTTTAATAAACTTAATCCACTCCCGATTTCAAGTTTCTAGCCTGAAGCCAAGTACAAACAAACATCTCCAATGTTACAAAAAAAAACAATCTAATCGGAACATCAGCCCCTTCATTGTCAATATGTCATCACTTAACCAAGAAATCCCATCAATTTGATCGACATATCAATGGCTCACTTTCTGTTAGATGACAGTAAATACCGCGTAAACTACAAACATTTCCAGGATGGTTATGAAGAGCAAGTTCAATACGCTCGATCAGCGACATTCATCTCAAAATCAGTCAGGCAATCAGTAACTAACCATTCGCCGAGATTAACAAGAATCCACATTACATGTATTGTAGCTAGCAGTGAGGGAAAAATCCGAACAGAACATGGAACGAATAAATGCCAGGAATTGCCTCTACTACACAAAACTAAACAACAGGTGATCTGTCTCAATAGAAATTCGAAACTTCTTTCAATCCCATTTACACAAATGACTCATCCTTCATCCTCATCTTACAACAACAGTTAAACATTGAATTAAACGTAACCAAATCAGGCCTCACCCCACCATCCCTCAAACTTCCCATCACCAAACTAGCCCTAACTAAATCCCCAAATCTACACCACCCATCAATTACACAGTTGTAACTCACAATGTCAGGAATACTTCCAAACAAAGGCATTTTGTTCAGCAACTTCTCGGCGTCTACAACTCTACCAGCTTTGCAGAAATATGAAATAACCAAAAATGCCGTAAGAGGGGATAGGGCAATACCATTTGGAGACAAAAGCGAAAAGCAGCTTGAGAGAAAAGTCGCCGCAGCCGTCGTTGGTAAGTTTGTGTAGCTGTTGGTTGAAATTGAAGGGCGTTGGGAAGCGTGGAGCGATCCGCAATGAAGCCTGAAATTGTAGGGCGTCTCTGATCATTCATGGATGATTGTGCAAGCTTGTTTATCCAATTGGGTATGTGAAAAAATGGATCGACGGAGTGAGGACGACCTGGAATGCCTAGGGTTTAGCGCACGAAGACGACGGATACGAGGAACGAAATCAATTTGCGAAAAAACAGGATCGAATGAGTCGGTTGCTCTATTCCGAATATACCCTTTAATCATAATTATCTTTAATTATATTCCTAATTTGCTATTTATTGATGACCGTTTGATCTTAAGAATCAATGGACTATATAAATTCTTATTTCTCACAAAAACACTTACTTCTTACCTCCCTCATTCCAAGGGGCATCCATTTAGGAGGAGTTTGCCACCCAATTCAAGTAAGGAGTGTTGGGTTAATTTTATAAATTCATGTAAATAAAATGAATGTGTGTGCTATCATTTAAATAAGCTTAACTAATGTGATATAGCAGTGATTTATATTGGCTTATGTGTATAATGTCATGGGAGTTATTATGTAGATACCATTTGATAATTACCTTTCTATGAGAGGCGTAAAGATAATTATAACAATAGTAGTTGTCCTAGTACACCACTATTTATATGGGTTATGGTCCCCGGTTCACCACATCTTAAAGACGATCGCTTTTTTTGTTCTCTCGGTGGAAAAGCTGAGATGACTCTGGTGGCAGGATTTGAAGACCTAGTCCAGTGTACTCGTGTGCACGTCTATTTCAGAAGTTACGTTTCCTTATATTCGATATTAAAACGGTATGTTCTTTAATCTGAGTTGAATTTACGATCCTAGATGTATTACTATTGTTATCAGTAATCTATTTCTAACAAGTGGTATCCAAGTCAGTCAATATCGGATTATTAAGAATTCTATTAAACTAATCGAATTACGGTATTTTCTTTAGTGCATGTACACTGAATTTGTACTGTACTCCATATTTGAATCTGCGCCGATGGACTTCTGGTGCTTGGTATTTGATGGCTGCGTTTTGAAGTGGGTTTTATGGTCTAAACGTTGCATCTGAATCGGAGCTCAACTATAACGACGCAGTTGACGAAGTTGGAAGCGAATCGCAAAGCAGTAATCGTATTCGGCATTAGCTTCTACTCGGTTTTTGAAGATCTTCGATGACGATGATTTGAAGCACAAATTCCACTGTGCAAAGATGGCGCCAGCTGCATTTTCCTGATCATGGCACAAGTGGCGGCAGTGTCTACTTTGGGTCAGAAAACCCTAATTAATTTGGGAGAGATGGATCAATAATATTGGGCTTCAAATTGGCTGATAATTTTGCCAACAATTGTAATGGAGAATTGGGCAGAGCAGCAGTTTATGTGTTCTGAAACCCTAATTATCTTCATAGCAAGTCAGATTAGGCCCATGTGATTTGGGCTAGTTGGACCCATCTCCAATACGCCAGCCTGTTCTTCAATATGGTGGGTGTCCATGAAACTTGATTCATCTATTGCATCCTCAAACTTTCTGTAGACAGCACCTAGTTTGTCATTTGTCCAGTGAAGTCGCATCCGTAGTTTTACCTTCTCGTCTATATTGATGACTCGATCCTTTTGTAGCTTTAACTCCAAGCTGGATATCCTTGCAACTAGCTCTGCTGCGTATTGCTCTGCCTCGACCAACTTGTTCCTATTGGTCCCATTAAGAAACTCCATGTTTGTATCGTATCTAGGAGTTTCTATCCAATTTGCCCCATTTTCAAACTTAAATATCCACTTTGCACCATTTAAAACTCAAATATCCGGATTGCCCCATTTTATTTATTGTCGGGGAACCGGTACTCTTAATTTTTTCAGGCTTTTCAGGCACGACGGACCCAATTGGGATGTGACTAAACCAAAATAATACCGGTTTGTGAGAAACCGGTATCCTCTGCAACAAAAAGTCACACATTAACCAGGCTTCTCAGCCACGACGGACCCAGTTGGACAAGATAGTACCGGTTACTGGGAAACCGGGCTTACATGTTCCCGGTTCCTGGGAAACCGGGATCATTCCACTATAAAATCTCCACCAGTTTCATTATTCTAAACACAAAATTGAATTGTCATGAATGATGATAATTCCGATGACGTCTATAAGTCTACTGTTTAATCATCTCTCTTACTGTTCTTACCATTCTATGTCTAACATGAATGATGATTCCGATGACGTCTATAAGTCTATATTGGCAACAATGGATAATCCAATAATACACGAGTATGACCGTGATGAGATGGAGGAATTGGAGAACGCTGCTGCCGAAAATCCAGATTCCGAAATATTTCAAGATCGGATCGTCTGGGATCATCCGAGTTTTACTGATATCTCGGCATGAGAAACATATCGACCATTCGATGAGAATAAGAGGGTCCACCATCCTCACTCCCCGTCACTTCAAAAGGGTACTACTTTTTGGAAAAAAGAGGATGCCATACTTGCTGTGCAGAAATACTCCATTCTTAATCGGGTGGAGTATAGGATAAGAAAGTCTGATACAACTAAAATGATTTTGGAATGTCGAAAGGGTGAAGAAGTATGTCCGTGGTGCGTTCGACTGGTGGTTATGCAAGGAACAAGTTACTGGACGGTCCGCAAGTACGGAGGGGACCACATATGCCATAATAACATCATCATACAAAGTAACATCCACTTGAACGCACATTACATAGCGAGGGAGATGTGGAATGCGAAGAGTGAAAACATGAGGTTTTGCACAGGACAGATACGGAATTTAATTCGGTGAGATTATGGGTATGAAATAAGCTATCTGAAGGCATGGAAAGCACAACAGAAAGCGTTGGTCAACTTGTTGGGCAAATGGGACGAATCATTCAATAGGCTGCCACATTTGATGCAGGTTATACATGATTGTAGTCCCCAAACTTTTGTTAAGTGGGATGTGACACCACTCGATGATGGTACCATGCAGGTAAATCGTATTTTTTGGGCTTTTGCCAATGCATCCATGCATTCAATCACTTTCGTCCCTTATTATCAATAGGGATGCACATCCGGTCCGGCCCGGACCAAAATTTACGGTTCGGTCCAGACCGGTGGACCGAATTTTTTTAAAATCTTGGACCGTGGACCGGATCGGACCGGGTATATATGGACTGGGACCGGACCGAGACCGAAATTTTTGTGAAAACTCGGACCGAATTGGACCGAATACCTTTAATTTTAAGGTCCGGACCGGAGCCGGACCAGACCGGACCGGAATTTTACGGTTCGGGTCAGACCGATGGATCGGAATTTTACGGTTCGGGTCAGACCGATGGACCGGAATTTCTGAAAAGTATGGACCGAGGACCGGACCGGACGAAAATTTTACGGTCCGGTCTTGGATCGACCCGTAAAATTCGGTCGGGTCCGATCCGGTTTTTCGGTTCGGTCTGAAAGTGTGCATCCCTAATTATCAATTGACGGCACGCACATGTACGGGAAGTACAATGCAAAATTATTGGTTGGAATCGCGTTAGACGCAAACAACCACATGCTGCCGATGTGCTTTGCGCATGTAGAAAGTGAGAACACTTCCAGCTGGAAGTGGTTTGTGTCTTGTATCCAGGAAGGAGTGGCCCAACGAGAGAGGTTGTGTGTTGTCTCTGACAGGCACAATGGAATATTGACTGCCATGTGTGAACCTGAATGGCAGGAGCCTATTGCATACCATCGTGTATGCGTTCGTCACTTGCAAAGCAACTTCATGACGAAGGTAAAAGATTTAGTTTTGAAAAAGAAACTTGGCGATGTGGCATACTAGAAGAATGAGTTGAAAGTTCAAGAAGAAGTTTGCAGAGCTCTTGCAACTAGTGGATGATAAGACAGTTGCTCGCAAATGGTTGGTAGATATGGATGTAGAATTATGGACACAGGCGTTCGACCACGGTGGATTTTGATGGGGCTCAATGACTACAAATGATTTAGAGTGTCTCAACAAAATTTTGAAGAATGGTCGTGATTTGTCGGTTCGTTCACTGGTTATGTACACGTTTAAGCAGATAGCTGCTTATTTCGTGAAGCGTTACGAGAGCCCATAAAACACCGACGGAGCACTTTTTCCTCCGAAAATTCTTGACAGATTGGCTGAACTACAGGATAGGGCAGACTATCACATAGTGACGATGTACAATCTGGTAACCCGTGTTTTTGATGTATTGACCACAAGAAAGCATAACACGTACATGGTCTGTCTGGATACACGAAAATGTTTGTGTGCGAAGTGGACATTGTTCAAGTACCCTTGTTCTCATGCCATGGCAGCTTGCAAATACGCCCGGGTTGAATACTCAGATTTTGTCCCAAAAGAATATACGCTGGAAGCGTACTACCGGACTTGGAGTTATTTTTTCAACCCCTTTTATCACGAGGAGCATTGGAGACTTACGATGGACCTGTTCATGTTCCGAACCCAAGATACATACGTACGAAAGCTGGCAGACCCCCAACCAGATGAAGGCGTAACGAGATGGACCTGTGACATTTAGGGGAATCCAGCAGCCAAGTAGCATCTTCATCAACTTCGACACCGCGAATTCAGCAATGCACAAACTGCCACGAAGTTGGTCATAACAAACATGCTCGTCCAAGTCGCTATCCGAATTAAATTATCTATGTTGTTTGTAATTCATCACTATCTTGTAACAATTTCAGTGGAATAATAACTTCAAACCATAATACCATGTTAATAAATCAGTTCATCACATGAAACTCGCAACAAAAACATCCAACAAATGACAAAACAAGTATGATCGTGACAAATTCATCCATCACATGAAAAACCATTACAACACATGCTCATTCTTCAGTTCCACGACCACCTCGCCCTCTCCGTGACCTCTTCCCTATGTTGCGCATAAACGGCCATCTTGACTCCCCACGTTCGCGCTCGCTTCTGCGCACTTCTGGCTGCGAAGAGCTAGATGGTCGGTATAAATAATCAATCTGCTCTTCAACATGTGTATCATGAGCCTCTTTTACGCTATCATCATCAACTGCATCGCGTGAATCAATATATTAAATTAGCACTTCTGCATCATTAAAATAAATTAAGTGTGTATAAAAAGTACATGTATCGAGAGTAATAGTCTGTGGATCAACACCCACAATAGCAGGATCCGTAAGCTTCCCCACTTCTGTATCCGCGGTGTGGAAGATATCATCAAATCCCCTATGCGAATACTCATCGGTGGAGTTGAGGAAGTACGAGCTAGCTTCACGTGCACAAATGATGTAACCACGTATCTGTAAAAATCATCAGATTGTAAGTCATTGAATCGATTACTGAGTCTTATTAATAATTCAACAATTAATAGAAACTTACATTATCGGGTATCATATGTGAATCTGGACGATATGAATGACGAGTCTACTGCGTATCGTCCTCCCCAACCTCCTCCACCTCATCGTCTAGAATCGGCTGATATAAACGACGAGTGTGCCTGGAATACCAATGATAATACAGTGAAGTGGGTAGGTCGATCTCATCACCCGGGTGTGCCATATCTCAATCAAGCAATCTCTCGGCAATGTAACTACCGTGGAACACAGCCCAATCCCTATTCTTCTTCCTATCCATTACGTGGCATTGGTCTGAACTTCCAATTGGTTTTGGCAGGACACCCTGTCTGAAACCGTACTATCTCGCAACACGTGCTGGATGATGCCACTCAATAATATTGAAGCAGATAAGAGGCACATCAGCTCTCCAAGTGGTTTCTCGACCCTCGAGACAAGTCGGGTTCAGCAACTCAAACATGATCTCGTCATACGGTCTCCATGTGAAATCTCCCGGTTGCATCTTCTATATCGCATCACGATACTGCAACAAACTCCCGTGAGGTACCCATATCCAACTTTTGGGCCAAATTCATTTCTTGCACATAAAAGTAAAGTATCAGTAAAAGTAAAATAATTTATAAAATATAATTTCTAAACATAAACACTTACACATAAGACCACGCTCCCCGCAAAGCTGGATCAAACTCCGCATCTGGCGGCGGTAACACGACAGGAACTCTTACCGTAGGCACACTGATACGAGACAGTCTGTTCAAGGACCAAAATTGAATAATCAATGGCGCCCCGCCTAGCTGACTGTGTCCGATCTTTCATGCACTACACATGTTACTATATAGATACGTCAACACAACACTTCCCAACTGTAATTCCAAACCCTATCCAGATCCTCTAGCAAGGGAAGAAAGTAGATCCGGATCGTCTTATCGCTCTTGTCAGTGAACAATGTGGATCCTATCAGATTGAGGAGATATGCCCAAGAGTATTTCTTCAACGTCTCCTCATCTGCATCAGCATGAATCTGGGCCAAATGATCCTTGAACCAACTTTTCTTCGCCATAGCGGGCGATTTATCATAACACTCGGGGTAGACTCCCAGTAATCTGACAGAAACCTCATTGAAATTAAACTGTGACTTCCCCGTCACGGACTCTCCTTCTACAGGGCCCGGTAAGTAGTGACACGTCCTGCAACGTGATTGTCGCCTCACCATCATTAAAATGAAAGGTGTGAGTTTCTGGCCTCCATCTCTCGAGTCTCGACCACAGCAATCAATAGTGACGGATCAGCCTTCACATCGCACACATGCGTCCACGGATAATATCCAGCAACTACAACATAAGGTCGTAAGCGCACATCAAGGGTCAATGCACCCCCTTTGTGATCCTTAAGGGGTACGTAGGCCTTCCCTTTTGGATCCAACTGTCAAACAACAATGTCATTCAACATTAGTAACATATCCAATAATAAAAAAACATTAGTAACATATTAAATTATGAATGTTAATTAATATAATTTAACATATTAACATGTGGATTCCAAATCGCCTCGGGACGATGAGTACGCTGCTGACTGAGGACTGAGTCAACAATCGAACCAGGATGAATTATGTCATCCGCATCCATATTCGGATGCAATATAGCTTGCAATGATCTTTGTGAAGATGATGGTCTTTGTGAGTCCATATCTACATCACAAAAATCAAAATTTCATAAATATTTCAACAATTCAATATTATAAAAAAATTCAATATAAACACAAGTTCAACAATTACACCATTTCATCATCAATTTCATAAATATTTCAACAATTTAATATTATAAAAAATTCAATATCAATACAACTTCAACAATTACACCATTTCATCACCAATTTCATAAATATTTCAACAATTCAATATTATAAAATTTTCAATAGCAACACAATTTTAAAACTTTTACTTTCTCTCTCCTCGGGTAGTAAACTCCAGAAACTCGAAGAAGATCCCAGAAGTCTAACTCTCTTCCGACACCTGCTTTCTCCTCCCCCTCTTCTGTCGCTGCTTACTCCGGCCATGTGCCGGTCGATGGTCGTCCGTTGGACTAGGTTCTACTCCGTTCGTGGCGAAGTTTCGGTCGGCTTGCACGGGATGGTGTTTGGCGGGGCTGGTGATGGCGGGGGGAGGCTAGAAGGGGTGGTTCGGCTGTACATATGCTTTGCGCCGTAGGGGTTCTCTCCGGCGGTTTTTGGATGGACAGCAGCGGCTGGCCGGTGCCTTTACTGGTCCTGTTTTGGCGGTGGCGATGCCCTCAGGGTGAACCAGTTGGTGGCTGCGTGGACGGCGTAGGCGCGAGGGCGGCTGCTTTTTGGGGTGTCCATTTTGTGTGTTCAAGTTTTAGTTTAGTGTAGATTAGGTTAGTTTTAGTGTAGTTTAGATTAGATTAGTTTTAGTTTAGGATGTTCATCTCAGTCGGGTGTCCGGTCTGAGCTGTATCCTCTCAGCCGTTTCCGGTCTGAGTTGTGTTAGTTTTTAGGCTTTTAGCCTCAGGAGCTTGTCTCCTGTTTTCTCTCAAAGGGCACGCGGTACGTAATCATGTATGTAGTGTCGGTCACTGCGGTCGGTCCGACCAGAACTGTAAGTTAGGTCATGCCCTTTTTAGGAGAGGTGCCCTTCGTGGCAGTTCTTCTTCTGTTGTAATGCCTATTGGCTTATCAAAAAAAAATATCAACACAATTTTCAACAATTACACCATTTTATCACCAATTTCATCAATAACCAAATTCAACGATTAACAATCAAATTCGACTATTAAAATCAACAATTCAATCAAATTCGACTATTAAATCAACAATTCAATCAAATTCGACTACTAAATCAACAATTCAATCAAATTCGACTATTAAATCAACAATTAACAATCAAAATCAACAATTAAACAAACCCTATTCTTCAAGACCCTAACTTATATTAACAATTAACCCTAAAATTAACAACTAACAATACAATTCGACTACATACCGGTTACTGGCGAATCGGAATCGTCGGAGTCGGCGGCTGGCGCGTTCGGCGGAGGTCGTCGAAGTCAGCGGACGTTTGGGAGATTGGGAGGTCGGATCGAATGAGGGAGAAGAAGAAACCCTGGGGTTTTAATTTCAATGTTCCCGGTTCCCCTGGAACCGGTATTGACGTGGATGTCACTTCATCTCGTTTTGGTCCACGTAGGCCCAAAATCGAGCCGCATCTTCATTTTTGTACATTCCCTGTAGGAGAGAAATCGGGATATTCCCGATTTTCCGTATAACTGGAATGTAGAGTACCGGTTCCTGGAGAACCGACAATAACCAAAATGGGGCAATCTGTATATTTGAGTTTCAAATGGTGCAAAGTAGGAGTTTTTTTTGCCCTGTTTCCCAAACCCAATCTCAGTTTTGCCCTGTCTGAAACTCAAATATCAAATTTGCCCTGTTTTTAAAGAAATCGTTTTGGGCGAAACCGGTTTCAGTCATTTTTGAGTGAAACCGGTTTCTCCCAAACCGGTTTACTGACTGTGCGCATGCGTGGCACTAATTGGTCCTACGTGGACCAGAAGAAATGCAATATTGTTGACACGTGTGAAACCGGTTCGGCGAAAACCGGTTTCATTTAAAAATTATTGATATCGGTTTGCGGTGAATCGATTTTATATAATTGCCCTGAATTTCCAAACATATCAGCTTTTTTCAAACAAGTCAGGCAGGCTTTTTCAGACTGATTTTGATGGGAAGCCGGTTTGGGAGGCGCCGGTCTCATATGTGTATATATTTGCATGCGCGATTCGGCAATTGAACAACAGACATTGAAAATTCTCATTTTTCCTTCCCTTACAAAAAATATCCCTTCCCTTCAACATGGCAAATGTTTACAATTCCGATTCAGATGAGGTTTCGATGGTTATGTCGACACTGGCGACCCTTGATAACCCAGTACTTGATGAATACGACATTGATGAAATGGAAGAACTGGAGGAGCTCGCAGCTGAAGATCCGACTAATGAATTCACGCAGCCTCGAATTACTTGGGATCATCCTGATTTTGAAGATATTTCAGCATGAAAAACGTTTCAACCCAATGATGAGAATCTGCAAACAATCCATCCCCAATGTCCCACAATTGCTGAAGGTCAAAGCTGGCGCAAAAAAGAGCACGCCATCAATGTTGTGCGGAAGTACTCCATTCTGAATCGTGTAGAGTACTTCGTGAAGGAATCCGAACCTAAGTTTATGGTTTTTGAATGTCTGAAGGGTAGAGATGTTTGTCCATGGCGAATTCGCATTACGGTCACGGATAGAATAAATTACCGGGTGGTTCGGAAGAACAAAGATGACCACATTTGCCAGCATGGCTCCATTATGCTGTCTAACAGACACCTGAACACAAAATACATAGCTGATGAGATCGTGGAGGCGATGAGTGCAAGTTTGCGATTCGATGCACGAGTGATTTCTGCTAACATTAGAAAGGACTATGGGTATCAAATATCTTACCTGAAGGCGTGGCAAGCAAAGCAGTTGGCGCTTGTTAAACTGTTCGGTGAATGAGATGAGTCATTTAATAAACTACCGCACTTGATGCAGGCATTGGTGGATTCCAGTCCAGAGACATTTGTGAAGTGGGATGTAACACCACTCGATAATGGTTCTTTGTAGGTCAACCGTGTATTCTGGGCATTTGCAGAACCCATTTATGTGTTTAAGCATTGCTGTCCCGTGTTGTCGATCGACGGGATGCATATGTACGGGAAATGGGTCAGTAAGTTGTCGGTGGCTGTTGGTTTGGACGCCAATAATCATTTACTTCCAGTTTGTTTTGCAGTGGTGGAGAGCGAGAGTAACTTGAGTTGAAAATGGTTCATGTCTTGCATTCGGGAAGGTGTAACTCAGCGCAAGGGATTGTGCATCATATCAGACCGAAACAAGGGAATTCTAGCTGCCATGCGTGAACCCCAATGGTCACCTCCGTATGCCTACCATCGTGTATGCGTGCGTCACCTGCAGAGCAATTTTATGTCAAAGGTGAAGGATTTATTTTTGAAAGAAAAACTTGGAAGTGTGGCTTATCAAAGGAACTGAAGTTCAAGGCTGAGTATGCTGAGCTGATGGACCTAATGCACGACCTACCAGAGGCTCGCAAATGGTTGGAGGACCATGATTTAGAGTTATGGTCACAAGCATACGACGCAGGTGGGATGAGATGGGGCTCGATGGCGACTAATGCTTCTGAGTGTTTTAATGACATTCTTAAAGGTGGGCGTGATTTGCCAATTTCGTCATTGGTGATGTTCACGTTTAGACAAACAGCGGCTTATTTCATGAAGCGTCAACAGTCCCCCTACAATGGCCACGAATCTCTCTTTCCTCCAAAAATTTGTAAGAAGTTGGCCACACTTCGTGCTAGGGCAAATTACCACCGCGTTATGGCCTATGATATGGAAAGAGCAGTTTGAGCAGTTTACGCGGTGACAACAAAGGATAAGCTTCACACATGGACTGTTAGGATGATGGAGGGAACATGTTCATGTGGGAAATGGGGATTGCTGCACTACCCTTGTAGTCATGCAATGGCGTCGTGCAAATACGAAAGGGTGGACTACTCCAATTATGTGGCTCGCGAGTACACGCTGGATGCATACCACGCCACTTGGTAGTACAATTTCAATCCTTTGTATCATGAGGATTTCTGGAGAGATTACGTTGGACCGGTACATGTTCCAACCCCCAGGTTCAAACGTAACAAAGTTGGTAGAAATCCATCAAGGAGGATATGCAACGAGATGGACCAGAGGCATGTCCATGGCGAATCAAGCAGCCGTGGAGCGTCTTCATCGAGTGGACCGTCACGATCCCAGTGTTGCACCATCTGCCATCAAGCTGGACATAACATGCGTGCGTGCCCAAATCGAGTTTCTGGATAAACTATCATTGTGTTGTTGTTTGCTGCATTCCTTCGATCGATAATTTCCTATTGTAGTTTTCCCGTTTCATGTACTATGACTTTTCAGTTTAATGCATTATCTTTCAGATACAACATAGGAAACTAAATACATAATAAGTCCATATAAGATAAAAACATAATAAGTCCATAGTTAACAAACACTCAAAATCTACTAGTGTCGCCCCTGCCCAAGTCCCTCATGGCTGAATACTAGGACTCACGACGAATGCGAGAACCTCTACGCTGTGGAGGTCATGAAGAGGTGGATGGACGATACATATCTTCAGTCTAAGGCTGTGAAGAGCTGGATGACCGATAACGATCATCCGCGAGAGAGTTGATATTTGGATTACTATAATCCTCTTCATCAGCCACGGCGTCTTGACCTGCATTTATATGAAATACGTAAAGTGCTAAATGCGATATACAGAATAAAAAGACTAAATATAAATGTTTACTTACCGGCGTCAAATGTAATGGTATCAGGGTCTACACCTAACACTCCCGCTTCACCAACGCTCTCCAACTGCTCATATGCCTGGTGGAAGATGGCATGAAAACATTGTCGTGAATGATCTTACATAGAAAAATGAAATCCCTCAGCAGCTTTTCGTGCACAGTACACTAAAGTGCTTACCTGTACACACAACCAATTGTTAAACATATAATATACTACTACAAGAAAAGGTTAAGTTTTAATGAACCTTGCATTTTCTGGTATAAAATGTCCACCTGGACGGTATGGCGGGGTACGCCGAATCTGCTCAGGAGGATTGACCTCTGCCTCCACCGCGTCCTCCACCACCACTGCGTCGTCAACCACCTCCTCTATCCTGGGCTGGATCAACCTGCGAGTGATCAAGGAGTACCAACCATAGTACTCGGGGGACACAATGTCACTATCAGATGCCTCTCCATCAATAATATTCTGAAAGCGATTATACCACATCTGAAGGTATCGATAATGATGCACACCCCAATCCACTTTCGGCTTCCTATCCTTAGCATGATTATCGTCCAAACAAGCTATCGGCTGCGGTGGAATAAACTGACGACACCCAAACTGTCTCATAACACGTTCTGGGTGATGCCACTCAATGAAGTTGAAGCAGATTAGTGGCACGTCAGCTCTCCAAGAATTTCGACCCTCGAGACAAATAGGGTTCAAAAGATGAAATAAACTCTCATCGTATGGTCTCCATATGAAATCTCTGATCTGCATCTTCTGCAACTCATCGCGGTAGAACAACAAACTACGTTTAGGTACCCCGATGTAATTTTTTGGCCCATGCCATTTCCTTCACATAAACGCAAATATCAATATTTATAACGAAAAATGCAAAGTAATTTATAAATAACATATAAAATGCTTACATATACGTCCAAGCTCCCCTCTGTAATGACTCAATATCATCATCCAGTGGGGGCAGGTCCCTAAATATACACCTCGGCCTCCCAAAGCGCATACGCTCCCAGCTCCAGAATTGCAATATGAGCACAGGGCCAGCAACCTGACTCTTACCCGCTCTGCAGCCTCTGCAAAGCATACTGTACAAATATGACAGCGCTGCACTCCCCCAGTTGTACTGTCTGACATTATCAAGGTCCTCCAATAAGGGAAGAAAGTGGAGTGGGACACTGCTACCGCTGAGTTCTGAAAATAAGGTCAATCCCAGCAGCTGAAGGATATACGCCCTAGCGTATCTCTTCAACGTCTCCTCATCTGTATCGGCTAGGATGATCGACATATTGTCATTGAACCATGTCCTCTTCGCCAGGGATGGGGACTCCTTGTGACAATCAGGGTAGTCGCCAAGCAGTCTCATGCAAATTGGCGGCCATGTCAAGTGCGCGTGACCTGTTACAGGCCTCTCTTCTATGGGTAGACCGGTAAGAAGTGCCACATCCTGCAGCGTTACGGTGGCCTCCCCTCCATTAAAATGGAAAGTGTGTGTCTCGGGCCGCCACCTCTCGACTAGTGCAGCCACCAACCCTGGATCGGACTTCACATTGCACACGATACTCCACGGGTAGAAGCAGCGTTGGCGACATACTGCATAATGCGGTCATCTGGCGCGTCCATGGTAACATGCTTAACCCTAAGCGGTGCATACACTTTTGGATTCTTCTATTACATTACATTTTTCCAGTATTAGTAACAAATTACATACAAAACATAGACACATTAGAAACTCAATTTTGATTAAAAGATAAACTAACCGAATTATTCCATATTTCTTGAGTTCGGTGGTTACTCTACCGAGTAAGAACGGAATCATTCGTAGGACCGGGATTAATTATGTCGTCCGTATCCATATTGGGATTCAAAGTCGACTGCGATGGGACATTCATATGAGATGATCACCTCTGTGATGCCATACCTTAAATCAATAAATAAACGTCCATAAATAAAAACAAAATCAACAATAATTCAAACAATTCAACACACTTCACAATTATTCGAACAATTAAACACAATCAACAATAATTCAAACACTTCAACTAATTGCCACCAAATTCAACATTTCAACACAAACATTTCAACTAATTAACACCCAATTAAACAATTAACACCCAATTCAACAATTAACTACCAATTCAACAATTCAACATAAACAACACAACTAATTACCACCCAATTCAACAATTCAATACAAACAATTCAACAATAACACCCAAATCGAATATAATTCAACTTATTAAACATAATATACAAACCGGTTCTGGGGAAATCGGTTTGACGATTCGGAGTCACAAGGCCGGAGTAGCGGAGGTCGGAGCACGTCGGAAGGGCGATTGGACGGTTCGGACGGGCGGAGGCGTGGAGGTGCGGATGGGAGAGAGGGACGAGCGGCCGGAGGAGAGAAAAAAACCCTAGCTTTATTTCGCAGGAAACCGGTTCAGCGAAAACCGGTTTCATTTAAGTAAAACCGGTCCGGCGGAAACCGGTTTGCCACGCGGTTGACACGCTAGCGCACAGTCAGCAAACCGGTTTGGGAGAAACCGGTTTCACTCAAAAATGACTGAAACCGATTTCTTTAAAAACATGACAAATTTGATATTTGAGTTTTCAGACAGGGCAAAACTGAGATTGAGTTTGGGAAACAGGGCAAAAAAAAAAACAACTCGCAAAGTAGTTAATTGAATTTGAAAAATGGGCAAATTGGATAGAAACTCCGTATCTAGCCTGTTCGTTAGCCATCTCAACTTTAAGAAACTCTTTTTCATTTGAAATCATGGCAAGCTGGTCTTGAAAAAATGGTCGTTGAGGGTTGAATCGATCAACCTGGATAGAGCTACTCATGGTCGAGCCTCAAAGCCACTCGCTTTAGAGATCCGCCAGTCCCATATAGATATTTGTTTGTGCACACGTCTTCTGTGCATTCGCCCATTGATGCCTGCTACTGCTACAATTTTATTCCTGAGCAATTACCTTAATGATGGAATATATCACGATTCTCTTCGCTGCTCCCGAATTATGTCCAATTTTGTTTCGATAATTTTATCTGAATCCCAGCTCCAATAGTTGACGCGGTCGTAATATCAATGAACATTTATGAGCTGTTTTTTTTTTTGGGGACGTTAGAGGAGACTCAAGTTCCCACTGCATTAGTGGCTGTTGAACGTGGAATTTGGAGAGACAGTGTTCGTAGAAAAATTTCCTAAAATACTCAAAAATCGAAATTCCATTCCTTTTCTACTCAACTTCCAAATTACATTCCCAATTTACTCATGTTTTATAAGCAACGGCGTCTTAAATGTAAGCCGCTTTACAGGACAGCGGTTGAAGCCTCGTTGTCATATTTAGCCAAAAACAATGCTGACTCAGAGCTGGCCTGGCATTTTAAATTAAAGCGCTGTATCGAACAGCGGCTTAGGTCTAATAAGGCAAACACAGATCATTCTTACCGTTTGCCCTGAAATCGAAGCCCTCAACCGAAATCAACAGCTGCTCGGTCATTGTCGCCGACCTCACCATCGTCGCCTTGATTCTCGCTCGCTGGCTGTCTCGCTTCAATCGTCGTTTGTCTCACTTCGTTCATAATTCAGTAAGTTGCGGATTTCATATGCAAAGTTTCGTTCTTTTTTAAGCTTCGTTCTTTAGATGCTAAGTTTTATGACCGAAATTTCAGGGTTTCCCTCAACCGAAATCGACAGCGGCTCCGTCATTGTGGCCGACCTCACCATCGTCGCCTTGATTCTCGCTCGCTGGCTTCAATCCGTTCGTTTGCCTCACGTCGTTCATAATTCAGTAAGTTGCTCTGTTTATATGCACAACTTCGTTCCTTTTTAAGCTTCGTTATTTAGATGCTCAGTCAGTTTGTTTTATTGCCGAAATTTCACTTTTCTTTGCGCTAGATCATTTTTGTATCATTTAAGACCATATCAAATTTCACTCATTCGTGTCATCTAGCCGAAATTTTGCTCTTACCCGTACTCTGGTGATTCTCCCCCTTTCCCCATAGGTTACTCCAATAAGAATCACTTTTATCGGAACCCTTTCTCTGCATCATCTTCATTTTAGCTTTTTCCTAAAACAAACAAAAATGTATAGATTTGTAAGCCCCTGAAACTAGTATAGGTTATTTGAAACTCAACTTGACATACTCTGATATAGTTTAAAGAAACTATTGAGCATTCATGGGACAATTGGTGATAGTGTCATTTGAAATACAAGAGAAGAACGATGGTCACTATGTGCGGTGGTGTTAGTGTCAATAAGGAATATATTGTCGTTTAAATTAGCATTGGTACTAATATAGAAAATTTGTTGTTTTTAAAATCTTTTAGCAATGGATAATGAAGAAACCGACGAAATGATTACGTCACCTATAGAAAGATTTGAAATTCCATCATACAATGAGTATGATAGAGACAATATGGAAAATTTGATTAATGATGGTGAGGAAGGGTACGTTGAAGTACATATCGCCGGTCAAGGAGTTGATAATTCTCTATGGAATTTCCCATCATTCAATGACGTCTCCCCTTTGATGAACCTTCCGGTTATTGACGATCACGGGTTTCATACTAGCAAATTCAACACGAAAGAGCTTCGTGAAGGGGGTATGTTTATGAGTAAGGAGTTGCTTATACATGCTTGTCGGAAATATCATATCAAACACCGTCGCGAGTATCGCACCATAAATTCGTATACAAAAAGAATCATTCTCGAATGTCGCGGGGGTAAGGATAAATGGGAACTAAGAACTTCAAAGAAGAAAAAGGAGGGTATGTGGAGAATCATCAAATGCGAACATGACAAACACACGTGCGAGGTTGATATTGTCCGGATTGACAATGTCCATTTCAATAGACATTTTATTGCAATGGACATAAAAGACTTAATCCAAGAGGATTTGAGATACTCTCCTAAACAAGTGATGAAGTTAATGCTTTCAAAGTATGGGTATAAGAAAACTTACATCAAAGCTTGGAAGGCCCGCCAAAAGGCCTTTGTCTATTTATTTGGTGAATGGGAAGGATCGTTTGAAAAATTACCGGCATACATGGAGATGCTTCAAGAGAGTAATCCCGGTACCATTGTTTACTGGGACAAATCGACGCTTGACAGTGGCAATGTCAGCGTGAATAGGGTATTTTGGGCATTTTATCCAGCTATTGAAGGATTCAAGCATTGTCGTCCTGTCATTTCTATTGATGCAACACATTTGATCGGGAATTGGAAAGGGGTGTTAATGATTGCAGTGACTTTCGACGCAGAAAATGGGATTCTTCCTATTACGTATGCATTAGTAGACAGTGAAAACGTCGATAGTTGGAAGTGGTTTATGACGTGCATTCGAAATGGCATCACAGAACGACAAGGATTATGCATTATTTCTGACAGGCATAGTGGAATAATGCGATTGATGAAAGAAGATGATTGGAAGCCACCAAACGCTTATCACCGTTATTGCATAAGGCATTTCGCTTCAAATTTAAATCAAAAAGTGAAGTGTATAGCCCAGAGAGACTTGTTGAAGGACATTGCTAAGGAGAAACAGCAAATAAAGTTTCGTAATCGTTTTAAAGATTTTAAAGAGTTGTTGAAGGACAAACAGGATGCGGTAAAGTGTTGGAGAAAGTTAATCCCGAATACGGGTCGCTAGCTTATGATATTGGAGGTCGTAGATGGGGGTCAATGACGACTAACCAGTCTGAATCTTTTAACCATGTGCTTATGCCTTGTTGTGATTTGCCTATCACCGCTCTTGTCCACTTTACATTCAAACAGGCCAATTCTTATTTTATCGAGCGACGTGATCAAATGATGGGTCACAACAAATACTTTGTTCCGAAGATTGAGACCTTGAACAATACATATCTAGTGAAAGCCGGACATAATGAGGTTCAAATGTATGATCGGAGTAAAGGTATAGCTTCGGTTCTCACCAAATCGAAATCACGTGTCCATGAAGTTTCTTTGGAAGGTAAGACGTGTGGTTGTGGTAAATGGAAATTGTTTCATTAACCGTGTGTCCACGCCTTAGCGGTTTGTGCACAAGAAGGGCTATCAAATCGTGATTGCGTTGCGTATGAGTTTACTACGCAAGCGTATGTGGACACTTGGGCTCAAACATTCAATCCACAACCGGATATGACACATTGGAACGCTTATGTCGGACCGAAGCATATTCTAAATAAGCAATTCAAAAGAGTAAAGAGAGGAAGAAATCCAACAAAGCGTAGACACAACGAAATGGATCAAAGGCGCGACCCAAGACAAGTGGACTTGCCATCTACTAGTGAGCAACTCCCTACAAAGCCGAAAAGAATCTTCAAGTGTTCGATATGTGGTGTTGCCGGTCACACAAAGCGCTCTTGTACTGCGGTGCCTATAGTGAATTAGGAATTTATTAGGATTTCATCTTTTTGTATGTTATCTTGTAAAAAAAACAATATGTAGCCTTGTAAATTATTTTCAATATAAAAAAAAGTATACCTTACTCACTTGTTATGAATCGATTACCTTGTTCGTTGTGTTATCTTATGCATATTGATATTTCATGTTACAGTTATGCCACGTCGCACTCGTGATCAGTCGATGCATGATATGCCATCTCCATCGTCTAGCTTGGGTGGAGATGACACGTTGTTACCGGATGTGTCACATGTTCTCGATCCGGGTCCCATTGACAGGACATTGCTTTATAAACAGGACACTCATCGATCAAACCGCATTTGGGCATCATCGGTTAGTGAAATTATACATCTTGTTGTTCATTATTTCACATCATGTTGTTCATTATTTTACATAATTATACTAACTATGTGCTTATTTAAATTGTGCATGACATAGAGTTATTAACCGTTCGTCATCGAGGGGTTAATTGGGAGGCAGATGAGCGCATCCTAGCTCACCTCATTAGGGCCGGGTTTGGTCCTTGGTACTACATGCAGAATTATGAGGTCGATTGGTCCTTTATGACAGCTTTAGTGGAGAAGTGGCGTTCGGAGACGCATACATTTCACTTGCGCAATGGCGAGATGACTATCACTTTAGAGGACGTTGGCGTGTTGACTGGACTACCCATTGAGGGCCGAGCGGTCACTATAGACCACGAGGTCGACGATTATGCCCCTATTTGCGAACAGTTATTGGGAGTAGTGCCGGTGCGCGGGAAGAGAGATACCACAGTTCGACGCACTTGGTTCAGAGACCATATGCAGACCCTTCCAGCAGAGGCTACGGAGCTAGATATACAGAGATGTACGAGGGCATACATTCTCCTTATGTTGGGTTCATCGCTTATGCCAGATTCGTCGGGCAGTGAGATATCCCTCCACTATCTACCCCTACTGGCAGACTTAGACTCTGTATCGAGCTACAGTTGGGGTGCTCCAGTATTGGCGTATTTATATCGTAGCTTGTGTAATGCGTGCGAGTCAAAAAGCACGCAGCCTAATGGGTGTGCCATTTTGCTTCAGCTATGGGCTTGGGAACATCTCACGTTAGGTAGACCGAAGAAGCTTGCTGTTCCGGCTGAACCTCCAGGTGCAGATCTTGATCCTACGCGGCGAACAGCTTTAGGATACAAGTAAGTGTTTCATATTTGTTTCATTTTATCACTATCCAAGTTTTAAAGAGAATAAGTGTAATTTAATTGTTTATTTCATTGTTTTTAAGGATACAAGTAAGTGTAATTGTTTTTAAGGATACAAGTAAGTGTAATTGTTTTTAAGGATACAAGTAAGTGTAATTTAATTGTTTATTTCAATTATGCAGATGGAAGGTGCCCAAGTCATACCTGCACACATCTCATCAGGTGTTGATGCTATTCCGTGATTTGTTGGACCGACAAGAAGCTAACGATGTCATATGGACTCCATACGACGATGAGATACTTGGCACACTTCATCCTTCGTGCGTTGCTGGCAGGGATAATTGAAGGGCTGAAGTTCCTCTCATTTGTTTTCATATATCTGAGTGGCATTACCCGTCGCGAGTTCTCCGTCAATTTGGATTGAGTCAACCAATTCCAGCATCGCCACCCGAAAGTCATAAACAGATGCATATGCACATCAGAAAAACTAATCAGCTTGTAGATGAGGAAATGCAAGGATATATAGACATTTGGAATGATCGTGCTCAGAGGATTGTTGTCGGTGATCCACCCATAGACGTATCGTATCTGAATGCGTACTACTCATGGTATTTATATGTGACTCGCAAGCGCATACAACCACCGGTGGATACTGCGGAGCCTTATCGCCCATCTGGACCAGATCATTATGTAATGGTAAGTATTTATATTAGTTTTAGGTGCTTCAATTTATATAATATACTTCTAACTGGAAGTTAAATAATTATACAGGTCGGGTCACTAGTGCGCAATTGCAAGGCAATTTCTGGTTTGTTCTTTAAGACAACCGATATGGATATCAAGAGAGGACTACATGATATGTTTCATGATACTCATGCCGACCTTTTGAAAATTGGAGAGGGTCGTGCTTTGGATGTTGATATCTCATCAATTCATATTGACAGTGGTATGTAATTTTTTTAGACGCATCAATATTTTTAGGCCTCTCATCAATTCATATATGTCCATTTTTTATGTTAATGTAGATTCTGATGAAGATGTACACATGCCGCAAGCTGCGGAGGAAGTTGGCCCTTCACAAGTGACTCAAGCAGATTCACAAAGAAGTCCAATACGGAGGTCTACACGCGTTAGAAGAACAACACAGCATTACACTCCGTTATAAAATTTGGCACATTTTCATGTATTTTGAGATATAACGATGATGATGTAACTTTTTGAAAGTGATGGTTTATGTTTGATGTTCTGTGGGGATGAATTGTATGTAATGTGTCGTTGGGCAGGATTATTCTTTTATTGGTGATTTTCTGCAGGTTGATTGAGGTTAATGTCAAAATGAATTGTATATATAGCCATTCAAGGTTAAGGCGCTGTCCTGAACAGCGTCTTGACCTAAAACATATAAACCGCCGTTGCAATCAGCGGCTTAGTCCTTTGAACATATCAGGTCTCTGAGTTGTTACACTACATTAAGCCGCTGTGCAACACAGCGACTTAATTATAAAACGCTGTTATTGACAGCGGCTTACCCTTGTCAACATGTCAAGCCTCTGAGAAGCCTCTGAGTTGTTACACTACATTAAACCGATGTGTAACACAGCGGCTTAATTATAAAACGCTGTTATTGACAGCGGCTTAGCACTGTCAACATGTCAAGCCTCTGAGAAACCTCTGAGTTGTTACACTACATTAAACCGCTGTGTAACACAGCGGCTTAATTATAAAACGCTGTTATTGACAGCGGCTTAGCCCTGTCAACATGTCAAGCCTCTGATAAACCTCTAAGTTGTTACACTACATTAAACCGCTGTGTAACACAGCGCCTTAATTATAAAACGCTGTTATTGACAGCGGCTTAGCCTTGTCAACATGTCAAGCCTCTGATAAACCTCTGAGTTGTTACATTACATTTAGTCGCTGTCCGCAACAGCGGCTAATACTTAGACGCTGTTCTCCACAGCGGTTTATGCATACTCGAAAATTTCTGCCCAATTAGATTTTGATTTTCGTTTAATTATGCCACTAGGATAAAACCGCTGTCCGAAAGAGCGGCTTAAAATTAAGGCGTCGTTGCTAACGGCGTCTTACAAAACGTGTGTAAATTGGGAATGTAATTTGAAAGTTGAGTAGAAAAGAAATGAATTTTTGATTTTTGAGCAAATTAGGAAATTTTTCGTGTTCGTACTGTGAGTTCATAGAAGCATGGATTGCTGATTTTGCGGAGGATGCTTAATCAGCAGACTATGAATCATAGTGGAGGCCGCTGCTGCTTCACTTGTGGGAATTGGAATCCGAATCAAATGGTTGGCTCAAAGTGAACTGAACTGAACAAATTTTATTCATTTTTTTTTATTGGGAAAACATACATAGTCAAGACAAACACCATAACGGACAAGACACACAGTACACATATGCATAACAACTAACATGGGTGAGCTGAAGAAAGCATAGACGACCCTGTGAACACTTGACCAATAGGAACCTTACAACAAAACCAACAAAAGAAACTATGCCTTATGGACAAACGTTGGCCTCTTGAACTGCTTCCTTAATGTTGCTGTAAAGTCTTGGTATTGCTCCTCTGTGATCCCATTCCCAGTGTCTCGTTCTTGCTCATTTAGCGAGCATGTCCGCCTCCTTGTTGTCTTGCCACAAAATGTGCTCCAAACTCCAACCTTTGTGCGCTCCAGAAGCTTGAAACATTCTTCTGACCAGTGTCCTTCAGCTTGAACATTCTCCAGCTGCTTTCCTTTCAAGATGGCGTCAATGGCGTCAGCTTAAGTCTGTGTGGGCGGTCTAAGTGAGATGGACACGCGCGAGCGCGTGGATCTCGGATCTCATCTCCTCTTTTGAAGTCCGATAAGTTTGGTGTTTCTCTCGAGCGCCGTCAGCCGAGTCCGCCGGTCTCATGGCCACCACGGATCCCTCGCTCGAGTTCCGGATGCTATCTAAGCCCCCGGATCCGACCGGAGGCGGTTGCGCAGGCGTCGCACCTCCACGAACCTTTGCTGCGGTGACCTCTTTTGCGAGTGCGGCTGCAAAGCCTCGGCTTTCTCCGCGTTTCAAGCCGATTGATTTAACATCGAGACAATATGGATTGGCGGATGGGATTCCTACGGTGCGGTTTACGACCGCCGAATGTGATGCAGGAGTGGCGTTGTTCCGGCACTCGCTGATTGCGAAATTTACAGTGGGGCGCCCTCCAATTTCCCAGATCCGGGAAACCTTCAAAGCCAATTGGCTTATCAAAGGAAGAGCAACGGTGTCCGAAATCTGGGACGGGCGTCATGTGATGATTATCTTGGATTCCGATGAGGATGCAACTGTGGCTCTTACTTCTCCGATTCGTAAGGTTTGTCATGCCATGTTCCGACTCTTTCGGTATTCGCCTGACTACAATCCTCGCAAGGAGGCGACAACAACCACAAAGTGGGTGAGATTACCTGGACTTCACCTAGGTTTCTTTACCAGAAACTACATCTCAGGTATTGTAAATGTCTTTGGACATTTCCTTGATGTTGATGAGAGAACCAAGGCCTGTGCTTCTCTGAGATTTGCGCGAGTGTGTGTTGAAGTTGATGTGACTAAGGCCATTCCCAAGGAAGTGCAGATCACCCTATCAGATGGGAGAAAGTTCAGGCAAATCATTGAAGTGGAAGGGAATATGGCCTATTGCTCACACTGCCGGGTCCATGGTCACATCTTTGATCAATGCCGCAAGAAAAAACCTTATATGGATTATAAGTATGTGGTTGAGGAGTCTCACAATGCGAGGTATGATAGTGTCCAAGTCAAATTGGGTAATGGGCATAACCCATCTATTACCATCCCTGGTGCTCCTGATGGAAAAGGAAGTAAAGCTAAGGAGGATAATAAACAAGATGGTTGGACAGAGATTAAGAAGCGTCATCGGGGAAGAGGTAGAGAATCTACTGATGTTGCCAAGAATGCAGATAAGCAGAGTGTTCTGAATGCAGGATTTACTCATAAGCCAATTAGTTTTGTGGCTGAGGAGTGTGTGGCCAAAGATAGTTTGGAGACTCAGGAGGAAGAAAAGGTTGTTGACTCTCACTTAGAGGACGCTGGTGCCTCTGCAGTGATTGTTTCTAATGTCAAATCTACAGTGGTTTCTTCTCCAGCACTATTTCCCAGCAGAGAAAGGTATCATGTTTTAGGCGCGGCTTCTTCAAATAATGAGCGTAGATGTTCCTCTCATGCAGGGCAAGTTGTATCGCCGGGGTATAAGGATGAAGTGGAGGGCATAGTCCATGTTTCTACTATGGCTTTGAACGGCAGCGGTGATCACAAAACTGATGTCAGAATGGGTGAGGAAATTCAAGAGCAGGGGGAAGATAGAAGATTAGAAGGCAAAAAATCCAAGGTCGTAAAGGAAAGTAAAACGAAGAGAAGAAATAAGAAGAGTCGCCTAGAAAGTTTAAAAAGAAGTTGTATTGAGGCATTGGATGATACTGAGGTGGACTCCCCTTTTACCATTCCAGTGAAGGTTGTTCCAAAGCCAATTGAAGTTGCGTTGAATTCGAGTCTAAGGAAGGAATTTGAGGCTTTCCTCAAGTTTGCCAGATCGGTTGGGGTCAAAACTAGAGTGCCGGGTGACGTAGCTATGCAGATTCTTTTATCCAATCTGAGAGAGAAACAGGGGAATGATGAAGTGGGAAGGAAGGGAGATTGTAATCATTGGAGGAACTCAAGTATCTTTTTGAAGAGGGGCGAGAGAGGAGAGTCTTAGAGTCAAGCGCCCCGGGTGTGCTATTGAGTGAGCTCTTTAGAGCTTTCGAAAAGGTTGTGTTAGAGTTGTCAGCGAGATAGTTCTTTGTAGTGCTTTAGAGATCTCATCAGTGTTTTTTAGTAGTTGGTCATTTGGACCTCAGTGTGCTTTTAGTGTGCTGGTCCTATGGACCTTAGTGTATCCTCCCAAACCTTTACGGGTTTGGCTTTTTAGTGGTTAAATTCCACTTAAGAATCAAAAAAAAAAATGGCTTCCAAGCTATCTGAGTAGAGAATATTGCTTCCTCTGTTCTCCTCGCTGCTGCCGCTTTCATAGCTATCCAGATTGCTACACCTTCTGCATCCATTGATGATGTGAGCCAAGATCTCCAACCTGCAAAAATGTTATTACATATATTTCCTTCTTAATTAACAATAACTGAATACCCCATTTCCATGTCTTTTCTCTCAAAGGATCCATCACAAAAGTACAAAGAGAGTTCCTTCCTTCGGCTGGTTATATCCCCACATGCCCTCAAGGGTTCTATTCCGCCCATTCATCCATTCATCACACTGGTCTATGACTGATCTAGCTCTAGCTATCACCTCTTTGTGAGTCAATACCTGCTTTCCATCTTATATGCTATTCCTGTTGTACCAGATTAGCCAACATATGCAAACCAGCAGTCTAAATTTCTCTAAGTTCAGCTCATTGCAACAACACTAACACAGCCAGTCTGCAGGATCACTACATGGGATACTTAATACTGATCGATCTATCCCCACTTGTACCCCCCAGCACTCTTTAAAGATATGCAGCACTGACTCCATGTTAAAACCACAAAACACACATTTGGCATCCACGCTGCAACGACCCCTTCTTCAACAAATTTATGCCAATAGGTAAGGCATTATGGAAACATCTCCAGATAAAACATTTTACCGTGTTTGGCAATGTCAGATTCCAAACTTTCCTCCAAAAGCTGGTAATCCTCGAAGAGTCAGAAGGTTCTCCAATTGTTTCCCCTGTATGTTTTTTACATAATAACTCATAAGCTGACCTGCATGTGAAGCATCCAGAGCTTGACTCTCTCCATTCATATCTGTTTTCCTCTTCATTATATAGTACATTCCCAGCTTCAGAATATCCCTCACTGCACATATACTTCTCCAAGCGTGAGAGGGCTTTATTACCAATTGGTGCATTAAAGAGATTCGTACCTTTGAAGCACCTCGCTTTCATCAGCTTGCTCCACAGCAACTCAGGCTTCGTCAATACTCAATAGTCTCCATGCTATGCATTGTTAAAATACACAAGATTCCTCAGTCCTGGGACTAAGCGAGATCTGGGACTCGAGTCATGTCCTCATTATCCTAGATTCGGAAGCTGATGCTACAGCTGTTCTAGCTTGTCCAATGCGCAAGATAGATAGCTCATTGTTCCGCCTCTTTAGGTGGACAGTCGACTACAACCCACGGAAAGAATCGAAGCTGACTACGGCCTGGATCAAGCTTCCCGGCCTTCCCCTGCCCCTTTACGAGAAATGTTTTGTGGATGTGATGGTTTCTACATTTGGGAGACTTCTTGATGTTGATGAACGCACAAAGGCCTGTAATGCTCTAAGGCAGTTGCGCGCTTGTATCGAAGTGGATGTTACTAAGCCTATACCTAGCGAGATATGGGTGATCCTTCCAGACAATCAAGGCTTCTGGCAGCCTGTGGTGGTGGAAACTAAACTATCTTATTGCTCTGGATGCAATAGGCACGGACATGTGCTGGCTGAATGCAGAAAAAGGGCTCATATTCGGGAAAAAAAGATTAGTCAAGCACATCCGGACGTCCCAAAGGCGAGCTCTAAATCAGACTATGGAGTAGTCCTAGACTCCAAGGAAAGCTCGGATATTAACCAACCTAAGGTGAAGATAGGTTGGGTGCATTCTTAACAAGGATAAGGAGGATGAGTGGCAAATTGTCACAAAAAAGAAGAAGGAAAGAAGGGTGTCTTCTATGGGGCAATCCCAGCAACCTCTGGTAAAGGAAATTTCGTTGCCAGTTACCATTGTTGCTGAGGCAGAGGACAATATTGTAGTGTCCACAGGTCGGCTGGTGCATAAGGATAAAGGGATGGCCTTAGCACCCATTTCTGCTATGGCGTTGATCGGCATCGATGCCCGCAAAATTAATCCCCGATTTGGAGAGGAAAATCAAGAGCAGGGGGATGTTAGAAGACTAGAAGGCAAAAAATCCAAAGCCGGGAATGATAGTAAACAGAAGAGAAGAAATAAGAAGAACTGCCTAGAAATTTTAAAAAGAAGTAGTAGTGAGGCGCCGGAGGAAACTGAGGAGGCATCCCCTCTATTCATTCCAGTGAAGTCAGCTCCAAAGCCAGACGAAGTTGCGTTGAATACGAATCAGAGGAAGGAAGTTGAGGCTATCCTCGGGTTTGCCAGTTTGGTTGGGGTCAAAACTAGAGTACCCGGTGAGGAGGCTATACAAATTCTACTATCCAATCTAAGAGAGAAGTTGGGGAGTGGTGAAGTGGGAAGGAAGGGAGATTATAATCAGTGGAGGAGTACAAGTATTTTTTTAAAGAGGGGCGAGAGAGGAGAGCATTAGAGTCAAGCGCCTCGGGTGTGCTAGCGAGAGAGCTCTCATAGAGGGTTGTGCTTGAGTTTCCAGCGAGAGAGATCTTTAGCAGCGTTTGGTAGTGGTTTGGTCCCATGGACCTCAGTGTGTCTTTAGAGTTTGGTCCTAGGGACCTCAGTGTATCTGTTCGAACCCACACGGGTTTGGCTTTTTGGTGGTTAAAATCCTCAGAGTGTCTTTAGTGTTTTGGTCCTATGGGCCTCAGTGTATTTTCGGTGGTGAAAATCCACTTATGAATCAAAAAAAAAAGATTCCTCAGTCCTAATCCTCCTATACTTTTATCTTTCAGAACAGTTTCCCTACTTGCCCAATGAATGTTTCTATCTTTACCATTAGAGCTCCATAAAAATTTAACAGCAGCGCTTAATATGTTGTCACATAGATATTTAGGTAATTTAAAACACTGCATGGGAAACACTGGGATAGATTGGACTGAACTCTTAATTAATATCTCCTTCCCAGCAAATGACAGTAACTTATGTTTCCAGTTTGTTATCTTCTTATTTACTCTCTTCCAATGCCCCTGAATATCTCTCTTTTGTCCAACCCAACCACCACTGGAAGTCCCAAATATTTTGAATGCTTTTCGACTATTTTCACTCCTAGGACGTCCTTTATTTCATTCCTCAGGATAGTGTCAGTGTTACTACTAAAGACCATCTCAGACTTGTCAAAGTTCACTTTCTGTCCAGACAGTAACTCATATTTACTTAAGACCGCTTTTACCTCATTTGCTTCCCCAATATTAGCTCTCATAAATATTAAACTTTCGTCTGCACATAATAGGTGAGATATAGGGGGAGCTTCTGGACTTATCTTAATCCCCTGAATAAATCCTCCTCTTCTCATTTCTAAACATCTAGACAGCCACTCAGAACACAGTATAAACAAGTAAGGTGATATCGGTCTATGTAGCACGGACACGGATACGGACACGGCAAGACACATGGACACGACTCAAAATGTATAAGAAGTGGACACGGCGACATAAATTATATAAAAATATAATTATAATTAACCATGCGCAATTCTTTTGAAATTAAAAACAACTATTCAAACATTAAAGTCACAAAAATCATAAAATACTCATAATGCGTTTTCTTGACTATCTTCAAAGAACACACGCGAGGTTGAGCCAGACATGTCGGCCGATTGGTCCAATTTTTTTTTTAAAATCGGTTTAATTGCAAGTGTCGGCCGATCCAAGTGTCTGAGGCGTGTCCGAGTGTCCGACACGGCAAGTCACCAAAAAATGGGGTGTCCGTGCTACTTAGATATCGGGTCCCCTTGCCTAAGGCCTCGACATGGTATTATCTCCACTACAAATTTTTCCAAATTTTCCGTCCAAAACTTCCGTCTCAATAAAGTCATAAGAACTGGCGACGGTAAATAAAACGGTACATTTTCGAGTCCATTCCGTCACCAAAAACATTTTCGAGGTATTTCCATTATAATTCCGTCAACATTAATTCCGTCGCTCATGAGTTCTCGGATTAGCGACGGAATATAAGTAACGAACAAATGACGGAAAGTACCCGCATATTTTATTCACATACATTCCGACATTTCCGTCATATATGCCAGCGCTTCATTTATAAGGCGCCGTTTATAATGTCAATTAAGACATCGCTTCAACACTGAATCGCTGTCTCATTTGCGAACCATATTTTCTGAATTTTTTTTATATTACTTTATTATCAATTTATTTTAACGTATAATCAATCAGCGTTACACAAATGATTTCAAATATAATTTAATATATAAAAACCATTACTTAGGGGTTAATTTGCGTTACAAATTCATTTAGATAAAGCACTATATATATTTTATTTAAATCATTGAATACAAAGTTGTCACTAATTGATTTATAACGACATCGTGAGCAGTCGAACATTATGCAATCTACGTGTTGGTTGACAACGATAAAAGTGAATTCCTTCCTGTCCTTCGCATCGTACGATGATCATTGATGATCATCTTGCATGCATTCATAAAATTACCCCGAATGCGACTGTCATATTGTGCATCCCAGGTAGCTATACTCTACAAGCAAATCATTTGTAAGATCCGTTAACTTTAGTCATCCAAAGGAAAGTAAAACATTTCTCGAGTTCTTGTTTTGTACCTGAAACTCCTCGAACCATATTTCCTTGCTGCTGTCTGGGATCCTGGTCCATGATGCACACGTTGCGTCCCAACATTTTAAGATGCATTCTTGAGCAATCCGTCGTTGAACATCGAATGGGAAGAAACTGTTACAAAAGTATGGATTACATAACGTGCCGCATTTATCAAAACAGACAATATGAAGAGAACAATAGTAAGTTGTTACTGGTGTCGGCCAATAGGCACAACGTGATCTCTACGAGCAAATCCGCGTGTATTGTCAGTGAAACTCACACGGTCAAATGAAGGAGACATATGTTGACGATTGGAAGGAAGTATATGTTGCTACTGAATGTGGTGGGATGAATGATTTCAAGAGTTCTCAATCTCATAGTTATATAGCGCAACAATGAAATATGGTTGCATAAATTTTTCCGTCAAACTTCCGTCCATTTTCCGTCATCAGATCACGGAAATAACATGTTATAGTGACCGAAACGCAACAACGGTCTATAATTAACGGGAACTTTGTAAAGGTATAATGACGGCAACATGACGGAAAAATGAAACATTTATTGGAAATATATTAGTGATTTCCAACGCCTTACAATTATGTCATAAATTGTATATTACATTCATATATTGTCAGTGAATTGAATTTGTACTTGGAAATTGTCAACGGATTAAACGGCTGAAAATTTATGTTCGAAATCGGACTCGTAGAATACAAATTTATACATTAAAACGACGCTTAACTGAGACGCGCCGTATCAGGTATACTTAAAACATCGCTTACACATAAGGCGCTGACTTAAGTTCATAATAAACGGCGCCTTAGAAATGACACGCTGTCTCATTGAATATATTGCTTATATCTTAAACAAATTTATTATTACCCGGGTATACTTTAAAACGGCGCTTAATTTAGACGCGCCGTATCAGGTAGACTTAAAACATCGGTTACCCATAAGGCGCTGACTTAAGTTCATAATAAACGGCGCCTTACAAATGACACGCTGTTTCATTGGACATTATAAACGGCGCCTTCCACTTTAAGCGCTGTCGAAAGTGCGAATATGCATTGATATTTTTGATTGTTACAAACAATCCCGTGCACGATACCATTTCCTTAATAAACATTTATTCCCGATTACATTGCTCTATATTATCAACAAAAACAAACACATTTGCATTGCCCAGCATTATATGTACAAAACATTTGGACCAATATACAGCATATATATGATGTGTTTTACACTGGATTATCTGCTTGCCGCAAATAATCTACCAATTCATTAGCAAAGTCGCACCTCATATCATTCAGGACATTGTTACCATACGAGTCCTCTCCTGTTGGGAAAGCCTTGGAAAAAAGCGCACAGTTATCAAATTGGCATATACGTAGACTAATGGTTGATGCTCTATTACTTATCGGGGCATATATTTACCTGTCTGATGTCTTCATGAAGAGATCCATTGGTTTGATGAACAAACTTCGTTATGTCGCGCATTTATTGCAACACATAGTAGCCACACACTTCAGTGTTGAAGGGCTGTCTGGGGCACTGAAATAAGAAATGATTTATAAAAATAAATCAAACGTATTAAGTAAAAGAATAAAAGAATTTGGTCTATTCTGTTGTTATTTGTTAAGTCCATACCGTTAAAGTCCTCCACTGTATAGGTTCATCTGACGGGAGATTGAAGTATGTACGCAATCCCCTGTAACATTAGTGTAATTAATATAAGTTGTAGCACTTGTAGTATTGGTAAGAAATAGCGGATTAGCATAGTCGTCGTTACGTGTTGACGAAATTTATTGCATCATCCATCGGTGGACTTGCGATTGGATCAAGCCAAAGGACCAAGCGCTTCTCGGGGAATATGACAATTAACATCCAATGCCACCTAATAAATATATATTTTAAATGTTATATTCGTATACAATGTATTTCATCGAAAACACAGATGACCACGGAAAATAATAACTTACTTTTTGACATGGACGTAGGGGAGGAAGTAGCAAAAATTATGAACGTAGTCTGGCATTTGCAATCTCCTCTCGAAGCAAGCGACCCTCGTTTCTAGATCGACGGACGGAGTCATATGACTCGGTCTGAAGTATCCAAACCTAATGCCCGGCGGGATCTTATCGTGTATAACTCTGTTGCCATTTGAATAATTAAGTGTTCCAGTCAACAAAATTTCATTGTTAACAACAAATAATAATAAATAAATAAAAATTTACCCCATGTACACTTCAACCGCGGTTGCACTCAAAGCTTCCAATGAGGTGAACTGCAAAATGTCAGATTTTTCCAGTTGGATATAACAATCTTCACCGAAAACTTCGCTAGCAATGTACACCGAATAGATAGTCGACTTGGCCATCATTTTCGCGTGTTCGTACAAAAAACGACATATCATTGTCATTCCTTCAAGTTTAGCGTCGTCAAAACTGCTACATTGGAGTTTAAAAAATCTGTACTCGTCATATCCCTGTGCGGGAAAAAAAAACCAATGAACCTATTCACATTGATATGCTTATAGGTGTTTCTTATCATATAACAGAATTTAGGAATCAACTACCTTTTCATCAATGTCTACCAGACATTTTGGCCATCCCACAAAATCACCCAGTGCATCTGATACTTTCTCCATGCGCCCCAACTTCATTGGAAGCTCTGCCGACGGTTCAAGTTCAATCTCTACAACCACCTTCACCATCTCATCAGTCAGCTCTTGACACTGAACGAAGCGTCCTCTCATCACTCTGCCAAGTGCTACAAGTATCCTGCCCTAATCCGAACCTCCTCCTTCCACGTGCAGCAAGCATTTCTTCCCAACCTGAAATGGAAAAATTCAGACACATTTACGAAGTAAATTGAAATTTCGTCGTAATTTAAAAAATTACGGAATATTACCTTGGGTATATCTCCAAATGGGTCATCATCGTACCCAATTTCAGGGCTATGACTCGTAAGAGCGTTCGAAGTGACAGTGCACTGTGTGGTCGACGAAGAAGATTGCTTCCCAAATACTTTTTTCCAACCTACCAAACACCCCACCCCCCGTGTTCGTCCAGGGTACTCGTCATTTCCTATGGCCTCTGTTAATATGTCACGTCGACCATGGCATATAAATTTTCCTTCCCTCACTTGCTTCTCCAATTCATCCTGATACCGAAGTGAATGGACGTTCATGACAGTCACAGACAGTTACGTAATTATTTAACGTATTCTTCAATATGCTAAATTCATGTGGGGAACCAGCTTACGAAGGTTTCACGACGGAGACGGAGCTTTCAATTCACATGAAAATGCTGGCAACAAAAGCTAACTACGGATTATCAGAAGGCGCATTTAACGCTGTTTGTGGAACGATGAAAAATCTAATTGGGGGGGAGAATAAGATCCCATCTTCATTCAAAGAGTCGAAAAAACTCGTATCTGATCTCGGAATGGGGTACCAAAGGATTGACGTTTGCGTAGGGGGTTGTATGATTTACTATGTTTGCGACGAAAGTTTGACAGAATGTCGTTTCTGCAAGGAACGAAGATATCATCGTCCAAGACGCACAGAAAGTTCTTCATCGTACCAACGAAATGCGAGGAGGCAAATGTTTTACTTGCCGATTATACCGCGTTTACAAAGACTTTTTTTATCTCAAAGCTTGGCTAAAGAAATGACCTGGCACGCTTTACCCAAAGAAGACGTGAATCGCATGCTACACCCTTCGGACGGAGAATCTTGGAAGCAATTCGATCGGTGTCATCCTCATTTTGCATCGGATGCACGTAACGTAAGATTGGGATTATGCACTGATGGATTTAATCCATGGGGTATGTCCACAAAACAGTACTCCGTTTGGCCTGTCATGGTAACAACATACAACTTACCACCGTGGTTGTGCATGAAAACGAGATTCATTTGGTTAACTATACTAATCCTTGGTCCGTCAAGTCCAAAGAAGCGGTTGGACATATATCTAAGGCCTCTTATTGATGACTTGGTTCAACTTTGGAATGTTGGGGTCGACACGTATGATGCTAATCGCAGACAGACTTTTACGTTGAGGGCAGCTCTCATGTGGACTGTATCTGATTTCCCTGCCTATGCAATGTTGTCGGGGTGGTCAACGCAAGGGAAACTCGGCTGTCCCTACTGTATGGAGGACTTGAAGACATTCGTGTTGAAAAATGGAAGAAAAGTATCGTATTTTGGCTGTCACAGACGATTTTTATCAGAAAATCATCCATATCGGGGTGATGTTAGGAATTTTTACAGAGATCGAACCGACTTTGATGGTCCAGTCCCATTTCGTTCTGGTCAAGCAGTTCATGACAGGGTTAGGAACTTAAAATATATATGGGAGCAGCATATGAATGAGGTTTGCGACGGCTTCGGTGTGGAACACAACTGGACAAAGAAATCGATTTTTTGGGGACTACCTTACTGGGTGGACTTGAAGCTTAGACATAATCTAGACGTCATGCACATTGAAAAGAATTTTTTTGAGAATTTATTCAACACCATCATGGATGTTAAGGGGAAAACAAAAGATGACGGTGTGAAGTGTAGAAAAGATATCGGGTTGTACTGTCGAAGACCCGAATTGGAACTGAAAACTTGTCGGGGACGTTTGGTAGCGAATAAGGCCAAATATCAGCTAACGCGAGAAGAACAGAAAAATGTACTTATTTGGGTGAAGTCTCTGATGTTTCGTGATGGATTTTCATCTAATTTGGGGAACAAAGTAGATCTGAGTGCACTAAAAATAGTTGGTTACAAGTCACACGACGCACACGTATTTATAGAGCGACTCATGCCAATTGCTTTCAAGGGGTTTTTACCTAATAAGATCTGGGAAGCTGTATCCGAGTTGTGTACATTTTTCCGAGATATATGTGCATCTTCCCTGCACGTTGAGCGAATGGAACACTGGCAGAACAACATATCGGTGACACTGTGTAAACTGGAGTCCATATTTCCCCCTTCATTTTTCGACTCAATGGAACACCTACCAATCCATTTGGCTGATGAGGTTGTACTTGGTGGACCAGTACACTATCGTTGGATGTATCCGTTTGAGCGTTTCATATACCGTCTTAAACAATTGGGCCATAAGGGAAACAGAGCTGAGGTGGAAGCCAGTATTGTTAACGCATACATACAGCTGGAGACTTCGTATTTGAGGTCCGACTACCTAGGTCCGGAATTAACAACAACCGACCTAAGATACAAACGAAACGAATTTGGGACATCAGATTTCGAGGACCCTCAGATTTCTATTTTCAATTACCCAGGAGTTGGTGGGAGCAAAAGTAAAAGGAGGGTATTGGACAACCGGGAATTTAAAAAAGCAACTCATTACATATTTAGCAACACCCCTGAACTTGAACAATATTTGGAATTATTTGAAACCGGCTTAAGACAAAGACGACCGCGACTTAATGATCAGCAAATATACGATGTCGTATTAACGGAATTCCCAGAATGGCTGAATTCCCATGTAAGTAGAATCAACTTACGGTTCGTTCCATTATGCGTATAAATTAAACTGTAGCACTTTTATGATTAAATTCTCTCCAGGCTTGGGAGCTTGGAGAAACTATAGGACTGCCACAATGGATTCACTACTTGTCCGCTGGATTCCAATCCGACGTTGCATGTTCGGCGACATACAAAGTTAACAACTACAAGTTTCACATTGAAAGCCACGGTGAAGGGAGGAACACGGTGAACAGTCATGTGTACGTGAAGGGAACGGAGGGTACACACTACTACGGGGTGATTGAAGAAATAATTCATATGAGATGTAGGAGCAACCATCGCCTAAAGGTTGTCTTGTTCAAGTGTCGTTGGTATGACCCTCAGTTTGTTAGGTCATACCCGTCTAACGGGGTTGTCATCGTGAACACTCATAGACCATACCCCCATTACGACCCATACATTCTTGCCCAGCAAGCTGTGCAAGTTTACTATGTTACATTTCCAGGATTAGCATCGCAAAATAATCAGGGTTGGGTAGCAATTTGTCCTGTGAAACCAACAAACGCAATCGACATGGAGGCGGCGAATGTTCCGTTCCAAGATGATGGTGAAATGGGAACTGAGATGCCTGTATTGGTCAACGATATCGGATCCGTAGGGGACCTTGCTGATGATGAGGTGAATGAGTACGACACCGAAGAAGAAGACAGGAACGACGAGCACGTAGCTTTTAATCCGGATACCGAAGAAGAGTCTGACGAATCGTCGTGAAGCAAATGAAGCAATGAAAAATCAGACCAAACGGACATGCAAGTCGACCTAAGAAAAATGTGTAGAGAATGTTGTGCTTGTGTATCGAATAACAAGTCTGATCTTTAATTATATAACTCTGATCAATTTTATCTTAAGTCTGATCATTTATTTTTTCGCATTGCTATTCATTAATTCTATTTTAAGTATGACCATTCATATATGTTTTTAAGTCAGACATATTGTGCCTAGTCTGAGCATTCATTGTATTTTAAGTATGATTTAACCTAAGTTTCTCGGCCAACACTTCATGAACTTCTCGTGACTATGCACAATGGCAACACAAGAAGTTCATGAAGCGTTGTGCAGAGAAAATTAAGCATTTTACACAAATATCCGAAGGATTTTGGTGTCGTAGGTTTATTGGGTTTTACTCTCCCCTTTTATATTCACTTGTGAATCCAAGTCAATGACATCGAGCAATGTGGGATATTAGAATATTGAAATTTCAAATTGTCGCAATGTGGGATATTAGGATATTAAAATTTCAAAGGTTCAAAAAATTAGGTAGGATATTAATATTCTTTAGTAATGTATATGACATGGTTAATAAAATGTGAATGGGAAAAAGATTATGTATGCGTAATCATCAATTTTGTTATTTTAAATAATGGAAAGGGCTGGAACGTTTTGTGTTATGTAATTTTCTGGAAAAATGATAAGTAAACAGCGCTTAATAAATGTACGCTGTTTAAAGTAACAACAAAACTGCGCTTCTTTAATAGACGATGTCATAATGCAATAAAAAAACAGCGCCTGTCTGAGTAGCGATGTAATATAGTACAAAAAAACAGCGCTTCTTAAATAGACGATGTCATATGGGACATTTAGCACATCGCTTATACGTTAAGCGCCGTATTAAATAAGTAAAATTCAGCGCCTATATACAAAGGCGACGTAATATCTAATTACATCAGCGCTTTGCAAAACAAGCGCTGTTATATTCATCTAAAAAAAATCCCCGCCGTATTCGCCCGCGTAGACGAGTTAAAAAGTTTTGGTTAAAATAGACTAAATACATATTGTTTTGGACAAAGCGAATTGAAATTACATGCGCAATGTAAAACCCTCATTATCCGTGTTAGAACACAATCGTCCGCCGTACCCCGCCGAGCTCGACAGCCGATTTTTGTGCCAATTGCTAAGCAACCTTGATAGCCCAGGTATGGGAAAACTACTCGTCTTTCTCTTGTGCGCTTCAGTTGAGTTCGTGATTCTATTGTTCGGCTGCGGTTATTTGTTTGTTCGAATCCAATTGGTATAAAAAGTGTGTCAAATGTTATGCGCGTGTGTCCGATTTCAGAAACAAATTTGTTTGTTCGGCGTGTGTTCGTGTGTGTTTGTGTGTGAATTTCTATACAACAAATGTTCGAAACTGGTCGCCTGACAAATTGTGTTTATGTCCTCTGTGTTAGCTGTACGTGTTGTCATCATATGTTGATATCTGTTGATACAATCTGTTTGAACTTTCTGATAATGAAATGCCTGTAGCTCATCGTCCTTAGGTACCTATGATACTATTTGGCTTAAATTAATATTTGTCATACACATACTCGAATGGCTGCTGTTTTGGTTCATAATGTGGTTACAAGAACAAGATACAACAATGTGTTTTATCTGTGATTTGAAATTACTAATTTAAATTTTATGGCAGGGTAAATGGCACCACTCAAGCGAAATGTACAGGGTAAAAGGAAAACCGTGGCTGGTAGAGGGTCAGCACAAACGTGGCTAACTGAAATACGCCAACCAAGACAGCTGATTCAGGGTGATCAACATCAGCCATCAGCTGGGGAAAACAGTCAAAATCGAGATGCGTACAGACCTTCTGTTCCGGTACAGGATCATATCCCTGCGAGACAAGGGGGTGAGGAAAGGCAAAGTACACCATCGTCAACCGGGGACAGACGTCCAAGTCCAGACCTTTACAGGCCTTCTATGCATGTACCGGACCCTACTGTGAATCCTATGGATGAAGACAGAGTCTTACCAGAAGTGGATGAGTACTCAATCGACGACCTGTTTCATATGGTGGGGGTGAACAGGGACGAGGATGCCGAAGAGAGGGCCTCACCTTCGGCATATGCTGACGATCATGATGACGGAATTCGGACAGATTTCGTTAGAGGAGGGACTTCGGCCGGTGGCGGAGTCAGTGAGGAGACTCTGTTGGGTTCAATGCCACATGATATTCGGCCTTGGATCACTCCAGCTGGGCATGACAAGTGAGTACTTTTATTGTACATAAATGTGTTCAGCTTGTTTATACTAACCATATTATAAATGTTACACCTTGTATTTTTTTCAGCTTTGACCCCCCTTCGGCTGTTAACAAAATCGGGCTTCAATGCATTGGACCTGGCTTTAAGATTGGTTGGACGACAGTGGAGACGTGTGATCCACAAGCTCCGGTGAAGTGGTTTCGACACTTCAAGGTAAAAGTGAAATTGTAGCAGTTGCATTATTTTTTGGGTAATTTCGTTTTCGATTACATAGTTTTGTGATTCTATGTAATGTATATGTAGAGCTTGTACCGGTGGGATCCGATACACACCGACCAAATTGAGGCCAACTTTAGGAAAAAGGCGGCTAAGATTCTACAAGATTCGTGGAGAGGTTTGCGAACCGGGAAAACCAAAGGCCCGAAATGGTTGACCAAAGATCACATAGATGCGGGAAGAGCTCGATTTAATACGAACCCATCATTCATAGCCCGCAGTGAAAAGAACAAGCAAACGTATGCTGCCAACCTTGCCAGATACGGCCCGAAATTGCACGCATTTGGGTCTAGACCGGCACACTTTCACCATGCGAAGATGGTAATAATTAAATTTTTACACTTAAATTTTTCACAATAAATTTATCATTAAATTGTTACACTAATAATTCAATTTTTACAGTTAAATTTTTTCACAACACATTATCATTAAATTTGCAGGAAAAGGACAATAAAAGACAAGTGTTGCTAACTGATATGTTTGACAAGAAATACAAGAGGCAGGATGGGACGTATCTGATACCCGATTGGGAGAACAAAAGGGTACACTTAACAAATTATATTTGTTTATTACATTTGTTTCTTAATAGATATCAGTGTAACTCAATAATATGTTTCTTATTGTATTTTGACTCACAATTTTGACAAGATATTTGTACGAATGTGCAGAAACAGCTTGCTGATGCTGAAGCTCTGGTCCTGAAGGATCGCGTTGCAGATGAAAGGGTACCAGATGAAAAGCTGGTAGAGGCCGCTGCAACTGTCATGGGAGTTCACCCAAGGTCGGGGATACCGTATCTGTATGGTCCTGCAGCAACATTAGTGTCGGAACAGTACTCTTCAACGGGCAGCCAGTCGTGTGCCAGCGTGCAAGGACCAGCAAGGAGCCAATCATCGAACGATTACACTCAGGAGCTTGTGCCACGTTTAGAGCGCATGGAATCCCGACAGGAAGCTGATTTGAGGAGCATGCAACAACAACAGGAGTCCCTGAGAGAGAGCATGGACCAAATGATGCAAATGCAAGCTGCTATGATGAGGATGCTCAGTACTTCTGGATACCAGCCGCCCTCCGATCGAAGCTCGGATGGAAACAACCATGATGGCCATCAGGAATCGAATGAAGACCGCAGATATTAGGCATTTTAATTTTGTTTGATTCGAATTATTTTAATATAATTTCAAAATTCGAATTTTAATAGTTGATTTTGTTAAATCAAATTTAAATTAAATTTTGTTAAATTTGAAACAAAATTTTATTAACAAAATTCGAATTTAAATTTTGTTAAATTTTAATTTATAACAGTACCGGACACAAGACGGTATGTAGACGGAAAATACGGATGACGGAGTGAAGACGGGAACAATGACGGAACTACGAGTATCGTAATAACGACGGAATGTAGACGGAAAATAACGACGACGGAACGTAGATGGATTATGCCGATAATATATATTGACGGAATTATGCCGGTCAAATGACGGCAACGTGAGTAGCGTAATATAGACGAAAGATTGACGGAATACAATATTCAAGGAATATAGACTGAAAGTTGACAGAAAATGTTTTACGTAACTGTGACGGAAAATGTTTTACGTAACTGTGACGGAAAATGTTTTACGTAATATGTACGGAGTGTAGACGGAAATGTTTTTACGTAACTGTGACGGAATAACAACGACACGCAGACGGGATTATACGTACCGGACATATGACGGAACATAAACGGAATAATTTGACGTCGCCTATATATGAAGGCGCCGTTATATGAATCCTAAGGCAGCGCCTAAAGTAAAGCGCTGTCTCAATACATATATTCAACGTCGCTTAGACAGAAGCGCCGTTTAAAAGTCACGGAAAAATAACTGAAATACGACTGAATCAGATATCGTGAGTAGCGTAATATAGACGAAAGATTGACGGAATATATATCGAAGGAATATAGACTGAAAGTTGACGGAAAATACGTTAACGTAATATGTTCGGAGTGTAGACGGAAATGTTTTACGTAACTGTGACGAAATATCAACGACAGCAGACGGAATTACACGTACCGGACATATGACGGAATAGAAACGGAAAGTCGACGGAATAATTGGACGGAATGTCGACGGAAAATATTTACCGTCGGGAAAATTTCCGACATCATCGTCGTTGAAGGAAAGTTGACGGAAATTCACGTTTTTCCGTCAACTTTCCGTCCCTTTTCCTGCGCATTCTTGAAGACGAAAATTATGGAAAAATTAGTAGTGCTCCCTAGACCATTTGTTGTTCAATTTAACTCTATAGGTTATTGTTCTAATGCACACAGATATTAACTTAATCCACTGTCTAGGGAAACCGAACTTATCTAACATATGTTCAAGGAATTCCCATTCAATTCGGTCATACGCTTTACTCATGTCAAGTTTAAGGGACCAAAAAAAATTTTAGACTGTTTACTTGTTTTAATAAATTGGCTAAGTTCATGAGCTATCAAAATGTTATCCGTTATGAGACGACCCTTAACAAATGCACTTTGGGGTTCCGAGATTACCTTATGGAGGAAGCATTGGAGCCTATTAGCGAGGACCTTCGTAATGACCTTCAATGCCGTATAGCAAACGCTAATGGGCCTGAAATCCTCGAGTCTCATTGCACCCTTCCTCTTTGGTATCAATACAACTCTGGTTCTATTCAGCCGAGCATCCAATACTCCTTCATTAAGAAATCTCAGGACATCCTTACACAAGGTATCCCCTACGATATTCCAGTGTCTTTGAAAGAATAGTGCAGGGTATCCATCCAGTCTTGGGGCCTTTGTCAAGGCCATTTGAAATAGTGCTTTCTTGATCTCCACCCTTGTGTATGGTCTTAGCAGTTCTTGGCACATATCATCCGTTATCAGCCTTGGAATACACTCCAGCTTTTCTGCCCAGTTATATATTGCACCATGACGACTTGAAGCAAATAAGTTCTCAAAGTAGTCCCCAACTGCTCTTTTCAATACTCTTGATATTCTTCTTTACATGACCAAATTCCCGACTGTTCCAGCCACTTAGATCATCAGCGCATGATTCAAGAGCGTCCACTATATTGGTAGAGTTATTTGCTGCCTTACTCCATGCCTCTCTAACCACATCCGGAAAGCCTTTATGCTTATGCCACATAGCCTCGTAAGTGAATTTGGTCTCCTCCTTCTCGACTCTTCTTCTTCGATTTATTATCAACAATGGTCCGAGGTTACTGTTGTTACATGCCTTACTGTCAAGTTGGGGAAGATATTTTTCAGTTCTGAATTTCCCAGTGCCCCATCAAGCCTGGCTCTTGCTTCGTTGGGGAAAAGCCTTCTGTTCGAATACGTGTAGAGAGAACATATAAACCCCAAATCAATGAGCCCACACCTATCAATACATTCCCTAATTTTTTACATTCTCCGTCTATCTCTCACCATTCTACCTTTTGCTTCCCAGCTATATAATGTTTCGTTGAAATCTCCCGCTACTAGCCAAGGGGAATTGTCTTCTCTACAAAGAGATTCTAGCGGTCTCCAGCTTCCCTCTCTATGTCGACTGTTTGGATTTGTTGGAAAAAATTTAAGGGCGAAGAAAATTAAGCAAGTACTGGTTTAATTGTACATTAGTGTGACTAATGTGACACATTATGGGTAGAGATAATTAAATAGTTAAATATTGATTTAATTAATTAAATAGTTAAATATTGATTTAATTATTTAATTAATATTATTATCCTCTCATGATGGGCTGATTCTAATTAGTGGGCTCATTATTAGTGGTTCTAATAACGTGGGTTTTCTTATATAAAGAAAACACAGTGCGTTATTTAGAAAAAATAGAGAAAACCCTAAATACGTTTACAGCATTCTTGGCATGAAGGATAAGCCGGCCGGCATATTTGTTTGAGTTTTTCTTCGCGTGTACGGTGATAGTTGAAGGCCAGAAATATTCGATCGACAAAGCTTGGTGCTCAGTTGTTGTCGAGTCCCAAGCACAGTAGGGCGGCAATCTTGCTTTAAGGACAGCGTCCAACGCGATTCGATCCACTTCGGTTTGCGATTATTTTTTCAGTCATTCATTCTGTATTGCATATTGTTCTGTTTAATCGTATCTCAAAATTTTATATCTGTTATTCAGTAACTTCGTAGTATCCGCCTGTTAATTCAGATTATTTACCAATAATCTTAAAGCAAGATTGATTATTGTTTAACTATGTTGAAGTTACTGATAAAAACATTAGTCTGTGTTTATAGACAGAGGTGTAGATGACGAATGATACAGATCAGATGAGAAACCAAACGGTTTTTGCCTTGGGTTCTGGCGGTTGATTCGCATTCTCAGGAGGTGTCGGCGCAACGCTAAGCTGGAAACCCTAATATGGTTTGGCGGTTCCATGGATGAAGCCGGTTCTGTTGGTTCTTGGATAATCATGCTACTAAAATGGGCCTGGTGGACCCATTTGATTATCCCTTTTAGTTGATTGTCCTTTTTGTTGGCAGGAAACCCTAAGTTGTGTTTATTAGGCTTAATGCCTCAGTCGGCCACTCGGGATTGGACTTCAAGAAATTGGGCTCATATAATATTTCAGCTCATTCAAATGCTTGTTTTTCAACCTGACTAATATGATCTTTGAATTTGCTTTAAGATTATTGATGAATTAAAATGGCAGACAGTGCAGCTGGTGGATCAATAGGAAATCAAATTGATGAATTAAAATGGTTCAATTGATACAGCTTGGCTTAATGAAGTGGCAGGAGGTGCTGCAGTAGTGCCCGACACGCACTGGTGAAGCTTGCGATGATGGAGTTGTCGCTGAAGACGAGACTCTCAGCAGTGCATTAGCTGCTGCACAACTGAGTTTTACGATGAAAACCCCAGGAGCACATTATCTGAATGTGCATTTGATAATTTAAAGTACAAAGGCTGTTCGCTGTTGGTCGAGTCCCACTATTGATTGGTTCGAACGGGATGCGACGGCATGATTGATTAAGGATCGCCAAAAGAGGAGCATAAAAGAGCTGCTCCAATAACAGTGATGGCTGTTCGATTTGCATATAGTGCATGTATGCAGGCTGTGGTGAGCTTGATGTAAGGTGTGGGTCAGCCTTGTTGAGCCTGCTAGAAATGAAGAGCCGGCCCATTAAGGGGGGTATACTGATTGTCTGAACTGATTTCGTTCAGATTGAACCAACTTGGTTTGGTTCGGTCATGTATGACTACTATCATGTGAATCAATTATAATTTGCTTATTAAATTTTAATTAATTCAGATTGCTGAACCAACTTGGTTTGGTTCGGTCAGGTATGACTACTATCATGTGAATCAATTATAATTTGCTTATTAAATTTTAATTAATTCAGATTGGTTCAAGGAGCTTGATTGATCCAGTGTAGTTTAGTCCGCTGATCCAATTTTGAAATTGGTTTGAGATGGATATGGTTCAATCAGACATGGAGCACATGTTCTCCATGTCTGATTGAACCTGATGATATATCGGTGGCTCTCAATGTGGGGGCAGCACCTGCTGTAATAAGGTATTGTACCACCTTGATGCTGGCTACGACCAGGAACAAACTTGCGAGTCTGGTTCCAGGGATAGACCTGCGAGTCTAGTTTCGTGAATATACCTGAGGGTATAGTTCCAACTATTTGAGTGGCACGAGTGCCTATCATATTGCTTGATGAATTTGGTTTGTATACCAAATATCATTTTGAAAGCACAAATTGGGACTTGCTTTGAACAACACAGTAGCAGATGAGTCTACACTGTGATGTAATGAAATTAGTCAAATGGCCTGGTGAACTTGAGTTCAGTGAGGGGCATGTTGGGATTGAGCTTGACTATTAGACTGTCTTTGAATTGATAAGGTGCTGGTTGGAATCACAGATGAATAGTCGATGAATGAGTCAAGCTTGCTGTTGCAGCTGGACTACTCTAGTAGATGAGCTAATTCAGTCAAGGGTGATGATGGTTATTGCCTCATCTGGAAATTGATTTATGTTGTTAAATCGGTTCTGGTTCTTCGAAATGAACTAATTTGGTCTGAGTCAACAAGGTTTATTCAAAACTTTGAATTGATAAGGGCTACAAAGGCCCATGTGGGTCTGGTCTTGTTGACGAGCCCAAAGGATAATGGTCGGATGATGGATCAATATACACCCTAATATGATTGGGTTGATTGAAGGTTGAATCAAGTTGACTTGGTTCAATTCATTCACATAAGTAGAGTTTGAAATTTGTTCAAACTAGTTTTGATTTCATCTAACTTGAGAATAAAAATAAAACTTGTGGTGAACGAACCGATGACTCTTAGTGTCGGGGCACATCCTGTTGAAGTGTTATATCACTTCAATGATGATTACGGTAAAAAACAAACTTGTGAGTTAAGTTCCAGAAATATATCTGCGGATATAGTTTCAAACTGTGTGTGACATGACTGCATGGCGTAGTACTTAATATATTTGGACTATATATCCAAATGTCATTTGGGTTAAAAGCGTAAAAGTGAAATTTGCACTGAAGCAAATGTGATAGGAATTCCTTTCATAGTGTTGAAAGCGATGTGAAACCCCTTGAGTCAATCCATAGTGAGTTATGTGATTTGAGATATGGGGTGGTAACAAGTAATTCGTGACTTTCATCGATGATAGTACAAAATATTGTAATGAATATTTGCTTAATAGCAAAGCTGTGACGATTGAGGAAAAACAAGTCGTGTGAAGTTGAATATCAACTTCAGAGGTTGAGTAGCAACTTGATAAGTTGAGAAAATTAATATTGGAAGTGAGCGTGATCACCCCATTATACTCTCTTAAGTCGAACAGTGTTTCGAAACGGAAAAGTTGTATTTTAGAAGAGATGATTAATGTAATGATGGTAAGCTCCGTGTTGCCCTAAGGAATGTGGGGGAGACCATCTTATTATCTTTTGAGTAAGATACCTCGTAAAGAATATAAGTCTCTTTATAAGTCATTTAAGGAAACGACGTCTTCCTATAAGTACTTGCAAGTGTGGGGTGCCTTGCTATGGTAATGACCCCTGGTCCCAAGAGAATAGGGGTAGGATCAAAAATCATTGATAATGATTTCATTGGTTATGCGCAAACGAGTAATGCGTATAGATTCGTTATGTATGAATCGAAAAATTCAAATATGCACAAGAATAGTATAATGGAACCAAAGAACGCGTCGTTCTTCGAAAGTGTATTTCCTTATAAGGTTAAGGAAGGTATGTCGGGTTCTTCTCAGTTATTGGAGGATATTGAAGAAGTATCTTAAGAACGAGAGAATGAGGAAGAACCTCAACATGAGATCGACTCGGAGAAACCGAGACAAAGTAAGCGAGGGAGGATAGATAAATCATATGAACTTGATTTTCTGACCTACATGCTTGAGGCTGAACCTCAAACATATAAAGAGGTCGTCAGTTTAATGAAGGGTCTCTCATGAAAGAAACCATAAGATGTGATTGACTTCATCCTTGAGAACCATACTTGAGAGTTGGTTAACCTTCCTCCTAGATGTTAATCACATGGTTCAAAGTGGATCTTCAAGAGGAAGATGAATGCAGATGGATCTGCATCGATATACAAGACGAGACTTGTAATAAAAGAGTATATATTAAGGAAAGGTCTATACTACTTTGATACTTATTCTCTAGTAAAGAGAATAACATCAAAGATGACAGTGGTCATTACTACTTTGCGCAATCTGGAAATTCACCAGATGGAGGTAAAGACTGCTTCCTCAATGGAAAAGTGAGGAAGAGATTTACACTAAACAACCTGAGGGTTTAATTGTTATTGCTGGGTAAGAGAACAAAGGTTGTGAATCTCTCAATAGCCTGAAGCAAGCGCCAAAGCAGTGACGTTTGAAATTAGACAACGTAATGATGTCTAATGACTTTAAGATCAACAAGTGTGACAAATGTGTATACATTAAGAACATTGAACACGGATACGTGACTTTGTTTCTTAATGTTGATGACATTTTCATTGCGGGAAGCAATGAGAATACACTAAGTCCAACTAGTCATTATTGAACTAGAAGTTTGATATGAAGGCTTTGAGACTTGCCGAAGTAATTTTAGGCATTAAAATTACACGAAGGTTAAAGGGACTCGTATTAAGTCAGTCACACTACGTTGACAAACTCTTAGACAAATCTGAAGAAGACAGTCCAGGACTGTCTAGAATACCCGTTGACGTGAATCAACACATGTCCAAGAATAAACGTGAATGCATCTCCCAAATGGAATATGTCAGAGTGATAAGCAGTCTAATGTACTTGATGAATTGTACTATATCAAACAATGCTTACACTGTGAGTAGACTAGCGAGATACACGAGTAATCCAGGAAGTGCACACTGGAAGGCTGTCATGAGAGTACTGAAGTACCTACGATTTACTCGTAATTATAGTCTACACTACACCAGATATTTGGAGGTCATTGAGGATTTCAATGACTTTAGGCCATGAGTGGCTATGGGTTCATTGTGGGAGAGGCAAATGTGTCTTGGAATCCTTTAAACAGACTGTGTTAGTCAAGGTCGATTATAGGCTGAGTTCTTCGCATCAAATAATTGTGAGAAGATGCTAAGTGGTCAAGGAATTTAGAGGAGGATATTCCTGAATGGACACAACTTGTGCCAACAATGTGGTTGCATTATGAGAATCAATCATTGATTTCTTGGCACATAATGTTATGTATAATGGTTAGTCTCGACATTTACATCGACGACATAATACCATTAAACAACTTCTATGCACTTGAGTCATATTGACTATATGAGGTCCAAAGAGAATAATGCGGATCCGCTAACCAAAGGGTTAAGTAAGGACCTAATAGAGAAGTTGTCCGAAGGAATGAGATTGAAGCCTTTTGATTGGTAATATCAAAACACATGCTTAAGCCCTTTTGGAAATAAAGTCGAGGCAACGGAAAACCCTACCATGATGACTGGAGATCCCAAGAACTTGGTTCAAAGGGACCACCTAACTGCTAAGACTATGAGGTCACTGTGGGGTAATACCCCAGTCCTATTCCGAGATTAAACAGTGACTTCTGCACGAGGCTAAGCTCGAAGCTTTTAATGATTCTAGTAATTTGAATAATGAGATTCAAATGGGTAACGCGGGATTACTAGAAAGAATCACCTATGTGAGAGAGAAGTGGGGTCGCTTCAGAGGAGAATTCAAAGGGCTTAATTCTTTAGAAACTCTTGCAGAACCTGGAAAGGGGTGTCATGACCAAAATGGGCCCACCAGTGAGAACTGAATAATGGTCAGGAAAATATCTGTGGGGGACATGGCTTTCGTTTACATTATAAGACGAACAATTCAAAAACAATCACGTCTACTGAATAGTCAGTAAAGAGAACATGTTTTCCTAAGGGAAGGTTCAAGGGCGATGACCTACCTATCCTATGCAGATATCAACGTAGAAGCTATCACCGCATTGAGTTGAGTTTTGATTTTAATTTTCATTACTTGATTTTCTTCATGTGGGTGATTGTTGAAAAAAGTGGTATTAAGGGTGAAGAAAATTAAGCAAGTACTGACTTAATTGTACATTAGTGTGACTAATGTGACACCTTATGGGTAGAGATAATTAAATAGTTAAATATTCATTTAATTAATATTATTATCATCTCATGATGGGCTGATTCTAATTAGTGGGCCCATTATTTGTGGTTCTAATAATGTGGGTTTTCTTATATTAAGAAAACACAGTGCGTTATTTAGAAAAAAATAGAGAAAACCCTAAATACGTTTCCAGCATTCCTGGCATGAAGGATAAACCGGCCAGCATATTTGTTAGCGTTTTTCTTCGCGTGTGTACGGTGATAGTTGAAGGCCAGAAATGTTCGATCGACAAAGCTTGGAGCTAAGTTGTTGTCAAGTATCGTTTTATCCTGGGAAGCATACTGCCAGCGAGTCCCAAGCACAGTAGGGCGGCAATCTTGCTTTAAGGACAGCGTCCAACGCGACTCGATCCACTTCGGTTTGCGATTATTTTTTCAGTCATTCATTCTGTATTGCATATTGTTCTATTTAATCGTATCTCAGAATTTTGTATCTGTTATTTTGTAACTTCGTAGTATCCGCCTGTTAATTCAGATTATTTACCAACTGGATTCCCGTAAAACAGAGTGAATCTAATCTTCCTTTCCATTTCAATTTCCATATCAATATGAAATCTCGAATAACTAGTTATGTGAACACTGATTCCTTCCCTACACAATACTGCCAATTCACCCGACATCCCTATTCTATCCACGGCAAAACAGTTCTGAAACCCTAATTTGCATCACAATACCTCCCAACTTCTTACATTACGTTTTGTTTCAATGATGCCTACTACTTGGGAAGAATGTGCACCCACCACATTCCCGAGGTCTCTAACTGCAGAGGGTTTTCCAAGCCCCCTACAGTTCCAGCAAAGCAACCTCATGGCTCCCGGCGGGATCGACTCGCGATCACCGCCGATAGTAAATTAATGAAGTTCATCTCCCCCATCCCACTTGAATTTGTCACCTCTATGGAGTTGGTGTTACTTACTGTTTCGTTGCTGGTCAAGCCTTGGATACACTTCATAGGTTTCGTCCCTGCGCTGCCCTTATTTTTCAATGGTTGCCTCATGATTCCAATTCTGCTCCTTATCTGCTTTCTCTTTTCCTCGACTCATTTACTGTTATGAGTATCAATCTACATTTTTCGTGGATCGCAAATCAGGATGTTTTGTCTATTGCTGGGTTGTTATCCGTTTGAAGCCCACTTTTCTACGTTTGGCCCACCCAAGTAGGCTGCTGCAGCTGGATGCCTTTTCCTCGATCAACTGCCCCGACCTCATTAATTTCTCCCTCGGTGTTGCAGCTAATTATTTGTCTAATCTCTCCCAGCCACCTTTCCTCGACTCTTAATGACCTACTGTCTCGGTTTGTCGTCTCCTGATGCTCGTGCCTCTCATCATCGAGCTTTTTATTTTGTGACGATTCCACATACCTATGCAAAGTCCCGCCGACGTTATCGATTGTACTGGAACCTTCCCACCCCTTCTCCGATCTCCGGCCACCAGAATCAGCCGTGCTTGGCCGTTCGCCAACTCTCGATCTGACTGGACTTAGGTTCCATTCACTAAGCCTGATTGATTAGTACCTGGATCTACCCTAAGTTCCTCACCAAATCTCTTAACCCGCTCCTTGCTGTCACAGTTGTTGCTAATGTGTGCTAAACATCCACAAAACTCACAAAAAAGTTGGTAGCCGCTCATACTTGAAGGATATCCAAGTATACGCCGGTTGTACACCTTCTTTGTTCTTCAGATACACTCCTGGGATGAGAGGCTTGTTGCAATCTATTTCGATGCTGAATCGTGCGAATCCCTTCTTTACCACCTCTGTCTCTATTACTTCCTTTTTGCAAACCTTCCCTGCTAACTCCGCAAACTCCTTAGCTATATCATCATCCCTAAATCCAAGCGGAAGAATGTGTAATTGTACCCAGAGCTGAAACATATCGAAATTGAGATATTCTGGCTTTCTATCCCTATCCCACGGTTGAATAATCACTCCAAATGTATTGTATAGCCATATGGACCTCCCTGCATGATACTGTCTCTCTGTTCCTTTTCGTCAAACCTTGCGACCGCCATGTTACTGGCAATTTCCTCAAAGATGACTCCATTTTCCTCCATGTTCCATGCCTTTTTAAGGAATCCTGCCAATCCAGCTACCTTGAAATCTCTTACCGTCATTAGTTTGATGACAACTGCCCTCTCGTATTCGCGTTCTGCCCTCTCGTATCTCTGTGGGCGGAAACCACCAACTGTCCTTTGAATCTATCCGATAGCACATCGATGTGGCTTGTTTCCATACCTCTCGATTTGTCTCGTCGGTGTTGTTGAACTTGAGTGGTTGAAATTGCCCTATCAGGCAGGAAAAGATTGTGGAAAATGCCAATAGTGTTGTTGGAAGGAAACTCTCGCAAGTGAAACTCTTAGAGAGAGAAAAGAAAGGGAAAAGGAAAAGTTCCAACGGGATCTTTTCTTTAGTTTCAAATTTTGTTCATTTTAATGAGGTATGACTTGTTCCAATTTAAAATTTGATCCAATTTATTATATGAAACGTATTACATCGTGGATTCATTTGAGTCAGATACGATTTGGTGTATGCTTTTCGTTGATGATATTCATGTTTATTGTGTTGTCATCTTGCTTGTTTGGGGATGAAATGCAAAATATGGCCAGAGTGTATATCACAGTTCAGTGGGAGTAAGAAATGATTTTCTTACATTATGGAAATTGTGGTACACACATTCGCAATTGAGACATGTGTGGTGGTCTCATTTGCTTGTTGAATTATGTATGCATTCGGAAGATACATAATGATAATGTTGTGGAGATATTTGAGGAATTCACTGTTGAATTCATTAGCAGGAGAACATGTGACGAACATGCTCATGTGTTGGATGTCAAATTTGTTAGACATCACTTATGTTACTGACTCCAATGTCATACCTAATGAGATTATAATAAATCTAATTATTTACTATGTCAGTTCTGAATAGCATATTAGGGGTTATCAATTAAGGAATATGGTTTGTTTTTATTGTCACAATAAAACTTCCGATTTTGTGTCGCGAAAGACCGTTTATGTTGTTATGTGACAAGTTTGATTATGCCATATTTGGTTGACAACTAGAGATAGTCAATGTGATAGCATTGATGTCGATATGCTAGTTGTAATTATGGGATACAAGAGTGAACATATAGAGTTTTTTGTAATGGACTCCGCTTGGATCCACTTTATAAAAGGGATTGTTATCCGAGGTCTTTCAATGGCATACTGATCATATGCATATTACCTTATTTGAGCATATTCAGATTTAGTGGGAGTTTGTTTTGTGCGTTGCTCTATGTTGGGTGTAGATTGTAACACCCCGAATTCCGAATATCTTTCTCACATCGCTTAGGAGTTCCGTGTGTGCAAGCTTGATAACCTAGCCTACTAGCTATCATGTCACCAATCTACCATGGTCTTTTGTGATAGACTCTAGGTTGTGGTGACCTAGGGGAGGGCGGTGGCATGACAGCTAGGACAGGCTAGGCTTATAACGGCTCGGATCGGGTCCTCCGGTTGGGTCTTTACATAGATTTTATCTATACTATCGAATTATGTTCTGCAAAATTATTGTTGCTAGTGTAGACTCTGTGTAATGTTGTTGATCTCGCTTTAGGGACCAGTTGGAAATAGACATGTAAGATCACAGTTCATGTAATTTCCATGTTGCATATTCATGATGAATCCATCTCGATTAATTGTGTTGTCACTGTGACAAGCTCGATCGAGCATCAATGATGCATACGAAGGCCGCCTTGATCCCATGTTAGCATAGTTAATGGATACATTTATGATATGACAGCATTTGTTAGCTCACTTTCGTTATATATTTATTATTTACACATGTGACCCAGTGGGAAATTGTTGGGTTAATTTTGTAAATTAACAAATTATGTGGGGTCACACATGTAAATAAAATGAATGCGTGTGCTTATATTGGAAAATGTATACTTTTTCAACATAAATTTGTCATTCATCTTATATTTTATATTGGAAAATGAGTGATCAAGTTTATTGCTTTATTTCATCTCAGCCATTATGAACGTCTTTGTGTCTCATAATGGTTATAAAGGTGTCTGATGTGGCCTGTGCTTCAAAAATCGATAAAGTGAACCAATGATTTCGGGGTTGATATGTGTAGATCCATGGTAAAGATGTTGAACCTGGTCTGCGCTTCAAATTGAGATACATATACCAACGATTTCGGATCCGGTCGAGATGTCTGATAGAGCTTTGAAGACCAGTATATGTACTAGATATTAAGGCTATCGCAATATATATTGAGATGTATTGAACTGTTATGATTCGTCCCTTCATAAAATAAAAAGTTTATTGCTTTCACTTTGAGAAATAAAAATTCAGTTAAATTCATTCTTTTCTACTTACGATTCACATTGTTTAATTCCAACATAATTTTGGTTCACAATGGAATAAAAAGGTCGAATTGGAATAAAAAATGGTCATTTGATTTGAAATCGCACACTTAACATTTGGATGTGCACATGACTATAGCTGTATGAAAATACGTTGGTGCAAGTCAGATTATTTTTTGTCTTATCAAAAAAAAAGTCAGATTATTTTTTGTCGCATGTTTAAGTAATCAACAAATAGTTTGTTGATGAAAAATTGAGGATAATTTCCCAATTTACTCAAATTTGAAATTTGAGTTCAATTTTACACAATCTGCATATTGGTTTCCCAATTTACACTAGGTTTCGAAGACGTCATTGGCAACGTCGTCTTAACAGTAAGACGCTCCTGCCAACAGCGGCTTAAGCCTCGTGGCGTTTTTGGGCCAAAATATGCAGTTATGTGTCATAATATTACCAAACAAGCGTAAGACGCTGTTGGGGACCGCGTCATACCTTAAAACGATGTTGGTAGGAGCGTTCTAATAGAATGATGAAGAGAAAAACTAGGGCTCGAAACTTAAGCCGCTGTTAAGGACGGCGTTTTAATAAAAAATAGATTTAAACGATCCACATCAGCTCTGACTCACATATTTTGGTGCAAAAACGCCACGAGGCTTAAGCCGCTGTTGGCAGGAGCGTCTTAATGTTAAGACGTCGTTGCCAACGGCGTCTTAGAAAACTAGTGTAAATTGGGAAACCAATCTGCAGATTGTGTAAAATTGGAACTCAAATTCCAAATTTGAGAAATTGGGAAATTTTCCAAAAATTGATAGTATCTTGAACATGAAATCTTTCAAAGTTGCAACAAAATGGCTAGAATAATCAAAAATGTGCTTTCCACTTATGAGTTTTTATCTGCACAAATGGTCAACTATGATAAATCATAGGTTGTTCTGGGTTCTAATGTTGCAGAGGTTTTGATAGATAGTTTCTAACAGCTTGAAAATTTAATAAATATATAGAGATGAGCGCTCAAATGAGAATTTTTTTTATTTCTAGAACTTGAGACCACAATCTTCACCTTTCAAAATGCAAAATGCATTTTGGTGGTGACACGTGGCCCATGTGCATTTTCCAAGATGTATTTAATGCAAAGGCAAAACCACCTCTTTTGACTTGTTGCATTTTGGACATGTGTCACATGCATATTAAAAGATGCATCATGATCTAATTGTGAGATTTGGGTTCTCAAGTTCTCGAATTTTTAAGGGTTCTCAACGGATCCGAAATCATCTGGTACATCTTGAACTTTGAAGCTCTAGCAAGACATCTTGATCGGATCCGAAATCATATGGTACATCCACCCCATCGATACAATCTTTGACATTTGGAGCTCAGGCCACCTTGGACACCTTTACCGTTTGCAAGACACCTTGGGATGTAGGAAGTATCCACGCGCGAGGCGGGACGAGGAAAAGGAAGAAAATATCATAAAATTGTAAGGAAAATTGATGACACCAGGTTTCGAACCCAGGGTGTAAGGATCCAGGACGGGTTCCTTAACCAACAGGCCACCACCCGTGTTGGCGGGTTATGTGACTAGTTGAATAATTAATTCTTGAATCATTTGAAACTTAGAGATGTTTGATCTATTTTAGGGCTGGGTTCGGTTAAAAAACCGAACCGATTCGTCGGTTTAGTGAAAATCAAAACCGAAAACCGAATCGACTTTTCGGTAAACTGATAGAATCGGTTCGGTTTTGGGTTTTTTTTCTTCTAAGGAATGTTTTCACTTTTCAGTACCCTGTTAACTCAAAAACAGTACCCTGTAAATCGACAACAAAGTTTGTTCAACAAACTGGATACAAAAAAGCATTGCAATGGAACAAAAGGTTTGGAAAGACATCGTATTTAGGTCGAACTATGAACTGCGAGTTTCAGAATGGAGGGAAGAAAACATAGATCTTCATGACTCGAAATTCAGTGCTGCAATCCTGACAAATTACCACGCAAAGCATTAGCATAGAGATAAAACCACATATACAAATACAATATAGAATATAGAATATAGAATATACTAATCATAACTTGCTAGACATAAACTGACAAGTATTGTGCTACAAACATAAAAACAAGATTCATTCAAAAGGATTACGGATTACCGATTTGGTAACAACAAGCATGATTAGTCTTTAGTCCAGTATTTATAAATCAAGATCATGGGTGAGTCTTTACAATCAGAAAACTTCCATTCAAAAAATTTTATCAACGAACACAAAAACCTCAAACACAAATATTTCAAGCAAATAAATATGTTTAAGCAATAAACTGCTACTCCTAAGTCATACTCGTGTAGGTGCACACCAAACAATTTTTTTTTATCACAAACCAAAAATCTCAGCTCCGACAATCGGCCATTTTAGCTAGACTGAAAAAGATGGATTGACATCAAAAACCCAACATCAGAATATAACAATATATAGTGCCTAACTTGACTTGGATCAGAATAGCCTTGACTAAAATAAAACCACAAGTTCTTACATCATTTTGTGTGCACGACTATCCCAATAATTTGGTCCTCCAAGCAAGGTACATACTGAAATCAGAAAAGAGAACTCAGTTACTGATAGGCTCCTAAGTATATTTAGCTGACTGATTCTATAGGAAAATGTAGCTGGTTGCCTGATTTGTAAAATGCAACAACTGATGCATTTTATATGTAAAAACAAACAACCAATTCAAGTAAAAACAAACAACCTAGCATCATCCCTTCTCTCGCTCCAGCTGGACAAGTTTCTCCCCTGCACAAACAGAAACCCATTTAGGCATAACAGCCTCGAATTTCATGAAATCAGACACACCCAAACTAGATAAAACAGCCCCAGCAATCACGCAATTCAGTTCAGAAGCATAGATACAGACAAGCATAATAAGTTGCACACCAATGATCCCAACCTGGCCCTGCCGAGCTAATTTCCTAGCACCTCTAATAACACCTCCGCCTCTACCTCGACCTCGACCTCTACCTCTAGTACTCGAAGAAACACCTGTAACATTTGTTGTAGACATAGGATCCATTGTTGATGGTCTTGGAGGAGGAAGGGGAGGCAAACTCATTGATGAACTAAGACTCATTGAGGTACTACTCATTGATGAAGTACTTGCAACCGAAGAAGGTGTAGGAGGAAATGTAGGCAATTGAGTATAGTTCACATCTACAAAAAAAAGGAAAACATTAGTAGAATTCAAAAACATAAAAATTAAAATGAATAACAACTAACATATATAAAAACTCATATAAATAAAATAATGCATTACTTACTTATTTCAAGTTCCTTGTACATTTCGAACTCCTCATCCGTTGGCTCCTTGTAAAAATCAAATTCTTCAGCCCTAAGCCAATCACTAGTGCAAACTAGTGCCTCAACCATGAGTGGAGTCAAAGAAGCTCTAAACGGATCAACAACCCTCTTGCCCAAGCTAAATGCCGCCTCACTAGCAACGGTGGAAGATTGTATTGCAAAGATATCCTTGGCAATCTTTGCCACGATTGGATATTTAAATTGATTTACCTTCCACCATTCTATTAGGTTGAACTCTTTGTTCAAAGCGGCCTCGGGAGCATCGGCAAAGTAAGAATCCAAGTCATTAGTTATCTCATCGGTTTGCATAGCATGCCTTTGCCTATCAAGTTGTCTTAACAAATCATTAGCACAATCATCATCATCATCATCAATGATGGCCACACTGCCAAAAGGTTGGGTAGTATCGAGGAACACCACCTTTGTAGGCTTTGAAATTGCTACGCGTGAGATGAGCTCAACTGTACCAGCTCGATGTTGAACACACTGTGGTACAGTTGGTTGCACAGATTAATGTAAATGAAAGTAAGGTGCAAAACAGTAAAGGACACAGAACACTTGGTGACCCAGTTCGGCTCAATGTAGCCTACGTCTGGGGGACTTCTCCCAAGTCCAAGGAACAATTCACTATCACAGTGTATAGTACAGTTTTATGTTCGAACAGCCTTCCAAACTACTGATCCCCTATACTACTCTCCAAGTGAATTGGGTGATCTAAGCGTCCCTTAGATCCAGAGACTCCCGTCAATACAATCAGACCTCCTCCCGAGACTGATGAATGCGAATCCAACTCGTAGATTCAGATAGTGGATGGTCGTCGTCTGTGACAGTCGATCTGCTAGACCTGAGTGGTACTAAGCAGCGACAACACCTTCTTGAACTCTGGACGTTGTAGTGCGCAGCAACAATATATGAGTTCAAGAACTAAGTAAAGCAAGTGGCTTACCGACTTGCAGCCTTAATCCTCCAATGAAAGCTTGACGACCAGAAGCTTCGGATAACGAATTCAGCTTGCGGATTGAAGGCTCTCCACACGGCGTCTCTCTCAAGTGTTGCTTGCAGAAAAACTGAGTTCTGCTCTTCTATATATATAGCCGTGTGGATCTAGGTGATAAGAAAACCCTAGAATATATTTCCTAAAAACCCTCGATAAAATAGGAATTAATTCCGTTGAGATCCGTATATCTTTATCTCGTCAGAGTCGGTTTGGTGATGTGGCGGTCGAGAATATTCGAAAGATTTCTATCTTTCCAAAAAATCAGTTACTGAGCAGATTTTTCGGAACTGAAAGATAGACCTTGCACAGATGCTAGCACAGTCCAATTCGAGGACGTCTTGTACAGATTTGTGTTTTGCCTATATGGCACTTTATGCTCCAACAGGCTTTATGTAAATCTTGCAAGCTTGCTTTCACCATGCTAATAACACCTTCAACTTCGGTCCTTGATTGATTAAGACTAGACAAAGTCATATCAAGCATTGAAAGTTTGAATCTTGGGTCAAGTACATTGGCAATAAACACGATCAAGTTTATTTTATGGCCATTTCCTCCTCCATTGCTTTGTCCCCAATACTTGTCAAACTTTATCTTCATTGATTTAGCCACCTTCATCAAAATGGGATTACTCCAATCACGCATCTTCTTCTCAATAAGTTGTTGCAATGCCACCATTTCATTGAATATTAAATTTGAAGTAGGAGTTTTACTTGCACTAAGCTTTATGGTAGAATCATAAAACCTCTTAAGAAAAAGAGTAAAAGCTTGTGCATCCAACCAATCTTCCTCCATTGGTGGCCCCATCCTTTTGACAAACTCCCCATCCTTCTTAACCTCTTCATTAAAGTAAGCTCGAAAATTTAAATCTTCATCATTCATCCTACTGAACACCACCTTATACTTGAATGCACCTTCAAGCATTTTATAAGTTGAATTCCATCTTGTAGGCACGTCCATGGGAATGTTTGACATGCTATCCATATTCTCCAAGATAGCTACATTTATAAATGCATCTAACCTTGCCGATGGAGAGTGAATGTACTTGACACAATTCCGAATACCCTCAATTGCCTTCTCCAGTTCACCCAATCCATCCTTCACAATTAGATTGAGGATGTGACAAGCACATCTCAAATGCAAGTACTCCCCACTAAGTACTAGATTTCCTTGTCTTTCAAGCTTCTTCTTCATATGTGCAACCGCCCCTTCATTTGCCGAAGCATTATCAACGGTAATGCTAAACACTTTCTCAACTCCCCAATCACGTAGACAACGCTCAAGGCACATGCCTATGTCTTCACCTTTGTGACTTGTGATTTTAGTGAAGTTGATGATCCTCTTATGCAAGTTCCAAGAATCATCTACAAAATGGGCGGTGATCACCATATAGTTGATGTTTTGGATAGATGTCCAAGTATCCGTTGTGATACTTACCCTCTTATCACATATTACCGACATTATTTTGCCCTTCTCAAGCATGTACAGGTCCCAAACTCCACGAGCAACCTTTTTTCTATCAGGGATCTTAAACCTAGGTTGAAGCCCATGAAGTAAGTTCACAAAACCTACCCCTTTAACCGCCCTAAATGGTTGCTCATCTCTTATGACGAACTCCACGGTCAACAACTCACATTTCTTTTTATTAAAAACATTTGGGACGAAAGCTCCACCCATGGTCACATTATTCAAGGTTGGTTGAGTAGATTTAGCTCCACCTCCTTCATAAAAAGGGCTTCCTACACATTTTCTCAAGTGATTGAGCAACCCTCTTGTCCCATTTTTTTTAGAATGGGCCGGCATCTCCAATTTGCAATAGTTACATATCCCGATAACCTCTATTATTTCGCCTTCTCTATTTTTCTTTTTCTTTTTTCAATGATCCCATGCCGGTGAAGCTTTCTTCCTCTTCCTACCTCCTCCCGTCCCTATGGCCACCTCCTCCTCACCACCCTCCTCCTCACCCACCACACCATCGTCATCACCCTCACCACCTTCCGCAATCTCCGCATCTACACAATCCTCTGCCCACATCTCATCGTCATGCGCTCCTTGGTCCATCTTTATATTTATACTACAATTGAAAAAAAATACCAAAGAACTATCAGTATCACATATCGGATCATGCATCCAACATTCAAATTTAATTCAAAAAAAAACCTATGCCAATCAATCCCAATCAATTTCAATTCACAGAAGAAAACAAACATGCGGCAAATCTTCTAAGTTCAACTTCAAAATCAAAATTTCAAACCTATGCCAATCGATCACGCCACGCCAATCGATCTGTAGTTGCTGCTCGATCACGCCACGCCAATCGATCTGTCGTTCCGTTCGATGTTCGATCTGTCGTTGCGGCGGAGGGGATTGTCGACTCGTCGTTGCGGGCTTGCGGCTGTCGCTGCTGTTTTTTTTTATCTGGACTGGAAGCGAAGAAGAATTGTGTTGGTTAATTCTTATATGGACCGCGTCCAATCGAACCGGAATCAAATGTATATGTATATCATATCATATGATAAGAATAAGATAAAGATAAACAGATAAAGGGCTAGGTTCGGTATGATTATTTAATATTCGGTTCGGTTCGGTTTACCGAATTTCTCAAAATGCAAACCGGTACCGAACCGAAATATATCGGTTAGGTAAGAAAAACCAATATTCGGTTCGGTTTAATATTCGGTTCGGTTGAAAAACCCAGCCCTAATCTATTTAGTAATATTCTGTTTTTCATTCTTATTTGAATTAGTGATGTGTTTTATATTTTAATGCAAACAAAGAGTAGTTACGGTGCTTGTTAAATAGTGATGTTTGGACAAAACTTGTGTCGTAGAAAAGTTGATGACTATGAATCTATTGAGAATATTGTGCTCTTCGAGTATTTGGATAAAAATATTTTATAATTGTCAACTTGACTAACTCATTTTTTATTATTTGAATTTATAAACTGCTCAGTGTATACTGTATTCATGTGTATTACATATTTGATGTGTGAGTAGATTTTGAAATTGAAGTGAGTTAAGAAAACTTTTCTAAGATGACTAGTGTATGGGCACGAAGTGTATTTTAAGAAAGCTTGATCATATATGATTCTTAAGAAAATAAATTCATTGAGTTTAGAAGACTAAACTTTTTTTTGAGGGGAGAATAATGTAATAGCTCGAAAATTTAATACATAAATTATGACATTAAAAGGGATTATGGTGCTGGTATTTGGGGGAAATGCATGTTGAGCTCGTGGAAGGAGAGTAATGATGGAGGTGAAAAACTGAATTGCCTTTCTGAGTGCTGGAGATCCTCAAGTGGGCGTGGAGATATCATTATTAGTGTTGATATGGTTCCTGGACCGAGAAACAAGGAGAGATGGAGTCGGAGTCATCTGCCAAGACAGCGAAGGGTGCATATCCATAAGCAATTGTAGATGGCAATGTGTGCTGGGGAAGTTGAGGGGGGAGAGCTTTGGAAATGGCGTCTCAATGGGCGGAAGAGCAAGGCTTCAATTATGTCACCTTTGACTTTGAAACTGACTCTTTAGAAGTTTTGGAGGCTGTCATACTTAAAGGAAGCACACAGGCTTGGATGAGACAATGGTTTGCGCCTATACAATGGAGAGATTCATGAAATTTCAGGGATGGCAACTTGTCAAGGTGCCAAGAGACTCGCTACGATGCTGTTCCCTGGTTCACAGGCTTCAAGGATTGATTTTCTGTGTTGTTTGTTTTGTATTGTTTGAAAGTTGTATTTTCATATCCAAAAAAAAAAGGGATTATGGTGGATGTATTAGGAAAACAAATATTCGTAAATCATAATAGTAATTAGTGAATTAATATGGACAGTAATACCATAAGGAATAAATAAAAGTTTAATATGGATTAATTAGAAGAAGAAAAAAAAAATTAGGAAACAACATCAGCGGCAACCCTAGATTGATCCTTTTTATAATTGTTTCGTCTTTTTTCTTCCCCGGTCTCACTAGATATGCTCTTTTTTTTTATAGTTGGTGGATACAACAAACATTACAATGCATATGAACTTTTATCATCTAGTACATATATTGATTTCCGGAGCTCTTAGCAAGGCATCTTGATCAGATCCGCAAGCATCTGGTACATCTCTCCACTTTTGAAGCGCATGCCACATTCGGCACTTTTACCATGAATCCAATCCGCACACACAAGGTTGTCAGAATCGAGTTTTTACCATGACTCGTTTTGCATAGGTGAACTCGACTCGTAAACTCGCCGAGTTTACCTAATATTAAAATAATATTAAATTTTATATAAATGATATGTAATTATGCCATGTTCTAATTTTCCCATAAAAAACACCTATCTTCCTCTCATCTTCATTTCCAAAACAGAGCATTCACACAAAACATGAAACCAAAGCATTCCAAAACAGAGAGCATTCAAAAAAGTACAGGATTGCAAGTTCAAATTGTCACTAAATACTAAATTCGTGCGCAACATATTCATTACAAAAGAAGAAAGACAAAGAGCACAGCCAGCTCAAAATCAGATGGCACCACATCAGCTTCTCCCATCAGATCATTAACTACTTAAACATCCAACTTAACCACTTCAAATTGCAAGCATCATGCGGAGACAGAAAAATGACCTGTTTTCGGAACATAGGAGAGTCATCAAGCTTGGTGAAATGCATGACTGAATGCCCAGTATATCCCTGCTAGAAACAAATCCTAAAAGTAGATACCCACACAACAACACTTGTCCATTGCGCAGACTCAAAATACCACCGCCATTCACAAAATCACCCGAAATCGGAAAAGATCTCGCAAGCCTAACCCTCGATCCTCCTCCGTTGAACCAAAATAAATAAACACCACAACGTCCTCGAGCTTATTGCCAAAGTTGGCAACTTTATTGCGTTCTGAAAAACCCCTTGTTCAGAAATCAGCTAAACAAACCCTAGAAAGAGCGATGAACCATGAAAAGCAGCTCTAAATACTGAATTTGCTCCCGTTTCTTTCGCAGCTTGCGTCGTTGATGAGATTTGAGAAGATCGAAGTCGAAGACTCGAAGTCGAACCTTTGAACGAAAAGCAGAAATTGATGTCGTTCAATTTTAATAGGATTAGGGTTTTATAATTTTATTATCTATTGTTTATTTGTGTTACCGATTTTACACAAAATGTAAAAATGTAAAAACGCACGATTCTAACCGAGTTTACCGATTTTACACCGTGTAAAATCGGGTGAAATCGTTTTGACCTTCGATTTTAACAAAAAACGTTTCCACCTGCGAGTTAACACGAAATACATATGTAAAATCGTAAACTTGTACGATTTTACGAGTTAAAACTCGATTTTAACAACCTTGCGCACACATCCACCCAAATCACCCAAATCATCGGTACATCTTTGACACTTGGAGCTTAGGCCACATTTGGGAAGAAAATTAGTGGCATCGGGACTCGAACTCAAGGCGTAAGGATTCAATCATCTTAAGGTGGACTTCTTAACCAAAAGGCCACCACCCCCTGTTGGCAGATATGCTCTTATTTTTATACTTGTGTATTTGTATGATTTTATTTCAAAAAAATCAGATCTGCTGGCTTAGTTTTAAGTGACAATAACTTATGTTTCACTTACTGGAATTCAGAAATTCTTGATGCTATTTTGTAGTAGTCAAAACGAGCTTCCCAACCATCTGTAGATAGTTTTCTAATTTAATCGGAAATGTGAGTAATTCAATTTTGAAGTTGGTGCTGAAATCTGTCTAGAAAATCTAGACACATTTGCTAGGTGATTTTGATGTGAAAATAAGTTTTGTTTGTGATGTCCGAATTGTGTATTTCAAATTATTATTATGTTGTGCTTGAAATGATCTTTTTAACGGCATTTGGAGCATATTTTAGTTCTTCTTACATAGAAAAATGAGTTATAAGTTCAAACATGTAATCTGAAAACTGCAGAATTTGATAAATGAGATCTTCGACGGTTAAACTTAAACGTTAATTATCATTAAGCTTAGATGTCGGAATTAAGTGTTTCAAAATCCTAAATTGTAGTTCTCAAAACGATCTTTTTGATAATGTATGTTTGGTAATCTGATTCTGAGTAGTTAGTGATGAAAACAGTTTTAATTGTTGCACATGAAATATGAATTTTTGTGTATCAAAATGGCAGATTTAATTTATTGAATAAAATGGAATTACAGGCAATTATGGTTTTTTGTGTGAATGCTTTGGTCCAACTCTGAATTTCTTAATGTTAAATGATTTGATATTGGTGAAATGAACTGGAATAATATGTAGTTTGATATTCAATAGTGAGTTTTATAAGTCTGATAGTTTAAGTATGTTTGTTTATGACTTCTAGGTGACTCTTACTTGATTTCAGCATGATATAAATTGTGTAGGAAGTTATGTGATCCGGATTAGAGGCAAGTAGTAGACCAGTTATGATTATTCCCTTTTGAACACTTATCATACATTATCACGTTTTGTCATATTCTTTCCTTGGAGTCATGAGAGCTCTTATCACTATCTCTTTTGAAACTTTGTATCATTTTGTATATCTGTCTTGCTCTTTTGGTTTGTTCCGGAGGCTCACAGTCAGTGACCATTTCTGTTGCCCTCCGCGGGGTCAAGTGCGATAATTATGTTGCACATCGCGGGGTCAAGCGCGGTAATTTTGTTGCCCTCCGCTGGGTCAAGCGTGGTAATTTGGTTGCCCATCGCGGGGTCAAGCGCGGTAATTCAGATGATGACTTATGTGATAAGACTTTTGGTGAAGTCCGTTCTGTTCTGTTATCGGTTGTATCCCTTTTTATATATACTTCTAAAAATGGTCATGTCTGTTCTGTTATGAGTCATATCCTTTGACATACACTCTTGAAAGTAATCCTGGTTATTTGATATGTCTGTCTCGCATCCGACTAGTTTGGGTATATATTGTTTATTGAGCCATGGAACTCACCCCCTTCCACATTTATTTTTATTTCAAGTATGGATGACTAGCTTGCTTGGGGGATCTGTGTTTCAGTGAGGACGCTTAGTTAAATTATTCATCTCAAGTATAAAATTCAAGTCTTTTTGGTTAGTTATCAGTTTAATGATTATGCTGCTTAATTTTTCTAATCATTTAAGAATTTTTGGATATTACGGAGCATTTAGAGTTTACTAATTTATGTTCATCAAATGCTATGTTAGAGGCTTCATATGTGACGTAGGTAGTTTTTCAACTATTTTTCAGTCAAAAGAATTTATAGATTAACCGGTAAGACCGGTGTCGAACCCAAGGGAGCAATTGGATTGTACGCTAAGAGTTATCAAATTTTTCACTTGGCTATTCCTATCATTCAAATATAAGGTGATTTTCAATTAAACACTAGCAAAGAAATGGTTTCAAGGGGTTTAAAATTCAATTCAAAGAGAGTTTCGAGGGGTTACTACCTGAAATGTAGGGTTATAGGTCAAATGACATCAAAATATCGTCGGAAACAAACCAAAGCTATAGTGAAAATGGCTATTAATGAGTCGAAAACTCGACTCATCAACACTCCACACTTAAGCTTTGTTCGTCCCGAACAAAGTATGAAAATATGTCAAGGTAATGCAAATGGCGAAATGCTAGTGGTGCTATGTTTTTTGTCTATTTGCCTCACTAGCTTTCACAAGGTCCCGATCATTATTACTAAACATGTTATTGAAAAGTAAATGAAAGTATATACATCCTAACTAGCTCCTTGTCGTAGGCGTTACGAACGCATTTAGCATATGCATTAAGCTTTAAAACCCCTAGGCTACCCTAGTGGACGACTTATAGTCTCGTGAGAGTTTTCAGAAATAGGAATACTCACAAATCCCAAATGCACCTACCCCATGAGAATGAATTCAAGAGTGCTTAACCGAGGCGAGGATTTCTCAAAACAAATTCCTTACCCCAAGCTAGGACTACCCTCACATTATCATCAAAAGAACTTTTGAACCATTTAAGTACCCGTGAGGTTGTGCATTCAAGATCATCAATACTAGAACTATCATGTAATAGCCTAATTTTATTTTACTTTAAATAGGTTTGAATTACATTGAATTTGGAAAAGAAAATTTAATAAGGGATAGAAATAATTTTGACTGCTATAGTTTTAAGAAAGAAATAATGATAATAATACTTTTGGAAATAAATGGATTGGAGTGGAACGGTTGCTTGACTGCTTATCTCTTTCCATATAATATACAACTCGTACGAACCTATTTTTCCAGCCATATAACTCAGACCGGAAAGAAAGAAAATCAGATTTTTGTATATATGTATGTCGGGGCGACAGCTGTGGAGTTTGAGCCTTGAGGGAAAGTTTTAAACAGTAAGTATGTTTCCAAATATTTTAACTTGTTTCTTTCTGACTTTATGGTGAAGATAAGTTTTTGATGATTCTGTGTTATTCTTCTTGAAACAAGCTTTCCAATGAAATAACATTTGTTTTTGATCCAACCTAAGGTGTTCTAAATCTGATTTTTGAGAAGTTGTCCAAAATATGCCTATACCGATAAATCTGTCGACTGATTTTCAGATTGATGTAACTTATGTTTCTGTTGTACGAATTGAATGTTTCTGAATTTTATCTTGTTCTAATCGAATAGATCTTTCTAACCATATATAATTAGAATATTGATTCAATCTGTGTTTATATGAAACTGAGTTACAAGATGGAGGTGAAAACTGTGTTCTGCAGATCTGGACAGTTCTGTCCAGTGTTTTTCAAACGAATATAACTTCTGTTTTTGTTACTTGAATTGGGCAATTCAAAGTCCTATCATATTCTGAACAAAAAGATCTTTCTAACCGTATATGACTCGTAATTTGATTCAATATGAGCTGATCTGAAATTGGTTTCAAAGTTGAGTTTCGAAAACATGTTGTAAAAATCTGGGCAGACTTGTCGAACAATTTTCAAAGTCAATTATCTTCTGTTTTACCAGTTCGATTTAAGTGCTTTCTGACTCTTGATTTATCTATATGAAGCAATCTTTCTAGCAGTATTTAACACATAAATTGACTCTATCTGAGTTGCTAGGAAATTGGATTGGAAGTTGATGTTATATGTTATGTTGTGATTGCAGTCAGTTCTGATGGCGTGTTTTAATGCGGTCGTAACTTAGGTTTTAAGTAGTCTAATTGGCTGTTTTAAAGTCCCGTAGTATTTTTTTTTTTTTTTTGATTGAGTGCTTTAGCACTAAAGTTGCAGCATCTGTTCTTTTTTTTTTTTGATGCGCTGATAGAAAGTCCCGTAGTATTGTACTCGAATAGATCTTTCTAAAAATATGTGGAATGTATTTTAATCCTCCGTGAGTAATCCAGAAAATGATTTTGAAGTCAAGCAATCGAATCTGAATTTTTAGACTTTAATGTTCTGATATTGGTGTGAGGAACTTGAATGGTTGTGGCGTGATATTAAAAAGTGGGCTTTAGAAGTCTGAGAGTTTAAGTATGTTTTGCTGATGTTGATTAGGTGCTTTTTGACTTGGTTTCAGCGTGATATAATTTTTATTGAAGGTTATGTGATGCGGATTCGAGGTAAGTAATATGGACCCTTCTAGTTATTTCTAAAAGTATTTGTAAAATTCTATGGCATGCCCGTTTATTTCGAAATTGTTTTCCCAAAAACCTGAATCATGGGTGTAAATGCTTCAGAACCTACTTTATTCCCGATTACGATATTTTCGTGACTCTCGTGAAATATTTAAACCTCCGGTTTTACTTCTCGTGTCTCATGACTCATTCCTTCTATCATATCTCGTTTCTCGTGTAACTCGTGCCTTATGTCTCTTGTTATAATTCATGTTTTGTGCTATCTCTCGTGTTTAACTCTAGCGGCTCGCAATCCAAACATGATTCGTGTTGCCCGCCATGGGGCAAAACATGGCATTCGTGTTGCCCGCCACGGGGCAAAACGTGGCATTCGTGTTGCCCGCCACAGGGCAAATGTGGCACTCGTGTTGCCTAGTCGTAGGGCAAAATACGACGATAGCGTCCCGGGACCCATGCAGCGTGATTGGATTGCGAAGCCATTCTGCGTGATACGTGTTTGAAGCCATCTTGTCCTGCCATGTTCTTCGTGCTATATCCTTCGCTCCCGTGCTACAAGCTTTGAATTCTCCGTGCTTGGTTAAATATCTTCGTGCTACAATGTTATCATTCTCACTTCGCTACATGTCTCCGTGTATTTTGTCATCACTATCTCGTGACTCATGGTAACTTATTTTAAATAATTATTTTTGGCACTCATGATTCAGCTAGTTGGGGTCTATCTTACTTACACGAGCCGTGGACTCATGTTTTTCCATATTGTTATTTTTCAGATGTTGCTGACGGTACTATGGGGAATGAGTGAGAGGCACGCTAGTGAAGGATACTTATAATTACTTTTTGGAAGACTTAAACATTTTAAGTATTGAATACCGAACTAGTTCGCTGCGGTTTTATGAGATAAGAAGTTACATGAAATCAAAGTTATTTTATCGCATTTTTTGTTTTACATTTAATTTATCCATGTACTGTCTAGAGGCTTCGTACGTTCCATCTGTGGTTTAGGGAACGTGCGGCCGATGTGACACCGTTTTAGAGTTTAAAATTTTTGGGGTGTTACATATCAATTGTCTCATCCAAAGGTCTACTCATTTTCAAGGCAATACAATAGAGGCAAAGTTGTTAGATTGCACAAAAGAGTGTCAATCGCTCACCTATGCTAGCTAGGGCCAGTCCATTGGTTCACGACGTGGAGTGCATTCCTAAGTCTTAGTCGCTTAAGCTGTAATCCATAAGGGAAGAGGAGTTCGACACTACGAGTTCTTAGAAAACGAGCATAGACTAAATGAGAGTTCTCGTGCAAGAACGTGGATTGTCCAAGAGTTAATCCAACAAGCACACACTACGAATGATGCACCCGTGCAAATGTAGAATGATGGGAGAACATAAAGTCAAGTTTTAAGTGTTCCTTATTTTCTTTTTCAAATGGCCTTTGGCCTACAAATGCTTTCGAGGGGGAACTTTTCTTCCTAACCCTTTGTATCATTTTGAAACAAAACTTCTCTTGGCCTTCTAGAAAGTTTTTAGTCGGGGCTTTGCCCTTTTTGACCATGAAAATGAAGCATTTTTTTATTGGGGCCTATTTTTCGCCCTCTTTTGACTCCACACTTAAAACTTGACAATATGTTCAAGAATGTATGGAATGCACGGGAAACAATCATAAGTAAGGTACTATATTAGAAAAGCTCAAGTCACTAAGGAGCATACAAATGGCCTAAGTTCTTCGTGAAATTTTTAAAAGTGCTTGCTAAAACTTAATCCAAGGTATTTCAATGAAATACTTAGACACTTAGATAGACAAGGGATATGAATGATATTGATTCACAAGAATGCACATTCAAGGGACTAGGTCGGTTCTAAGTTCAAGATCCAATAATTGTGACAAATATGCTTGATGTGATTTATAGGGATTTAGAGTGTGGTTAAAAACACTCTCATGTTAGGGATAAGATACAAAAGATGCAAGTGTCCATCTAAGAATGATATGCATGGCATGAAAACATGTGAACTATTCGCATTAACCCACTCCACACTTAATTCAAGCTTAGTCCCTAAGCGCAATGAATGATAAATAAAGACAAAGTCGCATAGGAACTCCCCTCGTTTGTAGAACAGGTTGAAATCCAATGACATAACTCTTGGGAATGAGAAATATTCTTTTGGTTGCATATGTAGATAAGGAAGGTGAATTTGGCATGAGAAGCACATGTATATATATATATCCTGTAAAGTTCACGAGCAATAATGGTAAAGCACCTTCAATAATATCATAAGAATATAGCATACAACCAAAGATAAGTCAAGAGTACATCATCAAAATAGCATACATCATCCAAAATTGCGCCAAAAGGCGACTTAACATCCAAATACATAGTCCAATGCAACAAAGTCATAAATAACAGTACATGTGTAATCAAAAAGTAGCAATGGACTGATGATGTAGCATCATCGCCTCCCAGAGTGGCCTCTCTAGTGGTAGCTCCATCGACCTCCTCCATAGCATCAGTAAAAGGCGTGCCCGCCTCCTCGGGTCTCGTAGACGGTGTGGAAGGCAATGGAGAGGCGACACAAGGGATAGAAGGCCCTGGATCAACTGGAGGAGCATGAACTGGAGCACTCGAGCCTCTGATCGTAGATAACAATGTAGCACGGAGCCACTCCAACTCCTAACGAGCTCTCGAAGCCTCCTCTCTAGGAAACTCCTCAAGCCTAGCTAGGCCGCTCCTCAAATCAGCAATGTCGGAGGAGACCCTCTCATGCCACTCAGCCCAATCCCCACTAGCATGGGGGCACTCTCAACAGCGGGCTCATCAGCGGGCAACTCCTCGGCAATGGGAGCCTTAGGCTTGGAAGTCTTGGGAGGGAAAGGTATAAGGGATAAAGGAGGAGATGGAGTGAGGTTGGCTATGTAGTAGAGGTGGTTTCTAGCCCTGAAGGTTTTCTTCTTGCTCTTCACCGCGTCTCTGAACTCCTTCTTATGAGGTTTGTTATCCTCCTCCCAAGTAACTCCATCCGCTTCGAGAAGGTGCATATGTTTCATGGTAGGCACATCTAGGGTCATCTTGGATGGGTTGGGGCATCCATCATGGCCAAAGGGTTGGGGCATCCATCATGGCCAAAGGTGACGTTACACCTCATGGCGATCAGAGTAATCATCGACCCTCCTCCTAAGGTGGAATTCCTCGAGGTTTCCTTCACACAACTCTCAAATCGAGGAGCGAGGATGCTAACCCAATCAAGATCATCACCCCTATCAATAGCCATCACCAGCTCTAAATCGGGGATCATCACTGCTCTAGCTTTCTCCTTCCGAGTATTAATCCCGACAGCGATGACGTGGTGAATAACCTTCCAAATCGGAAGGGTGATGGCTGAGGAGTTGTAGGAGGATACAAACCACTCTTGCCTCTCCGAGATATCCCTCCAAAATCTGCTCCTCACATTCTCGTTGCGAGTGATCACCTCTCCACCCAATAATGGAAAACCGAGCCATTCCCTAATCATCCTCTCCTCAATTCGGAACTCTCTCCCTCCCAAAATAAACCTCCAGTGGGTTACTCTTTTCCCTTCCCTCTCAACCACCAAGGAGCATATAAACTCGACCACCACTCTCTGATATGAACTGGGATCCTCCAACAAAAGAAAACCTAGGCCACATCTAGATAACAACGAGCGTACCTCACCACCGATGTTAAGACAATTGAGTGCCTCAAAATTGGGGTAGAGCGTGGCCACAACTTCCTCCCCCACTCCAGTGTTGTACTCGAGCCTCCTTGTGTACTTGGCATCTCAGAATGTGAGAGGCTCGGGGAAAGGATAAGGTGTGGGCATGGGTAGAGGAGACTCCAAAGGTCCATCCTCTGCTCAATGGGCACTAGTGCAGTAGGTGAAGGCTCTCTAGGAATTGGGGGGGGGGGGGGGGGGTGTCGGGGCCTTCTTCTTCGGCGTGGAGGAGGTCCCTTTTAAAGATTTTCTCTTCTTCTTGCGAGGTGGGCTAGGCGAGGGTGGAGGTGACTATATTTCCTCACTCGAGGATGAGCTAGGCTCCCTTAGTGTAGCTCTCATTGGCTTCCTTTTGCGAGTGACAAGGGGCCTATCATCCTCATCGTCTTCATGTCTCTCCTCCATGGGAATGGCTCTAGAGGGTTCTTGGGCTATTTCCTTGCCCTTCGATTTGGATTTGGAGGAAGAAGCATCTTGAGGCATGATTGGAATGGAGAGGAGCACTGAGGTTTTGAGAAGCAACAGAGACCAGTCGGTCTACTGAGGACGATTTTTGGGTAAAATCGGGTTTAAAAGATTTGGACTTGGCGAGTGAAATTGATGCTTGGGGTTTGTAATAGGGTGGTTGATGGTTGCACAGTCGTTATGCGCAATCGTCAAGAATAAATTTATAAGTGTCCGCTACTCGCGACTTCACTACTGGGTAGTAAGTGGTAAGTAGGGGTCGAACCCAAAGGAATTAGGGGGATAGTTGTTCTTTGAGGGGATTATTCAGCGAGAGAGCGTGTTTTAGGTTGGTTGGTTGGTTTTAAAGCTACCAGCTAAGTGATTGATTGGTTGGTTGGTTGGTTTTAGTACTGGAAAGTAACTGATAATTATTACAATTAAAAGAAAGCATTCGGTTTCAGGGGCCTTGTAATATATCCTGTTTATCATTGACCTTTAGTGAATCTTCTAAGTATTCAAACATGAATCGAGGCTATTCCTAGCTCAAGACTTGCAACATCGTCTAGCCTTTTTAAGGTCGTAGAGCACTTATTCTACTTCAACTAATTCCTCCTTTCGAAGTATCTTAGCCTTATGTGCATCCATTTGGTCCCTTTGGTCCAGTTTCCAAATGGTTTTTTAGATAGATCGAACTCCTCAGATAAGCTTTGCCCGTCAAAGCATCCACTTACCCGAGTATGTTCACGAATCCCAAGGAAGAGCTTTGCCCGTCAAAGCGTCCACTCAACCTTGGAAGTTCTAATCTTATATATGGCACATAGAATAAGTTTTGAATACAAAGACGAGACACTAAGTTAATAGTCTAAAACATTTTATAATACAAGTCCACCCCTTCTACCGAACGACTAGTTTAGCTACTATTCATCGCGCTAAACATTATAACTAAGGAATTGGAAATTAAAGACAGTAAATAAATATTAAAATACTTACAACCGTTGAAGCGCCAAGGGAGCGATCCTTTATTTCCAAAACCAAACTTACAAAACTTAGAGAGAGAAGTGTTTACAAACTTATGGATTTGATTTTGATTTTGTGATGATACAAATGAGGAGGAGATGAGCTCCATTTATAGGGAGGAGAAGGGGGGAATGGATGGAGGAGATGATGGCATGTGGTTTTTGATCCAAGGGAGGAGAAGGAGGAAGAAGGAGGAGGCGCCACATGGGGGGAGCAAAAGCCGCCGGTTGCCGGTTGTGGGGAGGAGGAGCCGCCGGTCATGGAGGGGAGGAGCTCCTCCCTTGGCCACCTTCTCTTCAAGTGGTGGGTCACCAAGGCAAATGGATGAGTTTTGTGAGTTTTGTGCAGTCTTTTCACAAAACTATCAGTGTGTTTCGTCCCGGGCTGACTTGATTCCTCTTCTGCTTAATTTGTTATGAGTGATTCAACGTCAGGATCCTTGATATTTCTTCAGTCGGCATATGATCTTGACCTCGGAATGACTCGTAACATCTTTTCTGCTTTAAAAGCTCCTCTTTAGCATGTATTCTCTCTAAGCTCTGAAATACCCTGTAGAAATATATCGGAACTAACAAGCAAAAGTTAAATAGACAAAGTGTCTAATTAAGGGGGTTTTACTGTGTTTATGATTCGTATAATTTTGGTCCATCAGTGGTTATGGAGTGGATTGGGTGGTCGAACGATTGCTTTTGATGAAGGGATGAGGAGATCGGAGGATGTGGTTGGTCCGTCGGCTTCAGAAATGGATACGCGGCTGGTCACGGTTGGGATGGCGAGGCTGAGCCGATGACGGTGAGGGTGGCGGAGTGGTCAGACGGTGGTCGGAGTAGGCTTGGGTGAGGTCGATTGGTGGTTTGGGTGCGGGAGTCGATCGGCTGGAGTGTTGGGGTGGAATGGAATGAAGTTTGAAAATGGAATTGGGTTTTTGGATAAGCAGTTGCCAGCCGGTCGGTTGATTTGTCAGCCGACTCACTGAAATCGAGCAATTTGAACCCAACTCCATACTTAAAAATTGTCACTCAACAAAATGAACGAGCACCACTCAAGATTCACACAAAAACTCAATACAAACTCAAAGCATGCTCCACTAAGAAATCACTAGCATATATATGATTTTCTATAAAAAAGCAAGCTAGGATCATTCACTCCACACTTAAGACATCACCACCATCTAAAAATTACATGCAAACACCATTTCACACCAAGCACATCTAATCATGCGTTTAGATCATCCTAACACCAAGTCCACACCCAAGGTTCAAAACATGCATGCCAAACATATATGAAATTACTTGTGCATAGATGGACAACTCACAAACCGGGGTACCTCCCGTGAGGGCCTAGTTTCACGTCTTGGCAAAGACCGAGCCGGATCTCCTTATAAGAAACATACTTGAGGAGTCCTTTGCTAGGACCCCTCCTCAAGCGGACTTGTAGAATTTTGGAGTATCAATCCGGATTCTTCGAAGAGTTGCATGCAACTTGCTTAATAGCCCTTTTCCAAAGCGATGGTTGCTTCTCACCATTTGATGTTTTTGCTTTGCCATTCTTTTTCATCTCCTCGTTGCATGAGGATGATCCATGGTAATCAAGGGGAGGATCTTCGTCGGGATCAAGCATCTTGTGCAACTCCTTCTTAGTTAACTCCTTAGCATTAGTTTTTTCGTTTGCCATGCTCTCTTGCTCCTTCGACTCACAAGTCTCCAATAGAGCCACTAGTTCTCTACTAGGCCTCTCTATTCTCACCTTCTCTCCACCAATCTTTAAAGTCAACTTCTCATTCCCCATATCAATTTTGAAGCCGGCGGTGGCTAAGAAAAGGCGCCCAAGGATCAAGGAAGAAGTGCAATTGTCCCCCATATTGATCACCACAAAGTCGCATGGTATGTAGAATTTGTCAACTTTAATTGGGACATTTTCAACTATCCCCAAAGGATGTCTTGTTGTCACATCCGCGAGTTGTAGTGTTATCTTACTGGACTTTATCCCTTTCAATCCAAGCTTGTAGTAGGTGGCTAGGGGCATAACGATCACACTAGCCCCGAGATCGGCTAGTGGACTTGTGAAGTTCATATCACTTATCGAGCAAGGGATAGTGAATTTGCTGGGATCTTTTGCCTTTTGGGAAATTTGTGTTGAGAAGAGGGCACTACACTCGTGGTTGACAGGGTGGGGATCATCTTCCTCAATGGTCCTCTTGTTGGACAGTATTTCCTTTAGGAACTTGTTGTAGAGAGGGACTTTCTTTATGAGCTCACAAAACGGTAAGTGAACATATAACCTTTTTAGCATTGTCACAAAGGTTCCTAACTCTTTGTCCAACTTTGTGGGCTTTGCAAGTCTTTGAGGAAATGGAATATGTGGAGAGTAAGGCTTCAATTCCTCTTTTCCCTTCTTAATTCCTTTTTCTTTGTCGGTTGAAGGGATGGGAGTCACATGTTCCATTCCCTCTCTTTTGGCTCTAGCTTGGCCGGTGGTCCTTGGAGGCAATTGAGTAGTTTCCTTGGGTTGAATTTCATCTAGTTGTCTCCCACTTCTAAGAGTCACCGCTTCACAATATTCTTTGTAGGGAGTCCTTGGAAATGACGTTTCGTCAAGCTCTTCGATTCCGTCTTTATCAACATCTTGTAAATCTTCATCAAACGACCCCTCATCTTCTATAGAGATGGTATTGCAATACACTCTATGGTTTGGATCGGGTTGAGCCGGTAGCTTTCCTTGTGCCTTTGAAGAGGTAGAGGCTTGTTGAGCTAGTTAGGTTTAAAGCATCCTATTGTGGGTCTCCAATCTCTCTATTTGAGCTTGCACACCTTGAAAGCTTTGTTGTTGAGCTAGAAACATTTGCTTGATCTCCTCTCGGTCGGCTAGGAGTGTGGCAAGTATTGCCTCAACATCGGAAGGTTCATTTGAAGGTTGAGGGTATTGATTCCTTTGTTGGTAAGGTTGGATATTTTGAGGAGGTTTTGGGCCAAAGTCGGAAGGAATTGGATTAGTGGTCTTATAGGATGAGTTGTGATGGTTCTTCCAAGAGGGGTAGGCGAGGTTAGAGTTTTGATTGTAAGAAGTCCCAACTCTATAGTTCCTTTCTTGATTTCCTTCCACAAAATTAGCCTCTTCATATTCAAATCCACTTTTGTTTGGTTGAACCAAAGGGAAAGAATCGGTGTCATGTTGGTTGACCTCGCAAATGTCACACCCTCGGGTCACCAAGCGGTCATTCGCTGGGCTTTGCAATCTATCAACCTTTTCCGAAAGGCTTCCCAACATCTTAGTCAAAGAATCGTATTCGCTTGTACTTATGGCTTTTACTTCATGTCTTCCTCCTTGGGTCCTCGGATTTCCTCTTTCACTTGCCCACATAAAGTAGTTCCTTGTAATCTTTTCGATTACTTCATATCCGTCCGGAGGTTCAAGTTCCATTATGGCTCCTCCCGCGGTGGTGTCAAGGGCAAGCCGCGAGGGGCCATCAATTCTATTGTAGAAGGTATGAAACAAGAGCCATGGATCTAAATTATGGTGGGGGCAAAGTCTTTGGTACTTCTTATATCTCTCCCAAGCTTCATAGAGTGTCTCTCCTTCCATTTGCATGAAATTCATAATTTGACTTCTTTTGTAAACCGTTTGGATGGAGGAAAATACTTATTGATGAATGCCGTTGCAAGTTCCTCCCAAGTAGTAAAACTTGCCGGTGTTTGACTTCTAAACCAATCTTTAGCTTTCCCGTTAAGTGAGAAGGGAAATAGCCTCAAGTGTATAGCATCCTTCGAAGCTCCAGTTATCCTAAAAGTATCGCAAATCTCATGGAATGAGGTCAAATGGGAATTGGGGTCCTGACAAGCGTATTTTTAACCCTTTATAGTTGTTAAATTATGAGTTTTAGGGGTCAAATCGTAGTCAAACAAAATTTATAAACCTTGGTAAGCCAACGGTCGATCCAAGGAACAGACGCGTGTGAATACTAGCTAACAAGTGACCTATTTAGCTATTCCGATTAAAATGAGGTTTTGTTTGTGATGAAAATTGCAATAATTAAATAACAGAAAATAAAAGGTTGTGTTTAAATCAGAGAAAGAATCCCAGGACCATACTTCCCCCGTGCTAACCCCACTAATCATGTGATCATGTTACGTAAATTATTCATGCTATCGAATATGGAATCAAACCGAAATAACACTAGACAAGCCGCCCATCCACGGATCATTGTCTAGATTAATCTCAATCGTTGAACGCCGCCCATCCACGGATTATCAACGATCTCGATTTATTAAACTAAAGGGTTTCCTATTAATTCATGTAAACATGACCTATTATCAATTTCATGTAATCCGGTTAATACCTAGGACCCATCCATCTTTCGGTAAGTACCTAAATACGTTCTAGCAATGCAAACATACCCTTTGATGTAAATACTTGCATAGAACGATAAAATTAAGCACATATTGAAATTGAATATTCGAATCGCATGAATAAAAAACTTCAATTGATCACATGAGAGTTAGGGTACATAGCACGGGATCCGTAGGATCCCAGAATTTAGAGACTACTCACTATTCATGGTAGATTTACCAAAAACAGTGTGTAGAGAAACAAAGAACGAATAACCGTAAAGACGCGGTGGCTCGTTGAATCTCTCACGATGAATTGCTGTCTCTTCTCCCAAGTTAGGGTTCTTGAATCTCAAATTAAGCAACCCATGTCTAATCTGGTCGTGTTTCCTTTTATAGCTCGTCCAAAAAGGCCAGAAAGCCCAAAATTGATTTTTGGAAATAACAGGATAATTCTGCTCCGGAGGTGCCGTGACTACCGTGATCCTTAGTGCATGTCACGGCAGTCGCCGCAGAGACTGATTTGCACTGAGCTGAAAACATACCGTGACCACCGTGACCTATAGGGTGGGTCACGGCAGTCACGACAGTCGCTCGAATTGCCGTTTCCTTCTGAGTCTAAAACCTACCGTGACTGCCGTGACTCTGATGAGACGTCGCGGTAGTCACGACCCTTAACTGGTGCAAAGCTCGTTTTTGGCCGTTTTCGTCGATCTTTTTCGTTCTTTCGATATCTTAAGCCCCAAGGAACGATGATATGTCAATTTAACCTGAAACACTAGAGAAAGACATCAAATAGAGACAATTTGCCCGGAGAACGAGTGTTATCCTTCATCGAATGTAGCGAATAATCAGTCAAAATATTGACTGATCAGGTCCTCGTTCTCTCTTCCCGATAATTTGGTTCGATTGAACCATTTGGATTGTAGAAGTCTTCAAGTCAAAATCATGGTTGTCCACCTTGGGAACGAGAATAGGAGAGCGGTATCCAAAGGCATTGGGAGCTACATAGTCCTTGAGGAGTCTTTGTGCATGAGGAGCTTGAGGTATTGGTTGAAAAGGGGCTTGGGGGAGTCGAGGAGGAGGAGAAGGTCTTTCGACCATGGTTTGAGTAGTGGTTTGTTGAGTGTTTGATGTTGATCCTTTAACTTTGGTTGTCTTGCTCCTTGTAAGATGAGGGTCGAACTCGTTGATAGTTGGATTGAGGTCCTTATCAACAATCTCGTTTAAGTTTTTTAATTTTGTTGGCATCAAACAATGACACCTACAAAAGAAACGCAAGCAGCCAAGTGAGGATAGTGGAATGAACTCAAGAACCAATGTTATTAAAAGCAAACAACAAAAGAATAAAATGGAATAGTCGAAGTACTAAATGATTCGTCCTAGGGACAATCTAGCCATTGCTCCCCGGCAACGGCGCCATTTTGACCTAGGTGGTTTTTCAACTCTTTTTCAGTCAAAAGAATTTATAGATTAACCAGTAAGACCGGTGTCGAACCCAAGGGAGCAATTGAATTGTACGCTAAGAGTTATCAAACTTTTCACTTGGCTATTCCTCTCATTCAAATATGAGGTAATTTTCAATTAAAAACTAGCAAAGAAATGGTTTCAAGGGGTTTAAAATTCAATTCAAAGAGAGTTTCGAGGGGTTACTCTCCCCTTGGCATTCCTCATTGATCACGTATACAAGAATTATGCATATCAAGGTGTCAAATAGTTTAGAACCTAGCTTAGACTATAAAGTAGACCGGATTTTCATGTGAATCTATTCTTAGTCAAGCTCTCTTAGCTCGAACCTCGCTCTATCGAGATTGTTGGTTCATTCTATAACATTTATTAGGCTTGGAACATCTCCCAAAGCAATAAATGCAATAGACATAGGGACTAGTTCACTTCCTACCCATGCTGCATTTATCATCATAAATACTAGATAGGATCATATTTTCTACAACAAAACCAAACCTTTCCTAAGGTCTATCGATACTCAGGTCAAGTTAAAAAAAAACTTATGTCAAATTTTAAGATCAACATGTCACTTAGGCATTTCATCAAACACGTAGTTGCATGTCATACATGAAGAGCATAGATAATATAAATTTAACACCATAGATCATTCATTCAATATGTGTATACATGATCAAGAGTACCAAGGAGGGTCATGAGACCGTCAAAACACAAGATGACTACTCACACCTCATGTAAGACAACACGATGTGTGTAGGGTTTGAAGAACACAACAAAGAGGATGAAAAAGTGTAAAGGAAGGAGGATTGTTAATCCTTGAATCTCCCTTTTGATCTTTTTTCTTTTCCTTTGGTTGGATCCTCCTTGATAGCCTTGATTTGATCTCTTTTTCTGAGTATTTTTTCCCAAGATGTCAGCCTGCTAGGTCAGTCTTTCCTCTTTCTATTTATAGACTCAGGTGGAAAAACTGAAGTAGCAGGTCCAGCCGTTCGGCTGATCGGCTGGTGACAAGAATCCATATGCTTATATTGTGAACATCCAGCTGACCGGTTGAATATGCGCTTGGGCGGTCCTTCTGATAACTCTTTTCCAGCCGGTCGGCTGGTGAGTCCAACTGACCGACTCAATGTGGGCAGTTGTTAAGCCATCTGAAATCTTATTCCAGCCGGTCGGCTGGTGAGTCCAACCGACCGACTCGATTTAGGCAATTGTTTAGTATTCTGAAATCTTATTCCAGCTGGTCGGCTGATAAGTCCAACCGACCGACTCGATGTTGATGATTGGTTCCACTTCTGCTCCTTCATTCAGCCGACCGGCTGGTTCAAGAGAGATTCTGAGCCGGTCGGTTGGGAGCCTTTTTTGCCCATATTTTGCTCTAATCTTCGGTTTTTTCCTAAGTTTTCGTATCTAGGCTTCGATTTTGAGTAGGACTTGTTTTCTACCTGAAATGTAGGGTAAGAGGTCAAATGACATCAAAATATCGTCGGAAACGAACCAAAGCTATAGTGAAAATGGTTATTAATGAGTCGAAAACTCGACTCATCAATATGTTCCATTGGTGGTTTTAGAGTTCAAATGTCACGTCGTTTTAGAGTTTTATGATTTTAGGGGGTTTCTCTATAATCTACCCCTGTTTCAAAGTCAAATCTCGAAAATACACCAGCAGAAACTCAAGTATCTAGAATACCCCATTTGAGTTAATACGAGTTTCCCAGGAACCGAAATCTTTTATTTTTTTTACAATCCCGGTACCAGCAAAATTGATTTGTTCGATTTCAATCTTTCCCGATTTCCTAGTAATCGGTAAGATCGAAATTGCTTGTGGCTCGATTTAGGGCTTACGTGAACCAGGTGAGAGGATATTGAAAGTGAATTGACATACACGTCAATATTGATTCGCGAGGAATCAGGAATATTATTGTTTATTCCAAAATATTATTATTTATTTTAATGAATGTCGGTATGAAGAGAACCGGACTAACAAGCATCAGTTTGATGCGATCAAATTCTCAATTTTCACAAATTACATTATTACGACACACTCACAAATTCCAAAAAAGTAACTCAGCAAACACGCGCCACCGAGAGCGTGCGTGACACACAGTCGAAGAAGCATATCAACGCCATTTGTTCAACCCACCATAAAAGCTGTCGGCTTCTTCGCCATCACACATTCATACCAACCCACCGCTGTCCCAAAACCCCAGCTGCGATTCATTCCCCGTCCCCGCCCCCTCCCTCCGATTTTTCAGCGGATCTATTTGGTAAGTTTCGGATTTCGCACTCGATGTTCCGAATTTGATTTCCTGCATGCATCGATTTGATGTTTGCTTTGTTGAATTGGGCGTGTTTGAGTTTCCGTGTGATTAATTGGCTTGCTTCTAATCATACGACTCTTTTACGGTTTAGAGGTGAAAGTTTGAGCACTGATTTACAAATACTGTGATTGACAGTAAACATTGTAGACTGTCTGGTGAAGTAGGCTAAATGTTTAATTCGAAAGTTGCTATTTGAAGACCTATGCATAGCTATGTGTGTGTATGGTTACATATCCAAAAAATTATTGGCCAACGAATTTCAAATGTATAGCTTTTAATAGAAATTACTAAATAGAGATGCCAAAAAGGGTTGGCATTCTGTAGATGCAGACAATGCATCTGTAAGGAGTTGATTTCTTACTGTCGTTATTAATTTTATTGGAGAAGTGATGCAGTTTTTCTTTTTGTTTTCAATGATTAAGCAGTAATGGATTCGGAAGAGGACACTGATATTAGTGATTCGGAGATTGAGGAGTATGAAGATACAAGTTATGAGGAATTGAAAACTGGTAAACATCAAGTGAAACTTTCAGATGCGACGCTGACCTGCCCGTATTGCTCAAAAAAGAAGAAGAAAGAGTTTGGGTACAAAGATCTGCTTCAGCATGCTTCCAGCATTGGTAAAGGAAGCTCGCAGAAAAGAAGTGCAAGGGAAAAGGCAAATCACCTTGCATTAATGAAATACTTGGAGAAGGATTTGGCGAGTGTGAATGGTCAGCCGAAACCAGCAAATGAAGCTGAACCTCCAAGTGGATGTGACCAGGACGAGATGTTTGTATGGCCATGGATAGGGATTCTGGTTAACATCCCTACACAGTGGAAAGATGGACGCTATGTAGGTCGAAGTGGCTCACAATTGAGAGACCAATTAACTGCTAGAGGCTTCAATCCAACAAGAGTCAATTGTTTGTGGAATTTCCGGGGTTTCTCAGGCATTGCTCTTGTTGAATTTCGAAAAGATTGGCCTGGTTTACACAACGCCTTATCCTTTGAAAAGGCTTATGAAGCTGATCGGCATGGGAAGAAACACTGGCTTGAAACTGCTAATCGAGATTCTGGATTATATGGCTGGGTTGCACGGGCTAGTGACTACAATGGGAAGGACATCGTAGGAGATAATCTGCAGAAAATTGGTGATCTTAGAACCATATCTGATCTCATTGCAGAAGAAGCCAGGAAGCAAAACAGACTTGTATCAAATCTAAACAAAGTCATCGAGGTCAAAGACATGCATTTGAAGGAGATTGAGAGTAGAGTCACTGAGACCTCGAAAGCCTTGTCTATAACTATGACCGAGAGGGATAAGCTCCACCTCTATTATAACGAAGGTTTCAGTCCTGGAAATCTTAGTTTATGTTAACTTACTTTGATTATTCTATACATTCTGTCTATATTTGTCTAATTGTGGCGTGCCACCTATGATTAGAATTAAAAAAGATCCAGCTCAGTGCGACAGAGCATTCCCAGAAGATTACTAATGACCATAAGAAGCTGAAATTGCAAATTGAAACACAAATGAGAAATAGTGAAGAGCAACGGGAAGAACTGAAAAAGCGTGAAGCACGTAACGAGAGTGAAATGAAAAAGCTGTTGGAGGAGATTGAAACGGTATGTTATGCTAATTACTCATTTAAGAGCTTGGCTGCTACAATTTGAATGATAAAGCAATCGAACTGGAGTTATACTAAAAGTACAACTGTATACATATTTATGCAAAAAGTGATGAGGTATTAACATGGAAAGGGATATCAGCGCAGTTTAGTAGTGCATTTTTTCCTTATTCTTTTCAAATACTATGTTTCAGATACAATTTCTGTCTACTTGGTCTACTTATCTAATGATTATGTGAGTTCTTGAACTGCTTATTTCAAATTAACTGTGTTGCTATTTATTCTGTTTTTATGTAGAATAAGTCAAAAAACAGTTCGCTTGAACTGGCCTCCTTGGAGCACCAAAAAGCCGATGCAAGTGTGTTCAGACTAGCAGAAGATCAGAAGGCTAGTTATATACATGATGCATTTAATATTATATAAAGAAGGCGATGGCTAGCGTCCACTCAGTCTAATGTGGTATGGTTGTCTCATTTCAGCGGCAAAAGGAGGAACTTCACAAAAAGATTATTCAGCTTGAAAAGCAAATAGATGCAAAACATGCTCTAGAAGTGGAAATTACAACGTTGAGAGGAAATTTGAATGTCGAGAGACAATTGGCAACTGGTGGCGACGTGGAGAAAATCAAGAAGGTTGAGGAAATGATGCAAGTATTGAGAGATAAAGAAGAAGAGCTTGATACTGTAGAAACATTAACCCAGGACCTGATAGTAAAGGAAAGAAAGAGTAATGATGAGGTCCAAGATGCTCGTAAAGAGTTGATCAATGTAAGTACACTTTCACGTCATTTGTGTTTCTGCACAACCAAGACACTATATACTAAAACATTTGGGCAACCCGCTAATATCCATTGGCCCATGAGAGGTATATTACTTGACTGGTCAGATTTAGATGAGTCAATGAGATATGGTTGCTTTTGTTTGCTCCTGCCTGATGGGGCTTGGACTCCATATGTTATCCTGTCCCAATAATTAACTTTACTCACTTGCTATGCGTTTTCTTTTTATTACATACCTGATTTGATTGCACTGAGAATCAACTATAGTAATGATAGCTACTACAAGCAGCATTATTTTATTTGGTATTAAAAGTAGAATGTACCATGCTTTCCTTTTTACAAGTATCTGTAAAACAACTATAAGTCTTACATCAAGTAAGAAAATCATAGGGGGTAGTTTATTCAGTACAATGACTTGTATCATGTTAGACATGTGGTTATGTGTGTTGATGTGTTTCATAAGATTTTTGCTGCCAGCTAATTTAGAAAAAAAAAATCCCGATCTACCATTTGCATCGGAAACAATTCATTTTTTTCCATCCCACTTAAAACTTAAATCCCGATCTACCATTTGCATGGGAAACAATTCATTTTTTTCCATCCCACTTAAAACTTTTCCTTTTGTACCATTTTCACAACAAGCCGTTGTTGCGAGCAGCCATGTTTTCTTTTTATATAGAAAAAACTTGCATTGAAACCTGTTGGAAGCTTTCAGTTATACTGCAGCTTGCAGCAGCGGTTTCGCCCACATCAAACAATACCGCTGCTACTAGCAGCGGTTGGTGGTGAGAAATGGTGACAAGAGTAACGTATATGTATTGAGTGAAGTGGTAGAAAGAGAATTGTTTCAGATGCAAATGTCAGATTGAGGTTTTATTCGCTAGTTAATTGGTTTGGATTATTTGTGGAAACTTGAATTCATATTGAAGCAGATGGTTAATTCTCTTTGCATCCTCTTTTTTTGCCTGCAGGGCCTGAAAGACATGGGTGGATCTGGCCCTAAAAAGATAGGAGTGAAGCGAATGGGTGACCTAGATAGCAAGCCATTCCATGAAGCTCTGAAGAGAAAGTGGAACGAGGATGAAGCTGATGAGAGAGCTATGGAGCTATGCTCATTGTGGCAAGAGTACCTCAAAGACCCGGGGTGGCATCCTTATAAAATAGTTATGGTTAATGGGTGTCACAAGGTGCGCATTTGTATAACTGGCAACGCTACGAATATATTTTGTTCTTTTGTTTTCCTGACACCAAAATAATAAAAAATATTGGGAGTGGAGGAGCATGTAAGGGTGGAATCATTCTACGTATTTCTCCCAGCAGTTCATGCGCAAGACAGTCCCCAGTAGTTGGGAGGTTCTTGTAAATGACTTGCGAAGGACGAGAAGGGCAGATTTTAACCTTAAATTAAAGGGAGAACATATTCCATGCTTAGAACTGGTAGAGATATATCCGCCTTATGTAGGGAGCACTGTTTAAAATTGCGACCCTTCTCATTAGTTTTTTTTCATGTTCTAGTATATAAGTTTGTGATAGATTAGTGGTACAAAAACTTGATTTTTTCACTTTTTTCTGGTACCAATTTTTTTTTTTGCTCTTCGTATATGCATCATGAACTAATTGGCCCATACATATCATGTCCATACTTGTTATCAAGAATTCTTTTGTTTATAGCAGTCTCATCTTGCATACGTAACATTTTGTGTAGTCTATGAAGTTCTCTAATGCTAATTGCTTGAATATTATTGATGCTGCAGGAGATAATTGATGAACAAGATCCGAAGTTGAAATCTTTAAGGGAAGACTTAGGAGAAGATGTGTTCGTAGCTGTGACAACTGCTTTGAAGGAAATCAATGAATACAACCCTAGTGGGAGGTATATAATCACAGAATTATGGAATTTTGAACAGGGAAGGAAGGCTAAGCTCCAAGAGGGAGTTGCATTGTTGGTTAAACTCTGGCAAACGAAGAGACAAAATTGTGGGATGGCTTAAATGTCGGTGAGTAACTTCCATTATATATTTAGAAGTCTTCCTGCTTGGCTTCATTGCTTTTTATATTGCTCAACCTTACATATCCGTTGCTCCATGCTATGTTTTCTTGAATAAGTTGTGGTAGTGTGGGCATCTTTAGCTCGATGTTTGAATCCAATATCTATCTGAACCCTTGTAAAGCTTTGTAATTTGGTCATCTCTGGCTTACTATTTAATTTATGCTAATTCAGGTGAAATTTGCTTGAACTTGAAGGATGGAGCAATAACAAATGATGAAAGAAGAACAATTTTTCAAAGACGAATTGATGCTCGACATTATTTACCCAATGAATAAACTGAATTCTAATTGGGAATCAGATTGAAATTCCCCACCATTGTTTCCAATGGAAGTACCAACCCAATATCTTGTTATGTGAACTTTTATCATGTCTTTTTTTGACAGTTGGAAAATAAACGAGCTTTTGTGCTCCAAGTCTTGGTTAATAGACACCCATTTGGAGAACATCACATAGATACGTGCAATTCGCTTCGGTGGGTATTCAGTGTTACCCACATGCCAATCAAAATATTATTTAATTGAATTATACAGAAAGAAAAAAAAAACAAGATACTAACAGCTTCGAACCAAATTTAAGCGAAAATTAGAGTAAGAGTGAGTTCAGGCTCGTTGGACAATCTTCTCAATGTCTCATCTCTTTTTTTTTTTTTGAGGGAATGTCTCATCTCTTTAGATGTTGGGGTTTCTTAGCAATAACTTATGAGGATACAAAAATTCTAAACAAAAATCTCAACCAACGATGTTTCTCATATGTTACCGTAAATTCTCGTCAATTGGTTGCTCTCGCAAACTGAATATTGTCTTCCATCCTCATTGGAAACTAAATGAAAAGTTTAAAACGCAAAAATGTTCGGCCTAGAACTTCATGAAGAAGATCGGTGTATTGGATTCGTTGTGGAAATACCAAATGAGCTCAACTCATCTTTGTAGGAGAAATATATAACGCCACTAGTTGCCCCCACGCAAGACTAAGTGACGACTGACCCCTTAGGCGTTGCTTTAAGCATGACAGAGAGCCAAGGGAAGCCAAAGACGCTCCACCTCACTTAGGATAGTCAACACAAAGACCTCTTATGTTGGGGATTTTAGGGTGTTAATACGGAGCAAGATGGGAGGACTTTGAGCACAGAGTTTGGTGCTCCATCACTAATATGAGCATAGGGCGCAGCATTGATTCACCGGGGGCCACACCTACACTTAAAATACACTATGGGTGCGACCATAAAATTAACACAGCCCGCGCGGCTGCAGAGAAGAGACACAACTCTTCATGTAGAGTTATGTCCATTGCTCGTATCCTATCACATCTCCTATAAGTAGGAGAAGGAAATTCCTGTATACAGATAGAGAAAAAATGATGCAGTCCATACAACCCAGGCACAAGGTGACGTGGACACAGGCCAGGTGGCACGACGAGGGCGCAGAGCTAGAGTACCAACCACGAGGCTACACACAGGGGAATATGTGCTCAATAACCGTTTTGGAGGAGAGCAGAAGGATCCAGAAGGTGTAGTGTAATGCATGAGTTGTACGTAGCTGCCATTATATATGGTGTGCTCACCCATTAATAAAGTAACAAATATTGAAAACCAATCTCTCTCTCCTCATTCTTTCTCTCATCTGCATTCTCATTTCTCAGTCTGTTATTTGTCCGTCACTTTCACTACCACTCTCGCTCATACCCATCATTTGGTGCTTTCACTGACCTCCCGCCACCATGCCTGACACTCGAAGCACGACGGAGGCTGTTGCAGCTCTTCAGCAAACCATTGCTGAGCTCAGTAGCCGTACACAAGCACTCGAAACCAAGCAAGGTGAGATCGAAGCAAGAAACGAGGCCAGATTTGAACGAATAATGAGTGCTCTGGATCCGATGAACATCAACACAAACCGTGCCGAGAAACAACCGATCACCACCGTACCAACAGACCAGGGAGGGCTCTTACCCACTCCGGTGCTCCCAGTGGGAGAAAGCAGCACCTTCAACCAGCGACAGTTGGTTCCCCATCAGACTGGGAACAACCTATCTGAAGGATTGAACCGCGCCATGCGAGTTGATGTCCCTCTATTCACGGGCGAGGCGGCGGAGGGATGGCTGTTTCAGATGGAACGCTACTTCGACCACCATCATGTACCGCCGGAGCAGAAAATCAGCTTCGCCCCATTCCATCTGGGTGGAGAAGCTCTGCAATGGTATCGTTGGCTGTCTATCACCCATCAAGTGCAGGATTGGGAAGGCTTTTCTAAAGCAGTCCTACGACGGTTTGGACCATCTCTGTACTATAGTGCATCTGTCTTACTAAACAAACTCCATCAACGGCACTCTGTAGCGGCCTATATCGCCGAGTTCGAAAACCTTTCAGCTCGCGCACCTGAGTTCACAGCTGACATCTTGCTCAGTCGTTTTCTCGCTGGCCTGAAGGAAGAAATCCATTGTGAGATCGTCCTGCTCTGTCCATCGGATCTCCAAGCAGCAATGGGGATGGCACGGATTGCGGAACAGAAGCTCGCCCTTACTCGTTGGTCTACTAATCGACCACCAGGAGGCCGACCTGGGGGACCGTCTCCAGGCTACAGTCCTCGACCAAGCCCTGGCGCCAACAGCCTTCCACTCAAACGGCTATCTGCTACTGAAATGGCAGCACGTCGGGAGAAAGGGTTATGTTTCAACTGTGACGAGCACTTCAGTCCGGGACATAAATGTAAACCCAAGTTCCTCTGCATGCTACTGGAGGAACATGATGATCCACCGGAGGATGAACCCGAGCAGCTACCTATCACGGAGGAACACCCTGAGGAGCCGCCGACCATATCCTTCCATGCTATGCAAGGAAGAGCGGTGCCTCGCACTCTTCGACTGGAAGCAACCCTTGCTGGGAGGCAGGTACTTGTTCTAGTTGATGGTGGTTCCACCCATAACTTTGTGCAATCCCGTGTGGCTAAAAACGCAGGTTTAACCATTGAAACGGCAAAACATTTAAGCGTCACGGTTGGCAATGGGGAGGAGTTAAGATGTGAAGGTATGAGCCGGGATGTGCCGCTGATATTGGGTGGTAAGGTTTTTCATGTCGATTTTTATTTACTCCCCATTTATGGTGCGGATGTTGTCTTGGGGGCTCAATGGCTGGCTGACGTTGGTCCGGTTATGTTTGATTATAAAGAGTTATGGTTAAGCTTAGACTATGAAGGCGAGACACTCAAACTGCAGGGGATCCAACCAGCTGTAGCTCAGGTTTCTGCGCTAACCCTTGGACAGTTCAAGAGGGCACAACACACGGACTCATTCATGTCCTTATACCAACTGACCATAACCGAGATAGGTGAGGAAGGTTTATCACAAACTCCCAGTTTACCATACATCCCTGACGACCTATCTCCTGAACAATCTCAGAGCACTGAGCTGCTGATATCTAAATATGCCAAGGTGTTTGGCGAGCCCATCAATCTACCTCCTAGTCGCAATCATGATCACCGCATCCCTTTGCTAAACGGAGCTGAACCTGTTAGTGTGCGCCCATACAGATATCCGAGATACCAGAAACTTGAGATGGAGAAGCTCATTGCGACCATGCTACGGGAAGGTCTCATTCGCCCTAGCACTAGTCCATTTTCATCTCCTGTCCTATTAGTCCGCAAAAAAGATGGTTCATGGAGATTTTGTGTAGATTACCGTGCTCTCAACACACTCACCGTCAAAGACAAATTTCCGATGCCAACAGTGGATGAGTTATTCGACGAATTGCATGGTGCACAATGGTTTTCTAAGCTAGATTTACGAGCCGGTTATCACCAAATCTTATTGGCAGCGGAGGATGTTCACAAGACGGCTTTCCGAACCCATGACGCGCACTATGAGTTCCTTGTAATGCCCTTCGGATTAACCAATGCACCTTCGACTTTCCAAGCAGCCATGAACGACTTACTGAGACCATGGCTACGGAAATGCGTCCTGGTATTCATGGACGACATCCTGATATATAGTCGCAGCTGGGAAGCCCACCTTGTTGATCTTGGCACTGTCCTACACACCTTAATGGAGCATCAGTACCTGGTAAAGGCCACCAAATGCGAGATTGCTAGAGAACGAGTGCAATACCTTGGTCACATCATTACTGCGCAGGGGATGGAAGTCGACCCTGCCAAGGTCGAAGCTGTGACCAGTTGGCCCCTCCCTACCAACCTCAAGCAACTAAGGGGATTTTTGGGTCTCACTGGATACTATAGACGATTTGTGCCCCGATATGCCCAAGTCGCAGCACCATTGACAGACCTCCTACGGAAAGATGCTTTCATTTGGACACCCATAGCAACTACAGCACTTGACCAGCTCAAACACCTGCTCACTACTACACCCACTCTGGGCCTACCTGACTTCTCCAAACCATTCCTCGTTAACACAGATGCCTCAGGGCGTGGTATGAGCGCAGTACTCTCCCAACTCGGCCGACCAATCGCTTACTATAGCCGGCAATTTACACCAACTCTCCAACGAAGCTCTACGTACAACCGAGAATTAGCTGTAGTTGTCATGGCGGTGCAAAAATGGCGTCAGTATTTGCTTGGTGGCCACTTCATCATCGAAACCGACCATCAACCCTTGCGAGTTATCTTGACCCAAACTATTCATACTCCGGAGCAGCAAAGATGGATAAGCAAATTGATGGGGTACGACTTTGAGGTTGTTTATAAGCCTGGCCGAGATAATACCCCAGCCGACACACTCTCACGTACTCCTCCAGCTGAATGTCTGGCCATGCAAGCCGTCACTCGCCCAGTGTTTGGCCTCCTCCGCGCCATGCGCATGTTATACGCCACTGATGGCCCAGCCAAAGTCTTGTTTGAGAAGGTGCGCGACACCCCTACCTTATACGAACACTATCAACTGCGTGATGGACTAGTTGTGTTCAAAGGCAAGATAGTAGTGCCAGATGATCCAGCGGTACGCGACCTCATTTTGCACGAGTTCCATGACTCCCCAATTGGAGGCCATGCCGGTATTGCGCGTACTCTAGCACGGATCAGTGCCGCATTCTGGTGGGAGGGAATGCGCAAAGATGTGACCGCATATGTGAACCGCTGCGTAGTCTGCCACCAGGTGAAACCTATCAACTTCGCTTCACCATGCACCTTACAACCATTACCAATCCCATCAGAAATCTGGAGCGACCTATCGATGGATTTCATCACACACCTCCCTAAATCAGGTGGTAAGACGGTGATCATGGTAGTTGTTGATCGACTCTCCAAATATGCACATTTCTGTCCGATGGTTAGTGGGTTTACAGCCGAGACAGTTGCTCAAGTGTTCATCCAGGAAATCTGCAGACTCCATGGGGTGCCCAGCACCATAGTTTCCGACCGAGACCCAGTATTTCTCAGCTTGTTTTGGCAAGAATTATTCCGACGCCAAGGTACTATCTTGTCCCATAGTTCAGCCTACCACCCGCAGTCGGATGGACAAACGGAAGTGATTAATCGCGTGCTGGAGGATTATTTGCGTGCCTATGTTAGTGGTCGACAAGCGGAATGGTTAACCATGTTGCCATGGGCTGAATACCACTATAACACGGCCACCCACTCTGGGTTGCGTATCTCTCCATTTGAGGCCGTATACGGCAGACGCCCTCCAAACCTTGCGGATTATGAACCAGGTGCCTGTAAGATGGCAACAGTCGAGGAGTTATTAGCAGCTCGCGCTGCCTTATTGCCGCAACTGCGCAGTAATCTCCTTCAAGCACAACAACGCATGGTGTTTCAAGCTAATAAGCATCGCACTCCTGTGGATTATGCAGTAGGCGAATGGGTACTGGTCCGCTTACAGCTGTACCGTCAAACGTCTCTCAGGCCACACAAAGCAAGCAAGCTAGCTCGCCGTTATTACGGTCCATTCGAGATCATTGCCAAGGTGGGAAAGGTTGCTTACAAGCTAGCCTTACCAGAGGAGAGTCGAGTGCATAACGTGTTCCACGTGTCAGTACTTAAGCGATGTCGTGCACTGCCACCGTATCAGCAAGTGGAGTGGCCAAAATGCTTTGTCAACCACCACCAAGTCCTCTTACCAGAACAAGTGTTGGGACGCCGAGTTGTTCGTAAAGGTGATAAAGATGTGGCGCAGGTACTGATCAAATGGGAGACTTATGGAGTTGAGGATGCCACGTGGGAAGATGAAGCACAACTTCAGCTGGAATACCCTAATGTTCACCTTGAGGACAAGGTTCTCGGAGGGGATGGGAGTAATGATGCAGTCCATACAACCCAGGCACAAGGTGACGTGGACACAGGCCAGGTGGCACGACGAGGGCGCAGAGGTAGAGTACCAACCACGAGGCTACACACAGGGGAATATGTGCTCAATAACCGTTTTGGAGGAGAGCAGAAGGATCCAGAAGGTGTAGTGTAATGCATGAGCTGTACGTAGCTGCCATTATATATGGTGTGCTCACCCATTAATAAAGTAACAAATATTGAAAACCAATCTCTCTCTCCTCATTCTTTCTCTCATCTGCATTCTCATTTCTCAGTCTGTTATTTGTCCGTCACTTTCACTACCACTCTCGCTCATACCCATCAAAAAACCTATATTTTATTTTCTAGTTTCCTTGAAACCTAAATCGTGCTTCTATCTTAAGTCGAGATTAGAAGTGTCGATTGTCTTATCTCACTTCGGATTTCGCGGTAACCTTAGGCTATTGATCAGGGACGAAATATCAATTTAGGAAATCTATTACGTGATTCTAACATTATCTGGCGTTGTCATTGATGTTCCCTTGAAGGTCTAACATGAAGACTCCACCATTGAAGACCTTGAAGCTTTGCAGATAAGAGTACAAGTGAAGCTGCAATTTAGCCTAAAACAAGAGTTCTACCTGCAGCCCGCTGTTGTTCTATTGTACTAGACGAAAAGAACCAACAATCGAAATCAATAGGGTGTCTACAAAGTTGCTGTACCGTAATCTTTTGCCAACAATTTAAATCAATATTCTGAGATCGATGGCAACGTATTCGTTAAATGACGAGCAACTTTCAGAAATTTGATAAGTTTAAAGGAGGCTATTGTTCCGATTTATTTGAGGAGTTGTTGCTTTCTTGTCTGATGCCTCAACGATTGCGCGAGAGGCTGCTGAATTGGAAAAGTCCTTGTTCAACGGCGGAAGATATTGAAGCAAAGCTCCTCGGAGTTTGAAGAAACGGATTTTTTTGACGTACTTGGAGGCTGCAAAACGTGATAAAGTTTCTCTCAGAGGTTGGATGACTGAATTATTTATTTCGAGATATTTTTATTATTTTATTCTGCTTTGAATCATCAGTTTACGTGCCACATCCCTGTTATATGTGGATACGAATTAACATATGATTGGGGAGCACTCGATCGAGACAGGATTGATAGAATGAGGTACGTGAGACACGATCTGTGCCACTCATTTAGATAATGTGGCAGGGAATAGTACCGGAATAGTATTTTGCTTTTCGCTTTTTGAATAGTGCAGAATTTTGGTAGTGGGATACGTGGCGCACTCACAAAGCACGGGGTTTAGATGTGTGGCTCAGATCGTGCCTCACTGCCTCATTCTTAGAAGGGGTGCCTCATTTGAACGCTCCTCCATATGATTATTATCTACCCCATTAAAAGTTTATCGACAAAGCAATCCGTCGAGATTATGTGTTGCCTCATTCACATAATGGATTCTCCCGAATTAAAAGGAATATTGAATAGCTCTAAGTGGAGAAGAGAATTTAATATAAAATATAGTCAAATCATTTAGATGATGCTTCTTGGTAAGTTGGTGGCTAGAGGGAGGACAATATGTTTGTACAAGTACATCTTGTTGATACATAACTGACAAGCGTATTTTTAACCATTTATAGCTGTCAAGTTGCAGTCAAAAACAATTTATAGACCTTGGTAAGCCAAGAGTCGATCCAAGGAACAACGTGTATGATTACTATCTAACAAGCGACATGTTCAGCTATTCCAAACAATGAGAGGTTTTGACTTGATCAGAGAGAGAATCCCAGGATCAAACTTCACCCGTGGCAACCCACAAATCATGCAACAATATCGCGTAAATTAGTCACGCTATCGAGTATGGAAATAAACCGAAATAACACTAGAAAAGCCGCCCATCCACGACTCATTGTCTAGATTAATATCAATCGTTGAACGCCGCCCATCCACGGATTATCAACGATTTTGATTATTAAGCCTAGGGTTTTTCAGACAATGAAGTCAACTTTCCTATTAATTCATGTACTACGAGTGTAGCTACCATGACCTAATATCAATTTCATGCAATCTGGTTAATACCTAGGACCCATTCATCTTTTGATAATTAACCTAAATACGTTCTATCATGCAAACACCACATTCAATATAAAACTTGCGAGAACGATAAAATTAAGCATAATGAAATTGAATACTCGAATTGCATTAATGAAAAACGTTTAATTTATCACATGAAGAGTTGGGTACAAGGCACACGATCCCAGAATAAGGAAGACTATTCACTACTCATGGTAAGTTAACCCAAAATAGTGTAGAACAATAGGACGAGAAAACCGTATTCACGATGTAGCTCGTTGAGTCTTCGATCTTTGGTGATGTGCTGCTCAGTCGTTTTCTCCAAGTTAGGTCTCAAACTCTCCAAAATTAAGCTCTCTTCAAATAGATCCCGAATTTCCTATTTATATTTGGAAATACCCGACGGGACCGTGACACCCGTGACATTCGAATGTGTCACAGTTGTCACGGCATGGGTAAAATCGCACTGGGCTATAAGTGCGCCATGACACCCGTGACAATCCAATATGTCACTGTTGTCACGGCAAGCCCGGAATCCTTTTGAGCTTTTGGGTAGCTGTGACACCCGTTACATCTAGATTTGTCACGGAGCACCTTGAATCCTTCTGTGAAAAACATATGCCTTGACAACCGTGATACTTATAGGGTGTCACGGCCGTCACAGCCTGTTGCTGGTGCAGAATCATATTTTCGGCCTTTTTTCGTCAATCTTTTCGTTCTTTCAACACTTCGAGTCCAAGGAGCAATGATACGTCTTTTTGTCCTAAAACACTCAAGAAGGACATCAAACAGAGACAATTTGCTGGGAGAACGAGTATTATCCTTCATCAAATCACTCCACACTTAGGATTTGTTCGTCCCGGACAAATGTCAAACAAATGGCAGAATAAATACACGAGTGAATGTAACGCTCATCAACCATCTGTTTCTAAGCTACCCACTCAAGTATCATGTGATTAACCCTAGCCAAAATGTAAATCATAACTCACTATCGTAGAGGACACGAATGCATTTAGCGTATGCATCAATCCTTTAAACCTCTAGGCTGCCCTAGTAGGACGAGTATAGTTTCGTGAAGATTTTTGGAACTACCTATAAATCCATGTACAACTAACTAGCGTGCATGCATGAAATGACGCTCAACGAGTCGTAGTAAAGTCATGTCATACCTCAGATTCATCGTGTTACCTCGACTTCAAGTCAAACATCTTTATCAAAGTTGTCAGACGATCATAGTTTAAACGGGTTATGCATTCAACCGGTCAGTACACATGGCTAGCAAGCGACTAATCACATGTTCTAAATAGTTCTATAGCAGTGTATTAAGAACATGAATAGATACACAAAACATGCTCGCAATTCACCTATGCTATCTAGGGATAGTCCACGAGCTCTTGGCGCAAAGCTCATTCTCAAGTGCCAAGGACTGGGCAATGACCCGTAAGAGAAGAGGAGCCTGGCTTAAGAATTTTCTGAAAAATAGAACGAAAATCACATCAAAATTTTAGTGCAAAGCACGAGAATCGTCACTTAGTTTCTAATACACAAATTCTCAAGACAAGTCATGACTGTACGCAGTGAAACGATGGAAATACACTCCATCAAGCAAAAGGGGGCATGCATTTTTTTTTGTTTTTTTACACAAGGGCTCACTTTTCTCACTTTGCCCTTGGTACTATTCTATTTCTGTTTTTCGAAAAAAAATTTCAACTCCACACTTAAAACTTGACATAGTGTACAAATAGAGGCGGATGCATACATATCACGACAAGTAGAGAGAAGCACATACAAGTACTAAGGTCACCTAGAAAACAGATGCAATTTAAGTGTTTGATATTTTGTACTGGTACCTACTAATATCAAGTCTCAAACAGGCTTCAAGAAAATACATGGAACATGCGATAGGCGTAAGCTAGCAATGATAGTGAAACCAGAGAATACACACAAGAATAAAACTATTTCAAGTCTTACACTTCGAATCCAAAAGAATGACAATCGATCAAGGAGTATCGTAGAAAATAAGGATTTCAATCGGAATACATAGACAGTTGAGCATATACAAGAGTGAATGTGTGACATGCGATGTGTGTGACTATGCACTAGCCACTCAACACTTAAAAATGAGCTTAGTCCCTAAGCGAAGAAATAAAAGACAAGAAAAAGGCGCATAGGGAATTCCCTCGTGTGTGATATAGCTCGATATCCGCAGAGATTAAACAATGCCCAGGGAGTGAAACATGACTCATGAGCTGGTATATATAGATGAAAACATACATCTACACAAGTGACAGGTTAGCATCGATAATCGTGAAGAAACAAAGGTTAATGGTGCCAAATAGAAAATTTGATAAATAATGCGAGCGAAAGGTAAAGCAAAGATAACATATCTCAAGCATCGAATAACATGTAGAAAGTAAAGTCATGGGGAAAATCAGCATACAATAGTATCCATCATGAATAAAAGTGCAATAACTGACAAAAACAACAAAAAGTCATGTGAAAAGAAATCGAAAGTGAGCTAAACATCACCCTCGTCATCATCATCATCGGCAGCAGCAAATAGAGTCTCGGTATCAGTGGAATCCGTAGCACCGGCGGGGCAAGAGGGTCCAGCCTCGTCGCCATGGCGGGTAGGAGGTGCATGGTGTGTGGGGTTGAGATCGACGACCATAGTGAAATCGACCTCGAATGGGTCAGGAGCAGCAAACTGGGTGGATGGAGGGTCTGTGAATGCAAAGAACTGCTGGTGGTGGAAATACTCAGACCAGGACTCTTGTGCCCATTGCTGGGCTCTGCTAGCCTGAAACTGAAAGTCGGATATGTGTGATGCCATCTGAGCCTGGGCAGAAGCGAGCAGACTCTGTGTAGAAATAATCAGGCCCTGGTTAGCCAAGATCAGGCTCTGGTTAGCCAAAATCTGGTTCTGGTTATACTCGAGCAAGGTGAGGCGCTCGAATACGGTCTTGGGTAAGGGGTAGTCCTGGCGCATCTCCGTGGCCTGGTGGGCATGGGGAGCTGGTGGAATCTGGTCCTCTTCGGCCGCTGGTGCAACTGGGTCAGGTGTAGGCTCCCGTCGTCGAGCTCTGTCGAGATTCCTCTTCCTACTGTCCATACGTCGCCTCATGGCCCCACGAGGAAGCTCGTCTCTAGGAGTCCATTTCTCGTCGTGTCCGATCATCTTACACTTGTATATCTTACTCATGTTCAGCACCAATGTCTTCTGCGACTCGTCCAAGGGGATGAGGTCCCAACCTCTGAACTCGGCAAGCAAGGTAATAAACAAGCCTCCTCCCAAGGCCTTGTTGTCTAAAGATCTACCCCAAACTATCAGCATACCACTGAGAATCTGAAAGGAATCGACCGGTACCTCCTTGTGCATAGATTTTATAATATCATGGTCGGAGTTGCTGACGACAGTGGCACCCTCTGCGCGAGAGTTTATACTCATACCCACCAAACGGTGAATGATTTTCCACAGCGGCTCCTTGATGCCTGTGGAAGGTCAACTGGATGCGAAGTAGTAGTCAAATCTGGATATGAGTTCCAAAACTCATACCTCTCCTACTCACCATATTCTCCACAAAATCCCTCGACAGGGAGTCCTAATATTTTGCAAACCTCATCCTTAGGCATGGTGTAATACACTCTCCCTACTCAAAATTTCTAATGTGTAACGTTTGAGGAGCTGCCTATGATTTCAAACGTTGCTAAAAACTCCCTAAGCAACATAGGGTAGGATGAAGTTACAACCGGACGAGCAAATAGAACATCAAGCCCGGAGGCGACAAACATTCTACGACACTGTGGCAACATCTCCAGTTTACCCAACGATTCAATACAAGGGACAATTGTGGGCTTTACCTTTTTCAATGGCCGAATCGCTTCAAACCGCTTCTTGTGGCCAAGCTCGGGTCCAAACCGAAGAGGCCAGGTAGCCAGATAAGGGCGTGGCCGGTCGCCCTAGGGAGCGGGAATGATGGCGTTTAATGCCGCCAGAGGAGGGGATGAATTTCTATTAGCACGGGAGGCGGTTGGGGCTGCAAGGCGCTTGGATTGTCTGGCCATGGCTATGAGACACGGAATCTGGTGAAAATGGGATTAGGGTGGAGGGTGGGGCGGAGAAGTAGGGATTTGGTGTTTTGGGAATTTGTCGGCTGAGTCGAGCGGAAGGAGTGGTGGAGTGAAGGAGAGCGACGGATGGTGGTGCTTGTCTTGGAGACGGACGGCTGTTCAGTTTGTCGGATGGAGGTGGGAGTTGTGCTTGGGAATGGTGGATATAGGGTTGCGGTTAGATTTGGGGAAGAAGGCCATTGAGCCGTGACAATCGTGACATCCGAGGATGTCATGGGTGTCACGACGCCCCCAAAACTCACTGATGCATAACCATGCCGTGACAACCGTGACATCTCCATTGTGTCACGAGTGTCACGACATCTGTAAATCTTTCTACCATTTTTCCTAACCGTGACACGTCCATTGTGTCCCGGGTGTCACGGTACCCGCAACTCCCAGTATTTATTCTCGTTCTAGGTCAATTTTCACTGTTCTAAGCTCGGTGCACTCCACACTAAGAGCCCTGTAATGATCACACACAATGCAAAATGCAACTAACTAATACTTACAGTCCGGGATACTCCCCGAGGAGGCCTAGTTTAACATCTTGGCGAGACATAGCTAGGGAGGTAGGACTAGAAACATTCTCGGGAAGTTCCTTGTTGAGATCCCTTCCCGAGAAGTTGGTCATCATCAATGCCTTCAAGTGGTGCCAGGTGCTTCAGGACGTGGTAATGCTTAAGGCGCTGCCCGTTGACCACCATCGATTTTCCTCCCTCAACACTAAGCTCTGTGTGACCGTCTGGGTATGCTCTTTCCACTATGTATGGACCACTCCACTTGGTGCGCAGCTTCCCAGGAAATAATCTAAGACAGGGGTTGTAGAGAAGAACTTGCTCGCCTTCATACGCACTATTTGCTTGTCATGCCATTTCTTTGTTCTCTCCTTGTAGATACGAGCGTTCTTATAGGAGTCTAATCTAATCTCTTTGAGCTTATTCAGTTGCAACAATCGCTTTTCACCAGCTGTTTTTAGATCCATGTTTAGCTCTCTGATGGCCCACAGAGCCTTGTACTCGAGCTCGACTGGCAAATGGCAGGTTTTTTCGTAAACAAGCCTGAAAGGACTCATTTCGATAGGAGTCTTGAATGCAGTCCTTTATGCCCACATCGCGTCATCTAGCTTGGACGCCCAATCCTTCCCGTGTCTGGAGACTATTTTCCCTAGAATGATTTTAATCTCTCTGTTAGAGATCTCGACCTGCCCACTTTTCTGATGGTGATACGGAGTGCCAACCTTGTGGTATACACCCTATTTCTTCAGCAGAGTCCCAAAAATCCTCTCCTTGAAGTGGGAGCCTCCATCACTAATAACTGTTCTGAGAACTCCAAACCGAGGAAATATAACCTTCTGAAACATCTTCATAACTACCTTGGCACCGCAAGTAGGAGTAGTCACTGCTTCAATCCACATGGAAACATAGTCGACTGCTACCAAGATATATTGATTTCCATAAGAAGGTGGGAATGGTCCCATAAAGTTGATGCCCCATACATCAAATAGCTTTACTGCAATAATTCTCTGATGGGCCATCTCCTGCTACAAAGAAATATTTCCAGTCCTCTGGCACTGAACACAAGCTTTGACAAATTCGTGGACATCCGTAAATAGAGTAGGCCAATAGAATCCAGACTGCAAAACTTTTACAGCTGTTTTCGAACCAGCCCCGTGTCCACCATACTGCGATGAATGGTAGCCTTCTAGGATCCATTTGATCTGATCCTCGTCGACACAAGTCCTGTAGAGACCGTCAGCACATAATTTATAAAGAAATGAGTCATCCCAGAAGTACCTCTTTACATCAGACAGAAATTTATTCTTCTGGTTGTGTGACAGGTCAGGAGGAATAATACCGCAGGCCAAGTAGTTGATGAAATCTACGTACCACGGGGCGATGTCTACATCGACACTCATAAGCTGCTCACCTGTTAAAGAGTCGGTCATTGGGAGTGTGTCCTTGATGGAGCGTATTTATACGATTCATCGAGTACACTAAACCCACCGAATTAGGCACTTTGAGTGCACGAACATGTGCTTGTTAATGTCGTTTTATGTATACAGGCAAATGTACAAATAAATTTATAGTCCGCTACTCGCGACTTCACTACTGGGTAGCAAGTGGTAAGTAGGGGTCGAACCCAAAGGAATTAGGGGGATAGTTGTTCTTTGAGGTGATTTGTACAGCAAGGGAGCGTGTTTTAGGTTGGTTGAGGTTTTAGAGCTAGTAACTACGTGACTTTTTGGTTGGTTTTGGTTTTTTTGTGCGAAAAGTAAATGGCTGAAAATAAAAGTAGGAGACTTACAGCGGGTGATGCGTGATTGGCAAGTCCTCCGGAAGGTGAGCAGTTGATTACGGCAGTTATACTAAGAAAGTAAGTGCAGGAGTTGTTTGATTTCAAGGAAAACATTCGATTTCGGGGGCCTTGTATCATAGCCTGTTTATCATTGACCTTTAGTGATCCTTCTAAGTATTCAAACGTGCATCAAGGCCATTCCAAGCACTCGATTTGCCACACTGTCTAGTCTTTTGCAAAAGTGTTCGAAAGAGTATCAAGGCCATTCCAAGCACTCGATTTGCACACACTGTCTAGACTTTTGCAAAAAACGTAGAGCCCTTGTTCTACTTAGACTAATACCCCATTCCAAGGTATATTAGCCTGTGTGCATCCATTTGATCAGTCATTCCCGAGCAATCAAATGGTGTTTGAGAGAGGTCAAACTCCTCAGATAAGCTTTGCCATTCCAAGCATCCACTTATCCGAGTATGTTTACGAACTTCCACGGAAGAGCTTTGCCATTCCAAGCATCCACTCAACCTTGGAAGTTCTGGCCTAATATATGGCACATAGAACAAGTTTTGAATACAGAGAAAAAACACTAAAGCAAAGTCTAAAACATTTTATGATACAAGTACACCCCTTCAACCGAATGAAGAGTTTAGCTACGAATATCCATAGAGGTGGATACCATAGCTAAATACTCGGGGGTTTTTGAAAGACAGTAAGTAAGGGGAATACTCAAGAACCAACAGGAGTATTCCCAATTCCTACTTGAATACTCAAGAACCAACAGGAGTATTCTCTAAAACTGTTATAATACTCAAGAACCAACAAGAGTATTATTTCAAAACCAAACTTACAAATTGCCAAACTTAGAGAGATAAGTGATTTATGATTTTTGGGATGATTTACAAATGAGATGGGGGGCTTGTATTTATAGCCATGGAGGGAAGGAATGGAGGGCCAAGATGAGACCATGTGGCTTCATCCAAGGGGAGCTCCATGGGAGGTAAGAGCCGCCGGTTGGAGGTCATCCATGGAGGAGAGCTTCCTCCTTTGGCCACCTCCTCCAAAAGCCGCCGGTCACCATGGGCAAATGTGGAGTTTTGTGACGTTTTTGCGACGTTTTCACAAAACTATCGGTGTATTTCAGCCCGGGATTGACTTTGATTGCTCTTCGCTTTGATTTGTTTTGAATGATTCCATGTCAGGATCTTTAGATTTCTTCAGTCAGCGTCTGATCGAGACCTTGGAATGACTCGTAACATCTTTTCTGCGTAAAATCCTATCCTTAGCGTGTATTCTCTCTAAGCTCCAAAATACCCTGTAGATAAATAGCGGAACTAACAAGCAAAAGTTAAATAGACAAACAGTCTAATTTAGTGGGTTTAACTGTGTTTTTGATTCGTATAATTATGGTCCATCAGTCGACCAAGTTGTTCTAAATGCCAAATGACTCGGGTGATCTCACTTCCCAGACAAAAAGCCCGAGTGGAACCAGCTCAAGCCCGATCAAGGCCAAACTAGGGCAATTCCCTCTTTACTTTCCTTGTCTTTGATTTCCAAAACCCTTTACTTTTAGTGCACTTAGCTATGATATCCACTTCCATGGATACTCGTAGCTAAACCCTTCATTCGGTTGAAGGGGTGTACTAGTATCATACAATGTTTTAGACCCTTCTCTTAAATGCCTCTTTGTGTTCAAAACTTGTTCCATGTGCCACATATTAGGTCAGAACTTCCAAGGTTGAGTGGATGCTTGAAATGGCAAAGCTTATCTGAGGAGTTCGACCTCTTTAAAACACCATTTGGTTGATCGGAAATGATTGATCAAATGGATGCACATAGGCTAATATACCTTGAAATGGGGTATTAGTCTAAATAGAACAAGTGCTCTATGCCTTGAAATGGGCTAGACGGTGTGGAAAGTCGAGTGCTTGAAATGACCTTGATACACTTTTAAACACTTAGTATGATCATTAGAGGTCAATGATAAACGGACTATGATACAAGGCCCCTGATACCGAATCTTTCCTTTAATTGCAATATCACCTGTTACTTTACTTTCAGTCCATATCAACTGCTTACTTTCCGCAAGTCTTGTCCTTCAAGCATTTACTTTCCGCAAGTCTTGTCCTTCAAGCATTTACTTTTCGTAAGTCTTGTCCTTCAAGCACTTAATTTCAGCACTTTACTTTCTGTCATTTACTTTCTGTCTAAAAAACCAAAAAAAACCAATTGTATATACTTTCTTTTCTTTCTTTTTAAAGAACAACTAATCCACACAGACTCCCTTGGGTTCGACCCCTACTTACCGCTTTACTACCCAATAGTGAAGTCGCGAGTAGTGGACTTATAAATTTATCTTGCTTAGCACTCAACGACGTGCTCTGTCAGTCCTGTTTGCGTTCGAGCTCTCCTAACTCGAGGCGTCACAGGTGGCCAACAACTAGATTTTTAGCTCCCTTCTTGTCTCTAATCTCAATGCCTGAAGGAAGAGTACCCATCGAATAAGTATAGGTTTCGAATCCTTCTTGGACAGCAGATACTTGATCGCAGCGTGGTAAGTGTACACTATGGTCTTGGAGCCAATCAGATACTGCCTGAACTTCTCGAAAGCATAAACGATGGCCAACATCTCTTTCTCTTTTGTAGTGTAGTTTGATGTGGCACCGGCTAAGACTTTACTTGCATAGTAAATCACGTGTAGCTTCTTGTCAATGCGCTTCCCTAAGACTGCTTCAACTGCGAAGTCACTTGCATCAAACTGGGAGCTGCACTATAGGAGCAGAAGTAAGCAGTTTTTAGTGTGTAAAAAGCATTAAAACATGATTCATCGAAGTTAAACATATCGTCTTGGCATAGTAGATCAGTGAGGGGCTTTGCTATCTTCGAAAAGTCCTTAATAAAGCACCTGTAAAACCCTGCATGCCCTAAAAAAACTCCTGATTCCTTTCTCATCCTTTGGTGGGGGCAACTTTTCAACCACCTCCACCTTTGCGCGATCGACTTCGATGCTTCTGTTGGAGACCAAATGTCCCAACACAATGCCTTCCTGCACCATAAAGTGAAATTTCCTCAAGTTTAAAACTAGGTTAGTGTCAACACAACGACGAAGAACATTAGTAAGGTTAGAGAGGCATGAATCGAATGAAGAGCACTACACCGATAAATTATCCATAAATACTTCGATGGTGTTTTCTAAAAAATCAAACAATATGGCCATCATACAACGCTGAAAAGTAGCAGATCCATTGCAAAGACCGAAAGACATTCGTCTATATGCAACTGTGACAAAGGGGCAAGTAAAAGTAGTTTTCTCCTGGTCCTCGGGGTGTATAGGGATCTGGAAGAACCCGCTATAACTGTCGAGGTAGCAGAAAAACTTATCCTTCGCAAGACGCTCTAACATTTGATCAATAAAAGGCAAAGGAAAGTGATCCTTACGAGTAGCCTTATTCAACTTCCTATAGTCTATGCACATGTGCCAACCAGTCATAGTACGAGTAGGAATCAGATCATTATTCTCATTACGCACAACAGTCAAACCTCCTTTCTTAGGGATAACATGCACATGACTTACCCACTCACTTTCAGTAATAGAATAAATAATGCCGGCATCCAATAATTTCAGAATTTGTTTCTTCACCACATCATTCAGGTTAGGATTCAAACGTCTCAAGGCTTCCCTAGTGGGTCTAGTATCACCCTCTAGATGGATTCTATGCATGCATATATCTGGGCTAATCCCTGTAAGATCATCAATCGAGTACCATAGGGCTGGCCTATGTTCTCTCAAGACATCTAGCAATCTCTGGATCTCTACATCAGTCAAGGATGCATTCACAATCACCAGGTACGTCGAGTTGGGTCCAAGAAAATTTTATTTTATATTTTTATTGAAATACCGATTTATTGAATCAAAGAGGGAAAACCCTCAAGCGGTAAAAATGATAAAGAAAATAGAGCCTCGTTGGTGCAAACGCACAAAGTCAAAGCTAGGAGGACCCGAACCCGACTAGATGTAAGGATTTTCACTGCGGAGGTCAGGAGGCCAGGAACTAGGCGGTCTATGCAACTGAAGATGGTCACCGATGGCGGCTCTCCGCACCGGCAAGGAATGGCCATGAGCCGAGCAGACGCAAGTATCCGCGGGGCAGACACTAACAAAGGCTAAAGCCGCACCATTAACAGTCAGAGCAACACGCCTCCACAATGCATGGAGATGCGCCTGGCGAAGATGGTACACCAAGAACCACGACAGTGGTACCTCAGATGTGCCCATAGATATCATACAAGGATGTGAACTCTGAAACTCAGCCATACGGAAGTTGCGGGATTGAGCAACATGAGACACGATACGGAGGCTCTGGGCAAGCTCCTCAACGTTCATGGAGCGCGGATGACAGGTGTCGTTGTACCCGTCAAAAATAATATTTCTTATTCCGACTAGCAAGTGGTAAGTCGGGTCGTATCCACAGAGATTGATATGAGAATCTGTTCACTAAGTATGAAAGTGACAATAGGAAATTCAGTTAAATAAATAAAACAAAAGCACAAGCAACAATGATCACTTATCAAGAGAGCAATCGTCACACAAATTCAAGTATATAATATCAAAGAGAAGTGCAAGCTAGAACTTTCGACTGTGATGCAAGACCAAATCATTGACAAATCCGTTTTGATTTCTAATGTTCTACAACTTAGAGCTCCCCCGCTAAGGTTATACTCCCCGTTCTAGTTCTAGTACTTAATCTCGCGCTAGCGATAATCAAGACCCTAACTCGCTAGAGTTGCATGAAGATTTAACAAGTTGTCCTAGGGTGTTTAATCCTAGTGATATATTACTCGTGTCCTAGTTCGCTATCCCCGCTAGGTTGCTAGTAAACTTGACAATCGGAATCAACTAACGAACCAAAGCTCCCCCGCTAGGGTTCCACTCGTGTTAACAGAATCAATTCCATAAACAATGCACAGTAATATGACACAAAACACAGAAATCAATATAGGTCTCAAGTCAAAACATCACAATGTCGAGTTCTAGCCTACACATATGAGTTTAGCTACTCATCGTAAGGGAATACATCATCAAGTTTATCAAAGGGATGAAACGAAAATACTGATGACGAATTCTCCACCAAGCTGCAGCTCCACTCCAGTACTTGAATCCAGCAACGAATCCACGTTCAAGCTTCTTGAATTGGAATCCTACTCCGAGTGCTTTCTTCTCCAATCCTCTACTCTCAATTCCCAACTTCGAACGAACCCTAACCTTCCTGATTTTTCTTGCTTAAGTCCAGAGCCAGCCGCCCCCCTTCTGTCGCCTTGAGTTCTGTCTGTTTTCTCCCGAGATTGCAAATCAGAAATAATGAAATTCGACTGCCAGCTGGACCCGCGGACGTCTCTTGATTTAACTGCCGCGGAGGTCTTAACAATTATCGAAACTCTTCAGACGTGGGCGCTTTTATTCTTCAGACGTAAGTGCTCTGCACTGACTCGAACTTCAAGCACTTCATACTTCATTTCTTCGACGCAAAACATCTTCTAACAGACTCCCTTTAGTCGATATTCCTTCCATGGTCTCCGAATGTACCTGAGAACGAAAGCTGCACACAGGTAGTGAAATAATACACAGGCAACCACTAAGAGACGGGGTTTTAACACAGAAAATAGTCGTACAACTACGACTTATAAAACTACCCCACACTTGAACTTGTTCGTCCCGAACAAGAACAAAGCCATAGAAAGAATTTACAACGTACTAGTCATGCCCATCCTTACATCTCAATCCCAAATCCAGCCAATTATCTTATCATGCTTAAGATTCTAACAATGCGAGTATAGATAGATTTTTCGATACTTGTTACCTCGCGAGTTGAAATCCAAATGACCTTGGATGATTGGGAGATAGTCCCCTATAGGTACCACAGACACTGCATTCTTTTCTGAGTTCTGGTCTTTTGATTGAGTCGGCGACTTTCTCTGACACATGATTAATTCACCGCTTTCATACCGTTGAGTCTTGAATTCCTTAAGTTGTATGGACTTTGATAAACGACACATCTTTCTTGAATCAATCAGATTTTGATTTTCTTCTTACTTGATGTTTTGCCTTCGGCTTTTGAATTTGTTTCTTGTCCACATAATCGTTTGCGCCCTTGAACCACTCCAATCATAGCCTCCGGATAACAGCATAGGAGTGCATCCCGCTCTTTTCTCATCCTCGTCCTTTCGGCATGAGGCAATGTAGGGGTTACCCACCCATTCCTAGCTACTCCGACTAGAGATGGACAATTTGTTTTCTCTGTCCCGTCACCACTGCGAGCGCATGAATAAACTTGTATAACTCGGTGACGGAGCTACTCTCAGGACTAGGCTAGTGAAGCGTCAACCTCCACCGCTTTTCTCAATCATCAGAACCAAAACTCAGAACTTCCTGCAACTTGCCGTACCTTTCTAGGACATTTCTGTCAACTCCACATCCCTGCATATCACAACTCACAAGTACAAAGCATCGAAATTTTTTCAAATTTCGCATTCTTAGTCAAATGAGCACAATAGTCATACAAAGCTGGAAATAAGATTTCGACATAGGAGAAAAGCATAGCAGTACATCATCAGTTCATCACGAGTTCATGAAGACAAGACACATAACATGACTGACTCTATAACATCCCACCCCACACTTAAATTGACCCGTGTCCTCATGGTACAACTCAAGAGATAAGATGGACAAACAAAACAGACTCAAATAAATAAAATGGAGGAACTGGTACTCCCCTAATAGTCTGCCGAAACACCCAGATCTGGAAACCGAGCCCAATTTAAATTCTGCGATGTACCGCGGACGTCTTCATTAATGATTTAGCATAATTGTATAGGCGTCCGCGATTTAATTGTTCAGACGTGTGCTCAATCCACTGATGCTGAATTCCTTTCTTCATTCAATCACCTGAAACCACCAGAAACAAAAATGCACTCGGGGCGCATTATCAAGGTACCAATTCCAATAATTAATCTACTCCTAACACGTGTAAAGTAAAAACACACCGGGTTGCCTCCCGGTAAGCGCCTTTGTTTTATGTCCTCGGCTGGACGTTACCTCTACGGGATCATAAGTTAGGATCCCAAGGCTGCTCCAAGTCAAACTTACCGCTCATCGTGCTCCTCTCCTCAGCACTTCCACAAGTTAATCGTTTCTCAATGCTCTGCCCGCCATCAGGTGGCTTCGATCTCCAGTTCTTTTCTGTAGGTGTCCACCACTTTTGCGCACCCACCCCACACTTTTGTTTCTTTACTCGCTTTTCATCTAGTGGGCATGTTTTCCTAGTTACCTTCAGCTGCTCACTGACACCCTGAATCAAACGCAACGATTCAGCAGTTATATTATTAAAACAAGTTTTACCAGCTATCTCAGGTGGTTTCCCCGCACAAGGCTGGTGGTCATCCTCAAAGACACGAAACTCAGCCATCTTGCCACCATAATTGAGCATTATAATACCCTCAGCGACATCAATCTTCGCCCTCGTCTCACACATGGTAGGTCGTCCTAGAATGAGTGTTGGCGACTCCTTAGTCTGGGTGTCCTCCATCTCCAAGACATAAAAATCTGCAGGCACAACAACTTCTCCAACATTCAAGGTTAAATTCTCAAGCAAACCATAGGGATGAACACATGACTTGTTGCCTAACTCAATAGTTAACTTGGCCGGTTTCACCGGTCCAAGTTTCAATGAACAGTATACGTCATAAGGCATCACATTAATAGACGCTCCCAAATCAATCAAACAGTGGGGAATAAGCGTGTTACCATTGCCACAGGTCACCGTGAAGGCACCTGGGTCTCTAGTTTGATTGGTCAACGCTCCTTGGTGCTCTCGCTCCAATTCTTGCATTTGTGCATTGGTTCTCGTGTCCCCATACCTCTTCCGTTGAATCTCATTATTTTTAGCTTCGTGATGCTCAATAACCTGCATGGGAAATGACGATGGATGATGAGCCATATTTATACGACTCATCGAGTCAACTAAACCCACCTTAAACGACACTTGGTCCTAAGAACACTTACTTGTTAAGGTCGTTTTGCATTTCAGGCATTTTGGGAGTCTAAAGAGGAATCGAGCTTAAAGATAGCATTTTGTGCCAAAAACATCACAAGGTATCTTTGGCCGAGCAGCACCCAAGCACCGTCCGAGGCCCCGGTTGAGCAGTTCAACGCTGAAATCAAGTCGCTCGACCAGACGGACTCCGATGACAAATCTTACTCGACCAAGTTGATCAAAATGGAAAACAAGTCAGACAATGTCACTGAACGAAGGAGAACGCCCGAGCAGATTGGCAGTTGGCCCAATTCCAAAGCAATAGCCCCGGGCACGCTGATAGGCACCGAAACCAAGTTGCTCCACCAGACGGGCGAATCTGGCAAATTCGGCTCGACCAAGTTGTTTGAAATGCCCCATAACTCGGACAATCTCACTTCCCAGACACAACGCCCGAGTGGAACCAGCCCATGCCCAAGAAGTGCCCTGTCACGTCCGAGACTTTTAGCCATTCTAGGGCCCGACCTAGCTCCGATCAAATTCAGTCCAAGCGACCTTCGTGAGCCCGGTTTAGAATCTCCTCAACATTCCAGAACCACCTCTCAAAGGCTAAGAACCAAAGTCCTAAATTTCGACCCGATCAAATCCAAGTCGGTTCAATTGAGCTACTACAAAACCCTCTCGGTTGGGTTTGACTAAACCCAATCCAAAAGCAACGATTTTAGTTCTTCCAAACCAAAACTTAGCCCCTAAGTTAAGAGCCTTTGCCTATAAATAGACCTCTTGGTCTTAGAAACAACTCATGTACATACACCAAAGTTGAGAGCTTCTCTCTCGTCTTTACACTTCAATACCAAAAGCTCTCTACTCTTTTCTTGCTCTTGTTTTCCAATTTCGAATCCTTTACTTTCCTTGTTGCAATCTTTACTTTCTCTTGTCAAGTTTCAGATCTCTTTATATCCCTTGTCAAATTCGTACTCTCTTTACTTTTTCTTGTCAAGTTACCTTTACTTTTCAGTCATGGCTCTTGTATTCTTTGACATGAATACAAGTGGCTAAAACCATATTCGGTCAAGGGTGTTCATACTTGTGTATGCATCTTTAGTCTTTTGTACTTAATGCTTTTTGTGTTCAAATAGTTCTTGTGCTATTATCCCGGATTGAACAACGAAGTTAAGTGGATGCTTGAAATGGCAAAGCATTTCCGAGTGGTTCAATCCCTCTTTAATCCGCTTGGTTGTAACTGAAATGTGAGATCAAGTGGATGCACTTAGTCTAATACGTCTTGCAATAGAGTATTAGACTAGCTAGAACTAGAAGTCTATGTCTTAATTTAGGAGTAGATTGTGGTGTAAGTGCTTGAAATGGCCTTACTTTAGGGTTATGTCTTGAAATGGAATAACCCACACTTATGAACACAAAGTAAGATCATTTGAAGTCTATGATGGATGTTTCACAAGAAGAGACCCTATATTGAATATCTTTCGTCAAATTACTTTCAGTATTTACTTTCGCACTTACTTACGCACTTACTTACGCACTTTACTTTCAGTCATTTACTTTCAGCACTTACTTTTCAGTATTTACTTTTAGTTCTTTACTTTCAGCACTTATCTTCAGTAATTTACTTTTCAGATTTTACTTTCAGTAATTTACTTACGCATTTACTTTCAGTCTAAAACTCACAAAACCCAATCTGTCTTTATTTTCTTTACTGCTTTTCAAGAACAACTACTCCACACGACTCTCTTGGGTTCGACCCCTACTTGCCGCTCTACTAATCCAATAGTGAGCCAACAGTAGTGGACACTTATAAATGTAAATTTTGCAGCGCCTCAACGACGGCCTGTCAAATTTTGGCGCCGTTGCTGGGGAGTTGTGCATCGGAATAGTTGTTGTTTTTGTTTTTTTTTGTTTTTATTTTATCTTGCAGTTCGCTATGTCTTCCTATTACGGCAGAGAGCCTTGGAACGATGAGGAGTTTTCCCCACCATCCTTTCGACTTGAAGTCCGCAAGGAGATCATCAACCTTGAGCAATCCCGGGACGAAACATTGGATGAGTACTTATCGTACTTCGATTCCATTGTGAGGAGCTGCCCTCTCCATGGACTCACGGACTTGTGTCTTCTTCAAAGGTTTCTTGGTGGGATGATGCCACGTGAGTGGAATAGGCTTAATGATGCAGCGGGAGGTTCGGTGATGAATCTAACAATGTCTGAAATCTGGGACTTGTTAGATGATTTGGCCGAGAGATGAAGGCCAAGACAAGGTCAGACCGAGCCGCTCGAGGACGATGTGAAAGAGTTGGCAGCTAGCATCCAACAGTTGGCCAGCACGGTGCACCAAAACCAGGCCGAAAACAAGGAAACCTTGGCCGAACTATCAAAGCAACTGTCCGACTTGGTCCAGGCCGTGTCCGAGCTGAGGAGAGACCCGAGAGAAGACATCAGTGCAAGGGCAGTGAGGAAGAGCCTAGAACAGAATGCACGGAGCCAACAGAGGATGAGGACCCATGGATGACTGAAGAAGAGCTCAATTCAGATTACCCCGGGCATTTAGAAGAAAACGGCCCGTTGGCGCCGGAAGAAGAGCCGGCCGAGCCACTCGAACAGGTCCTAACTGATGAGCTGTCCGAGGAAGTCCTGATCCTCACTGACGAGCTGCCCAAAGCAGTCCCGTTCCTCATTGCCGAACCAGCCGAGACATGCCTGGTCCTTGCTGACGAGCTGGCCGAGAAAGGCCCGGACCTTGTGGCTAAAGTGCCCCAACTTAACCCTTCATTTTCTATGCAGATCACATCCACTGAAGATTTGACAGATGCTTGTCGTCAGAGCAAATGTACAAATAAATTTATAAGTCCGCTACTCGCGACTTCACTACTGGGTAGCAAGTGGTAAGTAGGGGTCGAACCCAAGGGAATTAGGGGGATAAGTTGTTCTTTGAGGGATCGTACAGCGGGGGAGCGTGTTTTTTGGTTGATTGAGGTTTTACTACTAACAGCTAAGTGATTGGTTGGTTGGTTTTGGTTTTTAGTGCGGAAAAGTAAATGACATAAAAGTAAATACTGAAAGTAAAAAGAAGACTTACAGCGGTTGTTGCGTGATCGGCAAGTCTTGCGGAACGTCAGCAGTTGAAAGAGCAGTTTATACTAAGGAAGTAAGTGCAGGTAGTGTTTTAATCTAAGGAAAGATTCGGTTTAGGGACTCTTCTTGTGACACATCTATCATTGACTCCAAATGATTTCTTCTACACTTCTAAGTATGGTTGTCCCGACAAAGGTGACAACCCAAATACCCCGACAAAGGTGGTATTCCACACCCTTAACCTGTCAAGTTGTTATGTGGTTGTCCCGACAAAGGTGACAACCCAAATACTCCGACAAAGGTGGTATTCCACAACAAGCTTGACAAAGCTTTAGGCTTCTAGTCTTTCGCTAGTTTGAACAACCCGACAAAGGTGTTACTCAAACTAGATCTCAAAGACTAGAGAAGTGTAAAATGACATAAGGTGCAAGAGTCTCAAGATGTGGGCACAAGGGTGAGAACCCTCAACCGAATATGGGTTTAGCTACGATTATCCATGGAAGAGGACATCATAGCTAAGTACTTTAAAAAGTAAAGGTTTTGAAAGTAAAGATAGTAAAGGAAAGGGGTGAGTACTTCAAGAACCGACAAGAGTACTCAAGAACAGTGAAAAGTAAGACAAGCTTGAGTACTTCAAGAACCGACAAGAGTACTCAAGAACTACTAGAATACTCAAGAACCAACAGGAGTATTATAGATTTCAAACCAAGCTTACAAAAGTGCCAAAATCTAGAGAGATAAGTAACTTGTGGATTGTGGGATGTTGGAATTGTGGATGTGTAGAGAGATGAGCTCTCCACACTTTTGGATTTTTGGATGATTTACAAAGGGAAGAGATGAGCTCTATTTATAGCCATGGAGGAGATGGGAGATGGCAACACTTGTCACATGGGGAGAGGGAGAGCAAGGAGATGAAGCCACATGGGGGAGGGGAGAAAGCCGCCGGCGGCTATGAGGTGGAGGAAGGAGGGTGGCTTGGCCTCCAAAAGCAGCCCATGTGAGGAGGAGCATCCCCTTAGCCTTCTAGAACCTTGTGACTTTTTCACAAAAGCCATCGGTTTGATCGGAATCTGACCAGAGCTTTGGCCGGAGCTTCTTGGATTTTGGAGAGTGTATTCTGAATGAAAATGTCATTCTAAGATGATCTCAAGAAGGAACCTAAGCCAAATTCTGCTTGGAACATGGTCGAAATCCCAAATCGGCTGAAATTGCCCTTGTTTGGCTTTTACCGGGCTTGGTGCCTTTGCATTGCGTTCTTGTCCAAACGCCGATTGTTCTAGCATATTTGAATGATTCCAAGTCGGTTCCAAGAAAGTTTTACAGTCGGAATCTGGTCGTGTCCTGACTCGTAATTCATTTTCAGCTTTAAAACTCCTCCTTAGCCTGTATTCTCTCTAGACTCCAAAATACCCTGTAAATAAATATCGGAACTAACAAGCAAAAGTTAAATAGACAAACAGTCTAATTTGGTGGGTTTAACTGTGTTTATGATTCATACAATTATGGTCCATCAATCATGTAATCCATGATGATGCGGTGCAAGGCAAGTTGGAGGCGGTACAAGGTCAAGGAAAGCCAACAATGGAGCGCTCACTCACTCCGAGTCAACAAAGCGGCCCTGAAAACTCACTCGTCCTGAGACAACCATTCATCCCTGCCACAAAGAAGAGGGTTAACATGGGAGCAAGCTTGAAGTCGCCCATGTTTGATGGCAAGATGCTGAGCTTCCAAAATTGCAAGGATGCCAACCATTCTGACATGAAGAAGCGATCAAGACATGGCCCGGTGGAATGGAAACCCGGATGGAGGAACATAAAAGCACGGCTCATTGGACCAGCAGCTATGGTCAAGGGGTCCTCGCCTTCTCGGAAGTATGTGAAAGAGAGCCCGCCTAATGAATGGAGAACCGAACCGAGCACATCACTTCATGAGTGCTTTGGGCGGAGTAAAAGAGCAGCCAAGAAGAAGTTTGACCTCGCACGCCCATGGGATCCCAACTTATGATCTCTGAATGAGGTACAGTCGAGCCAACGACGTTAAACAAAGGCGCTCGCCGGGAGGCAGCTGACGTTGTAATACTTTAGCAATTCAATTAGTCAAAAACAATTTGTAATTCAACCGGTAAGACCGGTGTCGAACCCAAGGGAGCAAACGGATTACACGCTAGTTCTATCAAGTTTTCTTACTCGGCTAATTCCTAAAATTCAAGTGTGGTTGAGTTATCAATGATTCAAAACAAGAATGAAATGGTTTTTAGGGGATTGAATTCAATTAAAAGCGAGTTTCGAGGGATTAATCCCCTCCTTGGCAATTTCCCAATGATCATGCATACAAGAGTTTAATTAATTATGAGTTGATAGGTTTCAAACCTAGCTTAAACTAGAATCGAACAAACCATGCATGTTTAAACCTAGTCAAGCCATCTTAGCTAGGATCTCACTAATTAAAGAGTATTGATCCACTACATAGCATTTACTCTCATAAATGCCACATGCATAAAGTTCTAGTTCACCTCTCACCATGCATTTACTCTCATAAATGTTGGTTAAGTTCATTTTGACTACATCCAAACCATCACTAAGCTCTTTCAATACTTAGATCATAGTTCTAACATAAACATGTCACTTGGGCATTTTATCAAACACTTAGAGACATGTCTAACATGAAGAGCATAGTAAAATGAAATCAACTTCAATAAATCCATTCAAATGTGTATACAATGATCATTGAGTACCAAGGAGGTTCATAGAACCCTCAAAACACAAGGGGGACTACTCACACATCAAGTAAGACAACATGATGTGTGGGTTTTTAGCAAAAATCTAAGAGAAAGGAAGAGGGAAAAGAGTAGGATTGATGATCCTAATAAACTCCCTTGATCTTCAATCCTCCTTGATTAGATGATGTTCAAACCCTTGATTTAGCTCACTTCCTTTTGTCTTTTCTCCAGAAAAATCCAAGATGCTAGGTCAAATTTGCCTCTTTCTATTTATAGCTTCGGACAATTTTCGGCACTGTAGCAGGTCCAGTCGATCGACTGGCGTTGGGCTGTTGGCCCAGTCGATCGACTGGAGGGAGATGAGTTGCTTGGAAAGTGGATTCTCAGTCGATCGACTGGAGCAGGGGAGCTTCCCAGTCGATCGACTGGAATAACGCAGAAAACAGGTCCTCCTGAGACTCCATTAAGTCGATCGACTGGAGTCCCAATCGATCGATTGAAGGCACGTGGCTTGCACGCTCAGCTGGAGAACTCGCCAGTCGATCGACTGGAGCAGGGGAGCTTCCCAGTCGATCGACTGGAATAACTTGATTTGCAGCCCCCCCTGAGAGTCCATTAAGTCGATCGACTGGAGTAGGGGAGCTTCCCAGTCGATCGACTGGGGGCCAAATTCTGCCAATAATAGCTCTTGACTCCGATTTTCTCCGAGTTTCCTTCTATGGGCTTTTGGCACTGAGTCATCTTGATTTGCACCTGAAACGCATGGGAAGGGGATCAAATGACATCAAATAATCGTTGGAAACGATCTAAAGCTATAGTGAAAACGGGCGTTAACGAGTCGAATGCTCGACTCATCAACACTCCACACTTAAGCTTTGCTCGTCCCGAACAAAGTATGCAAATATGCCAAGGAAGTGCAAATGCCGAAATGCTAGTGGTGCTATGTTTTTCGTGTATTTACCTCACTAGATTCCACAAGGTCTCGATCATTATTCCTAATCATGTTATTGAAAGGTAAATGACAAGTATGTACAACCTACCTAGCTCCTTTTCGTAGGCGTCACGAATGCATTTAGCGCATGCATTAAGCCTTTAAACCCCTAGGCTACCCTAGTGGACGAGTTATAGTCTCGTGAGAGTTTTCAGAAAAGGGAATACTCACAAATCCCACGAATGTACATGTCCCATAAGAGTGAATGCAAGAGTGTTCAATCGAGGCTAGGATTTCTCAAAACAAATTCCTCACCCCAAGCTAGACTAGTGCCGCAATATCATAGAAAGAATTTTCTCAACCTTTGAGTACCTTTGGGGACATGCATTTAAGATTGTCAACACTAGGGCTATAGAATGTCTCACCCCGAATTCTACTCACTCTCAAGGCAACACCCCCGAAGCAAGGCTTATAGCTTGCACAATAGAGCGTCAACCGCTCACCTATGCTAGCTAGGGCTAGTCCAAGGGCTCGCGACTAGGAACTCATTCCCAAGTTTTAGGCGCTCAAGCCGTAATCCATAAGGGAAGTGGAGTTCGACACTAGAGTTTCTCAATAAAAAAGCATAGCCCAAATGATAGCTCCCGTGCAAGGCACATGGGTCGTCCAAGAGTTATCTTAACAAGCACACATTGTAAATGAATGGATCCCGCACAAATGAAGAATGGAGGGAAAAACATATAGTCAAGCTTTAAGTGCTTCTTATTTCTCTTTTTTTTTTTTTGAAACGGCCTTTGGCCTACAAATGCTTTCGAGGGGGGACTTACCTCCCTAACCCCCGGCATTTGTATATTGGGAGCAAAACTTCTCATGATCATTGAGAGAGTTTTTAGTCGGGGCTTTGCCCTCTTTAACCGCAATTTTTTTTTTTTTTTTTGAAATCACTCCACACTTAAAACTTGACAATATGTTTCAAAAACAGGTGTATCGAATGTGCGGGAATCAATCACGAACAAAGTACTATGTTAGAGCACTCAAGTCACCAAAGAGCATTCAAGTGGTCTAAGTTTTTCACGATGATACTTGAAAGTGTTTGCTAGCTTGATCCAAGGTGTTGCAACGAGAGTGCTTAAAAAGATGGATAGACAAGATATAGCCATGATGTTGATTCCCAAGAATGCATGCTCAAAGGACTAGGTCGGTAAATGAGGCAAATAGTCTAGTTGTGATTTATAGGGATTTAGAGTTGAAAGTCACAAGCCTTTGTGGTTAAAACACTCTAATGTTGGGACAATGTGTAAAGATGCAAGTGTCTATCTAGAAATGATATGTATAGCATGCAATCATGTGAACTATGCGCATCAAACCACTCCACACTTAATTCAAGCTTAGTCCCTAAGCGCAAAGAATGATAAAATAAAGGCAAAAGCGCATAGGAACTCCCCTCGTTTGTAGACCCGGTGATAAACTCTTTGGAGTGAGAAATAACCTTTTGGTTGCATTATGAAGATAAAGATGGTGAATATGGGCATGATGATAATATGGAAATATATATCCTGTGGATTGAACAACATAAATGGTAAACACCGTCAATATCATAGAAAATGTAGCATACAACCAAAGACAAGTCAAGAGTATATCACACAAAATGGCATACATCATCCAAAATTGCGCCAAAAGGCGACTTGATATCCAAGTACATGATCAAAGCAGTAAAGCATCAAAACATCGATATCAGTATGATCAAAATGTACTAGAAGATGAAGATGTGTCCTCGACGTCTCCCGGGGTGGTCTCCCTAGTGCCAGCTCCGTCGCCCTCCTCCATAGCATCGGTAAATGGTGAGGGAGGTAAGGGAGAGGCGACGCGAGGGGCAGAAGGTCCTGGATCGACTGAAGGAGGAGCGCCTCTGATCATGGACAAAAGTGTAGTGCGGAGCCACTCCGACTCCTGGCGAGCTCTCATAGCCTCAGCTCTAGTGAAAGCCTCAAGACTGGCCAGCCCGCTCCTCAAATCAGCTATATCGGAGGAGACTCGCTCTCTCCACTCAGTAAAATCATCTGTGGCAGGTGGGGGGATCTCGACAGCGGGCTCCACTGGGGGAAGCTCCTCATCTGCTGGAGGAAGCTCCTCATCTGCGGGAGGGGGAGGAGGAGGCGAGCCAGGAGGTGAGGGAGTGAGGTGGGCAAGGCAATAGAGGGGGCACTGCTGCTTGAACATCATCCGCTTCGTAGCGGCAGCAGTCACAAGCCCTTCCTGATGAGGCGTCGGGTCACTGTCCCAAGTCCTCCCATCTCGCTTGACGATGTGCATGTTCTTCATCAGAGTCAAGTCAAGCAAGCTCCTGATAGGGGCCGGAGAGCCCTCGTGGCCAAAGGTGAAGTTGCACCTTTGGGCTATCAGTGTGATCAAGGAGCTGCCTCCCATGCCTCGGTTCCTCGTGACCGGCTTCACCACAGTCCTGAACCGATCGGCAAGACTGGCTAGCCAATCAACAGGCTGCCCGTGCTCCATAGCAAGCATGAGGTCCATATCCGGGAGGGTAACCGACCTAGCCCTCGCCGTCCTCGTATTGATCCCAATCGCGATGACGTGGTGTATAATCTTCCAGACCGGATCAGTAATGGCCGAAGAGTTATACGATGAAACAAACCACTCATTCCTCCCGGAAATCCTCTTCCAAAATCGGGACTGGTCATGCTCAGTGAATTTCCGGGGCGACGCTGCAGGGCGTGGAAATCCAAACCACTCCCGGATCAAACTCTCCTTAATCTTGAATTCCCGGCCCCCCAAAACAAACTCCCAGTACTCAACAACCTCCTCGCCCTCCTTGTACTTCACCCACTCGAACGAGCAAGTAAACTCATCGACTACCCTCTGGTAGGTCCCCGGATCATCCATGAAAAGAAAAGACAAACCATGCTCAGTGAGGCGAGAATGTACCTCGTCTGTGACCGCTTCGTCGATGCCACGAAGCAATCCCATGTCCAAGTAAAGAGTCGGGATGGCCGTCTTCTTCTTTGAAGTGATGGTAGCATGATGAGTCCGGTGCTTCTCGTCCCTGAATACCAAAGGGGCCGAGAATGGGTACGGGACCGGTATGGGCATCGGTCCCTCATAAGGTCCCTCGCGAGGCTCAGTCAGAATAATCGCCGTGGGCGGAGGGGCAGCAGCAGGGGAGGGCTCTCTGGGCACTGGCGGTGAAGGAGCTCGAGGGGCTGGAGGCACTGGCGCTTTCCTCTTCGGTGCCGGTTTCCTCGGTTGAGGTTTTTTCTTCTTTGGAGGCGCTGGGGAAACCGGCACCGCTGCACCCTCTTCATCCGAGCCCGATACATGGTCGGCTAGTGAAGCCCTCAATGCTCTTCTCTTGCGGGGAACGAGAGGTCTATCATCCTCGTCCTCGAGGGTAAAGTCGTCAATTTGCTCATCGAGCGAGGGCTCGTGAGCGATCCCCTTTCCCTTTGCTTTCGAACTGGACGATGCATCGGCACGACTCATAGTGCACTGGAAATGGAAGACCAAGTCAATCTGAGCAAAAACTCACAATAGGCACTGTTCTCTGATCGAGTCGATCGACTGGATGGGAACTGAATTCCCAGTCGATCGACTGATGGCTGAAATCCGATCGGATTAGGTCGAATTCGGGGGTTTTCCGGGGAGGCTTTCGGAGGTGAAATTGATGGCTGGGGTTTGAAGGCGGGGCAGTGAGGAGTAGATAGGCGGTTGGATTGGGCGGAATTGACGGCGGAGGAGGGAGATCGGCGGGAGCTTGGATCGGAAATCGGAGATGTGGAGTTGGGCGGCTGGCTGGGCGCTGGCTGGGTGGCGGACGGGCGGCGAGGGGACGGTGAGCTGATGGCGAGTCGAGCGGAACCAAGATTCGGCTGAAATGAAGTTGAGGTTGAGGTTGGAATCGACCGACTGGGGTTATGGAACGAGGGAAATGAAGTTCAAATGAGGAGTGGGGTTATTTGGATAAGAAAACCTCAGTCGATCGACTGGGGTTCCAGTCGATCGACTGGAAAGACGCGAGATGCATAAGCTCCTGAAACATCATTAAGTCGATCGACTGGAATATTGCTTCCCTTCCAGTCGATCGACTGGAATAAATTCCTGCAAAAAAAATATTTTCCACTTCTCGTCGAATCCCAACTCCACACTCAGGATTTTTACTCATAGTCAAGAATAAGTAGCACTCAAAATATCACATATAATCAAGACACGCTCTTCTATGCAATCACTAGCACATAAACATACGATTTCCAAACAAACAAGCTAGGATTACCACTCCGCACTTAGAATGCCACCATCATCAAGAAAATTCATGCAATCCTTATATCACGCCACACCCACCTAATTATGCATCTAGAATCGTCCCAATCACCAACCCCCATGACAAGTTCACAAAATGCATGCTACACATATATGAAAGTTACTTGTGCATAGATAGACGACTCACAAACCGGGGTACCTCCCGTGAGGTGCCTAGTTTAACGTCTTGGCAAAGACCGAGCCGAATCTTTTCTCACTAAGAAACACACTTGAGGAGTCCATAGCTAGGATCCCTCCTCAAGCGGATAGAGGCTCTCTAAGGGTCGGTCAAATGGTGAGTCACATTCTTCTCATCCCGGACGCCTTCTCTATAATGCTTTAGCCTTTGCCCATTTGCCGTGAAGGTAGTCCCATCATTGTTGAGCAGTTCTACGTGTCCATCCTCGTGAGGCTTGTGGACAATAAATGGACCACTCCACCGGCTTCTCAATTTTCCCGGGAATAACTTGAGTCTAGAATTAAAGAGTAAGACTTTCTCTCCTTTCTTGAATTCACGACGAAATATCCTCTTGTCGTGCCATTTCTTGGTCTTCTCTTTGTAGATCCTAGCACTTTCGTAGGCTTCATTCCTTATCTCTTCTAACTCATGGAGTTGAAGCACCCTATGGTCTCCCGCCGTCTGTAAGTCCATATTTAACATCTTAATTGCCCACATCGCCTTGTATTCCAACTCCACCGGCAAGTGGCATGGCTTCCCATAAATAAGGCGATAGGGAGACATTCCAATAGGGGTCTTGAATGCCGTACGATAGGCCCATAAAGCGTCATCTAGCTTCGATGACCAATCCTTCCTTGAGCTTCCCACGGTTTTCTCCAAGATTGCCTTGATTTCTCTATTCGAAATTTCCACTTGCCCACTAGTTTGTGGGTGATAAGGCGTAGCAACCTTGTGACTAACTCCATATTTGCGAAGCAAGGCCTCAAAATGTTTCTCCTTGAAATGTGAACCGCCATCACTAATGACGGTCCTTGGAACTCCAAATCTAGGGAAGATAGTCTTCTTGAAGAGCTTCGTGACCACCTTGGCATCACAAGTAGGGGAGGCGACGGCCTCAACCCATTTGGAGACATAATCAACCGCGACCAATATATATTGGTTCCCATACGAGGATGGGAAGGGTCCCATATAATCTATGCCCCATACATCAAATATCTCGACCGGGAGGATGCTTTGTTGGGGCATTTCATGCCTCTTTGAGATGCTTCCCGTTCTTTGGCATTGATCGCAAGCTTTTACAAATTCGTAAGCATCACCAAAGAGAGTTGGCCAATAAAAACCGCTTTGTAGAACCTTGGACGCCGTCTTTGCTCCACTACCATGTCCTCCATATTGGGAAGAGTGACAATGGTATAGAATATCTCTCATTTCTTCTTCGGCGACGCAAGTTCTATATAATCCATCCGCGCATAGCCTATACAAATAGGGCTCATCCCAATAGTACCTTTTGGTCTCGGATAGGAACTTCCTCTTTTGATGGTGGTTCATATCGTGAGGAATGATCCCACAAACCACGAAGTTTACAAAGTCCGCGTACCATGGGAGGGCCTCCGCCTCAACTCTCATGAGTTGCTCTCCAATAAATGAGTCATTCACGGGTCTAGTATCCTCTTCAATCTCTTCATTTTCCTCTAGCCTTGATAAGTGGTCGGCTACCACATTTTCTACTCCCTTTTTATCTTTGATCTCGATATCAAACTCTTGGAGCAATAGAATCCATCTTATCAACCTTGGCTTGGAATCTTTCTTTGCCAAGAGGTACTTGATTGCCGCGTGGTCGGTGAATACTATAACCTTTGATCCCACTAGGTATGAACGAAACTTGTCAAAGGCATACACGATAGCAAGGAGCTCCTTCTCGGTTGTAGTGTAGTTCAATTGAGCTCCATTTAGCACTTTGCTTGTGTAATGAATGGCATGAAGTTTCTTGTCCACCCTTTGCCCAAGAACCGCCCCAACGGCATAATCACTTGCGTCGCACATAAGCTCAAAGGGCAAGTCCCATCTAGGGGGTTGAATAATTGGAGCCGAAATCAATGCTTCTTTCAACTTCTTAAAGGCCAACAAGCAATCTTCATCAAACCGGAACTTGGTGTCATTGCATAGAAGGTTTGTTAAAGGCTTTGCAATCTTCGAGAAATCCTTGATAAATCTCCTATAAAACCCCGCATGGCCTAGAAAACTCCTTATGCCCTTGACATCCTTTGGGGGTGGCAATTTTTCTATAACCTCTATCTTTGCTTTATCCACCTCAATTCCTCTTTTGGAGACTAAGTGACCAAGAACTATCCCCTCCTGCACCATAAAATGACATTTTTCCCAATTAAGTACAAGGTTCGTCTCAATACATCTTTTCAACACTTTAGCCAAATTAGCTAAACAATCATCAAAAGACGAACCATACACAGAAAAGTCATCCATGAATACTTCCATAATCTTTTCAATAAACTCGGAGAAAATAGCCATCATGCAACGTTGAAAGGTACCCGGCGCATTACATAGTCCAAAAGGCATCCGCCGATAGGCAAATGTTCCATAGGGACATGTAAAGGTGGTTTTCTCTTGATCTTGTGGATGTATAGGGATTTGGAAGAATCCGCTATATCCATCAAGATAGCAAAAATAGTCATGCTTAGCTAGTCTTTCCAACATTTGGTCAATGAAAGGGAGGGGAAAGTGATCTTTTCTAGTGGCTTGGTTTAGTTTCCTATAATCCACACACATACGCCACCCGGTTACCGTTCTTGTGGGGATTAGTTCATTTTTCTCATTTTTAACTACGGTCATCCCTCCCTTTTTGGGGACTACATGAATGGGGCTCACCCATTTAGAGTCCGCAACGGGGAAGATGATTCCCGCATCAAGCAATTTAAGAACCTCCTTTTTGACTACTTCCCCAACAATAGGATTCAACCTCCTAGCTCTCTCCCTAGATGGCATACTATCACTCTCTAAATTGATTTCATGCATGCACAAGTTTGGGCTTATTCCCTTCAAATCATCAATAGAGTAGCCAATAGCATCCTTATGTTCTCTAACCACATCAAGCAATTTAGAAGTCTCAACATCATTCAAAGAAGCATTCACAATGATAGGCAAGCTAGAATTTGGGCCTAAGAACTCATACCTTAGGCTTGTTGGTAGAGCTTTTAGCTCTACCGAACAAGACTCCTTACCTTTGTCGCTTAGAGTTCCTTCTTCGTTTTCTTCCTCCAAGATAGCCCAACAATTGGCAATGTCGGGAAGCTCATTATCAAGGTCAATTCCACTCATGTAGAGGTTAGGCACATCATACAATTCATATGCATCAACTAGGTCAAGATAATTACAAGTCATTGTAGGACTAGGACCTTTTTGTGCCTTTTCAAGATTAAACTCAATTTCCTCATCTCCTACTCTCATGGTGATTGACCCCTTAGTAGTATCAAATATAGCCCCCGCGGTGTAGAGGAAAGGCCTTCCCAAAAGAATGGGAATTTCATTGTCCTCTTCCATCTCTAACACCACAAAATCCCCCGGAATATAGAAATTCCCTACTCTAACCGGGACATCCTTAAGAACCCCCTAGGGAATCTTGAGGAGCGGTCCGCGAGCCTTAGAATCATGTTAGTTGGTTTAGGCTCACCCATATTCAACTTTTTGCATAAAGAATAAGGCATCAACGATATACTTGCACCCAAATCACACATAGCACGTTCAATCTTAATATCATTAATAAAGCATGAAATGGAGAAGCTACCGGGATCCTCAAGCTTTGGGGGCATGCGCGGTTGGAGTATGGCACTACATTCGCCATTGAGAGACACCGTGTCAACATCCTCGATTGTTCTCCTGCAAGTAATAACATCTTTTAGAAATCGTGCATAAGATGGAGCTTGAGTTATTACCTCGGTGAAGGGCATTGTGACATAGAGCTTCCTCATCATCTCGGCAAACTTGGAGAATTGCTTGTCATTGCTCTTCTTCTTTAGCCTTTGGGGAAATGGAATAGGAGGAGTGTATACTCTAGGTTCGTCTTTCTCCTTTTCCACTTCACCCTCTTTCTCAACTTGAGGGTTAGGAACCTCTTCATCTAACTCTTCGATTTCGGCACTAGCTTGGCCTCTTAGATCAAAGGAGACTTTCTTCTTCTTTGGTAGCTCTCCCTCTAGCTCTTTCCCGCTTCTCAAAGTAACCGCATTACAATGCTCCCTTTGTCCTTGCTCGGGTCTAGCCGGTAATTTTCCTTGTGCCCTTGTAGATGCCTCGGCTTGTTGAGCAATTTGAGTCTCGAGCATTTTGTTATGGGTCTCCATTCTCTCGATTTGGGCTTGCATTTTATCTTGATTTGCTAGTAGCTTGGCAAACATAGCTTCAACCCCGGAAAGTTCATTAGAAGGTTGTGAAGGGGCTTCAATTTGTTGGAAAGGCCTTTGAGCTTGAGCTTGGTAGTGTTGCCCTTGGTTTTGATTCCTTTGAAGCAAAGTCGGTCCTTGACTTTGATATTGGTTCCTAGGTTGGAACGCTTGATTTGATTGAGAAGGCTTAGGACCAAATCCGGGAGGTGTGGATCCAAAGTCGGGGCGAGTGGGATTAGTGGTCTTGTAGGAGAAATTTGGGTGATTTCTCCATCCCGAGGAGAACTTTGGTGTAGTATAGTTGGCTTGAGAGCTTTGCCCTTGATTGGCATTTCCTCCATAGTCTCTTCCTTGGTTTCCTCCCACGAAATTCACTTCTCCATAGCCTTGCCCTTGCACATCCCTTTGCACCAAGGGGCAAGAAACGGTCTCATGCTCGTAGACCTCACAAATATCACACCCTTGCTTTGTCGAAGATTCTCTTTCCGGGTGTTTCAACTTGAAGACTTCATCCGAGAGGCTATCAAAGTCCTTTCTCAACGCATCGTAATCACTTGTGCTCACCGCTTTAACCTCATGCCTTTCATGTCTTCTTCTCGGGTTTCCTCTTTCGCTTCCCCACATGAAGTAGTTTTTCGTTATCTTCTCTATCACCGCGTATCCTTCATGCGGTTCTAGTTCCATAATAGCTCCGCCCGAGGCGGTGTCAAGTGCAAGTCGAGAGGCACCATCGACACCGTGGTAGAAGGTGTGGAAGACTTGGAGATCATCGAGGTTGTGGTGAGGGCAAAGCCTTTGGTATTCCTTGTATCTCTCCCATGCTTCATAGAGGTTCTCCCCATCCAATTGTGAGAAATTTGTAATTTGACTCCTATAGAAGGCCGTCTTGGAAGGAGGGAAGTATTTGTTTAAGAAAGCCACGGCGAGCTCCTCCCAAGTCGTGAAGCTATCGGGAGTTTGACTCCTTAACCAATCCTTTGCTCTCCCCGTGAGGGAGAAGGGGAAGAGCCTTAGGAGCTTAGCGTCTTCCGAGAACCCATTGATCTTGAAGGTGGAACACACTTCAAGAAATGTTGTCAAGTGAGAATTAGGGTCTTCATTGTCCCTCCCCGAGAATTGGTTAGATTGAACCATTTGAATAGTGGATGTCTTCAAGTCAAAATCCCGGTTATCAACCGTTGGTACGAGGATTGGGGAACGATATCCATAGGCCGTAGGAGTAGCATAATCCTTGAGAACCCTTCTAGCTTGAGGGACTTGTGGTAGGTGACCTTGGGGAGGTGGAGGTGGAGGAGGGAGTCTATTGTTGTTTTCGGCCATGACTCCTTGAGTATTGGAGGTTTGCCCTTTGTCCTTGGTCTTACTCCTTGTAACGGGAAGATTAACTAGCTCTCTAATAGGTTGGTTCAAATCTCTATCCGCTATTTGAGAAAGTTTCTTGGTCTTGGGTGGCATATAAGAAGTGAACCTATAAGAGAAGCCAATTAAAACAAGTAAGAGTAGTGAATAAGCTCAAGAAATCCAAGTAGCAAGTAGAATAAAGAAAAACATGGAATAGTCGGAGCACTAAATGATTTTCCTAGGGGTAATCTAGCTATTGCTCCCCGGCAACGGCGCCATTTTGACGTTGTAATACTTTAGCAATTCAATTAGTCAAAAACAATTTGTAATTCAACCGGTAAGACCGGTGTCGAACCCAAGGGAGCAAACGGATTACACGCTAGTTCTATCAAGTTTTCTTACTCGGCTAATTCCTAAAATTCAAGTGTGGTTGAGTTATCAATGATTCAAAACAAGAATGAAATGGTTTTTAGGGGATTGAATTCAATTAAAAGCGAGTTTCGAGGGATTAATCCCCTCCTTGGCAATTTCCCAATGATCATGCATACAAGAGTTTAATTAATTATGAGTTGATAGGTTTCAAACCTAGCTTAAACTAGAATCGAACAAACCATGCATGTTTAAACCTAGTCAAGCCATCTTAGCTAGGATCTCACTAATTAAAGAGTATTGATCCACTACATAGCATTTACTCTCATAAATGCCACATGCATAAAGTTCTAGTTCACCTCTCACCATGCATTTACTCTCATAAATGTTGGTTAAGTTCATTTTGACTACATCCAAACCATCACTAAGCTCTTTCAATACTTAGATCATAGTTCTAACATAAACATGTCACTTGGGCATTTTATCAAACACTTAGAGACATGTCTAACATGAAGAGCATAGTAAAATGAAATCAACTTCAATAAATCCATTCAAATGTGTATACAATGATCATTGAGTACCAAGGAGGTTCATAGAACCCTCAAAACACAAGGGGGACTACTCACACATCAAGTAAGACAACATGATGTGTGGGTTTTTAGCAAAAATCTAAGAGAAAGGAAGAGGGAAAAGAGTAGGATTGATGATCCTAATAAACTCCCTTGATCTTCAATCCTCCTTGATTAGATGATGTTCAAACCCTTGATTTAGCTCACTTCCTTTTGTCTTTTCTCCAGAAAAATCCAAGATGCTAGGTCAAATTTGCCTCTTTCTATTTATAGCTTCGGACAATTTTCGGCACTGTAGCAGGTCCAGTCGATCGACTGGCGTTGGGCTGTTGGCCCAGTCGATCGACTGGAGGGAGATGAGTTGCTTGGAAAGTGGATTCTCAGTCGATCGACTGGAGCAGGGGAGCTTCCCAGTCGATCGACTGGAATAACGCAGAAAACAGGTCCTCCTGAGACTCCATTAAGTCGATCGACTGGAGTCCCAATCGATCGATTGAAGGCACGTGGCTTGCACGCTCAGCTGGAGAACTCGCCAGTCGATCGACTGGAGCAGGGGAGCTTCCCAGTCGATCGACTGGAATAACTTGATTTGCAGCCCCCCCTGAGAGTCCATTAAGTCGATCGACTGGAGTAGGGGAGCTTCCCAGTCGATCGACTGGGGGCCAAATTCTGCCAATAATAGCTCTTGACTCCGATTTTCTCCGAGTTTCCTTCTATGGGCTTTTGGCACTGAGTCATCTTGATTTGCACCTGAAACGCATGGGAAGGGGATCAAATGACATCAAATAATCGTTGGAAACGATCTAAAGCTATAGTGAAAACGGGCGTTAACGAGTCGAATGCTCGACTCATCAGCAGCCCGTCATTTTACTGTTTTCTTCATTTTATCAGTCTTTATTTTCTTGGCTCATGCTCGCCTCATTACATTTTGGGGAAAGAATCGTTCTTCATGCAGGGGAATGTACCGGGTTTGGTACGACTTTTGGCGGAGCTGATACGAATTTTAGTGAGCCCGATTCGAACTTTAAGGGTCATCGTACGAATTTTACCGGGCAGCGCCCGAGCTCTATCAAGCCCTGTCCAGAACGTTCCCATAGGCCACACGACCACATGAGGGGAGTATTGTTCTAACCTTTCTTCGCTTTGTTTCCCTACTTTTCGTTTTGCATGCATTGTGTGCTTTGAACTTAAGTCGTGAGGACACGACTTTGTTCAAAAGTGTGGGGGTGGGGAAAGTCAGTTGTTGTGTCAGCACGTTTATTTCTTGCACTTGCATAGAGTCAGCACGTTTTCATTAAAATTTTAATTTTTTTTTGAAAGTATGGAATTTGCTCTATTTCCTAGATATGTGATATTGAACTTTGATGATGTGAAATAGATAGAGCCGATTACATGCATTCCTCTTGTGAAATCTGAATTGTGTGACTTCATGTGATCTTAACCCTCTACGTGCCCTTGTGAGTTGAGATAAACAGGGATGTGGAGTTGATAGAAATGTCATAGAAGGGCTTGACAAAGCACTCAAAGGACCAATCTTCGAACTATATGGTTATATGGATTTTGTGGAGGCTGCGCTTCGAGGCTTATTTGTTCAGAGTTGACTCCGCCGCTGCAGCGTTTATGCAGAAGGCGGGACGGGAAACAGACCGTCCTATCTCTAGTCCGAAGTAGCCGGGAAAATAGGTAAGCGACCCTCATCTTGACCCGCGCAAAAATGGCAAGGACGACAAACAGCGGGGAGGTATTTCCATATGCTCTCGGGCGATGATTGGACCTCCTTCAAAAGGAAAGGACAAGCAATTCACAACAAAGGAGCAAAGCTCAAAGAAAAAATCAGCCATTTGTGAAAGTTCCATACGAAACAAAAGTGAAGCACACCAATGTCATATCAAAGGCCGAAGGCCAAACTCACTACAAAAAGCTGTCCAAGGCAAACAAAAGAACTCAAGGAACCCTAAGCTCGAACAAATCACGTGCTAGAGAAAGCAATGAAGTATAACCATATAGCAAGAGTTCGGAACCGAGAGTGTAGATCATGGGCCTAAAAAGGACTATCTCCAACTCATCCGAATTGGGTTGCATCTCGGCTCAAAGGTAACAAGTATCAAGTTACTTTCTTGTTTGAGCACAATTCCTTTAGTAGCAAGTAAGTTATGCATGGAAAGGTGAAGTCTAGACTAGCATCTAACATTCACATCTAGGACTTATGGTGTTTTAGTTTAGTTTTCCTCTTTTGACCTAGACCTTGTTCGGGACGAACAAGTATAAGTGTGGGGTGATTTGATGAGCCATATTTATACGACTCATCGAGTCAACTAAACCCACCTTAAACGACACTTGGTCCTAAGAACACTTACTTGTTAAGGTCGTTTTGCATTTCAGGCATTTTGGGAGTCTAAAGAGGAATCGAGCTTAAAGATAGCATTTTGTGCCAAAAACATCACTAGGTATCTTTGGCCGAGCAGCACCAGAGCACCGTCCGAGGCCCCGGCCGAGCAGTTCAACGCTGAAATCAAGTCGCTCGACCAGACGGACTCCGATGACAAATCTGACTCGACCAAGTTGATCAAAATAGAAAACAAGTCCGACAATGTCACTGAACCAAGGAGAACGCCCGAGCAGATTGGCAGTTGGCCCAATTCCAAAGCAATAGCCCCGGGCAAGCTGATAGGCACCGAAACAAAGTTGCTCGACCAGACGGGCGAATTTGGCAATTCCGGCTCGACCAAGTTGTTTGAAATTCCCAATAACTCGGACAATCTCACTTCCCAGACACAACGCCCGAGTGGAACCAGCCCATGCCCAAGAAGTGCCCTGTCACGTCCGAGACTTTAAGCCATTCTAGGACCCGACCTAGCTCCGATCAAATTCCGTCCAAGCGACCTTCATGAGCCCGGTTTAGAATCTCCTCAGCATTCCAGAACCACCTCTCAAAGGCTAAGAACCGAAGTCCTAAATTTCGACCCGATGAAATCCAAGTCGGTTCAATTGAGCTACTACAAAACCCTCTCGGTTGGGTTTGACTAAACCCAATCCAAAAGCAACGATTTTAGTTCTTCCAAACCAAAACTTAGCCCCTAAGTTAAGAGCCTTTGCCTATAAATAGACCTCTTGGTCTTAGAAACAACTCATGTACATACACCAAAGTTGAGAGCTTCTCTCTCATCTTTACACTTCAATACCAAAAGCTCTCTACTCTTTTCTTGCTCTTGTTTTCCAATTTCAAATCCTTTACTTTCCTTGTTGCAATCTTTACTTTCTCTTGTCAAGTTTCAGATCTCTTTATTTCCCTTGTCAAATTCGTACTCTCTTTACTTTTTCTTGTCAAGTTACATTTACTTTTCAGTCATGGCTCTTGTATTCTTTGACATGAATACAAGTGGCTAATACCATATTCGGTCAACGGTGTTCATACTTGTGTATGCATCTTTAGACTTTTGTACTTAATGCTTTTTGTGTTCAGCTAGTTCTTGTGCTATTATCCCGGATTGAACAACGAAGTTAAGTGGATGCTTGAAATGGAAAAGCATTTCCGAGTGGTTCAATCCCTCTTTAATCCGCTTGGTTGTAACTGAAATGTGAGATCAAGTGGATGCACTTAGTCTAATACGTCTTGCAATGGAGTATTAGACTAGCTAGAACTAGAAGTCTATGTCTTAATTTTGGAGTAGATTGTGGTGTAAGTGCTTGAAATGGCCTTACTTTAGGGTTATGTCTTGAAATGGAATAACCCACACTTATGAACACAAAGAAAGATCATTTGAAGTGTATGATGGATGTTTCACAAGAAAAGACCCTAGACTAAATATCTTTCGTCAAATTACTTTCAGTATTTACTTTCGCACTTATTTACGCACTTTACTTTCAGTCATTTACTTTCAGCACTTACTTTTCAGTATTTACTTTCAGTTCTTTACTTTCAGCACTTATCTTCAGTCATTTACTTTTCAGTATTTACTTTCAGTAATTTACTTACGCATTTACTTTCAGTAATTTACTTACGCATTTACTTTCAGTCTAAAACTCACAAAACCCAATCTGTCTTTATTTTCTTTACTGCTTTTCAAGAACAACTAGTCCACACGACTCTCTTGGGTTCGACCCCTACTTGCCGCTCTACTAATCCAATAGTGAGCCAACAGTAGTGGACACTTATAAATGTAAATTTTGCAGCGCCTCAACGACGACCTGTCAATGGCGCAAGAGGGTTAGAATTCAAAATCTGGAAATTGCTTACTGGGAATTCCGCCCACGTCTCTTGATTATCCTCCGCGGAGGTCTCTTCATTTTGCATCAATTCATCAGGCATCCGCGGTTTAATTGTTGAGACGTCCGCCTGCTCCACTGAGTTCGAATCCAAATTTTGCTCCTTTTTCCTTCCTTCAGCCTTCATCTCCTCTTCATCCTTTATAACAATCACACTCACATTTTGCCTTGGATTGGGGATCGTTTGCGACGGCAGCTTCCCTTTGTCTTCTCGCTTTTCGTAAACGGCGCTGGCAATTTGAGACACTTGCTTCTTTAGCTCGTTAACGTCTCCAGCTTGTTGGCCCATCTTTTGAGTGAGTTCTTTGAACATGCCTCTCATTTCCTCTCTCAATTCCTTGATCTGGTCCTCGTCTCCTTGTTTGATGTGTGGGGGTTTGTACGGCGGCTTTTGTGGGTACGAGGATTGCCCCACATCGTAATTGTTGTTCCTTTGCCAACCACCATCATTTTGCCTAGGTTGCCATTTGTTGTTGCCTTGGTATCCATCATACCTCCTTGGTGGCAAATCTCCCTTGTTCACGTAGCCCACTACATTCACGTCTTCTGTTCTTTCCTGAAAAATAGCGTTATCCTTATTCATTGGATTAAAAGTGGACTTGTTTGCCTTACATTCCACTTGTCGATTGCTTTGTGGTTGCTGCGTCACTATTTGAGCCATCATATTCTTCAGTTCCTGCAATTCAGAATGTACATTCACGTTAGCAACTGGTGCAGGTTTATATGTTTCTTCTAAATACCTTGTGCTCTCGGCGACTCTCTCAATCAACTCCCATATCTCCTCGGGGTACATGTCAAGGATAGACCCTTGAGCGGAGGCATCTAGCATTCTTCTTTCCATTAGAATCATCCCATCCATGAAGTATTCAAGCAACATCCTTTGTGGGATTCCATGATTCGGACAATTCTCTTCCAATAGCCTAAACCTCTCCAAATAATCGAACAACGTTTCTCCACGTCCTTGTCTAAGCATAGAGAGCTCCTTTCTTGTTTGAGCTGCCTTCGAATGGGAGTAGTACTTGTCCATGAACTTCCTTTGCATTTGTTCCCATGAAATAATCGAACTTGAAGGCAAAGACATTAACCAAGATTTAGCTTGACTTACTAAAGAAAAAGGGAATGCCTTTAATTTAAAAAGATTTTCCGGAACCGATGCCGATTTCATGGACGTGCAAACTCCATGAAATTCCTTCAAGTGCCTTAGGGGGTTCTCATCGGGCATTCCTCCAAACTTGGGAAAGTGGTGTATCACCCCACCCTTTATCTCGATATCTTCTGCGTCCTTATCCAACCTAATGCACCAAGGTGCCTCATCAATATACGGCGCACAAACTCCTCTCATAGTGCGTCCCAAATCCCGACGCCTCGCGGTTTCCTCCACCGAGGTATTTTCGATCCAACTCGTCCTCGTAATCCTCGTGTCTAGCTCCACGAGGTCTAGCATACTCATTCACAAATCGCTGATTTCTGGGGGGGTGGTACTCCTTGATTAACAGGGGGCAGTCCTTGCCTCCGTTCTTGCATGTTATCTCCTATTACACTACTTCGCTCTTCTTGATCACGTTCAACACTTCTCTGTGACATTGTTACTCAAACAGAAAATAATCAAGTGACAAAGTAAAAGACAGTAAAATAAAACCAAGAGAAAGAAATATGTAGTGAGAGTCTTCGTTACCAATCCCCGGCAACGGCGCCAAAATTTGACAGGTGTCGTTGTACCCGTCAAAAATAATATTTCTTATTCCGACTAGCAAGTGGTAAGTCGGGTCATATCCACAGAGATTGATATGAGAATCTGTTCACTAAGTATGAAAGTGACAATGGGAAATTCAGTTAAATAAATAAAACAAAAGCACAAGCAACAATGATCACTTATCAAGAGAGCAATCGTCACACAAATTCAACTATATAATATCAAAGAGAAGTGCAAGCTAGAACTTTCGACTGTGATGCAAGACCAAATCATTGACAAATCCGTTTTGATTTCTAATGTTCTACAACTTAGAGCTCCCCTGCTAAGGTTATACTCCCCATTCTAGTTCTAGTACTTAATCTCGCGCTAGCGATAATCAAGACCCTAACTCGCTAGAGTTGCATGAAGATTTAACAAGTTGTCCTAGGGTGTTTAATCCTAGTGGTATATTACTCGTGTCCTAGTTCGCTATCCCCGCTAGGTTGCTAGTAAACTTGACAATCGGAATCAACTAACGAACCAAAGCTCCCCCGCTAGGGTTCCACTCGTGTTAACAGAATCAATTCCATAAACAATGCACAGTAATATGACACAAAACACAGAAATCAATATAGGTCTCAAGTCAAAACATCACAATGTCGAGTTCTAGCCTGAAATTGCTACGCGTGAGATGAGCTCAACTGTACCAGCTCGATGTTGAACACACTGTGGTACAGTTGGTTGCACAGATTAATGTAAATGAAAGTAAGGTGCAAACAGTAAAGGACACAGAACACTTGGTGACCCATTTCGGCTCAATGTAGCCTACGTCTGGGGGAGTTCTCCCAAGTCCAAGGAACAATTCACTATCACAGTGTATAGTACAGTTTTATGTTCGAACAGCCTTCCAAACTACTGATCCCCTATACTACTCTCCAAGTGAATTGGGTGATCTAAGCGTCCCTTAGATCCAGAGACTCCCGTCAATACAATCAGACCTCCTCCCGAGACTGATGAATGTGAATCCAACTCATAGATTCAGATAGTGGTTGGTCGTCGTCTGTGACAGTCGATCTGCTAGACCTGAGTGGTACTAAGCAACGACAACACCTTCTTGAACTCTGGGCGTGATAGAGCGCAGCAACAAGTTTATGAGTTCAAGAAACAAACTAGAGCAAGTGGCTTACCGACTTGCAGCCTTAATCCTCCAATGAAAGCTTGACGACCAGAAGCTTCGGATAACGAATTCAGCTTGCGGATTGAAGGCTCTCCACACGGTGTCTCTCTCAAGTGTTGCTTGCTGAAGAAACAGGTTCTGCTCTTCTATTTATAGCTGGCCGTGAGGATCTAGGGGATAAGAAAACCCTAGAATATATTTCCTAAAAACCCTCGATAAGATAGGAATTAATTCCGTTGAGATCTGTATATCTTTATCTCATCAGAGTCGGTTTGGTGATGTGGCGGTCGAGAATATTCGAAAGATTTCTATCTTTCCAAAAAATCAGTTACTGAGCAGATTTTTCGGAACTGAAAGATAGACCTTGCACAGATGCTAGCACAGTCCAATTCGAGGACGTCTTGTACAGATTTGTGTTTTGCCTATATGGCACTTTATGCTCCAACAATCTCCCCCTTGACATGTGAGGCAAAACACTTCTTCTGCATGTCACGTTCGCAGCAGATAAACACGAACGCCACAGATAACCGAAAACCCTTCAACACGAACGCCACAGATAACCGAAAACCCTTCAACACGAACGCCACACAAACCACCACATTGCAGAATTATTCTCCCCCTTTTTGTCTCAACAGTGGCAAGGGACAACTCCTCTTCATGTCTTTCTACATCAGCACTGAAGATAAAGAATACTGCTCCGGCTAACTTTTCCAGGAGCTTACACAGTTTGATTTAAGCACATAGCTCCCCCTTACTACATGGCACGTCAGCAACACTCATAAGCGTTCTGCTCAGCTGACTGCCCCTGATGTCAAAGCCTTCTAGTTTTTCATGACACAAAGGCCAAGTGCAGACCTTAGTGTCTCAAACCTCTCAGCGTTCAACGGCTTTGTCAGAATATCCGCTAGTTGTTTCTCTGTTGGCATGTGGAACAGACCAATGATTTTATCTTCAACTAGCTCTCTAATGAAATGGTGTCGGATGTCAATGTGCTTTGTCCGTGAATGCTGCACAGGATCCTTAAAGATGCTGATTGCACTCATGTTGTCACAGTATAACGTCATGGTATTCTGATCCAGTCCCACTTCCTTGAGCATCTGTTTCATCCAAAGCATTTGAGCACAACAGCTCCCCGCAGCCATATACTCCGCTTCAGTAGACGATAGTGAAATACTGTTCTGCTTCTTGCTAAACCAAGATACAAGGTTATTGCCTACGAAGAAGCATCCACCAGAAGTGCTCTTTCTGTCCTCGATGTTACCAGCCCAGTCTGCATCGGAGTATCCAACAATACAACCACTTGTATCTCTAGTGTACCACAGACCATAATCAGCAGTACCACTTACATATTTGATGATCCTCTTCACCTGCAGCAAATGACTTTCCTTCGGATCTGCCTGATACCTGGCACAGACTCCCACTGCTTGACAGATATCTGGTCTGGAAGCAGTCAGGTATAGCAGACTCCCGATCATGCTTCTGTACAAGGTCTGGTCCACTGAAGCTCCTGCATCATCCTTGGTGATCTTCACATGTGTAGCAGCTGGAGTTCTCTTGTGGGTAGCCTTGTCCAGTCCAAACTTCTTCACTAGATTTCTCGTATACTTGGCCTGAGACAAGAAAATTCCTTCCTTCGACTGTACAACCTGCAGCCCCAAGAAGTAGTTCATTTCACCCACCATGCTCATTTGAAACTCGCTTTGCATCTGGGCCACGAACTCATCCACCATCTTCTGAGAATTAGAACCAAACACGATGTCATCGACGTAGATTTGAGCGATGATAAAGTGTTGGTTATCCTTTTTCACGAACATCGTCTTGTCTATTCCTCCTCGAGTGTATCCCATGCTCATGAGGTACTGCGTTAATCTTTCATACCAAGCTCTAGGGGCCTGCTTGAGTCCATATAAAGCCTTCTTTAGTTTATAGACATGATCCGGGCAGTGTGGGTCTTCAAACCCTTTAGGCTGAGCCACGTACACCTCTTCAAATAGCAGACCGTTCAAGAAGGCGCTCTTTACATCCATCTGGAACAGTTTGAACTTCAAGTAACATGCGACTGCGAGGAGAAGTCGAATGGCTTCCAGGCGTGCAACGGGGGCGAAGGTCTCGTCAAAATCAATACCCTCTATCTGAGTGTATCCTTGAGCAACCAGCCTGGCTTTGTTTCTCGTAATGTTGCCGCTTTCATCTGTTTTGTTCTTAAATATCCACTTTGTGCCGATGATATTTACTCCATTTGGGCGAGGAACTAGATCCCATACATCGTTGCGGGTGAATTCTCCTAACTCTTCTTGCATGGCAGTGATCCAATGATCGTCTTTCAAGGCCTCCTTTATATTCTTTGGTTCCACCTTCGACAAATAGCAGCTATGATTAATCATATCTCTGTAATTAACATGAGATTTACCTCTAGTCTTGATCTTGTCTTGAGGGTTCCCAATGATATTTGTGAGAGGATGATTCTTCTGGATTCTGCTTGATGGTTGTATGCTTGTGTCACCACTTCTTGAACCAGCTTGGTTCACCTCACTACCTTCTGCTTCATGCATGATTACGTCAGTGTTCTCATTGGAAGACTCTGGCACAGTTTCTGGCACCCTTTCAGAGTCTTCATCTGGTACAGGCCTTTGAGCAGACTCAGATTGGGAGGCTTCATTGTTTTGCATTTGAACGTCACCATCCTTTTCGATTGATTCGTCCACAGTTTCAGGCACAACTTCAGAGTGTGCGTCTAGATCTGAGCCTTGTCTATGCTTAGGCTGAGTGACCTGGGTCTCCATATCATCATCTGACTCTTCCCTTAGGTGTGAGTCCTTGGCATCATCGATTACAACGTTGATTGACTCGATCACTGTTCTGGAACTCTTGCTGTAGACTCGATAGGCTCGGCTGTTTGGAGAGTAGCCCACGAATAGGCCTTCTTCGCACTTTCTATCCAATTTCTGCCTTTGCTCCCTATCGGTTAACATATAACAAGTGCTACCAAACACGTGGAAGTGCTTGACTGTGGGCTTTCTTCCTTTCCAGAGCTCATAGCTGGTTTTGTCCATGCCTGGTCTAATCAGAACTCTATTCAGGACGTAGGTAGCGGTTGACATAGCTTCGGCCCACAAGTGCAGGGGGACGTTCTTTGCATGTAGCATGACTCTTGCCATTTCTTGCACAGTGCGATTTCTCCGCTCAACTACTCCATTTTGTTGCGGTGTGATGGGAGATGAGAATTGGTGAACAATACCTTGCTCATCGCAGAACCGGGCAAACTTCTCATTCTCAAATTCCCTCCCATGATCACTTCGAATGGACAAAAGATTTTCTCCTCGATCTCCCCTCTCGTTGATCAGACGTGTAGCAAGTTGAATAAAAGCTTGCACAGTCTCAGATTTCTCACGCAAGAACATGATCCAAGAGTACCTGGTATAGTCATCTATACATACGAATGCGTACCTCTTTCGACCGAGACTCTCCACCTCATAGGTCCCATCAGGTCCATATGCAGTAGCTCCAGTGCACGCTTTGTGTAAACTTTATCCACCTTTTTGTGGACTGCTCGAGTCTTTTTTCCTGCTTGACAATCACCACAAATAATTTGCATATCACCTCTTATAGCAGGAATACCTTCAATCAACTTCTCATTGGAGAGAAATTTCAGAGATCTGAAGTTGATGTGCCCCAAGCGTTGATGCCAAAGATGTATTTCATCGTACCTACTCAGCATACAACTAACTGCTCCTGGAGTTGCAGCACGGCTTAGTAAGTAGCAGTTGTTGCTTGCACGGTCTCCTTCCATTACGCAAACTCCGTGTTTGTTGTAAACATGGCAATAATTTCTTGAGAACTGTACCTGGTTACTGTTATCGCACAGCTGACTGATACTAATCAGGTTGGCTTTTAACCCGTCAACCCAGTAAACATCATCAAGGCGTGGCATGCCTGGAACATTCAGGGTTCCTTTGGCTAGAACTTTTCCTTTATTCCCATCACCAAAAGTCACATGTTGGCCGTCCATGGGTCTCAGATTGACAAGATTCTCACGAACACCAGTCATGTGTCTGGAGCACCCACTGTCAAAGAACCAGCTCTCTTCATCTTCCTTGTGAAACGAACTGTACGAGACATAGCAGTTTTCATCATTCCTGGGTCTCCACATCATGCTGCTTTGTCTCCTTGTAGGTTTTTTGTACTGACAGTCACGTCTATAACGATAGCAATGACGCTTGATGTGCCCAAGTTTACTGCAGTAGTAGCACACCCTAGCACGTTGCCATTCATTATCTCTAGGGCCACGAAGCTGGTAGTAATTTTCTCTGTCACAGACGAACTTGTCCGCTGTCTTGTGTTTGATGTCTTTAGGAACTGTGCCACCTGCTTTCACAAACTTTGTATTACCAGTTTTCTGCTTGCCAGTGTAACCAAGCCCGGTAGTATCTTTTATTCTCCTCTGCACAGACAGGATCTGGTCCAGATTCTTGGATCCTGTGTTCAGGAGCTTCTTGATTGAACCCATCTCCTCCAAGAGTTTTTTCGATTCTTGATTGTCTCCTTCAGCCTTTTGTTTCAGCTCTTTTACTTCTTTCTCCAGAATTTCTTTCTCCTGTGCAAGAATGCTGGCTTTAGATACCAGTTCCTGTTTTTCCAGCTTCATAGTGATAACTCCTGCATTTAGCCTCCCGTTGATGTCTACCAGCTCAGTCCACTTTGTGCACAATAGTGTGTATTTCTCAGCAATGCATTCATCAGTGATTTCTTCTTCATCACTTTCTTCAGTTTCGTTCTCTTCTGCCTCGGCTTCTTCTTTATTGGCACAGTCTTTGGAATCAGTCCTGGCACAGTCTGTGACACAGTCTATCATGCCTGTCAGAGCAACAAAGTTGCTTGTCTCTTCCTCCTCTGCGCTCTCTTCAGTCTCGTCATCACTCCAGCTGACATTCAGGGACTTGCTATTCTGCTTCTTCAGGGTGTTAGCACACTCTGCTTGTATGTGGCCAAAACCTCCACATTCCCTGCACTTTATTCCTTTGGTCCATCCGCTCTTGCCATTTTCCTTCTGGTCAGACTGTCTCTCCCGCGGCTGAAAATCCACTCTCCTGGTGTCTTGATATTTAAACTGATTCAGGCTGTTCTGGCCAGCACCCTTACGATTGATCTTCTTCAACAGATTGTTGAAGTTCTTTGTGAGAAACGCCAGTTCCTCGCTTACTCCATTGATGGAAGTATCGTCTAGTACTGTCTCAGCCTTTAAACCTACAGATTTAACCTTGGGTTCTGGTACAGTCAGGTGACGCAGTTCATAAGTGCATAGGTTGCCAATCAACTCTTTCCAGCTCATGGTCTTTGTATTGTTTGCCTCTTCTATAGCAGTCACCTTCATGGCAAAACGTTTAGGCAAAGACCTCAGAATCTTTTGCACAACCTTCTCTTCGGGTAGAGCTTCACCAAGGGTAGATGCCTCATTCACAAGGTCACAGACTCTGGCGTTAAAGTCCTTGATGGATTCATCCTCCTGCATCTTTAGCTCCTCAAATCTGGATGTCAACATCTAAATCCTGGACTGTTTCACCTTGTCAGTTCCTTCAAAGTGAGTGGACAAGGTATCCCATGCCTCCTTAGCGCTTTCACAGTTCAGGATGAGTTTGAAAATTGACTCGTCTACAGCAGAGAAGATGGCATTTAGAGCTTTGGCATTTCCCATAGCGAGACGCTCCTCCTGTTCAGAACATTCTGTTTCTGGCTTAGGAACAATCTTTCCGTCATCAGATGCCAGCAGTGTAGAGTTCCAGCAAGTTAACACAGATCTCCATGCTTTCTCATCCACATTTTTGATGAACGCCTTCATCCTGGCTTTCCCGTAGCCATAATTAGGCCCTTCTAACAGCACCGGGCGAGTAGTGCTTTGTCCTTCCTTGATGCTCATCTTAGAACAGTAGCTAGCTTCCCAAGATCCAACTCCGTATGTTGAGAACCTGCTCTTGATACCAATTGAAATTGCTACGCGTGAGATGAGCTCAACTGTACCAGCTCGATGTTGAACACACTGTGGTACAGTTGGTTGCACAGATTAATGTAAATGAAAGTAAGGTGCAAACAGTAAAGGACACAGAACACTTGGTGACCCAGTTTGGCTCAATGTAGCCTACGTCTGGGGGACTTCTCCCAAGTCCAAGGAACAATTCACTATCACAGTGTATAGTACAGTTTTATGTTCGAACAGCCTTCCAAACTACTGATCCCCTATACTACTCTCCAAGTGAATTGGTCGTCGATACAATCAGACCTCCTCCCGAGACTGATGAATGTGAATCCAACTCGTAGATTCAGATAGTGGTTGGTCGTCGTCTGTGACAGTCGATCTGCTAGACCTGAGTGGTACTAAGCAACGACAACACCTTCTTGAACTCTGGGCGTGATAGAGCGCAGCAACAAGTTTATGAGTTCAAGAAACAAACTAGAGCAAGTGGCTTACCGAATTGCAGCCTTAATCCTCCAATGAAAGCTTGACGACCAGAAGCTTCGGATAACGAATTCAGCTTGCGGATTGAAGGCTCTCCACACGGTGTCTCTCTCAAGTGTTGCTTGCTGAAGAAACAGGTTCTGCTCTTCTATTTATAGCTGGCCGTGAGGATCTAGGGGATAAGAAAACCCTAGAATATATTTCCTAAAAACCCTCGATAAGATAGGAATTAATTCCGTTGAGATCTGTATATCTTTATCTCATCAGAGTCGGTTTGGTGATGTGGCGGTCGAGAATATTCGAAAGATTTCTATCTTTCCAAAAAATCAGTTACTGAGCAGATTTTTCGGAACTGAAAGATAGACCTTGCACAGATGCTAGCACAGTCCAATTCGAGGACGTCTTGTACAGATTTGTGTTTTGCCTATATGGCACTTTATGCTCCAACATAGCCTACACATATGAGTTTAGCTACTCATAGTAAGGGAATACATCATCAAGTTTATGAAAGGGATGAAACGAAAATACTGATGAGGAATTCTCCACCAAGCTGCAGCTCCACTCCAGTACTTGAATCCAGCAACGAATCCACGTTCAAGCTTCTTCAATTGGAATCCTACTCCGAGAGCTTTCTTCTCCAATCCTCTACTCTCAATTCCCAACTTCGAACGAACCCTAACCTTCCTGATTTTTCTTGCTTAAGTCCAGAGCCAGTCGCCCCCCTTCTGTCCCCTCGAGTTATGTCTGTTTTCTCCCGAGATTGCAAATCAGAAATAATGAAATTCGACTGCCAGCTGGACCCGCGGAACGTCTCTTGATTTAACTGTCGCGGAGGTCTTAACAATTATCGAAACTCTTTAGACGTGGGCGCTTTTATTCTTCAGACGTAAGTGCTCTGCTGACTCGAACTTCAAGCACTTCATACTTCATTTCTTCGACGCAAAACATCTTCTAACAGACTCCCTTTAGCCGATATTCCTTCCATGGTCTCCGAATGTACCTGAGAACGAAAGCTACACACAGGTAGTGAAATAATACACATGCAACCACTAAGAGACGGAGTTTTAACACAGAAAATAGTCGTACAACTACGACTTATCAGCGGACAACGTTGCACTGAGGCTAGAAGCAAAACGCTTGCAGAGTTCCTGAAGATCACTACACCATTTGGCCTCTTATGTGACTAACCACTTTGGGTCGCATAAGTTCGTTTTTAGCCGCATAAGGTCTTATGTGACAACGGTCAGTCACATAAGGACCAGTCACATAAGTTGTGCCGCAATAAGTATAGTGCGACAGAATAATCGTCCTCAGTCATATTAAGTCTAGTGCGGCTGACCTAAAAAGTGCCACATAAGTACGTGGTGTGTCGCTTAAGTAGATTTTAGAAATCGTCAATAAATTCCATATGTTAGCCGTTTAAGTATTAGTAGTGCAATGTCTGTCACACAAGAAAATATAAAATGATAATACGATCAGCCGCATAAGTGATGAAGGATGTTATTTTTTGTCATATAAGTGAAGCCAATGTATTCCTGTCAGTCACTTAAGAGTTGCAAGGATACTATGTATTGTCACATAAGTGAACACAATGTATTCCTGTCAGTCACTTAAGTGTCGCAAGGGTACTATGTATTGTCACATAAGTCAAGTTATGTGGTATTATCATCAGATATCAGTCACATTAGAGAAAATATATCATCCCTGTTTAAGTCAGCTAGGAATTGCAATTACAAATTCGGTTGCATACGAAAATGTAATGCACCCCTGTCCTTCATGTTGTAACATGTTACAAGATGTCACAAGTTTACAACAGTATTTGCCGTTTACATCACAACATAATAGTTTAAAAGTTTGCGACATTGCGATAACTTCAAAAAGTTGCATCATCAAAAGTGTTCCACACAACTAGTCTTCAGAGAGTTGGCTGGGCAAAGCTCGCCCCATCCGAGACATTAGCCCCATGTCCTGAAGGTCCTACTCCCCCGCGCACCATCTCTTCAATGGCCCGTAGCCTATCATTGAACTCTTCTTCTTTTTTAGCGGCCTCTTCTCTGGCCCTCATCAGCTCTTCCTTTAGAGATTGGTTAGATGCCTCGCCTCTTGGTTTTGGAGGCCTCCTTAGATTACCACCCACTCCGGATACCAGAGTACCTTTTTTTTGCCCCACCGCTTTGCCAATTATATCCAGCTGGGTACTTGTGGGGAGAGGATCTTGAATGACGCCTGGGTCATCGGAATACTGCTCTTGTATCAGCTGGTTCACCTCTGCATTCATTTGTTCCTAAGGCAAGGCACAAATAAATTAATTACTGAAATGATACAACAAAACCTCCTATAAGATAAAGCACACAGTGACAACAAGATACCATTTAACATTATCTATCATGGCAATATATAATCATTGGCTAAGAGACTACAAACCAAACAAAATCCATATTAAGGATGAGCTTACACTTTATCAGAATCCAAAGAGTTACAATTGTTTCAACTCGGGAATCAATTATTCTGAGATGACAAACAAACTTTTGACATGCTTTAAGAGAATGACATAATATGTTCACTTGCACATAATTACAAAATCCATCAAGTATTCATAAAGCATGATATCATACATGTACAAAAATGATCAACATGCTGCATGACACCAATGATAATCCAAAGGACCGAATAAACTTCATTTAGTTACGAAGACATAAATGAAATAAATAACATAAAGGATTACCACTATTTTCCCACTTTCAGGTTCTTGGCTATAGACTTGCGCATATGTTGCGACATGAGGGGCTTTGTGACCTTTCTCCATGTGATCGATTGCTCTCATGGGGAACGGAGTTTTCCCGGAGTGATGGTTCATCTTCGCGTCTCGGGCAGCTTTCATTCTTTTAGATTTTACCTTGATTACGAAAAGAGAAGTTTCATATTATAACTTACGCAAATAACATAAAAGTTAACACAATAAATTCAGGTGTTAAAAAACATTACCTGCTGTTCAGGTTCGCTGAAGTGCTGAAGGAGCCATCTCCACCCCTCCCTGCGGTGGGTGAACTCCTTTGGGACCTTATTACCATTCTTTAGATAATGCTTGTGACAGTCAGACTTCCAATCCGTGTACCGTTTACTTGCTATCCTTGTTATATACTCCCACAGTAGAGTGTCATCTTTTGGCAATTGAAAATGAGGCTACAAACAATTATAAAGGATCAAGTTGTGTAACTGTTCAACAAACAAATGAAATAACCAAAATGCAAACAACAAAAGGAGAAAGAGAACTTACGCTCAAATAGTTAACGACAATGTTCCAGTGCTATTCATCTATTTGAGCGTATGTCGGTCGTAACATTGGGACCTTCTGTTTGACACATGCCCCAATTTTGTGGCAGATCATACTCCTCACTTCCCTCACCACAGGCCTGTTTGCCTCCACGGAGCACTTAACTTTGATCTTCATCCCAAGGGCGTGCACTAGAGTGGCTATCTTGGTGCCACAAACCACACCACACTTTCTCTTCATTGACGGTACAGGTTCAGTATTAGGGATAGCGTCCTCCGCATCTTCTTGCATTAAAGTAAAAAGAATATATTAGTACAAGAGGTAAATTAGTACATTAGTGAAATTACCAGTAAAGTAATGTAACAAACATTTTACTTGGAGGTGGAGAAGATTCCCTCTTCCTGCACCTGATGCTAAGAGGTTCTTCTTCATCCTCCTCCTCATCAATTGGATGAAGGTTTTCGTCGGATTGCTCTCCTCATTGAGAGGCTTCAGCAGTGGGAAGAACATCATCATCAACAAAAGGGAACTCCTCTGGATCAATAGGACACTCATTTTCCGTTGGCAACTGATCTGTTTCCATATCTGGAAACAGATCATCATCAGGGAACAACTCATCATCAGTATCTATAGGATCATGGGGAACATCATCAGCTGTGGTTTTTTCAAGAGGGACTGAGGAATCAGGTGAGGGTGTTAGGAATGGGTATCGTTTGCTTGTTTGTCTGCCGAAGGATGAAAGTGTACGAGTAGGGTATTTGGATGGGGCGACTAATGGGACTAACACTGGACATTCTTCACTAGTAGGGGATTCTCTGGTTTGGGGAGCACTTGTTTGGAGTGACTTAGTTGGTTTTTCTAGTCTAAGCTTAGACGGACACCTAGGGGAACGACGTATTGTAGTTTGGACTGGCCTAGTTTTTTCAGTAGGCTGAACCATACCACCAGTGACTTTACCATCCTTGTCTCCAACCACGGTTGACATCTTGTTAGGATCTGTACCCGGTATGGGTGCTGCCTTCTTCTTAGGAGTAGCCGGTTTGGTCGGTGGCTTCTTCGCTGCTTGGTTGGAAGGCGCTGCCTTTTTCACAGCCGGCTCAGGTGTATGGATCTTGGTCGGTTTCCTTGCGCTCGGACTCCGCATCTTCATGTTCCGTGTTTTGTTTGTAGCCGCAGCCACCTCACTCAGTGATTTCTTCTTCGGTGGCATAGCCGCTGCCAACCGGACACTGGATTTGACGGAAAGCGAACGACGATGTTAGGAGACGAACGAATCAACGGGGAAGAGAGCGGCGATGTTAGGAAGAGAAACCTAAGTGTATATTTTAGGACACGTGTATATGATGTTCATTCATTTCTTATGCGACTGACTGTCCAAAGTGTGTCATATAAGATATAATCAATTACGAAATTGAAAAATGGATTTCCCCCTAAAATATCTATAGCCCGCCCAGTCTTTTTGGACTTCCCGCCTGCAGTTACAGGCCCTTATATGACACATTTACAAATACTTAGTCACATATGTAACCAATCTGTAGGACCAAGTTTGTTTTACAAATACGTAAGTCCCAACCTACAAATGACAGCAAATACCCACTGAACATGCAAAAAACACATATATGAAAACGAAATCACTGGCAACTACTCTTCATCGTGCTCATCATCATCCTCTTCATTTTCATTATCACAAACATAATGTAGTCCATCATCCTCTTCATCGTCATCCTCATATTCAGATGTACCTTCTTCATTCTCCACTGCATCAGCATCAACATCATTTTGTGAATCATAGTCATGATAAAAAAAACTGGAACAACAAGCGGAGTCTCTAATCCCACATCCATTTCGTCATCCTCTTCATCCATTGCATTAGTCACATAAGGTGGGATATTTGTTGTGCCTTCTTCTTGATAAGTGACGGAGAGCACTGCACTGTCGTTAAGGTGCAATGTCTCTGTGCAAAAATAAATTTATAAGTCCGCTACTCGTACTCTACTATTGGGTAGTAAAGTGGTAAGTAGGGGTCGAACCCAAGGGAATTAGTTGATAGTTGTTCTTTCGAAAAGAGGAAAATAAAATAAGACATTTGGGGGGTTGGTTGTGGTTTTAGTATTGAAAAGTAAAGTGCTGGAACAGTCAAGTTCAATATCAAGTGAGCAACATACTTTTGGCACTGGCCGCACGCTGTATTTCAAGCGCAATGCGTGCCAAAGTTATGTTGGATTGATGTTGAACAGGTCTGTAGTAAGCGTACTGAAAAGTAAATTGCGGAAAAATAAATGACAGAAAGTAAAGTGCTGAAAGTAAGTGCTTGATGGACAAGTCTTGCGGAAATTAAAGTGCTTGAAGGACAAGACTTGCGGAAATTAAATTGCTTGAAGGACAAGACTTGCTGAAAGTAAGCAGTTGATATGGACTGAAAGTAAAGTAACAGGTGATATTGCAATTAAAGGAAAGATTCGGTATCAGGGGCCTTGTATCATAGTCCGTTTATCATCGACCTCTAATGATCATACTAAGTGTTTAAAAGTGTATCAAGGCCATTTCAAGCACTCGATTTGCCACACTGTCTAGCCCATTTCAAGGCATAGAGCACTTGTTCTATTTAGACTAATACCTCATTTCAAGGTATATTAGCCTATGTGCATCCATTTGATCATTCATTTCCGATCAACCAAATGGTGTTTTAAAGAGGTCGAACTCCTCAGATAAGCTTTGCCATTTCAAGCATCCACTTACCCGAGTATGTTCACGAACCCCACAGAAGAGTTTTGCCATTTCAAGCATCCACTCAACCTTGGAAGTTCTGACCTAATATGTGGCACATAGAACAAGTTTTAAACACAAAGAGGCATTTAAGAGAAGGGTCTAAAACATTGTATGATACTAGTACACCCCTTCAACCGAATGAAGGGTTTAGCTACGAATATCCATGGAACAGGACATCATAGCTAAGTACTTGAAAAGTAAAGGTTTTGAAAGACAGGAAAAATGAAGGTTTTTGAAAACAAAGACAGGAAAGTAAAAGGAGAGTACTTCAAGAACCGACAAGAGTACTCAAGGACAGTAAGGAAAAGCTTGAGTACTTCAAGAACCGACAAGAGTACTCAAGATCAAACTTCAATATCAAAGTAGTGTGACTACATGGATGGTGACAAAGTCTAGAGAGAAGTGAGAGCTTATGGATGATGGTTTGGAATGAGATTGTGGGATTTTGCACACAAAATGGGATGATGATACAAGGAGGTGAAGATGTCTATTTATAGGCTAAGGGAGGCAAGGAGGAGGCAACACTTGGCAAGGGATGAGAGGGGGGGAGGAAAGCCGCCGGAGGGGAGGTGGCAAGGCCAAGAGCCGCCCCCCCCCCCCCCCCCCCCCCCCCCATGTGTCATGTTCATGGCCAAAGCCGCTGGCTAGGTGGAGGGGAGTGGGTGAGTGTGAGTTGAGATCTTTTCCCAAAAGCCATCGGTTCCCTTTCAGCTCCGGACAGACTCTGGTTGCTCTTCGGTTGGACTTGTTTTGAGTGATTCCATGTCAGGTTCATAAAAATTGTACAGTCGGAATCTGGTTGTGTCCTGGAGTGACTTGTAATTCATTTTCAGCTTTAAAACTCCTCCTTAGCTTGTATTCTCTCTGGACTTCAAAATACCCTGTAGATAAATATCGGAACTAACAAGCAAAAGTTAAATAGACAAAGAGTCTAATTTGGTGGGTTTAACTGTCTTAATGAATCATATAAATATGGTCCATCAGATCACCCCACTCTTTTAGTTGTTCGTCCCGAACAATGCTTTTTAAGGGCGGTAAACACAATCCAAGTAAAAACTTCAAAATAAGAAAGTGAGAATGCGGGACTAGATTTATCCTATTCATGCAATACTTACTTGTTACCAAACTAAACCGTGTAAATACTTAGAAGAAACTTGATACTTGTACCTTCGAGCCGAGATGCAAATTAATTCGGATGTTTCGGGAGATAGCCCTTTTCAGGCTCCTGGACTGCATCCTCGGGACCGACTCGCACTATATGGTTAACTTGTAGCTTTTTCTAGCACGTGACTTGGTTCGGGTTTCACTGAGTTGAGCACTTTGATTTCTTTTGGTGAGGGACAACTTTTGATATGAATCGGCCTTTGGCCTTGGCCTTTGATGTTGAATTGGAGTTTCTTCACTTTTGTTTCGGTTAAAACCTTCACATACTTTGGCTTTTGGCCTTTGATTAGCTTCTTCGAGCTTTTGTTTCTTTGTGACTTGCTAGTCCATTTTCTCAACCTTTTTGGGAGGTCCAATCATCGCCCGAGAGCATATGGAAATACCTCCCCGCTCTTTTTTCATCCTCGCCGTTTCGCGCGGGTCAAGACTAGGGTCGCTCATCTATTTTCTCGGCTACTCGAACTAGAGTTAGGACGGTCTGATTCCCGTCCCGCCTCTTGCATAAACGCTGCACGGCGGAGATGACTCTGACTCAACTGAAACCCGAAGTGCAGCCTCCACTGACTTCGTAAACCATATAGTGAAATCCAGTCCTTCGAGTGCTTGCCAAGCCTCTCTAGGGCAGTTTATATCAACTCCACATCCCCTGTATATCTCAGCACAAAGGGACAAATGAGAAGTTACATCCTAAGTCTTTATACAGTTGAATTTTCACAAGGTGATTGCTGAATATTATGTGGACCTTCGCACTCAATTTCTGAAAGAATTCTCCCCCCCATCCTTACGACATGACACCCGCGAGAAGATCATCTTCCTTCAGCAATCCCGGGATGAGACTTTAGATGAATACTACACGTACTATGACACCATCGTCTCACGCTGCCCGCACCACGGATTCACCGAAGTATTCCTTCTTCAAAAATTCCTTTGTGGAATGAGGCAAGATGAGTTCTCAAGGATCAATGACGCAGTGGGAGGATCAGCTATGCACTTATCCCTGACTCAAATGTGGGATGTTATAGACGACTTGGCCGAAGCCACAAAACGAAGGCCAATGCCCCGACCTAATAGAGGAATACAGAGGATAGAGGCTAGTCCAGAAAGGAATGAAGAAGGCATTACAGAGGACGAGATGGACGAATCAGATGCAGAAAGCTCTGAAGAAGAGCCTACATTGGAGATCACACCTGAGCCATCAGAAGAATCAGATATAGAAAGCACCGGAAGCAACGAGGAAAAGCCTTCATGGGAACTTGAGACCGTGCCATCAGAGGAGGAAGCCCAGAACACCACTGGCAAGCTGCCCGAGTCATACCCAACTATCATTACCGAAGCAACCAAAACCATCAGAGACCGGATCCTCACAGACAGACAGGACGGGACAGGACCAAGCCTTAAGATGCAAGCTTCCCAACTTTTTCCCTTGATCAATAAACAAATTGCAAAAAACTATGTGATCAATGAAGAGGCTAAAAGAAGGATGGAAGAAGGGCCTAATCAGAACGACTCCTTGATGGAGCAATTTTTCGCCACAACTAGACAAGGCAGCCTTGAACAGAAGAGAACCCAATTCAAGAGACTAGTAGTGAAAGGTCCCTCGCCTTCTCAGAGACGATGGAAGGAGAAACCACCAGAACCATGGGAACTGGACCGAAGCCCATCATCCCCCAAAAAATCAGGAAAAGTCAAGGCTAGAATCAACGCAGGAGCTGCGGCAAAATTTCACCTGAGCCACCCATGGGATCCAAACTTGTGATCCCCATGCGTCGAGCCAACGACGTTAAACAAAGGCACTGGTCGGGAGGTAACCCGACACCTATCTTACTTTCAGTCATTTATTTTCTGTCATTTAGTTTTTACCTTAACAGTCGCTCTCACCCACTTTTTTGTATAGAAGGAATGACCCCTTGTAGGAATCGATTCTTGGAGCAAGATCAGATCAGCCAGACAGCTTCCGAGAAATTACCGGGCCCGCGCCGAGAGTTCAAGGCCCCTGCCGAACTCCCTCGATTATCCAGCTCAAGCTATGACGTTCCACGACACGACACAGTAAAAGGGAGTTCAGTTCTTCTCTTTTCCTTAATATCATTCCCTTCTCTTGTATATATTTGCATGACTTTTGAACTAAGTCGTGCTGAAAGGCACGCCTTCGTTCAAAAGTGTGGGGTGAGAACCGCTTGTGTACATAGTTAACATGCTTTTTCTTTTTCCTTTTCCCTTAATATTATCTTTTTGAAAAATATGAACTTGAGAATGTGAAAAAGATAGATCTAAATTCATGCATTTACCTTGTGAAAATTCAACTGTTTAAAAACTTAGAATTTAACTTCTCATTTGTCCCTTTGTGCTGAGATATACAGGGGATGTGGAGTTGACATAAACTGCCCTAGAGAGGCTTGGCAAGCACTCGAAGGATCGAATCTAACTATATGGTTTACGAAGTCAGTGGAGGCTGCACTTCGGGTTTCAGTAAAGATTGAAGTCATCTCCGCCATGCAGTGTTTATGCAAGAGGCGGGACGGGAATTAAACCGTCCTATCTCTAGTCAGAGTAACCGGGAAAATAAATGAGCAACCCTCATTTTGACCCGCGCGAAACGGCGAGGATGAGAAAGAGCGGGGAGGTATTTCCATATGCTTGCGGGCGACGATTGGACCTCCCAAAAAGGCTGAGAAAATGGACTAGCAAGTCACAAAGAAGTAAAAGCTCAAAGAAGCTAATCAAAGGCCAAAGGCCAAAATTGTGAAGGTTTTAACCAAACAAAAGTGAAGAAACTCCAACTCAATATCAAAGGCCAAAGGCCAAAGGCCGATTCACTACAGAAGCTGTCCCTCGCCAAAAAGAAATCAAAGTGCTCAACTCAGTGAAACCCGAACCGAATCACTTGCTAGAGAAAGCTACAAGGAAACCATATAGTGCGAGTCGATCCCGAGAATGCAGTCCAGGAGCCTGAAAAGGGCTATCTCCCGAAACATCCGAATTAATTTGCATCTCGGCACGAAGGTACAAGTATCAAGTTTCTTCTAAGTATTTACACGGTTTAGTTTGGTAATAAGTAAGTAATGCATGAATTAGGATAAATCCAGTCCCATAGTCTCACTTTCATATTTAAAAGTTTTTACTTAGATTGTGTTCCGCCCTTAAAAAGCATTGTTCGGGACGAACAACTAAAAGTGTGGGGTGATCTGATGGACCATAATTGTATGAATCATAAACACAGTTAAACCCACCAAATTAGACTCTTTGTCTATTTAACTTTTGCTTGTTAGTTCCGATATTTATCTACAGGGTATTTTGAAGTCTAGAGAGAATACAGGCTAAGGAGGAGTTTTTAAGCTGAAAATGAATTACGAGTCATTCCAAGTCACGACCAGACTCCGACTATACAAATCTCATGAACCTGACATGGAATCACTCAAAATAAGTCCAACCGAAGAGCAACCAGAGTCAGTCCGGAGCTGAAAGGGCCGATGGCTTTTGGGAATGAGATCACAAACTCACTCCACCACTCCTTCTCCTCCACCTAGCCGGCGGCTAAGGGCATCTCCTCTCCCCTTCCTCCATGTGGCCGGCGGCTTTTAGAGTGATGAGTCACCCCGATGGCTTTTGAAGCCTCCTCCCATTTTGTGACAAGTGGTGGCTTCTCCTCCACATCCATTGCTCCTCCTTGGCTATAAATAGAGCCCTCCCTTGCCTTTGTAAATCATCCCATCCCACAATCCTCATTTCAAAACATCCTCCATCACAAAGCTCTAGCTTCTCTCTAGATTTTGGGCACTACTCTTGTAAACACTTGTTTTAAATCTATAATACTCCTGTTGGTTCTTGAGTATTCTAGTTTTTCTTGAGTTTACTCCTGTTGGTTCTTGAGTATTCTCCTTTTACTTTACTGTCTTTTGAAAACCTTCAAGTATTTAGCTATGATGTCCTGTTCCGTGGATATTCGTAGCTAAACCCTTCATTCGGTTGAAGGGGTGTACTTGTGTCTTAATATGTTTTAGGCCCTACTCTTAATGCCTCTATGTGTTCAAACTTGTTCTATGTGCCACATATTAGGTTAGAACTTCCAAGGTTGAGTTGATGCTTGGAATGGCAAAACTCTTCCGTGGGGTTCTTAAACATACTCGGATAAGTGGATGCTTGGAATGGCAAAACTTATCTGAGGAGTTTGACCTCTTTAAAACACCATTTGGTTGATCGGGAATGATTGATCAAATGGATGCACATAAGGCTAATATACCTTGGAATGGGGTATTAGTCTGAATAGAACAAGTGCTCTATGTCTTGGAATGGACTAGACAGTGTGGCAAATCAAGTGCTTGGAATGGCCTTGATACACTTTTGAATACATAGTATGATTATTAGAGCTCAATGATAAACAGACTATGATACAATGCCCCTAAAACCGAATACTTTCCTTAACTTAAAACATCATCAGCACTTTACTTTCAGTCTCAATATCAACTGCAATATTAACCGCTTACTCTCCGCAAGACTTATCCTTCAAGCATCCCACTTGCTGTAAGTCTTCACCTTTTACTTTCAGTACTTTACTTTCTGCACTAAAATCCCAACCAACCCACTTACTTTTCTGTACTAAAACTAAAACCAACAACCAACCACTCACTTTTCATCGCTAAAACCTCAATCCACCTAAAATCACGCTCCCTCTCAGTACATTCCTCAAAGAACAACTATCCCCCTAAATCCCTTGGGTTCGACCCCTATTTACCACTTGCTACCCAGTAGTAAAGTCGCGAGTAGCGGACTTATAAATATATTCTTGACTTTTGCATACAACGACTGTGCATCCGTCAAAATTGGCGCCGTTGCCGGGGAATTATACGTCGGATTAGTTGTTCTTTTCTTTCCCTTCTCATCTCTTCATCACACTATGTATGCATGGACTACACGACATCTTCCTCAGTTCGGAGGAACGGATGGAGAAGACCCCGTAATACATTGCCAAAACTTCCACCATATTTGCCGCCACATAAAACCTGAAAACGAAATGTTTGAGGAATTTAAGTTAAAATGCTTCAAATTTTCTTTAACTGACTTCGCGACAATTTGGTATTACACATCAACCGATATGCATGCTGAATATTATGTGGACCTTCGCACTCAATTTCTGAAAGAATTCTCCCCCCATCCTTACGACATGACACCCGCGAGAAGATCATCTGCCTTCAGCAATCACGGGATGAGACTTTAGATGAATACTACACGTACTATGACACCATCGTCTCACGCTGCCCGCACCATGGATTCACCGAAGTATTCCTTCTTCAAAAATTCCTTTGTGGAATGAGGCAAGATGAGTTCTCAAGGATCAATGACGCAGTGGGAGGATCAGCTATGCACTTATCCCTGACTCAAATGTGGGATGTTATAGACGACTTGGCCGAAGCCACAAAACGAAGGCCAATGCCCCGACCTAATAGAGGAATACAGAGGATAGAGGCTAGTCCAGAAAGGAATGAAGAAGGCATTACAGAGGACGAGATGGACGAATCAGATGCAGAAAGCTCTGAAGAAGAGCCTACATTGGAGATCACACCTGAGCCATCAGAAGAATCAGATATAGAAAGCACCGGAAGCAACGAGGAAAAGCCTTCATGGGAACTTGAGACCGTGCCATCAGAGGAGGAAGCCCAGAACACCACTGGCAAGCTGCCCGAGTCATACCCAACTATCATTACCGAAGCAGCCAAAACCATCCGAGACCGGATCCTCACAGACAGACAGGACGGGACAGGACCAAGCCTTAAGATGCAAGCTTCCCAACTTTTTCCCTTGATCAATAAACAAATTGCAAAAAACTATGTGATCAATGAAGAGGCTAAAAGAAGGATGGAAGAAGGGCCTAATCAGAACGACTCCTTGATGGAGCAATTTTTCGCCACAACTAGACAAGGCAGCCTTGAACAGAAGAGAACCCAATTCAAGAGACTAGTAGTGAAAGGTCCCTCGCCTTCTCAGAGACGATGGAAGGAGAAACCACCAGAACCATGGGAACTGGACCGAAGCCCATCATCCCCCAAAAAATCAGGAAAAGTCAAGGCTAGAATCAACGCAGGAGCTGCGGCAAAATTTCACCTGAGCCACCCATGGGATCCAAACTTGTGATCCCCATGCGTCGAGCCAACGACGTTAAACAAAGGCACTGGTCGGGAGGTAACCCGACACCTATCTTACTTTCAGTCATTTATTTTCTGTCATTTAGTTTTTACCTTAACAGTCGCTCTCACCCACTTTTTTGTATAGAAGGAATGACCCCTTGTAGGAATCGATTCTTGGAGCAAGATCAGATCAGCCAGACAGCTTCCGAGAAATTATCGGGCCCGCGCCGAGAGTTCAAGGCCCCTGCCGAACTCCCTCGATTATCCAGCTCAAGCTATGACGTTCCACGACACGACACAGTAAAAGGGAGTTCAGTTCTTCTCTTTTCCTTAATATCATTCCCTTCTCTTGTATATATTTGCATGACTTTTGAACTAAGTCGTGCTGAAAGGCACGCCTTCGTTCAAAAGTGTGGGGTGAGAACCGCTTGTGTACATAGTTAACATGCTTTTTCTTTTTCCTTTTCCCTTAATATTATCTTTTTGAAAAATATGAACTTGAGAATGTGAAAAAGATAGATCTAAATTCATGCATTTACCTTGCGAAAATTCAACTGTTTAAAAACTTAGAATTTAACTTCTCATTTGTCCCTTTGTGCTGAGATATACAGGGGATGTGGAGTTGACATAAACTGCCCTAGAGAGGCTTGGCAAGCACTCGAAGGATCGAATCTAACTATATGGTTTACGAAGTCAGTGGAGGCTGCACTTCGGGTTTCAGTAAAGATTGAAGTCATCTCCGCCATGCAGTGTTTATGCAAGAGGCGGGACGGGAATCAAACCGTCCTATCTCTAGTCAGAGTAACCGGGAAAATAAATGAGCAACCCTCATTTTGACCCGCGCGAAACGGCGAGGATGAGAAAGAGCGGGGAGGTATTTCCATATGCTTGCGGGCGACGATTGGACCTCCCAAAAAGGCTGAGAAAATGGACTAGCAAGTCACAAAGAAGTAAAAGCTCAAAGAAGCTAATCAAAGGCCAAAGGCCAAAATTGTGAAGGTTTTAACCAAACAAAAGTGAAGAAACTCCAACTCAATATCAAAGGCCAAAGGCCAAAGGCCGATTCACTACAGAAGCTGTCCCTCGCCAAAAAGAAATCAAAGTGCTCAACTCAGTGAAACCCGAACCGAATCACTTGCTAGAGAAAGCTACAAGGAAACCATATAGTGCGAGTCGATCCCGAGAATGCAGTCCAGGAGCCTGAAAAGGGCTATCTCCCGAAACATCCGAATTAATTTTCATCTCGGCACGAAGGTACAAGTATCAAGTTTCTTCTAAGTATTTACACGGTTTAGTTTGGTAATAAGTAAGTAATGCATGAATTAGGATAAATCCAGTCCCATAGTCTCACTTTCATATTTAAAAGTTTTTACTTAGATTGTGTTCCGCCCTTAAAAAGCATTGTTCGGGACGAACAACTAAAAGTGTGGGGTGATCTGATGGACCATAATTGTATGAATCATAAACACAGTTAAACCCACCAAATTAGACTCTTTGTCTATTTAACTTTTGCTTGTTAGTTCCGATATTTATCTACATGGTATTTTGAAGTCTAGAGAGAATACAGGCTAAGGAGGAGTTTTTAAGCTGAAAATGAATTACGAGTCATTCCAAGTCACGACCAGACTCCGACTATACAAATCTCATGAACCTGACATGGAATCACTCAAAATAAGTCCAACCGAAGAGCAACCAGAGTCAGTCCGGAGCTGAAAGGGCCGATGGCTTTTGGGAATGAGATCACAAACTCACTCCACCACTCCTTCTCCTCCACCTAGCCGGCGGCTAAGGGCATCTCCTCTCCCCTTCCTCCATGTGGCCGGCGGCTTTTAGAGTGATGAGTCACCCCGATGGCTTTTGAAGCCTCCTCCCATTTTGTGACAAGTGGTGGCTTCTCCTCCACATCCATTGCTCCTCCTTGGCTATAAATAGAGCCCTCTCTTGCCTTTGTAAATCATCCCATCCCACAATCCTCATTTCAAAACATCCTCCATCACAAAGCTCTAGCTTCTCTCTAGATTTTGGGCACTACTCTTGTAAACACTTGTTTTAAATCTATAATACTCCTGTTGGTTCTTGAGTATTCTAGTTTTTCTTGAGTTTACTCCTGTTGGTTCTTGAGTATTCTCCTTTTACTTTACTGTCTTTTGAAACCTTCAAGTATTTAGCTATGATGTCCTGTTCCGTGGATATTCGTAGCTAAACCCTTCATTCGGTTGAAGGGGTGTACTTGTGTCTTAATATGTTTTAGGCCCTACTCTTAATGCCTCTATGTGTTCAAACTTGTTCTATGTGCCACATATTAGGTTAGAACTTCCAAGGTTGAGTGGATGCTTGGAATGGCAAAACTCTTCCGTGGGGTTCGTAAACATACTCGGATAAGTGGATGCTTGGAATGGCAAAACTTATCTGAGGAGTTTGACCTCTTTAAAACACCATTTGGTTGATCGGGAATGATTGATCAAATGGATGCACATAAGGCTAATATACCTTGGAATGGGGTATTAGTCTGAATAGAACAAGTGCTCTATGTCTTGGAATGGACTAGACAGTGTGGCAAATCAAGTGCTTGGAATGGCCTTGATACACTTTTGAATACATAGTATGATTATTAGAGGTCAATGATAAACAGACTATGATACAAGGCCCCTAAAACCGAATACTTTCCTTAACTTAAAACATCATCAGCACTTTACTTTCAGTCTCAATATCAACTGCAATATCAACCGCTTACTCTCCGCAAGACTTATCCTTCAAGCATCCCACTTGCTGTAAGTCTTCTCCTTTTACTTTCAGTACTTTACTTTCTGCACTAAAATCCCAACCAACCCACTTACTTTTCTGTACTAAAACTAAAACCAACAACCAACCACTCACTTTTCATTGCTAAAACCTCAATCCACCTAAAATCACGCTCCCTCTCAGTACATTCAACAAAGAACAACTATCCCCCTAATTCCCTTGGGTTCGACCCCTACTTACCACTTGCTACCCAGTAGTAAAGTCGCGAGTAGCGGACTTATAAATATATTCTTGACTTTTGCACACGACTGTGCATCCGTCAGTGACCCACGTTCTGCCATCATTGAGTCGGTCTTCTTCTTGATTCCAATCAGGACGGTGCCTACGGGTGAAGTGTTTGTTCGTAAGTTTGTAAGTTGTGGATCGTGCTGTTTCTTCCAGTGCTACCTTCATGTTTGACTTCCTTATCATGCTGATATTCGCCTTTGGGTTTTGGATGGTTTGTGAAGGTAGTCGGCCAGGCTCATTAGTAAGTGCGGATATTGAAGTGGCGAGCTGGGACATTTGTTTGGTCAAATCTGAAATTACCCCGTCAGTATTTACCTTGAACTGGTTAAACGAATTACCCAATTGATTTACGCTTCCTGCGAGTTCCTTCATTGTGTCTTCAAGCGACTTGTTTGGTCCTTGGTGATTGCTCGAGTTGGCTTGGTACTGATTTTGTCCCTTCTGTTGATATTGGCCTGCTGATGGAGCGTTCTAGTTGTACTGCCGGTGGGGAGGTTGGTAGAATGACTGAGCTAATTGCGGTGCGGCTTGTTGTGTCTCCCTCGGAGGATTGTTGTCGTTTCGCCAGCTTGAATTGGTCGCTTGATTATACTGTCGGCTTGGTCCGGCTCTGTCGTTGCTGTTGTTGTTGTATCCTCGGTATCCTACTACTGCGTTCACTTCTCCCGGTTCTTCTACTATTAATGTTGGGCATGCGTCAGTTTTGTGGTCTGTAGAACTGCAGAATTCGCAAGGTTTTACTGGAGCTGGCTGCCTTCGTAGGATCTGAACCATCATTTCCTTCATTTGTTTCATCTCCTCTGGCATAGAGTTCCTCGGTGTTTCTTCAGCCTTTGCCACATTCTTTGTTCGGGAGAATTCTTCCTGCCGAGTTGTCTCTTCTCTGAATCGGACATTTTCAGCAACGTTGGTGATGAGATTCCTTATGCCATTCAGTGATAGATTCATCATGGATCCTCCAGCTGAGGCATCCAGGAGCATTTTGTCTAAGGGTCTCAATCCATCAATGAGGTATTCGATGATGAGTTTCTCGGGCAGTCCAAGGGTGCAGCAGCTTCTCTCCAGGCGATTGAATTTTTCCAGGTAATCGTACATGGTTTCATTGGGCCCCTGCTTGATGTCTTGCAGTTGCCTCCTTACTTGCATTGCTCTTCCTGCTGGGTAGTATTTGTCTAGAAATTTCTTTTGCATCTGAGCCCATGTTCTGATGCTTCCCGAAGGCAGTGAAAGGAACCAGTCGTTCGCCGAGTCAATGAGGGAAAAGTAGAAAGCCTTCAACTTGAAGTCGTCTAAATTTACTCGATTGGGCTTTAGATTTTGGCAAATGCCATGTAGGCGTTGGAGATGAGTCGTCGTAGATTCTCCATGAGCTCCTGAGAACTTGGGCAAGCTGTGGGCCACTGACGCGTTGATGGTAATGTTTTCTAGTTCAGGGCCCTCATAAATGCACCACGACTGGTTTTCGAAATCTGGGGCATTAAGTTCTCCCATAGTAGGTGCACGGTAGTTGTTATCCCCATAGTAGTCATCAAAGACGGGTTCTCGCCTTGGCACTTGTCGAGGTTGAGGGGGTGGGGGATGTCTAGGGGGTTGCATTGGACCAGCTTTATTTCGGTCCTCGGGCAGGCCTTGGTTTCTCCGGATGGCCTCCCTTTCACGAGCTCTTTGGTTTCGTATGAGTTGCTCCGGATCGTCGAGAATTGGAAATGGAGGTAGCGCCTCATTATTTCGATCGTACAGGTTCATCTCGTCATCATCCTGATAGTCATGGTGGCTTCCTTCACGAGACATGGTTATGCAGAAACGGGTACAAAAGAAAAGAACAATTAATCGAAAGCTAACTCCCCGGCAACGGCGCCAATTTTGACGGAGCGCACTGCACTGTCGTTAAGGTGCAATGTCTCTGTGCAAAAATAAATTTATAAGTCCGCTACTCGTACTCTACTATTGGGTAGTAAAGTGTTAAGTAGGGGTCGAACCCAAGGGAATTAGTTGATAGTTGTTCTTTCGAAAAGAGGAAAATAAAATAAGACAGTTGGGGGGTTGGTTGTGGTTTTAGTACTGAAAAGTAAAGTGCTGGAACAGTCAAGTTCAATATCAACTGAGCAACATACTTTTGGCACTGGCCGCACGCTGTATTTCAAGCGCAATGCGTGCCAAAGTTATGTTGGATTGATGTTGAACAGGTCTGTAGTAAGCGTACTGAAAAGTAAATTGCGGAAAAATAAATGACAGAAAGTAAAGTGCTGAAAGTAAGTGCTTGATGGACAAGTCTTGCGGAAATTAAAGTGCTTGAAGGACAAGACTTGCGGAAATTAAATTGCTTGAAGGACAAGACTTGCTGAAAGTAAGCAGTTGATATGGACTGAAAGTAAAGTAACAGGTGATATTGCAATTAAAGGAAAGATTCGGTATCAGGGGCCTTGTATCATAGTCCGTTTATCATCGACCTCTAATGATCATACTAAGTGTTTAAAAGTGTATCAAGGCCATTTCAAGCACTCGATTTGCCACACTGTCTAGCCCATTTCAAGGCATAGAGCACTTGTTCTATTTAGACTAATACCCCATTTCAAGGTATATTAGCCTATGTGCATCCATTTGATCAATCATTTCCGATCAACCAAATGGTATTTTAAAGAGGTCGAACTCCTCAGATAAGCTTTGCCATTTCAAGCATCCACTTACCCGAGTATGTTCACGAACCCCACGGAAGAGTTTTGCCATTTCAAGCATCCACTCAACCTTGGAAGTTCTGACCTAATATGTGGCACATAGAACAAGTTTTAAACACAAAGAGGCATTTAAGAGAAGGTCTAAAACATTGTATGATACTAGTACACCCCTTCAACCGAATGAAGGGTTTAGCTACGAATATCCATGGAACAGGACATCATAGCTAAGTACTTGAAAAGTAAAGGTTTTGAAAGACAGGAAAAATAAAGGTTTTTGAAAACAAAGACAGGAAAGTAAAAGGAGAGTACTTCAAGAACTGACAAGAGTACTCAAGGACAGTAAGGAAAAGCTTGAGTACTTCAAGAACCGACAAGAGTACTCAAGATCAAACTTCAATATCAAAGTAGTGTGATTACATGGATGGTGACAAAGTCTAGAGAGAAGTGAGAGCTTATGGATGATGGTTTGGAATGAGATTGTGGGATTTTGCACACAAAATGGGATGATGATACTAGGAGGTGAAGATGTCTATTTATAGGCTAAGGGAGGCAAGGAGGAGGCAACACTTGGCAAGGGATGAGAGGGGGGGGAGGAAAGCCGCCGGAGGGGAGGTGGCAAGGCCAAGAGCCGCCCCCCATGTGTCATCTTCATGGCCAAAGCCGCCGGCTAGGTGGAGGGGAGTGGGTGAGTGTGAGTTGAGATCTTTTCCCAAAAGCCATCGGTTCCCTTTCAGCTCCGGACAGACTCTGGTTGCTCTTCGGTTGGACTTGTTTTGAGTGATTCCATGTCAGGTTCATAAAAATTGTACAGTCAGAATCTGGTTGTGTCCTGGAGTGACTTGTAATTCATTTTCAGCTTTAAAACTCCTCCTTAGCTTGTATTCTCTCTGGACTTCAAAATACCCTATAGATAAATATCGGAACTAACAAGCAAAAGTTAAATAGACAAAGAGTCTAATTTGGTGGGTTTAACTGTCTTAATGAATCATATAAATATGGTCCATCAATAAGCTTCCTCTAGAACATTCGACTTATCATTGTATGATACACATGAGTCGCTATAAGTGCCTCTTTGGGTGACCAAGTTGACAACTTTCCAATTATCTCCAAACTTTGGATCTTCTAAGTAAAACACTTGGTGTGCGTGTTTTGCAAGACAATATGGAGCATTTTCGTACCATGTGTTAGATATGTCAATGGACAGAATTCCAAGGTCCATTTTTATGTTTCCACCCTCTTCCGGATCTCTGTTGTACCATTTGCACTTAAAGATAACAACCGGCATACCCTCTGCATACTTGAGTTCGATAATGTTGGTCAAAATCCCGTAATAGTTAATATCTCCTGCATAAAAAAACAAGCAACAACTTTTATAATGATTTTCAATACAAACTAAATCTGAACATGTTTGTTGGTATATTATTGCAAATAGTTACATGCTTTAACCATTACACCGCTGTTTTGTATTTTCAAATTTTGGTCCTTCTCCACCACAACGAACTTCAACCCATTTAAAACAAAATGTGTGTAACATGTGTGAAACTATGGCTTATATGCCAATATGTCAAGTTCCTTTCTATACTCATCCGAACCTTCGGTGCTCAATGCTATAATCTACACATAAAGCTATATTTAGATGAAACATTATTTGAAGAAATACCCAATAAAGATGACATGTTCTTATGTAATTAGTTTTACCTTATCAAGAAAATAGGAATGGAAATCTTCAATCCTCGAATCATTATCACCGTCAGGATGTTCCGTGTAAAACTGCTCAATGTGTCGGTTAATATACTCGGCTGCCTCCTCGCAATTTTCAACGACAGCCCAATGAATGACATCTATGTCATCATTGCTTAGTCGTTGCCTTCTATTGTAACCCATCGGCTTGATGAGGTTGGACACAACTTATATGTTCCAAAATTCTTCCTCCTCATTGTCCTGATTTTGTGATGTATCTTCAATCTCCCCCAAGTACAACTTACAATACATGACACACTCTTGAGCTATGTATTGCTCAGCAATACATCCTTCAGGATATCTTGTGTTTCGGACAAATTTTTTTTATTGTCCAAGTTGCCTGCATATATAATAAATACAAAAATCTAGTTATGTATGTGACACTTTCATATTCATATAAGGGGCGAAAAGAGTTTGTTAAATACCTTTCCATCGGGTACATCCAACTGTAGTGTACCGGCCCCTTCATCAAAATCTGATCAGGCAGATGTATCATCAGATGCACCATAATTGTAAAGAATGCCGGTGGGAAAATTCTTTCTAGCTGACATAGGACTTTCACTATGTCTAACTTCATTTGGTGCACCTCCTCCTTCTGGAACTCTCGACAACAAACTCTCTGAAACCAATGGGATAATGATACAAGAGGGTTAACTACATTGCATGGCAAGTAAGGTCGGATAAAAACCGGCAGTAGACATTGTAGCATGACATGACAGTCATGTGTCTTCAACCCGATGAACTTTTTGTCATCTAGATTAATCTTGTTCCTTAGGCTTCCTGAATATCCGGATGGATACTTAGCATCCTTTATCAACTCAAGTATCTCCACTTTCTCATTCGGAGTGACAGTGTATGGTGCTTTAGACACCTTCTCCTTCATTGATGTTGACCCTGATGATTTGTACCATAACTTTCTCCGCACCCCTTGTTGTTCCAAACCTTTCCTAGCCTTGATGTCATCCTTGGTCTTACCTTCAAGTCCCAGTATGGTCCCAATTATGTTATCAAAAACATTCTTCTCTATATGCATGACATCAAGGGAGTAAGGTTGACAACGTGATTGCCAATATGGCAACAAATAGAACACATACACGTGTGTCCAACAAAGCCTCTCCGTGACCCCTCGTTGCTTAAACTTGGGATGCAAGCTAAGCGTTGGATAATCATGAGACGATATTTGGGCGAATATCTCACTACCGGATAATGATGTGGGAGGTTCCCTATGCTCGATTTCCCCATTGAATCTATTTGTTGCAAACCTCCAATCGTGGTCTCTAGGGAGCCATCTTCGATGTCCTTGATATGACATCCTACCCGTTATATGCGTAGCATCGATTTCATCTAGGCATAAGGGACAAGCCTTGTACCCTTTTGTCTTAATCCCGCCCAACATGCCCAGACCCGGGAAGTCACTAATAGTCCACATCACCGCTGCCTTCATAATGAATAATGAACCATCAGTTCGGTCATAAGTCTGAACTCCCTCTTCCCGTAACATCTTCAACTCATCTATAAGAGGTCTCATAAAAACATTTAAGCACTTGCATGGGGACTTCGGTCCAGATATCAACATGCATAATATATTCATCTCCTTCTTCATACACATATAGGGTGGCAAATTGTAGGGCATGAGGACAATCGGCCATGTGCTGTGAGAAAGTCTTGATGCTCCAAAGGGATTAAAACCGTCAGTTGCGAATCCAAGTCGGACATTCCGCATCTTGCTTGCAAACTGTGGAAACTCTTCATCAAATGCTTTCCATGCTTCTCCATCTGCAGGGTGCCCAATGTACTTTGGATCATCGACACTTCTTTGAGCGTGCCAACGCATTTGGGCTGATATGTATGGGGACATATAAAGGCGCTGCAGTCTTGGAGTCAACGGGAAGTACTTAACCGTCTTCTTCGGAACCCTGCTTTTACTTCCTCGTTCGGCGTATCTTGCCTCTCCGCATACGGGGCAACTAACAAGATCCTTATTCTCTTTGTAGTACAATATGCTATTCGCATGCATGTATGGTCTCATAACCCAACCCCATATTCTTCAAAAGTATCTTTACTTCTTTATAAGAACTTGGGTAATTGTTATCGCGCGGTAGAATTGCTTTAGTGATACATAGATATTTGTTGAAGCTCTTATCTGACATTCGACTCTCAATTTTCAGTTGCATTGCCTTCAAAATAGTTTTAAGAACGGTGCTGTCACAACTATTGTATAAAGGAGTTTGGGCTTCGCCTATAAGATTGTTGTACCTTTCATAAGCCATCCTACTCCCTAAATCATCATCATCTGTATCCATATTCATCTCATTCTGAAAAGGAAAAGCATCTCGAAGAATATCTATTGTGGGGTTCGCTTGACGATGTCCTCCACTACTGCTGCTACTTGCTCCATGCCTCTGTTCCGCAAGCCATTCTTGCCTCAAAACATGTGGCGGAGGGTCATTACACTCTTCACCATGTGAAGTCCATGTATAGTAACCATTCATCATGCCATTGTTAATCAAATGGACGAACATTTCCTCCGTTTTAATACTTCCTCTGATCATCAAACACTTTCTACAAGGACATACATATACGGATTCCCCACGTCCCTTTGCAAATTGAACGAAATCCATAATCCCTTGAATGTATCGTGAATCACCCCTCTCCAACCCCATCCAACTTTTATCCATTCTTGTGAGTTGAAATTCACCTTCAAATGATCCTTAAACAAGATAATGATCAACCAGTTAGCTATATATGTAGCAAATTTGTGATGATGGCAAATTTGTGTAAATCTGCCAAACATATAGCTATATATACACATGAGTTGTTGCACGCATCGTGTTTGAATAAGCTCATTTTTGCAAACAACTCAACGTGTACGTATATGGTGAGAAAACAATTGGATATTCATCAAAGCATTTCAAAGTTTTTACCGGCGCCCTTGCTCTTCGCACGGTGTACTTGGAGATGAAGAAAATCATTTTTCGGCTGTTCAGCCTTGGGGAGAACCAGAAGGCAGAGTGGGGAAGATGAGATAGGTGGGTTAAGTCTTTATGTTTTTCATTTAATGCCGAGTACTTATGCGACTGAATTTGAGTATACATTGTCACATAAGTAAGCCTTATCCCAACTGCCGCCTTCAATGCAACAAAAAGTTGGTCAACAGTTGAATATTCAACGTTTTTCAAATATCGTATTTTCACCAGACTTCTCAAATTTTTCTTATGCGACTAGCTAACATGGTCATACCAACAACTGTCGCATAAGTCCCTTTACGTGACCTATATTGAGACAGTCACATAAGGTTCAGTCACATAAGGACACTTATACGACCCATTTAGGTCTGTCACATAAGGTGTAGTCGCATAAGTGTACTTATGTCTGTTACTTCGGTCAGACACATAAGTATCAGTCGCATAAGTTCCCTTAACCTGCTAACATTTATTTCTCAGGCGTATAAGGGAACTTATGTGACTGTTGCTTATATGACTGACGCAAACTTAGTCACATAAGGGGCAAACTGCCATAGTGGATGGATCCCACTAGGATGGAGTCGGAGGTCTCCCGTAACGCTATATTGGCTGTCACGTAATTAGGAGCCGACCGCTAAGAACACCAAAGACCAGGGAGGATACTTGGCCGTGAAACTTTTACGCCTAGCCTGACAAGGATTCTCTCACTACACTGGGAAGGAGCATGCAGTCTTCTGATCGTAGTAGAGACATTCTCCTCCCAGTCCAGGCCCTTACAAAAACCAATTTGATGGCCGGCCTTCATGGATGAAGAAGTTGTGCCCTTTCCAAAGCTCGCAGAGCATGCAACAGACCAAAGCCAGCCGGAAGTACTCCACAAAGAGAGGTTTTTCAGGACAGTTGCCATCGCTGCTCTAGACTAACCAGCCCATACACCCGCTCCCTATCAAAAACATGGCTCAACCAACTCCACAAGGTCTCAGCGCACTCGCTCTGGAAGAAAAGGTGCCTAGAGGTTTCCGCGCAATGGGCCCTGCAGCAAACACAACGTGAAACAAGAGGAATACCCATAGCTTTGATCTTCTCATCCGTCGAAACCACTTTGTGAAACAGGCGCCACTTAAACGTGGAGATCTTCCGAGGCAACCAAGACTGCCACACACCCTTCGCCCAAGACAACTTGCGATGATGGCATTGAAAAGACTCCAAGGACGTCTTGGACGAAAAGCGTCCATCAGCGCTCAAATTCCACACTAGCCGATCGTCACCCGGGATTAGATGAATCGAACGGACAAGAAGGAGGTGAGCCAAAGGAACATCATCTAAGAAGTTCTCTCGGAGATTGTCATGTTGCCAAATGTCCTGCATAGTATGCTCCCCCAAACCCGAGGGGAGCGAAATGTGCCAAGAATTCACGAAAGTCGAAGCCTTGATATTGCCTTCCCTTAGGATCCAGCGATCGGACTCTCAGAAAGACGGAATAAGGTGCGAGAAAGCGTTCCAAAGAGGGGAGCCCTGACTGCCAACTGAAAACCTGGACTTCACACATTTGGCCCAAAGCGTACGCTGCTCAATATACCGCCATGCAGTGCGAGCATGATATCTTTAGGTTGGCGAATACCAAAGACTCCTTGATCTTTTGGCCGATAAACATCCTACCAAGCCACCCAGTGCCTATGCTTATCACCACCGGAATCCCATAAGAACTTGCCCATAAGAGAACACATCTTGGTTAGGATAATTTTCGGGACTGGGAGGGCCATCATATAGTGTGAATGCTGAACGTGTTTAGTACATCGTTGATCAGCATGGCCCTTCCCCCCATAGACAAATATTTCTTCGACCAGCCACGTACTCGGCCGGCTAGGCGCTCCAGAAGGCACACGAAGTAACAAATGTTGTACGACCTCTATGATGGGGGACTCCCAAATATTGCAGAGGGGGGCGGCCTTGGGCAAACCTGGTGAGAGAGAGGATATCATGCCTTCGAGCTTGCGAGATGGTAGACGATAAAATGATATGACTCTTCGAGGGATTCAGGCATTGCCCAGAGATACTACAGAAATCTTGTATGAGATCAAGAAGCCGTTTTATAAACTGTTTAACACCATTATTGAATATGAGGAGGTCATCCGCAAATAGGAGATGATTAATCGCCAGAGCATGAGGAGCGGTATAATAGTTCTGAAGGGAACCGGTGCTGATAGCATTATTCAGAGCCTTAGAGAGTTACTCCATGGCTAGGACGAAGAGCCTGGGAGATAAAGGATCCCCTTGCCGAACTCCCCGCCGAGAATGAAAGAAGCCATACACTATTCCATCCCACTTAACTGAATATCTGCAGCTGGTAATACACATGAGGATAAGGTCACAAGCCCCTTCGCGAAAGCCAAAGGCTCGAAGGGTTGCCTGAAGGAAACTCCAAGAGACACGGTCGTAAGCTTTACCCATATCAAGCTTAATAATCACATTCCCACCGAAAAATTTTATTGTTCAGGTCATGCGCCAGGTCATGAGCAAGGCAAACGTTCTCATGAATGCAACGCCCCTGGACGAAACCAACATGCTCCTCACTAATGAGTCTTGGAAGAATGCCAGCCAACCTAGTGGAAATAATTCTCGAGCTGATATTGTTGCTAAAGTTGCATAAACTAATGGGGCGGAGTTGGGACAAAATATTGCAGAGGCCACCTTCAGGATAAGCATCAAAGTAGTAGCAGTGAAGGAGACCGGAAGGGGAAGTCCATGAAAACAAAGCTCAATAGCCGCCATGAGATCGTGTTTGATGATAAGCCAACAAGTTTTGAAGAAGCGACATGTGAACCCATCTGGCCCCAGGGCACTAGATTCTTTCATACTGTTGATAGCAAGCAACACCTCATCCTCCTCCGAACAAAGATTGAAAGCTTGGTTTTCGTCTTCCGTGATCACTTGGTCAAAGAGAGGGAAATCATAGGCAGGACGCGGACCCGGCTGTCCTTGGAAAAGCTCCGAAAAGTGATCCACCGTGGCCCTACCAATAACGTCCATGTCGGAAGAAAACACCACATCCTCTACTTCCAAGTTCATGCCTTTTTTTGCCGCACGGGCCTTAATGATTGCATGATAGAACTTAGAGTTTCTATCCCCTTCCTGAAGCCAGCTCAACCTCGACTTTTTTTTAGCATCTCGAGCTGTTCATGACTTTTTTTTACCATCTCGAGCTCAACGTTCATTCTCACCCTCCAGTATTCATACTTGTTTCCTTCCAGCAACGGTGGTCGCGATATGTTCTGCTCTTCCTTTCAATTCATCTCAACGGCCTTCGGATCTCACTCTGTGTTGAGTATTTGCTCTGATACCAATTGAAATACTTCCGTGCATGTTGAGATGTTGTTCTGAACGTATATGGAACATTAACTAGAACAACTAACAGTAATGCAATATGGTTACCCAGTTCGGCGTTAACGAGCCTACGTCTGGGGGGCTTATCCTTAGCCCGGTGGAAAGCAATTCACTATGATGGGTTTAGAGTACAATGAGCTTACGTTTACAGAATCTCTCTTAAACAGCCGGCACCTCTAACACTTCAGTAATTGCTATCTAGACTCTCCCTAGATCAGAGACTCCCCTCTATTTCCACCAGATGCGTGTGTCGTCGAGTTGTTCCACGATCAGTCTGTATAGCACCCAGCATAGACTAATTCCGAGTGCTGTGACCTTATCGGAATAAAAAGTTCACCGGCCATTTGCCTCCACCTCCCTATCAATGTATATGAGTGTATATTATCTCCGTGAGTGCTGAGTAATGCGGTGAAAACCTAAAGTATCTAGGTTTCCTATCTTCAATCGCCAAATATCCTTTAGGAAATATTTCCTTAGATCTTTTAGGAAATCTTCCTAAAACCATGCGCATTCTACTTCTTGATAATATTCAATATATATCTTCAAATCTTCCAAGTAGGTCTTCGATTATCTCTTTCCAAAAATCTTCATGCGCATATATTTCCTATGATGACTTCAACCGACTTCAAGATATGCATCATATATTTGCGTCCACCGCCTTTAATATCTGCATTATATCTTCAATGTATAGCAGCGCCGACTTTCCTAATATGAATTAGGAAACATCTGCTGCGTCGTACTTATTCCACGTCGGTTGTCTCTCTCTGGCCTTGAACTGTTTCTTGTACAACAGCTTGAACAACTTCACAGTGTTTTGCCAAAACCTACGCCACTAAAAACTGACAAATAGGTTTCAAACTGCACAAAATGTTCAATCCAAATTGACAAAGTTGGTGTTCACGAAAGTATCTCCCTCGCTTGGTCAACAACCTGCATTATCCGACGCTAGATGCATATGCTCCTCAACTGTCGGGATCCTCTCCTCAAGTTCTCTCATCTTGGCACTTGACTCGGCCTCATTTTTGGCGACTTGCCCTTGGTCTTTTCAAGCTCTTCTTCTATGTGGAGATAAGCTTAAATCCTTTTAACCCACACCTAAGCAACAGAGACCCCTTGATAGAATCGTCAACGTTGCTCATTTGTGCTTTTTCTCATCACTTCATCATGCTCAGCGTTCGTATAAACAAAAACCCAAGATTTATTCAACGTAGTTAGACCGTACTAACAGGAAATGACACAATTATTGGGATTTAATAATCAATCCTCTCGTCATAAAAAAAATCAATCCTCTGAACATATCATTTTACATCGGTGGCCTTTAGGACTTCAACCACACAAATAAGGGATGCTGAACCTTCATATAGCAGCTTCGTTTTCTTTTTCTTGTTCGAAAGTATGGAAACATCATGAACAAGATAGAATCTCACTTTGAGCTTGGATTAAACGATAAAATCTTTATGATACCATAAACATGTATAGTGGTTGTATTGTTACCAACCCTCATTTAATTCGGGGTAAGCTCATTCCATTTTTTGTCAGTCTCCGAAACACCGCTGCATAAATGAACTCTTATGAAACGGTTATAATGAAACACTGCATAAGATAACTTATGCAACAGTTTGACCACAACCGCTGCATAAACTAAACTTCATGCAACGGTTAACTGAAAAACGGTGAATATACTAACTCTTATGTATCGTTTCAGTAATTAAACGCTGCATAGTGAGTAAATATTTTATGCAATGTTTTTTTTTGAAACGTTGCTATGTATTAGTGTTGATCACATAACTCTATGTATGGATGATGAAAAGTGAATTTTTAAGTAAGACACGTGGCACACCGTTGTAGATTTAAGAGAACTGAATTTTCAATACAAAAGTGGACTTTTCGAGTTTTACCCTCGGCGCATCCCTACTCCTGACCTTTTGGGCCATGGGAAAAGTCGAAAGTCATAATATATATATATATATAAAAGTAGTGCACTTGCAATTTTTTTGGTCATAGAAAATGTCATTCCAAGTTTTGACCATAAGTTGCGAACCAATTCTAACGCGGCACTTGTCTTACGTAAGATTTTTTTTATTTCAAATTCAATTCTTGCAATGAATATATCTTAAAAATTAAAAAAATATACAAATAAAATGATGAACCTTTTACCTGATCATGAGAGGAATAATGCACTTGAGCAAGTTAGCCATAATGGAATGACAAAAAATTGACGGTGGACCAAATTTTTTAGTCACACTATAAATTTTGCAAATATTTCCGACGACATGAAACTGTCGGAGTAACGACGGAAATATACCGGAATAAAGGCAATTTCTGTCAATTTTCCTTCAACGAGAAAGATGACGGTAAATATTTTCCGACGACATTTCGTCGTCGCATTCCGTCAATGTGCCATTGCAATTCCGTCCCGTTTCCGTTGGAATTAAATGCGTCGTCAATCCGACATTTATCCGTTGCAATTCTCCGTAAAACTACCGTCTTAATTTCGTCACTAGTATTTTCCGTCTATCTGCAGTCGAAATACCGTCATCAATATTGTCCATCCACCTTCCGTCCCTTTTCCATCATAATTATTTCCGTCCATTATCCCTCTTAGTACCATCAACAAAGTTTCCGTCAATATTCCATCGACAAACCGTATATATGGGTACCGTCAGTTTTCCATCATCTTTGCGCTGGTTATCTATCCGTCGTTTTTTCGTCACAATTACGCCACATATTTTTATCGGTGATATTTCATCGTTATTCCTTCATCTAAAGTTTCCGTCAATATTCCATCGATAAGCCGTCTGTATGGGTACCATAAGTTTTCCATCATCTTTGCGCTACTTTTCGGTCCATCGTTTTTCCGTCACAATTACGACACATATTTTTACCGGGGATATTCATCGGTATTCCTTCATCCTTCGAATTACCATTTTTTTAGTTATTAAATTTATTTATTTTTCAATTATAAATTATTTCATATATTAAATTCGAAATTTCCATCTTTAATTAACAAAAATAGTCGAATAAAATTATTACACAAACGTCGAGTCAAATAAAATTAACATGTCTACTCTTTGCGATTGTTGTCTTCATCATGGAATCCATCAAGCGGACCACGGTTGTTTCCATTCGGGCTTTGACTAGAGGACGGTTGGTATCCAGGAGTAGCGAGCATCCTCATCATAGCAGCCTGCATTTGCATTATTTGATCTATGCTGTCCTTCATGCTTCTCATCTCAGCCTCCTGCCGGGACTCCATGCGCCTCAGCTCAGCCTCCTGTCGGGATTCCATGCGCCTCAGCTCAGCCTCCTGTCTTGATTCAATGCGCTCTAATCGCGGCACCAGCTCCTGAGTGACTTCGACCGATTGGGCCCTCGATTTTTGGGAGCTGGCACACGACTTGCTCCCCGTTGAAGAAAACTTGTCTGACACCAATGTCGCTGCAGGGCCATACAGGTACGATATCCCCGTTCTCGGGTTAACCCCCATAACAGTTGCAGCGGCCTCTACCAGCTTTCATCCGGTACCCTTTCATCCCCGATGCGATCATTCAGGACCATATTTTCAGCATCAGCAAGTTCTTTCTGAACCACAAATAGTTGATGTATATAGGAAACAAATGTAATAAGAAATACTGAGCAAAACTGATAATAAAATAGAATAAGATAAACATATATATATAATTAATTGGTGAGTGTAATACCCTTTTGTTCCCCCCGTTGGGTATAAAATACGTCTCATCTTTCCGTTTGTATTTCTTGTCAAATATATCAGTTGGCAACACTTGTCTTCGATTATCCTTTTCCTGCAAATTAAATGTTAAATGTCTTATATAATAAGTGATATTGAAAATTGAAATATGTTTAAATTAGTCATTATTAGTTACCAGCTTCGCAAAGTGGAAGTGTGCTGGTCTAGACCCATAGGCATGCAATGTTGGGCCGTTTCTGGCATGTCGGGCTGAATAAGTCTGTTTGTTCTTTTTGCTGCGGGCTATGAATGCTGGGTCCGTGTTAAATCGAGTTTTTCCCGCTACTTTGTGATCTTCGATCAACCATTTCGGGCCTTTAGTCGCCCCGGTTCGCAATCCCCGCCAGGTATCTTGCAGTATCTTAGCCGCCTTCTTCCTGAAGTTAGCCTCAATTTGGTTGTTATGGATCGGATCCCACCGGTACAAGCTCTACATGCACATTACATAGTTGTGTTATGAACCATTTAATAGAAACACAAACTATGTAATTAGAAAAAACAAGGCATTCCGATGTGGAAAAGAAATGACAAAATATTATGCAACTAATACAATTTTAAAACGTTTTACCTTAAAGTGTCGAAACCACTTCACCGGAGCTTGTGGATCACACGTCCCCATCGTAGTCCAACCAACCTTAAAACCAGGTCCAATACATTGGAGCCCGATTTTGTTAACAGCTGAAGGGGGGTCAAAGCTGAATAGAAAATACAAGTTGTGACATTTACAATATGGTTACTACAATAAGTTGCAGAAATATATGTACATGTAAAAGTACTCACTTGTCAACCCCAGCTGGAGTGATCCAAGGACGAGTATCATGTGGCATCGATCCCAACGGTGTCTCCTCACCGAGGCCGCCTCCGGCCGAAGTCCCTCCTCTAACGAATTCCGGCATAGCTGAGTCATCCGGATCGTCATCATATGAGGGCTGTGATTCCATCAGTTCGGCTTCATCATTCGCTTCCCTGTTCCCCGCAGACGCCCCCACCAAATCCATCAGTTCGTTTAAGTCGAATTCAACCGCTTTTGGTAAGGGTACGCCGTCAGCAACAGGATTATGGGCGGTCTCCTCAACATGCATCGAAGGCCTGTACCCATCTGAACTTGGGCATCCTTCCCCGGTTGACGGTGTACGTTGCCTGTCCTCGTCCCCCCGTCTCACTGGGGCAGGTTCCTGTACCGAAATAGAAGGTCTGTACATATCTCGATTATGCTGGTTGTCCCGAGGTGAAGGAATGTCCTGATTCGACTGCCTCGGTTGGCGTATGTCAGTTAGCCGCGGTTGTGATGTAGTCCCAGTACCACTGCCAGACCCGACATTCCTTTTACCTGGTACATTTCGCTTGAGTGGTCCCATATCCCTACCACACAATTAAAAGCATTCCTGTTAATCTCAAAAAATTCAATCACAATGGCTTAATAATCAGGTTGATGCAATCATACTAATACAAGAAACAGTCACGAAATACTCATTAAATTGTAAATGAAGCGTATCAACCAACTCCCTGTGTGGCAGCAACCAAACAAATAAATGAAATACTCACGCTTCATTGGGATGAAATTCAAGAGTGACGCACAATAATTTCATCAATATTCAAGTTGCTTAACGGTTAACAAGTCCAAAATCACGTAATCGACGACGAATATGTGTACCCACAATTAAATCAATTTACAACACGCGCCTACACAACAAACCCTAACTTACGGGAAACAAGCAGACATGAGGAAGACGACGAGTTTCCATACCTGGCGATGAAGCTTGCTTCAGAAATCGGCTCAAATGGGTTGAATATTTGAGAGAGAACAACGGAGATAATCGGCGGAGTAGAAAATGGGATAATGAAAACAGCGCATGTAATTACATTAAACAGACACTTATAATGAAAATCGGCGGAGTACTCACACGTTTTTACTTGTTTAGGCGGGCGAATACCGCGGGCGTATTTAGATTGTCATTCGAAAGCGCTTTATTACCTAAGCGCTTTGTATAGTGACCTATAATAGCGCTTTCTTCTTATGCGCTGTCGTATGTTACTCATTATACGGCGGTAAGTTTTTAATCGGTGTATTATTGATGTTTTAAGACGGCGCCTTTTCCAACACGCTGTATTACATGGCAATATTAAAGCGCGTTACCATTTCAACGCTGTATTTTATTTAGTAAACGACATCGTGTATAAGAAAAGCGCTGTCATTGAAGTCCTTCACACAGCGTTTATAGGATAAGCGTTGTTTACTTATCATTTTCTTATTAATTTACCTTAATAATAACGCTCCAGCGCTTTGAATTTAATGATACCAAGACGCCATTATTAAAAGGACACATTAGTTTTCGTATTGAATATTATAATGTATAGGCAAACGTACATGTAAAACATACATTAATTTTGTAAAACTACGATTCGTCAGACTCATCTTCTGTATCTGTATTATCAGCTACGTGGTCGTCGTTACCGTCTTCTTCGCTGTACTCGTACACTTCATCATCAGTGAGGTTCACAATTTCGATTTTGTGTACCAATACAGGCATTTCAACCCCCATTTGACCGTCATCTTGGAACGGAACATTTGCTACTTCCATGTCGATAGCGTTTGTAGGTTTCACAGGACAAATTGCAACCCAACCTTGATTGTTTTGTCCAGCTAAACCCGGAAACGTCACATAGTAAACCTGCACCGCTTGCTGTGCAAGAATGTAAGGGTCGTAACGGGGGTACGGTCTCTGAGTGTTCACGATAACAATCCCGTTAGACGGGTATGATCTAACAAACTGAGGGTCGTACCAACGGCATTTGAACAAGACAACTTTAGGCGATGGTTGGTTCTACATCTCATATGTATTATCTCTTCAATAACTCCATAGTAGTGTGTACCCTATGTTCCTTGAACGTAGACATGATTGTTCACTGTGTTCCTCCCTTCACCATGACTTTCAATGTGAAATTTGTAGTTGTTGACTTTGTATGTGGCCGAACACGCAACGTCGGATTGAAATCCAGAGGACAAGTAGTGAATCCACTGTGGTAGTGCTAATGTTTCTCCAAGCTCCCATACCTGAACATAATAGTATGTATGAACATCAAATGAAAGTGTAAGTACACATTCTAAACAGATAAATAATGATACAAAAATTTTAAGGAATGATGACACTTACATGGGTGCACAACCATTCTGGAAATTCCGTTAATATAGCATTGTATATGGCTGAGGGTCATATCCGAAACAATAAGGAATACGTGAATGAGTCTATGAGGGAGGTTGCGGAAAAAATTGTAAGTTATGTTTTACTATACCAACATATGTTACCTATACAGGTACATGTAAATTTGTGTCATCAGTCTGATCCCAAAATATTTGTTAACAGGGTCAACTGAAAGAGCAGGCATGTCAGGGGTTATTTATGTCCCAGGGTCGAAGAGACATTTTGACGGTGGCCACAGGGAAGGATGAGCACCCTGGACGCACACGTCGCACGCGCCGACGCTTCAGACCCATGATGGTGGTACCAATTCAGACCCCTTCGGAGATATACCTGAGGTATTATGCAGTAGTTTAACGAGCACCAAATAGTTTGGTGTATGGTGTTCATTGATAATGTCAATCCGTTTGATTTTTTTATCAAATATAAGGTTGGGAAGAAATGCTGAATACACGTGAACGATGGTTGCGATACGAGATTGGTAATCGTGGCACTTGGCAAAGTGATGGAAGGACGTATCGTGCAATATCAAGAGTTGGATGATGATATGGTGAAGGTGATTGTAGACGAGGCGCTTGAAGGATGGAGGGAGCTGCCAAAGAAGTTTGGTAATATGGAGAAAGTATCGGATGCAGTGGGTGGTTTTGTGGGATGGCCGAAATCTCTAGTACGCATTAATGAAAAGGTAACTACGTATATTCATGTCTTCCCAACGGTAAACAGCTATCACTTTGTCATATATACTCAGTCGAACGAGATTATTCATTTTCAACAGGAATATGACGAGTTCAGATTTTTCAAAATGCTAAGCTCCAGTTATGACGTCGAATTGATTAGCAGAATGAAAATGCAATGCCGCTTTCTGACAAGCGTATTTTTAACCCTTTATAGTTGTCAAATTATATGTTTTAGGGGTCAAGTTGCAGTCAAACAATATTTATAACCTTGGTAAGCCAAGGGTCGATCCTAGGAGCAGTGCGTGTGAATACTAGCAAACAGTGTGACCTATTTAGCTATTTCGAATGAGTTTTGTAAAAAGGTTTTGTTGTCACGAGAATTGCGGAAATTAAATAACAGAAAATTAAATGGTTGTGTTTAAATCAGAGAAAGAATTCCAGAATCCGTACTTCACCCGTGCTAACCCCACTAATCATGCAATCATGTTACGTAAATTATTCATGCTATCGAATATGGAATCAAACCGAAATAACACTAGACAATCCGCCCATCCACGGATCATTGTCTAGATTAATCTCAATCGTTGAACGCCGCCCATCCACGGATTATCAACGATCTCGATTTATTAAAGTAAAGGTTTTCCTATTAATGCATGTAAACATGACCTAATATCAATTTCATGTAATCCGGTTAATACCTAGGACCCATCCATCTTCCGGTAATTAACCTAAGTACGTTCTACCAATGCAAACATACCCTTTGATGTAAATACATGCATAGAACGATAAAATTAAGCACACAATGAAATTGAATATTCGAATCGCATAAATAACAACTTTAATTGATCACATGAGAGTTAGGGTTACACAGCACGGGATCCGTAGGATCCCGGAATTGAGAAGACTACTCACTATTCATGGTAGTTAACCAAAAACAGTGTAAAGAAAGGAATAAACGAGTAAACCGTAAAGACGCGGTGTAGCTGGATGATCCTCACGCTGAAAGCTCTGTCTTCTCTCCCAAGTTAGGGTTTCTCCTTCAAAAATAACAACAACCTGTCTAATCTGGTCGTGTTTCCTTTTATAGACCGTCTAAAAAGGGCCAAAAGCCCAAAATTGAATTTAGAAACAACTTGTAAACTTTTGCCAGCCGACGGTCCCGTTACAGCCGAGCATGTAACGGCTGTAACGGGCAGAGCTGAAATCACTGAGAAAATTGGTCCCGTTACACCCGTTACAGTCCAAGCTGTAACGGTTGCTGAGGCCTGTAACGGGCTGTCCTTGCATATTCTCGATTTTTGGCCTTTTTCGATCGATCTTTCGTTCTCTTCGACACTTTGGCTCCAAGGGGCGATGATATGTCTATTTTACCTGAAACACTAGAGAAAGACAACAAATAGAGACAATTTGCCGGGGGAATGAACGTTATCCTTCATCGAATGTAGTGAATAACCAGTCAGAATATTGACTGATCAAAACACTCCAAACTTAAGATTTGTTCGTCTCGAACAAATGTCAAACAAATGGCAGAATAAATACACGAGTCAAAGTAATGCTCAACAACCATATGTTTCAAAGCTACCCACTCAAGTGACATGTGATCAATTTTAACTAAAACGAAAACGCAAAGAAAAAACTCATAACTCACTGTCGTAGAGGACACGGATGCATTTAGCGTATGCATCAAGCCTTTAAACCCCTAGGCTGCCCTAGTAGGACGAGTATAGTCTCGTGAAGGTTTTCAGGAATGGGACTACCTACAAATCCCTGTACAACTAACTAACGTGTATGCATGAATGATGCTCAACGTGTCACAGTAAAGTCATGTCATACCTCGGATTCATCGTGTTACCTCGACTTCAAGTCAAACATCTTCATCAAAGGTTTCAGACAATCATAGATTAACCAGGTTATGCATTCAAATGGTCAGTACACACGGCTAGCAAACGACTAATCACACGTTCTAAATAGTTCTTTAGCAACATAATAAGAACATGAATAGTTACACAAAACATGCTCGCCATTCACCTATGCTATCTAGGGATAGTCCACGGGCTCTTGGCGCAAAGCTCATTCTCAAGTGCCAAGGACTAGGCAATGACCCGTAAGAGAAGAGGAGCTCGGCTTAAGGATTTTCTGAAAAGTAGTACGAAAATTGCATCAAAATTTCAGTGCAAGCACGAGGATCGTCCCTTAGTTTCTAGTATACGAAATTGCAAGACAAGTTACGATTTGCACGCAATGAGAAGATGGAATTACACTACGTCAAGCAAAAGGGGCAGAAATTGTTTCAAAAGTGTTTTCCATGCACAACGGGCGACTTTCTCACCAGGTCCTTGGTATTTTTCTGCTCTCGCAGAATATTTTTCAAAGCTTTTGTTTTCACGAAATTATTTTTCCCTTTCTTGAGACTGGTTTTCTTTCAAAAACAAGTATGCTTGGGGCCTTTGAAAATAAAGAACTTTGTTCTTGAGGGAAAACTTGAAGGCCAATTGTCTAACTCCACACTTAAAACTTGACATAGTGTATAAGTAAAGGCGGGTGCATGCAAATCACAACGAGTATAGAGAAGCATATACTAGCACTAAGGTCACCTAAAAAGATATGCAATTTTAAGCTTTTGACATATTTGAAACGGTGCCTACTAAATTCAAGTCTCAAACATGCTTCAAGAAATACGTAGAACATGTGATAGGCAAATGCTAGCAATGATACTGACTCAAGAGAATACACACACGATTTTCACTATTTCAAGTCCTAGACTTCGAATCCAAAAGAGTGTCAATCAGTCAAGGAGTATCGTAGAAAAACAAGGATTTCAATCGCAATACATAGACTGTTGAGCATGTGCAGGAATGAACGTGTGATATGCAATGTGTGTGACTATGCGTGACCCACTCCACACTTAAAAATAAGCTTAGTCCCGAAGCAAAGAAATAGAAGAGAAAATAAGCGTAGGAACTTCCCTCGTCTGTGTGAGCTCGAAATCCATAGAGATTGAACGATAACCGGTGAGTGAAATGCTACTTGTGAGCTGGTAGATATGAAGAAGGATATAAAGAGCTGCACAAGTTATAAGGTAGTCATCGTTAATCGCGAAGAAACCTGGATAAGGGGATGCCAACGAAGAAAGAGGTAAACGATGTGAGTAAGGATATATAACATAGACAAAACAACTCAAACATCGAATAACATATAGAAGATTAAAGTAGCATCCAAAAGTCAGCATACAATGAGAAATGACATGAACGTGCAGTAGCTGACATAAATAGCAAAAAGAAGGCATAAAGAATGCAGTGCAAGGAGACTAAGAAGCTCCATCATCGGCAGCATTATTATCAGAGCCAAACATCTTCTCAATACTGTCGGAGGCTGCAGCATCGGTGGGACGAGAGGGGCCATCCTCACGGCCATGTGGGGCAGGTGGTGGCTGGCTGGGGGGTGGTTCGACGAACTTAGTCTCGTCTAGTATAGCTGTAATAGCACCCTCCGCCCACTGCTGATGCCTAGTGGTCTGAACTCTGAATTATGCAAAATCGGCAGCGAGCTGGGTGAGGTGACCATATGTCCTGTGAATCGGAATCTGCCAGGTCATCATCTGGCTCTGCTGCGCTAGGATCTGCTCCTGTGCCCGAATGATCTGGTACTGCTGGTCGAAAAGCCTCAACTGAGAGGTCTCCAGGCGCTCTAAGCGCTCCAAGTAAGAGCTCGGGAGCTGGTCATCAGAAGGAGGCCGCGCTGGAGCTGCTGGGGGTGGTGGGGGATCCATCTCATAAGGCGCAGCGACCTGGGGCTCCTGTGCCACGTCCATGACAACGTCCTCAGGCGGAGGCGGATCCTCGGGCGCAACTGATGCTGGCTCGCGCGGAGGGGAGGCTATCCTGGCTTCTGCTCTATCAATGCGGCGTCTCTTCGCTCCACTGGGGAGCTCGGGGTTGTGAGTCCACTCGTCGTCTTTCCCAATAAACTTGTAGAGAGAGATCTTGTCCATGCTCAGAACCAATCTAGTATCAGTTCCGTACAGTGAGCTGAGGTTCCATCCTTGAGACTCGGCGAGCACAGAAATAAAGTAGCCGCCTCCCATGGCCTTGTTCCCAAGAGACGTAGCCCAAGCTATCATCATCCCACTGAGGATTTGAAAGAAGTCCACTGGCACCCCTTTGCTCATAGAGATCATAATGTCCAAGTCTGAGTCAGAGATTACCGTGGCGCCCTCGGCGCGAGTATTAATGTTTAAAGCCACGATACGGTGAATAATCTTCCACACTGGCTCTTTGATGCCTGCAGCGGCCCACCCGGACCGGAAGTAATAATAAAAAGTAGATATGAGCTTCCAAAACTCATACCTCTCATCCACGCTATACTCGCCACAAAATCCTTCCAAGGGAAATTCCAAAGTCGCGCAGACTTCGTCCTTGGACATAGTGTATGGCTGCCGTCCTATTTGGAATGACCAAGCTGTAACTTTCAATGGACTGCCAACAATTTCAAATGTAGCCAAAAATTCCTTGACCAATATCGGATAAGTAGATTTGACTCGGCGAGCAAACAATATATCAAGCCCAGAGGCGATAAACATAGTACGGCACTGTGAATAAATATCCCTTTGCAAATCTTGAAGAGTTGTAATGCAAGGGATGAGAGTAGGTTTTACCGACTTTGTTGACAGAATTTTGTCGTAACGCTCCTGATGCTCGGTAGAGGTAAATCGTCCTGCATTGGTCAGCGGGTAGTATCGGGGCTGATTGCGCGGTGGGGCTGGGATGATGGCAGTGGTGGTGCTTGGTGGAGCAGCACGGGATTGTGTTCGTTTGGGGCGGCTGGAACTGCTGGGAGCTGGGTTTCCGGCGGGGTTGGCTGAGCCCTTTGCCCGACCCATGGTGAGTGTACGAATGGCCGAATTTGAGAGGTAGGTTTAGGGTTTCGGCCGGAGCTTGGAGATGAGGAGGAGAGGTGGACGGATGGTGAGCGGGGGAATTGGTGGAAGGGGGGTTAGGTTTGCGGCCGTGGGTGTGGTGGAGATAGGTTGGCGGACGGGTGGACGGCGAGGGGAGCAATGGATGCCGGTCGGAATCGGGTGGATTGGAGAGAAGGGTGGTCGGCGGTGCTTGAAGATCAGATTTCGGGAACTTAGGGTTTAGAAAATCTGAGAATTGAAGTTGAGTTTGAAAAGGAAGACATGCTCGTTACAACCGAGCCTGTAACGGCTGTAACGGGTACTCCTGAATTCTCTGAGTTATGACAGCCCGTTACAGCCCATGTGTAACGGCTGTAACGGGACCTCTCAGATTTTCTGTTTGTGTTCAGCCCGTTACATCCCTTTTGCAGCCCGTTACAGTCCATGTGTAACGGCTGTAACGGCACTTCCCAAATTCTCTGTCAAAATTTGCTTTTTCTGAAAATTCAATGCTGTTCACTCCACACTTTGATTCCTGCACAGTTCACACACAAATCGTACAATGGAAAATGCAAATAAATAAGACTTACAGCGCGGGTTACTCCCCGAAGAGACCTAGTTTAACGTCTTGGCGAGACATAGCTGGGTCTAGACAGACTCATGACGCATAAAAAGCATTCTCGGAGAGTCCTTTAGCTAGGATCCCTCCCCGAGAAGTAGATTATCGTTAATGCCTTCGGGAGGTGCCAGATGCTTGAGTATGTGGTAGTGCTTAAGGCGTTGCCCGTTTACCACCATAGATTTTCCTCCTTCCACGCTGAGCTCCACATGCCCGTCTGGATGTGCTCGTTCCACTGTATAAGGGCCACTCCACTTGGTACGCAGTTTTCCAGGAAATAATCGAAGGCGGGAGTTGTAGAGAAGAACTCGCTCGCCTTCATTGAACTCTCTGCGCACAATTCGTTTGTCGTGCCATTTCTTTGTCCTCTCCTTATAAATGTGAGCGTTCTCATAGGAGTCTAATCTGATTTCGTCGAGCTCGTGTAGTTACAGTACGCGCTTTTCCCCAGCTGCTTTCATGTCCATGTTTAGCTCTCTAATAGCCCAAAGAGCCTTGTACTCGAGTTCGACTGGCAAGTGGCAGGTTTTTCCATAAACAAGTCTGAAAGGACTCATCCCAATGGGAGTTTTGAATGCAGTCCTATATGCCCACAGCGCGTCATCTAGCTTGGACGCCCAGTCTTTCCTGTGGCTCGAGACCGTCTTTCCCAAAATGCTCTTGATTTCTCTGTTAGAGATTTCTACCTGTCCACTGGTCTGAGGGTGATATGGAGTGCCAATCTTGTGGTAGACGCCATACTTCTTCAGTAGTGTTTCGAAGTTTCGTTCTTTGAAGTGAGAGCCACCGTCGCTGATAACTGTTCTGGGCACTCCGAACCGAGGGAAGATCACCTTCTGAAACATTTTAATAACCACCTTGGCGTCGCAAGTAGGAGTGGCCACTACGTCAACCCACTTGGAAACGTAGTCGACTGCTACCAAGATGTACTGATTTCCATAAGAAGGTGGGAATGGTCCCATGAAGTCAATCCCCCAAACATCGAATAGATCCACTGCGAGAATGCTCTGCTGGGGCATCTCCTGCTGCTTCGAAATATTCCCAGTCCTCTGGCACTGATCACAAGCCTTAACGAACTCGTGGGAGTCCTTGAAAAGAGATGGCCAAAAGAAACCGGACTGCAGCTCTTTTGTAGCTGTTTTTGAACCGGCGCCGTGTCCACCATACTGGGATGAATGGCAGCGCTCCAGAATGTATGTGATCTGATCCTCGTCGATGCAAGTCCTATAGAGACCGTCAGCACATAATCTATATAAGAAAGGGTCATCCCAGAAGTACCTTTTCACGTCGGAGAGAAATTTCCTCTTCTGGTTGTGCGAGAGGTCGGGAGGGAGGATTCCACAGGCCAAGAAGTTAACGAAGTCTGCGTACCATGGGACGCTATCCACATCAACGTGCATCAGCTGTTCGCCTGCTAAAGAATCAGTCATCGGGAGTGTGTCCTCTTCGCGGTTGAGCTCTCCTAGCTCGAGGCGTGACAGGTGATTTGCAACCAGATTTTCTGCTCCCTTCTTGTCTCTAATGTCAATGTCGAATTCCTGGAGGAGGACCCATCGGATGAGACGAGGTTTGGAGTCCTTCTTCGATAGCAAATATTTAATCGCAGCATGATCGGTGTACACCGTGTTCTTCGAACCAATTAAATAATGCCTGAACTTCTCGAGAGCATAGACGACGGCCAGCATTTCCTTCTCAGTTGTAGTGTAATTGACTGCTGCTCCGGCGAGGACCTTGCTGGCGTAGTAAACTACGTTCAGCTTCTTGTCGACGCGCTGCCCCAAGACTGCTCCTACTGCAAAGTCACTTGCATCACACATTAGTTCAAATGGCAGCTCCCAATCGGGAGGCTGCACTATAGGAGCGGAAGTAAGAGCAGTTTTTAGACTGTTGAAAGCATTTAAACAAGAATCAGTAAATTTAAACTCAGCTTCCTGACAAAGTGGATCAGTGAGCGGCTTTGCTGTCTTTGAGAAATCCTTGATAAATCGCCTGTAAAATCCAGCGTGCCCGAGAAAACTCCTGATTCCTTTCACATCTCTTGGTGGGGGCAGCTTTTCAATTACCTCTACCTTTGCGCGATCAACCTCGATACCTCTGTGAGAAACCATGTGTCCAAGCACTATACCTTCCTGCACCATAAAATGACACTTCTCCCAGTTTAAAACCAGGTTAGTATCAACACAACGTTGAAGAACATCAGTGAGGTTAGAGAGACATGCATCAAACGAAGAGCCGTACACCGAAAAATCATCCATGAATACTTCCATGGTGTGCTCTAAAAAATCAGAAAAGATAGCCATCATGTAACGCTGAAATGTGGCTGGTGCATTACAAAGACCGAAGGGCATACGTCTGTAAGCAAATGTGCCAAAAGGGGAAGTAAAAGTGGTCTTCTCCTGATCCTCGGGGTGTATAGGGATCTGAAAGAATCCACTATAACCGTCGAGTTAGCAGAAAAACTTATGCTTAGCTAGACGTTCCAACATCTGATCAATAAAAGGCAATGGGAAGTGATCCTTAAGAGTGGCCTTATTCAATTTCCTGTAGTCAATGCACATACGCCAGCCAGTTACAGTACGAGTAGGAATTAATTCGTTATGCTCATTTCGTACAACAGTCATACCTCCCTTCTTAGGGACAACGTGCACAGGACTTACCCACTTACTATCAGCAACAGAATAAATGATGCCGGCATCTAATAATTTCAGAATTTATTTCTTAACAACATCATTCAATTTGGGGTTCAAGCGTCTCAAGGCATCCCTACTAGGTCTAGCATCGTCTTCAAGGTTAATTCTATGCATGCATAAATCAGGGCTAATTCCCTTGAGGTCGTCTATGGAATATCCTAGGGCTGGTCTATGTTTTCGCAAGACATCGAGCAATTTCTGGGTCTCTACATCAGTCAAGGATGCATTAACAATCACCGGGTAGGTTGAGTTAGGGCCCAGAAATTCATACCTGAGACTTGCAGGTAGAGGCTTCAGCTCTACCGTGCAAGATTCCTTACCTGCGTCTCCTGCGGCATCAGCTGCGTCCGCGCCCTCTATGCTTATAGCGTAGACATCCATCGGTATCGGGCAGCCTGGTACAACCTTGTAAGACTCAATAGATGTTAGAGAAATGGGCTGATCAATATCAGCAGAGTCGAGCACATCACAATCAGCTAAAAGACTAGGAGTTCTGCACATGTCAGGTAAATAGAAAACAACACGTCCGCTGCCTACTCGCAAAGCTATAGATCCCCTATCCATGTCAATAACTACCCTAGTCGTGTAAAGGAATGGTCTACCAAGTATAATGGGAATGTCAAGGTCCTCTGAAATCTCTAGCACAATAAAATCAGCAGGGATGTAAATATTCTTCACCTTGGCGGGTACGTCTCTCAGAATCCCTTTCGGGAGTCTACAAGAATGATCCGCAAGTCGAATAGAGATATTAGTAGGACAAAGATCACCCAAATTCAGTTTAGCATACAACGAATAAGGCCCTGTCCACTTTGACTCTATTTTTTGATTTTTAAGTTAAGATAAGTTAATATCAGTTAAGATAAGTTAATATCAGTTAAGATAAGTTACTTTCAGTTAAGATAAGTTATGTTAAGTTACTTTTAACATACTATTCATCATCATCATACCATCATCATCATCATACTATTCATCATACCATCATACCATCATACCATCATCATCATCATCATACCATCATCATACTATTCATCATACCACCATCATCATCATACTATTCATCATACCATCATACCATCATACTATTCATCATCATACCATCATACTATTCATCATACCATCACACTATTCATCATACCATCATCATCATACCATCACCATCATACTATTCATCACACCATCATCATCATACCATCATACTATTCATCATACCATCATCATACCATCACACTATTCATCATCATACCATCATCATCATACTATTCATCATACCATCATCATCATAATACTATTCATCATACCATCATCATCATCATACCATCATACTATTCATCATACCATCACCATCATCATACCATCACACTATTCATCATCATATCATCATCATCATCATACTATTCATCATACCATCATCATCATCATACCATCATACTATTCATCATCATCATCATACCATCATACTATTCATCATCATCATAAAATTACTATTCATCATCATCATCATCAGTATATTACTATTCATCATCATCATAAAATTACTATTCATCATCATCATAAAATTACTATTCATCATCATCATCATCACAACCATCATCATCATAAAATTACTATTCATCATCATGAAATTACTATTCATCATCATCATAATATTACTATTCATCATCATCATCATCATCACAACCATCATCATCATCATCATAAAATAATACTATTCATCAGTCAATATAAGTTTCAGTTAAGTTAAGATAAGTTAAGATCAGTTAAGATAAGTTACTTTCAGTTAAGATAAGTTTCAGTTAGTAAAATAGAGTCAAAGTGGACGGCCCCTAAGGCATGATAGACACACTAGCACCAAGATCACATAAAGCACGTCTAATAGTAATGCCACCAATATCACAAGGGATAGAAAAACTCCCTGAATCCTTAAGCTTAGGCGGCATGGGCTGGTGCATGGCAGCGCTACACTCCTCACTTAGGGCCACTGTCTCGGTCCCGTCCATCTTTCGTTTCCCAGTCAGAATCTCCTTCATGAATTTTGCATAGGTGGGGATCTTGGTGATTGCATCAGTGAAAGGCATCGTAATGTAAAGAGTGCGAATCTTGTCTACGAATTGCATGAACTCTTTGTCTCTTCTAGCACCCTTGAGTCGCTGAGGGAACGGAACCGGAGGCATATAGGGGGTCGGCTCAACTGTTGGAGCAGAATTTTCGGCTCGCTTTTCAGCTTCTCTGGACGTTTCCTCATCAATTTGCGCAGAATCGGTTGCTGATTTTGAGGCCTGGGACCGAGTGGTCTGAGCTGGTAGCATCTCAAGCTGTTTGCCACCTCGGAGTGTGATAGCATTGACCGATTCCCTAGTGTTGTGCTCTGGTTTTGAAGGCAGTTTCCCATGTTCTCTCGTTGCTGAATTTGCCTGCTGAGCCACCTGAGTCTCCAGCATTCTGTTCTGAATGGCGAGCTGCTCAACAGTCCTTCGTAACTCTCTTACCTCGGCAGCGGTGTCCTCAGATGTCTTTCGCTGATCGGTCATGAAGCTTGCTAGCATGGCTTCGATGTTTGAAGTTGAACCAGAATTCTGATCTCGCTGTGGTTGATCTCTACTGTTGTAGCTCCCTGAATTCTGATTTTGCTGCCCTTGTGGCTGATTGTTGTACTGAGGCTTCGGCTGGTAGGAAGTATTATTCTGCTCTTGAGCTCGAACGTTGTATTGGCCTCGTGGCTGATACGGTGCATTGCCCTGCTGTTGTTTGTAAGGGAAACTCGGAGGTGCTTGATTCTGGGGCTTGTAGGACAAGTTGGGATTATTCCTGTTCGGATTATCCCATCTGTTCGTGGGTGGTCCATAGCTGGGACCAGCCCCTTGATTATTCTGCCCGACGAAGTTTGCGTCCTCCTGATTACCGTTGCTATCATCTGATCCGATCACTGGACAACTATCCGCATAGTGAGAAGGGGAGCCGCAAATCTGACAGTACACGCCAATGTGAGCGACGTCTGAGGACTTCATGGTGTTTGCTAGCTTCATACTTTGAATCTCGGTGGCGAGTATCTTCATTGTATCAGCTAACCGAGCCATGTCATTAGTGCTCTCGGCTTGGCATAAATCCTGCACACCCTTCCTGTCTTTAGGATTACCGCGATCACTCGTCCAGAGAAGGTAGTCTTGGGCTGCCCTCTCTATAATCTCATAGGTGTCTTCTAGTGGAACTTGGTTCAGTCCCCCACCTGCTACTTGATTGATTAAGGTACGCATCCCCTGATCGATCCCCTGATAGAAGGTGTCAATAATCTTCCACTGCTCTAGGTTGTGGTGTGGGCACATCCGCGTCAGCTCCTTGTATCTCTCCCATGAGTCATACAGAGTCTCCCCATCAATAGAGCGGAACGATATGATTTTGTTCCGGAAATGAGCTGTCTTCGATGGCGGGAAGTACTGCTGGAGAAAGGCTTCGGCCAGCTTGTTCCAGGTGGTGAAGGTCCCCTCAGCGTGGCTGTCTAGCCACCTGCTGGCTTTGTCGGACAGTGAGAATGGAAATAGTCTGAGATAGTAAGACTCTGGAGGGACACCATTTGTCTTAACTGTATTGCACATTTGAACAAAGCGCTTGAGGTGCTGGTGAGGGTCTTCATTAATCCTTCCCGAGAATTGATTATTCTGCACCATCTAGATGAGTCCGGTTTTCAGTTCCCAAGTGTTGGTTTCAATGCCGGGTGGGGCAATAGCTGACTGAAAACCAGTGACACGTGGAGTAGTGTAATCTCCAAGGGTTCTGCGCACTGGTGGCTGCACTCGTGGTGGTTGGTCGTCTTCGACCCTTCCATTCAGCAAGTTTTGATTCATAGCCATAGTTGCGTAGTTTCGGTGCAGTGCTCGTAGCTGCCGAGCTTCGTTCTGGGCCTGACGATTGTTCTTTCGTCGGTCCGGTGTGTCGTCGTCTGAAATCTGAATTTGCTTCTTCCGTCGGGGTGTTTTCTTTGGCATGAACTACCTAGTACCTGCAAAAGCCAAGAAAACACCGTGAATGAAGAAATCACAGCGGAAAAACAGGTATCAAACGAGGTGGAATAGTCTAAACTACACACGTTACTCTAATATCACACTAAACGCTGTTCCCCGGCAACGACGCCATTTTGACAAGCGTATTTTTAACCCTTTATAGTTGTCAAATTATATGTTTTAGGGGTCAAGTTGCAGTCAAACAATATTTATAACCTTGGTAAGCCAAGGGTCGATCCTAGGAGCAGTGCGTGTGAATACTAGCAAACAGTGTGACCTATTTAGCTATTCCGAATGAGTTTTGTAAAAAGGTTTTGTTGTCACGAGAATTGCGGAAATTAAATAACAGAAAATTAAATGGTTGTGTTTAAATCAGAGAAAGAATTCCAGAATCCGTACTTCACCCGTGGTAACCCCACTAATCATGCAATCATGTTACGTAAATTATTCATGCTATCGAATATGGAATCAAACCGAAATAACACTAGACAAGCCGCCCATCCACGGATCATTGTCTAGATTAATCTCAATCGTTGAACGCCGCCCATCCACGGATTATCAACGATCTCGATTTATTAAAGTAAAGGTTTTTCTATTAATTCATGTAAACATGACCTAATATCAATTTCATGTAATCCGGTTAATACCTAGGACCCATCCATCTTCCGGTAATTAACCTAAGTACGTTCTACCAATGCAAACATACCCTTTGATGTAAATACATGCATAGAACGATAAAATTAAGCACACAATGAAATTGAATATTCGAATCACATAAATAACAACTTTAATTGATCACATGAGAGTTAGGGTTACATAGCACGGGATCCGTAGGATCCCGGAATTGAGAAGACTACTCACTATCATGGTAGTTAACCAAAAACAGTGTAAAGAAAGGAAGAAACGAGTAAACCGTAAAGACGCGGTGTAGCTCGATGATTCTCACGCTGAAAGCTCTGTCTTCTCTCCCAAGTTAGGGTTTCTCCTTCAAAAATAACAACAACCTGTCTAATCTGGTCGTGTTTCCTTTTATAGACCGTCTAAAAAGGGCCAAAAGCCCAAAATTGAATTTAGAAACAACTTGTAAATTTTGCCAGCCGACGGTCCCGTTACAGCCGAGCCTGTAATGGCTGTAACGACTGTAACGGGCAGAGCTGAAATCACTGAGAAAATTGGTCCCGTTACACCCGTTACATTCCAAGCTGTAACGGTTGCTGAGGCCTGTAACGGGCTGTCCTTGCATATTCTCGATTTTTGGCCTTTTTCGATCGATCTTTCGTTCTCTTCGACACTTTGGCTCCAAGGGGCGATGATATGTCTATTTTACCTGAAACACTAGAGAAAGACATCAAATAGAGACAATTTGCCGGGGGAATGAACGTTATCCTTCATCGAATGTAGTGAATAATCAGTCAGAATATTGACTGATCACTTTCTTCACGAACACGCTAACAAGATGGGCAAGTCAACCACATATTCGGTTTACATTAGTAGCAAAGTGTTTGGTGATGATTGCTTCGTCAATTTGAATGACAGATGCATTACTGAGTTCACACTCTTACAAGCTTTGGGTGGCCAATCAGCAGAAGTTTACATGAGGTAAGTATTGATTTCATTATAAAATGATTTCTTAAGTTTATAAGAATTGTACTAATTAAATCAAATGCCAGCAGATTCATATATGATACGATACCACCGGGCATACGGTTTGGATTCTTCAGACCGAGTTATATGACTCCATCTGAGGAATTCAATGTCAGGGTGGAGTTCTTCCAGAAGAGATTGAGAATGCCCGACTATGAGCATAATTTTTGCTACTTCCTTCCCTACGTAGATGTGAAAGAGTGAGTTGATATTATATAAATATTTTTTGTCTATTTTTAATGTGGTGGCTATTTCACTAATCTACAACGGTTACGTTAAATCTATGTTAGGTATCATTGGATGTTAGTTGTCCTATTCCCAAAGAAGCGAATGGCCCTTTGGCTCGATCCGCTGGACAAGGCACCGCGACATGATGCAGTGAATTTTGTTAACACGTAAGTACTATGGTAGTGCACTTTAGTTACCATTATAACATGACCTACAAATTTCTTATGTAAAAATTACCTTATTGTTGCAGGAGCATGAGTCTGTGCTTCAACATCCCGTCAGGTGACTAAGTAGAATGGAAGACTGTGACGGTATTTGCTGAACATATAACAATTGTTATACAAATGAATATTTCATTAATTAATAATTTTCGTTGATTATAAATTCATTCTTATTTCAGTGCCGCATCAGCCCCCGGACACTGAACTGGGTGCCTACTATGTCATGCAATATATTCTGGACATAATCAAGTTCGTCCAAGACACAAATGGAACGTTTGAGGACGACATCAGACAAGTAGGTGTATAGCGACATTTAATTAGGCATTAACAATTAATTGAGGTGTCCCTAATCTTTGTAATTATGTTTTTTATAGTGTTGCCCTACAGGGCTACGACCATATGATGACGCATTGCTTGATGATATGAGGGAGCACTTTGCCGATGGTTTGCTTACTTACCTACGACAAGTGTATCAAAATGTATAAACTTGAAGGATTATAAAGTGTACATTATTGGTCGACATTCATGAATTGAAACGTGTTGTTGTTTATTTTTCGAAATCGTGTTTTATTAGGATATTACAACACTTAGTTATGTCACGCATTATTGTTCGAAGATTTTTGTGACATAGACGTGTCAACCAAATAAATGTAAATGAAGCAAATAAATTGCATAAATGTAAATAAACTTTAGACATCGCTTAACGAAAAAAGCGCTATTGAACTACAATTGTACAGCGCTTAATGGGTGCAGCGCTGTTGAAATAAACTATAGGACAGCGCTTACTTGGTGAAGCGCTGTCGTATTTACAATGTAGGAAAGCGCTTTATGTAATAAGCGCTGTCCTAACTCACTGAATAACTTTAATTGCGAAACATATTTGTCGACGAATTTTTATATTAAAATGTCGTGTAATATAAATTTAGTTTAACGTATTATCAATTTGCGTTACAAATGATTTCAAATATACTTTATTAAATAAAAAACATTATTAATTGTCAATTTTCGTTACTAATTCATTTGGAAAGCACTATAATTTATTTAATTAATGGAATACAAAGTTGTCACTGTTTGATTGATAACATAGATTGCAGTCCAACATTATGCAATCTACGGGTTGGTTGACAACGAAAAAAGTGAATTCCTTCCCGTCCTTCGCATCGTACGATGATTATTGACAATCATATTGCATCTCCTCGAATGCGACTGTCATATTGTGCATCCCAGGTAGCTATACGCTACAAGCAAATCATTTGTATGACCCGTTAACTTTTGTCATCCAAATGAAAGTGAAATTAAACATTTTCTGAGTTACCGCTTTATACCTGAAACTCCTCGAACCAAATTTCGTTGCCGCTTTCTGGGATCATGGTCCATGATGCCCATGTTGCGTCCCAACATTTTGATATGCATTCTTGAGCAATCCTTCGATGAACATCGAATGGGAAGAAACTGTTACAAAAGTAGGGATTACATAACGGCAGCGTTTATCAAAACAGTCAATATGAAGAGAACAACAGTAAGTTGTTACGCGTGTCTGCCAATAGGTATAACGTGATCTCTACGAGCAAATCCTTGTGGATTGTTAGGGAAACTCACAAGGTCAAATGAAGGAGACATGTTGACGATTGGAATGAAGTATGCTGTTAATGAATGTGGTGGGATGAATGATTTCAAGAGTTCTCATATATATATAGCGCAACAATGAAGTTGCATAAATTGTTCCATTCACATTCCGTCCATTTTCCGTCACCTATTGACGGAAATAACATGTTATAGTGACGGAAATTCAGCAACGGTCTATAATTAAAGGGAACTTTGTAACGGAGTAATGACGGAAATATGAAACATATACTTGAAATGGGATGAAGATGATTCTAAAGAATTTCATGGCTATTGAATGAGATGAGTTTCTTACAAGAGAACATAAATATTTACGGTTGTCTTGTAAGAAACACATCTCAGGCATGAAAAATGAAATTCATCAGAATCATCTTACACCCAATGTGAAGTATACGTTGCAAAATTTGTGTGCTTCAAAATGCAAATTTGTTGAAAATGACACCGTGTATTCAATGGTGTAAAGAGGTCTCTTATATAGGGCAAAAGCGAAATCTGGGTTTCCGTCATTTTTCCATGGTATTTCCCTAACAGAGACCAAATAGTAATTTAATAGGGACGACAGCGCCTTTGTAGTAAGCGCTGTTGTGAGTCTACCTACAAAAGTGCTTTAATATTAAGCGCTGTCTATATTGGCCCTCCAACACAGCAGTTTATAATTTTCGACTGGAATTACTAACGGTCAAAATAATCGGTAACTAAATAGTAACGGAACATTGACGGACAAATGACTAAACATTGAATATTTTTGGCCAACGGACAAATGACGGAATGTCGACTTTGTTGCGACGGAAATTTGTGTCGGAAATTTTTCCAAAATTTGTAGTGTCATGAGGATGCTGTTATGTGTATTTCATTAAAATAAATTGACTAGAATTACAGATTGCTGACTAATCTATTAGAATGGTGTTGGAGTTGTAGATGAATATCAGTGTTCATCATTCTGAAACCTATGATGATTTGTTAAACATGCTAGTCTCGTCCTACTATGTGATATGACCAAAGTTTGGGATCAGATTGGCTTTTGATGTTCTAGTTTCGGGCAATATAGAATATAATCTGTGTTGTGTATTCTCTTTTTTTTGGGGTTCTAAATCCATGTTGCCATGTTCCTCCAGATGAGCATGTGGTAAACATGTGAGGAGTGCAATTACGATAAAAAAAACACAAGCAAGTCGCATGTTGCTTTTAGTTGTTGTTGTTGTTTAATTAGTTAGTTTAATTTACACTTCTTTGTATATATTGATGTACTCGTCTTCTTATTTGTTCTAGGTTTTTCCTAATGGGAGAGAAACATAGGCAATAGGAAAGATGCAAGACGTGCAAGATGAGATCGCCGGCTACTTGTACGACTACTTGTTTGAACATCGTGTACTTGTGAATTGTTATGTGAAGTTGTATAAATCAGTGTATGAATGGTTGTGCATATGACTTGTATGAATGGTTGTATTTTGAGTGAAATGAAAGTATTTTGATGTTTGGAAAATGTGTAAAAGGGTATTAATTTTGTTTAGAATTTGTGTTCAATTTTTCATGTGGATTTGAGCTATAAAACAGCCAAAATCTGTCAGAATTTTTCCATATTTTACGCATTGATTATATAGAAAACCGTAGCATAATGTCATGACATTATGCAACGATAGATTATGCATCGGATGAGGAACTGATGCATAATGTTCCTCAGAACCGATGCATAATGTCATGTCTGTAGTAGCGAATTAATTAGTTTCATGTTCCATGAGACATGACAACCTTACGCTTTCTATCAATGTTCATTATTATCCAGATATAATTCACCAAAGAAGAGATTCAAATAAAAACTCATTTCTATGTGGAAACTAAAAACTAATCCTAATCATTGGATCCAATCCTCTAATGGATTAAAAATCATCAAAATATATGAACAATTAATGGATTAAAGGCACACCGATCATTTACCAGTTTTAATCACAATGTTACATCTTCTTTCGTTGTCCTTTTAATTGATATAGTTTAAAACCTATTTCCCAATGTTCACATGTTGCTTAATATTATTGAACTCTTTTGTCCGACCCTTTCGAATTATAAGTGGTACATGCATTTAGTAAGTTCTATTAACGTCTTTGTAATTTAGGAATGTTTTTATATTGATTACAATATTTTGCTAGAATATTTTAGATCAACCGTGGTGGTTCTACTTTCACAGGTTCAACAGTAAAGTTCATAGGCGCAACGCACTAGTACAGAACACGCTAAACACAGTGCTTGAAAAAAGCGTTGTCTTAAGAAAATATACCATTAGACATCGCTTCTCCCATCAGGGCTGACTAAAGTTACTAAAGACAACACTTGGGAGTGAAGCACTGTCTTTAGTTTACTTTAGCCAGTGCTTCAATCCCAAGCGCTGCCTTTAGTCTACTTTAGCCAATGCTTCAATCCCAAGTGCTGTCTTTAGTAAACTTTACTCAGAGCTTCAATCCAAAGCGATGTCTTCAGTACACTTTATTACTCAGCGCTTCAATCCAAAGCGCTATTGACAGATGCTTGTCGTCAGAGCAAATGTACAAATAAATTTATAAGTCCGCTACTCGCGACTTCACTACTGGGTAGCAAGTGGTAAGTAGGGGTCGAACCCAAGGGAATTAGGGGGATAAGTTGTTCTTTGAGGGATCGTACAGCGGGGGAGCATGTTTTTTGGTTGATTGAGGTTTTACTACTAACAGCTAAGTGATTGGTTGGTTGGTTTTGGTTTTTAGTGCGGAAAAGTAAATGACATAAAAGTAAATACTGAAAGTAAAAAGAAGACTTACAGCGGTTGTTGCGTGATCGGCAAGTCTTGCGGAACGTCAGCAGTTGAAAGGGCAGTTTATACTAAGGAAGTAAGTGCAGGTAGTGTTTTAATCTAAGGAAAGCATTCGGTTTCGGGGGCCTTGTATCATAGCATGTTTATCATTGACCTTTAGTGATCCTGCTAAGTATTCAAACGTGTATCAAGGCCATTTCAAGCGCTCGATTTGCCACACTGTCTAGCCCATTTCAAGGTCGTAGAGCACTTGTTCTATTTAGACTAGCACCCCATTTCAAGGTATAATAGCCTATGTGCATCCATTTGATCAATCATTTCCGATCAAACCAAATGGTGTTTTAGAGAGGTCGAACTCCTCAGATAAGCTTTGCCATTTCAAGCATCCACTTACCCGAGTATGTTCACGAACCCCCACGGAAGAGTTTTGCCATTTCAAGCATCCACTCAACCTTGGAAGTTCTGACCTAATATATGGCACATAGAACAAGTTTTGAACACAAAGAAGAGGCACTAAGAGTATAGCCTAAAACATTTTATGATACAAATACACCCCTTCAACCGAATGAAGAGTTTAGCTACGAATATCCATAGAGGTGGATACCATAGCTAAGTACTCGAGGGTTTTTGAAAGACAGTAAGTAAAGGAGAATACTCAAGAACCAACAGGAGTATTCTCAAAGACTACTAGAATACTCAAGAACCAACAGGAGTATTATAGATTTCAAACAAAGCTTACAAAAGTGCCAAAATCTAGAGAGATAAGTGTTGTATGGATTGTGGGATGGATTGTGGGATGAGGATATGGATTACAAGTGAAATGGCTTGGTATTTATAGGCAAACATCCAAGGGGAGGGGAGAAAGCCGCCGGTTGGAGGTCATGAGGGGGAGGAGCCGCCCCCCATGACTCATCACTTTGCCCAAAGCCGCCGGTCACAAGGCAAGGTGGAGGAGGTTTTGTGATTTTTGTGATCTTTTCACAAAGTCATCGGTCCATTTCAGCTCCGGACTGACTCTGGTTGCTCTTCGGTTGGACTTGTTTTGAGTGATTCCATGTCACGTTCATGATATTTCTTCAGTCGGAATCTGGTTGTGACCTTGGAATGACTCGTAATATCTTTTCAGCTTAAAAACTCCTCCTTAGCCTGTATTCTCTCTAGACTCCAAAATACCCTGTAGATAAATATCGGAACTAACAAGCAAAAGTTAAATAGACAAACAGTCTAATTTGGTGGGTTTAACTGTGTTTATGATTCATACAATTATGGTCCATCAGATCACCCAACACTTTTAGTTGTTCGTCGCGAACAATGCTATTAAAGGGCGGCACACACTATCTAAGTAAGCTTTTAAAATATGAAGTTTAGACTGTGGGACTAGATTTATCCTAATTCATGCATTACTTACTTATTACCAAATTAAACCGTGTAAATAAATAGAAGAAACTTGATACTTGTACCTTCGTGCCGAGATGCAAATTAATTCGGATGTTTCGGGAGATAGCCCTTTTCAGGATCCTGGACTGCATTCTCGGGACCGTCTTGCACTATATGGTTTCCTTGTAGTTTTCTCTAGCACGTGATTCGGTTCGGGTTTCACTGAATTGAGCCTTTTGATTTCTTTTTGGCGAGGGACAACCTTTTTTTTGTAGTGAATCGGCCTTTGGCCTTTGATTTGACTCTTTGGGTTCTTCACTTTTGTTCGGTTAAAACCTTTACAATTTTGGCCTTTGGCCTTTGATTAGCTCTTTGAGCTTTTGCTTCTTTGAGCTTTTGCCTTTTTGTGGCCTGCCTTTTTGTGGCTTGCTAGTCCATTTTCTCAAGCCTTTTTGGGAGGTCCAATCATCGCCCGCAAGCATATGGAAATACCTCCCCGCTCTCTCTCATCCTTGCCGTTTTGCGCGAGTCAAAATGAGGGTCGCTCATTTATTTTCCCGGCTATTAGGACTAGAGATAGGACGGTTTGATTCCCGTCCCGCCTTTTTTTTTGCATAAACGCTGCATGGCGGAGATGACTTCAATCTTCTCTGAAACCCGAAGTGCAGCCTCCACTGACTTCGAAAACCATATAGCGAAATTCAGTCCTTTGAGTGCTTGCCAAGCCCCTCTAGGGCTGTTTCTATCAACTCCACATCCCTAGTTTATCTCAGCACAAAGGGACAAATGAGAAGTTACATTCTAAGTTTTTAAACAGTTGAATTTTCACAAGGTAAATGCATGAATTATGATCTATTTTTTCACATTCTCAAGTTCATATTTTCAAAAAGATAATATTAAAAAAGAAAAACATGTTATTTAACTAATGTACACAGGTGGTTCTCACCCCACACTTTTGAACGAAGGCATTCTTTACGAAATGACTTAGTTCAAAAGCCATGCAAACAGGTATTATAAGAGAAGGAAATGATATTAAGGAAAAGGGAAGAACAGAACTCCCTTTAAGGTGTCGAGTGAACGACATGGCTCGAGGCTGGATAATCGAGGGAGTTTGGCAGGGGCTTTGAACTCTTGGCATAGGCCTGACTGGCTTGATGTTGCACCCATAACCGATTCCTGAATAGTCATTTCATTCTATGGACCAAGTGGGTGAGAGCGACTTATTGGAGAAAAAACTAAACGACAGAAAATAAAAGTACTGAAAGTAAGATAGGTGTCGGGTTACCTCCCGACCAGTGCCTTTGTTTAACGTCGTTGGCTCGACAGTACCTCATTCCTGGATCACTGGTTTGGATCCCATGGGTGGCTCAGGTCGTACTTCTTTATTGCGCCAACCTTGATTCTTGCTTTGACTCTTCCTGTGTTTTTGGGGGATGATGGGCTTGGGTCCAGTTCCCATGGTTCTGCCGGTTTCTCCTTCCAACGTCTCTGAGAAGGTGAGGGACCTTTTACTACTAGCTTCTTGAATTGGGTTTTCTGGTGTTTAGGGCTGCGTTGTCCAGTTATGGCGAAAACATGCTCCATCGAGGAGTCGTTCTGCTCAGGCCCTTTTCCCATCCTCCTTTTAGCCTCTTTATGGATCACGTAGTTTTCAGTGGTGTTTTGGACTTCTTCCCTTGTTGGCACCTCTTTGAGATCCCATGAGGATTTTTCCTCGTTGCTTCCGATGCTTTCCATGTCTGATTCTTCAGATGGCTCGGGAGTATCTTCTTCATCAGTCTCTGGACCAGCCTCTTCTATCTGCATTCCTCTGTCAGCTTGGGGTATTCGTTTTGTGGCTGCGGCCAGGTCATTTATGAGGTTCCACATGTCTGCCATGGATAAGTTCCCGGCTGATCTTCTCATTGCTTCGTTAATCTTTGTCAGCTCATCGGCCCTCATCCCACGAAGAAATTTTTGAAGAAGAACTTTCTTCGTGAATCCATGGTGCGGGCAGCTTGAGACGATGGTGTCATAGTTCGTGTAGTATTCGTCCAAAGTCTCATCCCGGGATTGTTGCAGGCACATGATCTTCTCACGGATTTTTTGGCGTAAGGATGGGGGGAGAATTCCTTCAGGAATGGGACGCAAAGGTCCACAAAATATTCTGCACGACTAGCGGTTGATGTGTAATACCAAATCGTCGCAAAATCAGTTAAAGAGAATTTGAAGCATTTAAGCTTAAATTCCTCTAACATTTCATTTTCAGGTTTTATGTGGCGGCAAATGTGGTGAAAGTTTTGGCAATGTTGTACTGGGTCTTCTCCATCCGTACCTCCGAACAGAGGAAGATATCGTCTTGTCCATGCATACATAGTGTGTAGCGTGATGAAGAAACGAGAAGGGAAAGGAAAGAACAACTAATCCGACGGCTAATTCCCCGGCAACGGCGCCAATTTGACAGATGCTTGTCGTCAGAGCAAATGTACAAATAAATTTATAAGTCCGCTACTCGCGACTTCACTACTGGGTAGCAAGTGGTAAGTAGGGGTTGAACCCAAGGGAATTAGGGGGATAAGTTGTTCTTTGAGGGATCGTACAGCGGGGGAGCGTGTTTTTTGGTTGATTGAGGTTTTACTACTAACAGCTAAGTGATTGGTTGGTTGGTTTTGGTTTTTAGTGCGGAAAAGTAAATGACATAAAAGTAAAAAGAAGACTTACAGCGGTTGTTGCGTGATCGGCAAGTCTTGCGGAACGTCAGCAGTTGAAAGGGCAGTTTATACTAAGGAAGTAAGTGCAGGTAGTGTTTTAATCTAAGGAAAGCATTCGGTTTCGGGGGCCTTGTATCATAGCATGTTTATCATTGACCTTTAGTGATCCTGCTAAGTATTCAAACGTGTATCAAGGCCATTTCAAGCGCTCGATTTGCCACACTGTCTAGCCCATTTCAAGGTCGTAGAGCACTTGTTCTATTTAGACTAGCACCCCATTTCAAGGTATACTAGCCTATGTGCATCCATTTGATCAATCATTTCCGATCAAACCGAATGGTGTTTTAGAGAGGTCGAACTCCTCAGATAAGCTTTGCCATTTCAAGCATCCACTTACCCGAGTATGTTCACAAACCCCCAAGGAAGAGTTTTGCCATTTCAAGCATCCACTCAACCTTGGAAGTTCTGACCTAATATATGGCACATAGAACAAGTTTTGAACACAAAGAAGAGGCACTAAGAGTATAGCCTAAAACATTTTATGATACAAGTACACCCCTTCAACCGAATGAAGAGTTTAGCTACGAATATCCATAGAGGTGGATACCATAGCTAAGTACTCGAGGGTTTTTGAAAGACAGTAAGTAAAGGAGAATACTCAAGAACCAACAGGAGTATTCTCAAAGACTACTAGAATACTCAAGAACCAACAGGAGTATTATAGATTTCAAACAAAGCTTACAAAAGTGCCAAAATCTAGAGAGATAAGTGTTGTATGGATTGTGGGATGGATTGTGGGATGAGGATATGGATTACAAGTGAAATGGCTTGGTATTTATAGGCAAACATCCAAGGGGAGGGGAGAAAGCCGCCGGTTGGAGGTCATGAGGGGGAGGAGCCGCCCCCCATGACTCATCACTTTGCCCAAAGCCGCCGGTCACAAGGCAAGGTGGAGGAGGTTTTGTGATTTTTGTGATCTTTTCACAAAGTCATCGGTCCATTTCAGCTCCGGACTGACTCTGGTTGCTCTTCGGTTGGACTTGTTTTGAGTGATTCCATGTCACGTTCATGATATTTCTTCAGTCGGAATCTGGTTGTGACCTTGGAATGACTCGTAATATCTTTTCAGCTTAAAAACTCCTCCTTAGCCTGTATTCTCTCTAGACTCCAAAATACCCTGTAGATAAATATCGGAACTAACAAGCAAAAGTTAAATAGACAAACAGTCTAATTTGGTGGGTTTAACTGTGTTTATGATTCATACAATTATTGTCCATCAGTCATCTATACATACGAATGCGTACCTCTTTCGACGGAGACTCTCCACATGCATAGGTCCCATCAGGTCGATATGCAGTAACTCCAGCGCACGCTTTGTGTAAACTTTATCCACCTTTTTGTGAACTGCTCGAGTATGCTTTCCTGCTTGACAATCACCACAAATAATTTGCATATCACCTCTAATAACAGGAATACCTTCAATCAACTTCTTGGAGAGAAATTTCTGAGATCTGAAGTTGATGTGTCCCAAGCGTTGATGCCAAAGATGTATTTCATCGAACCTACTCAGCATACAAGTAACTGCTCCTGGAGTTGCAGCACTGCTTAGTAAGTAGTAGTTGTTGCTTGCACGGTCTCCTTCCATTACGCATACTCCGTGTTTGTTGTAAACTTTGCAGGAATTTCTTGAGAACTGTACCTGATTACTGTTATCGCACAGCTGACTAATACTAATCAGGTTGGCTTTTAACCCATCAACCCAGTAGACATCATCAAGGCGTGGCATGCCTGGTACATTCAGGGTTCCTTTGGCTAGAACTTTTCCTTTATTCCTATCACCAAAGGTCACATGTTGGCCGTCCACGGGTCTCAGATTGATCAGATTCTCACGAACACTGGTCATGTGTCTGGAGCACCCACTATCAAAGAACCAGCTCTCTTCATCTTCCTTGTGAAATGAACTGTACGAGACATAGCAGTATTCATCATTCTTGGGTCTCCACACCATTCTACCTGGATTCCTTCTTGGTTCTCTGAACTGGTTGTCCCGCTTATAGCGATAGCAATGGCGTTTAATGTGTCCAGGCTTGTTGCAGTAGTAGCACACCTTAGTACGTTGTCGTCCTCCTTCTCTCATGATGTTGTTACGTTCTCTGGCACCAACCCACTTGTGTTTGTTTGCTTCACGAACTGTGCCACCTGCTTTCACAAACTTTGTATCACCAGTTTTCTGCTTGCCAGTGTAACCAAGCCCGGTAGTATCTTTTATTCTCCTCTGCACAGACAGGATCTAGTCCAGATTCTTGGACCCTGTGTTCAGGCTGTTCAGGAGCTTCTTGATAGAACCCATCTCCTCCAAGAGCTTCTTCGAATCTTGTTTGTCTCCTTCAGCCTTTTGTTTCAGCTCTTTTACTTCTTTCTCCAGATTTTCTTTCTCCTGTGCAAGAATGCTGGCTTTGGATTCCAGTTCCTGCTTTTCCAGTTTCAGAGTGATAACTCCCGCATTAAGCCTCCTGTTGATGTCAACCAGCTCAGTCCACTTTTGAGCACAATAGTGCGTATTTCTCAGCAATGCATTCATCAGTGATTTCTTCTTCATCACTTTCTTCAGTTTCGTTCTCTTCCACCTTGGCTTCTTCTTTCTTGGCACAGTCTTTGGAACCAGTCCTGGCACAGTCTGTGACGCAGTCTATCATGCTTGTCAGAGCAACAAAGTTGCTTGTCTCTTCCTCCTCTGCGCTCTCTTCAGTCTCGTCATCACTCCAGCTGACATTCAGGGACTTGCTATTCTGCTTCTTCAGGGTGTTAGCACACTCTGCTTGAATGTGGCCAAAACCTTCCCATTCCCTGCACTTTATTCCTTTGGTCCATCCGCTTTTGCCATTTTCCTTCTGGTCAGACTGTCTCTCCCGCGGCTGAAAATCCACTCTCTTGGTGTCTTGAAATTTAGACTGATTCAGGCTGTTCTGACCAGTACCCTTACGATTGATCTTCTTCAACGGTTTATTGAAGTTCTTTGTGAGTAACGCCAGTTCCTCGCTTACTCCATTGGTGGATTCATCGTCTAGCACAGTCTCAGCCTTGAAGCTTACAGATTTAACTTTGGGTTCTGGAACAGTCAGGTGTTGCAGTTCATAAGTGCACAGGTTGCCAATCAACTCTTTCCAGCTCATGGTCTTTGTATTGTTTGCCTCTTCTATAGCAGTCACCTTCATGGCAAATCGTTTAGGCAAAGATCTCAGAATCTTTTGCACAACCTTCTCTTCGGGTAGAGCTTCACCAAGGGTAGATGCCTCATTCACAAGGTCACAGACTCTGGCGTTAAAGTCCTTGATGGATTCATCCTCCTGCATCTTTAGCTCCTCAAATCTGGATGTCAACATCTGAATCCTGGACTGTTTCACCTTGTCAGTTCCTTCAAAGTGAGTGGACAAGGTATCCCATGCCTCCTTAGCGCTTTCACAGTTCAGGATGAGTTTGAAAATTGACTCGTCTACAGCAGAGAAGATGGCATTTAGAGCTTTGGCATTTCCCATAGCGAGACGCTCCTCCTGTTTAGACCATTCTGTTTCTGGCTTAGGAACAATCTTTCCGTCATCAGTTGCCAGCAGGGGAGGGTTCCAGCCAGTTAACACAGATCTCCATGCTTTCTCATCTACATTTTTGATGAACGCCTTCATCCTGGCTTTCCAATAGCCATAATTAGGTCCTTCTAACAGCACCGGGCGAGTAGTGCTTTGTCCTTCCTTGATGCTCATCTTAGAACAGTAGCTAGCTTCCCAAGATCCAACTCCGTATGTTGAGAACCTGCTCTGATACCAATTGAAATAGCTACGCGTGAGATGAGCTCAACTGTACCCGCTAGATGAAGGTCACCTTGTGGTACAGTTGGTTGCACAGACTAAGATAATCAAAATGAAATGCAGAACAGTAAAGGACACAAAACACTTGGTGACCCAGTTCGGCTCAATGTAGCCTACGTCTGGGGGACTTCTCCCAAGTCCAAGGAACAATCCACTATTACGGTATATAGTACAGATTGACGTTTGAACAGCCTTCCAAACTACTGATTCCCTATACTACTCTCCAAGTGAATTAGGTGATCTAAGCTTCCCTTAGATCCGAAGACTCCTGTCTTGTACGTCCAGACCTCCTCCCGAGGCTGATATAGTTGAATCTACCACAGCAGATTCTCCTGGCAGTATTGGTCATCTTTTGTGTAAGTCGAACTACAAGTACAGGACAGTACAGTGCAGCGAGAACACCACTTGAACTCTGGAAGAAGTTGAGCGCAGCAACAATATATGAGTTCAAGTAAATAAGGCAAGTTGCTTACCAACTTGCGGCCTCAATCCTTCGATGAAAGCTTGACGACTCAAAGCTTTGGATCACGAATTCAGCTCGCAGATTGAAGGCTCCTTCACACGGCGTCTCTCTCAAGTGTTGCACACGAAATAATGAGCCCTAGCCTTCTTTATATAGCCGTGTGATTTTAGGGTTTTGATCTTCAAAAACCCTAGATAAGATATGGAAAGATTTCAGATGATATCTGATCTTGATCTGCATATCTTTATCTCTTAAGAATTGGTTTTGATGATGTGGCAGTCGGATATATTTGATTGAGATCCATCCAAGCGAAAAACTAGGTGATGTGCTGATTTTTCGAAACTGAAAGATCTGTGCTAATTTTTCGGAACTGAAAGAGAGATCTTGCACAGATGCCAGCACAGATCACTTTGACATCTTCTTGTACAGTTTCTTGTTTTGCCTAGATGGCACTTTATGCTCTAACATAATCGATCTTGGGTTGTCTGACCTTTGGTTAGACATATTTACAACCCTATTTAGAACACCCCACTATACCTCTATTTACTTGTGTTGAAAGTAATATATGTAACTTGTTGTTGTAAGTGATAAAACATCAAGTATATATTTTATAATGTGATTATCATCTCCTAAAGTAGATGATTATAATCATCGATAAAATCACTTTTCGTTGTAAGTGATATAGTCTTTTTTTACAATTTTCATGTTATCGATGTGTATGATTATTATTAATGCACACTCTCGAAATCATTTATATATTTACTTTTGTAATTGTATCTTTTTATTTCATATTTTATATTTCACACTTTATTTTCAATTATATAGATGTTCAACCTTGAAAAACTCGAGTTCACTACCTTTGATGGTTCCGAAAGAAACTATCATACATGAGTAGTTGATGCTCAACTCCATTTATCAAGTAACAACTTTGGAGAAACCATAAAGAAGAGTCTAGCACACCCTAAGGTAGTGATCCTACTTCGCCACCATCTGCACGAGAGCGTCAAAGCTCAGTACTTAACGATCAAAGACCCTATGAACTTTGGAAGAGTTTAAAGGATCGTTTTGATCATCATAGGACAGCCATTTTACCTTGTACAAGGTATAAATGGATGCACTTGAGGCTTCAATATTTTAAAAAGGCATCAGAATAAAATTTCGAGTCCAGCCAATGCATGAGAATTTACATCAACAAGTCATTCAATGACTATTGTATACCAATTGGTATAGTGGTTGAACATCCAATAGCTCATGTTCACACATAAAACGACCTAGCAGAGTCGTAGATAAAGATGTTGCAATTAATAGCGACACCATTGCTAATGAAGCTAAAATTACCCTCCTCTGGGCGGGGACATGTAATTTTTTATGCAGAGGCTTTAATAAGACTCAAACCAACCCCTCATAAATTAATAAGTATTCTCCATTACGACTTATCTTTGGAAGAGATCTTGATATATCATATTTGAAATTTTTGTGTTGTGCGGTGTACATCCTTGTTTCCCCACTACGAACCAAAACGGGGCCATGGAGAAAGTTGGGAATATTTTGGGGTTTGAGTCCCCATCAACATCAAATATTTAGAGCCTTTAACTGGTGATTTTTTTAGAGTTCGATATTCTGATTCTCATTTTGATGAATCAAAATTCTCAACTTTTGGGGGAAAAGAAATATGAGACTAATAAGATGCCTGTGTGGAATACACCCTTTATGTTCTTCTTAGATCTGAGAACGGATCTTACACTTACAAAATGTAGCCAATAGGCTATCAGATGCGTTTACAGATGCCAAGAAAGTGAAAAAGTCATATATACCTATTGAAAAAGCATCAATTCATTTGGACATTCATGTAGTAACTCAACAAAAACATTGCAAGTGATTCTCAACTACATCGAAAGCGTATCAGACTTAGGGTCTAAGGATACAGTTCCCGAAAGCGGAAGAAACACGCAAGATGTAAAAAGGATGTCGAGATATCAAATACGAACGTAAATGAAGGTGAGACTCTCAAAGAGCCTTTACCCGAGGAATGTGAAAATGAAGACAAAGATATTGATGACAATTTCGAAATGTCGATTAATTACGGGAACTCTGGTTTGGGTTGGTATCGAGAGCTATAGATCTGAATTATATATCTTTGCTTATTTAGTTGCATTACAAGTCATTGGAGAACATGACCATGATACCCAAATAATAGATGTGTCCACATCGAAATGATTGGGGGAGCTGCAAAGAAGAAATTCAAGCAGAGTTGAACTCTTTGAATGAACATGGTGTTTTCAAACCTGTAGTTCGAACGCCCGACGGAGTTAAACCAGTTGGCTATAAGTGTCTAATCGCACGAAAATGTAATGAATGTAATGAAGTTGCAAGATAAAAAGCTAGACTGGCTGTACAGTGTTTTACATAGCAACTTGGAGTGGACTATATGGAAATGTATTCCCTTGTAGTTGATGCAACAACTCTTAGATTTCTAGTACGTACTTTGGTCGTTGATGAACGACTTGGAATGCAACTCATGGATGTGGTAACTGCATACCTATATGTGTCATTAGGTAAAGAGATATACATGAGAACCCCAAAAGGTTTAAAAATGCATGAAGCATTACAAGTGAAACCTCATCATATGTGCTCCACTAAATTGAAAAGATTATTATATGGGCTGAAATAAATGGTCGTATGTGGTATAATCACTTCAGCAAGGATTTGTTTATAATCAAATATGCCCTTGCGTCTTTATAAAAAAGATAGATTCAGGTTACACAATCTTAAAAAAGGTCATTTTTGTCCCCGGTCAAACAATAAAGAATTTTTTTTGTTCTGAAGTACCTTATCTTAGTGTAATCGGAGTATTAATGTACCTTGCCAATAATACCTGACCTGACATATCTTTTGCAGTTAATTTTCTAACAAGCAATAGTTCATCGCCAATAAAAAGAAATTGGAGTGATGTTAAGCACATCTCACGTTATTTAAGTGGCACAAGTGATCTGAGATTGATTTTCAGAAGAACAAATGGACTACAAAATAGACATATGTTTGGTTTTGCCGGTGCGGTGTGTTACCCACACAAGACTATTTAACAAATGGCGTTCGAAAAAATAGACCCTAGTTGCCACATCATCAAACCATGCATAATTGATTGCATCATACAAAACTTGAGGAGAATGTGTTTGGCTTTGATCGTTTATCCACCTTGTCAATACCGCTTGTGGACTAATATCATGCAAACAAAGCCCAACATTGATAGATGAGGATAATACTACTTACATCCCCTAAATCAAAGAGGGATGCATTTAAGGTGATTAAACAAAGCAAATATATCCGAAATTTTTCTTTACTCACGAGCTTCAAGTGTAACGGAAGATTAATATTTTCCAAATATAATCCAAATTTTTTCTGGCATACTTGTTACCTAAATAATTACCCACAAGAATTTTTGAAAAGTTGGTAAATGACATGGGGATGTGTAATTTGAAGGACTTGCCGAGTTATGGAAAATTTCCCAATTTACTTAAAATTCAATTTTGGGTTCCCTTTATACTCAATCTTCAAACTTCATTCCCAATTTACTCACGTTTTGTAAGGCGCCGTTTTAAGCCACTCTTGTGGACGGCAGTTGAAGTCTCGTGGCATATATACGCCCAAAAATAAAGCTGATTGGGCACAAATTATCATATAAGCTTAAACCGCTATTAGCCACAGCGTCCAACACTTAACCGCTGCGAACAACAACGCCTTAATAAGAAGCTCAAATTTTTTTGTTAGGATTTGGATTGTTGGATGTATGTATGTTCATGAACCTTATAAACTGCTGGGAGGATGAGTCACTATAATGTTTATGGGCGCAGCTGGACTCACGCTAGATCATCCTTAGAAACTCAGAGGGTAGACGAAGCTATAGGATTCATGGGCGCAGCTGGACTCACGCTAGATCATCCTATAATGAACACTGTTGATTTTTGGACATCGCATGAATGCCTTCATCTACCTTATGAGCAAGCCTTGACCAGAGAGGATTCAACAACTGGCCTCTACTATGGTTGTTCTGCTCACATGCTGACAAATGTGATCAGAGACATGAGAAGCCATGATAAGTTTTAGTTGTAGTTTTAACAAGCTTGTTCAGTAACCTGCTCATGCTGACAAATTTCCCTACAGGTTAGCGACAAGATGGACCCGAAGGAGCTTGTGAAGTTTTGTGAAATTTTGAATCCTCACAACAAGCCTGGATTCCTAGAAGATTAACCATCATCACCAGAATGGGAGCAGACATATTGAGGACAGCAACCATACCGGAGCTGACCAGAGTAGCTCAGGCGGCCGGAACGTCCCCGACTGAGCTGATTTGGGAATGGCGTGCCCTAATTTGGCTAATTAACATTTTGTTACTCAATGTGTCATATTGGGTAATCACGGGGTCTAAGTGTAATTTCGGTTTCTGTACTTGTGTAAACCTGAGGGACTCAAGTGTAATTCTGTAAACTCGAAAATCTGATTTAACAGATTTTCGAGCTCAATTGAATCAATTAACATTTTCCCCTAAATTTGATTTATTCTCCTATCGCTTCCTCTCTGTCTCCGATTCGTTTCTCTCGACCGTCAATCAATCGACTCCGGTGTCTCCTTACGTTATGGTATCAGAGCCGATCTGACTCACGATCGTCGCTGCAGGTTAGATTTTTCATCTTTTGCCTGTTTCTTCTTCCGCTCGATAATGACCAGTTCGTCGACCGATTCGGCTGTTTCGCCGGTCCCTGCTGTTCCTATTGCAGTAGATCATGATGATCCTTTGTATGTTAGCAAAAATGAGAATGTAGGAAGTCCGATTGTGACACAAGTATTAACCAGCTGAAAATTTCATCACTTGTAAGAAATCTATGGAAGTGGCTTTCAGAATCAAGATGAAGCTTGGCTTCGTCAATGGTGATTTTTCCAAGCCGACAGATCCCTATCAGTTAGCCAGATGATAGAGATGTAATAATGTCATCTTTTCTTGGATCATTAATGCAGTTTCAAAGGAGATTGGTGCCTCTTTGACTCATGCTTATGACTATATTGTGGCTTGGGATGATCTAAACACCAGGTTTGGTGGCTCCAATGACTCCAGCCTCTTCTCTGTCCAACAAGATATAGTTGAACTGAAGCAGGGAGACATGGCTATAGAACAGTATTATGGTAAACTGATCCAACTATGGGGTGATGAAGACACCTTGGTTGACAAGCAAGTATGTGATCTTGGCGCTAGATGTAAAGCTACCAAGTGTTTTGCGATGAGAAAGATGAAAGACCGAATAATGAAGTTTCTGATGGACCTCAATGAAGCATATGCTGCTACAAGATCTCAAATTCTTATGATGGATCCTTCACCAAATCTTGGAGAAGTCTATAAGATGTTGGTGAATGAGGAAACATCAAGGAAGTCCAAGAAGCTTCTAAACTCTGACGTATCAGCATTGTATGTCAATCAGAATGCTGGCAATTTCAATGGTAATCCAAGGCAGATGAATAAGAATGTCAATCAAAGTGCTCAGTCTGGTGGTTCGAAAAGCAAGAATAAAAGGCCTTTTTGTACTCATTGCAACTTTCAAGGTCACACCAAGGAGACATGCTACAAGCTCAATGGCTATCCACCAAACTACAATCTATTGATGGGGATGAAATAGAGCAAGAAGAGGTCTCCGAAGAAGAAGTCCTTGGACTACAAATTATCAAATGACTCTTTCGAAACGCCCAGCCAAGCTATCAAAGAGTTAGAAGAGGAGGATTCAAGTATACAAGACCATACTTTTCGGACACTTTCACTTCCACCAATTGAAGGTGAGCTTCAATCTATTGATGGGGATGAAATAGAGCAAGAGACCATTGAGCCACAAGGATTCGGATTGTATGAAGACTTTGTTGAGGTTTACATTGACGCTACAAGAGAGCAACCTCGCATACAAGAGAATGCAAGTATTGAGATGGGGTTAGAGGATTGGACAACCAAGGAAGTTATTGAGAAACTGAAAGACGGTGTGCCCATCAAGCTTCAGACGAGTTTTGAAGATCCTTTCTTCATCACGCCGTCTCGAGACAAATTTAGGAGCTTTGTCCTTTATTTTGAATAATTATTAGCAAGGAGCTCCTACAATCCCTCCATCTTGAAAAGCATATTACGTTCAAAGGGATTGAGTTTACACCTAAAATTCCATTGTAGACTTGATGGACGAAAGGTCGAATGGGATTCGAAGGTGGATTGAGGCCTTAAGCACCGATGGCCGTGCGAGAAGTTAGCCAAGCAAAGGACTTCTCCTAAGCGAATCCATGGGCACTTTGCTAGTCTCGCCAAGACGTTAAACTAGGTCTTCGAGGGAAGTAAAACCATTTGTAAGATGCCTTATCAAATTTATTTTGCACTCTTATCATCACTCACTAGACACTTTTGATTTAAGTTTGGAGTTCCCTACTATGATGTGCATTATACTTGTGACATGTTCTAATAATTTCTATGTAGTGGTCACTTGTTTATTTTACGGACTTGAATATCATACGCGGGAAAGGAATGAGAAATCCATGAGCCCACACTCTTTGAGCTACAATTTCAGGGAAGCCCTTTGCACTACACTTTTTATTTCTATATATTTGTCGCTTAGGGACTAAGCTTCCTCTTAAGTGTGGAGTGGGTGTGTAGTGCATTGTATTGAAATTATCCATGTGTAGGCACTTGCAATTTTTATGCACTAGCTTACATTTGAGTACTCGAATTTCGAAGGCATCCGCATTACCCCATTACTCAACGATCTAGTTTCATTGCTCTCGTCTTGATTTTGAATCTAGAATCGCCTAGACTTTTATGAGTGCGCAATTCCTAGGCCACTACAAATTTTCATCCAATTGTACGGCAACAAGAAATAGTCGTAAAATAGTCGTTGAATTATCGCATGTTGCACATTACGATAACCATGCATTAATAGCGGTCGTTATCGTAAAATTGCTTGTCGTAACAACAAATTGCGGCAAATCATACGATAACCATACTGTTTGACTTCTTTTATCGCATATTTGTCGCATTGTTTCCTGCGATGACTTTAAGAGAATAATGCGGAAATCAATATAATTGTTTAATTTATATTTGCAATAACAATATAAATGGCATATTTTGATTAATATAATTCCTCAATTTATATATTATTTGATACTGAAATACTATTTCAAATTGTTATATTAGTAATTCATTTCATTAATAAAATGTTCCGAATTTAATAAGCAAAAGTTAGGTTCAAAATGATAAAATTACTCGATAATTAAATTACAAAAACTATTTTGTTTTTATAAAATAAATTATCCATAAATCTATTCTGAAATTTGTAACAAATGGTGTGCTGCCAATCCGCAGCAGTGCTTATTCAGCCTAGCCATACAAGTGCTAATGATACCCTGAATGATCTGTTGCTATACAAACTCATGCATCCACATCTACTCATCTAGTGGCATCCACTGCGAAAATGCCCAGAAAATGAGCTTGGTTAGGAAAATGGTTTTAGTTTTATCAGTCTGATTATGCACGAGTACGATTTCAGATAGTACCTTTGCCGCCTGAATTTCTTGGTTAAGTGTGGCAATCTTGTGGTGGAACCAATAGGACCAAAATAGGGGCTATGTAAATAGCTTCCCTCCTTTCCTTGTCCTCTTTCGCATCTTTGCAGGTCAATGTGTCAATGTTGATAACTCCAAAGAATTAGTTTGTGTCAATGTTGATAACTCCATTTTCGCTTTCTCAGCTGCTTCAGTAAGTCTCTGCAGGGTTAAGACTAATTCCAGTAAATACTTGTGCATTCCTCTGTAAACAAATAAAGATGCCAAAACACAGCAAAAGCAATCGCTCATAAATGGAAATCAAGGCCTAATCGACCACAACATTCCCAGCATATTATTGCACAAGGAAGAATATTGCATGTTAATCATCTTTGTTACACCGAAAAAAGGACGAATAAGCTACAAAGATCGACTAGCTAAAAAAGACAAGGCATTTTATAGGGACACTTTAGATAAATAGATACATCTAAATATATGATGCCGCTCCTTAGAAGACCTAACATCCTTTGCCTTCCAACTAACTGGATCTAAAGGGCAGCATGTACTTCTCTTGTTTGTATAGAAAATAGCTATTTATTCAACAACTTCGTCGATAAAATATGCAACCGAAAATTATCTAAATAAAACACACAAGGTACCAACTTCAACTAAGTTATCAACAAATTGATTTCCATCCATACACATCAAAACAATTGACAAGTTTGCCAATTTCATAGGAAACATCGGCGATAAGAAACAATCAACAAAAACAAATGATGCAACCCAAATTTCATAGACAACACTCCCAAACAATAATTTTCATCCAAAGTTCTATCATAAATCAATGGTACACCAGTCAACTAAATTGCGTTGTTAAAATACAGACACAAGACTTATTGTTCGACATAAGACCACAATGGTAAACATTATAAACCTTTAAACTCGAGTTATCAGCTAACTATCAACACTTTAAAAATAATTTGTCTTGCAGATACAAGAAGGTGAAGGATACAGAAAATACAATCAACCCAAAATCACAAAATATGAACAACATTCAAATATAGTCAGATTAAGTATCGGAAATACCTAAATTTTAGTGGTTGGGTTCGCTGGTAGAATAGGTGACTCTTGTTGGTCGGCGGCTCTCTGATAACTGGCCGAGGTTGGTTGCTGAAAGCTGGGTTTGTCAGTTAGGGCTTGCGTCGTCGCTGTATTCGGATGCAAGATCTGCTAGTCGCGGCCGATTGTTCATCGGATGTGGAGGGTTGAGTCGTTCTGGTAGGCTGGAGGGGTGTCGCTGGAAGCTGGGTTCATCAGTTAGGGATTGTGTCCTCGATTTGTAACGGTGCGGAGATGTGTTGGTCGCGGTCGATTGTTCGTCGGATGTAGAGGTTTGAATCGATCGAACTGGTAGGCTAGATGTGGAAGACGATGTGAGATGAAGGAGTTTTAGGTTTTGCAGAAAGGGGATCGGGTAGAAAAATAGAGAAGGGGATTAAAACGCTCGACAATAGTAAGTTAACCAGACGATAACTTAATGTATCACATAATTTTGTTATCGCAACGTTATGGTACTATTATCTCATAAAATAGAATATTTAAAGGGTTATCGTACATGTCATCGTTATGTTATAGTATAATCCTTACGATAACCTATGTTATGGTAAGATTGTTATCGTAAGTTTCAGCTAAAATTTGTAGTGGGCGTCAATGTTGTTGTTATCTTTTGTCTATCTAATGATTTGGGCAACCTTTTTGCATCACTTGAACATTGAATTAGCAAGCATGAAAATCCTTTTCTCCTCTTCGAAAATTTTGTCATTGATATTAGGTGATCTTTATTCTTTCACATTGTATGCACACACCATTTATATCCTTAGTACATTGCTTACTCTGAAGTGTGGAGTCAATATGGGTGAAAAATTGACCCCAACAACAAAATTGTATATGCAAGCACAAGCCAAAATAAGGCAAGCTACAAAAAAAAAAGAGAAAAGCAAAAAGTTATTGCAAGCAGAAGCCAAAATATGGCAAGCTATCAAAAGAAAAATTTGTGAAGCATATCGAGTGCAAAATGCCTTGAAAAAGAAAAAGATGAGGCACACACTTAAGTTTGGCAATGTCCTTTCCATCATTCCTTTTAGTGTGTATGCATTGTGAATTGAGTAGAGGGATAACCCTTGTACTAGTACGTGAGCATGACTTTGTTTGAGATAGTTTGAAAATGAAGTGTCAAACTCCTCTTTCCTTACGGATTATGGACTTAGCTCCTACAACTTGGAAATGAGTTTTGTTTTATTAGCCCATGGACTATCCTTCTTGATAGCATAGGCGCGCAACGGGCACGCATTTTGTGTTTCTAAGGATCATGTTTCGAGTATCTTGCAAAAAGGTTGAATGAATTGTTAGGTTAGCCATTTGATAACCATAATATTGATTGTCTTTGAATGTGCATCTTTGTAAGGTCGTTGGTGGTTCGAAATTCTTTTGAAAAGGAGTGAGTCTTTGATTACTATTTTAGTTAATGTGCATGGGGTATTCGTTTCGTATTGCCTAGATAAATGAGGAACTATCTTGTTCATGCATATAGCTAGTTGCATTTGGGATTTGTGAGTACTCCCTTTTCTGAAAACTCTCACGAGACTACAACTCGTCCTGTAGGGTAGACTATAGGTTTAAAGGCTTGGTGCATATGCTAAATGCACTCGTGTTCCCTACGATAGTGGATTAGGATTTAGTTCATGTTTGTTCGGGACGAACAAACTCTAAGTGTGGAGTGTTTTGATGAGCATAAATCTGATCTATATTAATGCTCCACATTTAGTCGATTTTCGATCATCTTCCTTATTTATATGAGGTCTCACATTATGCTTTGATGCTTTTAGGTGAAAAAACGAATCCAAGGTGAAAGAAAGAGTTGTGCGGGAATTTGGGCGAAAACATTGTAAAAATGGTGGATTAACCTCCCTAATTGTCGCGCACGTCCAGAGCTCATACGGTGTCTGAATTCATTGATATTTGGCTTTTGGGAAAGCTGAGAACAAATGCTACAACTTTGCAGTTGGCATCTAGAGTCGATTCAGCCGTTAAGCATGTCAAAAGTTGATCTCAATAGCCCATCTCAATCTGCGCTTGTGTCACCAAAATAGTTGACACAAGTGATATGGAAGATTCCAGAGAGCATGCAAAAACAGCTCCGTGTCATCAAAATTCCGAATAAGCGACATAACAAGATTGAATGGGCCAAAAGCCCAAAATGCAAAATTGAAGAAAAACAAAAGGGAGGCAGCCGCAACACACATTCTGGACATTCCATACGCACATCCATTCTCCACATACACGCCCACACACTTGGAGACAACGAAGAAGAAAGAAGGGGGCACGAAAACGCGAGGATTTGATCAGATCGAAGATTGAGCTAAAAAGGGGTTATCGACATCAATTCGAAGGGTGTAATCATTCCTTTTTCTCTTTGTAATTTTCGTTTCGAACAAAACATGATTTGTGTTTCCATGACGATGGATAGTGAGTAGTGACCCATAATTTGGGGTCCTACGAATCTTAGTTGACTATGAATCGTTTAATATATTAACCTTGCATGATTGGGATTGTTTAAAATGATTTGTACTTTACTTAGCGCTTAAAACCTAGCGATGCATACCAGGTGTTTGAGACAATGCCTAAGTGAATTGCTTTGACACGTTAAGCCAATAGCGCCGAAAGGGTGAGGCTAAACGTCAGACTATTAAGTAAAATACACGTTACGAACTCGGTGACTACGAGAGTGGCCCGAGATTGTAACGGGAAAGGCTAGTTTTACGACAAGGACTCCCCAAGTTTACGCGACGAGAGTTCGTAAACATCAGCGAGTTACTTGATTCGAACCAATAGCGCCGAAAGGGTGAGGTTCGTAGTTTAAGGTACAACTCCAATTTGAACCAATAGCGCCGAAAGGGTGAGGTTCTTACTTGGATTGTGCGGCTATTTTCCAATCAATATAGGCAAATCCTTGCATGCTAGTTAATAGCTCGATTCTAATGTTGGGTAAGTGAAGTAGTTCCCCAAATACTTCTCGAAGCTCGTTGAAACCTTTTTTACTTTTGTTTATTTTAGATTTAAAACCAAACAAAATACTCGATTCCGACTAGTATAAATAGAAGCTCAACCTTACATAGTGCATAAGTTTACACTTGCTCCCTTGGACGATCCGGTTCTTACCGGCATTATAAATTGTTTTTGACGCTCAAAATACTACACGTCAAAATGGCGCCGTTGCCGGGGAGCAACGCATTAACTTGTCATTAGCCTAGGTTGTGTGAATATTTCGACTAGTCTTGTAAATATATTTTTCTTTTTTTTTGTATATCCTCTACACATATCTTTTACTAACTTTAGTTCTTTTTGTTTTGCGAGGATATAATTATACAACCAACAAGTCTCTTACGATGAACATCATTACCAAGAGGAGGAGCAACCAAATGGTTATTGGGAAGATCATTGCTATCCAACATATTCCAACACTCCAAATTAGGATGATAGCCAATACTTAATTGTAGAAGACTCCTACCCTCAATATCGTTCATATCCTCAACCCAACAGTGGACTTTCTAACATGGAAATGCTAAACACCATCTTAGATAATCAAGAGGCCACCCAAGCCAAGGTTGCCCAAGACAATCTGAACATGCTACAAAGTTTCCAAGTTTTGAACCAACCTTTAGATGAACTCGCTGCCCGTAACCAAGAGTTAGAAAGTACATTGGCACAACGCGCGATTGAAAATGGGAACTTAGATTATGAAGAAGAGGTCTCCGAAGAAGAAGTCCTTGAATCTAGTGACTACAAATTATCAAATGACTCTTTCGAACGCCCGGCCAAGCTATCAAAGAGTTAGAAGAGGAGGATTCAAGTTTACAAGACCATACTTTTCGGACACTTTCACTTCCACCAAATATAGGTGAGCTTCAATCTATTGATGGGGATGAAATAGAGCAAGAGAACATTGAGCCACAAGGATTCGAATTGTATGAAGACTTTGTTGAGGTTTACATTGACGCTACAAGAGAGCAACCTCGCATACAAGAGAATGCAAGTATTGAGATGGGGTTAGAGGATTGGGCAACCAAGGAAGTTATTGAGAAACTGAAAGACGGTGTGCCCATCAAGCTCCAGACGAGTTTTGAAGATCCTTTCTTCATCACGCCGTCTCGAGAAAAATTTAGGAGCTTTGTACCTTATTTTGCAAAATTATTAGCAAGGAGCTCCTACAATCCCTCCATATTGTAAAGCATATTGCTTTCAAAGGGATTGAGTTTACACCTAAAATTCCATTGTAGACTTGATGGACGAAAGGTCAAATGAGATTCGAAGGTGGATTGAGGCCTTAAGCAACGATGGCCCCGCGAGAAGTTAGCCAAGCAAAGGACTTCTCCTAAGCGAATTGATGAGCCATATTTATACGACTCATCGAGTCAACTAAACCCACCTTAAACGACACTTGGTCCTAAGAACACTTACTTGTTAAGGTCGTTTTGCATTTCAGGCATTTTGGGAGTCTAAAGAGGAATCGAGCTTAAAAAGGGCGTTTTGTGCCAAAAGCATCACAATGAAGATTCACCACCGGGTGGGAAAGTGCCTCAGATCCAGCCGACCGGCTGAGATCACAATGCCCGAAGACCCCGTCCAGCGTTCCAACGCACCAGCCGAGCTGCCCAGGTCCAAAATCAAGTCGCTCGGGCAAACGAGCTGATCTGACAATTCCGACTCGAGCAAGTTGATCTAAATAGCAGATAAGTCGGACAATGTCACTTAACCAAGGAGAACGCCCGAGCAGATTGGCAGTTGGCCCAATTCCAAAGCAAAGGCCCCGCGCGCGCTGATAGGCACCGAAACCAAGTCGCTCGACCAGACCAGCGAATCTGGCAAATCTGGCTCGACCAAGTTGTTCGAAATGCCCAATAACTTGGAAGATCTCACTTCCCATACAAAACGCCCGAGTGGAACCAGCCCATGCCCGACGAGGCCAAACAGCCGAGATTTCAGGCCATTCTAGGGCACGACCTAGCTCCGATCAAGTTCCGGCCAAGCAACCTTCTTGAGCCCGGTTTGGAATCTCCTCAGCATTCCAGAACCACCTCTCAAAGGCCAAGAACCGAAGTCCTAAATTTCGACCCGGTCAAATCCAAGTCGGTTGGATTGAGCTACTACCAAACCTTCTCGGTTGGGTTTGGCCAAATCCAATCCAAGTCGGTTAGTTATGGGGATGCAAGTGCCAAGTCGGTTGGCTCATGGGAATGCAAGTGCGAAGCCAAGTGGGTTTGCTTTTGGATTGAGCTACTACCAAACCTTCTCGGTTGGGTTTGGCCAAACCCAATCCAAGAGGTTTACTTTTGGGATATTTCCAAGCCAATCCATATCTCTTCCCTTAAGTCGGTTTAGCCTTGCCTATAAATAGAAGGGCTTGGCTTAGGAAATGTATGTTTCGAAGTTGAGAGCTTCTCTCATCTTCACACTTGAATACAAAAACACACTTTCCTTTACTTGTTCTTGTTTTCAGAAAAGCTCTCTACTCTTTTGTCAAGTTCTTGCAATCTTACTTTTCTTTGGTCTTGTTCTTGATTCCGAGCTCCCCTTTTTACTTTTTCTTGTCAAAGCTCTCGGGTACCTTTACTTTTCAGTCATGGCTCTTGTATTCTTTGACATGAATACAAGTGGCTAAAACCATATTCGGTCAAGGGTGTTCATACTGTTGTATGCATCTTGAGACTTTTGTACTTAATGCTTTTTGTGTTCAACTAGTTCTTGTGCTATTATCCCGGATTGAACAACGAAGTTAAATGGATGCTTGAAATGGCAAAGCTTTTCCGAGTGGTTCAATCCCTCTTTAATCCGCTTGGTTGTAACTGAAATGTGAGATCAAGTGGATGCACTTAGTCTAATACGTCTTGCAATGGAGTATTAGAGTAGCTAGAACTAGAAGTCTATGTCTTAATTTTGGAGTAGATTGTGGTGTAAGTGCTTGAAATGGCCTTACTTTAGGGTTATGTCTTGAAATGGAATAACCTACACTTATGAACACAAAGTAAGATCATTTGAAGTCTATGATGGATGTTTCACAAGAAGAGACCCTAGACTGAATATCTTTCGTTAAATTACTTTCAGTATTTACTTTCGCACTTACTTACGCACTTACTTATGCACTTTACTTTCATTCATTTACTTTCAGCACTTACTTTTCAGTATTTACTTTCAGTTCTTTACTTTCAGCACTTATCTTCAGTCATTTACTTTTCAGTATTTACTTTCAGTAATTTACTTACGCATTTACTTTCAGTCTAAAACTCACAAAACCCAATCTGTCTTTATTTTCTTTACTGCTTTTCAAGAACAACTACTCCACACGGCTCTCTTGGGTTCGACCCCTACTAATCCAATAGTGAGCCAATAGTAGTGGATACTTATAAATATAAATTTTGCAGCGCCTCAACGACGGCCTGTATGGGCGCTTTGCTAGTCTCGCCAAGACGTTAAACTAGGTCTTCGAGGGAAGTAAAACCGTTTGTAAGATGCCTTATCAAATTTATTTTGCACTCTTATCATCACTCACTAGACACTTTTGATTTAAGTGTGGAGTTCCCTACTATGATGTGCATTATACTTGTGACATGTTCTAATAATTTCTATGTAGTGGTCACTTGTTTGTTTTACAGAGTTGAATATCATACGCGGGAAAGGAATGAGAAATCCATGAGCCACACTCTTTGAGCTACAATTTCAGGGAAGCCCTTTGCACTACACTTTTTATTTCTATATATTTGTCACTTAGGGACTAAGCTTCCTCTTAAGTGTGGAGTGGGTGTGTAGTGCATTCTATTGAAATTATCCATGTGTAGGCACTTGCACTTTTTATGCACTAGCTTACATTTGAGTAATCGAATTTCGAAGGCATCCGCATTACCCCATTACTCAACTATCTAGTTTCATTGCTCTCGTCTTGATTTTGAATCTAGAATCGCCTAGACTTTTATGAGTGCGCAATTCCTAGGCGTCAATGTTGTTGTTATCTTTTGTCTATATAATGATTTAGGCAACTTTTTTGCATCACTTGAACATTGAATTAGCAAGCATGAAAATCCTTTTCTCCTCTTCGAAAATTTTGTCATTGATCTTAGGAAAACCAAGAAACAAACTGTGGTTAGTAGATCTTCAGCTGAAGCAGAATATCGAGCTATGGCACAAGCATCATGTGAACTAGTATGGCTTACCAGGTTGTTGAGTGACTTCCAAGTTCAGATTCCCCTGCCTATCTCTTTACATTGTGACAGTAATGCAGCGCTTCACATAGCCAAAAATCCAGCGTTCCACGAGCGCACAAAGCACATTGAGCTCGACTGTCATGTCGTTCGTCAACACGTCTCATCTGGTTTTCTAGCCCCTCAATATGTTCAGTCTTCATCGCAGCTCGCAGACCTCTTCACTAAGCCGCTCCCAGGAGAACTCCTCTCTCACCTTTGTTCCAAGCTCAACGTTTCAAATTACCTTCACACGCTGAGCTTGAGGGGGGCATTGAGGACATCAACCATACCGGAGCTGACCGGAGTAGCTCAAGCGGCCGGAACGTCCCCGACTGAGCTGATTTGGGAATGGCGTGCCCTAATTTGGCTAATTAACATTTTGTTACTCAATGTGTCATATTGGGTAATCACGAGGTCTAAGTGTAATTTCGGTATCTGTACTTGTGTAAACCTGAGGGACTCAAGTTTAATTCTGTAAACTCGAAAATCTGGTTTAACAGATTTTCGAGCTCAGTTGAATCAATTAACTCTTTCCCCTAAATTCGATTTTTTCTCCGATCGCTTCCTCTCCGTCTCCGATTCGTTTCGCTCGACCGTCAATCAATCGACTCCAGCATCGCCTTTCGTTAAGACAACATGCGGATTAAACTCCCTCACTTGATAAGACATGTCCGCCAAGCTGGCCTTATGGTGACTTGGGTCAGCGACCCCACGCATGGTAACACAATCAAAGCTCCATGCGGCCTCAACACAGACAGAAAACTGCAACAAACAAAAGTCAACTATAATTGTGGCCTAGTTTAAATTAAAAAACCACGTCACCAATTTGATTCATCATTGTTTTTAAATATATGCCACGAGACTTAAATCGCCGTCCACAAGAGCTGCTTAACTCTACGGCGCCGTTGAACGTGAGTAAATTGTGAATGAAATTTGAAGATTGAGTATAAAGAGAACCTAAATATGAATTTTGAGTAAATTAGGAAATTTTCCCCGAGTTAAGGGGGAGTTTTATAACTGTACTCTTTTCCCTAACTTGATTTTTTGTACCTTTTGGGTTTTCGCAGGTCAAGGTTTTAACGGGGTAGTTCACAAAATAAAGTGTACATTCAAGAGCGAGTGTTGTGACAATATGAATGCACACTATAGGTAGAATCAACCTTTGGTTGTCTAACTTTGGTAATGCACATGTGACAGTGCAGCAGAAGGTAGGAATGACCCTTGTCCCAGTATTTGTTTTGAAAGTAATACCGCCGACTCCGATACACCTGTCAGGGGATTTGTAGATAGCAACAAACGTAAGGTGTTCATGACGATATTCCAGCTGAACTTGCATTTTTAAAATCATGCAAAACTATTAATATTAAAAACCCTTTTGCGCTTAACGACGCAATTAAGACGACGGTGGATCTTAAAATTTATAAATACATAATAACAATAGAGAGGCAAGAAGAAAAGTTAAAATGGCCGCTTGGAAATCTGTCATTCCATTCCTGCCAAAACTTCTGACAGTACACATGAAGAAGACAGCCCCACCTGCCTACGCAATACTTTTTCTTTTCGACTGAAACTGCAAAGCACGTACTTCATCTGAATCACAAGATACAAATATTTGTCGAATATAAGATCTGCCTTTATGATCCCAAATATTTCCATGTTGTAAACACTTCCCGACAACCGGTATAGCTTGATCATGGCATCCATCGGTGAGTATTCCGACGTGTGTTCAGCCTTGAAACACAAAATCAACAAGCCAATTAACCTTCCCAACACCAAGTAGCTTGATCATGCGGAGTCCATAAGAGAGTTTTTAAACATGTTTGTGTATATGTATTCAAGCTGAAACAGAATCAACTCAAATTGTGCTATTGGTGAAACATTGTGCTCTGCTTAAGTTGCCATATATAGTATTGTCATTTGGTCATGAGTTTGATTACATATGAGACCAGACATGGGCTGTGGTGGAATTGAATAAGATAATATGTTGTACCACTACGCCATTTTTGTATTTAGACGGACTCATCGCGTAATATAGCATTTTGTCGCTTAAGTCCTATGTGACACACATACGGTCGCATTAGTAACGTCGCGTAACCGTTGTCGCATAATTGTTAACACGACATATCTATTTACTTTTGTCGCTCAAGTTGGTACCACCTTAAGCGACATTGGGAATGTCATGCCGCTTAAACCTTATGGGACATCAGTCGCTTAAAGTCGCGGGAGACGCATAAAATATTTTAGGCAACACTAACATTATTTTCCGTATGATCCGATGTCGTCGCATGAGATTAATGCCACATACGTCAGCTAAACTTTTACACGTCGCTTAATCTGTTTTATACGATATCTATGTTATAGCTATAAAGGCCTATGATGTCGCATGGCATTGAATTGTGTGTTGCTTAAAAGGGAAGAAGTTGTGCTATATAAGAATTGTAGGACGCATAAAGGGGAATTCGTGTGTCGCATAAAAGTTTTCCATATGTCGCTTAAAATATATAAGGTTGTGCTATATAAGAAAGTCATGTCGCATAAAAGTGGTCCTTATGTTGCTTAAAATGTAGAAGGTTGTGCTATTTAAGAAAATCATGACGCATAAATGTGGATTGGTTGTCGCTTAAATTCAAATGATTTGTGCAGTATAAGAAACCCATGTCCCATAAATTGACATTAATTGTACTTTTGACAAAATGTTTACAAATGACAGTACACAATATTTTTAAAGCCTGCCATTCATTGCCATTAAAGGTGGTACAAGTCATTGTTTACCCCCTTGCGACATCCAAAAAACCTTGGCTCTAACAGGCCATTTGAAACAAGTAGCAGATAGTTACCAAAAAGCAAACAAGTCATCAAAGTTAAAAGTCGGACTTAACATCAAACATTCCCCAAACTAGTTCCCAACAAGCAGGAACATATCACCCATTGCGAGCCAGTGGCAGGTGACTGGTGGCTCCATCAGATGCATTGCTAGCCAGGGCTCCTGCTCCCCCTTTGATCATTTCCTCGAGCATGCGGATCTGGTCCATAAACTTCTTTGCCTGGTCTGCCATGCGCTCCTCAAATTTCTTTTCCATATTCTCTTGGGTCTTCTTAAGCTCTACTGTTAGTTGAATGGTATCCGATGCAACTCTTGCTCCCCCTCGTGGTAGTGGTTCTCGCTCTAATGACTTCCCAATGCCAGAAATACGTGTCCCACGCTTATTCCCCACAATCTGAGTTATGATTTCAATTTGAGTACTGATTGGCAGAGGATCATCTATGACACCGAGATCTTCCGAATCCTGGTCAAGAGTAGTCATTTCACGCACTCGCTGTCTCATTTTTTCCTATAAGCATCAATGTCAAATAATCTGAATTAATAGGTAACCAACTAGCCAAACAATACCAATGCCCACCAATACAACTAAACAATGGAAACACTAAATGAAGAATACACAAACAGTAAACAGATAAACAAACTAATCAGAGGCATGTTGTATATAAACATTAAACATTAAGTTGTAATATAAACAGATAAAAGGTTAAAGAATTAGGGACTTTACCGCTAATCAGATGAAGATGATTAGACTAAACATTAAGGGGCCTTAAGCGACATACACAATTTACATTGATTAGTATATAGGCGGTTGACTTAAGCAAAGTAACATACACAAAATTCAAGAGAGGAAAGTAAGAACAAAGTAACATACACAATACTGTGTCAAAATTTTGGCTTTCCTCTAGTGAGAACAAAGTAACAACTTAAGCAACATATTGTGTATGTTACTTTGTTCTCACTAGAGGAAACCATAATGACTTAAGCAAAGTAACATACACAAAATTCTGTCACTATGCTTTCCTCTAGTGAGAACAAAGTAACATACACAATATTCATAGATTAGTACATCAAGATCCAAACAATTGTATATAAGCGGTTGACTTAAGCAAAACATATAAAAGGTTAAAGAATTAGGGACTTTACCGCTATTTCCGCACCCCTGGCATCAGCACCATAAACCTCACCGTATGTAGCAATAAAATGGGCCTTGTCGTTTTAGAGAGCGTGCTTTTCAGCTCTATGGCTAAAAGGGAATTTTCCCGAGTGATGGTTTGTTCTACCTGGGGCATTTCGCACCTCCTTCATCTTCTGACCTCTAGCCTATCAAAAAGAATGAAAATAAATCAAAACAGATTCATAATACTATAGAATGCATCTTAATAAAAAAAGACTCAAACCTGAACTAATTTGATACGACTTTAGAGTGTTCAAGCCATTGTTACCCGGTACGAAATTTGATACGATTCGGGGTACGGGAACGAAAACGGGGAACGCTACTTATAGTGAATTGGATACGATTAGTATATGTTCATTTATTTTATTTATTTAATAAAATATAATAATAAATTGAATTAATGAACTAAGAAATGCAGAATATATTTCATAAGCATTAATAATTGCATAGAGGAAATATATTTGGAATGCTATGAAAAGTGTTATTAGAATTGGGGTATAAGTGTAACGAGGAGCGCTCAAATGAGAATCTCTTTAAATTTCGAGAACTTGAGACCCCAATCTTCACCATCCAAAATGCAAGATGCATTTTGGTGGTGACAAGTGTCTCATTGTGTATTTTCCAAGATGCATTTAATGCAAAGTCAAAGCCACCATTTTTTACTTTGCTTTTTGGACATGTGTCACATGCAGTAAAAGATGCATCATGATCTAATGGTGAGAATTGGGTTCTCAAGTTTTCGAATTTATAAGGGTTTTCAACCTAGCGCTCCCCTAAGTGTAACTTTCTAAACTTAAAAGGATTTATGTATTATATGAATAAAACAAAAAAATCACTGTTCATCATCACCCCCTTCTAACCTCAAACCCTAACTGCCGACCAACATCCAAGCTGCGAATCATGTACAAATTGGTTCGCGAACCCAAGCGAGCCGGAATAGCATTTCGGTACGGTCGAACTAGTTCGCCAGACGGTACACCGTTCCGCGAACTGCGTATCTATGGTTCAAGCATAAGTGAAGAAGATGTTCAACCGAAGATTGGAACACAGATGCTGTGAAGAACACAAGAACGGAAGTTTCCTAATATTGGAATTTTCAAATGTCAAAAATATCAAGATTTGAAGTCGGCTAACAAGAAGATCGGGATAAGTTATTAAGGAAAATATCGTCAAATATTGTTAAAGATTATCAAGATGCCGTGATTAGCAAGAAGAAGACATTGGATGATTAGATCATTAAAAGCTCAGCTGATCCAAGAGCAACATAAAAGCTCAAGATGTTCATCGACGAGACTAACATAGGACGAACATAGACAAACGTTAGTCTCATTCTAAGGTTTGTCTTTGTTCGTCCCAAGTTAGTCTCATTCTAAGGTTTGTCTATGTTAGTCCCAAGTTAGTCTCATTCTAAAGACGAACATAGACAAACGTTTGTCAATGTTCGTCCCAAGTCAGTCTCCATCTAACATTTGTCTATGTTCGTCCCAAGTTAGTCTCATTCTATGTTCGTCCCAAGTTAGTCTCATTCTAAAGTTTGTCTACGTTCATCCCAAGTTAGTCTCGGACGAACATAGACAACCATAGAATGATACTAACTTTAGACTAACATAGACAAACCTTAGAATGAGACTAACTTGGGACAAATATAAACAAAGCATAGAATGAGATTAACTAGAGATGAACATTGACAAACGTTTGTCTATGTTCGTCCTTAGATTGAGACTAACTTGGGACTAACATAGACAAACCTTCGAATGACTAACTTGGGATGAACAAAGACAAACCTTAGAATAAGACTAACTTGGGACGAACATAGACAAACGTTGGTCTCATTCTAAGGTTTGTTTTTGTTCGTCCTAAGTTAGCCTCCTTCTAAGATTTGTCTATGTTAGTCCGAAGTTAGTCTCATTCTAAGGACGAACATAGACAAACGTTTGTCAATGTTCGTCCCAAGTTAGTCTCATTTTAACGTTTGTCTATGTTCGTCCCAAGTTAGTCTCATTCTATGTTAGTCCCAAGTTAGTCTCATTCTAAGGTTTGTCTATGTTCGTCCCAAGTTAGTCTCATTCTAAATTTTGTTAATATTCATCCCAAGTTAGTCTTTCATTATGAGGTTTGTCTATGTTCGTCCCAAGTTAGTCTCATTCTAAGGTATGTCTTTGTGGTTTGTCTATGTTCGTCTCAAGTTAGTCTCATTCTAAGGACGAACATAGACAAACCTTAGTCTCAATTTTAAGGACGAAAAAAGACAAACCTTAGAATGAGACTAACTTAGGACGAACATAGACAAACCTTTAATTGACTAACCAAACATAGACAAACGTTAGAATGAGACTAAATTTGGACGAACATAGACAAATGTTAGAATGAGACTAACTTGGGGCGAATATTAATGACACTAACTTAGGACGAAAATAGACAAACCTTAGTATGAGACTAACTTGGGACGAACCTAGACAAACCTTAGAATGACACTAACTTGGGACGAACATAGACAAACCTTAGAATGCGACGAACGTTTTTCTTTGTTCGTCCCAAGTTAGTCGCATACTAAGGTTTGTTTATGTTCGTCCCAAGTTGGTATAACTCTAAGGACAAATATAGACAAACGTTAGAATGAGACTAACTTGGGACTAACATATTCAATCTTATGTTGGAACAAACATACATCAAAATCCACCAAACATAAAAGCTCGTTAGTCTCATTCTAAGGTTAGTCTATGTTCGTCCCAAGTTAGTCTCATTCTAAGGTATGTCTTTATTCGTCCCAGGTTAGTCTCATTCTAAGGTTTGTCTATGTTCGTCCCACGTTAGTCTCATTCCAACGTTTGTTTATCCTCGCCCAAGTTAGTTAGTCCTTAGAATTCCGCATGATTGAAGTAAAAGTAATCTTGCGAGTTTCATAGAATTTTTCATGCTTAATAGTTCACAATTCTCTAAATATACTTGCACGCCTTGGTTCTCATCTCTGTAAGATCAATTTTCCTAATCTTATCCTCATTTCGACAATTCTTAGAAAAATTCATCTTCTTGTGGCTCATGTTCCAGATGTCATAGATAATCACAATCATCAAGAGAATAATCTCCATCATATAACACTAACCCATCAAATGGTAAAACAGGAAGGCAACAGGTCATAAGAAATCTTGATGGTTTCGATGATCTGCCACTCAAGCTAAGCACAACAGCTCCCGGGCCACCAACCCATGCCAGGCAGAGTGAAAAAAATTGTAGATCACCCACGCTTCATATCTGCAAGGTTATATAACATATCACACCAGACAGTGTTAGTTTTATGACATGTAGTTTGGCAAAACTCAGTGTAATTGTTCAAGCTGTTGTTCAAGACTTGAAGAAACATCTGTCCTGTAACAAGTTGAAGCAGATGGAATGTTTCCTAATTCAGATTAGGAAACACAGTCGACCGTTGGAGATCAAAGCGGTTGCAGGTGGAAGGACAGAAGTTGGAAGTTTTCTATTTCAGATTAGGAAACTTGTTTCAACCGATGTAGCACAACTAAGACGCAGCAGATAATTCCTTAAATGGATTTGGCAAGTCGGTGCTAAGATGTATATCAAAGATATCTAAAGAGTCGATTGAGAGATTACTTGCGCTTGAAGATAACTTTGCGAAGAAGATAATCGAAGGTTTCTTAAACGGAGTTGAAGATATTTTGAAGGATTATCAACAAGAGATTTGCGCAAGATATTAGGAATGTTTCCTAAAAGATTTAGGAAACATTTCCAAATGAGATAGGCGGTTTAGAATAGAAATCCTATTCGGTTTAGGGTTTCTACCGCTCTATATAAGGGAGGCTAATGCTTTGGTATTAGTCAGTACTTACGGAGAAATAATACACGCTCATATTCACTGAAGGGAGGAGGAGGCAATAGGCCGGTGAACTAATCGTCACTGATTACTCACGGCGCTCGGATTCAGTCTGTTCTAGTGCTCAGCAGGGTGATCGTAGAACAACCTTGAAGCTACACGCACTGGTGTTCATTCGCGCATTCGGGAGAAGGCGTTGATTCTTGTGGAGGATCATTCAGGTGGAATCAGAGGTGAGGCTCAGATCTAGGGGGAGACCTAGTTAGCGATTGCTAGAGTGTCCGAGGCTCAGGTTGTTTAAGAGGGATTCTGTAAACATAAAATCCTGTACTCGCAATATTCATTATTAGTGAATTGCTATCCACTTGGCTAAGGAGACAGCCCCCCCAGACGTAGGCTCGTTAACGCCTGTTAGATTTATGGCATGTAGTTTGGCAAAACTTAGTGTAGTTGTTCAAGCTGTTGTTCAAGACTAGAAGAGACAATTGTCCTGTAACAAGTTGAAGCAGATGAAATGTTTCCTAATTCAGATTAGGAAACTCAGTCGACCGTTGGAGATCAAGGCGGTTGCACATGGAAGGACAGAAGGAAAAGTTTCCTAAAATCAGATTAGGAAACTTGTTCCAACCGACGTAGCACAAGTTAGACACAGTAGCAGTTTCCTAAAAATAGATTAGGACGTTTAACTTAATGCAAGTCGTTTTAGAAGATTACTTGCGCTTGAAGATATCTTAGCAAAGAAGATAATCGAAGATTTCTTAAAACGAGATTGAGGATATATTGAAGGATTATCTACAAGAGATATGTGCAAGATATTAGGAATGTTTCCTAAAAGATTTAGGAAAGATTTCCTAATGAGATAGGCGGTTTAGATTAGGAGTCCTATTCGGTTTAGGGTTTCTACCGTCCTTTATATAGAGGGCTGAGGCATTCACAATACTCAGCACTCACGGAGATATTATACACGCTCATACTCACTGAAGGGAGGAGGAGGCAACCGGCCGGTGAACTAATCGTCACTGATTACTCACGGCGCTCGGATTCAGTCTGTTCTAGTGCTCGACAGACAGATCGTAGAACAACCTTGAAGCCACACGCACTGGTGTTCTTTTGCGCATTTGGAAGAAGGCTGGAGGATCATTCTGGTGAAATTGGAGGCGAGGCTCAGATCTAGGGGAGACCTAGTTAGAAATTGCTAGAGTGTCCGAGGCTCTCGTTGTTTAAGAGGGATTCTGTAAACATAAATTCATGTACTCGCAATAATCATTATTAGTGAATTGCTATCCACCGGGCTAAGGAGACAGCCCCCTAGACGTAGGCTCGTTAACGCCGAACTGGGTAACAAATTTGCGTGTCGTTTGTTTTCCGCACTGCATTTATTTATTGCATAAGTTGTTCTAGTATTTGTTCTGCACTCGACCAGAATAACATCTCAACTACTAGGGAAATATTTCAATTGGTATCAGAGCAAACACTCAAGGCACGGAGTGAGATACAGAAGTTGTTTGAGATGGAATTAAGAGAAGGGCAGAACATCACGCGACCACCGCTGCTGGAAGGAAACAAGTACGGATATTGGAGAGTGCGAATGAAGGCCTTCCTATAATCACAAGATGAATCAAGTTGGGAAGCTATTGAAAACGGGTGGACACATCCAGTGATCACCGAAGCTGGCAAAGTTAGCCTTCTTACTAAAGACAAGTGGACCGAGATACATAAGAATGTTGAAGCCGCAAAAGCAATGAATGTCATATTCTCAGGAGTTGATGGAAAGAATTTCAAGATGATTTCAACCTGTGAGATTGCGAAGAAGGCATGGGATATAGTGCAAACCGCTCATGAAGGTACGACCAAGGTCAAAATATCTAGAATGGAGATGGTCACGTCAAAATTCGAAATTCTAAGAATGCTGGAGGACGAGACCATAGCTGACTTCAACACAAGGGTGCTTGATATCTCTAAAGAATCCTTTTCACTTGGAGAGCCCATGACCGAAGAGACGCTGATAAGAAAAGTGCTCAGGTCTCTACCAAAGCGGTATGCAATGAAGGCACTGGCAGTCAAGGAGTCACACGATGTGAAGACCATGAGGCTAGATGAACTGATTGGATCTCTACAGTCTCATGAGATGGAGATGAATGAAGAAGAACAATTCATGAAGGTTAAAAGCATCGGTCTGAAAGCAGAAGTCTCTGTTGTTCCAGACAAGGCAGGGGAGATGTCTGAATAACAATTCGCAATACTGTCAAGTGATGTTCCCATGAATGGCATGTATTTTGGTAAAACGTCCTTAGACAGTTCGAGCAGGAGTTCAAGGAGAGTTCAAACGCATTCTGGAACTAAGGTACATCGTGGAGCAGTCGCAAGAACGCAAACTGGAAGATTCTAAAAGAGCGAAGATCTTTTTTGATTGGAGTCGGCCAACGAAGAATTTGAGATTCAAATATTCGAATGAATATACTCTCATCAAATTGAAGTCCGACTGACTGACTTGACGAGGAAGCAATCTCGTGATCTTCCCAAAAGATTGGAATGAAGATACACGTCGAATATTTAGGAATATTTCCTAAATGTTTGACAAAGTATCTGGTACAGATTTGGGAACCGCCAATGCATATAAATAGAATGCTAGGGCGTCCATATCTGCATCGCTTTTCTAAAGAAAATACACTCGAGCACATTCGTGATATTGGAGGAGAAGAGCGACGGCCGGCTGAGTATTCCACACCGAAATATCAACGGCGAGTAACCAGTCTGTTCAGGGTGCTGTTCAGACTGCTCTTGAAGAACCACCGAGCGCACAAACACCGTGGTCAAGACACGCCTTCTGGAGAAGGCTCTGGATTTTAGGAGAGGTCAAAGACTAGGTCGGGAGGGAGTCTCGTCCTACCCAGAGGGGATCGAGGTGAGCTGCGGTGAACCGAGATTGCAAATCCGAGAAACGGAGTGTTAGAGGCTAGGCGATTACGAACAAGGTGTTGTGTAAACGTAAGTCCACTTGTACCCCTAAACTCGTAATAAGATTTGTGACCCTTTAGGGTGTGGGAAGCCCCCCAGAGTACGCAAGGCCGAACTGGGTATCATATCGTGTGTGCTTGACGGATGCACAGTCGTTGTGTGCAAAAGTCAAGAATATATTTATAAGTCCGCTACTCGCGACTTTACTACTGGGTAGCAAGTGGTAAGTAGGGGTCGAACCCAAGGGAATTAGGGGGATAGTTATTCTTTGAGGAATGTACTGAGAGGGAGCGTGATTTTAGGTGGATTGAGGTTTTAGCGATGAAAAGTGAGTGGTTGGTTGTTGGTTTTAGTTTTAGTACAGAAAAGTAAGTGGGTTGGTTGGGATTTTAGTGCAGAAAGTAAAGTACTGAAAGTAAAAGGAGAAGACTTACAGCAAGTGGGATGCTTGAAGGATAAGTCTTGCGGAGAGTAAGCTGTTGATATTGCAGTTGATATTGAGACTGAAAGTAAAGTGCAGATGATGTTTTAAGTTAAGGAAAGTATTCGGTTTTAGGGGCCTTGTATCATAGTCTGTTTATCACTGACCTCTAATAATCATACTATGTATTCAAAAAGTGTATCAAGGCCATTCCAAGCACTTGATTTGCCACACTGTCTAGTCCATTCCAAGACATAGAGCACTTGTTCTATTCAAACTAATACCCCATTCCAAGGTATATTAGCCTTATGTGCATCCATTTGATCAATCATTCCCGATCAACCAAATGGTGTTTTAAAGAGGTCAAACTCCTCAGATAAGTTTTGCCATTCCAAGCATCCACTTATCCGAGTATGTTTACGAACCCCACGGAAGAGTTTTGCCATTCCAAGCATCCACTCAACCTTGGAAGTTCTAACCTAATATGTGGCACATAGAACAAGTTTTGAACACATAGAGGCATTAAGAGTAGGGCCTAAAACATATTAAGACACAAGTACACCTTTCAACCGAATGAAGGGTTTAGCTACGAATATCCATGGAACAGGACATCATAGCTAAATACTTGAAGGTTTTCAAAAGACAGTAAAGTAAAAGGAGAATACTCAAGAACCATTAGGAGTAAACTCAAGAACAACTAGAATACTCAAGAACTAACAGGAGTATTATAGATTTAAAACAAGTGTTTACAAGAGTAGTGCCCAAAATCTAGAGAGAAGCTAGAGCTTTGTGATGGAGGATGTTTTGAAATGAGGATTGTGGGATGATTTACAAAGGGAAGGAGATGTCTTATTTATAGGCTAAGGAGAGTGAGGAGAGGCCAACACTTGGCACAAGATGGGAGGAGGCTTCAAAAGCCATCGGAGTGACTCATCACTCCAAAAGCCGCCGGCCACATGGAGGAAGGGGAGAGGAGAAGCCCTTAGCCGCCGGCTAGGTGGAGGAGAAGGAGTGGTGGAGTGAGTTTGTGATCTCATTCCCAAAAGCCATCGGTCCTTTCAGCTCCGGACTGACTCTGGTTGCCCTTCGGTTGGACTTGTTTCGAGTGATTCCATGTCAGGTTCATGAGATTTGTATAGTCGGAGTCTGGTCGTGACTTGGAATGACTCGTAATTCATTTTCAGCTTAAAAACTTCTCCTTAGCCTGTATTCTCTCTAGACTTCAAAATACCATGTAGATAAATATCGGAACTAACAAGCAAAAGTTAAATAGACAAAGAGTCTAATTTGGTGGGTTTAACTGTGTTTATGATTCATACAATTATGGTCCATCAGATCACCCCACACTTTTAGTTGTTCGTCCCGAACAATGCTTTTTAAGGGCGGAACACAATCTAAGTAAAAACTTTTAAATATGAAAGTGAGACTATGGGACTGGATTTATCCAAATTCATGCATTACTTACTTATTACCAAACTAAACCGTGTAAATACTTAGAAGAAACTTGATACTTGTACCTTCGTGCCGAGATGCAAATTAATTCGGATGTTTCGGGAGATAGCCCTTTTCAGGCTCCTGGACTGCATTCTCGGGATCGACTCGCACTATATGGTTTCCTTGTAGCTTTCTCTAGCACGTGATTCGGTTCGGGTTTCACTGAGTTGAGCACTTTGATTTCATTTTGGCGAGGGACAGCTTCTGTAGTGAATCGGCCTTTGGCCTTTGATATTGAGTTGGAGTTTCTTCACTTTTGTTTGGTTAAAACCTTCACAATTTTGGCCTTTGGCCTTTGATTAGCTTCTTTGAGCTTTTACTTCTTTGTGACTTGCTAGTCCATTTTCTCAGCCTTTTTGGGAGGTCCAATCGTCGCCCGCAAGCATATGGAAATACCTCCCCGCTCTTTCTCATCCTCGCCGTTTCGCGCGGGTCAAAATGAGGGTTGCCCATTTATTTTCCCGGCTACTCTGACTAGAGATAGGACGGTTTGATTCCCGTCCCGCCTCTTGCATAAACACTGCATGGCGGAGATGACTTCAATCTTTTCTGAAACCCGAAGTGCAGCCTCCACTGACTTCGTAAACCATATAGTTAGATCTGATCCTTCGAGTGCTTGCCAAGCCTCTCTAGGGCAGTTTATGTCAACTCCACATCCCCTGTATATCTCAGCACAAAGGGACAAATGAGAAGTTAAATTCTAAGTTTTTAAACAGTTGAATTTTCACAAGGTAAATGCATGAATTTAGATCTATCTTTTTCACATTCTCAAGTTCATATTTTCAAAAAGATAATATTAAGGGAAAAGGAAAAAGAAAAAGCATGTTAACTATGTACACAAGCGGTTCTCACCCCACACTTTTGAACGAAGGCGTGCCTTTCAGCACGACTTAGTTCAAAAGTCATGCAAATATATACAAGAGAAGGAAATGATATTAAGGAAAAGAGAAGAACTAAACTCCCTTTTACTGTGTCGTGTCGTGGAACGTCATAGCTTGAGCTGGATAATCGAGGGAGTTCGGCTGGGGCCTTGAACTCTCAGCGCGGGCCCGGTAATTTCTCGGAAGCTGCCCGGCTGATCTGATCTTGCTCCAAGAATCGATTCCTACAAGGGGTCATTCCTTCTCCTGACCAGTGCCTTTGTTTAACGTCGTTGGCTCGACGCATGGGGATCACAAGTTTGGATCCCATGGGTGGCTCAGGTCAAATTTTGCCGCAGCTCCTGCGTTGATTCTAGCCTTGACTTTTCCTGGGTTTTTGGGGGATGATGGGCTTGGGTCCAGTTCCCATGGTTCTGGTGGTTTCTCCTTCCATCGTCTCTGAGAAGGCGAGGGACCTTTCACTACTAGTCTCTTGAATTGGGTTCTCTTCTGTTCAAGGCTGCCTTGTCTAGTTGTGGCGAAAAATTGCTCCATCAAGGAGTCGTTCTGATTAGGCCCTTCTTCCATCCTTCTTTTAGCCTCTTCATTGATCACATAGTTTTCTGCAATTTGTTTATTGATCAAGGGAAAAAGTTGGGAAGCTTGCATCTTAAGGCTTGGTCCTTGGTTTCTTCGAACGGCCTCCCTATTACGAGCTCTTTGGTTTCTGATGAGTTGTTCCGGATCGTCAATAAATGGAGGTGGAGCCTCATTATTTCGATCGTACAGGTTTATCTCGTCGTCATCCTGATAGTCATGGTGGCTTCCTTCGCGAGACATGGTTGTATTGAAGCGAGTACCGATTCAAAGAACACTTATCCCATTGTTAATTTCTAACTCTAATTCCCCGGCAACGGCGCCAATTTTGACGGATGCACAGTCGTTGTGTGCAAAAGTCAAGAATATATTTATAAGTCCGCTACTCGCGACTTTACTACTGGGTAGCAAGTGGTAAGTAGGGGTCGAACCCAAGGGAATTAGGGGGATAGTTGTTCTTTGAGGAATATACTGAGAGGGAGCGTGATTTTAGGTGGATTGAGGTTTTAGCGATGAAAAGTGAGTGGTTGGTTGTTGGTTTTAGTTTTAGTACAGAAAAGTAAGTGGGTTGGTTGGGATTTTAGTGCAGAAAGTAAAGTACTGAAACTAAAAGGAGAAGACTTACAGCAAGTGGGATGCTTGAAGGATAAGTCTTGCGGAGAGTAAGCGGTTGATATTGAGACTGAAAGTAAAGTGCAGATGATGTTTTAAGTTAAGTAAGTATTCGGTTTTAGGGGCCTTGTATCATAGGCTGTTTATCATTGACCTCTAATAATCATACTATGTATTCAAAAGTGTATCAAGGCCATTCCAAGCACTTGATTTGCCACACTGTCTAGTCCATTCCAAGACATAGAGCACTTGTTCTATTCAGACTAATACCCCATTCCAAGGTATATTAGCCTTATGTGCATCCATTTGATCAATCATTCCCTATCAACCAAATGGTGTTTTAAAGAGATCAAACTCCTCAGATAAGTTTTGCCATTCCAAGCATCCACTTATCCGAGTATGTTTACGAACCCCACGGAAGAGTTTTGCCATTCCAAGCATCCACTCAACCTTGGAAGTTCTAACCTAATATGTGGCACATAGAACAAGTTTTGAACACATAGAGGCATTAAGAGTAGGGCCTAAAACATATTAAGACACAAGTACACCCCTTCAACCGAATGAAGGGTTTAGCTACGAATATCCATGGAACAGGACATCATAGCTAAATACTTGAAGGTTTTCAAAAGACAGTAAAGTAAAAGGAGAATACCAAGAACCATTAGGAGTAAACTCAAGAACAACTAGAATACTCAAGAACTAACAGGAGTATTATAGATTTAAAACAAGTGTTTACAAGAGTAGTGCCCAAAGTCTAGAGAGAAGCTAGAGCTTTGTGATGGAGGATGTTTTGAAATGAGGATTGTGGGATGATTTACAAAGGGAAGGAGATGTCTTATTTATAGGCTAAGGAGAGTGAGGAGAGGCCAACACTTGGCACAAGATGGGAGGAGGCTTCAAAAGCCATCGGAGTGACTCATCACTCCAAAAGCCGCCGGCCACATGGAGGAAGGGGAGAGGAGAAGCCCTTAGCCGCCGGCTAGGTGGAGGAGAAGGAGTGGTGGAGTGAGTTTGTGATCTCATTCCCAAAAGCCATCGGTCCTTTCAGCTCCGGACTGACTCTGGTTGCCCTTCGGTTGGACTTGTTTTGAGTGATTCCATGTCAGGTTCATGAGATTTGTATAGTCGGAGTCTGGTCGTGACTTGGAATGACTCGTAATTCATTTTCAGCTTAAAAACTCCTCCTTAGCCTGTATTCTCTCTAGACTTCAAAATACCCTGTAGATAAATATCGGAACTAACAAGCAAAAGTTAAATAGACAAAGAGTCTAATTTGGTGGGTTTAACTGTGTTTATGATTCATACAATTATGGTCCATCAGTGCTCCTAGTTGTTTTATTTTCAGTACTGCTTGCAAAGGTGTTCAACATCTGTCTGAACACTCCCTCGGAGTGTAGCTTGAACAGATAACAGTATTTCAATTGGTATCAGAGCAAACACTCGACACATTGAGTGGGATCCTAATACTGTTCTTGAGACTCTAAAGGAAGGACAAAGCATAAACCGACCCTCGCTACTTGAAGGATTAAACTATGCCTGCTGGAAGCCCAAGATGAAATCCTTTTTGAAATCCCTTGACGAAAAGGCTTGGAAGGCCGTTTTGATCGGATGGACTCAACCCACGATGGAGAATCTTGTGGGAGAAGTCGTTCCGAAACCAAAAGCTCTGTGGACTGAAGACGATGAGAAAGCGTCAGTTGGAAACTCAAAGGCTATGAACGCAATTTTTTCTGGTGTGGACGAGAACGTGCTGAAACTGGTCATTAACTGTGAAGTCGCAAAGGAAGCATGGGATATCCTTCAAACAGCTTATGAAGGTACTGACAAAGTTTGCAATTTGCGAATGCAGATTGTGACAACCAAGTTCGAGGATATGAAGATGGAGGACAGTGAAACCAACCCTGAGTTCAATGCCAGAGTTCTAGATCTGTCCAATGAGGCGGCTGCACTGGGAAAGCCCATTGACGGAGAAAGAATGGCCAGCAAAGTTTTAAGATCGCTCCCTCCAAGATTTGCCATGAAGGTCACTGCTATTGAGGAGATGCATGATATCTCCACACTAAAATTGGACGAGCTCATGGGTTCACTCAGAACTTACGAGATGAATCACGAAGCCCAATCCAGAGGGGGGAAAGGCATTGCCCTAAAAGCGGAAGTGTCCAAAGGCCTATCTGAGACTGACTGCACTACTGAGCAACTGGCAATGATGGCTCAGAACTTTGGCAGGATGATTCGAAAAATCAACAGACGTGGCCCTGAGCAAGGTCAGTTGTCCTCGAGTAATTTTCGCAACTGGAAAACAGCCTAGATGAAGACCAATGAGAAAGAACAGGACTCCTCTAAAAAAGGGAAAGAGATTCAATGCCACGAATGTAGGGGTTTCGGTCACATCCAGGCAAAATGCGCCAACACCCTCAAGAAGAAAAAGGCAATGGATGCAAATCTCAGCGACAGTGAGTCGGATGAAGAGGAGGATGGCGATGAAACTACCAACTTTGTCGCATTCATTACAACCATAGGAGAATGCAGTGAATTCAGTAAAAATAAGACCGTATGCATCGTTGCTTTCAGCTCATCGAGCCACATGGAGAAAGATCGCTGGTACTTCGACAGTGGATGCTCCGCCCATATGACAGGTAACTCAAAGTTTCTTACACGTATTCGACCTGTTATGAAAAGGCAGTTTGTCACTTTCGGAGATGGAGGAAAGGGTCAGGTGATCGGCTGTGGGACATTGAAGGTTCCGGATCTCCCTGTACTCAAAGACACCCTCCTAGTTGAAGGATTGAAGGTGAACCTAATCAGTATAAGTCAACTGTGTGACGGCGGACACCATGTCAAATTCACTCATGACTCGTGTCAAGTTTTGGATAAAGAAGGAGGCACACTGATGAAAGGTAGCTGGGCAGCCAACAACTGTTACCTCATAGACTCTACTGGAACAGTTGCTGCATCAGCTTGTTTATCAAGTCAAGCGGATGAGATGGCACTGTGGCACAGGCGCTTGGGTCACCTGAGTCTCAAGACCTTGAAGAAGCTTTGCTCAACTGGTCTCATCCGAGGAATGCCCAATGTGACAGGTGATAAAGATGTAATATGTGGTGAATGCCAAATCGGGAAACAGACAAAGGCTTCACATCCCAACGCCTCGGAGATCAGCACCACCAGACCGTTGGAACTGATCCATATGGACCTGATGGGCCCAATGCAAGTTGAGAGCTATGGCGGCAAGAAGTATGTTCTGGTGTGTGGACGACTTCACCAGATATACATGGACTAGGTTCCTTCGAGACAAGACTGAAGCTGCACAACAATTCATCGAACTTGCTACCTTACTCCAGAGAGAGAGAGAGAGGGAGGACAAAGGAGAAAGTCTGGTGTCCATCAGAAGTGATAACGGCAAAGAATTTAAGAATAGCACTATGGCCACTTACTGTGCAGAACACGGGATAGCTCATCAATTCTCATCCGCTATCACCCCACAGCAGAATGGAGTAGCGGAACGCAAGAACCAAACCATTCAGGAGATGGCTCGTGTAATGATTCATGCCAACAAGATTCCTCTGAAGTTCTGGTCAGAAGCTATGAATACGGCGTGTCACATCATAAATCATGTGACGATACTGACAGGCGTCGTCGGTCAAGTCAAATTTGAATTTATAATTTCCCTGCAAAACACTAGTAAAGCGGCAAGCAAGGGTCGAACCCTAGAGAGCTGGTGAGGTTTGGTTGTCCTGTGAACAAATTGATTGGGGGTTTGTGAGCAATTGTTGTGAAAAGTGCACGGGAAATAAATCGAAAGTAATTCAATCAGAGAAAGCATTCGGTCTAGGGTTTCTATTGTGACTCGTTTATCATTGACTTCTAATAATCTAATTTCATGTTCCGAAGTGTGGTTACTCCGTTTCAGGTTATAACCTAAGGTAGAGCCGTTTCAAGCCACTATGCCACAATCTACTCCGTTTCATGTTATAGACTTCTAGTTCTAGCAAACCTAATACTCCGTTTCAGGTTATATTAGGTTAAGTGCAACTACTTGTCCTAACGGTTTAGTATCAAACAAGCAGCGAATAAAGGGATTGAATTGTTCGGCTAAGTTTTACCATTGCAAGTATCCGCTTAGCTTCACAATTCAATCTGAGATAAATAACACAAGAACTACTGGAACATAAAATAGCATTAAGCAATGAGTCTCAAAACTTCGTCACAATATATTGAACCCTAAACCGAACAGAGAATTTAGCTACTCATGTCCATGGAAAGTAAACACAAAGTTTTATGAATGAAGGTAAAAGAATTCTTCTCTCGTCGAAGCTTAGTGCTCGTCTCCTCCAGGGGCGGTTGGTGATGATCGGATCACTGAGTTGATTCCTTCGTTCGATGATGATTATGCCCTGACCAAGAGGTCTTATTTATAGCAGAAACCTAGGGCTTCTAAGTCGGTTCCATGTTCCCTACTCTGTTTTTGGGCCAAAGTCCAAAAACGAAATTAGGAAACTCCTTAAAACCGCCACGCTTGGCTTTGCTTGAACGCCACTCTTTGTTGCACCGCCTTGGACGAAATTAGGAAACTTCTAAATCGCCATGCCTTGGACTTGCACCGACTTGACATGGGACGAGCCGAGAATTCCACCGACTTGGCCGAGCGGCTGGGTTTGTCTCGGGCGTAGGCTGGAATGGCCTGGGACGCGGCCTGGTATTTTCTCGGGCGCGGCTCGGCCAAAGATGCGGGCGGGCCGGCCAAAACTGCCTTGTGATGTTTTTTGCACCAAATGCCATCTTTAACGCGCGTTTCCTCCTAGAGCTTCCAAAACACCTGAAATGTAAAACACACTAACAAGTAACTTGTTCGCATAATAAAGTGTCGGAATTGGTGGGATTTGTTGACTCGATGAGTCGTATAAATACGGCTCATCAAACCACCCCACACTTAAACTTGTTTGTCCCGAACAAGAACTAAGTCATAGAAGGAAAATAAACGCATCACCACAATTTCTTCGACGTCCTAGATAATGCTACATGAATCTGAGTTGCTAGTCTAGACTTGCTTTTCAATGCGTGACTCAATCGTTACTATGATTATCATGCTCAACATGGAATAAATTTGATACGTGTTACCTTTGAATGAGTGGGAGATAGTCCTCTTTAGACCCATGATCTGTACTCGCTGGTCCGGACTCTCGCTATATGGTTACACGTCATTGCTTTTTCTTGCACATGATTTGTTCGAGCTTCAAGGTTTTCTGAGCTTTTTTTTGTTGTTGGACAATTTTCGTAGTGATTTCTTTGGCTCTTGATGTAACATTGATGTACTTCACTTTTGTTGCGCATAGAACTTTGACTGATTTTTCCTTGAGCTCTGCTCCTTATTGTGAATTGCTTGTCCTTCTTTTCTTTTTCTTTTGAGGAAGGTCCAATCATCGCCCGCAAGCATATGGAAATACCTCCCTGCTCTTTCTCATCCTCGTCCTTTTTGTCGCGAGTCAAGCTGAGGGTCGCTCATCTATTTTCCCGGTTACTTCGGACTAGAGATAGGACGATCTGTTTTCCCGTCCCGCCTTCCTACATAAACGCTGCAGTGGCGGAGCAAACTCTGAACCATGTTGCCTCAAAGTGCTAGCCTCCACGAAATCCACATAACCATATAATTTGAAGTCCGGTCCTTTAAGCGCTTTGTCAAGTGTCTCTAGGACTATCAACTCAAAAGCACGTAATAGGTTAAGCTCACATGTTAAAGCACAACTCAAATTTCATGAGAAAAATGCATCTAATCAGCTCATCTATTTCACATTATCAACATTCAATACCGCATATCCGAAAAATAGAGAGAAATTCATATTTTCAAAAAAATTCAATTTTAAGGGAAACGTGCAGACACTATGCAGGTGCAAAAACTAAATGTGCTGACACAACAAACTCTCCCACCCCACACTTTTGAACAAAGCCGTGTCCTCACGGCACGACTTAAATTCAAAGACACAACTATGCAAGCAAACAAACGTAGGGAAAAGAAGTAGAGAGTAAAAGGTGAACAGGCACTCCCCTCGTGTGGTCGCGAGATGTGAATCGCTCTTCCAAGGTTATTTGATATTCTAAACACTTCTGTCGAGCTGGAATTTTCAGATGATGAACTTGGGTCGAGGATTTTGGCAGTGTGCCCATTCTGTGCGCACAGGGCTCGCAACGGGTTGGGTCTCCGGGCGACTTTCCAGGACACTATGGGATTTTTCACTTGTCTCCATATATGGGCCATTGTAAGACTATTGGTCGAGCCAGAATCTCCAATTGGCCAAGTTTGTCCAAGGATTTCCTCCACGCCCTAATTCTGCGCCCGGGATGCTTCACGCTGGCTCGGCTCGGTCGGCCGGTGTTGGGGCCTGGTGCGCTCCACACTGAGGTGCATGTTTCCTGCATAAAAAACATCTCCTTTCCCAAAAGACAATGTGAGGAACATGACTCAAGACTCACATAAATGGAAAACGAAATAAAATAAAATAAAGACTGAGAAACAAAACTTTTGCCGGGCTGCCTCCATGCGAGCGCCTTTGTTTTACGTCGTTGGCTCGACGGTACCTCGTTTATGATTCAGTGGGAGGCTCGGCTAGGTTAAATTGCTGAACAGTTAGGTCGACCTCGCCGTGATAGTGCTTCACTCGTTGCCCATTGATCTTGAACCGGCCTCCATCTGTCGGGCTCTCTAGCTCAAGTGCTCCGTGATTGAATACCATTGTTACCGTGTATGGGCCTGTCCATCTAGAACGCAACTTGCCGGGCATCAACCGTAAGCGTGATGAAAATACCAGAACTTGCTGGCCTATCTCGAATGTGCGCCGAAGGATGAATTTGTCATGGTATAGCTTGGTCTGCGCCTTGTAGTCTGATTGGCTCTCATAAGCCTCTAGGCGCAGCTCCTCAAGCTCACAAAGCTGTAGTTTCCTATCCAGCCCGACTGCCTGCAAGTCGGGATTGCACTTCTTGAGCGCCCAGTAGGCCTTGTGCTCCAGCTCGACCGGAAGGTGGCATGCCTTCCCGTACACCAACCGAAAAGGCGATGTGCCTATCGGTGTCTTGTAGGCTGTCCTGTAGGCCCATAATGCTTCGTGCAACCTTTGACTCCAGTCCTTCCTAGTCGGGTTCACCATCTTCTCGAGAATCCCCTTTATTTCGCGATTGGAGATCTCCGCTTGTCCATTCGTCTGGGATGGTAGGCTATGGAAGTGCGGTGGTGAACATGGTACTGCTTCAAAGTCGCTGCCATCATCCTGTTGCAAAAGTGTGTTCCCTGATCACTGATTATGGCCTTAGGCACTCCGTACCTGCAAAATATGTTAGTGCGCAGAAAATCTACAACTATCTTAGCATCATCGCACCTTGTGGCCTTGGCCTCTACCCATTTAGACACGTAATCCACATCAACAAGAATATAAGCGTAGCCACACGATACAGGAAAAGGACCCATGAAATCAATACCCCATATGTCAAAGACATCATTAACTAAAATAGGCACTTGAGGCATCTCATTCCTAGCAGATATGTTGCCTACCTGTTGACACTTATCACATCTTTTACAATGATTGTAGGCATCTCTAAACACATGCGGCCAAAAGAATCCACTATCTAAAATCTTCCGACTAGTTCTTTTCGAGCCAAAATGGCCACCACAAGCATGCTCATGACAGAAACTAAGCACATAAGCAATTTCATCACCAGGGATACACCGCCTAAGTATTTGGTCTACCCCGATCTTCCACAAATAAGGGTCATCCCACACATAGTATTTCGAATCATGCTTAAGTTTCATGCATTGACCTTTCGAGTAAGAGGGGGGAAATTTACCTCCGACCAGGTAGTTCACCATCGAAGCGTACCATGGTACCTTACCTGTGAGAGCATACAAGTGCTCGTCCGGGAAGGTCTCGGTGATCTGTCCGGCGTCCTCGTCTCGAACCAGTCGGCTCAAGTGGTCGGCCACCGTGTTCTCTATCCCCTTCTTGTCCTTGATCTCTAGGTTAAATTCCTGTAGCAGCAAGATCCACCTAATCAGCTGCGGCTTGGCCTCCTTCTTCGTCATCAGATACCTGATAGCCGCATGGTCAGAAAACACAACCACTTTAGTTCCGAGCAAATATGACCTAAATTTCTCCAAGGCAAACACCACTGCTAGCAATTCTTTCTCAGTGGTCGAGTAGTTCCGCTGGGCCACGTCCAGAGTCCTCGAAGCGCAGTAAATCACAACGGGCTTTTTGTGCACCCTCTGGCCGAGCACAGCTCCTACAGCGTAGTCGCTGGCGTCGCACATGATCTCGAATGGCTGGTCCCAATTTAGTGCTCGGATGATGGGCGTACTGGTGAGGGCGTGTTTCAGCTCATCAATGGCCTCCCTGCATGAATCTGTAAACTCAAAAGGAACATCTTTTTGCACAAGGTTAGATAAAGGCAGCGCCTTCTTCGAGAAGTCCTTAACGAATCTACGATAAAAACCAGCATGTCCAAGAAAAGACTTAATATCACGCATCGTCAGAGGATAAGGAAGAGTAAGAATCAAATCTATTTTAGCCTTGTCAACCTTAAAGCCTTCATGTGAAACAATATGTCCTAGGACCACACCATGAGTAACCATAAAGTGACACTTTTCATAATTGAGCACCAAATTCATAGAAACACAACGTGCTAACACTGTACTCAAGTTATCTAAGCATGCATCAAAAGTGTCACCATACACAGTAAAATCATCCATAAACACCTCAATGAATGTACCTATCATGTCCAAGAATATGCTAGTAACCACCCGCTGAAAGGTGCCGGGTGCGTTACACAAACCAAAGGACATTCGGCGATAAGTAAACGTACCGAATGGACATGTGAAGGTCGTTTTTTCCTGATCCTCGGGTGCTAAGGGAATCTAAATGTACCCGGAAAAACCATCAAGAAAATAAAAGTAAGGCTTACCTGCTAGCCTGTCGAGCATCTGGTCAATAAACGGAAGAGGAAAGTGATCCTTGCGCGTTACTGCGTTCAGCTTCCTGTAGTCGATGCACATGCGCCATCCGTTCTTAACTCGAGTTGTCACCGTCTCGCCCGCAGCGTTCTTCTTGACTGTGATCCCTGTTTTCTTCGGAACCAGATGCACCGGCTCACCCATTGACTGTCCGAGATCGGGTAGATTACATCCGCGTCCAGTAACTTCTGAATCTCCTTCTACACGACCTCCATCATGATCGGGTTCAATCTACGTTGAGGCTCTCTCGATGGCTTGGCCCCACCCTCTAGTAAGATTCGATGCATGCAAACTGCCGGGCTAATTCCTCGGATGTCCGCAAGCGTCCAGCCGATGGCCAGCTTGTAGCGCCTGAGTACCTCTACCAACCGGCGCTCCTGATCTGCTTCTAGCCCGTTTTTGATGATGACGGGCAGCGTGTTGTTCTCTCCCAGGAACGCATACTTCAAGTGCTCAGGTAGAGGTTTCAGTTCCACTTCGGGTGCCTGCACAATAGAAGGCAAGAACACATTTGATTTAAATAGTCAAACTTCATTAACTTTATACCTGGGCGTGAGTGGTTGTGCGATCTGTAGCCGGGACAACACGTCAAGAATGCCCTCTACTAGCTCATACGAGTCCTCATGTGAGTACACGGCTCTCTCGAGTGCGAGCACGAGTGGGTCTTCTCCCCTCTCTGGTTGCACCTCTTGGAGTAGGTCGTCCAGCGTGTCTAGGGCATGCACTGCTTCAAACTCCAATGGGTGCTTCATGGCCCGGAAGATATCAAAGCGAATCACTTCGCCCTCTACCTCCATGGAAAGAGTGCCGCTATCGCAGTCGATCTTCATCTTGGACGTCTTAAGAAACGGGCGGCCTAGTAGAATAGGCGCATGGTAGGCCCGGTCGCCACTCTCCATCTTCAGCACTGTCGAACTGACCGAGAAAATCACGGCAGGCCCGATCCTCACTGAAGAGCTGCTCGAGAAAGACCCGGTCCTTATGGCCGAGAAGCCCCAACTTAACCCTTCATGTTTTATGCAGATCACGGACACAAGAGATGATGTGATCAATGATGATGTAGTGCTAGGCGAGTTGGAGGAGAAGCATGAGCCAAAACAGCCGACAAAGGAGCTCTCGCTCGTCACAAGCCAAGAAGAGCCTCTTGAAAAGTGTAAGGACCTAGGAAGGCCAATCATCTCTGCCACAAAGAAGAGGGTTAGCAAGGACGCATGCTCGAGGTCGCTTAAAGGCAGAATTCAGAACTTCCACAATTGCAAAGATGCCAACCGGCCATACACGAAGAAGCGACCGAGATATGGCCCGGTGGAATGGAAACCCGGAAGGAGAAACAAGAGAGCACGGCTCATTGGACCAGCAGCTATGGTCAAGAAATCCACACCTTCTCGGAGCTATGTAAAGAAGAACCTGCCAATGCAATGGAGAACTGATGGACCATAATTGTATGAAGAGATATTACGAGTCAGTCCAAGGTCGCACCAGATTCCGACTGAAGAAATATCATGAACCTGACATGGAATCACTCAAAACAAGTCCAACCGAAGAGCAACCAGAGTCAGTCCGGAGCTGAAATGAATCACTTAAAACACTACCTGCACTTACTTCCTTAGTATAAACTGCCCTTTCAACTGCTGACGTTCCGCAAGACTTGCCGATCACGCAACAACCGCTGTAAGTCTTCTTTTTACTTTCAGTATTTACTTTTATGTCATTTACTTTTCCGCACTAAAAACCAAAACCAACCAACCAATCACTTAGCTGTTAGTAGTAAAACCTCAATCAACCAAATCCACGCTCCCCCGCTGTACGATCCCTCAAAGAACAACTTATCCCCCTAATTCCCTTGGGTTCGACCCCTACTTACCACTTGCTACCCAGTAGTGAAGTCGCGAGTAGCGGACTTATAAATTTATTTGTACATTTGCTCTGACGACAAGCATCTGTCAAGAACCCAACCGAGCAGATCACTCCATGAGTTCTTTGGGCAAAGTAAAAGAACAGCCAAGAAGAAGTTCGACATGGGACCCCGACCCCTCCTAAGTGAGGTATCGTCGAGCTAACGACGTTAAACAAAGGCACTGGCCGGGAGGTAACCCGGCACACTTTCAGTTGCATGCATCTTTTAATTTTTCAATCATTTTACTTATGTCATTTAGCTTTTTGAGCCGTTCTCATCTTTCTTGTAAATATTTGCTTGCAATTGACTTTTGAACTAAGTCATGCCGAGAGGCACACCTTCGTTCAAAAGTGTGGGGTGAGAACTGCCTTTGTACATAGTTAGTTAACATGTTTTTTATTTTCCTTTTCCCTTAATATTATCTTTTTGAAAATATGAACTTGAGAATGTGAAAAAGATAGATCAAAATTCATGCATTTACCTTGTGAAATCTCAACTGCATAAAAACTTAGGATGTAACTTCTCATTTGTCCCTTTGTGCTGAGATATACAGGGGATGTGGAGTTGATATAAAATGCCCTAGAGAGGCTTGGCAAGCACTCGAAGGATCGAATTTTACTATATGGTTTACGAAGTCAGTGGAGGCTGCACTTCGGGTTTCATTGAAGATTGAAGTCATCTCCGTCGTGCAGCGTTTATGCAAGAGGCGGGACGGGAATCAAACCGTCCTATCTCTAGTCCTAGTAGCCGAGAAAATAGATGAGCGACCCTCATCTTGACCCGCGCGAAACGGCGAGGATGAGAAAGAGCGGGGAGGTATTTCCATATGCTCTCGGGCGATGATTGGACCTCCCAAAAGATTGAGAAAATGGACAAGCAAGTCACAAAGAAGCAAAGCTCGAAGAAGCAAATCAAAGGCCGAAGGCCAAATTCTGTGAAGGTTTTAACCGAAACAAAAGTAAAGAAGCTCCAATTCAAAATCACAGGCCGAAGGCCAAATCACTTCAAAAGCTGTCCCTCATCAAAAGAAAATCAAAGAGCTCAACTCAGTGAAACCCGAACCAAATCATGTGCTAGAGAAAGCTACAAGATAACCATTTAGTGCGAGTCGGTCCTAAGAATGCAGTCCAGGAGCCTGAAAAGGGCTATCTCCCGAATCATCCGAATTAATTTGCATCTCAGCTCGAAGGTACAAGTATCAAGTTTCTTCTAAGTATTTACACGGTTTAGATTGGTAACAAATAAGTATTGCATGAATAGGATAAATCTAGTCCCACATTCTCACTTTCCTATTTAAGAGTTTTTACTTGGATTGTGTGTGCCTATCTTTTAAATAGCATTGTTCGGGACGAACAAGTATAAGTGTGGGGTGATCTGATGGACCATATTTATATGATTCATTAAGACAGTTAAACCCACCAAATTAGACGCTTTGTCTTAACAACTTTTACTTGTTAGTTTCACTTTTGCTCTACAGGCTATTTCAAGGATTAGAGATGAAACGAGCTAAAAAGGAGTTCTTTAAGCTAAAAATGGATTACAAGTCATTCCAGACTACGACCAGATTCCGGCTTTACAACCTTCATGAACCCAACGTGGAATCACTCAAACATGTCCCAATGACTTGTTCCAAACCTCAACAAAGATCAAGAACTCAAGTTAATGCAAAGTCAAGCCACCCATGTGCAAGGCATGTGCTCCGATGGCTTTTTGGAGCAAAAGATCTCATTCCACTCACTTCTTCTCCTCCTCCACCTCACCACCGGCGGCTTCCATGGGGAGATGACACATGGCCGGCGGCTTTTGAAGCCCTCCTCCCCCTCTTGACATGTGTTGGCCTCTCCTCCACATCTTCTCCTCCTCCTTGCCTATAAATACTACATCTCCTCCTCCTTGAATCAATGTCCCATTTTGGTGCCAAAGTTACAAGTTTTAGTTTCATGTTCTAGTCCTTTGATCACTTGTAACTTTGGTAGAAAATCTCACTACAATCCTTGTAAAACACTTTACTTAAAATCAAAAGCTCCAACTTTGTTCTTGAGTTTTACTTTCGAAAACCTTTACTTTCCTGTCTTTCAAAAACCTTTACTTTTCAAGCACTTAGCTATGATGTCCTCTTCCATGGATATTCGTAGCTAAACCCTTCATTCGGTTGAAGGGGTGTGCTTGTATCAAAACATTTTTTAGACCCTTCTCTTAGTGCCTCTATTGTGTTTAAACTTGTTCTATGTGCCATATATTAGGTTAGAACACTATTGGTTGAGTGGAGGCTCGAAAGAGCAAAGCTCTTCCATGGGGTTCGTGAACATACGTGGTTAAGTGGAGGCTCGAAAGAGCAAAGCTTTTCTGTAGAGTTCAACCTCTTTAAAACACCACTTGGTTGATCGGAAATGATTGATCAGGTGGATGCACATAAGGCTAAGATACTTCGAAAGGAGGAATTAGCCTAAATAGAACAAGTGTTCTATGTCTTGAAAAGGACTAGACGGTGTGGCAAGTCGAGTGCTAGAAATAGCCTTGATACATTTTAAACACGTAGTATGATCATTAGAGGTCGATGATGAACAGATTTATGATACAAGGCCCCTAAAACCGAATCCTTTCCTTTGATCAAAACACTACCTTGCTGCTTACTTTCAATACACATATCAACTGCTTACTTTCAGTACCCATATCAACTGCTTACTTTCAGTACCCATATCAACTGCTTACTTTCAGTCCCATATCAACTGCTTACTTTCCGCAAGTCTTGTCCTTCAAGCATTTACTTTTCGTAAGTCTTGTCCTTCAAGCATTTACTTTTCGTAAGTCTTGTCCTTCAAGCATTTACTTTTCGTAAGTCTTGTCCTTCAAGCACTTACTTTCAGCACTAAAACCACAACCAACCCACTTACTTTTCAGCACTAAAATCACAATCAACCCCAAATCACACTCCCTTTCTGTACAAATCCTCAAAGAACTACTATCCACTAATTCCCTTGGGTTCGACCCCTACTTACCTCTTTACTATCCAATAGTAGAGTTACGAGTAGCGGACTTATAAATTTATCTTGCTTAGCACTCAACGACGTGCTCTGTCACCAGCTCTTTTACCATTTCCTCCAGTGACTTGCTGGGGCCTTGCTGATTCGGGCCTGCCTGGTTTTGGTTCTACCCTCGCTGCTGGTACTGGCCCGGACCGTTGTATCCTCCCTATTGCTGGCGGTATGGTGGACGGTAGTACTTCCCGGACTGTTGAGGCGTGGCCTGCTGTGGTGGTTCCCTCGGGGTTTGGTTGTCATTCCTCCAGTTCTGCCCGTTGGCCGCTTGTACGTACTGTCGATTCGGCCCAGCCCGATTGTTATAGTTCTGAAACCCGTCCACCGCATGGACTTCACCTTGATCTTCTTCCACTATGGCCGGACACGCATCTGTTTTGTAGTCTGTTGCACCATAAAACTCACACGGCCTCATCTGGACCGGCTGCCTCCTCATCAGCTGAACCATCATCTCCTTCATCTGCTTCATCTCTTCGGAACATTAAGTTTATGGTGTATCGGCCTTTGCAACATTCTTGGTCCGACTGAATTCCTCCTGCCGAGTGGTCTCCTCTCTGAACCTTGCGTTCTCGGCCACGTCTGTGATCAACTTCCTGATTCGACCTAGGGGCAGGTTCATGATCGTGCCTCCAGCCGAGGCGTCTAGGAGCATCCTGTCGAGCGGTCTCAGGCCAACGAGTAGGTACTCAATGACAAGCTTCTCCGGAAGTCCGAGGTTGCAGCAGCTCTATTCCAAGTGGTTGAACTTTTCTAGATAATCGTACATCGACTCGTTAGGCCCTTGTCTAAGATCCTATAGCTGCTTGTGAACCTGCATCGCCCTGCCCGCTGGGTAGTATTTGTTCAGGAACTTCCTCTGCATCTGGTCCCATGTCTGGATACTACCTGAAGGCAGAGACAAAAACCAATCATTAGCGGCATCAATCAAAGAGAAGTAAAAGGCCTTTAACTTAAAGTCTTCCACTTCAACTCCGTATGGTCTGAGGTTTTGGCAGATGCCATGGAGACGCTGAAGATGTGTGGTAGCCGACTCTCCCTGGCGTCCCGAGAACTTGGGCAGATGGTCCACGACTGCCGAGTTGATGACTATTCCCTCAAGTTCTGGCCCCTCTTAGATGCACCACGGTTGGTTCCGAAAGTTCGGAGCGGACAGCTCCCCCATGGTGGGCTCTCGGTAGTAGTTCTCTCCGTGATATTCTTCCCTGATGAGAGGTTGTGGTTGCAGCGGCTGTGGAGGCGGTTGCTGTGGAGGAGGCGGCTGCCTTGGTGGTTGCCTCGGGGCAACACCGTTCTGTGCCACTGGTGGCCTTTGATTCATTCTGGCGGCCTCCCTGTCCGCACGGTTCCGGTCTCGAATGAGTTGCTCCGGATCATCATAGAATGGGGGTATCACCTCGTTATTTTCATAGACCGGGTCTACCTCATTGTTGTTGTCATCGTCGATCTGGCTACCTGCACGAGACATTGCCATGCAGAGCAAATAGGGGAAACCCTAATTCGATTATTACTAAAAACAAAAAATATCTAAAAATTCAAAATAAAATAGGAAACGACTCCGGATGGCTAAAAACAACATATGTCACGAGCAAAGCTCGTGATATCTGACCGTGTCGTCGTTCCGCTCAGAATAAGGTATTGTGCGCTGAAATCGGACACCGGCAACTCGAATCCTGCTGTTTCGCTGTCCTGCTCAAAAATAGCCAAATTGAGACAAAAAAGCAGAAAAAATAAAAAAAGAGAAAGAACAACTTCACCGAAGCGCAGCTCCCCGGCAACGGCGCCAAAATTTGACAGGCGTCGTCGGTCAAGTCAAATTTGAATTTATAATTTCCCTGCAAAACACTAGTAAAGCGGCAAGCAAGGGTCGAACCCTAAAGAGCTGGTGAGGTTTGGTTGTCCTGTGAACAAATTGATTGGGGGTTTGTGAGCAGTTGTTGTGAAAAGTGCACGGGAAATAAATCGAAAGTAATTCAATCAGAGAAAGCATTCGGTATAGGGTTTCTATTGTGACTCGTTTATGATTGACTTCTAATAATCTAATTTCGTGTTCCGAAGTGTGGTTACTCCGTTTTAGGTTATAACCTAAGGTAGAGCCGTTTCAAGCCACTACGCCACAATCTACTCCGTTTCAGGTTATAGACTTCTAGTTCTAGCAAACCTAATACTCCGTTTCAGGTTATATTAGGTTAAGTGCAACTACTTGTCCTAACGGTTTAGTATCAAACAAGCAGCGAATAAAGGGATTGAATTGCTCGGCTAAGTTTTACCATTGCAAGTATCCGCTTAGCTTCACAATTCAATCTGAGATAAATAACACAGGAACTAGTGGAACATAAAATAGCATTAAGCAATGAGTCTCAAAACTTCGTCACAATATATTGAACCCTAAACCGAACAGGGAATTTAGCTACTCATGTCCATGGAAAGTAAACACGAAATTTTATGAATGAAGGTAAAAGAATTCTTCTCTCGTCGAAGCTTAGTCCTCGTCTCCTCCAGGGCCGGTTGGTGATGATCGGATCACTGAGTTAATTCCTTCGTTCGATGATGATTATGCCCGGACCAAGAGGTCTTATTTATAGCAGAAACCTAGGGCTTCTAAGTCGGTTCCATGTTCCCTAATCTATTTTTTGGCCAAAGTCCAAAAACGAAATTAGGAAACTCCTTAAAACCGCCACGCTTGGCTTTGCTTGAACGGCACTCTTTGTTGCACCGCCTTAGACGAAATTAGGAAACTTGTAAACCGCCATGCCTTGGAGTTGCACCGACTTGGCCTGGGACGAGCTGAGAATTCCGCCGACTTGGCCGAGCGGCTGGGTTTGTCTCAGGCGCAGGCTGGAATGGCCTTGGACGTGGCCTGGTATTCTCTCGGGCGTGGCTCGGCCAAAGATGCGGGCGGGCCGGCCAAAACTGCCTTGTGATGTTTTTGGCACAAAATGCCATCTTTAACGCGCATTTCCTCCTAGAGCTTCCAAAACACATGAAATGTAAAACACACTAACAAGTAGCTTGTTCGCATAATAAAGTGTCAGAATTGGTGGGATTTGTTGACTCGATGAGTCGTATAAATACGGCTCATCAATACGTACTGGTACGGAGATGACCTACTACGAACGTTGGAAAGGTAAGAAGCCCATTGTCAAGTACTTCCACATTTTTGGGAGTGAGTGCTACATCCTGAATGACCGTGAGTACCGACAGAAGCTGGATCCGAAGAGTGATGAGGGTTTCTTTCTAGGATATTCCTTGAACAGTCGAGCATATCGGGTGTTCAACAAGCGCACAGGCTCAGTCATGGAGTCAGTCAATGTCAAAGTCCAGGATGAAGTCATTGAGCAGGCTTGCTCAGACGATGCTGACGACAGTAATGGGACAGCACCTGAGACACAATCGTCGTCCCAGCAGACTGAGAATGAACCGACAGGCGGTGCGCCAACAGCTGACAATCATCCTGGAATCTCCTCACCTAACGAAGCTGATGATGTCAACACACAGGAGGATATAGCTGCCCTACAACCCTCTCGACGAATTGCCAGAGACCACCCAATTTCTGAGGTCATTGGAACACCAAGTGACGGAATAAGAACTCGCGGGAAGCAGATCAACTTCAGCGAACTAGCGGCCTGCTCGTGCTTTATGTCTGCTATAGAGCCGAAGAACATAAAGGAGGCACTGCTTGATGAGTATTGGGTCCTGGCTATACAGGAAGAACTGGAAGAGTTCGCTCGCAATGATGTATGGGACTTAGTTCCAAGACCGGATGGTGTGAATGTCATCGGCACAAAATGGATTTTCAAGAACAAGTCAGACGCCTCGGGAAATATCACGAGAAACAAGTCTCGCCTTGTGGCACAGGGCTATACCCAGATAGAAGGGATCGACTTTGACGAGACCTTTGCCTTTGTCGCGCGTCTTGAAGCCATTCGCCGGCTTCTTGCTCTGGCATGTCACTTAAAGTTTCAACTGTTCCAGATGGATGTTAAAAGTGCTTTCCTGAACGGGTTTCTAAATGAGGAAGTATTCGTTGCTCAGTCAAAAGGATTTGAGGACCCGCATCACCCTGCTTATGTGTACCACCTGAAGAAGGCAATGTACGGTCTCAAGCAGGCTCCCAGAGCATGGTATGAGCGTCTCACCGTGTTTCTCGTCGATCATGAATATGTGCGAGGGGGAGTAGACAAGACACTGTTTGTGAAGCACACAAGGTCAGATTTTTTTATCGCACAAATCTATGTTGACGATATAGTGTTTGGGCCCAACACCCAGAAGCTGGTGGATCAGTTCGTGGAACAGATGCAGAAAGAGTTCAAGATGAGCATGGTTGGAGAGATGAACTACTTTCTGGGACTCCATGTGATACAGAAGGATGATGGCATCTTCATCTCACAGAGCAAGTATGCCAAGAATCTGATAAAGTAATTTGATCTTGAGAAGGGAAGTCACAAAAGAACGCCAGCTGCTACGCACTTAAAGATCACTAAAGACAAAGCTTGAACAAAGGTCGATCAGACTCTGTACAGGAGCATGATTGGGAGTCTCTTGTACTTGACAGCCAGCAGACCTGATATAGCATATGCGGTAGGAGTTTGTGCGAGGTACTAGGCGGACCCGAAAGAGAGTCATCTTCTGCAAGTAAAGAGAATCATAAAATACGTATGCGGAACTGTTGACTTTGGAATCTGGTACACCAAGGACACCAACCCACACCTGGTTGGTTACTGCAACGCGGACTGGGCAGGAAACGCTGAAGATCGGAAGAGCACTTCTGGAGGTTGCTTCTTCTTGGGAAATAATTTGGTTTCCTGGTTCAGTAAAAAGCAAAATAGCATCTCGCTCTCTACGGCCGAAGCGGAGTATATCGCTGCAGGAAGTTGCTGCACTCAACTGCTATGGATGAAGTAAATGCTGTCTGAATACGGAGTGGAACAGAAGGAGATGACCATGTACTGTGACACTATGAGCGCAATCAGCATATCCAAAAACCCAGTACAACACTCCATGACGAAGCACATTGACATCAGACATCATTTTATCAGAGCGCTGGTTGAACAGAAGGTGGTGACCCTAATGTATGTGACAACGGACAAGCAATTGGCTGACATCTTCACCAAACCGCTGGATTCTTCACAGTTTGAGACACTCAGATCCTCCTTGGGTCTGTGTGTCGTCAAACACTAAGTGTTCCAGGCAGGGGTCAGTCATAGGCGGAACTCCAGCAAAACAGTTGGACTGACCTCTTGAGAAAGAAAGCTGGAACAGAAGGTACAATTCACAAGGTACAACTCCAGCAAGATTTCGGAGATTTTTTCGTGCCGTTATGAGGAAAGAAGAGATATTCTCAAAGACGCCTTTAGGAAGTTGAAAAGGCCATACTTTTGAAAATCAATTTATCTCGCCTGCTACTATTCTCGCACTCTCTTCCAAAACCCTAGAACTGCTGCCTCCTGGGAAATTCTCTAAAAGCTTCTGCTCCTCGGCGAATATGGTGAACACAAGGAAAGCATCTAAGTCTGTTGCCAAGTCATCGCCGGAACCAAAGAAGATGACCAAGAAATCGTCCAAAGCTCTTGCGTCAAATCCCCAAATCGCCAAGACAGAGAATCTAAAGGTGTCGAAGGAGAATAAGGCGTTGCCTTGCATTGACGGATCTGCCACAATGTCCGCTGCCAAAGTAACAGTCAAAGGAGCGGTTTCAGCAAACCCGAAGGCCGGGGCGGTGGAGAAGAAAGGACCAGAACCTACTGCAAAGCAGAAGGTAGTACCCTTGCAAACAGTGATGAGGTCTTCTAAACCAATCGATGCTAGTTCGACATCAACAAGTCATATTCCTCCATGGGCGATGCCCCAATCTGAGGTAATCTCAAACCCTAAAGCTCCGTTTGTTACTTCCGTGCCTGAGGAAGATGCGGTTGTTGCAAATAAAGAGGTTGAAAAGGGAGTGAAAGTTGTGGTAGATAAGAGTGGTGAAGCCAGTAGGGCTGTTGGTAGTAAGGATGATGTTTAAGTTGTGAAAGAAGGGGATCCTAGCAAGCCTGTGTCGAAGGTTGCTAGTTCAAGAGTATGGAGGGAGAAAATTCTTGCTTCTGGATATGTGCGTCCATCCGGACTTCGCAGGAAAGTTGTTAGTCGTCGAAAAGACTCTCCAAGGAAGTATCTTGCCAAGATTAGTGCTGTAAGAGGACGGCTCATTGCAATGTCAGATTCGGAGACCGAACAGCTTCTTGATTCTTCCGGCAAGAGGAAGGTGATTCTTGATGAAGGCTCTGAAGATGGTTCAGGTGAGAAGCATGAGGGATCTGGTGACGAACAACAAGCAAAACAAAATGATGGTGTGTCTGAAGAGTCTGATCCATCCGAGAAGGATGAAGAATTGGATGATATTTACAAGGACATTGATAATGTCGTTAAAGATTTGCAAAAGGAGGAGGTGTCAGTGCCTGTTGTGTCGAGACCAGAAGCCCATGCTGTAGGGGTTAAAGAATATGCACCAGCCATAAATTCACAAGCTACAAAGGAGGTAAGTGTGCCTGCAGATGTCTTCTCAGGTAGTCAGGCAGGAGTGGAGACAGTCTTTCCCCATGAGACCTCTGCCTCAGAGGCAGCATCAGTGGAAGAGTCAGCTGAAATTCCAGTCAATGTTCAAGGTGAGTTTCGTGATGATGATCATGTGAAGGAAGCCCGTGTTCCCGTGTCAGCCACCCCATCAGAGGATGCTCAGGATTTCGTTCCACTTGATAAGCTCAAAAAGTCTAAGAAGGACAAAGGAAAGAAGAAGGTCAACATTGAAGGTCCTGACAAGAAGGACTCAGCCAGGGATGCAGAGGGGAGTCAGACTGTAAGGGGAGTCAATGCAACCAAAAAGAGGAAACGGGAAGTCCCATCACCTGTTGCAGAAGATGCTCCAGCCGGCATTGTGAAGCATGGCATCTGGTTCGTAAACAAGGATGCAGCCAAGAAATGGAAGTCAGTTCAGAAAAGGAAGATAATTCCAGAAAGGCTTCTTAATGAGTCACGGTACAAAGGGAAGGAAGTAGTTCATGTATTGAATCAATCATGTCTGATCTGGACTCTAACAAGGTGCAAACCATTCAACGAACAGTTGGTTCGAGAGGAGATTGCGAACCTCCCTCCACAGTTTGTTGTGGTCGGAGACAAAGACTATGGAGTGGTCTACGTTAGAGGAAAGAAAGTTGAGCTTGATCCGGATCTCATCAATGTTTATTTCTCCATGGATGATCCAGCAGTCGATGAAGAGGAACCAGATTATGACAAAATTGCAGACACTATTACTGCGGGTTCGTTCCCTTGGTTGCCGGAGACAGTCATTCCTACAACCGATCTGACTACATTCTATTCATAGTTCTTCCGACAAATTGAATTGAATTAGCATACACTAAAATCGACAAAATCTGAACAACAACAAACCCTAATCGAGATACTAAATCGCACTGTTAGAAAACTCACCCGACTTTTGAATCGGCTTCTTCGGCGGAGGTTGCGAATCATCGTCTTCGGTCGCCGCCTTTCGAGCCATGACCGTCGTCTTCGGAATCGTTGCTTTTGTCGTCCTCTTCGATTCGTTCGCGGCGGAGTACAATGGTCGTCCGTAGGTTGGAAGCAAAAAGGGTTAGGGTTCGGTTCGTAAACAACAGGATCAGTTTTTGGAAAATGTTTGTGGGATGAGAATAACCCTGTAACCGTAGTGTGCCGTGATTTGGGTTAAAAATTATAAACTGATCTTGGCTGTTGATTATCAGAAATCTATGGACAAGATAAATTCTTATTTCTCACCTTATAGTCACTTCTCACCAGATCTCATCCCCTTTAAGTATTTACTTTACTTTAATTTAGTTTAATATAAACAAAAAACTTAATTTGTGTACTTATTGCTGAAAAATCTAAGTTAAATAAACAAACACTAAATCAAAACCGAAAATGTGATATTCTAAACCTTGGAAATGATCTTACGAAAACGAAATGCTTGTAAGAAATTTTTTTCTACGAAAAACTTTAAAAGAATAAATAAGGACATGAGGCAAAAATAGAAATAACGAATATAAAATGCTAAAATTATCTCGTATTAATACTACTTAATTTATTAATTAAGGCCTCTTTTTTCTATCTCGCTTCAGGCCTCCGATTAGCTTGAGCCGGCCCTGATATGAGTTGCTAGAGAGGGGGATAACCCTTGAAACTCCGTTTATCTATTTTACAATCTCTATATTGTCTTGTCAACTAGCATTGAAACATAAACCAACCTAAATCAATATTTGATAGGTATAGCCAAGTGGAAAATTTGATAACTCTTAGCGTAAATCCAGTTGCTCCCTTGGGTTCGACTGGGAATTCCAATTATAAATTCTTTTGACTAGAGTTTTGTTGTATATATTTGCATGAGAAAATCTACAACGTCAAAATGGCGCCGTTGTCGAGGAGCAAGTCTAACTTGGGACGAACATAACGTTAGAATGAGACTAACTTGGGACGAATATAGACAAACCTTAGACAAACGTTAGTCTCATTCTAAGGTTTGTCTATGTTCGTCCCTAGTTAGCCTCATTCTAAGTTTTGTCTTTGTTCGTCTTAAGTTAGTCTCATTCTAAGGTTTGTCTATGGTAGTCCCAAGTTAGTATCATTCTAACTTGTCTATGTTCGTCCTAAGTTAGTCTCATTCTAAGATTTGTCTATGTTCGTCCCAAGTTAGTCTCATTCTAACGTTTGTCTATGTTTGTCCCAAGTTAGTCTCATTCTAAGGTTTGTCTATGTTCGTCCCTAGAATGAGACAAACTTGGGACGAACAAAGACAAACCTTAGAATGAGACTAAGGTTTGTCATTGTTCGTCCCAAGTTAGTCTCATTCTAGGGACGAACAAAGACAACCCTTAGAATGAGACTAACATTTGTCTATGTTAGTCCCAAGTAAGTCTCATTCTAACGTTTGTCTATGTTCGTGCGAATGAGTATAAAGGGAATTCAAATTTCAAATTTGAGCAAATTGGGAATTTTTTGAAAATAAGTCCGTAAACAAAATTAATTTTGAAATCGATAAATTTACCGATTTACGGTTTTACCGAAAAATATAAATAAATATATATTATAAATTTAAAAAAACCAGCCGAAATTACAGTTTGCTCTCCACTAATCGAGTTATTGACCCAATTGCCCCAAATCCAAACTCAAATCACTCAAATGCACCAACTGAAACTCAAATAACCAATCTACCCCATTTTTTAACAATCCCGGTTTTCCAGAAACCGAAACTCATAATTCCGGTTTTTCTCCGATCGGAACTCTTTGAAAATGGAGACGTGGCTCGATTTGGTATGAAGTGGCATCCAGGTGGAGTCCCGGTTTTTGTGGAACCGGGATCATAATGATCCCGGTTTGAGAGGAATCGGCACATTTAATACTTTTTCTGTTTAATGCAAATTTAATGCTTTTACTGTTTTGGGGGCAACCGGCATTTAATGCCACATTTAATGCTTTGGCTGTTTTGGGCAAGCTCTTTGACTAAAAATTGGGCAAATTGGACCAAAACTATTCCTTTCTTTGTTATAGAAATTTATTATAATAAAAATAACGAAGGCGCTTTTATAATGCCGGTTGCTTTTGCTGTTTTGCCAGAGCACATTTAAATGTTTTGCTGTTTTGTCACTATTGTTTTGTGATGCCGGTTCCTCAAAAACCGGGACTCCACCTGGATGCCACTTCATACCAAATCGAGCCACGTTTCCATTTTCAAAGAGTTCCGGTAGAGGGAAAACCGGGATTATGAGTTCCGGTTTCTGGCAAACCGGGATTGTTAAAAAATAGGGTAGATTGGTTATTTGAGTTTCAGTTGGTGCATTTGAGTGATTTGAGTTTGGATTTGGGGCAATTGGGTCAATAACTCCACTAATCCCACTCAACCAAACGACTTTAGTACCACGTTCTATTAAAGCCTCAAACCTTCATTCCCGGGCGCGGCCAAAACGACTCCAGTAGCACCATAGATTTATCCTTCTCTTTTTCCAGCAAGAACTTAAGGACCTAAAGGACTCGAACTAAGGACTTGAACTGAACCTAGCCTAGCAGCCCTTTCCCTAGCTGAAACTAAATTAATACATAAACAAAAATACACGGTATTTAGGTTCGCTTCACCGAGGGTTTCTTCATTGAAGAAGATCAAGGGAGAGAAAGTGAGAAAGAGCGACAGAATGAGTTTTCCCTATTTACGGTAACTGATCAGATTGATAGATGAAGTTGGTTATATTGCACAGGAAGAAATTAAAGAGTTGAATGAACCAATAGGCCAATAATACATGTTTAATTGGATGTATTCGGAAGAATGTGAAGAAGAAAAAAAGATGAACCACATACTAAATTATAGTAATATGACATGAAAGTTCGAGCATACAGTGAAAGTGCAAACTTAACGAAAGCAATCCAACAAGAATAACATTTCAAAATTAATTAAATTTCAAGAAGTGTTTAAAGTTTAAAAGTGAAATTATATCCCCTGTTCAAGCAAGTGTTCTCGGTCGTGTTTCGACAGACCTTGAACTCTCTCCACAACAGTTCAACAAACAGATCAAACAGAACAGTAAAACAGGAGCACGCACAGGTTGATAACCCAGTTCGGCCAGGCCTACTCTGGGGGGTTTCCCACACCCGGAAAAGGGACAACAAATCTTTATTACGAGTATAGAGCTTTCACGTGGACTTACACTTACACCTTGTAATTGCCTAGCCTCTATTCCTCCGTCTCTCAGATTTGCAACCAAGGTTCGTCGCAACTCCCCTTGATCCCCTTCGTCCAGATCTACTATCCGAACGTACTCGATCTTCTCCTGAAGCTCGGTCGCTTTCTCTCGAAAGCAGGTTGTTCTGTTTGTGCACTGAACGTGATTACCTCTGGTCAGTCTGAATGGCACGTATCAGACTGAGCTCACACCGATGTATTTCCAGTGGGGAAAGTACAAACGGCCGTCGCTTTCTTCTTCTCCAATCGATAGGGTTTCTTCGTGTATGTATGATCTTGAAAGCGATGGGAATTAAGGCTGCCCTTGCATTGTATTTATATGCTCGGACGAAACCCTAATTCGCACAAGATAATCCCATCAAATATTTCGGAATATATTCCCAAATATTTGATGTATATCTTTCAAATCGGTGAGAGGGAAACCAATGACTTCCTCTCCAAGTCAGCCACGCCGCCATGTAGTAGATATTCATCCGAATATCTGGAGACCGATTTCTTCGCTGGCCGACTTCAGATCGAAGGGATATTCGATCTAGAACCTTCTGGAAAAAAAACTCTGCGCCTGCTCTACGCTGTACAGTAGTTCCACGAAGAGTTCGAACTCCCCCTGAACTCCTGCTCGAACAGTCTAACTACGTTTTACGAAACACATGCCACTCAAGGGAACATCAATCTCCCCTTTGGCTTTTTGGCAAAACCAAATCTACTAGATAACTAGATCTATCTAACTATCTAGACAGTCGACAACCTTGAGGGAACAAAAATTGCCACCACCTCAAAATACTCCCCCTTTTTGCCACAAACTGGCAAGGGGTCCGATCTAGTTCGAACAGCAAATCAAACTGTGCCAGAACAAGCACAAAATAACTAAAGGTTTAAACGAAAACTGAGTTCAGAGAGTTTGAAGTCAGTGGACCTTTATGCAGACTCATCATCTGTGGCATCTTCAGAATCTGCATCATCAGATTCATCTTCACTTGGGTAGCTAAGGGCACGAGCAAGCTTATTGATGCGCCTGCGTTGCTCCTTGTCCGCAGCAATGATGGCATTAAGATCTCTGAGCAACATGTTTCGCTCATCTCGGCCCATTCTGCCTCCCCCTCGACTGGACACCGCTACTTCTTTTCCTTTCTCCTTGAGATCGTTCACGTGACGCCCTTTAAACAACTTGTGGTCAACAATGAACTTGCTGGGTGCCTTTGAGAGTTGGTCAGGCGAGGCCTTCAAATCTGGAGCTTGATGGATGATCAGCTCGTATATCAGAGACAGGAAGCAAATCTGATGCAGAGATCTCGTCGAAGTGGCATGTTCAGCAATCTGTTTGAACATCACTCTGCCCAGGTTGAACTTCAGCTTATTCCCTATCTGATAAAGCAGATGAGCCATGTCCTTGTTGACCGTTGAGCGATGAGTAGACGGCCTCCAGTTGAAAACAGCAATGAAAAACAGCATCGAATAGAACGTAGAAAGATCTGCTGTATGCACAACTGACTCAGGCCTCCACTGAACAGAGCCTGCAGTGATGGTGCTCACTACCTTTTCAAAATCTGACTCCAATTCATCAACAGCTGGGTCGTCCATGGCAAAGAATACATTGATCAGCTCAGGATCAATCTTGATCCTTCTCCCTCTGACGTAGAAGACCCCATACTCAGATTCTCCAACAACCCCGAAGAGAGGGGGCAAGTTCGCCATGGCCTCACGCACCAACTGCTCATGGAAGGGTTTGCACCTGTCCAATGTCCAAAACAGGTCCGACCCCTTAAGCACTTCAATTACTTCCTTTCCCTTGTACCGGGACTCCTCTAGTAACTTCTCAGGAATGATCTTTCTTTTCAGCACACAGTTCCATTTCAACGCAGCGTCTTTATTAACAAACCATACTCCTTTCTTGACCATACCCACTGGGACAGTATCAGCTTCAGGAGATGGGACTTCACATCTTCCAGCATCCACTGAAACAGGGACAGGAGCTTCACGTTTTCTTTTCTTAGATGAATCAGCTCCCCCTGCCAGGTTGCCCTCCTTCGCAATCTCTTGGACTGTTCCCTTAGCAGATTTTTCAAAAACCACTTTCTTCTTTCCCTTGTCCTTCTTTGGCCTTTTGAGAGAGAAAAGAGGAGCAAGATCTTGGTCATCATCTGACAGCGTACCCTCCTTTGAAACTGGCTTCGCAGTATCCTCACGAACTGATGCACCATCCTCCTCCATGTGATCACGAAGAAGATCATCTTGAGTAGCAACTGGGACAAGCACAGTCTCCTCAGCAACAACTGGAACTGAAGTACCACCTGACTCCACTCCTGACTGAACACCAAAATCCTCTTTTTGCAGATCTTCAGCAAAATCATCAATATCTTTGAACACACTGTCCAGATCTGTATTTTCTTCAGCACACTCGGATTCTTCCCCAATTGCATCTTTCAACCTATCACCCTTCACTGATGGATTAGCCTCCTTGGTCATAATCTCAACATCCTTACAGACTTGATTACCCTCTGAAACTCCAAGTTTCGCCACAGATCCAACGACAGATGCTTCATCAATCGCCAACGCCCTCTTTCTTGGGGAATCAAGAGCTTCCTCAACAGATATAGCAGAGAGCTTCCCTCTGATTGAACTGATCTTGGCCAGACATTGCCTTGGTGAAGCAACTCGTCGTGTCCCCTTCTTTCTTTGAACGCCTCCCGGACGAATGTACCCGGAAGATTGGATTTTTGCCCTCCAAACTCCTGAAGTACCAGTGCCTTTTGTCACCGGCACACTGGGCTCTCCTTCTTTAATAGATTCTGTCCCGTCTTTACCAACACCACCAAAAATAGCCCTACTGGCTTCATCACAGTCAGCAGACTTCACCGCCTCCCCAATACTCACATTCACAACTTCTTTCAACACAATATTTTCAACTGTCGGAATACTTGCAGAAGTTGAAGGTATAGATGAAATTACCTCCGATTGCGGACAAGCTTGAGATGAACAAGCGACGATAGAGTCCACCGCGGTCGTCTGAAGCTCCTCACTGGCAGTTCCTTCGCCAATCTTCTTGGTATCGGCCAAGACTTTAGAATCAGGGAGAAAAGGTGCCGCCTTTTTCTCCTTCGGAGCTTTCGACTTTGGAATTTTAGGTTTTGCCGCCAGTGCCTTGGAAGACTGCAAGTTCTCCTGCTTCTTCTCAGCGAATTTGATGCCTGATTTCGCTGTCTTTCTGGTATTCACCATCGTCGATTTTGGAGAGGGCAGTCGAGAGAGTGTTCGCCGTTCTAGGGTTTGAGACAGGAGAGAAGATACGCTGAGCAGTTGTGATTTGAAAATAAAAATCTTTTCTGCCTCTTCAACTTCCCAAAAAGGGCCAAGTCGCTTTCCAAATAAAAACGGCGTACATCAAATCTTTCAGAATAAATATTTGACTTTTAAGAATTGTGCCATCTGTTCCAGCTCTCTTTCTTAGGTGGTCAGTCCAACTGATGTAGCTGGGGATTCGCCCGCCTTTGACTGACCACTGCCTGGAACACTTAGTTCATGAAACCACGCAGACCCAAGGAGGATCTGGGTGTTCCAAACTGTGGAAACTCATTCAATTCCTCATTTAGTGAAATGGCATTCATTCGTGGAAACAGTTCGAACTCCGTCTTCAACTGAGGTATCTTCTGTTCGAACTGTGTCTGTAACTGTGACACCCTTTGATCCAGCAGTCTCCTGGTACTCTTGCGAACATGGATTTGTGCGGTTCTCCTATCTGACCTTGTGTGCAGGGTCTTATTCACTCCCCCTCGCATAACTCGATGTGTGGCTTGAACATAGTCTAGAGTAGACCGTGGCTTGACAAGATTTTCGACTCCCATTCTGATGGTGTAACAGTTATTTGCCATCCTTTTGCCTTTCATCACAGAATCACCATTCTCGTCTAGAACCAAGCATGAGTCACGAGAGAATGACACATAGTGTCCATTGTCGCACAGTTGACTGATGCTAATGAGATTCATAGTCAGACCTTCAACCAGAAGGGTGTCTTCGAGAGCAGGGAGATCCGGAACCTTCAATGTCCCACAGCCGATCACCCGACCCTTTTGACCGTCCGCGAAGGTCACAAACCGTATCTGCTCAACAGGTGTAATGTGAGAGAGAATTTCTGAGTTACCTGTCATGTGGGCAGAGCATCCGCTGTCAAAGTACCAACTATTTTGCACTGTATTTCTCGAGGAGCAACAGGCCACCATGCATACTGTCTGTTGTTCCTTTGGTACCCATACCTGTTTCTGTCGAGGCTTGATCTGTTGTTGATGCCCTCGACGTTCAGCGAGTAACAGCCGACACTTGGATCTGATGTGTCCAACCTAAAAGCAGTACCAACATGTGCGAGTGTCGTTTCTCTGTTTCGAGCACAAGCTGGTGTGAGTGTTGCGAGTCTTCCTTTGATCAGCTGTGGTCTTCCCTTGAGTCAAATCAATCTTTTGTCTTGGATGCTGTCTAAGGTGAGGTCGTGGGTACTGACTCGCCTTCTGTCTCTGTTTCTGTTTCAGCTTCTGTTCAGGGTGTTCAGCCACTGGTTCTATTTTTACTGTATCTTTTGAGCTTCCTTTACCAGTGAACCCAATTCCGTGAAGACTAGATTCCACTTTTTGAGACTTGAGAATATCATCTAGGTTTTTAGTGCCAGAGTTCAGCATTCTTACCGACTGTTTGAGATGATCGAGTTCCTTCTCGGTGGTTGATAGATCCATGTCTCTATATTCCAGCTGAAGTTCCAGTTCTTCTATCCTCCTGAGTTGGAACACCTCCTTGCGTTTCAGATCTGAGATGACTTTTCTTAGACCAGACATGCCAATGGGATGAGTCTCCTGGTCCTTTTCCATTTCGACTTTCAGAGTAGAGACAGTTCCCAGAAGCTCTGTCTTCTGAGCAAGTAAGCACAGTCTTTCATGTTTCATGTCCGCCAGTTGAGTGTTTAGAGAGTCAGTCTTGCATTCGAGTTCGACCTTCTGCGTGAGCAGTATCTCAACCTCCTGCCAGACTTTGTCCTTATCCAAGGTGATGCTTGCAACTGTGTCATTCAGCTTTTTGTTAATCTTGATCAGAAGCAGCCACTTCTCATACAGATCCTTATATGTCTCACCCAGAGCCTCCTGCGTGAGTTCTTCACCATCACTGTCTGAGAAATCTTCAGCCGGGAGTTCCAACAGAGGTAGAACAGGTTTACTGGTGCTGCCGTATCCATCCAGAGTTGAAGTAAAGGCCACAAAGTTGGTGGTTGCACCTCCTTTATCTTCGTCTGACTCACTATCGCTGAAGCTCGCGACCATTGCCTTCTTTTTCATGAGTGTATTCGCACATTGTGAAGCAATATGACCGAACCCTCTGCATTCATGACACTGAATTTCTTCCTTTCTTTTGTCAGAGGAGTCTTGCCTTGAGTCACTGGACCTTGATCTGTCGGATTTCCAGTTTCGGAAACCAGTTGATGAAGACTGACCTTGTTCTGGACCACGTCTATTTATCTTGCGCACCATTCTGCCGAAGTTTTGAGCCATCATGGCCAGTTGCTCAGTGGTGCAGCCAGCCTCCACTTTGTCTTCAGACAGTTCTGCTTTCAGGGCTATTCCCTTCATATCTCCGGTTTGGAAATCACGGTTAATCTCGTAAGTTCTGAGGGACCCCATCAGCTCGTCCAGTTTCAGTTTGGAGATGTCGTGCATTTGCTCAATAGCCGTGACTTTCATAGCAAATCTCGGAGGAAGTGATCTCAAGACTTTACTGGCCATCCTCTCGTCCTCAATCGGCTTTCCTAGAGCAGCAGCCTCGTTGGACAGTTCCAGAACTCTAGTGTTGTACTCAGAGATAGTTTCACTCTCGTTCATCTTCATCTCTTCAAACTTAGTAGTGACAATCTGCATTCTCGAGTTGCGAACTTTGTCCGTGCCTTCATATGCCGTTTGGAGAATATCCCAAGCATCCTTCGCTACTTCACAGTTAATGATCAACTTCATGACGTTCTCATCTACTGTCGAGAAGATTGCGTTCATCGCCTTTGAGTTTCCCATGGATGCCTTGTTCTCTTCTTCACTCCACAAGGTTTCTGGTTTCAGTATTGGTTCTCCAGTGAGATTGTTCATCATAGGTTCAGTCCAACCTCTCTGAACAGTCATCCATGCTTTCTCGTCAAGGGATTTCAGAAAGGATCGCATCATAGGTTTCCAGGTGGCATAGTTCGATCCTTCAAGCAACGGAGGTCTGGTTATGCTTTGTCCTTCTTTCAGAGGCATCTTGAACAGTTCAGGATCCCACTCAGTGTGTCGAGTGTTTGCTCTGATACCAATTGAAATTATATCCCCTGTTCAAGCAAGTGTTCTCGGTCGTGTTTCGACAGACCTTGAACTCTCTCCACAACAGTTCAACAAACAGATCAAACAGAACAGTAAAACAGGAGCACGCACAGGTTGATAACCCAGTTCGGCCAGGCCTACTCTGGGGGGTTTCCCACACCCGGAAAAGGGACAACAAATCTTTATTACGAGTATAGAGCTTTCACGTGGACTTACACTTACACATTGCCTAGCCTCTATTCCTCCGTCTCTCAGATTTGCAACCAAGGTTCGTCGCAACTCCCCTTGATCCCCTTCGTCCAGATCTACTATCCGAACGTACTCGATCTTCTCCTGAAGCTCGGTCGCTTTCTCTCGAAAGCAGGTTGTTCTGTTTGTGCACTGAACGTGATTACCTCTGGTCAGTCTGAATGGCACGTATCAAACTGAGCTCACACCGATGTATTTCCAATGGGGAAAGTACAAACGGCCGTCGCTTTCTTCTTCTCCAATCGATAGGGTTTCTTCGTGTATGTATGATCTTGAAAGCGATGGGAATTAAGGCTGCCCTTGCATTGTATTTATATGCTCGGACGAAACCCTAATTCGCACAAGATAATCCCATCAAATATTTCGGAATATATTCCCAAATATTTGATGTATATCTTTCAAATCGGAGAGAGGGAAACCAATGACTTCCTCTCCAAGTCAGCCACGCCGCCATGTAGTAGATATTCATCCGAATATCTGGAGACCGATTTCTTCGCTGGCCGACTTCAGATCGAAGGGATATTCGATCTAGAACCATCTGGAAAAAAAACTCTGCGCCTGCTCTACGCTGTACAGTAGTTCCACGAAGAGTTCGAACTCCCCCTGAACTCCTGCTCGAACAGTCTAACTACGTTTTGCCAAACACATGCCACTCAAGGGAACATCAAAAAGCTACCGAAAAATTATTAGAGGTATCGATATGAATCGAGTACAACGGAATAATTTGCTGTAATTTATAACATAGTTTTGTGATTGATAGTAAATCTCTATTCGATGTCTATTGCGTTTCCGCACACAGGGCAAGTATCTTTTTGAATCATCCAGGAACCAACGCACTTCTCATGAAAATAGTGAGAACAAACCGTCTTGACAACTTCAGCATCCTCGTCAAACTCCTTCAAACAAATTGAGCAAGTTCCAACTCACATGCCAACTTTGTATTCCACTAGCTTCATGTTGAAACCGTTTTTGTCAGCGTGAACCAATTTCACTCTGAATTCCATGAGGCGAGACTTTTGAACGCGGTAGATTTTCACACGCAAATGAATTGCGATTAGAATCTCTATTTGGTCAAAAACAATTTATAATGACCGGTAAAGTACGGGGTCGAACCCAAAGGAGCAAGCCAAGCACATGCACTATGTAAGATCGTGTTTCCGTTCGTCTATTCTAAACCAAAAATGTATAAAGGTTTGTATATTCCTAATCCTATGTGGTGAGCAATTGAGGATAAAAGATAGATAGGAGGTGTATCGAGGGGTCACTCCCCTCCTTGGCAATTTCCCAATGATCACATACACGATATTCAAACATTTCATGGTAGTAAAATAGCAATGAACCTAGTTTAGATTAGGATAGACCAACTGTCACTTGAATCTATTCCTAGCCAAACTCTATTATAGTTCAAACCTCACCCAATCGAGGATATTGGTTCATTCCATGGCATTAAATACCATGAACTCGAGGACTAGTTCACTTCCTACTCATGCATTGTCTCTAACCTAGCTTAGGCTAAGGTAGACCACCCTTTCTTGTGATCTATTCTTAGCCAAGCTCTCATATAGCTCGAACCTCACTCTCACGAGGTAATTGGTTTATTCCATGGCATTCATTAGCATCGGAACATCTCCCAATGCAATGAATGTCATGAACTCGGGGACTAGCTAGCAACAAATGCATGTGTTTACTTTCGTAATACACTAGGTAGGATCAGATTCTCTATTATCCAAACTATCCCTAAGGTCATTCGATTCTTAGGTCTAGTTTAAAGATTCAACATGTTACTTGAGCATTTTATCAAATATATAGTAGCATGTCATGTATTAAGTGCATAGAGAACAATGAATTTGACACCATTTAATGGGATTAATTGATGATTCGCTTCATGACCAACTCCAATGAATTAAACATTCAATCCTTAGTCGAGCATCCATATCCTAAGGTTCACTTACATGATTCAAGATATAGCTCATTTTCTCCATCCTAGAACTATCCCCAAGGGTTTCCAAGTCCTAGGTTCAAGTTTTAGTCTAAGTTGTCACTTAGGCATTTCTACAAACACCTAGAGTGCAATAGCATTTCATAACACAAGACAAAATGAAATCAACAATCAATCATATGAATATCAATGTATATTGTGATAAAAGAGTACCAAGGAGGGTTTAAACACCCTCAATACATAAAGTCACTACTCACACCTCTTGTAAGACAACATGGTGTGAGTAGGGTTTAATGGCAACACAAAGAGAATAGGAAAAGAGTAAAGGAAGGAGGATTTGGAATCCTTAAACTCCCTTTTGTGCCTTCTTCTTCTCCTTGATTGGATTGTTGATTGATGACCTTGGATGGACCTCTTTTCCAATGTTCTTCTCCCCGAAAACCTCCACGCTAGGTCAAAACCCTCACTTTCTATTTATAGACTCGACTGAAATCCGGTATGTAGCACGTCCAGCCGGTCGGCTGGACTGATGAGCAAAATCCCAGCCGGTCGGCTACAGAAAGAACTTGGGTTGAGCCTTCTGGATCTTTAGTCAGCCGGTCGGCTGGGCGTGTTATTGGTGCAGGCCACTCTGGAGACTCCCCTCAGCCGACCGGTTGAGGCTGTGAGCCGACCGGCTGGGGATGTGCTTGGGCAAGCATCCCTGAGTCCTTAGTCAGCCGACCGACTAGTTCAGGGGAAATCCTGAGCCGGTCGGCTGAGATCCTTTTTTGCCCATATTTTGCTCCAAACCTCCAGTTTTTCCCCGAGTTTGCGTATTTAGGCTTTGACCTTGAGGGAAGCCTGTTTTCTACATGAAACGTAGAGATAGAGGTCAAATGACATCAAAATATCGTCGGAAACGCCTCATATCTATAGTGAAATATGGCCATTAATCAGTCGAAGACTCGACTGATCAACTCCTCATCTCTAATGGTATCAAAGTAGTAACAAATCGTACTGTCACGACCCGATTATTTTGCGCTCGATATTTGGGGGTTTCGCCGGGCCATGACAAGGCATTTCTTGACTAAGTGTTCTACCCCAACACTTAGCCAAATTTGGAGACCCTTTTGGAGATGGAATTGGAGGAAGAAGTAGCCCAATAGATGGAAAGGCCCAAGCCCGAGATCTATAAGGCAATAGAAGAGTGCGGAAGATTATGGAAGCTTATGGATGCTTACGGAAGATGGTGCAAGGGTCTACCACTTGTAAATATCTTAGATATTTTGGTAGGAACTTTCTAGAGTGTAATTCTAGCCGTAGGATTAAATCAATCTTGACCATCCATTGAGGAGGTCTAAGTGTATATATAGGGGAGGAGTCATTTGCTCCAAACCATCAAGTGAAATACAATCAAGTATTCTCCAAGAGTTTATCTCTCTCAAAGCATCCTTTGAGTTCCTTGGTCCTTTTCGACTTAGCCGCATCGAGGCATTTAGGGGAAAGGCTTACTTAGCTAAGCAACTTTGAGGCGAAAGTCTAGCTAAGTGCCGCACGACTTAGCGAGCAAAAACTAAGTCCGTGACAAGTGGTATCTGAGCAAGGTTCGACCTTACGACGTAGTCGTGTCTACCGAGGACGTGGAAAGGGGTAGGCCCGTTGAGAAGGTGTCCAAGAAGAGCAAAGCACCAAGGTAGCAATCCGAGCCGGCAAGTGAGAGGCGATTGATGAAGTTGGAGACTGGCTTGGCGGATTTGTTCGATCGCATTGGGGAATGCGAGAACACCGTCGAGACCTGGTAAACAAATGTCCACGGCATCGACAGAAGGGTTGATGCTGCCGAGTGCAAGGTGGATGCCATCCGGGATAAGGTAGATTCCTTAGGGGAGGAACTATCGGCCAAGCTCTTCCAACACATGAACACCATCCTTGAATCTTGGCGGGACGAGAAGGAAGTGCACCAAGCTAGGACAATAGCTTTGGAGACTTTGGTGGAGGAGCTAAGGTCCTCTTCCTTAGAGAAGACCAACCTCGAGTTGGTGATGCTTAGGCGAGAATGGAGGGATGGAGAAGTAGCCCCCTTTGTCCGGGAAACTTCAAGGGTTGTTGATGTGCCAAAACCCAAGGAGTACAAGGGGTCACGGAAGGCGGAAGACATATACAACTTCCTTTGGCACATGGAGCGCTACTTCGAGGCTATCCAATTAGATAATAGTGCAAAGGTGAGTACCACGTCCCTTTATTTAGTTGATCTTGTGGCAACCTGGTGGCGTAGGAAGCATGGTGAGATGCAAAAGGGATTATGGAAGATCAACACATGGGAGACGTTCGTGGCCGAGCTCAAGAAACAATTCTACCCCGCGAACGCCAACCATGAGGCTCGAAAGAAACTTAAGGAGTTGAAGCACGTGTCGTCACTCCAAACTTATGTGAAGGAATTCTCGGCACTTATGCTCCAACTCCCTAAGATGGACGAAGAGGAGCTCTTCTTTAACTTCATGGATGGGTTGAAGCCATGGGCAAGGATGGAGCTCGAAGGAAGGGACGTAAAAGATACTGCCACCGCAATGACCATGGCCAAGTCTTTGCCCGAGTACTATAGAGGAACGGGGGAGTCGTCCTCTAAACCAAAGGCAAAGAAGGATAGCTTCGTTAAAGGTGTGGGAGCGCAAGAGCCAAGGGATCCCAAACCCAAGTTCGGAGGAGGGAAGGGTGTCCAAAAGGGAGCGCCACAAGGCAAGATGTCGGATAAGAAGCCGAGGAGTGATTGCTTCCTATGTGGAGGGCCACATTGGGCTAGGGAGTGCCCAAAAAGGAATGCGCTCAATGCCATTCTCGGAGAGAGGCAAGAAAAGGAAGCGACGATGGGGTGCATCAAGCTTCTCTCGGCATTGAAGGTGAGTCCCACTACTCACAAAGTTGGATTGTACACTTATGTACATTGATGGGAAGTCCTTACCCATCATGGTGGACACGGGGGCGACGCACAACTTTATCCAACCAAACGAGGCCAAGAGATTGGGAGTAAAGAAGGAGAAAACCAAAGGTTGGCTGAAGACAATGAATGCCGAGGCAAGGCCCTTGGACGAGGTGGCTAAAGGTGTGGAACTACAACTCGGCGATTGGTGAGGAAAAGTCAACTTTTCGATCACTCCTATGGACGACTTTAAATGTGTGTTGGGGATGGAGTTTCTTCGCCAATTTGATGTGCTAGCTTGGCCGCAACGAAACACCATGCTCATTATGGAGGGAGGTCCACACAAGGTGTCTACAACGACGAAGGCCAACTTAGACACAATGTGCTTGTCGGCAATGCAAGTAGAGCATGGATTGAAGAAGAGACGTGAGACTTGGCTAGCATCAATCAAATTCGACGAAGGGCCCACCAAAGGCGACGAGGAGATACCATTGGAGGTCGAGAATGTCTTGGAGGAGTTCAAAGACGTGATGCCTGCCGAGTTGCCTAAAAGACTACCTCCGAGGCGCGAAGTAGACCACAAAATCGAGTTGGAGCCGGGAGCTCAACCACCGCCAAGGCGCCCTAACGAATGGCCTCGCCCGAGTTAGAGGACTTAAGGAGGCAACTAAAGGAGTTGATGGATGCGGGATATATCCAGTGACAGATGCTTGTCGTCAGAGCAAATGTACAAATAAATTTATAAGTCCGCTACTCGCGACTTCACTACTGGGTAGCAAGTGGTAAGTAGGGGTCGAACCCAAGGGAATTAGGGGGATAAGTTGTTCTTTGAGGGATCGTACAGCGGGGGAGCGTGTTTTTTGGTTGATTGAGGTTTTACTACTAACAGCTAAGTGATTGGTTGGTTGGTTTTGGTTTTTAGTGCGGAAAAGTAAATGACATAAAAGTAAATACTGAAAGTAAAAAGAAGACTTACAGCGGTTGTTACGTGATCGGCAAGTCTTGCGGAACGTCAGCAGTTGAAAGGTCAGTTTATACTAAGGAAGTAAGTGCAGGTAGTGTTTTAATCTAAGGAAAGCATTCGGTTTCGGGGGCCTTGTATCATAGCATGTTTATCATTGACCTTTAGTGATCCTGCTAAGTATTCAAACGTGTATCAAGGCCATTTCAAGCGCTCGATTTGCCACACTGTCTAGCCCATTTCAAGGTCGTAGAGCACTTGTTCTATTTAGACTAGCACCCCATTTCAAGGTATACTATCCTATGTGCATCCATTTGATCAATCATTTCCGATCAAACCAAATGGTGTTTTAGAGAGGTCGAACTCCTCAGATAAGCTTTGCCATTTCAAGCATCCACTTACCCGAGTATGTTCACGAACCCCCACGGAAGAGTTTTGCCATTTCAAGCATCCACTCAACCTTGGAAGTTCTGACCTAATATATGGCACATAGAACAAGTTTTGAACACAAAGAAGAGGCACTAAGAGTATAGCCTAAAACATTTTATGATACAAGTACACCCCTTCAACCGAATGAAGAGTTTAGCTACGAATATCCATAGAGGTGGATACCATAGCTAAGTACTCGAGGGTTTTTAAAAGACAGTAAGTAAAGGAGAATACTCAAGAACCAACAGGAGTATTCTCAAAGACTACTAGAATACTCAAGAACCAACAGGAGTATTATAGATTTCAAACAAAGCTTACAAAAGTGCCAAAATCTAGAGAGATAAGTGTTGTATGGATTGGCTAAGGGAGGAGGAGATGAGGTTTGAGATGAGGACACTTGGCAAACATCCAAGGGGAGGGGAGAAAGCCGCCGGTTGGAGGTCATGAGGGGGAGGAGCCGCCCCCCATGACTCATCACTTTGCCCAAAGCCGCCGGTCACAAGGCAAGGTGGAGGAGGTTTTGTGATTTTTGTGATCTTTTCACAAAGCCATCAGTCCATTTCAGCTCCGGACTGACTCTGGTTGCTCTTCGGTTGGACTTGTTTTGAGTGATTCCATGTCAGGTTCATGATATTTCTTCAGTCGGAATCTGGTTGCGACCTTGGAATGACTCGTAATATCTTTTCAGCTTAAAAACTCCTCCTTAGCCTGTATTCTCTCTAGACTCCAAAATACCCTGTAGATAAATATCGAAACTAACAAGCAAAAGTTAAATAGACAAACAGTCTAATTTGGTGGGTTTAACTGTGTTTATGATTCATACAATTATGGTCCATCAGATCACCCCACACTTTTAGTTGTTCGTCCCGAACAATGCTATTAAAGGGCGGCACACACTATCTAAGTAAGCTTTTAAAATATGAAGGTTAGACTGTGGGACTAGATTTATCCTAATTCATGCATTACTTACTTATTACCAAATTAAACCGTGTAAATAAATAGAAGAAACTTGATACTTGTACCTTCGTGCCGAGATGCAAATTAATTCGGATGTTTCGGGAGATAGCCCTTTTCAGGATCCTGGACTGCATTCTCGGGACCGTCTTGCACTATATGGTTTCCTTGTAGTTTTCTCTAGCACGTGATTCGGTTCGGGTTTCACTGAGTTGAGCCTTTTGATTTCTTTTTGGCGAGGGACAGCCTTTTTTTGTAGTGAATCGGCCTTTGGCCTTTGATTTGACTCTTTGAGTTCTTCACTTTTGTTCGGTTAAAACCTTCACAATTTTGGCCTTTGGCCTTTGATTAGCTCTTTGAGCTTTTGCTTCTTTGAGCTTTTGCCTTTTTGTGGCCTGCCTTTTTGTGGCTTGCTAGTCCATTTTCTCAAGCCTTTTTGGGAGGTCCAATCATCGCCCGCAAGCATATGGAAATACCTCCCCGCTCTCTCTCATCCTTGCCGTTTTGCGCGAGTCAAAATGAGGGTCGCTCATTTATTTTCCCGGCTATTAGGACTAGAGATAGGACGGTTTGATTCCCGTCCCGCCTTTTTTTTTGCATAAACGCTGCATGGCGGAGATGACTTCAATCTTCTCTGAAACACGAAGTGCAGCCTCCACTGACTTCGAAAACCATATAGCGAAATTCAGTCCTTTGAGTGCTTGCTAAGCCCCTCTAGGGCAGTTTCTATCAACTCCACATCCCTAGTTTATCTCAGCACAAAGGGACAAATGAGAAGTTACATTCTAAGTTTTTAAACAGTTGAATTTTCACAAGGTAAATGCATGAATTATGATCTATCTTTTTCACATTCTCAAGTTCATATTTTCAAAAAGATAATATTAAAAAAGAAAAACATGTTATTTAACTAATGTACACAGGTGGTTCTCACCCCACACTTTTGCACGAAGGCATTCTTTACGAAATGACTTAGTTCAAAAGCCATGCAAGCAGGTATTATACGAGAAGGAAATGATATTAAGGAAAAGGGAAGAACAGAACTCCCTTTAAGGTGTCGAGTGAACGACATGGATCGAGGCTGGATAATCGAGGGAGTTCGGCAGGGGCTTTGAACTCTTGGCATAGGCCTGACTGGCTTGATGTTGCACCCATAACCGATTCCTGAATAGTCATTTCATTCTATGCACCAAGTGGGTGAGAGCGACTTATTAGAGAAAAAACTAAATGACAGAAAATAAAAGTACTGAAAGTAAGATAGGTGTCGGGTTACCTCCCGACCAGTGCATTTGTTTAACGTCGTTGGCTCGACAGTACCTCATTCCTGGATCACTGGTTTGGATCCCATGGGTGGCTCAGGTCGTACTTCTTTATTGCGCCAACCTTGATTCTCGCTTTGACTCTTCCTGTGTTTTTGGGGGATGATGGGCTTGGGTCCAGTTCCCATGGTTCTGCCGGTTTCTCCTTCCAACCTCTCTGAGAAGGTGAGGGACCTTTTACTACTAGCTTCTTGAATTGGGTTTTCTGGTGTTTAGGGCTGCCTTGTCCAGTTATGGCGAAAACATGCTCCATCGAGGAGTCGTTCTGCTCAGGCCCTTTTCCCATCCTCCTTTTAGCCTCTTCATGGATCACGTAGTTTTCAGTGGTGTTTTGGACTTCTTCCCTTGTTGGCACCTCTTTGAGATCCCATGAGGATTTTTCCTCGTTGCTTCCGATGCTTTCCATGTCTGATTCTTCAGATGGCTCGGGAGTATCTTCTTCATCAGTCTCTGGACCAGCCTCTTCTATCTGCATTCCTCTGTCAGCTTGGGGTATTCGTTTTGAGGCTGCGGCCAGGTCATTTATGAGGTTCCACATGTCTGCCATGGATAAGTTCCCGGCTGATCTTCTCATTGCTTCGTTAATCTTTGTCAGCTCATCGGCCCTCATCCCACGAAGAAATTTTTGAAGAAGAACTTTCTTCGTGAATCCATGGTGCGGGCAGCTTGAGACGATGGTGTCATAGTTCGTGTAGTATTCGTCCAAAGTCTCATCCCGGGATTGTTGCAGGCGCATGATCTTCTCACGGGTTTTTTGACGTAAGGATGGGGGGGGAGAATTCCTTCAGGAATGGGACGCAAAGGTCCACAAAATATTCTGCACGACTAGCGGTTGATGTGTAATACCAAATCGTCGCAAAATCAGTTAAAGAGAATTTGAAGCATTTAAGCTTAAATTCCTCTAACATTTCATTTTCAGGTTTTATGTGGCGGCAAATGTGGTGAAAGTTTTGGCAATGTTGTACTGGGTCTTCTCCATCCGTACCTCCGAACAGAGGAAGATATCGTGTTGTCCATGCATACATAGTGTGTAGCGTGATGAAGAAACGAGAAGGGAAAGGAAAGAACAACTAATACGACGACTAATTCCCCGGCAACGGCGCCAATTTGACAGATGCTTGTCGTCAGAGCAAATGTACAAATAAATTTATAAGTCCGCTACTCGCGACTTCACTACTGGGTAGCAAGTGGTAAGTAGGGGTCGAACCCAAGGGAATTAGGGGGATAAGTTGTTCTTTGAGGGATCGTACAGCGGGGGAGCGTGTTTTTTGGTTGATTGAGGTTTTACTACTAACAGCTAAGTGATTGGTTGGTTGGTTTTGGTTTTTAGTGCAGAAAAGTAAATGACATAAAAGTAAATACTGAAAGTAAAAAGAAGACTTACAGCGGTTGTTGCGTGATCGGCAAGTCTTGCGGAACGTCAGCAGTTGAAAGGGCAGTTTATACTAAGGAAGTAAGTGCAGGTAGTGTTTTAATCTAAGGAAAGCATTCGGTTTCGGGGGCCTTGTATCATAGCATGTTTATCATTGACCTTTAGTGATCCTGCTAAGTATTCAAACGTGTATCAAGGCCATTTCAAGCGCTCGATTTGCCACACTGTCTAGCCCATTTCAAGGTCGTAGAGCACTTGTTCTATTTAGACTAGCACCCCATTTCAAGGTATACTAGCCTATGTGCATCCATTTGATCAATCATTTCCGATCAAACCAAATGGTGTTTTAGAGAGGTCGAACTCCTAAGATAAGCTTTGCCATTTCAAGCATCCACTTACCCGAGTATGTTCACGAACCCCCACGGAAGAGTTTTGCCATTTCAAGCATCCACTCAACCTTGGAAGTTCTGACCTAATATATGGCACATAGAACAAGTTTTGAACACAAAGAAGAGGCACTAAGAGTATAGCCTAAAACATTTTATGATACAAGTACACCCCTTCAACCAAATGAAGAGTTTAGCTACGAATATCCATAGAGGTGGATACCATAGCTAAGTACTCGAGGGTTTTTGAAAGACAGTAAGTAAAGGAGAATACTCAAGAACCAACAGGAGTATTCTCAAAGACTACTAGAATACTCAAGAACCAACAGGAGTATTATAGATTTCAAACAAAGCTTACAAAAGTGCCAAAATCTAGAGAGATAAGTGTTGTATGGATTGTGGGATGGATTGGTAATTATAGGCTAAGGGAGGAGGAGATGAGGTTTGAGATGAGGACACTTGGCAAACATCCAAGGGGAGGGGAGAAAGCCGCCGGTTGGAGGTCATGAGGGGGAGGAGCCGCCCCCCATGACTCATCACTTTGCCCAAAGCCGCCGGTCACAAGGCAAGGTGGAGGAGGTTTTGTGATTTTTGTGATCTTTTCACAAAGCCATCGGTCCATTTCAGCTCCGGACTGACTCTGGTTGCTCTTCGGTTTGACTTGTTTTGAGTGATTCCATGTCAGGTTCATGATATTTCTTCAGTCGGAATCTGGTTGCGACCTTGGAATGACTCGTAATATCTTTTCAGCTTAAAAACTCCTCCTTAGCCTGTATTCTCTCTAGACTCCAAAATACCCTGTAGATAAATATCGGAACTAACAAGCAAAAGTTAAATAGACAAACAGTCTAATTTGGTGGGTTTAACTGTGTTTATGATTCATACAATTGTGGTCCATCATCCAGCCCTCTAAAGCCCCATATGGAGCACCGATGTTGTTCCAAAAGAAGCATGATGGGTCGTTGCGTCTATGCATCGTCTACCGAGCATTAAACAAGGTAACCATCAAAAACAAGTATCCCATTCCTTTAATTGCTGACTTGTTTGACCAACTAGGTCATGCAAAGTACTTTTCCAAGTTGTATCTTCGGTCGGGGTACTATCAAGTAAGGATAGCCGAAGGTGATGAACCTAAGACTACTTGTGTGACCCGTTATGGAGCATTAGAGTTCTTGGTGATGCCTTTCGGATTAACGAATGCCCCAGCAACATTTTGCACGTTGATGAACAAGATTTTCCATCCGTACTTGGACCGGTTCGTGGTGGTGTACTTAGATCACATGGTCATCTATAGTAGCACTCTGGAAGAGCATATCAATCATCTAAAGACCGTCTTCCAAGTACTTCGGGAGAATGAGTTGTATGTCAAGCGTGAGAAGTGCTCATTCGCAAGACAAGACATGCAATTCTTGGGTCACATCATCAAAGAATGAAAGCTTATGATGGACAAGAGCAAGGTGAAGTCCATCGAGGAGTGGGAGACCCCGAAGAAGGTTACCGAGTTGCGCTCGTTCCTTGGATTGGTGAATTATTATCGGAGATTCATCCAAGGATATTCGGCAAAGGCAGCGCCCTTAACGGATTTGTTGACGAAGGGCAAGCCTTGGGAGTGGACGGCGAGGTGCGAAGAAGCATTTCGGAGTTTGAAGAATGCAATCATGGAGAAACCGGTATTGGCCCTACCGGACTGCACCAAGCCTTTTGAAGTCGACACTGATGCATCCGACTTTGCCATTGGAGGAGTGCTTGTACAAGAAGGTCATCCGATTGCCTACGAAAGTCGGAAGCTTAATGAGACGGAGCGTCGATATACAGTCTAAGAGAAGGAGATGACGGCCGTAGTCCATTGCTTGCGAGTTTGTAGACATTATTTGTTAGGTTCGAATTTCGTGGTAAAGACCGACAACGTGGCGACGAGTTACTTCAACACCCAAAAGAAGCTAAGTCCCAAGCAAGCAAAGTGGCAAGACTTCTTGGCGGAATTTGACATGGTGTTCGAGTACAAACCAGGCAAAGTCAATGTTGTGGCGGATGCTTTAAGTCGCAAGGCGGAGCTTGCGGCTATTTCCCAAGTCCAAGCAGATTTGTCAAGGAAGATCGTAGAGGGACTTGGACAAGATCCCGTGGCCAAATCATTGGTGGACTTGGCCAAGGAAGGAAAGGCGAAGCGCTTTTGGCTCGAAGGTGACCTACTGTACACGAAGCGGCGGAGGATCTATGTGCCTAAGTGGGAAGGTCTAAGGCGTAGTATCATCCGTGAGTGCCATGATACGAAATGGGCACGTCATCCCGGACAAAGGCGGACTAGAGCTTTGGTGGAAGCTCAATATTACTGGCCGAAAATGAGAGATGAGATCGAGGCCTACGTGAAGACTTGTCTTGTGTGCCAACAAGACAAGTTAGAGACCCAAGCACCCGGGGGCCTTTTAGAGCCGTTACCCATACCTAGTCGACCATGGGAGAGTGTTAGCATGGACTTCATTAGTGTCTTGCCGAAGTCCGATGGATTTGGGAGCATCATGGTCATAGTGGATCCATTTTCTAAGTATGGGACGTTCATATCGGCGCCTCGGGATTACACTGCGGAAGAGGCAGCCCACTTGTTCTTCAAGAACGTGGTGAATCTTTGGGGCTTGCCTCAGAACATAGTGAGTGACCGGGACCCTCACTTTATGGGGAAGTTTTCGACGGAGCTCTTCAAGCTTTTGGGATCGGAGTTACACTTTTCGACGAGTTTCCATCCACAAACCGATGGCCAAACGGAGAGGGTCAACTCACTTTTGGAGCTTTACTTGAGGCACTTTGTGAATGCCAACCAAAGAGATTGGGCGAAGCTCATTGACGTGGCACAATTTTCCTACAACTTGCAAAGGAGCCAGTCTACCAACAAGAGTCCATTCGAGCTAGCTACGAGTCAACAACCGCTCACTCCTCAATCGTTGGTGTCCAAGTACACGGGAAAGAGTCCCTCGGCGTTCAAGGAGGCGAAGTCATGGCACGAGCAAGCCGACATAGCCCGATCATACTTAGACAAGGCGGCAAAGAAGATGAAAAAGTGGGCGGATAAGAAGAGGAGGGATGTGGAGTTCCGCGTTGGAGACTTGGTGCTCACCAAGCTCAACTTGGATCAGCGCAAGCGGCGTGGGAATCTCCACAAAAGTCTAATGAGCCGGTACGAAGGACCTTGTACCATCATACAAAAGGTCGGAAAGGCATCGTGCAAGGTCGATCTACCGCCTACCTTGAAGAAGATCCACCCCGTCTTCCACATGAGCTGCTTGAAGCCGTATCATGGAGACGAGGAAGATGCCTCAAGGGGTGAATCTTTGAGAGCACCACCATCCATTCTCACCTGGTTCGACAAGGAGGTCGACCACATTGAGGCCAAGAGAGTCATAAGGTGAAAGAGTCATCCTCCGAGTACCCAATACTTGGTATTTTGGAAGGGACTACCGGAGAGCGAGGCGAGTTGGGAACCCGTCGAGTCTTTGTGGCAATTCAAGGACAAGATTCGAGACTTCGAACAAGCATCGACGAGGACGTCGACGGATTAGGTGGGGGAGGATATCACGGCCCGATTATTTTGCGCTCGATATTTGGGGGTTTCGTCGGGCCATGACAAGGCATTTCTTGACTAAGTGTTCTACCCCAACACTTAGCCAAATTTGGAGACCCTTTTGGAGATGGATGATGGACCATAATTATACGAATCAAAAACACAGTTAAACCCACTAAATTAGACTGTTTGTCTATTTAACTTTTGCTTGTTAGTTCCGATATATTTCTACAGGGTATTTTGAAGCTTAGAGAGAATACACGCTAAGGAGAGGATTTTACACAGAAAAGATGTTACGAGTCATTCCAAGGTCACGATCAGACGCTGACTGAAGAAATCTAAAGATCCTGACATGGAATCATTCAAAACAAATCAAACCGAAGAGCAACCAAAGTCAGTCCGGAGCTGAAATACACCGATAGTTTTGTGAGAACTTCACAAAACTCACACAAGCTCACTCTTATCCATTGATGACCGGCGGCTTTGGGGAGAAGGATGACTCATGGGTGGCCTTCTCCTCCTTCTCCCCACCACAACCGGCGGCTTCCTCCATGGTGACCGGCCACCGGCGGCTCCTCCCCCCCCCCCCCCCCCCCCCATGTGGCATCATCTCAAAACTCTTCCTCTCATCCTTTGCCATGTGCTTCCATCTCCACCCTCCATTCTCCTCTCCTTTGGCTATAAATACAAGCCTTCACCTCTCATTTGTATGATCCAACAATCTCATTCACAACACAAAATCACTTATCTCTCTAAGTTTGGCAATTTGTAAGTTTGGTTTTGAAACAATACTCTTGTTGGTTCTTGAGTATTATAACAGTTTTAGAGAATACTCCTGTTGGTTCTTGAGTATTCAAGTACAAATTGGGAATACTCCTGTTGGTTCTTGAGTATTCCCCTTTACTTACTGTCTTTCAAAAACCCCCGAGTATTTAGCTATGGTATCCACCTCTATGGATATTCGTAGCTAAACTCTTCATTCGGTTGAAGGGGTGTACTTGTATCATAAAATGTTTTAGACTTGCTTTAGTGTTTTTTCTCTGTATTCAAAACTTGTTCTATGTGCCATATATTAGGCCAGAACTTCCAAGGTTGAGTGGATGCTTGGAATGGCAAAGCTCTTCCGTGGAAGTTCGTAAACATACTTGGATAAGTGGATGCTTGGAATGGCAAAGCTTATCTGAGGAGTTTGACCTCTCTCAAACACCATTTGATTGCTCGGGAATGACTGATCAAATGGATGCACACAGGCTAATATACCTTGGAATGGGGTATTAGTCTAAGTAGAACAAGGGCTCTACGTTTTTTGCAAAAGTCTAGACAGTGTGTGCAAATCGAGTGCTTGGAATGGCCTTGATACACTTTCGAACATTTTTGCAAAAGACTAGACAGTGTGGCAAATCGAGTGCTTGGAATGGCCTTGATGCACGTTTGAATACTTAGAAGGATCACTAAAGGTCAATGATAAACAGGCTATGATACAAAGCCCCCGAAATCGAATGTTTTCCTTGAAATCAAACAACTCCTGCACTTACTTTCTTAGTATAACTGCCGTAATCAACTGCTCACCTTCCGGAGGACTTGCCAATCACGCATCACCCGCTGTAAGTCTTCTTTGTATTTTCAGTATTTAATTTTCAGTCATTTACTTTTCCGCACTAAAACCAAAATCAACCAATCAATCACTTAGCTGGTAGCTTTAAAACCAACCAACCAACTTAAAACACGTTCCCTCGCTGAATAAATCACCTCAAAGAACAACTATCCCCCTAATTCCTTTGGGTTCGACCCCTACTTACCACTTGCTACCCAGTAGTGTAGTCGCGAGTAGCGGACTATTATAAATTTATTCTTGACGTTTGCACACAACGACTGTGCATCCATCAATGGACTTAGAGGAAGAAGTAGCCCAATAGATGGAAAGGCCCAACCCGGCTATAGAAGAGTGCGAAAGATTATGGAAGCTTACGGAAGATGGTGGAAGGGTCTACCACTTGTAAAGATCTTAGATATTTTGATAGGAACTTTCTAGAGTGTAATTCGTCCCGTAGGATTAAATCAATCTTGACCATCCATTGGGGAGGTCTAAGTGTATATATAGGGGAGGAGTCATTTGCTCCAAACCATCACTTGAAATTCAATCAAGTATTCTCCAAGAGTTTATCTCTCTCTAAGCATCCTTTGAGTTCCTTGGTCCTTTTCGACTTAGCCGCGTCGAGGCATTTAGGGGAAAGGCTTACTTAGCTAAGCAACTTTGAGGCGAAAGTCTAGCTAAGTGTCGCACGACTTAGCGAGCAAAAACTAAGTCCGTGACAGTACGATACCTCGCCACGTTAACCAAAGCCATTGTGGATGCTCCCGGAGCAACTTTGCTTGTGAAACTCTGCAAGAAATTACAAATCTGACTCATCTTATCTTCTCCAAGCTCGTCTCGCAAATTCTCAAAAGCATTACCAACGAAGAGACCGATGCCTTTTGAGGTACTCGCTTGGGATTGCGTAATGGATAGAATCATATTAGAACGGGGCGGCAATGGTGTGGTACGATGCACTCTATAAAAGCCTTCTTCTGGATAGCTGAATCGCTCATAGTATTCGTGACTAAACTCAATTCCAAATAAGTAAGAATCATCGTTGATGCTGCCCCATGCCGCATGAGACTCGTCGATTACTCGTGAATCTCACACAGCAACCGTCCATGATGAGCTCTGGAGTAGGATTGTCCATGACAGATTGAAATTACATCTTTGGGTCGTCTATCGATTGGAACTACTGCAGAAGGAAGAGAAAGTTGATGATGGAGGAGCGATCAGTGAGACTTTCCAAAATTTTAGTTACGGTCTTCTTCTGAACCCTAGTTAAACTAGGAAACCATGCCAGCAAAGCCCAATTACTTTTCTTTCTTTCTTTTTTGGATTGAAAGCAAAGCCCAATTACTTGATTTGTAAATTTACATACTACTATTATTTTGCGTAAATATTTTTAAATAATTTTTGGGTCCGTCGCACATAACCAAACAAACTCTTTTTCAGCAAACAATACAAAATCTCACATGGCTGTCTCTGCCTTTGTCTCTCTACTTGACGATATTAAAAAATAGACAAATGTTTGTCTTTATTCGTTCCAATTTAGTCACGATATTTATTTGGCGGTGTCCGAGTCCTTAGAAGAGATGTTGCTCATCGAGCCATGCCTAAGGACGAGACTAACTTGGGACGAACAAAGACAAAGTCATCGACGAGTCTCATGCGGTATGGGGTCGACAGGTACGAACATAGACAAACCTTAATAATGTTCTAAGTTAGTTACTCCACAGGTACTTCAATCCTATCCTCATTTCTTAGAAAAATTCATCTTCTTGTTGCTCATCTCCAATCTCTCTATTTGAGCTTGCACGCCTTGAAAGCTTTGTTGTTAAGCTAGAAGGATTTGTTTGATCTCCAAATTATCTCTATCATTCTTCTCTTGGTCTCGACTCGTCTTCTCTTGGTGGGCAAGGAGTGTAGCAAGCATTGCCTCAATACCGGAGGGCTCATTTGACGGTGGAGGAGGTTGAGGGGCTTGAGGGTATTGATTCCTTTGAAGTAGAGATGGCCCTTGACCTTGGTATTGATTTCTTTGTTGGTAAGGTTGGGTATTTTGAGGAGGTTTTGGACCAAAGCTGGAAGGAATTGGATTAGTGGTCTTATAGGATGAGTTGAGATGGTTCTTCCAAGCGGGGTAGGCGAGGTTAGAGTTTTGGTTGTAGGAAGTCCCGACCTCATAGTTCCTTTCTTGATTTCCTCCCACAAAATTAGCTTCTTCATATCCAAATCCACTTTTATTTGGTTGAACCAAAGGGCAAGAATCGGTGTCATGTTGGTTCACCTCGCAAATGTCACACCCTCGGTTCACCAAGCGGTCATTCGCCGGGAGTTGCAATCTATCAACTTTTTTCGAAGGCTTCCCAACATCTTAGCCAAAGAATCGTATTCGCTTGCACTTATAGCTTTCACTTCATGTCTTCCTCCTTGGCTCCTCGGATTTCCTCTTTCACTTGCCCACATAAAGTAGTTCCTTGTGATCTTTTCATTTACTTCATATCCGTCCAAATGTTCAAGTTCCATTATGGCTCCTCTCGCGGCGGAATTAAGGGCAAGCCGCGAGGGGCCATCAATTCTATTGTAGAAGGTATGAAACAAGAGCCATGGATCTAAATTATGGTGGGGGTGAAGTCTTTGGTAATCCGTGTATCTCTCCCACGCTTCATAGAGTATCTCTCCATCCATTTGCCTGAAATTCATAATTTGACTTCTTATGTGAGCCGTCTTGGATGGAGGAAAATACTTGTTAATGAATGTCGTTGCAAGTTCCTCCGAAGTAGTGAAACTTGCCGGTGTTTGACTTCTAAACCAATCTTTAGTTTTCACGTTAAGTGAGAAAGGGAATAGCCTCAAGTGTATAGCATCCTTCGAAGCTCCATTTATCCTAAAAGTATCGCAAATCTCAAGGAATAGGTCAAATGGGAATTGGGGTCCTCGTTCTCTCTTCCCGAGAATTGGTTCGATTGAACCATTTGGACTGCAGAATTCTTCTAGTCAAAATTCCGGTTGTCCACTGCGGGAACGAGAATAAGAGAGCGGTATTAGTCTCATTCTAACGTTTATTCTTAGCATATGAAAATAAGGGTTTCGATAACTTTTCGACGCAGTCTTCATGGCATCCATAATATCCCAAGTTATTAATAGTCAGAGTCAGAATAGCAGCATGAGCTCCACCCTGCAAACAAGAAAAAAAAGATACAAATTAATTGTTTTGATCTTGAACAATGATTTTAAATCTTTGTTTGTCTTAAGTTAGTCTCAGTCTAATGAAACAAACGTTAGAATGAGACTAACTCGTAATGAGACTAACTTGGGACGAACATAGACAAACGTTAGTCTCATTCTAAGGTTTGTCTATGTTCGTCCTTAGAATGAGACTAACTTGGGACGAACAAATAAAGACAAACGTTAGTCTCAAGTTAGTTAGATTCATGTTTTCCTTAGAATGAGAATAACGTTTGTCTATGTTTGTCCCAAGTTAGTCTCATTCTTGGGACGAACATAGACAAACCTTAGAATGAGACTAACTTGGGACGAACAAAGACAAACCTTAGAATGAGACTAACTTAGGACTAACATAGACAAACCTTAGAATGAGACTAACTTGGGACAAACATAGATAAACGTTAGTCTCATTCTGAGGTTTGTCTTTGTTCGTCCGAAGTTAGTCTCATTCTAAGGTTTGATTATGTTAGTCTCATTCTAAGGGCAAACATAGACAAACGTTTGTCAATGTTCGTCCCAAGTTAGTCTCATTCTAACATTTGTCTATGTTCTTCCCAAGTTAGTCCCATTCTATGTTAGTCTCAAGTTAGCCTCATTCTAAGGTTTGTCTATGTTTGTCCCAAGTTAGTCTCATTCGAACATAGACCAACGTAACTTGGTATAAGTTAGACAAACCAATCTAAGTTAGTCTCATTCTAAGGACGAACATAGATCAAAATCCTATTCTCATTCTAAGGTTTTTTCTATGTTTGTCCCAAGTTAGTCTCAATCTAAGGTTTTTCTTTGTTCGTCCCAAGTTAGTCTCATTCTAAGGTCTGTCTATGTTCGTCCCAAGTTAGTCTCATTCTAAGGTTTGTCTTTGTTCGTCCCAAGTTAGTCTCACTCTAACGTTTGTCTATGTTTGGTTAGTCTCATTCTAAGGTTTTTCTATGTTTGTCCCAAGTTAGTCTCATTCTAAGGTTTGTCTTTATTCGTCCGAAATGAGTCTCATTCTAAGGTTTGTCTATGTTCATCCCAAGTTAGTCTCATTCTAACGTTTGTCTATGTTCGCCCTAAGTTAGTCTCATTCTAAGGCTTGTCTATGTTCGTCCCAAGTTAGTCTCAATCTAAGGTTGTCTTTGTTCGTCCCAAGTTAGTCTCATTCTAAGGTTTGTCAAAGTTCGTCCCAAGTTAGTCTCATTCTAAGGTTTGTCTTTGTTCGTCCGAAGTTTAGTCGCATAATATTTCATACACTTAAAACCATAACATGTTAGTGTCGAATATTACTAAATATGCTTGTCAATTTAAACAACTAATTGTTGTATAAAAGAACTTACGCTCCGAACGTGAAACATATAATTGTTGCATATCAAAGAACACAATGCGGTATAAAAGAACATACGACTAGAATATCAGACAATGAACTGTTGCATATAAAGGTTTAAGTCAGAATACCAAACAGGGAATTGTTTTCACACAAAAGAGATCCGGCCACCAAACACAATTCCGGCCAACATCAAACAAGAGGGTACACACAACAAAAGATTAGGTGTGCACCCGGCAAAAAGAGCACAAAAGCTTGACGACATAATTCACAATTTCAATTAAGCAGCAGGTCCATGTCGCAACTTCTGAAGCATTATTGCTTGTGAGATTTGTAGAGCCATCCAAAACCAGCAGCTCCTCAAGAACACGTATCATGTCTTCATATGTGGCCTTCATTTCTGATAACTCGTCTTTTTGCTTTTGCAGTTGCTCTTTCAGTTTAGAGTTTCTCGCACCACCTCTAGGGAGGGGTGGCTTCTTGAAGGATTTACGAATTCCAAAAACGTAAGTCCCACGTTTCTGCCCCATCGAGGGTTCTTGATCTTAATCTGCGTAGCAAGTAGGAAAAAAAACTAGAAGTGGTTCTTGATCATCGAGGACACTGGGTTGTTCTGACTCCTCACCATTCATATCTTGCAACACTTCACTAACCTTTTCTTGCATTTGTTTCTATATATACATAGTAAAGTGTAAGTACAATGGGAAAACTAAAAGTTTACCAGTAAAATTTATGGCAACACAGTACAATAATATAGCATATCTAAACATTAACATTTCTCAAATAATAATAGCTGGCACATAAGAAAAGCTCTCAAATAACATTTCTCGCATAACATAAAAACGACCCAATTAATTTGTCTATCGGTAATGTTATATCCCAAATTTAAATAATTATATATACCTTTTGACTTTTGACTCAAAAATAATGATAATAATAAAGAAAAGAAAGAAAGGAGAAGAGACGCAGACGGGTGGAATTGAGTAACCGATCAAAGAGGAGCGCTCAAATGAGCACCCCTTTAAATTTCGAGAATTTGAGACTCCAATCTTCACCATCCAAAATGTAAGATGCATTTTGGTGGTGACATGTGTCTCATGTGCATTTTCCAAAATGCATTTAATCACAGCCACCTTTTTTGACTTTGCTTTTTGGACATGTGCCACATGCAGATTTAAAGATGCACCATGATCTAATGGTGAGATTTGAATTCTCAAGTTCTCGAATTTTTAAGGATTCTCAACCAAACGCTCGCCAGCGATAAAATTCCTAAATGTAAGCTTAAATAGGTCTTTATATGGGTTAGGGTGTGGAGAAACCCAACAAGAAGAAACGCAGTAGCCAGTAGAATAAGGACGTGCAATCCCAGCGATGGGTAAGTGGAAATTGATAATCTCTCAATCGAAGGTGAATGGCTTGTAGTGGTCGCTGAAATTTAAGTTAGTGATGTTCTTCTGATGTCCAACTTGTAGGGGACAATTGAGGTCAACATTGGTGGGTCAGTGGAGGATAGCGAGTTCTTAGAAGTTGTATTCAAATCTGGTTTTCCTCCTTTCGAACCGAAGCTGTGAATTGGAACCGGAGGCGGTGGACCAACAGTGAGTTGATCTCATGAGGTGTAGTAGGTAAACAAATTTTGATTGATTTCTTTTTTGTATAGAACCTGATAAGAATGGTAATCAGCCTTGGGCATCCATCGTTTGGTCAACTTTTGATTAAAGTTATTTGTGCTATTGACTTATGTCCTTATTCTGGGAAGGTGATTGTTTTGTTTGATACTGGAATGTGTTGAAAAAGAAGAAGGTGGCACTATCCTGTGCATTATTCACAGAGAGTGAATCACATATATGATGGATTTATGTGATTGTTTTTAGATATATAGTTGAACTATTGATATTATGTTGGATCTTGGTGAATGATCTAAATTGGTGTCAGCATATTAGAGGGATGGTTAAGGACCGCTGCCATGATCAAAGTTATGTTTCGGATTTTGTTCCTGGTCATGACTTGGGGTGAAATTTAGATAGAAGTTATGCGTGGCAGAATTTGATTAGGCATTTTTTTGTTGTTGTAGTTGGCCGAACGGAGTAATCATAAAGGTGCATTCGTGTCTTTGATAGAGGTTGTATTGGTAAGTTTATAATATATTTTATTATCGTATCGATTAAATACATATGTATATACATATATGAAGTTATGCTTGGATAGTACGTAAGATAGGCAAAAGTCGTATTTGATATGCATGATTACTGACACGATCTTACTCACGCATTGCTGCATTCACGACATGCATGCCACCGACATGATATGAGACTTGGCGAGGTTCAGCCCGCCCACCGATATGATGGTCCAGACCGGCAGTGACGATTGCCCACCGTTTGATATGTTACAGATGAGATATGACTTGGCGAGCCTCAGCCGCCCACCGATATGATGGTTTGGACCGGCAGTGATGACTGCCCACCAATACGATCGATCGACATGTGCATCATCGTGCATTCACACATTCATTAATTTATGTGCATTTTATACTTCATTTAAAGGTTGAATCTAGATACATGAAAAATAAAGACTTGATAAATTAGCTAAGCCACGATAATAGAATATATTATTTACTTACCGAGTCGTTTGACTAACCCATTTATTTTTCTCAAATTTTCAGATAAGTGATCTACTAGTTCGGGAGCTGTCATTCTTCTTCGTGCAAGAGTCCTCACGTTCACGTATGGTGTCATCCAGCTAGTTCCCTCATTGGAGTCATTTAAGTTATTTCTTCATGTTCATTTTAGACTTTTGCTCCGTGGTACTTGAGTAGGATTTTGGATATTGTTATTTTGTTTCCGCTATGTCATTTTGCTACTCAGTTAAAAAAATCTCTTTTATGAATAATTTATCAATATTTGTTAAGACCGATATAGAAGCTTGTTTGGCAATTGGCATAAGTGTCAAGCGCCGGTCTCGACTCTTTTATCGGGTCGCGACAAGTAATTTTCCTAGATGATTAGAGGAAGACATACACACATGTCATACTGAAATCAACTTGTGCTTCTTCTTCAGTGTGAGAGAGATAGACCTAATATACATAAGTATCAACCTCTCAGTCTATTAGCTTGCGTCAAACCCACATTCCTTGATCGTCAACTCTCGTCGCATGATAAAATTGGAATTTGTGAAGAACTAGCATACCTAATGAATCAAATCTACTGAGCACCTATATATTTTCTCAAACACCTAGGGAACTTAATTTGAGCATCTAGCCAAAAGAGAAAAATCATTTAGAAGTCATACAATAGCATAGAATCAATGATCACAACGACTATCTATATCTAAGAGGTCCATATGATTCTAAAACACTAACCTCTGTTTGGTTGCAGGAAAATTACAAGGAAAGTAAAGTTTTTATGATGGAAAGTGAAATCAACCTGTTTGGTTGCAGGGAAAATAAATAAGAAAGAAAAATAATGAAAAAATGAGTTGGAAAATCGGGCCAATTTTCATCAGTTTTTCTCCATCCAATTACGAGAGGAAAATCAAAATCACCGATCGACGACTTTATCTTCTTCGACTCAATTTCTTTTCAATCGATCGACGTAATGACCTTGCAGTTCGTTCAAACCCTAAACCGATCCTCACGGAGCTTCCTCAAAATTGACCAACCGATGGGTCTTTCTGCTATATTCTTTGAAGCTGAAATCGGAGGGGATTAAAGATAGATGTTGCTGTTAAGCATCTAAGTCGCAATGGTTTCCGGGCATATTTTTTTACTTTCAAAATATTAGTGCAATTTCTTGCGTTTTTTTCCTTGCACAACTTTTGATGTAATGTGAACCACCATTGAGATTTGGATTTTTGTTGCTTCTATTCGGAAAAAAACGTAATGAACTTCAATAGTGACATGTTTCATGTTCTGAAGTTTAAATACTACAGTGCTTGTTTGCTTCATATTACTCCAGTAGTCGTCTGTCCCTTGAAGTGCTTGTTCTGAAGTTCGAATATTGTTCCATTGGGTAACATTACGGTATGAAAATGTGGCAAGGAGTGATATTGTGTCGTGGACTCCAGTAGTAAAATTGTGCGAAAAAATATTAGAATTATGTGACGGGTATTTTAGACAATCAAGTGCTTGTTTGCTTCATTTTATTTGGATTACTGAGTGTTTATTTTGTATTGTGTTTCGAAATGGCCGGAGTGACGGAAAGGAACAACCACCTCGTGCAGGAGTCAAATTTTGAAGAAGCGGGAGATGAACAATCACCTTCGTGCCGATGCAGTAGGTTATTAGTGTATGGAAGTTGTAATTGTTCTGTTGTTTGTTGATTTCTTGAAGCTGCTGAGAGATTTATGGCTTATGACAGCAAAGAAGTAGACATTTAAAAGACTAACACGAGGCAAGCTGAACTTGTCAATAAAGAAGCCCTCTTTCAAGGTGATTCTGAACTTCAACAACTGCTACATATTTTCAGGTCTATTGATTCTTTTTTTTTGCATTTGTTCTATGTTCATTTGTTTGCTACAGTTAGCATAAGGTAACTTATCATAATGTAACACTGGACTTATATTCCCAATAATATCTTGATACCCTGGTTAGAAATTTTGTAGTATGTGTTCAAATGGATTTTAAATTTATTTATTTCTCATTGAAATCAACAGTTGAGTGGCTGTAGTGTTATACAGGTAGCTTGTTGATGCTTTCATTTTGGATGGTTGGTTAGTGACAAAATGTCTCTACTTGTGTATCTCATACTCCAGGACCAGCGCCTTCAATTCCTGAACCACAAGCAGGCAGTGGACCAAGTGCATCTGGCAATGTGGTACTCCCGCAGCCTCGCCCTCTAAGAAATCTGGATGTGCTTCCACCTCTGCGGCGTCACTTTTTTTCAGCAACTTTTGGTCTATTTTGTTGCATCTGTTGTCGGAATTTGAGATGGGTGACATAAAAGTGCGCCATTGGACTTTGAGATGGGGTGTCATAAGTTTAAAATGTTTTTTTATCATAAAAGCAAAGTGAACTTTGAGTTGTTTTTTTTTTTCATGTTTTTTTTCTTTTCAACCAAACATGCTGCCATTTCTAATTGAATTTTCCATTAAATTTTCCATGTACAACCAAGAGTAAAGATCACATGAGAAGTGGTAGTTATGGTGAGAAATGAGAACTAATCTCATCCGTTCATCTTTGTTATCAATGGTTAGGATTAGATTTAATTAAATTACATTAAATTACATAATTTGTACCTTTTCAAATGATTCTTCGTAGCAGTACATTATTCGTACCTTTTCAAAGGATTCTTCGTAGCATGCATATACATGAAGCTACGAAGAATCCTTTGAAAAGGTACGAATAATGTACTAGTTCTCATTTCTCACCTTAACTACCACTTCTCACCGGAACCGAACTCGTACAACCAAACACAAAAAAGAGAAAATTACATTTTCCAAGAATTTTTTTTTTCTTATTACTTTCCTCAATGTTTTGCTTCCTCCGTACTTTCTTACAACCAAACATAGCATAAGAGTCTACTAACTACTCATATTCACAGACAAATATGAATAAGGTTTGAGTTTACAAGTGGTGATCAAAGTAGAAAAACAAGAGGAGAAGCAACCAAATAGGTTTAAACGACCTCCTCGAACTCTTGATCACTTCAAGATCCAATAGATGCTCTAATATCTTCAATCTTTGCTCTTTCTCTCTCACATGAAAGACCCTAATTTCCGAGCTTCTCTATTTATAGGTTAACCTGAAACATCCAGTTTTTAAGTTGTAGTTCGGAAGAGCTATCTAGGCAACTCGGGTTAGGTGATTCGGTTCTTGGGCAGCTCAGATAAATCACTTTCGGCCGAGGCAGTTCCCTCTCATTTTAAGCCTATCTAGCTTGAGTGAGCTGTTCTTGGCTTAAGTCTTGCCCGGACGAGCTAGACCTTGACTCCTTGTTTTGGCTCGAATGTTCAATCTTTGACCTGATTTTGATCTTTTAAGGCCTTGACAGCGATAGAGAGTAAGACACTAAGACTTGTAACAGACACTCTTTATGCTTTTGAATATTTGCATGTATGAAAGATCCAAGGTTTTCACATGTCTGAAAATGAACGACAGACAATGTGAGCTTGACAGCAACGTTTCACGTCCAAAGATCCAAGGTTTTCATCTTATAACTCTCTTTTACATAGTGAGATCACAGCAAAGTTCCACGTCCATAAGACTACATCTACCAAAGACATTAGGATCTCTACACTAGGATCTTACTGGTAAAAAAAATGAGTCTGTTATCAGCTTACCGGCTCTAGAAAAGCCTCTGCCAGAAATTCTGTCTTTTCTTAATCCTCAAAGGTCCTGAGCTTGAATATCTTTTCCGAGGCGCATTGTTACCACCATCTACTCCCATTGACGGGGTAGCTAAGTTTGTTGCGGACAGAGTAACCTTGGCACCATCTTCAGAGTCATATTCCGAAACTCCACAGTTCGAGAGCCACAATCTTGATAACTCTCCGGAAAAAGGAACACTTTTGTTATCTAGAGCAATGACCAACTCATTCTGGGTACCCAATTTTGATTCGACTTCTTGAAGCTCATCAAACTCGTTACAGATGAGCTTCAAGGCTTGAACTACTTCGCCCATGAACGGGCGGTGGGAAACCTCAGGCTGCACGCACATTGATGCAATTGCGGCGACCTTGGAAACACTGTCCATAAGAGCATTGAGGTTTATTGTTGGATCAAGGATTTCATGTAAACGCTGTTCAATTGTGAGGAGTGGGCGTGCATAAGCAACAAGATTTTCTTGCCCTGGTGGTTGAGATAAGTCCACTGGCTTTCTTCCTGTTAGAAGCTCGAGAAGGACTACACCATAGCTGTATACATCACTTTTTACTAGTAGGTGTCCTGTCATTGCATACTCTGGCGCTAAATAACTGCAAGACAAGAAAAGCGCAATCCAACAAAATCTGATTACAGTTTTGAACTAGAAGTAAAGACAATTAGGCCAAACCAGAAGCGCGCTCAAATATCACCAATGTAAAAAAATGATGGTATGCTATCTATAATGAGTTTTTGTACGTACCCAAAAGTTCCCATAACACGTGTGGAGGTGAGTCTTCCTACTTCATCGATTGCTTCTTTGGCCAGTCCAAAATCTGAAACTTTTGGGTTGAAATCATCCTCTAACAAAATGTTGCTTGATTTGAAGTCTCTGTGGATCACACGAGGGTTTGAGTCTTCATGAAGATAGGCCAAAGCTCGAGCAGCTCCTAATGCAATCTTCATTCTGGCTGCCCAGTCAAGAGGAGATCTTTCTTTGTCCATCCCTTCAGACACAAAATGACCACACAGAAAAAAAGAAAAAAGTAAAATAAGGCTTTACATGAATTCTGACATATTTATTTAACATACCATGTAGATGGGAATCGACGCTTCCATTTGATATCAGTTCATAAACAAGGCAACGCGCTTGTTCTTCGACGCATATTCCGATCAATTTAACCAAATTTCTATGATGTAGACGGCTGAGCATCTCAATCTCAGCAAGAAACTCCTGACTGCCTTGTTGATCATCCCTCTTGAGGACCTTCACAGCCACTCTTGTGCCATCATCAAGAACTCCACCGTATACCAGCCCGAATCCTCCTTCTCCGAGTATACTTGAAGGGTTGAACGTATCGGTAGCCTTCTCAATGTCGTCATAGCTAAATGTCTTTGCAGTTCCTGCGTATGTCCTAGTGCTGGAGCTAAAAGAGAGGGTGGTGGAACTTGTCCTGCTACCGGCTGTCATTGCTGTTGCGTGCCATGTCAAACTCGTTAATAAATGTAAACCGTGTCGCCAGAAGTATTGACTCATTAATATGATTTGATTCCAGAAATAATAAATTTACCTGATGGTTTTAAGGGTAATAGAGCCTCGGGAGTTTGTTTATGTCGCTTGGGACTGCAACATCTATTCTTGAAGAGAAGAACAGCAGTGACCGCCACACATAATGCACATAGAGTGAAAGATGATAGAGCAATTATTAAGATTGCGCTTCCATGTATACTATCTTTCTTTTTGGATTTTGGAATGGCTACTCCCAAGGGCTTCAAAGGTATCCCGTGAACACCTGATCCATTGTTGGGACCTTTGACCACAGCTGCATTACTTGATAATGGAGACGGCGGAGATGGAGGCAGGCCTGTCAAAATAACCACGTGTTTGATAGTTATAAATTTGACGATGAGTTTATAGAAAGTTATATCAACAAACAAAGCAGAACCTGGGTAGTGAACATATAAAACGTCATAGGTTCCGAACTGCTTGTCGTCTACTAACACCTGTTTGTGCCAGAACTTCAAATACGTTGACATTGCCATTGTTTTATTAAATTCTTTTCCTATTGGTATCAAATACACCTGAACTGTAGTTTTATCTCGCTGCTGTTCGGCTGCGTCTGCTCCCATGATCCTAACTTGGCTTCTCTTGAGGGAAGTACTCGCTGCAATTTCTCTGGCAAGCACAGAGACTAGTGGAAAGAAGGTGTACAATGCCACACTAAGCTGGAGCTGAACTTTAATTGGCAATACGCATCCACAAGGTGATCCAGAGGCGGCATAAGTTAAGGGGTCACTGCAGCTGATTGATGAACAATCTGAGAGAATAAACAGAAGCAGTTATCAACGATATTTCCATTACAAAACACATTATTTTACTAGCTATCATTCAGCTCAAGTTGGTTGCAAACCTGTGTTGGGAGGTGGAGAAGGAAGTGATAGTACTGTTGATGATGGACGAGCACTCGGTCTATGCGAAGAAGAGTCCAATGGCGACCCTGATGGAGATAAATTGAGCACTTTGTAATTTTAAATGTCAATGAAATATAATATTTATCATTCAGTTGAAAAGAGGTTTAAGAATGTAATACAAAAATGAAAAGTGGACTTGTAAGTTCCGTACTGTTATATGCAGTAGGCTTCATTGATGGTGTTGGAGATTGTGCTGGGGAGAACAAAGGGCTTAGACCTGTTCAGGCATGAAAAAAAGAATTGACACACGAAAAAAGATGTCTATCAATTTTGACATTTTCATAGAACATGTATGGCTGTACATAAATTTTTTTTTTTTGATAAGATGGCTGTACATAAATTTGAAGCATCTTACTATGTTTGTAAGCCAGCGGTCCATGGGCAGAACTGGTGTACTTGTGCCTTCCAAATCGATATTGTTTGTATACCGAACTTAAAGGAGGGTGTGAATCAGATGAAGAATGTCGGTTAGTTGCACCTTTCGATGCAGATGCTAAAATGAACAAAAAAATTTTTTTGTCAAAACTGATGCATAAGCTTTGCCAAGACCGTAAAGTTACCAGCATCACTCAGTTGGCAACACTAGGTATTACCTTCAGTTCGGTGAAGAACTACAGTTTTATCTCCATTCCAGCCGGATCCGTGGGGCATCTCTGTTGGAGCAAGAGCTGCTTCAGCTGCATCACAATTCTCAGAAACAAGAATGAGATAACATGTATAATTGTCTCCCCTTAGGAATTCCTTACAGTTCCAGAATTATCACAGATATCTTTATTAGGACATCACTTAAATTCTAAAAAATCATTTACAATTACAAATCATATATCAAACTACAGAGAAACCGGATCCTAACGGTGACTCAATTTCACGACTACACATGCACTTGGACCGCGCAAATGACTAACTTTGAACAATCAGCAACCTCAAAAGACAAATATGAGAACACCATTACCTGCAGATCCATGAAACAGTATAGCAAGGGTCAGGAACCCAAATGCCCTCATCATCAGCAGAAGCAGAAACAGCCTCATGTCACACAACAATCACTGCAATTCAAAACCCACATGCAATTATTTCATTCATCCTCCACAATCAATGCATGTTTAACCTAAACAGGACCACAGAATTACCTGTCAATGAGCAAAAGCTTTAACTTTTACAACAGCATTATTGAAGTAATGAAAGAGACCCACATCTAGAAATGTGACCAAAATTGGGGTTAGGTGAGGAAAACCCCAAAAAAGAAATCAAAAAATGGAATCAATTTCAACAAAGATCACACATCGGCTTTCAAGAGCCACTGTGATCAATGAAGGACTCCTCCTTGTCTTTGAAAGCAAAATAATGGAGCTTTGAAGTAGGAAATCTCTGAACTTGAGAAAAGAAAAGTGAGAGGAGGAGCTTCTTGACTTGCTAGCAAGGCCTCGGATTTCAATTGTTTCATAATGATAGAGTAGTGATGAGTGACCTACTTTTCACTCCTTGTCTGATTCTTGTTTTTCTCAGCTTTGAATTATTGGAACGTTCTGCGAGTTGTTTATTCATTTATTTCTCTGAGTGTTGACTTTTGTATTCAGCAGTTTCATTTTCTGTGGTAAATTGTTATTTAACAAGAATGTTTTTTGAGCCTGAGAATACTTTTGTTGATTTTGTGGACTATACCTATTTTTCAAGCTTTAGTTAATTATTTTGGACGTTCCGACTCGAAAGTGATTGCTTGATAGTTAAAGAGTCTATCCGAAAATATGTAGACTCGTGATCAAATTCTAGGGTCACCAATTGTCACATTTTATGAAAATTTCATTTCCCTCGTGCCTTTTGTGTACCCTTCTTTATTGGTAGAGAAAAAAAAAAGAGTTAGACCTGCAATCTTTCATTAATTTTCCTAATGAGGATGCTCATAGCGTCTGGGAGACAATTCTATTTTTTTTTGATAGTGTCTGGGAGATACAGATTTGGGTTAATCACAAATTAGATATGGTTTTTGCCGCTTGAGGGACAAGTAAAAATTAGATTCGGTGCAGCGCAATAAAATTCTGCAAGTGTCAAAATTACATTGTTTATTTAAATTTTAAAAAAATTTAATTGAAACAACGTCATTTTTATTATAACAATGTCATTTTGATACTTACAATATTCAAATGCACAACGACAAATCTTTTTCCAGGACAACCATGATTGCAGCAAGCAAAAATAATAGCATACAATGTGTGGACGACGCGTAACTCAAAATTTAAAAAAAAATTGATTGAAGAACTGAAAATTTATTTTATTTAATTGGTTTTGTACTCCCGGTGTTCTTTTTGTGGGTTTTTATTCTTCTTGTTTTAAAATAGAATGATGTTGTGCAATATAGTCAACGTTAGGTGTAATATATTTCACACTTCACATTCAAATAAATTTTAAAAAATTGTCAGATAAAATATCCCCTGAAAATCAAATTAGACCAAGTGACATAATTGACCGAAATAAACTCAACACTAAAATTTAACACGAAGCCCCAAAGAAAAAAAACCACAACTTGTGCATTTCTTACGAAAAAAAAACACAGACATCTCTCCTTCATGACTTCAAAAGCGCCTCGCAGTCTCCATGAATCTTAAATAATATTAAAAAGGGAAAATTTCAAAAACATATCGCTCCATTTCAAATCAAGGACCGGACTTTTTCAATTTTCAATTTAATGATTTTTGAACTAATTTGCAAATTTAGTTTAACACCGTTAAAAACCTCCGTTAGTTAACACCATTTATGATTATTTTTCAAAATTTAGAAATCAAAACTTTCAATCCAATTATATCACTTGTTTGGTTTACAAAAATTAGAAAAGTATCATAGAATAAATTTTCAATCCTTTTTTTTCTTTGCAAATTCAATATCTGGCAAAACTGGTCCGATCACATTTTTGCAACTTTGATAGTAACAAAACATTATTGTGATTTTTAAACTAAACACTGCCAACAATCTGAACTACGAAAATCGAGGATGGAAGCAATTTAAACATGAACACACCTTCACTCGCAATTTCACCCGATCGCCAAAGCTGGATTTCTGCTGTCAATCAGAATAATCGACATAAAACCCTAAACAGTTTTCACTTTTCACTATTATTACTTTTAAAGTAAACGGAGTCTATCAAAAAAAAAGTAAACGGAGGTTTTTAACGGTGTTAAACTAAATTTGCATATTAGTCCAAAAATCATTAAATTGAAAATTGAAAAAGTCCGGTCCTTGATTTGAAATGGAGCGGTAGTCCAGGGTATGTTTTTGAAATTTTCCCTATTAAAAAGCACGTAAATGACCGTTTCAATGTATTTCTCAGATACTCGTAAGTGACAAGCATTAACATCAACCCCTATTTTTATGTCTTTCCATATTCTTAATCTGTTCATATGCTTTTGTTTTATTATCTTTTTAATGTTGTATATAATCGGATAGGCCTCAGCATTCAGCCCTTGGGCCCAAAAGCCCTAAGGCTGGCCCAACAGTCCAACGGCCCGAAACCCGACACAGTCCGACAACAAATCCGAAGTAAGCCCAATTTTTTAGGCCCAAGGTCGGGCTAGGGTCACATATCCGAAGCCCGCATCAGCCCGAAGCCCGACATATCTGCTGTTATATCGAATTTCCTGAGTCTTGCCTTATAACTCAGCCCAACACAACATGAAAACCCTAATACAAACGTATCAAACTCCAGCCGCACTTGTTATATGTCTTTCTCTCTACTTTCTCATCTTTTTTCTCCCACCCTCGTTGATGTTTCTTTTGGTAAGTGTGAGGTTAGATTCGGGTTCAAGGGAGTCTGAAATTGCCGTCGACGTTGAGAGAAAGGTCAAATCCGTAAGTGGCGAACATCGGGGAGACGATGAGAAAGTGCGGCAGTGGATGAGTGAATCGCTTTCGACATGTTTAAGGCTCCGTTGATGTTAAGATGCAAGGTATGAGGCTGTTAATTAGATGTGTGGATTTGTAGCGTGCTCAAGTAGTCTATTGTAAGTTCTTCTTGTGTTTTCTAGTTAATTGTTTCTGCACTTTACCTGTTTAAACAAATGCAAACCTGAGAATGAAAGTGATTTCTAATGTATTCCTTGTTGAAATCACACTATTGGATGGCTTATTGGCTTCTTTGGCCGCCAACTCCATCTGTTAGATTCAAAATTGATATCTTTTATTTACAAATTTATTTGCAATAATTGCAATGTCGCAAATTCAGTTTTTAATTTGGATTTTCGACCATCGTGCAGGTGTTGAGGTGGTTGAAGGCTGTGATTCATATAGTGCCACATTATCAAAAATTATATGTTCTCTATTTTATCAGTTTTGTCTAGTTTATATTTTCTAACATTGTTTCTAAATTCTACAGGTATTATGATTAGTTGTAAATCAAAATATGTTGTAATTTTATATTTTGTGATTATTATTGTAAATCATAATATGTTGTAATTTTATATTTTGTGATTATTACCTAGTCGTATCTCAGCAGTTATGGAAAAAATTGTTGGACCATTAATATTTTCGTATAGTTAAAATTTTCAATTTCAATCTTTTATATTTCTGTTCAGCCCGTTTGACCCCGACGTGGCCTGAATAATAATAGGGCTTCATGTAGTCCTAAGGCTTCATAATATTGGGCAAGCCCAGCCTACCCGACCCTATAAACAGTAAGAAGCCCTATTATTTTCGATTAGGCCGGGCCTGGGCTTAGTAATATGAGGATTGTGCCAGTTCGGCCCGGCACGGCCCGACCCATTGCCGACCCCTATAATCGGATGAAGTGAAGAGAAATCAACAACACAATTTTCTATCAAAATCATATCGTCAAACTTCTTCATGGCATCGGAGTCAGGTTCCTCAAAACCCTAATTTTTTGGTTTTCCTATGTTGTTATTGGTTTTTAATACAATACGTTTTGTCGGTGTTTTATTGTATTACATTACTCAATAAGAATGAAATAAGTTGCTTTCTGGAATGGTACATGACTTATGGTTTGATCAAGCCAATAAACATAGAGCGACCCTCATGTACAAGTGTGGTTGGACTTGTCCAATGACCCATTGTACACGAGGGCATTTTCTTTTCAAAAATTTAGAATTATAGTTTAATGAAATAAATAAACCCCAAAAGTCTTATTGTTCATAAAAAACAAACCAAATTTAAAATATTGATCATGGGCTTGAAAAGAGGAGCCCAAATAGCATTTACGAATTACAAAATGAGGTAGTTTTGTATTTTAAGTTAACACTACGAAATTTTGGAAAAAATTCAGATTTTATTTTAGGGCTTATTTTACTAAAACGATGTAGTTTTGATATTATTTTATCTAATTTTCGTCGCTTTCAAATGACTGTTTTTTGTTAGGCTACACGGCATGTGAATCCGGTTAACAGGGCCCAAAAATATATTTTGTCCAAGAGACCATGAATGGTCAAGAACGGCCCTCAATAAACATATGACCCCCGAAATAATTCACATGATTCTTTTTTCCAAAAAAAAATATGAATATTCAGTTTGTTCAAAGTGTATTGGATTTTTCTTTTGTTCTAGTTTCTAAATATTTTTGATAATCTAAATATATTTTCTTGAACCATTTTTTGGGTCTTGCCTATTGAAGATTAATTAGCTTCAGGGTGTTCGTTGTAATTATTATTAGTTGGTCTGTAGTAGTTTAAACCTCAGGGATGCTTCTGTAAATTCTCATTTTTGTATATAGGTCAGTGCTGCAACAAAAACACAAATGAATAACAATATGAAATTGTTGGACTGCGGCGTTGCATTCATCCTTCTTTTTCATTCGATCGTCTTTCAACCAAGTCTTCGACGATCAAAATGGTATCAGAAGCTGCACGATTGATCGGATTGTAAGCTAATCTTCGTTTCACCTTTCAGTTTGTGCTCTATTGGATTTGGTGCTTGCTAGGGTTGATCAATGGCGAATACTGCTGAATCCATCACTACTTCTGTTCCTGTGTCTACTCCTGCACCTGCTGTTGTTACAGGTGATATCAGTGTTGCCGATGATGTTTATTATGTCAGCAATAATGAAATCACCGGCAACTCAATCGTTGGTGAAATACTGACTGGAAGAGAGAACTTTATTAAGTGGAAGAAGGCTATGCGGATAGCTTTATTTGCGAGACTCAAGCTCGAATTCGTTGAAGGTGAACATCCGAGACCAACTGATCCAGTTTTGAAAGCGAGATGGCAGCGCTGCAACGATGTGATCATGTCGTGGCTGCTATGCTCTATTTCTACTAATGTCACGGGATAAATCTTATATGCAACAGATGTTGCAGATGCTTGGAATGTGCTCCATATGATGTATGCATGCTCAAACCTATCAAGGAAATTTGCCCTGCAGTAAGAGATCGCAAATTTGATGCAAGGTACCATGAGTGTTGCTAAGTATTTTGAAGTTCTTTGTGGCTTATGAAGAGAGTTGGATACCATGAGGGAGTGTAGAGGCTGCTCTATATTTGATGATTGTGTGAGATGTCAAGACAGTGCTAGGGAGAATCTTGAGAATAAGGTGATGAAATTCCTCATGGGGCTGAATGAATCATTGGCTCACATTCGCACAAACATATTAGCATTGGAGAAACTGCCACAGTTAAATGTAGTATTTGATATGGTGTTTAACCATGAGTTGATAAGAATTTGACCAAGATGGTGACTACAGCAACCTCTGCAATGTTTGTTAACCAACAACAATTTCCCAGACAAGGCTTCATTGGTCATCAGTACTCTCAACAACAAAGAAATTCTCAGCAACCTTCTCCTAATTTTTCAGCAAGGAACTATGACAATAGCACTACCAAAATTAAGCAACGACCATTCTGCACATACTGTCAGCAAGCTAGCCATACTAAAGAGACTTGCTACAAACTCCATGGCTATCCCCAAGGTCACAAGCTATATAAAGGCAAACCAGCAAATGGCAGGTCAGCAAATAATGTCATGGTAAATACGGATAAGACTGTTCCAGGCAATAACTCATCTTCAAGAGTCCTTCTCAAAATCAAGGCATTCCCAACACTGCAAATCCTTTCACCAATGAGCAGGTTTCCCAGCTTCTTGCTATGCTGAAACAAAGTACTGGAGGGTCATCAGACAATCAGTGTCACATGGTAGGTATTTGTGGTTTGTCTTCAAGGTCTCTTAAACACAGTTCTTGGATTATTGATAGTACTGGTGCCACAGATCATTTTGTCTGTGATGAACACTTACTCTTTGATAAATATCAACATCAGAATGCAATAGTCTCATGGATCTTCTAATATGGTTATTTCAGCTGGAAAATGTGCTTTGACACCTGATTTAATTCGTCACAATGTCCTCTTAGTTCCCAGTTTCAGATTCAATTTATTATCAATGGGAAAGTTGATCAATGAAAACAATTGCTCTGTGACTTTTACTAAATCAAGTTGCATTGTACAGGGCTTAGCAAAGAAGTTTACCCTAGAGATTGGTAAATTCCATGGAGGCCTCTATCTATTGAATACCAAGGCAGACCATGAACCAGGCAGACCTTGAACCAGGCTCTTATGCTTCAGCTAGGCCTGGGCGTCCAAACTCGAAAACCCGAAGACCGAACCGAACCGAATCGAAAAAAGCCCGAACGGGTCGGTTCTTCTCGGACCGAAAACCGAACCGAAAAAACCCGAACCGAATGGTGAGATTCGGTTCGATCTCGGGTTTGCTTTTTTCTCGGACCGGAAGCCCGACCCGAACCGAATGCTTAATGGATTGCCACTTGTCAGCATATGATTGGTCAATAATAAAAAAACCTAATTCGAGTGTCTCGCTCTCGCCTCACTAACTCACTTCATTTCGTTCAACGGCAACCAGACACCGGAGCTCTCTCGCCTCTTCAGTCTTCCGCCTCCAAATCGCCGACCAGAGCTCTCTCAGGCGTCGCCGACCCGAGCCCAGGCATCTCCGGCTCTCCGACCCGATCCCAGGCGTCGCCTGCTTTCTCCGACCCGAGCGAAGGCGTGGTGGTCGTCTCCGGATCCGAGTTCAAGGCTTCAAGCCTTCAAATTCAAGCCTTTAAGGTACTGTTTATCCTCTCAGAGTCTCAGTCCTGAATTGAATTCAGTGAATTCAGTGAATTCGAATCCTTTTGATTGTTTTGAATATTGATCAAGTCTTTGGTTCATGCTTGCTGACTTGCTGTATTGTGTATTCGGTTCAATTTGTTGAATCCATTTGTTCATTCAGTGATTTGAATATTGTGCAGAGATGGATGCATCACAATATTCGAGCTCCAATTCAGATTCGGATTCAAATTTGGGTGCGGATGCTTAAAAAAATGTTCTGACATTGGATATTACCGCTACAGGAGGCTCTGGAATTAAAAGGAAGCGTCCTTCTTCAGTAGCACTGCAGAACATTGGTGAAGCTGAACAATTTGAAGAAGCTGAAGAAGTTGGTGAACCTGCTGAAGCGCCAGAAGCTGCTGAAAAGCCTGATGGAAGATCGTGGGTTTGGGGGCACTTCAAGAAGATTAAAAAGCCAGTATATGGGATGAAGAATGGTAAGAGGGTGCAAACTCATGAAGTGGTTAGAGCTAAGTGTAACTACTGTGCTAAGGATTTAGCTTGCGATACGTATGGGAATGGGACTAGTAGTCTACAGCGACATAACGATAATACTTGCAAGAAGTATCCAGGGAGAGTGAAGATAAATGATGGGCAGCAAAAACTCACTTCTACTGGCCGTACTGGGGCTAAAGAGTTGGTGACTGTTAAGTGGAGTGATAAAGGGTGTAGAGAAGCAGCTGTGAAGATGATAGTCATGGATGAACTTCCGTTTAGCTTCATCGAGAAAGAAGGGTTTAGATATTTTTACAAGTATATTGTCACATCACATTGATGAAGTGTGAACTTGTATGAATTGTTTTTAACTTTTTATGCTTGGACTGAACATGTTTATACTTTATATGTTGTTGGACTGAATTGTATGTTGTTGGACTGAATTATATGTTCTTGGAATGAATTGGACTGAATTGTTTTTTCAGGTATGCTGTGCCTGATTGGCATGTACCTTCGAGGATGGTGATTTGCAAGCAGTTTTTGAAGATGTATGCTGCTGAAAAGGCGAAGCTGACGAAAGAGCTTAAGGGTCATTGCTTGTGCTTAACCACCGATGCTTGGACATCGGTGCAGAACATCAACTACATGGTGGTGACTGCCCATTTTGTTGATTCGGCTTGGAAAATGCAGAAGAGGATTCTTAGTTTTAAGGTGATTCCTAACCATCGTGGAGAAAGCATAGGGTGTTTGTTGGAGGATTGTTTGCTAGAATGGGGAGTGGATAGAGTGTTGACCATATCAGTTGATAATGCTAGCGCCAACAAGGTGGCGATTGATTACATCAGGGAGAGGATGTTAGGGTGGGAGATATCACCTTTGGTTGGTGGGATTTATTTGCATATCAAGTGCTTTGCACACACTATGAATCTCATTGTCCGAGCTGGTCTTTTGATAATGGGAAATTCAGTTGGTTCAATTAGGAATGCTGTGAGATATGTGAGGAGCAGTGGGGCAAGACTTCAGCAGTTCAAAAAGTGTATGGAGAAAGAGAAGGTGGAGTGTAAGAAGGTGTGCATCCTCGATGTGCCAACAAGGTGGAACTCCACCTATCTATGGCTATCAACTGCATTAGAACTCAGAAAGGCTTTTGATAGATTGGCAAGGGAAGAAGGCACGAAGTACAGGGGTTACTTTGAGGAGGATGAAGACCTTGAATTCGAATAAGACTTGGTGCTTGGGTTGGGAGAAGTGAATTTGACTGGTGATGCAAGTAATGCAGCAGAGGGAACTCAGGCAAGGAAGAAAGGGAAGGGGAAAAGAGTAGGACCACCGGTTACACATGATTGGGAGAAGGCTGAAACTTTTGTGAGGTTTCTGAAGATATTCTACGATGTGAGAATGAGGATCAGCGCCTCAACCAAACCAACATCGTGGAAAGCTTTTCATGATATTGTGTGTATCAGAGCTGAGATTGATGGACTATTTCCTCAGGAGGGAATGAGCACCGGGTCGGAGACTGAAATGATTTTAATGGATATGGCAGTAAGTATGAAGAGGAAGTATGAGAAATACTTTGCCACCTTAGAGGACTGCAATCAGCTTTTGTTGATTGCCTTGGTGTTAAACCCAAGGTACAAGCTCAGAAACTTCGAATCTACATGCAAGAAATGGCTGAAGATGGAGATTGATGATATTAGAAAGAAGTCAGCTGAGCTTAAAGATCTTCTGATTCAGCTTTGTGATGCTTACAACTCCATGATTGTTGAGGCATCCTCCAAGGTAACAAAATCTCGGAGTGGAGATAGCCAAGGGAACAAATCCTCGTCTAAGAAGAGGACTATAGAGCCTACTGGAATTATGAAGGACATTGACAGAGATGCTCGTCGTCGAAGCAAAACGTGCAAATAAATTTATAATGTCCGCTACTCGCGACTACACTACTGGGTAGTAAGTGGTAAGTAGGGGTCGAACCAAAGGAATTAGGGGGATAAGTTGTTCTTTAAGTTGGACGATTTTGGGATTGGTTGGTTGGTTTTAAAGCTACCAGCTAAGTGATTGATTGGTTGATTGGTTGGTTTTAGTACTGGAAAGTAACTGATAATTATTACAATTAAAAGAAAGTGTTCGGTTTCAGGGGCCTTGTATTATATCCTGTTTATCATTGACTCTTAGTGAACCTTCTAAGTATTCAAACATGAATCGAGGCTATTCCTAGCTCAAGACTTGCAACATCGTCTAGCCCTTTTAAGGTCGTAGAGAACTTATTCTACTTCAGCTAATTCCTCCTTCCGAAGTATCTTAGCTTTATGTGCATCCATTTGGTCCCTTTGGTCCAGTTTCCAAATGGTTTTTTAGATAGATCGAACTCCTCGGATAAGCTTGCCCATTTGGTCCCCTTGGTCCGGTTACAAATGGTTCACTTACCCGAGTATGAACACGAATCCCAAGGAAGAGCTTTGCCCGTCAAAGCGTCCACTCAACCTTGGAGATTCTAATCTTATATATGGCACATAGAATAAGTTTTGAATACACAGACGAGACACTAAGTTAATAGTCTAAAACATTTTATAATACAAGTCCACCCCTTCTACCGAACGACTAGTTTAGCTACTATTTATCGCGCTAAACATTATAACTAAGGAATTGGAAATTAAAGACGGAAAATAAATATTAAAATACTTACTACCGTTGAAGCGCCAAGGGAGCAATCTTTTATTTCCAAAGCCAAACTTACAAACTTAGAGAGATAAGTGATTTTTGGATGAGATGTGGATTATACAAATGAGGAGGAGATGGCTTGTATTTATAGCCAAAGTGAGGAGAAATGGAGGGTGGAGATGGTGGCACATGTCTTTTGATCCAAGGGAGGAGGAGGAGGAGCAAGGAGGAGCCGCCACATGGGGGAGGAGCAAAGCCGCCGGTCAAGGGAGGAGGAGCCGCCGGTTGCAGGTCACCATGAAGGGAGGAGCTCCTCCCTTGGCCACCTCCAAGCAAGGTGGCCGGTCACCTTGTCCAAGCGTGCATTTTGATAGTTGATTTGGAATGGCCAAGTGATTTTAAGACTAATGGTCGAGCCAGTGTTTCCAAATTCCATGTTTTGGTCGAGCAACTTGGTTTTGGTGCCTATGCGCGCGGGGCCTTTACTATGGAATTGGGCCAATCTGCCAATCTGCTCGAGGGTTTTGTCTGGGAAGTGAGATTGTCCGACTTGTTGAGCATTCCAAACATCTTGGTCGAGCCAGATTTTCCATATGCATCGGTCGGGTCGAGCGACTTGGTTTGGGTGCCTAAGCGCGCCGGGCCTTTGCCTTGGAATTGAGCTAACTGCCAATCTGCTCGAGCATTCTCCTTGGTTTTCCGACATTGTCCACTTTATTTTCCATTTGGAATATTTTGGTCGAGGCGGAATTGTCAGATGAGATGGTTTGCTCGGGCAACTTGAATTGAGTGTTTGGTCAGCTCGGCGGAGGGCCTGGAACTGCTTCAACCGGTCGGGTGGTTTCTGCGGCATTTTCCCACCCGGTCGGTTGAGTCTTCAATGCAAATTCCTCTTCGGTTTGATTTGTTTGGAGTGATTCCATGTCAGGATCCTTGAGATTTCTTCAGTCAGCGTCTGATCTTGACCTTGGAACAACTCTTAATATCTTTTCAGCGTAAAATCCTCTCCTTAGCGTGTTTTCTCTCTAAACGCCAAAATACCCTGTAGAAATATATCGGGACTAACAAGTAGAAGTTAAATAGACCAACAGTCTAATTAAGGGGGTTTTACGGTGTTTATGATTCGTATAATTTGGGTCCATCATATCACCCCACACTTTTAGTTGTTCGTCCCGAACAATGCTATTAAAGGGCGGCACTCTAAGTTTGGTTTTGGATTATATGAAAATTAGACTGTGGGACTCGATTTATCCTAATTCATGCATTACTTACTTATTACCAAATTGAACTGTGTAAATAAATAGAAGAAACTTAATACTTGTACCTCCGTGCCGAGATGCAAATTGTTCCGGATGTCTCGGGAGATAGCCCTTTTTAGGTTCCTGGACTGCAACTTCGGGACCGTCTCGCACTATATGGTTTTCTTGTAGCTTTCTCTAGCACGTGATTTGGTTCGGGTTTCACTGGTTTGAGTACTTTGATTTTTCTTTTGGCGAGGGACTGCTTTTGTAGTGAATCGGCCTTTGGCCTTTGATTTGACTTTTTTGAGTACTTCACTTTTTTGTTCGGTTAAAACCTTCACAATGTTGGGCCTTTGGCCTCTTGAATTGCTTCTTCGAGCTTTTCGCCTTTTTGTGGCTTTTGCAAGTCCATTTTCTCAAGCCTTTTTGGGAGGTCCAATCATCGCCCGCAAGCCTATGGAAATACCTCCCCGCTCCTCTCATCGTTGTTGTTTCGCGCGGGTCAAGATGAGGGTCGCTCATCTATTTTCTCGGCTACTTAAACTAGAGAGAGGACGGTCTGATTCCCGTCCTCGCCTTTTCTTTTCTTTTTGCATAAACACTGCATGGCGGAGATGACTTCAATCTTCATTGAAACCCGAAGTGCAGCCTCCACTGACTTTGAAAACCATATAGTTTGACCTGATCCTTTGATTGCTTCCCAAGCCTTTCTAGGGCGATTTATGTCAACTCCACATCCCTAGTTTATCTCAGCACAAAGGACAAATGAAAAGTTACGTCCTAAGTTTTTAGACAGTTGAATTTTCACAAGGTAAATGCATGAATTTCGGTCTATCTTTTTCACATTCTTAAGTTCATATTTTCAAAAAGATACTATTACTAAAAATAAAAAAAACAGCAATCATGTTATTTATATACAACGGTGGTTCTCACCCCACACTTTTGAACGAAGGCGTGCCTTAGTTCAAAAGTCATGCAAGCTAATATATATATGTGAGAATGACTAAGACAGAAAATTAAATGATAGAATTTAAATGACAGAAAGTAAGATAGTGTCGGGTTACCTCCCGACTAGTGCACTTGTTTAACGTCGTTGGCTCGACAGTACCTCATTGTGGATTACTGGTTTGGGTCCCATGGGTGGCTCAGGTCGTATTTTGCCACCGTTCCTGTGTTGCTTCTTGCCTTGCCTTTTCCTGATTTCTTGCGAGATGATGTGCTTGGGTCAGGACTCCTTTGTTTTGGGATCTTTTCTTTCCAATACCCCGGAGGAGGTGAGGGACCTTTCACTACTAGCCCTTTGAAGTTCTTGTGTTTGGGACTGCCTAGTCCAGCTACGGTGTAACACTGCTCCATCGAGGAGTCATTCTGCAGAGACCCTTTTCCAATCCTCTTTTGAGTTTCTTCATTGATCCTATAGTTTTCTGCAACTTGCTCATTGATCAAGGGGAAAAGTCGGGAAAGCCTCAAGAGGCTTGGTTCTGCCTCGTTATGATTGTCAGTGAGGAACTGGTCGTAGATAGTCTCGGCTGCCCGGGTAATGATAGTCGGGTATGAATTGGGCAGTTCGTCAGTGGTATTCTGGACTCCAACCTCGTTGCTTCCGGTGCTTTCCATATCTGATTCTTCTGATGGTTCAGGAGTCTCTTCTGACGGCTCGGTAGTTTCTTCTTTGTCTGCCTCAGGGTCAGCTTCATTTATCTGCATTTCCTCGTCAGTTTGGGGTACTCGTCTTGTGGCAGCGGCTAGGCCAATTATGAGGTACCACATGTCTGCAATGGTGAAGTTTCTGGCTGATCTCCTTATTGCTTCGTTAACTCTTCCCAGCTCTTCGGACCTCATCCCACGAAGAAATTTTTGGAGAAGAACCTTCTTCGTGAATCCATGGTGCGGGCAGCTTGAGACAATGGCATCATAGTTCGTGTAATATTCGTCCAAAGTCTCATCCCGGGATTGTTGAAGGCATATGATTCTCTCACGGGTTTCTTGGCGTAAGGATGGTGGGGAGAATTCCTTCAGGAATGGAACGCAGAGATCTACGTAACGTTCTGCACTGCAAGCGGTGGATGTGTAGTACCATATTGTGGCAAAGTCGGTTAGAGAGAATTTAAAGCATTTAAGCTTAAATTCCTCTAACACTTCATTTTCAGGTTTGATGTGGTGGCAGACGTGGTGGAAGTTTCGACAGTGCTGTACTGGGTCTTCTCCCTCCGTACCTCCGAACAGTGGCAGATGTCGTGTTGCCCATGCATACGAAGGGGGTTGCGTCATGAGGACATAGGGGGGAAAGAACAACTAATCCGATGGCTAATTCCCCGGCAACGGCGCTAATTTGACAGAGATGCTCGTCGTCGAAGCAAAATGTGCAAATAAATTTATAATGTCCGCTACTCGCGACTACACTACTGGGTAGTAAGTGGTAAGTAGGGGTCGAACCCAAAGGAATTAGGGGGATAAGTTGTTCTTTAAGTTGGACGATTTTGGGATTGGTTGGTTGGTTTTAAAGCTACCAGCTAAGTGATTGATTGGTTGATTGGTTGGTTTTAGTACTGGAAAGTAACTGATAATTATTACAATTAAAAGAAAGTGTTCGGTTTCAGGGGCCTTGTATTATATCCAGTTTATCATTGACTCTTAGTGAACCTTCTAAGTATTCAAACATGAATCGAGGCTATTCCTAGCTCAAGACTTGCAACATCGTCTAGCCCTTTTAAGGTCGTAGAGCACTTATTCTACTTCAGCTAATTCCTCCTTCCGAAGTATCTTAGCTTTATGTGCATCCATTTGGTCCCTTTGGTCCAGTTTCCAAATGGTTTTTTAGATAGATCGAACTCCTCGGATAAGCTTGCCCATTTGGTCCCCTTGGTCCGGTTACAAATGGTTCACTTACCCGAGTATGAACACGAATCCCAAGGAAGAGCTTTGCCCGTCAAAGCGTCCACTCAACCTTGGAGATTCTAATCTTATATATGGCACATAGAATAAGTTTTGAATACACAGACGAGACACTAAGTTAATAGTCTAAAACATTTTATAATACAAGTCCACCCCTTCTACCGAACGACTAGTTTAGCTACTATTTATCGCGCTAAACATTATAACTAAGGAATTGGAAATTAAAGACGGAAAATAAATATTAAAATACTTACTACCGTTGAAGCGCCAAGGGAGCAATCTTTTATTTCCAAAGCCAAACTTACAAACTTAGAGAGATAAGTGATTTTTGGATGAGATGTGGATTATACAAATGAGGAGGAGATGGCTTGTATTTATAGCCAAAGTGAGGAGAAATGGAGGGTGGAGATGGTGGCACATGTCTTTTGATCCAAGGGAGGAGGAGGAGGAGCAAGGAGGAGACGCCACATGGGGGAGGAGCAAAGCCGCCGGTCAAGGGAGGAGGAGCCGCCGGTTGCAGGTCACCATGAAGGGAGGAGCTCCTCCCTTGGCCACCTCCAAGCAAAGTGGCCGGTCACCTTGTCCAAGCGTGCATTTTGATAGTTGATTTGGAATGGCCAAGTGATTTTAAGACTAATGGTCGAGCCAGTGTTTCCAAATTCCATGTTATGGTCGAGCAACTTGGTTTTGGTGCCTATGCGCGCGGGGCCTTTACTATGGAATTGGGCTAATCTGCCAATCTGCTCGAGCGTTTTGTCTAGCAAGCGAGATTATCCGACTTGTTGGGCATTCCAAACATCGTGGTCGAGCCAGATTTTCCAGATGCATCGGTCGGGTCGAGCGACTTGGTTTGGGTGCCTAAGCGCGCCGGGCCTTTGCCTTGGAATTGAGCTAACTGCCAATCTGCTCGAGCATTCTCCTTGGTTTTCCAACATTGTCCACTTTATTTTCCATTTGGAATATTTTGGTCGAGGCGGAATTGTCAGATGAGATGGTTTGCTCGGGCAACTTGAATTGAGTGTTTGGTCAGCTCGGCGGAGGGCCTGGAACTGCTTCAACCGGTCGGGTGGTTTCTGCGGCATTTTCCCACCCGGTCGGTTGAGTCTTCAATGCAAATTCCTCTTCGGTTTGATTTGTTTGGAGTGATTCCATGTCAGGATCCTTGAGATTTCTTCAGTCAGCGTCTGATCTTGACCTTGGAACAACTCTTAATATCTTTTCAGCGTAAAATCCTCTCCTTAGCGTGTTTTCTCTCTAAGCGCCAAAATACCCTGTAGAAATATATCGGGACTAACAAGTAGAAGTTAAATAGACCAACAGTCTAATTAAGGGGGTTTTACGGTGTTTATGATTCGTATAATTTGGGTCCATCAGACATGGAAGAGGATTGGGAGAGAGAATTGGAACACTCTGATGAGGGAGTTGTAGGACATGAAGTGGACAGATATCTTCTAGACCCGATTGTGAAGGCTGTAAACCCTTTAGATTATGACATATTGGAATGGTGGAAGACAAATGGTGACAAGTATCCTGGCCTTGCTGCTCTTACCAAAGATATTATGGCAATTCAAGTGAGTACATTAGCAAGCGAGTCTTCATTTAGCACCAGCAGAAGGGTCATTGATCCATTTCGGAGCTCTCTATCTCCCAAAACTGTGGAAGCATTAATCTGCTACCAAAACTGGATACGGTCTGAAAGTATCCATAACCTTCAATACATTCCAACTGTTGAGGACATTGAGTTTTATGAAGCTTTGGAGGAAGGTAATTAACTTGTTATCTGAATTTTGTTTATATTTGAGTTTGATTTTGGTTGTTAACTTGTTATCTTGTTTAATGATAGAACAAGCAAGGGAAGAAGATAATACTACAGTTGATCAACAAGAGAATGAAGAGAATCAAGAGATGCCTTCTACCTCAAAATCAACTAAAGTGTCTCAAGCTGATAAGGGGAAAGCTAAAGTTACCAGTACCACAACCTTGAAGAAGGGGAATCAAGGGAGAAAAAAATTAATCATAAGGGGTTAAGGACCTAAGGTACTTATTTCTGAATTTGGCTAACTTGATAATTGAATCCTTGTTGATATTTGATATTTGATATTTATAAGTAGAATCCATACTTTTTTTTTGAATCTGTAAGCATTGTTTTATACTTTAATGGGAGTTTCCAATATCACTGGTTTTATACTTTGTCTTAGTGATTTTTCTTTCTGTGATTATAGCTAACCGCGATTCACTGCTGTTTCAATGAAACATCAATGTACATTGAGATATGAGGAACTCTATATTTCTCAGAATTTGCGAATTCAATTGACCAGTAGACTAATGCATGAAGTATTGAATCGACCATGGTAGTAAATGCTAAATGGTGTTAATGTAGAACATTAACTTTGCTAGGATGTCAAGTTGTGCAAGTTGTTAGGATGTCAAGTTGTGCAAGTTCAGATCGTTTAAAAACATCCATACTCATCTCATGTGTTCTACACATATTGGTGTTTAGTTTAGTTAAGCGTATTTGTGTATTTAGCTATGCAAATGGTGTTAATGTAGAACATTTGCTGAAAATTGGACCTGTCAGATATTTGATCTAATATGAGTGTGCTAACTTTGCTACCCATCAAATTATGAACAGAAAAGTGAATCACAATTGTAAAGGCAATTCTCAAAACTTTATCCAGTCAACTGAACACTGCCTTCATCTTGCGCAAAAGCCTCTGTGTGTACCTACTTGGCTACTTTGATATAAATAGTTAAGCTCGCTTTAACCATTTTGCTTGGCAGGATATGAAGATGCTGCGTTTCAGACACAACGCAGCCTTGCATTTTTGAATTTTGGTCAGAATGTGATATTCAACATTGCTCTATCAACAGCTATGGTGTTGTGTTCCAATCGAATTTTGGGTAGTCAGATGTCTGTCGGTGATTTGGTAAACAATGTTTTTCTTTAATGTCTTTAGCTTAGAGCCTTAGTGATTTTTCTTTCTGTTGACATCCAAATGATGATATGCAGTTGCACTGTGAAGAAGACGATTCTTTTCTGTTTCCTCTTATCCATTCTTTTCAGCATCTTCTATTTTGTTTTCTTCTTAGGTTTGATCAGGGTGTATCTATTTTTTGCAGGAGCTTGTCGCATAATGAGCAGTCCAACTTCAATGACCACTTTCATTGTTGCGCAAACTTGAGATAACCAACAACCATGAGTCCAAAAGCATGATCAATATGCAAATTTTTAGCGGCATCTATGTAGTGTGTGTAAAATATTTCAAGTTTGAACATCTCCCCCAACAATATTAGTTTTGAGAGTTACGTGTTTTCTTTTTAACTCATTTGTGTCACGAAGTGCAGATTGTAAGTTTGTTTTTCTGTACACCCGAAAAAAACCCGAACCGACCCGAAAAAAAAACCGAACAACGCCAAAAAAAAACCCGAAAAAGACCGAACCGACCCGAAACCCGAAAAATCGGGCTTTGGTCGGTTTTCACTTTCAAAAAGACCGAACCTGACCCGAACCGAATTTTCGGGTTTCGGGTCGGTTTTCACAAAAGTAGGGACCGAACCGAACCGAGCCCAGGCCTAGCTTCAGCAGCTGGTAAGGGCATTTCTACTGCTGGTTGGCATTGTAGGTTGGGGCATATGCCATTTGATAGAATGAAAACTTTGCTGAATAAGTATGTTCCCAATATCAGTGATAAGGATCTTTGTAAACACTGTGATATTTGTCATTTTTCAAAGCAAAGTAGACTAAAAGTTCCATCGAGTGATCATATTTCTGCATCTATTTTTGATATGATTCATTATGACGTTTGGGGGCCATTTAATGTGGCTACCATGAGTGGATGCAAATATTTTCTTACCATTGTAGATGACAAGTATAGATGTACATAGACTTATCCAGTTCTTTGAACTCATCCACACTCAGTTTGGGCACAAAATCAAAGTTGTCAGATCAGACAATGGTGGGGAATTTTTTAGTGATAAACTGAGTTCTTTACTGCAGTCCAAAGGGTGTCTCCATCAAATTTCTTGCTCTTACACTCCTCAACAAAATTGAATTGTTGAGAGGAAACATCGACATCTCTTGGATATGGCTAGAGCCTTGAGGTTGCATTCCAATGTTCCGAGGTATTTTGGGGTGATTGTGTACTCACAGCTACATATATTATAAATAGAACTCCCTCTCAAGTTTTGCAGGGATCGACTCCATATGAAGTTATTTTTGGTTATTGATGGACCATATTTATATGATTCATTATGACAGTTAAACCCACCAAATTAGACACTTCGTCTATTTAACTTTTGCTTGCTAGTTCCACTTTTGTTCTACAGGCTATTTTGAGGTTTAGAGAAGAAACGAGCTAAAAAGGGGATTCTACGCCGAAAACATCACATTGGAGACTCACCCGACCGGCTGAAGCAGTTCCAGGCCCCCAGCCGAGCTGACCAACACTCAATTCAAGTTGCTCGAGCAAAACACCTAATCAGACAATTCCACCTCGACCAAAATGTTCCAAATGGAAAATAAGGTGGAAGATGTCCAAACTCCAAGGCGAACGCCCATGCCGATTGGCAGTTGGCCCACATCCAATTCCAAAGGTCCCGCGCGCACAAGCACCAAAACCAAGTTGCTCGACCAAACCATGGAATCTGGAAAATCTGGCTCGACCAAAGTGATTAAAATGTCAAATGGCTTGGTGAATCTCAAATTCCAGACAAAGCGCCCGAGTGAATTCATCCATGGCCGAGAAAACCAAGACCAGCGCCCGAGACCAGCGTCCGAGGCCTGCGCCCACACTGAACTTCAAACCGAGCCACGACAAGGTTTCGGCCATATTCCGGCAAATCCATCTCGACCATTAGTCTTAAAATCACTTGGCCATTCCAAATCAACTATCCAAGAGCCAAAGACCTCCGGTCAAGAATTCCGGCCAAGCTCCGGCCAAACTCCGGCCAAGCTCCGGCCAAACTCCGGCCAAACTCCGGCCAACCTCCGGCGAGCCACCAGTTGAGCTCAGATCAAGGGCATCCATGGACCAATCATGCTCCGGCTAAACTCCGGCGAAGACTAACTAAATTCCTTAAAGATCCAATATTCCCGGTTGGTTTCTAACTAGTTTAGTCGGTAGATATTTTGGGATGAAACTACCCTTGTAACCAAGTCCAAGTATCTAGTCCAAGCTCAACCAAGCCTCAACTAAGCCAAGTGGAGCTCTCCTATTGGTCCATGGAGGTCGGCTAAGGGGCAACTAAAGACTTCAACCGGATGACCCTTGGAGAGGAACTATATGCCATTTGGGAACTAGATGCTTGAAGCTCCCTTGGAGAGGAACTAGAGGCGGTTGGGAGGGACAAGTATCTCCTCCCAAACCGCCACATTTGCCTATTAAAGGAGTGCCCCCCCCCCTCCTTGAAAACTCATCCCTCATCCTTCCCAAAAATCTCTCTAAGTGCTCTTGTTTGTTCTTGAAGCACTTCTCTCTTGTTCTTGAGTATTCCTGTTTGTTCTTGAATACTCTTGCTTGTTCTTGAATAATACTCCTGTTTGTTCTTGAGTATTTTCGTTCTTGAGTTATTCCTGTTTGTTCTTGAATAAGCTCTTTCTTTTGAAAACTCCTGTTTGTTCTTGAGTTTTCAGTCCCCTTCCTTTACTTTTTCTGTACTTAGCTATGGTATTCACCTCAATGAATATTCGTAGCTAAACCCTTCATTCAGTTGAAGGGGTGTGCTGGTATCATGCAAACATTTTAGACCCTTTTCTTAACGCGTCTTTGAGTTCAAAACTTGTTCTATGTGCCTTATATTAGGTCAGAACGCTATTGGTTGAGTGGATGCTCGAAAGAGCAAAGCTCTTCCATGGGTTCGGGAACCTTCGTGGTTAAGTGGAGGCTCGAAAGGGCACAGCTTAACTGTGGAGTTCAACCTCTCTAAAACACCATTTGGTTGATCGGAAATGATTGATCAAATGGATGCACATAAGCTAAGATACTTCGAAAGGAGGAATTAGCCCAAATAGAACAAGTGTTCTAAATGATGTGGCAAGTCATGTGCTAGAAATAGCCTTGATACATCTTTGAACTCTTAGAACGATCATTAGCGGTCGATGATAAACGGACTATGATACAAGGCCCCTAAAACTGAATCTTTCCTTTGATCAAAACACCACCTTGCACTTTACTTTCAGTCCATATCAACTGCTTACTTTCAGTCCCATATCAACTGCTTACTTTCCGCAAGTCTTGTCCTTCAAGCAGTTACTTTCCGCAAGTCTTGTCCTTCAAGCAGTTATTTTTCGCAAGTCTTGTCCTTCAATCAGTTATTTTTCGCAAGTCTTGTCCTTCAAGCAATTACTTTCAGCACTTTACTTTCCAGTATTACTTTTCAGTACTAAAACGACAACCAACCCCAATCGCATTTCAATTCTGTACATTTCATGAAGAACTGCTATCCCCTAATTCCCTTGGGTTCGACCCCTACTTACCGCTTTACTACCCAATAGTGAAGTAGCAAGTAGTGGACTTATAAATTTATTTTGACACACATTGCATATAACGACTGTTGCAGTGGCTGCGTCAAAATTGGCACCGTTGCCGGGGAATTAGTTAAATCGGATTAGTAGTTCTATTTCTTTTCATTTATTCCACTATGTATGCATGGATGACTCGACATCTTCCTCAGTTTGGAGGTACAGTTGGAGAGGACCCTGTGATACATTGCCAACATTTTCACCATATATGCCGCCACATGAAACCAGAAAATATAGCGTTAGAAGAGTTTAAGTTGCAATGCTTTAAACTTACTCTAACTGACTTTGCTGCAGTTTGGTATTACACTTCAATTGCTAGTTCTGCAGGATATTATGAGGACCTCCGCGCCCAATTCCTAAAAGAATTCTCCCCACCATCCCTACGACATGATGTCCGCGAGAAGATTATCAACCTTCAACAATCCCGGGATGAGACTTTGGATGAGTACTATACGTACTTTGACACCATTGTCTCACGCTGCCCGCACCATGGATTCACGAACGTGGTTCTTCTCCAAAAATTTATTTGTGGAATGAGGCCAGTTGAGTGGAGAAAGCTTAGTGACACAGTGGGAGGATCGGCCAAGGACTTAACCATGACGGAAATGTGGAACCTCATAGATGATTTAGCCGTAGCCACAAAACAAAGGCCAGTGCCCCAAGCTGATGAAATAGCGCCAGTAGTAGAGGCTAATCTAGAAGGGAATATGGAAGACGACATAGAGGCCATGATGGACGAATCAGAAACAGGAAGCACCATAGAGGATCCTATATGGGAGAGCACTCCCGAGCCATAAGAAGACCTAGAACCAGAGACCAATCTAGTATGGGACGAGGAAAAACCTTCATGGGAACTCACTCCCGAGCCAGAAGAGGAGGAAGTCCAGTACATCACTGACGAGCTACCCATGACACACACTACTTTCACTACCGAAGCAACCGAAGAAATCAACCAAGATCAGTTCCTCACGGACAGGCTGGCCGAAATGGAACCAGCCCTTATAATGGAAGCTTCCCACCTTTTTCCCTTGATCAATATGCAAATCGCGGCCCATGAAAACGATGTGATCAACGGAGAGCTTGAAGGAAGGATGGAAGAAGGGCCAACGCAGAATGACTCCCTAATAGAGCAATTTCTCGCCACAACTAGACAAGGTAGCTGATGGACCACATTTATATGATTCATTATGAGAGTTAAACCCACCAAATTAGACACTTCGTCTATTTAACTTTTGCTTGTTAGTTCCACTTTTGTTCTACAGGCTATTTTGAGGTTTAGAGAAGAAACGAGCTAAAAAGGGGATTCTACGCCAAAAACATCACATTGGAGATTCAGCCGACCGGCTGAAGCAGTTCCAGGCCCCCAGCCGAGCTGACCAACACTCAATTCAAGTTGCTCGAGCAAAACACCTAATCTGACAATTCCACCTCGACCAAAATGTTCCAAATGGAAAATAAGGTCGAAGATGTCGAAACTCCAAGGCGAACGCCCATGCCAATTGGCAGTTGGCCCACATCCAAGTCCAAACCAAAGGTCCCGCGCGCACAAGCACCAAAACCAAGTTGCCCGACCAAACCATGGAATCTGGAGAATCTGGCTCGACCAAAGTGATTAAAATGTCAAATGGCTCGGTGAATCTCAAATTCCAGACAAAGCGCCAGAGTGAATTCATCCATGGCCGAGAAAACCAAGACCAGCGCCCAAGACCAGTGCCTGAGACCAGCGTCTGAGGCCTGCGCCCGCACTGAACTTCAAACCGAGCCACGACAAGGTTCCGGCCATATTCCGGCAAATCCATCTCGACCATTAGTCTTAAAATCACTTGGCCATTCCAAATCAACTATCCAAGAGCCAAAGACCTCCGGTCAAGAATTCCGGCCAAACTCCGGCCAACCTCCGGCGAGCCACCAGTTGAGCTCAGATCAAGGGCATCCATGGACCATTCATGCTCCGGCCAAACTCCGGCGAAAACTAACTAAATATCTTAAAGACCAATATTCCCGGTTGGTTTCTAACTAGTTTAGTCGGTAGATATTTTGGGATGAAACTACCCTTGTAACCAAGTCCAAGTATCTAGTCCAAGCTCAACCAAGCTCAACCAAGCCTCAACTAAGCCAAGTGGAGCTCTCCTATTGGTCCATGGAGGTCGGCTAAGGGGGAACTAAAGACTTCAACCGGATGACCCTTGGAGAGGAACTATATGCCATTTGGGAACTAGATGCTTGAAGCTCCCTTGGAGAGGAACTAGAGGCGGTTGGGAGGGACAAATATCTTCTCCCAAACCGCCACATTTGGCTATAAAAGGAGGTGCCCCCCTCCTTGAAAAATCATCCCTCATCCTTCCCAAAAATCTCTCTAAGTGCTCTTGTTTGTTCTTGAAGCACTTCTCTCTTGTTCTTGAGTATTCCTGTTTGTTCTTGAATACTCTTGCTTGTTCTTGAATAATACTCCTGTTTGTTCTTGAGTATTTTCGTTCTTGAGTTACTCCTGTTTGTTCTTGAATAAGCTCTTTCTTTTGAAAACTCCTGTTTGTTCTTGAGTTTTCAGTCCCCTTCCTTTATTTTTTCTGTACATACCTATGGCATTCACCTCAATGAATATTTGTAGCTAAACCCTTCATTCAGTTGAAGGGGTGTGCTGGTATCATGCAAACGTTTTAGACCCTTTTCTTAACGCGTCTTTGAGTTCAAAACTTGTTCTATGTGCCTTATATTAGGTCAGAACGCTATTGGTTGAGTGGATGCTCGAAAGAGCAAAGCTCTTCCATGGGTTTGGGAACCTTCGTGGTTAAGTGGAGGCTCGAAAGGGCACAACTTAACTGTGGAGTTCAACCTCTCTAAAACACCATTTGGTTGATCGGAAATGATTGATCAAATGGATGCACATAAGCTAAGATACTTCGAAAGGAGGAATTAGCCCAAATAGAACAAGTGTTCTAAATGATGTGGCAAGTCATGTGCTAGAAATAGTCTTGATACATCTTTGAACTCTTAGAACGATCATTAGCGGTCGATGATGAACGAACTATGATACAAGGCCCCTAAAACTGAATCTTTCCTTTGATCAAAACACCACCTTGCACTTTACTTTCAGTCCATATCAACTGTTTACTTTCAGTCCATATCAACTGCTTACTTTCAGTCCCATATCAACTGCTTACTTTCCGCAAGTCTTGTCCTTTTAAGCAGTTACTTTCCGCAAGTCTTATCCTTCTAGCAGTTATTTTTCGCAAGTCTTGTCCTTCAAGCAATTACTTTCAGCACTTTACTTTCCAGTATTACTTTTCAGTACTAAAACCACAACCAACCTCAATCGCATTTTAATTCTGTACATTTCATGAAGAACTGCTATCCCCTAATTCCCTTGGGTTCGACCCCTACTTACCGCTTTACTACCCAATAGTGAAGTAGCGAGTAGTGGACTTATAAATTTACTTTTGACACACATTGCATATAACGACTGTTGCAGTGCTCTCCGTCAGTAGCCCTAAACACAAGAGAGCCCGACTCAAAAGACCAGCAGCTATGGTCAAAGGACCCTCGCCTTCTCAAAGAAATTGGAAGGAAAAACCACCAGAACAATGGAGTCCGGACCCGAGCACATCATCTCACAAAAACTCGGGGAGAGTCAAGGCAAGAATCAATGCAAGAGCCGCGGCAAAATATGACCTGAGCCGCCGATGGGACCCAGACCCCTCCTGAGTGAGGTACTGTCGAGCTTACGACGTTAAACAAAGGCACTGGTCGGGAGGTAACCCGACATCTATCTTACTTTCAGTCATTTTATTTTATGTCATTTAGCTTTTTGAACCATTCTCACCTTACTTGTAGATATTTGCTTGCATGACTTTTGAACTAAGTCATTTCGTGAGGAATGCCTTCGTTCAAAAGTGTGGGGTGAGAACCACCTTTGTACATAGTTAATTAACATGCTTTCTTTTTCCTTCTCCCTTAATATTATCTTTTTGAAAATATGAACTTGAGAATGTGAAAAAGATAGATCATAATTCATGCATTTACCTTGTGAAATCTCAACTGTATAAAAATTTAGGATGTAACTTCTTAATTGTCCCTTTGTGCTGAGATATACAGGGGATGTGGAGTTGACATAAAATGCCCTAGAGAGGCTTGGAAAGCACTCGAAGGACCGGATCTAGCTATATGGTTTACGAAGTCAGTGGAGGCTGCACTTCGGGTTTCATTGGATTCAGAATCATCTCCGCCATGCAGCGTTTATGCAAGAGGCGGGACTTGAATCAAACCGTCCTATCTCTAGTCCAAGTAGCCAAGAAAATAGATGAGCGACCCTCATCTTGACCCGCGCGAAACGACGAGGATGAGAAAGAGCGAGGAGGTATTTCCATATGCTCTCGGGCGATGATTGGACCTTCCAAAAGATTGAGAAAATGGACAAGCAAATCACAAAGAAGCAAAGCTCGAAGAAGCAAATCAAAGGCAAAAGGCCAAATTCTGTGAAGGTTTTAACCGAAACAAAAGTGAAGAAGCTCCAATTCAAAATCGAAGGCCAAAGACCAAAGACCAAATCACTTCAAAAGCTGTCCCTCATCAAAAGGAAATCAAAGAGCTCAGATCATTGAAACCCGAACCAAATCATGTGCTAGAAAAAGCTACAAGATAACCATATAGCGCGAGTCGGTCCCGAGGATGCAGTCCCAAAAGCCTGAAAAGGGCTATCTCCCAAATCATCCGAATTAAATTGCATTTCAGCTCGGAGGTACAAGTATCAAGTTTCTTCTATTTATTTACACGGTTTATTTTGGTAAAAAGTAAGTATTGCATGAATAGGATAAATCTAGTCCACTTTCTCACTTTCATATTTAGAACTTTAGCATGGAGTGTGAGTACTTCTTTCAAATAGCATTGTTCGGGACGAACAACTAAAAGTGTGGGGTGATCTGATGGACCATATTTATATGATTCATTATGACAGTTAAACCCACCAAATTAGACACTTCGTCTATTTAACTTTTGCTTGTTAGTTCCACTTTTGTTCTACATGCTATTTTGAGGTTTAGAGAAGAAACGAGCTAAAAAGGGGATTCTACGCCGAAAACATCACATTGGAGACTCACCCGACCGGCTGAAGCAGTTCCAGGCCCCCAGCCGAGCTGACCAACACTCAATTCAAGTTGCTCGAGCAAAACACCTAATCTGACAATTCCACCTCGACCAAAATGTTCCAAATAGAAAATAAGGTGGAAGATGTCGAAACTCCAAGGCAAACGCCCATGCCGATTGGCAGTTAGCCCACATCCAATTCCAAAGGTCCCGCGTGCACAAGCACAAAAACCAAGTTGCTCGACCAAACCATGGACTCTGGAAAATCTGGCTCGACCAAAGTGATTAAAATGTCAAATGGCTCGGTGAATCTCAAATTAGAGACAAAGCGCCCGAGTGAATTCATCCATGGCCGAGAAAACCAAGACCAGCGCCCAAGACCAGCGCTCGAGACCAGCGTCCGAGGCCTGCGCCCACACTGAACTTCAAACCGAGCCACGACAAGGTTCCGGCCATATTCCGGCAAATCCATCTCGACCATTAGTCTTAAAATTACTTGGTCATTCCAAATCAACTATCCAAGAGCCAATGACCTCCGGTCAAGAATTCCGGCCAAGCTCCGGCCAAACTCCGGCCAACCTCCGGCGAGCCACCAGTTGAGCTCAGATCAAGGGCATCCATGGACCAATCATGCTCCGGCCAAACTCCGGCGAAGACTAACTAAATTCCTTAAAGATCCAATATTCCCGGTTGGTTTCTAACTAGTTTAGTCCGTAGATATTTTGGGATGAAACTACCCTTGTAACCAAGTCCAAGTATCTAGTCCAAGCTCAACTAAGCTCAACCAAGCCTCAACTAAGCCAAGTGGAGGTCTCCTATTGGTCCATGGAAGTCGGCTAAGGGGCAACTAAAGACTTCAACCGGATGACCCTTGGAGAGGAACTATATGCCATTTGGGAACTAGATGCTTGAAGCTCCCTTGGAGAGGAACTAGAGGCGGTTGGGAGGGACAAATATCTCCTCCCAAACCGCCACATTTGGCTATAAAAGGAGTGCCCTCCCTCCTTGAAAACTCATCCCTCATCCTTCCCAAAAATCTCTCTAAGTGCTCTTGTTTGTTCTTGAAGCACTTCTCTCTTGTTCTTGAGTATTCCTGTTTGTTCTTGAATACTCTTGCTTGTTCTTGAATAATACTCCTGTTTGTTCTTGAGTATTTTCGTTCTTGAGTTATTCCTGTTTGTTCTTGAATAAGCTCTTTCTTTTGAAAACTCCTGTTTGTTCTTGAGTTTTCAGTCCCCTTCCTTTACTTTTTCTGTACTTAGCTATGGTATTCACCTCAATGAATATTCGTAGCTAAACCCTTCATTCAGTTGAAGGGGTGTGCTGGTATCATGCAAACGTTTTAGACCCTTTTCTTAACGCGTCTTTGAGAAAATTCAAAACTTGTTCTATGTGCCTTATATTAGGTCAGAACGCTATTGGTTGAGTGGATGCTCGAAAGAGCAAAGCTCTTCCATGGGTTCGGGAACCTTCGTGGTTAAGTGGAGGCTCGAAAGGGCACAGTTTAACTGTGGAGTTCAACCTCTCTAAAACACCATTTGGTTGATCGGAAATGATTGATCAAATGGATGCACATAAGCTACGATACTTCGAAAGGAGGAATTAGCCCAAATAGAACAAGTGTTCTAAATGATGTGGCAAGTCATGTGCTAGAAATAGCCTTGATACATCTTTGAACTCTTAGAACGATCATTAGCGGTCGATGATAAACAGACTATGATACAAGGCCCCTAAAACTGAATCTTTCCTTTGATCAAAACACCACCTTGCACTTTACTTTCAGTCCATATCAACTGCTTACTTTCAGTCCCATATCAACTGCTTACTTTCCGCAAGTCTTGTCCTTCAAGCAGTTACTTTCCGCAAGTCTTGTCCTTCAAGCGGTTATTTTTCGCAAGTCTTGTCCTTCAAGCAATTACTTTCAGCACTTTACTTTCCAGTATTACTTTTCAGTACTAAAACCACAACCAACCCCAATCGCATTTCAATTCTGTACATTTCATGAAGAACTGCTATCCCCTAATTCCCTTGGGTTCGACCCCTACTTACCGCTTTACTACCCAATAGTGAAGTAGCGAGTAGTGGACTTATAAATTTATTTTGACACACATTGCATATAACGACTGTTGCAGTGCGCTCCGTCAGTTATCCTCCTTCCCTTGATAACTTGAGAGTGTTTGGATGCCTCTGCTATGTAAGTATTTTACCACATCTCAGGGACAAATTTGATCCAAAGTCAAGTTCTTGTATTTTTCTTGGCTATCCCTATGGACAAAAAGGGTACAAAGTTTATTGTCTTCAGTCACACGGGATTTTAGTGAGTAGAAATGTTGTCTTCTATGAGGATGTATTCCCCTTTTCAGAGAGAGGTAATCCAGAAAAAGGCATATGTACAGTACCGTGCTCATCTAAGGACAAATCTACAATGATTCCTATTTTAAGTTGTCCTGACACCTTATTTGATGATTTATGTCCATCTCCACTTCATGGGAATGCTCCTACTGGCCTTGATAATTCTTCTCCAGTTCCCAGCACTAGCACAGGCACTCCTATATCAACTAATCATGCATCCGATCTTGAGATTTCTAATGATGAACCAGCTGCTTTTGTAAGAAAATCTACCAGGTCTCGTCAAGTTCCCATTTGGCAAAAGGATTATGTTTGTGGCCTCTCCAACATAAAACATCACCTCACCACATTGACAAGGTTTTATCTTATCATCAATGTTCATCTGCCCAAAGACATTTTCTTAACTAAGTAACAGTGAACAAGGAGCCTAAAACCTATGCTCAGGCTGTCAAGGACCCTCTTTGGTAGGTTGCCATGAATAAAGAAATTCAAGCCTTCGAATTCAATAAGACTTGTTTGCTTACTCATCCACCTCCTAACACTCATATTATTGACTGTAAGTGGATTTTTAGAATCAAATATCACTCAGATGGATCTATAGAGAGGTACAAAGCTCGGGTAGTGGCAAAGGGATTTACACAGGTGGAAGGCATCGACTACCATGAAACCTTTGCAGCCGTTGTCAAAATGACAACTGTTAGGTGCCTGTTAACCATCGTTGCAGCCAAGAATTGGCCTTTTTTTCAACTTGACGTATATAACGCTTTTCTACATGATTCATTAGATGAAGATGTGTATATGCAAACTCCTCCTGGATTTTACACCACAGAAAAATAGCAAGGACTTGTATGTAAACTACAGAGAAGCATTTACGGTTTAAAATAGGCTTCACGCCAGTGGTTTTCCTGGTTTAGTGACTCTTTGGTCAGCTTTGAATTTGTGTAAAGCTTAGAGGATTATTCCCTCTTCACACTTAAACGGAACAGTGACTTTATTATACTCCTGGTTTACGTCGATGATGTTGTGCTCACATGCACATCATCTGAATTGATCCAGCAAATAAAAAAAGTTCATACACGATAAATTCAGAATCAAAGACTTGGGAATTTTGAAGTACTTTCTTGGAATAGAAGTTGCAAGATCAACAAAAGGCATCTTCATTAATCAATGAAAATATGTTCTTGATATTCTTGAGGACCACAATTTCACTGAGTCTAAACCTGTGCAAACACCACTTGAGGCTAAACATGGCCTAAGTTAATCTACATCCTCACCCATTATTGATCCTACTACATATCAAGACTAGTTGGAAGACTTATTTACCTCACTATAACACGCCCTGACTTGGCCTTTTCTGTCCACAAATTGAGCCAGTTCATGGCTGCCCCAACAGAGGACCATATGCGTGCTGCCCATCGTCTCCTTCGATACATCAAATTAGCCCCTGCACAAGGTCTCTTATTTGCTGCCTCGTCTGACTTGCGCCTCTTAGGATATTGTGATGCAGATTGGGCCAGTTGCCCCATCATTGGTCGCTCGGTCAAGGGGTATTGTATGTCTTTGGTTCCTTAATTATTTCCTGGAAGTCAAAAAAGCAAGCAGTAGTATCCCGATCCTCCGCTGACTCAGAATATCGATCTATGGCATCCACTAGCAGTGAAATTGTGTGGCTCCTCCGCCTTTTGGCTGACATGGGTGTTCAAGTCGCTCCTCCAGTCTCCCTATACCGTGACAGTCAATCAGCGATCTACCTTGCCTAAAATTTTGTCTTCCACGAACGTACTAAACATGTTGAAATCGACTGCCACTTAGTCCGACAGTTCGTCAACTCAAGCCAGATTAAGCCGACACCTATTCACACATCCGAACAGCCTGCAGATCTTTTCACTAAACCCCTAACACACAATCAGATGTTCTAACTCTCGTCCAAGCTGGGTGTGAGTAATTTCCTCCATACCCCAGCTTGAGAGGGGGCATTGAAGATTAATTAGCTTCAGGGTGTTCGTTGTAATTATTATTAGTTGGTTTGTAGTAGTTTAAACCTTAGGGACGCTTCTGTAAATTCTCGTTTTTATACAGGTCAGTGCTGCAACAAAAACACAGATGAATAACAATCTGAAATTATTGGACTGCGGCGTTGCATTCATCCTTCTTTTTTAATCGATCGTCTTTCAACCAGGTCTTCGACGATCAACACCAACAGTCACATTCCAGTTGCAATGTGAAACCAACTCAGGACATTTGGTCTCTTACAATTCGTTACAACGATACATCACACATATGACATAATAAATAGTATATTGAAATTTCATGCATCAACAGATGCACACATGATCCACTTTTCAAGCGGATTTCGAAATTACTCTATGGAGTCCAAATACTCCTTTGTAAGGGGCTTGAACACCTCTCCGGCCACCCTTTCCACCACCTTCAACTGCTCCATGCGCAAATGCATGTACACAACCCAATCCCCGTTTCTGGCGGGGCTAGGCATTGGCATTACGTATCCAGCCTCCCCGCCCCATGGGAAATGGTACGACCCAATCCATGGTCTGCCCCATCCAAAATCAACTTCCCTCGACGGAAACCCCCTTCCACACGAGACAACCACTGCCGATTCATCACCAGTTCCAGCACAATACACCCTCGCCAGCGCCGCCTCCGGTCGGTGCATCTCCACCCAATCGATTAGATTCAAGAAATGATCAATAGTGGTTCCTACTTTCAAAAATTGAGCCACTTTCTTAGCAGCCCAACCAAACTCAACTCGGCCCAACACGCCCACTTTCTCCTCTCCGTAAGGAATCGTCAACACGTTACCAAAATACGCTTCCATCATCTGACGGTTACCGTTGACCGTCATTGACGGATTATTGACCAGCCTTGACCGTCCGTTGACCACAATTCCCAATCTCGTTATCAACTCATCTTTTCCATTATCCGAATCACAGATGGAAATCAACTGCCAGAGAAACGAACTGAAAGATACAAGCTTGGTACATTTGGTTCCATCGTCGGACGAAGCCATGGTTTGCAATTTGAGTAACTGAGCGGCGGGGATGACGTAGATGCGGCTGGCGAGACGGTGGTCCTCGGAAGCCAAAGGCGGAGTTTGTGGCGGTGGTGGCAGGGAGCTGATGGTGGCGAAAAGGTGATCAATTGAAGGATGGCCAGTGGAGTTGATTGGACGACGAGGATTGAGCAAGGAACGTTGGAAATTTGGCTTGAGCGAGATAGGCTTGGATTGAGCTATTTCTGCCCATGAGACGAGGAACATGTTCATGGAATAGGCGTCTGCTACCCTGTGATCAAAGGTGCATCCTATTATGATGCTCCTGCATTTCAACTCTGTTACCTGTTACACATTAACACATCATTTATTTTCAACAAGTAAAATTATGCAAGAATGATTATTCTCATTTTAACACATCATTTATCTATTAAATATCACAAATGTCTCAAGTTTGATGTATTAAAACAAGGCTATCACTTAAAACTTTTCTAAACGAAATCAAAATAAACAATAAAATATGGATGTGACAGATCCGATAAAGTAGGAAATTTTTGAATACACTATTTCTTAGAGCATCTACACACGGGTGTTAAAGAGAGCAGGTGCTACTTCAGTTTTAGGCTAAATGAGACAGCAATTGCTGCACAATTTTAAGTTGAATTGAGAGCAGTAGCTGCTGGATCAGCACCTACTCTTTTATAACTTCCATGCAAATGATCTTAGTGATCAAGTGTATGAAGAGGGAGTGCTTCAAACTCGTTGAGTTTATAATGTATTACTCTTTTTTTTATTCGTTTAAAAAATATGGATTGGTATTTTTTTTCTTCTTCAACTTAGACTGGGAATGGCATTAAAATTAGCTTGAATACCTGAACGGCAAGTGTCCCATTTTTCTTAATGGGAACCATATTTCCCTCAATGGATTCATCAGGGTTGTGCAGATTGAGGTCATTGAGTTCAACATCCGCATACACCTGAAAAAAGTCAACTCCACGGTTGTTGCACAGCAGCTCTGGCTCCCCGACCGAGTTCATGGAAATCTCTCCTGCAAAAGGATAGTACATGACCAGAGCCTGAGCTAGAGACTTTTTCAGAACAGAAACTTTAGAGCTGAAAGATGAGCAGGTTGTGTTCAGTAGCCCATTAGCAGTAGAGTAGTTCGGGTCGCTGCGATGTTTGTAGCAGAAGAAGACGCTGACGTCGATTGGAGGGAGGAGGAGATCGAGGTTTGAGAGTGGGAGATAGTGCTCTTGAAGGGGAAGGGATGCTAGAATTATATCTTTTTGTTTCAGTTGTATCTTGAAGGTTGCGGCTTGGGTGGTGGAGGGAGCCATTTTGTTGGAGAGGCAAAAGGGACTGTGAGATAAAGTGATGGTGAACTAGAGGATGCTGTGATAAGGTATTATTTATAGGCATCTTTGTCATCAGAACGTAACCTTAATCAATAGTAAGTTTTTCAAAAAGATAAATATAACCCCAAAGAGCACTCAAATGAGATTTTTTTTAAATTTTGAGAACTTGAGACCCCAATCTTCACCATTCAAAATGCAAGATGCATTTTTCAAGATGCATTTTAGTATGACAAGTGTCCCATGTGCATTTTCCAAGATGCATTTAATGCAAAGTCAAAGCCACCTTTTTTTACTTTACTTTTTGGACATGTGTCACATCCAGATTCAAAGATGCACATCATGATCTAATGGTGAGATTTGGATTCTCAAGTTCTCGAATTTTTAAGGATTCTCAACCGAACGCTCTCCATATAACCCCTACCTCACAACTACAAAAGGGACATTTACTCCTGATTTTCTTTTCTGGATTTGGACAAGACCTCAGAAAATCACATCGTAAAATGCAAACTTAGTTGAGAACTAATTTTATTGGTTTTTTTTTGTTCGATATTAGGACATATGCAGTGGTGAGGAGGGGCAACACCTCCTCACCTAGCACCTTCTCCAATCTACCTCCAAACAAAGTACAAAATTAGGAGGAATTGCTCTCTCACATGCTATTTCAGCATGTGAGAGAGCACCTTCTGCTAACTTTGTTTTTGTTTATAGAAGGTATGCTAGATGAGGAATATATATACTCCAAGTATAAGCTGTTGTTCTCGACATTAACAATTTCCTTTGATTTTGACTCATCAAAGTGAATATAAAAAATGCATCTAATTAACAATTCCTTTTGCTTTTGCCTCATCAAAGTGAATCTAAAAAGTGGCTTCTAATTAAAGGCGAAGCCGCAACGGGATTATCCATTTGTTTCAAATTGAAATCGAAATTATGGTAGTAAAAAAGTAACCATCCTTTTCACTTGTGCATGTTTATGTTTTGGTGACATATATATGGAATTACAGGAAACACAAGGGCATGTAAGGTGAGACTATTCGCAAAAAAGAGGTGGGTGATGACGGGGTTGAAAATGTTGTTGAAGTGGTAGCTGAAGAGATTACTATTTCCATTTAATCAATCCCCGCTAGGGTTTAGAATTATAAGAGGATCATGCAGTTGAGAATTTAGGGCTACACAGGATACAAGTGATCAGATGATCAATAAGTCACACATAAACAAAGGAATTTCATGCAACATGCAGCTAGCCAACCCTAATTCAAAATCCGTGTCATCACCAAACCCTTAATTATTTTACTTTGTTTATTCACTTGGATGTAACCTAAGTCTAATTTATTATTGCACCTCAATAGTGATGATATATACTTTTTTTGTGTGTGGATAGATAGTGATGATATATACTTGACTAAGGGAAATGTTTGTTGACTAAACTTGCTAACTTAGTGTGAACCTCAGTGACATTTCTCTTCTACTTTTCCAATCTACTTGCTATTATTCTTAACCTTTTTTTGAGAGACTTTTTTTACAAAAAAAATAAATGATAAAGATGGGACAAGAGTTCAAACTCATATCATAAATATGTCACGGTGGGAATCGAACCCTAGACTTTTTTGAGAGACTTATCTTTTTATAAAAATGTCATTTAATAAAAGACACGCCGCAAGTGAAGCACTAAAAAAAGATAATGAAGAGTTAAAAGAGAAGATGAAACTTTTAACCTCAGAAATAAGTGACATGAAAGAACTTCTATTAGCTTTGATGGGAATGCATCAACAACAAAACGATAAGGTATTATGCCTAAAAAATTTATTTTTAGTTTGAACCATTGATTGATATTGATACATATACTTTTTTTTTCAAAGGTCCAAGTTGAAGCCAGTGGAGATAAAGATAGTGACGGTGAAAGCTTGGACGACCAGGAAGAGGATTGAGCATATAATGCTCATATGATCAAACAATGAAGAGTTTAGATTTGTTATTTAAGTCTTTCTTGTCTTATAAGTTATTTTTATGAACTAGGACCTGATAACAAATTTGTATTCGCCCATTTTTTTTTTACTTAAGGTTAATGTTTTGTTATATGAATTGAAAAATTGTAGTATAATGATACAATATTTTGGATGTTACAAATTAAAGTAGTTTAAATAATTAATGTGGTTGCAAAAATTTAAGAACTTTTTATGATGATCCGTATGTTCATAGAAATATCTATTGTGACATTTTTAGTGGATGCAAAAATATATGTTAGTGATGACTTTGATGGTCGGTTAATAGTTCTATTGTGACATCTTGTGGTTGCAAGCGTATCTTTTAACGATGATCTTAATTGTCGCAAATTTTTTTAGAGTGACAACTTTAGTGGCGTTGCCAAATGTCTTTTAGCAATGACCTTGAGGGTCAAAAAAAAGTTCTACGACGTTCTTTGATGCTTGCAGAAATATGTTTTTGTAATGACACAAGTGTTAATGTATTAGTGGTTGCAAAAAATGTCTTTTAGCGATACCTTGAGGGTAAAAAAAGTTCTTTTGTGACGTTCTTGGTGCTTGCACAAATATGTTTTTGTAATAACATAATTGATCGCAAAAACTTTTAATGTGACCACTTTAGTGGTTGTAGAAATGCCTTTTAGCAATGACCTTAGTGATCCTAAAAGGATTTCGTGACATAATAACTGGTCGCATAAATTTCTGTTTTATAATGACTTTTTTTATGGTGGGTTTTTACCACTCAAATCATACATCTCAATAATGATCACACAACTACATCTCAATCATATTGTATGAGAACTTCATCGGAGCACGGGCCACACATTGCACCAACCTGGAATAGGTACTTGAATTGTGTCCATTTGAAGCGCATCTTTAGCTTGAAACCCACTATCATTAATGAGAAACACATCACCTCCACGCGCACATTGAGTAATTGCAAAGGGACGGATAACACCTCCGTGAGGAAGGAATAACACGTCACAACACGTCCACAAGGGACGGATAACACCTCCGCAAGGGAGGACTTATAATGACTTAAGTGGTCACCAATTCCTTTTGTAATAATTTCATGGTCATCATAATAAATACTAAATGTGATGACCTTATAAAGTCATCACTAAAACTTTATGCGAGAGAATCTATTGCAATGACATGCGACAATTTTAAAAGTCATCACGTAAATATATAAGTAATTATTTTTTTGACATTCTGCGATGACTTGAAACCATCACCGATTTTTTTTTGTAGTTTAATTAGGCATGAGAAACTTTTTTTTTAAAAAGAAAATTGACTATATGTTTGTTTGGAGTCGAGATATCAAGTTTTTGGGACTCGATTCACTCGAAACATGTGAAATTTTGCTCCCTCTTTGAAGGAGAAAAATATTTTCTACCCTTCACATTTAACACAAGAAAAAACTTTTACCTGAAAAAGAAAAGTGAAGCGCAGGAAGTAGAAGACAATTTCCAACCAGATTCCTTACAGACACTGACACTAATTTATCTACTTTCGCTATACGAATTCAATATATATAGCGGGACAGATTTGCTAAAGGCAGCATCCTCTCATTAGATATGATTTTAAATGTATTGTAAACTAAAGTTTACACACTCCGATCTTTTCTTCAGCACTGAACAAATATGGGATATAGATGATGCGACTGACTTGGTGGGGTCATTAAGCAAAAAAATATTTGTAGAAAAATTAGACTCATGTAAAATAGTTCTTAACAACAAATTTTGTATTAAGTTCTTTAAGCTTAATTAATCTTGAAAACAATTGTTGAAAACATAGTTATTAAAACCGGACCGGACCGGCCGGATCAGCTTTGTCATCAGACCGGTATGCATTCGATCCGGTCAAGACATGGTTGACCCGGTTGATCCGGCTTTTCATTAAAATCGTGATTTTATCAGTTCAATCGGTTCAATTTGGTCTGAAAATTTATTTATTTAATTTTGACTTGGACAAGACTCGAACCCAACCGTCTGTTAATAGTTATTATCTTTACTTCCACTAGGCTAAAGATGATTGTTGTTTTATTATTTGTTTCAATAATGTATATTCATTTATCAAATCTATAAAAGTTGTCACTTATTATCAATTTAACTAGAAATTCAATTAGTTATAAAAATCCCTTATTGTTGTGACTTGCAAATTGTTATTGTTGTTCTATTATTGATTTGTAATTTATCAAATTCTAAATTTGTTATGGTATGTTGTTGTAATCGGATCATAAACATGTAATATATATTCAAGTCATAAGTATGTTAAATTATAATATCATATACAAGTATTTTTATTTTTATTTTTTTAATATGTTCGGGTCCATCCGGTTCAACCCGGTTGAACCACTGACCCATTGACCCAGTGACTTGACCAGGTCAATCCACGGATCGGTTTTAATAACATTGTTTGAAAAGTTAAGATGATCCATGCCCCATACCCCACATGATGTGACAAGACATAAGTTATGGGTATGATTGAAGCAAATCGTATCCTGCAAACTCACTTATCAAGCTTCCCTTTGCAACACAACACGCAAATGGAAAGACATACAAAAACAGGAATTTTTTTCCAAAATGCTCAAAATTTAAGATTGAGTTCCAATTATACTCAATTTGCCAGATTGGTTTCCCAATTTACTCACGTTTCTTAAGACGCCGTGGGTAACGACGACATCTTAGCTATATAAAACGCTCCAAACAATGGCGGCTTAAGCCCTGTGGCCTTTTTTCTTAATACTAAGGTGAGTCAGCAGGTTGATGTGGCTAAAAATATGTCTAGGACATCGACTTAAAGTCAAAAGCTAAAACGCTGTCCAACACAACTGCTTAGTCCTTACACTAATGCATGAATGCGAATCAAAGCATGCATGAAGTGATTCAGCGCAACTTACAGTAACTTTTGTGTAATCTATAGGTTGTGAATGCGAATCAAAGCATGGTGATCCTGCAAGAGACCTGCATAGATGCTGCTGGGTCTCTGGTAGTGTACGCGCCAGTGGACACATCTGCAATCCACATAGTCATGAACGGCGGTGACTCCGCCTATGTCGAGCTCCTCCCTTATGGATTTGCAATAGTACCAGATGGCCCTGGTCAATCCCACAACCTAGACGGGTCAGAAAGAGTCAGTGGCTCCCTCTTAATAGTTGCTTTTCAGATACTCGTCATTCGTCAACAACCTCCCAACAGCTAAACTGACTGTCGAGTCTGTCAACAATCAAATCTCCTGCACTGTCCAGAAAACCAAATCCGCTCTTCACTGCAAAACTTAGAGAACATGTTTATTCGTGGTTGAGAGTCAAGAGAACGAACCGCGGCAAGAAGGGTGGTTTGGGCATTGACTCGGGTGGAGTTTGCTATCGTTACAATACACCAGAATACATGCTACGGGACATGCTTTGAAATTTGTCGCATTACTTTTGTCGCATATGACATTATATACGACTGACGAAATTATGTTTGTTGCGATTAGAGTTTTTTTCACAACGTTTTTTGCGACACGCAATATTTTGTCTCTCAAACAGCTTTATGCGACTTTCGTTAATGCGACGCGATAATTCAGTCTCATAAATAGTTTATTGCGACAATTGTTAAAGCGACTAATTATTTGACGTCTCATAAACCCTTTAACGCCACAATTATTATAGCGACTCGTTTTATAAGTCCCATTAACATGTTAATGCGACATACATTAAGCGACTATCCAATGTAAGTCTTTTAATAATGAAAAACTGATGGACACATCAGATTTTTGCCTTTACTGTGCAGGTTTTGTTTCAAATTCAATAAGCATTGAATAGGCTGACCTACCATTTTCAAATTCAAATTCAAATTCAGGTTTTGTCGGAGAAGAAGGTGCAGACTTGGTTCTCTTTCATTTTGGTCGGATCTACGTACAAGTGTTTTGGAAGGTAAATGTCCCTTAGTGTCTTGAAAATGTCCCAAAGCTTCCTGCTGCTTTAATTATATGTTGTCTGAAGATGTGTTTGTACGGTTGTATGGTGTGTTGTTTTATGAGATAATTGTGTGGGTGCTGTTAGAGAATGGGGAGAGCATTTATCATTGTGCAAGGCCGTTGAGCGGTTGTGAGAGCTAGCAGGGGCGGTTTGAGAGCTAGCAGGGGCACAAATTATATATTCTCATATATATATATGCATATATATATGTCTAGCTAGCAGCAACAAAATTATATATTTTTTGTTTAATTAATTGGTCTTTGGCTTAATTATTTTTACTACATTTGCTAATATATAGGGAAAAGTATGGACAAGATTTGGATGTATTTATTGGACAAATGTGATCCGCGGTTTGTTCAAGGGATTATGGCCTTCTTAGAGTTTGTGAAGCGAAAAAAACCTCGCACAACTACTCATCCGTGTCCATGTAGGCGTTGTCGGTTGCACCATGATAAGTTGTCATTTGATGAAATCCAAACTCATTTGTTTGTAAATGGTATGATGCGAGAGTACACAACTTGGACCTCTCATGGAGAAGAACCGGGTGAGGCTTCATCATCATTATACACACAACGCCGACAATATGTGATGGAAAAGAATAGTAGTAGGATGGTTGAAGAATACGATGGGGGTTATTATTTCAATCCTACAATAGAGATTATCAACGACACCTTTCCTTTTCGAGATCCACATGGGGCCTTGAAAATGATTTTTTTGGTAAGGATGCATATGATAAGTATCAAAGACTCCTAGCGGAAGCACAAGCTCCCATATACATGGGGAGTGAAAAATACTATTTTGGACACCATTTTGAAGGCGATGAGAGTTAAAGTCGATAATGGATGGTCCGACAAGAGCTTTAACGATCATTTAAAGCTCACTAAAGACCTTCTACCGAGGGGAAACAATTATCCTGGTTCGTATCGTGATGTTAAAAGACTACTGAAGGATATGGGAATGGGATATGAGATCATTCACGCATGTGAATATGGTTGTGTGCTATATTATAAAAAGTACAAGGACTTGGAACATTGTCCGGTGTGCGAGGAGCCAAGGTACTTACACAGCGATGATGATAGCAAGATTCCCAAAAAGGTGGTACGGTACTTTCCCTTAACTCCAAGATTACAACGACTATATATGTCACCACATATCGCTAAGGAGATGAGGTGGCACGGAGAAAGAAAAGTGGAGGAAGGTCTTATGAGACATCCTGCAGATAGTGAAGCATGGCATGACTTTGACAAAAACTTCCCAGAGTTTTCAAAAGACATTAGAAATGTTCGACTTGGATTAGCTACAGATGGTTTAAATCCCTTTGGAGCAGCTGCTCTTTCTCATAGCACATTGCCGATTTTGGTGATGCCTTATAATTTGCCACCTTCTTTGTGCATGACGAAAGAATTCAACATTCTTGCTATGTTGATTTCAAGTCCAAAATCTTCGGGCAAGTGCTTGAACGTTTTCATGCAACCTTTGATTGATGAATTAATTATGTTATGGGACACCGGAGTACTCACATATGATCGACATGATGGATCGTCATTCCACATGAAAGCTGCTATTCTTTGGACCATCAGCGATTTCCTGGGTTTGGGAATGTTGGAAGGTCTAAAGTGTAAAGGATACAAAGCTTGTCCAATGTGTTTAGATGCCATTGATGCTCACCATTTAGCCGGCATAATGTCCTACCAAGGACACAGCAGATGGCTTCATAGAGAGCATCCTTGGAGGTGTGCCGCTACTAAGTTCAATGGGGAAGTGGAACTTAGCGATGCCCCACCTTCTTTAACTGGAGAAGAGATTTGTCCTTTGTATTAAGCCATGAGTACCCCATACTTAGCTTGCATCCAGATTTTAAGCCTAGAGGTGTGAAGGAGAAATTGTGTTGGACTCATTTGAGCATTTTTTACGATTTGCCTTATTGGAGTACATTGGCACAACCTTATTCATTGGATGTGATGCATATAGAGAAAAATGTATTTGATAACATCATTGGTACTATACTTGGTCTTCAAGGAAATACTAAAGACGACATTAAGGCCCGGGAAGGGTTGGAGAAACAAGGTATTCGTAGGGAATTGTGGTGGAAGGGAAAAGGCTCGGCATCAAGAAAGGATAAGGTTTCTCAGTGCTATGTCAATGGTGTCAAATTTGTTGTGTGGGATCGGGACCGAAAGATGAAGACTCAAAACTCAGGAGTGATGGTGGAAGATGAGGATGTTACTTGATACGGTGTTATTAAAAACATTATACAAGTACAATACGCAAATGGGATGCCAGTAGTCCTTTTTGATTGCGTATGGTTTAACACGGATCCTACTGATAGGGGAAGCACTAAGAGGGACTACAGACTTTTATCCGTGGATACATCAACCAGCTGGTATGAAGATTGACCTTATTGTCTAGCCACAACGGCGACAAGTTTTTTATCTTGACGATCTTAAAGCCGGTGACAATTGGAAGGTGGTCAATGTTGTTTCGCATAGAGGAACTTACAGTCAACGCTCCCTTGCAAGACAAGATAATCAGGATAGTAATAGCAATGGACATTGCACATCAGTGACTTCGCCTCAGGAAGATGACCCTTACCAAGAGCGCATGCCCTTGCACATTATAAATGATGTCCAACCTGCAACCATTAACCCCAATATGGAGCAAATACCAAGAGCACGTAGACAATTGAACTTGGATGAAGAGGATGTATTCGCATCAGAGGGTGATGATGAGGAAACATCGATGGAAGATGAGGATGAACATTGGGATGAAACCATGGAAGTAGAAGATGATCAAGAGAATGATGAAATCTATTACTCTTCAGATGATGAAATGTGAACATTTGCAGGTGTGTTAGCTAAGTTATGTACTGAGTATCAGTATGAAGATGTTGCCACTATGTTAGGTGAATTTGTGTTTGTGTGATCATTTGGGATGAAATCAAAACTGCTCAGTCTGTAGCATTTTTTCAGAACTGTTATGGGACAAATTTTGAATTAGAATGTCGCAAAACATAGTTTCGTTTTGGGGGGAACAATTTATTGTCATTGATCGCAAATTTTTGATTTTCATGCGTAAAACATAGAAAACAAACTCTGTCGCGTAAAACTGTATTTTGGCCCAGAAAAGGAAACTAATAGCACACGTCCCACTTGTGTTCGAGATTGAGAACTCAGATTTCTCTAAGTCCTTGACAACACCGTATCACTCTGCTCTCCACCGTATCACTCTGCTCTCCACCATATCACTCAGATTTCTCAGATCCACCGTCGTCTACTCTAAAACCAGATCCACCATCGTCTACTCTACACAACACCACACCACCGTTGTCTACTCTACCAGATCCACCACGCCACCGTATCACTCTCTCCACCGCTCGAGATGGAGAGAACCAAAACCCTAAAATCGAAGATCTCCCCTTTGGTCGAAGTGGTGGAAATCAACACTCACAGCAGGATGAAGCTACGTTCGCCTTCTACACGTCGTGTTCCACCGAGGCTTCGTCTAGCCGAGTCGCCACCACGCCTAGTCTCTTCGACTGAGTCCACCGACAGTGACGACAGTCGGCCTCCAGCCGACGCACCTGCTCCAACCCCCTCTCAGCCGACCGTGGATATTGAGTTTCAGAACACAGAGCATGCTAGGGCCATCCTTGGTGCCCTAAAGCCTGTCGGTCGCTCAAAGAAGCTTGATGCACTGGCAAAGACTCCACCTGCCGTGCATGTTGTGCAGACTCCACCGCGCAAGCAAAAGAAGGTACATCCTCCTCCTGTTAAGTACTCCACCTAGGAAAGCCATGAAACCAGCATTAAATCCTTATGTTGAACCTCCTGTTAGCAAGAATAGTGTAGTCAATCCTCCTGTCAAGTCCAAAGTCCCAGCTAGGAATAAATCCAAATGTCCAACCACCACTGAGAATCAACCCAATGAAATCCCACTTGTTATAGCTAGACCAGCTAAAATTCCACAAAATGACAATCATCCTCCCCCCATGAGAGCTAGACCCGTTGCAATTCCACCCTCAGCTAATCCTCCTCGAGCCCCTGCTCCCGAGCCTCCATCATTCTCTAACCCTCTACCACAATTCCTAGCGCTATCTTGCCCTCCCCAACCACAGCCTGCCCGATCCAACTAAAATTAGGCACCTCCGAGCACAAGGTCACCTTCACAGGTGCCTAAAAATGATCCACCGGCTCCGGAGTTTGAACCAAACAACTCAATGGACATTGATCAGTCCTCAGAGCATGACGCGGAGGAGAATTTGGAGGCAACTCCAAGCATTAGATGCAAGAACTCACAAAATGCTCAATCTGGCAATTATGTTTTCAATATACTATGTTTTTAACGGATCACTTATATTCTTTTTTGCTATTACTCATGTAATAACTATTATTGAATTTGATATACAGGGGACGAGGGCGGAGAGAAGAGGAGGGTAAGGGGTGTGGTCAATGGAACTAATGTCGCATACTACAAGCACGCACGCAATAAGGGGCAGCCAATCAAGGTTGAATTTCTACCAAATGGTACCAGGCCAACGGACCAGCAAGTTTTGTAGCCTGATTATGCATGAGATCGGGACTGCGGTGAAGGACAAGGTTCCCATGATAGCACCGTCATTTAGGAACCTGAGAGAGGAGGACATGCATATTTTGTATGACCACTTGAATGTAAATAATTCATGTTCTAATTTTTCAGTTCAATGTAAATACTTAATGTAATGATTTCAATGTTATGTAATTGACTTATGTTTTTTTCTTTGCAGCCAAACTTTGTTATTGATCCAAAAGATGATCAGTTGTGGAATTTTTTCTTCAGAAGGGCACTCGAAAGGTACCGCGATTGGAAGGCGGACTGCAAGCTGTTCAACAAGGAGCATGGACCTGATGTGATCCACCGGGAGTTTATTGATCGCCATGATCAATGGGGATGGCTTATTAGCCACTTTGATGAACCAAAAAATCTGGTTACTCAATTCTTATAGTTATCAAACAACATTTTGCTTCAACCCTTTAATGTATCAATTTTTTTTATTCTATGTTGTTATGTTTTTCAAACTTCTCATTAACTTCGCTAAATTTCACTAAAATAAGAAAGAGGCAATACGATGTCGAGAGTGCGCACTGAATCTGAAAGACTCGACCACCGCTCTGGAAAGGTCCCTTTCTACATTAGTGCTGTGCAACTAAAGCTCCAGGGGGAAAGAGCTCCCCTTGTAGCTACTTACGCCAAGGTGTACTCTCATGATCCTGCCGGCACCGCTCTTGCAGTTGAGTATCTTTATTTTTAGTGTCACTGACAGATGCTTGTCGTCAGAGCAAATGTACAAATAAATTTATAAGTCCGCTACTCGCGACTTCACTACTGGGTAGCAAGTGGTAAGTAGGGGTCGAACCCAAGGGAATTAGGGGGATAAGTTGTTCTTTGAGGGATCGTACAGCGGGGGAGCGTGTTTTTTGGTTGATTGAGGTTTTACTACTAACAGCTAAGTGATTGGTTGGTTGGTTTTGGTTTTTAGTGCGGAAAAGTAAATGACATAAAAGTAAATACTGAAAGTAAAAAGAAGACTTACATCGGTTGTTGCGTGATCGGCAAGTCTTGCGGAACGTCAGCAGTTGAAAGGGCAGTTTATACTAAGGAAGTAAGTGCAGGTAGTGTTTTAATCTAAGGAAAACATTCGGTTTCGGGGGCCTTGTATCATAGCATGTTTATCATTGACCTTTAGTGATCCTGCTAAGTATTCAAACGTGTATCAAGGCCATTTCAAGCGCTCGATTTGCCACACTGTCTAGCCCATTTCAAGGTCGTAGAGCACTTGTTCTATTTAGACTAGCACCCCATTTCAAGGTATACTAGCCTATGTGCATCCATTTGATCAATCATTTCCGATCAAACCAAATGGTGTTTTAGAGAGGTCGAACTCCTCAGATAAGCTTTGCCATTTCAAGCATCCACTTACCCGAGTATGTTCACGAACCCCCACGGAAGAGTTTTGCCATTTCAAGCATCCACTCAACCTTGGAAGTTCTGACCTAATATATGGCACATAGAACAAGTTTTGAACACAAAGAAGAGGCACTAAGAGTATAGCCTAAAACATTTTATGATACAAGTACACCCCTTCAACCGAATGAAGAGTTTAGCTACGAATATCCATAGAGGTGGATACCATAGCTAAGTACTCGAGGGTTTTTGAAAGACAGTAAGTAAAGGAGAATACTCAAGAACCAACAGGAGTATTCTCAAAGACTACTAGAATACTCAAGAACCAACAGGAGTATTATAGATTTCAAACAAAGCTTACAAAAGTGCCAAAATCTAGAGAGATAAGTAACTTGTGGATTGTGAGAAGTTGGAATTGTGGATGGATTTGTGGATGAAGATTACAAAGGAGGGGAGGTTGTATTTATAGGCCAAGGAGAGGAGAAGATGTGGTTTAGGGGAGGGACACTTGTCACAAAGCCATGGAGAGGAGTGGAGGGCAAGATAGCCGCCCATGTGAGGAGGAGGAGGGTGGCTTGGCCTCCAAAAGCAGCCCATGTGAGGAGGAGCATCCCCTTAGCCTTCTAGAACCTTGTGACTTTTTCACAAAAGCCATCGGTTTGACCGGAATCTGACCGGAGCTTTGTCCGAAGCTTCTTGGATTTTGGAGAGTGTATTCTGAATGAAAATGTCATTCTAAGATGATCTCAAGAAGGAACCTAAGCCAAATTCTGCTTGGAACATGGTCGAAATCCCAAATCGGCTGAAATTGCCCTTGTTTGGCCTTTACCGGGCTCGGTGCCTTTGCATTGCGTTCTTGTCCAAATGCCGATGGATTTAGCATGTTTGAGTGATTCCAAGTCGGTTCCATGAAGGATGTTAAGGCTGATTTTGAGTGTAGCATGATCGTGACATTGGAATGACTCGTAATATCTTTTCAGCTTAAAAACTCCTCCTTAGCCTGTATTCTCTCTAGACTGCAAAATACCCTGTAGATAAATATCGGAACTAACAAGCAAAAGTTAAATAGACAAACAGTCTAATTTGGTGGGTTTAACTGTGTTTATGATTCATACAATTATGGTCCATCAGATCACCCCACACTTTTAGTTGTTCGTCCCGAACAATGTTATTAAAGGGCGGCACACACTATCTAAGTAAGCTTTTAAAATATGAAAGTTAGACTGTGGGACTAGATTTATCCTAATTCATGCATTACTTACTTATTACCAAATTAAACCGTGTAAATAAATAGAAGAAACTTGATACTTGTACCTTCGTGCCGAGATGCAAATTAATTCGGATGTTTCGGGAGATAGCCTTTTTCAGGATCCTGGACTGCATTCTCGGGACCGTCTTGCACTATATGGTTTCCTTGTAGTTTTCTCTAGCACGTGATTCGGTTCGGGTTTCACTGAGTTGAGCCTTTTGATTTCTTTTTGGCGAGGGACAGCCTTTTTTTGTAGTGAATCGGCATTTGGCCTTTGATTTGACTCTTTGAGTTCTTCACTTTTGTTCGGTTAAAACCTTCACAATTTTGGCCTTTGGCCTTTGATTAGCTCTTTGAGCTTTTGCTTCTTTGAGCTTTTGCCTTTTTGTGGCTTGCTAGTCCATTTTCTCAAGCCTTTTTGGGAGGTCCAATCATCGCCCGCAAGCATATGGAAATACCTCCCCGCTCTCTCTCATCCTTGCCGTTTTGCGCGAGTCAAAATGAGGGTCGCTCATTTATTTTCCCGGCTATTAGGACTAGAGATAGGACGGTTTGATTCCCGTCCCGCCTTTTTTTTTTGCATAAACGCTGCATGGCGGAGATGACTTCAATCTTCTCTGAAACCCGAAGTGCAGCCTCCACTGACTTCGAAAACCATATAGCGAAATTCAGTCCTTTGAGTGCTTGCCAAGCCCCTCTAGGGCAGTTTCTATCAACTCCACATCCCTAGTTTATCTCAGCACAAAGGGACAAATGAGAAGTTACATTCTAAGTTTTTAAACAGTTGAATTTTCACAAGGTAAATGCATGAATTATGATCTATCTTTTTCACATTCTCAAGTTCATATTTTCAAAAAGATAATATTAAAAAAGAAAAACATGTTATTTAACTAATGTACACAGGTGGTTCTCACCCCACACTTTTCAACGAAGGCATTCTTTACGAAATGACTTAGTTCAAAAGCCATGCAAGCAGGTATTATACGAGAAGGAAATGACATTAAGGAAAAGGGAAGAACAGAACTCCCTTTAAGGTGTCGAGTGAACGACATGGCTCGAGGCTGGATAATCGAGGGAGTTCGGCAAGGGCTTTGAACTCTTGGCATAGGCCTGACTGGCTTGATGTTGCACCCATAACCGATTCCTGAATAGTCATTTCATTCTATGCACCAAGTGCCTTATTGGAGAAAAAACTAAATGACAGAAAATAAAAGTACTGAAAGTAAGATAGGTGTCGGGTTACCTCCCGACCAGTGCCTTTGTTTAACGTCGTTGGCTCGACAATACCTCATTCCTGGATCACTGGTTTGGATCCCATGGGTGGCTCAGGTCGTATTTCGCCACTGTTCCTGTGTTGCTTCTTGCCTTGACTCTTCCTGATTTCTTGCTTGGGTTAGAACTCCATGGTTTTGGTGTTTTTTCTTTCCATTGTTTCTGAGAAGGCGGGGAACCTTTGACCATAGCTGTTGGTCTTGTTGCCTTTTCGGTCTCCTTTGGCAGGTCAGAAATCTGTGTACCTCGATCTGAGATAGGTATAATGTCTGGCGGTTTCTTTGTACTCGTGCGGCTATTATCAATGTAGAAATTTGCAATTTTGCCGCCGAACTTAAGCGATAATGAACCCTTGCCCACATCGATTCTTGCTTTAGTAGCGTAGAGGAATGGTCGTCCCAATATTATTGTTGGAGGGTCGTCTTCGCTGGTCTCTCCCGTTTGTATTACATAAAAGTCTGCAGCAACGACGAGCTCTCCCACATGGAGTATTACATCTTCCAGCACTCCAACTGGACGGATGCACGATTTATCTCCTAGCTCGATATTTGACCTGGGTGGCTTCAATGGACCAAGTCCTAATAAGTAGTATAAGGAGGAAGGCATGGCATGCCTTCCCATATACTAACCGAAAGGGAGAGGCCCCTATCGGCGTTTTGTAGGCAGTTCTGTAGGCCCATAGCGCCTCGTCTAGCCTTTGGCTCCAATCCTTTCGGGCCGGCTTCACCATTTTCTCTAAAATCCCTTTGATATCACGGTTGGAGATCTCTGCTTGACCATTGGTTTGGGGATGATATGCTGTGGAGGTCCGGTGGTGGACATGATAGTGTTTCAAGGTGGCGGCCATCATGCGGTTGCAGAAATGAGTTCCTTGATCGCTGATTATGGCCTTGGGTACTCCATACCTGCAAAACAGGTTAGTGCGCAAAAATTCTACTACAGTCTTTGCATCATCGCACCTAGTGGCCTTAGCTTCTACCCATTTCGACACATAATCTACAGCAACTAGAATGTAAGTATAACCGCATGAAACTGGGAATGGCCCCATGAAATCAATGCCCCAGATGTCGAAGACATCAATGACCAAGATGGGCACTTGAGGCATCTCATTCCTAGCCGACACATTCCCTACTCTTTGGCACCTATCACACTTCTTACACTTCTCATAAGAATCTCTAAATATACTCGGCCAAAAGAAGCCGCTATCTAGGATTTTCCTAGCGGTTCTCTTTGGCCCGAAGTGTCCTCCACATGCAAACTCATGGCAAAAGCTAATAACAGATATTTCACTATCGGGGATGCATCTCCTAAGCATTTGATCTGCTCCTATTCTCCACAAATAAGGATCATCCCATAAGTAAAATATAGCATCATGCCTAAGTTTCATGCATTGTGTTTTAGTGAAAGAGGGAGGAAATGTACCTCCTACCAGGTAATTGACGATTGGAGCATACCAAGGCACTTTGGTTGAGACGGCGTATATGTGCTCGTCTGGAAATGACTCGGTTATGTGCCCCTCTTCTTCCTTTCGGACAATCCTGCTTAGGTGGTCGGCCACAGTATTCTCGATCCCCTTTTTGTCCCTTATCTCCACATCGAATTCTTGCAGTAGTAGTATCCACCGAATGAGCCTTGGCTTGTCCTCCTTTTTCTTCATTAGGTAACGGATGGCAGCATGGTCAGAATAAACTATCACTTTTGCTCCAAGCAAATAGGATCTAAATTTTTCCAGAGCGAATACTACTGCCAGGAGTTCCTTCTCGGTGGTGGAGTAGTTCCGTTGGGCAGGATCTAGGGTTCGTGAGGCGTAGTAGATCACACCCGCTTTCTTGTCAATCTTTTGGCCGAGAACTGCTCCCACAGCAAAGTCGCTTGCGTCGCACATGATCTCAAATGGTTTTTTCCAATCCGGAGTTTGGATGACGGGTGTGCTAGTGAGGGCCTTTTTGAGCTCATCAAAGGCTTCCTTGCATGTATTGGTGAATTCAAAAGGAACTTCTTTTTGGAGGAGAGTGGATAGAGGCAATGCCTTTTTGGAGAAGTCCTTGATGAACCGTCGGTAAAATCCAGCATGCCCAAGGAAGGATTGGATGTCTCAGACAGTGGAGGGGTATGGTAAAGTCATGATCAGGTCTATCTTAGATTTATCCACCTCTATGCCTTCTTGTGAGACGACGTGCCCTAAGACCACTCCATGAGTTACCATGAAATGGCACTTCTCATAGTTGAGCACAAGGTTCATCGAGACACATCGTGCCAGAACCGTGCTTAAGTTGTCTAGGCAAGCGTCGAATGTCTCGCCATATATGGTGAAGTCTTCCATGAAGACTTCGATGAATATTCCGATCATGTCTGAGAAGATGCTGGTCACCACTCTTTGGAAAGTCCCCGGAGCATTGTATAGACCGAACGACATTCTTCTGAAAGCAAATGTGCCGAATGGGCAGGTGAATGTGGTCTTCTCTTGGTCCTCAGGCGCTATGGGAATCTGGTTGTAGCCTGAGAATCCGTCTAGGAAGCAAAAGTATCGTTTGCCCGCCAGTCGGTCTAGCATTTGATCGATGAATGGCAGAGGGAAATGGTCCTTTCTTGTGACGGCGTTCAATTTTCTGTAGTCGATGCACATTCTCCAGCCGTTCTTGACCCTTGTTGTCACCATTTTTCCTTCGGCATCTTCCTCGATTGTGATTCCAGTTTTCTTCGGGACTATGTGGACTGGACTCACCCACTGGCTATCCGATATTGGATAGATTACATCTGCATCCAGGAGCTTCTGTATTTCCTTCTGGACGATTTCCATCATGATTGGATTGAGTCATCGCTGAGGTTCTCTTGACGGCTTAGCTCCATCCTCGAGTAAGATGCGATGCATGCAAACTGCTGGGTTGACTCCTCTCAAGTCGGCTAGAGTCCAACCAATAGCCAACTTGTGTTGTCTCAGCACTTTTATCAAACGACGCTCCTGGTCTGTTTCTAGGCCACTCTTCATGATTACCGGGAGCGTGTTATTTTCCCCAAGGAAAGCGTACTTCAGATGTCCGGGCAGGGGCTTCAATTCTATTTTGGGAGCTTGAATTACTGAGGGTAAAAAAGTATTTGATTTGAATAATTTTACCTTGTTGACTTCATATCCTGGTGTGAGAGGCTCCGAGATTGTTAAGTGGGCTAGTGTTTTATGCAGGCCTTCGGCCAAGTCATAAGAGCTCTCGGCTCCATTGAGTATGAGTTCTAAGGGATCCGCTCTTGGTTCTGATTGAACTTCTTGGACTAGGTCGTCCAAAGCGTCGAGAGCGTGCACTTCCTCGAACTCCATGGGATGCTTCATTTCTCTGAATATGTCGAAGCTGAAGACCTCTCCTTCTACTTCCATTGATAACATCCCACTCCCGCAGTCTATTTTCATTTTTGAGGTTTTAAGAAATGGTCGACCGAGAAGGATAGGAGCATGGTCTGTTGGCCCACTATTCTCCATTTTAAGGACGTAGAAGTCTGCTGGAAACACCAATTCTCCTACTTGGACCAAAATGTCTTCAATTTTGCCCTCGGGCTGTTTGCACGACCGGTCTGCCAATTGAATAGTGAGACCGGTAGGTTCGAGCGGCCCGATCCTAAGGCATGAGTAGATAGAGAAGGGCAAGACGTTGATTGATGCTCCAAGGTCTAGCATGCAGTTCTCGATTCGGATGTTGCCAATTGTGCATGGAATGGTGTAAGTTCCCGGATCTCCGCATTTGGGGGGTACTTTTCGTTGCATGACAGCCGACACGTCCCTTCTCATTAGCTCTTGATCATTTCTATTGCTCCTCCTCCGGTTCGTGCAAAGGTCCTTTAGAAACTTAGCATATCGAGGGATTTGTTTGATGGCTTCTAAGAGGGGGATGTTGATTTCAACTTTGCTGAATAATTCAAACACGTCCTCATCCATGACATGTTGTTTTGGTACTCGGGCTGGTACTGGAAATGGAAGCGCGGCGCGGATCTTGGAGGTATCGGTTCTGGGCATCGGGTGTGGTCTTTGTTCTTCGGATGGTGGAACCAGGTTAGGCCTGTGTTCCTCAGGTGCGTCCCCACTTTTCTCGGCCGCATCCTGCTCAAGAGTTCCGCGAGTCTCGGGCTTCATTTGTTCTTCTCCAGACAACCTTGGGCTTTTGTCCTCCGCTTGCTCCATGGGTTTGACGGCAAGCTTTTTCCCACTCCTTAGGGTCACGGCATTAACATTTTCCTTCGGGTTTTGAATGGTTTGTGAAGGAAGTTGACCAGGCTCACTATTTCGCTCGAATATTGAGGTGGCGAGCTGAGATATTTGTTTTTTCAGGTCGGCTATTGCTCCATCATTTTTCGCCTGGTTTTGATACACAGTAGTACTCAATCGCTGTACAGAGCCTGACAATTGCTGTACAGTACTCGAGGATTGCTGCACAGTACTCGAGAGTTCCTTCATCATGTCCTCCAGCCACTTGTTTGGTCCTTGCTGATTACTCGGGCCCGCCTGATATTGATTTGGAGCCTTCTGTTGATATTGGCCCATCGGGTACTGGTTTGGTCCCCTTTGTTGATACTGGCTCGTTGGTGGGGCGTTCTGGTTGTACTGCTTGTGGGGAGGTTGGTAGAGCGTCTGAGCTGGTTGGGGTACGGCTTTGTTGTTGTTCCCTTGGTATCCTCCAACTGCATTAGCCCCCACCGGGTTGACTTCGATCAAAGTTGGGCATGCATCAGTCTTGTGGTCCGTAGAGCCACAAAACTCGCAAGGTCTTACTTGAACTGTCTGCATTCGTAGGAATTGCATTATCATTTCCTTCATTTGTCTCATCTCTTCTGGTATGGAGTTTACTGATGTCTCGGCTTGTGATACATTTTTTGTTCGGAAGAATTCATCTTGACGAGTAGTCTCCTTTCTAAACCGAGCATTTTCAGCAACGTTGGTTATGAGATCCCTTATGCCACTTAATGATAGATTCATCATGGATCCTCCAGCTGAGGCATCCAGGAGCATTTTGTCTAACTCAGTTAGTCCATTAATTAGGTACTCGATGATGAGCTTCTCGGGTAGTCCAAGAGTGCAGCAGCTTCTCTCCAGGTGGTTGAATTTCTCCAGGTATTCGTACATGGTCTCATTAGGTCCTTGCCTTATGTCCTGCAGTTCTCTTCTTACTTGCATTGCTCTTCCTGCTGGGTAGTATTTGTCCAGGAATTTCCTTTGCATCTGAACCCATGTTCTGATGCTTCCCGAAGGCAATGAAAGGAACCAGTCGTTTGCCGAATCAACGAGGGAAAAATAGAACGCTTTCAACTTGAAGTCGTCTACATTCACTCGATTGGGCTTTAGATTTTGGCAAATGCCATGTAAGCGTTGGAGATGAGTTGTCGCAGATTCTCCATTAGTTCCTGAGAACTTTGGCAAATTGTGGACCACGGACATGTCAACGGCAATGTTTTCTAGTTCAGGGCCCTCGCAAATGCACCACCGCTGCGTTTCGAGGTTTGGGGCATTGAGTTCTCCCATAGTAGGTGCACGGTAGTTGACATCCCCATAGTAGTTATCGTAGACAGGTTCTTGTCTTGGCATTTGTCGAGGTTGGGGGGGTGGTGGATATCTAGGGGGTTGTTGTACTGGACCAGCTGCATTTCGGTCGTACAGGTTTATTTCTTCGTCATCCTGGTAGTTATGGTGGCTTCCTTCGCGAGACATGGTTGTTTCGAAGCGAGTATTGATTCAAAGAACTTATCTGATTAATTAACTAATTCCCCGGCAACGGCGCCAATTTGACAGATGCTTGTCGTCAGAGCAAATGTACAAATAAATTTATAAGTCCGCTACTCGCGACTTCACTACTGGGTAGCAAGTGGTAAGTAGGGGTCGAACCCAAGGGAATTAGGGGGATAAGTTGTTCTTTAAGGGATCGTACAGCGGGGGAGCGTGTTTTTTGGTTGATTGAGGTTTTACTACTAACAGCTAAGTGATTGGTTGGTTGGTTTTGGTTTTTAGTGCGGAAAAGTAAAGGACATAAAAGTAAATACTGAAAGTAAAAAGAAGACTTACAGCGGTTGTTGCGTGATCGGCAAGTCTTGCGGAACGTCAGCAGTTGAAAGGGCAGTTTATACTAAGGAAGTAAGTGCAGGTAGTGTTTTAATCTAAGGAAAGCATTCGGTTTCGGGGGCCTTGTATCATAGCATGTTTATCATTGACCTTTAGTGATCCTGCTAAGTATTCAAACGTGTATCAAGGCCATTTCAAGCGCTCGATTTGCCACACTGTCTAGCCCATTTCAAGGTCGTAGAGCACTTGTTCTATTTAGACTAGCACCCCATTTCAAGGTATACTAGCATATGTGCATCCATTTGATCAATCATTTCCGATCAAACCAAATGGTGTTTTAGAGAGGTCGAACTCCTCAGATAAGCTTTGCCATTTCAAGCATCCACTTACCCGAGTATGTTCACGAACCCCCACGGAAGAGTTTTGCCATTTCAAGCATCCACTCAACCTTGGAAGTTCTGACCTAATATATGGCACATAGAACAAGTTTTGAGCACAAAGAAGAGGCACTATGAGTATAGCCTAAAACATTTTATGATACAAGTACACCCCTTCAACCGAATGAAGAGTTTAGCTACGAATATCCATAGAGGTGGATACCATAGCTAAGTACTCGAGGGTTTTTGAAAGACAGTAAGTAAAGGAGAATACTCAAGAACCAACAGGAGTATTCTCAAAGACTACTAGAATACTCAAGAACCAACAGGAGTATTATAGATTTCAAACAAAGCTTACAAAAGTGCCAAAATCTAGAGAGATAAGTAACTTGTGGATTGTGGGATGTTGGAATTGTGGATGGATTTGTGGATGAAGATTACAAAGGAGGGGAGGTTGTATTTATAGGCCAAGGAGAGGAGAAGATGTGGTTTAGGGGAGGGACACTTGTCACAAAGCCATGGAGAGGAGTGGAGGGCAAGATAGCCGCCCATGTGAGGAGGAGGAGGGTGGCTTGGCCTCCAAAAGCAGCCCATGTGAGGAGGAGCATCCCCTTAGCCTTCTAGAACCTTGTGACTTTTTCACAAAAGCCATCGGTTTGACCGGAATCTGACCGGAGCTTTGGCCGGAGCTTCTTGGATTTTGGAGAGTGTATTCTGAATGAAAATGTCATTCTAAGATGATCTCAAGAAGGAACCTAAGCCAAATTCTGCTTGGAACATGGTCGAAATCCCAAATCGGCTGAAATTGCCCTTGTTTGGCCTTTACCGGGCTCGGTGCCTTTGCATTGCGTTCTTGTCCAAATGCCGATGGATTTAGAATGTTTGAGTGATTCCAAGTCGGTTCCATGAAGGATGTTAAGGCTGATTTTGAGTGTAGCATGGTCGTGACATTGGAATGACTCGTAATATCTTTTCAGCTTAAAAACTCCTCCTTAGCCTGTATTCTCTCTAGACTCCAAAATACCCTGTAGATAAATATCGGAACTAACAAGCAAAAGTTAAATAGACAAACAGTCTAATTTGGTGGGTTTAACTGTGTTTATGATTCATACAATTATGGTCCATCAGTCACATACATGTCCATGTTGGTTGAATAATTTCATCTTGTCATCAGTCATATGTTGAAGTTGGTGAATAATGTTGTGTTGCCCTTGTAGTCATGTTTACCAAATATTATTTGCTTGCTGAATAATATGTTGTTCTTCTCCCCCATATGTTGATTTTGAAAGGACAATTGGCTTGTGTTCATGTTTCTCAGGGTTATTCATGTTCAGTTTATTTGAAATGTTAAATGTTATTCATTCATGTCCTCTTTTTATATATTTCATGTGTTTATCTGCCAAATGTTACCTGCCATGTTAACCCTATTCATGTTTGTTGCTTTTGGCGAAATGTTGATGTTTAGTTCTTACTTTGATGCTCTTTCTTATGTTCTTTGTTTATTGTGTGTTGGCAAACATTGTTGCCAATCTTATTCAGTTGATGTTATTAGTTTATTTTCTGGTTGTTATCTTTTTCTATGCCATGTATTTCCAGTTTTGTTTTATTGTTGTATTTACACTAAAACATTCTATATGTAGGCACAAATGGAGGAGATGGTTCGTCAAGCTTTGCGGGATATGAATGGTGATGAAGATGAAGATGCAGAAGGCAGTATCATCGATGAACGACAACCTCTTTAGGTCGATATTCAAATTCAAATTATAAATGCAGTGCTTGGCCCTAAGCGTGGAACGTATGTGTCTGGAGCCGGTAGAGCCTTCCAGAGGCCAACCCTCCCAAGAGGGGGGTTCAAGAATCTCTGAGCTTAAGGACCAGCTGCAGAAGAAAAAGGATGACATGTTGGAAATGAAGGCCGCTTTTGAAGAAAGGATACGCATTCTTGAGGAGTTGGCGGTTCGGGGTGGTTCGGTAAATCTAAATGCTTTTGAAGGTGCCACAAGTTGTGGACCTAACTCTTGATTACTTTTTCCTTGACTGTATCAAACTTGTTGTTTTTGTCCCGGGTACACACACATGAACTCTAGTTTGTGTGTACCCTGTTGTTTTGGTGGCTGGATTGTGTATCAAACAATTTCAGGTTTAAATTTGTATGCAGGCTAAATGCTTTTTATGTGACATTATGTTGTTTGTTATTTGTGACGTATGTCGTTTTATACCACAATATGTCCATTATATGTGACATTTTCTGTATGCTATTTGTGACGATTGATGTTTTATACGACAATATGTTCTACACATGCGACATGTTGTTCTTTACTATTTTGTCAAGTATCACGTTTTATGCGACATTTACCTGTTTCAGAATGTTATCGTAACATATTTTATACGACAATAAGTCAATTGAGTGATAAGCATATGTCCCTTTTTGCGACACTGATAGTGCTGAAATATATGCATTTTAGGCGACATCTATGCTTAGTGTTTCGATTGTTCTTTTACGATTTCACTTGCTATTTGTTGCTTTGTGGTTCTTTTCAGGCAAATTACAGAGTTTAAGCTGAGAACACAAGTAGGCAGTGATTTTGGGGCAAAACCGAAGTTTCGTAGCACAAGTAGGCAGGAGAACTCTCGGATTAAGTCAGGAAGAACTTCAACAACAAAGATCGAAGATCGGATCCTCTAGTGTTCTTAAATCTCCATATTGGTTCTAGATTTCTAAACTCTACTTTCCATATGGTTGTTTGCATTTTTATTGTTGATTTCGTTTGTAAACTCACCATGAGTGAGTAGTGACCTTGATTGGGGATCAATGATCCCCTAGACATGTTTGTAAGATTGGGATTATGTATCCGGTGCCATCCAAGTTTTGCATCCGAGCCACAGAATGTAAGATTGGGATTATGTACAGATGGATTTAATCCATGGGGTATGTCAACTAAACAGTACTCCATTTGGCCTGTGATGGTAACACCCAACAACTTACCACCGTGGTTGTGTATGAAAATGAGATTCATTTGGTTAACTATACTAATTCCTGGGCCGTCTAATCCAAAGAAGCGTTTGGACATATATCTTAGGCCTCTTATTGATGACCTGGTACATTGTTGGAATGTTGGGGTCGACACATACGATGCCAGTCGCAGGCAGAGTTTTAAAATGAGGGCAGCCCTCATGTGGATTGTGTATGATTTCCCCGCTTATGCAATGTTATCTGGATGGTCAACTCAAGGAAAACTCGGATGCCCCTATTGTATGGACGACACAAAGACATTCGTGTTGAAGAACGGAAGGAAAGTGTCGTATTTTGGATGTCACATACGATTTTTACCAGAAAATCATCTATATCGGGGTAATACTCGAAATTTTTACAGAGACCGAACGGACTTTGACGGTCCAATCCAATTTCGATCAGGTCACGAAGTTTATGACAGGGTTAGAAACTTAAAATATATATGGGATTAATGTATGAATGAGGTTTTTGATGGGTTCGGTGTGGAGCACAACTGGACTAAGAAATCAATTTTTTGGGAACTACCTTACCGGATGGACGTGAAGCTTAGACACAACCTGGACGTCATGCACATTGAAAAAAATGTATTTGAGAATTTATTCAACACCATCATGGATGTGAAGGGGAAAACAAAGGACGACGGAGTGAAGTGCAGAAAAGATATTGGGTTGTACTGTCGAAGACCAGAGTTAGAACTAAAAACCTACCGCGGTCATTTTATAGCAAAGAAGGGTAAGTATCAGATTACAAGAGAACAACAAAAGCTTGTGCTTGTTTGGGTGAAGTCTCTGAAGTTTCCTGATGGATTTTCATCTAATTTGGGGAATAAAGTAGATTTGAGTACATTAAAACTAGTAGGTTACAAGTCACACGACGCACATGTTTTCATCGAGCGACTCCTGCCGATTGCGTTCAAGGGTTTTTTACCAAAACAGATATGGGAAGCTGTATCCGAGCTGTTTACGTTTTTCCGAGATATTTGTGCATCTTCCCTTCAAATTGAGCAAATGGAACAGTGGCAGGCGAACATAGCCACAACATTGTCTAAGCTAGAGACAATATTTCCACCTTCCAAATTCATTTGGCCGATGAGGTGCTGCTTGGCGGACCAGTACACTACCGATGGATGTATCCGTTTGAGCGTTTCATTTACCGTCTTAAACAGTTGAGTCAAAAGGGAAACAGGGCTGAGGTGGAAGCCAGTATTGTGAACGCATACATACAGCTTGAGACTTCATATTTGGGATCCGACTACCTAGATCCTGAGTTAACAACTAATTCCATAAGCTTAAAACGAAATGAAGTTGCGACATCAGAATTCGAAGATCCTCAGATTTCCATTTACAATTACCCAGGAGTTGGTGGCAGTAAAGCTAAACGGAGGGTACTAGAAAGCCGAGAATTTAAAAAAGCAACTCATTACATCTTTAGCAATACGCCCGAGCTTGAACAATATTTGACGTTATTTGAGACCGGCTTAAGACAAAGACGCCCGCGATTCACTGATCAGCAAATATACAATGCTATATTAACGGAATTTACAGAATGGCTGTGCACCCATGTAAGTGTCATCATTCCTTAAATTTTTTGCATTATTTATCTGTTTAAGATGTGTACTTACACTTTCATTTGATGTTCATACATACTATTATGTTCAGGTATGCTTGGAGAAACATTAGCACTACCACAGTGGATTCACTACTTGTCCTCTGGATTTCAATCCGACGTTGCGTGTTCGGCCACATACAAGTGAACAACTACAAATTTCACATTGAAAGTCATGGTGAAGGGAGGAACACGGTGAACAGTCATGTCTACGTTCAAGGAACAGAGGGTACACACTACTACGGAGTTATTGAAGAGATAATACATATGAGATGTAGAACCAACCATCGGCTAAAGGTTGTCTTGTTCAAGTGCCGTTGGTACGACCCTCAGTTTGTTAGATCATACCCGTCTAACGGGATTGTTATCGTGAACACTCAGACAAAATATCACCGATAAAAATATCGGAACTTTAGATGACGGAATAGCGATGAAATATCACCGATAAAAATATGTGGCGTAATTGTGACGGAAAAACGACGGATAGATAACCAGCGCAAAGATGATGGAAAACTGACGGTACCCATGTAGACGGTTTGTCGATGGAATATTGACGGAAACTTTAGATGACGGAATAGCGATGAAATATCACCGATAAAAATATGTGGCGTAATTGTGACGGAAAAACGACGGATAGATAACCAGCGCAAAGATGATGGGAAACTGACGGAAACTTTGTTGATGGTAGTAAGACGGATAATGGACGGAAATAATAATGATGGAAAAGGGACGGAAGGTTGACGGACAATATTGATGACGGTATTTCGACTGCAGATAGACGGAAATACTAGTGACGAAATTAAGACAGTATTTTAACGGAGAATTGCAACGGATACATGTCGGATTGACGACGCATTTCATTCCAACGGAAACGGGACAGAATTGCAACGGCACGTTGACGGAATGCGACGACGAAATGTTGACGGAAAATATTTACCGTCGGGAAAATTTCCGTCATCTTTCTCGTTGAAGGAAAATTGACGGAAAGTGCCTTTATTCCGTCATATTTCCGTCGCTACTCCGACGGTTTCCTGTCGTCGGAAATATTTGCAAAATTTGTAGTGTAACATCGGTCTTTTTTTTTTGCAACATATGTGGCTCCAGAAGACATGGATCATACTTTTTTAGCTCTGCCTAAAAAAGGAGCTGCTGGACTTGTGTGAAAGAAGTTGGATACTGGGCTGATCAGAATTGACACAGGACCTACTGGTTAGTCGAATTGTGAATTTATAGATCAATTTGTATACAAAGGTGATTTTTACCCAATATGACATCTTGGTTATAGTACTTAGTCGTATTGTGAATTTAGATAGCCGCTATCGTATGTTCGGTTTCAGTTTCGATTAACTTGTCCTTCATTTTCACTTGTCTTTGTTGATTAATGTTTGGATTGAAGGTGATTTTCTTCTAACTTGTCCTTCATTTTAATTAATGTGTGGATTGAAGTGCTTTGTTGTCTTTCTTATGGAGGTGGTTTGGAGCTGGACCAGCAAGCTCGGATTTGCCTTGATCGATGATGGTGATGCAGGAGTCGTTGGGATGACGTAGAAGAAGATAAAAATTTCCGCTTTGATTAGTTTTCAAATTTCTGATTTCCTCGATTTGTATTACATTTTATTGTCTACATTTTTGGTTGAAACCCAAATTCTTTATTTTGTGAAATGAAATACATTTTTTTGGTGCACAAATATTTCTGCATTTTATTTCGCTTTAATTTTATTAAATTTAATTATAAAAAAGAAAAGAAAAGAAAAGAATATAATATATAAATTATTAAATTAATAATGTTATCGCATAGTTGTTGTATTGTTATCGCAGAGGGTGTACGATAACCTTCACATCATCATCGTAAAGTTCTCGCAATGTTATCGTAAAATGGTATCGTAATGTTATCATAAATTTTTTACGTTAAGGAATTTTACGATAACATCATTTTTTAACGTAAAGTTATCGTATTACGCAACTTTGCGATAACTGTACGATAAATTCGTGTTATCGTAAGTTTTCCCCGAAATTCGTAGTGAAATTGTGTGCCACATTTACAGTTATCCTGGGAGGATTAGTAATAATCCTACAACAATAACAGTATACTTCCCCTCCGTTTGAATTACGAAATGTGATCGAATGCAAATGAAAGTGAGATAGTTATTTTTCTATGGAAAATAGCAAAGAAAAGTATGTATTGCTTTCTTTTATTGTGCTTAAATTTTCCAAAAAATAAACCAAACATGAGATTAATTATATTTTTCTTCAAATTTTCTTTCCGTTTCAAAAAACAAATGCGACCTTCAAGTTCAGTGTTATGCTAACAAACTTATTCAAAAAAAATTTAAGGAAAAATTACAAAAAGGCTACATGAACTGCAAACTGTTTCAACTCACGGCTTGAACTATTTTAATTTTTAAATTAGTGTTTTTGGACTAAATTGCACAAAATAAACTAACGGTGTTAATTAACCCCATTTACATTTATTATTTAAAAATAATAATTGCCACATCTAATTTAATATTGTATAACAAAATAACTTGCTAGTGATCAAGAAAAATTTCCTGACTAAAGTTTTAACAAGTTACACATTCCTGATAAAACTATATAATATTAACAACTAGTTTACATGGTTTGTGTTGTGAATATTGCACTTATGTTGGATGACCTTAAGCCCTTCATATATATGGCAATGCCCCTTAGCCTTTCATGTACCACATAAATTCTTAGCTTTAATCTCTTATATTAACTTCTAGTCTTTACATATGTCCATGTACCCGTATATAAATGGATCATTTGGAAATATCAATATAAATAAGAATACAATATTCGTCCTCTCTACTTTTCTCTCTTCACATGTTCTTCTTCTTCTACCTTTAAATTTCTTATTCATATCTATATTTTTCACAACACGTTATCAACACGAGTTGCTCAAGGTAGGGATACAAACATATTCCCCACGTTTCTCATTGTGATGCAGAGATGACAACATTGAGTTCATTTCGGAGAAATTTCCAAACTGCCTAGCATTTTGAAAATCAATTCCTTTTATGAGTTTGTTTATAACATATCATGTATATTTCATCTAATAATGTTCTTTTAAATCATTCACATGCCTAATTTTATATATTAACAAATGATTTTATCGTATGCTTATAACATGTTTATTTTCATATTCTATGTCATGTTTAATTTTACATGTGGCTAGTGTTTTAATTCATTGTTTCAATTCATTGCTCGAAATCAATTCATATTATATTTATCATATATTATTATGAAATGTCTATGTTATGAAGCTCGAGTTCAATACTCTTGAGTGTGGCAATGATTATTGGGCGTTGATTCGTGATATTGAAATCCGCCTAAATACCATGTATCTTTAAGATACTACAAAAGAAGGTTTTTTTAAAAAGATGGCTAAAGCCATGATATCATTCGACATCATCTTCATGACATTGTATATGAAAATCGGAGAATCAACGAACCATCTCTCCTTTGAAAGGATTTGAAGAGATGTACAATCACATAAAGGTAATGATATAAAACTCGCTTTGCTTAGATACACTTGCGTTGTCAATATTATAAAAAGTGTACACGAGTATAATTTTGCAGTGTTATGAATCACTTCACAAGTGAAGTTATGAAATGAAAATATCATTAATAAAATGACGAAAAAAATATATCATTGTGGTCGTACTTGTCGTACTTCCGAACACTTTCTTGATTTTTATCAAGCCTCTTTGAAAGCAAAAAGTGTGAAGATAAATTTCACTGAACAAAGCGACGATCCTAAGGATATCACCCATTTGGACCTATATAAATTTCACTCATTTGGATGTTGGAAATTATTTTTAAGAGGCCAATGGAGAGTTTGACAAACTAATCAGTGATGAAAGATGATATAGGAGATGATGTCATACTTATGAATATCTAATTCAAAGTATTTGAATTTTTAATTTTATGCTTTATTTCTCTTTCAAATAAAAGTATTTCTACTTTTATGCATTTGCCTAATGAGACATGAATATTATCATCTCATTTAAGATGAAAGATGATGGTCTATCACCATGTTTAGCGGATAGTGCAACAACACGCACAATTTTGAGAGAAAACACATTTTTCGCATCTCAAATTAGCTAGCTAATGTTAACACAATATCTGGTGCATCAAATCTTATTGAAGGCTGTGGAAAAGTTCATATAGTGTTACCTAATGGTACACAATTTATCATAGATGATGCAATGTTCTCAACCAGATACAAAAGAAATTTATTGAGTTTTAAAGATATACGTCGAAATGGCTATCATGTTGAGACAACAAGTGAAAATGACGTCGAATATTTATATATCATGTCCATGAATGAAAAAAGTGATGGAAAAACTCCTATCATACAATTCTGGATTATATTATACTTTCATGAATTCAGTTGAATCATATATGGTGATAAACCAAAATTCAATAGACCCTGAAAAATCTTCTTGTATGACATGATCGATTAAGCCACCCAGGGTCAATAATGATGAGAAAAATCATTGAAAATTTACATCGACATTCATTAAAGAGTAAAAATATTGTCTTGTCCAAAGATCTCACATGTTTTGTTTGTTTTCAAGAAAAACTGATTACAAACCCATCTCCACTGAAAGTTGAGACTGAATGTCCAACGTTTTTAGAACGGATTCAAGGAGATATATGTGGACCTATTTCCCCATTGCGTGGATCCTTTCGGTACTTTATGGTACTTATTAAAGCATCAACACGTTGGTCGCATGTTTGTTTATTGTCCACTTGTAATGTGGCATTTGCAAGATTGCTTGCTCAAATTATCCGATTACGAGCACAATTTCCAGATCATACAATTAAGAAAATCCGTATGGATAATGCAGGAGAATTTACATCTTAGTCTTTTAATGTTATTGTATGTCAACTAAAAATATAATTGAACATCCGGTTGCTCATGTTTATACTCAAAATGGTGTAGCTGAATCTTGTATCAAGGGACTAAAATTGGTAGCTAGACAATTACATGTGCGATCAAAATTGTCAAGTTCTGCTTGGGGACATGCAATTTTGCATCACTAATTCGTATAAGGCCAACTGCAAATAATAAATATTCCCCTTTGCAACTTGCTAGTGGCCAAGTACTAAATATCTCTCATTTAAGAGTTTTTGGGTGTGTAGTTTATGTTCCAATATCTACGCCCAACGTACTAAAATGGGACCCCAACGAAGATTGAGGGAGGATTTACGTGGGATTGGAATCTCCATCAAATATTAAAATTTTGGAACCTATGACAGGTGACATACTTAAGGAACAATTTATCGGCTGTCAGTTTGATGAGATAAACTTCCCTGCATAGGGGGAGATAAAATAAAGTCTGAAAAAGACAAGAAAAATCTTGTAATGCAGAGTCAATGTCTCATTATGATCCTCGTACAAATCAATGTGAACTAGAAGTTCATAAGATTATCCACTTGAAAAAGGTTACAAACACATGCCAGATGCATTTACAAATGTTAAGACAGTGACTAAGTCACATATTCTAGCTGTCAATGCTCCTTGTAAAATAAATCTTCCTGATGAAGATATTGGAAATAAACTAGCAAGTGAGTCTAAAACACGACATAAGTGTGGTATAGTAATTGGGTCCAAGGATAAAAATCCTAGACAAAGAAAGGTTCAAGATAACCGTATTAATGTATCAACCACTATTCCAAAAGAAATAGATGTGATACATGAAGAATCATCTTCAAACGATAATGAGATACTTGAAAATGATGGCAATGAAGAAATTTCAATCAATTATGTCATTTCAGAGAAAAGGTGGAATAGAAACGAAATTATAGTGGATAATATATTTGCCTATTCTATGGCTCTAGATATTACAGAGGAAAATGAGGATCATGAGCCAAGATCGATTAATGAATGCCGATGAAAAAAATGAGTGGCCAAAATGGAATAGTGCAATCGATGCACAATTGAATTCGCTTTAAAAACGCCAAGTCTTTGGGAAAATTTCCCTAACACCTGAGAATATCAAACATGTTGGTTATAAATGAATATTTGTGCGCAAACTAAATGAGAAAAATGAAGTCGTAAGATATAAAGCACGACTTGTAGCACAAGGCTTCTCGCAAAGACTAGGCATTGATTATGAAGAGACATATTTACCGGTCATGGATGCGATAACATTCGAATTTTTATTGAGTTTGTCAGTCTTAGAAGGACTGGAACTGAATTTAATGGATGTTGTGACAGCCTATTTATATGGGTCACTTGATAATGACATTTACATTAAAATTCCAAAAGGATTAAAATTACCTGAAGCGTGTAGCTCAAAACCACGGAAAATGTACTCAATAAAGCTACAAAGAGCTTTATACGGGTCTAATATGGTACAATCGACTAAGTGAATATCTTTTGAAAGAGGGGTACATCAACAATGCATTTGTCCATATGTTTTTATTAGAAGGACAAAAACCAAATTTTGTATTATTGCATGTTTATGTTGGTGATTTAAATATAATTGGGACCCTGATGAACTTACTGAGATGACTGCATATTTAAAAAGTGAATTTGAAATGAAAAATATGGGAAAAACAAAATTCTGTCTTGGCCTACAAATTGAGAATTATCGAAGCGCATTTTTGTTCATCAGTCCTCATGTATTGAAAGGATCCTCAAACGATTTAACATGGATAAATCATATCATGTGAGTTCGCCTATGGTTGTTTGATCACTTAATGTGACAAAAGATCTATTTCGTCCTCGAGAAAAGGATGGAGAACTACTGGTCCCGAAGTACCATATCTTAATGCTATTAGAGCACTAATGTATCTTGCTGATTATAAATGACCCGATATTGCATTTTCAAGTAATTTACTAGCAAGATATAGTTATTTTCCAACTCGAAGACATTGGACTTGCGTAAAGTAAATTTTAAGATATCTTTATGGAACAACTGATATGAGATTATTTTATTCATAAGACTCAAAATCAGGATTAATTGGATATGCCGATGCCGCGTATTTATTTGACCCTCATAAAGCGCGATGACAAACGGGTTATTTGTTTACATATGGCGATAACGCTATATCTTGGCGCTCTACCAAACAGACTCTTACATCCACTTCTTCTAGTCATGTTGAAATATTAGCACTTCATGAAGCAAGTCGTGATTGTGTGTGGCTGAGGTCTTTAATCCATCATATGAGAGGATCATGTGATCTTTCAGGTGACAAAGAAATCCCTACTGCCTTATTTGAGGATAATGCTGCTTGTATAGCTCCAATTCAAAATGGTTTGAAGGGAGATAAAACGAAGCACATCTCTTCAAAGTTCTTCGTTACACATGAACTTCATAAGAATGGACAGATTGATATTTGTCAGATTCGTTCTTGTGACAACTTGGCCAATTTGTTTAGAAAGGCACTTCCCACAACTCCCTTTAAGAAATTGTTCTACAAAATCGGTATGTGAAAGCTCATAGATTTATGTTAAAGGCCACATTGAGGGGGAAGAATACGCGTTACACTCTTTTCCTTATTCTAGGTTTTATCCCTGTGGGTTTTTCTTTGAGGTAACATTGATGCGTAATATACAAATTATGTATTCTTCTTCCTTCACTAGGTTTTTTCCCAACATGGTTTTCCTAGTAAGGTTTTAATGAGGCATAATATGTATATGATTCATCCAAAGGGGGAGTGTTATGAATATTGCACTTATGTTGGATGACCTTTAGCCCTTCATATGGCAATGCCCCTTAAACTTTCATGTACCCCATAAATTCTTAGCTTTAATCTCCTATATTAATTTCTAGTCTTTCCATATGTCCATGTACCCCTATACAAAGGGATCATTTGTAAAAATCAATATCAATAAGAATACAATATTTTTCTTCTCTTTTCTCTCGTCACATGTTCTTCTTCTACCTTTAAACATCTTCTCCATATCCATTATTTGCACAACAACACTTTCATTGCTAAATTAGGTTTTGCAACAACAGAAAGTTCATTGTTTTATCACTAGAAAAAAGTCTACATAGTTTAATATGAAGTTAATCAAATTCACTCATGTCGAATTCTTCTGTTGTCAACCTGACTTCCTTGAAATATGTTTGAAGCAGCTTGAACTTGTAAAGTCGATGCTCTTGGCATAGTAAACATACCTTCACCGATATAAATAGGACCTTCATGATGTGGCGGCCTATAAGTAAAAGCATTGGTAGATGTTTCATATCCCATGGTCCACTCGCTCACTAGCGGTACTTGATTGAAAATCTAATTTAACAATGAAATATAAATTTAGGTGCACAAATTAGTTATTTAGAAACAAAACACTAAAATGAGCAAAAACCATGTTAACAAGTTTAGGTGTTTCTCATGTGGACAAAACGAGTAGGAAACCCAATCATAATAAAAAAAATATACAATGAGACCAAAATTTTTTTATGTGATCTCATATACTTACTTGATTTTCTTGTATATGGCTCCGCTGTGGATCCTTATATTTTCTTCTATCCTGTTGATAATAAAAAGAATATTAATTATAGATGATCACGTCCACACGAGTAAAATGTTAATATGTTAAACAAACAAATCAGGCAAATCTTTGGTTTTTGGGTTGGGACGAGTTACACTTGTCTTGTTATTATGGCCCTTCAAGTCTTGCTTTCTTTAGCTGCCTGAATAATTTTTTTCTTGCAGCATGCTTTGCTCTTTCCGCAGCTTTCTTTGGATCAGATGGTTTATCCTTACATCTTGTTCTATTATGCCCAGCTTTTCCACAGTTTGAACATTTCATTTTATTGTCGCCTCTTTTAACACGATGAGCATTAACTGGTTCATCAACCTCTCGTATTCTTTTTTTTCTTGGTCTTTTTGTCTGCTTTATGAAAAGCGGAGGTAAGACAATAGCACCATCAACTTGATGACATTTTGTGGGTCCAGGCATAAGATTAATAGAAGCTTCATATGCCTTGATGAATTTCTTCTTCTTTAGGCTCTGATGTAGATAAGGGCCCGGCTCGCCATTTATAATATTGCAGCACATGCATGCACACATGGAATGCCAATTAAATCCTATAAATTACAATCACATGTGTATGAGTCTAATTCAACCACATGTCCATCCCATATGTTCCGTGCAACCTGTAAACCCATACCTCTTCCATTCCAGCTAACTTGTAAATGTTTAAAAAAGTTTTTTTTTGCTCAGCCAGCTTTCTTAGAATCCTTGGCATGATTTCATGTCCATAATTCATTCTTGAATATTTTTCCCGGAACCTTTTCATCAAAAACAATTTGATAGTTTCTAAACAAGAAATAATGGGCAGTTCTCGTGCATCTTTGATGTAGGCATTAAAGCATTATGAGATTTTACTGTATAAAGTATCACTCATTGAATAAAACTCAAAAGCATGTTTAGATCACAATTTTGGATCAAATATTGTCATATACGAGTGAGCAGCAGCATCTAAAACCTTTAACACTTCCATTTTTTCCCATTAAATTTGCCCTTTGTTGTCGCCCTGGCAGCAGCCCACATAGCATCTTTAAGCTTTTTTCCCTTAAGAAATACTCCGGTGTATTATGAGATGTTGTTCTGGACGTGTATGGAACAACAACTATAACAATTTGTGCAGAATTTTACGTTATCGAAACTTAAGTACAGTAATGAATGTAAAGACACACAATATGGTTACCCAGTTTACCTCACTGGCCGTTTGGCTCCGCCTCCCGATCAGTGTATGCAAGTGTATAATATCTTCAAGAGTGCTGCTGGTTCGAATACCCAAGCCTCTTGATATAGGACGGAGAAAACCTAAGATATCTAGGTTTCCTATCTTCAACCGCCAAAACTCCTTTAGGAAATATTTCCTTACATTTTTTTAGGAAACTTGCGCTCTTTGAATCTTGATAATCTTCAATCTTCAATTTAGATCTTCGATTATCTTCTTCCCAAACAATCTTCAGGCGCATATATTTCCTTAAGAGATCTCAACCGACTTTTAGATATCCTACTTATATATGCGTCAACCGACTTCAATATCTGCATTATCTCTTCATTGTATATGCAGCACCGCCTTGCCTAATGTGAATTAGGAAACATCTGCTGCGTCATACTTGTTCCACGCCGGTTGTCTCTCTTTGGCCTTGAACTCTTCCTTGTACAACAGCTTGAACAACTTCACAGTGTTTTGCCAAAACCTATGCCACCAAATACTAACAATCTCCCCCTTGGCATTTTTGGCAAAACATCTACCTGTACTACTTTTACATTTGAATCTTTGAAGGAGATTTCAAACTCCCAAGCTGTGCTACCAGAAAAATGATACCGAATGATTATTTGAGTCCAAAAATTTCAAGCATACATGAATCTTTTAAGGAGCTTTCAAACTCGAAATTTACTCCCCCTTTTTGCCACAGAGTGACAAGGAGCAGTATTCAACCAATAGTATCAGGAGCAGTAGCAAAAAAAATAGTATTCTAGCAGTAGCAGAGTTCAACATAGCAACAACAAAAATTAAACTGTTTATAGCAGGCCATGATCATCACCAAGAGACTAGTAGTCTGAGTCCTCATCATCTAAGTCAACGTCTTCCTCCTCCTCAGGATATCGTAGTTCCACCAAAAGCTTTCTGTTTTTCTTTTTCCTAGCCATGAGCGAGACTTTCCTCTCATTGACATCTGCCAGTTTCTCTTCTAGATGAGCAATTGCTTTATTGCGAGTTGCAACAAGAACTCCAGAGCTGAGTGATGAGTCATGTTTATACGACTCATCGAACTAACTAATCCCATTTATTTCGACACTTTTATATGTGAACATATACTTTTTATTATGTTTTGCATTTCAGGTGTTTCGGAAGCTCTAGGAGGAAACACCCATAAAAGACGGTATTTCGTGCCAAAAACACCACAGTGGCAGATTAGACCTCTGGAGCTTCAACGGAGTATTGGGAGCAAACGAGAGATCCAAAAAATACAAGCTAGGTATCATTGCGAAGCTGACTCGAACATCTACAATTCTATAGTTCACACCGAGAGCAGAAAGGGTCGTTTCGATGGTTGAAATAGCAGTCGAAGTGAAGACTGATAATCTGGCCGAGATTCCCACTTGCAGCTTACACTTTAGATGCGCGATAAAACGCATCGTGATGACATCAGCAACGATCTTGATTTCTAAAAAGCTCAAAATATCTTATTTCCTTGCTGAATAAGCAAGAGATATTGGAAGAATCAAATATCTTTATTCTTGGAAATTCTTGGAGAGCAAGAAATCAATATTTAGAAGGAGATCCTTATCAAGATTCTACCCATCAAGTTTTGGAAACCCTAAACACTATATAAGAAGCTCTCCCTACATAAACATTCTACACCATATTCCCATAATTCAGAAGACGACTCTTGAGGATAAACGAAGCTTTTGACGAGAGAAGAGATTTCTACTACTTTCATCATGCATATTTGTGTTTTTATTTCAATGATGTGTAGCTAAACTCTTAATTCAGTTTAGGGTTTCGCTTATTGTGACATATGTTTTGAGACTCTTTTCTTAATGCGATTTCATGTTTCTCTAGTTCTTGTACTTTATCCCATGAATTGAATTGTTAGGTTAAGTGGAAGCTTTATCGCAAAGCTTAGTTTGATAACCAATTCTTATCGTTAATATCTACTGGAAACTTTGTCGTAAAGGTAGATCGTAACACCTAGATTTAATAATATCTTTGTCGGATTATTGTGTTTAGGAAAGAACTTGAAGTCTAACACCTTCATCGGGTTAGATTGTGGTGTATCACCTTTGTCGGGACAGTTTAGGATATTACCTTTGTCCCACACTTAGAACTTGAGATTTGATATTTAGCAGTCAATGATAAACATGTTACAATAGAAATCCTAAGGAAAATATTAAATTTGAGGCGTCAGACAACGCGCGTCAAATTTTGGCGCCGTTGCCGGGAGATGCGCTTCGGTGAAGTTGTTTCTTTTTGTTATTTTTTATGTTTATGTTTTTATTTTTGATTTTTGTGTGCCTTGCTACTTGCTTCACAATGTCTCGTGCAAGTAGTGTAATCGGTGATAACAACAATAACGAGAGGCATCCGCCACCACCGCTACCACCTCAGCAACAAATCAACTAGGAGCCAGAAAAGGAGGATGGAGACTACTATGAGCCCACAATGAGGGAGATGTCTGTTCCCAATTTTTAGAATCAGTCATGGTGCATCTATGAGTGGCCGGAATTAGCTGAGATAGAGATCAAGACTGCAATAGTGAACTATCTACCAAAGTTTTCGTGTCGGTAAGGAGAATCAGCCATCAGGCATTTGCAGGATTTTCATGGCATCTGCCAGACTCTCCGACCCTATGGAGTCACAGTGGAGAATTTCAAACTTAAAGCTTTCCACTTTTCTTTAACTGACATGGCTCGATCTTGGTTTTTGTGTCTTCCTTCAGGTAGCATTAGGACATGGGACCAGAACCAGAAGAAGTTCCTTGACAATTACTACCCAGCAGCTAAGGCAGGACAAGTTTGTAGAACAACTGCAAGATATCAGGCAAGGGCCTAATGAGTTGATGTATGACTATCTGGAGAAGTTTAATGCCCTGGAACAAAGCTGCTGCAGTTTGGGAATGCCAGAGAAGCTGATAATTGAGTACCTGCTTGATGGTCTGAGGCCTCTCGACAGGATGCTGCTAGACCCCACAGCTGGAGGGACCATCATGAATCTGCCCCCAACTGGAGTGCGGAGTTTGATCGCTGAAGTTACCGACAATGCTAGGTTCAGAGAAGAAGCCAACATGCAAGATGAATTCAGAAAGACTAGGAACGTCGCAAAGACTGAGACTCCATCAAACCAGATGATTGAGGAGCTGAAGCATATGAAAGAGGTGATGCAGAAACTCATGATGAAGCAGACGGTCCAGATGAAGCCTTGTGAGTTTTGTGGTGCGACTAATCATAACAGATGCTAGCCCAACTGTACAGGAAGATACAAAGGCCAATGTCAATGCAGTGGGTGAATTTCAAAATTACAACAACCATACACCTCAACAACCTCAGCAGCAGTACTACCGAACACAATATCGTCAGCAGCAAGGTGGCTACGGCAACCAGAATCTGTATCAGCAGAGAGGGTAGAACTACAACCAAGCAAGCCCTAGCAATCAGAACTGCTGCAAGTCTCTGGAGGATGTGGTTAAGGAGCTGGCAGCTAGCACCCAGCAATTAGCCACCAATGTGCAGCAAAATCAAGCGAAGACCGATGGATCATTAGCGGAGCTAGCTAAACAGATGTCCAACTTAGCCCAGAGTGTTTTTGTGTTGAAGAGAGATCCAGGAAAGCTACCATCGCAGACAGTGCCTAATCCGAGAGGGAACATCAGCACATTGGCCATGATAGACGAACCGGAGGCAGAAAATGAAGAAAACGAGTCGGAGACCGTAAGGCTCGCACCCAAGGACAATATTATGATCGGGCACGCCGAGGTAACATCTGAACTGGACGCGGCGTTAAAGTTGTCTTCAGACGCGGTGAGTAAGCTAGTCGCGCTTACTGAGAAGATTAAAGCCGCTCCCATGGACGACATTACAGCTGGGCGTGAGGAGTTAATGTCTTCGTTCGGCGCGACACTTACGATAGGGGAAATTTTATTTTCAAATTCTGAGATCCCGTCTTCGTTTTCTATGTAGGTAAGAGCTCCGGAAGAGCATATAATCGACGCGAATAAGCTAGGAGACGAGTTGGAGGTGAAGCATGTGTCAGAAAAGCCAACAAAGGAGCACCCATTTGCTACGAGTAATGAGGCACCGCATGGAAAGTATAAGGATCCAGGTACCTTCACAGTCACCTGTGGTGTTGGTGAGACTCTAATACATCATTGCTTAATCGATTTGGGTGCTGCTATTAATGCTATGCCATATTCACTGTATTGTTCTTTGAAGTTGGGACCATTAATTCCTCTTGGTCAATAAAACCAAGATTGACATGGACACATTCTTGTTGTCACTTGCGTTTGTTGGCAAAACATCAAATTTTTATATTTATGAGGATGATGACCGTCCATGCATGAAGAAGCCACCGGACATCGTGCACACACCATATCTTGATGCAATATCTCCTTACCTACCGGACGAGACTGGTTGTGCAGCTAGACCAGTAGCTATGAGCGGAATATCCTCGAAAACTAGGGAGGATGTGAAGGCTAATCCGCCTGATTGATGGAGGAGAGACATGAGCGAGCCACTCGATGAGGGCTATGAGCAGACGGAAGGAGTCGCTGAGGAGAAGTTTGACCTCACACGTCCGTGGGATCCTAACTTGTGATCCCCAATGAGGCAACGTCGAGCCAATTCACTACTACAGAGCAGGCATTATGCATCGGTTCAAAAATTACAATAAGCATCGGTTCCTCTTTATGCATCGGTTTATAATGCAACCGTTGCATAATGGTCACCTTATGCATCGGTTCTATTAAAACCGATGCATATTGTTCCTTTATGCATCGGTTTTTATAAACCGTTGCATAATAGTCACCTTAGGCATCGGTTCATCTAAAACCGTTGCATAATGGTAACAATTATGCATCGGTTTTAGATAAACCGATGCATAAGGTGACTATTATGCAACGGTTTATAAAAACCGATGCATAAAGTGTGATAAAACACTTAGGTTTTTTTCGAAATTGGGCAGTCCGCCGTAGCAATTCCGTCTTCGATTGGTTTCTCTCAGTCCGCCTACGCGATTCCGACTTCGATTGTTTCTCTCCGTCGCCTTCGTCTCACTGCTCGCTCCTCGGATTCGTCCGTCGCCTTCGTCTCACTGGTCGTTCCTCGCAAGTCGCCTCCTCGCCAGTCGCCTCCGCTGAATCGCTCCTCGCCTCCGTCGCCATTGCTCGTCCTCCTCCTCCACTCGCCATTGCCAGTCGACGCCGCTCATTGCCATCCTCGCCATTGCTCCTCCTCCTCCACTCGCCTCCGAATCAACAGGTAATTAGGGCTACAGTTGTGAAATTTTAGTACGTAACGGTTAGGGGTATTTTGCAGTTGTAATCCTATAACAATAAGTATGCTAATAATTAGTTGAAATTTTAGTTGTTGCTCTATCATTGTTGAATGATGTAAATACCTAATTGGATTCATGTGTATGCTAATATTTGTGTTTGAAAACATAGATTCGAGCGGCGTTACTTCCATACGGTGGGAGTTGTACCTAGTTTATCCTCCAAACATCATATCAAGTAAGGTATTCTATTGTGTTAATTGTGTATAGCTTTCGAAATTGGACATTGTTGCTCTTTCATCGTTGAATGAAGTTAATAACTAGTTGAATTTAAGTATATTAATTTAATTGATGTTCTTTTTTTTAGGGTTAACATTTGCGATCTACATCCTCTTCCCGTTAGTGGTGCTTCGCTTCTTCAATTCCTGGTATTTGATGGTTATCTATCTTTTGTATTTTAATATGAACATGGAGATTTGAATTTATTTTTCCTGGTATTTGATGGTTATCTATCTCTATCATGGAGACATGTAAGTTTGGAAATTACTTTTATCTTATAACTTGTATTGAAAGTCACTAATAATTATATTATTGTGTTTGTTTTAGGGGATTAGATCGATACTACCAAGGATGTGTACCGAGGAGTACACGTAGAGTAGAGTGGAAGAAAGTTTTGGTATTCACAAATATCTGGACATTTTTATTAAAAAAAATTTTCATTTATAAAGTATGTTAACTGTGATTATTGGTATCGTGCAGTGTCCAAGGCAACCACCTAGCTTTTTTTGTGGTTATTATGTCCTTCATTATATTAAGGACATTATCGCATTTGTACGGACTAATAATGGTGCGGAGGTTGAAGACATAGCCCAAGTGAGCTTTTTAGAGATATATATACATATATATGTTATTCATTTAACTGTTTATTACTTGTTGATTGTTGATTTAGTTTGCTTGTTTTCACTCTTTAATTGTTGATTTACCTTTTTAGACGTTAATCGTTGATTTAGCTTTTTAAGGCTTAATCGTTTTCACTCTTTAATTGTTGACTTAGTCCTCTTGTTTTTTTTGTAGTATTGTTTTCCTAATGGAGCAGAGGCATACGACAACGACAAGATTCTTGGAGTTCGGGATGAAATCGCCAACTACCTACGTGAATATGTAACCACTCATCCTACACTACTATAGGACATTAACTTAGAAAACATTTGTTATGTGATGTTTTGTGGCGTATTTGTGCCAAAGAGACAAATATATGTGTATGAATGATATTGTATGTTGCAAATTCAGTGAAACGATTGTTAGCATGTAAATTGTATTGTATTTGAAAGTTGTAACAGCAGGTTCATTATTGATGTTTAATTTCAGGTGGATTTGAGCTTTTGAAAAGCTAAATCTGCCATTTTTTTGAACATTATGCATCGGTTTTTGAAGAAACCGTTGCATAATGTCTGGACGGTTTTGGTCATTATGCATCGGTTTTCCCTTAAACCGATGCATAATGTTCAGATCTTATGCAACGGTTTTCTTAAAAACCGTTGCATAATGTCCATACATTTTGCATCGGTTCAAGTAAAAACCGATGCATAATGTATGGCCATTATGCAACGCTTTATTATGCATCGGATCCAAAACCGATGCATAATGTAAAAAAAACCGATGCATAACCCTTCATCTGTAGTAGTGCAACAACGTAAAACAAAGGCGTTCGCAAGGAGGCAGCCTGACAAAAATTTTGTTTTTTTATTTCGTATTATGTTTGTTTGAGTCTTGAGTCCTGTTTTTTACATTGTCTTTTGAAAAGGAGAACGTTTTTCATGCAGGAAACATGTGCAAGTCCGTGAGGATCGCTCCGCGCCTAGTAGCCAATTTAAGTGGCTAATCTCTTCTTTGGGCGCGACGAAACGAGGAGAGCGCCTGTTCACTTTTATTCTCTATTTGTTTTTTCCTACGCATGTGTGTCTTGCATTGTTTGTGTCTTTGAATTTAAGTCGTGCCGTGAGGACACAGCTTGGTTCAAAAGTGTGGGGTGGGAGAGTCAATTAGTTGTGTCAGCATGTTTATTTTTCTTGCACACTGTATTGTCTCAGCACGTTTCTTTTAAATTTTTTTTTTGAAAAGTATGGAATTTCTCTCTATTTCCTGGATATGCAGTATTGGATATTGATGATGTGAAATAGATGATGCTGATTATATTGTATTTCTCTCGTGAAATCTGAATTGTACTTTTACATGTGAATTTTACCCACTATGTGTCTTTTGAGTTGAGATAAACAGGGATGTGGAGTTGATAGAAATGTGCTAGAGAGACTTGGCGAAACATTCAAAGGACCGGATTTCCAGTTATATGGTTGTATGGATTTAGTGGAGGCTAGCACTTTGAAATTTTATGGTTCAGAGTTAGCTCCGATGCTGCAGTGTTTATGTAAGTAGGCGGGATGGGAAAACAGACCGTCCTATCTCTAGCCCGAAGTAACCGGGAAAAAGTGAGTGACCCTCATCTCGACTCGAGTCAAAAAGGGCGAGAATGAGAAAGCGCGGGGAGGTATTTCCATATGCTTGCGGGCGATGATTGGACCTCCTTTGAATGAAGAAAAAGGAAAAGCTGGTCCTGTTGATCCCGGGTTTGAGTCATCCCAGGGGGTAGGATTGAAAATCCAATAATCCTCTTTTTAAAGAAGTTGAAAAAAAAGAAGAAAAAGGACAAGCTGTTCACGATAAAGTAGCAAAGCTCAAGAAAAAATCAGCCAAGTTGTGAAGTTCTATACATCAAAAAAGTGAAGTACGTCATTCATACATCAAGAGCCAAAGGCTACGGAAAGTCTCTACATCAAAAGCTGTCCAACAAAAGAAGAAAGAAAAACTCAAAAACTTTAAAGCTCGAATGAATCACGTGCCAGAGAAAGCAATGAAGTATAGCTAGAGTTCGGGACAGCAAATGCAGATCATGTGTCTAAAGGAGACTATCTCCCATTCATCCGAAATGATTTCAATTTCAGCTCAAAGGTAACATGTATCAAGTTAATTCTGTGTTGCGCATGATGATTTGAGTAACGATTGAGTTATGCATAGAAAAGCTGAATCTAGACTAACAACTCATATTCATGTAGCATTTATCCAGGACGTCTTAGAAATTGTGGTGTTATATTTGTTTTCCTTCTATGATTAGTTCTTGTTATTGACGAACAAGTTTAAGTGTTGGGTGGTTTGACGAGTCATATTTATAAGAAGCTCTCCCTACATAATCATTCTACACCATAATCCCATAATTCAGAAGACGGCTCTTGAGGAGAGGCGAAGCTTTTGACTAGAGAAGAGACTTCTACTACTTTCATCATGCATAATTGTGTTTTTATTTCAATGATGTGTAGCTAAACTCTTATTTCAGTTTAGGGTTTCACTTATTGTGACATATGTTTTGACACTCTTTTCTTAATGCGATTTCATGTTTCTCTAGTTCTTGTACTTTATCCCATGAATTGAATTGTTAGGTTAAGTGGAAGCTTTATCGCAAAGCTTAGTTTAACAACCAATTCTTATCGTTAATATCTACTGGAAACTTTGTCGTAAAGGTAGATCGTAACACCTAGACTTAATAATACCTTTGTCGGATTATTGTGTTTAGGAAAGAACTAGAAGTCTAACACCTTTGTCGGCTAAAATTGTGGTGTATCACCTTTGTCGGGATACTTTAGGATATTACCTTTGTCGGAATTCCACACTTAGAAACTTGAGATTTGATATTTAGCAGTCAATGATAAACATGTCACAATAGAAATCCTAAGCTGAATATTCTCTCTGATTGAAACCTTTCTGCGATTTTTCTCTTTTGCACTCACAATTGCTAAAAACCCCTTTTTCTTTAATTGTCTACAGTTAAAGCTTCAACAACACCAGCTCCCTTGGGTTCGACCCTGCTTGCCGCTACACTAGCTTTTAGCAGGAGAATATAAATATTAAATTTGAGGCGTCAGACGACGCGCGTCACTGAGCTCTCGCAAAGTCTGTTCAGAGGGCTTCTTCTTGCTCATCTCGGGCATTCCTTGTTCCAGTGAAGTGTTTATAATCAGCCACGAGAACTTTTGGGGCACTCGTCAATTTGTCCTGGCTGGTCCTAAAATTAGGATGCAGGGTTAAAATGATCTCATAGATAAGTGATAGAAACCCTATGGGATGATTTATCTTGACTGAAGAGGCATGTGAAGCAATTTGATCAAACACCAGCTGACCTAAGTCAATCTTCTGCTTGCTTCCCAGTGCTCTCAGGAGGAGTCCCATGGTTTTGCTCACTGTTGTGCGATGATGGTTTGGTAGCCAGTTCTTGACTGCTATGCTGTGAAGTAAGGAATGCTTTGAAGACAGATCAGTGCTTGTTCCACTTAGTTCGAGCCCCGCAGTGATTATTTCAGCCAGCTTTTCCCAGTTGGGTTCCGTCAGGGCTACCTCTCGTCCTTCCACTCCATAATAGTCATTAATACCACATGAGGTGATCACAACCTCTCTCCCCCTTACATGCAGCTTCTCGTAGGACTCATTCTCCAATTCAGCAAAGCCCTCTGGCAGGTTTGCAATTGCTTCTCACAATTCTTGCAACAAACGGTTTCGCCACAGTAACCGATGACCCCATATCCATCTCTTTAGTCAACTTCACTTTTTATTTATCAGATTACTTATCAGCCTCTAGAATTCTTTCCGCCACATTTTTCCGCTTTTCTATTAGATTCCATCTCTCAGCTTGCTCTTCTGAGACAAACCATACTCCATCCACAACTACTCCAGTATCAAACTGCACATTCTTCCTCTTCTTATTACCTTAAGCTTCTCCTGCAACTGTACTTGTTTTAGGTTTCTTTGCTGCAGGTGTGGCATCCTTCTTTTGACCAGTAGGCTTAGTCTCAACAAGATCTTTTTCACTAGTTTGAGCCGATGCAGTATTCTTTCTTTTCCTTGGCACTGTCTTCTCTCGGGCTGTTGGAGCTTCCTGTTCAGTAACTTGTTTAAGCACGGTTTTCTTTGACTTAGCAGGTGACTTTGTCTTGCTCACATGTTCTATTAAAGCTGGAGCAACCTCTGGTACAGCTCAGCTGTCCTTTCTTGCACATCTTCTTGAACTAGAATTTGATCCTCCATCTCAAGATATTTACTTGTTTGATTTTGTTGGTCATCTAGTCCTTTGGCAGCAGTACTAGCAAACAATTCCTCTTCTACGTACTTCTCTACCGCATCAAATAGTTCTTGGTCAGCTTGCTTGCTTGACTCATTTTGAGAATGTTCCTCTTCTTCTCATACATGCATCTCTACATCTTCCTCAACTTCTTCTATTTGACCAACCTTACTCTCCTCCGGAGCTTCAACTTGCTCCTCAACGACAGGATCTACTTCTTCTTCAGTTTCTGGTTCTAGCTACTCATCCGACTCCTTCATCTCCTCAACTGGTTCAGGATCAGATTCCTCCATTACCTCAGTATTCTCCTGAACATCATCAGCCTTTTCTGCATTATCTTCACTAGGTACTTCATTATGCAGGTCTAGATTCTCATTCGCAGCCACATAATCAACGTCCTCTTCAGATTCTTACATAATCATCTTACATCTGACAATTCTAAAATTCTCTTTTATAGGCGTTTTCTTTTGAGCAACCATCTTTACTCTAATTCCCTTCACATTAGGAGTAATCTCCCCCTACACCGACGCCACTACCTTTGGCTCTTCTACCACAATCTTTGAACCCTCCACAAATATACTAGGCACACTAGGACTACGTACATTAATAGTCTTAGAGATTTTGAAAATTACCTCTTTGCGCCGTCTTCTTAACAGGTTCCTTGTTCGTTATAGGTTTTGAAGATGTCGGCTTCTTAGGATTTTGAACCGGAACAGATTTAGGTATCTGTTTCTCCTTTTCCAATTTGTCAGTCACCGCCTCCTTCACAGGTTTCTCCGTTATTGTTTTCTCGGGAAAAATTGCCTTTTTGTCACAGTCGGTTTAGGTTTAGCAGTCGTCGCCTTATCTTCCGTTGATTTAGGGTTTGCTTGAGCAACCTTCTATTCACCAACGACCATTCATGGTGCTTTAGTAACAATTGCCTTAGCAACCTTTTTCTTTCTTGTGTCCACCATGATTGATTTGCTTCACCAAAGTTCACCTAGGGTTTCGTCGGGCGAGAAAGAACAAGACAGAGAAAGTTAATTTGAATTTGAAAATATCAATCTCCTTTTGGCATGCCTTATATTTGCTCGCATCTTCTCAAGTTGCCATGTCAGTTCGAGCCGTGTAGTATATTTGAATATATAGGTTAGGCCAATCATCATGCCTTGCAACATTATTTGAACTCTTGGACCTTCCTTCCACATCACCCCTTAAAACATATCTAGTTCAAGCTCCGACTGACCAACTTCTACTGGAACAACTTAGTTTTCAATGACATACAGACCCAGTGAGGATCTAAGTGTCTCAAACTGCACATTGTCTAAGGTTTGGTGAAGATGTCTACCAGCTGTTTCTCTGTCGATACATGCTTCAACGTGATCACTTTCTTCTCCACTAGCTATCGAATGAAGTGATGTCTGATATCGATAGGCTTTGTTTTAGAATGGTGACCATGATTCTTGGATATGTTGATTGCGCTCATGGTGTCACAATAGAGTGTCATCATATCTTGTTCGACTCCATAACACCTGGGTACAACAACTTCAAGTAGCGATGTATTCTACCTCAGCCGTTGATAAGGATATAATGTTCTGTTTCTTGCTAAACCTTGACATCCGATTGTTGGCTAGAAAGAAGCATCCACAAAACGTACTCTTTCGATCCTCGGCATTCCCTGCCCAATCTGCATTGTAAAATCCTACCAGACAAGAGTTAGTGTCTTTAGTGTACCAAAGACCTCCATAAAACCAGCCAATTCTCGAACGTTTACTTGTTTACCTCAAGTCTTCATGCCTTTAGTTGGTTCACCAATCACCTCCGTAATGGGATGGTTCTTCTCAATAGTCGTAGAAGGTTGGAGGACCCGAGAAGGAGCATGTGGTGTCTCTAATTCCGCTTCCTCGCCAGTTTGGTCATATTCTTTAACATGTTGTTCTGATGTTTCATCCAGGGCAACCTCTGGAACTTCTGGACTTGATAACTGTGCATCATGTTGTTTCGAGCGAGCTGTAACATCATCATCCTCGTCACTTGTTTCAGGTGACTCTTTCACAACGTCTTTCACTATCACATTGACAGATTCCATGATGGTTCCCGTGCGCTTGTTGAAGACTCGATAAGCACGGCTGTTAGTAGAGTAATCCAGAAATATCCCTTCATCACTCTTAGGGTCCAACTTCTGTTGATACTCCCGGTCTCTGAGAATGTAGCATTGACTTCCAAAGATATGAAAGTACTTCACCGCCGGCTTCTTTCCTTACCATAACTCATAGCATCTCTTTTCTGTGCCCGTCTGAATCGTCACTCTGTTTATAACATAGCATGTTGTATTCATAGTTTCAGCCCAAAACTTCAGTGGCACTTTCTTCGCATGAATCATCCTCGAGCCATCTCCTGAATGGTTTAATTCTTCCTTTCGACAACTCCATTCTGTTGAGGTGTGATTGGAGATGAGAACTCAATTCTGTCGAGGGCATTGTTTTTGAACTTCTTTCCATGATCACTCCTTACTGCTACTAAGTGTTCGCCCTTGTCTTCTCTTTCGCGCTCGAGATAAGTGCATAGTTGAACAAATGCTTGAACATCATCTGACTTTTCTCGCAAGAAACTTGTCCATGTAAATCGAGAGTAATCATCAACACAGACTAGTACATACATCTTCCCAGAGTAGCTTTCCACTTGCATTGGCCCCATCAGATCCATGTGCATTAATTCCAGTGGTCTCCTTGTGTTGATCTGAGTGGTTCCTTTATGAGTGACTTTGATCTGCTTCCGTATCTGGCAATCTCCACAAATCGTGCCTACATCACCTTCCACTTTAGGTAGCCCACGAACGAGTCCTTCAATGGAAATCTTCTTTAGTGTCCTCAAATTTAGGTGTCCCATTCGTTGGTGCCAAAGACTTATCTCTTCAATTTTGCTCAACAAGCATGTTTTCTCAGCTGTAGGACGACCAAGGTTTAACAAGTGACAGTTGTTCGAGGACCTTCTTCCCGTCAGCACTCGCTCATCATTCTTGTTCAGCACCACGTATTCATCTTGTGTGAACTAGACATGATGATCACCATGGCATAGCTGGCTTATGATGATCAGATTTGATTGTTGGCCTTTGACAAGTAGAACATCCTTCAGTCTGGGTAGTCTTGGAACATTCAAAGTACCTTTTCCAAGTACTTTGCCTTGCACTCCATCTGGGTAGTCCTTAAACTTCCCTTTGAACTCTTCTAGATCAGTCAAAAAATCTTGGTTACCAGTCATGTGTCTTGCGCAGCCACTATCGAAGTACCATCTCTCCTTCTTCAGGTGTCTGGTCGAGCTGAAGGCAACATGACATACCTCATCTTTCTGTTTGACTCTCCAGACTTTTCTCACCCGCGGTTTAGGCGATTGGTCCTGCTTTCTGAGGAACTTGTGGAATTCTTGGCATCTTGGTTTAATGTGTCCCACTCTGTTGTAGTAATAGCACATTTTGTTATCTTGTCTCCAAGCGGGGTACCATCTTGTTTTTATTTGAGGATGATGGTCGGTCGGTGCCTTGTAGTTCCGCGGCTAAGCTTTCGCAAAAGTTGTCTTCCAGGAACCAGATGTGCTACATAAACCAAGACCCTTGTATCCACCGTCCATCCTTTGAGATATCAAAATAGAGTCTAAATTCTTGGATTCAGAGTTGAGTATCTTGACTGACTTCTTGAGGTTGTTCAACTCTTCCAAAGTTTCCTCCTGAATAAGTTTGTCTGTCTCAATCTGACATTTCAATGCATCCACAGAATCAAGTAAATATACCTCTCTTCGACTTAGTGCAGCGTTCTTCTTCTTTATGTCATTGATGACTTAGTGCAGCATTCTTCTTATTTATGTTATTGATGATTCCGGGATGTTCGTCTTGGCTCTTCTCAATCTGAATCTTCAGTGATGATATAATTGCCAGGTGTTTAGCCTTTTGTGCAACAAGTTCAGCTTTTTCTGCTCTCTCATTCTTCATCTGGAGTTTTAGATCCTCGATCATCTGCTGATGCTCCACTTTTTGGGTAACTAGAACATCCGTCTCTTCCCACAGCTTGTCTTTTTCTTCCTTCAAATTAGCTAGATTACAATGAAGCTTCTTGTTCAACTCAACTCCTTCTAGCCACTTGTTGAACAACTCTTTGTACTTATCTGCAATGCATTCTTTAGTGATTTCTTCATCATTACTACAGCTCGAGCACTCTGTAGGATCCTTAAAGGATGTCTTGGAGTGCACTTCTTTACCTTTCTCTCCTTCCTGGTTGACAAAGCTTGCTAGGACTACAAAGTTATTGGATTCGCTCTCCTGATTCTCATCATCGGATTCAGTGTCGCTCCAGTTGACTGCATAGGCTTTCTGCTTTTTACGAGCGTTGGCACACTCGGCCTGAATATGTCCGTAGCCCTCGCATTCTATGCATTGTATCCCCTTGCCTTTGTCATCTTGGTTGTAGTCTCCAGATTTGTTCTTCTTCTGAAACCTCCCTTCCGTCTAGAATCTTGAGTTAGATGACTGACCTAGATCGGACCCTTTCTTGTTCAGCCTTCTCATAAAATTCCCCCAAGTTCTTTGCCAGCATGGCATACTGTTGTTCAGACATCTCTCCGTCGTTGTCCTGAACATCAGTTATTTCAGACATCAGACCAACACTCTTGACTTTCTTGTGCTGTTCCTCTTCGTTCAGCTCCATCTCATGAGTCTACAGCGATCCCATCAGTTCATCCAGCCTCATGGCGTTCACATCTTGGGCCTCCTTAATAGCGATAGCCTTCATGGCTTATTGTTGTGGCAGAGATCTCAACAACACCTTTCTTACAAGTTTTTCTTCGCTGATGGGTTCTCCAAGCGCAAACGATTCATTTGAGATATCAAGCACCACCCTTGTGTTAAAGTCCGCAATGGTCTCATCCTCCTTCATCTTCAGACTTTCAAATTTTGATGAAACCATCTCCATCCTTGAAATCTTGACTTTAGTCATACCTTTATGAGCCGTTGGTAACGTATCCCACGCCGTTTTGGCAATCTCGCAGGTTGAGATCATCTTGAAATTTTTTCCATCTACAGCAGAGATTATGGCATTCATTGCTTAAGAGTTTCCATCCTCAGCATTTTTCTGCGCCTCAGTCCACTTGTCTTTAGTGAGTGGAAAATTTTTGCCACCTTCTCCAATTGTCATAGGGGGTGTCCACCCTTGTTCAACAGCCTTCCATACCACGTCAAGACACGTAATATGGTTACCCAGTTCGGCGTTAACGAGCCTACGTCTGAGGGGGTGACAGATGCTTGTCGTCAGAGCAAATGTGCAAATGAATTTATAAGTCCGCTACTCGCGACTTAACTACTGGGTAGTAAGTGGTAAGTAGGGGTCGAACCCAAGGGAATTAGGGGGATAAGTTGCTCTTTAAGTTGGACAATTTTGGGATTGGTTGGTTGGTTTTAAAGCTACCAGCTAAGTGATTGATTGGTTGGTTGGTTGGTTTTAGTACTAGAAAGTAACTGATAATTATTACAATTAAAAGAAAGCGTTCGGTTTCAGGGGCCTTGTATTATATCCTGTTTATCATTGACCCTTAGTGAATCTTCTAAGTATTTGATGGACTCAAATTATACGAATCATAAACACCGTAAAACCCCCTTAATTAGACTGTTGGTCTATTTAACTTTTGCTTGTTAGTACCGATATATTTCTACAGGGTATTTTGGCGCTTAGAGAGAAAACACGCTAAGGAGAGGATTTTACGCTGAAAAGATGTTTAGAGTTATTCCAAGGTCAAGATCAGACGCTGACTGAAGAAATCTCAAGGATCCTGACATGGAATCACTCCAAACAAATCAAGTCAAAGAGGAATTTGCATTGAAGACTCAACCGACCGGGTGAGAAAATACCGCAGAAACCACCCGACCGGTTGAGGCAGTTCCAGGCTCTCCGCCGAGCTAACCAAGCACTCAATTCAAGTCGCTCGAGCAAACCACCTCATCTGACAATTCCACCTCGACCAAAATGTTCCAAATGGAAAATAAAGTGGAAGTTGTCGAGACTCCAAGGCAAATGCTCGAGCAGATTGGCAGTTAGCTCAATGCAAAGGCAAAGGCCCGACGCGTATTGGCACCCAAACCAAGTCGCTCGACCCCACGGATGCATCTGGAGATTCTGGCTCGACCAAGATGTTTGGAATGCCTACCAAGTCGGACAATCTCGCTTCCCGGACAAAACGCTCGAGCAGATTAGCAGATTGGCCCAATTCCAAGTAAAAGCCTCGCGCATAGGCATCAAGACCAAATTGCTCGACCAAACCATGGAATTTGGAAAATCTGGCTCCACCATTAGTCTTAGAATCACTTGGACATTCCAAATCAACTATCAAAATGCACGCTTGGACAAGATGACCGGCAACCACCCTTGAAGGTGGCCAAGGGAGGAGCTCCTCCCCATTCCACCACCTGCTACCGGCGGCTGCTCCTCCATGTGACCGGCTGCTCCTCCACCCCCCATGTGGTAGCTCCTCCTTGCTCCTCCTCCTCAACCCTTGGATCAAAGGACACTTGCCACCATCTCCACCACCCATCTCCTCCCCTTTTGGCTATAAATACAACCCTCCTCCTCCTCATTTCAAACATCCAAAAATTGTAATTCACTTCTCTCTCTAAATTTTGTAAGTGTGGTTTTGGAAATAAAGCTTGCTTCCTTGGCGCTTCAACGGTTGTAAGTCTTTCTTTGTATTTAATTTACTGTTTTTATAATGTTTAGCGCGATAAATAGTAGCTAAACTAGTCGTTCGGTAAAAGGGGTGAACTTGTATTATAAAATGTCTTAGACTATTAACTTAGTGTCTCGTCTGTGTATTCAAAACTTATTCTATGTGCCATATATAAGATTAGAATCTCCAAGGTTGAGTGGACCATTTGTAACTGGACCAAAGGGACCAAATGGGCAAGCTCTTCCTTGGGGGTTCGTGATCATACTCGGGTAAGTGGACCATTTGTAACTGGACCAAAGGGACCAAATGGGCAAGCTTATCCGAGGAGTTCGATCTATCTAAAAAACCATTTGGAAACTGGACCAAAGGGACCAAATGGATGCACATAGGCTAGTATACCTTGAAATGGGGTGCTAGTCTAAGTAGAACAAGGGTCTTACGTTTTCTGCAAAAAGTGTTGCGAGTCGAGTGCTTGAAATGGCCTTGATTCACTTATGCACACTTTTGCAAAAGACTAGAAAGTGTGGCAAATCGAGCGCCGGAAAAGGCCTTGATACACGTTTGAATACTTAGAAGATTCACTAAGGGTCAATGATAAACAGGATATAATACAAGGCCCCTGAAACCGAACGTTTTCTTTTAATAATTATCAGTTTACTTTCCAGTACTAAAACCAACCAACCAACCAATCAATCACTTAGCTGGTAGCTTTAAAACCAACCAACCAATCCCAAAATCGTCCAACTTAAAGAACCACTTATCCCCCTAATTCCCTTGGGTTCGACCCCTACTTACCACTTACTACCCAGTAGTGTAGTCGCGAGTAGCGGATATTATAAATTTATTTGTACAGAGAACACTGCACCTTAACGATAGTGCAGTGCGCTCCGTCAAATTGGCGCCGTTGCCGGGGAGTTAGCGAATGGATAGTTGTTCTTTTTTCCGTTATACATAATCCGCCATGTCTTCCTACTACGAAAACGAGCCTTGGAACAATGAGGAGTTTTTCTCGCTACTCCGCGAAGAGATCATCAACATTAAGCAATCCCAGGACGAAACTTTGGACGAGTACTTGGCGTACTTTAACTCCATTTTGGAGAACTGCCCACACCATGGATTCACCAGATTCAATCTTATTCAAAGGTTTCTCGGGGGAATGATGCCACTTGAGCGGAAAAGACTTAATGATGTAGCGGGATGTTCACTCACGAAGTTAACCGTGACTGAAGCCTGGCGCCTCATAAATGATTTGGCAAAGAACACAAAACAGGGTCAGTGGCACCAAACTGATAATAAGGCACCAACGATGGAAGTGGACTCAGTACAGAACGAGCCCGACACCACACCCATTATGAGCTTGCCCACAACAAAACCGAGAGAGGACATCAGTACAAGGGCAGTAATGGATGTGGAGGCGACTCTAAAGGAGCCAATATTGGAACCCACGGAGCCGACAAAGGATGAGGACTCTTGGATGACCAAAGAAAAACTGCCTAAATCTGGCCCGATCCTCATCACCAACGAGCCAAATGAAGTCCCGGCCCTACTTGACGAGCCAAATGAAATCCCGGACTTTACTACCAAACCACCCGAGACATGCCCGGACCTCACTGCCGAACTAACCGAGAAAATCACGGCAGGCCCGGTCCTCACTGAAGTGCTGCTCGAGAAAGACCTGGCCCTTGTGGTGGAAGTCCCCCAACTTGTCCCTTCGGTTTGTATGCGGATCACAGCCCCTGAAGATGAAGTGATCAATAATAAGGTGCAAGGGGAGTTGGAGGCAAAACATGAGCTAAAAGAGCCGAAGATGGAACACTCGCTCGTCATGAGCCAAGAAAAGCCGGCTGAAAACTCACACGTTCTAGGATGGCCAATCATCTCTGCCACAAAGAAGAGGGTTAGCAAGGGCGCATGCTTGAGGTCGCTTGGCAAAAGACTGAACTTCCAAAACTGCAAAGATGCCAACCGGCTATACATGAAGAAGCGGCAAAGACATGGGCCCAAAGAATGGAAACCCGGAAGGAGAAGCATGAGAGCTCGACTTGATGGACCAGCAGCTATGGTCAAGGAGTCCTCGCTTTCTCGGGGATATGTGAAAAAGAAGCCTCCGGATCAAGGGAGAGCAGAACTGAGCCCGCTACCATATGTGTTCTTTGGGCAAATCAAAAGAGCTACCGAGAAGAAGTTCGACCTCAAGCACCCATGGGATCCCACCTTATGATCCAGGAATGAGGTATCGTCGAGCCAACGACGTTAAACAAGTGCACTGGTCGGGAGGTAACCCGACACTATCTTACTTTCTGTTATTTAAATTCTGTCATTTAATTTTCTGTCTTAGTAATTCTCACATATATATATTAGCTTGCATGACTTTTGAACTAAGGCACGCCTTCGTTCAAAAGTGTGGGGTGAGAACCACCATTGTATATAAATAACATGCTTGCTGTTTTCTTTTTTAGTAATAGTATCTTTTTGAAAATATGAACTTAAGAATGTGAAAAAGATAGACCGAAATTCATGCATTTACCTTGTGAAAATTCAACTGTCTAAAAACTTAGGACGTAACTTTTCATTTGTCCTTTGTGCTGAGATTAACTAGAGATGTGGAGTTGACATAAATCGCCCTAGAAAGGCTTGGCAGGCAATCGAAGGATCTTATCAAACTATATGGTTTTCGAAGTTAGTGGAGGCTGCACTTCGGGTTTCAGTGAAGATTGAAGTCATCTCCGCCATGCAGTGTTTATGCAAAAAGAAAAGAAAAGGCGAGGACGGGAATCAGACCGTCCTCTCTCTAGTTAAAGTAGCCGAGAAAATAGATGAGCGACCCTCATCTTGACCCGCGCAAAACAACAACGATGAGAGGAGCGGGGAGGTATTTCCATAGGCTTGCGGGCGATGATTGGACCTCCCAAAAAAGGCTTGAGAAAATGGACTTGCAAAAGCCACAAAAAGGCGAAAAGCTCGAAGAAGCAAATCAAGAGGCCAAAGGCCCAAAATTGTGAAGGTTTTAACCGAACGAAAAAAGTGAAGTACTCAAAGAGTCAAATCAAAGGCCAAAGGCCGATTCACTACAAAAGCAGTCCCTCGCCAAAAGAAAAATCAAAGTACTCAAACCAGTGAAACCCGAACCAAATCACGTGCTAGAGAAAGCTACAAGGAAACCATATAGTGCGAGACGATCCCGAAGTTGCAGTCCAGGAACCAAAAAAGGGCTATCTCCCGAGACATCCGGAACAATTTGCATCTCAGCATGGAGGTACAAGTATTAAGTTTCTTCTATTTATTTACACAGTTCAATTTGGTAATAAGTAAGTAATGCATGAACTAGGATAAATCGAGTCCCACAGTCTAATTTTCATATTTCAAAGCCAACTTAGAATGCCGCCCTTTAATAGCATTGTTCGGGACGAACAACTAAAAGTGTGGGGTGATATGATGGACCCAAATTATACGAATCATAAACACCGTAAAACCCCCTTAATTAGACTGTTGGTCTATTTAACTTTTGCTTGTTAGTACCGATATATTTCTACAGGGTATTTTGGCGCTTAGAGAGAAAACACGCTAAGGAGAGGATTTTACGCTGAAAAGATGTTTAGAGTTATTCCAAGGTCAAGATCAGACGCTGACTGAAGAAATCTCAAGGATCCTGACATGGAATCACTCCAAACAAATCAAGTCAAAGAGGAATTTGCATTGAAGACTCAACCGATCGGGTGAGAAAATACCGCAGAAACCACCCGACCGGTTGAGGCAGTTCCAGGCTCTCCGCCGAGCTAACCAAGCACTCAATTCAAGTCGCTCAAGCAAACCACCTCATCTGACAATTCCACCTCGACCAAAATGTTCCAAATGGAAAATAAGGTGGAAGTTGTCGAGACTCCAAGGCAAATTCTCGAGCAGATTGGCAGTTAGCTCAATGCAAAGGCAAAGGCCCGGCGCGCATTGGCACCCAAACCAAGTCGCTCGACCCAACGGATGCATCTGGAGATTCTGGCTCGACCAAGATGTTTGGAATGCCTACCAAGTCGGACAATCTCGCTTCCCGGACAAAACGCTCGAGCAGATTAGCAGATTGGCCCAATTCCAAGTAAAAGCCTCGCGCATAGGCATCAAGACCAAATTGCTCGACCCAACCATGGAATTTGGAAAATCTGGCTCGACCATTAGTCTTAGAATTACTTGGACATTCCAAATCAACTGTCAAAAGGCACGCTTGGACAAGATGACCGGCAACCACCCTTGAAGGTGGCCAAGGGAGGAGCTCCTCCCCATTCCACCACCTGCTACCGGCGGCTGCTCCTCCACCCCCCATGTGGCAGCTCCTCCTTGCTCCTCCTCCTCAACCCTTGGATCAAAGGACACTTGCCACCATCTCCACCACCCATCTCCTCCCCTTTTGGCTATAAATACAACCCTCCTCCTCCTCATTTCAAACATCCAAAAATTGTAATTCACTTCTCTCTGTTGGACCCTTTGTGTTTTGATGACAACAAACACTTAACTAACAATCCACTCGAGTGTGCAGAAATCTCTGTCTGACAGGTAAGCATACTGGACATCCCTGAGAGAGAGCAAAGCTGCGAGAGAGATACGATCTGTCCGAGGGAGACGAACCGACATGTGACCAGATCGGATCTGGGAAAATATATCGCAGATGCATATCAAAGATGCATGGGGATATACGCACAATATATGACGAGAATCATTGATGGAAGGATATACACGGATACATGTCAAATATATACACGAGGAGATGTCTGAATATTCGATAGGAAGATTGAAGCCAGATTTGGTAAGCATATATGTGACAGGGTCAAGATATGGAAATATCTTGACTGTATCATATCTGCGAGATAACTATCGGATCTCTGATGGAGATAGACTGAGCCGACTTGAAGATACTATAAAGAGAAGGAAAGTCTTCATTATCAAGTTCGGCTTTTTGGAGATAGAAAACGGAGATTGAAGAGCAATCAACACCGGAGCTGACGAAGTGCTGCTGCGCAGACAAGACAGATCGTGTTAGTTGATACTTTGAGTTGAGTAGTATTGTTAACTGTCACAAAGTGTAACAATCTACAAGCATACTCTTTTATCAATAACATTGATCTTGAAGCCCTTCTGGAACTGTCCAGGAGGCAAGTGGTTTTCATCCTGCTGCAAAGGTTGCAGTAAGGTTTCCACTCTAAATCGTGAGTATTTACTTTCGGTTGTTTATTTCCTGTACGAGAGTTAATTTCCGCTGCCATCTGTCTGAGGGATACCACTCTGGGATCTCCCTCACATAGTTGGCTAACCTAACGATCCAACAATTGGTATCAGAGCAAGGCTCTAGATTGTGTGTTAGCCTTTGCAGGAAATCATGTCTAACGGAAACGATTCCTTCTGGAAGCCTCCAATGCTCAGCCCGGGTGAGTACGACTGGTGGAAAGATCAGTTCGAAGCTCATGTCTGCTCCCTGGATGGAAAGCTGTGGCGTGTGTTTGAAAGGGGTAACTTCCCCATTTTGGATGTGACAGATCCCGCCAACCCGAAGGAGAAGGATAAGGACAAGTACACAGAAGCTGACTTCAAGTCCCTCCAACAGAACGCCAGAGCTAAGAAGGTTCTGTATATGGCACTCTCTCCAGGAGATCAAGTAAAGATGGCTGTCTACAAGACCGCCAAGGAACAGTGGGACGGACTTGCTAGACTGTACGAAGGAAATGAGGACATAAAGAGAAACAGAATCCTGGCTGCCACAAAGGACTATGAAACAGTTGAGCAACGGAAGGACGAATCGCTGGAGGACTTCTACACCAGATTCCAAGTTATCATCGCACAACTGAACTCCCTGGATGAGAAACTCCCTCAGTGGAAGATAACCCATCAGTTCATGCAAGCGCTCAGCCCCAGGTGGGATACTGTGACTACAGCCCTCCAGGCTCAAAAGGGGATCAAAGACATCACTCTGGAAGAGCTGGTGGCGAATCTGCAGAGCCAAGCTGGGATATCAGAGAGAAAGATGGCCAGAAGACAAGCTGGAAAATCTCAAGCTATAGCACTGAAAGTGGAGAAAGCCTTGGACATAGCTCAAGTAAGTCTACCATCCAAAGGAGAGGAGGAAATAGCTCTTCTCTCAAAAGCCTTCAAGATGGCAACCACAGGCAGATTCCAGAACAAAGGTGGCTCCGGGGGAGGAAGAAATAACCAAAGGGGGAACAAGGGAGCTACCTCTGAGGAAAACAAAACAAAGGCAGGATCAAAGGAAGAAAGAACATGCTATCACTGCCAGAAAAAGGGACATCTTGCTAAAGACTGCTACAGCAAGAAGAAGGGCGAACCTCCTGCCCCAAAGGAAGCTCAAGCCATGTTCGCTGCCTGGGGTGATTCAGACGAGGAACACGGTGATGGAAAGCGAGCTAAGGAGCCATGTCTGATGGCAAGATCCACGAATGATGAGGTAAATGAATCTGATTCCTTTGTCAATGAAGTCTTTAGTGAATCCGATTTTGCAGAAACCATTGCCGAACTACTGAAGAAGATCACGAGTCTTAAGGAACAGCTTGAGATCATGAAGGATGAACATGAAGATGACATGGAAAACAACCGCCTCTGGTCAACTAAAGCCATGCGCCTCGAGAAAGAAGTAAAGGAACACGTCTGCAAATGCCACACTTGCGACGATAGAGACGCACAAATGAACAGGTTGAGTAATGATCTGAGGTGCATGAACATTGACGACACCAGGCCGACAGAGATCAGAACTAAGACAGCAGGTTCAATTGAAGAATCTGTCAGGATCCAGCTAGACAACGAGGAACTCCGTCAGACAGTCGCAGATCTCAGACAAAAGGAGACTGAAAGAAAGAAAATCTGGCTAAGAGAGCTAGAAGCTAAGAAGGCGAAAGAAGTAAGACAGGACTACGAAAGGAAGTTTGTCAGACCTGGACTCGGGTATATTGATGTGACTAACAAAGAAGAGGAAAACAGAAGGATTGCCAAAGGAAAGGGAGTGATGACTGAAGTCGGCGAGAGCTCGCATCAGGAGAAAAAGCTGGAAGCCACCAAACAGCCGGAAAAAGCGGCGACATTCCCAGAAGAGAGCCATCTCCATGACAGAGACTCCGTAGCTTTCAAGGCTGGCAAAGCCTTTGAAATCTGGAAGAAGATGAGCTCCAACCCTCAACCATTCACTCTTGACCCTCACGCCAAAAGAGATAGGAGACCCACACCCTTAGAAAGGAACAAGAAAACTGGGGTCCTCTACTATCGGGTCTGCTGGCACTGTGGTCAAACTGGTCACTACAGAGTGAATTGTAAGGATCTGGAAAATCCCAACGAGAGGCATCACAGCCATCAGAAGAAAGCTCCCCCCCACATAAGGGACGACAGAGGTGAATGGGGACACTCCAACCACGACACAGCTACCTACGGAAGACCAAGGAGAACCCCCAGAAAGAAAATCAATCTTACTGATGATAACGATTCACGACCTCAAAAGTCTCCTTCTGTTGTAAAAACTGCTCCAAAACCCAGTAAGCCCAAGCTTGTCTGGGTTCGTAAAAACTGATTTCTCTCTTGCAGGACGGAGTGAGGAGCAAGCCATGGTATCTGGACAGCGGATGCTCCAAACACATGACAGGAGATCCAGGATGGTTCATCTCACTCCAAGCCTACTCCGGAGGAAGCATTATCTTCGGAAACAAGAGTACAGGTAAGGTCGTTGCAACAGGAGAGGTAAGAATCTCAGAAACAATCAAAGTCCGACAAGTTAGTCTAGTTGAAAATCTGAATTACAACCTACTGAGTATATCACAATTGTGTCAACATGGTAAAAATCAAGTAATATTCAACTCTAATGATTGCTTTGTGAAATGCATTGAGACAGGAAAGGTAATTCTTAGAGGCGTCCGTGAAAATCAAATTTATACAGTGAACCCAGAGTTCGTTCCTGAGGAAGAGCTGTGCCTGGCTAGCATAGCTGCCGACACACTGCTGTGGCACAAGAGGTTCGGACATGCAAGCACGAAACTGATTCATAAGCTACATCAGAATGAGCTAGTGGATGGATTACCCAAGGTAGAGAGCTCGATTGATCAGGTGTGCAGTGCATGTACCATGGGCAAGCAAGTACGCACTTCGTTCAAGTCAAAACAATCAGTAAGTACGTCAGGTCCTCTGGACATGATCCATATGGATCTCTGTGGTCCAGTGAACGTCATCAGCCGCGGAGGTAACAAGTATATACTAGTCATTGTAGACGACTATTCCAGGTACACCTGGACAATTTTCCTATGCTCTAAAGATGAAACATACTCTGAATTTGTTTCGTGGTTGAAATTAACTGAGAACAAGCTGAGTAAGAAGCTAGTATCCATTCGTACTGACAATGGAACCGAGTTCCGGAATTCCCAGTTTCTCTCGCTGTGCAGAACTGCAGGAATTGATCACAACTTTTCAGCACCACGTACTCCTCAGCAAAATGGAGTGGTAGAGAGAAAGAATAGGACGCTGGAAGACATGTCCAGAACAATGCTGATAGCCAGTGGCGTTCCCAAAGGGTTCTGGGCAGAGGCTGTGCACGCGGCCAGCTACATCCTGAACCGGGCTTCTCTACGATTTCTGATAGGAAAGACACCGTATGAACTACTGCACGGCAGAAAACCTAACATTGCTCATTTGAAAGTTTTTGGCTGCAGGTGCTACGTTCACAACAATGGAAAGGACAACTTGGGCAAGTTCGATCCAAGGAGCGATGAAGGTGTGTTCGTAGGTTACTCAAGCCATAGCAGAGCCTATAAGGTGTACAACCTGAGAATGGAACGCGTGGAGGAGAGCATCCACATAACCTTTGATGAGAACTCTATGACAGGTCACAAAGTGAAAGATGCTTCATCACAGGACGATGGAGAACTTCAGTTCACCGACAGGGATGACCCCGACTGGGTACCTCCTCAAAATGAGGACTTGGAACCAGTTCAAGAGATTGCTCAGGATGCCGGCCAGGAACCCGCAGATAATCAAGCAGAGTTGCACGCTCAAGAACCCGTCCCTGATGTCCCTGTAACAGACATCACTACTGAGACTCACAACGAAGAGGTAACTGACAATATTCCCCCGCCTACAGTTACAACGGTGGAACCCAGAACTACAAGGAGCGGAAGAGTCGTCCAGCCCCCGTCCAGGATGAGGAACTACCAGTGCTATACATCACAGGATCAAGTAAGTCTGGATGACCTATGTCATTTCTGTGTATTTGCATCCTTTGTCTCTGTTACAGAACCAAGGACAATAGCTGAAGCATTAAAGGATCCGGAATGGGTAAATGCCATGCAAGAAGAACTTCATCAGTTTGAGAGGAATAAGGTATGGCGCCTGGTACCTAGGCCGAAGGACAAGAATGTTATTGGAACGAAGTGGGTCTTTCGCAACAAGATGGACGATAAAGGAGTCGTTGTGAGAAACAAAGCCCGCCTGGTAGTCAAGGGATACAACCAACAAGAAGGGATAGATTACGATGAAACTTTCGCCCCAGTTGCAAGGTTAGAAGCAATCAGATTACTAATCGCGTATTCGACTTACCATGGCTTTGTTTTACAGCAAATGGATGTGAAAACGGCCTTCTTGAACGGAGTTCTAAAGGAAGAAGTTTATGTAAGTCAGACACCAGGGTTCGAGGATCACACCCACCCGGATCATGTCCATATCCTCGAGAAGGCGCTGTACAGATTGAAGCAAGCCCCGCGCGCCTGGTATGAGAGACTGTCACAGTTCCTACTATCTCACGGATATACCAGAGGAGAGGTGGATAAAACTCTCTTCCTTCTGAAGGAAGGGAAGGACACCCTGGTGGTGCAGGTATATGTGGATGATATCATCTTTGGTTCAACTAACCCTAAACTTGTCCAGAAGTTTACAGATTTGATGTCAAGCGAGTTCGAGATGAGCATGGTGGGAGAGCTCAAGTACTTCCTTGGACTTCAGGTCACTCAAGAGGAGGATGGAACCCGAATCCATCAGCAAAAGTACGTGAAGGAAATCCTGAAGAAGTTTGGGATGGAGTCCGCCAAGACGTGTGCCACGCCGATGTCTCCAAACGATGCCCTGACAAAGGACGAATCCTCAACTAGAGTGGATCCAACTCTGTATAGGGGAATGATCGGTTCACTACTTTATCTCACCGCTAGCAGACCCGATATCTTATTTAGTGTTTGTCTGTGTGCTAGGTTTCAGGCTGACCCCAGGGAAACCCACGTGAAAGCTGTAAAGAGGATATTAAGATATCTGAAGGGAACAGATGATTTGTGCCTATTCTATCCAAGGGGAGGTGAATTGCGCCTGGAGGCATACACTGACGCCGACTATGCTGGGTGCAAGACAGACAGGAAGTCCACGTCAGGGATGGCTCAATATCTTGGACCATGTCTCATCTCCTGGGCTTCAAAGAAGCAGTCCTCAATTGCTCTCTCCACCGCAGAGGCAGAATATATTGCCGCCGCTGTTTGCTGTGCGCAGCTGCTGTGGATCAAGCAACAGCTAAGTGATTACGGTGTCATTACTAATTGTGCTAAGATTCTGTGTGATAACACTAGTGCTATTAACATCTCCAAAAATCCAGTGCAGTTCTCACGCACTAAGCACATTGAAATTCGATATCACTTCCTACGAGACTGTGTAGAAAAGGGCACAATTGAGATGGAGTATTGTAGAACTGAGGAACAGATTGCTGACATATTCACAAAAGCTTTGCACAGAGAACCCTACGAAAAGCTGAGGCTCGAACTCGGTATGGTCTCTCTCCCTTAAAGCCATGTTCAAATAGTGCTCCCTCAGTGATTGGCTAGACTAGTTACATATGAGTCACGTCTGATGGTAAGCTTAACATGACTGTTCTGTGCTAGCAAGAAATTAAGTTGTGTTCATAATGTAGCCATGCATGCTTGCTATGCGATTGATAACTGCATTAGGGATCGAAGAACATGAAATTCTAAATTCTTTCTGCCCAAAAGAGACCTCCATATTTGATCCCACGCTATAAGCCCAGGAGGTACTCTAGACCAACCTTAGCCTATCCTCCTGTGGAATGCTCCTATGAGCCCGTCGTGATGTTACATTTCGGGAGCCCTTCCACATGAGGTATGAAGACATTTTAACACGTTTGGTTGATTTCTTTCTGATTGATTGTGTGTGGTGTTATTTGTACCATTCGGGTAAAATTCGCGCACCATACCAAAACCTTGTGTATCCATGAGACAATAAGATTGAGGTATCCCTGTGAGCGGATCACCTTTGGCTGGGATACGGTCTTTGTGCCAGTTGTGAAGAGAGGTAGTATGCGTCTTCTGTTGAAGTTGGGCCTGGGAACACGTGTCACTCCCCTGACTGTTAGAGCATGCCCTCTCAGTTGATTCAATTTTGGCAAGTGTTTATTACGAAACCACTTTTGGAAGGAAGAAAAAGATGGCAATTACCAAAAATTGAACGCAGCTTATTTATTGGAAAGAGGCGACGTTTGGGGTTTCTGGTGTCTCACAACTCCTAGGGTTTGAAAAGGTTACTTAAAGCACGCAGTAGAGTGCCTCGTCTCTCAAACTCTGACAATCAAATTGAAGGCAGACCCCAAATTTGAGTTTCCGAAAGGTTCAATGGCCTCCTCAAACCCTAAATCCAGCCTTTCTCCTACCGCCGCCGCAGCTATGGCCGCACAATTGATCGCAAAGGGAGTAGATCCTCTAAGTCTGGAAAACATTCTACAGTCGGCTACGCCAACCGAATCTACTCCGACAAACTCTGCAGTGGCCAGGGACCGCGCTCTGCTCGAAGAACATAGGGGTGACTCCTGCTCTCAGCGCCCTGTCCGACCAGACTCCTCCGTTGCTGCTCGGTCCGCTGGCAAGCGTGCAAGGAAATCTACAACTCCCTCTGCCCGGAAAAGTCACAGATCTATTAAGTCTTCCGCTCCACTGGTTGACGAAGAAGGTGAGTCGGACGACAGTGCCAATGAGTCGGAAGAAGTCGGGAAGGGCTTTGTTCAAGAGTTGGTGTTAAATTATGAGTGGCTGGTGGAGTATAAGCTGGAGGATATTGTTGTGTTACTGGAGACCCAAGGGTGGGGCGCACTGTTCAGGAAGCCTGTCCTAGTGGACGAGAAGTTGGTGAGGGAATTCTACTCAAAGCTGAAAGTTGTGGAAAAGGAGAAGGGAAAGGGAAACTGGGAGCTGTCGGCTGTCATAGGTGGTGATGTGTTCACAGTAAGTATGAGGGAGCTGGCCACCATCCTACAAGTCCCCAAAGGTGGGTATGCCACATACTCCAAGGGGACGTGGCCCGGCTCCGTGGCAAAATCGGAGGTGTTCGAACGACTTGGACTGGATCCTGCTGCCAAGGGTCAGAGGGAGATCTACGGCATGGCTGTGCTTCCGAGGATTCTCCACAGAATCCTTGTGTCAAACATCTCTCCGAGACGTCACAAGCATAATCTGGTGACCTTTCAGGACATGCTGCTCATAGATCAGATCTTGCAGAAGAAACAAGTCAATCTGGCCTTCCAAGTTATGCGCCATATGGAGAACAACAAGGAGAACCCATCCAACGGACTACCCTTTCCTGGTTTTGTTAAGGAAATACTGAAGTACTGGGAGACATATGACCCCGTGTCTGAGAAGGTGCTATCGTCTGACCTTGGTGATGAGCAGATTGTCAAATTAGGTCTTGAGTACAAGGCAGAGGTTGGTTGGATTGTCCCGGTTGTTAAAGAAGAGGCTGATGATGAGGATGTTGTTGAGGTGGTCCCTATGAATGCTGTTGCTCCTGTTCGTGAAGGAATGGTTCCCCCCACTGGGAGTTCCGGTGTGCTGGTGGAAATGCTGAAAGAGGTCCTTAATGAGCTAAAGGTGTTGAAAGCTGAGTTGAAAGATGCCAAGGATGAATTGAGGGATGCAAAAACCGAGTTGGTAGATACAAAGATGGAGGTGACCAACGTGAAGGACAAAATGATCGCCCTGGAGTTGGCCATCACTGTCGATTCGGGTGCCATGTCGGTGGCAGTAGCGAGTTTCCCTGATCAGATGAAGGACCTTGCATCAGAGATTGTTGAACAGATGAAGGCCTCGTTCACAATTGATCCCTCATCTTAACTGTCTCATGGAACTCCCATCCTTGCTATCCCCTCCCACATCTGCCCCCCCCAGTTTGTTTGACGTGTTTTGCTTTGAATTTCATGTTTTAGACTTCTATGCTCTTTGGATTCTCTGCCGCATGTGTGGTGTCCGAGTGACACGCTTTTGACTTGCCGGCATGAATGAAATGTTTTTCTTTCCATTACTCTGTGTTCTTATTTGCCTATCTTTTTGATGATGCCAAAAGGGGGAAGAACTATATGTGCATACACTAAGGGGGAAAACCGGTATCAAAATTTGAGCGGATGTCTATCTGAGGGGGAACTATGCCTGCTAGACGTTAATAGGGGAAATTTGATATATGATATGAAAATTCCATGCCATAGCTATGTGTGTAACTTCTTATTTGTGAAAAAAGTGTTTGTCATCATTAAAAAGGGGGAATTTGTTGGACCCTTTGTGTTTTGATGACAACAAACACTTAACTAACAATCCACACGAGTGTGCAGAAATCTCTGTCTGACAGGTAAGCATACTGGACATCCCTGAGAGAGAGCAAAGCTGCGAGAGAGATACGATCTGTCCGAGGGAGACGAACCGACATGTGACCAGATCGGATCTGGGAAAATATATCGCAGATGCATATCAAAGATGCACGGGGATATACGCACAATATATGACGAGAATCATTGATGGAAGGATATACACGGATACATGTCAAATATATACACGAGGAGATGTCTGAATATTCGATAGGAAGATTGAAGCCAGATTTGGTAAGCATATATGTGACAGGGTCAAGATATGGAAATATCTTGACTGTATCATATCTGCGAGATAACTATCGGATCTCTGATGGAGATAGACTGAGCCGACTTGAAGATACTATAAAGAGAAGGAAAGTCTTCATTATCAAGTTCGGCTTTTTGGAGATAGAAAACGGAGATTGAAGAGCAATCAACACCGGAGCTGACGAAGTGCTGCTGCGCAGACAAGACAGATCGTGTTAGTTGATACTTTGAGTTGAGTAGTATTGTTAACTGTCACAAAGTGTAACAATCTACAAGCATACTCTTTCATCAATAACATTGATCTTGAAGCCCTTCTGGAACTGTCCAGGAGGCAAGTGGTTTTCATCCTGCTGCAAAGGTTGCAGTAAGGTTTCCACTCTAAATCGTGAGTATTTACTTTCGGTTGTTTATTTCCTGTACGAGAGTTAATTTCCGCTGCCATCTGTCTGAGGGATACCACTCTGGGATCTCCCTCACATAGTTGGCTAACCTAACGATCCAACACTCTCTCTAAATTTTGTAAGTGTGGTTTTGGAAATAAAGCTTGCTTCCTTGGCGCTTCAACGGTTGTAAGTCTTTCTTTGTATTTAATTTACTGTTTTTATAATGTTTAGCGCGATAAATAGTAGCTAAACTAGTCGTTCGGTAAAAGGGGTGAACTTGTATTATAAAATGTTTTAGACTATTAACTTAGTGTCTCGTCTGTGTATTCAAAACTTATTCTATGTGCCATATATAAGATTAGAATCTCCAAGGTTGAGTGGACCATTTGTAACTGGACCAAAGGGACCAAATGGGCAAGCTCTTCCTTGGGGGTTCGTGATCATACTCGGGTAAGTGGACCATTTGTAACTGACCAAAGGGACCAAATGGGCAAGCTTATCCGAGGAGTTCGATCTATCTAAAAAACCATTTGGAAACTGGACCAAAGGGACCAAATGGATGCACATAGGCTAGTATACCTTGAAATGGGGTGCTAGTCTAAGTAGAACAAGGGTCTTACGTTTTCTGCAAAAAGTGTTGCGAGTCGAGTGCTTGAAATGGCCTTGATTCACTTATGCACACTTTTGCAAAAGACTAGAAAGTGTGGCAAATCGAGCGCCGGAAAAGGCCTTGATACACGTTTGAATACTTAGAAGATTCACTAAGGGTCAATGATAAACAGGATATAATACAAGGCCCCTGAAACCGAACGTTTTCTTTTAATAATTATCAGTTTACTTTCCAGTACTAAAACCAACCACCCAACCAATCAATCACTTAGCTGGTAGCTTTAAAACCAACCAACCAATCCCAAAATCGTCCAACTTAAAGAACCACTTATCCCCCTAATTCCCTTGGGTTCGACCCCTACTTACCACTTACTACCCAGTAGTGTAGTCGCGAGTAGCGGATATTATAAATTTATTTGTACAGAGAACACTGCACCTTAACGACAGTGCAGTGCGCTCCGTCAGTATTCAAACGTGTATCAAGGCCTTTTCCGGCGCTCGATTTGCCACACCGTCTAGTCTTTTGCAAAGGTGTTGTTCGTAAGCGAATCAAGGCCATTTCAAGCACTCGACTAGCAATACTGTCTAATCTTTTGCAAAAAACGTAAAACCCTTGTTCTACTTAGACTAGCACCCCATTTCAAGGTATACTAGCCTATGTGCATCCATTTTGGGTTGTCTTTTCCGATTTACCCAAAAGGGTGTTTGAGAGAGATCAAACTCCTCAGATAAGCTTTGCCATTTCAAGCATCCACTTACCCGAGTATGTTTGCGAACTTCCACAGAAGAGCTTTGCCATTTCAAGCATCCACTCAACCTTGGAAGTTCTGATCTAACATATGGCACATAGAACAAGTTTTGAATACAAAGACGAGACACTAATTAATAGTCTAAAACATTTTATAATACAAGTCCACCCCTTCTACCGAACGACTAGTTTAGCTACTATTTATCGCGCTAAACATTATAACTAAGGAATTGGAAACTAAAGACGGTAAATAAATATTGAAATACTTACTACCGTTGAAGCGCCAAGGGAGCAATCTTTATTTCCAAAGCCAAACTTACAAAACTTAGAGAGATAAGTGAAATTTTGATTTTGTGGATGATTTACAAATGAGATGGATGGGTTGTATTTATAGGCTAAGGGAGGAGAAATGGGTGGTGGAGATGAGGGGCAAGTGTCTTTGATCCAATGGAGGAGGAGGAGGAGCTGCCACATGGGGGAGGAGCAAAGCCGCCGGTCACCTAGAGTGGAGGAGCCGCCGGTTGCAGGTCACCATGGAGGGAGGAGCTCCTCCCTTGGCCACCTCCAAGCAAGGTGGCCGGTCACCAAGTCCATGTGTGCATTTGATAGTTGATTTGGAATGGCCAAGTGATTTTAAGACTAATGGTCGAGCCAGAATTTCCAAAGTCCATGGTTTGGTCGAGCAATTTGGTCTTGGTGCCTATGCGCGAGGCTTTTGCTTTGGACTTGGGACAACTGCTAATCGGCTTGGGCGTTTTGTCTGGGAAGCGAGATTGTCCGAGTTCTTGGGCATTCCAAACATCTTGGTCGAGCCAGATTTTCCAGATGCATCCGTCGGGTCGAGCGACTTGGTTTGGGTGCCTATGCGCGCCGGGCCTTTGCCTTGGAATTGAGCTAACTGCCAATCTGCTCGAGCATTCTCCTTGGTTTTCCGACATCTTCCACCTTATTTTCCATTTTAAACACTTTGGTCGAGGCGGAATTGTCAGATCAGATGGTTTGCTCGGGCAACTTGAATTTGGACTCGAATAGCTCGGCAGGCGCGCTGGACGCTGGGCGCTGGACGGCGGGCGCGATCTGGGTTTCTCGGTCTTTGGCTGGCCAGAAATTGCGAGCGATCCATTTTTGCGTAAAACTCCTCTCCTTAGCGTGTTTTCTCTCTAAGCTCTGAAATACCCTGTAGAAATATATCGGAACTAACAAGCAAAAGTTAAATAGACCAACAGTCTAATTAAGGGGGTTTTACTGTGTTTTTGATTTGTATAATTATGGTCCATCAGATCACCCCACACTTTTAGTTGTTCGTCCCGAACAATGCTATTAAAGGGCGGTACTCTAAGTTTGGCTTTAAAATATGAAAATTAGACTGTGAGACTCGATTTATCCTAATTCATGCATTACTTACTTATTACCAAATTGAACTGTGTAAATAAATAGAAGAAACTTAATACTTGTACCTCCGTGCCGAGATGCAAATTATTCCGGATGTTTCGGGAGATAGCCCTTTTTAGGTTCCTGGACTGCAACCTCGGGATCGTCTCTCACTATATGGTTTCCTTGTAGCTTTCTCTAGCACGTGATTTGGTTCGGGTTTCACTGGTTTGAGTACTTTGATTTTTCTTTTGGCGAGGCACTGCTTTTGTAGTGAATCGACCTTTGGCCCTTGATTTGACTTTTTTGAGTACTTCACTTTTTTGTTCAGTTAAAACCTTCACAATGTTGGGCCTTTGGCCTCTTGAATTGCTTCTTCGAGCTTTTCGCCTTTTTGTGGCTTTGCTAGTCCATTTTCTCAAGCCTTTTTGGGAGGTCCAATCATCGCCCGCAAGCCTATGGAAATACCTCCCCGCTCCTCTCATCGTTGTCGTTTCGCGCGGGTCAAGATGAGGGTCGCTCATCTGTTTTCTCGGCTACTTTAACTAGAGAGAGGACGGTCTGATTCCCGTCCTCGCCTTTTCTTTTCTTTTTGCATAAACACTGCATGGCGGAGATGACTTCAATCTTCACTGAAACCCGAAGTGCAGCCTCCACTGACTTCGAAAACCATATAGTTTGATAAGATCCTTCGATTGCCTGCCAAGCCTTTCTAGGGCAGTTTATGTCAACTCCACATCTCTAGATAATCTCAGCACAAAGGACAAATGAAAAGTTACGTCCTAAGTCTTTAAACAGTTGAATTTTCACAAGGTTGATGCATGAATTATGATCTATCTTTTTCACATTCTTAAGTTCATATTTTCAAAAAGATACTATTACTAAAAAAACAGCAAGCATGTTATTTATATACAACGGTGGTTCTCACCCCACACTTTTGAACGAAGGCGTGCCTTAGTTCAAAAGTCATGCAAGCTAATATATATATGTGAGAATTACTAAGACAGAAAATTAAATGACAGAATTTAAATGACAGAAAGTAAGATAGTGTCGGGTTACCTCCCGACCAGTGCCTTTGTTTAACGTCGTTGGCTCGACGATACCTCGTTGTGGATTACTGGTTTGGGTCCCATGGGTGGCTCAGGTCGAATTTTGCCACCGTTCCTGTGTTGCTTCTTGCCTTGCCTTTTCCCGATTTCTTGCGAGATGATGTGCTTGGGTTAGGACTCCTTTGTTTTGGGATCTTTTCTTTCCAATACCCCGGAGGATGTGAGGGACCTTTCACTACTAGTCCTTTGAAGTTTTTGTATTTGGGACTGTCTAGTCCAGCTATGGTGTAACACTGCTCCATCGAGGAGTCATTCTGCAGAGGCCCTTTTCCCATCCTCTTTTCAGCCTCTTCATGGATCACATAGTTTTCAGCGATTTGTCTATTGATCGAAGGGAAAAGTCGGGAAGCTTGCATCTTAAGGCTTGGTTCTGCCTCGTTATGATTGTCAGTGAGGAACTGGTCGTAGATAGTTTTGGCTGCCCGGGTGATGACAGTCGGGTATGATTTGGGCAGTACGTCAGTGGTATTCTGGACTCCAACCTCGTTGCTTCCGGTGCTTTCCATATCTGATTCTTCTGATGGTTCAGGAGTCTCTTCTGACGGCTCGGTAGTTTCTTCTTTGTCTGCCTCAGGGTCAGCTTCATTTATCTGCATTTCCTCGTTAGTTTGGGGTACTCGTCTTGTGGCAGCGGCTAGGCCAATTATGAGGTACCACATGTCTGCAATGGTGAAGTTTCTGGCTGATCTTCTCATTGCTTCGTTAACTCTTCCCAGCTCTTCGGACCTCATCCCACGAAGAAATTTTTGGAGAAGAACTTTCTTCGTGAATCCATGGTGCGGGCAGCTTGAGACGATGGTGTCGTAGTTCGTGTAGTATTCGTCCAAAGTCTCATCCCGGGATTGTTGAAGGCTGATGAGTCGTATTTATACGACTCGTCGAATCGACTAATCCCATTTATTTCGATACATTTTTATGCGAACAGTTACTTTTTAGTGTTGTTTTGCATTTCAGGTGTTTCGGGAGCTCTTGGAAGAAACGTGCATTAAAGACGGTGTTTTGCGCCGAAAACTCCACAATGACAATTCAGACCCTTGGACACTCGACGGAGAGTTGGGAATTGACCGTTGATCAGGAAAATACGAGCTACATGGCGTTGCGTAGCTGACTCGATTCCCTACAACTCTCTAGTTCACACTGAGAGCGTCCGAGACCGTATAGAGGGTCAAATCCAGAGTTGAAGTCGGAACTGGCGCAAAGAAGAAGGAATGGAACTCAGTGCCCATCGCGTCCGCAAGAGACATTAACGTTAACGTTAATGTCAAGTACGAACGCGCCGATAATGTTTCCTTCGAACGCGCCAGGTTACGAGATGCTGACGTGAGCAGGGCGTTTGATGACGTCAGCAAGCCGAGATTTGGTAATTTTAGCCCAAAAACAGATTTGGAAGCCCAGTGTATAAAAGGAAATAAGGAAGTTTGGATTAGGGTTCGTTCTTTTCCATAACCAATTACACTACGAAGAGGAGACAGCTCTGGAGAAGACGAAGAACGCGAAGCTTTCGGCGATACAGAGAATTTCTATTTACTTTCATCAAAAAAATACTTGTGTTTATTTCCATGACAATGAGTAGCTAAATTCTTTATTCGGTTTAGGGTTTGTATATTGTGACGAGTGTTTTGAGGCTTTTCACTTAATGTTATTTTATGTTCTACTAGTTCTTGTGCTAATTTATCCCGGACTGAATTGTGAAGCTAAGCGGATGCTTGCAATGGCAAAACTTAGCCGAACAATTCAGCCCTCATATTTGCTGCTTGTTTGAGACTAAACCGTAAGAACAAGTAGTTGCACTTAACCTAATATTGCCTGAAACGGATTATTAGGTTTACTAGAACTAGAATTCTATAACCTGAAACGGAGTAGATTGTGGTGTATTGCTTGCAATGGCGTACTTTAGGTTATAACCTGAAACGGAGTAACCACACTTAGGAACATAAAGTTAGATCATTAGCAGCCGATGATAAACGAGTCACAATAGAAACCCTAGACTGAATGCTTTCTCTTATTGAATTCTTCGTTATTCTTTTCTCCTGTGCTTTTTACTACACTTGCTCACAAACCCCCTGTCTTTATTGTTTTTAGATACAACTTCAACAACACCAGCTCCCTTGGGTTCGACCCTGCTTGCCGCTACACTAGCTTATTGCAGGAAATTTCTAAATATAAATTTGACGTGTCAGACGACGCGCGTCAAAGGCACATGATTCTCTCACGGGTTTCTTGGCGTAAGGATGGTGGGGAGAATTCCTTCAGGAATGGAACGCAGAGATCTACGTAATGTTCTGCACTGCAAGCGGTGGATGTGTAATACCATATCGTGGCGAAGTCAGTTAGAGAGAATTTAAAGCATTTAAGCTTAAATTCCTCTAACCCCTCATTTTCAGGTTTGATGTGGTGACAAACGTGGTGGAAGTTTCGGCAGTGCTGTACTGGGTCTTCTCCCTCCGTTCCTCCGAACAGGGGCAGATATTGCGTTGTCCATGCATGCGTAGTGGGTAGTGTCATAGGGAAATGAAAAAGAACAACTATCCGATGGCTAATTCCCCGGCAACGGCGCCAATTAGACAGATGCTTGTCGTCAGAGCAAATGTGCAAATGAATTTATAAGTCCGCTACTCGCGACTTAACTACTGGGTAGTAAGTGGTAAGTAGGGGTCGAACCCAAGGGAATTAGGGGGATAAGTTGCTCTTTAAGTTGGACAATTTTGGGATTGGTTGGTTGGTTTTAAAGCTACCAGCTAAGTGATTGATTGGTTGGTTGGTTGGTTTTAGTACTAGAAAGTAACTGATAATTATTACAATTAAAAGAAAGCGTTCGGTTTCAGGGGCCTTGTATTATATCCTGTTTATCATTGACCCTTAGTGAATCTTCTAAGTATTCAAACGTGTATCAAGGCCTTTTCCGGCGCTCGATTTGCCACACCGTCTAGTCTTTTGCAAAGGTGTTGTTCGTAAGCGAATCAAGGCCATTTCAAGCACTCGACTAGCAATACTGTCTAATCTTTTGCAAAAAATGTAAAACCCTTGTTCTACTTATACTAGCACCCCATTTCAAGGTATACTAGCCTATGTGCATCCATTTTGGGTTTTCTTTTCCGATTTACCCAAAATGGTGTTTGAGAGAGATCAAACTCCTCAGATAAGCTTTGCCATTTCAAGCATCCACTTACCCGAGTATGTTTGCGAACTTCCACAGAAGAGCTTTGCCATTTCAAGCATCCACTCAACCTTGGAAGTTCTGATCTAATATATGGCACATAGAACAAGTTTTGAATACAAAGACGAGACATTAATTAATAGTCTAAAATATTTTATAATACAAGTCCACCCCTTCTACCGAACGACTAGTTTAGCTACTATTTATCGCGCTAAACATTATAACTAAGGAATTGGAAACTAAAGACGGTAAATAAATATTGAAATACTTACTACCGTTGAAGCGCCAAGGGAGCAATGTTTATTTCCAAAGCCAAACTTACAAAACTTAGAGAGATAAGTGAAATTTTGATTTTGTGGATGATTTACAAATGAGATGGATGAGTTGTATTTATAGGCTAAGGGAGGAGAAATGGGTGGTGGAGATGAGGGGCAAGTGTCTTTGATCCAATGGAGGAGGAGGAGGAGCAAGGAGGAGCCGCCACATGGGGGAGGAGCAAAGCCGCCGGTCACTTAGAGTGGAGGAGCCGCCGGTTGCAGGTCACCATGGAGGGAGGAGCTCCTCCCTTGGCCACCTCCAAGCAAGGTGGCCGGTCACCAAGTCCATGAGTGCATTGGATAGTTGATTTGGAATGGCCAAGTGATTTTAAGACTAATGGTCGAGCCAGAATTTCCAAATTCCATGGTTTGGTCGAGCAATTTGGTCTTGGTGCCTATGCGCGAGGCTTTTGCTTTGGACTTGGGCCAACTGCTAATCGGCTTGGGCGTTTTGTCTGGGAAGCGAGATTGTCCGAGTTGTTGGGCATTCCAAACATCTTGGTCGAGCCATATTTTCCAGATGCATCCGTCGGGTCGAGCGACTTGGTTTGGGTGCCTATGCGCGCCGGGCCTTTGCCTTGGAATTGAGCTAACTGCCAATCTGCTCGAGCATTCTCCTTGGTTTTCCGACATCTTCCACCTTATTTTCCATTTTAAACACTTTGGTCGAGGCGGAATTGTGAGATCAGATGGTTTGCTCGGGCAACTTGAATTTGGACTCGAATAGCTCGGCAGGCGCGCTGGACGCTGGGCGCTGGATGGCGGGCGCGATCTGGGTTTCTCGGTCTTTGGCTGGCCAGAAATTGCGAGCGATCCATTTTAGCGTAAAACTCCTCTCCTTAGCGTGGTTTCTCTCTATGCTCTGAAATACTCTGTAGAAATATATCGGAACTAACAAGCAAAAGTTAAATAGACCAACAGTCTAATTAAGGGGGTTTTACGGTGTTTTTGATTTGTATAATTATGGTCCATCAGGGGGCTTATCCTTAGCCCTGTGGAAAACAAGCTTACGTTTACAGTATCCATCTTAAACTGACGGTACTTCTAACACTCCAATGATTTCTATCTAGGCTCCCCCTAGATTAGAGTCCCTCCTCTGATTCCACCAGTTGATCTCCACAAAGATTAGTGCCTTCTCTCGAATGAGCAGTAGCCAAGTAAGAGTGCGTGTGTCTTTAATTGTTCCACGATCAGTCTGGACAGCACCTAGTACAGACTGATTCCGAGCGCCGTGATCTTATCGGAATAATAAGCTCACCGACTGTTTGCATCTACCTCCCGATCAGTGTTTGCGAGTGTATAATATCTCCAAGAGTGCTGCTGGTTCGAATACCCTAGCCCTCTTTATATAGGACGGAGAAAACCTAAGATATCTAGGTTTCCTATCTTCAACTGCCAAAACTCCTTTAGGAAATATTTGCTTAGATTTTTAGGAATCATTCATCAAAACATGCGCTCCTTGAATCTTGATAATCTTCAAGTATATCTTCAATCTTCAATTTAGATCTTCGATTATATTCTTCCTAAATAATCTTCAGGCGCATATATTTCCTTACGAGATCTCAACCGACTTTTAGATATGCTCCATATATATGCGTCAACCGACTTCAATATCTGCATTATCTCTTCATTGTATATGCAGCACCGACTTGCCTAATGTGAGTTAGGAAACATCTGTTGCGTCATACTTGTTCCACGTCGGTTGTCTCTCTTTGGCATTGAACTCTTCCTTGTACAACAGCTTTAACAACTTCACAGTATTTTGCCAAAACCTATACCACTAAAAACTAAAACCTTAAATTTCTTTTTGAAATTTGCATCAGTGTGCCGACATGACCTGTGCTCGCCCATGAGTATAATATCCTTCAAAGCCTCTCACAAACCCTTCATAATTAACATATATATGATTAAGTGAGTACTTGGAACAAATAAAATAATAAAATTATTTGGCTTTCAGTTGAGTAACAACTCAAACAAAGTTCAAAGTTGCTTTCAAATTACTCATTGAAAGCAAGCTAAAAAGGTCAGTTACTTGTCATGTAAATCAGTTCAAGTATTCAACTAGATATATTGGACTTTACCCAATTCAAAGATCTACTAGCTAATCATGTGATTACACTTGAACTATCATATAAGGGCTATAAGCAGTCATGAAAGAGGTCAATATGAGGCTGTTATCATTTACTTATTCAAAATGAAAAAACAAGGTAAAAACAAATGAACTAAATTATATGCAATTATGTAGCTAAACACCTTACATAGTACGACTTCTCATTTACATTATTTTTATGGCGCTAATCAAATTACTCTTAAGAATAATATCAACATGGCTTTCTACTTTAGGCATGATGAACTGTGAAACAGATAGATTATTGACTAAAAGACAATTTTCAAGGCACAGTAACAACATTGAAATTTATTTAGATTTAACAGACTTGGTGGACTTTGGAATTTGCTTTGCATTTCTATGCTATTATTCCAAATTAAATTGTTTTTACTAAATGATAATTTCAAGGCAAGGTAACTCCAGCATTAATCAACTTGCCTTAAAACACCATATAAAAGTTGAAATGCTGTTGTCTGTTCAAGGTTAGCACCGAGGTCGTGTTCAACCAGATAAACGAACACTTCTCGGACAGTAACTGGGACAAAATACGACGAAGACACGTAGTGTGATTCCCAGTTCGGCAGCAGCCTACTCTAAGGGGCTTCCCACGCTCTAAAGGGATGCAAATCTTTATTGAAGGTATAGAGCTACAAAGGGTCTTACTCTTACAATATGCCAAAAGTAAACGCCTAGCCTCTATGACTTCTTCGCTTGGATTTGCGATCTTGGCTCCCCCTCGATCCCCTGAGGTCGAGACTCCCTCCCGAACTAGCTTGAACTCCTCCCCGAGCTCGGGCACTTCCTCTCGAAAGCGTGTGCTGGTCACCTTGTGTGTGCAGCGGGTTGTTCAACAGGAACAGTCTGATCAGCACACTGAATAGACTGCTTCAGCGCCGTTGATTTTCTAGTAGGGAAAAACTCAGACGGTCATCGCTCTTCTTCTCACCAATCTCAAGAATCCTCTGGTGTATATTTCTCTCAAAAAAGCGATGTGATTTAGGACGCCCTAGCATTCTATTTATATGCTTTGGTGGAGTCCAAATCTGTCTCAGATAATCTGTCAAATATTTAGGAAACGTTCCTAAATATTTGCTAGATATCTTCTCTGAAATCTAAAGGAAGATCTTTGTGATATCTTTCTCTCCAAGTCTTCTTAACCGACTTCCAACAGATGAGAGAATATTCTTTCGAATATCTAATCGTCTCAGTTCGTTAGTCGATTCCAACTGATCGGATCTTCGATCTTTTAGCAACTTCTCAATTAGAAAACATCCGTGCGTCTGTTCCACGTTGTACTTCTGTTCCAGTCTTCGGTTGAACGCTTCTTGCACTCCTGCTTGAACTCTCTAAAGGTGTTTTGCCAGAACCATGCCATTCAAGGGAACATCAATCTCCCCCTTGGCATTTTTGGCAAAAACAGATCGTCTAGTTCTATCTGTCTATCTAGACTTTAGAGACACTTGAGGGATTGAAACATCCACCTCATTACTCCCCCTTTTTTTCCACAAAACTGGCAAGGGGTCCAAACATAGTTCAAACAGAAAAAAAATTGTACCAGAACAAGTAAAGAAACAAAACAGACAAAATGTGTCAATGTTTAGAGTTTGCAAATCTTAGACCTTCATGTAGAAGAAGCGTCATCGAAGTCACCTTCATCTTCATCAGAAGCATAATTCTCATCGTCACTGCTCAGTGCACGAACCAAGCTGTTGATGCGTTTCTTCTGTTCCAGTTCTACCGCAAGGATGGTCTCTAGTTCCTTCAGTAGCACGAGGAATCTTCACTCCTGCAGTAGCTCCGTTAATGGAAGATTCTGGGACGTCCTTCCTTTTCTGTCTGGGATCCTTAAGGTCACTGACATGACGCCCTTTAAAAAGCATATGATCCACAGTTAATTTCTGCGGGGCTTTGGAGAGACTGTCCTGGGACGTCTTCAGTTCCGGATTCCTGTATATGATGAGCTCATAGATGAGGGATGGAAAACCAATCTGATGCAGGGATCGGCTAGAAGTGGCATGTTCAGCAATCTGTTGGAACATGAGTCTGCCTATATTAAAGTACAACCTGTTCCTAATTTGATACAGCAGCTGTCCCATCTCCTTGCTGACTGAGGACCGGTGCGACGTCGGCTTCCAGTTGACAATGGCAATCAAGAAGAGCATTGAGTAGAACGTTGTCAAGTCTGCGACAGGAATGTCGACATCACCCCCAGAAGGGATATGAACCCGCAGTGATTGAATTGGCAATCTTATCGTAGTCAGCTTCCTCCTCGTCCACCACTGGGTCATCCATGGCATAGTAAATATTGATGATCTCAGGATCAAGTTCGACCCTCTTTCCTCGTACATAAACCACGCAATAATCCCGATCTCCAACAACGCCAAATTGTTTTGGTAAGTTAGCAATAGCCTCACGGACCAGCTGCTCGTTGAATGGCTTGCTCTTTGTCAATGTCCAATACAGACTCGTCTCCTTCAACACATGCACAACTTCCTTACCCCTGTAGCATTTCTCATCAAGAAGTTGTTCTGAGATTATATTTGTCTTCTGTACTGCCTTCCACTTCACTGCAGCATCCTTACTTGCAAACCATATACCACCTTTTGTGATCCCAACTGGACCATCGGCTAATACAGAAGATGGAACATCACGTTTTCTCTTCTTGGTTGTATCGGCTCCCCCTGTAGCTTGACTTCCTTCAGCCTGCTTGGTATGATCCTTATTCACTGGTTCTTGAATGACCACTTTCTTCTTTGCCTTATTCTTCTCAGTCTTTTTGAGCTCTGACAAGGGAACGTAATCTTGTTCATCAGCTTGCATATCATCTGGTTTAGCATGGGTCTGAATTGGCTCTGCCATCTCCACGCCTTGGGTCTGCATCTACTCAACTTCTTGTTGGACCTCAGGTTCAACAAGAGCTTGCTCACCCACTTGCATTGCATCTGATCCTCCTCTAGACACATCAGTTTCAGAACCCTTTTCAGACTTGTCTCCTTCTTGATCATTTGACTCTTCCTTCTGTAAATCGTAAACAACTTCATCTATGTCTTTGAACATTTCATCCAACTCTTCGTCCTTCTCAGACGTATCTGATTCCTCTGACTCATTACCCTTGTCCTGTATCTTTGAATCAGTCTTTATGCTTGTTGTCTTGCCTTCACCAACTATCTCCTCAGCTTTTTCTACTAATCCTTCACCAGTCTCTTCATCAAGAACTAATCCTCTCTTTCCAGTGCTTTCGAGAAGCCTCTCAGTCTCAGATTCGGATGTAGTGTTTAACCATTCCTTGACGGCACTAAGCTTTGCTACGGACTTTCTTGGGGAAAACCCTCTTTTACCTACCACTTTCTGGCGCAGCCCCTCCTTCTTCAGCACAAAACCGGAGGCATGCAGTTTGTCCTTCAACACATCCTTCCTCGTAGCAGTCTTAGAATCAGCCACGCTGGGTCCAACTTCTTTTAATGCTTCAGACATGTTATTAACTCTCTCAGCCCTACTGGCATCCCTTCCTTTCACAACTTCAACAGTTTGTGGTTCAACACCCGTACCATCCACCACTTTCTCTCCCTTTTCACTCTTCTTATCTTCCATATTCACCACTTGCACAGGTATGGGAACGGCAATCTGAGTATGAGAACTAGAGATTACCTCAGTTTGTGGTGGCTCAGCCGTTGACAGATCTTTCTTTATCAACTCCGCACCTGTTTCAGCAGTTTTAGGGGTTGTCTTTGAAGGTACATCCTTCAGTTTTGATGCATCAGCCTTTTTCCCTTTCCTTTTCTCATTGCGAATCTTAGGGTTAACTGGGACTGCAACTTCTGCTACTTTAGTTTCCACAGCTTGCTTCGATGTGTCACTCTCCATTGGTTTCGACTTTTTCTCCTTTATCGTCTTTGATTTTACAGTCTTGGTAATCTTTGGTTCAGGAGAGGTCTTGATAGCGGTCTTGGTGTTCTTCCTGGTGTTCACCATTGTTGCCGATTTTCTAATGTTTGGAGAGATTTCTAAGAGATTTGTCGCTCTAGGGTTTCGGATGCTTGTGCGAGAACGGCATCAGATGAGCAATTTGATTTTTAAATATGTGGACTTTTCACCTTTCCAAAACCGACTTGCGTATATTTGCTCGAGATACTTGTCCAATCACCTCTCTCCTCTTAACGACTCGAAATTATCTACGAATTTTTTTGAATATAAAATCTCCTTCTAGATTTGCACCATCTGTTCCAGCTCCTTTCTTCATTTGGTCAGTCCAACTGTTTTGCTGGTGTTCTGCTCTTGACTGGCCACTTACTGGAACAGTTAGTTATTGACTACACATAGACCCAACGAGGATCTAAGTGTCTCAAATTTAGTAGCATCCAGTGGCTTGGTGAAGATATCAGCGAGTTGCTTGTCTGTTGTCACATGTTTTAGTGTAACTACCTTCTGCTCTACTAGCTCTCTGATGAAATGGTGCCTGATGTCTATGTGCTTCGTTCTGGAGTGCTGTACTAGATTCTGGGATATACTGATAGCGCTCATGTTGTCATTGTACAAGGTCATCTCTTCCCGTGTCACCCCGTATTCAGACAGCATCTGCTTCATCCATAGTAACTTAGTGCAGCAACTCCCTACAACAATGTACTCTGCTTCGGCCGTAGAGAGAGATGCTATTTTGCTGAACCAGGAAACCAAATTATTACGCAAAAAGAAGCAACCTCCAGAAGTACTCTTCCGATATTCAGCGTTTCCTGCCCAGTATACGTCCCAATACCCGACCAGGAATGGGTTGATATCCTTGGTGTACCAGATACCATAATCATCAGTTCCACATACGTAGTTGATGATCCTCTTTGCCTACAGTAGATGGCTCTCTTTAGGATTTGCCTGATATCTTGCACAAACTCCTACTGCATAAGCTATATCTGGTCTGCTGGTAGTTAGATATAGAAGACTCCCAATCATGCTCCTGTACAGGGTCTGATCCACCTGTGTTCCAGCATCATCTTTAGTGATCTTCAAGTGTGTGGCAGCTGGTGTCCTCTTGTGACTTACTTTTTCAAGATCAAATTTTTTGATCAAATTCTTGGCATACTTGCTCAGTGAGATGAAGATGCCATCCTCCTTTTGTGTCACCTGGAGTCCAAGAAAGTAGTTCATCTCTCCGACCATGCTCATCTTGAATTCCTTCTGCATCTTGTCCACAAATTGGTCCACCAGCTTCTGTGTGCTGGACTTAAACACTATATCATCAACGTAGATTTGTGCGATAATAAACTCTGACCTTGTGTGTTTGACGAACAAGGTCTTATCTAACATAGCCATGGTCGATTACGAATACAGTGAGGCGCTCGTACCATGCTCTGGGCGCCTATTTGAGTCCATAGAGCGCCTTCTTCAGGTTGTACACATGAGTGGAGTGATGGGGGCCCTCAAAACTCTTGGGTTGAGCAACATAGAGTTCCTCGTTCAGAACCCCATTCAGGAACGCACTCTTCACATCCATCTAGAACAGTCGGAACTTTAGATGACGGGCCAGTGCAAGAAGTAGGCGAATGGCTTCAAGACGTGCGACATGGGCAAATGTTTCATCAAAGTCGATGCCCTCTATCTGAGCGTAGCCTTGTGCCACCAGTCGGGCCTTGTTCCTTGTGATGTTGCCCGTTGCATCAGATTTGTTTTTGAAGATCCATTTTGTTCCGATGACGTTCACATCGTCTAGTCACGGAACTAAGTCCCACACATCAATCCGAGTAAACTCTTCCAGCTCTTCCTGCACATCCAGAACCCAGATTCATCAAGCAGTGCTTCTTTGATATTATTTGGCTCAATGGTGGACAGAAAGCCTGAGCAAGCAGCCAACTCTCGTAAATTGATCTCCTTGCCCCGAGTCTTCATGCATTCACTCGGTTCACCAACAACTTCAGTAATTGGGTGGTTCTTGGCCATCCGTCGGGATGGTTGCAGAGCTGCTATAGTATCTTGTGTCCCGGTGGGTGTCCTGGTGGCTTCAGCTTCATCAGAGGAGGAGTTCGAGATGTGATTGTCCTCCGCAGGCACTCCCCCTGAACTATCATCTCCAACAGTCTGAGGCAGAGAGGGAGTGGCACAGGCTGTTCCACCACCATAATCATCACCGTCTGAGACAGATCTCTCAATAACTTCATCCTTCACCTTAACATTGACCGATTCCATGACAGATCCTGTACGTTTGTTGAACACCCGATATGCTCGACTGTTAATGGAGTATCCTAGGAAGATTCCCTCATCACTCTTCGGATCAAGTTTCTGTTTGTACTCTCTATCATTCAGAATGAAGCAAACACTTCCAAAGGTGTGGAAGTATTTCACAGTTGGCTTCTTGCCCTTCTATAGCTCATACCAAGCCATTTTCGTTCCAATGCGTACTGTAACACGGCTGATGATGTGACACCCCGTATTCATAGCTTCTGACTAGAACTTGAGAGGAACCTTCTTAGTGTGCAGCATCACTCGAGCCATCTCCTGGATTGTGCGATTCTTACTTTCCACGACACCATTCTGCTGTGGAGTGATGGGATATGCAAACTGTTGTGCTATGCCATGTTCGGCACAGTAGGTAGCCATACTGTTGTTCTCAAACTATTTGTCGTGATCACTCCTGATAGCCACCAGGCTTTCTCCTTTGTCTCTCTTTCTCTCCGAAGCAAGGTAGCTAGTTCAATGAATTGATGTGCGGCTTCAGACTTATCTCGAAGAAATCTGGTCCAGGTGAATCTGGTGTAGTCGTCCACACATACTAGAACATACTTCTTGCCACCGTAGCTCTCAACTTGCATTGGACCCATCAAATCCATATGAACGAGTTCCAGTGGTCTGCTGGTACTGATCTGAGAGGTCTTTGGATGCGAGGACTTTTTCTGCTTGCCAATCTGACATTCTCCACAGGCTACATCCAGATCTCCCTTAACCCCGGGCATTACTCGGATGAGTCCAGCTATGGAAATCTTCTTCAGAGACTTGAGATTCAGATGTCCCAATCGTCTATGCCACAATGCCATCTCATCAGTTTGACTTGTCAAGCAGGCAGATGCAACAACTATTCCATCAGATCCTAGAAGATAGCAGTTGTTCGCTGCCCTGCTTCCTTTCATTAATGTACCTCCTTCCTTATCCAGTACTTGACATGAATTATGAGTAAATTGTACATGATATCCTCCATCACACAATTGACTAATACTAATCAGGTTCACCTTTAATCCTTCAACTAGGAGGGTATCCTCGAGCACAGGTAGATTCAGAACCTTCAATGTCCCACGGCCGATCACCTGGCCCTTTCCTCCATCGCCAAACGTGAAAAACTGACGTTTCTTAACAGGTCTGTTATGTGTAAGATACTTAGAGTTACCTGTCATGTGGTCTGAGCATCCACTGTCGAAGTACCAGCGGTCCTTCTTCATGTGACTGGACGAACTGAAAGCCACCATGCACACATTCTCCCTGGTTTTTGGTTTCCAAACTTGTTCCATCCGAGGTTTAGCCGTGAACTCCATAGCCTTGCGTTCAGTAAGGAACCGACGACACTTTGGTTTTATGTGCCCAATCTGGTAGTAGTACCAACATGTGCGGGTGTCTTTCTTCCATTCTGAGTGTGGTCTGGCTTGAGCATCACGAACCTTTCTTTGATTCACTGGATTCTTGTCTCGGTTTTGAGTCACCTTCTGTCTAGGCATCTGTACCACCACTGGGTTGGCCTTAACAAATGTCGTTCCTTTCGAGCTGGTTTCTTCCGTGAAGCCAAGACCTCTGTGTCCGACCTCCATTCTTATAGACTTGAGTATATCATTTAGATCTTTTGATCCAGAATTCAACATCATCACTGATCTCTTAAACAGGTTGAATTCCTTCATGGTGGTTGCCTGATCCATTCTCTCTGACTCCATCTGAAGTTCTAGTGACTCTACTTTGTTCAAGAGAAAAACTTCTTTGTGTTTTAGATAAGCTATTTTGTTCTTCAACTCCACCATGCCTGTTGGGTGCATATCTCGGTTTTTCTCCATCTCAACTTTTAGTGAGGACACACGATCGACGGCTGAACGTATCAGCCCTTTATAGTGTCCCTTTAAATGACATGAGTCTAAACTTATAATAGGTCTACACCCCGTTAAAAAGTGTGTTTTACATGCATCAAGACATATATAAATCCTTTGAAAATGAGGTCCATTAGTTTTTAACAAGATTGTAGAACCTGGGCACCATTTTAACAAAGCACCATCATATTGCCCCAATAACTTGAATTGCTCACTAACTGACCCATCAATAATCTATAGAGCATTTTGACTAGCTCTGAAACACGTAATTCAAGATACATTAACCTCAAGATCAGCCTTCACATGTTTACAAAATGCTGGAGCTTCCCATTTTGAATTATTTCTAAACTTTTCCAAATAATGTTCCATTAGAAATCAGACACTAACCTTTGAATTGTCAAATATGGACGAACAACCTTTATGAGGAGTCCAAATCTTGATCATGAAAGTTCTACTTCCATTTCCATCATTAAACCAAAAGGCAAGAACTCTCCATAGACAATGAGTAGTTTTACAATGAGCAGAAACTTTTACTTTGCTATTAGATACATAATAAAAATCGAAACCTTTAATAACAGCATAGTACCTTAAAGCCTTATTGAACCTATGCTTGTTTCTGAGATGAATCCCCTTATCCAGTATAATCTCTTTACAGAAGCCCGTCTTCTCATTAAAATAAGGTATTTGTTTTGAGGCGTGCATTGGTTGTTGTCGCTTCATTCACTTCTGATTCAGTTGAAAATTCAGATTCATCTCTATCTATGATTTCAACTCCAAGAATACTCAAATCAGGTAGTGAGTGTTCAACATGTATTTTGACTTTCTCAATATCTCCATCATCACAAAATAAATCCTCACTATCAAGGTTTTATTCTGTATCAGAAAAGTCTATTACCTCATGACTTGAATCTTCAACATCATCATCACTTGAATCTTCCGAGACTTGCTGTATTCTTTTAGGTTCCATGTGGCTTTGTTCAACATGTTTCTCGAAGAAATCACAGATACTGGTTGTTTGTTACAATAAATCCTCAAACAATCCTTCATCAAACCAATTTTTTGATGTCTCTCCGGGAGAAATCGCAATGTTTTTCTTTGCAAAAGCCACTGATATTTGTCACTCAGAAAAATTCATCGCTAAAACAAATTGTCCTTCCTCCGTCACTTCACTCTGGCCACAAATTGAATGTTATCCGTCACGTCATTCTTGGAGGATGGAGTCAGCGGCGTCCATGCCGAAACCTCTGACACCCAGGCTGCGATTTGAAATAAACGACGTGTCAGACGAGCCCTAATGACTTTTCTAATACTTTTTAAATAATAAATGTAAATGCCATTAAGTAACACCATTAGTTTATTTTGTGCAATTTAGTCCACAAACATTAAATTGAAAATTGAAATAGTCTAGACCGTGATTTAAAAGGGTGTGGTAGTCCATGTAACCTTTTTGTAATTTTCCCTTTTTTAACGAATCAATTCAATCAAACTTCAACTTAGGTAGTAATTGGAAATCGGCAGCAAATTGAAACAGAAAAGAACATAGCACATGACACAAAATCTTTAGTGGGTCACAAATAAAATCGGCTACATCCGCTCAAGCTCCGAGATCACTTCACTATTGAAAGATCACCATGTTATAATTACACGGATATACACAAACAGTTACTTGAGTGTGCACGTTGATGCACAGGTACTTCGTAAGTAGCGATACATCATCGCAGTGCTTTAAGCGAGAATATCGTTGGAGATATTCTCGGAGGATCTTCTAGCTCCAGTGATCTGCGATCCAGCTGGATATATGCTGGATGTTGCTCCAAGATCAGTTCAAATTCCGTTGCCAGATTAAGAAGGGATAAAAGATTTGGGAAGATTACGTGCGATATTTTAGGAAACAATATATCTAGTGCATATCCAATTAGATCGGTATGAGATGATCTAATTGGTTAGCTGCTCAAGTTATTATGGGATGACCGGATCATCTATAAGATCTTGGACTAATTTCGAGATCAAGATGAGAGACTTTCGACCTAGAAAATATAGGAACACACCTAGCAAGGAATCGACTATATAAAGGATGCTAAGACTGTCTTTCAAAGTGTGGTTCGTGCAGGAAATCCTTTGCTGTGTTCTTAATAAAGCAACAATGAGAGATCAAGTTTTGGAGGGAGTTTAGCAGCAGCGTATTTGAAGGCACACCCGCAGGGAGCGATACTGCGATTTGAGCCAGAAGGGAATAATTACTTGCAGTGCGGTGCGGTGACAAGCGAGTTAGATCACAACTAAGGTTTGTCTTAAAGTACGGTGGTACACCACTGTGTGTGGTTGGGTGATTGATTTAAGTCGTTGTCATCAAAACACGTTAATACAAGAAACTATTCCAAAATTCTTCTAGTATAACTAGAAGGTAGTCGTTTTTCTTCGAAAGTGATTCTAGTATCCAAGTTTTCTTACTGCTTTAAATTATGCTGCTTAAATATTTAGCGAGGAACGTTACCCGCTAGGTATCGCTAACTAACGATCCAAAAATTGGTATCAGAGCCTAGTCACAAGATTCTCAGTTAGCTTTACACGTAAGATGTCATCAATAAACGATTCATTCTGGAAGCCACCACATGTGAAACCTGGAGAGTACAACTGGTGGGCGAAATAGTTCGAGTCACACATATTCCCTAGATGGACAGATGTGGAAAGTAATAGAAAAGGGACATGTACTTATCAAGGATGCTCAAGACCCTACCAAATAAAAGAGGGGGAGGACTACGATGATAGTGACTGCAAAATTCTTGAGAAGAACAGCAGATCCAAAAAAGTTCTGCACTAAGCACTCATCCAAGAGATCTGAAGAAGATGCTCCTCTATAAGACCGCCAAGGAGATCTGGGATACACTCACGAGACTATACTCAGGAAGTGAAGATGTTAAAAAGAATCACATTCTTGCAGCTATGAAGGAGTATGAAAGTTTCCTCAAGACGAATGATGAATCACTGGAAGAATTCCACTTACGATTTCAAGGCTCTGTCGGACAAATGGAATTCATAGGGGAGAGCATCCCTGAATGGAAAGTCACGCACCACTTCCTACAAGCTTTAAACTCTCAGTGGGATGTCGTGACTTTGGCTCTTCAGGCTCAAAAGGACATAAAGGAAGTGACCCTTGAGGAACTCGTAGCAAGGCTCCAGAGTAATGATGGAATACAACAGAGGAAAGAAGGCCGACGAGTTCCTGACAAGGAACAATTAATAGCACTGAAAGTTGAGAGGGTCTTTGAACTAGCTTAGACTGATAACATATATGACTGTTGAGATGTGGCTACTACACGGATGAGTCCCTTACAAGGGAACATGTTCCCGTAGGACCCTATGGCTATCAATACCTGAACAAGGGAGACATGGCAAAGGAAACCTCCACAGGGAGTTTAGCCATCGCAAGGATCATGAGAAAAGCACTTCCAGAAGAAGGGACAAATGGCGAAGGACACCTCCATAAGGGAGTTTAGCCATTGCAAGGATCAGGAGAAAAGGATTCAGGTTAGGTATGGCACCCCATTATAGGTATGCTGGCACTGCAAGCAGAAAGGTTACTCCAGAAGGCAATGTTCCCTCCGTAGGGATCTTGAGAAAATGATAGAAATCGGGTATGACAAACAAGCTCAAGTGTGCTAGTATTGCAGACCGGAAGGACACCCCAGAAGGAACTATCCCCACAGAGGTGATCATAGAAGAAGCACATATAAAAATATATCCCCACCAAGGCAAGCACCCAAGAAGACCCATGAAACAGAACTTAGAGACATAAGTGGACTCGGAAACGCTTATATTACACGCGAATCAGGTAAGCCTAACTTTATCTAGGTGGATAAGAACTAATGTCTGTTGTTGCATGATGGAGAGAGGAGTACTTCCCAGTACGTACATAGTGCCTGATCAGGTCACATGATTTCTTAAGAACATTTTATCTCTCTCCACCAACAATCTGAAGGCTCAATCACCTTCAGAAATAAGAGTAAGGGTGAAGTTTTCAATTTGGGTGAAATGATTCTTATTGCAAATATTCATATTAGACATGATAAACAATCTGAAGTCTAATCTCCTTAGCATGTCACAAATGTAGGAAGAAAGTTACCTTCCTATCCTATGAATGCCTTGTTGAGTGTATAAGTACATGGATGGTATGATGAGTCGTAGTTGTACGACTATTTTATGTGTTAAAACCCCATCTTTTAGTGTTTGCATGTATGTTATTTCACTACCTGTGTGTAGTTTTCGTTCTCAGGTACATTCGGAGACCATGGAAGGAATATCGGCTAAAGAGAGCATGTAGAAGATGTTTTGCATCGAAGGAATGAAGTCCAAATGTTTGAAGACTGACTCAGTCTTGGGGGCGGACGCCTGAACAATTACGGGCGCGGACGTCTACTGATTTATGGTAATTGTTGAGACGTCCGCGGGAACTAAATGAAGAGACGTCCGCGGATGCCACCTGGCACTCGAAATTCATTATTTCTCGTTTGCAATCTCGAAATGAGTAGCACAGAACTCGAGGGGACTGAGAAGAGGGCGGCTGGCTCTGGAATTGTGAGGAGAAATCAGATTCAATTAGGGTTAGTCGTTCGAAGTTCGGTTTGTGAAGAAGAGTTCTTGGAGTAGGATTTCGATTATGATTCGTTGCTGGATTCAAGTATTGGAGTGGAGCTGCAGATTGGTGAAGGAATCGTCAACAGTATTTTCAATTCATTCTATTCAAAATACTTGATGATGTATTCCATTACGATGAGTAGCTAAACTCATATGTGTAGGCTAGAACTCCAAATTGTGATGTATTGATTTGAGACTTCTATTGATTTCTATGTTTTGCGTCATATTACTATACTATGTTCATGGAATTGATGTGCTAGCATGAGTGGAACCCTAGCGGGGGAGCTCTTGTTTGTTTGTTGATTTCAATTGTCAAGTTTACTAGCAACCTAGCGGGGATAGCAAACTAGGACACGAGTAATATACCACTAGGATTAAACACCCTAGGACAACTTGTTCAAATCTTCATGCAAGTCTAGCGAGTTAGGGTCTTGATTATCGCTAGCGCGAGATTAAGTACTAGAACTAGAACAGGGAGTATAACCTTAGCAGGAGAGCTCTAAGTTGTAGAACAATAGGAATCAAAACGGATTTGTCAATGATTTAGTCTTGCATCACAGTCGAAAGTTCTAGCTTGCACTTCTCTTTGATATTACATACCTGAATTCGTGTGACGATTGCTTTCTTAATACGTGATAACTGTTGCTTGTGTTTGTGTTTCTCAATTACGTGTTTGAATATTTAGTGAACAGATTCTCAGATCAATCTCTGTGGATACGACCCGACTTACCACTTGCTAGTCGGATTACAAATTATTATTTTTGAAGGGTACAACGACAGCCCGCCAAAATGGCGCCGTTGCCGGGGATTGGTAACGAGTAATCTCACTACGTATTACTTTCTTTTAGTTTTATTTTACTATCTTTTACCGTGTCACTTGATTATTTTCTGTTGAAGTAACAATGTCACAGAGAAGTGTTGAACGTGATCAAGAAGAGCGAAGTAGTGTGATAGGGGATAACATGCAAGAACGGAGGCAAGGACTGCCCCCTGTTAATCAAAGACTGCCACCCCCCAGAAATCAGCGAGGCAATGAGTTTGCTGGACATCGTGCAGCTAGACACGAGGATTACGAGAATGAGTTGGATCGACAATACCTCGGTGGAGGAAACCGATATGGACAGCTAGCTAGGCGTCGGGATTTGGGACGCACTATGAGAGGAGTGTGTGCGCCATATATTGATGAGGCACCTTGGTGCATTAGGTTGGATGAAGACGCAGAAGACATCGAGATAAAGAGTGGGGTGATACACCACTTACCCAAGTTTAGAGGAATGCCCGATGAGAACCCTCTAAGGCACTTGAAGGAATTTCATGGCGTTTGCATGTCCATGAAATCAGCTTCGGTTCCGGAAGATATCTTTAAATTAAAGACATTTCCCTTTTCTTTAGTAAGTCAAGCTAAATCTTGGTTGATGTCTTTGCCTTCAGGTTCTATTATTTCTTGGGAGCAAATGCAAAGGAAGTTCATGGACAAGTACTACTCCCATTCGAAGGCGGCTCAAACAAGAAAGGAGCTCTCTATGCTTAGACAAGGACGTGGAGAGACGTTGTTCGAGTATCTGGAGAGATTTAGGCTATTGGAGGAGAACTGTCCGAATCATGGAGTCCCGCAAAGAATGTTGCTTGAATACTTCATGGATGGGATGATTCTAATGGAAAGAAGAATGCTGGATGCCTCCGCTCAAGGGTCTATCCTTGACATGTACCCCGAGGAGATATGGGAGTTGATTGAGAGAGTTGCCGAGAGCACAAGGTATTTAGAAGAGACATATAAACCTGCACCAGTTGCTAATGTGAGTGTACATTCTGAATTGCAGGAACTGAAGGATATGATGGCTCAATTAGTGACGCAACAACCACAAGGCAATCAACAAGTGGAGCGTAAGGTAAACAAGTCCACTTATAATTCAACGAATAATGACAACGCTGTCTTTCAAGAAAGAGCAGAAGACGTGAATGTAGTGGGCTACATCAACAAGGGAGATTTGCCACCAAGGAGGTATGAAGGATACCAGGGCAACAACAAATGGCAACCAAGGCAGAATGATGGTGGTTGGCAAAGGAACAGCAATTATGATGCGGGGCAATCTTCGTACCCACAAAAGCAGCCGTACAAACCACCACACAACAAACAAGGAGATGAGGACCCGATCAAGGAGTTGAGAGAGGAAATGAGAGGCATGTTCAAGGAACTCACTCAAAAGATGGGCCAACAAGCTGGAGACGTGAACGAGCTAAAGAAGCAAGTGTCTCAAATTGCCAGTGCCGTGTACGAAAAGCGGGAAGACAAAGGAAAGCTGCCGTCACAAACAATTCCCAACCTAAAGTCCAACATTAGCGCTGTAATGCTTAGGAGTGGAAAGCAGTTGAAAAATGGAGGAGAAAAGCTGAATGAAGATTCCAACTCAGTGGTGCAGGCGGACGTCTCAACATTTAATCCGCGGACGCCTGAGGAATTAATGCAAAATACGGAGACGTCCGCGGAGGAAAAGCAAGAGACGTGCGCGGGCTCTTCAAACACTGGTAAGGAAATTCCAATTTCTAACACTCCTCTACCATTCCCAATGCAGGTTTCTAAGACCAACAAGAAGTCTATCACAGACAATGAGGTTTGGGAGTTGTTTAGCAAGGTGGAAATCAACATTCCACTTATTGAAGCAATTCGGCAAATTCCAAGGTACGCAAAATTCCTTAAAGAGTTATGTACTAACCGTAGGCGTACGACTAAGAATGAGCAGGTCATGCTTGGAGAGAGTGTATCAGCAGCGATACAAAGGAAGATGCCCAAAAAGTGTAAGGATCCCGGAACTTTTACCATTCCATGTGTTATTGGTAACGTAAGGGTGGAAAATTGTATGCTTGATCTTGGTGCGTCCATAAATGTTCTTCCTTACTCTTTGTACTTATCTTTGCGTATTGGTCCACTGAAACCCTCGGGTTTGACTATTCAATTGGCTGACCGATCGTGCACCCAACCTTTGGGTGTGATCGAGGATGTTTTGGTGCAGGTAGAAAATCTTATTTTTCCTGCAGATTTCTATGTGCTGAAAATGGATGAAGAGGAAGCACAAGATCAGCCACCAATTCTATTTGGTAGGCCATTCATGAAGACGGCTAGAGCTAAGATCGATGTGGATCGTGGCATGCTTTCCATGGAGGTGGAAGGTGAGGTAATAAACTTTAATATATATCAAGCTATGCAATATACACCTGATGATGTAGGAGTACACGCTTTGGATGCGATCGATGATCTAGTGGAATCTTCCGATATTCCCTGTGGGAACGATGTGCTTGAAATGATTTTGAGGGAGGCTATTGAGTCACGTGGCGCATCAATAGGGATGCTTCGTGATACTAGTGACATGCTACAGGAGCTTAGAGTTTTGGAACCATTAACCCCAAGGTATGAGGCTAATCAAGTTACTTTAACTAATAAATCTACACATGTACCATCTGTTGTACAGGCACCTGAGTTGCAGCTTAAGCCCTTACCAGAGCATTTAAAGTATATCTTTTTGAGAGATGGTGAGACGTTGCCGGTCATAATCAAGAAAGGCTTGGAGCCTAATCAGGAGGAGAGATTGGCAACGGTTCTGAAGAAGCATAAGACCGAGATTGGATGGACACTTGCGGACATCAAGGGAGTGAGCCCTACTGTGTGCATGCACCGGATTTTACTCGAGGATGGAGCCAAACCTGTGAGGCAGCCGCAGCGTAGGTTGAACCCATTGATGATGGAGGTGGTTCAAAAAGAGGTACAAAAGCTCTTAGATGCTGACGTGATTTATCCCATTTCAGATAGTCAATGGGTAAGCCCCGTACATGTAGTACCGAAGAAGACAGGGATTACAGTGGAGCTTAATGCTCAAGGTGAGTTGGTGACAAAGAGAATCCAGAATGGATGGCGCGTGTGCATCGACTACAGGAAGCTAAATGCAGTGACACGCAAGGATCACTTCCCTTTGCCATTCATTGACCAGATGTTGGATAGGCTCGCAGGTAAGCCTTACTTTTGTTTTTTAGATGGATTTTCTGGGTATAATCAAATTCCGATTGCAGCCGAAGGCCAGGACAAGACCACTTTCACGTGCCCATTCGGTACATTTGCATTTCGACGCATGTCTTTTGGTTTGTGCAACGCGCCTGCTGGTACCTTCCAGCGTGTGGTAATGAGTATTTTTTCGGAATTGATTAGTGATTGTGTTGAAGTGTTCATGGATCACTTCACTGTGTATGGAAATACTTTCGATGAATGCTTGCTTAATGTTGGTAGAGTGCTTGCACGTTGTGAGGAGACAAACTTGGTTTTGAATTATGAAAAATGTCATTTTATGGTCACTCACGGCATAGTATTGGGGCATGTTGTTTCTGGAGAAGGAATACAAGTAGATAAGGCTAAAATTGACTTGATTATTAGCTTACCTTACCCTACTGATCAGCGTGGTGTGAAGTCTTTTTTGGGACATGCAGGATTTTATCGCAGATTTTTAAAGGACTTCTCAAAAAGGGCGCTACCTCTCTCTAGATTGCTACAAAAGGATGCACCGTTTGAGTTTACGGAGGAATGCAAGGCGGCATTCGATGATCTTAAGGCGGCACTGACTAGTGCACTGATCATTCAAGCACCGGATTGGATGCAACCCTTCGAGATAATGTGTGATGCTAGCGACTACGCAGTTGGAGCGGTGCTCGGGCAAAGGAAGGAAAAGAAGCCTGTGGTGATCCATTATGCGTCTAGGACGCTTGACGCGGCTCAGCGAAATTATTCCACAATTGAAAAAGAGCTTTTAGTTGTTATATTTGCTTTAGAAAAATTTCGCTCATATTTGCTTGGTTCTAAAATTGTTGTCTTTTCTGATCATGCAGCTATTCGCTATTTGATGACGAAAAAGGAGTCCAAGCCGCGGCTGATTAGATGGATCCTCTTGCTACAAGAGTTCGATGTGGAAATAAAAGACAAAAAGGGCATTGAGAACACCGTGGCAGATCACTTGAGCCGAATAGTGAGAGAGGAGGAAACTGGAGCTATAACCGAAACATTCCCGGACGAGTATTTATTTGCTGTCCAAGAAAAAGCACCATGGTACGCTAACATAGTTAATTACCTGGTGGGAGGTAAGTTTCCTTCATCATTCACTATCGCTCAACGTTTGAGGCTTAAGCATGATTCGAATTATTATATTTGGGATGACCCGTATTTGTGGAAAATTGGTTCGGATCAAGTTGTTAGAAAGTGTGTGCCTGATTCTGAGATTTCTTCTATGCTAGCTTTTTGCCATGAACATGCGTGTGGTGGTCATTTTGGACCAAAGAGAACATCTAGGAAAATACTTGATAGTGGTTTCTTTTGGCCACATTTGTTTAAGGATGCATATAGTCATTGCAAAGCATGTGATAGATGTCAACGCGTAGGGAATATTTCTGCTAGGAACGAAATGCCTCAAATGCCCATTGTTGTTGATGAGATATTTGATATATGGGGTATTGATTTTATGGGACCGTTTCCCCCTGCGTATAATTTTCAATATATATTGGTTGCTGTTGATTATGTATCTAAGTGGGTCGAAGCTAAGGCCACCAAACATGATGATGGTAAGACGGTGGTGGATTTCTTGCGTACTAATATCTTTTGTAGGTATGAAGTACCAAAGGCGGTGATCAGTGACCAAGGGTCACACTTTTGCAATCGTTCCGTCGCGTCGGTGTTCAAACACTTTGGTGTTTGTCATCGTGTGTCCACCGCCTACCACCCTCAAACTAACGGACAAGCTAAAGTGTCGAACCGAGAGATCAAGTCTATACTAGAGAAGATGGTGAAGCCGTCAAGAAAGGATTGGCCAATAAGACTTGAAGAGGCATTGTGGGCTTACAGAACCGCCTACAAGACGCCAATTGGAATGTCGCCTTTTAGACTAGTTTATGGGAAGGCGTGTCATCTCCCGGTTGAGGTACAACATAAAGCTTTCTGGGCAATTAAAACATGCAACTTTGATCTAACCAATGCAGGGGATGAAAAGAAGCTACAGTTGAGTGAGTTGGAGGAGCTCCGCTTAGAGGCTTACGAGAGCCAGTCAGACTACAAGGCGAGAGCGAAAATGTACCATAACAAGTACATACTGAGGCGCAACTATGAAGTAGGGCAAAAGGTACTTTTATTTTCCTCAAGATTAAGATTTATGCCTGGAAAATTGCGTTCTCGTTGGACAGGTCCATACGTCGTTGTCAAGGTGTACAATCATGGGGCATTGGAATTGCGAAGACCCGAAGGAGGAGAGAGTTTCAAGGTGAATGGGCAAAGAGTCAAGCCATACTATGATGGGTTTGAGGCAGTCACAGAGGACGTTGAACTGGCGGAGCCGGTATATTCTACCTAGCTAGAGGTAATGTCCAGCCAAGGACGTAAAACAAAGGCGCTTACCGGGAGGCAACCCGGTGTGTTTTTTTTACTTTACACATTTTTTAGTAGATTAATTAGTGGAATTGGTACATTGATAAGGCGCCCCAAGCGCATTTTTTATTTCTGGTGGTTTCAGGTGATTGAGCGAAGAATGGAACTCAACTCAGTGGGTTAGGCGCACGTCTGAACAATTAAAGGCGCGGACGCCTTGACAATTACGATAAATCAAGAGACGTCCGCGGAATGGTAATTCAGGAGACGTCCGCGGAGCATCTCAGCACTTAAATCATATTTCGTTTACAGATCTGGTTTTTCAGAACAAAAAAAAACACGAACAAAGGCAAAACAACATCCGCGATTTTCAGCAATTCTCAGCTAAATCGTCAATTCTCAGCAATTCTCACCACGATGGATGGAGGTAAAGTCTTATCGATTGAATTATTATTGGATTAAGGTTTGGTGCGGATTGTAGTTGGATTGGATTGGATTGAGTCGGTGAATGAAGTGTACGAGTGTGGAATTGGTTTTTCGGAGTTGTGAAGTGTGGTGTTGAAGGTTATTTGGTCGGTTTCGCGGCCGGAAATTCATCGGAGTTCAGATCTGAGAATTCGGTATCCCGCGGACGTCTGAGGAATTAGGCGCGCGGACGTCTGAAGAATTTTGGAAATAGGCAAGGCCTCCGCGGAGCAGTAAATCAGAAGGGGTGCGCGGAATTTCAGGAAATTTCAGATTTTTGGCGTTTCAACTCAAGATGTCGCGTTCATCGAATCGTGCTAGTTCCTCCGGTTGATGATGCAGCACTAGTTCCGGATGTTGTCGATGATAGGCAGAGGTGGCAGATGGGACGTTTTGCGATTACGGCAATACGATGGGTATTAGCGACACTTACATGAGTCTTACGGGGACGAGACGCTACAGGCCGAGCGACGCTACAGCCTCAGCATTCACAGATCCTCTCTGGTATATGGTACACTTTATTTTGACGTCAAGTCTTTGACTGCGAGGGCGCACGGCAATGAGAAGCCGTCTCTCCGAGATCTGACGCTTCTAGGCTCTTTGGTGAGAGGGGTAGTCCCACACTGGTGACATTTTTTCTGTGAGCACTTGAAGCAGATTCGGCCTCGAGGGCCGCTTTGTGTGGGTGACATGGTGACTTATATGCTCCGCAGTCTTCATCCGGACGTGGATGCACTTCCAGGCCACAGTATTCTGGCTTATGGACTGGCTGACAGTGAAAGAGTTGGTTCTGGGAGGACATTCAAACTCAGCAGCGAGGGTGCAGTGCGTTGGACATATTTTGCTGATCCAGCTCTTAGGCCACCACCTAGCCCACCGCGACGGAGAGGGCGACCGCCAGGGCGTGGAGGACCCGCAGGGGGAAGGAGACGTCAGAGGGACGGGGTAGAGGTCCCGCTGAACGTAGTACATCCAGAGGACCAGGCGCAGAGACAGCCCGGACAGTATTCACAGGCACAAATTGACCATTTATTTAATGTGAACAGGGCGATGATGATGGCGATGGGTAGCGGCTTCTATCCAGTTTCAGCTCCCCAGGATGGCGCCCAGGAGATGCCATTCCACCCAAGTACACACAGCCACCACCAGACTATTAGGGGAGTACCAGTTCCCTCTTTTATTTTTATTTTTATTTGAGTCTGTTGAGTCTATTTTGTGCGAGTCTGTTTTGTTATACATCTCATCTCTTGAATTGTATCGTGAGGACACGGGTCCATCTAAGTGTGGGGTGGGATGTTGTTGAGTCAGTTGTGTGTCGTGTCTGTTGAGTCAGTCGCATGTCATGTGTCGTGATGAACTGATGATGTATGATGGACCATAATTATACGAATCAAAAACACAGTAAAACCCACCAAATTAGACTGTTGATCTATTTAACTTTTGCTTGTTAGTTCCGATATATTTCTACAGGGTATTTCAGAGCTTAGAGAGAATACATGCTAAAGAGGAGCTTTTAAAGCATAAAAGATGTTACGAGTCATTCCAAGGTCAAGATCATATGCCGACTGAAGAAATATCAAGGATCCTGACGTTGAATCACTCATAACAAATTAAGCAGAAGAGGAATCAAAGTCAGACGGAGCGAAATTGGACTGATAGTTTTGTGAAAAGACTGCACAAAACTGTCAAAATACACTCATGGACCAAGGTGACCGGCCACCTTGCTTGGAGGTGGCCAAGGGAGGAGCTCCTCCCCTCATGGTGACCGGCCACCGGCGGCTCCTCCCCTCATGGTGACCGGCGGCTTTTGCTCCTCCATGGAAAGCTTGCCATGTGGTGGCTCCTCCACCACATCTTCACCTCCTCCTCCTCCTCCCTTGGATCAAAAACACATGGAAGCCATCTCCACCCTCTATTTCTCCTCCCTTTGGCTATAAATACAAGCCATTCTCCTCTCATTTGTATCATCCAAAAATCAACATTTCACTTATCTCTCTAAGTTTTGTAAGTTTGGCTTTGGAAATAAAAGATTGCTCCCTTGGCGCTTCAACGGTTGTAAGTATTTTAATATTTATTTACCGTCTTTAATTTCCAATTCCTTAGTTATAATGTTTAGCGCGATAAATAGTAGCTAAACTAGTCGTTCGGTAGAAGGGGTAGACTTGTATTATAAAATGTTTTAGACTATTAATTTAGTGTCTCGTCTTTGTATTCAAAACTTGTTCTATGTGCCATATATTAGATCAGAACTTCCAAGGTTGAGTGGATGCTTGAAATGGCAAAGCTCTTCTGTGGAAGTTTGCAAACATACTCGGGTAAGTGGATGCTTGAAATGGCAAAGCTTATCTGAGGAGTTTGATCTCTCTCAAACACCATTTTGGGTAAATCGGAAAAGACAACCCAAAATGGATGCACATAGGCTAGTATACCTTGAAATGGGGTGCTAGTCTAAGTAGAACAAGGGCTTTACGTTTTTTGCAAAAGATTAGACAGTGTTGCAAGTCGAGTGCTTGAAATGGCCTTGATTCACTTTCGAACACTTTTGCAAAAGACTAGACAGTGTGGCAAATCGAGCGCCGGAAAAGGCCTTGATACACGTTTGAATACTTAGAAGATTCACTAAGGGTCAATGATAAACAGGATATAATACAAGGCCCCTGAAACCGAACGCTTTCTTTTAATTGTAATAATTATCAGTTACTTTCCAGTACTAAAACCAACCAACCAACCAATCAATCACTTAGCTGGTAGCTTTAAACCCAACCAACCAACCTAAAACACGCCCTTCCGCTGAATAATCCCCTCAAAGAACAATTATCCCCCTAATTCCCTTGGGTTCGACCCCTACTTACCACTTAATACCCAGTAGTGTAGTCGCGAGTAGCGGAAAATATAAATTTATTTTGCACAGAGAACATTGCACCTTAACGACAGTGCAGTGGGCTCCGTCAAAATTGGCGCCGTTGCCGGAGAATTAGCCGTCGGATAGTTGTTCTTTTTTCATTTCCCTATGACACTACCCACTACGCATGCATGGACAACGCGATATCTGCCCCTGTTCGGAGGAACGGAGGGAAAAGACCCAGTACAGCACTGCCGAAACTTCCACCACGTTTGCCACCACATCAAACCTGAAAATGAGGTGTTAGAGGAATTTAAGCTTAAATGCTTTAAATTCTCTCTAACTGACTTTGCCACGATATGGTACTACACATCCACCGCTTGCAGTGCAGAACGTTACGTAGATCTCTGCGTTCCATTCCTGAAGGAATTCTCCCCACCATCCTTACGCCAAGAAACCCGTGAGAGAATCATGTGCCTTCAACAATCCCGGGATGAGACCTTGGACGAATACTACACGAACTATGATGCCATCGTCTCAAGCTGCCCGCACCATGGATTCACGAAGAAGGTTCTTCTCCAAAAATTTCTTCGTGGAATGAGGTCCGAAGAGCTGGGAAGAGTTAACGAAGCAATGAGGAGATCAGCCGGAAACTTCACCATTGCAGACATGTGGTACCTCATAATTGGTCTGGCCGCTGCCACAAGACGAGTACCCCAAACTGACGAGGAAATGCAGATAAATGAAGCTGACCCTGAGGCAGACAAAGAAGAAACTATCGAGCCGTCAGAAGAGACTCCTGAACCATCAGAAGAATCAGATATGGAAAGCACCGGAAGCAACAAGGTTGGAGTCCAGAACACCACTGACGAACTGCCCAATTCATACCCGACTATCATTACCCGGGCAGCCGAGACTATCTACGACCAGTTCCTCACTGACAATCATAACGAGGCCGAACCAAGCCTTAAGATGCAAGCTTCCCGACTTTTCCCTTCGATCAATAGACAAATCGCTGAAAACTATGTGATCCATGAAGAGGCTGAAAAGAGGATGGGAAAAGGGCCTCTGCAGAATGACTCCTCGATGGAGCAGTGTTACACCGTAGCTGGACTAGGCAGTCCCAAACACAAGAACTTCAAAAGGCTAGTAGTGAAAGCTCCCTCACCCCCTCCGGGGTATTGGAAAGAAAAGATCCCAAAACAAAGGAGTCCTGACCCAAGCACATCATCTCGCAAGAAATCGGGAAAAGGCAAGGCAAGAAGCAACACAGGAACGGTGGCAAAATACGACCTGAGCCACCCATGGGACCCAAACCAGTAATCCACAACGAGGTACTGTCGAGCCAACGACGTTAAACAAGTGCACTGGTCGGGAGGTTACCCGACACTATCTTACTTTCTGTCATTTAAATTCTGTCATTTAATTTTCTGTCTTAGTCATTCTCACATATATATATTAGCTTGCATGACTTTTGAACTAAGGCACGCCTTCGTTCAAAAGTGTGGGGTGAGAACCACCGTTGTATATAAATAACATGCTTGCTGTTTTCTTTTTTAGTAATAGTATCTTTTTGAAAATATGAACTTAAGAATGTGAAAAAGATAGATCTTAGTTCATGCATTAACCTTGTGAAAATTCAAACTGTTTAAAAGTTTAGAATATAACTTTTCAATTGTCCTTTGTGCTGAGATAAACTAGGGATGTGGAGTTGACATAAACCGCCCTAGAGAGGCTTGGCAAGCAATCGAAGGATCGAATCAAACTATATGGTTTTCGAAGTCAGTGGAGGCTGCACTTGGGGTTTCAGTGAAGATTGAAGTCATCTCCGCCATGCAGTGTTTATGCAAAAAAGAAAAAAGGCGAGGACGGGAATCAGACCGTCCTCTCTCTGGTTAAAGTAGCCGAGAAAATAGATGAGCGACCCTCATCTTGACCCGCGCGAAACAACAACGATGAGAGGAGCGGGGAGGTATTTCCATAGGCTTGCGGGCGATGATTGGACCTCCCAAAAAGGCTTGAGAAAATGGACTAGCAAAGCCACAAAAAGGCGAAAAGCTCGAAGAAGCAAATCAAGAGGCCAAAGGCCCAAAATTGTGAAGGTTTAACCAAACAAAAAGTGAAGTACTCAAAGAGTCAAATCAAAGGCCAAAGGCCGATTCACTACAAAAGCAGTCCCTCGCCAAAAGAAAAATCAAAGTACTCAAACCAGTGAAACCCGAACCAAATCACGTGCTAGAGAAAGCTACAAGGAAACCATATAGTGAGAGACAATCCCGAGGTTGCAGTCCAGGAGCCTAAAAAGGGCTATCTCCCGAAACATCCAATATAATTTGCATCTCAGCACGGAGGTACAAGTATTAAGTTTCTTCTATTTATTTACGCAGTTTAATTTGGTAATAAGTAGTAATGCATGAATTAGGATAGATAAGTACCACAGTCTAATTTTCATATTCCAAAACCAACTTAGAGTGCCGCCCTTTAATAGCATTGTTCGGGACGAACAACTAAAAGTGTGGGGTGATCTGATGGACCATAATTATACGAATCAAAAACACAGTAAACCCACCAAATTAGACTGTTGGTCTATTTAACTTTTGCTTGTTAGTTCCGATATATTTCTACAGGGTATTTCAGAGCTTAGAGAGAATACATGCTAAAGAGGAGCTTTTAAAGCATAAAAGATGTTACGAGTCATTCCAAGGTCAAGATCATATGCCGACTGAAGAAATATCAAGGATCCTGATGTTGAATCACTCATAACAAATTAAGCAGAAGAGGAATCAAAGTCAGACGGAGCGAAATTGGACTGATAGTTTTGTGAAAAGACTGCACAAAACTGTCAAAATACACTCATGGACCAAGGTGACCGGCCACCTTGCTTGGAGGTGGCCAAGGGAGGAGCTCCTCCCCTCATGGTGACCGGCCACCGGCGGCTCCTCCCCTCATGGTGACCGGCGGCTTTTGCTCCTTGATGGACCCAAATTATACGAATCATAAACACCGTAAAACCCCCTTAATTAGACTGTTGGTCTATTTAACTTTTGCTTGTTAGTACCGATATATTTCTACAGGGTATTTTGGCGCTTAGAGAGAAAACACGCTAAGGAGAGGATTTTACGCTGAAAAGATGTTTAGAGGTATTCCAAGGTCAAGATCAGACGCTGACTGAAGAAATCTCAAGGATCCTGACATGGAATCACTCCAAACAAATCAAGTCAAAGAGGAATTTGCATTGAAGACTCAACCGACCGGGTGAGAAAATGCCGCAGAAACCACCCGACCGGTTGAGGCAGTTCCAGGCTCTCCGCCGAGCTAACCAAGCACTCAATTCAGGTCGCTCGAGCAAACCACCTCATCTGACAATTCCACCTCGACCAAAATGTTCCAAATGGAAAATAAGGCGGAAGTTGTCGAGACTCCAAGGCAAATGCTCGAGCAGATTGGCAGTTAGCTCAATGCAAAGGCAAAGGCCCGGCGCGCATTGGCACCCAAACCAAGTCGCTCGACCCAACGGATGCATCTGGAGATTCTGGCTCGACCAAGATGTTTGGAATGCCTACCAAGTCGGACAATCTCGCTTCCCGGACAAAACGCTCGAGCAGATTGGCCCAATTCCAAGTAAAAGCCTCGCGCATAGGCATCAAGACCAAAGTGCTCGACCAAACCATGGAATTTGGAAAATCTGGCTCGACCATTAGTCTTAGAATCACTTGGACATTCCAAATCAACTATCAAAATGCACGCTTGGACAAGATGACCGGCAACCACCCTTGAAGGTGGCCAAGGGAGGAGCTCCTCCCCATTCCACCACCTGCTACCGGCGGCTGCTCCTCCATGTGACCGGCTGCTCCTCCACCCCCCATGTGGCAGCTCCTCCTTGCTCCTCCTCCTCAACCCTTGGATCAAAGGACACTTGCCACCATCTCCACCACCCATCTCCTCCCCTTTTGGCTATAAATACAACCCTCCTCCTCCTCATTTCAAACATTCAAAAAATTGTAATTCACTTCTCTCTCTAAATTTTGTAAGTGTGGTTTTGGAAATAAAGCTTGCTTCCTTGGCGCTTCAACGGTTGTAAGTCTTTCTTTGTATTTAATTTACTGCTTTTATAATGCTTAGCGCGATAAATAGTAGCTAAACTAGTCGTTCGGTAAAAGGGGCAAACTTGTATTATAAAATGTTTTAGACTATTAACTTAGTGTCTCGTCTGTGTATTCAAAACTTATTCTATGTGCCATATATAAGATTAGAATCTCCAAGGTTGAGTGGACCATTTGTAACTGGACCAAAGGGACCAAATGGGCAAGCTCTTCCTTGGGGGTTCGTGATCATACTCGGGTAAGTGGACCATTTGTAACTGGACCAAAGGGACCAAATGGGCAAGCTTATCCGAGGAGTTCGATCTATCTAAAAAACCATTTGGAAACTGGACCAAAGGGACCAAATGGATGCACATAGACTAGTATACCTTGAAATGGGGTGCTAGTCTAAGTAGAACAAGGGTCTTACGTTTTCTGCAAAAAGTGTTGCGAGTCGAGTGCTTGAAATGGCCTTGATTCACTTATGCACACTTTTGCAAAAGACTAGAAAGTGTGGCAAATCGAGCGCCGGAAAAGGCCTTGATACACGTTTGAATACTTAGAAGATTCACTAAGGGTCAATGATAAACAGGATATAATACAAGGCCCCTGAAACCGAACGTTTTCTTTTAATAATTATCAGTTTACTTTCCAGTACTAAAACCAACCAACCAACCAATCAATCACTTAGCTGGTAGCTTTAAAACCAACCAACCAATCCCAAAATCGTCCAACTTAAAGAACCACTTATCCCCCTAATTCCCTTGGGTTCGACCCCTACTTACCACTTACTACCCAGTAGTGTAGTCGCGACTAGCGGATATTATAAATTTATTTGTACAGAGAACACTGCACCTTAACGACAGTGCAGTGCGCTCCGTCAAATTGGCGCCGTTACCGGGGAATTAGCCATCGGATTAGTTGTTCTTTCCCCCCTATGTCCTCATGACGCAACCCCCTTCGTATGCATGGACAACACGATATCTGCCCCTGTTCGGAGGAACAGAGGGAGAAGACCCAGTACAGCACTGCCGAAACTTCCACCACGTCTGCTACCACATTAAACCTGCTAACGAAATGTTAGAGGAATTTAAGCTTAAGTGCTTCAAATTCTCTCTAACTGATTTCGCCACGATATGGTACTACACATCCACCGCTTGCAGTGCAGAACGTTACGTAGATCTATGCGTTCCATTCCTGAAGGAATTCTCCCCACCATCCTTACGCCAAGAAACCCGTGAGAGAATCATGTGCCTTCAACAATCCCGGGATGAGACTTTGGACGAATATTACACGAACTATGATGCCATTGTCTCAAGCTGCCCGCACCATGGATTCACGAAGAAGATTCTTCTCCAAAAATTTCTTCGTGGGATGAGGTCCGAAGAGCTGGGAAGAGTTAACGAAGCAATGAGGAGATCAGCCAGAATCTTCACCATTGCAGACATGTGGTACCTCATAATTGGCCTAGCCGCTGCCACAAGACGAGTACCCCAAACTGACGAGGAAATGCAGATAGATGAAGCTGACCCTGAGGCAGACAAAGAAGAAACTACCGAGCCGTCAGAAGAGACTCCTGAACCATCAGAAGAATCAGATATGGAAAGCACCGGAAGCAACGAGGTTGGAGTCCAGAATACCACTGACGAACTGCCCAATTCATACCCAACTCTCATCACCCGGGCAGCCGAGACTATCTATGACCAGTTCCTCACTGACGATCATAACGAGGCAGAACCAAGCCTCAAGAGGCAAGCTTCCCGACTTTTCCCTTCGATCAATAGACAAATCGCTGAAAACTATGTGATCCATGAAGAGGCGGAAAAGAGGATGGGAAAAGGACCTCTGCAGAATGACTCCTCGATGGAGCAGTGTTACACCGTAGCTGGACTAGACAGTCCCAAATACAAAAACTGCAAAGGGCTTGTAGTGAAAGGTCCCTCACACCCTCCGGGGTATTGGAAAGAAAAGATTCCAAAACAAAGGAGTCCTGACCCAAGCACATCATCTCGCAAGAAATCGGGAAAAGCCAAGGCAAGAAGCAACACAGGAACGGTGGAAAAATTCGACCTAAGCCACCCATGGGACCCAAACCAGTAATCCACAACGAGGTATCGTCGAGCCAACGACGTTAAACAAGTGCACTGGTCGGGAGGTAACCCGACACTATCTTACTTTCTGTCATTTAAATTCTGTCATTTAATTTTCTGTCTTAGTAATTCTCACATATATATATTAGCTTGCATGACTTTTGAACTAAGGCACGCCTTCGTTCAAAAGTGTGGGGTGAGAACCACCATTGTATAAAAATAACATGCTTGCTGTTTTCTTTTTTAGTAATAGTATCTTTTTGAAAATATGAACTTAAGAATGTGAAAAAGATAGACCGAAATTCATGCATTTACCTTGTGAAAATTCAACTGTCTAAAAACTTAGGACGTAACTTTTCATTTGTCCTTTGTGCTGAGATTAACTAGAGATGTGGAGTTGACATAAATCGCCCGAGAAAGGCTTGGCAGGCAATCAAAGGATCTTATCAAACTATATGGTTTTCGAAGTCAGTGGAGGCTGCACTTCGGGTTTCAGTGAAGATTGAAGTCATCTCCGCCATGCAGTGTTTATGCAAAAAGAAAAGAAAAGGCGAGGACGGGAATCAGACCGTCCTCTCTCTAGTTAAAGTAGCCGAGAAAATAGATGAGCGACCCTCATCTTGACCCGCGCGAAACAACAACGATGAGAGGAGCGGGGAGGTATTTCCATAGGCTTGCGGGCGATGATTGGACCTCCCAAAAAAAGGCTTGAGAAAATGGACTTGCAAAAGCCACAAAAAGGCGAAAAGCTCGAAGAAGCAAATCAAGAGGCCAAAGGCCCAAAATTGTGAAGGTTTTAACCGAACGAAAAAAGTGAAGTACTCAAAGAGTCAAATCAAAGGCCAAAGGCCGATTCACTACAAAAGCAGTCCCTCGCCAAAAGAAAAATCAAAGTACTCAAACCAGTGAAACCCGAACCAAATCACGTGCTAGAGAAAGCTACAAGGAAACCATATAGTGCGAGCCGGTCCCGAAATTGCAGTCCAGGAACCAAAAAAGGGCTATCTCCCGAGACATCCGGAACAATTTGCATCTCAGCACGGAGGTACAAGTATTAAGTTTCTTCTATTTATTTACACAGTTCAATTTGGTAATAAGTAAGTAATGCATGAACTAGGATAAATCGAGTCCCACAGTCTAATTTTCATATTCCAAAGCCAACTTAGAATGCCGCCCTTTAATAGCATTGTTCGGGACGAACAACTAAAAGTGTGGGGTGATATGATGGACCCAAATTATACGAATCATAAACACCGTAAAACCCCCTTAATTAGACTATTGGTCTATTTAACTTTTGCTTGTTAGTACCGATATATTTCTACAGGGTATTTTGGCGCTTAGAGAGAAAACACGCTAAGGAGAGGATTTTACGCTGAAAAGATGTTTAGAGTTATTCCAAGGTCAAGATCAGACGCTGACTGAAGAAATCTCAAGGATCCTGACATGGAATCACTCCAAACAAATCAAGTCAAAGAGGAATTTGCATTGAAGACTCAACCGACCGGGTGAGAAAATGCCGCAGAAAACACCCGACCGGTTGAGGCAGTTCCAGGCTCTCCGCCGAGCTAACCAAGCACTCAATTCAAGTCGCTCGAGCAAACCACCTCATCTGACAATTCCACCTCGACCAAAATGTTCCAAATAGAAAATACGGTGGAAGTTGTCGAGACTCCAAGGCAAATGCTCGAGCAGATTGGCAGTTAGCTCAATGCAAAGGCAAAGGCTCGGCGCGCATTGGCACCCAAACCAAGTCGCTCGACCCAACGGATGCATCTGGAGATTCTGGCTCGACCAAGATGTTTGGAATGCCTACCAAGTCGGACAATCTCGCTTCCCGGACAAAACGCTCGAGCAGATTGGCCCAATTCCAAGTAAAAGCCTCGCGCATAGGCATCAAGACCAAATTGCTCGACCAAACCATGGCATTTGGAAAATCTGGCTCGACCATTAGTCTTAGAATCACTTGGACATTCCAAATCAACTATCAAAATGCACGCTTGGACAAGATGACCGGCAACCACCCTTGAAGGTGGCCAAGGGAGGAGCTCCTCCCCATTCCACCACCTGCTACCGGCGGCTGCTCCTCCATGTGACCGGCTGCTCCTCCACCCCCCATGTGGCAGCTCCTCCTTGCTCCTCCTCCTCAACCCTTGTATCAAAGGACACTTGCCACCATCTCCACCACCCATCTCCTCCCCTTTTGGCTATAAATACAACCCTCCTCCTCCTCATTTCAAACATTCAAAAAATTGTAATTCACTTCTCTCTCTAAATTTTGTAAGTGTGGTTTTGGAAATAAAGCTTGCTTCCTTGGCGCTTCAACGGTTGTAAGTCTTTCTTTGTATTTAATTTACTGCTTTTATAATGCTTAGCGCGATAAATAGTAGCTAAACTAGTCGTTCGGTAAAAGGGGCGAACTTGTATTATAAAATGTTTTAGACTATTAACTTAGTGTCTCGTCTGTGTATTCAAAACTTATTCTATGTGCCATATATAAGATTAGAATCTCCAAGGTTGAGTGGACCATTTGTAACTGGACCAAAGGGACCAAATGGGCAAGCTCTTCCTTGGGGGTTCGTGATCATACTCGGGTAAGTGGACCATTTGTAACTGGACCAAAGGGACCAAATGGGCAAGCTTATCCGAGGAGTTCGATCTATCTAAAAAACCATTTGGAAACTGGACCAAAGGGACCAAATGGATGCACATAGACTAGTATACCTTGAAATGGGGTGCTTGTCTAAGTAGAACAAGGGTCTTACGTTTTCTGCAAAAAGTGTTGCGAGTCGAGTGCTTGAAATGGCCTTGATTCACTTATGCACACTTTTGCAAAAGACTAGAAAGTGTGGCAAATCGAGCGCCGGAAAAGGCCTTGATACACGTTTGAATACTTAGAAGATTCACTAAGGGTCAATGATAAACATGATATAATACAAGGCCCCTGAAACCGAACGTTTTCTTTTAATAATTATCAGTTTACTTTCCAGTACTAAAACCAACCAACCAACCAATCCCAAAATCGTCCAACTTAAAGAACCACTTATCCCCCTAATTCCCTTGGGTTCGACCCCTACTTACCACTTACTACCCAGTAGTGTAGTCGCGAGTAGCGGATATTATAAATTTATTTGTACAGAGAACACTGCACCTTAACGACAGTGCAGTGCGCTCCGTCACTCCTCCATGGAAAGCTTGCCATGTGGTGGCTCCTCCACCACATCTTCACCTCCTCCTCCTCCTCCCTTGGATCAAAAACACATGGAAGCCATCTCCACCCTCCATTTCTCCTCCCTTTGGCTATAAATACAAGCCATTCTCCTCTCATTTGTATCATCCAAAAATCAACATTTCACTTATCTCTCTAAGTTTTGTAAGTTTGGCTTTGGAAATAAAAGATTGCTCCCTTGGCGCTTCAACGGTTGTAAGTATTTTAATATTTATTTACCGTCTTTAATTTCCAATTCCTTAGTTATAATGTTTAGCGCGATAAATAGTAGCTAAACTAGTCGTTCGGTAGAAGGGGTAGACTTGTATTATAAAATGTTTTAGACTATTAATTTAGTGTCTCGTCTTTGTATTCAAAACTTGTTCTATGTGCCATATATTAGATCAGAACTTCCAAGGTTGAGTGGATGCTTGAAATGGCAAAGCTCTTCTGTGGAAGTTCGCAAACATACTCGGGTAAGTGGATGCTTGAAATGGCAAAGCTTATCTGAGGAGTTTGTTCTCTCTCAAACACCATTTTGGGTAAATCGGAAAAGACAACCCAAAATGGATGCACATAGGCTAGTATACCTTGAAATGGGGTGCTAGTCTAAGTAGAACAAGGGCTTTACGTTTTTTGCAAAAGATTAGACAGTGTTGCAAGTCGAGTGCTTGAAATGGCCTTGATTCACTTTCGAACACTTTTGCAAAAGACTAGACAGTGTGGCAAATGGAGCGCCGGAAAAGGCCTTGATACACGTTTGAATACTTAGAAGATTCACTAAGGGTCAATGATAAACAGGATATAATACAAGGCCCCTGAAACCGAACGCTTTCTTTTAATTGTAATAATTATCAGTTACTTTCCAGTACTAAAACCAACCAACCAACCAATCAATCACTTAGCTGGTAGCTTTAAAACCAACCAACCAACCTAAAACACGCCCTCCCGCTGAATAATTCCCTCAAAGAACAATTATCCCCCTAATTCCCTTGGGTTCGACCCCTACTTACCACTTACTACCCAGTAGTGTAGTCGCGAGTAGCGGAAAATATAAATTTATTTTGCACAGAGAACATTGCACCTTAACGACAGTGCAGTGGGCTCCGTCAATGTACTGCTATGCTTTCCTTCTATGTCGAGATCTTATTTCCAGCTTTGTATAACTATTGTGCTCATTTGCCTAAAAATGCAAAATTTCAAAATTTTCGATGCTTTGTTCTTGTGAGTTGTGATATGCAGGGATGTGGAGTTGACAGAAATGTCCCGGAAAGGTACGGTAAGTTGCAGGAAATTCTGAGTTTTGGTTCTGATGATTGAGAAAAGCGGTGGAGGTTGACGCTTCACTAGCCTAATCCTGAGAGTAGCTCCGTCACAAAGTATACAAGTTTATTCATGCGTTCGCAGTGGTGGCGGGACAGAGAAAACAAACTGTCCATCTCTAGTCGAAGTAGCTGGGAATGGGTGGGTAACCCCTACCTTGCCTCATGCAGAAAAGACGAGGATGAGAAAAGAGCGGGACGCACTCCTATGCTGTTATTCGGAGGCTATGATTGGAGTGGTTCAAGGGCGCAAATGATTATGGGGACAAGAAACAAATTCAAAAGCCGAAGGCAAACCATCAAGTAAGAAAAAAATCAAAATCTGATTGATTCAAGCAAGATGTGTCGTTTATCAAAGTCCATACAAGTTAAGGAATTCAAAGCTCAACGGTATGAAAGCGGTGAATTAATCACGTGTCAGAGAAAGCCGCTGACTCAATCAAAAGACCAAAACTCAGAAAAGAATGCAATGTCCGTGGTACCTATAGGGGACTATCTCCCAATCATCCAAGGTCATTTGAATTTCAACTCGCGAGGTAACAAGTATCGAAACATGTATGTTTGCTCGCATTGTTAGAATCTTGAGCATGATAGGATTATAGAATGGATTTAGGATTGACATGTAAGGATTGACATGACTAGTACGTTGTAGTTCTTTCTGTGGCTTTGTTCTTGTTCGAGACGAACAAGTTCAAGTGTGGGGTAGTTTGATGAGTCGTAGTTGTACGACTATTTTATGTGTTAAAACCCCGTCTTTTAGTGTTTGCATGTATGTTATTTCACTACCTGTGTGTAGTTTTTGTTCTCAGGTACATTCGGAGACCATGGAAGGAATATCGGCTAAAGAGAGCATGTAGAAGATGTTTTGCATCGAAGAAATGAAGTCCAAATGTTTGAAGACTGACTCAGTCTTGGGGGCGGACGCCTGAACAATTACGGGCGCGGACGTCTACTGATTTATGGTAATTGTTGAGACGTCCGAGGGAACTAAATGAAGAGACGTCCGCGGATGCCACCTGGCACTCGAAATTCATTATTTCTCGTTTGCAATCTCGAAATGAGTAGCACAGAACTCGAGGGGACAGAGAAGAGGGGCGGCTGACTCTGGAATTGTGAGAGAAATCAGATTCAATTAGGGTTAGTCGTTCGAAGTTCGGTTTGTGAAGAAGAGTTCTTGGAGTAGGATTTCGATTGAGATTCGTTGCTGGATTCAAGTATTGGAGTGGAGCTGCAGATTGGTGAAGGATTCGTCAACAGTATTTTCAATTCATTCTATTCAAAATACTTGATGATGTATTCCATTACGATGAGTAGCTAAACTCATATGTGTAGGCTAGAACTCCAAATTGTGATGTATTGATTTGAGACTTCTATTGATTTCTATGTTTTGCGGCATATTACTATACTATGTTCATGGAATTGATGTGCTAGCATGAGTGGAACCCTAGCGGGGAAGCTCTTGTTTGTTTGTTGATTTCAATTGTCAAGTTTACTAGCAACCTAGCGGGGATAGCAAACTAGGACACGAGTAATATACCACTAGGATTAAACACCCTAGGACAACTTGTTCAAATCTTCATGCAACTCTAGCGAGTTAGGGTCTTGATTATCGCTAGCGCGAGATTAAGTACTAGAACTAGAACAGGGAGTATAACCTTAGCGGGGGAGCTCTAAGTTGTAGAACATTAGGAATCAAAACGGATTTGTCAATGATTTAGTCTTGCATCACAGCCGAAAGTTCTAGCTTGCACTTCTCTTTGATATTACATACCTGAATTCGTGTGACGATTGCTTTCTTAATACGTGATAACTGTTGCTTGTGTTTGTGTTTCTCAATTACGTGTTTGAATATTTATTTAACAGATTCTCGGATCAATCTCTGTGGATACGACCCGACTTACCACTTGCTAGTCGGATTACAAATTATTATTTTTGACGGGTACAACGACAGCCCGCCATACCTGTGTAGGGAAGATGAGAAAACAAAATTTAAAGTGGACTCGTCCTTTTTCCCCTAAAGAGGAACGATATCTTCCCTCAAGGACAAACGATACCATTTGTGGTATGGATGATGTGGCCGTGCTAGTCTATGACTTCTCTCAAAGCCGCACCACATAGGGCGACTAAGCGTACATCGTAAGGGTGAGATCAATTTGGATAACTTATGCAGTACGTATGCGAGAGGGATGGACGTAAGATTGTCAACTTAGTCGAGGAAAGAGGTAAGTACTATATGTGCCATGGTACCCATTCGTATGGACTTATATGGCTCTTTGCACTCAAGAAGTTATGGAGGTAATAGGTATGTAATTGTGATTATTGATGATTACTTGTGCAACACCTGGTTTTTATTTATATATCTAAAGATGAGGTGTTTGTAGAATGTGTGGTCGGGATGAAAATTTTGAAAAGACACATGAACTAGCCCCTACAGAGTATACGTACATATCAAGAGCGACATTCAAAAGCTAACAGTTTCTTGCCTTCTGCAGGATCAAAGACCGAATGGGTCACATCTCAGAGGACTCATGGAATACTCAACACATAGCCGTGTATTAAAAAGCTCACAATAAATAGCTGAGAAAGATAGATAAAATCATTCATGTGATCCTTGACGAGGATGCAATCGCGGAAGATCTAGCCCAAGATGATGGAGTGCCTTGACATTTGCAGTTCGAGGCATTGAGATTGCTACTCAGTCAAAAACATTTATAAACCGGTAAGTACCAGGTCGTCCAAGGAGTAAACGAAAACCTGATTCCACTGTTCAATCTTCCTCTAAACTATTTGTTTTTTAGATTTGGTTGGTTTGAAATCATTAAATGAACTCGACAAATAGTAATAAAAGAGGGTTTAATAAATCTAAGAAAGCATTTCCCAGGGCATCTACTTTCCACTCCTATGCATACAACTCTAGTCACTCACAACCCAGTATAGCGTAAGAGTCTATACAGATCTATTACGGCTAATACATCTATCTAAACGGATTCCAACCCTTGGCTGCTTCTCACGAGTAGAGGAAGACGTATCTCACACGTTGACCTCAACCCCTCGGTATTGTTGGTCCACGTCCAGTTCGGAGCTCGTGAATACCCACCCTCGTCGCGCAGCCACTCCTTTCGGACGGGTAAAAACTAGCCTATCGTGAAGCACGATGGTCACCCTCATGAACACCGTCAAGCTAAGGTAAAACACATAGATTTCCGGGATCTTAGTCGTCACCCCCTAGAGTTCATAGCCGATGATCCTTACCTTATACTTATATAGATCCCCTCAGATGCCTATGAGTGTAATACAACAATAACAACAAGTGAAATACAACCCAGAATAGAAACTCAACACTAACAAAGGTGTAATAAGGTTCAGATCCAGTTATGTACATCGAAGGGTTCCATAAGACCCCAGAAAACAAAAATGATTACTCAGGGCTCATATCCATAGATTCAATATAGGAAAATTAATGAAACAACAAAGGAATACAAGAGGGTAAGATGTACTAGACGATCGCCCCCTCCGGTAACTCCCTGGGCTGGATAATCAGTTTTTGGTAAAACCATCTTCCGTACGTAAAACCTCTTGGAGGAATCTGACATGTACATCACACTCTCTGTAAAAACCAAGTATCCATATTTATAAGCACATGCCTAAAGGTCCCACCTTTATGCCGTTGTCTCGGGCAAAACTGAATTTCCTCGCCTGGTGGGGTCTGGCCGGAGACTGCAAAAAATGTGAGCTTTAGTCAAAAAGACATCGTTCAGGTTAGGGCGTCAAGGAGATGCACTTCAAGGTCATCCTATCAAAACTAACTGGCAGTTTGGAGCGTATTGCCCTCGAGATTGTGGTACATCGGCTCAGACCAGTCGGGACAACCTAGTTGCGAGTGGCCTTCTTTTGGCTCCTTTTCACTTTTTTTTGCTTTGTTTTGACTAGTTCTGCTACTCCAGAGGGTTTGGACAGTGTTGCATAATATTATACCTGATAAGTCAAAAGAGTGTCAAATGGCTTCAAAAATACACAGGAACGAGTCAAAACCGAAGGAAGATGCGGAGGGATACAAGTCAAATTCTACTTATCAAAACAGTCCACATTTAAGGTTTGATCGTCCCGAGCAAACAATCAAAGCTAGCAAACAAAGTGGAATAATCTGTTGATTATTTCTATCCTATCATGAATTTAAAAAACTATTCCTAACTCCTTTCAATAGGTGTTACGAGTGCATTTACCGTATGCACAAAGCTATTAAACCCCGAGGCTGCCCTAGTGGACGAGTTGTACTCTTATGAGAGTTTTCAGGAAAAGGAATACTCACAAATCCCTTGTGTGATCAACCCAGGTGAATGCAAACATAAGTGTATACCAATTAAGCTTTGTTAATTCAAACTAAACCTTATACACCCCACGCTAGAGCTTTGGTCAATCTGAACGGGATTGCCTTCGAGTCGTTTAAAGCCGGATGAGTCAATGCATTCAGTTAAGGTTAGTGCTAGAACTATCGAGAGTCTAACCCAAATGTCATTTCTTTCTTGTGTTACGATAGTTACGCAAGGTTTTCAGGTTACCATGGATGTGCCAGCTGCATACATGTGCTAGAGAAAGAGGCTAGTCCACGAGCTAACGACTAAATTCATTCCCAAGTCTCAGATCGCGTTCATCGTGATCCATAAGGAAAGAGGAGTTTGGCAAAATATTTGATCTAAATAATCAATGCAACCAAACATTGGTCGTTTCAAGGGTTCCTCCAGTCCCAACTCTTTAGTTCCTAGTGCCCGGCTAACTCACACCTATATAGGAAGATGGGAAATCACGTTGTCAAGTATCAAGTGTGTATTTTACTTGGCCTTTGCTTGCAACTACTTTCGAGGGGAACTTTTCTTCCTAACCCTCGGCACTTGCATTATTTTGAGAACAACTTCATTTTGAAGTGAACTTTTTCGGCCGGGGTTACCTTTTTCACGCTCTTTGACCATGTAAAATTTTTAAATGTGGCCTATTTTTGCCCTTTTTTCAACTCCACACTTAAAACTTGACAACATGCTTAAGGTAGTTGGAGGAAGTGTGAGCGATGCCAGAGCACATGGATCCAAAGAAAGGGGTTAGGAGTCACCCAAGAACGATTGCAAGGTGTTTATTTAATTCACAAAAGTTCACTTAGACCATGGCTCATTATTCACACAAAAAATAGATAAGTGGGTAGACTAAGGGTAGTTTAAGCACTCATTTAAAGGAATGCGTGACTACTAGGCCTAGATCAGCTCTAAGCTCTCTACTTTAGACATGAAACAGAGTTCGGATGGGATTTCCCGAAGCTAAGAATGAAGCTACGAGCTTAAAAAGTGACTTCAATGTTAAGGGTTTATCAAACAATTACAAGTTCCTATCTCATGATCATAGCTTATAAACTGTGAACTTTTGTGCCTACCACTCCATACTTAAAGCTTAGTCCCTAAGTGCATATAATGAAATAAAAGTAAGGCATAAGGCGCAAGAGGAACTTGCCTCGTTCGTGGAAGTGGTCCCTCTTGAGTAGCCCCAGCCGATACTTGCTAGTTATTTTCGACTGCTGGAAATGTGCCTGCAAAATCTTTCGATGTAATTAAATGCAAGTGAGTTGGCAAGCGCGAGTCTGATCATATGGATGGTAAGGTTAGTGTAATCATTCAGAGTGATCAAGTTGAAAACCATGTTATTATAATTTAGAGTTCAGAATTTACAAGCTCGGTTACAAAAAGATATAGGAAACGATTGTTTAGGCTACTGGCTTAATTCTACGGAGTAGGGAGAAAAGGGGAGGTTCATTCCTCGAAGTTGACTTCATCTTCTTCGTTCTCTTCACTTGGAGAGGGGGAGAGGGTCCCTTGTTTCCATTTTCATACTTAAAGTCCACAATCATCTTCCTCAGTTTCTCACACAGAGGATGTCCAAACTTGAATTCCAGACCATAGCGATCTTGGTGATAAAGGCTCCCCCACCCATACCATTGCTCGGTGGAGCTCTGTGATAAGTGTAAACCTTGAAGTGATGGGTCAGGATTCCGAACCAATCGATCGGCTCCTTGCCATAGATTGCTATCATGATGTCCATATCGTCGGTAGTGATTGTTGATCCCCCGTCCTCTCGCGCGTTGAGGATGTTAGCGACCAAGTAGTGCAGAATCTTCCATGTCGGCTGGTCGAGACACACTGTGTGCCGACCTGGTTTGAACCTCATACGTGGGACGTCAGAAATGATGAACTAGAAGTCTCTCCATTCACCGTCTGTGAACTTTGAAATCCTGGCTAAAGCATGGTCTGTGAAACCCATGAACTTGATGAGGAGAGCCTTGGGGACTTCGAACTCGTGTCCGCCCAACCTGAACTTCCACTAAGTTCCTCCCCGGGTCACCCCGAAGGCCGTCATAAATTCCATAACCATTAGGGCATAGATCCATGGATCTTCATCGAAAACGATACCCAGCTCGCAGTTTAGTACCATCTTAAAAATGAGGTTGAACCATTGACGGGCGTCGTTGTACCCGTCAAAAATAATTGTTTCTTTATTTTCGACTAGCAAGTGGTAAGTCGGATCGTATCCACAGAGATTGATATGAGAATCTGTTCACTAAGTATTCAAACAAGTAAATGGAAAACAAAAACACAAGCAACAATGATCACTTATCAAGAGAGCAATCGTCACACGAATTCAAGTATATAATATCAAAGAGAAGTGCAAGCTAGAACTTTCGACTGTGATGCAAGACCAAATCATTGACAAATCCGTTTTGATTCCTAATGTTCTACAACTTAGAGCTCCCCCGCTAGGGTTACACTCCCCGTTCTTGTTCTAGTACTTAATCTCGCGCTAGCGATAATCAAGTCCCTAACTCGCTAGAGTTGCATGAACATATAAACAAGTTGTCCTAGGGTGTTTAATCCTAGTGGTATATTACTCGTGTCCTAGTTTGCTATCCCCGCTAGGTTGCTAGTAAACTTGACAATCGAAATCAACAAACAAACAAAAGCTCCCCCGCTAGGGTTCCACTCATGCTAGCACAACAATTCATGAACATTGTATAGTAATATGACGCAAAACATAGAAATCAATAGAAGTCTCAAGTCAATACATCACAATTTGGAGTTCTAGCCTACACATATGAGTTTAGCTACTCATCGTAATGGAATACATCATCAAGTATTTGAATGGGAATGAAATGAAAATACTGTTGACGAATCATCCACCAAGCTGCAGCTCTACTCCAACAATTTCGTCCTCGTCCAACCTTTCTTCTCTAACATGTCTTCTCCAATCCTCAAACGTACTAACCCTAAACGAATCTGATTTTTTTCACCGAAAAACTGCAACTCAAACGTGTGTCTTTTCTGATTTTTTGTTCCCTCCAGCCGTGTGTCAAAAACCACACCGAATACCGACGGCCAAAAGACACCTCTTTCTCTTCTCCATTTTCTCCTTATATCTTCTCCCAATCTTCAATTAGCCTCCTCGGATTCTGCCTTCTTCTTACGAGAAAAGACTCTTCGAAATCGGTTGTTTTTCCTCCCGAGATTACAAATCTGAATTTAGGAAATTTGACTGCCAGCTGGCCTCCGCGGACGTCTCTTGATTTAACGTCCGCGGAGGTCTTAAAAATTACCGAAATTCAGTAGACGTAAGTGACCTTGGATGATTGGGAGATAGTCCCCTATAGGTACCACGGACATTGCATTCTTTTCTGAGTTCTGGTCTTTTGATTGAGTCGGCGGCTTTCTCTGACACATGATTAATTCACTGCTTTCATACCGTTGAGTCTTGAATTCCTTAACTTGTATGGACTTTGATAAACAACACATCTTTGCTTGAATCAATCAGATTTTAATTTTCTTCTTACTTGATGGTTTGCCTTCGGCTTTTGAATTTGTTTCTTGTCCACATAATCGTTCGCGCCCTTGAACCACTCCAATCATAGCCTCCGAATAACAGCATAGGAGTGCGTCCCGCTCTTTTCTCATTCTCGTCCTTTCTACATGAGGCAAGGTAGGGGTTACCCACCCATTCCCAGCTACTCCGACTAGAGATGGAAAGTTTGTTTTCTCTGTCCCGTCACCACTGCGAACGCATGAATAGACTTGTATAACTTGGTGACGGAGCTACTCTCAGGATTAGGCTAGTGAAGCGTCAACCTCCGCCGCTTTTCTCAATCATCAGAACCAAAACTCAGAACTTCCTGCAACTTGTCGTACCTTTCTAGGACATTTCTGTCAACTCCACATCCCTACATATCACAACTCACAAGAACAAAGCATCGAAATTTTTGAAATTTTTCATTTTTAGTCAAATGAGCACAATAGTCATACAAAACTGGAAATAAGATTTCGACATAGGAGGAAAGCATAGCAGTACATCATCAGTTCATTATGAGTTCATCAAGACACATAACATGCGACATACAAATTTAAAAACAGACACGACACACAACTGACTCAACAACATCCCACCCCACACTTAGATGGACTCGTGTCCTCACGGTACAATTCAAGAGATGAGATGTATAACAAAACAGACTCACACAAAATAGACTCAACAGACTCAAATAATAATAAAAATAAAATAAGGAACTGGTACTCCCCTAATAGTCCGGCGGTGGTGGTTCAGATCTTGAAAATGAGCCTGATTTAAATCCTGCACTATTCCGCGGAGGTCTTCACCATTTCATCCCGTGGGCGTCTACTGATTTTGCAACAATTACTGAGACGTGCGCGCCCTTAAATGTTCATACGTGCGCCTGCGCGACTGAGGTAGAATTCCTTTCTTCGTTCAATCACCTGAAACTACAAAAAAAAATGCGCTCGGGGCGCCTCATCATGGTACCAATTCCACTAACTAATCGACTCTTAACATGTGTAAAATAAAAAACACACCGGGTTGCCTCCCGGTAAGCGCCTTTGTTTTACGTACTTGGCTGGACATTACCTCTTTAGGGATCACAAGTTAGGATCCCATGGCTGCTCCAAGTCAAACTTCTGTAGTCCCTTGTGATGCTCATAGCCCTCATCGAGTGGTGCTCTCGTGTCTCTCCATCCTGGTTTCCATCCAAACGTGCCATGTCTCGGTCGCTTCCTGATGAGCCGTATTTATACGACTCATCGAGTCAACAAATCCCACCATTTCCGACACTTTATTATGCGAACAAGTTACTTTTGGTGTTGTTTTGCATTTCTGGTGCTTCGGAAGCTCTAGGAGGAAACGCGCTTAAAAGATGGCTTTCTGAGCTAAAAACATCACAAGGAGTCGAGCTGACCAACACTAAACTCAAGTTGCTGGGGCAAACGAGCTGATCTGACGAATCCACTTCGAGCAAAGTGATCAGAATAGCAAATAAGGTGGACAATGTCGGAGAACCAAGGAAAACGCCCGAGCAGATTGGCAGTTGGCTCAATTCCAATGGTCTTGTGTGCACTGATAGGCACCGAAATCAAGTCGTTCGACCAGACAGACTTCGATGACAAATCTGACTCGACCAAGTTGCTCAAAATAGAAAACAAGTCCGACAATGTCACCAATCCAAGGAGAACGCACGGATGGAATGGTCCAGGAGCAGCCGAGCAGAGTTCCAGGCCGCGCCCGAAGGCCCTGTCGAGCAGACCAGTGCTGAATCCAAGTTGCTCGACCAGACGAACGAATCTTGCAATTCTGGCTCGACCAAAGTGATCGAAATGCTAAATTACTCGGACGATATCACTAGCCAAGCAAAACGCACGAGCGGGATTGGCCGAGATTAGCAAAATGACGATTGAAGGCCCCGCGCGCTGGGCCAAATCAGTGGGCTCGAGTAAGGCGGTTTAGAGGCTTCCATGAAGTTCCTAGCAGGTTCTGGAAGGCCCTAGAAGACGCTGGAAGACTTGCACAAGAAGTTAACTTGAAGATCAAGCAAAGTCGGTTTTAGGACATGTTTCCTAAAACCGTTTATGGGCCAACCTCAATTTGGAAACTTCGAAGCCCTATTCTACGCTATAAATACAACCTCTCCTCAACTTTTCAAAGCATCCCATCATCCCAAATTCGAGCTCTCCACTCCTCTCACTCGGCGCCTCTTCCTCCTTCATTCGGCAATAGAGAAGAACATCTTTCCTTTATTTTTATTGTCTTTTGTTTCCATGGCCATGTGTAGCTAAGCCCTTTATTCGGGCTAGGGTTTTATACATTGTGACTATTGTTTGAGACTTCCTTCTTAATGCTATTCATGTTTTACTAATTCTCGTGCCTATATTACGAATTATTGCTAGACTAGGTGGATGCTTTGTCGCAAAGCTTAGTTGATCAATATTTCTATCTTTATTATCTGCTTAATACTTTGTCGTTTGGGTAGATAGCACATCTAGGTTAAATAACACCTTTGTCAGGTTGTTTAATTTAGTAGAGAATTAGAATCCTTTCACCTTTGTCGGGTTAGGTTGTGGCATAACACCTTTGTCGGGTCATTTGGGAAGTCACCTTTGTCGGGACGACCACACTTAGAAACACTGAATTAGATCGTTAGTAGTCAAGGATAACAAGTCACAGTAGAATCCCTAGTCTGAATATTCCCTCTGATTGACATATCTCGTTTATTTCCTAGTTTACACTTGTTTCCAAATCTCTTACAAACCCAATTGTTTCCTTTTTACAGAACAACAAGTAACCATCTAGCTCCCTAGGGTTCGACCCTTGCTTACCGATGTACTAACCCATAGCCAAGAGCAAGGAGTTATAAATTTAAATTTGCAGGTACTGACGACGACCTGTCACTTCCTCATGTTTGGACGGTCGGAATCCTCGTAAACATGGAAGTTTGATGTCTTGCCAGCAAACGCAAGCGAAAACAAGTGTGTTCCCATGTCATTCTTGGTCCTTTTGGCCAAGAGGATTGATTGTCTCAGAATGAGTGCAAGAGAACCGTTAGCGCTGGCATCTCCCATCTGCTTAATATAAGAGTCAACATCACGGGTGATTGTGAGAGTATCTGGGTCCTTACACTTTTTGGGTGGTGCTACTAGACTTGCTGCAACTGGGCGCTCCATCGTTGGATCGTTTTGCTCATTCCTCGCCTCCAATCTGCCTCCTAGCTCTTCTTTGTCGATCGTGTGGTCCTCAGGAACTATCACCTGTATTGGGAATAGTAGAAAGGGTGTTAGAATTTGGAATTTCCTTACCAGAATCTAAGTAACCCACGGACGTCTCCTGAGTGTCTTCCGCGGACGTCTCTGTATTTTGTTGTAATTCATCAGGCGTCCGCGCGTTAATTATTGAGACGTCCGCCTGCTCCACTGAGGGCGAATCTTCATTCGGCTCTTCTTCTCGCCTTTCGTAAACCGCGTGGCAATTTGAGACACTTGCTTCTTTAGCTCTTTAATGACTCCTGCTTGTTGGCCCATCTTTTGAGCGAGTTCTTTGAACATGCCTCTCATTTCCTCTCTAAATTCCTTGATCGGGTCCTCGTCCATCCTAATGCACCAAGGTGCCTCATCACTATACGGCGCATAAACTCCTCTCATAGTGCGTCCCGAATCCCGACGCCTAGGTAACTGTCCATATCGGTTTCCTCCACCGAGGTATTCTCGATCCAACTCATCCTCGTAATCCTCGTGTCTAGCTGCACGAGGTCTAGCATACTCATTCACAAATTTCTGATTTCTGGGGGGTGGTAGTCTTCGATTAACAGCGTCGTCATGAATTGGTTCACTATAATAGGAATACATAGCGAACCATAAAACCAAACAAAAACAATAAAAAAACTAAAAGAAAGAAATACTTAGTGAGATTCTTCGTTACCAATCCCCGGCAACGGCGCCAAAATTTGACGGGCGTCGTTGTACCTGTCAAAAATAATTGTTTCTTTATTTCCGACTAGCAAGTGGTAAGTCGGGTCGTATCCACAGAGATTGATATGAGAATCTGTTCACTAAGTATTCAAACAAGTAAATGGAAAACAAAAACACAAGCAACAATGATCACTTATCAAGAGAGCAATCGTCACACGAATTCAAGTATATAATATCAAAGAGAAGTGCAATCTAGAACTTTCGACTGTGATGCAAGACCAAATCATTGACAAATCCGTTTTGATTCCTAATGTTCTACAACTTAGAGCTCCCCCGCTAGGGTTACACTCCCCGTTCTTGTTCTAGTACTTAATCTCGCGCTAGCGATAATCAAGTCCCTAACTCACTAGAGTTGCATGAACATAAAAACAAGTTGTCCTAGGGTGTTTAATCCTAGTGGTATATTACTCGTGTCCTAGTTTGCTATCCCCGCTAGGTTGCTAGTAAACTTGACAATCGAAATCAACAAACAAACAAAAGCTCCCCCGCTAGGGTTCCACTCATGCTAGCACATCAATTCATGAACATTGTATAGTAATATGACGCAAAACATAGAAATCAATAGAAGTCTCAAGTCAATACATCACAATTTGGAGTTCTAGCCTACACATATGAGTTTAGCTACTCATCGTAATGGAATACATCATCAAGTATTTGAAGGGGAATGAAATGAAAATACTGTTGACGAATCCTCCACCAAGCTGCAGCTCTACTCCAACAATTTCGTCCCCTTCCAACCTTTCTTCTCTAACATGTCTTCTCCAATCCTCAAACGTACTAACCCTAAACGAATCTGATTTTTTTCACCCAAAAACTGCAAACTCAAACGTGTGTCTTTTCTGATTTTTTGTTCCCTCCAGCCGTGTGTCAAAAACCACACCAAATACCCACAGCCAAAAGACACCTCTTTCTCTTCTCCATTTTCTCCTTATATCTTCTCCCAATCTTCAATTAGCCTCCTCGGATTCTGCCTTCTTCTTACGAAAAAAGACTCTTCGAAATCGGTTGTTTTTCCTCCCGAGATTACAAATCTGAATTTAGGAAATTTGACTGCCAGCTGGCCTCCGCGGACGTCTCTTGATTTAACGTCCGCGGAGGTCTTAAAAATTACCGAAATTCAGTAGACGTAAGTGACTGTAATTCTTCGGACGTAAGCAAAGTGCACTGACTCAAACTTCAGCACTTCGGACTTCATTTCTTCGATGCAAAACATCTTCTAATGGGCTCCCTTTAGCCTATATTCCTTCCATGGTCTCCGAATGCACCTGAGAATGAAAACTACTCACAGGTAGTGAAATAATATACAGGCAACCACTAAGAGACGGGGTTTTAACACAGAAAATAGTCGTACAACTACGACTTATCAAACTACCCCACACTTGAACTTGTTCGTCCCGAACAAGAACAAAGCCATAGAAAGAATTACAACATACTAGTCATGTCAATCCTTACATCTCAATCCCAAATCCAGCCTATAATCTTATCATGCCTAAGATTCTAACAATGCGAGTATAGATAGATTTTCGATACTTGTTACCTCGCGAGCTGAAATCCAAATGACCTTGGATGATTGGGAGATAGTCCCCTATAGGTACCACGGACATTGCATTCTTTTCTGAGTTCTGGTCTTTTGATTGAGTCGGCGGCTTTCTCTGACACATGATTAATTCACTGCTTTCATACCGTTGAGTCTTGAATTCCTTAACTTGTATGGACTTTGATAAACAACACATCTTTGCTTGAATCAATCAGATTTTGATTTTCTTCTTACTTGATGGTTTGCCTTCGGCTTTTGAATTTGTTTCTTGTCCACATAATCGTTCGCGCCCTTGAACCACTCCAATCATAGCCTCCGAATAACAGCATAGGAGTGCGTCCCGCTCTTTTCTCATTCTCGTCCTTTCTGCATGAGGCAAGGTAGGGGTTACCCACCCATTCCCAGCTACTCCGACTAGAGATGGAAATTTTGTTTTCTCTGTCTCGTCACCACTGCGAACGCATGAATAGACTTGTATAACTTGGTGACGGAGCTACTCTCAGGATTAGGCTAGTGAAGCGTCAACCTCCGCCGCTTTTCTCAATCATCAGAACCAAAACTCAGAACTTCCTGCAACTTGCCGTACCTTTCTAGGACATTTCTGTCAACTCCACATCCCTACATATCACAACTCACAAGAACAAAGCATCAAAATTTTTGAAATTTCGCATTTTTAGTCAAATGAGCACAATAGTCATACAAAACTGGAAATAAGATTTCGACATAGGAGGAAAGCATAGCAGTACATCATCAGTTCATTATGAGTTCATCAAGACACATAACATGCGACATAAAAATTTAAAAACAGACACGACACACAACTGACTCAACAACATCCCACCCCACACTTAGATGGACTCGTGTCCTCACGGTACAACTCAAGAGATGAGATGTATAACAAAACAGACTCACACAAAATAGACTCAACAGACTCAAATAATAATAAAAATAAAAGAAGGAACTGGTACTCCCTTAATAGTCCGGCGGTGGTGGTTTCAGATCTTGAAAATGAGCCTAATTTAAATCATGCACTATTCCGCGGAAGTCTTCACCATTTCATCCCGCGGGCGTCTACTGATTTTGCAACAATTACTGAGACGTGTGCGCCCTTAAATGTTCATACGTGCGCCTGCGCGACTGAGGTAGAATTCCTTTCTTCGTTCTATCACCTGAAACTACAAAAAAAAATGTGCTCGGGGCGCCTCATCATGGTACCAATTCCACTAACTAATCGACTCTTAACATGTGTAAAATAAAAAACACACCGGGTTGCCTCCCGGTAAGCGCCTTTGTTTTACGTCCTTAGCTGGACATTACCTCTTTAGGGATCACAAGTTAGGATCCCATGGCTGCTCCAAGTCAAACTTCTGTAGTCCCTTGTGATGCTCATAGCCCTCATCGAGTGGTGCTCTCGTGTCTCTCCATCCTGGTTTCCATCCAAACGTGCCATGTCTCGGTCGCTTCCTCATGTTTGGACGGTCGGAATCCTCGTAAACATGGAAGTTTGATGTCTTGCCAGCAAACGCAAGCGACAACAAGTGTGTTCCCATGTCATTCTTGGTCCTTTTGGCCAAGAGGATTGATTGTCTCAGAATGAGTGCAAGAGGACCGTTAGCGCTGGCATCTCCCATCTGCAAAATATAAGAGTCAACATCACGGGTGATTGTGAGAGTATCTGGGTCCTTACACTTTTTGGGTGGTGCTACTAGACTTGCTGCAACTGGGCGCTCCATCGTTGGATCGTTTTGCTCATTCCTCGCCTCCAATCTGCCTCCTAGCTCTTCTTTGTCGATCGTGTGGTCCTCAGGAACTATCACCTGCATTGGGAATAGTAGAGGGGTGTTAGAATTTGGAATTTCCTTACCAGAATCTGAGTAACCCACGGACGTCTCCTGAGTGTCTTCCGCGGACGTCTCTGTATTTTGTTGTAATTCATCAGGCGTCCGCGCGTTAATTATTGAGACGTCCGCCTGCTCCACTGAGGGCGAATCTTCATTCGGCTCTTCTTCTCGCCTTTCGTAAATCGCGCTGGCAATTTGAGACACTTGCTTCTTTAGCTCGTTAATGACTCCAGCTTGTTGGCCCATCTTTTGAGCGAGTTCTTTGAACATGCCTCTCATTTCCTCTCTAAATTCCTTGATCGGGTCCTCGTCCATCCTAATGCACCAAGGTGCCTCATCACTATACGGCGCATAAACTCCTCTCATAGTGCGTCCCGAATCCCGACGCCTAGGTAACTGTCCATATCGGTTTCCTCCACCGAGGTATTCTCGATCCAACTCATCCTCGTAATCCTCGTGTCTAGCTGCACGAGGTCTAGCATACTCATTCACAAATTTCTGATTTCTGGGGGGTGGTAGTCTTCGATTAACAGCGTCGTCATGAATTGGTTCACTATAATAGGAATACATAGCGAACCATAAAACCAAACAAAAACAATAAAAAAACTAAAAGAAAGAAATACTTAGTGAGATTCTTCGTTACCAATCCCCGGCAACGGCGCCAAAATTTGACGGGCGTCGTTGTACCTGTCAAAAATAATTGTTTCTTTATTTCCGACTAGCAAGTGGTAAGTCGGGTCGTATCCACAGAGATTGATATGAGAATCTGTTCACTAAGTATTCAAACAAGTAAATGGAAAACAAAAACACAAGCAACAATGATCACTTATCAAGAGAGCAATCGTCACACGAATTCAAGTATATAATATCAAAGAGAAGTGCAATCTAGAACTTTCGACTGTGATGCAAGACCAAATCATTGACAAATCCGTTTTGATTCCTAATGTTCTACAACTTAGAGCACCCCCGCTAGGGTTACACTCCCTGTTCTTGTTCTAGTACTTAATCTCGCGCTAGCGATAATCAAGTCCCTAACTCACTAGAGTTGCATGAACATATAAACAAGTTGTCCTAGGGTGTTTAATCCTAGTGGTATATTACTCGTGTCCTAGTTTGCTATCCCCGCTAGGTTGCTAGTAAACTTGACAATCGAAATCAACAAACAAACAAAAGCTCCCCCGCTAGGGTTCCACTCATGCTAGCACATCAATTCATGAACATTGTATAGTAATATGACGCAAAACATAGAAATCAATAGAAGTCTCAAGTCAATACATCACAATTTGGAGTTCTAGCCTGCACATATGAGTTTAGCTACTCATCGTAATGGAATACATCATCAAGTATTTGAATGGGAATGAAATGAAAATACTGTTGACGAATCCTCCACCAAGCTGCAGCTCTACTCCAACAATTTCGTCCTCTTCCAACCTTTCTTCTCTAACATGTCTTCTCCAATCCTCAAACGTACTAACCCTAAACGAATCTGATTTTTTTCACCGAAAAACTGCAACTCAAACGTGTGTCTTTTCTGATTTTTTGTTCCCTCCAGCCTTGTGTGAAAAACCACACCAAATACCCACGGCCAAAAGACACCTCTTTCTCTTCTCCATTTTCTCCTTATATCTTCTCCCAATCTTCAATTAGCCTCCTCGGATTCTGCCTTCTTCTTACGAGAAAAGACTCTTCGAAATCGGTTGTTTTTCCTCCCGAGATTACAAATCTGAATTTAGGAAATTTGACTGCCAGCTGGCCTCCGCGGACGTCTCTTGATTTAACGTCCGCGGATGTCTTAAAAATTATCGAAATTCAGTAGACGTAAGTGACTGTAATTCTTCGGACGTAAGCGAAGTGCACTGACTCAAACTACAGCACTTCGGACTTCATTTCTTCAATGCAAAACATCTTCTAATGGGCTCCCTTTAGCCTATATTCCTTCCATGGTCTCCGAATGCACCTGAGAATGAAAACTACTCACAGGTAGTGAAATAATATACAGGCAACCACTAAGAGACGGGGTTTTAACACAGAAAATAGTCGTACAACTACGACTTATCAACCATCCTAGCCTCCTCAACTCCTTCATATCCAGAAAAGGGGTGGCCTTGGGGACCACACTGCGGATGAGCAACGCTTTGTAAGCTTGCTTCCTTTCCGTTAGCACGGTTCTCAGAGCATCGGAAGGGGTATGAAAAGGGGTCGGGAGGTTGGATTTTCCGAATGGGGGAATTTCGAGGCTTGTGCGAAATCTGAGTTCCCCGTGGTGGGATTGGTTGACAGAGGGCTCACTGTTCATGGCGGGGAACCTTCAGGGAGGAATGATTTAGGGTTTGAGCTTTTTCTGCAGTGGAGAGAGTAGTGCAATGGTTCGATTTTTATGGCGGAGTGGGGCGCAGGAAATGGTGGAGCGCGTTATTTTTAAGCCGTAATGTTCGCGGTTTTACTCTGAGATGAATGGATTTGCAGTGATTGCTTTAGTGGTATTCCACATTGTAGGTGGTTACTAGGATATCATGATAGACCTTCCCCACTCTCACACTCTGCATAAGGGAATCCGATCTTGGGGGACCTGCTCAAACCGCGTCGTTTCAAAGCTGCAAGGATTTCCCTCGTGACCCAATCGTTCAGACTGCACTGGACAGGCCTATTCTGAGATGGGTCAGAAGAAGATCTATTTCTGTTGGCGCACCCGCTCCACACTTAATTCTTTGTAATGCTCCTTACTGATTAAAGAGAACAAGAGACTTGCAATTCTGGCTTAACCTCCCAGTGAAGACCTAGTTTAACGTCATAGTGAGACCGAGCCGAATCTCTTCCCACAGGGGAGGCTAAAGATAAGGTCTTATCTCATCAGTTAGGGTCATTTAGCATTATCGTGGTGGCGGACTTGTCGGGGGTGGGGGTAGACCGTGGTAGAGCTTAAGTTTTTCCCCATTAGCCTTGAAGATTTCTCTCTTTTTGTTATCAAGTTCACATGCCCGTCCTCATAAACACGCTACACAATGAATGGACCCGTCGATCTGGACTTAAGCTTTCTTGGGAAAAGTCTCACTCATGAGTTGAAGAGCAGCACATGGTCTCCTTCCTTAATTTCCCTCCTCGATATCATCTTATCATGCCATCTCTTGTATCTTTAATCCATCATATCAGAGGATCATGTGATCTTTTAGGCGACAAAGAAAGCCTTACAGTCTTGTTTGAGGGATAATGATGCTTGTATAACTCAAATTAAAAATGGCTATATAAAGAGAGACAGAAAGCAATGTATATCTCCAAAGTTCTTCTTTACACATGAACTTCATAAGAATGGAGAGGTTGATATTTGTCAAATTCGTTATTGTGACAACTTAGCCAATTTGTTTACAAAGGCACTTTCTAGAGCTCCCTTTGAGAATTGGTCTATAAATTCGGCTACATTGAGGGAGAGATAGTTACACTATTTTCCTCATTCTAGGTTTTATCCCTATGGAGTTTCCTATATAAGGCTTTTAATGAGGTAACATTTATGCGTATGATACAAATTATGCACTTTTTTCACTAGGTTTTTCTCACATGATTTTCCTAGTAAGGTTTTAAAGAGGCATAATATGTGTACAAGTCATCCAAGGGGAAGTATTATAAATATGATCAATATTTGGATAACTTTTCCTAAGTGTCTAATGGTGTGTCCAAGTATCCCATGGTGAGCCCGACTAATATGTGCTAAGGACTCTTTATTCTGCTTCAATATCATTTCCCAACACATTGTATAAACTTTATGATTGTTGACCAATATTTTTATGGCTAAACATTTAGTCATAAGTCAGAACATTTAGGCTTTAAGTCTGAACATTTAGCCTTAAGTCTGAATATTGAGCTGATTTCGTAGCAATACACACTGATGTCGAACTTTCACTTGTGTTTCGACCTTTTAAAAGACATTTTCTACTCTTTGTGTGAACTAGAAACTTGTAGAACATTTAGCTACGCAAAAATGTATAGCTTGCTTTCATCGGATCTTTCTTCTGTTCTCATCACTCCTTTAAACATCAAGCACACACGGATTTCTGCAACTGCTCCAACTTTGACTCATGTTTCGACCCTCTAAACAACCTTATCTGCTTTTATAGATTTGTAGGTCTTTGCGTTAGCTACGCAACAGTAGATAACTCACCTCCATCGGATTTTTCATTTGCTCTTAGCGCTCATTTGAAACATCGAAGGTCTAATTTTCCATTGTGTGTAAATTTATTTAATTCATGACCAATATGAGCTAAGGACTCTTTATTTTGCTTCAATATCATTTTATAACACACATTGTATAAGCTTTATGAATAATTTTTATGGCTGAACATTTAGTCTTAAGTCTGAACATTTTGGCATTAAGTATGAACATTTAGCCTTAAGTCTGAACATTAAGCATTATGTCTCAACATTAGGTGAAATCGTAGCGATATAACTGATATATGACTGCCACTCGTGTTTCGACCTCCTAAACAACCTCGTCTGATCTCGATGTGAACTAGAAAGTTGTAGAGAATTTAGTTAGCTACACAACAATATAAAGCTCGCCTTCATCAGATTTTTTGTGCTTCCAGCACTCATTTGAAATAGAAAAGGTCTAATCTACCATTGTGGTGTAAATTCCATTCATTCATGACCAATATGGGCTAAGGACTCTATATTTTTCTTCAGTATCATTTCACAACACATTATATATGCTTTACGAATTTTTTTATTGATGAACAATTAGTCTTAATTCTGAACATTTTGGCTTAAATCTGAACATTTAGCCTTAAGTCTGAGCATTAAGAGAAATTGACGAGTTCGTAGCGGTATGCACTGATGTTTCACTTCAACTCGTGTTTCGATCTTTTAATGACCTCTTCTGCTCTCTATGGGAACTAGAGAGTAATAGGGCTTTGAGTTAGCTATGAAACAACTAATAGGTTGCCTCCATCGGAGTTTCATTTGCTCCCAGCACTCATTTGAAATAGCGAAGGTCTAATATGTCATTGTGGTGTAAATTCATTTCATTCATGGCCAATATGAGCTAAGACTCTTTGTTTTGTTTTAATATCATTTCACAAAACATTGTATAAGCTTTATGAATACTTTTTATGGCTGAATATTTAGTGTGAAGTCTGAACATTTTGGCTTAAGTCTAAACATTAAGAGAAATCGACGAGTTCATAGCGGTACGCACTGATGTCTGACTCTTCAAATCGTGGTTCGACCTTCTGAACGACCTTTTATACCCTCGGTGTGAACTGGAGAGTTGTAGGGCGTTGAGCTAGCTACTCAACAATATATAGATCGCCTCCATTAGCTTTTTAATTTGCTCTCAGCACTCTTTTAAAACATCAAAGGTCTAAATTGAATTAAAATTAATTACAAAAATACTACATGGCCCGTCAGTTACAAAATTTTGACAAATTTGCCACGTGCCAACTTTTGAAGAGGTTTAGAGTTAATATAAAAAAAATGGTTTATACTGGAACCGCAGTCTATAAATGTTTAGTATATACAAAGTAGTCTTAGTTTCCACTTAATGACATACTAAAGATAACTCCCTGGCAATAATGCCACTCTGAGCTTGCTGTATTTTACTTGATTAAAAACAATTTATAGTAGCCAATGTATCACTAGACCATTTTGACACATATGCAACGAGGCACAACACGCTGTTGCATAACGACGTCGTGCAACAAAGACAAGCCTGTTACTTATGTGTCGTGTTGCATAAGATATGTGCTGCAACACAAGCAAATCCAGCATACCAACCCGCGTTGCGTAAGTGAGTAAATGCAACACATACTTCAGCAGCATACGTGGCCTTGTTACCTAAAAACTCTTATGCAACAGGCACAAAAGCAGCATATCAGTATTCGTTGCATAAGTGTAATCATACAACATGGTCTAAAGTAACCAGCAACATACGTTGCATAAGATAAAAGTGCATAGGGAAAAATTAAAGGAGGGACTGAAAAATTTGAAGGGGGAAAGGAAACAAATCGCAAAAAAATTTCATTTTGATTCTCGCCAGATCAAATGCTACATATATACATGTAACGGAGAAAGTTTTGTTGCATTAGTATGAACGAAACTTAATTTTTCATTTCCCACCTAAAGATTTTCATTTTCCTCTTACCAAAGGTGTTACATATGATACAAAGCAACTGGTAATGACAACCCTCTGTTGCATTAATGTCGAACCATTGACCTCATAAACCCTTTGTTGCATAAGTGTATGATCCTTAATTAACCCTCCTCTAACACATTCGAATCACTAAAAAAACATCACAAATGCGACGAAAGACAAATGTTCAAGGTTATGATCTTGATTGCAAGTGATACACAAGCATGGATTACCCTACAAATCATCTTACGTATTCAAATCAATGACAAGATTATATCACATGTTCATAGAATACATTCATCTAACATATTCTTATTAATGACAAGATTATATTACATGTACATAAAAGTTATGTTATGCACTAATGAAATCATCTAATACATTCATATCATCTCATAAACCATCACAAATCACTATCAAACACAATTGCTCATCATGTGTTCATAAATATACACAAGGGTTATGTTATGAGATAGTAGTTAGATCACAAATACATAAGCTTGTAAACTTGGTTAAGCGTGATACAAGCATATTCCCCTTAAAATCATCTAACACACATTCAAATCAAATCATAAATCATCACAAGCACTATCAATCACAAGATTATATCATGTTTTCAATAGAATGTACATAAGGATTATGTTATGCATTAATGGTTAAATATCAAATACATACATGAAGTTGTATTTTAACTTATCTACTATACAAATGCACTAATGAATTCACTAAAGAAATCCTCTAATATACTCATCATATCATCTCATGAGGGTTATGTTATGAGATAATAGTTAGATCACAACTACAAAATTGTCTTAATGTTATATATATGTTAATATTATTTTAATATTATGGTTAACTTGATGTAACTTAATGTTATGTTAATATTATGTTGGTATAACATAAACTATAGATTTTTTTTATAAAAAAATAGATTTTGTAACCTTTTTTTATGGTAATAGATTTTGTAACTTAAGAGTGATTTCGGTGACTATAAGTAAGATTTAATGTTAATGAATAATCCGAAATTTGTATAAAGTTAAAATTTAATTTCAATTTGATAAATGTAATTTTGGCTCAAATTCATTTAAGTGGGAAATTTACCCTAACTTCTCAGTTCTCACACACAGCCGCCCAACTTTTCACCATAGCTTAACACCGCCTAACTTCTCTCCACCCTCTAGACCCGGCAAATAAACCCTAAACCCTCCAACCCGTCCATTAACCGCCCTATAAAATACGTCCATTAGCCCGCTCTTTTAATAAAAGGGTTTAGAAAATTCTTGTCCATTAAGAACCCTTTTATAGGTTTTTACCCTCCAACCCTTTAACAACCCTTTTAACTAATATTATAATAATAATAATAAAACATGAACTTCGTCTCGGTCTCTCCCGCGTTGTTCGATTCATCTCGTCTTCGTTCGATTCAAACTTGTCATTGCTGTCTGCCTTGAGGTGAGCTTTTTTTCGGCAAATGCTTTGTGGATTTATTCTATAATAATTTCTTCGATTGTGAAAACAGGTGCAGTGCATAAACTGGATAAAAACGAATAAGAGATGAAGATAAACACAAGACTTAGTATTTGCTAGAGTCCCTCAATGGCTGGATAAATGACCATCTTAGTTCCTTAAAGTCGTCAGTTTGGGTTCAACTGAGGTATTGATGTTTTAGTTCTGGGTAGTGCAATAATTTAAGACTTGGTGCTGCCTGGTTCAAAGTCCAAATTACATGCAATCTAATGGGCAAAAAGACTGATATAATAAACATAAAAATAGGCAAATGCTTGACGCAAGTTAGCTACTTCGGAAATAAAATTGTCGAGTGCCCTCAGTCCCTCACACGTCGTGACTCGTCGACTCCGCAAGCTAATTCAAGTGAACATCACTTCATCACCGGCCTAGTAAATTGTTTAAATTAATTTATTAATTTTAACATATGTACATAAAAGTTTTTACAAACATATAAAACATATCAGATTTAAAATTTATTTATTTTTCCATTTAATGAGTTAAAAGGGTTAAAAAAAATGCTTAAATAGGTTAAAAGGGTCCAGAGGGTTAAAAGGGCTCTTAAAGGATTGAAGGGTTTAACCCTTTAACCCTCTACCCATTAAGAACCCGTCCATTGAACCCAACTTAAAAATTTTTTATAGGATTCGACCCTTGTCCATTAAGAATCCGTCCATTAACCCGGCCGCCCGCGCCCTATTTGCCACCTCTAGCCTCTCTCGTGTGCTCCTCACTGGATCCGTGCTTCACTCAATGGCACAGCTCCTCCCTCTCGCACTCCGTCCAGATCTCTGTCTTCTCCGCTTGATTCCGGTAAGTAATCCTAACATATGGTTCGTCCAGATCTCCGTCTACAAAACCCTAAGTCTACGGTTGTGTTTCAGATGGCACCTGGGAAGAGAAAGAGCATACGATTCGTCCAAAAAGAGAGTTTGAAGGTGCTCCGTAACCAACAATCTGACCAGATCCAGAGCATGTGTAAGTCCAACTTTTATCAAAGGTAACTGTTATTTCTCTTCTCTTTTTCCCAGGTGCCATCAGAAAATGGGACAACAAGTTGCCCGAAGAGACCGATACAGTAAATCCGACTGGATTTCTCACTGGGCTTGGAATTACGCACAAGGCTTTTGGTCAGTTTCTTCGAGAAAGGTAAATTTCTGGTTTACTTTTTGAGGGAGCAAGACAAATGTAGGGTACACTTTGTTGGGAATTGATGATATAATGGTTCTGGGACCTGGGTTTCTTATTCCCAGGCATAAGTTGTTTAAGGATCTTAAAGATGAAATCTTTAATTGTCACCTCAGTCTTAAGGACTTGTCATCATGGTAAGCTGTTCAATTTGGTGTATTCAGTTTTGAATTTTGTATTCTGAGAACATGTTTTTCTCCATCTCTCTTTTCTCTTCTCTTTTTCCATGTATGCTTTTATCTTCTTTTTTTTCCGATATTTTTAAAATATTTTTGTATCTATACAGTTTATGTTGTGGACTTTATTGAGCTCATGGGTATGCACCGCAACAGACAGCATCGGGTGGACTTCATGGATTGGGCTCCAGGTCTGTTGTCGTTCTTACGGAAATTTGATGATGCATTCACATTTCTGACTAATCGGAGTAACTTTGTAACTTTGGGTTTTCATTGCTGTAGGTTTTGAATGAATGCATTGAGCATCATGCTGAGGCTTGGCTGAGGTTGAAGAAACGGTACCAAGATGCCCTCCCTAAGTACACCGCCAAACTCCTCATTTCTGCCGACGTTAAGACAATTGTGTCGAGTTAATCATCTTAGTCGTATATAAATATTGAACGTGTATGAACTTTTGTTGAGATTATGAATGAAAATGTAGTCTTTTGGAAGCTACAATAGACCGTGTTTGTTTGACAAGCGACGATCTTGTTGCACATATATGTAAGGTTGTCAGAATCGAGTTTTTACCTTGACTTGTTTTGCCTAGGTAGAATCGGAACGTAAACTCGACTCGTAAAATCGCCGAGTTTACCTTTTATTAAAATAATATTATATATGTATTTTTAATTGTAAACATATTCAAGAAAGTTTCCTTAAGATACAGAACTTACAAACTTATAAAGTACATGCTTTTGAATATTGTAAGCACTAACAAGTATAAGTACATATTCATATTTTGATAAAGGATCTTCAAAATTAGAAACAAAGATCAATCCTATTTCCCTTCATATATTTTTTCTAACCTTTGTCTCTCAAACAACACTCTCATTCCCAGCCATAAATATTTTCACTAAAATTCAAGTAGTGGATTCTAACAACAAAATATCTGGCAAATCAACCAAAATATGTTTGTGGAACAAAATGGGATAAAAGTTAAACAATAGCATTAGCTGTAGTGGCAATTCTGGGCCACAAATCGGCACACTCCTTTCCTACTGTATTTAGTAAACTATTCAAAACAAGTTTATATCTATCAAAAAAAACCTCAGTAGTTCATAAATGTATCAGAACTCAGAAGAGCCAAACTCGCAAGCCCGATAGATTTTGGAGTTCAAGTATTAGACTTCTGTCGTATTTTCAGGGAGAGACAACAATTGTGAACAAGAATTAGTACAGAATAAAAGAAGAGTTCTTACTCCCTAAATCAAAAAAATGGTTTTCCCGTTTGAAATAGAAACTAGCTATACACTTTAAACAATTCACCACCTCTGCAATTTTGATGATCCTTCATTACCTTACACTACCGAATAATGACACCCGGCATCACCTTCTTCCTTAAATCCGATTTTCCCTTCTTCACGGTCGCCATGACCATATCTCCAACGCAGGCAGACGACAAACGGTTCAGGCGTCCCATGAAGATGATGACGACCCTCAATCCACTCCTCCTGACTCCGACCCAACTCAGTACCTCCAGATCACGGCCCTAGTTTCTTCAAAGGCATCGCCTTCTCAATCATCTTCATCATCTTCGCCTTGTCCACTTTCGCCTTCGAAATCTTTGCCATCGTCAATCGAAACCCTAATTCCTCCGACATTTGTTCCTACTCGTACAGCTCCAATTCCTCCTCCTGCGTCAAATCCACACTCGCTCAATCTCACAATTTCAAGCCTCTCAACCGTTTTGCTTCACGAGTTCCGGATGCCGTGAAATTGCAGATGTCGCGAGAGGTGAGGTTTTAGGCTAGGGATTTGAATTTTTTTTATTATTGTATAATTAACAAAAATCAAATTAAGTATTGGGCCGGATCAGCTGAAGCCCAGCAATCAAAAGATAATAAAAACGGACGTTTTTATCCGATTTTACCGATTTTACACTTTAAGGTCCGATTTTAGCCAAAAACGAGTCCAGCTACGAGTTAACACGAAATACACACTTAGAAACGTAAAATCGTACGATTTTACGATTTAAAACGCGATTTTGACAACCTTGCATATATGTTTCTTTTGCATATGTTTTAATAATATTTGGTCTTTTAAAATGTGTTGCATACGAAGGCTGTTGCATTTGCACTGCGCAATTCAATGCTTGTTGCATTAGCTCGAGTTGCATACGCCTTGTTGCAAAAGAAATTTTCAACGCAACTTTAAAATGTGTTGCTTAAGATTGATACTAATGCAACAAGATTTTTGTGTTGCACATTACGTGTTGCATTAGTACTTTCTTAGGCAACACTAACTATTTTGTTCGTTGAAAATTGTTTTTTCAACAAGGCATATGCAACGTAGTCTAATGCAACAGTTGCATTGTTGCGCGTTACCATTGCAACGTAGTATGAGTTAAAGCGACACATTTTCGGATGTTGCATATATGTCAAAATGGTGTAGTGTATGTCTAGTGTGGTCCAATAAATTACTAGCATGCAGCATTAAGATTGTATTAATTTCAACTTTCTACTCTAATCTAACTTTTATGGGTTTGATTGGATTATGGCTAAGCAGTATGACATCGGACAAACAGAATCACAAAAACTCTCACTGGGTTAGAATTTGGTGTCTCGCGCTTAGCTTTCTTCTCTTTCCCACCATGTGATATCCTCGCCCAAAAAATTCACATCTCTACCTTACTTACTGCCATTTGAATCTCCATTTAATTCCATAAACACCTTAACCTTAACTGAAACCAGTTTGAAAGTCATGTATATATCATGCTGGATGCCCTTGGTATCTTAAAATTGTCTTTGATGTCTTACCTAGGTGTGACCCTCAATCCCCGATCATGGTTGTGCGAATATGCAGCATCTCTTGGTGACAATGAAATGGCCATGAGATACTTTTGGATAGTTTAGTTTCATGCCTTAACATGTGCGAGAGAAAAAGGACCACCTTGTATTCTTCTCCAAGCAAAAACAAAATTGGTCAATCAACAACTGGCCATGTCTTCACAAGAAGAGAATTCAAGCCAGTGGCTCTCATTCATCCCTTCCTCATCGGCATGTCCAAACTTTGGATAAGATTAAGATAGCTTCTACAAGGATGGTCTGAGCTCACTCCTCTCTTTATAAAGCCAGTGAAGTCACCTTAGGAATATATCAGAACAAAATGCATTTCATCATTCTATTCTTCGTATCCTTCTTGGCTCTCAGCACCGACGCCACTGTCCAAGACTTCTGTGTCGGGGACCTCAAGTCACCGCAAAGTCCTGCAGGTTTTCCATGCAAGAAAGTAGTAGATGTAACTGCAGATGACTTCGTGTTCTCCGGCCTTACTAAGGCTGGAAACACCACTAACATCATAAAGGCCGCTGTAACCCCCGCCTTCGCATCTCAATTTCCTGGAGTCAATGGCTTAGGGATATCCTCTGCTCGCTTGGACTTGGCCCCGGGCGGTGTCATCCCAATGCACACTCACCCTGGAGCAAATGAGGTCCTTGTTGTCACCCAAGGTTACATAAAAGCTGCCTTCATTTCCTCAGCAAATGTTGTTTACTCCAAGACGCTGAAGAAAGGAGACATCATGGTATTCCCACAAGGCCTGCTCCATTACCAGATCAATGCAGCCGGGATACCCGCCGTAGCTTTTGTCATCTTCAGCAGCTCAGACCCTGGACTTCAAATCCTCGACTTTGCTCTTTTCGCCAACGACTTACCCACTACCTTAGTTGGCAAGACCACATTCCTAGATATTGCCCAGATCAAGAAACTCAAAGGTGTTCTTGGCGGAACTAACTAGTTGCTTCTAAGTCTCGAAATGTGTTTCATTCAGCTTCCCTTTATTTGCTTTCCTGCTTTTTATCTTGCATTGTTTAAGAATTTGCTAATGAGTGCGGTTCGGGTACAAATCGATTTTATATATATAAACTATAAATCGAATTTTAAGCTGACACGTGTCCCATTTAGTCGAAATCCCGAACAAACACACGGACACGGAGGGGTATTATAATCATTCCACACTAAGGGTATAAAAACTAAATGTTATTTTCAATTTAGTCCTCGAGTTGTTAACGATCAGACTTAAAGAGAGAATGATCAGACTTAAAAATGGTAACTAAAAGACTACAAATTGAGAATGATCAGACTTAAAACTGGTAACTAAAAGACTACAAATTGAGAATGATCAGACTTAAAGAGAGAATGATCAGACTTAAAAATTGGTAATAATCAGACTTAAAATTAAGAATGATCGGATTTAAAGAGAGAATGATCAGACTTAAAAATTGTTAATGATCAGACTTAAAATTGAGAATGATCAGACTTAACGCTAGTAACTAAAAGACTACAAATTGAGAATGATCAGACTTAAAAAGAGAATGATCAGACTTAAAAATTGGTAATAATCAGACTTAAAATTAAGAATGATCAGACTTAAAGAGAGAATGATCAAACTTAAAAATTGTTAATGATCAGACTTCAAATTGAGATTGATCAGACTTAAAGAGAGAATGATCAGACTTAAAATTGATAACTAAAAGACTAAAGATTGAGAATGATCAGACTTCAAGAGAGAATGATCAGACTTAAAACTGGTAACTATCACACTTAAAGAGAAAATGATCAGACTTAAAGAGAGAATGATCAGACTTAAAACTGGTAACTAAAAGACTACAAATTGAGAATGATCAGACTTAAAAATTGGTAATAATCAAACTTAAAATTAAGAATGATCAGACTTAAAAAATGTTAATGATCAGACTTAAAATTGAGATTGATCAGACTTAAAGAGAGAATGATCAGACTTAAAATTGATAACTAAAAGACTACAAATTGAGAATGATCAGACTTAAAGAGAGAATGATCAGACTTAAAACTGGTAACTAAAAGACTATAAATTGAGAATGATCAGACTTAAAAATTGGTAATAATCAGACTTAAAGAGATAATGATCAGACTTAAAAATTGTTAATGATCAGACTTAAAATTGAGATCTATCAGACTTAAAGAGAGAATGATCAGACTTAAAATTGATAACTAAAAGACTACAAATTGAGAATGATCAGACTCAAAGAGAGAATGATCGGACTTATAAATACATGGTAATGATCGGACTTACATTGGGAATGATTGGACTTAGTATGATAATGATCACACTTAAATTGGTAATAATCATACTAAACTTGGAATGATCGGACTTAAATTGGTAATGATCGGACTTAAATTGGGAATGATCGGACTTAAATTGGTAATAATCATACTAAACTTGGAATGATCGGACTTAACAGGATAATGATCGGACTTAAATTGGGAATGATCGGAGTTAAATTGGGAATGATCGGACTTAACTTGGTAATGATCGGACTTAAATTGGGAATGATCGGACTTAAATTGGTAATGATCGGACTTAAATTGACAATGATCGGACTTAAATTGGTAATAATCATACTAAACTTGGAATGATCGGACTTAACATAATAATGATCGGACTTAAATTGGGAATGATCGGACTTAACGCTAATGTTAAGGCTGGACGCGCGACACCAAAATGATCAGACTTAACGCATGATGATCAGACTTAAAATAGTACTTAGCGAAAGTCGAATTTTACTGTAGCAAAAGTCGAATTTTACGCAAAATAATCAGACTTAAAAACGTACTGTAGCGAAAGTCGAATTTTACTGTAGCAAAAAAGTCAAATTTTATCAAAATGATCAGACTTAACGCATGTTGATTAGACTTAAAAACGTACTGTAGCGAAAGTCGAATTTTGCTGTAGCAAATTTTAGGACGATTATACCCCTCCTATCTTTTATGTATTTTTAAATTAGTCCGCGTGTGTTTTTTTTATTTAAAAAAAGAACCCCGAACGGGATGAATTTTGATTGGTCGATTTTTACACGTGTCAATTTTTTTATGAATTTGTAGTTTTTATTTATAATTTTGGTTTGTGTTTGATCCAATTCCTTTGCTAATAACTATAATTTCTGACTGGTGACTTTGTCGTCCAGTTTACCCGTGTTGCTTTTGTCAACGTTCTTCAGGACCCAAATTGGTGTTGGTGATTTTAGGGTTTTGAGTTTGGTAACATGCTTGAAACTATTGGGAAGATTGTTTTCTAATAAAACAAGTCGAAACGGGATGAACTCGAGTGTTACTTGGAGTCTGGGTCAGTGCGGATCGCACCCATAATACATTATGGGGCGGCGCGTCCTATGAAGACATTAATATAATGTCTTCACTGGGCGCGGTGCACTAATGTGTGCAGGGGCGGAGCCAGGATTCAAATCCATGTAGGGCTAAAAAAATTGGGCTGATTTCACGGTCATGAGAAAGATACTTGCCTAACGGTTGGCGCTTTCCAGAATCTCTTTCCAGTGAAGTAGTATCATAACACTCATCCTCCTCAATTCTTTCGTTTCAATCCTCCTCCGATAAAATCAATAAAGAGGGGCTTGAGCTTTTGTTAACCACTGAAATATTCACAATATCTTCCTCATTATGCTCAGTTTCAAATACACTCGAAGGAGTTAGAGTAGCACTTTCCAACCATTGTGTAACACTTTTGAAACGCTTGGGATTGGGATTGCTTTTATCAGTCATTACTCATTGCATTTGATAAACCTATAACAATATAACAAGTAATTAAGATAGAGAGTAGAGACAATATGTGTTCCTTGCATATAAAAAATTAATAAAATGAAGAACGTTCAAGAAGGCTAAAGCCTAAAATAATAAGAAACAAAGAGTATATAAACACCAAATATGCTGGTAGATGAAACAAAATAACACTGAGCTGACTGTTAGCTGCTAGATATTGTCAGAATGGTAGCGTTTTCAATGCAAGGATGACTGCCAATCCGTCACATATTTGGAGAGGAGTAATGAAGAGCATATCTTTGTTGACAAATAATTTTTTTTGGGATGCCAGTAGCAATGCCTTCAAGTGGAAGCACTCTAGCAATGGGCTCTTCTCAGTGAAGACAGCATATCATTTAATTAAGAAGACTGACATACAAGCTAAAGGTGGACCAGTGGAACAGTCTGACAAGACAGAAATTCATAAGTTCTGGAAGAAAGTTTGGGTTGCAAAAGTGCCAAATAAAGTTAAATTTTTTTGGTGGAGATTATATTATGATAGCCTACCAGATGCAAGAAATTTGTTGAGAAGGGGAATAGACTTGGAGAGTAGATGCAGAGTCTGCGGCTGGCGTATCGAAACCGCTCTTCATGTTATCAGAGATTGCTGGTGGAGATTTCAGAATTGCAATGATGGCATCCTGGTTGGCTTGGAAGAACAGAAATCGGATATGGCATGCGCAGGGAAGTTGGAGCATTGAGCAGGCTACGATCATTGGCAAGAGTCTGTTGAGGTTGATGGATTTTTCTTGTTGTCCCAATCCTTTAGAGAGCGTGGCTATATCTGATAAGTGGCTGTCTCCATCGTCAGAGTCCATTAAAATTAATGTTGATGGATCTTGGGATTCTGTGGAACGACGTGCGGGGATTGGCGTCGTAGCTAGGGACTACTTGGGAGCAGTGCTTTGGTGTTGGGCGTATTGGCTGTCCCATTGTGGTAGTGCAAGTGAAGTGGAAGGCCGAGCACTTCTCTCTAGTATGCGTGTAGCTTACACACTTGGCGCCACGAAGGTGATCTTTGAGACCGACTCCTTAGAGGTGTTTAATGCTGTCGTTATGGGTGTTGGAGTGGAGGACTGGTGTGCCTCATGGATTGGGGGAGTTATGGATTTTCTTCAGAAAATGCCTGAGTGGTCGGTGGCTGTGGTCCCAAGAATTTGCAACATTGTGGCTGATGGGTTGGCGCGCAATGCAAGACGACACTTGTGGAGATGGAATAGAATTGACGCGGTTCCTCTTTTTCTTTCAGGTGCTTTGTTAGGCTGTTAGTGTTTTGTCAGGTGTTGCGTTGTTTTTTTTTCTTGCTTGTGTTGTTGCTGGTTGTCTTTGTATTAACGTTTTCCAATCAAAAAAAAAAAAATCAAAAAAAAAATAACACTGAGCTGAGAAAGAAGACAAGTTAGCAAATTAACAATAAATTTAGCTAATAGTCATTAGTCAGTACTCAGTAGATTAAACCATTTTACCTCAATTATGCAAATCCTGACTGCAAACTCCAAAAGACCAAAACCCAATAAGCAAAAACCGAACAAATCAGCAATGGTAAAATAAGCACATCCCCGTATTAGCGAATAAGCTATCCGCCCGGCTATCCGCCCGGCTATCCGCTTGGTCAGCCGCTCGGCCCTCCGCTCGGCCAGCCGCTCGGCCCTCCGCCCGGCCTTTTGTAATTATCAATTTGTGTATCTCTTGTAAACCTGAGGGTTCGTATTGTATTTTTTCCAAACTTAGTTCGTTATAACGAACGCTTGAATGACAGACTGGCGCTGAGATGCCACAATTCGAAAAACCCTAAATCCGATTTCTTCCTCCGATCGTCTTCGATCGATCCGGCGATTCGCTCTTGCGTTCGTCGATCAGCACTCCGGTGATTTCTCACATGGTATCAGAGCCGGCGATTGCGTCTTCTTCTGCGTCGATCGGTTAGTCGTCTTCGGTTGTGCTAATTTTCGTGTTTTCCGTTCAGCTTCGTTCCGTTCATTTTTTTTTTTCCGTTTTCGCTTGATCATCGCCATGGCTGGAAGTACTACGAGTGGTAGTGCTGATGGATCGAATGCTTCTAGTCATCCGTCCGATGATCCGCTGTTCGTCGGCACCAACGAGAGCGTAGGTGTGTCTTTGGTGACCGAGCAACTCACTGGAGCCTTGGATTACATACCTTGGAAAAAGGCTATGGAGATGGCCCTCAGTGGTAAGATGAAGCTAGGCTTCGTGCAAGGTAAGTTTCCTCGCCCTACTGATGCACACCAAGAGGCTAGATGGGTCAAATGCAACAGTGTGATCCATTCTTGGTTAATCAATTCTGTGTCAAAGGAAATAGCATCTTCTCTTGTTCATTCTGCGGACTGCATACAGGCATGGCAGGAACTGCAGATGCAATTTGGTAGTTCTAATGCTTTAGCTTTGGCTAACGTTCACAAAGAGATTGCTGTGTTAACTCAAGGAGATATGAGTGTAGCATCTTATTTTGGAAAATTGAGGAAACTGTGGGGTGATAAGGAAAGTCTTGATGATTGGGATTTTTGTACTCTTGGTGCAGCCTGTAATTCAACTAAGACCATGATGTTGAGGAAAGAAAGAAACAAGATCATCAAGTTCTTAATGGGATTGAATGATGCATATATACCTATAAGAACTCAGATATTGGCCATGAGGCCATTGCCAAAAATCATTGAGGCATATGGCTTGGTCATCACAGAAGAATCTCAAAGAGGACTCACAAAATCCCCTGCACCAGAGATATCTGCTCTTTTCAGTTCCAATGGACAGCAAGGCTATGACAACCAGTCCAATTACAATGGGAGGTATTCTGGAGGAAACCAGCAAAACAGGTTCTCTGCTCCTGGAAACAATCAACAGAACAAGGGCAAGAGGCCTAGCTGCACCCATTGCAACATGCAGGGGCATACCAAAGATACTTGCTATAAGATCCATGGATATCCTCCTGGTCATAGAATGCATAAGGGAGCTCAGCAAAAGACTGGTAAAGTTGTGGCTAACAATACTAATACTGCATCTGATGCAGGATCAAGTGGAGTTCCTAGTAGTCAGCTAGACATGATTCAAGAGCAACTGAAGCAGTTATTCAGCATGATGCATAAGTCTGATGGTGCCAGTTCTTCAGCTAATAACATACATATAGCAGGTATCACCTGTCTTTCATCAAATGTGGTCAGTAAAGATGTGTGGATAGTTGATAGTGGGGCTTCTGATCATATAACATCTCAGTTTGAATTGCTTCAAGATGTTATGTCTCTTAAACCTGCTCTTGAGGTAGTCATGCCAAATGGGGGAACTTCTACAGTAACCCACATAGGAACTTGCAAGCTTAGTGAGAATATAACATTGATGGGAGTTCTATACGTTCCAGAGTTCAAATTTAACTTATTATCAGTTGGTAAGCTTACTAAGGACTCACGCCTTTATGTCAACTTCACTGATAATGAATGTTGCATTCAGGACCACACAAGGAAGGAGGTTCTAGTGACTGGAGCTTTGAGTGATGGCTTGTATCAAGTCAGGATGGCTGGCATAAAAGCTTTCCATGTGAATAAAGATAGTGCAATTCTTTGGCACAACAGATTAGGCCATTATCCATTCAAGGCCATGGCTGATCATTTGCAGTTCTTGATGAAAAACAGTAATATCACATGTACAAAGCATAAGTGTGATGTATGCCCTTTGGCTAAACAAACTCGTTTGAAGTTTCCTAATAGTACCAGCATTACTTCTGATATCTTTGAGCTCATTCATAGTGATATTTGGGGTCCATTTTCCATTCCAAGTGTCACAGGTGCTAGATACTTCCTTACTGTGGTTGATGATTTTTCTAGAAGTACTTGGACATTCATGATGCAGACAAAGGCAGAGGCAGCTGATCATTTGATCAATTTCTTTCACATTATTCACACTCAGTTCAACAAAAGAGTAAAAATCATGAGAACAGACAATGGGTCAGAGTTTTTCAGCAAGAAAATGACAGAGTTCCTGGCTTCTCAAGGTTGTCTTCATCAGGCTTCTTGTCCCTACACTCCTGAGCAGAATGGGGTAGTAGAGAGGAAGCACAGACACCTCTTAGAAGTTGCTAGAGCTATAAAGTTTCAAGCTGGCATACCTGATTGCTATTGGACTGATTGTGTTCTAACAGCTACCTATCTCATTAACAGGATGCCTTCTCAAGTCTTGGATGGTGACAAAACGACGAAATCAATATGGCCAGAAATCAAGAATGGTGCGGTCGCCGGTGGCGGTGAAGCGATCTAGGGCTCGGCCGCTCGGCTGTTCTCTTGTCCACGTTCGATCTTCGATCGATTTTAATTTTTTTAACTGATGTGGACTGTGGAGATTGAGAAGTGAAAACCTACGGTACAAAAAAACAGGACAGTATGGAATTGGATCAGGGCTAATACCCTGTTTCTTGAATGAGTTTTAAAAAAAAAATTGGGCTGATTTCAACTATGGATGCAGCCCAAGTTGCGTCAGCCCAGATCCGTCCCTGAATGTGTGCACTGGGCGCGCGGCATGCGGCTGCTCAGCCGTGTCGCACCCATTACTCATATCCGGACACTCGTCCATAAATACGTGGTTATTTCTGGCGTGAAAACCACTCAGAAAATTAGTGATATTGAGATTGCTAGAAACAACAACACCCTTCTTTGATTTTCAAATCCACCTCATACCCTAAGCTTGCTATATTTTCTTCAGCCTAGAAATATAGTGTTTTCGGTAGGATTATCCCACTTCGAATTTCCTGTAACCCAAGGTATAACGTATAGGGTGGAAATATCGATTTCGGAAAGGGAAACTACGCGATCATATTAGATATCCAAGTGACCATTTTATTGTTCACAACAATTTACAGCTTTTCGGAAGATTTCTTGAACGAAGACGAAGCTACCCTGTTGTCTATTTGCGACGAGAAGACTACCCGGGAACTACAAATTAACGAAATCGATATTATACTAATTGATGGCGAGCTTACGAGAGATGATGCAACACCTCAAAAGCTGGATAAATTTAAAGGCATTGAGATTACAGACGCTGACAAATTATTAGTGCGACTGGGGAGGTGAAGTTGAAGGAGGAAAGAGGTCCCAGAAGATACACGGCGGCTGAAAAAGGATTATGTTTAAAAATGTTTTGAAGCATTGGTTTAACGAAGTTGCAGACAAATTGCGGCCTGACGCTTCTCAGAAGGGTTTGATTAAATTAAATTTGATTTGAGTAATAAATTTGTTTAATTGTGCTCTGTGGGCTGTACCGACTACCGAGACGATACAATTCCTCATATAAATGGATTTGGAATTTTGCTTAATAGAGACGTGGAGTTCAGATGGTGTTGACTAAGGATGATGTTGGTGGCACTAGTGCACTGCACATTTCAAAGTCAAGATGATTGTGGCTATTAAAGGAGACGGCGACTGGAAAATAATTTTGTTTCAAGTAAGTTTGATTTAATTAAATTACTTGTTTGATTCAGAATAACAAAATAAGTGGAATTGAAGACGGCCCTGTGAGATAGGCGCCGTTTGTTCCTGATGGTTCACGAGAGGAAGACAATTGGCGATGAATAGTTTTGTTTCTTGCTGGTGGCTTAATAAATTGAGCAAGAATTTTTGTGAGAAAGCAACATACTGCCTCTGAATGCGGATATAACCTTTCCAACAAACAGGCTTGTTGCCAATTTTTGCAGGTCAAAGACGAAACCCGACTATGGGTTTGAATTCAATGAATTGAGCGATTCAATTGGAAAGAATTGAAGGATTGCACCTCTAAAAGTTTGTTAAGCGATTTGCTTCTACTTGGTGATGCCGATAGGCGAGATTTTGAGTGGCTGATGGGATTAGAAACTGATGCAACGAATTGATGGCTCTAGTGCGATTAAATTTCTAATTGAGTATCATATGCAAATTCCATGGCTTGCGGCAATCTGATGTGTCGATGGAAACCCTAAAGGGGTTTTTGCTCAATATGATGATTGCTTGTTATGTAGAGGCTCATAAGTCATGAATTAAGCCAGATGATATATGGGACGCCATGATGTTTCCTTGTCCAAATATTTGTTAACATTAGACACAGCACGAGGAGTTCTGACCAAATTGATTGAATTAAAGATTATTGTTGTCGACTGCCTCTATGATCTTCTATTCTTCTTAAAGGAAATTGGGGTGAATTGAACTGATGTATTCAGGTACGGTTATTATTGAATAAAGTTCTATTTTAATTTATTCACTTGATTTTGATAAGTAAACCATCATGTTTTGATATAGTCAGTGAGAGTATGATATGATCAGTTAGATTTTTGATGATGCCTATGATTTTGGAACATGTGGTTATGATGTTTTAACCAGAATTTAATTAGATAAATCTTCTGATATGCAATACTAGTCCCTTGAGTATGTAAGTTCTTATGATGAAATAACTTGATTTGTGGATTTTATAGTTACAAATGATCCCTGAGTTGGTAGTTGTTTCAGTTTTCTTATGAGAAACCTTTTTTTTTTTTTTGATAGAAGTATTTCATATATGTAAAGATCACTCTAGCCACTTTTATGCATCTGCTCTTAGGTTGTACTTATTGTTGGTCTTGGTTAATTTAGATATAGATTTATTTATTTCGATTGGGAAGTAAATATTCTTTTGTTCACGTGTTACTTGGCTTATGCTTACATATCATGGTTTGTTGATTGCACAAGTAATATGTGGTGTAAATTTCAAAGGTCGAGGCTTTGAAATGAGAAAATACTTAGATATTCAAGTTGAGAATATGGTATTATTCTTCTCTTGGTTTTACAGAATTCTTATAGTAGAATTTATAAGAGTGAAATTAAAAGTGGAACTTTAATCAAAGTATTGATGAATATCATGACATATGCAAGACCTGGCATAGCATTTGCGGTGGGGAAGCTTAGTTGATATACTAGTAACCCTAGTCCTATGCTTCTTTAATGGCAATCGCTTTCATGGCAAATCATTGAGGTAGCGATCTCAGTGCCTTTCTCACCGGTCTTTCTTCACTGATAGGTTCTCCGAGCGCAAAGGATTCATTGGAGATGTCAAGTATCCTTGCGTTGAACTCAGTAATAGTCTCCTCTTCTTTCATCCTCAGATTTTCAAGCTTCGAAGCGATCATCTCCATTCTAGAAGTCTTGACCTTGTCCGTACCTTCGTGAGCTGTCTATAATATATCCAAATCACACTTTGCAACCTCGCAGTTAGAAATCATCTTGAAAGTCTTTTCATCAATTGCCGAAAATATGACGTTCATCGCCTTGGAGTTTCCGACCGCAGCTTTCTGCTGTTCTTCAGTCCACTTTCTTCTTCAGTTGGCACGACCTTTCCATCAGCTCCAATTGACGTAGGTTGTGTCCAACCCTTCTCAACAGCTTTCCAAGTCCAATCAACCAGTGATTTCAGAAACGCCTTCATTGTTACCCTCTAATAGCCATAGTTTGGCCCTTCTAGCAACGGGGGTCGCGTGACGTTCTGCCCTTCCTTCTGACTTATCTCGCACAACCTTCGGGTCACACTCTGTGCGTCGAGTGATCTGCTCTGATACTAATTGAAATACTCCCAAGTGTGTCGAGATGTTTTTCTAGCTGTTTGCGGAACAACTAGCTAGACAACTTGTGCAGAATACTACGTTATAAAACTAAGTGCAGGAAAGTAAACAATGACACATGAGTTGTTACCCAGTTCGACGATAACGAGCCTACGTCTGGGGAGCTTCTCCCAAGCCCGGCGGAAAGGAATTCACTATGATGAGTTTAGAGTACAAAAGGTCTTACGTTTACAGACTCCCTCTTAAACTACCAACTTCTCTAACACTCTGGTGATTGCAATCTAGGTTCCCCCTAGATCAGAGATCCCTCTCCTTGTCCACCTGATCTTCTCCTGAAGAACACAGTCCTCTCCTGAAGACTTAGCAACAACAATGCGACAGTGTGTGTGATCGGTCGAATTCTTGACCTATTATTCGCTTCATTCGGTGATAGATTATGTTTGTTTTCTCGATATTTTATTGTCATTTATTCTCTTTTCTAGTGTTTCAGGTCAAATATCACATACCCAAGACTTTTGGATTGATCCGAAGTAAAACAAAGCATTTGGTGAAGATTTGGGAAAAAACAGGACAAAATAGGGCAGACTGACTTTTCAACTTAATTTACATGCCTAGATCCCATAAGGTGTCCAAATTAGACATGCTATAGGTTGGTGGAAAGCTAATTCAAAGAGCTAAAACTTTGTAGTTTACACCAAGACAAAATTCAGACGTTACAACTGCTAAACTGTCATGCGAAGTCTCTGCCAGTTTGCCCTGCCGTGACATCCGTGACAAAATCATATGTCACGACCCCGTGTATATTTGAGTTATAAATAGTAGTTTCGGAGAAGATTTTGGGTATTGACGGAGACCACTGCACTGTCGTTAAGGTGCAATGTTCTCTGTACAAATAAATTTATATTTTCCGCTACTCGCGACTACACTACTGGGTAGTAAGTGGTAAGTAGGGGTCGAACCCAAGGGAATTAGGGGAATAAGTTGTTCTTTAAGTTGGACAATTTTGGGATTGGTTGGTTGGTTTTAAAGCTACCAGCTAAGTAATTGATTGGTTGGTTGGTTGGTTTTAGTACTAGAAAGTAACTGATAATTATTAAAAGAAAGCGTTCGGTTTCAGGGGCCTTGTATTATATCCTGTCTATCATTGACCCTTAGTGAATCTTCTAAGTATTCAAATGTGTATCAAGGCCTTTTCCGGCGCTCAATTTGCCACACTGTCTAGTCTTTCGCAAAAGTGTTCGAAAATGAGTCAAGGCCATTTCAAGCACTTGACTGTCGAATCTTTTGCAAAAAACGTAAAACCCTTGTTCTACTTAGACTAGCACCCCATTTCAAGGTATACTAGCCTGTGTGCATCCATTTTGGGTTGTCTTTTCCGAATTACCCAAAATGGTGTTTGAGAGAGATCAAACTCCTCAGATAAGCTTTGCCATTTCAAGCATCCACTCAACCATGGACGTTCTGATCTAATATATGGCACATAGAACAAGTTTCGAATACAAAGACGAGACACTAAATTAACAGTCTAAAACATTTTATAATACAAGTCCACCCCTTCTACCGAACGACTAGTTTAGCTACTATTTATCGCGCTAAACATTATAACTAAAGAACTAGAAATTAAAGACTGAAAATAAATATTAAAAACTTACTACCGTTGAAGCGCCAAGGGAGCAATCTTTATTTCCAAAGCCAAACTTACAAAATCTAGAGAGATAAGTGATTTTTTGATTTGAGGATGATTTACAAATGAGATGGATGGGTTGTATTTATAGGCTAAGGGAGGAGAAATGGGTGGTGGAGATGAGGGGCAAGTGTCTTTGATCCAATGGAGGAGGAGGAGGAGGAGGAGCAAGGAGGAGCTGCCACATGGGGGAGGAGCAAAGCCGCCGGTCACCTAGAGTGTAGGAGCCGCCGGTTGCAGGTGGTGGAATGGGGAGGAGCTCCTCCCTTGGCCACCTCCAAGCATGGTGGCCGGTCACCTTGGTCCATGCTTTCATTTGATAGTTGATTTGGAATGGCCAAGTGATTCTAAGACTAATGGTCGAGCCAGTTTTTCCCAATTCCATGTTTTGGTCGAGCAATTTGGTCTTGGTGCCTATGCGCGAGGCTTTTGCTTTGGACTTGGGCCAACTGCCAATCTGCTCGGGCGTTTTATCTGGGAAGCGAGATTGTCCGACTTGTTGGGTATTCCAAACATCTTGGTCGAGCCAGATTTTCCAGATGCATCCGTCGGGTCGAGCGACTTGGTTTGGGTGCCTATGCGCGCCGGGCCTTTGCCTTGGAATTGAGCTAACTGCCAATCTGCTCGAGCATTCTCCTTGGTTTTCCGACATCTTCCACCTTATTTTCCATTTTAAACACTTTGGTCGAGGCGAAATTGTCAGATCAGATGGTTTGCTCGGGCAACTTGAATTTGGACTCGAATAGCTCGGCAGGCGCGCTGGACGCTGGGCGCTGGACGGCGGGCGCGATCTGGGTTTCTCGGTCTTTGGCTGGCCAGAAATTGCGAGCGATCCTTTTTAGCGTAAAACTCCTCTCCTTAGCGTGTTTTCTCTCTAAGCGCCACAATACCCTGTAGAAATATATCGGAACTAACAAGCAAAAGTTAAATAGACCAACAGTCTAATTAAGGGGGTTTTACTGTGTTTTTGATTCGTATAATTATGGTCCATCAGGAATATACTACTATCTTTTAGGAAACATTCCTAAAAGCATGCGCTCCTCCTTCTTGATAATCTTAAAAATAAATATCTTCAATATCTTCTTTCTAAATTATCTTCAAGAGCATATCTTCCCTAAAATGGTCAACAGATTTCAAGATTGCATTGCTGACTAGCCAAATACGAATTTGGAAATTCTGCTCATCCGTCATGCGTCAGTCTTGTACTTCGTCGGTTGTTTCTCTGGCCTTGAACTCCTCCTTGTCCGACAGCTTGTACAACTTCACAGGGTTTTTCCAAACCACATGCCACTAAATCTAGCAATCTCCCCTTGGCATTTTTGGCAAAACATCTACCTGTACTACTTTTATATTTAAATCTTTGAAGGAGATTTCAAACTCCCAAGCTGTACTAATAATAAAGTGCTACCGTCAAACAAAATATCAAAGTAAAATGTTTGCTGAGATGAATAGGCAGGAATACCACCACTAGTTCAATCGTTAGAGTCAGAATCATCTTCGTCCTCAGCCTTAGGGTACCTCAGCTCCACCAACTGGCTTATGATTCTTTTTCCTCGCCACCAGAGATAAGATTCTTTCATTGACATCGGCCGACTCCTCTTCCAGATGAGTAATTGCCCTTCGGCGAGTTGCAACAGGTACTCCATAGCTGAGTTCTCGTACGGACTGTTTAAAAAACTTTTTCTTGTTTAACACAGGAACATCTTGATCCATATCCAAGGTATGCTTTCCAGTGAAGTGTTTGTAATCGGCCTCAAGAACTTTTGGTGCGCTTGTCATCTTGTCCTGGCTTGACTTGATAGTTTAAAAACCAAAAGATGGATGAGTCCGAGGTAATTAACCGGATTGCATGAAATTGATATTAGGTTTTGGTAGCTACGTTGGTAGTAAATGAATTAATAGAAAAGTTGATGTTATCATCTGACAAACCCTAAGCTTAATAAATCGAAATCGTTGATAATTCATTAATGGGTGGCATTCAACGATCTAGGTTAATTTAGAAAATGATCTGTGGATGTGCGGGTTGTCTAATGTGGTTTATTTCCATGCTCGATTGTATAATTGAATTGCGTGATGTTATTGCATGATTAGTGAGGTTTGCACGAGTGAAGTTTGATATTGGGATTCTGTCTCTAATTAAACTCTTTTGAATTTGCTGCATTTAGGAGTTAATATTAGGAAATTAGTTACACCAAGTTTTTTTTAAAAGGGTTTTACACCAAGTTTTTTGTTATTAATCGAAGTAGCTAAATAAATCACTTGTTAGCTGGTATACACACGATTGTTCCTAGGATCGGCCCTTGGCTTACCAAGGATTATTAATTATTTTTTACTACAATTGAACCCCTAATTAACTCATACTTGACAACTATAAATGATTAAAAATACGCGTAGTACAATTTTTGCATAGAAATATACAAAATGACATTCAAGCGTAGTACAATTTAAAGTACTTTTATATAACATCATCTTTATCCATGATCATTTTTACTATATATATTCTAGACCGTGTTTTATAAATTGATATGTTATCATATTGCGCATTTGATTCATTTTCTCCTTTCATGTTTATCAAACAAATTCGAATCTATGGTTATCGGAGCCAACTCATTGGCTACAATAGGTGTCTAAAATCTATGCACACGAATTATGCAAAGTAAATGTAGTTGCAACTATGTCAATTTGGCAATCATCTAATACACTACTTAAGGCATGACCTTTAAGTATCTTCCATAAAATTCTTTAAGATAGTGGATATGTTTTCAATGGTGGTTCGCAGTGATGAATTTTTTATATACTCCAGTACGTTGATCTGCATGAGGAAACTATGACCAATTAATAGTGAATTCTTTTTTCTTCAAAATGTTAAAAATATCCAATTGTAGTTTGGGTATCATAAATCAATGAAGTAATATTTTTTTCAAATAATAAAGGAATTTATTATCTATTAATTTGAATAAGTGATCAAGAAAAAAATGTTTATTTCAATTTTACCTTAAGGCGGGTGTGAAAAATAATATTTGGTTTGAGTTATTAAGCTGGTCTAAATTTATCATGTACACTCTTCCTTCCAATCCAACATGAACAATAACAATCATATCGATTATTAGACAAGCAATTACATTCCATATTTTGCTTCCTTTGTGACCTTCGATATTGATTGCCTTGATCATATCCTAAACATGCTCGAGTAGACTTATGGTTAATGATTTAAATGATTTATGGTGAGCGGTGGCAGATGTTTTGATAGTTCAGTAATGTTGGTTATGTAGCCTAATTAGATTATTAGGCTAATTCAGTTTAGGAAGTCCATAATTTTGACAGTTAGGATTTCTACTACCTACTTAGATTAGGGTTTAGATATTTACTCTATATATACCCTCGTTGATTATTGTAATTGTATCCAATATCTCATAGTGAAAACCCTGACTTGGGAGTGTCTCATGCGTAGTCATGGTGTAGTGACGAACTGGGTAATAAATCACGGTGTCCACGCATCGTTTCTTTGTTTTTCACTCAGCATTGCTACTTGCGCGATCCTAACAACGGGTATCAGAGCTCGGGTTGTAGGATTCATGATGAGAGATGGAAAACATCCGGTGGAGAAATTCCATGGGTCGGATTTCGTTATTTGGAAGATACAGATTGAGTATTACATGTATGTAATGATTTATATCTACTTATTGATGGTAAGAAAACAAAGGGTATGAAGGACGGCGAGTGGGAGCTGTTGGACAGGAAGGCGATGAGCGCGGTTCGTTTATCGTTGTCCAGAGACGTAGCATACAACACGGTAAAGGCCAAGATGATTAGGGAGATATTGGATCAGGTATCAGCGTTGTATGAGAAACCATCTGCGGTTCACCAGACGCGACAGCTTTTTAATCGCGTAGTTGGGCTCGATTGATATTAAATTGAAGGATGAGGTGCAAGCTCGAATTTTATTATCTGCTTTGCCAGAGAGTTGGAACGGTACTGTTCCAACAGTAAGTGTGACAGCAGAAAAGAAGAATTTGCTATCAGTTGGATGAAGACGGGTTTGATGTAACCTTTAACTGCAGGAACTGGAAGATAGCAAAGGGAGCTAGGGTGATAGCTCAAGGAAAGAAGGAAGGAACGTTATACAAAATTAAGAACGTTCGGAAAGACATCGTTGATTCAGGTGGGAGCGGTGATGTAGATTTGTGGCACTGTTGTTGTGGTCACATGATTCGAAAATTTCCGCAGAGTAGCAAAACTTTGAAGAAGAAGAAAATGAAGTTCATTGCTTCAACTGGGTTCAACATATGAGTTGAAAGCTTTACACTACCGCCTGTATGGGTTGTTCAGGTCGAAGACAATTACGATTGGAATCAGTCTTCAGATTTGAGATTGTTGGGTTATGGAGCCTGATTAAAGTATTAGGTAGTCTAGTTTAGAAAGTCCATAATTTTGGTAGTTATGGTTTCTACTTCCTAATTAGAATAGGGTTTAGATGTTTACCTTATATATATACCCTCTTTGATTAATATAATTGTATCCAATATCTCTTAGTAAAAACGTTGGCCTTGTAGTGCCCCTAGACGTAGTCACGGTGCAGTGACGAACTGGGTAACAAATCTTTGTGTCCTCGCATTGTTTCTTTGTTTTTCTCTTAGCATTGCTGCTTGCGCAATCCTAACAAGTTATTCACCCATTCAGTTTCAATTCAGTCCATTTAAATTCAGTTCAATTTCGCTAATTTCGGCTCAAAAGAATAACACATATATTAGGCCTCAACATTTGACCATTGCGCCAAAATGCGCGTAGGGTGACCCTTACCGTGCCCTGTCCCTCACCCCCTATACGTACCCTACTCATTAAGTCTTGAAGGGTAAGTGTCATCAGAAATGGATCGTACTTGCCCTCTTTCAAGACTCTATTCCTATCTTTTTCAATTGCATTTTAAAGTTTTACTTGAAATTATTCTTAAATCTTCCCTACTTGACCCGACCCTACCCCAACATGCCCGTATTTACCTACGGTGTATAAAAAATTTAGGGAAAAGTACAGCTTGGGATCTGAACTATCACCATTTTTCAACTTGTGGATTGAACTATAAAAACTTCCAAACAAAGGGCGAACTATCAAACAATTTTTCAAACAATGGGCACCGTCTAATGCCGTTAGGATTTTCACTAACGTCGTTGGACGGCATGAACTCCGCTCAGTTTGTTAATAAAATAATATAAAATTTAAAAATTGAAAACTTTAATTTTTAATAAATAGGATATCCCTAATACGAGTCAAACTAGATATGAATAATAATTAATATTTTCTTGAATTATTTGTAAGGGAACTTTGTAACAAAAATTTAAGAATATTTTTCATTTTGTGTTTAAATTTTCTGAAGTTTCTAATTTTTATTTTTCAAAAAATTTATATTATTTTTTATTGAAAATTAAATTCGTTTAATTTTTTACAACTTTTTAACATGTTTTAAAATTTTTGGAAATTTTATATTATTTTATTAACTAACGGAACGGAGTTACACCGTCTAACGGCGTTAGACGGTGCCACTTGTTTGGAAAATTATTTCACAGTTCCCCTTGTTTGAAAATTTTTATAGTTCAGCCCACAAATTGAAAATTTTTATTAGTTCAGGTCCCTATAATGTACTTTTCCCAACAAAATTATTCAACTATATGTGCTAGATGGTTGAGACACGGCTTTTTCACAATTACATTCACATCCCCGGTAAAATCCAAAAATTCAAAATGTGAAGGACTTCATTTGCTCTACAACGATTCCCTCGTACATACGGCAGACGCATGAACCTTTAAGCTGTTCATCAATCGAACTCGGAGACAGAAGACGACGAGTAGATCGTCGACCTGGTTGGCATTTTTGCGTCTGCAGTGTGTTGGAACCGAATTGTTGTTGTTGTTGAATTACTCTATTGCTGGGCATTATAGTAAGCGACCGACGTTTTTTTGTTGTTGATGACGATTTCTAGGGCTCGATTGTGGGAAGGGAGACTGCTTTGATTTGAATTTGGGAACGCGATGGCAGCGCCACCAGTCAGGGCTAGAGCCGATTACGATTACCTGATTAAGCTTCTGTTGATTGGTGATTCTGGTTAGTTCCACATTTCCAAATCAAGTTTTTCATGTTTTTTATGCTGATTTGTTCTGATTTTACTTTTTAATGGATTTTGTTGTTGATGTGGTTTTGGGTTCAGAATGTTGAGTATAATGTGAAAAAGTTGACGTTGGGTAACATTACTTATGGGAAGGCAATGTGATATTTGTATGGAAATGTTGTTGATTTGATTAGGAGATGGTGGCACGATGCAGTGTTAGAGGGACGTGGTTTTCTTTGATTTAACTCTAGTGTATTGTGGTGTACTGAAACTTGTAGCAAACTGGGTCTTTTGTTTTGAATTAATGGAAATGAGCGACGGAGGGACCACATCTAAGGAAATGAGTGCCTCCCTCCGTTGTAATTGTAGAATTATCAACATCTTTTTTATATTAAAGTATATTTTTTTTCGTCCTTCTTGAAGCTGGGTAATTTATGCTGTAGCATCAAAGGTGTTTCTCTGTTGAGTTTTTTTTTCTTTTCATTTCTATCAGTTGGAAAAAATGCTTAATACATTTGTGTTTCTGTACTAAAACGACTCTGAATTTGCTCATAGGGTGTTTTAAATCACTGCTTTTGAATTGGCAAAAATAATAGTAGCTAGATAAACCTAGTGGAGAAGTTTACTGGTCAGATACCCCATAATGACTTTTGATCTCAAGTAAAGCATTTGTTTATCAAACTTTCAACATGGTACATATCTTGTGGTTACTGGTTAGTGATATTTTTCTCTAGTTTGTTTATTATATGATATCAATTATCAAACATTAATTTGAACACCACAACATATATTTTTCATAAAATCTTTGAATGATGAATAAGTTTTAGGCCTTGCCGTCAAGTTCTTTTGCAGTATCAGTTTATGAAATTTTCTATTGGTCATGGAACTGTTTTTTCCCCGCTTTCTGAAGCTGCTTAATTTATCTTTTTCAATACTATAATTACCAATTTTTGGCATTACAATGTCTATCACTCTACAGGCGTGGGAAAGAGTTGCTTGCTTTTGCGTTTCTCTGATGGTTCATTCACCACAAGTTTTATTACCACCATTGGGTAAGTAATAACTTAAATCGAAGGAGCTACCAAGGTTGTAATCATGTGAATATTCATATTATTACATATTTATGAAAAGTGGTTAAGGATATGTCTTTATGCTTTTAGAAGTAAATTAGAATACTCCTAAAAAGTCGGTAGTCAAAAAGAGAAAATTAATTCTGCCAAAGCTAGAGTCAGGATTCAGGAATGAAAGAAAGTAGTCTATTGAATTAGAATCTGAGATGCCCAACTAATGGTGACTTCTCCTTTTATAGGGAATTTTAAAGAAACATTCTAGACTTACAAACAGTTGAATATTTATAATAAAGAAACTTCTAGATTTACTAGCTAGCTATGAATTCAAGATGATTTTTTCTATCAGTAATATTCTTATTCTCTTGCATCAGTTCGGTAAGGGTGGCTTGAGTTTCTATGGGGGAAGCATCTCTAATGTCACTATATGTAAAACTCACCAGAACACAATGGTGATCATTGATCGTGCCATTTACTTGCTTGATTCAGATGCTACATGTATTTATTTGGGAAAGCGATATGGTGAAACAATCAATCTAAGAAACAGTTCGCGTCTAGCAGACATGTGTATGTGTGATTGGGTAGTGGTACATACTGAGGTAGCGAACTACAACATCTAATCGTGTTTAGTGCTATAATGAAGAGAAGAAACAATCAGACAGTAAATAAATTGTTATTTTAAAAGAGTGTACTATGTACTTTGTTTTGAGTTATCAGTGAGTATTGGCCAAGGGTGGGTAGAAGATTTTATATGTAGTACATCTGTTTAAATGTTATGTGATGTTGTTTGTATGTTGCTTAGTGCTTACTATATTTTCCTCTTTTTGCAGCATTGATTTTAAGATAAGAACTATTGAGCTTGATGGAAAGAGGATCAAATTGCAGATCTGGGATACAGCAGGACGAGCGATTCCGAACAATCACAACTGGTAGGTAAATAAATGTCGGAGGTGTGCTTCTAGAATAATCGTGTTCTATGTCTGTAATAAATAAGCACTGACTTGGGTTTGTAGCTTTCTCTGCACCTGCTCTTATTATTAATGTTGTTATTTGTCAAGGGATTACAAAAACTGTGTTTTGTAGCTTACTACCGTGGGCGTGGAGCCATGGGTATTCTGCTGGTTTATGACGTTACTGATGAGTCATCTTTCAACAGTAAGTCGTTTACTTGATCAGTTGGTATTTAGCGAGATATGGCTTTCACTAGTTAACATATATTTCCACGATTTCCTGATTTTGTTTACTATGTTTTGCTGATGGTATCACTGTAAACATTTTGTGCTGCACTTCAGCATCACCAAGCAGTCTAAAATTACATGCTGTGCTCTTGGCTCTTTTCAAAGACATCTCATGTCAATCGTAATCATTTCTCCTCTTTGACATGTTCCAGATATCAGAAACTGGATCCGCAACATTGAACAACATGCTTCTGACAATGTAAACAAGATATTAGTTGGTAACAAAGCTGACATGGATGAGAGCAAAAGGGTGTGTATTTCCACAACCATTGAGACAATTGTTCCACTCATGTAGCTTAAAATTTGATAAGTGATTCCACACTTGCATACCATAGTGCTAGAGATGTGGCTTGCATGTTATCAGTTCAAGGTTTAGAGTGTCACTGGGCTTGGATTATGACTCAGCATTCTCGCATTCTCAGATTATGTGTACAATCATGAACACAATTGTGTTTACTGTATTCTTACAGGCTGTGCCTACTTCTAAGGGCCAAGCTCTTGCCGATGAATATGGAATCAAGTTCTTTGAGACTGTGAGTGTTCTGGACCCCTTGGCGTTTTCAGGTTTCAAATGTCTTATCTTCGCTATCTTATTGTTGAAATTTTTTGTTATCCCAGAGTGCTAAAACCAACTTGAATGTGGAGGAAGTTTTCTTTTCAATTGCAAAAGACATTAAGCAAAGACTCACGGATACTGATTCGAGAAGTGAGGTATTAGCTATTCCGCATGCTCAGTTTTACTTACTCCCCATTTTGTTGCAAATATCATCTGGTATTTCAACATCCTACCCTTTATTTAAAACTGATGTACAGCCCCAGACAATCAAGATCAGCCAACAAGACCCAGCATCCAGAAGCACTCAATCTGCCCAAAAAATCTGCATGTTGTGGGCAAGGTTGTCACGGCGATAAGTCGAGTTGAGTTGATAGGATTATCACTCGTCGATTAGTCGACATATATAATATAAGAGGAGACGATATAAAATGAAGAGAAAAAAATGCAAAATTGAAAAGAAGTGTTTTTTGTTGTTGTTGATGTAAAGTATCACCAAAATAAAAACATAAAAGAACTAGTGAACTACAGAAATCCAATCAAATGTTTTCATCAAGCTCTATGTCTTCATTTGTCTCTCGATCACTACACTACTCTCGTGATTGGAAGTAGATGGTCTTCCATAGTCATCATCAACATCTTCATCATCATCATTTAAAATGACATTATCATTGTTCTCTTCCATCTCAGCATCGGATGATACATCTACTTGAGAAGGAGAGTCACTAGCATGAAGTCCACCTCTTCTAGCATTACGGCGATCCCGAAGGCCATCTGATGCATCCAATGCGGTATCTACCGCAAGCCATAAGGCATCACCGGGATCAACGACATCTCCATTCACCCACTCGTTGTCCCATTGGAAGTCCTCTAGAACGAGTGGATTAAAAATTTTATTGTCTTCACGCCTCTTTTGAAACCTTATCGCAATCTTTCGTTTGTATTGAACATACACCAAATCATTTAAGCGTTTGTGCTCCAGTCTATTTCTTTTCTTTGTGTGCATCTAGAAAAAGATTGTTATTTGGTAAATATTAATAGTGTTAACAATGACACAATAAAAACTGACAAAGCAAAGTTGAGAGGTTACTCACAAACTCAAAAGTACTCCAGTTACGTTCGCAACCGGATGAGGAAACATAGGCCAACAATTCTCTTTGCGAACAACCTAAGCTCAATGGTATCACCACCAAAAGCACCCCACCAATCAACTGAAATAAAAAAAGATAAAATGAAAAAACTATTAAAATTCCATACATGTTATAAATTTATAAATACTTACGTGAGTTCTTTTTTTCCCTACTCATGGTTGGCAATATCTTTCCAAATGAATTTCTTGAATTCTCGTACTGATCGGCTTGGTCACTTATCTTCATCACCAAAACTGTATCAACGATCATCTTTTCAAGAACATTATTAAACTTGATCCTCAACCGTGAAGAGTATGCATAATCATTTTCTTTGATCTTAAAGAATTTTCCTGGATTAAGGAATGAAGCTACTCCATACAAATCATGGTGCGGGAAGCAGCCGTTGATGTTTCATTTGGAGGAGCTTCATGATTTCCATCATCATCCTCATCATCTAGTGGCACATAAGTCTTTTTTTTTACCCTTCTCAATAGCTTCCCTCATCTCTTTAATTATTGCGGTGGTAGTATTTTTGCACTTTGTTACTTCCGGATAACCACCGGCAAGATGCATCTTCACTCTTTTAATTCCTCCATGCACTTTCTTATTACATAGAGTGCATTCGATCAAGTCCTTTTTATTTAAATCCGGCCAAAATCCATATTTCCATCCAGGATCCGGTGATTTTGCCTTCCTCGTAGGATCCTTAGATGGATCATAAGCATCGTCCGAAGATGGTTCTGCCATCTACACAAAAAAAAACAAGAGAATCAGATTTTAAAACAAACAAGCCACCTGATGTTGAAAATAACATATTTCAACTGTCCACTGCCTTGTTGCTGAAAATAAAATGAAAAAGATGGGTTTTGAATTACCTGGTCGGATGGCGAGCTGCGGGCAGAGAAGGGTTTTGAATCTCCAAATTAGGACTATCGCGACCAGGTAATTCAATCCGACCTTGCTTGTTTTTTCAATCGCTGCAGAGAAGAGAAGGGACGGATGAAAGAGACGACCATCACGACCTTCTTCTCTGTTTTTTCAATCCGACCTAGCTTGTTTTTGCTTATTGGCCTAATTTGAGCGACTAGTCGAGCCCATAACGCCTAAATTGAGCGACTAGTCGACTAGTCGTCACTTAACTCGTCAAGTCGGTCGACTTTCCCTGTGACAACCATGGTTGTGGCTCTTAAATTGATAGACATGCCCTTTGAGGATACATGTTGGGCTGTTGGCACATGTACTTAACCTTACTTATTATTTGCTTCCCCTCTCTTCTTGTCTTTTTAATAGTCCCCAACCTTAATATTTAAATTTATCTTTCTCCATTCAACTTCTAGATTTAAGTGTAGACTCTGCTTGAGAAATTGGTAGATTAATATTTAAATTTAGGGAAAAGTACAGTTTGGGTACTGGAACTATCACCATTTTTCAATTTGTGGGCTGAACTATCAACATTTTTCAACGTGTGGGCTGAACTATAAAAATTTCCAGACAGGGGGCGAACTATCAAATAATTTTCCAAAAAAGGTGTACCTATTTGTAAAAAATTAATATAAAAATTCAAAAAACTCAAAAAATTTATAAAAATACAATTTTTAATAAAAAGGAATATAAATTATTTGATAAATAAAAATTAGAAACTTTACGAAAAATTAAACACAAAATGAAAAATATTTTTAAATTTTTTGCAAATTTCCCCTACAATTTTTTTTTAAAAATATAAACTTTATAAAAAACAATTTTTAATAAAAAGGAATATAAATTATCTGATAAATATTTCAATTTAATAATTTTTAAAGATTTAATTTGAAACGGAACTTTTTAAAAAAATTAAAAAAATATTTTTCAATTTGTGTTTAATATTTGATAGTTCGCTCATTCGATGGAGTGGTAACCATTATTTGATAGTGCGCCCATATAATAGAAATATTAATTTATAATATAAATAATTAATTATCATAAATAATAATATAAAAGTTAAGGCCCTCATTTCAACTTTGGCTTCAGGCCTCAGTTTTGCTTGAGCCGGCCCTCAGTTTTACATCCCATTCAATTCCTCGACATATAATCGATAAACCAAATCATCAAGCACCATGTGCTGTAATTGGTCCTGATAGCAGACCAAAAAGTGTTGTGAAACCTCTTGGCTCATGTAACTGTAAGTATGTCTCAGCTGCTTTCATTACCCAATTTACAACACAAGATTCGTGTACTCAAAAAAAACCCTCCTGGTAATATTTTGATCTATACCATTTCCTTCGCATGGGTCCAGTGAAGATAAATTAAAATCAAATACAATGCGATAATTAAAAAAAAAACTAAAAAGAAGATTAAATGACTTAAAGTGCAACCAGCTGGGACTCGCAAAAGGGGATGGATGTTTGCACCTAGGGACGACGACCCTTGATAAAATGATTGTGTAGCCCCAATTTGAAGGCGTTCCCAGCTCCAAAATCGTAACAAGCATTGACAGTCTCCCATCTACTTATGTCCTATAGCAAAGGACCTGCACAACTAACTGTAAATAAAAGTAAACACCGCACTCCACTGCTATATCTCCTAACGTTGTACGAGTCCGTCAATAGTTGAAAGTAGTGAAGCGCAACCTGATCGCCAAGCAAGTCTATCATCATAGTCAATCTTAATTAGCGGAAAATGTACACCTTAACATACTTCTTCAACGTCTCTTCATCCGCATCTTCTGGCATCATCTTGAGGTAGCTATCAAACCATTTTTGCTACACAACGACTTTCTCTTTGGATGATCAGGGTAAGCGCCTAATTACCTCACACATAAGGCCTCATATTCGAAGTTCAAAAGACTGGACACGGGCTCCACGTTTCGTAATGTGATGGTGGCCTCCCACCCTTTGAAATGAAAAGTTTGAGTCTCCGATCTCTATATCGCTCGCCACAAGGGTCATGCACAACTTTGGGTCAATCTTGACATTACATATTTGTGACCATGGGAGAAAGCCTGTATTTGCAACATAATACTGGGAGGTTTCAAAGTTGGCATGTACGTTGCACTTTCATAGGCACTTAGACCAAAAGAAAGCGTTCGTCAACCTGTAACATTACTCGGTTCATTCACGATTTCATTGTTATATGATAAATGTTAAACTAAATGTTTAGTATAAATAGTAAACCAATCTGATTAATCCAGACCCCCTGAGCGCGGTGTACCCTCTACTGAGTGAGAAAGGATCCGTCAATCGGGGTTGAATGGACTATGTCATCAACATTCATGTTGGGGTCGATAGAGCACAGGTAGACCTACTACGTAAAATATATGGCCTACCAAGTGAGGTGGATCGCCCGCTCTCTGGAGACATGTTTGTAAACGTGAAATTTATAACAATTACACAGATTAAAATAAACAACAAAACAACAATTCAACAACAATTTAATAAGAACTAAACAACAGTTCAACAACAATTAATAATTAAACTCTAACAAAATTTACCCAATTCAATCCAAAACCGTAAACCACAAATTCAACAATTAACCCCACAAAGCAAAAAATAACAACCACAATAAACAAAATTTAACCCCAAAAAAAAACTTCGATGTGGAAGTAGGTCAAAATCGAAAAAATAAGAGCTTTTTGGTAGGGTTTGTGTTTTTCGAAATCAAAGAAAAGAGCAGGTGTTTGATTTAGATCTGGTGTAAAACCCGTATCACATGAACCTTTTCAAAAAAAAAAAATGGTGCTTGAGGTACCACTTTTCTACGTGGACGGAAACCCCACTTGACAATTTTGGTTAGAAAATCAGTACCGGGATAACGGTTAGCTACGAAATACAACAAACCGGTGAAATTCATTTGAGTTATCTCGTAAAACTGGAAACCCAAAAAGATATTATAAAAAAAACTCCCATTATCTTTCCTTTTCATTTCCTTTTCGTTGTAACGAAAAGATCGAGACCCGAGATTCGTATACTTGACCTCCGACATTCACAAAAGTAAATGGTTGTGACATTTAATCATCAAATATATTAAAGCAGAATGTTCTCCCTTAGATTTTCACTCCTTTTATTGTAAAATATCTGCAAATATCATTAACACTTGCCCACCTTTAATTTAGATCCGCAAATATCACCAACTCTTGCGAATCTACAGACAAGATGCCGTTCCCAGGTGAGACATTAAAAAGGTTGCTGGTTTTAAAGCAAAAGAGATGAAGAAAGATATGGAAATGGCGAGGAGCACTAAAATCAATCTGAAGGGCAAACTATATTCAAAGTTGGGAAGAAAGAAGAAATGCTTTAATAATTGAAACACAAAAATAATAGACTCATCTTCATATTCCTTTTACTACTTGGAAAAACTGGTCCCATTGGCCTAATAATCCTCCCCCTGGCCATTTATGATTAACACAATGCAATTACACATTTCATATGATCTCTTATGGCAATAGATGACTGTTGTTTTGCCCGACTTACTTGGTATCAATAAGTGTCTTTGTTGCTTTATAAATTGAACATACTACTATTGTCTACTGTAATTATAATATACACTTCTTGATCTTTGTGTATAGATGACACTGGACAATGATAGCGAGGTAGGTACAGTACACCAGATTGACTCCGGGGTGACTAAGTTTGAGTCAGTCAGAGATAAGTAGCAATCACATAAAGGCACTTGGACGACAAAGAAACATTAGTCAGTCGGAATAGAACACTTATGAAACCGATACTTATCTGGCTGACCAAAGTTTGTGACGTAAGAGTTCTTATGTGACTGACACTTATATGTCTGACCTAACTCTGTCTCATAAGAGTACTTATGTGACAACACCGAGCCAGCGCCTTGAAGTTAGTGGCACAAGTGGATTATGTAAATGCAATGTCAGCATGCAATATTCGAAAAACGTTGACTAAATTGTGGTTGACCAATTTTTTGCTGCATTGAAGGCGGCATGTACATTAGCATGACACTTACGCGACAGAGATATTGTAAGTAGTGAAACTTGGAGTAGAACCGATGAGGAGGTCGAGGATGAAAGTGGGAGTAGACTATTCAGATGAAAGTGGTCAGCCCAATAACCCCGATGAGGAGGTCGAGGATGAAACACTGAGCATCCGATGCAAGAAGAGGGCAACTTCTCCGTCTCCAGGTAAAAAATTAGTATAATAATTAAGTACTTTTTGTTGTTATTTAATGTAGACACTGATGTGTTTGTTTTTTAATTTTATGCAAGAAGAAGATGAGGACTCACCCCCTATCACTAAAGCTGAACCCACGAAGAAGAGGAGGCGCAGAGGGGTAGTCTGTGGAGCCAAGATTTCTAATTTGGTGCACTCGTTTTTTTTCCACCAATTTGGTGCATTCGTTGGGGATGAAGATTAAGGGTGAGTACTCTGTAGAGGCTAATGACCATTGGTGAAGGATGTGCGGAGTATGGTTTGCAACTAGCTAGGGGCTTGTATGCGAGAGAAGGTGCCAATGCTAGCACCCAAATACAGCGAGCTGGAGCCCAAGCACTAGGATATTGTCGTCAACTATCTTAGCATATGTTTTCTATTTGTAAGTACAATTTTCTTGGTTCTTTAATTGTGTTGTTAAGTATTATAGTAACTTGTGATTTTGTAACTATTTTACAGTCTCATTTTCTTTTGCGGGAGAATGACACTCTACTGTGGGAATATATTACAAGAATCGCTAACAATCGATACAAGGACTGGAAGTGTGATTTCCACAAGCACTATCTAAGGCACGGAGAGAAGGTACCAAAGGAGTTTGTCCACCGAAAGGAGGAGTGAAAATGACTTGTTAATCACTTCAATGAACCTGCACAGCAGGTGAAGTTTTTTTGCAGCACATTTTTTTAATATCCTTTAACAACACTTGTTTACTGATATGTTTTTATACTAATTTGACACTTTCCTTTCTTATGAAGTTAAAATCTAAAAGAATGAAAGAAGCCCGAGAAAAGAAGACGAATCACTACCTCGGAAAGACTCCTTTTCCCATCCGAGTGGTAGACCACCTCCAGAAGAGGAACAAGGCACATGACAAGCGTATTTTTAACCCTTTATAGTCGTCAAGTTATATATTTTAGGGGTCCAGTTGCAGTCAAACAAAATTTATAAACCTTGGTAAGCCAAGGGTCGATCCAAGGAACAACGTGTGTGAATACTAGCTAACTAGTGACCTATTTAGATGTTCCAATTGATGAAAGGTTTTGTTGTAACAAAACTTGATGAAATTAAATGCAGAAAAATAAAAAGTTTTGACTTGATCAGAGAAAGAATCCCAGGATCAAACTTCACCCGTGCCAACCTCACTAATCATGCAATCATATAACGTAATTCAATTATGCTATCGAATATGGAAATAAACCGAAATAACACTAGACAAGCCGCCCATCCACGGATCATTGTCTAGATTAATCTCAATCATTGAACGCTGCCCATCCACTGATTATCAATGATTTCGATTAGTTAAGCTTACGATTTTTCAGACAAAGTCAACTTTCCTATTAATTCATGTACTACCATTGTAGCTACCATGACCTAATATCAATTTCAAACAATCTGGTTAATACCTAGGACCCATCCATCTTTTGGTAATTAACCTAAATACGTTCTAGCATGCAAACATCCCATTCAATGTAAAACTTACAAGAACGTTAAAATTAAGCACGATGAAATTGAATATTCGAATTGCATTAATGAAAAACATTCAATTGATCACATGAAGAGTTGGGTACATAGCACGGGATCCGTAGGATCCCAGAATAAAGAAGACTACTCACTACTCATGGTAAGTTAACCAAAAATAATGGAGAAATACAAATGAAGGACGAGGAAACCATAATCACGAAGTAGCTCGTTGAATCCTCGATCTCTCGCGATTATCTGCTCTGTCTTCTTCTCCAAGTTAGGTATTTTTCTCTCCAAAATCAAGCTCTCTTTGTAAATAAGCTGATCCTCTATTTATAGCTCGCCCAAAAAAAGTCCAAAGCCCAAAAAACGAAATTAGGAAACAAGTTGATAACTCTGTCCCCGACGGTGCCGTGATACCCGTGACATTCATGTGTGTCACGGTTGTCACGACACAAGTAAAATCGCACTGGGAGATAAGCGTGCCGTGACACCCGTTACATTATGAATTTGTCACAGTTGTCACGGTAGTCACGGACCACCTTGAATCTCTCTGGGAAAAAACACCTGCCGTGACACCCGTGACATGTATGGGTTGTCACGGCTGTCACGACCCGTTGCTGGTGCAGAGTCTTTTTCCGGCCTTTTTCGTCGATCTTTCCATTCTTTCGATCTTTCGGGCTCATGGAGCGATGATTCGTCTATTTACCTGAAACACTCAAGAAAAGACATCAAATAAGGACAATTTGCCGGGAGAACAAGTGTTATCCTTCATCGAATGTAGTGAATAATTAGTCAAAATATTGACTGATCAGCACACCATGTTGCAACCTATAAAGAAGTCTATTCTCAAGAACCTGAAAGTGGTCTACCTTTAAAACTATGTTTTCAGTTATGTGTTGCTGTATAAAATGGTATTTTTTTTATCATGTCAGTAATAAGTTTGGATTTTGATTATGTGATTGGTAATGTGTTTCACTGAATATACATGTGATATTGTGCTTTATGAATAATGTAAGGATTTTTGTTCTGTTGATAAGTTCAGTAGATGATGGACTGTGTTTCAGTGAATGATATAAGTTCTTGTACATTGTGTTCAATAGTGATGAAAATACTATGTCATGTTTTGTAAATGACAAGAACCATATTTTTTGAACATGTTAAGTGCTTGATTTTGTTGTTGCTTGTCTTTTTATCATGTTAAATGTAATTTGGTTATCACTATGGATTTTTTTTGATTGTGGTTATGACTATGGATTATGAATGTAGAAATGGGCACATTTGGTACATTAATTTATTTGTTGATTGTGCATAGAACCAAATGAATGCCGACGTGAGGCACCTCATGGAGGACCAGCAGTCCGATAGCCAATGAGACATTGCAGACCATATCCCGACGAGCACCCAGCTGGAAATAATTCATAGGGTTGTCGGGCAAAAGAAAGGGACTTTGGTGTCCGAAGCCGGTGAGAATTTAAGGAGGCCTCCTCGCCCTAGTGGTGGGACATGTAACCATGCGCTGAAAGAAGAGCTCATTAAGGCAAAGGAGGAGGCTGATAAGAAGGATGATGAGTTTGAGGATAGGATAATGGCGCTTGAAGAAATGGTGCGTGCGGAGGAGGGGCCTCAACACATGGTTGTAATGTCTCGATGGTGCGAGTTTCGCTCTACCTAGTCTTTGAATACTGGTTATTAAATGGAAACCTGTGAATTTGCTGTTTTCATGTTTTGTGATGTAAACTAAATGTTGGATGTCCCTTTGCGGCCGCATGAAGCCTAGAGACGAGTCATTAGAGGGATTCAAATTAAAATGTTTCAAATTTTCCCTAACAGACTTTGCACAATATTGGTATGACTCGTCTTGTGCAGATTATGAAAGCAACTATTGGGATCTGCGTGCCCAGTTTCTAGAAAGGTTTTCCTCGCCACTCCTACGACTTGAAACCCGCGAGAAGATCATCACCCTTGAGCAATCCCGGGACGAGACATTGGATGAGTACTACACGTACTTTGACTCCATTGTAACGAGCTGCCCGCACCATGGACTCACGGACTTGGTTCTTCTTCAAAAGTTTCTTGGCGGGATGATGTCACTCGAGTGGAATAAGCTTAATGATGCGGCGGGAGGCTCGGTCATGCAATTAACCATGTCTCAAATTTGGCTGCTCATTGATGATTTGGCCGAGAGCTCAAAACAAGGAGCCACATGCACCGAGCCAGCCGAGACATGCACGTACCTCATTACCGAACTGCCCGAGGAAGTCTCAGACCTCAATGACGGGCTGTCCGAGAAAGACCAGGAAGCGCCCGAGCTGACCGAGAAAATCACGGCAGGCCCGGTCCTCACTGAAGAGCTGCTCGAGAAAGACCCGGTCTTCATGGCCGAGAAACCACAACTTGACCCTTTATGTTTTATACAGATCACAGCCACCGAAGATCATGGAATCAATGATGATGCGGTGCAAGGGGAGTTGGAGGCAGAACAAGGGCAAGAAAAGCCAATGATGGAGCGCTCACTCACCACAACTCAACAAGGCGGCCCTGAAAACTCACTTGTTCCAAGACAACCCATCTCCGCTGCCACAAAGAAGAAGCTTGGCAGGGGCGCATTCTTGATGTCGCCTACACTTGATGGCACAATGCTGAACTTCCAAACTTGCAAAGGTGCCAACCATTTGAACATGAAGAAGCGGCAAAGACATGGGCCGAATGAATGGAAATCCGGAAGGAGAAACAAGAGAGCACGGCTCATTGGACCAGCAGCTATGGTCAAGAAGTCCTCACCTTCTCGGAGCTATGTAAAGAAGAACCTGCCGAAGCAATGGAGAACCCAACCGAGCACATCACTCCATGCGTTCTTTGGGCGGAGCAAAAGAGCAACCGAGAAGAAGTTTGACCTCAAGCACCCATGGGATCCCAACTTATGATCCATGAGTGAGGTACCGTCGAGCCAACGACGTTAAACAAAGGCACTTGCCGGGAGGTAACCCGACATATTTTCTTCATTTGTTACAGTTTTTATGTTTTGAACTAAGTCGTTCCGAGAGGAACGGCTTCGTTCAAAAGTGTGGGGGTATTTAAGTAGTATTTGCACATAGTAGTCGTTGCACATATTAGTCTGCATGTTTCCTTTTCCCTTAAATTTTTTAGCTTTTTGAAACTTTTTGAAAATACAAACTTTCATGATGTGAAAATAGATAGATCCGATTCATGCATTTCCTTGTGAAATCTAAATTATGTAAGATCATGTGAATTTAACTTTCTACTTGTCTTTGTGTGCTGAGATAAATGTAGAATGTGGAGTTGAAAGAAATGCCCTAGAGAGGCTTGACAAGCACTCAAGGGACCGGATCCTTACTATACGGTTATGTGAAGATTGTGGAGGCTAGCACTTCGGGCTTCTTGGTGAAGAGTGGACTCCGCCATGCAGCGTCTATGCAAGAGGCGGGACGAGAATCAAACCGTCCATTCTCTAGTCCAAAGTAGCCGGGAAAATAGTGAGCGACCCTCATCTTGACACGCGCAAAAAGGGCAAGGATGAGAAAGAGCGGGGAGGTATTTCCATATGCTCTCGGGCGATGATTGGACCTCCCAAAAGTGAAGAAAAATGGACATGCAAATCTCATCAAAGGAGCAAAGCTCAAAGAAGAAAAGAAAAATCAGCCAAAATGGTGAAACCAAACCGAAGCAAAAGTGAAGTACTCAAAGAGCCAAATCAAAGGCCGAAGGCCAAACCTCACTACAAAAAGCGGTCCAACCACGCAAACAAAGAAAAAGAGCTCGACCCATTAGCCCGAATCAATCACGTGCTAGAAGAAGCAAGTAACATAACCATATAGTAAGATCGGATCCGAGAGTGCAGTTCAAAGGCCTAAAAAGGACTATCTCCCCAATCATCCAAATTAATTTACATCTCGGCTCAAAGGTAACAAGTATCTAGTTACTTCCTTGTTTGAGCACAATTTCGTTTGGAAGCAAGTAAGTTATGCATGCAAAGGTGAAATCTAGTTTTGCATCTCACATTCATATTTAGGACTTAGGGTGTTGTTCCTCTTTGACTATACTTGTTCGGGACGAACAAGATTAAGTGTGGGTGTATTTGATGGGACGTATTTATACGATTCATCAAGTACTACTAAACCCACCAAATTAGACTTTTGGTCATACGAACATGTGCTTGTTGATGTCGTTTTATGTATACAGGCAATTTTGGAGTCTAAAGAGGAAACACACTTAAAAAGGGAGATTTGTGCCAAAAAAGCATGCCAAGTCCATTTATGCGATCGCACGGGGCGCACCAGCCGAGCTGCCCAGGTCCAAAATCAAGTCGCTCGGGCAAACGATCTAATCTGACGAATCCACCTCGACCAAAGTGATCAAAATGGCAAATAAGGTGGACAATGTCGCTTCCCAGACAAAACGCCCGAGTGGAACCAGCTCAAGCCCGATCAAGGCCAAACTAGGGCAATTCTGGCCGTTTTGGGATTTCGACCAGGTTCCGGGCAGATTCCGGCAAAACGACTTCGACCATTAGGCTTAGAATTGCCTCAGCATTCCAAATCCGCAGTTCAAAAGCCAAAGTCCTCCGACCAGTTCCAACCTAACTCCGGTCAAGATCCGGTACTTACTATTCAAATCGGTTGACTTCTACTATTCAAACCGGTTGACTTCTACTATTCAAAGTTAGTTGTCTTTTGGATAAGAAGATCCAAGTGATGGCTTTTTGCTTGAAAGATCCAAGCGATGGCTTTTTGCTTAAAATATCCTAGTGGTGGCTTTTGGAAGAACCAATCAAAGTCTTTGCTTTTGGGATATTTCCATGCCATAAACTTAGCCCCCAAGTCTTCCCTTGCCTATAAATAGAGGGCTTGCCTCATGTAATATGTGTGCTTCAAAATCCCATGTCCTTAGAGAGTTGAGAGCTTATCTCTGTTCTCTTCATTTTCAATACAAACACAATTTGCTCTCTACTTTGTTCTTGAAAACCTTTACTTTCTTGCACTTGTTCTTAAGCTCCAAAGCTCTTTACTTTCCAGCAAGCACTCTTTACTTTCTTGTCAAGTTCTTGATTTGGAGCTCCTCTCCTTTACTTTCCTTGTTAAGCCACGGCTTCTTTACTTTTCTTGTCAAAACCGAGTCCTTTCCTTTACAAGTTCTTTTTTTCTTTTTGGTTACCTTTACTTTCATAAGTATGGTGCTTGTATTCCTTGACATGAATACAAGTAGCTAAAGCATATTCGGTCAAAGGGTGTTCATACTTGTGTATGCATCTTGAGACTAGAACTTAATGCTATTTTGTGTCTCAACTAGTTCTTGTGCTATACATTCGGTTTGAACGACGGAGGTAAGTGGATGCTTGAAATGGCAAAGCTTTTCCGAGTGGTTCAAACCCTCTTTAAGTCACTTGGTTGATCGGAAATGTGAGATCAAGTGGCTGCACTTTTGAACTAGAAGTCTATGTCTTGATTTTGGAGTAGATTGTGGTGTAAGTGCTTGAAATGGCCTTACTTTAGGGTTTATGTCTTGAAATGGAATAAACCCACACTTATGAACACAAAGTAAGATCATTTGAAGTCCATGATGGATGTCTCACAAGTAGAGACCCTAGACTGAATATCTTTCGTCCTTACTTATCAGCACTTTACTTTCTTGTCATTTACTTTTAAGCAATTTACATTTCAGCACTTTACTTTCCGCACTTTTACTTTCATTACAGCAGTTTTCAACATCAATCAAACATAACATTTTGGTACGTATTGCGCTTGAAACACAGCGTGCGACAAACCAAAACGTATGTTGTATGGTTGATATTGAACTCGGTTGTTCTCGCACTTACTTTTCGCACTTTACTTTCAGTCTTTACTTTCAGCACTTTAAATTCAGTCATTTACTTTCTGTCATTTACTTTCTGTATATATAAAAAAACCAACAAAAACCCAATCTGTCTTTACTTTCACTTTCTTTCTTTTTAAAGAACAACTAATCCACACTGACTCTCTTGGGTTCGACCCCTACTTACCGCTCTGCTAATCCAATAGTGAGCCACGAGTAGTGGAACTATAAATGTAAATTTTGCAGCGCACAACGACGTGCTGTCACGTTACAAATTTGTATTGTTTTATTTTGAATTAGTATTAACGTAAAGAGTAATAAGGTTTTATTTGGAATTAGTTCTTTACCTTTACTCCGCTATTAATGTTGTCTAACATACATACTAAATGATACTTTCCTTAAATATATGCATGTTCCATGTGAACATATCTGTTCCAGAGAATATAGATCAAACATGAATATGTTATTTGATACACAGTCTTACCTTGTGATACTTACTGTAAATCCTTTGGATGCTCTTGTACTGCCTATCCCAAACATAACCATATCATTAGCTGGAATATATTATTAGAAATTTCATACACCTAGTGTAGTGAAGGTTTTGAAGCTCAAACAGCTGGTGCAGGGGATGGTCACTAAAGCCTTCAAGTGTCGTTGCCAAAGACAGATGCGTTTCGTTGCTGATGGTACTTCAAGTAGAGCGACGCCGTTTGGACCGAAGGAGGAGACGCGCGTATCCGTGTCGTCGCTGAAGGTTTAAACAGACCAATCAATTTGAATATCAAATTGGCGCGGATTGGTGGAGATCCAACGGGTGAGGTTTAATCCATCAAGACCAATCGAACGGATGCTGCTCAATGCCCCAAATCGGATATAAACGCAAAAACACAGATTTAGGGTTTATCAGTTCTTCTCCTCTCTCGATCGAAATTCTCCCTCGTCTGTAAACTTCAATCATTAGAAGCTTAGGGCTTTCATTCCAGAGGTGTTGTCGACTGTGCTAGGAGTGTGATTGTGAGCTTTGCGGTCTCGACCTGTGAGATTCACCATCGTCTGAGTGTGTAACCGGAAGTAACTACGTCCGACGCGTTTGCAGCGATTTCGGCAGTGAAGCAAGGCAGTGCATACCGAGCCAAGAGTGCTCAACGTGGATTAGGCTTCGGCTGAACCACGGGCTTTAATCGCGCGTGTCAATTTCCATTTTGTCAAGTTTTCTTTATTTAGGGTTCTTTAGGCAAATTGGTGAAATCTGACTTAAGTTTATACTCGATTAAGATTGTTAAAGCGTTATAAGAACCCAACAATGGTATATACAGCCTGGATTAACAATCTTGTTTACCTATTGCATTGCTTTGATTTGGTTCTTGCTTTGCTTATTTGCAAGGAACCATGGGAGCTGGAAAGTTGGAAATCACTGCGTTCGATGGAATCCTGTCTCACGACAAGTGCCTCATAGCATTAGAAGAGTCGGCTGGGAAATGGTCTGATGATCAAAAGAAGAGGAAAGCTGAATTGGATGAGGAGGCATTCAACCTGATTATACTGAGTCTTTCTGACAGTATAATCAGAAAGGTTAGTGCCTCTAAGACTCCCATTCAATTGTGGAAATTGCTGAAAGAGTCTTATGCAAATCAGCTTGCTCCTAATCTAGCATATCTTAGGGCTACTTTGTATGCTTTTAAGATGGATAGTGCTAAAACCATTGATGAAAACTTGGATGAATTTCTGAAAATCACCATCATGTTGAATACACCTAAGGAGACCATTGATGAGACCAGTAAAGTCATGATACTAAATTCTATACCTGAAAACTATCAAGTAGTAAAGGATGCTTTCCAATACTCAGGTGTGGTGCCTCCCTTCGAACAGTTGTGCACTGCCCTGAGGACTAGGGAACATGAGTTTAAATCTGTTAAGGCAAAGTCAGGGCATGGGTTATTTATTTAGGGGACATCTTACTCTAATCAGTCACATAGGCCTAAAGGAAATAACAACTATAATAAACCTAAAACTGATTACAAGAATGCTGGTAAAAACCAGCAGACTGAAACCAGAAAATGTTATTACTGTGGAAAAATTGGCCATCTTAAGAAAAACTGCACTAAGTTCTTTGCTTAACAACAAACAAACAATTCCCATGAAATAAATGTAGCTGCTACTGCTAATCAAGCATGTAACTTGCCTGAAGTTTAACTGTGGATGAAAGATCAATTGAAAATCAGTGGATTCTTGATTCTGGTTACTCTTTCCATAAGTGTCCTATTAATTCTTTGTTTATTGATTTTACTGACTCTCCTGCTGAGAATGTATTCATGGGAAACAACAACATATGTAAGGTGATTGGGATAGGAACTGTCAAGTTGAGACTGGAAAATGATAAGGATATCCTATTGTCTAAGGTAAGGTGTGTGCCTGGTTTAAGGAGGAATCTGATTTCCCTAGTTACTCTTGATGATAATGGCTGTGAATATACTGCTAGAAATGGTGTTATGACTGTGAGTAAAAATGGTAGAGAAATCCTAACTGCATCTAAGCATCATAACTTATATATTCTGAATGGTTCACATGTTATGACTGAACTGAATGTTGTTGATAAATGTATTGATGAAACCAGTGATACACACAAATGGCACCTTAGACTTGGGCACACAAGCCAAAAGGGATTAACTGCTCTTAGTAATCAAGGCATGTTAGGGCAAGATAAAATCACTGAAATGGGATTTTGTGAAATGTGTGTGATGGCTAAACAACAGACTTAAGTTTGGCAAGGGAACACATAATACTAAGGGAATACTTGAATATGTTCATGCTGACTTATGGGGGCCTGAAAATCATGAAACTCGTGGGGGAAATAAGTATTTTTTGAGTATCATTGATGATTATTCTAGGAGAGTATGGACCTATTTGCTGAAAACCAAATATGAGGCTTTCTTGAAATTTAAAACATGGAAAACCTTAGAAGAAAACTGGTCTAGTAAATCTGTTAAGGTATTAAGAAAAGATAATGGCCTTGAATTTTGCAATCATGAGTTTGATCATTTCTGTCAAGAGCATGGGATTATGAGGCATAGAACAGTTAAGTACACTCCACAATAAAAAGGGGTGGCTGAGAGGATGAACAGAACTCTGCTGGAAAAGTTGAGAGGATTGTTGTTGACATCAGGCCTCCCCAAGTCTTTCTGGGGTGAGGCACTGAATACTTCAACATATCCGATCAACAGATGCCCCAGCAGGGTCCTAGACCTCAAATGCCCCATGGAGATGTGGAGTAATAAGAAACCAGACCTGAGTTATCTTAAATTTTTTGACTGTGCTGCATATGCTCATGTAAGAGATGGTAAACTTGACCCAAGGGCTATTAAGTGTGTTTTCTTAGGTTATCATCAACAAGAGGGAACTAAAGGGTATATGCTATGGGAAGTGGAAGCCAGCCAGGGGGTGAAGATTCTGATATCCAGGGATGTGACCTTCAATGAGAGTTGTTTCCCCTGCAAGGAAAAGAAGGACACTCCTGATCCAGTTGCCCCAGAACCTGATGTACCAAATACAACCGTTGAGGTGGAGCTTCCTGAGCCTGGTGAGGATCCACCAAACCCTGACCCTGCAGTTCACCATACTCCTGAACCTGCCCAACAGGCTGATGATCCCATAGACCAAGCTGAGCCAGAAGAACAAGTAGAACAGTATGATCAGACTGTGCAAGACCAGCTGAGAAATTATGTGTTGGTAAGGGATAGGGAAAGAAGGGAACCAAGGCCAACAACAAGGTATGGCTATGCAGACTTGGTCTACTTGTCCTTAGTTGCCTCAAAGGAGATTACCCACCCTGAGCCTGAGTCATATGAAGAAGCCATAAGATCCAAAGACAGATCAAAATGGCTTGAGGCCATGAAAGAAGAGATGAAGTCCCTAATGACAAATCAGACATGGACTTTAGTGAAAAAACCAGAGGGAAAAAGGGTAGTCAAGTGCAAGTGGCTGCTCAGAATAAAAGAGGGCATGAATGAAGGTGACCCACTAAGGTTCAAGGCAAGGCTAGTTGCCAAGGGATTCACGCAGAAAGAGGGAATTGACTACACTGAGATTTTTTCCCCTGTAGGTAAGTTTAAAACCATAAGAATAATGCTTTCTTTGGTTGCAGTTCATGATCTGGAGTTGGAGCAGATGGATGTCAAGACATCATTTCTCCATGGTGAACTTGATGAGGAAATTTGCATGGATCAACCAGTTGGGTTTGTGGATATCAGGTACCCTGAACATGTCTGCTATTTAAACAAATCTCTTTATGGACTTAAACAAAGTCCAAGACTGTGGTATATTAGATTTGATACTTATGTGCTGAGTTTGGGATCTGCTAGAAGTGAATTTGATACATGTTTCTTCTTTGCTGACCTGCAAAATGAACCTGTTTATCTACTGCTCTATGTTGATGATATATTGCTGATATCTAAGTCTGCTGCTAAGATAGTGAAACTGAAAAGTGACCTGAGTAGGGAATTTGACATGAAGGACCTAGGTAAGGCTAGGAAGATACTTGGCATGATCATTGAAAGAAATAGGAAAGACTGTTTCTTGAAACTACATCAAAAACCATATCTTGAAAAGGTAGTAAATAAGTATGGGAACTTAGACAGTAAAATGGTTAAGATTCCTCTTGCTCCACATTTTCTGTTAAGTAAGAATCAGTCCCCAAAGACTGACTCTGAAATTGTTAGGATGGAAAGTGTGCCTAATGCAAATGTTATTTGTTCATTGATGTATGCTATGATTAGTACTAGATCAGATTTGTCTTATGCCATATCTTTGCTTAGTAAGTTCATGTCAAACCCAGGTATGGATCATTGGTTAGCTCTGAAACATGTTGTTGCTTATGTTAGATCTACTCTTGATGTTGGATTGTGTTATTCTAAGAGGAAAGACATGTTAGAATTGGTTGGTTATATGGATGCAGATTTTGGTGGAGATAGGGATTGTAGGAAATCTACAACTGCCTTCTACTTTACATTTGGTATGAATTGTATTAGTTGGAAATCTCAAATGCAGTCCATTGTTGCCATGTCTACAACTGAGTCAGAATATATTGCATTAAGTGAGTCTGTTAAGGAAGCTATGTGGCTTAGAGGACTGTTATATGAATGCAAGTTATTCCATGGCAGTCCCATCATATTTTCTGATTCACAATCTGCATTATGTTTAGCTAAGAATCTTGTATATCACGAGAGATCGAAACATATTGATATTAAGTTATAAGTGGTACTTTTGCCGGGAAGTTATAAGTCGTTTCCATTAAACTTGTGCTAATTGAAGTTGGGAGTAATATGTATAAAAGGCATATTTGTATAGGTATTTGTGTTAATAGACAATGACTGTTGTACATTCTTATGCTATATTGTGCATTTGTTTTGCACAATGTAACATAAAAATGGACAACAGTCGATGTCTAATAACACACAAAATAATGTTACAGTGTGCATATTTGTATATGTATTTATATGTTAATATGTGAATAAACATTGACTGTAGTATACTCTTATGTTACATTAAGCATGAAGTTCTCGTCTAGTGTGGATATCCTCTTTGTAGAAACTGCAAGATGGATTCATGTCAGTATTGGATGCCGACAAGGATGGGAACAACGATTGAGAGCAACCAAGCTAGGATTCAGCACACACTAGGCTCTATTTAAGCTTGACGAACATATGGAGGGAATGTACAAGTTTTTGTGAAAAACTCGACGACCGAATGAAGGATCCCGCTCCTGACTGAATCAGAATCCTGGCTCAATCGGGAAGAGCCCCCGGCCATGATCAAGTCGAGAATCTCTCCACACCGACAAGTTGGTCGACTTTAACAAAAGCCCCTAGGGCTGATGAGCAAGTTGCCCGAATAATTGCATCAGCTGATTTGCTCATTTTGCTCACCAGTAAACTAAATACTTATGAATATTAAAGAACACATCTAGATGCTTGCTGGCCAGCGGCCACCAAGCATCCTATCTGAACACCAATTTGTTTCTAATAAAAATGAACTTCTAATGCAAAGCAACTTTATTTCACTAACTACTTTATGATAGTCTCTATGAATCTTTAAAAGTACATGGCATTACACCAGAATACATCTTAGGGCATAGTTTTTTACCGTCGCATAAAGTCATATTTTTGTCGCATAAAGGGGTATATTGTATATGTGACAAAATATGCGTCGCCTAAAATTTGTGTCGAAAGACAAGTAGCGTAAAGTATGTGCGACAAAAATTATCACGCCAGTCGCATATAGTTTAACGCTAATGCGGCATGTGTTTCATTTAGTCACATTCACAATAGACCTGGTTCTACAATTTAAGGGCATATGCCACATTTTTACAGTTAACATACTTGCCAATTGCTCGCATTAGCTACCATACATGACATTCACCATCAATCGCACATAAAGTCTTACGCTTCTAACTTGAAGGCGTTGATGTCGCAAAAAGAGACATGGTTATCACTCAATTAACTTATTGTCGTATAAAAGATGTTACTATAACATTCTGAAACAGGTGAATGGCGCATAAAACGTCATACGTCACAAATAGTAAATAACAAAATGTCGCATATGAAGGACATATTGTCGTATAAAACATCAATCGTCACAAATAGCAGACAAGAAAATGTCACATATAATGGACAGATTGTGGTATAAAATGACATACGTCACAAATAGCAAACAACATAATGTCACATATAAAGCATTCCTTTTGCTTGCTGTGCAGTGACAGTACCAATATCCACTAATCGTTGTTTCCAGATACGGTTTCCGGCTGACATCTCTTCTAATTCGTCGATACGAGAAGCAAATTGTTGTGTGGAGGAATCAATATCTCGACATAAGCCAAGAGGCAGATCTTGTGCCACTCCACCTGGTTGTATGAAACTGGAATGCATCCTGGCTCCCGGGACTCTTTCATAGAATTCCAACAATTTCTCCCACTCCTCAAAAGCCCACATGAACGGAGTTGATGCTCCCACATCCATAGCATGAGTAGTTAAAGCAAGTGAATGATTTGAAATTCGCATACAAATTAAAACCTGAAATTGTTTGATACATAATCCGGCCACCAAAACACAATCCAGCCACCAAAACAAAAGGGTGCACACAAACTAGAGTTCATGTGTGTGTACACGGGCAAAAAACAACAAGTTTGATACCATAGTTCTGAAACTCGGACCGAACCGGCCGGTTCGTCCGGTACGGTTTTGGTATTGAACCGGAATGCAGTTGACCCTATTTTTCATTAAAAAAATGTTTTGATCGGTTCAATTGGTTCGATTTGGTCTGAAAAATTATATATATTTAATTTTGACTTGGACAAGACTCGAACCTAACCCCCACTGAATAATTATTCTCTTTTCTTCAACTAGGCTAAAGATGATTGTTGTTTTATTATTTGTTTCAATAATGTATATTCATTTATCAAATCTATAAAATTTATTACTTATTATCAATTTAACTAAAAATTCAATTAGTCTTAGAAATCCTTTATTGTTGTGATTTGCAAATTAAGACTAAAATTGTTATTGTTGTTCTATTATTTAATAAATAGCAAGCCGTTAACACAGCTTCTCCCCAAAATCCATCATTAAGCCCGAGTAAGAAAGCATGGAGTTTACCATCTCGTTCAATACTCTATTCTTCCTCTTCGAAACACCATTTTGTGGTGTATATATAAGAAGTCGTTGTTTCATGAATGATCCCAACGGATTGGAAATAACTTGGATCAAAATATTCCCCACATCTATCGGTGCGCAACCTTTTAACTAAGGTTCCCTTTTGAAGTTCAACTTCACTGTTATAAATTTTCAATTTATCAAGAGCCTCATCTTTTGAATGCAACAAGTATACAGAGCAAAATCTAGAACAATCATCTATATATGTTACTACATATTTCTTGTTTCCTATAGATGCTGATCCATGACAATCACACAAAGCAATATGTATCAATTCAAGTAAACTATTTTATCTTTTAATTTCATGAAATGGATGCCTAGTAATCTTAGTAAGCATACATGTTCTACTCATTATTCATATTAAAAGAGAGAGTCAAATCACGCTTAAAAATTTCATGCAATCTTATGTAATGAACATGTCCTAAACGTGCATGCCAAAGTGTAAAAATATCATCATTTAAAGTAGTAGACTTTAAAGTAGAAACATGCTCAAAATTCATAAATAAAGAAGAAACAATAATATTTATACTAAGCTTGTATATTCCATTACACAAGTAACCTTTTACAACAAATACATCACCCTTGGATAAAATATACTTATCCGCTTCATACACTTACCGATAACCCAATTTGTCTAATACAGTACTATAGAAACATTAATTTTCCTAACTTTTGGTACAATAAAACATTGGTAAGGACTATTATTTTTCTCGAAGAAAATTCTACTTCTACTTGGCCTTGTTCTAGAATAGGGGCGGTCGACTCATGTCACACTTGACGCACACGTCCATCTCTTGTTTCGAAAAATGTCTTGAACATCCCTTTGTCTCTACAAACATGTGTCGTAGCACCCGAGTCAACCCACCATGAAATCTCATCATCCTTGATGAGATTTTTCCCTGGGTCCTTAGCACCAAAAGCGTGACCTTGAGCCTTGTCACTCTTCCCCTTCTCAATACGAAAATCCTTCTTGAAGTGTCCCGCTTTTTCGCAAATCCAACAAATATTACCCTTAGATGGATCTTGTTTGGACTCGTGCTAGCTTGATTGTAAAGCCTCTTCTAACCCTTGTTCTATTTCATCCTTTGTGAACGTTCTTCCATCATATTCACCACAAATGAATTTGATACCTCTTTCTTCTTGTCAATCTCTTGTGCATGAAGACCCTCTTCAATGTGTAGGTGGCTTCCAAGCTCCATAAGAGAGATATTCTCTTTCTTGTGCTTCAACATCTGCTTGAAGTCTTTCCAAGTCGGTCGTAACTTGTCAATTATGCTTGACACCGAGATGGCCTCATCCATCTTCAACTTGTGTTGAGAGAATTGCCCCAAGATACGTTTTATCTCATGGAATTGTTCCATCATAGGCCGTGAATTAACCATCTTTAAATGTTAAAATTACTTACAAGAAACTTGTCTCTTGAAGCGTCCTCGGCCACGTATTTGTATTCAAGAGAATCCTAGAGTTCCTTAGTGGATTCTATGTTTCGATGAATGTCGAAAAGAGCATCAGACATACCGTTCAAGATGTGACTTATAGCAATGTAGTCATCATTCTTCCACTTGCATCGACGACTATAAAACTTCATAGGTCCATCATCTTCAACTTTAGGAATGGGTATAGACAGCACGTAAACCACCTTCAGATTTGTCAGCAAGAAGTGCATCTTCTTCTACCAACGCCGGAAGACTGTCCCTTCAAACTTTTCTAGCTTCTAGAAATTTTTGCGTCATCTCATGAACCGTTGTCACCGATTAATAACTATCGATTTTGATTGTAGGTGCTATTTGTCTTTACAGAAGTAGAGTAACAGTAAGCACTAAAAGTAGCAGCGCTCAAATGTTATGGCCTTCTTAATGTGTTATGTGTTACTTCAATCTTAGCCACACATCCAAACCCCCCGTGCTTTGTGGACTTGCCATGTGTCCAAGTACCCAAAATCCAATAAAGCAAAAACCAAACAGTAAAACCCACTACCAAAAATCTACTATTCCGGCACTATTCATGCCACTATCAACCAATCAGAAGCTCTGTAACACATAACACTTTAACAATCCATAACATTTGAGCGCGCCCCTATATATATAGAGGAGCGCTCAAATGTTATACTCATATTAGAGTGTTATGTGTTACTTCAATCTTAGCCACACATCCAAACCCCCCCGTGCTTTGTGGGCTTGCCACGTGTCCAAGTACCCAAAATCCAATAAAGCAAAAAGCAAACAGTAAAAACCACTACCCAAAATCCACTATTTCGGCACTATTCATGCCACTATCAAACAATCAGATTCAAGATAACACATAACACTCTAAGAACCCATAATATTTGAGCGCCCCCTATATATATATAGGGCGTTCAAATGTTATAGGTTGTTAGAGTGTTATGTGTTATAAGTGTTTTGATTGGTTGATAGTGGCAGGAATAGTGGAATAGTGGATTTTTGGGTAGTGGGTTTTACTGTTTGCTTTTTGTTTTATTGGATTTTGGGTACTTGGACACTTAGCGCACCCACAAAACACGGGGGGTTGGGATGTGTGGCTGAGATTGATGTAACACATAAAACTCTATAAGTGTTATAACATTTGAACACTCCTCTATATATATATATATATCTATGGAGGAGTGTTCAATTGAGGATACCTTCCAGAAAAGAGTACGTGAGTACAACCAATCACAACGCACCACGTGCCCCACTAAAACCCCCCGTGCTTTGTGGGCGCGCCACGTGTCCCACTACCAAAATCCATCAAAAGCAAACAGTAAAAAGCAAACAGTAAAATCGGAGCACTCGGTTGAGGTAAGGTTGTAAGAATGAGGCAAGTGAGGCATGATCTTGGCCATTGATCATATTGATCTAATGGTTGAGATTTAAAGGTGTTGGTAGTGAGATTTTACTGATGGTAGTGGGTTTTACTATTTGCCACGTGGCGCGCCCACAATGCACGGGGGGTTGATGGGTGGATGAGATCGTGCCTCACGTTGCCTCATTCTTATTTGCCTTGCCTCATTTGAACGCTCCTCTATATATATACAAAATTAGAATGAGACTGTGAGGCACGATCTCGTGCGTCCATCAAACCCCCCGTGCATTGTGGGCGCGACACGTGTCCAAATAGTAAACCCACTAACTTTTGAAAAGTCAACAATTGCGGCTTGCCACGTGGCTTCGCCACGTGCGTCCGATCAAAACCACAGAAGGCCGAGATCGTGCCTCACTGCCTCATTCTACCAACTTGCCTCAACCGAGTGCTCCCCTATATATATATATAGAGGAGCGCTCAAATGTGAATCACTTCTTAGACTAAGAACATGAGAATCATTCTCAGCCACTCATTTTGTTGAAATGAGTGGTCCAAAATGCACCACATCATCTACTATGCATTTTCTGCTTTTTACTATACACTTTCTGCTTTTACTATTTTGCACTTTTGTCTTTTACCTATAAGACGAAAGTGCAAAATCAATCTACACCCTTAGATCATTTGATCCAAAGGTGCAAAATGGTTCTCATGTTCTTAGCCTAAGAAGAGTTCTCATTTGAGCGCGCCCCTATATATATATATATATAGGAGCGCTCAAATGTGAATCACTTCTTAGGCTATGAACGTGTGAACTCATCTCAGCCACACATCCAAACCCCCCCGTGCTTTGTGGGTGCGCCACGTGTCCCACTACCAAAAATCCAACAAAAGCAAAAAGCAAACAGTAAAATCCCACTACCAACAGTAAAAAGCAAACAGTAAAATCTCACTACCTTTAAATCTCAACCATTAGATCAATATGACCCAATGGTCCACATTGGTTCACACGTTCATAGCCTAAGAAGAGTTCACATTTGAGCGCGCCCTATATATATATAGGGGCACTCAAATGTTATAGCTTCTTAGAGTGTTATGTGTTACAGAGCTTCTGATTGGTTGATAGTGGCAGGAATAGTGCCGGAATAGTGAATTTTTGGGTAGTGAGTTTTACTGTTTGCTTTTTGCTTTATTGGATTTTGGGTACTTGGACACGTGGCAAGCCCACAAAGTACGGGGGGTTGGATGTGTGGCTAAGATTGGTGTAACTCATAACACTCTAAAATAGGTGTAACATTTGAGGCATCAAAATTAGAATGAAACTGTGAGGCACGATCTCAACCACACATCTAACCCCCCCGTGCATTTGTGGCGCGCCACGTGTCCCAAATAGTAAACCCACTAACTTTTGAAAAGTCAACAATTGCGGCTGACACGTGGCGACAGACGGCCGAGATCGTGCCTCACTGCCTCATTCTACCAACTTGCCTCAACCGAGTGCTCCCCCTCCTCTATATATATATATATATATATATATATATATATATATGGATTAATCGGATACGAGGCAGGAGTGTGAGTCCAAGTAGGGCTGCAAGCGATACTATGTACATGTGTGACTACTCGGTCCAAATTCGACTCGAAACTAAACGAGTCGAGCACGAGCATGAATTTCCAGCTAGTTTATTAAACGAGTCGAGTTCGAGCAGCTTAATACTCGACTCGACTCGGCTCGTTTGCAGCCCTAACTCCAAGAGAAAAGCTGTGTCCATTGATACATGACGCGCGCCCGAAGACTGTGTCCATTGATACATGACGCGCGCCCGAAGACCGTTTTAATTCCGCGCCTGAAGACCATTTAAGTGCACTATATTTAAGATTTCCTTAGAGTGCAGGCAGCTTAAAAAGCTTGTTGTGCACGATTCTGTTGGCTCAGCATACTCAAATTGAGTCAAACTTTTCCCGTGTGGCCTCATATCAGCTAGTTAGGTTATTGCCCGTGTGGCCTCAGCATACCCGTTTGAACATTTTAGTATGTCCATAGACCCCAAAATCCCCAACATTGACTACGCTTGTTGTTGAATATTCGCAGCTAGTTAGGTTATTGCTATATTGGAACCTCAACCATAAACAATGCTCAAGAGAAAGAATTTGATCCTTAAAGAGAAGCTCAAACGGAGAATGGTTGGGTTTGAACAATGAAAGAGCTCTGCTCAACAAGTCTCATTTAAATTTGTCGATTTCGGACACGGCAGCTTAATATCAACAGCTCAAGATTTATTTCTTCTGCTGGACAAATGTTCATGTTTGGTACTTTTTTCATCCCTTGTAATGTTTTCAGTTTACTACTAGAATCATTCACTTTCAGTCTGATAAATTTTCAGTCTAAATGGGGAAACATTTCATACAGGCCTGTTTCGCTCGAGGAATTTGCATGAGCTTTGGGCTAAATCATCAACAATGAAGCCTTTCGGGTCATTTCGGAGTACAGGCAGTGATGAATCGCCAAGTTAAGATTACAGCATCTGTGTCTCAAACAGCTTCATCATCTCTTGGAGTAACTTTGCCTTCAAGGCCGGTCATTCCAACTTCATTACTAGTTTTCTGAGCATTCATTGGGAGCTGATCATCACTGGATCTAGACATCAGATCCTTCCTCTTCCCCCATATGACCAAGTATAGGCCGCCAATTATTACAAACGTTCCAATAACCCTGCAACAAAGATAAGTTAACAGAAAAATACGAGCATTACGTACTGAAAACTGGAGACTGGTTGATACTGACCCTCCTAAATGTAGCTGCTCCCCCAACATCACCGACCCAAGAATCGTAATAATGATCAAACCTAATGGACTGAATGAAGTTGAAAAAACTGGCCCTCTATCCCTGATTACTACGGCTTGAACATAGTACGCGATCCCCGAGTTCACTATGCCCTGGACCAAAATATTTCAGTAGTACGTGGTATAGTGAATTTATAGTTGTAGTATTTCAAAAAAAGAAGTCTTACGCTGTAAACTGCTGCTAGAAGCTTTATATCGAATCTGAGAGCCCAGACGGCTGTGTTCCCCCGCTCAGCCACAAGAGCAACTGCAGCACCTTCAAGCGAGCCCATAAGGCATATCAAAGACGTGAGCGAGAGTTCCGCTGGTAATGATTTTAGTGTATGTGCCTGCCAATGGTACACAAAACCATTTTACGAATTTCTATGAAGACATAGATTTTAATGTTCAGTTAAAATTTTGAGTTTCTCACTTGTAGGATGACAAAAGAGGACCAGCAGAAGAGGCCTACGATGATCAGCAGAGCACCTTTTACCAGCTCTGAGTGACCTGAGGAAGCTGCTGCTTGATGACCCATCTCGCCTTTCGTCCAAAAAAACTCAATCACTGGACCTTTGACCACGGTCAAGATCATAGCTCCCCCAACTGTCACAATGGTGCCTAATATCTTAGCCTGACTATGCAGCTTTCGGATACTTACCTTCTCAAACCTGCCCAATTTCACCACTTTCAGTCTCCCTAAAAGAAACCAAATCAAATACTGCCGTGCATGTTTTTCTTCTTCTTTTGAATTACTTACTTGAAAATCCAAGCAAATAAGAAGGTAATAGCTGGGAGGACATTGCACATAGCTGCGGCGAATGTTGCCGTTGTGTACTTCATCCCCAAGTAGTACAAGTTCTGGTCAATTACTGGCCTGTAAAAATCCAAGCACTAACTCGTTTAAGTCTCAAGTTTTGACATATTTTTACGCTGCACAAAATTTATGACAGAAAGAAGGAGACTGTTGCGGCGAATTTACTCGAGTAAAGAGAGCAAAACAATCTTGCCAAACAAGGAGACTGTCATTTGAGGCCTCACTTTCCTGGAAGAGAAAAAACGGAAAGAAGTCTGTCACAAAATTATAATAAGCAAATCTTTAGGAAAAATTTGAGCAAACCTTTCGAGAACATAAGCGAAGGGCGAGAAGACTACGGCAGCCACGGCATAGCGATAAACGACAAATGTGTAATGGCTCATGCCTTGATTCAAAGCAGCTTTGGCGATCAAGGCATTTCCAGCAGTTCCAAACTGCAGAAAAATCATAGCTATAAATGGCTTCAGCCTACGCAATGTCTCTGTAGCTTTGCTCATATTTTCGCTCTCCAAAATCTCCCCGACGGACGTTTGTCTGAGAGTGTGAATAATACCTGAGAAATGTTGAATGGGATTGTTGCTATTTATATTGAAGCTTGAGTCACATGAATGATGAAGAACCGTATGGGATTGCTTGATGAGTATGTGTATGGCAATAATTCATAAAGTTTTTTGCTTTTGCTACCTCATCATCCTGCTTTTAGCAACAAAAATAACCGAACGCTGTCTTTATATTTTTCGCGTGACACTGGCTGTTTCTTTTTTCGTGAGTTGAAATTTTTTTAACTTCTCAGTAGTACACAAATGATAAAATCGAATGTGGGATGGTAATATTAGTTAGGGAAATGTATTAACTATCAATTGTTAGATAATAATATTATTTAGGAAAAAGTATAAATCGAGTCCTTCAACTATATCGTGGTTAAAATACTAACTCCAATCAGGGGCGGATCCAGAAATTTTTCGGACCAGGGGCAAGATAAATATTTTCAGATCGGGGGTGGATTCAGCAATTTATTTTCATACTAGAGGGGGCATATAATCAAAATGACCAGGGGCAAGATGTAAAAATCAGTCGAAAATACACTGCATTAGCCTAATATTAAAGAAAAATCGGAAAATCGACCCGGGGCAATTGCCCCTCCTCCCTCCTTAGTGCATCCGCCCCTGACTCCAATCATATGACTCCAACGATGATCCGGCGATATCATGATAAACTATAAATGTAATAAATCATCATTTTTTTCTCAATTAGCCCATGTATTTTTTTTATGAAAAGAGGTCATAGTTCACGACCCCAATTTAATGAAAAGAGGTGAAAAGAAGTGTTGAGGAGAAGAGGATCGGCCACCCGCCCGGCTATATTGAGGAGAAGAGCTCGGCCAGCCGACCGGCTATTGAGGAGAAGAGCTCGGCCAGCCGACCGGACAGCCGACCGGCCAGCCGACCGGGTGATTTTGGTTAAGCTGTTTTCTGTTATTTTTGAGTGTATATAGCTGTTAGTATGGGGCCTCTTTTGTAATTAGTCAGATCTTTTCTGTTATAACTGTCGTTGCCTTTGCTTTGTAACATTTATCAAAAATCAATACAAAATTAGTTTAGGTCAAATTCGCTCTGGCGATTCTTGTTCGCGTGTTCTTCGATCAGCTCCGCAGACCTCTGTTCGTGCTCCGTTGATGATCGATGATGAATTTCTACATGGTATCAGATGAATGGTGTTGATCCGGTACGTTTCTGATTTCGCTTTCTGCTGTGGTTGTTGCGATCGTTATTGTGTTGACCTGTTTGTGATCTTTGTTGCGATCGTTGTTGAGATCCGGTACGTTTTTGCTGCTTCGATTGCGTAATTCAGTCTTTGTGTGACTGCGATCAGTTGTTGCGATCAGTTGTGTTCCTTTCGTTCTGATTTGATTCCTGTCGTTCTTCCGCTTTCTGTTGATCGATGGGTGTGTTGTTTCGGTTGTGATCTCTGTTCATGGCTTCGAGTATTGCTATAACTTCCCCGGCTATGGCTGTTGGTACTTTGGCTCGATATGCGAGTCGATCTTCGCAACTACATCCTGGTGGCTTACCTTCTGTCAACAAGACTAGGAAACTCCTGATTTGTACTTATTGTCAAATGCGAGGGCATCTAAGGAAGAATTGCTACAAGCTTCATGGATATCCTCAGGAATATAAGTTTACTGCTACCAAGGGCAATGGTTCCATTCCTAGCAGTACTAAACCTCCTGTGACTGAGTCTATTGGCAATAGAGTGCCTCTTGTTCCGATCAGTTCTTTGCAGATGACTTCAAATCAGCTTAGCAAGTTGCTGGCTTTTCCAGGTGATAGTGGGTCTGAATCCACTGATCACATTGCAGGTATCACCTGTTTATCCTCTGTTAAAGTGAGTCAAGATACTTGGGTTATTGATAGTGGTGCAACTGATCACATTACTCCTCATGCTCATCTCTTGACTAACATTACTAGTCTTAAGGTTCCTCATAATGTTCTTATGCCTAATGGGGACAGGGTCATGGTCACCCACACTGGTAGTTGTACTTTGAGTAGTTTTATCAAGCTATCTAGTGTTCTTTTGGTGCCTAATGTCAGATTCAACTTGATCTCTGTGGCCAAACTTGTGGAGGATTCCAAGGTGTTGGTTGAATTCACTGCAAAAGGTTGTTATATCCATAACCAAGGCAAGCATATTTTACAAGGAATTGGTGATTTGGTTGAAGGCCTGTATCACTTCAAATCAGTTCCCACTGCAGGCTGTCTCTCTATTGGCAAAGATACTCAAGCAACTCTTTGGCATTATAGGCTGGGGCATGTGCCTTACAGCAAGCTGGCTTGTTGCAAGAGGTTTCACTCAAACAGAAGGACTTGACTATCATGAGACATTTGCACCTGTAGTGAAAATGAATACTATTAGAGCATTATTGGCTGTGGTAGTTTCCAAAGGATGGCCATTATTTCAATTGGATGTAGATAATGCTTTTCTACATGGCCATCTTGATGAAGAAGTTTACATGACATTGCCTCCAGGCTATTTTAAACATGAAAAAGCTTAGGGCAAGGTGTGCAAGTTACTCAAAAGCTTGTATGATCTCAAACAGGCACCAAGGCAATGGTATGCTAGATTTAGTGATGCTCTTCTCAGTTTTGGTTTTCTACAAAGTCCAAATGATCACTCTTTGTTTACTTACAACAAGGGAGGCATTTTCTTGGCTCTTCTAGTGTATGTTGATGATGTGATCCTCACAGGCACTTCTTCTGAGCTTATTCAACAGGTTAAGGCCTTTATTCATGATCTGTTCAGAATAAAAGATTTGGGTCAGTTAAGATATTTCCTTGGTTTTGAGGTCTCCAGGTCTGATGATGGCTTGTTCCTAAACCAGAGGAAGTATGCTCTTGAACTCATATCTGAAGCTGGCCTTTTGGCTTGTAAGCCTTCTATTATTCCAATGGACACTAATCATAAGCTTGGTTTATCTCCTGCCCCAGCTCTTGCTGATCCTATGCCTTATAGAAGACTGGTTGGACAACTTATATACCTCACCAACACCAGGCCTGATCTAGCATATCCTGTGCATATTCTCAGTCAGTTCATGAACAAGCCCACAGATGATCATCTTAAAGCAGCTCACAAGGTTCTTAGGTATCTCAAGTTAGCTCCAGCCCAAGGATTATTTTATCCCAGTGGAGAAGAGCTCAAGCTATCAGCTTTTTGTGATGCAGATTGGGGAGCCTGCCCCATAACCAGAAGGTCCATTACTGGATATGCTGTTACCTTGGGTGATGCTCTCATTTCATGGAAAACCAAGAAGCAAGCTACTGTTTCTAGGTCTTCAGCTGAAGCTGAGTACAGGGCTATGGCCCATGCCTGCTGTGAAGTAGCTTGGCTGGTCAGAGTGCTGGCTGATCTTCAGGTCTTCATCCAGTCCCCTGTGCCTCTCCATTGTGACAATCACTATGCCATGCATATTGTTCGAAATCCTGTGTTCCATGAAAGAACAAAGCATGTGGAGCTTGACTGTCATGTGGTCAGGCAGCACTTCATGTCTGGCTTGATTTGTCCTCAGTTTATTCCCACAGCTGAGCAGCCTGCAGACCTGTTCACCAAAGCTCTCTCGTCTGATAGGCTTCTTCATCTCTCTTGCAAGCTCAACGTCATTAACAAGCTCCATGAGTTGAGCTTGAGGGGGGGTGTTGAGGAGAAGAGGATAGGCCACCCGCCCGGCTATATTGAGGAGAAGAGCTCGGCCAGCCGACCGGCTATTGAGGAGAAGAGCTCGGCCAGCCGACTGGACAGCCGACCGGCCAGCCGACCGGGTGATTTTGGTTAAGCTGTTTTCTGTTATTTTTGAGTGTATATAGCTGTTAGTATGGGGCCTCTTTTGTAATTAGTCAGATCTTTTCTGTTATAACTGTCGTTGCCTTTGCTTTGTAACATTTATCAAAAATCAATACAAAATTAGTTTAGGTCAAATTCGCTCTGGCGATTCTTGTTCGCGTGTTCTTCGATCAGCTCCGCAGACCTCTGTTCGTGCTCCGTTGATGATCGATGATGAATTTCTACAAGAAGTTGAATTCAATGCAATTGGAGACAAGTTTACGGAAGAAGAAAATGTACTAGCTAGAGATCTTGTTACGAACGCATCTAGGGATATTGGCAGGGTCGTGCCTGTAGCACAGGCAGGCGGGGCAACGGCTGGGGGCCTATTCCTTCAGGGGCCCATTAGAAATGGTTCATTGTCTATTCATTGATATGTTAGAGATTGGTTTAATTATATTGCATGACAATTGACCTAAAAATAAGCGGGGAAGCTAGTTCGAATATTTGACCTTTTACATGATTTAATTGGGAATAAGAAACCCTAAACTTGTCTAAATATTTGGACTAACCCCAAATAATCTAAGTAGACTCTCAACCAAATAATTTCACGCTAGAGATCGATTTCAATTGTAATTGTCTATTCATCATGGACAACACATACTAGCGGTAGTGCCAGACCTTCAACTCACGTGACACATCTAGTTAAACCCATGCATAGCCTCAACTGCTTCTCTTAAAAGTTTTTCCACCATTAAGAATACTAACACTATTTCGCTTTCCAAAGACATTGTCCTCATTTGGTAGTGTTGAGTTTATGGAATCTAAACATGATGATTGAGCAAATGAGAATCAAGCATTTGAATATTGAAGTTAATATATTGGCAAAGATCTGTTTTTGGCTTTTGTGTTTTGTTGGCTTGAAACTGCAGGTGTTCTGGGAATTGGTCTCAAATGCATTTATAAGCTCAAGTCTGCCTCAAGCAAAACGGCGTCACTCAATCTCAAACTTGGATGAAACTGCAGCGTTTTATTAAAGAGGAGAATTCGAGTTTTGAACAATGCTACGTCGTTCCATTAAAGGGAAAGAGGCGCGCGAATCCGTTAATGTCGTTACACCCAAAACGGCTGCGTTTTGATTCAGCTAGAAATTGGAATAAAGCTTCTGGGTTCGTTCTAGGGCTGATATCCGATATTCGAGATTCAATTTGGGGCTTTCCGATTACAGAGCGAATTCGAGCGATTCCGAGCACAAGAGTCAGCGAGTGACACACTGAGAGAGATTCGAAGTGCGGGTGCGTGGAATTGTTGCAGCGAGTGCGAGCCATCTTCCAGAACAAGTCGCCTGAGCCGCAGCTGAAGAATCGCGTCGCCGGAGAGATTCCGGTGGAGGTTCCAGTGCGGGGATAGAGGGCTTCTGTTCGTATTAATTCAGGGAAGATTACTCTGTTGTCAATTTCAATTTTCATTGCTTGATTTGGTGTAATTAAGACTGAGTGGGTTTAGGGTTTATAAGCTCACTTGAACACTTGTGTATTTTTCTACTCAATCAATAAAGTCTAAACTTTAACCTAATTCCGCATATCAAATTGGTATCAGTAGCTTGTTGAATCTTGATTGAATTTTTTCGATCTTGATTAGTTTTTGATCCTTGGGCATTACAAGTGTTCTGACATTCTCCTTATTGACTGAGTTCTATAAGAACTGATCTGTGTTCCTTGTTTTTCATGGCTGATAGTGTCCACTTGAAGCCCTATGATGGAACCACAGACTATTCACTGTGGAAAGCCAAGATGAAGGCGATCCTAATCAAGGAGAAGTGCTATAGAGCCATTACTCAAGAATGGCCGGATCAAACCACTGCTGCGAAGAAGCAGGAGATATGTGACATTGCCCATTCCGAAATCATGATCAGACTAAGTGATGAGGTTCTTCGGCAAGTGGTAAATATTTCCGAACCTAAAGAACTATGGGATACTCTTGAGACCATCTATCTAACTAAGTCCTTACCTAGCAGAATCTCTTTATTGAGTAATCTGTTTAATTTTAGAATGAACACCTCTTTGTCCATTCAAGAAAATCTTGATACATTTCTTAAAATGACTCAAGATTTATCTAGGTGTAAGGATAAGATAGAAGAGACCCATAAGGCTGTCATTTTGTTAAATTCATTGCCTCCACAGTTTGACATTGTAAAAGATGTTATACAATATGGTAGGGATGAAATTACACTTGCTAAAATCAATGAGGTTATTGTGCAGAAAAATGAGTCTTTAAAAGTGTTTAAGGCTAAAGGCACAAGTAGAAATGATCATAAATCTGAGAGTAAGAATGAGGTGATGATGTTTAAGGGTAAACCTAAGCAAAAACATAAGAAGAAAACCCCTGCTGCCCCTACTAAGTCTAACTCAGATGGGAATGAGAAGACAAATTTCAGACCACTTTCCCAAGTAAAATGTTTTTACTGTGGAAAGAATCGTCATTATGCAAACACATGTACTAAAAAACAGCATGATAGGGATCAGAATAATGGCCAAAACACCAAGCAAAATGGTTTTTCTAACATATGTGAACAAGGGAAACAATACAAAAATGAATTGCTTGTTGTGTCTTCCACCAATGATTGTGATACTTGGATATTAGATTCTGGTTGTACAATGCATGCTTCTCCTTGCAAAAATCTATTTGAATCTTTCACTTTGTGTGATGGTGGTGAAGTTATCTTAGGTGATCATACAACCTTGAAAATTAAAGGTATTGGTTCTATCCCCTTGGTTATGTTTGATGGTGTCATTAGAGTGATTCAAAATGTTAGATGGGTTCCTCACCTTAGGAGAAACTTACTATCTGAATCTGTCTTTGATGATCAAGCTTTTAAAATTAATACTTGCCATGGAATTAAAGAAGTTCTGAAAAATGACAAGGTAGTGATAAAAGCGAAGAAGGAGGGAGGACTTTACCAAGTTATTACTTCACATGAACTGAATCCAGTTAGTCATCACACTAATAAGAACATTGATGAAGCAAAAATGTGGCATGCTAGGCTAGGACACATAGGAAATAAGGGATTGAGTAATTTAGCAAAATCTGGAATTCTGAATATTTCCCCTGCAGATTTGCCTTTTTGCGAAATCTGTGTTTTTGGTAAATCTACTGCTCTCCCATTTCCTAAATCTAACTATAAGGCTATCAAGCCTCTTGAATGTGTCCATGCAGATTTATGGGGGCCTTCTAAGGTCCCAACAGTTGGTGGAAGGTATTATTTTCTGTCCCTTATTGATCATTTCAGCAGAAAAATCTGGGTATATCTCTTAAAGGCTAAAAGTGAAGCTTTTGAGCACTTTAAGTACTGGAAAACTTTAGTTGAAACTGAAACTGGGTTGAAACTTGTTAGCCTTAAAACAGATAATGGTCTTGAGTTTTGTAACCATGCTTTTGACTTGTTTTGTAAAGAACATGGTGTTAAAAGACTGTTAACTGTTCCTGGCACTCCACAGCAAAATGGAGTTGCGGAAAGGATGAATAGGACCCTGTTAGAGAAGGCGAGATGCCTGCTCTTCAGTTCCGGCATGAAGCATTCCATGTGGGGTGAGGCAGTGGTCACTGCCTCTTACTTGATCAATAGAAGCCCTTGTTCTTCTATTGATTTCAAGACTCCATATGAAATGTGGCATAGAAGGAAACCAAATCTATCATACTTAAGGCCTTTTGGTTGTACAGCGTATGCTCATGTAAGTGAGGGTAAGCTCAAACCGAGAGCACTTAAGTGTGTGATGATAGGTTATCCGGAAGGCACTAAAGGCTATAAATTGCTCTTAATTCAATCTGGTGGATATAAGGTCATTGTCTCTAGATCAGTTAGATTTAATGAAAGTGATTTTCATTTTAAGTCTAGACTAACATCTGAAAATGAGCAAGTGACAGGTGCTGAAAATTCCAGTGATGCTGATTTTGTGCCCAGCAATTACCTGCTGGATGCTCAGACTGTTATGACTGATGAGGATGAATTTGATCAAGGTGTGCTGCTGCCACCTCATCCTGCAAATGAAGGTCAGTACCCTCACCAATTAGGTGGGGGAGAGGTTAGAAATTCTCAGCCCAATACTACTACTAATAATGCTGATTTTGCGGAAACTAGTGGTAGTTTTGCGGAAAATGTTGATGTTGATCAAACTGAGCCTGAGAACTTACCTGTGATTGCTGATGATGCTGAACATGTTGTTTATGATAATCCTTTGAATGATTATGTGTTGTCTAGAGATAAGGAACCTAGAACTAGGATTCCTAATAGAAGGTACAATGACAGTTTTGCTAATGTGACTGAATATGCTCTTCTTGTGTCTGAAACTGTCAAGCATGATGTGCCTGAAACATTTGAATCTGCTGTTAATTCTAGACAAGCAACTGATTGGATTAATGCTATGCAAGAGGAAATACAATCTATGCATGATAATGATACTTGGGATTTAATTCCTTTGCCTAAAAATGCTAGGGTCATAGATTGTAAATGGACTTTCAGAATAAAAGAAGGCAATAGTCCTGCTGAACCTCCTAGGTTCAAAGCAAGACTTGTTGCAAAAGGTTTTTCACAAAAAGAGGGAATAGACTATAATGACATATTTGCTCCGGTTGTTAAATATAAGACCATGAGGTTATTGCTTGCTATGTCCGCTGTATATGATTGGGAGATTGATCAAATGGATGTCAAAACTGCATTTTTGAATGGTAGTCTTGATGAAACAATTTTTATGAAGCAACCTAAGGGATTTGTTGATAAAAAACACCCTGATTTTGTATGCTATCTGAAAAAATCTATATATGGTTTGAAACAATCCCCTAGACAGTGGAATAAGAAGTTTGATGCATGCATGACTAGGCTTGGTTTCTATAGAAGCAAGTATGATCATTGTCTTTATTTAAAAGGTGTAAATGCCAAGTTTCCCGCTTTTGTGCTTCTTTATGTGGATGATATGTTAATCATTTCTGAGTCCAGAACTGCTGTGAATGTCATCAAATCTGATCTGAAAAAGAGTTTTGAAATGAAGGACATGGGTATTGCTCAAAGAATCCTTGGTGTTAGGATAATGAGGGATAGAACTAAAAGACTAATGTTTTTGTCCCAAACTGATTACTTAGACAAAGTTCTTGATAAGTTTCAACTTAAAAATGCTAAACCATCCTTAGTCCCCTTAGGAGGGCATCTTGAACTGTCTAAGAGTGATTGTCCGCAAACTGTTGCGGAAAAACAGAAAATGAGCAAAGTACCTTATGATGTGGCTGTTGGTTCTATCATGTATGCTATGCTTTGCACTAGGCCTGATTTTGCATTTGGTGTTAGTGTACTTAGCAGATTTATGTCCAATCCGGGGGACAAACATTGGACCGCTATGAAGTATATGCTTAAATACATTTCGGGTACTAGAAACCTAGGATTGATTTATGGTTCACATGCTCCTAAAACTGAGTTGTATGGCTATGTTGATAGTGATTATGCAAGTAACAAGGATAATAGAAAATCAACTACCGGTTGTTTCTTCACTTGGGCAGGAAATTGCATCTCTTGGAAGTCACAGTTGCAGCCCATTGTAGCTCTGTCCTCAACTGAGGCAGAATACATAGCTGCTACTGAGGCTTCTAAGGAGGCTATTTGGTTAAAAGGTGTATTGAAAGAAATTGAAGTATGCCTATATGCCTATTATATTTATGGACTCCCAAAGTGCCTTGTGTTTGTGTAAAGACCCAGTTTATCATGAACGATCAAAACATATCGATGTTAGTAATCATTTCATAAGGGACATGATTGAGTCAAAAGAATTTGAAATCAGAAAAATCCTAGGTGATAAGAATCCGGCAGATTTTGGTACTAAAATTGTCACTGCGGCCAAGTTTTGTTTTTGCAGAGATATGCTTCATATTGGCTCTGTGACATGAACTTGAAGAATGGCTAGAATGGTAAGAACATGTATTTTCTGTCTCAGTTCAGTCCTTAATGTTGTTCAGTTCTGTTTTTGGTGATTAGTCCCTCAAATGGTTAAGTTTAGTCATGTTGAGATTAGGAGGGCATTTGTTGAGTTTATGGAATCTAAACATGATGATTGAGCAAATGAGAATCAAGCATTTGAATATTGAAGTTAATATATTGGCAAAGTTCTGTTTTTGGCTTTTGTGTTTTGTTGGCTTGAAACTGCAGGTGTTCTGGGAATTGGTCTCAAATGCATTTATAAGCTCAAGTCTGCCTCAAGCAAAACGGCGTCACTCAATCTCAAACTGGGATGAAACTGCAGCGTTTTATTAAAGAGGAGAATTCGAGTTTTGAACAATGCTACGTCGTTCCATTAAAGGGAAAGAGGCGCGCGAATCCGTTAATGTCTTTACACCCAAAACGGCTGCGTTTTGATTCAGCTGGAAATTGGAATAAAGCTTCTGGGTTCGTTCTAGGGCTGATATCCGATATTCGAGATTCAATTTGGGGCTTTCCGATTACAGAGCGAATTCGAGCGATTCCGAGCACAAGAGTCAGCGAGTGACACACTGAGAGAGATTCGAAGTGCGGGTGCGTGGAATTGTTGCAGCGAGTGCGAGCCATCTTCCAGAACAAGTCGCCTGAGCCGCAGCTGAAGAATCGCGTCGCCGGAGAGATTCCGGTGGAGGTTCCAGTGCGGGGATAGAGGGCTTCTGTTCGTATTGATTCAGGGAAGATTACTCTGTTGTCAATTTCAATTTTCATTGCTTGATTTGGTGTAATTAAGACTGAGTGGGTTTAGGGTTTATAAGCTCACTTGAACACTTGTGTATTTTTCTACTCAATCAATAAAGTCTAAACTTTAACCTAATTCCGCATATCAGGTAGTAAATTCTTTCCTTTCTCATTCATGTGACCATAATGACAGTGAAAAAAACCTCTATCAAAATTCCCATCTACAACCACGACGCTTTTCTAACTTTACTCGTCATGTACAAAGTCCCATTTTTCTTACCTCCAACTATTACCCTAACTCACTTTGTTATCTTCTAATTTTTACAATTAAAGGTTACAACATAACCATCATCTTCCAACTGCCAAACTGATCGCAAATAATTTTTCAAACCAGGGATATGCCTTACTCCATCCAACTGCGGCAAAGATCCATCTAATGCTTTGATTCAAACATCTCCTTTCTCCATTATTTTCAAGGGATCGTCATTAGAAAAATACACCTTCCCAGAATCCCTAGAGATGTAATATTATATTATGCCGGCAAAATATAATGAATGAAACTAAGCATCAGCGTCAAACACCTAATTCTTTAGTGAATCTTTCACACTCAGGATCAATGCGTCTACAATGTCATTTGTAGTTGAAGTATCTGAAATATTTTGTGTAGGTTCCTTACACTCACTCTTGTAATGACCGAATCCATATTATTTCCAACATTTAATTTTACTCTTTTCTTTCAAAGGTTTGTTATTCCCTCTGAATTTTATCCGCCATTATATCTAATAGTCAAAGCTAGTTGAGGAATACTCTTCCATGAACAGCCGCACCTTTTCAGCATATTTGCACTTGTTACGTTCACTTTAGCCGCGTGCTACGTTCATTTTAGCGCCACATAAAGTGAACTGTGCAAGTCGGAATGTCTGAAAATATTTTCATTAAGCCGCGCGCAATGTGCGTTTTACCCCTCGCCGACATACATATAGTGACCGCGCGCGACCACCAAACTGTATGTACCACGCGATTCTCACTGAGATCGGATTCTTATTTTGTGCAAAAGACATTCCGTGTCAAAATCCTTGACTACTAAAATCCCCAACAATCCTCCCCCATTTTAGAGTGACCTATGTTTTCCAGAATACCTCATGCATAAACAAAAATATTACTAGGATTGAATCTGCACTTAGTTTAGTTACACATTTCAAATACCCGGAAATCATGGTGACTTATAAGATATCACAGACCTTAGCTACTTTGCAAACTCTAATAACTTAACTATTTCTGACCCTTGAGTCCTATCCGTTCATGAACGTATTGAAATCAACTCAAATTTTATGAAGCGACAAAAAACTTCACGTCCATATAGGTAGATCCTTTAGTAGGTAACATTACCCTAATGTGCTCCTATAACTAGCATTTTTTAAAAGGAACTATTAAAACGATTTTATCTTCAACTTATGACTTGTAGGTCTTGAACACACACATAGGGACAATCATTTGTGTTCATCGGTTTTCAAGATGTGAGCTTTTCACATTGAATTTGTTGCTAACGCTAGTTAGAACCGAATTGGGTATCTGATGGACTATAATTGTATGAATCATAAACACAGTTAAACACACCAAATTAGACTCTTTGTCTATTTAACTTTTGCTTGTTAGTTCCGATATTTATCTACAGGGTATTTTGAAGTCCAGAGAGAATACAAGCTAAGGAGGAGTTTTAAAGCTGAAAATGAATTACAAGTCACTCCAGGACACGACCAGATTCCGACTGTACAATTTTTATGAACCTGACATGGAATCACTCAAAACAAGTCCAACCGAAGAGCAACCAGAGTCAGACCGGAGCTGAAAGGACCGATGGCTTTTGTAAAAGATCACAAAAACACACACTCAACCACTCCCTCCACCTCATGGCCGGCGGCTAAAGCCACAAGCCTCTCCTCCATTGTCATGTGGCCGGCGGCTAAGGGAAGTGCCACCTTGCTCCAATGGCTTTTGCTTCTCCTCCCATTTCATGACAAGTGTTGTGATCTCATGGCTCCTTCATGCCTATAAATAGAGCTCCTCCTTCCCTTTGTAAATCATCCCACAATCCTCATTTCAAAACATCCTCCATCACAAAGCTCTAGCTTCTCTCTAGATTTTGGGCACTACTCTTGTAAACACTTGTTTTAAATCTATAATACTCCTGTTGGTTCTTGAGTATTCTAGTTGTTCTTGAGTTTACTCCTGTTGGTTCTTGAGTATTCTCCTTTTACTTTACTGTCTTTTGAAAACCTTCAAGTATTTAGCTATGATGTCCTGTTCCATGGATATTCGTAGCTAAACCCTTCATTCGGTTGAAGGGGTGTACTTGTGTCTTAATATGTTTTAGGCCCTACTCTTAATGCCTTTATGTGTTCAAAACTTGTTCTATGTGCCACATATTAGGTTAGAACTTCCAAGGTTGAGTGGATGCTTGGAATGGCAAAACTCTTCTGTGGGGTTCGTAAACATACTCGGATAAGTGGATGCTTGGAATGGCAAAACTTATCTGAGGAGTTTGACCTCTTTAAAACACCATTTGGTTGATCGGGAATGATTGATCAAATGGATGCACATAAGGCTAATATACCTTGGAATGAGGTATTAGTCTGAATAGAACAAGTGCTCTATGTCTTGGAATGGACTAGACAGTGTGGCAAATCAAGTGCTTGGAATGGCCTTGATACACTTTTGAATACATAGTATGATTATTAGAGGTCAATGATAAACAGACTATGATACAAGGCCCCTAAAACCGAATACTTTCCTTAACTTAAAACATCATCTGCACTTTACTTTCAGTCTCAATATCAACTGCAATATCAAAAGCTTACTCTCCGCAAGACTTATCCTTCAAGCATCCCACTTGCTGTAAGTCTTCTCCTTTTACTTTCAGTACTTTACTTTCTGCACTAAAATCCCAACCAACCCACTTACTTTTCTGTACTAAAACTAAAACCAACAACCAACCACTCACTTTTCATCGCTAAAACCTCAATCCACCTAAAATCACGCTCCCTCTCAGTACATTCCTCAAAGAACAACTATCCCCCTAATTCCCTTGGGTTCGACCCCTACTTACCACTTGCTACCCAGTAGTAAAGTCGCGAGTAGCGGACTTATAAATATATTCTTGACTTTTGCACACAACGACTGTGCATCCGTCGGTATCCCACCACTAGAAAGCGTTACCAATTTTAATCCCAACCCCTTGATTGACTTAGAAACCAAGTCTCTCGCTAATCCCTTCGTCAAGTGATCAACTAAATTTTGTCATGACATAAAAAATCAACTTAGATTACCACGTGTAGAATGAGCTCCCTTACTGCACTATGTCTCACACCCAAGTGTCGAGACTTCTCATTGTATACATGGGTATACGTCTTAGCCAAAGTTGAAGCGCTATCACAATGTATACATAATGGTGAGGTTTTTCTCCTAGTGGATTCTGATAAATCATGTTTCTTAACTACTCTGTTCTTTTACAGGAGCAGCTAACGCAAGAAATTTAGATTCCATTGTTGAACTTGTAATGCAAGTTTGTTTCTTGGAAGCCCACGAAATGACATCTTTCTTAAGTAGAAATACCAATCCACTTGTAGATAAATGTTTTTCTTCATTTGAGATTTAACTTGCATCTGAATGTCCCTCTATTACCGAGGGAAATCATAGTACATAAGACCAAGGTTCATGGTCCCTTTTAAGTATCGCAATACATGATGGATCGCTTGCCATTTTTACACACTAGGATTACCAGTGTAGCGACTTAGCTTACCCACTACAAATGCAATACCGGGTCTTGTACTCGTCATGGCATACATTGAACTCCCAATATCTCTTGATTATTGAAGTAGTGGCACAAACTTACCTATATTAGGAATAGGCGCATAGAGGGATCAAAACGAGTGCTTGCCGGATTGCACTCAAAATAATTGAATCTCTTTAACACTCTCAATGTAATGAGATTGTGTCAAGGCTAGACCTCCCTCAATTTTTTTATCCTTATACCAAGGATAACTTCAGCCTCCCCCATGTTCTTCATGGAGAACTTTGATGAAATAAATTATTTTGTTTTATTTATTTGCTCCATATTGGTTTCAAATTCAACATGTCATTTACATATAGATAAATTGTGACTCTATTTCATATAACCACTTATCTGATTGATCTAGAATAAATCCATTTGGTAGGACCACCTCATCAAACTTTTGATGTCACTGTTTAAGTGCTTGTTTAAGCCTATACAATGATTTAATTAGTTTACACACCTTAAGCTCTTTTCCAGGCATAACGAAGCCTTCAGATTGTTTCATGTAAACTTTCTCCTCTAATTTCCCATTTAGGAATACAGTCTTCACATCCATTTGATGTACAAGCAACTTGCCAAGCGATGCTAAAGCCATCAATAATCTAATTGTTTAAGTTTGAGAAACTGGTGTGTAAGTATCAAAGTAGTCGATTCCATACTTTTGTCTAAATCCTTGGACAATCAATCTTGCTTTAAACTTATCAACACGGTACCATCCACTTTCATCTTCTTTTTGAAGATCCGTTCATTCCCAAAGGTTTACAACCCGGTGCTAAATCAACCAGAATCCAAGCATTTTTGCCCATAATATAATCCATCTCATCATTTATGGGTTCTTTCCAAAATGATAGATCATGGGACTGCATTGCTTCGACAAACTTTTTAGGGTCATTCTTAATACCATGACAATGCATGTATTGAGAACCAATCTCATCTCTAGTTCCTTCCACTAGATAGATTTGAAAATCTTTATCAATGGGTTTTTCTTTTCTTGCTCTTTTACTCTTTCTAATTTCTGCAATTCGTTAACTTGGTATGTCATTTGAATCTTATTTGTACTAGGCTCAAGATTCAAATCTTTTGGCATGCTAACCGATGAAAATCGTTTATCATCAAAAATGGCATCCCTCAACCCAATAACGGTATGAATCAACACATACTTATTAGGTTCTATAACATAGAACCTATAAGCCTTGGAGTGCTCGACTTAGCCAATGAATATGCATTCAGCTCCTTTTTTACCCAAAGTTTTAAGTTTAGGACTAAGTAGTCTCACTACCGCCTTACAACCCCAAATTTGAACTACCCCAAACTCGAACATAGTTCAAATTTGGCTTCTTTTTATACCAAATTTCATATGGAGTAATGTTACTTCTCTTGTTAGGAACTGTATTTCACAAGTAACAAGCCGTTAACATGGCTTCTCCCCAAAACCCATCATTCAATCCCGAGTATAAAAGCATGAAATTAACCATCTCTTTTAATACTCTATTATTTCTCTCTAAAACACCATTTTGTTGTAGTGTATAAGAAGCCGTTGTTTCGTGCATGATTCTAACAGATTGGAAATAACTTGGATCATAGTATTTTTCACCTCTATCGGTGCGTAACCATTTTATCAAAGTTCCCTTTTGAACTTCAACTTCACTCTTATAAATCTTAAATTTATCAAGAGCTTCATCATTGAAGTGTAACAAAATCATATCTAGAAAAATCAACTATGTAGGTCACTGCATACTTTTTATTTCCTAGAGATGGTGATGCATGAAAATCACATATATCACTATGCATTAATTCAAACTAAACGCTTTCTCTTTTCAAGTCATGAAAAGGTTGTCTTGTAATCTTAGTAAGAATGCATATTGTACACTAATCTATATTCATGTCAAATGGAGGAATAAGATTATTTTTCGACATTTCATGCAAACGTTTATAATGAACATGTCCTAGACGTGCATGTCATAAAGTAGATCCATTGTCATTTGAAAATTTAGATTTCATAAAAGAATCGTGCTCACATGCCATGAAAATAAAAGATACAACTTTATTTTTGCTAAGTTGAAACATTCCATGACACAAGTATCCTCGTCAAACAAACAAAACACCCACGGATAAAATAAATAACATGCTCTCATACACTTGTTGATTACCTAATTTATTAAATACAATACCCGAAACAATATTTTCGTTATTTTAAGTACAAACAATACATTGGTAAGAACTAATGATCGTCTTGAAGATTTTATCTCTACTTAGCCTTGTCCTAGTATAAGGGCATTCGACTCGTATCCCGTATGAAGCACAAGTCCTTCACTTGTAGCGACAAAAGACTTGAACATAGCATTGTCTCTACACACATGCGCAGTAGCACCCGAGTCAACCCACCATGAAACCTCATCATCATACATAATGAAAGTTTCAGAAATATTAGGAACATATTCCAAACTTAGTTTTCACATCACAAACTAAACATTTCTGGCCTTGATGAGATTTCTGCTATGGTCCTTAGCACCAAAAAGCAACATGATTTGAGTCTTGTCACTCTTCCTCTTTCCAACACGACAATCTCTTTTAAAGTGTCCAGGCTTTTTGCCATTCCAAGAAACATTTCCCTTAGAGGGATGTTTCTTGTTTGGACCATTATTGGTATGATCGCAAGGCCTCTTCTTACGCTTGTTCTTGTTCACGTTTTGAGAACCTTCTTCTAGCATGTTCACAGCGAAGGAACTTGATGTCTCATTGATCGATTGATAATATAGCTAAGTATTCAAATAGAATCCAAACACTTATGCTGAGTCGCGGCAATCAAAACATTTGTATTAGCTCGGGGTGAACCGAGGTCGTACCCGAGGGATAGGTGGTTAAACCAATAATGCTAACAATCTGACTAGAATGTCTATGGTTTGGGGGGTTTTTGTTCTCCTAAGAGGATGATAGTAGAAGGTACTATCCAAAAGTGAGATTATATCTACTAAAAGTGATTAACTTTCAACTAAGAGATGACTAGGAATCACTTCTCCACCTAGACAATTATAGTGACGATGAAATGGGATACCAATGATGAAATCACATGCACATGCTTAGAAGTTGGCTTATGCAACATTGGTACTAAGTTTAACTCGCGCTACAACTTAGTACAAAGAGGTTACATCTCGTATAGTACCTCATACTTGCGTTCTATTGGCACTATACAATATGAATGTCTAGCCTCACAACTTGGTACTAAGATAATCATGTTCTTGTTAAGTTCAAGCAATTCTCATTAGGTTACAGAGTTATCCATCTAACACAAAATCCTAATACTTCTTCATTTAGTTCATTGAAGTCATGATGATCAACGTGAGCTACATCAAGCATGAGATCAACCAGAATTCCTATTGAGAACATTTCACAAACATCTTATAGGCAATTCGAGAAATTAAGTTCAAAGGAAGAAGATTCGTGTGCAAACTCATTCATCATTAGCGTACAAGGTATTTACAACGTCACAAACATGTCTAGGGGATCCATTGGTAAATTTGATCGAGTGCGAGCACGCAGAGCCATGCGTGCGAACGCACGGTATTTTCTTGCGACGGGTCTGGGTTGTGCGACCGTGACGCGCGTCGTCTGACGCGTCAAATTTAATATTTATATTTTTCCCTGCAAGAAACTTAGTAAAGTGGCATGCAGGGGTCGAACCCTAGAGAGCTGGTGTGGTTCAGTTGTCCTGTAAGCAAATAAAGTTGGGGTATTGTGTCAGCAATTGTAACAAAGCGCAAAGAGAATAAATACGAAAGTGAATTCAATCAGAGAAGTATTCGGCGTAGGGTTTTTCTATTGTGACTTGTTTATCCTCGGCTGCTAATGATCTAACTTCATGTTCCTAAGTGTGGTTACTCCGTTTCAGGTTATAACCTAAAGTACGCCATTGCAAACAATACACCACAATCTGCTCCGTTTCAGGTTACAGACTTCTAGTTCTAGTTAATCTAGCACTCCGTTTCAGGTTATGCAAGATTATGCGCGACTACTTGTCCTAACGTTTCAGTATTAAACAAGCAGCGAAATATGGGGCTAAACTGCTCGGCTAAGTTTTACCGTTTCGGGAATCCGCTTAGCCTCACAGTTTAGTCCGAGATAAACAGGCACAAGAACTAGTACAACATGAAATAGCATTAAGTGAAAAGCCTCAAAACATTCGTCACAATATACAAACCCTAAACCGAATGGAAGAATTAGCTACTCATAGTCATGGGAATCATAAACAAATATTTTTGGATGAAAGTAGAAATTCTCTTCTCTCTTGTTGAAAGCTTCGCGTTCTTCGTCTTCTCCAGAGCTGTCTCAGTCTTCGTTATGTAATTGATTATGGAAAAGAACCATAATCCAAACTTCTTTCTTTTTCTTATATACTGGGCTTCCAAATCTGTTTTTAGGCTAAAATTACCAAATCTCCACTCGCTGACGTCATCAAACGCGTTGCTGACGTCAGCATGTCGTGGTCCACCGCGTCTGACCTTGACATTACGGCCGCGTTACGTTTTGACATTACTGCCGCGTTACGTTTTGACATTACTGCCGCGTTACGTTTTGACGCTAATGTCTACATGAGACGCGGTTGACACTGAGTCTGATCCTTCCTTCTGCGCGCCAGCTCAGACTTTAACTCTGGATTTGACCTTCTATCTGACCTTGGTTGCTCTCGGTGTGAACTAGAGAGTTACAGGGACTCGAGTCAGCTACGCGATGACGCATGGCTCGTATTTTTCTGCTCAGCGGTCCATTCCCAGCACTCCTTCGAGTGTCCGAAGGTCTGATTTGCCGTTGTGATGTCTTTGGCATCAAATGCCGTCTTTTATGCTCGTTTCCTCCTAGAGCTTCCGAAACACCTGAAATGCAAAACCATACTAAAAAGTAACTTTTCGCATAATAAAGTGTCGAAATAAATGGAATTAATTGATTCGACGAGTCGTATAAATACGACTCCTCAAACCACCCCACACTTAGACTTGTTCGTCCCGAACAAGAACTAAGTCGTAGAAGGAAAACAAATGTGACACCACAATTTATTCGACGTCCTGGATAATACTACATGAGTATGAGTCGCTAGTCTAAATTTTTCCTTTCCGTGCATAGCTCAATCGTTACTCAATTCATCCTGCTCAACATAGAATTAACTTGATACATGTTACCTTTTGAGCTGAAATTCAAATCAATTCGGATGAATGGGAGATAGTCCTCTTTAGACCCATGATCTGCACTCGCTGTCCCGAATTCTGGTTATATGGTTACACTTCGTTGCTTTTTCTTGCACGTGATTCATTCGAGCTTCAAGGTTTCTGAGTTGTTTTTGGACAGCTTTTGTAGTGATTTGGCTTTTGATGTAACAATCATGTACTTCACTTTTGTTGCGGGTAGAAATTTCACAATTTGGCTGATTTTTTCTTGAGCCTTGCTCCTTTATTGTGAATTGCTCGTCCGTGATTCGAAGGTCCAATCATCGCCCGCAAGCATATGGAAATACCTTCCTGCTCTCACTCATCCTCGTCCTTTCGACGCGAGTCAAGCCGAGGGTCGCTCGTCTGTTTTCCCGGCTACTTGGACTAGAGATCAGACGATGTGTTGTTTTCCCGTCCCACCTGACCGCATAAATACTGCAGTGGCGGAGCAGACTCTTAACCATGTTACCTCGAAGTGCTAGCCTTCACAAAATCCATGTAACCATATAACTCGAAATTCGGTCCTTTGAATGCTTCGTCAAGTCTCTCTAGGACATTTCTATCAACTCCACATCCCTGTTTATCTCAACTCAAAAGGACACGTAGTAGGTTAAATTCACATGTAGTCACATAATTCAGATTTCACGAGAAAAACACATGTAATTGGCATCATGAATTTCACATACTCATACTTCAATACTGCATATTCCAAGAACAGAGAGATTTCATACTTCATTTTTTTTATACAAGACAAACGTGCAGACACAACAATACTGACTCTCCCACCCCACACTTTTGAACCAAGCCGTGTCCTCACGGTACGACTTTAGTTCAAAGCTAACAGACAATGCAAGACACACAAACGTAGGGAAAAACAAATAGAGAACAAAAATGAACAGGCACTCCCCTCGTGTTGTCGCGTGACGGTGTAAATTCTGGTCAATAGAGTCGGTCAACACTGGTCAATGGTCAGCCGCGTCTGCTGCAGACGTTACGCACCGCGTCTTCTTTAGACGTTACCTTAATGTTGGCGGAAAGCGCGGTCAGCTAATGTTGAGGGCTGGCGCGGTCCGCACTGAGTTGCACCTGTTTCCTGCATGAATAACATCTCTTTTCCCAAAAGACAATATAAAAACATGACTCAAAACTCAAATAAAAAGAAAACGAAATAAAAAACGAGAAAAACTCAAAAATTTGCCGGGCTGCCTCCCTGCGAGCGCCTTTGTTTTACGTCGTTGGCTCGACGATACCTCTTTAGGGATCACAAGTTAGGATCCCATGGGCGTGTGAGGTCAAACTTCGCCTCAGCTATTCCTTCAGTCTGCCATACATCATCGTGTAATGGTGTGCTCGGGCCTGCTCTCCATTGATCAGGCGGGTTCGTCTTCACATCCTCTCGAGTCTGCGAGGGAACTCTGCTCAGAGCTATTGATCTAGCTGTGCAACTGGTCTCAGCTGGTGAGTCTGGAAGTAGGGCACCAATGTATGATGTGTTCACTATGTCTGGTGGTTTCTTCGTGCATGGACGGTCATCATCCTCATAAATATAAAAATATGATCTCTTGCCACCAAACGCAAGTGACAACAAGCCTGTGTCCATGTCAATCTTGGTTTTAGTGGCAAAGAGGAATGGACGTCCCAAAATAAGCGCTGGAGGATCGTCGTTTCTGGCATCTCCCATCTGCAAAACATAAAAGTCTGCAGGAACAATGAGGTCTCCTACATGGAGTGTTAGATCCTCTAGCAAGCCAACAGGTCGGATACATGATTTATCCCCTAACTCTACCAACAGTTTAGGAGGTTTTAAATGTTTCAGCTTCAGTGAACAATACAACGAATATGGCATAGCGTTAATGGCAGCACCCAAATCAATTAAACAATGATGTATTTGAGTCTCACCGATACCACAGGTGACTGTGAAGGCACCTGGGTCCTTACTCTTTCCTGGTGACTCATGACTCGCTGCAACTGGGCGCTCCACCGTTGGATCGTTTTGCTCAAGCCTTGCCTCAAATCTGCCTTCTAGCTCATCCTTGTCGATCATAGGGTCTTTGGGAGCTACTACCTGCATGGAAAACGAAGGAGAAGGGTCACCGAATTGTGCATCAGTGGCGACCGCGTCTGTAGTAGACGTTAGGGCCGCGTCTCGCTTATACATTAAGGGCGCGTCTGCTTCAGACATTAGCGTCTAGCTAATGTCTATTGCAGGCGCGGTAAGCACTGTTTCTGACTCATTTTCGCCTTTGTTCGCCTCAATGTGCCCGTCGTGCGCGAGCATCTTGTTCACCCAATATGCAGACTCCTTTAGTGCTGCGTCCACATCCACGACTGCCAATGTGCTGACATTCCCTCTCGGATTCGGCACTGTCTGTGACGGTAGCTTCCCCGGATCTCTCTTCAGCTCGGAAACGGTCTGGGCTAAGTTTGACATCTGCTTGGACAGCTCTGCTAAAGTTCCATCGGTCTTCACCTGATTTTGTTGCACAGTGGAGGCTATCTGCTGGGTGCTAGCTGCCAGCTCCTTCACTATATCCTCCAAAGACTTGTTAGAACCTTGGTTGCCAGAACTTGCTTGGTTGTAATTCTGCCCTCGCTGCTGATACTGGGTCTGACTGTTGTATCCTCCCTATTGCTGACGGTACGGAGGTCGATAATATTGCTGCCGCTGTTGGGACTGCTGAACTGGTTCCTTTGTCGTGTTATTGGTGTTGTCTCTCCAGCTGAACCCATTAGCTGCTAGCCCGAATTTTTGCTGTTGCGGGCGGTTGTCGAGGTTCTGATAACCTCCCACAACGTTGACGTCTCCATGCTCATCCTCCTGCAGACTAGGGCACAAATCTATTTTGTGATCGGTTGCAGAGCAAAATTCACAAGCCTTCACCTGAGCTACCTGATTGGTTACCAGCAGTTTCACCATCTCCCTCAATTCCTTCAGCTCATCAGAAGTTGGTGTAGCTTCGGCCCTTGAGATGTTCCTAGTCCTGCTGAATTCTTCCTCTTTGTTGGACTTGTCCTGGAACTCGCATTCTCGGCCACTTTCATAATCTTCCTTCGCACACCGGCTGGGGACAGGCTCATGATGGTTCCTCCAGCCGAGGCGTCTAGTAGCTTCCTGTCGAGTCGCCTTAATCCATCGAGCATATATTCCACTACCAGCTTCTCAGGAAGCCCGAGATTGCAACAGCTCTGCTCTATAGTGTTGAACTTCTCCACGTATTCATACATTGTCTCGTTCGGCCCTTGTCTGAGGTCCTGCAATTGCCTGCGAACCTGCATCGCCCTTCCCGCTGGGTAGTATTTGTTCAGGAATCTCTTCTGCATCTGGTCCCACGTATGTATGCTACCTGAAGGCAGAGATAAAAACCAGTCGTTAGCAGCATCAATGAGAGAGAAATAAAAAGCCTTCAATTTAAAATCGTCCATTTCGACTCCGTATGGCTTGAGGTTTTGGCAGATGTCATGTAGGCGCTGGAGATGCGTGGTGGCCGACTCTCCTTGGCGTCCCGAGAACTTGGGCAGATGATGCACGACTGCCGAGCTGATGACAATTTCCTCTAATTCTGGCCCCTCATAGATGCACCATGGCTGATCCCGAAAGTTTGGGGCAGACAGCTCCCCCATGGTGGGCTCTCGGTAGTAGTTCTCTCCGTGATATTCTTCTCTGATGAGCGGCTGTTGAGGCAGTTGTTGTGGAGGAGGCGGCTGCCTTGGTGGTGGCGGCTGCCTCGCAGCAGCACCATTGTGTGCAATAGGTCCCCTCTGATTCAGCTGTTGAGCTAGCCTTGCTTCGTTATTCGCTCTGTTGCGAGCATGTAACTCTCGTTCCGGCTCATTATAGAATGGAAGAATTACTTCCTCGTTTTCATCAACTGGCTCGATCTCATTGTTGCGGACATTATCACCAATCTGACTACCTGCGCGAGACATGGTGAAACAAGTAGCAAGCACGAAAAATAACTAAATAAAAAACAAAAATAAAACAGAAAATAAAAACGAAAAGAAACAACTTCACCGAAGCGCAGCTCCCCGGCAACGGCGCCAAAATTTGACGCGCTTTGTCTGACGCGTCAAATTTAATATTTATATTTTTCCCTGCAAGAAACTTAGTAAAGTGGCAGGCAGGGGTCGAACCCTAGAGAGCTGGTGTGGTTCAGTTGTCATGTAAGCAAATAAAGTTGGGGTTTTGTGTGAGCAATTGTAACAAAGCGCAAAGAGAATAAATACGAAAGTGAATTCAATCAGAGAAGTATTCGGCGTAGGGTTTTTCTATTGTGACTTGTTTATCCTCGGCTGCTAATGATCTAACTTCATGTTCCTAAGTGTGGTTACTCCGTTTCAGGTTATAACCTAAAGTACGCCCCAAAATTTGACGCGCGTCGTCTGACGCGTCAAATTTAATATTTATATTTTCCCTGCAAGAAACTTAGTAAAGTGGCAGGCAGGGGTCGAACCCTAGAGAGCTGGTGTGGTTCAGTTGTCCTGTAAGCAAATAAAGTTGGGGTTTTGTGTGAGCAATTGTAACAAAGCGCAAAGAGAATAAATACGAAAGTGAATTCAATTAGAGAAGTATTCGGCGTAGGGTTTTTCTATTGTGACTTGTTTATCCTCGGCTGCTAATGATCTAACTTCATGTTCCTAAGTGTGGTTACTCCGTTTCAGGTTATAACCTAAAGTACGCCATTGCAAGCAATACACCACAATCTGCTCCGTTTCAGGTTACAGACTTCTAGTTCTAGTTAATCTAGCACTCCGTTTCAGGTTATGCAAGATTATGCGTGACTACTTGTCCTAACGTTTCAGTATTAAACAAGCAGCGAAATATGGGGCTAAACTGCTCGGCTAAGTTTTACCGTTTCGGGAATCCGCTTAGCCTCACAGTTTAGTCCGAGATAAACAGGCACAAGAACTAGTACAACATGAAATAGCATTAAGTGAAAAGCCTCCAAACATTCGTCACAATATACAAACCCTAAACCGAATGGAAGAATTAGCTACTCATAGTCATGGGAATCATAAACAAATATTTTTGGATGAATGTAGAAATTCTCTTCTCTCTTGTTGAAAGCTTCGCGTTCTTCGTCTTCTCCAGAGCTGTCTCAGTCTTCGTTATGTAATTGATTATGGAAAAGAACCCTAATCCAAACTTCTTTCTTTTTCTTATATACTGGGCTTCCAAATCTGTTTTTAGGCTAAAATTACCAAATCTCCACTCGCTGACGTCATCAAACGCGTTGCTGACGTCAGCATGTCGTGGTCCACCGCGTCTGACCTTGACATTACGGCCGCGTTACGTTTTGACATTACTGCCGCGTTACGTTTTGACATTACTGCTGCGTTACGTTTTGACATTAGCGTTAACGCTAATGTCTACATGAGACGCGGTTGACACTGAGTCTGATCCTTCCTTCTGCGCGCCAGCTCAGACTTTAACTCTGGATTTGACCTTCTATCTGACCTTGGTTGCTCTCGGTGTGAACAAAAGAGTTACAGGGACTCGAGTCAGCTACGCGATGACGCATGGCTCGTATTTTTCTGCTCAGCGGTCCATTCCCAGCACTCCTTCGAGCGTCCGAAGGTCTGATTTGCCGTTGTGATGTCTTTGGCATCAAATGCCGTCTTTTATGCTCGTTTCCTCCTAGAGCTTCCGAAACACCTGAAATGCAAAACCATACTAAAAAGTAACTGTTCGCATAATAAAGTGTCGAAATAAATGGAATTAATTGATTCGACGAGTCGTATAAATACGACTCATCAGACCGCATGAGGTGAACTATGCGAACGCACAAGGCTGCGAAGGCTAGAAGGGCAACGAAGCACATGCATGCGAGTGCATGCTTTGAACCATGCAGACGCATGACCTTGAGAAATTTGCGCTCCGACTTCCAACTTGTGTTTTCTTGCTCCAAAATGCTCGATTTTGCCCCAAAATCACTGCCTACTTGTATTCTCAGCTTAAACTCCGTAATTTGCCTGAAAAGAACCACAAATCATCAAATAGCAAGTGAAATCGTAACAGAACAATCGAAACAATAAGCATAAAAGTCGCCTAAAATGCATATATTTTAGCGCTATCACTCATTCTTCTTGTTATTATCTTGTGCACGAAGACCATCTTCGATGCAAATGACTTCCAAGCTCCACAAGAGATATGATTTCCATCTTGTGTGTCAGCATATGTTTGAAATTCTTCAAACTTGTGGCAGCTTTTCAATGAAACCTGACACCAAGTTCGATTCATCCATCTTCAAATTGCGTTGAGCAAATTGTGCAAGATACGTAGTATCTTATGGAGTTGATCCATCACTGGTCGTGAGTCTACCATCTTATAGTCATTGAAATTATATACAAGGAACTTCACACTTGAAGTATCTTCAGACGTACACTTTGATTCCAAAGAATCCCAGAGTTCCTTAGCGGACTCTATATTTTGATACATATCAAACAGAGAATCGAACATGCCGTTTAGAATGTGACCTCGACAAATGTAGTTGTCATTTTCTCACTTGCTTCTGCGCCTAAAAGCATCCATCGGTCTATCATCGCCTACTTCAGGAATAAGAGTAGAAAGAACATAAACCAACTTTAGATTTGTGAGTAGGAAGTGCATCTTCTTTTGCCAAAGCTGGAAATCCGTTCCTTTAAAACTTCTCCAACTTCTGAAAATTGTTTGTCATCTCCCGTACCATTACCTAAAACTTCTCAAACTTCACCAAATATTGATTTTGATTGTTGTAGTATGTTGTAACTTTGCGGTGTGGCTTCACATGTTTTCTAGCTTCCTAGTGCTTCAATGAAGGTCTTCTTCGAGGTTTGATTCAATAGCAACAACTTGGATACGATTTGCATACCGTAATTGCTGTCCGAAGTTGATATTTCACCCCTTAATTTAGCCTAGGGTTGCTTGAAAATCGGTCTAGGATTTGACGTGAAATAAGACAAATATTTATCAATTCTAGTCTATGCTTTGACGTAGAATCGAAGTCTAGTGTGTGTAGGAAACTGGAAATCAGAATAGTTTTCAATGTATCTTTTGTTGGAATATCCGTCCCCATATATATAGTTGAGTATTCTTCCATGAACAGCCGTACCTTTTCACCACCATCATTCACGTCACCACTGTTAGAGAATATATTATTCTCATCAGATATTCATTGCATATATCATGTATATTCTCTCATTATTGTGCTTTCCATACACATCTATCATGTACTGTATATATTGACGTATTCGTCACATATCAATACACAATTCATATTCATAACATGGTATCAGACGCTTTGGTTTGAAACCGTTTTCCATTTGATTCTCAATTTTTTTCCTCTTCTCAGCCGCCGCCGCTGCTGTCCAAAGCCACCGCCGCCGCTGCCATGAACCACCGCCGCCACTAAATCTTTAGTCGCCGCTCAGATCTGTTAGCCCTGTTGCTATCCCTCAGATCTCACTCTCGTTGCTGATCTGATTTGATCTGCCGATGCTGCCAAATTAGCCTCGATTTACATCGCCTCTCAGATCTGAATTGCTTCGCTACCGCCGACATCGAATCACCGTCGCTGCTACTTGCTTTGATCACTGTTGTGCTGTCATCTACTTGTTATTTCTCGGCCGCTGCGAGATCCCCCATCAGTGCTTCAATCTTTTCTTTTCTTTTTCTTTTTCAATTGGAGTCGAAATTGACTTACGTCCGCCGTCGAGGTACATCTGTTTGGTGTCGCTTAGGGTTTTTTTTACTTATTCTTTTCTTTTCTTCCAAAAAAAAGAAGAAGACAGAAAGTCAATCAAGTCAACTGTCTGTCCAGTCAGCACCACAACAGCACATCTACACAGTCAGCGCCTAATCAGCACACAGTCAGCGCCTAAGCAGCACACAGTCAGCATCCAGTCAGCGCCTAGTCAGCACAGTCAACTGTTTGACCAGTCAACCGTTCAAAAAAAAAACTAACCTATTATGTCTTCTCTTGTTTCTACAGGTACTGTTTCTATTCCTCGCTGCCCGGTGATCTTTAATGGCACAAATTTTGCAGAATGGATACATCACATACGCCTCCACATGCGTGGCCAACGACTTTCGGATTTTCTTACCGGAGAGCTCCCGTGTCCACCGCGTCCCACCCCGCCTATTATGCCTATTCTACCTGCAGATGCCTCTGACGAAGATAAACAGAAAGCTTCAGCAGAATTTGACGATGCCATGGAATCCTTCCATAACCAGTACACTGCCTTTCGAACATGGATGGATGAAGATGCTCGCGCCTCGTCTATTATTGTGGCGAGTATGGAGGTATCACTTTCTTCAGATATTGTTTGTTTAGAATCAGCTCAGTTGATGTGGGCCCATCTTCAGGAACGCTATGCGCCCACTGGTGATTCTCTATTCTTGAGTGTTGTTCATCGGGAGCAGTCGCTCCAACAGGGAGATGCCACTATAGATGAGTTCTATGACCAGATGTCCGCGGTATGGCGCCAGCTTGATTCTTTGGAACCGACACTTTGTCTTACCTGTCCGAATTGTTAGAATGTCAAGTCTCATCGCCAGTTTCGTCGCATTTATGATTTTCTGACACGTCTTCGAGTTGAGTTTGAGTAGATCCGGGCTCAACTTTTGGCTCGCCATCCCCGTGTGGCCATATTAGATGTCCTGTCAGCTGTCCGGACTGAAGAAATTCGACTTCGTAATGCGGGTTTGCTTCCTACTCCATCTATTTTGGCTGTTCGTTCATCATCCTCCACATCGCCTGCTCTCGCGTCATCTGATGTCGCTACCTCAGAAACCCCTTCCGGGGGTGAGCGACCTCATTGCACCTATTGTAACAAGGCAGGACATTCAGCCTACTATTGTCACAAGAAGAAGAGAGATACTGCTGCACGTCGTGGTGGCCGCCCTCCGAAGAGTTCTGGAAGTGGTTCCACAACATCCTCAACTACTGTCGGATCAGGTACTTTTGATACTCAAGAGATTCTCACGCTGTTGCGTCATATGTCCGTCGCTGCACCGGCAGGAGCTGCTGGTTCTGCTAGTGTGTCCTCAGGCTTTGCGAGATCACCACCAAAATCATTAGGTATATCACCCTGGATCCTTGACTCTGGTGCTTCATTTCATATGACTTCTGATTCTACTTGTCTTCAGTCTATCAGTCCTTTACTTACTCCTTTATCAGTTCAGACCGCTGATGGCACTTCATTGTCTGTCATTGGAAGGGGCACACTCTCATCTTCTTCTTTTAGTGTCCCTTCAAATTCTTTCGTTCCCCAATTGGCCATGCAGCTCATTTCTGCTGGTCAACTCACTGGCCATGGTTGTCGTATAATTCTTGACTCTGATTCTTGCTGCATTCAGGACCGTCGCACGGGGAATCTGGTTGGTACTGGCCCTCGGCGTCGTGATTCGCAACGTCTTTGGGAGCTTGACTGGCTTCATCTTCCTTTCGCTGCCTTTGCCAGTTCTTCTGCTTCTGCCTCCATTGCCTCTTCGGCCGCCTCTTTTGCTCAATGGCATTACCTGTTGGGTCACATCTGTGGCTCACGTTTGTCCTCCTTGGTCCGCCGTGGTCTTTTAGGATCTGTCTCTGGTGATACATCTTTAGATTGTCAAGGTTGCAAACATGGAAAATAAATTACTCTTTCTTATTCTACTAGTGAGTCAATTTCTCAGCGGCCATTTGATCTTGTTCACTCTGATGTTTGGGGTCGGGCTCCCTTTATTTCAAAAGGGGGTCATCGCTATTATATTTTATTTATAGATGATTTTTCTCGTCACACATGGATATATTTTATGTCCTCTCGTAGTGAGGTTTTATCTATTTATAAAATTTTTGCCACCATGATCCGCACTCAGTTTGACTCTCCTATTCGCGTTCTTCGTGCTGACTCAGCTGAAGAATAACTAACTCGTCACCTTTGAGCGGACTGGTACTTGGGTGGTGGTTCCGCTTCCATCTCATGTTCGTCCTATCACGTGTAAGTGGATCTATAGAGTGAAGACCCGCTCCGATGGTTCCCTTGAGCGCTATAAAGCTCGTCTAGTGGTTCATGGTTTTCAACAAGAGTATGGGAGTGACTATGATGAGACGTTTGCGCATGTTGCCCACATGACCACCATTCGCACCCTTCTTGTTGTTGCCTCTGTCCGTGAGTGGTCCATCTCTCAGCTTGATGTAAGAATGCTTTTCTTAATGATGAGGCCCCGAGGTCATCCAAGACGGGCACCATACATCGACCCTTACTTGGGCGAGCCAATATCTTGATGTGGACATAAACGATTATCTTGATGTGGACATACATCGACCCTTTCCAGGGCGACGACATAAACGACTGGCTCCATAGAGCCGAAAGGTACTTCCTAATCAATGGACTCACCGACTATGATAAACTTGATGTGGCAAGTATATTCTTTGTAGGCAAGGCCCTCCATTGGTACCAATGGCGGGAGGAACACCAGCCTTTCTGAAGGTGGGAGGAGTTGAAGACAGAACTGAGCAAGCGCTTCCGGGCCCAGCCGGGGCGGGTCCATGAGGAATTGCTTGCATTGGCACAAGACTCGACGGTGGAGGCCAATCGAGAGAACTTCGAGCGCCTATCGGCTGGGCTGCGCGGAATGCCGCCCGAAGCACTCGCGAGAATATTTATGAAGGGCCTCAAGGCCTCAATTCGAGAGGGAGTGCGAGTGCACCGACCGAGCACCCTCGGCGAGGCCATGCACTTGGCCCAGCTGGTCGAGGAAGAAAAATTGGTGGATAGGGCAGCCAAGGCCCCGGCACAAACCAGCCGAGCGCCCAGCCTAGCACACGGGGCAAGCGAAGGTCGAGACCGACCGAGGGACCCCGCGCGAGAGATAAGCGAGGCGAGAAAATTAATGAAACTGATATTGCGACGCGAAGGGCTGTGCCTACGATGCGACGAGCGGTGGTTTCCAGGGCACCAGTGCAAGGCCCCAAGGCTCCAGATTCTCCTAGTATACGAGCTCGATGAGGAGGAGCCGCACGAAGAGCCAGTAGACCAAGGGCTAGTCGAGGTGTCCCTGCACAGCTTGGCCGGACTGACCAACCCAAGGTCGATGAAACTAAGGGGGAGAATTGGAGAGCGAGATGTGTTGATTCTAGTCGACAGTGGGGCCTCCCACAACTTCATATCGAAGACCCTGGTCGAGGAAGATGGCATTCCAACAAGCAATCGAGGGAAGTTCTAAGTCATCCTCGGTAATGGACAAGCGGAGGAGAGCCAAGGACGTTGCGAAGGGGTGCGCATAGACCTTCCATGATACTCGGTCCAGGAGGACTTCTTACCTCTGCAGATGGGAGGCACAGAGGTTATTCTAAGCTGGCCTTGGTTACAATCGTTGGGAGATATAAAGACCAACTAGAAGTTGCTGCGCATGGAATTCCAGGAAGGTGATCAGAGGATAGAATTGCTAGGCGAGGCAAATCTGTGCAAGGCCGAAGCATCTTTTGATTCGTTGGTGCAAGGGAGGAAGACCAACTCCGCCTGCTACCTCGTGTCACTTTGTGTAGAAGAACCGGAGCCCAAGGAGGAAGACACCCCGAAAAAAATCCGCCAACTCCTAGGCAAGTTCGAAGACGTCTTCCAGAAGCCGAAGGGCTTACCACCACTACGAGGGCATGAGCACTCTATAGTGCTGCAAGAAGGAGCAGGACCAGTGAGCGTGAGGCCCTAACGCTATCCCCAGTCACAAAAGACGAGATCGAGCGCATGGTCCAAGAAATGATGGCGGCCGAGATTATTCGGGCAAGCACCAGCCCCTTCTCCAGCCCGGTACTACTCGTCAAGAAGAAGGACAGTAGGTGGCGCCTTTGCGTCGACTATCGGGCGCTAAACAAGCAGACCGTGGTGGACAAGTTCCCTATCCCGGTCATTGACGAGTTACTCGACGAGTTGCATGGGCTGCCTACTTCTCCAAGATCGACTTAAAATCAGGCTACCATCAAATACGCATGGCAAAAGGAGACGAAGCAAAAATAGCCTTCCGCACGCATGAGGGCCAATATAAGTTCTTGGTCATGCCCTTTGGGCTGACCAATGCCCCGGCAACCTTCCAAGCCCTCATGAACCAGGTACTTAAACCATTTTTGAGAAAATTTGTATTATTTTTCTTCGATGATATTCTGGTTTATAGCCATGACGAAAGAACCAGTACTCGCCCTACCCAACTTCCAGGAGTCTTTTGTAATCGAGACCGACACGTCGGGACATGGCTTAGGCGTGGTCCTTATGCAGAAGAAGCATCCCGTGGCGTACTTCAGTCAGGTCCTCTCCGCCCGGACACGCCTCAAGGGCACGTACGAAAAGGAGCTGATGGCTATTGTGCTGGCCATAAACAATTGGAGGACGTATTTATTGGGGAGGCATTTCATAGTGAGGACCGACCAAAAGAGCCTCAAGTACCTGCTGGAACAACGACTGGTGGCCGAGGAGCACCAGCGGTGGCTAACCAAACTATTGAGCTACGATTTTGAAATTCAATATAAGGCGGGCAAGGAGAATCAGGCGGCAGATGCGTTATCACGCAAGATAGAGGACCGGCGCTCTGACTTGAGGAAAAGGTCGCACCAAAAGGGGCGAGCAATGTTGGAAATGCGCAAGTGCCCTCGAAGGACCCGACGAGCACCCGCGAGCAAGGACCCGAAGCGCCTACTGAAGGACAGGGCCCTGGGTGCGCGGAACTAGGCGAGAAGGCCACGATGGACATCCTGGCCGAGATGGGGCCTATGCAGCCACTCGCACCCGAGGGACTGCCGGGGCACCAAGCCGACCAATTCAGCGCAAGGGTTCCTCGCAAAGATGATCACCGAGAACTTGTGAAGCTGGCACCCACAGCCGAGAGGCCTCCATATGCTGACACATTCCTTGGTAAGCCAAGCAAGTCGAGAGAAGATCCAGCGCCCAACCATGCAATTCCTCAAGGGCGGCTCGAAGGGCCACTAGGCGGGGACTTTGTCAAATCTAGGCAACGAAGAGAGCCACTTTCCCAACCACGAGCACAAGGTCAGATTGTTCATTTAGAGAACTTAAAACTACCTAACAATCATGATGACCAGTGTTGGCCGAGGCATGACTAGTACCAAAGGTGGGTCGTGGACGAGCGGAGCATTGTCCCATTTGATCGGGGGAAAGGAGTGGACCACTTGGTGGATGAAAGAAGGCTGGACACGGTCATGGAATGGATGGCACAACCAGCTAAGGAGTTCAGATTGATGTTGTGGGAACACAAAGGCGAGTTGGCGCGGAGAGCTGTCGGGTCGCAAGGTTTGGCCCCAGCAAGACGTGTCCGCAAGCACAGGTCCTTGACTATTTGGCCGAGCTAGCACATGTCTTTCCTGAGTGGTACCAGTGATGACAACCGGGGAAGCCATGGCAGCGGCAAGTCCAGATAGCGCAATAAGGCCTAAGTGACCTTCGAGGCCCAACTAGGCAAAGCTTTCCGCAAGGCGACTTCGCCTTCATGCCTTTCGACCCGGGCATACAAGAGGCAATTTACTCAAGTAAAAGAGATCAGTCAAGAAGTCAGTTCAGAATTGGGCAGCAAGGCCAGAGCCTAGGCCACTTTGCACAACATGGCCGGAGTGTACTCGAAGGCCATCCTAACCCAACAATTCAGCAAGGCAACTTGGGCCTCATTCCATTCGACCCGGGGATACAAGCATGGATTTACTCAGGCCAAGGAGGGCAGCAACAAGGCCTCTTTGACCGAAACCGCCCCCAAGATCACTTGGGCACTTTTCCCTTTGACCCAAGCAAGAGGAGGCATGGAAACATGAACAAAGGAGGCCAGAACGACTTGCGCCTAGCATCAGCAATCAATAATAAAGGAGGCAAGTCGAGCAATAAGGAAACGTGCGAAGTGAAGCTCTATCAAGAAGGACCTAACATCGACCTTGAGGACAAGGTCGGTCTTCGAGGGCGGGGTAATGATGGGAATTCGGAATCTGGACCGAGCCGAGGAAGGCCCTACCGAGGAGTTGCACGGATGACCCAGATGGAAGCCCCAAAGTGACCAAGCAGAGGCCCCGACAAGAGGACTCGGGGGTTCCGAAGGCCCCGATGACCCCAAGGGCCCCGATCAACATGACCTGGCCAAGTAGACGAGGACCTTGGGAAGAAGGCCTTGACCATCCAGCAGTCTTCCCAAAGGCACTAGAAGGGCCCCGAGCAAAGGCAGCGGTGGACGGAAATGGCCAGGGCCTCGACAGGGCCCTGCACGCGCAGAAGTGGGACGATGCGAGAATCCTCGAACTAAAGATTTCCATCTTCTTCAATCGGCTGCTTTCTCAGACCCTTGGGAAGTTTTCAGCAGATGGAAAAAAGCCAAAGAAAAAATGTAACATTGTATGCTTAGTCAGGTTCTTCCATCTCTGAACCATCCTGCCATTGCCTTATCCTTCTCTGAACAGAACAGTCTTCCCAAATCCTTTTCTTCGGTCTCAGGCCTTCCTGCTGCAGCTCAGCGTGCTTTCATGGGAGATTACCTCAAGCTTCCGATTTGGTGTAGAAAATATGGGATCTTGGATACTAATTCTTGCACCTGCTATGAGCTTCTTCAATGCCCTAATTGTCTGTCTGCTGCTAGGAATCGGAGGCTTCACAGAGCTCAAATGAATGCTGCCGGTATCCTTTCTCGAGGTACTAGCCTTCCATTCGGTCAGCTGGAGTATAGGCCTGGCCGACTGGAATATATGACATCCGGCTAGAGTGTTTTTTAGCTTCCTTTCTGTGTTGTCCGTGAAGAAATAATGCTGTCAGCTTCAATGTATTATTTTGTGATGTTTCCTGTTGGTTCCTCGCTTATGATCATCCCTATGATGGCAGTGTTGTCTGTTGCAGGGTTTGCGTCCTTTGTTGTTTCATCTTGTTGTTATGGTTCTTGTATGGTTTGAGACCGCATGCGTGCGTGTTGACCCCGAATCAGTCTAATTTGATGTATAACATGGTGTTTTTTTTTGGCAGCTTCGTGAAGCCTTTTTGGGCAGAGTGCTGCCAAAATTTTCTTCTTTTTCTATTAAGTGTGTTCGGCGTTTTTAAGGAGCTAGAGTTTATAACTAGTTCCTGGCGCTTGAGGACTTCCTTTTGTACGTGCCACAATCCACGCTTTTTGGATTAGCATGTTAATAAAGGTCTGGCGCTGCCAGTTAAAAATAAGAAGATGAAATTCAAAGGTTAAGCTGCTGAAATCAGCGGTTAAATATGAGTGATTGATCGAAATTTGCCTAAACTGAGAGGGGTCCCGGAAACCCCCGGGACACCCCTGGAACCGCCACTGCGTAAAAGGCATGTACGAATGTTTTCCAGAGATGCATATATGCATGGCTAAACATACGACGAATATTTCCCCAATGAAAAGACATCTAGAAGTTTTTTTGAACGCGGAGGGTTTCAATAATAACTTTTTTTTTATGGGAAATAATAACTAGTAAACCATTGGAAAACTATAATCATCAATCATTAACTAAGATAAACGTGATATACAGCTCCAACACGAAACCTGGACAAAATCCTAAATATTTCATAATGTATAACCATCACCATCGTCATCATCATCACCATCGTCATCATCATCATGTTTTTGTATCTGTAACAAATAAAAAGGGGGGGGTTTTGTGAGTGGTTTGAGAGCAGAGGAAAAATACAAAAAACGGATTTCAATCAGAGAGAACATTCAGCTTAGGGTTTCTACTTGTGACATGTTTATCATAGACAGCTAATAATCAAATTTCAAGTTTCTAAGTATGGTTATTCCGGTAAAGGTAATAACATAAAGTATCCCAGCAAAGGTGATACACCACAATCTAATCCGTAGACTTCTAGTTCTCCTAAACGTAATAATCCAACAAAGGTATTATCGAATATAGGTATTATTACTTGTCTTTACGGCAAAGTATCCAACAAGTATAAACGATATGGATTGGTTGCTAAGCTAAGCTTTACGGAAAAGTTTACACTTAGCTTAAAAGTTCAATCCCTGAGATAAAGAGCAAGAACTAGTTAAACGAGATATTACATTAAGTAAAAAGTCTCAAAACGTATTGTCACAAAGAAAAAAACCCCAAAATGAAACAAGAACTTAGCTATTCATATTCATGAAAGTAAAACACAAGTATTTTGAATGAATAAAAATAGAAAAGTCTCTTCTCTCTTCGAAAGCTTCAAGTTTTTTCTTCTCTAAGCCGTCATCCAAAGCTTGGAACAGATGAATGAAATAGAAATCTTTCGTAAACCCTAATTTTATATGTTGATTGGGCTCTAAATCTGTTTTGGGCCAAAATTTCCAAGTTTCGGATCGGATGACGTCAGCAAGTACGCTGCTGACGTCGTCCGGTGAGCATAAAATTGTACTATATTTATACTCCACATTTAGTAGATTTTCGATCATCTTCCTTATTTATATTAGCTGTCACTTTATGTTTTAATGTTTTTTAGGTGAAAAATGATTCCAAGGCAAAACAAAACGTTGTGGAAATTTGGTAGAAAACATGGCAAAAGTAGGTGAATTGACATCCCTACTTGTCGCGCACGCGCGCACGCTCAGAGCTCATATGGTGTCCAAATCCATTAATCTATAGCTCATTGGAAACCTAAAATGAAGGACTACAACTTTTCAGTTAGGACTAAGAGCTGACTTTGTCGTTAGAGAGGTCCAAACTGGAGCCAAAGTCTGTTATACAGAACGCGCCAGTGTCATCCGTGTCAAGATTTGTCAATAGTAAGGGACACTGCATTCTCTCTAGATTCATCCATGTCACCTAATTAGGTGACACGAGCAACACGTGCTAGATGGGCCAATTGGGACAAAAATGCAATTTGGGCTAGGGTTTTTGGAAAAATTGCAAAAAGGGAAAATTAAAGAAAAACAAAGGAGGAGCAGCCACCATACACATTCACACACACGCACTTGGACAGAAAAGAGAGAAGGGGACATGAAAACGCAAGGATTTTGATCTGGTCGAAGATTGAGCTTGAAGGGATTATCGACATTAATTCGAAGGGTGTAGTAATTTTTTTCTCTTTGTAATTTTTATTTCGAACAAAACATGATTTGTATTTCCATGACGATTGATAGTGAGTAGTGACCCATATTTTGGGGTCCTACAAACATTACTCGACTATCAATCATTTAATAAATTAATGTTTGCATGATTTGGACTGTTTTACATGATTTGTATTTTACTTAGCGCTTAAAACCCAGCGATGCGTACTAAGTGTTAAGGGCATTGATTTGAGACGTTAAGCCAATAGCGCCGAAAGGGTGAGGCTAAATGTCCGACTATTAAGTAAACTACACGTTACGAACACGGTGACTACGAGAGTGGCCCGAGATTTGAGACGTTAAGCCAATAGCGCCGAAGGGTGAGGTTCGTAGTTTAAGGTACAGTTCCAATTTGAACCAATAGCGCCGAAAGGGTGGGGTTCTTACAGGGATTGTGTGGCTATTTTCCAATCAATATAGGCAAATTCTTGCATGCTAGTTAATAACTCGATTCAAATTTTGGGTAAGTGAAGTAGTTCTCCGAAATACTTTTCGAAATTTGTCAAAACCTTTTCTTACTTGTTTATTTTAGATTATAAAACCAAACAAAACACAACCTTACATAGTGCATCCGTTTACACTTGCTCCCTTGGACGACTCGGTACTAACCGATTTTATAAATTATTTTTGTCGCTCAGAATACTACACGTCAAAATGACGTCATTGCCGGGGAGCAACGCATAGCCTTGTGGATATCTCGACTAGTCTTGTAAATATTTTTTTCTTTTGTATATCCTATACTCATATCTTTGCTAACTTTTGTTCTTTTTGTTTTGCGAGGATGTATTCATACAACCAACAAATCTTGTACTATGAAGAATATAACCAAGAGGAGGAGCAACAAAATGCTTTTTGGGAAGATCATGGCTATCCAACACATTCCTACTCTTCAAGTTGGGATGATGGCCACCAATTCTCATTCGATGAAGGCTCCTACCACCAATATCCACAAATTTCTCAACCTAACGGTCGACTCTCCAACATGAAAATGCTAGCCATTATTGCGGCTAATCATGACAAGATCTTTCAAATATTGGACGAGCTGGCCACTCAAAACAAGATAGTGGAGACCCAATTGGCGCAATGGAAAATTGAAAATAGGAACTTGGATGATGATGAAGAAGTCCCCGAAGAAGAAATCCGCGAATCTGATGCCTCGAAGCAAGTATGTGATCAAGTAATGGAGATTGAGTTCTTGAGAGTTGCTACCCAAGCTTATCACGAGGTGTGGGATGATGAATCTTGCACCGCGGATAATTTGGAACACGAAAGCGCACCACCCTTCACTACTAGCGGATAGTTTCAAGATCATTCGGATGAGAACACACAAGAATTCACCTTTCCATCAACGCCTTGGATCTCAAACGAGGAATTCTTCAACGTTGATGACTCATGCATAGAAGAAATATTTTTTCTCATGAAGAAAACTTCCCCCTTCCCGCTACAAGTGATCTTGAATATGAGCTTGAATTTGTTGTTGAAGAGGAGATAGAGGTTGAGTAGTCACGAGGATTTCAAGTGTACAAAGACTTTGTTGAGGTTTACATGTACGCTAAAAGAGAGCAACGTCGCATACAAGAGAATGCAAGTTTTGAGGAGGAGTTTGAGGATTGGGAACCCAAGGAAGTTACTGAAAAACTCAAGGACCGTGTGCCCATCAAGCTCGAGACGAGTTTTGAAGACCCTTTTTCATCACGCCGTCTCGAGACAAGTTTTGGAGCTTACTACCATACTTTTCGAGACCATTAGCAAGGAGCTCCTATAATCCCTCCATCCTAAAAAGCATAACACTTTCAATTCGATTGAACTCACATCGAAAATTCCATTGTAGACTTGATGGAAGAAATTTCAAGTGGGATTTGAAGGTGGATTGATGCCATAAACACCGATGGCCCCGCGAGAAGTTATTCGAGCAAAGGAGTTCTCCCAAGCGAATACATAAGGCGCTTTGCTAGTCTTGCCAATACGTTAAACTAGGTGTTCGAGGAAAGTAAAACCATTTGTAAGATACCTTATCGAACTTATTTTGCACTCACATTATCGCTCGCTAGACGCTATTGTTTTAAGTGTGGAGTCCCTATTATGATATATAGTGTACTTGTGACATGTGCTAATAATTTGTATGTAGTGCCCACTTGTTTGTTTTTCAGATTTAAATTTCATACGCGGGAAAGGAATGGGAAAACGATGAACCACACTCTTTGAGCTACAATTTCAGGGAAGCCCTTTGCACTACACTTTTTATTTCTATATTTTTGTTTCTTAGGGACTAAGTTTCCTCTTAAGTGTGGGGTGGTGTGTGGAGTGCATTCTATTCAAATTATCCATGTCTAGGCACTTGCACATTTTATGCGCTAGCTTAAATTTGTGTACTCGAATTTCCAAGGCATTCACATAACCCCCATTACTCAACTATGTAGTTTCATTGCTAGTGACTTGATTTTGAATCTAGAATCACCTTGACTTTTATGAGTGCATAATTCCTAAGCGTCAATGTTTTAGTTATCTTGTGTCTATCTATTGATTTAGGCAACCTTTTTTGCATACTTGAGCATTGAATTAGCAAGCATGAAATTACATTTTCTTCTCTTCAAAAATTTTGTCAATGCTCTTAGGTGATCTTTATTATTCGACATTGTATGCACACACCATTTATATCCTTAGTACATTGTCAATTCTTAAGTGTCGAGTCAATGTGGGTGAAAAATTGACCCCAACAAAAAAAGGCAAGCTACGAAAAAAAAAGCAAAATGTTTTTGCAGGGACATGCCAAAATAAGGCACCCTATCAAAAGGAAAAGATTGATGACGCATATCTTGGCCAAATGCCAAAAAAAAATAGAGAAAAAAAAAGATGAGGCACACACTTAAGTTTGCCAATGTACATTCCACCATTTTTTTTGTGTATGCATTGTGATTTGAGTAGAGGGATGCCCATTGTACTAGCACGTGAGCATGACTTTGTTTGAGATAGTTTCGGAAATCAAGTGTTAAACTCCTCTTTCCTTACGGATTATGGACTTTAGCTCCTAAAACTTGAAAATGAGTTTTGTATCGTTAGCCCATTGACTATCCTTCTTCATAGCATAGGCACGCGATTGACACGCTTTTTATGTTTCTAAGGATCATGCGAAAAGGTTGAATGAATTGTTAGGTTAGTCATTCGATAACTCTAATATTGATTATCTTTGAATGTGCATCTTTGTAGAGTCGTTGGTGATTTGAAATTATTTTGAAAAGGAGTTAGTCTTTGATTACTATCTTAGGTTTTGTGTATGGGGGATTCGTTGCGTATTGCCTAAATAAATGAGGACCTACCTCGTTCATGCATAATAGCTAGTCGCATATGGGATTTGTGAGTATTCCTTTTTCTGAAAACTCTCACGAGACTACAACTCGTCCTGTAGGGTAGCCTAGAGGTTTAAAGGCTTGGTGCATATAACAAATGCACTCGTGTTCCCTACAACATTGGACTAAGATTTAGTGAATGTTTTTCGGGACGAACAAACTCTAAGTGTAGAGTGTTTTGATGAGCATAAATTTATACTATATTTGTGCTCCAAATTTAGTCAATTTTTGATCATCTTCCTTATTTATATGTGCTCTCACTTTAGTTTTAATGCTTTTCAGGTGAAAAATGATTCCAATGCAAAACAACTCGTTTCGTGGATATTTGGGCGAAAACATGGCAAAAGTAGGTTGATTGACATCCCTACTTGTCGAGCACGCTCAGAACTCATATGGTGTCCAAATCCATTGATCTATAACTCGTTGCAAAGCTGAAATGAAGGACTACAACTTTTCAGTTTGGACCAAGAGCTGACTCAGTCATCAGAGAGGTCCAAATTTAAGCCAATGTCTGTTGTAGAGAACGCGCCAGTGTCACCTATGTCATGATCTATCAACAATAGGTGACACTGCATTCTCTATGGATTCATCTGTGTTACCTATTAGGTGACACAAGCGACAATTGCCAGACAGGTAAAATTGGCCAAAAATACAATTTGGGCTAGGGTTTTTGGAAAAATTACAAAAAGGAAAAATTAAATAAAAACAAAGGCGGAGCAGCCACCATACACATTCACACACACGCACTTGGACAGAAAAGAGAGAAGGGGACACAAAAATGCAAGGATTCGGATCGGATCGAAGATTGAGCTTGAAGGGATATCGACATCAATTCGAAGGGTGTAGTAATTCATTTTTCTCTTTGTAATTTTTGTTTCGAACAAAAGATGATTTGTATTTCAAAGACTATGGATAGTGAGTAGTGACCCATATTTTTGGTTCCTACAAACCTTACTCGACTATGAATCGTTTAATAAATTAATGTTTGCATGATTTGGATTGTTTTACATGATTTGTAATTTACTTTGTGCTTAAAACCCAGCGATACATACTAGGTGTTTGAGAAAATGGCTAAGTGCATTGCTTTGAGACGTAAAGCCAATAGCACCGAAAGGGTGAGGCTAAAAGGCCGACTATTAAGTAAACTACATGTTACGAACACGGTGATGAGCCGAGTTTTCGAATCATTAATGGCAATTTTCACTATAGCTTTGGTTCATTTCCGACGATATTTTGATGTCATTTTGACCTCTATCTCTACGTTTCAGGTAGAAAATGAGTCTCCCTCAAGGTCGAAGCCTAAATACGAAAACTCGAGAAAAACCCAAAGATTTAGAGCAAAAGTGGGCAGAAAAAGGACTCCCAGCCGACCGGCTGAAAACCTCCCCTGAACCAGCCGGTCGACTGGATGAAGGAGCAGGACTTGAAAGCAATCGTCCACTTTGAGTCAGCCGGCTGGCCAATCCAACCGACCGGCTGGCAAAGGACTTCAGAAGGCTCCCATACAGCGCCCATCGAGTTGGTCGACTGGAATGAGATTTCAGATGGCTTGCCTAAGCGGATATCCAGCCGACCGGCTTGGATTTTGGGCATCAGTCCAGTCGACCGGCTGGACCTGCTACAGTGACGGATTTTCAGCCGAGTCTATAAATAGAAAGTGCGGGCTTTGACCTAGGTGTGGAGGTTTTATGTGAGAAGAAGACCAGAAAAGAGGCTCAACCAAGGTCATCAATCATCAAAGATCCAACCAAGGAGAAGAAGAGAAGATCAAAAGGGAGTTCAAGGATTAACCAGCCTAGGTGTGGCCCGAGATTGTGATGGGAAAGGCTAGGATTATGACAAGTACTCCCCATGTTTACGCAACGAGAGTTGGTAACATCAGCGAGTTACTTGATTCGAAGTAATAGCGCCGAAAGGGTGAGGTTCGTAGTTTAAGGTACAATTCCAATATGAACCAATAACGCCGAAAGGGTGATGTTCTTACTTGGATTGTGCGACTATTTCCAATCAATATAGGCAAATCCTTGCATGCTAGTTAATAACTCGATTCAAATGTTGGGTAAGTGAAGTAGTTCTCCGAAATACTTCTCGAAATTCGTTAAAACCTTTTCTTACTTACTTGTTTATTTTAGTTTATAAAACCAAACAAAACATCCGCTTAAGACTAGGATAAATAGAACATAACCTTACATAGTGCATCAGTTTACACTTGCTCCCTTGGACGACTCGGTACTTACCGATTTTATAAATTATTTTTGACGCTCAATATACTACACGTCATCGTCCTAGCCGCGCCATAAGAAGAGGTTAACGCCAAGCCATTTGAAGACTTTAATGGGCGCGCCAAGCACTGACTTGCATCTCTTTCTTACGTTGCGATTTTGATTTCGGCTGTCCATTTGATCTTCTATGAACGTCACGTGATGTATTTGGCACCGAAACGCCGTCTTTAAGTGTGTATTTTCTCCTAGAGCTTCCGAAACACCTGAAATGCAAAACCATATTAAAAAGTAAATGCTCGCATATAAAAGTGTCGAAATAAATGGGATTAGTTAGTTTGACAAGTCGTATAAATACGACTCATCACTAATACAATCAGCAAAAGTCCTTTCAACATAAAGAACCATGAGATCATCAAGAAATTCATCGTCCGTCTTGTTCCTAAGCTTATTTTTTATTATCTTCGTCAATGAAAATTCTCTCTCCATTTTGATTGTAGAAACAGGAAGAGTTCATAGGACAAATCAATCAGTATATCATAGGATAAAATAATGACTTTCTTGACTCAACCACTAGCTGACATAAATCTGATATAGAGGTCATCTTTGCAAAAGTTGAATCCTGCTCAATACCACTTAGAAAAATCTACGTTTCCATATCCAGAGTGTCCATATCACATGATGTAAAATAACAAGGATAATACTTTGAAGCAAATTTACACACATCTTCGGCCTTTAATGCTTAAAAACCATTGCGTGGATGAAATGACGCACTAAGAGGAAGAACGTTCATAGAAGTGTCTGAAATCTATTCTCAAGCTCTGTCAACTGAAGGTCTATCACAACATACTGTATATCAACCCAATAATAATGAGCGTTCGTTATATTCTTTTCATTGTCCATCATACCTTTATTGTAAGGTGCGGACATATCCCGCATACTGATAAGTCGTATTTATACGACTCGTCGAATTAACTAATGTCATATATTTCGACATTTTTATATGCAAACATTTAAATTTTAGTATGGTTTTGCATTTCAGGTGTTTCGGAAGCTCTAGGAGGAAACATGAATAAAAGACGACATTTTGGCGTCGAAACACACCACAATGGCAGATTAGACCTCTGGAGCTTCAACGGAGTGCTCGGAGAAAACAAGAGATCCAAAAAATACAAGCTAGGTATTGTTGCGAAGCTGACTTAAAGTTCTACAACTCTCTGGTTCACACCGAGAGAAGCCGAGGTTGTTTTGATGGTCGAAACGAGAGTCGGAGTGAAGACAAACAATCTGGCCGAGAGTCCCACATGCACCTTTCACTTTAGATGCGCGCTAAAACACATCGTGATGAAATTAGCTGCGATATTGATTTCTAAAAAGCCCAAAATATCTTATTTTCTTGCTGAATAAGCAAATGATATTGGGAGAACAAAAGATCTTAATTTTTGGAAATTCTTGGGGAGTAAGAAATCAAGATTCAGAAGGAGATCCTCACCAAGATACTACCCAATCAAGATTTGGAAACCATTAACACTATATAAGAAGCTCTCCCTATAAAATCAAGAATCATTCTACATCATTCCTACTTTTGAAGATTCATCAAGACGGCTCTGGAGAAGGCGAGAACGCGAATATTTCGGCGATACAGAGAATTTCTACTTCCTTTTCATCAAAAATATTTGTGCTTGTTTTTGTGACGATGAGTAGCTAATTTCCTGTTTCAGTTTAGGGTTTCATACATTGTCACTACATTTTGAGACTTTTGTTCTTAATGCAATTTTATGTTTTACTAGTTCGAGCTTTTATCGCATGAATTAACTTGTTGGATTAAGTGGAAGCTTTGTCGCAAAGCATACTCAAACAATTAATTCTTACCGTTAACAGCTACTGGATACTTTGTCGTAAAGGTAGATAGTAACACATAGGCCTAATAATACCTTTGTCGGATTATTGTGTTTAGGAAAGAACTAGAAGTCGAACACCTTTGTCGGGTTATATTGTGGTGTATCACCTTTGTCGGGATACTTAGGGTTATTACCTTTGTCGGAATAACCACACTTAGAAACATAAGATTTGATCATTAGATGTCTATGATAAACGTGTCACAATAGAATTCCTAAGCTGAATATTCTCGCTGATTGAAAACCCTAGTTTTGTGTCTTTCTCTTGTGCATTCACAAAAATTACTCACAACCCCCCTTTTTAATTGTTTACAGTTACAGCTTCAACAAACCAGCTCCCTAGGGTTCGACCCTGCTTACCGCTTGCTAGTAGTTGCAGAAGATTAATAATTGAAGTTTGACGCTTCAGGCGACGCGTGTCACATACTAACACCATGCCCAGAACAAAATGTTTCAATCTTCATAATCAAACTATCACAACCATCATCTCTCATGGTTTGAAATTTTTCTTTTGCTATCGAGAGGAATTGCACAGCATTCAAAATATCTATATCTTTTTTTTCTGAAAAATTGAGAAAGAAACTCTGTGATTTTCATGACATCATGCTTCAAGAGTAAAAGTAGACAAAATTATACTTCTTTAAAGCCTTCCAAATGCCTTTCGCTTCTCCTTAGACGTTATCTACCCCATTCTTATATAAATCATCAATAGTTTCCATGGTAGCTCAAAATAACTTCACCAAACTTGAAATTGAACGAAGATGTGAGCCCCAACGAGTGGCACCGGTTCTTTGTAAAATGGGAGCCTGATTCACACCTGACCCTATCTCAAGTGTACCAACAACCATAAGTCTAGAATTTCCTCTTCCTTATAGCCTTTTAACATTGAACGTCTTTTGCAGAAGAATCAACAAAGTTGATAACCATAGTCAAAGTAGAAAAACATTGACACACATCGGGAACTCCCTCTGCTACATAATTCAAGGTTAGTTGTAAGCGGTGAACAAAACCATGCACATAATATGCATATAGTCAGTCTATTAGAAATAAAGCTTGCAAGCAGTTAAATTGACAACGCATATTACTTACACCATCATACTCTTGACCACGTATATTTTCTTCGTTGAGGTCATATTGAGCAAAAATCATTGATATCTCATCTTTTAAAGTTTGAGAACAAGTGTCAATTACACTAACCAATTTGAAACATCATTCTCTAACCATCCCCTTACAATCCACAAAATGTAGCATGATTGCCATCTTCTCAAAAATTTGGACTCTCCAACGTCCTCTCAAAAATTTGCTTTAACTTTATCGTCAACAATATTAGCTATTTTCTTTTGAATAGTTGAGGGTGTTTATTGTATATATTGATTATCGATGCTCACTCAACACACACTTGGACTTTATTTATAATACCTAAAGATGAGGTGTTTGCAGAATGTGCGGACTGGATGAAAACTGCAGAGAGACAGTTGGACCAGCCCTTACGGAGTATACGTACCGATCACGGAATGGAGTTAGAAAATTCACAGTTTCTTACCTTGTTCATGATCAAAAGCTGAATGTATAACATCTAAGAATGCTTGTGATACTTGGCACACAGTAAGGCATATAAAATTTACAACAAATGGCTGAGAAAGGTAGAAGAAAGTACCCATGTGATCCTTGATGAGGATGTAATGGCAGGAGAATTGGTCCAAGAAGATGGTGGATCAAGAGAGGCAGGACCCCCTACACCGCTCTCCGGAAGATCACAAGAACCAAATCCAAAAAATGATGTTCCAGTGGATCAAGAACATGAGGTACCTCATAGGGCACAGAGACCTGAAGATGAGTGAAATCCAAAAATATCCATGAGGCACAGTGAACGGAATCATAATCCATCAGTTTGGGTGCAGGACTATGAATGATTTACGTCGACAAAGATGATCAAGGGAACCAGGTAACTCGTCATATTCTTTACCTAATAGTCGTGCTTTCACTAAATTTGTGTCTTTGTTGAAACCCATGAAAGTATAAGACGCCCTACAAGATCCCGACTGGGTAAAGGCAATGCATGAAGAACTCCACCAGTTCAGAAGGAACAAGCAGATGGATGTAAAAACTGTGTTCCCAAAAGGGGTGCTGAAGGAGGAAGTAGGCGTACCATATACTAAGGGCTTCTTACCCATCTTGATCATGTGCTCATCCTGGACAAAACCTTGTATGAGCTTAAACAGGTGTCCAAGCTTGGTATGAAAGACTATATCAATTCCTATTGTCTTATAGATATGTACAAGGGAAGGGAGACAAGACATTGTTCCTTCTGAGGGAAGGGAGACCCACTCTAGTGGTTCAACTTTACGTGAACGACATTATTTTTGGTTCTACAAATGGGGAGTTGGTCAAGGAGATCTCAAAACTTATGGAGAGCGAATCTGAGATGAGCATGGTAGGCGAACTCAAAGTTTTTCGTCGGACTTCAAGAAGCTTCAGAGGAGGCAGGGACGAGAATTGACCGAAAAAAAATACCTCTGAGAGATAATCAACAAATTCGATTTGAAGGACTCAAGTGCAATGACCACTCCAATCTCCCCAATCAAATCCCTCGGAAAGGATGAGAGTTCCCCACCAGTAGATCAGACGCTTTAATGAGGACTGATAGGTTCACTTCTTTACCTTACTGCTAGTAGACCATATATTATGTATAACATGTGTTTGTGTGCTCGTTTTCGGGTCGATCAAGGAGAGACACACATCAAGGCAGTAAAGCATATTCTGAGATACCTGGAGGGAACAGACAGCCTATGTCTATGGTATCCTAGGAATGTTGATCTTCAACTATTAAGATACACAATGGTTACTTCGCAGGATACAAAGTAGATCAAAAGTCTCTGTCTGGAATGGAACAATTTCTTAAATCATGTCTCGCATCATGGGCATCAAAGAAGCAGAACTCAATGCCCCTCTCGACAGTAGAGGCAGAATATATCGCAGCTGCGTCATGTTGTGCACAACTCTTATGGCTTAAACAACAGCTAAATGATTATGGTATTTTATTTGATTCTATTTCCTATTTTCTTTGATAACACTAGTGCTATAAACATCTCTAAGAATCATGTGAAGCATTCTAGGACTAAGCATATAGAGATAAAACATTACTTCTTACTTGATTGTGTTGAGAAAGGAATGGTAAGCGTGGAGTTCTGTAGAACAGAGCATCAAATTGTTTACATATTTACCAAGGCACTCAATAGGGAACCCTTCGAGAAGCTACGCATAGAACTAGGTATGACTTCCCTTAAGTGACTATGCACACTTAGTGAGGCCCTCGATGGGTGGTGAGAAATGATTGACTTGTGAATATTTGCATAAGTATGTGGAGTTATTGAATCGGTTCATTTCAGTCACACCTATAAATTTACTTGTGAACATGCTTTGCGTGAGTTAACTGATTATGCGATTTCTGGTTCACTAACAAAAGGCTGAGATAGCTTTCTTTCGAGCCAAAAAGAACCTCCTGATGTTTTGACCCTCATTACAAGCCCAAATGATGGAAGGTATCTACAGGCGTCCCTAGCCTACTCATATCATGGCGGATTACTCCTATGAGCCCATTGTCTAATATCACATACTAAAGGACTTCCCCATGAGGTATCATCATTTTCATATATTTCATAATCTGCTTTTCATGTGTGTGATGAATACTCTTTTGCCATTCGGGTAACTTAACCGCGTCACACCACCCCCTTGAAAGACCTCGAGAAATTGTGAGGGAAATTCATAACGCAGGAAATGGGCGTTGGAATACACACTTGGGAACCTGTACACAAAAAGTAATTGATGGTAGACAGTTAGGACGAGGCACTACAGGTAAAGATGGCATTGTGCTTCTGGCCTACATGACAAGCAATGTTACCCCGAGAGGACAGAAGTGCAATACCATCCAAGACTCTATTATGCTAAACAAGGTCATCAAAAGAGAGGAGATCAACCTACCTATGATAGCAATACAGCACATTAATCATGCTGGTCACAATAAGGTTCATCTCTCCCGTACCCAAGTATTGCTTTAAAAAATGGTGTATGGAGAGAAGGATGAATTGGGTACTCGGAGATAATAAGGATGCAGTGGTATACTTCTGAAGGATAGATAAGAGCAACCTAAGGGAAATGAAGTTTATTCATACTGACAAGGAAGGATGGATTAGAACCCCAGCGGTGGAAGCTCGAGGAAACTAATGATCAATATAGTGATGCTCACTTGGAGGATGCGCCTCGAGGGGATGACAAGTTGGCTGACACTCGGAAGGAGATGATCCAACTCATAAATATGCCCTAGATGACCACTAAACCCTCAACAAGTAAGGGTATGTTGCAGCGCCTGGAATCCGTTTCCCATAGCGTCATTTCCACGTCTCCTACATCTGTTACTGATGGACTGAGTAATGTTCCCGTGGTCAGCCCACTTTGATTTACGGGCTCATCAAACCTTGTTCCTTGATGCCTTTTCGTGTTGGCTTCTCATATCCCGATGCTTATTGTCCTTTGATCAGGCTTTTAATTAATGCATGCTGTGATTTGATCCCCTATGTCTTTTGATGGTCTAATAATTGGTTGACTCCATGCTTTGCGTATATGTGTACTTACTTCACTTGTTAAGATTTCCTATGATGCCAAAAGGGGGAACAATACAGATGACCATGACTCCGCCTATTTAAAGGGGGAACAATACCTATGACCATGACTCCGCCTATCTGATGGGAAACAGTATGGCGCTGAGGGGATGGTTGGTATGCTATAAATCTGAATCTGCTATGGAACAAATGAACTAGACGGTGCATGGTTTAGGACCTGCATGTCATGAAGGGGAAATGACTTAAAATGTTCACTTAAAACTTTGAACATGATACTACTAAAAGCTAGTGTAGAGATTGATGCGTGTCTGTGATTTTGCGTGATTATTATCTCTTGTGATTAGGATGTTTGTCATTATTAAAAAGGGAAACTTGTTGGAGTTAGTGAACTCCAAAGTGTTTTGATATGACAACCATCCTGCTGATATGTTATTTGATATGACAACCATCTTTGGTTCCAAAAGATCTTGTGATCCAGTCGAAATATTTGATGGATGTTCATCGAAGATGAGATCAAATATCACACTACAAGTTGGGAAATTGGTTGAAGATAAGATCAAGATTCAAACAATATTTGATTTCAGATTTTGCGCTACCTTTTAGGAAATCGAAGATTTGGGGCGTCCAATTAGATTGGTATGGGACAATCTAATTGAAGATTTGATAAGATTAGTATGGGTCAATTTTATCAAATAAAGATCTTGGACGAATTTTGGAAGCAAGATCTTGGATTTTCGGTTGAGAAAATCTAGGGTTTCATGATGAAGGATTCAAGATATAAATAAGATGCTACGGCTACCTATAGCACTCCTTCTGTTGGAAAATCATTGGCACCATAGCTACTAACAGAGCGACGGCTGAAAGACCGCGTGATCGAGGCGAGCTGATTGATGGCGTACCTCAGTGGGAACGGAGCAGCGAAATGAGCTAGAAGGGGAGAAGCTACTTGTTGTGCGGTGACCAAAAAGTGTGATCACGACTAAGGTTCGTCTGAAAGTATGGCGGTACACCACTGAGTGTGGTTGATAACTTTTGTAACCGAGAACACATCAATACATGAAGCTATTCAAAGGGAAAAAAATAAATGACTATGATGATACAAAATACAAGATCCTTGAGAAGAACAATTGGGAAAACAAAGTCCTCCACTCAGCACTCAGTCCGGGAGATTTGAAGAAGATGCTCCGCTACAAAATTGCCAAAGATATTTGGGATGCGCTCAAGAGATTGCACTCAGGGAACAAAGATGTGAAAAAGAACCACATCCTGCAAGGTAAGGATGAGTCCCTTGACGATTTTCACTTACGCTTTCAAAGTTATGTTAGATAGAAGAAGTTTCTAGGAGGCATCCCTGAATGGCAAGTTACTCATTACTTCCTCAAAGCCCTAAACTCCCAATGGGATGTCATCACCCTGGTTTATGTTGCCAACATAGTTGGAGGCCGAGTGGGTGGGTGGGCAATTGACTTGGGCATGGTTACAGGTTCATTTCCAACTAAACACTTACAAAGAGAATAAAATATTTGGTCACTCGGTGGAGCTTGTCACCTTGTAATGGGATGATCACATCCAGTTATCATGGTTTGAAGGCTACTGGACTAACCATTAGCGACAAAACCTTTTTAAAAGTTATAACCTTTTCTTAAATCAAGTGTTGAATAATTTTTTGATGTGTTTTACTTTCTTTGTGGTTTATATATAAGACTTTGATTACAAAGGGTTGACTTCTAGTCTGAATTTATAGATTTCGTCAAAACTTAGAACATATTAGGTTAGTTGATATGATAATCAAAACATCAAGATTTTCACAAAATAATTAATGATCTTATCAATCTAATGACTCATAAGGGTATAATTGGAATGATAAATATAATTTAATTTAAAAAGCCATGAATATCGCGCCTAATATATTTCATGATTCAAGCCCTAAATTTTGGAAATTGAAATCACGAACTCTTCAACAAAATCTTCAACCAAATCACGAACAAGTCTCTTCTTCATGAATTCCTTTCCTCCGCAACTTCACCGTCGATTACAGCCCTAGATTTTCGCAGTCTCGTATCTCTCAACGAAACCCTCTTTGACATCATTATTTTATCTATTTTCGTATTGATCAAAATCACAAACATAGAAAACAAAACCACGAACATCATGAACAACTAGCGATGATATCAAAGCATTTATGCTAAAAACACACACACATCATCACTTTATCCACGAACATTGTCATATTATGAACAAAAACACGAGCATTGTTGTTTGCGCATATATCCAGCAAAAACACGAACGTTGAAAACAAAAACACGAACATCATGAACAAACTAACAATAAGATCAAAACTGTGGTGCTCAAAATCACAAAAATCATGACTTTATACACGAACATTTTTCGAGGATGAACAAAAACACAACTTATGTTCGATTAAAATAATGCCAACACCATCTCTCAAATGTGCAGCGGCCTTATTTTTTTTCTATGTATTGTTCTCTAATTAACCACAGTGAAGATACAGAAAAAGAGAGAAGAAATCGCATAGGCGATGACGAGGATTTTGAAAATTAAATCATGGGATTTTGTGGATTGAGATAGCGTGATTAAATTTTGTAATTGATTAATATGCCCTTAATTAAGATTTCCTGTAATTAAATTGTTTTATTCGCTATATTTTTAAGGACGGTAAATGATTTAATCATAGAAAAAGTTCTAAGTTTTGACCAAAAGAGTAGATTCTATTAGGGAGCTGCTAATCGCACCCCCCGGCGACAAAAACTCCCCAGCCAAATGACTCTTTTGCCCTCCTCTGTTTTCTTAATTACATTCATATGCCAATAGTTTATATATTCTTTAATTCAATTAAATGATTATGAAAATTCAATTAAATGATAATTAATATTCTATAAATTAATTGTACCATATTTATTTATTATTATTAATCAAAAAATATTCTATAATAATTAATAGTAAAAAATTAAAATAAAAATATAACGGGCGAATAATAATTTATTTCGTTTAGTTTGGATTTAGGACGAATAATAATTGATTGGATAGCTCAACATTAAATTAGATTCAACAAAACATGCAACGGTGCTAAAAATAAATACATAAACAAGTAGACATATTTAATCAATATTTCCTCCAAATTGTGCTCCTGGAGGCCCATGCTTGTGATTTCGCGCCATAAATCAGCTCGTACTTGATATGAGGATGCCCATCCTTTAGCTTCGTACGATGAATGATTCCACCACCATGTTGGTATAGGTGGCACCGGATGATAAGGGTGCAAAAAAAGTTGTACGAAGTGATTGCCAACGTGTCCGATAACTATTTCCATGCGCTCATTGTCTCTAATCGGAGGGGATCTTAATGGCAAATGGGTATAACAACTCCAATTAGTTCCGCCAAATATATAAAGTACAATATTATACCTTGATGCTATGACAGTTCCCAAAGTCATAGACTCCATCCAATGCCTCTCAGGTGCTGGTGTCTCAAAGTAATTCAGCAAAATTAGTAGATTGTCTGATGTACTGTTATCTGGGAAAATGACATCATATTGAGCCTTATTTTGCTGAATCTCATCAATAAGCTCCGCTCGTACTTGCATCCAACCCTCTTCGCCGTATCCGATTAGTGCGGCTATCGCCCTAAATCCACAATGACCATCTGGTGCAACGTCAACAATTTTAGAAATATATTGATGCATAACCGCAGGTAATTGATCAATGTAGATGTCATAAGTACTCGGAAATCTAGAGTGGTCATTGTTTGGTGTAGTACTACGAACCCCAGATCCACTCTTATGTCGGCCCCTCTTTGGCTCTATTAAACTTTTTTGATTGACCCCAGTACTACGAACCCCAGATCCACTCTTATGTCATAAACTTTTTTAATCACCACTACAATGCCATTTTCCAAACCAACCCTCTTTGCCCAATTTAGCATATCTTCTCTATTTTCAAATATCTGCACAAATGGTGGACATTTATGATGTTTTTTTAATTATGTAAATAAGCATACAATAATGACACTAACCTGGTTTGTGGTGAATTCGGATGTATAATCCCGATTCTTGTTGGATATACTTTCCTCACTGCGAGGATCACTCCTGTATGACCAGCTATTTGAAAATCCCGCAAAACTATCATTATCCATGGTAGAGAGATACGGTTGTCTTAAAGAAGTGTGAGTGAATGACTTGCTACTTATAAGTCTATCCATTATATAGACTACATTATGTACGTTTAAAATTTGAAATCCAAAAAGTTAGTGGGAAATAACAGATTTGACAATACATTACGAAACAAAAATAGACAACTCACTGCCAAGATTCTCTGGCAAAAGCAAATTACACTATTCATAGATAGTGGACAGAAACAGATTTGACAATACATTACGAAACATAGATTGACAACTCACTGACTAGATTCTCTGGCAAAAGAAAATTATACTATTCATACATAGTGGACAGAAACAGATTTGACAATACATTACGATAGACAACTCACTGATACATCATTTATAGTATATAATATATATTATATTAATGCTAAATTTTAAATATTTTAAAATCATTTGTATATATTAATATGAAATTTTAAATATTTTAAAATCTTTTTTTAGAAATTTTAAATATTTTAAAATCATTTTTTATAATATATATAATATATATAATACATATAATAAATAGAAGGGCAGAATGGGAATTTTACCTGGGCCCCACATGGGGGGTGTGGGGGGTGGGGGGTGCGATTAGTGGTATACTTCTATTATTATGGTCAACATCAGGTACAAAGTTAAATTTTGGTACAAAATACAAAATTTGTCAAAGTCATTTTATAATTCGTCAGTTTATTTTATAATTCGTCACTTTTCGAGCTGGAAAATGAAAAAGACGAGCCGAAAAATGAAAAGACGACATAATTCGTCAGTTTTATTTTTATAATTCGTCACCAATAAAAATACCAAAAAATCAAGATTTAAACTTATCCATTCAAATTACAAAATGAATGGCTATGATTAGTTTGTATTTTGTACCAAAAATTTAACTTTGCACTGGATCCTTTTCCCTATTATTTTAATATGATCTTTTTCCATGATTCAAAAAAATAAAACAATATATTTTCCTTAAATACAAATATGTTACGTGGTAATCAATAGGATATGGGAATTTTGACAAAGATTATCGTCGACGGTAATTGAGTGATATGCTTAGAGGAAGTGGACTATTGGGATCTAAAAACTAATTTTATAAACAAGAGGGGTCAATAGACAGTTACCCTAATGTATCTGGGGGATGTGCAGGAGCTCTGCCACCCATCCATACACTACCCACACTCTATCCAGTTTTGGCTCAGCATTTGCATCAACTAAGTTAACGGTTATGGCAGTTTCTTCGGTATCTTTGAGCTGGGTCTCGCCTGCATCGCCTATCAGCAAGGTGAGTTTGAAGTACTTAAAATCCAATGAACATGACAAATTCATCACCTATACATGCAGCTAAATTTAGGCTGCTTTGTTTTATCCAGCTGAAATCACACCACTCAATAGAGCTGAATAGAGTTCGGCCTAGCGTTGCAGCGAGTGATACCATTACATGTTTGAGAAATGCTACTTCTGATGATGACAACAGTAAGCAAATAATGTAGACCTTTCATTGAAAAAGATGAGGTGCGCGCGTGTAAACTACAAACAAACCGACGAATTATGATACATTTCCTACGAAGTATATGCCATAGTTCGGGAAAGTTGCTTATAATTCTTTTGGATAAACCATGACATAGTTCGTAAGAGAGTATCATAATTCGTCGGTTTGTAATTTGTACCAAAAATCAGGCTTGCACCTGATCTTGACTCCCGTTCACCGGAACTTTCTGATTTGTATTTGATATTTTGTTCTATTTCAAACATAGGACATTCCAGCAGAAGGCCAGTTCTGTTGGGAGCTGGGGCACTGGCTGCATCTTTATTCACAGCAAAGGCGTCTCGTGCCGATGGTACGCAATTTATTACTTGTTGGAATTTCACGAAGCACAAAAGGAAGTCATTATGAATCTCCTTGCTTAGCAATTGATTCGAGATGAATCGGTTCTTGTGGTATTGACTATGCAGATGTTCCAGTTAACTACAAAGAATTTGTGGATTTGCCTGATGGATATTCCTACCTATATCCCTCGGATTGGAGGGTATTATCGCTTGAATATTTTGTAACTCAAGCTTCACATTTACATGGATGAAACTTGAGTTAATTAAACAAAGTAAAGTGTTTTGCAGGATTTCGACTTTAGAGGGCATGATTCTGCATTCAAAGATAGGTACCTCCAGCTTCAAAATCTCAGACTCAGCTTCATACCGAGCGACAAGAGTGACATTCATGACCTGGGTACAATGGATGAGGTAAATGGAAATGGAACACACTGAGGTACATACCAATTTCGATACGTTTTTTTTAAAAAGTTCATTACGGTTGTTGAAACAGGTCATGTTTGATCTAGTAAGGAACAACTATGCTGCCCCAAACCAAGAAGCGACAATCTTAGATATGCAAGAGGTAAGGTACCCTACTACTATGCACAATCTTTAGCAGCTGCAAACTATAATTCGTTTCGTGTTTGTAGCGAAATGTTAATGGGAGGAACTACTACACGGTTGAATTCGAGCTGCGCTCAAGAAACTTTGGAAGAACTTCATTCGTAACTGTGGCTATTGGAAACGGTATGTAGGGTTGAGTTCAATTGTATGTTGTTTGGGGGAAACGGTGATGTGCTTGAGAAGTGAAAAGATTTTGGTGGTTTGTGGCAGGGAGATTTTATACCCTGAATGTTGGAGCAAATGAAAGAAGATGGAGACGAGTTAGGAACCAGCTGAAAGTGGTGGCATACTCCTTCAAGGTTCTTGATCTTGTATAGAGAGAGCTTTTATGCTCGCTCATCTTTTGGCCATAAAATCTGGACTATTGAGTTGAGATTCATGGCTCTGATGTACATGCTTTTAGAACCGTGTCAACAACTCTGGCTGTATAGAAATCAAATTGGAATTCAATTTATCAAAAATAAACGCACTACGCCTTAAAAGAAAAATACTGATCCAATAAATGAACGATACAAGACATGGTTGATGATAGGTTTTCCAAGGTACTCCACAGCTCCGGCTATGGCCGATTCTGCCTCCTCCCCCTGGTATTGACCACATTTGACTCGTGAGAATCACAAACTTGGGTCTTGAACTTACATCCAACCTTTTTACTTAAAGATCCTTTCCAACCTTTGCTCTGTGATGAATCAGTTTTGTCTATATTTTCAATCACTTTCTTCATGGTAGAACATTCATGCTCTAGCTGATGCACCCGCGTTCTCATGCTATCCATGTCAAGACGTAGCACTTGATTTTCCCTCACTGCTGCCTTCCACGTGCTTCTTCCTGCAGCATGAGCTTGTGCGGCTATGACACCTCCCAAGTCAACCTCATTCTCATCCTGTTCATAGCCATCCAGTGCGGTAGGCTGGAGATGGCCTGAAGGCATCCCCTCAGCAGCAATCAGACTACCTGCAATTGCTTGCCGGAGCTGCAACTGCTCAAAGAATAGCACTTGAACAACAGCTCGCAGCGGAAGCCGCTCATTCTGCGCAGCGTGTGTGCATGCGTCAAATGTAAGCTTTTGGCAGTCCATTATACCGCAAATCTTTTCCCTTTCAGTTTCTGATAACCAAGGATGTGCCTTTAAGTAAACATCGACTGCTCTGTATAGACCATCATCAAAAACTCTTGATTGCTCTGGAAGCGAGACCGCCAAACCAACGAACTTATCTGGTTTTAAGTTTGCATCTGATGCAATTTCTGACAAATAGCCGTCGATTAATTTCCCAACAGCAGTTAAAGCTGGCAACAGATCATCTACTTCCTCCTCGTTTTCCTCAATAGGATTACTCGACCTCCTTTCCACACTGTCCAGAAAGTATCTCAATATCCTCTCCACACAATCAATGTCATATAATGTCTCATTTAAATACGAAAAGCTTGGTATCAGCAAATCATCTAGCGTAGCTTGGTCTAATAAAAATCCAATTTTCTTCTCCAAAACTGATCTGCAACTCTCTGTAGCATTTAGTATGTTTGCTGTCCTCAACAATCCAAAAAGATACCTAGTCACAGGTGACGACCTAGAGCTCCTCTTCAAGGGAAGATTGGTTACTATAGTCTCTAACAACTCCCGCTGCTCCCTTTGTGACGGAGAATGAGCAGGAGATGAGGCGGACACCCGGCTCGACCTCGAAATTCCTGGAATGTACTTAATTGCATAGAAAATCAAGCAGTTTTCAATGACTTGAGAAAACACTTCCTTCCCCCTCATCTCTAAAATAAGTCGCTTGAACAGAGGCAAACCAAGACGCGCCACATCTTGAAGCCATGATTCATTTCTACCTACACTCTTTTGTCTGTCCTGATTTGAAACCCTGGAGTCACCACCAACTTCATCAACCACAGGCCACCCAAACAAACTCGTATCTACAGATCCAACTCTACTCACAAACGCATCTACACACCTCTCAATGATATTCAACTCTTCGGCTAGAGGCATCAGCTTCTCACAGGACTTGAGAGCCTTCACACACTCCTTACCAGACTTCAACGTGGACTGAGATAAAAACATCTCAGTTTTCGAAATCAAATTACCTTCTGAGTACTCATCTGTCATCTCCAGAAACTCCGCAGCACATCGGAGCGGTGCAACGTTTGAAGCTGACAGTTGTATCTTCACTCCGTAACAGAACTTTGCTACGGCTTCAAATGTTTCCGAACCGCCTGGAAATTCCTGGAATGAAATCTGGCACTGAACCTCGGAGATCGCGTCCTCATCTTCTTCTTCTTCAACTCTCAGGTCATTCACAGCCGTCGATGACGGCTGAGGATCTCGGTATCTGGCCGCCGATTCATTCTCCGTTATCATCTCGTGCAGTTTCCTGCTCCTCGACATCAATGGAAACTGAAAATCAAAAACGAAATCGATCAAAATTGTCAGAAGAAATTCAAAAAAAAAAAAAAAGAGGAAGAAATAAGCCACAGAATTCGTTCTTTGAAATTTCGAGAAACTAGAGATTTGGGGGACCTTGTGGAGGTGGAAGGTCATGTCGGCTACATCAACAACAATATCGCTGGGTAGGCCGGTTGTGCAGAACCTGAAACGGGTGAGGAGAGTGAGTGAGGTATTATAAATCGTAAATTGAGGATGAAACTGAGGTGGACTCACCATGCTTGACCTTTGGAGCTCTGCATAGCTAGTTTGACACCGTAGAGTGTTGGTTAATGGATTGAATTAGGGCTTTGTTCGCACTGCTGCAGTAGCTGGAAGCCGACAAGCTAGCGGGACTTTCTGAGTAGGGAATTTGGGGACTTGAGGTTTCCATAAGATATTGTTTGTGAGGTCATTTTTCTTTTCTTAGAGAAAACAGTACAGTGACCCTTGTAGTTTTATTTTTTTTACATTAGCATCCAATTCCCCAATTCTATTGATAAAAATTTCAGTTCTTTTTTTATATTTCACAGTTTTGCTTCAGACAAAAAAAAATTCATCCAGTTTACTTTCAATTAATTTGATGGACAGTTAGAAATTAGCTAACCAAAAGAGGGATATTGATGATTTTTACACCTAATTCTTATGACTTCTTTGTCCCGGCAGCAGTTCTTTTTTTTTTCTTTTTCAAGTTGCATATAGCATATACAAAGGCAAAATGGGCGACTTAAAAAGAAAATAAACAATTCAATCGGAATCAGTTCCGAAAATATAAACGATTGAGAGTAGATAAGTAGGATGCTGCTCCACTTAGCCTTACGCCTAAATGGATCATCTACTTTCACTGATAACAACTAAAATAACATAAAAACATGGAAAGAGCACGTGGCGTGCCATCCATTTTCCCCCCAAACTAAGTCGATCAACAACAAAAGCTGAAAGGAAAAAGAAAAACAGTCTAACAAAAGTCGACTGAAAGAAACCCTCACTACACCAGTTTGCACATTATACGACTGTCTTTGATTTAGTCGTATAAGTGGCCGTCGCAAAGGAACGGTTATGCGACATCGATTTTGAATGCTGTCGTGTAAGAACTTCCTAAGCGACATGGTTAAAGCGACACATCAATAGCTGTCGTATTTGATGGCAATTCCGACAGCATTTTACAAGACAGCGCGAAAACAGTCGCATAAGTGTTCCTATGCGACATTGTTTAACGCGGCACATCAAATGATGTCCCTTAAGAAGCCAGGTCTGACAATTGTACTTTCTGAATACTGAATGCGCGAGTTAATACCAAGCGGCATTTTTAGTGCGTCGTACATTTTCTGGCCAACCACTTTTACCTTATACGACTGTGTATGAAAACGGATGTCGTGTAAGTCCATCACATTTAATGAAAAAAATCAGATTTCCTCTACATCTCTCCCAAGTACGAGGAACATTCAGCACATTTAGAGAATTTGAAAACAGTGTTCAGCTCGGGCAAAACAGTAAGTTTTGAGTCTTTTCTTGTTTTTAATCTTCCATTTTGATGTAGTTTATTTATATGTATATGTTGTTTAAACCCATATATGACCTCATGAAGTTTGTTGTTTGTAATAGATTTGTTGAAAATGGAGCTTGATACTTCATAGTTGTTGTGTGAGTACACAATTGAGGATTCCATTTTCGATCTATAGGTGCATGCTTAGAGCTTTTGATAATAATGGTGAGAAATTGAATCTCGAAAACAATTTACAAGCTTTAGTTTGGATTATTTCCTATGGAAAAGGATCAGGTGCAAAGTTGATGGAAAAGGATCAGGTGCAAAGTTGATATTTTGGTACAAAATACCAACTAATCATAGCCCTTGATCTTGTGATTGAATGGATGAGATTAAATCTTGATTTTTTGGTTTTTTTGTGTGTGACGAATTATAAAATAAACCTGGCGAATTATGTGGTCTTTTTATTTTTCGGCTCGTGTTTTTCGTTTTCGGCTCGAATTTTGACGAATTATAAAATAAACTGACGAATTATAAAATGATTTTGACAGATTTTGTATTTTGTACCAAAATTTTACTTTGCACCAGATCTGGCCTCTATTTCCTATATATGATCTTTTGTCAAACATTTGCTTATTGTTTTTAAAATGGAAATGGATTAACTTTATGTGTTTTTTCCTTGTATTTTCAGGCACATATGGATAAAAGTTGGATGGAAATGGGTAGAAGTTCTAAACATTACTACGAAGGGATTACAAATTTCATTGGCTTTGTGAAGGGAAATAAGGTTGACCACACTACTCATATATGCCCGTGTAGACGTTGTAAGTTGCATAAACCAAATATTACATTGGATGAAATCAAATTACACTCGATACAACATGGGATGAAGAAAGACTACACCAAAGATTACAATGGATGAAATCAAATTACACTCAATATAGAACAAATGTGACCAGATGAAGGATACTCGTAAAAACAAGGTTAATCACCACTCTGGAAAGATGATGTTCGTCGACCGGGCACAGAATTACAAGGCCAAAGGAGAAATAGCGCCTTTTCTGTCAACATATGTAGAAGTTTATGGTGTCGAACCGACTGGTGCAACTTTAGTGGTACTTTCTCATCGCGTATATTCAATCTAATCTAATTGTTCATCTATGCATTGTGATTATGTTTTTGTTAATGTTTTGTGGATAATTTGATCTGATTGTTGTGTTTTTATTCATCTATGCACTGTCATAGTTGATTATTTGTTGCACTGTCAGCTTTTATCTTATTAGTCCATGGTTGAGTGTTGTGTTTTGTGGATTATTTTCATCTATATACTGTGATCGTTGATCTATGCACTTTTTATCTAATTGTCAATCTAATTTGTTGTCTTTGTTATTTAAATTTGCGGAGTTTGGAATTGTGTTTTTCTTTTAACGTGTGATTTAGTTTATAATGTGAAGGAAAAAATGAACGACAAGCTGCGTGATGTGATTGGTGATCAAGAAGGTAGTGGGGTGGAAGACACTTTGCCCGTGGACGTTCAGTTCAATATTATAGAGGAGGTAGTGGGCAAGAAGAGAGGCCGACACATATCTGGTGTTGGCAATTGCATGAAGAAGCCTCCTCGTCCGAAGGGTGGTTATAGATTGAGTGCTCAAATACAAGCAGAACTTCAAGCAAAGGCTGATGATCGTGCCATGGTGAAAGAGCTCCAAGAGCGCGTAAAGATGTTGGAAGAAATGATGCGAGGGTCGAATGCGGCTGTTGGAAGTAATGCATCGGATGACGCAACTAGTCTCATGTCATAGGAAACTCGCTCCAATGCTGATGATGCTAACCCCTTTTGTGAACATTGCTGTGGTGGTAAATTGATATTAGTTTAAGTTAGTTTCTTTTGGGGCTGTTGGTAGCCATAACTTATTGAACTCTTGTGGGGCAACATTTTGGATGCCACAGCTTGATGCGCTGTGTGCTGTGTTGTCATAACAACTATGTAACATTTTGAATGTCATGTTTATTAATTTGCTTTGTATGGATTAAAATAGAAAAATGTCAAAATAGTATTAATTCAGGCCAAAATTTAGCATAAGACTGTACTGTCGCAAGAACATTCGTGAAAAAAATATATATATCGCGTATGTATATCGCTACACTCAAATAGATGTCCCATAATCATTTATTTGCAGTCACATAAGAATTAACTTATACGGCAGTCAACATGCGTAAGGGACAGTTCAAAAATACTGTCCCTTAAGTTGTATTGTTTACGACAGGCGTTGTCTGAAACTATCGCATATAATTTATGCCACACTATGTTATGCGACGTAGCTATTACGACACTGTGTCAGTCATATAAGCTAATGCGACATTATATCGCACTTACCCCACTTATTTTGTAGTGTCGTATAAGGTGAAATCTGTTGTAGTGCCTCTTCGACAGAAATCCACCCAGGGACGGATGCATTTGAGGGCGGGGGTGGCAGCTGTCACTTCCAAGATTTTTTGAGAATTTTTTTTATATAATTAGAAATATAAATTAGATAAGAAATATATAATATCCTATCTATTATCTATTATAATCAATTTTATATGAAAAACTTTTCACTTTCTTTCAACTTTCAACTTTTTCGCCGCCTCTCCTCTCCTGTCTCCTCATCCCATTCCCAGGTATATATTTGTATTTGTTATTTTTTTCTTTCAAATTCATGAGATTTCGAAGCTAGTAGGTTTACTTGAGTCGTAGCTCGTATGTGAGATTTCGAAGCTAGTAGGTTTTCAAATTTTTGAAGCTAGTAGGTTCTTTGCTCTTTGCTTGGTTTACTTGAGCCGTATGAGATTTCGAAGCTAGTAGTAGTAGGTTTACTCGCACATATGTGATAATTTTTGAATTATGTTTTGGGTTATTTTGAGTTTTACTTGTGTGGATTACAGATATAGGGTTTGTTGATTTGTGTTGTTTTGAGCTTGAAATAAATCGTATTGCATTGTGATTCTAATCTTTTTTTCTTATTTTTAGATGAAAACGCCAACAATTGATTCATTCTTTAAAAGAAAATTTTCAGAAATTTCAGAGAAAGAAAGCCATGTACAAAGTGAGGAACATCATGCTCCAAAATTACGCAGGCTTGAAATTGATGATGATTTTGATATTAACAAATTAGAACGTGATCCTGTATTACGACCGCAAATATGGAAGTATCCCATTAGTAAGCGTGACGAGGTTCGAAGAACTTATATTAATTTTGGTCCATATCAACCTATACTTGATGAGTATCCTAAATCAGTTGAAAGAAACTCCCGCAGCTTTCAGTCATCTTGGTATACTCGATTTGCATCGTGGTTAGAATATTCTAAGGCAGTAGATGCTGTATTTTGTCTGCCATGTTTTTTATTTCAAAAATAAGATGGACCTTCAGGATCGAATGCGTTCACTGTTGATGGATTTCGGACATGGAATAAGGTGAGGGGGAAAGCTTATTCACTTACGACACATGTAGGAAAAGATCATAATTCACCTCATCATAAAGCTCTATTGAGTTGGTCAGATCTGATGAATCAACCGGCTCATATTTCAAATAAGTTTGAAAATTTCAGAACACAAGAGATACTTGATAATAGAATTCGTTTGAAAACCTCTATTGAAGTTGTTAGATGGCTTGCCTACCAGTCATGTGCTTTCAGAGGCAACGATGAGTCTGACACGTCAAGAAATCGTGGTAATTTTATTGAATTGTTGAGGTACACCGCATCTTTGAATAGTGATGTAGCAAAGGTTCTAGACAATGCTCCACGAAATGCAACATATACATCACCAAATGTACAGAAGCAAATATTGCATGTATTGGCAATAAAAGTCAAAAAGTTTATTCGGGAAGAAATTTGGTGTGCAAAGTTTTGTATAATAGTGGATGAAGCTCGGGATGAATCTAAAAAAGAGCAAATGTCACTTGTGCTGAGATTTGTTGACAAAGATGGTTGCATACAAGAACGTTTTTTCGGGTTGCTTCATGTTAAAGATACCGCATCATTGACTTTGAAAGATGGTATTTTTTCGATGCTCTCTCAATATAATCTTGATATTATGTCTATCCGAGGGCAAGGTTATGATGGTGCAAGTAATATGCGTGGAGAATGGAACGGTTTGCAAGCTTTAGTTTCACGTGAATGTCCATATGCTTATTATGTCCATTGATTCGCTCATCGTTTGCAGTTATCCTTGGTTGCTGCTTCAAAAGAAGTCTATCATGTTCATCACTTCTTTGAGAAGCTCAATTTTATTGCCAATATCGTCAGTGCGTCTTGTAAACGCAACGATCAACTAAAGGATGCTCATGCTTCAAATATGGCCTTTTTACTTGCTATTGGTGACCTCGAAAGTGGAAGTGGTCTTAATCAGGTAGGTTCTTTGCAAATAGTCGGTGATACTCGTTGGACTTCTCACTTTAAATCAATTTCTAGTTTGATCAAGATGTTTAGTGCAACATGTGAAGTTTTATTGACTATCAAATCAGATGGAAATACTTATAGCCAGCGTGGTGAAGCAAGTTCAGTTTATGAGACGATGACTTCTTTTTACTTTGTCTTCATTATGCATCTGATGAGAGAAGTTTTAGACATCAAGAGTTGCCTTTGTAATGCTTTGCAGCTTCAAAGTCTCTTCTTCAAAAGCTTAGAGACGATGGATGGAGCAGATTAGTTGAAAAGTTGAGAACTTTTTGTGGAAAAGTAAATATAGAAGTGCCTGATTTTAGTGCTCCTCATGAAACAAGAAGAGGAGCTTCTCATCAACAAAATAGAATCACAATAGAGCATTATTACAGAGTTGATATTTTCTGCACGGTGATAGATTCTCAATTGCAAGAACTAAACAAGAGATTCAATGATGACACTGTGGAATTGATCATTCTCTCTTCAGCTTTAGATCCTAAAGAGTTGCGTACAACACTCAGAGTCGACGATATATGCAAACTGGTAGAGAAATTTTATCCGATAGACTTTGATGAAGATGAAAGGACATCATTGCGCATGGAACTCCAACATTTCGATCTTGTTCGAAAACTTCCAGATTTTAACACTTTGACAGAAATTTCTGAGCTATGCCAATGGTTGACGAGAACAAGAAAATCAAACATATTTCCTTTGGTATACAAGGTGATAACTCTTATTCTGACTCTTCCAGTTTCCACTGCTACTACCGAGCGCTCTTTTTCAAGAATGAATATAGTGAAAAACGCACTTCGCAACAAGATGGAAGATGATTTCTTATCGGATTGCTTGGTTATCAACATTGAGAAGGAAATAACTAAATTATTTAGCACGGATTCAATAATAGATGATTTCCGTGATATGGAATCGAGGCGCTCTTTATTTTAATGTAATTTTTCTTTTTAAACAATAGTACTTCTTTTTTTTCATGATGCAATTATTTTTTGTCTGTCACCCCTACCGAAATTCTTGGATCCGTCCCTGAATCCAACTAAATGGAAGGAAGAGCAAAACCAACTTACATTGTCTTTGTCTCGTCAGTTGAATTACTATTATATGTAGTACAGTAGTGTAGGAAATTCTTTGAAAAGTGTCATCATGCAATGTTTTAGTATGGTCTATCCCACGCTCTTAAATTTCTTTTTGATATAGATCATAATTTTTAAAAAAAACCTCATTTAACGTCCATAGTTTTCACCAAAAATTAAATCGTGTTGCATAGTTAGCATAGACGTGGTAGGAATATCAATTACGTGGCAAACCCCAAAGAAGCAATTAGCAAAAACTGTCATCTGTGTCCGTGGTTTTCATTAAAGAAATTAGTTGAGAGGGCTTAAGCACTGAACTAATGGATTAACTAAGGGGCGTTTCTTTTGCACTTCAATACAATTTTATTAAGTTCAGTACAGTTAAATTAAACTCGATACAGTTTAATTAAGTTCAGTACAGTTAAATATACTTTAAATTAATTTAAGTTAAAAAAATTTAATATAATTTTTTCAAGTCAATTCAGTTTTTATAGTTTCCAACCCTATTATTCAAAACTTTTAATTTATTTTTAATTTTTTAAATAATTTTTGGAAAACCGTAAGACATATATGATTTAACGGTTTTCAAGTTTGTGTGCACACCTCTTCGGAAAATATTGCATTCGTTTTAAAATGGAAGTAAACTTTTTTGCCCTTGATATGAATTTAAAGAACATATGGAAATTAACATATGAATACAATATATATTTTACATAGAAAAACGTACAATGACATTCATGTGCAGTACATGGAAACATTTACATATCATCATCTTCATCTATGTTCATTTCCACTACATCATCTGGACAATCCTCAATAATTTGAAACGCTATTATGTTGCGTACTTGATTCATCTGCTCTTCTTGTTGTTTATCAAATAAATTTGAATCAGCTCTTCCCAGCACTGTCTCATTAGCTAAAATGGGTATTGAAAAATTAAGCATGTGAATGAAGTTATGCAAAGTGAAGGTAGCCGTAATTATATCATTTTGGCGTCAGTCTGACACTTGAGGCATGACTCATGCGCAATACTTTATTACATAATATTATATTTTATACTTTCTAAATATAATCATAAAAATATACTTAAAAAATACTGAAAAAAATACATATATATATATATATATGTCAATTTCAGTAAAATTAAGTTAAATTAAATTCGATACAGTTGAATTAAGTTCAGTACAGTTAAATTAAACTCGATACAGTTTAATTAAGTTCAGTACAGTTAAATTAAACTCGATACAGTTTAATTAAATTCAGTACAGTTAAATTAAACTCAATACAGTTAAATTAAGTTCAGTACAATAAAATTCCAGTTCAATAAAGCTCAAAAGAACAGCCCCTAAAACAGCATAACCAAACGACGGATTTTAGCCTAACTCGCCGAGCTGATCAACGGTTTTCAAAGAAAAAATAGTACAGAGTATCCAGCTTGTGAACCAACCAAAATCGTAAGTAAAGAAATTGACTTGTGGGAAGGTCAAGGGTACAAATTACTACAGTTTTAGATAAAATAATAAGGCAACTCTTCTTAATTTCTTTTTTTCAATGGGCCCCACAAGATTTTTGCATTTTGTGGATAGTGGGGTGGGTGGGGACTTTGAACTCAGGCCCTTACGCCTGGGCGAGAGCGCCTTTGCCACTAAGGCAACTCCCATCGCCCCAACTCTTCTTAATTTCTATTCTTCCCGATTCAATCAAAATATATAGGCTCCGACTCTGGTAGTCCGCACCATCCGTAAATTGAGTACGTCTCATCGACGATAACAGTGAGTTGACGCTTTTCATAGACTTCTGGACTCTCAACAAGCAAACTATGGTGGTCATGTTTCCTATCTCGGCCATTGACATATTTGAAATATTGTTATCTGTTCAAGCAACTCTTCGAGGTAGTGTCAGACGAACCTTGAACACCTTAGCAGACAGTAACTGGGACAGTATATGAAGAGAACACACGATGTACTTCCCAGTTCGGCAACAGCCTACTCTGGGGGGCTTCCCACGCCCTAAAGGGATAGAAATCTTATTGAATAGTATAGAGCTACACGTGGACTTACTCTTACAATCTCTCGAACGAAGACGCCTAGCCTCTATCACTACTTCACTCAGATTTATGATCTCAGCTCCCCCTCGATCCCCTTCGTCCGAAATTCCCTTCTGAACATGCTCGATCTTCTCTCGAAGTTCGGTTGCTTTCTTCCGAAAGCTTGCAGTGTTCTCTGGTGTGTGCAGCGGTCAGTTCAACACGAACAGTCTGATCAGCACACTGAACAGACTGTTACAGCGCCGGTGATTTTTCAGTGGGGAAAAAGTCAGCCGGCCGTCGCTCTTCTCCTCCAATTCCACGAATACTCCCATGTGTTATTCTCTCAGAAAAGCGATGAATATCATGGACGCCCTAGCATTCTTTTATAGGCTTCGGTGACGTTCAGATCCAATCTGAATATCCTGTCAAATATTTCGGAGATACTCCTAAATATTTGATAGATATCCAATCTTCTTAAACCGTATCCAATCTTCGGGGATAACTTCCGTGCCAAGCCATCCGATAATCTCGCACCCATGCTGTAGATATTCATTTGAATATCTGATCTTCTGTGTTGACTTGTCGATTGATTCCAATCAGATAATCTCGTCGATCTTCTGGATACACAAATCTTCGTGCGTCTGTTTCACGCTGTACTTCAGTTTCAGTCTGCGATCTTGAACTCCCCTTCGTGCGTCTACACAAATCTTCGTCGATCTTGAACTCCCCTTGAACTCCTGTTCAAACTCTCTAAAGTCGTTTTGCCAAAACCATGCCATTCATGGAACATCAATCTCCCCCTTGGCATTTTTTTGGCAAAACCAAATCGTCTAGGTCTATCTATCTATCTAGACTTTAGAGACACTTGAGGAATAATCCAACCTCAAAATTACTCCCCCTTTTTGCCACAAATTGGCAAGGGGTCCAATAGTTCAAACTGAAAAAAGAGTACCAGAACAAGTACTAGAACAGAAACAAAAATATCAGAGTTCAGAGTTATTTAGAGCAACGACCTTCAAATGGACGAGACATCCTCGGAGTCACCAGCTTCTACATTAGAGGCATCGTCCTCATCATCGCTAGGGTAGCGAAGTCCACGAACCAGATTGTTGATGCGTTTCCTTTGCTCCTTGTCCACTGTGAGGATGATCTCCAGCTCCTTCAGCAGCTTTTCCCTCTCAGCATGAGCCATCTTCAGACCACTAGCAGCCCCTCCCCTTGATGACTCTGGGATGTCGTTCCTTCTCTGTCCTAGATCCTTGAGATCATTCTTGTGACGTCCTTTGTAGAGCTTATGATCCACAGTAAACTTTTGCGGCGCTTTGGAGAGACTATCCTGTGGTGTCTTCAGTTCTGGAGCCTTGTATATAATCAACTCATATATGAGGGACGCGAAACCAATCTAGTGTAGAAACCGACTTGAAGTGGCATGTTCAGCAATCTGGTTGAACATAACCCTACCCAAATTGAAGTGTAGCCTGTTCCCAATTTGATACAGCAACTGTCTCATCTCTTTGCTGACCGAAGAGCGGTGTGAAGTGGGCTTCCAGTTGACGATGGCAATGAAGAATAACATTGAGTAGAACGTTGTCAAGTCTGCGGTAGGAATGGCAGCATCTCCCCAGAAGGAGTAAGAACCCGCAGTAATGTAGTTTGCAATCTTGTCGTGATCGGGTTCCTCCTCATCTACTGTTGGGTCATCCACAGAGAAATAGATGTTGATGAGATCCGGATCCAGTTCAACTCTTTTTCCCCGAACGTAAACCACTCCATAGTCCTTGTCTCCCACGACTCCAAACTGTTTTGGAAGGTTCGCTATCGCTTCACGAACCAGCTGTTCATTGTAGGGTTTGCATCTCATCAGTGTCCAGATCAGACATGTCTCCCTCAACACATGCACAACTTCTCGTCCCTTATAGCTTTTCTCATCAAGGAGTTTCTACGGGATAATCTTTCTTTTCAGCACCGTCTTCCACTTCTTTGCGGCATCCTTATCCACGAACCATATGACACCTTTAGTTATCCCAGCTGGAGCATCTGCTGACACAGAAGGTGGAACTTCTCGTTTTCTTTTCTTGGTTGCATCAACTTCCCCTGCAACCTGACTCCCTTCTGCTTGACTGGTAAAATCCTTCTCAGCTGGATTCTGAACAACAACCTTCTTCTTTCCCTTGACCTTCTTAGTCTTCTTGAGCTCAGACAAGGGAACGGAGTCCTGAGGATCTTCAAGTGGGATATCTGACTTTGGCTCTGCCTGATCTGCCTCTTCCATTTCTTTATCTTGATTAACCTGAGTATCCTCATCCACTCGAGCCTCTGATTCAACCCTCACTTGTTCAGCATTTTGTACCTCAGCTGGTACACCTTCTGGGATGGATTGAGCGTCAGTCACCCCTGCAGTCTCGACATCTTGGGGCTGCACCGCCTCAACTCCTTGTTGAAGCTCTGAGTTAACACCAACTGGCTCACTTGCTTTCTCTGCAGCTTGTATTTTGTTAACATGTGCATTCTCTTCAACACCTACTTTCTTTGCTTCTTGACACTGTTCCGGTGTCTGTTCTACTTGCACATTTGACTCCTCCTTCTGCAAATCTTGGACCATCTCATCAATGTCCTTGTATATCTTGTCGAGATCATCATCTTTCTCTAAAGGATCTGACTCATCAAACTCATCAGCAACTTATTTCGCTAGCTGCTTGTCAGCTAGTCCCTCGGTCTGTTGTACTGATCCATCTTTAGTTTCTTCACCAATACCCAGCTTTCTCCTTTTAGATGACTCAATAAATTGCTCAGTCTCTGAGTCTGACATAGCAATGAGGCGTCCTCTTACAGCCGTAATCCTAGCAAGATACTTCCTTGGAGAATTGTTCTTGTGAACAACCACTTTCCTGCGGAGCCCGCTTGACGGCCTTACGTATCAGGATGCATGAATCTTTTCTCTCCACACATTTGAACCAGCGGTTACTTTAGACATATGCTTGCTTGGTCTGCCTTCTTTCACCACTTCGAGAACATCCTTATCAGCCTCAGCCCTACCGGCTTCTCCATCCCCATCAACCACTACTTTCTCTCCCTTTTCAACCTTCTTGTTTTCAACATTCACATCTTTCACAGGCAAGGGAATAGAAATCGGAGCTTTAGGACTATAGATTACCTCAGTTTGTGGCACAGTCGGTGGTGGATCTTGTCTTATTGATGTCGAACTAGCATCGTTTGGTTTAGGAGTCCCCTCCGACGTCCGCGAGGGCACCACCTTCTGCTTTGCAGCAGGTTCTGGTTCTTTCTTTTCCACCGCACCGGCCTTAGGATATGCTGGAACTAATCCTTCATCTGTCTCTTTGACCGCAGTCTTTGATGGAGTTCCGTCATCTAAAGGTGTTGCCTTTTTCTCCTTCGGCATCTTCGGTTTCTCCGACTTGGAGATTTGGGGTTTCAGTGCTTTGGATGTCGCCTTGACTGCCTTCTTTGGTTCCGGTGTTGTCTTGACTGCAGCCTTGGTTATTTTCCTTGTGTTCACCATAGTTGCCGAAGAGCTGATGCTTTGAGAGATTTCGCAAAGGATTGCTGCTCTAGGGTTTCGGAATACTATGCGAAAGTGGCAGCAGATGGGGGATTTGATTTTTAAAAACAAACAGGCTACTCAACTTCCCAAAACCGACTTAGGTCCAATCATCTCTCTCCTCATAATGACACGAAAATATTGCTGAAATATTTTGAATAAAAGATTCACCTTCTAAATATGCACCACCTGTTCTAGCTCCCTTCTTCATATGGTCAGTCCAACTGCTTTGCTGGTGATTCGCCCTTGACTGACCACTGCCTGGAACATTTAGTTTTTGACAACACATAGACCCAGGGAGGATCTGAGTGTCTCAAACCGTGTTGCATCCAAAGGTTTGGTGAAGATATCAGCCAATTATTTGTCCGTTGTCACATGCTTCAGTGTAACTACCTTCTGTTCAACCAGCTCTCTGATGAAATGGTGTCTGATGTCTATGTGCTTTGTCCTAGAGTGTTGTACTGGATTTTTGGATATGCTGATCGCGCTCATGTTGTTACAGTACAGGGTCATCTCCTCCTGTTCCAACCAATATTCAGACAGCATTTGCTTCATCCATAGCAGTTGAGTGCAGCAACTTCCTGCAGCTATATACTCCGCTTCGGCTGTAGAGAGCGAGATGCTATTTTGCTTTTTACAGAACCAGGAAACCAAGTTGTTGCCCAAGAAAAAACAATCTCCAGAAGTGGTCTTCCGATCTTCAGCGTTTCCTGCCCAGTCTGCGTCGCAGTAAACAACCAGGTATGAGTTTGTGTCCTTGGTGTACCAGATCCCAAAATCAACAGTTCCACAGACATACTTTATAATTCTTTTCACCTGCAATAGATGACTCTCTTTCGAATTTGCCAGGTACCTTGCACATACTCCTACTGCATAGGCTATATCTGGTCTGCTGGCTGTTAAGTACAAGAGGATCCCAATCATACTCCTGTACAGTTTCTGGTCGACCTTTGTTCCAGCATCGTCTTTAGTGATCTTCACATGCGTAGCAGCTGGTGTCCTTTTGTGGCTTGCCTTCTCAAGCTCAAATTTTTTGATCAAGTTCTTGGCATACTTACTTTGTGAGATGAAGATGCCTTCCCCCTTCTGTATCACATGGAGTCCAAGAAAGTAGTTCATCTCTCCAACCATGCTCATCTTGAACTCTTTCTGCATCTGTTCCACGAACTGATCCACCAGCTTCTGTGTATTGGACCAAAACACTATATCGTCAACATGGATTTGTGCGATAATAAAGTCTGACCTTGTGTGCTTCACGAACAGGGTCTTATCCACTCCCCTCGCACATATCCATAGTCGACGAGGAACACGGTGAGACGTTCATACGATGCCCTGGGCGCCTGTTTGAGACCGTACAACGCCTTCTTTAGGCGGTACACGTGAGCAGGGTGATGTGGGTCCTCAAATCCTTTTGGTTGAGCAACGTATACTTCCTCATTCAGAAAGCCGTTCAGGAACGCGCTCTTAACATCGATCTGGAACAGTCAGAATTTTAAGTTACAGGCCAGAGCAAGAAGTAGACGAATGGCTTCAAGACGTTCGACAGGAGCAAAGGTTTTATCAAAGTCGATGCCCTCTATCTGAGTGTAGCCTTGTGCCACTAGGCGTGCCTTGTTTCTTGTGATATTTCCTGTGGCGTCGGACTTGTTCTTGAAGATCCATTTTGTGCCGATGACATTCACATCATCAGGTCTCGGAACTAAGTCCTATACATCATTCGAGCAAACTCTTCCAGCTCTTCCTGCATATCCAGTACCCAATACTCATCAAGCAGTGCTTCCTTGAAGTTCTTCGGCTCAATAGTGGACAGAAAACATGCGCATGCCGCTAGTTCTCTGAAATTAATCGCCTTGCCGCGAGTCCTCGTACCTTCACTCGAGTCACCAATGATTTCAGTAATTGGGTGGTTTCTGGCAATTCGTCGAGAGGGCTGTAAGGCAGCAATATCCTCTTGGGTATTGGTGTCTTCATCCTCGTCAGATGAGGAGTTCGAGGTGTGATTATCCTCTGTTGGCACTCCCCCTGGCTGATCATTTCCACCCGAATGAGACGAGGAAGGTCTCTCTGGTACTGTTCCAGCTTCATAGTCAGCATCGTCTGAGACAGATTTCTCAAACACTTCATCCTTTACTTTGACATTGACTGATTCCATGATCGAGCATGTACGCTTGTTAAACACCCGGTATGCTCGACTGTTCGTGGAGTATCCTAGAAAGAATCTCTCATCACTCTTCGGATCCAGCTTCTGTTTTTACTCTCGATCATTCAGGATGTAGCACACACTTCCAAAGATGTGGAAGTATTTCACCGTGGGCTTCTTCCCCTTCCAAAGTTCATAACAGGTCATCTCTGTTCCAGTGCGTATTGTAACAGATTGATGATGTGACACGCAGTATTCATAGCTTCTGACCAGAACTTAAGAGGTATTTTCTTGGCGTGTAGCATCACACAAGCCATTTCCCGAATTGTGCGATTTTTGCGTTCCACTACTCTATTCTGCTGGGGGGTAATGGCAGATGCAAACTGGTGTGCTATGCCGTGTTCTCCACATTAGGTGGCCATAGTGTTATTCTTAAACTCTGTGCCGTGATCACTCCTGATAGTTACCAGGTTTTCTCCTTTGTCCTCCCTCTCTCTCTGAAGTAAGATAGCGAGTTGAATGAACTGTTGGGCAGCTTCAGTCTTATCTCGAAGAAATCTAGTCCAGGTAAATCTGGTAAAGTCGTCCACACACACTAGGACATACTTCTTGCCACCGTAGCTCTCAACTTACATTGGACCCATCAGATCCATATGGATCAGTTCCAGAGGTCTGCGAGTGCCGATCTGCGAGGTGTTGGGATGCGAAGCCTTCGTCTGTTTGCTTATCTGGCACTCCCCACAGATTACATCTGCATTACCCTTCACAGCGGGCATTCCTCGACTGAGTCCAGCTGTGGAAATTTTCTTTAGGGTCTTGAGATTCAGATGACCCAGGCGCCTAAGCCACAACGCCACCTCATCCGCTTGACTCGTCAAGCAGGCTGATCCAGCGACTATTCCAGCAGATCCTATGAGGCAGCAGTTGTTGGCTGCCCTGCTGCCTTTCATCAGTGTGCCTCCTTTCTTATCCATGACTTGACACGAATCGTGAGTGAATTGCACATGGTGTCCGCCATCACACAGTTGACTAATACTAATCAGGTTCACCTTCAATCCTTCAACCAGGAGGGTATCCTTGAGCACAGGGAGATCTGAAACCTTCAATGTCCCACAGCCGATCATCTGGCCTTTTCCTCCATCGCCGAAAGTGACAAACTGTTGTTTCGTAACAGATCTAATATGTGTAAGATACTTAGAGTTACCTGTCATATGAGCAGAGCATCCACTGCCGAAGTACCATCGATCTTTCTCCATGTGACTTGACGAACTGAAGGCGACCATGCACACGTTCTCGTTTGTCTTTGGTACCCAGACTTGTCGAACCCGAGGTTTAGCCCTGAACTCCATGGCCTTTCGTTCAGCAAGAAACAGACGACACTTAGGTTTGATGTGTCCAATCTGGTAACAGTACCAGCACGTGCGAGAGTCTCTCTTCTGTTCTGAGTGAGGTCTGATACGAATCTTTCTTTGATTCACTGGGGTTTTCCTTGATTCCGAGTCACCCGCTGTTTGGGAGGCTGTTCCACCACTTGCTTTCCCTTAACAAACGTTGTTCCTTTTGAGCTACCTTCTTCCGTGAATCCCAGGCCTCGGTGTCTAGACTCCATTCTTTGAGACTTGAGAATGTCGTTCAGATTCGTAGATCCGGAGTTTAACATCTTTACTGATCTTTTGAACTGGGTGAGCTCCTTCATGGTGGTTGCATGTTCCATCCTTTCCGACTCCATCTGAAGTTCCAGTGACTCTACTTTGTTTAAGAGGAACACTTCCTTGCGCTTCAGATCTGTTATCGTTTTCCTCAGACCTACCATGCCAACTGGGTGCATGTCACGATTTTTCTCCATCTCTATTTTCAGAACGGACACGGTGCCCTGAAGTTCAGTTTTCTGTGCCAGAAGTGATACCCTTTCCTGTTTCATCTCAGCCAGTTGAGTTGTTAGTAAAGTGATCTCACCTTGGAGTTCTACCTTCTGTGTAACCAGGATCTCGACTTCCTGCCACATCTTGTCCTTCTCTTCAGTTACACTGGAGACTGTTTCGGTAAGCTTCTTGTTTATATTGATTACCATCAGCCACTTCTCGTATAGCTCGTTGTAAGTTTCGGCCAGAGTCTCCTGAGTGAGTTCTTCATCATCACTGTCTGAGGTGTCGTCAGCTGGCTGTTCGAACAGAGGGTTAGAGTTCTTATCCTTACTGGATTCACTGCCGTCTTCAATTGTGACGACGAATGCGATAAAGTTTGTAGTCTCATTGTCTTCCTTCTCATCATCAGACTCGCTGTCGCTAAGATTTGCAACCATCGCCTTTTTCATCTTGAGGGTGTTGGCGCATTCTGCCTGAATGTGGCCAAAGCCTCTGCATTCCCGGCATTGTATATCTTTCCCTTTTTTAGTAGAAAAATGCTGCCTATTGTCACTTGTTCTTGTCTTCCCCTTTTTCCAGTTACGGAAATTGCTCGAGGATGACTGACCTTGATCAGGACCACGTCTGTTGATCTTTCGTACCATTCTGCCAAAGTTCTGAGCCATCATAGCCAGTTGTTCACTGGTGCAGCCGGACTCAAGCATGTCTTCAGACACTTCTGCTTTTAGTGCAATTCCTTTTCCGTCTGTGGGTTGGACCTCTTGCTTTTGATTCATCTCGTAAGTTCTGAGTGAACCCATGAGCTCGTCCAGCTTCAGTTTGGAGATGTCATGCATCTCTTCAATAGCCGTAACTTTCATGGCAAACCTCGAAGGGAGCGATCTCAACACTTTGCTAGCCATTCTTTTTCCATCAATCGGTTTTCCCAGAGCAGCAGCCTCGTTAGACAGGTCTAGAACTCTTGCATTGAACTCAGGAATGGATTCATTATCCTTCATCTTCATATCCTCGAACTTTGTTGTTACTATCTGCATTCTAGAATTTCGAACCTTGTCTGTACCTTCATAAGCTGTTTGGAGGATATCCCAAGCTTCCTTAGCGACTTCACAATTAGCAATCAATTTGAACAAGTCCTCGTCCACTCCAAAGAAGATTGCATTCATTGCCTTTGAATTTCCAACAGCTGCCTTTTCATCTGCATCAATCCACAGCGCTTCTGGTTTAGGAATAACTTCGCCTACAAGGTTTTCCATCATGGGTTGCGTCCATCCAACCAACACAGCCTTCCAAGTCTTTTCATCGAGAGATTTCAGAAAAGTTTTCATCTTGGACTTCCAGTAGGCATAGTTTGGTCCCTCAAGTAACGGGGGTCGGGTTTTACTTTGTCCTTCCTTCAAACTCATCTTGAACAGAACCAGGATCACACTCTGTATGTCAAGTGTCTGCTCTGATACCAATTGAAATACTGTTATCTGTTCAAGCAACTCTTCGAGGTAGTGTTCAGACGAACCTTGAACACCTTAGCAGACAGTAACTGGGACAGTATATGAAGAGAACACACGATGTACTTCCAGCTCGGCAACAGCCTACTCTAGGGGGCTTCCCACGTCCTAAAGGGATATAAATCTTTATTGAATAGTGTAGAGATACACCTGGACTTACTCTTACAATCTCCCGAACGAAGACGCCTAGCTTCTATCACTACTTCACTCATATTTATAATCTCGGCTCCCCCTCGATCCCCTTCGTCCGAAACTCCCTTCCGAACGTGCTCGATCTTCTCCCGAAGTTCGGTTGCTTTCTTCCGAAAGCTTGCAGTGTTCTCTGGTGTGTGCAGCGGTCAATTCAACACAAACAGTCTGATCAGCACACTGAACAGACTGTTACAGCGCTGGTGATTTTCCAATGGGGAAAAAGTCAGCCGGCCGTCGCTCTTCTCCTCCAATCTCACGAATACTCTCGTGTGTTATTCTCTCAGAAAAGCGATGGATATCATGGACACCCTAGCATTCTTTTTATAGGCTTCGGTGACGTCCAGATCCAATCTAAATATCCTGTCAAATATTTTGGAGATACTCCTAAATATTTGATAGATATCCAATCTTCTTAAACCGTATCCAATCTTCGGGGATAACTTCCGTTCCAAGCCATTCGATAATCTCGCACCCATGCTGTAGATATTCATTTGAATATCTGATCTTCTGTGTTGACTTGTCGATTGATTCCAATCAGATAATCACGTCGATCTTCTGGATACGCAAATCTTCGTGCGTCTGTTTCATGCTGTACTTCAGTTCTAGTCTTGGGTTGAACTCCCCTTGAACTCCTATTCGAACTCTCTAAAGTCGTTTTACCAAAACCATGCCATTCATGAGAACATCAATATTATTAGATGAAATTCATGGAGCAGCGGTGTTATAATATATTGACTTGAAGTCAGACGACCGTCAGATGCACGTGGCACAAGGGGATGAAGCCCAAGACATCACTACGGATATACAAGGGTCAATACGAGTTTCTCATATCATGTCTTTTGGACTTATGGATGCGCTAGCCACATTCCACTCACACATGAACACAGGTACAAGCAATTCTTTTGAAAGTTAATACTTGTGTTTTTCGATGATATCTCGGTCTATAGCTGCTCCAACGGGGAGTATACCGAGTTGAATGAGTTAAGAAAAGAACCAACTTGTGGTCAATCGGAAGAAAAGCTCATTTGGGCACGAAAGCATCGAGTATTTGGGGCATATTATGACACAACTGACTGACTCTCCCACCCCACACTTTTGAACCAAGTCGTGTCCTCACGGCACAACTTTAGTTCAAAGACAAACAAACAATGCAAGACACACACGTATGTGGAAAATAGAGATTAAAGTGAAAAGGCACTCCTCTCGTCTAATTGCGTATGGTGAAAATTTGGGTCAAACAAGTCGGTCAATGCTGGTCAACGGTCAACCACACCCAGTGTAGACATTAGGGGTGCAGTCAACTCTAAACGTCAATGTCCGGCGCGGCACTAATGTTGCCTGTGGGCGCGGTCCTAATGTCTGTGCTCGGCGGGACCAATACTGAGTTAGACCTATTTTTTACCTGCAAAACAACTTCTTTCCCACATAAACCAAGTCAAGATAGACCGGTTAGATGACACAAGACTGAACAAGACTCAAACAAACACAAATAACAAAAACAAAATGAGAAAAACAAAAATTTTGTCGCGCTGCCTCCCTCCGAGCGCATTTATTTTACGTCGATGGCTCGACGATACCTCATCATGGATAAAAAGTTAGGATTCCATGGGCGTGTGGGGTCAAACTTCACCTCAGCTAATCCTTCATTCTGCTCATAGCCCTCATACGATGGTTCTCTCACATCTCTCCTCCACCGATCAGGCGGATTAGCCTTCACATCCTCCTAAGTTTACGAGGATACTTCGCTCATAGCTACTAGTCTAGTTGTACAACCAGTCTCGTCCGGTAGGTAAGGAGATATGGCGCCGAAATATGGTGTGTGCACGATGTCCGGTGGCTTCTTCATGCATGGACAGTCAACATCCTCGTAAATATAAAAGTTTGATGTCTTGCCAGCAAACGCAGTGACAACAAGCCTATTTCCATGTCAATCTTGGTCTTGGTGGCGAAAAGGAATGGGTGTCCCAAGATAAGTGTCGGAGGATCATCATCTCTAGCATCTCCCATTTGCAAAATATAAAAGTCTGCAGGAACAACAAGATCTCCAACATGGAGTGTTAGATCCTCAAGTAAACCAACTGGACGAACACATAATTTATCTCCTAACTCTACCAAAAGTTTAGGAGGTTTTAATGGTCCCAGTTTCAGAGAGCAGTACAAAGAATATGGCATAGCATTAATGGCAGCACCCAGGTCAATCAAACAATGATGTATGAGGGTCTCACCAACACCGCAGGTGACTGTGAAAGCACCTGGGTCCTTACACTTTTCAGGCGGTGCCTCTTGACTCGTAGCAAGTGGGTGCTCCATTGTTGGCTCTTCTGGCACTTGCTTCGCCTCCAACTCGTCTCCTATCTCATCCTTGTCGTTCATATGCTCTTCATGAGCTCTTACCTGCGCAAAATATGGAAGTGGAGGGTTAGTTTTGGAACATACATCAGTGCGGGTCGCGCCCGCTTCAGACATTAGGGGCACGCCCGACTCAGACATTATGGGCGCGTCCTCTTCAGACATTAGCGGCGAGCTAATGTCAACGCTGGGCGCGATCGACACTGACTCCGACTCGTTTTCTTCATTTTCTGCATCCGGTTTGTCTACCAATGCCAAGGTACTGATGTTCCCTCTCGGATTAGGCACTGTCTGCGATGGTAGCTTTCCCGGATCTCTCTTCAGCTTGAAAATAGTCTGAGCTAAATGGGACATCTGTTTAGCCAGCTCTGCTAAAGTTCCATCGTTCTTCACCTGATTCGCGTCATTCCTAGCCTGATTTTGATGCATAGTCGTGGCTAATTGTTGGGTGCTAGCTACCAGCTCCTTCACCACGTCCTCCATAGACTTGCTTGAATTTTGATTGACATGGCCTGCTTGATTGTAATTTTGCCCTCGCTGCTGATATTGATTCTGATTGTTATAGCCACCTTGCTGCTGACGATATGGTGGGTGGTAGTACTACTGCTGAGGTTGCTGGGGTGTATGGTTGTTGTAATTTTGTAATTCACCCACAGCATTGACATTGGCCTTGTATCCTCCTGTAGAGTCTGGCAAGCATCCATCTTATGTTTAGTTGCACCACAAAACTCACAAGGCTTCACCTGGTCCACCTGATTCATCATCAGCTTCTGCATCATCACCCTCATCTGTTTCAGCGATTAGTTTCAGTCATCTGGTTTGATGGGTCTCAGCCTTTGCGACGTTCCTTGTCCTGCTGAATTCATCTTGCCTGCTGGCTTCTTCTCTGAACCTAGCATTCTCGACCACCTCCACTATCAAATTTTGCACTCCAGCTAGGGACAGATTCATGATGGTCCCTCCAGCTGAGGCGTCTAGCAGCATCCTATCGAGAGGCCTCAAACCATCAAGCATGTAATCAATTATCAGCTTCTCTAGTACTCCCAAGTTACAGCAGCTCTGCTCTAGTTGGTTGAATTTTTCTAGGTAGTCGTACATCGACTCGTTCGGCCCCTGCCTCATATCCTGCAGCTGTCTACGAACCTGTCCTGCCTTAGCTGCTGGGTAGTATTTGTCGAGAAATTGCTTCTGCGTCTGGTCACATGTTCTGATGCTACAAGAAGGAAGAGACAGAACCCAAGATCGAGTCATGTCAGTTGAAGAAAAATGGAAAGCTTTAAGTTTGAAATTCTCTACTGTGACTCCATAGGGTCGGAGAGTTTGGCAGATGCCCTGGAAATCCTACAGATGCCTGGTGGCTGATTCCCCTTGCCGACCCAAAAACTTCGATAGATAGTGCACTACTGCAGTCTTGATCTCAATTTCCTACGTGTCTGGCCCCTCATTGATGAACCAAGGTATATTCTAAAAATTAGGGGCATACAGCTCCTTCATCGCAGGCTGATACAGCTCTATCTGATCATCATCACCTTCGCCGATCTGATTGTTGTTGTTACCAACATCGCTACCTGCACGAGACATTACGACACCAGTAGAAAAGCAAACAAAAAGCTAAAAGAAAAACAAAAGGAAATAACAAAAAGAAAAAGTAACAGCTTCACCGAAGCGCAGTTCCCCGACAACGACGCTAAAATTTGACGTGCGTCGTCTGACGCGTCAAACTTAAATTTATAATCTACTGCAACTATTAGCTAGCGATAAGCAGGGTCGAATCCAAGAGAGCTGGTTTGTGAAGTTATATCTGTAAACAATTAAAAGAAAGTGGATTTTTAGCATTTGTGAGTGCAAAAGAGAGAAACACGAATAAAGATTTCAATCAGAGAAGATATTCAGCTTAGGGTTTTTATTGTGACACGTTTATCATATACAGCTAATGATCGAATTCCAAGTTTCTAAGTGTTGTTATTCCGACAAAAGTAACAACCCTAAGTATCCCGACAAAGGTGTTAGACTTCTAATTCTTTCTTAAACACAATAATCCGACAAAGGTATTATTAAGTCTAGGTGTCACGATCTACCTTTACGACAAACTTTCCAGTAGCTATTAACGGTAAGAATTATTTGCTCAATTAAGCTTTGCGACAAAGCTTCCACTTAATCTAACAAGTTAATTCATACGATGAAGAACAAGAACTAGTAAAACATGAAATTGCATTAAGAAAAGAGTCTCAAAACGTAGTCACAATAAACGAAACCCTAAACTGAAATAGAAATTTAGCTACTCATGTCCATCGAAATAAAAACACAAGTATACATGAATGATAAAAGCAGAAAAATCTCTTCTCTAGTCGAAAACTTCGCATTCTCCTCAAGGGCCGTCTTGTTCTTCGTAAAATGTTGAGATTATAGAAACCCTTCTCCAAACCTTAATTTATAAGTTTTGGGTTTCTATATCTGTTTTTAGGCCAAATTTCCAATTTTCGGACTTGCTGACGTCATCAAAACGCGTTGCTGACGTCATCGTTGCGCCTAAGGAAGACGTTATGGGCGCGCCCAGAGTTGACATTAGCACTGCGCTTCGACTCTTGATTTGACCATCCAAATGACCTCGGATGCTCTCGGCGTGAACTAGAGAGTTGTAGAGAATTTAGTCAGCTACGCAACGACATGTAGCTCGTTTATTTCCCAGCACTCCGTCGAACCTCCAAAGGTCTGATCTGCCACTGTGGTGTTTTTGGCATGAAATGCAGTCTTTTATGCGCGTTTCCTCCTAGAGCTTCTGAAACACCTGAAATGCAAAATCATACTAAAAAGTAAATGTTCGCATATAAAAGTGTCGAAATAAATGGGATTAGTTAGTTCGAAGAGTCGTATAAATACGATTCATCACAGTGTTATGAGATTCAAAGAGGGACCGATGGTCTGTGCATGATTTACTATGTATGGACCTCCTCGGATCAAGATCAAGGTTGCCAAATATCAGAATATTTTCCAAAATAGATTAAGGGTGGCCAAAACTCATCAATGTTGCCAACTAAATTTTTGGGTGAGAAAATGCATCCAGAGGGACTGGGTGTGTGTAGCTTTTTGAAGGAATATACTGCAGTCTTTTTGACATACGGATTTGAGAAAAGGAACTATGAGAACATTCTGATGTTTGAACTTGGGGGCGATACATTTAATATCTTGGTGCTTATAGTTGATGATGGAGTGTTTGAGGCACTTTTTATTTCTAGTGACCCTCATTTGGGCAGTAACGATTTTATAAGAAAATAGTTGATTTGGTTGCTACGGTCTTTGAGCAATATGAAGGCATAAAGCTGTCGAAGGATAATGAAGTTTATTAGTGTTCAACTGAAGTTGCAGATAAAGTACACATGGAGTTGTCCTCTTTATCACAAACAAATATCAGCTTGCCTTTCTGTACAAGCACTATCAATGGAGCAACATATATGGAGACAACTCTAACGAGAGTAAAATTTGAAGAGTTATGTCAATACTTGCTTGACAGATTGTGGAAATTGGTGGAAACTTCTATGAAAGATTCCTTGGCTTATACCTTGAAAGAGAAATCCGCTTTAGGTGGTACGTTGATTAAGATCCGCAAATGGAAAAGTGCAATGCCTCTATACCCTATAGCTTTTGTTTATTTAGTGGTCCGGATCCGTCTTGATAAAGCTGATCGTTTGGAACTTATTGACAGGAGCATTGAGTCCGCGTATCTTGATATCTCAAGATATGGTGGCATTTTATTTGAGGTGATTTTTGTTGGGAGGCGAGTCCTAGATAGTGAGCCTCAATGTGATGCCAATTTACCATTTCTGATCTACATACAAAAGATACAACGAAGAAAGTCTTATTTCGTTGAAAATCTTACAAATGCCATGCAAATGGTCTTCCAATCATTAAAGATGCTCGAGGATAATGGGAAGGAAAAGCTTCTGTCTTCAGTGCCCTCAATTGCTCGCAGAAGTTGCCGTTTGTCACAAATTTCTTCCAGGAATACCTTATTGATGATAGTGTGTATGATTTTGTTGTCATTTTCAATCTAGAGAAAATCAAGGATCGACTGATATTCTTCTCCGTCTCCAAAGGGTTTCTATGAACATTTCACTATGGAAGGACTTGTTCCATCAGTGAAGTGTGGCCAGAAGATAACATTTAAGGTGAAATTGAAGGGCTTGATTAAAAAGCACTCCATATTCATCCACTACTCAATCTCTTTGGAGATGGAGAAGACCACTGAAAAGTTAGCAATTAGAGTGGGGAATACTGATTTCTGGAAGAGTTTGACTAATGATTGGGAGGGACACATTGCAGTGAAACACTTCTCAGTTGAGAGATATTTCGAATTCAAGGCCATCATTTTTGTGCTAGCAGAGACGTTTTTTGAGCTGATTGACACTAAGACGAAGCCTAACAATATTGACATATACGTGCGTCGAGTATTCATTATGCACAATTGTGAGGAGTTGATTTCAGAATATTTGGGCCTAGCCACGGGCAGCGTTAATTCTGAGGAAATGTCACTGAACATTTCTCTGGAAATGTTGAAGCATAACAAGATCCACAAGAATCTTTACATGGTAGATGTTAGTGATGAGTATGATGTTGGCCAGCATAAAAAGTACAAGGGAAATAATTTTGTTTCAGCTACTAAGGAGGCAAAGACAAAGAAGAAGATTAAGGTGTCCTATGAATGTTCTTTACTGAACAAATAATCATATTTTGATGAGGGAGTTGGAGAAGAAGATTATTAAGGAAGAGTATATGGCAGTGGAGCACTATTGTGTGGAGGGGCAACATGAGTTTAAGATCATCATGTTGGATGCTAAGAAGAAGGGTTATGGAGTGTTTGTCATGAGGGGTGATCCCAAATCCTTTGGGAAGCTAGACAACACAATGCAAATTATGGATGGACTGCTGGATGAAGAAGTAGTTGTCTTGGTCATTTCATGGCGTATTAGCAAATTTTTGATATTTTCATTGCCAAGGCCACCAGAAGGTGATGATGCTGACCTTGAGGACAAGGCCAATTTCAAGGAGGGAGGAATGTTACGTGCACAAATAAGCCAAGTTTAAGGACTTTATTATAATATGGTGAAGTGTTAATCATTTACTATAAATGATTGTAACAAGCACTGATAAACGGAAAAAAGAATTAATCAAATTTCTCTCCTCAGTGTCCTCATCCCCTTTCCTCTTCAAAACCCTAATCTTCTACTTCTCATCTAAGTCTCTTATGTTCTTCCTCCGAAATCTGTTACAAACATTCGTGTTTGTATAAGGAAAAAATTGAAATACAACGGATGGCTGCTCGAAGCTCATTAAAGATGGGAAAAGCAACGAGGTGTTTTCAGGTGACAAATGGTCTCAAGGCTTTGACAAAGGTAAAGGTTTGATGGGTCAAGCGGGTTTTGGGTCGAGTGAAGATGAAAGAAGCGGGCTCAGAGGAGTTAACATATGATTGGTAAATTACTTAGCATTCACGGATGACAGTATTGCCAGACTTATGAAAGGAAATACGACATTGTGACTTTGTGATGAATTCGACAAAGGGGCAACAAACCCACATGAAAAAGAAGCAAAGAAGAACCAAAAATGGAGTTTGCGGGGCAACCTATGAAGGCTAAAGCGTAGTTAGTTGTTAATGAAAACTTAAGAAGAGCGCTGGAAAGGGAAATCGGGAGAGTTGAAGCAAGTTGGCAGAGGAAGAGTAACGATTTTGAGATAGGGGATGCGGCATGCGACAGTTTTGATTCAACATCGGCAACGATAGGGGAGCGGTCCCGCCAACTGCAACGCTTCAAAATTGAACATATTCCAATGTGAACGAAAGGCTATGCTACCAAATTGTTGTCACGTGTAGCCATAATCCCAAAAAATAGAGAAAATTCGATATTCTGCCAAAAGATCGATTTGCGGTCGTGAGGAGCAGCGACGGGGTATGGATGGGGATGAGAAAAGCAAGTCACGTGAGAATTTTAAAAAAATAACCCAAAACGGCGTCGTTTCCTATCTCGTTGTTTTTCTTCGCTCTGTATGGCATCTTTATCCTGAGCAACTAGATCTCATACTGCAAAGCTAAAAACAGCCAATTAAAATGATATTATTTTGATAAAATTACATCATTTTTATATTTTTCATATATAAGAGTGCAGTTTAGGTAAAAACCACGATTATATATGCAAACTAAAAACCGGATTTTAAACTGACACGTGTCCAATTTTTCCGAAATCCCGGTTAAAACACGGAGGGACATTATAGTCATTCCACATATCCCATTCATTTTATTTTTAATTTAGTCCTCGATTTGTTAATGTTCAGGCTTAAAAAAACAAAAAAAACAAACTTAAAGCATAATGTTCCGACTTATTTTGTAAATGTTCAGACTTAGAAAAACAAAATAAACAGACTTAAAGGATAATGTTCAGAGTTATTTTGTTAATGTTCAGACTTAAAAAAACAAAATAAACGGACTCAAAGCATAATGTTCAGACTTATTTTGTTAATGTTCAGACTAAAAAAAATAAACAGACTTAAAGCATAATGTTCAGACTTATTTTTTTAATGTTCATACATATTTTGTTAATGATCAGACTTATCAGACTTCATTAATAATGTTCATACTTAAATGGATAATGATCAAACTTAAATTGCTAATGATCAGACTTAAATTGATAATGTTCAGACTTAAATTGATAATGTTCACACTTAAATTGATAATGATCAGACTTAAATTGATAATGTTCACACTTAAATTGATAATGATCATACTTAAATTGATAATGTTCAGACTTAAATTGGTAATGTTCAGACTTAACTTGATAATGATCAGACTTAAATTGATAATGTTCAGACTTATCAGACTTAAATTGATAATTTTCCGACTTAAATTGATAATGTTCAGACATATCAGACTTAAATTTATAATGTTCAGACTTATCAGACTCAAAATGATAATGTTCAAACTTAAATTGATAATAATCAGACTTATCAGACTCAAAATGATAATTTACAGACTTAAATTGATAATGTTCAGACTTAAATGGATAATGATCAGACTTAAATTGATAATGTTCAGACTTATCAGACTCAAAATGATAATGTTCAGACTTAAATTGATAATAATCAGACTTAAATTGATAATGATCAGACTTAAATTGATAATGATCAGACTTAAATTGACAATGATCGGACTTAAATTGAAAATGTTCAGACTTATATGGATAATGATCAGACTTAAATTGATAATATTCAGACGTATCAGACTTAAATTGATAATGGTTAGACTTAAATTGATAATGTTCCGACTTATCAGACTTAAATTGATAATTTTCAAATTATCAGACTTAAATTGATAATGTTCACACATAAATTGATAATGATCATACTTAAATTGTTAATGTTCAAACTTAAATTGATAATGACCGGACTTAAATTGATATTGATCAGACTTAAATTGATAACATTCAGACTTATACGACTTAAATTGATAATGTTCGGACTTAAATTGATAATGATCATACTTAAATTGATAATGTTCAGACTTAAATGGATAATGATCAGACTTAAATTGATAATGATCAGACTTAAATGGATAATGTTCAGATTTATCAGACTTAAATTGATAATGTTCAGACTTATCAGACTTAAATTGATAATGGTCAAACTTAAATTGATAATGATCAGACTTAAATCTATAATTATCAGACTTAAATTGATAATGATCAGACTTAAATGATTGATGGGAGCAAATGAAAAATCTGGTAGAGGTAAGCTTTATATCGTTGCGTAGCTAACTTAATTCCCTACAAGTCTCTAGTTCACACCGAGAGCAAGTGAGATCATTTAAGAGGTTGAAAAACGCGGAAGGCAGACACCAGTGTAACCCGCTACGAATTTTGCAGCTGCGCTCACTTTGACTCGTGTTTTGACCTTGTAAACGACTTTTTCTGCTCTTGATATGAACTAGACAGTTTTAGAGCTTTGAGTTAGCTACGCAACGACGTAAAGTTCGTCTCTATCGGATATTTAGTTAGTTCCCGGCACTCGTTTGAAACATCAAGGGTCTAATATGTCGTTAACGACGTTATTTTTTTAGGACGTTTATACTCTCGCATCTGTTATGTATTTTTAAATAAGTCCATTTTAATTCCTTTTTTTTACAAAAATCGCCCCAAATTATGATTGGTGTGTCGAACTCTTAGGTAGTTTATAATTTTTATATTTAAATGTGGTTATTATTTGATCCAAAACCATATCAATAAAACTTAGGAAATAAAAGTCAGAATCCCTTAACTGAGTTTATTAAAGGGTATAGATCCGGCAAAAACCTATTTATTTATAAAAACTATAAACTTCCTCAAAAGTTGACACGTGGCATATTTGTCAAAATTTCGTAATCCAACATGGATGGGCAAAATAGTCTTTTGATATTTTCGTTATTAATTAAATTTAATTCAATTAATTCTAAGTATAATTTTCAGAGTTATTTGATAATGTTCAAAGTAAAGGTCTGTCCATTTGAACTGAAACTTAACTGATATTAACTGTAACTAAACTGATATTAACTAGTATTAACTTATATTGACTGATATTAACTGATATTAACTGATATTAACTTAAATGAAACTTATATTGACTGATATTAACTTATCATCATCATCATACCATCATCATGATATCATCAAGACCATCATCATCATACCATCATCATTAACATACCATCATCATCATACCATAATCATCATACCATCACCATCATCATACCATCATCATCATGCAATCATCCTCATCATACCATCATCGTCATCATACCATCATCATCATACTATCATCATCATCATTCCATCATCATCATCATGCCATCATCATCATACCGTCATCATCATCATCAACATACCATCATCATCATATCATCATCATGGTGGTATGCTGATGATGATGGTATGATGATGATGATGATATGATGATGATATGATGATGATGGTATGATGATGATGATGGTATGGTGATGATGGTATGATGATGATGGTACGATGATGATGATGATATGATGATGATGGTATGATGATGATGATATGATGATGACGGTATGATGATGATGGTATGATGATGATGGTATGATGATGATGGTATGACGGTGATGGTATGATGATGGTGGTATGATGATGGTGGTATGATTGTATGATGATATGATGATGGTATGAAATTTATATTGTATGATGATATGATGATGGTATGAAAAATCGATTTAAATTGAACTTCACTTAACTTAACTGAAACTTAACTGAAATTTATATTAACTTACATTGACTGAAATTAACTTGTATTAACTTATATTGTCTGAAAGTAACTTATCTTATCTTAACCGTCAAAAATATAAGTTCAAATGGACATGGTCTAATTTGATAATGTTCAGAAGTTAACATAATGTTCAGACTTGACGTTATTTTTTTCGGACGTTTATACCCTCGCATATATTATGTATTTTTATATAAGTGCGTTTTAATTTTTGTATTTACAAAAAGTGCCCCGAATTATGATTGGTCGAGAGTGTCAGGTGTCGATCTTAGATGGTTTATATTGTGTATATTAAAATGTGGTTTTTATTTGATCCAATTTCTTATTTGCACATATAAATATAAGAGTGCGGTTCAGGTAAAAACCACTATTATATATGAAAACTAAAAACTGGATTTCAAGCTGACACCTGTCCAATTTCGTCGAAATCTCGAATATAACATGGAGGGGCATTATATTCATTTCACATATCTCGAATTTCAAATCAGACTTAAATTGGAATGATCAGACTTAACTTGGAATGATCAGACTTAAAACATCAATATCCAGACTTAAACAGCAGTATCCAGACTTAACTTGCAATGATCAGACTTAACTTGGAATGATCAGACTTAATAATTAGACATAAAACAGTAATATCAAGACTTAAAACAACAATATCCAGACTTAACTTGGAATGATTAGACTTAACTTGAAATGATCAGACATAATAATCAGACTTAATTGGCATGATCAGACTTAACTTGGAATGATCAAACTTAAAACAGTAATATCCCGACTTAAGCAGCAATGATCAGACTTAACATGCATATATCAGACCTAACTTGGAATGATCAGACATAATAATCAGACTTAATTGGAATGTCAGACTTAACTTGGAATGATCAGACTTAAAACAGCAATATCCAGACTTAAACAGCAATGCTCAGACTTAACTTGCAATGATCAGACTTAACTTGGAATGATCAGACATAATAATCAGACTTAATTGGAATGATCAGACTTAACTTGTAATGATCAGACTTAGGACCTGTCCATTTGAACACTATTTTTTTACGGTTAAGATAAGATAAATTCCTTTCAATCAACATAAGTTACTTTCAGTTACCTTCAGTCAATATAAGTTAATATAAGTTTCAGTTAAGTTAAGATAAGATAAGTTACTTTCAACATACCATCATCATCATACCATCATCATACCACCACCATCATCATCATATCATCATCATACCATCAGCATATCTTATCATCATATCACCCTCATCATCATATCATATCATCATCATCATCATCATATCATCATCATCATCATACCAGCATCATCATATTACTATTCATCATCATAACATCATCATCATACTATTCATCATCATATTACTATTTATCACCATCATCATCAGTATATTACTATTTATCACCATCATATTACTATTCACCATCATCATCAGTATATTACTATTCATCATCATTATATTACTATTCATCGCCATCATCATATTACTATTCATCATCATACTATTACTATTCATCACCATCATCACAACCATCGTAATCATCAGTATATTACTATTCATTATCATCATATTACTATTCATCCTCATCATCACAACCATCATCATCAGTATATTACTATTCATCATCATATTATTATTCATCACCATCATCATCATATTACTATTCATCACCATCATCGTATTACTATTCATCTGTCAATATAAGTTTCAGTTAAGTTAATATCAGTCACTATAAGTTAATATCAATCACTATAAGTTAATATCAAATCACTATAAGTTACTATCAGTTAAGATAAGATAAGTTTCAGTTCAAATGGACGGCCCCTTAACTTGGAATGATCAGACTTAACTTGGAATGATCAGACTTAATAATCAGACTTAACTTGGAATGATCAGACTTAAAACAGCAATATCCAGACTTAAACAACAATTATAAGACTTATCTTGCAATGATCAGACTTAACTTGCAATGGTCAGAGTTAACTTGGAATGATCAGACATAATAATCAGACTTAATTGGAATGATCAAACTTAATAATCAGACTTAAAATAGCAATATCTAGACTTAAACAACAATATCCAGACTTAAACAGCAATATCCATACTTAAAACAGCAATATGCAGACTTAAAACAACAATATCCATACTTAAACAGCAATATCCAGACTTAAAACAGCAATATCCAGATAAGTCTGGATATTACTATGTAAATTTTTAGGACGATTATACACTCGCATCTGTTATGTATTTTTAAATAAGTCCGTTTTATTTATTTTTTTATTTACAAAAATCATACCAAATTATGATTGGCCGAAATATACACGTGATAATATTTTATTCGATTTTTAGTATTTATTTATAACCTTTGTTTATATTTGATCCGTTTTTTAAATATAAATGAACACCATTTTCATATCTCTCACCAATTGGTGCTGTGGTTGGATCCAAATTCTCCGTTTGTTTCTCTCCAAGGCTTTATTGGGCCGAATTGTTGACAAAGCCCATCTCAAAGCCATCCTCCCTGTTAAACCTCGTCTTCCTTAGTTGCTAGGGTTTCAGAAGCATACTCGAACGACCGGAGAAGAAGCTGCGGTTGGTGAGACGATGGGTAAGCTCTCGAAAATGCCTTCCAAATGTTGGGATCAGCTAATTTTCATTGGTTGATTTCCTAATTTTTGAATTTGCAGCGAGAATTAAGGTCCATGAGCTTCGCGCCAAGACAAAGGCTGACCTTCTGAGCCAGCTGAAGGATCTGAAGACCGAACTCTCTCTGCTTCGCGTTGCTAAAGTCACTGGTGGCGCTCCTAACAAGCTCTCCAAAATGTACTTGTTAAAAAGAATCAGATTATTGATTCAAATATTATTATCAATTCTCCTTGTTGTTCAGAAAAATGCTGTAGTTTTTTGGTTTGATAGCTTCCGGTTTTGTGATTTTAATGTTTGATATTTGTTGATGTAGTTTGGAGTCAAATGCCTCCGATATTGTTAGTATAAGAGGTTTTTGTTTTAACTGTCATCTTTGAAATTGTGCATTCAGTAAGGTGGTGAGGCTATCCATTGCACAAGTGCTAACTGTGATGTCTCAGAAGCAGAAGGCTGCTCTGAGAGATGCATACAAGAACAAGAAGTATTTGCCTCTTGATTTGCGTCCCAAGAAGACCAGGGCTATCCGCAAGCGTCTTACCAAACATCAGGTACTTGTTCGCTTATCAGCTGCATTGTTTATGTTAATGTCAGCCGATGCTTATTATATGCCTTTTTCTGTTAAAGGTTCTATGTGGTAGATACAGTTATGTACTTGGATGATTAGTGCTGATGCCTAGTCTAGATTTGCAGACTGCTGGCTGTATCTTCAGATATCTACTGCTTGAGCATTGATTCAATTTATCGCTCATGTATTTTCATAACAAAGTCCTTTATGAAATATGTGGTTCACAATGTTCTATAATTATGCTATAAGTCATAAGATGTCCAGTCAGTGTGCTACTTGTAATTCATTTACCTTGTCCATATAAGTGTCTCCTCGGTGAAGATCCATACATATTTCAGCTTCGTATGTTTTATGTCATTGGCTCGTTGCTTTCCAGTTTTACTGTTGTTCCCTTATAGCTAATTCCGACTGAACTGTTCATGTTTTATTTTTCTGCCCTGTAATGATTGTTGAATCTGTTCTGATTGATTTTTATCTTTGCTTTATTCAGGCATCATTAAAGACTGAAAGGGAGAAGAAGAAAGAACTTTACTTCCCACTAAGAAAGTATGCCATCAAGGCTTAGGATGGATAATATTCTATCAGTCTCCGCTGACCTTTTTCTTGTGAAACACTTGGGTCCAATGATATTGAAACTCATGGTTTGGTTATTTTTTATATCAGATCCTTTTTCTTGAGAAACACTTGGTTTTTGAGATATTTTGGGTTAAGGCTAATGGTATTTACTATTGTGAAAATATGTGTTTAGGGAGGAATTCAAATGGAGAACAAGAGCATATAAGGGATAAATTGAGAAAGGAATGTCATTGCTTAATGATTGACATTAATCTTTTGTGATTCTCTTTATATAGAACTAGGAGTACATGGATATATAAAAAGACTAGCAATAAAGATTGGTATAAGAAGCACACCATTGGGCACCCCTAGGACATTAGGGAAGAGGATAATAGTCATCCCCTTTATGATGATATTTATAACATTCTTCCTAGGATGACTTGTATAAATATTACGTCTCATGAAAACCTTACTAGGAAAACTCTGTGGGAAAAACTTAGTGAAAGAAAAAGAGTACATGTTGTGTACAGTATGCATAAATGTTACCTTATTAAATACATTATTTAGGAAAACTCGTAAGGATAGAACTTCAAATAAAAAAAAGAGTGTAACGCGTATTCTCCTTCAATGTAGTCTTCAATGTAAATCTCCAAGCTGTCGCATGCCGATTTTACGATATAGTTTCTAAACGGGAGTTGTGAGAAGTGCATATGTAATTAAATCTGCAAGGTTATCACAAGAACGAGTCTGACAAATATTAATCTCTCTTTTCTTATGATGTTAATATGTAAAGAAGAATTTTGGTGGGATGTGTTTCGTCATGTCTCCCTTTATACAATCATTTTTTATTTGAAATATAATAGCAGCATTAACCTCAAATAAGATAGTAAAGCTTTTTTTTGTCGCGTGAAAGGCCACATAATCCTTTGATATGATGGATTAAAGACCTCATCCACACACATTCGCAACTTGCTTCATGAATGCTAATATTTCAACATGATTTGAAAAAGTAAAAGTCTTTTTCATTGAGCGCAAAGATATAGCGGTATCATCCTATGTAAACACATTCCCGTTTGTGATTGCACTTAGAGTCAAATAAATACCCGTCATCGGCATATCTAATTGATCTTTTTTGGAATTATTTTCAATAAAATAAGCTCATAACAGTTGTTCATCGAAGATATCTTAAATCTGCTTAACGTTAGTTCCATGTTTTCGAGTTAGAGATGAACTTTATCTTACTAGTAAATTGACCGAAAATGTAATGTCAGGTTGTGTACAATTAATAAGATACATTAGTGCTTCAATTACACTAAGATATGGTACCTTAGAACCAAGTAGTTCTTCATCATTTTCTCGAGGACGAAATGAGTAACTTGTCACATTAAGTGATCGAACAACCATAGGCGAACTCGTAAGATATGATTTATCCATGTTAAATCGTTTGAGGGTCCTTTCATTACATAATGACTGACGAAAAAATATGCCCTTTGATTAATGCTCAATTTGCAGGCTAAGGTAGAATTTTTTTTCCAAGTTTTTCATTTCAGATTCATTTATTCAGATATGCAATCGTCTCGGTAAATTCATCAGGGGTTCCAATGATATTTAAGCCATGAATAATAAAAAAAATATTATTTTTATCTTTTTAATAAAAATATTTGGACAAATTGCATTATTGATATACCCTTCTTTCAAAAGATATTCACTTAGAGGATTGACCCGATTATTTTAATCCACATTAAAGCTCTTTGTAGTGTAGGTTAATTTATTGAATACTTTTCCCTTGGTTTTGAGCTTCATGCTTACGAGAACTTTAATCATTCGGAAATTTTAATATAAACATCATTATCAAGTGACCCACATAAACAGGTTGTCACATCATCCATTAAATTCATATGGAGTTCTTCCCAAACCGACAAACCCAGTAAAAATCTGAATGTTATCGCATCCATGATCGGTGAAAATGTCTTTTCATAATTAATGTATGGCCTTTGCGAGAAGCCTTATGCTACTAGTCATGATTTATATCTTACGTCTACACTTTTCTCATTTTTTTGCGCACAATTACCCATTTATAAGCAACAGTTTTGATATGTTCTGAGGTGTTAGGGCAGTTTTCTCAAAGACTATGCATTTTTTCAAGTGAATTTGATTCTGCATCGATGAAGTTTTTCCATTTTGGCCAATCATTTCTTTATCGGCATTCATCAACCTATCTTGGCTCATGATCCTCATTTTCCTCTCTAGTGTCTAAAGCTATAGCATATGCAAATATATTGTCCACCGTAATTTCTTTTTTATTTTATCTTTTCTCTGAAATGACATAATTGATAAAAAAAATGCATCATTATCATCATTTTCAGGTATCTCGTTATCTTGTGAAGATGTTTCTTCATGAACCATTTTTCTTGAACCTTTCTTTTTCGTGAATTTTATACTTGGATCAATTGAAAACAAATTCTTGGCATTGCGAATTTATAATCTCGCTTACACCTTTATAATCTCGCAAATGTAAGTGTATCCAATCAAAGCAATTTTTATGAAGGTCACTATCCATTTTTTCTTGGTGATTATACATTTTCTTTATATCCTTTCAACGAATTTAAGAATCTTTCATTTTCAAATATTTATATCAATCACATAGAGATGATGACAAAGGAATATCATGACTTTTGCCTTGTTTGTGATTCCTTTTTTTTTTTTTTAGTATCTTGAAGATTCATGTAATTGAGGCGGATTTCATGAATCTACGCCAAAAAAATTATTTCCAAAATTGTTAAGAGTATTGATAGCTTTGTAACATTTGACTATAAAGATAAAATGAGATAATAAACTAAGAAATGAATTTCATTAATAAAATGTAATGAAATGAAATGAAATATTGAATGAAAGTTGCATATAAATTATGTATGGCATAGAAGCACGTCCATATGAAAATAACATATTATAAACAAACAAAAAATCATATTCCAAAATAAAATATTAAGCATGTGCATGTTTTAAAGAAAATCATTTTATGACATATAAAATTAAGAATCGAAATGTTTTAAAACAACGTGATTAGATGAAATAAACATGCTATAACATAAAAGGAATTGATTCATAATATGCATGCTATTAACATAAAGAAAATTGATTCAAAATATGCATGCTATGCTATAAACATAAAAGAATGCTAAGCATCATTGATATTTAGCGAATTGGACTCAAGTTTGCTATCATTGCATCTAAAAGAATAGGGACGAAGAGGATAGTGTGTCACTACCTAGAATGTTGGATTTCTCAAAAAAATCATGCTGGTAACGTGTAGTGAAAATATGTGTGTTTACCGAGGAACTCAAATGAAGAACAAGAACATATAAGAGAGAAATGTATAGAGGAATATTATTGCTTAATGATATATATAATTTTTTTACAAATGATCCCTTTATATAGGACTACGAGTACATGCGGATATATGAGAAGACTAACAGTAAAGATACGTATAAGTAACACACCATTGGGCACCCATTGGACACTTGGGGCACATCATTGGACACTTGGAAAGAGGGTAAATGCTATCTACTTAATGATGATATTTATAACTCTCCCATTGGATGACTTGTATAAATATTATGTCTCCATAACCTTACTGGGAAAACCTAGTGAAGGAAAACAGTACATATTTTGTATAGTAAGCATAAATGTTACCTCATTAAAAATATTATTTAGGAAAATTCATATGGATAAAGTCTAAAATAAGGAAAAGAGTGAAATGTAGCCTTCAAAGTAAATCTCTAAGCCTTCGTATGCCGATTTGATGGATTGATTTCTCTAAGCAAGTTGTGGGAAGTGCCTTTGTAAATAAATATGGTAGGTTATCACAAGAACGAATATGATGTATCTATCTCTCCATTCATATGAATTTCATGTGTAAAGAAGAACTTTGGTGAGATGTGTTTTGTCCTGTCACTCATTATATAGCTGATCAGTTGTAATTTAGCGTCAATATTCGAATAGAATTCAAATACTATTGCTAGTCACGATTAATCAAAACAATTTATATTGACTCGGGAAACCCAAGGTCGTACCCAAAAGACAGGTGATTAAACTAATGGTGCTAACGATTAAATTCGGAAAGTCTAATGGTTGGGGGGGGGGGGGATTTGTTCCTTTAAAAGGATGATAGCAGGATTTACTATCCAAAAGAGAAATGTGATCAACGAAAAAGGTAAATAATCAATTCAAAGATGACTAGGGATCTAATTTTCCACCTAGACAATTATTGTGATAGTAAATGGGGATGCCAACGATGAAATCACATGCACATGTTTAGAATTTGGCTATTGCAACAATAACACCAAGTTCAACTCACGCTACAACTTAGTATAAAGAGGTTGCATCTCGCATAATGCCTCACACTCACGCTCTATTGGCATTATAGAATATGAATATCTAGTCTCACACTCACGCTCTATTGACTAGATGATCATACTCTTGCTAGGTCCAAGCCATTCTCATTAGAATAAAAGTGTCGCCATGTAACACAAAAACCCTAATGCTTCTTCATTTAGATCAATTGAAATCATGCTTTTCAACGCAAGTTACATCAAACATGAAATCAAGCATAATTGCTATTGAGGACTTCTCACAAACACCTTATAGGCAATTCGAAACATTAAGTTCAAATGAAGAAGAGTCATATGCAAATCATTCATCAATAGCATCCATAATATTTACAATATCACAAACATGTCTAAGGGGTCCATAGATCCCCAACCAAGGTCACTACTCACTCATGGTGAGATTACAATCAAAAACAACAATAGATGAGTAGAAAAACATGTAGATGATGGAGTTTAGGAATCTAGAACCAATAAGGGGCAATCAATATGAAGGATGATCCGATCCAAGTGTTGTTGATGACTCTGGAAAAGTCCGGTTTCTTCTCCAAGCAATCTTCTCTCTGAGAACCCAGCAAAAATCCAGAAAAATCCAAGCCGGCGGCTGAAAAACCCTAGCTTCCTATTTATACTTTTCCGTAAAAACCCAAACTTTACGACGTCATGCGATCGCATGAATGGTTCATGCGCTCGCATGAACTCCTGAAGGCTTGGTCTTGTGCGATTGCGGCTTGAGATGATGCGCTCGCATGATATTCTTATGCGACTGGTTTGTCTTATGCGAGCGCATGATATGCTTATGCGATCGCATGGTCCTTTGGTTGTGCGATCGCATGGGTTTTGCATGCGACTGGTTTGTCTTATGCGAGCTCTGGGAAGTCATTCGTGCGAGCGCATGACTTTATCATGCGACTGCTCCGATCCATGCGAACGCATGAATGGATCATGCGAGCGCATTCTTTTGAAGGATTCTTGCTCCGACTTCTATTTTGCTCTTTTTCGCTCTAGAATGCTCGGTTTGCTCCAAAATCACTGCTCACTTGTGTTCTCAGCTGAATCTCTGTAATAGGCCTGAAATGAACCACAAAGTATCAAATAGCAAGTGAAATCGTGAAGGAATGATCGAAACAATAAGCATAGAGGTTGCCTAAGATGCATATATTTTGGTGCTATCAATAGCCATTTATAATTTGAGCTATACAAGAAGCATTATCCTCACATAATTGTTGCCTGAAAGGTCACATGATCCTCTGATATGATGGATTAGAGAACTCAGCCACACACATTGGTAACTTGCTTCACGAAGTGCTAATATGTTAGCATGATTTGAAAAAGTGGTTGTAAGAGTCTTCTTGATACAGCGCCAAGATATAGCGGTATCACCATATGTAAACTCATAAACCGTTTGTGATTGCGCTATATGAAGGTCAGCTAAATACTCGGCATCAGCATATCTAATTAATCTTGATTATGAGTCCTTTGAATAAAATAAGTCTATATTAGTTGTTCCTCGAAGATATCTTAAAATATGTTTAACGCTAGTCGTCCATTGTCTTCGAATTGGAGAAGAATTGTATCTTAAATTGACCGAAAATGCAATATCAAATCATGTACAATCGGACAAATTATTCTTCAGCTCCAATTGTATTAAGATATGGTACTTCATGACCAATTATTCTTCATCCCTTCTCGAGGAAGAAATGGATATTTTGTCACATTATGTGATCGTTATGCCCCTACTAAATATTACTATATTTGTCCTAAGAAGTTCTTACCTTAGGACTCAACAACCATCGGCGAACTCACATGATATGATTTATCCATGATAATTGATTTGGGGATCCTTTCGACATATAATGACCGATGAACAAAAATGCCCTTTGATAAATGCACAATTTTTAAATGAATGCAAAATTTTGTTTTTCTCAAGTCTTTCATTTCAAATTCATTTTTCAGATATGCAATCATCTCAGCAAGTCCATCGGGGATTCCAATGATAGTTAAATCATCACTATAAAAAACCGGTTTTTATCTGTTTGATAAAAACACATGGACATAATGCATTGTGGATGTACCCATCTTTCAAAAAATATTCACTTACAAGATTGTAACACATTCGACCGAAATGCTTCAATCCACATAAGCTCTTTGTAGCTTTATTAAATACATTTCCCGTGGTTTTGAGCTTCATGCTTCAAGTAATTTTAATCATTTTAATCATTTAATATAATTTCATTATCAAGTGACCCACATAAATTGGTTGTAGCGACATCCAATCAAATCATTAGGAGTTCTTCTAAAATTGACGTGTAGTATTTTGAGCGTCAAAATTTTTTTATAATGCCGGTAAGAACCGGATCGCCCAAGGGAGCAAGTTTAAACTTTTGCATTATTTAAGGTTGTATTTCTACTTATCCTAACCCAAATCGAGTTTTTGCTAGGTTTGTATAGTTTAAAATAAATGGAAGTAAGAGATGGTTTTGTCGATTTCAAGAGATATTTCGGGGAACTACTTCACTCACCTAACATTTAAATCAAGTTTTTATTATCTAGCATGCATGGATTTACCTATATTGATTGGAAAATAGCCGCACACTCCAAGTATGAACCTCACCCTTTCGGCGCTATTGGTTTATATTGGAAATGTACCTTAAACTACAAACCTCACCCTTTCGGCGCTATTGGTTCGAATCAAGTAACTCGCTGATGTTTACCAAATCTCGTCGCATAAATATGGGGAGTCCTTGTCGTAAAACTAGGCTTTCTCGTTACATTCTCGGGCTACTCTCCCGTAGTCACCGAGTTTATAACGTGTATTTACTTAATAGTCGGATATTAAATCTCACCCTTTCAGCGCTATTGACTTAATATGTCAACGCAATGCACTTAATTAAGCATTTCGTCAAATACCTAGTATGTATCGCTTGGATAAGCGCTAAGTGAAAAGCTAACACTATACAAAAAAGGAAGCCACATAAATCATAGCGCTTGAAAAGCTACGCAATGCTTTTTTACATTTGCTACGAATATCAGCTTCGTATTTTGATTTAATTCGTACGCATATTATGCCTTTGAACCCAACAAACAGTTAATCAGTTACGTATAACCAAATCCAACAAACACGTATTTTGATTCAGTTAATACGAATCATATATTTGACTTTGAGTCATGAGCATAAATACAACCACTCTACGAACTATGTCTAATAAAGTACAAATAATAGAATTAATAGAATATCAATGGGACACAGTATGAAGTTACGAATGATGCATAGTGTACTACGAATTTTAAGAACTCTGAAGTTATGAATGATGCACATACACAATACAAAAAAGACTAGTTTTAATTCACAAATCACAACTCTGATGTCAATAAACAAAAACTTTTAATGAAAACTAACATAAAAATCCCACACAAATCATAGCGCGCAAATTCAAAATCGGAAATCAGCGACACGGTATATCAAATTCAAATAAGCCACACCGATTGGAAAATCATAATCGTAAAACAATCGCATCCGATGAGAAATCATAAAGCTGGATCTACTAATTACCATTGTAAGAGGAATGAGTGATAGATCGAGGCGGCGCCGGAGGTCTTCGATAGATCGCAGTTGAATCAAATTAGTCGATCGTGTAGTCGTGTTCGCTGAAATTAGGTATTGAATCAGCTCGGTTATATGTTTTAAATAGTGGACTAAAATGCCCCTAATACATATGTTAGTCGTGCGATTAATGTGAAATATGAAATTAATTTGATCTAATCCTGATCGTAGATTAATAAAAATGAAAGGCTGGTGTTAATTCTTATTTCTCACCATAAAGCCACTTCTTACCAGATCTCAACCCAGTAACTGTATATGATAAAACATGAATTAATTTTCAAGATACAGCCTGCAAGTGTCATACGAGGACTAAAACCTGTTAGGCCACAATCCATTTTTTGACACCAGCTAATTCTTCAATATCTCAAGGTATATCAATTGAGTTTGATGATTAATAAATGAATGACCACCAAAATCCAAATCACTATAAGCTGTACAGGTGCAAAGGAAGCTACCATTATTTTGCCGGTTCCACCTTTAGTTCCATCATTTGATGTGAGTTTCAGCAGAAAAGAGTTGCTGGATATCCTTGACATGCAACTTAAAAAAATATGTGTTGAAGACAGTATTTGACAAATCTTTATTGCACAACGAACATGACACAGGACAACATATGTTTCATGGTATCTTTGACATATACAACTTACACGTGTGACAGAAGGTTAACAGGAAAATCTGCCTGCTGGATCTAACTTATCTGCTTCGTTCAGATGATTAACTGGCTCGCAGTTCCCTTTCAAGTTCATCAAATTCCCAATTGTCAATTTCTTCTGTGGAATAGTCCTGACTTAGTTTCCCAAATTCTGATTCAAACTTGGCTAGCTCAGAGTCGGGGTCAACATCATGCTCCACATTGACAGAAGGCAAGCAAGACGAGTCTGGTTTTGTAGATTTTGGTGACCCAAGCGCTCGACTTGGGGGTTTCGATGGACTTTCAGGTTGAAATTCACTATGTGAATTGTCTGCCTTGGGGGATGGAGACTCTATTTTTAAAAGGGGTCGTTCAACAAAGTCAAATTCTTGACGTATCTTTTCGATGTCATCCAGTAGCTCTTTCACCTTTGATTTATCCTTCCTGGAAAACAAATAGCACATCATCACTATGACTGAATGTCATCATTACATGATTTTACTCAACGTAAGAGCTCCATACCTGGAGGAATTTTCACGCTGTGCACAGTAATGCTCTTTAATATTATCAACCACACTGAAGGTTGTAATAATCTAGACGACAAAATCACCCAATTAGACAAATGCATGAGCAAACAATTACAAATTCTCCTACGTTTTCAAACAGCTTAACACTTTTGGCACTTATTTGTTTTTAAACCCAAAATACGAAACCTTTTACGCACATGGAGAAATGTCATCAGCATACCTTGGCTTCATAGTCTCTATATTCTTCCTCTAAATTTCTTCTCAGGTTTAGTTCTTTAGACACCTCATCTGCTATGGGCACTTCTGACCTGCAAACTCGTAATTATAAGATTTTCTTACGATAACGATGTATGCAATGCCGAAGACGGAGGATTACTCTTTGTTCAAATTCTTTAAGTTCTCTACATATTTCCCAATCCGCTGGACAGAAGGCTTTAGTGTCTCCTACAATGGAAATACATTTCTGAAGATACAAGAACATAGAAGCTTTTGACAAAAAACGACTAGGGAGTCACCTTGTATTCAGAAAGCAGCTTAATGACCAAGTTAGAAAAATAATCCTCGTGAATCACCAGTTCATCGCTATAAGAAAAGAAAACCAGATATTATTACATATGCTTCTCTCTCTCTTGTATTTGACATCATGTAATATATGTATTCAAAACATAATCTCCATTTATTAAATGCTTGTCAAACAGTGCATGGTGGCCGTGTTTGGCCGGCTTATTGCTCCAGTAAAGAATTAATTTACTATGAATAGTAGGTCATATGAATCATAAGTGAACGGAGCATACTTGATCTGTTTCTCTTTCGTTGTTGAAAATGAATTCTGGAGAGTCCATGTGTCTTCCAAGAAATTAATCCATGTACCAAGGACATCAGCTTCAGCCTTACAGGAGGCTATAGATTTTGACAGCTCAATTTCCTAGAGCAAAAGAAGAAAGAATGGAATGAGGCGAAAATAAATGTTGACATAAAAACATAACTTTCGATTGAGATGACTGACTACGCACGGAACAACTGTACAAGCAATTAATGATCTCAACATGCAAATTTTGCGCCATAGAGTATATGCCCCGTGCGAAACAGAAAAGAGACTAACTTTTGATGTCAAATGTTCTACAATCTGATCATTAGCTTCATCAAAATGGTTCTTTTCTTCCATGGTATTGCGCATTCGTGCTTGTGCTGCAGCCAATGAGATGTTCACCTGCATTGTGTAGGTTAAACATTGAAGGTTTGAAATTAGTTCCTACAACTTCATGAAAGAGCTGCTGTTTTGAAGTGCAACCAGGTTTATAAAACGGGAGTATTTTACATAAGTTACACAAGCCGGTGGCTATTCTACTGAAATATGCTTCCAAGTTTGGTTACAAAAGGTACAGTGTCAAAACATAAAACTACAGAAAATATTATACATAACATCAATACACTCGTTACATGTCTTCTTAAAGTCCCCCAATACTCTCCAATATTGGCATCAGTAGGTGGCCAAATATACTAGTAGATATTTTTTTTATAATAAAAACAGAGATTGTTCAAAAAGAGTTGGATGTAAGGAACCTTTTTCAACTCTGCTTCAAGCTTATCTCTTTGTTTCTCAAGCTCCTCAATTTCAGATGCCAGTTCCTTGAAGAAGACAGGATCAAAGTTGAATATCAAAATAACAGATATGCTAAGAGGACATATGATATCAACGGATGCGTTTCCATCAATCAGAAACCTTCTCTTTCTCATTAGCTTCACTTGTTTTGGTCTCACGAACTTTCAATGCTTCCTCTTTCTGGGATCTGTTAGAAACAAGTATACTTACATTTGGGCAACTAAGAAAGAAGCAGTGATTCCCTGCCGAATTTGTTGGTAATGATTTACTGAATCAATGGGTTATTTTGCTTCACTTATAAAGACAAAGTTCTTACCGATGATCTAATATGCGCTTTTCAGCTTTTGCAGAAGAGTTAGCCAGAGACTCTGATAAGACTTTCAGTTTATCTACCTGTGGACACCATTAAAGAACAAGCTCATGATGAACCTTGCTCTAACCATGCTAAGTCTCATATATAACATTCAGTATTTTCAACTTCTTGTGTAATACGGGAGTAAACAGAAGATGAAAGGGGTACCCCGACTGGATGGATAGGTCAATAAGGATCACTAATTATTGTCATCAAACCTACATTAGTCTGTTGTCCTTCCCTACCACAGGATGCAGGGCGCAGGATGAAAGCTAATAACCGAATAAAAACAAAGCAGACAAAGTATATCTACTTCAGAAATGATGACATAGGTGGGAGATGTTAACAATGCAGTAACAAATGAGATTTTGTCTAAAACAAGACTGTAAAAAACATATATAAGAGTGAGGACGAAGCCAAACCTTCTGAGCATGTATTTCGGGAGAGTCACCACTGCTTAAAAATTTCTTTTTGAGCAAAAGTCCCTCCAACTTTGAGCAAATTCGTATTTGAGCAAGAGCTTCCCTGAGTGCCTAACAAGAATATATTGTTCCACAGTTAGTCCTCAACAAATTTCTTTCGATATTCTAAACAAGAGGCAGCTCACAAATATTGGCTAATTTTATTCAGTGCCTAAAGTGAGCAACGGCACTCAAACCTCAATTTTGGCTTCAGTTTCTCCATCAGATGTCTTTTCACGCTCTTCATTCAAAGCCTTGGAAGATGTCTTTAAACCATCAAGTTTCTTTTTTAGATCAGTAGCTTCAGTATCTATTCTGTTGGCAACAAATATGTCTGATGAGAAAGGTATGTATCACCTGCAACTACAAAGAACCACAGCCACTGGTACCTAAGGGGTATTTAAATGCCTAACACCATGCGAAATATGAATTTCAGTATCGCAGTGAATGAAGTTTGACAGTGACCACTTATTACTATGATTTGGAGTGAAAAACCTAAAGCCTAAATAAATTCATTTATTTTAAAAGTAGATGAATGAGTGACTATAGCTAAACAAAATCAATGTAAGCCAGGAAAGAAATCAAAAGAATATCTCACAAAGTAGAAAGTAACAAACTTGGGGAGCAAACTTAATTGAAGATAGACTAGTGGTGGAGATTATTTTATTGCAAATCAACCTTCTTATATCTGCATTAATTTTCAACCCTGAAATAGCACCTTGTGCGAATTGCAGCAGTTCCTCCCGCTTCACCTGAATGATATAAACATCACTATCAAATCAATTCAAATTTCTATTCGAGTCATTGTCTTTTTCCTAGAGTTCGTGTTCCATGTCTAGCTCAAAATCAACAAATATAGAAGTCAAAAGGCAAGGCCTAACACCATGAGTTAGGTCAGAAACTGAGGATACGGTAAAGGATGAGTAAGATTAACTGAACTGCTTGCCATAAAAACAAAAAATTAACGGTAGTAATTCTCAATGAGTAACTCTCATTTCTATAATGTCCAGAGTTCAGACTATATACCAAAACTTCATCATTGTAACTGGAAAACGCTTTTGCCAAATCCTGTATGCTGCTCACAATTGCAAGATGAACCTCTTTCCCCCCAGTGAGACAGAGCCTTCATAGTAACAACATAATCAGACATACAAAAGGACACCCACATAAAACCAAATCAAGACGAAAACAATAAATAAAACAAATAAACGGTGACAGGTTTAATTGCTTCAATTGAATCATGGACCAGCAATCTTAATGTATATTTCACTTAAACTAGTATATGATGCACAACCAGACAGTTTCTTATTGTAAATATGAATATAAAAAAAACTGGTAGTTTACAAAGCCACACTCACCCAAACATATCAAGTAGCAGAGAAACTTCTTCTTCATTTGGTGCTTCAAGGATCTAGCATTGGAAAGGAACATGCGTAGTCAAAATCCCCAAGACAAGCAGAAAGCATTTTTTCGATTATGTGGCAATAACTAGCCTTAAGGATTTCTGCTGAGTTATTTATAAGAGGTGACTGATAGTTCTAGCCAGACATAAATCTATCAAATTTGTTGTCCATAAGTGATTATCATAGTTAAGCAACACCCCTTTAATCTTACCCAGGGAATTCCAAAATGTTCTTTCGATATTGTCCAAGAACAAGGAGAGAGAGCAAATAATATTTTAAACGGAAGAATAACAAATAACTTGTATATGGCACTAAGCAAGGACATAGGGAAAATGAAGGGAACTATCAAAGCCACCATATGTGAGCGTTCACTGCAGCTAGTGAAGTTGAGAGTGAGTATCTTAACTAAAGCCACACGCCCAAGCTCTTACATGATACAAGGAGTCAAAGCAGCTCTCACCAGATAGCACTATACGCCAATGTTTTTTTAATGTTGATTCAATAAGTTTGATGTAATAACTCCCACATACCATAGACAACGTTATGCCCTCAAGGGCTTGGCTATGAAGAAATACATCAAGAAAAGTTATTGGTTCTCCTCCATAATCATCATCATGATACAGAACCTGAAACTCACAACAAATGTTGGGGCCACAAAGACATTTTCAGTTGCTTGCGAAAGATAAAAGGGAAGTATCATTTGTTAAGCATGAGGAATACATGTGATGGACTTGCAGACATAAAGAATCATATATGAGTTTTATCATTTAAAAGAAATGGAAGATGATGATGCCTTAACCAAGAATACATGCAGTCATAAACATGGTTGGGTTGCTGTGTTAACTGTCAATGTTTGTTGTAGATATTTTAGCAAAGTCAGGAAAAATGAAGATGATTCATGATGTTAATTTTCATAGATGACGAAAACATTTTGGTTGTATTGATTAAGGTGTCCAAGACACAAATAATAATTAGAAACCCAAAAAGTGATCAAGAAGTATAGAAAACCAACACAAAGAACTCACAAGAGATGGTTTTTGAGATTCATCTTTTGCCTCATGAGAAGGAAGCTCATCGTTCTTCTCTCTGTCTTCTGCTGCACCTCCAGAAAGTTTCTCAATCTCTTTTAACACAGCTAGCCATCTTCTTAACAATTCGGTTCTTTCTTTTCCATGGCAGGACACAGCACTTTCCTCCAGCCTTTTCAAAGTTTGCTTTAAGCTCTTGAAATTACGAACCCCCTGCAGGAGTGAGACAATGCCAGTAAGTAAACAAATAAATCCCAGTGCATGAAAATCTACAAGCACAAAAAAAGTATCTTACAGTAACTGTTCTCTCCATTTTCTATAAGCATAAAGTTCTATGCATATTATAATTATCATAACTATCCGACCTTCTCCTTTACTCACATTCAAATATGCGAGTTTCTGTGAAATGTATTGCATATTTTCTGCTGTGCACCAATTTACACTGATAGACTGCTCTTCCATAATTATCCAATAAGAAAAAACTCAACTAAGCATATGCATAATGCATGCATTATCATTCCATACTATTTCCTTAATTCATCCAATCAAGGCTATAATTATCCAATAAGAAAAAACTCAACTAAGCATATGCATAATGCATGCATTATCATTCCATACTATTTCCTTAATTCATCCAATCAAGGCTATTGCTAGGAATAAAACAACACTCACACACAACATTAAAGCTAAAAGCACACAGCTCCGATCAAAATCACATACCCCATTACAAAGAACACCCCATATCTCTACAAATTTACCACATTGCAAAAAAAAAATATTTGAAAAAGAAAAAAGTCAAAACATTTGACACATTAAATCACATGGATGGAAGTGGAACGAAACCTAAAGAAGAAAGAAAGCGATACTGAAAACTCAAGGGATTAAGGACGTACAATGCGATCTTGAAGAATCTTAGCACCTTCGGAGACGGCTTGACCGACGGAATCGGCGTAGTTTTTAACGGTTCGAGTGAGGTTGTTCTTGTTTCCAACCTCCACCGCCTTGCTGACGGCAGATCTTAGCCACGATGACATCACCCTTGTCTCTCTCAGCTTGCCGCTGACTCTGTCTATGTCGGAGATTTCGCGAGGAGGAGATAGAATAGTTGTTGCGTTGCCCGTTGCCGAGGGTCTACGGCGGAGAACAAGGATTAAACGGCAGAAGATACACCGTTTTATGGAATTTGAGGGTTGAAGAAACTAAAAGGGCCGGGTCGAGTAGGGTTTTTGGTGAACCTTTTTTTTTTTGATCAAGATGTCAAATACAGCGGATACAACCGTCCTAAAAGGGGCCAACAAAGACCGGCCGACTGGCCGAAGCAGACGACACTGAGAAACGAATAACGACCAATGGGCCCCAATAAAACCAGAGCCAGACAAAGCTGGCCAAATATCCGGCCTAAGCCGACAGGTTCCGGCCGAAACCGACACATCTGGCCGAAGTCAACAGGTACAGCATATCCGGCCGAAGCCGACACCCTGATCAAACTAACTAAACTTATCTAATCTAAGCTAAGTAAACAACCCTGTACAACCGGTCAAAAAACTACGCCGACAACACACCATTCGAACAACCGGTCAAGGCCCAGCCCGCCCAGGACGACAGCCAGCCACCCCGTGACCGCTCGCCACCGCACCGCACCACCCAAGACCAGGCCAACCAAGGAAGGAAGTCAGCACCGCCCGCCGACCCGGTACCTTCGTCACCACCCTCCAGCCAACCGCCGAGCAATAACCAATCAACAGAGGGAGTCCACCCGTCATCCACCACAGCCCAACCTGCCGTCCGAACGTCTGCCGCCAAGCCCGAGAGCACCCGGTACAACCGACCCAAAACGAACACCGGCGACCCGTCGGAAAGCCCCAACCATAGCCAGATCCGTCCGCACCACACCCCAACCAACCCCAGACAAGTCCAGAAAATCGGTGAAGAAGGGAGAAAAGATCAGCCATGGCCAGAGCCATGGTCGCCGGCGGAAGGGAAACGAAAACGTCGGGTGAACCTTAACAATAACTTTTTACACATTAGGGTCGAGCCCTGAGAAAATTCATCAGCCCTAAAATTATTATCGGTCCTTCGTTTCATAGGGCTTTTCGGGCTAGGGTCGGACTCGGCCAATTTCGGCCCTAAATAAATGACTAATTAATCGACAAATAACTCTTTAAACGCAAATACAACTAGTTTGGACATGTGAGATTTAATGGATGTGAAAAATACATTCTTTTTATATCAAGAACGTCCTTAAATCAATAAATATACGATTTTAAATCGGACTCGTATTTCGGGCCGGGCTGAATAATCGAAACATTAGTCCGACTCTAAGCCCTTCGGATCGGGTCATAATAGGACTTGCGTAGGGCTAGGCCCGGACTAGGGATCGGAGCGCCCTAGGGCTTATTTCGGTCCTGGGCCAAATGTCGACCCCTAGAAGAAACGGCGAGTGCAATGAAGCAGTTTCGATTATAATAATAACATAAATAATACATTATGAGACCTGGAATTGAATTACCATCCATTTTTAGTTTGAAGTTTAAATTTTTAAAAAATATATGTAAATTAATAAATGATCTATTTATTTTAAAGCTTGACCAAGTCAGCACCTTTCTTAAAATAGAATTTGAAAAGCCTCATCGTGGCCCGTACAAGAGATAGTCCTTAAGAAATCTTAACTGTTAGGATGCCTTGAATTCTAATATGTTCAAGGTTTCTTATTTGATTAGGAAATCTAGTTTGTTTAGTAATATATCTATTGATTTAGATAATCCTAATTAGATTGGGCTTGGAAATATATTATGAGATAATAGTGTAACCAAATATATCTCCGATAAAGATTTCCTAATCAGTTCTGGTAGGTTTCTTATCTAGTTTGGGTAATCATGAGTGTTATAAATATAGCCTCATAACACACTGTTTTAGTGTGTCACTGTGTTCGGCTACGACCGGTGTAATTCAGAATACATCACTGTATCTTAGTATTCTCTCCTCTCTTAATAAGAATCCATCTATTCCTGCCCGTGGACGTAGCCAACACATTGTTGGTGAACCACGTAAATCTTGTGTCGTTTCTTTTTCAGTTCTAACTTCTTTGTTAACGAAATCACCAACCCTAACGAACCAGACTCTTGATACCAGTTTGTTGTGACAGAAGTGATTCAAACAACAAAAATGTAGAATGAATAATAAGAAAGACAGATCAAGATCCGCACCTTGGTAAAGCAGTAGAGCGTGTCACTATCTTAGATGAAGAAAGCAAACGCAGATGATGAAGAGTTGAATATCCTGAAGGAGAAGGCTCATTCAACATACATGCTATGTTTAGCTAATGACGTCATCACTGAGGTTGCTGATGAAGGTGGAGGACCTAATGTAGTGCAATTGGAGTAAAGGTATTGCTCATCTGGCACGCGATGCATTTGGAGCAGATGCACCAACCCTAACGAATCATGCTCTTGATACCAGTTTATTGTGGCAGAAGTGATTTAAACAGCAAAGACATAGAACGAATAATAAGAAGACAGATCAAGATCCGCACCTTGCTAAAGCAGTAGAGTGTGTCACTATCTTAGATGAAGAAAGCAGATGCATATGATTAAGAGTTGAATAGCCTGGAGGAGAAGGCTCATTCAACATTCATGCTATGTTTAGCTGATGATATCATCACTGAGGTTGCTGATGAAGGTGGAGGACCTAATGTAGTTCAATTGGAGTAGAGGCATTGCTCATCTGGCACGCGGTGCATCTAGAGCAGATGCGTTACTCATCGGGCAATAGGCATAGGGCATCTGGAGTAGAGGCAATGCTCATTCTGGCACTTGGCATGCATCTGACGTTTGAGTAGAGGTGCTACTCATTGATTACTTGGCATAGTGCAAAGCTGGTGGGAGGATGAATCCGAGTACGTCTGGTCATGTACTTGTTACGCGTATTGTTTGGGGATTCAAGTTAAGGTGGAGATTAGTTAGGATGCCTTGAATCCTAATATGTTCAGGGTTTCTTATTTGATTAGGAAATCTAGTTTGTTTAGAAAGTTATCTATTGGTTTAGATATTTCTAATTAGATTGGGCTTGAAAATATATTTGGAGATAATTATGTAACCCAATATATCTCCAATAAGGATTTCCTAATCAGTTCTGGTAGGTTACCTAATTGTTTAGGTAACCATGAGTGTTATAAATATAGCCTCATAACACACTGTTTTAGTGTGTGAGTTTGTGTTCGGCTACAGCCGGTGTAATTCAGACTACATCACTGTATCTCCATATTCTCTCATCTATTAATAAGAATTCATCTCTTCCTGCCCGTGGACGTAGCCAATACATTATCGGTGAACCACGTAAATCTTGTGTCGTTTATTTTCAGTTCTAATTTCTTCGTTTGTCGAATCACATCACTACGCGCTTCCGTCGCAACATTAAAAATGGTGAACATACCAATAATATTTAGAGTAACTTGTTTAGACGAAAGGGTCCATAAAACAGGACAAGCAGTAGGCCACTCTCCGGCTGACATAGCAGCCATCACTGATGTGACCAGATTGCAGTCGGAGCCTACATATATGCTTAAAGAAAAGGGAGAAAACAAAACACGGCACTCTGACAGGGCGCAGCCTCCATCACTAGGCTTGATAAGCATAGCGAATATTCTTATCATAAAAACTTGAAGTACATTTGTCGCAAAAGAAGGGAGCGCTCCTAAGATCATTTTGAAAGGCCAATCTAATAGCCGCAAGCAGATCAACGACACTGTTAAAATCCATGAAACTGTCAGCACTCTTGTCGAAAGCAAGCCCAATAGCTGGTTGATTAGTACCTGGCCAAATTTTTTTGAAGGTGCCTGGACGAATCTATGACTGCAGAATATGTCACTGAGGTCATTCAATAGGGGATGAGCCCGGGAGACGTCCATGAGCAATGCAGAATTCAAGTGAAAACATTCTATTTGGTCGACTTGAATACCCTTATTTTCCATGAGTAGAAGGGCCCGACTAAGGCTACTCAAGAACTTCTGAGTGGTAGGTTTGACGTGAAGAGTCCATACAAATTGATGGTAAACTTTGACAATGGCCCCAAGCCCCCAATACCATTGAAAATCTCACTGAAAATCATAGCCAAGGACAAAGTTTTACCACAGCTTTGTTGCCACAAGGCCCAAGAGCCTTTTCTGAACTGAGTATCGAGAGGTCTAGGGGTTATTCACCGATCTAACCCAAATCCAAACTCAAATAACCCAATTGCATCGGTTGAAACTCAAATAACCAGATTACCCCATTTTTTATAATTCCGGTTCCTTACGAACTGGTACTCTTCATTTTGTTTAATCCCGGTAGGAGAGACACCGGTACCATTATTCCCGGTTTCTCTCCTACCGAGAATGTACAAAAATGAAGATATTGCTCGATTTTGGGCCTATGTGGACCAAAACCAGATGAAGTGTCATACACGTCATTTCCGGTTTTCTGGGAACCGATATCATAATGATCCCGGTTCCTCGAAAACCGGAAACATTGAAATTAAAACTTGAAATAACCTTTAAAGCATGTCTACATAGCCTATCTAGTTTTGTTTTACATAGCCCGCTATGTATAGCCTGTCTACATAGCCTGCAATGTATTATAACATTTATTATTTAATAATATAAATATTAAAACAATATCCACCGAGTATAATAATGCCAAAAAAAATACATACCCTGCAATAGCCTGTCTACATAGCCTGCAATGCATTATAACATTTATTATTTAATAGCCTGCAATAGCCTGTCTACATGGCCTGCAATAGTCTACATAGCCTGCAATAGCCTGTCTATATAGCCTGTCTATATAGCCTGCAATGTATAGCCTGCAATATTCAAGTTTCAATTTCAATGTTCCCGGTTTTCGAGGAACCGTGATCATTATGATACCAGTTTCCAGGAAACCGGGAATGGCGTGTATGCCACTTCATCTCGTTTTGGTCCACGTAGGCCCAAAATCGAGCAACGTCTTCATTTTTGTACAATCCCGGTAGGAGAGAAATCGGGAATAATGGTACCGGTGTCTCTCATACCGTGATTAAATAAAAATGAAGAGTACCGGTTCCTAAGGAACCAGGATTATTAAAAATGGGGTAATCTTGTTATTTGAGTTTCAACTGGTGCAATTGGGTTATTTGAGTTTGGATTTGGGTTAGATTGGTGAATAACTCGAGGTCTAGTATGTAATTGATGCAAACCCAGCTCCAACTGCATTAAGACGGTGTATGGAGCTCTTATTAGTGGACCACATTTAACAGCCCAACCACAAATTTTCTTGATGATATCTCCAGGAGGTTCTAAAATACTCCCGTGTATGTTGAGATGTTGTACTGGACGTGTATGGAACAACAACTAGAACAACTCGTGCAGAATATTAAGTTATCAAACTTAAGTTCAGTAACTAAAGTAAAGACACGCAATATGGTCACCCAGTTCGGCATTAACGAGCTACATCTGGGAGGTTTCTCCCAATCCTAACGGAAAGCAATTCACAATGATGAGTTTAGAGTACAAGGACCTTATGTTTACAGATTCCCTCTTAAACTGTCGGTACCTCTAACACTCAAACGATTGATATCTAGGCTCTCCCTAGATCAGAGTCCCTCCTCTATTTCCACCAGTTGATCCTCCACGAAGATCAGCGCCTTCTTCCGAATGCGCAACAGCAAAGAACAGTGCGTGTGTCTTCAGTTGTTTCACGATCAGTCTGAACAGCACCCAGTACAGACTGATTCATAGCGCCGTGATTTTATCGAAATAATAAGCTCACTGGCCGTTTACTTCCACCTCCTGATTAGTGTATGCGAGTGTATAATATCTCCAAGAGTGCTGAGTAATGCGAACGCCTCAGCTCTTATTATATAGGGGCGAACGATTCCAAATATGTCTTGTGAATCAAGTCCTAACCGCCTATGTTCTTTAGGAAATTTTTCCTTAGATCTTTTAGGAAACTTTCCTAAAATCCATGCCTTTCCTTCTTTGATAATCTTCAATATATATCTTCAACTCTTCCAAATAGATCTTCGAGTATCTTTTTCCCAAGAATCATCCAGCACCAATATTTCCTAGGAAGACTACAACCGACTTCAAGATATGCATCATATCTTCAACATATACAGCACCGACTTGCCTAATATAAATTAGGAAACATCTGATACGTCAGTCTTGTTTCACGTCGATTGTCTCTCTGGCCGTGAACTCTTCCTTGTACAACAACTTGAACAACTACACAGGGTTTTGCCAAAACACATGCCACTAAATCTAACAATCTCCCCTTGGCATTTTTGGCAAAACATCTACATGTACTACTTTTACATTTGAATCTTTGAAAGAGATTTCAAACTCACAAGCTGTTCTAACAAACAAAGATTTGCTACCGAATGAATATTTGAGGAGATTTCAAACTCCCAAAATTTCAAGCACACACTAATCTTTTAAGGAGCTTTCAAACTCCAAATTTACTCCCCCTTTGGCCACAAAGTGACAAGGAGCAGTATTCAACAAATAGTAGCAAGGGTTGTACATCAAAAAAAAAAATAGTAGCAAGGGCAGTAGCAAAAAAAATCTAGTAGTAGTAGCAGAGTTCAACAACCATAGCAGCAACGAAAATTAAATTGTTTGTAGTAGAGACATGGAGATCACTATGCGACTAGTAGTCCGAATCATCATCACTTTCATCATCAACAGCTTTTCATCCTCCTCAGGATACCCCAGTTCCATCAGCAGCTTCGTGATCTTCTTTTTTCGGGCCATCAGAGAGAGAATTTGCTCATTCACATCCGCTAGTTCTTCTTCCAGATGGGCGATAGCTTTCTTGCGAGTTGCGACAGGGACTTGAGCACTCAGTTCTCGAAGGGAATGTTTAGAGAGCTTCTTCTTAGTCTTTGCAGGTGCGTCTTGTTCCAGATCCATTGTGTGTTTGCTAGTGAAATGTTTATGATCTGCTAAGAACACCTTTGGTGCGCCTTAACCCAAGACTTCCAAAGAAGCTTATTGTCTTTCATCATGTCCCAAAGTTGATTAACCACTAGCGCGTCATTAAAGACATGTTGATTCCTGATTCCTAACCCACCTTCAGCTTTTGTTCCAGCACACATCCTGCAATTTCACAAGGTGACAACCCTTCTTATCAATACAACCATTCCACAAGAATTTAGCGCATATGAAGTCCACTGCTCGAATAAAGTGTCTGGGCTGAATATACATTCTCGCCCAATACTGATGCGGTTAGTTTCTTGAATGGTGTTTTAGATATTATTTTGGGATATTTGAACGTTGATTGTGGAATGGGTTGGAAAGAAGGTTTCATATAGATGTTAATAATGTTGGAAAACATGTTTATTGTTTAGTTATTGATACGAATCTGAAACAGGTTTGATAGGTTCTATTTTTAGTTGAAACGGTTTGAGAAAGAGTCATTATTGGGTATATTTGAGTTTCAAAATACAATGTCATACTGGCCCAGCATGACCTGCGTGTCCATGTCAACATCCATATCAGCAAAAATGGTCAAACCGCTAGTGGCATGCATACAATTAACTCCATAATATTCCCTATCCTGACTTTCCCATGGCTAAATTGCGAAGACTAATGCGATCCGGAATGAAGCTAGCTTGCTCTTAATTGATCCACTTATCAAGAAAAGGTTTCATTCTTTAGTTTAGGAGCTTTGAAACGATCATGTTACAGTAATTGTATAACTTATGGGTCTCATTTGATCCATGCTTCGAGCAGAATGCACCTTGGGATGCAGGATAAAAGCAATTGAAGGTATAACTGATGAGATATTGAGCCTCTCAAAGAAAAGAAAAAAAAATTCATAAAAAAATTGAATGGACAACTTATGGACTCAATTCTTATACTTATTCTACCACTTCAACCCTATCCATCAACCACCAGAAATGACCCCTACTCTTACCACTTAAGCACACCCCTCATGAACCTCTCAAATTAACTTTTCATGGCTTCCATAACACCAATGCTTGTGATTTAGTTTGATTGCTTGTACAATGTTATAATACATCAACATAGGTATATGCATATGTGAAGAGCACTCAATTGAGAAGAAGATTCTCATATTGATATCACATCTTTTTTCTCTCTCTTACTTTGGTAAGGAGAGTGTTCTTCTTCTAGGGTTTCCTTAGAAGTGTCTTTCAGTGGGGGGGGGGGGGGGTTTAGCTGGGTCGGGGATGGCGGAAATGGAGTCGGAGCTGGTGGTAGGAGACATTGCGGACAAGTTTGAAGGGAAGCTAGTGGTGTCGTTAGATGAGGCCGACTGGGAGAGAATGACGAGAAAGTTCAAGTGGGCACTGGTGCTGAAGCTGGCCAACGGAGAGCCTTTCAACCTTACAGGGCTAAGCAACGTCCTCTGCAAGGTCTGGAATGTGGAGCAGGACAAGAGGGTTAGGTTCAAGGAGCTGGCAAACAACATAGTCTTGGCAGAGTTTGAGTACGCCGCTGATATGGTGAGGGTGAGAGAGGGAGGTCCGTGGCTCTGTCTGGGCTCGGTGGTTCTTCTCCATGAGTGGTGCCCGGACTTGGCGCCGGAGGAAATAAGAATGGAAACACTGGGGTGTGGGCGCAGCTACACAACCTTCCAATAGGGGTGGCTGTCACGGATAAGGACACCGGCGAAAAGCTTGCTGGGTTCATCGGAAGTTTTGTCAAAGTGGACACGGAGGAAGGAAAAAAGAAGTACATTAGAGTGAGAGTAAAGATCGACATTAACAAACCAGTGGTTACAGGTTTCTACCTAAGGCGTCCAAACAGAGAGCCGCTATGGATATCAGTCAAGTATGAACGACTACCGAGCCTTTGTCCGGAATGCGGTCTGTTAAGCCATGAGAGCGGGACCTGTAGGGAGAAACCAACAGGCCAGAACCAAGGAGTTAACGGCAAGGAGGTGCGGGAACAGACGGCGACGGATAGCTTACCAAAGGAAAAGCGGGTTGGAGTCACAGCTGTACCAGGGATTAGGGCGGACATGAAAAAGATCACGGCGGGGCGCCCGAAGGAGGTCTGTGGGGAAAAGGACAAGGGCGTGCATGGGAAGGAGAGCCCGAAATGTCAGATTGGAAACGACGCGGATCTCGGCGGGACCACTGACCTGGGGAACCTGATGGATGTTGAGGTGAAATTAGCACAGTCTGACAAATCAGTCGCGCATGATTCCGTACGAGGTAGGCAGGACAGGCGAGAAAGTGAGGTGGGAGTTGAAAATGCAAAGTTTCTACTGGGGCCGGAACCATCAAGGACATGTGGGCCTGGAGTAGATGTGGGGAGACAGAAAACATGTGGGCTTGAATTACAGGCCCAGGAGACTACAACATGTGGGCTGAAAATGGCAAAGGAAGCGAAGGGCAAGGAGAAGGTGGAAGTGAGAAGGAAAGGAGGTAGGGCGAAGAAGACGACTAGTGTCCGATACCAGCCGTATGCACTAACCAAGCCGACGGTGGGTCGAAAAGCAAACCAGAAAGGAAGGATCCAGGATGAGCAGAAGGACAGCTCAGGCGGTACAACTCTCACAGCGGCGGAGGTCGGGAACCGACCCCGCCGAGAGCCATGAATCTGCTGAGTTGGAACTGCCGCGGGGTGGGAGGACCTCGGGCAGTTCGGGCGCTTGGCGATGTGGTGAAATCATATCGCCCAGCCATTCTGGGGTTAATTGAAACGAAGAGGGAAGATGCGGATTGGAGTGTACTGAAGTCTAAATTAGGGTTTTTTGGGTGTTTTTCAGTCGGGAGCAGGGGTAGGTCGGGCGGACTAGCCTTGCTTTGGACCGATGAGGTGGATGTTACCCTGTGCAGCTTTTCGGACTACCATATAGATGTCTTAGTTGAAGGGAAGAAGGAGTTCTTTCTGACTTTGTTCTATGGGCGGCCGAGGGTTCAGGACATGGGTTTTAGCTGGAACCTGCTTCGTAGATTGAAGAAAGATGCCACTAAGGCGTGGATGGTGATGGGCGATTTCAACGAGATTACTTTTAGCTGGGAAATGGAGAGCAGAAGGTCCAGACAGCTGTGGCAGATGAGTAATTTTAGAAGATGCTTAGAAGATTGCGACTTAATGGACCTAGGGTATAGAGGAAACATATTCACATACTCAAACAGACGGAAAGATGGAGACGAGGTCAAGGCCAGACTTGACAGAGGGGTGGCCAATGCAGCTTGGAGGCTTATGTTTCCGAATGCTCTGGTGAGGCATGGATTTGCTAACTGTTCTGATCACGTTCCTGTTGTGGTCTATGTGGACGGGGTGAGAGCAAGAGGGAGGCAGTTTGTGCAAAAATTTGAACCGATGTGGCTTCGGCATAAAAATTTTAAGGAGGTAGTGAGGGATTCGTGGGAAGGACAAGGGAGTACTGACTCGATTGCGACTAAACTTAAGGTGTGCATGGAGAAGCTCTCCCACTGGAACAGATCAGAATTTGGCAACACTGGGGAGAGAGTTAGGAAGCTCAAAAGCGAGATCCAGGAGCTGAGAAATGGAACCAGATCAGAGGAGGCGGTGAATCAGGAAGCAATGCTATCGAGGGAGCTGGACGAATGGATGGAAAGGGAGGAACTCTACTGGAAACAGAGATCAAGAGCGGAGTGGCTCAAGTTCGGTGATAGAAATACCTCATTCTTCCATGCCAAAGCTTCCCAGAGACGAAGGAGAAACCATATTGAAAGGCTGGTTGACCAGTTGGGCGTGCACCGTGATTCGGAAGAAGGAATGGCCTCCATCGTGACAAACTATTTTACTAACATTTTTCAATCGCAGGTGGACACACAGGATGGTGGTTGGGCTGGCGTGTTTGACCATATTCCCAGACTGGTCTCCGAGGAAATGAATGATAAGCTCGGAGCTCCTTTCACAGAGGGAGAAGTGAAGCGGGCCCTGTTCCAAATGCACCCGAACAAGGCGCCAGGGCTGGACGGTTTCTCCGCTTCTTTTTTCCAGAGGAATTGGCAAGTTGTGGGACGGGATGTGACCAGAGAGGTGCTGGATTTTCTTAATAACGGAAGGCTGGATAAGAGACTGAACGAGACCATGATTGTTCTGATTCCCAAGGTCAAGGTGGTGGAGAGAGTTGAAGACCTAAGACCCATCAGTCTCTGCAATGTGATTATGAAGGTAGTTACCAAGGCTCTTGCAAACAGGTTGAAGGAAGTTCTCCCCATCATTATCTCACCAAACCAGAGTGCTTTTATTGAGGGCAGGCTCATCACGGACAATATTTTGCTGGCTCATGAAGTGTCCCATTACATCAGAGGCATTAACAAGCAGAAGCATGGCTACATCTCAATGAAGCTTGACATGAGCAAGGCGTACGACAGAGTGGAGTGGTACTTCCTTAAGAAGATGATGGCATCTTTGGGCTTCGCGCAAGGCTGGATTCGGAAAATTATGGACTGCGTGGAAACGGTCTCGTACAAGGTGAAGATCAATGGGACGATCACGGAGGAGATTAGTCCAAGTCGTGGATTGAGGCAAGGAGACCCAATCTCCCCATACCTTTTTCTTATTTGTGCGGATTGGCTTACACACACCCTGAGAAAGTATCAGGAGGATGGCTTGATTAAGGGAATCAAAATTTGCAGAGGGGCGCCAGTTATTTCCCACCTCATGTTTGCGGACGACTGTCTCATCTTCCTAAAAGCCAAGATTGACTCTCTTGATTGGGTCAAACATCTTCTCCGAAAGTATGAAAAAGTGGCCGGACAAAAAGTGAATGTGGCGAAGTCTGAAGTCGTTTGCAGTAGAAACATTATGGAGGAATTCAGGGAGCAGATTACTGAAGGGATGGGAATGAAATTGACAGAAGCTCACTCGACGTATCTGGGCCTCCCTATTACCTTCAGCAGCCGGAAAACATCGCTTTTCAAGACCATAGAAGAGAGAATCCTCAGGAAGATTGGGGATTGGAAGCACAGACTCTTTTCGAGCGCGGGAAGGGAGGTGCTAATCAAATCAGTCCTGCAGGCCATTCCAAACTATGCCATGTCGTGCTTCAAGCTGCCGGTTACGCTTTGCAGGAAATTGGTGAAAAGCTTTGTGAGGTTTTGGTGGCTTAAAGATAAATCCAAGGGAGTCCATTGGGTGAGAAGAGACATTCTTCTGAGGGAGAAAAGCGAGGGAGGCCTTGGGTTCAGAAGGATGGAAATGATGAACCTAGCTCTGCTAGCAAAGCAGGGATGGAGGATCATGACTGAAACGGAACTTTTGGTGAGCAAAGTGTTTAAAGCGAAGTACTTCCCAGACTCGGAGTTGCTTGAGGCATCGAGTGGATCACGACCTTCCTATGCCTGGAGAGGTATTATGGAGGCTAGGGACATTATCAACCACGGAGCAGATTGGGATGCCGGAGAAGGGAAGTACTGCTGGAGGAGGGATGGCACGGGACAGTTCATAGTGAAAGGGGCATACTTCTGTGCGCTGGAGATCGACAAGCTGCGCAATCCGAATGAAGGAGAACAATCAGACAGGAATGAGTCGAAAAGCTTCTGGCAAAGGTTTTGGAAGCTGAAAATCCCGGAAAGAATCAAAACCTTTGGCTGGAGGCTTTTCTACGATAGTCTTCCGGTTATGGAGAGCTTGGAACGAAGAGGTTGCGAAGTCGATAACAGATGTGCACACTGTGGTTGCAGGGGGGAGAGGGCCATGCATTTGTTTAAGGAATGCTGGTGGATGAGGAGCTTGCTGGAAGAGTGTCAACTGCCGGGCAGAGTGTGGGAGAACTAATGTCAGGAACCAGGATACTGGCTCTGGCTCTGCTCTAAATTTTGCTTGGAAGCCGAGTTTACCAGCTTGCTTTGTGGCCTGTGGCTGGGATGGAAGAACAGAAATGAGTTGGTTCATGGGAAGGAGGGTAGAAGCTTGTATGATCTGAAGGCTAAGCTGCTTTTCTTCTTGATGGAGGTTAGGAGTGGCTACCAGAGGAAGATTCTTTGCAGTGCGGACCTAGAAGAGGCCAAGGAAGAGACGATAGTTATGTGTGATGGCTCCTTCGATCCAGATTCGAGGAAGGGCGGATGGGGGGCTGTCCTACTTCTAGATAGGAAGGTGGAAGCTGCGAGGGCGGGATGGCTGGAGAATTTGAAGTCATCCTTGGAAGCAGAGTGTAGGGCGTTGCAGTTTGGGCTGAGTATGGCGGAACACCTTCTTCTTACGAAGGCTTTTTTTGTCCCGGACTCGACGGAGTTGGTGCGGGCGGTCAACACCGGAGCTTGGAGTCCAGACACCTCTTCGGTGGGCATCAGGGAGTGTATCAAATTCCTGGATCGTCATCCTGAGTGGTCTGTCCTCAGCACAGAGAGAGATAAGAACCAGGCGGCAGACTGGCTGGCCAGAAAAGCACGCACGGAAAAGTGGGAATGGAGCAACACCGAAGCCATTCCTCTGTTTAACCCAGAGCTGTTATGTTTTTGCTAGCTTGTTCTTGTTGCCTCTAGGGTTCGTTTCGGTCTGTTGTACCAAGTTTAGAACGTCAAAAAAAAAAAAAAGAGCACTCAATTGAATCCCCATTATTTGGTGATCTGTTGATCACATGCCGAGGCTTTGATCAAATGATTCAAATGTATAAAAAAAATGCAACATTTTTATCTAGTGCCTAAAAACAAAAGGTGCTATTATTTATTTTTTACTTAATAGAAAAAGGATCCGGTGCAAATGACATATATTTTTGTAAAAAATAAAAACCAATCACCGCCCTGGGATTAAATCCCGTTTATGGTTGATTTCTCCGAGACGGATTATAAATTATTCGTGACGAACTATATCGTACTTTTGGTTTCTCGACGACGAATTATAACCCAGTTTTAACGAACTTTGCATTTTGTACCAAAAATATGTTTTGTATCTAATCGTTACTCTTACCTAATAATCAAAATGTGTAACCAAAAAGCACTCAATCATATCCCGTACAGCCAAGCTATTTACAGTCATTCGAAAACGACGTAGTTTTGATAAAACAACATTAAAACTACGTCGTTTCATTTATATAATCCCTAAATTGGTAACTAAACCCTTTTTCAAAACTACGCAGTTTCGACTTAAAACTACGTAATTTTATCTTAAAATACATTAAACTACGTCGTTTACTCATATTGGTGTAAATAGTACATTTATCTTTTACCTAATAACCAAAAAGTTTAAAAATGTGAATCTATCTTTAAAAATTTTAAGCCCTCAAAAGAATTTGATCCAAAACGCCTTCATAGCAACATTTTCAGTAAACAAGTATTAATTATGAAATCAGATAAGAATAGGAAGAAATGCATTCGATGATTTAAATAAGAATACGTGGATAGCACATGATATTACTAAATGGTTTAAATTGTACACCCACAAAGGTGGGGTACATATATATGCAACAATACACAAGAATTTCTACATTTACTGTCAACTCTAAAGTAGGGGAATACAACATCATTTGGCCAATTCTGCCTGCGTTGGTTCCAGGTTTGCACTCTTTGAGATGTTATTGTAGGAGAATGCATAAAACGGCCCTGTGATAAAAACATGTGTACAAACAGACTATATGCGTTCATTTTATGATGCTCTTGTGAAAAAATCATTAACAGCAAGATTAGCATCCCCATGAGGGACCGCGTCTTCAGGCTCCGGCATAAAAAGACTGGAGGAAGAACCCTGCCCAGGCCAAATGGATGCAAGTTTATGGTTGATACTAAGCCAATCAAAATACTATGCAAGTTTTGTTGGGTAGTGGTGAATAGACCTTACCTTTGCATCAAGCTGCATGTCTCCGTTCTCAGCCGCTGTGAGTAATGCGCCATGTGCCTTTAACCATTCAATACACTCATCTATTCCCCCACAATCATTACTGTCTGCTTCAGGTGTGGGTATGACACTACTGAAGCCCAAAACTCTGGAAATGTATGAAACAGGGACAGTAGGACGGTAGGAACGGGACATGCACTTTACTGCCCAAAAGCGCATCTTCTCAATGTAAATATCTACATGAAGACATGATCCATAGTAAAAGATACATATGGTCATAAGGCTAAATATTTAATCTTACAACTCATGTTCTAAGGAACTAGGTGCTTACCCATAAGACAGGCATGCAATTTTGGAGCAGTGTTGTATAGTTTGAAGAAGAGAACATAATTTCCAGAAGTCACCGCTGCACGAACAGCTAGCGCATGCTTAACTGCTTCATCTTTCTTTGCCTCGACAGACAATCTGCAGGATAAATTATGGATCAGTGAGGCAGCATCATGTACTCCAGTATACAATTACGTAACAAGACAACAAATGGAAATGGTTCCTTATCATCCTAGGAATCTGATTTCTCCAATGTGACAAAATTCAAGGAGAAAACTGCACCTGGACATAGCTGATACGAGATCTCTAGTGTTTTTGGAATGCAACATAACACAGAGCAAATTGTATGCTGAAAATTCCATATAAGACCCCTCAATCCCGTCTGCATATAGGGTTTGCAACTGTGACTGGCACTGATAAGAGACATGCAAGGATTAGGAAATACATAAACATAAAAAAAGCAAGTTTAATTTGCGCAAGTTATTCTAAAACCATGTACGTCAAAGATGAATGTGGTATTAGTCATAGTACGACAAATAATAATTGATACTGTGTCTTAGGTCTAATAAAAGAATGCATGAAGTGAGGCAGGGGAATGAAGCCAAAAATTTGTTGGTTGTTGGGACACCACATCATTACAAGTTGAACAAACACAGCAACTACATACAAAACTGAGCCTCTTTTGTATCATCCGAAACCGATAAAGATGGGGCTCTGATCTTAAATAACTGACGAGGGAAATGCGACAACATCCATAACCAGGTAGAGGCTACTAACCTGATTATATTCTGGAAGATCCCCAACTTCAAGAGCCAATCTGGCATGAGTTTCGTATACCTGGAGACACCAAATATATAATAAAGAATAAGGCAAAATAAACCACTGGACCAGCGTATAAACATCTTCAACAAAATGAAGTAATCAAAATCCTATTCATCATAACTCAAATATAAAAATGGCACAATATGACAGGTCTGTATTGTACTGGTATCAGAAGTATTGGATCATGAACATGAATATTCCAGCCAAGCAGATCTAAGTAAATCTCAAATAATATGCATAGGTAAACCTACCTGAACAGTGAGCCTGTTTCTAATTCGTTGGACCGTCAAATCTTGGCGAATAGATTTCAGCTGATCGCACTTGTAAAGATAGTTCTTTTGGGAATTCTGTACCATAGTAAGGGCAATTTCCAAAATTTCTTCTGGTCTCACCTGCACGAGAAGGTACACTTAGATTAATCACATCATCACCACCTGTATATGATCTAACTAGATTTAGAAAGTAATTACAGATGCTGGATCAGGTGCACAGGTAAGACGCAGGTATCTCTTCTCAATTTCTTGGCAGGTTCCTTTGACTGTTAGGGCATCCCAGTTGATATCTTCAACAGCAGTGCTGATACTTTCTTCACAAGTTTTGCTAAACGCCAATTCTCTAGCCCTTTTAGAGTATAAATGCATTTCAGCAGTAGGCCTTGGACGGGGATGGTTGTGTTCTGGTTGATGTCTCAATCCTTCAAATCGTTTTGAACGGCTTTCTCGTCTCTTCTTTTCCTCCGGTGTGTTTGCAAGAGTTATTGCTCCAGAGTAGTATGCAGTCAGACTTTGTTCCTTGTCACTATCACTAGATGCATCACCATTATTGGCAGCACCTAAACTCTCGTCGAGACGCTGCTTCTTGAATTGCATCTGGCCATTTTTCCTAGCAGATTTAGGCTCATATTTAGAGTTGTAATTACTTGAGTTCTCTTCTCTGTTCTCAAGTTTCACACTTTGAAACTGCAAGTAATAATGAAAATGAAACAATTTATGAGTTCACTTATTTGTTTATAAATATACTCTGAATGAAGAAGCAAGAAACGAAGCACCCTGCAATCGAGATGTGGATACATTTCTGAACACCCATCATATAACTAAAAGAAGACTTACAGAAACCTTTTTATCTTTGTCGCTAGATGGCACCCAACCACCAAACTTAAACATCCCATTATCAACAGGCGCAAGCTTGTCAATCGACTTGTCCTCCTGCATGGGCTCCCATCTGCTCTTGGATCGTCTAGTAGGACTTCTTTTTATATTAGGAATGGGAACTACAGTTGAAGTGTGAAATCTGCACAGTAACCATACATATAATTACAAAAAATTCGGAAACCTCCCGAAACATCTAACATGCGCCAACTGCTTGAAATTTTCGCACACCAAGTGGAAAAAAATGCTGTTAGGACCATAAGGCAGAAAGAGAGCGTGTCAAAACCACATCTGATGGCAACTCAATATGAAGCTACTGTACCATTCTAATAACACTTTTTATTCTATTTTATTTATATGAATCAAGTCAAGTAAGAGAGGCTCTATCCAAAAAAAAAAAAGTGTGAGAGCCAAATGTCAAATTTAATTGCCCAAATGCTATATAAAATAACAAAAAATAGTAGTATGACATATAAAGAGACCCTACTTGAAGTTCATAGCGTTACTCTCTGGCATTGCAAATAAAGGCATGGTATCCCAGTCTCGGGTGTGGAGGGTTCCATCAGCAGTTGCTTTTGTAATTATCTAGAAACCAAAATTAGCACATTTAACAAAACCCAGAAGAAACAATAGAAAGACTAAAAACCTAATAATGAGATACCCCAGCCACTGTTTTACCTCCTTCATAACAGCTTGAGACGCCGCCTTTTGCTCGTCATCTTTACATCTAGCCAGTGCCCTCTCAACATAGCCCCGCAATGACTTGGGAAAAATGCCAGGCTAAAACGATAAAAAAAATTAGAGCAGGAATTATAAGAACCATAATCACTAAAGAAAATGCCATAATATCAACGACAATTATATATATTGAATTATACAAGAATCCGACCTTAAGCGAAGAATCAGCATGATTATGAGTCGCTATTTTTTCATTTGGTGTCGGCGCTGAAACACTAATGTAAGCCGGCCTTGCTTCAATAGCAGTTGTTGGATGCGCCTTATTGAATTTTGGAGAAGTGAATGGCAAACTGGCGGCAATTCTAGGGTTAGTTGGTATCTGAATGTTGCTAACTGCAGGCGAGTCGACAGACGGAACAGTCTGCTGAGGTGGCTGGTAGCTAGGAGGCAGTTTCTGCTCAAACATATATTGTGAATTGGTTACCTGGGCATTAATTGTCTTCTGTGGATCCTGAAAGCTATTATAAGATGGATTTGTATCAGTATGTTTTTGGTAATCTACATGAGGTCTAACATGTTGGTTCTGGAGACCTGGCATTGTGTTCTGCCAGTAAGTATTCTGAAGACCACTTCCTACATCACTGGTCTGGACACAAGGGAAAAGACAAACCTTTTAATCAATAGAATCAATTATCATAATCTGATAAAAATGCAACTAGTCTAAGAGCTTTCTTCTCTTAGGAAAAAGGAAATTAAAAAATTTACACATCATTATTTAAATGTTAACTAATGAATTCTTCGACGTCATCAATTACAAATTCATAATATAACTTGCAGATTAATGTTGTTTTTATAAGGTATGAATGATGGTTAAGAAAATTAGATTCCAAAAGATCAATGAACTATTAATCTCTTTCGGTAACGACTGTTTTTCAATCTAAGACAAACTTCGAGAAAAAGAATATTGCCAGAAACTAAGCCAAATAATGTTATCATGTGGATGTCACATTATGTCATACCATAAAAGCTGCAGCATAATGTTCTAAATAAAGGCTATTAGAAAAGTAAGCCACGACAGGGGAACACAGCTAGTGTACCTGCTGGCAATACTAATAAATATATGTAGTATGTCAAACGGAAAACAAAAAAAACACTTGTATGAATAGCATTACATTGGCGAGAGAACATGGTCTCTATTCAAACAGAACTGCCAATGGATATTCTCAAATGAAAAAAAAAAGTTAAAAGCAACAACCACAGATGCTATGAAGTTTCTAATGCGTCATAATTGTTCAAGCAATAAAAATAAACAGCTTGTTACATACCACTGAATGAATTTTCCTAATGTAGTGACTGCAAAAGTATTCGATAACAAAAATTAAATCTGTCTACATAATGACTGGCCGCTCGATTGCATCATGTTAAAAGTATACGTACTAATTAACAATGAAAAGAAAATCCGATGTTTAAAATAAAGAAATAGTAAATGCAAACTTCAAACCTGTGAAGCCGCTAACTCAGTTGGAGAGGGTTCAAGTCTACTAGGTGGGATAACTGGTTGAGATTGCTGATTAATGGTAGTGGAATATGCACTACTTACCCCGGGAGCAACATACCCTGGATTAGGTGTAGCTGTTTTAGAGATGTGTTCTGTCCCAGGGGCACAGCTAACTTCTGTTTGATTATAATAATCCGCCCACTGTGCGTATTGTTGCTGATATGTTGCCGCTGTTGTAGAAGTGCTGGTGGAACTATAAGCACTATTTGAATCAGGAGCATAATACAGTTGCTGTTGTGAACTATAATTGGCATGACTACCTCCATTCCACACATTTGTTTGGTTATTGTATGAACTCACAGGATAGCCTCCAGCTGTATTTTGATTTTGATAGCCTCCAACAGAAGTTTGATTCTGATAGCCTCCAACTGTAGTTTGATTCTGAGGGCCCCCAGCTGTAGTTTGATTTTGATAGCCTCCAGAAGATGTCTGATAAGCACCAGGATTGTAGTAAGTGCTTGAATAACTTGCAGGCACAGCATAAGATCCTGTATTTTGAAATGATGAAATAGGCTGATAAGGAGCACCTAAATTTTGATATGCTCCAACAGGTTGCGAGGATGCATGAGTCGACTGCTGTTGATAGCTGTTGTAGTAACTTTGGTGAGCTGTGTTGCTGTAGCTATATGGATCGGCAGAGGTTTGATATGGAGGATGGCTAGTATACTCTTGCTGTATACTGATTCCCGAGACTGAAAAATCATGAGATGCTACATTCACAGTATCTTGTACTGCTTTTGGTTGTGTTTCTGTGGGTTGGACATAGCTGTAACTGGCGTTTGGAGGAATTACAGTTCCAGGGGTAATAGTATCTGTCCTCTGCGTACCCCATGTGGCAACGTCATATGCAGGTACAGAGGAATAGTATGATGCATATCCATGAGCTCCACCAGTTATTTGAGTTGCCTGTTATTAAAAATAGAAATCAGTACACTGCTATTACAAAAATTTCAATTCTAAAAGTTTGGAAGTACAAAATTCATCAACCCAAACTACAAAAACTGTCACGATGACAAGCTATAGGTGGCCAAACTTATGGTGTTCCTCTGTTGTTGATTTGGGTTCTTTAACTTCACTAACATGTACTAAAAACCAGTAACACCAATAAGTGCACTTCTTAATACAAGATTTGAACAATTCCAAATCAGATGTTACCAACCCGCAATCCACAACGTCCATTCGTATAATAATTGCACCATACTTCATAACAAACTCTACTAACACACAACCATTAAATGCAGCTTATATCCATTACCACAGCATGTAATACCTCAACATACTGACACGAAATACAAATAATGAACATAAAGATAAAGCAAAAGCTAACTACCTCCACAGGACTAGGATTCTGGGAAGCCACGGCATCAACATTGCCTCCTTGATTCATCTCCAATAAGCACCCTACTAAAATTACAAAATATTACTCTCAGAATTTTATCAAACACATAAGTAATGACCATCACTAATACAAGCGAGAAAATAAAGCCCGCAAAACCCTAATCCCCAAAACATAAAAACAACCGAATTCTATAAAAATCTCACCTCCGCACAAAAGCCTCAAATCCAGCAACACAGTGAATTCCGTCCGGGGTGGCGATGAGATCAGACGAGCAGGACTTTTTTTATGGGAAGCACAAAACAAGAAAAATAAATAAAATAGAAAAATTATAGCAATTATTTTTTGAAGACAAGCGATTACGACGTGATTCAAATAAGCCTCAAAGATCAAAAGTTTAATCTTAGGGAAAGGAGATCGCTGATGGATTTGTTTGCTGTCGGGAGCTCTGAATTGATTTCTGACGAGATAGAGAGAGAAATCGTGCGAGGAGGAGACTTAGGCTAATTTGGTTTGTGCAATTCGGTAGGGTTTGTGCGTACCGATGACAATGGGTCGGTGTCGACAAGACTCGTATGGATTTAGATTTTAGATATTGAACCGGACCAATAACAGCCAGTTCTCTATTTACTCCTTATTATTTAACTCATCAAACTGATCGGTTCAATCAGGTTTTCAAATTCAATACAGTTCGTTTTAATGAAAGATATAGTTAAACTATCCCTCATTCCGAATAAACTATCCCTCGTTCCATGTCGTGAGCCAATGGACTAGCCCTAGCTAGCATATGCGAGCGGTTGACACTCCTTTGTGCAAAACTAGTAACTTCGATTCTATTGTATTGCCTTGAAAATGAGTGGAGCTTTGGATGAGACGTTTGATAGCTCTAGTATTGATAATCTTGAATGCACAACCTCATGGGTACTCAAATGGTTCAAAAGTTCTTTTGATGATATTGTGATGGTAGTCCTAGTTTGGGGTGAGGGATTGGTCTTGAGAAATCATCGCCTTGGTTGAGCACTATTGCATTCATTCTCATGGGATATGTGCATATGGGATTTGTGAGTATTCCCTTTTCTGGAAACTCTCACGAGACTATAACTCGTCCACTAGGGTAGCCTAGGGGTTTAAAGTCTTAATGCATATGCTAAATGCATTCGTAACGCCTACGAAAAGGAGCTAGTTAGGTTATATATACTTGCATTTACTTTTCAATAACGTGTTTAGAAATAATGATCGAGACCTTGTGAAAGCTAGTGAGGCAAATAGACGAAAAACATAGTGCCACTAGCATTTCGCCATTTGCACGACCTTGACATTATTTGCATACTTTGTTCGGGACGAACAAAGCTTAAGTGTGGAGTGTTGATAAGTCGAGTTTTTGACTTATTAATACCCGTTTTCACTATAGCTTTAGTTCGTTTCCGGCGATAATTCGATGTCATTTGATCTTTTTTCGTACGTTTCAGGTACAAAACAAGATATCTCAGTGTCAAAGCCAAAATACGAAAACTCGGGGAAAAATCGAAGACTAGAGCAAAATATGGGCAAAAAAGACCTCCAGTCGGTCGACTGGGAAGCTCCCCTGTACCAGTCGGTCGACTGGAGAAAGGCCTCAGGAGCCTCACATTCTTCATTTGCGCAGTCGGTCGACTGGACCCTCCAGTCGGTCGACTGACCAGGAGCTTCAGATGCCCAGTCGCTCGACTGAGTCGCCAATCGCTCGACTGGACAAGCTACTCAGGAGCCTCACATTCTTCATTTGCGCAGTCGACCGACTGAGAGATCACTACACGAGACAGCCTTTTTAACCTCCAGTCGACCGACTGGGCTACCAGCATCCGCCAGTCGACCGACTGGGCTACCAGCATCCGCCAGTCGACCGACTGGGACTGCTACAGTACGAAATTTCTACGAGGCTATAAATAGAAAGAGGCAAGTTTGACCTAGACATGTGGAGGTTTTTGGGGACAAGAAGATCAAGAAAAGAGGTCAACCAAGGTCATCAATCATCATCCAAACAAGGAGAAGATCAAAGGGAGACATTAGGATTAGCCATCCTATTTCTATTCCTCTTCCATTCTCATTGTTGTTGCTATAAACCCTACTCACACCATATTGTCTTACATGATGTGTGAGTAGTGGATCTTGTGTTTTGAGGGTCTTATGACTCTCCTTGGTACTCTTTGATCACATATATACATTGATATTCATATGGATGGTTGTTGATTTCATTTTCTCTTGTGTTATGAAATGTTATTGCACTTTAGGTGTTTGTAGAAATGCCTAAGTGACAATTTGGACTAAAACTTGAACCTAGGACTTGGAAACCCTTGGGAATAGTTCTAGGATGGAGAAAATGATCTATATCTTGAATCATGCAAGTGAACCTTAGGATATGGATGCTTGACTGAGGATTGAATGTTTGATTTATTGGAGTTAGTCATTATGCGAATCATCAATTAATCACATCTAATGGTGTCAAATTCATGTTCTCTATGCACTTCATATGTGACATGCTACTAAGTGTTTGATTAAATGCCTAGTTTGGATAATAGAGAATGTGATCCTATCCAATGTATGCATTTGTTGTTAACTAGGAGTCGAGTTCATAGTAGTTATTACCTTAGGAAGACATTCCAAGGATAATGGTGCTATGGAATGAACCAAATCGAGAGAGTGAGGTTCGAACTATAAGAGAGCTTGGCTAAGACTAGATTAACATAAACATTGGTCTATCTTAGTCTAAGCTAGGTTTTCTACAATGCATGGATAGGAAGTGAACTAGGAGTCGAGTTCATGGTATTTATTGCTATGGAATGAACCGAGAGGTTTGAGCTATAAGAGAGTTTGGCTAGGAATAGATTCAAGTGACAGTTGGTCTATCCTAGTCTAAGCTAGGTTCATTGCTATTTGACTATCATGAAATGTTTGAATATCATGTATGTGATCATTGGGAATTTGCCAAGGAGGGGGAGTAACCCCTCGAAACACCTCTTACTTATCTTTCATCCCTAATTACTCGTCACATAGGATTTAGAATATATTCACACCTTATACATTTTGTTTAGAATAGCCGAACGGAAACACAATCTTATATAGTGCATGTGCTTGGCTTGCTCCTCTGGGTTCGACCCGGTACTTTACCGGTCATTATAAATGTTTTGACCACTACATTCGATCCTCTCTTCATTGATACTAATTTAGAGGTGAAAAAGAATTAGTTCGTCACAAGGGCACAAGGCCCTCATGGGTATGGAGGAGTATATATGGGGTCAAAGTGCAAAATAAAGATGAAATCTTCAAAGTGCAAAATAAAGATGAAATCTTCAAGTGGAAACAGTTCCATAATGTTGCGTCACTGGAAGCAAATTTGATGAGGAGAGGTTGCAGAGTCTATCTGAAATGTGTTGTATGCGGCTACAAGGAAGTGGATGTTGTGCATTTATTTTTGAAGTGTTGGTAGGCGAAAGAGTTTTGGGGAAGACTCCTACATCATCTCAATTCTTGAACAATAACTTTACATCAATGAGAGGCTGGGTTTAGTTTTGTCTACATGAGCTGGATGGTGAAGACATAATTAGTCTTTTGTGGATCAAGGTGGACATGGTGGAACCAGAAATCAATTTTGGCACGATAAAGAAGGGGTCAATCTATCCGTGGCAGTTTCTAAAGTTAGGAGTACTATCAATGATTTCAGCAAGGAAAACTATAGATTTGTGTTTAGTAAGCCAGAAGTAGGAGACCGTTGGACACCCCCAGAAGAAGGCAGGTTAAAGATTTTATGCAATGGAGCTAGGAATCATATTTCAAAGGAGGCAGAGATTGGTGTGGTATGCATGGTTTCTGAAAGAAGAGTTCGGTTCATCGCAGCAGCATCGTTGGAAGACCAGGTAGATATTAATGAGGTTAAAGGCTTAACATTGAAGGGGGAATGGAACTAGCGAGGATGGAGAACCTATCCAAAGTCACCTTCGACCTTAAGGACAAGGTCGCTCTTTGAGAGGGGAGAAATGATGGAACTCGTCCAATCAAAGCCTAACTCATGGAGACCACTGAATTTGGTTTACTCGCCCAGCAGATTTGGTAGGATCAAGTGGAGCTTGTCGGTTTGGTTGAAAATATGTTCAGCTCACATTGGACCAAACTAACATAAAGAAGGAATTTTACCAACATTGGATTCTTTATTGGACCCTCTCTGAGTTCAATGAGGGTCAAAGGGTAGATGAATACGCACTATTGACATGGGAGCTGGTTACTCTTTGGGAGTCAAGGGTCGATCTTGGGCAATCAAGTCACCACTACTACAGAACAGACCTTATGCAACGGTTCTGAGGACCATTATGCAACGGTTCCTCATCCGTTGCATAAGCTACCGTTGCATAAAGTATGACATTATGCAACGGTTCTAGCAACAAACCGTTGCATTATGACATACTTTATGCAACGGTTTGTTGCTAGAACCGTTGCATAATGTCATACTTTATGCAACGGTTTTCCTTAAAACCGTTGCATAAAATGTGGAAAAATTTTGGTATATTTAATTGTTTTATAGCTCAAATTCACCTTAAAAATTAAACACAAATTGCAAACAAATGTAATTCCCTGTTACTCATTTTCCAAACATCAAATATTTTCATTTCACTCAAAATACGACCATTCATTACATCATTCATACAACTTCACAAAACAATCAAATGTAAACACTACAATAATTTATCTTGCCAAAATTAGATCATGTTCAAACAAATAGTCGTGCAAGTAGCCGACGATGTCATTTCTCACGTCTTGTATCTTTCTTCTTGAATCTGTTAGACGCATGAGCATTCGATTTCAAGGAGTGAGCTGGAAAACAACGCATGAGATGAAGTGTGCACAGTTTGGACTTATAGAAGCCAATCAGCTGAAAAGTATGGAGTTACAAGAAAATATTAGCTTGAAAGAAAAACATCTGGAACAGGAAATTAACATAAATGGAACAGATCTTTACAAGTCTGTTGCTGCTAATGAAATAATCAGAAAGGTGGACAATACACAGGTACTACAACTGAAGATATGGTAATCGGAATAGATATTAGATAGAACTAATATTGGCTTACCAGAAACAGCACCTAACCTGGATGCACTCAATAGTTTCAAGTGTGTCATGACAATTGACAAGTAGAAGATACAAAAGTCCAGTAAATCTGTCTACGACTCACATAATTACCGCAAACACATAGGGTTTCGTTTGTAATTGTAACACAAACAACTGAAACTGAAAAAGAACCAGATGTAATAAAATATCATACACACCTTGGTACAAAGAGGCCAACAGGGTGGTTGATTTCCAAAATATCCCATCCCTAACATAATAAGAAAGTCAAAGTCAGCAACACTCCAATTACAATACATTTCCACCTCTAAATCTCATAAACTTAAAACATAACCTCAAGTTCAGCTTCCAGCTCAAACACACTTAAGTCTCATCAATTAAAATATGAAACAGCAAAAATGATAGAAACGCACATAACAAGCACATAAGTCACCAATGGACGTACCAATGAGCTAGAAAATTCACCTATGCGGAGTAGTAAAGGCAGCACAAACTCAAACAGAAAGTTCCTCATATAGCTGATTCCATTCTCCACCAGTAAATTGAATATCATTATACACAAAATCCTGCAAACTATGCAATTCCTAAACTGTTTAATCAATCATAAAAGTTAGGTCAAAATCACCCCCAAAATCGAACAACTGAATTCACCAAAATGCAAACTCACCCCTGGCTACCTCTCATCGAAGCAGTCTCTTCCAGCAACTCCCTCAAAATCTACATCAAGAAGACAAAAAAAAGTCTAAGCATTAACTTCAAATCACCAAATCACTCACCCCTGGCTCTCGAACATTAGATAGAACGTAATCGTAGATCCGAGGAGTGAGGCTGATCACTTCCTTGTTCCCATACGCCTCTTCACTCGTCACAGCGACCGGAATTCCATAGCGAGACCATCTCCGAATCAACAAATTCGAAGTGAGCCGCCGCTTGTCTTCGCCGTCTTTAACATACCTGAAAAATCCACGACGACCACTCGCTCGCCGCGAAGGCGAGATTCTCCCTGAATCTACTTGTCGATCGAGCCACTGCGTTGAAGACCGTTGAAAAAGCGATAACGTCACCATGGACGAAGTAGCTTGCGTCGAATCCGGCTGGGAAGAGCGGGCGACTGGGAAGAGAGACTTTGGTTTGTTGGCAGCGAAGAGCGGACGACTGGGAAGAGAGACCTTGTGTTTTAATTTTAGGGTTTACTATAATATTAGGCAACAGTTCGAATTTAACCGTTGCATAAGGTACACATTATGCAACGGTTATTAAGAACCGTTGCATAAAGTATACATTATGCAACGGTTCGAATTTAACCGTTGCATAATGTGTACCTTATGCAACGGTTTTTTTGAAAACCGTTGCATAATATTGAACCGTTGCATAATGAGATTTTTGAACCGTTGCATAAAGTCTGTTCTGTAGTAGTGCACTGATCGGTTGTAATTTAGCGTCAATATTCGAATAAGAATCAAACACTTATGCTAGTCACGATTAATCAAAACAATTTATATTGACTCGGGAAACCCAAGGTCGTACCCAAAAGACAGGTGATTAAACTAATGGTGCTAACGATTAAATTCGGAAAGTCTAATGGTTTGGGAGGGGGGGGGAATTTGTTCCTTTAAAAGGATGATAGCAGGATTTACTATCCAAAAGAGAAATGTGATCAACGAAAAAAAGTAAATAATCAATTCAAAGATGACTAGGGATCTAATTTTCCACCTAGACAATTATCGTGATAGTAAATGGGGATGCCAACGATGAAATCACATGCACATGTTTAGAATTTGGCTATTGCAACATTAATACCAAGTTCAACTCACGCTACAACTTAGTATAAAGAGGTTGCATCTCGCATAATGCCTCACACTCACGCTCTATTGGCATTATAGAATATGAATATCTAGTCTCACACTCACGCTCTATTGACTAGATGATCATACTCTTGTTAGGTCCAAGCCATTCTCATTAGAATAAAGGTGCCGCCATGTAACACAAAAACCCTAATGCTTCTTCATTTAGATCAATTGAAATCATGCTTTTCAACGCAAGTTACATCAAACATGAAATCAAGCATAATTGCTATTGAGGACTTCTCACAAACACCTTATAGGCAATTCGAAACATTAGGTTCAAATGAAGAAGAGTCATATGCAAATCATTCATCAATAGCATCCATAATATTTACAATATCACAAACATGTCTAAGGGGTCCATAGATCCCCAACCAAGGTCACTACTCACTCATGGTGAGATTACAATCAAAAACAACAATAGATGAGTAGAAAAACATGTAGATGATGGAGTTTAGGAATCTAGAACCAATAAGGAGCACAAATGATGAAGGATGATCCACTCTTCGAGTTGTTGATGACTCTCGAAAAATCCGGTTTCTTCTCCAAGCAATCTTCTCTCTGAGAACCCAGCAAAAATCCAGAAAAATCCCCGCGCCCGCTGAAAAAACCCTAGCTTCCTATTTATACTTTTCCGTAAAAGCCCAAACTTTATGACGTCATGCGATCGCATGAATGGTTCATGCGCTCGCATGAACTCCTGAAGGCTTGGTCTTGTGCGATTGCGGCTTGAGATGATGCGCTCGCATGATATTCTTATGCGACTGGTTTGTCTTATGCGACCGCATGATATGCTTATGCGATCGCATGGTCCTTTGGTTGTGCGATCGCATGGGTTTTGCATGCGACTGGTTTGCTATGCGAGCTCTGGGAAGTCATTCGTGCGAGCGCATGACTTTATCATGCGACTGCTCCGATCCATGCGAGCGCATTCTTTTGAAGGATTCTTGCTCCGACTTCTATTTTGCTCTTTTTCGCTCTAGAATGCTCGGTTTGCTCCAAAATCACTGCACACTTGTGTTCTCAGCTGAATCTCTGTAATAGGCCTGAAATGAACCACAAAGCATCAAATAGCAAGTGAAATCGTAATGGAATGATCAAAACAATAAGCGTAGAGGATGCCTAAAATGCATATATTCTAGTGCTATCAAATCACCCCACACTTAACGTTTGATCGTCCCGAGCAAACTAATCATAGAGATCAACAACAATATTATATTTCAGATGCTCCGGATCGGTTCTAAGAAAACTCCATATGGTCACGAAAACTAACTAAAAACACTAAGAAACAAATCCTACTTCTAACTAACCACTTTCGTAGGTAACACGAGTGCATTTAGCGAATACACCAAGCCTTTAAACCCCTAGGCTACCCTAGTGGAGGAGTTGTAGTCTCCTGAGAGTTTTCAGACATGGGAATACTCACAAATCCTGCAAAAAGAACAACCATCCAATTAGGCATTTTAAGCTCACAATTTTCAAAGTACTAGGCAAGGTGTTTTCCATGAAGTTAATTCATAATGTATTCAACTAGATATGTGCATTTCAATCACTACATGAGTCCTCTTCGAATCCTTGTGGAAATTCATGAATTAGGACATTCAAGCAAATCAAAGCAAAGACTAATAAATCTTTAATCAAGGATTCTAGTCATTTTCTATATTAGTGACTTCAAGAAAACAATCTAATAGTCGCAAAGAAATCTTGTTGGATCACTCACAAATGCTAGCAAGGAGGCTAGTCCATTGGCTCGTGAGCTTTGAACTCATTCTCAAGCCTAGGACGCAAAGGTCACTTAGTCATAAGAGAATAGGAGTTCCAACATTACAGCTTTTATATATACTTGCAATTCATATCATGCCTAAGTATAAAAGAATACGAGGTTCGTCCCTTAGTGAAAACTTGCTAGGAAGTATCAATTGTCTCATTGGTTTTCGTGCTAGAGGATGGTGGAATAGCCGATTGTCAAGTCTAAGTGCTTCTTATTTTCTCTTATTTTTTCTTTCAAATGGCCTTTGGCCTACAAATGCTTTCGAGGGGGAACTTTTCTTCCTAACCCCCGGCATTTGTATATTTTAATCAAAACTTCTCTTGTACTTTGAGAAAATTTTCAGTCGGGGCTTTGCCCTCTTTTGACCATAAGAATGAAGCATTTTTTGTTGGGGCCTATTTTTCGCCCTCTTTTGACTCCACACTTAGAACTTTGACAAAGGGCTATGTGTTAAAAATGGAGCATGACAAACCAACAAGACAAATCCACTAGATAAGCGAGGTCACTAAGGTCACCTAAAGGCAATCATGGCATGCAAGGGTTTCAAAGTTATAAATTATTTCGATTTTATGCTTTCAAAGATCAACTCTTTAGTCTCGACGAGAAAAAGCTTAGAACAAAAGATAAAGAAGTGCTAGTAGATGCTTTGATTCTCAAGAATGAAAGTCAACAATCCAATCCATTAGTCATCTAAAGGATCAATCAAGTGAAATCATGCACGACTAGTTGAATTGGGAATGAGATTTTTCGAAGATGTAGCCTTGCATAGACTTTTTGTTTTCATTAATATTTCAAAATTTTGGATGAATTGTGCGGTAGTGCAAGTGTTTTTCCTTAAGCATAAGTTGATTGGATTTTAAACGTGAAAGCATATCAGGCAAGCACAAACATCTCATGTAGTATAGACAATGTCAAACATAGGCCACCCCACACTTAGCAATTGCTTAGTCCCTAAGCAATGAATAGAATGAAAAGCAAAAAGAGAGTTTAGAGAAACTTCTCTCGTTTGGAGGCAGCCATTTCAATGGAAGAGATGTTGCTTTGCTTGTCGAGTTGAACTTGCTCAAAAGATCCGAGGGATGATTCCCCCTTTTCTTCTATAAGATACGAAACTAAAAATGAGAATGTTAAGCACACGAGGTAGGGAAATCATCATCGTAAACATGTCAACATTACGCAAGTCGACTCAAAATTTAATCACAAAAAAAAAACCTCAGACGGATATGCGAACGCATGATAGAGTTTCATGCGGTCGCATGAATTGGCTGTGCGCTCGCATAACAGAAGCCAGGCGCATGATTTTCTCATGCGAGCGCATGAATGTTATGCGAGCTTGACAGAACTGAGCCTAATGAATCGGTTCGTACTACGACGATCATACAATATTCAAAATGCATCAAGAATGTAGCATGTATCATAGAAATGATCAAAGATGTGCATAATTTGAAATTATCATCAAAAGATCCAAAATGTATCTAAAATAATCATAGAGAAAGTACACGTGCAAAGCATGTAGAAATGCTAATCAAAGGCTCTCCTCTAAGTCAAAGATGCCCGTCTCATCTGGGGTGGAATGGATGCCAGCAGGGTCGTCGTCTGCATCGTCTGCACTCGGAGCACGAGGGGCCCCGCCTTCCTTCTCCTTGCCCTTCGCGGAAGGATCCACAGGCGGAGATGGAGGTGGAGGTGATCTGGGTATGAACGGGGACCTCGGGGACAAACCAACGCTAGAAGCGATCCCCATGTGAGCGGCTATGGCGAGCAAGGTCCTCTCCTGCCACTGATTGTGCTGCGTGACGTAGGAGGCTAGACTGTCCAAGCGCGACAGAATCAGCGCGGAGCTCGGGTCAGCAGGGGGAGGAGGTGGCACGGCGCGAGAGGAGGAAGGCGCATCGGGGTGTAAATACCCGTCAATCTCATCGTCTGTGTTCGGCTCTTCTTCAGCTCCATCTTCGGCCTCCTTCTCATCATTAGCCCATTTCATCCCTTTGCCCAAGATGCGCATATAACGCATTTTTTTCAAACAAAGCTCCAGCTTGGCGCTCCTCTTGTCACCGAAAGTGAAATTAAGTTTCCTTGCAATCCACGTCACAAATGAACCACCCCCCAACCCCTTGTTCTTCGAAGTTAGAGATTGATTCCCCACAATCCCATTGGTGATGCACCATAGCCAATCAACCTTCATCCCCTTCTCCATCATTAGCATAATCGCCATCTCCATTTTGCTCACGAGCCTACCATAATCAGTACGTACGAACACAGTGCCCGCCAACAATTTGTGGATGACGTTCCATTTGGGCACTCTGATACTAGTGGATTTGTGCTGCCCGTCCTTAGTGTAGTCACAACCCAAAATTCTCTTCCAAAACTTCTTTATATCATCATCGACCACATCAGGAATTTCACCATCCCTAGGCAGTCTCAACCAATCACATAGAACTTCTGCCTTGACCTCCCACTGAAGATTACCCAACGCAAACCTCCAACACATTACTTTCCCTTCCTCCTCCTCCCTTCCACCCATATTAGGCCCATGAATCGGACAAAACGAACTAATGAATTCCATGGTCACCTCATGGAATGATCCAGGGTCTTCTCTAAACACAAAGTTCATACCACTGTTAACAACCAATTCCTTAATCTCCTCTAGGATCTCTAACTTCCTCAAATCTTCAATAACGGGAAAAAGGAGAGGGATTGGCCATTTACCTTTGTCTGTGAGAGAGGTATACAATGCAGCATCCTTTGCGAATCCAAATCTGAGCTGGCTATCGAACTCGTACGGCTTGACCTTGTTGAACTTGTTGGCATTGTCGCGCCGAGGCGACGGGGGAGGTGAATCCTTCTCCAAATCCCCATCGGCTCTGCTAGCCGAACAGGGCGCTATGATATGCCTCGTGCTCTCCAATGTGGAGCGGCCGTAATGCTGTCCAGCCTGGGTGGCTCTTACGTAGAGGATTTCGGCTTTCTTTCCTTTTCTAGCCGCTGGCGCTTTTGAAATCGGGGGTTTGGAAACTCCCACCTTTTTTGAGGGCTCCTTGGAGGGTTGAGAGGATGAGGGAAGTTTGACTTTAACCATAGTCGGTTTTGGGGAGAAATGAAGATTTTGGGATTTGGGATTTCCGGATTTTGGGGAGATTTGACGGTGGGGGTTTGGATCGGACGGACGGAAGGCTGGCAGGGGTTGGAACGGACGGAGGGAAGGTGATTTGATGGCAGGGGTTGGAACGGACGGAGGCTGGAGGAGCTCGAATCGATCGGAAAAGATGGCGGAGGCTCGGGGAAGACGGGATTCGATTTTAGGGTTTTCTGGGAAATTTCTGAAATTAAAGAATTGAATATATACTGTAACGGCTTATGCGAACGCATAAATCATTTATGCGAACGCAGGAATTGAGAGAGTGCTGATTTCGGTGCGGTATTCGAACGCATGAATTGAGAGTATGCGATCGCATGAAATTTCCAGTCGCATGGACTTTTCATGCGAACGCATGAATGGCATGCGAGCTTGGCAAAAAAAATAAAATGAAGGTTTGATATGCGAACGCATGAATTGAAATTATGCGAACGCATGGATCTGGACAGTCGCATGAGAATTTTATGCGAACGCATGGATTTATGCGAGCTTGAAAGGACGAAGATTTTGGCTAACTGCGCGAACGCATAAATGAGCTATGCGAACGCATGGAGTGTCTGACACGAATTTCTAAACCAATCTCGAATCGTTCATCAACACTCATGCAATAGATTTCAAAACCCCACGCTTATGTCATATCAAAGCATCAAATTCACCAAGCACGACATCATGGAAGTAGTCTAAACCCTCATTAACAATCAGATATAGGCACTCGCACACACACATTTCAAATCTTCAATTTCACTCATGCAAAGCACAATTACTGATACAAGCAATGGCCCAATCAACTAAGACATCTTAAAAATCATGGGGGCCACACTTACAAGCCTAGTTTAACGTCTTGGCTAAGACGGAGCCGAATCTCCTTGTAAGGAATAAGAAGCACGCTAAAAGAAGTCCCTAGCGGGATCCCTTCTCTAGCGGTGTTTGCACAAGGTACTCAAGGGGGCGCTTCCAACGTCTTTTGGTCTCCATAGCCAGCATGATAGACTTTAACCCTTTGCCCATTTGCCTTGAATATATTTCCTTCGTTACCAACCAGCTCTAGGTGGCCATCCTTGAAAACCTTATGAATTTTGTATGGTCCAAACCACCTAGACTTGAACTTCCCGGGAAATAACTTGTATCTTGAGTTGAATAGCAAGACTTTGTCACCTATCGAGAACTGTTTCTTCAGAATGAGCTTGTCATGCCATCTCCGAGTTTTCTCCTTATAGATTCTTGAACTTTCGTAGGAGTCCAATCTGATTTCATCTAATTCATTTAGTTGAAGGAGTCTCTTTTCTCCCGAAGCTTTCGTGTCAAAATTTAGCTCCTTGACGGCCCACATTGCCTTGTACTCAAGTTCCACTGGGAGATGGCAAGATTTGCCATATACTAGTCTGTAAGGAGACATCCCAATTGGTGTCTTGAAAGCGGTCCTATATGCCCATAGCGCATCATCGAGCTTCAACGCCCAATCCTTTCCTGACTTTCCAACTGTCTTTGTCAAGATGTTTTTTATTTCTCTGTTTGACACCTCGACTTGACCATTGGCTTGAGGATGATACGGAGTAGAACACCTATGGAAAATCCCGTGTTTCTTTAGCATGGACTCAAATCTCCTTTCTTTGAAATGGGAGCCATTGTCACTGATTACTGCTCTAGGGACTCCGAATCTCGGGAATATTATCTTCTTGAACATCTTAATCACCACTTTAGCGTCACAAGATTGTGAAGCTATTGCCTCAACCCATTTGGACACGTAGTCCACCGCTACTAGAATAAATGCATTCCCTTGTGACGAAGGTAGGGGTCCCATGAAGTCCACGCCCCAAACGTCAAATATTTCCACTTCTAATATGCCTTTCTGAGGCATTTCCTCCCTTCTAGCAATGTTCCCCATTCGTTGACATTCATTGCAAGCCTTGACAAATTCATACGTGTCTTTAAACATGCTGGGCCAATAGAAACCCGACTGAAGAATTTTGGACGTGGTTTTTGAGGCCGAACCATGACCACCATAAGAAGAAAAGTGACAACAAGCTATGATTTCCTTGAAGTCTTCCTTGGGCACACATGTTCTATATATCCCATCAGAGCATAGCTTGTATAAGAATGGGTCATCCCAATAATATCTTGAGACGTCATGCAAAAATTTACTCTTCTGATTGTAATTAAGGCCTTCTGGGAGAATGTTGCACGTCAAGTAGTTCACAAAATCTGCATACCACGGGGCATCATCTTCGGCACTCATCAAATATTTGCCGACAAAAGAGTCTTGGATAGGCGCCGAGAACCATTTTGAATCATAGAGCTCGACCCTTGAGAGGTGATCCGCTACTACATTTTCCACTCCTTTCTTGTCTCTAATCTCAATGTCGAATTCTTGTAGAAGGAGGACCCACCGAATAAGCCTTGGCTTAGCATCTTTCTTCGCCATTAAGTACTTGATAGCGGCGTGGTCCGTGTAGACAATAGTCTTCGTCCCAACGAGATAAGGCCTAAATTTTTCAAAGGCGTAGACTACCGCTAACAACTCCTTTTCGGTGGTTGTATAGTTCATTTGGGCATTATCGAGCACCTTGCTCACGTAGTAGATCACATGGAGCTTCTTCTCGACTCGTTGCCCCAAAACTGCCCCAATGGCATAGTCACTTGCATCGCACATTAGCTCGAAGGGGAGATCCCACTTCGGCGGTTGCACTACAGGTGCCGATACTAGGTTTTTCTTCAGTTTTTCAAATGCCTCAAGGCATCCTTCATCAAAATTGAAATCCACATTGTTGCAAAGGAGATGAGTCAACGGCTTGACAATTTTTGAGAAATCCTTGATGAACCTTCGGTAGAAACCGGCGTGGCCCAGAAAACTCCTCACTCCCTTTTGATTTTTCGGGGGAGGTAGTTGCTCAATAACTTGAATCTTTGCTTTATCAACTTCTACCCCTCTTTTAGACACTAAATGCCCGAGCACAATTCCTTCTTGCACCATGAAATGGCACTTCTCCCAATTTAGCACCAAATTCGTCTCGATGCACCTAGCAAGAACATGAGAAAGATTAGCTAAACAAACATCAAAAGAGGATCCATGAATAGAGAAATCATCCATGAAAACTTCAATGCATTTCTCAATATAGTCACTAAAGATGGACATCATACAACGTTGAAAAGTTCCCGGTGCATTACATAAACCAAAAGGCATGCGCCTAAACGCAAACGTTCCATATGGACATGTGAAGGTGGTTTTTCCTTGATCATTTGGCAAAATGGGAATTTGGTAAAAGCCGCTATATCCATCTAGGAAGCAAAAAAAATCATGTCCCGCAAGCCTTTCAAGCATTTGATCTATAAATGGAATAGGAAAGTGATCCTTCTTAGTTGCCTTATTTAATTTCCTATAGTCAATGCACATTCTCCACCCATTCACGGTTCTCGTAGGGACTAACTCTCCTTTTTCATTTTGAACGACCGTGAGTCCCCCCTTTTTAGGGACGACATGGATGGAGCTTACCCATTCCGATTCCGGAACGGAGTAAATGATGCCTGCATCTCTTAACTTGGTGATTTCCTTGAAAACCGCCTCGCTAAGTTTAGGATTCAATCTCCTCAACAATTCCCTAGAAGGTTTCACATTTTCCTCTAGATTAATTCTATGCATGCAAAGAGAAGGGCTAATCCCCGTTATATCATCAATAGAATAGCCTAGGGCTTTTTTATTAGCCTTCAAAACACGCACAAGCTTGGACGTTTCGTCCTCATTCAAAGTTGCACCAACTATAACGGGATAGGTAGCATTAGACCCAAGAAATTCATACCTCAGATTCGAAGGTAGAGGTTTTAACTCTCCTTCGAATTCCTTACCTCTTGGCACCGGGTCTTCCCTACTTTCATGAGCATTCGACTCTTGCTCACCTCCATCCAAGGTTATGTCGCCCATTTCCTCATCTTCCATATTCATCAATGAAGCAAAAAGTGTACTAGAGTTGTCTAACTCCAGAACTTCATTCTCAAAAGAGGTTAGCCCAAAAGTTTCACAAGATATATCGAGCATATTGCATTCAAAGGATGAAGTAGGAGCTTTCATAGCATTTTTCAGAAAAAATTTAAGTTTTTCATTTCCTATCTTCAATTCAATAGACCATTCACCACATTTAATGACCGCCTCAACGGTGTTTAGAAAGGGTCTTCCTAAAATAACGGGCGTTTCTTGCTCACTATCCATATCTAGCACAAAGAAGTCCACGGGGATGAAAAATTTCCCAACTTTAATAGGCACATCCCTTAGGACTCCATTAGGGACTCTAGAACTCCTATCGGCTAGTTTCAAAGAAATGGTGGTGGGATGGAGCTCACCCATATCAATTTTCTCATACAATGAATAAGGAATCAAAGAAATACTAGCTCCTAAATCACATAAAGCTCTATCAATTTCAATTTTTCCTATGGAGATAGGAATAGAGAATGATCCTTGGTCTTGCATTTTTCTAGGCATACGACTTTGCACAATTGCACTACATTCCGCATTCAAAGCTACCATGCTAGATTCTTCAATTACTCTACGATTTGACACAATATCTTTCAGAAATTTAGCATAAGTAGGGTTTTGAGTAATTACCTCGTGGAATGGGAGTGTCACGTACAACTTCTTTAGCATCTCAACAAATCGTTGAAAGTGAGCATCAAGCTTGCTTTTGTTTAATCGTTGAGGGAAAGGAACCATCGGCACATACTTCCTCATTAGAATTGGCTCTTCTTCCTTTTTCTCCTCCTCCGTAGGGGCTTGAGGCTCATCTTCCAAACTTTCTTTGGCCACTCCTCCTTCCACTTCCTTGCCATTGAGACTAGACTTCTCTTGAGGGGTAGATAGAACTTTCCCGCTCTTCAATGTGATGGCTTCAACATGTTCTATGGAATTCACGTCCGGTTGAGAGGGAAGTTTCCCTATTTGCTTCAGATGAGAGTTCTCTTTAGCAAGTCTTTTGTTCTCGGCCACTATTTCGTCCATCTTTGCTTCCATTCTTCTAGTGCTCTCCTTGTTACTTTCCATCATTTGCGCCATCATAGACATTATAGAGTTGTCTTGAGAGTTAGAAGAAGAATTACCTTGCTCATTCATGTTGGACTTGGCTTGATAGGGCTTTTGATAATTCCCTTGGGAATATTGCGAGTTTTGATTCGAGCCTTGGCCTTGATTTGAATAGGAATTTTGCCCTTGGTTTGAATAGGAGGTTTGCCCTTGGTTTTGGTTAGAGCCATACCCTTGCCTTTGGTAGTTCCCTTGGAAATTATTCTGCCCTTGAGGCTTTGGAGGGAAATTTGAATCATTGGAAATTCTTCGTTGAGGAGGCTCGTAATTCCTAGTGATAGGACTAGCATTCTGAGCATAATTCCTTTGTCGATTTACAAAGTGTGCCTCTTCATAACCGTCATCATCATCCTCATATTTCCCTTCCGGGCAATTCTTTGTAGAATGTCTCGTGCTAGCACATAAGAAACAAGATTGTTGCGCCGAGACTTTCTCTTTATCGGCTTTGGCTCTAGTTGCCTCCACAGAATTCACCATACTTATCATGTTCTCCACTTTCTTCGTCAAATCAGCCATTTGTTCTTTAATTGCAGAATTGGAGGAGTCATCTCTTGACTTAGCCATCTTTTTGTGGTCCACTCCTTGATATCTATCGGAGTTGATAGCAATTTTATCCACAATTTTGAAACCTTGGCTAGCCGGCAGTTCCATTATAGCGCCTCCACTAGCCGTGTCCATTTGATTCTTAGCCTCCTTACTCATCCCCAAATAGAAATAACGCATTAAATCGGCCTTTCTAAAATTATGATGAGGGCACTCCCTCAAATAGTGTTTAAACCGATCGTATGCTTGGTGGAAGAGCTCGCTGTCCCTTTGGGAGAATGTTAGAATAAAGTCCGTGAACTTCTTGGTTCTAGATGGAGGGAAGAACTTATTCAGAAAATTGGTGGCTAAATGGTCCCAAGTGCGAAAAGTCCCCGGTTCATGATTTTGTAGCCATTCTTTGGCATCCCCATATAGCGAAGAAGGAAATAGCTTTAGATAGACGTACTCAACGGGTGTATTCCTTGGCTTATAGGTCCGGCAATATTCTTGAAAACTGGCTAGATGAGTGGACGGATTTCCGACCCCTTGAAATTGATCATTCGTAACCATGTGCACTAGAGATGATTTCACGTCGAAATCAAAAGCGTCTTCATCGGGAGGCAAAATAACTGAACCATTTCCCTCGAGGGTGGGGTCATGTAGTCTCCCACGGGTCTTTCATCCTCTTCCTCTTCATCATATCTATAGTTTCGATTTTCTCTCCGAGGAATTTGAGGGTTCCGAAGGGGACGTCTATCACCATCATTATCATTTCTAGCCGGAGGATCATCTATTTCATCCCCATCAATTCTACGATTTTGGACATTTCTTTGAAGAACCGGACGGTTCTCATTTTCATCTTCCATAATGAGTTCCTGTCTTTGGTCTTGGATAATAGGAGGAATAGTACGAATAACCGGAGGTGTAGGGGCAATAGAAGCAATAGGGTTCTTGCGGGGTCTACCTCGTGGTTTCTTTGCGGTTGGTTGAGAAGGGCGAGAAAAACTTGATGTTGAACCTAGAGCCACGTGTTTTTTCCCTTGAAACCTTGTGTTCATTCAAGTGCCTGCGAGAACAAAGGAAATTCTTAGCAATGAGAGGCAAGAAAAATAAACACAATCAAGCTCAAAACAAGCAATGACTACCGAGTAAGGGAAAATAGACAAACTAAATAATCAAAAAGCACCTAGTTAATTAACCTATCCCCGGCAACGGCGCCATTTGATCGGTTGTAATTTAGCGTCAATATTCGAATAAGAATCAAACACTTATGCTAGTCACGATTAATCAAAACAATTTATATTGACTCGGGAAACCCAAGGTCGTACCCAAAAGACAGGTGATTAAACTAATGGTGCTAACGATTAAATTCGGAAAGTCTAATGGTTTGGGGGGGGGGAATTTGTTCCTTTAAAAGGATGATAGCAGGATTTACTATCCAAAAGAGAAATGTGATCAACGAAAAAAAGTAAATAATCAATTCAAAGATGACTAGGGATCTAATTTTCCACCTAGACAATTATCGTGATAGTAAATGGGGATGCCAACGATGAAATCACATGCACATGTTTAGAATTTGGCTATTGCAACATTAATACCAAGTTCAACTCACGCTACAACTTAGTATAAAGAGGTTGCATCTCGCATAATGCCTCACACTCACGCTCTATTGGCATTATAGAATATGAATATCTAGTCTCACACTCACGCTCTATTGACTAGATGATCATACTCTTGTTAGGTCCAAGCCATTCTCATTAGAATAAAGGTGCCGCCATGTAACACAAAAACCCTAATGCTTCTTCATTTAGATCAATTGAAATCATGCTTTTCAACGCAAGTTACATCAAACATGAAATCAAGCATAATTGCTATTGAGGACTTCTCACAAACACCTTATAGGCAATTCGAAACATTAGGTTCAAATGAAGAAGAGTCATATGCAAATCATTCATCAATAGCATCCATAATATTTACAATATCACAAACATGTCTAAGGGGTCCATAGATCCCCAACCAAGGTCACTATTCACTCATGGTGAGATTACAATAAAAAACAACAATAGATGAGTAGAAAAACATGTAGATGATGGAGTTTAGGAATCTAGAACCAATAAGGAGCACAAATGATGAAGGATGATCCACTCTTCGAGTTGTTGATGACTCTCAAAAAATCCGGTTTCTTCTCCAAGCAATCTTCTCTCTGAGAACCCAGCAAAAATCCAGAAAAATCCCCGCGCCCGTTGAAAAAACCCTAGCTTCCTATTTATACTTTTCCGTAAAAGCCCAAACTTTACGACGTCATGCGATCGCATGAATGGTTCATGCGCTCGCATGAATGGTTCATGCGCTCGCATGAACTCCTGAAGGCTTGGTCTTGTGCGATTGCGGCTTGAGATGATGCGCTCGCATGATATTCTTATGCGACTGGTTTGTCTTATGCGACCGCATGATATGCTTATGCGATCGCATGGTCCTTTGGTTGTGCGATCGCATGGGTTTTGCATGCGACTGGTTTGCTATGCGAGCTCTGGGAAGTCATTCGTGCGAGCGCATGACTTTATCATGCGACTGCTCCGATCCATGCGAACGCATGAATGGATCATGCGAGCGCATTCTTTTGAAGGATTCTTGCTCCGACTTCTATTTTGCTCTTTTTCGCTCTAGAATGCTCGGTTTGCTCCAAAATCACTGCTCACTTGTGTTCTCAGCTGAATCTCTGTAATAGGCCTGAAATGAACCACAAAGCATCAAATAGCAAGTGAAATCGTAATGGAATGATCAAAACAATAAGCGTAGAGGATGCCTAAAATGCATATATTCTAGTGCTATCATGCACCTCTTTAAGACAGAGCGTATGTTATTAAAAGGCAACCTTGAAACTATATAAGCATGAAATGGGCATCATTTTCAACATCAAGAAGATTAGAGAAGAACTCTTGGTCGTAGTAGTGTAGTTCCATGGGCTTAGCCTTGAGACTTGATATTCCTTCGCTACAAGAGGATATTAAGCATTATCGGGTCATTGTAGCGTTTTTTTTTTCACTTTATTTTCACATTTTCAACTTTCCGCTGCACTTTTCCATCAAATAAAGAAATTTCATATACTGAGTCTCTAACATTTAGCTTGTCTTCAAGGCGGGGGATCGGTGTCAATGGATCTCACTTCGGGGTCAACACATTCATGAGCTGCTATTAAACATACTCGGTCAAAAACTCGTTCAAAAATAAGCAAGTCAAGATCAAGCTTTATTTTCAAGTTCGATAAATAAACAAGTCAAGTATGAGCAATCTGGTGTTCAACTTGTTTATGTTCACAAACAATTCGGCTCTTTATAAGTTGACAAAAACTAGGTTATGGCTCGTGTAATATTTATTTCTGAGCTCGTTAAGGCTTTTTAACATAAATTTATAAATTCAAGATACAATTATCAATTTATTAAATAATGCATGCTCTTTTAAGTATGTTTGAACTCGCTTACGCGTGTTTGAATTTGTTCATTACTCGTTTAGAATTCGCTATACATAAATATTTTACAAAAATAATATTAACTAAATTACTCGATTAATATTGAAGATCGGCCCAAACTCGTGAAAATTAATCAAGCCAAATTGAACAAGCATTTTTGAAGATAATAAATACTCACTCGATCTACGGTAAAAGTTAAACAAACAAAAATACTCGGTTCGACTTGATTACCACCTTATTAGTTAGTTATTATTACAGTGATAGCTCTAGGGTTAGGAGTCCAAGTCTGAAGAAGTGGAGTTCTGTCGATGATAACAGGGATAGTCCACCGAATGCCAAATAACGACAGAAATTATCAAATTACAACAGTGGCTCCCCTGCTTCTTGAGTGCTGCTATATTGGCGCCTGAGGGGACTTGGTGGATTTTTCAAAAGTATAATAGGCTACAATTTCAAGTTTTTGTTTTATGGCTTATTTTGTTGTTTTGAGGATAATTGCGCATCAATCAGTTCACTTTTGAAGTTGCAGTCTAAACAGATAAAGGGTCTGGTGGTCTATTTACAGTAGTAAGTGTTGTGACATCAGCCAACATTCTCAAACCTTTTTTGAGTTTTGCCCATCTGAGGGTGTCTTATGAAATATAAGCCTTCACCAAAGCAGTATAGTCACATACAAGTCCTGTCCTTGGGCAGGTAATGCTGCCGTTGTTCTTCGCAGCCATCTCTTCTAGAGCCTGAGTTGTTGAAAGAAATGAATAATGTCAGTCCAGAAAGGAACTCCTCTCTGATAGAAACCAAAGCAATGATAAACTCAAATCAGAACCTTGGTGCTGTAGACGTAGCCGTTAGGCAACACCATTGGTGGGTTTTCTGTGTCCATCAACTCTTTGGTGATGTAGCAGACAAGCTTTGAATGATGCTGCTTTGAGAACGGCAGGGGCATAGCAAGTTTGCGGAAACTCTCCTGTGACAGAGGATCTTCTTTCGGGCAGTCATCTTCATAACAGAATCTAAGGCAAGTCAAGGTGACTGACAATGCAAATCTAACTGTTGAAATAAATATAAGTATCAGAACTTATGTGAAAGCTGATGGAAGCCCATGCTTTTTCACATGTGTAATCGTTCATAGCTTTTAAGTCACTGTACAAATTACCTAAGATATAAGGAGGATAGCATAAACTTGATGACTTACCTACGGTGTGTAATTAAATTAATCTTCTTAGTAGCTACCAAAATAATAATCAAGTTTTTCTGGTAGACGTACAATTTTAAACAAAAGAAAGGACAAAGAAATATGACCAAATAATGATGATACGGCATGGATACGGGGTTTTGAGAGCAGACAAGCCAGCTTGTAGATATATGTTTAACAAAGGTTGAAGTGTCATGCCATATAACTTGCAAAACTCTTGTTTGAATTGGTCCACCAATATATCCCACTGCTTTCCCTCAAATAGGACCTGCAAATGACATAGGAAACTAAGGAAAGCACGTAACAAGTTGCAGCCACTGAGTTTATGAGTACACCATTGGCATGATTAGGTTATAATTCACACGCATCTTTCTAATTAATTGGCTTCATTTGATATTGCAGCTATATCACCAATTACTCAAACTCAGAATAATGAGGGATACAAAGAATCTTATGAGTTCAGAGATAGAGACAAAAAAAAGAAATAAAGATAACTCACCTTGTAAATAACACAATCAGTATTGTTTTTAAAAATCAAAGTTGCTAAAACTCGTTGTAGCTCCTTCATGTGTGTGCCCCCCCAAGGTGAAAGATATTTGCGTGCATATGTAATGGCTCGCATATTATTTTCAGCCCGAACAAACTCTATAAACTCTTGAAGTCTCAACTGAAACTCAATCTTGCTCTGGCAGAAAGAAAGGAGTGAAGAGTTAAAAAAAACAATCTCAATTTGCAAGTAATATGCACCTACTGCTGAAAAGACAGCAGGATATTCAAATGCCATGTTAAGCTGGCTGAGTATTTGTGATGGTATCAAACTACAACAATACTTAAGACAACTCTAACCAACAAAGATCAAGCACTCATTATTTGGCGAACACGTACTAACTTCTCATGGTTTACTCTACAAGAACTTATAACCATAAATCTCGGAATCCAATATCGTTTGTAAAAGGTGATAGTTCAATCAGCAATTAACCTTCATGAAAACACAGAAATGTAACATATGAGACTCATAAGGCATATGGTTATAGCAATCGATGAGCAAATTTTTGTCCTTGCTACAAAGATTTATAGATTGATTTTAGTTTTAACTAATGGGAAGTTTAGATATACATGGAACATGGAGGCTGAAGTTTTTTCTCTTACCAACAGAACCCTTTCTTCGCTTCATAATAGGATTTGATTACAAAGGAGAACTGCAATACCTTCGACTTCTTCAATCTAGACTTGTTATCAGCGCACCAGGCAAGAGCAGGACCCACATCCTTATTTTGAAGAGCATCAATAACTTTTTTTGCTTCATAGAAAACGTCAATGTCGACAAGATCCTGGCGACAAAATTCCTAATTAACACTAGTCATGGTGAACATTTGTATTCATAAGACAAGCAGCTATAAAGGAAGTGAATTAGAAGCAACTACATTTCTTGAACCCTTAGTCTTATCGAATTCAATAATTAGTGTAAAACAGATTAGAATAATAGTGCTAAGGGAACTTGATGAAAATTCAAAGGCTTCTCTTCCATATTACCTTTCAATTTGCACCAGTTTGAAAGTGCATATACATTGATTTAATCACATATCGGAGTTACAAAAAACCTCAGACTTCAAATATGTTTAGCCATACAATAAAGAAAAGAAAAGACAATCCCAAACTTCATCATCCACTGTATACAGAACAATCCTATGAAACGAAAATAACCATAATGGTCAATATTACCATCAAATTACTTGTTTCAGCCAGTTTCACGGCAGTGTCAAAATAAGACATCCGCAACATGTAATCCACCAAAATTCGCTTCAGCCTTGAGTTATTCCATTCCGATATTTTCTCTGAGTCAGCTGATTCCAAATAGTCAAGTCGTACCCTACACCGTTGAGCTTGAAGGTTCTCGTTCCTATCCCCTTCGTCCAACTACAAGAAATCAACAAGAAAAACCGCCAAACAACATCATTTGTCAAACCAACAATCACGCACTAAACACATCCGTAAATTTTCCATCTCGAATCGACAACACCAAGATTAAGAAAAAAAAGAATCAACACATTTGCTACCTTCCTCTTGAGCCCCTGCAAACGGGAAACAAGCGAGTTAAGATGATCAACAGCTTCCTCCTTACTCAAATCTCTCTCAACAGCCTCGCCGACGCCAGCAATAACAGATGACAACTCCTTCTCAGCGATCCGGTGGTTGGATCGGATGGTCTTCTTATAGTGCTCGAAAGGGACTCTGAGAAGCTGGTGTTCGAGCTTCAGCGAGTCAGCTAACCGGTTCAACTTGGAGGAGGGGGCCACCATGGTGACAGTGGAGGTCGTCGCCGACGTAGCAGAGGCGGCAGAGTTGCCGTTGGGGAGGGGATCGATGTCCATCGCGTCCGCCAGGAGGCCGTCGATAAAGTTGTCCAGAAGAATCGGGTCGGGTTGCGTAGATCGGTTGTGATTGGTGCGATGAGGAGGAAGAAATGAAAGATGCTAAAGAGTTGTGTAAGCCTGTAAGGTGATAGGAACGGCGTCGTGATGTGGAGGTTGGGAAGTTTCTGGTGGTACTCTGGGATGGGTTGGCCTGTTTGGATTGGGTCTTAGTCCGCCACGGCAAGTTTGGAACGGTGAAGTTGGGGAAGTTTCGGGTAGTTATGTGGGATGGGTTGGGCCGTTCGGATTGGTCATAGATTTTCAGTATGGGCTGAGGTGTCCAGAGTATTCCTGTCGATTCAACGAAAATTTAAGAAAATTGGTGATCCCAGGATTCGAATTTCGAATACACAGTATAAGGATCACACCCATCTTTGAATGGATTCCTTAACCAACAGGTCATCACTCCTGTGTCGAACAATACTTTTTCAACAAGTAGGAGGTTCTATTGGAGGGATTTATGCATCACTAGGGAATAATTCATCAAATAAAAAATAATTTTTTTAAAAGTATTTAGAGTGACAATTTTTTTTTGTTTGGGTTAGAGTTTCTATTCGTTTTACATTCAATTCAAGTTTTGAAGACGGTTTTGGAGGAGAAGACGAAGCTTTCAACGAGAGAAGAGATTTCTACTTTTTTTTCATAAAAAATATTTGTGTTTATTTTTATGACGATGAGTAGCTAAATTCCTAATTCAGTGCCGATCGCGCCTGCAGTAGACAATAGCTCGACGCTAATGTCTGAAGCGGACGTGCCTCTAATGTCAACACCGGACGCGACCATAACGTGGGCGCGATCCGCGCTGATGCATGTTCCAAAACTGACCCTTTAATTCCGTTTTCTGTGCAGGCAAGAGCTCCCAAAGACCATGTGATCGATAAGGATGAGATAGGAGGTGAGTTGGAGGCAAAGCATGAGCCAGATAAGCCAACAAAGGAGCACCCACTTGCTACGAGTCATGAGGCACCGCCTGGAAAGTGTAAGGACCCAGGTGCCTTCACAGTCACCTGTGGTGTTGGTGAGACTCTAAGGCGGCCCTTCTCAAGTTACTCAAGCGGAGTCACAAAGGACTCCAACTTGGAGGGTTGGTTCACGCGCTAGAAGGTCACCCAATCGTTTTACACTGGAATCTTGATACCTAACTATTTTCTGTAAACTATAAAATTTATGTATTGTCATTTGTAATCATGTGAATTATGTTACATGTTGCCATCATGTAACTTTTGTGTTGTTATGTTTTGATTGAGGGAATTTGGTTGGTGTATTGGACAGGTCGTATTTTCAGATGTTTATTTGCAGGTTTTTTGGGTTCATGTTGGAACAGTTTGTGAATACGAACATTTCAGGTTTAGGCGCTGTTGGTGACAGCGCTTAAACACGAAACGGGTGGACAACGCCTAAAAATTATACTGATTTTTGAGCGTTCGTCTTTAGAAGCGCTTATGTCCTGGACAAACTCAGTAGGTGCTGATATTGGACACTATTAAAGCGCCTAAAGTTTGTGCTTATTTGTGGGCGCTGTCCTTAACATCGCTTATGCCCTGAGAAACTCAGTAGGTCTTGATATATTGAACTAATTAAGCGCTGTCCTCATGAGCGCTCTAATATTAGGCGCTGTTCTGAAGAGCGCCCAAAGCTATGAAGGACATGTCAGCCTGCTGACTCAGCATTGCAACTGAGAAAGACGACACTGGACTAATATATTAGGCGCTGTGGAGAAAGTGGCCAAATTGGAAATCCAATTTGGAAATTGGCTATAGGGAGAAATGAAAAATTGGAAATTTTTCACAATAGTCGGCTAAGCGTCTTTTTCTTAGCTGCCTGGCGGTATCCAAGTTTTTTTTTTGTTGAACCTTTTACTAAATTTCACGGGGAAGGCCCTCCCTTTTCTTAAAAAAAAAACAAAGAAAGAAAGAAAAAACAAATACTCCGCTACACTTGTTTGCAGCACAAGTGCTGAAAAGAACGAAGCATGTCAATCAAAAAAAAAGAAAGAAAGAAAAGAACGAGGCATGGGAAGTTGTAACAAACGACACCGTTTCAAGTCAAAAAGCAGAGTAGCAGAACCATTGCTCAGGATCATCAATTTTGGATCTGTTTATTCTTGTTCGTGAAATCCCAAATTCCTTGAAACCCCCCGATGGCTCCACTCGATCCTCACTCGTTCACCGACTCGACCCACCCACTAGCCAACCACATCTCTCTCACCTTCTACTTCGACTTTCCAACTTCCACCATTCACTCCTCCGCCCTCATCACTCTACCCATCCCACACACCGGCTCCATTTCACTCGACGCCCGATCCCTTTCAATCACTGCCGTCCTCGATCCCATCACCCAATCCCCCATACCCTTTTCCCTCTCCGATTCGCCGGACCCCATTAAAGGCCACCAGATTCAAGTCACACTCTCCAACCAAACATCCTTTCTCGTTTCATATCTCACGTCGCCTAATTCCTCCGCGATACAGTGGCTCTCGCCCCCGCAGACGTTTAACAAAACGCTGCCGTTTGTATTCACACAATGCCAAGCCATTCACGCCCGCTCCGTTTCCCCTGCCAGGACACGCCAGCCGCCAGGATTCGCTACTCGGCCAGGCTGAACGTGCCCAAGGAGCTCTCGGCTGTCATGTCGGCCAAGCATGTAGCGCGGAGGGATCCGGTTATCCGAGAGGCTGCATTTGTGTGTGAGGATGCTTTGTGGATAGCTGAGGGACGTGTGGTGGAGGAGTTTGTGATGGAGCAGCCCATTCCGCCTTACTTGTTTGCCTTTGCAGTTGGGGAGCTTGGGTTTAAAGAGGTTGGTCCGAGAACAAGGATGTATGCCGAGGCTGGGACGGAGGTGCTGGATAATGCGGCCAAGGAGTTTGAGGGGACTGAAGAGATGATTAGACAAGGAGAGAGGCTCTTTGGGCCTTATGAGTGGGAGAGGTTTGATCTGCTCGTGTTGCCCCCAAGCTGTCCTTATGGTGGGATGGAGAATCCGAGGATGGTGTTTTTGACACCTACTGTGATTAAAGGGGATGCCAGTGGAGCCCAAGTTGTCGCCCATGAGCTTGCGCATAGCTGGACCGGTAACTTGATTACTAACACGACAAATGAGCATTTTTGGCTGAATGAGGTACTTTGCTTCAGTTTTAATTGATTAGGCATATGTTGATCAACATGGATATTATAGTGGTGCGCGGACGGACCGAACTGTGTCAATCATTATACAAGAAAACTAAATTAACTCACCAACATGTAGCTACGTTGCTGTTGTTGTGGCTCAAATGTAATTTAACTGATAATGTAACAGCAGACCATATATCAAATGTAATTTTTTCAAATCAATTTCTGCTTGTAGCGTATTTTTTTATGCATACATGCGAATCAAGTGCTTTCATAGAAAGCCACGAGATTGTGTGGCGGAGATGTCTGTGGACACAATTATTCTTTTATGTGTTGTTAGAGTATTTTGGTTTACGCTTATGCTCTTAACTTCATGTGTCGATGCTTCTATTTAGGGTTTTACAGTATATGCTGAAAGGAGGATAGTCGAAGCAGTTCAAGGGCCTGATCGGGCCGCATTGAGCAATGGAATTGGATGGAGAGGGTTAAATGATGAAATGGAAAGATTCAAAGACAACTTGGAATTTACAAAGCTTAAATGCAATCAGGAAGGGATTGACCCAGATGATGTTTATTCTCAAGTCCCGTATGAAAAGGGGTTCCAGTTTTTGTGGCGGATTGAACGTCAGGTAATTGAGTATTTTCCAGAGCCGTCTTATTAAAGATAGTTGAACTATTGAAGTGATTGGATTCATTTTATAACCTTCAGGTTGGAAGGACGGCTTTTGATGACTTCCTGAAGAAATACATTGATACCTTTAAATTCCAGTCTATCGATACTGAAACTTTCCTTACTTTTCTGAAAGCAAATATACCTGGTATTGAGAATGACATTGACTTACATACATGGACTGAGGGTACTGGCATCCCGCCAGATGCGTTAGAGCCAGTTTCTAACATATATACCAAAATTGTATCGCTCGCTGATGAGTTTAAGCTGGGAAAGATACCTGGAGAAGATGAAGTCTCTGATTGGCAAGGCCAAGAATGGGAACTTTATTTGGAGAATCTTCCCAAAAATGTTGATGCTTCTCAGGTATTTAATTGTATTTACTACTAATTTGAGTGTCATGTTGTTGTATGGATATCATTCCTGAATTAGCACTCTAGCACATTCCGAGTGATTCTCAACTCCTTAGACAATATTTATTTCCTTGCCCCTTCCGAGTACTGTATCACTTGTGTAGGAGCGCTTTTAGCAATAAAATAAAACCTCTTGGTCAGGTAGTTTCAGAAATGCGAGTTAGTTCATCGTGCGATCTCCTAACAAGGGGGGTTATAGAAGAGTTACCATGCCATCATTATTATTTGTTTTCATTTATTAAACTTATCAAATTCTGAACCGTACTGGGGATTTTCGAGTTGTAACACATGTGAGGAAATAGTTGACCGACCTTGTTCATGTAAGATGCACATCCCTTTTCTGATTGAGGAAGCTCTTGCAAATTTTAGTGCAAACCAATTCTAATTGCATAATTGCATTGAAGTCATACATAGCACATAACGTGTGCAAGATGATAGACGTAATTCCTTGGGGACGACCTTAGGGCGTGGCTTTCCTTAAGATTTTTACGCCAGAATTGTTTTGTGCAGTTGTTAGCTCTTGATGCTCGCTACAGGCTTTCAGAATCAAAAGATTACGAGGTGAAGGTGGCATTTCTGCAGCATGCAATTTCCTCTGGTTGCCGAAACTACTACAGCGAGGTGGAAAAGACCTTGAAAGAAGTAGGCAGGATGAAATACCTCCGTCCACTTTACACAGCACTAGCTCAAGGGGCTGGAAAAGAGGAGGAGAAGATACTAGCCAAAAGAGTCTTCAAAGAGGCACGAGATTGCTATCATCCCATAGCTCAGGGTGTTGTCGAATCTATCTTATCCAAGCACCTGTAAACCACATCCAACTTACACATTTGAAACGCACCTTCCCATTCATCAGTTGTAATATGAATATGCACGCTGGTTTACAGACTAGAACTAAGGCTATCATTGAGAAACACAAATTGCGTGGCCTGACATGATCTGACCGATTAAGTTGCACTCAATAAAACTTCAGCCACACTTCAGGCTTGTGTATTTTGTTCCTTGTACTGATTAGTCACTCAGATGTCAGGTGTGTTTCTTCTTTCAAATTACAGGGAAATCAGGAAGCCACATACCAAATTAAGGTATCATTAGCAATTCGGTTTTATATGAAGATCCTTATTGAAGAGTTTCTATCCAATCTAACCAATTTTCAAATTCAAATATCTCATTTGCACCACTTGAAACTTAAATATCCAGAATACCTCATTTTGCTTAATGTCGGTTCCTGAGGGACCGGTACTCTTCATTTTTGTACATTCACGGTAGGCGAGAAACCGGTTATATTATTACCGGTTTCCCAGCTACCGATACGTTGAAAATTGATTGTGTGGCTCGATTTTGGGCCTACGTGGACCAAGTGGAGAAGAAGTAGCATACACGTCATAACCGGTTCCCGAGGAACCGGCAGCATAAAGGTATCGGTTTTCGGGGAACTGACATCATTGAAATTAAAAATCGAGGGTTTCTTATTCTCCCTCATTCCGTCCGATTCTCCCAACTCCACACACCTCCGCCGATCTTGCCTGCCGCCCGTCGCCGACGATCTCGGTTCGCCAAAAACCGGTAATGACTTGAATTGTATTGTTAGTTGTTAATTTGAAGGTTAATTGTTAGTTGTTAATATAGGTTAGGGTTTTAGAAGAATATGGTTTGGGTAATTGTTGATTTTGATTGTTAATTTAACATTTTGATTGTTAATTGTTGATTTTGAATGTTAATCGTTGAATTTGTTGAAGTTGATTGTTTATAGTGAATTTAGGATAATATTGATGAAATGTTGTAATTGTTGAATTTTTTGATGAAATGTTGTGTTTATATTGAATTTTTGATAATATTGATGAATTTTTGATAATATTGATTGTTAAATGTTGTGTTTATTGATGAAATTGATGATGAAATGTTGTAATTGTTGGTAGTTGTGTTTATATTGATTTTTTTTTGATAATATTGAACTGTTTTTTATTTATGAAATTATAGTTTTTGTGATGTAGATATGGACTCACAAATATCATCATCTTCACAAAGACCTTCGCAAGCTATATTGCATCCGAATATGGATGCGGATGACATAATTCATCATAGTCCGATTGACGACTCAGTCCTCAGTCAGCATCATACTCATCGTACCGAGGCGATTTGGAATCCACAGGTTAATATGTTAAATTATGTTTATTATCTTTCATAGTTTAATATGTTACTAATGTTGAATGACATTGTTGTTTCACAGTTGGTAGTTGTGACCCTTGATGCTCGCATACGTCCTTATGTGGTAGCTACTTGATTTTATCAGTGGACTCAGGTGTGCGATGTGAAGGCTGATCCGGTCCTATTGACAGCCGTGGTCGAGAGGTGGAGGCCAGAAACTCACACTTTCATTTTAATGATGGAGAGGCGACAATCACGTTACATGGCGTGTCACTACTTACCTGGCTCCCCGTAGATGGAGAGACCGTGACGGGCAAGCTGCAGTTAAATTTTGAAGAGGTTTTTGTGAGATTGCTACGATAAATCGCCCGCTATGGCAAAGAGAAGTTGGTTCACGAATCATTTGACGCAGATTCATGCTGACGCAGATGAGGAGACGTTGAAGAAATGCGCTACGGCGTATCTCCTCAATCAGATAGGATCGACCTTGTTCAGTGACAAGAGCGGTATGCCGATCCCACTCTACTTTCTTCCCTTGCTAGAGGATCCGGAATTCGGATAGGGTTAGAAATTATAGGTGGGGAAGTGCTGTGTTGGCGTATCTGTATAGTAACATGTGTAGTGCATGTAAGATCAGACACCGTAAGTTGGGCGGGCACCATTGATTATTCAGTTTTGGTCATGGGAGAGACTCTCGTATCGGTGTGCCTAAGGTCAAAGTTCCAGTCGTGTTACCGCCACTGGATGCGGAGTTTGATCCAGCTTTGCGGGGAGCGTGGTCTTACGTGTAAGTATTTATGTTTAAAAATAATATTTCATAAAATACTTATATTTTACTGATATTTTACTTTTATGTGCAGGAGATGGATTGAGCCCAAAAGTTTTATAGGGGTACCTCACGGTAGTTTGTTGCAGTATCGAGATGCGATACAGAAGATGCAGCGAGAGATTTCACTTAGAGGCCGTATGACAAGACCATGTTTGAGTTGCTGAACCCGACTTGTCTCGAGGGTCGGGAAACCAATTGGAGAGCTGATGTGCCTCTTATCTACTTCAATATTATTGAGTGGCATCATCCAGCACGGGTTACGAGATAGTATGGTTTCAAACAGGGTGTCCCGTCGAACGCGATTGAAAGTTCAGACCGATGCCACGGAATGGACATGAAGAATAAGGATTGGGTTGTTTTCCATAGCAGTTACATTGCTTTGTGGTACACTCGACATGAGAGATTGATTGATGGAGATATGGCGTACCCGGGTGATGAGATCGACCAACCCACTGCACAGTATTATCAGTGGTATTCCAGGCACACTCGTCGTTTATATCAGCCGAGGATAGACGATGAGGTGGAGGAGGTTGGGGACGACGATACGCGGCAGACACGACCTAGTCATACTTATCGTCCAGATTCACATGATACCCGAGAATGTAAGTTTCCATTACTTGTTTAATTATTTATGAATAAGAGTCAGTTATTGGTTCACTTACTTACAAATTGAATGTATTTTATAGATACGTGGTTACATCATTTGTGCACGTAAAGCGAGCTCGTACTTCATCAACTCCACGTATGATTATTCGTGGAGGGGACTTTATGAAATCTTCCACACCGCGTATACGGAAGTGGAGAAGTTTACGGATCCCATTATTGTGGGTGTTGATCCAGAGACTATTACTTTCGATATAGGTACTTTGTATACAAACTTAATCTATTTTAATGATGGACAATTGCTAATTTAATATGTTGATTCACGCGATGGAGTTGATGGTGATAGCGGAGGAGAGGAGGCTTATGATACACATGTTGAACAGCAGATGGATGATCATTACCGACCATGTAGCTCTTCACAGACAGAAGTGCGCAGAGGCGAGCGCGAACGTAGGGAGTCACGATATTTTTATATACGCAACATGTGGAAGAGGCCACGCAGAGGGCGAGGTGGTCGTGGATCAGAAGAATGAGGCTTGTGTTGTCATGTGATTGATGGTTTGTCACGATCCTGGATGTTTTATCATGTGATGGATGTTTTTGTGAACTTGAATTGTTTAATTCGGGTATCGAGTTGGACTTGACTACTGGTTTTTGAACTTGTCTTCATGGTTTGAAGTGAAATTTTTAATTGAAATTAAACGACGTCAACTTGAACACATGACCTTAAGGAAAGATGAATTACAAACAACACATATAGTTTAATTCGGGTATCGAGTTGGACAAGCACATTTGTTGTGACCAACTTCGTGGCAGTTTGTGCATCGCTGAATTCGCGGGGTCGGAGTTGATGAAGACGCTAATTGACTGCTAGATTCCCCTAAATGCCGCTGGTCCATCTCGTTACGCCTTTGTCTGGTTGGGGGTCTGCTAGCTTTCGTACGTTTGAATCTTAGGTTCGGAACATGAACATGTCCATCATAAGGTCTCCAATGATCCTGGTGATATAAGGGGTTAAAAAAATAACTCCAAGTCCGGTAGTACGCTTCGAGCGTATATTCTTTGGGGACAACAAATACCAAGGCCAGTTTTTTTTAAAAAAAACTTCATTGATAATGATCATTTTTAAATTGTATTCGTGTTAAATAATTGAATGAAAACATGTCTTACAAAAGTATTCAGATGTTGTGCACCTATAGTTAATATTAGGTTGCCTATTGTTGAGTTTTTTTTAAAAATGACCCAAACGAGTTTGGGCATTTCAAAACTGACCCACGCGAGTTTCCCATTTCAAAACTGACCCATTTTTAATGAGACCGGATCCTGGGGATCCGGTCTTTTACGTTTTTCAAAAGACCGGATCCTGGAAATCCGATCTTCTGTGTTTTTACAAGATCGGATCCTGGGGATCCGGTCTTCTGTGCAAACGAAAACACGTGGAGTTCTCTCATTCGAACACGCACAGAAGACCGGATCCTGGGGATCCGGTCTTGTAAAAAACACAGAAGACCGGATTTCCAGGATCCGGTCTTTTGAAAAACGTTAAAGCCCGGATCCCCAGGATCCGGTCTCATTAAAAATGGGTCAGTTTTGAAATGTGAAACTCGCGTGAGTCAGTTTTGAAATGCCCAAACTCGTTTGGGTCATTTTTAAACAAAACCCCCTATTGTTAGGGGGCAAATGTTCTAAGTCCCTTGTTTCCTCTAAACACTTTTTCTATATGTAACAATTCTGAGTGATCTATCAACACTGGATTATCTTGCCCATAGACATCTACTAAGAGATCTCATAAGTTAAGACTTTTGTAAGATATAATTATTTTCATTCAATCATCTAAAACGTTTAAAAATGATCATTACTAATAAACGTTTAAAAATGTTGGTTTTGTTTGATGTTCAGTCTATAGATTTTAAAACCAAATACATTTAAACCAAAAAATATACATGTAAATTCGTATTCATGTAATTACCGATGTTACGAATTTCGTTTTTTAAGTCTACGAATTTTCATTCACAAATGTGTTCTTTAAGTCTGCAAATTTTGATTTTTTAACTCTACGAATTTTGATTTAGTAACTACAAATTTTATCATAAATACGAATTTTGATTTATCATGAATCGAATACGAGAATAATGGGATTAGGGTTTAAGATTTGTTATTTTTGTTTGTCTAATTTGCCATTTAGTCGTATTTAATGATGAAATAATTACGAATTCTAAAATTAATCTTCTTTAATCTTGGCCCTAATTGTATTAGGATGAATGGATGGATGAAATAATTTCTAATTTTTCACATAAACTAAGCTTCTCTTGGGATATCAACATGATAATATTTTTTTTTGATGGAATATCAACATGATAATTAATACTACTACTTTTTGTACTTTTTTTCTAAATTAAAATCTCACAATGTGTCGGTTTAAACTTTCTGTTCGGTTCAGAATTGGATTTCGGTTTAGAAACAAAAACGCTAATTCATTCCATTCTCAATCCTGCAAACGAGCAAGGCTTTCGCAGACCAAATCGAATTCGTGTCGATTGTTGATTTCAGTGTCGGACGACGGCGATTTCGTCAACCAAACACTGTGCAATCCAAGTCGTCGCTAGGGTCTCTGGAACCCAATTCAGGTATGTGTTTGCAGTTTTGATACCTTGTCTTGGTTTGGTTGTTGATTAGCTGTGTCCAAAAAAAAAACACCCTCATCAGTGGACTAGTAGTTGTTCACGGTAGCATAAATTAGGTCAATTAGAGCTATTAAGTCTCGATAACGAATGTGGCTATTATTATACTAATGACCTAGTGCTGCAAATTTTAGGTTGACATTATTTTGAAATGTTAGGGATAGGGTATGAATTTAGGGTAGTAAGCTTCTAGGCACTGTCTTGCTCTTGATGTTAAAAAGTACTCAGGAAATTCTGAATGACAGGGGTGCCAGTTTGCGCATGTGGAGCTGTGGGTGTAGGATTTGTTTTGCTTATGTTAGTGCAGTGCCAGTTCGATAACAAATGTGGCTGTTATTATACTAATGACCTAGTGCTGAAAATTTTGGGTTGACATTATTTTGAAATGTTAGGGATAGGGTAATAATTTAGGGTAGTAAGCTTCTAGGCACTATCTTGATGTCAAACAATGGAATTTCTGAATGACCAAGGTGCCAGTTTGCGCCTGTGCAGCTGTGGGCGTAGGATTTGTTTTGCTTATGTTAGTGTAGTGCCAAGTCAGGGATCATTGTTTTTTGTATTCTTGGTGCTTACTTTAGTTATTCAGATTCAGGACCTGCTTGCTCAACTTTTGTTTTGTTTATTTGTCCTGGTTTGAATCAGTTAAAGATGGATCATCATGAAGATGAGTCTCATGGTGTAAGTGAAACACATGACAAGAAGGATAGTGCGGTGAGCTTCACTGTCATGGTTATTACCTTCCATGTTTAATAAACTGAGTTTCGATAACTGCTTTGGTTTTCTCTAGAGTTGTTGATTGTATTGCGTGCCTGTTCCATTTTCTCATTAAGAATGGAAAATGACCATGCACTATCAAGTTCACATTACTTAATATTCAATAAGCAGTCACAGATAACTTTTAAGAAAAAGTAACTAGGACGTCAGCTCCATTTTCCAATTTTTGTTCGGTAATTATTCATTATTCAGGAAGCTATTACTCGTCATGAGGAGATCAAGAAATCAGTGGAAGCAAAGTTGGCTCTTAGGAAGAACAATCTAAATCCAGACAGACCTGGTTCGTATTTGTTTAGATGTCTCTTTTCTCATGTATTCTTTAAGAAAAAGCTTAGGTTGATATTAGATTGTTAAGAATCTTTGTGGTAACCTCCAAAAATAAACGATGAGTAAACTGATTGAGTATTGCATTTGTTTCAGATGCAGGATTTCTTAGAAGTCTTGATTCTAGCATCAAGCGGAACACAGCAGTGATAAAAAAGCTTAAACAAATAAATGAGGAACAGAAAGATGGTTTGTTGGATGAGTTGCGCAGTGTAAACCTCAGTAAATTTGTTAGTGAAGCAGTGGCAGCTATATGCGAGGCTAGACTAAAGTCTGCCGACATTCAAGCAGCTATACAGGTACTTTTAGACGTGTATGTTACTCATCAATATCTTGACTTAGCTCAGTTTTTCAGGAAATTCTGTTGCACTTATTTGAATTTGAATTGTACAGCATTTCAATCAAGGCTAATGATTGTGCGCCTCCCTCTCTCTGTCTCTTCCACAATTCATGAGTTTTATCCTTAGTAGTTACCGAATAGTAGTCTTTTCCAATTTCCACTGAAGGATTCAGAAATCTAAGACTTTCATTTTATCTTTACTGCATATATAGTGAAAGCCAAGCCGTGCGTTCAAATGCAATTCAGCCTCTTCCAGTGAATGTTTTGCTGTATTTACTAGTCCCTTTCTCATATGGCAATAAGCATATTAAAGTACTAAATACGCATTGAGTGATCTATATGAAACAAACTCTTATCTGAATGATTTTAAAGTATCTTACAGAGTTTTTTTTGGCAGATTTGCTCGTTGCTTCATCAAAGATACAAAGACTTCTCACCAACACTAGCTCAAGGTCTTTTAAAAGTGTTTTCCCATGGTAAATCAGTTGAGGATGTAGATTCTGACAAGAACATGAAGGCTATGAAGAAAAGAAGCACGCTAAAGCTACTAGTGGAACTTTTCTTTGTTGGAGTTATAGAAGACAGCAGTATTTTTAACAATATCATCAAGGATCTTACCAGCGCAGAGCACTTCCGAGATCGAGATACAACTCAGACAAATTTGTCTCTTCTTGCAAGTTTTGCGCGTCAAGGAAGAATCTTTCTTGGCCTTCCCTTATCAGGACATGACATTCATGAAGAGGTGCCTGTAGTATTCATTTCATGCAATACTTATGCTCACATTGCATCTAGAGATTTTTGACTTATGAAGATTTTTCTTGACTTGATATGAAGTGGAAAATGCTCACCCTGCACTGGGACCTTTAGAGATATTTTGTCAAAGAAACAGAACCACCAAAATAAATTGATGAGAAATTAGGTTTGAAGTTTGATGTCAATTGTCACTGCATAGGCATAGTATATTGCACACTATAGCAGATAAAAGTTTGAATAATATTATAGGCACACCTCCGACTTTTCAATTTGACATAGAAGCAACATATGGTTTACATTATAACTCATCATCATAGATCAAAAATCCATTCGTACCATGGAAGTATGTCTTTCGATCAAGAGATTTCAGGTCATCAACAGGACAATATGATCATAATTTTGCAGTATATATTTTGCAACGTTAATGCTGGATATTTAGCCCCGGCCCTTGAGAACATGTTCTGTATGCAGTCCAGTCGTACTTTAAATTTGACTAAAAGGGTCATCACAGCTGCTATATATATGTATGGAAATGTACAAATCCAGTTACTAAGTTTCACTGTATCTCCCTTGTATTTGTAAATGTCTATTTTTATGGTTCTCCATATCATAAATTTCATCAGCTTTGATTAGGTTTCTTCTATGACTCTAAATTTGCACTGCAAATCATTGGCATGGTTTACCTCTAACTGAAGAAATCGAACATCTATGTATACTCATCTGCCCCGTTGACCCGTTTCAGTTTTTTAAAGCACTTAGCATCGCTGCTGACCAGAAGAAATTAATCAGGAAAGCATTTCTTGCTTATTTTGATGCGGTCGTTGAGTTACTTCAATCTGAGCATTCTGTAAGATTCTTCCTCTTATGCAGGCCTTCGCTCTGCCTTCATTCCTTATTTCACAATTAATGGTCTTTTAGTCTTTTAACGAGTAAACCTTACTTAATCTGTCTCTGCTCTTATCCGCAGTCACTTCGCCAAATGGAGCATGAGAACGCAAAAGTTTTAAATGCCAAAGGAGAGCTAAGTGACGATGCTGCCTCATCATATGAGAAACTTCGAAAATCATATGATCAATTATACCGTAACATCTCATCGTAAGTCTTACAAAATATTTGCTTAAACTTTTGTACGAATATGCGATGTTCATACAATGGCAGAACGTAATGAGGATTTATGTATTGTCTAAATTGACTAGGATCTTATGACTGTTGATTATAAACTTATAATAATGTGATGGTTGTGTTTTTACATTTAGCAATCTTCTACTCTTCTCATTTTCAGCCAGTGTTTCATAATATTCTATGCTGCTTTCTCATTTTTACAATTTGGATGAGTTGGTTTTATAGCTTAGCAGAAGTTCTTGATATGCAACCTCCTGCCATGCCCGAGGATAGCCACACAACTAGGGTTACGATGGGAGAAGATGGATCCTCCCTTGTTGCTGTCAAAGACTCAGATGTTCCCGAACCAATCTGGGATGATGAAGATACAAAAGCTTTCTATGAATCCTTACCCGATCTTAGGTTATTATATTGAAATTGTTATTTATGTTTAGTTATGTGATTACGAGGTCTAGTCAGCTTCAGATGTATATATAAAATGGCTGCTGCTATGCAGAGCATTTGTCCCTGCAGTTCTATTGGGGGAGGCAGAGTCCAAGGTGAATGAGCAACCTTCCAAGACCCAAGCTAGTTTGAATGTGAGTATTTAGCTAATTGTTGATGTGCATAGTGTTAGAAAATGAATAAGGTGGAAGAACATTATTAAAGGGTTATAACATCTTTGTAACATTAATATGGCATGCTTATGATGAACCGCCTTGTATAGTTTACGTTACCACCTCCATGACATCGCTAGTGTCTTATTGATATTTTTCATTTGTTTGATTTATTTTTTTGGAGAGGTTTTATTTATTTTAACTCATCCCCTCGTTGGTATACTTGAATGATTTTTGTAAATAATCCAAGTATCAACTGACAAGAATCATCAGTGATATAGAGCACTCTTACATGTGACCAGATTTCGTTTGAATCTGGGGGATGAAGGTGGATTTTTGTTGCTTCTCTCTGCTGTTTTTTTTGTTCCTTTTTAATTAACTCATTCTCGATTGTTAGTGAGCTATGTATGTGTGGGTTTCTCTCTATGATCCGTATTTCAGGTGCTTTCATTTAGTTTCACAGTGGCATTGTGCTTGCTAAGTGCAAAGATTTTGTTTTCTTTAGGAAATGGCGCCTGATTCTGATCAAGGTCAAATGACACCTCAAGGTGCGTCAGATGCCTTGCCTTATATTATCGATGCTCAGGAGGGAAAATGTAGTGAGAGGGGAAAGGATAAAGAAGAAAAACAGAGCAGTAAGGAAAAAGAGAAGCTGAAAGACCTAGATAAAGAGAAAATATATGACACTGGAACTCATCGTAAAGGAGATGCCGAGAAGGATAAGACGAAAGTTCTTGAAGGAACAAAGTTGGATGGTCTTCTACAGAGGCTTCCAGGCTGTGTGAGCCGCGATCTCATTGATCAGTTAACGGTAAAAATGCTTTTGTAGCTTATTTCATGTTTTTCAATGATTGCGTCCATATGAATCTGTATACTTTTGATTGCAGGTGGAATTTTGCTATCTGAACTCAAAGGCAAACCGCAAGAAGCTTGTTAGGGCATTGTTCAATGTCTCAAGGACATCCCTTGAACTGCTACCATATTACTCACGAATGGTTGCCACATTATCGACTTGTGTGAAGGATATTTCCTCTGTGCTCGTGCAAATGTTAGAAGAGGAGTTTAACTTCTTGATAAATAAGAAGGTCCGTATGAGCTCAAAAATGTTGACATTATATTTATTATCATCTTCATCTACATATAACGTGCTCTAGTTTGTAAAATAAATTAATAACTTTCAACTTCATACTTCTTTCTTTTCAATATTATGTATTTGTTGCATACTACAGGATCAGATGAATATTGAAACAAAAATCAGAAATATCAGGTTCATTGGAGAACTGTGCAAGTTCAAAGTAGCCCCACCTGGCCTTGTTTTCAGTTGCTTGAAGGTGAAATCCTTGTACTCTTTATTGATTACCGAACAGCTTGTTAAATGTATAGCCTGTACACCTTTTGTAGGGTACTTTGTTTTCAAAATTTAATAATGTGTTTGAAAATGACCAGCTTTGAAAGTCTCTTCTTAAAAGTCAAATTCAGCATAGCAGTCTGTTGCCAACCTATGGTTTTCACTTGCTGTTTTATGTCTCAGTTTACTCTTCTTATGTAATTGGATAGTATAAAAAAGTTACACTGAGTAGGGCCATCAATTCTTATTTTCATATCCATATCACTAAAGGGTCCTTGTTTTAGTATGATTCCACATGAAATCCAATTTGTATTACCAATTTGGTTTTCAAGAGAATCCAGACAACTAACTAATCTTATGAAGTGAAGTTAAAATAACAGTAAAAACTGGGTCAGAAATTAATTGCTAATGATCTATTAAGATCAATTTGTCCGCATTCAGTTGTCAGCCTTCATTTGAGTTTTATCTGTCTCCTTCGACCAGGCTTGTTTGGATGACTTTACTCATCACAACATTGATGTTGCTTGCAATCTTCTTGAGACCTGTGGTCGTTTTCTGTATCGATCTCCTGAGACGTCGTTGCGCATGGCAAACATGCTGGGAACGTTGATGCGGCTGAAAAATGTGAAAAATTTAGACCCTCGTCATAGCACCCTTGTTGAAAATGCCTATTATTTGTGCAAACCGCCGGAAAGATCAGCAAGGGTTTCCAAAGTGCGCCCTCCATTGCATCAGGCATCCCCTCTGCTATCCTGGGTGTTTTGTCTTGTTTTCATTTTGTGGATGTTTAAGATGATTAAATGAACTTATTTCGTCTTGGGTGCAGTACATACGGAAATTGCTTTTTACTGATCTTGACAAGACAACTATCGACCATGTGTTAAGGCAGCTTCGCAAATTACCCTGGGACGAATGTGAGGAGTATCTTCTAAAATGTTTTATGAAAGTTCACAAAGGAAAGTATGGGCAGATACATTTGATTGCATTGCTTACGGCTGGTTTAAGTCGTTACCATGATGAATTTGGTGTTGGCATTGTGGATGAGGTTACTTTTCCTTCCCTTTTTTTACCATGATCGTTTATTACGTTGTAAACTCAAATCGCAAATGTGTTCCACTAAGTTCAGTGATATCATGATTCTCAGGTGTTGGAGGAAATCAGGGTGGGCCTGGAGCTAAATGAGTATGGAATGCAACAAAGGCGTATTGCTCATATGAGATATTTGGGGGAGCTTTATAACTTCGAGCTTGCAGATTCGTCCGTCATATTTGAGACTCTGTATTTACTGCTTGTTTTTGGACATGGAACAGCAGAGGTATGTAACAATTGATCTATCTTTTATTCAAAAAAGATTATATATGTTCTCTGTCTTGTTTCATTTGTTAACGAGGCAAGAATACAGCTGTATGAATTAACAATGTTAGAAATAGTTGTTTCGGATACCTCCATCCTTTTATCTTAGCTGACAACTGTAGCTATTAAAATAATACCCGTAGGACATCATACTCTGTGGATGAATGCTCTGCTTTCCTTCTTATTTTAAATGCAGGCACATTGTAAATGCATATGATGCGCTCAATTTGAACTTAGCTTTCATTGTTTTTGTTTTCAGCAAGATGTGCTGGATCCACCAGAAGACTTCTTTCGTATCCGGATGGTTATCACACTTCTACAGACTTGTGGACAATACTTTGGCCGCGGCTCGTCTAAGAAGAAACTGGATCGTTTCTTATTATACTTCCAGAGATATATCATCAGTAAAGGAGCTATCCCACTTGACATTGAGTTTGACTTACAGGTCAGTGGTTGAACTCTTTTCTAATTGTTGCAATGTTTCTTCCTTGCATGTCTTTGTAAAAGATCATTCGCGCATAGGCATAGCATTTAATTGCATTACTTGCATCTTTAGTTATTTTAGGTGAAATTGGAACAGAGTAATCAATGCATTGTTTTAACTTTTAAGTAATCCTGTTCTAGAATTATTCAAGTAAACAAACGAAGTAAGCATGGGATATTGAGTTGTGACAGCTCTTTGTGATTGCTAAATTTTTGTAAACCACTTATGTGAACTCAAAAAACAGCCCCATCCTGCATTTCTGCTATGATTGTTATAAATCAAAAGAGAATATAGATCCAAGCTTGAACAAAGTTGAATTAAAATCTATCTGTTGTCTGCTGGCGGTGGTAGAAGTTCATGTGATTTATTTTGGTTTAGTATCAGGTAGGCAGGAGAACCAAGTCCCATGAAGTATTTTTCGTGTAATACTCACCTTATTCATGTTATTACAGGACCTATTTGTGGCGTTGCGCCCAAACATGACGCGTTATACATCTTTAGAAGAAGTTGAAGAAGCTTTAGTAGTTTTTGAGGAAAGTGAACATACATCATCAAATGATAGGACAAACAACGATAAAAGCATAGATGGTGAAAAGCGGTCTAGTAGGTCTAGTTCTAAGGCTATGTTGCTGAATGGAAAGAATGATGCAAACGGGATCAGCGAGAATGGGAAAGATCATGAAGATGCAGGTGGGTATAGTGGAAGTGAGAGTAGCATCATTGACCCGGCAGAAGAAGAGTTGGATATACATGGAAGTAACAGCGAGGATGGTGAAGATGATGAAGGTGGACCAGCCATTTCAGATGAAGATGAAGCCGTTCGTGTGAGGCAGAAGAAAGTGAATGTGGACCCCTTGGAAGAAGCTGAATTCGAGCAACAGCTTAAATCTGTAATACAGGCAAGAATGCGTTTGTAGTGTTCTATATGATTGACTGTTTGTTTTTTAACTACATTTTAGATTTTGGTACTAGCATCCGTTTGAGGAAATATAGGTGTTTGCTTGGCATTTTATGATCAAGTTGATTTGTACATCATCATGCTGAATCTGTGTTTTATGTGATACAGGAGAGCTTAGAATCTCGCAGGCAAGACATGCGCATACGCTCGACGTCTATGATGACGATACCAATGAACGTGTTCGAGGGATCTGCCAAAGATCAACATGGAAGGGGCACTGAGGGTGAAAGTGGTGATGAGGCATTAGATGAAGAGTGTGGAGATAACAAGGAAGTGCAAGTAAAAGTTCTTGTAAAGCGAGGTAATAAGAACCAGACCAGGCAGATGTTCATTCCTCGGGATTGCTCACTCGTACAAAGCTCCAAACAGCAAGAAGCAGCTGAACTTGAGGAGAAACAAGACATCAAGCGATTGGTTTTAGAATACAATGACAGGGAAGAGGAGGAGATGAGTGGGATTGGAGGTCAGGGACAAGGCTTCATTCAACCAGGCAACATCAGGGGATTTCACCGAGGCAGCACATGGGAGGGAACTGGTGGGAGAGGTGGGCGATTTTATTACAAACCTCACCATCATGGTGGCAATGAAGCGTACTACAGCAGGAAAAGGTGACATGAGAGTCATAAAATCTGAAGTTCCTGGTCAGAGGTGTGGAAATGTACCTCGACGTCTCTGAAATGTTATGGTTGCTGCATAATTGATGGAGGAGTACGGAGGATAATTTGGTCGGTGGTATATATTTGTTACTGATTCTGCACCTCACCAATCTACTATGAGATCCATGCAACTTGCCCAGATTCAAGCTAAGGAAACAGTTGTTATCAAACTGGTGTTTAACACCAGACCAGATGATTGATCATTGTAAAGTAAGAGTAAATGCTGGCAAGCTTGTTCCTTCTGATAGGCCTAAAAATAATGTTCTTAATTGACCTCTAGGATGATTTGTAAACTGGACTATTGTGCTTCCTGAATTCATCATGTTATTGTCAAATGTGGTGATGTAACATAGGGCTCATCATTTGACCTTAGGGTCAAAATGCCTATAGGGTAACTTTATCATTACCTTATCCTATTCGGTCTTTTACTCTATATGTACCATGCCCTGTAAGTCTTAGACAGGGTAAGGGTCATAGGAAAAAAAGTCCTATCCTACCATTGTATCATGTTCTACTCTATCTTATCCTACCATTTTCATTCATATTATGAATTTTTTTTCCAAATTATGCTTAATTTTACTCTACCCTAGTCGACCCGACCCTATCGTACTCTATCCTAGCTTACTCTAATATTACCCTGCCTATGGGTACCCTACGGGTTTAGAAAAATTGCTCTACCCTGCCATGTATTGTTCATAGGGTCAAGAAAAAATGGTCTTACCCTGCCTATTACCGACCCCTAAATGTAACATGTCACTACATGTAAACGAAAAACTAAAAAGAATAGCCAAATTTTACACCAAGCTGTTAGAACAAATTAACGCATATAAAAACATTAGTTCGGATCCATAACCTTATTAGAATGATTAAAGCAAGTTATTGGTTGTAAATAAATAGTAAGGGGACGGTTTCTTGAGCCCTTTGGTTCACGAAGCAAATTAAGAAACAAAAATAATGTCTGGGTTGGCTTTCAATCCGGTAATTTTTTTTTTTGATGAATTCTCAGTTTATTTTGAAAGTAAGGAAAAATAAAATTGTGCAGTAGACAAGGATCATAATTCATGTTTATAATGGTTCACACCAATTATAACAGAAATAAATTACGAGGTTGATGTGTTGAATTTGGGTTGTATCATGTTTGCTGCTCCTGTGCAAAGAGGTTGGGATGGTTTTCCTCCTTTAAACTACCTCATTGCATAATTAAAAAAAAAGAAGACAATTTAAACTTTTACAGCCATGCACCGGAAGCCCAAGTGTACGTGTAGAGTGTTACACTACAAATTTTTGGATTATTTCCGTCCAAAAATTCTGTCGCAAAAACGTCGACGGCCACAACACCGGAAAATAATCCGTTCTCTTTCCGGCGACTTTCCTTCAACAAATGTTGTAATATATAAAACCGTTGCATTTCCGGCAACATTCCGTCAACACACATTCCGTCGCGAACAGTTACTCGGATTGTCGACGAAATTTTTGTGACAAAAAGTTGACGGAGAGGTTGCGCAAATATTATTCGCTCACATTCCGTCGACTTTCAGTATGCGTATACCCTAGCCCAATTCCGTCCACATTCTGTCCCATACAGGGACGGAGGCAGGGCAAATTATGAACTTTGCTTGAATTTTCTAAAAATTACACCTCAAATTACAAAAAAAAAAAAATTCGACACAAAACATCTTGGACTTAAGCCCAAGATGCCTCATACATGGCTGTCACTGGTCCCATGAATGTGACAGAAATATTTTCATTTTGTCCGTCACTATTCCATCATCCAAAAACCATTTATAATTTGATAAACATTAATTTTTTTTGTTACCGTTTTTTAGTGACCGTTGTTTACAAATTATTCCGTCAGTATTCCGTAAGTGAAATATAATACAAATTTAGTGTAATGACGTTCCGCCGAATTTCCGTCACTATTCCGTCACCCGACGACTATATTTGAGTATGATAAACATTACAATTTTAGTTACCGTTATTTAGTGACCGTTGTCTAATTCCAAATTTTCCGCCAATATTACTTGTGTTTACCGTCAACGATCGACGGAAACGTGAGGGAATGGCGACGGAAAAATAAATCCAGACGGATTTCGGTTTTGCCCTATATATGAGATCTCTTTTACATCATTCAACACACAACATTCATTTCCAACATACTTCCTTCCAATAGAATATTCTCAATATGTCTCCTTCATTTGATCTTGTTGGTTTCGGTGACAATCCACGTGACGTCGATCGTAGAGTGCATATTACACCTGTTGGAAAAGACCGGTAATAATTCATTTTACCCTTGATATTGATGGTTTTGTTAAATCCACCATTATGTGATCCCTAATTTTGTAACCGTTTCGAACCATCCGATATTTATCAAAGGATTGGAAGGGAATGCATCTCGAAATACTGGGATGCAACGTGGACATCATGGAACATGATCCCAGAAAGCGCTAAGGAAATTTGGTACAAGGAGTTTCAGGTACAAAGCGGAAACTCATCAAACGTAATTAATTCAATTTTTATTATATTGTTGACAAACGTTAATGTGTACTTAAAATGATTTGCTTGTAGAGTACAACAACTTGAGATGCACAACAAGATAGCCGCATTCGCCGTAATTTTATGAACAGATGTAATCGGATTGTCATCGACGGAATGTGTATGCTAAGGAGGGGAAGGATTTCACGTTTGTCATGGTCAATCCACCTGTAAAATGGCAGAAGGGTGAATGACTCAAAATGTTTTCAATAAATGAGTAATTACTTTTTATTCCATGAATTAAATAAATTATTAATTTGCAACGGCTTACAATGTCTTCAATAATTTTTATATTACATTTATGTTTTCAAAGTGAAATTGCAACGCAAATTGACAACACTACTCTGTAATTTCATGGTTGAAGTATTTTGGAAAAAAAAATACTTGTCAAATAAACTTTTTTAAAAATTTACCAAATTAATAAAATTGTTAGACAACCAAAACTGATGGAATGTTGGCGGAAATTATTTATTAAAAACTCATTATTGGTTAACGGATCACGGATGGAATGTTAACGGAAAATTCAGTATTCGTTGAACCAATTGTGTTATTAATTGTCCGACGGACTATTAACGGAAATATGACGGAACGTGTCATCTTTCACCCTATAAATACATGTACAAGAATTGGGTATAGTTTGTGTCAAAAACTTCATCCCCACAATTTGTTATAATGAGTTCGGATTCAAAAGTTGAACGTATATTCGCCTCGTGGTCCGAAGAAGAATCAAGGGGTTCTGAAGGGTATATTTGCTCCGCTCAGGATGATATATATCCTTGTGATTGGGGCCCGGATTGTGTAGGAAATCATAGCTTTAGTTGGGCAAATACATAGACGAAGAGGAATCCAGTAGACATGGTCCGTCTTCAAAGCCAGATCCAGTTACAGGTGATGAAGAAGTTGACAAGCCGTCACCGCAGGGGTCTCCTAGAACTCAAGGATCCCATAGTGGTTCAAATTATTAAGTTCGAGTTCGGAATTAGCTAAAATTGTCACTTCGTTCTGTTTTAAATCAATCGTACTTTGTTGTTTATAAATTAAAATTTGTTACATTTAGTCTTCTTACCTTCGAATAATAATAATATTTCAAAATTTGATGTGTAAAAATGCAATTAAATTACATTATTTTCGTAATGATGTTCGTCCATTATCGTGTCGGCGGAATTTGGACGTAATATGAACGTACATTTGACGGAATGTGCAGAAAGAGCTCGCGGATGCTGAAGCAGTGGTCCTAAAGAATTACGAGGGACATGAAAGGGTACCAGATGAGGAGGAGCTGGTGGAGGCCTCTGCGAGTGTCATGGGGGTTAACCCGAGGTCTGGGATCCCGTATCTGTATGGGCCTGCAGCGACACTATTGTCGGACAAGTTCTCCTCGACTGGCAGCCATTCCGGCGTGATTTCCCAGAGATCGAGGGCTCCACCATCGGACGAGTGGTTGTCTCAGGTGCAGAAGATGAGGCTGCGTTTAGAGCGCATTAACGATGTTTGTAGCTCCCAGTCCTGACAGGAGGCTGAGATCATAAACATGAAGGAAAGCATAGAGCGAATGATGCAAATGCAAGTCAATATGATGCATATGTTTACGATTGGAAACCCTTCCCCTCACGGTCAGAGCCCGAATGAAAACAACCGCGGACCGCCTAGTTGACAGCCGTGGACGACATCAAGAGCAGAACGAAAACGACGAAAACTACAGAGATTTAGACCTTTTAAGTTCATTTAACTTCAGCTGTGTATTTTATTATTGTACATTTACTTTTGAAAATAAACAATTTTTAAAATGAAAAATGCAATTACTATTTAAATATGCCCCAATTAATATTAAAAAACAGTCGATTATAAAAAAAATCAATTTAAAATTAACGGAGAAACGACGAAATGTGAGGGGAATAAACGTGGGGCAGCGTTTGGACAAAATCGATGGGAATGCCGACGGAACTGTTGATGACGATAGATCGATGGACTTTAGACGGAAATTGTCGTTGCCGGAATTACCACGGAACATTCCTGTAAATAAAAAGAGCCGGAAAACTGTCTAAATATCGACGGAAAATGATGATGCAGGAGAGCCACGGACTGTCGACGAAAATTTCCGTTGACGGAAGTAATATGGAATGGTGCTGATAATAGCCGTGCCCGAATTTTGACGGATAAACGACGAAACTGGACGTCACGTAACAGACGAAATTTTGACGCTGTGGCATTAGACAAAAATTACCCAAAATTTGGCCGGAGAATCTCCTACGGATACTAGCCGGACTTGCGACGGAAAAATGTGATCCGAATGTTGACGTAACATTGACGAAAAGTGCACATGGAATGTTGACGGAAACGGATTTCCGCCGGGAAAAAGACCGTCAACGGCTTCGGAGACGAAAAATTATCGGAAAGTCTATGTTTTCTGACGAAATTCCGTCTGTACTCCCTCGGTTTCTTGGAGGCAGAAATTCTTCAAAAATTAGTAGTGTTATAGGATTCATTAGTAGTGACGTGTAGTATTTTGAGCGTCAAAAACAATTTACAATGCCGGTAAGAACCGGATTGTCCAAGGGAGCAAGTGTAAACTTATGCACTATGTAAGATTGTGTTTCTATTTATCCTAGTCCGAAAAGAGTTTTTGTTTTGGTTTTGAAGGCTAATAAATCGAAAAATGCAAGAAAGTAAGAAAATGATTTAATGAATTTCGAGAAGTATTTCGGGGAACTACTTCACTTACCCAACATTAGAATCGAGTTTATTAACTAGCATAAAAGGATTTGCCTATATTGATTGGAAAATAGCCACACAATCCAAGTAAGAACCTCACCCTTTCGGCGCTATTGGTTCAGATTTGAATTGTACCTTAAACTACGAACCTCACCCTTTCGGCGCTATTGGTTCGAATCAAGAAACTCGCTGATGTTTACTAACTCTAGTCGCGTAAACATGGGGAGTCCTTGTCGTAAAACTAGCCTTTCCCGTTATAATCTCCGGCTACTCTCGTAGTCACCGAATTCGTAATGTGTATTTTACTTAATAGTCGGACATTTAGCCTCACCCTTTCGGCGCTATTGGCTTAACGTCTCAAAGCAATACACTTAGGCATTTTCTCAAACACCTAATATGCATCGCTGGGTTTAGGCGCTAAGTAAAACACAAATCATGTAGAACAATCCAAATCATGCAACAATTAATATATTAAACGATTCATAGTCAAGTAAGATTCGTAGGACCCCAAAATATGGGTCACTACTCACTATCCATCGTCATGGAAATACAAATCATGTTATGTTCGAAACAAAGATTACAAGAGAAAAAGGAATTACTACACCCTTCGAATTGATGTCGATAATCCCTTCAACCTCAATCTTCGATTCGATCAAAATCCTCGCGTTTTTGTGTCCCCTTCTCTCTTTTCCATCTCCTCCAAGTGCGTAGGTGTGCATATGTGCGTATGGATGTCCAGAATTGGTTGGTGGCTACCCCTCTTTTGTTTTTCTTCAATTTTGCATTTTTGCGTTTTTTGCAAAAACCTAGCAAAAATTGCATTTTTGGCCCATTTAGCCAATGTCACCTGATAAGTGACACAAGTGACACTAGTTGCACCAGTGAGCAGGAAAAAGTGCTCAATGTCAAAAATAAGTGACACAAGTGACATTGGCGCATAGTGAGATGACCTCTTGAGCTCAAGTTCTAACACCCTTAACGACTGAATCTTCTCTATGTGCAAACTACAAAGTTGTAGCACTTGTTCTCAGCTTTCCAACAAGCCAAAGATCAATAAATTTGAACACCGTATGAGCTCTAGTCGTGCGCGACAATTAGGGAGGTCAATCCACCGATCTTTGCACTGTTTTCGCTTAAATTCCACAAAATGCTTTATTTCGCTCTGGATTCGTTTTTCACCTATAAAGCACCAAAATATAATGTGAGAGCTTATATAAACAAGGAAGATGATCGAAAATTGACTAAATGTGGAGCATAAATATAGTACAAATTTATGCTCATCAAAACACTCCACACTTAGAGTTTGTTCGTCCCGAACAAACAGGAACTAAATCCTAATCCACTTTTGTAGGGAACACGAGTGCATTTAGCGTATACACCAAGCCTTTAAACCTCTAGGCTACCCTACAGGACGAGTTGTAGTCTCGTGAGAGTTTTCAAAAAAGGGAATACTCCCAAATCCCGTATGCGGCTAGCTAATATGCATGAACAAGATAGTTCGTCATTTATCTAGGCAATACGCAACAAATACCCCATACAAAGCAACTAAACTAGTAATCAAAGACTTACTCCTTTTCCAAAGAATTTCAAACCACCAATGACCTTACAAAGATGCACATTCAAAGACAATCAATGTTAGAGTTATCAAATGGCTAACCTAACAATCCATTTAACCTTTTTACAAGATACTCAAAACATGATCCTCAGAAACATAAAAAGCGTGCCAATCGCGTGCCTATGCTATCAAGAAGGATAGTCCATGGGCTAACAATACAAAACTCATTTCCAAGTTTTAGGAGCTAAGTCCATAATCCGTAAGGAAAGAGGAGTTTGACACTTCATTTTCACAACTATCTCGAACAAAGTCATGCTCACGTACTAATACAAGGGTCATCCCTACTCAAATCACAATGCATACACACTAAAAGGAATGATGGGGAAGGACATTGCCAAACTTAAGTGTGCGACTCTTTTCAAGGCATTTTGACCACGATATGCTTCACGATTTTTTTCTTTTGATAGCTTGCCTTATTTTGGCTTGTGCTTGCAAAAACTTTTTGCATTTCTCTTTTTTTTTGTAGCTTGCCTTATTTTGGCTTGTGGTAGCATATACAATTTTTTTGTTGGGGTCAAATTTTTTTCACCCATATTGACTCCACACTTAAGATTTGGCAATGTACTAAGGATATAAATGGTGTGTGCATACAATGTGAAAGAATAAAGATCACCAAAGAGCAATGACTAAGTTCTCGAAGAGAAGAAAAGTATTTTCATGCTTGCTAATTCAATGCTCAAGCGATGCAAAAAGGTTGTCTAAATCATTAGATAGACAAAAGATAACAACAACATTGACGACTAGAAATTATGCACTCATAAAAGTCATGGTGATCCTAGATTCAAAATCAAGTCGAGAGTAGTTAAAACTAGACAGTCGAGTAATGGGGTAATGCGGAGGCCTTTGAAATTCGAGTACTCAAATGTCAGCTAGTGCATAAAAAGTGCAAGTGCCTAAACATGGATAATTGCAACAGAATGCACTACACACCCACTCCACACTTAAGAGGAAGCTTAGTCCCTAAGCGACAAATATCTAGAAATAAAAAGTATAGTGCAAAGGGCTTCCCTGAAATTGTAGCTCAAAGAGTATGATTCATCGTTTGCTCATTCCTTTCCCGCGTATGACAACAAGCCTGTAAAACATACAAGTGACCACTTGATAGATATTAGCATAATATGTCACGAGTACAATATGTATCATAGTTGGGACTCCACACTTAATTCAAAAACGTCTAATGAGCGATGATAAGAGTGCAAAATAAATTAGTAAGGCATCTTACAAATGGTTTTACTTCCCTCGAAGACCTATTTTAACGTCTTGGCGAGACTAGCAAAGCGCCCCATGGGTTCGGTTCGGAGAAGTCCTTTGCTCAAATAACTTCTCGCGGGGCTCATGATGCTTGAGCCGTTAATCCACCTTCAAATCCCATTTGAATTTTCTTCCGTCAAGTCTACAATGGACTTTTAGGTGTAAACTCAATCCCTTTGAAAGTAATATGATTTTCAAGATGGAGGGATTGTAGGAGCTCCTTGCTAATAATTTTGCAAAATAAGATACAAAGCTCCTAAATTTGTCTCGAGATGGCGTGATGAAGAAAAGGTCTTCAAAACTCGTCTCGAGCTTGATGGGCACACCGTCTTTCAGTTTCTCAATAACTTCCTTGGGTGCCCAATCCTCTAACTTCAGCTCAATACTTGCATTCTCTTGTATGCGAGGTTGCTCTCTTGTAGCGCCCATGTAAACATCAACAAAGTCTTCATACAATCCGAATCCTCGTGGCTCAATGTTCTGTTGCTCTATTTCATCCCCATCAATAGATTGAAGTTCACTTTCAATTACCACTCGTGGAGTGAAAGTGTCCGAAAATTATAGTCTTCTATACTTGAATCATCTTCATATATCTCTTTGATAGCTTGGCCGGGCTTCTCAAAAGAGAAATTCAACACTTTATCCTCACTTGATTCAAAGACTTCTTCTTCGGAAACATCTTCTTCATCATCCCAGTTCCCATGTTCAATTACTCGTTGCGTCAATTTGCTTAACACTTGGTTGTGGGCAGCGAGTTCATCTAAACGTTGGTTAAGAGCTTGGAAATTTTGTATCATGTTCAGATTGTCTTGGGCAACCTTGGCTTGGTAATCTTGAAGCATGGCTAGCATTTTCATGTTGGAGAATCCATCATTAGGTTGAGGAATTGGAGGATATTGGTGGTAGGAGTCTTCTTCAAATGAACATTGGCTATGATACCGATTTAGAGAGTAGGAATGTGTTGCATATTCGTTTTCACCACAATACAAGTTTGGTTGCTCCTCCTCTTGATCATCCCAATTTGGAGTGTAATACTTTGTTGGGTAGCCATGTTCTTTCAAATAAGAATTTAATTGCACCTCCTCTTGGGTGTATCCATCATAGTACTCGACTTGTTGATTATATGAATACATCCTCGCAAAACAAAAAGAACAAAAGTTAGTAAGGATTATGAGTAGAGAATTTACAAAAGCAAAAAGAAAATATGTACAAGACTAGTCGAGATATCCACAAAACCTAGGCTAATGACAAGTTAATGCATTGCTCCCCGGCAACGGCGCCATTTTGACGTGCAGTATATTGTATGTCAAAAATAATTTATAAAATCGGTAAATACCGAGTCGTCCAAGGGAGAAAGTGTAAACTTATGCACTATGTAAGGTTGTGTTTCTATTTATCCTAGTCCGAAAAGAGTTTTTGTTTTGGTTTTGAAGGCTAATAAATCGAAAAATGCAAGAAAGTAAGAAAATGATTTAATGAATTTCGAAAAGTATTTCGGGGAACTACTTCACTTACCCAACATTAGAATCGAGTTTATTAACTAGCATAAAAGGATTTTCCTATATTGATTGGAAAATAGCCACACAATCCAAGTAAGAACCTCACCCTTTCGGCGCTATTGGTTCAGATTTGAATTGTACCTTAAACTACGAACCTCACCCTTTCGGCGCTATTGGTTCGAATCAAGAAACTCGCTGATGTTTACCAACTCTCGTCGCGTAAACATGGGGAGTCCTTGTCGTAAAACTAACCTTTCCCGTTATAATCTCGGGCTACTCTCGTAGTCACCGAATTCGTAACATGTATTTTACTTAATAGTCGGTCATTTAGCCTCACCCTTTCGGCGCTATTGGCTTAACGTCTCAAAGCAATACACTAAAGCATTTTCTCAAACACCTAATATGCATCGCTGGGTTTAGGCGCTAAGTAAAACACAAATCATGTAGAACAATCCAAATCATGCAACGATTAATATATTAAACGATTCATAGTCAAGTAAGATTCGTAGGACCCCAAAATATGGGTCACTACTCACTATCCATCGTCATGGAAATACAAATCATGTTTTGTTCGAAACAAAGATTACAAGAGAAAAAGGAATTACTACACCCTTCGAATTGATGTCGATAATCCCTTCAACTTCAATCTTCGATTCGATCAAAATCCTCGCGTTTTTGTGTCCCCTTCTCTCTTTTCCATCTCCTCCAAGTGCGTAGGTGTGCATATGTGCGTTTGGATGTCCAGAATTGGTTGGTGGCTGCCCCTCTTTTGTTTTTCTTCAATTTTGCAAAAACCTAGCAAAAATTGCATTTTTGGCCCATCACCTGATAAGTGACACAAGTGACACTAGTTGGACCAGTGAGCAGGAAAAAGTGCTCAATGTCAAAAATAAGTGACACAAGTGACATTTGGCGCATAGTGAGATTACCTCTTGAGTTCAAGTTCTATCACCCTTAACGACTGAATCTTCTCTATGTGCAAACTACAAAGTTGTAGCACTTGTTCTCAGCTTTCCAACAAGCCAAAGATCAGTAAATTCGGACACCGTATGAGCTCTAGTCGTGCGCGACAATTAGGGAGGTCATTCCATCGATCTTTGCACTGTTTTCGCTTAAATTCCACAAAATGCTTTATTTCGCTCTGGATTCGTTTTTCACCTATAAAGCACCAAAATATAATGTGAGAGCTTATATAAACAAGGAAGATGATCGAAAATTGACTAAATGTGGAGCATAAATATAGTACAAATTTATGCTCATCAAGTAGTTAACATAGTCTTTGATTACTCACTCTTTTGGGTTGATTTGGAATTCAAATAGATTCCAATTACTGTATGCCTTCTTATGAATATCAATATATGGAAATTAGTGATTGCATATTTTTCATTTATGTGTGTTCCTATGTCACTATAATTCAATTATATCAGCATTATTATATATTATAAGGGGCAAACCATTCAAAAGGTGTATTCAATAAAAAAAGATGGACTATACAAAACAAACCCCTGCAATAGACTCGACAAGGCAGCCACAAACAAACGGACCTTTGCAACAGACTGAACACAACGGCACAAAACAAAACTATATGAACCTGGACAAATAGAACTGTAGAACACCAGAGCAATACAAAAACACTGCCCATGCTCAACAATGACTCAAAACTCCTACACTGATAGTGTTTTTGGAATTTCACACCAAACCATTTGTATATAGGGTTCCCCATTTTACTACTTTTTTGTTGAGTATACCTTTATGCAAACTTCATTATACGACATATATAATTATATTTATGTGCCATCGCAAATGTCATGTTGCTTAAGCTAAACTCTATTGCTTAAAATTTAGCAACACATTTCAAATTGTGTTGCATAAGAGTTTATCTAACGCAACGTGGAGTAAACTTGTTGCAATTGTTATGTTGCATAAGATGTCCTCTTTTGCAACACTACATGCGTCTTCGTTGCTATATTTTATGCAACAGTGATAATGCAACACGATGTAATGCATTGACGGTGTCGTTGCGAAAGTACCAAGCAACATAGTTTATGTAACACATTACTGCGTTGCCTTAGATTTATTCTTTCGCAACACATTTATTCTGTTTTGTTGCTATGTTTTAAGCAACAGAGATATTGCAACATGTTTTTATGCAACAACTCATTTGCTATGCAATGCTAGACACTTAAACCATAAACTTCTGAAGTATTGCAAAAGAGATGAAACGATGCAACCGAAATTTATGCAACGAGACGTAGGCGCATGTCACATGTGCTACAAATATGCAACAAATTCTAGAAACATATATGCAACAGAAAATCCACATTTCTTTGGATTTATATTTCCAATCCAAATACCAAAACACACCATTTACAGATTTGGATGACAATATAGTTTCAATCCAAATATCAAAATAACAAGTTCACAAGTTAGATAATTAAGTGTCATCCTAAAATGAAAAAAGTTCTTCCCAAGCATCCTCCCCCGACGCATTACCACCCGATTTGTCTTCAAGGGCTTTAATCCTATCCGCGAGGCTTTGTATCAAAGCCCTAGACTCCTCTTTTTTGGTAGCCTCTATTTGTTCTTTCCGCAGCTCCTCTCTGGTCATCTCAAGCTCTTCATGTATGTTCAAAAAAGCTTGAACCTTTTTAGGCGGACCCCGAGTACCCTTCCCTTTACGACGATCCATAATCTCATCAATGATGTCCATTTAGGCCTGGAGCGGCATAGGATCTACAAGAGCATCGAGGTCAGTTTCCCCCATTCATGAGTTCAGCCAACTTCTTCCTCATCTTATCCTGCAAATGAATTCAATGAATAAATGGCAGCAATGGATAAATTATACACAGCCACTGGCAACATAATAACAGGCCAATTTTCACAGCCACTTACACATCAAACAACAATAAAGGTGACCATGACTTAACATCTTAACCACATCGTACATGAAATACTGTTCGAGCAATTCTTCAATTTCTAAACAAGATGCATGAACAAATGTTTGAACATAAAATATGAACCACACGCTGACAATCTATGCACTCAGCCTCCCACCAGAATACTGAAATCAATTACTCAATACAGTGAACCACACAAGAAAACAACACATTTAAACCGATACACAAAAAAACATCCGTTAACAATCCATTGATAAACATCTAAATGAATTAAAGTGATGAAAGCAAAAAATTTAAAAATATACTAGCAAGTGTGCGGCATTCGGGTCAGTAGCGTACGCTTCTTAAAAAGTAGCCAAATGAGATGCTTTGTGACCATTTTTTAGATGTCGTTCTGCCTTGTAGTTGAAGCCCAGCTTGCCTGAATGGTGGGTTTTTCGATTTTCGCTTTCTCTAAGTTTCCTCATTTGGGAACTTTTTGCCTGTTGGCGCACACTTGAAACGGATTAGTTTTATATTCATAACTATATGAATGTACTGTATATTACACTGAAAATTAAGTGATAATACCTAAAATGCGGGATCATTGAAGTGGCTTACAAGCTAGTCCCACTCGTGGCGGCGATGGGTAAACTCATCCGGAACTTGATATGGATTTGCAAGATAGAAACTGTTGCATTTGCTTTTCCATTCCCGGAAACGGCCAGCCGCCATCTTCATGATCAGACTCTTAAGCCAGTCTTGGTTACTAATCTCAAAAGAGCACTACCAAAAAAAGTTGGCATGTATTAATACTTTGAACTAGCAAATAATTGATAAACATTAAAACACAAAAGTAGAAAAATTGATTAAAGTAAACATATATATACCGATCATAACATTATTGAACAATCAAATTAAACACAACAAGATTACTTACTCCGATGTGCAGCAACATCTTTTTCCAGATCTTATCGGGATATTGAGAGAAGCTCAACACAATCATCGGAAGTACTGCCTTCACGTAGCTGCCAACAACATGTGCAAAAAGGCTTGTTATCTTAGCACTGGTCGGGTTCTTGCCATCAGGTCCAACCTCCACGCGTAACCGCTTATCGAGACCCAATTTTTCCAATTCCTGCCCTAGCTTGTGGTTATTAATGATGCCCCTTTTTTGGCGGGAGCTGCTCCAATATAGAAAACAAGAAAAACGTTACATGAATACTAAATATGCGATCATAAATGGACATTACACAGAAAAAACTTCCAGCTACCTTCTGTGGGCAGAGGCGCGGGTTTCTTTCTTATACTTTTTGTAGTGACATGAGCTGGGGCCTCGTCGTTGTCTCCCACAGTAGCTTTTGGGGACAGCGGCGGATCAGGGTGTGTGGACCGACTCCGGTGGGGCACTGAATCAAGCTCAGGCAAGTGAACAGTTGACATCAGCGGGCTTCGGGCTCATCATCCTCGAACACCGCATGCGTATTAATCTTCTCTTGCCAGCTTTGAAGGCTCCGGTTGTGTCTCTCTTTGCTTGGTATTAATCTTCTTGAAAAGTCTCCGGGGAACTTGTGGGCCGTAGAAGCTCTTGAGCGTCCCAAATTTTGCACCCAAAGGCGCTCCACGCCCAAACCTCCGGTCATGGTTTGGGCCGTAATACTCCACTTCGCCTAACGGTACTTGGCCATTGTCGTCACACGCTGGCACGAGTCGGGGAGGAGAGACTGGTGCCGGAGGGCTCGAAGACACCGCTGGAGGGCTCGGAGACCGAGATAGGACGATCGGACATGATGCATTACTGGGGCCTAGCTTTCCGTTCCTTATCCTCCGAGACCTTTTACGAGCCACCATGTGGCTCTTTCCATTATTCTTCTTCGGGCTCTTTACAAACTGCTTGCCAATGATGTCATCGGGGTTTCTCACCTTCTTCGACAGTGTGGGCGCCATGGACACAGTAGATTTAGGGTTTCGTGGCTGAGAGGGAGGAGATGTCGAATTTAGGGTTTCGCGTGGCTGAGCGGAAGCGAGAGGCGTGTTGGTGGGATTTAGAGAGGCGTGGCGTGAGTTTCGTGACACAATGTTTGTGAGATATGTAAGGAAGGAGTGTGTATTTGTGAGATGTGTTTGAGATTAATCAAACGGCAACATTTTAGGTATAATTTGAATTAAACGGCAACATTTAACTGAGTCAAGCAACTAAACGGCAACACTTCAACCTAATTTCCAAAATCAATATAAATCAAAGCATGGTACAACCTTATGCATTTGTGACATATGTATCATTATCTTAACCATTTTGTACATCTTATGAAAGCATGGTATATATAACTTATTGTCATTGATATTTGTTTGTCATAGTTTATAATGTGTTTAGAACGTGTTACATGAATTAAAGGCTAGCTCTCATTAGTGCATCACCCCTTAAACCAAGTTAAATCTAACAACCTTATGCATTTGATCAATCTAATTCAATCAACTCATAACATAACTACTCTTATGTTCCACCTTATATATGCATTTGTGATTCTTTCCTTCAACTCATAACATTACTCCTCTTATGTTCCACCTTATGCATTTGTGATCTTGCCTTCAACTCATGAACATGCATTGTTTGATGTAACAATTGTCATTAGTGCATAACTGATCAGTCGAGTTTTCGACTGATTTATGGCCATTCTTCACTATAGTTTTGGGTCGTTTCCGACATTATTTTGATTTCATTTGACCTCTATCTCTACATTTCAGATAGAAAACAAATTTCCCCCAAGGTCGAAGCCAAAATACGAAAACTGGGGGAAATTCAAAGATTTGGAACAAAACCGAGCAGATTGACCTTTGCGGCTTGTTCTGGACACCCATGGCGCATACGATGTCCGAATTGGCTGATTCAAAGCTTGTTGGAAAGCTAACTCAAAGGGATACAACCTTCTAGTTGACGCCAAGGCCAAATGCGGACGGGAAGACCACCAAAAAGGCATGGGAAGTGCCAGCCGGTCGGCTGTAATCAGCCAGCCGACCGGCTGAATAAAGATTGAAGGAGGCTTGCCCACGGCCATTCCCAGCCAACCGGCTGAACTCTTGCTGCTTCAAACGATGCAATAGGCCAACTTCAGCCGACCGGCTGGATTTCACCTTCAGTTCAGCCGGCCGGCTGAAATCTGCTACAGTACCCGATATTCTACCCGAGGCTATAAATAGAAAGCAAGCTTTTGACCTAAGTGTGGAGGTTTTTTGGGGAGAAGAAGATTGGAAAAGAGGTCCATCCAAGGTCATCAATCAACAATCCAACCAAGGAGAAGAAGAAGCACAAAAGGGAGTTCAAGGATTCCAAATCCTCCTTCCTTTACTCTTTTCCTATTCTCTTTGTGTTGCCATTAAACCCTACTCACACCATGTTGTCTTACATGAGGTGTGAGTAGTGACCTTATGTTTTGAGGGTCTTATGATCCTCCTTGGTACACTTTGATCATGTATACACATTGAACATACAATCTATGGTGTTGATTTCACTTTCACTAAATGCTCATTCTATGATATGTTACCAAGTGTTTGATAAAACGCCTAAGTGACATGTGGGTCTTAGAATTTGATCTAAGTATCGAGAGAGCTTAGTGATGATTTGGATAGGGTGGAAATGATCATATCTAGTGTTTATGAGAGTAAATGCATGCATGGATGTGAGGTTAACTAGAACTTACAGCCTATAGCATTTATTACCTTTGGAAGAGATTCCAAGGATAATAGTGCTATAGAGTGAATCAATAACTTGAGAAAGTGAGGTCCTAACTAGTATAGCTTGACTAGGACTAGATTCAAATGGGAATTTGTCTACCTTAGTCTAAGCTAGGTTTTAAACCAATTGACACCTATGAATGACTTAACTCTTGTGTACATGATCATTGGGAATTTGCCAAGGAGGGGAGTAAGTCCTTGACGAACTAATTCTTTTTCACCTCTAGAATAGTATCAATGAAGAGAGGATCGAATGTAGTGTCAAAACATTTATAATACCGGTAAAGTACCGGGTCGAACCAAGAGGAGCAAGCTAAGCACATGCACTATGTAAGATTGTGTTTCCGTTCGGCTATTCTAAACCAAAATGTATAAGGAGTGTGTATATTCTAAATCCTATGTGGCGAGTAATTAGAGATAAAAGATGGATAAGAGGTGTTTCGAGGGGTTACTCCCCCTCCTTGGCAATTTCCCAATGATCACATACACGATATTCAAACATTTCATGGTAGTCAAATAGTATTGAACCTAGTTCACTTCAATTCCGTAGAAATGATCATATTCACTACATCCAAACTATCCCTAAGGTCGTTCGATTCTTAAGTCTAGTTTTAAGATTAAACATGTTACTTAGGCATTTCATCAAACACTTAGTAGCATGACATGTATAAAGAGCATAGTGATCATGAATTTGACACCATTCGATGGGATTAATTGATGATTCGCTTAATGACCAACTCCAATAAATCAAACATTCAATCCCAGGCAAGCGTCCATATCCTAAGGTTCACTATCATGCTTAAGATATAGATCATTTTCTCCATCCTAGAACTATTCCCTAGCTCCCTCAAGTCATAGGTTCAAGTTTTAGTCCAAGTTGTCACTTAGGCATTTTAACAAACACCTAGAGTGCATAACATTCATAACACAAGAGAAAATGAAATCAACAATCATCCATATGAACATCAATGTATATATGTGATCAAAGAGTACCAAGGAGAGTCATAAGACCCTCAAAACACAAGATCACTACTCACACCTCATGTAAGACAACATGGTGTGAGTAGGTTATGAAGCACACAACAAAGGGAATGGAAAAGTGTAAAGGAAGGAGGATGGTTAATCCTTGAACTCCCTTTTGATCTTCTCTTCTTCTCTTAGGTTGGATCTTTCGATGATTGATGACCTTGGTTGACCTCTTTTCTTGATCTTCTTGTCCCCAAAAACCTCCACACTTGATCCAAACCCCTTGCTTTCTATTTATAGATTCGGCTGAAATCTGGACCTCAAATCTGAGTTTTTCATCCAGTCGGTCGACTGGGCTAAGCTTGACTACCCAGTCGGTCGACTAGGATGTGCAAGATTTGATGAGCTCCTGAAGTCTATTCAAGTCGGTCGACTGGACTTCTCAGTCGACCGACTGGGGCATTTTTGGTGGTCTTCTCGTCCGACTTTGGTCTTGACGTCAACTAGAGAGTTGTAGCCCTTTGAGTTAGCTTTCCAACAAGTTTTGAATCAACCAATTCGGACACCGTATGCGTCCTGGGCGTCCAAACCAAGTTGCAAAGGTCAATATGCTCGGTTTTGCCCCGAAACTCCTTGTTTTGCGCCGAAACTTCTGTTTTTCAACCAATCTTCATATATAGGCCTTGGCCATGGGGGAAACTTGTTTTCTACCTGAAATATAGAGATAGAGGTCAAATGACATCAAAATAACGTCGGAAACGATTCAAAACTATAGTGATGAATGACTATAAATGAGTCGAAAACTCGACTCATCAGTCCTCGAAACACCTCCTATCTATCTTTCATCCCTAATTACTCGCCACATAGGATTTAGATATATACACTCCCTAATACATTTTGGGTTTAGAATAGCCGAACGGAAACACGATCTTACATAGTGCATGTGCTTGGCTTGCTCCTCTTGGTTCAACCCGGTACTTTACCGGTTAATATAGATGTTTTGACTACATTCGATCCTCTCTTCATTGATACTAATCTAGGGGTGAAAAAGAATTAGTTCGTCAATAACCCTCTCATGCATTGTTTGATCTAACAATAACTTGTAACATAACATCACATAACCCTTAGTCAATAACCCTCTCATGTATTGTTTGATCACTCAATTAAATCATAGCATATTCTTGCATAACCCTCTCATAACCCTATAAACCCTCAAACCCTAGTAACCCTCGTAATCCTATAAACCATCTAAACCCTCACTTTTGCAATATAAAATCCCGCGTTGCGTATGTGCATATTGCATTATCATTGGCGGGAATACAAAAGTAATAAAATTTATGTAATATATTCGTTTTCCCACCTAATTTTCATACCCAAATTTTCAAAATTTTGCCTCCTAAACTTTACTATTTGCCTTACGCAACGACAATAGATAATGGCGTTGCATTGGATAATGGAGGGAATCCAAATGAAAATTTTAGGACTAAATTTTAATTCCCTCCTTTTCTAAATGTTGCCTCCCATAAATTCGCATTTGTCTTACGCAATGACAACGTGTAGTTGCGTTGCAATAGAATTAGCGGGAGCCCAAATTGAAAATTTTGTGCATGAATTTCATTCCCTCCTTTCAAAAGTTTTCCTCCCAAATTGAAAATGGTCTTACGCAACGATAACAGAAAATGGCGTTGCATTAGATAAAATAATAACCCCTTAACATATGATAACCATTGATCGTCATCGGCATCCTCCTCCTCATTAGAATAATCCTCCTTTTCATCCAACAGTTTGGCATCTTCATGATCATGTACATCATCTTCTTCATATTCATATTCATCCGCTTCTTCATATTCACAATCATCCTATTCTTCCTCTTCATAACCATCTTCATATTCATGTACATCGTCGACTTGTGAAAGGAATCCCAAATCAATATGTATACTATCAATAGGTACTTGTAGAAGATTTGACGGAGCCCGTTCTTGGTATGCATTGTCTTCTCGAGATAAAAGACTAAAGTGAACGTCATCCTCGACATGTGCAAGCGAACTACATTTGTACGTCCCTCGGTGAGAAATGGTGTTAACAACCTTCCAATTGTCACCGGCCTTTGGATCATCTATATAGAATACTTGTCTTGCATCCAACTGTAATGTACATGACCTTTGAGCAAAATTTGATCAGGGAGATGAACCAAAAGATGGACCATTATGGTGAAAAAAGCTGGAGGAAATATTCGCTCAAGGCTACAAAGAATCTTCACTATGTCGTCCTTCATTTGCATGACATCCCCTCTCATCAATTCCTGGCAACATAACTTTTGAAACCAATGGGAGAGGGATATAAGTGGGCTCACAACACAGTACGTCAAATATGGTCGAATGACTACGGGAAGTACACGCTGCAGCATGACGTGACAATCATGGGTCTTCAAGCCACTAAACTTTTTATCAAGCAAGTTTATCTTGCTTCTCAAACGCCACGCATAGCCATATGGGTACTTACCATCTTTTATCATCTCAAGTATTTCAACCTTGTGTTCCGGTAATACAGTGTATGGTGCTTGAGTAACTTTCTCTCTTTTTGAAGATGATCCTTTAATTTATTCCATAGATGCTTACGCACCCCCTGCTCCTTCAACCCAGCACGTGCCTTGTGGTCATCTTTTGTTTTTCCTTCAAGAGCAAGTATGGTACCAATTATATTGCCGAACACGTTCTTTTCTATGTGCATGACATCCAATGAATAAGGTTGTATGAATGTTTTCCAGTACGGTAACTCATAGAAAATACTTTCGTGTGTCCAACATAGTTTCTCGGTATTTCCTCGAGCCTTGAATCTGGGATATAAGCTAAGTGTAGGGAAGTCGGGCATGAGAATCTCATCCAAAATCTCATGCCCCGACAAAGAAGGTGGTCTTGCCCTCATTTCAACTTGACCATTAAACTTGTCTGATGCTTTCCTCCATGCATGATCTTTGGAAAGCCATCTACGATGACCCTGGTATGCCATTCTTCCCGTTAAATATGTAGCATCAATCTCATCCAAACATAGCGGACAAGCTTTAAACCCTTTTGTTTTTAGGCCTCCCAACATCCTCAGGCCCGGAAAGTCACTAATCGTCGATATTACCGCGACTTTCATATTGAATGATGACCCGGAAAAATGATCAAATGTTACCACTCCTGTATTCCATAACATTTTTAACTCATCGATCAGTGGTCTCATGAAAACATTCGAACACTTTTCATGGAGACTTGGGACTAGAAATCAACATAGCAAGTATGTTAAATTCTTTCTTCATGCACATCCATGTCGGCAAGTTATACGACATCATGATAATAGGCCAAGTACTGTGCGAAAGACCCGATACACCAAAAGGATTGAATCCATCAGTGGATAATCCAAGACGCACATTCCGAATCTCATGTGCAAATTCTGGAAACTCCTTGTTAAAATTTTCTCACGCTTCTCCGTCTCTTGGATGTATAAGATCATTGTCACCCTCTTTCCCACGTTTTTCCGCATGCCACCTATTTTCCTCGACTATGTAAGGTGACATGTAAAGGCGCTGTAATCTGGGAGTAATTGGAAAGTAGCGGACAATTTTGTTTGGAACCTTACTTCCACCTTCACTGGTTGCTTATCGTGGCTCAGGGCATATAGGACAATATTCTTGATCAGAGTGTTGTTGGTAGTACAATACACAGTCATACTCGCAAGCATGTATAGTCTGATAGCCAAAACCCAGATTCTTCATAATTTTCTTAACTTCTCGATAAGATCCGAAACAATTATTTTCAGGAGGAATCGCATCTTTAATGCCCTCCAAATACTTAGTGAAACTTTTATCCGACCATCGACACTCTACTTTTGTCTGCATTCCCTTCAGAATAAGCTCCAACACTGTTTGCCTACTACCGAAATACAAAGGTCTCTGGGCTTCGGCCAAAAGCGTACTCGGATGGGCTTCTCGTGAGCAACATTACCAAAAGAATCATCTTGGACATCATTCATCATGTCATATTCAGATGGCCCATAGCTATTTGGAAAATGAAAGGAATCATGTAACATCTCCATAGTCCAGTTCATGTTATGCAACCCACCACTCGGATGGGAACTTCTTCCTTCGTCACTCTGCATATTGTATTGTTCATGTTCGCCATGCAAAAACCATGTGGTGTAGAACGACATCATACCATTTAGAATCAAATGTCTACGCATTTTGGCCATTGTAATCCCTTGTGCAATTTACAATTTCTACATGGACATGGATATGTGAACTCCGCCATATTTTGTTTCACGAGTTCGACGAATATATTAATCCCTTCATAGTAACGTGGCTCGCATCTTGACAATTTAAGCCAACTTTTGTCCATTGTTATACCTATACAACAACATATACAACAAAAGGAAAATGATCAGTTGAGGCCCCTGTTTCAAACTTGTGAGCAAATCAACAAAATGATCTAAGTAGCAACCTTAATTTGGTTGTCGCAAATTTGTGAGCACATGGGTCTGCAGGGGTGAGGAAAAGGGAAGGGGGAGAGCTCCAGCTAACTTTTGTCCATTGGAAGAACTTAATTGGTGGCTGCACAAACAAATCAACATATAAATAACATATATATGACTAACTTTTTCATGAATGTGTGTACCACAAAATCTGAAGCACTTTGCTTTTCTTCCAGCTTTACCTACATATTTTCAATGAAAGAGTTAGCCGGTGTGTTCGCAGGGAGAAAAGCATATGCAAAATGGTTGGAGTTGGGTGGTGGCCGCAAGCTGCTACGTACACCCCCTAGAAGCTAGCAGGAGATCTGCAGCATATCAATATTAGCTCTGGTGTTGTTGAGGCGCAGGTAGGAGCAAATGTAGCTCTTATGTGTGTAGGGAAACTAAGACAGGGGAAAACATTCAAACCTTACGCAACGAGTCCGTATGATGCTTTTGTTGCTTAAGTGAAAAAGTAGCTCAACAACCGGCTTCAATGTTGTACGAGGTTCATAAATTCTGTCCTTTCAAAATAAATGAGACACTTAATCAACAAAAACATACTATTCAAACCACGGTTGTTGCATAGGATATCCAACGTAACACAAGTGTTCTTGTTGCTTTGTAATAGGATATCCTAAGCAACGCGAGACCACTTGTGTTTTCAACATGCTGCATTTTGTACTTATATATGCAACGTAAGTTAATATGCTGCTTTTGCGGTCGTTGCGTAATAAACTTAAGCAACGTAATACGGAATGCTGCTTAACTACATGTTGTTTAGATTTGCATACGCAACGAGAGACACGACGGACACTTTGTGTACGTGGCATTAGCTAGGTGTCCTACGCAATGGGTAACAAAAGAAATAGAAGGCGCATGTTGCTATAGACTTTATGCAACGTTGTGTTTGCAACTGCGTGCCATGTCTTGTTGCATATGGAGCAAAATGGTGTAGTGTGTCTGTATCAAAAACTGTATTATTTCTCTTGTTTTCTATCATGCATCATTAAAGTCAAATGGCTCAAACTAAAGGCACAAAAAAGCGCAAGCTTAAAGAAAACTATTTCGTCGTTGATTCTATTGTATGTGTGATTCTCGCCTTCAGAATAGGGTTGCTTGCGCATGCATGTCCAATAAGGCGATTCAGATGGTGCGTCATCAGCGTCCACAAATTGCAGATGCATTTAGCTAGGCCATGGACATACGATACGATAGTAAAGATATATGAAGTTTTGGCATCCCTAGAGAAATTTATAACAGCGCTAATCAATTGGCGATGGACCTTAATACATTATGTGTACTAGCCTAGCCTACTAGGGCTTGTACTTTTTCTGCACCCGTGAGAAACATTTACTTCAAGACCTTAATCAATCATGGGTAACCAACTACTGCATCGTATGCATTTGTGGAGGCTGCTGATGCAAATCAAATGGATCAAACGGTAAAATAACCAAAACCCTAAATAACGAACGAGTTAACAAAAACCAACTGTACGTAAATCGAGTTCTTTCTTCATAAATCAGCATGCATGCATGCCTATGGGTACATACTTTTGCTCGATTTACTTTTCACAGCATACTTTTTATCTAGCTTTAGTAGTTGTGTGCTGTACATTTTGAAATGAATCATGTCATTTTGCATGACATTATCATTTGTATAATACCAAAACACATCATAACATAAATTTGCCCAAATGAATCAATGCATTGATTCTTAAACTGTGTAAAGACAACATTAGGGTTTTGAAAATGCATAAATGTAAATGAACAGCATGAAAGAAGTCCATGACCTTAGCAAAAAAGACATTAGGAGTTCATAGAATCCAAGTAGAGAGATAAGAAACCCAAGTTCTCGAATCATTGCCCTCCTGATGGTGAGCCTGAAGAGGACATTCCAGCAACCACTCCAGTCTTCTTGACATACTTCCTACCCCATACATGTTTTCCATTGATGGCAAACTTTGCCTTTACATCTTTACCTCCCAAAACTAGATCAACAAGAGCCTGTGATTTAACCACCATCCTCGCATAAAGAATTTGTTCATCCGGTGAAACCTCTTGCATATGAATGCAATCAATTACATCCCCCCCGTTCCTTCTAATAATAACGCAAAAATGTACAATATTCAAGATTATTTTCTCATAAAAAATGCATCAAGTATACGAATATGAAAGAGGATGAGAGTTATTTTACCTAGTAAAAAACTCTCTAACCTCACTTTCAGATATTGGATAGCCTTTGGAGAATGTCAGAAAAATTGTTCTGTCATCAGGTGGGACTTCAGAAGCTACTCTCTGACCATCCCCTCCATTGCATGCCATGTAAACCTCATCTAAAAGCTCTCCCATTTGAGCATTCAGAATATCTTTCTGAACTTGTAGATCATAAGGTGGTGGGGTGACAGTCGCCTCAATATAAACTCGTGGATCGATTGACCCATCATAAGGTATAGTATTAGGTCGAAACGGAACATTCCCCAACATTCCAGAACTGTTTGGGCTAACATGGAACAATGAATTCTGACGGTTCTCCACTACCTTCTGCATTATATCATCCAAAATTTTTACGCAGATTTCACTCATCATATGTGTCACTCCACGGATAACTCCGAGGCGACGGCTATGAAAAAACCTCAGGGTTACATCATCAATTTTGGACATTAAAGTTTGAAGAAGCGGAATCTCACTAGACTGCACATCCTCGTGAACGTATGGAAAGTCGTCATTTTCAACAACTTTTAGCACAGCTGCAATCTCCTCAACTACATAATATAAAATTGCATGATCAGGAAGCTTGAGCAACCGGTTGACCACGTCCAAACCAGAGTTGATACGCTCAAGCCAAAGCAAGAAAGCCATCATTTGCATGCTCTCAGTCGGGTCACGATCCAAGTTGATGACCAACCGAGTGTACAACTGACGATCAATAGAATGAAAGATTTTGATGTCTTCCAAAGTGACGGAGGATGAATTATCAATATGTTCGGAATCAGTGTTAGGGTTTTGGAAAGGAGAGGCCATATTGATGCTGATGTGATGATTGGACACAGTGACGGGAGAGGTGTTTATATATATGGACTCTAAAAGGTGTGTGTTTGAGCGAATGAATGTGACTTTTTGATGAGGGGGGATGTGAAGGGACCCTTTTTGACGCCCATTAATGCAGAAAGCTAGGGGAAGCAAAATCCAGGGTTTCTGATTTAGGGTTAGATTATTTTGAATGGGAGGATTCATTTCTTAGTCAATCGTTATTTAAAAACGTGATCATATACGAGAGGAGGGAGGATGCATGAACATTTGTATTTTTTGTGAATTAAGTGTGTCCGGTCCATTGGATGGGGGGAAATTAGGGTTTTTGTAGTAAGTGACGATTTGACTGTGGCGGGAGGATCCATATGGGTTATGTACACAGCATTGTCTACTTTTATATAGACATAAATCTTCTACACAAAAATAGACATAAATCAGATTAATCAAAATTCGTATGAGATATTACAAAACACATTTTTATGTGATTTTTTACCAAATTTTATCAGAATTGTAGGTTCCCTTTGGTAGATAAATCTTACATTTCTTAAGAAATTGGAAATTTATTAAGACCATCAAACACTAATACAGAAGATATTTTAGGCAGCGATTGAAAATGACAAGGTGCAACGGTTTCTATGCGTTGCATATTTTGGAGACTTTATGCAACGGTTGTCCCAACAAATTGCTACATATTCTTTTCTTCACTACTACAGACAGGACTTTACGCAACGGTTCCAATTTATGATTACACAACGGTTTTGATATTATGCCACGGTTCTTAACAACCGTTGCATAAGTTGACGTTTTAGGCCACGGTTCTTAACAACCGTGGCCTAAAACGTAAACTTATGCAACGGTTTTTGAACAACCGATGCATAAACTTAAACCTAAAATTGAAAAACAAAACTCAGTCAGTTTTCCAATCCCGCTCGAACCCCTCTTCCGCTCACTCCTCTCAGTCGTTCGTCGACCAGTCCATCAATCCGCTCACTCCTCTCAGTCGTTGTCGTTCCTCGACGTCCGTCACCTCGCCCTCAGTCGCCCCGCCCTCAGTCGCCACTCCCTTACCTCGCCCTCAGTCGCCACTCCCTCACCTCGCCCTCAGTCGCCCTCACTCCGATTCAGTAGGTAGGGTTCTAAATTTGCATTAAGCAAGCGTACAAAATAGGTTATGGATACTGAAACTGAATCGAAATTTGGTGTGGTGTTGCTTGATCGATTTAGGATAGGGATTTGGATGTTTGAAGGGTTGAGTGGAAATTTGAAGGGCTGTACTGCCCATTTTGCTTTGTTATGCAATGCTACGAGTTGTTGGCAATTTTGATTGTGGTTTGCAGCTGCACATCAGGTGTTTGATGATTTTCGGCAATTAAGAATTTTTAGATGACTTGGAAGTTTGTTGCATGCTTGTTTTGTATACAAATTGGATGTTGGAGGAAATAAATAGAGGATTTAAGATTCATCCCTCTAATGTAAAATTAACTTATTTTGTACGCTTGCTTAATTGTGTATAGTTTTCAAACTTGGACATTTTGTTCTCGTTGCTCTTTCATCCTTGAATGATGTTAATAACTAGTTGGATTTAATTATGTTAATTTTATTGATGTTCTTTTGTTTAGGGTTAACATTTGCGATCTACATCCTCTTCCCTTCGGTTGTTCTTCTCGCTTTGTCCAATTTTAAGGTATTTTGTGGTTATCATTCTTACTTATTTTCCTATTAACATGGAGCTTTCAATTTATAAGTTGTTTTTGTTCTTTATAGCTATAGTCCGTACTTGTTGCACACCCACCATTTAATTCTTCTTCGCGAGCTTCTATTATAAGGTAAACTACCCGATTAAACTAATTTACTACTTATGTTTGCATTCATATTTAGATTTTTTTTTCTTCTTTGGTTTACTAATTTATTTGTTGTTTATAACTTTAGACACCGGACGCTGCATTCATCCTTTTACTGTTTTCTGCGAGAGATTCTTTGGTAAGGTAAAATGCACTATGAAATTCATTTACAACTTTTTAATTGTTGGAGTGTGCTTTGATAATGACAATAATCATATTTACTTGCTTTATGTAGTTAATTTATAATGAATCGAGACTGGGTGTCTGGTAGTAGGTTAACAACCATTTTGTTGTCCTCCACGGAAAACAACAACTAACTAGTGATACATCTAAAGATCTAGCTGAGGAATGCATGCCCGTTTGTACGATAGTTCCCGTGAAGAACGATGATAGCGAAGCTGATAATGAAATACAACTACGAGAAGATCATGGAGAAGGAATATGGATTGATAAAGAAATTTAATTTGTGTATGTTATTTATTTATGACTTGTGTAGTTATTTATTTATTTCTGAGAATTGGATTATTGATTAATTAATCTGACGTTTAATTTCATGTTTACAGGATCATGGCCATTTCACACAGCAGCAGCAGCAGTGAGGATGACCATAATGTCACTTCTGGTACAGTTCCAAAGAAGAGAGGCCTCGTATATATGAGCAAATTCATTAAGAGACACAAGGAGGCTGGTACCAAGGCCACGGTCACATTCAATAGAAGAGGGAATCCAATAGGGAAGGTTGCAGACAATTGGAGGAGCTACTTGGGTACGTTGGTTCGATGTCGTGTTCCTATCATACACACCGATTGGAGAAAGGTCCCTAAACATTTTAAAGACAATGTGTGGAGAGAGGCAACTGTAAGAGCTTCTTTAATTCTAACATTGTATTTGTTTTAAACATGGTAACTAAGTTTTGTATTAATTAAAACTTGTTTTATATATTTTCAGGCAATTTTTGATGGAGTCGAGGAGCATAAAAATCGGGAGCTTAGCTGTGCATGCAACATGTGGAAACAATTTAAGTCACGGCTCACAAATGATTACATCTACGGTGACGGAACATATGAAGATGCTTTGAAAATGTATCCGTACATTGACTCCAATCATTGGAAGACTTTCAAGGAGCAGAGGCTCTCCGAAGCTGCAAAGAAATTAAGGGACACAAACAAGGATCTGGTCAAGAAAAATGTGTATAAGCACGTCTTGGGTCAAGAAGAAATTAAGGGACACGGAGGCTCTCCCACAGATAAGGACCCTTGGAAGAATATAGCTGAGGTACTTGGAGATTTTTAAAGTCATTATTTCCTTACTATTTGGTTTATATTTTTCTTACAAATGTAAACATTTTAAATTTATTTACGTTGACAGATTGGGCTAAGAAACCTATTATATATCGAAGACATACTTAATGATGAGAGACGACTAGTGGCTATCGGTCGAGTCATGAACTGTCGTTTGCTACGTTCTATTCCACTACCCGACGAAATGGTGAAGGTGAAGGTCGACAGTGCACTTGGTCAGAATTTTGAACTGCCAATTCCCCATGGAGAGACATTAAAGACAACACGAGATGCACAGGAGAAATCAGACTTGGTGGCATGGCTGAAGCACTTGATTGAAAACAACATAAGGGTAATAAAATCAAATATTTGAACCATTTTTCCATAATTTAATTTATCAGATTTTATTTGAATTATTTACTAACTTTCGAAACTCATGCATATACCATGCAACTGTACTACCACTTGCCACCGACTTTAAATGATGAAGTAGACAATTATTCCATCGACTGTCGATTTCTACACGACATGTACTCTAACTTGGGCAGAGACGTTGTTAGAGTACGCATCGCTGACGAAGTGTTCGGTGACGTCCGTGATGAACTCACATTGTGATTTATATATATGGTAATACTATTGTCATTAATTTTTCATCATTTGTTGCAGAAGGTCTAACTTTACAAGTTTTTCATTTTGTAGTTCTTTATACAATCAAATGATTGATTCAGAGGTTCGATTCGGGTTCTTCAATCCCACGACCGTGAGCCCTTCCAATCACATAAATGAGAGGCTGGAGATGTTTGTATCAAGACTTAATATGCCAGACAAAAATCGCAATTATTGCTACTTCATGCCTTATATAAATGCTGCGGCGTAAGTACATAAATTACTTGTGTAATATATTACCTGTTTTTTGAAATATGGGTTGTATGAATTTAGTTCGTTGATGTAGGTTTCACTGGATGTTGTGCGTTATCTTCCCCAACTAAGGGGTAGTCCATTGGTTAAACTCCATAGAAGGCGTCACCGTTATACACAACGATGCAAAAGCTTTAGTGGACTCGTAAGTTTCAAAGTTACTATTGTTTTGTGACTTGCATTGACAGTCACTAATTACGTATTGTTATTTATTTTAGGGGGTTGCAACGATACTATCAAGGATGTAATCCGAGGATTGATGGTCGAGTCGAATGGAAGATAGTGACGGTACTATTCATAGACAAAGCATTCCTTTAATATTCTTGTAATTTTCATTAATAAAGTGTTAACTGAGATTACTTATAATGCAGTGTCCGAAACAACCCGAAGGTAGTAATTTATGCGGTTATTATGTTCTGAGAAATATTCGGGACATAATGAAATTTGTTCGTGCTAATAACGGTGCATATGTGGAGAACTTTGACCAAGTAAGCATGCTAGTCTCGTCCTACTCTATTAGAATGGTGACAAATGTAGCTAGGTTGTGTGTTCTCTTATTTATTTTTGTTCTCAATCCATGTTCTAGTTAGGTTGTTCTAAATCCACGTTCTAGCTACGTTTGTTCTAAATCCATGTTCTAGCTACGTTTGTTCTAAATCCATGTTCTAGCTACGTTTGTTCTAAAATCCATGTTCTAGTTACATTTGTTCTAACTCTATTTTTTTTTATATATTCATGTCATCGTCTTCTTATTTGTTATAGGTTTTTCCTAATGGGGCACAAGCATATGAGTTGGGAAAGGTACAAGACGTGCGAGATGAGATCGCCGCCTACTTGTACAACTACTTATTCGAAGATAGTGTTTACATGTGAATTGTTTATTGTGAAGTTTGTATAAATCAGTGTATATGAATGGTTGTACATAATGACTTGTATGAATGGACGTTGTATTTTGAGTGAAATGAAAGTATTTCCATGTTTGGAAATGTGTAACAGCAGGGTATTAAATTTTGTTTAGAATTTATATTCAATTTTTCAAGCGGATTTGAGCTAAAACAGCTAAAATCTATCCAATTGTTTTTCATATTTTACGCAACGGTTTGGTATAACCGTTGAATACGATCATACATTATGCAGCGGTTCGAGCACCAAACCGTTGCATAATGTATGATCGTGTGCAACGGTTTGTTGTTGGAACCGTTGCATAATGGTGGGATGTTATGCAACTGTTCTGAGGTAGCCTATGCAACGGTTTTCTTGAACCGTTGCATAAGATCATGACATTATGCAACGGTAGCTTATGCAACAGATAAGGAACCATTGCATAAGGTGTGTTCTGTAGTAGTGCTTTTTTTTATTCAAATTCACTCCCATTACAGAGACTCGGAGACAAGGACAAGGCAACAACAGCGAAGCCAACGACTAACAAATACAGGAACATAAATCTAAACATAAAACTGTAATCCATGCAAAGTTAGGCGAGCGATCCACTGCGCGTGATCTTCACCCCTTGAAATACTCCGAAGTCGACCCATGCTAAACTGGCCAAACTGAAGAAGCGACTCGGCAATCCATTTCAAGTCAACAGTGAAGTTCTGGCCAGGTTTCCTTGAAAATGAAACTAGGCTACACTTGAAACGAATGCAGCAAGCGCAGCACAACAAGCCGAGCATGAAGAAAAACAACAGAAAAAACAAACCGAAAACAAAGAACTATACAACGTTCCAAAACAATCACCGGCATCGCGCAACAATCCACCAGTCCAAGGCCGAGCCATTAACAACCGCCATAAAAAAACAAGAACCAATTCCACCAAGAGCACATAACCCGCCAGCACCATCACCCCACCCCAAACCCAAACCCAAATCCCACACTACAGAACGTCACACTCGTCCCATACCGACAACCTCCATCCGAGTACCCCAACGCCGCCTGACGCACCATAATCACCACCATCCCATCCGAAACCGTAGCCGAGACGGAGACAAAGAGAAGCAGTCCGACAGACCGACCGGCGAAAGGACAAGGAAACGGCAGGGAGGAAGGACGCAGGGGAGAAGAAAGGGAAGGCCAGCGACAGGAGATGAGCGGCTAAAAGGCGAGATGGAGCAGGCCCTAGAGGGGCGGCGAGGACAACCGGCAGCCAAAAGACCGAGGAGAGGCGCCCGGGTGGGAGGAAGCCGCCGGAGATGAAAGCTACGCGAGGGTTCTCGAGAGTTCTTTGAAAGTATATTTTGGTAAATTTGAGCTACATTAGCTCTAATTCACCTGAAAATTTATAAATAAATTGAACATTCAACCAAATCCAACAACAAGTCGTACATATATGCAAGGTTCAATATATAACAACATATTAAGCTAAAGTTACAAGTGTATGGACATAAATGTCTACAGAATTTTGACAAATGTAGTTGTACAAAGTATCCGGTTATTAGATCTAAGACTTCTTCAATCACCTATCCGTCAAATGAGTCTCGTCCATCAAGAAACACTACAAAAAACATCAAAACAATCACATGTTAGTTTACATGATTTGATTTATTAGATATTCAAATCAATACAAATTACAATTATCAAAAACTTACTTGTTTAAGGTTGTCAATCAACTTGTACGAGTTTAGAGGGCCTAGGTCTTCGACGAACTGACCTAGGGCTTTGATGAATTGATGACGGTGAAGCTGGCCTAACAGGAGCAGGGGCTGATGGTGGTGGATTTAGGGGTTGAAGGTATTGGACTTCTCGGTGCCTTGGAACATATTTAGACAGCCTAGGGCTTCGACGAACTGACCTAGGGCTTTGATGAACTGACGGTGGAGCAGGAGCAGGTGAAGCTGGCCTAACCGGCACCGGATCTAGTTCCGGTGAAGCTGGCTGTTCGAGTACTGGATCTGGTGCGGGTTGTGGAGGTTTGGGGAGGGTGGTGCGAGGTTTAGAAGGCCGCTTGACAGGACTAATTGGCGGACTATACCCGTTTGGTGGACGCCGACGCGCTAGAGAACGGAGTTTCATAGTCTTCCGGCTTGCGTAGTTAATTTATTGTAGTGTCTTCTTCTTTTGTGGAGGCATGGAGAATGAAGAACGCGGCGGATGGTGAAGAATGACGAAAGAGGCGGAGTGGAGAACGAAGAACGAAAGCGGCGACGGAGAACGAATGGTGTTTGTGAAGGTGAGAAGTATGATTTGTTTTAGGTCAAGCGATGGAGTACGTTCGAACAAGGTAATATCGGGCTGAGGCCCAATTTTTCATTCAAGCGGTGAAACGAATTCAGCAATTCACCAAATTGAAACTTCCCACCAAGCACTTTAAACTAATTGACCAAATTAAAAAATCACCAAACCAAGGACCAATTCACCTGACCAACATACACTTTAACAAGCACTTTAAACTAATTGAAAAACTTAATAATCTTCGTAATCATCCTCATCTTCATCCTCCTCATCATCATCTTTATTCTCCTCATCATTATCTTCAACTATTTCATTTGCATCTTCATCAGAATAATCATCTTCATACCTTTCCTCTCGGGGTTGATCATCATCTTCATTTGCATCATCATCAAAATAATCAATGTGAATACCATCTATGAGAATATTGTAATTTGTGATACTTTTTGCTGTATCTTCTTGATAATATGTTTTCATCGAGCGGAAGTGATGTAACATTGTAAGTTCCTCTTGGCGCCACCAAGTTAACAACTTTCCAATTATCGTCTGCTTTTGGATCGTCTAAGTAAAATACTTGTTTTGCAGTGGAAGCAAGACAATAAGGCTTATCGTCATACCAACTTGTCGAAGTGTCTACTGAAAGCAGTCCATGATCAACCCTTGTGCACTACTACAAACAACATAATATGCATCGGTTTTTTATGGTCTTATGCATCGGTTTTGGTTCCGATGCATAATGAAGCGTTGCATAGTGTTCGGACTTTATGCATCGGTTCACAAAAAACTGTTGCATAATGTTCAGACATTATGCAAAGGTTTTTCTGAGAAACTGATGCATAATGTTCAAACCGATGCAAAAATGGCAGATTTGGCATTTACAAAAGCTCAAATGCACCTGAAATTAAACATCAATAATAAACCCTGCTGTTCCAACTTTTAAATACAATACAGCTTACATGCTAAACATCATTTCACTGAATTTGCAATACAATATCATTCATATATACACATATATATTTGTCTCTTTGGTACAAATTATACACCACAAAACATCACATAACAAATGTGATCTAAGTCAATGTCCTATACCGCAGGATGAGTGGTCACATAGTCACGTAGGTAGTTGGCGATTTCATCCCGAACTTCAAGCAACTTGTCGACATCGTATGACTCTACTCCATTAGGAAAACAGTACTATATAAAAAACAAGAGAGCTAAGTCAAAAATTAAAGAGTGAAAACGATTAAGCGTTAAAAAGCTTAATCAACGACTAACGTCTAAAAAGCTAAATCAACAATCAAAGAGTGAAAACAAGAGAACTAAATCAACAATCAACAAGTAAACAGTTAAAAGAATAACATATGTATATATATCTCTAAAAAGCTCACTTGGTCAATGTCTTCAACCTCCGCACCATTATTAGCCCGTACAAATGCTATAATGTCCCGAATAAATTGAAGGACATAATAACCACAAAAATGGCTAGGTGGTTGTCTTGGACACTGCACGATATCAAGAATCGCAGTTAACATACTTTATAAATGAAAAAAAATATTTAGTAAAAATGTCTAATTTATTTGTGAATACCAAAACTTTCTTCCACTCTACTCTACGTGTACTCCTCGGTACACATCCTTGGTAGTATCGATCTAATCCCCTAAAACAAACACAATAATGTAATTATTAGTGACTTTTCAATACAAGTTATAAGATTGATCGGTTGTAAATGTAGTGGTGGAAATGCAACACAGATCAAACAATTAATCTGAGTGTGACTCAGGTCGAATCCACAGGGAACTAGCTTGCTACTTTCTGTAAATGATTGTTTATATCAGTACTGAATTGGGGGGTTTTAAAATGCAAGTGCAGTACAGTAAAATGAATAAACTGAACAATGAAATGGATTAACACAGAACTAGAGATTTGATTTGTTGTTGCATGCGGTTGTTGTTTGGTTGTCTTTAATTTGATGAAACATTGGGAATCAATGACTCCCCAAAAACAAACAAATTATAACACAAAGTTACTGCAGACTCAACTTTCGCTTCTTGCCTAACAGTAGATCTTGATACATGATAGTGAATTATTTCTCTAGGTCATTTGCCTTATTACATGCTCAACTTTCGCTTCTTGCATAATAACAAAACTAGATGCACAAATCATCAAGACTCAACTTTCGCTTCTCGCCTATCAGATTTTATCTCATTACATGCATAGACTCAACTTTCGCTTCTCGCCTATCATGCAACTATGTAAACCTACTGTGATATGCTACTGCAAACACAGACAATAGGTACGAACAATTCTCATACAAACATTATTGATATCTGACGGAGCCCACTGCACTGTCGTTAAGGTGCAATGTTCTCTGTGCAAAATAAATTTATAGTTTCCGCTACTCGCGACTACACTACTGGGTAGTAAGTGGTAAGTAGGGGTCGAACCCAAGGGAATTAGGGGGATAATTGTTCTTTGAGGGGATTATTCAGCGGGAGGGCGTGTTTTAGGTTGGTTGGTTGGTTTTAAAGCTACCAGCTAAGTGATTGATTGGTTGGTTGGTTGGTTTTAGTACTGGAAAGTAACTGATAATTATTACAATTAAAAGAAAGCGTTCGGTTTCAGGGGCCTTGTATTATATCCTGTTTATCATTGACCCTTAGTGAATCTTCTAAGTATTCAAACGTGTATCAAGGCCTTTTCCGGCGCTCGATTTGCCACACTGTCTAGTCTTTTGCAAAAGTGTTCGAAAGTGAATCAAGGCCATTTCAAGCACTCGACTTGCAACACTGTCTAATCTTTTGCAAAAAACATAAAGCCCTTGTTCTACTTAGACTAGCACCCCATTTCAAGGTATACTAGCCTATGTGCATCCATTTTGGGTTGTCTTTTCCGATTTACCCAAAATGGTGTTTGAGAGAGATCAAACTCCTCAGATAAGCTTTGCCATTTCAAGCATCCACTTACCCGAGTATGTTTGCGAACTTCCACAGAAGACCTTTTCCATTTCAAGCATCCACTCAACCTTGGAAGTTCTGATCTAATATATGGCACATAGAACAAGTTTTGAATACAAAGACGAGACACTAAATTAATAGTCTAAAACATTTTATAATACAAGTCCACCCCTTCTACCAAACGACTAGTTTAGCTACTATTTATCGCGCTAAACATTATAACTAAGGAATTGGAAATTAAAGACGGTAAATAAATATTAAAATACTTACAACCGTTGAAGCGCCAAGGGAGCAATATTTTATTTCCAAAGCCAAACTTACAAAACTTAGAGAGATAAGTGAAATGTTGATTTTTGGATGATACAAATGAGAGGAGAATGGCTTGTATTTATAGCCAAAGGGAGGAGAAATGGAGGGTGGAGATGGCTTCCATGTGTTTTTGATCCAAGGGAGGAGGAGGAGGAGGTGAAGATGTGGTGGAGGAGCCACCACATGGCAAGCTTTCCATGGAGGAGCAAAAGCCGCCGGTCACCATGAGGGGAGGAGCCGCCGGTGGCGGTCACCATGAGGGGAGGAGCTCCTCCCTTGGCCACCTCCAAGCAAGGTGGCCGGTCACCTTGGTCCATGAGTGTATTTTGACAGTTTTGTGCAGTCTTTTCACAAAACTATCAGTCCAATTTCGCTCCGTCTGACTTTGATTCCTCTTCTGCTTAATTTGTTATGAGTGATTCAACGTCAGGATCCTTGATATTTCTTCAGTTGGCATATGATCTTGACCTTGGAATGACTCGTAACATCTTTTATGCTTTAAAAGCTCCTCTTTAGCATGTATTCTCTCTAAGCTCTGAAATACCCTGTAGAAATATATCGAACTAACAAGCAAAAGTTAAATAGACCAACAGTCTAATTTAGTGGGTTTTACTGTGTTTTTTATTCGTATAATTATGGTCCATCAGATCACCCCACACTTTTAGTTGTTCGTCCCGAACAATGCTGTTAAAGGGCGGCACTCTAAGTTGGTTTTGGAATATGAAAATTAGACTGCGGTACTTGATCTATCCTAATTCATGCATTACTACTTATTACCAAATTAAACTGCGTAAATAAATAGAAGAAACTTAATACTTGTACCTCCGTGCTGAGATGCAAATTATATTGGATGTTTCGGGAGATAGCCCTTTTTAGGTTCCTGGACTGCAACCTCGGGATTGTCTCTCACTATATGGTTTCCTTGTAGCTTTCTCTAGCACGTGATTTGGTTCGGGTTTCACTGGTTTGAGTACTTTGATTTTTCTTTTGGCGAGGGACTGCTTTTGTAGTGAATCGGCCTTTGGCCTTTGATTTGACTCTTTGAGTACTTCACTTTTTGTTTGGTTAAAACCTTCACAATTTTGGGCCTTTGGCCTCTTGATTTGCTTCTTCGAGCTTTTCGCCTTTTTGTGGCTTTGCTAGTCCATTTTCTCAAGCCTTTTTGGGAGGTCCAATCATCGCCCGCAAGCCTATGGAAATACCTCCCCGCTCCTCTCATCGTTGTTGTTTCGCGCGGGTCAAGATGAGGGTCGCTCATCTATTTTCTCGGCTACTTTAACTAGAGAGAGGACGGTCTGATTCCCGTCCTCGCCTTTTTTCTTTTTTGCATAAACACTGCATGGCGGAGATGACTTCAATCTTCACTGAAACCCGAAGTGCAGCCTCCACTGACTTCGAAAACCATATAGTTTGATTCGATCCTTCGATTGCTTGCCAAGCCTCTCTAGGGCGGTTTATGTCAACTCCACATCCTTAGTTTATCTCAGCACAAAGGACAAATGAAAAGTTACATTCTAAACTTTTAAACAGTTTGAATTTTCACAAGGTTAATGCATGAACTAAGATCTATCTTTTTCACATTCTTAAGTTCATATTTTCAAAAAGATACTATTACTAAAAAAAGAAAACAGCAAGCATGTTATTTATATACAACGGTGGTTCTCACCCCACACTTTTGAACGAAGGCGTGCCTTAGTTCAAAAGTCATGCAAGCTAATATATATATGTGAGAATGACTAAGACAGAAAATTAAATGACAGAATTTAAATGACAGAAAGTAAGATAGTGTCGGGTTACCTCCCGACCAGTGCACTTGTTTAACGTCGTTGGCTCGACAGTACCTCGTTGTGGATTACTGGTTTGGGTCCCATGGGTGGCTCAGGTCAAATTTCGCCACCATTCCTGTGTTGCTTCTTGCCTTGCCCTTTCCCGATTTCTTGCGAGATGATGTGCTTGGGTCAGGACTCCTTTGTTTTGGGATCTTTTCTTTCCAATACCCCGGAGGGGGTGAGGGACCTTTCACTACTAGCCTTTTGACATTCTTGTGTTTGGGACTGCCTAGTCCAGCTACGGTGTAACATTGCTCCATCGAGGAGTCATTCTGCAGAGGCCCTTTTCCCATCCTCTTTTCAGCCTCTTCATGGATCACATAGTTTTCAGCGATTTGTCTATTGATCGAAGGGAAAAGTCGGGAAGCTTGCATCTTAAGGCTTGGTTCTGCCTCGTTATGATTGTCAGTGAGGAACTGGTCGTAGATAGTCTCGGCTGCCTGGGTAATGATAGTCGGGTATGAATTGGGCAATTCGTCAGTTGTGTTCTGGACTCCAACCTCGTTGCTTCCGGTGCTTTCCATATCTGATTCTTCTGATGGTTCAGGAGTCTCTTCTGACGGCTCGGTAGTTTCTTCTTTGTCTGCCTCAGGGTCAGCTTTATTTATCTGCATTTCCTCGTCAGTTTGGGGTACTCGTCTTGTGGCAGCGGCCAGACCAATTATAAGGTTCCACATGTCTGCAATGGTGAAGTTTTCGGCTGATCTCCTCATTGCTTCGTTAACTCTTCCCAGCTCTTCGGACCTCATCCACGAAGAAATTTTTGGAGAAGAACCTTCTTCGTGAATCCATGGTGCGGGCAGCTTGAGACGATGGCATCATAGTTCGTGTAGTATTCGTCCAAGGTCTCATCCCGGGATTGTTGAAGGCACATGATTCTCTCACGGGTTTCTTGGCGTAAGGATGGTGGGGAGAATTCCTTCAGGAATGGAACGCAGAGATCTACGTAACGTTCTGCACTGCAAGCGGTGGATGTGTAGTACCATATCGTGGCAAAGTCAGTTAGAGAGAATTTAAAGCATTTAAGCTTAAATTCCTTTAACACCTCATTTTCAGGTTTGATGTGGTGGCAAACGTGGTGGAAGTTTCGGCAGTGCTGTACTGGGTCTTCTCCCTCTGTCCCTCCGAACAGGGGCAGATATCGCGTTGTCCATGCATGCGTAGTGGGTAGTGTCATAGGGAAATGAAAAAAGAACAACTATCCGACGGCTAATTCCCCGGCAACGGCGCAAATTTTGACGGAGCCCACTGCACTGTCGTTAAGGTGCAATGTTCTCTGTGCAAAATAAATTTATAGTTTCCGCTACTCGCGACTACACTACTGGGTAGTAAGTGGTAAGTAGGGGTCGAACCCAAGGGAATTAGGGGGATAATTGTTCTTTGAGGGGATTATTCAGCGGGAGGGCGTGTTTTAGGTTGGTTGGTTGGTTTTAAAGCTACCAGCTAAGTGATTGATTGGTTGGTTGGTTGGTTTTAGTACTGGAAAGTAACTGATAATTATTACAATTAAAAGAAAGCGTTCGGTTTCAGGGGCCTTGTATTATATCCTGTTTATCATTGACCCTTAGTGAATCTTCTAAGTATTCAAACGTGTATCAAGGCCTTTTCCGGCGCTCGATTTGCCACACTGTCTAGTCTTTTGCAAAAGTGTTCGAAAGTGAATCAAGGCCATTTCAAGCACTCGACTTGCAACACTGTCTAATCTTTTGCAAAAAACGTAAAGCCCTTGTTCTACTTAGACTAGCACCCCATTTCAAGGTATACTAGCCTATGTGCATCCATTTTGGGTTGTCTTTTCCGATTTACCCAAAATGGTGTTTGAGAGAGATCAAACTCCTCAGATAAGCTTTGCCATTTCAAGCATCCACTTACCCGAGTATGTTTGCGAACTTCCACAGAAGACCTTTTCCATTTCAAGCATCCACTCAACCTTGGAAGTTCTGATCTAATATATGGCACATAGAACAAGTTTTGAATACAAAGACGAGACACTAAATTAATAGTCTAAAACATTTTATAATACAAGTCCACCCCTTCTACCAAACGACTAGTTTAGCTACTATTTATCGCGCTAAACATTATAACTAAGGAATTGGAAATTAAAGACGGTAAATAAATATTAAAATACTTACAACCGTTGAAGCGCCAAGGGAGCAATCTTTTATTTCCAAAGCCAAACTTACAAAACTTAGAGAGATAAGTGAAATGTTGATTTTTGGATGATACAAATGAGAGGAGAATGGCTTGTATTTATAGCCAAAGGGAGGAGAAATGGAGGGTGGAGATGGCTTCCATGTGTTTTTGATCCAAGGGAGGAGGAGGAGGAGGTGAAGATGTGGTGGAGGAGCCACCACATGGCAAGCTTTCCATGGAGGAGCAAAAGCCGCCGGTCACCATGAGGGGAGGAGCCGCCGATGGCCGGTCACCATGAGGGGAGGAGCTCCTCCCTTGGCCACCTCCAAGCAAGGTGGCCGGTCACCTTGGTCCATGAGTGTATTTTGACAGTTTTGTGCAGTCTTTTCATAAAACTATCAGTCCAATTTCGCTCCGTCTGACTTTGATTCCTCTTCTGCTTAATTTGTTATGAGTGATTCAACGTCAGGATCCTTGATATTTCTTCAGTCGGCATATGATCTTGACCTTGGAATGACTCGTAACATCTTTTATGCTTTAAAAGCTCCTCTTTAGCATGTATTCTCTCTAAGCTCTGAAATACCCTGTAGAAATATATCGGAACTAACAAGCAAAAGTTAAATAGACCAACAGTCTAATTTAGTGGGTTTTACTGTGTTTTTGATTCGTATAATTATGGTCCATCAATATCTCGCGAAAATACCAAATACAGGATGTATGAATTGAACTATTCATATCTATTGCAAAGAAATAAGATTTCAATCATATAAAAAAGACATGTGTTACAACTGCAGATGTTTCTGGGGATCCATTGGATCCCAATAAGCGGACTACTCACTCATGGTGAGTTGATACATGACAACAGATTAAATAAAAGTAGAGGTACAAGATTAGGTTAAGAGAAACCCTGATGTTGAACCCCTTTTTCTCTGAATGTTGTTGTCGCCAGTATCTTCGATTTGATGAATGTGTGATGTCAGGTATGATGCCCTTTCCTTCGCCCCTCTGCATTGCTTGTATACTGCTCCAGTAATAACTGTTTTGCCTCTATTTTCCCAATGCAGGTTTCTCAGTCTCCAATTGCTTCTTTGTGTTCCCCATAAAACTCACATTGCTCGATGGAAATAAATGTGTTTGCTTGCAGCTTGGGTCGGGCGAGATGGAGGTAGGAGGTCCGAGCGGGTGTGCGAGCGCATGGAGGTAGGAGGTCCGAGCGGGTGTCCTAGCTCTCATTTTCGCTTTTTACCTCTTAAATTGCTTTTCACTGTAACACTAAGTAAAAATATCAAATCTGCATAAACTTACGTGAAAATGGAGCTCAAAGTCACTGGACTTGTACATCAAAGTTCATCAAATAATTGCTCATCAAAGATACAAGTAATTTCCAAACTTACATCTCCACCAACTCTTTTGCATCAGCGTTTATATCCTTCTCTTCTGTCGAAGAATCAAGCCAAAGAACTTTATGTTGTCTCGGAAAGATGACGCATAACATCCAATGCCACCTAAAAAAACCCACTAACTTAACAACAAATGTGTTTAGAACAGAAGTTATTAAGAACTTATAAAATAAGTGATGAACTCACGCTATGTGATCAACATAAGGGAGAAAGTAGCAAAAAAGTTGGTCTTTGTCTGGCATATTCAATCTTCCCACGAACGTCGCCAATCTCTCGTTTTTCTCTATGCTTGGGGTCATTAATGACGGAATAAAAAAACCAAACTTGATATCCGAACGAACCATCTGATCGTGTAAATGACTACAAAGTAAAAACTTGTGTTAGTTAGACTAATTGCAAAAAAATGATTAAAGATAAAAATATATATTACCATATATATAACTCAGCTGTTGCGTTCCCCAACGCTTTAATATACTTGATGTTAGTCATTCATCAATGACTCCAAAACATGTGGCGTATCAACAAAGTCATTAGCGACGTTGTTAACCATCTCAATTAGATTATCCTCTTCCCCATCATCATTATCCTCCGGCAAGCTTTCTCCGGGTGGAGGCTCAAAGTTTTGTTGTTCAACCTCGCCATGCAAATACCACACCTTATATTGTGGGTTAATCCCTTTTAACAAAAGGTGTTTACGTAACTTCTTCGGTTTGACCTTTTTGTAATTCCAACAACTCATACACGGACAAAAGACACGTTCAATGTTGTTTGTAGACGCATATACCGACGCAAACGCACAAAAATCCATAATCCCTTTCTCGTACTCCTCACTCAACCTATTACCGGACACTCACTCCCGATTCATTATAAATCCACTACATGAAATGTGTAAATATTATTAGTTACATACTACTAATTGACACGAACAAACAATTACATTTGAGTGAATTATAAGCACTCCAACAATTAAAAAGTATTAAATGAGTTACATAAACTTGCGGTTTACCTTAGAGTAGAAGCTCGCTAAGAAGAATCTTAATGGTGGGTGTGCAACAAGTACGGACAAGAGCTATAAACAACAAGAACAAATTAGTAAACAAGGAAAAATAAATTCAAATCTCCATGTTCATAGGAAAAAAAGAAAGATTGATAACCATCAAATACCAAGAATTGGAGAAGCGAAGAACCACCAACGGGAAGAGGATGTAGAGCGCAAATGTTAACCCTACACAAAATAATGTTAACCCTACAACTGAAAAATAATCCTAACAATTACATACTAAAAACCCTAACAATCCTAACCATTGGAAAAATAATCCTAACAACCCTAACCTGCAGAATCAGAGGCGAGTGGAGGATTAGCAGTTTCCGAGCCGAGTGAGACTGAGGCGATGGTTAACGAGAGCGAGGCGCGGATGTGCGACTGAAGATGGACGCGACGGAGGCGACGGGGTGAGACGCAGGCAACGGAGTGAGATGCAGGCGACGGAGGCGACGGACGTGAGACGGAGTGAGACTGAGAGGCGTCGAAGTCGGAGGAGCGTATCGAAGTCGGAGGGAGGAGCGTAGGCGGACTGATGAAATTTCGAAATAAAACCTAAGTCTTTTATCGCACTTTATGCATCGCTTTTTTGAAAACCGTTGCATAATTGTAACCATTATGCAACGGTTTTCAAAAACCGTTGCATAAAGTAACAATATGCATCGGTTTACAATAAACCGTTGCATAATGGTTACCATTATGCATCGGTTTACAATAAACCGTTGCATAATGGTTACCATTATGCAACGGTTTCATTATAAACCGATGCATAACGTTGAACCGATGCCGATTGTAATTTTGAACCGATGCATAATGCCTGTTCTGTAGTAGTGGTGCTCCCTCTCTCCGAAGGATCCGTATTAAATTACTTGCATCTGAAGACAATAACGGGCATTCCTTCTGCATACTTAAGTTCAACTATATTTTCCAGAATACCATAAAACTTAACTCCATCTGTAAATTAAAAGAAATCAAATATGAGTACAAATCTACACAAAACTAATTAATTAAGAAGACATGTATACAAACAAATATGTAAAACTTGACCTGTTACGACCATTACTCCATTGTTTTGTGTTTTCAATTTGCAATCTCGTTCCCAAATCACAAATTTTATGCCGTTTACATCACACTGCGAATAACAATTGTACGCTTGTGGTTGACATGCTAATATGTGGAGTTCGCGATCATATCGTAGGCTGCCTTTCTTTTGTAGAATAGACATATGTAGAATTCAAATTTCAATCAATATTAGCAAAAAAAAAATACAAATAAGCAAATAAGAGAAAAATGCAAATGAAAGCATAAATAAAATTCACCCAATTAAGAAAATATGGATGAAAATGAATCAATCGTGCATCATCACGACTATTAGGATACTCTTCGTCGAATGTATTTCTGTGGTATTCAATGTAATCTTTAGCTTCTTCACAATGTTCCATCACACACCAATGAGCGATAGAAACTTCTTTCTTGCTGAGTTTTGCAGTTGGGAGGAAACGCAATGGCTTGATGACATCAGAAACAACTTTAAGTTTGAATTTCTTTCTGTCTTGTACGCTTGATTCCACAGAGGTACTACTGGTGTCTCCCACGTACAATTTACAATACCTCACACACTCGGCTGTGATGTATTGCTCGGCAATGCATCCTTCAGGATATCGTGTGTTTCTGACATATTTCTTGTACTCACCTAGTTGCCTGCGAATATAAAATAATTAGAGTGACAAAGAATAAAATAATTAGAAAGTACATATTTGTTGTTCTTACCTTTCCATCGGATACATCCAGTTGAAATGCACAGGACCCTTAAGTAAAACCTGATCAGGTAGGTGTATCATAAGATGCACCATGACGGTGAAGAAAGCAGGTGGAAAAATCCGCTCTAACTGACAAAGAATCATCACAATATCCTCTTTCATCCTCTCAACATCTACTTTATTTAACTCTCTGCAACATAGCTTTTGAAACCATTGAGATAGTGACATAAGAGGCTTGACAACATTATACGGTAGATAAGGCCGAATAAAGACGGGAAGTAATCGTTGTAGCATCACATGACAGTCATGTGTCTTCAATCCATTAAATTTTTTTGTCATCCAAGTTAATCTTATTTTTAAGCTGCCGACATAACCATATGGATACTTGGAATCTTCCATCATCTCAAGTATTTCAATCTTGTGTTCCGGTAACACGGTGTATGGTGCTTGAGAAACTCTATCTTTTCTTGAAGATGACCCTATGATTTTCTTCCATAGATGCTTACGAACTCCCTGGTTCTCTAAACCTTCTCGAGCCTTGACATCATCTTTGGTATTCCCTTCAAGGCCAAGAATGGTGCCAATAATGTTATCGAAGAAATTTTTCTCAATGTGCATTACATCAACCGAATAGGGTTGACTAAATGTTTTTCAATAAGGCAACTCATAGAATATGGTTTTGTGCGACCAACGAAGCCTCTCCGTGGTACTTTTAGGCTTCAACAGTGGATGCAAGCTAAGTGTCGGATATTCATGCTTATCTATCTCCTCCAAAATTTCTATACCTGACAGTGGTCGCGGTGCATCCCTCCATTCAATTTGACCGTTAAATTTATCTTTTTGTTTCCTACATAGGTGAGTTTTTGGAAGCCACCTACGGTGCCCTTGATATGACATTCTACCCGCTAAATGTTTAGCATCAACGTCATCCAAGCATAAGGGACACGCTTTATACCCTTTTGTCTTTAGGCCTCCCAACATGCCTAAGCCTAGAAAGTCGCTAATCGTCCACAATATGGAAGCTTTCATAATAAATGACGATCCATCATGACGATCATAAGTAGGAACCCCTGTATCCCATAATATTTTGAGCTCATCAATCAACGGCCTCATGAAGACGTTCAAACATTTACCGGGAGACTTAGGACCAGATATAAGCATACTAAGTATGTTAAACTCCTTCTTCATACACATAGAAGGTGAGAAGTTGTACGGCATCACAATAATAGGCCAAGTGCTATGAGAAAGACCGGAAACTCCAAACGGATTAAATCCATCAGTTGCTAAACCGAGTCGCACATTTCTAATTTCTTTTGCGAATTCTGGAAATTCTCTGTCAAAATTTTGCCATACTTCTCCATCCGCGGGATGCCTTAAAAGACCTTTATCACTCCGATCTCTTCCCCCATGCCAACGCATTTCTTTTGTTGTTTGTGGAGACATGTAAAGACGTTGTAATCTAGGAGTTAAAGGAAAATATCTTACAACTCTGTTTGGAATCTTGCTACCCTCAATATCTGTGTACCTTGGCTCATTGCATACGGGACAACTTTGAAAAGCCATGAATTCTTTGTAGTACAAGATACAACCTTTCTCACATGCGTGTATTGTCTCATAACCTAAACCCAAGTTCGTCAAAACTTTTTTCACGTCTTGGTAAGAATCATGGTACTTGTTTTCTTTAGGAAGTGCTAATTTTGTGAGACGTAAGATATCATTAAAACTCTTGTTTGACCACCGATTCTCCACTTTGACTTGCATTGTCTTTAAAATCATCTCAAGCACCGTCTTCTCACTACCAATGTATATTGGAGTTTGGGCTTCGGCAACAAGATTTTGATACTTCTCATAAGCAACTTCTCCAAGATGATCAACCTCAATGGCATCATTCATCACATCATCGTGAAAGTAAGGAAAAGTGTCATGTAGCATCTCCATAGTAGGATTACAATGATGTGTCTGACTTTGTGAGCTACTTTCTCCACTTCTATGCATCAAGTATTGTTGTCTCAACGCATAACATTGCACGTCCATTACCAACTTCACCGTGTGGCGTTCATGTGGTGTATCCCCACATCATACCATGTTGAATTAAATGCATGTAGACTTCGTCCAATGAAATTTTCCTTTTATGTAGTTTACAACGTTTACATAGACATAGATGGTTAGGATCAACGGAATTCCGCCTAACAAATCAATGAAATTAGCAATTCCCTCGCCGTAACGAGGATCACATCTTTCCAAGCTCATCCAATTTTTATCCATTTAAATCTGTAAGAAAAAAACAAGGATTAACTTAATTGAACAAGAACTTAAAATAACAACAAATTAATTTGGACTACCAAATTGAGGTCATTTGACCTGCCAGATTTAGTTGACAAATAAATTGAAATCGTTGGACTAAAAAATATGCACATATGAGTAATCATTTATATGAAAACATAAAACAAAAATTATCAAGAACAACTCAACTTTTGTCATCTCCACTGGGACATTTTTCAACGATTTATAATTGAAATTTTTTTATCAATTGTTCCATTTTTCAACTCAACGATGATTTCAACTACAAAATTGTTCCATTTTTCAAACTGTGAATGGATCGGAACAATAAAACAAAAATTATCAACAACAACTTAAAATAAAACAAGAATTGAAAATGGAAGAAGATGACTACCTGCTATCTCCACTGTGTTTGAGGTTTGAGGACGAGCTCCAATATTGCAAAAATGGAAGAGAAGCAGCGTATACGTACTGCGTGTTACAAAGTTACTTTTACTTCATTAAATGACAAGCTTCTTAGGCGACTAACATTCCCAATATCAATCACCTGGAATCCTGTTTCTAGAAACCCCCGTACAAAGTTGGTGTGCGGCTGTTGGGACTTATTAATGTGGTTACATTTGAAAATAAACTTTTGATACTTAAGTGACTAACTTTAATATGGTAACAAAGGTTAGTCACCTACAACAGTTTAAGCGACGCAGTTAACTAGTGGCATATGATTCAGTCGCCTACGACCGCTTAAGTGACACACGTTGGTCAGTGGCATACGAGTCAGTGGCCTAAGTTTAATTAGGCGACACAGACAGTAAGTGTGTCGCGTAGTGCTTCTTGGGCGACGTACACTTATACCACTGCAGCAAACTCAGTCGCCTAAAACGGAAAATGGTGTAGTGCGCACATATTGTAGAACATAATATCCGCACAGCTGTAAGGTCTCATCCGGTTGTTTTGGACACATAAAAATCATTTCACACACCATATCTGTGAAAGGTTCAAAAAATTTAAAATAAAAAAGTACTCCATCTGTCCCGCTATATTTGTCCACTTTCCTTTTTTAATGTCCCCTAATGTTTGTCCTACTTCTAATCCGTGTGATTTGTATCCTAAATTTCTATTGGTTGTTGTAAATTTAAGTTGTACTATTGTACTATTTTTTGGACAACAATAAATGCAAACTGTATTTTTTTCTCTTCTTAATTATTATGTCAATTGTCCTTTGGACAAACAAATAGGGACGGAGGGAGTATCATCTTTGAGAACATCTTAACTGTGTTCCACTCCACCTTTCTATACTTAGTGGTGTACATGTTTGGTAATATTGACACAATTTCCTATAATTCATAACATTATATGTATTAGCGAATGTTAATTTACGTTATAATAATGCTACAATAAGTTCGATACTCACACTTCCAATAAGGAACAAAAGTACCCACTCCTCATGCACGTCTGACGAACTATTCTTTTTCACCTCTAAATAGTATCAATGAAGAGAGGATCGAATGTGGTAGGTCAAAACATTTATAATGACCGATAGAGTACCGGGTCGAACCCAAAGGAGCAAGCCAAGCACATGCATTATTTAAAATTGTGTATCCGTTCGGCTATTCTAAACAAAAATGTATAAATGTGTATATTCTCTAAATCCTATGTGGTGAGTAATTAAGGATAAAAGATAGATAAGAGGTGTTTCGAGGGGTTACTCCCCTCCTTGGCAATTTCCCAATGATTACATACACGATATTCAAACATTTCATGGTAATCAAATAGTTTAGAACCTTCTTAGCTCGAACCTCACTCAATTCGAGGATATCGGTTCATTCCATTGCATTATCATCCTACGGGTGAGAGTTATATGCAATGAACATACACACTAGTTCACTTCCTACCCATGCATTGTAGAAAACCTAGCTTAGACTAAGATAGACCAATGTTCATGTGAATCTAATCTTAGCCAAGCTCTCTTATAGCTCGAACCTCACTCTATCGAGGTAATTGGTTCATTCCATAGCACTATTATTCTTAGAATGTCTTCCTGAGGTAATAAATACTATGAACTCGGGGACTAGTTATCAACAAATGCACGTGTTTACATCCGTAATACACTAGATAGGATCACATCCTCTATTATCCAAACTAGATTCAACATGTTACTTAGGCATTTTATCAAACACTTAGTGACATGACATGTATAAAGTGCATAGAGAACATGAATTTGATACCATTAGATGGGATTAATTGATGATTCGCTTAATGACCAACTCCAATGATGTAAACATTCAATCCTTAGTCAAGCATCCATATCCTAAGGTTCATTTGCATGATTTAAGATATGAATCATTTTCTCCATCCTAGAACTATTCATTAGGGTTTCCAAGTCCTAGGTCCAAGTTTTAGTCTAAGATGTCACTTTGACATTTCATCAAACACTTAGAGTGCATGACATTACATAACACAAGAGAAAATGAAATCAACAATCATCCATATGAATATCAATGTATATTTGTGATCAAAGAGTATCAAGGAGGATCATAAGACCCTCAAAACACAAGGACTGCTCACACATCATCATGTTACATGTTATCAATACAAAGCTACAAGAGGGGGGAGGGAGAAAATATGAGTAGAGAAAACCCAAGTGGTAGATGGTGAGCAAGCTCTAGGATCATTCCTTGGTCTTCTCCCTTGTCACCAAGCAAACCTTTGATGATGGTTGTCCTTCCTTAGCCTTCTTCTCATACTATTTCTCTCTAAAAAACCCCCACACCTAGGTCAAAAACCCCTCTTTCTATTTATAGCCTCGGGGGGAATTTTTGAAGCAGCAGAGTTCAGCCGGTCGGCTGGATACTCAGCCGACCGACTCAAAGTGGCCGAATGTCATCAAGTTCTGCTCCTTTAGTCAGCCGGTCGGCTGAAACTTCCCATGCCTTTTTGGTGGTCTTCTTGTCCGAATTTGGCCTTGGCGTCAACTAGAAAGTTGTAGCCCTTTGAGTTAGCTTTCCAACAAGTTACATATCAGCCAATTCGGACACCGTATGCGCCCTGGGCGTCCAGAACAAGCCGCAAAGGTCAATCTGCTCGATTTTGTTCTAAATCTTTGGTTTTTCCTCGAGTTTTCGTATTTTGGCTTCGACCTTGAGGGAGACTTGTTTTCTACCAGAAATGTAGAGATAGAGGTCAAATGACATCAAAATAATTAATGTCGGAAACGACCCAAAACTATAGTGAAGAATGGCCATAAATCAGTGGAAAACTCGACTGATCAACGTTGAGGAGCGTCATTTGCTCTAATTGCCTTGGTCAACATGTCTTTTGGACCTTGAAATAAAAAAAGCTACTGATTAGCTAGATTTTTCTATCAAATCATCCTGGTCAACATGTCTTTTCGACCTTGAAATAAAAAAAGCTACTGATTAGCTAGATTTTTCTATCAAATCATCCTGTGACAGAATGATTTGATACCAGTAATAAAAATCCAAGTAACAAGTGTTAGTAAAATACACAATTATATTAATAATTTAAATACACAAAAAAGGAATTATTCACGATCTTTGCAGGCACTTCTTTCGCAGGCACGCTAACATACTCTGCATTCTTTCTCAACCATCCTCTTTTTCCAGGCCTCGTTTCTTTTCACAGTGACAGAAGGTTCTTCTCCATCCGGAATTATGTCATAAGCAACTACGAAAGGCTACCTTCTCCTCATGAATGTTCTCTCACTTTTCTGTGCACTACGACTCATGGGTGTGTCCATAGACTTTCTTTATTGTGAGGACAATATTATTATTTCTTTTAGCCATAAATGAAAAGCTAATTTTTATGTAAACACCTATAGACAAGCGATCAAATGAGGCACCAAAATTAGAATGAGGCACGATCTGAGCCACACATCTAACCCCCCGTGCTTTGTGGGCGCGCCACGTGTCCAAATAGTAAAACCCACTACTTCGTAGTGTGAACGCAAATGGCGGCTCAACTCACGTGCCTTCGCCACGTGTCACAATGAGTGGCTCAGATCGTGCCTCACGTGCCTCATTCTACCAACCCTGCCTCAACCAAGTGCTCCCCAACACCTATAATCGTCAACTAATAGAGGGTTTTAGATAGTAAAAACAATTTATACCGATAAAGTACCGAGTCGAACCTAAGAGAGCAAGGATATTATACGCTAGTCGTTGATGTATTTTCTATTTATCTAATCCGATCGAATGGTTTAGGATGGTGATTTGTAGTTAAATTCTCCTTGACTAGCAATTATTAGAGACTAAAAGATTGATAAAAGGGGTTTCGAGGGCTATTTCCCTCCCTAGCAACTTTAATGATCAAAACACAATTCATTCATGAAATCAATTGATAATTTGCTTCTTAAAAGGGGTCCATGACGACTAACCAATCTAAATATTTTAATCTTGTGCTTATGCCTTGCCGTGGTTTTCCTATCACCTCTATTGTTCACTTCATATTCAAGCAAGCCAATTCGTATTTTATCGAGCAAAGTGTTCAATTTTTGGATCATAATAAGTATTTTGTTTTGAAGATCAGGACCGTGAACAATACAAATTTAGTCAAATCTGGACATAACAAGTTACAAATGTTTGACCGAGTAAAGGTATGTTCTTACCAAATTAAAGGAACATGAGCATAATGTTTCTATGGAGGATAAGATTTATGGTAGTGGTAAATGGCAAGTGTTTCATTATCCGCATGTTCACGCACCAGTGGTGTGTGCACAAGACACTATAAATTTTGGGGAAAATGGACGATAACCATTTTTATAGTGGTGTTATCGTATGGAGCTTTTATACCATAACTTTGCGATAAAAAGCAATGTTATCGTAATATCTATTAACGTAAGAAATCTACGATAACATTATGATAACACTCTACGATAATTATACGATAACTTATCGTATTGTTATCGTACAAAGTATACGATAACCATGCGTTAAACTATGAGATAACATTATAAATAACTTATTTTGCGTGCTAATAATTATTTAATAAATAAAATTTATTTATTACAAAAACGAAAATTAAATTTTTAAATATTTGTACAGTAAATAAAAATGTTTTTCATTTCACAAAATAAACCACTACGATTTCATGTAACCATACAATTTCATATAACCATACGATTGTGAAATGCTGACAAAAATTGTAATACATATTGACCGAAGATCAAATGGGAAAAGTAATCGCGGCGTAGGTTCTTTCGTCTTTCTCTTTGTCATCCCGGCAACTTCTATGAGAATTCCTACCCTCTGATTGCCTGCCATTAATTTAGATATCAATTAACAACGACAAAATCTGTAGCATGATACCTAGTTTATATGATATGACTGCTAGAAGATTACCCCTAAGCAAAAGAAACCTTGAGAAGATTCCATGTAAAAGCTACTTAATTGACAAAACTTCACCTGCATTTTAAATCACTTCCATACATTTTAAATTGCCAACACTTCACCTGCATTGAAGAATCCAAAATAATCACTAGAAATGAGTACTGCATACAAAATGGACAAGACTAATAAACCTCTTCAACTTTCTCCATTTCATTTCCATGAATGTTTTCCTGTGAAAGTGTGAAATTCATGAACTTAGAGAAGATAGGGGAAACAATCGTAGCTCATGAAAGTACTGGAATTCGTATATGTATACTTGACATATACATAAGCGAAGATATGGACCATTTTTCGTTAACATATGGCTTCATGAAGGAAGACCGAATTCAACAGTAATAAAAGGTTGTAGCCTAATCCTAAAGCTAACACATTTAACACCGATATAGGAAATCCTACTTTTAATGAGATTACATGCATTATTCGACATTAAGGTCCTATTTGACGTCATATAACATTGTCCATCTAATATACTCACACAAGGGCAAACACACTTCCACTCAAAAGAAGATTCAACCACATTCTAATAAAAAACGCTACAAAGGGCCTAAAACTCCCAACTTTCATCAGCTTAAATGTATAGAGGCCAGGCCATAGACAATTTATCATTACCCCAATAACCCATACTTCTACCTCAAATAACTTCTTAGCTTATTTGACTTGGACAATGCCAGCACTGAACAGATGATGGATTTTGTTCATCACCATGGGGTCCCAAAAAAAACATTAAGTTCCTACGATTTTGATCAAAAGACAAATTTTCTTTCTATCATCCAACGAAACATACATAACGCTTCTTAAGATACATATATAGTCCCATTATCTGAATCAACCTCATATTTCAAATCCCTAGCTCCCAGAACCCCAAATTCAACACCAACACATCTCCTGCATTTAAAGGCACTTACAAATAACATTCAATCCAAAAGCATAAAGGCATCAATATAATCACCAGAACAATAAAATAGCATTATCAGCATCCTAAAAGGCATATAAAAATCCAATCTTGCATCTTCTTTGAAACCACAAACTAGTTCAACGATCTATTGTTCATCAAAGCACCAAATAACCAAAATATACATAGAAAATCGACATAAAAGTTCACAGACGCAGTTCATAAACCGAAGTGCTTACGATCCAAAGCTCACATCTGCGCTCCAACCGCTCTCCCGCTCGCTGTGTCCGTAGATCTCGAATCGCTAAGTAATATCGAACTGTAAGCAAATTGAGGATAATTTATCTGTCACTGAAGATCATCAGACCTCAAACACAACCTAACCCTAAAGCTTCAAATAAACCTAATTTGAGTGGGGCAACCTAACCCTAAAGCTTCAAATAAATCTAATTTGAGTGGGGCGAATTTACTTGTCACTGAACAGGAAGTAATTGCGGCTACCGAGGAGGAGTTCGCGGACTTGGAAGCGCTTGGGGCATCGAATATTTGGAGAACGGCGGCGGACGAAGACGAAGGAGGACTCAGAGTATTTGGGTTGCGCTCGCGTGAAATGGGAAAGGAGGAGAGAGTTAAGGGCTCGCGTGAAATGAGAAAGGAAAGGAGGAGGATTTGATATTATGCGGTAAGTATGCGATAATCCGCATGTTGTCGAACAACTAACGCGTTTTTTATCGTACACAAAAAAATACTCCCTATGTCCGTGTTTGTTTGTCCACTTTCCTTTTTGGGTGTCCCCTAATATTTGTACACTTTCTTTTTTGGGCGTCCCCTAATATTTGTCCACTTTCCTTTTATATACAACCCAATAATCAAATCAATCATCTCTTTCCTACCAAAAAAATTATTTTTATTAAAAAAAATTATACTTTCAATCATAAAAAAATTAATAATTCGTGTGCGCACACACCTCCACATACACTCCCATTATCTTTTTCTTTCTCTCACCGTCCTTTATTTACTTTTCTTAATTAGCGTGCCGGTTGTCCTTTTGGACAAACATTGAGGGACGGAGGGAGTATAAATCATGTTGTCGCAATTGTTATGGCAGTGTGACCATATTTTTGTACGATAACATTTATTATCGCACAATTGTTATCGTCCGTTTTGCCCAAAATTTGTAGTGAGAAGGAATATTCATTCGAAGTTGCGTGTCATATGAATATAGCACGCAAGCGTAAATGGACACTTGTGCACCAACATTTAATCCATAATCGGATATGACACATTGGAAGGAATATGTTGGACCCAAACATATTCCAAATAAGCAACTCAAAAGAGTCATAAAAAGATATGCATCCAACAAAGCGGAGGCGTAACGAAATGGATGAAAGACATGATCCAATATCCTCGAATGTCTCAACAACTAGTGAAAAAGTACCCACTGGCCAAAATAGAGTGTATAAGTGTCTGATATATGGCGTTGTCAGTCACACAAAGAAATCTTGTATCTTGGTTCGTGCGATGAATTAGGAAATTAGAACATTAGGAATTTATCTTTTTGGAAAATCTATTGTAGAAGGTTATTATATTTCATGAATACAATTTGTAGCCCTATTTTGGAAAATAATTTTTGTAAGTCTTTTATATTATTCGAATAAATTATGTAACCTTTTTTATGAAATACATCATGTAACCCTCTTTATAGTATGTAATACATCATGACCTTTATTGTATATTATGTTTACATTGTGATAACTTATGCATATTAATATATTATGTTACAGAGATGGCACGACGTAGTCGTTCTCAGGCAAGGGATGATGTGTCATCTCCATCAGCTAGCTTAGGTGAAGAAGATACATTGTTATCGGATGTATCACATATTGAAGATCGGGTCTCATTGTGGGTACACTGATTTATAAGCAACCCCCACTCACCGGTCTACGAAGATTTGGGAAACATCGGTTAGTTATATCGTATATTGTATATATATTGTGTAATAACATGCCAACTTATTTGTAGCTTTATTGTGTCCTTTTTATAGCCATGTTATTGAAATCAATGTTACATTATGCTATCTATTTATTCTATTGTAGCCATGTCATTGAAGAACACTGACGTATTAGTCGTTCGTCATGGTGGGATTAGTTGGGATGCAAATTAGCGCATACTTTCATACATCATAGTCCATAAGGGTCAGCTTTGGTCATTGGAATTACATGCAGAATTATAAGGTGAACTGGTCGTTCATGACGACTTTGGTGGATAGATGGCATTCTGAGACGTATACATTTCATTTGCGTCATGGGGAGATGACTATCACCCTACATGATGTCGGGGTGTTCATTGAACTTCATATTGAGGGTAGAGATCTGACTATGAACCAGGAGGTAGAAGATTATGATAAGCTATGTTTACAGTTACTCGGAGTGGTTTTAGACAACCGGAAGAGAGATACTACTATTAGACACACTTGGTACAATGATCATTTGTATAACCTTTCAGCAGAGGCTACAAAGATAGATGTACAGAGATATGCTGGGCCTATCTTCTCCTCATGTTGTGGTCATATTTATTGCATGATTCTTTAGACAGTGAGATAATAATCCTCCACTACCTACCACTATTCGCAGACCTAGCCTCTGTTTCGAGTTATAGTTGGGGTGCTGAAGTGTTGGCGTAACTCTATTGCAATTCGTGTATTGCGTTTGAATCAAAGCACACGTAGCTCACTGAGTGTGCCATATCTTCAGCTATGGGCGTGGGAGCATCTAATTATTGATAGACCGAGGAAGCTTGTTGTCCCCGCTCTACCTTACTCATTTTTCTTTAAAACGTTGTTGCCAAGATGTAAGACGCTCTTGACAATAACGTCTTAGGGTAATTGGAACTTTAGCGCAAAAAATAAAGCTGAATCAGCATCAAATTGCCAAATAAGCTTAAGTCGTTGTTAAGTATAGTTTCCAAAGGCTAGACAATGTTTCGTACATTACTTTAATAACTTAAAGACTATTCAGAGACTTTGTTGGTTCACAGGACAGAGCCGTTGTCCCTCACAGCGCTTTACAACTAAGACGATGTTCCTATGAGTGTCTTAATGGAATTCAATAAGTGCTCTGCCAAAAGCTATGCTTGTTCACATGGCAAAGTCGTTGTCGTGCACGACATTCTAAATATTAGACGTTGTTGCTCACACCCTCCTAGACCAAAAATCAGCTTAAGTATTAAGACGTTGTCCAAGACGACGTCTTGTGAGTTCTAAGTCAAGGCGCTAGCATGGACAACACTTTAAAAGTTATATAGTAACATGTAACATAAGTCATCACCGGTAACATCTCAAAATACAGGAGTGTTGTGAACTTATAACATGAGCCACCTATCTAGTTCGGTGTAAAACGATGGATTATCTTTATAGGGCGTGCAGATAGCCTCCGTATTGGACTCCTTTGTGACTCTGCTTGAGTCACTTGAGAAGGACCAACATCAAAAGTATCTTGCGGCAAGTCAACTTCTTCATCTGAATTTACATTCAAATAAAAATATCTAGTTAGACATAATAGGCGTAAAACAATGATTCCAAAATAAGAATAAATTCATATACCATTATCAAGATGAATCCGTGCGACATCAACATCTAAAGCTCAACCATCTCCAATTTTCAACAAGTTGGCATGAGTAGCATATAAAACATATCATGAAGTACTCTCTTAACATCCATGTCGGTCGTTGATGGACCATAATTGTATGAATCATAAACACAGTTAAACCCACCAAATTAGACTGTTTGTCTATTTAACTTTTGCTTGTTAGTTCCGATATTTATCTACAGGGTATTTTGGAGTCTAGAGAGAATACAGGCTAAGGAGGAGTTTTAAAGCTGAAAATGAATTACGAGTCAGGACACGACCAGATTCCGACTGTACAACTTTCATGGAACCGACTTGGAATCATTCAAATATGCTAGAACAGTCGGCGTTTGGACAAGAACGCAATGCAAAGGCACCAAGCCCGGTAAAAGCCAAACAAGGGCAATTTCAGCCGATTTGGGATTTCGACCATGTTCCAAGCAGAATTTGGCTTAGGTTCCTTCTTGAGATCATCTTAGAATGACATTTTCATTCAGAATACACTCTCCAAAATCCGAGAAGCTCCGGTCAAATTCCGGTCAAACCGATGGCTTTTGAGAAATAAATATCTTCCGATGGCTTTTGGAGTGGTGACTCACCCCGATGGCTTTTTCTCTCCTTATGCCATGTGTTGAGATCTCAAGCCACAAGCCTCTCCTCCCTTGACAAGTGTATGGCTCTCCTTGCCTCCCTTAGCCTATAAATAGACATCTTCTCTTCACTTGTAAATCATCCACAAATCCATCCTCATTCCAAACACAAATCACTTATCTCTCTAAGTTGAGAGCACAATCCTTGTAATACTTTTGTTTGAAATCTATAAGACTCCTGTTGGTTCTTGAGTATTCTAGTAGTCTTTGAGAATACTCCTGTTGGTTCTTGAGTATTCTCCTTTACTTACTGTCTTTCAAAAACCCTCGAGTACTTAGCTATGGTATCCACCTCTATGGATATTCGTAGCTAAACTCTTCATTCGGTTGAAGGGGTGTACTTGTATCATAAAATGTTTTAGGCTATACTTTTAGTGCCTCTTCTTTGTGTTCAAAACTTGTTCTATGTGCCATATATTAGGTCAGAACTTCCAAGGTTGAGTGGATGCTTGAAATGGCAAAACTCTTCCGTGGGGGTTCGTGAACATACTCGGGTAAGTGGATGCTTGAAATGGCAAAGCTTATCTGAGGAGTTCGACCTCTCTAAAACACCATTTGGTTTGATCGGAAATGATTGATCAAATGGATGCACATAGGCTAGTATACCTTGAAATGGGGTGCTAGTCTAAATAGAACAAGTGCTCTACGACCTTGAAATGGGCTAGACAGTGTGGCAAATCGAGCGCTTGAAATGGCCTTGATACACGTTTGAATACTTAGCAGGATCACTAAAGGTCAATGATAAACATGCTATGATACAAGGCCCCCGAAACCGAATGCTTTCCTTAGATTAAAACACTACCTGCACTTACTTCCTTAGTATAAACTGCCCTTTCAACTGCTGACGTTCCGCAAGACTTGCCGATCACGCAACAACCGCTGTAAGTCTTCTTTTTACTTTCAGTATTTACTTTTATGTCATTTACTTTTCCGCACTAAAAACCAAAACCAACCAACCAATCACTTAGCTGTTAGTAGTAAAACCTCAATCAACCAAAAAACACGCTCCCCCGCTATACGATCCCTCAAAGAACAACTTATCCCCCTAATTCCCTTGGGTTCGACCCCTACTTACCACTTGCTACCCAGTAGTGAAGTCGCTAGTAGCGGACTTATAAATATTATTTGTACACATTGCCTCGCGACAGGGCAGTGCCTGTCAAATTGGCGCCGTTGCCGGGGAGTTAGCAAATGGATAGTTGTTCTTTTTTCTGTTATACATAATTCACCATGTCCTCGTACTACGGCAGAGAACCTTGGAATGATGGGGGCAGCAACCTTATGTTTGAGATGCTTAACTGTCTCCCCAAATTCGGAGGTGCCATTGGAGAAGATCCCGTGAGGCATACACATACGTTCCACTCCATATGCAGCCACATGAGGCCTAAAAATGAATCGCCAGAGGGGTTTAAACTTAAATGCTTTAAATTTTCTCTAACTAACTCCGCAATAGAATGGTATTACTCATGTGCAGCTTATGAAAGTAATTATGGGGATCTACAAACCAAATTCCTAGAGGAGTTTTGCCCGCCATCTCTCCGACTTGGAGCCCGCAAGGAGATCATCAACATTGAGCAATCCCGGGACGAAACATTGGACGAGTACTTGTCGTACTTTGACTCCCTTGTGACGAGCTGCCCGCACCATGGATTCACAAAATTCGATCTTCTTCAAAGGTTTCTCGGTGGAATGATGCCACAAGAGTGGAATAGGCTTAATGATGCTGCGGCAGGAGGCTCGATGGATAACTTAAGCGTGGATGATCTGTGGAACTTAATAGAAGATATGGCAAGAAGCGCGAAACAAGATCAGGCCATGCGGCTCGAAGAACTGGCCAACATGATGCACCAAAATCAGGCCGAAGCCGAAGAATCATGGGCAATAGTTGAGGCAGCTAAAAAAGAAACGGAATATCTGATCAATGAGATCACTCCCGAGCCATCAGAAGACCTAGAGCTAGAAACCGATCCAGTGTGGGACGAAGAAGAGCCTACATGGGAGCCGACCGAACCACTAGAACCGGTCCTCGCTGCCGAATTGCCCAAATTAGACCCAGACCTCAGTGTGATTGCCCCCGGAGACCATATAAATGACGAGGATGAGGACCCATGGTTGCCTGAAGAAGAACTCCACTCAGATTACCCCTGGGAGTTAGAAGAAAAACTGCTCAATTCAGGCCCGGTCCTCATCACCAATCTGCCCGAGGAAATCACGCCAGTCTAGCACCTCATTGCCAAACCACCCAAGACATGCCGGGACCTCACTGCCGAACTAACCGAGAAAATCACGGCAGGCCCGGTCCTCACTGAAGTGCTGCTCGAGAACGACCCGGCCCTTGTGGTAGAAGTCCCCCAACTTGTCCCCTCGGTTTGTATGCGGATCACAGCCCCTGAAGATGAAGTGGTCAATGATGAGGAGCAAGGGGGGTTGGAGGCAAAACATGAGCCAAAAGAGCCGAAGATGGAGCACTCACTCGTCATGAGCCAAGAAAAGCCGGCAGAAAACTCACTCGTTCTAGGATGGCCAATCATCTCTGCCACAAAGAAGACGCTTGGCATGGGAACAAGCTCAAGGTCGCTCGTGTTCAATGGCACAATACTAAACTTCCAGAATTGCAAAGGTGCCACCCATTCAAACATGAAGAAACGACCAAGACATGGGCCAAAGGAATGGAAACCCGGAAGGAGAAGTAAGAGAGCACGGCTCCATGGACCAGCAGCTATGGTCAAGGAATCCTCACCTTCTCAGGGATATGTGAAGAAGAAACCACCGGATCAAGGGAGAGCAGAACTTAGCCCGTTGCCATATGAGTTCTTTGGGCGAATCAAAAGGGCAGCCGTGGGGAAGTTCGACCTCACACACCCATGGGATCCCACCTTATGAACCATGATTGAGGTACTGTCGAGCCAACGACATTAAACAAAGGCACTGGTCGGGAGGTAACCCGACACCTATCTTACTTTCAGTACTTTTATTTTCTGTCATTTAGTTTTTTCTCCAATAAGTCGCTCTCACCCACTTGGTGCATATAATGAAATGACTATTCAGGAATCGGTTATGGGTGCAACATCAAGCCAGTCAGGCCTATGCCAAGAGTTCAAAGCCCCTGCCGAACTCCCTCGATTATCCAGCCTCGAGCCATGTCGTTCACTCGACACCTTAAAGGGAGTTCTGTTCTTCCCTTTTCTTTAATATCATTTCCTTCTCGTATAATACCTGCTTGCATGGCTTTTGAACTAAGTCATTTCGTAAAGCATGCCTTCGTTCAAAAGTGTGGGGTGAGAACCACCTGTGTACATTAGTTAAATAACATGTTTTTCTTTTTTTTAATATTATCTTTTTGAAAATATGAACTTGAGAATGTGAAAAAGATAGATCATAATTCATGCATTTACCTTGTGAAAATTCAACTGTTTAAAAACTTAGAATGTAACTTCTCATTTGTCCCTTTGTGCTGAGATAAACTAGGGATGTGGAGTTGATATAAACTGCCCTAGAGAGGCTTGGCAAGCACTCAAAGGACTGAATTTTGCTATATGGTTTTCGAAGTCAGTGGAGGCTGCACTTCGGGTTTCAGAGAAGATTGAAGTCATCTCCGCCATGCAGCGTTTATGCAAAAAAAAAGGCGGGACGGGAATCAAACCGTCCTATCTCTAGTCCTAATAGCCGGGAAAATAAATGAGCGACCCTCATTTTGACTCGCGCAAAACGGCAAGGATGAGAGAGAGCGGGGAGGTATTTCCATATGCTTGCGGGCGATGATTGGACTTCCCAAAAAGGCTTGAGAAAATGGACTAGCAAGCCACAAAAAGGCAGGCCACAAAAAGGCAAAAGCTCAAAGAAGCAAAAGCTCAAAGAGCTAATCAAAGGCCAAAGGCCAAAATTGTGAAGGTTTTAACCGAACAAAAGTGAAGAACTCAAAGAGTCAAATCAAAGGCCAAAGGCCGATTCACTACAAAAAAAAGCTGTCCCTCGCCAAAAAGAAATCAAAAGGCTCAACTCAGTGAAACCCGAACCGAATCACGTGCTAGAGAAAGCTACAAGGAAACCATATAGTGCAAGACGGTCCCGAGAATGCAGTCCAGGATCCTGAAAAGGGCTATCTCCCGAAACATCCGAATTAATTTGCATCTCGGCACGAAGGTACAAGTATCAAGTTTCTTCTATTTATTTACACGGTTTAATTTGGTAATAAGTAAGTAATGCATGAATTAGGATAAATCTAGTCCCACAGTCTAACTTTCATATTTTAAAAGCTTACTTAGATAGTGTGTGCCGCCCTTTAATAGCATTGTTCGGGACGAACAACTAAAAGTGTGGGGTGATCTGATGGACCATAATTGTATGAATCATAAACACAGTTAAACCCACCAAATTAGACTGTTTGTCTATTTAACTTTTGCTTGTTAGTTCCGATATTTATCTACAGGGTATTTTGGAGTCTAGAGAGAATACAGGCTAAGGAGGAGTTTTAAAGCTGAAAATGAATTACGAGTCAGGACACGACCAGATTCTGACTGTACAACTTTCATGGAACCGACTTGGAATCATTCAAATATGCTAGAACAGTCGGCGTTTGGACAAGAACGCAATGCAAAGGCACCAAGCCCGGTAAAAGCCAAACAAGGGCAATTTCAGCCGATTTGGGATTTCGACCATGTTCCAAGCAGAATTTGGCTTAGGTTCCTTCTTGAGATCATCTTAGAATGACATTTTCATTCAGAATACACTCTCCAAAATCCGAGAAGCTCCGGTCAAATTCCGGTCAAACCGATGGCTTTTGAGAAACAAATATCTTCCGATGGCTTTTGCAGTGGTGACTCACCCCGATGGCTTTTGCTCTCCTTATGCCATGTGTTGAGATCTCAAGCCACAAGCCTCTCCTCCCTTGACAAGTGTATGGCTCTCCTTGCCTCCCTTAGCCTATAAATAGACATCTTCTCTTCACTTGTAAATCATCCACAAATCCATCCTCATTCCAAACACAAATCACTTATCTCTCTAAGTTGAGAGCACAATCCTTGTAATACTTTTGTTTGAAATCTATAATACTCCTGTTGGTTCTTGAGTATTCTAGTACTCTTTGAGAATACTCCTGTTGGTTCTTGAGTATTCTCCTTTACTTACTGTCTTTCAAAAACCCTCGAGTACTTAGCTATGGTATCCACCTCTATGGATATTCGTAGCTAAACTCTTCATTCGGTTGAAGGGGTGTACTTGTATCATAAAATGTTTTAGGCTATACTCTTAGTGCCTCTTCTTTGTGTTCAAAACTTGTTCTATGTGCCATATATTAGGTCAGAACTTCCAAGGTTGAGTGGATGCTTGAAATGGCAAAACTCTTCCGTGGGGGTTCGTGAACATACTCGGGTAAGTGGATGCTTGAAATGGCAAAGCTTATCTGAGGAGTTCGACCTCTCTAAAACACCATTTGGTTTGATCGGAAATGATTGATCAAATGGATGCACATAGGCTAGTATACCTTGAAATGGGGTGCTAGTCTAAATAGAACAAGTGCTCTACGACCTTGAAATGGGCTAGACAGTGTGGCAAATCGAGCGCTTGAAATGGCCTTGATACACGTTTGAATACTTAGCAGGATCACTAAAGGTCAATGATAAACATGCTATGATACAAGGCCCCCGAAACCGAATGCTTTCCTTAGATTAAAACACTACCTGCACTTACTTCCTTAGTATAAACTGCCCTTTCAACTGCTGACGTTCCGCAAGACTTGCCGATCACGCAACAACCGCTGTAAGTCTTCTTTTTACTTTCAGTATTTACTTTTATGTCATTTACTTTTCCGCACTAAAAACCAAAACCAACCAACCAATCACTTAGCTGTTAGTAGTAAAACCTCAATCAACCAAAAAACACGCTCCCCCGCTGTACGATCCCTCAAAGAACAACTTATCCCCCTAATTCCCTTGGGTTCGACCCCTACTTACCACTTGCTATCCAGTAGTGAAGTCGCGAGTAGCGGACTTATAAATTTATTTGTACATTTGCTCTGACGACAAGCATCTGTCAGTCGTCTTAAAGAATAACCCATCAATTACCTTACAAGTGCGCACTAGTGATCCGACCCATTAAAATATTTAACTTGCAATCAGCTACATATTTTATAAAGATGAACACTTACCCTACAATTCGTAAAAAAATCTTACCATTACATAATGCTTTGGTACGGATGGGCGATACGCAGTGGCGGACCCAAAGCAATAGCAATGAGTGCAGTTGCCCCATTAATTTTTTTTAAATGCCGACCAACACCAAGTAATTAGTTTAATATTTTTAATTATTTTGATATTTTGCCCCCGGTACTTTTAATGGTTCACCCAAAATAATTGAAAAGAAACCTTCGAATGTTTAAAAATAGCCTCCGAACCCTAAGAAATATATTTAAGTAACTCATTTAGAAAGAAATCTAATTTATCCTAAAATTTTACCTCAAATAGCTGAATAACATATTAAAATAATGTGTATCTTGCTAATTACGAAATATAATTAAAATAAATACATTCAATCTGAAATAATACTCGTAATTAATTTCATATATATTTTATATAGTTAGGGTACAGATTGAGCATCTTGAAATTTAAAGTTTTATGGCACTTTAAAGACCTTGATGACCTCTGGAAACCAATCTGAAAAATTAAGTAAAAAGTGAAGTCAGTGATTTTGAGTATATTGGGAGATTTTAATTTTTCTTTTAAATCATATTGCACCAGAACCCGACCTATATTGCCTTGGGTTTGGATCAAATAAAAACCATATTTGAATATAAAAACTATAAACAACCTCAGAATTTGCCACGTGATACTCTCAACCAATCTTAATTTGGGGCACTTTTGTAAATAAAATAAATTAAAACAGACTTATTTAAAAATACATAATATAGCGAGGGACATTATGTTAACTGTTAAGTGTAAATAACTCTAAACATTATCAAATAACTCTGAACATTATCAAATAATTCTGAAAAAGAACTCTGAACATTATCAAATAACTCTGAACCTTATGCTTTGAATTAATTGAATTAAAATTAATTAATTATGAAATACCAAAAGAATATTTGCCCCTCCGTGTTGGATTATGAAATTTCGACAAATATGTCAGTGTCGCTTTTAAGGAGGTTTATATTTTTTTAGGGAAAATGACAAAGAGATGTATGAACTACCACCCATTGACAAATTATGGTTGGAACTATGAAAATTGACAATTAAGTGCAATTTCAATGAATCCTCAATTTCACAATTAATGGCAAGAAGATTTTTTCAATTCATTCGATTAGTTAACTTTGTTAATTGACGGAATGATATTCCGTCAGTTAAGTGTTAAATGAGAATTAAAATATTTAAAAATTGTCATTAATTATTAATTTTCATAGTTCGAACCGTAATTTATGTCAATAGGTGCTAGTCATACTCATCTTTGATATTTTCGGTATTTTTTACCCTATAATTTATCAGATTTTTTCTTTTCGTTATCCCTATACCAATTTTTTTTTTTATTATATCCAAACATCAAACGCTCAGTGATCGCTCGAAATCGAATTGGAGAAGCATGTCGAGCTCAAATCTTCTCTTCCGTAATGGCGTCCTGCTCTACCACACATCCGACTCCGCCCCTCCCGTTTCGACCCTCCTCGAGTCCCACTCAGGTTCTTCGCTGCTCAGTAATCGCATCTCTCAGCGTCCTTAGCTTGTAGTACTATATTTTATACGTAAATTTCGATTAGCTTAGATGCATACACGATCACTTCTAGCTCAGAAATTGCTCCGAATTTTTATGGCAGAATCGATTTTCATCGTCATGTTGTTTCTGATTGGCAGTTAATTTGATTATTAGGTGCTTATACGACGACGCGAACGCACGAGAGCGCATCGAGATTACTGTTCTGGGACCGACACGTATCCAGACTGGGCAATTCCTTGAAAATTCTGTACAATACAAAGCCTGAGTTTTTGTTTGGGAAAGGGAAGTTGAGTTTTTCGAATTTGTCATCATTAATGGAGACATCTGTCTGGATACCTGTGGTTAAAAATATGGTCGAACATTCAGTGGATGAGGCATTGCGGGTGGCGATGCGGACGGAGAGGAATAAGGGTGAGGAGCTGGCTTTAACAGCACTTGTGGCTGGGAATGTTGGAGAGTTGATCGAATGGAGAGGAGAGGATGAGGAGGGGATTAGTAGGTGTTTTGATGTGTATCTGCATGTGGGGGCTTATGTTCCAGGTTCCTTTGGTGTTCAAGGTAGTTGTGCGAGGTTGGCAATGGTGGGGCATGGAAGGGAAGTTGCGGCTGCCAAGTATTCAGATTGGGCAAGGTTAGTGCTTGATGTGTTTTGTTTGGTTCATGTACGACCTTTTTGCGTCTTGTGTAGTGTAGAAGAGATAAAACTTGAAAGTGCTGGTTTTTGTCAGCAAAAGAATATGTATCGTCATGACAGTTCGTGAAACACTCGTAGGCAACAAATATTTCTGAAAGGCGTCTATCTGCACTTTCTGGATGTTCCTTTTATTTTATTGTCATTTAATTGGTAACTGATATCCTTTTCTTTTCTGAGTAGACTAAGGAAACCTCTAATGACGCTGAAGCCTCCGCGAGCTACCGAAATACTGTTGTCAAATGATGGGAATCATTTACTCGAAGGCTGCGTGACGAATTTCTTTGTTGTATGCCGTAAGGTGAACTCTTTAATACATTCATAGATACCGAAGGAACAACCGAGTTGTTTGCTAAGCTCTTTGCATTGTATATATGTTTTGACTTTTGATGATATATATTTATATAGAGGACCGCTCAAATGAGAACCCCTTTAAATTTCGAGAACTTGAGACCCCAATCTTCATCATCCAAAATGCAAGATGCATTTTGGTGGTGACAACTGACAAGTGTCCCATGTGCATTTTCCAAGTCGCATTTAATGCAAAGTCAAAGCCACATTTTTTGACTTTGCTTTTTGGACATGTGTCAAATGCAGATTCAAAGATGCATCATGATCTAATGGTGAGATTTGGGTTCTCAAGTTCTCGAATTTTTAAGGGTTGTCAACGGAGCGCTCCCCATATCTATATATATCCTACAGGGAGCGCTCGATTGAGAACCCTTAAAAATTCGAGAACCTGAGATCCCAAATCTCACCATTGGATCATGATGTATCTTTGAATCTGCATGTGACACATGTCCAAAAAGCAAAGTAAAAAAGATGGCTTTGACTTTGCATTAAATGCATCTTGGAAGATGCACATAGGACACGTGTCACCACCAAAATGCATCTTGGAAAATGCATCTTGCATTTTGGAAGGTGAAGATTGGGTCTCAAGTTCTCGAAAAAATAAGGGGTTCTCATTTGAGCGCTTCTATATCCTACTATTTGCTGGACATGGATTAGTTGCTAGTGTAAAATAAAAATTCTGCTTATCTCAGATTAGTTACATAGCACTTGTCATTTTCTCAGTTAGTTTTCTTGCTAAGTCGTGTGAATAAATGTGTTAACCTACCAATGTGCCATGAGTTTTTACCATCAGTCTATATTGTTTTCAGGATACATCTGAAACGCAAGCTAGAACTTTCTCCAATCGCAGTTATGAAGTGCAAACTGCTCCTATCTGTGATGGTGTTCTTCCGGGGGTTATTCGTCAGCTGGTCATTGAGTGATTCCCGTTCTCTCACTCCTTATTCTGTACCTTTTAGTTGCTTACAGGCTTCTTTTAGCATATCCCATGCGTCACCTAATCTTGTTCTATTTAAGGTTTGTGGGTCTATTTTCTTAAAGTGGTTCATTTTCAGAGTGTGTGAAGCTAACGGTATAACTCTGAAAGAACGTGCACCATCCTGGTCTGAGCGGGACAGTTGGGAAGAGGCATTTGTTACTAGTTGAGTTTTCTCAGTCCTTTTATATATAGTGCCTGTACACGTTTTATTTTTTTTTCACTATACAAGTCACTGAGGCAACTGTCAATTCAGATTATTGATTTCGAACTCAGAGTTCATCAAAAGGATTTTAGCTTATTTACTGCAAAACCATTCAGGCATCCATCCCAATTAAGTTGTTTGTCATGTATTCGTAAGAAAAACACTCTCGTTGACGTAATTCTTGGTAAATAATTTTTATTTAGAAATTTGTTGTTATATGTAAATTGCAGGTAGCTTAAGAGTTCTTCAACATGTTGGAACTATTGAAGTGCCATCGTCATGGGAGTCACCAAGATTAGAAATGTGGAGTGAAGAACCGAGGGATTTCAAACATTTCAAGGTTGATATATCACTAGACCAAACATGTTCCTTACTTTCCTCTCAATATTAAGCTCACCACTGATCATATTATCGTTATTTGCAATCAGGATGGTCCCGGCATGATCACAACATTAATTCAGGTAAAAAAAATGCTGCACATCTTCTTCAATCGTAATTATCAGGTGTAAATGAGTTTAGACTTTAGCGTGCCCAAGTTTGTTGTTTGCTTTGCGGGTTGCCTGTCATTGTGTTCTTGTATTACCTTCCACATGAGAGTTAATAAGCAGTTTAGGCCGATTGATTCATTTATTACCTTGAAACATTTTTGAGTAAGTAAACCTTTATTTTGCTAATCAGCAGGTTATGTATTCTCTGCTAACATGTGACAGTTGACATGTTACCGAAGTTGTCTTTGAAACCTTTATTTTGCTAATCAGCAGGTTATGTATTCTCTGCTAACATGTGACAGTTGACATGTTACCGAAGTTGTCTAATTTGAACGTTATGTTTATATTTATGCTTGCGGCTTATAAATGAGGATGGTAGTGTCTTCTGGTTTAGAATGACAAAGTTGACACATGTCTTCATTTTTTGTTTAGATCCCAACATGCATGACAAAACTTCCTCTATTTAGAAACAAATTGACAGCATCTGATTAATTTCCCTCACAGAATGGGATCATGAAGAGAGCCAGCTTGGGAAATCGCCAATTGTCTGATCGCTCAGTAGATGGTTTACTTTCATAATACACTCATCGTTGGCAGTCCCTGAGAGTTGTTGACATGTATGATCGAAAACTGAATTGCTAAGCAGCATATTCAGCTGGGTTAGTGAGGAGATTACCAACCAGCTACCGAACCTTGGTAACGTTAATTTAGTTCTACATTTGAGGTCTTCCCTTGTCATATAACTCAACTTGTGGCGGTTTAGCAATGAAACTCTTAAATTAAGGCCCTGTCCACTTTGACTCTATTTTTGACGGTTAAGTTAAGATAAGTTAATATCAGTTACTTTCAGTCACTATAAGTTAAGTTTCAGTTAAGGTAAGATAAGATAAGTTACTTTTAACATACCATCATCATCATCATACCATCACACTATTCATCATATCATCATCATCATACCATCATCATCATCATCATACTATTCATCATACCATCATCATCATACTATTCATCATCATCATACCATCATACTATTCATCATCATACCATCATCATCATACTATTCATCATCATCATACCATCATCATCATACTATTCATCATACCATCATCATCATAATACTATCATACTATTCATCATACCATCATCATCATACTATTCATCATACCATCATCATCATCATAATATTCATCATAATATTCATCATACCATCATCATCATTCTATCATAATATTCATCATACCATCATCATCATCATACCATCACCATCATACCATCATACTATTCATCATCATACCATCAGCATCATACTATTCATCATCATCATCATACTATCATACTATTCATCATCATACCATCACCATCATCATCATCATAATACTATCATACTATTCATCATCATACTATTCATCATACCATCATCATCATCGTCATCATACCATCATCATCATCATCATAATACTATCACACTATTCATCATACCATCATCATCATCATACTATTCATCATACCATCATCATCGTCATCATACCATCACCATCATACCATCATACTATCATACTATTCATCATCATACCATCATCATCATCATACCATCATACTTTTCATCATCATACCATCATCATCATACTATTCATCATACCATCATCATCATACCATCATCATCATAATATTATTATTCATCCTCATAAATAGTACTATTCATCACCATCATCATCATAATATTACTATTCATCCTCATAGATAGTACTATTCATCATCATCATAATATTACTATTCATCATCATAATATTACTATTCATCATTGTATTACTATTCATCACCATCATCACAACCATCATCATAATATTGCTATTCATCAATTAATATAAGTTTCAGTTAAGTTAATATAAGTTACTATCAGTTGATATAAGTTAATATCAGTTAAGATAGTTAATATCAGTCACTATAAGTTAACATCAGTTAAGATCAGTTAAGTTTCAGTCAAAGTGGACGCACCCTAAGTCTATATGGTGAGATATCTCTGGCTCATCATGTACTCATTATTGCAGGCGCAATTTTAATTTAAGGCCTGTTTTGTTGGTTTTAAATTTATGCTTTATAAATTAAATTCAGCTAAGTTAAATTAAATTAATATAAATTAAATTAAATTCAGCTAAATTAAATTAAATTCAGCTAAACTAAATTAAATTAAATTCAGTTAAACTAAATTAAAATAAAATAAAATATATTTGATTTAAATTCATCATCATCATCATCACTAACACCATCACCACCATCATCATCATCGTCATCGTATCATCATTATCATCATCACGTCATCATTCATCATCATGCATCACATCACATCACATCATCATCATCATCACATCATCATCATATGCATTGTCACCATCATCACATCATCATCATATGCATTGTCACCATCATCATCATCACATCATCAAGTCACCATTATCATCATCTTTATCACCATCATCATCGTATCATATCATATAATCATCATCATGACATCACATCATCATCATCTTTATCACCATCATCATCATCTTCACATGACATCCTCATCATGTCACCATCATCGTCGTCATCATCATGTCACCATCATCACATGACATCATCATCATGTCATCATGTCACCATCTCATCGCCATTATCATGTCACCATCATCACATGACATCATCATGTCACCATCATCATATTAGCATCGTCATCATCACATCATCATCATGATGGTGACATGATGATGATGACATGATGATGATGATGATGATGATGATGATGATGACATGATGATGTGATGATGATGTGATGATGATGCTATTGACATGATGATGATGAATTGATGATGATGATAACGATGAGGATGACGACTATGATGATGTAATGTTAAGTTGGTATAAACTATAAATTAAACTAAAATAAATTAAATTAAATTCAGCTAAGCTAGCCTAATTAAAATAAATAAATTAAATTCAGCTAAACTAACATAAATTAAATTAAATTAAATTCAGCTAATATAACATAAATTAAATTCAGCTAATATAAATTTCAGCTCAATCAAACAGCGCTTTAGTTCTTGTGGCTTGACTTAGTAGTGGTTGCAGGATCAGAAGTACCACAGCTTCAAAACCTAGCCAACTCTCTGCAAATAAAAAAAGAAAGTCATATTATATTAGTAGAAAATGATTTTGTTCATATTGAATAATTATAAAAGATACTCGTCGATCGAATGAAAATAATTCTTGTTTGTATTACATTATAGAAAAATTCATGTTGTAAATATTTATTAAAATGTATTGTATTACTTAAAAAATAATACAGCTTCATTGTGAATCTCCCTTCTACAATAACTAAGGAAGTTTCTGCAGGGAAGGGACTTGGAGCAGGCAGCGGGGTTATCTTATCATACTCCAACCTTGGATGGGTATGGATATGTACCCATAAGAAGGATCACAAGATGTATTAGACATATGGTGTGAGGGAAAAGGATCAAGTACAAAGTTGATTTTTTGGTACAAAATATAAACTAATCATAGCCCTTGATATTGTGATTTGAATGGATAAGATTAAATCTTGAATTTTGATGTATTTTCTTGGTGACGAACTATAAAATGAAACTGATGAACTATGTCGTCTTTTTCATTTTTCGGCTTGAAAAGTGACGACCTGTAAAATAATTTTGAGGAACTATAAAATAAACTGACTAACTATAAAATGATTTTGACGAATTTTGTATTTTATACAAAAAATTAACTTTGTACCTGATCTTGAGCCATGATGTGAGTGAATGTTACACCTACTGATGACGTGGCAACTACAGTCGACGTGGCGAGCTCCAGCGTGGCACAAGAGCATGCCAAACGCAAGGCAATAGCATGGACCCGCTATCCAAGCGACACGTACACCAAATAACAGAATATGCATGGCAGTGATGAAGGACGTGAGCAAGAAGGTAGTGGAATGGGACAGTTGTCAAAATAATAGTTGGCATGTAATAAGTATATATATTGAGCAAAATGTAGAATGAAGGCAACATATATTTGCTAAACTCTTCGCTCTCCTTACCCTATCCTCTCGTAACAACCCAGTCTGCATCATTTGGTGCTTTCATCGTTCCACCATGCCTGATACATGCAGCTCTTCCATGGCGGAATCCCTGGCATCATTGTCAGCAAGTTTTGCTGACCTCGCAGCACGCACTCAAACGGTGGAATCTACCCTCGTTGCCGAAGCTGCCAAAAACGCTACGGAATTCGCTCTCACCGCCTTGACGTTCGAACGTATACTGGGCTGAACCAACTGAGCGGTACTGTCAAGGACATACAGCTCGCTGCACGCCATGCAGAGAAACAACCGATGCAGACACCACTTGCTCTACCACATACGTTTTCCTTGAACCTCGCTCAAACCGTGTTCGGATCCTATGGCTCACCTCAGCGATCGTCCACAAGCACCACCCCTCCCCTGGCGATTGAAGGCACATCGAGTAGCAACCAACGTCTTCCACGCATTGACATACCAAACTTCACTGGAGAAGGCGTGGACGGTTGGCTGTTTCAGCTCAATCGTTTTTTCACCCATTATGATGTTCCCATGACAAGAAGCTCATGATCGCGACGTTCCATACATATGGAGAAGCCTTAAAATGGGTGCAATGGCTTCATGCAACTCAGCAGCGGCTGGACTGGGACAGTTTCGAAGTAAGGGTGGCAGCTCGCTTTGGACCCCTAGCTTACTATAGCGCCGAGGCCATGATAAACAAGTTGTTTCAAACTGGAACATTCACCGCCTATATTGATGAGTTTGAGACCTTATCTACCCGAACCCCTGACCTGTCAGCTGACAATCTCTGCCACCGCTTTATTGCCAGCCTCAAGGAGGAGATTCACGGTGAGATCGTCATGTTTAATCCCACTACACTTCACCAAGCGATGGGTTTAGCTCGGCTCGCTGAACAGAAGATCAATTCATTCCGTACTCGAACGTTTGCTCCTCGGCCCATACCACGACCAGTTGCTTTACTACCAGCCTCACCTGTGGCACGACCAGCACCAACAGGCCTTCCGATCAAGCGTCTCACACCGATCGAGATGGCTGCGCGGCGTGAGAAGGGCTTATGCTTTAACCGCGACGACAAGTATACTCCCGGACATAAGTGTCGTCCAAGATTCCAGAGCTTAGTGAGGGAGGATAAGCCTGTGACTGAGGACCTTGACCTCGGTGCTGATGATCCACCTGCCTTACATCATGAGACACCAACCATGGAGGGCCTGGTCATTACAATGCAAGGTGACGAAGTGCCTAACATTTCTTTCCATGCCATGCAAGGCAAACCCATACCAAGTACTATGCGGCTCCAAGGTGAACTGCAAGGCCGAAGGATCACAGTCCTTATTGATAGCGGATCCACCCATAATTTCTTACAAGCTCGAGTCGCCAAACATGCCAACTTACCCATCGAGCTGTCCAAGCACCTACATGTCACTAATGGTAATGGAGATGAACTCCGATGCGAAGGACTCTATCGCCAGGTACCTTTGGTATTGGATAATCATACTTTCCAAGTTGATTTTTTTTTGCTGCCTGTATATGGTGCAGACGCCATACTTGGCGCACAATGGCTTAGGGACATTGGCCCAAAATTATTTGACTTCCAGGACCTCTGGATGATGTTCGAACACAATGGAGAATCGATTCGTCTAGAGGGCCTTAAGACCTCGGGTGAGCTAGCTAGCCTTACCTTGGGGTAACTAAAGCGAGCCTCACGCCAGCAAGCCATCCACTCCATGTTTCAATTGACTTTGAGCCCCACCACTGAGCCCCATATCACCCCATCTACACATGTCAACACCCTGAGCCTATTACCATCCATTCCTGACCACTTAAACACTGACCAACACCTTGACCCAAAAAAAAAACACTGACCAACACCATGAACTCAGTGCATTGTTGCAACAATTTGCTCACATATTTCAAGTACCCAGAGGATTACCACCTCGACGCCCAACAGATCATTGCATTCCATTGGCCCCTGACGCAGGACCAGTTAATGTAAAACCATTTCGTTACCCACGCTACCAGAAGGTCGAGGTTGAAAGGCTGATCAAAGACATGCTTGATGAAGGCAATATACAGCATAGTTCGAGCCCCTTTTCTTCACCAGTCCTCCTTGTCAAGAAGAAGGCTGGTAGTTGGCGCTTTTGTGTCAACTATCGAGTCTTAAGTTGACGTGGCAACTACAGCCGACGTGGCGAGCTCCAGCTTGGCACAGGAGCTTGCCAAAAGCAACGCAAGAGCATGGACCCGCTATCCAAGCGACACGTACACCAAATAACAGAATATGCATGGCAGTGATGAAGGACGTGAGCAAGAAGGTACTGGAATGGGACAGTTGTCAAAATAATAGTGGGCATGTAATAAGTATATATATTGAGCAAAATGCTGAATGAAGGCAACATATATTTGCTAAACTCTTCTCTCTCCTTACCCTATCCTCTCGTAACAACCCAGTCTGCATCACACTACGCCAGAATACATGCTACGGGACAAATTTTGCTATTTGTCGCTTCCATTTTGTAGCATATGACGTTATAACCGACAAATAAAAATACGTTGGTAGCAGTAGATATATTATGCGACAATATTTTATGCGGCACCAACTTATATGTCCCTTTAAACGGTTAATGCGACGTTTACATATCCGACACTATTTTTAAGTCCCCTTGGAGTTTTAATGCGACCATTGTATATGCGGCACCAACTTATATGTCCCTTTAAACGGTTAATGCGACGTTTATATATGCGACACTATTTTTAAGTCCCATTAGAGGTTTAATGCGACCATTGTATATGCGGCACCAACCTATATGTCGCTTTAAATGGTTAATGCGACGTTTATATATACGACACTATTTTTAAGTCCCAGTAAACGGTTAATGCGACGTTTATGTAAGCGACACTACGTTTAAGTCCCATTAGAGGTTTAATGCGACAACTTTTTACACGACTACCCTATGTTTGTCCCGTAATATAGAAAAACTGATGTCCACGTTAGCAGCTCCCCTTTACCCAGCAGTTTATGTGCGTAATTGAATACGCATTGAAGAGGACGACCAACCAGTATATGCTTCTGCGACAATTCAAGCAAAATATGTCGCGTAAATTGAAAACATTTAATGCAAAACAGAACAACCTAGTACCGTACACCCCTGCATTTCGAATTTTCACTAACTTTTACACAGCAAAAGAACTGGTTGAAGGCCCCATCTGCAAAACAGAAGCTCCATGTTCAAAACCTCTGAGGTTTTTGGTTAGACCCTTCATCAAATCCACACCTTTTGGAGGTAAATGTAGCTATATTTAAGCAAGTTTTGTGTTCAATATTTTTCTGTTTGGAAACACACAGCTAGCTTGTTCATGTTGAAGGATACGGCAGCAATATGCATATATTATGTGGGGGATAAGAAGTGTGATGGTTTGAGAATAAGTTTTTAACTATTAGCTACTAGATCTATATGCATACACGTACATATATAGAAAAGCATATTGCTATGGTGTTTGTGCCATGGTTTTTGTTCATTATTGTAGGCTGTGTTGAAGGAGAAATATGGTTAATTTGTGGCTGTTGTTGTAGTGAAATGGTTTAGAGAGCATCGATCCGTGTAGTGAAATGGTAGAGAGCATCCGTGGCTGTTTTATGGCAGGAGCATATCTCTATATGCTTGATAGCATCAGTTTTCATTTTAGCTAGGATTGGCTATCTATTTTGTTGCTTGTTTTGGCATATGCTATGTGTATTGGCAGAGATTTGTTGTTTATAATTAAAATGATTTGCTTTCATATATACAGGGGAAGCATGGATAAAAGTTGGATGCTCTTGTCGGACAAATGTGATCCTCGATTTTCCCAAGGGATTATGGCCTTCATAGAGTTTGTGAAGCAAAAAAATCCTTGGACAACTACTCATCTGTGTCCTTGTAGATGTTGTCGGTTGCACCGTGAGAAGTTGTCATTGGATGAAATCCAAACTCATTTATTTATAAACGGTATGATGCGAGACTATACAACTTGGACCTCTCATGGAGAAGAAGCACTTGAAGAAGCTTCATCATCTTTATACACACAACGAAAACAATATGTCATGGAAAAGAGTCGTGGGAGGGTTGAAGATCATGGTTATTACTTTAATCCTACAATAGATATTCTAAATGACGCTTTTCCTTTTCGAGATGGAGACTGTGAAAATGAATATTTCGGCAAGGATGCCTTTGATAAGTATCAAAGACTTATAGCAGAAGCACAAACTCCTATATATGTGGGGAGTGAGCACACTATTTTGGACATCATTTTGAAGGCAATGAGAGTAAAGGTTGACAATGGTTGGTCCGACAAGAGCTTTAATGATCATTTAACGATCACTAAAGATCTCCTTCCAAAGGGAAACAACTATCCCGGTTCTTATCGTGACGTGAAGAGAATATTGAAGAATATGGGAATGGGTTATGAGACTATTCACGCATGTGAATATGGTTGTGTGCTATACTGCAAAGACTTCAAGGACTTAGAACATTGTCCTGTGTGTGAAGAGTCAAGATATGTTCATAGTGATGGTGATAGCAAGATTCCAAAAAGAGTGGTACGATATTTTCCTTTGACTCCTAGATTGCAACGACTTTATATGTCACCACGTATAGCTAAGGAGATGAGGTGGCACGGAGAAAGAAAAGTCGAAAGAGGTCTCATTAGACATCCTGCAGATAGTGAAGCATGGCAAGACTTTGATAAAAACTTTCCCGAATTCGCAAAAGACATTAGAAATGTTCGTCTTGGATTAGCTACAGATGGTTTCAATCCCTTCGGGGCAGCTGCTCTTTCTCATAGCACGTGGCCAATAGTAGTGATGCCGTATAATTTGCCACCATCTTTGTGCATGAAGAAAGAATTCAACATTCTTGCTATGTTAATTTCTGGTCCGAAATCTCCGGGGAAGTGCTTGAATGTGTTCATGCAACCTCTGATTGACGAATTGAATACTTTGTGGGAGACCGGAGTACCAACATATGATCGACATGATGGATCAACATTCAAAATGAAAGCGGCAGTGATTTCGACAATCAGTGACTTCCCGGGGCTGGGAATGTTGGGAGGTTTAAAATGCAAGGGATACAAAGCATGCCCTATGTGTTTAGATGATATACATGCTCAACATTTGGGGGGAGAATGTCCTACCAAGGGCATCGCAGATGGCTTGGTAGAGAGCATCCGTGGAGGTATGCGTCTTCAAAGTTCAACGGGGAAGTGGAATTAGAAGACCCTCCAACATCGTTAACAGGAGAAGAGATTTTATCTTCAACTTTAAGTCACGAATACCCCATACTAAGCTTGCATCCGGATTTGAAGCCTAGAGGTGGGAAGGAGAAACTGTGTTGGACTCATGTGAGCATTTTTTACCAATTACCATATTGGAGTAGATTGAACCAGCCATATTCGTTGGATGTGATGCATATAGAGAAAAATGTATTTGATAACGTAATTGGTACTATTCTTGGCCTTCAAGGAAAGACAAAAGATGACGTGAAGGCTAGGGAAGGTTTGGAAAAACAAGGGATCCGTAAGGAACTATGGTGTAAGGGAAAAGGTTCCACATCAAGAAAGGAAAAGGTTTCTCAAGCGCCTTTCACTGTTTTACCGGATGAGAGAGCGGAGATTTTTGAGTTCCTTAAGGATGCAAGATATCCTAACGGTTATGCTGGTAGTTTAAAAAACAAAATTAACTTGGAAGATAAGAAATTTAACGGATTGAAAACACATGACTGCCATGTCATGATGCAACGACTACTTCCGGTGTTCATTCGACCCTACTTGCCACATTATGTAGTGGAGCCCCTTATATCATTGTCACGATGGTTTCAGAGACTGTGTTGCAAAGAGCTGATGGCAGAAGATGTTACACAAATGAAAGTGGACATCATTATTATACTATGCAAATTGGAGATGGTTTTTCCTCCATCGTTCTTCACGATCATGGTTCATCTATTGATTCATCTTCCGGACCAAGTATTGCTTAAGGGACCTGTGCACTATAGCTGGATGTTTCCTATTGAGAGGTTATTATATATACTTTATCCCTCATAAACATGTTTTCGTTTAATCATATGTTTGCCTCAACATGATGGTACATGTACTGATCTTTCCATAATTAATTAATGTTTTACTAACTAGGACTTCATTCCTATATATTGCAGGCAACTAGGTGAGTATAAGAGATCGGTTCGGAATAGCAGATATCCAGAGGGATGCATAGCTGAGCAATATGTTACGCAAGAGTGTGTAACATATTGCAAATTGTACCTCAATGAAACCGCGATGGACTCTTCTGATGAAGTACCTTTATATAGCCTGTCAGTTTATTCTCATTTAATCAAGCTCTGCGGTCATTCTCCAAGGATCAAGCTAAGTAAGGCACAAGTTGATATGGCCCATTGGTGTGTCCTAGAACACTGCAAACAAGTAGGTATTTTCTTGGAGAAGTATGATGAGAAGTGGCACCGAGAAAACCCAAACCGAACAAAACAAGAGCGTGTAACGTATTTTATAAAATACTTTTGTGACTGGGTACGTGAATCCTACTATGTATTTGCTTCCTTCATCACCATTATTATACATAATGTTGTTAGTTTCTATAAATGTTGCTTATATTACACTAATTTCATTTGTTAATCTTATGATACTCACAGATGGAGATATTGAAAGGGAAAGGGTCATCTTCATATTGTAAAGAGTTACACAGTCTAGCGCGTATGCCTCAATCATATGAGTGTTTTTCTCAGTGTAATGTGAATGGTGTGAAATTCGTAGTTTGGGATAGGGACCGGAAGATGAAGACTCAAAATTCGGGTGTGATGGTAGAAGATGGTCATGTCACTTACTACGGCGTTATTCGAAACATTATACAATTGCGATACGCAAATGGAATGCCAGTAGTCTTATTTGATTGCATATGGTTTAACACGGATCCTACGGAGAGGGGAAGCACCAAAAGGGATTATGGACTGATATCCGTTGATACATCCACAAGTTGGTATGAAGATTGGCCTTATTGTCTAGCTTCAACGGCTAGACAAGTTTTTTACCTTGAAGATCTTAAAGCCGGTGATAGTTGGAAGGTGGTTAATGTTGTTGCGCAAAGAGGCACCTATAGTCAGCGCTGCCTTGCAAGACGTGATGAAAGTGTTAGTGACACGCACGCAGCCCTCATTCCCGGTCAAGATCATGAGAACCCTTATCAAGAGGACATGCCAGAACACATTGCAAATGATTTGCAACCTATGGACCCTAATCTGGATGAAACACCAACAAGAGCAAGGAGACGATTAAACTGGGATGAAGATGATGTTGAAATGATATTGGGACATGAAGAAAATGATCAGGGGGAGGATGATACTATGGTAGCGGAAGATGATCATGTGTATGACCATGAATGGGAGGATGATATTATGGTAGAAGATGATGATCATTCATCTTCAGATGATGATGAGATGTGAAGATGACTTGCAGGGGAGGTCTCACATCATTTTGGCAATGGGTTCTGAAGTTGAACATGTATTTTGGATTTTTTTCATGATGTTTATGGCACACATTGTGGTGACGATTATCGCTTAAAGATTTTTCGATTTAGGGGGGAAATGAAATTTCTTTTTAGAGCGCAAAAAAATGAATTCTGAGTACGTCATATGGGACAAATATACTATGATCAATGTCGCGTAAAGTTGTGTTTTGGGTCAAAAAAAGCCCAGGCCCACACCTTCGTCCACAGGAAAACCTACCACACGAATCTCATTCGTTTCGAAGTTGCCAAGTCTCGCGAAACCCTCTCTTACTCTTGTGTCCACACGCCGACCCTACACAGTCACCCCAAAATCCACCACCGTACATCCAGATCGGCCACCGACGCTCAACCCACCACACCACGTTCATCTATGGCGAAGTTAAAATCACCGGGCAAGAGGTCGCCTTTGGTAGATGGAACCGAGGTGACGAGTAAGAAGCAAATGAAGTTGAGATCTCCCTGGGCTCGCCGTGTTCCGCCAAGGCTGCGCCCGCAGTCACCACCACCCCCGCTCGCACATGCTGAAACAACTGATAACGAAACCCCACCACCGGACGTGATGCCTGAACTGCGCCAGACTGAGCGTGCTAAGGCCATTCTCACTGCCCTAGACGAGCCGCGAAGAATCAAGAAGCTGAAAGATTTGGCGAAGACTCCACCTACACTGCATGTAGTCCAGACTCCACCACGAGGTCAAAAGAAGGTACATCCGCCGCCTCCTATTCGATGTTCTCCCCCTAGGAAAGTCAAAAAAAGTAGAATCGACCCTGTTAGAAATCCTGTTACCAATCATGTTACCAATCCTGTTAGCAATCCTGTTAGTAATCCAGTTAGTATTCCTGTTACCAAAGCTATTGTGTCAGCCCCTGATAATCGACCCCCAAACATGTCAAAGCCACCTTCCAGAAGCAAAGTCACCAAAAGCAAAGCTCAAAATGCAGCCCTTGAGAATCCACCCCCATTGGTTCCACCTACTGAGACATTACCCCCATTTGTTCCACCCATTGACAGTCCACCCAAATTTCTTCCACCAACTGAGAGTCAACCTCGATTAGAACCCCGCCGGTCTCCACGAGCTTTGTCAAAAAATTCCCCACGAAATGTAGCTCTTCAACATACAATCGTGTCTAACCCTCCTCCCCCAATGTTACCTGCCCTTTCAAACTCTCCACGACCACAACCCGCCCTCTCCAACCTAAGTCAACCGACAATGTCCGATGATCCACCAATGCCAGAATTTGATCCAACCAACTCGGTGGAAGATGATCAGAGCGAGGGCGATGATGGAGATGGTGATATTGAGTCAATTCCGAGCATCAGATGCAAACTATCCCAATCTGCTCATTCAGGTTATGAAACGGCACATATACTTTCTTTTCATTGCATTACTTATGTATGTAGTTGGTCCTCATTAATTTTTAATTTGTCATACAGGGGATGAGGGTGGAGAAAAGAAGAGGGTCAGAGGTGTTGTCAATGGAACCAATGTCGCTGCTTATAAGCACTCGCATAATAAAGGTGAGTTGATAACGGTGGAGTTTTTACCGGATGGAACTGGGCCGGCTGATCGAAAAGTGTGCAGCTTGATTGTGCATGAGATAGGAAGTGCAGTGAGGGACAAGGTTCCCATGAAAGCCTCATCATTCAGAAAGCTGGCAGAGAAGGACCGACGAGTTGTCTACGACCACTTGAGTGTAAGTTCCTCTCTTGTGTTAATTTTTTGATTCAAATTTAATTAATTCAGGCAAGTATTTCGTTGTTGTAACTTTGTTTTAAATTACTTTGCAGTCAAATTTTGTTGTTGATCCAGAAGATGATCAGTTGTGGTATTTCATCTTCAAGAGAGCCACGGAAAGGTTCCGCGACTGGAAAGCAGACTGCAAGGTATTCTATCTTCAACATGGACCGGATATAACTCCCCGCGAGTTTTTGGATCGCCCCGACCAATGGGAGTGGCTTATGGACCACTTTAATGAGCCGAGAAATCAGGTTACGCATTCAATTTAATTACCAAAGTACATTCTGTTTACTACCTCACTGTTTTATTTATTTTTATGTGTTCTTTTACTCTCTTGTATTTAACTTGTCTACAATTTTGCAAAAATAGAAACTAGGTGAGGCGATGTCAAAAGTTCGCACTGAATCTGAGCGACTTAACCATCGCTCTGGTAAGGTTCCATTCTATCAGAGGGCTGCAGAACTCAAGGCCAAGGGAGATAAAGCTCACATTGTGGCTGCTTATGCGAAGGTTTACTCCGCTGATCCTGCTGGTGCCGCCATGGCAGTTAAGTTTCTTTGTTTATTTATCACGTGCTTACTTCATATTTGTTGTTATTTGGTTACACATGTTTGTCGAATAGCGAATTATTCTTGGTGAATTATGTATTATTTTTTATTCTTGGTGCACGATATTGTACTCCTATCTTCAATGTTCTATTTTTTGGTTAAGAACACTCTTGTAATCTTGTTATGTGAACATAATGTTTTTGTTATTCTATTCAAGTTTGGTTGGTTAATAATGTTATTGTTTTGGTACTTCTCCTACTCTTTCCTATGTCTCCTAATGTTATTGTTTTGTGAACATGATGTTTCTTGTCTTATCTGCAAATGATCTTTGATGTTTTTCATATATGTCTTCTACTTATTGTATTTATACTTTACATTTGTATATCTAGGCACAAATGGAAGAGAGGGTTCGTCAAGCTTTGCGAGATCAAAATGGTGAATCTGTCGATGGCTGTGTGCTTGATGAACAAGAACCCCTTCCAGTCGAAACTCAGATTCGGATCATAACCGAAGTGGTGGGGAAAAAGCGCGGGACTTACGTGTCTGGAGCAGGTAGAGGCTTCAAGAGGCCACCTCTCCCTAGAGGAGGTCCGAGACACTCGGAGTTGACCGAGCGATTGAAGAAGCAAGAGAGTGAGATGGTGGAAATGAAGGCTGCTTTTGAAGAAAGGATTCGCACCCTTGAAGAGTTGGTGGTTCGGGGAGGTTCGGCGAATCTAGCAAATCAGAATGCGTCTGAAGGTGCGACAAGTTATCCGCACACTTAATTACAATGTTTGCTTTATGTGCTGTGACTTTTTTGGTAATTTGGCCTGGGGTACACACCTGAACTTTAGTTGTGTGTACCCTTTTGTTTCTGTTGGCCGGAATGTAAATTGTGAATGACTTGTAATTCTGTACTGCCGGTCGGATTTTGGTATGTTGGCAGGCTTATGTTGATTGTAGCAAAAACAAATTCAGGTTTCTTTATGCAGCTGCAATCCTTTTATGCTACATTTTTTGTTTGTTATATTTGACGTATGCCCTTTTATACGACAATGTGTCTTGTACATCTTATAGCATCTGACCTCTTATGCAACATCAAACGGTTTATACGACAATAAATTGTTAAAGGTCGTAAGCATATGTCGTTTTATACGACGCGAAACTCTTAACGTTGGACGCTTTAACAAGTAAATGCGACAACACTATAATGTCCCATAAATGTGGCATGTCCCATATGGTAGCTTATGTGACACTAATTGGAAAATAAGGCATACAGATCTGACCTCTTATGCAACATCTAACGGTTTATACGACAATAAATTGGTAAAACTAGTAAGCATATGTCGTTTATACGACGCGAATATCTTAACGTTGGACGCTTTAACAAGTAAAGGCGACAACACTAGACTGTCCCATAAATGTGGCATGTCACATATGGTAGCTAATGGGACAATAATTGGAAAATGAGTTCATTATAAAATGTAGCATATGCCGTTAAGGAGGAGAACTGACACCATTGTATATGAGACTAATTGACCGAATTGCCGCCTAAGTTAAAATGTTTATACGACCGGCGTTCTTTTGCTTGTCGCATGGACTTTACGCTACTAAGCAATTGTTACAAAATTTATGCGACGCGTTTTTTGTGACATAAACGAAAAACCATTATATGCGACAAACTTTGGGCTTTATGCGACGAAAAAAAAACATCTTGTAAGCTGTTTTCTGGCGTAGTGTCAGTGAATAATGTAAAGCGTAGTTTGTTTGTTTTTTTTTTGAAAGGATGTAAAGCGTAGTTTGTTCTTATGTAAATCTCAATTACATTGGCCAGGGCATTATTTGATGTGAGCCACGAGGTTTTTTTCTTTTTAAGAGGGTTTGTAAGCTAAAGACAAGTGTGTGAATAATCATAATTTCCATAAATACAAGAAATTTAATATACAGTAAAACTAAAAGATAGGATAATGATATCATTGTCGAGGCTCGTTATTAGACAACTTCCTTAAAAATGTCTTGCCCTTCCACCGATTGCTGGAGAAAAATAGTGATAACTTCCCAAGATATAACAATAAATGACTACACAGTGCACCAAATTAAAAAAAAAAATCTTGCGAACTGATTCCTGTTTTCAATATCACCTCCAAAATCGTACTCGAAAAATTCATGAATGATTCAACAATAAGAAAGAAGGTCGTCTCCAATGACAATGGCTATTGGAAATGTGTTGTGAGCAAGATTGTAAAAAAAGCTAGGCGGAAAGAGTCTCAAAGGATTAGTCGGGATTAATCGGTTTTGAATTTTTTATATTTTTAATTATATATATGTTAGTAGGGGCGCGTTCAAATGAGAACCACTCTTAGGGTAAGAACCTAAGAACCATTGTAGATCCGTTGGATGATTTCATCCAACGGATCCAAAAGCTGCCACGTGTCCCACTAGGCTGAGATTGGTTACTAGATTCTTAGCCTAAAATTAGTTTTCATTTGAGCGCTTCTCTATGTTAGTATATTGTCTATTGTTTCATTAATATTACTTTAATTTAAATTTATTACTTGAAAATATCAGTTTGATATATTAGTTTCAAAGAGTTAGGATCAAATGACAAGATGTATATTTCATGAGAAATGAGAACTAATCTTAGCCGTACAATTTTAATATCAACAGTTCTAATAATTTCAGTTTATTTAAATCTAAAAATCTGTTTTAAAAAATATTAAGGGCTTTTATCAAAAAATTATTTATTAAGAGCATATGAGTCATTTAGTTCTTACCCTAACTCGTCATAGTTTCGCCGCTCTTCGCTGTCAACATGATTTCATGTTTCCACGTTACGAGACGCCGGAGAGAATGATCGGCGAGAGCCGCAATCAGAGGCGGAAACCCAAAACCTTGGCTTGTCTTTCTCCGTCTATTTTCACAAACTACTTTATCTGAGTTTGAATCTGACAAAAGTCAGAAATGATGTCTCAGCGAAGCAGAAGAAGCGAGCAGCTAGTCAATAAGTTGCAAAATATTAATCAACAACACCACACCCTTTAACATATCCTCTAAACCTGATCCGATCCACCGCCGCAAAATTGGATCGACCAACCTCAACGAGTCTACCTCTTCCACGGCTGAATTAACAAGTCCTAATACTTCAACGCACAGCCATCGCAGAGTCCCTAAAAGCCTTGGACTGGAAAATCCCAGTGAAGGTTTCTGCATTTTTTCAATTATTTCTATTTCTCACAATGTAGGCTTGACATTAATTAGCACTGAGAAATTATGTACTTGAAACATTATTTCAGGTCAGAGGATTTGAGACCCAAATGCAGAAATGGATGGGAGCTTATGATGTAAGGTTACAAACAAAATTTGTAACAAAGAACAAAGTTTGTAATGTAAAAATCGTAGGCTCAAAGAATAAAATTCGTAGACTTAAAGAACAATATTCGTAACAAGGAACAAAGTTTGTAGAATTCGTAAGGTTACAAACAAAATTCGTAGCAGTCACTGTGACCAAAGTTCGTAAGAGTTACGAACAAGATTCGTAGCAGTCACCAATGACTAAAATTCAAAACATTTACAAACAAAATTCGTAGCAGTCACCAATGACTGAAATTCGTAACACTTACGAACAAATTTCGTAACAAAAGGAATCACTGTGATATAATTCGTAACGGTCTTTTTTACAATACAAATTTTGTTCTTTAAATCTACGAATTTTGGTTTTTAAGTTATGCTATTTATACATTACAAATATTGTTTTTTAAGTCTACGAATTTAAGTCATTACGAATTTTGTGCTTTGTCATAAGTCACTACGAATTTTACTTTTTAAATAACGATCTTTGGTCATTAACATGCACGAAATTTTGATGTGTTGCTTTTATCACTAGTTGCTACGAATTTTAGTTTTTAAACTACGAATTTTATGCTTCGATTCACAAAACGGATCCTTTTCTTAGGTTGCACCCACGCACAACAGCAACCAAACTTCAAATCCTCGAAGTTGTTCCCTTTTCATAATTTAGACACGATTTAGTTTGGATTTCAATCCAACACACTTACTGGCAGCATCGCCGACTCAATTATTACACAAAATATTCTTCAGACAAAGGGCATGTGAATCAAGCTTCATCGAACCACTTCAGACGAAACCCAGAAAATCAATTGATCGGAAGCTGTGTTGGTGTGTCGACTTAGAATTTAGGTAGTTGATTTGCGATTTAGGGATTACGTTTAATTAAATATCAAATTAGACGATAATACCCTTATTATGTATTAAGAAACAATTATTAGTATTTAATTTGAACCGTAAATCTCGTTAGATCTACGGACCAAACAATTTCTTATTTCTCATGAGATTGGGACTTCTCATGTGATCTCAACCCTAGTTTCAAATATGAGCTTTGACGGTAAAATTTTGAACTTAAAAATGGTTTGCGTATACTTAATTGGCTGAATTCAATGATTGATGAATGATATTATCATCATATTATTGACATATTCATGGTATAAATTAATGGGCTGCATATTGGGCCCATTAACTTTAAACAAACTGAATTAAAAAATTTATTAGAATGCTTCTCTCTTCTCTATTTCCCATCGCCTCACCCACCGCTTCTTCCTCCATCTTCTGCTACGGGTTCAGTTGATTTGGCTAGGACTCTTCTGCTTGTATATTCAAGCTCAAGTCAAGCTTATTTCGTCGAGGAGTCTGGTCGAGCTGAGCCTCTGGGGGTTGAGGAGTTTTAGGAGAGCTTGCAGTGATGTCTGTGGGCGGGATAGAAGGGTTGTGGGGCGGTCATTTTGCGTGTCTATATTTGTAGTTGCTTGTTTCTTTTTTCTTTTTTTGCTGTTCTTTCTCTCTAAGCAGTGCCGCTTATGAGAGTTTCTTCCATCCTGCTCTTCTTCTCTTCTGCACTCTTCTAGGGTTTTCTTCTTCATTCAGATCTTGCCAGTGGAGGAAGAGACGAATTGAAGCAATGACATCGTTGGACCCTCAGCTGCTTGTGGACCTCAGCCGGCGGTTGTTGCAATCAACTATTCCGGGTTGGTGAGTCTCAAATCCAGCAGTGCTGTATAGCTTTTGGGGTTTTTCTGGGTGTTTGCTCACATATGTGGACAATAGTTGTTGCTAGTTGCTTTCTTCAAAGGTGGTTTGCTTACTTCCATAGGCATGAGGCTAAGTGGAGCAGTCGACTGTGTTGATCCCAACTAGATGGTCTTTCCTAGCTTTTAAGTCCTCTTTGTTACGCCTTATTTGTGATGTATGCACCTCATCATTTGAATCGGGAAGGCACCTAGCAGTTTGAAGAAGGCGGGAGTGTTGACTTGGGCTGCAACTTGTATTGAAGATTACAGAAGATTCTCTCTGTCTTGTGGCCTGTTGGGGAGTTGAGATAGTTTCAGAAGGCATTTGGAGAGAAGTATTTGTCCTTGGAGTCTCGTCCTGATTTGTTCTTGCATGAACAGTTGGTTGATCTGTATTTTGTTATATGGTGTCTGACTGTATTCAGCAGAGTTTGTACAGGTTGTTTTGGGTCGTAGTAGTTGTTAGTAAGAGTCAGTTTAAATCTTCGTTTAGTTGGGTTGTGAGTCGTGTGTCTTCTCTCCTTTGTTGTCTTCCAATTGTCTCTATGTCTTTTCTATAAAAAAAATACTAAAATAAACAAACCGTACTGTTCATCATCATCTTAAAACAAAACCCTAACTAGTCGCACGCTATGGACGCTGGATAAAGAGCAGCAAGCACACTATGAGCTATTCATATTCAAAACTTCGATTTTTCAAGTATTAATGAACACGAATATACCATTAACTCTTCCCATTGCCGATTAACTGTCCCGTTTCGAACAAATCGAAACGGGTTCAAGAAAGGCGGCCGTTTTCTTGAACACTGGTAGTGAGTTGTTCAAATGATTTTCAAGTGCTTATGAAATTGCTCTTTATATAGTCGAGCAAATGACATTAGATTTCTTTTTAAAAATGAGCCAAAGGACTTATGGCCGTTGCTAGTTTATTAGGTGTCGCCCCCTTAGATTGTACGACGCCCCACAAGTCTTCAGACTATGCATAATGTCGTCTATTTTATGTCATGTGACTGTTACCAGTCTCACATGTGGCTTCTCTTAACTCAGTTCATGCTGACGTCTGTTACAAGTCTTATGTGTCACTTCTTAGCAAAAGTACAGACGACGCCTCAACCTTAAGCGTATCACTCACTTTAGCTATCTATGTGATAGTTGGATAGTTTTAAAGTTTTGAGTAGAAAAATAAAAATAAAAAAGAACTATACCACTCGTGCCTCAACCGATCCACCTCGTTTCTCTTACATCGTGAGACACATTGTTGACCCCTATTTCAAACTTAACTCGGCTCGTGATTCACCCCAACATATCGGTATCTGCGCATAGAAAGAGCCTCTTTGATTATCTACGTGTGATAGAGGTGAAATGGGTGGATATGAACCTTTATTTCATCCACTTTCGAACCAAAATGACATATTTCTTGAATTTTTACTTCAAAAGATTGAGTGTTCTAATGCTTACTAACTTTTTTCTTATCATAAAGTATTCTTTAACATCAAAATCTCATTCATTCAAAATTTATAATTTGGCATCAAATTTCTCTTGGAATCATTAGAGTTTTGAAGATTAACAGCGAGAGTCATCGTTTAAACTACAAATGAGATAAGGAGTTAACTCAAATAATAATCATACTTAATCTCAGCATCCAGATTGTCCATTTGAACCAAGATATTATATTCATCCATCAACAAGGTTGGATTTTCTTTGCTTTGACTTTATTTATCCAAGGTCCTTAATTTGATTATCTTAGATATTTTTTCACTTGGTCTATAGTCCTCACCTCAGTTGGATATCCTCTGACATGTAAATGCTTTAGGCTAGACTTTCGTCTAAACTAAAGCTTATAAGGTGTCCATTTACACATGGTATCAGAGCCGGCGTCATGGTTCTAGTGTGGACCAAATTTAACTCTAAAACATTATTTATGAGATTCCTTTGTGGAAAAAACTGGTTTCACTATTATCTACACATTTTAATAGCGCTATAACTTCGGCAAATTCATACATCCATGTATACAATGGAAAATCATGTTACTTGGATGTGAGACATTGTGCAGTGAGGGAGCTCATTCTGTACGGGGTGATCTCGCTTGACTTTGTTAATTAGATCATGAAAGAATTTAGTTGATCGCTCGACGAAGGAATTGGCGAGAGACTTGGTTTCTTAGTCGGTTAAGGGGATGTGATTAAGACCTGTATAGTTTTCTTGTGGTGGATTCATATCAAACTAACGTTAGCAAGGAATTCAATGCTGATAGCCATACCTAAATATTGCTGAACGTAAATGATTATCATCAAGTATGTGTTCGGTACGTACGAGTCATATGTTGAAGATAAACTCTTCTTAATTGATCCTTGAAAAAAATGTTGATTGTAGGAACACAATAAGGTAATGTTAATGTCTAAAGGATCTACCTTTATGAACATGAAGTATTTGGCCGCTTCATGAAATTTCAGGTTGATTTCAATGTGTTCGTGAATGGATATGGACTCAAAGGCCACCAAAAAAGTTAAGTTAAACTTTAGAGTTGTGAAGTAGCTCATGTGTGTGTTGTCTCCTGATACACAAATGGATTAATTGGTTCAATCTTTAAGACACTATAATTTTTGGATATTTGGAATGTATAATTACACAAAGAAAAAATTCACCTTGTGACATTTTTATGTACGCGTCAGGTGCTATAAAGGTTTTTTTTTTTGAAAGTTAAGAGTCACACTAAAAATAGGGAGTTTATACCCATGTCAGTTGTGTCATATTTTGACACGGGATGGCAAAGGTGGATTCTCGGGACAAATATAATCCGTGTCACTAGGGTCATTTTTGACACGGGATGACATAGACTGATCAACTGGAAAAAGCCAGTCTGTGTCGCCCTTATCGACCTTAAAAAAGTGTCGCCCTCATTCGTCTTTTTGCACAAATGACATGAGCGTGTCACCGTGTTAACATGACCTACATGGGCTTGTGCGAATTTATAAAAGGCTTTTAAATATGAAAGGATGTGATGGTTGAAGAAAAGTCCCATCCTTTCAATCTACCTCTTCACATCCGATATGAAGGATGAAGTGAACTTTTAACATATATACACGAAAATTCTTGAGCTTTGCTCTAGAAACATAATGCTTTTTCCGGATTTCGAATACCTCTCTAGTTCAATTCTAAATGAAAAGCCTTGATTAAAATTGGGGAGATTTATCTTATCCTACTTCAAATTTCACGGATACCCTAGGCTTTGAAAAAGAAGCAAAATTTTAATTTCGGAACACGGTTTTTCGCGATTTAAACCATATCTGAGTAGTCATATTGTGTTACATTTAGGAGAGAAAAACCTTTACAAAGTAACAGTTACGAACATAAAAGTCATACACTAATGCCACTAATTACCACCACTAATTGACTTATTCAAATTTATCATAAATTCTATCTTTAACACCCTCCCTTAAACTGGATTTGCTAATATTCAGTTTACAATCAGTGATATCGATACTTCTTGGCTTAGTTGCTCAATTGTTTCTGTTGACTGGTTATGCTGACCATCAAGTCTCTCGCGGTTCTTCTCCTAGGCCGCTTCTCTAGCGCCAATCATCGATACCGCCAGTATCCGTCATCTCCTCAATAAGCGAGAGTCACTGCTCTTCTTCACTGCTTGTTGTATAACTAAAAACCAAGTTTACTTCACTCATAGACTTCACTTACCTATGTTGCTCATAGGTTTTACCTCAAAAAGGAGCACACTCCAAATCGCATTTCTGCCACAGAAATTTCTCCATCATCAATTTCAGCAGTCACACTCATAATCAAGAGTAAGAAGATCATCAACTGCGCTACATGGCTCATGATCTTCTTCTAGTGACATGTGTGACTCAACACGCTGCTACTGCAGCTCTCTTGGAACATTTTCCATACCTCACTCTTCTGTCACTGCAATGACAAGGCCTTCATTATAGCCTCTCTTGGGTTCACTCCCCAACCAAATCACACACTATCCTTCCAAGTGCACATTGGGACAACTTCTCCAAACAAATGCAGCCATTCATCATGTTACATTCTACCCCCTTCACTTACTGTCAACTCCTCTCCGTAATCTAATCATTGTGCAACATGACATATTAAGTACCTTGACATCAACAATGCCGAAGACACCATTTCACATGACCATAGTATCAAACGATTTGCTAGCAAGTCCACTCTGTTGCATTTTTTATGAGTCGTATTTATACGACTCGTCGAACTAACTAATCCAATTTATTTGGACACTTATATGCGAATATTTACTTCTTAGTATGGTTTTGCATTTCAGGTGTTTCGGAAGCTCTAGGAGGAAACGCGCATAAAAGATGGATTTCGTGCCAAAAACACCACAGTGTCAGATCAGACCTTCGGAGGTTCAACGGAGTGCTGAGAATGGACCACTTGTCAGAAAACTATGAGCTACAATTCATTGCGTAGCTGACTCAGTTCCCTGCAACTCTCTAGTTCACACCGAGAGCAGCCGAGGTCATTTGAATGGTCAAATCAAGAGTCGAAATCGGAACTGGCGCGTAGAATGAAGAGGCCGAGACAGCGTGGGTCGCGCCCAAAGAAGACATTAGCGCATTGCTAATGTCACCGATGGGCGCGACGTTAATGTGTACGATGGGCAACGCTGATGATGTCAGTAACACGTTTTGATGACATCAGTAGTTCTGAGAATTGGCAATTTCATCCCAAAAACAGATTTAGAAACCCAGATTTCTTATAAATAAAAGGTTTGGAGAAGAGTTTCATCATTTGAAGGGTGAGAGAATCAACAAGACGGCTCTGGAGGAGAACGCGAAGCTTTCGACGAGAGAAGAGATTTTTCTACTACTTTTCATTATGAATACTTTGTGTTTTGTTTTAATGATTATGTGTAGCTAAATTCCTATTTTAGTTTAGGATTTCATACATTGTGACTATGTTTTGAGACTTTTGTTCTTAATGCAATTTTATGTTTCACTAGTTCTTGCTTTTATCGCATGAATTAACTTGTTGGGTTAAGTGGAAGCTTTGTCGCAAAGCTTAATTAAACAACTAATTCTTACCATTAGCATCTACTGGATACTTTCTCGTAAAGGTAGATAGTAACACTTAGACTTAATAATACTGTTGTCGGATTATTGTGTTTAGGAAAGAAATATAAGTCTAACACCTTTGTCAGGTTAGATTGTGGTATATCACCTTTGTCGGAATAACCACACTGGGAAAATTAGAATTTGATCATTAGTTGTCTATGATAAACGTGTCACAATAGAAACTCTAAGCTGAATATCTTCTCATATTGGAATTGTTATTCATGTTTCTCTCTTTTGCACTCACAATTGCTAAAAACCTCCCCTTTTCTTTAATTGTCTACAGATACGACTTCACAAACTAGCTCTCTTGGGTTCGACCCTGCTTACCGCTAGCTTGTAGTTGTAGGAGATTATAAATGTAAGTTTGACGCGTCAGACGACGCGCGTAAAATTTTGGCGCCGCTGCCGGGGGGCTGCGCTTCAGTAAAGTTGTTTTTTTTGTGCTTTGCTTTTTGCTTCGCTAGGACTCGCGCAGGCAGTGAGAACGGCGAAGGTGATGATCAAATGGAGCCGTATCAACCTACGATGAAGGAGTTGTGTGCCCCTAATATTCAGAATATACCCTGGTGCATTGATGAAGGGGCATACACACAAGATATCGAGATCAAGACTGCGGTAGTGCACCATCTATCGAAGTTTTTGGGTCGGCAAGGAGAATCAGCCACCAGGCATCTACAGGATTTTCATGGCATCTGCGAGACTCTACGATCTTATGGAGTCACAGTGGAGAACTTCAAACTCAAAGCTTTCTACTTTTCTTTGACTGAATATCTAGGTCTTGGTTTTTATCTCTTCTTTCAGGTAGCATAAGAACATGGGACCAAATGCAGAAAAAGTTTCTTCCGAAGTACTACCCAGCAGCTAAGGCAGGACATGTTCGTAGACAGCTGCAAGATATCAGGCAAAGGCCTAATGAGTCGATGTATGACTATCTGGAGAAGTTTAATGCATTAGAGCTGAGCTGCTACAACCTAGGAGTGCCTGAGAAGCTTGTGATCGAGTATTTGCTAGGTGGGTTGAGACCACTTGATAAGATGTTACTTTATGCATCAGCTGGAGGGTCTGTCTTGAATTTATCTCCAGTTGGGGTATAGAATTTGATCGCTGAGGTGGCCGAGAATGCTAGGTTCAGAGAAGAAGCCAGCCGGCAAGAGGAATTCAACAGGACTAGAAACGTTGTAACGGCTGAGACCCCATCGAACCAGATGACCGAAGAGCTGAAACATATGAGGGAGATGATGCAGAAGCTGATGAAGAATCAGGTAGCACGGGTAAGGCCATGTGAATTTTGCGGTGCAACTAACAATAAAACGGATGTTTGCCCTACTTTACAGGAGGAAACACAGGTCGATGTCAATGTAGTGGGGGATTCCAAAACTATAATAATAATGCACCCCAGCAACCTCAGCGGCAGCAGTACTACCGTCCACCATACCGTCAGCAGCATGGTAGTTACAATAACCAGAATCAGTATCAGCAGAGAGGGCATAACTACAATCAAGCAGGCCCTAGCAATCCAAATTCCAGCAAGTCTGTGGAAGATGTGGTGAAGGAGCTGGTAGCTAGCACCCAATAGTTTTTTTTAGCACCCAGCAGTTAGCCACCACTATGCAGCAAAATCAGGCCAAGAACGATGGAGCTTTAGCAGAGTTGGCAAAGCAGATGTCTCAGATAGCAATGACTATTTTTTAGCAAAGGAATGATCTGGGGAAGCTACCTTCGCAGATAGTGCCTAACCCGAGAGGAAATATCAATACACTGGCAGTGGTAGATGAACCGAAGGCGAACAACAGTGAAAAGGAGCCTGAGTCAGTGCCGATCGCGCCCAAGAAAGACATTAGCTCGACTCTAATGTCTGAAGTGGACGCGCCGATAATGTCTAAGCCAGGCGTGACCGTAACGTTTTAAGCAGACGCGACCCGCACTGATGCACATTCCAAAACTAACCCTCCATTTTATGTGTAGGTAAGAGCTCTCGAAGACCATGTGATCAACAAGGATGAACTAGGAGACGAGTTGGAGGCAAGGCATGAGCTGGAAAATCCAACGATGGAGTATGCACCTGCAAAGAGTCAAGGAGAACCATCGGGAAAATGTAAGGACACCGGTGCCTTCACAGTCACATGCTGTGTTGGTGAGACACTAATTCATCGTTGTTTAATTGACTTGAGTGCTGCCATTAATGACATGCCATATTCTTTGTACTGCTCTTTGAGACTAGGTCCATTGAACCTTCTAAGTTTTTGGTAGAGTGACGGAGCCCACTGCACTGTCGTTAAGGTGCAATGTTCTCTGTGCAAAATAAATTTATAGTTTCCGCTACTCGCGACTACACTACTGGGTAGTAAGTGGTAAGTAGGGGTCGAACCCAAGGGAATTAGGGGGATACTTGTTCTTTGAGGGGATTATTCAGCGGGAGGGCGTGTTTTAGGTTGGTTGGTTGGTTTTAAAGCTACCAGCTAAGTGAGTGATTGGTTGGTTGGTTGGTTTTAGTACTGGAAAGTAACTGATAATTATTACAATTAAAAGAAAGCGTTCGGTTTCAGGGGCCTTGTATTATATCCTGTTTATCATTGACCCTTAGTGAATCTTCTAAGTATTCAAACGTATATCAAGGCCTTTTCCGGCGCTCGATTTGCCACACTGTCTAGTCTTTTGCAAAAGTGTTCGAAAGTGAATCAAGGCCATTTCAAGCACTCGACTTGCAACACTGTCTAATCTTTTGCAAAAAACGTAAAGCCCTTGTTCTACTTAGACTAGCACCCCATTTCAAGGTATACTAGCCTATGTGCATCCATTTTGGGTTGTCTTTTCCGATTTACCCAAAATGGTGTTTGAGAGAGATCAAACTCCTCAGATAAGCTTTGCCATTTCAAGCATCCACTTACCCGAGTATGTTTGCGAACTTCCACAGAAGACCTTTGCCATTTCAAGCATCCACTCAACCTTGGAAGTTCTGATCTAATATATGGCACATAGAACAAGTTTTGAATACAAAGACGAGACACTAAATTAATAGTCTAAAACATTTTATAATACAAGTCCACCCCTTCTACCGAACGACTAGTTTAGCTACTATTTATCGCGCTAAACATTATAACTAAGGAATTGGAAATTAAAGACGGTAAATAAATATTAAAATACTTACAACCGTTGAAGCGCCAAGGGAGCAATCTTTTATTTCCAAAGCCAAACTTACAAAACTTAGAGAGATAAGTGAAATGTTGATTTTTGGATGATACAAATGAGAGGAGAATGGCTTGTATTTATAGCCAAAGGGAGGAGAAATGGAGGGTGGAGATGGCTTCCATGTGTTTTTGATCCAAGGGAGGAGGAGGAGGAGGTGAAGATGTGGTGGAGGAGCCACCACATGGCAAGCTTTCCATGGAGGAGCAAAAGCCGCCGGTCACCATGAGGGCAGGAGCCGCCGGTGGCCGGTCACCATGAGGGGAGGAGCTCCTCCCTTGGCCACCTCCAAGCAAGGTGGCCGGTCACCTTGGTCCATGAGTGTATTTTGACAGTTTTGTGCAGTCTTTTCACAAAACTATCAGTCCAATTTCGCTCCGTCTGACTTTGATTCCTCTTCTGCTTAATTTGTTATGAGTGATTCAACGTCAGGATCCTTGATGTTTCTTCAGTCGGCATATGATCTTGACCTTGGAATGACTCGTAACATCTTTTATGCTTTAAAAGCTCCTCTTTAGCATGTATTCTCTCTAAGCTCTGAAATACCCTGTAGAAATATATCGGAACTAACAAGCAAAAGTTAAATAGACCAACAGTCTAATTTAGTGGGTTTTACTGTGTTTTTGATTCGTATAATTATGGTCCATCAGATCACCCCACACTTTTAGTTGTTCGTCCCGAACAATGCTATTAAAGGGCGGCACTCTAAGTTGGTTTTGGAATATGAAAATTAGACTGTGGTACTTGATCTATCCTAATTCATGCATTACTACTTATTACCAAATTAAACTGCGTAAATAAATAGAAGAAACTTAATACTTGTACCTCCGTGCTGAGATGCAAATTATATTGGATGTTTCGGGAGATAGCCCTTTTTAGGCTCCTGGACTGCAACCTCGGGATTGTCTCTCACTATATGGTTTCCTTGTAGCTTTCTCTAGCACGTGATTTGGTTCGGGTTTCACTGGTTTGAGTACTTTGATTTTTCTTTTGGCGAGGGACTGCTTTTGTAGTGAATCGGCCTTTGGCCTTTGATTTGACTCTTTGAGTACTTCACTTTTTGTTTGGTTAAAACCTTCACAATTTTGGGCCTTTGGCCTCTTGATTTGCTTCTTCGAGCTTTTCGCCTTTTTGTGGCTTTGCTAGTCCATTTTCTCAAGCCTTTTTGGGAGGTCCAATCATCGCCCGCAAGCCTATGGAAATACCTCCCCGCTCCTCTCATCGTTGTTGTTTCGCGCGGGTCAAGATGAGGGCCGCTCATCTATTTTCTCGGCTACTTTAACTAGAGAGAGGACGGTCTGATTCCCGTCCTCGCCTTTTTTCTTTTTTTGCATAAACACTGCATGGCGGAGATGACTTCAATCTTCACTGAAACCCGAAGTGCAGCCTCCACTGACTTCGAAAACCATATAGTTTGATTCGATCCTTCGATTGCTTGCCAAGCCTCTCTAGGGCGGTTTATGTCAACTCCACATCCCTAGTTTATCTCAGCACAAAGGACAAATGAAAAGTTACATTCTAAACTTTTAAACAGTTTGAATTTTCACAAGGTTAATGCATGAACTAAGATTTATCTTTTTCACATTCTTAAGTTCATATTTTCAAAAAGATACTATTACTAAAAAAAGAAAACAGCAAGCATGTTATTTATATACAACGGTGGTTCTCACCCCACACTTTTGAACGAAGGCGTGCCTTAGTTCAAAAGTCATGCAAGCTAATATATATATGTGAGAATGACTAAGACAGAAAATTAAATGACAGAATTTAAATGACAGAAAGTAAGATAGTGTCGGGTTACCTCCCGACCAGTGCACTTGTTTAACGTCGTTGGCTCGACAGTACCTCGTTGTGGATTACTGGTTTGGATCCCATGGGTGGCTCAGGTCAAATTTCGCCACCATTCCTGTGTTGCTTCTTGCCTTGCCCTTTCCCGATTTCTTGCGAGATGATTTGCTTGGGTCAGGACTCCTTTGTTTTGAGATCTTTTCTTTCCAATACCCCGGAGGGGGTGAGGGACCTTTCACTACTAGCCTTTTGACGTTCTTGTGTTTGGGACTGCCTAGTCCAGCTACGGTGTAACATTGCTCCATCGAGGAGTCATTCTGCAGAGGCCCTTTTCCCATCCTCTTTTCAGCCTCTTCATGGATCACATAGTTCTCAGCGATTTGTCTATTGATCGAAGGGAAAAGTCGGGAAGCTTGCATCTTAAGGCTTGGTTCTGCCTCAGGGTCAGCTTCATTTATCTGCATTTCCTCGTCAGTTTGGGGTACTCGTCTTGTGGCAGCGGCCAGACCAATTATAAGGTTCCACATGTCTGCAATGGTGAAGTTTCCGGCTGATCTCCTCATTGCTTCGTTAACTCTTCCCAGCTCTTCGGACCTCATTCCACGAAGAAATTTTTGGAGAAGAACCTTTTTCGTGAATCCATGGTGCGGGCAGCTTGAGACGATGACATCATAGTTCGTGTAGTATTCGTCCAAGGTCTCATCCCGGGATTGTTGAAGGCACATGATTCTCTCACGGGTTTCTTGGCGTAAGGATGGTGGGGAGAATTCCTTCAGGAATGGAACGCAGAGATCTACGTAACGTTCTGCACTGCAAGCGGTGGATGTGTAGTACCATATCGTGGCAAAGTCAGTTAGAGAGAATTTAAAGCATTTAAGCTTAAATTCCTCTAACACCTCATTTTCAGGTTTGATGTGGTGGCAAACGTGGTGGAAGTTTCGGCAGTGCTGTACTGGGTCTTCTCCCTCCGTTCCTCCAAACAGGGGCAGATATCGCGTTGTCCATGCATGCGTAGTGGGTAGTGTCATAGGGAAATGAAAAAAGAACAACTATCCGACGGCTAATTCCCCGGCAACGATGCCAATTTTGACGGAGCCCACTGCACTGTCGTTAAGGTGCAATGTTCTCTGTGCAAAATAAATTTATAGTTTCCGCTACTCGCGACTACACTACTGGGCAGTAAGTGGTAAGTAGGGGTCGAACCCAAGGGAATTAGGGGGATACTTGTTCTTTGAGGGGATTATTCAGTGGGAGGGCGTGTTTTAGGTTGGTTGGTTTTAAAGCCACCAGCTAAGTGAGTGATTGGTTGGTTGGTTGGTTTTAGTACTGGAAAGTAACTGATAATTATTACAATTAAAAAAAAGCGTTCGGTTTCAGGGGCCTTGTATTATATCCTGTTTATCATTGACCCTTAGTGAATCTTCTAAGTATTCAAACGTGTATCAAGGCCTTTTCCGGCGCTCGATTTGCCACACTGTCTAGTCTTTTGCAAAAGTGTTCGAAAGTGATTCAAGGCCATTTCAAGCACTCGACTTGCAACACTGTCTAATCTTTTGCAAAAAACGTAAAGCCCTTGTTCTACTTAGACTAGCACCCCATTTCAAGGTATACTAGCCTATGTGCATCCATTTTGGGTTGTCTTTTCCGATTTACCCAAAATGGTGTTTGAGAGAGATCAAACTCCTCAGATAAGCTTTGCCATTTCAAGCATCCACTTATCCGAGTATGTTTGCGAACTTCCACAGAAGAGCTTTGCCATTTCAAGCATCCACTCAACCTTGGAAGTTCTGATCTAATATATGGCACATAGAACAAGTTTTGAATACAAAGACGAGACACTAAATTAATAGTCTAAAACATTTTATAATACAAGTCCACCCCTTCTACCGAACGACTAGTTTAGCTACTATTTATCGCGCTAAACATTATAACTAAGGAATTGGAAATTAAAGACGGTAAATAAATATTAAAATACTTACAACCGTTGAAGCGCCAAGGGAGCAATCTTTTATTTCCAAAGCCAAACTTACAAAACTTAGAGAGATAAGTGAGATGTTGATTTTTGGATGATACAAATGAGAGGAGAATGGCTTGTATTTATAGCCAAAGGGAGGAGAAATGGAGGGTGGAGATGGCTTCCATGTGTTTTTGATCCAAGGGAGGAGGAGGAGGAGGTGAAGATGTGGTGGAGGAGCCACCACATGGCAAGCTTTCCATGGAGGAGCAAAAGCCGCCGGTCACCATGAGGGGAGGAGCCGCCGGTGGCCGGTCACCATGAGGGGAGGAGCTCCTCCCTTGGCCACCTCCAAGCAAGGTGGCCGGTCACCTTGGTCCATGAGTGTATTTTGACAGTTTTGTGCAGTCTTTTCACAAAACTATCAGTCCAATTTCGCTCCGTCTGACCTACATTCCTCTTCTGCTTAATTTGTTATGAGTGATTCAACGTCAGGATCCTTGATATTTCTTCAGTCGGCATATGATCTTGACCTTGGAATGACTTGTAACATCTTTTATGCTTTAAAAGCTCCTCTTTAGCGTGTATTCTCTCTAAGCTCTGAAATACCCTGTAGAAATATATCGGAACTAACAAGCAAAAGTTAAATAGACCAACAGTCTAATTTAGTGGGTTTTACTGTGTTTTTGATTCGTATAATTATGGTCCATCAGTTATACATCATTGCTTTTTCTTGCACGTGATTTGTTCGAGCTTCAAGGTTTTCTGAGTTTTTCTTTCTTCTTTTTTTGTTGGACAGCTTTTGTAGTGACTTTCTTTGGCCTTTGGCTCTTGATGTAACAATGATGTACTTCACTTTATTGCGTGTAGAACTTTCACAACGTGGCTGATTTTTTCTTGAGCTTTGCTCCTTTGTTGTGAATTGCCTCGAGTGCTAGCCTCCACGAAATCCGCATAACCATATAGTTTGAATCCGGTCCTTAGAGCGCTTTGTCAAGTCTCTCTAGGACGTTTCTATCAACTCCACATCCCTGTTTATCTCAACTCAAAAGTACGTAATAGGTTAAACTCACATATAATCGCACAATTCAAATTTCACAAGAGAAGCGCATGTAATCGGCTCTATCTATTTCACATCATCAAAATTCAATAACGCAATTCTAGGAAATAGAGAGGAATTTGTACAAAATTTTAAGGGAAGGGAAACGTGATGACTCTATGCAGGTGCAAGAAATAAACATGCTGACACAACGACTGACTCTCCCACCCCACACTTTTGAACAAAGCCGTGTCCTCACGGCACGACTTAAATTCAAAGACACAACTATGCAAGCAGACAAACGTAGGGAAAACAAGAAGAGAGTAAAAAGTGAACAGGCACTTCCCTCGTGCGGTCGCGATGATAGCTCGCCCTTCCACGGTTATTTGGCATTCTAAGCACTCCTGTCGAGCCAGAATTTTCAGATAATGAATTCTGGTCGGATAATATCGCAGCGTGCCCATTCTGTGCGCACAGCAATGGGGCCTCCGGATGACCTTGCCATGACACTATGCTATTATGCCCTTGTCCCCATATGATGCTATTATGACCTTGACATGAGAGCACCACTCTACGAGGGTTATGAGCAAACGGAGAGAATTGCTGAGGAGAAGTTTGACCTCACACGTCCATGGGATCCCAACCTGTGATCCCTAATGAGGTATCATCGAGCCAACGACGTAAAACAAAGGCGCTCGCAGGGAGGTAGCCTGTCAAAATTTGATTTTCCTTCGTTTTCGTGTCTTTTGTGGTTGTTTGAGTCTTTTCAGTCTTGTGTCGTCTAACCGAGTCTAGTTTGACTTATTTTTTTTGGGAAAGAGACATTTTTGATGCAGAAAACAGGTCTGTCAAGTGCGGATCGCGTCAAGCCTTGACATTAGCGGCGCGTCCCATGAGAACATTAAGGCGTTGACCGCGCCCCTAATGTCTACACAGGGCGCGGTTGACCGTCGTTGTCTGACTCGTTTGACCAAAATTTTCACCATCATGCGACGAGACGAGGGGAGTGCTTGTTCACTTTTACATCTATCTTTTTCCCTATATATGTGTGTCTTGCATTGTCTTTGTCTTTGAACTTAAGTCGTGTCGTGAGGAGAGTCAGCCTGTCTGTTGTGTCAGCATATTTCTTTTTCTTGCATATTGTACTGTGTCAGCATGTTTCTTGTTTAATTTTTTTTTGAATGAAACGTATGAAATTTCTCTCTCTATTTCCTAGATATGCAGTATTGAATTTTGACGATGTGAAATAGGTGATGCTGATTATATTGTATTTCTTTCATGAAATCTGAATTGTGCTTTTACATGTGAATTTAACCCACTACGTGTCTTTTGAGTTGAGATAAACAGCGATGTGGAGTTGACAGAAACGTTCTAGAGAGACTTGACGAAGCATTCAAAGGATCGGATTTCTAGTTATATGTTTGTATGGATTTAGTTGAGAATAGCTGATGAGCCGTATTTATACGACTCATCGAGTCAACAAATCCCATCATTTCCGACACTTTATTATGCGAACAAGTTACTTTTGGTGTTGTTTTGCATTTCAGGTGCTTCGGAAGCTCTAGGAGGAAACGCGCTTAAAAGATGGCTTTCTGAGCTAAAAACATCACAAGGAGCCGAGCTGACCAGCACCAAATTCAAGTTGCTTGGGCAAACGAGCTGATCTGACGAATCCACCTCGAGCAAAGTGATCAAAATAGAAAATAAGGTGGACAAAGTCGGAAAACCAAGGAAAACGCTCGAGCAGATTGACAGTTGGCGCAAAGGGCTTGCGCGCGCTGATAGGCACCGAAATCAATCCGCTCGACCAGACGGACTCCGATGACAAATCTGACTATGGAAAACTAGTCCGACAATGTCACCAAGCCAAGGAGAACGCACGAGTGGAATGTCCCAGGAGCAGCCGAGCAGAGTTACAGGCCAGCGCCCGAAGGCCCTGTCGAGCAGACCAGCACGGAATACAAGTTGCTCGACCAAACAAACGAATCTAACAAATCTGGCTCGACCAAAGTGATCGAAATGGCAAATGACTTGGACGACATCACTTACCAGACAAAACGCACGAGCGGGATTGGTCAAGATGAGCAAAACGACGTTGGAGTTGCAAAAGCCCGCGCGCGCTGGGCCAGGTCAATGGGCTCATGTGAGGCGGTTTGAGTTTGCTTGCCCAACAAGCCAAACGGATGTGGACCAGGCCCAAATAGAACTACTCGAAACCCTAGATGTTTTCCTATAAATAAGACCTCTTGGTCTAGGGTTTCAATCATCCAAAAATTCGAGTTTCACGTTCAAGGTTGATTCCGGTTTGAGTTGCAAGTTTAAGTGGAGACCCGAAACGGTAAAGCTTAAGCTGGGCAATCCATCCCATCATTCCCAAAAACGTGAACTCCGATTGGATCCCACAAACGAGCATTCCTTCTCACAAGCGAGCTCACCTCTCCTCCTCTCGGCTGAAACCATCCGGCGTTCCTAGCATCCTCGGCACTCAGCCCTCACGGCCCGGCTCTTCCTTCTTAGTTCGGCAGTAGAGAAGCAATTTCTGTCTTTTTATTGTTTTGTATTACATGGATATGAGTAGCTAAGCCCTTTATTCGGGCTAGGGTTTTATACATTGTGACTAATGTTTGAGACTTCGTTCTTAATGCCATTTATGTTTTACTAATTCTCGTGCATTTATTTCTATCATTATTATCTGCCTGATACTTTGTCGTTTGGGTAGGTAGCACATCTAGGTCAAATAACACCTTTGTCGGGTTGTTTGATTTAGGAGGGAATTAGAAGCCTTTCACCTTTGTCGGGTTAGGTTGTGGCATAACACCTTTGTCGGGTTATTTGGGAAGTCACTTTTGTCGGGACGACCACACTTAGAAACATTGAATTAGATTGTTAGCAGTCGATGATGACAAGTCACAATTAGAACCCCTAGCCTGAGTAATCCTCTCTGATTGACATATCTCGCTCGTTCCCTATTCTCACACTTGTTTCCAAATCTCTTACAAACCCAATTGTTTCCTTCGTCAGAACAACAAGTAACCATCTAGCTCCCTAGGGTTCGACCCTTGCTTGCCGCTGTACTAACCCATAGCCAAGAGTAAGGAAATATAAATACAAATTTGCAGGTACCGACGACGCCTGTCAAATTTTGGCGCCGTTGCCGGGGAGCTACGCACGGTGAAATTGTTCTTTTCCTTTTTCAGTTTTGTTTTTAGTTTTTTTTGTTTTTCGGTATTACAACAAAACTGCAGGATTCAAGCTACTAGTGACCGAGTTCAGCCCATAACAACGAGGAGATCACAAATCACCAGCGTCGCTCGTGACACGCAGCTATCTTCGTCCATTCGAGAATTTTGCGTAGGACTGCTATCCATCGGGGGTAGTTTCACATCTTGAATACATTGTGTCGAGAAAAATAAGCTTTCGAGGATTCTGTCACCAAGACTTACGAGTCTAAGGAGATTGGTTTTTAAGTGAGACCGTTTGTGACTCCAACAATTTCCTGGGAATCCTTCATTGTCTTAATTTCTTTGACATAATCCTTTCATTTGTGACGAACTCACGGTGCGATATAAGTTTCTGCCAAAAGACGGCAGGCGCGGTTGCACGGTTACCATGTCTCATGCAGGTAGCCGCGTAGGCGACAACGTCAACGAAGAAGTGGAACAGGTCGTTCGAGACATGGAAGGGCCACTTCCACAACACGAAGAGCAGAACCCGATGGGCCAGAACGGAGAGATCAGGGGGGCTGCCCCGAGACAACTTCAACACCAACCGGTCCAACAGTTCCAGCAACCACCACCACCTCTCCAACAATACCCGATGCTTCCACCACAGCAGTACCTTCAGCAGCAACATCAGGTTCCATCGGTCCAACCGAGGCGACAAGCACCGGCCGCTCTACGACAGCCGATCAGACGACCACGGCAGCCGGTCTTCAACGACGAGTATGACGAGGAGTACGACAATCAGGAGCTAACCATGGGAGAACTCTCGGCCCCCAACTTCAGAGACCAATCTTGGTGCATCTACGAAGGGCCACACCTCGCAGCCATAACCATCAACACTTCAGTCGTCCATCATCTGCCCAAGTTCTCAGGAGCCAAGGGAGAATCAGCCACAACTCATCTGCAGCGCTATCACGGGATATGCCAGAACCTCAAGCCATACGGAGTCGAAGTCGAGGACTTCAAGTTAAAAGCTTTCTATTTCTCACTTGTAGACTCGGCTAACGATTGGTTCCTGTCCTTACCATCGGGTAGTATTTACACATGGGACCAGATGCAGAGAAACTTCCTCAACAAGTACTACCCAGCAGGCAGAGCAATGCAGGTCCGAAGGCAGTTACAAGAGCTCAGGCAAGGACCCAACGAGACCATGTACGAATATGTGGAGAAGTTCAACGCCCTAGAGAAGAGCTGCTGTAACCTTGGGCTCCCAGAGAAACTACTCGTGGAGTATATGTGATGGACCATAATTATACGAATCAAAAACACAGTAAAACCCACTAAATTAGACTGTTGGTCTATTTAACTTTTGCTTGTTAGTTCCGATATATTTCTACAGGGTATTTCAGAGCTTAGAGAGAATACATGCTAAAGAGGAGCTTTTAAAGCATAAAAGATGTTACGAGTCATTCCAAGGTCAAGATCATATGCCGACTGAAGAAATATCAAGGATCCTGACGTTGAATCACTCATAACAAATTAAGCAGAAGAGGAATGTAGGTCAGACGGAGCGAAATTGGACTGATAGTTTTGTGAAAAGACTGCACAAAACTGTCAAAATACACTCATGGACCAAGGTGACCGGCCACCTTGCTTGGAGGTGGCCAAGGGAGGAGCTCCTCCCCTCATGGTGACCGGCCACCGGCGGCTCCTCCCCTCATGGTGACCGGCGGCTTTTGCTCCTCCATGGAAAGCTTGCCATGTGGTGGCTCCTCCACCACATCTTCACCTCCTCCTCCTCCCTTGGATCAAAAACACATGGAAGCCATCTCCACCCTCCATTTCTCCTCCCTTTGGCTATAAATACAAGCCATTCTCCTCTCATTTGTATCATCCAAAAATCAACATTTCACTTATCTCTCTAAGTTTTGTAAGTTTGGCTTTGGAAATAAAAGATTGCTCCCTTGGCGCTTCAACGGTTGTAAGTATTTTAATATTTATTTACCGTCTTTAATTTCCAATTCCTTAGTTATAATGTTTAGCGCGATAAATAGTAGCTAAACTAGTCGTTCGGTAGAAGGGGTGGACTTGTATTATAAAATGTTTTAGACTATTAATTTAGTGTCTCGTCTTTGTATTCAAAACTTGTTCTATGTGCCATATATTAGATCAGAACTTCCAAGGTTGAGTGGATGCTTGAAATGGCAAAGCTCTTCTGTGGAAGTTCGCAAACATACTCGGATAAGTGGATGCTTGAAATGGCAAAGCTTATCTGAGGAGTTTGATCTCTCTCAAACACCATTTTGGGTAAATCGGAAAAGACAACCCAAAATGGATGCACATAGGCTAGTATACCTTGAAATGGGGTGCTAGTCTAAGTAGAACAAGGGCTTTACGTTTTTTGCAAAAGATTAGACAGTGTTGCAAGTCGAGTGCTTGAAATGGCCTTGATTCACTTTCGAACACTTTTGCAAAAGACTAGACAGTGTGGCAAATCGAGCGCCGGAAAAGGCCTTGATACACGTTTGAATACTTAGAAGATTCACTAAGGGTCAATGATAAACAGGATATAATACAAGGCCCCTGAAATCGAACGCTTTCTTTTAATTGTAATAATTATCAGTTACTTTCCAGTACTAAAACCAACCAACCAACCAACCAATCAATCACCTAGCTGGTAGCTTTAAAACCAACCAACCAACCTAAAACACGCCCTCCCGCTGAATAATCCCCTCAAAGAACAATTATCCCCCTAATTCCCTTGGGTTCGACCCCTACTTACCACTTACTACCCAGTAGTGTAGTCGCGAGTAGCGGAAAATATAAATTTATTTTGCACAGAGAACATTGCACCTTAACGACAGTGCAGTGGGCTCCGTCAAAATTGGCGCCGTTGCCGGGGAATTAGCCATCGGATAAGTTCTTTAAATCAATACGCGCTCGAAACAACCATGTCTCGCGAAGAAAGTCATCATGACTACCAGGATGACGACGAGATAAACCTGTACGATCGAAACAATGAGGTGCCACTTCCATTTATGGATGATCCAGAGCAACTCATCCGAAGCATACGAGCTCGTGATAAGGAAGCCATCAGAAGAAACCAAGAACCACCCGAGGACCGAAATGCAGCTGGTCCAGTACGACAACCCCCTAGATATCCACCACCCCCACAACCTAGACAAGTGCCAAGACAAGGACCCGCTTTCGATGACTACTACGGAGATAACAACAACTACCGCGAACCTACATTGAGAGAGCTCTCGGCACCAGATTTCAGAGTTCAGCCGTGGTGTATCTATGAAGGCCCGGAGCTAGAAAACATCGTCATCAACACTTCAGTGGCCCACAACTTGCCAAAATTCTCAGGAACTCGTGGAGAATCAGCAATGACTCATCTCCAGCGCTTACATGGGATTTGCCAAAACCTCAAACCGAATGGCGTAAACGTAGACGACTTTAAGTTAAAGGCGTTCTATTTTTCCCTCATTGACGCGGCAAACGACTGGTTCCTTTCATTGCCTTCCGGAAGCATCAGAACATGGGCTCAGATGCAGAAAAAGTTCTTAGACAAATATTACCCAGCAGGAAGAGCAATGCAAGTAAGGAGGCAACTGCAGGACATCAGGCAAGGACCCAACGAAACCATGTACGATTACTTGGAAAAATTCAACCGCCTGGAGAGAAGCTGTTGTACCCTTGGACTGCCCGAGAAACTCACCGTCGAGTATCTCATTAACGGATTAAGACCCTTAGACAAAATGCTCCTGGATGCCTCAGCTGGAGGGTCCATGATGAATCTATCATTAAGTGGCATAAGGAATCTTATCACCAACTTTGCTGAGAATGCCCGATTCAGAGAAGAGACAACTCAGCAGGAAGAATTCTCCCGGACAAAAAATGTGGCAAAAGCGGAAACGTCGATGAGCTCTATGCCTGAAGAGATGAAGCAGCTAAAGGAGATGATGATTCAAATCCTACGAAGGCAGCCAGTTCCGATAAAACCTTGCGAGTTCTGTGGTTCTGCAGACCACAAAACTGACGCATGTCCAACATTAATAGAAGAGGAACCGGCAGAAGTGAATGCAGTAGAAGGATACCAAGGATACAACAACAACAGTAATGACAGAGCCGGACAAAACAGACAGTATGGTCAAGCAACCAACTCGAGCTGGCGTAACAATAACTATTCTCAGAAGTACGCACAACCAGCTGTCCCTCAACTAGCTCAGTCATTCTACCAAACCCCCCATCGGCAGTATAACCAGAACGCTCCATCAGCAGGCCAATATTAGCAAAGAGGACCAAATCAGTACCAAACCGGCCCGCATAATCAGCAAGAACCAACCAAGTCGCTTGATGACACTATGAAGGAGCTCGCAGGAAGCATACGTCAATTGGGTACTTCGCTACACCAATACCAGGCGAAAACTGACGGGGCAATTTCAGAATTAACCAAACAAATGTCCCAGCTCGCCACGGTAATTTCAACACTCACTAATGAACCTGGCAGACTCCCTTCACAAACCATCCAAAACCCAAAGGCGAATCTTAGCATGATAAAAAGGTCAAACGAAAAGGCGACGCTAGGAAAAGTAACACGATCCCCAACTTACAAATTTACGAACAAGCACTTCGCCCGTAGGCATCGTCCTGATTGGAATCAAGAGGAAGACCGACCCAATGATGGCAAAACATGGGTCACGCATGTCGACAATGGACGATATGCATTCACCGTTTGCATAACACCACCGCCAATTATACACTCCGACGTACCAGCATCTGGATGGGATAACACTGACAAATTAAGGTGGAACTCTCCAACTGATACTTATGCGTCTGAGCAAAATATTAGGGGATCCAGTTATGCTAATCCTAAGTCAAGGAGTGGGCAGAGTGACCCGACAATTACAAAAGCCCTCATTTCAGATCATGAGTCACAACCGGAAAGAGATAAAGACCCAGGGGCTTTCACAGTCACCTGCGGTATTGGTGAAACTCAGATTCATAAGTGCCTGGTCGATCTTGGAGCTGCTGTCAACGCCATGCCCTCCTCCTTATATTACTTGTTAGGACTTGGTCCATTGAAGCCACACATGACAAATATCGAGCTAGGAGATAAATCGTGCATCCGTCCGGTTCGAGTGCTGGAAGACGTAATACTCCATGTGGGAGAGCTTGTCGTTGCTGCAGACTTTTATGTGATACAAACGGGAGAGACCAGCGAAGACGACCCTCCAACAATAATCTTGGGACGACCATTCCTCTACGCTACTAAGGCAAGGATCGATGTGGGCAAGGGCTCATTATCGCTTAAGTTCGGCGGCAAAATTGCATATTTCTACATTGACAATAGCCGCACGGATGCAAAGAAACCGCCAGATATAATACCTATCTCAGATCGCGGTACGCAGATTTCCGACCTGCCAAAAGAGACCGAAAAAGTAACAAGACCAGCAGATATGGTCAAAGTTCCTTCTCCTTCTCAGAAGCAATGGAGAGAAAAAATACCAAAACCATGGGGTTCTAACATGCACAAGAAATCGGGAAAAGGCAAGGCAAGAAGCAACACAGGAACGGTGGCAAAATACGACCTGAGCCACCCATGGGACCCAAACCAGTAATCCACAACGAGGTACTGTCGAGCCAACGACGTTAAACAAGTGCACTGGTCGGGAGGTAACCCGACACTATCTTACTTTATGTCATTTAAATTCTGTCATTTAATTTTCTGTCTTAGTCATTCTCACATATATATATTAGCTTGCATGACTTTTGAACTAAGGCACGCCTTCGTTCAAAAGTGTGGGGTGAGAACCACCGTTGTATATAAATAACATGCTTGCTGTCTTCTTTTTTTAGTAATAGTATCTTTTTGAAAATATGAACTTAAGAATGTGAAAAAGATAGATCTTAGTTCATGCATTAACCTTGTGAAAATTCAAATTGTTTAAAAGTTTAGAATGTAACTTTTCATTTGTCCTTTGTGCTGAGATAAACTAAGGATGTGGAGTTGAGATAAACCGCCCTAGAGAGGCTTGGCAAGCAATCGAAGGATCGAATCAAACTATATGGTTTTCGAAGTCAGTGGAGGCTGCACTTCGGGTTTCAGTGAAGATTGAAGTCATCTCCGCCATGCAGTGTTTATGCAAAAAAGAAAAAAGGCGAGGACGGGAATCGGACCGTCCTCTCTCTAGTTAAAGTAGCCGAGAAAATGGATGAGCGACCCTCATCTTGACCCGCGCGAAACAACAACGATGAGAGGAGCGGGGAGGTATTTCCCTAGGCTTGCGGGCGATGATTGGACCTCCCAAAAAGGCTTGAGAAAATGGACTAGCAAAGCCACAAAAAGGCGAAAAGCTCGAAGAAGCAAATCAAGAGGCCAAAGGCCCAAAATTGTGAAGGTTTTAACCAAGCAAAAAGTGAAGTACTCAAAGAGTCAAATCAAAGGCCAAAGGCCGATTCATTACAAAAGCAGTCCCTCGCCAAAAGAAAAATCAAAGTACTCAAACCAGTGAAACCCGAACCAAATCACGTGCTAGAGAAAACTACATGGAAACCATATAGTGAGAGACAATCCCGAGGTTGCAGTCCAGGAGCCTAAAAAGGGCTATCTCCCGAAACATCCAATATAATTTGCATCTCAGCACGGAGGTACAAGTATTAAGTTTCTTCTATTTATTTACGCAGTTTAATTTGGTAATAAGTAGTAATGCATGAATTAGGATAGATCAAGTACCACAGTCTAATTTTCATATTCCAAAACCAACTTAGAGTGCCGCCCTTTAATAGCATTGTTCGGGACGAACAACTAAAAGTGTGGGGTGATCTGATGGACCATAATTATACGAATCAAAAACACAGTAAAACCCACTAAATTAGACTGTTGGTCTATTTAACTTTTGCTTGTTAGTTCCGATATATTTCTACAGGGTATTTCAGAGCTTAGAGAGAATACATGCTAAAGAGGAGCTTTTAAAGCATAAAAGATGTTACGAGTCATTCCAAGGTCAAGATCATATGCCGACTGAAGAAATATCAAGGATCCTGACGTTGAATCACTCATAACAAATTAAGCAGAAGAGGAATCAAAGTCAGACGGAGCGAAATTGGACTGATAGTTTTGTGAAAAGACTGCACAAAACTGTCAAAATACACTCATGGACCAAGGTGACCGGCCACCTTGCTTGGAGGTGGCCAAGGGAGGAGCTCCTCCCCTCATGGTGACCGGCCACCGGCGGCTCCTCCCCTCATGGTGACCGGCGGCTTTTGCTCCTCCATGGAAAGCTTGCCATGTGGTGGCTCCTCCACCACATCTTCACCTCCTCATCCTCCTCCCTTGGATCAAAAACACATGGAACCCATCTCCACCCTCCATTTCTCCTCCCTTTGGCTATAAATACAAGCCATTCTCCTCTCATTTGTATCATCCAAAAATCAACATTTCACTTATCTCTCTAAGTTTTGTAAGTTTGGCTTTGGAAATAAAAGATTGCTCCCTTGGCGCTTCAACGGTTGTAAGTATTTTAATATTTATTTACCGTCTTTAATTTCCAATTCCTTAGTTATAATGTTTAGCGCGATAAATAGTAGCTAAACTAGTCGTTCGGTAGAAGGGGTGGACTTGTATTATAAAATGTTTTAGACTATTAATTTAGTGTCTCGTCTTTGTATTCAAAACTTGTTCTATGTGCCATATATTAGATCAGAACTTCCAAGGTTGAGTGAATGCTTGAAATGGCAAAGCTTATCTGAGGAGTTTGATCTCTCTCAAACACCATTTTGGGTAAATCGGAAAAGACAACCCAAAATGGATGCACATAGGCTAGTATACCTTGAAATGGGGTGCTAGTCTAAGTAGAACAAGGGCTTTACGTTTTTTGCAAAAGATTAGACAGTGTTGCAAGTCGAGTGCTTGAAATGGTCTTGATTCACTTTCGAACACTTTTGCAAAAGACTAGACAGTGTGGCAAATCGAGCGCCGGAAAAGGCCTTGATACACGTTTGAATACTTAGAAGATTCACTAAGGGTCAATGATAAGGAGGATATAATACAAGGCCCCTGAAACCGAACGCTTTCTTTTAATTGTAATAATTATCAGTTAATTTCCAGTACTAAAACCAACCAACCAATCAATCACTTAGCTGGTAGCTTTAAAACCAACCAACCAACCTAAAACACGCCCTCCCGCTGAATAATCCCCTCAAAGAACAATTATCCCCCTAATTCCCTTGGGTTCGACCCCTACTTACCACTTACTACCCAGTAGTGTAGTCGCGAGTAGCGGAAAATATAAATTTATTTTGCACAAAGAACATTGCACCTTAACGACAGTGCAGTGGGCTCCGTCAATATGCTAGACGGCCTAAGGCGACTGGACCGAAAGCTACTAGATGCCTCGACTGGAGGCAACCTTATGAACTTGTCCCCAGCAGGTGTGAGACGTAAGATCATGGCAGTGGCAGAAAGTGAACGGTTCCAGGACGAGTCCAACAAAGAAGAAGAGTTCAGTCGAACCAGGAACGTGTCGAAGGTTGAGCCCCCATCCAATGCCATGGCCGAAGAGATCAGGCAGCTCAAGGAGATGATGCAGCAGGTTATCAGAAGGTAGCCGGTCCAAGTCAGGCCTTGCGAGTTCTGTGGAGCCACAGATCACAAAACAGACGCATGCCCAACCATAGTGGAGGACGACCAGGGCGTGGTAAATGCAGTAGGCGACTACCAGGGCTATGGCAACCGAGCTGGTCCAGTCCGACAGTATGGAGCATCCGCGACCGGGCAAGGGAGTCAGAACAACCAGCAGTGGAGGAATGACAACCAGCACAACCACGTTCCTCAACCGGCCCATCAGCAGTATTACCGGCCACCTCATCGCCAACAACAGGGCAACTACAGTGGTCCGAGCCAGTACCAACAACGAGGGCCAAACCACAATCAGACAGGCCCGAGTCAACAAGCGTCGAGCAAATCACTGGAGGATGTGGTAAAAGAGCTGGCAGCTAGCACCCAGCAGTTGGCCACTTCGTTGCACCAATATCAGGCCAAGACCGAGGGAACTTTAACCGAGCTAACCAAGCAGATGTCCCAGATAGCCACTGCGGTGTCTGAACTCAAGAATGAGCCAGGACGGTTGCCCTCACAGACCATACCCAATCCGAGAGGAAACATCAGCACGTTGGCCATGGTAGAGGACACGGGTACAGAGAACGAAGAAAAGGAGCCGGAACCAGTACAGATCGCGTCCGAAGGAGACATTAGCTCGATGCTAATGTCTAAAGCGGACGCGTCCATAATGTTAAAGCCGGACGTGACCTGCACTGATGTACAAACCCGAGCTGACCCTTTGCCTTCATTTTCTATGCAGGCTATTGCTCCTCAAAGACACATGATTGACAAGGATGAGCTAGGAGACAGATTGGAGGTGAGGCGTGAACAGAACAGCCCAATGATGGAGCACCCACTCGCTGCGAGTCATAAGGCACCGCCATGAAAGAGTAAGGACCCAGGTGCCTTCACGGTCACCTGTGGTATCGGTGAGACTCAAATACACCACTGTTTGATTGATTTGGGTGCCGCTGTTAATGTTATGCCGTATTCATTGTATTGCTCGTTGGGACTTGGTCCATTGAAACCGCCTAAGTTGTTAATTGAATTAGGGGATAAGTCACTTATTCGTCCTATTGGTTTGCTAGAGGATCTCACACTCCGAGTAGGAGACCTTTTTGTTCCTGCAGATTTTTATGTCTTGCAGATGGGAGATGCTAGAGACGACGATCCTCCAGCACTTATCTTGGGTCGGCCATTCCTCTTCGCCACAAGGACCAAGATTGACATGGGCTCAGGCTTATTGTCACTTGCGTTTGGTGGCACGACATCAGATTTCTACATTTACGGGGATGATGACCATCCATGCATAAAGAAACCACCGGACATAGTGAACACATCATATCTTGGTGCCCTAGTTCCTGACCTACCGAATGAGACGGCGCATGAGACTGGACCAGCAGCTATGGTCAAGGTGTCCTCGCGGATTCGAGGGAATGTGAAGGCGAACCCGCCTGATCAATGGAGAGCAGATCCGAGCACATCTTTACACGGCAATTTCGGGCACATTGAAGAAGCAGCTGAGAAGAAGTTTGACCTCACACGTCCATGGGATCCTAACTTGTGATCCCTAAAGAGGTAACGTCGAGCCAACGACGTAAAACAAAGGCGCTCGCGGGGAGGCAGCCCGGCATTTCTTTTTTTACAGTTTTATTTATTTGGTTTTCTGTTTATTTGAGTCTTGAGTCATACTCATCACATTGTACTTGGGAAAGAAGATGATTTTCATGCAGGGGACAGATGCGAGCGCATGAGGAGACTGTGCGAGCGCACGGCTGGGAATTCAACCGCATGCAAGCACGCAAGGCCATCCGAGATGTTTGCGTAAGACTGCTATCCATCGGGGGTAGTTTCACACCTTGAATAAATTGTGTCGAGAAACATAAGCTTTTGAGGATTCTGTCACCAAGACTTACGAGTCTAAGGAGATTGGTTTTTAAGTGAGACCGTTTGTGACTCCACCAATTTCCTGGGAATCCTTTATTTGTCTTAATTTCTTTGACATAGTCCTTTCATTTTGTGACGAACTCACGTTGCGATACAAGTTTCTACCAAAAGAAGGCAGGCGCAATGGTACTCTTCAAGGACTCAAAGGAGAATGGTCAGCTGTTTCTGAACATCACGCATCGCACGAGGGAAGTGCCTGTCCAACCTTACTCTCTTCTTATTTCCCTTTTGTTTGTTTGCATGCATAGTCGTGTCTTTGAACTTAAGATGAGCCGTGAGGACACGTCAGTTCAAAAGTGTGGGGTGGGAGAGTCAGTCATTGTGTCAGCACGTTTACTTTCCTGCACCTGCATAGAGTCAGCACGTTTCTCGAAATTTTTAAATTTTTTGTACATATTTCTTCTCTATTTCCTAGATTTGCGGTATTGAATACTGAGGATGTGAAATAGATAGAGCCGATTACATGCATATCTTTGGTGAAATTAGAATTGTGCGATTACATGCGAATCTAACCCATTACGTGCCTTTGTAAGTTGAGATAAACAGGGATGTGGAGTTGATAGAAACGTCCTGGAGAGACTTGACAGAACATTCAAAGGACCGAATTCGAGTTATATGGTTATGCGGATTTCGTGGAGGCTAGCACTTCGAGACGACATGGTTACGAGTCGGCTCCGCCACTGCAGTCCTTATGCGGTTCGGTGGGACGGGAATACATCACACCGTCCAAACTCTAGTCCAAGTAGCCGGGAAAATAGACGAGCGACCCTCGGCTTGACTCGCGTCAAAAGGACGAGGATGAGTGAGAGCAAGTAGGTACGAGCAGTCACAATCCGCAACGCAAAAAAAAACAAATTCATTCCATTGTGAAGTCGTACACCGCCACAAAGTGAAGTGCCCCATTGATACATCAAACCGAGTCACCACAAGCTGTCCGAAAAGAACTCAAACACCTTGGAGCTCGAATCAATCACGTGCAAGAGAAAGCAATGAAGCATAACCATATGGCAAGAGCTCGGCCCCGAGGGTGCAGATCATGGGTCTAAAAAGGACTATCTCTCGAGACATCCGAATTGATTTGCATCTCGGCCCAAAGGTAACACGTATCATTATTTCCATGTTTGAGCACAAGGCGTTTAGTAACGAGTATGCGTGGAACCGTGAAATCTAGATTAGCGGAGTCATGTTCATGTAGCAATATCTAGGATGCCGAAGAATTGTGATGTTGCATTTGTTTTCCTCTTATGACCAAGTTCTTGTTCGGGACGAACAAGTTTAAGTGTGGGGTGGTTTGATGAGCCGTATTTATACGACTCATCGAGTCAACAAATCCCATCATTTCCGACACTTTATTATGCGAACCAGTTACTTTTGGTGTTGTTTTGCATTTCAGGTGCTTCGGAAGCTCTAGGAGGAAACGCGCTTAAAAGATGGCTTTCTGAGCTAAAAACATCACAAGGAGCCGAGCTGACCAGCACCAAATTCAAGTTGCTCGGGCAAACGAGCTGATCTGACGAATCCACCTCGAGAAAAGTGATCAAAATAGAAAATAAGGTGGACAATGTCGGAAAACCAAGGAAAACGCTCGAGCAGATTGACAGTTGGCGCAAAGGGCTTGCGCGCTGATAGGCACCGAAATCAATCCGCTCGACCAGACGAACTCCGATGACAAATCTGACTCGACCAAGTTGCTCAAAATGGAAAACTAGTCCGACAATGTCACCAAGCCAAGGAGAACGCACGAGTGGAATGTCCCAGGAGCAGCCAAGCAGAGTTCAGGCCAGCGCCCGAAGGCCCTGTCGAGCAGACCAGCACGGAATCCAAGTTGCTCGACCAAACGAACGAAGCTAACAAATCTGGATCGACCAAAGTGATCGAAATGACAAATGACTTGGACGACATCACTTACCAGACAAAACGCACGAGCGGGATTGGTCAAGATGAGCAAAACGACGTTGGAGTTGCAAAAGCCCGCGCGCGCTGGGCCATGTCAATGGGCTCATGTGAGGCGGTTTGAGTTTGCTTGCCCACCAAGCCAAACGGATGTGGACCAGGCCCAAATAGAACTACTCGAAACCCTAGATGTTTTCCTATAAATAAGACCTCTTGGTCTAGGGTTTCAATCATCCAAAAATTCGAGTTTCACGTTCAAGGTTGATTCCGGTTTGAGTTGCAAGTTTAAGTGGAGACCCGAAACGGTAAAGCTTAAGCTGGGCAATCCATCCCATCATTCCCAAAAACGTGAACTCCGATCGGATCCCACAAACGAGCATTCCTTCTCACAAGCGAGCTCACCACTCCTCCTCTCGGCTGAAACCATCCGGCGTTCCTAGCATCCTCGGCACTCAGCCCTCACGGCCCGGCTCTTCCTTCTTAGTTCGGCAGTAGAGAAGCAATTTCTGTCTTTTTATTGTTTTGTATTACATGGATATGAGTAGCTAAGCCCTTTATTCGGGCTAGGGTTTTATACATTGTGACTAATGTTTGAGACTTCGTTCTTAATGCCATTTATGTTTTACTAATTCTCGTGCATTTATTTCTATCATTATTATCTGCCTGATACTTTGTCGTTTGGGTAGGTAGCACATCTAGGTCAAATAACACCTTTGTCGGGTTGTTTGATTTAGGAGGGAATTAGAAGCCTTTCACCTTTGTCGGGTTAGGTTGTGGCATAACACCTTTGTCGGGTTATTTGGGAAGTCACTTTTGTCGGGACGACCACACTTAGAAACATTGAATTAGATTGTTAGCAGTCGATGATGACAAGTCACAATTAGAACCCCTAGCCTGAGTAATCCTCTCTGATTGACATATCTCGCTCGTTCCCTATTCTCACACTTGTTTCCAAATCTCTTACAAACCCAATTGTTTCCTTCGTCAGAACAACAAGTAACCATCTAGCTCCCTAGGGTTCGACCCTTGCTTGCCGCTGTACTAACCCATAGCCAAGAGTAAGGAAATATAAATACAAATTTGCAGGTACCGACGACGCCTGTCAAATTTTGGCGCCGTTGCCGGGGAGCTACGCACGGTGAAATTGTTCTTTTTCTTTTTCAGTTTTATTTTTAGTTTTTTTTGTTTTTCGGTATTACAACAAAACTGCAGGATTCAAGCTACTAGTGACCGAGTTCAGCCCATAACAACGAGGAGATCACAAATCACCAGCGTCGCTCGTGACACGCAGCTATCTTCGTCCATTCGAGAATTTTGCGTAGGACTGCTATCCATCGGGGGTAGTTTCACATCTTGAATACATTGTGTCGAGAAAAATAAGCTTTCGAGGATTCTGTCACCAAGACTTACGAGTCTAAGGAGATTGGTTTTTAAGTGAGACCGTTTGTGACTCCAACAATTTCCTGGGAATCCTTCATTGTCTTAATTTCTTTGACATAATCCTTTCATTTGTGACGAACTCACGGTGCGATATAAGTTTCTGACAAAAGACGGCAGGCGCGGTTGCACGGTTACCATGTCTCATGCAGGTAGCCGCGTAGGCGACAACATCAACGAAGAAGTGGAACAGGTCGTTCGAGACATGGAAGGGCCACTTCCACAACACGAAGAGCGGAACCCGATGGGCCAGAACGGAGAGATCAGGGGGGCTGCCCCGAGACAACTTCAACACCAACCGGTCCAACAGTTCCAGCAACCACCACCACCTCTCCAACAATACCCGATGCTTCCACCACAGCAGTACCTTCAGCAGCAACATCAGGTTCCACCGGTCCAACCGAGGCGACAAGCACCGGCCGCTCTACGACAGCCGATCAGACGACCACGGCAGCCGGTCTTCAACGACGAGTATGACGAGGAGTACGACAATCAGGAGCTAACCATGGGAGAACTCTCGGCCCCCAACTTCAGAGACCAATCTTGGTGCATCTACGAAGGGCCAGACCTCGCAGCCATAACCATCAACACTTCAGTCGTCCATCATCTGCCCAAGTTCTCAGGAGCCAAGGGCGAATCAGCCACAACTCATCTGCAGCGCTATCACGGGATATGCCAGAACCTCAAGCCATACGGAGTCGAAGTCGAGGACTTCAAGTTAAAAGCTTTCTATTTCTCACTTGTAGACTCGGCCAACGATTGGTTCCTGTCCTTACCGTCGGGTAGTATTTACACATGGGACCAGATGCAGAGAAACTTCCTCAACAAGTACTACCCAGCAGGCAGAGCAATGCAGGTCCGAAGGCAGTTACAAGAGCTCAGACAAGGACCCAATGAGACCATGTACGAATATGTGGAGAAGTTCAACGCCCTAGAGAAGAGCTGCTGTAACCTTGGGCTCCCAGAGAAACTACTCGTGGAGTATATGTGATGGACCATAATTATACGAATCAAAAACACAGTAAAACTCACTAAATTAGACTGTTGGTCTATTTAACTTTTGCTTGTTAGTTCCGATATATTTCTACAGGGTATTTCAGAGCTTAGAGAGAATACATGCTAAAGAGGAGCTTTTAAAGCATAAAAGATGTTACGAGTCATTCCAAGGTCAAGATCATATGCCGACTGAAGAAATATCAAGGATCCTGACGTTGAATCACTCATAACAAATTAAGCAGAAGAGGAATCAAAGTCAGACGGAGCGAAATTGGACTGATAGTTTTGTGAAAAGACTGCACAAAACTGTCAAAATACACTCATGGACCAAGGTGACCGGCCACCATTCTTGGAGGTGGCCAAGGGAGGAGCTCCTCCCCTCATGGTGACCGGCCACCGGCGGCTCCTCCCCTCATGGTGACCGGCGGCTTTTGCTCCTCCATGGAAAGCTTGCCATGTGGTGGCTCCTCCACCACATCTTCACCTCCTCCTCCTCCTCCCTTGGATCAAAAACACATGGAAGCCATCTCCACCCTCCATTTCTCCTCCCTTTGGCTATAAATACAAGCCATTCTCCTCTCATTTGTATCATCCAAAAATCAACATTTCACTTATCTCTCTAAGTTTTGTAAGTTTGGCTTTGGAAATAAAAGATTGCTCCCTTGGCGCTTCAACGGTTGTAAGTATTTTAATATTTATTTACCGTCTTTAATTTCCAATTCCTTAGTTATAATGTTTAGCGCGATAAATAGTAGCTAAACTAGTCGTTCGGTAGAAGGGGTGGACTTGTATTATAAAATGTTTTAGACTATTAATTTAGTGTCTCGTCTTTGTATTCAAAACTTGTTCTATGTGCCATATATTAGATCAGAAATTCCAAGGTTGAGTGGATGCTTGAAATGGCAAAGCTCTTCTGTGGAAGTTCGCAAACATACTCGGATAAGTGGATGCTTGAAATGGCAAAGCTTATCTGAGGAGTTTGATCTCTCTCAAACACCATTTTGGGTAAATCGGAAAAGACAACCCAAAATGGATGCACATAGGCTAGTATACCTTGAAATGGGGTGCTAGTCTAAGTAGAACAAGGGCTTTACGTTTTTTGCAAAAGATTAGACAGTGTTGCAAGTCGAGTGCTTGAAATGGCCTTGATTCACTTTCGAACACTTTTGCAAAAGACTAGACATTGTGGCAAATCGAGCGCCGGAAAAGGCCTTGATACACGTTTGAATACTTAGAAGATTCACTAAGGGTCAATGATAAACAGGATATAATACAAGGCCCCTGAAACCGAACGCTTTCTTTTAATTGTAATAATTATCAGTTACTTTCCAGTACTAAAACCAACCAACCAATCAATCACCTAGCTGGTAGCTTTAAAACCAACCAACCAACCAACCTAAAACACGCCCTCCCGCTGAATAATCCCCTCAAAGAACAATTATCCCCCTAATTCCCTTGGGTTCGACCCCTACTTACCACTTACTACCCAGTAGTGTAGTCGCGAGTAGCGGAAAATATAAATTTATTTTCCACAGAGAACATTGCACCTTAACGACAGTGCAATGGGCTCCGTCAAAATTGGCGCCGTTGCCGGGGAATTAGCCATCGGATAAGTTCTTTAAATCAATACGCACTCGAAACAACCATGTCTCGCGAAGAAAGTCATCATGACTACCAGGATGACGACGAGATAAACCTGTACGATCGAAACAATGAGGTGCCACTTCCATTTATGGATGATCCAGAGCAACTCATCTGAAGCAGACGAGCTCGTGATAAGGAAGCCATCAGAAGAAACCAAGAACCACCCGAGGACCGAAATGCAGCTGGTCCAGTACGACAACCCCCTAGATATCCACCACCCCCACAACCTAGACAAGTGCCAAGACAAGGACCCGCTTTCGATGACTACTACGGAGATAACAACAACTACCGCGAACCTACATTGAGAGAGCTCTCGGCACCAGATTTCAGAGTTCAGCCGTGGTGTATCTATGAAGGCCCGGAGCTAGAAAACATCGTCATCAACACTTCAGTGGCCCACAACTTGCCAAAATTCTCAGGAACTCGTGGAGAATCAGCAATGACTCATCTCCAGCGCTTACATGGGATTTGCCAAAACCTCAAACCGAATGGCGTAAACGTAGACGACTTTAAGTTAAAGGCGTTCTATTTTTCCCTCATTGACGCGGCAAACGACTGGTTCCTTTCATTGCCTTCCGGAAGCATCAGAACATGGGCTCAGATTCAGAAAAAGTTCTTAGACAAATATTACCCAGTAGGAAGAGCAATGCAAGTAAGGAGGCAACTGCAGGACATCAGGCAAGGACCCAACGAAACCATGTACGATTACCTGGAAAAATTCAACCGCCTGGAGAGAAGCTGTTGTACCCTTGGACTGCCCGAGAAACTCACCGTCGAGTATCTCATTAACGGATTAAGACCCTTAGACAAAATGCTCCTGGATGCCTCAGCTGGAGGGTCCATGATGAATCTATCATTAAGTGGCATAAGGAATCTTATCACCAACTTTGCTGAGAATGCCCGATTCAGAGAAGAGACAACTCAGCAGGAAGAATTCTCCCGGACAAAAAATGTGGCAAAAGCGGAAACGTCGATGAGCTCTATGCCTGAAGAGATGAAGCAGCTAAAGGAGATGATGATTCAAATCCTACGAAGGCAGCCAGTTTCGATAAAACCTTGCGAGTTCTGTTGTTCTGTAGACCACAAAACTGACGCATGTCCAACATTAATAGAAGAGGAACCGGCAGAAGTGAATGCAGTAGAAGGATACCAAGGATACAACAACAACAGTAATGACAGAGCCGGACAAAACAGACAGTATGGTCAAGCAACCAACTCGAGCTGGCGTAACAATAACTATTCTCAGAAGTACGCACAACCAGCTGTCCCTCAACTAGCTCAGTCATTCTACCAAACCCCCCATCGGCAGTATAACCAGAACGCTCCATCAGCAGGCCAATATCAGCAAAGAGGACCAAATCAGTACCAAACCAGCCCGCATAATCAGCAAGAACCAACCAAGTCGCTTGATGACACTATGAAGGAGCTCGCAGGAAGCATAAGTCAATTGGGTACTTCGCTACACCAATACCAGGCGAAAACTGACGGGGCAATTTCAGAATTAACCAAACAAATGTCCCAGCTCGCCACGGTAATTTCAACACTCACTAATGAACCTGGCAGACTCCCTTCACAAACCATCCAAAACCCAAAGGCGAATCTTAGCATGATAAAAAGGTCAAACGAAAAGGCGACGCTAGGAAAAGTAACACGATCCCCAACTTACAAATTTACGAACAAGCACTTCGCCCGTAGGCATCGTCCTGATTGGAATCAAGAGGAAGACCGACCCAATGATGGCAAAACATGGGTCATGCATGCCGACAATGGACGATATGCATTCACCGTTTGCATAACACCACCGCCAATTATACACTCCGACGTACCAGCATCTGGATGGGATAACACTGACAAATTAAGGTGGAACTCTCCAACTGATACTTATGCGTCTGAGCAAAATATTAGGGGATCCAGTTATGCTAATCCTAAGTCAAGGAGTGGGCAGAGTGACCCGACAATTACAAAAGCCCTCATTTCAGATCATGAGTCACAACCGGAAAGAGATAAAGACCCAGGGGCTTTCACAGTCACCTGCGGTATTGGTGAAACTCAGATTCATAAGTGCCTGGTCGATCTTGGAGCTGCTGTCAACGCCATGCCCTCCTCCTTATATTACTTGTTAGGACTTGGTCCATTGAAGCCACCCATGACAAATATCGAGCTAGGAGATAAATCGTGCATCCGTCCGGTTCGAGTGCTGGAAGACGTAATACTCCATGTGGGAGAGCTTCTCGTTGCTGCAGACTTTTATGTGATACAAACGGGAGAGACCAGCGAAGACGACCCTCCAACAATAATCTTGGGACGACCATTCCTCTACGCTACTAAGGCAAGGATCGATGTGGGCAAGGGCTCATTATCGCTTAAGTTCGGCGGCAAAATTGCATATTTCTACATTGACAATAGCCGCACGGATGCAAAGAAACCGCCAGATATAATACCTATCTCAGATCGCGGTACGCAGATTTCCGACCTGCCAAAAGAGACCGAAAAAGTAACAAGACCAGCAGATATGGTCAAAGTTCCTTCTCCTTCTCAGAAGCAATGGAGAGAAAAAATACCAAAACCATGGGGTTCTAACACGCACAAGAAATCGGGAAAAGGCAAGGCAAGAAGCAACACAGGAACGGTGGCAAAATACGACCTGAGCCACCCATGGGACCCAAACCAGTAATCCACAACGAGGTACTGTCGAGCCAACGACGTTAAACAAGTGCACTGGTCGGGAGGTAACCCGACACTATCTTACTTTATGTCATTTAAATTCTGTCATTTAATTTTCTGTCTTAGTCATTCTCACATATATATATTAGCTTGCATGACTTTTGAACTAAGGCACGCCTTCGTTCAAAAGTGTGGGGTGAGAACCACCGTTGTATATAAATAACATGCTTGCTGTTTTCTTTTTTTAGTAATAGTATCTTTTTGAAAATATGAACTTAAGAATGTGAAAAAGATAGATCTTAGTTCATGCATTAACCTTGTGAAAATTCAAATTGTTTAAAAGTTTAGAATGTAACTTTTCATTTGTCCTTTGTGCTGAGATAAACTAAGGATGTGGAGTTGAGATAAACCGCCCTAGAGAGGCTTGGCAAGCAATCGAAGGATCGAATCAAACTATATGGTTTTCGAAGTCAGTGGAGGCTGCACTTCGGGTTTCAGTGAAGATTGAAGTCATCTCCGCCATGCAGTGTTTATGCAAAAAAGAAAAAAGGCCAGGACGGGAATCAGACCGTCCTCTCTCTTGTTAAAGTAGCCGAGAAAATGGACGAGCGACCCTCATCTTGACCCGCGCGAAACAACAACGATGAGAGGAGCGGGGAGGTATTTCCCTAGGCTTGCGGGCGATGATTGGACCTCCCAAAAAGGCTTGAGAAAATGGACTAGCAAAGCCACAAAAGGCGAAAAGCTCGAAGAAGCAAATCAAGAGGCCAAAGGCCCAAAATTGTGAAGGTTTTAACCAAGCAAAAAGTGAAGTACTCAAAGAGTCAAATCAAAGGCCAAAGGCCGATTCATTACAAAAGCAGTCCCTCGCCAAAAGAAAAATCAAAGTACTCAAACCAGTGAAACCCAAACCAAATCACGTGCTAGAGAAAACTACAAGGAAACCATATAGTGAGAGACAATCCCGAAGTTGCAGTCCAGGAGCCTAAAAAGGGCTATCTCCCGAAACATCCAATATAATTTGTATCTCAGCACGGAGGTACAAGTATTAAGTTTCTTCTATTTATTTACGCAGTTTAATTTGGTAATAAGTAGTAATGCATGAATTAGGATAGATCAAGTACCACAGTCTAATTTTCATATTCCAAAACCAACTTAGAGTGCCGCCCTTTAATAGCATTGTTCGGGACGAACAACTAAAAGTGTGGGGTGATCTGATGGACCATAATTATACGAATCAAAAACACAGTAAAACCCACTAAATTAGACTGTTGGTCTATTTAACTTTTGCTTGTTAGTTCCGATATATTTCTACAGGGTATTTCAGAGCTTAGAGAGAATACATGCTAAAGAGGAGCTTTTAAAGCATAAAAGATGTTACGAGTCATTCCAAGGTCAAGATCATATGCCGACTGAAGAAATATCAAGGATCCTGACGTTGAATCACTCATAAAAAATTAAGCAGAAGAGGAATCAAAGTCAGACGGAGCGAAATTGGACTGATAGTTTTGTGAAAAGACTGCACAAAACTGTCAAAATACACTCATGGACCAAGGTGACCGGCCACCTTGCTTGGAGGTGGCCAAGGGAGGAGCTCCTCCCCTCATGGTGACCGGCCACCGGCGGCTCCTCCCCTCATGGTGACCGGCGGCTTTTGCTCCTCCATGGAAAGCTTGCCATGTGGTGGCTCCTCCACCACATCTTCACCTCCTCCTCCTCCTCCCTTGGATCAAAAACACATGGAAGCCATCTCCACCCTCCATTTCTCCTCCCTTTGGCTATAAATACAAGCCATTCTCCTCTCATTTGTATCATCCAAAAATCAACATTTCACTTATCTCTCTAAGTTTTGTAAGTTTGGCTTTGGAAATAAAAGATTGCTCCCTTGGCGCTTCAACGGTTGTAAGTATTTTAATATTTATTTACCGTCTTTAATTTCCAATTCCTTAGTTATAATGTTTAGCGCGATAAATAGTAGCTAAACTAGTCGTTCGGTAGAAGGGGTGGACTTGTATTATAAAATGTTTTAGACTATTAATTTAGTGTCTCGTCTTTGTATTCAAAACTTGTTCTATGTGCCATATATTAGATCAGAACTTCCAAGGTTGAGTGGATGCTTGAAATGGCAAAGCTTATCTGAGGAGTTTGATCTCTCTCAAACACCATTTTGGGTAAATCGGAAAAGACAACCCAAAATGGATGCACATAGGCTAGTATACCTTGAAATGGGGTGCTAGTCTAAGTAGAACAAGGGCTTTACGTTTTTTGCAAAAGATTAGACAGTGTTGCAAGTCGAGTGCTTGAAATGGTCTTGATTCACTTTCGAACACTTTTGCAAAAGACTAGACAGTATGGCAAATCGAGCGCCGGAAAAGGCCTTGATACACGTTTGAATACTTAGAAGATTCACTAAGGGTCAATGATAAGGAGGATATAATACAAGGCCCCTGAAACCGAACGCTTTCTTTTAATTGTAATAATTATCAGTTACTTTCCAGTACTAAAACCAACCAACCAATCAATCACTTAGCTGGTAGCTTTAAAACCAACCAACCAACCTAATACACGCCCTCCCGCTGAATAATCCCCTCAAAGAATAATTATCCCCCTAATTCCCTTGGGTTCGACCCCTACTTACCACTTACTACCCAGTAGTGTAGTCGCGAGTAGCGGAAAATATAAATTTATTTTGCACAAAGAACATTGCACCTTAACGACAGTGCAGTGGGCTCCGTCAATATGCTAGACGGCCTAAGGCGACTGGACCGAAAGCTACTAGATGCCTCGGCTGGAGGCAACCTTATGAACTTGTCCCCAGCAGGTGTGAGACGTAAGATCATGGCAGTGGCAGAAAGTGAACGGTTCCAGGACGAGTCCAACAAAGAAGAAGAGTTCAGTCGAACCAGGAACGTGTCGAAGGTTGAGCCCCCATCCAATGCCATGGCCGAAGAGATCAGGCAGCTCAAGGAGATGATGCAGCAGGTTATCAGAAGGTAGCCGGTCCAAGTCAGGCCTTGCGAGTTCTGTGGAGCCACAGATCACAAAACAGACGCATGCCCAACCATAGTGGAGGACGACCAGGGCGTGGTAAATGCAGTAGGCGACTACCAGGGCTATGGCAACCGAGCTGGTCCAGTCCGACAGTATGGAGCATCCGCGACCGGGCAAGGGAGTCAGAACAACCAGCAGTGGAGGAATGACAACCAGCACAACCACGTTCCTCAACCGGCCCATCAGCAGTATTACCGGCCACCTCATCGCCAACAACAGGGCAACTACAGTGGTCCGAGCCAGTACCAACAACGAGGGCCAAACCACAATCAGACAGGCCCGAGTCAACAAGCGTCGAGCAAATCACTGGAGGATGTGGTAAAAGAGCTGGCAGCTAGCACCCAGCAGTTGGCCACTTCGTTGCACCAATATCAGGCCAAGACCGAGGGAACTGTAACCGAGCTGACCAAGCAGATGTCCCAGATAGCCACTGCGGTGTCTGAACTCAAGAATGAGCCAGGACGGTTGCCCTCACAGACCATACCCAATCCGAGAGGAAACATCAGCACGTTGGCCATGGTAGAGGACACGGGTACAGAGAACGAAGAAAAGGAGCCGGAACCAGTACAGATCGCGTCCGAAGGAGACATTAGCTCGATGCTAATGTCTAAAGCGGACGCGTCCATAATGTTAAAGCCGGACGTGACCTGCACTGATGTACAAACCCGAGCTGACCCTTTGCCTTCATTTTCTATGCAGGCTATTGCTCCTCAAAGACACATGATTGACAAGGATGAGCTAGGAGACAGATTGGAGGTGAGGCGTGAACAGAACAGCCCAATGATGGAGCACCCACTCGCTGCGAGTCATAAGGCACCGCCATGAAAGAGTAAGGACCCAGGTGCCTTCACGGTCACCTGTGGTATCGGTGAGACTCAAATACACCACTGTTTGATTGATTTGGGTGCCGCTGTTAATGTTATGTCGTATTCATTGTATTGCTCGTTGGGACTTGGTCCATTGAAACCGCCTAAGTTGTTAATTGAATTAGGGGATAAGTCACTTATTCGTCCTATTGGTTTGCTAGAGGATCTCACACTCCGAGTAGGAGACCTTTTTGTTCCTGCAGATTTTTATGTCTTGCAGATGGGAGATGCTAGAGACGACGATCCTCCAGCACTTATCTTGGGTCGGCCATTCCTCTTCGCCACAAGGACCAAGATTGACATGGGCCCAGGCTTATTGTCACTTGCGTTTGGTGGCACGACATCAGATTTCTACATTTACGGGGATGATGACCATCCATGCATAAAGAAACCACCGGACATAGTGAACACATCATATCTTGGTGCTCTAGTTCCTGACCTACCGAATGAGACGGCGCATGAGACTGGACCAGCAGCTATGGTCAAGGTGTCCTCGCGGATTCGAGGGAATGTGAAGGCGAACCCGCCTGATCAATGGAGAGCAGATCCGAGCACATCTTTACACGGCAATTTCGGGCACATTGAAGAAGCAGCTGAGAAGAAGTTTGACCTCACACGTCCATGGGATCCTAACTTGTGATCCCTAAAGAGGTAACGTCGAGCCAACGACGTAAAACAAAGGCGCTCGCGGGGAGGCAGCCCGGCATTTCTTTTTTTACAGTTTTATTTATTTGGTTTTCTGTTTATTTGAGTCTTGAGTCATACTCATCACATTGTACTTGGGAAAGAAGATGATTTTCATGCAGGGGACAGATGCGAGCGCATGAGGAGACTGTGCGAGCGCACGGCTGGGAATTCAACCGCATGCAAGCACGCAAGGCCATCCGAGATGTTTGCGTAAGACTGCTATCCATCGGGGGTAGTTTCACACCTTGAATAAATTGTGTCGAGAAACATAAGCTTTTGAGGATTCTGTCACCAAGACTTACGAGTCTAAGGAGATTGGTTTTTAAGTGAGACCGTTTGTGACTCCACCAATTTCCTGGGAATCCTTTATTTGTCTTAATTTCTTTGACATAGTCCTTTCATTTTGTGACGAACTCACGTTGCGATACAAGTTTCTACCAAAAGAAGGCAGGCGCAATGGTACTCTTCAAGGACTCAAAGGAGAATGGTCAGCTGTTTCTGAACATCACGCATCGCACGAGGGAAGTGCCTGTCCAACCTTACTCTCTTCTTATTTCCCTTTTGTTTGTTTGCATGCATAGTCGTGTCTTTGAACTTAAGATGAGCCGTGAGGACACGTCAGTTCAAAAGTGTGGGGTGGGAGAGTCAGTCATTGTGTCAGCACGTTTACTTTCCTGCACCTGCATAGAGTCAGCACGTTTCCCGAAATTTTTAAATTTTTTGTACATATTTCTTCTCTATTTCCTAGATTTGCGGTATTGAATACTGAGGATGTGAAATAGATAGAGCCGATTACATGCATATCTTTGGTGAAATTAGAATTGTGCGATTACATGCGAATCTAACCCATTACGTGCCTTTGTAAGTTGAGATAAACAGGGATGTGGAGTTGATAGAAACGTCCTAGAGAGACTTGACAGAACATTCAAAGGACCGAATTCGAGTTATATGGTTATGCGGATTTCGTGGAGGCTAGCACTTCGAGACGACATGGTTACGAGTCGGCTCCGCCACTGCAGTCCTTATGCGGTTCGGTGGGACGGGAATACATCACACCGTCCAAACTCTAGTCCAAGTAGCCGGGAAAATAGACGAGCGACCCTCGGCTTGACTCGCGTCAAAAGGATGAGGATGAGTGAGAGCAAGTAGGTACGAGCAGTCACAATCCGCAACGCAAAAAAAAACAAATTCATTCCATTGTGAAGTCGTACACCGCCACAAAGTGAAGTGCCCCATTGATACATCAAACCGAGTCACCACAAGCTGTCCGAAAAGAACTCAAACACCTTGGAGCTCGAATCAATCACGTGCAAGAGAAAGCAATGAAGCATAACCATATGGCAAGAGCTCGGCCCCGAGGGTGCAGATCATGGGTCTAAAAAGGACTATCTCTCGAGACATCCGAATTGATTTGCATCTCGGCCCAAAGGTAACACGTATCATTATTTCCATGTTTGAGCACAAGGCGTTTAGTAACGAGTATGCGTGGAAACGTGAAATCTAGATTAGCGGAGTCATGTTCATGTAGCAATATCTAGGATGCCGAAGAATTGTGATGTTGCATTTGTTTTCCTCTTATGACCAAGTTCTTGTTCGGGACGAACAAGTTTAAGTGTGGGGTGGTTTGATGAGCCGTATTTATACGACTCATCGAGTCAACAAATCCCATCATTTCCGACACTTTATTATGCGAACCAGTTACTTTTGGTGTTGTTTTGCATTTCAGGTGCTTCGGAAGCTCTAGGAGGAAACGCGCTTAAAAGATGGCTTTCTGAGCTAAAAACATCACAAGGAGCCGAGCTGACCAGCACCAAATTCAAGTTGCTCGGGCAAACGAGCTGATCTGACGAATCCACCTCGAGCAAAGTGATCAAAATAGAAAATAAGGTGGACAATGTCGGAAAACCAAGGAAAACGCTCGAGCAGATTGACAGTTGGCGCAAAGGGCTTGCGCGCGCTGATAGGCACCGAAATGAATCCGCTCGACCAGACGGACTCGGATGACAAATCTAACTCGACCAAGTTGCTCAAAATGGAAAACTAGTCTGACAATGTCACCAAGCCAAGGAGAACGCACGAGTGGAATGTCCCAGGAGCAGCCGAGCAGAGTTCCAGGCCAGCGCCCGAAGGCCCTGTCGAGCAGACCAGCACGGAATCCAAGTTGCTCGACCAAACGAACGAATCTAACAAATCTGGCTCGACCAAAGTGATCGAAATGACAAATGACTTGGACGACATCACTTACCAGACAAAACGCACGAGCGGGATTGGTCAAGATGAGCAAAACGACGTTGGAGTTGCAAAAGCCCGCGCGCGCTGGGCCAGGTCAATGGGCTCATGTGAGGCGGTTTGAGTTTGCTTGCCCACCAAGCCAAACGGATGTGGACCAGGCCCAAATAGAACTACTCGAAACCCTAGATGTTTTCCTATAAATAAGACCTCTAGGTCTAGGGTTTCAATCATCCAAAAATTCGAGTTTCACGTTCAAGGTTGATTCCGGTTTGAGTTGCAAGTTTAAGTGGCGACCCAAAACGGTAAAGCTTAAGCGGGGCAATCCATCCCATCATTCCCAAAAACGTGAACTCCGATCGGATCCCACAAACGAGCATTCCTTCTCACAAGCGAGCTCACCTCTCCTCCTCTCGGCTGAAACCATCCGGCGTTCCTAGCATCCTCGGCACTCAGCCCTCACGGCCCGGCTCTTCCTTCTTAGTTCGGCAGTAGAGAAGCAATTTCTGTCTTTTTATTGTTTTGTATTACATGGATATGAGTAGCTAAGCCCTTTATTCGGGCTAGGGTTTTATACATTGTGACTAATGTTTGAGACTTCGTTCTTAATGCCATTTATGTTTTACTAATTCTCGTGCATTTATTTCTATCATTATTATCTGCCTGATACTTTGTCGTTTGGGTAGGTAGCACATCTAGGTCAAATAACACCTTTGTCGGGTTGTTTGATTTAGGAGGGAATTAGAAGCCTTTCACCTTTGTCGGGTTAGGTTGTGGCATAACACCTTTGTCGGGTTATTTGGGAAGTCACTTTTGTCGGGACGACCACACTTAGAAACATTGAATTAGATTGTTAGCAGTCGATGATGACAAGTCACAATTAGAACCCCTAGCCTGAGTAATCCTCTCTGATTGACATATCTCGCTCGTTCCCTATTCTCACACTTGTTTCCAAATCTCTTACAAACCCAATTGTTTCCTTCGTCAGAACAACAAGTAACCATCTAGCTCCCTAGGGTTCGACCCTTGCTTGCCGCTGTACTAACCCATAGCCAAGAGTAAGGAAATATAAATACAAATTTGCAGGTACCGACGACGCCTGTCAATAGCACTTCGAGATTTTATGGTTCAGAGTTGGCTCCGCCACTGCAGCATTTATAGAAGTAGGCGGGACGGGAAAATAAACCGTCCTATCTCTAGTCTTAAGTAACCGGGAAAAGGTGGAGGACCCCATCTTGACTCGCGTCAAAAAGAGCAAGAATGAGAAAGAGCGGGGAGGTATTTCTATATGCTTATGGGCGATATTGGACTTCCTTCAAAAGAAAAAAAGGAAAAGGACAAGCAATTCACAATCAAGGAGCAAAGCTCAAGAAAAATCAGCCAAGTTCTGAACGTTTATACAGAAAAAGTGAAGTATATCATTCATACATCAAGAGCCAAAGGCCAAAGAAAGTTCACTACATCAAAAGCTGTCCTACAAAAGAAGAAATAAAAGCTCAAAACTTTGCCAGTGAAAGCAATGAAGTATAACCATATAGCTAGAGTTCAAGAAAGCGAATGCAGATCATGGGTCTAAAGAGGACTATCTCCCATTCATCCGAATTGATTTGAATTTCAGCTCAAAGGTAACATGTATCAAGTTAATTCTGTGTTGAGCATGATGATTTGAGTAACGATTGAGTTATGCATAGAAAAGCTGAATCTAGACTAACAACTCATATTCATATAGCATTTATCCAGGACGTCGTGGAAATTGTGGTGTTATATTCGTTTTCCTTCTATGACATGTTCTTGTTCGGGACGAACAAGTTTAAGTGTGTGGTGGTTTGATGAGTCGTGTTTATATGACTCGTCGAACTAACTAATCCCATTTATTTCGACTATTTTATATACAAACATTTACTTCTTAGTATGGTTTTGCATTTCAGGTGGTTCACAAGCTCTAGGAGGAAACGCGCATAAAAGACGCCAAATTGTGTCAAAAACACCGCAGTGGCAGACCAGACCAGACCTTCGGAGGTTCGACGGAGTGATGGGAATTGACCACTGGTCAGAAAAATATGAGCTACATTTCATTGCGTAGCTGACTCAGTTCCCTACAACTCTCTAGTTCACACCGAGAGCAGCCGAGGTCATTTGGATGGTCAAATCAAGAGTCGAAGTCGGAACTGGCACGCAGAATGAAGAGGCTGAGACAGCGTGAGTCGCGCACAAAAAAGACATTAGCGCATTGCTAATGTCAACGCTGGACGCGACTGATGATGTCAGCAACGCGTTTTGATGACGTCAGCAGTTCCGAGAATTGGCAATTTTAGCCCAAAAACAGATTTAGAAACCCAGTTTTCTTATAAATAAAAGGTTTGGAGAAGGGTTTCATCATTCGAAGGGTGAGAGAATCAACAAGATGGCTCTGGAGGAGAACGCGAAGCTTTCGACGAGAGCAGAGATTTTTCTACTACTTTTCATTATGAATACTTTGTGTTTTCTTTTAATGATTATGTGTAGCTAAATTCCTATTTCAGTTTAGGGTTTCATACATTGTGACTACGTTTTGAGACTTTTGTTTTTAATGCAGTTTTATGTTTCACTAGTTCTTGCTTTTAGCGCATGAATTAACTTGTTGGGTTTAGTGGAAGCTTTGTCGCAAAGCTTAATCAAACAACTAATTCTTATTGTTAACATCCACTGGATACTTTGTCGTAAAGGTAGATAGTAACACCTAGACTTAATAATACCTTTGTCGAATTATTGTGTTTAGGAAAGAACTAGAAGTCTAACACCTTTGTCGGATTAGATTCTGGGTATCACCTTTGTAGGGATACTTAGGCTTGTTACCTTTGTCAGAATAACCACACTTAGAAACTTGGAATTTGATTATTAGTTGTCAATGATAAACGTATCACAATAGAAAATCTAAGCTGAATATCTTCTCTGTTTGGAATCTTTATTCGTGTTTTTCTCTTTTGCACTCACAATTGCTAACCCCCCCCCCCCCCCTTTCTTTAATTGTCTACAGATACGACTTCACAAACCAGCTCTCTTGGGTTCGACCCTGCTTACCGCTAGCTAGTAGTTGTGTGAGATTATAAATTTAAGTTTGACGCGTCAATTTTCCATACATGTCATCAACGCAACACCTCAGTTTGTCATCACACATCACAGTACACGTGAGCTTCTTTCCTTTCCTTTTTTTCTTTCCTAATTGGTAATGTCTAGCCTTAACTCGTAGGACTCTTCCCGGTCGACACAAACGACACAAAATCACAACCATTGGCATACCAGTTGTCGATTCTTCTTCAATGTTTGCCAAATTTGCATATCTCAGCACTGCACAATAGGTCATCATTTTCCTTCAACTACCTAAAAGGTCATTATCATTGCAACAATTTTCCCTCGTTCTTTCACCCCATGTTGATGGGTTCATCGCCGATTGATTGAGTTGCTGACTTCTTATTTCCCTCAATCTCCTCTGTTAAACAGCTTTCTTGTCCTCTTGAATCTCATCATCCAAGAGATCCAAGTTTTATTATCTTCCTACTCATCTGCTCTCATCTTCAATCTTTATCTGCTCCATAAACTTTGTAGCCAAATAAATGCAAGGCATCCTTACAGGTAGGGATGCACAACCGGTCCGACCCGGACCGATGAACCGGAAATTTTCAAAACTTTGGATCGTGGACCAGACCGGACCGGTGGATCGGATTTTTTGTGAAAAGTGGAACGGACCAGACCGAATCACCTTAAATTTAAGGTTCGGACCGAATCCGGACCGGAATTTTACGGTCCGAGTCGGACTATGGACCAAAAATTCTCAAAATTATGGATCGTGGATCGGACCGAGATTTTTACGTTCCGGTCCGGTCCAAATTTGTGCATCCCTACTTACATGTCATTCGTGTTATTTACCTCAACTCATAGCTGGCTACATCTCCAATCTTTTACATAAATTAGAAACCCCCTTTTGAAAAGCAGTGGCTCCAGAAATCCAAGCAGGTCATGCCTCCACACACTCAGCTTCTGCGCATCAATCCTCATATGGTTCAATTCCTAACGCACCTCAAATTTGACTTCCATATAGGCGCCCAACCAACTTTGTCAAAACATATGGCCATAACCTACTAAAATCAGGCTGGAGTTCTGACCTTGCTCTCAGGAATTTCATCTAACAACTTTAAAGTAGTTCTCAACTTAATGTCCAACGCTCTGGCCATGTATATATTGTGTTGCACCACCTTGTCTTTCGTCTACCACTTCTACTCCAACATGTATGTGACGACTTCATCAAGCCATAAAACAGTTTCCTCTCATCTTTACAAACATCCGCTTGTCTGCAATTCAAATTTGTGCATCCCTACTTACAGGCCTTTCTTGTTATTTACCTCAACTCTTAGCTGGCTACATCTCCAATCTCCTACATAAATTAGAAACCCCCTTTTCAAAAGCAGTGGCTCCAGAAATCCAAGCAGGGCATGCCTCCACACACTCAACTTCTGCGTATTAATCCACATATGGTTCAATTCCTAGCGCGCATCAAATTTAACTTCCATATCAGCGCCCAACTAACTTTGTCAAAACATATGATGCCAAAACCTACTAAACCAAGCTGGAGTTCTGACCTTCCTCTCAAGCATTTCATCAAACAACTTTAAAAGTAGCTCTCAACTTAATGTCTAACGCCCTGGCCCTGTATATATTGTGTTGCACCACCTTGTCTTTCGTCTACCACTTCTACTCCAACATGTATGTGACGACGTCATCAAGCCATAAAACATTCTCCTCTCATCTTTACAAACATCCGCTTGTCTGCAATATAAATTCTCTATTGCCATAATTTTATCGGCCTTCAGTCTCCATGAATATGTCTTGATCCTTTTAACGGAACCTCTATTTCCTCTATGGGTCAACTTGGATCAATCCGCCGGCTCGGAATCACACACGCTCAATTGCTGCCGCTCATCTTGGCATCGCTCCTCCTGGACAAACACCTTAGATTTGCATCAACCTCCAAAACAATTCAATAGAAACCTTTTCCGACCAGACAACCTGCCCTCCAAATCAGATCAAATTGAATTCACTCGCTTCCAAAAAATTAAATTTCCGACCTGAGTTTCTCCACCGATTTCACTCGATCGGCGTCTCAACCGCTCTGGCTGAACTCTCGCCGCTGCAAAACCGCTCCCATCTACTTATTGTGGTTTCCCCGCAGCAGTCAACACATATTTTTGTACTTCTCCGCGTCCACCTCCAACGCCCTCTCATCTTCTGATGTCTCTGCGTTGTTGATTTGTTTCTGCTCCTCTTCTTCTCTCCGGTCCACATAATATCACAACTCACAAAATAATAGATCCGGCGGACAGCCGCCGGAAGGCGAAACTCAGGATCTAAAACCTTCGACTCTGATACCACGTGTTAAGTTCAGAAGATGAAAAGAATCCAAATTACGTATTTAATTCTGTCGAACGATACAGGTATATAATTAACGTTTACAAACATAAAAGTCCTACACTAATACCAGAAATTAGCACCACTTATTGACTTATTCCAACTAATCATAAATTATATCTTTAACATATTGATAAATCCCTGAAAATCATTCTTGAATATCCGCTATTGAAGCCTTACATGAAGAAGCGCAAGTGAAGGCCCACCGCCAAACTAACAAAACGGTCCCTCCCATTTGGTTCCCCCTAATTTAACTACGTCCCTCAGTGCTAGCCATCTAAGTAGCACGGAAACCTCTATATGGGTCATGTACCGGTGTCGGAAACCCGGAAACCGCCAGAAACCGCCGGAAATGGTCAACAGAGGTTTCAGAAACGGTCAACTGCGGTTTCAGACACGGTCAACGGGGAAGAAACGACTGGGAAACTTGAGGAAACCGAACGCTGCGTTTTTGGGCCTTTTTGGGCCTGTTTTAATTTAAAATTCAATTGAAAGAAAACTGACCTAAATCGCAATCTCCTTCTCCTGTCTCGCTCGCCATCTCCGCTCGACGCGGCTCGCCATCTCCGGTCGCCATCTCCGATCGACACGACTATAGTAAACAATCAGGTTAGCTTTTCCATTTTCTACCGTCTGCCCTCCATCTTCGCTCACTTTCCTGGTCACTGACTTGGTTATTTCCACTTGGAATGTTTCACTGACTTTTTGATGATTTTTGAATAAGCTGATTGTTGTCTGTTGATATATAAATTAACATAATATTGGTTGTTTGCTGGATGTATTTTGTTTGTACTGCTGAATGATTTGTGTTCTTATTTCCTGCTCATTTGATTTTTGTTTGTACTGCTGAATGTTTCCATAATATTGTTTGCTGAATATATTTTTGTGTTCTTCTGAATGATTTGATTGTTAAATGCTTTTGATGTTGGTGAATGTTTCAGAAAGTATGGCAAGCAGTGGAAGTGGTACTGGTAGCTGTAGCTCAACAAAAGAGAAGGAGAAGGAAGAAAGTCCTATATGGCAATTTGTTGAAAAAGGCGAAAAAACTGGCACTGGTGGAGGGAATGTAACATGGAAATGTAAGATATGCGGTGAAACTAAGCAGGGAACTTTAACAAGAGTCAAGGCTCATCTTTTAAGTGTTAATCGCAAAGGAAGTTTTCTTTGCAAGCAAGTAACAATGGAACAAATTCGTGAAATGAAGAGACTTGATGAAGAATATGAAGCTAAACTGATTCGAACGGCGCCTAGAGCAGTTCCTCTCCCTTCTGGACCTTCGATATGTGCTCGTTCAGTTCAAGTTGATAGTTACAATTCTGGTCCAACAAAGAAGCGAAGAGGTGGTTCTGATATTGAGAAGTCTTTTGACAATCAAGCTAGGAGTGAGCTTGATTGCGCAATTGCTAGGATGTTCTATACTAGTGGCTTGCCTTTCTCTCTTACGAGGAATCCTAATTATTTTAGTTGCTTTACTTTGGCAGCCAATAGCAAATTGAGTGGCTATATACCTCCAGGGTACAATCGGATAAGAACCACGCTACTTGAAAATGAAAAGAAGCATGTTGATTTGCTATTGGCTCCTATTAAGAGCACTTGGGGAGCTAAAGGAGTTACTATTGTGAGTGATGGCTGGAGTGATCCATCAAGGAGGCCTTTAATTAATTTTATAGTTTGTTCTGAAAGTGGGCCTATGTTCATGAAATCGGTGGATTGTAGTGGTGAGTTTAAAGGTGGAGACTTCATTGCTCGTTTGTTTAGAGAAGTAATTGATGAAGTTGGGGATGAAAATGTGGTTCAAATTATCACTGACAATGCTAGCAATTGCAAAGCCGCTGGAGAGATCATTGAAGGTTATTATCCACACATTTATTGGACGCCATGTGTTGTTCACACTCTCAATCTTGCATTGAAGAATATTTGCGCTGCGAGGAATATAAATAACAACGAGGAAACATATATTGAATGCCATTGGATCACTGAGATTCACAATGATGTTGTTCGAATCAAAAACTTCAGTGTGAATCATGGTATGAGGTTGTCAATTTATTTGCGCTTCAGCGCACTTAAGTTGCTTTCAGTTGCTGACACTCGCTTTGCTTCGGTAGTTATCATGCTTAAAAGATTTAAGCTTGTCAAGAGTGCTTTGGAAAGCATGGTTATTTGTGACCGATGGACGACATATAGGGATGATGATCAAGCTAAGGCTAGATTTGTGAGGGATACAATATTGAACGAAGATTGGTGGGATAAAGTGGATTACATTCTTGCCTTTACAACTCCCATTTATGATATGATCAGAGTTTGTGACACTGATAAGCCTTGCCTCCATTTGGTGTATGAGATGTGGGATGTGATGATAGAGAAGGTGAAGAAGGTTATTTATGAGCACGAGCATATTGAGAATGAGGACTATGAGTTTGCTAGCTCCACTTTCTTTGATGTTGTGCATAAGATACTTGTTGCTCGTTGGGCCAAAAGTAGCACATCACTCCATTGTTTAGCTCATTCGTTACACCCAAGGTAAAAATATTACAATAAACTTATTATTTACAACATGCTAAACAATGTTATATGTTTAACACTTATTTTTTTATAGGTATTACAGTAAAGAATGGCTTGCAGAGGCTTTCTCCACCACATGTGGATGATGAGATTTCGATTGAACGAAGAAAGTGCTTCAAACGACTTTTTCCTCGTTCAGGAGATTATGATAAGGTATTGGCTGAATGTGGTCTACTTTCTCTTGGAGTAGGATCTTTTGGTGATCCGGATGCTATTGAAAGAAGGTACACCATGGATCCTAGAAGCTGGTGGGCTAACTTTGGGACGGGAGCACCTCTCTTACAAGGATTAGCTATTCGTTTACTTGGGCAACCTAGTTCGTCCTCATGTGCTGAGCGAAATTGGAGCACTTACTCTTTCATTAATTCGGTGAAGAGGAATAAGCTACATCCGAAGCGTGCTGAAGATCTTGTATTCATTCATAACAACCTTCGATTATTATCTAGAAATAATCCGGAATATCTCGATGAAAGGACCAAAATGTGGGACATTGGTGGTGACGAATTTGGAACTTTGGAGGATACCGCTATTCTTGAATTTGCGGATCTTTCCCTCGATGAACCGGAGATGGAAAGTGTGTTCTTTGAAGATGTTCATGAAGTTTGAAGACATTGCCCAAGTCCACTAAGTAAGTTGCTGAATGTATTTTCTTGGTAGTGGTGTATTTTGTATTAAATATGTTTTTGTGTTCTACTAAATGGCTTGATTGTTAAACAAATGCAGGAGTTGGTGCATCCTTTTGGTGAATGCTCATGGCTAGGAGCAGTTGAATGCTTAAAACATGAGTGTATCATGTGATTTTTGTTGTTGTTGTTTGCTTAAAATATAAGTGCAGGATGCTTTTTTGTTGTCTTGATTGTCAAACTTTGCAATGCTAAAGAATGTTTTATATTCAACATTATCTTTTGAAACAATATTTATGTTATTGTATTAGGATATATCTAATTTCGAGAAAATATAAATATATATTTAATACAGCGATTTCCGACATTTTTGCCTATTTTTGATTTTGCGGTTTCGCGATTTCCGCGGTTTCCGTTTCGCGGTTTCCGTTTCAGTGTCCGTGCTACATAGCTAGCCATTTGTGTAGGTTTTGCTCTGTTTTCGTTTTGAATCAAAATTGAAAATATCTTATCCGGATATTGATTTCCAACATCTGTCGTCATCTACGATCACGATCAGTCTCCTGCTGCTTTCCACAATTTACATCTCAGAATTAAAATAAAAAAACCAACGATATTACGATAAAATAGAAAAATTAAAAAAAATGATTTAAAGGTTTGAAATGGGCCACCAGAGAGGCCTGGTTGTAGAAGAAGCACGGCCTAGTTTCGAACGCCAAGATAGCAATCGTCATTTTCAGCAGATCGGAGAAAATGAGCGAAAAGCTGGGAAGAAGGTTGTCGACGTGGCGAAAAAGGCTACGAAGACGACCATCGATTGGGCTGGTCTGGCCAAGTTGCTGATCTCCGATGAGGCTAAAAAGACCTCCGTCGGACTTTCGATGAAGTTAACCACGCACTTGAGACCAAGTTCAGCCAGGTCTTCTTTCCCTCGTGTTTTTTGTATTTCGATTTTCATGTCCCTAATCATGCTTGTTTTGGTAACATATCTGATCGGCCGTTGTTTAACAAATTAGTTTTATTGCATAGTTCTACAATTGAATTTCTCTTATAATGGAATCTTTTGAATTTGACACTTACATGACTCCAAAATAAAAACCGTGTAGTTTACTTCTGTTTTATGGTTAATTTCTCGGTGACGAACTGTGTCTCAATTTTGACGAACTTTGCATTCGGCACCCAAAAAAAAATATGTTTTGTACAAGATCTTTACTCTTTCTGTTTATAGTATCATGTTTCATGCATATCTTGATGGACTGGCGCTTCACGCAGGAGCCTGAGCCAATAGACTGGGAGTACTACAGGAAAGGAATTGGATCGCGCATAGTTGACATGTACAAGGAGGCTTATGAAAGTATGTCTTAAACTTGTTTTTGAATTTGTTTTCTTGCATAATAGTTTGCATTCATCGCACCGTTGTTAATCTAGTGTTCATCTGTTGCGCACTTACTTTGTAGAGAAAACATAATTTTAACCTACACAAAGAGCGATGTTGAGAATGAACGAAGATATTGAACATATTGGATTTGTTGGAAGCCTCTCATTTCATTTCGTGTATTCCTTAACCTCTTTACTTGTAAAACCGCATAGTTCATACAAAATTCATCATGATTATAGGCCTGGAACAGCTTCATTAGGCATTAACTTTCAGAGTAAATTCATAATGTTCAGTTACTGACATTTCTTAACCAATCAATGCATCTAGTCTTGTCTTTAGTCACCTTCTTCTGGGCGTGTGTTTCTAGGGTATATTTTTTTATATTAAAAAAATTTGAAAACTTAAGATTTTTGTGAGACGGTAAGTGTCTGACTGAACATTGAATTAGCAGAAGTGAGCTGGAGATGTTTCTATGACAAGGAGGGGAAAAACTAAACTAAATTGAACTGTAGATTAGTAATCAATTATGAAGTCATGCCCAATAGTGTGTCAAATGCGGTATCTCCCACATTTTTTTTGTTTGATTTGTTGATGTGTTAGAAGTAAACATTGGACTTGCCAACTTCATCATCTTGATCTATGCGCGCCAGGCATTGAAATCCCAAAGTATGTGGACAAGGTCACTCCTGAGTCCTGAGTGCAAGCCAAAATTTGATGCTTGATAGCATTTTATAGGCCCGTTAATTCATACCGTGAGATATTAAATTTTTCTGTTTAGCATGTTATTGATGTCAAACTATCATATTTATCGCGACTTGAAACGTCCGACCCTATGAATGCAGTTGGTAGAGTTTAAAGAAGCAGAACAGCAATCACTTAAGGAGTCTGAGCGGTTGGAAAAAGAAATTGCCGAAATTCAAGAACTGAAGGTAGCTGATGCATCACATTTTCTTCTCTGAAAATTCATTGTATTTCATCAGTATAAATGTTCTTATTCTCTAAATTTGCAGAAAAAGCTCAGCACTATGACCGCAGATGAATACTTCGCGAAGCATCCCGAATTGAAACAAAAATTCGATGATGAATGATTACTGGGGCTACTGAGCCAAAAAGCTATTTGCTCGTCTCGGGTTGGTTGAGATTCCTTGAAGTTCATGTTTTAAACGTCATTTAATAAAACTAAACTAGATTGGTGTTTCTTGTAGTTTTATTGTTCACAGGGTATCTGGAACCATATAAAACCAGTTATCTACTGGTTAATGATGATGAACTTTGTAACTATGCAAGATTCAATTTTAATTCAGGCAGAGCATACAAGCACACGCACCCCGTAAACACACAAGGACTTCACGTTAAAGAGTTGTTAGTTTAATTAGCCAACTAAAACAATACAACAAGACTGAAAGCAGGAAATAAGTGCATATTTTGTCGTCTTTCTTTAACAAATGTCTCAAGTCAACTCCTGTTAAAATGTCAATCACTTTGAATTAGGTTTTATAATTTCAAAAGATGATTTACCCCATCGGAAAAAAAAAGATGATTTACAAGGCAGGATGAAGTTGTATCCAGCCTAGAACGTTTCAGTTGAAGATGACCAGCATTCTAAAATTGTATCAGTTGCAACTTGCATTCGACTGCTTCAAGGTCTCGTCACATCCCAATTACAATACTGACCGGCATTAATTTCGCCTGACTGGTTTCGTGGTGCCCAAAGGCTGAACTGGATGCTTATTCTAATTCAGAGAGCGAATCACTTATTTAAATGAATCAGAAACAACTTGCAAACATGTGTTTGCAACTCAATGATGGTACACTTTGGGATCCAAGCTTTGTGATTATAGAAAAAGGTTGTGCTTTCTTAGCAAGCATCAAGGTCCCTGCAGGGAGGAGGTTTTGGCTCACCATGCAGTGTAGTGTTCCCTCCTTCAGGCCCACTCATACACCGTTTAGGGTTTTGCGTTCCACGCTGAACATACAAAAGTAATGGGAAAAAGTTAGAAGACTGCTCGGTAAGATTTAAGAACAGTAAGAAGTTTTTTAAGCTATGGCTTACTGGTGGTTTCTCCCCCCGTTTCAAGGCCTCGACAATCTCAACGACTCTTTCCGGTGTCACATCTTCCTGTAATTACAAGTGATGCTCATCAAATTAACTATCCTGTTTTTAGCGTAGAAAAAAGACTGGACATTCAATATGAAAGTCAAATGTGTTTTGACTCACGTAATAGTTGTAGGTATATCCCTCCGAACCATTGGAGTAATCCGCTACTGTTATCATGGGAGCATTTACACAACATCCCTGTGGCACGTTAAAATAAAAACAGTAGCGTTGGTACTTTCATGGAATTAGCTGACCAACCATCAGTGGTTTAAAACTCAAACTACTGCATAATGCATTCATATCTCTGACGACCACATGTTGCAAAAACAATGTCCTAAGCATATAAGTAAAAGTTTATGAGACATGTCAGAGTGAAGTTGTTACTTTTACCGTAACGTATTATGTCATTGTCAGGGCGATGAAAAACAACTCTTACTAAATGCATTGCAAGCATATGTACATTTATCAAACAACATACATGCAGATAGAAACTCATGAATGTTTTTTTACCATCCAGAGACCCATAGAAAAGCAAACGAAAAATGAGACAACACTTAAGGGCATGACTTTCGAGGCACATCTGAACACCCCTACTCAGGGGTATTCCCAATAACATAACATGCAAATGAAACCAAGTGTGCCCCAGGACAACAAATCTGCTGCATATATCAGAATCGGAACTCACCATACACTCCATTTCTCCAACAGAGAACAAGCCATCTTTGGTGACCTCTGAAAGAGAAAAGTAGTACTTAGACACTCTCTTTCACAGCAAAAAAGGGCCATATACTGAAATATAGAAGTGATCAACCACACAGGGAACAAAACAAACTCACCATTGCGTTTCACTCCCAAGTGCTTTAGCAAAGCCGATTCGATATCCCGAGAACCGCGAATCATACAGGGTGTTGTACCACAAACCATCAAGTGGTACGTACCGACCTTCAAAGTAGAATACAAATATAACAAAGATTGGTAAATGTCAAGCTGGAAAATGCAATACCCAAGAATCTACATTCTGCAATACTCACCTTTGCCCTGTTGAACATTGAATAAAATGTGGCCACCTCATACACACGTATGGGGGCAACTTCTACTACCTTTGCTACCTGCATATGTCACTATAAAAGGTTACTTCCCATGCACAGATTCATCCCATCCTTATTTTTACTTTGGATCAAGGGACATACTTTTACATGCGCACATCTCAGTTTGACTGTAGATCTATATACATATATATTAGATAAGCCACTCTAATGTAAAATATGCATGATAAAAATGAAGCTGATGTTGAAAACTCCAGTGCCAAAGATAATCAATTCATCACTCCTTTCTTATCTAAATACATATGAAAAGACTTTAATAGCTTTAACATTTCAAGGCTATTTATGATAAAGAGTTGCACAAATATAGAATTAGGGTTGCTACTTCACATACTGCATTCATTGCTGACACTGGGAGCCATCCTCCATGCTGCTGTTGGGCAAGGTCCAGCAGAGGAATAACTGCTGATTGCTTATAGTTTGATGGGTAATGAGAGATGATTTCCTTAACCTACAATATTGACACATACATGTCAAAGCCGGAAACATGTTACAACTTGATATCCTTAATTTCGAAAAACATGGACCAACATGTTTATCCCATCATTTTTTTACTGTCTAAGCATCCTAAAATCACATCAAACTTCGAATGAATAGAAAATAAAATAAATAATCGAAGTATTCTCAATGAAATCATCAACCGAAATTTCCAAAACAAATCAAATGTGCAGTTTCCCTTGATGAGAGGCCCTGCAATCGAGTGATGTGGAACACAATAATAATGGATATTTTATGATTCATTTTACCTACTTGGACTAGAAAGGGGAAAAGTCATTTCTCATACTGATTGAGACCATTTATGTTATGGTTACTGAAAGTCTTACAGCTTAGATGCTAGCCTATTACCCTAAACAATGTAAAAGCCTCTTTTATTAATATGAACTGTCAGTTACAAATTGATTTCATGAAAGCTAAGGTACCAAATTCAACTTTATCCATCAGTCATCAGATGCACCTAGGTTACTTCCTTAGCACAATTCAAGCAGCACAAAATTGTAATCTGATATGAATTCAGGTATATGCTAAAGATGCATTCAGCATCTGACAGATTTGCCTAGGTCCGTTGGGTTTATCAATTTCAAAACCCCAAACCACAAATAAAGCTAACAAAATAAGACCTACCTTCAGCTTGTTCTTCTCATTGAACTCCCAAGATAGATCAGGATTGTTATCTGGACTGTCAAGATGCTGCCACAGCAACCAAACCACAATCAGCAAACTATCATCAACCCAAAATTGAAACAACCAAAGCACATGAGATTCTCACATAGTTCAACGCCGTGGAAAAAGACCGATACACCTGCAAATACACGAAACGCACCAGTGAAAACTAAGGCGAGAGCTCCGATCAAACAAAAATCCAAAATGCGACGACGCCCGATCAGCATTTTAAATAAACAGACCTGATGGCGTTGACTCAAGGCATGACGGATCTCGCCCAACCGCCGCGACGCCACACGAGACAACATCGTTCTGAGGCTGAGGAGAGAAATTATGTTGATGAAATGTGAGGGTCGGACCTGACCGGCATCGACAAATCGTAAGTGTCGAAAATGGAGTGTAGACGGCACGCGTTCCCTACGGCCCATATTTCGGTCCATGAAGCCCAATACTCCATTTCTCTTTGAATCTACGTTTTTTTTGTTAATTTTTAATGTATATTTTGAACTAATGTTTTTAAAAAGGATCCGGCGCAAATGATATATTTTTGTAAAAAAATACAAACTAATGATACACCTTTATTTGGTTATTTGGACGGATGAGATTAAATGTCGTCATATGGTTAATTTTTAATTAATTTCTCTGTGACGAATTATAAAATATTTTTGACGAACTATGTCGTACTTTTGGTTTCTCGGCGACGAATGAGAATTCATTTTTTGACGAACTTAGCATTTTGCACCAAAAATATGTTTTGTACATGACCTTTACTCCCAATATTTTTCACATAGTTTTGGAAAACCATCAGTTCAAAAAAGTACAAAATAGTTGTGAATGTTGTGAAAAGTATGAATGAGGAGGACATATAAGAGAGAAATGTATGGATTGTATTCATTGACTATTGATATTTCATTGTATATAATCTTTACAAATGGTCCATTTATATAGGGCTAGAAGCACATTGATATGTGAAAAGTTATCAATTAAGATATATTTAAGTAGCTGGTATTATGCATCCATTGGACACTCGGGACTTATCATTGGACACTTAGAAAAAGTCATCAACTTAATGATTATATTTAGGGAAAATGACAAAAAAAACTAAAGGGCATGAACTACCACTTGCTGTCAAATTACGGTATGAACTATCAAAATGATAATCAAAGGTCAAATGAAAACTAAATGACAATAGAGGGTCATGAACTACCACTTACTGTCAAATTACAGTCTGAACTACCCAAAATGACAATCAATGATCAAATTCAATTTTTTTAAAAGGTCAAATTCAATTTTTTAATGGACATGTTACAATTTACCAACAACCACTATATAATTTCGTCAATTAACGGTGCCAATTGATGTTACAATGATCAAATGAATATAAACACAATATTTTAGTCTATAAATTATAACATTTTCTTATAAGAGTTTCTTGATATATTCTTAAAATTTGTAACTCTATCGCAAAATATTTTAATTTATACCTAAATTGTTTTTGATTTATTTGATCACTTTACATATGTACGAACAGGGGAGCACTCGGTTGAGGCAGGGTTGGTAGAATGAGGCAGTGAGGCACGATCTGAGTCGTTGATGGAGTTGATCGGAACACTTGGACACGTGGCGCGCCTCAGATGCACGGGGGGTTAGATGGACGGTCGAGATCGTGCCTCACTGCCTCATTTACCAAGGTCTGCCTCATTTGATCGCTCCTCTGTACGAACATATTCAATAAAAGTTGTTGGAGAATTAAGACACATCTTTGGAATGGTAATCTCCAACATATTCATTATTTGATGTAAAGTGATTTAATGAAAACATAATTTTATTAGTTTATAAATTAAAACATTATGTTATGAGAATTTCTTGAATTTCTTAAAACATTTTGTTATGTGAACTTCTTGATATATTTTGTTACAAATTCAAAGAATATATATCAAGAAATTCTTTTAAGAAAATATTTTATTATAGACTAAAAGTTTGTGTTTATATTCATTTGATCATTTTAACAGTAATTGATACTGTTAATTGAGGAAGTTATATAGTGTCCATTGGTCAATTGAAACATGTCTATTTAAAAAAAATGAATTTGACCATTGATTGTCATATTGGATAGTTCAGACTGTAATTTTACAGTAAGTGGTAGTTCATGACCACTTTTTGTCATTTAATTTTAATTTGACCTTTGATTGTCAATTTTGATAGTTCGGACTGTAATTTGACAGCATGAGGTAGTTCATGCCCCCTTTTTGTTATTTTCCCTTATATTTATAACATTGTAAACTATCACCTTTTTGCAAATTCTTATTCGAATTATACACATTTTCATATCGCACTTAATTTCAATTTTTATGGCTAAATTAAAATTTCTTTTTATATACAACAAAAAATCTATAGTTCATCAATTTCATGTTTTGGGACTAAATTGAAATTTTCGTTTACTCAACTAAAATTCCAGTCTTTTATGTTTGCAATAAAATTATTTCAAATTATTCTTTGCTTTTTGTAATTATAAAATCAAATTACGTTGATGGTGTTACTAACATCATAACTATTTAAAAAAGTATATAACAATACACAACTTACTCGCTATCTAGATACTTTTGCGTCCGCTTCTCAAATCCTTAACCAAATAATCATAGAAGTTAATCATTTAGGCATTTTCTCAAACACCTAGAATGCTTAACTAGGGGCATATATCAAAGTTGTGCATTATGTTTGCGCATTCAATAAAAGTAATGCACATGTTAGTGATATTAGTCTTCCATCTTGTGTAACCCGTGTCATTTTTTAACATAGGAGGACACGGGAGGGTTCTTGAGACAATTAGAGCATCCTTCACCATGACAAAAAAACATAGCATTCCTCTCTCTCATCCATATTTTTCTCTCTCATCTTGTCATGCATCATGACTATTTTGATCAAGTGCACCCCACTCATGGCCAAATAAAAAGTTCATCATCATTCTCTCTCATCACTACATAAATTGCAGCTCATAAATATTAAGATTAATAAAAATATATCAAAGTGTATCTTGTTTTATAGAGCTCAAAAAATTATGAATATTGGTAATTATTTTGATTTTTTTACTTTGTAATTTAGAAGATATATTCGTTACAAGATCAAAATATAAACTGAACAGTTTCTTAAACATGACACGTGTCGCGTTGCAATTGATTCACGACTGATGACCAAATCTAATTTTTGGTCATGCGATGATCTTTTTTCAAGTTGATCATCCCATGACCTTTTTTCAAGTTGATGATCCAATGACCTTTTCTATGATTGGTTTTGGTGGGAATCCATGTTTTTTTTATCATCTCTCATGACCTTTTCTTATGACTCAAAAAGTCATTGTGAGGATGCTCTTATAGCTCGTGTCGTCCATGCTTTTTTTTACTCAGGGTGGTAAGGTCCTCTGAAAAAATTCAGCCAGTTCAACCGCAGGCCTATTATTTAGAACTTATTTGCAAGTCAAATAGGCTAATTAATACAAACTACGATTTTTTATCAATATACTTTATTTATTACAAAATACTAATATTTTTTTTATCAATTTACTTTATTATTTCCATTATAGTTACTATAAAAAAATTAAAAAAATTTAAATATAATCTTAAGTGTTTTTTGATAATTATAAAATATATTTCCTTTTTATGGGTTAAGATCAGGTACAACGTTGATTTTTGGTATAAACGACAAAGTTCATCAAAATTGACCTATAGTTCGTCACCGAAAAACGAAAAAGACAACATAGTTTGTCACTTTTCCATATAACTCGTCACCGGGAAAATGCACAAAAAATCCGAATTTAATCTCATCCATCCAAATCACAAGATCAATGGCTATGATTTGTTTGTATTTGTTTGTACTTGATATTTTTCCTTCTTTTTATAATTAAATGTTATTCAATTTTTTTATAAATATTAATTTAAATTTATATAATAATTTAATCTGATGCTCACCTAAATCACATAAGCCCTAAACAAAGCTCACCTAAAACAAACAAAACTAAACTAAATTAAATTAAGCTAATCTAAGACAAACTAAGTTAAACTTAACACCTAAGCTAATTTTCAAGTACTTAACACGAGGGACGCATAAATGGTTCACATTCTGGAATCTGGTTAAGGTTGATAAACAGTACATCGTCCATCTTTATTGACTTTTCACGTCCTTTAAAAGAAATGACAGAAGAATTTTAGTGTATACAAAAAAAAGGTTTTCCCAACGAGTTTGGATCAAATGAGAAATGTCATCTTTGGTGAGAAATAACAAAAAATAGCAACTGTCCGATTGATCATCTAACGGCCTTGATTTAGCCCATCAATTTGCATTTATTTTCGCAATAAAATTCAGATTCGGGGTGTATTTGTCATTTGGCTATCCTAACTTTAGGTAGGATCCTATTTTTTAGCACACGTACTTGCGGTTTGTTTTTCGATCCTTGCGTATTAATTCATCTCGAAAATCATTCGTCGTTGATTTCATCAAAACCTTTTCGATTTTTTTCGTCGCTGAGCAAACCATGAGCACATCCGTCGACAACATTACAGGTTTAATTGGTTGTTTCGTTCTTGCATTGTATGTAACCGATTTGAGTAGATTGATTTCATTGCATATTACTAATTAGTTTGACTTTGTAATTCGGAAGCCTACGGTACTCAAAAGTCATCGTCTGTGTTTATTCATATTCGCCACTAAATGTTATAAGTAAGTGATTAAAATGTGTAGATTAATACATATAATTCGTATCGCAGTGACACAGGGGAACCAGCCATGCAACTGTAAAATGCGTATTTGTCTATATAGAATTCGTAGCGGACTAAGTTGGATAAAATGCGTAGATTAATACATATAATTCGTATTGCAGTGACACATTGGAATAGAGCATGCACTTTTAAAATGCATAGTTTTCTATGTAAAATTCTTATCGGATTATAGCATTATAAAATTTGAAACATTTACTGTAGCACATTTCATATAATTTGTAGCATGTAATACATTATTCTTAATACAGAATTTGTGAGTTATGCACGCCATTTTCAGTATAGTAAGTGTATATATTTTGTACTTTTAATACGTAATTTGTAACACTTCAATGTTGATGTGAAAAGGTCACAGAAACAATGATGATGCTGACTTTTGCGATGATGATTCCAGTTCTTTTGTATCACATTCTGGTTTTAGACATTGGATTCCAAAGTGTCCAGATGAATTTAAACCTCGGCTTGGGATGGTCTTTAAAAACATTGAAGATGCTATCAAGTTTTACAAACATTATGCATACATTGCTAGTTTGTCGGTGCGTTTGTCAACCTCTAGCACAAGGTTAGATGGCATAGTTAACCACAAGTATTTGGTGTGCCACGGGGAGGGGTACAAAGAGAAGTCTACAGTTGTTGACACAGTAAATTCAGTAGAACACATTGAGAGGCATAGAAGGGACAGTAGGAGTGGATGTTTATCAAGATTATGTTTAAATATAATTGATGGTGGTATATACCGTGTTTATCAAGTTCAGCAATGTTGGAGCAATTGTTACTGATTTCAAGAGGGATTTGAAGCTATATATTGGGCTTAACGATGCGCAGATGATAGTGGACAGTTTATCGAACAAGAAAAATACTTGTCAGGGGGTATTCTTTTGAGTACTATGCAGATGAGCAGAGCACCCTATCCAGATTGTTCTGGGCTGATCAGATAGCAAGGGGTGATTGCATTATATTTGGCGATGTTGTGTCATTTGATGCAACATACAGAACTAATAAGTAAGCAAATTGAATATGTTATTTACAGGTACAATCTGGTTTTTGTACCTTTCACTGGCGTTGACAACCAGCACAGAAGTGTGACACTAGCTGCTGGGTTGATATCAATGGAGGATGTTGATTCTTACACATGGTTGCTCACTGGCTTCAAGAATTTTGTAGTACGCGATCCTAGTATTATTGTGACTGACCAAGATGCAGCAATGAAGGTTGCCATTTCCCGGGTATTTCCCACAAGTCGACATAGGTTTTGAATGTGGCATATCACCGAAAAATTACAATCAAAGGTATTTTGTAGGCATAATGTGTAGAAATATATTTATCATTCGTAGCAAATCATATTATACGAATTGATCGCTATGGCTTAATTTTTACATTATAAAATGTGTATTGATTTTATAAACCAGTGCTTCATATTTATCATTTGTAATGATTTCATAAACTAGTGTTTAATATTGGGCACTTTTTATAATTCGTATCACTGTTAATATAAAAATTTAACTGTTTCTTTTTTCAGGTGTCTATTGGTATTTGTTTATTTATAAAATTTAGTTTGAAAGTATCATCTGCTGGTCCAGATTATTGAATCTTATCCACGATCATTTTGCAACTCACTGTTGAGTCCATTGGACCACCGTATTGGCGTCTAAATTGATGAACAAGTGGATCGTCTGCGTTTGTCCTTCCCGGCAGTTTTATAATGCGCCCGCCTAACGTTAGTCCAAGAGTGAAATGAACATCCTTTGGTACTATTTCTACGTCCCGCTTTCAGTCACGAGCGTGCTAGTCTTGGAGTCGTATGAGGCCAGCGCCCATTTCGCCAAATCTGCACGCACGTTGTTTATTCTCAGATGCGGCATGCCTTCTAAATCCATTGAAGCCACAGCTAACCTCTGGTCTTTGGTCAGGGACATTATGCAATCAGTCAGTGGCTTAGGAGTAGTTCTTGCCACGAAGCCTGCGTATCTTAGTTTTTTAGGTTTGGGAATGTTTTGACGCTCTTTCGGAACTCCATTCGACAAGACAATTTATAAATTGTTGTTGTCTTCGCTATTACTTGGTGGGTGTATTTCATCATCTTCAAAAAATAAAGAGTATATAACAACACTAGTTGGCAATTGTAGTCATACGAATTTAATTATGCTACTAAATTTATTTAATTGGGGGTGCTATATACCAATTTTACTGGATTGATCTTTCACCCTTTTCGACGTATCTACGAAATCATCATCGCGGTTTGCAGAATGGCCATCGATGCTCGTCGACTGTTGTTTTCTACTTAATGCAAAAGCAGTGATCTACAAATTATAACTGTCTCGCATCGTTGATTGCATCATTATTTTAACACAGTAAACACAAAGTTAATAAATCATAGTTTAATAAATAGTTAAAAAAGCATATGCCTCACTCTTATGAAAAATAGCACAACTGCTACGCATTTTGAATAGAAAGATACGCATTATAATTAGTAGTGTGGTGTTCAGAATTTGGAGTTATAAACTGCTAATGATCAAATAATATGTACATGCTTTTTCAGACCGTGTAGATTCTTCCCCAGATGCATATGCATCTTTTCTTTTGTTTGTTGAAGCATAACCACCAACTGTGATTAGTTTAAATCTAACGTGTTATTACCAATTATGTTTTTTCGATAGCCTCATCTAATTAGTTAAAAAAAACCCTACCTTTAAATGTTTGGGTGCTAGTATGAGAGGCCAGATCTAGTGCAAAGTTAAATTTTGGTATAAAATACAAAATTTGTCAAAATCATTTTATAATTCGTCAGATTATTTTATAATTCGTCACTTTTCGAGCCGAAAAATGAAAAAGACGAGCTGAAAATGAAAAGACGACATAATTCGTCAGTTTCATTTTATAATTCGTCACCAATAAAAATACCAAAAAATCAAGATTTAATCTCATCCATTCAAATCACAAGATCAAGGGCTATGATAGCTTGTATTTTGTACCAAAAATTTAACTTTGCACCGGATCCTTTTCCGCTAGTATGATATGTAATCTCTTTTACTTTTTTGGCAGGTGGCTCTTTTATCTGGTACGTTTTCTTCTGACGAGTAAATGACATTTGCATTCCTCTTTCTCTTTCGCTTTGAAAATCAGAAGTTGAACAATTTATTTTGTTTCAAAAGTAGCTACTGATTATACATATGTGACTGATGAAACAAGCAATTAATAATCCAACCTTGTACGATTAAGGGACTCCCAAACATCATACGTTGTATGCATAAGTAACAGAACCATCAAGTCTATAATGCGTAGCTTTTATTTAAAATTGGTAATTGTGAAGTTTCTGAAATCTCAATAAATATAATGCGAAGCATCATATTTAAAATTGGAAGTTTCAGGTAAAGAATGTTGGTAAATTGGTAAATTAGTACGAATGTTGCCCTTTTGCAAGTCACTGACTATATTAATAGTGGCTACGCATATTGGTATACGATGCTACGCATTTTATTATTACGTTTAAGTATGTCCGTAAGCCCTAACATTCGTAGACACAGCTGTAAAGTCTTCAGTTTTCGATAAACCCTAACATTCGTAGACACAACCGTAACATTCGTAGACAAAATTGGATTGGAATTTGCCATTCAAGTTTCCCGTAAACCCTAACATTCGTAGACACAACCGTAATCGGAAGGCTATAAACCCTAGAATACGTAGATGAGGTACCTTAAAATTGGTTGGCTGTCTTTGTTTGCTTTGCTATGTCCTCCATTTTACTACTTCGCTTTGTCGCCGTCGGTCGGCGATTTCACAGAAAATCGTAGTGATTGATTTGGTAGTTTTGATAATCGGAGGTTTAGTGATTACGGTTAGTGAAATGCGAGATTACGGTTTTGATTGATTTTTTGATTCCTAATTTGCCCTTTAAGTGTGTTTAATAATTAAATACATACAAATTTTAATGTAAATCAGGACTAATCTGAACCGTTTATTAATTTGATCGGATGTATGTTAAAATTTCTTATTTTTCATATAAGATGTCCTTCTCACCTGATCTCAACTCTTTCTCAACCAGAATCTCTTTGTGAGAAATGAAAAGTCTTCTTTTAAAAGCATTTTTTCTCTAAATCAAAATCTCATCAAAGCCTGGATTTGAATTTTTTGATTTATCGCATTTCAAGTTTTGCGGATTCCTAGCCCGCTACTGATCCCACCTCCTCCACCAGTTCTAAACCCCCCCTCCGGCACCATCCCTGACCCTTCCCGCCCGCCCCTTAGCCGCTTCCTCTCCCTCACTCTCCTCCTCTTCCACCCGACGGCCAGCTACGGTGGTGTTGTTTGGAAGCTTGGGATGGAGTCTTCGGGTGTTGCAGGTGGTTTTGTGGGCGGCGGGTGGTGCCCTGGGTGGTTTTGGGGGCGGTGGGTTTTGACTGGCGGGGAGCGGGTGTTTTTTGGCTTTCTTTTGTGTATTTATTCCCTCTAAGCGAGCATCGCTTATGAGGATTTCCTTCTTAGCCTTTTTGGTCTGAGCTTTCGTCGCCGTGTCTGTACGGTTTTTATGTAATTGTTGGTACTTCTCGACCGATTTTCCGGCCGGTGCTTTGGGCAGGCGGATGATGCGCGGTTGCTGTCAAGTGCTGTCCTACCTTTTTCAAGCTGTGAATGACGAGATGATGTGCCTACGCCAGAGGCGAAGTGGAGCAGCATACTCTAGTTTATTCATGTTTATCTTTTATTGTCTGTACCTGAAGCCGCGGGATGCCCATGACGAGCTGTTGGGCCGTGTCGAGACGGAGAAAAGCGTTATTGCCCATTCCAACGAGCCGTTGGAGCTGAGCTTAGCTCAGACGGCTAAGGCCGCTAAGACGATGAGCTTTTGGAGCGTGTCGGCGAGGATGAACCGGAGGTTCATGGTGTAAGGGTTGTTGGTGGAGATGAAGTGGAAGAAGAGGAGAGGGACGGCGAAGAGCGCAACGAAGCGGTTGATGCCTGAGCATTGGTCAGGGGTGAAGATCTTCCACCATTTGACAGAGCCGTAAGCCGAGATCATGACTACGTATAAGGGGACTACGGCCAAAATCATGGCTACGTATGGGTTTTAGAGATCAGAAGAGGAAGAAGTTGCAGATGGGTGTGTGTATATATGATTATATGAATATGAAAACGCATAATATTTGAGCTTCCTATTAATACGTTGTTGTTCGCAGCGGCTACGTATTGGACGTTGTGGCTAGAAGCGGTTTAAGTTTATATGGTAATTTGTGTCCAATCAGCTTTATTTTGGGGCGTATATATGCCACGAGACTTAAAATACGTGAGTAAATTGAGAATGAAATTTGAAGATTGAGTATAAAAGGAACCCAAATCTTATTGGGAAATTTTCCAAAATTTCGCGCATTACAAACCCCTCAATCAATAGGCCACCGCCCTATTGGATGACGAAAAACATCGTTGAACATCTATTTTAACTCATCACTCATACATATAATATTAAATCATATAAATAGATGGTTGGATGATTTGCAATTTTCTTTTTCTTTTCCTATTTTTGTAAGAAATTGAGTGAAATGAAGTAGAGAGTAACCGTTTCTACAAGATGTGAACTTTAATAATGCAAATTGAAGGTATAAGCAACTTGTTGTTCCTGGGCCTGATGGTGTGTCAATATCTATTTATTGCGACTGCGATTGAGATATATGTGTGGCGACAGTAAATCATTAATTTCAACGTGTACAATGTTTCGGTCCATAATTTCTCAACCTAACTTAAATGCTAAGAAGGATGATCCATGAATCCATGATGATGCATCTCCACGACCGTTACTCCTGTCGTTCAATCACTTTATTTGTCTTTTACTAATTTCAAACGTTATAGACTAAACTTCCTAAATATTACGGCGAATACTCTTCCTATACACTAGGAAAGGGAAATGTCAACAGAGAACCAAAAAAAAGAAAAAAAGAAGATTTTCTTTGAAAATAGTGTGCCACTTTACTCGCCACAGTGAAATTATTGATGGATAAATCGAAGTTCATACCTCATTTAGTACAAATTACTAATTACAGATGAGGCTAATCACACCCTCTAATAACGGGAAGAATAATATGTCACGTGGGGTTTGAACACTGGATTTGTCATTGCAAGATAAAGTGTTCAATCAACTGAACCATAACCTTGTTGACAAAAATATATATAATGTTGTTTTAATTAGAGGATCGCTCAAATGAGAACCCTTTATTTTTTTTCGAGAATTTGAGACCCCAGTCTTCACCTTCCAAAATGCAAGATGCATTTTGGCGGTGACACGTGTCCCATGTGCATTTTCCAAGATGCATTTAATGCAAAGTCAAAGCCACCTTTGCTTTTTGGACATGTGTCACATGCAGATGCATCATGATCTAATGGTGAGATTTGAGGTCTCAAGTTCTCGAATTTTTAAGGGTTCTCAACCGAGCGCTCCCCGTTTTAAATTTGTGTTATAAAACTGCGTCATTTTAAATTTATCATACATAAATAACGTAGTTTTTGCTTGTAACGGATATGAATTCCCGTCGTTACAAGTGTTCCTTATCACAACTAATCACACACACTCAAAAAATTATCTCGCTATAAAGTATAAATATATGATGTTTTCTAAATGATGCCTTAGAGACCAATGACCTATTTGGTCATAAGAAATTGTTATGGGAGATGATAAAAAAAATCATGAACTAATAATGACATTTTGAGTGATCATGAGAGATGACCAAACTTATAACTTTTAAAATTTGGTCATGGGATAGGGATCCACACAAAAGTAAATGAACCAATAAGAAATGGACACATGTCAGATTAATACAACTTAATCTTGTACTTGTAACGATTTTATCTTAAAAATTACAAATCAAAAAAATACATAAAAATAGCAATTAGTATATTATTTTGAGATCTATAAATAGATATTCATATTGTTATTTTTTTCGATTTACATATTGTTATATTTTAATAACAAAATTTTTAGAATTCTATGATGATGAGTCAATAGAGAAAATGGACACACATCAAAAAATGATGATGAATTTTTTGGTCATTAGTGGGATACATATATATGACCAAAATGGTCATGGGATATGACAAATAATTTTGAGGATGAAAGAGAAAGTGATAGAGAGAGGGATGACCAAATATTTTTGGTGATTGGTGTACATGGTCTTAGTGCATTTCTAACTCCTATTAAGGCATCCGTAGTAAGGTGAGCAATAAGCAATAATAGAGAGACTTTATTTCTTATTGCTCCCATGCAGCAGGTAAGCAAAAAGAGAGAGCAAATAGCAATCCTTGATAGGTGAGCAATAATGGAGAGGGTGTTGGAAAAGAAAGCAATAAGTGAGACCCACGTGCATTTATGAAGAAATAGAAAGGAAATGTGTTTTTGTTGATTTAAAATTAAATAAAAATACGAAATGCCATAAAATGAACGTAAGAGGGACATACAACTATTTAAATTTAAATCCAAATCCAAAAATAAAAATATTTTAAAATAAAAAATAAAAAAAATCAGAAAAATTAAAGAATTTTGGGACAAAAAAATTGAAGTGATAATATGAATAATTGAAATGGTTATGAGTTTTGCCTTTTCCTTTCATTGTTAGAAAATAAAATATAGACAGATTTTTATTTTTGCTCTCTTGCTGCGTTAAAATATATAAAGAAAAGAGCCATTTTTGCTCATTGCTTTTAGCTGTACTTGCTACATGACTTTTCTGGAAAGATGTTATTTTTGCACATTGCGCATTGCTCTCTTACTAAGGATGCCCTTAGGGCATCCGCAATAAGGGAGCAATGAGCAATAAGCAAAAATAGTATTTTTTTCATAAAAGTCATGTAGCAATGCAGAGCAAAAAGCAATAAGCGAAAATGGCTCTTTGCTCTATATATTTCAATGCAGCAAGAGAGCAAAGAGCTAAGAGCAAACTGCAATATTTTTTTATAGTCTAAATGCAACATTTTCTTCCATAACCATTCAATTATCCAAAATTATCACTTCTATTATTTCATCTTTTTGTTTTGCCCCAAGATTCTTTAATTTTTCTTTAATTTTTTTGTCCATCTAACATTCATTTTTTGACATTTCTAATTTTTAGTTCTTTCAAAACAAACAAAATGTAATTTACTTTTGTTTTTCTTCATAAATACATGTGGAGCTCACTTATTGCTTTCCTATCCAACACCCTCTCCATTATTGCTCACCTATCAAGCATTACTTTTTGCTCTTTTTTTTGCTCTCTTGCTACATGAGAGCAATAAGCAATAAAGTCTCTCTATTATTGCTTATTGCTTCCCTTGCTGTGGATGCCTTATAGACTGCTTTTGTTTATGTGATGTCTCTGTTCCCATGTTGGATGACTGGAAGAAACCTGTAGCTGCTGTGCAGCGGAATTAGAGTTATTTTTCGCACATACTTATATATTTTTAGTTAACATTGTACACCCTAACTCGTCAAAGGATCAATAAACAGAAGTACAACTATTCTTGCGTTGATGACGCGATCATATTATGTCAAACTCCTATTATATAGACAAGCTTTTTAATATTTGAGAATCGAAAAATATATATATATATACAAAATATCGGGACCGTTCAGTTGAGAATCCTTAAAAATTTGAGAACTTGAGATCTCAAATCTCACAATTTGATCCTAAGACTACTTACAATGGGGCTGTTAAAAAAAATAATTCAACTGCTTATTACTTGCAATGAGGTGTCGAAAACAAGTGTTTAATACATTTGGATTAAACTGTGTTGAAAGTATTCAACATGTTGAAATTTGACACGTGGCGCCATATTACAGGTCCAAGCAAGAGAATGTGGTACACTCAAAAGATAGGGCGCGTCTGGCAAGAAAGGAGATCATATCTGACACATGGCAAGTTCTGATTGGCTGGTGGGATTTCTTGATTTTTATCCCCATCCCAATTATTTGGGGTTAATTATTGCATAGTAAAAAAAAAATTTTAAAAAAATTTTTATACCAAAATTCATCATTTTTGTACTATATAAATAGAGACTTGTTTCATTTGATTTGGACACACACAAAAAACGTCTTTTTTTCATATAATTAGTCTATTATCTTTCCCTAAACTCTTCTTTTCAAGTTTTCAACAACTTCTTTGAAATGGATCCTAACCATTTCAACACCCACAATTCTTCTACTACCCTTCTAACTACCAGAATCCCAATAATTATCAATTTCAAAATCAATCTTCCAACCAACAACGTCCTCAAAATATACCAAATTTTGGTTTTGCACCAAATTTCACCATGCCGTCATCTGTTCCAAATTATCATCCATATTATGGATCGATGATGCCATATCCTTATATGCCCAGTGACATGTACAGATCTAAAACAAAACCTAAAGAGCCATAAAAGGGTACAAATTTTGGTTTCTGTTAGGCTCATTCAAAATAAGAAACTAAATCCTGCATATCACTCTAACGTTGGGCACCATTGGATGTTGAACATTTAGCAGCCCTTGTAAACATAGCCAATCCTCCACGTACTTGAACTTGCGAAGGACCGCTCGGTACTGGCCTTTCATAAGGCACGGCGTTTCCAACGTTGTCGTACTCCGTATGCCAGTCTCGTGAAGGTTGCTCATTAATAGAAGCCTACATAAAACAAGTAGTTGATGCAACATAACAACATATTTTAGTTGGCAAAAAGACTGTTGGAGTAAAAGACAACATAAAACAATGCTGTCTAAACCAATAAACCAGCAACTTAAAACATGATAAAGACAATTTCGGACGTAAAACAATTGGTTGTATTGGTTTTTTTCCTCCTCACCTGCAATTAAGATAGAAAGAAGATCATTTACATCCAGAACATATATGAGATAAAAGAGCTAAAAGAATATTTACCTTAACTTTCTTTATTTTTTTTAGAGGCGGCGTTGGTGTTGCATTCATCTGTGGTTGTCGCCTTTCTCTTTGAGCGTTTCTAGCTGCTTGTTCCGTATCTTTTTTTCTTATTTCCACTTTCTTTGGATCTGTTATATCACCCTTACAGCGACGTGCATTGTGGCCTCTTTTCCCGCAACGACTACCAGTCATTACAATGCCATCCTTTCGTTTTCTATTTGGATTGGCAGACTCATCAGCCTCCCTAATTCGTTGACGCCTTGGTCTGCCCGCCTGTCTTTTATACGTTGGAGGTAAAACATCTTCACTTCCTTGTTGTGGCCAATCGGATGGTCCAGGAATAGGTGAGATATATGATTTGTAAGCTTTCAAGAACTCAGATTTCCTGTAAGATTGATGAACATAATCTGCTAGATTTCCTCGCATATGTCTTATAGCTGCACAAGCGTGGCTGCAAGGAATTCCAGTCAAGTCCCAAATCCTACAAGTACACGATCTTAAAGGCAAATCTGATACAAAAGTGCCCTGAGTTGTGTGCTCTACTTCCATAGTTGGTCCACCACCATAGTACACATTACAGTGCATTGAGTCTCTTTTATTCAACTCTAACTTTTTCCAAATGCGAGGGCATATGTCACCATCATATTTTTCCATTCTCGTTCTCTTATCATAAAACCTTTTCATCAAGAGTCTTCGAATTGTCTCGAGACATGTTATTATAGGATGATCTCTCGCAACTCTGATGAAGGAATTAAAACATTCTGAAATGTTGCTGCACAACGCATCACTTTTGACGAAATATGAAAAACCATGCCGACTCCAAGCCGCGGGATCTAGTTTTGATAAATAAGTATGTGCATCTTTATCTAATCCTCTCACGTTATCCATAGCTTTATGAAAGTGTGCAAGAGTTGCTGCGCGTGCACATGCCCACATACCAACTTTCAATTGCTTTCTCTTAAACACTTTCCGAAAATTGGCATACAAATGCCTTACGCAGAATCTGTGTTCAGAAGTTGGCGCCAATTCTTTTAGCTTCTTGTAGCCCCTGAAAATACCAATAACAAAGAATCAAGTTACAATATAATGTAAAACAATTATATATGGAAACAAATGTAAAACATCAGTTTTAAAAATAACTAGATCATTATGGAAAAACCAAAAACTTATATATATGTGTTACCTTCTGTTGGTCTGAAATAAAACACTAACCATTATCTCTTGAGTTTCCGATATCGGTCAATAAGTTTTCTAAAAACCACAGCCAAGTTTCTTTGCTCTCAGATTCGCAAATCTCGTAAGCAATCGGAAACATGTTATCATTTCCATCCCTCCCTACGGCTGAGTGGATTTGACCATTATATGCGCCTTTGAGATGACACGCATCCAAACTTATAATTGGTCTACACCGGGTCAAAAAACCTGGTTTGCAAGCATCCAAACAAACATATATACGCTGAAAATGACCGGCATTTGTGGTTAAATACACTGAGCTTCCAGGATTAAACTGTTTTAAAGCTACACAATAATCCTTGAGCAATTTATATTGTTCACCAACAGATCCTTCAATGATTGTCAATGCTCTCTTCTTTGCTCTCCAACACTTCTTATACGTAACTTCAACTGCAAACTCTCTTTTGACATGTAGCTTGAAAGCTTTTATATCCCAATTTGGATTGTCTCTAAAAGCCTCCAAATAATATTCAGCCAAATACTCAGAAGATAACCGTGAGCCTGTGCAATCTCTAACGCAAGTCAAGTCATCATGAGCGCACATTGATTTAATTTGAAAACAAATATCTCCATTTTTATCAACTTGTTGTGATGCACGAATTCGCCACGGACATGTCTCTGTTGTACATTGTGCACTGATTCTATCCTTCTTATTGTTGATGTAGTCAAAATCAAATCCTTTCCATATCGAGAACTCTTTCAGCGCACTTCTAAACACTTCTTTACTTTGAAATTGCATTCCAACAGCCAATGTTATACTTTTTCCAAAATCTGTCTTCTCATTAAAAAAGGGATATTCTCTTTGACCATTTTCATCCTCGCTAAAATCAGAAATAAGATCATCTGAAGGTGGGTAGTCGACATCATCATCAATTTGCCCATACAGCGAAGCGCTTGTAGAAAATATTTCGTTCAAGGACTTACTAATGTGGATTCTGGCCTGTTCAATTTTCTCATCTTGCTCGCAAAATAAGTCTTCCTTGTCTTGTTCCATTTCCGGATCAGAAAAATCAGTTAGTTCATCGTCAATTTTATCACGCTTATCGCAAGACCCATTGTTGCAAACACTATCGAAAGCCTCCAGATTTTCAGCTGCAATAACAACAACTTTAGCAACATTCTCCGCTTCACATTCATCAATCACATGATTATTTTTAGCTATATCACCTTCAGCTTGTCCAGTATTTTGATCGTCGTCAGTGGCTAGAACTTGAGACAATGACATCTCAGTTACAACACCAGCCGGAATTAGTGCACCTGTCTTTACTTTCTGTTTTTCTTTGTGTTCAACATATATCTCCACTAAATCTCCATCATACATCATATCTGTCATGTCATTCACGTCAAGATCTGTTACTAATTTGTGTCGAAACGCCAAATTCGTCTCTCGAAACTTGTAGTAGATTGCAGCCACATCAGAATAGCCGGCACTCACAGCCACATCCTTTAATTCCATGATGGAAATATAATCCGGGTCAACTCATTTCAATAGCTCTCTCTCACCTCCCATGTATTGAAAATCAGAATCGTCTGTGAATTGACCTCCATACCTTAACTCAAAATTCACCCTCTTTTCCATTATTCTACCATCGCCTGTACTGCTATTATGAAATATTAAAAATGATGCACACCGAACGCATAATTCAAAGACTGATTGCATTTAACCAAATTGAAATATCCAAACATGGATGCACACCGAACAACACAATTCAAATTAATTTATCCCTCTTATTAAGTTAGATAGCTATTTGCCAGACATATCAATAGCTCGCTACCAGACATATCAATGCTTTTGTACTTTTATCATTGGTCAATGTATGAATAAAATTCTGTTAGTTATGTATTTTGTATAATTAATATGATTATTATTCATGTCCGTATTTTGTATTATTTTTTTCATGAGTGGTTATAAAACAAATCATGCAGATTGGTCTAATTTTGTACCAAACTAAAAAAAAAGTTTAAAAATGAATTGCTGATGAGGTCTTAATCTTAACTGAGGCGCATTTTAAAAATTATTTTCAAACCCCCCTCTTAAATCTTGGCTTGTCGTTGTCTATAACCTTCGACAATTACTGAAAGCACTCCCTCTTTTGAGGGTAAAGTCATCCAAAAAAAATGTGTAAAACCAATCACACAACTATTTTATATGTTCATGATTAGTATGATAAGGTTAACATATTTGGTGTAGTTAATTAGTTTAATGGTCAGCTTTGATTATTCGTCAACAATCAGCATCTAATTAATCAGTGACGCAGCGGGAATCTCGAAAGGAATAGCAAGCGCTAAACATAGGATAGATGATCGAATTCACAAGCGTGAACTCGAACGAAAACTTTGGAATCCACCAGAAAAGATAACTATGGAATCCACCAGAAAAGAAAACTCTGGAATCAACCAGAAAAAAAATAGCAGAAGCTAACGTTTTTATTCAAATCAAAATTTGTGTTTCTGAAACCTAAAGAAGGTTTAAATAGAAAAATATAAAACCCTAATTTGGAAATAAAATCTAAATAAAAACTAAATTAAGAAATAAGCTGCTAAAATCTAAAAATAAAGAAATAAAGCTAAAATACTATTTTGGAGCCCTAAACGCTCCTACATCAGTCTCCTCCACTTCCAAAGAACTCGACCCCGAGTTCTCTTCTAAATGTATGACCTCATCTGCCTTGAATGTACCATGCTTGTAAGGCTGTATCACATCATCACCTTCCTTTAAAGCCTTTACTCTCTCGTGCTTGTCAGCATCAATCTTATTCTTCTTCTTCTCCTGCTTCTTCTTCTTCTTCGTGGCCTTCAATCTAGCCTTAATAGCTTCATTGACAACTAAACTCTCCCCAACCACTTTCTCAGTCGTTGTACTGATTTCAGGGTCCTTACTGTTGTATGCAAATTCGACCTGAGGAAAGGATAAGTCCCACTGCTTCGGCTTATCACCGCAGACACTCCTAATCAATTTCACAACTTGAAGTGTATCACTTTTTGAATCATGTTCAGCAACTTGGTGGAGGGGTTTGTCATATAAAGTTGACCCTATTGAAGTGAACTCCATGAATTTTGATTGGGCTGTAATAAAAGAAGGATTACTCACCCCAACGAGTGCATATGGCCTCTCACGAGGTCCCGATTTTGGAGAAATTAGATTCTCGGTACTGCTAATAACCTTACCAACTTCATTCTCAACCTCCTCACATTCCTCCTCAAAATCAGCAGATACATTTCTCAGCATCGCTACCTCATCAATCTCCTCCAACGCCTCCTCTGCCACAATAACTTTCTCCTTTTTCGGCTCAACCTCTTCACCTTCCTCCTTAGAATCAGCAGACATAATCCTCAGCATCGCCAGCTCATCAATTTCCTCCAACACAATAACATCTTCCTTTTTCGGATTTGCTTTCGGAAGCTCTTGCTGCACACACTCATTCGTGTACTCTGTCACAATCTTCTTTCCTTGAACGTATTCACCATACTTCTTATACGGGATTGGTTAGTACTCTTCAGGCAAAAACTGCTCCATCATCAATTGTTTCATTCGCCTCCACATTCTAACTGGCTCATTCCTTTGTCGTTGCCTCTGAATAACGAGCTTGTCCCACCACACGGCAGCCATACTCTTCAACCTGATTGATATCATCTTAACCTGTTTGTTCTCGGGAACATTCATGACATCGAAAAACCTATCAACCTTAACCTGCCAATCCAGAAACTCATCTCCTCCCATGGTTCCATAGAACAATGGAATATCACTCTTCACTCGATAATCATAATTCTTTTGTTGATCACCATAATCAACTTTCTTTTTAGAACTCGAATTATCAAAGATAGTCGCACGATTGTTCTCACCTTGAGGAATCATATTCAGTTCTCCTCTCCCGTCTCCACGACGACTCTTGTTGTCCACTCTCGTCGTTAACTCAGCCACCTAATTTGTGAAAGCAGCCAGGGTTGCGGTAAAACCCGCAGTAACCCTCTCCAAATCTGTTATGGTTATTGGTTGATCTGCCATACTGATCAAGCTAGAAGAGAGACAGGGAAAGACCTGCTTCTGATACCAACTGACGCAGCGGGAATCTCGAAAGGAATAGCAAGCGCTAAACCTAAGATAGATGATCGAATTCACAAGCGTGAACTCGAACGAAAACTCTGGAATCCACCAGAAAAGATAACTCTGGAATCTACCAAAAAAGGAAACTCTGGAATCCACCAGAAAAAAATAGCAGAAGCTAAGGTTTTTATTCTAATCAAAATTTGTGTTTCTAAAACCCTCAAGAGGGTTTAAATAGAAAACTACAAAACCCTAATTTGAAAATAAAATCTAAATAAAAACTAAATTAAGAAATAAGCTGCTAAAATCTAAAAACAAAGAAATAAAGCTAGAATACTATTTCGGGGCCCTAAACGCTCCTACATCAATCAGGCATTCAGCAATTGTTATTGTAGAGATTAAACCGTTTCGATCTTGCATAAATTTAATGAAAACGTACAAGAAGACAACAGATTTATACTGGTTCGGAGCCCTGGTGGCTCCTACTCTAGTCGAAGAGAGGGACGAGCTTTATTAATCAAAATTGAGGGTAATACAACAACACTCACACTCTCAATCACCAGAAACTATATTAGCAAAATCAAATCTCAATTTTCTCTCAATTAAACGAATTTTGCTATCACGCTCCAAGAACCCTAATCCCAATTCTGAAAACTGAACTTAGTTCGCCAGCCAAGTCGCTACAGTACTTATATATCCGTTGTAGTCCGAGTTGGCCAAAACATCGGTGTCCTTCAAACGCGCCCTCCAGCTTTCAGCAAACGATGTCGTTTCATTAAGTCGGCGTGCACTCCGCTTTAATGAAAAGTTGTCGTACTCCATCAAACCGAATCCAGCCATGCGCGCTAAGTCCAAACGATGTCGTTCTTCTTATGTTAAGTCTAAACAAGATGAGAATAAGTCTGAATATTTGCTCAACGACATCGTTCTTCCATCATAAGTCTGATCAAATTCTAAACAAGTCTGAACAAGACCTCAACGATGTCGTTTCACCCTGCACCAGACTTCCCAGCTCTTTTTATCAGCGAAGTCCTCCGAACCACGCTGGTCACTTTAAGCTCCTGCAAGCCCTAGCTACTACCATCAAAATCCTTCAAGTAGTTGTAAACCATAATCCACATATCTCTATGACGCGCGTCGTCTGACGCGTCAAATTTAATATTTATAATTCTCCTGCAATGAGCTAGTGTAGCGGCAAGCAGGGTCGAACCCAAGGGAGCTGGTGTTGTTGAAGCTGTAACTGAAAACAATTAAAAGGGGGGTTGTGAGCGATTATGAGTGCAAGAAACGAAAATAGCAAGAAAGATTCGATAAGAGAGAATATTCAGCTTAGGGTTTCTATTGTGACATGTTTATCATTGACTGCTAAATATCTAATATCATGTTTCTAAGTGTAGTTGTTCCGACAAAGGTAACAACCCTAAGTATCCCGACAAAGGTGATACACCACAATCTAACCCGACAAAGGTGTTAGAATTATAGTTCTTTCCCAAACTTAATAATCCGACAAAGGTATTATTTAGCCTAGGTGTTACGATCTACCTTTACGACAAAGTTTCCAGTAGATATTAACGGTAAGAATTAACTGCTCAATTAAGCTTTGCGACAAAGCTTCCCCTTAATCTAACAAGTTAATTCATGAGATAAGCACAAGAACTAGTAAAACATGAAATAGCATTAAGAACAAAGACTCAAAACATGTGTCACAATATGCGAAACCCTAAACTGAATTAAGGATTTAGCTACACATAATCATGGAAAACATAATGAAAGTAGGAACATCTTCTCTCTCGTCGAAAGCTTGTGTCTTCTCCTCAAGAGCCGTCTTGGTCTTCGTAGAATGACGAGTGAGATATTTCAAACCCTAACCCAAAACCTTAATATATAGCAAAGCTGTGTTACCAAATATGGTTTTAGGTTGAATTATCAAATTGGGTTTCTAAATCTGTTTTTAGGCTAAAATTACCAAATCTCGGCTCGCTGACGTCATCAAACGCGTTGCTGACGTCAGCACCTCGTGGTTCACCGCGTCTGCTTCATACGTTACCGCCGCGTTTCGCCTTGACATTAGCGTTAACGCTAATGTCTACATGAGACGCGCTAGCAACTGAGTCTGATTCCTTCTTCTGCGCGCCAGCTCCGACTTCAACTCTGGATTTGACCTTCTATCTGACCTCGGCTGCTCTCGGTGTGAACTAGAGAGTTGTAGGGAATCGAGTCAGCTACGCGATGACGCGTGGCTCGCATTTTTCTGCTCAGCGGTCCATTCCCAGCAGTCCGTCTAGCGCCCAAAGGTCTGATTTTCCGTTGTGATGTCTTTGGCATGAAATGCCGTATTTTATGCACGTTTCCTCCTAGAGCTTCCGAAACACCTGAAATGCAAAACAACACTAAAAAGTAACTGATCGCATGATAAAGTGTCGAAATATACGGGATTAGTTGATTCGACGAGTCGTATAAATACGACTCATCAAACCACCCCACACTAAAACTTGTTCGTCCCGAACAAGAACTAAGTCATAGAAGGAAAACAAATATGACGCCACAATTTCTTCGACGTCCTGGATAATACTACATGAGTATGAGTTGCTAGTCTAAATTCTTCCTTTCCATGCATAGCTCAATCGTTACTCAATTCATCATGCTTAACATAGAATTAACTTAATACATGTTACCTTCGAGTTGAAATTCAAATCAATTCGGATGAGTGGGAGATAGTCCTCTTTAGACCCATGATCTGCATTCGCTGTCCCGAACTCTAGTTATATGGTTATACTTTATTGCTTTTTCTTGCACGTGATTCGTTCGAGCTTCAAGGGTTTGAGTTCTTTGCTTGGACAGCTTTTGTAGTGAGTTGTCTTTTGATGGATCAGTGGTGTACTTCACTTTGTTGCGTGTGAAACTTCACAAATAACTGATTTTCTTTTCTTTTGCTACTGATTGTGACTGCTTGTCCGTGACTCTGCTCTTTTGATGGAGGTCCAATCATCGCCCGCAAGCATATGGAAATACCTCCCTGCTCTCCCTCATCGTCGTCCTTTTGGCGCGAGTCAAGCCGAGGGTCGCTCGTCTATTTTTCCGGCTACTCGGACTAGAGATTGGACGGTGTGATGTTTCCCCGTCCCACCTGACCACATAAGCACTGCAGTGGCGGAGCTGACTCTTAACCATGTTACCTCGAAGTGCTAGCCTCCACAAAATCCATGGAACCATATAACTAGAAATTCGGTCCTTTGAATGCTTCGTCAAGTCTCTCTAGGACATTTCTATCAACTCCACATCCCTGTTTATCTCAACTCTAAAGGACACGTAGTGGGTTAAGTTCACATGTAGTCACATAATTCAGATTTTACGAGAAAAACACATGTAATTGGCATCATGAATTTCACATACTCATAACTCAATACTGCAATTCCAAGAACAGAGAGATTTCATACTTCATTTTGTTTTTTACAAGAAAAACGTGCAGACACAACAATATGCAGGAAAAATAAACGTGCAGACACGACAAACTGACCCCACACTTTTGACCAAGCCGTGTCCTCACGGTACGACTTTAGTTCAAAGACAACAGACAATGCTGACATAACAAACTGACGGACTCTGACAAAGAGAAAAAAGAAACAAAGAAAAAGGAAAGGAAAATAGGCACTCCCCTAGTCGGAATCCGACGATGATGCTGGATGAGGAATAGCAAACTCCGGAGGAACTGGATCTCCGAACTCCCATCCAAGCGAGGCAGGTACTGGCTGTGTCCCTGGTGGCAGAAAATTTTTTAATGCGCGAGCCACATTGAAGGCTATGTCTAGTTGCTGCCTAGGAGGCACAACTGCTGGTGGCTCCAGTGCTGTGGCACGTCTCTGTCGAGCTGTTGAGGACGTCCCAACCTCCTGTGTCCGGCGGCGTCGAGCAGCGGTTGATGATGACTCAGCTCCGTCTCCAGCTGTAGGTGCGTGACGCCTGTCTGAAGGCATAGCAGTGTGGTATCTCGGGTCGTTGATGAGCATAAATCTCAACTATATTTATGCTCCACATTTAGTCGATTTTCGATCATCTTCCTTATTTATATGAGCTCTCACATTATGTTTTGATGCTTTTAGGTGAATAATGAATCCAAGGCGAAAGAAAGAGATTTGTGGGAATTTGGGCGAAAACAGTGCTAAAACAGTGAATTGACCTCCCTAATTGTCGTGCACGCCTAGAGCTCATACCATGTCCGAATTCATTGATATTTAGCTTGTTGGAAAGCTGAGAATAAGGGCTACAACTTTGTAGTTGGCACCTAAAGCAGATTCAATCGTTAAGGATGTCAGAATTTCAGCTCAAGAAGACATCTCACTATGCGCCAATGTCACCTATGTCATGAATTGTTGACACAATGAGAAAAATTCAAGCCACTGGTCCAAATAGTGTCACTTGTGTCACTTATCAGCTGACATTGGCTAAATGGGCCAAAAATGTAATTTTGGCTAGGGTTTTGGAAAAAATGCAAAAAAGGCAAAAATGGAAATTAAACAAAAGGAGCAGCCGAGCTGAAGAGAAGGGGGAGTCGACCAATTGAGGGGAGAATTGCAACGCATCACCGAAGGAAATCGATTGGAATCAAACGGATTACAAAGCGAAGATCAACAACATCATCATCTACATCAAGGTTGTGATTGTTCTTCGTTAAAATCTTGTAATTCTCGTTTCGAACAAAAACATGAGTTGTATGTTCACTACCATGGATAGTGAGTAGTGACCCTATTTTGGGGCCCTACGAATCTTGTATAACTATGAATCGTTGAATAAAATAGACAATTGCATGATTTGATTTGTCTTATTGGATTTGTGCTTTACTTAGCGCTTAAACCCAAGCGATGTATACTAGGTGTTTGACGAAATGTCTAAGTGCATTGCGTTGAGATATTAGGTCAATAGCGCCGAAAGGGTGAGGCTTAGTATCCGACTATTAAGTAAAATACACGTTATAAACTCGGTGACTACGAGAGTGGCCTGAGTTTGTAACGGGAAAGGCTAGTTTTACGACAAGGAATCCCCATGTTTACGCGACGAGAGTTGGTAAACATCAGCGAGTTACTTGATTCGAACCAATAGCGCCGAAAGGGTGAGGTTCGTAGTTTAAGGTACACCTCTAATATAACCCAATAGCGCCGAAAGGGTGAGGTTTATACTTGAAGTGTACGGCTATTTTCCAATCAATATAAGCAAATCATGCATGCTAGATAATAAAAACTTGATTCAAATGTTAGGCAAGTGAAGTAGTTCCCCAAAATATCTCTTGAAATCGACAAAACTTTTCTTACTTTCATTTATCTGGAATTCTAGAAACAAACCAAAAACACGATTTGGATTAGGATAAGTAGAAATACAACCTTAAATAGTGCAATAGTTTAAACTTGCTCCCTTGGACGATCCGGTACTTACCGGCATTATAAATTGTTTTTGACATACAAAATACTGCACGTCAGTCGTCATGGTAGATCCATGCATACTGCTCTCTTCTGCGAGGACGCCTCTGAATGGCTTGAGAGAAATGTTGGTAATCACAGAAGGCTGGACTGATGCACTCATGAGACTCTATGCGTGGCTGCCCGTGTAGATGGCGCAGCATACAAGTGATCATCCCTCCACATATGAGCGGTCCTTTCGAAGGGCGGTTCTTCCAGAACTTGCACGCCAGATGGAAGAAATCTATCGGCAGTCCTCGGTATAGAGCGTCTAAGCAGAGCATGTCGGAAAAGGTCACTGGCAGGCGTCGTCAGTACCTGCAAATTTGTATTTATAATTCCTTACTCTTGACTATGGGTTAGTACAGCGGCAGGCAAGGGTCGAACCCTAGGGAGCTAGATGGTTACTTGTTGATCTGTAAGGAGGAAACAATTGGGTTTTGCGGGAAACAAGTGCAAATAGGAAATAAACGAAAGATGTCAATCGGAGAAGAATATTCAGGCTAGGGGTTCTAATTGTGACTTGGTTTGTCCTTGATTTCTAAGTATCTAATTCCGCGTCCTTAAGTGTGGTTACTCCGGGTCAGGTTATAACCTAAGGTAGGACCGTTTCAAGTCACTACGCCACAATCTACTCCTGGTCAGGTTATAGAATCCTAGTTCTAGCAAACCTAATACTCCTGGTCAGGTTATATTAGGTTTAGTGCGACTACTTATTCTAACGGGTCAGTATCAAATAAGCAGTAAATAGAGGGTATGAATTGCCCAGCTTAAGCTTTACCGTTTCGGGTCTCCACTTAACCTTGCAACTCAAACCGAAATTAGTGTGCACAAGAACTAGTAGAATGCAAGAATAATATTAAGCATGGAATCTCAAAACATTCGTCACAATAAATTAGCCCTAGCCCGAACGAGCGGTTTAGCTACACATGCTGGAAATAAAAGACATGATAAAAGTGGAAATTCTTCTCTCTGCCGAAGTAGCCGCTCGGTGAAGGATGATCACTGGATGAATGATGGATACTCGAATCGGCTCTGATGGGATGAATGTGGATCTTGAATTTTTGGATGCTTGAAACCCTAGACCAAGAGGTCTTATTTATAGGGAAAGTTCTAGAGTTTCGAAGCTTCTATTTGGGCCCGGTCCACATCTGTTTTTGCTTGGTGAGCAAGTAATCTTGGCCAGCAAGAAATCTAAACCGCCTCAGTTTTGAGCCCACTGACCTGGCTCAGCGCGCGGGGCCTTCAACGTTGTTTTGGCCATCTCGGCCAATCCCGCTCGTGCGTTTTGCTTAGCTAGTGGTATCGTCCGAGTCATTTGGCATTTCGATCACTTTGGTCGAGCCAGATTTGCAAGATTCGTCATCTGGTCGAGCAACTCGGATTCAGCGCTAGTCTGCTCGACAGGGCCTTCGGGCGCGGCCTGGAACCTGCTTGGCTGCTCATGGGCCATTCTACCCGTGCGTTCTCCTTGGGTTGGTGACATTATCGGACTTGTTTTCCATTTTGAGCAACTTGGTCGAGTCAGATTTGTCATCAGAGTCCGTCTGGTCGAGCGACTTGATTTCGGTGCCTATCAGCGCGCGCGAGACCTTTGGAATTGAGCCAACTGCCAATCTGCTCGGGCGTTTTCCTTTGTTCTCCGACATTGTCCACCTTATTTGCTATTTTGATCACTTTGCTCGAAGTGGATTCGTCAGATCAGCTCGTTTGCCCGAGCAACTTGAGTTTAGTGTTGGTCAGTTCGACTCCTTGTGATGTTTTTAGCTCAGAAAGCCATCTTTTAAGCGCGTTTCCTCCTAGAGCTTCCAAAGCACCTGAAATGCAAAACAACACCAAAAGTAACTTGTTCGCATAATAAAGTGTCGGAAATGATGGGATTTGTTGACTCGATGAGTCGTATAAATACGGCTCATCAGTCACCTTGTCGCCCCCGCTCTTTCTAGCAAAAATAGTACCTCCAAGTACCTTATGGAGATAAAATAGCGCCGGGTCGCGAATGCACATTGCCCTGGACTCGGATGGCTCAAATACAAGGGAGTCGTCTACCTTAAGTCGTCCCCGGCAACGGCGCCAAAATTTGACGCGCGTCGTCTGACGCATCAAATTTATTAATTTATATTCTCCTGCTATTAGCTAGTAAAGCGGCAAGCGGGGTCGAACCCTAGAGTGCTGGTTTGTGAAACTGTTCCTGTATGCAAATAAAGAAGGGGGGGGTTTTTGTGTGAGCAAGTATTGTAAAAACACAGGTGAGAAGAATAACGAGGATTTCAATCAGCGAGAAAATTCAGTCTAGGGTTTCTTTTGTGACACATTCATCATCGATATCTAATGATCAATTTTATATTTCAAAGTGTGGTTGTTCCGACAAAGGTAACAACCCAAGTATCCCGACAAAGGGGATACGCCACAAATTAACCCGACAAAGGTGTTAGACTTCTAGTTCTCTCCTAAATTAAACAATCCGACAAAGGTATTATTTAGCTTAGGTGTTACTATCTACCTTTACGACAAAGTATCCAGTAAATATTAACGGTAAGAATTAGTTGTTCAACTAAGCTTTGCGAAAAAGCTTCCACTTAGTCTAGCACTTTAATTCGTAAGAATGAGCACAAGAACTAGTGAAATATAAAATAGCATTAAGGACGAAAATCTCAAATCGTGTTCACAATGTACGAAACCCTAAACCGAAAGAGAAATTTAGCTACTCATTGTCATGGAAATAAACACAAGTATTTTTGGATGAAAGTAAATAGAAATTCTCTGTATCGACGAAAGCTTCGCGTTCTTCGTCCTCTCCAGAGCTCTCTCAGTCTTCGTATGTGATTCGTTACTGGAAACCCTAACCCAAACTTCTTCTTCTTTTTAATAAACTGGGCTTCCAAATCTGTTTTTAGGCTAAAATTACCAAATCTCGGCTCGCTGACGTCATCAAACGCGTTGCTGATGTCAGCACCTCGTGGTTCACTGCGTCTGCTTCATACATTACCACCGCGTTTCGCCTTGACATTAGCGTTAACGCTAATGTCTACATGAGACGCGGTAGCCACTGAGTCTGATTCCTTTGTTCTGCGCGCCAGCTCCGACTTCAACTCTGGATTTGACCTTCTATCTGACCTCGGCTGCTCTCGGTGTGAACTAGAGAGTTGTAGGGAATCGAGTCAGCTACGCGATGACGCATGGCTCGCATTTTAATGCTCAGCGGTCCATTCCCAGCACTCCGTCTAGCGCCCAAAGGTCTGATTTTCCGTTGTGATGTCTTTGGCATGAAATCCGTATTTTATGCATGTTTCCTCCTAGAGCTTCCGAAACACCTGAAATGTAAAACAACACTAAAAAGTAACTGCTCGCATGATAAAGTGTCGAAATAAACGGGATTAGTTGATTCGACGAGTCGTATAAATACGACTCATCACTCTACCTTGGTTTTCAACTACTTTCCAAGCTCTCTTGTCCCTCTCCTCTCATCCTGCTCTAGGGTTCTTCCATCAACCCAATCAGCTCCAAGCAATATTTGAACTTATCACTTGGGCTAATTTTGTCAACATATCAGCAGTGTTATCTTTTGTCCCTATCTTTACCAGTAGAACATCTCCAGTGTCAGCAACATCCCTCAAAAATGCATCCGCACATCAATATGGTTGGACCTTTCATGAAACACTTGATGCTTGGATAGATGAATTGCTCATTAATTGTCACTATGAACCTTTAATTACACAACTTTGCCCATGACCCAGCTCTGTCATCAGACCTTTCATCCACAAGGCCTCTTTGACTGCTTCACTTATAACCATGAATTCTGCCTTAGTTGTTAACAAGGCTACCACCTTTTGCAAATTTTCTTTTCATGATAATGTAGTCCCAAACACTGTGAATACCAGACCAGTTTGTGACTGTTTTTGACACTCTCAGGTTAGTGCCTTTAACCACTGTTTTCCTTCATTATTATTCACTGCATCTTTGACACTCTCAGGTTCATGGTTAGCAATATTTTCAGCAGCATAACAAGCATAATTTACCATATCCTCAAAACCATACATCACGGAAGCCTTATGATTCCTTCTAGGCCTATCTCTAGTAAGCCAATAGTCATTTTCCTCATTATGACCCTGGTTTTCTTCATTAAGATTTTATAAATTATCTTCAACCTGAGATTCATTTTCAAATGCAGGAATATTATTATGTTCAAGCTCCACCTCCGGTTCTATGCCATCAGTTCTACACACATAATCTGTTTCAGCAGTTTCCAGATTTAACTCCACCTGTTTAGCATCTTCTTAAAGGGAAAAGTAGATTCATCAAATCTAACATCGTTACTGATAATGACTCTTTTATGACCATCTTCCAAGAACCACAACTTATATGCATTATTGTTCCATCAGGATATCCCATAAAACACATTTTAAGGCTCTAGGTTACCCGCATAAGCAGCACAACCAAAAATCCTAAACCTATCATACTCATCTAAATGTCCACTCCAAACTTGCATAGGAGTTTTAAAATTCAAAGCAGAGGAAGGACTTTTATTTATCAAGTAACATACAGTATGGGAAACTTAGCCCAAAATGATTTAGTTAAACCAGATTGAATAAGCATACATCTTACTCTTTCTAAGATAGTTCTATTAAATCTTTCAGCTAACCCATTTTGTTGGGGATTCCCTAGTGTTGTATGATGTTTAACTATACCATTCTCTTTACAGAAATTTAGAAAAATATCATCAAGATACTCAAGGCCATTATCAGTTCTCAAATGTTTTACCTTCTTACCAGACTGATTTTCCACCATCATCTTCAAGTTTTTGAAGGTTTCAAATGCTTCAGATTTCTGTGCTAAGAAGAATACCCAAGATCTTCTGGTAAAATCATTATTGGGTGACATAAAATATCTTTTACCACCATGTGATTGAACCCTTGTTGGTCCCCAAAGATCAGAATCTATATAGTCAAGTTTTTCTTTAGTATCATGTTTACCTTTTCCAAAACTCAACTTTGTGGATTTACCTAAGACACAGTTTTCACAAAACTTAATTTTTTCCATTTGATCATCACCAAAACAGCCCTGATCGTGTAATTTTTGTAGGCATATGTGACCCAAGTGTCCTAGTCTCAAATGCCACAATACAGTCCTATCTTTATCAGAATCACCATAGTTAACAATATTGATTACTCTAGTGTCACCCTAGCACTAAATCTTAGTTTGTCTCTTTTCCTTTAATTTCAGCACATTCCCTTTAAACACTTCTATTTTTCCATTTTCAGCTTTAAAGGTACAACCAAGTGCTTATAGCATGCACAAAGAAATTAAATTTTTTTCAGTTCAGGTACATACCTCACACCTGAGAGTTTGATCTCAAGTCCATTTTCCACCTTGATCCAAATGGTGCCAATTCCCACCATTTTACAGGCCTTGTTATTGCCTAGATGCACAGTGCTTTGATCTTTTGGAACAAACTCCATCACCCATTCTTTATGTGGTGTCATATGATATGAACAACCACTATCAAGGATCCACCTACTGATTGGGTTGGTCCGAGTCACAGTAAGAGCCTCTACTGACTCATAAGCTTCCTCAGCCAAAGCAACATGCATCACCCTTTTCTTGACCCTTTTGCTAAATTATTTCTTCCTTACAGGACAGTTCTTCCTCCAATTACCAGATTTATGGCAAAAGAAACAGGTGAACTTCTTTTTTCAGTCTGTTGAGAGAGCTTGAACTAGACTTCCCCTGAAATTTCTGGTTACCAGACTTCTTTTGAAAGTTCATCTTCTGAAAACCTCCATGAGCAACCAGTTCATCAGCCACTTCCCTTTTAGGCTTCTACTCCAACTGCTTTTGTTTCAAAGCAGCCAGTACCTCCTCCATAGACAGTGTTTCTCTTAAGTATTTCATAGTATCAACAAAAGTTGCATATGAGGGAGGCAAATCATTTAACACCATTATAGCCTGATCTTCATCCTCGATTTTCTCCTTGATATTTTCAAAATCAATCACTATTTTTGCAAAATCATCAAGATGTTCATCAATGGATTTACTGCCATCCATCTTGAATCCAAACAGCTTACCTTTCAAGTAGATTCTATTTGTGAGTGTGTTGGTCATGTATAAGGATTCCAGCTTCAACTATACTCCAGTAGCTGTCTTCTCCTTCGACACTTCCCTCAAGACCTGTCTCCAAGATGCAAGATCAATGTACTATAAGCCAGTTCCTTCGTCTCTTCCTTTTCATCAGCTGTGAGATGTGCTGGGGGGCCTTCAGTAGTCAAAGCCTTAGCAACCTTCATCTGAACCTAGATCGCCTTCATCCTTTGCTTCCACAAGGCAAAGTCACCTTTCCCATCAAATCTCTCCAGCTCCACCTTCGTTGACACCATCTCCGCAACCTCGTGGCTCTGATATCAATTTGTAGAGATTAAACAGCTTCGATCTTACAGAAATTGAATGACGAAAACGAACAAGAACACAACAGATTTATACTGGTTCAGAACCCTGGTGGCTCCTACTCCAGTCAAAGAGAGGGACGAGCTTTATTAATCCAAATTGATGGTAGTACAACAACACTCACAATCACCAGAAACTATACAAGCAAAATCAAATTTCAATTTGCTCTCTATTGAACGAATTTTGCTATCACGCTCCAAGAACCCTAATCCCAATTCTGGTAACTTAACTTAGTTCACCCGCCAAGTCGCTACAGTACTTATATATCCGTTGTAGTCCGAGTCGGCCAAAACGTCGGTGTCCTTCAAACGCGCCCTCCAGCTTTCAGCAAACGCAGTCGTTTCATTAAGTCGGCGTGCACTCCGCTTTAATGAAAAGATGTCGTACTCCATCAAACCGAATCCAGCCTCGCGCGTTGAGTCCAAACGCGGTCGTTCTTCTTATATGTTAAGGTTAACGTATTTGGTGTAGTTGTTAATTAGTTTAATGGTCAGCTTTGATTATTCGTCAATAACCATCAGCATCTAATCAGATCAGGCATTCAGCAGTTGTTATATATGACTTTATAAGAATGTTGTTGTTGTTTTACAGCACGCGTTTCCTGATAAACTACAAGCAACTTGCTAGTTCAATAAATGGATGCCGTGATGTAATTATATATCATTCTGCCGTGCAACACTTGTATCAATTTTGCCATTTGACTCAATCAATCGATATATAAAATAATAATAAAACAAGAAGGGAAAAAGGACTTTGAAGTCAGAGAATCTGACACTTATCGAATTTAAAACTAAAACAACCATGTATAGGGGAGCACTCGGTTGAGGTAGGGTTGGTAGAATGAGGCAAGTGAGGCACGATCTGGCTCATTCATTGTGACACGTGACGAAGCCACGTGAGTTGAGCCGTCATTTGCGTTCACACTACGAAGTAGTGGGTTTTACTATTTGGACACGTGGCGCGCCTACAAAGCACGGGGGGTTAGATGTGTGGCTCAAATCGTGCCTCATTCTAATTTTGGTGCTTCATTTGATCGCTTCTCACCATGTATATGTATAAAATAGTACGGTTACCTTGCTCTAAAGTCTAACGATTAGGATAAACTACAATATATTTTAATTTTTTTGATAGTGCGTTTTTATATCGTATATATTTCAAGTACATTACATCGTTGGGGATTAGGATAATATATTTCAACTGAAATCCTAAATGCAAAGTAACAGAGCATGAGTATAATTTGTATGAGTACATTATTAGATGATAATAATATTAGTAAGTTTGCATTGTAAATGATTTTAATAGTTAAACCGTTCCACACTAAGTAGTTAGTTACTACTACATCCATCGAAAAAAAGTAGTTAGTTACTACTTACTGTTCACCAACCAGATGGGAATAAACCAAACATACAAATTATAATGCTACCGGAAAATATAATGTTAAAGGAGAAAATCGGAATATATCTCATTTTTGAACTCTCTTCTTTAGACCTTAAAACCATTTAACAAAAAGATAAAATTACTGAGGTGCACTTTTTGTATGTCAAAAACTGAAATAAGTGATAAGCAAAGGAAGAAAAGTCAATGGTCTCTGTTTTCGTCTTATATGAAAATCAAATGGCCTCAGCTTCGTCTGCGTTTCCCATTCGTGTCAGCCCCCTACTTTGGATATGATGGAGTAGTCTCAAGTCAAGTCTTCGCTCCACCCCCTCTCTCATATGTCCATGTCTATATAATAAACCTTCTTCAAGAGCCATTTTTCGCATCATCTCACACACACACCTTCTTTATCTCCATATAACATATAAACACTCTGCTCTGCAAACATCAACCCTCTTACTGTACGTCTGCTGCGAAGTGTGAACATATACTGAGAGTGAGCTATATATACATGGCGGAATCTAGGAGGGAGAGGAGCTTGGAGGGGACTCCCACCTGGGCGGTCGCGGTTGTCTGCTTCATCTTGGTTCTCATTTCAATCTTCATCGAGCAGCTCATTCATCTTGTCGGCCATGTAAGCCCTTCTCTCCACTTCTACTAACCCAAAGTATTACTTTTTCGTAGCTAAAACTCTGCTAACCATATTCAAAAAAAAATTTTTTTTTTTTTTATGTCGGATTCTTCTTGACATGCGTGATTAATTTATTATCCAAAAGAAAAGGTTTGATTCCCATCACCAAAAAAAAAAAAAAAGGTTTGATAGAATTGAATTATCGGTAGGTTGATGAAATAATTGAAGGGAGGTCATTAATTTATTTTGATATTTCAACCCAACAAGAAAAGTGGCAGACATACATTAATTACTAATTAGTACTATTACAACAAACCAATATCCACCGCATGTTGTGAGGTCACTTGGGGAATTGTGAGCACATCGACATGATTGGATTGGATATCTCACTTTCAATTTCAACACATTGGAAAAGTCAAATTTTCAATGGAGCTTATATATAAAATAATATCCTACATTTATATAGTAATTCAAATAATAAGATTTTAAAAAATATAAAGTTTTAGTATCATTTAGTGTTCCAAAAAACGGACATAACATTATATTGTATCTTCCTTGTATTGTTTAAATTTAAAATTCTACAATCAAAACTTATATTTGGGAACAATAATATATCAAACTGATCCTTTCAAGTATTAATTTCAAATTAAAATCATATCAATACAATACTATACAATAAGTTAATATATATATTTAAAAATTCAAAATCGATTAATCCTTGGAGACCCTTTCCGCCTAGCATTTTCTGGAACACTGGTATCATTTACCGCTTGGCACTTGAGCAAAATGATTCATTTTTTGATTGATTTCTTGAAATATCTAAATCAAGCAGTAAAGGGTGCAAGTTAATTCATTTAACAGATCAAAGTTGGCAATGATTCATTTAACAATCATTTTAGTTGAAACTACCAAAAAAGAATTCTAGTCCTTCTAACTTTCAATTCCTAACTTCGCTCCTAGTTGAAACTATCATTAATATCGAATGAGGTATTTGGGAGGCATAATTTATAAATATGGGACACGATAGGACCCTTATCCTTGCTTGACCTCTCAGTTTAGTTTAGATATTTTCAGTCATATTGGACTGTTCGCATCGCTATTCAATTGCTATATAGTTCTACTTCTAGGGTAGGGCACACAATTTGTCAAGTTGGCCACTAGATTTTATTTTCATTTTTATCACAAGATACGAAATTAATATTTAGAATCAAAAAAGTTTTTTAATATATTTTGTTATTTGTTTATAGTGGTTAAAGAAAAAAAACAAGCCAGCTCTGTATGAAGCTCTTGAGAAAATCAAAGCAGGTAACTACCAGTTATTACCTGAAATAACTGCCAGTTTCAAATTTCACTAGTATTATCTTTTATTCAAAATTGAGTGGTTTAATTTCAGAGCTTATGCTGCTGGGGTTCATTTCGTTGCTGCTGGTCGTAGTCGGCGATCCAATCTCACAAATCTGTGTATCTGAATCTGTTGGAAATAGTTGGCATCCTTGCAGCGGTGAGCTTAACAGTACTAAGGTCGAAGTAGGTTACAAAAACGACTATTGTACTAAGAAGGTATTCATAATTATAACAAAACCAATAACTCTCAGCTCACTCCTTATGCTTCCTGCAATTCTCTAACTAGTGATTGTTTGTTTGTTTTCAGGGTCAAGTCGCATTTGTGTCGTCTTATGGTATCCATCAACTCCACATTTTCATCTTTGTGCTGGCTCTTTTCCATATCCTCTACTGTATTCTGACCTTGGCCCTCGGTACAATCAAGGTATACATAGTCATCTCTAATTCTCTATCTCTATAACGCACTTCCACGTGCATCATCATGTCAGAGCTTGTCGTGAGTGTTTTGGCTTCATGGCTTTGCAGATGAGAAGATGGAGGAGGTGGGAAGATGAAACAAAGACGATCGAGTACCAATACTCTCACGGTACGTCCCATTTTACCATTATTCTCATTGCACCATCAGTGCCCAAATGCATTGGGATTTGCTGACTTGTTTCTGATGACAGATCCGGAGAGGTTCAGATTCGCTAGGGATACGTCTTTCGGGAGAAGGCATTTGAATTTCTGGAGTCAATCTCCGATTCTTTTATGGACTGTAAGAACTTGCACTTCAACATAATCTTCAGTCAATCAATATTCAGTCCCTTGAGAGAAAAAAAAAACAAATGCTCTAAACTGCTTGTTGCATTTCAGGTATGCTTCTTCAGACAGTTCTTCAGATCAGTCACAAAAGTCGATTACCTGACACTTCGACATGGCTTCATAGCTGTAAGTATTCACACAGTAGCTTACAATTCTGACCAAGAAGTGTCGAAAGGCATGTTTTCTCATCACTTTGTGTGTTACCACAGGCACATTTAGCTCCAGGGACAGAAACCAAATTCGACTTCCAGAAGTATATCAGGAGATCACTTGAAGAGGACTTTAAAGTCGTAGTGGGAATCAGGTCGGTTTCTGAAACTTCAAACTTATTAAAAGAAGACTCGGTTTCTATGGATTTTGAAAATTGAAACTGACATATTCCGTTGTGTTTGCGCAGTCCTCTGATATGGTTCTTCGCAGTGCTGTTCCTGATGACCAACACAAACGGTAAGCTAGTCGACGAGACCATAACAAACTGCACCTCACGACAAAAGTAATTGAAAAAGTGATTCAGAGTTTATTAGTGCTAACTATTTCTACTCCTTTGTGTCAAATGCAGGATGGTATGCTTACTTGTGGCTGCCCTTCATCCCATTGATAGTAAGAGTCACCTCAACCTCAATTTTCCCGAGTATCAACTGTGATCTATCTCGTGCAGATGAATGTCGAGTGACAGTCAGTGACTTGTACTAAAGTTTTATTCCAATTGGTGTGCAGATAATTCTCTTGGTGAGCACAAAGCTACAAGTGATCATAACCAGAATGGGAGTGAGGATAGCCGAAAGGGGAGATGTAGTTAAGGGCACACCTGTCGTTCAGCCCGGGGATGATCTCTTCTGGTTCAATAATCCGCGCTTCATGCTCTTCCTCATCCACTTCTGTCTATTTTTGGTAAATAAACTGCAATCGTCGTATTTAGACCTGTAACTTTGAAATGATTTTCGCTGACTTGAGATTGTTCGGGACCTTTCTTTCTCTCCACAGAATGCATTTCAGCTAGCTTTCTTCGTCTGGAGTTGGGTAAGTACCATATATCTTTAGTCATTTTCGCCTCGATCGAATAGCACGGGGCGATCTACTAATCCGTTGTGTTTTTAATTTTATGCTGCAGTATGAATTTGGTCTGCTGTCATGCTACCACCAGAAGGTTGAAGATGTGGCAATCAGAGTCTCAATGGGGTAAGCTGAATCCTCCTGGTAGAAAATGTTATGTTTATCTAAACAGATAAAATAATGACATGCAAACAGCCTTTTTACGAACCAATGACAGCCGTTTATTTGGTCATTTTGGCGGATGGGATTAAATCCTGCGTCATTTACACCTGATCTTTTCCCTATCTAATAAAGAACCTTTTGCTGAAACAATGTCTGAATGTTTTGCAGGGTTCTCATTCAAGTCATATGCAGTTACGTAACTCTACCTCTTTACGCAATCGTGACCCAGATGGGATCATCGATGAAACCAACCATCTTCAACGACAGAGTGGCGTCAGCGCTCAAGAACTGGCATAGGACAGCCAAAAAACACACCAAGCACAGCAAGCATTCTGAATCCACCACTCCGCTAACCAGCCGTCCCACCACTCCCACGGCTGGCATGTCACCTGTTCACCTTCTCCACAATTTCCGTCAGATAGAAAGCTACCATGCTTCACCAATGAGATCAAACTTGGAGACTGATGATCACTGGGACCCCGAGACGCCTTCTCCTCCACGCCACTACGCCGACTCTCACCATGGAAACATGCACTTCCCTCAATCCAGCGGAGGCTCCAGGGAAATGCTGGTAGTTGATTCAAGTGCGGTGGCGCTTCCTCTGACTACGTTGCCCGCTATAAAGACTCAACACGAGATAAATATTGGACACTCTGATAATTTCTCTTTTGAGAAGAGATCAGAATGAATTAGAAGATGCAAGCTCAGTTAAATAGTGAAAACAATAATTTATGGGACATCAGTCAGTAATGTAATTTACCATTGCTTTGTTCATTTTCATATGAAGTCTGTTTTGTTAATGGAAATGTAAAAAAGGGTTTTATTCTATCTACATTGCGAAATCCTTGACATTTGATTTGAAGTCGTAAGGAGTTGAACCATCTCGACCTTCTAATCATTCGACAAAGACTATGACCGCTGTATATATGAAAAGCTAGGGGCGCGCTCCGTTGAGGACACTCAAATTGGGGAGGACGTGAGGACAAATGTGGAATGTTGGATGAGTTTCATCCAACAATTCACAACGCGCCACGTGTCCCACTACCCACAAAGCACGGGGCCCATTGGACATTTGAGTGGATTGTGAGGTGGCATTGGTAGTGGGGCACGTGACGCGTTGTGGATTGTTGGATGAAACTCATCCAATGGCTCGGATTTGTCCTCACATCCTCCACATTTTGGGGTGTCCTCAATTGAGCGCTCCTCTGAAAAGCTATATATATAGAAAACAGAAATTGGTAAGACATGACAAAACAAATCTTCTAATATGGTGGCAGTTGGGATATGGATTAGGGGCTCTGACATTCTATAACCTTTGGGGGGAACATGTGGTTGTATTGAGTATTTGAATTTAAGCGATTTAAGTCAATAAAAGTTTCACACATTTGCAGCAGGATCTCTTTCCAAATCTTCAGCGCTGTTAGCAGTAGCTAATCTCTCAGCGGCTAATCTTTCCTCAAGTGCTCGAGCACCTCGTTCCCTGGCCACGGAAAACATGACAATTTAGCGGCACACCATTTTTTACACTAATACCACATAAGTTTAATTCTTATAAAAGTTCAAGTGTTGGTGGTATGTTTTTGTATGAAGCAAGGGCATGAATATTCACTGGAATTAAGGTAATCGTGTCAAGCCACCAAATGAAATGAATCATATCAATGCCCATGAGTTTGCAATCTCAAAGCACTTGTCTGAAGGCTTTATCAGCATAATGTATGTACCTTCTCCTTGATGCTTCTACGGGATCAGAGCCAGGCAATGGCGCACCACCATAACTGTACTCCTGGGTGTCATTTGAACTCGTGAACCTTCCACAGAACATTTTATGAAATACTGATGCTATGGGGTCAATTACTGGCCTGCATATGCAGCAACAAGATCAGTTCAGAAATTAAATAGAAGAAGCTCCAATTCTACAACATTTTGAAAGGAAAAAAAAACAGTTCTTTTTTTTTCTGCCACTCTTAAAATGCTCTTAACATGTTGTTCAAACTGCAACTGGAGGTGGCAGTTTGAGTAAGTTTTTTCTTGCATTTGTTAATTGGACACATATGTGGCATCCAACACGACGTTTTCCAACAAACCGCCAATCAAAGTGCCCGTTAGATTTTATGCACATTCAGTACAAGCTTTTGAATGTGCACAAAGTCAAGCCACCATTTTGACAAGTAGTTTGCTGGAAAATGCCACTTATGATGCCATGCCTGCACATAGTCAGAAGCCTCTGAGCGAAAATAGACGTAAACCTTCACTGGAAGTCGCTGTTTGAACAGAGTGGTGGTACATTAGGGACATTTTCTAAGGATGTGACTGAAAGGGAATTGTATTTTCAAAGTGGATTTTCTTCAATTAATACCCCACAAAAAATGCAGTAAATTTCTCTTTCAAGTAAATAGATTTAGTAGATAGTACAATGCACCTTAACACTTCAGGGAAGAATGATGAGAAAGCAAACTCATCACTTGGATCCCCTTGAAGATTTGTTTCAGGTTTCTTCTGTAGATATCTACAGTAGATCCAACTGATATATGTGCCAAAGATTAATGTCGGGAGATATTTCTCGGTCTCCGGTGCTAAAAAGCAAATCGCTATTGACAATATTATCATGATAGATGGAAACCACTGCAAAAAGCAAAAACATCTACGTTATTCATATAAAAGTTACCCTTTCATGAAAGATACTTTAGGATTAATGTACCTTTGCTTTAATTTTCATGAGCTCGTGATCCGGCATAATTTGCTTAATGGCAACCAGAAACCCTGACAGGATCCCATGGAAGCCTGAAAGAGGTGTGTAGCTATAAAAGAGTATTAAAAGAGAAACTTATATAGCGAAGTTTCAATGGGCAGGGATTCCGATTAATAAGAGAGCTGTGTTTAAACATGGGTACTTACAGGTATATTTCTTGTGTGGTTATGTAATACAAGGCAATAGCTGTCACGAAGATGCAAACAGACGTCAAGAAGTTGACAAAGAATATGAACTTCACAAATTCTCTTGACCCCCATAAGGGTTGAAGAAGCTTTCCAAGGAATAGAAGACCAAATGAGCTGATAACTGCCTGGAAAACAAGTTTAGACATCAGCTTGGAGGTACAAAAAGTATTTTAAAAAGAGAGCACAAATCCATACTCCATATATTGTTTGCTCAAGATAGCCAGCTGTTATGAGGTTCCACGCAAAAGGAATTGTCCTGTAGAAGAGAGAATGTTTAAGCCAAATCAATATTCATCAGAATACATACATAAAGTGGTAAGAGTACCCAACAAGCTGCAAAGTCCCAAGCCTCATTTTCGATCGAAATTTACCAAATAGTAAAACAATACTTTTTAAGGTTGAATCAACTAGCATCATAGTGTTTACTGAGGCCGTCTCAACACGCACATGCCAAGTAACCTTATGCATTGAGTGAAACATGTAAATTAGTTGATAATATCAATACATAAGCCTTTAGGAATTAAATTCACATGTCAAATCTGACCTATTAATAATTTCCTACATCCTTCTGTGGCGAAAAGCAATAATGAACAGTATAAGAAGCATTTGCATTCTGCAACACTGTCAAATCCCATTTACATAAAATTCACTCACTCACTCTTTCTTTGACCTAAGACGTTATTCAACACCTCATAATATATAAAATAAGAGCAAAATCAGCCAATTGAAACAATTCCATAAATCCCTTCCGCTTCACATCATCATCAAAATGTGACGGAATTCAAGAGTACGAATAACGTGGTCCATTTGGAAAATAAATAGCAGACAAATTACTGAATGCAGCAATACAAAATGTAACCACAAGCATCTAAAATGAACAACAAGACAAAATTCACCATTTCAAACTTCTATTTTTAAAGCATACCTAGCAGGTATAAGTGCCAGATAAGTTACAGCAACAGGAAAGATCTGGACGAGGACATGTCCGCCAAAAAGCACGCCAGCTAAAGCCTTACACAAGGGCGTCGTTCCAGACAACAAGTTCGTTGTCGATCCCTGCCAATCAAAGTCAACATTTGCTTACTTAACATCACTAAACAGAAACCTACCGTTTTCGATCGGCACACCTCAAATGTAATACGACGAATGAAACGTAACGGGAAAAGAAATGCTCAAAGTACCGGAGAAGTCATGACTGATCGAATGAGATCACCAGAACCACGATTGGCGGTAGGCGATCTAAGTTCCGAGTGTCGTCTACGCTTACAAGGTTTGGATCTCAGGAAGGATAATAAATATTCAAAAGTCGTTAATTTTGATTAGATTAAGACTATTTGCGTTGTGGTGCTTAATTTCGGACCTCGTGTCTCTCGAGTCTTGTTGCTTGCCTCCTGTTTGCAGGCCGTGTTTTGGGCGGGCCTCTCTTAAATCCAAAAATAATAAAAGAAAATAAACGTCGCCTTTTTTTTATTTTTATTTTTATGAAAGGGTACAACGATACAATACGTATCATCTGTTAGGGAGCGCTCGATTGAGAACCTTTAAAAATTCGAGAACTTGAGAATCCAAATCTCACCGTTAGATCATGATGCATATTTGAATCTGCATGTGACACATGTCCAAAAAGCAAAGTCAAAGCCACATTTTGAAAGCAAAACGCATTTTGAAAAATGCATCTTGTATTTTGGAAGGTGAAGATTGGGGTCTCAAGTTCTCGAAAAAATAAGGGGTCTCATTTGAGTGCTCCTCTCATCTGTTACATATATATTTGTTGTATGCGGAATTGAATCTTGAAAGGATAATAACAAAAAAGAAACAAGAACACGAATTTATATTGGTTCGGAGTCCGGGTGACTCCTACTCCAGTCGAAGAACGGGGGCAGACTTTATTGATTCAATTGATGATTGTACAAGCTCGCAATCACTAGCCAGAACCTACTATAGCTCTCTCTAACACCAATTCGAACAACGCAGTGCGAATTTCTCGATCGAGCACCAAGAACCCTAATTTCTGTTTTCTGGAAATTGAAGAAGATGATTGAGTTAACCCGCCGAGTTGCTACAATGCTTTTATAGCCGTTGGAATGAAACGTCCGCGTTTCGCTGAGGCGCGCGCTCCCCTTTCCGCTGAACGAAGACGTTCACTTAAAGTCCAGCCGCTTTGCGCTTTAGTCGAACGACACCGTTTGCAACCGATGTCGAAATCCTTCTCGCGCTAGCATCAAACGACGTAGCTTCGCCAAACTCGATTTCCCTCCTTAGCCAAACGACATCGTCTTGCCCTGCACCAGCAGACCTGATCAACTCATTTGTTCCTCATCCTCCTGATCTTCTAGCCAAGCTGAGACACCTGCAAGCCTCAAGTATTTTTTTTGCAAGCCTCAAGTACAACAACCAACAAAGCCTTGAATTGCAGAACCATAAACTACAAATCTCCACCTTGGTTCTGAATTCATTTCCAGCCACTCAAGCCCCCATTCTTCTCATCCTGCTTAGGGTTCATCCATCACCCCTATCAGCCCCAAGCAATACCCAAATTTATCACTTGGGACTGCTTTGGTCAGCATATCAGCAGGGTTGTCCTTTGTGTCAATCTTTACCTCCTGTACAGCTCCAGTCTCAGCCACATCACGCACAAAATGCATCCTTACATCTATGTGCTTCGATCTCTCATGGAACACCTGATGCTTGGATAGATGGATAACTCCTTGACTGTCACTATGCACTTTGATACACCTCTGTCCATGACCTAGCTCTGACATTATTCCCTTCAACCAAATAGCCTCCTTAACAGCCTCTATGATGGCCATAAACTCAGCTTCAGTTGTTGACAATGCCAGTACCTTCTGCAGATTTGCTTTCCATGAAACAGATGTCCGAAACACAGTAAATGTTAACCCAGTTTGAGATTTCCTAGTGTCCAAGTTCCCTGCATAATCTGAGTCCACAAACCCTTCTACTATATCTGACCATGACTGATTTCCACCAAATAGCAGCCCTTTATTCAAGGTCCCTTTCACATACATGAGAATCCACTTCACAGCTTGCCAGTGATACTTGCCTGGGTTGGCCATGTGCCTGCTTACCAAGCTAACTCCATGTGCCAAGTCTGGTCTGGTACAGACCATGGCATACATAAGGCATCCAACAGCATTTGAGTAGGGAACCATTTCCATATAGGTCTGCTCTTCCTTGGTCTGAGGCTCCTGGTCCTTGCTTAATTTGAAATGTCCAGCAACAGGTGTAAGCACCAGCTTAGCCTTTTCCATTTCAAACTTATCTACCACCTTGGCTAAGTAGTCTGACTGACTTACGAACAACTGATTGTTCTTCCTTCTTCTTTTTATCTGCATACCTAAAATCCTTTTTGCACTACCAAGATCCTTCATTTCAAAGTTAGTACTAAACTAAAATTTCAAGTCATTAATAGCACCAAGATCTTTGCATACAATTCGCATATCATCAACATAGAGTAACAGATAAATCATGGACTCATCAGTTAGTTTCTTAAAGTAGATACACCAATCAAACTCAGACCTTTTAAAGCCACAAGACATCATGAACTCATCAAATCTCCTATACCATTGTCTAGGTGACTGTTTTAGTCCATACAAAGATTTTTTCAGCAAACAAACTTTCTTATCAGGGTCTCCAACACAAAAACCTTCAGGTTGCTTCATAAATATTGTTTCATAAAGACTACCATGTAAAAAGGCTGTTTTAACATCTAGTTGTTCTAACTCAAGGTCAAACTGAGCTACTAAAGCCAAAAGGATTCTGATTGACCTATGTTTAACCACATGTGAAAATATCTCATTAAAATCTATCCCTTCCGTTTGTGTGAATCCTTTTGCAACTAATCTTGTCTTTAGCCTAGGTGCTTCAACCCCAGGTATACCCTCTTTCCTTTTGAAAATCCATTTACAGCCAACAAGTCTAGCATTTTGTGGTTTGTGAACTATTTCCCATGTCTTATTCTTATCCAAAGAACTCATTTCATCTTGCATAGATTTCAGCCACAATTTTCCATCTTTACAATTCACAGCATCAGTATAACTCACAGGTTCATACTCAGACACATTATCAGCAACACAACAAGCATAACTTACCAGATGTTCATAGCCATACCTGACAGGAGCCCTTGGTTCTCTTCTAGATCTGTCTCTAGTTAACCAATAGTCATTCCCCTACTCCTAGTCTTGTTCTATGGCTTCAGACTCAGCTGGTTGGTTAGGAACTTCATCAGTTGCCCTTCCATCCCCATGCTCCACCTCAAGAACAATTTCATCTGAGCTAGCTTCTTCAGTTATGTCCTGCTGTTTTCCTATGTTCACCTGACTTTCCTGCACATTTTTCTTAAAGGGAAACACAACTTCATTAAAAGTAACATCCTTACTAACAATGACTTTCTTATGACCTTGTTCCAAACACCACATCCTATAAGCTTTAGTGCCATTTGGATAACCCAAGAAGGCACATTTTAAAGCTCTTGGATCTAGTTTTCCCTGCTTGACAGATACATATGCAGCACAACCAAATATTCTTAATCTAACATAGCCTTCTAAATGACCAGTCCACACTTGCATTGGAGTTTTAAAGTCCAATGCAGATGAGGGTGATCTATTTATCAAAAAACATGCAGTGTGAGCTGCCTCAGCCCAGAATGTTTTTGGTAAACCAGACTGCAGTAACATGGATCTAATCCTTTCAAGCACAGTTCTATTAAACCTCTCAGCAAGGCCATTTTGCTGAGGGTTGCCAGGGGCTGTATGGTGTTTGGTTATTCCATTTTCCTTACAAAAGTTCAGAAAATTCTTATCAAGATATTGAAGCCCATTGTCAGTCCTTAGATACTTTACCTTTTTACCTGATTGGTTTTCAACCATCAACTTCTATGTTTTGAAAGTTTCAAAAGCTTCATATTTGTGAGACAGAAAATATATCCAAGTTCTTCTAGAGAAATCATCAATCAAAGACATAAAATATCTCTTACCACCATGTGAAACTGCCTTAGTTGGCCCCCAAAGATCAGAGTGAATGTAATCAAGTTTATCTTTGGTAACATCCTTACCCTTTTTCAAAACTTAGCCTTGTGGCTTTTCCTAAAACACAATTCTCACAGAAGTTAATATCACCTACTTGATCATTGCCAAAACAGCCTTGATCTGCTAGTTTCTTTAAACCATTCTGCCCTAAGTGTCCTAGTCTTAAATGCCACAAAATTGATCTGTCCTGGTTTTGTTCAGTATAATTCACATTTTCAGAGATATCTACATTTCCTGTCAACACATATATACCATTGTTTTTTATCCCTTTAATTCTCAGCACATTCCCTTTAAATATCTTTAAGAAACCATTTTCAGATTTAAGGAGCAACCATGTGCTTCTAACATGCCTAAGGAAATTAAGTTCCTTTTAAGTTCAGGTACATACCTGACCCTTGAGAGTAGTAACTCAGGGCCATCCTCCACCTTAATCAGAATGGTGCTGACGCGCGTCGTCTGACGCGTCAAATTTAATAATTTATAATCTCCTGCTAAAAGCTAGTGTAGCGGCAAGCAGGGTCGAACCCAAGGGATCCGGTGTTGCTGAAGCTGTATCTGAAAACAAGGAAAAAGGGGGGGGGGGGGTTTAAGCAGTTGTGAGTGCAAAAGAGGCAAAAGCAAGAAAGGATTCAATCAGAGAGAGTATTCAGCTTAGGGTTTCTATTGTGACATGTTTATCATCGACTGCTAAATATCTAATTTCATGTTTCTAAGTGTGGTTGTTCCGACAAAGGTAACAACCCAAGTATCCCGACAAAGGTGATACGCCACAATCTAACCCGACAAAGGTGTTAGACTTCTAGTTCTTTCCTAAATAAAACAATCCGACAAGGATATTATTTAGGTGTTTCAGGTAAAATTGGCATATCATCACTCCGTGGACGCAAAGTGCCGAAACAACGGGAAATAGCAACGAAAATGGCCTAAAAGAGCTCTACACCAGCAGTAGGCCGTGACATGTCGTGACATCTCATTAGTGTCACGGGTGTCACGGTAGGCTTTTTCCTCAGAGAGATCCGAGTGACTTCCAGACATGCCGTGACATCCGAATGTCACAGGTGTCACGGCACCCTTTCAGCTCAGTAAGTTTTGCCATAGCCGTGACATGCCGTGACATATCCGAATGTCACGGGTGTCACGGCCCCTCTTCGACTCAGTGACTTTTGCCCTTGCCGTGACATGCCGTGACATGTCCGAATGTCACGGGTGTCACAGCACCTCGGAAGACAGAATTTTTGGACAGATTTCCTAATCCGTTTTTGGCAAGTTCTGATCTTTTTGGCAATTACTCGATTTTTGGGCTATAAAAGGGCAACAACCAGAGTGTTCTAGGTGTGCTTATTTTGAGATTCAAGAACCCTAACTTGGGAAAGAAGACGGAGAACGTCGCGAGAGATTGAGGATCATCGAGCTACATCGTCTACGGTTAACTCGTCCTTAATATTCTCTTATTACACTATTTGTGGTTTAATCACCATGAATAGCGAGTAGTCTTCTTTATTCTGGGATCCTACGGATCCCGTGCATTGTACTCAACTCTTCATGTGATCATATGAATGTTTTTCATTAATGCAAATCGAATATTCAATTTCATCGTGCTTAATTTATCGTTCTATGCAAGTATTTACATCAAAGGGTATGTTTGCATGCTAGAACGTATTTAGGTTATATACCGAAAGGTGGATGGGCCCTAGGGATTAACCGGATTGTATGAAATTGTATGAAAACCTATAGTTTAATAAATCGAGATCGTTGATAATCCGTGGATGGACGGCGTTCAACGATTGAGATTAATCTAGATAATGATCCGTGGATGGGCGGCTTATCTAGTGTTATTTTGGTTTAATTCGATATTCGATAGCATGATGAATTCATGATAACGATTGCATGATTAGTGGGGTTAGCACGGATGAAGTATGGTCCTGGAATTCTTTCTCTGATTTAATCACAAACATTTATTTTTCTGCTATTTAATTTCTGTTATAATTCAGTTCACAACAAAAACCTCTTTTAATCGGAATAGCTAAACAAGTCAAATTGTTTGCTAGTAATCACACACCTGTTCCTTGGATCGACCCTTGGCTTACCAAGGTTTACAAATTTTATTTGACTGCAACTTGACCCCTAAAACTCATAATTTGACAACTATAAAGGGTTAAAAATACGCGTGTCAACGACACCGTTTGCAACCGATGTCGAAATCCTTCTCGCGCCAGCATCAAACGACGTAGCTTCACCAAACTCGGTTTCCCTCCTTAGCCAAACAACGCCGTCTTGCCCTGCACCAGCAGACCTGATCAACTCCTTTGTTCCTCATCCTCCTGATCTTCTAGCCAAGCTCAGACACCTGCAAGCCTCAAGTACAACAATGAATTGCAGAACCATAAACTACAATAATATTGTATCTCATCCAGATCCTGAAATCATGGTACATATATATCCGACGCTTGAAGCACAGGCCAAGCTTGACACCTTTACCATGGATCCATTCACATCTACCCAGTAGTTGCTGGTACATTTCTCGACATTTGAAGCATAGGCCACATTGACACCTTTACCATTGCAAGCGCGTCCATCATTACAGACGCATAGGACCTCCACAGGGGAGGAACAACATCCACGCGCGAGGCATGAAAGAGGAAGGCATCCGCGAGGGATGAAGGAAGCATCCACGCGCGAAGGAAGAAAATTTGAGGAAAATGCCTTTTAACATTTAATGTAAGGGTAAAGAGTTGGGATCATATGAGAAGCGGTATATTTCATGGGAAATGAGAATCAATATTTTTTTTTATAGTGGGTGGATACAACAACTATGAACATTACAATGCATATGAGCTTTATCATCTAGTACATATATATTGATCTACATAGCTCTTAGCAAGGCATTTTCACTACTACAGAATAGACTTTATGCATCGGTTATTTTTGACATTATGCATCGGTTTTGGTTCCATTGCATAATGAAGGGTTGCATAATGTCACACTTTATACATCGGTTCTTGAAAAACCGATGCATAATGTATGACTTTATGCATCGATTTTTCAAGAACTGATGCATAAAGTCATACATGATGCATCAGTTTTTTTTTAGAACGGATGCATAATGTTTGATTTTTTTTAGCACATTTAGTCTCTAATAAATCAAATCCACCTTCAATTTCATACATAAATTTTATATCCAAATCTTAAAATACTTTTTATTCAACAAAAACACAACATTTTATACATAATGTCACTTTCATTGTACAAAACATTTATCAATTCAACAAGTTTCATGTCTTATTTTTAGTAATGGAGAGCCAATACTAATCTATTTCTCCAAATATCCTTCTACATCTGTTTCCCTGCTCCAACTCTTGTGTATCCTATCTCTGGTCTTTTGCTTTCTTCCCTTTCATCCTGCATCGAATCGGAGATGACCAATAAATACTGGGTTCACAAAAGGCATAAATCATACCTAATATTGATTAGATACATGTAGAGGTGGCAATTTGATCCATTATCCATTTATCCGTCCGGTAACCATCCATGAAATCCATCCATTATCCATCCATTTACTTATTGGATTGAATCAATCCAAATCCATTAACAATCCATTAATAAATGGATGACATGGTTTTATCCATTAATCCATTAATGATCCATTAATCCTCAAAAGTCAAAAGCAAAACATTTCTCTTTTTTTTTGGGGTAATTTGTACGATTTATATTTTATATTTATTCTCTTTTGGTTATTTTATCATTTTTTTATTTTTATAACTTACACATTCTGCAGGTGGTGATATTTAGGAAGCAAACATTGACGTGTGTTTATGGCTAATATAAAGCAGTTGTTGTTGTCGGTTGTAGCAGACGATTGCGTATATTATTTAATCCATTAATCGTCGGTTGTAGCAGACGATTGTGTTTATGGCTAATATAAAGATTTAACCGTTTCCTATTTTTATTAACTAAAAAAGTAATCTAATTTAATTTTAATTTCTTTTCAGTTCAAGATTCGTCAGTTGTGGACTCACTCGTTGAAGATGTTTTGGATTTGACTGCTGAACGAGGAAACGCATGTGGATGATGTCCTGGACCTCACCATAACTACAATCAAATTTATTTGGGAATCACGTGGTTCATTTTACATGTCTTATAATTACTTTTTTTTGCGTGATTTGTATCGAAGAATTATTTACTTCACAGTTTTAATTAGTTTTGATGCTACTATTCATTACAATGTGATCTTGTATGTTTAGAAATAACTCAATTTAAATTTCTTAATATCAAATAAGAAATAAAAGAGTTAAATGAGAAAATGAACTAAATGGGTTAAATGGATCAAATGGATTTATCCATTAATCCATCAACCATTAGTAATCCGTCCATTTAATCCATTAACACTAATGGTTTTAATGGATTGGATCCGTTTAATCCGCTAACCGTTTCATCCATCCATTAACCCCATCCGTTCATCCATTTTGCCACCCCTAGATACATGTGACAAAGATAACGATATAAAAATCACAATTCTTTCTAGGAACAATATTGAAATCAAAACTCATATTACAAAACATAACTAATTGAGGGCGATGGTGTAAGACAAACCTTCTCCAATTTTCTGTGAATTTTATCTGCAGAACAAGGAGAAGATCATAAGTAAAACAGTAATTTGATATTGGGCCCTTCAAAGTTGGAGAAAAACAAAAGACATAGGTGTTCATGAAATGAGAGGTCATGCCCTAAGACACCCTTAATAAAATGGCAGAAAAAAAGGAGACGAGTACAAGATCCTACATCTGGCATATTGATACCTAAGAAATTATATCAATAAGGGATGGAAACTCACTTCTCTTCCAGCAACTTTGGGAGAATAGTATGCCTATAATAATCAATGGATGCCCAAGCTTTCACTCGGAAGTTGTACACATTGGTCAGATTGTAGCCAAATCATTCCATTAAGTATTTAGGAATTTCACGAACCACTTGCACATCATGTTTCAGTATGCTTATTAAATGGTCTTCATCATATATGTCGCTGAATTTGCTGCACAGCGAGAGAATAAGGTCAGACATCAACACAAAATTCAAGACAAACAGTTAAAACAAGCTGAAATCTGAAAGGCCATTGAATAGTGGGGAACTAGATTATTAATATAACCATGCAAAAAATATAACCATTTAATATATAAAAAAAAAAATATAACCATGCAATACTATTTCAAAGAGATCAGAATCTGAAAAATGCATCAAATAGATAACAACCCTAGGATCTCTCCAGATGCCGTGATAATGAAAGTTTGGGATAAGAAGAGTTGCATTTAGATAGCCCGCCACAGCAACTGCATTGCAAATCTACACATCATCAATAGCATACCAGTAAGGATAAATCTTTAGACTTTGATTGATATATTCAAAATTTCAAATACTAGAGGTCTTCTGATTAATGCCAGCATCAGAGACTATAAATTAACAATCTTTGTAACAGAGTAAACTGATAATTCGACCTCAGGGGCACACCAAAAATCAAACAGCAAGACAATGAGGTACTCGCTAACGCCTAACATGTTATTGCTGATGAGTTTTTACCATCAGAAGACTTGTTTATACAAGGTCGCCATCCGCAGTTTTGTAAGATTGTTTCCATATAGTTGATATCTGCAACATCAAGAAGTTGTCTTAGCCCAGCATCAACTAGTAAAATGAAACACCTTAACAAACAGTTCAATATTATAAAGTGACAACTAAAGGCTATCATTATCTTAGAAAAATCAAAATTCCGAGGTCAGACAGTGCAATACAGTTATACAGAAACCAACTCATTACCACAAATGCATCATAAGGAATTGAACTCCAAACTCCAATTACTAACGGCATCAGCAGAATCATCAGATTCCATCTCATCCCTAATCTTCTCATAAAGCTCCGGACTCCTATAAAACGATCCAGGGGAAGCAACGGCAGGACGCCGCGAAATACAGATTACCGGACTCCTAATCGACGCCAGATCTATAGATTACCAGACGAAATCGAAATCGAACCTGAGCGCTGTGAGAGATCGGTTTAGTGTTGTAAGACAACCACGATGACGACAAACAGAGAAATCGCGATCGAACGGAGCGACAAAAACATTAAACCTGTTCCCTCCGCCATGACTGCGCTCGTCAACTCCTTCCTCTTGTCTCTATCACACTCTATTGGACTCCTCGTCTACTCGACCGTCACCAGTCTAGTACCAGGCGAAGTGTTGCAGTCGCCTGCGGAACTCGCTCTCGTCGGCGTAGATAGGAGAGACGGAGGAGAAAACGAATGGAGGAAGGCCTAAATAAAGTTATTTAACTTCGACATTATGCATTGTTTCTGGGGTTATTCACCAAAATACCCAGGTTTCAAACTCGAATAACCCAAATACACCAAACAAAACTCAAACAACTAATCTACCCCATTTTTTAACAATTCCGGTTCCTCAGGAACCGGTACTATTAATTTTTAACAATCCCGATTTCCCAGAAACCGAAACTCTATAAAATTGAAGATGTGGCTCGGTTTAGGGCCTACGTGGACCAAAAGGGTGCAAAGTGTCATCCACCTAGGATCCCGGTTTCTGGGAAACCGATATCATAATGATCCCGGTTTTTTAGGAACCGGAACCATTGAAAATAAAACTCTGACATGAAAAGTAGCCGTGCTTTATTAACAAGTAGCCATGAAAATAAAAAACTCTGACATGAAAAGTAGCCATGCTTTATTAACAAGTAGCCATGAAAATAAAACTCTCACATGAAAAGTAGCAATGAAAGTTGGCAAAAAAAAGCATTAAATGTACCATGCTTTTCTCGAAAAAGCAGCCATACTTTATTAACACAGTACTTTATTTATGATGTCGGTTGCTTTATTTTTGATACATGGGATGCCGGTTGCTTTATTAATAGTGCTTTTGTTGGCATTCTTAAATATCTTATACATGATGTCTGTTTTTCTCGAAAAAGCAGCCATGTTTCAATGATGTCGGTTGTCTCAAAACCGGGATTATTATGATCCCGGTTCCCCGAAAACTGGGACTCCACTTGGATGCCACTTCACACCTTTTGGTCCACGTAGGCCCCTAATCGAGCCACGTCTCCATTTTCAAAGAGTCCGGTATGAGAGGAATCGGGATTGTGAGTACCGGTTCCTCAGGAACCGAAATTGTTAAAAAATAGGGTAGATTGGTTATTTGAGTTTCGTTTGGTGTATTTGGGTTATTCGAGTTCGAAACCGGGGTACTTTGGTGAATAACCCTTGTTTCTATTAAAACCGATGCATAAAGTAAACATTATGCATCGGTATTCAATTTATGCATCGGTTTTGAATTAGCCGTTGTATACATTGACTCTTATGTATCGGTTTTTTATAAAATCGATGCATAATATAAAACCGATGCATAAGCTCTTTTTCGAACCGATGCATAAAGCATGTTCTGTAGTAGTGTTTGCACCTCCACGAGGGAGGAAGAACACATCACGCGCGAGGCGTGAAGAGAAAGGCCTCCACGAGGCATGTATGAAGCATCTACGCGCGAGGCGGGACGAGGAAAAGGAAGGAAGAAAATTGGTGGCCCCCAGGACTCGAACCCAGGGCGTAAGGACCTTAACCAACAGACCACCACTCCTGTTGGTAGAAATGAGAATCAATCTTAACCATGCAATTTTAATATAAAGGGGTTGATAATTCGTGTTTATTTGAATTTAAAAATCTACTTTAGAAAATATTAAGAATATATTAGTAATTTAATCCGCTTCATTAGTGTTAACGACATGTTCAACAAATCTAAAAATATATTTTTTCAGTTCGATTAGTGAATTTGGAGTTGCTGTTGGAAATAAAGCAGACATTTCTGGGCATTAGCAGAAGTCGTCGCTAAATGTCCAGGAAGTCGTCGCTGAAGATCGGAAGATCCGTTGCTGTTTCCAGGAAGACTTCTCGCTTCGTCGCTAAAGCGTGTCTGTCCGTTGCTGAAGATTCGAAGCCGTTGCTGAGGGAAAGTAATTTGGACGAATCACGGAGTGCCACGTCAAGGCGCGAATCCGTGTTTAAAAGTCGGTTGCAGTTCGTTGCTCGTGGACGGTCCAGATTAAAGGGACGTTAACTTCATCTGACGGCTGGGACTTAATCTGGCAAAATAGGCGGGCGTATAAGTTTAGGGAAGAACGGAATTAGGATTATTCTGCGCAATTGATATTCTCCTCCGTTCGAACTCCAAACGTGATCGATTTGGGAAATTGGAAGAGGGCTTCGACTCAGCGGCGTTCGGCGTTCAATCGAGTGAAGTTGGTTAGTCTTGCGTTGTAATCGGTCCATTTGCCGTACTATTCATCTGTATCTTCTCCGGGCGTTTTCTGGTGCGATTCCGGCCACCCATAGTGCATACGGGGCTCCGACAGTGAGCCAACTGGACTACCTCCTCACCTAGGGGGAACCAGTATAAATCCGGTTGTTCCTTCTCTTTTCTTTAAGTTCTCAATCTTAGGGCTTAATTGAATTGCAATTGAACTTAGGGTTTATTGCTAGTAATCTGATTCGATTCTGATAATAAGGTTACATAATTACTACAGTGGTATCAAGAGCTTGTGTTGATTGCTAGCTGTTGGCTAATTCCTTATTGTGAATCTTGTTTGTTCCTATTGATACTTTTTTCTCTCTATTTTCTGGTTGAGTTGTATCATGGGGACAAGACGAATGAAAATTGCACCGTTTGATGGGAAGACTGACTACCAAGTATGGAGCATAAAGATGAAGGCTTTACTGGCTCATCACAAGGTAGCAGTTGCTCTGGAAAAAGATGTTAGACTATGGACTGAGGATGAAAAGAAGAGGAAGAGGGATATTGAAGCTGATGCATACAATCTGATAATACCTAGTCTAAGTGACAATATTATCAGAAAGGTATGTACCCTCAAAACTCCTCTTGAAATGTGGGATAAACTGAAAACCCTGTTTGAAAACCAAGTCACACCAAATCTGAGTTACTTAAAGGCTTCTTTGTTTTCTTTTAAAATGGATTTAACTAAGTCTATTGATGATAACTTGGATGAATTCTTGAAAATGAATTTGATGTTGACTGGTACTGCACATGCTCTAGATGATACTAGCATTGTTATGATTTTAATGAATTCCATCCCTGACACCTACCAAGTTGTCAAGGATGCTTTCCAATACACTGGAACTGTTCCTTCCTATATCAGTTCTGCACAGCTTTGAGGACTAGAGAAATGGAACTTAAGGGTTCCAAGTCCAAGGCTGGGTCAGGTTTGTTTGCCAAAACAAAGCCTAGCCACTTTAATTCATATAAGGGTAAATCACATGCTAGTAATGGATCATCTGAAAACAAGCCTAAAACTGAACAGAAAAAGGATTATAAAAATCAGGGACCTCCAAGAAAATGCTATTATTGTGGTAAAGTTGGCCATTTTAGAAGAAACTGTCATAAGTTCCTTGCTAAGAATAAAACACAGAACAATGAAACAAATCTTGCTGCTGTAAAAGACCAAAACACAGATTCCCCTGAAGTTCTCAATGTGACTGATAAGCCCATAAGTGACCAATGGGTTCTTGACTCAGGATGTTCTTTCCACATGTGTCCTCATGAGTCATGGTTCCAAAACTACAAGTCTTGTAGTGGAGAGACTGTGTTCATGGGAAATGATAATGTGTGTAAAGTAAAGGGTCAAGGTTCAGTCACATTAGAGATGTCAAGTGGTAAGATGGTCACTCTTGCCAATGTGAGGCATGTTCCTGATCTGAGAAGAAATTTAATTTCCCTTGGTGTTTTGGATGACTTGGGCTGTTCTTATACTGTTAAAAATGGTGCCATGGATGTGTTTAAATCTGATAAGCTTGTTCTGTGTGGAAACAAAAATGGCAGCTTATATTACTTGGACGGTTATTTCCCTGAAAAGGGTGTGCATGAGGCTAATATTGTTGATGCAGATAAAAAGTCCACAATAAGGTGGCATTTGAGGCTTGGGCATATGAGTCATAAGGGGTTAGTCATGTTGTTTAAGGCTGGTCAGTTTGGTAAGGAAAAAATCAGTGAACTTAATTTTTGTGAACCTTGTGTTTTAGCTAAACAACATAGGCTGAAATTTACTGCTGGTGTTCATGCTAGTAAAAATGTTTTAGATTACCTGCATGCTGATTTGTGGAGGCCTGATGCTCATTTAAAATATGGAGGAAACAAATATTTCTTGAGCATTGTTGATGATTTTTCTAGAAGAGTTTGGACTTTCTTGTTAAAAACTAAGGATGAAGCTTTTCAGAAATTTAAGGAATGGAAACTGTTAGAGGAAAATCAGTGTAGTTGTAAAGTGAAAACTCTTAGAACTGATAATGGTTTAGAGTTTTGTAATGCTGAGTTTGACAATTTCTGTAAAGAAAATGGTATACTTAGGCATAAAACTGTTAGATTAACTCCTCAACAGAATGGTGTTGCTGAAAGAATGAATAGAACTCTTCTTGAAAAAGTCAGATGTTTATTGTTTACTTCTGGTTTACCTAAGTCTTTTTGGGGTGAAGCTTTGTATACTGCTTGCTATCTAATTAACAGGAGTCCTAATAGAGCCTTGGAGTTTAAGTGCCCTATGGAACTGTGGAATGGTAAACCACCTGACCTGTCAGAATTAAGGGTGTTTGGTTGTGCTGCTTATGCACACAACAAGGAGGGTAAGTTGGATCCTAGAGCCATTAAGTGTGTGTTCTTAGGATACCAGAAACAGTTGGGAACAAAAGGGTATAGATTGTGGGATAGGAGTGCTAGAGGGGTGAAGATCTTGGTTAGTAGAGATGTGACCTTTGATGAGGATAGTTTCCCTTGTAAGGAGAAACCTGAGAATAACCTTAGACATTCCCCTGATGTAGCAGCTTCCCCAGTTCCTATAGATTTGAACCCAACTCCCATAAATCCTCCTGATGAACCTGATATAGAGCAAGTAGTGGAGCAAGCTCCTGAATCCTCATGAAGAACCAGGCAATGAACCAGAGGCTGAACAAGGAAATGGAGATGACCACAATCAGGTGGAGGAGCATCATGATGAGAACCAGCAGAATCTGGAAGAATATCAGTTAGCTAGGGATAGAACTAGGAGGGAGGTTAGAAGACCTGTTAGATATGCTGCTTATGCTGATCTAGTTCTATCTGCACTAGTTGCTGCTCAAGACTTGAAGGAAGAATCTGAACCTCAAACATATTTGGAGGCAATGACTTCAAGAAGGAAAGAAAAGTGACAGACTGCTATGGAAGATGAGATTAATTCCCTGAAGGTAAATAAAATTTGGGAGTTAATTCCTTTACCTAAATCTCGAAAGATTGTTGAGTGCAGGTCGATCTTCACATTAAAGGAAGGACTGACCAAGGAGGAACCTCTAAGGTATAAAGCCAGATTAGTGGCTAAGGGATACACACAAAGGGAAGGTATTGATTTCACTGAAATTTTTTCACCTGTAGTTAAGTTTAAAACTATTAGACTTATGCTATCTTTGGCTGCATGCTTGAATCTTGAAGTAGAGCAGTTAGATGTAAAAACTGCCTTTTTACATGGTGATTTAGATGAAAACATTTATATGAGACAACCTGAAGGATATGTTGATAAAAAATTTCCTGATCATGTGTGCTTCCTTAAGAGGTCCTTGTATGGTCTGAAACAAAGTCCCAGACTTTGGTATCAGAAGTTTGACAAGTTTGTGTTGAGTCTTGGCTTTAAAAGAAGTGAGTATGACACTTGTTTCTATTTTGCATCTGTTGATGGTTTACCCATATACCTGCTGCTATATGTTGATGATATGCTATTGATATGTAAATCCATGGATAAGATTAAGTCATTAAAAAGGGACTTGAATTCTGCTTTTGACATGAAGGACCTTGGGCATGCTAAAAGAATTTTGGGCATGATAATTGAAAGGGATAGAAACAGTTTTTCACTTAAACTACATCAAAAACCTTACTTAGAGAAATTAGTATCTGGGTTTGGTGACTTAAACTGTAAAACTGTTTCAGTACCTTTTCCTGCACATTTTGATTTGAATAAATCACAATGCCCTGTTACACAATCTGAAAAGGTTAAGATGGAAAATTTTCCTTATGCTAATGTCATTGGGTCAATAATGTATGCCATGATTAGTACTAGGCCAGACTTTTCCTATGCTATTTCTGTCCTAAGTAGATATATGAGTAATCCTGGTTATGAGCATTGGCTTGCCGTCAAATGGTTGGTTGCATATATAGCTAGCACTTTGGATGTTGGACTGTCATATTCTAAAAGGTGTAATGAGCTTGACTTGGTTGGATTTGTAGATGCTGATTTTGCTAGAGATAAGGATAGTAGGAAATCTACTACTGCTTATTATTTTACTTTTGGTAAAAACTGCATTTCATGGAAATCCGGTCTACAATCCATATTTACATTGTCAACTACTGAATCTGAATATATGGCTATCTGTGATGCTTTTAAAGAAGGAATTTGGCTGCAAGGATTAGTTAGAGAGACTGAGTTAACAAACAGTGTTGTGACGATTTTTTCTGACAGTCAATCTGCTATTTACTTATGCAAAAATCCTGTTTTCATGATAAAACTAAGCACATAGATGTGAGGTTCCATTTTATTCGAGATAAAGTCTGTGAAGGTGCTGTGAAGTTGCTGAAAATTGAGACAGAGTATAACCCATCTGATATGGGAACTAAACATGTGACAGTGAGCAAGTTCAAGCTTTGCTTGGACTTGCTCCATATTTCTTGAGCTGTTTTGTGGTTGCAGGTGGGGCAATGATCGGCCGGTAAGTCTTGTATGCATTTATGGGGTTTGGGTTGGAGTGGAGTGAAGGCCTAAAGCAGTCGGAGATGTCTGTTTTAGGTGGAGGATTGTTGGAAATAAAGTAGACATTTCTGGGCATTAGCAGAAGTCGTCGTCGAAGATCGGAAGATCCGTTGCTGTTTCCAGGAAGACTTCTCGCTTCGTCGCTAAAGCGTGTCTGTCCGTTGCTGAAGATTCGAAGCCGTTGCTGAGGGAAAGTAATTTGGACGAATCACGGAGCGCCACGTCAAGGCGCGAATTCGTGTTTAAAAGTCGGTTGCAGTTCGTTGCTCGTGGACGATCAAGATTAAAGGGACGTTAACTTCATCTGACGGCTGGGATTTAATCTGGCAAAATAGGCGGGCGTATAAGTTTAGGGAAGAACAGAATTAGGATTATTCTGCGCAATTGATATTCTCCTCCGTTCGAACTCCAAACGTGATCGATTTGGGAAATTGGAAGAGGGCTTCGACTCAGCGGCGTTCGGCGAGCAGTTCGGCGTTCAATCGAGTGAAGTTGGTTAGTCTTGCGTTGTAATCGGTCCATTTGCCGTACTATTCATCTGTATCTTCTCCGGGCGTTTTCTGGTGCGATTCCGGCCACCCATAGTGCATACGGGGCTCCGACAGTGAGCCATCTGGACTACCTCCTCACCTAGGGGGGAACCAGTATAAATCCGGTTGTTCCTTGTCTTTTCTTTAAGTTCTCAATCTTAGGCTTAATTGAATTACAATTGAACTTAGGGTTTATTGCTAGTAATCTGATTCGATTCTGATAATAAGGTTACATAATTACTACAGTTGCATTCAGAGTCTGCATTTTAGATTGATTCCCGATTGATTTAAAATCCAATACTTCGCAGTAGCAGATTGGCTTGCTAAGAAGGCTCGAGGCGAAAGATGGAAATGAGATTGTTCCCTAGCAGTTCCTTTAGGATTGCCATGTGCAAGTGTAATAGTCTGTATCGTTTATTCGTTGTTTCTCTGTGTTTTTGCCCAGGTTGTTTTTCTCAGGTGTTGAGTTCAAAAAATAAATATATATATTCATTCAAAGTCTGCATTAAAGTAAAAATTGCATAAAGGAATCTGGAGTTCATCAGTTCTAATGCTGAATTAATTAGCGGAAGCGAACTTTAAATCGATTTCCGATCGGCATCTTCAGTAGGAGCTCATTCTCGACGTCCTGGTGAGTGGTGCATTTGAGCATTTGATTTTGGATGTGTTCATTGATTTTATTTTACGGATTGGATTTCGATTGTGTGGTTGTAGTAACTGCGAATTTTATCATAAATTCAAAAGTTACGAAATGTTGACTTTAGTAATTAAGAATTTTATCGTGAATTCAGAAGCTATGACCATATGAATGTTGGATTTAGTATCTAGGAATTTTACCATGAATATAGAACCAATGTTGTTCAGCAAAAGTTACAATATTTGATAAAGTAACTACGAATTTTATTATGAATATTATTTTTTAAGTTTACAAATTTTTTGATCTTTAGGTCTACGATTTTTACTTTACAAAATTGGTTCTTTGTTACGAGTTTTATTCTTTAAGTCTACGAATTTTTACAATAATCACTCTCTAGGGGTGTGCGCGGGACGAGTTGGTCTTGTACCAAACCCGACCCAAAATGTAGACCGTGTCACACTTAGTAGAACCCGAACACGACCCTAAACATTTGTCGTATAACTCGAACCTTGAAATATAGTAACCTGTTCAAGCTACTGTTCAAGGGACTGTTGGAGACAGACCTTGAATACCTTTGTGACAGTGCAGCAAGCAGAATAAAGTAGGAGCACACACAGAATGATACCCAGTTCGGCTACGCCTACTCTGGGGGGTTTCCCACACCCTAAAAGGGACACAAATCTTTATTACGAGTATAGAGCAACAATGTGGGCTTACTCTTACACAACTCCTCGTTTGTAATTGCCTAGCCTCTAATACTCCGTCTCTCAGATTTGTAACCTCGGCTCACCGCAGTTCGCCGCGATCCCCTTTGTCCGAACCTCCTGTCCGAACGTCCTCGATCTTCTCTCCGAAGGTCGGTTGCTTTCTCCCGAAAGCCAGCAGTGATCAATGATGTGTGCAGCAATATGATCAATCACAGACAGTCTGAACAGCACACTGAACAGACTGTATCAACGCCGTTGATATTCCGGTGAGGAATGATCAAACAGCCGTCGCTCTTCTCCAATCTCACAGAGGTACTCTCGTGTGTGTCTCTCAGAAAAGCGATGCAGATTAGGTCGCCCTAGCTCTTGTATTTATAGGGGCGGTGAAGACCAAATCTGCTTTTGATAATCATCCAAATATTTAGGAAATATTTCCTAAATATTTGTTGGATATTATCTCTTCCAATCTTTGGAAATATCCGGAGATACCTTTCACGACAAGTCAGCCATCCTTCTTCTAACGGAAGAGAAGATATTCGTTGAATATCTGTAGCTCGAAATCTTCGCTGGCCGACTTTAGTTCGAAAAGATCTTCGATCTTTTAGAACCTTCCGGAACACATCCTTGCGTTTGCTCCACGCTGTACATGAGTGCCAGAATGTGTTCGAACTACCCCTGAACTCCTGCTCGAACTGTGTAAACCCGTTTTGCCAAACACATGCCATTCATGGGAACATCAAACCTGACCTTAAAAATTGAAATATAAAAAAAATCAGTAAACATATAGCAAATTATGAAACATATATAATCTCAAACAAAAATAAATTCTCACGCATAAAAGAACATCTGACATTTCTAATTAAAGCTAACATAGCAGCTGACAGCTTGGCACGCAAAGCGAGACTTTATCACTGGAGTTGGAAGACCTTGGATTCTATTCCTTGGTGGCTCGGCGAGTTTGTGTGACAGTCTCCGTTTCGTTGTTTAGCTGCTGTTAGTTTTGTTTGTGTTTTGTAATGAAGTCTTTTATCAAAAAAATAAAATAAATTTAAAGCAATATTTAAGCCGGTAAAATGGGTACCAGATTGGATTTGGTCTCATATCAATGGCGACGGGTAACCCGAGCCTTAATCCGAACCCGTCCAAACCTAGTTCGGGTCGGGTCCATGTTTGTCCTAATTTAGTCGGGTTAGGGACGAGTCCGTGGGACGAGACGGGTCCTGCACACCCCTATTTGACCCAATAAACCCTAGAACCAGCATTTTCGATGCCGTAAACTATTTCTGACTCCAATTGCTACCAATTTGTCCAATTAGACGCTTCAACTCGCCGATTAGACGGAGCTGAGCATATGACGAACTAGTTGAGCAGGCATTACGAAGGAGGAAATTGCAAGATCTGGAGAAGGAAAATTGAGTGGCAGAGAGCGGAAAAGAATTACGATTTCAGGTAGTTTACGAAATCAACGAGATTATGATTAAGATGTTATTTGATTCCCTAATTTGATCTTTAGATATAATTAGTCATGCAATTTTAAAATAAATCTCATTTAATCACGGCCCTAGATTGATAAGTATAGATGAATGTGATAATTTCTCATTTCTTTTACCTAAAAAGACATTCTTATGAGATCTCAACTCTAATGGTAAATAACAAAAACAGTATCTGGAGTTTGGACTGCCGACTCATTTCAAATTAGGTACCAGATTTTTCTAATTTTTAATTTATTAATTTGCATCAATTTGCACATGTACCGTCTTATTAATCGTGTCACCAACCACAATAAAAGTGATTTCGATCTAATTAAGCTAACCCTATAACCAAATTCATAAGTAATCAACCTTAAAATGACTGAAAAACTCGAATTCGGAAACAAAATATATGTAAATTGATCCAAAAGTCACTAAATTGAAAAAGCCCAATACTTAATTTAAAATGAGGTAACAGTGCATATAGTATTTTTGTAACTAATCCTTTAATTTAACAATTGAAAATTGTATTTTTAACAAATATACAAATTTTCCAATTAAAAAAAAACAAATATACAAATTTTATCTGACAAAGGGGAGCTATGTTTTCGTTCGCCACCCCCTATTTCAATTCTTGGATCCGTCCCTGCTGACGTGGTAGGAGGCTCTACTAATAATATACGCAGTGTCCTTAGTCATATGATTAATTGATGATAGTGTCTACAAGTCATGCAAGGAAGCTCGGTAGAACCTGAGAAAGCTGCAAGAGAGATGGAACTCTGTTTACTTGAACTTCAATGTTGTCATACACGGACAGCTACCCTCTTTTTGGGAGACACTGATACCTTCCCACAGCTTGCTTCTGATACAGTCATTAAAACTCTGTGGGACGCCAAAGCTGAAGCCGTGGCAAGCATCACCAAGGATACCCAACAGAGCCGGATCATTAATAATGCATCTGTTTTAGCAGAGTTCAGGATTTTGGAAACAATCACTTTCACTCGCCTGTCTCTTAAGATTGAGAAATAACTTTGGATGGGGATGGACTGTTTATATGATGACATCGCTTGTATGTGGTTGAGCTCATCTGAAAAACTTGCTAGGGGAGCGTATTGGGAAGAGGCAATCCTTGACCTCAACTTTTTGATTGCCCATTCATACATAATATCTGATATTACCTTGCTGAAGTGTTGGCGATAGGGGACTGCTTCTTTTGAAATCGCTGCTCGGACAAGTGAGGCTCCGTCCTAAATCACAAATGTGCATGGGTTATTGAAGCTGCGGGAGATCTATATGAGCATATATATGTTGCTTGTCATTACCAATAAAAGAAAAGAAAAGAAATGATGTGAAACTATTTGCTAGCCTTGATCTTTGAAGCACGGGAAATAATTTAACATCGATATTAGTATTTAGTGAATGTAGTATAGTATGAAGCACTCACAGCGGTCATTAAGAGCCTTCTCAGGACTGCACCTTCTTTTGATGATAAGAGGAGCAAAATCAAGTTTGCAGCATCGAATATTGTAGCCTTTTTCATGTTTGCTGAAGCGAGAACGGAAGAATTTCCCTTTGAAGAAACCAACTGCTCCAAACTGTTCATTACAGTTCTTTAATATGTTAGGAAATATATTTCAAACACTGAAAAGAAGGATTCATCCAACATGAGCAGCGCTTATGCATAACCCTAGAAATCTGTAAGTGCAGAGTTGTCTAGTTTTATGTGGAAGTCTATCATTTCTAGATACAGTCTTTAAGTATGTTAGACGGTATCGAAAAGTAGTAAATCCTATAAAACGACAGTACATAAACACTACAAAAACATTCAAGAATACACAAGGATTGTAATATCTTTGGCTGAGCTTCAAGTCCAACTGATATCGCTTGACTAAAAATGAAATTTTTTTCAGATTCTGAATGGGTGAAGGTTCAAGAAGCAAAGCACTACAAGGATGGACAATATAGAGAAGGATGCAATAATGGTTACTGCAGTTGTCAGAAAGTAGATGAATAACAACCTTATCGCACCAACTCTTAAGAAAAGGCCAAGCCTTTCCCACCGGAATTCCTTTTGTTTAGTTAAAACCACCTGAATAAGTGCACATAATAAAGAGTAAGTCACTACTACGAGAATTATATTAACACCATGGCACTTAAGTGACATAGCTGGCAGTTAACACTGGCATACGAAATCATATCAAAATCTCATGACTAATATATGGAATTATCCAATTCCAGCAAAGATTATGGTTAATACCGAATGCAGTATTTTCCTGGTTGCAGCTGAATTATCCGTAAGAAGTTTGCCGACAACATATGGATATGCTGCTTCAAATGTCTTAAAGTTTGGATCCGCTGCTACAGCCAATCCTGAATGATTTGCAGAGCTCTAACTTAGTCATCCAAGAATGTACAAACGAACTGTATGTGGTTGGAAGCCAGAGACTGAAAGTAGTACTTCAATTAGTATCATTATCTACCTTCCAAAGATGCCAGAGACCGCAGAACTATCGTGTAATAAGGCGGCATCCGGAAATGATATTTAAACGCCACTGACCATACCTTTCCCAAAACCTACAGAACTCACCACATGAAGAAGAAAGTGCTAAGCAAAAACAATGAAACATCATTATCAAATGCTGAAATACTTTTTTGTTTATACGCTATCTGATTCGGAAGATCAGGCTTTTCACCACAAGGCCTACAAAAGTACTAAGACACAATATCACCTTACCCTGCTAAACTTGACGTTCGGAATCCCATCCTTTATTTCTACCTCCCCAATAGCATCTTCCAGATCCTACGTTATCTTATCAGGTTAAGTTCCATGCAATAATAAAGGCACAGAGAGGTTCGTAAACAGCAATTATCCACATTCCAAGAGAAAGAGGTTGGTCACACCAACAGTCATACCATGATGACATTATTTAAATTAACTCCAGGCCTCACAACATCCAGGTCCTTTAGAGCATATACAAGGGATGCCCAGTCCCCATAAACAATATGCAGAACCGATGCAAGCATAGCAAACTGATGCTTGCGCTGCATACGGCAAATCAACCCAAAATCAAGAAACCTGATACGAAAAATTGCCATTTTTTCAGCCCATTTAGTTAAGTGCACAATACAATGCATGCAAACCTAATATGACATGAATAACATACCCAAATTGTGCTGATGACGTGTAGCGCAAATTTCCAGGATGTGGGTCACCATGCAATAAGCCTGTTTCAAGAAGTTGGATAAGGGCTGCCTCCACACCTTTTTTTACCTGAAGTTGCGACAAGCTTAATCTAAATATAAGAATGATTAAGATGCCATATCATATTAGAAAGATGATTCCAGCAAAATAATGAAATAAGTTTTAAATGAAGGGACAGCACAATTAAAACTATCTAGAACACAAAACTAAGTAACACGATGACCCAACAGAAACTTAATTGCACTTTGTCACACACCAAATCCAGAAGACGCCTCCGGGCATCAAGAAGCTGCCTCTCTGATCTAGTGTCAGAGGCATCTCCAGTAGCTTGGATGAGTAAATCCCTCGGAGATTCTCCTTCAATCCACTCCATAGTTAACACTCTCCGATTACTCAAATTACGGTAAATTATTGGAACACTGATGAAGGGAAAACGGGAATGGGCTTCCTGTAAAACCACTAGTGAGCTTCCGGTAGATATGAAGTCTAGATAAATATAATAGTGTGAAACTGAAATCTCAAATCTTGGCTGATTTAATACAGAGTCGCACAACCAAGTACCTTGCCCCTTCCAAAACGAAGGCAGAGTTTCAATAAATAAGACTGAAAATTGAAATGTTGTGTCAACAAACTCCTTAAATGCAGCTTAAAAGTATTCAACATTTCTGGTTTACGGGAGGTAAATCTAATTCTAAGTTCATACTGAGTTTGCTGCTAAACTTCGGCAGTCTTTCCCGCCTTCCATTTTTTATGAAAGAAAGTGAAGCCACATGCACCAAGTTACAAGAACATGGAGAACTGTACCTTGAAATTTATGGCATTGTCAGCCTCTAGGTTATAGTCTAACTCCCCTACAAAGCCTCTTCCAAGTTCATCGGCATAGGCACGAGGGTCAAAATTTCTCTTCAAAACCCTCTGCAGTATACCCAACTGGAAGGATACGATAGAAGAGGAAAAAGGATAAGTATGCAAGAGATAGCACATGGTTTTACAAAGAACACTATAACCTATATCTATTAGTACACACCCCAAGACGAAGAATGTAAATATCCCGGACTACAACATGTCTTAAGTTTGGGCGTTGAACTTTCACAGCTACGCGAGTACCATCAGTGGTGCTTGCACGGTAAACCTGTATTTAACATAGCAGAAAAGAGATGATTTTAAATAATTAATCCAAAAGAATCAGATGCAGGCACATGGTTAGCACATAGCATACACATAAAAAATAAACGAGTTAAAGTGAGTCACAAGTTAACAAAATTAGCTATGTTACCTGGCCAAATGAAGCTGCAGCTACAGGTTCCTCCGAAATGTAACTAAAGAATGACTGTGCATGAGAACCAAGCTCATCCTCTATAATTTTCAGTGCTTCGGTCCTGGGAAAAGGAGGTATTTGATCATGCAGCTCAGACAATGCCTGCAATCATAGTTAAAAACTAACAATAGAGAATTCAATAATCACCATACCAATTATCTTACTCAAGAACATTAGATAAAGAAACCAAAATTAACAGCGTTATAGAGTTTAATTAGGAACTACTACGAAGCTATTGTATGCCCTTACTTGCAATTAACATGTGCACTTATGGACACGGTATCAGAAGCACAACTGTTGCGAAACTTGTCAATCAAATAAGTAATTCTATAACTTTTGGTTTGAAACTCATAAAACCACGCCAAAATTTGTCAACTACTGACTTGACAATACCATTAATATTAAGTTCACTGAATACACGACATCACTGATTCTAGCATTGGGTGTTTCAAGTGGATTCCCGCAGCATCAATATGTGTTTTTAATGACATTTTTTTCTTTTTCAAGTAACATTGATTTCTTTATTAGACCTCCTCAGGCGATAAGTTGATAATCTCATATTCCATTTTACTCTTTCAAAGTTTCATTTGAGAAAATTTACAAATGTCGCAAGACAAGAAATTCATACCGTGGCGATTTCTTTGCCAATGATATCTGGCCTGGTTGAAAGAGACTGACCAACTGCATGAACATCCCAAGAAGGAACAAATTAGCCAATATCAATAATATAAAATATAATCAAAAGAGATTAAAATAGTCTTCAATTCAGAGAAGAATACAATAACAACTTAAATGACAGAATATTTGTAGGTGGAGTATTGAAAGGGGCTATAAAATGTCATCAAATACCTTTATTCTTTTCTTCTTTTTTTTGATAAGATTTCGATATAATAGATTAGCCCAGCATACAACCTTTGGTAAGGATCCCAAATTAAGCATGGTAATATTTGTAGAGATAAAATAGAGTGTTGAAGGGGCACAGAGTATAACCTTTGATGAAAGTGGGTCCCAAATTAAGCATGGTTTCTTTTAACACCATTCCGAAGTTGTACTGGGATACATTCCAATCTGTCTCCGGAGCCAGCTCTTGTTTGCCAGTATTTGATAACCGTAAGCGAATGCCAGCCAAAGCAAAGTATGCAAACACCTTTGAAAACAAGAATGGCAGATAAGAGACGCATGGAAATAAATATTGAATCATATCCCCTTTGAGTCCGGATAGAAACCCAAGTCTTTTAAACTGAAAGAGAAGAGATACTACAACTATTATCGGCAGTAACTTTCAAGCTGTAATATGCTATGTTCGAACCAGAAACATCCAAGGTACCTCAAGAAGCCGAAGAGCCACTACTTGGGGACGATAACTAAAATACTCAGCAACTTCTTCTGGATCATACACATCTGGAAGTGGCTTCGACAAAACTTTTACACGATAATAGAAATATTTCGCATAAGCTTCTAATGCGTTCAAATCAGCCATCAACAAATCCACAGTAGAGAGTTCTGAAATCACATATCATCAATACATCAGAACAACGTCCAAACAATGAAATTTCTTATAATTAACAGCTACCGTTCATATATTGTAACTCAGCCACATTCACATTTTTTTAGACCAGTTGATCCCACAAGTTATAAGCCTTGAAATGCAGCTTAGATTTGTGTGTGTCGACTAAATATGTTGAAGAACACTATTGAATAAAGAGTAAAATCATCATGCAACTGTAACAGCCTAAACTATGCCAGCAATGGCATAAAACCTGAACAGACTAAGTTCTGTATGATTGCCTGGATAGTAAAGTTCGGGGAAAGATGGAGGCTGCAATCCAGCAGCACTTGGATCTTCAACATTCCTGAACCAAATAAGATCAGATATCGATCTAGAAAGTTGTGGAAGCCTCAGAGCTCCATTCGCCCACTCAATTCCCTTACTCACACTCCCCTTCAGAAAGTCAACGTCCTTCCTAATTACTTGCCGAAAATGCCCCGTCACTCGTCCCCGCTTCCGCGTTTTCGAAACTGAAGCCGCTCTCGGTGAGCACAGCACAGACGCAGGCGCTGCCGACGCTGACGCCATATTACGGAAAATCACCCGAATTTGTCAATTGGAGGAGTTCGGAGTCTTCGGTTGCTGACTATGACACGATTTCGATTTGGGAATCGGAATTTGATTCCGTGCTGCGTGTTCAACTTGTCGTTGCTGCTCTGGTCTGGTGTGCTTCGCCTTCCTCACTCAGTTTGTGGTTCTGGTCATCTCGTGAACACTCGCCAGATAAATGACACGTGGTGAAATGTTAGTGGGAATGCCATCTTCGACCGATTAAAGTTCCTTGGTTCATTCGGTTTTTTAAATTCCGTAACCGAACCGATCGGATTTCACAAATCGAACCGATTCGACAAAAAAATAAAAATAAAATAGAAATCAACGGGGCAACTCCGGCAACAGAGCATGAGTAATTAGCGATGTGCAAAAATTCTATCTTTCTTTAAAAGTAATTTAGAAGTATGATTTTGGATCAAATAAAAAATATGATTATATATAAAAATTAAAAATTCAATTAAATATTGATTCGTGTATAATTCAATCAATTATAATTCAGGGCGCTTTTTGTAAATAAAAAAATTAAACGGACTTATTTAAAAAATACATAACAAATTCGATGATATAAACGTCCTAAAAATTTCCAGACTTAACAGATGCATAAGTTAAGTCTAGATATTATTGTGCAAGTCTATTTTTAAGTCTAATCATTGCCAATTTAAGTATGATCATTACCAATTTAAGTCTGGATATCAATTTAAGTGTGTTTTTAATAAGTCTGGATATCAATTTAAGTGTGTTTTTAAGTCTGGACATTAATTACTAATTTAAGTCTGGACATATCAATTTAAGTCAGGACAGTATTGAGTCTGTTTTTAAGTCTGGACATTACTAATTTAAGTCTGATCATTACCAAGTTAAGTCTGATCATTCCAAGTGAAGTCTGATCATTCCAAGTTATGTCTGATTATTAAATCTGATCATTCCAAGTTAAGTCTGATCATTGCAAGTTAAGTATGATCATTGCAAGTTAAGTCTGATTATTAAGTCTGATTATTGCAAGTTAAGTCTGATCATTCCAAGTTAAGTCCGATCATTCCAAGTTAAGTCTGATTATTGCAAGTTAAGTCTGATCATTCCAAGTTAAGTCCGATCATTCCAAGTTAAGTCTCTGATCATTCCAAGTTAAGTCTGATCATTTCAAGTTAAGTTTGATTATTATGTCTGATAATTCCAAGTTAAGTCTGATCGTTCCAAGTTAAGTCTGATTATTATGTCTTATCATTCCAAGTTAAATCTGATTATTATGTCTGATCATTCCAAGTTAAGTCTGATCATTCCAAGTTATGTCTGATCATTTTAAGTCTGATCATTCTAATTTAAGTCTGATTTGAAATCCGGGATATGTGGAATGACTATAATGCCCCTCCGTGTTATATCCGAGATTTCGACGAAATTGGACACGTGTCAGCTTGAAATCCGGTTTTTTAGTTTTCAAATATAATCATGGTTTTTACCTGAACCGCACTCTAAAGGTATAACTAAAAGTAATGTGTAAAAATGACTATTTGCTCCATATTTTAATTCAGCAAGAGGGGCAAGAGCTAATAATGAAAATGACTCTTTCTCTTTCTTCAAGACTTGATGTGGGGCCCTATCAAAAGTTTTCATAACACCAATACAAATCAATAGAAGGCAAATTGTCCTTTCTCTTTCTGACTGTGGTTCTCTTATTGTTTCCTTTTCTATCACCCTCAACATTATTGCTTTCATATCAATGATTATTTTTGCTCTTTTGTTTGCTTATCTGCTGCATGAGAGCAATAATGAATAAAATCTCTCTATTATTGCTTATTTCACACCTTGTTGCGGATGCCTCATAGCGAACGCCTCATGGCTAACTTTTAGGATTACCGTTGAGTTGAAAACTCAATAAAATTTTTGTCATTGGTGGTGTGTTAGCGTCCTTGTCCGGAATTGCAATAAACATGAGTTTGAAAATAAAATTTGTGTTATACAGGGCAATTTACTTTTGTTCGTGAGGATTTAGGTCAATTGTGAACATCTTATGACATACATACTTTAGCCTGTGATAATTATAGTAGATCTCCTTGCGTGCTTTTGTACTGCTTAGCTCAAACCCAACCAAATTTTTGGTTAGAATAGACTAATAGAAATTAACACATATCTAGTGTTAAACGATATTTAATTTTTGATGATCTTTAAACTTACCTAGCCTACTATAAAAACTTTTTGACCGACTAAATACAACAACGTCAGCCACCAAAAACTTACGTGCCCCCAGTGACAAGACCACGCTAACGTGGTGTAGTTTTGTGTCAATAATAATTTATAAAGTCGGTAAGAATTGGGTCGTCCAAGTGAGTAATTATAAACTTGTTCACTATGTAAAATTATGCTTCTATTCATCCTAGTCTGATTCGAATGTTTGTGTTACTTTTAAATCTAAAATTATCTAGGTCTGTAGGAATATGATTTATCAGATTTCATGAACTATTTCAGTGAACTACTTCACTTACTCAATTATTATAATCAAGGTTAGTAACTAGCATGCATGAACTGTCTACATAGATCGGAAAATAGTAGTACACTTCAAGAAAGAGCGACAACTCTCGTTGCGCTTTACCAAATTAAAAGTGTATCTTAAACTACGAATCTCACCCTCTCGGCGCTGTTGATTCCAATCAAGTAATTTGTTGGTGGTTACCAACTCTCGTCGCATAAACATGGGAAATGCTCGTCGTATTCCTAACATGTTCCGTTACAATCTCAGACAACTCTCGTAGTCACTGAGTATGTAACATATACCTTACTTATAGTCTGACTTTCAACCTCAACCTCTTGGTTTATTAACTTTATGTCTCAATTTTACACAATTAGACATTATGTCGAACACCTAAAATGAATAAACTCAATATAGGTACCGAGTAAAACATAATTCATGCAAGACAATTAAGATTTTGCAAAGTTTTACTCCATTGAAAGGTTCATAGTGAGTAAGATTCGCATGACCTTTAAATATGGATCACTAATTACTATCCATGGTTACGAAAAAAAGATATGTTCACGAAAAGAACGAGGATTACAAGATTTATAATGGAATTTCAGTTCAGCCTAAAATTCCACTCCTCAGTCTCTTGATCAGTTGAATTCTTAACCAATTAATTGCACCATTATATGATAATTTAGTTCGGCTCTCCCGATATTTTAGTGGTATTTGACATTTTTGCCTAGTGTTTCAGGTCAAATATCTCATACCTAAGACTATTGGGTTCATCTGAAGTAAAACAAAGCATTTGGTGAAGATTTGGGCAAAAAATGACAAAATAAGGTAGGCTGACCTTTACGATTTAGTTTGCATGCCTAGAGGACATATGGTGTTCAAATCGCGCGAGCCATATCTTGTTGGAAAGATATACTCAAAGGCCTACAATTTTGTAGTTTATACCAAGAGCAGATTCGAAGATTAGACCACCAAAAAGGAAACAGAAGTCAGATCCCGTGACATCCCAATTTTGTCACGGGTGTCACGACGAATCTTAGAAGGATTGCATCGCCCTGGTCCTGTGAAAAAAGCCCCGTTACGGGCGGCATAGGCCTGTCGGTAATTTTGGGCTATAAATAGGAGTTTTGGACCAGATTCTGAGCACACTGGCTTTAGGGATTGATTTTGACCTAAATTAGAGAAGAAGGACGACTAAGAGTTCAAGAAAAATCAAGATTCGAGGCTACGCTTCATCAAAACAAGGTTTCCTCATTTCTAATCCTTGATTATAATATCTATTTCCTGTTGATAGCCATCAGTCGCGAGTAGTCGTTTTATTCTGGGATTCGTAGGTTCCCGTGCTTGTACCCAACTCTTTATGTGATTTATAGAAATAATTTCCAGTAGTGCAATTCTTGTTATTATATTTCATTATTCTTAATTTACCGTTCTTGCAAGTAATACATTAAATGGGAAGTTTGCATGCTAAAATGAAATTAGGTTAATCACCAAAAAGATGGATGGGTCTGAGGTAGTTAAACAAGTTAAGAGGAATTGATATTAGGCCATGACAGCTACGTTGATAGTACATGACTTAGTAGAAGAATTGATATTAATCATCTGAAACTCTAAGCTTAATAAATCAAAACTGTTGATAATCCGTGGATGGGCGGTTTGTCTGATGTTATTTTGGCTTATTTACATACTTGATAGCATATTTGGATTGCATGATATTATTGATGAGCCGTATTTATACGACTCATCGAGTCATCAAATCCCACCAATTTCGGCACTTTATCATGCAAACAGTTACTTCTTAGTGTTGTTTTGCATTTCAGGTGTTTCGAAAGCTCTAGGAGGAAACACGCTTAAAAGACGACATTTTCATGCCAGAAGCATCGCAGTTGAAGAACGAAGCCAGAGGAGCGTCGTGAACAGTATTTTTCGGCTCGTGAATAGTAATTCAGGCATGAACAGTACTCGTGAACAGTACTCGTGAACAGTGATTCCAGCATGAACAGTGTCCGATGAACAGTATTCGGGTCGTGAACAGTGATTTTCGGGAAATTTCCCAATTTCGTCCTTGGCGGTTTAGAAGCTCCTGGAAGTCCCTAGAAGACTCTGGAAAACTTGCACAAGAAGTAACTTAGAGATCAAGCAAAGTCAATTTAGGAAACTTTTCCTAATTTGTCTTTTGGGCCACCGATTTGACCTAGTCCAAGAGGGATTTCGTGCCTCACTCAATCCTATAAATAGAGGAGCATCTCAGCCATTGAAAGCATCCATCATCACAGAATCGAGAGCTCATCTCTCAATTCACTCATCTCGGCTCATTGACTCGGCGCACGCCTAGCTCTCTCGGCATACGTCCCTGCTCTCTCGGCTCATCCGTCCTCATTGCTCTCGGCACATCAGCCCTTGCTCAGCCGCACCTCAGCCCTCACGGCCCGGACTTCAGTCACTCTCGGCACTAGTGAAGTTTACTCGTTTATTTATTGTTTTTGCCCTAATGGCCATGTGTAACTAACTCCATTATTCGGGCTAGGGTTTACTCGTTGTGACGAATGTTTTTGAGACTTGGTTTTTAATGCTATTCATGTTTTACTAAGTCTCGTGCATAAATCCCATGAATTATTGCTAGACTAGGTGGATACTTTGTCGTAAAACTTAGTTGCGCAATATTTCTATATTTATCATCTATCTAATACTTTGTCGTTTGGATAGGTAGCACGGCTAGGTTAGATAACACCTTTGTCGGGTTATTAAACCTAGGGGAATTAAAAGCTTAACACCTTTGTCGGGTTAAGTGGTGGAGTAACACTTTTGTCGGGTTACTTGGGTAGGCACCTTTGTCGGGTCAACCACACTTAAAAACTATGAATTGGAATATTAGAAGTCAATGATAAAACAAGTCACAATCAAACCCTAGTCTGAATACTCTCATCATTATTATTCACTCAATTTATTTCCTTATTCGCACTTGTTTCCTAAACTGTTTACTCTTACCCAATCGTTTACTTCCATTTCTTACAGAACAAGTAGTAACCATCTAGCTCTCTAGGGTTCGACCCCTTACTTACAGCCATACTAAGCCAAGAGTAAGTGGACATTATAAATACAAATTTACAGGTACCGACGACGGCCTGCCAATTATCATATGAATTGTAATCGTAGGCATGTGTGAAGTTTGATCTTGGAATTGTTTCGCTGAATAAATCAAACCTTCTCTTATTTCAGTGTCACTTAGGATTTAGTAATAACAAAAAAAATTTCCTACACGAGTAGATGAACACATTACTTGCTTACTAGTACACGTACGCGTCTGATCCTTGGGTCGACCCTTGGCTTACCGAGGTTTATAAATTATTTTTTACTGCAAGTTGACCCCTAAAACGTAAACCTAACGACTATAAAGGATTAAAAATACACTTGTCATCTCTCTGACAGCAAGGTGAGGGCGTTGAACTCTCTAATGTATCACATGGTGTATAGCATATATGTAGGCCCGGCCTGACCCATAGGTGAGGCCGCTTCAGGACCCCTTTCGTGGAGGCCCCAATTCAGTCATTTAATTTTCGTGATGCCCAACTTTATTTACTTCAAGGCCCCATTTCAACTATTTTCGTGAGGCCCAACTTCTATTTATATTGGACTTTATTTACTTCAAGGCCCTATTTCAACTATTTTCGCGAGGCTCAACTTCTATTTATATTGGAAAAATGCATATACTCAAAACGAAGCAAATGAGACTCGAACCGTAGACATCCCGCCATCAATTTAGCAATCCATCTAAACTACCTCAACTCACTTGCTTCAATTGTTCCACTTAAAATATAATATGTAATGCACGGACTTACAACACTTGAAATGAGTTCAAAACCAATTTATTTTCTCTTTTATTACTGTTCTGTTTTGATATTGACCTACCAACAAATTTTTATAGGTTTATAATGGTAGTAAATTAATTATCGTTTTTTATAAGTGTGATGCTTAGAAAGAAGGCCTTTAATTTATACAAATTGTTTTATTCTTTTCCCTACTGACTTCAAAAAAATTTGCTCCCGCCTTTAGTTTCAATTTTTCAGGTTTTCCTTTTTCCTCTATTTTATTTATTTGGAAGAGACAAAGGAAATAATCGAAAAGATGAAAATGCCCATTTTTTTATGTTAACCTAGACACGGCCATGCTTATATGCATGTCCATATTGGGGATCTTCTGCAGGGGCGGACCCAGAAACTATGTTAGGGGGTGACAAACGAAAATATACTAGAGTAACATTATTTCAAAAAATTATGTAACATGAAAATAGCCAATATTTTATTATAGTATAACGAAAATCATCTATTATTAAATTAGTGATAAATATTTCTATTATTTCGTTCTTAACGTTCAGACAATCCTATATAAAAACATCTATCTTCTTGTTGTGAGATGCACTCTTCACTATATTCTTTTTTAAAAATAAAACTCTTCACTATAATCGATTAGTTTTTTTTGGAAAAATGAATTAATATTTGACGTTTTGAGATCTACAAAATTAAAAGAAATCAAAGAATAGAACTATAATGTATTGACTCAAATACAAACATACAACAAAAAACTTCAACATAAACTTCTAACTTGAACGTTTATGTACTTACAAAGTTTACCTAATTTAATTATTTAATATAATTAAATCTTTACACAAACAAACGAACCCCAATATATTCGTACAATTAACACTAGTAGTAACCAAAACAACACAAATCATAATTTTCAAAAACCGTCATAAATGACTTCACAACACACTTGTTTAGTTATTAGATATAAAATCTCATAAATTGAAAAAATAAAATATAATAATAACATGAATGGAGGCCAGGGCCAGCGATGGCTTGTGGGGGTGCATGAGAATGCATCTTACTGTTCATTTGGTTCGTGAGGTTCGAATTCTTGGACCAGTTCATATGAGATGGATGTATCCTTTTGAGAGGTATATGAAGGTTCTTAAGGGCTATGTGAGGAATAGACAAAGTCCCGAAGGATGTATATTGCAAGGATACATAGCTGAAGAGGCTGTTGAATTTTGCACTAACTTTCTGGGAAATACAACTGCGGTTGGGGTTCCCAGGCCTCGTCATTTTGATCGATTCTTGGGAAAAGGCACAAGTGGACATCAAATGATGCCTAAGTCATTTGATGAGTTAACGAAAGCTCATTTCTATGTACTGCAACATATACCTGAAATAACACCTTTTATCGAGGATCACATGAACATACTGAGGAGTACATACCGAGGAAAATCTGAGCAGTGGTTGCAAAAAGAACACAGTCAATCATTTTGTGAATGGCTAAGGAGTAATGTGGTTTTAAATAATCAGACCAACTCGGAAGAAGAATCTGATGACTTGGTGAAGTGGCTTATGGCAAGCCCAAGACCTATTGTACAAACGTGGAAAGCTTATGATATTAACGGATTTTGTTTTCAAACAAAAGATCAAGATGAGCACACCGTTGTGCAAAATAGTGGTGTCACACTTGTTGCCGAAACCACTCATGTTTCCAGCGCAAGAGATCGGAATCCAATATCTGTGCCTGTGAATTATTTTGGGTTTATCCAAGAAATATGGGAGTTGGATTACGTAAAGTTTCGAGTACCCGTTTTTAAATGTAAATGGGTTAACAATTCGGCGGTCCATATCGATGATTTTGGAATGACATTTGTCGATTTTCGAAGAGAGGGATATAAGGATGAGCCATTCATCATGGCCGAACAAGCAAGACAAGTGTTTTACGTCAAAGACCCTTCGAACAACAATCTGTATGTTGTCATAAATGGAAAACAACAATTAATCAGTGGTACATCTGAAGAGATGAATGAGGATTGCCTACCCGTTTGTACGACAGTTCCAGTAGACAACGACGACAGCGAAGTTGATGATGAAATACAGTTGCGAGAAGATCACGGCGAAGGAATATGGATTGATAAAGAAACTTAATTTGTGCGTATAAATCTCTACTTATTTATAAAGAAACTTAATTTGTGCGTATAAATCTATACTTAATTTGTGCATTTAATATGGATTGATAAAGAAACTTATCTTGTGCGTATAAATCTCTACTTATTTGTAAAGAAACTTAATTTGTGCGTATAAATCTATACTTAATTTGTGCATTTAATATGGATTGATAAAGAAACTTAATATGTGCGTATGTTGTATATGCTACTTATTTCGTTATCACACGTTATTTTATTTGTTTAATTATCGTCTTCATTTATGTATTCATATATTTAATGTGTTTAATCTGACATTTAATGTGACTCTTTTACAGAAGCATGGCTAGCAGCAGCAACAGCAGCGGTGAGGATGATTTTTGTGTCTCTTCCCGCACACCGAGCGACAAGAAAGGCCCTGTATACATGGCGAAGTTGATTAAGCAACACACAAAGGCTGGTACCAAGCTTACGGTCAACTTCGATAGTAAGGGGAATCCCAAAGGACATAATGGAAACACTTGGAGGAGCTTCTTGGGTGTGGTGGCTCGTTCTCGAATTCCTATCACCTATAACGATTGGAGGAGAGTTCCTGACCATTATAAGGTCACTTTGTGGAGAGATGCAACTGTAAGTTTTTCTTTAATTGACACTTATATTTGTCATCGAAGTTGATTATTTTTTTTATTAATTATAACTTGTTATATGTCTCTTTAGGTAATTTTTGATGGATGCGAGCCGCATAAAAAGCATGAGATGAAGGTCGCTGGTAGCATATGGAAGAATTTCAAGTCAAGACTGGCAAAAGAGTACATCCACGGTGCCAAGGCAAATGAAGATCCTATGGGTGAGTATAAGTATCTTGACAAAGATACTTGGAGGATATTTAAGGAGCAGAGGCTCTCTGAAAATGCTATGAAGTTAAGAGAGACTAACAGAGAGCTTGTGAAGAAGAATGTGTATGCACACATACTTGGTCGAGGAGGCTACAGACAACTTGAAGAAAAATTGACAACTGAGAAGATAGCCGAGTTATTTGCGCAGGGCGCAATTGAAGAGGTGCATTCTTCTGTCACTATAGAGAGACATGAGCTGTGGAAGAGGGGACGAAAGAAGAAAAATGACGAGTACGTCACCGAAGCATCCCAGCGAGTGGCAACAAAGATCGTAAGTTATTTTTTATGTCAATTTCAATAGTTAATATGATACACTAAATTTTGGTATTTATTGGTTGTTTTATATAGGATGAGTTAGTGGAGAGCTCCTCTCAAGGACAGTTCTCGTCTCGTAATCGACGACACGACATACTGACTGAGGCGATTGGGACGCCGGAGCCCAAAGGACGCACCCGAGGAGTCGGGTCACACATTCCGTGGAGGGTTGGGTTACCAATCTCCACCTCCTCGAGTGGCACGCCCAGTTCAAGTAATATTATTCGAAGAGATGCGTCCGACCACTGCAGCCTTCATTGTCCCATTGATTCAGACCCATTGAGTAACATACCAGAGGTACATTTACAATTAAAGCAATTTATTATTTAAGTTGGTTAAATGTATGTAATACTTTTTGTGTTTGTTTACAAATTATTACTTCTACTAACAGGGTGGCCTGAAGAGCCTATTATACCTCGAGGGGCAACTTGAAGGTGACAAACTTATTGTGGCTATCGGACGAAGCATAAATGGCCGGTTTGTTAACTTTCGAGCAATACCCGAAGGTACCGTGAAGGTGAAGGTCGATAAAGCACTTTTACGAGGTCGAGGTGCAGTATTGCCAATAGCCCATCCAAAGCTCTCGACTGTTCAAGAAGCAGTTAACCATCACGTGGCTTGGCCGAAAGACTTGGTCGTTGTCGATAAAAGGGTGAGATCATCGAAGATTATAATTTCATTTGCTTCATTGTGTTACACTACAAATAAAATAAGATATTTAAGCTTCACGGAAATTTAACATGCAGGCATATGACATACACTTCTACGAGTCTTTGCCACTCACTGGGGATGATTTCGTAGATGAAATGTCTGTGGACTGTAGACTTCTACGTGAGGTGTGGAAGACTTTGGGTAGAGCATCGGTTCAGGTAACTGCCAAAGCTGAGGTTTTCGGTGACGACTACGATATCTACCTGTTTGACGAGGAAGTCACGGACCTATTAAAATTTCAAGCGTTGGGGAACGCAGCAGCTGAGTTATATATATGGTAATATTTATATCTTTAAAATGATTTTTTTTTGTAATTAGTCTAACTAACACAAGTGTTTCCTTTGTAGTCATTTACACGATCAGATGCTTCATTGGGATATCAAGTTTGGTTTTTTTATTCCGTCATTAATGACCCCAACCATAGACAAAAATGAGAGATTGGCGAAGTTCGTAGGAAGATTGAATATGCCAGACAAAGACCAACTTTTTTGCTACTTTCTCCCTTATGTTGATCACATTGAGTGAGTTCATCACTTACTTTATAAGTTGTTAACTTCTATTCTGAACACATTTGTTTTTAAGTTAGTGGGTTTTTTTAGGTGGCATTGGATGTTATGCGTCATTTTTCCGAGACAACATAAGGTTCTTTGGCTTGATTCATCTACAGAAGAGAAGGATATACGCGCTGATGCAAAAGAGTTGGTGGACATGTAAGTTTGGAAATTACTTTTATCTTATAACTTGTATTGAAAGTCACTAATAATTATATTATTGTGTTTGTTTTAGGGGATTAGATCGATACTACCAAGGATGTGTACCGAGGAGTACACGTAGAGTAGAGTGGAAGAAACTTTTGGTATTCACAAATATCTGGACATTTTTATTAAATATTTTTTTTCATTTATAAAGTATGTTAACTGTGATTATTTGGTATCGTGCAGTGTCCAAGACAACCACCTAGCTTTTTTGTGTGGTTATTATGTCCTTCATTATATTAGGGACATTATCGCATTTGTACGGGCTAATAATGGTGCGGAGGTTGAAGACATAGCCCAAGTGAGCTTTTTAGAGATATATATACATATATATGTTATTCATTTAACTGTTTATTACTTGTTGATTGTTGATTTAGTTCGCTTGTTTTCACTCTTTAATTGTTGATTTACCTTTGTAGACGTTAATCGTTGATTTAGCTTTTTAAGGCTTAATCGTTTTCACTCTTTAATTGTTGACTTAGTTCTCTTGTTTTTTTATAGTACTGTTTTCCTAATGGAGCAGAGGCATACGACGTCGACAAGATTCTTGGAGTTCGGGATGAAATCGCCAACTACCTACGTGAATATGTGACCACTCATCCTACACTACTATAGGACATTAACTTAGAAAACATTTGTTATGTGATGTTTTGTGACGTATTTGTGCCAAAGAGACAAATATATGTGTATGAATGATATTTTATGTTGCAAATTCAGTGAAACAATGTTTAGCATGTAAATTGTATTGTATTTGAAAGTTGGAACAGCAGGTTCATTATTGATGTTTAATTTCAGGTGGATTTGAGCTTTTGAAAAGCTAAATCTGCCATTTTTTTTGAACATTATGCATCGGTTTTTGAAGAAACCGTTGCATAATGTCTGGACGGTTTTGGTCATTATGCATCGGTTTTCCCTTAAACCGATGCATAATGTTTAGATCTTATGCAACGGTTATCTTAAAAACCGTTGCATAATGTCCATACATTATGCATCGGTTCAAATAAAAACCGATGCATAATGACCTGAACATTATGCAACGGTTTTTTATGAACCGATGCATAATGTATGGACATTATGCAACACTTCATTATGCATCGGATCCAAAACCGATGCATAATGTAAAAAAAAACTGATGCATAACCCTTCATCTGTAGTAGTGTGATCTACAAAATTAAAAGAAATCAAAGAATAGAACTATAATGTATTGACTCAAATACAAACATACAACAAAAAACTTCAACATAAACTTCTAACTTGAACGTTTATGTACTTACAAAGTTTACCTAATTTAATTATTTAATATAATTAACTCTTTACACAAACAAACGAACCCCAATATATTCGTACAATTAACACTAGTAGTAACCAAAACAACACAAATCATAATTTTCAAAAACCGTCATAAATGACTTCACAACACACTTGTTTAGTTATTAGATATAAAATCTCATAAATTGAAAAAATAAAATATAATAATAACATGAATGGAGGCCAGGGCCAGCGATGGCTTGTGGGGGTGCATGAGAATGGATGGAGGGACATTTGTTTTGTGCTTTTGTCAATGATGCATTTGTCACCCTTTGATCAATATAGTTCTGCCCTGTCCGTCCTCCGCCATCCTTGCGTTATTAGTGAGGGAGAGAAGATGCTTGAGGTACTTCCAAAGCAGCACTATGATGTAGCAGACAGCAATATCCGCAGTGTAGGATGTGTGTGCCTCATATATCTCCCTCCAAATATCTTCCTGATCCATGTGTAGTAATAACCGATCAATCGACAAGACAAACCTCTTTTATACTTAAGCCTGCTAAAAATGGTAAGAGTACAAATAATTGAACATCAAACGTACAAGGCACAGTCTATCTTAAGTGTGGGGCACCCTCCAAGAGTGGCGTAGCTTGGATGGCGTTAGAAACCGCTTTAGTATAGATGCGGTGCCCAGAAGATTTGGAGTTTAAATTGTTGCACATTAAAAACTTGTAACAGTTTTCGACATGAATTTGGTGACACACCGTGCCCAATATAGTGTAAGGCGCCACCCAACGTGCTTCAAACTCATTTGCAAATCAATCAAAAATCACACAAAACACATAAACAGCATTCTTCCTCATCTCATTGGCGCTAAGATAAACAGTATTTTTGATATCTAATATTTCCATTTTTTATTCAAAAAATCAACATTATCCGCTTGTTGTTAAACATTAATTATATAAATAATTTAGAGTTTTGATAAGTGGGAAGAGGTCGGAAAGAAAATCAATATGCATAGCAACATATCTGATTTTGGTGCATCGTAGTCGTGCCCCATAATTTACGTATCAAAATACAATAAAGTTTTTAAAACCATCACACAAAGAATTTAAAACTTGTTAGGGGTTGACAATGGGTCGTGTCGAATAGATTCGACCCTGATAGGACAATGTATGACTTTATTAAAAATTTGACGTCAAATAAGATATTAACGTGTCGGATCGGGCAGAGCATATGATAGATATAAGATATATCAAGAGTTGCGAAAGCTTTGTGTTTATCGAATAAAAGGAAAAGAAAGGGATAGAAGGCTCCGAAGAGCTTGATACAATAGGGAAACAATGCCCCAAACACCCCTTGTATCGAAAGTTGAACTTGGCCCCAAGGCTTAAGCCATCTATACTACGACTAAAAGACCAAGAAGCCACTCTCAAATATATTACTTGATGATCAAATGAGCTGCACACGTCCTCCTTATATAGCTGGTGAAATTTGAATTCGAAATGTGTAACCGGCACGCATTAAAGGCCCTTCAATGAGTATCTTCAATCCTTTGACCTTGGACTTTCAAAGTGTAACCACTGACCATTATTGCGCAGCTTGACTGCTGAATATTCGAATTCGAATCCTTGGAGGCAGCCATGATGGCCCTCAAGTTGGGCCAAGTCCTTGATTTCTCTCAAGCGGGCTTCCGAGGCCTTTTGACCCCCAAACTTTGATGTGTTGATGTGTGTTCAGCCTCAAATTTCTGCTTCAAGGGGCTTGGATCTGATCCAACAGCCTCATTTAAGGGACTCGAGCTTCCAATGGTGAATATCTAACATTTCTCGCCCCTTTGAGAGTGACCTTGTCCTCAAGATCGATAATTGTCTTCCTAATGGCTCCTTCACGAGACTCGTTGGTTCTAGTCCATCTCATGGCTTTGGACTCATGGCTGGTCTTGGTATTCTTGGTAGTTCTTTCGCGGTATAGCTTGACGGGCTTGACCATGTTCTCATTTTTTAACTCGGGTTGCGGCTCCTTGAGGAGAACTTGGGAGTTAATGGAATGACCGAGCTTTCAGACAAGGAATACCGGATATTCATACTCTTCCCACTCGGTATTTGTTTGGTCATGTCCGTGCTCTAGATGTGAAGGCTCCTGTGATCCTTGCTTTTGTCCGCTACCAGGCTTGTCCCTCTCTGGAGTGAGATCCTTCCACTTCGCCTTATACTTGCACCCCATGATAACTCTTAAAGTTATACGCTCGCATCGATGTTCTTGGATGCAATGATTGTCGGTCATGATATCATTAGTTAACACTTAAACAAACTCTTGCAAATAACGGTCAATTACCTTGACCGTTTGTGAAGTGGCTAACTTGAGTCCTTTCGTGAAGTTGCTACCCTCTTGGCACAATACCATCACCTCTAACTCTTTGGCTTTGATCATCACGATGTGCAACTTGGCCTTCTCATTCAGTAGCGTTTCAAGATGTGAGACATTTATTCTTTTATGGATTGAGTAGAACTTGCCTTGTATGCCCGGATCGAATGGACTGAGACCGAAGTGGTCTTGGGCAAAATTCTGGTCATTCTCGCCTCGCGGTAGAATATGTCCTTGACACTGGCTTTCACTATGAATCTGGTCATAGACCAAAAGATCTCCTCTTTCCTCTGCCAAAAAATCGGACCCGGATCCCATATAATATAGGAATCCTCACACTTTGCTCCTATGAATTGCTTGTCCACCCATGTCTCTCCAAACTTTATTTTGAGTTTCTCTCCTTGTCTTTCACTGTCATTGAGCCTCAATTGACTCTCATTAGTATCCGTTTGAAAAGGATCCTCCGCTCCAAGATAGGCTTGCGACTTGTCGGTACACAATGGAGCTTCGAAGGATATCTGCATCCTCTGGGATTGTGGCAGATCTAGGCAGCACTGAATTCCTTCTTGAGACACTTGTTTGTCGCTCAAAGATACCTCAATGTATTGCTTACCCTCGCCCAAGGTCCCCTTGACATTGTTAGAAACTTCAGGAAATGCGAAATCTAAATCCTTTACCTCATCGTCTCTATTTGTGACTTCTTCGGTGTGCTCCTTGGGACTCGATTTGTTGGGTTTTTCTTGCAACATTTTAACAAAGTGATTTGGCAGGTTATCAAGCTTTCTCAATATGGAATTCACTATTCTTGATGTCCTCTCCTCAATCTCGGCATTGGTAGTTCTCTTTGTTGTCATCGTCATTTGGTCTTTGCTCGGGAAGCGTTGCCTTGCTTCATATTGAGATCTCCATTCAGCGGCTTCATTACCATCCAAATAGTGTTCCCTTGGGTGGCCTCGTAATTGCACACCAGCACATCCCCACCCGTTATGCATATAAAGTCGATCAAAGTATTACTTACTTGTATTGACTCGATATTCTGTCCGCTCGCACCAATCTGCCTCATAATCTGCGTAGTAACAGACTGGGAATCTTGGATATTTCCACATTGTATGATCATGACCTGGGTAGTCGTCACAGTAGAGACTTCTCCATCCTTCTTGCTGGTGTAAAATTCTTGACAAATTTTGTCGATATTACCACATTGGTTTGTTGCATATGATTTTGCCACCGGATCGAACTGCTCTAGATACCAAGAGTTGCGGAAGCTTTTTTTTATTGAATAAAAGGAAAAGAAGGGAAACAAAGGGATAGAAGGCTCCAAAGTGCTTGATACAATAGGGAAACAATGCCCCGAACAACCCTTGTACCGAAGGTTGAACTTGGCCCCAAGGCTTAAGCAATCTATATTACGACTAAAAGACCAAGAATACACTCTTGAATATAATACTTGATGATCAAATGAGCTGCCCACGTCCTCCTTATATAGCTGGTGAAGTTTGAATTCGAAAGGTGTAACCGACGCGCATTAAAGGCCCCTTCAATGAGTGTCTTCAATCCTTTTGACCTTGGACTTTCAAAGTGTAACCGCTGGCCATTATTGCGCATCTTGACTGCTGAATATTCAATTCGAATCCTTGGAGGCAGCCATGATGGACCCCAAGATGGGCTAAGTCCTTGATTTCTCTCAAGTGGGCTTTCGAGGCCTTTAGACCCCTAAACTTTGATTGTGTTCAGCCTCAAATTTCTGTTCCAAGGGGCTTGGATATAATCCAGCAGCCTCGTTTAAGTGGACTCGAGTTTCCAATGGTGAATATCTAACAACATTTAAGTATTTTGATGCCCAACGGGCGACCCACGGGAAGGGTAAAATTAGGGTCAACCGGGTCGAGTCGGGTCTCGCTTATATTTAGGGCCAGGTCTGGTCAAATACAAAAATGTCACCACTGTCATGAAGTTGCTAAAAATAAACTGAACAAAATACATAGGTCACATTTGTATGTGAAGGTAAGCTGATATGAGGGAAAATAAATAATTTTATTCATAATTATTGTTTAGTATATATAGAAAACTTCAAAGCCCACTTCCTATCATAGCATCGGCTAATAATGACTAATATCTCTAATTTACAGCTAACTGATACTAACTGATAACTAATCAGTAACTTATTTTCTATGAGATATACACTAATATTCTAATAAATACAACACAATTTAACACTCCCCCTCAAGTTGGAGCCAAGATGTCAATCATGCCCAGCTTGGTTAAGAAATCTTCAAATATTTGCTTGTAGAGTCCCTTAGTTAGAACGTCTGATGGAGGAACGAGGGTGAAGGGTAGAGTGACAGAGAGGGATAGGGAAAAGATTGTTTGTTATTTGATTGATTCCTAATGCAATACGATACTATTACATTTATAGTAATTCTGCATTGGTGTCAGTGCTGCCCTGCTCTCCCTAACGGTTTCTGCAGGTAGTACGTCTCTGGGGCCAGGCGCCTGGAAGGTTCCTTGTGGCGAGTTCCTCTACGCGGCTGACCATGCTCCTCGGGTGTTGCTTCGTAATGCAAGTGCTCATTAGGGTTTCCATTGGGTCCAGGCCAATTAGTCTGTATGGGCCCATCATTGCCGCCCTCATCCAAAGCAACCTTGTCCTCAAGGTTGAATGTCGGATAATCTTGCAGGAGAGTGTCTTTGTATTCCCAAGTGGCGTCTGAGGCTGGCACGTCATGCCATTTAACCAGCCATTGTTGCTTCCAGCCGTTTGGCACTTTGACCTTGCGAGTGTTCAGGATTGCCTCAAGTGTGAGTATAGGGCGGAGGTCCTCTAGCTGAGGTGGGAAGTCTTAGGAGACGCTGGCTGGATCACCCACAAATTTGCGAAGCAGTGCGACATGGAAAACATCATGGATACTGATGGACCATAATTATACGAATCAAAAACACAGTAAAACCCACTAAATTAGACTGTTGGTCTATTTAACTTTTGCTTGTTAGTTCCGATATATTTCTACAGGGTATTTCAGAGCTTAGAGAGAATACATGCTAAAGAGGAGCTTTTAAAGCATAAAAGATGTTACGAGTCATTCCAAGGTCAAGATCATATGCCGACTGAAGAAATATCAAGGATCCTGACGTTGAATCACTCATAACAAATTAAGCAGAAGAGGAATCAAAGTCAGACGGAGCGAAATTGGACTGATAGTTTTGTGAAAAGACTGCACAAAACTGTCAAAATACACTCATGGACCAAGGTGACCGGCCACCTTGCTTGGAGGTGGCCAAGGGAGGAGCTCCTCCCCTCATGGTGACCGCCCACCGGCGGCTCCTCCCCTCATGGTGACCGGCGGCTTTTGCTCCTCCATGGAAAGCTTGCCATGTGGTGGCTCCTCCACCACATCTTCACCTCCTCCTCCTCCTCCCTTAGATCAAAAACACATGGAAGCCATCTCCACGCTCCATTTCTCCTCCCTTTGGCTATAAATACAAGCCATTCTCTCTCATTTGTATCATCCAAAAATCAACATTTCACTTATCTCTCTAAGTTTTGTAAGTTTGGCTTTGGAAATAAAAGATTGCTCCCTTGGCGCTTCAACGGTTGTAAGTATTTTAATATTTATTTACCGTCTTTAATTTCCAATTCCTTAGTTATAATGTTTAGCGCGATAAATAGTAGCTAAACTAGTCGTTCGGTAGAAGGGGTGGACTTGTATTATAAAATGTTTTAGACTATTAATTTAGTGCCTCGTCTTTGTATTCAAAACTTGTTCTATGTGCCATATATTAGATCAGAACTTCCAAGGTTGAGTGGATGCTTGAAATGGCAAAGCTCTTCTGTGGAAGTTCGCAAACATACTCGGGTAAGTGGATGCTTGAAATGGCAAAGCTTATCTGAGGAGTTTGATCTCTCTCAAACACCATTTTGGGTAAATCGGAAAAGACAACCCAAAATGGATGCACATAGGCTAGTATACCTTGAAATGGGGTGCTAGTCTAAGTAGAACAAGGGCTTTACGTTTTTTGCAAAAGATTAGACAGTGTTGCAAGTCGAGTGCTTGAAATGGCCTTGATTCACTTTCGAACACTTTTGCAAAAGACTAGACAGTGTGGCAAATCGAGCGCCGGAAAAGGCCTTGATACACGTTTGAATACTTAGAAGATTCACTAAGGGTCAATGATAAACAGGATATAATACAAGGCCCCTGAAACCGAACGCTTTCTTTTAATTGTAATAATTATCAGTTACTTTCCAGTACTAAAACCAACCAACCAACCAATCAATCACTTAGCTGGTAGCTTTAAAACCAACCAACCAACCTAAAACACGCCCTCCCGCTGAATAATCCCCTCAAAGAACAATTATCCCCCTAATTCCCTTGGGTTCGACCCCTACTTACCACTTACTACCCAGTAGTGTAGTCGCGAGTAGCGGAAAATATAAATTTATTTTGCACAGAGAACATTGCACCTTAACGACAGTGCAGTGGGTTCCGTCAAAATTGGCGCCGTTGCCGGGGAATTAGCCATCGGATTAGTTGTTCTTTCCCTCCTATGTCCTCATGACGCAACCCCCTTCGTATGCATGGACAACGCGATATCTGCCCCTGTTCGGAGGAACGGAGGGAGAAGACCCAGTACAGCACTGCCGAAACTTCCACCACGTTTGCCACCACATCAAACCTGAAAATGAGGTGTTAGAGGAATTTAAGCTTAAATGCTTTAAATTCTCTCTAACTGACTTTGCCACGATATGGTACTACACATCCACCGCTTGCAGTGCAGAACGTTTCGTAGATCTCTGCGTTCCGTTCCTGAAGGAATTCTCCCCACCATCCTTACGCCAAGAAACCCGTGAGAGAATCACGTGCCTTCAACAATCCCGGGATGAGACCTTGGACGAATACTACACGAACTATGATGCCATCGTCTCAAGCTGCCCGCACCATGGATTCACGAAGAAGGTTCTTCTCCAAAAATTTCTTCGTGGAATGAGGTCCGAAGAGCTGGGAAGAGTTAACGAAGCAATGAGGAGATCAGCCGGAAACTTCACCATTGCAGACATGTGGAACCTTATAATTGGTCTGGCCGCTGCCACAAGACGAGTACCCCAAACTGACGAGGAAATGCAGATAAATGAAGCTGACCCTGAGGCAGACAAAGAAGAAACTACCGAGCCGTCAGAAGAGACTCCTGAACCATCAGAAGAATCAGATATGGAAAGCACCGGAAGCAACGAGGTTGGAGTCCAGAACACCACTGACGAACTGCCCAATTCATACCCGACTATCATTACCCGGGCAGCCGAGACTATCTACGACCAGTTCCTCACTGACAATCATAACGAGGCAGAACCAAGCCTTAAGATGCAAGCTTCCCGACTTTTCCCTTCGATCAATAGACAAATCGCTGAAAACTATGTGATCCATGAAGAGGCTGAAAAGAGGATGGGAAAAGGGCCTCTGCAGAATGACTCCTCGATGGAGCAGTGTTACACCGTAGCTGGACTAGGCAGTCCCAAACACAAGAACTTCAAAAGGCTAGTAGTGAAAGGTCCCTCACCCCCTTCGGGATATTGGAAAGAAAAGATCCCAAAACAAAGGAGTCCTGACCCAAGCACATCATCTCGCAAGAAATCGGGAAAGGGCAAGGCAAGAAGCAACACAGGAACGGTGGCAAAATACGACCTGAGCCACCCATGGGACCCAAACCAGTAATCCACAACGAGGTACTGTCGAGCCAACGACGTTAAACAAGTGCACTGGTCGGGAGGTATCCCGACACTATCTTACTTTCTGTCATTTAAATTCTGTCATTTAATTTTCTGTCTTAGTCATTCTCACATATATATATTAGCTTGCATGACTTTTGAACTAAGGCACGCCTTCGTTCAAAAGTGTGGGGTGAGAACCACCGTTGTATATAAATAACATGCTTGCTGTTTTCTTTTTTTAGTAATAGTATCTTTTTGAAAATATGAACTTAAGAATGTGAAAAAGATAGATCTTAGTTCATGCATTAACCTTATGAAAATTCAAACTGTTTAAAAGTTTAGAATGTAACTTTTCATTTGTCCTTTGTGCTGAGATAGACTAGGGATGTGGAGTTGACATAAACCGCCCTAGAGAGGCTTGGCAAGCAATCAAAGGATCGAATCAAACTATATGGTTTTCGAAGTCAGTGGAGGCTGCACTTCGGGTTTCAGTGAAGATTGAAGTCATCTCCGCCATGCAGTGTTTACGCAAAAAAGAAAAAAGGCGAGGACGGGAATCAGACCGTCCTCTCTCTAGTTAAAGTAGCCGAGAAAATAGATGAGCGACCCTCATCTTGACCCGCGCGAAACAACAACGATGAGAGGAGCGGGGAGGTATTTCCATAGGCTTGCGGGCGATGATTGGACCTCCCAAAAAGGCTTGATAAAATGGACTAGCAAAGCCACAAAAAGGCGAAAAGCTCAAAGAAGCAAATCAAGAGGCCAAAGGCCCAAAATTGTGAAGGTTTTAACCAAACAAAAAGTGAAGTACTCAAAGAGTCAAATCAAAGGCCAAAGGCCGATTCACTACAAAAGCAGTCCCTCGCCAAAAGAAAAAAAATCAAAGTACTCAAACCAGTGAAACCCGAACCAAATCACGTGCTAGAGAAAGCTATAAGGAAACCATATAGTGAGAGACAATCCCGAGGTTGCAGTCCAGGAGCCTAAAAGGGCTATCTCCCGAAACATCCAATATAATTTGCACGGAGGTACAAGGATTAAGTTTCTTCTATTTATTTACGCAGTTTAATTTGGTAATAAGTAGTAATGCATGAATTAGGATAGATCAAGTACCACAGTCTAATTTTCATATTCCAAAACCAACTTAGAGTGCCGCCCTTTAATAGCATTGTTCGGGACGAACAACTAAAAGTGTGGGGTGATCTGATGGACCATAATTATACGAATCAAAAACACAGTAAAACCCACTAAATTAGACTGTTGGTCTATTTAACTTTTGCTTGTTAGTTCCGATATATTTCTACAGGGTATTTCAGAGCTTAGAGAGAATACATGCTAAAGAGGAGCTTTTAAAGCATAAAAGATGTTACGAGTCATTCCAAGGTCAAGATCATATGCCGACTGAAGAAATATCAAGGATCCTGACGTTGAATCACTCATAACAAATTAAGCAGAAGAGGAATCAAAGTCAGACGGAGCGAAATTGGACTGATAGTTTTGTGAAAAGACTGCACAAAACTGTCGAAATACACTCATGGACCAAGGTGACCGGCCACCTTGCTTGGAGGTGGCCAAGGGAGGAGCTCCTCCCCTCATGGTGACCGGCCACCGGCGGCTCCTCCCCTCATGGTGACCGGCGGCTTTTGCTCCTCCATGGAAAGCTTGCCATGTGGTGGCTCCTCCACCACATCTTCACCTCCTCCTCCTCCTCCCTTAGATCAAAAACACATGGAAGCCATCTCCACCCTCCATTTCTCCTCCCTTTGGCTATAAATACAAGCCATTCTCCTCTCATTTGTATCATCCAAAAATCAACATTTCACTTATCTCTCTAAGTTTTGTAAGTTTGGCTTTGGAAATAAAAGATTGCTCCCTTGGCGCTTCAACGGTTGTAAGTATTTTAATATTTATTTACCGTCTTTAATTTCCAATTCCTTAGTTATAATGTTTAGCGCGATAAATAGTAGCTAAACTAGTCGTTCGGTAGAAGGGATGGACTTGTATTATAAAATGTTTTAGACTATTAATTTAGTGCCTCGTCTTTGTATTCAAAACTTGTTCTATGTGCCATATATTAGATCAGAACTTCCAAGGTTGAGTGGATGCTTGAAATGGCAAAGCTCTTCTGTGGAAGTTCGCAAACATACTCGGGTAAGTGGATGCTTGAAATGGCAAAGCTTATCTGAGGAGTTTGATCTCTCTCAAACACCATTTTGGGTAAATCGGAAAAGACAACCCAAAATGGATGCACATAGGCTAGTATACCTTGAAATGGGGTGCTAGTCTAAGTAGAACAAGGGCTTTACGTTTTTTGCAAAAGATTAGACAGTGTTGCAAGTCGAGTGCTTGAAATGGCCTTGATTCACTTTCGAACACTTTTGCAAAAGACTAGACAGTGTGGCAAATCGAGCGCCGGAAAAGGCCTTGATACACGTTTGAATACTTAGAAGATTCACTAAGGGTCAATAATAAACAGGATATAATACAAGGCCCCTGAAACCGAACGCTTTCTTTTAATTGTAATAATTATCAGTTACTTTCCAGTACTAAAACCAACCAACCAACCAATCAATCACTTAACTGGTAGCTTTAAAACCAACCAACCAACCTAAAACACGCCCTCCCGCTGAATAATCCCCTCAAAGAACAATTATCCTCCTAATTCCCTTGGGTTCGACCCCTACTTACCACTTACTACCCAGTAGTGTAGTCGCGAGTAGCGGAAAATATAAATTTATTTTGCACAGAGAACATTGCACCTTAACGACAATGGAGTGGGCTCCGTCAGATACGAGCAGTAGGAGGAAGTTGGAGGCGGTAGGCCACTGGTCCAATGCGTTCCACTACCCGGAATGGACCATAAAATCGCTTGGCTAATTTGTTGGTGCCGCGGTTGCGAAGTGAGTTCTGCCTATAAGGTTGAAGGCGCACCCAAACGTAATCATCAACCTCAAATATCCAGCTCCGACGTTTGCGATTTGGTTGTTGTTGCATACGTTGTTGTGCCCGAGATAAGTTCCCATACAAGTCACGTAGTATCAGCTCCCTACGCTGAATGAGATCTTCGACGGATGCCAGAGTAGTGCTCCCAGGGATGTGATCTATAAGGTTTGGTGGTGATCGCCCATAAACGACCTCATAAGGCGTCCGACCGATGGATGAATGTGCTGCCGTGTTATAGCAATATTCTGCCCATGGTAACAAGTTGAGCCACTCCTTCTGGTGATCACTCACAAAACAACGTAGGTAGTCTTCCAGTCCGCGATTAACCACCTCAGTTTGGCCATCACTTTGTGGGTGATAAGCAGTGGAATGCGCCAAGAGGGTCCCTTGCTGTCGGAAGAGTTCTTTCCAAAACTTACTCATGAATATTGGGTCACGGTCGGACACAATGCTACCTGGGAACCTATGAAGTCGGACAATGTCGCGGATGAAAACTTGTGCCACTTCATAGGTTGTGCACCCCTCTTTCAATGGTGAGAAATGAGCATACTTGGAAAGGCGGTCGACCACTACCAGGATGGTTGTTTTTCCAGACGACGGAGGTAAGTGTGTGATGAAATCCTTGGAGATATCATGCCATACCTTATCTGGGATCGGTAGTGGGACGAGCAGACCATTTGGGGCCGTGTTGGGTGACTTGACATGTTGGCAAACGTCGCATTTCTAGACATAATGCTCGACGTCTTGGCGAAGTCCTTGCCAATAAAAAGCAGCACTTATGCGGGCAAGGGTTCGTCGGATCCCGGGGTGGCCGCCAGAGGTTGTGTTGTGGAATTCATATATAATAAGCTCCTTCAAGGTGGTGTCATCTGGTATTTTAAGCTTTCCCTTAAATAAGACCAATCCATCGCGTATAAGCCAATCGTCGGATGGTTGCTCAGTGATGGTTTGGACAAGTTTGACGCCGACAGGGTCTGTCGAGTAGTATTTACGAAGAGCTCTGAGGATCCAAATTCTGGTTTAGATGTGGCCAGTGTCACCATGCAAGAGGGTTGCTGGGGAGGATCATGACCATGTAGCCGAGACAAAGCATCGGCTGGTGTGTTGTCCTTGTCGGGCCGGTATCGGACCTCAAAGTCGTACCCCATCAGTTTTACTAACCAATGCTGCTGGTCTGGGGTATGGACAGCTTGAGATAGGATCGTTTTCAGTGGCTGGTGGTCTGTTTCAATAATAAAACGTTGCCCGAGCACATATTGACGCCATTTTTGCACGGCGAGGACCAAGGCACACAACTCTCTGTTGTACGCGGACGTGTTTTGAAGTCGTGGACTAAGCTGCTTGCTAAAATATGAGATTGGGCGGCCACCTTGGGCTAGGACAGCTCCAACATCAGTACCTGATGCACCGTATGAACATGGAAAGGTATGGAAAAGTTGGGTAAGGTTAGTACCGGTGTCGAGGAGAGGGCCGTGCGAAGTGCTGTGAAAGCTGTGGTGGCAGCAGTGGACCAAACATAAGCCTCCTTCCGAAGCAGATTGGTGAGGGGCGCGGCTAGTAATGCATAGTTCCGAACAAACCGACGGTAATAGCCGGTCAAACCGAGGAAACCCCGGAGCTGTTTAATGTTCTTTGGTTGGGGCCAATGTTGAATTGCTATGATTTTCTGTGGATCAACAGCCACGCCGTGGTGACTTATAACATGACCCAAGTATGTTAAGGACTCCCTGGCAAAATCACACTTCGAAGGTTTAACATAAAATGAATGAGAACTGAGAGTTGTGAGTACCTCCTGAAGGTGCTGAATGTGTTCTGCTGGGTTAGTGCTATAGACCAAGATGTCGTCAAAGAAAACCAAGATGCATCGTCGGAGGAGAGGCTTAAATAAGTTGTTCATCTCAGCTTGGAAGCTTGCCGGGGCGTTAGTGAGGCCAAACGGCATTACTAGAAACTCGTAGTGCCCTTCATGTGTCCGGAATGCTGTTTTGAAAACATCCTCTTCTCGCATACGTAGTTGGTGGTAACCAGCTCTTAAGTCGAGCTTAGTGAATAGGGTTGCACCATGTAGTTCGTCAAGGAGTTCATCCACGGTTGGTATAGGGAACTTATCCTTAACCGTGATGGCATTTAGGGCGCGGTAATCGACACAAAAACGCCACGAACCATCCTTTTTCTTTACTAATAAAACTGGTGAAGAAAAAGGGCTTCGGCTTGGTCGTATTAAACCCTCGTCGAGCATAATCTGAATCATAGATTCGATCTCTGATTTTTGGTAATGAGGGTATCGATAGGTGATGGACCATAATTATACGAATCAAAAACACAGTAAAACCCACCAAATTAGACTGTTGGTCTATTTAACTTTTGCTTGTTAGTTCCGATATATTTCTACAGGGTATTTCAGAGCTTAGAGAGAATACATGCTAAAGAGGAGCTTTTAAAGCATAAAAGATGTTACGAGTCATTCCAAGGTCAAGATCATATGCCGACTGAAGAAATATCAAGGATCCTGACGTTGAATCACTCATAACAAATTAAGCAGAAGAGGAATCAAAGTCAGACGGAGCGAAATTGGACTGATAGTTTTGTGAAAAGACTGCACAAAACTGTCGAAATACACTCATGGACCAAGGTGACCGGCCACCTTGCTTGGAGGTGGCCAAGGGAGGAGCTCCTCCCCTCATGGTGACCGCCCACCGGCGGCTCCTCCCCTCATGGTGACCGGCGGCTTTTGCTCCTCCATGGAAAGCTTGCCATGTGGTTGCTCCTCCACCACATCTTCACCTCCTCCTCCTCCTCCTCCCTTAGATCAAAAACACATGGAAGCCATCTCCACCCTCCATTCCTCCTCCCTTTGGCTATAAATGCAAGCCATTCTCCTCTCATTTGTATCATCCAAAAATCAACATTTCACTTATCTCTTTAAGTTTTGTAAGTTTGGCTTTGGAAATAAAAGATTGCTCCCTTGGCGCTTCAACGGTTGTAAGTATTTTAATATTTATTTACCGTCTTTAATTTCTAATTCCTTAGTTATAATGTTTAGCGCGATAAATAGTAGCTAAACTAGTCGTTCGGTAGAAGGGGTGGACTTGTATTATAAAATGTTTTAGACTATTAATTTAGTGTCTCGTCTTTGTATTCAAAACTTGTTCTATGTGCCATATATTAGATCAGAACTTCCAAGGTTGAGTGGATGCTTGAAATGGCAAAGCTCTTCTGTGGAAGTTCGCAAACATACTCGGGTAAGTGGATGCTTGAAATGGCAAAGCTTATCTGAGGAGTTTGATCTCTCTCAAACACCATTTTGGGTAAATCGGAAAAGACAACCCAAAATGGATGCACATAGGCTAGTATACCTTGAAATGGGGTGCTAGTCTAAGTAGAACAAGGGCTTTACATTTTTTGCAAAAGATTAGACAGTGTTGCAAGTCGAGTGCTTGAAATGGCCTTGATTCACTTTCGAACACTTTTGCAAAAGACTAGACAGTGTGGCAAATCGAGCGCCGAAAAAGGCCTTGATACACGTTTGAATACTTAGAAGATTCACTAAGGGTCAATGATAAACAGGATATAATACAAGGCCCCTGAAACCGAACGCTTTCTTTTAATTGTAATAATTATCAGTTACTTTCCAGTACTAAAACCAACCAACCAACCAACCAATCACTTAGCTGGTAGCTTTAAAACCAACCAACCAACCTAAAACACGCCCTCCCGCTGAATAATCCCCTCAAAGAACAATTATCCCCCTAATTCCCTTGGGTTCGACCCCTACTTACCACTTACTACCCAGTAGTGTAGTCGCGAGTAGCGGAAAATATAAATTTATTTTGCACAGAGAACATTGCACCTTAATGACAGTGCAGTGGGCTCCGTCAATAGGGGCGTACATTTACTGAATTGGAGCCAACTAGCAGGGGAATGGAATGATCAGTTGTGCGAGATGGAGGTAGGCCGTGTGGTGGGGTGAAGACAGTGTGGTGAGAGGTGAGCAGGTGGCTAAGTTGGGCGCGAAAATAAGGTTTGAGAGTGTCTGGTAGGGAAATATCAGGGGGTAGGTTGGGTGTATGAGGTGTGGGCTCAGGTGTCCAGGTTGCTAACATTTGTAGGTAGTAGAGGCCGGCCTTTTGGTGGGCTGTTTTTTGCATTTGAGCTGCGCTCGTTTGAGTGATCTGTGACTGGGGTTTGAGACCAAACAGTTGGATTTGCTGGCCTTCCTTGGTCAGGCTCATCCACATGTTTCTATAACAGAAAGTGGTTGGGCCAACATCTCCTAACCACTGGGCCCCCAGAACGAGGTCTGCTCCGAAAACTGGTAGAAGGTGGAGTTCGACTGAGAGGACAGCGCCGTTAATGGTCACAGGCACGTCACGAAACACGCCTTCACAGGTCATCTCTTTGCCGTTGCCAACCGTAACGCTCAAGTGGGTCGCTGGTTCGATAGGGAGCCTGAGGAAACGAGCAACCCGTGTTTGAACAAAGTTGTGAGTAGACCCACTGTCCACTAGTATAAGAACAGGTTGTCCGCGGACCTGACCGTGGAACTGGAGAGTGCACGGAGTGGAGCGACCTTGGAGGGCGTGAAAGGTGATGCATGGCGCCGGCACTGGGTTGAGGTCAAGATCCTGAGGTTCGTCTGTTGTGACAGGCACAGGTTAGTCATGTTCAACGAGCTCGAAAGTCTCTGTGTCGTCGGGTTCTTCCATTAATAAGCACTGGAAGCGAGGGCGACAGTTATGGTCGGGAATAAACTTCTCATCACAGTTGAAGCATAGGCCTTTTGCACGTCGAGCTGTCATCTCGGTTGGTGAAAGACGGCGAATAGGCAGTGGTGTTTGTGAGGGTTTGAAGTGGTCGGGTGATGATGTAGGTGGCGGTCTGTATGGGATGCGAGTAGGTGGTTGGCGAGATGTTAGGCGAAGGAGGGCTTGGAGCTTGTCGTCGGCAACCCTCGCCATGCCCATGGCTGTATCCAAATCGGGCGGACGGAGCATGACTATCTCATGTCGGATGTCTACTTTAAGGCCGGCAACAAAACGGGACAAGAGGTTATGGCCGACCAAGCGTGGTGCGCTAGCCGAGAGGCGTTCAAACTCAGTTATGTATGAATGCACAGAAGAAGTTTGAACGAGTTGGTTGATAGCTACCTCTGCATCGTAGTAGTCGCTGGGTCCGAAGCGGCGTCGGATGGCCTGAGCAAGTTGATGCCACGAGGAGAGTTGGCCTGTCTCCGACGTCCATTGGAACCATAGTAGTGCATCGCCGGACATGAACAATGGGGCTGAGTCGAACATCTGTTCAGGGGAGATGTTGTTAAGAGTGAAGTAGCGTTTGATTTGAAACAACCAACCAACAACACCTTCGCCGGTGAAGATGGGAACATCAATGCGTGGAGTACGCATGTACCGGTTGTTGGGATCGCTTGGTGACAGGTTGTATGATTCGCCAGTAGGGTCATGGGTGATATCAGAGTTGCTGGTGTGGCCATGAGGAGGTGTTGCAAGGAGGGGTGGAAGAGTTGCAGTAGGGTGTGAGAAAATGGGTTGTTTCCCATTTCTATGTTCAGGTGGGGGGTTTTCGACTGTCTTGGTGAGACGTTCAATGGCGGCACACATCTGTTGCATCTCAGCTGTGCGTTGCTCCTCCATCTTGCTCAGACGAGTCTCCATGGCTTCCATGCCGGCGGTGAGGGTGGCTACAGCCTCCGCGTGGGTGGGCATGGTGCAATGAAAGCACCAATTGATGGAGGAATGAGGGTGAAGGGTAGAGTGACAGAGAGGGATAGGGAAAAGATTGTTTGTTATTTGATTGATTCCTAATGCAATACGATACTATTACATTTATAGTAATTCTGCATTGGTGTCAGTGCTGCCCTGCTCTCCCTAACGGTTTCTGCTGGTAGTACGTCTCTGGGGCCAGGCGCCTGGAAGGTTCCTTGTGGCGAGTTCCTCTACGCGGCTGACCATGCTCCTCGGGTGTTGCTTCGTCATGCAAGTGCTCATTAGGGTTTCCATTGGGTCCAGGCCCATTAGTCTGTATGGGCCCATCAATGTCAGCCAATTGTTCTCAGGTTGGAACATATGGCATACAAATTTCTCCTCGCTCAAGCTTTTCTTTAGTGAAGTGTCGGTCAACTTCCACATGTTTTGTCTTATAGGAAAATAGTTGCATAGGCTTCTCCACGTTAATATTCAATTCCTCCAAGATTCTTCTTATCCACATGAATTCACACATTCCCTGAGCTATTGCTCGATATTCTATATCTGCACTACTTCTTCTCCATGTCACCAAATTACCCCGAAAAACATACAATAAGCAAATGTTAATCTTGTATCAGAAGCTGAACCTGCCAAATCAGCATTTGTATATACTTCAATCTGCTAATTTAGACTTTTGCTGAAGAGAATACCCTTTCCGGGACTTCCTTTAAGATAGTGGAGAAATAGTAGACAGCCTTAAGGTGATCTTCTGTGAGATAATGCATGAACTAACGTACTAAGCTAAATGCAAAGGCAATATCATACCTAGTATGAGCTAAGTATACCAGCTATCCTACAAATCTTTGATATCTGACTTTATCGATGTGAACTTCAGCATCACTTCTTCTGAGTTTCGGATTTGGATAAGTAGTGGTAGATAATCGTATGCATCCGAGAAGATGCGCCTCCTTTAATAAATCTAGGACATATTTTCTTTGTGAAATAACAATTCCAGCTTTGATCTTGAAACCTCCATGCTGAAAAAATATGTAAGATGCCCCAAACCTTTAATTTCAAATTATCGTGCCAAAAACTCTTTCAACTCTCTCATTTCTACCTCATCGCTTCCAGTTAGGACTATATCATCAACATACATAACTAATATTATAATTTTACCTTCCTTCATGTGTTTGAAGAATAACGTATGTTCAGATTGTGCTTGTACAAAGCCAAACTCTTTCACAGCCTTGGCTAATCTTCCAAACCATGCTCGAGGGGATTGCTTTAGATCGTACGATTATTTCTTCAATAAGTATATCTTCCTTGCTACTTCTTCAATGTCAAAACCAGGAGGCACTTGCATAAACACTTATTCTTCCAATTCACCATTCAGGAAGGCCAATCCAGATTAGTAGTTAATGAAATTAAAATTCTGACAGTATTAAGTTTTTCCACCGGAGCAAATATCTCCTCGTAGTCGAGGCCTTAGGTTTAAGTAAAACCCGTAACGACCAATCTTGCCTTATGTCTCTCTATAGATCCATCAGAGTTGTATTTGATGGTGAAAATCTATTTGCAGCCTACAAGATGTTTCTCCTTTGGGGGCTCAGTTAGTTCCCAAGTATGATTTTTCTTTAGTGCACTTAACTCCTCAAAGACTGCCTCCCTTCGCTTGGGAATACCTACAACTGCATGTATTGTTTTTGGAATCTCATCATCAGATATGCTAAGAGTAAAGGCACGAAATTGAGGTGATAAATTTTGATATGACACGTGGCGAGCTATGGGATGTTTGAGACATTCTTTGACTTTTTTTCCTAATAGCAATCCACTCACTGAGTTCATTTGCAAAGGTTTCATAAGAAATATTCGGCTCACCCTGGGCCGACTCTAGTATAAGCAGGGCCGGCCCTCATGTACAATTTAGGTGGGACAATGCCAAGGGCCCATCTCCTATGGGGGCCCATTATTTTAAAATTTGTTTTATATATAATTATATGTAGTTGAGTTATTAAAAAAAAAAATTATATGTAGTTGTTTTTTATCACAAAAAAAAATATATAGGGCCCAAAAATTTTTTTAATTATTTTTTTATTTTATTAGGCCCAGATTTTTTTTAATAAAATTATATGTAATATATAATAAAATTTTTTATTTTATTAGGGCCCAAATTTATTTTTTTTCCATGGGCCCCCAATATCTCAGGACCGGGCCTGAGTATAAGTTCAAGTTTCAACTATGACCGGAATAGGAGCAATAGAATATCTTTACCTTGGTCAACACATTATCTCTTATTCTTTCTTTTGTAAACATGAACTTCTAAATTTGGGGTGACATTGCTCAAAGTTTCAGATTCTTTAGAAGTTGGAGTAATGGGTTAAACATTATTTTTGAGGAACCACCATGTTATGCTTAGTTTCATTATGTTTATCCGTTAAAACAGATTTTTCAAAAGTATACTCTAAGATGTTTGGAAAAATAGCAAAAGTTTCAAAAAACTTTTCTTCGTTTAAGAGAAGTTTTCTCTAAAAAAAAAGTTATTTTCAAAAAAAAGTGACATCTATGCTTGTTAGCATTTTACCCGAGCTTATGTGAAATCATTTGTATCATTTTTGTGTTGAAAAAAAACCCAAAAAATACATTTTACTGCCTTAGGATCCAATTTATTTCCATAATGAATGTGTACAAAATAGGGGTTGAGATCCGGTGAGAAGTGACTTTAAGGTGATAAATAAGAATTATTCTTGTCCATTGATTTTTGATAATCAATGGCCACGATAAACTGACAATATTTACCAAATTCAACTTATTCTACGGATATAGGGTTAATTCTCGTTGATTGCGAACGAGAACCCTAACCCTTTTGCCCATTCGATTGATCCGCTACGGTTGCAGATTCGATAGATCCGCCAACGAAGCGGAAGACGACGACGACCGTGAACGACGCATCAGAAGACATTGGCCATCGATCGAAAGACGGCGAAATTAGACGACCATTCGATTCGTCCGCCGAAGAGGCCGTTTCAAAAATCGGGTTTGATTTCTAACTACCGTTTAGGGTTTGCTAAATTCATCGTCGGTTTGTTTCGCAAATAAAAGTGCAATTTTAGGGTTAAATGTTGTTCATAATCAACATATGCGTATCATAATCCGTAGCGCAATTCAGCAAGATGCGTAGCATATAGTGGTTTTTGGGAGGAGATGAACTACCTAGCCCTGTTGGTTGTGTATAATGATTCGCCCTGAAAGACTTTCCTCGACAAAGGACCTTCTTGTAAGCATTACATTCTCGGTGGATACTTCTGATATTATTTTTTGTTGGCTGACATTATAGTCTGCTTGAAGCATGCAGAGAAAGGAAAATACGTTGTTGGCGCGTTCAATGTTTATAATTTGGAGGGCATTGAGGCAGTTGTTTCTGCTGCTGAAGAAGAACAAAGTCCTGCTATTCTACAAGTGAGGCTATTTTTCAAATTTCCTCTCACTATTTCTTGTTGTTTGACTTGCACAGACACGTATTTCTGTGAAAACTGGTTAGTCTTGGATTGTACAGCGTATGTCTTTGATGGATGATTATTATTTATATACCCAGTGGTCAACAACCTCTGATTTATGATCCAGTAAAACTGAATATCCACCACGTAACTCAGAAGATGAACTTTGATTGGCTCTTCTTAATTCAGAAGGCCCTGCTTTACTTTCCGAAGAAAGTTGGTAAAATATGTATTGTCATGTATAAAATTGCACGTCAAAATGTTTGATTTTGATCATAATCCGTAGCATATTTTGTCATAATACGTAGCAGACTATGTCATGATTCGTAGCTTGGTAAAATATGTATTGTCATGTATAAAATTGCACGACACAATGTTTGATTTTGATCATAATCCGTAGCATACTTTGTCATAATCCGTAGTAGACTGTGTCATGATTCGTAGCTTGGTATAATATATACATATTGTCGTGGACAGTTTGTGGTAGTAGTTGATTTTAATTCGTGGTATTCATTTGGCATATCATAATTCATATCTTTAATTGGTGCATTGTAATTTTTGAGAGACATTTGTAGATCGCAAGAGGAAAAGAAACCCATCGAAGAAAATACCAGCCAAAGAGGGAATTCCGAGAGATAAAACAAGCACCCAAACAAAAACAGAAAGTGATGATGATTTTGTGCCAGCAACTTCGCAAACAAAGCTCAAGAGCACTGACTGCTGGATGTTACGTACTATGTATTTTGGCTAATATATTATGTACTATGTTTTTGGGGTAGTATGGCTAATTTGTACTGCAGATGTTATGTTCTACGTATATTGGTTAGTATGTTGCTCAACCTCATTTAATGTAATAATTAGATTCAGGGCAATGTATCTTTGACAGAGATGCTCGTCGTCGAAGCAAAACGTGCAAGTAAATTTATAAGTCCGCTACTCGCGACTTAACTACTGGGTAGTAAGTGGTAAGTAGGGGTCGAACCCAAAGGAATTAGGGGGATAAGTTGTTCTTTAAATGGTCATACAGCGGGGGAGCGTATTTTTGGTTGGTTGGTTGGTTGGTTTTAAAGCTACCAGCTAAGTGATTGATTGGTTGGTTGGTTGGTTTTAGTACTGGAAAGTAACTGATAACTATTAAAAGAAAGCGTTCGGTTTCAGGGGCCTTGTATTATATCCTGTTTATCATTGACTCTTAGTGAACCTTCTAAGTATTCAAACATGAATCGAGGCTATTCCTAGCTCTAGACTTGCAACATCGTCTAGCCTTTTTAAGGTCGTAGAGCACTTATTCTACTTCAACTAATTCCTCCTTCCGAAGTATCTTAGCTTTATGTGCATCCATTTGGTCCCTTTGGTCCAGTTTCCAAATGGTTTTTTAGATAGATCGAACTCCTCAGATAAGCTTTGCCCGTCAAAGCATCCACTTATCCGAGTATGTTCACGAATCCCAAGGAAGAGCTTTGCCCGTCAAAGCGTCCACTCAACCTTGGAAATTCTAATCTTATATATGGCACATAGAATAAGTTTTGAATACAAAGACGAGACACTAAGTTAATAGTCTAAAACATTTTATAATACAAGTCCACCCCTTTTACCGAACGACTAGTTTAGCTACTATTTATCGCGCTAAGCATTATAACTAAGGAATTGGAAATTAAAGACGGAAAATAAATATGGAAATACTTACAACCGTTGAAGCGCCAAGGGAGCAATCTTTTATTTCCAAAGCCAAACTTACAATCTTAGAGAGATAAGTGATTTTTGTATGAGATGTGGATGATACAAATGAGGAGGGGATGCATGGTATTTATAGGCTAAGGGAGGAGAAATGGGTGGTAGAGATGAGGGGCAAGTGTCTTTGATCCAATGGAGGAGGAGGAGGAGCAAGGAGGAGCCGCCACATGGGGGAGGAGCAAAGCCGCCGGTCACCAAGAGTGGAGGAGCCGCCGGTTGCCGGTTGCCATGGAGGGAGGAGCTCCTCCCTTGGCCACCTCCAAGCATGGTGGCCGGTCACCTTGGTCCATGCTTGCATTTGATAGTTGATTTGGAATGGCCAAGTGATTCTAAGACTAATGGTCGAGCCAGTTTTTCCAAATTCCATGTTTTGGTCGAGCAACTTGGTTTTGGTGCCTATGCGCGCGGGGCCTTTACTATGGAATTGGGCCAATCTGCCAATCTGCTCGAGCGTTTTGTCTGGGAAGCGATATTGTCCACTTTATTTTCCATTTGGAATATTTTGGTCGAGGCGGAATTGTCAGATGAGATGGTTTGCTCGGGCAACTTGAATTGAGTGTTTGGTCAGCTCGGCGGAGGGCCTGGAACTGCTTCAACCGGTCGGGTGGTTTCTGCGGCATTTTCCCACCCGGTCGGTTGAGTCTTCAATGCAAATTCCTCTTCGGTTTGATTTGTTTGGAGTGATTCCATGTCAGGATCCTTGAGATTTCTTCAGTCAGCGTCTGATCTTGACCTTGGAATAACTCTTAACATCTTTTCAGCGTAAAATCCTCTCCTTAGCGTGTTTTCTCTCTAAGCGCCAAAATACCCTGTAGAAATATATCGGGACTAACAAGCAAAAGTTAAATAGACCAACAGTCTAATTTGGTGGGTTTTACGGTGTTTATGATTCGTATAATTTGGGTCCATCAATCTTGCTCATTTGTATCACACAGAGGAATTTATAATTTGTTGCGTCACGGTCATAATCCGTAGTATCATGGTCATAATCCGAAGTATCATGGTCATAATCCGTAGCATCACGGTCATTATCCGTAGCATCACAGTCATAATCCGTAGCATTACGGCCATAATCTGTAGCAGCACGATCATAATCCGTAGCAGCACGATCATAATCCGTAGCAGCAGATCATAATCCGTAGCATCACGATCATAATACGTAGCGTTTGTAAACATAATTTGTAGCAGCACCTCATGAGAGAAGCAAATCGATTATGTATTTCCGAAATCAGATGATAAAAAAAAATAAGAGAAGTTTATTGATATGAATCACGAATGTCAATCTACGAATTAAAAAGTCAAATGCTGCATGTTTTGTCAAGTCAAGCAAAATTAACTCAGCTTGCTGCATTTTAGTTTCAATCAAAGTTATTGTAAACAACTACATCTGGTAAACAAAAAAGAGCAAAAAAAGTAACAGTGTTTTTACTTTTTACATCAAGTATGGAATTAATTAAAATTCAAGATAGTATTTCAAAAGAGGGTCTTGTGCTTCTTCTTTTTCTCCTGCTTCTCTATCTTCATCTCAAAAAATTACTCCATAATGCATTAATAGCTGTTGCATCCACTGTAATGCAGTATATGTCCCTGGATAAATTCAAGCAGTAATTGAGCTATCTATGCCAACAAAAAAAAGTACATAATGATATCAAGGATAGTAGCAAATTCATATCCCTGGATAAATTCCAGCAGCAAGTTCATACCCTGTTGCATCCACTATAATGCATAAGCATAACACTTAAAAATTGGATGTTGGAAAAATGCATAACAACAAAGAATGGATGCTGCGATAAATGCCTAACAATAAGAATGGATGCTGCAAAAAATGGTTGCTGCAAAAATGCATAACAGCAAAGATCTATTGCCATAAACTAAGTATTTTGCTTCTCATCCTTCCAAAAGTCATACAATGCTATAATGTGATCAATGTGAAACCTCTTCAACAATTTGACCTCAGAGTAAACCCCACGCAGATCGCCAGAGTCGTCACTTAACTTGCCGAGCTTGACTTGATTCCACGCCACCTCAATCCCTTCCTCCTGATCAGCAGCTTCCACATCACCTTTTTTAATGCCTAACAATTAAAAATATGTAGCACCTCAGTTAAAAGTACATGTACGTTTTCTAGATGAACAATCAGCATATTGCCTCTAAATTAAGCTTCAGAAAATGAAACTTCGGATTCAGTTGTATACTTACAGATGATTTAAGATTAAAAGAAAATAATGGAAAGTGATTCAAAAAAAAGAAGGTGAATTCAGATGAGTAAGAATGATACCAGGAACGACAGGGCGCAGGTTGACCATGGCGTAGGAAAGCTGCGTGGAGTAAAAGACTTCAGTCAGATCGATCTTGTAAAATCCTAATGCGTATGACTCCGACGCCATCTGCCTAATGATAAGATGGAGAGGTGAATGAAACGATTGAGTGATTACTTTCTATCAAACGGCCCTAATTTTGAAGAAACTGCTGCAACTCGCCGTAGAGAATGAGGAAGGGGCGAAGTGAGGTTGCCGGAGATTAGCTGTGAGGAGTCGGGTCCGAGTGAGAGATCGGATGAATTTGAAATGGATGGAGGTTAGGGTTCCGCTCGTCAGGTAGAGAATGGCAGATTGTTTTAGGGTTTGGTTGAGATGGACGATCTGTTCTTCCCATAATACTCTTTAAAACATAATTATCAATTAATTAAATGTTAAAAATAATGAGTATTAGCAACCGTCAGATCTTAGATCTAATGGCTAATATAACTTCCTATTTCTCACAAAAACACTTACTTCTCACCTGATCTTTATCCACAAAATAGATGCAACAAAAATTTGAGGAGTGAGATGAGTAAAAGAGCGATTATTTGGAAATTATGATGGTAAAGTTTTGAATGGGTCGGTAACCAAGAACCTTGCTAGGCATCCTATTAATTAGGTATGAAACATTTAGGTATGAAACATTTAGTACGGCCTCCCTCCAAAATCGTTTTGGTACACTCACAAAAAACTTAAAAGCTCGGGCAACTTCTAAAAGATGTCAAATTTTCCTTTCGATAATTCAATTTTGTTAAAGGGTATTAACACAAGAACTATGATGGATGATGCGTTGTTCTGCAAGGAACTTTCCTAAAATGTTATCAAAATACTTAAATTTGACTTTGAAATTGAGTTTTAATTCTAGAGTTAAATTTTTTGAAAGTTTCTGCAGCATCAAATTTTTCTCTTAGTAAATAAATCCAAGTAGTTCTAGTGTGATCATCAACAAAAGTGATGAACCATCTGGTGCCAGAAATGGTTTTTAATTTAGATGGTCCCACACGTCACTATGAATTTAAGGAAAAGGTTTGGATTGCATGTAAGGTAAGCTGGAAAGATTGCATGTAAGGTAAGCTGGAAAAAAATAGATATTTTATGTTTAGCAAGTTGACAATCTTCGCACTGAAAAACAACCATACTCTTATTTTTAAATAAAGCATGAAACAAATGTCTTAAATATGAAAAATTAGGGTGGGATAGCCTATAATGTCAAACCATTATTTCATTTTCTAGAGATCAGAAACTGGCGGAGCAGAGTTTCTGAATTTATTTACTAGGAAATTTTTCAGAAAAGAAAGTACTAGAGTCCATCGCTTTCCTAAGCACTATCAATCATCTTCTCCGAGAGTTGGTCCTGAAACACACAACCAGTGGAAACAAGTTTGACAAGGCAATTAGAGTTTTCAACTATTTTACTAACTAACATAAGATTGCATGACAAGTTATGGACATGAAAGACCTTTGTGAAAGTGATAAAAGGTGAGACAATGACAGAACCTTTTCGAGCAACATAGGACATTGATCCATCTACAATTTCACTTTTTGTTTGCCAGAATAAGGAATATAGGTAGAGAATAATTAGGATGAGCCAGTCATATGATCGGTTGCCCCAGAATCATTTATCCAAGGATCAGACATACTATTTTGGACACTAAGGGCTATGAAAAAGTTACCTATTTGTGCTAGGGAAGAGGTTGATTGATTGGAATGACTAGTTGATGATTGCTGAGAATTCCACAAACGAAATAATTGGTCTAGATTTTCCTTGGTGATGAAGGAATTGTCGGTGATTGATTGAGGAGTAGAAGTGTCATTCAAAGAGGCTTGAAAACCACCTTTGTTTTCACGTGAGAACCGATTAGCAGGGGTAAGAGCATCCCCAGCGCAGACCCAATTGCCGCCTGGGGATTCGTGAAGTGGACTTGGGACCCGAATTACTGCGCTGGAGAGAAACGTGAAAATGAGTCGGACCCGGGAAGCCAGGCCAGCCCAACTCTGCACAAAGTGAATTGTTGCAGGAAAAAGCAGGCGGGCCCCATGTACTTGATATTTGTAGCCGTTGCATGTGTTGTCGTTTTATGCATATGTTTTTTTTCAAAAGTAAATTGAATATTTTTATTTGTTTACATTATGTTTATTTATTTAATTTAAGTAGGTTTGTATTATAATAAGATTTATATTTATGTATTATCATTATAAGTAAGTATTATTAAAAAATGATAAGATTTAATGGGACCCAATTGTAAGTGGAAATGAGTTTGTGCATTGGAGGAGAATGACCACATTTTCATGAAGCCCACTTGATGCTTATGTGACATGAAAATGTACCCACATGTAAGTGGACCTGGGCTCTCCCATTGGAGATGCTCTAAAGTCATTGGTTTTTAGGTGTCAATAAACGTCTAGAATGATTTCTCTGAGTGAACTATTCAAATCGATTGGTAACCATGGCTGATATTTTAGAAGTAGGAAGATGAAGAGACTGTTTCCGAGCATCACTTGTTGGCGACTTTCCTCTCTTTGAACTTCAGCATGCTTGGGAGGGGTTCTCGACCCAGAATTCTTCTTCTGGCTTCATCTTAGTCCTTGTTTAAACTTGCAAGGAAATCAAAGACTATCTTTTTCTATATTTCGATGAAACATAGCAGTGTCTTCAACACAACTCCATTCCATTTCAGAAAGCATATCTAACTCATGTCGTAGAGTTTTTAGGTGTGTGTAGAATATTATTTCACAGTCTGTTCTCCTTGCTTTAAACCTTTCAGTTGAGTTTGAATCTCAAATTGTTGGCCAGCTTTCCTAGATCTGAGTACATCTTTTGTACAGCAGTCCAAATGGCTTTTGCTTTTGGTTAAAAAAGATAGGTTCTCTCGATTCCAAGCTCCATAGAACTTAGTAGCAAAGATATTACCATAAAATTTTCTACTTCCCAACTACCGTGCCCCTCATCTGTGGTTACTGGTTTCACCGTTGCTTTGGAAAGATACCAGAATTTTTCCTTTCTAGTAATAAAGAGTTTGACGGACTAAGACTATTCCAAGAAATTACCACCATCTAATTTATGAGTGGTGATACAAAGGCTCTGATGATATTCAGAGGATGAGTAGTATACATTCTTAGAACTAACGGTTTGAGTTGTTTCACTCGGTAAGCTATTATCAGCCATTGTTGAAGGAACCTTGCTCTGATACCATGAAAGTACGCTGATACGAGGGAAAATGAATTATTTTATTCATTACTATTGTTTAGCATATATAAAAAAATTACTAAGCTCACTTTCATATCATAACATCTGCTAATTATAACTGAATATATCTAATTTACAGCTAATTGATACTAACGGATAGCTAATCAGTAACTTGTTTTCTATGAGGTATACTCTAATATTCCAATAAATACAACACTGTTTAATAGTATGGAATATGTAAAGTGGACAAAAAGAACTTTTCCAAAAGTCAAAATAAAAACACATAAGACTGTTACAAAATAAAATAGACAGTGCCGGAATATGAGACTTTAACAAATAAAAAAAGAACACTTTCTTCACCATTGATTGAGCTTGTTGTGCATCAACTTGAAGAAGGTCGGATCCCAAAACAAAATTGAAAGTCTGATCCGACAAGTTTAATATGTACATAAACAGTAAAAGAGAATCGGAGAAGCATTATAGGAACAGTTAAACACTCAATGTTCCTCGTCAATAAATAAACAATTGCGAGTCAATGACTCACAAGGATTGAACACAACAAATATACCAAATCATATCATATACAAAACACTAATAATAGGGCAGCTTGTGCACTCAAAATCTCTATTTGCAAATCAATGGAAACTCTCTGAGACCACCAGACATCAAAAGCATAAATCAATAGTGACTTCATTAGCAGTTTACTATATATATTAACAAAAATTATTAAAAACAAAGACTGCTTTCTACCGGCCAAATCACATACACGTGCCATAAATCATCTACGAATATGCATCTCACAACTTACATACATGTTGATGTTCCCTTGAATGGCATGTCTTTGGCAAAACGGCTTTAGACAGTTCGAGTAGAGTTCAACCACATCCTAGCACTCAAGTACATCGTGGAGCAGACGCAAGGATGTTTTCCGGAAGGTTCTAAAGATCTTCTCGATCTGATTGGAGTCGGCCAGCGAGGTATTCGAAGATTCAGATATTCAAATGAATATCTCCTGATCCGATTTAAGATTGGATTGGGTGACTTGTCGTGGAAGAATTATCAAGACCTTCCCAAAGTTTGGATTGGAAATATCCATCGAATATTTAGGAATATTTCCTAAATATTTGATGAGGATATTTGGAACAAATTTAGATCTCGCCCATGCATACAAATACAAGGCTAGGACGACCAGATCTCCATCGCTTCTAGAGAAAGATATACACGAGTGCATTCATACGATTGGAGAAGAAGCGACGGCCGGCTGAGTATTCTACACCAGAATATCAACGGCGAAGAAGCAGTCTGTTCAGGGTGCTGTTCAGACTGTTCTTGAAGAACTACCAAGCGCACACACAGTGATCTTGACCCGTCTTCGAGAGAAGGCAACTGGGCTTCTTGGAGGTCCAAGACTAGGTCGAGTGGGAAGTCTCGTCCTACCAATAGGGGATCGAGGTGAGCTGCGGTGAACCGAGATTGCAAATCCGAGAGACGGAGTGTTAGAGGCTAGGCTGTTACAAACAAAGCGTTGTGTAAGTGTAAGTCCACGGATAGCTCTAAACTCGCAATAAGATTTGTGTCCCGTTTTAGGGTGTGGGAAACCCCCCAGAGTAGGCATAGCCGAACTGGGTATCATATCGTGTGTACTCCTATTTGTTCTGCTTGCTGCACTGTCACAGAGGTGTTCATGGTCTGTCTCAAACGACCCCTTGAACAGTAACTTGAACAGGATACTATATTACAATTGGTATCAGAGGAGACACTCGACACACTGAGTGGGATCCTAGTACTGTTCAAGATGACTCTGAAGGAAGGACAAAGCATTACCCGACCCCCGCTATTAGAAGGATCTAACTATGCCTGCTGGAAGCCCAAGATGAAATCTTTTTTGAAATCTCTAGATGAGAAAGCTTGGAAGGCTGTCTTGGTTGGATGGACTCAACCCATGATGGAAAGTCTCACTGGAAAAATTGTTCCAAACCAGAAGCACTATGGGATGAAGCAGATGAAAAAGCTTCTATCGGAAATTCAAAAGCTATGAACGCCATCTTTTCTGGCGTGGACGAGAATGTACTGAAACTGATCATCAACTGTGAAATCGCAAAGGAAGCATGGGACATCCTTCAAACGGCGTATGAAGGTACCGACAAAGTTCGCAATTCTCGAATGCAGATTGTGACAACCAAGTTCGAGGATATGAAAATGAAGGACAGTGAAACCATCCATGAGTTCAATGCGAGAGTTTTAGATCTGTCCAACGAGGCTGCTGCACTGGGAAAACCAATCGACGGAGAACGAATGGCCAGCAAAGTATTAAGATCGCTTCCTCCAAGATTTGCCATGAAAGTCACTGCCATTGAGGAGATGTGATGAGTCGTATTTATACGATTCATCGAGTCAATAAAACCCACCAAATACTACATTTGATCATAAGAACATATGCTTGTTAATGTCGTTTTGCATTTCAGGGCCTTTTGGAGTCTAAAGAAGAATCGGGCTTAAAAGATGGCATTTAAGGCCAAAATCACCACAAGGCATTATTGGCCCACACGGGAGCCCAAGCCAAACCTAGCCCACTTGATGATTCTAGAAGCATCTCATTATTTGCTCATGCCAATCCATTTTGACTACTTCCAAAGCAAAAGAGCCTTGATGATTCTAGAAGCATCTCAACATTTGCAATGGCCAAACCACTTATGCCACTCCAACTTGGTGCCCAAGACAAGAGAAACCCTAGCTCATTTCCTATAAATAGAACCCCTTGGCCTTGTGTAATCTATTCGAAAATTACTCCAAAAACTAGTGAAATCTCTCTACATTTTGCATCAAGTTCTAAGCTCCTCATCAACGTCTCTCTCTACCCCTTCTTTCCCTAAGCATTTTGGCTTCCAATTCACTACCCTTGGGCGTGATTTGCGAATCCCCTTTATGCACCTTAGCTCTCTTGTTCCTACCATGAACATGAGTGGCTAAAACCCCTCTTATTTGGGTTAGGGATCATATTCTTATGCTTTCATTTTGAGGCACTTACACTCAATGATATCACACATCCTACTGGTCCTTGTATATCATTATATGAATCAAAGGCAACAATACTAAAGTGGATGTCTTGCCACTAAGCTTGGTTGAGCCTAAGATCCTTATTGTAACATCCATTTGATGCTTTGCGGCGAGAATGGATAGTACACATAGATGAGCAATACCCTTGCCGGATTGTTCCATCGAATAAGGACTAGATTAGAAGGTTTTTAACCGTCCATAGTGAGGTAGTGGAGCTTGAATGCTTTAGGTTGTCTACGACACCACACTACTACCTAGTTCGGTAAAAACCGTGGTGTACTACCTTTGCGGGAGTACTTTAGGTTGTTACCCTTGCCGGAACAACCACACCCTATGGGATGTGAGATAGATCATTGAATGCCTATGATAAATGTAGCATAAGAGATGCCCTAAACCAAATACTCATCCTTTGATCACAAACCATTACCTTTACTTTTGCACTTGTACTTACATTTAAGAAAACCCTTTTCAAAACCCCAAACCTTGTATTACTTTATTTACATTTCGCACAAAAGAACAACAAGTATTTGATCTATTTCCCTTGGGTTCGACCCCTACTTGCCACTCTACTATTATATAGTAAAGTACAAGTTAGTGGACTATAAATTTAAAGTTGATTTGCACACTACGACATTGTGCACTATCAAATTTTGGCGCCGTTGCCGGGGATTTAGATAAATCATTGAAAGTTGTTCTTGTTTTTACTTTTTGTTGCTTGGACATTGTGAACCATGTCCCATCATAGTGATTATGTTGATGAGGATGTGGTGAACAATGACATGGGGAACAATGACGGGGCACCTCTATTCTATGAGAACCCGGAGGACTTGTTCTGAGAGATGAGGCAAAGGCAAGCGACCGAGAGAAACCAAGGGTTACCCGTGGACCAAGCTCGAATGGGTCCAAGGCAACCGGTTATACCTCCGCCTAGACCTCAACCTCAACCTCAACAACGCGCCCCAAGAGCACAATATGAAAACTTTGAGAATGTGTTCTACCAAGAACCTACATTTGAGGAACTCTCGGCACCTAATTTTAGAAACCAATCTTGGTGCATCTATGAGAACCCGGAACTAGAGGATATATTGGTTAGCACTGGAGTTGTGCACAATTTGCCTAAGTTCGCGGGTACTCAAGGAGAGTCCGCTACTTCTCATATCAAACGTTTTCATGCGGTGTGTCAAAATCTCAAGCCCCATGGAGTAGAAGTAGAAGACTTCAAGTTGAAGGCCTTCTACTTCTCTCTAATGGATTCGGCGACCGATTGGTTTCTCTCTTTGCCTTCGGGTAGTATCCAAACTTGGGCTCAAATGCAAGCTAAATTTTTTGGCCAAATACTACCCTATTGGCCTAGCCTCACGAGTGAGGAGGCAATTGCAAGAGTTGAAACAAGGGCCGAATGAGTCGATGTACGACTATCTTGAGAAGTTCAACCAACTCGAGGGGAGTTGTTGTAATCTTGGGCTTCCCGAGAAGCTCCTAGTCGAGTATTTGTTGGATGGGTTCAAGCCCTTAGACAAGATGTTGTTGAATGCCTCGGCTGGAGGATCAATGGCTAGTCTTACATTGAGAGGAATAAGGGACTTGGTATTGAAGGTGGCCGAGAATGCCCGGTTTGAAGAAGCAAATAGCCGTCAAGAGGAATTCACCCGTACTAGAAATGTTGGTAAAGCCGAGGTCCCTACAAACCAACTTTCTGAGGATATGAAACAAATGAAGGAAATGATGATGCATTTGATGAGAAGGGAACCCGCGGCCAAAACCAAACCATGTGAGTTTTGTGGGTCTATGGACCACAAAACGGATTCTTGCCCAACGTTGCTAGAAGAGGGCCATGAGGACGTGAACGCCTTGGGCAATTATCAAGGGTACCAAAATCGGTCCGGACCTAGTCGCCCTTATGGACAAGGACCGGCCGGTGAGACTTGGCGCCATGGCATTCCTAAAGACTTCGCTCAACAATCCCACCATCAACAAGCCGCTCCTCAAGCTGCCTCGAATGTCTATAGGCCTCCCCAAAGGCAGTTCCAACAAGGAGGACCCTCGCAAAATCGGCCGGGACCAAGTTACAATCAAGGCGGTCCAAGCCCGGTTGGACAAAATCGGTCCTTGGAGGATATGATGAAGGATATGATGAAAGAGATGGCCGCGAGTAATGCCCAAATGAATGCCACCATTCAGCAGAATCAAGCCAAGACCGATGGGCAAATAGCCGAGATTCAAAAGCAGATATCCCAACTTGCTACCACAGTGTCCGAACTAGCAAGGGCGCCCAGTCGACTTCCTTCTCAAACTGTGCAAAACCCGAAGGCAAATATTAGCATGATGGGGGTGATTATGGTTGATGATGACAAGCTAGATGGATTGGAGGAGTTGCCCAAGCATGATGGACCCATTATAGAGCATGCCCTCACTACAAGCCACGAGGTTAGAGACCCGGGAGCTTTCACAGTCACATGCGGTATAGGAGAAGCTCAAGTTCCTCAATGCTTGATTGATCTTGGTGCTGCCATAAATGCCATGACATACTCCTTATACCACTCGTTGGGACTTGGTCCGTTGAGCCCGCCTAAACTGATGATTGAGTTGGGGGACAAGTCATGCATTCGACCGGTTGGATTGCTTGAGGATGTGACACTCCAAGTAGGAGACCTTGCTATTCCTGCAGATTTCTACGTCTTGCAGATGGGCTGTGCTAGAGACGATGAGCCTCCTACACTTATATTGGGACGGCCATTTCTCTACGACACGAAGGCTAGGATTGACATGGGCGAGGGTCTATTGTCACTTTCGTTCGGCGGCGGAATTTCAGATTTCTACATCTATGATAATGATAACCGTCCGGGCACAAAGAAACCGCCAGACATTGTGAACACCTCGGATTTCGGTGCCCTAGTCCCCGACCGACCAGAAGAGATCATTTGCACGACTGGGGCAATGGCTATGGTTAAAACTTCCTCGCCGACATGGAGGAATGTCAAGGCAAACCCGCCCGATTATTGGATACCGGAGTCGAGCACTTCATTCCACAAGAGCTTGGGGCGGATCAAGGGAGGCGCTGAGGCGAAGTTTGACCTCACCCGCCCATGGGACCCCAACGAACCTCCTTGAAGGAGGTACCGTCGAGCCAACGACGTTAAACAAAGGCGCTCGCCGGGAGGCAGCCCGGCATTTTACAGTATTTTCTTGCATTTTATTTTCTTGCATTATATACTAACCCTCACCTCTTTTATGTTTGGAAAGAAATAAGGATGTTTTTATAGGTCGGTCCAAGTGCTACGCACTTTTCTCTTTGTCCTACGCATTTTATGCCAACCGGGCTTGACCCAAGGACACCTTTTCGAGACCTTAGGCCAGAGGAACCCAGCGACGGTCCTAGACCGGGACGCACCCAAAGCCAAGGCTCGCCCAAGAGGAGCAGCCGAGCCCGACCTAGCTCCCCATGAGCTTCCGATGCTAGTCCACGCCTTGCCACTTCATGGCATACAAGGGGAGTCCCGTTTCACTCTTTTACCTTGTTTCTTTCCATTGATTTGTGCATATTGTGTTGATTGAGTTGTGCCGTGAGGCCACGGCTCATTTCAAAAGTGTGGGGTGGGGTGTTTAGTAGTTTGTTGCGTCTCACGTCTATTTTTCTTGCACATGCATGAGTCAGCACGTTTCCCTTTGAAAATTTTTGAATAAAATGTGAAGTTTTGTGAATAAAATGCGTAGGAATGGGATGTTGAGCTTTCATGATGTGAAATAGATGGATCCTAGTACATGCATTACTCTTATGAAATATAAATTGTGCGACTAACATGTGATCTAACTTCTTATATGTCTTTATGAGTTGGGATAAATAGGGATGTGGAGTTGATAGAAATGTCCTAGTGAGGCTTGACAAAGCACTCAAGGATCGGGGATTCGAGTTACATGGTTATATGGACTTGTGGAGGCTGCGCTTTGAGACTCGTGGTTGTAGTTGACTCCACCATTGCAGCGTTTATGCAAGTGGTGGGACGGGAATCAAACCGTCCTATCTCTAGTCCTAGTAGTCGGGAAAATAGATGAATGACCCTCATCTTGACTCGCACGAAACGACAAGGATGAGAAAGAGCGGGGAGGTATTTCCATATGCTTGAGGGCGATGATTGGACCTCCCAAGAAGGAATGGACAAGAAAATCACAAAAGGAGCAAAGCTCAAAAGGAAGAAAAATCATCTCATGTGAGAGCCTACCCGAAACAAAAAGTGAAGGGTAATCAAAGTCAAACAAAGGCCGAAGGCCAAGTTCACTACAAGTATGTCCAAGCAAAGTAACAAAGACTCATCCCTTGATGCTCGAACTTATCACGTGCTAGAAGAAGCAACAAGTATAACCATGTAACAAGAACCGGACCCAAGAGTGTAGATCATGGGTCTAAAAAGGACTATCTCCCACTCATCCGAATTGGTTTGCATTTCGACTCAAAGGTACATGTATCAAGTTAATTCCATGTTCTAGCAAATGCCTTGAGTGGTGATTGAGAATGCATGGAAAGGGGAAGTCTAGACTAGCATTTATCTAGGGTGCCAAGAAGGGCTTGTGGTGTTTGTATTTGTTTTCCTCTTATGAATTAAGGCCTTGTTCGGGACGAACAAGTTCAAGTGTGGGGTGATTTGATGAGTCGTATTTATACGATTCATCGAGTCAATAAAACCCACCAAATACGACATTTGATCATAAGAACATATGCTTGTTAATGTCGTTTTGCATTTCAGGGCCTTTTGGAGTCTAAAGAAGAATCGGGCTTAAAAGATGGCATTTAAGGCCAAAATCACCACAAGGCATTATTGGCCCACACGGGAGCCCAAGCCAAACCTAGCCCACTTGATGATTCTAGAAGCATCTCATTATTTGCTCATGCCAATCCATTTTGACTACTTCCAAAGCAAAAGAGCCTTGATGATTCTAGAAGCATCTCAACATTTGCAATGGCCAAACCACTTATGCCACTCCAACTTGGTGCCCAAGACAAGAGAAACCCTAGCTCATTTCCTATAAATAGAACCCCTTGGCCTTGTGTAATCTATTCGAAAATTACTCCAAAAACTAGTGAAATCTCTCTACATTTTGCATCAAGTTCTAAGCTCCTCATCAACGTCTCTCTCTACCCCTTCTTTCCCTAAGCATTTTGGCTTCCAATTCACTACCCTTGGGCGTGATTTGCGAATCCCCTTTATGCACCTTAGCTCTCTTGTTCCTACCATGAACATGAGTGGCTAAAACCCCTCTTATTTGGGTTAGGGATCATATTCTTATGCTTTCATTTTGAGGCACTTACACTCAATGATATCACACATCCTACTGGTCCTTGTATATCATTATATGAATCAAAGGCAACAATACTAAAGTGGATGTCTTGCCACTAAGCTTGGTTGAGCCTAAGATCCTTATTGTAACATCCATTTGATGCTTTGCGGCGAGAATGGATAGTACACATAGATGAGCAATACCCTTGCCGGATTGTTCCATCGAATAAGGACTAGATTAGAAGGTTTTTAACCGTCCATAGTGAGGTAGTGGAGCTTGAATGCTTTAGGTTGTCTACGACACCACACTACTACCTAGTTCGGTAAAAACCGTGGTGTACTACCTTTGCGGGAGTACTTTAGGTTGTTACCCTTGCCGGAACAACCACACCCTATGGGATGTGAGATAGATCATTGAATGCCTATGATAAATGTAGCATAAGAGATGCCCTAAACCAAATACTCATCCTTTGATCACAAACCATTACCTTTACTTTTGCACTTGTACTTACATTTAAGAAAACCCTTTTCAAAACCCCAAACCTTGTATTACTTTATTTACATTTCGCACAAAAGAACAACAAGTATTTGATCTATTTCCCTTGGGTTCGACCCCTACTTGCCACTCTACTATTCTATAGTAAAGTACAAGTTAGTGGACTATAAATTTAAAGTTGATTTGCACACTACGACATTGTGCACTATCAAGATGCATGATATCTCCAAACTGAAATTGGACGAGCTCATGGGTTCACTCAGAACATACGAGATGAATCACGAAGGTCAACCCAAAGAAGCAAAAGGAATCGCCCTGAGGGCAAAAGTGTCTGAAGGCATGACTGAGATTGATTACTCGACTGAGCAACTGGCAATGATGGCTCAAAATTTTGGAAGGATGGTCAGGAAACTTAACAGACGTGGTACTGAGCCAGGACAGTCGTTCTCGAGTAATTCTCGCAACTGGAGAACATATAAGACAAAGACCGGTGAGAAAACTCGGGACTCCTTTGAAAACGGGAAAGAGATTCAATGTCATGAATGCAGGGGATTCGGTCACTTCCAGGCCGAATGTGCCAACACCCTCAAGAAGAAGAAGGCGATGGTTGCGACTCTCAGTGACGATGAGTTGGCTGATGAGGATAATGGCGATGAAACTACCAACTTTGTCGCATTTGTTGCAGCTCCGTATGCTTGGTTGCCTTCAGCTCTTCAAGTCACATGGAAAAAGATTGCTGGTTCTTCGATAGTGGATGCTCCGCTCATATGACAGGTAACTCTAAGTTTCTTACTCATATTCGACATGTTATGAAGAAGCAGTCTGTCACTTTTGGAGATGGAGGAAAGGGTCAGGTGATCGGCTGTGGGACATTGAAGGTTCCGGATCTCCCTGTACTCGAAGATACTCTCCTTGTTGAAGGATTGAAGGTGAACTTAATCAGTATCAGTCAGCTATGTGATGGGGGACACCATGTCAAATTCACTCATGACTCATGCCAAGTATTGGATAAGGAAGGAGGGACATTGATGAAAGGCAATAGAGCAGCCAACAACTGTTACCTCATAGGATCTGCTGGATCAACTGCTACATCAGCGTGCCTTTCAAGTCAGGCGGATGAGATGGCTCTATGGCACAGGCGCTTGGGGCATCTGAATCTCAAGACCTCGAAGAAGCTCTGCTCAACTGGTCTCATCCACGGAATGCCCAATGTGAAAGGCGATATTGATGCTATCTGTGGAGAATTCCAAATCGGAAAACAGACGAAGGCTTCACATCCCAACACCACGCAAATCAGCACTAGCAGACCTCTGGAACTGATCCATTTGGATCTGATGCGCCCGATGCAGGTTGAGAGCTATGGCGGGAAGAAATATGTTCGGGTCTGTGTGGACGACTTCACCAGGTTTACATGGACTCGATTCCTCCGAGACAAGACAGAAGCCGCACAACAGTTCATTGAACTTGCTACCTTGCTCCAGAGAGAGAAGGAAGTCAAAGGAGAACACCTGGTGAGTATCAGGAGTGACAACGGCACAGAGTTCAAGAATGCCAATATGGCCACGTACTGTGCAGAACACGGAGTTGCTCATCAGTTTGCTTCCGCCATCACACCCCAGCAGAATGGCGTTGTGGAACGAAAAAATTGTACAATTCAGGAGATGGCTCGCTGATGGACCATAATTATACGAATCAAAAACACAGTAAAACCCACCAAATTAGACTGTTGGTCTATTTAACTTTTGCTTGTTAGTTCCGATATATTTCTACAGGGTATTTCAGAGCTTAGAGAGAATACATGCTAAAGAGGAGCTTTTAAAGCATAAAAGATGTTACGAGTCATTCCAAGGTCAAGATCATATGCTGACTGAAGAAATATCAAGGATCCTGACGTTGAATCACTCATAACAAATTAAGCAGAAGAGGAATCAAAGTCAGACGGAGCGAAATTGGACTGATAGTTTTGTGAAAAGATTGCACAAAACTGTCAAAATACACTCATGGACCAAAGTGACCGGCCACCTAGCTTGGAGGTGGCCAAGGGAGGAGCTCCTCCCCTCATGGTGACCGGCCACCGGCGGCTCCTCCCCTCATGGTGACCGGCGGCTTTTGCTCCTCCATGGAAAACTTGCCATGTGGTGGCTCCTCCACCACATCTTCATCTCCTCCTCCTCCTCCCTTGGATCAAAAACACATGGAAGCCATCTCCACCCTCCATTTCTCCTCCCTTTGGCTATAAATACAAGCCATTCTCCTCTCATTTGTATCATCCAAAAATCAACATTTCACTTATCTCTCTAAGTTTTGTAAGTTTGGCTTTGGAAATAAAAGATTGCTCCCTTGGCGCTTCAACGGTTGTAAGTATTTTAATATTTATTTACCGTCTTTAATTTCCAATTCCTTAGTTATAATGTTTAGCGCGATAAATAGTAGCTAAACTAGTCGTTCGGTAGAAGGGGTGGACTTGTATTATAAAATGTTTTAGACTATTAATTTAGTGTCTCGTCTTTGTATTCAAAACTTGTTCTATGTGCCATATATTAGATCAGAACTTCCAAGGTTGAGTGGATGCTTGAAATGGCAAAGCTCTTCTGTGGAAGTTCGCAAACATACTCGGGTAAGTGGATGCTTGAAATGGCAAAGCTTATCTGAGGAGTTTGATCTCTCTCAAACACCATTTTGGGTAAATCGGAAAAGACAACCCAAAATGGATGCACATAGGCTAGTATACCTTGAAATGGGGTGCTAGTCTAAGTAGAACAAGGGCTTTACGTTTTTTGCAAAAGATTAGACAGTGTTGCAAGTCGAGTGCTTGAAATGGCCTTGATTCACCTTCAAACACTTTTGCAAAAGACTAGACAGTGTGGCAAATCGAGCGCCGGAAAAGGCCTTGATACACGTTTGAATACTTAGAAGATTCACTAAGGGTCAATGATAAACAGGATATCATACAAGGCCCCTGAAACCGAACGCTTTCTTTTAATTGTAATAATTATCAGTTACTTTCCAGTACTAAAACCAACCAACCAACCAATCAATCACTTAGCTGGTAGCTTTAAAACCAACCAACCAACCTAAAACACGCCCTCCCGCTGAATAATCCCCTCAAAGAACAATTATCCCCCTAATTCCCTTGGGTTCGACCCCTACTTACCACTTACTACCCAGTAGTGTAGTCGCGAGTAGCGGAAAATATAAATTTATTTTGCACAGAGAACATTGCACCTTAACGACAGTGCAATGGGCTCCGTCACTCGCGTAATGATTCATGCCAAGAAGATTCCCCTGAAGTTCTGGTCAGAAGCTATGAACACAGCATGCCACATTATAAACCGCGTAACAATACGCACAGGTATTGAGATGACCTGCTACGAACTGTGGAAAGGGAAGAAGCCCACTGTCAAGTACTTCCACATTTTTGGAAGTGAGTGCTACATTCTGAATGATCGTGAGTACAGGCAGAAGCTTGATCCGAAGAGTGATGAGGGTTTCTTTCTCGAATATTCCTCTAATAGTCGAGCATATCGAGTTTTCAACAAACGCACAGGATCCGTCATGGAGTCTATCAATGTCAAAATCAAGGATGAAGTGTTTGTGCAATCTGCCCCAGATGATGCTGACGAATCAGTTGGGATATGTCCTGAAACTCTTTCGCCGTCTCATCCGACTGAGACTGTCTCGACAGGTGGAGTCCCAACAGCTGGTGATCTCTCTGGAATCTCTTCTTCTGAGGAGACTGAAGGCATCAGTACTCAAGAGGATCGTGCTGCTTTACAACCCTCTCGACGAATTGCCAGAGACCACCCAATCTCTGCGGTCATTGGAACACCTAGTAATGGCATACAAACTCGTGGGAAGCAGATCAACTTCAGAGAACTTGCTGCTTGCTCGTGCTTCATGTCCACAATCGAGCCAAAGAACATAAAGGAAGCATTCATTGATGAGTATTGGGTCCTAGCCATGTGACAAGATGCTCGTCGTCAGAGCAAATGTACAAATAAATTTATAGTCCGCTACTCGCGACTACACTACTGGGTAGCAAGTGGTAAGTAGGGGTCGAACCCAAAGGAATTATGGGGATAGTCGTTCTTTAAGGAATTTGTACAGCGAGGGAGCGTGTTTAGGTTGGTTGGTTGGTTTTAAAGCTACCAGCTAAGTGATTGATTGGTTGGTTGATTGGTTTTAGTACTGGAAAGTAACTGATAATTATTACAATTTAAAAGAAAGCGTTCGGTTTCAGGGGCCTTGTATTATATCCTGTTTATCATTGACCTTTAGTGAATCTTCTAAGTATTCAAACGTGTATCAAGGCCTTTTCCGGCGCTCGATTTGCCACACTGTCTAGTCTTTTGCAAAAGTGTTCGAAAGTGAATCAAGGCCATTTCAAGCACTCGACTTGCAACACTGTCTAATCTTTTGCAAAAAACGTAAAGCCCTTGTTCTACTTAGACTAGCACCCCATTTCAAGGTATACTAGCCTGTGTGCATCCATTTTGGGTTGTCTTTTCCGATTTACCCAAAATGGTGTTTGAGAGAGATCAAACTCCTCAGATAAGCTTTGCCATTTCAAGCATCCACTTACCTGAGTATGTTTACGAACTTCCACAGAAGAGCTTTGCCATTTCAAGCATCCACTCAACCATGGACGTTCTGATCTAATATATGGCACATAGAACAAGTTTTGAATACAAAGACGAGGCACTAAATTAATAGTCTAAAACATTTTATAATACAAGTCCACCCCTTCTACCGGACGACTAGTTTAGCTACTATTTATCGCGCTAAACATTATAACTAAGGAACTAGAAATTAAAGACGGAAAATAAATATTAAAAACTTACTACCGTTGAAGCGCCAAGGGAGCAATCTTTATTTCCAAAGCCAAACTTTACAAAACTTAGAGAGATAAGTGAAATTTTGATTTGAGGATGATTTACAAATGAGATGGATGGGTTGTATTTATAGGCTAAGGGAGGAGAAATGGGTGGTGGAGATGAGGGGCAAGTGTCTTTGATCCAATGGAGGAGGAGGAGGAGCAAGGAGGAGCCGCCACATGGGGGAGGAGGAAAGCCGCCGGTCAAGGGAGGAGGAGCCGCCGGTTGCAGGTCACCATGAAGGGAGGAGCTCCTCCCTTGGCCACCTCCAAGCAAGGTGGCCGGTCACCAAGTCCATGAGTGCATTTGATAGTTGATTTGGAATGGCCAAGTGATTTTAAGACTAATGGTCGAGCCAGAATTTCCAAATTCCATGGTTTTGTCGAGAAATTTGGTCTTGGTGCCTATGCGCGAGGCTTTTGCTTTGGACTTGGGCCAACTGCTAATCGGCTCGGGCGTTTTGTCTGGGAAGCGAGATTGTCCGCGTTGTTGGGCATTCCAAACATCTTGGTCGAGCCAGATTTTCCAGATGCATCTGTCGGGTCGAGCGACTTGGTTTGGGTGCCTATGCGCGCCGGGCCTTTGCCTTGGAATTGAGCTAACTGCCAATCTGCTCGAGCATTCTCCTTGGTTTTCCGACATCTTCCACCTTATTTTCCATTTTAAACACTTTGGTCGAGGCGGAATTGTCAGATCAGATGGTTTGCTCGGGCAACTTGAATTTGGACTCGAATAGCTCGGCAGGCGCGCTGGACGCTGGGCGCTGGACGGCGGGCGCGATCAGGGTTTCTCGGTCTTTGGCTGGCCAGAAATTGCGAGCGATCCTTTTTAGCGTAAAACTCCTCTCCTTAGCGTGTTTTCTCTCTAAGCTCTGAAATACCCTGTAGAAATATATCGGAACTAACAAGCAAAAGTTAAATAGACCAACAGTCTAATTAAGGGGGTTTTACTGTGTTTTTGATTCGTATAATTATGGTCCATCACCATGCAGGAAGAACTGGAAGAATTTGCCCGCAACGATGTATGGGACTTAGTTCCCAGACCTGATGGGGTGAACGTCATCGGCACAAAATGGATCTTTAAGAACAAGTCAGACGCCTCAGGGAATATCACCAGAAACAAGGCTCGCTTAGTGGCACAGGGATATACCCAGATAGAGGGGATCGACTTTGATGAGACATTTGCCCATGTTGCTCGCCTTGAAGCCATTCGCCTACTTCTTGCTCTGGCATGTCACTTAAAATTTTGACTATTCCAGATGGATGTCAAAAGTGCGTTCCTGAACGGTTTTTTGAATGAGGAAGTATACGTTGCTCAACGAAAGGGGTTTGAGGACCCACATCACCGAGCGTACGTCTATCGCCTGAAGAAGGCCCTGTATGGTCTCAAGCAGGCGCCCAGAGGTTGGTATGAGCGCCTCACTGTGTTTCTCGTCGACCATGGATATGTGCGAGGGGGAGTAGACAAGACACTGTTCGTAAAACACACAAGGTCAGATTTTATTATCGCACAAATCTATGTTGACGACATTGTGTTCGGATCCAACACATAGAAACTGGTGGATCAGTTTGTGGAACAGATGCAGAAAGAGTTCAAGATGAGTATGGTTGGAGAGATGAACTACTTCCTGGGACTCCAGGTGATACAGAAGAATGACAGCATATTCATCTCTCAGAGCAAGTATGCCAAGAATCTAATAAAGAAGTTCGATCTTGAGAAGGCTAGTCACAAAAGAACACCAGCTGCCACTCACTTAAAGATCACCAAAGACGATGCCGGAACAAAGGTCGACCAGACAATGTACAGGAGCATGATTGGAAGTCTCCTATATCTGACAGCTAGCAGACCAGATATTGTGTATGCAGTAGGAGTATGCGCGAGATACCAGGCAGATCCGAAAGAAATTCACCTTCTACAAGTAAAGAGGATCATAAAGTATGTATGTGGCACCGTCGACTTTGGAATCTGGTACACCAAGGACACCAACCCACATCTGGTTGGTTACTGCGACGCTGACTGGGCAGGAAACGCCGAAGATCGGAAAAGCACGTCTGGAGGTTGCTTCTTCTTGGGAAATAACTTGGTCTCCTGGTTCAGCAAGAAGCAAAATAGCATCTCGCTCTCTACGGCCGAAGCGGAATATATCGCTGCAGGAAGCTGTTGCACTCAACTGCTATGGATGAAACAAATGCTGTCTGAATACGGAGTGGAACAGAAGGAGATGACCCTATACTGCGACAATATGAGCGCAATCAGTACCTCAAAGAATCCTGTACAGCACTCCAGGACAAAGCACATAGACATCAGACAACATTTCATCAGAGAGCTGGTTGAACAGAAGGTGGTAACTATAAAGCATGTAACAACGGACAAGCAATTGGCCGACATCTTCACCAAACCGCTAGATGCTGCTCAGTTTGAAACACTCAGATCCTCCTTGGGTCTTTGTGTTGTCAAGAACTAAGTGTTCCAGGGAGTGATCAGTCATAGGCAGAACACCAGCAACGCAGTCGGACTGATCACTTATAGAAGAGAGCTGGAACTGAAGGTACTTTCTAAAAGGGGGTGAATAGTTTCCTAAATATTTTTGAAGATTTCTTTTTGCACCGTTATAAGGAATGAGTAAATATTCTCGAAAGCACGATTGGGAAGTTGAAAAGACCGACCTTGATTTGAAAATCAAAACTGCTTCGTCTCGCTCTCCTCCCAAGCCCTAGACCGACCAACTGTTGCAAATTCTCTCGATTATCCTTCTTTGCGGCGTCAATGGTGAACACCAGGAAAACCTCCAAGACCCCTGTCGCGTCCGCCCCAGAAACCAAGAAAGCGGATATGAAGCCTCCCAAAGCTATGGAGGCAAAGACCCTAATCTCGAAATCAAAGAAACCAAAGATCCCGAAGGAGAAAAAGGCGTCGCCTTTACACACCGACACTGCCACGGCAACAACTGTCCGAGTTACAGATAGTGGTGGCATCCCAGCAAACCCTAAAGTCAGAACGGTGGCGAAGGAAGGACCAGAACCTGCTGCAAAGCAGAAGATGGTGCCCCCGCTAACCGCGGAGGTTTCTTCTAAGCAAACAGATGCTAGCTCGTCATCAACAAGTCTAATTCCTCCACCGGCTGTGCCCCCTATCTGAGGTAATCCAAATCTCTAAGGCTCCGGTTGTTTCTTTCATGCTTGTGAACGATGATGTTACTGCAAATACGAAGGGTGTGAAAGGAGTGGTTGATAAAAGTGGTAAAGCCAGTAGTGCTGGTGTCAATAAGAATGTTGCTGGTGGTGTGAAGGATGGGGTGTCTCGCAAACCTGTCGCCAAGAGTACCTCTGGTTCATCTATTTGGAGAGACAAGATCCATGCTTCTGGGTATGCAAGGTCATCCGGTCTTCGCAGAAAAGTGGTCAGTCGTCGTATCGATTCGCCAAAAAGATATCTTGCTAAGATCACGGCTGTAAGAGGTCGCCTCATTGCCATGACTCACTCAGAGACTGAACAGTTCTTTGATTCATCAATCTCACGAAAGCTGGTGATGGACAATGAGTCCGGAGAAACTGAAGCAGAAAAAGATAGGGACTCTGGGATTGATATTCTAGCAAAACAAGGTGATGCTCTGACGGTAGAGTCTGATCCGTCCGAGGAGGATGCAGAGCTAGATGTTTTGTTCAAAGATATCGATGATGTTGTGAAAGATTTGCAAGAGGAAGAGGTCTCAGTTCCTGTTGAGTCTCGACCCGATCAGACCTCAGTTGCCCAGGGTGTAGAAGTGGAAGCCGTACCTTCCTTCGCCTCTCACGCTACAGAGGAGACCACTGTGCAAGCGAATGTTGTTCCTCTAGTGTATCCTGCCGCTGTTGCAGCTTCAGTTGAAGAACCTGCTCCCAGGTATGACGCGGAGAATGTCCGTAGGGTGGTAGGTACCTCAGCTCTATCTAATGACAAAATGGAGGTTGTTGATCGGGGTGGTCTTCTATCTGACTCTGCCTCAGAAGATGCTCAAAGATGCCGTGCCTCTTGCTGCTTTCAGAAAAACAACAAAGGACAAGGAATGAAGGAAGTACTGGTTGAAACCTCTATCAAGGAAGCCACTGTCAAGAACTCAGAGGAGAGCAAGGCTGAAGGGGGAGCCGATGTGGCTAAGAAGAGAAAACGTGAGGCCCCGGCTTCCATTGCAGAGAATCCCCCAGTCGGTATTGTAAAGAAAGGGATTTGGTTCGTATCCAAGGATGCTGCTCGAAAATGGAAATCGGTTCAAAAGAGGAAGATTATTCCCGAAAAACTGATGGATGAAACTCGTTATAAGGGAAAAGCAGTGGTCCATCTTCTGAAGGAATCCAGTCTAATCTGGACGTTAACAAGGTGCAAGCCTTTCAATGAACTATTGGTTCGTGAAGTTATTGCCAATTTGCCCCAACAATTTGGTGTGGCTGGAGATAAAGACTACGGCGTTGTCTTCGTTAGGGGAACCAGAGTGGAAATTAATCCTGAGCTCATTAACGTCTTCTATGCTATGGATGATCCAGCTGTGGACGAGGAAGAACTTGACTATGACAAGATTGCTGATTGTCTCACTGCAGGGTCGTATCCTGTCTGGACAGATGCTTCCATCCCGGTTGCAGACTTGACAACCTTTTACTCAATGCTCTTTTTCATAGCCGTTGTCAACTGGAGGCCGACGTCGCATCACTCCACTGTCTGCAAAGAGACTGCTCAGCTAATTTATCAAATTGGGAACATGATGCCTTTCAATCTGGGCAAGATTATCTTCAATCAAATTGCTGAGCATGCCATCTCGAGCCGGTCTCTGCATCAGATATGCTTCCCCTCTCTTATCTATGAGCTGACCACCTAAAAGAATCCCCATCTGAAGACCCCGCAGGATCGTCTCTCCAAAGCCCCGCAAAAGTTCTTAGTGGATCATAAGCTCTTCAAAGGACACCATGTGAATGACCCTCAAGGAACCAGGACAGAAAAGGCAGGACATTGCAGAGTCTTCAAGGCGAGGGGGAGCTGGAATGGCTCGTGGTGTAAGGACCAAGCTTCTCAAAGAACTAGATATCATCATCGAAGCGAACAAGGAGCAGCGCATGCGCATCAACAAGCTGGCCCGTGCGCTCCGCTACCCAAGCGACGATGAGGATGATGCTGCTGAGTCTGATGATGTTTCTGCTGATGGGTCGTCTGATTAAAGGTCCATGTCTCCGACTGTATGAACTCTGATTGCTTTTCTTTCCGTCAGTACTGTTTGTGCTTGTTCTGGCACATCTCTCGTACTGTTTGAACTTAGATTGGACCCCTTGCCAGTTTATGGCAAAAAGGGGGAGTATTTTGAGGTTACTTTTTTTGTTCCCTCAATTGTGTCTAAAGTCTAGATAGTTAGATAGATTAAGCTAGTATCTAGTAGATTTGGTTTTGCCAAAATGCCAAGGGGGAGATTGATGTTCCCTTGAATGGCATGTCTTTGGCAAAACGGCTTTAGACAGTTCGAGTAGAGTTCAACCACATCCTAGCACTCAAGTACAGCGTGGAGCAGACGCAAGGATGTTTTCCGGAAGGTTCTAAAGATCTTCTCGATCTGATTGGAGTCGGCCAGCGAGGTATTCGAAGATTCAGATATTTAAACGAATATCTCCTGATCCGATTTAAGATTGGATTGGGTGACTTGTCGTGGAAGAATTATCAAGACCTTCCCAAAGTTTGGATTAGAAATATCCATCGAATATTTAGGAATATTTCCTAAATATTTGATGAGGATATTTGGAACAAATTTGGATCTCGCCCATGCATATAAATACAAGGCTAGGGCGACCAGATCTCCATCGCTTATAGAGAAAGATATACACGAGTGCATTCATACGATTGGAGAAGAAGCGACGGCCGGCTGAGTATTCCACACCAGAATATCAACGGCGAAGAAGCAGTCTGTTCAGGGCGCTGTTCAGACTGTTCTTGAAGAACTACCAAGCGCACACACAGTGATCTTGACCCGTCTTCGAGAGAAGGCAACTGGGCTTCTGGGAGGTCCAAGACTAGGTCGAGTGGGAAGTCTCGTCCTACCCATAGGGGATCGAGGTGAGCTGCGGTGAACCGAGATTGCAAATCCGAGAGACGGAGTGTTAGAGGCTAGACTGTTACAAACAAAGCGTTGTGTAAGTGTAAGTCCACGGATAGCTCTAAACTCGCAATAAGATTTGTGTCCCGTTTTAGGGTGTGGGAAACCCCCCAGAGTAGGCATAGCCGAACTGGGTATCATATCGTGTGTACTCCTATTTGTTCTGCTTGCTGCACTGTCACAGAGGTGTTCATGGTCTGTCTCAAACAGCCCCTTGAACAGTAACTTGAACAGGATACTATATTACACATGTGAATCAAAAGAGAAAAGTTACATACTCGCCAAATTAATGGGACCTTCAGAATCTTTGCCAATGAGCTTAACAGCTTGTGTATCGCTTCCGTTTGTTTCATCACCAGCCATCTAGTCAAGTCTAGCAGCCTTTATGTTCATCAATTCTTCAACATCTTCCTCTTCAGTTGCGGTCTCTTGCTTTCTCTAATCTGCTAGTGACCAATCCTTGAGGTAAATTGCTTCTATAGTATTAGGACTCAAAGTTATTCTTTTTTCACTGACGATTCTACCTACAGTACCAAAACCAGCCTCCGAAGCAACTGTTGATGCAGGGAAAGAAAACAAATCTCCTGCTAAGCTGCTAAGAATAGGATACAGAGTGTAATCAGCTTTTCACCACCCTAACAAATTAAAACTGTTGTCATCTTCTACCTCTATTATTTCAAGGCCAAGATACATTTGCAAATTAGAGGTATGAGAAGATGCCCCCGAACAACTAACTCTGGCTCTTTTCATTCTCGACATGCCAAAATTTTAGACCAACGGTATAGAAAATGTTGATGTGTAATTCAAAACAGGGGCATCAAAAGCATGAGTAGGATTAGTGACAATAGGATTAATGACAGTAGGAGCCACTCTTCTCTTATACAAATCATATGTACTATACAAACAAGTTTTGATTATTTTAAATTTGCATTCAACTTCATCATTCGAAAGACCATAATATTTCAGCCATTCAGTAGCTAATAACTTAAATCTTGGGTCCATGATTGTAGCAGGACAAAAAAACCATTAGAAAAATAGACCAATACTTGTCAAATTTCAATTTCATTACACTTAAAGCACATTTAAACACTGGATAATCAGAATATGAAGTAAAATTTCGATAGATATCAACCAAACAAAGTATGACTCTACTTGATGTTGGTGAATGTACACCTCAACAGATTTAAAAGAAGGGTTAAAAATTGAAATAAAATTGCATATCAGATTCAAAAGCATTTAATCATTTCCATTAGGATTCTCCAAATTGACATTTCTAGATTCATTCACAATGAGTACATATCTATGCAAAGCAATCCTATATTTAAGAGCAGTAGTAAGTAGGTCATGTGTAGAATTCCACCTATGCGGAACACCAGCGTCTATATTTTTTTGCCTAACCCCAAATCTTTACATGCATTTACCCAGATTTCATGGCTTATAGTACTGGAGTTCACACTTCTAACGATGGTAGTAATTTTTTCACTTAAAGCAGACAAGACAGACAATCCATCTTGCACAATCAAATTCAAAATGTGTGCACAACAACGTATGTGAAACATTTTCCTTAGGAGTCTCTGATAACATCAAATAATTAGGCAACAAGTACACAAGCGAATCATTATTTGATGTGTTATCAAGTGTAATTGAGAATACCTTATCATGAATATGCCATGTAATTAACTCATCATGAATATGTTGTGCTAAACTTTCCCCATTATATGGATATTTTATCATTTTGAAAGAAAATTCTCTTATTCAATACCCAATTTTCATCAATATAATGAACAGTGAGTGACATGTATCCCTTTTTTCGGCATGAAGACCAACCATCACTGGTTAAACACATTGTACCATCAAATTCAACAAATAACGTCATCAATTCAGCGTTACCAGACGAAAACATCCGTTTACATGTTATGGCAGAAAAGCCAGTAAACAGGAGCTGAAAGGATCTTTGAATCAACCCACAAAAGTCATGTTTTTCAATGAAAGTAAATGGCAGCTCTCAGTGGCAGATCTAGGGTTTAAAAACTAGGTGAGCGGGAAAAAAATCATTAATAATAGGTAAAATTCTTGATAAGTCAAAACACAATTCTTACATAATATTCATCAAGAATTTGATCAAAAGAGATATAAGAACTGTGAACCTGTCAAAAGGGTTTGAACTCTTAGCTAACTAAAATCAGATGTTTTAATTTCCGATCTAAAGAAAGTTCATTCTATAATATAAGTCACACTTATATAATTCAAAATAAATTATCAAGTTTATAGAGGAGCGATCAAATGAGGCAGGCCTCGGTAGAATGAGGCAATGAGGCACGATCTCGGCCGTCCATCTAACCCCCCGTGCATCTGAGGCGCGCCACGTGTCCAAACGCGTTCACACTACTTTGTAGTGTGAATGCAAATGACGGCTCGTGACACATGGCTTCGCCATGTGCGTCCGATCGAGTCGATCAACGACTCTGATCATGCCTCACTGCCTCATTCTACCAACACTGCCTCAACCGAGTGCTCCCCAAGTTTATATATATATATATTAGATTTGTAAATACTCGGTGTGACATATCTGATTCCTTGCAATTAGCAGAGCGGCCCAACAATGAACTCTTAGGCCCATTACTCGTCATTTGGCACATCATCGAACAGTCGAACCTCATCCTGTCTTTCTATTCTTTCTTCTTTTTTTTCAATCGAAAAAGCGTCAGGTATTTATAAACCCTTAAATCCTCATCTCGCAATTTTCGTGATGTTCGATTTTGAGCCGTTGTTTGGATTTGTGGATTATTGTGTTGCTGTTTTGGTTGTTTGGATCGGGATGTGTTTGACTGAAACCTTGGATAAGATGGTAGAGAACGGGACACTGAGAATGGCAACTTCGGAGCTACCCGAGCTCCCCAGAATTCTTACCGGGTTGTAGCTGGGCTAGCTAGAAGGTAGATCCGCCACTGGCAGCTCTCCTTCAATAATATATTTCACAGGTTCTTGTGTAGCTATATTTTTATCAAACTTAAAATTAATCAAATTGCCAGAGGCATTCATTCCTAGCTGCATTTACTTCCTAATGTCTATAGTTTGAGTTACAGATAGCTGATGCCTCTTCATATGTCTTAATAAGTGATGTGTTACCACCCCTTGGCAAAGATTCCCCGCATACAACACACTTTGCTTTTAACAACACAGCATCATTAACCTTTATTTCAATTATTTCAAATTAGTTTCATATTTTGGATGTCTTTCTAGCACTAACAACATTTATAGACTCTGGGACATCAGATTCAATGGCATTTTGAAAAGACATGTTACTTCAGTATTTCCAGCATAAGATTCAGACTCTGTCAACGAATGATAAAAATATCTAGCCACACACAATCAATAAACCGAACAACAATATAAAGTCACAAAACAAGAATAGAGTAAGAGATGATAAGTCCCTTTGAAGTTAAGTCTTCACTGTCATCATAAGCTTGTTATTCTTTCGTTTTTTTGCTTCCTGAAACATAAAAATTAAAAATTAAGAGTTAAACATGTACATCAAAATTATAATTTGGTAAAAATTAAAAAGATTATCCGGGCACCTGTTCAATATGAGAGGGTTTTCGTTCTTAAATCTCCAAGTGTTTTACTTGTTGATAATATTCAAATATGAAATTACTGAACGAACAAATAAACAGAAAACACTTATGTAGTCATGTAGGCATGATATGAAGTATTTTACCGTAGAGTAGATGTTCACCACTCTAGATGTAAATTTTTGAATATCCCCAAGGTGAATGCTCTGAGGGGTTTTTGTATACTCTAGATCTGAAACTTTGATTTCAGCGTATTGTAAATTAAGGTTAGGACTGAAACTGCAAATTTGAGTGAAACTTTATAAACGAATGAAATATTGAACGCGGGTAGAAAAAGAGAAACAACCCTGTAAGGCTCTAACGGACATATGACTCAATTCGTCTCTAACGGAAAAAAGAGCTCGATTTTAATGAATTCTGGTGGATTACGAATGGCGACGTAATATGACAACAATTTTCACTCATCAGGAGTTGCATCGAAAGTAGTAGGGTGGAGATTGCTGCGACATTGAGTTCTTGAGGAAATTACAAATATTAAAATGTGTATTGAGTTTTTACTTTTTAGATTAACGTGTCTCTAGGCTGGGTAGAACATGGTTGGATCGGATAGGATATTACGCGACCAGATAGAAGGGTCGGGTCGGGTTTTAATTAAACACTTACCCTGTCCAGGAATAAATGAAAAGGGTCGAAGTTCGATTGATTTCCGTGCCAAGGGTTTTGAGCAGAATGGAAAACGGGCTGCCCTTTTAGACCCTCGGGTCAATTGGGGACACCATGTTTGTATGATTAGTTGTACGTCTACCCATGGATGGGAAGATGGCGGGCAGTGTTGAGTATAAAAAAGACTCAGCCTGCCTAATATACTATAAAATATAAATGAGGCCTTGTACCCTCATATTCAGTACTTGTTACAACCCCAATAGTTTACATCTTAATTCTCAATTTAAAACCTTCCTATGAAATGTGAAGGTGTTTTGACAAGTGTATGGGATTTTGAGGTCTGTTTCTTGAAGAGAGAAGAAATTGATGAGGAGTGATTGTATAGGACAAGATACCACCCTGTCCCTTGATAATTTAATGAGGTGTAATACAAGTCCTTTGTGGCGGAACAATGTGAGGATGATAAAAAGGCAAAGGCAAGGATGATGAGTACACATCATCACATGGACTTGGGAATTGGGATGGTGACAAAGATACACCATATCGCACCTCTGAATCATCTTCAATGTTACATTTCAATCATCCACAAATAGAGACAAGCTGATTATTAATTACTTTATCCAACCACCCTATAACAGTAACATACAATACACACACTCCAGTACTCATTGACCGGAAACTCGTCCTAGCTTTCAAATTCTCATACTGCCTTTTATGAAGTTAAGGTGACTTCCTACCCTTGACCGGAAACTGGTTTTATTGAAAATGCAAGTATAGCCTAATTCGTTTTCAAGGAAATCGGCCGGAGCTTCATTGTCGTCTTGAAGTTGACTGTTGAGTTGCTTCTTCAATTTGGCCGATTTGGCATGTATCGGCTCTGGAGTTTCATGGAGTGTAGATCACGTTCAGCGGCTGCCTCGCCTATCTTTGCATGGAATGTGGTTTATTGATTAGATGTTCTGTACGTGTCTTTGATAGTCGTTCGATTTGCTGTTGTTGGTTTACTTCCTTTTTTTTCTGAGTTCTTGTATGCCCCCTTTCTTATCAAAAAAAAAGTACTCATTGAACCAGTGATCAGAAGATCCTGAAGCCTGGGCATCGTGGCAACAATGTACGTATTATAAAACCAGTAAAGACATGTAGTACTAAATGCACCTTATTTTGCCCGATTGCCAAATACTAAGTAGGTCCGTCCATTTGAACTTAAATTAAACTGACTCAATTTACTTAATTTAATTTAATATAACGGAAAAGTAGGGGCGCAAATGAAATGATAGGTTCGTGAGTTATTCGTGAATTCAAAGCCCGACTCGATCTTAAACGAGTCAAGCTCGAACACAAATTTGAAGCTCGTTAAACAAATGAGGCAAGTACGGGCAAGAGGGTGCTTGATTCGTTTATGTTCACAAACAACTCGTTTATGTGCTCGTTAACATACTCAACTAAAACTCATTTATATACTCGATTAAAACTAGTTTATATTGTTTGAAGCTTGTTAATGATCTCGTTAAAGTAATTTTTCACACTATAAAACACTTTTTCAGTGAAAACTCGTTCCAACACGTGAAAAGTTCGACTAAAGCTCGTTCCAACTCATGAAAAGCTCGACTAAAGCTTGTTCCAACTTATGAAACGCTTGATTAAAGTTCGTTAATAGTAAATAATCACATTAATTTAGTTTATTTCAATTGTATAAAGCTCGAGCTCGCCTCTAATTCGTGAAAATTAAACTAGTCACACTTGAAATCTAGTTGTCTTTGTCAAGACGAGTTCCAGATGGGGTTCGAACAGAGTCTCGCACACCTGTCTAACAGTCACTGGAACATAACAGAACTGACACACACGATATGATACCCAGTTCGGCAACTACCTACTCTGGGGGGCTAGCCACACACTAAAGGGCAACAAATCTTTATTAAGAGTTAAGAGCTACAAGTGGACTTACGCTTACACAACTCCCGTTTGTAATGGCCTAGCCTTTAACACTCTTCACTTTGATTTGCGATCTCGACTCCCCCTCGATCCCCTAAGTTCGAGACTCTTTCCCGAACTGACTCGAACTTCTCCCGAAGCTCGGACGCCTTCTCCCGAATGCGATAAGTAGCAATGTGTGTGCGGCGGGTTGTTCTAATACGAACAGTCTGATCAGCACACTGAACATACTATTTCTTCACCGTCGATATTCCGGTGTGGAATGATCAGTCAGCCGTCGCTCCTCCTCCTCCTCCTCCTCCTCTACTAAAAATCTCTCGTATGTAATTTCTCCAAAAGAGATGCGTACGTATCAGGAAACCCTAGCACTGTTTATATAGTGCATGGCCAGTCCTAATCGGTCAGATATCCTATCTCGAATAGTTAGGTAATATTTCCTAAAATATTTCCACTCTTGCATATCTTTTATCTTCTTAAATATCTTGCGGTTTAAACTTGGCTTCTAAATATTCTTTGAATATCACGCCAGCCATTCCGATCTTTGACTCTGATCTTCAGCCGCCTCAAATCTTTAATTGAATCCAATCAGCATCTTCAGCACTTTAGGAAATTCCCAGATTAGGAAACTTCATATCTTCAGTTCTGCACTGTCAGAGAGATCCAGACTTCGGTTGAACAACTCCTTGACGCCTGCTTGAACACTCTGAAGACGTTTTGCCAAAAGCCATGCCAAACGTAGGAACAACAATCTCCCCCTTGGCAATTTTGGCAAAACCAAATCATCTAGTTCTAACTATCTAGACTTCAAAGACTCGTACTGGTAAGATTGAGGAAACTAAGTCGACCTCAAAATTACTCTCCTTTTTTGCCACAAATCGGCAAGGGGTGTTCAAGATAACAGTTCAAACAAGTACGGAACCAAAACAGTACTTCCAACAGTACAACATAATTTAAAATGTTTGAAAGTCAGAGGCAAGGAAAGGTTTTTAGCATAACCTTCAAGCAGAGGAGTCTACATCCATGTCGTCTTCTTCATCAGAATCATCAGCTTCATCCTCACTAGGATATCTCAGAGCACATACCAATCTGTTGATTCTTTTCCTCTGCTCTCTTTCAGTCTCCAGGATGATCTCCAGCTTCCTTAGCATCTTCCCCCATTCAGTACGAGACATCCTATCCCCAGTAGCAGCTCTTCTCATGGATGACTCAGGAACGTCATTCCGCTTCAGCCTGGGGTCCTTCAGATCATTCACATGTCTACCCTTGAACAACTTGTGATCCACAGTTAACTTCTGCGGGGCTCTTGAAAGGCTGTCCTGAGATGTCTTCAGCTCTGAATGTTGATTAGTGATGAGCTCATAGATGAGGGACGTGAAGACAAACTGGTGCAGCGACTTGGTAGATGTAGCGTGTTCTGCAATCTGATTGAACATCAGCTGACCCAGGTTGATCTTCATCCTATTCCTAATGAGGTATACCAGCTGCCCCATGTCTTTACTCACAGTTGTCCGGTGTGAGGTCGGCTTCCAGTTCACAATTGCAATGAAGAATAGCATAGAAAAAGTTGTGTAGTCAGGTCAGCTACCGGAATGGAAGTGTCTTCCCACCGAGAGTATGCTCCAGTAGTTATACAGCTCGCAATCTTATCATAATTCTCCTTTTCCACCACTTTCATAAGGATCATCCATTGCAAAGTACACATTGATGATCTCAGGATTAAGCCTGACCTTCTTTCCTCTTACGAAGACTACTCTAAAGTCCTTGTCACCAGCAATTCCTAACTGACCTGGTAGGTTAGCGATTGCGTCTCTCACTAAATGTCCAAATCAAGTCAGTCTCATTCAAGAGCTGAATAACCTCCTTTCCTTTGTACCTCTTTTCTTCAAGGAGTCTCTCAGGAATGATTTTCCTTCGTTGAATGATCAGTCGATATTTTGACTAGTTATTTGCTCCATACGATGAATGATAACACTTGTTCTCCTGGCAAATTATCATTATTTGATGTCTTTTCTTGAGCGTTTCAGGTAAACAGACGAATCATTGCTCCATGAGTTACAGGTCGACGAAAAAGGACCAAACAGCTCAATCATACCTGAAGTGCCGTAACTACCGTAACATATGGTGAATGTTACAGGTGTCACGGCAGGGTTATTTGGCAGAGATTTCAGAGGGGGTCGTAACAGCCGTAACATATAACCAATGTTACGGGTGTCACGGTAGGGTTTTTCGACAGAACTTTTCAAGGGTGTCGTGACTACCGTAACATCCTCGGATGTTACGGGTGTTACAGCCCAGACGTAAATTTCCAAATATAAATAGGAAATTCGGGTTGTATTTTACCAGAGCTTGATTTTGGAGAGAAAAAGACCTAACTTGGAGAAGAAGACAGAGCAGAACATCGCCAGAGATTGAGGATTCAACGAGCTACATCGTCTACACGGCTTCCTCGTCCTTGATTTCTATTTCTACACTATTGTTGGTTAACTTACCATGAATAGCGAGTAGTCTTCTCTATTCCGGGATCCTACGGATCCCGTGCTATGTACCCAATTCTTCGTGTGATCAATTGAACGTTTTTCATTAATGCAATTCGAATATTCAATTTCATTGTGCTTAATTTTATCGTTCTTGCAAGTTTACATTGAATGGGATGTTTGCATGCTAGAATGTATTTAGGTTAATTACCGAAGGATGAATGGGTCCTAGGTATTAACCAGATCATATGAAATTGATATTAGGTCATGGTAGCTACAATGGTAGTACATGAATTAATAGGAAAGTTGGCTTTTGTCTGAAAAACCCTAAGCTTAACTAATCGAGATCGTTGATAATCCGTGGATGGGCGGCATTCAACGATTGAGATTAATCTAGACAATGATCCGTGGATGTGCGGCTTGTCTAGTGTTGTTTTGGTTTATTTCCATATTCGATAGCATGATGAATTTACGTGATATTGTTGCATGATTTGTGGGTTGGCACGGGTGAAGTTTGATCTTGGGATTCTTTCTCTGATCAAGTCAAACCTTTAGTTTTCTGCATTTAATTTCTGCGTTTTTGTTTACATCAAAACCTCTTGTTAATCGGAATAGCTAAATAGGTCACTCGTTAACTAGTATTCACACACGTTGTTCCTTGGATCGACCCTTGGCTTACCAAGGTTTATAAATTTTGTTTGACTGCAACTTTTCCCCTAAAACATATAACTTGACAACTATAAAGGGTTAAAAATACGCTTGTCGTTGAACAGCCTTCCATCTTTTCGCTGCGTCTTCACACGCAAACCATACTCCATTTTTCACAATCTCAGTTGGAACACGGGCAGATACAGGTTCTGGACTACACTTCTTCCTCTTCTTTGATGCACTTGCTCCCCTGTGTCTGTGTTCCCACCATTTGCCTTAATAGATGCCTTAGATGTGCACGCTTGAAAAGACACTTTCTTCTTGGGATTCTTCTCTTCAGCTTTCTTGAGCTCAGCCAGCGAAACTGAGTCCTGATTCTCCTCCTGAGTGATCTCATCCTCACCCTCTCCCTGATCTGAGATCCGCATCTCTACATCTGTGGTAGCTGGCTGTTTCAACGCTGTTGGCACAACTGGTTCACCAGATGCCTTTTCAGCGACTTGATCAACAAGCACATGTCCTTCCTGATTTACAATCCCTTCCTTCTGCATTTTCATTACTTATGGTGAGGAAACAGGATTCTGAACAGCTCTTTGTGCGTTAGAGCCACCAACCTGCTCTCTTTCGGTCATTTCTACTTCTTGGACAGCTGACTGTTGTACCTCCTTCTGGACGACAGATTCAGCATGGACTTGCTCTTCCACTGGTTCTGTCTCCGTCCTCTCTTCAGATAGGTCTCCTTCTCTAGCAATGCTTGCTTCTTTCTCATGAAAAACTTGGACCACTTCGTCAATTTGCTTATATACCTCCTCAAGTTCATTGTCTTCTTTAGATGGTTCGGACTCATTAGCGACAACATCTTCAGGCCCTTACTGCTTCACTTCATCAGCCTCCATAGAGGCAGCTTTATTCTTTGTAATCTTCTCTTATCTACTGCTTCAGCAGTCTGTGTCGCTAAGCCTTCATCTGACTCGTCATCCAGTATCAGACTTCTCTTGCTTGAGGATTCAATGAACTGCTCAGTCTCTGAGTCAGACATAGCTATTTTCCTCCCCCGCACAGCACAGATTCGTGCAGCGTATTTCCTAGGAGTTCCGTTCCTTCGAGACACGACCTTCTTGCGAATCCACGTCTTCTTCAGCACGAAGCATGTGGCATGCACCTTTTCATTCAATAGTTCTTTCTTATTAGAAACTCCAATCTTAGCCCTACTGGCTTCACCTTCTTTTGTAACCTCGGCCACAGGTTCTACAGCAGCCTTCATTCTCATCAACTTCACGTCAACTACTTTCTCACCCTTATAAACCACTGAAGATTTACCCAACTCCGTCTCTTTTCACTCGTTTGCACATTCATATACACAAGAACTGGAGCTTGAGATTGTGAACTAGTGATTACCTCTTTGACGGATGGTTCAGTCTTTGGCTGGTTTTCCTTCGACGTCTGCTTGATTTCTTCAGTTGGTTTAGGGTTAGCCTTTGATGACTTCGAAATTGCTTCCTTCTGTTTTGGCACCACTGCCTCTTCTCCCTTCTTTTTCCTTTCTCCGATCTTAGGGTTTGCTGCTACTGTTTCCTCAACCGACTTCGATTCAACAACTTTCTTTGAAAAGGGTGAGGCTGTGACGACATTCCTGGCAGTCTTCCGTGTGTTCACCATCGTTGTTGATTTTCCGCTGCTTGGATGAAACTCGAAAGATTGTGTAGCTAGGGTTTTCGAGTTTTTTGGTGAGAGCGAGCGACTAATGAGGAATTTTGAATTTCAAATATCTGGACTCCTCAACTTCCCAAAAACTGTTATGCGAATATCTCTTATGATATTTGTCCAATCTTCGCTTTACTCCTTGATATGCTCCAGCGGTTCATTAATAATGCACATATTTTAAAGTCAATAATCAGTTCCAACCACGTACCATCTGTTCCAGCCTTCTTCCTTGATAGGTCAGCCCAAATGATTTGCTGGGGTTCTGCTCTTGGCTGGCCACTGCCTGGAACAGTTAATTGTTGACAACACACAGGCCCAAGGAGGATCTAAGTGTTTCAAATTGGGCAGCATCCAGCGGCTTGGTGAAGATGTCAGCCAGTTGCTTGTCAGTTGTCACGTGTTTCAATGTGATGGCCTGCTTCTCTACTAGCTCTCTGATGAAGTGATGTCTGATGTCAATATGCTTCGTCCTGGAGTGCTGTACTGGGTTCTTGGATATGCTGATGGCACTCATATTGTCACAGTACAAGGTCATCATTTCTTATCCCACTCTGTATTCAGACAACATCTGTTTCATCCATAGTAGCTGAGTGCAGCAATTACCTGCAGCAGTGTACTCTGCTTCGGCTATAGAAAGATAGATGATGTTCTGCTTTTTGCTGAACCAGGAAAACAAATTGTTACCAAGGAAGAAACAGCCTCCTAATGTGCTCTTTCGATCTTCAGCGTTCCCTGCCCAGTCTGCATCACAATACCCAACTAGGAATGGGTTGGTGTCCTTGGTGTACCAAATGCCATAATCAACGGTTCCACAGACGTACTTAATGATACGCTTGACCTGCAGCAGATGACCCTCTTTCGGTTTTGCCTGGTATCTCGCACAAACTCTTACGGCATAGGTGATATCCGATCTGCTGGCTGTTAAATATAGAAGGCTTCCTATCATACTCTTGTATAGTGTCTAGTCAACACTTGTTCCAGCATTGTCTTTAGTGATCTTTAAATGTGTGGTAGCTGGGGTTCTCTTTTGACTTGCCTTTTCAAGATCAAACTTCTTGATCAGATTTTTGGCATACTTGCTAGGTGAGGTGAAAATGCCATCATTCTCCTATTTCACCTGGAGTCCAAGAAAGTAGTTCATCTCTCCCACCATGCTCATCTTGAACTCCCTTTGCGTATGTTCAACAAACTGGTCCACCAGTTCCTGTGAACTGGACCCAAACACTATATCGTCAACATAGATCTGAGCAATAATAAAATCTGACCTTGTATGCTTAACAAATAGAGTCTTATCCACTCCCCCTCGCACATAGCCATGGTCGACAAGGAACACCATTAGGCGCTCGTACCATGCTCTGGGCACTTGCTTGAGTCCATACAATGCCGTCTTCAGACGATACACGTGAGCAGGGTGATGTGGGTCTTGAAATCCTTTGGGTTGAGCAATAAAAACTTCTTCGTTCAGAAACCCGTTCAGGAACGCACTCTTCACGTCCATCTGGAACAATCGAAACTTCAGATGACATGCCAGTGCAAGAAGCAATCGAATGGCCTCTAGTCGGGCGACGGGGGCAAAAGTTTCATCGAAGTCAATGCCCTCTATCTGAGTGTAGCCTTGTGCTACTAATCTTGCTTTATTTCTCGTAATGTTTCCTTTCTCGTCGGATTTGTTTTTGAAAATCCACTTTTTTCCAATGACGTTTACACCTTCAGGTCTCGGGACTAGATCCCAGACATCATTCCTGGTGAATTCCTACAGTTCTTCCTGCATTGCCAAGCCCCAGTATTCATCAAGGAGTGCTTCTCTGACAATCTTTGGTTCTATTGTGGACAGAAAGCATGAGCAGGCGGCCAGCTCTCGATAATCGATCTCCTTTCCTCGAGTTTTCATCCCTTCAGATGGTTCTCCGATAACGTCAGAGATTGGATGATTCTTGGCAAGCCTTCTAGATGGTTGTAACACAGCAACAACATCCTACGTCGCAGTAGGTGTGTTTGTGTCATCGTCTGCATCAGTACCCGGGTCTGAAGTGTGCTTGTCCTCACCTGGCACTCCCCCAGTGGCTGTTTCTTGAGCCTGGGAAGCAGTGTCAGCCGTTGTTCCAACACAAGTCTCGTCATCCTCCGATGCTAGTCTCTCATAAATTTCATCTTTAACTTTGACATTTATATACTCCATAACATTGCCATTGCGCTTGTTAAGCACTCGATACGCTCGACTGTCAGGAGAGTAGCCAAGGAAGATTCTTTCGTTGCTCTTCGGGTCAAGTTTCTATCTGTACTCTCGATCATTCAGAATGTAGCACTCACTTCCAAAGATGTGGAAGTACTTACCGTTGGCTTCTTGCCCTTCCACAGCTCATAGCAAGTTTTATCCAGCCCAGTGCGAATTGTAACTCTGTTGATGATGTGACAAGCTGTATGCATTGCTTCAGACCAGTATTTGAGAGCAACTTTCTTAGCATGCAGCATAACTCGGGCCATCTCCTGAATTGTCCGATTCTTGCGTTCTACAACGCCATTTTGTTGTGGAGTGATGGGAGATGCGAATTGATGTGCTACTCCAAATTCATCGCAATAATTCGCCAGGGTGGAACTCTCATATTATTTGCCATGATCGGTTCGTATGGCCACCAGGGTTTCTCCTTTATCCTCTCGTTCCTTTGGAAGCAGAGTAGGCATTTCTATGAACCTCTGTGCAGATTCAGATTTGTCACGCAAAAATCTGGTCCAGGTAAACCTAGTATAGTCATCCACACATACCAGCACATATTTCTTGCCTCTGTAGCTCTCAACCTGCAATGGTCCCATCAAGTCCATATGGTCGACTGGTGTTGATCTGAGTGGTCCTTGGATGAGAGGTCTTCGTTTGCTTTCCAATTTGGCATTCTCCGCAAATCACATCCAAGTCTCCCTTAACATTGGGCATTCCTCGAATGAGTCCTTCTGTAGATATTTTCTTCAGGGTCTTGAGATTGAGGTTTCCTAATTGTCTGTGCCACAGTTCCATTTCATCAGTTTGACTTGCCAAACAGGCAGATGTGGCTGCTGTTTCATCAGTACCTAGAAGGTAGCAATTGTTTCCTGACCTGCTTCCTTTCATTAGAGTCTCTTCATGTTTATTCAGCACTCGTCAAGAATCACGAGTGAATTTGACATGGTATCCCCTATCGCATAATTGACTAATGCTGATTAAATTTACTTTCAATCCATCTACCAGGAGGATATCCTCGAGCTCAGGTAGATTCGGAACCTTCAATGTCTCACAGCCGATCACCTGGCTCTTTCCTCCATCTCCAAAGGTAACAAACTGACGCTTCTTGATAGTTCTAATTTGAGTGAGATGTTTGGGATTTCCTGTAATGTGAGCAGAGCATCCACTGTCGAAGTACCATCGGTCTTTCTTCATGTGACTAGACGAGCTGAACGCAACTAATTCAATGGGGTTAGCGATCTCAACCGCTTAATTCTTCAACTTATCATCGTTCAAATTGGCATCCGCTCCCTCACGCGCTGCTCTGAGAATATCCCATGCTTCTTTGGCAGCATTACAGTGTGCAATAATTTTGAGAACATTCTCGCCAACTCCAGGTAGTATTGCGTTTAAGGCCATTACGTTTTGTGCTGATGTTTGCTCGTCTGTCACAACGGCTTTCCATACCTGGTTACCTTCAGATTTCAGCAAAGCTTTCATCTTAGACTTCCAGACGCCGTAGTTTGGCCCTTCCAGCAATGGTGGTTGGTAAGTGTTTTGTCCTTCCTTCGAACTCATCTTTGAACAGTCTCAGGATCACTCTCTATATGTTGAGAGTCTGCTCTGCCAATTGAAATCTAGTTGTCTTAGTCAAGACGAGTTCCAGATGGTGTTCGAACGGAGTCTCGCACACATGTCTAACAGTCACTGGAACAGAATAGAACTGGCACACACGATATGATACCCAGTTCGGCAACAGCCTACTCTGGGGGACTTCCCACGCCCTGAGGGGTAGCAAATCTTTATTAAGAGTTTAGAGCTACAAGTGGACTTACGCTTACACAACTCCCGTTTGTAATGGCATAGCCTCTAACACTCTTCACTTTGATTTGCGATCTCGGCTCCCCCTCGATCCCCTAAGTTTGAGACTCCCTTGCGAACTGACTCGAACTTCTCCCGAAGCTCGGACGCCTTCTCCTGAATGCGACAAGTAGCAATGTGTATGCGGCGGGTTCTTCCAGTACGAGCAGTCTGATCAGCACACTGAACATACTATTTCTTCGCCGTCGATATTCCGGTGTGGAATGATCAGTCGGCCGTCGCTCCTCCTCCTCCTCTACTAAAAATCTCTCGTGTGTAATTTCTCCAAAAGTGATGCGTACGTATCAGGAAACCCTAGCACTGTTTATATAGTGCATGGCCAGATCCTAATCGGTCAGATATCCTTTCTCGAATAGTTAGGAAATATTTCCTAAAATATTTCCACTCTTGCAAATCTTTCATCTTCTTAAATATCTTGCGGTTTAAACTTGGCTTCTAAATATTCTTTGAATATCACGCCAGCCATTCCGATCTTTGACTTTGATCTTCAGCCGCCTCAAATCAAATCTTTAATCGAATCCAATCAGCATCTTCGGCACTTTAGGAAATTCCCAGATTATGAAACTTCATATCTTCAGTTCTGCACTGTCAGAGAGATCCAGACTTCGATTGAACAACTCCTTAACGCCTGCTTGAACACTCTGAAGACGTTTTGCCAAAAGTCATGCCAAATGTAGGAACAACAAAACTCGAACACATATTTTCAAAACTCAATTATACTTGACTTGAACTCGTCAAATTTTAAACGAACCAAACTTGAACAACCTAATACTCGGCTCGACTCAGACTGCACACTTACTGAAAAGCGCGAGTAGACAATAGATATGATTCACTTAAGTTAAAGACTCATCCAACTACAAAAATATTCACTTGGAAAATACATTGCAACAACAAAAGACAATAAGCAGAAATTCACATTGATTCAAATCCCGTGGTACACACAAATTATTTCTGAAGAAAATTCCACAAACTACAATCAACTAACTGATCAGGCAGTGGCGTTGCTCCTGAATGAGCCGAGTGCCTTCCAGGCTCCTGCCCTAAGAATATACTGGTGGTAGATTGCTGCTATGGCTGCCCCGACAAATGGTCCGACCCAGAATATCCACTGCCAAGTTCAAAACAAAACGAATGAGTACTTTGAACCCGAACACTTACTAGTTACTACTTACTACTTTATGATCAAGTTAAGATTCACAAAATGATAAGCAGGAGAATATATACTGACTTGGTCGTCCCACGCTTTTTCCTGGTTGTAAATGACAGCAGCACCGAGACTCCTGGCAGGGTTGATTCCAGTTCCGGTGATGGGAATGGTGGCCAAGTGAACCATGAACACGGCGAAACCAATGGGGAGTGGCGCCAACACCTGAAAATACATTCAAATCAACCATTAATGAATTGTATTTGGGTACCAAATTTTCCAGATGCACACAAAAATTATGAGAATCATATCTACATCCATCCACTGAATAATTCGTCGTTTAAAAAATAATATTAAATCTAAGTTTGAATCTAATCTAGACTCTATGGGGGTGTTAAAAACATTAATTGAATCAATCAGATCACCCACAAACAAAATATTGGTTCAATTCGGAAAACGGTCAGTGAAATAGGAAGCGGCAAGGTGACTTACAGGAACGTGAGAATCTCTAGCGCTGCGTTTGGGGTCGGTAGCGGAGAAGACGGTGTAAACAAGCACAAAGGTACCGATGATCTCAGCTCCTAATCCGACGCCGATATTGTATCCGTCAGCCAACGTGTTTGCCCCGCCGCCGTACCTGTTGTAGTACGACTTCTGAAACGCCTTCACTAACCCAACTCCAACAATAGCTCCTAAACACTGCGCCACCATGTAAAGCACCGCCCGGATCAGCGACACCTTTCTCGCTAAAAACAGTCCGAATGTTACCGCCGGGTTGATGTGCCCACCTGGCTCAAAATGAACACACACAAAAGTTCAATCAACATACAATTTTCTTATAATAAAAAACAAGGGTTAAATTACACTATTGATATTGATTTCAAACCTGGTAATAGCCTCTCTTTTTTTTTTAATTAAAAACTTTTTTAATTTTCAATTTAATAACTTTTAGATTAATTTACATTCGTTATATCCTAATAATCTTATTATCGATCAAATTAAAATAATTATGTAAGCATCTTCGACCTTAAAAATTTCTCAAATTCGAAAATAAACATACAATTTTGTTTTAGAAAAGAGTAAATTACCATATCCAATTTTCAATTTATTAATTTTTAAATTTTCAATCACAATAAAAATAAATTCGATCCAAATTAAAATATAATCAAATTCTTAAACTTTTAACCTTAAAATTTCTTAAAACCTCAAATTCGAAAACAAATTGTATGCAAATTGTTGTGAAAATAACTAAGTTGAAAATTAAAAAAAGTCTGATAACTGATATAGGAGCACAGTCCAGAGTAATATTTTCGGAATTAACCCTTTAGACAAAGATACAAAAAAAAAACAGAGCAGAAAAAATGGAGACCTGAGATGCCGGCGGTGCAGTAAACGAGAACGAATATCATGCCTCCGAAGGCCCAGGCGATACCGAGAATTCCGACGCCAGCGCAGGGGTCGTCAGGGGAGGTGTCAGCTTGGTGTTTGTAGCCGATGACAGTGAGAACAGTGATGTAAAGGAAGAGGAGAGTGGCGATGAACTCGGCGATGAGAGCACGGTAGAAGGACCATTTGGTGAGCTCTGCGGCGTCGAAGAGAGGGGCGGGAGGTGGGTCTTTGTAGTCCTTGCCGGAGAAGGAGCCTTGCTCTGCTAACTCACCTTCTTTCATCATTTTTGGTTTTTTAGCTGGGAGGAGTGAAGAGTGCTGCTCACTGTTTTCGAGTCATATTTATTGTTAAATGTGTCGTTGCTTCTCTAATTGATTGTTTTTATTGAACTATTCATCTTTTTTTTTCTTTTTTTTATTACTATTGAACAATTCATCTTGTTATAGTAATGTTAAGTCTCCTAACGGCCTCTTGGGCTAGAAAGTCTAATGTGGACTTGGTGGTCCGCAGGCTTTAAGCTTAGCTCAGTCCATGTTTAGGTTTATTAAAGTCCATTCTTAAGCTTGACAGGCCAGGTAAGGATGCAACATTTTTTGCCCGGTTCGGCTTATAGGCCCGGCCTATCATGGTCCATATCGAAAAGTCTAATAAAGCCTACCAAAAAGCATAGCGAAACTTACCAAAAACAAAAGAGATGTCACATTTTGTTTATATGAACTGATTTTTTTTTGTGTTTGCATTGTTGACAGTGATGCTAATGATATTAATGTCCCAGATAAAGAAGATTTGTGAATTCTAAGGTTGTGTTGAGTGCCGAACTTTTTGATAAACTTAGTTTCTTATCAAGTTTACTTTTGATCTTTTGGCTATTAGCAAGTGTATAGCCGCCATATAAATTATTCACTAGCATGAAACATTATATTTATAATTGTCATAACAAGATTACATAGCCCGACCTAATGATATATAAGGCCCAGCCCGGCCTAACTCACAGGCCTACAAAAAACAAGGCACATGGGTTGCTTAAGGCTCCAAAAATATGTATGGGCTTGGCCCGGCCTAGCCCACTTAAAATTGAAGTGTAGGCTAAGGCTTTACCAAGCCTAGCCCAAGCCTATTTTTTTGGACTAGGCCGGCCTGACCCGATCTATTGGAGACCCCTAAATGTAAGTGTTCTACCGGTCAACTACCATCATGTTGACTTCAATTATTTGATCTTTAATTATAATCAAATGAGTCACAATCGAAATAAAAATCACATAAGACGATAATATTTTGAAGAATTAATCAAAGATAAAATGAAGAAATAGAGGCGGTTCTTGTGGTCGGCTTTCACCGGCCTAACGCCTACGTACAGGTACAGCGACACTTTGCCAAACCGAATCCAAGATCAGGGTGGTACATTCTTTTCAATTGAAATTAACTCAAACTAAACCGAACTCAAATATTGAATTATACTCTCTTTTTTAGACAAAATATTGAATTATATTCAACTATATTGAATTTTATTGGATTATGCTGAAATGACGTTGAAATTGAAATTTTTTTTTGAATAATTTAAAGTTTAGTTTTAATGTTGTCAATAAGGTGGTGGCATGTTGGTTAAGAAGATCACCATGAGATGATTAGAACCATACACCCTGGGTTCGAATTCTGGGACCACCAATTTTCTTCTTTCTTTTTCTTTTTCTCTTCCTTGTCCCGCCTTGCGCGTGGATGCTTCCTACATCCCTCATTGATGATTTCCTCTTCACACTCGCGCATGATGTTTTCATTCATCCCTCGTGGATGCTTCCTCTTCACGCTTCGCGCGTGATGCTTTGTCTCTCGTGGAGGTGCGAGTGTCAAGATGGACGTGTCGGGTCTTACAAAAGGTGTCCAAGGTGGCCTGAGCTCTAAGTGTCGAAGAATGTACCGGTTATTTGGAGTGATGTGCGGATCCATGCATGGTAAATGTCAGTAGTTCGGGGAATCAATAAGTACTTTTCCCCTAATTTAAAAGTCATTTATCATCCCAGATTACGATGATTTGATAGTTCGACCATTCAGTTAGTAATTAGTCCATTTCAATTTCAACTTCAATTTGATTATAATTCAATTCGATTATAATTCAATTCAATTCAATTCAGTTAGTTCAGTTAGGGGTGTGCAGGACCTGTCCCGTCCCACGGACCCATCCCCAACCCAACTAAATTAGGATAAACATGGACTCGGGCCGGACTAGGTTTGGACGAGTTCGAGTTAAGTCTCGGGTTACCCGTCCCTATAGATATGAGACCAAATCCAACACGATATCATATATAATATAAATATAAATAATGTAAGTTTTGGTATTATTTGCTACGATCAAGTAAAAATATAATAAAGATCTTATACATTATTTGATAGCATTTCTCTCGCTTCTCTCTTTTCTATTTCCCACCGCCTCACAACCGCCTCTTCCTTCTTCCTCCATCTTCCTACGCGGGTCGATCTGGCTAGACTCACGCCCCTTCCGCTCATATATTCAAGCTCACGTCAAGCTTGTTGATTTTGGGAGTTTGGTCGAAATTAGATCTGGACCTCTGGGGATTGTGGAGTTGTAGGAGAGCTTGCGGTGAGGTGATGGCAGTGGGTGGTGGTTGGGCGGGATAGAGGGGGACAGTGGGGGTAGTCATTTTGTGTGTTTATATTTGTATTTGCTTGTTCCTTTTATGGTGCTCTTTCTCTCTAAGCGGAGCCGCTTACGAGAGTTTACAGTTTTACTTTCCATCCTGCTCTTCGTCTCTTCTGTCCTCTTTTAGGGTTTTCTTCTTCGTTCACGATCTCGCCGGAGGAGGAAGAGTCGAATTGATGCAGTGGCATATTCGGACACTCAGCTGCTTGTCTACGTCACCCGGCGGGTGTTGATGTCACATATTTCGAGTTGGAAAATAGGCTCACCTCTCTGAGTGTCTCATACAGTAGCTATGTATAGCTTTTGGGTCTTTTTTGGGTGTTTGTTCACAGATGTGTGCACTAGGTCTTGAGAGTTGCTTTCAGTCCAAGGTGGTACGTTCACTTCCATAGACGTGAGACAAAGTGGTGCAGCCGACTGCTCCCAGCTAGATGGTTTTCCCTAGCTTTTTAAGTCCTCTATTATGCCTTCTATAGAGTTGGCGTGCTTTCCTTGACAAGAAGCAGATGAACTGCAAAACACAGGTGTAACAGCATCAAGAAATGAAGGACTGCGCTTATGTGAAGACTGCATAAGAAGCACTTACTCTGTTTGGGTCTGGCAGGCTTGGAGGCTTCTACATGAAGCAGCTGAGGAGATTTGTATTGAGTCTCGTGTGTGTTCTTTCTATCCTCCTCTTTTAGGAGCTTTTCATAACCAGTTGCGCTCATTACTAGTTCGAAGAGGTCATTTATTTTAGTTGTGTTGGTTGTCTCTTGTTTACTTTGTTGAGTCTGTTGTGATGTTGTCTTGGTCAAGTTTCTTTTAGTGTTGTTTACGTGTTAATTTTAGTAAAACAGGAGTTATCGAATTGTGTTGACTGGTTTTGGCTCCTGATTGGTATTGGGTCTTTGTATAGGTGTCTTGGTCCCTCCCCATGATGTTTTGTTGTTAGTTTCTTTGTCGCTTCCATAAAAAAAGTTTGTTTTTATTTATCTATCAAGTGTTATTTATACCTGACAGGCACTGCCTTGTCGCGAAGCAATGTGTACAAATAATATTTATAAGTCCGCTACTCGCGACTTCACTACTGGGTAGCAAGTGGTAAGTAGGGGTCGAACCCAAAGGAATTAGGGGGATAGTTGCTCTTTGAGGTGATTGTACAGCGAGGGAGCGTGTTTTAGGTTGGTTGAGGTTTTAGAGCTAGTAACCACGTGACTTTTTGGTTGGTTTTGGTTTTTTGTGCGAAAAGTAAATGACTGAAAAATAAATACTGAAAAATAAAAATAGAAGACTTACAGCGGGTGATGCGTGATTGGCAAGTCCTCCGGAAGGTGAGCAGTTGATAGAGCAGTTTATACGAAAATTAAAAGTAAGTGCAGGTACGTGGTGTTTTTAATTTAAGGAAAGCATTCGGTTTTGGGGGCTTTGTATCATAGCCTGTTTATCATTGACCCTTAGTGATCTTACTAAGTATTCAAACGTGTATCAAGGCCATTCCAAGCACTCGATTTGCCACACTGTCTAGCCCATTCCAAGGTCGTAGAGCACTTGTTCTACTTAGACTAATACCCCATTCCAAGGTATATTAGCCTGTGTGCATCCATTTGGTCAGTCATTCCCGAGCAACCAAATGGTTTTTTAGAGAGGTCAAACTCCTCAGATAAGCTTTGCCATTCCAAGTATCCACTTATCCGAGTATGTTTACGAACCCCACGGAAAAGTTTTGCCATTCCAAGCATCCACTCAACCTTGGAAGTTCTAACCTAATATATGGCACATAGAACAAGTTTTGAATACAAAGAAGAGGCACTAAGAGTATAGCCTAAAACATTTTATGATACAAGTATACCCCTTCAACCGAATGAAGAGTTTAGCTACGAATATCCATAGAAGTGGATACCATAGCTAAGTACTCGAGGGTTTTTGAAAGACAGTAAGTAAAGGAGAATACTCAAGAACCAACAGGAGTATTCCCTAAACTACTATAATACTCAAGAACCAACAGGAGTATTATATATTTCAAAACCAAACTTACAAAGTAACAAACTTAGAGAGAGAAGTGTTTATTGATTTTCGGCTTATGAAATGAGGAGGAGGAGCTCTCCTTTTATAGCCAAAGTGAAGAGGAATGGAGGGCTAGGATGGGAGCACATGGCAAGCCATCCATGGAGGAGGAGGAGCCTCCCAAAGCCGCCGGTCCTCTTGTCTTCTTCCCCAAAGCCGCCAGGTAGCCGGTCATGGAGGAGGAGGGGAGGTGGCTTTGGCCACCTCTTGCACAAAGCCGCCGGTCACTATGGGAGAAGGGAGAGTTTTGTGAGTTTTGTGCATTCTTTTCACAAAACTATCAGTGTATTTCAGCTCCGGACTGACTTTGATTGTTCTTTGGTTGGATTTGTTTTGAGTGATTCCACGTCAGGATCTTGAGATTTCTTCAGTCAGCGTCTGATCGTGACCTTGGAATGACTCGTAATATCTTTTCTGCGTAAAAACTCCTCCTTAGCATGTATTCTCTCTAAGCTCCAAAATGCCCTGTAGATAAATATCGGAACTATCAAGCAAAAGTTAACTAGACAAACAGTCTAATTTGGTGGGTTTAACTGTGTTTTTGATTCGTATAATTATGGTCCATCAATACCATCATAATTTGTTTTTACTTACTGCATGAGATCAATATTATTTTTATTTTTATGACTATCAAATGTTTATTTTTAGGGTAAATAACAAAAACATCAGCTGGACTACCACCTCATTTCAAATTAGGTACCGGACTTTTCCAATTTTCAATTTAGTGATTTTTGCATCAATTTACATACAATTTGTTATCAAATTCGAGTTTTAAGAAGATTTAAGGTCAAAAACATATGAATTCAGTTATAAGGTTAACTTATTTTGATCGATTTTATTTTTATTATGGTTAATATGATTAATATGATGAAACATGTGCAAAATGATGTGAAAATCACTAAGGTACCTAATTTGAAATGAGGCGGTAGTCCAATCAATATTTTTGAAATTTTCCCTTATTTTTATTTGGTACCATCAAATACTATCGAATTTGTTTGAGATTATATATGTTTCAGATTTAGTCATATGTGTTTACTGATTTATATATAATTCAATTTTTAAGATCGGGTTAGGGTTCATATAAGCGATCTTAGGGTCGGGTTCGGATTTTACTAAATGACCCTATCTACGTTTCGGATCGGGTTAGGAACAAGATAAATCTGTCCTACCCCGTCCACGCACACCCCTTTCAATCAAGTTCTTAACGGGCATACCATTCGTATTAATGGAAGAATTACTGAATTTTTTGCTCCTGAAAGGGGTCTCGGACAGGGCGATCCTTTATCACCTTATTTATTTATCTTATGTTCTGAATGACTCAGTTACAACTTGTCAAAGCTTCATTTGGACAGGAGCATGGAAGGTATCAGAATTAGTAGAAGAGCTCCTCATATTACACATATCATGTTTGCGGATGACTGCTTATTATCGTTTAAATTGGAGGACAGTACTGCTGTGAGATTGTCTTCACTGTTGAGGAAGTATGAGACCATCTCTGGACAAGTAATAAACTACAACAAGTCCGAATTAGTTCTTTCTCCTAATGCCACTGATGCAATGAAGTTTATGTTTTAAGAGAATTTAGCATTGAAAATAGTCACTCACCATGATAGATACTTGGGTCTTCCAAAGCCCACTCTTAACTTCTCAGGAGTTATCGACAAATACTGGAATAAGACCCAAGGTTGGACAGCGAAAACTTTGTCTGCTGGAGGTAAGGAAATTCTCATAAAGGCCGTTCTTCAAGCTTTGCCTCAATATGCCATGAATTGCTTTATGCTGCCAGAGTATGTGATTAACAAAATGCAAAGTATTATAAGAAGGTTTTGGTGGGGCTCCTCTTTGTCTAAAAAGCCTATATACTGGACAAACTCTCATGTTCTGAGTCGAGATAACGATATGGGGGGTCTAGGTTTTAAAGACCTAAAATGTATCAATATGGCTTTCCTTGCGAAGCAAGCTTGGAGGATTTACACTAAACCTGAGCGGCTGGTTTCAAAAATTTATAAAGCTAAATACTTTTATAATATTGATATGGTGCAGTGTAGCTTGGGCTTTAGACCTTCTTTTTTTTGGAGAAGTATCTTTTAAGGAATGGGGTTGATTAGAGCAGGAGCGGAACGTGATCACAATGGTAATTTAAGATGGATATCAAATGCCTCTGTGGAGTTTGATATCAGCAGTGCCTACAAGTTCATAAAGCAGTCAGTTGGCATGGATAATAGAGATGATGCAGGGTGTTCAGGTCATGCGCAGCTTCGGAGATTTTGGAATGATTTTTGGAAGATGGCTGTTCCAAGAAAAATAAAGATTTTTGGGTGGCGGGGATTCCATGAAGCTTTACTGGTCTTCTGCCATGTAGGCTGTGCGGTGTGTGGCTATAGGATAGAAATATATTCTCATATTTTTCTTCACTGTTGGCTCGCGAGAGCTATTTGGACCCATCTGGTCATTCCTGAGCTTACTGGTCTTCCGCCATCTGTATCTTTTTCTGATATTGTCCATTATAGTTGGAGTCATTTTACGCACAAGAAGAGGCAATTGATTCTAGTGGCACTTTGGCTCATTTGGTATAATCGGAACAAGCTGAAGCATGGAAATAAAGGTTACTGCCTGAGTGAATTAGTTTACAAAGCCACAAACCTTGCTAGAACTTATGAGTAATACAGTTCGAGGTATCAGAATAGTATGCGATTTGTGTTCAACTCGGACTATGAAGGGAAACGGCCACCAGTTGGTTTTGTAAAGATAAATTGTGATGCTTTATGGAAACATGATTCGGGAGGAGGCTTAGGGATTATTGCAAAAGATAGCGACCACTATATTTTGGGTGTGCGAGTTATCAACGGTTTGACTATGAATAACAGTACCATTTGTGAAGGAATGGGACTACTGGAGAGTTTCAAAATGCGGATCAGATCAAAGCGGACAAGGTTATTTTTGAGACAGATTGCGCTGAAGTGGTTTAATATTTGTCCGCATCATAGCAATGAAAAAGAGAAGTGGTTCACGGAAAGTTTGCAAATTTTGCAACGACATTCGGATTGGAGGATTTTTCTGATACGAAGAGAGACAAACTTCGTCGCAGACCAACTCGCAAAGATTGCTACACATTTTAATTGGAACTGGACGAGACTAGACTGCTGCCCGAGACTCGATTGCTTATCTAGTTGATTCAAGTCATCTTTTCTTTTCTTAGCCTTTGAGGCTATTGTTATCAAAAAAAAAAAAAAAAAGTTCTTAACGGGCATACTTGTCTTCATTTATTTATTTATTTTGCTTTATGAGTAGCTAGTTTTTCACGGTTTCGAATGGTTTACCGACCACCCCATTTTGATAAGAAGTCAAAAATTGAAGGACGATGATCACATTGCCGACCACAAATATAACATCTGGCCAAAAACAAAACTTGGCAGTTTCTCTATATATTGCAAAATATCATGCACATTGAGTTTGAGATCCATGACAGTACTGGGACCGCGGTTGCAGAGTAACATCTAATTCAATGGTGGGATCTGCCACCAAAGCAATAATATCCATCCAAAACACAGTTGCAATTATGCACATGATCGTTGAATATATGACAACCCTAAACTAAAACACAACCAAACAAACACATCAAATCAATCATTATTTCTCTGATTATTCATCACTATTTTATTACCCTATCCTATCATTTGTCTGATGGATCGTCTCTGTTTCTGTGAAGTAATTACTCATGAGATACAACTGCTGTCACGATCCAAAATCTATTGTGGAGATAAATTGCCAAGATAGTCTCACATCTTACCTATAAATGATATGATAGATTGTTATTAGATATGTGCATTTAGTTTGGAATCGAAGAAATATAAATAAATTAAATGTAATCGATTTCAACTATTGTATTTCGAGGACCACTCGGTTGAGGCAGGGTTGGTAAAATGAGGCAGTGAGCCACGATCCGAGTCGTTGATCGGACGCACGTGGCGAAGCCACGTGGCACAGCCGCCGCTTGCGTTCACACTACGATGTAGTGGGTTTTACTATTTGTCACGTAGCGCGACACAAATGCACGGTAAATAAATAATATATTTCATTTATATAATCATATTCATTATCACGTATTCCTAATTCTACACTACAAATTTTGCAAAAATTTCCGACACAAATTTCCGTCGCAACAAAGTCGACAGTCAAAATGACGGAAAAAAACGTCACATTTCCGACTTAATACTGTCACCAGCAAACTATCGTTGATATTCCAGCACAATACCGTCAATATCATTCCGTCACACTTCCGTCATTAGTTCGGCAACGACAATTTTCAATATTTCCGTCTGTTGATAGTCAGATTTCCGTCAATATTATTCCGTCAAACGTCCGTTATTATTTCGTCGAGTAAACATTTTCAATATTTCCGTCATGTGTCCGTCCGTTTGCCGTCAATATCAATCCGTCAAAATTTCGTCATTTGTCCGTTGGCAAAAAATATTCAATGTTTCAGTCATTTGTCCGTCAGTGTTCCGTTACATATTTAGTTACCGATTATTTTGACCGTTGGGAATTTCAGTCAAAAATTGTAAACTGATGTGGTGGAGGGACAATATAGACATCGCTTAATAATAAAGCGCTGTTTTAGGTGAACTCACAACAGCGCTAACTACAAACGCGTTGTCGTCCCTATTAAATCACTATTCCGTCTCTGTGAGGGAAATGCAATGGACCGTTGCTGAATGTCCGTCACCATAACATGTTATTTTCGTCAACAGGTGACGGAAAATGGACGGAATGTGAACGGAACAATTTATGCAACTTCATTGTTGCGCTATTGCCGGGTGTCGTTGTACCCGTCAAAAATAATTGTTTCTTTATTCCGACTAGCAAGTGGTAAGTCGAGTCGTATCCACAGAGATCGATATGAGAATCTGTTCACTAAGTACGAGAGTAACAATGGTTTGGGGATTTCAAACAAGTAAATAAAAACACAAGCACGCAACAAAGATCACTATTCAAGATAGAAATCCTCACACAAATTCAAGTATAAATTATCAAAGAGAAGTGCAAGCTAGAACTTTCGACTGTGATGCAAGACTAAATCATTGACAAATCCGTTTTGATTTCTAATGTTCTACAACTTAGAGCTCCCCCGCTAAGGTTATACTCCACGTTCTAGTTCTAGTACTTAATCTCGCGCTAGCGATAATCAAGACCCTAACTCGCTAGAGTTGCATGAAGATTTAAACAAGTTGTCCTAGGGTGTTTAATCCTAGTGGTATATTACTCGTGTCCTAGTTTGCTATCCCCGTTAGGTTGCTAGTAAACTTGACAATCGGAATCAACAAACAAACAAAAGCTCCCCCGCTAGGGTTCCACTCATGCTAGCACATCAATTCCATGAATATTGCATAGTAATATGACACAAAACACAGAAATCAATATAGGTCTCAAATCAAAACATCACAATGTCGAGTTCTAGCCTACACGTACGAGTTTAGCTACTCATCGAAAGGGAATACATAATCAAGTTTTGAATGGAATTAAATGAAAAATACTGTTGACGAATCCTCCACCAAGCTGTCTTCAATTCGGAATCCTTCTCCTCTCTATTCGTTCTCCAAATTCCTCCAAAGATCCACTACCAAAATCGTCTCCAATTTGTCGCCCAAAAGAATCCACACCTTATTTCTGAAGTTGGCTCAGCAACCAACTTTTCTTCCACGGACCAGCTTTTCCAAACTTTCGAACTCCCTTCCTCTACTCTCAATACGTGTATATATTATCTCCTTTTCCTTGGCTTCAATTGAGAGCCAAACTCTTCAATTTCTGTCTCCTCGGAATATGCTTTCTTCTTTTCTTTTGAGATATGGCTCTTCGAAATCTGATTTTAAGAAATTCTGTTTGCCAGCTGTCCCCGCTTACGTCTCTTGATTTAATGCCCCGCGGAGGTCTCAACAATTACCGAAATTCAGTAGACGTAAGTGACTGTAATTCTTCAGACGTAAGCGAAATGCACTGACTCAAACTTCAGCACTTCGGACTTCATTTCTTCGATGCAAAACATCTTCTAATGGGCTCACTTTAGCCTATATTCCTTCCATGGTCTCCGAATGCTCCTGAGAATGAAAACTACTCACAGGTAGTGAAATAATATACATGCAACCACTAAGAGACGGGGTTTTAACACAGAAAATAGTCGTACAACTACGACTTATCAGCTATATATATATATGAGAACTCTTGAAATCATTCATCCCACCACATTCATTAACAACATACTTCCTTCCAATCGTCAACATGTCTCCTTCATTTGACCTTGTGAGTTTCCCTGACAATCCACGTGGATTTGCTCGTAGAGATCACGTTATACCTGTGGCATACACGCGTAACAACTTACTTTTGTTCTCTTCATATTGACTGTTTTGATAAACGCTGTCGTTATGTAATCCCTACTTTTGTAACAGTTTCTTCCCATTCGATGTTCATCGAAGGATTGCTCAAGAATGCATCTCAAAATGTTGGAACGCAACGTGGGCATCATGGACCATGATCCCAGAAAGCGGCAAGGAAATTTGGTTCGAGGAGTTTCAGGTACAAAGCGGTAACTCAGAAAATGTTTTACTTTCATTTGGATGACAAAAGTTAACGGGTCTTACAAATGATTTGCTTGTAGCGTATAGCTACCTGGGATGCACAATATGACAGTCGCATTCGGGGTAATTTTATGAGGAGATGCAATATGATTGTCAATAATCATCGTACGATGCGAAGGACGGGAAGGAATTCACTTTTGTCGTTGTCAACCAACCCGTAGATTGCAGAATGTTGGACTGCTCACGATGTTGTTAAATCAATCAGTGACAACTTTGTATTCCATGAATTAAATAAATTATAGTGCTTTCCAAATGAATTCGGAACGCAAATTGACAATTAACCCCTTGATAAATAATGTGTTTATATAATAAAGTATATTTGAAATCATTTGTGTAACGCAAATTGATTATACGTTAAAATAAATTTATATTACACGACATTTTAATATAAAAACATCTTCGAAAAATATGATTCGCAAATAAAGTTTTTGAGTGAGTTAGGACAGCGCTTATTACATAAAGCGCTGTCGCACATTGTCAATAAGACAGCGCTTCACTATTTAAGCGATGTCTTATAGTTTATTTCAACAGCGCTTCACCCACTAAGCGATGTACATTTGCAGTTCAACAGCGCTTTTTTTATTAAACGCTGTCCAAAGTCTGAATATAAATTGCTTACATATACGTGTAATTATTTATACAATTTATTTGCTTCATTTACATTTATTTGGTTGACACGTCTATGTCACAAAAATATTCGAACAATAATGTGTGACATGACTAAGTGTTGTAATATCCTAATAAAACAGGATTTCGAAAAATAAACAACAACACGTTTCAATTCATAAATGTCGACCAATAATGTACACTTTATAATCCTTCAAGTTTATACATTATGATACACTTGTCGTATGTAAGTAATCAAACCATCAGCAAAGTGCTCCCTCATATCATCAATCAATGCGTCATCATATGGTCGTAGCCCTGTAGGGAAACACTATAAAAAACATAATTACAAAGATTAGTAGTGACCTCAATTAATTATTAATGCCTAATTAAATGTCGCTATACACCTACTTATCCGATGTCGTCGTCAAACGTTCGCATTTGTGTCTTGGACGAACTTGATTATGTCCAGAATATATTGCATGACATAGTAGGCACACAGTTCAGTGTTCGGGGGCTGATGCGGGCACTGAAATAAGAATGAATTTATACTCAATGAAAATTATTAATTAATGAAATATTCAGTTGTATAACAATTGTTATATGTTAAGCAAATACCGGCACAGTCTTCCATTCTACTTCGTCACCTGACAGGATGTTGAAGCACAGACTCATGCTCCTGCAACAATAAGGTAATTTTTACATACGAAATTTGTAGGTCATGTTATAATGGTAACTAAAGTGCACTACCATAGTACTTACGTGTTAACAAAATTCACTGCATCAGGCCACGGTGCCTTGTCCAGCGGATCGAGCCAAAGGGCCACTCGCTTCTTTGGGAATAGGACAACTAACATAGATTTAACGTAACCATTTTAGATTAGTGAAATAGCCACCACATTGAAAATAGACAAAAAAAATTATATAATATCAACTCACTCTTTCACATCTATGTAGGGAAGGAAGTAGCAAAAATTATGCTCATAGTCGGGCATTCTCAATCTCTTCTGGAAGAATTCCACCCTGACATTGAATTCCTCGGACGGAGTCATATTACTCGGTCTGAAGAAACCAAACCGTATGCCCGGTGGTATCGTATCGTGGATGAATCTGCTGACATTTGATTTAATTAGTACAATTCTTATAAACTTAAGAAATCATTTTATAATGAAATCAATACTTACCTCATGTAAACTTCTGCTGATTGGGCACTGATGAGTCGTATTTATACGACTCGTCGAGTCAATTAATCCCATTTATTTCGACACTTTTATATGCGAACAATTACTTTTTAGTATGGTTTTGCATCTCAGGTGTTTCGGAAGCTCTAGGAGGAAACGCGCATAAAAGACGGCATTTTATGCCAAAAACATCGCAATGACAGATCAGACCTTTGGACAGTCGACGGAGTGCTGGAAATGGACCGCTAATCAGAAAACTACGAGCCACATGCCATTACGTAGGTGACTCGATTCACTACAACTCTCTAGTTCACACCGAGAGCATCCGAGGTCATATAGAAGGTCAAATCCAGAGTTAAAGTCAGATCAGGCGCGCAGAAGAGGAATCCGAGCTCAGTGCCGATCGCGCCCGCAAGAGACATTAGCGTTAACGCTGCCTTCGAATGCGCCGCTAATGTCCCTGCCGAACGCGCCCAGCCGACAAGATGATGACGTCAGCGAGCCGAAGTGTGGCCAAGTTTACTTGCAAACCAAGCAAAAGCCAAGATTTGGACATGTTTCCTAATTCGTTTTTTGGACATGTTTCCTAATTCGTTTTTTGGACTTGTTCCAAATCCGGACTTGGAAGCCCTATGTTTTTGTTATAAATAAGACCCTTGGGTCAAGGCATAATCATCAATTATTCTACGAAGACCAAAACGGCTCTGGAGGAGAAGGCGAAGCTTTCGACGAGAGAACAGATATTTCTACCTTTCATTATGTGTTTTATTTCCATCATGTGTAGCTAAACTCTTTATTCAGTTTAGGGTTTCGTTCATTGTGACACATGTTTTGAGACTTCGTACTTAATGCTATTTTATGTTTTACTAGTTCTTGCTTCATCACATGAATTAACTTGTTACATTAAGTGGAAGCTTTGTCGCAAAGCTTAATTGAGCAATTAATTCTTACCGTTAACATCTACTGAAAACTTTGTCGTAAAGGTAGATAGTAACACCTAAACTAAATAATACCTTTGTCGGATTGATTTATTTAGGAAAGAACTAGAAGTCTAACACCTTTGTCGGGTTAGATTGTGGCGTATCACCTTTGTCGGGATACTTGGGTTGTTACCTTTGTCGGAACAACCACACTTAGAAACATGAAATTAGATATTTAGCAGTCGATGATAAACATGTCACAATAGAAACCCTAAGCTGAATACTCTCTCTGATTGAATCCTTCCTTGCTTTTGCCTCTTTTGCACTCACAACAGCTTAAACCCCCCTTTTTTCTTGTTTTCAGATACAACTTCAGCAACACCAGCTCCCTTGGGTTCGACCCTGCTTGCCGCTACACTAGCTTTTAGAAGGAGATTATAAATATTAAATTTGACGCGTCAGACGACGCGCGTCAAATTTTGGCGCCGTTGCCGGGGAGCTGCAATAAGGTGAAGTTGTTCTTTTTGTTTTTATTTTTATTTTATTTTTTTTGTTTTATGGTTCGCTATGTCTTCTTATTATAGTAGAGAACCTTGTGACGATGAAGACGATGATGAAGATGAATACGGGGGCAGCAAGTTTATGTTTTGGATGATTCGGCGTCTCCCCAAATTTGGAGGTGCCATCGGAGAAGACCCCGTGACGCATGTGAGGACGTTTCACTCCATCTGCAGCCGCATGAAGCCTAAAGACGAGTCATTAGAGAGGTTTAAGCTGAAATATTTTAAGTTTTCTCTAATTGACTCAGTAATATCTTGGTATTACTCATCAGGTGCAAAATATGAAGACGACTATTTGGATCTACGAGCTCTATTTCTTGAGGAGTTTTCTCCGCCATCCCTTCGAATTGAAGTCCGCGAGAAAATTCGTACCATTGAGCAATTCCAGGGCGAAACATTCTATGAGTACTATGTGCGCTTCGATTCCCTTCAGGGAAGCTGTCCACACCATGGATTCCCAGATTTATTTCTTCTTCAGAGATTTCTTGAAGGGATGATGCCACTTGAGCGTAATATGCTTGATGCTGCAGCAGGAGGTTCGGTAATGGATTTACGCATGTATGATCTCTGGGACCTGATGGATGATGTGGCACAGAGATCAAGACCAAGACGAGGTCAGCTGCACCAAACGGATGATGAGGCGCAGATAGTAAAAGCTGATTCAGTGCAGATCGTGCCCAACATCACATGCGACACCTCCGTCACAATCTTGCCCGCATCAGTACCTAACCCGAGAGGAGACATCACTACAATGGCATTAGTGGACGTGGACGCGACATTAAAGGAGTCTGCATATTGGGTGAACAAGATGCTCGCAATGGACCAACTAGGGGCAGAGAACGAAGAAAATAAGTCAGAGGCCGTGAGCAACGCATCCGAAGAGGAGTTTACACCTGAGTCCCCCGTGCAAACATGCATTCTGGACGCGACAACAACCTTGAAGAAGGACGAAACGGAGTCAATGCCCACCGCGCCTACAGAAGACACCATCGGCCCGCTAGCACCTGCAGAAAATGACGAAAACGAGTCAGAGTCAGTGCGGATCGCGTCCGAAGAAGGCATTAGCTCGACGCTAATGTCTGAAGCGAACGCGCCTATAATGTTAAGGCTGGACGCGCCCATAACGTCTCTACCGGACGCGACCCACACTGATGCCCAACCCAGAACTGACCCTTTTCCTTCGTTATCTATGCAGGTAAGAGCCCCGGAAGAGCATGTGATCGACCAGAAAGAACTAGGTGGCGAGTTGGAGGCGAAGCATGAACCGGAGAAGCCAACAATGGAGCACCCACGTGCTACGAGTCGAGAACCACCGCCTGAAAAGTGTGAGGATCCAGGTGCCCTCACGGTCACCTGTGGTGTTAGTGAGACTCGCATACACCATTGTTTAATCGATTTAGGTGCTGATATTAATGCTATGCCATTATCTCCATACTGTTCACTGAGACTAGGACCATTGAAACTTCCTAAACTGTTGGTAGAGTTCGGGAATACACCACACATTTGTCCTGTTGGTTTACTTGAGGATCTAATACTCCATGTTGGAGATCTCGTGGTTCCTGCAGCCTCTTATGTTTTGCAGATGGGAGATGCTAGAGATAACGGTCCTCCAGCACCTATTTTGGGACGACCATTCCTCCCTGCCACAAAGACCAAGGTTGACGTGGGAACATGCTTGATGTCACTGGCGTTTGCTGGCAAGAGATCGAATTTCCATATTCATGAGGATGCCGACCCTCCATACATGAGGAAGCGACCGAGACATGGCACGTTTGAATGGAAACCCGGATGGAAAAACACTAGAGCGCCACTCGATGGATCGGTAGTTATGATCGAGGTGTCCTCGCCAATTCGGAAGGATGTGAAGGCGAACCCGCCTGATAGATGGAGAGCAGACACGAGCACACCACTCCACGAGGGCTTTGGGCAGATTGAAGGAGTCGCTGAGGCGAAATTTGACCTCGCACACCCATGGGATCCTAACTTGTGATCCCTAAAGAGGTAACGTCGAGCCAACGACGTAAAACAAAGGCGTTCGCAGGGAGGCAGCCCGGCAAAAGTTTTGTTTCTCAGTCTTTATTTTATTTCATTTTCCGTTTATGTGAGTCTTGAGTCTGGTTCCTCACATTGTCTTTTGGGAAAGGAGATGCTTTTTTTATGCAGGAAACATGCACCTCAGTGTGGAGCGCGCCAGGCCTCAACACCGGCCGACCGAGCCGAGCCAGCGCGAAGCGTCCCAACCGCAGAATTAGGACGTGGAGGAAATCCTCGGACAAACTTTGCCAATTGGAGATTCTGGCTGGACCAATAGTCTTAAAATGGCCAATTTATCGAGACAAGTGAAAAATCCCATAGTGTCCTGGAAGGTCGCCCGGAGACCCAACCCGTTGCGAGTCCTGTGCGCACAGAATGGATAAACTGCCAAAATCCTCGACCCAAGTTCATCATCTGAAACTTCTGGCTCGACATAAGTGTTTAAAATGTCAAATAACCTTGGAAGAGCGATTCACATTACGCAACCACACGAGGGAAGTGCCTGTTCCCTTTTTACTCTCTTCTTATTTTCCCTACGTTTGTTTGCTTGCATAGTTGTGTCTTGAATTTAAGTCGTGCCGTAAGGACACGGCTTTGTTCAAAAGTGTGGGGTAGGAGAGTTTGTTGTGTTAGCGCGTTTATTTTTCGCACTTGCATAGTGTCTGCACGCTTCCCTTAAAATTTGAAAATTTTGGAAGTATGAATTTCTCTCTATTTCCCGGATATGCGGTATTGAATGTGATAATGTGAAATAGATGAGCTGATTAGATGCATTTTTCTCGTGAAATTTGAGTTGTGCTTTAACATGTGAGCTTAACCTACTACGTGCTTTTGAGTTGAGATAAACATGGATGTGGAGTTGATAGAAACGTCCTAGAGAGACTTGACAAAGCACTTAAAGGACCGGATTCAAACTATATGGTTATGTGGATTTCGTGGAGGCTAGCACTTCGAGGCAACTTGATACTGACCCGTTAGAGTAAGTAGACGCACTAAACCTAATATAACCAGACCAGGAGTATTAGGTTTGCTAGAACTAAAAGTCTACAACCAGACCAGGAGTAGATTGTGGCGTAGTGATTTAACGGTCCTACCTTAGGTTATAACCTGACCAGGAGTAATCACACTTAAGAAAGCAAGATAAAATACTTAGAAATCAAGGATAAACCAAGTTACAATTAAGAAACCCTAGCCTGAATATTTCTCTCTGATTATTACACTCTCGTTTATTTCGCTATTTGCACTTGTTCCTTAAACTGTTTACTCTCACCCAATCGGTTACTTTTCTTTCTTACAGAACAAAGTAGTAACCATCTAGCTCCCTTGGGTTCGACCCTTGCTTACCGCTGTACTAACCCATAGCCAAGAGCAAGGAATTATAAATTTAGATTTGCAGGTACAACGACGGCCTGTCAAATTTTGGCGCCGTTGCCGGGGAGCTACGCACGGTGAATTTCGTTCTTTCAATTTTTCGTTTATTTCTTTTTTTTTGTTTATTTCGTATTTCTTGCTATTCGGTGAATTCTCCTAGTTCGTTATTTTCAACAGCCTTGTTTTCCGATTTCCGATTATTTCGATTTCAATTTCTAGCTTTTAGAGGGTTCTGTCACCAAGACTTACGAGTCTAAGGAGATTGGGTTTTAAGTGAGACCGCTGTGACTCCTCCAATCTCCTGGGGACTCTTTGTTGCTAGTCTGTTCTTGTTATTCGGCGCTTGATATTCGGTGCTTGCTATTCTCGTAACATGTCGCACGCAGGCAGTGTAGTTGGTGGCAATAGTCACAATGAAGAAGTAGAACAGGTTGTCCGAAACGGAGAAGGAGTGCTGCCACAACAACAGGGACCGATGGTCCAGAATGGAGAGATCCGGGGGGCTATCCCGGTACAATTTCAACAACAACCAATCCAACCACAACCGTACCAGCAATACCCACAATATCCACCCCCCATATCAACAGTACCCACCACCTCCATATCCACAGTATCCACAACCGCCCTACCCACAATATCCACCACAATACCCACCACTACCATACCTTCCACAAAAACTATACCCACCACCTCAGAGACCTCCACGCCAGCCAGTAGTTAGAGATGATGATGAGGAGAACGAAAATGAAGGACCTACAATGGGCGAGCTCTCGGTCCCAAACTTCAAGGACCAGTCATGGTGCATCTACGAAGGATCAGACCTCGCCGCTATAACAGTCAGCACCTCAGTCGTTCATCATCTGCCCAAGTTCTCTGGAACCAAGGGAGAGTCGGCCACATCTCACCTGACACGCTATCACGTGATATGCTTGAACCTAAAGCCATACGGAGTCGACGTCGATGACTTCAAACTGAAGGCATTCTACTTCTCACTTACAGACGCTGCTACAGATTGGTTCTTATCCTTGCCCTCTGGTAGTATATACACATGGGAGCAGATGCAGAGGCAGTTCGCCAGCAAGTACTATCCAGCAGGGCGTGCAATGCAAGTCCGGAGACAGTTACAAGAGCTCAAGCAAGGCCCAAACGAGAACATGTACGAGTACGTGGAAAAATTCAATGCCTTGGAGAAGAGCTGCTGCAACCTTGAGCTCCCAGAGAAATTAGTCGTCGAGTATATGCTAGATGGACTTCGCAGACTGGATAGGAAACTACTAGAGGCCTCAGCTGGAGGCAACCTCATGAACCTGACCCCAGCTAGAGTCCGACAGAAGATACAAGAAGTGGCAGAAAGTGAGCGGTTCCAGGATGAATCTACGAGAGAGGACGAGTATGCCCGAACAAGAAACGTGTCAAAAGTTGAACCCTCAGTCAGTGCCATGGCCGAACAGATCAAGGAGCTTAAGGACATGATGCAGCATGTGATCAGGAGGCAACCAGTCCAGACTAAGCCATGCGGCTTTTGTGAAGCTACAGATCACAAGACAGACGAGTGCCCTACCTTAGTGGAAGACGACCAGGCTGAGGTCAATGTCGTAGGAGATTATCAGGGTTATGGCAACCGGCCAGGGCCAGTCCGACAATATGGCGCAGCCACGACTAATCAAGGAGTCAACGGACAGCCCTGGAAGAGCAACAATCAGCAGCATCAGGCCCAGAGAGAGCCAGCACGACAGGGTGTGCCTCAGCAGACCCAGCAGCCCTACCAGCACCCACATCATCAGTTTCGGCAGAATGCGCCTGGACAGTATCAGCAGAGAGGGCCGAACAATAATCAGGCAGGTCCGAGTAATCACGGCTCCAACAAGTCTCTTGAAGAGATGATGAAAGAACTGACAACAACTGTGACCCAGCACATGGCCAAGACCGACGGAGCAATAACCGACTTACAGAAACAGATGTCTCAGATGGCCACAACAGTCTCAAGGCTCGAAGACAACACAGGAAGACTCCCATCACAGACAGTGCAGAATCCGAGAGGGAATGTCAGCATGGTGGAAGTAGTGGACGTGGACCCAGCCTTAAAGGAGTCTGCTTATTGGGTGAACAAGATGCTCAACACGAAGGCAAGGGATAGCGAGGACGAGCCTAACTCAGATTACACCAGGCCTACAGAAGACTTCGGCCTGCTAGCATCCGAAGAAGAATCGGCTGAAACACTCAGCCCAGATACGCTCAAGGCATCCGAGCCAGGCCCGGTCCTCGTGGCCGAGAAGTCCAAAACTCACGGTTCTTCATGTGCCATGCAGGTAGCTGCCCCCGAAGGCTGTATGACCGACAAGGACGAGCTGGAAGGTAGGTTGGAGACGAGGCCTAAGCAGAACGGCCCCATAATGGAGCACCCACTCACTACGAGCCATGAGGCACCGCCAGGAAAGAGTAAGGATCCAGGTGCCTTCACGGTCACCTGTGGTATTGGTGAGGCTCAGATACATCACTGCTTAATTGATTTGGGTGCTGCTGTTAATGTCATGCCTTATTCCTTATATTGCTCGTTAAAACTTGGCCCATTGAAACCGCCTAAACTGTTAATAGAACTGGGGGATAAGTCATGTACTCGCCCTAATGGTTTGCTTGAAAACTTAACCCTCAGAGTAGGAGACCTTTTTGTTCCTGCAGATTTCTATGTCTTGCAGATGGGCGATGCTAGAGACGACAAACCGCCAGCACTGATTTTGGGACGACCATTCCTTCACACCACCAAGACCAAGATTGACATGGGCAAAGGCTTACTGTCACTAGCATTCGGTGGAAAGACATCAGATTTCTATGTCTATGAGGATGCTGACCGTCCATGCACGAGGAAACCGCCGGACATTGTGCACACATCAGATTTCGGTGCCCTAGTTCCGGACCTACCAGAGCAGACCGTACATACGATTGGGCCAGCAGCTATGGCCAAGATGTCCTCACCATCTCGGGAATATGTGAAGGCCAAGCCGCCCGATCAATGGAGAGCAAACCCGAGCACGTCGTTTCATGAGGATTTCGGGCAAATTGAAGGAGTCGCTGGAGCAAAGTATGACCTCACACGTCCATGGGATCCGAACTTGTGATCCCTAAAGAGGTAACGTCGAGCCAATGACGTTAAACAAAGGCGCTCGCAGGGAGGCAGCCCTGCACTATCTGCATTTCAGTTTTCATCATTTATTTTATTATGTTTTGAGTCTTTATTGTCACATTGTACCTTGGGAAGGAAGATGATTTTCATGCAGGGGCAGAGGCGGACGTATCCAAGATATTGCATAAGACTGCATCCAACGTGAGTAGTTCACACCTTGAATAAATTGTGTCAAGAAACATGAGCGTTTAAAGATTCTGTCACAAAGACTTACGAGTCTAAGGAGGTTGGGTTTTAAGTGAGACCATTGTGACTCCTCCAACCTCCTGGGAATCCTTTATTCGTCTTAATGTCATTGACACAGACCTTTCATTTGGTGACGAACTCACGTTGCGATGCAAGCTTCGATGGTGCTCTCTTCGAGGACTCATAGGAGAATACTCAGTTATTTCTGATCGTCACGCACGCACGAGGGAAGTGACTGTCCAACGTTACTCTCTTCTTATTTCCCTTATATTTATTGCATGCTTTGCGAGTCTAGATTTGAGTCGTGCCGTGAGGACACGGCTTATTTCAAAAGTGTGGGGTGGGAGAGTCAGTCATTGAGTCAGCACGTCTATTTTACTGCACCCTGCACAGAGTCAGCACGTTTCCCATGATTTTTTAAAATTTTTGTACATGATACTTCACTATTTCCTAGACTTGCAGTATTGGATAATGATATGGTGAAATAGATAGAGCCGATTACATGCATGTCTTTGGTGAAAATTGATTTGTGCGACTAACATGTGATCTTAAAATCTTTGCGTGCCTTTGTTAGTTGAGATAAACAAGGATGTGGAGTTGATAGAAATGCCCTAGGGAGACTTGACAGATCATTCAAAGACCGAACTCAGGATATATGGTTATGTAGAGCTTGTGGAGGCTAGCACTTCGAGGCAACATCGTACGAGTCTGCTCCGCCACTGCGTCACCTTTGCGGTTGGTTGGGACGGGAATACTTCACACCGTCCAAACTCTAGTCCAAGTAGTCGGGAAAATAGACAAGCGACCCTTGGCTTGACCCATGCCAAAGGACGTTAATGAGTGAGAGCAAGTAGGTTCGAGCAAGTTACAATCCGCACCACAAAGCAACAAACCCATCATCATTGTGATAGCTTACACCGAAATCAAGTGTAGAGCGCCTTTGAAGCACCAAAACCGAAATCATCTATAGTTGGCCGAAAAGCACTCAACACTTTGAAGCTCGAATCAATCACGTGCAAGAAAAAGCAGCAAAGCATAACCATATAGCAGCGAGTTCGAGTCAGAGAATGCGGTTCATGGGTCTAAAAAGGGCTATCTCCCGATACATCCGAATTGATTTGCATCTCGGCCCAAAGGTAAAACGTATCATTAACCCGTGTTTTCGCACAAGTTTAATTAGTAACGAGCATGCATAGAAGGCGGGATCTAGAGTAACCGAGTCATGACCATGTAGCACGTCTAGGATGCTGAGGCATTGTGGTGTTTGCAGTTTTTCGTTCCTCTTATGACCTAGTTCTTGTTCGGGACGAACAAGTTTAAGTGTGGGGTGGTTCGATGAGCCGTATTTATATGACTCATCGAATCATTAAATCCCACCAATTCCAGCACTTTATTATGCGAACAGTTACTTCTTAGTGTTGTTTCGTGTTTCAGGTGATTTGGAAGCTCTAGGAGGAATCGCGCTTAAAAGACGGCATTTTCATGCCAGAAACATCGCAATTGAAGAACAGACCCAAAGGAGGGCCGTGAACAGTGTTTTTTCGGCTCGTGAACAGTAACTCCGGCGTGAACAGTACTCCGGTATGAACAGTACTCCGGCATGAACAGTACCCCCCGGCGTGAATAGTGATTTCGGCCGAGTCCAGCCCAGTTCGTCCGGCCCAAAAGCAATGTGAAATTAGGGCAACATACAAGCTAGGGTTTTGGAACATTCTGGAAGGTTCAAGATGGCTTAATTTAGACCTGGCAAAATTATCCATCAGCCGTTATCCGTCTAGTAACCATCCGCGAAAATCCATCCGTTATCCATCCATTTAGTTAATGGATTGAATTAATCCATATCCATTAACAATCCATTAGTAAACGGATGACAGGGTTTGATCCATTAATCCATTAATTAATGAAATATCTTTCTTCTTTTTTTTCTAAATCTCAACTTCATCGCCAACTCGACTTTTCTAGGGTTTGTAAATATCCAGAATTCGCCATGACCGATCCACAAATCCGACCTCCAGCTCGAATCCGTCGCATGTCAAGAAAGTTGAAATATCAGTTATCTCAAAAGAAGGAAACGGTGGCGTCTCGTTCTTCGCGCATGGCTGGATCATCATGGGCGAGAATCCTATCCCTTCGTTAAAAGGACCTTCCTCAAAAGAAGATGGTCCGAGTAAGCACTCTGTTTTGGATCCGAGTCCTTCAGATCCTTATCGCTTGCAGACTTGCATACGGCTAGTTAAGTTGTTTGGTTGTTGAATTTCATCAATTTCGATGATACTTGGTTGCTGAGGTTCAGTGTATTCTACTTTATGTGTGCGGTAAGAGTTATGTGTAGAAATACGATTGAGTTACATTACAAAGATATATGAAAGTGAGGTTCAGTGTACATTCGAAGAATTATTTACTTCACAGTTTTAATTTGTTTTGATGCTACTATTCATTACAACGTGATCTTGTATGTTTAGAAATAACTCAATTTAAACTTCTTAATATCAATTAAGAAATAAACGAGTTAAATGAGAAAATGAACTAATTGGATCAAATGGTTTAAATGGATCAAATGGATTTATCCATTAATCCATCAACCGTTAGTGATCCATCCGTTTAATCCATTAACACTAATGGATTTTAATGGATTGGATCCGTTTAATCCGCTAACCGTTTCATCCATCCATTAACCCATCCGTTCATCCATTTTGCCACCTCTAGCTTAATTGTCAAGCAAAGGAGTAGCTTGGAGATTAAGCAAAAAAGATATGGAAATATTGCCTAAATTATCTTTTGGATTATTTAGGCAATTCTAGGTCTTTCTCAACCTTATAAATAGAGGAGCTCACAAGACCAAATAACTCTCTCTCACACACATAACCGAGTCTCTCCTCTCTTGGCCGTGTGCCCTAGCTTGCGCCGCCCTCATTCCTCCGTGCTCCGCTCAGCACCGCCGTGCGCAGCCATACTCAGCCCTCACGGCCGGTCACTCATCCTTCTCGGCATTAGTGAAGTACAATCGTCCCTTTTATTATTTTTGCATTGTTCTCATGGCTATGTGTAACTAAACCCGTTATTCGGGCTAGGGTTTCGAATATTGTAACGAACGTTTTGAGATTCCGTACTTAAATATTTGTTCTTGCATTCTATTAGTTCTTGTGCAATTTATATCGGTTCGAATTGCTAGGTTAAGGGGAGATCCGAAAGGGTACATCTTAACCTAGTGATACTTGCCCTCTTTATCCTGCTTATTTGATACTGACCCGTTAGAGTAAGTAGACGCACTAAACCTAATATAACCAGACCAGGAGTATTAGGTTTGCTAGAACTAAAAGTCTACAACCAGACCAGGAGTAGATTGTGGCGTAGTGATTTAACGGTCCTACCTTAGGTTATAACCTGACCAGGAGTAATCACACTTAAGAAAGCAAGATAAAATACTTAGAAATCAAGGATAAACCAAGTTACAATTAAGAAACCCTAGCCTGAATATTTCTCTCTGATTATTACACTCTCGTTTATTTCGCTATTTGCACTTGTTCCTTAAACTGTTTACTCTCACCCAATCGGTTACTTTTCTTTCTTACAGAACAAAGTAGTAACCATCTAGCTCCCTTGGGTTCGACCCTTGCTTACCGTTGTACTAACCTATAGCCAAGAGCAAGGAATTATAAATTTAGATTTGCAGGTACAACGACGGCCTGTCAGCGACCCTCAGCTTGACTCGCGTCAAAAAGGACGAGGATGAGAAAGAGCGGCGAGGTATTTCCATATGCTCGTGGGCGATGATTGGACCTTCCTCAAAAGAAAAGGAGAAAAAGGACAAGCAATTCACAACAAAGGAGAAAAGGCCAAAGAAAGTTCTACACGCAATAAAGTGAAGTACATCATTGTTACATGAAGAGCCAAAGGCCAAAGAAAGTCACTACAAAAGCTGTCCAACAAAAACAAAAGAGAAGAAAAAAACTCAAACACCTTGAAGCTCGAATGAATCATGTGCAAGAAAAGGCAATGAAGTATAACCATATAGCTAGAGTTCGGGACAACGAGTGCAGATCATGGGTCTAAAGAGGACTATCTCTCATTCATCCGAATTGATTTGAATTACAGCTCAAAGGTAACATGTATCAAAGTTAATTCTGTATTGAGCATGATGATTTTAGTAACGATTGGGTTATGCATAGAAAAGCGAGTCTAGACTAGCAACTCATATTCATGTAGCATTATCTAGGACGTCGAAGAAATTGTGGTGTTATGTTTATTTTCCTTCTATGACTTAGTTCTTGTTCGGGACGAACAAGTTTAAGTGTGGGGTGGTTTGATGAGTCGTATTTATACGACTCGTCGAGTCAATTAATCCCATTTATTTCGACACTTTTATATGCGAACAATTACTTTTTAGTATGGTTTTGCATCTCAGGTGTTTCGAAAGCTCTAGGAGGAAACGCGCATAAAAGACGGCATTTTATGCCAAAAACATCGCAATGACAGATCAGACCTTTGGACAGTCGACGGAGTGCTGAGAATGGACCGCTGATCAGAAAAATACGAGACACATGTCATTGCGTAGGTGACTCAATTCCCTACAACTCTCTAGTTCACACCGAGAGCATCCGAGGTCATATAGAAGGTCAAATTCAGAGTCAAAGTCAGATCAGGCGCACAGAAAAGGAATCCGAGCTCAGTGCCGATCGCGCCCACAAGAGACATTAGCGTTAACGCTGCCTTCGAACGCGCCGCTAATGTCCCTGCCGAACGCGCCCAGTCGAAAAGATGATGACATCAGCGAGCCGAAGTGTGGCCAAGTTTACTTGCAAGCCAAGCAAAAGCCAAGATTTGGACATGTTTCCTAATTCGTTTTTTGGACTTGTTCCAAATCCGGACTTGGAAGCCCTAGGTTTTTGTTATAAATAAGACCCTTGGGTCAAGACATAATCATCAATTATTCTACGAAGACCAAGACGGCTCTGGAGGAGAAGGCGAAGCTTTCGACGAGAGAACAGATTTTTCTACCTTTCATTATGTGTTTTATTTCCATCATGTGTAGCTAAACTCTTTATTCAGTTTAGGGTTTCGTTCATTGTGACACATGTTTTGAGACTTCGTACTTAATGCTATTTTATGTTTTACTTGTTAGATTAAGTGGAAGTTTTGTCGCAAAGCTTAATTGAGCAATTAATTCTTACCGTTAACATCTACTGGAAACTTTGTCGTAAAGGTAGATAGTAACACCTAAACTAAATAATACCTTTGTCGGATTGATTTATTTAGGAAAGAACTAGAAGTCTAACACCTTTGTCGGGTTAGATTGTGGCGTATCACCTTTGTCGGGATACTTGGGTTGTTACCTTTGTCGGAACAACCACACTTAGAAACATGAAATTAGATATTTAGCAGTCGATGATAAACATGTCACAATAGAAACCCTAAGCTGAATACTCTCTCTGATTGAATCCTTCCTTGCTTTTGCCTCTTTTGCACTCACAACTGCTTAAACCCCCCCCCCCCCCTTTTTTCTTGTTTACAGATACAGCTTCAGCAACACCAGCTCCCTTGGGTTCGACACTGCTTGCTGCTACACTAGCTTTTAGCAGGAGATTATAAATATTAAATTTGACGCGTCAGACGACGCGCGTCAGGCACCCAAAGCTTGTAAGAGTGTGAACTCAGTAATGCAACTGTCATTCAAAATGACGAAGCAATCATCACCAAACACTTTGCTACTAATGTAAACTGAATATGTGGTTGACTTGCCCATCGTGTTAGCGTGTTCGTGAAGAAAGCGGCATTGCATTTTCATTCTGCTAATCACTTCGTTGTCGAAACTGGAGCTTATCATTTTGAAAAATCTGAACTCGTCATATCCCTGTTTAAAATGAATAATGTCGTTTGAATGAGTATATATGACATAGTGATAGGTGTTTGGTTGGGAAGACATGAATATATGTAGTTACCTTTTCATCAATGCGTACTAGAGATTTCGGCCATCCCACAAAACCACCCACTGCATCCGATACTTTCTCCATATTCCCAAACTTCTTTGGCAGCTCCCTCCATCCTTCAAGCGCCTCGTCTACCATCACCTTCACCATATCATCATCCAACTCTTGATATTGCACGACTCGTCCTTCGATCACTTTGCCAAGTGCCACGATTACCAATCCCGTATCGAAACCTTCATCCACGTGTATTAAGCATTTCTTCCCAACCTGATAATTGACAAAAAAATCAAACGGATTGACATTATGAATGAACACCATACACCTTAATTTGTTTCTCGTTAAACTACTGCATAATACCTCAGGTATATCTCCGAAGGGGTCTGGATTGGTACCACCATCATGGGTCTGAAGCGTCGGCGCGTGCGATGTAACTGTGGATCGTGTTGATGAATATGAAGACGACTGCTTTTCGAATACCTCCTTCCAACCTACAAAACTACCGACCCCACGTGTGAATCCAGGGTACTCATCCTTCCCTGTGGCCTCCGTCAAAATGTCTCTTCGACCCTGGAACGTAAATAACCCATGTGCGACCTGCTCTTCTAATTGTTCCTGTTATCAATCATTTTACGTCCATCATAATCACAAATGAGTCATGAAGTTTTGAATGATTTTGCTTTGTACAAGTAACTTACAATTTTTCCGCCACCTCCCTCATTGACTCGTTCACGTACTCTTTATTCTTTCGGATATGACCCTTCAGCCATACCTCATGCCTCTCAACGTGGATTACAGGCTCATCCCCAAACGCTGTTAACCCTTGAGCCTCCATCTCCGCTTTCTTCGCTGTGACGATATCCGCCCTCGCCTTATTGTACCCGCCTCGAGACAATGTATGCTGGAACCTGTTTGATTTTGCTCGAGCAATGTTCTTCTTCCTAATTTGCAGTGCCTCGGGAGTCGAGCGATGTTCCACGAACCTCCTCCAGTGCTCCGGACTAATGTAAGAATACTTGACAGGCGTCGTCGGTACCTGCAAATTTGAATTTATAATTTCCTTACTCTTGGCTATGGGTTAGTACAGCGGCAAGCAAGGGTCGAACCCTAGGGAGCTAGATGGTTACTTGTTGTTCTGTAAAAAGGAAACAATTGGGTTTTGAGCAATTTAGGAAACAAGTGCAAATAGGAAACAAGCGAAATAAACGTGTAGGTTTTCAATCAGAGAGAATATTCGGTCTAGGGTTTCTATTGTGACTTGTTATCATCGACTACTAACAATCTAATTCAATGTTTCTAAGTGTGGTTGTCCCGACAAAGGTGACTTCCCAAATAACCCGACAAAGGTGTTATGCCACAACCTAACCCGACAAAGGTGAAAGGCTTCTAATTATCTCCTAAATCAAACAACCCGACAAAGGTGTTATTCAACCTAGATGTGCTTATTCACCCAAACGACAAAGTATTAGGCAAATAATAAAGATAGAAATATTGATCAACTAAGCTTTGCGACAAAGCATCCACCTAGTCTAGCAATAATTCATGGAATATATGCACGAGAATTAGTAAAACATGAAATAGCATTAAGGACAAAGTCTCAAACAATAGTCACAATGTATGAAACCCTAGCCCGAATAAGGGGCTTAGCTACACATGGCTATGAAAACAGAATACAAAAGTAAAGGAAGAAAGAATGTCTTCTCTATTGCCGAACGAAGGAGAAAGGCGTCGATATGATGGAATGCTCTGATGGATGAAGCTCTCGAATTTTTTGGGATGATTTGAAGGGCTGAGGAGAGCTCTTATTTATAGCTAAGGACCAGGGCTTCTTTCGTCTGGATTTGGAAAGGGCCCAAAAACAGATTAGGAAACGTGTCCAAATCTAGACTTTGCTTGATCTTTAAGTAAACTTCTTGTGCAAGTCTTCTAGAAGATTCCGGGACATTCCACAGCCTTCTAAACTGCCACGGAGGGAATTTGGATTTTTTCCCAAAGTTACTGTTCACGACCCGAAATCACTGTTCATCCCGGGATTACTGTTCACGCCGGAATTATTGTTCACGAGCCGAAAAGTACTGTTCACGAACCGAAAAATACTGTTCACGACGCTCCTCTGGCTTTGTTCTTCCACTGCGATGCTTCTGGTATGAAAATGTCGTCTTTTAAGCGCGTTTCCTCCTAGAGCTTCCGAAACACCTGAAATGCAAAACAACACTAAGAAGTAACTGTTTGCATGATAAAGTGCCGAAATTGGTGGGATTTGATGACTCGATGAGTCGTATAAATATGGCTCATCAATACTTCTCTCTTGGGTCATGTCCTTGTTTGGACCCAAATATGTACTGATTTGCGAGTTCGCTCTTGAAGTTTCTCCACATAGTCGCGGCCGCTCGCATCTCCTTCTTCCTCAACTTAATAGTCCTGTCATTTTGGGGCACATCAAAGTATCTCTACAAATGTGAACAAAAATTTGTTAATAATTTTTTACATGCAGATATCATTTGTTTTTCATTTTAAAACATACCAGTGTCTCGTCCCACACAGAATCCCTAAGCTCTGTAGGTACCAACTTCCATGTTTCGTATGTAATTGGCACTCGAGATTTAGCAACTGTTCCTGCATATACATAATATATTAATTATTTTTCCAACGCAATAACACTTGTTATTCATTACGTAAACAAATACATAACATACTATTTAATTACCAATGTATGTCCTGAATGTTGTCCTTATTTTACCGGCAATTGTTCCATCTGCCTCAATCGTCACCTGCTCTTTAGTCCCATCCTTACGCTGATCGATAAAATTCGTCATAGAGGTTGGCCCCCTGCTCTTACGGTTTGATGATGAGCCTCCCTCCGTGGCACTATTGCTAATCATATTCCTTCGAAAAGTAACAAATAACACAAATTACATTACACTGCACTACTAATTCCTAACGATTGCATAAGGTCGTACAATGTAATAAACAAATTCCTAACATAACGGCACAAACACGAAGATACATTAGTACTACAAATAAATTAGCATATGCTTCGCACAAGTTGGGACAATAGGGTGAAACAATCAGGAATCGGTTTATTCTACGGACAATCGAATCTCAACAACTGGCTATCGTAACAAAATGAAACCAAATCTAAGGTTAAATCCGGACGCCAGTCGGAAACCTATACATTTACTTGAACGGCGACATGGACACAAGTGTAAACGGGAACTTAAATCGACATACCCTAGCGATTGCTAAATCGTTTTGTATGCTTCGGCGGGCTAAGTCGGCAGTAACAATTCGAAGGCGAGGTGAAATCAGAGTATCCGAGAGAGTGAATATGTGGAGTTATTTTTTTGTTGAGTTAATAAACCTAGTAAAATTTATGACAGCGTTTCTTCTTTAGGCGCTGTCTTTACTACAATTATAACAGTGCCTCTTAACAAAAGCGTCGTGGTAAGTTATATATAACAGTGCCTATTAACTAAAGCGCTGTTTTATGGAAAATATAACAACACTTACATGGAAACGCTGTTTTACTTCTCGTACAACAGCGCTTTCATTAAAAACGCTGTCTCGGTTCATTTTTTAAATTAAACATAGCTTATACGTAAAGCCCTGTTACACGCATAACGGACTAATAGCTGAAATAAGACGGAATCAGACATCGTCCACTATAAGTAAAAGTACTAGCTTGTCTTTAACATTTCATCCCGACAATTTCATATAATGAGTTCGAATTCTGCAGTTGAACGTTTTTTTGCTGAGATGTCTGAAGAAGAATCAAGCGGTTCTGAAGGATATGTTTGTTCCGCTCAAGACCCAATATATCCTTGTGATAATGGCTCGAACTATTTAGGAGAGCATAGCTTCAGTCGGGAAAAATACAGACATGACGAAGACAATAGTAGACAAAGTACTTCTTCAAAGCCAAACCAATGTGAAGGTGACCAAGAAGTTGACCAGCCATCCCCCCGTGGGTCACCCGTAAATGAAGGATCGCAACCGCGTTGAGTTTATGAAATTAGCGTTGCGAATCATCTGAAATAATCACTTGTTTGTTGTTGATGTTGAACGTATCTAATGAAGTTAACTTTCCTTTAAGTTGTTTAATTTTTTCTGTATTAATGCAATTAAAATACCGTAATGTATATAATTCAAAAAAAATACCGAACCTTTTGTGTAACAATTTTGTAATGTGATATACTTTTATATCAGAATTTGAAGATAATTGCAAATATTTTCGCACGTGTAGTTTGTATGTTTTTTTAATAGTAAACATTTTTCTTGTCGTGTTCTAATACATTTTCAAAATATTTATAAATTAATTACTACATGATGTGACGATTCGATGTCGGGGGACATTAATCACAGTTTTTATTAACTGCAACGTTTCCGTCTGCATTACCTTAAAAATCCGTCAACGTTGACGGAAATGTAACGATAAACTGACGACAATTTGTTTTCAAGAGACATCATTGAATTAAACAAGCCGACATAATTTCCATATATTTTCCGTTGCAATACCTACACTAATGACGGAATTATAACGTATACTTGACGCTTGTCATGCCACCGTCACTTCGCATTTAATATATAGGTTCAGGAAACATGCGTCGATATTTCGTTGTATTTCCGTCACTTGGTGACGGAATCTAGCTGCTGTGTTGACGGAATAAGGTCTTGTAATTATTAACTTCTGACCTACATAAACATACAACCTTTGATATAAATATGGACATTTGCAAAACACAAATGTATTCCTACCATATTTCTATATTCACGCTTACAATCCGCTGTTTCAATTTTACCAACTGTCTTGTTTATAATGCTCCGACTTTTTCCTATTAAAGATCTTTTTGGATTTCTTGTGTAGGTCAGTCAACCACATTATTTGGTTATGTTTCATGATCAGGTCCATTCTATTCTCCTCCGTCTTATTCAGAATTATTCGCTCATCGTGAGAGACAAATTCTGCACACGACCGATGAGAACAGAAAGGAGTCATTTGAGTGCTCCTCTATATTAGCTATAATCTATATGCGTTCAGTTTCGTAGATTGGAGGGTTCTTTTTTTTATATTGGAAAACGCCATAAAGGCTACAAATGGAGAAAGCTGCCCACGAAGGGCACCCCGCCTAAGAAGGGCACGACCAACAAGCTGGTCGGCCGACCGCAGTGGCCGACACTACATAACCTAATGAAACCCCGTCATGCCCTTCGATGATAGCAGGAGTCTAACTCCTGCAACATAAATACTAAAAACATATAAAAGCTCATACCTAAAGAGGCTGAAAGCTAAGTGAAACAAGCACTTAGAGGGACTAAGCTAAAAAAAACTAAGCTAAACTACTACTTGAAATACATAAAATATATAAAAAACCGATCGAAAACCGGTCAGAACAACCACCACATGCAGCGCCTTCCACCACCAGCAGCCGCGACTCCACCACGATGAGGATGTCGTCGTCCAAATATTTGTTTGCCTTCACTTGTGTAAAATTGGAGGTGTGGATGCATCAACTGACTGACCTACAGAATAAGAAGAAAATCCATATATTCTTTAGTAGAGTAGTGAAATGATTAACCTATTGTGGTATTAAAATCGATAATATAATCATTGAATATTGCAAACAGACGGCTCTACTGGAATGGACTGGAGAGAGTAGAGACCGACATAAAAAAAAAAAAAACCGACCACAAAATCGCTAACAGTTGGATGGATCACTCGCGCCAAACCGAACAACCAATAATATGATACCACGTCGTAACGCCATGCACCATGCACCACAACATTCGCTGTCTGAGAGCCGCAATTGTTTGGCTCGTCGTTTTCGATGGTACCGTTATATGCTTTATGCATGTGGCCGTTTAGCTCACCACGTGTCCCGACCGACAACAATATCCCGACAGCCTTTTGATTTTTCTACCAGCCTGTAGTGTTGCAAATTTGTATACGTTATCCTTAAACCATGTGTCGTTTGTAAATAGATTCCTAATCTTTTTGTTTTCAATGAGTACAGGAAAAAAAAAAAGGGGTAGAAATTTGATTTTTGGTATAAATTATGAAATTGATATAAAATGATATATAATTCGTCGCCGAGAAACCAACATTATGATATAGTTCGTCAAAGTGGTCTATAATTTATCGCCGAAAAACTAACCATACGACGCATGATTTAATCACATCCGTTCAAATGATCAAATCAATGAATGTCATTGATTTGTATTTTTTTTACAAAAACAAGCTGTTTGCACGAGATCCTTTATCTATATATGTACATTCAATTATATGCATTTTTCATGCTGTGAATGACGTGGCCACGCCGAGGCAAAGTGGAGCAACAGATTCGAGTTTTTTCACGTTTATAATTTATGGTCTGTACTGATCTCAGCTGGATGTTATTTCCCAACTTTAAGTCCTCAGCTCGCCGTTGTCTTTGTAATTTACAGCTTATCAAAAAAATAATTATATGCATTTTGGAGAGGATAACGATGCACCTCCTTGTGGTCCATGCGGGAGGTTATTATAGCTAGGTGCGGTCCATGTGTGTGCAGGAACGTGAGTGAATAGTCAGGTATGTAGTTAATGTTGTACAGAGGGCTTCGATCGATACTACATCCAACAAAAGAATAAGTAAACACATTGTTGATGCTGTTGATTAAACTGTCGCTATGGTCTTTATACAGAATGTACTAGGACTCTTAACAAGTGAGCCTACACATTACTGAGGCTGCTAAGATGAGTATGCACGATCCACAGCTTGCAGTATCGGTGCTATGTCAAACTTGAAGCTTCTGAAGCTTGTGCTAAGGCAGGTGTAAATTTGGCTTGGATCAGTCATACGTTTAGGTGCCTGGGAACTCCTTGCATTACCTGAGTCAGCAACAAATTTCGCTGAATGGATCTCTGTATTGCTGTTACTTCCATTCCCTCCTGTGTTGTTCCTTGCTTTCCATACACTTAACCCTTAAAATAAAATAACATTTTTTTTGTCAAGTTTTGCAAATCAGGTAGAAAGGAAACACGAGGGGTACTAATCATGTGCTTTAAGATCTCATATTTGTGTGCAAGGCTCTGGTGTACCAATAAAAAATACTGGAGAAAATTCATGAATATATAAAGACTACGCACAATAAGAACTACTTCCATTGGAGATTCTTAAAATGTTCCATATAATATAAAGATTTCATACATGTAATAAGAAATATCTGAAGAAAAAAACTAAACAAGTCTTTGATGAAAACTTAAGTTTCTAGACTTTTCTTTGGCCACCAACATAACAGCAGCTTAGATTGATGAAGTTAGGGAGGATACCTCTTGCAGGCATACTCTTGTTAGCTGCTTTAGGTGGTTGATGTCTATATATCCATACTTTCAGAAACCTATAGGCATTAAAACAGAAGACATAAGTTTCCCCAGCTACCACTGCACTACATTGACATGCAAAATGGGTCAATTACTCACCCCAAAAAAGGGGCAACCATATAAAGCTTGAGACCAGTTACACTACGAGAAATGATTTCATTGCTAGCTGGCTGAAGTTCAGAAAGTCGATGCCAAGCTATCTCCTACGGTTGACACCAGGCAGAAAATGAGTCCACATTGTCATGGATGCAGAAACACAACAATTCAAAACAGTGGTCTGTTCCTCGATAAAAAGCCATGATTGTTGAGGAAGTATACACATGAATCTTCAAGAGTTACCATAAGAGATTATACTCACACTGATTTCTTTTTTAGTTTGTGGAGCGAAAACTGTATTGTCCTTCACACCAGAAACTATAAAGAGACGCACCCTCTGATCCCCAAAATTAACTTCTAAGTACTCATTCTCGTCAAGAAGATTTGAAATATCAAAACCAGTCTCTTCAAGAACCTGGGTCAACCAAGCAAGCCAAGAGACCACAAGATGTAACTATAAACTAATGGGCAAGGGAGAGTGAGAGAAAAATTACCCTCAGCAATAAGTAATATGTAAAATAAGGCACACACTTGCAAGCTAAAAAATTTGTGGATTGTTTTCATACACCATCATTGTTGTCACGGAATGACAGAAGAGGGATACACCAAATCCAAAGCAGCTATTGCAATGGGGTAACATTCATGTCATGGTGAAAATTGGACGCCCAAAGAATCTGCATAATCTTTGACATGTGATTGCACTTGTATTTATGAAAGATACAGTATCCAGCACTCAAAATCAATGGATATTTTTATTGATTAGACAATGGAGTTCGATTATTTATATGAACAGTTTGTGAATGGTAATCAATAATCATGTTCTTATACTGACTGACCCACACTGCCGAAACAAATTACAAGTCAGAGTGCCACAAGACTTGACTTCAACAGATATGTTACTTTTTGCTGAATGTCTGAGGGTTGAACAAATTAGAAGTAGCATATATTGTTAGTAATAGTTACTTACTTCTCTAACAGCACATGCATGGTCTTCCTCATCTTTACTCTTCTTACCACGGGGAAAACTCCAGCTTGTTCCTTTCCATCCTTTCACTAACACACACTGTCATTCAAAGAAGAAAAATAAAAATCAATGTGTGTAGATTAGCACTAATCTTTTGCCAATAAAAACATCAACTGCAAACTACCAATCGAATATAAAACAAATTCCAATAATGTAACCGATAGTCCAGAGAAATATATTAGATGCCAAAAGTGCTGCTTACAAAATCATTTTACATATATGAAATCCAACAGATAACCCCAATCCACAATTTAAATTTGAAGTCTTACCCGTTCAAAGGTTTCATCCAATATGATTGCACCAGTTACGGGAACGCGGAACTTATAAGTGTTGAAATCCTTGAAGATGTCATCTATGTGAGGAACATACGGCTTTAAAACATCACAGCTGTTAAACACTGGTTGACGTTAAGGATGTTCCAAAGAAGAATTTTCAGGATAAGTCAACATATATTAGAAAATGGTCATAGTTAAGTTGGAAGGTGGAGTGGCAAGAAATTATACCTAAAATCGGAGCCTTGTGGCATAGTGAGTTACTATAAAATAAGTTTTGTTTATAAAAAACGAATGATAAACTATGGAAGGATACTGAGAGAAGTGAACTCCTTGAAGCTAAATGATTTCAGAGACGGATTATTTTCCACAGCATTGTCCTCATAAAACCAATGAGCGTACTCCACTAGAAACAATATTCTCTCGAAACTTTGTTGATCCTCTTTTGGTACATTCAAAACAAACCGACTGCAAAGCATGAATAAACCATCAAGGACATAATATAAAGACAGCAAGGGCCACATGACGGGCGTAAGCCATGCTAATCATACAAGTCACCAACTGTTTCGACGGGCATGTTAAGCATGACAAAAAATTCAAGACACTAAGCACAATAAAAATTTCAACAATACAAACATAACAACCATCTCTATACCAATATATAATTCAGCAAATAAATCATTCAAGGTGTCAATAATTGACTAAAATCAAAACCCTAAATTGAATGCAAACTTTAGATAAAATGACCAATGCCAGCATAAAGAAGCATTTCAGTATATATTCCGACACAACTAAAAGCCAACCATCTAACAAACCTAAAACCATTGTCATAAAAATCTTACTACTCTACTGCCTAATCGATCGAATTAGAGAGAATATCAGGCGTCTTAAACCTGCATAGATCATCTAGAAGCTCTTGCGGAGGAAGTCCATCCTTTGATGGAGCGCTCGAGGATCGATTCAGGCCGGACATATCAAACACATTAAAAGCAGTTCGAGAATGCAAACGGATGAATATTAAGCAGTCTATCAGTTCAGAACCATCACTGAGGAAAGTGGTTTGCAACCGCGACAGCCACCTGGTGTTGTCAATTTTCGGTAGCTAGACGAACAGGTGATTGGGCCTGACGTACCAGCAAATCAATAGGCCCGAACCAAGCTATTTATAATTTTAGTAAGAGTTTGGATTAAATACAAACCAAAATTATAAATAAAATCTACAAATTCATAAAAAAATTGACACGTGTAAAAATCGACCAATCAAAATTCATTCCGTTCGGGGTTCTTCGTGTAAATAAAAAAACACACGCGGACTTATTTAAAAATACATAAAAGATAGGAGGGGTATAATCGTCCTAAAATTTGCTACAGTAAAATTCGACTTTCGCTACAGTACGTTTTTAAGTCTGGTAATTCTCTCCTTAAGTCTGGTCATTCTTAATTTTAAGTCTGATTATTACCAATTTTTAAGTCTGGTAATTCTCTTCTTAAGTCTGGTAATTCTCTCCTTAAGTCTGGTAATTCTCTCCTTAAGTCTGATCATTCTCTCCTTAAGTCTGGTCATTCTTTAATTTTAAGTTTGATTATTACCAATTTTTAAGTCTAGTAATTCTCTCCTTAAGTCTGGTAATTCTCTCATTAAGTCTGGTCATTCTCTCCTTAAGTCTGGTAATTCTCTCCTTAAGTCTGGTCATTCTTAATTTTAAGTCTGATTATTACCAATTATTAAGTCTGGTAATTCTCTCCTTAAGTCTGGTAATTCTTAATTTTAAGTCTGATTATTACCAATTTTAAGTCTGGTAATTCTCTCCTTAAGTCTGGTAATTCTCTCCTTAAGTCTGGTCATTCTTAACTTGAGGACTAAATTGAAAATAACATTATTATTTTTTATACCCTTTAGTGTGGAATGACTATAATACCCCTCCGTGTGCTGTTCGGGATTTCGACTAAATTGGACACGTGTCAGCTCAAAATTCGGTTTGTAATTTTTATTTATAAATCAGTTTGTACGCGAACCGCACTCATTTAGTAAAATTGAAATGTTTTAATTGAACTTAATTTAATGATAAAATTTAAACTAATTTAACTTAAGTCATTTTAGTTTAATTTTTTTTTTGATTCTGGGATTACAGCTCATACAAATCAAATACAACTCGAATACATCATTGGGTACATATGAATTATTAGATTTTTAAGCACGGGTCATGCACGGCACCAACACGAAATGATACTTGAATAGTCCGTTGAAGCACATGCCTTAAGACACCTTCTAACTTGAACCCACGAGCAAACATGCGTCTCCACGAATGCATGTAAGACTGGCGAAGCAACACATGCGGACCTGCAGGACACAACACGTCCACAAGGGATGAACAACACCTCCGCAAAGGAGGGACACGCCGAGGCGGGACGAACAACACCTCCGCGAGGGAGGAAAACACTTCACCACAAAAGTGGAAAAAATTATGCTACTCAAGAAAGTCGAACCCTTGACCACTTGACAAATTGTCAAGGGTACAAGCCACTCGACTAAACCCTTTTAAATTTTATTTAAAAATAATCTAAAAAGCTACTTTAATTAGAGAAATAAATAAAGTAACTTAATACCAAGGCAAAACACAAGAACATCAAATTTCAACTTTTTTTTTTTACAGTAGTGCTTGAGATAGTTCTTGTTCTTAATGTCCTTCCATTATAGAGGAAGCTTCTTAACAATTGAGGTACCTTTGTAAGATTCATTTATGTTGTAATAGGCCAAAACTTGAGTCATTTTTCTTGTAACACAATTCAGGCAATGTGAGTCTTGTAATTTTAGGCAAGAACCTTAGTTTTAGATCAAGCTTGTAGTGCAGTGTTCTTTGAGTCTTTTTTTGGTTCTGTTATTGGGTCGAGTTTGAGATTAACTGGGCTCAAGTGTTCATGCAGTGGATTTAGGATGAGTCGAGAATGGATGTCCGGTAATAGGTTAAGTGATAAGTATGCAAAGGGGATAATGGACTTCTATGAATTTGCATCGTCGTATGCATTTCTTTTCTTTCTTTCTTTTTTATAGCAGAACATCTAACAACACACGCACTGGGAAACCCAGGAGACAGTACAAAACCAGACTCAAGAACGACTAAAACCATTCAAAACAGAACCGAAGATACACACAAGGGGACTGCTAGCCGATTCCTCCAGCTCCATCTTCCTCCTATAGCCTTCTTTGCCAACATGTCTGCGCATATATTCGCCTCCCTGGAGATAAGGCTCAGGTTCCATGCGATGTTTTCGTCGAATCTGTCTTTGCACCAGCACAACAGCTCCCGATTCTGGCCACCGCCGCTATCACCTTGCATCAGACCATTCATCACCTGCGCATTATCAGTCTCAAAGGTGACATTAGGCAAATTCTCTTCTTCCGCGATCATCATTGCCCTAGCCAAAGCCGCCTGTTCTACCTCCAGCGAGCTCTTTGCTTGATCAATTGGGTACGCCTCCACAAAGCACACACAGCCCCACTCGTCCCTGCAACTTATCCCCACTCATGCCTTCTTTGTTGTGCTATCCCAAGCCCCATCAACATTTACTTTCACTCCCCCTTTTCTTGGCTTTGACCACCTACCGCCTTCGCTGAGATCAGTCACAACAAACTTCTCTTCACCACTCTGAAGGCGCCAGGACTGTTGACACACATACCTTGCTGCCGTATACGGGCTTTGGCCGTTTTTTCCATACAATAAGCTGTTCCTATTGAGCCAAATGAGCCTTGCTCCCTGTAGAATCATGCTTACTTCCACCTTATCATGGTGAAAGACACAATATCGTCGTATGCATTTCAAAATGCACTTGAACGTGTCTCCTGTCCGTGTAAGGCGTGTTTCAATAAGATAAAGGTCAAAGTGGAGGATATGCATAAACACCTTTTTTAAAGGGAATTGATCCACTATATAAGGTTAGGTATATGCATGGTGAGGTTGAACCGCAAGACGTTGAACCTCAACCCGTAGAAAGTTTGCCTGAAGATAATGACGATTGGGAGAAGGATAATTTAATTAAGATGGTTAACAACGTTGCCGATGAGTTTGTTGCTAGACCACAAGTTGTGGAATCATTGAGGAATGACTCTGAATTACCATTGTATGAAGGGTGCTCCAAATATACAAGGTTATCTGCAACTTTGAAGTTATTCAATTTGAAAGCTAAAAATGGATGGAGTGATAAGAGTTTCACTAAAGTATTAACTCATAGATGAAACACTTTTTTAATAGCTTGCACTTTTTCATTAATAAAGTGTGTGATAAGAGATTATTGATCGTGTAGAGTCCAAAATAACCGTCGGGTCATTTATGCGGTTATTATGTTTTGAATTATATTCGGGACATAATCCAGTTTATACGAGCTAATAACGGAGCGGAGATTGAAGACCTTAACCAAGTAAGCTTTTAGACTTGTATTATTCATTAAGTTGTTTAATTGGCCAAAAAAAATTTGTAGTTGACTTGGGTTGGTTTTGAACTCATTGGAACTTTATTGTATTGATTTACTTTTGTCTTGCTTTTTCATTGTAGTGTTTTCCTGATGGAAGACAATCATCCGAAGACCGGAAGATCGATGAAGTAAGGGAAACAAGCGTCGCCTACTTGTATGGTTATATGAGCGATCGTTACCCGGCCAGTATAGGACATCAAATTTAGTGTTGTATTGTATTACGAACGTTAACTTTGTTGGCATTGTAATTAATAGTATGATAGAAGATGTACTTGTATCAAATGATTGTCTCTTTGAAATGAATATATCTCGATGTTGAGCAGTAGTGTATTGTAATTGAACAGCAGGGTTATTGATGTTTTGATAAATTTAAGGTGGATTTGAGCTATTAGAAGCCAAATTACCAAAAAAATTTAAGAGAATATGCATCGGTTTGGTGCCAGAACCGATGCATAATGTCTGAACATTACGCATCGCTCGATTACGCATCATAGCAGAACCGATGCATAAGCGCTCCCAGAACCGATGCATAATGTCCTGTCTGCAGTAGTGTTGTCTAGTTATGTTATTGTACTTTTTAGACTGTTTGGTGCATAGTAAATTGTGGTTGAGGAGAAGCAACTTTGGAAATGTCGTTAAGGAGGCTTGGGAGTCGTCAGGAATGAAAGTTAGCCGCTGTCCAGCAGACTAAGAGCTTGTGGTGAGAAGATTAGCGAATGAAATAAAGAAGTATGTGGAAATATCCAAAGGCGGATAAAATCTTTGAAGGAAGAGCTGGAGAATGGTTGACAGAGGAGAATGAAATTGCCAAACAAATCAGATGTTACTTTTGTGGTATTTTAAATCTACCATAGTTGGAGATCAGATAGATGGAGTCGTCATCTAACTGATGTTCCTCGTAAAGTCCCTGATGATGCTATTGTTGGACTATGCTAGCCAGTTACAAAACTAGAAATTAAGGAGGCTGAATGTCAAATCAGTTAGACAAAGGCACCTGGCCCAGATGGTTTTCGGTGATTTTCTATCAGAGACATTGGCAATTATTGAGGGGAACAGTTATAGCTAAGGTGAGTAATTATGTTTTTCAGGGATGGAACTCTAGAAGAAGGGCTGAATGACGCTATCCTTGTTTTGATCCCAAAATGCAAGAAGTCAAAGAGGATACAAGATTTCAGGCCTATATCATTGTGCAATATGTATGTCAAAATAATCACCAAAATTTTTGCCAATCGTCTAAAGTCAATTCTGCCAGTTGTGGTTTCAGAAGCTCAGGGTGCATTTATTTGGTAGGCTGGGTTTCCAGGCGAAGTGGATTCAGTTAGTGATGGAGTGTGCAAAATCAATAAGGTACGTACGATTACAATGTGATATTCAACAACCAAATAGTAAATGTTCGGAGGCCAAAGAGGGAACTACACGTCAAGGAGATCCCCTATCACCTCACTTATTTTTACTGTGCTTTGAATGGATGTCTATGAAAATTGAGGTTGATTGAGGAATATAACACTGAAAGTGACCATGATTTTTCGAGGAGCTCCTCTAGTCTCACATTTGTTTTTTTGTAGATGATAGTATCTTCTTCCTGAAGGCCACAAGTCAGTATGCACGCAGATTGAAAAGTAGACTGAAGGAATACGAATCTATCTTAGGACAGTTGGTGAAATTTGAGAAATCAGAAAATTTGTTTAGTAGGAATGTGGGAGCTGACATCATATGAGAAGTGGTACGAATTATGGGGGACAAGCAAATAGATATGCACACAAAGTACTTGGGGCTCCCAGTGATGTTTAGCCATAACAGAACTGAGATGTTTAAATATTTGATCGAGTACACTTTGGAAGAGAGTTCTTGGGTGGAAGAAAATCCAACTATCCACGGCTGGAAAGGAGGTGTTACAAATTACCCGAAGGTATTTGAAGAAGGTTGTCCGGGATCATCAGCAAGTTCTAGTGGTATTCTAAAGCGGAGGGGAAAGGGATTTGTTGGGATGGGAAGGAAAGGCTATGCGAGCTAAGGAAACTGGGGGTGGTGAATTTCAAGGACCTTGCACTGTTTAATGAAGCCTTAATTATTTACCGAAACAAGCCTGGAGGATCTTGACTAACCCTTCATCTATGGTGTCAAGGGCCGAATATTTTAAGGATGGTGATCCTTTGAATGCTAAACGGATAGGGAACGCATCACTGGCATGGAGAGGAGTGTGGAGGGCAGGATAAAAGATTAAACAGTGGGTAGTATCCGAGTGAATAAGAGAATAGAGCAATATGGTCTCTAAATAATAGTGGAGAGTTTTTCGACAAAGTCAGCTTATCTAAATATCAGAGAAAGACAGGAAGAGGAAGGAAGTGCGATAAGAGGAGAACAGTCAGATGAAAGGAAAACAATCAATTTCTGGAGGTAAATATGGAGGTTGAAGATGCAAGGGAAAGTAAAAGTTTTTGTCTAGATGTTATTTTATGATTATTTTCTTTAGCTTGCAGACCTTTTGGCAAATATAGTTAGGAATGAGCATTGGTCTTGGTCTTATTCTTTAGCTTTACCTAGGTTGTCCGGGTCGTTTTCCTAGGTTTTCTGATTTGTATCGTGTTGTCTTTGTTGTCTTGTGATAAAAAAGGATCCGGAACTAGGGTGAATTACCTCAAACCTTATAAAAAAACATAGTGTCCCTTAGTGTGTCGTTTAGTTTCTTGACAGATCTTGAACTGAATTTCAGCATATTAAAACAATTGGACTCAAAAGTGAATCGTGTAATCTGGATCGTTGGAACTAGGTTTTACAGTCTACATCCTCTTAACATAAATTTTATGGATGATCTGTTACATCACTGATACTTGCTATAAAGGTTTCCTTATGAAGCCACTTTTTAAGCAAGGAGCACATCGATAAGTCTGAAACCAACAAAAAGAATCGTGCCAAGAAGATTATAACACATGCCTCAGGGGCTACCTCCCATGCTCAAATAAAGATGGTATGATCTGATTTTCTTGAACAAATTTTGCTATATCTTACGGCATCATCTTGGTACATTGTGTATGTGCTTCTAGATACTCCATTCACCCGCTTTACACTTCCATTCCTTGAACATATTTGAAGTCAGTGGCTACTTTTTTGAACGACGTCATCTTACATTTGTATCATCTAATTTTCTTGAACATATTTGAAGTCAGTGGCTACTTTCTTGAACGTTTTGATGGTTGAAATTGAATTGTATGCTGAACTTCAGAGCCTGTGTGTATGGGTGATTGAAATTGTATTTCTCTGCTTGTTTTATTTGATTGTGTAGTTTAAGTTGGTATCAAATTTCGCAAAACAACTTAATAGTGAAGTTTTTGAAGTAAGTGGCTACAAATGGTGCACATTTTGAAGTCAGTGGCTACAAATGTTGACTTTGAGCATGAAACAGCAACTATTTTTCCATTTGACTGAACTGTCATGATGTATTTTTGGAGATGGGCCTCAATTATGAAATTGTTGATAAATTGCCTAGCTTATGTCACAATTAGCATGCTTTTCTACATGTGAATGTTTTCCACAATGCCTATAATGAATTTGAAACAGTGGGCAGTATTGACATGATTGACTCCTTATGTCATAAGTTTTTTCAATGTTTACGGCATGCATAAGTTTATATGTTCTCACTGTGTGTGAATTTTTTTATGCTTTGTACTAGGATCTCACTCGAAAGAGACAGCGAAACCCTTCGCGCTTAGAGTTATTTGACTCCACGTATATCTCTAAAGGCACTCAATCTTATACTTCGCAAGAAGCAAAAGAAATCGCAGTGAGTTTTCACATTTGGGTGCATAAGAATAAACAGTTGTTTCATGTTTTATACTGAATTAATGTTGTATAACATAGTTCATTATATATACATATGTTCATTGATTTTTTACAGGAGCGGTATAAAAAAAATTTAGAAGAACGTTTACACACGTTAGGAGAGCAAGATGAGGAACCTCTTGAATGGTGGATCGAAGGCACAGAATCAGTTAAAAAGAACCGCATTCTTGGTGAACCGCGCATTCCTGCAAGTGGCTTATTATCTGGTTCTTATCATGATAAGCATACTACAAATGAATCTTCGAGTGGTCCACGTGTATCAGATGATCTCTTCTTTAAAGTTATGAAGGACACCTTGCAAGCTGCTTCTTCTAGTACTTTATTCAACAAAACATATGTTTCGCGTGAACAAGTGGAAACCTTAGCTGAAGATGTCGTCGGTGAAAATACTTCGAATTCTGAGGATGGTATTGATACAGAGAAAAAGGAGGAAATGACTAGATTGGTGATTATAACATTAGAGGATATATTCTCAGAAGTCCATCTTTCTATGAAGTTAATTTTGACTATTATTGTGCTGATTTATATATATGTTTCCAGTTTAGTAAAACAATTTTCTTTTCTTTGAAATACAGGAAAAAGAATGTGGTGTTAAAAAAGTCAATGCATCCAGTTCTCTTAATCAAGATGAGAAAGAATAGAGAAGTTTTCAAACAAAGTTTTTGAAGTCATGTAGATCTTATCGAGGATGTAGTTTTTTATTATTGTTGATTAAGGTAGTTTATGTCAATTGAACTTATTGTTATTAATTTATCAAAAGTATTAGTATATTATCGTTCAAAATGTTATAAAATATATTATCAAAAAAAAATTATAAAATACATATTTACATCAATTTGAAAAAAAATTATTTGATATTTTAAACCAACAAAATAAATTCAATGAATACTTTTTAAAATAATAAAAAATTGTATATATCTGCAAAAGTGACGATTAATTTGTCACAATTCATTTGTAAAAATTAATACAAAAGGAGTAGAAAGTAATTTCACATTAAGAAATTATTATCAACGGGTAAAACTTACAATATATCCGTTGATTTTTGAATCAATCTGTTTTATAACATCATATAATCGACAAAACTGTCTGTCATATATAAATTAAAAAATCGTCGTTAATAAATGTGAGGGTATATTAGTAAACTTTATTTGAAATTAATTTTATCAACGACAATTAAACCAACGGATAATATGTCAATAATAAACTTGGGGGTAAATTTGGAAATTCATTCAATATTTATATTATTGACGAACATTAAAATCAACAGAATATGTGTCGCTTGTATTTTTTTTCTCTTCTTCTACTCAATATAATCAACGGAATATCCGTTGGAAATACGCTTTTTTCAACAGATTGTTAAAATCCGCGGCAATATAACCAACAGCGTTCCAACGGAATTTTCCGTTGATTTTATATGTAAATTCAACGGAAAAAACTTAAATTCAACGGAAACAGGCGTTGAAAATGAAGCTTTTTCTTGTAGTGGTTATTCTAAAACGGGGAAGGAGTGTTGGTGATTTTAGGGTTCGAACCTGTGTCAATCATGTCTATATTTTGACAAGATGGTCTTCTGGATAATCCAACATGTGTCGTCCATGTCACCAAAATTGATGCAGGCAACACGGTCTCGTGCAAAATTTTGAACATGAAAAGATGCAATTTTGATGAAAGATCACTTCCTTTCCATGTATCTTTTCACTTGCTATATAAAGGATGACGAATTTCTAATTACACATTGAAACACACTGAAAATCCATATTTTTCCGAACACTCTAAAGCTCAATTGTAAGCTAAAAGCCTTGATTAGAATTGGCAAATTTTATCTTCTCACTTCAAATTTTACGTATACCATAAGATTGAAAGGGGCGAAACATTGATTTCATAAAACAGTTTCCGCGATTCAAATCACATCCAAATTTGTACTTGATGAATCCTTAAAGAACACTTGCAACAACAAATAAGGATATCATCTCCATGGACATCATACTTTTTTATCCTCGGTAGAGTCATCATCGTAAATGATAACAATTGTATGCGTATTGCGTTTCTGCAAGTGTTTCTCTTTGTTCTCTGTTTGTGTCTAATGATGATTTCATCATGATCTCAAGTGTTGTCCACCATATTTCTTATTGTATTTTTATTTATTTTAAATTCGTGCCTTAATGCATATGATATTTTGGTATATCATGAAGTTTATAGACAAAAGTAACTATTGAGGGAGACATTTTAATTAATGATTAAAATAATGGATTCATAGATAGAAAAATGATCAAATATAAATCACAATTAAATATGTTAACTGTGATCCCCTAAAAATGTGACACGTTGCAGCTTCCACCAATCAGAAATCAAGAATTTTTTGTAATTATGAAAAGTCAAAATAGACTTAATTTTGAATAATATAACAAGTTGAGGGTAAACATCATAAAATAATTAACTCGTAGAATTTGTATACAATGATGTCTGATTTTGATTCGTGTTTGACCTTCTAAACGGCCTCGTCCGTTCAAGGTTTGAACTAGAGAGTTGTAGGGCACTGCGTTAGCTACACAACAATATATAGCTTGGCTCCATCGAGTTTTTCGTCTGTTCCTAGCACTCCTTCAAATCATCAAAGGTCCCACAAATTTCTACAGCTGCCCCGACTTTGACTCGTGTTTTGGCCTTCTAAATGACTTTGTCTGATTTTGGTGTGAACTATAGATTTTACATTTGGCCCCAGTACTCATTTGAAACAGCGAAAGTTTAATCTATCATTGTGGTGTAAATTCATTTAATTCATGACCAATATGAGCTAAAGACTCTTTATTTTGCTTTAATATCTCACAACACATTTTATAAGCTTTATGATTGATGTGCAATATATTTTATCGCTGAACATTTAGTTTTTAGTCTGAATTTTTTGGCTTTAAGTCTGAACAGCCTCAAGTTTTAACATTTAGCCTTAAGTCTGAATATTAAGCTGAATTCGTAGTTGTACACATTGATGTCCAACTTCCACTCGTGTTTTGAACTTCCAAACGACTTTTTTCTACTCTTCATGTGAACTATAGACTTGCGGACTTTTGGGTTAACTACGCAACGACGTAGAGCTCGCTTCCATCGGATATTTCGTCTATTCTCAGTACTCTTTCAAAGCATCAAAGGTCCCACGGATTTCTGCAGAGTCTCCGACTTTGACTCGTATTTCAACCTTCTAAACGACCTTCTCTGTTTGTGTGAACTACATAATTACAGGAATTTGCGCTAGCTACGCAACTATATATAACTCTCCTCCATAAGATTTTTCATTTGCTTCCAGCACTCATTTGAAATAGCAAAGGTCTAATATACTAATGTGGTGTAAATTTATTTTATTCATGACCAATATAAGGCAAGGACTCTTTATTTTGCTTCAATATCATTTCAGAACACAATGTATGAGCTTTATGATTGCTGGCAATACTTTCTATGGCTGAACATTTAGTCTTAAGCTTGCACATTTTGGCTTTAAGTTTGAACATTTGGCCCCAAGTCCGAACATTTAGCCTTAAGTCTGAATTTTACGATGAATTCTTCGCGGTACACACTAATATTTGACTTTTTTGGCCTAACGGATGTCCTCAAAGGGAACTTTATGTTATTATTCATTAAACAGTAGTAGCATTATTCTGCATTCTGTGCACCCAGTACATTCTACAAGAGAATATCATATTAATATTCATAATAAACAAATAATTCTAATAGTATATGACAATTAAAAATTCTTATAATACAATTAAAAAAATTTACACATTAATTATAATATAACATTTTATCCGTAAGCTGTGAATTTATAGATAAAATTTTCAAAATAATTTTTTTTTCACTTTATTTTATTGAAATTTGATAATATTTATTCGTAATTTATAAACCCTTTTTATCCGTTGGGCCAAAAATACATTATGTTTTTAATCACATGCAGTCCACATATTTTCTAATTTTTTTTAATCGGAAAAACCCTAAACACATTGAGTAAAACGTTATATGGGGCATCCTCCTCCAACACGTTCCGCCGGATGTCCTCGCAAAATCCTCCATCCGCATGCTGCGCTGCGTGTTTCACCGACCTTTGACGTTCTCAATTTCACCCATAACATCCTCAATTTCACCCATGACGTCCCTCTTACACACAACCACTTCCGTTGTGATATAATTAACACACTTTAGGTTCTTATATATATCGAGCAAGCTAAAGATAGGGGTGTGCGCCCGGTCAAAAATTCTCTTCATAATTCGAAAATTTGAGAATTCAAATCTAATTATTAGATCATTAAACGTATTCGAAACTGTATTTGACACGCTTCTCACGAACGAAGTCAAACTTTGTGACTTTGACATTTTATTAAATACAAATTTAAATATGTAACTGGGATGCGTGTCAGTAACACGATGACTTGCTGATGCACTTTTAAAACTGTAGATTGAGTTCTCAAGTAATCAAAATAGAGAGGGACTCCCATTTGGGCGCTCCCTCTGCAAACATATATGCACATATTAAATATAAATAAAATGACTCACAAAGCGGAACCCAAATTGCTTTATCAAATTATTACAGATTTACTTTCCACCGGGCTTGGGAAAGCCCCCGAAAGTAAGCCGGTTGCCAAACTGGATATTAACTTGTGTGTTTCAGTTTATGTTTATTAGCATATTTTGTTACGTAGTTCAAACATCAGTTGGAACACTAGCTGAGTCATCATCTAGGTACAGACATCAGAATTTAATAGAGGAAAGCTACAACTGATATTTCATTGATTATTTGTTGAATGTTCATATATATATATTGCTTACTGTAGGGTCCGGATCGGGTGCGAACCATCATTTACTTGCGATCTACGAACCAACGAATTTTAGACTCTTTTCCATGAATTTGATGCACTTTTTTATAAACCGAGATTTGTATGCTAAAGTTTGCGGGGAACTTTCTTTTAAGCTAAAGTTCGTGATGAACTACCTAGAAAAAGATGCTAAAGTTCGTCGGTTGCAGGTTCTCAAATAAGTGATATCATTTAATCCGGTTCCTCTTAGTGTATATGTCCTGTATTGCTTATTATCAATAATACAAGCAGTTTTGTTTTTAAACGTGTCGGACTTTTCTTTGAAATGACATTAAGTTTTTATGGAGATAAGAACAAATATCAACACTGCTTTCTCTAGTACGTGTGGACATAACATAACAACATACCAACTTTGACTACCAAAGTCAAAGTTGATAGTCTCTAGTCATTGAATGTTTCTCAGCTTAATCTTCACAGAGGCGTCACTTTGTCGTGGAGTGGAGCCAAGTTAAAAACAATGAATTGAGGATACATGTGATTTAAGTTAAAATTATGTAGTTTTAATTTAAAATTATATAATTTTAAAAAAATTTAATTATTAATTTAGAGATGTTATATTAATGAAATTACGTAATTTTGATATTATTTTATTAAAAATACGTAATTTTCGATGGACTATTTTCGGCTTGGCTCATATCCGGTGCAAGCTACAGCTATAAATGCTTAACCGCATATAGATAACCTTACAATCAAATCATCCACCTTCTCTTCTGTTTCTCTCAATGAATTTCACTAGACTTGTTTTCTCAGTCAGCTTCATGACCCTTCTGATCTTGTCCCAAAACCACTTGAGTTCTGCTGATGAATCTGTCTTACCTTCTCTGAGAAAAGATCTGACCCATCCCTTGAAATTGGAACTTAGCAATAATCATGCTCCCAGCTTTGGTTCCCTCCAAAAGCTTAGGATAAACATTAAGAGACGAGGAGGAGGAGGAGGAGGAGGTGGACGTGGCCGTTTTGTCCGTGGTCGGTCGGGTGGAACCTCAGCAGCTTCATCCATCATTCCTAACACTGTCAAGGTTTTCTCTGTGCTAGGATTTTCAGTGTTCTTTAGTTTCTTCCTTATTTAGAAATTGACTCGTTGTCACTGCTATATCTAGTTTTGTACTTATCTCATCATCAATGTTTAGTTTCCAATGTTAATCACAAGCATTTGAATCGATTAAACCCACACTATACAGACCACTAGACTTTATGGGTAACCTTCGGCAAGTTGTTTTTTCACACTTGAGAGTGAGATTTTGAAGAAGATTTTAAAACTAATCGTCAATCGAAAGAGACGACCTCGAAGTCTCTGAACAGACAAGAGACGCTATCAAAAGCGGAATTATTTTGATATTGTTCAGTTGGGAAAGAGAAGTTTAAAATCTGAGTTTTGGTGAAATTCATAGAAATTGACTTATAATTCTTCTCTGAGAAATCAACATTACGATATAGTTCGTCAAAATGATTTTATAATCTGTCGGCGACAAACCAACCATACAACACGTGATTTAATCACATCTGTCCAAATGACCAAATTAAGAGATATGCTTGATTTGTCTTTCTCATAGAAATATGTTGTTTACACCGAATCTTTTTTTTCTTGTTGAATTTATTCATATGTTATTACCCTCACTTTGTTATTATTAAAATTTTAAGTTCGGTTTTAAAACTCAATAACAAGAAAATCCCAACCAGTAATCGATGAAACTAGTTACGTGATTTAACTTTTTTTTTATATAGGAAAAACAGTTGCGTGATTTAACGGTTTGCATATTTAGTGGTTTTACCACTTATCTCAACTCAACCCTTCATAAATACTCTAATTATTAATCAATATGTTTTTTTTATAACAGTAGCGACAAAGCTACAAAAAGAACAGAGGACTTCAGTCAACTAGATAAATAAGGTAGTCTTGGGCAGCAATCTAGTCTCGTCCAGCACCAATTATAATCCATAACACGTTTAGCCAATAGGTCTGCGACGACGTTTGCCTCTCTTCGAATAAGAACAACTTTCCATTCCAAATGACGATGTAGAAATTGCATACCGGTCTTAAACCAAGCTTCTTGGGCAATACGACTATCCGGGCAAATATTAAACCACTTAACAACTTCAGCACAGTCTGATTCAAAAGTAACGCTGCCAGCTTTTAGACTATCAGCCAATTTGAAACTCTCCACCAGGCCAATTCCTTCACACTCTGCACTGTTATGGATATCAACTCTCATAATAGCTCTTACAGCCAACGCCTTGCAATTGCTATCCCTTGCAATAATACCAATGCCTCCGCCCACTCTTTCTCTCATGGCAGCATCACAATTTATTTTAATGACTCCAGTAGGAGGCGCTTTCCAATCGAATTCAGAGGTGAATAAAAATCTCATGCTAGAAAGGTATTTGGAATCATTCTGTGCAAAGGACCTTGAGAGATTTGTAACTTTATAAACTAAATCATTAAGGTTGTATCCACTTTCTCCGTGCTTCAGCTTATTCCGACTGAACCATAGCATCCACAGCGATACTAAAACCAGTTGTCTCTTTCTACTAGTAAAATGAGTCCAACTATAATGGATGATGTCAGCGAAAGACGTAGTACCTGGAAGCATACATAATTCTGTGAGCCCCAGCTGCTCCCAAGTTGCTCTAGTTATCCAGCAGTGGAGAAAAACATGAGCATATGTTTCAATCTTGTACCCACATTTTACACAACCTACATTATTGCTCATTCCGCGCTTCTGCAAGCTAATACCTGTAGGAAGAGAAGCATGGTAATCACGCCATCCAAAGATTTTGACTTTCCTTGGCACAGCCATTTTCCAATAAGCATGCCAAAACTTTTGATGTTGAGTGTAATCTGAGCACCCTTCTTCTTGGCTCCTATCCATGCCATGAACCCTCATCATTAATTTATAGGCACTTTTCAGCTCAAATTGACCAGAAGAATTTTCAGTCCATCTGATTTGGCCGTTCTGATCTTGGTTAGAACCTATCCTCAGAATTTCAAAACCTTTAACAATGCTTCTCCAACAAAAGGATGGTTTATACCCTACACAGCAGTACAACATGTCTGAACTGTGGCTGTATTTTGCTTTATATATTTTTGAAATGAACAAGTCAGGTTGAGTGTATATTCTCCATGCTTGTTTAGCAAGAAAGTGGCATTGTTGCAGATTGAAAAGCGAAATTGTGTTGTGTCAAGAAACTGACATGTGTACAAAACAAAGACATGAAAGGCGGAATACTGCCTAGCACACATAAAAAGTTTTACATTTCCTTGCATGGAATTATCTCCCCAACAGACGCCATGTTTGCACACTTTCTGACGCTTTCAGACAGACTAGAACCATGCACATCAGTAATATGCCTTTCTAGGATTACCCTGAAATAGATATCAAGCAAATGTCAAGAATTGGCACCACTAACGAAATTGAATCACGTGTAGTTTTGACATTTTTTTTTCTTAAGACACTGGCGCATGTAAGCTAGTCCAGGAAACACAGTATATGGTTAAAGACAATTAAGAAGTTAAGAAACTGAGTCTGTACCAATGGATTTGGTCTGTGACGATAACCAAGCATCATCCGCTTCTTATACTGCTCATATATATCATCATCAGGAGTGACTTCACCAGGTTGGCTAGCACCAACTCCCAAGGTATCCTTCTTCACATTTCCTGCCATTATTGGATTTGCAATCCCATTTTTGGAGCTCCCAAGACCCTCCCCTGTGGTTCAATCGCCAAAAAAGATAAGCACAATTCTCATCACTTCAGAAAAATCTGATAGTATTGACCCTTGTAATTATTGTAACAGTTGGCACATAAACGAGTGGGTCAAATTATGAACATGGGATAAGAAAATAGCTCAGACTTACCTTCTCTCCATCCCATTTTGGATAAAAGTTTATGCCCAACGTTATCTGCCTGAATCTTTGCTCTTTCAGCTGCTTCTTTGGCAGCCTTTTGTGCCGCTACATCATTGCATGCAGACATGAACTTCTCAAGCTCTTCAGGCGGAATGTAATCACCCATGTGGTGACCCTTCTTATCTGATCCTGCTAGGCCAACAAGTTTACAACGAAAATAGGCATACATAGCTGACAATGCATTTTCAGAAAAAAAAAATTGATTACTGAGTTATCATGGCAACTATAAGAACAATTCCGCCTTGGCAACACCTAGTTGTTGACAGTTTTTAGGTCAATAACTTTGGAAACTAAATCTTCAAAAATAGAAACTGAATCTTCCCGAGATCGTATGTTATCTCACACAAACAGTGTTTTTCATTCATTAGACATAAATAATTATAAAATGCATTGAAAAGGCTATATTGACTTAGGATGACTAGTGTTTCGTCGTCGTGACGGTAATCTAGCGTCATCACTCACCGTGGCGGCCTTGATTAATTTCAACTTAAACAAAAAGAACCTCCAAATCAAACAGTTCACAGTTGTCATCTAGGTTCAGTAGGCAGCTACTTCAATTAAAGTTGCACACAGCAGCCGAAACATGATTCCAAGGGGTGCAGCAATTTACAAGTCAAAATAAGAAGCCGAACCTTGAAGAGAAGCAGGTGGAGGCATTTCGTCGTTCGAATGCTTTGGTAGTTTCCGCTTTTCTTCCTGGGCAGCTTTCTTCATATAAAATTCCATCATTGCTACTGGATCTGCACTTGAAGAGGCATTTGCGCCACCTATATATGAGTAAATTTTTTTTAGCGTTGAAGCACATACCAATACATCGCTGCCAAAAGTACTTTTAATTTAAACAAACTGATATACACTAACCTAAAAATTCCAAATGAACCTAGAATTTTTTTCTCCTATTGAACATTCTACATAGGTAGCTTGTGTAAAGAGTATTTTCCTATATATGTATAGAAAAGGAGAGAGAAACGGAAATAAGCACTGAGCATTGATCATTTAGGCAGATAACTATTTTGTATTTTCTACTGAATATGAAGTCAAGATTTTTCAGCCCGATGCCATTATATATCATAAACAGGAGAGTTATTCTCCTCAACTATTCTGTTCCCCCTGGCACTCGATAAACTTTATTGAACATTACCAAAACTTATGTAACACATCCAACATAAGAGTTTACGAACATGTCAAAAACACTAACATATAAAATACCTTCCAAATTCAAATAGTTTTTTCAAAATCTTATAAGTGTGCCAAATTTTCATCTACCTGGTGCCACAGAATCAGTTGACTCATACAATGCTGAAGCAGGGATCTGATAATTTGCCTTCTGCAGATAACCATTAGGAGTTTGTTCAACTTTTATTGTTGACCCTGTATGCATTGTTCAAAAAATTGTCAAAACTTCCTGACATTCAAACTAAGTACTCATGATATATAGATCTATAAAAGTGCGTCAATCATCAAATGCACTATGTACCCTTTTTAGTAATTCACGATGTACGTGTTGAGATAGCAGAAATTCACACAAGTAATCACATATACATCGACATCACAAGTTTGATTGCAGGTGAGTCAAGTAACAGAGCCTCTAGTTTAGTTGAATAAACAGAATACCGAGAAGAGACTAACCATTATTAGATGTCCGTGACAAAACTCTTTCTTCTTCATTGAGTCTATACTCATAGTATTTATAATCAGCACAACTCTCATCAAATAAGAATCTGCCAGCGAGGGTCACAACAAAGAGATTAGTTCTCTACATGCATGCTATAGGTATGTGTATCAGCTCTTCCATTGACAGTAAGGTAAATATTGAAGTTTCATGATACAGCATGTCTTAAAGCCAATGAAGGGATACACAAAAACCTGTTCACGACAAGATATGCATGGGCATTTAAGATTGTCTCTTGACGAAGCAATTCAGTTAGTCAAGATAGTACTCAGTTCAATGTATACATATACAGGCAACAACAACCAACATAAAACCACAAAGTTCGACAAACTCGACATGAAATCTCAACTTCTGGCTAAACAGAAGTCTCGTGTATAAATAACCCAGCAATATCAGCTTCACTGTTGACTTACTTAAAAGGAGTATCTCCGGGATTCTTTTGACGAGTCACATGTTCAAATTGCCTGCCATTCTTCGCTACAAAACTTGCTAGTTTGTCTGCAACTTTCTTAACAGTAGGATCGCTTGGGGCAGAAGGGGCTGCATTTCACTTAAAGATTTGATTAAAACCAAGAGCATGAACAAGAGAAAGCAAATTACTCGTATCAGGCGAGTCAAATTTTCCAAATGGACGTCTCTTTCCCAGGACATTGATAAGGTTGTAAGATATAAGCTGCATTCATGAGACACAAAACAAATTCACGAAGGTGCTATGTTCATTCATTCCTTCAACACTTGTGAGAAAAATAATAGCTTTGTATTGCATTCAAAGGATGATAAACTAAAAATTGATAAGGGCCACTGTCTCGCATGCGTCGTTATGAGTGGGAAGGAACTATGAAAGCATACAACATCATCAGGTGAATCATGAGTGCGATGGAAACAATATAACTGATAATAGTAATAGTGACCATTGAAAGGGTTCAAGAAACACATTTTTTTCTACTGTAAGTAAATGCTTATAGCAGTAACTTCCTATAAATACAATACTAGGTGCATATGTAAGCGAATTTTACTTAATCTGCAGAAGTGTATAAAAAAAATGATAATAGGCAGCTGCAAAAAGTCCGATCAAAGCAAAGACTCATAAAACTGCAGATGCAACAATTACCAACATCTGCCGATTTTGATGATTGTTGCAGCACATTTGACTGTGTTGCCTTCTGCCTCTTAACTGATCTATCAACCAAATTCCCAACCTCAATTTCGTCTTCCTCGTCATCTCCACCAAACTTAACAGGTGGTGCAATCAGTTTGGATTTTGGCTTCAAGCTAAATGCCAGCTTTCCCGATGGCGCACTGATGGTAGCTTTCCTTTTACTATCAAATGATCTCTCCATCTCAAATTCGAAGTCTAGCAAAAGATGTTTTCCAGAGAATTTCTGTTTGCCATACAAGCTTCCAATACATTTTAGCGAACAATAAATAACAATTATAACTTCTGACGCTGTAAACAACAAAACCCTAATTTAATTCAGTTTTGAAATTTGTAAAAAAATTTACATGGAAAAAATCAACTGAAACAGAATCTGATCGTCCTCGAAACGACCCAGAAAACCCCAACTGGCATGCACAAAAAAGCTAGAAATTCAAAGGATGGAAAAGCCCTAAAATCATCCCGAATTGAACAAGAAAAGAGCGGACGAGGGAGGGTGCACAGAAGGTCCGAGGTCTTCCATACCTGGACAATCGGATTCGGTTGATCAGTGAACGCGAGGAGTATATGGATGACTTAATGCCAATCGAGAATTGACGAACGGAGATGGGAAAATTCGTTTATATGGCTGTTCAGAGTAACGATAGATTTTTTTGTTTATTTTTATACGGTTTTTACTTCTTCTTCTTTTTCTTATTTTAGTCAAGTTACAAAGTTCGGGCTGCCCTTTGATTTGGGCCGGGCGGGTCCTAATTTTGTCGATAGCTCGGCTCGGCTGCTCAATGGAAGACCTAGTTTGAGTCGGCCTTTGAAGAAAGTCACCGTAAGCTTTGGGTAGGGTTGTTGGAAGCAAACCCCATACAACAAAGTGTTCGTTCCATAATTCAAATAGCATTTTCCTTAATTATCTTTCGTATCAACACATAAAATCTTAAATAGCATTTTCCTTACAACACATGAAATCTTAAAAGTTCGAAAATTGGGGAATAAAAACTCGCATAATCTTATATCTTTGGATCCATTCAAAATAATCTTATATTTGCATGTGGTATTGGCTTATATAACACTATCATGTACTATAAATATACCAAAACTATGTAGCACGGAAACCGCAAATCCAAAAATAAGGAAAAAAGAAACCGCTGGAAACCGTTGTACTTAATATATATTAAATATATAATTAATTTTATAATTTTTTAAAATAATCAAATTTTAGTTTAAAATAATTTAATTTACCATTTAAATTCATTTATTTTCGAAAATTTTCCAAAATAAAATACAAAATTATGGACGTATTAGTGTTACTTCCAGTAATTTATTTGGTAGTAGTCGCCGTCCAATTTTTTTTTTATGGGAAGTCGCCGTCCAATTAGTGAGTCGTTAGTTTTTTACTAATCAATTTACAATATTTTGGATGCATGTACAAATTCCATTTCTGGGTTAATTTGGAATGAACAATGAACTTGGACAGCTGATCGTCTGGTCAAACGTTGAAAGATTTAGTCTTTGGTTTCCAAAATTTCACCTAATTTGATTGTGAGATGGAGAACTGATTCTGTTGACATTGAACCGATCTAATTCGGTTTTGGTTCGGATCGGTTATGTTGATGAACCTCGCAAGGATAGCCTCGCTGGAGACTTGAGCCGAGGCCGACGGCTGACATTGTTGTGGTCTAACCATCTTGATACCCAGGGAAGTCACATGTATCATCTCTGGTTGGCTGCTGATTGTGAAATAAGGGCTTGTTAGTTCGAAGGATTGCTTGGGATTTAGGGATGAGTGCGGCCAGATGTGTTGTTGGCTCTGTCCACGTTGCCAACTCTTCCAATCCGAAGCTTGTACTGAACAATTGTACACATGAACTGAATGTATATATAATATGAATAACAACATAATATTAAACAGAAATCACAAATTAGAGTACGGATAGAGTCACGTTTGACGCTGTCCTTACAAGCAATTAGACAAGAGCTTGCCAGCTACTTGTGCAAGCCATCTAGATTCACTTTCGGTATTTCCCAACCTAATTCTTAACTTTTTTATACAATTCACCTGCATGAGAAATACATAAATTCTGGTCATATTGTGATTTTCGCTGTATTGTTGATTTGGCTTTTCGGTTAAGCTTGTGTATGGTATTTGATTGATATAATGCGTTTTCTGTAATAGCCGCAGCAGATTGACATTAGACTATCACGAATCGAGAAGCGACGTGATACCATCGCTGCGCAGATGCGCATGATTCTTGAGCTTCTCCAAACCAGTTCCTCCCCTATCCGACCCAACCGCACCATCCAAACTCTTGAAAGACGAACTGTTGTTACAAGCATTTGTCATTTGTCTCGTACATTTGGATGATTTTTATATCTCTGTCCATTTGGCACGATATAAATTTTGATGACAAATTTCCATTTCATAATAAATTCTTTTTAATATAAATAATCAGATATTTATAATATCCGCCGATATTGACACGCAAAATAACCTCGCGTATTTTCGCCGGATAAACATCGAAAAATATTGTCGAACTGGTTTTATATTTACTCGTCGGAATGTCGCCGTAATCATGACTAATAATCTTCGCCGGAGTTGCCCCATATAATTCCCAGAATAAGGAACATCACTTAACTGGCGGATTGTCCCCGGAGTGCCGACGTTAGTTTGACGGGTAATGTCGCCGGATTTTCCCCGTCCTCTGAATTCGGGGGACGTTTTTTCGGGGAGAGAGTTTTTGCCGGATTTAGGCCGGTAGTTTTCTAAAATTCGTGGCAATTCTGGCGCTAATCCGGGGTGTTTATTTTGCCGATTATTATTGCAAAATTTGTAGTGTAAGCTAAGTTAGTGTAAGCTCACCGAAGTTAATCTAAGGTAAGCTAGTGTAAGTTCACCTAAGTTAGTCTAAGCCAAGTTAAGTTAATTCTACACTCGCCTCGTTCAATCTAAGCTAAGCTAAGCACCTAAACTAATTTTCCGAGCTCAAAAAAACAAACCCTAAGTACCGCATATAGGGAGGCCAAGCGGGTGGCTCAGTGGAGCGCCCCCTGCGTGTCAAAAAAGACTCAGGGTTCGAAGCCCTCAGCTAACATTCTAACCAACTAAGGCCCTGTCCATTAGAACTTAAGTTTTTGACGGTTAAGATAAGATAAGTTCTTTTCAATCAATATAAGTTAATATAAGTTACTTTCAGTTAATATAAGTTTCAGTTAAGTGAAGATAAGATAAGTTACTTTCAACATACCATCATCATCATACCATCATCATATCATCATCATCATATCATACCATACCATCATCATATTATCATCATCATCATACCATCAGCATATCATATCATCATATCACCATCATCATCATATCATATCATCATACCATCATCATCATCATATTACTATTCATCAGCATAACATCATCGTCATACTATTCATCATCATCATATTACTATTCATCATCATCATATTACTATTCATCATCATATTACTATTCATCATATTACTATTCATCACCATCATCACAACCATCATCATCAGTATACTACTATTCATCATCATTATATTACTATTCATCACCATCATCATATCCATCATCAGTATATTACTATTCATCGTCATCATAATATTACTATTCATCATCATCAGCACAACCATCATAATGTTATGATGATGATGGTATGTTGATGATGATGGTATGATGATGATGGTATGTTGATGATGATGGTATGATGATGATGGTGTGATGATGATGGTATGATGATGGTGATATGATGATGACGGTATGATGATGATGGTATGATGATATAATGATGATGATGATAAGTTAATATGAGTCAATATAAGTTTCAGTTAAGTTAATATCAGTTAATATAAGTTAATATCAGTTAATATCTGTTAATATAAGTTAATATCAGTTAAGATCAATTAAGATAGGTTAAGTTTCAGTTCAAATGGACAACGCCTAACACTAATCCATGTATCAAAAAAAAAAGTACCGCATATAGGATATGCTATATCAACCGTCAATGTCTTATGACTATAGTTTTGAAAAGTAGGTATGCTCATACAGTTCCACCAATTTATGGTTATGACTTATGAGATAGTTTTGTCCTTCTTTTAATTGAATAAGTGAATCTTTTATGATATATTGATCTATCATATTGCCATTCAAAATTCAACATAAAAAAAAGAAGGAAAAGTATATATTGGTGCCCTCAATTACCAGTCTTTTTCAATCGAAGGTCTAAACTATCAAGTTTTCCAATCAAGGGTATAAATTAAAAAAATGAATTGATCAATTTGCGAACACTGAGCACCGTAGCTTTACCGTGATTAAATTACGAACTCAATCACGTGAACCCCGTTGAAAATAATCCAATGATCTCATCATAAACTTTTAGCGTATTGAATTGATATTTCTTCTTTAACACCAATAGACTTTTTTATTGAGTCGTTATTAACGGGATTCACATGGTTGAGTTTACAATTTAATCACGGTGAATTTACGGTGCTCGGTGTTCAAAATTTGGTTTTTTTATTTTTTATTTTGCCCTTGATTGAAAATTTTGATAGTTTGAAATTTCAATTGGAAAATGACGATAATTCTGAGCACAAATATGTACTTTTCCCAAAAAAAAAATTATATAACATCTCAGTATTTCTTAATTATTGAAAATATCATTTTAAATTGTAGTGAGTGTTCGAGGTAATGCGAACGGAACTTAACTTCGAATTATAGAATTTTTTTCTTTCAAAATGACATGTATGAGTTTCAACATATCCAAAATGATCCAAATGAGTTTGACATTTCAGTTTTGACATATTTTAACAAAACCGGATCGCCAGGATCCGATTTTTTGAAAAACGCATGAAACCGATTCTTAGGAAATCGATTTTATTAAAAATAGGTCAGAACTAAAATAGATCATTTTAAATATTTCTCAAACTCAAATGGATCATTTTTGAAAACAAATTCCGAATCATACTCATACTGAGGTTTCTGCCTTCGAAACCTCCTCATCGCCGTAAAACTTTTTGACTCTAGTTCAAGTTAAGTGTTCAACACATGAGGAAGTCCTTTTATTGTGTTAGATCATAAATAGACGTAGTCTTGTCTTGTCTTTATCACAACAGCTATAAAGTAAATGCTCATGTGATTCCTCGGTCCTACAACGCAGCAAATTCCAAAAACGCCCATCGAATTCAAATAATGTACTCCCTCCGTCCCGGTATTTTCTTCTCATTTGAGATTTGGCACAGTTTTTAAGAAAAATAATAAAGTAAGTTATTGTGAGTGTAATAAAGTAAGTGTGATAAAGTAAGTGTGAAGATAAATGATTAAATAAGGTGGTTGTGAGTGTGATAAAGTAAGTTATTTTGGAAATGAGAAGAAAATTTTGGGACGCCCAAAAAGGAAAGTGAGAAGAAAATTATGGGACGGAGGGAGTAGTATCGAATGAAAATTAATGCTTTAAAATTAAGATCAACCCTAAATCTGATATTTGATGCAAATTATAAACTAACGAATTATGATATATTTTATTAAAAATAATATAATTCGTAGGAAAGTTTTGTATAATAGTTTGTGGCTTGCACGTTTGCCTTTGATCTTTTTTGTGATGCTTTATCTATTTAATATTTATCGAATTTAGTATCTTAGAAAAATGATCCGGTGCAAAGGACATATTTTATAAAATATATAAACTAATCACAGCTCTTGAATCCGGGCAACCACTGGACTACTCCACTTTGCCCTAATTTAATATTTATTGGATTCGGTATCTTCTATATATATATATATAATCTCTTTAACTTTAAGAAAAGTGAAAATTTTATCAGAAGAGCAATATTTTGTTTTTGTTACTCAAATAATGGAATTAATGAATTAGACAGTCTCACATGGAGTCTCAAGTTATGACTACTGACAAAGGTGGCCCGTGGCTGAGCATTAACCCCACAACCCTTAAATGCCCTTCACCCAACTGCTCCCCTGTCGTCCCCCACCACCGCATCCTCATCCACCCAATACAAAAATCCCACTCTCTCAACCGACAGAGACACGCAAAAATGGAAGATCACACTCTCCACCTCCTCGTCATCATCCTACTCGTAGTCACTCCATCCATCTCAGCCTGCCCCCCGTCCGACCTCTCCGCCCTCCTGGCCTTCAAATCCTCCCTCCAAGAACCCTCCATAGGCATATTCAACACTTGGACAGGTACCAATTGCTGCGACAACTGGTACGGCGTCTCATGCAATCCCGACACTCAACGCGTCGCGGATATCAACCTACGCGGCGAGTCCGAAGACCCCATTTATGAAAAACTCGGCAAAACCGGTTACATGACCGGTTCCATTTCCTCATCCGTTTGCAAGATGGACTCACTCACAACTTTAGTCATCGCCGATTGGAAAGGCATCTCTGGCTCGATCCCTTCATGCCTCTCTTCCCTTCCAAAACTCCGCATTCTCGACTTGATCGGCAACTCCCTCTCCGGCCCCATCCCTTCCAACATCGGCACGTTGTCAAAGCTTAAAGTTCTCAACTTCGCTGATAATCTCCTCACCGGCCAGATTCCCTCCTCCATAACCCAATTGCAAGATCTACGCCATCTTGACGTCAGCAACAACAAGCTATCAGGTAACATACCTCAAAACCTCGGTAACCTACTCATGCTGAGTAGAGCATTGTTCGCCCGAAACGACCTCTCCGGCCCGATCCCGACCTCCATTTCCAGCTTGCACCGCTTAGCTGACCTGGACCTCTCCATAAACAAGCTCTCCGGCCAAATTCCACCTCAGCTGGGACAAATGCGAGTCCTCTCGACTCTCAATCTCGATAACAATCTCCTCACAGGTCCAATCCCATCTTCCATTCTGAGCAACTCCGGTATAAATATTTTGAACCTCAGCCGCAACGGGATCGAAGGGAATATTCCTGATGTGTTTGGATCCAAGACGTATTTTAGTGTGCTGGATTTGTCGTACAACAGGCTGCGAGGGAATGTACCGAGATCGCTATCTTCTGCGGCGTATATTGGTCATTTGGATTTGAGCTTCAACCATCTTTGTGGACCTATTCCGACTGGAGCTCCGTTTGATCACCTCCAGGGAAGCTCCTTTTCCAACAATGATTGTTTGTGTGGATCGCCGCTCTTGCATACTTGCTAGAGGTGGATCCCAAGGGGGTGCTTGTGTATGTTTCGGAAAGTGTCGTGCTCTGTTCGTAATTATTTAAACTTGTTGTTTTTGTGATCTGTTTTTATGTTCAACGTCAACCCTTACATAAAATGAGAGATTTATTATACATATATGTTAAGAGGGGGTGTTCAAATGTTATAGCTCCTTAGAGTGTTATGTGTTATCTTGAATGCGATTTGTTGAATGGTACAGGAATAGTGCCGGAATAGTGTTTGTTTTTTACTGTTGATGGATTTTGGTAGTAGGACACGTGGCGCGCCCACAAAACACGGGGATTTTGGATGTGTGGCTAAGATTGGAGTAATACATAACACTCTAAGAGGGTGTAACATTTGAGCGCTCCTCTATGTTAAGATTCTTATAATATAAGGGGGAACAAATAAGGGATGAGAGGAATATGCGTGAATTGTCTTTTTATTTAACATTTCTTCTTTACAAAGATACATATTTATTAGCATTACATGGAAAGAGAAAAAATCAGGTATAAAGTTGATTTTTTGGTAAAAACTACAAACAAATTATAGTCATTGATCTTATGATTTGGATAGATAAGATTAAATCCTGATTTTTTGTGCATTTTCTCGGTGACGAATTATATGGAAAAGTGACAAATTATGTCATCTTTTTCGTTTTTCGGCGACGAACTATATGTCGATTTTGACGAACTTTTTCGTTTGTACCAAAAATCAACTTTGTACCTGATCTTAACCCATATAGAAATAATCAGATGACATAGACTTTGACACATATAAATATGAATAAAGATGTGGTGCTCTAAATAAGAGTGTAAATAAGATAAACTAAAGGTTAGATAACCCAACGTTGTATACATGTATATCTAGAGGAGCGTTCAAATGAGGCAAGACAAATAAGAATGAGTCAACGTGAGGCACCATCTCATCCATCCATCAACCTTCCGTACATTGTGAGCGCGCCACGTGGCAAATAGTAAAACCCACTACCAACAGTAAAAAGCAAACAGTAAAATCCCACTACCAACACCTTTAAATCTCAACCATTAAATCAATATGATCAATGACCAAGATCATGCCTCACTTGCCTCATTCTTATAACCTTGCCTCAACCGAGTGCTCCCCTATACATATCATAACAAAGATAAAATTTTTTTTGATGAATAACAGGTCGACATATGGATTCAATTGGAAATTCATCTAATTATGATGGGAAAATGATTTACTTTCATAGAGTTATTCCATTTATAAAATTAAGTAGCCTTATTGAGTATAAGAGAGTGTTTGGTTAAGAACTTCTCACAATTCGAGAACTTAAGAATTTAAATATGACAATTGGATCAAATTGTTTTTTTGAATCAAAAGTTAATACGTGTTCCACTATCTTCAATTCTTTCGTGACGGGCTTTCAAACTTTGATTTTTGTCAAAAATGTAATTTTGAAAGTGCATATAGATAAATTTTTTGATTGAGATTGCATCACAAAGTAACAAAATTAGTGAGACACGTGATGATTGAATGCTTCAAATCAGATTGGTGGTGGAAATTAAAGTGCGCTTCTCATACAGTATATTTATAAAACTATATCATTTTTATAATTAATTATCTTTAATTTGACGGTACACAATCTCATAAATATCATTTTCGTTGGTTTGATTTTGAGTTCATTAAGTGATTTCAAGTTGATCTCAAATGAATTCTGTAGACTCATATTAAAACCTTTTTAAATTTTCATTGAATATGCAATAAACTGGATTATGTGGTACTTCAAGGATCCTATACTTTACCGTCAGAATAATTTCAGTGTCTTAGTAATAGTTATGAGTAAAGATCACGCAAATCATATTTTTGGTGCAAATTGTAAAATTTGCCAAAAGTGGATTGTAATTCGTCGCCAAAAAACCTAATGTACGACGTAGTTCGTCAAAAGTGATTTATAATTCGTTGCAAAAAAATCATTCATACGGTGAGATTTAATCTCATTCGTCCAAATGACGAAATCAAGGGCTGTCATTGGTTTGTATTTTTTTACAAATATGTTGTTTGCACTTCTAATAGTTATATTCAAACAGAAAATGGATCCGGTGCAAAGGACATATTTTTGTAAAAAAAACAAAACAGTGACAGTCCTTGATTTGGTCATTTGGACAGTTGAGATTAAATCCTGTATTAAATCCCGTTTATGGTTAATTTCTCGGCGACGAATTATAAATTATTATCGACAAACTATACCGTACTTTTGGTTTCTCGGCGACGAATTATAACTCAGTGTTGACGAACTTTGCATTTTGCACCAAAAATTTAATTTATATCTGATCTTTTCTGTATTCAAACAAACATAAGTCAAATAATGAACAATTTTCTATAAGAAAACTACTTATATATATATCTTTATTAATCTCTAATATAATATACTATTGCAAATCTTTCAAAGAATATATATAAATGGGTGTGAATATAATATACTTTATCAGAGGAAAGATCAGGTGCAAAACAGATTGTTAGTGTAAAATGAAAAGTTCGTCAAAACTGATTTATAATCCGTCGTCGAGAAACCAGAAGTACGACATAGTTCGTTAAAAGTATTTTAAAATTCATCGCCGAAAAATTAATCATAAATGAGATTTAATACAAGATTTAATCTCATCCGTCCAAATGACCAAATCAAGGGTTGTCATTGATTTGTATTTTTTACAAAAATATACCATTTACATCGGATCTTTTTTCTACTTTATCATACATTGTTTTTAAGGAACAGAAAAAATGTGCAGGAAATTCCATCTTATTTATCTTGATTTATTCATTTTCTCAAACAAACACCTCTAAAAATAAAATAAAGATCTAGCACCACTTAAAGTATCACCAGGACTATTGACCGACATAAACTTATTAGACACGAGTATGAAGGAATTCAATTGGTGAGCAATGCGAACCAACCAACCAATCACACGGGTCTTTAAGCCGCATGGTATCTCGGACAGAGAGTCTCGACTTTCAGCCACACAATATGGAATCTGACCTCAGGTTAAAAGTCTATGTGTCGTACGAACGAAGGCTTTTTTTCGGCTGTCCATTAGCTTCCATTTTCGCCCTTGTGCTCAGCAGAATTGATACACCCACAGTCGGATGATCCAAGTTCTTGTTGATTAATACATAGTTTTATCATTTATGAGTGTGACACAAAGACATCGGACAATTTATTCACTAAGATGCGCTTAATACGGGTGGCAGAACAACGATTGTTAAATGTACGTGCCAAAGAGACATTGTCGTCTATCATTGGCAAGGTTCATTTGGGCACCACACAGGTCGAAAGCTGTTCCTGCTTTCCGGATGAGCCATGGGAGGGTGAAACCAGTGAGTATGTGATGATGGAATAATCGGAGCCCTATCTGTTAGTTCTTTTGTGGCATGAAGTTTGGCAAAATGACTTCAAGTTGTTCTAGCATTAAGACAAGGAATTGTTCTAGACCATGGTGAAACTCTGGCGTTGAACACGACTGCTGCAGTTGAAGTTACCTAAACCGAAGTGCTTAGAGGACATGATGTCAAAGGAGGTTTAGGAAGCTTTGTTCGAGATATACGGCGCTGACAGTTGGAGATACTGTCACATCACCCACTGTCACAAGGGCGGTGGACAATGTTAGTGGATAAAGATATATGGCGCTGACAGTTGGAGATACTGTCACATCACCACACTGTCATAAGGGCGGTGGACACTGTTACAGGTTAAAGATATACGACGCTGACAGTTGGAGATACTGTCACTACACTGTCTCAAGGGCATTGGACATTGTTGCTGGATAAAGATATACGACGCTGAACAGTAGAAGATACTGTTCAACAACTATCTATAAATACATTGCTGGGTTTCGAAGTCACACATCCATCTCAAAAGTTAAGCACTCATACACACTTAGAGAGAGAGGGAGATAGATCAGTGTTGAGCTCTTCATTCCGTAAAAGGTGACCACTGTCTATGAGTTCAACACGTACGAGTCAATCTGTTCCAGCTGCTGGTCGAGATTGACTGTTGCACGAATCAAAGTTGCACGAATTGAAAATAGCTGTTGCTAAGTCTTCGGGAGAAGATAAGACGGACACAGAGAGTGAGTCTCCGTTCTAGGGGGAGCCTAGATCACTTCTGTCTTCGGGAGAAGATTTGGTGGACAAAGAGAGGGTCTCAGATTTAAGGGACCTTAGATCGTAATTCACTGGAGTGTTAGAAGGAGTCTGCAAACATAAGACCTTGTACTCTACACTTGATTATAGTGAATTGCTTTCCACCTAGCTTGGAATAAGCCCTCCAGACGTAGGCTCGTTAACGCCAAACTGGGTATCATTTCATGTATGCTAGTTTTTGTCCTAACTGCTTTTATTAGCGTGCTAACTTGTTCTCCTTAAGGAGTTCAACCAGTAGTTCGAACAGCTAGCTGGTTAATCACCTCACTACATATATAGAGTAATTTCAATTAGTATCAGAGCAGGACATTCAACACACAGAGTGTGATCCAGCTTCCGTTTAAGATGAGTATGAATGAAGGGCGGAACATCAGCAGGTCTCCGCTGCTATAAGGGCCGAACTATGACTACTGGAAATTTAAGATGAAGGCATTCTTGAAATCTTTCGATGAGAAGGCTTGAAAAGCTGTGTTGATTGGATGGACTTCTCCGACCATAAAGGATCCTGAAGGAAAAGATGTGCCTAACCCTAAAGAGCTGTGGACTGTGGCTGATGAGACGGCTGCTGTTGGGAACTCAACTATTTTTTCAGCCGTGGACAAGAATATCTTCAAGCTCATTGCAAAGTGTGAGATTGTCAAGAATGCATGGGAGATACTCAGAACTGCTCATGAAGGCACATATAAAGTTAGGAACTCTCACATGCAGCTGATCGCTTCAAAGTTCGAAGATCTGAAGATGAAAGAGGAGGAAACGATTGCTAAGTTCAACGCTAGAGTTTTGGACCTCTCAAACAAGTCAGCCGCTTTGGGAGTTTCCATGAAAGAAGAGAAGCTTGTGAGAAAAAAGTTTTGAGGTCGCTCCCTCAACGCTTTGCTATGAAGTTGACTGCCATTAAAGAAGCATAAGACATTACTAAGATGAAGCTTGACGAAATCATGGGATCCCTTAGAACATATGAGATGAACTTTCCAGATCATGTGCAAGCAAAGAGAGCTAAAGGTGTTGCATTGAAGGCTGTTGTGATGGAGGAACAGGTAGACGTCGACGACGTGTCCGAACAACTTGTTGTGATGGCCAAAAACTTTGAAAGGATCATAAAGACGCGGAACATGCATGGAACTAGTCAAGGACAACAATCCACTTCTTATTTTCAAAGTCGAAAAGGAGGAAACTTTCAGTGGAAAAACAGGCCTGGATAAAACAACCAAGAGTCCAAGGGCGATAACGGCAAAGAAATTCAATGTAGGGAGTTCGAAGGCTTTGGACACATCCAAGCTGAATGTGTTAACATCCTCAAGAAAAATGAGAAGGCTTATGCTGTCAACCGGAGTGATAGTGAATATGCGGATAATCACCAAGAGGATGAATCGAACAAGTTCGTTGCACTCACCAGCTTAATTGAAGAAGAAAGTGAAAAGAGTGACAACTAGTATTCAACCGCTAAGTCTGAACACCCTGCTGAAGAGTCATATATCACTAATGATAAAGAGATTACCGATGAATCAATTGCTGAAAACTACAAGTTGCTCTTCGAGAAATGGCAGATGGTGACTAATTCTAGCAAAAAAACTCTGCTCAACAGTAGCTAAGCTGAAGGATGAAAAGGAGAAAATATGGGAGGAAGCTGATGTCCTAATTGCACAAAAGGTTGAACACGGGAAGCCATTTCGTCTCTGAAACTTCAGATGAAGGAAATCAAGGATGAGCAGGCGATCTTGATGGGCAAAAGGCAGAACTTCTCGCAGTTGTCTCATCGTTGAGAATGCATGTGGAGAAAGAAAGAGATAAACACCATGAAGGCATAGAAGAGCTAAAGAAAATATATGTTGTCCTAAGCCGAAGAGAGATGCTCAACTCTGGAACTACTAACCTAGACTCCATTCTCATGCCACAAAGAAGAGCTGAAAGCAGTAAAGGTCTCGACTTCACAGGAGAAAGCACTTCTGGCAAGACTTTTTTTAAGGCCGAACATCAAGTGAAGAGGGAGTTGAATAAGTGTCTTTTGTCCAATCAGAAAAGATCCAATTGAGAATGGAGAAGAGACACAAGAACATGCTGGTTCTGCAACCAGAAGAGGCATATCAAGCCGAGGTGGCATGAGTCCTTGCTGAGCGCAAAAAGTTACAACAGAGAACTACTCCAAGGATGAGACGAGTATGGAGAGTGAAGCAAAAATAGGAAGTGTGCTTCTTCGCATTCAGCTCAACCGATAACATGAAGAAAGAACGCTGGTACTTTGATAGTGGATGCTCTACTCACATGACAAGTAACCCTAGTCATCTCACACATATTAAACCTTTGGACAAAGTTTGCTTTGTTACATTTGGAGGTGGAGAAAAGGGCAAGGTGATCGGCTGTGGGACACTAAAGGTCCCGGGTCTATCTGAGCTCATGGAGGTACTTCTTATTGACAGATTAAAGACGAATCTCATAAGTATCAGTCAACTGTGTGATGGAGGCCACCACGTGAAGTTCACACCGGACGCATGTCGGGCGATCAACAAGAATCGAGAATCTCTGATAGAGGGAATTAGATCGTCAAATCACTATTATCTGCGAGACGTTAGTCGAACAGTGGCTGAGACAACATGCCTGGCTAGTTAAAGTGAGGAGATGGAACTAATGCATAAGCATGTGAGACACTTCCACTTTAAGACACTGAATAAAGTCTCTGCAAAAGGCACTGAGAAGAGGTGCTATGAACTGTTAAAAGACAAGAAACGAACTGATGATGTGATGGAGTCAATCAATGTAACTGTGAAGGGTGTGGAAGCTATCAGATGGTTACTCGCTCTGGCCTGCTCGTTGAAGTTCAAACTGTCCTTGATGGATGTCGACATTGCGTTCTTGAACAGACTGATGAACGAAGAGGTCTACGAGGCAACACCCATGGTATTCGAAGATGTGCACCACCCTGACCACGTGCATGGTTTCAAGAAGGCCTTGTATGGCTTAAAGCAGGTGCCCAAAGCATAGTACGAACAACTCACAATGGATCTCATTGACCATGGCTCTGTTCGAGGGGGAGTACACAAGACCGTGTTTGTCAAACACACCATGTCAGATTATATCACTGCACAAACTTATGTTGATGATATATTGTTCAAATCTAGTGCACAGAGACTCTCTCTCTGTGTCCGTCTGATGTCCTCCCGATGATCAAAGTCTTCTCCCAAAGACTTAGCAACATCTAGTTTCAATTCGTGCAACTTTGATATGTGCAACAGTGAATCTCGAGCAGCAGCTTGAACATACTGACTCGTACGTGTTGAGCTCGTAGATAATGATCACCTTCTACGGAATGAAGAGCTCAACACCGATCGATCTCCCTCTCTCTAAGTGTGTATGAGTGTTTAACTTCTAAGATGGATGTGAGACTTCAAAACCCAGTAATGTATTTATAGATAATTGTTGAACATTATCCTATACTGTTCAGCGTCGCATATCTTTATGCAACAACAATATCCAACGCCCTTGAGACAGTGTAGCAACAGTATCTCCAACTGGCAGTGTCGTATATCTTTATCCAAGTACAGTGTCTACCGCCCTTGTGACAGTGTGGTGATGTGAAAGTATCTCCAACTGTCAGCAATGTATATCTTTATCCAGTAACAGTGTCTAGCGCCGTTGTGATAGTGTGGTGATGTGACAGTATCTCTAACTGTCAGCACCGTATATCTTTATCCAGTAACAGTGTCCACCACCCTTGTGACAGTGTGTTCTGTGACAGTATCTCCAACTGTCAGTGCCTTATATCTCAAACCAAACTAACTAAACCTTCTTTGACATAATGTCTTCTAAGCACTTCGGTTTAGGTAACTTTAATCTGTAGCAGCCATGTTCAACGCCAGAGTTCCACCATGGTCTAGAACAACTCCTTGTCTTAATGCTAGAACAAATTAAAGTGGTTTTACCAAACTTCACGTCACAAAACAACTAACAATCCACCACTTGGCATTTTTGGCAAAATAAAAGCATCTGTTGAACTGACACGACTTCAAGTATTCTCCCCCTTTTTGCTATAAATGGACAGGAAGTAAGTTCACAAGCGTCTAGGTGCAAGGCAACATCAAGCAAGAACCTTATAGTAGTCATTAAGGCCAAGAGATGTGTCCTCCTTTCAGATATCATCTTTTCACCACTGCGTCCCATATCACAGTCAGCTAGTTGGACCTGTTCAAGACTCTCTTCGATAATACACGTGAAACATCTGCTGAAAGGCCACTTAACACCTTCTTCTTCTCTTTCTCGTTTAGCGGCATTGACATAGCTCTCTTCGTCACATTCTGCCAGGATAATCTTTCGATGAAGCAACCTATCACTAAAGAATCCTTCCCTCAATTTTTATTTCTTTTGGGTAGCTATCTTCCATCAAAACCCCTTCACCCTAGGCTTAGGTAGTACAACAAGTGGAGAACTAGGTTCGCGAGTCTCCCCCTGCATATCTGCATCCTCTTCTGACTCTGCCGATGCTTCAACGATATCCTTCGAACCCAACTCGTGGTTGGAGGTCTCATTACCAGAACTTACATAAAAACAATAGGATATACCTAAGATGTCCATATTTAGGACAGTTAGTTGTCCCAAACTTTTCTAGCAATGTTCACCACAACTTCTCGCACAATTTGTTCCACGAACAGCTTGGACATCCTGACAGTGGTTATCCACTCCACCTCTTATTTTTCTTCCCAGGCATGTCCTACACATCACGATCCACAACTTCTTGTTCCTCTTCCGGAACAGTCTGTATCGGTTCAAGCGATTTTGCTTTGCCAGCCTCTAGAACATTCGCAATAACCTTCTTGTTTGTTTTGGCAAGCTCTACTCCCCTGTAACACTGCTGACCTTCATTTTCTTAGAGGCACGCACCTCTCCTTCATTTGTACGAACACCAACTTGAACAATATTCATGTCCATATGGGCATCTGCTGGAACCACCACTAGTACCTCAACTTGTACATCCCTAGTTGTCTTCTTCGTCCTCTTTGGTGGCTTGTTTTGTGCAGTACGTTGCACTACAACAGGTTCCTCTTCTTGAACATCCTCTATAACAACCTTTGGTTGTTCTCCTTCTTCCTGAGGATCAACCTCTTCATCATCACCGGTTTGATCCACCTTCATATCTCCCTCTGGACCGGCATCCTCGAACATCTTATCAACCGAGTCCCCTTCTTCGTTTTGTAACCTCTCAGTCTTGGACTCTCTACCATCTGCTTCACCATTCGCCGGAACATCTTCTTGTTCCTCAACTTCCTCAGACTCCATATCTGCTCCACCATCTGTATGACCAGACTCATCATCTGGATAAGATATTTGATCCTTCTCTTCTCCTCATAGAATTCCTTACTTGCGTTAATAGCTTAGGATAATAACTTCTCTTCAACTACCCACGACAACATGTCAGCCTTTAAGAATATAACTTTCATAGTCCTGGCTGACCAGCTCGATTCTGAACATTTAGGATCACAGTGTCTCATACTCTGCATTATCTAGCGGCTTGGTGAAGATATCTGCCAATTATCGATCTATAGTCACATGCTTCAACGCAATCACCTTCTTCTCCATAATTTCATGAATGAAGTGATGCCTTATGCTAATAAGCTTGGTCCTCGCACATACTCCAACTGAATTGGCAATGTCTGGTCTGCTGACAGTCATGTAAAACAAGTTGCCTATCATGTTCCTGTACAGAGTCTGATCAACACCTGTACTGGCTTGGTCTTTGGTGATCTTCACATGTGTTGCGGATGGGGTTCTTTTATGACTTGCTTTCTCCAATTCGCACTTCTTGAGAAAATTTATCGCACATTTCCTTTTGGAGATGAGAATATCATCAGTCTTGTGCTTTACTTAAAGTGCAAGAAAGTAGCTCATCTCTCCCACCATACTTATTTTGAGCTCGCTTTTCATCTATTCAACGAACTGATCGACCAACTTTTGGGCGCTAGATTCAACAATATATCATTAACATAAGTTTGTGCGGCGTTATAATCTGACCTGGTGTGTTTGACAAGCACGCTATCAGTTAGAGATACTGTCACATCACCACACTATCACAAGGGCGGTGGACACTGTTGGTGGATAAAGATACACGGCACTGACAGTTGGAGATATTGTCACATCACCACACTGTCACAAGGGCGATGGACACTCTTACAGGATAAAGATATACAACGCTGACAGTTGGAGATACTTTCACATCACCACACTGTCACAAGGGCGGTGGACACTGTTATTGGATAAAAATATACGACGCTGACAGTTGGAGATACTGTTACTACACTATCTCAAGGTCGTTGTACGTTGTTGCCGGATAAAGATATACGACGCTGAACCGTGGAAGATAATGTTTAACAACTATCTATAAATTCATTGTTGGGTTTTGAAGTCCCACATCCATTTCAGAAGTTAAACAGTCATACACAAATAGAGAGAGAGAGAGAGGGAGATCGATCGGTGTTGAGCTCTTCATTCCGTAGAAGGTGACCATTGTCTACGAGCTTAACACGTACGAGTCAATCTGTTCAAGGTGCTGCTCGAGATTGACTATTGCATGAATCGAAACTAGCTATTGCTAATTCGATCTTCGAGAGAAGATCAGACGGACACAGAGAGGGAGTCTCTGTTCTAGGGGAGCCTAGATCACTTCTGTCTTCGGGAGAGGACTGCAATCTTTGGAAGAAGATTTGGTGGACAGAGAGAGGGATCTCAAATCTAAGGGGAGCTTAGATCGTAGTTCACTGGAGTGTTAGAACGGCTGTTTGAGAGGGAGTCTACAAATATAAGACCTTGTACTCTAAACTCGATTATAGTGACTTGTTTCTACCGGGCTTGGGATAAGCCCCCCTAGACGTAGGCTCGTTAATGTCGAACTGGGTAACATGTCTTGTGTGCTAGTTTCTATCCTAACTACTTTTATTAGCCTGCTAACTTGTTCTTCCTAAGGAGTTCAACCAGTAGTTCGCCCACTTGTTTCTCGAGAAGAGATGGGAAACATGCTCAATATCATTTGATTGAATAGTTGACTCAGCTCCTTGTTGTTTGAAGAAACCCTCCACTTCAATTGATTTTTTTTTTCACTTTTGTCAAATAGAACCTCTTAAAGTGGTTATGCCTTATATTCCTTTCTTCCTTTGCCCAGTCGACTCTCGTCTGTGTCAGCTGTTCCTAAGCCGCCTATCGAGATGTGCAAAAGACTCTATTCGCCCTTAGCTGGTTCACCTCACTGCATGTACAGAGTAATTTATCATTTGGTATCCGAGCCAACACGTAAGAGGCGACTTAGGAAGGAGTGACCTGGAATTGGGCTACCTGATCGCCCAAAGAGGCCAGAGTGGGCAACTAGAGTAGGCCAACGTGGTCGAGCTTTGCAGTGACCGCCTAGAAGGAGCGACCTGGGAGAGGGTTACCTGATTGCCCCGAGGGGCCAGAGTGAAGCTTCCTATCGTGAGCGTTTGGAGCCGCCAACAATCAATTTTGTCAGGATCATACCTTAGAAAAGATCAAATCAGTGTAGTGCAGAGGAATGTCCGGAAAACTAGTCAAACAAAAGTTAATGATCATATGGGGACATTACTGGAGCATGCCCAGGAAAACCAACTTTCTACTGGAACTTAAAAAGAGCTTCTAGGTGGTGATGGAATCGGACGTCATTGATCCTAATGGAGACCTAAGATGACGGAACAACGCACTAACGGCTGGCAAGCAACGAAGCCCAACTTTCGACTTTGGGGACAAGGTCGGTCTTCGAGGGCGGGGTATTGATAGACCCTCAGTCAGATGCAGTGGCGGTTCCAGGGGGCCTGGACCCCTCTTGATTTTTCGAAAAAAACTACACCTCGTAGGGATCGAACCCAACTCTCTTTAATTTTATGTTACAATTCTACCAACTCATCTATCAAGTTTATACATCCAAACTAAACTAAAACTAGATATGAATCTGAAGTTGATTTTTGGTTTCAATTAAGTGTGTTTTACTATTAAATCACACTCAATTTCATATTATTTACTTTTTCTCACATTGATTGACTTATTTTTCGATCAATAAGCTATAAAAATAAAATAAAATATATATTTATTGATTAAAATTAACTCTAAGTAATATAAATTTTATTATTAACAATTTAAATATATTTAATATTTAAATTTTTTACCACTATCTAAAAAATTTTTTGGGCCCCCTATCGAAAGCCGCTGGATCCGCTACTGGTCAGATGGCTTAAGGTTTTGTTGATCAATGCGAACATTCTATGGGTGTGACATAAGGGCCCCAGACAATATACTCACTAGATGCGCTTAATGCGGGTGGCGAAATAGTGATTGTTAAAGATACGTGCCACAACGACATTGCCGACTACCATCGTTAAGGTCCATCAGGGCACCACATTGGTCGGGGTCTGTTCATGCTTACCCGATGAGTCCATGGGAGAACGAAACCAGTAAGTATCGGATGATGAAATGGTCAGGATTCTAACAAGAAATGTTTAAATCGCCCCGAAAGCATGGCTTGATAAAAGTCTTTCAAGCTAAGCACGAGATGAGTTGACCTGAACACCTATTACATCATAAAATGCTAATCTTCGATAATTAAAATTACACCTATTATATGATTTCATGTAGAGGTGGCAAATATGGCGGGCGGGCGGGTTAGTGGACAGGTTCTTAATGGACAAGGGTTGAACCCTATAAAACCATTTTAAGTTAAAGGGTTCAATGGACGGGTTCTTAATGGGTAGAGGGTTAAAGGATTAAACCCTTCAACCCTTTAAGAGCCCTTTTAACCATTTGAACTCTCTTAACTTTTTGGACCCTTTTAACTCATTTAAGCATTTTTAACCCTTTTAACTCATTAAATGGAAATATAAATAAATTTTAAATCTGATATGTTTTATATGTTTTATTTGTTTATAAAAACTTTTATGTACATATGTTAAAATTAATATTAATTTAAACAATTTACTAGGCCGGTGATGAAGTGATGTTCACTTGAATTAGCTTGCGGAGTCGACGAGTCAGGACGTGTGAGGGACTGAGGGCACTGCGGCTTCCGGAGTCGGCACTCGACAATTTTATTTCCGAAGTAGGTAACTTGCGTCAAGCGTTTGACTATTTTTATGTTTATTATATCAGTCTTTTTGCGCAATAGACTGCATGTAATTTGGACTTTGAACCAGGCAGCACCAAGTCTTAAATTGTAGCACTACTCAGATCTAAAGCATCAATACCCAATAAAATTCAAAAGTCTTAACTTCACGGGAGAGTCGAGGTCACTTTTAAATGAGAACAAAGACAAACCAGATTCAGGGATTTCCACAAATGAAGATCATCACCCTTTTAGCCATGCTGAGGCTCAAGCATCTGAATCCCTGCTTACAACCAAATATTAGAACTTACAAGCTGGCTGCCGTGTTCAGAAACTTGTTTGAATATGTGATGGTGCTAGAAATAGTATTTTAAAGGATAAAAAAAAAGCACCAATACCTCAGTTGAACTCAAACTGACGACTTTAAGGAACTAAGATGGTCATTTATCCAGCCATTGAGGGACTCTAGTGTTTATCTTCATCTCTTATTCGTTTTTATCCAGTTTATGCACTGCACCTGTTTTCACAATCGAAGAAATTATTATAGAATAAATCCACAAAGCATTTGCCGAAAAAAACTCACCTCAAGGCAAACAGCAACGACAAGCTTGAATTGAATGAAGACGAGATGAATCGAATCGAACAACGCGGGAGAGACCGAGACGCAGTTCATGTTTTATTTTTTATATTTTTTATCATAATATTAGTTAAAAGGTTATTAAAGGGTTCTTAATGGACAAGAGTTTTCTAAACCCTTTAATTAAAAGGGCGGGCTAATAGACGGATTTTAAAGGGCGGTTAATGGACGGGTTGGAGGGTTTAGGGTTTATTTGCCGGATCTTCATGGTTGAAGTCTCATCCACATAAACGAGAATTTTGTAAATAACATATCATGAAGAGTATACTTATTCAACCAAAGAAATGGACGACATCATTTTTTTTTTTTTGATAAGAGATACAAATGGGGGCAATTACAAGAAGCCTTGAAACTAGGGATTAATGCGCATGCATCAGTTCTTTGTCAAGACCACTCCATCCTATTTGCAAATTTTGCGATGAAATCTTCGTGGGTATTAGCCTCCCTTCTAATCAGCATGACCATCCATTGATCGTGTAAATCAAGTTCAGCAATGCACCATTTGTACCACTCTTGTTGCTTCGTTAGGATGGTTGTATCTACGGTTGATCGCAGCCACCGCTTGTGAACAATCAGACTTAACTATGACTTTGCTTACTCCCAGTTTTTGCAAAGCTTTAAGCTCTCCATTATACTTATCCCCTCACAATCCTCTGAGCTAGCGCAGGAAACAGCTGTTGAAGCTCTGATTGCCAAAACACATCCATTGCTGTCTCTAGCCACCGAACTTGTGCTCCCTAATTTGGTAGCATCGTCCCAAGACGCGTCACAATTAATCTTTGTGAACCCAATTGGTGGGGGTTTCCATAGGAAATCTGAACGAGTGAAGTGGCTGATTGTGCTGTGTCCTTATGAAACCGATAAAATTCGTTGGCAAGAGCTAATATTATGTTGACAGCTTCCTGAGGAGTGGTGGATATGTTATCATGCTTCAACCTGTTTCTCGCATACCAAAATGCTACCAGACAGAGAGCAGCTAATTTAACATCAAAATATTTACAGTAGAAGAAAATGACATCTGCTAGCGATTTACAGGACCCAAAAGTCTCCCAATCCCGAATATGGAGACCTTGTCAGATAACAGCAGGCCACCAACATTTGAGAAGGGCATGATCCAGAGATTCAAGTTTAAAGATACATACTGGGCAAGTAGCATTAGTAGAAATATTCCTAACATATAGATTGCTCCCTACTGGTAGAGCATTATGAAAACAACGCCACTCATTGCCATGACTGCACCCTGCTCTAAGAAGATACAGCGCCGAGAAGACACTCTGCCAACAACGTGAAGGTCTGTAGCCTAAATTAGCAGAGAATATATTTGTATTTCAGAAATAACGAGCCTTCATAACTCTGCTAATTAAAAGATTTGGCTGGGAAAAAAATTCGCCGTCCCTGTTTAGCAAGAAAAGCTTAGTTCAGGGTCTTAAGATCTCTAAATCCAAGTCCCCCATTCTCTTTATCATCGCATAAAACACTATACTTTAGAATCAAATTTTCCAGACCACCAAAATTTCTTAATAAGAACCTGATACTTATCTAATATGCAATCTGGAATTGAAAAAGAGTGCATATAATATTGGGGAATGGCCAACAAAATAGACTTAGGCCCTGTCCACTTGAACTTATATTTTTGACAGTTAAGTTAAGTTAAGTTAAATTACTTTCGGTTAATGTAAGTTAATATAAGTTCATTTCAGTTAATATAAGTTAATTTCAGTTAAGTCAAGTTCGATTTAAATCAATTTTTTCATCAATTACCATCATCATTATCATCATCAACATTATCATGATCATGATCATGATCATCCTCATCCTCATCAACATCAACATCAACATCATATCATCATCATCATCATCATCATCATCATCGTCATATCATCATCATCATCATCATCATAGCATCATCATCATCATATCATCATCATGTTATCATCATCATCGTCATCATCATCATCATCATATCATCAACATCATGTTATCATCATCGTCATATCATCATCATCATCATATCATCATCATGTTATCATCATCATCATATCATCACATCATCATCATCGTCATATCATCATCATAATGGTATCATCGTCATCATCATGATATCATGATATCATCATCATCATCATCATGATATCACCATCATTATCATCATCATCATCATCATTTCATCATCATCATCGACATGAAATCATGATATCATCATCATCATCACCATTATCACCATTAATAAATAATATACTTATATATATTCAACAATAAGTATATAACAAAAAAATTATATTTTTTGGCTGATGTCAAAGTTAAGTTAAGTTTCAGTTAAGTTTTAGTTAAGTTAATATAAGTTAATATCAGTTAAGTTACAGTTAAGTTCAGTTAAGTTTCAGTTCAAGTGCACAGGCCCTAGTAAGTATTTCCCTTCCCCCGCACGACAGATTAGCTGTGCACCACCCATTAGATTTGGCTGCAGCCTTATCAAGATTTTCTATCCAACAACAGAGGCAGTCCCAGATATTTTTTGTGACCAGGAACAATATTAACCGCAAGTTGATAAGTGAAATGTTTTTTAAGAGCTGGAGAGGCATTTGAACTCAAAACTAGTTCCGATTTACTATAATTTACTAGTTGGCCAGATAGAGCCTCATAATCAGCCATGGCTTTCTTTTTTCTTTTTCTTTTTAAAAAAATTAAATTAAATTCCACTATGATAAGCAAGAAATGGACAAGTCCCAAACTCATGCCAGTGCATCCGAGGGGGTTCGAACCGTCGACCTCCTGGTCATTCGACCAAGACTGTGACCGCTAGACCATTACCCATGATGCAGCCATGACTTTCTTGATTAGAGAAGTTGTATTGGGTTCAACCTCGAAAAATACTAACTAATCATCCGCAAAGAATAGATGAGTAAGATGGGGAGCCTGTCTACAAATGCGCAGTCCTTTCAAACTTTAGTATGAAGGGTATGAAAAGTATAACTGAGCCATTCAGTACAAATAAGGAAGAGGTAGGGTGACAGTGGGTCACCCTGACGAAGGCCTCTTTGAGGGTAGAGAAAACCCTCTTTGAGGGTAGAGAAAATCGGTGATGTTCTCATTAACCGTTATACAATACCGGGCTGAAGTAACATAAGCCATAATTTTCGTTACCCAAGCCTTATTAAAACCAAGTTGCAGCATAATGCATTCAATAAAGTTCCAATTAACTCAGACGTAAGCCTTAGCCATATCTAGTTTAAGGGATCCTACCACTTTGCGTCCTCTGTTAGTCTTTTTAATGTAGTGAGCACATTCCTGAGCAAGAAGAAAATTATCAGAAATAAGGGGTCCCTTAATAAAAGATGATTGCTCAACACTGATTACCTCTTGTAGGATCTGCTGCAGTCTGGACACTGTAACGGTATACTTTATGTGGCTGCCATATCAGTAATTTTATGGCCCATCGTAGTCCAAGTTTATCCAACTCGGCATCCATATCAGCAAAAGTGGTCAAATCGCTGTTAGCAGTAGCGGTTTGACCGAAGCTATGACATCTGTAAAATGAAACTCAAAGCTATGGCATCTGTGAAATATAAAACTCCGAAAATGGCATGCCTAAAATTTAACCCCAGAACTATCTATTTCGAAGTCGAAGTATTAGTCGCATATCTAATTCGAATTCGGAAGTTCGCAGATGCCGCTCGCACGTTCGTCGCTCGCAATCGGACGTCGCTCGCCTATCTGCTTCTCCCCAAATCGCAATCCTCGGTAAAGTGTAAACTAAAAAAAAAGTATTGGGCCAAATTCTACTCGGGCTGCAGCCCGGGAAGCCCACCTGACGTTGCTTAATTTACTTACGCAACAATATCTAAAGCAGCATATTACCGTATGTTGCATAAGAACACCAATGCAACATGCAATAATGTGACATGTGCTCTAGTGTTGCTTAAGATTATTTATGCAATGCATTCAAAAGCAACAAAAATTCTTGTGTTGCGTTGGATATCCTATGCAACACTCGTTGTTTGAAGGAAATTGTATGTTGCGGAAGTGTCAAATTTATTTTAAAAGGACATACTTTTATGAACCTCGTACAGCATTGATATTGGTAGTTGAGCTACTTTTAACCTATGCAACGAGCTTAGCACGGACTTGTTGCGTAAGTTTTGAATATTTAGAAAATTTGTGTTTTCTTTCTCCTATGTGTCTCATTTTCTCGACACAAGCTCTGCTCCTATCTGCTCCTCTACAACCCAGAGCCAAGAATCTGCTGCCAATCTCCATAATACGAAGGCCAAGAATCTGTTGCCAATCTGCTCCTACATGTATGTTGATTTGTTTGGGAAATTTCAACTACTACTTCAGATCTAATTTCATTCCTTTGTTTGTGCATTTTCAGAAGCAACCCCTGGTAGTTCCCTTTAATTTCCTCACCCTGCAGTCAACACACCCCAGTTTCTTGCAACAAAAAACATCTAGGTAAAGTAAAAGAGAGACCTTTTGTTGGTTTGCTCACAAATTTCCTACTTAATTGAAACAGGGGCTTCAAATGATTATTATTTTCCTTTTGTTGTGTATGTTGTTGTACAGGTATAACAATGGACAAAAGTTGGCTTAAATTGTCAAGATGCGAGCCACGTTACTATGAGGGGATTGATATATTTGTCGAATTCGTGAAACAAAATATGGCGGAGTTCACATATCCATGTCCATGTAGAAACTGTAGATTGCACAAAGGGGGGATTACATTGGCCGAAATGCGTACACCACATGGTAATTGCATGGCGAACATGAACAATACAATTTGCAGAGTGACGGTGGAACAAGTTCCCATCCGAGTGGTGGCCGGTTGCATAACATGAACTGGACTATGGATATGTTACATGATTCCTTTCATTTTCCAAATAGCTATGGACCATCTGAATATGACATGATGAATGATGTCCAAGATGATTCTTTTGGTAATGTTGCCCACGAGAAGTATAGTACGCTTTTGGCCGAAGCCCAGCGACCATTGTATATTGGTAGTAGGCAAACAGTGTTGGAGCTTATTTTGAAGGGAATGCAGACAAAAGTAAAGTGTCGATGGTCGGATAAAAGTTTCACTAAATATTTGGAGGGCATTAAGGATGCGATTCCTCCTGAAAATAATTGTCCCGGATCTTATAGAGAAGTTAAGAAAATTATGAAGAATCTGGGTTTGGACTATCAAACTATACATGCTTGCGAGTATGGTTATGTATTGTACTACCAACAACACGGTGATCGAGAGCATTGTCCTATATGCCACGAGCCACGATATGCAAATAGTGAATGTGGAAGTAAGGTTCCAAACAAGATTGTCCGCTACTTTCCAATTACTCCCAGATTACAGCGCCTTTACATGTCACCTTACATAGCCGAGGAAATGAGGTGGCATGCAGAAAAACGTGGGCAAGAGGGAGACAATGATCTTATACATCCAAGAGACAGAGAAGCGTGGGAAAATTTTAACAAGGAGTTTCCTGAATTTGCACATGAGATTCGTAATGTGCGTCTTGGATTATCCACTGATGGATTCAATCCTTTTGGTGTATCAGGTCTTTCACATTCCACTTGGCCTATTATCGCGATGTCGTATAACTTGCCGCCATGGATGTGCATGAAGAAAGAATTCAACATACTTGCTATGTTGATTTCTGGTCCCAAGTCTCCAGGAAAGTGTTTGAATGTTTTCATGAGACCACTTATCGATGAGTTAAAAATGTTATGGAATACAGGAGTGGCAACATTTGATCATTTTTCTGGGTCATCATTCAATATGAAAGTCGCGGTAATATCAACGATTAGTGACTTTCCGGGCCTAGGGATGTTGGGAGGCTTAAAAACAAAAGGGTATAAAGCTTGTCCGCTATGTTTGGATGGGATTGATGCTACATATTTAACAGGAAGAATGGCATACCAGGGTCACCGTAGATGGCTTTCCAAAAATCATGCATGGAGGAAAGCAACGGACAAGTTTAATGGTCAAGTTGAATTGAGGGATAGACCACCTTCTTTGTCGGGGCACGAGATTTTGGATGAGATTCTCAATCACGACTTCCCTACAGTTAGCTTACATCCCAGATTCAAGGCTCGAGGAAATACCGAGAAACTTTGTTGGACACACAAAAGTATTTTCTATGAGTTACCATACTGGTCAACATTCATACAACCTTATTCACTAGATGTCATGCACATAGAAAAGAATGTGTTTGACAATATAATTGGTACCATACTTGCTCTTGAAGGAAAAACAAAAGATGACCACAAGGCACGTGCTGGCTTGAAGGAGCAGGGGGTGCGTAAGCATCTATGGGATAAATTCAAAGGATCATCTTCAAAAAGAGAGAAAGTTACTCAAGCACCATACACTGTATTACCGGAACACAAGGTTGAAATACTAGAAATGATAAAAGATGTTAAATACCCATATGGCTATGCGGGGAGTTTGAGAAGCAAGATTAACTTGCATGATAAAAAGTTTAATGGCTTGAAGACTCATGATTGTCACGTCATGCTGCAGCGTGTGCTTCCCGTAGTCATTCGACCGTATTTGCCGCATTGTGTTGTGAGCCCACTTATATCCCTCTCCCATTGGTTTAAAAAGTTATGTTGCAAGGAATTGATGAGAGGGGATGTCATGCAAATGGAGGAGGATATAGTGAAGATTCTTTGTAGCTTTGAGCGAATATTTCCTCCAGCTTTTTTCACCATAATGGTCCATCTTTTGGTTCATCTACCTGATCAGATTTTGCTCAAAGGTCCTGTACATTACAGTTGGATGTATCCTATAGAGAGGTACTTCACATGGATATAATTTTTCCTTTATCATCTATTATTTTGATGGTGTACTAATTCATGAAATTAATTTGCAGGCAACTAGGTGAGTATAAGAGGCATGTCAGAAACACACGTTATCCCGAAGGATGCATATCTGAACAATACATTGTCCAAGAGTGTGTGACGTATTATAAGTTATATATTGACAGTCATGTATCTGAAGATGCCAAGCCACAACCTACCATAAATGTTGTTTTTCATCATATCAAGCCGTTAGGTTACATACGGAGAAAAAAACTCACCACAGAACAAATATCAGCTGCTCATTGGGAAGTGATGGTTCAATGCGAACAAGCAAAATACTATCTAAAGAAGCACCGGGCGCGGTTCGATAGGGAATTCCCTAATTGTGGTGATGACATTCGAATAAAACACTTCATCCTGTATTTTCAAAATTGGGTATGCTCTCATCAATTTTACCTTTTGTCATATTGTCTATTTACACTCTATTGTTGCTTCCTTCAAATTAAACAATTATTGGTGCTCTGTTGGTGATCTCAAAATTATTCTGCTAGTGCTCTGATTATATGTGCCATTATGAAGCACTTAAATGTAATGCTCCATTATTATCTTTTATTTCCAACAGATGGCTACAATGCAAGGAACAGGGCATCCAAGATATAATCCAATGCTCCATTACTTGTCATGTCAACCTCAAGCTCATACTTGTTATTCACAATGTGATGTAAATGGTGTTAAATTTGTGAACGAGGAACGAGATCGGAAACTAAAGACACAAAATTGTGGGGTGATGGTTCAAACCGAGGGTGATGTCACATACTATGGTGTCCTTGAAGAAGTTGTTTCCTTGAGGTATGCGGAAGGAATGTCGGTAATTGTGTTCAAATGTCGATGGTTTAATACCGATCCAACCGAGAGAGGTAACATTAAGATTGATCATGGACTCATCTCGGTAGACACGTCCACTCGTTGGTACGAAGATTCACCTTTTTGCCTTGCCTCCAATGCAAGATATATGGATGATCCAAAGGCTGGTGACAATTGGAAGGTTGTTAACAGCATATCTCACCGAGGGACGTACAAATGTAGTTCGGTTGGAAAAGCAAATGCAACAGATTTTATCTTGACAATCCAGATGAAATTCCGGAGGAGTTTGCCCATCGCCGGCACGAGTGGGACTGGCTTGTAACCCACTTAAGGTATTATCACTTAATTAACCGTCTAATATACAGTACATTCATATGGTTATGAACATAAAACTAATCCGTTTCAAATGTCCGCAAACAGGCAAAAGTAACCAAATGAGGAAACTTGGAGAAAAAGAAGATCGAAAAACTCACCATTCAGGGAAACTGGGCTTCAACTATAGGGCAGAGAGACATATGAAAAATGGTCACAAAGCAGCTCATTTGGCTGCTTTTTTAGAAGTGTACGATGCTGACCCGAATGCCGCACACTTGCTGGTATATTTTTTAACTTGTTACTTGGATTTTTGGACTTTCATCACTTTAACTCATTTACATATTTGGTTTCGGTAATTGAATGTTTGCTGTGTGTAAGTGGCTGTGAAGTGTTTCAGTAATTTTTTTTTTTAAACATGTTACTTGGATTTTTAATTATTTGATGCTGCAGATAGCAGGTGATGGATTGTTTGATATGTAAGTGTTCACTGTATTGAGTAATTGATTTCAGTATTGTTGTGGGATTCATATTTTTTGTTCAAACATATGTTCATGTTGTTTAGAAATTGCAGAATTGCTCGAACATGTATTATGTACACTGTGTTTAAGATGTTAAGTCATGATTGCCTTTATAGTTTGATGTGTAAGTGGCTGTGAAAATCGGCGTATTATTATATATGTTGTTAGTGGCCGTGTATAATTTATCCATTGCTGCGATTTATTCATTGAATACATTTGCAGGATAGGATGAGGAAGAAGTTGGCGGAACTCTTGAATGGAGAAACTGACCTCGATGCTCTAGTAGATCCTATGCCGCTCCAGACCCAAATAGACATCATTGATGAGATTATGGATCGTCGTAAAGAGAAGGGTACTCGAGGTCCGCCTAAAAAGATTCAAGCTTTTTTGGACATACATGAAGAGCTTGAGATGACCGGAGAGGAGCTGCGAAAGGAACAAATTGAGGCTGCCAAAAAAGAAGAGGAGTCGAGGGCTTTGATACAAAGCCTCGCGGATAGAGTCAAAGCCCTTGAAGACAAATCGGGTGGTAATGCGGCAGGGGAAAATGCTTGAAGAACTTTGTCAATTTAGGATGACACTTATCTAAGTTGTGAACTTCTTTTTGAGATTGGTGTTTTTTGAGGGTTGGATTGAATTGTCATCCAAATCTGATGTGTTTTGGTATTGGAAATTTTAATCCAGGATTTTCTGTTGCATATGTTTCTAGGATTTGTTGCATATTTGTTTGTAGCACCTACGCCTATGTTTCGTTGCATAAATTTCTGTTGCATCGTTTCATCTCTTATGCAATACTTCAGAATTGTATGGTGTAGGTGTCACGCGTTGCGTAGCAACTGAGTTGTTGCATAAGGACATGTTGCAATATCCCTGTTGCATAAAATATAGCAACGAACCTGAATAAATGCAGTAATGTGTTACATAAACTATGTTGATTGGTACTTGCGCAACGACAACGTGTTGCATTATACCATGTTGCATTATCCCTGTTGCATAAAATTTGGCAACGAAGATGCATTTTTTGTTGCGTTAGATAATATCTTACGCAACATAACAATTGCAACAACTTTACTCATGTTGCGTTAGAAAACATCTTATGCAACACAATTTTGAGACGCGTTGCTAAATTTTAAGCAATAGCGATTACGCAACATGACATTATGCAACGGGGGTAACGTTGCGCAAGTTCTAAGCAACACGATTTTAGCTTAAGCAACATTTTATTTTCTGTTGCATATGGGGCAAAATGGTGTAGTGAGTCAGTGACTGTGTAAGTGTAAAAGTGAGCAGATGTAGACCTCTTTGGACTTTGGTTTCTGTACGCCTCATAACATAAGTTCAATTTCACAACTTGTAGTTTTATTCAAATCGAACCTTTGATACTTGTCTTTAATAATGATACATATTTTTGATATCTTGCTATCTGGTTACAGTTTCTTTCATATGTTGCTGGTTATGGATGTTTATGTTCATTGGTCAATATTTAAGCTTGTGTTTGCATCTTTCAATAATTATTATAATTAGCCCAGTTCATGCCATCCAAATGTTCTTTACAAAAATGCTCATTGTTGTCGGTTCTATGTGAAAACTTCAAACTTGCATTATGCATTTTTATCTTCCGATCCTTTACAGCTTGTCATGATACATTTTTTACTTAGATATTTGTATATGATGTTAGAGGTTATATTTGTTTTAATGAAGTTTGGTGAACATTGTGTTGCAGAGTTACAGCTTTTCGTAGAGGTCGTGGGCTCGGTGAAAGGTAAGTCCCCTGCACGAGGTCGGGGAGGTGGTGTTTGTTGGAAATTAACCTTATACACTCAGGCGGGATTACTGAATAATTGTAAAGTTGCACATGAACAATAACAGTGATGTAGATAAGAGCAAATAAAACCAGAACCGTAAACTAAAATTGCAAACCAGAGTATGGATAGAGTCACGTTTGACGCTGTCCTTAAAGCTGGATTGCCGCCCTACCGGTGTTTGGGACTGACTGGCAATAAGCTTCCCAGGACAAAACTATCCTCAGCAAACACTTGTACACCGAAGATTTGCTGATCGAACCGTTGATGGTCTTTAGCTATCACTCACCACGAATGAAAAACAAGAGAACAATGGAGGAGAGTTGTTTGTGTTTTTAGTTATTTGAAAGTGAAGAATGAGCCTCAATTTATAGGAGAGGTCAGCCCCTGCCTCATAAATCCAAGGCGGCTGATGGTCCATAGTCCAAAAGCCTTTGGGAGACCAACAATTGACATTGGAAGTCCAATATTGTTCTTGAGTTTCCAAATGCGGTTGATGATTCAACAACCAAGTGCATGGGAAACACTCAGGCTGCTTGTTCATAAACCAAGAGCTTTGGAAAAATCAGGCGCATTGGGAAATACCAACTGCATTGAATTATTTTGAGGTGTTCTCCACACTCAAATTAGGTCTCAAATGGGGCGCACCACCATTTTTCTTCACACTTATTAAACACATTTTTTCAACAATCCCCCACATGAAGAAAATCGAGTGGTGAAAACGATAAATAATTAAAAATCGATAATCAAGACTCGACTCAATGTGGCGATAGCTTCTACGGTTGATATCTGCAGAGGATAGTGACAGCACGTCGTTGTGCGCTGCAAAATTTACATTTATAGTTCCACTACTCGGGGCTCACTATTGGATTAGCAAGCGGTAAGTAGGGGTCGAACCCAAGAGAGTCAGTGTGGATTAGTTGTTCTTTAAAAAGAAAGAAAATGAAAGTAAAGACAGATTGGGTTTTTGTTGGTTTTTTTTTATACAGAAAGTAAATGACTGAATTTAAAGTGCTGAAAGTAAAGACTGAAAGTAAAGTGCGAAAAGTAAAGTGCTGAAATGTAAATGACAGAAAAGTAAAGACTGAAATGTAAAGTGCTGAAAAGTAAAGTGCAAAAAGTAAATGACAGATAAGTAAGGACGAAAGATATTCAGTCTAGGGTCTCTACTTGTGAGACAACCATCATAGACGTCAAATGATCTTACTTTGTGTTCATAAGTGTGGGTTTATTCCATTTCAAGACATAAACCCTAAAGTAAGGCCATTTCAAACACTTACACCACAATCTACTCCAAAATCAAGACATAGACTTCTAGTTCTAGCTAGACTAATTCCCCTTTTCAAGGTATATTAGCCTAAGTGCATCCACTTGATCTATCATTTCCGATCAACCAAGTGGTGTTAAAGAGAGGTTGAACTCCACGGAAAAGCTTTGCCATTTCAAGCATCCACTTAACCGTGTATGTTCACGAACCCCAAGGAAGAGCTTTGCCATTTCAAGCATCCACTCAACCATGTATGTTCTACCCGAATGTATGGCACAAAGAACTAGTTGAAACACAAAATAACATTAAGTTCTAGTCTCAAGATGCATACACAAGTATGAACACCCTTTGACCGAATATGCTTTAGCTACTTGTATTCATGTCAAGGAATACAAGCACCATACTTACAAAAGTAAAGGAAATCAAGGAAACAAGAACTTGTAAAAGAAAGGACTCGGTTTTGACAAGAAAAGTAAGGAAGCCGTGGCTTAACAAGGAAAGTAAAGGAGAGGAGCTCCAAATCAAGAACTTGACAAGAAAGTAAAGAGTGCTTGCTGGAAAGTAAAGAGCTTTGGAGCTCAAGAACAAGTGCAAGAAAGTAAAGGTTTTCAAGAACAAAGTAGAGAGCAAATTGTGTTTGTATTGAAAATGAAGAGAAGAGAGTTAAGCTCTCAACTCTCTAAGGACTTGGGACTTCGAAGCACACTTCATTACATGAGGCAAGCCCTCTATTTATAGGCAAGGGAAGTCGGTTTAAGGAGGGGAAGATAAGCTTTGGCTTTGAAATATCCCAAAAGCACTTCATTTTGATTGGTTTAGCCAAAACCCATCCACATGCCTTGCACTTGCACTCCCAACCGACTTGAGCTTGGCTTCATCCAAAGGGCAACTAGCTTGGACTAGATAAGGCCAACCGACTTGACTTGGTTGAGGCCAACCGGACTCCAAAACCAAACCGAAATGAATAGTAGAAGCCAAACGGAATATTGGGAATTCGGTTCTTGGTTGGAACTTGGTTGGACTTGGTTGTTCATGATCAGAGCCTGATCAGAGCTTGATCGGAGCTCGATCGGAGTTTGGCCGGAGTTTTGGTCGGAGGTCTTTGGAATTTGGATTGCAGATGTGGATTGCTGAGGCAATTCTAAGCCTAATGGTCAAAGTCGTTTTGCCGGAATCCGCCCGGAACCTGGTCGGAATCCCAAAACGGCCGGAATTGCCCTAGTTTGGCCTTGATCGGGCTTGAGCTGGTTCCACTCGGGCGTTTTGTCTGGGAAGTGAGATCCCCCGAGTCATTTGGCATTTAAAACAACTTGGTCGATCCAGATTTACCAGATTCGCCCGTTTGGTCGAGCGACTTCGTTTCGATGCCTATGCGCGCGGGGCCTTTGCTTTGGAATTGAGCTAACTGCCAATCTGCTCGGGCATTCTCCTTGGTTTTCCGACATTGTCCACCTTATTTGCCATTTTGATCACTTTGCTCGAGGCGGAATCGTCAGATCAGATGGTTTGCCCGAGCGACTTGATTTTGGACCTGGGCAGCTCGGCTGGTGCGCTGGAACGCTAGGGCGCGGCCTGGAAGATGCCTGGGCGATGCCGCGGATGCACTCGCATGGTGCACCCTGTGCGATCGCACAAATGGCCTTGTGATGATTTTGGCTTGAAATGCCATCTTTTAAGCCCGATTCCTCTTTAGACTCCAAAATTGCCTGTATACATAAAACGACATCAACAAGCACATGTTCGTATGACCAAATGTCTTATTTGGTGGGTTTTGTGTACTTGATAAATCGTATAAATACGTCCCATCAGATAGGTAGGCTACGCCCTTGAACCTTCCTTTGGGAAGACATGTTTTCTTTACTGACTATTCAGTAGACGTGATTGTCTTTAAACTGTTCGTCTTATAATTGATAGCGCTAAAACATATGCATTTTAGGCGACCTCTATGCTTATTGTTTCGATCATTTTATTGCGATTTCTCTTGCTATTTGATGCTTTGTGGTTCATTTCAGGCATATTACAGAGTTTAAGCTCAGAAAACAAGTGAGTAGCATTTTGGAGCAAAACCGAGCAGTTTCGGAACAAAATATGGTGTTTCGGAGCCAAACCGAGCAATATTGACCTTTGTACCTTGTTTTGGACGCATAGGGCTCATACTGTGTCCGATGTGGTCGATTCAAAGCTTGTTGGAAAGCTAATTCAAAGGACTACAACTTTGTAGTTTACACCAAGATCAGATTCGGATGGTAAGAGGCTCTGAGGGTCCGAACCGGCCGGCTCAAATTCGTGCACAAATCTCAACCGGCCGGCTCAAAGGGTCCGAGAGTTGGAGTCCCTTGAAGCTCACCTCAACCGGCCGGCTCAACTTCAGGCCAAATCTCAGCCGCCCGGTTGGCCCCTGAAGGCAGATATTGCCTGTAAATTGAGATCTAGATCTAGTTTTCAAGGGGGGAACTTTTGGGGGATTGGAGCTAGGGTTTTTGGGGCACATCATCAAGGGTTTTTGGGAGAAAGGATCAACTTCAACAACATCAAGGATCGAATCTCTACTCTCACTCGGCGCCTCTTTCTCCTTCGTTCGGCAATAGAGAAGACATTCTTTCTTCCTTTACTTTTGTATTCTGTTTTCATGGCCATGTGTAGCTAAGCCCCTTATTCGGGCTAGGGTTTCATACATTGTGACTATTGTTTGAGACTTTGTCCTTAATGCTATTTCATGTTTTACTAATTCTCGTGCATATATTCCATGAATTATTGCTAGACTAGGTGGATGCTTTGTCGCAAAGCTTAGTTGATCAATATTTCTATCTTTATTATTTGCCTAATACTTTGTCGTTTGGGTGAATAGCACATCTAGGTTGAATAACACCTTTGTCGGGTTGTTTGATTTAGGAGAGAATTAGAAGCCTTTCACCTTTGTCGGGTTAGGTTGTGGCATAACACCTTTGTCGGGTTATTTGGGAAGTCACCTTTGTCGGGACGACCACACTTAGAAACATTGAATTAGATTGTTAGTAGTCGATGATAACAAGTCACAATAGAAACCCTAGACCGAATATTCTCTCTGATTGAAAACCTACACGTTTATTTCGCTTGTTTCCTATTTGCACTTGTTTCCTAAATTTCTCAAAACCCAATTGTTTCCTTTTTTACAGAACAACAAGTAACCATCTAGCTCCCTAGGGTTCGACCCTTGCTTGCCGCTGTACTAACCCATAGCCAAGAGTAAGGAAATTATAAATTCAAATTTGCAGGTACCGACGACGCCTCTTGGTCTTCGTAGAATGATGGATCCTGGAAACCCTCACTCAAAGATCTTATTTATAGCAAAAAATAGGGTTTCCAAGTCTGTTTTTGGGCTCAATTTCCAAGTTTCGGTCTTGCTGACATCATCAAAACGTGTTGATGACGTCATCATCGCGTTCGGAAGAGACGTTAATTTTCGCGTTCGTACCTTACGTTAACGTTATCGATAATGTCTCATTCGAACGCGATCCACACTGAGTCTGATTCTCTTTCTGCGCGCCTGTTCTGACTTCAACTCTGGATTTGACCTTTTATATGATTTTGGATGCTCTCGGTGTGAACTAGAGAAATGTAGAGAATTGAGTCACCTTTGCAATGACATGTGGCTCGTATTTTTCTGATCGGCGGTTCATTCCCAGCGCTCCGGCGAAGGTCCAAAGGTCTGATCTGCCATTGTGATGTTTTTGGCACAAAATGCCATCTTTTATGCGCGTTTCCTCCTAGAGCTCCCGAAACACCTAAAATGCAAAACCATACTAAAAAGTAATTGTTCGCATATAAAAGTGTCGAAATAAACGGGTTTAGTTGACTCGACGAGCTGTATAAATACGACTCATCAAACCACCCCACACTTAAACTTGTTCGTCCCGAACAAGAACTAAGTCATAGAAGGAAAATAAATGCAACACCACAATTTCTTTGACGTCCTAGATAATGCTACATGAATATGAGTTGCTAGTCTAGACTCGCTTTTCTATGCATAACTCAATCGCTACTAAAATCATCATGCTCAACACAGAATTAACTTGATACATGTTACCTTCGAGCTGAAATTCAAACCAATTCGGATGAGTGGGAGATAGTCCTCTTTAGACCTATGATCTGCATTCGCGGTTTCGAGTTCTCGCTATATGGTTATACTTCATTGCTTATTCTTGCACGTGATTTGTTCGAGCTTTCAAGGTTCTTGAGTTCTTTTGGGGACAGCTTTTGTAGTGACTTGGCTTTTGATGTAACAGTGGTGTACTTCACTTTTGTTGCGTGTAAGACTTCACAATTGACTGATTTTTTTCTTTTTGCTACTGATTGTGAACTGCTCGTCCGTGATTCCTCTTCTTTTGATGGAGGTCCAATCATCGCCCGCAAGCATATGGAAATAGCTCCCTCCTCTCACTCATCCTCGTCCTTTTGACGCGAGTCAAGCCGAGGGTCGCTCGTCTGTTTTCCCGGCTACTCGGACTAGAGTTTGGACGGTGTGATGTTTCCCCGTCCCACCTGACCGCATAAGCACTGCAGTGGCGGAGCAGACTCTTAACCATGTTGCCTCGAAGTGCTAGCCTCCACGAAATCCATATAACCATATAGTTCGAAACTCGGTCCTTTGAGTGCTTCGTCAAGTCTCTCTAGGACATTTCTATCAACTCCACATCCCTGTTTATCTAAACTCAGAAGGACACGTAGTAGGTTAAATTCACATGTTAAAGCACAACTCAAATTTCACGAGAGAAACACATCTAATCAGCATCATCTATTTCACATCATCATCATTCAATACTGCATATCCAGGAAATAGAGAGAAATTTCATACTTTCAAATTTTTTTTAAAAGGGAAACGTGCAGACACTATGTAGGTGGAAAAATAAATATGCTGACACAACAGACTGACTCTCCCACCCCACACTTTTGAACAAAGCCGTGTCCTCACGGTACGACTTAAATTCAAAGACACAACTATGCAAGACACACAAACGTAGGGAAAAACAAGTAGAGAATAAAAGTGAGCGGGCACTCCCCTCGTGTCGTCGCGTGATGGTGTAAATTCTGGTCAAGCGAGTCGGTCAACACTGGTCAACGGTAAGCCGCGTCCGCTTCAGACGTTACGTGCCGCGTCCGATAGAGACGTTAACGTAATGTTAACACCGAACGCGGCGAGCTAATGTTGCGGTCGAACGCGATCCGCACTGAGTTGCACCTGTTTCCTGCATGAAAAACATCTCTTTCCCCAAAGACAATATAAAAGAAAATGACTCAAGACTCAAGTAGACAGAAAATGAAATAAAAAACAAAAAATTTGCCGGGCTGCCTCCCTGCGAGCGCCTTTGTTTTACGTCGTTGGCTCGACGTTACCTCTTTAGGGATCACAAGTTAAGATCCCATGGACGTGTGAGGTCAAATTTTGCTACTCCTTTTTGCTGCTCATAGCCCTCATCCAGTGGTGCTCTCGTGTCTCTCCATCCGGGTTTCCATCCAAACGTGCCATGTCTCGATCGCTTCCTCATGTATGGACGGTCGGCATCCTCGTAACTATGGGAGTTCGATCTCTTGCCAGCAAACGCAAGTGACGTCAAGCATGTTCCCATGTCAATCTTGGTCTTTGTGGCAAAGAGGAGTGATCGTCCCAAAATAGGTGTTGGAGGACCGCTATCTCTAGCATCTCCCATCTGCAAAACATAAGAGTCAACATCACGGGTGACTGCGACGGCACCTGGGTCCTTGCACCTTTCAGGCGGTGCTTGTTGACTCGTGGCGAGTGAGTGCTCCATCGTTGACTTTTCTGGCTCATGCTTCACCTCCAACTCGTCTTCCAGCTCATCATTATCGATCACATGGTCTTCGGGAGCTATCACCTGCACAGAAAACGAAGGAAAAGGGTCAGTTCTAGGTTGTGCATCAGTGTGGGTCGCGTCCGCTGCAGACGTTATGTGCGCGTCCGTCCTTAACATTATAGGCGCGTTAGCTTCAGACATTATCGTCGAGCTAATGTCTTCTTCGGACGCGATCCGCACTGACTCCGACTCATTTTTGTCGTTTTCTGCACCCGATTCGTCCACCACTGCCAATGTACTGATGTCTCCTCTCGGGTTAGGCACTGTTGCGGGTAAGATTGTGACGGAGGTGTTGCATGTGATGTCGGGCACGATCTGTACTGAATCAGCTTCTACTGTCTGCGCCTTATCATCAGTTTGGTGCAGCTGACCTCGTCTTGGTCTTGATCTCTGTGCCACATCATCCATCAGGTCCCAGAGATCATACATGCGTAAATCCATTACCGAACCTCCTGCTGCAGCATCAAGCATATTACGCTCAAGTGGCATCATCCCTTCAAGAAATCTCTGAAGAAGAAATAAATCTGGGAATCCATGGTGTGGACAGCTTCCCTGAAGGGTGTCGAAGCGCACATAGTACTCATAGAATGTTTCTCCCTGGAATTGATCAAGGGTACGGATTTTCTCACGGACTTCAATTAGAAGGGATGGCGGAGAAAACTCCTCTAGAAATTGGGCTCGCAGATCCAAATAATTGCTTTCATATTTTGCACCTGATGAATAATACCAAGATATTGCGGAGTCAGTTAAAGAAAACTTAAAATATTTTAGCTTAAACCTCTCTAATGACTTGTCTTTAGGCTTCATGCGGCCGCAGATGGAGTAAAACGTTTGTACATGTCTCACGGGGTCTTCTCCGATGGCACCTCCAAATTTGGGGAGACGCCGAATCATCTCAAACATAACCTTGCTGCCCTCCTCGTATTCATCTTCCTCATCGTCTTCATCGTCACAAGGTTCTCTACTGTAATAAGAAGACATAGCGAACCATAGAACAAAAAAAACAGAAAAATAGAAAACAAAAAGAATATCTTCACCGAAGCGCAGCTCCCCGGCAACGGCGCCAAAATTTGACAGGCGTCGTCGGTACCTGCAAATTTGAATTTATAATTTCCTTACTCTTGGCTATGGGTTAGTACAGCGGCAAGCAAGGGTCGAACCCTAGGGAGCTAGATGGTTACTTGTTGTTCTGTAAAAAAGGAAACAATTGGGTCTTGAGCAATTTAGGAAACAAGTGCAAATAGGAAACAAGCGAAATAAACGTGTAGGTTTTCAATCAGAGAGAATATTCGGTCTAGGGTTTCTATTGTGACTTGTTATCATCGACTACTAACAATCTAATTCAATGTTTCTAAGTGTGGTCGTCCCGACAAAGGTGACTTCCCAAATAACCCGACAAAGGTGTTATGCCACAACCTAACCCGACAAAGGTGAAAGGCTTCTAATTCTCTCCTAAATCAAACAACCCGACAAAGGTGTTATTCAACCTAGATGTGCTATTCACCCAAACGACAAAGTATTAGGCAAATAATAAAGATAGAAATATTGATCAACTAAGCTTTGCGACAAAGCATCCACCTAGTCTAGCAATAATTCATGGAATATATGCACGAGAATTAGTAAAACATGAAATAGCATTAAGGACAAAGTCTCAAACAATAGTCACAATGTATGAAACCCTAGCCCGAATAAGGGGCTTAGCTACACATGGCCATGAAAACAGAATACAAAAGTAAAGGAAGAAAGAATGTCTTCTCTATTGCCGAACGAAGGAGAAAGAGGCGCCGAGTGAGAGGAGTGGAGAGCTCGAATTTGGGATGATGGGATGTTGTGAATGGCTGAGTTGCTCCTCTATTTATAGGATTGAGTGAGGCACGAAATCCCTCTCGGACTAGGTCAAATCGGTGGCCCAAAAGACAAATTAGGAAAAGTTTCCTAAATTGACTTTGCTTGATCTCTAAGTTAACTTCTTGTGCAAGTCTTCCAGAGTCTTCTAGGGACTTCCAGAACCTTCCAGGAGCTTCTAAACCGCCAAGGACGAAATTGGGAAATTTCCCGAAAATCACTGTTCACGACCCGAAATACTGTTCACCGGACACTGTTCATGAGGGAATCACTGTTCACGAGTACTGTTCATGAGTACTGTTCATGCCGGGATTACTATTCACGAGCCGAAAAATACTGTTCACGACGCTCCTCTGGCTTCGTTCTTCAACTGCGATGCTTCTGGCATGAAAATGCCGTCTTTTAAGCGCATTTCCTCCTAGAGCTTCCGAAACACCTGAAATGCAAAACAACACTAAGAAGTAACTGTTTGCATGATAAAGTGCCGAAATTGGTGGGATTTGATGACTCGATGAGTCGTATAAATACGGCTCATCAAACCACCCCACACTTAAACTTGTTCGTCCCGAACAAGGACTAGGTCATAAGAGGAACGAAAACTGTAAACACCACAATGCTTCGGCATCCTAGACATGCTACATGAACATGATTCGGTTAATCTAGATTTCGCTTTCTATGCAGTGGTGGAGCAGACTCGTACTATGTTAATCTAGATTCGGCCAAGGGTCGCTTGTCTATTTTCCCGGCTACTTGGACTAGAGCTTGGACGGTGTGAAGTATTCCCGTCCCGACCAACCGCAAAGGATACCGCAGTGGTGGAGCAGACTCGTACTATGTTGCTTTGAAGTGCTAGCCTCCACGAGATCCACATAACCATATATCTTGAGTTCGGCCTTTGAACGATTTGTCAAGTCTCTCTAGAGCGTTTCCATCAACTCCACATCCCTGTTTATCTCAACTAACAAAAGCACGCAATATTTTAAGATCACATGTAATCGCCCAAGTCTGATTTCACTAAAGACATGCATATAATCGCCTCTATCTATTTCACCTTATCATTATCCAATACCGCAAGTCTAGGGAATAGTGAAGAAACATGTACAAAAGGGATGACTCGATGACTGACTCTCCCACCCCACACTTTTGAAATAAGCCGTGTCCTCACGGCACGACTTAAGCTCTAGACACGACTATGCATGACAAACAAACAAAAGGGAAATAAGACGAAAGTAAGGTTGGACAGACACTTCCCTCGTGCGATGCGTGATGCTCGGAAACAACTGATTATTCTCCTTTGAGTCCTCGAAGAGCACCATTGAGACTTATATCGCAACTTGAGTTCGTCACAAAATGAAAGGGTTATGTCAAGAAATTAAGACAAATTAAGGATTCCCAGGAGATTGGAGGAGTCACAAACGGTCTCACTTAAAAACCAATCTCCTTAGACTCGTAAGTCTTGGTGACAGAATCCTTAAAAGCTTATGTTTCTCGACACAATTTATTCAAGGTGTGAAACTACTCACGTTGGATAACAATCTTACGCAAATACCTCAAATGGCCTTGCGTGCTCGCATGCGGTTGGATTCCCAGCCGTGTGCACACTTCCAGTTTCCTCATGCGTTCGCATATGTCCCCTGCATGAAAATCATCTTCTTTCCCAAGTACAATGTGATGAATATGACTCAAGACTCAAATAAACAGAAAACAAAATAAGAGAATAAACTGAAAAAAAATGATAAAAGTGCCGGGCTGCCTCCCTGCGAGCGCCTTTGTTTTACGTCGTTGGCTCGACGTTACCTCTTTAGGGTCACAAGTTAGGATCCCATGGACGTGTGAGGTCATACTTTGCTCCAGCGACTCCTTCAATTTGCCCGAAATCCTCATGAAACGACGTGCTCGGGTTTGCTCTCCATTGATCGGGCGGCTTAGCCTTCACATATTCCCGAGATGGTGAGGACATCTTGGCCATAGCTGCTGGCCCAATCGTATGTACGGTCTGCTCTGGTAGGTCCGGAACTAGGGCACCGAAATCTGATGTGTGCACAATGTCTGGCGGTTTCCTCGTGCATGGACGGTCAGCATCCTCATAGACATAGAAATCTGATGTCTTTCCACCGAATGCTAGTGACAGTAAGCCTTTGCCCATGTCAATATTGGTCTTGGTGGTGTGAAGGAATGGTCGCCCCAAAATCAGTGCTGGCGGTTTGTCGTCTCTAGCATCGCCCATCTGCAAGACATAGAAATCTACAGGAACAAAAAGGTCTCCTACTCGGAGGGTTAAGTTTTCAAGCAAACCATTAGGCCGAGTACATGACTTATCCCCCAGTTCTATTAACAGTTTAGGCGGTTTCAATGGGCCAAGTTTTAACGAGCAATATAAGGAATAAGGCATGACATTAACAGCAGCACCCAAATCAATTAAGCAGTGATGTATCTGAGCCTCACCAATACCACAGGTGACCGTGAAGGCACCTGGGTCCTTACTCTTTCCTGGCGGTGCCTCATGGCTCGTAGTGAGTGGGTGCTCCATTATGGGGCCGTTCTGCTTAGGCTTCGTATCCAACCTACCTTCCAGCTCGTCCTTGTCGGTCATACAATCTTCGGGAGACACTACCTGTATGGCACATGAAGAACCGTGAGTTTCGGACTTCTTGGCCACGAGGACCGGACCTGGCTCGGATGCCTTGAGCATGTCTGGGCTGAGTGTTTTAGCCGGTTCTTCTTCGGATGCTAGCAGGCCGAAGTCTTCTGTAGGCCTGGTGTAATCTGAGTTAGGCTCGTCCTCGCTATCCCTTGCATTCGTGTTGAGCATCTTGTTCACCCAATAAGCAGACTCCTTTAAGGCTGCGTCCACGTCCACTACTTCCACCATGCTGACATTCCCTCTTGGATTCTGCACTGTCTGTGATGGGAGTCTTCCTGAATCTCCCTTCAGCTCAGAAACTGTCTGGGCTAGGTTGGACATTTGTTTACCCAGCTCTGCTAAAGTCCCATCGGTTTTGGCCTGGAACTGGTGAACTGATGCGGCCGAGTCCTTCACAACATCTTCTAAGGACTTGCTCGAGCTGTGCTGGTGCGGGCCTGACTGATTGCGGTTCTGCTGATACTGACTCGGCCCATTCTGTCCCTGCTGCTGGCGAAACGGAGGCTTGTAGTACGGTTGGGCCTGGTGAGGTACGGGCTGCTGTGCTGGCTCCCTCTGGAAGTGGTTATTCTGATTGTTGTTCCTCCAGTGCGGCCCGTTCGCTCCTTGCTCGTTCCCGGCCGGTCCATATTGTCGGACTGGCCCGGTCTGGTTGCTATGGCCCTGGTAGTCGCCTACTGCGTTGACTTCGGCCTGGTTATCCTCCACTATGGTCGGGAACTCGTCTGTTTTGTGGTCCGTGGCGGCACAGAAACCGCACGGCTTGACCTGGACTGGTTGCCTTCTGATCACTTGCTGCATCATCTCCTTAAGTTGCCTGATCTCTTCGGCCATTGCATTGGATGGGGGCTCAACCTTCGACACGTTCCTGGTTCGACTGAATTGTTCTTCTTTATTGGACTCGTCCTGGAACCGTTCACTTTCTGCCACTGCCATGATCTTGCGTCTCACACCTGCTGGGGACAAGTTCATAAGGTTGCCCCCAGCCGAGGCATCTAGTAGCTTCCTGTCCAGTCGTCTCAGTCCGTCTAGCATATACTCTACCAGCAGCTTCTCTGGGAGTCCAAGATTGCAGCAGCTCTTCTCCAGGGCGTTGAATTTCTCCACGTACTCGTACATGGTCTCGTTGGGTCCTTGCCTGAGCTCTTACAACTGCCTTCGGACTTGCATCGCTCTGCCTACTGGGTAGTACTTGTTGAGGAACTTCCTCTGCATCTCGTCCCATGTGTAGATACTACCTGAAGGCAAAGATAGAAACCAGTCAGTTGCCGAGTCTGTAAGTGAAAAATAGAATGCTTTCAATTTGAAATCGTCCACTCCGACTCCGTATGGTTTGAGGTTCTGGCAACTGCCATGGTAGCGTTGCAGATGTCCTGTGGCGGACTCTCCTTTCATTCCCGAGAACTTGGGCAGGTGATGGACGACCGAGGTGTTGATGGTGATGGCTTCGAGGTCTGGCCCTTCGTAGATGCACCAAGCTTGGTCTCTGAAGTTGGGGGCCGAGAGCTCTCCCATGGTTGGCTCTGGATCGTCGTCCTCCTCGTGATCATCCTCTCTGACGGCCGGCTGTTGTAGTGGTCGTGGGGGTGGTGGGTATTGCTGGTGTGGGATGTATGGAAGTTGTAGATATTGTTGATACGGTGGTTGCGGGTATGGCTGATATGGTGGTGGCGGGTACTGCTGATATGGTTGCGGTTGATATTGTGGATAGGTGACAGATGCTTGTCGTCAGAGCAAATGTACAAATAAATTTATAGTCCGCTACTCGCGACTTCACTACTGGGTAGCAAGTGGTAAGTAGGGGTCGAACCCAAAGGAATTAGGGGGATAGTTGTTCTTTGAGGTGATTTGTACAGCAAGGGAGCGTGTTTTAGGTTGGTTGAGGTTTTTTTGTGCGAAAAGTAAATGACTGAAAATAAAAGTAGGAGACTTACAGCGGGTGATGCGTGATTGGCAAGTCCTCCGGAAGGTGAGCAGTTGATTACGGCAGTTATACTAAGAAAGTAAGTGCAGGAGTTGTTTGATTTCAAGGAAAACATTCGATTTCGTGGGCCTTGTATCATAGCCTGTTTATCATTGACCTTTAGTGATCCTTCTAAGTATTCAAACGTGCATCAAGGCCATTCCAAGCACTCGATTTGCCACACTGTCTAGTCTTTTGCAAAAGTGTTTGAAAGAGTATCAAGGCCATTCCAAGCACTCGATTTGCACACACTGTCTAGACTTTTGCAAAAAACGTAGAGCCCTTGTTATACTTAGACTAATACCCCATTCCAAGGTATATTAGCCTGTGTGCATCCATTTGATCAGTCATTCCCGAGCAATCAAATGGTGTTTGAGAGAGGTCAAACTCCTCAGATAAGCTTTGCCATTCCAAGCATCCACTTATCCGAGTATGTTTACGAACTTCCACGGAAGAGCTTTGCCATTCCAAGCATCCACTCAACCTTGGAAGTTCTGGCCTAATATATGGCACATAGAACAAGTTTTGAATACATAGAAAAAAAAACACTAAAGCAAAGTCTAAAACATTTTATGATACAAGTACACCCCTTCAACCGAATGAAGAGTTTAGCTACGAATATCCATAGAGGTGGATACCATAGCTAAATACTCGGGGGTTTTTGAAAGACAGTAAGTAAGGGGAATACTCAAGAACCAACAGGAGTATTCCCAATTCCTACTTGAATACTCAAGAACCAACATGAGTATTTTGTAAAACTGTTATAATACTCAAGAACCAACAAGAGTATTATTTCAAAACCAAACTTACAAATTGCCAAACTTAGAGAGATAAGTGATTTATGATTTTTGGGATGTTGATTACAAATGAGGAGGCATGGTATTTATAGGCTAAATGAAGCCATGAGGAGCCAACACTTGTCACATGGAGGAAGGATGAGCTTTGAGATGATGACACATGGGGGGAGAGCTCTAGCCGCCGGCGGCTTTGGGAGGGGAGAGGGAGGAGACGCCAAGTGGAGGAAGGGGAGTGGAGGAGAGGAGTTGTGAGGGAGGAGCCGCCGGCTAGGTGGCAAGATGGGAGTGGTTTGTGTGGTTTTGTGTAGTTCTCACAAAACTATCGGTGTATTTCAGCTCCGGACTGACTTTGGTTGCTCTTCGGTTTGATTTGTTTTGAATGATTCCATGTCAGGATCTTTAGATTTCTTCAGTCAGCGTCTGATCGAGACCTTGGAATGACTCGTAACATCTTTTCTGCGTAAAATCCTATCCTTAGCGTGTATTCTCTCTAAGCTCCAAAATACCCTGTAGATAAATAGCGGAACTAACAAGCAAAAGTTAAATAGACAAACAGTCTAATTTAGTGGGTTTAACTGTGTTTTTGATTCGTATAATTATGGTCCATCAGATCACCCCACACTTTTAGTTGTTCGTCCCGAACAATGCTATTAAAGGGCGGCACTAAGTAAGCTTTTAAAATATGAAAGTTAGACTGTGGGACTAGACTTATCCTAATTCATGCATTACTACTTATTATCAAATTAAACTGCGTAAATAAATAGAAGAAACTTAATACTTGTACCTCCGTGCTGAGATGCAAAGTATTTTGGATGTTTCGGGAGATAGCCCTTTTTAGGCTCCTGGACTGCAATCTCGGGACCGTCTCGTACTATATGGTTTTCTTGTAGCTTTCTCTAGCACGTGATTCGGTTTGGGTTTCAATGGTTTGATCTTTGATTTTCTTTCTTTTTGGCGAGGGACAGCTTTTTTTGTAGTGTATCGGCCTTTGGCCTTGGATTTGACTTTTTGAGTACTTCACTTTTGTTCGGTTAAAACCTTCACACTTTTAGGCCTTTGGCCTCTTGATTTGCTTCTTCGAGCTTTTGCTTCTTTGTGACTTGCTAGTCCATTTTCTCAAGCCTTTTTGGGAGGTCCAATCATCGTCCGCGAGCATATGGAAATACCTCCCCGCTCCTCTCATCGTTGTCGTTTCGCGCGGGTCAAGATGAAGGTCGCTCATCTATTTTCTCGGCTACTTTGACTAGAGAGAGGACGGTCTGATTCCCGTCCTCGCCTTTTTTTCTTTTTGCATAAACACTGCATGGCGGAGATGACTTCAATCTTCACTGAAACCCGAAGTGCAGCCTCCACTGACTTCGAAAACCATATAGTTTGATTCGATCCTTCGATTGCTTGCCAAGCCCCTCTAGGGCATTTTCTATCAACTCCACATCCCTAGTTTATCTCAGCACAAAGGAACAAATGAGAAGTTACATTCTAAGTTATTAAACAGTGGAATTTTCACAAGGTTGATGCATGAATTATGATCTATCTTTTTCACATTCTTAAGTTCATATTTTCAAAAAGATACTATTAAGAAAACAGCAAGCATGTTATTTAACTATATAAAAAGGTGGTTCTCACCCCACACTTTTGAACGAAGGCGTGCCTTAGTTCAAAAGTCATGCAAGCAGATATATACATGTGAGAATGACTTTAAACTAAATGACTGAAATTAAATGACAGAAAGTAAGATAGTGTCGGGTTACCTCCCGACCAGTGCACTTGTTTAACGTCGTTGGCTCGACAGTACCTCATTCTTGGATCATTGGTTTGGATCCCATGGGTGGCTCAGGTCGAATTTCTGTGTTATCAAGTTGATCTCGCTATGGTAATGTTTGACTCGCTGCCCATTTACCGTGAATTTTCTTCCATCGTCCGGGCTTTCCAACTCAACTGCCCCATGGTTGAATACCTTAGTTATTGTAAAAGGGCCGGTCCATCTAGATTTAAGCTTCCCGGGCATTAATTTCAGTCGCGAGGAGAAGACCAGCACTTGTTGTCCCTCCTCAAATGAGCGTCGGAGGATGAATTTGTCATGATATAATTTCGTCAGCGCTTTGTAGTCCGTTTGCTCTTCATAGGCTTCAAGTCGCAATTCCTCAAGCTCACACAGATGAAGCTTCCTATCCAGTCCTGCAGCTTTTAAATCTGGATTGCAATGCTTGAGCGCCCAATAGGCTTTATGTTCTAATTCTACCGGAAGGTGGCATGTCTTCCCATAAACAAGCCGAAAGGGGGAGGTTCCAATTGGTGTCTTGTATGCCGTCCGATAAGCCCAAAGAGCCTCGTCTAGTCTCTGACTCCAATCTTTCCTACCTGGCTTCACCATTTTTTCTAGAATACTTTTGATTTCGCGGTTGGAGATCTCTGCTTGACCATTGGTTTGAGGGTGATATGCCGTGGATGTTCGGTGGTGGACATGGAAGCGTTTTAAAGTAGCAGCCATCATGCGGTTGCAGAAATGAGTTCCTTGGTCGCTTATTATGGCCTTGGGTACCCCGTACCTACAAAACAGGTTAGTGCGCCAAAATTCTATGACAGTCTTTGCATCGTCGCACCTTGTGGCTTTGGCTTCTACCCATTTGGACACATAATCTACAGCAACTAAAATGTAAGTATAACCGCATGAAACTGGAAATGGTCCCATAAAATCAAGACCCCAAATGTCAAAAACATCGTTGACTAATATGGGTACTTGAGGCATTTCACTTCTAGCTGACACATTTCCTACTTTTTGACACTTATCGCATTCTTTACACTTTTTATAGGCATCTCTAAATATACTTAGCCAGAAAAAGCCGCTATCTAAGATTTTTCTAGCCGTTCTCCTAGGCCCGAAGTGTCCTCCACATGCAAACTCATGGCAAAAGCTAATAACAGAAGTTATTTCATTATCGGGGATGCATCTCCTAAGCATTTGATCTGCTCCTATTTTCCATAAATAAGGATCATCCCATAAGTATTGTTTAGCATCATGTCTAAGTTTCATGCATTGTGCTTTAGTAAAAGAAGGAGGAAATGTACCTCCTACAAGGTAGTTGACGATTGAGGCGTACCATGGCACCTTGGTTGAGACTGCGTAGAGATGCTCGTCTGGAAACGACTCAGTTATGTGCCCTTCTTCTTCCGTTCGGACAATCCTGCTTAGGTGGTCGGCCACAGTATTCTCGATCCCCTTTTTGTCCCTTATTTCCACATCGAATTCTTGTAGTAGCAAGATCCACCGAATGAGCCTTGGCTTGGCCTCCTTTTTCTTCATTAGGTAACGGATGGCAGCATGGTCAGAATAAACTATCACTTTTGCTCCAAGCAAATAGGATCTAAATTTTTCCAGAGCGAATACTACTGCCAGGAGTTCCTTCTCGGTGGTGGAGTAGTTCCGTTGGGCAGGATCTAGGCTTCGTGAGGCGTAGTAGATCACACCTGCTTTCTTGTCAATCTTTTGGCCGAGAACTGCTCCCATAGCAAAGTCGCTTGCGTCGCACATGATCTCAAATGGTTTTTTCCAATCCGGAGTTTGGATGACGGGTGTGCTAGTGAGGGCCTTTTTGAGCTCATCAAAGGCTTCCTTGCATGTATTGGTGAATTCAAAAGGAACTTCTTTTTGGAGGAGAGTGGATAGAGGTAATGCCTTTTTGGAGAAGTCCTTGATGAACCGTCGGTAAAATCCAGCATGCCCAAGGAAGGATTGGATGTCTCGGACAGTGGAGGGGTATGGTAAAGTCATGATCAGGTCTATCTTAGATTTATCCACCTTTATGCCTTCTTGTGAGACGACGTGCCCTAAGACCACTCCATGAGTTACCATGAAATGGCACTTCTCATAGTTGAGCACAAGGTTCATCGAGACACATCGTGCCAGAACCGTGCTTAAGTTGTCTAGGCAAGCGTCGAATGTATCGCCATAGATGGTGAAGTCGTCCATGAAGACTTCGATGAATATTCCGATCATGTCTGAGAAGATGCTGGTCACCACTCTTTAGAAAGTCCCCGGAGCATTGCATAGACCGAACGACATTCTTCTGAAAGCAAATGTGCCGAATGGGCAGGTGAATGTGGTCTTCTCTTGGTCCTCAGGCGCTATGGGAATCTGGTTGTAGCCTGAGAATCCGTCCAGGAAGCAAAAGTACGGTTTGCCCGCTAGTCGGTCTAGCATTTGATCGATGAATGGCAGAGGGAAATGGTCCTTTCTTGTGACTGTGTTCAATTTTCTGTAGTCGATGCACATTCTCCAGCCGTTCTTGACCCTTGTTGTCACCATTTTTCCTTCGGCATCTTCCTCGATTGTGATTCCAGTTTTCTTCGGGACTATGTGGACTGGACTCACCCACTGGCTATCTGATATTGGATAGATTACATCTGCATCCAGGAGCTTCTGTATTTCCTTCTGGACGATTTCCATCATGATTGGATTGAGTCGTCGCTGAGGTTCTCTTGATGGCTTAGCTCCATCCTCGAGTAAGATGCGATGCATGCAAACTGCTGGGTTGACTCCTCTCAAGTCGGTTAGAGTCCATCCAATAGCCAACTTGTGTTGTCTCAGCACTTTTATCAAACGACGCTCCTGGTCTGTTTCCAAGCCACTCTTTATGATTACCGGGACCGTGCTATTTTCCCCAAGGAAGGCGTACTTCAGATGTCCGGGCAGGGGCTTCAATTCTATTTTGGGAGCTTGAATCACTGAGGGTAAAAAAGTATTTGATTTGAATAATTTTACCTCGTTGACTTCATATCCTGGTGTGAGAGGCTCCGAGATTGTTAAGTGGGCTAGTGTTTCATGCAGGCCTTCGGCCAAGTCATAAGAGCTCTCGGCTCCATTGAGTATGAGTTCTAAGGGATCTGCTCTTAGTTCTGGTTGAACTTCTTGGACTAGGTCGTCCAAAGCGTCGATAGCGTGTACTTCCTCGAACTCCATGGGATGCTTCATTGCTCTGAATATGTCGAAGCTGAAGACCTCTCCTTCTACTTCCATTGATAGCATCCCACTTCCGCAGTCTATCTTCATTTTTGAGGTTTTAAGAAATGGACGGCCGAGAAGGATGGGTGCATGATCTGTAGGTCCGCCATTCTCCATCTTTAAGACGTAGAAGTCTGCTGGAAATACTAATTTGCCTACTTGAACCAGGACGTCTTCTATTTTGCCCTCGGGCTGTTTGCATGACCGATCTGCTAATTGAATAGTGAGACCGGTGGGTTTGAGCGGCCCAATCTTAAGACATGAGTAGATAGAGAAGGGAAGAACATTGATTGATGCTCCAAGGTCTAGCATGCAGTTCTCGATCCTGATGTTGCCAATTGTACATGAAATGGTGTAAGTTCCTGGATCTCCACATTTGGGGGGTACTTTTCGTTGTATGACAGCCGACACGTTTCTACTCATCAGCTCTTGATCGTATCTAGTACTCCTTCTCCGGTTGGTGAAAAGTTCTTTTAAAAACTTGGCATATCGAGGAATTTGCTTGATAGCTTCCAAAAGGGGGATGTTGATTTCGACCTTACTGAACAACTCAAATACGTCCTCATCCATGACATGTTGTTTTTGCACGCGAGCCGGTACTGGAAATGGAAGTGTTGCGCTGTTTTTAGGGGTTTCGGTTCTGGGCACCGGGCCGGGCCAGTGTTCCTTGGATGTATTCTCTTCTTCTTCGGTTACGTCCTGCTCTTCCTCAAATAAGTCGTCGTCTTTATCGGCCACATTATCCTTTAGAGTTTCGAGAGGTTCGGGCCTCATTTGCTCTTCTCCGGGCAACCTTGGGTCTTTGTCCTTCTCTTGCTCCAAAGGTTTGCCGACAAGCGTTTTTCCACTCCTAAGAGTCAAGGCACTCACATCTTTCTGCATGATTTGAATGGCTTGTGAAAGGAGTCTGCCGGACTCATTAGCGAGTGCGGATACTGAGGCAACGAGTTGAGAGATGTGATTTTTCAAGTCCTTTGTTTCGGCTTGGTTTTGATGCATAGTAGTATTCAACTGCTGCACAGTACCTGACAATTGCATTAACATGTCCTCAAGAGATTTGTTTGGTCCCTCTTGTTGGTTGCTCGAGCTTGCTTGGTACTGTCCAGCTGGCTGGGCGTCCTGGTTGTACTGTTGGTGGAGAGGTTGATAAAATGACTGGGCTAGTTGAGGAACAGCTGGTTGTGTTTCTTGGTATCCTCCTAGCAGATTTATTTCTGCCGGGTTCTCTTCTATTAATGTCGGGCATGCGTCAGTTTTGTGGTCAGTAGAACCACAAAACTCGCAAGGTTTTACTGGAACTGGCTGTCTTCGCAGGATCTGAATCATCATCTCCTTTAACAGTTTCATTTCTTCAGGAATAGAGCTCATCGGTGTTTCAGCTCTTGCCACATTCTTTGTTCGGGAAAATTCTTCCTGCCTAGTTGTCTCTTCTCTAAATCGGGCATTTTCAGCAACCTTGGTGATGAGATCCCTTATGCCTCTTAATGATAGATTCATTATGGACCCTCCAGCTGAGGCATCCAGGAGCATTTTGTCTAAGGGTCTTAATCCGTTAATGAGATACTCAATGGTGAGTTTCTCGGGTAGTCCAAGAGTGCAGCAGCTTCTCTCCAGGTGGTTGAATTTCTCCAGGTAGTCGTACATGGTCTCATTAGGTCCTTGCCTTATGTCCTGCAGTTGTCTTCTTACTTGCATTGCTCTTCCTGCTGGGTAGTATTTGCCCAGGAATTTCCCTTGCATCTGAACCCATGTTCTGATGCTTCCCGAAGGCAATGAAAGGAACCAATCGTTTGCCGAGTCTATGAGGGAAAAATAGAATGCCTTCAACTTGAAGTCGTCCATATTCACTCGATTGGGCTTTAGATTTTGGCAAATTCCATGCAGGCGTTGGAGGTGAGTTGTGGCAGATTCTCCTTGAGCTCCTGAGAATTTTAGCAAGATGTGGGCCACTGATGCGTTGATGGTTATGTTTTCTAGTTCAGGGCCCTCGTAAATGCACCACGGCTGTGTTTCGAAATTGAAGGCGTTTAATTCTCCCATAGTAGGTTCATGGTAGTTGTTATCCCCATAGTAGTTATCGTAGACAGGTTCTGGTCTTGGCATTTGTCGAGGTTGGGGGGGTGGTGGATATCTAGGGGGTTGTTGTACTGGACCAGCTGCATTTCGGTCCTCGGGCGGTTCTTGGTTTCTTCTGATGGCCTCCCTATCACGAGCTCTTCTGTTTCTGATGAGTTGTTCCAGATCGTCGATAAATGGAAGTGGCACCTCATCATTTTGATCGTACAGGTTTATCTCGTCGTCATCCTGGTAGTCATGGTGGCTTCCTTCGCGAGACATGGTTGTTTCGAAGCGCGTGTTGATTCAAAGAACTTATCCGATTAATTAACTAATTCCCCGGCAACGGCGCCAATTTGACAGATGCTTGTCGTCAGAGCAAATGTACAAATAAATTTATAGTCCGCTACTCGCGACTTCACTACTGGGTAGCAAGTGGTAAGTAGGGGTCGAACCCAAAGGAATTAGGGGGATAGTTGTTCTTTGAGGTGATTTGTACAGCAAGGGAGCGTGTTTTAGGTTGGTTGAGGTTTTTTTGTGCGAAAAGTAAATGACTGAAAATAAAAGTAGGAGACTTACAGCGGGTGATGCGTGATTGGCAAGTCCTCCGGAAGGTGAGCAGTTGATTACGGCAGTTATACTAAGAAAGTAAGTGCAGGAGTTGTTTGATTTCAAGGAAAACATTCGATTTCGTGGGCCTTGTATCATAGCCTGTTTATCATTGACCTTTAGTGATCCTTCTAAGTATTCAAACGTGCATCAAGGCCATTCCAAGCACTCGATTTGCCACACTGTCTAGTCTTTTGCAAAAGTGTTTGAAAGAGTATCAAGGCCATTCCAAGCACTCGATTTGCACACACTGTCTAGACTTTTGCAAAAAAACGTAGAGCCCTTGTTATACTTAGACTAATACCCCATTCCAAGGTATATTAGCCTGTGTGCATCCATTTGATCAGTCATTCCCGAGCAATCAAATGGTGTTTGAGAGAGGTCAAACTCCTCAGATAAGCTTTGCCATTCCAAGCATCCACTTATCCGAGTATGTTTACGAACTTCCACGGAAGAGCTTTGCCATTCCAAGCATCCACTCAACCTTGGAAGTTCTGGCCTAATATATGGCACATAGAACAAGTTTTGAATACATAGAAAAAAACACTAAAGCAAAGTCTAAAACATTTTATGATACAAGTACACCCCTTCAACCGAATGAAGAGTTTAGCTACGAATATCCATAGAGGTGGATACCATAACTAAATACTCGGGGGTTTTTGAAAGACAGTAAGTAAGGGGAACACTCAAGAACCAACAGGAGTATTCCCAATTCCTACTTGAATACTCAAGAACCAACAGGAGTATTTTGTAAAACTGTTATAATACTCAAGAACCAACAAGAGTATTATTTCAAAACCAAACTTACAAATTGCCAAACTTAGAGAGATAAGTGATTTATGATTTTTGGGATGTTGATTACAAATGAGGAGTGACGTTATAGATTTTTAGCAATGCAATTAGTCAAAAACAATTTGTAATTCAACCGGTAAGACCGGTGTCGAACCCAAGGGAGCAAACGGATTACACGCTAGTTCTATCAAATTTTCTTACTCGGCTAATTCCCAAAATTCAAGTATGATTGAGTTATCAATGATTCAAAACAAGAATGAAATGGTTTTTAGGGGATTGAATTCAATTAAAAGCGAGTTTCGAGGGATTAATCCCCTCCTTGGTGATTTCCCAATGATCATGCATACAAGAGTTTAATTAATCATGAGTTGATAGGTTCTAAACCTAGTTTAGACTGGAATTGAACAAACCATGCATGTTTAGTCCTAGTCAAGCCATCTTAGATAGAATCTCACTAATTAAAGAATATTGATCCACTATATAGCATTTACTCTCATAAATGCTACATGCATAAAGTTCTAGTTCACCTCTCACCATGCATTTACTCTCATAAATGTTGGTTAAGTTCAATTTTACTACATCCAAACCATCACTAAGCTCTTTCAATACTTAGATCAAAGTTCTAACACAAACATGTCACTTGGGCATTTTATCAAACACTTAGAGACATGTCTCACATGAAGAGCATAGTAAAATGAAATCAACTTCAATAGATCCATTCAAATGTGTATACAATGATCATTGAGTACCAAGGAGGTTCATAGAACCCTCAAAACACAAGGGTGACTACTCACACATCAAGTAAGACAACATGATGTGTGGGTTTTTAGCAAAAATCTAAGAGAAAGGAAGAGGGAAAAGAGTAGGATTGTTGATCCTAATAAACTCCCTTGATCTTCAATCCTCCTTGATTAGGTTATGTTGAAACCCTTGATTTAGCTCACTTCCTTTTGTCTTTTCTCCAGAAAAATCCGAGATGCTAGGTCAAACTTGCCTCTTTCTATTTATAGTCTCGGATAATTTTCGGTACTGTAGCAGGTCCAGTCGATCGACTGGCGTTGGGCTGTTGGCCCAGTCGATCGACTGGAGGGACATAAGTCGCTCGTGAGACAGATTCTCAGTCGATCGACTGAGACGGGGTAGTCTCCCAGTCGATCGACTGTGGTAACTCGATTTGCATGCCCTCCTGAGAGTCCATTAACTCGATCGACTGGAGCAGGGGAGCTTCCCAGTCGATCGACTGGAGGCACATGACTTGCACGCTCAGCTGGAAAACTCGCCAGTCGATCGACTGGAGGGGCCAATCGATCGACTGCGGTAACTCGATTTGCATGCCCTCCTGAGAGTCCATTAAGTCGATCGACTGGAGCAGGGGAGCTTCCCAGTCGATCGACTGGAGGCCAAATTCTGCCAATTTTTGCCCTTGACTCCGATTTTCTCCGAGTTTTCTTCTATGGGCTCTTGGCACTGAGTCATCTTGATTCACACCTGAAACGCATGAGAAGGGATCAAATGACATCAAATGATCGTCGGAAACGAACTAAAGCTATAGTGAAAACGGGCATTAATGAGTCGAAAACTCGACTCATCAAGGAGGCATGGTATTTATAGGCTAAGGGAAGCCATGAGGAGCCAACACTTGTCACATGGAGGAAGGATGAGCTTTGAGATGATGACACATGAGGGGAGAGCTCTAGCCGCCGGCGGCTTTGGGAGGGGAGAGGGAGGAGACGCCAAGTGGAGGAAGGGGAGTGGAGGAGAGGAGTTGTGAGGGAGGAGCCGCCGGCTATGTGGCAAGATGGGAGTGGTTTGTGTGGTTTTGTGTAGTTCTCACAAAACTATCGGTGTATTTCAGCTCCGGACTGACTTTGGTTGCTCTTCGGTTTGATTTGTTTTGAATGATTCCATGTCAGGATCTTTAGATTTCTTCAGTCAGCGTCTGATCGAGACCTTGGAATGACTCGTAATATCTTTTCTGCGTAAAATCCTATCCTTAGCGTGTATTCTCTCTAAGCTCCAAAATACCCTGTAGATAAATAGCGGAACTAACAAGCAAAAGTTAAATAGACGAACAGTCTAATTTAGTGGGTTTAACTGTGTTTTTGATTCGTATAATTATGGTCCATCAATAGGGCTGGTACGGTTGAGGTTGGAATGGTGGTTGGAGCGGTTGGTGTTGCAGTTGTCCCGGGGCAGCCCCCCTGATCTCTCCATTCTGTCTTATCGGGCCTTGCTCGTCGTGTTGTGGGAGCGCCCCTTCCATGTTCCGGATGCCCTGCTCCACTTCTTCGTTGATGTTGTCGCCTACGCGGCTACCTGCATGAGACATGGTAACCGTGCAACCGCGCCTGCCGTCTTTTGGCAGAAACTTATATCGCAACGTGAGTTCGTCACAAAATGAAAGGATTATGTCAAAGAAATTAAGACAATGAAGGATTCCCAGGAAATTGGTGGAGTCACAAACGGTCTCACTTAAAAACCAATCTCCTTAGACTCGTAAGTCTTGGTGACAGAATCCTCGAAAGCTTATTTTTCTCGACACAATGTATTCAAGATGTGAAACTACCCCCGATGGATAGCAGTCCTACGCAAAATTCTCGAATGGACGAAGAACGCTGCGTGTCACGAGCGACGCTGGTGATTTGTGATCTCCTCGTTGTTATGGGCTGAACTCGGTCACTAGTAGCTTGAATCCTGCAGTTTTGTTGTAATACCGAAAAACAAAAAAAACTAAAAACAAAACTGAAAAAGGAAAAGAACAATTTCACCGTGCGTAGCTCCCCGGCAACGGCGCCAAAATTTGACGCGCGTCGTCTGACGCGTCAAATTTAATATTTATAAACTCCTGCAATAAGCTAGTGTAGCGGCAAGCAGGGTCGAACCCAAGGGAGCTGGTGTTGTTGAAGATGTTCCTGTAAGCAATTAAGAAAGGGGGATTTTTAGCAGTAAAGAGTGCGAAGGAGAAAAATAACAAAAGACTTCCAATCAGAGAGAGAGTTCAGCTTAGGGTTTCTATTGTGACATGTTTATCATTGACTGCTAAATATCTAATCTCATGTTTCTAAGTGTGGTTATTCCGACAAAGGTAACAACCCTAAGTATCCCGACAAAGGTGATACACCACAACCTAACCCGACAAAGGTGTTAGACTTCTAGTTCTTTCCTAAACAAATAATCCGACAAAGATATTATTAAATCTAGGTGTTACGATCTACCTTTACGACAAAGTTTCCAGTAGATATTAACGATAAGAATTAACTGCTCAATTAAGCTTTGCGACAAAGCTTCCACTTAATCTAACAAGTCAATTCATAAGATAAGCACAAGAACTAGTAAAACATGAAATAGCATTAAGGGCGAAGTCTCAAAACATGTGTCACAATGAACGAAACCCTAAACTGAATAACGAGTTTAGCTACACATGATCATGTAAAACATAATGATAAGTAGAAAAGTCTTCTCTCTCGTCGAAAGCTTGCGTCTTCTCCAGAGCCGTCTTGGTCTTCGTAGAATGATGGATCCTGGAAACCCTCACTCAAAGATCTTATTTATAGCAAAAAATAGGGTTTCCAAGTCTGTTTTTGGGCTCAATTTCCAAGTTTCGGCCTTGCTGACGTCATCAAAACGCGTTGATGACGTCATCATCGCGTTCGGAAGAGACGTTAATTTTCGCGTTCGTACCTTACGTTAACGTTATCGATAATGTCTCATTCGAACGCGATCCACACTGAGTCTGATTCTCTTTCTGCGCGCCTGTTCTGACTTCAACTCTGGATTTGACCTTTTATATGATCTTGGATGCTCTCGGTGTGAACTAGAGAGTTGTAGAGAATTGAGTCACCTTTGCAATGGCATGTGGCTCGTATTTTTTGATTAGCGGTTCATTCCCAGCGCTCCGTCAAAGGTCCAAAGGTCTGATCTGCCATTGTGATGTTTTTGGCACAAAATGCCATATTTTATGCGTGTTTCCTCCTAGAGCTCCCGAAACACCTAAAATGCAAAACCATACTAAAAAGTAATTGTTCGCATATAAAAGTGTCGAAATAAACGGGTTTAGTTGACTCGACGAGCTGTATAAATACGACTCATCACTCACGTTGATCATCATGACTTCAATGAACTAAATGAAGAAGCATTAAGGTTTTTGTGTTACATGGCGACACTCTAATCTTAATGAGAATGGCTTAAACTTAACAAGAGCATGATTATCTAGCCAATAGAGCGCGAGTGTGAGGCTAGACATTCATATTCTATAATACCAATAGAGCGCGAGTGTGAGGTATTATGCGAGATGTAACCTCTTAGTACTAAGTTGTAGCGCGAGTTGAACTTAGCATTAATGTTGCATGGCTAGATTCTAAGAATGTGCATGTGATTTCATCATTGGTGTCTCATTTCATTGTCACAATAATTGTCTAGGTGAAGAAATAGATCCCTAGTCATCTTTCAATTGATTGTTCACCATCTTTAATATTTCAAACCTCTCTTTTGGATAGAAAATTCCCCTCAAACCATTGACAATCTAGATATATCTTTGGCATCATTAGTTTAATGACCTATCTTTTGGGTTCGACCTCGGATCTCCCGAGTTTTTACAAATGTTTTGATTACCGTGACTTAGCATAAGTATTTGATTTTCTTATTGAATATTTACGCTATATTATCGAGCGATCAATAATGTAAACGAAAGCCATGTCCCCCACAGATATATTCCTGACCATACTTGGTTCTTACTGGTGGGTTCATTTTGGCCATGACACCCCTTCCCTGGTTCTGTAAGAGTTTCTAAAGAATTAAGCCCTCTGAATTCTCCTTTGAAGCGGCCCCACTTCTATCTTACATAGGTGATTCCTTTTAAAAGTAATCCTGCGTTACCCATTTCAATCTCACTATTTAAATTATTAGAATCATTAAAAGCTTCGAGCTTAGCCTCGTGCAGGAGTCACTGTTTTATCTGGGAATATGATTGAGGTGTTACCCCCACAGTGACCTCATAGTCTCAGCAGTTAGGTTGCCCTTTGAACCAAGTTCTTGGGATCTCCAGTCATCATGGTAGGGTTTTCCGTTGCCTCGACTTTATTGCCCAAGGGCTTAAGCCTATATTTTGATATTAGCAATCAAAAGGCTTTAGTCTCATTCCCTTTGTCGTCTTCTCTACTTGGTCCCTTTTTAACCCTTTGGTTAACGGATCCGATATATTTTCTTTGGACCTCATATAGTCAATATGACTTTTGTGCAGAGAAGTTGTTTAATGGTATTATGTCGTCGATGTGTATGTCGAGACTAACCATTACACATAACACTATGTGCCCTAAAAATCGATGATTGATTCTCACAATGTAAACACATTGCTGGCACATGTTTTGTCCTTTTAGGAATATCCTCCTGTATATTCCTCAACCACTTAGCATCTTCGCCACATTTATCTATTGTGACGAACTCAGCCTCCAAATTGGATTTGGTTCTCACAATTTATTTGGAGGATTTCCAGGACACATCACCACCTCCCAGTGTTGAAACATAGCCACTAGTCGCCTTGGAATATCACATATCCAACTCGCGTCAGTGAAACTCTTAATGACCTTCGGATATCTGGTATCTTGTAGATTATAATTAGGAGTAATTCGTAGGTACTTCAGTACTCTTACGATAGCCTTCCAGTGTTCACTTTCTGGATTACTCGTGTATCTTGCCAGTCTACTCATAATGTAAGCAATGTATGGTCTAGTACAATTCATCTTGTACACTAGATTGCTTATCGCTCTAGCATATTCCACTTGGGAGATGCATTCACCCTTATTCTTAGACATATGTTGATTTACGTCAACAGAGATTCTAGACAGTCATGAACTGTCTTTTCCAAATTTGTCTAAGAGTTTGTCAACGTAGTGTGACTAACTTAAGACAAGTCCATCTATCTTTCGTTTAATTTTAACTCCTAAAATTACATCGGTCAGTCTCAAAGCCTTCTTATCAAACTTCCAGTTTAATAAGCACTTTGTGGACTTTATTATTTTCTTATTGCTTCCCACAATGAACATGTCATCAATATTAAGACACAAAGTCACCTATCCGTGTTCAACATTCTTAATGTATAAACATTTGTCACACTTGTCGATCTTAAAGCCATTAGACATCATTACGTTGTCTAATTTCAAATGTCACTGCTTTGGCGCTTGCTTTAGGCTATTGAGAGATTCACAAACTTTGTTCTCTTGCCCAGCATTAACAACTAACCCCTCAGGTTGTTCAGTGTACATCTCTTCTTCAACTTTTCATTGAGGAAGCATGTCTTTACATCCATCTGGTGAATTTTCAGATTGCGCAAAGCAGCAATGACCACTATCATCTTTGATGTTATTTTCGTCACTAGAGAATAAGTATCAAAGTAGTATAGACATTTCTTTTATCTATACTCTTTTATTACAAGTCTCGTCTTGTATATCGATGTAGATCCATCTGCGTTCATCTTCCTCTTGAAGATCCACTTTGAACTATGTGGTTTACATCCACGAGGGAGGTTAACCAACTTTCAAGTATGGCTCTCAAGGATTGAGTCTCAGTCACATCTTATGGCTTCTTTCATAAGAGACCCTTCACTGAACTAACGACCTCTTTATACGTTTGAGGTTCGACCTCAAGCATGTAGGTTAGAAAATCAAGTCCATATGATTTGTCTATCCTTCCTCGCTTACTTTGTCTCGATTTCTCCAAATCGATCTCATGTTCAGATTTTTTTTCTCATTCTCTCGTTCTTGAGATATTTCTGAGAACCCAACATACCTTCCTTATTCTTATAAAGAAATATATTCTCGAAGAGTGACGTGTTCTTTGATTTCATTGTTGTATTCTTGTGTATATTTGAATCTTTCGATTCATATACAAGGAATTTATACGCATTACTCTTTCGCGCATAACCAATGAAATCATAGTCCATGATTTTTATCATATCCTCATTCTCTTAGGATCAGGGGTCATTACATAGCTAGGCACCCCCCACATTTGCAAGTATTTATAGGAATGCGTCGTTCCCTTAAATGACTTATAAAGAGACTTATACTCCTTGCGAGGTATTTTACTCAAAAGATACTTTGCTGATAAGATGGCCTCCCCCACATTCCTTGGGGTAACACGGAGCTTACCATCATTACATTCATCATCTCTTTCAAAGTACAGTTTTTCCGTTTCGAAACACTGTTCGACTTAAGAGAGTATGATGGAGTGATCATGTTCACTTCCGGTATCACTTTTCTCAACTCATCAAGTTGCTACTCAACCTCTGAAGTTGACATTCAACTTCCCATGACATGTTTTTCCTCAATTGTCACAGCTATGCTATTAAAACAAATATTTATAATAATATTTTGTACTGTCAATTAAAGTCACAAAATACTTGTTACCACCCCATATCTCAAATCACAAAGCTCAATATGGATTGACTCAAGGGATTTCACATCGCTTTCAATACTATGAAAGGATTTACTATCACATTTGCTTCAACGCAAATTTTACATTTGTACTTTTAAATCAAAATGACATTTGGATCTAAAATCCAAATTCATCAAGCATTACAGCGGCCACTCATGCCACTCATTTGAAACTGTACCCACTGAGTCTGTTCCTGGCCGTAGCCAATATTAAAGTGATATAACACTTTAATTGCAACTTGTGCCCCCACACTTGGAGCCATCAGGTCATTCACCACAAGTTCCATTCTGATTCTCAGATCTGATGGATCAAAATTAGTTTGAACTAAATTCAAACTCAACCTGCATGAATAAATTGAACCTGAATCAATTTGATTCAACAATTTATGATCCTTATCAAAAAAAAAAAAAAAACAATTTATATTGATCAGAGGTATGCAGGGTCACCAACACCAAGTGTTGGAATTGGTTAGCTATCCTCAGTAATCAGCACTGCGGTGCATTAACCAACTTTCCTGTGCACATTTGATCTCACCTTCCAATGCTAATATTCACTTATTTAAGTTGACAATTTTCCTCGAACTTTGATCCTTGTAAGGCCTTAAGACTCTGACAGCCAAAATTGGCATTATCTTTCATTTAAGCAGGCTTGCTGGTTCTTCAAAAGAACTTCATCCAACAACAATCATTTGCTGGCTCTCCAGTGCCATACTGAAACCCACAGGCGTTGCCAAATCATTAGCAAATGGGGACCTGACATGAGGCTGGCTTGCTTGGGACTTTATACTTGTTACCAAGCCAAGTATGTGCAGCTACAAGCAAACTATGCAGCCACTGAGCCAGCCTTATTCCCATCCTTAAGGAAACCATATAACTATGGTAAGCTCCAGAAACCCATATTCCCTCCTTTCCTTTGTCTAATAATCGAGCTCACGGAGAGCCTTCGATGCAACAACGGATGGGAATGGATTTTGTCACTGTATGCACAATGAAAAGATCCTAACACTCTGGTTTCATCATATGTCACTTGTTGTTCCAAGATCTACAGAGCGTCTGCTTGTCAATGTACATCGATCTGATGACCACCATCGACAGAATCATATCATTTGATTCTTTATTGTCATCAAGAGTTTTCACGCAACACAATTATCTCCTTGAGATCTATAGTTGCCAGAAGAATCGCCAGCCACTGCTAAGCATTCTTCGTCACACCCGCGGACATCGAAACGAACCATCATATCATTAAAGACAAGCTCGATGGCAGCCCATCGTCTCGCCGATCCACGCTTTGATTGAATCAGATGAATAAGAATAGAGCAAGATGTCAGATTCGGGCTCGACATCATCATCATCATCCTTGAAAGACGCCGCTGTCAAGGATTTCCAAGAAGCTCCGCACATCTTCCGGCTTCATCCATTTTCATGGCAGCAAGCGGAGAAAACTGCAAGACACGAGACCTCATTCGGCCGCAAACTCGCTTTAACCCAGTAGCCTTTTCTCGCACGCGGCACGCCCCAATTGTATCTGTCCAAAATTTGATTTGTGATTTGTTAATCAAATACATGGGCTTACATGACATAATTTATAATAAACTATATGAACCCAGTCTAGGAAATCTTAGGGTTTCTCCCTGAGCCAACCGGAGAAAACATCTCCCTTGACCTTGAAACCGACATCTTCTGCTGCTTCGTCAAGGCAAGCTTCATTAATTGATTCAATATGATTTCCTATTGATCCATCAGCCTCCAGCAACACTCAACACTGCCTCCAATTGAACCCATGAGAGTTGTCCTTGGTTTTCATCAGATGCACTGAATAAATTTTATTGAGCTTAATTTAAAAGAAAGCATTCTCTTAATCAATATTAAGTTGAATCGATTCATCCATTGAACCAATCAAGTCTCAACAGCAAACTCCAATCAAACTGGCACCATGGAAGCACTGCCGCCTCATCCTGGCAAACCTTACGTTCTGATCATATTCCTGTCCTTAAACATTACAAACTGTATTGTTAGTAACTTTAACAATTCAACAGAATATTCAATTGTTCAGTAACTTTAAACAATAACAAATCCAGCTTTAAGATTGTTGGAAATTAACCTTATACATTCAGGCGGAATTACTGAATAATTGTAAAGTTGCACATGAACAATAACAGTGATGTAGATAAGAGCAAATAAAACCAGAATCGTAAACTAAAATTGCAAACCAGAGTATGGATAGAGTCACGTTTGACACTGTCCTTAAAGCTGGATTGCCGCCCTACCGGTGTTTGGGACTGACTGGCAATAAGCTTCCCAGGATAAAACTATCCTCAGTAAACACTACTTCACCGAAGTTTTGCTGATCGAACCGTTGATGGTCTTTAGCTATCACTCACCACGAATGAAAAACAAGAGAACAATGGAGGAGAGTTGTTTGTGTTTTTAGTTATTTGAAAGTGAAGAATGAGCCTCAATTTATAGGAGAGGTCAGCCCATGCCTCATAAATCCAAGGCGGCTGATGGTCCATAGTCCAAAAGCCTTTGGGAGACCAACAATTGACATTGGAAGTCCAATATTGTTCTTGAGTTTCCAAATGCGGTTGATGATTCAACAACCAAGTGCATGGAAAACACTCAGGCTTCTTGTTCATAAACCAAGAGCATTGGAAAAATCAAGCGCATTGGGAAATACCAACTGCATTGAATTATTTTGAGGTGTTCTACACACTCAAATTAGGTCTCAAATGGGACGCACCACCATTTTTCTTCACACTTATTAAACACATTTTTTCAACAGTGTTGATGTCCCGTCCCTCAAAGAGTGAATGAGTTGCTGCTAGCACTCACAGCAAATGTAGTCATACCGCATCAAATACTGCAGCTGTCGACGGGACGCCGTCTACAAATATGGATTTATATGGGGACAAAACCTGGTTCATATATGTTGAAACATTTTAAGTGCTGAATTTAAGATACTATAAACATTTTGAATTAATGTTACGCATGTCTCTTCAGTTTAAATATCACATAATGATTCAAAGTTTTAATTATTGCATCTATTAATTTTCAATGATTAAAATATTTATTTGATAGGTTTAGGATCAGGTGCAAAACCCATATTATTGTAAAAAATACAAAATAATCTCATCCTTTGATTTTGTAATTTCTATGGATGAGATTAAGTGAAAATAAATAAATAAAAATAAAAATTAATATTAGATCAGGGGTATATTTGGAATACAACATCAGCACACTCTCTCTCTCCTTACTCCTCTCTCCTCTTTTCGATTAAAATTTCAGATCTGAAATTTCCACGAAGATGAAGCCGACGACGATACCCACGACGATGCCGACGATCATCCTTGGACGACGACGCCGATGCTCATCCATGGACGACGGCGGCTGATGCTACGACAGAGCTTTTTGACAGAATACCCATCATTCATTTTATAATTCGTCACGGCCAATTTATAGTTCGTCATGTTCAGTTTCGAATTTTTCTATATGAAAACTGTTGATTTGATTATGAGATGAGTTCCATTGATGTCGAAGATGATCCAGAGTGTGAAAAATTGAGTTCAACGAAGTTCTACTCCTTCAATTTGATCGAATTTAGTTCGATTTTTTATAATTCGTCATGACCATTTTATAGTTCGTCATGTTCAGTTTCGAATTTTTCTTTACGTAAACTGTTGATTTGATTTTGGGTTGAGTTCCATTGATGTCGAAGATGATCTATAGTGTGAAAAATTGAGTTCGACGAAGTTTTACTCCTTCAATTTGATCTAATTAAGTCTGATTTCTTATAATTCGTCATGCCAATTTATAGTTCGTTTCTGCGTTTCTCTTAATCATTTGGTTGCGTTCTTCTGCGTTTTTTATTTCGTCAGAGGAGGACAACCCCTCTTCGACCCGGCGACCCAGATTTCGTCGGAGGAGGACAACCCCTCATTTGGTTGCGTTTCTTCTGCGTTTTTTGATTTTGTCGGAGGAGGAAAACCTCTCTTTGACCCGGCGACCCAGCGATCCAGCGACCCAGATTTCGTCGTCGGAGGACAACCCCCATTCGTCGTCGGTTTTTGTTGGGGAGGAGAGATTCGGGGGTTGATTTCGAATTTGTTGGGTCGATTATACCCTCATTTGGAGAGATACACGTATAACATCAGTTATATAATTTAATTAATCTAATTAATATTAGCCATTGGATTTCCATAATGAACAGTGCAGATGTGTTTGTATTTTGTATGGTTTTTTGGTTTTGCACCAGATCTGGACTCTTATTTGATATTACATAAATCAATTTTTCAGAGCAAAATCGCACTATATAATTATAGGACTACCATCTCATAACTCAGGTACCATAGTACGATCACCACAAAGGAAAACAACTGATGTAAAACCCTCGAATAACCGAGGAATGGCTTGTACTGAAAAGCATCGCATAAATCCCGCAAACTTTTCAGTGAAATTGCATTGATTTTTCTTTGGTTGTTCAGCAGCTTTTATTATCGCTGTAAACCCGCTGAAATATTCCGCTGAAAGTGTATGGGTAAATTATCGTAATTTTTTTTGCGGTGATGAGAAATACGATGGTAAGCTTACTGCTGTATTTTCACCACATTTTGACCATTTCCTGCGGTTATCCAGTGGTATTCCTTCAAAAATCGACCATGGTAATTTTTGGCTAAATTTGTAGTGTGAGCTCAAAGTGGCGAAGAATGTACCGATGGGGTGAATGTGCAGATCCATGGTTAAGGTGTCAAACATGGTCAACGCTTCAGAAGTAGAGATGTACCAGATGATTTCGGATCGATGAAGATGCTTTGCTAGAGCTTTAAAAAATCAATATATATATATATGTGTGTACTGAAGAGCGCTCGGTTGAGAAGCCTTAAAAATTCGAGAACTTGAGACCCCAAATCTCACCAATAGATCATGATGTATCTTTGAATCTGCATGTGACACATGTCCAAAAAGCAAAGTAAAAAAAGTGGCTTTGATTTTGCATTAAATGCATCTTGGAAAATGCACATGGGACACGTGCCACCACCAAAATGTATCTTAGAAAATGCATCTTGCATTTTAGAAGGTGAAGATTGGGGTCTCAAGTGCTCGAAAAATAAGGGGTCTCATTTGAGCGCTCCTCAATGTGTACTAGATGATAAATCAATATAATATGCATTGTAATGTTCTGAGTTATTGTAATCCATAAATCTCAACCGCCAAATGATTATATCCTAAGGATGAGATTAGTTTTTAATTTTTACCAAAATTAGAGGTTTTGTACATGATCTTTCCTCAGGTAATGTATTGTATAAGGCAGTACCCACAAGCTAACATAAGATTATTTTTAAAACGAATTCTTAGATATTTTGTGAGTCTTTGGTTCTCAATTATGAAATTCTAAGAGTTATTAATCTAATGGTGAGATTTGAGATCGTAGGTTCTCAAATTTTAAGGGATCCTCAACTGATCACTGATTTTTCTATGCAACAAATCTAAATTATAGAAATTGTCTTGTTGATCATCCTGCACAATACGTAGTTACAATTGGGAAGACATTTTACAAGTCATACTGCACTATTGGTGGTCTAATTAAAGCAGTATGAAATATACTCCTTTGAATGTACCTATGTTCCAAACAAACTATACACATATCGCTGACTGGTTATTTGCATGTGAAAATAACTATGACAATAAGAGCAAATGGAAGATCTCCAAGAGGCATACCAAAAGTAGACATGAACAATAAATGAAATAGACTTTCATTTCTGAAACTTCTGTTGCATGCATGTAAATTTTTGCCCTACAAATAAATTAGTCCACTCTTCCTAATCACCCCAGCCTTAGCTTGCTCTGCCTCCTCTTTCATCTTCACTAGTTCGCCCCGAGCTAGTTGAGCCCTAGTCCCTCACTTGCTTCGCCTCGTCCACTGCTTTTGGCAATTGCATTGACAGGTCTATGCATTTGTGTCTCTAACTTTAGCTTCGGCCGGCCATCTCTGACTTTATCTCATTGATCTCAGCTTTTAGAAACTTCACAGCTTCCACTGTCATTCCATCTCTCTGCTTTCGGTAATCAAAATTCACATGTGTCCTCTGTTACCAGTGGCGGATCCAGCGCCTCTGGAGAGGGGGATCCCAAATTTTTTTTTTTGAGCGCGATCAAAAATTTTAATATAAATTACATATTTATAATAGAATTTAAATTAATTGGAGTTTATTTTAATTAATAAATACGTATTTTTGTTTGTTTTATAGCTTAGTTGTTAAAAAAAAGTTAACTTAGATATAAATAATGCGGAATTGAGTGCAATTAACTAATCAAACATACTTAATTGAGATACTAAATCAAATAATCAACTTCAAATACTAAATATTATTCTTTGCTAAGCAAAACAAGAATGCTTTATAGCTCAGATGGTAGAAAGGTTACTAACAGCTAACAAAGCTAGGGTTCGAATCCTAATGAAGGGTAATTTTTTGCAAAATTTGAGAGGGGTCCTGGCCCCCCCAGGCCCCCCTGCCACCGCCTCTGTCTGTTACAGTTCCCCCTTCTCCCCGCCATTTTTTCCGATCAAGCTTAATCAAGCTCCGATAGTTCATATACATTCATATGCATACGAATTACATTTAACAGTATTAATCACTTATATCTTTGACGTTGTAATACCTTGTGTTCCTTTCAAGCTTTGATTAATTTTCTTATGCATGCATGCAGAGCCAGCCAAAACCCATTTTTGGAAGAAACGGGCAGTCATTCTAAGTTAAAGCAGGGAGTCGTTGGTGTGTTTTCCACTCAATATTTTTATTCATTGTAAATTTTATTCTTTTTTATCTTTTGTAAGACCGTTGACCATTGCGGACTGTCACGGGCTTAAGTTTTTGGCGCAGAGGCAATGCCCGTGCGGCTCCCCAGGACTGCCACTTTCCCGAGGATAAGCCTTATCCGTCTCCGATGCTCACTGGTTTCGCCCTCCCATGGGCTCATCAGGGAAGCGGGAACATCTCCCTACCAGTGTGGCGTCCAGATAGCATTGTCAATCCATGAGATAGACAAGCACCTGAGACGCGTACCTTTAGTGTTCGCTGCTCCGCCACCCACATTAAGTCCAACCAGTTAGCATCTCGCTCGGCCCTGCGTGTCACGACTTTAGGTCCGTGACATTCTCCCCCACCCAATTCATGCACGCCCACGTGCATGGGTGGATTCTTAAGCCGCTCTTCTTTATTGTCCCAAGATCTCAGTGTGCAATTCCCTGCCTGCTCGTCCTTCACTTGGACCCACTTGCGAACACCCTTCATTTTTGGGTGCGAGCTTCTCCGTCGCTCGTCCTATCATCTTTAAGGACCCGCCATCGTGGTAAAGAGTGCTTGGCGAACTTTCGCATGGTTCCCTGCCTACTCGTCCTCGCCTCATTGTGCAATCCACCCCCGTGGACACACCAGCTCGGCTTTGGGAGCGCTTGGCGAACCGAATTGCTAGCACACTGGTTGGCTCTGATACCATTTGTCACGGGCTTAAGTTTTTGGCGCAGAGGCAATGCCCGTGCGGCTCCCCAGGACTGCCACTTTCCCGAGGATAAGCCTTATCCGTCTCCGATGCTCACTGGTTTCGCCCTCCCATGGGCTCATCAGGGAAGCGGGAACAGCTCCCTACCAGTGTGGCGTCCAGATAGCATTGTCAATCCATGAGATAGACAAGCACCTGAGACGCGTACCTTTAATGTTCGCTGCTCCGCCACCCACATTAAGTCCAACCAGTTAGCATCTCGCTCGGCCCTGCGTGTCACGACTTTAGGTCCGTGACAGGACGGCTCCTCCTCCTCGGATATTGAGATCGAGATTGCAGGTACGTCGATCTTTTATTTCGCTCTCAATCATGTCTATTTAATTTCTCTACAAGTTTTCACATATAATCACATATTGTAACGGTTTTGTGACGATGATTAAGTCATCGTCGCATAAAGCTTGCGATGATATTACGTAGCTCAAAAGTTGCGATAGTACTGTGCCGATTTTATCATGATCGTAAAATTTTGTGACAATTCATTTTTTATTTCTTTGTAAGGATATTTTCCTCCGCCACCACCGCCCTTGTTGTCTCCCGAATCCTATATTGAGATGACACCGCTTTCCCTCCCAGATCGGACGCTGCCAATATTGATAACACCGTCACCTCCACAGGCGGTGTCGAGATCGTTGCCACCACGGCCGGTACGTCAACACGGCTCCAACATCAGGCCGAGATGTGCAATACGTCTAAACCTACTCTACCTAATACGTTTCTTCGTAGCTATGATTTCACTTGTGTTCTGCGCCATTTGGTTATAAAAAAGACTTGAATATGAGCCCAATGACGATAACATTCACATGGAACTTCAACATCCGCGCATTATATAATTAGAGTGGGTGAAAGATAGGGCGTTATTGAGTTTGTCGTTCAACACGGTGATAGAAGTGTTGAAAAGTGATCCACGTATGGGTAAAAAACTTGTGCTGCCTATCTCATCTTTTGCCTCCATGTGTTGTCAAACAACATGCAAAACGGCGCCTACCTTTCTATGTATCATCTCTGCCACATGTCCTCATTTGCCTGCAGAAGAGAATGGGAAGATATTCATGACATCTTCATATTTCCTCTATAAAAGGAAGAGAAACAGAGAGAGAATAATCATCCATCGAGCTCCATCTTCTCTCTTCAGTATATGTATATACTTTGAGTATATTTTGAGTATTGTATTCCCAAGCTTATTTGTACGAGAGTATTTCCGTTGAGTACAATAAATCAGTTGTTATCTTCCTTTACAGTCTACCAAATTAGTGAGAAGTGTGTGCCACATTGTTGTGATCCTGGGAGGATTAGTCCATCCTAAATTTGGCCTCAGAGCGAGTGTTGAGTACAAAATATCAGGAGCAATATTTTTGTATTGTGGTTCAATTATGTCGAACTCAATTCCACTTCAGATACCGAAATTCAACGGGCGGAATTTCAAAATTTGGTCTATCCAATTGAAGGCATTTTTCAAGTCCCAAGATTTGTGGAGTTTGGTCGAGACGGGCTACACTGAAGTAGTCGGAAAAGCTTTTGACGAGCTTGAAAAGGAAGATAAAGATTTATTGGCGGATACTCGTAAGAAAGATCAGAAAGCATTATTTGCGATATTTCAAGCTATGGAGGAACCGATATTTGAAAAATATCAGAGGCGGAGACATCCCACAAGGCATGGACTATTTTACAAAATGCATACAAAGGCGATGAAAGAGTCATGCGGATGCGCCTGCAGACACTGAGGGGAGATTTCGAGTCATTACGAATGACTGACTCGAAAAACGTGTCGGCATACTGTGAACGGGTTCAAGCGGTCGTTAACAATTTAAGAGTTAACGGGGAAGCGCTGGAGGAACAACGAGTCGTTGAAAAGGTATTACGCTCGTTACCCGTTAAATTTGAATATGTCGTGGCAGCTATTGAAGAAGGACACGACATATCAAAAATGTCGATGGATCGACTCATGAGTTCGATGTGTTCACACAAGCAACGGATGAACCAGAGGGCGAACAGCTCTAGTCAGGAGCAGGCTTTGCAAAGCCGAGTCGAAGGACGAACTCGAGGAGGTTACCGTGGAGGTCGAGGACGTGGACAATGCCGAGGAGGAGGTCGAAATTATAACGGTGGACGAGACCAAGCTAGTAGCAGTAATATTCAGCAAGCTCGAGGCGGTCATACTGGAGGACGTGACAAGTCAAAGTCCAGTGTTACAAATGTCAGAAGTTTGGACACTACAAATCCGAATGCCGAGCAAATGAGCGAGTGGAGAAAGCTTATGTTTCCGAGGCGCATGGAAATATGGTTCTAGCATGCAAGACAAAGGAGACTTGTGGAGGCTACACAGACGTATGGTACCTTGACTCCGGATGCAGCAACCATATGAGCGGGAGAAAGGAGTTATTCTCTCGCTTAGACGAATATGCTCGTGCTGAAGTCAGTTTTGGAAATAAGTCGCAAATCCAAGTCATGGGCAAAGGCGACATCCAAATGACGGTACATATGCAACTATTGCTAATTGTACTATGTACCAGGGTTGTGCTGGAATCTACTTAGCTTGGGGCAATTATCGGAGAGAGGTCATTCCATTTCTATACGAGATGGACTTTGCACCATTGAAGACAAAGACCGGAGGATCGTTGCGAAGGTCCCTATGACGACGAACCGGATGTTCCCGTGGATTCTCAAAAGGGGAGTGGAAGTAAACTTTCAGACGATGGTGAGAGACAGCAGTTGGCTGTGGCATCTCAGATTTGGCCATTTAAATTTTAACGGGCTGAAATTATTGGCAGCAAAGAAAATGGTGACAGGATTACCGGCGATTCAGATTCCTAGTCAACCATGTGAGGCGTGCTTGCGAGGGAAGCAGCACAGAGAGCCGTTTCCAGTTGGAAAGGCGAGACGAGCGAACCAACCGTTGGAGCTGGTTCACACGGATCAATGTGGTCCAGTGGAGGATTAATCTCTTGGCGGAAAGCGATACATGATGGCACTTGTTGATGACTTTTCAAGAAAGACTTGGGTCTATTTCTTGAGAGAGAAGTCAGAGGCTTTCTGGACATTCAAGGAATTCAAGACCTTTGTTGAAAAACAAAGTGGTTACACTTTGAAGACGCTGAGATCAGATAGAGGAGGAGAATTTACTTCAAATGAATTCTCAAGCTACTGCAGAGCCAAAGGAATCAGGCAGCAGTTGACTGCAAGCTACACACCTTAGCAGAACGGCATTGCTGAAAGGAAGAATCGCACAATCTTTGAGATGGCCAGAAGCATGTTGAAGGCTAAGGAGCTACCGAAGCTTTATTGGGCAGAAGCGGTATCTTGTGCAGTATTCTTACTGAACCGATGTCCTACGAAGGCGGTTCAAGGAAAGACTCCAGATGAAGCTTAAAGTGGTGTGAAGCCGGATGTATCTTGTCTACGAGTATTTGGGTGTATTGCATATCCCCATGTACCAGATCAGCGACGGAAAAAGCTGGACGACAAGAGTAGGCGATGTATCTTCATCGGGTATAGTGCTGATACGAAGGGTTATAAGTGTTATGATCCTGACACGAGAGAGTTGATTATCAGCCGAGACGTACAGTTTGCCGAAGATGAGGCCTGGGATTGGTCTCAAACGGATGCTAGAGAGCCTCATGTCGTAATTGAGGAGGAGCCTACGGAAGATAGGCACGCACCAGTTGTTGATTCACCTGAGAAATCAACTGAATCGAAGTCTAGCAGTTTACCACCACGACGGAGAAGATCACCAGTTCGATATCATGACTATGTGGTCTACCGAGATGATGAGGCAGACACACCTGATGAAACTATGGTGAACTTTTGTCTATTTGCAGATTGTGATCCTGTAACGTTTGAGGAAGCAGCAAAAGACAAAGGGTGGATTCAAGCTATGGATGCAGAGATAGCTTCCATTGAGAAGAACGATACATGGGATCTGACACCTTTACCAGTTGGTAAGAAGTCGATTGGAGTGAAATGGGTATACAAGACGAAATATAAACCTGACGGTCAGGTGGACCGGTTGAAGGCAAGGCTAGTAGTGAAGGGATACAGGCAGAAGCCTGGTATCGATTACTTTGAGGTATTTGCACCAGTTGCTAGAATGGATACCATTCGAATGATTATAGCACTTGCAGCACAGAACATGTGGAAGATACACCAGATGGACGTGAAGTCAGCATTCTTGAACGGAGTTTTAGAAGAGGAGGTGTATGTTGATCAGCCACCAGTCTATGTGCAGAGAAGGAAAGAGAACAATGTCTACAAGCTGAAGAAAGCACTATACGGACTGAAGCAGGCCCCGCGAGCATGGTACGCGAGGATTGATACGTATATGCTGGAGAACAAATTTCAGAAGTGTCCTTACGAGCACACACTCTACATCAAGATGAGTGCCGAAGGACTGATGCTGATAGTATGCTTGTATGTAGATGACTTGATATTCACATGGAGTTCGGAGGAGATGTTCATCGAGTTCAGAGAAGCGATGACTCGTCAGTTTGAGATGACTGACATGGGACTGATGTCTTATTTTTTAGGCATCGAAGTTGAGCAGGCGGACAGTGGAATCTTTATTTCACAGAAGAAGTACGCCAAGGATATTTTGAAGAGGTTTAAGTTCGAGGGAATGAAGGCGGTCAGAACACCAGTTGCAGAGATGATGGAGATGATGAAAGAAGGTACTTGAGAGCTTGTGAATCCCACTTACTTCAAGAGTATAATTGGAAGTCTATGATACTTGACTTCAACTAGACCAGATATAGTGTACGGAGTTGGACTTATCAGTCGCTTCATGGAGAAACCGCAGCAGTCACACTTGCTAGCAGCGAAGCGTATACTCCGATATATCAGTGGTACTAGTGATTATGGGATTATGTATTCTCACACAGAAGAGTTCTGTCTGACAGGTTATACAGACAGTGATTGGGCCGGTGATGTGGAAACTCGAAAGAGTACATCAGGTTATGCTTTCTATCTTGGAGATGGAGTGGTTTCGTGGTCGTCAAAGAAGCAACAGGTTGTTGCTCTTTCTACAGCTGAAGCGAAGTACATCGCAGTAACTACCGCAGCTTGTCAAGCAGTCTGACTTCGATGGATATTAGAAGACCTGAAACATAAGCAGGAGGGCCCCATGAAGATTTTGTGTGACAACAAGTCGGCTATAGCATTAGCCAAGAATCCAGTATTTCATGGCAGAAGCAAGCATATTGGGATCAGATATCACTATATTCGAGAGTTGGTCAAATATATTAAAATTGAGTTAGAGTTCTGCAAGACCGATGAGCAAGTTGCAGATATCTTTACCAAGGGTCTCTCAAGTGATAAGTTTGAATTGTTTCGACATATGCTTGGAGTTGCAAGATCATGGATCAAGGAGGAGTGTTGAAAAGTGATCCACGTATGGTTAAAAAACTTGTGCTGCCTATCTCATCTTTTGCCTCCATGTGTTGTCAAACAACATGCAAAACGGCGCCTACCTTTCTATGTACCATCTCTGCCACATGTCCTCATTTGCCTGCAGAAGAGAATGGGAAGATATTCATGACATCTTCATATTTCCTCTATAAAAGGAAGAGAAACCGAGAGAGAATAATCATCCATCGAGCTCCGGCCATCTTCTCTCTTCAGTATATGTATATACTTTGAGTATATTTTGAGTATTGTATTCCCTAGCTTATTTGTACGAGAGTATTTCCGTTGAGTACAATAAATCAGCTGTTATCTTCCTTTACAGTCTACCAAATTAGTGAGAAGTGTGTGCCACATTGTTGTGATCCTGGGAGGATTAGTCTATCCTACAAGAAGCCGAGTGGCTTAAAAGATTTTCAACTGCAAGTTACACAAGTGTTGAAGGTGGTTTGAGTGTTAGATCAGGGGTGCGATAGAAAGTTAGAAACTGCCTTTCAACATCTGCCGTTGCTTGATTCGAAGAATGGGAGTTGGAATATCGAGCTATCTTTCCGTGACGGACAAGTCAATCCAATTATTGGCATCTCTCTGCATTCTCCCTTACTATAATATTTAGTAAAATTAAAAGCACCAAGTCCTCTCACTTAAGTCATCCCTTGATCAGACCCATCAGACTAAGAAAGGATTTTACAACTTCCGTTGGCCAGCAGGAGGATCATTTTAGCTCAATAATAGCACTCTGCAGGGAAATGTCAGCAAAATTTCATCTGTCGGGTAAATCAAGTTTGCCACCACACTGACCTCCGTCGATGCTACCAGAATCAAATGGGAGATATCATCTTGTGAGTCCCAGCATGTTCAGGTACTTGTTCTGCCACAAATAATCAAGCCATGCCAAAGTCGGCTATTTTCAGGATCCATATCTCCATCTAATAAAAATATGTGTCTAATTCTGAGTCTAAAGTGTTCATGAAGTTAAAGAAGCCCCTGAGCAATATGCATCCAGTGATTTTGCATCGCATGTTCTTGTCAAAATTTGTGCCCTTAGAAAGATCTGCCCAAGAGAATATAATTAGCTATGATTTATCGTTGCACAGCTTAATACTGAAAAAAATCTGCCCAAGAGAATATTATTTATCTATGAGAACTTGAGAAGCCTTTCTTCATGACCTCGCAAGCAGAATATTAGGAGTCTTACCAAATGTTTAGTGTTCCCTGAAATTAAACTGAGAACAAGAGATTACAACTTCTTATAATGCTAAGAACATTCTCTTTATCATACTATCCACTTCTTATAATTATTACCTTGTACATAGCTCCAAATCCACCACGTCCCAGCATATTGTCTTTCGGTCAATTATTAGTAGCAACTCTAATTGTATGTGATCGCAAGTACTCCACACTATTCGTGAATTGTCCTGTTCGTAATCAAATATCATGTTTAGCGATTAGTGACCAACTTTCATTTGGCAGAATATGTACATACAATCCCAGATGTTGCTTTAATTGTTTAGTTTCTCCCGACTCAAAAAGGAAGTTAATATTCTTGTCAGTTTCTCAAAAATGGACCCACTAAATGTCAATTTCTCTGAAGTAAAAGAAAGTTAATATTCTTATCATTTAGAATCCAAAAAACATCACCTACAAAAAAAACAGAATCATCTTCACTTACTTGACGTTTCTTTCTTAACCTCTTTTTCCTTGGAAACGCATAAATGCATATAACCAATACTACAGAGCTGATTGTAAAGACAACGATGATGCTACTATATCAAACACTGTAGTTCCTTGCTCCTGTAAATCATAAATGCAGTCATCGTCAGCGTTATGCAGGCCACTTGAAACAAATAAAAAAACAAAACACACTCAAAAAATGGACATTAAGGATACATTCATTCTCTCCCAAAATATGCTCTCCTGTACTGATGTTTTCCAGCAACCGCTGGTCAAAAATGCCATACACTGTAACTGTATCCCAGTAATATGTTCATAGTTTCATACTTTCCAATCTGGCGTACTTTCAATCTGCGAACAAGCCAAAAATCATGTCAATTAAAGTTCACTGGTAATCCCAGTGTGGGAACACGTCAAAAGACTACAATGTACAATCCTACCTTTCCAGCAAAGAACCAACCATTAGCCACTGCCATAACCAGTGACTCCACTGCTATCTCTTCAAGTAAAATATGAACGTATAAAAGCAATTTGCACTTCACTATACAGTTCATAAAAATCGCTAAGACTGAGATGGGAGTGGCCAAGAAGACACCTGGGATAAGATGCGGCAATTTTTTACTTCCACGCTTGATAGGGCACTCCACTGTTGATTGCCGATTTAATTAGTTCAAAAAGGATTGAGGAGCTCTTTTGCCATAATACAAACTTTGAGCAACCGAAATGCGGTGTGGATTATGAATCGAAATTGGGCACTCTTAACCTGGACATAATTTCAAAAACATGAAATCTGGCCCGTCCCAGGACATAGATGGAAAACATAACTCACTATGAATATTTATAGGCCGAAATAAGAGACAATCAACGTACTCATTATCCTTCATAGAGTCGCTGAAGTTAATCAATCACCTCGATCCACATAACTATCAAGTAAATATTGTTATGATGCAGGACATCATAAATCACATACTACGAATGACCAGTTGGCACCTTATCGTCAAAACCAACACAACCCACAAAGCAACAAATTGTATAAAATCGGCATTCGTCAGTTACTCATAACCTTTTAAATCCAGTACAACACTTCTAAAAAGTTTCTCTAGTGCAACATTGGGACACCATTTAGGAAAAACGGTCATGTAAATAATGTGATACCGTAAAAAGTATTGGGACACCACAGAGTAAAATGAAACCCACAATGCAATCTCATCCGCCAACTGATGAAAGTTTAATAAAAACCCAGGACCAACCATGCTAAACACCAGCAGCTCCCTCTTGATCATTCATATAATTTCAAACCAGCTTTTGTATGTATGATCATTTGCGATGAACATAATAGCATACATCACTTGGTCATTGATATCTCATATCTATCAGAACAATCCCATAATTTTCATGTAAATACGTCACCATGCCCACCAATACAGATTTCCTTATTTTTGAATGGACACTTCAACTTCAAGAAACCCTTATTTTCACCAATACAGATTTCCTTATTTTCGAATCATGCTAACAACCAAAATGTTCAACAAACCCTCCTTAACCTGTTCTGAATATATATTTTCAGCCTAATTGTGAAAAATAAGAATCACCTAACCATCAAAAGACCCCAACATGGCAACATTCCCCAAATAACACATCTGTGTAAAAACAACTCATCAAAAGAGTCATAGAACCAAAGAAGGCAACCTGAATTGGTGAATCTTTTTTGATTGTCTATACCCAACTACCCAAGTATGGACACTTCCACTTTTAATAAAAATTTCCCATAACAACTAAGAAAAGATCCACCAATACAGATTTCCTTATTTTTGAATAATGCCAACAAATCACAGTGTAAAACAAACCCTTAACCTTTTCTGAACCCAACATCACAAATAACTAATTGAGAGTTATAATCATCACATAGCCAACAAATAACCCTTAACCTTTTCATACTAATTGAGAGTAATAATCATCACATAGCCATCAAAAGAACCCAACATTCCCCAAATAACTAATCAGTGTACAAACAATTCATCAAAAGAGTCATAGAACCCAGAAGGCAACCTGGATTGGTGAATCCTTTCTGATTGTCAATTCCCAAGTATGGACACTTCAACTTTTAGAAATATTTCCAAAACAATCAAGAAAAAATTCACCAATACATATTACCTTATTTTTGAATCATACCAACAACCACAATGTTCAACAAACCCTCCTTAACCACCAAAAGAACCCAACATTACCCAAATAACACATCTGTGTAAAAACAACTCATCAAAAGAGTCATAGAACCCAAGAAGGCAACCTGAATTGGTGAATCTTTTTTGACTGTCTGTACCCAAGTATGGACACTTCCACTTTTAATAAAAATTTCCAATAACAATAAAGAAAAGATCCACCGATATAGATTTCCTTATTTTTTTGAATCATGCCAACAAATCCTAGTGTAAAACAAACCCTCAACCTTTTCTCAATTTTTTTTCCATACTCATTGAGAGTAATCACCTAACCATCAAAAGAACCCAACATTCCCCAAATAACAAATCAGTGTTACATACAATTCATCAAAAGAGTCATAGAACCCAAGAAGGCAACCTGGATTGGTGAATCATTTCTGATTATCAATTTCCAAGAATGGACACTTCAACTTTCAGAAAAAATTTCCCAAAACAATCAAGAAAAGATTCACCATTACAGATTTCCTTATTTTCGAATCATGCCAACAACCACAATGTTCAACAAACCCTCCTTAACCTTTTCTGAATATATTTTTCAGCCTAATTGTGAAAAATAATAATCACCTAACCATCAAAAGAACCCAACATTCCCCAAATAACACATTACTCATCAAAAGAGTCATAGAACCCAAGAAGGCAACCTGAATTGGTGAATCTTTTTTGATTGTCTATACCCAAGTATGGGAACTTCTACTTTTAATAAAAATTTCCCATAACAATCAAAAAAAGATCCATCAATACAGATTTCCTTATTTTTGAATCATGCCAACAAATCACAGTGTAAAACAAACCCTCCTTAACCTTGTCTGAATATATTTTTTCATACTAATTGAGATTTGAGATTAATAATCATCACCTAAACATCAAAAGAACCCAACATTCCCCAAATAACTAATCAGTGTACAAACAATTCATCAAAAGAGTCATAGAACCCAGAAGGTAACCTGGATTGGTGAATCCTTTCTGATTGTTAATTCCCAAGAATGGACACTTCAACTTTTAGAAAACTTTCCCAAAACAATGAAGAAAGATTCACCAATACAGATTTCCTTATTTACGAATCATGCCAACAACCACAATGTTCAACAAACCCTCCTTAACCTGCTCTGAATATATTTTTCAGCCTAATTGTGACAAATAATAATCACCTAACCATAAAAAAAAACCCAACATTCCCCAAACCCAAGTATGGACACTTAAGACTTTTAATAAAAATTTCCCATAACTATCAAGAAAAGAATCACCAATACAGATTTCCTTATTTTCGAATCATGCCAACAACCACAATGTTCAACAAACCCACCTTCTTAAAATATTTTTCAGCCTAATTGTGAAAAATAATAAGCACCTAACCATCAAAAAAACCCAACATTCCCCAAATAACACATCTGTGTAAAAACAACTCATCAAAAGAGTCATAGAACCCAAGAAGGCAACCTGAATTGGTGAATCTTTTTGATTGTCTACACCCAAATTCCCAAGTATGGACACTTCCACTTTTAATAAAAAATTCCCATAACAATCAAGAAAAGATCCACCAATAAAGATTTTCTTATTTTTGAATCATTCCAACAAATCAGTGTAAAACAAACCCCCTCCTCCACTTTTTCTGAATTTTTTTTTTCCATATGAATTGAGAGTAATAATCATCACCTAACCATCAAAAGAACCCAACATTCCCCAAATAACCAATCAGTGAACATACAATTCATCAAAAGAGTCATAGACCCAAGAAGGCAACCTGGATGGGTGAATCCTTTTTGATTGTCAATTCCCAAGAATGGACACTTCAACTTTAAGAAAAAAATTCCCAAAACAATCAAGAAAAGATTCACCAATACAGATTTCCTTATTTTTGAATCATGCCAACAACCACAATGTTCAACAAACCCTCCTTCTGAAAATATTTTTCAGCCTAATTGTGAAAAATAATAAGCACCTAACCATAAAAAAAACCCAACATTCCCCAAATAACACATCTGTGTAAAAACAACTCATTAAAAGAGTCATAGAACCCAAGAAGGCAACCTGAATTGGTGAATCTTTTTTGATTGTCTATACCCAAATTCCCAAGTATGGACACTTCCGCTTTTAATAAAAATTTCCCATAACAATCAAGAAAAGATCCACTAATAAAGATTTCCTTATTTTTGAATCATGCCAACAAATCAGTGTAAAACAAACCCTCCTTCACCTTTTCTGAATTTTTTTCATACGAATTGAGAGTAATAATCATCACCTAACCATCAAAAGAACCCAACTTTCCCCAAATAACTAATCAGTGTACAAACAATTCATCAAAAGAGTCATAGAACCCAGAAGGCAACCTGGATTGGTGAATCCTTTCTGATTGTTAATTCCCAAGAATGGACACTTCAACTTTTAGAAAAATTTCGCAAAACAATGAAGAAAAGATTCACCCATACAGATTTCCTTATTTACGAATCATGCCAACAACCACAATGTTCAACAAACCCTCCTTAACCTGTTCTGAATATATTTTTCAGCCTAATTGTGAAAAATAATAATCACCTAACCATAAAAAAAACCCAACATTCCCCAAACCCAAGTATGGACACTTAGACTTTTAATAAAAAATTTCCATAACTATCAAGAAAAGATTCACCAATACAGATTTCCTTATTTTCGAATCATGCGAACAACCACAATGTTCAACAAACCCACCTTCTGAAAATATTTTTCAGCCTAATTGTGAAAAATAATAAGCACCTAACCATCAAAAAAACCCAACATTCCCCAAATAACACATCTGTGTAAAAACAACTCATCAAAAGAGTCATAGAACCCAAGAAGGCAACCTGAATTGGTGAATCTTTTTTGATTGTCTATACCCAAATTCCCAACTATGGTCACTTCCACTTTTAATAAAAAATTCCCATAACAATCAAGAAAAGATCCACCAATAAAGATTTCCTTATTTTTGAATCATTCCAACAAATCAGTGTAAATCACACCCTCCTTCACCTTTTCTGAATTTTTTTTCCATATGAATTGAGAGTAATAATCATCACCTATAGAAATTGGATTGATTCAATTGGATAATTCATGTATAGTTTACAGTGATCGGTTAGACAGGGTTTGTTTTGTTTCCAGTGCATGTTGAGTGCAGGTTCGTAGCAGGGTCTTTGGTTTTGAGGCGAAGCCTTGCCGTTTTTTTCAAGGCGTAGCCTTGTTGGCCTGGTTGTGGGTCTGTGGGAGTCTGTTTTGTGCATCACCCTTTTGAATAAATCACCTTTATTCAAAAAAAATAATCATCACCTAACCATCAAAAGAACCCAACATTCCCCAAATAACCAATCAGTATACATACAATTCATCAAAAGAGTCACAGACCCAAGAAGGAAACCTGGATGGGTGAATCCTTTCTGATTGTCAATTCCCAAGAATGGATACTTCAACTTTAAGAAAAAGTTTCCCAAAACAATCAAGAAAAGATTCACCAATACAGATTTCCTTATTTTTGAATCATGCCAACAACCACAATGTTCAACAAACCCTCCTTCTGAAAATATTTTTCAGCCTAAATGTGAAAAATAATAAGCACCTAACCATAAAAAAACCCAACATTCCCCAAATAACACATCTGTGTAAAAACAACTCATCAAAAGAGTCATAGAACCCAAGAAGGCAACCTGAATTGGTGAATCTTTTTTGATTGTCTATACCCAACTTCCCAAGTATGGACACTTCCACTTATAATAAAAATTTCACATAACAATCAAGAAAAGATCCACCAATAAAGATTTCCTTATTTTTTGAATCATGCCAACAAATTAGTGTAAAACAAACCCTCCTTCACCTTTTCTGAATTTTTTTTCCATACGAATTGAGAGTAATAATCATCACCTAACCATCAAAAGAACCCAACTTTCCCCAAATAACTAATCAGTGTACAAACAATTCATCAAAAGAGTCATAGAACCCAGAAGGCAACCTGGATTGGTGAATCCTTTCTGATTGTCAATTCCCATGAATGGACACTTCAACTTTTAGAAAAATTTCCCAAAACAATCAAGAAAAGATTCACCAATACAGATTTCCTTATTTTCGAATCATGCCAACAACCACAATGTTCAACAAACCCACCTTCTTAAAATATTTTTCAGCCTAATTGTGAAAAATAATAAGCACCTAACCATCAAAAAAAACCCAACATTCCCCAAATAACACATCTGTGTAAAAACAACTCATCAAAAGAGTCATAGAACCCAAGAAGGCAACCTGAATGGGTGAATCTTTTTGATTGTCTACACCCAAATTCCCAAGTATGGACACTTCCACTTTTAATAAAAAAATTCCCATAACAATCAAGAAAAGATCCACCAATAAAGATTTTCTTATTTTTGAATCATTCCAACAAATCAGTGTAAAACAAACCCTCCTTCACTTTTTCTGAATTTTTTTTTCCATATGAATTGAGAGTAATAATCATCACCTAACCATCAAAAGAACCCAACATTCCCCAAATAACCAATCAGTGAACATACAATTCATCAAAAGAGTCATAGACCCAAGAAGGCAACCTGGATGGGTGAATCCTTTTTGATTGTCAATTCCCAAGAATGGACACTTCAACTTTAAGAAAAAATTTCCCAAAACAATCAAGAAAAGATTCACCAATACAGATTTCCTTATTTTTGAATCATGCCAACAACCACAATGTTCAACAAACCCTCCTTCTGAAAATATTTTTCAGCCTAATTGTGAAAAATAATAAGCACCTAACCATAAAAAAAACCCAACATTCCCCAAATAACACATCTGTGTAAAAACAACTCATTAAAAGAGTCATAGAACCCAAGAAGGCAACCTGAATTGGTGAATCTTTTTTGATTGTCTATACCCAAATTCCCAAGTATGGACACTTCCGCTTTTAATAAAAATTTCCCATAACAATCAAGAAAAGATCCACCAATAAAGATTTCCTTATTTTTGAATCATGCCAACAAATCAGTGTAAAACAAACCCTCCTTCACCTTTTCTGAATTTTTTTTCATACGAATTGAGAGTAATAATCATCACCTAACCATCAAAAGAACCCAACTTTCCCCAAATAACTAATCAGTGTACAAACAATTCATCAAAAGAGTCATAGAACCCAGAAGGCAACCTGGATTGGTGAATCCTTTCTGATTGTCAATTCCCATGAATGGACACTTCAACTTTTGGAAAAATTTCCCAAAACAATCAAGAAAAGATTCACCAATACAGATTTCCTTACTTTCGAATCATGCCAACAACCACAATGTTCAACAAACCCTCCTTCTGAAAATATTTTTCAACCTAATTGTGAAAAATAATAATCACCTAACCATCAAAAGAACCCAATATTCCCCAAATGACCATCATCACAATGTAAAAAAAAAAACCCTCCATTTCTCTTCCTTAACCTTTCTATTCCTCGAAGCTAACACCCAATTTCGAGTCAAACAGTTCATCGCAACACAAAGAGTATCTTCGAAAGTATAGTTACCTTTTGGGGGGACTGTTGCTGGGAGTATCTTCGACTCGAATAAAACCACAAGGCGCTAGGGATTCTGAGGAACGACAACCTCTTGCTGGGAGTTTCTTCGAGTCGAATAAAACCACAAAAGGCGCTAGGGTTTTCGAGAAAGCAGAACGGATTAATATTTTTTTACAGGGAATTAAAGTTTCAAAATAATTTTCATATCAAAAAGTTTCCAAATTATTAACGCTTAATACTAACGCTAATTAACTGAAAATAAACTCCCGTTAGATATTTTTTTTTAGGGAAAAGTACATATTAGTGTCCTGAACTATCGTCATTTTCCAATTGAAGGTCCAAACTATTGATTTTTCCAATCAAGGGCAAAATAAAAAATAAATTGACAATTTTTCGAACATCGATTACCGTAGCTACATCGTGATTAAATTTTGTACTCAACCATGTGAACCTCATTGAAAATTACCCGACAATCTCACCATGAACTCTTAACGTATTAAAATCGATCTTTCTTACTTTGCAATAATAGATCTTTTTATCGAGTCGTTATTAACGGGTTTCACATGATTGAATTAGTAATTTAATCACGGTGTAGTTAGGGTGCTCGATGTTTTAAAATTTGCCAATTTATTTTTTATTTTGCCCTTGAATGGAAAAATCAATAGTTTGGACCTTCAATCGGAAAATGCCGATAGTTCGGGGCACCAATATGTACTTTTCCCTTTTTTTTATATCCGTTATGCAATGACGTGTCAGTAAAAAGAAACTCAAAAATTGAACCGTAATAAACTGCAACGGCTAACTGTTCTTTCCTCTTGCTCTTCATGCGCTCAAGTGCGAGTAAGGGATTGTTCTTTTGAACTTAATTTAATTATACTGAACTTAATTTAATTGTATCGAGTTTAATTTAACTGAACTTAATTTAACTGTATCGAGTTTAATTTAACTTAACTTTCTTTGAACTTAATTTAACTGAAACTTAACTTTCTTGAACTTAATTTAACTGAAACTGAAAAAAAAATTATATATACACTTTTTAAAACTTAAGTATATTTTTATGATTATATTTTATAAAGTATATTTGAAATATAAAGTAGTGGAAATGAACATGGATGAAGATGATGCTATGTAAATGTTTCCATTTATACTACACTTGAACGTCATTGCGCGTTTCTATGTAACATATAAATTGTATTTATATGTTTATTTTCACAAGTTCATTCGATTCAATATCAAGTTCAACAAAGTTTACTTCTTTTTTAAAACGGATGCAGTAGTTTCTGACGATGTGTGGATACAAACTTGAAAAACCATTAAGATCATATATGTCTTAAAGATTTTCCAAAAATTATTGAGGAAAATTAAAAAGAGCAGATGAATTAAGTACGCGACATGATAGTGTTTCAAATTATTGAGGATTGTCTAAATAATGTAGTGGAAATGAACATGGATGAAGATGATGATATGTAAATGTTTCTATTTGTACTACACTTGTATGTCATTGTACATTTCTATGTAAAATATATACTGTATTCATATGTTTATTTCCACATGTTCTTTAAATTCATATCAAGTGCAACAAAGTTTACTTCCATTTTAAAACGGATGCAACAAAGTTGACTTGAAAAAATTATATTAAATTTTTAACTTAATTTAAGTATATTTAACTATACTGAACTTAATTAAATTGTATTAACCTTAATTTAACTGTACTGAACTTAATTTAACTGTATTGAAGTGCAAAAGAACAGCCCCTTAATTGAACCAGAATGAACCATGTAAGATGTACTTAAAGGTTAAAGTTGTCGATAATCCCGCAGAAATTACCAAATAAATAATAAATAAATAATCCCGCAGAAATAGAGCGACATCATTTCACGACATAACTTTCCTCTTGCTTTTCAGAGTTGATTTGATCCTCGTACTGGCCACATCCCCTAAACTTCATATCGCTACTGGCGACAAAAATGTTATGCTCAAATTACTTCTGTTTTTTGAGTCATATAACATGTCATTAGGGCATCATCCATGATCTTTAAAAAAGATCATCATGCATTTTTCTTTTATATTAAATTACAAATTGAACCCACGATCTTTTTTGATCCTTCGTCTCTTCTTAATAGTGATCATGATCGGCTCACACTCTCTCTTCATATTTGTATTAAAATATCATAAATGTATACAAACTAATTGATGGATGAAGACACGTGGCATAACTTCCTTCAACCATGAAGATCGATCGTAAGACACATTCCTTCATGTGATGCCTATGTCACATCTCCGATTTGAGACTCTCAACGAACATTTGAAGACATTTAAGGGTCAATATACTTCAGTTTTGGCATTTCGTCCAACAGGTTGGACATACTCTCAGAGTGTTGGAAATCAGTTGGATCTGATCAAACCCACCTTAAAAGGAACGTTACTATATTTGGAGTCCCCTACAGTGAACACTCCAGCTTTACTGAATTGGAAGAGTTTGTTCGGTTTGTGAGACCAGGGAAAATAATTCCTACCGTCAATTTAGCAAATGCGGCAACTCGAGATAAGATGCAGGGATATTTCAGGGAATGGTTAAAACAGTGTGAAACCCACCAGACTATCTCTCAATGATTTCAAACTTCCATCGTCATTGACGGAGGGCTGTGTAGCTGTGAAACGCCTATGAGGGAGAGAGTTTCAAAAATGCTCTGTTTCCATTTTCACTCTACCAAGGAAGTAGAATACAAAAGCTTATGCATACTGCTTCATGAAGATTCTGTAAGTGTCTTGCAACGTGTGAAATTTGATGTTCCCATGAATGACATGTGTTTGGCAAAACGTCTTTAGACAGTTCGAGCAGGAGTTCAAGGAGTATTCAATCGCATTCTGGAACTAAAGCACAGCGGGGAGCAGACGCAAGAATGCAAACCGGAAGGTTCTAAAGATCGAAGATCTTTTCGGTTGAAGTCGGTCAGCGAAGAAATAGAGATTCAGTTATTCAAATGAATATCTTCTAATCAGATTGAAGACCGATTGGCTGACTTGTCGTGGAAGATATCTATGATCTTCCTAAAGATTTGAATGAAGATATCTATCGAATATTTAGGAATATTTCCTAAATATTTGACAGAGTATCTGGAACAGATTTGGACTTCACCAAAGGGTATAAATAGAAGGCTAGGGCGTCCAGAATCTGCATCGCTTTCGAAGAGAAAAACACACGAGTGCATCTTGTTGATCGGAGAAGGAGAGAGCGACGGCCGACTGACTTTCCCCACTGGAAAATCACCGGCGCTGATACACTCTGTTCAGTGTGCTGATCAGACTGTGCGTGATTGAACTTACCGCTGCACACACCAGTGATCATTGCTGGCTTTCGGGAGAAAGCTACCCAGCTTCGGGAGAAGATCGAGCACGTTCGGAAGGGAGTTTCGGACGAAGAGGATCGAGGGGGAGCCGAGATCATAAATCTGAGTGAATAGTAGTGATAGAGGCTAGGCATCTTCGTTCGGGAGATTGTAAGAGTAAGTCCACGTGTAGCTCTATACTATTCAATAAAGATTTATATGCAAAGAATCGCACCATTCAGGAGATGGCCTGAGTGATGCTACATGCAAATAAAGTACCAATGAAGTTCTGGTCCGAAGTAATGAACACTGCCTGTTACATCTTAAACAGAGTGATTGTTCGAACAGGTACTGAGAAAACATGCTATGAGCTATGGAAAGGCAAGAAACCAACTGTGAAGTACTTTCACATATTCGGCAGTGTGTGCTACATTTTGAATGATCTCGAGTAAAGACAGAAACTTGATCAGAAGAGTGATGAAGGTATTTTTCTTGGATACTCCATAACCAGCTGTGCTTATCGAGTTTATAACAAACGAACTGGTGCTGTAATGGATTCGATCAACGTAAAAGTGAAGGATGAAGTCGTGACTAGTTCAGTCCCAAGTAAAGATGAAGAAAGTGCTGATACACAGTCTGAAGATTTTATCTCACCTCCGCAGGCTGAGCAAGGAGGTGTTCCGCAACAAGCTGAAGATGAGGACTGTTCAGACTCTTACCAGAACAGAGAAGACTCTACTCTGAATGTCTCAAGAACTCCCGCACGAATTCTTCAACCATCACGAAGGGTCGAAAAGAATCAATCTATGACCGAAGTTATTGGAGAATCGACCGATGGGATAAGGACTCGAGGCAAGGATGTTAACTTTCGAGAGTTAGTCGCCGGATCATGCTTCCTATCTACTATGGAACCAAAGAACATCAAAGAAGCAATTGTTGATGAGTACTGGGTGATGGCCATGCAGGAAGAGCTTGCTGAATTTTCAAGGAATGACGTTTGGGATCTTGTTCCACGACCTGATGAAGCAAATGTCATCGGAACAAAATAGATTTTCAAGAACAAATCTGATGAGAAGGGCAATATCACTAGGAATAAAGCAAGATTGGTGGCACAAGGATACGCGCAGATAGAAGGTATTGATTTCGATGAGACCTTTGTGCCGGTAGCACGTCTGGAAGTTGTTAGACTGTTACTTGCTCTTGCCTGCCACTTGAAGTTCAAACTGTTCCAGATGGATGTCAAGAGCGCGTTCTTGAACGGACTGCTGAACGAAGAAGTGTACGTGACTTAACCCAAGGGGTTCGAAGATCATCACCACCCTGACCACGTGTATCGATTGAAGAAGGCCTTATATGGCCTAAAGCAGGCACCTAGAGCATGGTACGAAAGACTCACGGTGTTTCTCATTGATCGTGGCTATGTTCGAGGGGGAGTAGACAAGACCTTGTTCGTTAAGCACACCAGGTCAAATTTTATCATTGCTCAGATGTATGTTAATGACATAGTGTTCGGATCTTCTACTCAGAAGATGGTCGACCAGTTTGTGGAACAAATGCAAAAAGAGTTCAAAATGAGCATGGTGGGAGAAATGTCATACTTTCTTAGTCTACAAGTAAAGCAGAAGGTCGATGGAATCATCATATCCCAGTCCAAGTATGCAAGAAATCTAATCAAGAAGTTTGATCTAGAAAAAGCAAGCCACAAAAGGATTCCTGCTGCTACATATGTGAAGATTACTAAGGACGAAGCTTGAACATGTGTTGACCAAACTCTATACAGAAGCATGATAGGCAGTTTGCTCTACCTAACTGCCAGCAGACCAGATATTACATATGTTGTAGGAGTTTGTGCAAGGTATCAGGCGAACCCTAAAGAAAGTCATTTGCTGATTGTCAAAAGAATTATCAAGTACATCTGTGGAACAGCTGACTACGGCATCTGGTACACCAAAGATACGAGTTCATGCCTGGTGGGGTATTGTGATGCTGACTGGGCAGGAAACATCGAAGATCGAAAGAGTACATCTGGAGGTTGCTTCTTCCTAGGCAACAACCTAGTATCATGGTTCAGCAAAAAGCAGAACAGTATATCCCTATCTACAGTCGAGGCAGAGTACATTGCTGCTGGGAGTTGTTGCACACAGATGCTATAGATGAAGCAGATGCTGTCTGAATATGGAGTGGAACAGGATGAGATGGTGTTGTACTGTGATAATATGAGTGCAATTAACATATCGAAGAATCCAGTACAACACTCAAGGACTAAGCACATCGACTTTAAACACCACTTTATTCGAGAACTCGTGGAGAAGAAGGAAATCACCCTGAAGCACGTTACAACTGACAAAAAACTAGCTGATATCTTCACCAAACCTTTGGATAATGCTCAGTTCGAGACACTTAGATCCTCTTTGGGTCTGTGTGTCATTGACAATTAAGTGTTCCATGCCGTGGTCAGCCAGAAGCAGAATAGTTCTAAGACAGTTGGGCTGACCAGTTAAAGAAGAGAGCTGGAACTTTGGAAAGCGTTAGATAAACATTCAGGGCGAGCATGGTGAATCACAGATTCTTTTTGCCTTGTCAGTTTATGGCAAAAAGGGTGAGAATTCTTGAAGTCATATGGAACTCAAGTATGTTTTGCCAAAAATGCCAAGGGGGAGATTGTTAGTTCTTGTGGCATGAATTTTGGCAAAACGACATCAAGGTGTTCAAGTACTAAAATGGAACTCAGAAGCATCAAGTGGTTGAACTCGGACATTGAACTGAGACGATGTTCAAGACCGTCTGAACTCTTTCGCTGCTCCTTGAAGTTACCTAAACCAAACTTCTTACAGACATGATGTCGAAGGAGGTTTAGGAAGTCTTGTTCAAGATATACGGCGCTGACAATGTCTGACAGCTGTTCTGACAAGGGCGGTGGAACTGCTAGTGGTTCAAGTTATACTGTGTTGACAAGTTCTGACAACTCTGACAGTTCTAGCAGTTGTCTTGTCAAGGGCGGTGGAACTGCTAGTGGAACAAGATATACGGGGCTGACAAGTTCTGACAGCTGTACTGACAAGGGCGGTGGAACTGCGAGTGGAACAAAATATACGGCGCTGACAGTTCTGACAAGGGCAGACGAACTGCTACTGGATCAATTTGGACGGTGGACTCTATTTCTGGATAAAGATTTCGGCGCTGACAGTTTCAGAGGATGTCACAACTATGTCAGAACAAACGGTGGACTCTGTTTCTGGATAAAGATTTCGGCGCTGACAGTTCCAGAGGATGTCACAACAACGGCCATAACAGACGTTGGACACTGTGACTGGTTAAAGAATAATAGAAGATATTATTCAACATCTTCCTATAAAAAGCCTTGATGGGTTTCATTGAAGAGATCGATCTCACAAGAAGAAAAACAAATATAAACACTTAGAGAGAGGAAGATCATTTTTGAGCTGTTCGTTCCTTCAAAGGTGACTACCTTAGACGAGCTCAACATGTACGAATCGATCTGTTCAACCTGCTGTTCAAAGTGACTGTTGAACATACCGATCTCAGAAGCTAAACACTCATACACACTGAGAGAGAGAGAGAGAGAGAGAGAGAGAGAGAGAGAGAGAGAGAGAGAGAGAGAGAGAGAGAGAGAGAGAGAGAGAGAGAGAGAGAGAGAGAGAGAGAGAGAGAGAGAGAGAGAGAGAGAGAGAGAGAGAGAGAGAGAGGTGCTGAGTTCTTCATTCCGTAGAAGGTGACCACTGCCTACGAACTCAACACGAGTCAATCTGTTCAAGCTGATGTTCCAGATTGACTGCTGCACAAGTTCAAACTAGCTGTTGCTCAGTCTTCGAGAGAGGACTTCAATCTTCGGGAGAAGATTTGGTGGACAAAGAGAGGGATCTCAGATCAAAGGGGAGCTTTGATCGCAAGTCACTTGAGTATTTGATGAGCCGTATTTATACGACTCATCGAGTCAACAAATCCCATCATTTCCGACACTTTATTATGCGAACAAGTTACTTTTGGTGTTGTTTTGCATTTCAGGTGCTTCGGAAGCTCTAGGAGGAAACGCGCTTAAAAGATGGCTTTCTGAGCTAAAAACATCACAAGGAGCCGAGCTGACCAGCACCAAATTCAAGTTGCTCGGGCAAACGAGCTGATCTGACGAATCCACCTCGAGCAAAGTGATCAAAATAGAAAATAAGGTGGACAATGTCGGAAAACCAAGGAAAACGCTCGAGCAGATTGACAGTTGGCGCAAAGGGCTTGCGCGCGCTGATAGGCACCGAAATCAATCCGCTCGACCAGACGGACTCCGATGACAAATCTGACTCGACCAAGTTGCTCAAAATGGAAAACTAGTCCGACAATGTCACCAAGCCAAGGAGAACGCACGAGTGGAATGTCCCAGGAGCAGCCGAGCAGAGTTCCAGGCCAGCGCCCGAAGGCCCTGTCGAGCAGACCAGCACTGAATCCAAGTTGCTCGACCAAACGAACGAATATAACAAATCTGGCTCGACCAAAGTGATCAAAATGACAAATGACTTGGACGACATCACTTACCAGACAAAACGCACGAGCGGGATTGGTCAAGATGAGCAAAACGACGTTGGAGTTGCAAAAGCCCGCGCGCGCTGGGCCAGGTCAATGGGCTCATGTGAGGCGGTTTGAGTTTGCTTGCCCACCAAGCCAAACGGATGTGGACCAGGCCCAAATAGAACTACTCGAAACCCTAGATGTTTTCCTATAAATAAGACCTCTTGGTCTAGGGTTTCAATCATCCAAAAATTTCGAGTTTCACATTCAAGGTTGATTCCGGTTTGAGTTGCAAGTTTAAGTGGAGACCCGAAACGGTAAAGCTTAAGCTGGGCAATCCATCCCATCATTCCCAAAAACGTGAACTCCCATCGGATCCCACAAACGAGCATTCCTTCTCACAAGCGAGCTCACCTCTCCTCCTCTCGGCTGAAACCATCCGGCGTTCCTAGCATCCTCGTCACTCAGCCCTCACGGCCCGGTCCTTAGTCCCACTCGGCATAGAGAAGTCGCATTGTTCCCTGTTATGTATTGTCTTGCTTTAATGGTCATGTGGAACTAAACCCGTTATTCGGGCTAGGGTTTCAAATGTTGTGACAACGTTTTGAGATTCCATGCTTAATATTATTCTTGCATTCTACTAGTTCCTATGCACATTAATTTCGGTTTGAATTGCAAGTTTAAGTGGAGACCCGAAACGGTAAAGCTTAAGCTGGGCAATTCATACCCTCTATTTACTGCTTATTTGATACTGACCCGTTAGAATAAGTAGTGGCACTAACCCTAATATAACCTGACCAGGAGTATTAGGTTTGCTAGAACTAGAATTCTATAACCTGACCAGGAGTAGATTGTGGCGTAGTGATTTAACGGTCCTACCTTAGGTTATAACCTGACCCGGAGTAACCACACTTAAGAACGCAGAATTAAATACTTAGAAATCAAGGATAAACCAAGTCACAATTAAGAAACCCTAGTTTGAATATTCTCTCTCATTGATACACACTCGTTTTATTTCCTTTTTACTCTGTTTCCTAAATTGCTCAAACCCAATTGTTTCCTTTTCACAGAACGACAAGTAACCATCTAGATTCCTAGGGTTCGACCCTTGCTTGCCACTGTACTAGCCCACAGCCTAAAGTAAGGAAAATTATAAATACAAATTTGCAGGTACTGACGACGCCTGTCAGTATTAAAGAGTCGGCTGTTTGAGAGGGAGTCTGCAAACATAAGTCCTTGTACCCTAAACTCGTTTATAGTGAATTGCTTTCCACCGGGCTTGGGATAAGCCCCCCCCCATACGTTGGCTCGTTAACGCCGAACTGGGTATCATTTCCTGTGTGCTAGTTTTTGTTCTAACTGCATTTACTATCGTGCTAATTAGTTCTGCCTAAGGAGTTCAACCACTAGTTCGAACACTTTCTGGTTGATCATCTCGGTACTCACACATCGGAGTAATTTCACAATTCACTATGACGAGTTTAGAGTACAGATGGACTTACGATTACAGAATCCCTCTTAATCTGCCTAACTCTCTAACAATCCGGTGATTGCAATCTAGGCTCCCCTAGATCAGAGATCACTCTACTTGTCCCCCTGATCTTCTCCTGAAGATCAACGCCTTCTCCCGACAGTGTAGCAATAGTGTCGCAGTGCGTGTACCTTCAGTTTGTTCCACGGTCAGTCTGAACAGTACCTAGATCAGACTGACGCCAGCGCGTTAGAGTTCATCGGAATAATGAACTTAACGCTGATAGCCACCTCCTTGTGTCTCAGAATATATGTAAGTGAAATTCTTCTTCAAAAGCACGAATTAGAATGAGAACCCTAGCCGTGTATTTATAGGAGGCTAGGAATCTTTCCTTGTTCGATTAGGAAATCAAATCCTAACCGCCCTATATCTTGGAAAGATATTCTCTAAGATATTTTCCAAGCTTTTAGGAAATCTTTCCTAAAGCTTTGCACCGCCTTCTTCTTGATAATCTTCATTCAGATCTTCTCAAGCATCTTCATGAATATTTATCTTCTGATGCATTGTATCTTCCATAAATCTTCTTAACCGACTTGATCACCTCCTCTTGATAATTTAGCAATATTCGAATTAGGAAATTCAGGATTTGCGTCAGTCTTGGTCCACGCCTGTTGTCTCTCTGGTCTTGAACATCTCCTGTACATGCCACTAAAACTTACAATCTCCCTCTTGATATGTTTGGCAAAATTTATATCTACTCTACTTCTAAGTAGCTATTTGTTTTGACTACTTGTTCAAGATTTCAAACTCCCCAAATACTCCCTTTTTGCCAAAATGAGCAAGGAGGGTTCACAATACAAAAAACAAACGTTCAGAGTTCAACAAAAACAGTAAAAGATAATGTTTTTGGAGAAACAATTACCACATCAGAGTCACCAGAGCTTTAGGCGTCAGATTCAGCATCCTCGTCATCGTCAACAGCTTGTTCCACCTCTTCTTCATTCGGACACCTCAGGTCACGCAACAGACTTGTGACCTTCTTTCTTTGTGCAACTAGCTGGAGTGCCATGTCATTGATACTGGCTAGCTCTTCTTCTAGTTGATTGATCATTTCTGCTGCGACCTCTTGGCACTTCTCCTTCGAGATCATATAAATGTTGAGCCATGATGAACCCAATCGGGCGATTTATCCTACTCGAGGTGGAATGAGCAGCTATTTGGTCAAAGATGAGCTGGCCCAAGTTTACCTTCTTCTGGTTCCCGCGCGCATAGAGGAGAAGTCTCATAGGCTTGCTGACCATCGTTCTGTGTTGACTTGGTATCCAACTCTTTATCCCAATACTAAGCAACAATGAATGATTAGACGAAAGCTCAGTATACGGGATAGTTGTGTCTTTCCACTAGGTCCGAATTCTCGCAGTTATGAATGCATCTATCTTGTTCCAGTCGGGTTTCTCCACATCCACTTCTTGACCTTCTACCCCGTAGTAGTCATTGATCACATCTGGAGTGATCATGATCCGCTTCTCTCTTATTCTCAGTTTCCCTTACTCGGCGCTACCAACATCTCCAAATTCCTGTGGTAGATTTTCCATGGATTCTCTCACAATTTGTTCCACAAAAGGCTTGGTCATTATGACTAAGGAAAATAAATCCAACTCTTTGAGCGTACTCACAATTCCTTCACCGAATACTTGTCAGCTTCCAAGATCCTTTCAAGGACTACAAATCTTCTTTGCACAACATCCCACTTGTTAGCTTGTTCCTCTGACTTGAACCTGGCACCTCCAACAACAACTCCTAGCCCAACAATTTTCGTCTTTCTCTTACTGTCAGACTTTTCTCCCCCTACAACCTTGCTCGACTTAGATTTCAGAGATGTAAGCACTTCAGCCTTATCTGTACCATTCTTAGCGTGATCAACATCCATCTCCTCAGTTGGTACAACTACTGTTCATCATCTTGTACAAACTTGGTGGTCTTCTTCTTCTTTTTCGGCGGCTTATCTTGAGCAGCATGTTCAACTGCAACAGGTTCTTCTTATGTCAAAACCTATGGAACAACTGTCTGTTCCTTAGCAATTTTCTTCTTCTTCGGTTGCTTCGTTTTAGCAACATGTTCAACTACAGACGACACTTCTTTCTGAACAACTTCCACTTGTTCAGCTGACTTCTTTGACCCAGACTCTAAAACATCAGTTGGTTCCTCCATCTCAACATCTTTGCAGTAACTTCTGTCTGCTCTCCATCACCTTCTTCTTCAGTTTCCATATTATGACTTGTTTGATTCACCTCCGTATCATCATATTGGCCAATACCTTCCAAGAGCTTGTCAAGTGAGACATCTTGCTTATTTCCACCAGTCTCAGTTTGTGATTCCTCGCCATTAGTCTCAACATTAGCAGGTACATCTTCCCGTTCTTCAACCTCCTCAGATTGGGATGATTCACCACTAGCAGGAATCTCAGCTTGTTCCTCAGTTTGCATCTATGTATTTTCATCCATATTCTCAGACTGTGCTGGATCAGATACTTCTTCCTTCTCTTTACTAGACACTTTTTCAGCACTCTCAAGGTCTTCTTGAAAATTTACTGAAACTTTGTATGTACCAACTACTTGATTCTCCTCACTGGCCTTCATACCAGTAGTTTCTTCAGCCACTTCTTGGACATCATCTAGTCTTTCTTCAACTGCAACCTCCTTAACAGGTTCCATAGTTTCTTTGCCAGATTCCGATGCGATTACCTTGTGGCGAACCACTCGAAGACCTTTCTTTGATTGGTGTTGGCTTGTGTGCTACAGTCTTCACACGAGTCCCTTTCGGCTTCGGACTAGTCACTGTCCCAGTAGATGAATGAATCTCCCCTTAGTCGAACCATCCGTCTTCAACTTCTCAACAACTACTTCCTTATTACCCTGACGTGCACTTAGAACTGAGTTGGAATCTCCCCTTAGTCGAACCATCCGTCTTCAACTTCTCAACAACTGCTTCCTGATCCTTCTTCTCCATATCTTTCTTGGAAAGTCTGTCGCTGGTGATGGTGATTGTATTCTTCTAGCATGTAGTCTTGTCCTAGCGGACAAGTTCAAAATACAATTGGTGATAACTTTTTTATAATGAAAAACGTTGAGCGATATAAATATGTACCATTTGGTCAAATGGGTAGGCCAACGCTCCTCCAAACGTTATACAACACAATGAACAGTCAACTAAGTCAAAACACCAAATGTTACAACACCATGAACAGACCAAACCCAGCTCTATCAACCCAATTAACAAAAACATGGGTTGATAGTCTTTGGATAACATACTGACTTGTCAACCCCTAAAGGCTGCATACTTGCTTTCTTGACTCAGTAAGCAAGTCATGTATCTGTATAAATATATTATTTGATATGAGGCTAATCTGCTTTATAATCTCTTCCAAGGCAAAACAAGGACCAGTAGCCTCAGGGATCAACCAAACCAGGTAATTTCATCAGATCTTGTGTAACCCGATGTTAAGATCAGATGATATAGAGACCAATAGTGGAAGGGAGCCGTGCCATACAGCTTTGAAGACTCTTTTGTGATGTGCTTTAATTGATTGGGAAGGTTTGGGGGAATTGAAGCGTATGTCAAAAATATGAATTAGAGGATCCGCTGAACCAGATGTGATATAGAGACCATCTGGAGACCAAGCTTGATTGATCAGGGCTGACTGGGAATCACTGCTACTTTGTTCCCACCCAAATGAATGAAGCTCTGTTTGCCTCAACCGAATATCAAATAGTCTAAGTTGCTTCGCATGCGTCCTGCAGAGTTGCAAAATTATTCATGAGAAACAGAAAATGAAAAGTAAACAGCTTCGTAAAAGACTCTTATATGCATCACAAGCTTCAAAATACAATAACCGTGAGCTATGTTCTTATGTTTCTGTTGGCCATTACACAACTGTTGAGTACGTACGAAGGGATATGACGTCTAAGCACGAGTAACTTAAATTACCCAGTTTGAATCATGAACAAATTGAAGTCACATGGATTTGGTAGAACCCCAATGCATTTGCTTTCCAGTTGGTGCTTGAAATCAGCTCTTCCAGCTTGAGGATCAAAACCAATAATTCTCTTGTCTGCCCCAACCGAAACTATAATCTGCTTTTGCTGCATCCCAGCAATGCCCATAACAGCGGATGAATGCAAGTTTCTGTGTAATGCCTTTGGTTTCCACGAGTTTTCTTCATCTTGTTCTTTCCACAATATTGCAGCATGATCGCTTCCAGCAGTCGCAAAGCAAACAGTATCCCAAGGCATGAATGCAATGCTGTTAATGATGCCCTTAAAATGGGGCTTTTCATCTATGAAAGATACACGGGCTCTCTACGTGACATAAAGAAGTCAGCAATAAGACACATATACGCCAACTGTTTGCAACTAAAATATGTATGAAGACCTATTCTACAGTAAACTAGTACCTCTTTTCTTGCATTCAGATTTAAAATTGATACTTGCGAGTCTCCGCCATCAGCACTGTAGGCAGAAAATAAGCTGTTTCCTTCTGGATGCCAGGCTATATCTTCCGCCCATCTCCTCTCTTTAAGGGATGCGCAATCAGTGCTACTAAGTACATTGGCACTAGATCTGCAAAATCATGCGAGATGACTTGTTGAGCATGCTTTGAAAAAACAAATAATCTCGCGCGACTTATCTACACTGGTCAATAAAACTATATAATAAATGCATCAGGAACAAACTTTGCAGTGCAAAGTAATATAGCCATAATCTCTTTTCAACCTTTCCAAGGGCCATGCAAACATTTTGTTTTACACATGTAGGCTAGTTAGACTCGATTCCTTGAAATGTGTGAATATAAGCCTGGTTGTCTTACCATCATACTGATACATAGATGAAAATGTGATTCGATAACGGACCTTGAGGTCTCCATGAGCAGTTGTTATAGCTTCCAGACATCACAATCTCTAAGCTTATACAATTTATGACAGGTATTGGCCCGCACTACTTAAAACGACATTTTATATTTCATGAAGAACTATTTTGGTCAGAGCTCATAAGCTTAGTGCATATGTGCCACTCTCGTGCTTCCGGAAAAAAAAATCACCTTTAACAAAAAAGAAAATCTCATATAGCATAGTGCATTTGAATTTTGAACAAAATGCCTAAAAAAGTTTGCGTAAACAAGGTAGGAATAAATTTGAGGTACCCTCTAGCATGAATTTCCCACAAGTTTATGACTCCATCCAACGCGCTGCAATAGACAGATCAGAAATGCGTGAATCCAAAAGACAGGTGGAATTAAGACATTTGAAAAGAAATGAGCCTTTTTACTCAAGAGATCACAATTAAGAATTAAGATTCAATAGGCTGGCATATCCATGTGAATCAATATTATGAAAGTTTGCAACTTTATGAGAGATGTTCCAGCGGAAAATGACACCCTAAAAATCTCCTTCAGAAATAGACAAATTTGAATATACAATTTACCTAGTCGCAAATAGCTGATTATTTACTGGACAAAGAGCAAGACTTCTGAGTTTTCTCTTGTGTTGACTCGCAACGAGAGTGTTTGCATGACATTTAATAAAATGTGCAGAAGAGCAACTACGAATTGAGGGAATCAACTCTTGATGATCACTTTTCTCTGGGAGACATCAGATTAATTCATAAAAAATTAAGTATGTCAAAGAAATGCAGGTTAACTAGAAAACTTACAGTAGGTTTCAAGAATTCAGATTTATATCCTTAGATTCAACAAAATAAAAAATTATATATCAATGGCAAGTCTTACCAAATTTCCTCTTTGCCCCCCGATCAGCTGTTCCCTTCACTTCCGATTCACCACGAAGTTTTTCCGTTTGTATTTTCCTGACACTAATTGCTGATGCATGAACCGTCAATTCATCTCGATCATGTCCAGCAACTGACACCTTTCTACCATCAGCTTCTAAAGCTGATTGAGAAGCCTTGGGTCTCATATTAGTAGAAACTGTTGGCCTAGATCGAGTATCACTTTTGTTAAACCCCTCGCCATTATGACCAGGAATGGATCTATTTTTATCTTTCGCCATGGAGGGTTTGGATGGCTCCGCACTACCAGCACCTCGAAGGCGGTACAACTTACATTCCGAATCAGATAACCTCTTCTCTGCTTTCTCAAGCTATATACAAATTTCATAACTTAAATTAGATGGAAAGCAACAACGAATGAACTAAAACTGTATTGCAAGTACGACAGATGATTTGTTTATCAATGTATCTTTACATTTCTTAGTTCCTAGAGCAACTCCTATCTCTCTACAGCTGCAGCTACTTCAGCCTCAAATTTCAACATTCAGTTTGCAACTTAAGTTTGATTATTTCTACTTGTTACATTGAGTTTCATTCATTGCTTCAGATCAATTAAGAAATTATGTCCAATTTTGACGAAAGTAACGCCTTCATCAGATAAAAATGCTGGCCAGATCAACAGAGTTGCTATTTTGATTAACTAAAAAAATCAAGAAATAAATAAGAAAATCAATCGAAACGAACCATAGACTCGTAATAGGATCGACGTTCTCGAAGATGCTCGACTTCTTTTGTGCGGTGACCTATGAGAGCAACCAGAGCTTCCTCGGCTTCCTCCGCCTCATCTGCGTTCCCCTTTTCATCTTCTCTTCTCTCGCCTGCCATTTTCGTCCGTGTTAGTTTTTTCTTTTCTTTTCTTTTTCTGATTAAACGAAGAAATCATTGGCCAAACCGGGGCGATTCCGTCATGCACTTTAAATTTCGGGTTCCAATTTTGCCTCGCGTGTGAATGCTTCAATCGCTAGTACACGCGTTCTTCCTTGACTTTAAAAAAATCAATATATATTTAGATAAAATTTCAGGAGTGCTGCAAACTACTCTTATTTATAAAAATTACAAATCGAATTTCAAACTGACACATGTTCAAATTGGTCGAAATCTCGGATATAACATGGAGGGACATTATGGTCATTTCACATATATATGAATGATCAGACTTAAACAGCAATAATCAGACTTAAACTGGAATGATCAGACATAAAAATCAGACTTAAAACAGCAATGATCAGACTTAAACAACAATGATCGGACATAAAAATCAGACTTAAAACAGCAATGATCAGACTTAACATGGAATGATCAGACTTAAACAGCAATGATCAGACTTAACATGGAATGATCAGACTTAAACATCAATGATCAGACTTAAACAGTAATGATCAGATTTAAACAGCAATGATCAGACTTAAACTGGAATGATCAGACTTAAACAATCAGACTTAAACAGCAATGATCAGACTTAAACTGGAATGATCAGACATAAAAATCAGACTAAAAACAGCAATGATCAGACTTAACATGGAATTATCAGACTTAAACATCAATGATCAGTCTTAAACAACAATAATCAGACTTAAACAACAATGATCAGATTTAAACAGCAATGATCAGACTTAAACTGGAATGATCATACATAAAAATTAGACTTAAAACAGCAATGATCAGACTTAAACTGGAATGATCAGACATAAAAATCAGACTTAAAACAGCAATGATCAGACTTAAACAGTAATGATCAGACTTAAACATCAATGATCAGACTTAAACAACAATGATCAGACTTAAAACAGCAATGATCAGACATAAAATCAGACTTAAAACAGCAATGATCAGACTTAAAACTACAATGATCAGACTTAAAACTATTATTGTAGCAATAATTAGACTTAAAACAGCAATGATCAGACTTAAAACTATAATTATCAGACTTAAAACTATTATTGTACCAATGATCAGACTTAAAACAGCAATGATCAGACTTAAAACTATTACTGTAGCAATAATCAGACTTAAAGTAGCAATGATCAGACTTAAAGCAGCAATGATCAGACTTAAAACTATTACTGTAGCAAATGATCAGACTTAAAACTGTTATTGTAGCAAATTTTAGGACGATTATACCCTCGCATCTATTATGTATTTTTAAATAAGTCCATTTTAATTTCTTTTATTTACAAAAAGCGCTCCGAATTCCGATTGATCGAAATATATATGTGGTAATATTTTATTGGGTTTGTAGTTTTTATTTATAATTATGGTTTGTATTTGATCCGAATTCAAACTTTACTAATATATATTGTATTTTTTTGAGTTATGGTATCCTATTATAAAAAAAACGAAAAAATCATTGAAGAGTAGTACATTTTCCTTAATTTTGATGACCTACAAAACAGGCCCTTTTTATGGTAGCATTGCCATTAATTTAAAGGGATTGGTACAAAATGGATGTCATATGACATCAAATATCCATTCAAGTATTTACCCACATATATCCATCATTGATGTACAATTGACTTTGTGAATTTCATCATTTCGGTTCAAAATTCACGATTGAAGCAAGCACTGACTATACATGATACAACATATGTCCACTAGAAACCGAACAAATAAATGCGTGCCGAGACGGGACAATAAAAAAATTAAAATTGTCCCTAAATAGGAGAATTGGTGCCACCATAATTCGATCATGCGGTCTTTTTAATGAATTTCTTAACCGTCAAACTATCGCCTGATGTCAACAGACATTATATTAAGTAAATGTTCGTAATAAAATAATTTCACTTCTGAAAAACAAAACGCGTCACCACAAATTCCACCACCACTGCCTACTAACAACGATTTTCTTTGTAAACTTGTCCAATATATGTTTGAAACCTAATTTCGAAACTATAGTACTTTGAGTTTTATATTTTAAAATTGCCCCGATTTTCAAGTATTTAATTTTGTTTAAATAGGCTTGGTTTATTTTCTCATGTACCCGTATCTATTAAAACGGGGATGTTATTAACTAAGCAGCTAAGTGGTTAAGAATTGGGATCGAATTGTGTTCAATGTACCGTCCATGTAGGAACCTGGTTTTAGCATAATAGATACACTACTATATGAATCCTAGTACAAGTAAAACCGGGATTTAGCTTGATCTAGATTTTCAGAATACGAGGATCATTTATCAATAAAAAAAAGAAGAATACAAGGATCATTTAGAAACAAAAATTTTGCTCCTTCATAGGTTCTGTTAATTGTAATATAGTGACATGTTCAAGATACTGTTCTAGGGACGGTTTAAGACAGACTTTGAACTCCTTTGTAACAGTTCAGCAAGCAGTATAAAGTAAAGGGACACACAGAATGATACCCAGTTCGGCTAAGCCTACTCTGGGGGGTTTCCCACACCCTAAAAGGGACACAAATCTTTATTACGTGATTTAGTGCGATAGAAGGTCTTATACTTACACAACGCCTTGTTTGTAATTGCCTAGCTTCTAAACCACCGTCTCTCAGATTTGCAATCGAGAATCACCGCGGGTCAGCTCGATCCCCTTCGTCCGAACCCTCAGTTCGAACGTGCTCGATCTTCTCGTGAAGTCGGTAGCTTTCCTGTGAAAGCCGGTTGTATATCGTGGTGTGCTCCAGTTGGATCGCTTCCAGGCAGTCTGAGTAGCACATTGATGAGACTGCACATGCACCGATGAATTTCCAGAAGGGAAATACAACCGGTCGTCGCTTTCTTCTTCTCTAATCGATAGGGTATACTCGTGTGTATTGATATAGAAAGCGATGACAGTTTGGTCGCCCTAGCCTCGTATATATATGCATGGGTGCTGGCTGCCAAATCTGATGAAGATAATCCCATCAAATATTTTAGGAGATATTCCTAGATATTTGATGTATATCTTTCTTAAAACGGCGAGAGGAATATACTATGACTTCGTTGCCAAGTCAGCTTTGCCGCCTCATGAAGATATTCATTCGAATATCTGATGTTCGAATTCTTCGCTGATCATCAACAGATCGGACCGACATTCGATCTCTCGATCATTCCGGAAAAACATCTTGGCGTCCGCTCCACGCTGTAGTCCTAGAATGTGTTCGAACTCCCCCTGAACTCCTGCTTGAACTGTCTAACTACGTTTTGCCAAATACATGCCAGTCAAGGGAACATGAATCTCCCCCTTGGCATTTTGGCAAAACTAAATCTACTCGATAACTAGATCTATCTAACTATCTAGACATTAGACAACCTTGAGAGAACAAAAAATGTCTCCTCTCAAAATACTCCCCCTTTTTGCCACAAACTGGCAAGGGGTCCAATCTAAGTTCAAACAGCTAATCAACTAGTGCCAGAACAAGCATAAACAAAAAAATAACGACAGTTTACGAGTACTGAATTCAAAAGAGATAGTTTTTTTTCAGGGGACCTTTATGCCGATGACTCATTATCAGTGTCATCCTCAGAATCTGCATCATTAGATTCATCATCACTTGGGTAGCTGAGGGCTCGAGCAAGCTTGTTGATCCGTCTGCGCTGTTCCTTGTCCACAGCCATGATGACATGCAAGTCCTTGAGCAGCTTGCTCCTCTCATCACGCCCCATCCTGGTTCCTGCTCGACTAGAAGACTCCGCAACATCTGTTCCTTTCTGGTTCTCCTTCTTGAGATCGTTCACGTGACGACCTTTATACAGCTTGTGGTCAACGATGAACTTGCTGGGTGCCTTTGAGAGAGGGTCAGTCGAGGACTTCAAATCTGGTGCTTGATGAATGATCAACTCATAAGTCAGAGACGGAAAGCAGATCTGGTGAAGAGTCCTCTTCGAAGTAGCATGATCAGCGATCTGTTTGAACATCACTCTGCCCAGGTTGAACTTCAGCTTATTCCCTATCTGATAAATCAGTTGGGCCACGTCTCGGTTGACCGTGGAGCGGTGAGTTGAGGGTCTCCAGTTGGACACTGCAATGAAGAACAGCATGGAATAGAATGTGGAGAGATCAGCTGTATGCACAACAGAGTCAGGCCTCCACCGAACCGATCCTGCAGTGATGGTATCAACAACTTTTTTGAAGTCTGATTCTTCTTCATCAGTAGCAGGATCATCCATGCAGAAGTAGACATTTATAAGTTCTGGATCGATCTTGATTTTCTTTCCTCTAACAAAGAAGATTCCATAATCCGCGTCTCCGATAACCCCAAACCGTGGAGGCAGATTTGCCATAGCCTCACGAACCAGCTGTTCGTTGAACGGTTTACATCTGTTCAGCGTCCAGAACAGATCAGATTGCTTAAGTTCCTCGACGACTTCCTTTCCCTTGTACCGGGACTCCTCTAAGACTCTTTCAGGTATGATTTTTCTTTTCTGAACACATGACCACTTTCTCACAGCATCTCTATTGACAAACCACACTCCTTTCTTGACTATACCCACTGGAACAGTATCAGCCTCAGGGAATGGGACTACGCGTCTCCCAACATCCTCCGAAACATGAATCGGATCTTCACGCGATTCACGCTTCCTCTTCTTAGATGACACAGCTCCCCCTGACGCGATGTCCTCCTCTGCACCATCCTGAGCTGACCACTTGGTGGATTTATCAAAGGCCACCTTCTTCTTTCCCTTATCCTTCTGATTCTTTTTAAGATTGATGATTGGAGCAAGGTCTTGATCATCATCTGAGAGAGTATTCTTGTTTGAAACTGGCTCAGTAGCATCCTCACGAACGGATGTACCATCTTCCTGCACACCTTGAGCAATCACTGAGTCCACCACAGTTCCTTCAGCAGCATTTTCCACCGGAACTCTTACTGACTCAGCTTCAGTCTGAACACTTGGTTCCTCAGTTGGAACACCTGCAACTTTCTCGGCAACAGATTCTTTAACCTCGCCATTCTGGGCACAAAGAGGTTCCTCTGAACTTTTCGCTCCCAGATCCTTCTCCTTTTCCAAATCTTTCATGACATCCTCAATGTCGCTGAACAATTTTTTTCAATTCTTCATCCTTTTCTATAGCAACAGATTCTTCTACTAAGGCTTCCTTAACAACATCTTCCTTCTCTGATGAACGAACCTTTTCGATCACAGAATCATCTTGCTTACTGGTTTGTTCACCTTCTGAAACTCCAAGCATCTCATCAGAGCCATCTTCAGAATTCTTATTGAACACTAACTTCCTCTTTCTTGAGGAATCAAGGGACTTCTCTGTCACCTCACTAGTTACAGCAGTGAACTTCCCTCTGATTGAACTGATCTTGGCCAGACATTGTCTTGGAGAAACGACTCGGCGAGTCCTCGTCTTTCTTCGTAAGCCACCCGGACGAACATACCCAGACGCATGGATTTTCTCCCTCCATACTCCTGATCCACCAATACCCTTAGACACAGAAATACTAGCCTCTCCTTCTTTTATGGACCCAGTTCCATCTTTGCCACGAACAGCCCTGCTGACTTTACCATCAGCAACAGCCCTACTGGCTATACCATCCCTTTCAGACCCCACTTTCGCAATTTCCTCCAGCACAATATTTTTAACGGTAGAACTATTTGTGGAAATAGCAGTCTGAGATTTAGGGTATACCTCATATTGGAGAGGAGCATGTGTCAACACATCATCAATTGATTTAGAGGTATCCACCGCGTCAGGCTGAGGGATTTCGACAGTAGTTCTTTCGCCAGTCTTTATCCCAGCCAGTGGTTCATTCTCGGAGAGTAAAGGTGACATCTTTTTCTCCTTCGGTACTTTTCGAGGATTGCGTGCTCTCTTTCCTTTTCTCAGCGGATGTAACTCCAGATTTCGCTGATTTTCTTGTGTTCACCATCGTCGTCGGAGTGGATGGGCGGTTGAGAGAGTTTGCACTGTGTCGAACTAGGTTTTTGGAACAAAGAGAGTGGAGACGCAGACCAAACTGGTTTGATTTTCAAAAAAATTGAGTCGGTCGATTCAACTTCCCAAAAATGGCCCTTAAGAATAACTCCTTCCTTTCCTCATAACGGCAAGATCAAATCTTTGAAATATTTAAAGAATATTTAGTTTAAGAAAATATCACCTTCTGTTCCAGCTCCCTTGCATAAGTGATCAGTCCAACTGTTTTGCTGGAGTTTAGCCTGTGACTGATCACACGTGGAACACTTCAGGCTTTGATGACACAAAGACCCAAGGAGGATCTGAGTGTCTCGAACTGAGCTGCATCCAAAGGTTTGGTAAAGATATCGGCAAGCTGCTTGTCCGTTGTCACATGCTGGAGAGACACCACCTTCTGTTCAACCAGCTCTCTGATGAAATGATGTTTGATATCAATGTGCTTCGTCCTGGAGTGCTGTACTGGATTTTTGGATATGCTGATAGCACTCATGTTATCGCAGTATAGCGTCATCTCCTTTTGTTCTACTCCGTACTCAGTCAGCATTTGTTTCATCCATAGCAGTTGAGTGCAGCAACTTCCTGCAGCGATATATTCTGCTTCGGCCGTGGAGAGAGAGATACTGTTTTGTTTTTTACTGAACCAGGAGACCAAGTTGTTTCCCAAGAAAAAATAACCACCAGAAGTACTCTTTCGATCTTTAGCGTTTCCTGCCCAGTCTGCGTCACAAAAGCCAACAAGGTGCGAGTTGGTATATTTGGTGTACCAGATTCCATACTCGACAGTTCCGCACACATATTTTATGACCCTCTTGACTAGCAGAAGATGGCTCTCCTTGGGATCCGCCTGGTACCTAGCACATACCCCGACGGCATACGCAATGTCTGGTCTGCTTGCGGTTAAGTACAGAAGACTCCCAATCATACTCCTATAGAGAGTCTGGTCAACCTTTGTTCCAGCATCGTCTTTAGTGATCTTTAAGTGGGTTGCAGCAGGTGTTCGTTTGTGACTTTCTTTCTCGAGGTCAAACTTCTTTATCCGAGTTCTGGCATACTTGCTTTGAGAGATGAAGATGCCATCATTCTTTTGAGTAACCTGGAGTCCTAGAAAGTAGGACATCTCCCCGACCATGCTCATCTGAAACTCTTGCTGCATCTGTTCAACAAATAGATCTACCAGTTTCGGTGTGTTGGACCCGAACACAATATCGTCAACATAGATTTGGGAGATGATAAAATCTGACCTTGTGTGCATTACGAACAGGGTCTTGTCCACTCCCCCTCGCACATATCCATGGTTGACGAGAAACTCGGAGAGACGCTTATACCAAGCACGAGGTGCCTGCTTGAGACCGTAAAGAGCCTTTTTTAGGCGAAACACATGGCCAGGGTGATGTGGGTCTTCAAATCCTTTCGGCTGAGCGACAAATACTTCCTCATTAAGACAGCCGTTCAGGAATGCACTCTTCACATCCATCTGGAACAATCGAAACTTTAAGTGACATGCCAGAGCAAGGAGTAGCCGAATGGCCTCAAGTCATGCGACAGGGGAAAAGGTTTCGTCAAAGTCTATCCCTTCTGGTTTTGTGAAGGTGTCTCAGGAGTTGTACCCGTGCTTATGTCAGCGTCGTCTGAGACAGGTAGTTCAACAACCTCATCCTTGACTTTAACATTAATCGATTCCATGACAGTGCCTGTGCGTTTGTTAAACACACGGTATGCCCTACTATTCGAGGAGTAGCCCAGAAAGAATCCCTCGTCACTTTTTGGATCTAGTTTCTGCCGGTACTCACGATCATTTAGGATGTAGCACTCACTCCCGAAGATGTGAAAATACTTGACAGTGGGCTTCTTCCCTTTCCAAAGTTCATAGCAGGTCATCTCAGTTCCTGTGCGAATAGTTACTCGATTTGTGATGTGACATGCCGTATTCATAGCTTCTGCCCAGAACTTCAGTGGAATCTTCTTAGCATGGATCATGACACGGGCCATCTCCTGAATGGTGCGATTTTTGCGTTCCACAACTCCATTTTGTTGAGGAGTGATTGCAGACACGAACTGATGGGCCACACCGTTCCCTTCACAGTAGGAGTCCAACGTGGAATTTTTAAATTCAGTTCCGTTATCACTTCTGATACTTACCAGACGTTCTCCTTTGTCCTCTCTTTCTCTCTGGAGTAAGGTAACCAGTTGGATGAACTATGGAGCAGCTTCAGTCTTGTCTCGGAGAAATCTGGTCCACGAAAATCTGGAATAGTCGTCCACACAAACAAGGACATATTTCTTACCACCATAGCTTTCCACCTGCATTGGACCCATTAAATCTATATGGATCAGTTCTAACGGTCTGCTGGTACTGATATGAGTGGTATTGGAATGAGAGGCCTTCGTCTGTTTCCCGATCTGGCATTCTCCACAGATCACATCATGGACACCAGTCACGTTTGGTAACCCTCGAATGAGTCCAGTTGAGGAGAGCTTCTTTAAGGTCTTGAGGTTCAAATGACCCAACCGTCTGTGCCACAAATCCATTTCGTCGGCTTGGCTTGTCAGGCAGTTCGATGCACCCACTGTTCCAGTAGAGCCTATGAGGTAGCAGTTGTTGGCCGCTCTGCACCCTTTCATTAGAGTCCCACCATCCGCATCCATCACTTGACATGAGTCATGAGTGAATCTGACATGGTATCCGCCATCGCACAGTTGACTGATGCTGATTAAGTTATCTTTCAATCCTTCAACAAGTAGGGTGTCCATGAGGACAGGGAGATCCGGAACCTTCAATGTCCCACAGCCGATCACCTGTCCCTTTCCTCCATCGCCGAAGGTGACAAATTGTTTTTTTAACACAGGGTGAATATGTGATAGATAACTGGAGTTACCTGTCATGTGGGCGGAGCAGCCACTGTCGAAGTACCAACGATCTTTCTCCATGTGGCTTGAAGAGCTGAAAGCAACCATGCATACAGTCTTGTTGGTATTGCAGTTTTTACCCGTGGAGGCAGTAGATGCAGCGAAGTAGGTGGATTTGCTAACTCCACCTTGGTATGAGCAACGTCTGTTGAGTTTCTGAACTATTCTACCGAATTTTTGAGCCATTATTGTCAGTTGTTCTGTGCTGCAGTCTGTCCCAGTCCAGTTATCAGACACTTCCGCTTTTTGACCAAGTTCTTTCTTCAGAGTCATCTTGAACAGTTTAAGGATCCCACTCAGTGTGTCGAGTGTTTGCTCTGATACCAATTGTAATATAGTGACCTGTTCAAGCTACTGTTCTAGGGACGGTTTAAGACAGACTTTGAACTCCTTTGTAACAGTTCAGCAAGCAGTATAAAGTAAAGGGACACACAGAATGATACTCAGTTCGGCTAAGCCTACTCTGGGGGGTTTCCCACACCCTAAAAGGGACACAAATCTTTATTACGTGATTTAGTGCGATAGAAGGTCTTATACTTACACAACGCCTTGTTTGTAATTGCCTAGCTTCTAAACCACCGTCTCTCAGATTTGTAATCGAGAATCACCGCGGGTCAGCTCGATCCCCTTCGTCCGAACCCTCAGTCCGAACGTGCTCGATCTTCTCGTGAAGTCGGTAGCTTTCCTGTGAAAGCCCGTTATATATCGTGGTGTGCTCCAGTTGGATCGCTTCCAGGCAGTCTGAGTAGCACGTTGATGAGACTGCACATGCACCGATGAATTTCCAGAAGGGAAATACAACCGGTCGTCGCTTTCTTCTTCTCCAATCGATAGGGTATACTCGTGTGTATTGATATAGAAAGCGATGACAGTTTGGTCGCCCTAGCCTCGTATATATATGCATGGGTGCTGGCTTCCAAATCTGATGAAGATAATCCCATCAAATATTTTAGGAGATATTCCTAGATATTTGATGTATATCTTTCTTAAAACGGCGAGAGGAATATACTATGACTTCGTTGCCAAGTCAGCTTTGCCGCCTCATGAAGATATTCATTCGATATCTGATGTTCGAATTCTTCACTGATCATCAACAGATCGGACCGACATTTGATCTCTCGATCATTCCGGAAAAACATCTTGGCGTCCGCTCCATGCTGTAGTCCTAAAATGTGTTCGAACTCCCCCTGAACTCCTGCTTGAACTGTCTAACTACGTTTTGCCAAATACATGCCACTCAAGGGAACATCATTAATGACAACACAAAATCATTTAGCTCAAGTACAATGCATATGTAAGGATTTAGTAATCCTAATTTGTGCTCCTTATGATAGATAAGCAAGCCAATGAGTCCTAGTGTCTGTAAATATGTCCTAAGGGATCTTGTATAGATTTTCTAGGCTTTGCAGGATCAAAGGAAGTGAAGAAATTGGCCTGAGATCAAGTCTGGAATTGCTGCTGCTGTATTCTGCTTCAGAAGTCAAAACGCCATCGTTTTGACTAAGGCGGCAAACGCTGTTGTAGTCGTTACACGAAGAAACGGAGACGTTTTAGCTGGCGGCAACGACAGGTAAGTTTGTTACTTTAAGGGAACGACGTCGTGCGGCTCAAATGAATCGTATGGCTGGAGTTTCGCAGAACACTGCGTTTTCGATTAAGTTGAACGATCGAAACGTCAGCGTATGGACGAGCGCGGAATTCGATTTCGAACTCGAACCAAACAACACCGCTTAAGTCGTCTTCCTACTTCAATACAAAAGCAGCTCAGATTTGGGATTAGGTCAACTGAACGAAATCGATTACACAGAGCGAAAATTGAGAGCAATCTTCAAAGCAACGAACGCGATAGTCTTCCTTGGTTCACCGACGAGTACTCTCGGACATTTGCCCTATGGTTTTGGAGCCGCACTCGGTCTTCAACCTCAGTCGCCACTGCGCATTGAAGAAGACGACTGACTGAATAGCCTGAGTTGTCGCCCTTCGCTGGTCTTTGGGTCAACACGATCCAGGGGAGTTTTTTGTTCTTTTCTAGGTCTTATTTCGTATTGGTATTAGTCCAGTTGTGTAGGATTCAGTTTAAGGGTCATTGGCTTGCTTTAGGATTTTATAATTGTGCAAGAACTCTTTGGGAATCATTAGTGGATGTTGGGCGAGTCTCCCCTCTGAGACTCCAAGCAGTAGGGTAACCGAAGCTTGTAAAAAGTCCTTGTGTTCTTACTTTTCAGTTTCCATTGATTGATCTTGCTTAATTGAACAAAACCTAAATAGACTTGACCTAAAACTTGTTGCTTAACCTAACTGGGATTGATTAAGTCTATAACAAGTTATTACAACGTGGTATCAGAGCAAATCTTGTTGTTTATTTGTGTTGCTTGACCTATAACTTTAGGATCTTGCAATAGAATAGTGCATAAAGTTAGTTCCTTGGCTGATAAGGGTCCTAACTTCTTTGCCGTGCTATTTTGATACACCTAACTTGGTGTTGCTTCTACTCTTGTCTCAGGAATATGGCTGAGCCTGTGAGAGTTACTCCTTTTGATGGATCCTCAGATTTCACAATGTGGAAGGCAAAAATGAAGGCAATCCTCATTAAAGAAAAATGTTGGGATGCTGTGGCTGAGGACTGGCAAGAAGGAGCAACTGAGAGATACAAAAGGAAGCTAAGAGACCTAGCCCATTCTGAGATCATTCTGAGACTTTCAGATGATGTGGCTAGGCAAGTGGTTAGTCATACTAATCCTAAAAATCTTTGCGATGCCTTAGAGTCAATTTTTCTTGCTAAGTCACTGCCTAATAGGATATCCCTCTTGGTTAGACTATTTACTTTTAAAATGGATACCTCCATTACTTTGCAAGAAAACCTTGATTTCTTCTTAAAAGTGACTCAGGAAGTTAAAAGGTGTGATGATGAAATTAAACTAACACATCAAGCTGTTATTTTGTTAAACTCTCTTCCCCCCAATTTGAAAATCTGAAGGATGTCATTCAATATGCAAGGGATGATCTGACCATGGGTAAGATCATGTCTGCCCTTGTTCAGAAGAATGACTCCTTGAAGGTTTTCAAAACTAAACATCAGACTAAGGGTGAGCCTAAGTCTGAGGTCATGATGGCTAAGGCTAAATTCAGACCTAAGAACAAAAATAAGAAGTTTAACAAAACTCCCCAAACAAATGGTAATCCCCCTGCCAACAATCTTGCTGGTAGGAGTCAGGAATACCTCTCTAAGAAGTGTACTCATTGTGGGAGAGTGGGTCATTTGGTTACTACCTGTTTTAAGAAGAAAAATGAGCAAAAAGAAAAGAATGCTAAAGGCAATCAGAATGGTGTTAATATGCTTGAAATGGGACCTCAATATAGGAATGAAATGTTTGTTTGTTCTGGTTCCATGACTGATTCTGATTGGATTCTTGACTCTGGGTGTACTATGCATGCTTGCCATGATAAATCTGTTTTTACAACTATGAAGCATGTTAATGGAGGAGAAGTAATGTTAGGAGACCACACATCTCTTAAAATTCAGGGAATAGGAACTGTGCCTATAAAATTACATGATGGTGTGACTAGAGTTCTAACAAATGTCAAATGGGTGCCAAATCTGAGGAGAAATTTGTTGTCTGAATCTGAGTTTGACAAAATGGGATGCCATATCACAACTTTCAATGGAATTAGAGAAATCTCTAAGGAAGGAAAGGTTTTAATAAAAGGGGTTAACAGGGGAGGCTTATATCATGTGATTACCTCTTTTGAAATTAATGTTTCTAAGGCTATAACTGAATCTGATAACCTCACAAAATTATGGCATGCTAGATTGGGTCACATAGGCAACAAAGGTTTACATTATCTGCACAAGCATGGACTGATTAACTGTGTGCCTTCCAAACTGTTATTCTGTGAAAGCTGTGTGTATGGAAAGAAAAATGCTCATAGCTTTAAAAGATCATCTTTCACTATTAATAAGCCACTAGAATATGTTCATTTTGATTTATGGGGCCCTGCCCAAGTTTCTACCACAGGTGGTAAAAACTATTTTTTGTCTATGATTGATCATTATTCTAGGAAAGTTTGGATTTGTCTGTTAAGATCTAAAGATGAGGCTTTTGAGAACTTTAAGATGTGGAAAATCATGGTTGAAAGTCAGTCTAACCTTAAAGTAAAATGCTTGAGAACTGATAATGGATTAGAGTTTTGTAACAAAGCTTTTAACCAATTTTGTGCTGAGCAAGGAATCGGGAGACATCACACAGTCCCTAGTACTCCCCAGCAGAATGGTGTGGCAGAAAGGATGAACAGAACCTTGCTTGAAAAGGCAGGGTGTATGCTCATCAGTTCTGGCTTTAAACCATCTGTTTGGGGAGAAGCTGTCCACACAGCTGCCTATCTAATCAATAGGTCTCCCTGCTCAGCCATAGACTTTAAAACTCCTCAAGAAAAATTGTCTGGAAAACCCCCCTCTTAATCACCTTAGGCCCTTTGGTTGCACAGCTTACGCTAAGGTTTCTCAAGGGAAATTTAAACCAAGGGCAGTCAAGTGTGTGATGCTTGGCTATCCTGAAGGTGTAAAGGGATACAAATTACTTGAAATTGTTCCTGGTGGATATAAGGTTATAACTGCAATATCTGTCACCTTTAATGAACAAGACTTTCATTTTAAGAACAAGTCCACTCATGAAACTAACCCTCCAGACACACCCATTGGTGTGATCAGCTTCTTGCTTGCTAGTTGATAAGTCGAGTATTCGACTTATTAATAGCCATTTTCTCTATAACTTTTGTTCGTTTCCGACGATAATTTGATGTCATTTAATCCATTTCCGTACGTTTCAGGTACAAAACAACATCACCTCAGTGCCGAAGCCTAAAAATGAAAACTCGGGAAAAACCGAAGAATTGGAGCAAAAGTGGGTTGAAAATGCATCCCAGCCGAACGGCTGGTAATTCCCCCTAAACCAGCCGACCGGCTGGACCCAAGAGCAGAAGAGTAGAGCTTTCGTCCGACTTGAGCCGGGCAGCTGAACTTACCAGCCGACCGGCTGGATGAAGACCTCAGAGGCATGCAATCGTCCAACTTCAGCCGACCGGCCGAGACATTCAGCCGACCGGCTAGTGCCTACCCTGCACTAGCATACAATCGTCCGACTTGAGCCGGCCGGCTGGGCTTGTCAGTCAACCGGCTGGGAGAAGATTTCAGACGCCCTTCCCAAGCATTCAGCCAGCCGACCGGCTGGATTTGGACGCCAAGACCAGCCGACCGGCTGGTACTGCTACAGTGCGCATTTTTTACCCGAGACTATAAATAGATAGTGGCATTTTTGACCTAGAGAGCTGGAACTTTTGGGCAAAAATACTCATCAAAGGGGATCAAATCAAGGTCATCAACCCACATCCAACAAAGGAGGAGTGAAGATCAAAGGGAGACATTAGGATTAACCATCCTATTTCTATTCCTCTTCTATTCTCATTTGTTGTGCTTAAACCCTACTCACACCATGTTGTCTTACATGATGTGTGAGTAGTCCCCCTTGTGTTTTGAGGGTGTTGTTACCCTCTTTGGTACTCTTGATCATGTGTATGCATGTTGGATGATTAATCTATGGTGTTAAATTCACATTTGCTATGATCTTCATTATTGCATGTCACTAGGTGTTTGATGAAATGCTAAAGTGACTTGTTTATCCCAAAACTTGACCTAAGAATCTAGCGACCTTAGGGATGGTTTAGATGTAGTAAATGTGATCATATCTACGGATTTGAAGTGAACTAGGACTCGAGTTCATGGTATTTATTGCTTGGGAGAAATTCCAATGCTAATGAATGTCATGGAATGAACCAATATCTTGAGAAAGTGAGGTTCGAGCTATAAGAGAGCTTGACTAAGAATAGATTAGATGAGAATGTGAACTACCTTAGTCTAAGCTAGGTTCAACACTATCTAACACCTTGAATGTGTTTAATTCTAGTATGCATGATCATGGGAAATGCCAAGGAGGGGCGCAACCCCTCGAAACTCTCTTTTAATTGATATTCAACCCTTTAGTGCTATCTCGTTGCTTGTTCTTGATTGATAACCATCTCATAATTGAATTTTAGGAATAGCCAAGTTGAAAATTTGATTCCCCTAGCGCATAATCACGTTTGCTCCCTTGGGTTCGACACTGGTCTTACCGGTCAATTATAAATTCTTTTGACTAAGTGCTAAAAATTACAACGTCAAAATGGCGCCGTTGCCAGGGAGCAACTAGTTAGCACATCCCTGGATTAGATTGTGTGGAAGTTCCGACTATTCTTGTGAATATTTTTCCTTTTTCTTATACTTGTATATTCTTCTTTTGCACTCATATCACTTACTAGCTTTTGTTTACCTTGTTTTGCGAGGATGGACCCCTACGACCAACAAGTCTATTCGAATGAGGGATGCTATGAAGAGGAGGAACGACCATATTCTTATTTTCAAGAGCTTGGCCATCAAACAAGTTATTACACTCCGAATTGGGATGATAGCCAATGCTATGAAGTTGAAGACTCCTACCCTCCATACCCTCAACCTCCTCTACCCACAAGTGAGCCCTCCAATATAGAAGTCATGCTTGCTAAACTCCTTGCTAGCCAAAATGAGATGGGACACGAATTGAAGGAAGTGAAGCAAACCCAACAAGATATGCATGCTCACATGGATATGCTTCAAGCCAAGTTGGCACAATAAGCCGTTGAATTTGAGAACTTGGAAGAGGAAGAGGAGGTATCCAAAGAAGAAGTCATTGAATCTAATGCCTCAAGGGAAGAACGGGATCAAGAATTGGAGGATGAATTTTGGAGAGCCGCCACCGAAGCTTATTACAAGACAAGGGATGGTGAACCTTGTAATGAAGACGAGATGGAATGGAAAAGTGAAGCATGCTTCACTACTAGCACATCTCATGATCATTTGGATGAGAACGCACAAGAGTTCACCATTCCATTAACGCTCTCCGATGAGGAATTCTTCAATGATGATGCCTCTTACATAGGGGAAATACCTTTTATTGATGAAGAAGAACTCCTCCCTCCCGGTACAAGCGAGCTTAAATGTGAAACCAAACTTCTTGATGAGGAAAAGATTAAGGAAGTGCATATTGAGCAAAAAGGACTCCAAGGGTATAAGGACTTTGTTGAGGTCTACATGGAAGAAGGTAAAGGACAACCTCGCATACAAGAAAACACAAGCTTAATGAGGGATATTGAGGAATGGGCCCCCATGGACGTCGTCGAAAAACTCAAGGAGGGGATGCCCATCATTCTTGAGACTAGTTATGAAGACCCTTTCTTCACTACAACGTCTCGAGATAAGTTTTGGAGCCTCTTGCCCTATTTTCAGAGACCAATCAGAAAAAGCTCCCATGACCCCTTATTTCTTAAGGGATGTTCATTCTTGAAGGGGTCAACTTCCCAAAGGAAAGTCCATTGTAGACTTGATGGGAAGAAATTCAAATGGGACTTAAAGGTGAATTGACACACCAAATCCAAGGCCCCGTGAGAAGGGATCCTAGCAAAGGACTTCTCAACGAGTGATTCTATGGGGCGCTTTGCTACGTCTTTGCCAAGACGGGAAAAACTAGGCCCTCGCGGGAGGTAACCCGGTTTGTAAGTTGTTCATTCTCGCTTTTCTTTATCTTTAAATGTTTGGCATGATTGTGAGTGTCTTAGGCTCTAAATATGGAATGTGAAATGTGTGATTAGTGGCTAAAATTTTAAGTAATTCCACTTCACATTGTCAAGCCCTCCACTTTTCCCTTGATCTTTCTATGCTTAATGATGTTGCCCTTAGTGCTCATGTGCTTTATTGGTGTCTACTAGAGTGGAACTAAATTGTTATACCATGCTATGACTCTAGTTTGACGTTTTCTTGGCACTTAAGATACCTTGTGCACATTACGGAGGATGTAGATTACTTTCCTTGCTTGTATTCTATGAAACTTATGCCATGATGTTATCATGTGACTTGTGATGCTCTCTTGCTCATACTTGCGTTGCATAACCTTGTATGTCACTTGTTACTTTTAACCTCTCATGTCTTCTTGTCATCAAGGAAGTTATTTGCATCATGAACAATCAAGCTTAGCACAATGGCGTCTTTTATATTGGTGGGGCACATCTACAAACGATGGGAGTTCCTATGCGCCTTATTCTCATTCTCTTTATTGTTTGCGCTTAGGGACTAAGCTACATTTTAAGTGTGGAGTGGGTAGTTGCACAGTTCACTCATTTCATGTCATGCCTATCATTGTAGAATGGACACTTGCATACATGTATCTTATCCCTAACATGAGAGTGTTTTAACCACATAGGCTTGTGCCTATCAAATCTAAATCCCTATAAATCGCATCTAACCTATTTGTCACATTTATTGGATCTTGAACTTAGAACCGACCTAGTCCCTTGAATGTGCATTCTTGTGAATCAATGTCATTGCTATTCCTTGTCTATCTAATTCTCTAAGTATTTTCGTTGAAATATCTTGGATTGAGTTTTAACAAGCACTTTTAAAATTTTCACGAAAAACTTAGACCTTTTGTTTGCTCCTTGGTGACTTGAGTTTTCTAATTTAGTGCCATGCTTATGATTGCTCCCCGCACATTCCATACACTTTTTGAACATATTGTCAAGTTTTAAGTGTGGAGTCAAAAGAGGGCGAAAAATAGGCCCTAACAAAAAAGTTTTTGTGATCAAAGAGGGCAAAGCCCCGACTAAAAACTCTCTCAAAGCGCTAGAGAAGTTTTGATTCAAAAATGATACAAATGCCGGGGGTTAGGAAGAAAAGTTCCCCCTTGAAAGCATTTGTAGGCCAAAGGTCATTTCAAAAAGAAAATAAGAAACACTTAAAACTTGACTTTATGTCCTTCCATCATTCTACATTTGCGCGGATGCGTCGTTTGTATTGTGTGCTAGTTAGATTAACTCTTGGACGACCCTTGTGCTTGCACGGGAACTATCATTTGGTCTTTGCTTGTTTTATAAGAACTATAGTGTCGAACTCCTCTTCACTTATGGATTATGGCTTAAGCGCCTAAAACTTAGGAATGAGTTTCGTGTCGCGAGCCCATGGACGAGCCCTAGCTAGCATAGGTGAGCGATTGACAATATTTGTGCAAACAAAACTATCACTCTATTGTATTGCCTTGAAAATGAGTAGATCATTGGATGAGACTTTTTATAGCCCTAGTATTGATGATTATGAATGCACAACCTCATGGGTACTCAAATGGTTCAAAGGTTCTTTTGATGATAATGTGATGGTAGTCCTAGCTTGGGGTGAGGGATTGGTTTTGAGAAATCCTCGCCTTGGTTGAACACTCTTGAATTCACTCATGGGATAAGGTGCATATGGGATTTGTGAGTATTCCCTTTTCTGAAAACTCCCACGAGACTATAACTTGTCCACTAGGGTAGCCTAGGGGTTTAAAGGCTTAATGCATACGCTAAATGCATTCGTAACGCCTACGAAAAGGAGCTAGTTAGATTGTACATACTTGTCATTTTTCTTTCAATAACATGTTTAGAAATAATGATCGAGACCTTGTGAAATCTAGTGAGGCAAATAGACGAAAAACATAGCACCACTAGCATTTCGACATTTGCATGACCTTGACATATTCTCATACTTTGTTCGGGACGAACAAAACTTAAGTGTGGAGTGTTGATGAGTCGAGTTTTCGACTCATTTATAGCCATTCTTCACTATAGTTTTGAATCGTTTCCGACGTTATTTTGATGTCATTTGACCTCTATCTCTACATTTCAGGTAGAAAACAAGTTTCCCCCATGGCCAAGGCCTATATATGAAGATTGGTTGAAAAACAGAAGTTTCGGCGCAAAACAAGGAGTTTCGGGGCAAAACCGAGCATATTGACCTTTGCAACTTGTTTTGGACGCCCAGGACGCATACGGTGTCCGAAATGGTTGATTCAAAGCTTGTTGACAAGCTAACTCAAAGGGCTAAAACTCTCTAGTTGACGCCAAGACCAAATTCGGACGGGAAGACCACCAAAAAGGCCTGGGAAGGTTCAGCCGACCGACTGAAATCAGTCAGCCGACCGGCTGACTAAAGGGGCAGAACTTGATGACAATCGTCCAACTTCAGCCGACCGGCTGGGCCAGTCAGCCGACCGGCTGGGACCTGCCCTGCACAAACAATGCAATCGTTCGGTTTGAGCCGATCGGCTGGGATTCGACCCCAAAACCAGCCGACCGGCTGAACTGCTATAGTGCTGTTTTTTTCACCCGAGGCTATAAATAGAAAGAGGGTTTTTTGACCTAAGTGTGGAGGTTTTTGGGGAGAAGAAGATTGGAAAAGAGGTCCCTCCAAGGTCATCAATCAACAATCCAACCAAGGAGAAGAAGAAGGCACAAAAGGGAGTTCAAGGATTCCAAATCCTCCTTCCTTTACTCTTTTCTTATTCTCTTTGTGTTGCCATTAAACCCTACTCACACCATGTTGTCTTACATGAGGTGTGAGTAGTGACCTTATGTTTTGAGGGTCTTATGACTCTCCTTGGTACTCTTTGATCACATATATACATTGATATTCATATGGATGATTGTTCATTTCATTTTCTCTTGTGTTATGAATGTTATGCACTCTAGGTGTTTGATAAAATGCCTAAGTGACAATTTGGACTAAAACTTGAACCTAGGACTTGGAAACCCTTGGGAATAGTTCTAGGATGGCGAAAATGATCTATATCTTGAATCATGCAAGTGAACCTTAGGATATGGATACTTGACTAAGGATTGAATGTTTGATTTATTGGAGTTAGTCATTAAGCGAATCATCAATTAATCCCATCTAATGGTGTTAAATTCATGTTCTCTATGCACTTCATATGTGACATGCTACTAAGCGTTTGATTAAATGCCTAGTTTGGATAATAGAGAATGTGATCCTATCCAATGTATGCATTTGTTGTTAACTAGGAGTCGAGTTCATAGTAGTTATTACCTTAGGAAGACATTCCAAGGATAATGGTGCTATGGAATGAACCAAATCGAGAGAGTGAGGTTCGAGCTATAAGAGAGCTTGGCTAAGACTAGATTAACATAAACATTGGTCTATCTTAGTCTAAGCTAGGTTTTCTACAATGCATGGATAGGAAGTGAACTAGGAGTCGAGTTCATGGTATTTATTGCTATGGAATGAACCGAGAGGTTCGAGCTATAAGAGAGTTTGGCTAGGAATAGATTCAAGTGATAGTTGGTCTATCATAGTCTAAACTAGGTTCATTTCTATTTGACTACCATGAAATGTTTGAATATCATGTATGTGATCATTGGGAATTTGCCAAGGAGGGGAGTAACCCCTCGAAACACCTCTTACTTATCTTTTATCCCTAATTACTCGCCACATAGGATTAGATATATACACTCCCTTATACATTTTGGTTTAGAGTAGCCGAACGGAAACACAATCTTACATAGTGCATGTGCTTAGCTTGCTCCTCTTGGTTCGACCCGGTACTTTACCGGTATTATAAATGTTTTGACTTACTACCGACCCTCTCTTCATTGATACTTATTCTAGAGGTGAAAAAGAATTAGTTCGTCCAATGGCGCCGTTGCCGGGGAGCAATGGCTAGATTGTCCCTAGGACGAATCATTTAGTACTTCGACTATTCCATGTTTTTTTTTTCGCTACTTGTGATTCTTGACTTCGTTCCACTATTCTCACTTGTCTCGTTTGCTTTCTCCTTGTAGGTGCATCTCTTTTATGCCACCTAAGACAAACAAAACTTACCAAGATTGTGGATAGAGACTTGAACCAACCCATAAGAGATATTATTAACCCTCACCTTACAAGGAGTAAGACAATTAAGGCTAAAGGATCCACATCGAACGCTCAAGAAACCATTGCTCAAGACATGGGAGATAGAGATGGACTTCCTCCTCCACCTCTTCGAGGCCCAATTCTACCATTACCCCAAGCTAGAAGGGTACTTAAGGACTACGCCGTTCCAAATGCATATGGCTACCGATCACCAATCCTTGTTCCCACGGTAGACAACCGGGACTTTGACTTGAAGACCTCCACCATCCAAATGGTTCAATCCAACCAATTCTCGGGGAGAGACCATGAGGATCCAAACTCTCATTTAACCACATTCTTGGAGGTTTGTGATACATTCAAGATAAATGGAGTTTCAAGAGATGCTATTCATTTGCGGTTGTTTCCCTTCTCACTCACGGGAAAAGCCAAGGATTGGTTAAGGAGCCAAACGCCGGATAGTTTCACCACTTGGGAGGAGCTTGCCGGTGCATTCCTCAACAAGTATTTCCCTCCATCCAAGACGGCCTACTATAGGAGCAAAATCATGAATTTTGAGCAAATTGATGGAGAGACGCTCTATGATGCTTGGGAGAGATACAAAGAGTATCAAAGGCTTTGCCCACATCACAACCTAGATTGCCTCCTCGTGTTCCATACCTTCTACCAAGGTGTCGATGGTCCCTCGCGGCTTGCACTTGATACCGCCGCGGGAGGAGCTATCATGGAGCTTGAACCTCAAGAAGGATATGCGGTAATCGAGAAGATCACCAATAACTACTTCATGTGGGCAAGTGAAAGAGGAAACCCAAGAAGGAAGGGAGAAAGACATGAAGCAAAGGCCGTAAGCACAAGGGACTACGACTCATTAGCTAGAAAATTTGAAGACCTCTCGGAGAAATTAGATAAAATGCAAATTTTGGCAAAGGGGCACTCAATGAGCCAAGGGTGCGACATATGTGAAGTCTATGATCACGATACTAATTCTTGCCCTTTGGTTCAAAGGGATGAAGCTAGAAATGGGTATGAAGAAGCGAACTATGTTGGTGGAAACCAAGGGAGAGAGTATAATGCTAGTACTTTTCAAGGCCAAAATTCCCAATCCAACTACACTACCCCAAAGTTTTCATCCGCTTGGAGAAATCATCCAAACTTCTCATACAAGACTACAAATCCTACTCGTCCCGAGTTTGGTCCTAACGCCACTTCAACCAATCAAGCTTTGCCACCAAGGAATCAATTTCAACCAAGGAACCAATATCAAGGCCAACAATATCAAGCTCAACCTCAAAGGCCCTACCAACAAGTAGATCATCCTCCTCAACCGTCAAACGAGCCCTCAAACTCCGATATCATGCTTTCCGCAATCCTTGAGATGAGCAAAGAGTTGAAAGAAATGAAACAATCTCACCAAGGCTTGCAAACTCATGTCAAGATGCTTGAGAACCAAATAACTCAACAAGCCGAGTCCTCAACTAGAGCGCAAGGGAAGCTACCGGCGCGACCCGAGCATGAAAAGAAGGAGTTTTGCAATGCCATCTATATTGAGGGATCGTTCGAGGATGAATTGCTTGAGGATGAATCTCTAGAGAAGAAAGAACAATGTGGGGCGGTGACCCTTAGAAGTGGAAGACAATTGGAGGGTGTTGCACCAAAGAAAGCCATTCAAATACCTCCAAGACCTATTGGCCAAGCTAGAGCCGAAGAAAAAGAACTCAACGAAGAGATCCCTAATTCTCCAACCGAAAAGGCAAAAGAAACTAAAGAAAGAAAGGAAGGACTCAAGCCTTATGTTCCACCTGTTCCCTTCCCTCAAAGGCTCATCAAGCCATCTAAATTGGACAAAGAATATGAGGTCTTCACCAAGATGTTGAAAAAGCTATATGTCTACATGCCATTCCATGAGCTCATCAAGAAGGCACCTCTCTACAACAAGTTTCTAAAAGAGATTTTGACCAACAAGAGGACCATTGAAGAAGATGACCCCCACCTCCTCAACCATGAGTGTAGTGCCCTCTTTTCAAAGAAAATTCTCCAAAAGGCAAAAGATCCCGCAAAATTCACTATCCCTTGCTCAATAGGGGATATGAACTTCTCAAGTCCACTAGCCGATCTTGGGGCTAGTGTGAGCGTTATGCCCCTAGCTACCTACTACAAGCTTGGATTTAAAGGGGTGAAATCCGCTAAAATGACACTACAACTCGCGGATGGGACTACAAGGCGACCTTGGGGCCTAGTGGAGAATGTCCCAATCAAAGTCGACAAATTCTACTTTCCATGCGACTTTGTGGTGATAGATATGGGAGATAACTTCACCTCATCGTTGATTCTTGTACGTCCCTTCTTGGCCACCGCCGGTTTTAAAGTTGATGTTGGAAAAGTGAAATTGACCCTAAAAATTGGTGGGGAAAAGGTAAAGATAGAAAAGCCAAATGGAGACCAAGTGGCTAGTGTTGAGGAAAAGCTAGACAATGTGGGAACCAAAATTATTGAGGGCAAAAAGGTTGATAAGAAGGAGTTGCACAACACACTTGAACCCGATGAAGATCCTCCCTTTGATCACCTTGACTCATCATCATGCACCAATGAGATGAGTGAGAATGAAAAAGCAAATACATCAAAGGGTGAGAAGCGACCATCACTTTGGAAAAGGGCTATTAAACAAGTTGCTTGCAACTCGTCAAAGAATCCGGATTGAGTCTCCCAATACTCTACAAGTCCGCTTGAGGAAGGATCCTAGCAAAGGACTCCTCAAGTGTGTTTCTCAAACAAGGAGAGATTCGGCTTGGTCTTTGCCAAGACGTTAAACTAGGCCCTCACGGGAGGTACCCCGGTTTGTGAGTTGTCCATTTATGCACAAGTAATTTTCATATATGTGTGGCATGCATGTTTTGAATTTTTGGTATGGCTTGGTGTAGGATGATTTTAAATGCATGATTAGGTGTGTTTGGTGTGATATTAGGCTTGCATGAAATATCTAGATGATTGTGACGTCTTAAGTGTGGAGTGTGAGATCCTAGCTTGTTCCTTTTGTTGAAAATCATATGTATGCTAGTGATTTCTTGTTGTGGCATGCTTCGAGTTCGAATTGAGTTTTATGTGAATTTTGAGTGATGCTCGTTCATGCTGCGGAGGGGAAAATTTCTTAGTGTGGAGTTGGGCTAAAGCGAGAATCGGAGGATCTTTGAAAGCAAAATTCGGGAAAATTGTTGAAGTCCAGAGTTCAGCCGACCGGTTTTTGACCTAAGTGTGGAGTGGGTTAATGCGCAGAGTTCACATGTTTTCATGCCATGCATATCATTTTTAGATGGACGCTTGCATCTTTGCACTTTATCCCTACATGAGAGTGTTTTTAACCACATAGGCTTGTGACTATCGATCCTTAATTCCTATAAATCACATCTAGCCTATTTACCACAATTATTGGATCTTGAACCAAGAACCGACCTAGTCCCTTGAATGTGCATTCTTGTGAATCAATGTCATTGCTATCCCTTGTCTATCTAATTTTCTAAGTATTTTCCTTGAAATACCTTGGATTGAGTTTTAGCAAGCACTTTTAAAATTTTCACGAAAAACTTAGACCTTTTGTTTGCTCCTTGGTGACTTGGGTTTTCTAATTTAGTGACATGCTTATGATTGCTTCCCGCACATTCCATACACTTTTTGAACATACTGTCAAGTTTTAAGTGTGGAGTCAAAAGAGGGCGAAAAATAGGCCCCAACAAAAAGATTTTGTGGTCAAAGAGGGCAAAGCCCCGACTAAGAACTTTCTCGATGTGCACGAGAAGTTTTGCTTCAAAAATGATACAAATGCCGGGGGTTAGGAAGAAAAGTTCCCCCTCGAAAGTATTTGTAGGCCAAAGGCCATTCCAAAAAGAAAATAAGAAGCGCTTAAAACTTGACTCTATGTTTTCCTCCATTCTTCATTTGTGCGGGTTCTATCATTTGCATTGTGTGCTAGTTGGATTAACTCTTGGACGATCCATGTGCTTGCACGGGAGTTACCATTTGGTCTATGCATGTTTATTGAGAACTCTAGTGTCGAATTCCTCTTCCCTTATGGATTATGGCTTAAGCACCTAAGACTTGGGAATGAGTTCCATGTCGTGAGCCAATGGACTAGCCCTAGCTAACATATGCGAGCGGTTGACACTCTTTTGTGCAAAACTAGTAACTTCGCTTCTATTGTATTGCCTTGAAAATGAGTGGAACTTTGGATGAGACATTTGATAGCTCTAGTATTGATGATCTTGAATGCACAACCTCAAGGGTACTCAAATGGTTCAAAAGTTCTTTTGATGATAATGTGACGGTAGTTGTAGCTTGGGGTGACGGATTGGTTTTGAGAAATCCTCGCCTTGGTTGAGCACTCTTGCAATCATTCTCATGGGATAGGTGCATATGGGATTTGTGAGTATTCCCTTTTCTGAAAACTCTCATGAGACTATAACTCGTCCACTAGGGTAGCCTAGGGGTTTAAAGGCTTAATGCATACGCTAAATGCATTCGTAACGCCTACGAAAAGGAGCTAGTTAGGTTGTATATACTTGCATTTACCTTTCAATAACATGTTTAGAAATAATGATCGAGACCTTGAGAAAGCTAGTGAGGCAAATAGACGAAAAACATAGCGCCACTAGCATTTCGCCATTTGCATGACCTTGACAAATTTTCATACTTTGTTCGGGAGGAACAAAGCTTAAGTGTGGAGTGTTGATAAGTCGAGTATTCGACTAATTAATAGCCATTTGCTCTATAACTTTTGTTCGTTTCCGACGATAATTTGATGTCATTTAATCCCTTTCCGTACGTTTTAGGTACAAAACAACATCACCTCAGTGCCGAAGCCTAAAAACGAAAACTTGGGAAAAACCGAAGAATTGGAGCAAAAGTGGGTTGAAAATGCATCCCAGCCGACCGGCTGGTAATTCCCCCTAAACCAGCCGACCGGCTGGACCCAAGAGCAGAAGAGTAGAGCTTTCGTCCGACTTGAGCCGGGCGGCTGAACTTACCAGCCGACCGGCTGGATGAAGACCTCAGAGGCATGCAATCGTCCAACTTCAGCCGACCGGCCGAGACATTCAGCCGACCGGCTGGTGCCTACCCTGCACTAGCATACAATCGTCCGACTTGAGCCGGCCGGCTGGGCTTGTCAGTCAACCGGCTGGGAGAAGATTTCAGACGCCCTTCCCAAGCGCTCAGCCAGCCGACCGGCTGGATTTGGACGCCAAGACCAGCCGACCGACTGGTACTGCAACAGTGCGCGTTTTTTACCCGAGACTATAAATAGAAAGTGGCATTTTTGACCTAGAGAGCTGGAAGTTTTGGGCGAAAATACTCATCAAAGGGGATCAAATCAAGGTTATCAACCCACATCCAACAAAGGAGGAGTGAAGATCAAAGGGAGACATTAGGATTAACCATCCTATTTCTATTCCTCTTTTATTCTCATTTGTTGTGCTTAAACCCTACTCACACCATGTTGTCTTACATGATGTGTGAGTAGTCCCCCTTGTGTTTTGAGGGTGTTGTTACCCTCTTTGGTACTCTTGATCATGTGTATGCATGTTGGATGATTAATCTATGGTGTTAAATTCACATTTGCTATGATCTTCATTATTGCATGTCACTAGGTGTTTGATGAAATGCTAAAGTGACTTGATTATCCCAAAACTTGACCTAAGAATCTAGCGACCTTAGGGATGGTTTAGATGTAGTAAATGTGATCATATCTACGGATTTGAAGTGAACTAGGACTCGAGTTCATGGTATTTATTGCTTGGGAGAAATTCCAATGCTAATGAATGTCATGGAATGAACCAATATCTTGAGAAAGTGAGGTTCGAGCTATAAGAGAGCTTGACTAAGAATAGATTAGATGAGAATGTGATCTACCTTAGTCTAAGCTAGGTTCAACACTATCTAACACCTTGAATGTGTTTAATTCTAGTATGCATGATCATGGGAAATGCCAAGGAGGGGCGCAACCCCTCGAAACTCTCTTTTGATTGATATTCAACCCTTTAGTGCTATCTCGTTGCTTGTTCTTGATTGATAACCATCTCATAATTGAATTTTAGGAATAGCCAAGTTGAAAATTTGATTCCCCTAGCGCATAATCACGTTTGCTCCCTTGGGTTCGACACCGGTCTTACCGGTCAATTATAAATTCTTTTGACTAAGTGCTAAAAATTACAACGTCACTAGTTTTGATGATGTGCAGGAAATCCCTCAAGATATGGAACAGGCTGATGAAGAGTTTGATCTGGGGCTCTTCAATGAGGATACTGGACCAGCTGAGGCAGACTCTCAAGGCTCCAATGAGCCCTCAGGTAACTTACAAACTCACCAATTGGGTGGGGGAGATCAGGTAAGTACCCATGACCCTGCTAATTTACATTCAGATAATGAGGCAATAGTGGATATTGTTGATGTTCAGGGTGTCCCTGCATCTGTTGATCATGTTGATGATAATGCTGTGAGTTTCCAGGGTGTCCCTGCTCACATTGACATGCCTAACACTACTATTAGTGACTATATGTTAAGTAGGGATAGAGAACCTAGGACTAGAGTCCCAAATAGGAAGTATGTTAACATGCTGACTGCTGTTGCTCCTGAATCTGATGCTATTGCTAAATTTGATTTTGATGAATTGCATGGTCATGCTGCTATTGCTGAGTTTGCCTTAATTGCTGCTGATCTTGTTAAACATGAAGTGCCTGAAACTTTTCAACAAGCTATAAATTCTGCTAATGCTACTGAATGCTGGAAATCTATGCATGAGGAAATTAATTCCATGAGGGAAAATGGTACCTGGAAATTAGTTCCAAGGCCACCTAAAACCAGAATCATTGATTGTAAATGGATTTACAAATTAAAAGAGGGAGTTTCATCTACTGATCCTCCCAGATTTAAATCTAGGTTGGTTGCCAAATGTTTTTCACAAAAAGAAGGGATAGATTATAATGATATATTTGCCCCAGTTGTTAAGTACAAAACCTTGAGACTATTGATTGCCATGACTGCTGTTTTTGACTGGCATGTTGAGCAAATGGATGTTAAAACTGCTTTTCTACATGGTGATTTGCGTGAAAACATTTTAATGAGCCAACCTAGAGGTTTCATTGATAAAAAACACCCCGATTTTGTTTCTCACTTGCAAAAATCTATTTATGGCCTAAAACAATCACCTAGGCAATGGAACAAGAAATTTGACTCTTGTATGATTGGTTTGCATTTTGTGAGAAGTAAATATGATACATGCTTATACTTCAAAAATGTGAACACTAAATCTCCACTGTATGTTCTTCTTTATGTTGATGACATTCTGATGATTAGTGGAGATGAAATTGCCATTGCTAAGGTTAAAAGTGATCTGAGTATGCATTTTGATATGAAAGATCTTGGCCATGCTAAAAAGATTTTGGGTGTTAATATCATTAGAGACAAAAGGAACAAGAAAATATATCTTTCCCAATCTGATTACCTGAATAAAGTTGTTGACAAGTTTGCCATGAGATCTGCTAAACCAGCAAGTATACCCTTAGGTGGGCACCTAGAATTACTAAAGCTGACTGCCCTGTAACAGACCAAGATAAGCTAAAAATGAGCAACATTCCTTATGATGTAGCTGTTGGATCTGTAATGTATGCCATACTTTGCACCAGACCTGACCTTGCTTTTGCCATTAGTGTTTTAAGTAGGTTCATGTCTAATCCTGGTGAAAATCATTGGCTGGGTATAAAATATTTGCTGAGATACTTGTCTTCAACTGCTAATATTGGTTTGATGTATGCTGAGTTTGATTCATAGCATGATATTGTTGGATATGTTGATTCAGACTATGCTAGTAACAAGGATAATAGAAAATCAACCACCTCTTTCTTTTTTACATGGGCTGGTAATTGTATTAGCTGGAAGTCTCAGTTGCAATCCATTGTAGCTTTGTCCTCAACTGAGGCAGAATACATTACTGCAACTGAAGCTGTTAAAGAGGCCATTTGGCTTAAGGGTTTAATTAAAGAGATTCAAGGTGTTTCCAGAGTCCCTGTGTTGCATATGGATAGTCAAAGTGCATTATACCTGTGTAAGGATCCAGTATATCATGAGAGAACAAAACATATTGATGTTAGGTTCCACTTTATAAGAGATACAGTTGAATCAAAAGAAATAGAAATCAGGAAAATTTTGGGAGACATTAACCCTGCAGATTTTGGCACAAAAATTGTGCCAACTGACAAGTTTTTGTTTTGCAGGGAAAGCCTGCATATCCAAGATGTTCCTTGAGGGTATGCAGCATTGAGTCAGTGATGATGGGGATTGTAATTGCTCAACATTCCATTTTTGGTTCCCAAACCAAGTTTTTGCACATAAGGATTAGGAGGGCAAATTGTAAGGATTTAGTAATCCTAATTTGTACTCCTTAGGATAGATAAGCAAGCCAATGAGTCCTAGAGTCTGTAATATGTCCTAAGGGATCTTGTATAGATTTTCTAGGCTTTGCAGGATCAAAGGAAGTGAAGAAATTGGCCTGAGATCAAGTCTGGAATTGCAGCTGCTGTATTCTGCTTCAGGAGTCAAAACACCATCGTTTTGACTAAGGCGGCAAAAGCTGTTGAAGTCGTTACACGAAGAAACGGAGACGTTTTAGCTGGCGGCAACGACAGGTAAGTTTGTTACTTTAAGAGAACGACGTCGTGCGGCTCAAATGAATCGTATGGCTGGAGTTTTGCAGAACGCTGCGTTTTCGGTTAAGTAGAACGATCGAAACGTCAGCGTATGGACGAGCACGGAATTCGGTTTCGAACTCGAACCAAACGACACCGCTTAAGTCGTCTTCCTACTTCAATACAAAAGCAGCTCAGATTTAGGGATTAGGTCAACTGAACAAAATCGATTACACTGAGCGAAAATTGAGAGCAATCTTCGAAGCAACGAACGCGATAGTCTTCCTGGGTTCACCGACGAGTACTCTCGGACGTTTGCCCTAAGGTTTTGGAGCCGCACTCGATCTTCAACCTCAGTCGCCACTGCGCATTGAAGAAGACGACTGGCTGAATAGCCTGAGTCGTCGCCCTTCGCTGGTCTTCGGCTCAACACGATCCAGGGGAGTTCTTTGTTCTCTTCTAGGTCTTATGTCGTATTGGTATTAGTCCAGTTGTGTAGGATTCAGTTTAAGGGTCATTGGCTTGCTTTAGGATTTTGTAATTGTGCAAGAACTCTTTGGGAATCATTAGTGGATCTTGGGCGAGTCTCTCCTCTGAGACTCCAAGCAGTAGGGTAACCGAAGCTTGTAAAAAGTCCTTGTGTCCTTACTTTTTAGTTTCCATTGATTGATCTTGCTCAATTGAACAAAACCTAAATAGACTTGACCTAAAACTTGTTGCTTAACCTAACTCGGATTGATCAAGTCTATAACAAGTTATTACAGCATACAACAATTCAAATACAAATACTTACCCTACAAAATGAATGCTAAGTACAATGCATACAACAATTCAAATACAAATACTTACCCTACAAAATGAGGCAAATTTTGCAGTAGTTATATAACAACACAAATTCGCTGTAAAATCACCAGTAAAAGCTAATTATCGCGGTTATACAATGGTAATTTTACCATCGTATTTCAGATCGCTGCAAAAATTCTTATAGTGGTTTTTTGTTACAATAACGGTAAAAAAGCTAATTATCGCGGTTATACAATGGTAATTTTACCATCGTATTTCAGATCGTATTTCAGATCGCTGCAAAAATTCTTATAGTGGTTTTTTGTTACAATAACGGTAAAATTTGCGGTGGTTTTACAACGATCTACTATAACCATTGTATAACTATGTGAAAACCATCGTTAAATCACCTAACGTAATGTAATGAATATGCAACAGTTTTGCTTACAATCTATCAGTCTGTTATGCGGTGGTTTAGAAGTGAAATTTTTTTTTTTCCATTTCTTTCGCTAGTAAATTGTGGGAAAACCGACATAATGTTTGTCATCGCTTTACGAGGGTTTTACAATGGCTTTTAATTCTTGCGGTTTTGAGATGCTTATCCATTGATAAATATACAATACATATGCAATGGTTTTTCTCTAAATTAATACTGTCATTTTTCAATGGGTATCCTGTGTTTTCATTTATTTATATTTTATAATTCAATATTCTTATTGATCAAATGTTCTGAAAATTTAAATTTTAAAAAAATAATACGAAAGCGTGGGTGAAATTTAAGATGATGAAGGTTTTACATAAAGGGTTTATACCTATACAAATTACCCTTTCAAAATGCGCTTTCTACACAAAATATGCATAATGTTTGAAACTAAGGACTATAACTATATCCAGGCATCACAGGTCTTTACCCAGCATCTTCATCCATATCTGAAATGTGATCACCTCCACGGCTCCACCTGTAGCTGGCGGTGGAATTGAAGTTGATCCACCATTTTGACCATGTTAATGCCTCTTGAACAGTCTCCTTAACAATGACCTTCAACTTCATCTATATAGACTCGCCGAATGACTTTATCAGCTCAACAATCGCATGATCAATAGTCCCATGTTGCTGTTGAGACTATGAGAAAACTATTAAAAGATACACTGCTTTGTGTGTGTGAAATCGACTCCCAGTTATGAGAGTAGCCGCTGCACCAAGGACTCGCGGTAACTTGTCTCTTTGCGATAGACTCACTACAGAAGTAAATATTTTCATGTCCTCATTCTGTGGAACAGGAACTGTAGTTAAGCCGCTGTTAATTCTAGCCTTCAGCTTCTTCCCATAACGGTTCTTTAAATAAGAAATGAAACACGTAAATTACATAATCGAAAATTGTATTTTAATTTATGTTTTTTTATAATAAAAACTGAGTACCAATATTCGACGTCCCTCATGATTAAGGTATACTTTTCGCTGCAAGCGATCAAACATTTCTCGTGATGTTAGATTTCGTCTCAGCTCCAATGCCTACATTAAATATAAAAGAGGATCAAAAAATAAGTTTGAATAATGATCAAAGCAGAGGGAATAAATCAAACAAATTCATCACATAGGTTTGACAAGCAATTCTGGCAAACCAGAAATCATTGATCATTGAAGCTGCGCGCAATAATGTGCATATTGTGCAACAGTAGAACAAAAAATAATCAAAAAACAACAGCAGATTGTGCAACATCAATCACTTATCATTTACCATAGTTAAAGTATAAAAAAAATAGCAGAACAAAAAAAATCTGAAAACACTTCACAGTTACTTTGCATAGAGTTTCACTGTTTCTCAAATCCCAACAAAATTAAATAACAGCACGATAACAAAATTATTCTTCTCTGAGAAAAATAAATGAGTAGTTATAATATCAAAAAAGTTAAATTGTAGGAAAATTTTGTGAAATACTCATTGTTGGCGATGCTAAATGAGGAGATTTTGGCCCACCACGATGAGTACTATGTCCATGTCCGGACTTTTCACCCTTTGTAATTTTTCTTATTTTGTTCTGATAACGCCTTGAAAGTTGAATCTATTTCCCACTTCAGAAAATTCGCGGCCAATATGTCGGGGTTGCTGAAAGCAAGACCTTTCTTCGAACTGCCTGCACGAACCGAAGTCCAAGAATTTTTAATCACTTGCCGACACTTGCGAAAAAAGTGTTGGCAAACCTGCAAATTGTACTCAGGATCCCATATCATAATTTGCTACATAATCAGTTCAATTATTTACGATATATTATTAACTTTCAAAAATTATATTTATTGTAAGAAATTATACAGAGCACTTACACGAAAGCTATTGAAGCAACGCTCGAATGCCTCTGGAGGAACATCACGTTTTATCTCGTGAGGGTCAAAGCTACACGCAAATGCAGTAACCGAATTACAACACTAGTAGAACTCAGTTCTTGGCCCCGCTTGTGTCAGATACAGAAATGATCGCGACATGTGATAATTTGTTGAGGGTGTACGCTCTGGATCAGGTGTCTCCGGCTTGTGGTCATCCTCATAGGTGTCCCAATCGCAATCATCTTCATTCTCTTCTTGCAAATTTAGTGTATCCCATTGGCTTCCCCCTTTGTTTGTCTCGGGCAATAACTCATTCACCGCTTCCGTGATATTTTGGGTGGTTCCTAGTCGATACATCGAGGGCCAATCAAGACGGTGGTTTCTGTTAGATTGTGGCTTACTTGTAGTTATTCGTCCCCTTCCTCGCCCACATGTGGAAGTGAAATGGTTACCTCTAACCAAGCTACCTCCACGCCCTTGTGCGGGGATGTACCCTTCGCCATGCCACGTCCACGACCTCTTGGAGAATCCATAACTGCAACTCAATTTTTACACCACTTTATTAAAACAGATGCGGACCTGCTTATGTAAACTTGAATAAAAAACATTGCTCTGAAAAACATGTAAAGTATGCTAAGAAAATTGGATATTTAGCAGGCCCTAAACAATAAATGGGATCTAGGAACAAATGTACAACAATATTGACAAAAGGAATCTGTGAACAAATGGGGCAAGGAACTGTCTTATGAACTACAAAATGAAGCATGTTAAGTGACTCTAAATAAATGTTTAATGTAAACATCGTCCATTTGCCTAAACCCTAAACAATATTGAAGCTGCTGTATAAACTAAAAATATCAACATTAACAGTGTATGAAATCAGAATAATAACTTCATATTATAGCATGTGCTCTAACCAACGGAGAAAGCGATAACAAATTTCATACCTCAAATGTAGTAGCGGTTGGGGGTTTCTGTTGATGGTGCGGACATGCAATGTTGGCGGTGCGGACGGCCTCTGTTGACGGCGCGGACAAATACTTTGTGATTTAAGGACTTGAATGAGAATTATCAATAAAATTGTCTGTTGGATAAAATAAAGTATAATTTTGAAACAACCCCAACAATCCCCCACATGTTTCAAAATCAAAACAATTATGGTAAACACATGTTGATGTCTTTTAGACTTCAATCAACAAAAAAGAAACTGAGAGTTCCGCAAATACAGTGGTGTATTTCAAGGCCTTACACCAAACATTGCATAAAAAGTCTCCTAGTGAGTTTACTTACAACTCATCTAGTTAGGCAAACTTATACCTTGACACTTATTTAGGTGACTCATCAACTGTGTGTTGTTGCACACCCCTTACAGAAACGAGTTAAGATCAAATATCTCAACCTTCCATCCAACAACATAATGAGACTTTTCTTTGACATCAGATTACAACTATTCTTTCGTTTGACATCATTGAACCAGAATTCAATTTTGTTCGAATTCTTAATTGAGTATCCAGAATAATTCTGATCTGATAGAGGCTTGAGTGTCATTTCCTTTGCCGTGTCCAGGACCATTCGTCCACACAGTACGTTGTATCCAGGACCATTCGTCCACATAATCCGCTGTGTTCAGAAACATTCGTCCACACAGTCCGCTGTGTCCAGGAACATTCGTCCATATAGTCCACTATTTGCAGGACCATTCACCCACACAGTCCTTTTAAAAGTAGTAAACCTACTTTAACAAGACAACCCCACACTCTGAGGTAGCTCAAATTAGGAGGATGACATTTCCACAATTCATGTGGATGACAAAAATTCCTTTATGAGGTACTCTATTCAAAGTGTAACAAGTCGTACACTTTGATTCGAAGAGAAGCCAACCAAGTAGCTGATCTTTAGGCAAATAAAGCTAGGAAGCATAACTGGCCTTGGTCGTCTTCTGTAGCTTTACCCAAGATGTCCGGGTTGTTTGCTTAGTTTCCGTTTTTGCGTGTTGTTCATGTTGTTTGTAATAAAAAAAAGTGTAACAAGTCGTAGGACATCTTCCCCCCACATTTGGTCAGGAAAACCATAACTGTGCAACATGGCATCACATCAAATCAAACAAATTAAACTGAATTATAATTGATCCATATCAATAATAACCATCATGGGTCAATATTCAAAACATATCGTATTGAATCAACTTTAATTTAATCAAATTTGACTAATAACAATTTCGGCAAACCTAATTGAATCAAACCAAATTGATTCATTTCTTCACTTAGATTCTGAATTTATCATCCAATAGCTCAATCGGTCTCGACGTGTTCTAACAGTGCACTGGGTGTAGTCCAGACATTTTGGATTTGTACCTATCAAGGTAACACAAAAACACAACAAGATATTGGATTGAACCGATCAATGACAAAAATCAAATCAAACTTTTGATCAAACTAAACAAAACTAGGAAAGAAGTAGATGCAACATCAGCCGTCGCATTCCTCCTCTAGTATTAATTCCCAAGCCAGATAATCTCATGAACAACAACTAGCATTTGCATCTCAGTCGTTGCCGCTACGTATAAAGACGTCGTCGCTGACCACTGTTCCGCTGGCATAATCGTCCTCCATCAGCACGACGCCATGTATAAGATCTCGTGATTTCTAAGAAGTCTTGTGCGTGATTCGGACTCATCCGCCTTCACTGATTTTGATATGACCAAGTAGCTCTGAAAAACTAAAAAATAACGAAGTCCAATGCCTGCCACATCATCCAAAGTCTTTCCATCAACCTCAATTTTCAACCTGCAATTATGATGACTGAAAATGAGATCAAATAATTTTAAATTGTACCAAACATAAAAGCAGAACCAATTTAAAATTTAGGGAAAAGTACAAAATGGGGTGGTGAACTACCGTCCATTTCCAATATTTTGTCCGAACTATCCAAATTTCCAAAAAGGGACTGAACTACCAATAATTTTCCAAAACAGTAATATTGCCTAACCCCGTTAAAGATTTCGGCGTTAGGATTCCGTTAACACCGTTAGTTATTAAAATTGGAATTTTTTTTAAAAACTAAAAAATGTTCTAAATTTTTTTAAACATTTAATAAAATAGTATAAAAATTTGTAAAATAATAATAATAAATTGGAAAATTTTAAAATTTATAAAAACTTAAAAGCTTTCAGAAAATTTCAAAAGTTTTAAAAAATGTACAAATACTCAAAAAACTGTAATTTTTTTTATTAATTTTCGAAAACTTTCATTAAATTAGGAAATTTAAAAAATCTATAAATTTTCTGAAACATTAGAAATTTAATTTATATAAAAATTAATTAATAAATAATGAAATTGGAAGTAATGGAAGGAAGATCAAACTTTCACCTTACTCAACAACAAAAATTGAAAATAAAAATAAAATATCCTATTTGATTATTTATTAAAAAAAATTATTCAATTGAATTTCTAAAGTTTCAGAAAAATTATATATTTTTCTAATTTTCCTCATCTTTTGTATATTTTTTTAAAATTGTCGGAAATTAATAATAAAAAAATGCGTTTTTAAATTTGTTTTACTTTTTTAAAAAAATTTCTGAATTTTCCAATTTATTATCATTATTTTTATAAAATTATCCAATTTCTGAAGCTTTTATAATTTGTTTTATTTTTTAGAACATTTTTTTTAATTTTTTTAAAATTTTATTACCTAACGGTGTTAACGGAACCCTAACTCCGTCTAACGGCGTTACGGAAATCCTTAACGGGGTTAAACATTATTAGTGTTTTGGAAAATTATTGGTAGTTCGGCCCTTTTTGGAAATTCGGATAGTTCGGACAAAATATTGGAAATGGATGGTAGTTCCAGCCCCATTTTGTACTTTTCCCTAAAATTTAAATTAAAGTTAAGTTGAACCAAACACATTTAGGGTTCTTAGAGAATCTTCTCAGGCGCGAATCTGTATTTTGAATGGCTTAATGGAACGAGGTCGTTTGGCTAAAGGGCAGGTTAGTTGCGCATCGTCGTTTCGAACGAGCGCGAAGTCGAGTTTGAGGAGCGTCTCCGTGCGTCGTCGTTTTGAAGCCTTGTTTAAAGCTCGCCTCCAAATCAGACGAAGAACCCTAATTTTTCATATCGAGCTGCGATTTCTCAAAATCAACGCTCCACGATTCCGATGTCGATTCTCTGATTCGAGTCACCGTTCTGCTCGCCTGAAGGTCGTCGTTCGTCCGTGCATTGATTGCCCGCGTTCGCTTGTCCAGTTGTATGCTATCGCAGCTTTGTTGTCAAGCATTGTCGGCTCCGCCCAAGAAGGTTGCGAGCTGAACCGGTCGGCCTGGTGTTTGATCTGCTGCGCTCAGGGAAGCCTTACTTTCCTGTGTTTGATTATGCTAAGCATTGATACTGTTATAAAACATATCATTGGTTGTAAATTTGGGAATTTTTGGGTCCTCTCCATGGGTCCTCTCCAAGCCCTAGTGTTCAATAAATTGTAAATTCTGTTGGAAAAAGGTGTTTAGTTAATGTGAAGAAAATGATGGTGCGCCCCATTTTGAGACTCAATTTGAGAGTGGAGAACACTTCGAAATGAGTTAATAAAAATCGGATTAAATACCTTGCAATGAGAGGTATGGAATCAAATGCGGAAATGGAAAATTCGAGTTGATATCGAATGAGAAATCGATGGCTAAATTTGGACCAAAACTAAGAGTAAGATGACTTTGGTAGAAGTGGATGGGAGGAGGGATTTCACTTGAGTGAAACCTTACATCCCACATTGGAACATTGTGTGGAAGATTATATGTTTATATATAATCATAGTTTCTTACATGGTAAGATGATAAACAAAGACCACACAAAAACTCCTACGCGCCCGCCCAGGGGGTGCAAATCATCGGCTTGACGACGTCGGATTTGGCCTGTCTTGTGCACGCCCGCATCATGCGGACATGAATGGAGCATCGATTTCTCCGCGGGTTGCGCGGTTTGGTTTTGCTAAATTCAATTTTGGTTTTGGACAACAAACCAATTGCGAAACCCTAAACTCAATTGGATTCGATTTCCATATTTGGCTTTTTATTTTCTCAAACGTCTGGAACTGAACGGTTCAGTCACACGGAGTAATGACGGACACTGAACGTTCATATCCAAGGAGTAAAGACGAGCAGACGAACTGATTCTTCTTCTCCAGACTTCGACTATAAAGTGAAGGGTGATCTTCACTTCTAAATCATCGAAAAGAAACACTTAAATCCTCCTCTCTGGTTTTCCATTCGTGAGTCAGTTGTGATAGCCGAAGATCAGAAACAAGTTTGATCGGCAGAGCTTGGTGCAGTTGCTGTCGAGGATTGTTTCATCCTGGGAGGCATATTGTCAGAGAGTCCCAACATCTACGGGCGGCAATCTTGCTTTAAGGACAGCGTCTGACGTGACTCGATCCCCTTTTTGGTTTGCGTTTATTTCAATTCGACTTTGCATTGTTTACCTGTTCTGTCTGATTGAATATAAACTGTTGATGTTCATCTTAACTCAGTTACGATTGCATATCTGTTATATTTATTAAGTAACTTCGCTTGTTTATTCAGTATACATTCAACAATCTTAAAGCAAGATTATACTATTTTAGTCGTTTGAAGTTACTAACAGATTTGTGTTTCTGTGTAGAGAATGAATACTGAGATTAACCAGTCAGTGAACATGGGCAGTTCCCAGAACGTGCCTCCTGCTGTTGCTGCTGAGTCCACTGGGACAACTCCACTAGCAATGACGGCTACGGCCGGGAATGGACCTGCGGGTCTAGTTCCAACTACTGCTGTGGCACATGTGCCGGCTGCAGTGATGGCTGCTGAGAAGCCTGAGAAATTCAATGTATTGAATTTCAGTACGTGGCAGCCAAAGATGCATTTCTATCTCTCCCAATTAGGGTTTGCCCGGTATCTGACCGAGGAGACACCTAGGGTGGCTGAGAATGAGACTGATCGACAAGTGCTCATGGCATACAATGCCTGGAAAGATTCTGAGTATTTGTGTCGAAATTAGGTGCTGAACAGCCTTAGTGACGTGTTGTACAAGGTGTACAAAACCAAAAGCACAACTAAGGAGGTGTGGGAGGCACTTGATCGGAAGTACCGAACTGAGAATGCCGGCTCCAAGAAGTATATTGTGGGGCGCTTCCTTGAATTCCAGATGGTGGATTTGAAGACTGTGACCAGTCAAGTGCAAGACCTGCAGCCGATAATGCATGAGTGCAACTCTGAAGGAATGAAGATCAATGAACCATTCCAAGATGCTGCAATCATTGAGAAGCTGCCTACGGGGTGGAAGGACTTCAAGATCTACCTTAAGCACAAGCGAAAGAAAATGTCTATGGAAGACCTGGTGATTCGCCTCAAGAATGAAGAGGATAATCGATTATCTGATAAGAGATTGAAGCTCGCTTCTGAGAGGGCAAATGTTGTGGAGCATGGTGGTAGGTCCAAAGGGAAGAAGCCCTTCAACAAACTTGGACCCAAAGGTGGGGTTATCAAGAAGAAGGTGCAGCCAAAGTTCACTGGCAAGTGTTTCAATTGTGACAAAGAGGGTCACAGAGCGGCTGACTGTAAGAAGCCATTGAAAAAGAAGAAGAAGGCAAATGTTGCCGAGATGGATGAAGATTTCTTAGTAGCCGTTATTTCTCAGCTGAATCTGGCGGATTCTAATCCCAAGGAATGGTGGCTGGATACTGGAGCTACCCACCACATCTGTTCTGATAAGAATGCTTTTTCAGAACTGAAATTGACTGACGCTGGAGAGAAGGTTTACATGGGCAACGCGGCCACCTCAGAAGTCAAGGGGAAAGGCAGTGTGATGTTGAAGATGACTTCAGGCAAGGAGCTGAAGCTGACTAATGTCTCATATGTGCCAGACATTAGGAAGAACTTAGTATCTGGAGCTTTGCTTGACGGGCATGGTTTTAAGATGGTGTTTGAGTCCCAGAAAGTTGTTCGGTCAAAGAACGGTGTGTATGTGGGACGTGGTTATATGAAAGATGACATGTGGAAACTCAATGTAATAGCTATCAAATCTATCAATAAAGAAAGTTCTTCTGCTTACTTGCTTGAGTCTTCAAATTTATGGCATGGTAGATTAGGTCATGTGAATTATGACTCAATAAGGAATATAATGAAATTGGATTGTATACCAAAACTTCAATTTGATTCCGAACACAAGTGTGAAATATGTGTTGAAGCAAAATTAACGAGAACATCCTTTCAGAATGTTGAAAGAGATAATGAACCCCTTGCCTTAATACATAGTGATCTATGTGACTTGAAATTCATGCCAACAAGAGGTGGAAATAAATATTTTGTAACTTTCATAGATGATAGTTCAAAATATTGTTCAATATACTTGCTTAAGAGCAAGGATGAAGCAATAGATAAGTTTGCCATGTATAAGTTGGAAGTGGAAAACCAACTAAATAAAAAGATCAAGAGGCTACGAAGTGATCGTGGTGGTGAATATGTAGAACCGTTTGGGGCACTATGTGCACAAAACGGAATCATACATGAAGTCAAACCACCTTATTCACCTCAATCGAATGGAATAGCTGAACGTAAGAATCGCACTATCAAAGAAATGATGAATGCGATGTTGCTTAGTTCAGGATTACCTCCAGGAATGTGGGGGGAGGCAGTTTTGTCAGCAAACTATATCCTAAATAGGATACCCCGCAAGAAGAAGGAGAAATCTCCTTATGAATTATTCAAAGGGAGAAAACCTTCATACACACAGTTGCGAGTGTGGGGATGTTTAGCTAAGGTAATGGCTCATGGTCCAAAAAGAATGAAAATAGGACCGAAGACAATTGACTGTGTGTTCATTGGATATGCACAAAACAGCACTGCTTATAGATTTCTTGTGTACGATTCGAAGAATCCTGTGGTACACAAGAACACTATTATGGAATCTAAGACAGCTTCGTTCTTCGAACAAATATTTCCTTATAAATCTAAGGAAATAACTCATAGTTCACCTCATGAGATAGTTGAACATATAAGTGACATGTCTCAACAAGAAGAGGAAGTATCCGAGGAGGATACAAACGTAGAGGAACCTAGACGAAGCAAAAGAGCTAGGATTCCAACTTCATTTGGACCGGAGTTTCTCACCTTTATGGTTGAGGCAGGACCTCCCACATATAATGATGCAGTAAATTCTGTGGAAGGTTCTTTATGGAAAGAAGCCATAAAAAGTGAACTAGACTCCATTTTGCAAAATCATACATGGGAGTTAGTTGATCTCCCTCATGGATGCAAACCACTTGATTCAAAGTGGATCTTCACCAAGAAAATGAAAGTAGACGGTACTATTGATAAGTACAAAGCGAGACTTGTGATCAAGGGATATAGACAAAAGGAAGGTCTAGATTACTTTGATACTTTCTCACCCGTGACAAGGATCACTTCCATTAGAATGATAATTGCCATTGCAGCATTGCGCAATTTAGAAATTCATCAAATGGATGTAAAGAATGCGTTCTTAAATGGAGACCTTGATGAAGAGATATATATGGAGCAACCCGAGGGTTGTATTGTGCCAGGACAAGAGAGGAAAGTTTGTAAACTAGTAAAGTCTCTCTATGGGCTAAAACAAGCGCCAAAACAGTGGCATGAGAAATTTGACAAGGTAATGTTGTCAAATGGATTCAAAATCAACGAGTGTGACAAATGTATATACATCAAAACCACTGAACTTGGATATGTGATTTTGTGTTTATACGTTGATGATATTCTCATTGTAGGGAGCAATGAAATATTGGTCAAATCCACTAAGGGCATATTAAACTCAAGGTTTGATATGAAAGATATGAGACTAGCTGACGTAATTTTGGTAATTAAAATTACAAGAATGATAGATGGATTTGTGTTGAGCTAATCACACTACGTTGATAAAATTTTAGACAAATTTGGAAAAGATAATTCAGGAGTATCTAAAACTCCAATTGATATGAATCTACACTTGTCTAAAAATAAAGGAGAAATCATCTCTCAAGTGGAGTACTCAAGAGTGATAGGCAGTCTAATGTACCTAATGAACTGTACTAGACCTGATATTGCCTATACTGTGAGTAGGCTTGCTAGATATACGAGTAATCCAGGATCAGTGCACTGGAATGCCATCGTGAGAATACTTCAGTATCTACGATTTACTCGTAACTATGGTCTACATTATACCAGATATCCGGAAGTCATTGAAGGATACACTGACGCAAGCTGGATATCTGATATACAAGACTCAAAGGCCACCAGTGGATATGTGTTCACCTTGGGAGGTGCAGCCGTATCATGAAAATTCTCTAAACAAACGCTGATAACCCGATCCACGATGGAAGCTGAGTTTTTGGCATTAGATAATGCGGCGAGGAAGCAGAGTGGTTAAGAAATTTTGTAGAGGATATTCCAGACTGGAAAACCCCTGTGCCACCAATCTGTGTGTATTGTGATAATCAATCAACAATTGGTAGAGCACAGAATGTCATGTACAATGGTAAGTCTAGACACATATGTCGAAGACACAATACCATTAGACAACTTCTCTCATCCGGAGTCATAAGCATTGACTACGTGAGGTCCAAAGAAAATATAGCGGATCCGTTAACCAAAGGGTTAAATAGGGACCAAGTAGAGAAGACGGCAAAGGGAATGGGACTGAAGCCATTTGATTGCTAATATCAAAACACAGGCTTAAGCCCTTTTGGATATAAAGTCGAGGCAACGGAAAACCCTACCATGATGACTGGAGATCCCAAGAACTTGGTTCAAAGGGACCACCTAACTGCTAAGACTACGAGGTCACTGTGGGGGTAACTCCCCCGTCCTATTCCCAGATCAAACAGTGACTCCCGCACGAGGCTAAGCTCGAAGCTTTTAATGATTCTATTAATTTGAATAGCGAGATTCAAATAGGTGACGCGGGATTACTTTTAGAAAGCATCACCTCGCTCAGGCCGCTTCAAAGGAGAATTCAAGGGCTTAATTCTTTAGAAACTCTTGCAGAACCAGGAACGGGGTATCATGGCCTGAAATGAGCCCACCAGTAAGAACTAAAGTACGGTCAGGAAGATATCTGTGGGGAACATGGCTTTCGTTTACATTATAAGACGAACAGTTCAAAGACAATCACGTCTACTGAACAGTCAGTAAAGAGAACATGTTTTCCCAAGGGAAGGTTCAAGGGCGTTGCCTACCTATCCTATGCAGCTATCAACCGTAGAAGCTATCAACACATAGAGTCGAGTCATGATTATCGATTTTGATTGTTTTATCGTTTTCACCACTCGATTTTCTTCATGTGGGGGATTGTTGGAAAAAGGTGTTTAGTAAGTGTGAAGAAAATGGTGGTGCGCCCCATTTTGAGACCCAATTTGAGAGTGGAGAACACTTCGAAATGAGTTGATAAAAATCGGATTAAAATACCTTGCAATGAGAGGTATAGAATCGAATGCGGAAATGGAAAATTCGAGTTGATATCGAATGAGAAATCGATGGCTAAAATTGGACCAAAACTAAGAGTAAGATGACTTTGGTAGGAGTGGATGGGAGGAGGGATTTCACTTGAGTGAAACCTTACATCCCACATTGGAACATTGTGTGTAAGATTATATGTTTATATATAATCATAGTTTCTTACATGGAAAGATGATAAACAAAGACCACACAAAAACTCCTACGCGCCCGCCCAGGGGGGGTGCAAATCATCGGCTCGACGACGTCGGATTTGGCATGTCTTGTGCGCGTCCGCATCATGCGGACACGAATGGAGCATCGATTTCTCCGCGGTTCGGTTTTGCTAAATTCAATTTTGGTTTTGGACAACAAACCAATTGCGAAACCCTAAACTCAATTGGATTCGATTTCCATATTTGGCTTTTTATTTTCTCAAACATCTGGAACTGAACGGTTCAGTCACACGAAGTAATGACGGACACTGAACGTTCATATCCAAGGAGTAAAGACGAGTAGACGAACTGATTCTTCTTCTCCAGACTTCGACTATAAATTGAAGGGTGATCTTCACTTCTAAATCATCGAAAAGAAACACTTCAATCCTCCTCTCTGGTTTTCCATTCGTGAGTCAGTTGTGATAGCCGAAGATCAGAAACAAGTTCGATCGGCAGAGCTTGGTGCAGTTGCCGTCGAGGATCGTTTCATCCTGGGAGGCATATTGTCAGAGAGTCCCAACATCTACGAGCGGCAATCTTGCTTTAAGGACAGCGTCTGACATGACTCGATCCCCTTTTTTGTTTGCGTTTATTTCAATTCGACTTTGCATTGTTTACCTGTTCTGTCTGATTGAATATAAACTGTTGATGTTCATCTTAACTCAGTTACGATTGCATATCTGTTATATTTATTTAGTAACTTCGCTTGTTTATTCAGTATACATTCAACAAGTTCACCTAGTTTGCTTTGTTTAGATTCTGAGATTGATCTGAGTTTAGATTACATCCCGAACTGGAACCAAAAAGAGATTAGGCACTGCAAGATTCTTCGATATTCTGACTCAACAAGAATTATTTTCACTCAAGTGCAGTAAAACGTGTTTTCTTGGGCCTTAATTTTCTACAAAAACGTCACGATATATCTCCTTCTTAAATGAGAGTTGATTAGACATTTTTTAGCAGAGAAAAACGGATTAAGGTTCTTTTTCAAGTTTCTTCCCCATTTGATTTTGAGAGTTCCATCTCTTCTTAGTTGAGTGCACAATTGAAGAAGAGACTAGAGTAAAACCTGGAGTGAACCGTCTTGGTTATCTTGCACCCGGGATTAGACGATTTTTGGCTAAAGTAGATTTTCCCACGGCTCTGCAATTTCGGATTCTATATCATTTTTTAATTTCTCATTTCCAACAATCTTGAGCGAAAAACCGTCTAATCATTGGTGCAAGATAACCAAGACGGCTCACTCCAGGGTTTACTATGCTCTCTTCTTCAGTTGTGCACTCAACTAAGAAGAAATGGAACTCTCAATATTGAACTGTGGATGAAACTCAGGAAATAACGTAACCTTAATTATTTTCTCTATCCAAACGTATAAAATTAACGAGTCCGGATCCCACGAGAAGACTACTTTACATGAGAAATGAGAAATATTTTGATTCGTTCATCTCAAAAGATCTACGATCCAGATTAACACAACTCAGTTTCAAAGGGCATATTCGTCTACTAATTCTATCTCGCTCCTCCACTCCGGCGGAGAAAAAGATGCAATCTTTTTCATCATCCGCAGTAAGGGAGCAATAAGCAAAATTAGAATTTTTTTCATAAAAGTCATGTAGCAATGCAGAGCAAAAAGCAATGAGCGAAAATGGCTCTTTGCTCTATATATTTCAATGCAGCAAGAGAGCAAAGAGCTAAGAGCAAAATGCAACATTTTTTTTATAGTCAAAATGCAACATTTTCTTCCATAACCATTCAATTATCCAAAATTATCACTTCTATTATTTCATCTTTTTGTTTTGCCCCAAGATTTTTTTAATTTTTCTTTTATTTTTTAATTTTTTTTGTCCATCTAACATTCATTTTTTGACTTTTCTAATTTTTAGTTCTTTCAAAACCAAAAAAATGTAATTTACTTTTGTTTTTCTTCATAAATACATGTGGAACCCACTTATTGCTTTCCTATACCACACCCTCTCCATTATTGCTCATCTATCAAGCATTGTTTTTTGCTCTTTTTTTGCTCCCTTGCTACATGAGAGCAATAAGCAATAACGTCTCTCTATTATTGCTTATTGCTCTCCTTGCTGCAGATGTCCTTAAATCCCTCCTCTCCTACTACCACCCTCCCGACCCTTCACCTCTCCACTACCAACACCGACAACTTCCATCAGCTCCAGCCTCCATCCACAACCACCACACAACTCGCCACCATCTATTCTCAACCGCGTCCTCATCCCGCTCGCTCCCACCTCACAAACCCTACATTCGCCTCTTGTTGTTGTTGGATTTAAGAGATCTCTCTCCATTCCTTTTTCTTCTGACTGATGTTGCAGTTTAATTTCGAGATCGTTATCGAGGCTGGTGACAGTGTCATATTGTTGAGTTTTACTTGGATTCGTGAGGAAATTTCACCAAATCCCAATTGTTGGGTTTTAAACTTGAATTCTCTGGGTTTTTGTTGGAATGAATTAATGACAGACAAAGAAGAAAGTGATACTAGATCTGAATTAGTGAGGATTAATTTGAATAAAATATGACTGCAATAATGTTTGAGGTCTGATGAGCGCAACTGACAATAATACGTCAATACAACCCATAATTCGAAATCGTTACGAATTTTGTTCGTTAGTGTTACGAATTTTGATAATTAGTAATTGCTACAAATTTTATTCGTAAATGTTACGAATTTCGATCACATTGACTATTACAAATTTTGGCCACAGTGATTGTTACGAATTTTGTTCGTAATTGGTACGAGTTTTATTCGTAACTGTTACAAATTTTGGTAGTCTTGTATATAACATCCGTAACATTGTATATAAAATTCGTAGTTCTTAAAGCAAAACTGGTAGTCTTGTATATAACATTTGTATCCCTATATATAATATTCGTAGCTTTGGGGGAGCACTCGGTTGAGGTAGGGTTGGTAGAATGAGGCACGATCTCGGCCTTCTATTGTGACACGTGGCGAAGCCACGTTCACAGCCGCCATTTTTGCGTTCACACTATGAGTTATTGGGTTTTACTATTTGAACACGTGGCGTGCCCACAATGCACGGGGGTTAGATGTGTGGTTGAGATCGTGTTTCACGTGCCTCATTCTAATTTTGGTGCCTCATTTGATTGCTCCTCCGTAGCTTTGTATATAACTAATGTACTCATAAAATTGGTAGTCTTGCATATAACATTCGTAGTTCTAGTATCAAAATTGGTAGTCTTATACATAACATGCATAGTCTTGTATATAACTACTTTACTCATAAAACTGGAAGTCTTGTATATAAAATTTGTAGTTCTTAAATCAAAATTGGTAGTCTCGTATATAACATTCGTAATTTTGTATATAAAATTTGTATTCTTAAAATTGGTAGTCTTGTATTATCACATAGACATATCATTCAAATCAAAAAATAAAATGGACAACAAACAAAACAAAAACATTTTTTCCATTGGCCCATCACTCCATCTTTAGCCTACTTCCGATTCTGTTTGTTTTTCCTACTGTAGAGTTTCTACGCAAATAATCTAGCAAAGAACGAATGAAAACGAACGCAAAAAACACACACGAAATTTATACTGGTTCGGATCCGGATGATCCTACTCCAGTCGAGAAGAGGCACGGCTTTATTAATCAAATTGACAATAGTACAATGATCGAACCACTCTAGCGAAGCTATACAATCGAAATCAGAACTCAATTCTGTCGCAATCGAACGAATTTCTCTCTGTCTGCTCAAGAACCCTAATCCCTGTTTTCTGGAAACACGAAGTAGATGATGAGTTGACCCGGTGAGTCATCTCGCTTTATATCCGTTACTCCGAGCCAACTCGAGCGCTCGCCAAAACAATGTGCTCCACATATCAGCTTTCCCGAAACGATGTCGTCCGACTAACAAGGCGTGCACTCCCCATAGATCAAAACGGCACCGCTCGATTCCAACCGCAATAACCGACTTTCCCTCCAAACCTGAACGGTGTCATTCCATTAAACGGAAATCCTCAGTTGTATCAAAACGTCGTCGCTCGCACCAGATATAAACACTTCTTAATTCCCGCCTGACCAAATGTTGTCGCTTTGCCTACAGCCTTGTCCGAACGTTGCCGTTTAGCTCGCCTGCACCAGAACATGACTTAACTGATTCTCAGCTCCTCCAGGCTTTCCAAGCCTATTTCAAGCTCCTGCAAATCCTATATACTATTGCCAAAAACCATATGTGATTGAAGAACCAAATTCCACAATTCTCCACCTTGATTCTCAATCACTCCAAGCCACTGATTGTGCCTCTCCTCTCATCCTGCTCTAGGGTTCCTCCTTCAACCCAATCAGCTCCAAGCAATACTCAAACTTCTCACTTGGCACTGATTTTGTCAACATATCAGCAGGGTTGTCCTTTGTACCTATCTTCACCACTTGAACCTCTCCAGTGTCAGCCAGATCCCTCACAAAGTGCATCCTTACATCTATGTGTTTAGATCTTTCGTGAAAAACTTGATGTTTTGAAAGATGAATTGCTCCTTGACTGTCACTATGCACCTTCACACAATTCTGGCCATGACCCAACTCTGTTAGCAGTCCCTTCATCCAGAAAGCTTCCTTGACAGCTTCAGTTATTGCCATAAACTCTGCCTCAGTTGTAGATAAAGCCACCACTTTCTGAAGATTAGCTTTCCATGACACCGCAGTCCCAAAAACTGTAAAAACCAGTCCAGTCTGTGACTTCCTTGTGTCCACATTTCCTGCATAGTCTGAGTCCACAAATCCTTGTATTATCTCAGAACTGACTTGATCCTTTCCAAACAACAGTCCTTTTCCCAAAGTTCCTTTGATATACCTTAGTAGCCACTTTACTGCCTGCCAATGATATTTCCCTGGATTAGCCATATGTCTGCTGATCAGACTCACTCCATGGGCTATATCTGGTCTGGAACAGACCATAGCATACATCAAGCAACCTACTGCATTTGAATAAGGCACCTTGTCCATATAGGCCTGTTCTTCTTTGGTATGAGGTTCTTGATCCTTACTCAGCTTGAAATGCCCTGGTACTGGTGTCAGAACTGGCTTTGCATTACTCATGTCAAACTTCTCTACTACCTTGGTCAGATAATCAGTTTGGCATAGAAACAGTTTCTTCCTTTTCCTGTCTCTTTTAATCTGCATACCCAGAATCTGCTTTGCAGCACCAAAATCCTTCATCTCAAAATTAGTACTTAACTGCACTTTCAATTTGTTAATAGCAGCAATATCATGACTAGCAATTAGCATATCATCCACATACAAAAGCAAATAAATTTCAGATTCACCTTGTACATGTCTACTATATATACACCAATCAAAGTCAGACCTTTTAAAGCCACAATTACCCATGAACTCATCAAATCTCCTATACCACAGTCTAGGTGATTGTTTAAGTCCATATAATGATCTTTTGAGTAAGGATACTTTATTTTCAGGATCCCCAACAATAAATCCCTCAGGTTGTCTCATATATATAGTCTCATCAAGGTTACCATGCAAGAAAGCTGTTTTAACATCAAGTTGCTCTAGTTCATAATCAAAATATGCAACCAAAGCTAGCATGATTCTAATAGATCTATGTTTTACCACTGGGGAAAATATTTCATTGAAATCAATATCTTCCTTTTGGGTAAAACCTCTTGCAACCAACCTGGCTTTGAGCCTTGGCAGTTCCACTCCAGGAATCCCTTCCTTTCTTGTGAAAATCCACTTGCTTCCAACCAGTCTTGCCTTGTGAGGCCTGTCAATAATTTCCCAAGTCTTGTTCTTCCACAAGGAATCCATCTCATCCTTCATAGCCTTTAACCACTGCTTTCCTTCATTACTTTCAACTGCATCTTTATAATTCTCAGGTTCTGGGTTAGATATATTCTCAGCCACATTACAAGCATAATTTACTAGATCCTCAAAACCATATCCTGGTGCTCTTCTATTTCTAGCAGGTCTATCTCTAGTCAACCAGAAATTACCTTCCTCACCAGTTATTTGATCATTCTCATTAGGATCTTCTAAATTACCTTCTTCCTGATTTTCAGTATCAACAGTTGTAGTATTATGTTGTTCAAGCTCCACCTCAAGATTAATACCATCAGTTCTAGGCACAACAATATTTTCAGTACTCACAACATTTTCATCAGTTTCAGCACTTTCAACATTTTCAAGATTTAGTTCGAACTGCTCAGCATCTTTTTTGTAATGAAATTTGGATTCATCAAATCTAACATCTTTACTGATAATAACCCTTTTATGCCCATCTTCTAAACACCACAACTTATATGCTTTCACCCCATCAGGATAACCCAAAAACAAACATTTTAAAGCTCTAGGTTCTAGTTTCCCCTGCTTCACTGTTGCATAAGCAGCACAACCAAAAATCTTAAGCCTATCATAATCATCTAAACAGTCAGTCCACACTTGCATAGGAGTTTTAAAATTCAGAGAAGAAGAGGGACTTCTATTTATCAGATAACAGGCAGTATGAGCAGCTTCAGCCCAAAATACTTTAGGCAAACCAGATTGTAATAGCATACATCTTACCCTTTCTAAGATAGTTCTATTAAATCTTTCAGCCAATCCATTTTGTTGAGGATTACCTGGGGCAGTATGGTGTTTAACAATGCCCTGTTCTTTACAGAAATTAAGAAAGGCACCATCCAAATATTCAAGACCATTATCAGTTCTAAGGTACTTTACCTTCTTACCAGATTGATTTTCCACCAGCATTTTCCAGTCCTTGAAAGTTTCAAAAGCCTCTGATTTCTGTGCTAAGAAAAATACCCAAGATCTTCTGGTAAAATCATCAATGAGAGACATAAAATATCTCTTACATCTATCGCAATCGAACGAATTTCTCTCTGTCTGCTCAAGAACCCTAATCCCTCTTTTCTGGAAACACGAAGAAGATGATGAGTTGACCCGGTGAGTCATCTCGCTTTATATCCGTTACTCCGAACCGACTCGAGCGCTCGCCAAAACGATGTGCTCCACATATCAGCTTTCCCGAAACGATGTCGTCCGACTAACAAGGCGTGCACTCCCCATAGATCAAAACGGCACCGCTCGATTCCAACCGCAATAACCGACTTTCCCTCCAAACCTGAACGGTGTCGTTCCATTAAACGAAAATCCTCAGTTGTATCAAAACGTCGTCGCTCGCACCAGATATAAACACTTCTTAATTCCCGCCTGACGAAACGCTGTCGCTTTGCCTACAGCCTTGTCCAAACGTTGCCGTTTAGCTCCCCTGCACCAGAACATGATTTAACTGATTCTCAGCTCCTCCAGGCTTTTCAAGTCTATTTCAAGCTCCTGCAAATCCTATATACTATTGCCAAAAACCATATGTGATTGAAGAACCAAATTCCACACCTACCAAACAATGTTGCACCAGTAGCTGACGAGGGCAGTCGAGGCAGTGACTCTCCTTGGTACTCTTTGATAACAAATATACATTGATATTCATATGGATGATTGCTGATTTCATTATCCCTTGTGTTATGAATGTTATGCACTCTAGGTGTTTGATGAAATGCCTAAGTGACAACTTAGACTAAAACTTGGACCTAGGACTTGGAAACCCTAGGGAATAGTTCTAGGATGGAGAAAATGATTAATATCTTAAATCATGCGAATGAACCTTAGGATATGGATGTTTGACTAGGATTGAATGTTTAACCCATTGGAGTTAGTCATTGAGCGAATCATCAATTAATCCCATCTAATGGTGTTAAATTCATGTTCACTATGCACTTTATACATGTCATGCTACTAAGTTTTTGATGAAATGCCTAAGTAACATGTTGAATCTTAAAACTAAACTTAAGAATCGAACGACCTTAGGAATAGTTTGGATGTAGTGAATATGATCATTTGTAAGGATATGAAGTGAACTAGGTTCTAAACTATTTGACTACCATGAAATGTTTGAATATCATGTATGTGATCATTGGGAAAATGCCAAGGAGGGGAGTAACCCCTCGAAACACCTCTTATCTATCTTTTATGTTTAATTACTTGCCACATAGGATTTAGATATATACTCCCTCATACATTTTTGGTTTAGAATTGCCAAACGGAAACACGGTCGTACATAGTGCATGTGCTTGGCTTGCTCCTTTGAGTTCGACCCGGTACTTTACCGGTCATTATAAATGTTTTGACCTACTACATCCGATCCTCTCTTCATTGATACTATTTGACAAGGCATGTCGTCGTATGCCAAATCAAATCTAAATTTATAAGTGTCCACTACCTTAGGCTCACTATGAGATTAGTAGAGCGGCAAGTAGGGGTCGAACCCAAGGGAAATAGTTCAACTACTCGTTGTTCTTTGTGCAAGTAAAAGCAAAGAAAAGTAAGACAAGTTTGGGGGGTTTTTGAAATGGTTTTTGAATGTAAGTGCAAGTGCAAAAAGTAAACAGCAATGGATTGTGATCAAGAGAATATAATTCGGTCTAGGGGCCTTTTGTTGTAGCTCAACTCATCATTGACCTCTAATGATCTATCCTTGCGCCCATAAGTGTGGCCCTTCCATTCCAAGAATGACCCAAGTAAGGATTGTTCCAAATACTTACTCCATGACCTATTCCATTCCAAAAATAGATCACTAGTGTAAATAAGACTAATACCCACTTCCAAGGTGTACTAGACTAGGTGCAAAAGCTTGCTTCACATTCCAATGAAAACAAGCACAATGGTGGTGAAGAAACCACACGGCTAAACCTTGCCATTCCAAGCTTTAGTTTAGCCTAGGTATTCATTCCCCAAGCTATTGGCACAACTAGCAAATGGGTACAAGATAACATTAAGATCAAGGTCTCAAAGCCTTGCTACAACATTAGGGAACCCCAAACCGAATTGTGAAGGTTTTAGCCACTCATGTTCATGGTAAGAACACAAGAACTAAGGAATCACAATCGGAATTTAGGCTCAACCTAAAATGCGTAGAGTGAAATGTAAAGTGCGTAACAAAAGAAGAAGAAGAAATGTTGAGTCTTCCAATTCCAAAATGACAAGAGGTACAAATGCATGATTTTAGACTAGATTTTCGAATTCTCAGAGTGTTCTTTCCCAAGGCAAAGGTGCTTCTTTTATAGGAGAATGAGGAAGTTTCTAGGTCTTGGATTGGCCTTAGGAACTTGGCAATTGTAATAGCCATAACCGACTTTCCTCTTTGGGAAGGAGTGGCTTGGCATGAGTGAAGGTTGCCTTGGCAAAGGCACACGCTAGGGTGACGTCATTTCTTGGAGGACGAGCCGAGAAAGTCAAGGGAAATGTTGACCCTTAAAGTTGAGTCCTTGAGAAGACAAAATGTGGTCTTGAGTCCTTGAGTCTTTGGTCGTCCGGTACTTGAGGTCTTTAGGCGCTGGACTGGCCTCGAATAGGTCTTTGAACTGAGGTCCTCGATTGGGTCTTGGAGTAGGTCTGGATGAGACTCGGACAGCTCGTTCATTTCTCGGACAGGACCAGGACTGGTCTCGGACGGGTACTTCAATTCCCGGACAGGTCTCGGACTAGGACGCGACCTCCTCGGATGGGTTCCGGACTAAGACTCGACTTCCTCGAATGGGTCTCGGACTGAGGTCTTTGGACCCGGCTTAGGTTCTTGAGACCCGATTGAAGTCCTTAGGTCCCATTTCACCCCCAAAACACCTTGTGATGCATTTATGGCCTAAAATGCCATCCTTAAGCTCGTTTCCTCTTTAGACTCCAAAAGGCCCTGAAATCCAAAACGACATTAACAAGTAGACGTTCTCATGATCAAATGTCGTAAATGGTGGGTCTTGTTGACTTAATGAGTCGTATAAATACGTCTCATCAAACCACCCCACACTTGAACTTGTTCGTCCTGAACAAGGCCTTAAGTCACAAGAGGAAAAATAAGCACAAAACATCACAAGTCCTTCTCGGCACCCCTAGATAAATGCTAGTCTAGATTTCCCTTTTCCATGCATTCTCAATCACTACTCAAGGCATTTGCTAAAAAATGGACTTAACTTGATACATGTACCTTTGAGCCGAGATGCAAACCAATTCGGATGAGTGGGAGATAGTCCTTTTTAGACCCATGATTTTCACTCTTGGGTCCGGTTCTTGCTACATGGTTATACTTGTTGCTTCTTCTAGCACATGATAAGTTCGAGCATCAAGGGTTGAGTTCTTGATACTTTGCTTGGACATCTTTGTAGTGAACTTGGCCTTCGGCCTTTGTATGACTTTGATGGTTTTTCACTTTGTTTCGGGTAATCCTTCACATGAGTTGATTTTTCTTTGAGCTTTGCTCCCTTTTTTTGTGAGTTTCTTGTCCATTCCTTCTTGGGTGGTCCAATCATAGCCCTCAAGCATATGGAAATACCTCCCCGCTCTTTCTCATCCTTGTCGTTTCGCGCGAGTCAAGATGAGGGTCACTCACCTATTTTCCCGGCTACTAGGACTAGAGATAGGACGGTTTGATTCCCGTCCCACCACTTGCATAAACGCTGCAATGGCGGAGTCAACTCTAAACCACAAGTCTCGAAATGTAGCCTCCACAAGTCCGTATAACCATGTACTCGAATCCCGGATCCTTGAGTGCTTTTGTCAAGTCTCACTAGGACATTTCTATCAACTCCACATCCCTTTTTATCTCAACTCATAAGGACACATAGATAGTTAGATCACATGTTAGTCGCACAATTAAAATTTCATAAGAGTAATGCATGTACTTAGTTCCATCTATTTCACAACATCAAAGCTCAAGAACCTCATCCCTACGCATTTTATTCACAAACTACGCATTTTATTCAAAAAATTTAAAAATTTCAAAGGGAAACGTGCTGACTCATGCATGTGCAAGAAAATAGACGTGATGACACAACAAACTACTAAACACCCCACCCCACACTTTTGAAACGAGCCGTGTCCTCACGGCACAACTCAATTTCAAGACAATATGCACAATATCAAGGAAAAGGAAAAGGGCACAAAAGTGAGAACAATACTCCCCTTATGATGTGCTTGCATGTCATGAAATGACAAGGTTCGGACTTGCATCAATCGGTTGAAGTTCAGGGGGCTAGGTCGGGCTCGGCTAATAAAATGCGTAGCAGACTCGGCAAAATGCGTAACAGTCCAGTACCCGACCTACAAAAACATCCTTTTTCCTTTCCAAATGCAATGGGGTGAGGGTTAGCATAAAATGCAAGAAAGTAAAATGCAGAAAATACTGTAAAATGCAGGGCTGCCTCCCAGCGAGCGCCTTTGTTTAACGTCGTTGGCTCGACGGTACCTCCTTCAAGGAGGTTCGTTGGGGTCCCATGGGTGGGTGAGGTCAAATTTCACCTCAGCTCTTTCCTTGATCCGCCCCAAGTCCCCGTGGAGTGAAGTGCTCGAATCAGGTATCCAATAGTCGGGCGGGTTTGCCTTCACATTCTTCCATGTTGGCGAGGATGTCTTAACCATAGCTGCTGCCTTAGTCACGCACACGGTCTCTCTTGGTAGGTCAGGGACTAGGGCACCGAGATCCGAGGTGTTCACAATGTCCGGTGGTTTCTTTGTGCCCGGACGGTCATCATTATCATAGATGTAGAAATCTGAAGTTCTGCCGCCGAATGAAAGTGACAATAACCCTACGCCCATGTCGATCCTAGCCTTGGTGTCGTAGAGGAATGGCCGTCCTAATATAAGTGTAGGAGGCTCGTCGTCTCTAGCATTGCCCATCTGCAAGACATAAAAATCTGCAGGAATAGCAAGGTCTCCGACTTGGAGTGTTAGGTCCTCGAGCAGTCCAACCGGTCGAATACATGACTTGTCCCCCAACTCAATCAACATTTCAGGCGGGCTCAACGGTCCAAGTCCCAACGAGTGGTATAAGGAGTAGGGCATGGCGTTAATGGCAGCGCCAAGATCGATCAAGCAATGAGGAACTTGAGCCTCACCTATACCGCATGTGACCGTGAAAGCCCCTGGGTCTCTACCCTTTCCCGGTGGTGACTTGTGGCTCGTAGTGAGGGAACGCTCTATCATGGGTCCATTCTGCTTGGGCAACTCCTCCGATCTATCTAGCTTGTCATCATTAATCATAATCACCTCCATCATGCTAACATTTCCCCTCAGATTTTGAACGGTTTGAGATTGAAGCCGCCCGGTTTCTTTCTTTAGTTCGGACACGGTCGTAGCAAGTTGGGACAATTGCTTTTGGATCTCGGCTATTTGCCCTTTGGTCTCGGCTTGATTCTGTTGAATGGTGGCATTCATTTGCACATTACTAGCGGCCAACTCCTTCATCATGTCCTCTAAGGATCGGTTTGGTCCTACCGGGCTTGGTCCCGACTGATTTTTAGCTTGGTCCCCTTTGATAGGATCCCGGTACATTCTGCTGATATTGTCTTTGGGGAGGCCTATAGAATTGTTGGGTGGCTTGAGGAGCGGCTTGTTGGTGAGATTGAGGAACCAAGTCCCTTGGAATGTCGTGACGCAAGGTCTGCCCGGTCGGTCCTTGTCCATAAGGTTGACTAGGTCCGGCCCGGTTTTGATACCCTTGATAGTTCCCCACGGCATTCACTTCCCCATGGTCCTCTTCTAGCAAAGTCGGGCAAGAGTTCGTCTTGTGGTCCATAGCCCCACAAAACTCACATGGTTTGGTTTTGACCGGTTCCCTTCTCATCAAGTGCATCATCATCTCCTTCATTTGCTTCAAGTCCTCGGCCATATCATTCACAGGGGCTTCGGTCTTGGCCACATTTCTCGTTCGAGTGAACTCCTCTTGACTACTATTTGCTTCTTCGAACCGGGCATTCTCGGCCACCTTCAATATCAAGTCCCTTATCCCTGTCAATGTGAGACTAGCCATTGATCCTCCGGCCGAGGCATTCAATAGCATCTTATCCAAGGGCTTGAACCCATCCAACAAGTACTCCAAAAGGATCTTCTCGGGGAGCCCTAGATTGCAACAACTCCCCTCTAGTTGGTTGAACTTCTCCAAATAGTCATACATAGACTCATTCGGCCCTTGTTTCAACTCTTGCAATTGCCTCCTCACTTGTGAGGCTCGGCCAGCAGGATAGTACTTGGCCAAAAATTTTGCTTGCATTTGTGCCCAAGACTAAATACTTCCCGGAGGCAAGGCGAGAAACCAATCAGTAGCCGCATCCATTAGAGAGAAGTAGAAGGCCTTCAATTTGAAGTCCTCTACGTCTACTCCATGGGGTTTTAAGTTTTGGCAAGTGCCATGAAAACGTTTGAGATGGGATGTCGCGGACTCTCCTTGAGTACCCGAGAACTTAGGCAAATTGTGCACGACGCCCGTGCTAACCAATATATCCTCTAGTTCCGGGCCCTCATAGATGCACCAAGATTGGTTTCTAAAGTTAGGAGCCGAGAGCTCCCCCATAGTGGGCTCTCGGATATCATCACCACCAAAGTTTTCCTCCCGGGCGGGCCGCACTCTCGGGGCATAGGGTTGAGGATGAGGCCTAGGCGGTGGCCTAACCGGCTGCCTCGGACCATTTCGGGCTTGGTCTCGGGCATCCCTTGGTTGCGCTCGGCCGCTTGCCTTTGCCTCATCTCTCGGAAAAGGTTCTCCGGGTTCTCATAGAATAGAGGTGCCCCGTCGTCTTGGCCCATGTCATTGTTCACCACATCCTCATCAAAATTATTTCTATGATGAGACATGGCTCACAAGGGTCAAGCACTAGAACCAACAAAGAAAAGAACGCACAAGAACAACTTTCACCGATGTAACTAAGTCCCCGGCAACGGCGCCAAAATTTGACAAGGCACGTCGTCGTATGCCAAATCAAATCTAAATTTATAAGTGTCCACTACCTTAGGCTCACTATGAGATTAGTAGAGCGGAAAGTAGGGGTCGAACCCAAGGGAAATAGTTCAACTACTCGTTGTTCTTTGTGCAAGTAAAAGCAAAGAAAAGTAAGACAAGTTTGGGGGTTTTTGAAATGGTTTTTGAATGTAAGTGCAAGTGCAAAAAGTAAACAGCAATGGATTGTGATCAAGAGAATATAATTCGGTCTAGGGGCCTTTTGTTGTAGCTCAACTCATCATTGACCTCTAATGATCTATCCTTGCGCCCATAAGTGTGGCCCTTCCATTCCAAGAATGACCCAAGTAAGGATTGTTCCAAATACTTACTCCATGACCTATTCCATTCCAAAAATAGATCACTAGTGTAAATAAGACTAATACCCTCTTCCAAGGTGTACTAGACTAGGTGCAAAAGCTTGCTTCACATTCCAATGAAAACAAGCACAATGGTGGTGAAGAAACCACATGGCTAAACCTTGCCATTCCAAGCTTTAGTTTAGCCTAGGTATTCATTCCCCAAGCTATTGGCACAACTAGCAAATGGGTACAAGATAACATTAAGATCAAGGTCTCAAAGCCTTGCTACAACATTAGGGAACCCCAAACCGAATTGTGAAGGTTTTAGCCACTCATGTTCATGGTAAGAACACAAGAACTAAGGAATCACAATCGGAATTTAGGCTCAACCTAAAATGCGTAGAGTGAAATGTAAAGTGCGTAACAAAATAAGAAGGAGTAAAGAAATGTTGAGTCTTCCAATTCCAAAATGACAAGAGGTACAAATGCGTGATTTTAGACTAGATTTTTGAATTCTCAGAGTGTTCTTTCCCAAGGCAAAGGTGCTTCTTTTATAGGAGAATGAGGAAGGTTCTAGGTCTTGGATTGGCTTTAGGAACTTGGCAATTGTAATAGCCATAACCGACTTCCTCTTTGGGAAGGAGTGGCTTGGCATGAGTGAAGGTTGCCTTGGCAAAGGCACACGCTAGGGTGACGTCATTTCTTGGAGGACGAGCCGAGAAAGTCAAGGGAAATGTTGACCCTTGAAGTTGAGTCCCTGAGAAGACAAAATGTGGTCTTGAGTCCTTGAGTCTTTGGTCGTCCGGTACTTGAGGTCTTTAGGCGCTGGACTGGCCTCGAATGGGTCTTTGAACTGAGGTCCTCGATTGGGTCTTGGAGTAGGTCTGGATAAGACTCGGACAGCTCGTTCATTTCTCGGACAGGACCAGGACTGGTCTCGGACGGGTACTTCAATTCCCGGACAGGTCTCGGACTAGGACGCGACCTCCTCTCGGATGGGTTCCGGACTAAGACTCGACTTCCTCGAATGGGTCTCGGACTGAGGTCCTTGGACCTGGCTTAGGTTCTTGAGACCCGATTGAAGTCCTTAGGTCCCATTTCACCCCCAAAACACCTTGTGATGCATTTATGGCCTAAAATGCCATCCTTAAGCTCGTTTCCTCTTTAGACTCCAAAAGGCCCTGAAATCCAAAACGACATTAACAAGTAGACGTTCTCATGATCAAATGTCGTAAATGGTGGGTCTTGTTGACCTAATGAGTCATATAAATACGTCTCCTCACTATTCTAGAGGCTAAAAAGAATTAGTTTGTCAAATGGCGTCGTTGCCGTGGAGCAACTAGTTAGCACATCCCTAGACTATAGATTGTGTGGGAGTTCCGACTATTCTTGTGAATATTTTTTTTCTCTTATACTCGTATATTCTCTTTTTCTACTCATATCCCTTACTAACTTCGTTTATCTTGTCTTGCGAGGATGGAAAACTACAACTAACAAGTCTTTTGTAATGGAGAATACTACCAAGAGGAGGAGCAACCATATTCCTATTTCCAAGAACTTGGCTATCAAACTAGTTATTATAATCCGAATGGGGATGATAGCCAATGTTTTGAAGTTGAAGACTCCTACCCTCCATATCCTCAACCTCCTCATCCTTCAAGTGAACCCTCTAAGTTTGAATCCATAATTGCTACACTCCTTGAGCGTCAAGAGAAAATGAAGCAAGAATTTCTCGCAAAAGAAGCCCTTGATCCTAATGCCTCAAGGGAAGAATGGAATTAAGAAATGGAGGATGAATTTTGGAGAATGGGCTATTGGATGGTGAATCTTGTAATGAGGATGAGATGTCATGCAAAAGTGAAGCACCCTTCACTACTAGCACATCTCAAGATCATTCGAATGAGAATACACAAGAGTTTACCATTCCATCAACGCCTCGGCTCTCCGATGAGGAATTCTTCAATGATGATGCCTCTTACATAGAGGAAACAACTTTTACTGATGAAGAAGAACCCCTCCCTCCTGCTGTAGAAGAGCCTAAATGTGAATCCCAACTTCTTGGTGAGGATAAGATAGAGGAAGAGCCTATGGAGACAAAAGGATTTGAAGGGTATAAAGACTTTGTTGAGGTTTACATGGACCAAGCTAAAGGGCATTCTCGCATGCAAGAAGACACAAGTTCAATGAGGGATATTGAGGAGTGGGCACCCATGGACATCATTGATAAACTCAAGGAAGGGATGCCCATCAAGCTCGAGACAAATTTTGAAAACCCTTTCTTCATTATGAAGTCTCGAGACACGTTTTGGAGCTTCTTGTCCTATTTCGAGAGATCGTTTGGAAAAAGCTCCCATGACCCCTTAGTTCTTAAGGGATCTTCATATTCGAAGGGGTCGTGTTCCCAAAGGAAAGTCCATTGTAGACTTGATGGAAAGAAATTCAAATGGGACTTAAAGGTGGATTGACACGACCAAATCCAAGGCCCCGTGAGAAGGGATCCTAGCAAAGGACTTCTCAACGAATGATTCTATGGGGTGCTTTGCTACGTCTTTGCCAAGACGGAAAAAACTAGGCCCTCGCGGGAGGTAACCTGGTTTGTAAGTTGTTCATTCTTGATCTTTTTGTTTGAGTGTTTGACATGATTTTGAGTAGCTTAGGCTATAAATTTAGAATGTGAAATGTGTGATTAGTGGGTCAAATTTTAAGTGTGGAGTGAGGTCTACTCACTCCAATTCCATTTCATGTTGCCAAGGCCTCCAATTTTCCCTTGATTTCTCAACGTATGATGATGTCGCCCCTTAGTGTTCATGTGCCTTCTTGGAGGTTACTAGAGTGGAATTATTTTGTTATATCATGCTATGACTGTAGTTTCACATTTGGGGCACTTAGGAACCCTTGTGCATATTTTGGAGGGTGTGGATCAACTTCCTTGTTTGAATTCTATGAAACTTATGCCATGATGTTATCATATGACTTGTGATGCTCTCTTGCTCATACTTGAGTTTTGCATAACCTTGTATGTCACTTGTTGCTTTTAACCTCTCATGTGTTCTTGTTATCAAGGAAAGTTATTTGCATCATGTTCGATCACGTTAAGCACAATGGCGCTCGGAATCAGTCTGTATTGGGTGCTGTTCAGATTGATCATGGAACAACTCAAAGACACACGCACTGTTGCTTGGCTACTGCGCATTCGGAAGAAGGTGCTGATCTTTGTGGAGGATCAACTGGTAGAATTAGAGGAGGGACTTCGATCTAGGGGGAGCCTAGATAGCAATCGTTGGAGTATTAGAGGTACCGGCTGTTTAACAGGGATTCTGTAAATGTAAGCTCCTTGTAATCTAAACTCACCATAGTGAATTACATTCCACCTGGCTAAGGATAAAGCCCCCCTGACGTAGCCTCGTTAACACCGAACTGGGTAACCATACTGCATGGCTTTACTTTCGGTACTGCACTTAAGTTAAATATCGTAATATTCTGCTCGTAATAGCATATATGAGGTTTAGGACTTAATCAATTTCTGGGTGAGATTGGGCCTGGTGTAAAATGTCCACAAAGCTGAGATTTGCAACGTGAAGAAAGCGTCGTCGCCGTTTGAGGACTGAAGACTTAAGTTGGACGGCGTCGTATCGAGCAAGCGCGGAGTCGAGTTTGGAATGAGACTGAGTGTCGTCGCTTTGTCACTCCCTTAAAGCTCGCAATTCAGTCCATGAACCCTAATTCGAGCTCAATACCAGAAATCCTACATTCCAATTTTCTCCAAGATTCGCAAGGCGATTCGTCGATCCAAGTGTGCGACCGTTCCATCGGAGGTCGACATTGCACATCGTTTCAATCGTGCACCGCGGTTTGTCCAGTTACTAGCTCGACCTGGTTTTGTTGTCAAGCTTGGGAAGCTCTGCCAGCTGCGGTGAGGAGCTGTTGTCGTCCACGGCTGAAGATTCTGCTGCATAGGGAAGTGTTTGTTCTAATTGTTCTTCACATTTAGACATTGCCCTTTGATTGACTGGAATTATTCTTGTCTGTGTAGTGAAAACTTTTGGGTCCTCCAAACCCTATTTTGTGATCAATAAAATTAAATTTTACTAGGTTGATTAACCTCATCTTGTTGATTGATCGAACTTTGAAATCCCGTTGTATGTTCAAGACTAGATCCATGATATGTTCTAACGGAAACTAGAACACCTTAGCAGACAGTGCCCGAAAGAAAACAACACAAGCACACACGATATATTTCCCAGTTCGGCAACTAGCCTACTCTGGGGGCCTGATCGGTTGAAAATATAGCTAAGTATTCAAATAGAATCCAAACACTTGTGCTAAAGTCACGGCAATCAAAACATTTGTATTAACTCGGGTGAACCGAGCTCGTACCCAAAGGATAGGTGATTAAACCAATAATGCTAACGATCTAATTAGGATGTCTATGGTTTGGGGGGGGGGGGCGGTTTGTTCTTTTAAGAGAATGATAGTAGAGGGTACTATCCAAAAGTGGTTAACTATCAATTAAAAGATGACTAGGAATCAATTTCTCCACCTAAACAATTATTGCGACAATGAAATGAGACACCAATGATGAAATCACATGCACATGCTTAGAAAATGGCTTATGCAACATTAATACTAAGTTCAACTCGCGCTACAACTTAGTACAAAGAGGTTACATCTTGCATAGTACCTCACACTTGCTCTCTATTGGCACTATAGAATATGAATGTCTAGCCTCACACTTGCGCTTTATTGACTAGATAATCATGTTCTTGTTAAGTTCAAGCAATTCTCATTAGGTTAAAAGTGTTATCTAACTAACACAAAACCCTAATGCTTCTTCATTGAGTTCATTGAAGTCATGATGATCAGCGCGAGCTACATCAAGCATGAAATCAAGCAGAATTCCTATTGAGGACATTTCACAAACACCTTATAAGCAACTCGAAAAGTTAAGTTCAAATGAAGAAGAATCATGTGCAAATCATTCATCAATAGCATCCAAGGTATTTACAATGTCACAAACATGTCTAGGGGATCCATTGATCCCCAATCAAGGTCACTACTCACTCATGGTGAGTTTACAAACAAAGTCAACAATAAAAATGCAAACAACCATATGGAAAGTAGAGTTTAGAAATCTAGAACCAATATGGAGATTCAAGAACACTTGAGGATTCGATCCTTGTTGTTGAAGTTCTTCTTTATCTCGAAAATTCCAGCTTTTTCTCCAGAAAACGGCCTTTTGTTCAAAACCCTAAGTTTTCATATATCTCGCCCAGCAGTAAAAATCCAGTCTTTATGTTTTTTTCTTCAAAGGCATGCGAACGCATGGCTTGATTTGTGTGAGCGCATGGTCTTGCATTTGTGTGAATGCGAGCGCTCGGAGCCTTGCGTGCGAACGCACGAGATTTTCATGAGTCGGGTCTGGACTGTGCGAACGCACAAGGCTTTTTGGCAATCTTAACCTCCGAATGGTCTCGGCGTCAACTGGAGAGTAGTAGCCCTTTGAGTTAGCTTTTCAACAAGCTTTGAATCAACCAAATCGGACACCATATGAGATCTGTTCGTTCAAAATAAGCCCTAAAGGTCAGTCTGTCCCGTATTGCCCGAAAATCCATATTTTTGCTCCGAAACTTCGGTTTTGCCCCAAAATCACTGCCTACTTGTGTTCTCAGCTTAAACTCTGTAATTTGCCTGAAAAGAACCACAAAGCATCAATTAGCAAGTGAAATCATAACAGAACAATCGAAACAATAAGCACAGAGGTCGCCTAAAATGCATATATTTTAGCGCTATCAAATCACCCCACACTTAATGTTTGATCATCACGAGCAAACTAATCATAGAGATCAACAACAATAATGCACTTCACTCACTCAGGATCGGTTCAAAGAAAACTCCATATGGTCACGAAAACTAACTAAAAACACTAAGAAACAAATCCTACTTCTAACTAACCACTTTCGTAGGTAACAGTAGTGCATTTAGCGAATGCACCAAGCCTTTAAACCCCTAGGCTACCCTAGTGTATGAGTTTTAGTCTCCTGAGAGTTTTCAGACATGGGAATACTCACAAATCCCACAAAAAGAACAACCATCGAATTAGGCATTTTAAGTTCACAAATGTCGAAGCACTGGGCAAGGTGTTTTCCATGAAGTTCATAATGTATTCAAACTAGATACGTGCATTTCAATCACAACATGAAACCTCTTCAAATCCTTGTGGAAATTCATGAATAATGACATTCAAGCAAATCAAAGCAAAGACTAACAAACCCTTAATCAAGGATTCTAGTCGTTTTTTATATCCAAGATTTCAAGAATACAATCTAACAGTCGCAAAGAAATCTTGTTGGACCACTCACCAATGCTAGCAAGGAGGCTAGTACATTGGCTTGTGACATTGAACTCATTCTCAAGCCTAGGACGCAAAGGTCACTTAGTCATAAGGGAAGAGGAGTTCCAACATTAAGGCTTTTATATCCATTTGCAAATCATATCATATCATGCCTAAGTATAAAAGAATACGAGGTTCGTCCCTTAGTGAATTCTTGCTAGTAAGTTTCAATTGTCTCATTAGTTTTCATGCTAGAGAATGGTGGAATAGCCGATTATCAAGTCTAAGTGCAACTTTAAGGGGTAGCATGGCCTTTGGCCGTACTAAGCACTTTCGAGGGGGAACTTACCTTCCTAACCCTCGGCGCTTAGCACATAGTGCTTTAAACTCACTTCCTAATGGTGATCAACCATAAGGAAGAAACTCGGGGCTTATTACACAACATTTTTTTTTGTGTTTTTTTTCTTTCATGCCCTCTTTTGACCCCACACTTAGAACTTTGACAAAGGGCTAAGTGTTAAAAATGGAGCATGACAAACCAACAGGACAAATCCACAAGACAAACAAGGTCACTAAGGTCACCTAAAGGCAATCATGGCATGCAAGGTTGTTGTTTTTTTAGATTTTTTTTCAATTTCATGCTTTCAAAGATTAACTCTCTAGTCTCAACAAGAAAAATCTTAGAATAAAAGATAAAGAAATGTTAGTAGATGCTTTGATCCTCAAGAATGAAAGTCAACAATCCAATCCATTAGTCATCTAAAGGATCAATTAAGTGAAATCATGCAGGACTAGTTGAATTAGGAATGAAATTTTTCGAAAATGTTGCCTTGCCTAGACTTTTTGTTTTCATTAAAAATTCGGGTTTTTGGATGAATGTCACAGTAGTGTAAGTGTTTTCCTCTAAACATGCAAATTGATTGGAATCTAAACATGAAAGCACGGCAAGCAAGCACAAACATCTCGTGTAGTCAAAACATAGGCACCCCACACTTAGCAATTGCTTAGTCCCTAAGCAACGAATAGCATGAAAAGCAAAGAGAAAGTTAAGAAAAACTTCTCTCGTTTGGAGGCAGCCATTTTGATAGCGCTAAAATATATGCACTTTAGGCAATCTCTACGCTTAGTGTTTCGATCATTTTATCTCGATTTCATTTGCTATTTGATGCTTTGTGGTTCATTTCAGGAAAATTACAGAGTTTATGCTAAGAGCACAAGTTAGCAGTGATTTTGGAGCAAAACCGAACTTTTGGAGCAAAAAGTGCCCAAGGAGGAGAGCCAACCGGCCGGCTGAGCTTCATTCACATTTTGAACTGGCCGGTTCAACAGCCCAGAGAGTCCCATGTCATCCTCCCCTGCTCGAACCGGCCGGCTGAATCCTCTTCTCCTTTTTGAACCGGCCGGCTGAAATGCTCCGAAACTTTCCATGTCAACTTCCCCTGCTCGAGCCGGCCGGCTCAAAATCCTTCACTCAGTTCAACCGGCCGGTTTAGCTGCTGTCAAGACAGAATTTTACTGATGGGCTATAAATAGAAACTTAGGGTTTCTGAACAAGGGGACTTTTTTGGGGGGATTTTCAAGGCAGATTTCTTGGGCATTTGGAGCAGTTTTCTTGGGAAAGAAGATAGAGATTTAAGAGTCATCAACAACACAAAGATCTAATCACCTAGGGTTATTGGATCTCCATATTGGTTCTAGATTTCTAAACTCTCTTTTCCATATGGGTTTTTGCTCTTTCATGGATGTTTTTGTTTGTAACCTCACTATGAGTGAGTAGTGACCTTGGTTGGGGATCTATGAACCCCCTAGACATGTTTGTGACATTGTAAACACTATGGATGCTATTGATGAATGATTTGCACATGTTTCTTCTTCATTTGAACTTAACTCTTCAAGTTGCCTATAAGGTGTTTGTGAAATGTCCTCAATAGGAACTTTGCTTGATTTCATGTTTGATGTAGCTCACGTTAAAAAGCATGATTTCAATGAACTAAATGAAGAAGCATTAGGGTTTTTGTGTTACATGGCGACACTCTAATCTTAATGAGAATGGCTTGAACTTAACAAGAGCATGATTATCTAGCCAATAGAGCGCGAGTGTGAGGCTAGACATTCATATTCTATAATACCAATAGAGCGCGAGAGTGAGGTATTATGCGAGATGTAACCTCTTAGTACTAAGTTGTAGCGCGAGTTGAACTTAGCATTAATGTTGCATGGCTAGATTCTAAGAATGTGCATGTGATTTCATCAATGGTGTCCTATTTTACCGTCACAATAATTGTCTAGGTGGAGAAATAGATCCCTAGTCATCCCTTAATTGATTGTTAACCTCTTTAAGTTGATCAAACCCCTCTTTTGGATAGTAAACCTTGCTATCGTCCTTTTAAAGGAACAAACCCCCCCCAAACCATAGACAATCTAGTTATATCTTTAGCATTATTAGTTTAATCACCTATCCTTTGGGTTCGACCTCGGATTTCCCCGAGTCATTACAAATGTTTTGATTAATCGTGACTAGCATAAGTATTCGATTTTCTTATTGAATATTTACACTATATTATCGAGTGATCAAATGGCGCCGTTGCCGGGGATAGGTTAATTAACTAGGTGCTAATAGATTGTTTAGCTTGTCTACTCTTTCTTTACTTGATAGTCATTACTTGCTTTGTGCTTAATTGTGTTTATTTCCTTTGCCTTTCATTGCTAAGAATTTCCCTTGTTCTTGTAGGCATTTGAATGAACACGAGATTTAAGGGGCAAAAGCACGTAGTGATCGACTCAACTTCTCACCCTTCTCACCCAATCGCAAAGAGAGGAAGAGGTAGACCTCGCAAGAATCCTCTACCTCCCATTCCACCTCTTGCTCCTGTTATTCCACCGGCTTTCCAAGGTCCTAGACCTCGCCCACCTCCACTTTTAAACCCGATTCCTTATTTGCCACCGGGATTTAGAATGGAAGACGAGGTAGAGAACCGCCCCGCTCTTCAGAGGAATGTTCGAAATCGTAGAATGGAGGAAGATGAGATAGATGATCCTCCGGCTAGACAAAACAACGATGATGAGCAACGTCCTATAAGGAATCCTCCCGCTCCTCAAAGGGAAAACAGAAATTATAGATATTATGACGAGGAAGATGATGAAAGACCAGTTGGGGATTATATGACTCCCACTCTTGAAGGGAATGGCTCGGCTATTATGCCCCCGGATGAAGATGCTTTTGATTTCGACGTGAAATCTTCTCTAGTGCATATGGTAACCCATGATCAATATCAAGGAGTCGGGAATCCTTCCACACATTTGGCTAACTTTCAAGAGTATTGTCGCACATATAAGCCAAGGAACATTCCCGTGGAATATGTCTATTTGAAGCTCTTCCCTTCTTCATTGTACGGGGATGCTAAGGAATGGTTGTGATGAGTCGTAGTTGTACGACTATTTTATGTGTTAAAACCCAGTCTTTTAGTGTTTGCCTGTATGTTATTTCACTACCTGTGTGTAGTTTTCGTTCTCAGGTACATTCGGAGACCATAGAAGGAATGCCGGCTAAAGAGAGCCTGTAGAAGAGGTTTTGCATCGAAGGAATGAAGTTCAAATGTTTGAAGACTGACTCAGTCGCGGCGCGCACGCCTGAACAATTAAGGGCGCGGACGTCTGCTGATTTACGGAAATGGTTGAGACGTCCGCGGGGACTAAATGAACAAGGCGTCCGCGGATGACAGCTGGCAGTCGAAATCATTATTGCACATTTGCAATCTCGAAAGAAAAACACAGAACTCGAGGGGACAGAGAACCAGGCGGCTGGATCTGGAGAAAGGAGAGAAAATCAGATCTAGGGTTAGGGAGTTCGAAGTTTCGGTTTGGAGAGAAGACTACTTGGAGTAGGATTTCGATTGAGGATTGGTTGCTGGGTTTGAGTGTTCGAGTAGAGCTGCAGATTGGTGGAGGATTCGTCAACAGTATTTTCGTTTCATTCGTACTCAATACTTGATGATGTATTCCATTACGATGAGTAGCTAAACTCATTTGTGTAGGCTAAAACTTGATATTGTGATGCTTTGATTTGAGACTCATATTGAATTTCTATGTTTTGTGTCATATTACTTTGCATTGTTCATGGATTTGATATGCTAGCATGAGTGGAACCCTAGCGGGGGAGTTCTTGTTAGTTTGCGGATTCCAATTATCACAGTTTACTAGCAACCTAGCGGGGATAGTAAACTAGGATACGAGTAATAGACCACTAGGATTAAACACCCTAGGACAACTTGTTCAATTCTTCATGCAACTCTAGCGAGTTAGGGTCTTGATTATCGCTAGCGCGAGATTGAGTACTAGAACTAGAACGGGGAGTACAACCTAGCGGGGAGCTCTAAGTTGTAAAACAATAGAAATCAATACGGATTTGTCAATGATTTAGTCTTGCATCATAGTGGAAAGTTCTAGCTTGCACTTCTCTTTGATATTACATACTCGAATTCGTGTGACTATTTCTCTATTGATAATTGATCGTGTTTTGATACTTGCGTTTTTATTTGACTTGTTCGGAATTTACCCCCCATTGTTACTTTTATACTTAGTGAAACAGATTCTCACACCGATCTCTGTGGATACGACCCGACTTACCACTTGCTAGTCGGATTACAAATTATTATTTTTGACGGGTACAACGACAGCCCGCCAAAATGGCGCCGTTGCCGGGGATTGGTAACGAAGAATCTCGCTAAGTATTTCTTCTTTTTAGTTTTATTTTACTGTCTTTTATTTTGTCACTTGATCATCTTCTGTTGAAGTTACAATGTCGCAGCGAAGTGTTGATCATGATAGTGATGAGCGAGGGAGTGTGCTTGGAGAAAATATGCAAGATCAGAGGCAAGGATTGCCTCCCGTGAATCAAAGAAGAGCACTACCCCCTATCAATCAACAGCATGTGAACAGAGATGCTAGGAACCGCGCAGCTAGACGCGACGAGCATGAGGATGAGCTGGATAGGGAATATCTCGATGGAGAGGATCAATATAGACGGCCAGCTAGGCGTCGGGATACGGGGCGAACTATGAGAGGAATTTCTGCGCCATACATCGATGAGGCACCTTGGTGCATTCGGGTGGATCAAGACGCGGAAAACATTGAGATAAATGGTGGGGTGATCCACCATCTACCCAAGTTTGGAGGGATGCCCGATGAGAACCCACTAAGGCACTTGAAGGAATTTCATGGAGTTTGCATGTCCATGAAATCAGCATTGGTTTCTGAGGAGGCTTTTAAATTAAAGGCATTTCCTTTTTCTCTAGTAGGACATGCTAAATCTTGGTTGATGTCTCTTTCTTCAGGTTCAATTTGGTCATGGGAGCAAATGCAAAGGAAATTTATGGATAAATACTACTCCCATTCGAAGGCTGCTCAAACAAGAAGGGAACTCTCAATGCTTAGACAAGGACGTGGTGAGACGTTGTTCGAGTATTTGGAGAGGTTTAGGCTATTGGAAGAGAATTGCCCGAATCATGGAGTCCCACAAAGGATGTTGCTTGAATACTTTATGGATGGCATGATTCTCATGGAAAGGAGAATGCTAGATGCCTCAGCTCAAGGGTCTATCCTTGACATGTACCCCGAGGAAATTTGGGAATTGATTGAGAAAGTGGCCGATGGCACCAGGTATTTAGAAGAGACACATAGACCCGCACCTGTTGCTAATGTTAATGTCCAATCTGAATTGCAGGAGCTAAGGAATATGGTGGCTCAACTTATGACGCAACAGCCACAAAACAATCAGCAAGGAGAATGCAAGGTAAACAGGTCTACTAATATTTCGACTAACAGTGATGATTGCACTGTTTTTCAGGAAAGAACAGAAGACGTGAATATTGTGGGATACATAAACAAGGGAGATTTGCCACCAAGAAGGACTGATAGATACCAAGGCAACAACAAATGGCAGCCGAGACAAAATGAGGGTGGTTGGCAAAGGAGCAACAATTACGATGCGGGGCAATCCTCGTATCCACAAAAGCAGCCGTACATACCACCACAATTCAGACAAGGGGATGATGAAGCTTCAATGTCTAAGGATATCAAGGAAATTAAAGAAGCAATGAAAGGGCTAGTGCAAAAGGTTAATCAACATGATGGAGCGATCAGTGAGATGTCCAAGCAAATGACTCAGATTGCCAGCGCCGTTTTCGAAAAGCGAGAAGACAAAGGGAAGCTGCCGTCGCAAACGATTCCCAACCCAAGGTCCAACATTAGCGCTGTGATGCTTAGGAGTGGAAAGCAGTTGAAGAATGGAGCAGAAAAGCTGAATGAAGATTCTACCTCAGTGGTGCAGGCGGACGTCTCAACATTTACTCCGCGGACGCCTGAGGAATTAGTGGAAAATAAGGAGACGTCCGCGGAAGATAAACAGAAGACCTCCGCGGGCTGCAATAATCCAGGTACGGAATTTCCAATTTCTGACATTCATTTACCATTTCCAATGCAGGTTTCTAAGTCAAACAAGAAGTCTATCACAGACAAGGAGGTTTGGGAGTTGTTCAGCAAGGTGGAAATTAACGTTCCACTCATTGAGGCTATTCGGCAAATTCCAAGGTACGCAAAATTTCTTAAAGAATTATGTACTAACCGTAGGCGTACGACTAGGAATGAGCAGGTCATGCTAGGAGAAAGTGTATCGGCAGCGATACAAAGGAAGGTACCCAAAAAGTGTAAGGATCCCGGAACTTTTACTATTCCATGTACTATTGGTAACATGAAGATCGAAAATTGCATGCTAGATCTTGGTGCTTCCATAAATGTTCTTCCTTACTCTTTATATTTGTCTTTGCGTATTGGTCCACTTAAACCCGCAGGTTTGACCATTCAATTGGCTGACCGATCATGCACCCAACCTTTGGGTGTGATCGAAGATGTTTTGGTGCAGGTAGAAAATCTCATTTTTCCTGCAGATTTCTACGTGCTGAAAATGGAAGACGAGGGAGCACAAGATCAGCCACCAATTCTATTTGGTAGGCCATTCTTGAAGACGGCGAGAACTAAGATCGATGTGGATAGCGGCACACTTTCCATGGAGGTGGAAGATGAGGTAATAAACTTTAATATATATCAAGCTATGCAATATCCACCTGATGATGCAGGAGTACACGCCTTGGATGCGATCGATGAGCTAGTGGAGTCTTCAGATATTCCCTATAGGGATGATGTGCTTGAAATAATTTTGAGGGAGGCTATTGAGTCACGTGGCGCATCAATAGGGATGCTTCGTGATACTAGTGACATGCTACAGGAGCTGAGAGTTTCGCCGCCATTAACCCCCAGGTATGAGGCTAATCAAGTTACTTTAATAAATAAATCTACACCTGTACCATCTGTTGTACAGGCACCTGAGTTGCAGCTTAAGCCCTTACCCGAACACTTAAAGTATATCTTTTTGGGAGATGGTGAGACGTTGCCGGTCATAATCAAGAAAGGCTTGGAGCCTAATCAGGAGGAGAGATTGGCAGCGGTACTGAGGAAGCATAAGACTGCGATTGGATGGACACTTGCGGACATCAAGGGAGTAAGCCCTACCGTGTGCATGCACCGGATTTTACTCGAGGATGGAGCCAAACCTGTGAGACAGCCGCAGCGTAGATTGAACCCACTGATGATGGAGGTGGTTCAAAAAGAGGTACAAAAACTTTTAGATGCTAACGTGATTTATCCCATTTCAGATAGTCAATGGGTAAGCCCCGTACATGTAGTACCGAAGAAGACAGGAATTACAGTGGAGCTTAATGCTCGAGGTGAGTTGGTGACAAAGAGAATCCAGAATGGATGGCGTGTATGCATCGACTATAGAAAGCTGAATGCAGTGACACGCAAGGATCACTTTCCTTTGCCATTCATTGACCAGATGTTGGATAGGCTTGCAGGTAAGCCTTACTTTTGTTTCTTAGATGGATTTTCTGGGTATAATCAAATTCCGATTGCAGCTGAAGACCAGGACAAGACCACTTTCACGTGCCCATTCGGTACATTCGCGTTTCGACGCATGTCTTTCGGTTTGTGCAACGCGCCTGGTACCTTCCAGCGTGTGGTAATGAGTATTTTTTCGGAATTGATTAGGGACTGTGTTGAAGTATTCATGGATGATTTTACCGTGTATGGAAATACTTTTGATGAATGCTTGCTTAATGTTGGTAGAGTGCTTGCACGTTGTGAGGAGACGAACTTGGTCTTGAATTATGAAAAATGTCATTTTATGGTCACTCACGGAATAGTATTGGGACATGTCGTTTCTAGTGAAGGAATACAAGTAGATAAGGCTAAAATTGATTTGATGCTTAGCTTGCCGTATCCTACTGATCAGCGTGGTGTGAGGTCTTTTGTAGGACATGCAGGATTTTATCGCAGATTTTTAAAGGACTTCTCGAAGAGGGCGTTGCCTCTCTCTAGATTGCTGCAAAAGGATGTACCATTTGAGTTTACAGAGGAATGTAAGGCAGCATTCGATGATCTTAAGGCTGCACTAACTAGTGCACCCATCATTCAAGCACCGGATTGGACACAACCCTTCGAGATAATGTGTGATGCTAGTGACTACGCAGTTGGAGCGGTGCTCGGGCAAAGGAAGGAAAAGAAGCCTGTGGTGATCCATTATGCGTCTAGGACGCTTGACGCGGCTCAGCGAAATTATTCCACAACTGAAAAAGAGCTTTTAGCTGTTATATTTGCTTTAGAAAAATTTCGCCCGTACTTGCTTGGTTCTAAAATTGTTGTCTTTTCTGATCATGCAGCTATTCGCTATTTGATGACGAAAAAGGAGTCCAAGCCGCGGCTCATTAGATGGATCCTCTTGCTACAAGAGTTCGATGTGGAAATAAAAGACAAAAAGGGCATTGAGAACACCGTGGCAGATCACTTGAGCCGAATCGTGAGAGAGGAGGAAACTGGGGCTATAACCGAAACATTCCCGGACGAATATTTATTTGCTGTCCAAGAAAAAGCACCATGGTATGCTAACATAGTTAACTACCTGGTGGGAGGTAAGTTTCCTTCGTCATTCACTATTGCTCAACGTTTGAGGCTTAAGCATGATTCGAAGTATTATATATGGGATGACCCGTATTTGTGGAAAATTGGTTCGGATCAAGTTGTTAGAAAGTGTGTGCCTGATTCTGAAATTTCTTCTGTGCTAGCTTTTTGCCATGAACATGCGTGTGGTGGTCATTTTGGACCGAAGAGAACATCTAGGAAAATACTCGATAGTGGTTTCTTTTGGCCGCATTTGTTTAAGGATGCATATAGCCATTGCAAAGCATGTGATAGATGTCAACGCGTAGGGAATATTTCTGCTAGGAACGAAATGCCTCAAATGCCCATTGTTGTTGATGAGATATTTGATATATGGGGTATTGATTTTATGGGACCGTTTCCCCCTGCGTATAACTTTCAATATATATTGGTTGCAGTTGATTATGTATCTAAGTGGGTCGAAGCTAAGGCCACCAAGCATGATGATGGTAAGACGGTGGTGGATTTCTTGCGTACTAATATCTTTTGTAGGTATGGAGTACCAAAGGCGGTGATCAGTGACCAAGGGTCACACTTTTGCAATCGTTCCGTTGCATCGGTGTTCAAACACTTTGGTGTTTGTCATCGAGTATCCACCGCCTACCACCCACAAACTAATGGACAAGCTGAAGTATCGAACCGAGAGATCAAATCCATACTAGAGAAGATGGTGAAGCCGTCAAGAAAAGATTGGCCAATAAGACTTGAAGAGGCATTGTGGGCTTACAGAACCGCCTACAAGACGCCAATTGGAATGTCTCCTTTTCGACTGGTTTATGGGAAGGCTTGTCATCTCCCGGTTGAGGTACAACATAAAGCTTTCTGGGCAATTAAAACATGCAACTTTGATCTAACCAATGCAGGGGATGAAAGGAAGCTACAGTTGAGTGAGTTGGAAGAGCTCCGCTTAGAGGCTTACGAGAGCCAGTCTGACTACAAAGCGAGAGCGAAAATGTACCATGACAAGTACATACTGAGGCGCAACTACGAAGTCGGGCAAAAGGTACTTCTATTCTCCTCAAGATTAAGATTTATGCCTGGAAAATTGCGTTCTCGTTGGACAGGTCCATACGTCGTTGTCAAAGTGTACAATCATGGGGCATTGGAATTGCGAAGCCCCGAAGGAGGAGAGAGTTTCAAGTTGTGGTTAGAAAGTGTGTGCCTGATTCTGAAATTTCTTCTGTGCTAGCTTTTTGCCATGAACATGCGTGTGGTGGTCATTTTGGACCGAAGAGAACATCTAGGAAAATACTCGATAGTGGTTTCTTTTGGCCGCATTTGTTTAAGGATGCATATAGCCATTGCAAAGCATGTGATAGATGTCAACGCGTAGGGAATATTTCTGCTAGGAACGAAATGCCTCAAATGCCCATTGTTGTTGATGAGATATTTGATATATGGGGTATTGATTTTATGGGACCGTTTCCCCCTGCGTATAACTTTCAATATATATTGGTTGCAGTTGATTATGTATCTAAGTGGGTCGAAGCTAAGGCCACCAAGCATGATGATGGTAAGACGGTGGTGGATTTCTTGCGTACTAATATCTTTTGTAGGTATGGAGTACCAAAGGCGGTGATCAGTGACCAAGGGTCACACTTTTGCAATCGTTCCGTTGCATCGGTGTTCAAACACTTTGGTGTTTGTCATCGAGTATCCACCGCCTACCACCCACAAACTAATGGACAAGCTGAAGTATCGAACCGAGAGATCAAATCCATACTAGAGAAGATGGTGAAGCCGTCAAGAAAAGATTGGCCAATAAGACTTGAAGAGGCATTGTGGGCTTACAGAACCGCCTACAAGACGCCAATTGGAATGTCTCCTTTTCGACTGGTTTATGGGAAGGCTTGTCATCTCCCGGTTGAGGTACAACATAAAGCTTTCTGGGCAATTAAAACATGCAACTTTGATCTAACCAATGCAGGGGATGAAAGGAAGCTACAGTTGAGTGAGTTGGAAGAGCTCCGCTTAGAGGCTTACGAGAGCCAGTCTGACTACAAAGCGAGAGCGAAAATGTACCATGACAAGTACATACTGAGGCGCAACTACGAAGTCGGGCAAAAGGTACTTCTATTCTCCTCAAGATTAAGATTTATGCCTGGAAAATTGCGTTCTCGTTGGACAGGTCCATACGTCGTTGTCAAAGTGTACAATCATGGGGCATTGGAATTGCGAAGCCCCGAAGGAGGAGAGAGTTTCAAGGTGAATGGGCAAAGAGTCAAGCCATACTATGATGGATTCGAGGCAGTCACAGAGGATGTTGAACTGGCGGAGCCGGTATATTCTACCTAGCAAGAGGTAATGTCCAGCCAAGGACGTAAAACAAAGGCGCTTACCGGGAGGCAACCCGGTGTGTTTTTATTTTACACATGTTTTAGTAGATTAGTTAGTGGAATTGGTACCATGATGAGGCACCCCGAGCGCATTTGTTTTTGGTGGATTCAGGTGAATGAATGAAGAATTGGAACGCAACTCAGTCGCGCAGGCGCACGTCTGAATATTTAAATGCGCGGACGTCTAAATCATTAAGATAAATACTCAGACGTCCGCGGCAAGGAAATCCAGGAGACGTCCGTGCCTTTGTAAAACTTAAGGCAAACTCGTGTTTCAGATCTGGAGTTCGAGCGAGAAAAGAAAAACAGAATTGGGACGAAGGCTGGGGCGATTTTCGCATTTCCCGTGGCAATTCGGTGCTAGAGGAGTGCTCCATTGAAGATTTGGCGAGGTTTGAAGTGTGGAATTGCGGCGTTTGAAGAAGGTTGAGTCGGGTAAGCAATCTGAGTCGACTGAGTTTCAGATCTGGGCATTTGTTTTTATTCCGCGGACGTCTCAGTAATTAGCGGGCGCGGACGTCTGAAGAATTACACTAATTGTCAAGACCTCCGCGGTGAAGTAAATCAGAAGGGGTCCGCGGGTTTGTCACGCAATTTCAGATTTTTGGATTTCAACTCAGAATGTCGCGCTCATCGAATCGTGCTAGTTCCTCCCGCTCTCGAAGAGCCCCGTCTCCGCCTGTTGATGATGAAGCACTAGTTCCGGATGTTGTCGAGGAGGGGCCGAGTACATTTGAGAGATTCATGACGGTTGTTCATAGGCAACCCATGTGGGTTGAGCAGTTCTTTCTGCAACATTGCGGACTTTTGGAGAGGTTCAGAGAGCTGATGGACAGGTGTGGTTGGCCTGGGTTGCTTACGCTCCGCAGCGATGCTGATATGGATGATACTTGTGAGTTCCTCACCGGTTACCATTACGTTGGACCCAGGGAATTTGAGGGATTCAGATACACCTTCAGAGGCGCAGAGCACTATTGCACGATGACGCGGTTGCGTCAAGTCTTTGGGTGGCCAGAGGTGGCAGATGGGACGTTTTGCGATTACAGCAATACGATGGATATTAGCGACACCTACATGAGTCTTACGGGGACGAGACGCTACATGCCGAGCGACGCTACAGCCTCAGCATTCACAGATCCTTTCTGGTACATGGTACATTTTATTTTGACGAGGACTTTGACTGCGAGGGCGAACGGTAATGATAAGCCGTCTCTCCGAGATCTGACGCTCCTGGGCTCTTTGGTGAGAGGGGTAGTCCCACACTGGGGACATTTTTTCTGTGAGCACTTGAAGCAGATTCGGCCTCGAGGGCCGCTTTGTGTGGGTGGCATGGTGACTTATCTGCTACGCAGTCTCCATCCGGACGTGGATGCACTTCCAGGCCACAGTATTCTGGCTTATGGACTGGCTGACAGTGAAAGAGTTGGTTCTGGGAGGACATTCAGGCTCAGCAGTGAGGGAGTAGTGCGTTGGACATATTTTGCTGATCCAGCTCTTAGGCCACAGCCTAGCCCACCGCGACGGAGAGGGCGACCGCCAGGGCGTGGAGGACCCGCAGGGGGAAGGAGACGTCAGAGGGACGGTGTAGAGGTCCCGCGGAACGTAGTGCCACCAGAGGAGCAGGCGCAGAGACAGCCCGGACAGTATTCACAGGCGCAGATTGACCATCTTTTTAATGTGAACAGGGCTATGATGATGGCGATGGGTAGCGGCTTCTATCCAGTTTCAGCTCCTCCAGGATGGCGCCCAGGAGATGCCATTCCTCCCGAGTACACACAGCCACCACCAGACTATTAGGGGAGTACCAGTTCCCTCTTTTATTTTTTATTTTTATTTTGAGTCTGTTGAGTCTGTTTTACATCTCAGCTCTTGAATTGTACCGTGAGGACTGACAGGCGTCGTTTGACCTCTCAAATTTGTATTTATATTTTTCCCTGCAATATGCTAGTAAAGCGGCAAGCAGGGGTCGAACCCTAGAGAGCTGGTGTGGTTCAGTTGTCCTGTAAACAAAGTTGATTGGGTTTTTTTTGTAAGCAAGTGTAAGAAAGCACAAGAGAAAATAATAACGAGGATTTCAATCAGCGAGAAAATTCAGTCTAGGGTTTCTTTTGTGACACGTTCATCATCGATATCTAATGATCAATTTTATATTTCAAAGTGTGGTTGTTCCGACAAAGGGTAACAACCCAACTATCCAGACAAAGGTGATAAGCCACAACCTAACCCGACAAAGGTGCTAGACTTCTAGTTCTTTCCTAAACTAAGCAATCCGACAAAGGTATTATTTAGCTTAGATGTTACTATCTACCTTTACGACAAAGTATCCAGTAAATATTAACGGTAAGAATTAATTGTTCAATTAAGCTTTGCGACAAAGCTTCCACTTAATCTAACAATTTAATTCGTAAGAATGAGCACAAGAACTAGTGAAATATAAAATAGCATTAAGAACGAAAATCTCAAAACGTGTTCACAATATACGAAACCCTAAACCGAAAGAGAAATTTAGCTACTCATTGTCATGGCAATAATCACAAGTATTTTTGGATGAAAGTAAATAGAAATTTTCTGTATCGCCGAAATCCTCGCGTTCTTCGTCTTCTCCAGAGCTGTCTCAGTCTTCGTAGAATGATTGATGATTTGATACTGAAAATCCTAGCCCAAGCTTCTTGTTTATAATAAACTGGGTTTCCAAATCTGGTTTTGGGCTTGAATTATCAAGTATCGGACTTGCTGACGTCATCAAACGGCCTGCTGACGTCAGCCCTCGTCGACTGGTCGCGTTTGGCAGCAACATTAACGGCGCGTTCGCAGTCAAGATTAGCGTTAATGCTAATGTCTCTTGCGGACGCGATCCGCACTGAGTGCCGTTCCTTCTTCTTTGCGCCAGATCCGACTTCAACTCTGGATTTGACCCTCTATACGGTCTCGGACGCTCTCGGTGTGAACTAGAGAGTTGTAGGAAATCGAGTCAGCTACGCAACGCCATGTAGCTCGTATTTTCCTGATCAACGGTCAATTCCCAGCTCTCCGTCGAGTGTCCAAGGGTCTGAATTGTCATTGTGGAGTTTTCGGCGCAAAACACCGTCTTTAATGCACGTTTCTTCCAAGAGCTCCCGAAACACCTGAAATGCAGAACAACACTAAAAAGTAACTGTTCGCATAAAAATGTATCGAAGTAAATGGGATTAGTCGATTCGACGAGTCGTATAAATACGACTCATCAAACCACCCCACACTTAAACTTGCTCGTCCCGAACAAGGACTAAGTCATAGAAGGAAACTAACTGTAACTCCACAATTTTTTTCGACGTCCTGGATAATGCTACATGAATATGAGCTGCTAGTCTAGACTCGCTTTTCTATGCATAACTCAATCGCTACTAAAATCATTATGCTCAACACAGAATTAACCTTGATACATGTTACCCTTGAGCCGAAATTCAAATCAATTCGGATGAATGGGAGATAGTCCTCTTTAGACCCATGATCTGCATTCGCTGTTCCGAACTCTCGCTATATGGTTATACTTCATTGCTTTTTCTTGCACGTGATTCGTTCGAGCTTCAAGGATTTGAGTTCTTTTGTGGACAGCTTTTGTAGTGAGTTGTCTTTTGATGGATCATCGGTGTACTTCACTTGTTGCGTGTAAAACTTCACAAATAATTGAATTTCGTTTCTTTTGCTACTGATTGTGACTGCTTGTCCGTGACTCTGCTCTTTTGACGGAGGTCCAATCATCGCCCGCAAGCATATGGAAATACCTCACTGCTCTCCCTCATCCTCGTCCTTTCGACGCGAGTCAAGCCGAGGGTCGCTCGTCTATTTTCCCGGCTACTCGGACTAGAGTTTGGACGGTGTGATGTTTTCCCGTCCCACCTAACCGCATCAGCACTGCAGTGGCGGAGCAGACTCTTAACCATGTTGCCTCGAAGTGCTAGCCTCCACGAAATCCATATAACCATACAACTCGAAATTCGGTCCTTTGAATGCTTCGTCAAGTCTCTCTAGGACATTTCTATCAACTCCACATCCCTGTTCATCTCAACTCAAAAGGACACGTAGTACGATAAATTCACATGTAGTCACATAATTCAAATTCCACGAGAAAAATACATGTAATCAGCATCATGAATTTCACATACTCATACTTCAATACTGCAATTCCAAGAACAGAGAGATTTCATACTTCATCAAATTTTTTTTTTTTTTCAAAAGAAACGTGCAGACACAGTACAATATGCAAGAAAAATAAACGTGCAGACACAACAAACAGACTCTCCCACCCCACACTTTTGAACCAAGCCGTGTCCTCACGGTACGACTTCAGTTCAAAGACAACAGACAATGCAGACATAACAAACTGACGGACTCTGACAAAGAGAAAAAGAAACAAAGAAAAAGGAAAGGGAAATAGGCACTCCCCTAGTCAGAATCTGACGATGAAGCTGGATGAGGAATAGCAAACTCCGGAGGAATTGGATCTCCGAACTCCCATCCTGGTGGTGCTGGCACTGGCTGTGTCCCTGGTGGCAGTAAAAACTGTAATGCTCGAGCCACATTGAAGGCTATGTCTAGCTGCTGCCTAGGAGGCACAGCTGCTGGTGGCTCTAGTGCACTGGCACGTCTCTGTCGAGCTGTGGAGGACTCCCCTCTCTCTCGTGTAGGATGTCGGCGGGTAGCAGCTGATGAGGACTCAGTCTGTCCCTAGGAGCAGAGAGGCGGCGCCGATTAGTAGGCATAGCTGTGTGGTATCTCGGATCATCATGGTACGTCCAGGCGTACTGCTCCCTCCTGCGGGGACGCCTACGAATAGCATGTCCACTGGTGAAGTATTCAATGTCAAACTCAGCCGGAGGGATGTACTGATGAGTCTCCAAGCGAGGCTGCCCGTGTAGACGGTGCAGCATGAATGTGATCATCCCTCCGCATGCTATCGGTCCTGTCGACGGAAGGCGGCGCTCCCAGAAATGGCATGCTAAGTGGAAAAAGTCGAGCGGCTGCCCTTGGTCAAAGGCATTCAAGCAGATCATGTCGGGGAAGGTCACCTTGTCGCCCCCGTTATCTCTGGCATATAGCGTGCCTCCTAACACCCGCTGTAAGTAGTACAATGCAGGGTCCCGAATACATTTCGCCCTCGAATCAGATGGCTGAAATACACCGGCATCGTCCACCCTAATTCTGGCCCAAGCATCTACCAATCGGACTTCATCACGAACGAAATTTCCATCTGCGGGCCAACCGAATACTTCCTTCACCTGTGCGGGGAGAGTGTGATAGAACTCGCCTCGGTGCCTGTAGCGAATACCCTCATGGTCCTGTCTCCCTACATAGTTGAAGGATGCTAAGAACTCGCAAGTGTCCTCGACATCTGTCTCATGGCTGAGGGTGAGAAGGCCTGGCCATCCACTAACCCGAAGTATCTCTCGGACCCGCTCTTCAAACCCACTGTTACTCAAAAATTCAGCCTCCACAAATGTGCTGGCCACGTGCCGTTTGGCCATAAATTTAGCATACAACTCCTCGAACGATAGCTCTCGTGCCTCTCGTGGCGGCATAGTTAATCACAGCTCAAAACCGAAGAAAACTGCACTTGGTCAACACTGGTTCAGAGCGTCTCGCGTTCGCTCGACGCGTTATCCACCGCGTTCGTTAGACACGTTAACTAATGTTGAAGACGAACGCGGCAATCTAATGTTTCTCCCGAACGCGTCAAACCTGCACTTCGTCTTCCCCGATCGGTTGTCCGATTTGCAACTCCGAAACCGAACCCTTAATCACCTTTTCTTCACCAAAACCCGACTGAATATCCCTCTATGACTCTTTCCAACAATCCAAATCTTGAATATCCAATTTAGCCGACCAAATTTTGTACGAACGGAGGTTTACCTTGAATTCGGTTTCGTAACCATCCGATTTGAAGAATAGCTCTGGGAATGATTGTGGTTGTTGATCTGAGCAATCTTACTGTGAAATCCTCTCGCAAAAGCCTCAAAAAATTCGTGGCGAGTTGGGCGTTCGAGCGGCTGGGCGTTTGATGTTTGGGTGGACGAGATGAGAGAAGCTCGACATTAGGGTTTTTACGCGGGTCAACGATCGAACGCGTTCGAAAGAGACGTTATAATTTGGTCAACGTACTAATGTCGACTCCGAACGCGACGGTAATGTAAAAACTGGACGCGGCGATAATGTAGCATTCGAACGCGAACCGCACTAAGTGGTACCTGTATTTCATCTGCAAAACAGCTTCTTTTCACAAAAACCAAGTCAAGATAGACCGGTTAGATGACACAAAACTAAATAAGACTCGAAATCGTAACGAAAGACTCGAAAACAGAGGAAAATAAGAAAAAACAAAAAAATTTGCCGGGCTGCCTCCCTGCGAGCGCCTTTGTTTTACGTCGTTGGCTCGACGGTACCTCATTATGCTTCAGTGGGAGGCTCGAGTTCAACTTGTTGAGCAGGTGGTACGGCTTCGCCTTGATAGTGCTTCACCCGTTGTCCATTCACCTTGAAGATGTCTCCATTCCTCGGGTTCTCCAGCTCAAGTGCTCCATGGTTGAAAACCTTCGTCACCGTGTAGGGACCTGTCCATCTAGAACGCAGTTTGCCAGGCATTAGTCGTAAACGTGAAGAAAATAAAAGTACCTGCTGGCCAATCTCAAATGTGCGTCGTAGGATGAACTTGTCATGGTACAGCTTGGTCCGCGCCTTGTAGTCTGATTGGCTGTCATAAGCCTCTAGGCGCAGCTCCTCAAGCTGACAGAGCTGTAACTTCCTCTCCAGTCCGGCTTTCTTCAAATCAAAGTTGCACGTCTTAAGGGCCCAAAAGGCTCTGTGCTCCAGCTCGACCGGGAGGTGACATGCCTTTCCATACACCAGTCGGAAAGGCGAGGTGCCTATTGGTGTCTTGTAGGCTGTCCTGTACGCCCAAAGTGCATCATCTAGTCTCTGACTCCAGTCCTTCCTAGTCGGTTTCACCATTTTTTCTAGAATCCCCTTAATTTCTCGGTTAGAGATCTCTGCTTGTCCATTCGTCTGAGGGTGATAGGCTGTGGAAGTGCGGTGGTGAACGTGGTACTGTTTCATAGTTGTTGTCATCAGCCTGTTGCAGAAATGCGTCCCTTGATCACTGATTATGGCTTTAGGCACTCCGTATCTGCAAAATATGTTAGTGCGAAGAAAATCCACAACAGTTTTAGCATCATCGCATCTAGTAGCCTTAGCCTCTACCCATTTAGACACATAGTCCACTGCAACTAGAATATACAGGTAACCAAACGATGCAGGAAAAGGACCCATAAAATCAATCCCCCATATGTCAAAGACATCGTCAACTATAATAGGCATTTGGGGCATCTCGTTCCTAGCAGAAATATTACCTACTCGCTGGCATCTATCGCATCGCTTACAATGATCGTAGGCATCTCTAAACACATGTGGCCAATAAAAACCACTGTCTAAAATTTTTCTGCTAGTCCTCTTGGGGCCAAAGTGACCACCACATGCATGCTCATGACAGAAACTAAGCACTGAAGCAATCTCATCATCAGGAATACACCGCCTAAGTATTTGGTCTACGCCAATTTTCCATAAATACGGGTCATCCCACACATAGTATTTCGAATCATGCTTAAGTTTCAGACACTGAGCTTTTGAGTAAGAGGGTGGGAATTTACCTCCGACCAGGTAGTTCACAATGGGAGCGTACCATGGCACTTTACCTGTGAGAGCATACAAGTGCTCATCTGGGAAGGTCTCTGTGATCTGTCCTGCATCCTCGTCTCGTACTAATCGACTCAGGTGGTCAGCTACGGTGTTTTCTATCCCCTTCTTGTCTTTGATCTCTAGGTCAAATTCCTGTAGCAGCAAAATCCATCTGATCAGCCGCGGCTTGGCCTGTTTCTTCGTCATTAGGTACCTGATAGCTGCATGATCAGAGAAAACAACTACTTTAGTACCAAGCAAATAAGACCGAAATTTCTCCAACGCGAAAACCACTGCTAGTAATTCTTTCTCAGTGGTCGAGTAGTTTCGCTGAGCTGCATCTAGAGTCCTCGAAGCGTAGTAAATCACTACTGGCTTTTTGTCCACCCTCTGGCCTAGTACAGCTCCCACAGCATAGTCGCTGGCGTCGCACATGATCTCAAATGGCTGGTCCCAATCTGGTGCTCGAATGATAGGCGTGCTGGTAAGTGCCTGTTTCAGCTCGTCGAAGGCCTCCCTGCATAAGTCTGTAAACTCAAAAGGAACATCCTTCTGCAAAAGGTTAGATAAAGGCAGAGCCTTCTTCGAGAAATCCTCAATAAATCGACGATAAAAACCAGCATGCCCAAGAAAAGATTTTATATCACGCACCGTAGAAGGGTAAGGCAGAGTAAGAATTAAATCAATTTTCGCTTTGTCTACCTTAATACCTTCGTGTGAAACAATATGACCAAGGACCACACCATGAGTAACCATAAAATGACACTTCTCATAATTGAGCACCAAATTCATAGAAACGCAACGCTCTAGTACTCTACTCAAGTTATCCAAACATGCATCGAAAGTGTCACCATAAATAGTGAAATCATCCATAAACACCTCAATAAAAACACCTATCATGTCAGAAAAAATGCTAGTAACTACCCGCTGAAAAGTACCGGGTGCGTTACACAATCCAAAAGACATACGTCTGAAAGCAAACGTACCGAAGGGACATGTAAAGGTAGTCTTTTCCTGGTCCTCAGGTGCGATGGGAATTTGATTGTACCCAGAAAATCCATCGAGAAAGCAAAAATAAGGCTTACCTGCCAGCCTGTCAAGCATCTGGTCAATAAACGGAAGAGGAAAGTGATCCTTACGCGTCACGGCATTCAGCTTCCTGTAATCGATGCACATGCGCCATCCGTTCTTGACTCTAGTAGTCACCATTTCACCTGCAGCATTCTTCTCAACTGTAATCCATGTCTTCTTCGGGACTACATGAACTGGACTCACCCACTGACTGTCTGAGATCGGGTAAATCACATCCGCGTCCAGCAATTTCTGGATTTCTTTCTGCACAACCTCCATCATAACCGGGTTTAGCCTCCTCTGAGGCTCTCTGGAAGTCTTGGCTCCATCCTCCAACAAAATACGGTGCATGCACACAGTTGGGCTGATTCCTCTGATGTCTGCAAGTGTCCATCCAATAGCGAGCTTGTGGCTACTCAGCACCTCGATCAATCGCCTCTCCTGGGCTGTTTCTAGCCCGTTTTTGATGATGACCGGCAGCGTGTTGTTCTCCCCCAGGAACGCATATTTCAGGTGCTCAGGTAGAGGTTTCAGTTCCAGTTCAGGTGCCTGCACAGTAGAAGGCAAAAACACGTTAGATTTAAATAAACGAACCTCATTAACTTCATACCTGGGTGTGAGTGGTCGTGCAATTGCCAGCTGAGACAGCACATCAAGAATCGTCTCAGCGAACTCGTATGAGTCCTCGTGCGAGTAGACTGCTCTCCCTAGTGCGAGCTCGAGTGGGTCCGCTCCTCTCTCCGGTGTCACTTCCTGGACAAGATCGTCCAGCGCATCTAGAGCGTGTACCGAGGCAAAATCTGGTGGGTGTTTCATGGCCTGGAAAATATCGAAGCGAATCACTTCGCCCTCCACCTCCATGGAAAGTGTGCCACTGTCACAGTCGATCTTCATCCTTGAAGTTTTTAAGAATGGACGACCTAGTAAAATAGGAGCGTGATCCGTCGGGTCGCTGCTGTCCATCTTAAGCACGTAAAAATCAGCGGGGAACACCAGTTCCCCCACCTGCACTAGAACGTCCTCGATTTTGCCTTCCGGCTGCTTACATGATCTGTCTGCTAGCTGTATGGTTAGACCTGCAGGTTCTAATGGACCAATACGAAGACAAGAATATATAGAATATGGCAGCACATTAATAGAGGCACCAAGATCGAGCATGCAATTTTCAATACGTATGTTACCGATAGTGCAAGGAATAATATAGGTGCCAGGATCACCACATTTTGGGGGTACCTTGCGCTGAATGACAGCGGAGACGTTCTTACTCAGCAATTCCTGGTCGTCACGAGTGGATCGCCTTCGGTTGGTGCATAACTCCTTTAAGAACTTTGCATAGCGCGGAATTTGCTTGATCGCCTCGAGGAGTGGGATATTGATTTCCACCTTGCTAAATAGCTCCCACACATCCTTATCCATCATATGCTTCTTTGGGGCTCTGACCTGCACGGGAAACGGAAGAGAAAAGTCAGATTTGGAATTTCCAGCAGTAGCGATCGCGTTCGGGCTCAACGTTACAGGCGCGTCCGTGTCGGACATTAACGGCGCGTTCGCGTCGGACATTAGCGGCGCGCTAATGTCTCTTGCGGGCGCGATCTGCACTGTTTCAGCCTCCTTTTCGCTGTTGTTCAATTCTTTGCCGCTTCTGAGTGTGACTGCATTGACGTTGCTTTTCGGGTTTGGAATGGTCTGCGACGGAAGCCTTCCCGGATCGTTCTTCAGCTCAGAAACTGTAGTGGCTATCTGGGACATCTGCTTAGACAGCTCGGAAATTGCTCCATCGGTCTTGGCCTGATTTTGCTGTACCGTGGCGGCCAACTGCTGGGTGCTTGCTGCCAGCTCTTTCACTATATCCTCCAAAGACTTGTTAGAACCGTGGTTGCTAGAACTCGCTTGGTTGTAATTCTGTCCTCGCTGCTGATATTGGTTCTGATTATTATAGCTGCCTTGTTGTTGACGATACGGAGGTCGATAATATTGCTGCTGCTGCTGGGACTGCTGGGCTGGTTCCTTTGTCGTGTTATTGTTGTTGTCTCTCCAGCTGAACCCATTAGCTGCTAGCCCGAATTTTTGATGTTGCGGGCGGTTGTCGTAGTGCTGATAACCTCCCACAGCATTGACATCTTCATGCTCGTCCTCCTGTAGGCTAGGGCACGCATCCGTTTTGTGATTAGTTGCAGAGCAGAATTCACAAGCCTTCACCTGAGCTACCTGATTAGTCACCAGCAGTTTCACCATCTCCCTCAATTCCTTCAGCTCATCAGAGGCTGGTGCAGTTTCAGCCCTTGAGATGTTCCTAGTCCTGCTGAAGTCTTCCTCCTTGTTTGACTCATCTTGAAACCTAGCATTCTCAGCCACCTCCATGATCTTTCTCCGTACTCCAGCTGGGGACAGGTTCATAATGGTGCCTCCAGCCGAGGCATCTAGCAGTTTTCGATCGAGTCGCCTTAGTCCATCGAGCATGTACTCCACTATTAGCTTCTCAGGAAGTCCGAGGTTGCAGCAGCTGTGCTCTAAGGCGTTGAACTTCTCCACATACTCGTACATCGTCTCGTTGGGCCCTTGTCGGAGTTCTTGCAGCTGCCTTCTGATTTGCATGGCTCGGCCTGCGGGATAATACTTGTTGAGAAATTTCTTCTGCATCTGATCCCATGTATGTATGCTACCTGCAGGCAAGGAAAGAAACCAGTCATTAGCAGAGTCTACTAGTGAAAAATAGAAAGCTTTTAATTTGAAGTCCTCGACTTCGACTCCGTATGGCCTGAGGTTCTGGCATATCCCATGATAGCGCTGCAGATGAGCTGTGGCCGACTCTCCTTTGATTCCTGAGAACTTGGGTAGGTGGTGCACGATCGCCGTGTTGATGGTTATTGCTTCTAGGTCTGGCCCTTCGTATATGCACCAAGACTGGTTCCGAAAGTTTGGGGCAGACAGCTCCCCCATGGTGGGCTCTCGGTAGTAGTTCTCTCCGTGATAATCTTCCCTGATGAGAGGCTGCTGTAGTGGATGTTGTGGGGCGACGCGCTGAAGAGGCGGCTGCTGAGGTCTTGCTGGGGCCGGCGGCTGTAGCGGTGCTGGGGGAGGTGGTTGCCTCGGGCCAGCACCGTTTTGTTCCACTGGTAGCCTTTGATTCATCCTGGCGGCCTCCCTGTCCGCACGGTTCCTGTCTCGAATGAGTTGCTCCGGGTCATCATAGAATGGAGGTAGAATTGCGTTTTCATTGACCGGAGCGAGCTCGTTGTTGTTGTTCTGGTCATCACCAACCTGACTACCTGCGTGAGACATGATGAAACAAGTAGCAAGCACGAAAAAATAACTAAGTAACAATAAAAATAAAAAAGAAAATAAAAACAAAAAGAAACAACTTCACCGAAGCGCAGCTCCCCGGCAACGGCGCCAAAATTTGACAGGCGTCGTTTGACCTCTCAAATTTGTATTTATATTTTTCCCTGCAATATGCTAGTAAAGCGGCAAGCAGGGGTCGAACCCTAGAGAGCTGGTGTGGTTCAGTTGTCCTGTAAACAAAGTTGATTGGGTTTTTTTTGTAAGCAAGTGTAAGAAAGCACAAGAGAAAATAATAACGAGGATTTCAATCAGCGAGAAAATTCAGTCTAGGGTTTCTTTTGTGACACGTTCATCATCGATATCTAATGATCAATTTTATATTTCAAAGTGTGGTTGTTCCGACAAAGGGTAACAACCCAACTATCCCGACAAAGGTGATAAGCCACAACCTAACCCGACAAAAGTGCTAGACTTCTAGTTCTTTCCTAAACTAAGCAATCCGACAAAGGTATTATTTAGCTTAGATGTTACTATCTACCTTTACGACAAAGTATCCAGTAAATATTAACGGTAAGAATTAATTGTTCAATTAAGCTTTGCGACAAAGCTTCCACTTAATCTAACAATTTAATTCGTAAGAATGAGCACAAGAACTAGTGAAATATAAAATAGCATTAAGAACGAAAATCTCAAAACGTGTTCACAATATACGAAACCCTAAACCGAAAGAGAAATTTAGCTACTCATTGTCATGGCAATAATCACAAGTATTTTTGGATGAAAGTAAATAGAAATTTTCTGTATCGCCGAAATCCTCGCGTTCTTCGTCTTCTCCAGAGCTGTCTCAGTCTTCGTAGAATGATTGATGATTTGATACTGAAAATCCTAGCCCAAGCTTCTTGTTTATAATAAACTGGGTTTCCAAATCTGGTTTTGGGCTTGAATTATCAAGTATCGGACTTGCTGACGTCATCAAACGGCCTGCTGACGTCAGCCCTCGTCGACTGGTCGCGTTCGGCAGCAACATTAACGGCGCGTTCGCAGTCAAGATTAGCGTTAATGCTAATGTCTCTTGCGGACGCGATCCGCACTGAGTGCCGTTCCTTCTTCTTTGCGCCAGATCCGACTTCAACTCTGGATTTGACCCTCTATACGGTCTCGGACGCTCTCGGTGTGAACTAGAGAGTTGTAAGGAATCGAGTCAGCTACGCAACGCCATGTAGCTCGTATTTTCCTGATCAACGGTCAATTCCCAGCTCTCCGTCGAGTGTCCAAGGGTCTGAATTGTCATTGTGGAGTTTTCGACGCAAAACACCGTCTTTAATGCACGTTTCTTCCAAGAGCTCCCGAAACACCTGAAATGCAAAACAACACTAAAAAGTAACTGTTCGCATAAAAATGTATCGAAATAAATGGGATTAGTCGATTCGACGAGTCGTATAAATACGACTCATCAAGGACACGGGTCCGTCTAAGTGTGGGGTGGGATGTTGTTGAGTCAGTTGTGTGTCGTGTCTTTTTTTTTCAATTTTTATGTCGCATGTCATGTGTCGTGATGAACTGATGATGTACTGCTATGCTTTCCTTTTATGTCAAAATCCCATTTCCAGTTTTGTATGACTATTGTGCTCATTTGACTAAAAATGCGAAATTTCAAAATTTTCGATGCTTTGTTCTTGTGAGTTGTGATATGCAGGGATGTGGAGTTGACAGAAATGTCCTAGAAAGGTACGGCAAGTTGCAGGAAATTCTGAGTTTTGGGTTCTGATGATTGAGAAAAGCGGTGGAGGTTGACGCTTCACTAGCCTAATCCTGAGAGTCTGCTCCGCCACTGCAGTGCTTATGCGGTTAGGTGGGACGGGAGAACATCACACCGTCCAATCTCTAGTCCGAGTAGCCGGGAAAAAAGACGAGCGACCCTCGGCTTGACTCGCGTGAAAAGGACGAGGATGAGAAAGAGCAGAAGGCGCAAATGATTATGTGGACAAGAAACAAATTCAAAAGCCGATAGCAATCCATCAAGTGAGAAGAAAATTAGAAATCTGATTGATTCAAACAAAGATGTGTCATTTATCAAAGTCCAGCTCAATGGTATGAAAGCAGTGAATTAATCGCGTGTCAGAGAAAGCCGCCGACTCAATCTAAAGACCGAAACTCAGAAAAGAATGCAATGTCCGTGGTACCTACAGGGGACTATCTCCCAAACATCCAAGGTCGTTTGAATTGCAACTCGCGAGGTAACAAGTATCGAAACATCTATGTTTGCTCGCATTGATAGAATTTTAAGCATGATAAGATTAGTTGCTGGATTTGGGATTGAGATGTAAAGATTAGCATGACTAGTGCATTGTAATTCATTCTATGGCTTTGTTCTTGTTCGGGACGAACAAGTTCAAGTGTGGGGTAGTTTGATGAGTCGTAGTTGTACGACTATTTTATGTGTTAAAACCCCGTCTTTTAGTGTTTGCCTGTATGTTATTTCACTACCTGTGTGTAGTTTTCGTTCTCAGGTACATTCGGAGACCATAGAAGGAATGCCGGCTAAAGAGAGCCTGTAGAAGAGGTTTTGCATCGAAGGAATGAAGTTCAAATGTTTGAAGACTGACTCAGTCGCGGCGCGCACGCCTGAACAATTAAGGGCGCGGACGTCTGCTGATTTACGGAAATGGTTGAGACGTCCGCGGGGACTAAATGAACAAGGCGTCCGCGGATGACAGCTGGCAGTCGAAATCATTATTGCACATTTGCAATCTCGAAAGAAAAACACAGAACTCGAGGGGACAGAGAACCAGGCGGCTGGATCTGGAGAAAGGAGAGAAAACCAGATCTAGGGTTAGGGAGTTCGAAGTTTCGGTTTGGAGAGAAGACTACTTGGAGTAGGATTTCGATTGAGGATTGGTTGCTGGGTTTGAGTGTTCGAGTAGAGCTGCAGATTGGTGGAGGATTCGTCAACAGTATTTTCGTTTCATTCGTACTCAATACTTGATGATGTATTCCATTACGATGAGTAGCTAAACTCATTTGTGTAGGCTAAAACTTGATATTGTGATGCTTTGATTTGAGACTCATATTGAATTTCTATGTTTTGTGTCATATTGCTTTGCATTGTTCATGGATTTGATATGCTAGCATGAGTGGAACCCTAGCGGGGGAGTTCTTGTTAGTTTGCGGATTCCAATTATCACAGTTTACTAGCAACCTAGCGGGGATAGTAAACTAGGATACGAGTAATAGACCACTAGGATTAAACACCCTAGGACAACTTGTTCAATTCTTCATGCAACTCTAGCGAGTTAGGGTCTTGATTATCGCTAGCGCGAGATTGAGTACTAGAACTAGAACGGGGAGTACAACCTAGCGGGGAGCTCTAAGTTGTAAAACAATAGAAATCAATACGGATTTGTCAATGATTTAGTCTTGCATCACAGTGGAAAGTTCTAGCTTGCACTTCTCTTTGATATTACATACTCGAATTCGTGTGACTATTTCTCTATTGATAATTGATCGTGTTTTGATACTTGCGTTTTTATTTGACTTGTTCGGAATTTACCCCCCATTGTTACTTTTATACTTAGTGAAACAGATTCTCACACCGATCTCTGTGGATACGACCCGACTTACCACTTGCTAGTCGGATTACAAATTATTATTTTTGACGGGTACAACGACAGCCCGCCAAAATGGCGCCGTTGCCGGGGATTGGTAACGAAGAATCTCGCTAAGTATTTCTTCTTTTTAGTTTTATTTTACTGTCTTTTATTTTGTCACTTGATCATCTTCTGTTGAAGTTACAATGTCGCAGCGAAGTGTTGATCATGATAGTGATGAGCGAGGGAGTGTGCTTGGAGAAAATATGCAAGATCAGAGGCAAGGATTGCCTCCCGTGAATCAAAGAAGAGCACTACCCCCTATCAATCAACAGCATGTGAACAGAGATGCTAGGAACCGCGCAGCTAGACGCGACGAGCATGAGGATGAGCTGGATAGGGAATATCTCGATGGAGAGGATCAATATAGACGGCCAGCTAGGCGTCGGGATACGGGGCGAACTATGAGAGGAATTTCTGCGCCATACATCGATGAGGCACCTTGGTGCATTCGGGTGGATCAAGACGCGGAAAACATTGAGATAAATGGTGGGGTGATCCACCATCTACCCAAGTTTGGAGGGATGCCCGATGAGAACCCACTAAGGCACTTGAAGAAATTTCATGGAGTTTGCATGTCCATGAAATCAGCATTGGTTTCTGAGGAGGCTTTTAAATTAAAGGCATTTCCTTTTTCTCTAGTAGGACATGCTAAATCTTGGTTGATGTCTCTTTCTTCAGGTTCAATTTGGTCATGGGAGCAAATGCAAAGGAAATTTATGGATAAATACTACTCCCATTCGAAGGCTGCTCAAACAAGAAGGGAACTCTCAATGCTTAGACAAGGACGTGGTGAGACGTTGTTCGAGTATTTGGAGAGGTTTAGGCTATTGGAAGAGAATTGCCCGAATCATGGAGTCCCACAAAGGATGTTGCTTGAATACTTTATGGATGGCATGATTCTCATGGAAAGGAGAATGCTAGATGCCTCAGCTCAAGGGTCTATCCTTGACATGTACCCCGAGGAAATTTGGGAATTGATTGAGAAAGTGGCCGATGGCACCAGGTATTTAGAAGAGACACATAGACCCGCACCTGTTGCTAATGTTAATGTCCAATCTGAATTGCAGGAGCTAAGGAATATGGTGGCTCAACTTATGACGCAACAGCCACAAAACAATCAGCAAGGAGAATGCAAGGTAAACAGGTCTACTAATATTTCGACTAACAGTGATGATTGCACTGTTTTTCAGGAAAGAACAGAAGACGTGAATATTGTGGGATACATAAACAAGGGAGATTTGCCACCAAGAAGGACTGATGGATACCAAGGCAACAACAAATGGCAGCCGAGACAAAATGAGGGTGGTTGGCAAAGGAGCAACAATTACGATGCGGGGCAATCCTCGTATCCACAAAAGCAGCCGTACATACCACCACAATTCAGACAAGGGGATGATGAAGCTTCAATGTCTAAGGATATCAAGGAAATTAAAGAAGCAATGAAAGGGCTAGTGCAAAAGGTTAATCAACATGATGGAGCGATCAGTGAGATGTCCAAGCAAATGACTCAGATTGCCAGCGCCGTTTTCGAAAAGCGAGAAGACAAAGGGAAGCTGCCGTCGCAAACGATTCCCAACCCAAGGTCCAACATTAGCGCTGTGATGCTTAGGAGTGGAAAGCAGTTGAAGAATGGAGCAGAAAAGCTGAATGAAGATTCTACCTCAGTGGTGCAGGCGGACGTCTCAACATTTACTCCGCGGATGCCAGAGGAATTAGTGGAAAATAAGGAGACGTCCGCGGAAGATAAACAGAAGACCTCCGCGGGCTGCAATAATCCAGGTATGGAATTTCCAATTTCTGACATTCATTTACCATTTCCAATGCAGGTTTCTAAGTCAAACAAGAAGTCTATCACAGACAAGGAGGTTTGGGAGTTGTTCAGCAAGGTGGAAATTAACGTTCCACTCATTGAGGCTATTCGGCAAATTCCAAGGTACGCAAAATTTCTTAAAGAATTATGTACTAACCGTAGGCGTACGACTAGGAATGAGCAGGTCATGCTAGGAGAAAGTGTATCGGCAGCGATACAAAGGAAGGTACCCAAAAAGTGTAAGGATCCCGGAACTTTTACTATTCCATGTACTATTGGTAACATGAAGATCGAAAATTGCATGCTAGATCTTGGTGCTTCCATAAATGTTCTTCCTTACTCTTTATATTTGTCTTTGCGTATTGGTCCACTTAAACCCGCAGGTTTGACCATTCAATTGGCTGACCGATCATGCACCCAACCTTTGGGTGTGATCGAAGATGTTTTGGTGCAGGTAGAAAATCTCATTTTTCCTGCAGATTTCTACGTGCTGAAAATGGAAGACGAGGGAGCACAAGATCAGCCACCAATTCTATTTGGTAGGCCATTCTTGAAGACGGCGAGAACTAAGATCGATGTGGATAGCGGCACACTTTCCATGGAGGTGGAAGATGAGGTAATAAACTTTAATATATATCAAGCTATGCAATATCCACCTGATGATGCAGGAGTACACGCCTTGGATGCGATCGATGAGCTAGTGGAGTCTTCAGATATTCCCTATAGGGATGATGTGCTTGAAATAATTTTGAGGGAGGCTATTGAGTCACGTGGCGCATCAATAGGGATGCTTCGTGATACTAGTGACATGCTACAGGAGCTGAGAGTTTCGTCGCCATTAACCCCCAGGTATGAGGCTAATCAAGTTACTTTAATAAATAAATCTACACCTGTACCATCTGTTGTACAGGCACCTGAGTTGCAGCTTAAGCCCTTACCCGAACACTTAAAGTATATCTTTTTGGGAGATGGTGAGACGTTGCCGGTCATAATCAAGAAAGGCTTGGAGCCTAATCAGGAGGAGAGATTGGCAGCGGTACTGAGGAAGCATAAGACTGCGATTGGATGGACACTTGCGGACATCAAGGGAGTAAGCCCTACCGTGTGCATGCACCGGATTTTACTCGAGGATGGAGCCAAACCTGTGAGACAGCCGCAGCGTAGATTGAACCCACTGATGATGGAGGTGGTTCAAAAAGAGGTACAAAAACTTTTAGATGCTAACGTGATTTATCCCATTTCAGATAGTCAATGGGTAAGCCCCGTACATGTAGTACCGAAGAAGACAGGAATTACAGTGGAGCTTAATGCTCGAGGTGAGTTGGTGACAAAGAGAATCCAGAATGGATGGCGTGTATGCATCGACTATAGAAAGCTGAATGCAGTGACACGCAAGGATCACTTTCCTTTGCCATTCATTGACCAGATGTTGGATAGGCTTGCAGGTAAGCCTTACTTTTGTTTCTTAGATGGATTTTCTGGGTATAATCAAATTCCGATTGCAGCTGAAGACCAGGACAAGACCACTTTCACGTGCCCATTCGGTACATTCGCGTTTCGACGCATGTCTTTCGGTTTGTGCAACGCGCCTGGTACCTTCCAGCGTGTGGTAATGAGTATTTTTTCGGAATTGATTAGGGACTGTGTTGAAGTATTCATGGATGATTTTACCGTGTATGGAAATACTTTTGATGAATGCTTGCTTAATGTTGGTAGAGTGCTTGCACGTTGTGAGGAGACGAACTTGGTCTTGAATTATGAAAAATGTCATTTTATGGTCACTCACGGAATAGTATTGGGACATGTCGTTTCTAGTGAAGGAATACAAGTAGATAAGGCTAAAATTGATTTGATGCTTAGCTTGCCGTATCCTACTGATCAGCGTGGTGTGAGGTCTTTTGTAGGACATGCAGGATTTTATCGCAGATTTTTAAAGGACTTCTCGAAGAGGGCGTTGCCTCTCTCTAGATTGCTGCAAAAGGATGTACCATTTGAGTTTACAGAGGAATGTAAGGCAGCATTCGATGATCTTAAGGCTGCACTAACTAGTGCACCCATCATTCAAGCACCGGATTGGACACAACCCTTCGAGATAATGTGTGATGCTAGTGACTACGCAGTTGGAGCGGTGCTCGGGCAAAGGAAGGAAAAGAAGCCTGTGGTGATCCATTATGCGTCTAGGACGCTTGACGCGGCTCAGCGAAATTATTCCACAACTGAAAAAGAGCTTTTAGCTGTTATATTTGCTTTAGAAAAATTTCGCCCGTACTTGCTTGGTTCTAAAATTGTTGTCTTTTCTGATCATGCAGCTATTCGCTATTTGATGACGAAAAAGGAGTCCAAGCCGCGGCTCATTAGATGGATCCTCTTGCTACAAGAGTTCGATGTGGAAATAAAAGACAAAAAGGGCATTGAGAACACCGTGGCAGATCACTTGAGCCGAATCGTGAGAGAGGAGGAAACTGGGGCTATAACCGAAACATTCCCGGACGAATATTTATTTGCTGTCCAAGAAAAAGCACCATGGTATGCTAACATAGTTAACTACCTGGTGGGAGGTAAGTTTCCTTCGTCATTCACTATTGCTCAACGTTTGAGGCTTAAGCATGATTCGAAGTATTATATATGGGATGACCCGTATTTGTGGAAAATTGGTTCGGATCAAGTTGTTAGAAAGTGTGTGCCTGATTCTGAAATTTCTTCTGTGCTAGCTTTTTGCCATGAACATGCGTGTGGTGGTCATTTTGGACCGAAGAGAACATCTAGGAAAATACTCGATAGTGGTTTCTTTTGGCCGCATTTGTTTAAGGATGCATATAGCCATTGCAAAGCATGTGATAGATGTCAACGCGTAGGGAATATTTCTGCTAGGAACGAAATGCCTCAAATGCCCATTGTTGTTGATGAGATATTTGATATATGGGGTATTGATTTTATGGGACCGTTTCCCCCTGCGTATAACTTTCAATATATATTGGTTGCAGTTGATTATGTATCTAAGTGGGTCGAAGCTAAGGCCACCAAGCATGATGATGGTAAGACGGTGGTGGATTTCTTGCGTACTAATATCTTTTGTAGGTATGGAGTACCAAAGGCGGTGATCAGTGACCAAGGGTCACACTTTTGCAATCGTTCCGTTGCATCGGTGTTCAAACACTTTGGTGTTTGTCATCGAGTATCCACCGCCTACCACCCACAAACTAATGGACAAGCTGAAGTATCGAACCGAGAGATCAAATCCATACTAGAGAAGATGGTGAAGCCGTCAAGAAAAGATTGGCCAATAAGACTTGAAGAGGCATTGTGGGCTTACAGAACCGCCTACAAGACGCCAATTGGAATGTCTCCTTTTCGACTGGTTTATGGGAAGGCTTGTCATCTCCCGGTTGAGGTACAACATAAAGCTTTCTGGGCAATTAAAACATGCAACTTTGATCTAACCAATGCAGGGGATGAAAGGAAGCTACAGTTGAGTGAGTTGGAAGAGCTCCGCTTAGAGGCTTACGAGAGCCAGTCTGACTACAAAGCGAGAGCGAAAATGTACCATGACAAGTACATACTGAGGCGCAACTACGAAGTCGGGCAAAAGGTACTTCTATTCTCCTCAAGATTAAGATTTATGCCTGGAAAATTGCGTTCTCGTTGGACAGGTCCATACGTCGTTGTCAAAGTGTACAATCATGGGGCATTGGAATTGCGAAGCCCCGAAGGAGGAGAGAGTTTCAAGGTGAATGGGCAAAGAGTCAAGCCATACTATGATGGATTCGAGGCAGTCACAGAGGATGTTGAACTGGCGGAGTCGGTATATTCTACCTAGCAAGAGGTAATGTCCAGCCAAGGACGTAAAACAAAGGCGCTTACCGGGAGGCAACCCGGTGTGTTTTTATTTTACACATGTTTTAGTAGATTAGTTAGTGGAATTGGTACCATGATGAGGCGCCCCGAGCGCATTTGTTTTTGGTGGATTCAGGTGAATGAATGAAGAATTGGAACGCAACTCAGTCGCGCAGGCGCACGTCTAAACATTTAAATGCGCGGACGTCTAAATCATTAAGATAAATACTCAGACGTCCGCGGCAAGGAAATCCAGGAGACGTCCGTGCCTTTGTAAAACTTAAGGCAAACTCGTGTTTCAGATCTGGAGTTCGAGCGAGAAAAGAAAAACAGAATTGGGACGAAGGCTGGGGCGATTTTCGCATTTCCCGTGGCGATTCGGTGCTAGAGGAGTGCTCCATTGAAGATTTGGCGAGGTTTGAAGTGTGGAATTGCGGCGTTTGAAGAAGGTTGAGTCGGGTAAGCAATCTGAGTCGACTGAGTTTCAGATCTGGGCATTTGTTTTTATTCCGCGGACGTCTCAGTAATTAGCGGGCGCGGACGTCTGAAGAATTACACTAATTGTCAAGACCTCCGCGGTGAAGTAAATCAGAAGGGGTCCGCGGGTTTGTCACGCAATTTCAGATTTTTGGATTTCAACTCAGAATGTCGCGCTCATCGAATTGTGCTAGTTCCTCCCGCTCTCGAAGAGCCCCGTCTCCGCCTGTTGATGATGAAGCACTAGTTCCGGATGTTGTCGAGGAGGGGCCGAGTACATTTGAGAGATTCATGACGGTTGTTCATAGGCAACCCATGTGGGTTGAGCAGTTCTTTCTGCAACATTGCGGACTTTTGGAGAGGTTCAGAGAGCTGATGGACAGGTGTGGTTGGCCTGGGTTGCTTACGCTCCGCAGCGATGCTGATATGGATGGTACTTGTGAGTTCCTCACCGGTTACCATTACGTTGGACCCAGGGAATTTGAGGGATTCAGATACACCTTCAGAGGCGCAGAGCACTATTGCACGATGACGCGGTTGCGTCAAGTCTTTGGGTGGCCAGAGGTGGCAGATGGGACGTTTTGCGATTACAGCAATACGATGGATATTAGCGACACCTACATGAGTCTTACGGGGACGAGACGCTACAGGCCGAGCGACGCTACAGCCTCAGCATTCACAGATCCTTTCTGGTACATGGTACATTTTATTTTGACGAGGACTTTGACTGCGAGGGCGAACGGTAATGATAAGCCGTCTCTCCGAGATCTGACGCTCCTGGGCTCTTTGGTGAGAGGGGTAGTCCCACACTGGGGACATTTTTTCTGTGAGCACTTGAAGCAGATTCGGCCTCGAGGGCCGCTTTGTGTGGGTGGCATGGTGACTTATCTGCTACGCAGTCTCCATCCGGACGTGGATGCACTTCCAGGCCACAGTATTCTGGCTTATGGACTGGCTGACAGTGAAAGAGTTGGTTCTGGGAGGACATTCAGGCTCAGCAGTGAGGGAGTAGTGCGTTGGACATATTTTGCTGATCCAGCTCTTAGGCCACCGCCTAGCCCACCGCGACGGAGAGGGCGACCGCCAGGGCGTGGAGGACCCGCAGGGGGAAGGAGACGTCAGAGGGACGGTGTAGAGGTCCCGCGGAACGTAGTGCCACCAGAGGAGCAGGCGCAGAGACAGCCCGGACAGTATTCACAGGCGCAGATTGACCATCTTTTTAATGTGAACAGGGCTATGATGATGGCGATGGGTAGCGGCTTCTATCCAGTTTCAGCTCCTCCAGGATGGCGCCCAGGAGATGCCATTCCTCCCGAGTACACACAGCCACCACCAGACTATTAGGGGAGTACCAGTTCCCTCTTTTATTTTTTATTTTTATTTTGAGTCTGTTGAGTCTATTTTACATCTCAGCTCTTGAATTGTACCGTGAGGACTGACAGGCGTCGTTTGATCTCTCAAATTTGTATTTATATTTTTCCCTGCAATATGCTAGTAAAGCGGCAAGCAGGGGTCGAACCCTAGAGAGCTGGTGTGGTTCAGTTGTCCTGTAAACAAAGTTGATTGGGTTTTTTTTGTAAGCAAGTGTAAGAAAGCACAAGAGAAAATAATAACGAGGATTTCAATCAGCGAGAAAATTCAGTCTAGGGTTTCTTTTGTGACACGTTCATCATCGATATCTAATGATCAATTTTATATTTCAAAGTGTGGTTGTTCCGACAAAGGGTAACAACCCAACTATCCAGACAAAGGTGATAAGCCACAACCTAACCCGACAAAGGTGCTAGACTTCTAGTTCTTTCCTAAACTAAGCAATCCGACAAAGGTATTATTTAGCTTAGATGTTACTATCTACCTTTACGACAAAGTATCCAGTAAATATTAACGGTAAGAATTAATTGTTCAATTAAGCTTTGCGACAAAGCTTCCACTTAATCTAACAATTTAATTCGTAAGAATGAGCACAAGAACTAGTGAAATATAAAATAGCATTAAGAACGAAAATCTCAAAACGTGTTCACAATATACGAAACCCTAAACCGAAAGAGAAATTTAGCTACTCATTGTCATGGCAATAATCACAAGTATTTTTGGATGAAAGTAAATAGAAATTTTCTGTATCGCCGAAATCCTCGCGTTCTTCGTCTTCTCCAGAGCTGTCTCAGTCTTCGTAGAATGATTGATGATTTGATACTGAAAATCCTAGCCCAAGCTTCTTGTTTATAATAAACTGGGTTTCCAAATCTGGTTTTGGGCTTGAATTATCAAGTATCGGACTTGCTGACGTCATCAAACGGCCTGCTGACGTCAGCCCTCGTCGACTGGTCGCGTTCGGCAGCAACATTAACGGCGCGTTCGCAGTCAAGATTAGCGTTAATGCTAATGTCTCTTGCGGACGCGATCCGCACTGAGTGCCGTTCCTTCTTCTTTGCGCCAGATCCGACTTCAACTCTGGATTTGACCCTCTATACGGTCTCGGACGCTCTCGGTGTGAACTAGAGAGTTGTAGGGAATCGAGTCAGCTACGCAACGCCATGTAGCTCGTATTTTCCTGATCAACGGTCAATTCCCAGCTCTCCGTCGAGTGTCCAAGGGTCTGAATTGTCATTGTGGAGTTTTCGGCGCAAAACACCGTCTTTAATGCACGTTTCTTCCAAGAGCTCCCGAAACACCTGAAATGCAGAACAACACTAAAAAGTAACTGTTCGCATAAAAATGTATCGAAATAAATGGGATTAGTCGATTCGACGAGTCGTATAAATACGACTCATCAAACCACCCCACACTTAAACTTGCTCGTCCCGAACAAGGACTAAGTCATAGAAGGAAACTAACTGTAACTCCACAATTTTTTTCGACGTCCTGGATAATGCTACATGAATATGAGCTGCTAGTCTAGACTCGCTTTTCTATGCATAACTCAATCGCTACTAAAATCATTATGCTCAACACAGAATTAACCTTGATACATGTTACCCTTGAGCCGAAATTCAAATCAATTCGGATGAATGGGAGATAGTCCTCTTTAGACCCATGATCTGCATTCGCTGTTCCGAACTCTCGCTATATGGTTATACTTCATTGCTTTTTCTTGCACGTGATTCGTTCGAGCTTCAAGGATTTGAGTTCTTTTGTGGACAGCTTTTGTAGTGAGTTGTCTTTTGATGGATCATCGGTGTACTTCACTTGTTGCGTGTAAAACTTCACAAATAATTGAATTTCGTTTCTTTTGCTACTGATTGTGACTGCTTGTCCGTGACTCTGCTCTTTTGACGGAGGTCCAATCATCGCCCGCAAGCATATGGAAATACCTCACTGCTCTCCCTCATCCTCGTCCTTTCGACGCGAGTCAAGCCGAGGGTCGCTCGTCTATTTTCCCGGCTACTCGGACTAGAGTTTGGACGGTGTGATGTTTTCCCGTCCCACCTAACCGCATCAGCACTGCAGTGGCGGAGCAGACTCTTAACCATGTTGCCTCGAAGTGCTAGCCTCCACGAAATCCATATAACCATACAACTCGAAATTCGGTCCTTTGAATGCTTCGTCAAGTCTCTCTAGGACATTTCTATCAACTCCACATCCCTGTTCATCTCAACTCAAAAGGACACGTAGTACGATAAATTCACATGTAGTCACATAATTCAAATTCCACGAGAAAAATACATGTAATCAGCATCATGAATTTCACATACTCATACTTCAATACTGCAATTCCAAGAACAGAGAGATTTCATACTTCATCAAATTTTTTTTTTTTTCAAAAGAAACGTGCAGACACAGTACAATATGCAAGAAAAATAAACGTGCAGACACAACAAACAGACTCTCCCACCCCACACTTTTGAACCAAGCCGTGTCCTCACGGTACGACTTCAGTTCAAAGACAACAGACAATGCAGACATAACAAACTGACGGACTCTGACAAAGAGAAAAAGAAACAAAGAAAAAGGAAAGGGAAATAGGCACTCCCCTAGTCAGAATCTGACGATGAAGCTGGATGAGGAATAGCAAACTCCGGAGGAATTGGATCTCCGAACTCCCATCCTGGTGGTGCTGGCACTGGCTGTGTCCCTGGTGGCAGTAAAAACTGTAATGCTCGAGCCACATTGAAGGCTATGTCTAGCTGCTGCCTAGGAGGCACAGCTGCTGGTGGCTCTAGTGCACTGGCACGTCTCTGTCGAGCTGTGGAGGACTCCCCTCTCTCTCGTGTAGGATGTCGGCGGGTAGCAGCTGATGAGGACTCAGTCTGTCCCTAGGAGCAGAGAGGCGGCGCCGATCAGTAGGCATAGCTGTGTGGTATCTCGGATCATCATGGTACGTCCAGGCGTACTGCTCCCTCCTGCGGGGACGCCTACGAATAGCATGTCCACTGGTGAAGTATTCAATGTCAAACTCAGCCGGAGGGATGTACTGATGAGTCTCCAAGCGAGGCTGCCCGTGTAGACGGTGCAGCATGAATGTGATCATCCCTCCGCATGCTATCGGTCCTGTCGACGGAAGGCGGCGCTCCCAGAAATGGCATGCTAAGTGGAAAAAGTCGAGCGGCTGCCCTTGGTCAAAGGCATTCAAGCAGATCATGTCGGGGAAGGTCACCTTGTCGCCCCCGTTATCTCTGGCATATAGCGTGCCTCCTAACACCCGCTGTAAGTAGTACAATGCAGGGTCCCGAATACATTTCGCCCTCGAATCAGATGGCTGAAATACACCGGCATCGTCCACCCTAATTCTGGCCCAAGCATCTACCAATCGGACTTCATCACGAACGAAATTTCCATCTGCGGGCCAACCGAATACTTCCTTCACCTGTGCGGGGAGAGTGTGATAGAACTCGCCTCGGTGCCTGTAGCGAATACCCTCATGGTCCTGTCTCCCTACATAGTTGAAGGATGCTAAGAACTCGCAAGTGTCCTCGACATCTGTCTCATGGCTGAGGGTGAGAAGGCCTGGCCATCCACTAACCCGAAGTATCTCTCGGACCCGCTCTTCAAACCCACTGTTACTCAAAAATTCGGCCTCCACAAATGTGCTGGCCACGTGCCGTTTGGCCATAAATTTAGCATACAACTCCTCGAACGATAGCTCTCGTGCCTCTCGTGGCGGCATAGTTAATCACAGCTCAAAACCGAAGAAAACTGCACTTGGTCAACACTGGTTCAGAGCGTCTCGCGTTCGCTCGACGCGTTATCCACCGCGTTCGTTAGACACGTTAACTAATGTTGAAGATGAACGCGGCAATCTAATGTTTCTCCCGAACGCGTCAAACCTGCACTTCGTCTTCCCCGATCGGTTGTCCGATTTGCAACTCCGAAACCGAACCCTTAATCACCTTTTCTTCACCAAAACCCGACTGAATATCCCTCTATGACTCTTTCCAACAATCCAAATCTTGAATATCCAATTTAGCCGACCAAATTTTGTACGAACGGAGGTTTACCTTGAATTCGGTTTCGTAACCATCCGATTTGAAGAATAGCTCTGGGAATGATTGTGGTTGTTGATCTGAGCAATCTTACTGTGAAATCCTCTCGCAAAAGCCTCAAAAAATTCGTGGCGAGTTGGGCGTTCGAGCGGCTGGGCGTTTGATGTTTGGGTGGACGAGATGAGAGAAGCTCGACATTAGGGTTTTTACGCGGGTCAACGATCGAACGCGTTCGAAAGAGACGTTATAATTTGGTCAACGTACTAATGTCGACTCCGAACGCGACGGTAATGTAAAAACTGGACGCGGCGATAATGTAGCATTCGAACGCGAACCGCACTGAGTGGTACCTGTATTTCATCTGCAAAACAGCTTCTTTTCACAAAAACCAAGTCAAGATAGACCGGTTAGATGACACAAAACTAAATAAGACTCGAAATCGTAACGAAAGACTCGAAAACAGAGGAAAATAAGAAAAAACAAAAAAATTTGCCGGGCTGCCTCCCTGCGAGCGCCTTTGTTTTACGTCGTTGGCTCGACGGTACCTCATTATGCTTCAGTGGGAGGCTCGAGTTCAACTTGTTGAGCAGGTGGTACGGCTTCGCCTTGATAGTGCTTCACCCGTTGTCCATTCACCTTGAAGATGTCTCCATTCCTCGGGTTCTCCAGCTCAAGTGCTCCATGGTTGAAAACCTTCGTCACCGTGTAGGGACCTGTCCATCTAGAACGCAGTTTGCCAGGCATTAGTCGTAAACGTGAAGAAAATAAAAGTACCTGCTGGCCAATCTCAAATGTGCGTCGTAGGATGAACTTGTCATGGTACAGCTTGGTCCGCGCCTTGTAGTCTGATTGGCTGTCATAAGCCTCTAGGCGCAGCTCCTCAAGCTGACAGAGCTGTAACTTCCTCTCCAGTCCGGCTTTCTTCAAATCAAAGTTGCACGTCTTAAGGGCCCAAAAGGCTCTGTGCTCCAGCTCGACCGGGAGGTGACATGCCTTTCCATACACCAGTCGGAAAGGCGAGGTGCCTATTGGTGTCTTGTAGGCTGTCCTGTACGCCCAAAGTGCATCATCTAGTCTCTGACTCCAGTCCTTCCTAGTCGGTTTCACCATTTTTTCTAGAATCCTCTTAATTTCTCGGTTAGAGATCTCTGCTTGTCCATTCGTCTGAGGGTGATAGGCTGTGGAAGTGCGGTGGTGAACGTGGTACTGTTTCATAGTTGTTGTCATCAGCCTGTTGCAGAAATGCGTCCCTTGATCACTGATTATGGCTTTAGGCACTCCGTATCTGCAAAATATGTTAGTGCGAAGAAAATCCACAACAGTTTTAGCATCATCGCATCTAGTAGCCTTAGCCTCTACCCATTTAGACACATAGTCCACTGCAACTAGAATATACAGGTAACCAAACGATGCAGGAAAAGGACCCATAAAATCAATCCCCCATATGTCAAAGACATCGTCAACTATAATAGGCATTTGGGGCATCTCGTTCCTAGCAGAAATATTACCTACTCGCTGGCATCTATCGCATCGCTTACAATGATCGTAGGCATCTCTAAACACATGTGGCCAATAAAAACCACTGTCTAAAATTTTTCTGCTAGTCCTCTTGGGGCCAAAGTGACCACCACATGCATGCTCATGACAGAAACTAAGCACTGAAGCAATCTCATCATCAGGAATACACCGCCTAAGTATTTGGTCTACGCCAATTTTCCATAAATACGGGTCATCCCACACATAGTATTTCGAATCATGCTTAAGTTTCAGACACTGAGCTTTTGAGTAAGAGGGTGGGAATTTACCTCCGACCAGGTAGTTCACAATGGGAGCGTACCATGGCACTTTACCTGTGAGAGCATACAAGTGCTCATCTGGGAAGGTCTCTGTGATCTGTCCTGCATCCTCGTCTCGTACTAATCGACTCAGGTGGTCAGCTACGGTGTTTTCTATCCCCTTCTTGTCTTTGATCTCTAGGTCAAATTCCTGTAGCAGCAAAATCCATCTGATCAGCCGCGGCTTGGCCTGTTTCTTCGTCATTAGGTACCTGATAGCTGCATGATCAGAGAAAACAACTACTTTAGTACCAAGCAAATAAGACCGAAATTTCTCCAACGCGAAAACCACTGCTAGTAATTCTTTCTCAGTGGTCGAGTAGTTTCGCTGAGCTGCATCTAGAGTCCTCGAAGCGTAGTAAATCACTACTGGCTTTTTGTCCACCCTCTGGCCTAGTACAGCTCCCACAGCATAGTCGCTGGCGTCGCACATGATCTCAAATGGCTGGTCCCAATCTGGTGCTCGAATGATAGGCGTGCTGGTAAGTGCCTGTTTCAGCTCGTCGAAGGCCTCCCTGCATAAGTCTGTAAACTCAAAAGGAACATCCTTCTGCAAAAGGTTAGATAAAGGCAGAGCCTTCTTCGAGAAATCCTTAATAAATCGACGATAAAAACCAGCATGCCCAAGAAAAGATTTTATATCACGCACCGTAGAAGGGTAAGGCAGAGTAAGAATTAAATCAATTTTCGCTTTGTCTACCTTAATACCTTCGTGTGAAACAATATGACCAAGGACCACACCATGAGTAACCATAAAATGACACTTCTCATAATTGAGCACCAAATTCATAGAAACGCAACGCTCTAGTACTCTACTCAAGTTATCCAAACATGCATCGAAAGTGTCACCATAAATAGTGAAATCATCCATAAACACCTCAATAAAAACACCTATCATGTCAGAAAAAATGCTAGTAACTACCCGCTGAAAAGTACCGGGTGCGTTACACAATCCAAAAGACATACGTCTGAAAGCAAACGTACCGAAGGGACATGTAAAGGTAGTCTTTTCCTGGTCCTCAGGTGCGATGGGAATTTGATTGTACCCAGAAAATCCATCGAGAAAGCAAAAATAAGGCTTACCTGCCAGCCTGTCAAGCATCTGGTCAATAAACGGAAGAGGAAAGTGATCCTTACGCGTCACGGCATTCAGCTTCCTGTAATCGATGCACATGCGCCATCCGTTCTTGACTCTAGTAGTCACCATTTCACCTGCAGCATTCTTCTCAACTGTAATCCCTGTCTTCTTCGGGACTACATGAACTGGACTCACCCACTGACTGTCTGAGATCGGGTAAATCACATCCGCATCCAGCAATTTCTGGATTTCTTTCTGCACAACCTCCATCATAACCGGGTTTAGCCTCCTCTGAGGCTCTCTGGAAGTCTTGGCTCCATCCTCCAACAAAATACGGTGCATGCACACAATTGGGCTAATTCCTCTGATGTCTGCAAGTGTCCATCCAATAGCGAGCTTGTGGCTACTCAGCACCTCGATCAATCGCCTCTCCTGGGCTGTTTCTAGCCCGTTTTTGATGATGACCGGCAGCGTGTTGTTCTCCCCCAGGAACGCATATTTCAGGTGCTCAGGTAGAGGTTTCAGTTCCAGTTCAGGTGCCTGCACAGTAGAAGGCAAAAACACGTTAGATTTAAATAAACGAACCTCATTAACTTCATACCTGGGTGTGAGTGGTCGTGCAATTGCCAGCTCAGACAGCACATCAAGAATCGTCTCAGCGAACTCGTATGAGTCCTCGTGCGAGTAGACTGCTCTCCCTAGTGCGAGCTCGAGTGGGTCCGCTCCTCTCTCCGGTGTCACTTCCTGGACAAGATCGTCCAGCGCATCTAGAGCGTGTACCGAGGCAAAATCTGGTGGGTGTTTCATGGCCTGGAAAATATCGAAGCGAATCACTTCGCCCTCCACCTCCATGGAAAGTGTGCCGCTGTCACAGTCGATCTTCATCCTTGAAGTTTTTAAGAATGGACGACCTAGTAAAATAGGAGCGTGATCCGTCGGGTCGCTGCTGTCCATCTTAAGCACGTAAAAATCAGCGGGGAACACCAGTTCCCCCACCTGCACTAGAACGTCCTCGATTTTGCCTTCCGGCTGCTTACATGATCTGTCTGCTAGCTGTATGGTTAGACCTGCAGGTTCTAATGGACCAATACGAAGACAAGAATATATAGAATATGGCAGCACATTAATAGAGGCACCAAGATCGAGCATGCAATTTTCAATACGTATGTTACCGATAGTGCAAGGAATAGTATAGGTGCCAGGATCACCACATTTTGGGGGTACCTTGCGCTGAATGACAGCGGAGACGTTCTTACTCAGCAATTCCTGGTCGTCACGAGTGGATCGCCTTCGGTTGGTGCATAACTCCTTTAAGAACTTTGCATAGCGCGGAATTTGCTTGATCGCCTCGAGGAGTGGGATATTGATTTCCACCTTGCTAAATAGCTCCCACACATCCTTATCCATCATATGCTTCTTTGGGGCTCTGACCTGCACGGGAAACGGAAGAGAAAAGTCAGATTTGGAATTTCCAGCAGTAGCGATCGCGTTCGGGCTCAACGTTACAGGCGCGTCCGTGTCGGACATTAACGGCGCGTTCGCGTCGGACATTAGCGGCGCGCTAATGTCTCTTGCGGGCGCGATCCGCACTGTTTCAGCCTCCTTTTCGCTGTTGTTCAATTCTTTGCCGCTTCTGAGTGTGACTGCATTGACGTTGCTTTTCGGGTTTGGAATGGTCTGCGACGGAAGCCTTCCCGGATCGTTCTTCAGCTCAGAAACTGTAGTGGCTATCTGGGACATCTGCTTAGACAGCTCGGAAATTGCTCCATCGGTCTTGGCCTGATTTTGCTGTACCGTGGCGGCCAACTGCTGGGTGCTTGCTGCCAGCTCTTTCACTATATCCTCCAAAGACATGTTAGAACCGTGGTTGCTAGAACTCGCTTGGTTGTAATTCTGTCCTCGCTGCTGATATTGGTTCTGATTATTATAGCTGCCTTGTTGTTGACGATACGGAGGTCGATAATATTGCTGCTGCTGCTGGGACTGCTGGGCTGGTTCCTTTGTCGTGTTATTGTTGTTGTCTCTCCAGCTGAACCCATTAGCTGCTAGCCCGAATTTTTGCTGTTGCGGGCGGTTGTCGTAGTGCTGATAACCTCCCACAGCATTGACATCTCCATGCTCGTCCTCCTGTAGGCTAGGGCACGCATCCGTTTTGTGATTAGTTGCAGAGCAGAATTCACAAGCCTTCACCTGAGCTACCTGATTAGTCACCAGCAGTTTCACCATCTCCCTCAATTCCTTCAGCTCATCAGAGGCTGGTGCAGTTTCAGCCCTTGAGATGTTCCTAGTCCTGCTGAAGTCTTCCTCCTTGTTTGACTCATCTTGAAACCTAGCATTCTCAGCCACCTCCATGATCTTTCTCCGTACTCCAGCTGGGGACAGGTTCATAATGGTGCTTCCAGCCGAGGCATCTAGCAGTTTTCGATCGAGTCGCCTTAGTCCATCGAGCATGTACTCCACTATTAGCTTCTCAGGAAGTCCGAGGTTGCAGCAGCTGTGCTCTAAGGCGTTGAACTTCTCCACATACTCGTACATCGTCTCGTTGGGCCCTTGTCGGAGTTCTTGCAGCTGCCTTCTGATTTGCATGGCTCGGCCTGCGGGATAATACTTGTTGAGAAATTTCTTCTGCATCTGATCCCATGTATGTATGCTACCTGCAGGCAAGGAAAGAAACCAGTCATTAGCAGAGTCTACTAGTGAAAAATAGAAAGCTTTTAATTTGAAGTCCTCGACTTCGACTCCGTATGGCCTGAGGTTCTGGCATATCCCATGATAGCGCTGCAGATGAGCTGTGGCCGACTCTCCTTTGATTCCTGAGAACTTGGGTAGGTGGTGCACGATCGCCGTGTTGATGGTTATTGCTTCTAGGTCTGGCCCTTCGTATATGCACCAAGACTGGTTCCGAAAGTTTGGGGCAGACAGCTCCCCCATGGTGGGCTCTCGGTAGTAGTTCTCTCCGTGATAATCTTCCCTGATGAGAGGCTGCTGTAGTGGATGCTGTGGGGCGACGCGCTGAAGAGGCGGCTGCTGAGGTCTTGCTGGGGCCGGCGGCTGTAGCGGTGCTGGGGGAGGTGGTTGCCTCGGGCCAGCACCGTTTTGTTCCACTGGTAGCCTTTGATTCATCCTGGCGGCCTCCCTGTCCGCACGGTTCCTGTCTCGAATGAGTTGCTCCGGGTCATCATAGAATGGAGGTAGAATTGCGTTTTCATTGACCGGAGCGAGCTCGTTGTTGTTGTTCTGGTCATCACCAACCTGACTACCTGCGTGAGACATGATGAAACAAGTAGCAAGCACGAAAAAATAACTAAGTAACAATAAATATAAAAAAGAAAATAAAAACAAAAAGAAACAACTTCACCGAAGCGCAGCTCCCCGGCAACGGCGCCAAAATTTGACAGGCGTCGTTTGACCTCTCAAATTTGTATTTATATTTTTCCCTGCAATATGCTAGTAAAGCGGCAAGCAGGGGTCGAACCCTAGAGAGCTGGTGTGGTTCAGTTGTCCTGTAAACAAAGTTGATTGGGTTTTTTTTGTAAGCAAGTGTAAGAAAGCACAAGAGAAAATAATAACGAGGATTTCAATCAGCGAGAAAATTCAGTCTAGGGTTTCTTTTGTGACACGTTCATCATCGATATCTAATGATCAATTTTATATTTCAAAGTGTGGTTGTTCCGACAAAGGGTAACAACCCAACTATCCCGACAAAGGTGATAAGCCACAACCTAACCCGACAAAAGTGCTAGACTTCTAGTTCTTTCCTAAACTAAGCAATCCGACAAAGGTATTATTTAGCTTAGATGTTACTATCTACCTTTACGACAAAGTATCCAGTAAATATTAACGGTAAGAATTAATTGTTCAATTAAGCTTTGCGACAAAGCTTCCACTTAATCTAACAATTTAATTCGTAAGAATGAGCACAAGAACTAGTGAAATATAAAATAGCATTAAGAAGGAAAATCTCAAAACGTGTTCACAATATACGAAACCCTAAACCGAAAGAGAAATTTAGCTACTCATTGTCATGGCAATAATCACAAGTATTTTTGGATGAAAGTAAATAGAAATTTTCTGTATCGCCGAAATCCTCGCGTTCTTCGTCTTCTCCAGAGCTGTCTCAGTCTTCGTAGAATGATTGATGATTTGATACTGAAAATCCTAGCCCAAGCTTCTTGTTTATAATAAACTGGGTTTCCAAATCTGGTTTTGGGCTTGAATTATCAAGTATCGGACTTGCTGACGTCATCAAACGGCCTGCTGACGTCAGCCCTCGTCGACTGGTCGCGTTCGGCAGCAACATTAACGGCGCGTTCGCAGTCAAGATTAGCGTTAATGCTAATGTCTCTTGCGGACGCGATCCGCACTGAGTGCCGTTCCTTCTTCTTTGCGCCAGATCCGACTTCAACTCTGGATTTGACCCTCTATACGGTCTCGGACGCTCTCGGTGTGAACTAGAGAGTTGTAGGGAATCGAGTCAGCTACGCAACGCCATGTAGCTCGTATTTTCCTGATCAACGGTCAATTCCCAGCTCTCCGTCGAGTGTCCAAGGGTCTGAATTGTCATTGTGGAGTTTTCGACGCAAAACACCGTCTTTAATGCACGTTTCTTCCAAGAGCTCCCGAAACACCTGAAATGCAAAACAACACTAAAAAGTAACTGTTCGCATAAAAATGTATCGAAATAAATGGGATTAGTCGATTCGACGAGTCGTATAAATACGACTCATCAAGGACACGGGTCCGTCTAAGTGTGGGGTGGGATGTTGTTGAGTCAGTTGTGTGTCGTGTCTTTTTTTTTCAATTTTTATGTCGCATGTCATGTGTCGTGATGAACTGATGATGTACTGCTATGCTTTCCTTTTATGTCAAAATCCCATTTCCAGTTTTGTATGACTATTGTGCTCATTTGACTAAAAATGCGAAATTTCAAAATTTTCGATGCTTTGTTCTTGTGAGTTGTGATATGCAGGGATGTGGAGTTGACAGAAATGTCCTAGAAAGGTACGGCAAGTTGCAGGAAATTCTGAGTTTTGGGTTCTGATGATTGAGAAAAGCGGTGGAGGTTGACGCTTCACTAGCCTAATCCTGAGAGTCTGCTCCGCCACTGCAGTGCTTATGCGGTTAGGTGGGACGGGAGAACATCACACCGTCCAATCTCTAGTCCGAGTAGCCGGGAAAAAAGACGAGCGACCCTCGGCTTGACTCGCGTGAAAAGGACGAGGATGAGAAAGAGCAGAAGGCGCAAATGATTATGTGGACAAGAAACAAATTCAAAAGCCGATAGCAATCCATCAAGTGAGAAGAAAATTAGAAATCTGATTGATTCAAACAAAGATGTGTCATTTATCAAAGTCCAGCTCAATGGTATGAAAGCAGTGAATTAATCGCGTGTCAGAGAAAGCCGCCGACTCAATCTAAAGACCGAAACTCAGAAAAGAATGCAATGTCCGTGGTACCTACAGGGGACTATCTCCCAAACATCCAAGGTCGTTTGAATTGCAACTCGCGAGGTAACAAGTATCGAAACATCTATGTTTGCTCGCATTGATAGAATTTTAAGCATGATAAGATTAGTTGCTGGATTTGGGATTGAGATGTAAAGATTAGCATGACTAGTGCATTGTAATTCATTCTATGGCTTTGTTCTTGTTCGGGACGAACAAGTTCAAGTGTGGGGTAGTTTGATGAGTCGTAGTTGTACGACTATTTTATGTGTTAAAACCCCGTCTTTTAGTGTTTGCCTGTATGTTATTTCACTACCTGTGTGTAGTTTTCGTTCTCAGGTACATTCGGAGACCATAGAAGGAATGCCGGCTAAAGAGAGCCTGTAGAAGAGGTTTTGCATCGAAGGAATGAAGTTCAAATGTTTGAAGACTGACTCAGTCGCGGCGCGCACGCCTGAACAATTAAGGGCGCGGACGTCTGCTGATTTACGGAAATGGTTGAGACGTCCGCGGGGACTAAATGAACAAGGCGTCCGCGGATGACAGCTGGCAGTCGAAATCATTATTGCACATTTGCAATCTCGAAAGAAAAACACAGAACTCGAGGGGACAGAGAACCAGGCGGCTGGATCTGGAGAAAGGAGAGAAAACCAGATCTAGGGTTAGGGAGTTCGAAGTTTCGGTTTGGAGAGAAGACTACTTGGAGTAGGATTTCGATTGAGGATTGGTTGCTGGGTTTGAGTGTTCGAGTAGAGCTGCAGATTGGTGGAGGATTCGTCAACAGTATTTTCGTTTCATTCGTACTCAATACTTGATGATGTATTCCATTACGATGAGTAGCTAAACTCATTTGTGTAGGCTAAAACTTGATATTGTGATGCTTTGATTTGAGACTCATATTGAATTTCTATGTTTTGTGTCATATTACTTTGCATTGTTCATGGATTTGATATGCTAGCATGAGTGGAACCCTAGCGGGGGAGTTCTTGTTAGTTTGCGGATTCCAATTATCACAGTTTACTAGCAACCTAGCGGGGATAGTAAACTAGGATACGAGTAATAGACCACTAGGATTAAACACCCTAGGACAACTTGTTCAATTCTTCATGCAACTCTAGCGAGTTAGGGTCTTGATTATCGCTAGCGCGAGATTGAGTACTAGAACTAGAACGGGGAGTACAACCTAGCGGGGAGCTCTAAGTTGTAAAACAATAGAAATCAATACGGATTTGTCAATGATTTAGTCTTGCATCACAGTGGAAAGTTCTAGCTTGCACTTCTCTTTGATATTACATACTCGAATTCGTGTGACTATTTCTCTATTGATAATTGATCGTGTTTTGATACTTGCGTTTTTATTTGACTTGTTCGGAATTTACCCCCCATTGTTACTTTTATACTTAGTGAAACAGATTCTCACACCGATCTCTGTGGATACGACCCGACTTACCACTTGCTAGTCGGATTACAAATTATTATTTTTGACGGGTACAACGACAGCCCGCCAGGTTGCAAAACCAAGAGCCGGGAACTTTCAGAACATGGGATCATCTAGCAAATTCCTTTCTTAACAAATTCTTTTCACCGTCAAGAACCAAGAAATTCACTGATTATATATTGACTTTCTCCCAAAGAGACAACGAGCCATTCCATCAAGCATATGATCGGTTCAAGCACTATTTGAGGGAATGCCCTCACCACAACTTCAGAAAAGCCGATCTTATGAGATATTTTTATCTTGATATGAGTAAAGAAGCTAAGAACCAAATGGACACGGCTAGTGGGGGTGCTATTATGGACTTACCGGCGACTCAAGGTTTCAAAATTGTGAACAAAATTGCTATAAACTCCGATAGATACCAAGGAGTGGATCATAAGAAAATGGCCAAGTCAAGAGAAGACTCCTCGAATTCTGCACTTAAGGATCAAATGGCGGATTTAACAAAGAAAGTGGAGAACATGATAAGTATGGTGAATTCCGTTGAGGCAACTAAGGCCAAGGCCGATAAAGAGAAAATCTCGGCGCAACAATCTTGCTTTCTATGTGCAAGCACGAGGCATTCTACAAAAAATTGCCCCGATGGACGATATGAAGATGATGATGATGGGTATGAGGAAGCCCACTATGTGAATCAACAAAGAAATTATGCTCAAAATTCGAATCCTATCACAAGAAACTATGAGCCTCCGCAAAGAAGAACGGCCGATGACTCCAATTTTACTCCTAAACCTCAAGGGCAAACTAATTATCAAGGGAATTACCAAAGGCAAGGGTATGGCTCTAACCAAAACCAAGGGCAAAACTCCTATTCAAATCAAGGCCAAGGTTCGAACCAAAATTCTCAATATCCTCAAGGGAATTATCAAAAGCCCTATCAAGCCAAGTCCAACATGAACGATCAAAGGAATTCCTCTTCTAACTCTCAAGATAGCTCTATAATGTCTATGATGGCGCAAATGATGGAAAGTAACAAGGAGAGCACTAGAAGAATGGAAGCAAAGATGGACGAAATAATGGCCGAGAACAAAAGACTTGCTAAAGAGAACTCTCATCTAAAACAAATAGGGAAGCTTCCCTCTCAACCGGACGTGAATTCCCTAGAACATATCGAAGCCATCACATTGAAAAGTGGAAAAGTCTTACCTCCTCCTCAAGGAAAACCAAGCCCTAATTCTAAGGAGATAGAAGCGGGAGTTGCCAATGAGAATTCCGAAGTTGAGCTTCAAGCTCCCACGGAGGAAGAGAAAAAAGAGGAAGAACCGGCTTTGACAAGGCATTATGTGCCAAAGATACCTTTTCCTCAAAGGCTAAATAAAAGTAAGTTAGACACTCATTTCCAAAGATTTGTGGAGATGTTGAAGAAGTTGTATGTCACTCTCCCATTCCATGAGGTAATCACCCAAAACCCTACTTATGCAAAGTTCTTAAAAGATATTGTGTCTAATCGTAGGGTTATTGAGGAATCTAGCATGGTAGCTTTGAATGTGGAGTGTAGTGCTATTGTTCAAAGTCGAATGCCTAAAAAGATGCAAGATAATGGGTCATTTTCTATTCCTATCTCTTTAGGAAAGGTCGAAATTGATAGGGCATTGTGTGACTTGGGAGCTAGCATTTCTTTAATTCCCTATTCCTTGTTTGAGCAAATTGACGTGGGTGAACTCCATCCCACCACTATTTCATTGAAACTAGCCGATAGAAGCTCTAGAATCCCTAGGGGAATTCTTAGGGATGTGCCCATTAAAGTTGGTAAATTCTTTATTCCCGTAGACTTCTATGTGCTAGAAATGGATGTTGAGCAAGAAATGCCCGTTATTCTTGGTAGGCCTTTTCTTAACACCGTTGAAGCGGTCATTAGATGTGGGGAAGGGTCTATTGAATTGAAGATAGGGGATGAAAAGTTGAAATTTTTTCTGAAAAATGCCATGAAAGCTCCCATTTCATCTTTTGAATGCAATGTGCTTGATGTATCTTGTGAAAATCTTGAGCTAACACCTTTTGAAAGCGAAGTCATGGAGTTAGATGACTCTAGTATGCTCTTTACTTCACTAATGGACATAGAAGATGAGGAAATGTGCGACTTAGCTTTGGCCGAAGAAGAACAATTATTGGATGCTCACGAAGGTGAAGGAAACCAAATGCCAAGAGGTAAGGAATTCGAAGGAGAGTTAAAAACTCTACCTTTGAATCGAAGGTATGAGTTTCTTAGGTCTAATTCTACGCATCCGGTTATAGTTGGTGCAACCTTGAATGCGCATGAAACGTCCAAACTTTTGCATGTCTTGAAAAATAATAGAAAAGCTTTGGGTTACTCTATTGATGATCTTAGGGGAATTAGCCCTTCATTATGCATGCATAGGATTAACGTTGACGAAAATGCAAAACCGTCTAGGGAGTTTCTAAGGAGATTGAACCCTAACCTTAGCAAGGTTGTCTTTAAAGAAATTACTAAGCTAAGAGATGCGGGAATCATCTATTCGGTCCCGGATTCGGAATGGGTAAGCCCCATCCATGTCGTCCCCAAAAAGGGAGGACTTACGGTTGTGCAAAACGATAAGGGAGAGCTAGTCCCTACGAGAACCGTAAATGGATGGAGGATTTGCATCGATTATAGAAAATTGAACAAAGCAACTAAGAAAGATCATTTCCCCATCCCTTTTATTGATCAAATGCTTGAGAGACTTGCCGGACATAAATATTTTTGTTTCCTAGATGGTTATAGCGGATTTCATCAAATTCCCATTTTGCCGGACGACCAAGGAAAGACTACATTTATATGTCCGTATGGAATTTTTGCATTTAGACGCATGCCCTTTGGGCTATGCAATGCACCGGGAACCTTCCAAAGATGCATGATGTCTATCTTTAGTGATTACATTGAGAAATGCATGGAAGTTTTCATGGATGACTTCTCTATCCATGGAACTTCATTCGATGATTGTCTAACTAACCTTTCTCATGTTCTTGCTAGGTGCATCGAAACAAATTTGGTGCTTTATTGGGAGAAATGTCATTTCATGGTTCAAGAAGGAATCGTGCTAGGACATTTGGTGTCTAAAAGGGGAGTCGAAGTTGATAAGGCAAAGGTTCAAGTCATTGAACAACTACCACCGCCACTAAATCAAAAAGGAGTTAGAAGTTTTCTGGGGCATGCCGGTTTTTACCGGAGATTTATTAAGGACTTCTCCAAAATTGCCAAGCCGTTAACTCACCTCCTTTGCAATGATGTGGAATTCAACTTTGATGAAGGATGCTTAGAAGCATTTGATAAGCTCAAGAAGGCTCTTGTATCGGCACCCATAGTGCAACCACCGAATTGGGATCTTCCATTCGAGCTTATGTGCGATGCAAGCGACTTTGCTATTGGAGCCGTCTTGGGACAAAGAGTGGATAAGAGACTCCATGTAGTCTACTATGTGAGCAAGGTGCTTGATAATGCTCAATTGAACTACACTACCACCGAGAAAGAGTTGCTAGCCGTGGTGTATGCTTTCGAAAAATTCCGACCATATCTCGTTGGGTCCAAGACAATTGTATACACGGATCACGCCGCTATTAAATATTTGATGGCAAAGAAAGATGCAAAGCCGAGACTCATTCGTTGGATTCTTCTCTTGCAAGAGTTCGATATTGACATCAAGGATAAGAAAGGGGTCGAAAATGTAGTGGCGGATCATCTTTCGAGACTTGAGCTTGAGCTTGATGATTCAAAAAGGCTCTCAACGCCTATCGAAGACTCCTTTATCGGAGAATATTTGATGAGTGTCCAAGATGATGCCCCGTGGTACGCGGATTACGTGAACTACGTGACTTGCCAAATCCTTCCACATAATCTTGATCACAATCAAAAGAGGAAGTTCTTGCACGACGTTTCGAGGTATTTTTGGGATGACCCATTCTTGTACAAGCTATGCAAATATGGAATTTATAGAACGTGTGTGCCCGAGGTAGATACAAAAGGAATTATATCTTGTGGTCATTCCTCGTCTTATGGTGGTCATGATTCCGCTTCCAAGACCACGGCTAAGATTCTCCAATCGGGATTTTATTGGCCGAGTTTGTTCAAAGATACATATGAGTTCGTTAAGTCTTGTAACGAGTGTCAAAGAACGGGCAATATTGCTAGAAGGGATGAAATGCCCCAGAAAGGCATCTTAGAAGTTGAAATATTCGATGTATGGGGCATAGATTTCGTAGGACCTCTACCATCTTCGCAAGGGAATAACTTTATTCTAGTAGCGGTGGATTACGTGTCTAAATGGGTTGAGGCCATAGCTTCCCCTTCTTGTGATGCTAAAGTGGTAATCAAGATGTTTAAGAAAACTATCTTCCCAAGATTTGGAGTGCCAAGAGTGGTGATAAGTGACAATGGTTCCCATTTCAAGGAAAAAAGATTCGAGTCTATGCTTAAGAAGAACGGGATATTCCATAGATGTTCTACTCCTTATCACCCCCAAGCGAATGGGCAAGTCGAAGTGTCTAACCGAGAAATAAAGAACATTTTGACAAAGATAGTCGGGAAATCCGGGAAGGATTGGGCGTTGAAGCTTGATGATGCCTTATGGGCTTACCGAACCGCTTTTAAGACACCAATCGGAATGTCTCCATACCGGTTGGTTTATGGAAAACCTTGCCATCTACCGGTAGAGCTTGAATACAAAGCCATGTGGGCTATCAAGGAATTGAATTTCGATATGAGAACTTCAGGAGAAAAGAGACTACTTCAACTCAATGAGTTGGATGAAATCAGATTGGACTCCTACGAGAGTTCAAGAATCTATAAGGAGAAAACTCGGAGATGGCATGACAAGCTCATTTTGAAGAAACAGTTCTCGGTAGGAGACAAAGACTTACTATTCAACTCAAAATTCAAGCTATTTCCCGGGAAGTTCAAGTCTAGGTGGTTTGGACCATATAGAATTCATAGAGTTTTCAACGATGGCCACCTAGAGCTAGTTGATAACCAAAAGAATGTCTTCATAGCGAATGGGCAGAGAGTTAAAATCTATCACGCTGCGGAGGGAGACCAAGACATGTTAGAAGCACCCTCGTGAATGCTATACGCAATACCGCTAGAGAAGGGATCCCGCTCGGGACTTCTCTTAGTGTGCTTCTCGATACATAAAGATTCGGCTCGGTCTTTGCCAAGACGTTAAACTAGGCCCTCTCGGGAGGTGACCCGTTGTAAGTGTTCATTTCCGTGCAATTTTTTGCATGCTTGGTGTATTTTGAGAGCCAACCTTCTCTGAGCACTTGAGCCGGCCGGGTCAATTTCCCCTTATACTTGCAGCCGGCCGGTTCACATCTGCTATGAACTTCCTTAACTTTCGGAGTAACTCAACCGCCCGGTTCGACTTCTTCCCACACCCCCAGCCGCCCGGCTCAGCTCTGTGTTTGGTCACTCAAAGTCTCGGAGACACTCAACCGGCCGGCTCCCAATTAGCCAGTAACTCAACCGGCCGGTTCAATCCGTCCTCCCAAGCATGATATTTGTGCAACTTCAAAAATGCCAAAACCTTTGGGAAGTGAATTGTTTGCTCAGTGTCTTGGAGCTTGGGTGTGTCTTTTAGACTTTACCTTGAGAGCCTTTGAAGGACTAGCATGTGAATAGAGGTGGAGACCACAATGGGAGAGTACCATTTGATCACTCATGCATGAGGAAAGACTTCAAATGAAGGAAAGCTTTGATCCAAGAGTCCTCCATTGTGCACATGACAATGGAGAAGTACTATTTGGAGTATGCTCCATGCAATAGTCACACCATTGCTCATTAATGCATCCATAGCTTGGAAACCACAATAATGCAAAGGCATTGCTCAACAGGTAATCAAAAACCACCTCCACACTTAGCCTATAAATGCATGGCCATTTCCTTCCCAATCTCTCACACCACAACCAAGCAAACACACATCATTCCACCAAGCATGAGCAATCAAGGAAGAGGAAGGAGATCAAGGACTAGCCCTACACCGATTATGCTTGCCCTCCCGGGCAACTTGCCTTTTGCTAGACCCATGGCTTATCCTCCATCTAGCTTGGTGATTCGTGAGCTCACCCCTCCTCAACAAGCGAAATACCGCACCCTTGAAAGCTACTTTGAAGTCAAAGCTACTCCGTTCCCCAACCTAGACGATCTGCGAAATCTCGGTCTCTACTACGAGATTTTCAATAGGCTCATCGACCATGGACTGAAGTTTTTCCTTGATGCAAACCCGGGTACCTACCCCCCTATGGTTCTAGAGTTCCTATCATCTTTCGATGTGGGAACCGACGATAGATCCGGGGCGATCAACTCTTGGACTTTCAACTTGGGTGGAATCCGGCTCACTCTATCTAAATTCGAGGTTAGCTATTACATGGGTATACCCGATGAGGGAGTCGTCATGACCTACACCTAAAATGAAAGGCGAGATTTCTGGTTAAAAATTGCTCATCCACCTCCCGAGGGCTATGAGCTTGCCCTTCCCACTAGCTTGATATTCCGCCCCGTCTGGAAGATCCTCCACTACTTGGTGGTGAGCACGATCAGTGGGAGAGAAGACGAAGAAAGCCACGTCACAATGGAGGAACTGGACATCCTCATAAGCATCTACGAGGGGAACGTGGTGGACTGGTTTAGCATTCTCTCCAAGAAGTTCAAGAGCTACACCAACCCAAGAATAAGACCCAGTCATGTGATAGGAGGAAGTTCCCTCGTGACAAGGCTAGCACTCGCTATAGGGATTCGAGTTGAAGGAGCAATGCTAGGGGAAGTCGAGAGAGCAATGGTGCGATTTGTGACAACGGATGACGGTTTAGCCATGTTCTCTTCGTCCACTTAGTGAAATGACGCCCGAGCATCAAGAGACGGTTTGAGTGAGGAACGTTTAGCGCGCGCTGTTGAAATAATAAATGTGGCGTTTGTTCGTGTGTGTAGTTGGATGATCTTTGAAATTCGGTTGGCCACCTTCAAGATGTACTCTGAATCTCTAAATAAATTGGCTTTTGTGTTAAAATTTTTAAGTGTGGAGTGTTTCTCTCTGAGTCCTTGAGCCGCCCGGCTCAAATACAGCCCCTATCCTCCAGCCGGCCGGCTCAATCTGGTCACAATCACTCGAACTCTCTGAGATGTTGAGCCGCCCGGCTCAATTTTCCCTTACACTCTCAGCCGCCCGGCTCGCATCTGGGTTTCACCTCTAGAACTCTCGGAGCCTTTGAGCCGCCCGGCTCAACTTACTCCTTTGCGCCCAACCGGCCGGCTCAGATCTGCTTATCTGAACCCTAAGCTCTAATTTTGAAATCATTCTCCGCGCTCCATCCCCTCTCATCCGCCGCCGCCCACATCCCCGACCTGCTCGTCCACCCGACGACCTGCTAGTGCACCCATCCCACTCCCGTCGACTGCTCCCAGCAATCATCGCTCACCCGCGCGCCGCCCACTCCGTCCGCTAACCCGCCAGATGCTCCAAGCTCCAAGCTCGACCTCTAAATCTCAGCCGGCATCTTCCATCTTCAGGCTTCAATCGTCTCGTCCCCTCATCGCTTCAAATGGCTAGAGATGGTGCTCGAGCCACACCCAAGTCCACTGCGCCTGCCAAAACCGGACATTCCCAATTGTTCAATGATTCTGCCGGCGATGGAGAAGATATGAGGAGGAGCAATCCACCGCGAAATGCAACCAGACGACGAGCCTTTAGTCCAACTTTTCTTGAGTGTTACACTACCAAAGGCATGCGACTATCAATTCCCAACTTCTATAAGTCACATCTAAGTTGCAATTCCCCTTTACATGATTTAGAGTCTAAAACTAAACTAGCTCTATTGAATGCTCTTTCTTGTGGATCAATATTCATTGCTATCTTGTGCCTATCTAGCAATCTAAATATTTTTTTACGCATGATTTGAAAAGTTTTAGAAAGCACGCTTTGAAAACTTCATGAAAACTTAAACCTCTCTATTGCTTTTAGGTGACTTTAGTTCTCTTGCCTCGTGCCGTGTTTGTGGTTATTTCTCACACATTCCATATTTACATTGGGCATATTGTCAAGTTGTAAGTGTGGAGTCAAAAGAGGGCGAAAAATAGGCCCCATCAAAAATGATTTGCATGGTCAAAGAGGGCAAAACCCCGACTAAAAACTTTCTCGAGTACTAGAGAAGTTTTATTGCAAAAAGATACAAATGCCGGGGGTTAGGAAGAAAAGTTCCCCCTCGAAAGCATTTGTAGGCCAAAGGCCATTTCAAAAAAAAAATTAAAAAATTAAAAATTAAAAGAACACTCAAACTTGACTTTATGCCTTTCCATCGTCTCTTATATGTGTGAATTCACCACGTGCACTGTGTGCTAGCAAGTTGAGCTTTAGGACGACCCTTGTGATTTCACGTTAGCTATTGATTGGTTTATGCTTGTTTTAAGAACTCTCGTTGTCAAACTCCTCTTTCCTTATGGATTACGACCTTAGCGTCTAAAACTTGGAAATGAGTTTATATCGTGAGCCCGTGGACTAGCCCTAGCTAGCATAGGTGATCGATTGACATTTTTGTGCAAAAGCCTTAACCGTATTTCAAAATCCTTGCAATGAAAATGAATAGACTTCTAGGTGAGGCACTTGATAGCTCTAGTATTGATCTCCTTGGATATGCACCCTCATGTGATCTTAAACGGTTTGAAAACTCTCTTGAAATGTGTGGTGATTGCAATGCTAGTTTGGGATGTGTAGTAAGTTTTGAGAAATTCATGCCTTAATTGTTAAACGCTCTTGCCTTGCACTCTTATGGGATAAATGCATGTGGGATTTGTGAGTATTCCCAGTTCTGAAAACTCTCTCGAGACTATAACTCGTCCACTAGGGTAGCCTAGGGGTTTAAAGGCTTGGTGCATTCGCTAAATGCACTCGTGTCACCTACGAAAGTGGTTAGTTAGGAGTTGATTAGTTTCTTAGTATTTTTAGTTAGATTCCGTGACCTTATGGAGTTTTCCTTGGACCAATCCTAAGGGAGTGAAATGCACTCGTGTTGTTGACCTCTATGATTAGTTTGCTCGGGACGATCAAACATTAAGTGTGGAGTGTTTTGATAGCGCTAAAATATATGCACTTTAGGCAATCTCTACGCTTAGTGTTTCGATCATTTTATCTCGATTTCATTTGCTATTTGATGCTTTGTGGTTCATTTCAGGAAAATTACAGAGTTTATACTAAGAGCACAAGTTAGCAGTGATTTTGGAGCAAAACCGAACTTTTGGAGCAAAAAGTGCCCAAGGAGGAGAGCCAACCGGCCGGCTGAGCTTCATTCACATTTTGAACCGGCCGGTTCAACAGCCCCGAGAGTCCCATGTCATCCTCCCCTGCTCGAACCGGCCGGCTGAATCCTCTTCTCCTTTTTGAACCGGCCGGCTGAAATGCTCCGAAACTTTCCATGTCAACTTCCCCTGCTCGAGCCGGCCGGCTCAAAATCCTTCACTCAGTTCAACCGGCCGGTTTAGCTGCTGTCAAGACAGAATTTTACTGATGGGCTATAAATAGAAACTTAGGGTTTCTGAACAAGGGGACTTTTTTGGGGGGATTTTCAAGGCAGATTTCTTGGGCATTTGGAGCAGTTTTCTTGGGAAAGAAGATAGAGATTTAAGAGTCATCAACAACACAAAGATCTAATCACCTAGGGTTATTGGATCTCCATATTGGTTCTAGATTTCTAAACTCTCTTTTCCATATGGGTTTTTGCTCTTTCATGGATGTTTTTGTTTGTAACCTCACTATGAGTGAGTAGTGACCTTGGTTGGGGATCTATGAACCCCCTAGACATGTTTGTGACATTGTAAACACTATGGATGCTATTGATGAATGATTTGCACATGTTTCTTCTTCATTTGAACTTAACTCTTCAAGTTGCATATAAGGTGTTTGTGAAATGTCCTCAATAGGAACTTTGCTTGATTTCATGTTTGATGTAGCTCACGTTGAAAAGCATGATTTCAATGAACTAAATGAAGAAGCATTAGGGTTTTTGTGTTACATGGCGACACTCTAATCTTAATGAGAATGGCTTGAACTTAACAAGAGCATGATTATCTAGCCAATAGAGCGCGAGTGTGAGGCTAGACATTCATATTCTATAATACCAATAGAGCGCGAGTGCGAGGTATTATCCGAGATGTAACCTCTTAGTACTAAGTCGTAGCGCGAGTTGAACTTAGCATTAATGTTGCATGGCTAGATTCTAAGAATGTGCATGTGATTTCATCAATGGTGTCCTATTTTACCGTCACAATAATTGTCTAGGTGGAGAAATAGATCCCTAGTCATCCCTTAATTGATTGTTAACCTCTTTAAGTTGATCAAACCCCTCTTTTGGATAGTAAACCTTGCTATCGTCCTTTTAAAGGAACAAACCCCCCCAAACCATAGACAATCTAGTTATATCTTTAGCATTATTAGTTTAATCACCTATCCTTTGGGTTCGACCTCGGATTTCCCCGAGTCATTACAAATGTTTTGATTAATCGTGACTAGCATAAGTATTCGATTTTCTTATTGAATATTTACACTATATTATCGAGTGATCACATTTCAAAATAAGAGATGTTGCTTCGCACGTCTAGTTCTTAGGCGGCTGAACTTGCACAAAAGATTTGATTGATGATCCCCTTTTTTCTCTATAAGACAAGAAACTCAAAAACGAGAGTGTTAAGCACACAAGTTAAAGAAATCATCATCGTAAACATGTCAGTATCATGCAAGTCAACTCATAATTCATCAAAAGAACGCATCAGATGAGCATGCGAACGCATGCTTGGGTCTGTGCGAACGCACAAGTGCATGCAGTAGCATGGATTTCTCGTGCGAACGCATGGACTCAGGCGACCAAAGCACAAAGAGGAAATAAACTAGGCATGCAGACGCATGCTTGGGCTTGTGCGAACTCACAGTACTGGGCAGTGGCATTGATTTTATGTGCGAGCGCATGAAATCTATGCAAGCACAACGAAATGAAGAAAAAGCCAATTATGCGAACGCATGGATTTACGGACAAGAATTTCTAAGCCAATCTCAAATCGTACATTAACACTCATGCACAAAATTTCAACACCCCACACTTGAAGCAAATAGAAATCCAATCAAAATAGATATACTTAAAGATCAGGGGAGAAACACTCACAAGCCTAGTTTAACGTCTTGGCTAAGACGGAGCCGATTCTCCTCATAACAATTAGAAGCACACTTGAGGAGTCTTATGCAAAGATCCCTCCTCAAGCGGATATGTTGAGAAGTAGAGGAGTCAATCCGGGTTCTTTGAAGAGTTGTAAGCGACTTGCTTAATAGCTTTTGTCCAAGGTGATGTTTGTTTCTCATTCCTCGCCGTTTTAGCATTGGCTTTTCTTTTTACCCCATCATGGTATGAGGGCAACTTATAGTGATCAAGAGAAGGGTCCTTATCGGGATCGACCAACTTGTGCAAAACCTTCTTAGTTACTTTCTTCCCCTCAAGATTTTCGAATCCCACACTCTCTTGCTCTTTCAAATCACAAGGTTCAGGTATAGCCACTTGTTCGTTCATAGGCCTCTCTATCTTCACCTTTTCTCCCCCAATCTTCAAGGTCAACTTCCCCTTCCCCAGATCAACTTTAAAACCGGCGGTGGCCAAGAAGGGGCGCCCAAGAATAAGAGAAGTGTTTCCACTGTTCCCCATATCCATCACTACAAAGTCACAAGGTATGTAGAACTTGTCTACCTTGACAGGAACATTTTCGATTACTCCTTTGGGTTGCCTTTTGGTTCCATCGGCGAGTTGCAACGTCATCTTGGTAGCTTTCATTCCCTCTAACCCAAGCTTATAATAGGTCGCTAGAGGCATGACACTTACACTAGCACCAAGGTCGGCTAATGGGTGTTCAAAGCTCATGGCGCCAATAGAGCTTGGAATGGTGAATCGGTCGGGGTCTTCATCTTGAGGGGTATTTGCTTTGAGAAGAGGGCGCTACACTCATGGTTCAAGGCTACCATGCTAGATTCTTCAATAACTCTGCGACTAGACACAATATCTTTTAAGAACTTTGCATAAGTAGGATTTTGAGTGATCACCTCATGGAATGGAAGAGTGACATACAACTTCTTCAACATCTCCACAAATCGTTGTAAGTGAGCATCTAGCTTGCTTTTGTTGAGTCTTTGAGGAAAAGTTATCTTTGGCACATAATGCCTTGTCAAAACCGGTTCTTCCCCCTTTTTCTCTTCTTCCGTAGGAGCTTGCAGTTCAACTTCAGAATTGTCGTTGGCAACTTCCGCTTCTATCTCCTTGTCTTTAGGACTCGGTTTTCCTTGAGGAGTAGGCAAGACTCTTCCACTCTTTAATGTGACGACATTGACATGCATGAGAGATGGCTTTTCACCTTCAAGAAAGATGGCATTGCAATGCTCGGTGGAATTTACATCCGGTTGAGAAGGGAGCTTCCCAAAATGCTTCAAAGCTACGGCATTTTGAGCCACTTGATTCTCAAGCATTTTGTTATGAGCTTCTAATTGCTCCATCCTCTTGTTAGTTTCCTTTTGATTCTCTAGCATTTGCGCCATCATAGACATCATCGAATTACTTTGAGTGTTAGAAGAAGCTTGTCCTTGTTGATGAGAAGTCCTTTGATAGTTCCCGTGGTTGGAATATTGAGAGTTTTGCCCCTGATTTTGGTTGGAGCTATACCCTTGTCTTTGGTAATTCCCTTGGTAGTTGTTTTGCCCTTGAGGCTTAGAAGGGAAACCGGGATTGTCGAACATTCTCCTTTGAGGAGGCTCATAGTTTCTCGTAGGAGGAATAGGATTTGGAGCATAATTCATTTGTTGGTTGACATAATGCGCTTCTCCATATCCATCCTCATCATCTTCGTATTTCCCATCGGGACAAGCATTTGTAGTGTGCTTCGTACTAGAGCATAGAAAACAAGATTTCTTCCCATTTTCATTCTTTGGTTTAGATACCTCCAAAGCATTAACCATACTTATCATACTATCCATCTTCTTGACCAAATCACTAAACTGATCTGTAGTCGCATAGTTGGAAGAATCTTCTCTAGACTTAGCCATCTTATTGTGATCAACCCCTTGGTGTCTATCAGAATTTGTAGCGATCTTATCTATGACTTTGAACCCTTGGCTTGCCGGTAAATCCATGATCGCACCTCCACTAGCTGTGTCCATTTGGCTTTTGGCATCTTTGTTCATGCCGAGATAAAAGTACTTCATAAGGCCCGCCCTTCGAAAATTATGGTGAGGGCACTCCCTCAAATAGTGCTTGAATCGGTCGTAAGCCTGATGAAACAACTCATTATCCCTTTGAGAAAAGGTCAATATAAAATCTGTGAACTTCTTTGTTCTCGACGGTGGAAAGAATTTGGCAAGAAAAGCATTAGCTAGCTCATTCCATGTCCTAAAAGATCCCGCTTCTTGATTTCGCAACCGTTCTTTTGCATCTCCGTTCGGCGAAGAGGGAAACAGCTTCAAATACACATACTCCGCGGGCACCTCTCTTAGCTTATAAGTACGGCAATATTCTTGGAAATTAGCCAAATGAGTGGAAGGATTCCCAATCCCGTGGTATTGATCATTAGTCACCATGTGGACTAAAGAAGACTTCACATCGAAATCAAATGCATCCTCTTCCGGAGGTACTATAGCAGAACCACTCCCTTCAAGCGTAGGGGTCATGTAATCCCCGACAGGCCTCTCATCATCCTCGTCATCATATCTATAGTTACGGTCATTCCGGTTCCTTGGAGGAGCGGGAGGATTCTGTCGGACGGGAGGATTCTGTAAAGGATTCTGACCATCAAGGTTATTCTGTCAGACGGGAGGATCCTCTACCACATCTTCCATTCTAAAACTGGGTGGTGTATAATGTATAGGATTTAGGAGTGGAGGTGGACGAGGTCTCGGACTTTGGAAAGCAGGAGGAAAAGGAGCAAGAGGCGGAGGATTCCTTCGAGGTCTACCTCTCCCTCTCTTAGCGGTTGGGTGAGAAGGGTGAGAAGTACTTGACGTTGAACCTTGCTTTTTATGTTTTTGTCCCTTGGATCTTGTGATCATTCGAATGCCTGCAAGAACAAAGGAAATTCTTAGCAATGAAAGGCAAGAGAAATAAACACAATTTAAGCACAAAACAAGCAATAACTATCAAGCAAGGGAAGAGTAGACAAACTAAACTATCTATTAGCACCTAGTTAATTAACCTATCACCGGCAACGGCGCCATTTGATCGGTTGAAAATATAGCTAAGTATTCAAATAGAATCTAAACACTTGTGCTAAAGTCACGGCAATCAAAACATTTGTATTAACTCGGGTGAACCGAGGTCGTACCCAAAGGATAGGTGATTAAACGAATAATGCTAACGATCTAATTAGGATGTCTATGGTTTGGGGGGGGGGGGGTTTGTTCTTTTAAGAGAATGATAGTAGAGGGTACTATCCAAAAGTGGTTAACTATCAATTAAAAGATGACTAGGAATCAATTTCTCCACCTAGACAATTATTGCGACAATGAAATGAGACACCAATGATGAAATCACATGCACATGCTTAGAAAATGGCTTATGCAACATTAATACTAAGTTCAACTCGCGCTACAACTTAGTACAAAGAGGTTACATCTTGCATAGTACCTCACACTTGCTCTCTATTGGCACTATAGAATATGAATGTCTAGCCTCACATTTGCGCTTTATTGACTAGATAATCATGTTCTTGTTAAGTTCAAGCAATTCTCATTAGGTTAAAAGTGTTATCTAACTAACACAAAACCCTAATGCTTCTTCATTGAGTTCATTGAAGTCATGATGATCAGCGCGAGCTACATCAAGCATGAAATCAAGCAGAATTCCTATTGAGGACATTTCACAAACACCTTATAGGCAACTCGAAAAGTTAAGTTCAAATGAAGAAGAATCATGTGCAAATCATTCATCAATAGCATCCAAGGTATTTACAATGTCACAAACATGTCTAGGGGATCCATTGATCCCCAATCAAAGTCACTACTCACTCATGGTGAGTTTACAAACAAAGTCAACAATAAAAATGCAAACAACCATATGGAAATTAGAGTTTAGAAATCTAGAACCAATATGGAGATTCAAGAACACTTGAGGATTCGATCCTTGTTGTTGAAGTTCTTCTTTATCTCGAAAATTCCAGCTTTTTCTCCAGAAAACGGCCTTTTGTTCAAAAACCCTAAGTTTTCATATATCTCGCCCAGCAGTAAAAATCCAGTCTTTATGTTTTTTTCCGCAAAGGCATGCGAACGCATGCCTTGATTTGTGCGAGCGCATGGTCTTGCATTTGTGAGAATGCGAGCGCCCGGAGCCTTGCGTGCGAACGCACGAGATTTTCATGCGTCGGGTCCGGACTGTGCGAACGCACAAGGCTTTTTGGCAATCTTACCCTCCGAATTTGGTCAACTAGATAGTTGTAGCCCTTTGAGTTAGCTTTTCAACAAGCTTTGAATCAATCAAATCGGACACCATATGAGATCTGTGCGTCCAAAATAAGCCCCAACGGTCAGTATGTCCCGTATTGCCCGAAAATCCATATTTTTGCTCCGAAACTTCGGTTTTGCCCCAAAATCACTGCCTACTTGTGTTCTCAGCTTAAACTCTGTAATTTGCCTGAAAAGAACCACGAAGCATCAAATAGCAAGTGAAATCGTAACAGAACAATCGAAACAATAAGCACAGAGGTCGCCTAAAATGCATATATTTTAGCGCTATCAGGGCCTCCCACGCCCTAAAGGGTAGCAAATCTTATTACAAGTTTAGAGCTATAGTTGGACTTACACTTACACATCTCCCGTTTGTAATTTCTAACCTCTAACACTTTTCTTCTCGATTTGCGATCTCGGCTCCCCCTCGATCCCCTATGGTCAGGTTCGAGACTCCCTTTCGACCTTTGCTAGTACCTCTCGCGAAGTCCAGACACCTTCTCCCGAATGCGTGTTTTATGTAGCGGTTTGTGTGCAGCGGTTGTTCCACGGATAGGTCTGATCAGCACACTTAACAGACTGTCTCAACGACGTCAGTTTTTTGGTGTAAAAAACTCTCCGGACGTCGTCTCCTCCTCCTCGGCTTGAGTGTGTATCGAGTATAATTTCTCCAATAGACGAACTGCCAAATAGGAAAGCTCTAGCCTTGTATTTATTGTACACGGCTGATTTCCTATTCGGTTGATATACTCTATCTCAAATATTTAGGAAGATCTCTTAAATATACTCCAAGCTTCTAAATCTTGATCTTGATAAATCTTAGTATTTTCCTTGATAATGTTCGCTACTCGAAAATATTGCTGGATATTTAATAATGTTTTCCAGAATATTTAGCCAACCGACTCCAATCTTTGATATTTGGAAATTCCAATTTTGGAAATTTTTGTTCTTCAGTTCTGCGCAGCATCCGTGTTCCAATCTTCGGTTGAACAGCTCCTTGACTTCTCCTTAAACACTATGAAGTCGTTTTGCCAAAAGTCATGCCACATGGGAACAAAAATCTCCCCCTTTGCATTTTTGGCAAAACCAGATCATCTAGTTCTAACTATGTAGACTTCAGAGTCCATACTCAGTAACATTGAGGAGGAACAAGTCGACCTTAAAATTACTCCCCCTTTTGGCCACAAAATAGGCAAGGAGGGTTCAAAATAATAATTTAAACGTAACCAAAGTATGGAAACAAACTAAAACAGTTCAACAGTAGCAAAGTTTAAGTGTCAGGGAAGATAAATTGTAGGATTAAACCTTCAAGTGGGGGACTCCTCCTCAGTCTCGTCTTCTTCCTTACCTGCCTCATCGTCGCTGAGATAACGCAGGGCACGCCAGTTGGTTTATTCTCTTCCTTTTCTCCTTCTCGGCCTCCAATATGATCTCCAACTCGCTCAGCAACCTTCCACTTTCATTACGAGACATTCTCTCCCCAACAACAGTCCTTCGCATAGATGATTCTGGCACATCCTTCTTCTTTAGTCCAGCAGCCTTCAGATCATTCACATGTCGTCCCTTGAAGAGCTTATGATCTACCCCCAATTTCAATGGAGTTCCCGCGAGTCTGTCTTGGTCGGTCTTCAGGTCTGGATGCTGATTGATGATCAGCTCAAAGATGAGCGACGGGAAGACAATTTGATGAAGAGATTTTGTGGATGTTGCATAGTCAACTATTCGATTGAACATTATCCGACCCATATTGATCGTCATTTTGTTTCCAATGTGGTATATCAGTTACCCCATGTCCTTACTCATAGTTGTCCTATGTGAAGTCGGCTTCCAGATCACCATGGCGATGAAGAATAACATTGTATGATGTAGTCAGATCAGCCGGAATAGAAGTGTCCTCCCAACCAGGGTATGCCCCAGCAGTCAAACAACGTGCTATCTCGTCGTAGTCCTCCTCTCCCGCCACTTCATGTGGATCATCCATTGCAAAGTACACAATGATAATCTGAGGATCAATCCTGACCTTTTTCTGCCTCACATAGAACTCCCCTTACTCCTTATCTCCAACAACCCCAAACTGACTAGGCAAATTGAAGATTGCCTCTCTTACTAGCTGCTCATTGAATGGTTTGCATTTTCAGACGGTGAAAAACAAATCAGTGTCTTTCAACAGTTCTACCACCTCTTTTCTCTGGTATTTCTTCTCATCCATTATTCTTTCTGGAGTGATTTTTAATCATTGAACAGCCTTCTATCTGGTCGCAGCTTCTGTACTGGCAAACCACACTCCATCCTTCACATTCCCATATGGAACACCCCCTGGCACAGAGCTTTGTGCTCCCATTTTTCTCTTCTTGGAAGCACTTGCCCCCTGCCTTTGTGCTTACATCTGTTTTCACCTCTGAGTCAGTTGCAGTCACTTTCCACTTCTCATTCTTCTTCTCAGACTTCTTTAGGTCAGCCAATAGAATCGTATCCTAACCTGCCTCCTGAACTCTGTCCTCTAGCCTCTCCTAATGAGCTTCTTTCATTACAACATCCTCATCAGCCGGCTCTTCCATCTCGTTCTGTACAACGGAATCTCCAATCACCTTTTCAGACACTTTCTCATATTCTGGATCCATATCCTGCTTATCAGAGCCTTTTTCTTTTTGATCATCACGTGCATATTTTTGTAAATCCTGAACCACTTCATCAATTTCTTTGTACATCTTGGTCCGTTCATCATCTTGATCAGAGGGGTCTGCTTCCTCTGAGACACTATTTATGTTCTTGTCAGTGACTAGACCACCAACCTTTTCAGGAAGAGGCTCTGCTTCAGCGATTTCTTCCTCAGTCACCTTTTCAGTCACTCTTTCTGCTGAGCCACCATCCTCATCAGATTCTTCATTTAACTTCAAACTCCTCTTGTCAGAACTCACAACCAATTTGTCACTCTCAGAGTCTAACAAAGCAATCATTCTCCCTCTTATCGAGCGAAAACGATCAGCATATAATTGAGAAGAACTTCTCTTGCGAACCACTACTTTCCTGCGCAAGCCTCTTTTCTGCAACACAAATCCAGTAGCACGAAGCTTCTCTTTTAAGAATTTGGGTTCATCTACATCACCAATCCCAGCCTAACTAGCTTCAACTTCTCCACAACTTCATTCACTACAGACTTACCCTTATCCACCTCCTTCGAGACCATCGCAGATTCGCGTTTCTCATGTATCTCAACACTAGTTTTCTTCTCCTTAGGGGGTTCAGCACTACCAACAGTAGGAATTATAATTGTAGTCTGAGGAATAGGGTTTACCTTATCAGTCAATTTATCGATCTTCTTCGCAATCTCTTTGCTGATTTCGGAAGTTGTAGTTTTATGGTTCGGCTGCAAACTTTTCGTGGTCGCTTTCTTCGCTTTTGGCACATCAGGCTCATCTCCCTTCAATTTCTCCTTTTCTGATCTTAGGGTTTGCTGAGTCGCTCACGCAATACGACTCCAATTTGGCCACTTCCTTTGATTTCTCACTCTGTGTTGCATTCTTTTGAGAAGTCTTCTTCTCCTTCATCATCTTAGGTTTTACCGCTTCTGTAATTTGTGGATTCACCGTCGGAACTCTTGAAGCAATGTCGTCTGATGATTTCTTCTTTTCTCCTTTTGGTCCTGGCGAGGCTTTAACTGCGTTCTAGGCGTTTTTACGGGTGTTCCTCACTTGGAAGAATTTTGAAGCTAGCGTTTCGGAAATCTTTGGAGAGGACAAGCAACTGTCGAATATTTGATTTTCAAATATTCAGTCTCCTGAATTTCCCAAAACTGCCTTGCTTACGTCACTCGGAATATTTGGTCAATCATTGCCTTCCTTCCAACGGCTCATAATACTGCAAATATTTTGAATTTAACCTATAATTTTAAATACATACCATCTGTTCCAGCTATCTTCTTCGATAGGTCAGCCGAACTGATTTGTTGGAGTTATGCTTCTGGCTGACCTCCGTCGGGGACAGTTAGTTGTTAACCACACATAGACCCAGTGAGGATCTAAGTGTCTCGAACTGAGTAGCATCCAGCGACTTGGTGAATATGTCAGCTAGCTGCTTGTCTATCGTCACATACTTCAGAGTGACGACCTTCTTCTCCACTAGCTCTCTAATGAAATGATGTTAATGTGCTTCGTGTTGGAGTGTTATACTGGATTCTTGGATATGTTGATGGCTCTCATATTGTCACAGTACAACGTCATCTCTTCCGGTTCCACTCCGTATTCAGACAACATCTGCTTTATCCATATCATCTGAGTACAGCAACTTCAGGCAGGAATATACTCCACTTCAACCGTCGATAGTGATATGATATTATGCTTCTTATTGAAATAGGAAACCAAGTTGTTGCCTAAGAAAAAGCAACCTCTAGATGTACCCTTCTGATCTTCAGCGTTTCCTGCCCAGTTAGCATCACAGTAGCCAACTAGGTATGAACTGGTGTCTTTGGTGTACCAGATACCATAATCAGTAGTTCCACAGATGTACTTGATGATCCTCTTGACTTGAATCAGATGACTCTCCTTCAGATTCACCTGATATCTTGCGCATACTGCTACTACATAAGCAATGTCTGGTCTGCTGGCTGTCAAGTAGAGTAGACTGCCTATCATGCTTTTATATAGTGTCTGGTCAAAACTCGTTCCAACATCATCCTTGGTGATCTTCATGTGTGTAGAAGCTGGAGTCCGTTTGTGGCTCGCCTTTTCAAGATCAAACTTCTTGATCACTTGCTTTGGGAAATAAAGACGCCATCGTTCTTCTGTTTCACCTGGAGTCTAAGGAAGTAGTTCATCTCTCCCACAATGCTCATCTTGAACTCCTTTTGCATTTGTTTCACAAACTGATCCACCCGCTTCTCTGTACTGGACCCGAACACTATATCGTCAACATAGATTTATGCAATGATAAATTCTGACCTTGTATGCTTGACGAATAGAGTATTATCTACTCCCCCTCGCACATAGCCATGGTCGATGAGAAAAACCGTGAGGCGCTCGTACCAAGCTCTGGGCGCTTGTTTGAATCCATACAACACATTCTTCAGTCGGTGCACATGAGTAAGATGATGTGGGTCTTCAAATCCCTTTGGTTGAGCCACGTACACCTCCTCGTTCGGAAAGTCGTTCAGAAACGCGATCTTGACGTCCATCTGGAACAGTTTGAGCTTCAGGTGACACACTGGAGCAAGGAATAGTCTGATGGCCCCCAATAATGCAACAGGGGCAAAGGTCTCATCAATATCGATGCCTTCTATCTGAGTGTATCCATGTTCCACCCAAAAAATGAAGTGGTTTAGGTGTGACACAAATTGCAGAAATTAAAAAGGTTTTGGCTTGATCAGAGAAAGAATCCCAGGATCAAACTTCACCCGTGCCAACCCACAAATCATGCAACAATATCTCGTAAATTCATCATGCTATCGTATATGGAAATAAACCAAAATAACACTAGACAAGCCGCTCATCCACGGATCATTATCAAGATTAATCTCAATCGTTGAACGCCGCCCATCCACGGATTATCAACGATTTCGATTAGTTAAGCTTAGGGTTTTTCCAGACAAAAGTCAACTTTCCTATTAATTCATGTACTACCATTATAGCTGCCATGACCTAATATTAATTTCATATGATCTGGTTAATACCTAGGACCTATTCATCTTTTGGTAATTAACCTAAATACGTTCTAGCATGCAAACATCCCATTCAATTTAAAACTTGCAAGAACGATAAAATTAAGCACAATGAAATTGAATATTCGAATTGCATTAATGAAAAACGTTCAATTGATCACACGAAGAGTTGGGTACGTGGCACGGGATCCGTAGGATCCCATAATAAAGAAGAGTACTCACTATTCATGGTAAGTTAACCAAAAATAGTGTAGAAATAGAAATTAAGGACGAGGAAACCGTGTGGACGATGTAGCTCATTCAATCCTCAATCTATCGCGATGTGGTGCTCCGTCTTATTCTCCAAGTTAGGGTTCTTGATGGTTGCACAGTCGTTATGCGCAATCGTCAAGAATAAATTTATAAGTGTCCGCTACTCGCGACTTCACTACTGGGTAGTAAGTGGTAAGTAGGGGTCGAACCCAAAGGAATTAGGGGGATAGTTGTTCTTTGAGGGGATTATTCAGCGAGAGAGCGTGTTTTAGGTTGGTTGGTTGGTTTTAAAGCTACCAGCTAAGTGATTGATTGATTGGTTGGTTGGTTTTAGTACTGGAAAGTAACTGATAATTATTATAATTAAAAGAAAGCATTCGATTTCAGGGGCCTTGTATTATATCCTGTTTATCATTGACCTTTAGTGAATCTTCTAAGTATTCAAACATGAATCGAGGCTATTCCTAGCTCAAGACTTGCAACATCGTCTAGCCTTTTTAAGGTCGTAGAGCACTTATTCTACTTCAACTAATTCCTCCTTCCGAAGTATCTTAGCCTTATGTGCATCCATTTGGTCCCTTTGGTCCAGTTTCCAAATGGTTTTTTAGATAGATCGAACTCCTCAGATAAGCTTTGCCCTTCAAAGCATCCACTTACCCGAGTATGTTCACGAATCCCAAGGAAGAGCTTTGCCCGTCAAAGCGTCCACTCAACCTTGGAAGTTCTAATCTTATATATGGCACATAGAATAAGTTTTGAATACAAAGACGAGACACTAAGTTAATAGTCTAAAACATTTTATAATACAAGTCCACCCCTTCTACCGAACGACTAGTTTAGCTACTATTCATCGCGCTAAACATTATAACTAAGGAATTGGAAATTAAAGATAGTAAATAAATATTAAAATACTTACAACCGTTGAAGCGCCAAGGGAGCAATCCTTTATTTCCAAAACCAAACTTACAAAACTTAGAGAGAGAAGTGTTTACAAACTTATGGATTTGATTTTGATTTTGTGATGATACAAATGAGGAGGAGATGAGCTCCATTTATAGGGAGGAGAAGGGAGGAATGGATGGAGGAGATGATGGCATGTGGTTTTTGATCCAAGGGAGGAGAAGGAGGAGGCGCCACATGGGGGGAGCAAAAGCCGCCGGTTGCCGGTTGTGTGGAGGAGGAGCCGCCGGTCATGGAGGGGAGGAGCTCCTCCCTTGGCCACCTTCTCTTCAAGTGATCGGTCACCAAGGCAAATGGATGAGTTTTGTGAGTTTTGTGCAGTCTTTTCACAAAACTATCAGTGTGTTTCGTCCCGGGCTGACTTGATTCCTCTTCTGCTTAATTTGTTATGAGTGATTCAACGTCAGGATCCTTGATATTTCTTCAGTCGGCATATGATCTTGACCTCGGAATGACTCGTAACATCTTTTCTGCTTTAAAAGCTCCTCTTTAGCATGTATTCTCTCTAAGCTCTGAAATACCCTGTAGAAATATATCGGAACTAACAAGCAAAAGTTAAATAGACAAAGTGTCTAATTAAGGGGGTTTTACTGTGTTTATGATTCGTATAATTTTGGTCCATCATATCACCCCACACTTTTAGTTGTTCGTCCCGAACAATGCTATTAAAGGGCGGCACTCTAAGTTGGTTTTGGAATATGAAATTTAGACTGTGGTACTTGATCTATCCTAATTCATGCATTACTACTTATTACCAAATTAAACTGCGTAAATAAATAGAAGAAACTTAATACTTGTACCTCCGTGCTGAGATGCAAATTATATTGGATGTTTCGGGAGATAGCCCTTTTTAGGCTCCTGGACTGCAATCTTGGGACCATCTCGCACTATATGGTTTTCTTGTAGCTTTCTCTAGCACGTGATTCGGTTCGGGTTTCACTGAGTTGAGCCTTTTTAATTTCTTTCTTCTTTGGCGAGGGACTGCTTTTTTGTAGTGAATTGGCCTTTGGCCTTTGATTTGACTTTTTTGAGTACTTCACTTTTTTTTTGTTCGGTTAAAACCTTCACAATGTTGGGCCTTTGGCCTCTTGATTTGCTTCTTCGAGCTTTTTGCTTCTTTGTGACTTGCCAGTCCATTTTCTCAAGCCTTTCCTTTGGGAGGTCCAATCATCGCCCGCGAGCATATGGAAATACCTCCCCGCTCCTCTCATCGTTGTCGTTTTGCGCGGGTCAAGATGAGGGTCGCTCATCTATTTTCTCGGCTATTTTGACTAGAGAGAGGACGGTCTGATTCCCGTCCTCGCCTTTTCTTTTCTTTTTGCATAAACACTGCATGGCGGAGATGACTTCATTCTTCACTGAAACCCGAAGTGCAGCCTCCACTGACTTCGAAAACCATATAGTTTGATTTGATCCTTTGATTGCTTGTCAAGCCTCTCTAGGGAAATTTATGTCAACTCCACATCCCTAGTTTATTTCAGCACAAAGGACAAATGAAAAGTTACATTCTAAGTTTTTAAACAATTTGAATTTTCACAAGGTTAATGCATGAACTAAGATCTATCTTTTTCACATTCTAAGTTCATATTTTCAAAAAGATACTATTACTAAAAAAGAAAACAGCAAGCATGTTATTTATATACAAAGGTGGTTCTCACCCCACACTTTTGAACGAAGGCGTGCTTTAGTTCAAAAGTCATGCAAGCTTAAAACTAAATGACTGAATTTAAATGACAGAAAGTAAGATAGTGTCGGGTTACCTCCCGACCAGTGCACTTGTTTAACGTCGTTGGCTCGACAGTACCTCGTTGTGGATTACTGGTTTGGGTCCCATGGGTGGCTCAGGTCAAATTTCGCCACTGTTCCTGTGTTGTTTCTTGCCTTGCCTCTTCCTGACTTCTTGCCGGATGTTGTACTCGGGTCAGGACTCCTTTGTTTTGGGATCTTTTCTTTCCAATACCCCGGAGGGGGTGAGGGACCTTTCACTACTAGCCTTTTGAAGTTCTTGTATTTGGGACTGCCTAGTCCAGTTACGGCGTAACACTGCTCCATCGAGGAGTCATTCTGCAGAGGCCCTTTTCCCATCCTCTTTTGAGTTTCTTCATTGATCCTATAGTTTTCTGCAACTTGCTCATTGATCAAGGGGAAAAGTCGGGAAAGCCTCAAAAGGCTTGGTTCTGCCTCGTTATGATTGTCAGTGAGGAACTGGTCGTAGATAGTCTCGGCTGCCCGGGTAATGATAGTCGGGTATGAATTGGGCAGTTCGTCAGTGGTATTCTGGACTCCAACCTCGTTGCTTCCGGTGCTTTCCATATCTGATTCTTCTGATGGTTCAGGAGTCTCTTCTGACGGCTCGGTAGTTTCTTCTTTGTCTGCCTTAGGGTCAGCTTCATTTATCTGCATTTCCTCGTCAGTTTGGGGTACTCGTCTTGTGGCAGTGGCCAGGCCAATTATAAGGTTCCACATGTCTGCAATGGTGAAGTTTCCGGCCGATCTTCTCATTGCTTCGTTAACTCTTCCCAGCTCTTCGGACCTCATCCCACGAAGAAATTTTTGGAGAAGAACTTTCTTCGTGAATCCATGGTGCGGGCAGCTTGAGACGATGGCATCATAGTTCGTGTAGTATTCGTCCAAGGTCTCATCCCGGGATTATTGAAGGCACCTGATCTTCTCACGGGTTTCTTGGCGTAAGGATGGTGGGGAGAATTCCTTCAGGAATGGAACGCAGAGATCTACGTAACGTTCTGCACTGCAAGCGGTGGATGTGTAGTACCATATCGTGGCAAAGTCAGTCAGAGAGAATTTAAAGCATTTAAGCTTAAATTCCTCTAACACTTCATTTTCAGGTTTGATGTGGTGGCAGACGTGGTGGAAGTTTCGGCAGTGCTGTACTGGGTCTTCTCCCTCCGTTCCTCCGAACAGGGGCAGATATCGCGTTGTCCATGCATGCGTAGTGGGTAGTGTCATAGGGAAATGAAAAAGAACAACTATCCGACGGCTAATTCCCCGGCAACGGCGCCAATTTTGATGGTTGCACAGTCGTTATGCGCAATCGTCAAGAATAAATTTATAAGTGTCCGCTACTCGCGACTTCACTACTGGGTAGTAAGTGGTAAGTAGGGGTCGAACCCAAAGGAATTAGGGGGATAGTTGTTCTTTGAGGGGATTATTCAGCGAGAGAGCGTGTTTTAGGTTGGTTGGTTGGTTTTGAAGCTACCAGCTAAGTGATTGATTGATTGGTTGGTTGGTTTTAGTACTGGAAAGTAACTGATAATTATTATAATTAAAAGAAAGCATTCGGTTTCAGGGGCCTTGTATTATATATCCTGTTTATCATTGACCTTTAGTGAATCTTCTAAGTATTCAAACATGAATCGAGGCTATTCCTAGCTCAAGACTTGCAACATCGTCTAGCCTTTTTAAGGTCGTAGAGCACTTATTCTACTTCAACTAATTCCTCCTTCCGAAGTATCTTAGCCTTATGTGCATCCATTTGGTCCCTTTGGTCCAGTTTCCAAATGGTTTTTTAGATAGATCGAACTCCTCAGATAAGCTTTGCCCTTCAAAGCATCCACTTACCCGAGTATGTTCACGAATCCCAAGGAAGAGCTTTGCCCGTCAAAGCGTCCACTCAACCTTGGAAGTTCTAATCTTATATATGGCACATAGAATAAGTTTTGAATACAAAGACGAGACACTAAGTTAATAGTCTAAAACATTTTATAATACAAGTCCACCCCTTCTACCGAACGACTAGTTTAGCTACTATTCATCGCGCTAAACATTATAACTAAGGAATTGGAAATTAAAGATAGTAAATAAATATTAAAATACTTACAACCGTTGAAGCGCCAAGGGAGCAATCCTTTATTTCCAAAACCAAACTTACAAAACTTAGAGAGAGAAGTGTTTACAAACTTATGGATTTGATTTTGATTTTGTGATGATACAAATGAGGAGGAGATGAGCTCCATTTATAGGGAGGAGAAGGGAGGAATGGATGGAGGAGATGATGGCATGTGGTTTTTGATCCAAGGGAGGAGAAGGAGGAAGAAGGAGGAGGCGCCACATGGGGGGGAGCAAAAGCCGCCGGTTGCCGGTTGTGGGGAGGAGGAGCCGCCGGTCATGGAGGGGAGGAGCTCCTCCCTTGGCCACCTTCTCTTCAAGTGAACGGTCACCAAGGCAAATGGATGAGTTTTGTGAGTTTTGTGCAGTCTTTTCACAAAACTATCAGTGTGTTTCGTCCCGGGCTGACTTGATTCCTCTTCTGCTTAATTTGTTATGAGTGATTCAACGTCAGGATCCTTGATATTTCTTCAGTCGGCATATGATCTTGACCTCGGAATGACTCGTAACATCTTTTCTGCTTTAAAAGCTCCTCTTTAGCATGTATTCTCTCTAAGCTCTGAAATACCCTGTAGAAATATATCGGAACTAACAAGCAAAAGTTAAATAGACAAAGTGTCTAATTAAGGGGGTTTTACTGTGTTTATGATTCGTATAATTTTGGTCCATCAGTTCTCCATAGTCAAGCTCTCCCTCTTCAGTCAGATTTTTCTCTTCTTTTCTTCATGAAAAAGTCCAAAAAAACATTTTTAGAAACCCGTTCTTTCTATTTTTAGAAAGTCCAAAAATACTGTCTTTAATTGGCGAAACGACCGGTTCAACTCTGTAGGGATTTCCCAGCCAGCCGGTTCGATCAAGGCTCGAACTCTCTGAGCATCTAAACCGGTCGGTTCAGTTTGGTGAACTGTTTGAGCCGGCCGGTTCGATCATGGTTGGCCTTTCTCCAACTCTCTGAGCTTTTGAACCGGGCGGTTGAGTTATGAACTGGCCGGTTCGATCAGTGCTGGCTTGTGCTCGAACTCTCTGACCTTTTGAACCGGCCGGTTGAGATGGATGCACTTCTGTGAACTGGTCGGTTCAACATCTCAGAGCCTTTTCTCTTGGATGTTTCGCGACCTTAACGTCTGAATCTAGTCTTGGTGTAAACTACAAAGTTGTAGCACTTTGAATTAGCTTTGCAACAAGCTATAGCATGACGTATTTGGACACCGTATGGGATCTGGGCATGTACATTAAGTTGGAAAAGTCAGTCTGTCCCGTTTTGTCCTGTTTTTGCCCAAATCTTCACCAAATGCTTTGTTTTACTTCGGATCAATCTAAAAGTCTTAGGTATGTGATATATGGCCTGAAATACTAGAAAAGAGATTAAATGACAATAAAATATCAGTAAAACAAACATAATCCGTCATCGAATGAAGTGAATAATAGGTCAAGAATACGACCGATCAGTAGCCGCATGTTTGTCTCTCTCCGATTCCATCTGTAGTTCCAAAGCTTCCACTTTGTTCACGAGTGAACCTCTTTGCGACTCAGATCCACATTTTCCTTCTCAGCTCCACTATGCCTATTGGATGCATCTCTCTGTCCTACTCCATCTGTACTTTCAGTGATGATATAGTACCTAGGAGTTCCACCTTCTGTGAAAGTAGTGATGAATGTTCCTTATTCATTTCAATCATCTGGAGCTTCATAGCAGTGACTTCTTCCTGGTGTTCGACCTTCTGAGCAACAAAGACATCAACTTCCTGCCATAATTTATCTTTCTCCTCCGTCAGGCTCGTTACTATTTCATTAAGTTTCTTGTTCAGATCGATCACCACTAGCCACTTCTCATAGAGTTCTTTGTATGTTTTAGCCAGGGAATCGTACGGGATTTCTTCACCGTCGCTGCTTAACAAGTCGTCAGCAGACTATTCGGACAGTGCGCTGGAATACTGACTTTCACTTTTTTCACTACTGTCTTCAATAAAACTGACGAATGCAACAAAGTTGGTTGTCTCATCCTCCTCTTCCTCGTCGTCAGACTCGCTGTCACTTAGGTTGGTAACAAGAGCTTTCTTCTTCTTTAGTGTGTTGGCACATTCAGCTTGGATGTGACCATAACCTTTGCATTCTCTACACTGTATTCCTTTGCCTTTGCCACCAGAGTACTCCTGCTTGTTTTCACCAGTCTTACCTTTTCCTTTCTTCCAATTCTAGAAGTTGGTCGCAGATGACTGACCTTGTTCCGATCCTCGTCCGTTGACCTTCCTCACCATTCTGCCAAAGTTCTTGGCCATCATTGCCAGCTGTTCAGTCGAGCAGCTAGACTCATATTTTTCTTTAGATACGTCGGCTTTCAGAGCAACTCCCTTGCTTCCTCTTGGTTGAACATCTTGAGGAATATACAACTCGTATGTTCTCGGTGACCCCATGAGATCCTCCAGCCTCATCTTGGTGATGTAGTGTATTTCTTCAATCGCGGTCACTTTCATAGCAAATCTCTGGGGTAAGGATTGCAGGACCATGCTAGCCATTCTTCCTCGATGGGTTTTCCTAGTGCAGTAACCTCATTCAAGAGGTCTAGGACTCTTGCATTGAACTCAGCAATTGCGTTCATAGCCTTTGAGTTCCCTACAGTAGCCTTTTTGCCTGTGTCGGTCTATAGTGCTTCAGGTTTAGGCACCATCACTCCTTCAGGATTGGCCATCATAGGATGTGTCCTTCCAACTAACACAGCTCTCCAAGCCTTTTCATAAAGGGATTTCAGAAACGCCTTCATCTTAGACTTCCAATAACCGTAGTTCGGCCCTTCAAGGAGTGGTGGTCTGTTAGTGCTCTAACCTTCTTTCATACTCATCTTGAACAGTCATTGGATCACACTCTGTGTGTCGACTATCTGCTCTGATACCAATTTTGAAATCTTGTTGTGTGTTCAAGACTAGATCCAGGATGTGTTCTAACAGAAATTATAACACCGTAGCAGACAGTGCCCAAAAGAAAACAGCACAAGCACACACGATATATTTCCCAGTTCGGCAACCATCCTACTTTGGGGGGCTCCCCACGCCCTAAAGGGTAGCAAATCTTACTAAAAGTTAAGAGCTATAGTTCGACTTGCACTTACACAACTCTCGTTTGTAACTGCCTAGCCTTTAACACTTTTCTTCTCGGTTTTCGATCTCGACTCCCCCTCGATCCCATATGGTCACGTCCGAGACTCCCTCCTACCTTTTTTAGGACCTCTCTCAAAGTCCAGACGCCTTCTCACGAATGTGTGTTGTATGCAGCGGTTTGTGTGTTGGGGTTGTTCCACGGAAAGATCTGATCAGCACACTAAACAGACTGCCTCAGCGCCGTTAGTTTTCTAGTGTAGAAAACTCTACGGCCGTCGTCTCCTCCTCCTCCTCGGCTTTAGTGTGTATCGAGTATAATTTCTCCAATAAATGAACTGCTGAATAGGAAAGCCCTAGCCTTGTATTTATTGTACACGGTTAATTTCCTATTCGGTTAAGATACTCTATCTCAAATATTTAGGAAGCTGTCCTAAATATTCTCCAAGCTTCTAAATCTTGATCTTGATAAACATATGAGTATATTCCTTGATAATGTTGGCTACTCGAAATATTGCTGATTATTTGATAATGTTTTCAGAATATTTAGCCAACCGACTTCAATCTTCAACCTACTCCAATCTTCAATATTTGAAAATTCCAATTATGGAAACTTATGTTCTTCAGTTCTGCGCAGCATCCGTGTTCCATTCTTCGGTTGAATAGCTCACTGACTTCTGCTTGAACACTCTAAAGTCGATTTGGCAAAAGTGATGCCACATGGGAACAACAAACGTAGTTTTACATTGTTTGTTCAGTCATGGGTCTTTACCAAAATTTTGCGCCTTGTAAGTGTCTGGCTAGATAAATATACTTGAGGTAACACATTACCTGGATAGTTAGGTAACACATTACCAAATTAAGCTAAAGTGGTAATGAAGATTGCATAATTGAGTTGAGATCCCATGAAAAAGGTAAGTTACATGAGAAATGAGTAAACCATGCATCCTAATACTTCTATGACTCAGATTAAATCAGATTTCTTCCATAATTCGTATTTAATTAACGATTTATTAGGAGCTTAAGAGCTAATTAGAAACATGAAATATCAAAACCAAAATTTTGCAATTTCTGCTGCAACTCTACGACAAGAGCGACTCTAAGACCTAAACCTCTTTTGTCCACTTACGAACTACGGCTGCTTATTCATTTTTCATTCACAATCATTATCCAATTGAAAATTTTGTAATCTTTTACTGTTGCGCGGATCCTCTAAAATGCCTTCACTGTTGCTTTATTGCCACATCTTCAGACTTGTCTTCCTCCCACTACTTTGCCTCCACCCCATTTCGGCCTTATTTGTATTTAAATTCATATTTTAATGTTTTTAATCCTTATTTAACAAATTTGTGAAGGATTTGCGAACGTTAATGACCGAAAATCATAATTTAAAAATCAAAATTCGTAACGACTAGTGACAAAGTAACATATCAAGATTTCGTGCTCATTAATGAGCAAAATTCGTAATTTCAATACTAAAATTCGTAATACCTGAGTGAGAAGCATTGCATACGTAGCTTATATAATTCATAGTCTAACTAATATAATTTGTAACGGTCAATGACTTAATATTGACCAAATAAAATTCGTATTGTTACTTAGTAAAATTCGTAACTGTTAATTACTTTTTATGACCAAATAAAATTCGTACTGTTCATAAGTAAAATTGTTAACTGTTAATAACTTCGTGATGACCAAATAAAATTCGTAATGTTAATTAGTAAAGTTCGTAACTGTTAATGACAAAGCAATGAATCAAAATTTCGTGCCTAATAATGATCAAAATTCGTAATTTAAAAACCAAAATTCGTAGCGATTAGTGATGAAGCAAACCAATTAAAGATGTGAATATTAATGGCCCTAAAATATGTAGTGTAAAAATCAAAATTCGTAGCAACTAATGGCAAAGCAACGTATCGAAATTTTGTGTATGTTAATGAGCAGAATTCGTAGTATATTATCATTAATTATGCGTTGCGATTTACGAACTTTTCAAAATTCGTATTCAAATTGGTACAATTCACACATGTTAATTAGTATAGTTTAGATCCCAGTCAATCGGCTGTAATTTGCTATTTCAACATTTATCCAAGGGAAGTAAATGGTTTTCGAAATTAAAGACAAGAACAAGTAAGGTTTTGGAAAAGTAACTCAAGAACAAGTAGAGAGAAGTTGGAGCTTTTGATATCCAAATGTGTGTAGAGTGTGTACAAGCCTTGTGAGTGCAAGTGACAAAGATCTAAGCTAGTGAGCTAGGTGACCAAGTATCCAAACTTCCAAAACACACATGAATCAAGAGTTATGATTTCAAGGGCCAAGCTCTTCTATTTATAGGCAAGGGAGAGAGGTCAAACAACTAGGCATGGGTACTCCCCCAAAGTCCAGCTGCCGGCCAGGTGTCTTCCTAAAGCCGCCGGCCAGGTGGCTTCCCAAAGCCGCCAGTATGGCCTTCCCCAACAAGGATAGAATAGAAGAAGTTTAAAGGTCAACCAACATTAATTGATGCCCGGAGCTTGGTCGGTTTTGGCCGGAATTTGATCGGAGCATGGCTGGCTTTGGTTGTGCTTGATCGGAGCTTAATCGGAGCTCGGCCGGAGCTTGGTCGGAATTTTGGTCGGAGTTCTTTTGCTTTTGGATTCCGGATTTGGAATGCTGAGGCAATTCTAAGCCTAATGGTCGAAGTCGTTTTGCCGGAATCTGGCCGAAATCTGGCCGGAATCCCAAAACGGCCGGAATTGCCCTAGTTTGGCCTTGATCGGGCTTGAGCTGGTTCCACTCGGGCATTTTGTCTAGGAAGTGAGATTGTCCGAGTAGTTGGGCATTTCAAACAACTTGGTCGAGCCAGATTTGCCAGATTAGCTGGTCTGGTCAAGCGACTTCGTTTCGGTGCCTATGCGCGCGGGGCCTTTGCTTTGGAATTGAGCCAACTGCCAATCTGCTCGGGCATTCTCCTTGGTTTTCCAACATTGTCCACCTTATTTTCCATTTTGATAACTTTGCTCGAGGCGGATTCGTCAGATCAGATGGTTTGCCCGAGCAACTTGAATTTAGTGCAAGACAGCTCGGCTGGGCACTCAGCACATCCGGACGCTGGACTCGGGCACTCGGCCTGGGACCTCTCGGCGCAGCCTGGTAGTGAAGTTCGGTCCCGGCTGGGCAGTTTTGACTTGTGATCCATTTTTAGCACAAAACTCCTCTTTTAAGCTTGTTTCCACCTTAGACCTTCAAGAATGCCTGTAAAGTAAAACGACACTAACAAGTGAAAGTTCAAAGGATAAAGTGTCGTTTAAGGTGGGTTTAGTTGACTCGATGAATCGTATAAATACGGTCCATCAAATCACCCCACACTTACACTTGTTCGTCCCGAACAAGGCTAGGCAAGAAGAGGAACACTAAAATATCAAAAAGTTCAAGGTAAGAATGATAGAATGTTAAACTAGATTTCACCTAAACACGCATTGCTTACTTGCTACCAAACTAAACCGTGTAAAAACATAGAAGAAACTTGATACTTGTACCTTCGAGCCGAGATGCAACTTAATTCGGATGATTCGGGAGATAGCCCTTTTTAGGCTCGCGGAGGACTTCGTCTGCGTAGTATTCATCGAAGATGGGTTGTTGCCTCGGCACTTGTTGATATGGGGGTGGCGGTGGCTGTCTAGGGTGTTGCCTCGGCGCGGCCCCAATTCTCCCTTCGGGCAACCTTTGGTTCAGCCGGGCTGCTTCCCTAATGGCTCGGTTGCGGTCCCGAATGAGCTGTTCCGGGTCGTCTATAAATGGGGGTGGTCCCTCGTTGTTTTGGACGACCTGGTTTACCTCGTCATGATCCTCCTCATTCTCATGGTGGCTTCCTGCACGAGACATGGTTATGCAGAAGCGAGCACAAAAACTTAAAACAAAGATACAAGAACAACTATCTGATACACTAACTACTCCTCGGCAACGGCGCCAAAATTTGACGGGCTGTCGTTGTGACCCGCAAATTTACATTTATATTTTCCACTACTTGTGGCTCACTATTTGACTAGCAAGTGGTAAGTAGGGGTCGAACCCAAGGGAGTATGGTTTCAAACAGTTGTTCTATGAAAAAGAAAGAAAATAAAGTAAAGACAATTGGGGTTTTTTTGGTTATTTTTTAGTGCTGGAAAGTAAAGAGCGTAAAATAAATGACTGAAAAGTAAAGGTGCTTGAAGGTCCAAGTCTTTGACAATAAGTAAATGTGCGAGAAAGTAAAGTGCATGAAAATAAAGGTGCTTGAAGGAATTCGGTCTTAGGAACCTTATATTATGTCCCCGTTCATCATCGACCTCCAAGGATTTTACTAAGTGTTGCAGCGAGTGAGTTACTCCATTTCAAGCTATAACTCCAAACAATGCCATTTCAAGCACTTGCTCCTCTAGCCGGTCCATTTCAAGACAAGCCTACTAGTTCTAGCTAGGCTAACACCCCATTTCAAGGTATGCTAGCCCAAGTGCAATCGCTTGATCCCTCATTTCCGAACAAACCAAGCGACTACAGAGGGCATGAAGTACTTGGAAGAGCTTTGCCATTTCAAGCATCCACTCAACCTTGTTGTGTTCACCCCGAAGGCACAAGAACTAGTGAAACACTATAGTAACATGAAAAAACAATGGTCTAGAACGGTTTCATAGTATAAGAGTTCCCTTGACCGAATGAACGGTTTAGCTACGAATACTCATGGAAGTGAATATCATAGCCATTGCAAGGAAAAGTAACGTAAGAAAGAGTAGGAAGTAGTCGAAGCTTTTGATATAAAGTGATGTTACAAGCATGGGATTCGAACTAACAAGTGGTTTCTCTACAAGCCTCTCTCTACCTACTCGAGCACAATCACTAGTACTTCCACCACCAAAAAACTTACATTCTCAAGGTTTGATCTTCTATAAATAGGCAAGAATGGCGGTTGCTTCATGGAGAAGGAAGGCCTCTCATTGGTTAGCCGTCTTTAAGCTAGTTGGTGCGTGTCATCTCCCTATGGGTTTCCTTCATCCTTAAGCTAGCCGTCATAGAAGCAAGTTGATGCCAAGTGGTGAGTTCTTTGAGCTTTCCTTCCTCAATGGGTTAGCCGCAATGTAGCAAGTTGCACCCAAGGCTAGCTGCTCATCAAGCAAGGTGCTTCCAAGGGCCAGCTGCTCCTTGAGCAGTGTGCCTCCAAAGGGCACCGGATTTAGAGTAGCAAGGAGCTGGAATTTGATTGGAGTCTTGGCCGGAATGCCCCTAGTTGGTCTTGATCGGGCTTGAGCAAATTCCACTCGAGCGATTTGTCTGGGCAGTGATATTTGTCGAGTTATTAGGCATTTAAAACACTTCGGTCGAGCCAGAATTTCCATATTCGCCGTTCTGTTCGAGCGACTTGGATTTGGTGCCTAGCGCGTGGGTCCATTGCTTTGGTGTAGGGCCAAATGCCAATCGGTATGGGCGTTCGCCTTGGAGCTTCGACATTGTCCACCTTATTTTCCATCTGTAACATTTTGGTCGAGCCCGTTTTGCTAGATTTGTCGGTTTGCTCGAGCAATTCGGTCATGGTGCCTAGTATGCGCGGAGCCTTTGCTTGGGCATTGGGCCAACTTCCAATTGGCTCGGGCATCCTTCTTGAGTCTCCAACAAAGTCCATCTTATTTGTCATTTTGAATAGTTTGCTCGAGGTAGATTCATCAGACTTGGTGTTTTGCTCGAGAAACTTGAATTTGGACTTGCATAGCTCGGCAGGCGCGCTGAGACGCTGGGCGCTGGCGCTGGGCTCGGGCGCTTTTGAGACTTGCGATCTTTTTAGCATAAAAATCCCTTTTTAAGCTCGTTTCCACTTTACTTCTCAACGTTACCTGAAACACAAAACAACCTCAACAAGTACATGTTCAAGAGACTAAGTGTTTAATTTGGTGGGTTTAACTGATATAATGAGTCATACAAATACACCCCATCAAACACCCCACACTTATCCTTGTTCGTCCCGAACAAGACTAGCTAACAGGAGGCAATAAACAAACGAATGCTTAGTCTAGATGCATCCTATTCATGCATTGCTTACTTGTTACCGAACTAAATTGTGCTCAAATTTTTAGAAGAAAACTTGATACTTGTACCTCCGAGCCGTGATGCAAACCAATTCGGACGATTGGGAGATAGCCCTTCTTAGGTGCTTGTATGCACTCCTTGGACCGAACTCGTACTATATGGTTATCTTCCGTAGCTTTCTCTAGCACTTGATTTATTCGGGCTAAATGGGTCGAGTCTTTTTGTTGATTGCTTGGACAGCCTTTTGGAGTGACTTTTGGCCTTTGGCCTTTGATATTGAATTGAAGAACTTCATTTTTTTGCCTTTGGTTAAAACCTTCACAATTTGGCCTTTGGCCTTTGATTTGACTTTTCCGAGCTTTGCTCTTGGTGAATGCTTGTCCATTTTCTTTATCCTTGGGAGGTCCAATCATCGCCCGAGAGCATATGGAAATACCTCCCCGCTCTTTCTCATCCTCGCCCTTTCGCGCGGGTCAAGACGAGGGTCACTCGGCTCTTTTCCCGGCTACTAAGACTAGAGATAGGACGGTTTGATTCCCGTCCCGCCTCTTGCATAAACGCTGCATGGCGGAGTCCACTCGAAACCCAAGTAACCCGAAGCGCTAACCTCCACTAACTTCGGATAACCATATAGCGAGATCTGGTCTTTGGAGTGCTTGTCAAACCTTTCTAGGGCATTTTCTGTCAACTCCACATCCCTTTTTATCTTGGCATGCAAGGACAAATAAAAAGTTAAATTCTAAAGTTCTAACATAATTTAGATCTCACAAGGTAATGTATGAATTGGATCCATCTATTTCACATCGTGGAAGTTATGTTCAAAAGGTTCAAAAAGATAAAAATCTAAGGAAAGGAAAACATGCCGATTACTATGTGCAATGACTCACCCCACACTTTTGAATGAAGCCATGCCTCGCGGCATGACCTAGTTCAAAAGACAAAAAGGTAGAAGTGGAAAAGAAATGACATAAGAAAGGAGAACGGAACTCCCCTATGGTGTGTTTGACGCAAGAGGAAGTTCGGCAGGGAACCTGTGTTTTCTCGGTCGCGCCCCGGTGTTCCTTGGGCGCAGCCCTGTGTTCCTGTACAAAAAGTCAATTTCTTTCCAAGTACAAGGGGGTGAGTACGAAAAAACCTAAATTAAACTAAATGCCGAGTAAAACAAAATGGTGCCGGGTTACCTCCCGGCAAGTGCCTTTGTTTAACGTCGTTGGCTCGACGATACCGCGCTCATGTCGGGTCTGGTGGCACGGCCAGGTCATATTGTTGAGGTGTTAAGTCTACCTTTCCATGGTAATGTTTGACCCGCTGTCCATTTACTGTGAATTGGCTTCCATTTTCCGGGTTTTCCAGCTCGAGTGCCCCATGATTGAACACCTTAATTACTGTGAAAGGGCCGGTCCATCTAGATTTTAGCTTGCCGGGCATCAACCTTAGTCGTGAGGAGAAAACCAGCACTTGTTGTCCTTCTTCAAATTGCCGCCGAAGAATGAACTTATCATGGTAGAGCTTCGTACGTGCTTTGTAGTCGGTTTGACTCTCGTAGGCCTCGAGTCGCAACTCCTCGAGCTCGCATAGTTGGAGCTTCCTATCCAGTCCAGCGGCCCTAAGATCCGGATTACAATGCTTGAGTGTCCAGTAGGCCTTGTGTTCCAACTCCACCGGGAGGTGGCATGCTTTTCCATAGACTAGCCGGAAGGGGGACGTCCCTATCGGCGTTTTATACGCCGTTCTATAGGCCCATAGAGCCTCATTTAACCTCGTGCTCCAATCCTTCCTTGATGGTTTTACCATTTTTTCCAAAATCCCCTTGATCTCGCGGTTGGAGATCTCCGCTTGTCCGTTTGTTTGGGGGTGGTAAGCTGTTGACATCCGGTGGTGCACATGGTAGTGCTTTAATGTGGTGGCCATCATGCGGTTGCAGAAATGCGTGCCTTGGTCACTGATTATTGCCTTGGGTACTCCGTATCTACAAAAAAGGTTAGAGCGCAAAAAATCTATGACAGTCTTTGCATCATCGCTCTTAGTGGCCTTAGCCTCTACCCATTTCGACACATAGTCAACGGCAACTAGAATATATGTATTTCCATGTGATGTAGGGAAAGGCCCCATGAAATCAATGCCCCAAATATCAAAGACATCATTGACCAAGATGGGCACTTGGGGCATCTCATTTCTAGCCGTCACATTTCCTACTCTTTGACACTTATCGCATTTCCTACACTTCTCATAGGCATCTCTAAATAAACTTGGCCAGAAGAAGCCGCTATCTAAGATTTTTCTAGCAGTTCTCCTAGGCCCGAAGTGTCCTCCACATGCAAACTCATGGCAAAAGCTAAGAACCGATTCTACTTCACTATCGGGGATGCATCTCCTAAGCATTTGATCAACTCCAATTTTCCATAAATAGGGATCATCCCATAAGTAAAACCTAGCATCATGCCTTAGTTTCATGCATTGTGCCTTAGTAAAAGAGGGTGGAAATGTACCTCCTACAAGGTAGTTGACGATAGGAGCATACCATGGCACTTTGTTGGAGACGGCATAGAGGTGCTCGTCCGGGAATGACTCGGTGATGTGTCCTTCTTCTTCTCCTCGGACGATCCGGCTTAGGTGGTCGGCCACCGAGTTCTCGATCCCCTTTTTGTCCCTTATTTCCACATCGAACTCTTGCAGCAGCAAGATCCATCGTATCAGCCTTGGCTTGGCCTCCTTTTTCTTCATCAAGTACCGGATGGCAGCATGATCCGAGTAGACTATCACCTTGGCTCCAAGTAGGTAGGACCGGAATTTTTCTAGTGCAAACACAACGGCCAAGAGCTCCTTCTCGGTGGTGGAGTAGTTTCTTTGGGCCGCGTCTAGGGTTCTTGAGGCGTAGTAGATTACGACCGCCTTCTTGTCAAACCGTTGGCCAAGAACTGCTCCTACAGCGAAGTCGCTTGCATCGCACATGATTTCAAATGGTTGCTCCCAATCCGGTGTTCGAATGATGGGTGTGCTAGTGAGGGCTTTCTTAAGCTCATCAAAGGCGTCCTCGCAAGTCTTGGTGAATTCAAAAGGAACTTCTTTTTGTAGAAGAGTGGATAGAGGCAATGCCTTTTTGGAAAAGTCCTTGATGAATCGCCGGTAGAATCCCGCATGTCCAAGAAAAGACTTGATGTCTCGCACCGTGGAGGGGTAGGGTAACGTCATGATTATGTCGATTTTTGCCTTGTCGACCTCTATACCTTTATGTGAGACAATGTGCCCCAGCACCACCCCATGCGTGACCATGAAGTGGCATTTCTCGTAGTTGAGCACGAGGTTCATTGAGATGCAACGAGCCAGGACGGCACTCAAGTTATCCAAGCATGCGTCGAAGGTGTCCCCGTAAACTGTGAAGTCGTCCATGAACACTTCGATCATTGTCCCAATCATGTCCGAGAAGATGATTGTGACTACCCGCTGGAACGTGCCGGGCGCGTTGCACAGGCCGAAGGACATGCGACGAAACGCAAAAGTTCCGAACGGACAGGTGAATGTGGTCTTGTCCTGGTCTTCGAGCGCTATAGGAATTTGATTGTACCTCGAGAACCCATCCAAGAAACAGAAATACGGCCTTCCCGCCAGTCGGTCCAGCATTTGATCGATGAAAGGTAGGGGGAAATGATCCTTGCGTGTTACCGCGTTCAGCTTTCGGTAGTCGATGCACATGCGCCATCCGTTCTTTACTCGTGTCGTGACCATCTCGCCCGCGGCACCTTCCTCAACCGTGATTCCAGTTTTCTTCGACACCACATGCACCGGGCTGACCCACTGGCTATCCGAGATTGGGTAGATGACATCTGCGTCCAATAGCTTTTGTATCTCCTTCTGGACGATCTCCATCATGATTGGGTTGAGTCGGCGTTGAGGCTCTCTTGATGGCCTTGCTCCGTCCTCGAGCAAGATGCGGTGCATGCATACCGTCGGGCTGATTCCTCTCAAGTCTGCTAAGGTCCATCCAATCGCCAATTTGTGCTGACTTAGCACTTCCACTAAACGACGTTCTTGGTCGGGTTCCAGGCCACTCTTGATGATAACCGGGAGTGTTTCATTCTCCCCTAGGAATGTGTACTTAAGATGTCCTGGTAGGGGCTTCAATTCCACTTCAGGTGCCTGCACAATTGAAGGTAAAAAGGCATTAGATTTAAACAATCGTACCTCATTTACTTCATACCTTAGCGTGAGAGGCTCCGAGATCATCAAGTGGGTTAGCGCCTCATGAACGCCCTTGGCCAACTCGTAAGAGTTCTCATGCGAGTAGATGGCTCCATTGAGTGTGAGTTCAAGAGGGTCCATCCTTAACTCTGGTCGAACCTCTTGGACAAGATCGTCCAAAGTGTCAAGAGTATGCACTTCCTCAAACTCCATGGGATGCTTCATTGCCCTGAATATGTCGAAGCTATACACTTCTCCCTCAACTTCCATGGATAGTGTGCCATTATCACAATCGATCTTCATTTTGGATGTCTTGAGGAATGGTCGGCCTAGCAGGATAGGCGCATGGTCCGTTGGTCCGCAGTTCTCCATTTTCAGGACGTAGAAGTCCGCCGAGAACACCAGTTTTCCTACTTGTACTAGCACGTCTTCGATCTTCCCCTCGGGTTGTTTGCATGACCGGTCCGCCAGTTGGATTGTGAGACCGGTGGGTTCGAGAGGCCCAATCCGAAGGCACGAGTAAATTGAGTAGGGCAAGACATTAATTGAGGCCCCAAGATCTAGCATGCAGTTCTCGAGTCGTATGTTGCCAATTGTGCATGGTATTGTGTAAGTTCCTGGGTCACCACATTTGGGGGGCACCTTTCGCTGTAAGACGGCCGATACGTTCCTACTCATCAGTTCTTGATCGATTCCAGCCCCTCTCCTTCGATTGGTACAAAGTTCTTTCAGGAATTTTGCGTATTTTGGTATTTGCTTGATGGCTTCCAAGAGAGGGATGTTGATTTCCACCTTGCTGAATAGCTCGAACACATCTTTATCCATCACGTGCTGTTTTGGAACTCGGGCTGGCACGGGGAATGGAAGAGTGGCACTGGTTCTGTATTTTTCAGTCCTGGGCACCGGGCGCGTCTCGCGTGCTTCGGTTGCTGGCGCCGGGCGCGACCTGGGTTCTTCGGTCGCGTCCTGCTCGAGTGTCTCGGGCCCTGCCTGCTCTTCTTCGGGCATCTCCGGGTCGTTTCCTTCCTCTGGCTCCATGGGTTCCACGGCACGCCTTTGCTTACTTCTAAGCGTCACGGCACTCACATTTTCCCTTGGGTTTTGGATGGTTTGTGAAGGGAGCCGCCCGGATTCATTTTTGAACTTGGAAACCATGGTAGCCAGCTGGGACATTTGCTTGCCCAAGTCTGCTATTGCTCCATCAGTTTTTGCCATGAATTGATGCACCGTGCTAGATAAATCCTTCACAACATCCTCGAGTGGTTTGCTCGGACCTTGCTGGCTTGGACCGGCCTGGTATTGATTCGGTCCCTTCGGCTGATATTGGCCCGGTCCGCCCTGGTTGTATTGCCGGTGAGGCGGTTGATAGAATTGCTGAGCTGGTTGGGGAGCGTCCTGGTGCATTTTCCTCGGTGGATTGTTGTTGTTTCGCCAGTCTTGCCTCGAGTCGTTCGCCCAGTTTTGTCCGGTGGCTTGTCCATATTGCCGGCTCGGTCCTGTTCGGTCGTTGTTGTTATATCCTTGGTATCCCCCCACTGCGTTGATTTCTTCCGGGTCGTTCTCCATTAACGTCGGGCATGCATCAGTTTTATGGTCCGAAGAACCACAAAATTCACAAGGCCTCACTTGAGCTGGTTGCCTTCGTAGGAGCTGAATCATCATTTCCTTCATCTGCTTCATTCCTCGGGCAAGGAATCCATTGGTACCTCGGCCTTTGCCACGTTTTTGGTGCGTGAAAACTCTTCTTGCCGAGTTGTCTCCTCTCTAAACCGAGCATTCTCCGCAACGCTAGTGACGAGCTGCCTTATGCCGCTTAATGATAGGTTCATCATTGATCCTCCAGCCGAGGCATCTAGGAGCATTTGGTCGAGGGGCTTAAGTCCATCAAGTAAGTACTCGATGATGAGTTTCTCGGGTAGCCCAAGAGTGCAGCAACTTCGCTCCAAGCGGTTGAATTTTTCTAGGTACTCGTACATGGTTTCAGTAGGTCCTTGCCTTATCTCTTGCAGTTGCCTCCTTACTTGCATCGCCCTTCCCGCCGGATAGTACTTGTCTAAGAACTTCTTTTGCATTTGAGCCCATGTTCGAATGCTACCTGAAGGTAAGGCGAGAAACCAGTCATTAGCCGCATCAATAAGGGAGAAATAAAAGGCTTTTAACTTGAAATCTTCTAGATCTATTCCATAAGGTTTTAAATTTTGGCAAATGCCATGTAAACGTTGAAGATGGGTAGTAGCAGATTCTCCCTGATTGCCCGAGAACTTTGGCAAGTTATGCACGACTGATGTGTTGATAGCGATGTTCTCAAGGTCCGGGCCTTTGTATATGCACCACGGCTGGTTTCGGAAGTTGGGTGCCGAGAGTTCTCCCATTGTAGGCTCGCGGAGGACTTCGTCTGCGTAGTATTCATCGAAGATGGGTTGTTGCCTCGGCACTTGTTGATATGGGGGTGGCGGTGGCTGTCTAGGGTGTTGCCTCGGCGCGGCCCCAATTCTCCCTTCGGGCAACCTTTGGTTCAGCCGGGCCGCTTCCCTAATGGCTCGGTTGCGGTCCCGAATGAGCTGTTCCGGGTCGTCTATAAATGGGGGTGGTCCCTCGTTGTTTTGGACGACCTGGTTTACCTCGTCATGATCCTCCTCATTCTCATGGTGGCTTCCTGCACGAGACATGGTTATGCAGAAGCGAGCACAAAAACTTAAAACAAAGATACAAGAACAACTATCCGATACACTAACTACTCCCCGGCAACGGCGCCAAAATTTGACGGGCTGTCGTTGTGACCCGCAAATTTACATTTATATTTTCTACTACTTGTGGCTCACTATTTGACTAGCAAGTGGTAAGTAGGGGTCGAACCCAAGGGAGTATGGTTTCAAACAGTTGTTCTATGACAAAGAAAGAAAATAAAGTAAAGACAATTGGGGTTTTTTTGGTTGTTTTTTAGTGCTGGAAAGTAAAGAGCGTAAAATAAATGACTGAAAAGTAAAGGTGCTTGAAGGTCCAAGTCTTTGACAATAAGTAAATGTGCGAGAAAGTAAAGTGCATGAAAATAAAGGTGCTTGAAGGTCCAAGTCTTGACGATAAGTAAATGTGCAAGAAAAGTAAATTGCTTGAAAATAAAGACAATAAGTAAATGAGCGAGGTGTTTTCAAGAGAAGGAATTCGGTCTTAGGAACCTTATATTATGTCCCCGTTCATCATCGACCTCCAAGGATTTTACTAAGTGTTGCAGCGAGTGAGTTACTCCATTTCAAGCTATAACTCCAAACTAGGGCTGGGTTTTTGTACCGAAAAACCGAACCGAACCGAAACCGAACCGAATATTACCGAACCGAATATTCAACCGAACCGAATTTCGGTTTATCATACCGAACCGATATATATCGGTTCGGGATCGGTTGGAAGTTTGAGAATTTCGGTTTACCGAACTGAAACCGATTTATGCATTTCAATTCGGTTAATCATACCGATCCCAGCCCTAAAAACGCGTAAGGCTGTCACGAACCAAAAAAAACAGCCGCATCCTTCTGGCTTCTTCGTTCTTCAATCATCCACTGCCGCGTCCGGCGCTTCAACCATCCCTCCGAGCTACGTTCCAGTATTCGTTCGATTTCTACCGCACTCAAACTCAACGACTTCGATTCAGGTTTTGTCTTCTTTTTCAATTTCATTTTTCAGTTTCCGATCGGGTGAATTGAAGTTCAATTTCATTTTTCAATTATTAAACCCTAGGTATGATTTGGTGATGACGCTGAGGATCGCTTTTGTCCATATTTTGAATTTGAAGCTGAATCTGATCTGATGTATTCTCCGCTCAACTCTAATGATGAAGCTGAATCTTATGTATTTTTTTTTACAATTGCAGTTTATAGATAAAGATGGACCAAGGAGTGGGAGCGCATGACTATGAGTCTCGTGAAAATTGGGCAGAGGATTTTGTAGATGCGGAGATTGCGGAAGGTGGTGAGGGTGATCATGATGGTGTAGTGGGTGGTGAGGATGGCGGTGAGGAGGGTGGCGAGGAGGAGGTGACCATAGGGACGGGAGGAGGTAGGAAGAGGAAGAAAGCTTCACCGGCATGGGATCATTGTCTGAAAAAAGAAAAGAAAAATAGAGAAGGCGAAATAGTAGATGTTATCGGGATATGTAACTATTGCAAATTGGAGATGCCTGCTCATTCTAAAAGAAATGGGACAAGAGGGTTGCTCAATCACTTAAGAAAATGTGTAGGTAGTTGACAGATGCTTGTCGTCAGAGCAAATGTGCAAATAAATTTATAAGTCCACTACTCGCGACTTAACTACTGGGTAGTAAGTGGTAAGTAGGGGTCGAACCCAAGGGAATTAGGGGGATAAGTTGTTCTTTAAGTTGGACAATTTTGGGATTGGTTGGTTGGTTTTAAAGCTACCAGCTAAGTGATTGATTGGTTGGTTGGTTTTAGTACTGGAAAGTAACTGATAATTATTACAATTTAAAGAAAGCGTTCGGTTTCAGGGGTCTTGTATTATATCCTGTTTATCATTGACCTTTAGTGAATCTTCTAAGTATTCAAACGTGTATCAAGGCCTTTTCCGGCGCTCAATTTGCCACACTGTCTAGTCTTTTGCAAAAGTGTTCGAAAGTGAATCAAGGCCATTTCAAGCACTCGACTTGCAACACTGTCTAATCTTTTGCAAAAAACGTAAAGCCCTTGTTCTACTTAGACTAGCACCCCATTTCAAGGTATACTAGCCTGTGTGCATCCATTTTGGGTTGTCTTTTCCGATTTACCCAAAATGGTGTTTGAGAGAGATCAAACTCCTCAGATAAGCTTTGGCATTTCAAGCATCCACTTACCCGAGTATGTTTACGAACTTCCACAGAAGAGCTTTGCCATTTCAAGCATCCACTCAACCTTGGAAGTTCTGATCTAATATATGGCACATAGAACAAGTTTTGAATACAAAGACGAGACACTAAATTAATAGTCTAAAACATTTTATAATACAAGTCCACCCCTTCTACCGAACGACTAGTTTAGCTACTATTTATCGCGCTAAACATTATAACTAAGGAATTGGAAATTAAAGACGGTAAATAAATATTAAAATACTTACAACCGTTTGAAGCGCCAAGGGAGCAATCTTTTATTTCCAAAGCCAAACTTACAAAACTTAGAGAGATAAGTGATTTATGATTTTTGGATTGATGCAAATGAGGAGGAGGAGGGTTGTATTTATAGGCTAAGGGAGGAGAAATGGACGGAGGAGATGGCATCCAAGTGTTTTTGATCCAAGGGAGGAGGAGGAGGAGCAAGGAGGAGCCGCCACATGGGGGAGGAGGAAAGCCGCCGGTCACCATGAGGGGAGGAGCCGCCGGTTGCCGGTTGCCATGGAGGGAGGAGCTCCTCCCTTGGCCACCTCCAAGCAAGGTGGTCGGTCACCTTGTCCAAGAGTGCATTTTGATAGTTGATTTGGAATGGCCAAGTGATTTTAAGACTAATGGTCGAGCCAGATTTTCCAAATTCCATGGTTTGGTCGAGCAACTTGGTTTTGGTGCCTACGCGCGGGGCTTTTGCTTTGGACTTGAATGCGGGCCATCTGCCAATGGGCGTTCGCCTTGGAGTTTCGACATCTTCCACCTTATTTTCCATTTGGAACATTTTGGTCGAGGTGGAATTGTCAGAAGAGGTGGTTTGCTCGAGCAACCTGAATTGAGTGTTTGGTCAGCTCGACGGAGGGCCTGGAACTGCTTCAACCGGTCGGGTGGTTCTGAAGCATTTTCCTACCCGTTCGGTTGAGTCTTCAATGTGATATTTTTGGCTTAAAATCCTCTTTGGTTTGATTTGGAGTGATTCAATGTCAGGATCCTTGAGATTTCTTCAGTCAGCGTCTGATCTTGACCTTGGAATGACTCTTGATATCTTTTCAGCTTAAAAACTCCTCCTTAGCCTGTATTCTCTCTAAGCTCTGAAATACCCTGTAGAAATATATCGGAACTAACAAGCAAAAGTTAAATAGACCAACAGTCTAATTTGGTGGGTTTTACTGTGTTTTTGATTCGTATAATTATGGTCCATCAGTAGCCCTTTTTATGAAGGAGATGGAGCTAAATCTACTCAACCAACCTTGAATAATGTGACCATGGGTGGAGCTTTAGTCCCACATGTTTTTAATCAAAAAAAATGTGAGTTGTTGACCGTGGAGTTCGTCATAAGAGATGAGCAACCATTTAGGGCGGTTGAAGGGGTAGGTTTTGTGAACTTACTTCATGGGCTTCAACCGAGTTTAAGATCCCTGATAGAAAAAAGGTTGCTCGTGGAGTTTGGGACTTGTACATGCTTGAGAAGGGCACAATAAAGTCGGTAATATGTGATAAGAGGGTAAGTATCACAACGGATACTTGGACATCTATCCAAAACATCAACTATATGGTGATCACCGCCCATTTTGTAGATGATTCTTGGAACTTGCATAAGAGGATCATCAACTTCACTAAAATCACAAGTCACAAAGGTGAAGACATAGGCATGTGCCTTGAGCGTTGTCTACGTGATTGGGGAGTTGAGAAAGTGTTTAGCATTACTGACAGATGCTTGTCGTCAGAGCAAATGTACAAATAAATTTATAAGTCCGCTACTCGCGACTTAACTACTGGGTAGCAAGTGGTAAGTAGGGGTCGAACCCAAGAGAGTCAGTGTGGATTAGTTGTTCTTTAATGAAGCTTATGCAGAAATTAAATACGATTGGAGTTGGGTTTGAGTGTGTTTTGAGAACTGAAAGTAAATTACAGCAGTTGATAATAGACTATAAGGAAATGATTCGGTTTTAGGGGCCTTGTATCATATTTGTTTATCATCGACCGCTAATGATCATACCAAGTGTTCGAAGATGAATCGAGGCTATTCCTAGCACAAGACTTGCAACATCGCGTAGAACACTTGAAATGATCATGCTAAATGTTCAAAGATGAATCGAGGCTATTCCTAGCACAAGACTTGCAACATCGTTTAAAACACTTGTTCTATTTAGACTAATTCCTCCTTTCGAAGTATCTTAGCCTTATGTGCATCCATTTGAATTCTTTGGTCCAGTTTCCAAATGGTTTTTAAGATAAGCCGAACTCCTCGGATAAGCTTGCCCATTTGGTCCCCTTGGTCCGGTTACAAATGGTCCACTTACCCGAGTATGATCACGAACCCCCACGGAAGAGCTTTGCCCGTTAAAGCGTCCACTCAACCTTGGAGATTCTGACTTGATATATAGAACAAGTTTTGAACATAAAGGTGTACTAAGAGTAAGATCTAAAACATTTATAATACAAGTATACCCCTGCGACCGAGTACAAGCTTTTAGCTACTAGTGTTCATGTTAAGGAATACAAGCAAACTAATGCCTTGCACAAGGGTACCGAATAATAAAATAACTTTATAGTAAAAACAAATAATACTGAAAGTAATTTTATACCTTACAATAAGCGGAGGAGAGGAGCTCCTAGGCAAGATCCACGCAAGAGAGTAGCTCCACAATGAAGAACAAAATATTTATTGAAAGTGAAGAGAAGAGGGTTAAGCCCTCTATCTCTCTAAAACATTTGTGAAGTGTGTATGGATGATACAAATGAGGAGGAGAGGAGCTCCTTTTATAGCCAAAGGGGAGGAGGATGGAGGGTGGAGATGGTGGCATGTGGTGTTGCATCCAAGGGAGGAGGAGATGGGGAGGAGCTTGTGGAGGAGAAGGCCACCACCTGTCACATGGAGGGAGGATGAGCTTTGAGATGATGACACATGGGGGAGGAGCTCTAGCCGCCGGCGGCTTTGGGAGGAGGGAGGAGGAGCCGCCAAGTGGAGGGAGGAGAGTGGAGGAGAGGAGATGTGAGGGAGGAGCCGCCCATGTGAGGAGGATGCTCCTCCCCTTCTAGCCGCCCATGTGAGGAGGAGCCTCCCTTGTGAGGAGGTTTTGTGAGTTTGTGAAGTTTTCACAAAACTATCGATCCATTCCTACCCCGGACTGACTTCGGTTGTTCCTCGGTTGGATTTGAATTGAGTAATTCAATGTCAGGATCTTGAGATTTCTTCATTCAGCGTCTGATCTTGACCTTGGATTGACTCGTAATATCTTTTCAGCATAAAATCCTCTCCTTAGCGTGTTTTCACTTTAGTCTCTGAAATACCCTGTAGAAATAAATCGGAACTAACAAGCAAAAGTTAAATAGACCAACAGTCTAATTTGGTGGGTTTTACTGTGTTTTTGATTCGTATAATTATGGTCCATCAGATCACCCCACACTTTTAGTTGTTCGTCCCGAACAATGCTATTAAAGGGCGGTACTAAGTAAGTTTTTAAAATATGAAAATTAGACTGTGGGACTAGATTTATCCTAATTCATGCATTACTACTTATTACCAAATTGAACTGCGTAAATAAATAGAAGAAACTTGATACGTGTACCTCCGTGCCGAGATGCAAATTATTCTGGATGTTTCGGGAGATAGCCCTTTTCAGGCTCCTGGACTGCATTCTCGGGATCGTCTCGCACTATATGGTTTGATTTGTAGCTTTCTCTGGCACGTGATTTGGTTTCGGGTTTCAGTGGTTTGGTCTTTGATTTTCTTTTTTGGCGAGGGACAGCTTTTGTAGTGAATCGGCATTTGGCCTTTGATTTGACGCTTTGAGTACTTCACTTTTGTTCGGTTAAAACCTTCACAATTTTGGGCCTTTGGCCTCTTGATTTGCTTCTTCGAGCTTTTGCTTCTTTGTGACTTGCTAGTCCATTTTCTCAAGCCTTTTTGGGAGGTCCAATCATCGCCCGCGAGCATATGGAAATACCTCCCCGCTCCTCTCATTTTTGCCGTTTCGCGCGGGTCAAGGTGAGGGTCGCTCATCTATTTTCTCGGCTACTTTGACTGTCGTTTCGTGCGGGTCAAGATGAGGGTCGCTCATCTATTTTCTCGGCTACTTTGACCGGAGATAGGACGGTCTGATTCCCGTCCTCGCCTTTTGCATAAACACTGCATGGCGGAGATGACTTCAATCTTCACTGAAACCCGAAGTGCAGCCTCCACTGACTTCGTCAACCATATAGTTAGATTCGATCCTTTGAATGCTTGCCAAGCCTCTCTAGGGCAATTTCTATCAACTCCACATCCCTAGTTTATCTCAGCACAAAGGGACAAATGAAAAGTTACATTCTAAGTTTTTAAACAGTTGAATTTTCACAAGGTTAATGCATGAATTATGACTTATCTTTTTCACATTCTTAAGTTCATATTTTCAAAAAGATAATACTAAAAAAGAAAACATGTTTATGTACACAGGTGGTTCTCACCCCACACTTTTGAACGAAGGCGTGCCTTTCAGCACTACTTAGTTCAAAAGCCATGCAAGCAGACAATTACGAGAAAGAAATGATATTAAGGAAAGGTAAGATCAGAACTCCCTTTAAAGTGTCGAGTGAACGAGGCATGAGGCTAGATAATCGAGGGAGTTCGGCTGGGGCCTTGAACTCTCAGCGCAGGCCCGGTAGTTCACGGAAGCTGCCTGGCTGATCCGATCGTGCTCCAAAAACCAATTCCTAAATAGTCAAATCATTCTATGCACCAAGTGGGTGAGAGCGGCTTATTGATAAAAACTAAAAGACAGAAAATAAAAAGACAGAAAGTAAGATAGTGTCGGGTTACCTCCCGACCAGTGCCTTTATTTAACGTCGTTGGCTCGACGATACCTCAATCATGGATCATAAGGTCGGATCCCAAGGGTGAGTGAGGTCAAACTTCTTCTCGGCAGCCCTTTTGCTCCGAGAGGGTGGGGTTTCTTTGACCATAGCTGCTGGTCCAATGAGTTGTGCTTGTTTGTTACTCCTTCCGGGTTTCCATTCTTTCGGCCCATGTCTTTGCCGCTTCTTCATGTTTGAATAGTTGGCACCTTTGCGATTTTGGAAGTTTGGTTTTGTGCCATTAAATGTAGGTGACATTAAGCATGCGCCTTTGCCAATCCTCTTCATTGTGGCAGTGATGGATGGTTGTCTTGGAACGAGTGAGTTTTCAAGCGGTTTTCCTTGTTGAGCCGTGGTGAGTGGGACTGGGGCTTTCTCGGACAGTTTGGCAATGAGATCCGGGACTTTCTCGGGTGCTCCGAGCGTAAGGACCGGGCCTGGCTTGATTTCTTCGGCTGCTTCGGTAGTGATGTTCGGGACTTCTGTTGGCTCGGCAGTTAGGACTGTGATTTCCTCGGATGGATTGGTGATAAGGACCGGGCCTGATTTGGGCAGTTCTTCTTCTAACTCCCAGGGATAATCTGAATGTAGCTCTTCTTCAGGTAACCAAGGGTCCTTATCCTTGTCATTCGTATAGTCTTCGGGGGTAATCACACTGAGGTATGGGTCCGATATGGGTAACTCGTCATTGAGGTCCGGGTATGTCTTGGCCGTGAATTGGTGCATCGAGGCATTCATTTGCTGCATGTCAGCGGCCAATTGCTGGGTGCTAGCTGCCAGCTCGTTTTCTGCTGCCCATAACTCAGTTTTGGCCCTGATTTGGTGCATTATGTTGTCCAGTTCTTCGCTTCGCATGGCCTGATCTTGTCTTTGTTTTGACCTTGCGGCCAAATCATCTATTAAGTTCCAAAGATCATCTATGCCTAAGTTGTTCACCGAGCCTCCCGCTGCATTGTTTAGCCAATCCCACTCTTGTGGCAGCATCCCATTGAGAAACCTTTGAAGAAGATCGTGGTTGGTGAATCCATGGTGCGGGCAGCTTATCAACATGGAGTCAAAATACGCCAAGTACTCGTCCAATGTTTCATCCCGGGATTGTTTTATATTGTTGATCTTCTCGCGGATTTCAAGTTCGAAGGGTGGTGGGGAAATTTCCTCAATGTTCCAAGGTTCCATTCCGTAGTAGTAAGACTTAGTGAATTGCATGATAAAATAAAAAAGAAAAAAGAAAATAGAACAACTATTCCGATGCACAACTCCCCGGCAACGGCGCCAATTTGACAGATGCTTGTCGTCAGAGCAAATGTACAAATAAATTTATAAGTCCGCTACTCGCGACTTAACTACTGGGTAGCAAGTGGTAAGTAGGGGTCGAACCCAAGAGAGTCAGTGTGGATTAGTTGTTCTTTAATGAAGCTTATGCAGAAATTAAATACGATTGGGGTTGGGTTTGAGTGTGTTTTGAGAACTGAAAGTAAATTACAGCAGTTGATAATAGACTATAAGGAAATGATTCGGTTTTAGGGGCCTTGTATCATATTTGTTTATCATCGACCGCTAATGATCATACCAAGTGTTCGAAGATGAATCGAGGCTATTCCTAGCACAAGACTTGCAACATCGCGTAGAACACTTGAAATGATCATGCTAAATGTTCAAAGATGAATCGAGGCTATTCCTAGCACAAGACTTGCAACATCGTTTAAAACACTTGTTCTATTTAGACTAATTCCTCCTTTCGAAGTATCTTAGCCTTATGTGCATCCATTTGAATTCTTTGGTCCAGTTTCCAAATGGTTTTTAAGATAAGCCGAACTCCTCGGATAAGCTTGCCCATTTGGTCCCCTTGGTCCGGTTACAAATGGTCCACTTACCCGAGTATGATCACGAACCCCCACGGAAGAGCTTTGCCCGTTAAAGCGTCCACTCAACATTGGAGATTCTGACTTGATATATAGAACAAGTTTTGAACATAAAGGTGTACTAAGAGTAAGATCTAAAACATTTATAATACAAGTATACCCCTGCGACCGAGTACAAGCTTTTAGCTACTAGTGTTCATGTTAAGGAATACAAGCAAACTAATGCCTTGCACAAGGGTACCGAATAATAAAATAACTTTACAGTAAAAACAAATAATACTGAAAGTAATTTTATACCTTACAATAAGCGGAGGAGAGGAGCTCCTAGGCAAGATCCACGCAAGAGAGTAGCTCCACAATGAAGAACAAAATATTTATTGAAAGTGAAGAGAAGAGGGTTAAGCCCTCTATCTCTCTAAAACATTTGTGAAGTGTGTATGGATGATACAAATGAGGAGGAGAGGAGCTCCTTTTATAGCCAAAGGGGAGGAGGATGGAGGGTGGAGATGGTGGCATGTGGTGTTGCATCCAAGGGAGGAGGAGATGGGGAGGAGCTTGTGGAGGAGAAGGCCACCACTTGTCACATGGAGGGAGGATGAGCTTTGAGATGATGACACATGGGGGAGGAGCTCTAGCCGCCGGCGGCTTTGGGAGGAGGGAGGAGGAGCCGCCAAGTGGAGGGAGGAGAGTGGAGGAGAGGAGATGTGAGGGAGGAGCCGCCCATGTGAGGAGGATGCTCCTCCCCTTCTAGCCGCCCATGTGAGGAGGTTTTGTGAGTTTGTGAAGTTTTCACAAAACTATCGATCCATTCCTACCCCGGACTGACTTCGGTTGTTCCTCGGTTGGATTTGAATTGAGTAATTCAATGTCAGGATCTTGAGATTTCTTCATTCAGCGTCTGATCTTGACCTTGGATTGACTCGTAATATCTTTTCAGCATAAAATCCTCTCCTTAGCGTGTTTTCACTTTAGTCTCTGAAATACCCTGTGGAAATAAATCGGAACTAACAAGCAAAAGTTAAATAGACCAACAGTCTAATTTGGTGAGTTTTACTGTGTTTTTGATTCGTATAATTATGGTCCATCAATTACCGTTGATAATGCTTCGGCAAATGAAGGGGCGGTTGCACATATGAAGAAGAAGCTTGAAAGACAAGGAAATCTAGTACTTGGTGGGGAGTACTTGCATTTGAGATGTGCTTGTCACATCCTCAATCTAATTATGAAGGATGGATTGAGTGAACTAGAGAAGGCAATTGAGGGTATTCGGAATTGTGTCAAGTACATTCACTCTTCATCGGCAAGGTTAGATGCATTTAGAAATGTAGCTATCTTGGAGAATATGGATAGCATGTCAAACATTCCCATGGACGTGCCTACAAGATGGAATTCAACTTATAAAATGCTTGAAGGTGCATTCAAGTATAAGGTGGTGTTCAGTAGGATGAATGATGAAGATGTGAATTTTCGAGCTTACTTTAATAAAGACGTTAAGAAGGATGGGGAGTTTGTCAAAAGGATGGGGCCACCAATGGAGGAAGATTGGTTGGATGCACAAGCTTTTACTCTTTTTCTTAAGAGGTTTTATGATTCTACCATAAAGCTTAGTGCAAGTAAAACTCCAACTTCAAATTTGATATTCAATGAAATGGTGGCATTGCAACAACTTATTGAGAAGAAGATGCGTGATTCGAATAATCCCATTTTGATGAAGGTGGCTAAATCAATGAAGATAAAGTTTGACAAGTATTGGGGACAAGGCAGTGGAGGAGGAAATGGCCATAAAATAAACTTGATCGTGTTTATTGCCAATGTACTTGACCCAAGATTCAAACTTTCAATGCTTGATATGACTTTGTCTAGTCTTGGTCAATCAAGGACCGAAGTTGAAGGTGTTATTAGCATGGTGAAAGCAAGCTTGCAAGATTTACATAAAGCCTACAAAGGAGGTGGATTAGGTCCTACCCAACCTTTTGGCAGTGTGGCCATCATTGATGATGATGATGATGATTGTGCTAATGATTTGTTGAGACAACTTGATAGGCAAAGGCATGCTATGCAAACCGATGAGATAACTAATGACTTGGATTCATACTTTGCCGATGCTCCCGATGCCGCTTTGAACAAAGAGTTCAACCTAATGGAATGGTGGAAGGTAAATCAATTTAAATATCCAATCGTTGCAAAGATTGCCAAGGATATTTTTGCAATACCATCTTCCACCGTTGCTAGTGAGGCGGCATTTAGCTTGGGCAAGAGGGTTGTGGATCCGTTTAGAGCTTCTTTGACTCCACTCATGGTTGAGGCACTAGTTTGCACTAGTGATTGGCTTAGGGCTGCAGAATTTGATTTTTACAAGGAGCCAACGGATGAGGAGTTCGAAATGTACAAGGAACTTGAAGAAATTGAAATAAGTAAGTAATGCATTATTTTATATATATGAGTTTTTATATATGTCAGTTGTTATTCATTTTAATTTTTATGTTTCTAAATTCTACTAATGTTTTCTTTTTTTTTTGTAGATGTGAACTATACTCAATTGCCTACATTTCCTCCTACACCTTCTTCGGTTGCAAGTACTTCATCAATGAGTAGTACCTCATTGAGTCATACTTCAGCAATGAGTTTGCCTCCCCTTCCTCCTCCAAGACCATCAACAATGGCTGATGTGTCTACAACAAATGTTAGAGGCAGAGGTCGGGGTAGAGGTAGAGGTGTTATTAGAGGTGCTAGCAAATGAGCTCGGCAGGCCGGGTTGGGATCATTGGTATGCAACTTATTATGCTTGTCTGTATCTATGCTTCTGAACTGAATTAATTGCGTGATTGCTGAGGCTGTTTTATCTAGTTTGGGTGTGTATGATTTCATGAAATTCGAGGCTGTTATGCCTAAATGGGTTTCTGTTTGTGCAGGGGAGAAACTTGTCCTGCTGGAGCGAGAGAAGGGATGATGTTAGGTTGTTTGTTTTTACTTGAACTGGTTGTTTGTTTTTAGTTTTACATATGAATGCATAGCAACCTCAAACTGCCATTTTATTTCCCTTCTTGATGCCATAACTGATAACTGAGTTGCTTTTGTGTAGTTGATGCGGAAAACTGGATGTGTATGTTTATTGTTTAGTGTGTTGAATTTTTATGCGGAATTTATTGTTGCTGAATTATGTTGCTGGATGTGTATGTTCAAGGTTGTGTATGTTGCTGAATAAAACTGCCATTTTATTTCCCTTCTTGATGCCATATGTTGCTGGAAAACTGAGTTGCTTTAGTTTATTGTTCAAGGTTGTGTATGTTTATTCTTTATTGTGTAGTTGATGCGGAAAACTAGTGTGTTTATGCGGAATTTTTATGCGGAAAAGGGAAAACTACTTGTGTACTTGATGCGGAAATGGGAAAACTGGTTGTGTAGTTGATGCGGAAAACTGGTTGTGTATGTTTATCTTTATTTGTCGGCCTTCCTTAATCTGGTTCTGGTTGTATCTCTATGCTAATGCTAATGCTTTGCGTGGCAATTTGTCAGGATTGCAGCACTGAATTTCGAGTCATGAAGATGAAGATCTAAAGCTTTTCATGAAGTTCGAAGTTCAACCTAAATATGCTATCTTCTCAAACTTGTTGTTCCATTTTAATGCTTTTTGTATCCAGTTTTTCCTCTGTTTGTGTCTCAGTGTCTGTATGAAAACTGAAATGGCTCTTTTTTTATTTTGTAAGTTAACACTTAACAGGGTACTGAAAGTGAAAATCTTCCACAGGAAAAAATAAAAAATAAAAACCGAACCGAAATCGAACCGAACCGATCATGTCGGTTTACCGAATGTCGGTTTACCGAAAAGTCGGTTCGGTTTTCGGTTTCTATTTTCACTAAACCGACAAATCGGTTCGGTTTCGGTTTTGTCGGTTCGGTTCGGTTTTTTGACCGAACCCAGCCCTACTCCAAACAATGCCATTTCAAGCACTTGCTCCTCTAGCCGGTCCATTTCAAGACAAGCCTACTAGTTCTAGCTAGGCTAACACCCCATTTCAAGGTATGCTAGCCCAAGTGCAATCGCTTGATCCCTCATTTCCGAACAAACCAAGCGACTATAGAGGGCATGAACTACTTGGAAGAGCTTTGCCATTTCAAGCATCCACTCAACCTTGTTGTGTTCACCCCGAAGGCACAAGAACTAGTGAAACACTATAGTAACATGAAAAAACAATGGTGTAGAACGGTTTCATAGTATAAGAGTTCCCTTGACCGAATGAACGGTTTAGCTACGAATACTCATGGAAGTGAATATCATAGCCATTGCAAGGAAAAGTAACGTAAGAAAGAGTAGGAAGTAGTCGAAGCTTTTGATATCAAGTGATGTTACAAGCATGGGATTCGAACTAACAAGTGGTTTCTCTACAAGCCTCTCTCTACCTACTCGAGCACAATCACTAGTCTTTCCACCACCAAAAAACTTACATTCTCAAGGTTTGATCTTCTATAAATAGGCAAGAATGGCGGTTGCTTCATGGAGAAGGAAGGCCTCTCATTGGTTAGCCGTCTTTAAGCTAGTTGGTGTGTGTCATCTCCCTATGGGTTTCCTTCATCCTTAAGCTAGCCGTCATAGAAGCAAGTTGATGCCAAGTGGTGAGTTCTTTGAGCTTTCCTTCCTCAATGGGTTAGCCGCAATGTAGCAAGTTGCACCCAAGGCTAGCTGCTCATCAAGCAAGGTGCTTCCAAGGGCCACCTGCTCCTTGAGCAGTGTGCCTCCAAAGGGCACCGGATTTAGAGTAGCAAGGAGCTGGAATTTGATTGGAGTCTTGGCCGGAATGCCCCTAGTTGGTCTTGATCGGGCTTGAGCAAATTCCACTCGAGCGATTTGTCTGGGCAGTGATATTTGCCGAGTTATTAGGCATTTAAAACACTTCGGTCGAGCCAGAATTTCCATATTCACCGTTCTGTTCGAGCGACTTGGATTTGGTGCCTAGCGCGTGGGTCCATTGCTTTGGAGTAGGGCCAAATGCCAATCGGTATGGGCGTTCGCCTTGGAGCTTCGACATTGTCCACCTTATTTTCCATTTGTAAAATTTTGGTCGAGCCAGTTTTGCTAGATTTATCGGTTTGCTCGAGCAATTCGGTCATGGTGCCTAGTACGCGCGGAGCCTTTGCTTGGCATTGGGCCAACTTCCAATTGGCTCGGGCATCCTTCTTGAGTCTCCGACAAAGTCCATCTTATTTGTCATTTTGAATAGTTTGCTCGAGGTAGATTCATCAGACTTGGTGTTTTGCTCGAGAAACTTGAATTTGGACTTGCATAGCTCGGCAGGCGCGCTGAGACGCTGGGCTCTGGCGCTGGGGCTCGGCGCTGGGCTCGGGCGCTTTTGAGACTTGCGATCTTTTTAGCATAAAAGTCCCTTTTTGTTGTGGGGATGGCTGGTTTACAGCACCTACGAGCCTGTTGAGTTCAAAGCTCAATTCGGGATGTTCTTTGAAGCGGCGGTGGCTGGCTCAAAACAAAACATAAAACTCCAGTGCTTTTCCAATTCCAGTGCCTTTGAATCTTTTTTATTAGTTGATTTCTCAACTTTTCTTTTTAGTTGAAGACTCTAGTGAAGCGGCGGTGGCTGACCCTCAGCCCCGCCGAGGGCCATGAAGGCTTTAGTTTGGAACTGTAGGGGGCTTGGTTCGCCGTCTGCAGTTCGAGGGCTGAAGGAGGTAATTAGATCGTCGTCTCCACAAGTAGTTGGTCTTATTGAAACAAAAGCAGACAAGCGTCGTCTCCACAAGTAGTCAGGGTTAAATTAGGTTTTGATTGCTGTTTTGTCGTCCCAGCGCGAGGTCGTTCTGGTGGTTTATCGCTCTTTTGGAATAATAATTCAGATGTCAGTGTTGTTAGCTACTCTGGATACCACATCGATTTTAGTCTGAATTACCAGGGCACTGTACATATGACTCTGTTCTATGGAAACCCTAAAACTAATTTGAGACTTCATAGTTGGGGCCTCCTGAGAAAGCTGAGAGAACTTATCTCGCTACCTTGGTGTGTTGTTGGAGATTTCAATGAAATATGTAGTTTCTCAGAGTCTACTAGTAGAAATCTTTCTCGGCGAGGGTATATTGAGCAGTTCAGAGAGGTTTTGCTGGATTGTGGCCTTGTTGATTTGGGTTTCAAGGGCTCCAAGTATACCTATTCTAATAAAAGACAAGGCAGAGAGGAGGTCAAGTGCCGTTTAGATAGAGCTGTTGGAGATGAGTTGTGGGTTTCAAAGTTTCCAAATGCAGCCCTTAATCATCTGCAGTCCCATCTTTCAGATCACTGCCCTTTGCTTCTTAATTTGACAGGGCAATCGGTTGCCCTCAAAAAGATGTTTAGATTCGAGTCGATGTGGATGAGGGATGCTAGTATTGTTGATACAATCAATAATAGCTGGAATGCTAATGGAACGAATGCAAATTTTGGTGGAAAATTATCTCAGCTTTCTCGATGTTTACAAGTGTGGAATACGAAGAAATTTGGTAATGTTGACAATAATCTGAAGAGTTTGAAGGAAGAGTTAGCTGAAGTTAGACAAGGAGAAAGAACTCATATTTCTGCGGAGAAGGAGAAGAAGATTTCACAAAACATAGATGAATGGCTGGCTAGAGAAGAATGTATGTGGTCTCAAAGATCAAGGGTTGATTGGTTATGCGAAGGAGACAATAACACGAGGTTTTTTCACCTTAAAGCTAATGCCAGGAGCAAAGTAAATTTTATCAGCGATCTAGTGGACAGTGCAGGAAGAAGTCATTCGAATGCGGCAGACATTGAGAAGCTGGCTATTTCTTATTTCCAAGATATTTTTGCTTCCACTCATAATGCGACGAACGAAGAGGTGATGTTTTCTCTGGAGTGCATCCCAACTGCAGTAACCAATGCTCACAATAGGCTGCTCATGGAACCATATTTGGAGTGTGAAATAAAGACAGCGTTGTTTCAGTTATACCCGTTCAAATCTCCGGGTTTAGATGGCTTCCCAGCTGGTTTCTTTCAAAAATTCTGGACTATCATTAGAAGTGATTTCACTGCAGCTTGCTTCTCCATTTTGAATGAAGGTATTATTCCAGCAGGCACTAATGACACCCTTATAGTGCTCATCCCTATACAGAAAGCAGCCAAAAGAATGGAAGAGTTTCGACCAATAAGCCTGACTAGTGTGGTCTCCAAAACAGTTGCGAAAGTGATTGTCAATAGGCTTCAACAAGTTCTCTCTGATATTATAAGTCCTGCGCAGTCAGCTTTCATAAAAGGAAGGCTAATTACGGATAACTATCTCATCGCTCATGAAGTCTCCCATTTCATTAAAAATTTGAGACAGGGAAAGAGTGTTTATGGTTCTCTGAAATTAGATATGTCTAAGGCCTACGACAGAATTGAATGGGGATATTTGAAGTTGCTTCTGTTGAGATTCGGTTTCGAAGCTCGGTGGGTTACTATGATTATGAATTATGTTTCCAGTGTTCGCTATGCCATCCGCATTAATGGTAATGTTACAGATTTCTTTGTTCCTGGAAGGGGCTTGAGACAGGGTGACCCTTTATCACCATACTTGTTCATCCTATGTTCGGAGTGGCTGAGTTATAGCTTGTCTAAGTTACATTTTGATAGGGTTATTTCTGGGCTCAGAGTTAATAGAAGAGCTCCGTATATCAGTCATATCATGTTTGCGGACGACTGTCTTTTAACTTTCAAAGTGGAGGATAACACTGCTGAAACTTTATCGACCCTTTTGAAACAGTATGAGAAAATCTCAGGCCAGGTTATTAATTACAGCAAATCTGAACTTGTGCTCTCCCGCAATGTCACTGAAGAGACGAAACTTATTTTGCAGGATGTTTTATCAGTAAAAATTGTTAGCCATCACGATAGATATCTGGGTCTTCCCTTATTGCTCAAGAGGAAGCTTACCCTCAATTTTACAGGAGTTATTGATAAAATTTGGAACAAGACTGAAGGGTGGATATCGAAGCAATTATCAGCTGGAGGTAAGGAGATCCTTATTAAATCTGTTCTCCAAGCGGTGCCCCAATATGCAATGAATTGTTTCCTTCTCCCGGAGTATGTTATCAACAAAATGCATAGCGCTATTAGAAGATTTTGGTGGTCCTGCTCTGCGTCTAAAAAGGCTATTCACTGGACAAAAGCTAAAGTTCTTTGTCAAGATAAAGATATGGGTGGAATAGGCTTCAAAGATCTTCGCTGTGTGAATTTGGCTTTCCTTGCAAAGCAAGCTTGGAGAATACATACTCAACCTGACCTGCTTGTCTCCAAAATTTATAAAGCTAAATATTTTCAGAACACGGATATGATGCATTGCAGCTTAAGTTACAGACCGTCTTTTTGTTGGAGAAGCATCTTCAGAGGTATGGATCTGATTAAGGCTGGTATGGATCAAGACCAGAATGGTAATCTGAGATGGACTGTAAATGAGTCAGGGCACGTTGATGTTAGTAGCGCCTACAAGTTATCTATGCGGATTCATGGCAGGGATAGGTTAGGGGAAGCAGACAGCTCGGATCACTCTCAGCGCCGTAGGTTTTGGAAAGAGTTTTGGAAAATGTCAATTCCTAGAAAAATCAAGATTTTTGGGTGGCGTGGTTTTCACGAGGCTCTCCCAACGGGCTAGCTTGTACAAGCGTGGAATGCAAGATAATGTGGGTTGCACGGTCTGTGGTTATCACATAGAAACTTATGCTCATTCTTTTCTCCACTGCTGGTTCGCGAGAGCTGTTTGGCATCAACTGGGCATTGATGATCTTACAAGGCTTCCTCAGTCTGTCTCCTTTGCTGATATTTTACACTATAATTGGAGCCAATTTGGGCGGAGAAGACAGAACCTGGTGGTAGTTGCCTTGTGGCTCATGTGGCACAACCGGAACAAGTTAAAACATGGAGAAAAGGGTTATATGCTTAATGAGTTAGTATACAAAGTAATATCTCAGACTAGAAGTTTTGATCAACATGAATCCAAATTTCTCTCCAGCATGAGATTCTTGTACAGCTCAGATTTTGTTTGGAAGAGGCCGCCAGTGGGGTTTATAAAGATAAATTGTGATGCTTCTTGGAGTTTGAATATAGGTGGAGGTTTTGGGATTGTTGCCAGAGATAGTGATGGCACAGTCTTAGGCGTGCGAGCTATTCAATGTGCTGATGCCAATAATAGTGCAGATTGTGAAGGCAGGGGACTGCTGGAGAGCTTTAGAATGGCAGAATAGATCAATGCGGACAAGGTGGTCTTTGAATTAGATTGCGCTGAAGTTGTAAAGTGGTTTAATATTTGCCCGGATGTTTACACAGCGAGAGAAAAATGGTTTAAAGACAGTGTGCAGATTCTACAACGTCATATGGATTGGAAGATTTTCCTTATTCGAAGAGAGGCAAACTTCGTTGCGGACCAATTGGCTAAGCTGGCTTCTAGACATAATTGGTTTTGGACGAGACTAGACTGCTGTCCCAAGATTGAGTGTTTATCTAGTTGATCTAAGCCCTCTTTTCTTCTTTTCGGCTTCGTTGCATCGTTGCTGTTGTTATCAAAAAAAAAAAACAAGAAACCACATGTTTGGTTTAGGGTTAATGCGTACACCTTCACCCTGTTGTTGGATGTAGTAGCTTTCAAAATATGATTATTTTCTTCTGGACAGATTTTTACACTCCAAATCAGTGTTATTAAAACCGGACCGGTGATCGAACCGGTCAAGTCACTGGGTCAATGGGTCAGTGGTTCAACCGGGTCGAACCGGTTTGACCCGCACAAATTAAATAATAAAAATAATATACTTATATATGATATTATAATTTAACATATTTATGACTTGAATAAATATTACATGTTTATGATCTGATTACAGTAACATACCATAACAAATTTAGAATTTAATAAAGTACAAATCAAATAATACAACAATAACAATTTTAGTCTTAATTTGTAAGTCACAACAATAAGGGATTTCTAAAACTAATTGAATTTCTAGCTAAATTGATAATAAGTAATAAATTTTATAGATTTGATAAATGAATATACATTATTGAAACAAATAATAAAACAAGAATCATGTTTAGCTTGGTGGAATGAGAGGGGATAATTATAGAGGAAGACTAGGTTCGAATCTTGTCTAAGTCAAAATAAAAATATATTTTTTCAGACCAAATCGAACCGATTGAACCGATCAAATCACGTTTTAATGAAAAATTGGGTCAATCGAGTCAACCCACCGGGTCAACCGGTTCAACCGACCGGGTCTTAACCGGTTTTGACCGGGTTTGACCGGTTCTTGACCGGGTTTGACCGAATCACTGCATTTCCGATCCGATTACCGAACCGGTCCGGTCCGGTTTTAATAACACTGCTCCAAATGGCACTAACAAGTATTCCTTCTTTTCCCATCAACAACTAATAAGCTATAAATGTCCATACAAATGGAAAATTTTCCCAATTTAACTAAAATCGAAATTTCATTTCACCGTCCGTCGAATTTCCAAATTCGTTTTCCAAAAGGGCCACATTCCCTTAGGTACAGTGCCTTATGCCCAATGTCGTTTTTAAGAGATAAAGAATGCTGAGTCATTATTAAATTACCAACTAAGCTAAGGGCGATGTTCTCCATAGTGCCTAAAATCCACTTATACTTTAGAGCCCTAGTTTCTCCCGATATTTCCGAGTTGTCGTCTTCCTCCATTAACTTCGTCGGAAATCAATCCCGACCCAACTGCCATCGTCGCCATCTTCCAATAATCCCCCGATGTCCGCAGTTCGCCCGCTCGGCCCGTCCACCGTGCTGCACAGCATCCTGTCACCAGATGCATATCTGACTTATTGACCACTATTAAAGCGCTCTTGCTAGAAGCGCCTTTCATCTAAGGCGTCGTTCTTCAGGACGCCTAAGTTAAAGTTGCCACATAGGCACATACTCAGTATGATATCGAGGTAAACAGGACACTGGACATTAGGCGCTGTTGCGAACAATGCTTTAAGTCTTAGGCGTCGTTGGCACAACGCCTAAGAGAATGTGACCATTTTGAAAAACGAATTTGGAAAGTGACCCGGAGAAATGGAATTTCCATTTTGCTTAGATTTGTAAATTAACTCGTACAAATGGCTCTTAGTTAAGCCTGAAAGATGGTAAAGTCTGTGATTTTGGTAACAACTAGCTGCAAAACAAACATACACACGAGCACAATGGATGAAGGTAAAACTTTCATATGGATACAACAACGATATCCAGCTAGGTCCCTCAAATACGAAGCCAGCAACCATTTATCAACAAGTACTGAACAACATGAGCTTTCATCCTCTAGCTGAGAAAGTGGTCATCTAAGCCTTCTTCTTCTAGATTCCGGAGTGGCTGAACCTGATGCTTCCGAAGTATTTAACACATCTGATCGTCTCCTAGAAGAGGAAGGGAGCGCAGCAGTGTTTGTTTCAGGGAATGTTCCATGAATAGTGTGTGCATTTGAAGAGTCAGCGGCGACTACTCTCACTGGGAGCAATTCAGGTCTACCAATATGAGGAGGGGCCTCTTCTGACTGAGACAGCCGCTGCAGAAGCGGTGCCTGTTGTTCGGTTCTACCGATAAGGAAACTTCGAAGATGTTCCTGTTCTTCGGTTCTACTCCTAAGGCCACTTCTGCGCGGCACACGAACTGATACATCAGTAAAATGCCCTTGGGAGTGGATTCCTCTTCTAGGGCTGATTCTTCTCCGCAATGAGGCTACTGGATCAGGTGGCACAGCATTATTTGCTGACGTAGTCCCATTTGCGACAGACGAAGTGAAAGATGAAGGTAAACTGGTATCTGTATCAGCATTAGTATCTGGGGCTTCAGGGATCACAATGTTAGAGTTAGTGTCAGTATCAAACACAACCCGATATGGGAGTCCAGCTGGAGGGTACATATGAGCCATTCCCTCCAGGTCCTCTATTATTCTCTCTGCAGAACTCAACGCTGAAGATAGATTACTGGACAGTGTAGAGAAAGAATGCAAACCCCTAAGTACTTCCTCAATTCTAAAAGAGTGTGAACCTCTAGTTATTCGTTGCTGCCTTACGCTCTCAATCCTATGTGCTTGTGGCCTCGGAGGGATGTCCACACCAGATTTGTTACCATCACGTTTGAGAGCCTTATCACTACTTCCATATATAGGAATGATGCCTGTATCCTTCACCTCCCCTTTGCAAGCAGGGCACTCCTTAGTGTCCATTCCCACGTCAGGCAACTGATAGAAACAAGGCCAACAATACAAGTGGCCACAACAGGTCAAAATCGGGTCCCTCGCCTTTCTTAAGCATATATTGCAATAAAAAAAAGCCTCCCCGGAATTCTTCTTAACCTGAGCGTCACCATCCAACTCCAAAGCTAATGCCAACAAATGACTGTTGCTCCTTTTCAAGCCATCCTCCTCTCGTCTTTCTAGCACAGTATTAAAATTAAAAGCCTCGCTTGTCAGATCATGTTCACTCTCACCATTCAAACTCATAGCTTCCTCATTTACAGCTTCTCTAGCAAGCCTCCGCTCGTGGCGCTGTCTAGCTCTCAGCGTCACAGCTTCAAGCCGCCTAATTCTTTCTTCAATTCTCGTATAAACAGTGTCCATGTCAGTGGCCATCTCCTGATAACTTCTAGATGGCTGGATCGGTTCTTCATTCAAATCAAGATCAATCACTTCCAGCCTCGCCTCAGCATCCATTCCAACACTTATACACCTACAACTCCAATCTGAGTCCAATACAACTAATACCAAAAGCTATCAGGTTAACAAGCCTGAATAACAAAGAACCAAAAGTGATAATCAAAGATTTACGAACTCTTAAACAATTTAATCTGAAGCCTACACATACAAAACCAAATTCTGATACAAACAAAGCATAGCAGGCCGGATGCACGAATGACGAATCCAATCAAGAAGTACAAACCTGTATCAAAATCGGATCCACTCCGCTGCTCAGCAGTCGATTCCCGATCGAAGAAACATGAGAGGAGAAATTTGGGAATCGAAGAGGTGTTGGATAGCAGGTGGAGCAATTTAGTGGGTGCAAATAGCATATTTTTATTTATAAAAAAAGTACAAATAAGTGATAATGTCTTATTTGTTCTTGGTACGAAATTCGATTAATAAATCTCGTAAAAAATTTCAAAATACTTTTTTTTTTTTTTTTTTTTTTTTTTCGATTATACGTGTCCAATAGGCTACAAATGAAGCAAGCTGCCACCAGAGGGGCACCACGCTAAGAAGGGCACGACAACAAACTGGTCGGCCTACCTCATTGACCGACACTAAAAGACCAAATGGAGCACCGTCATGCCCTTCGAACAGAAACAGGAGGCTAACTCCTGGGATTTAAACTAAAATACTAAAAACTAAAAAAACGAAAAGCTATACAATGCGACTAAAAGGTCACCGCGGGAGTGACAATACAAGCTCCAAAAAGGCCATTGAGTCGCACAATCGCCAACTTGCTCAAAACGTCCGCCAGACACATCCACAAGAGCCATCACCACCCTCAGCCCTCCAACATCCACCAGCTGCCCAGCCAAGCCCCCATCGCCCAAACCGCCGCCCAACAAGCCACCGTCAGCCACCCGCCAATCGATTGCACCTCCAGCCACCAAATCCGTGGACACGACCACCACCCAGCAGCCCCGGCCCCGCGAACCGAGCAGCTCAGAGACACAGCCGCTGCGCAGTCCACCGACGACACAATCAGCACAACGGCCATGAGGAGGAAGAGAAGACTTCAGGGGGAGGCAGCCGGCAAGAGGCCAAACGCTGGCAACAGCCAAAGGAACGACGCCTGGCGAAAAAACAAGATCAACAGTGGTCGACTCTCAAAACTTCTGGAGAAGACGAGAAACAGGAGAGAGAATCAAGAAAATACTTTAAATATTAGAGTTTGAATTACTTTTCTACTTTAATCTTTCAGATTCATTTACCTTTTTACTCACTTTTTTTTTTCTATTTAAAAAGCTCCTGCTTGCGTGTCCTTTTTAGCCCAAAATTTGCCAACAATACTTAAAACGCTGTTATCCACAGCATTCAAAAAGCACAAAACAATCTTCGAGCCAGCTTCTTCATCCGACATCACAATTCTGAGCGACAACCTCCTTAAATTAACCGACCGTCGACTCAAGGCTAGCCTGCACGGCCACCTTCGTTCCATTAGAGTACCGAAAATTTATCAGAATTCCCTCCGCTCTCGGTCGATTCACCTTCAGCACCCATTATTCTTCCAAATCGAGTCCAAAAACAACACAGATTGAACAAGACGATAGTCAAATCACCACTCAAATTGGATCTGTGTTTGTTGTTCCAAATTGTGCTGTAATTTTATACTCAACTTGTATGCAAGATTAAGATTCAATTCAAGTTTAATGTTCAAACAAAAGACCCTTAAGCCATAAGGCTTCCTTGGCTGCTTCAGTAGCAGCTATGTACTCTGCCTCAGTTGAGGAGAGTGCCACAACTGACTGGAGCTGAGCCTTTCATGAGATACAGTTTCCACACCAAGTAAAGAACAATCCAGTGGTAGACTTTCTATTATCCATATTGCTAGCATAATCAGAATCAACATAGCCAAACAAATCAGATTTCAGTCCATATCCAGAGTAAACCAAACCTAATGACTTAGTTCCACACATGTATCTAAGCAAGTATTTCATGGCCAACCAGTGAGCTTCACCTGGGTTAGACATGAACCTGCTTAGAACTGAAATGCCAAAGGCCAAGTCAGGCCTTGTGCATAACATACAGTACATGACTGATCCAACAGCCACATCATAGGGGATATTAGCCATATTTTCCTGTTCAGTTTTAGTCTTAGGACAATCATCTTTTGTTAGCATTAAGTGCCCTCCTAAGGGTACTGCAGTAGGTCTAGAACAGTTCATAGCAAACTTATCAAGCACTTTTACAAGGTAATCATGCTGAGACAAATACATTTTTCTGTTCTTCCTCTCTCTAGTTATGCTTATGCCTAGGATTCTTTTAGCAAGTCTCAAATCTTTCATGTCAAAATTAGCTTTAAGGTCCCTTTTCATCTTCTCTACTTCAGTTTTAGAATTACTCATAATGAGTATATCATCAACATACAAAAGCAGATAGACATTCAAATCAGGTTTTGGCCTTTTCAAATACAAGCAAGCATCATACTTACTTCTCATAAAGCCTAAAGCTAACATGCATGAATTAAACTTAATGTTCCATTGCCTTGGTGATTGTTTTAAACCATAAATAGATTTTTGAAGCATGCAAACATGATCAGGATTTGTTTTATCAATAAAACCAGGAGGTTGACTAATATAGATAGTTTCATTTAAGTTCCCATGTAGAAAAGCAGTTTTCACATCCATTTGATGCAATTCCCAATCATAAACTGTTGTCATAGCAAGTAATAGTCTGAGTGTTTTATACTTAACAACAGGAGCAAATATTTCATTGTAATCTATGCCTTCTCTTTGATTAAATCCCTTAGCAACTAGTCGAGCTTTGAATCTTGGAGGATCAGTTGGTGAACTGCCCTCCTTGATCCGAAAGATCCATTTACTACCAATGATTTTAGCATTTTCAGGTTGCTTAACTAGTTTCCAAGTTCCAGTATTATGCATAGATTCAATTTCTTCACACATGGCTAATTTCCATTTATCACACTCTTTACTAGTTAGTGCATCCTTAAGTGTTTCAGGAGTTACATACTTCACATCACTAGCAACTAACAGAGCATATTCAAACAAATTCACAGATTCAGCCATGTTAACTTATCTCCTATTGGGTTTTCTAACTCTAGGAGTTCTATCCCTTGCTAACACATAGTCAGTCAAATCAGGTGCATCAATCTCAGCATTTTCAGTCACATTATCACTACTTGAAGATATAGTATTGTCAACCATGTGACCTACATTATCAGCAGTATGTAAAAGAGGTAGAATCAGAAGCACTTAGCTGATTCTCAGACTGAGGTGCTGAGTTTTCCACAATTGGGGAATTTTCCGCAAAGTTGTCCACTTCTTGCGGAGAGTTGGGAACTTCAGTTTGAGGAGGTGTTTCCAGGTCTGCAACAGGTGGAAGCACCTCATTTCCTTGATGGTTATGTCCACCATCATCTTGGTTATCATCGTTGGCATCTGGAGTCCACCAGAGTTGGCCACCAGGGACAAAGCTCTGATGTTCTGACTCAGTTTCTTGGTCAGTACTAGAGGTACCTGCACCATCAGATTCTGAAGTTAGTTTGGCCTTGAAATGATACTCATCTTCATTAAAAGTTACAGAACTTGCAGTTATAACTTTATAAGGACCAGGCCTAACTAACAGCAATTTATATCCTTTCACACCCAATGGATAACCAAGCAAAACAGCCTTCTCAGCTCTAGGATTGAGCTTGCCCTGTACAGAATGTGCATAGCAAGTGCAACCAAAGGGCTTTAAATGGCCTAAAGAGATTTTTCTACCAGACCACAGCTCTTGGGGAATTTTAAAATCAGTTGATGAACAAGGAGACCTATTCACCAAATATGCAGCAGTCATCACAGCTTCACCCCACAAAGATTTCTTAAGACCTGAGCTAATTAACATGCATCTAGCCCTTTCCAATAAAGTTCTATTCATCCTCTCAGCTATACCATTCTGCTGAGGGGTCCCTGGGACAGTTAAATGCCTTCTAATGCCATGGTTTTTACAGAAATCATTAAACTCTTTATTACAGAATTCCATACCATTGTCTGTCCTTAAGCATTTAAGTTTAGAGTTAGTTTGGTTTTCAACAAGAGTTTTCCAATTCTGAAAATGATCAAATACCTCAGTTTTAGATTTAAGCAAATAAACCCAAACTTTCCTAGAAAAATGATCAACCAAAGACATAAAATACAGTCTACCACCAACTGTTGGCACTTGGGCAGGGCCCCAAAGATCACTATGAACGTATTCAAGAGGAGCAGATGCAATCATATTGGACCTTTTAAATGAATGAGCAATTTTCTTGCCTAAGATGCAATTTTCACAAAATGGTAAGTTAACTGGTTTATCAGGCAATGCACCATGTTCAAACAGCTTATGCAATCCCTTATTTCCTATGTGGCCTAGTCTAGCATGCCATAGCTTAGTACATTTAAGTTCCTTATCATCTGATCTAGCATGATTAACCTCAGGAGATGAAATAACAAAGTATAAACCACCAGTTTTAGTAGCTCTTATCAGAACAGTCCCTTTTCTTGAAATTTGTCTAATTCCATTTGATGAATTAATTTCACAACCTACATCTTCTAAGGCTGATTCAGATATCAAATTTCTCCTAAGATTAGGAACCCAACTTACCTTTAAGAGAGTTCTAACCTTACCATCAAACATTTTAATGGGGACAGTTCCTATACCTTTTATTTTCAAAACAGTTTTATCTCCTAGTTTAACTTCACCTCCATCACATAAATCAAGTTTATCAAACAAGTGTTTATGAGGAGTAGCATGCATGTACAACCAGAGTCAAGGATCCATGAATAATCATTTAAAGCACCAGAAACAGCAAGGCATTCATTGTCATAACTTGGCCCAGACTCACACACATTGGACTGACCAGTTTGTTGTTGATTACCATTTTGGTTTCCCTTATATTTCCCACTCTTAATGTCATCCTTTTTCTTTTGGCAATGGTTTGCATAATGTCCTACATTATTACAATAAAAGCATTTTACTTTGGAACCTTGAGAGGCACCATTTTTATCACCATTTTTATCAGATTGCCTAGGGACATTTTGAGAGTTATTATTAGGTTTTTCAAACCTATTGTTTTTAGGGGAAAACTTCTTTTTGCTCTTAAACATCATTACTTCATTCTTAGCTTCAGTTCTAGATCCAGACCTAGTCTTAAAAACCTTCAAAGTCTCATTCTTCTGAATTATCATTTCAGTGATTTTAGTTAGAGTTAACTCATCTCTCCCATATTGAATTACATCCTTAACAATATCAAACTGATTAGGCAGGGAGTGTAGGATTATCACAGCAAGATGTTCCTCTTTAATTGTGTCTTTACATCTATCTAAGTCTTGGGTTATCCTAAGAAAGATGTCTAGGTTTTCTTGAATAGTCATTTGAGTATCCATTTTAAAGGTGAACAGTCTACCTAAGAGTGAAATCCTATTAGGGAGAGATGTAGACAAATATTTCTCTTCTAACTTTTCCCAAAGTTCCTTAGGGTTAGTTATGGTCATAACTTGTCTAGCAACATTGTCAGTTAACCTCATGATAATTTCAGAATGAGCTAAGTCCCTTATTTCTTTCTTAGCTTCATCAGTGTATTGGCTACCCATTCATTCTCTATAGCCCTATAGCACTTTTCTTTAATTAAAATTGCTCTCACCTTTAGTTTCCACATAGAGAAATCAGTTGTGCCATCATACGGCCTAAGCTTGGTAGGATCAGCCATACCACAGAAACAGGAAGCAGAACTCAACAAGAAATAAGGATCAAACAGAAAATCAGGGGGAAGCTATACACCGAATCAAACCACCCAGCAGAATGCAGCAAGAACCTAGCTACTGATACCACTTGTTGTAATTTTATACTCAACTTGTATGCAAGATTAAGATTCAATTCAAGTTTAATGTTCAAACACAAACAAGAAAGAAAGGGAGCACACAAGAATTTTTACATGGTTCGGATAAATCCTACTCCACGGGACCTCAAATGAGGAGATCCGTCTCAACAATCCACTATGAGCAATCAACGATTCGAATACAAACAGCACAGTCCAGAACTAGGGAAATTTCTAGGTCTAAACTAAATATGGGAATCCTAATACAAGGCAAAGGGAATGGAGGGATTGAGCCCCCTCCGAGGCCCCTGGGTTGAAGCGCGACGTTGAAGACGTCTGTGCGATCAAAAGCCCCTTGAATCCAAGCCTTGAACGCCTCCGAATAGCCTCCGGCGAACAGTCCTTCAGGCCGAGCACTTCTCCGGTTAAACCCACCGTTGAAGCAAGTCTGCAGAGCAATTCGTTGAGCCACGAACTACGCCTGCGTCCGACGAGCTATGCTAGATCTTCTCCGACGAACGAATCGATCTCCAATCTTGCAATCGCTCTGGAATTTTTCTCGCTCGACTTAACCCTAAGTTCCCAAATTGAATTCCTTTTAAACCCACGAACCCGCGTGCACCAAACGCTGCCGTCTCCACCTTGTAACAGAAATACCGAACTCTCCCGCCAAGCCAAACGACGACGCTCCATTAAACGAACTCTTCTTTTTTCTCCAAAACGACGCAACTTAGCTGTAACGGCTGGACGTAACGGGCGCTGAAGCGAGTAACGGCTGTAACGGGCGAGGAAGAAACAGAGATTTCAGGACCTCCCGTTACAGCCTCCTGTAACGGCCAAGCGTCCCCTGTAACGGCGATGACGGGCTCAACCTCCAAGTCTTCAGAAAAAGCTTCAGTCTTCAGCTCTTCTTCAAGGCATGAGGCTTAGGGTGCTAAGCAAGGCTAGATTACCTAACCTATTCTAACAAATTGGATTTTGAGTTGTTCAAATCGCAACTCAAATTGGATCTGTGTTGTTGTTCCAAATTGTATTTTTGAGTACACAGATCGATTCACCTTCACCTTGAGAAGTTGTTCCGTTATTTTTCCAAATTGGATTGTTGAATTGATTCAATCGGTGGTCCAATCGGCGACGTGAGATTCAATCTGAGGATTGTGACGAGGAATCGACGAATGGAGAGGGTTCGAAGCTCATTCTGACCTTAAGGTTTACAAGACTATTTTTTTTTAATTACACATGGTACATTTGTTAGTATGTTAGTATGTTAGGATGAGGAATCGAACCCGAACACCAAGAGGCGTCGGGCGAGCACCAATCCACTGGGCTATATCTCGATCCTCAAGACTAATTTTTTTTTTTTGGGAAAAAAAGACTATTTTTTTTTTGAAGACTTAACATTTTTTTTTGAAATGAGACACGATGCTTAAGCCGCTGTTAACAGGAGCTTATTATATTTAAGACGCGGTTGACAACGACGTTGAGTAAAATTGGAACTCAATATCCAATTTTGAGTATTTTGGAAATTTACCTTTAAATCTCGTGGTATGGTTAATTGTTCGCAGAACATTTATAAACTATTTTTTACGAACTATGTCGTACATTATTGTCGGCGACCAATTACAAACCAATTTAGATAAATTTTAAAATTTACACCAAAAATATATTTTACATTTCTCAAATTAAAAGGTTTTAAAAAATCCAAAATGCATAGGGGCCTTTTAGGGTATCTGTACCCATGTAAAAATCTAGCAGGTGCTGCTGTTTTAGCCTATTCTTAAGTGATAGATGTTGGAGGAGCTACTGAGAGAGCACCTGCTGCTCAAAAATAAATTAAAACAACAGTAACTAAGCAGCACCTACTGAATTTTTACATAGATACAGATGCTCTTAGTTAACTAATTCAGCCCGTTCGAGGCCATAATATTTATTTTCTCGATAAATAGAACTTAATTTCCTGGAAATCTGTTTCAGACAATCTTATATGCAATATCCTATGGCCCGTATTTGGAGCCCAAGCCCAAAATAGAAACAGTGGCACGAAAAGAAACCCTAAAAGCTATACCACAAAAAAAAAAAAAAGAAGTGTGCTCGATGAATTTCACAGGAAACGCGAGAGCCAGAGCCCCAAAATAACAATCAAATGTCAGATTTGAGGCACTGAGCGTCAACAGCAACTTTGAAGTGCTCCCCTGGTCTTTGAGTCAGAAGTAAGTAACAAACTATGGATCTTAATGTTGTTTTAGTTTCTGCATCTGGATAATAAAACAATTTACTTCATCGGTTCCTTTTGTTGTTGCTGGTGTAGTTGTTTGGAAATAAAAAAAAAAGAAGGGTAAGGTGCATTGGTGGAATGTGGTTGTCCTTCCCTTGTTTGCTGATTATTTAGGGCCAAAATTGAATTTATGTCTGTTAGGTAGACAACTTCCCTTGATCAGTATCTACTATTTATCGTCCCGAAAATGATTTATCTATGTACCAGCAATGGAGACCATTTTGAGTATTGGTATATTCCAAATAGGGCTAACAAGTTTCACATATCTTGTTTTTTTGAACCGGTATCCCATATTTTCACATAATACCCGTTCCCCAGTGCCGGTATTATGTTTAAATGAAATCGTGGCACATTTGAGGCCTATATGGATTTGCGAGACGTTTCGTTTCAACATATTACCCGTTCCCCCGAACCGATATTATGGAAAAATAGGGAATAACAGATCCCCTTGAACCCGGTATCATTAAAAAGAGGGCAATTTGGATATGCAAAACTAATGTGCCCTATTTGGGAAACTTGAGTTTCAAAATGGGGCAATTTGGATAAAAACTCGTAGTTTTTACGAGGTTGGATGGTGTAAGCTTGTGTAGTTGAAAGAAAGGTGATTGGTCAGTTTTTAGGGTCTTCTGTTAGTGAACCTGATTTCACTTCGTGTTACTAATACTCAAAGTGCCTCACTGTCATGAAGGTAATTTGAATAGATAGGATTCATAATACATTCACTAATTGTATAGAAAGTATGCTGCTTAATAGTTTGATGCCAGTGCCAGATCCTTGATCTTATATAACATCTGAATTGGGGTTCCGAAGATTTATGAGCTAGGAAATTGTTCGGCTGGTTATATCTAGTGGAGAATGAAGTTCTTCTAGGTCCTATTGGCAAAATCAACTGCTTGACAAGTTTCTTGAGGTTACTTTTTTTTTTTTTTACCAAGTTGAAGTGTCATTTTAGCTTATTTACTTTGTTGTTCTACCTTTGAAGGTAATGGCTGGAAATACTGTGAATTCGTTGGGAAAAGGCTTAAAATCAGTAGCGAAAGCAGTAGGTGAGTACCAGTACCCATGGCGTGAAAAGCTAGAGAAGCACAAGAACGAGCTGTGTAAAGGTGTGTGGGGCTACTGGGAGCTTGGTGCATGGAAGCCTCTAAGCATAAGCGCTCGGCAGCGTGCCAGACTCCGTAAGGAAGTTCTGATAGCTGGAGAAGATTGGCCGTATGATCCAGAGCGGAAGCCAGAGAAAACCAAGATGAAGGGACATAAATGTGATAGGATAGCAGCTGAGAAAAGAGAGAAAACAAAAGAGCTGATGCAGAAAATGCCGGAAATGCTGTTGGACTACAAGAAGCGTAGATGGGCAAAAAAGATGAAGGAAGAGGAATCCAGTAAGTAAAGATGCCTTTTTGTAACTCCAGCATGTGTGTGTTTAGAGGGCATGTCCTGGATACAGTTTGTTGTTGAGAGTTGATTTAAACTTCAAGGAAGCTCTCAACTTTTGCTTGATGACTGATAGAAGAATTATCAAATCCAAAACTGGATTATGGATTACTTGTCATTTGCTTTGAATAAATGACTGACTTTGAAATTTGTAACATTAATACTGTAGTATTCAAGCTACTAAATACTGTTAATATTCCTCCCAAGCCTACTTTGGTGTCTATATCTTGTTATGTATTGGCATGCTCGTTAAAATGAAAAACTTCACAAGGATGAATGACAGGAACTACAACAATGGTCACAAAATGTTGATAATACAATTGTGGGCAGCAGCAATGTGATGAGCACATACAATGAGCTTTAATTTCATAGTTCTTTGGTTTTACGTATGGTATATATAAGTATGTATTGTTTTATAATTTCAGAATACATGACGGAACACATCTCTGTCTGCAGAAAAATAAGGCTTATATGGATGACTTGCAAAAGGCAACCATGGTTCTGCCTCTGTTGATTTGCCACCTGCCACTAAAATGAGAAAAATTAAACAGAACACTTTAAAAATTAACTAAAAGTTGATGGAAGTCATGTAATACAAACAGGACACACCATCTTGAGCACAAGGCACAAATTTGCATGGCCTATTCGATATTTTTGTAGGTTAAAAAAAAAGTCACTTGAGTTATTTTGAAACGGAAGAGCTAAAATTGTACAAATAAAATCGAAGTCATGGAATCTCATTCCCAATTGAAAATGCATAATATGATTAATGATTTGGTTTCCTATGTTGCCACTATTGATGTCTAGATTTCACCAAACCATTTCAGACTAATGATTAACATGTTTCAATCACTTCATGTGGAAACCACCAGAGCAGACTTAGATTTCCTGAATGAACTTCAAACACATACTTGTTCCCATCACAGAAACCTGTCTTACCAAGTTTGCCATTAAATGACCACAGCTAGTACTCACCTATCCTTGCACCCTCAACACTTTTGAGAAACAATCATACTGCATTTGAATAATTAAGTCAAACTTGTACTGTTGAGGCCATTAAATAAATCATAGGTGAGCAACTCAGCAGGCTACAAAAGATCAAAATACCAGGCTTCACTCAATGGTAGTCAACTCGGTTAATTTAATATATCAATGAAAAACACGGCCAATGTAACCATATACATAATAAAACTATACTGAAGATCAGGTAGGTTTTCGTTCATCCTAATGGACGTAATCTATATTTGCAATTTTTTCAACTGTTATACATAGACCACTCTTATAACTTTAAATAGAAAAATGAAACAGAAAAAATTCCAAATCATGATTTAAATGTGCTCCCGAAGGTGTATTAAAGAGAGTGCACCATATACTCTTAATCAGTTTTGTGTGTGAACGTCGCTGAGAATAGCGACCTAGAGCGTGTAAATGATAGCAGTAGAATGCTAATATCGAAAACCAACTAGCTCCTGAGAAACTACTCATCAAAACTATTTCTTTGATATCATCAAAAAAATTTCTAAGTACTACATTTTAAATTATAGCTTTGAATTGTACTACGAAGCTAAAACAGAAAAAGGAATCAAGCACTTCCATACCAAATGGTAAAATTCTTACCAAACATTCCCACAGTGAATGCGTACTTCAATTTGCAGAAAGAGAACCAGAAACTCTGATTCCTGAAGCGACCCCATCGCACTCTTCATCCACCCCCAATCCAACATCCCCACCCCCACCCCCACTTCGACTGGAATCAACGCCTCTCTCGATATGCCAGCTAGAGGAAACAGTCTCCACACTATTAGCCGGTCCTACCATTGCAGCCTCAGCCTCAGCCAACTGAGTAGGTGAAATGAATGAATCCATACTACCCTGTGTGTCACCTGGATACATGTTCCTATGCCTCCTCGCAATGTGCCTCAATGTACTCCCAAACCCATACATATCGTCACTCTCCATCAGCTCCCAAAACCTCACTCCAACACCCTCTGTCAGCTGGTGCTGCTGCTGGCTTCCATTCCCCAAATCCTCCTCAACTGGGAGCTTAAACCGACAAACAGGGCACGAATTATGCTGCTCAAGCCACGGCAGTATGCAGTCCGGATGATACATATGCAAGCAAGGAAGCTGCTTGGCCTCCACATCAGCCAAGAACTGATCTTTACAAATCGCACACAATATCTGACCTTCATCGACCTCACCAGACAGCATATCAAACACATTCACATTCGGCATCGCCTCCACAAACGCTTTCGAAGCAGGAGCGGAGCCGCTCGATAGGAAACTAGGGTTTTGAGCATCGGGGTCGGTCAAATGTCGGATCAATCGGCGGAGATCGGGGCTGTCGATAAGATTGAGATCGTGTTCGTCGCTGAAAGGGGCGGAAATGAGGGAGGGGAAATTAGGGTTAGGGTTTTGGATTGGGGGAGGTTGTTGGGATGAATCGAATTCCTCCATATGCTCGAGGAAGTCGCTGCGGCAGTGAGGGCAGACTGGGTAGAGGGAGGGGAAAAGTGAAACGCTCAGATCGCATTCGTGACACCAGTAATTGTGCTGCGGCGGCGGCTGGTGGTGTTGGTCGTCGTCTTCCATTGCTGCTCTTCTTCTTCTTCTTCTCTCTTCAGCTTGAGTTTTCTCAAATTTTATTTTATTTCATTTCTTAATTTGTTAAAATAAGAAATTTTTTCCATTCCTTTACTTATCAGTCATCACTCATCACAACACACCCCAAGTAGAAAATGGGTGGTTCACACAAATTCATTATATTTCAAAATGGTATAAAATAATTAAATTTTTTGGTACTGTTGTGAAATGTCTAGCTGAACAACTCAAATTGAGAATATTATAATTTGTATATGAGGGGTTCCGGTGTAAACTGTATTATTTATATTAGGGTTAATTGCAAAAATATAATTTGGACGGTTGGCTGATTTTAAATTGGATATCAGATTTTTTTAATTTTTAATTTAGTGATTTTTGAATCAACTTGCATACATTTTGTTTACAAATTCGATGTGTTTTTGAAGAATTAATGTAGAAAACTTATGAATTTGATTTTATGATTAAACAATTTGGTCAACTTTATTTTTATCATGGTTGGAGATATGATCAATAGGATTGAAACATGTGCGAATTGATACCAAAATTACTAAATTGAAAATTGAAAAAGTCCGGTACCTAATTTGAAATCAGGTGATAGTCCAAGCAATGTTTTTGTAATTTACCCTTTATATTAATTCTAAATCTCATCACAAGTTGACATATGGTAAATTTATCAAAATTTCGTAATCAGATACTAAAGAACAATATACTAATTTCATATTTTCTTATGGAAAATGAAAGATCTGATGGAGGCGAGTTGTACGTCGTTGCGTAGCTAACTGAATGCCCTACAACTCTCTAGTTCAGACCTTGAGCAGACGATGTCATTTAGAATGTCAAAATACAAATTGACGTCAAATATAAGTGTGTACGAATTCCACGAGTTATTTATTTTAGGACGTTTTTACCCTCAACCTGTTATATTATTCTAAATTAAGTCCGTTTTGTTTTTTCATAGTTACAAAAAAAAGCTATGATTTTTTATTCGTGGAAGCTGCCACATGTCACACATTTTTAGGGGGTTTATAGTTAACATATTTAATTATGGTTTATATTTGATCCCTAAACCAATCAGAATACTTAAAATCGTTATTTAATGTTTCAAATCATTGAAAATTAAATTTTATTCATTAGCCTTTATCTTTGTTCATTTAGCCTTTATCTTTGAACATTTAGCATTATCACTGAACATTTAGCTTAAAACTGAAAATTCAAAACGCGTGGACAATTTATAAAAAAATTTACTGGACAGTGTCTAGTAACATGGAACTTTTAGCCAAAATACGTGGAAATCTTGAAAAATGTCAATGTTCAGTGATAAAACTAAATGTTCAGTAATACCTAAATGTTCAAGTATAAGGCTAAATGTTCAGTGAACGTATAATTATTTTTTGATAAACTAAAGCAAAAAATAACGATTTGGCCATATTACTGAACATTTAACTAAATCACTGAACAATAAACTGGAAATTGAAAAGACCATATTACCCTTGACACGTGTCATGATTTGAAGTGGTTTATAGTTTATTCAAATAGTTGTGGTTTATATTTGAACCATTCTCTATGTTATCAATAGTTAATCTGTTTGTTAACATACTACCATTTGATAAAGTTTATCTGTTTGAGTGTTAGCATATTATCATTTGATACTATCAAATTTATAGACTATTTGTAGTTCGTGGTATGCATTTTAGTTCATCGATTTGAATGTTAGAATAGTTCGATGGTATGCATTCATAATTCGTGGATTTAACAGTCGAATCGTAGTATGCTAATACTCAAAGTGGCGAAATAACAAACCCATAGATATTCGGTGTGTGATTTTACAAAATATAAGAAATATGATAACCGGAGCTGCACAAATTTGATAACTGATTTTAAGGGATCATAATTTATTTTTGATTAATTCAAAATTAAAATAAACCCCAAATGAATATATTCTGAATTAGACGAATTTTAAACAGAAAGCTACGTATTTTAAAAAAAGAACTCAAAAAACTAATTTACGTATAATAAAAAACGAACTCGAAAAACATCCGAAGCAGAAAAGTCGCAACGATCTGATTGAATTTCAATCCGCAATCATCCGAAAATGAAATCAGTAAACCAATCGATCCGCGAGAAACCACATGATTTATAGAAAGTCGATTTTCCATGGAGAGAAGTGAGCGAGGAGTGCGGATTAACGATGAAGACGTCACGGCAAGAGGATTACGGCCGGCGGTGATGGCTAATGATGAGCTGTCAATTGATTTTTGCGTAAGAAGAGAAAAGGAGATTATATTATAATTAATATATGAAATTAAATGACTAATATACCCTTAATGACTTATAAAACAGATTTTTAGTGTTAAATAAATACTAATTATCAGGGTCGTATGATCTTGGATCCACTGGCTAATTTAATTTCATATTTCTCACGAAAATACCCACTTCTCATATGATCCCTTTCCTTTAGGGGTGAGCGCGGTGCTGTTTGGTGCGGTTTAAGGGTAAACCCGCAACCGCACTCCATTAACTGGTTTCTAAAATTTTCAAACCGTAAACCGCATTAGAAAAGTTAAACCAAATATGCACCGCACCACTTTATTTGGTGCGGTGCGGTGCGATTTGGTTTAAAAACCGATTTTCAAAGTTGACATATAAAAAAGAAGAAGAAAGGACCCTGACACTGGACTGTGCCTGACCCAAATGAAACAACACATACCTTAATTACATGTAAATTGTTTAAATTCACAATAAACTTTCAAACATTAAAATCTGATGTTAAACAATGCTGAAACATTCATATGACAAAAGATGAACAAATCAAACAATATTGATATAAATTATAAACACTAATCAGTTGAGTCCATAATTGAATTTCAAACAAACAATAAATATCAGGAAGACAAGAAGTAACCTAAAATAGAGGATTATCAAAACCCTAAACATAAGAGCCAACCAAAATCCAATTAATTTTTGAACTAAAATACTTACCGATTCCATAATTCAAGAACGAAGACAAGAACAAGCTGATGACAAACGAGACTTGGCTTAGTTGCTTGGAGAAAAAGAAGATATGCTATGCGGAAGAAGTGAAGAACGAACAACCGACGACGGAATGAAGAAATCAAATTCGCACGTTTTGTTTTTGTTTTTTTGGGCTTGGGCTTGAAATTATTATTTGTTTTTGTGTTTTGTTTTTATATGTAATAATTTTGAATTATTTAATTATATATGCGGTGCGGTTTAAAACGGGTGGTTTAAGATAAAGAACCGCTTCCGCACCACTTTATTTGGTTGCGGTGCGGTTTTTAATAAACTGGATTTTTCCAAAAGCGGATCGGTTAACCGAATACACTTTTGCGGTGCGGTGCGACCGGTTTTTAAATTCGGACCAGTTTTTTCCCACCCCTACTTTCCTTATGAATTAATCACTATATTAAATATCTAAAATTTTAAGTCCTTTATTGATTAGATCCACACAAAAATCTCATTCGTTCTAAGTTCTCATCAAATATAGTGGCTCTCATTTGACCCACTTCTTGTTAAGACTCAGATCGAGTGCTGCGCAGCGGAATGCTGCCAGCCTTAGAAACGACGCTGTTTGCATTTGATTTTTAATTTCGCATTAATATCGTGAAAACACTGTTGTTTAACTAAATAAATGCAAGTCATGTGTGGCTAAGTCGCGTGCCCACGCTAAACGCATATGCACCCATTATTGAAGAGGAGGTGTTAGACAGTTAGTGAGGAGGTGCTTGATTTAAGCTTGTTTTTGCCTTGCACAACCTCTCTCACATATGCACTAACCTCTACTAACGGAGTCTTTTTTTTAGCTTAAATCTAGCATGTGAGAGAAGATGTGCAAGACAAAAACAAACTTAAATCTAGCACATCCTCCTCAAAATAAATGGGTGCATATGCCCTAACCTCTACTAACGGAGTCTTTTTTTTATAGCTTTTCCTTCTTCTCTCTGTCTCTCTTCGTCTACTTGACTATCTTTTGAATTAAGATCTGTAAGTCGACAACAACCCAAAAATAAATATACCATTTCTTGGTCGTGGACCGAATCGTAAAATTTCGATCCGGTCCAGTTCGGGTTTACGATCCGATCCAATTTTGTGCATCCGTATTCCAAGCTCAATCATCATTCACAAGTTATGGTAACTCAATTCAGGAAGAGGTGTTACTAGGTACGTTGAGTATTCATAATGTTTGGGGTTTCTCCTCCTAGTGTTACTAGGAGGGTTTGGGTTTATTTCATCTCAGTGTCTCCACCTTCTTCTACTGTTTCATGTTCACTTCCAACCGCTCACCGGCGGCGACGATCATCTTTTACATGGGACGTGTTGAGGCAATGGCCTCACATGGTTTTGATGATTGACAAACCAGTTTAATGGTTTACTTGAGTTTTTGTAAGTCAGGAACTTACAGGAGCATTCAAGAACGTGATGCTGAACTCAAGTACCTGTGGAAGTCTCTGAGGAACCAAGAACCTGATTATTGGTCAACGGTCGAGTCAACCGAACAGTTGAGGTCAAGTCAACAGAGCAGTTGAGAACGGGAGTCAAATACATCATGGAGTGATGGCACGTCCCCACAACACATCAAGGAGATCATGGGCTGACGGTTACAAGCCATGACCTATGGCAGTTACGTCAAGAACCTATATGAGCCCAGCGGTTACTGTTCAGACAGTGCGCTTCCCCAATATCGTTTAGAGCTTTCCAAGGTGGGTGTACCCAGAGTGAGAATATCCAGCGAGAGTGATATTCGAGTGATTGAGCTATTCTTGATCATTGCCGGAAAGCTACGGAGGTGCTGGTGACTACTGTGACGTCGAGAACTTCGTCAGGGAAGTGTAGTCAGGTTTTGCTTGTGTTGATCATACTGTTGATTCTCACTTAATAGGCAAGTTTTGTAAGTTGAGTACAAACATTGATTATACTGTTTGTACAGTCTAAATAGAAATAAAAGTCTATTTAGAATATTCCGCTGCGTACTCAGTTTAATTGATTATCTGCATACAAAGTTAGGTTCCTAACAGTTCCGATCTTTGTTAAGTCTTTGACTACTAACCACGATCCTATCAATTGGTATCAGAGCCGCAGGGTTCTAGATTTTGGTTAGCTTTCTAGGTATGTCAGGTGATTCGTTCTCAAATCCTCCGAAATTGAAGCCAGTCGAGCATGAGACCTGGGCGGTACGATTTGAAGCACATGTAATGGCTTCGGATGGGGAGGTATGGCAGATCATCGAGCAAGGGCAACATCACATCTATCTTGAGGGAAGTGAGACGGAACTCAAGCCAAGGATTCAGTACACGACTGAGGACTATAAGAAACTGGAGAAAATGCAAGAGCATTACGGGTTCTTCACAGTGCTTTGGAACCTGGAGACCTCAAGAAGGTGATACAGTTCAAGGACCCGAGTGATATTTGGGACTCACTGAAAAAGATCTATGAAGGATCCAAGGATGTGAAAAGGAATCGAATACTTGTTGTTCAGTCTGAGTTCAATTCCTTGAGACAAGTGAAGAATGAGTCACTGCATGACTATCATTCTAGATTTCAAGGGTGTTTGGCTACACTTAAAAATCTTGGAAAGAAGTACAAGAATTGGGAAGTCACTCACAGATTCATGCAAGGATTAGGTCCGGAATGAGATTACATCTCAAGAACCTTAGCTGCTCTCCCAGATACTAAGGAGAACTCCCTGGAGGAACTGGTTGCGAGCTTGGTCAGTAACAAGTCTATTGAAGACGTCAAACTGGAAAGTCGGGAACATCAGAAGGCTGCTCGACAAATTGCCCTGGTTGGAGAGAGTTCTAACTACAAGAAATATAAAGGAAAGGAGTATCACAGGAATAAGGGAAAGGAAACCTTAAAGACTGAGGAACTGAATGTGATGACTGAGGCTCTCAAAGTTTCTGATGACAGGAACTCAGGTCGCAGAACCAGTAAAGGAAATGACCAGAAGAAGAATGTGGAGTGCTTCTACTGTAAGAAGAAAGGTCACTTCAAAAAGGACTGCTATAAACTCAAGAATGATGAGGCTCGGACAGAAAGTAAACAGAAAGAGGATAACAAAGGAAAGCAAGCAATGTTTGCTTGGGGGGACTCAGATGAAGATAACAACATGGGAGACCTGAGAAGAAATGTGTGTCTGATGGCGAAGGGAAGTTCTTCAAGTTCGCAGACTTCTTCAGCATCTTCATTGTCAAGGAAGACACCCTCAAAGGAATCATCCACTGAGGTAAGCTCAGATGATTCACGATCTGGTTATTACTCACGTTCTCAATGTATTGCAGTTATAAAGAAACTGGTCATCAAGAACGAGGAGTTGAGTTCTGTCATTGCTGAACAAGACAAACGGATTGAGTTGATGTTCGAGGAGAATCATCAACAGGCCAGAACGATTCAACGACTTGAGAAAGCAGCAGGCAAAAGGGTAGTTGACTCAGGTGATCAGTTTTATGATTCACCGAAGGGAAATGAGAAACAGAAGTCGAAGACCAGGCCAGGTCTTGGATATGGCGAAGTGTCTATTGCAAAGCCTATGCAAAGACAGGGACAACCAAAGACTACTCCTAGACAGAAGGTGGACTTAGATGACGTCAAAACCTTTGGAAAGGGTTATCACATCTGGGAGAAAAATAAGCGAAGGAACAGTCCGATACCTATTGACTTTGAGAAACAGAAGAAGAAGGTTTCTGAGCCCCAGAAGATAGATTTCAGAAAACAAAAGATCTGTTTTCAATGTGGGAAAGAAGGACATAGCTGGAAACAATGCAAAGAGAGGCAGAACGTCTCAAAGAAAGGTTCAAAGAGCTCGAGCTTCGAGTCAGGAACATGCTCAGTTTCCAAAAAGAGTGGAAAACCTGGAGAGGTCAGCGATCCTTCAAGTTCCGGAGCAGTCAAGAACTCTTCTGACTCAAAAGGAGTTTCAAGCCCTCATGTTTCTAACTCTAATACTTCATCTACTTCACAGCTTAAACCCAGAAAAGCTAAGCTTATTTGGGTTGCTAAGAACTGATTGTTCTTGTGCAGGTCGAGAGAGGGATATGTTCGTGGCTTGTAGATAGTGCATGCTCGGGACACATGACCGGGAAGATGGAACAATTTTCTTCTCTGCGACAGCACTCCGGTGGCTCCATTACTTTTGGCAATAAAAGTCAGGGTAAGGTCATTGGAAAAGGTAAAGTAAATCTGTCAAGTAAAGTTAGTGTAGATAATGTAAATCTTGTTCATGGTTTGAAGTTTGATTTACTGAGTGTTTCTCAATTGTGTCAACATGGTAAAAACAAAGTTGTTTTTACTGCTGATGGTTGTTATGTCAAGTGTGTTTCCTCAGGTCAGGTACTTCTGAGAGGAACCTGTGAGAACAGAGTCTATTATGTGGATCCGAGGTTTGATCCAGAGGAGTATCTGTGTCTGTCCTCAAAGTCTAATGAGTCTGAGCTATGGCATAGAAGACTTGGACATGTGAATTTCAGATTGTTGAAGAGGCTACACAATCAAGAATTGGTGATTGGATTACCAAAAGTCAGTGAAGAACCTGATCAAGTCTGCAGTGCGTGTGCACAAGGGAAACAGACGAGAGGCTCATTCCATTCCAAGAATGTTGTAAGTACTGCTAAGGCGTTTGATCTTATACACATGGATTTGTGTGGACCGATGAGGATTCAATCTCGTCAAGGGAACAGGTATGTGTATGTACTAGTGGATGACTTCTCAAGATTCACATGGGTGATCTTTATTAGATCAAAGGATGAAGTCTTTGAATGCTTCAAGACTTGGATAAAGCTTGCGGAACGAAAATTTGATCTCAAAGTGAGAAGTATCAGAACGGATCATTGTACCGAGTTTGAGAATGGATCGTTAATTGCATTCTGCACTGATCAGGGAATTGATCATAATTTCTCAGCGCCGAGAACTCCACAGCAAAATGGAGTAGTGGAGAGGAAGAACCGGACTCTGGAGGACATGACCAGAACGATGCTTATTGAAAGCAGATTAGCAAGGAGTTTCTGGGCAGAAGCTATGAATGTAGCCTGTTATGTTCTCAATCGCTGTTATTTGAGGGCAATCCTTAATAAGACTCTGTATGAGTTGTTGAAGGGTCGGAAACCCAACATTTCACATCTTCGGGTATTTGGCAGCAAATGTTATGTTCATAACAACGGAAAGAGCCAGCTGGGAAAGTTTGATCCAAGAAGCGACGAGGGAATTTTTGCAGGATATGTCTTGCACAGCAAAGCCTACAAAGTATTCAACAAAAGAACCAGACAGGTTGAGGAAAGTGTTCATGTCATCTTTGATGAGGAGACTATGGGTAATGAACCTGAACAAGTTCCTGACATTCATGCTACAGATGATGTTGAAGACTTTGTGTTGATTCGTCCTAGGGATGACACAGTTATTGCTGATACTGAGAATCTGGACACAGTTGATCAAGTCAATGGTCAAGTTGCTGAGGTTGAAGAACCTGGAGAGCAAACTGAAGTGAATGGACAAGTCCCTGAAGTTAGTGAAGTTCATGGTGGAACTGAGGAAATCCAAGAGACTCAGGAGGTCACTGAGTTGAGGAGAAGTACACGAGCTAAACAGCCGAGTGTTGCACTTCGTGATTATGTTTGCTATGCAGCAGTTTAGGGGGAAAGAGTCATGAATGCCTTTGTGTCTTTGATTGAGCCGAACACAGTTCAAGAAGCACTGAAAGACCCGGATTGGATTCAAGCGATGCAAGATGAGTTGCATCAGTTCGAGAAGAACAAAGTTTGGAGACTTGTTTCAAGGCCAGAGAATCGGAAGGTGATTGGCACCCGCTGGATCTTGAGGAACAAATTGAATTCCGAGGGAGAAATAGTCAGGAACAAGGCCAGGTTGGTGGTGAAAGGATACAGCCAACAGGAGGGCATTGACTATGAAGAAACCTTTGCGCCAGTGGCAAGGTTGGAGGCTATCAGGTTGTTGATAGCATATTCAGTGCAGTTTGGAATCAAACTTCATCAGATGGACGTTAAGACGGCGTTTCTGAATGTGTTCCTTAAGGAGGAAATCTATGTTGAACAGACTCCTGAATTTGAGGTTCCTGAGCATCCAGATCATGTGTACGTTCTCGACAAGGCTCTGTATGGATTAAAACAGGCGCCTAGGGCGTGGTATGAGCGCCTATCGGAGTAACTGCTAGCTCATGGATATGAGCGAGGTAAGGTAGATAAGACTCTATTTTTGTTGAGAACTGATAAGCACTTACTCATTGTGCAGGTGTATGTCGATGACATCATCTTCGGATCCACAAGTGACGAACTTGTGAAGTCCTTCACCAAGCTCATGGAGAAGGAGTTTGAGATGAGTATAGTCGGGGAACTAACGTTCTTTCTTGGTATTCAAGTTAGACAGCTGGAGAATGGTACTGAGATTTCACAACAGAAGTACCTGGGTGAAGTTGTGAAGAAGTACGGGTTTGGAGGTTCAAAGCATGTGAACACTCCTAGTTCTCCGAATGAGTCCCTGACAAAGGATGATGCGTCTCCAAGGACAGATGCTACAAGATATCGTGGCATGATAGGTTCTTTACTGTATTTGACTGCTTCTAGACCTGATATAATGTTTAGTGTATGTCAATGTGCCAGGTTTCAAGCGGAACCAAGGGAATCTCATGTAAAGACCGTGAAGAGGATACTGAGGTATCTGAAGGGCACTGAGAAGCTGGTCATGTGGTATCCGAGAGTGAAGTCTCTCAGTTTGGAGGGATACTCAGACGCAGACTTCGCTGGGGATAGGACAGATAGAAAGTCCACATCCGGTATGGCACAGTTCTTTGGATCCTGCTTTGTGTCTTGGGGATCTAAGAAACAGAACTCAGTGGCGTTGTCAACGGCGGAGGCTGAGTATGTGGCGGCAGCAGCCTGTTGTGCTCAAATCCTATGGCTACGAAATCAGCTAAGTGATTTCAATCTTCACTTTGATCAAGTTCCTATATTTTGTGATAATACTAGTGCAATTAGTATTGCTAAGAATCCGGTGCAGCATGGTAAAACAAAGCATATAGAAATTAAACACCATATTCTTAGGGACTGCGTTGAAAAGGAACTTGTAAATATCAATTTCTGTAGGAGTGAAGATCAGGTCGCTGACATCTTTACCAAGGCTTTACATAGGGAAGCATTTGAAAAATTGAGGATGGAGCTCGGTTTAATGAATCCGCAGTGAGGTACTTCTATACCCTCTCTCAATGATTGGCTAGAAGACAGGGTATTTAACATGCATGTCAGTCAATACTTTGAGTCATTTCTTGAAGTTCTTGAGTGTCAAGTACTCTGTGTGATATTACTTCTAGGTTAAAGATGATATAATACATGCATTACTGAACATGTATTCCTTGAATGCCCTACATACCTTCCGGATGTTTGCACCCTAAGAGCCCCATGAAGGAAGTGTATAAAGCCACCTAGCCTTTGTCTAATCTTGTTTTCGTCCAATGAACCAACTTTAAATATTTTCTGGACATGCATGATTAGAGTATCTAATGTGTGATTGAGTGCATTGAATTGTGGTGATTATTACATACTGTACCCTTATGGTAAGCCGACCCACCACAATGCCATTTGTGAAAAATCCATAGTCGGGGAACTGATCTGGTATTCTCTCAATCAAGTGTTTGAATGTCTCTGGAAACTGAAGGACTTAACGAGGTACTTGATGTATGAAGGAAGTGACTAAGATGCAGTTATGGTGAAAAGACAAATCGGTGTTTGCAGGCTTAGAAGTCGGACGGTTGAGTGTTGATACGTGCACGAGAATTAATAGGAGATTTCAACGGGACTTTGAATTTAAAAAGGGATTTGAAGACCTCTCTCACTACTGCGTCATCTCTCGGCAAACAGAAAACCTAATCCCCAAATATCACTGCTCAAATCATCCGAACTCTCAATGGCTTCCAGTTCAAGCGCCGCGACAAACATGGACAAATCTGGTGAAGAGATGCAGACAGTAATCATCTCGGATGTTCGGTATGAGATCCCGAAGGCAGTTGCAGATCTGCTATTGTCAAGTAAGTCCTCTTCGGATTCAAACCCTAAAATCACTAAGCATGTTGAAGATAGTGCAGTAGTCGAAGTTATTGGTGAATCGGAGAAATTAGATGCTTCGTTGTTAGCTTGTGAAGTATCTGTTAGCTTGAAGGAGGCTGTGAAAGTTGATGGTGTAACTGAAGAAGTGGTGAACCCAGAAGGGGTTATCAGTTCTAGTATTGGTGTTGATACCATAGAAAAGGAGTTAGATCCCGTTAATCTTGAAAGCGTCAAGGACGTGTTGAAGAACCCAGAAGGGGTTGTTGATTCTGATGATACAGAATCTCTTTTTGCCAGTTCTCAAGAGATATGAGATATTCCAAAAGATGCGGGTGAGCCATCTGTTGGAGTGGAAACATCAGTGCTGGATCAGACGTTGGAGGCGCTGGCAGAGATGAGCAAAATTGCCAAGTTAAAAGGAACTGAAGTTGCCAAGAATGTTGACTGTGAAATTGTTGAAACCTCTTCAACAGTTTCAAAGAAGATGAAGAAAGCTCTTCCACTGAGAATTCAACCAGTGAGAGAAAACAGCAAGAGAAAGCTCGAAGTAAAGGAAGAAAATCCTCCTCAGAGCTCAGTTAAGAGAGCTAAACGCTCAAAGTCAGGGAAGGAGATTCTGACAGAAATGGAGTGCTCTGAGAACTTCTTCATGGAGGAAGGATTGACTGAAGTATATGAGTTGTTGAAGGCTCAAGGCTGGGAGAAGCTATGCGAAACTCAGGAGTTCGTTTGTCCTGAAGTGGTGGAGGAGTTCTACAAGAACCTGAAGTTCATTGATGGAACAATTCCTGCTCTGGAGGTGAATTTCAGGGGAGAAAAATTCAATCTGTCTAGCATTGAGGTGGCGATGATCATGGGGTTAAGTCACAAAGGATTTGACCTGTTCTGTAAGAACAATGTGTGGCCGAAGGAAGCTGGAGTCAAGCAGGACTGTGTGAAGAGAATCTGTAATTTGGAAGTGGTTCCAAAAGGTTCAGGCATCAGTACTCAGCTGATGGAGCCGAATGTGAAGATTTTGCATAAATTGCTTGTGAACAATTTTATCCAAAGGGGAGTTAAACCCTCATATGTTCAACATCAGGATCTGATAGTTTTGGACAAGCTGCTGAAGAAAGAAAAAATTAATCTACCGAAGCTCATGATTCATCAAATGGATCATCTGAAGAAATTGACCCAGATTGGGTTCTCAAGGGTGATTAAAAAGGTTCTCCAGGAACATAAGCTGTATCGGGTCCTTTCTGGTGTTGAGGAACAGATTGTGAAGGAGTTTGATCCTAAGGTCTTCAGGAAAATGCATCTGATGAAAGACCCAGTGGAGGGTTAGATCAAAACTCCAGTTCAAGAACCAAAACTTGGAGCTAAACCGGATCTGATGGATGTTGAGGAAGAAGGAGATGATGAAATTGACGACGATAATGGTAAGCTGATGGCATTCTTCGAGCAGGTTGTCTCTGATGTGAGAAAGAATTAAAGGAGATAAGGGCAGAGCACAAGGAGTTTAAAGAGGAGATTAAAGAGGAAATCAGATAAGTGAAGGATGCACTTCTGGCTTTGGTTGAGAAGCTCTGAAGTTCTTCAGTTTGCGGATGATCTCTTTTGATTTTGCGAATGCCGTGATCAGTTCCCAATATGGATTTCCCATTCCTTGACTTCCCACCTCATTAGTCCCTTTGTTGTTTTGAGTATCAAACACTTGTGTTCAGTGTGCGTGTTATGACTATCTACTTTAAACTTCAAGTATTATGCATGCATTGACGAGTCACTCTAAATTTCAGGTTTTTACTTATGTTTCTGACTGCATTGTATGTTAATTTACTCTTCTTTGATGATGCCAAAAGGGGGAAGGGTAGAAGTATTAACTCAGGGGGAATTGAATCCGGTTCTTGACTTGGTTTTTGATTTGCTAAACATATATAAGTCCTCGACTTAATAGATTATTTGTTAGGTTCCTAAGGGTGTTGGAACTTAGGGGGAATTTGTCCCAAGGAGAATATGTTCTCATGTGATGCTGTGTGCATGGTTAAACATCTATTAAATGCTGATTTGGTATTTTTCCTTGTGGGTTTGTCATCATCAAAAAGGGGGAAATTGTTGAGGCAATGGCCTCACATGGTTTTGATGATTGACAAACCAGTTTAATGGTTTACTTGAGTTTTTGTAAGTCAGGAACTTACAGGAGCATTCAAGAACGTGATGCTGAACTCAAGTACCTGTGGAAGTCTCTGAGGAACCAAGAACCTGAGTATTGGTCAACGGTCGAGTCAACAGAACAGTTGAGGTCGAGTCAACAGAGCAGTTGAGAACGGTAGTCAAATACATCATGGAGTGATGGCACGTCCCCACAACACATCAAGGAGATCATGGGCTGACGGTTACAAGCCATGACCTATGGCAGTTAGGTCAAGAACCTATATGAGCCCAGCGGTTACTGTTCAGACAGTGCGCTTCCCCAATATCATTTAGAGCTTTCCAAGGTGGGTGTACCCAGAGTGAGAATATCCAGCGAGAGTGATATTCGAGTGATTGAGCTATTCTTGATCATTGCCGGAAAGCTACGGAGGTGCTGGTGACTACTGTGACGTCGAGAACTTCGTCAGGGAAGTGTAGTCAGGTTTTGCTTGTGTTGATCATACTGTTGATCCTCACTTAATAGGCAAGTTTTGTAAGTTGAGTACAAACATTGATTATACTGTTTGTACAGTCTAAATAGAAATAAAAGTCTATTTAGAATATTTCGCTGCGTACTCAGTTTAGTTGATTATCTGCATACAAAGTTAGGTTTCTAACAGTTCCGATCTTTGTTAAGTCTTTGACTACTAACCACGATCCTATCAGAACGCTTGTTTGCAAGGGGGTCATTTGAGCAAGTTTTGTGGTGCTTCTGAGAAGCTACCTACGTTTTCCAAAGTCTTTCCAGTCGTTTTTCGGACTGGGTTTCATCGTTCCGCTCTCTTCCACTGCTGCTGAGGAGAGGGAGTATATGGGTTTCAATTATGGTTTTTTTATGACGGTTTTCACTCCATCGTTGGGTCCACTGATGTTTGCTTCGCCAGCTTCCTCGCCGATTTGGATGTCTGTTTACGTATCTCGGCTGCGACGAACTGGTTGCAACTGGTGTGGGAGGCATGATGATGTCTGCCATGTGCATGTACTGATGATGTTGTCCCCGCTTGGCTGGGGTGTGCTGGCAGTGGGTGGGAGCATTTGGGTGTTTTCAAGCCACGTGGCGTTTTGCATCTTTGGTTTATGTTTTTTGTTTTCGTCTGCTTTTGCGCTTTTCTATGCGAATGTAGTTTATCCTTTAGGCTTGAGGCAAAGGGAGCAGTAGCCTACTAGTCTTGTAGAGTTTCTACGCGAATAATCTAGCAAAGAATGAATGAAAACGAATGCGAAAAACACACACGAAATTTATACTGGTTCAGAGCCCTGGTGGCTCCTACGTCCAGTCGAGAAGAGGCACGGCTTTATTAATCAAATTGGCAATAGTACAATGATCGAAACACTTGAGCAAAGCTATACACTCAATATCAGAACTCAATTCTCACTCAATCGGACGAATTTCTCTCTGAAGCTCAAGAACCCTAATTCCTCTTTCTGGAAATACGAAGAAGAAGATTGAGTCAACCCGGTGAGTTGCCTCGCTTTTATATCCGTTGCCTTGAGCCGACTCGTCCGCTCGCCAAAACGATGTGCTCCACATATCAGCTTTCCCGAAACGATGTCGTCCGAATAATCAGGCGTGCACTCCCAATTGATCAAAACGGCACCGCTTGCTTCCAACTGCCATAACAGACATTCCCGCTGAGCTGGAACGGCTGCGTTCCATTAAACGAAATCCTCTGTTATGTTCAAAATGTCGTCGCTCGCATCAGATACAAACTCTTCAGGATCAGCCCGGCTACACGCTCGGACCTCCTCTCGGACCTCCTGGCGGCTACCCGACCTCCAGCTCGGCTACATGCTCGGACCTCCGCTCGGACCTCCGCTCGGCTACCCGACCTAATTCCAAGCTTACCCGGTTCCTGCAAATCCTTTGTACTCTTGCCAAAAAACCATATGTGATTGAAGAATCAAAACTACAATTCTCCACCTTGATTCTCAATCACCCAAAGCCACTGATTGTACCTCTCTTCTCATCCTGCTCTAGGGTTCATCCTTCAACCCAATCAGCTCCAAGCAATACTCAAACTTCTCACTTGGCACTGATTTTGTCAACATATCAGCAGGGTTGTCCTTTGTACCTATCTTCACCACTTGAACTTCTCCAGTGTCAGCCACATCCCTCACAAAATGCATCCTCACATCAATGTGTTTAGATCTTTCATGAAACACTTGATGCTTTGACAGATGAATTGCTCCTTGACTATCACTATGCACCTTCACACAACTCTGGCCATGACCCAACTTAGTTAGTAATCCCTTCATCCACAAAGCTTCCTTGACAGCTTCAGTTATTGCCATAAACTCTGCCTGAGTTGTAGATAAAGCCACCACTTTCTGAAGATTAGCTTTCCATGACACTGCAGTCCCAAAAACTGTAAAAACCAGTCCAGTCTGTGACTTCCTTGTGTCCACATTGCCTGCATAGTCTGAGTCCACAAATCCTTGTATTATCTCAGAACTGACTTGCTCCTTTCCAAACAACAGTCCTTTTCCCAAAGTCCCTTTGATATACCTCAATAGCCACTTGACTGCCTGCCAATGATACCTCCCTGGATTTCCCATATGTCTGCTAACAATACTCACTCCATGGGCTATATCTGGTCTGGTACAGACCATAGCATACATCAAGCATCCTACTGCATTTGAATAAGGCACCTTGTCCATATAGGCCTGCTCCTCTTTGGTCTGAGGTTCCTGATCCTTACTCAACTTGAAATGTCCAGGAACTGGTGTAAGAACTGGCTTTGCATTAGTCATCTCAAACTTCTCTATTACCTTTGTCAGATAATCAGTTTGGCACAGAAACAGTTTCTTCTCTTTTCTGTTCCTCTTAATCTGCATTCCCAGAATTTTCTTTGCTCCACCAAAATCCTTCATCTCAAAATTAATACTTAACTGCACTTTCAATTTGTTAATAGCAGCAATATCATGACTAGCAATTAGCATATCATCCACATACAAGAGTAAATAAGTTTCAGATTCACCTTGCACATGTTTACTATAAATACACCAATCAAAGTCAGATCTTTTAAAGCCACAATTAACCATGAACTCATCAAATCTCCTATACCATAATCTAGGTGATTGTTTAAGTCCATATAATGATCTTTTCAGCAAGCAAACTTTATTTTCAGGATCACCAACAATAAATCCCTCAGGTTGTCTCATATATATAGTCTCATCAAGGTTACCATGCAAGAAAGCTGTTTTAACATCAAGTTGCTCTAGTTCATAATCAAAATATGCAACCAAAGCTAGCATGATTCTAATAGATCTATGTTTTACCACTGGGGAAAATATTTCATTGAAATCAATACCTTCCTTTTGGGTAAAACCTCTTGCAACCAACCTGGCTTTAAGCCTTGGCAGTTCCACTCCAGGAATTCCTTCCTTCCTTGTGAAGATCCACTTGCTTCCAACCAGTCTTGCCTTGTGAGGTCTGTCAATAATTTCCCAAGTCTTGTTCTTCCACAAGGAATCCATCTCATCCTTCATAGCCTTTAACCACTGCTTTCCTTCATTACTTTCAACTGCATCTTTATAGTTCTCAGGCTCTGGGTTAGATATATTCTCAGCCACATTGCAAGCATAATTTACTAGATCCTCAAAACCATATCTAACAGGTGCTCTTCTATTTCTAGCAGGTCTATCTCTAGTTAACCAGAAATCACCTTCCTCACCAATTATTTGATCATTCTCATTAGGATCCTCTAAATTACCTTCATCCTGATTTTCAGTTTCAGCAGTTGTAGTAATTTGTTGTTCAAGCTCCACCTCAAGAGTATTATTATCAGTTCTAGGCACAAACTCAGTTTCAACATGTTCAACTTTTCCAGCATTTTCAGTATTAGCAACATTTTCAACATGTTCAGCATTTTCAGCATTTTCAAGGTTTGGTTCCAACTGTTTAGCATCCTTTTTATATGGAAAACTGGATTCATCAAATCTAACATCTTTACTAATAATGACCCTTTTATGTCCATTTTCTAAACACCAAAGTTTATATGCTTTCACCCCATCAGGATATCCCAAAAACAAACATTTTAAAGCTCTAGGTTCTAGTTTCCCCTGCTTCACTGTTGCATAAGCAGCACAACCAAATATCCTAAGCCTATCATAATCATCTAAACAACCAGTCGACACTTGCATAGGAGTTCTAAAATTCAGAGCAGAAGAGGGACTTTTATTTATCAGATAACATGCAGTATGAGCAGCTTCTGCCCAAAATACTTTAGGCAAACCAGATTGTAATAGCATACATCTTACTCTTTCTAAGATAGTTCTATTAAATCTTTCAGCCAAACCATTTTGTTGAGGGTTACCAGGGGCAGTATGGTGTTTAACAATTCCACATTCTTTACAGAAATTAAGAAACTCACCATCTAAATATTCTAAGCCATTATCAGTTCTAAGATACTTTACCTTCTTACCAGATTGATTTTCCACCATCATTTTCCAGTCCTTGAAAGTTTCAAAAGCCTCTGATTTCTGTGCTAAGAAAAATACCCAAGATCTTCTGGTAAAATCATCAATGAGTGACATAAAGTATCTCTTACCACTATGGGATTGAACCCTTGTTGGTCCCCAAAGGTCAGAATGTATATAATCAAGTTTTTCTTTGGTAACATGTTTACCTTTACCAAAACTCAATTTTGTTGATTTACCTAGAACACAGTTTTCACAAAACTTAAGTTTCTCTACATGATCACTACCAAAACAGCCCTGATCATGCAACTTGTTTAAGCCAATTTGGCCTAAGTGTCCTAGTCTCAAATGCCATAATACAGTTCTGTCTTTATCAGACTCAGTGTAATTTATACTATCAATCATATCAGGATATCCTTCGAACACATATATACCATTCTGCCTTTTTCCTTTCAACTTCAGCACATCACCCTTATAAACTTCTATTTCTCCATTTTCAGCCTTAAAGGTGCAACCATGTGCTTCTAACATACCTAAAGAAATTAAATTTCTTTTCAGTTCAGGAACATACCTTACACCTGAGATTTTTACCTTAGGTCCATCTTCCAGTTTCATCCAGATGATGCCTATTCCCATCATCTTGCAAGCTTTATTATTACCCAAATGCACAGTTCCTTTGTCTTGTGATTGGAACTCCATCAGCCACTCCTTGTGAGGTGTCATGTGATATGAGCACCCACTATCCAGTATCCATCTACTAGACGATGAAGTTTGAGTCACTGAGAGAGCCTCAGCAGTCTCATAGGAGTGCTCAGCCAAAGCAGCGTCACCCTTTGGAAGCTCCTTTTTCTTCCTCTCAGGGCAATCCTTTCTCCAATGACCAGGCTTATGGCAGTAGAAACATGTGTGCTTCTTCTGCTCCTGAGTTGAACTTGAACTTGTACTGGGTTTCTCCTTGTCAGTAGACTTCTGATTCTTCTGTCTCCTTTGGAAGCCTTTCTTGTGAAAGCCTCCATACGCCACTAGACCATCAGCAGTTTCCTTCTTAGGTTTCAATTCCATTTGCTTCTGTTTCAAAGCTGCCAGCACTTCTTCCATGGATAGAGTTTCCCTCGAATACTTCATTGTATCCACAAGAGTAGCATATGGGGAAGGCAAGGCATTCAGAACCATAATGGCCTGATCCTCATCCCCAATCTTCTCTTCTATGTTTTCAAGATCAATTACTATCTTTGCAAAGTCATCAAGATGCTCTTCAATAGACTTGCTTCCATCCATCTTGAATCCAAACAGTTTGCCCTTCAGGTAGATTCTGTTCGTCAAGGTCTTCGTCATGTATAAGGATTCCAACTTCAACCACACAGCTGCGGCAGTTTTCTCCTTAGACACTTCCCTTAGAACTTTGTCACCAAGATGAAGGATGAGTGTACTATAAGCCATCTCCTGCATCTCACGCGCTCAGCCTCAGGCACCGTCGCTGGAATGCCATTGGCGACTAAGGCCTTCGCGACTTTCATCTGGACCAGTATTGCTTTCATGCGTTGCTTCCATAGAGCGAAGTCGCCCTTACCATCGAATCTTTCAAGATCGACCTTCGTTGACACCATCTCTGCGCCTAAGCTTCTGATACCAATTTGTAGAGTTTCTACGCGAATAATCTAGCAAAGAATGAATGAAAACGAATGCGAAAAACACACACGAAATTTATACTGGTTCAGAGCCCTGGTGGCTCCTACGTCCAGTCGAGAAGAGGCACGGCTTTATTAATCAAATTGGCAATAGTACAATGATCGAAACACTTGAGCAAAGCTATACACTCAATATCAGAACTCAATTCTCACTCAATCGGACGAATTTCTCTCTGAAGCTCAAGAACCCTAATTCCTCTTTCTGGAAATACGAAGAAGAAGATTGAGTCAACCCGGTGAGTTGCCTTGCTTTTATATCCGTTGCCTTGAGCCGACTCGTCCGCTCGCCAAAACGATGTGCTCCACATATCAGCTTTCCCGAAACGATGTCGTCCGAATAATCAGGCGTGCACTCCCAATTGATCAAAACGGCACCGCTTGCTTCCAACTGCCATAACAGACATTCCCGCTGAGCTGGAACGGCTGCGTTCCATTAAACGAAATCCTCTGTTATGTTCAAAACGTCGTCGCTCGCATCAGATACAAACTCTTCAGGATCAGCCCGGCTACACGCTCGGACCTCCTCTCGGACCTCCTGGCGGCTACCCGACCTCCAGCTCGGCTACACGCTCGGACCTCCGCTCGGCTACCCGACCTAATTCCAAGCTTACCCGGTTCCTGCAAATCCTTTGTACTCTTGCCAAAAAACCATATGTGATTGAAGAATCAAAACTACAAGTCTAACTATGCATGTTGATATTATCGGAGCTGGTCCGGCTGAATGTTTTTCGGCTTTTTAAGTCCCATGCTACATGCAGTTTTATCAACAAAAAAAAATTCAGGAAGAGGTGTTGTCTGACTCCGATCCGCAACAACATGCTACAAGGTCTTAACTTTAATCCCAAATTGTAGAAAGTGACACACAAAGGAGTCAAATTTCAGCGAGATTTGGAGAGTATTGAATTTTGTGGTCATAATTGAGGGAAAGGTTAACGGATTCAGAAATATGCGCCGACGACACTTAAAATGGCGGTGCCGAAAACATATGAGAAGGCGCATACTTCACCTTCTTTGAGTTCAAGGAGTTGACGTTGAAATCATGATTGAATGTTGAACCTCCTCAACGGATGTTGGCGGGGACGGCGTTTGATTGTTTATTCTTTGTCTACTACCCTTGCAAGTGGGTCCAGCTGCAGCGTATGCAGTCACACGTGGCGGAGCTCCTCTGTGTGGGGAGGAGCACCGAGAGCGGGAGTTAAGACAAAGTTGTTGGAGCTTAATCAAGCGTTGATTTTGGAGATGGAGATTGGGAAGAAAGAAAGAAATTGAAATTAAAGACTCCGTTAGTAGGGGTCGGTGCGGGCACGTGACTTTTCCACAAATGACTTGCATTTATTTAGTTAAACGATATTGTTTTGACGATATGAATGCGAAATTAAAAATCAAATGCAAACGACGTCGTTTTCAGGGTTAGCAGCATTTCGTTGCACAGCACTGGATTTGAGTCCTTCTTGTTACCTCATTAGAACCTTATTTAGGAGAAATCTAGAATAAGGAAAAGAATGTTATGCGCATTTTTTCCAATGATGTAGAACATTTCTTGGCTTTAAGCGTATGCATCTAAGCTTTTATTCTTCGTATAGCTCGTATCCTCTCATTCCCGACATATATGAGAATGAAATACTCATGAAACATATATAAACAAATATTCAGATTGTGTTCCAGAATCCTTCAAACCCTAGAGTGAGTTTCTGATTCTACAGCCTAGATTAGAAACCCGATTTGTCTTATCTCACTTCGAATTCCCAAGGCTGAAGTAAAGGGGTGAAATATTTATTTCGGAAAGCGATGCTATTTAGCTTATTGCAAGAGTTCTTACATGAAGAATCCTCTATGGAATCGAAGCCCATGTTGAAGCTTTGCAGACTATTAAAAGAAGCTATGCTATTTAGCTTACTGCAAGAGTTCTACAAAGGTGATGCTGTACTACCAAATTATTTTCTAACAGTCGAATTAGATATTCTATTGATCGATGGCAATGGTTTTTGAGATGAAGAGTAACTTTCAGAAGTTTAACAAGTTTGTAGGAACGAATCTTGATGTGGGCAGGAAAAAGAAACAGTAACAAGTCGTAGGAGGTTGCAAGATGCGCTGAAATTTTTCTAAGAGGTTTGATGACTTATTTATTTATTTCGATATCTTTTTATTACTTGATGCTATTTCAAATCATCAGTTACATGTCATATCCTCGATAATCTGTGTATATGAATAAGCTGATGTTTATTATCTAACCTAAATTGTTTTTTTTATGGGTATTATCTAACCTAATTAAAGTCCATCGACAAAGCAATTTGTAGAAAATATGTGTTGCCTCAGTAACATAATGAACTCTCCTAAATGCATAGTTGTTAAAACCGGACCGGACCGGCCGGTTCGACCTGTTGGACCGGGAACCGGTTCGGTTTTGTAATTCGATCGGTTTACATTCAACCCGGTCAAGACCCGGTTGACCCGGTGGGTTGACCCAATTTTTCATTAAAACGATGATTTGATCGATTTAATCGGTTCGATTTGGTCTGAAATAATATTTATTTATTTTGACTTGGACAAGACTCGAACCTAGTCTTCCTCTATAATTATCCTCTCTCATTCCACCAAGCTAAACATGATTCTTGTATTATTATTTGTTTCAATAATGTATATTCATTTATCAAATCTATAAAATGTATTACTTATTATCAATTTAGCTAGAAATTCAATTAGTCTTATAAATCCCTTATTGTTGTGACTTACAAATTAAGACTAAAATTGTTATTGTTGTTCTATTATTGTTGTATTATTGATTTGTACTTTATTAAAATCTAAATTTGTTATGTATTGTTATTGTAATCACATCATAAACATGTAATATTTATTCAAGTCATAAATATGTTAAATTATAATATAATATATAAGTATTTTATTTTTATTTTTTAATATGTGCGGGTCAAACCGGTTCAACTCGGTTGAACCACTGACCTATTGACCCAGTGACTTGACCGGTTCGATTCACGATTCAGTTTTAATAACACTGCCTAAATGGATAAGAATATTGAATTCCCTTAAGTGAAGAAGAGAAATCAGGAATAAGAGAAAGCCAAATTATCTAAATACTACCCCAGACAAGTTCGATGGCTAGAGGTAAGTAAATATGCATGTACAAGTACCGATTCTTGTTGTCATAATAGCACGAACAATATCACGTAATTTGTTGAGCAATCCAATAGAGTGATGAAATTGTACTATTGTGAGTACTAAGAAATCCATCAAAAGTTTGATGAAGGGTGTACTGTCCAATGATTTTATTCTAAATCAATTAAATAAGTGTATATAAAAGCCATGTATACGATGGAAAGTCTAGACACTTAGGTGTGAGACACAGTACAGAAAGAGAGCTCACTCTGCATGGGATAATTACAGTTGATTTTGTTAGTTCATAACAAAATATAGCTAACTACATAACGAAGGATTAGCTAGAGACTTGGTTTAGTCGGTCAAGGGGATGTGATTAAAACCCGTGTAATTCTTTAGTGACGGGGTACCCAATTCGTATCTAACTAGCATTAAGCAACAAATTCAATGTGAAAAGCCCACACCTAGAAAATTGCTGAGCGCAAATGATTATCCCCAAGTGTGTGTTCATGACCTACAAGTCCTAGGTTGAAGATGAACTCTTCTTAATACATCATTTGAAAAAGTGCTAGTTGTACGAGCACAATTAGTTGATCTCACTTACTGAAGGATCTACCTATATGAACGTGAAGTTTCAAGTCGCTTCATGAAATTTCGGGTTGATTTCAATACGTTTATGAATGGTTAGGGCCTAAAGGGCCATAAAGAGTCTTAAAACTATAGAGTTTGCGAAGTAATTCATATGTGTGTTATCTTCAGCTAGCCAAATGGATTGACTGGTTCAATCTCTTAAAGACACTATGATTTCCGGCTATTTGGAATGTATAATTACACTAAGCGAAAATTCAATCCTTGTGACATTTTTGTTTAGCCATGATTTGCTTAATAAACAGTATTCGGAGAACAAAGGACACCCTAAAATGGGGGAGGATTGTTAGGGATGTTAGGGTGTATAAATATATTAGGATGAATAAATGTAGTATGGTATATTAACCTAATGATATGAGGCAATTCAGGGGTGTTTAAACACAAATTTAGTGTGCCATCCCGAGACATACGCTTGCAGCTTACACATGGGTGGTCCGCGTGCAACTTAAACATTAGCTGCTAAAATGTAAGCAGCATGCGACGATAAAGTCTAAGCTGGGCACATGACTTCTGCAAATAGGGTGCGACTCTTCCATGAAGAGTTACATCTTTTGCTCGTATCCTCTCATTCCCTATATATATGAGGACGAAATCCTCATGAAACATATTTAAAACATATTCAGGTTATATTCTAGAATCCTTCAAAACCTAGAGTGAGTTTCTAATTTTACAGCCTAGATTAGAAATGCGAGTTGTCTTGTCTCACTTTGAATTTTGCGGTAACCTATGACTGAAAGTAAAAAGGGACGAAATATCAATTTCGAAAAAATCGGTATCTGACATTGTCATCTATCTTCTCTTATAAATTTTACATGAAAAGTCCTCCATTGAGGAACGTGTTGAAGCTTTGGTTACGTTTAAGTCCATAAAAGTGACATAGTTATCATTAAGGGTCAGGTTCGGGTTATTCGGTCACGGTTTCGGATCGGGTTAAGGTTCAACTATAAGTGACCCGGTCACTTTTTAGATCGGATTAGGGACCAACTAAACCCGTACCACTCCCACCCCTAATTCCAGCCTTCAACCCGATTCCAGTGCGTACTTCACATTGGTCTGCCGTGGGATACTTGATGCTGCTTCAACTTACCGATCTGTTCAGAAATCATACCCGTGAAACAAATAGTTTCCTGAAGTGATCGGATCCGTAGCTCCGATGACTAATACCTATCTAGAGCTCACCGAGAGATCGAAGATAGGAAAAATCCAGTCCAGAAGATGTTGGCGAGAGTAGAAATCACCTCGAGGATACCTGGATTCGGATAACAGAAAGGAGAGAGAAGATGAGATTTAGCAGTGAAATATATTTGTTGATTTCTCACGCACCAGATGTAAGCTACTGAACCGTTAATGGTTTGAACAAATTCAAATCGGGTTACAAATTAAAACAAAAAATTAACACTGAACCAAAATATCGTATTTTCCCTATCACAATACTCCCGACAACATCCTTGTCCTCAAAGATGGGACTCAGGGTATTTGCTAATGAAATCCGGGTAAAATTCCCAAGTTGCTTGCTCTGTAGGAAAACCTTTCCACTTGACAAGGATATTTGTGGCAGCCGCGTTACGACGTTTGGCAACTTTTCTGTCAAGAATGGCCTCCGGTTCTTTGGTCTTTCCCAAGTCGAGTAAGTATTGGGGCAATTCAAGTGGTTTGGTAGGAGGTGTAGGGCACAACTTCAGTTGACTGATATGGAACACATCATGGATAGCGGCTTTAGAAGGTAATTTAAGCTTGTAAGCCATTGGGCCGATGCGATCAACGATGCAGAATGGTCCATAGAAACGGGGTGAAAGCTTGCGCGGAACTCTAGTTTTCAGCAAGTATTGTCTGTATGGTTGCAGCTTAAGATAAACGGTCACCCACTTTGAATTCCCGAGCAGAGCGGTGCGAGTCGGCATATTGTTTCATTCTGTTATGGGCCCGAAGAAGATGAAATTTTAGCATGGAAATGATTTCCTCTCTTTTCTGTAAGCTGCGATCAACTATTATGCAAGAGTTTTCACCTGGGAGATAAGGTAAATTAATTGGTGGTGGTTGTCCGTACACAATCTCATAAGGGTTGATGCGGATGGCGGTGTGAAACGTAGTATTGTACCACCATTCCGCCAATGGGAGCCACTTGCTCCAGGTGTGGGGAGCATCAGATGTCATGCACCGAAGATATGTTTCTAGCGTCTTGTTAGTGACTTCAATTTTCCCGTCAGTTTGGGGGGTGGTAAGCGGTGGAAAAATTCAAGTCGACTCCATGAACTCCAGTTAATTCCTTCCAGACTTGGGTTAAGAAAATAGAGTCTCGATCGCTGATAATCGACTATGGCATACAATGCAACTTGAATATATTATCCATGTATACTTGGGCAACTTCTACAGCACTTTAGGGATGAAAAAGTGCCAGGAAGTGGGTATTTTTAATCAGTCTGTCAATAACTACCAAGATGCAATGTTTGTTCAAACAGGGTGGTAGACCTTCAATAAAATCCATGCTTATGGACTACCAAACACCATCTGTACAGGTAAGGGTTGTAATACCCCAGTTTAGCTGATAAGTCATATTTATTTTTCTGGTAAATAGTGCAGTTTCACACATAGTTCTGGACTTTAGTGCTCATTTTAGGCCAATAAAATAGTGATTTGATTCGGTGGAGGGTAGCATCTCTACCTGAATGACCTCCTATAGCTGAATCATGGAGCCATTTAAAGATATGAAGTTTGGTTGCAGCGTCATTGCCAATAACCAGCTTCCCCTTGTACCGTAGTTCATCATTTGTGTAACTGAACCGAGGGTGAGTTGTGGGATCAACATGTAACTCTGAAAATATTTTGTGGAGGTGAGGATCGGTCTGCCAAAGAAGCTTGGTAGAATCATAAAATCCTTGGTGAGCTTGTGAAATAGTAATCTGCATTAGTTGGGAACCTGTAACTCGAGATAGTGCATCAGCGGCATAATTTTATTTGCCTTGTTTATATAGTATTTCGAAGGAATACCCCATGAGTTTAGATAGCCACATATGCTGAAATGGAGTGACTTTCTGTGCAAGAAGATATTTGAGGATTTGTTGATCAGTCTTGATAATAAATGGCATGTGTGTGAGATAAGAACTCCATGTCTGGACTGCATGTACTACTGCTATAAGCTCTTTTTCATAAACAGAGTGTGATTGATGTCGAGGGCTAAGTGCTCGACTTATATAACAGATAGGGTGATGTTCATGCATAAGTACAGCTCCTATGCCTGTGTTAGAAGCATTTGTTTCCACCACAAATTCTTTGTCAAAATCAGGTAAGGCCAAAACTGGTGTAGATGATAAGGCAGTCTTGAGATTAGTGAATGCTTCATCAGCTTCTGGCCCTCATAAAAATTCATCCTTCTTTAAAGATTAGTTAAAGGGCGAGCTATAACACTGTAATTTCTAATAAATCGTCGATAATAGTTAGCAAAACCAAGAAAGCTTCTAAGCTGTTTCTGATTAATAGGAGTCGACCACTGCTGTATTACCTTAATCTTTCCAGGATCAGTACCAATGCCTTCAGCGGAAATAAAGTGGCCCAGATATTCTACCATTGCTGCCCCAAAGGTACATTTGGAGAGTTTGAGATATAATAATTGCTGCTCCCTGAGAATTGAAAATACCAAATAAAGGTGTTGAATGTGATCCCCCCCAAGTAGAACTGTAGACCAAAATATCATCAAAAAAATACCAATAAACATTTTCGAGCCACATCTCGGAACACATGGTTCATCAACCCTTAAAAGGTACATGGAGCGTTTGTTAAGCCAAAGGCATTACCAGATACTCGTAGTGGCCAGAGTGTGTTTTGAATGCCGTTTTGTAAACATCTTGCGGAGCCATTCTTACCTGGTGGAAGCCTGCTCTAAGATCAAGTTTGGAGAAGTATTTTGATCCTCCTAGTTCATCAAGCAGATCCTCTAATAAGGGAATTGGGTATTATCTTTAATAGTTTGCTTATTTAAGCCTCTGTAATCAACTCATAATCTCCAAGAGCCATCCTTCTTTTTTACCAAAACCACTGGTGATGCATATGGGCTGGAACTATACTGAATGATGCCCTGATTTAACATCTCTTGAATAAGTTTATCGATAAACGTCTTTTGCAATGTAGAGTATCTGCATGGTCTTTGATTAATCGGGTTGGCACCTTCCACCAATGGGATTTTGTGATTAAATCCTTCTCTGAATGGAGGTAACTCGTCACGCTCCTCGAATAAATCAGAATATGAAGATAATAAATCTTGTAGTTGCATGTCTCTGCTCATATCAGCTCCAGTAACAGATATATGTGAAAGAAATCCCCTTGGTGCCAATGTTAGATCATCTGTTGTGCTCTCTGGCAATTCTCTAATTTGTAACAATGCAATTTGAGGTCCATGTAGCATTAGTTTGTTGAGACTGCTTCCTTTGATCACCTTGCAACTGGATTTAGTTACTCCTCTTAATACGTGTTTCTGACCTCCCATAGAAAACTCCATCCGAAGATTAGAAAAATCCCACAAGATAGGACCCAATGCGGTGAGCCATTGAACTCCCAAAACCAAGTCACATTAGTCTAAAGGGAAAGTTCTTACATCGGCAGTGAAGGTATAACCCTGCAATTTCCATGAGAACTTGCTACATTGATAAGCAGATATCATACTTTCCATTAGTTGCTGCCACGGGCATAGGCTTAACTGCCTCAAGTAAACAACCAAGTTCTTTGGCAGCATTCAGATCGATAAAATTATGTGTGCTACCTGGATCAATCAATATATAATGCTTTCTTTTGCCATGCTGTCCCACTACTTTCATACAATTAAAAGTGGTTGAACCATCTAAAGCATTGAAAGATACAGTTGGGGTATTACCAATAATCTCCCCTGCTGGTTCCTGAACTTGTACCAATTCATCATCATCCGAGGTATCATTATCATCACCTTCCATAATATAAATATGTGAGCGCGTATTCTTTAAATGATGACCTGGTGAGTAAGACTCGTCACAGAACATACATAGGCCTTTTGTCCTTCTTTCTTGCATTTCCGCATAGGAGAATTTTCTAGATGGTCTTTCAGTGTTTTGTTTGGGGAGATTGGTAGTAGTGAAGGTGGGTCGACTTTGGGAATATCTGGTGTAGGCAGGAGGGGAGGAAATGAATTTTTACAGGTGTTTGGTGTTTGGGATTTTTGGTAGAGATTGAAGGGGGCTCTTGAATAATTTTGGGGAGTCTGGTCGAGTGAGGATTCATGCAGTCGAGCAATTCTGGCAACCTCTGCAACTGTAGTAGTATTGAACTGTCTAAGATGGAGTGCCAAGTGAGGGTTCAAGTTAGTCAGAAAAATACTCAAGGCATGGGGAGCCGATAAGGTCATACGAGTAATCACTATAAGAAAATGTGTTATAAGCTACGATTTAAATCCAACGGAATATATTTTGTTGATAAAATGTATAAAACCTTCAAAAAATTTGTTGGAAATAAATCCGTTGGAAATTTATGAATCATAAGCGACAAGTTAAATCCAACGAAAATATGTTGTTGATAATATATATAAAACCTTCGAACTTTGGTTGAAAATAAATCCGCCGAGATTTATATGTTATAAGCTACAAATTAAATTCAACGGAAAATATGTTGTTGATAATACATACATAAAACCTTCTAAATTTGGTTGGAAATAAATCCGTTGAGATATACGTGTTATAAGCTACAAATTAAATTCGACGAAAATAATTTTGTTGATATTATATATATATATATAACCTTCAACTTTGGTTGGAAATAAATCCGTTGCGATTTATGTGTAAAATGCTACAAATTAAATGTAACGGAAAATAATTTGCTGATAATATTTTTATAAAATCGTCAAAATTGAGTTGGAAATAAATTCATTGAGACTGATGTGTTATATGCTAATAATGATGAAGATAATGCTCCTAACAAAACTACTTCACCTAAGACAGTCTAAAAATATATGTTCATTTATAACAAATAATCACACAAAATTAAAAATGTAATAACAAATTTACATTGTCACTTGTTATTAGTTAGTATGATGACCAAAATCAAATAGATTTGTCATATAATTAAATAAACTAAACAGTAGATTGATTAAAGTTGTGACAAAAATGAAAGAAGAATTGGACGCATATGATAGCATTTGAGTTCGTATAATTTAGTAAAAAAAAAGTTCAACAAACTTTTAGTGCATTGGGTGAATATGATTTTATTATTTTGATTAAACTTCAATAAGTAAGTTATTATCTGATTAAAAAAAACTTATTCTCTAATTATTATATTAGTTTAGTCATTCATAAATAAAATATACATACATAAATTAACATAAGATAACAAGATAACTCTTGTAGCCTAGTGATTACATGAATGTGTTATGGTTGAGAGAGCTAGGGTTCTCTTAGGAAGTACAATATTTATTTAAAATTTTTAAGGGTGGATCGAGAGAGGAGGCGGTCCGGCGGGGTGTTCCGGCGAGAGGGGAGGCAGTCCGGCGAGGTGTCCATCGAGAGGGGAGGTGTCCGACGGTGTGTCCCGGCGAGGAGGAGGTGGTCCGGTGAGAGGGGAGGCGGTCAACGAGGGTATAATAGTGAATACATTTATTACTTACCACCTTTAAAAGCAACGGAATAATTCCGTCGTAAATAATGCAAAGGGTATAATAGGAAATATATTCAATTGCTACAACCTTAAAATCAACGGATTATGCGTTGATTTTCATGATTTTTTCACTCTTTTAATTACATATAATCAACAGAAATATCCGTTGTAAATGACTTTAAAATCGACGGATATGATAAAATCGACAGTCTTATAACCATCGACTTTCCAACAGAATAATCCGTCAACTTTAATAACATTTCTTACCGAAAAAGTGTAAAAGTAACGGAATTGGTCGTTGATAATAAGCGTTTTTCTTGTAGTGTAAGAGCACATTCAAACACTTTTATATGCAAGCAGTTACTTTTTAGTATGGTTTTGCATTTCAGGTGTTTCGGAAGCTCTAGGAGGAATCACGCATAAAAGACGGCATTTCGTGCCCAAAAACACCACTTTGGCAGATCAGACCTTTGGACGCTCAACGGAGTGCTGGGAATGGACCGCTGAGCAGAAAAATCTGAGCCACGCGTCATTGCGTAGCTGACTCAATTCCCTACAACTCTCTATTCTCACCAAGACCGGCCGAGGTCATAGAGAAGGTCAAATCCAGAGTCGAGGTCGGAACTGGCGCGCAGAAAGTAGAAGCAGACTCAGTGTGGACCGCGCCTGTAGAAGACATTAGCCACTGTGCTAACGTCAATGCTGGGCGCGGCCAATACCGATAACGCCAAGGATGGGAGCGGGCGTAATGTCTACACAGGACGCGGCGATGACGTCAGCAGTCCGAAATCGATAATTCAAGCCCAAAAACATATTTGGAAACTCAGTTTGCAATAAATAAAAGGTTTGGGTTAGGGTTTCCAACATCAATCATTCTAGACGGCTCTGGAGGAGAAGGCGAAGCTTTCGACGAGAGAAGAGATCTTCTTACTATTCATCATGTGTTTTACTTCCATTATGTGTAGCTAAACTCTCAATTCAGTTTAGGGTTTCGCTTATTGTGACACATGTTTTGAGACTCTTTTCTTAATGCAATTTCTTGTTTCTCTAGTTCTTGTGCTTTATCCCATGAATTGAATTGTTAGGTTAAGTGGAAGCTTTGTCGCAAAACTTAGTTTGACAACCAATTCTTATCGTTAACATCTACTGGAATTTTTTGTAAAGGTAGATCGTAACACCTAGATTTAATAATACCTTTGTTAGATTATTTGTTTAGGAAAGAACTAGAAGTCTAACACCTTTGTCGGGTTAGATTGTGGTGTATCACCTTTGTCGGGATACTTTAGAATATTACCTTTGTCGGAATTCCACACTTAGAAACTTGAGATTTGATATTTAGCAGCCAATGATAAACATGTCACAATAGAAACCCTAAGCTTAATGTTCTCTCTAATTGGAATCTTTTTGCTACTTTCTCTTTTGCACTCACAACTGCCTAAAACCCCTTTGTTTCTTAATTTGTCCACAGATACAACTTCCAAAACCAGCTCTCTTGGGTTCGACCCTGCTTTCCGCTATACTAGCTTTTAGCAGGAGAATATAAATTTAAGTTTGACGTCAGACGATGCATGTCAAATTTTGGCGCCGTTGCCGAGAAGCTGCACTTCGGTGAAGTTGTTTCTTTTTAGTTTTTTTTCGTGATTCACTATGTCTTCTTATTATAGTGGAGCAACTTGTGATGATGAAGGCGATGAGGAAGATGATGGCACCGAGGTTAAGTGTTGGATGATTCGGCGTCTCCCCAAATTTGGAGGTGCCATTGGAGAAGACCCCGTGACACATGTAGAAACGTTTCACTCCGTCTGTTGCCGCATAAAACCTAAAGAAGAATCATTGGAGAGGTTTAAGTTAAAAATATTTTTCTTTTCTTTAACTGACTCTGCAAGATCTTGGTATTACTCATCATCTGCAAATTGTGAAAGTAATTATATGGATCTACGAGGCCGATTTCTTAAAAAGTTTTCTCCACCGTCCTTTCGTTTTGAAACCCGGGAGAAGATTGCTTCCATTCAGCAATTCCAAGGCGAAACATTATATGAATATCTGATGCGCTTCGAGGACCTTGCAGACAGTTGTCCGCACCATGGATTGACTGATTTCTTTCTTATTGAGAGCTTTCTTGATGGGATGGCTCCATTAGAGCGTCGTAAGCTTGACGTTTCAGCAAGAGGTTCAGTAATTGATTTAGATATTTATGAAGTTTGGGACCTGATAGAAGATATGGCACATAGATCGAGACGAGGTTTGATGAACAAATCGGTTGATAAGTCACAGACAGTAGAAGTTGATTCAGTACAGATCGTGCCAGACGTTACATGCAGCAGCTCTATCACAACCTTACCCGCAAAAGAGACTCAAACTTTAGATGAAGAGGGTAATTCCACCACTGCTAGAGAGTTGCAAACGGAGGAAGAAATAATCATGTCTGCGGTAATCTCTGAACCAGCTCAAATTTTACAAAATTTTGATACACCTCTTCCACTTCTTGTGCAGGATAACATCATCCAAGATGATCATAAAGAGCCAGAAGAAAAAGAAGAGAATAAATTCAGCCGAATAGTGCCAGCCAAATACGAGGAGGAAACCAGTTCTAGCGAATAAAACTCCACTCCTTACCTTTGCACGGACTCGATAACTAAAAATTCTGAGGTAAGCGCTGAATTTAATATGGAATTACATATGACTCATATGCCTCTTGTGTTGTACTTTGACAGGCGTCGTCAGTACCTGCAAATTTGAATTTATAATTTCCTTGCTCTTGGCTATGGGTTAGTATAGCGGCAAGCAAGGGTCGAACCCTAGGGAGCTAGATGGTTACTTGTTGTTCTGAAAAAGGAGACAATTGGATTTTGAGCAATTTAGGAAACAAGTGCAATAAGGAAATAAAACGAAAGATGTTAATCAGAGAGGGAATATTCAGACTAGGGTTTCTAATCGACTTCTAATTATCTATTTCCAAGTTCCTAAGTGTGGTTACTTCCATTCAAAGTTATAGCCTAAAGTAGGGTCTTTCCGGACGCCTACACCACAATCTACTTCCTTCCCGGGTTATAGAATTCTAGTCCTAGCAATCTAATACTCCATTCCAAGATATATCAGATTAGTGCTCTATTCGTTCTCAACGGTCTAGTATCAAACAAACAGTAATAAGAAAATTGAATTGCTCGGCTAAACCTAACCGTTCCAAGTATCAATTTAACTTCGCAATTCAACCAAGATAATTAAGCACAAGGACTAGTGGAATAATGAAAATAACATTAAGTATCAAGTCTCAAAAACAACGTCACAATGTATTAAACCCTAGCCCGAATAATGGGTTTAGCGACACATGTCCATTAAAACAAGACAATAATGAAAAGGGGGAGAGTGATCTTCTCTATTGCCGAGAGGGATGAAAGACCGGGCCGGAATGATTGAAGAGCGCCGAGGACTTCGGAATGAGAGGAGGGCTCCGCTGTGAATGAGAACTCTCGATTGTGGGATGATTTGCACTCTCGACCAAGGGCTGTATTTATAGAGTAAATTAGGGCTTCGAAATCCCCCTTAATTCGGCAGTCTCCTAAGGATTTGGCCCAAAAGTCGGTCAAAGATTAGATTAGGAAAGGTTTCCAAATCTTGTCTAACCGACTTTGCTTGATCTCTAAGCTAACTTGGCTAGCACGTCTTTCCAGAAGGTTCCAGAATCTTCCAGGGTCTTCTAAACCGCCACGCCCCCCTTGGAATTGACGAGCCGAAATCTTGCCCTTGGACTTCGTTGGGCGGACCTTGGCTGGACTTGGACGGAACTAGGCACTCCTCGGGCATGGGCTGGTTCTACTCGGGCGTTTTTCTTGGCTAGTGATATCGTCCGACTTGTTTTCCATTTTGAGCACTTGGTCGAGTCAGATTTGTCATCGGAGTCCGTCTGGTCGAGCGACTTGATTTCGGTGCCTATCAGCGCGCGCGGGACCTTTGGAATAGGGCCAACTGCCAATCTGCTCGGGCGTTCTCCTAGGTTTTCCGACATTGTCCACCTTATTTGCTATTTTGATCACTTTGCTCGAGGTGGATTCGTCAGATCAGCTCGTTTGCCCGAGCAGCTTGAGTTTAGTGTTGGTCAGCTCGACTGGGGTCTGGATCTGCTCGGGGCTCCTTAGGTCAAGTGTAGATAGGTCGGTCCTCAACTCCTTGTGATGTTTTTAGCTCAGAGAGCCATCTTTTAAGCGCGTTTCCTCCTAGAGCTTCCGAAGCACCTAAAATGCAAAACAACACTAAAAGTAACTTGTTTGCATAATAAAGTGTCGGAATTGGTGGGATTTGTTGACTCGATGAGTCGTATAAATACGGCTCATCATACTTACAGGATGGTGAACCTAAAAGTTACAAGAATAGGCGTTTGGTTCACTTTACAATGTGGCTGCTAGTATCCCATTGTGCAAGATTAGAAACGGGATCGATAACTACAAAATGTCATTCAAAAAGACACTCGTGAGTTGGAAGCATCATAAGGAGAAAACACAAGCTAGGTCTTGCAAGCATGTCTCTACAGTAGTTCCATTCGAGCTACCAAGACATGGCACATTTGGATGGAAACCAGGATGGAGAACATGAATAAGCACATGGCTATTTTGAAAGTTTCGCACCACCATCATCCGCCGATGAGGAATAGGGGAGTACCTGTTCACTTTTTTTTCTTTCTCTTTTTTATTGTGTCTTGCATTGTTTGTGTCTTTAAACTTAAGTCGTACCGTGAGGACACGGCTTGGTTCAAAAGTGTGGGGTGGGAGAGAGAGTCAGTCAGTTGTGTCAGCATATTTATTATTCTTGCATCTGCACCGTGTCTGCACTTTCTCTTCCTGCAGACAGGGGCACAAATCTATTTTGTGGTCAGTAGCAGAACAGAATTCACACGCCCTTACCTATGCTACCTGATTAGTTACCAGCATTTTCACCATCTCCTTCAATTCTTTCAGCTCATCAAAAATTGGTGCAGCTTCAGCCTTGGAGATGTTCTTGCTCCTACTGAACTCGTCGTGACGGCCTACTTCCTCTCTTAATCTAGCGTTCTCGGCCACTTCAGCTATTAAATTTTGCACTCTAGCTGGGGATAGATTCATAATGGTCCCTCCAACTGAGGCGTCGAGCAGCATCCTATCGAGTGGTCGCAACCCATCCAGCAGGTACTCAATTATCAACTTTTCGGGCACTCCCAAGTTGCAGCAGCTCTGTTCTAGGGCGTTGTATTTCTCCAGGTAGTCGTATATCAACTCATTCGGTCCCTGCCTGATATCCTGCAGTTACCTGCGAATCTGCATCGCCTTCCTTGGCAGCTGGGTAATATTTGGCTAAGAATTTCTTTTGCATCTGGTCCCATGTCCGGATGCTACTTGGAGGAAGGGATAAAAACCAAGTGTGAGCCATGTCAGTCAAAGAGAAATGAAACGCCTTTAATTTAAAGTTTTCCACGGAGACTCCGTAAGGACGGAAAGTCTGGCAGACGCCATGAAGACTCTGCAGATGCCCGGTGGCTGATTCTCCCTGTCGTCCTGATACTACAGGGGTCTTGATCTATATCTCAGCTAATTTTGGCCCCTCATAGATACACCACGGCTGATTCTGAAAATTAGGCGCCGACAGCTTCTTCATTGTGGGCTCGTAGTAATATTCTTCCTCATCTTCTGGCTCCCTAGGGATTTGTGGCTGAGGTAGTAGTGGTGGAGGCGGCTGCCTCGCACCAACACCATTCCTAGCATTCTGCGCAACAGGTGCCCTCTGGTTTAGCTGTCGAGCCTCCCGGACTGCATTATTTGCTCTGTTACGAGCGTGTACCTCTCGTTCTGGCTCGTCGTAGAATGGAGGCACGTCCACATTAATTGGGGCGATCTCATTGTTGTTATCACCGATAACACTACGTGCACGAGACATTTTGGAGCAAGTAGCGAAGCACAAAAATAACTACAAAAAAACAGAACAAAAATAAAAACAAAAACAAAAAAAAACAACTTCACCGAAGCGCAGCTCCCCGGCAACGCCACCAAAATTTGACACGCGAAAAGTAGGGTCGAACCCAAGAGAGCTTGTTTTCGAAGTTGTATCTGTGGACAAATTAAGAAACATGGGGTTTTAGGCAGTTGTGAGTGCAAAAGAGAAAGTAGCAAAAAGATTCCAATCAGAGAGAATATTCAGCTTAGGGTTTTTATTGTGACATGTTTATCATTGACTGCTAAATATCAAATCTCAAGTTTCTAAGCGTGGAATTCCGACAAAGGTAATTTCCTAAAGTATCCCGACAAAAGGTGTTAGACTTCCAGTTCTTTCCTAAACAAATAATCCGACAAAGGTATTATTAAATCTAGGTGTTACGATCTACCTTTACGACAAAGTTTCCAGTAGATATTAACGATAAGAATTGGTTGTCAAACAAAGCTTTGCGACAAAGCTTCCACTTAACCTAACAATTCAATTCATGGGATAAAACACAAGAACTAGAGAAACAAGAAATTGCATTAAGAAAAGAGTCTCAAAACATGTGTCACAATAAGTGAAACCCTAAACTTAATTGAGAGTTTAGCTACACATAATGGAAGTAAAACACATGATAAATAGTAAGAGGATCTCTTCTCCTCTAGCGCCGTCTAGAATGATTGATGATGGACCCTAACCCAAACCTTTTATTTATAGCAAAACTGGGTTTCCAAATCTGTTTTTGGGCTTGAATTATCAAATTTCGGACTGCTGACGTCATCAAAACGTGTTGCTGATGTCATTGCCGCACCCTGTGTAGACATTAGTACATTACAGCCGCTCCCAGCATTGACGTTATCTGTATTGGCCGCGCCCCGCTGATGAGCAATTATTTGATGAACTTTGATGTACAAGTCCAGTGACTTTGAGCTCCATTTTCATATAAGATTATGCAGATTTGATGTTTTTACTTAGTGTTTCAGTGACAAATCAACTTGAGAAGTAAATGTCAAAATCGAGCTAAAATGCTCGTATGCACGACCGGACCTCCGAGCGCATTCCCTCGTCTAGCCGCTCGCACCTCCGAACGCATTCCCTCGTCCAGCCGCTCGCATTTCCGAGCTTCCAGCCGCTCGCATTTCCGAGCTTCCAACCGCTCGCACCTCCGAGCGCACACCCGGCCTACACTCGCACACACGCTCGCAAACGCATTTAATTCCATCGAGCAATGTGAGTTTATGGGGAACACAAAGAAACAATTGGAGACTGGGAAGTCTACATTGAGAAACACAGAGCCAAAGACAGTTATTGCTAGAACAGCTACAAGCAATACAAAGAAGAAAAATCATACGGATCCAAGGGAGAGATCGACCAAAATCGTAGATACTGGCGACAACAACATTCAGAGAAAAGAGTTCAACATCAGGGTTTTTCTTAACCTAATCTTGTATCTCTACTTTCATTTTAATCTGTTGTCATGTATCAACTCACCATGAGTGAGTAGTTCACTTATTGGGATCCAATGGATCCCCAGAAACATCTGCAGTTGTAACACATATCTTTTTACATGATTCAATCTTATTTCTTTACATTAGACATGAATAGTTCGATTCATACATTCTGTACTTGGGTATTTTCGCGAAATATCAATGATGTTTGTATGAGGATTGTTTGTATCTATTGTCTGTGTTTGCAGTAGCATGTCACAGTAGGTTTACATAGTTGCATGATAGGCGAGAAGCGAAAGTTGAGTCTGTGCATGTAATGAGATAAAATCTGATAGGCAAGAAGCGAAAGTTGAGTCTTGATGATTTATGCATCTAGTTTGTTATTATGCAAGAAGCGAAAGTTGAGCATGTAATAAAACAACTGACCTAGAGAAATAAATGACTATCTTGTATGAAGATCTACTGTTAGGCAAGAAGCGAAAGTTGAGTCTGCAGTAATTTGTGATATAATCTGTTTGTTTTTGGGGAGTCATTGATTCCCAATGTTTCATCAAATTAAAGACAACCAAACAACAACCGCATGCAACAACAATTCAAATCTCTAATTCTGTGTTAATCCATTTCATTGTTCAGTTTATTCATTTTACTGTGCTGCACTTTTATTCTAAGACCCCCCATTTCAGTACTAATATAAACAATCATTTACAGAAAATAGCAAGCTAGTTCCCTGTGGATTCGACCTGAGTCACACTCAGATTATTTGTTTGATCTGTGTTGCATTTACAATCACTACATCTACAACCGATCAAAATGGCGCAGTTGCCGGGGAACTAGCGATTTGTTTAATTTCTGTTATTATTTTTGTTTATCACATTAGTACATTATCTGTTAGTACTCACTTTTAATCCTTCCTTTGTCTACTGATGCAAACCAGGAGCAAGACGAAGAGAGGAAGGAAAGGTAGAGGAAAGATGGAACAAAACAATCACAACAATCTGGTGAACGCACCTGTTCAGCAGAGGGAACCTACTGTCGCAGACTTCATGATACCATCAACCCTCACTCAAGGAAATCCCATCCAGATGCCTGAAGGAGGGAATATTGAATGGAGGTCCGGCCTGATACAGATGATAACCAGTAATGCCTACAATGGAATGACTGGTAATGTTCATCATCACTTGGATCAATTCAAGGATTTCTGTGCCACATACAAGCCAACAAACGTGGGATTGGAAACGATGTACCTTCGTCTGTTCCATTTGTCACTAAAGGACAGAGCCAAGGAATGGCTCAAAAACCATCCGCCAAACACCTTCACCACCTGGGACCAGCTATCCAGTGCATTTCTGATGCAGTTCTTCTCACCAGCAAAGACTAAAGAGCTGAGAGAAGCAATCAGCAAATTTACTCAGAAGATGTGTGAGGATTTTCATGAGGCTTATGAAAGATTCAAACGACTACTGTGGGAATGCCCACATCATGGAAACTCACCTTGGCAGCTGCTGTATTCCTTCTACAACGGAATGGACAAGGAAGCCCGACATCTGATGGACAACAGTGGAAAAGGTGCCATCAACAAACTACCACCAACTGAGGCCTTCCAACTGATAGAGGAACTCGCGTCAAACTCGCTACAGTTTGGCAGTGGACGCAACAACTATCCTAAGGATAGAGACTTCATCAGTGGTGCTGTTGCAACCAAGGACGACATTCAACGCCTCACCACGATGTTTGAAGCAATGATGAAGAATCAGAATCCTAGCGTAGCACAAGTCGGAATGGAATACAGTAACTGTAACCAATACACCGTTCCACCACCTGCTGTCCTCCCTCAGCAACCAGTACCACCCATACCTATGCACGTTGAAGAAGATGTAAACTTCGTACGGAATCAGCCCTACAACAACAACAGCAGACCTGCATATGAGGCTAATAGAAATTACCAACGTCAACCATACTTCAATTATCAGAACAATCATCAAAGCAATCAGATGCCTCAAACAAACTATGCAGCCCCTGCCCCAAAGCCATGGAACGCCAATCCTGTTGCACCTAGTGCTCCCAAACCTCAAAACACTCACCCAGGTAATGTGGCATCTTCGAGCAATTCTAATCCGACTGACTTGTCTTCTATTGTTGCACAACTGGCAGCAACACAACAACAGATGCTGCAGCAACAGCAACAGAGTCAACAGGAAAGCCAACTGATACTCCAGAAGCTTAACGAACTCCAGAAGCATAATACAATATTGGAGAACCAAATAGCTCAGCAGGCATCAGCATCTAGATTCCAGAGTCAATTGCCGCCTCAAGCTGATGTAAAATCAACAGAGAACATCAATGCTATCACCTTGAGGAATGGGAAGGAGTTGCAAGCAGCAAAACAAGGCGGGGCATCCGACCGTATACCCGCCAGGACAACCGACCGAGTGTCCGAGCATGACGACCGCACGCCCGAGCCTTCAACCGACCGAGTGTCCGATCGCATGGCCGAGCAAAACCTCCGCATAACCGATCGGATGGCCGAACAAAACGCTCGCCTGACCGATCGCGCATCCGAGCGAGTGCTCGACCGGGTAACCGAGTTTCCTTCAAATGAAAATTTTGCTAACTTATCTGAACCTTCGCAGAAAGAAGTCGACAAAAGACAACAGGAGATCAAAGAGAAAGTACCTTTTCCGCAAAGACTGAAAAAGCCGAACAACAATTCGCACATCCAAAGGTTTGCTAAACTTCTTAGCAACCTTCAGGTATCAATGCCATTCACTGATATAATACTTCAAATGCCTGGTTATGGGAAATTTCTGAAAGATATTGTCACAAATAAGAAAAAGTTAGACACTGATCATGTTACACTTGATGCAAATTGTAGTGCCATTATACAACATGCCATGCCTAAAAATTGAATGATTTTGGTGCATTCTGTATCCCCATTACAATAGGTCCTGTTAATGTGTCTAATGCTCTATGTGACTTGGGTGCGAGTATTTCATTAATGCCATTTTCTCTGTACAAAAAGCTGGATGTAGGAGAATTAACACCAACACCCATTAGCCTGAGATTAGCTGACAGAAGCTCTAGGTTGCCTAAAGGTATTTTAGAAGACATGCTCATTAAAATTGGTGAACTTTGGGTGCCTGTTGACTTCTATGTTCTAGAGATGGATGTTGAGAATGAAACTCCAATCATACTAGGTAGGCCATTTTTGAATACTGTTAAAGCTGTCATTGACTGTGGTAATGGAACTATTGAGATGAATCTGGGCAGTGAGAAAGTAAAATTTTTCTTGAAATCTATGATGAAAGCACCTAGTGACTTTTTGGACTGTGCCTGGCTTGACATTTATGATGATGCTAACCATTTTGATGAGCTGTCCAATTTTGAGGATGAGCTACTAAACAGTGAGAAAGAAGCAGGTGCACTTATGATGCTGACGGAATGCGAAGCAGTTGAAGAAACTAATGAAGATGGTGAATTAGGTAACAAATTTGATGAAAATTTAAAACCACTTCCATCAAATCTCAGGTATGAATTCCTTGAACCTAACTCTACATTGCCTGTGATAGTCGATGCCTCACTGAATGAACAGCAGACTGTGGAATTACTCAATGTACTTAGGCAATACAAATCTGCTATTGGACACTCAATTGATGACATTAAAGGAATTAGTCCTAGCATCTGCATGCATAGGATACACTTAGAAAATGATGCTAAACCTAGCCGTGAGCACCTGAGGAGACTAAACCCTAATTTGAATGAAGTTGTTTTTAAAGAAATTGCTAAGCTTCGTGATGCAGGGATAATATACTCAGTTGTAGATTCGGAATGGGTAAGTCCTATTCATGTAGTGCCGAAGAAAGGAGGACTGACCGTAGTAACAAACAACAGGGGAGAGCTTGTTCCAACAAGGACAGTAACAGGACACAGGATGTGTATAGACTACAGGAAACTGAACTCAGCCACGAAAAAGGATCACTTTCCCATCCCATTCATCGACCAGATGTTGGAGAGACTAGCTGGGCACGAATATTTCTGCTTTTTGGATGGGTACAGTGGATTTTTCCAAATCCCCATACACCCTGACGACCAAGACAAAACGACATTTATATGTCCATTTGGTACCTTTGCCTACAGACGTATGCCATTCGGATTGTGCAACGCACCAGGGACCTTTCAACGATGCATGACTTCAATATTCTCTGAATTTTTGGAGAAATCCATGGAAGTTTTTATGGATGATTTCTCCGTTCACGGTTATTCATTTGATTCATGCTTATCTAATTTATCTAAGGTGCTTGCCAGGTGCATCGAAGTCAACCTTGTGCTTAACTGGGAAAAATGCCATTTTATGGTAAAAGAAGGGATTGTGCTCGGACACAAAGTAACAAAGGAAGGAATAGCAGTAGACAAGGCAAAAGTGGAAGCAATTGAAAAGCTGCCAATTCCCAACAATGTCAAAAGCATCAGGAGTTTCCTAGGACATGCAGGCTTCTACAGACGCTTCATCAGAGATTTTTCAAAAATAGCTAAGCCTCTCACCAATTTACTTTGCACTGATGTTGAATTTAAAATTACTGATGAGTGTGTTGCAGCTTTTGAAACTCTAAAGCAATCTCTAATCACTGCGCCAATTATCCAACCTCCCAACTGGAGTCTGCCATTTGAGCTGATGTGTGACGCCAGTGACAACGCAATCGGAGCAGTGCTAGGTCAAAGGGTCGATAAGAAGCTACATGTGATTTACTATGTCAGTAAAGTTTTGGTTGCCGCCCAAGCAAATTACACAACAACTGAGAAGGAGCTGTTGGCAGTTGTTTATGCGTTTGAGAAATTCAGACCATACTTAGTTGGCTCGAGGACGATTGTATACACTGACCATGCGGCTATCAGGTATTTGATGACAAAGAAAGACGCAAAACCTAGACTGATACGTTGGATACTTCTTTTGCAGGAATTCGATATTGAAATTAAAGACAAAAAGGGAGTTGAAAACGTGGTAGCCGACCACCTGTCAAGACTACAATTGGACCCTGCCGAAATTTCTGACGATGGACCTATTCGAGATTCCTACACGGGTGAAGATTTGATGAGCTTAGAGAAAAATTTAGCACCATGGTATGCAGATTTTGTTAACTATCTAGCATGTGGAATCCTGCCAGGAGACATGGATTACAACAAAAGGAAGAGATTTCTGCACGACGTGAAAAGGTATTACTGGGATGATCCATTTTTATATAAATTGTGTATTGATGGCATCTACAGGACATGTGTATCAGAGGAAGATCAGCAAGGTATCTTAGAACGTTGTCACTCATCTCCATACGGTGGGCATGGATCAAGAACGAAGACTGCAGCTAAAGTATTACAGAGTGGATTCTACTGGCCAACTCTGTTTAAGGACGCCTACCTATTCGTCAAGAGTTGTGATTCATGCCAGCGCACTGGAAATATTTCGAAGCGCGACGAAATGCCACAAAAAGGAATGTTAGAAGTTGAGCTATTTGACGTCTGGGGCGTAGACTATATGGGACCATTCCCATCTTCATATGGAAACCAGTATATACTTGTTGCAGTGGATTTCGTATCAAAGTGGGCAGAAGCTGTAGCAACCAAAACGTGCGACGCTAAGAGTGTTGCAAGCTTATTCAAGAAAATAATCTTTCCCAGGTTTGGAACCCCTAGAGCAGTAGTAAGTGACAATGGGAGCCACTTTCGAGAAAAACAATTCGGAGCTATGTTAAGGAAATTCGGAGTCTACCACAAATTTTCTACACCCTACCATCCACAGACAAATGGACAAGCTGAGGTAACCAATCGAGAACTCAAGAAAATCTTGGAGAAGACAGTAAACAATTCGAGGAAAGATTGGTCGTCAAGGTTAGAGGAAGCTCTATGGGCATACAGAACCGCCTTCAAGACGCCTATTGGGATGTCTCCCTATAGGCTAGTGTACGGGAAGCCCTGCCACTTACCAGTGGAGTTGGAATTCAAGGCTATTTGGGCAGTGAAGAAGCTGAACTACGACATGAAAGCAGCCGGAGACAAAAGAATGTTAGATTTGCATGAATTGGAAGAAATTCGCATGGAGAGCTATGAGAGTGCCAAACTATACAAGGAACGTTCAAAAAAATGGCATGACAGAAAGCTAAGAGCTAAAAACTTTTCTGTCGGAGAAAAAGTGTTATTGTACAAATCCAAACTGCAGGTGTTTCCAGGAAAACTCAAGTCAAGATGGGCAGGACCATATACAGTAAGTAAGGTCTTTGACGATGGACATCTAGAACTCTCAACTGATGATGGCCAAACCTTCAGGGTAAATGGGCACAGGGTGAAGGAATATTTTGGATACAAACCTAACAACTTGGAGGATTACAAATTTGAGGATGCTGAATGAATCTACCCCTCCCTCAATCTCAAATTTTAAAAGCGCAGCCCCGTCTTGGCCAAGACGTTAAAATAGGCCGGTAAGTACTTCAACTCTATTTTTTCTGCAAAACTTTGAACTGTAAACTGTGGTGAATATGGGACTGCCCGGATAGCCGGTCGCACAGCCGAACGCATGCCCGAACAAATCAGCTCGCATAGCCGATCGCACAGCCGGTCGCACAGCCGAACGCATGCCCGAACAAATCAGCTCGCATAGCCGATCGCATAGCCGATCGCATGCCCGATCGGTTGCCTGGCCCAAATTTTCTAATATTCATTCCTTGCAGATTTGGCCCAATACATAAAAATTAGAGGATTTAGGGTTACCTCGGGCAGCCGATCGAAGACAAAGCTCCAACAATCGCACAGCCGCTCGCTCGAAGACTATCGCGCACAGCCGCTCGCACGCCAGTCGTCTCGTCCAGTCAGCCCAATCGCCAGCCCGCCTCTCCCGATCAAGTTCAGATGATCGCCCCGTCCGCTCAGCCGCTTCCAGCCGTGCGACAGTTTTCAGAAGCAGGTTTCCAATTTCGAATTGTGGTGCCCTAATTTTTTATTTTGCTATGGCGAAGACTAAAGGAGGAAAAGCTGATAATTCAGAAGGGTCGAAAACGAACAAACGGAAGCGAGTCCAAGTTGCGGACAATCGATATCCGCTGCCACCAGATGATCCGGCGCACATGGCAATCCAAGGACCTGTTCAGCCGCGCCCAAACACTACTCCAGCTGAACCCTCAGCCGCACGCCCTGCCGGTCCACCCCAAGCCCCTATCCCTCCTCCGCAACCACCACGACCAGTACCGAACCCCCTCACACCAGCTCATCAGTCTGCCCTATCTAAATTCATACCTCCCGGTACACAGCCAAGAGAGCCGGTCTACAACTTCGACCACGTCTACCGGATCTCGCTCACCAGGGACACTGAAAAGTGGATAAAAATCAGAAATGCTAAAGTTGCCAAACCATTATACCCGGTGCATGACGACCTGAGGATCATTGAGATTTTTGATGAAGTAAAAGCCATCCTGACAGAGGGGAATTTGGAGTACATGCTGTGGGAAGACCCTGGCACCTATCAGAAGTTGGTGATTGAGTTTATTTCGACGCTTCAGGTCATATGGGCCGCTAGTGACGGACCAGAGAGCATGCTAAAGCCAGGATCCAAGAGGTGGGCGCACAGATGGATTTTCCAGATCAATGGGTTCTTTCACAGCTTGACTGAGGCCGAGTTTGAAAAGATTTTTAAGTACCAGTGGAAAGACACCTCATACACCAACCAATCTACCGATGAGGACACCAAATTCTGGAGGTACATCACTGAGAACAGCACCATTACATTTGCTACTAATTCGGCTTCCAACTTAATCAGATTGCCTGCTTGGAGAATCATCCACCGTCTAGTTGCTGAGAATTTAGTTACTCGCGCTGACAAGGGAACCAGAGTGAATCATAGAGACCTGGAGATCATGAGGACCCTGCGCAGAGGCAAGGGGAAGGGGGTAAAACTAATGACTATATTTTCGGATCTTTTTGAAAAATGCATGTCTTACAGTGTGCTTGGAGGAGGAGCCATCATCACGCTTATTGCTAAGCACCTCGGCTATAACTTGGATAGCGGGAAGCAGCTACAGCCCAACAAACTGAGCCTGACAATGATGAAAAATAGCGCGATGGTCGATAAGGAAAATAATTGGATCAAGAAGCCCCTAGGTCGCAAGAAAGCAAAGGAAAGCTCGGACGCAACCCCTGTCACCCCTGTCACGGCTGATGGCGATGTTGCTGCACGGCTGAAGGCTATAGAGGAATCCCAGGCTGAGATAAAAGGTAACCAGAATGAAATTAATACTAAGCTGGACAACATGAACATCATCTTGCAGACTATTCTCCAGCACCTGACTGCCACGCCTGCCTCTGCTGCATCTGTTGACGTCGCTCCTCTAGAGTGACCAAGCTGGAATTAGAAGGAATGCTCATTTTGCTTTTCCCTTTTGCGTTCGGTAACTCTGCTCAGTTTCATCAATCACATAAGGCTTTGCTATCCTGCTTGTTTATTATTTATGCTAGAATGCTTAGGGACTAAGCATGTTTCAAAGTGTGGGGTGGCTGATGTTATTGGATTACATTTGATTGATGATTGTTATGCATGCTGAAACGAAAATATTTTTGCAGAAAAATGACTGAATATGCTTACCTGATACTTGCTCAAATCTTTGTTGAAAACACGTTGAATGATGAGCATGTTTATCTCTGATGCTATGGCTTGCTGCTCTAAACTCATGAAATTGCCAGCATTTGATTCCTGATTTTCCTTGTGATATGAAGTTATGCAAATAAACGATTTTATGCTAGTTTAGTTCAGCATGTTAAATTCATTTAGGCTTTTGAAAAAATCATGATGAACAAACTTTTGCAAACAAGTTTATTTTTCAAACTGGCTCTTAGGTGACTTCAAACAAAGCTGTGGTTATGTTCTGTGCTACGCATTATTTTGGTACACTGTCAATTTCAAGTGTGGGGTATTTGCAATGTTACTTGAAGAAGAAGAAAAAAAAAAGAAAAAAAAGAAAAAAGAAAAAAAAGAAAAAAAAAGAGAAGTGTAGATGGCGGGGGTTAGGAAGCGGTAAATATGGGTAATCCCTGAGCCAGGTCTTCCCCTTCGAAACCATCCACACCTGCACTAAAGAAGTGTGAAAGTTTATAAGTAAAGAAAACCCCTAACTTGATCGTGACTTTGTACCAGATTCTGTGCACTCACATATTAGCAGATATTGTTTGAGGAAAGACCCTTGCAGATTACTGCGTGAGCCTTGAAGAGAATTTACAAGTTTCGTGTAAGTGAAATTCTTCTTGATAATTTGATTGCCTAAACTGAATTTTCGATTAGTCTGAATGAATACTGGCTTATTTGAGTTAAACCTGCATATACTGAATATCATATTGAAATGAAGGAACCTTTTGTCTGCTTGAAGTGAGTGATATTGATGCAGCACTGCCTGAACTGATGAGTTATGATGTTTATCACTATTTGAAAATTTCATTTCATAATTGAGCAAGTATCACGGGATTTGTGAGTAGTCCTGTTCTGAAAACTCTCACTAGTTTTATTTGTTCTTTTCTTGGTTTAATTTCAAGATGTTCTGGGGTGATACCTATGATGTGTGTTTGTTCGGGACGAACAAAGTTCAAGTGTGGGGTATTTTGATGAGCAATTATTTGATGAACTTTGATGTACAAGTCCAGTGACTTTGAGCTCCATTTTCATATAAGATTATGCAGATTTGATGTTTTTACTTAGTGTTTCAGTGACAAATCAACTTGAGAAGTAAATGTCAAAATCGAGCTAAAATGCTCGTATGCACGACCGGACCTCCGAGCGCATTCCCTCGTCTAGCCGCTCGCACCTCCGAACGCATTCCCTCGTCCAGCCGCTCGCATTTCCGAGCTTCCAGCCGCTCGCATTTCCGAGCTTCCAACCGCTCGCACCTCCGAGCGCACACCCGGCCTACACTCGCACACACGCTCGCAAACGCATTTAATTCCATCGAGCAATGTGAGTTTATGGGGAACACAAAGAAACAATTGGAGACTGGGAAGTCTACATTGAGAAACACAGAGCCAAAGACAGTTATTGCTAGAACGGCTACAAGCAATACAAAGAAGAAAAATCATACGGATCCAAGGGAGAGATCGACCAAAATCGTAGATACTGGCGACAACAACATTCAGAGAAAAGAGTTCAACATCAGGGTTTTTCTTAACCTAATCTTGTATCTCTACTTTCATTTTAATCTGTTGTCATGTATCAACTCACCATGAGTGAGTAGTTCACTTATTGGGATCCAATGGATCCCCAGAAACATCTGCAGTTGTAACACATATCTTTTTACATGATTCAATCTTATTTCTTTACATTAGACATGAATAGTTCGATTCATACATTCTGTACTTGGTATTTTCGCGAAATATCAATGATGTTTGTATGAGGATTGTTTGTATCTATTGTCTGTGTTTGCAGTAGCATGTCACAGTAGGTTTACATAGTTGCATGATAGGCGAGAAGCGAAAGTTGAGTCTATGCATGTAATGAGATAAAATCTGATAGGCAAGAAGCGAAAGTTGGGTCTTGATGATTTATGCATCTAGTTTGTTATTATGCAAGAAGCGAAAGTTGAGCATGTAATAAAACAACTGACCTAGAGAAATAAATGACTATCTTGTATGAAGATCTACTGTTAGGCAAGAAGCGAAAGTTGAGTCTGCAGTAATTTGTGATATAATCTGTTTGTTTTTGGGGAGTCATTGATTCCCAATGTTTCATCAAATTAAAGACAACCAAACAACAACCGCATGCAACAACAATTCAAATCTCTAATTCTGTGTTAATCCATTTCATTGTTCAGTTTATTCATTTTACTGTGCTGCACTTTTATTCTAAGACCCCCCATTTCAGTACTAATATAAACAATCATTTATAGAAAATAGCAAGCTAGTTCCCTGTGGATTCGACCTGAGTCACACTCAGATTATTTGTTTGATCTGTGTTGCATTTACAATCACTACATCTACAACCGATCACCCGCGTTGACGTTAGCACAGTGGCTAATGTCTTCTTCGGGCGCAGTCCACACTGAGTCTGGTTCTTCTTTCTGCGAGCCAGTTCTGACTTCGACTTTAGATTTGACCTTCTATATGACCTCGGCTGGTCTCTGTGTGAACTAGAGAGTTGTAGGGAATTGAGTCAGCTACGCAATGACGTGTGGCTCATATATTTCTGCTCAGCGGTCCATTTCTTGCACTCCGTTGAGAGTCCAAAGGTCTGATCTGCCATTATGGTGTTTTTGGGCACGAAATGCCGTCTTTTATCCGCGTTACCTCCTAGAGCTTCCGGATGACACAAATCTGCGAACGGATCATCAAATAATTAATCTTTTAAAATGAGTTGACACAGCAACAATATATTCAGGCTAGGAAGGAAATTGGTCAAAATGAGTACTCATTTTATTATGATGTCATTGTAATGTTTTACCTTCCATGTGCAGGGATGCGAGGCGGACTTTCAGTTCAGGTGCGGTGCTATCCAAGAGGAAAAACTGCTCACATCTGTAGATCTACTCCTTGAGTAAAGTGCCATCGAATTTTTGGAATTCAACTTCAGAGATTTGGGCAGCGAGACCACCAGGTAGAAGTGGAGCACGTTGAATATTCGGTGGTTGTCTGATGTTGGATAGTTGACAAATCCCAGCTAGATCGGGAGGCTCCGTTCGTCTATTAGTTATTGACCTGACTTGGCCTAAGTTTAGGGGCTCTAAGTGTAAATGCATTTATCTAGGTGTTCGTAGTGTATTTCTCATATAGTTGTGGGGCTCTCATGTAACCTATATATTTAGTACTCTAACTGGATTTTTCAAGGTAATTCGAAATAGGGTTTTCTTCGATCAAATGCATCTCAATCTCTCCTGATCTGCGATGCATTGATTCCGACGTGCTACTTCCGATTCAAGGCGACTGCATTTTTTCATGGTATCAGAGCAACGCTGAGATCCTGGTGTGTGCTTATATATCTGTTTTCCAAATTTCGCTCAAAATTTATTTCCAGTTTTTTTGTTAGAGCACGATGTCGGAAGTGCAAAAACCTGCTACGAGCTATGTTATTTCACCAGTGCAGACACCTATGCAAATACCTATTCAATATCCGTCCGATGATCCTTATTATGTGACGAATAGTGAGATCACTGGTAATAGCATCGTTAGCGAAGTATTGATCGGCTGTGAGAACTATGTCGGATGGAAGAAGGCGATGGAAATAGCTCTTTCGGCACAGTTGAAGCATGGTTTTGTGAGAGGCGACTGTCCTCGACCTACTGATCCAGTCATGATGGCATGCTGGCAGCGATGTAATGATGCGATTATGACATGGTTGCTTGCTTCAGTGTCCAAGAGTGTGATAAGTCTGATTTTACATGCTGATGATGTAGTTTGCGCCTGGAAGAGTTTACAAATGAAATATGCTGGTACTAATGTTTCACGAAAACTTGCGCTGCAGCGGGAGATCGCAGCACTTGTTCAAGGTGAGTTGGGCATAGCTAAGTATTTTGAGAAGTTAACTGGCATGTGGCAGGAGGTTAACTCTATGAGGAAACGCAGAAGTTGCGAAGGGGAACGATATAGACTGTAATGGATCTTCAAGATAAAGCATCGATCAGATGGCACAGTGGAACGATATAAAGCTCGCGTGGTCGCGAAGGGGTTCACTGAAGTTGAAGGCATTGACTACCACGACACCTTCGCACCAGTGGTAAAGATGACCCCAGTGCGGTGCTTATTGGTTGTGGCTGCAGTTCATCATTGGCCTTTATATCAACTCGACGTGGATAATGCTTTCCTCCATGGTTCCTTAGATGAAGAGGTGTTCATGAAATTGCTGCCAGGATTTTATCTTGATGCCAAATCCAACGGATTAGTATGTAAACTGCAGCGAAGTATTTACGGTCTCAAGCAAGCTTCTCGTCAATGGTTTTCACGCTTGACTGAGGCACTCTTAGAATTTGGATTTAAACAAAGCCTGCATGATTATTCTTTATTTACTCTGCACCAAGGTCCTGTGTTTCTCATCCTCTTGGTGTATGTTGATTACTTAGTTCTTACAAGCACATCTACAACAAAGATTCAACAAGTTAAGGATTTTATTCATGAAAAATTCAAGATCAAAGACTTGGGGTATCTAAAAAATTTTCTTGGCTTGGAAATGGCTAAGTCCATTGCTGGAATTTTTCTTAATCAGAGAAAATACACATTGGACCTTTTGGCTGATATCAATTTCACTCATTGCAAGCCTGTCCAAACTCCAATGGATATCAAACATGGCCTGAGCATGTCTACCAGTCCCCTGTTAAGTGAACCACTTGTGTATCGATGTTTGATTGGGCGCCTCATTTATTTGACCATCAGTAGCCCCGATCTCGCGTTCCCAGTTCACGTTTTGAGCCAGTTTATGCATCAACCGACTGATGACCACCTACGGGCAGCGCATCGAGTTCTTCGTTATCTCAAACAAGCTCCTGCTCAGGGTTTAGTTTTTGCATCTAATTCTTCGTTCACGCTGTCTGGGTACTGCGATGTAGACTGGACTAGTTGTCCCCTTACCCGCAGATCGGTTTCCGGTTTTTGTATGTTCCAGGAAAACGAAGAAGCAATTGGTCATATCCTGCTCTTTGGCTGAATCGGAATATCGATCCATGGCTGCGGCATGCAGCGAAATCATCTGGTTGGTTCGTCTATTAGTCGATATGCACGTCCAGGTCCCCCTCCCGATTTCACTCTTCTGTGATAACCAAGCCGCAATTCACCTCGCTCGTAATCCAGTTTTTCACGAACGGACGAAGCACATTGAAATTGATTGTCACTTTGTCAGGTATCACGTCAATTCCGACTTCATTATTCCCAGATCAATTGCTACACACGACCAACCTGCGGACATCTTCACCAAACCCTTGTGTCGCGACCAGTTATTTAATCTCCTCTCCAAGTTGAGTGTGACTAATTTTCTTCACACTGCAGCTTGAGGGGGGGTATTGACCTGACTTGGCCTAAGTTTAGGGGCTCTGGTGTAAATGCATTTATCTAGGTGTTCATAGTGTATTTTTCATTTAGTTCTGGGGCTCTCATGTAACCTATATATTCAGTACTCTAACTGGATTTTCCAAGGTAATTCGAAATAGGGTTTTCTTCGATCAAATGCATCTCAATCTCTCCCGATCTGCGATGCATTGATTCCGACGTGCTACTTCCGATTCAAGGCGACTGCATTTTCTCATTAGTCTGGTTCGAAGCTCCCGAAATGGAGCTTCCAGGTTCTGGCGGAAGTGAGGGATAGGTTTGAGCTTGTTTCTGAGACGTGAATCCTTGTAGGAGTTCCTTGATTACTGCTAGTTCCTCCTTCATTTCCTGAGCGCGATCCTCAGATTGTTTGCGGACTTCCTCCAGTTGTCGATTTCTCAATCAGCGATTGAGCTTGAGTTTCAGCCATGAGGTTAGGTGACGAGGACGATGAATCTAATACCAATGTGATCAGATCCGTAGCTCCGATGACTAGGGCTGCAAACGAGTCGAGTATTAGGTTGCTCAAGCTTGGTTCGTTTAAAATTTGACGAGTTCGAGTTCGAGCCGAGTATTAACAAGTTCTGAAAACTTGTGTTCGAGCTCGGCTCGTTTAATGTTCACGAGTTTCGAGCCGAGTTCGAGTTGTATACGAGTAATTAAAGTAATTTAAATTAATGTGAATATTTACTATTAATGAGCTTTAGTCGAGCTTTTCACGAGTTGAAACAAGCTCTAATCGAGCTTTTCACGAGCTTTCACTGAAAAAATATTTTAAAGTTTACAAAATTACTTTAATCGAGTTTATTAACGAGTTTTGAACAATATAATAGTAAATATTGATATAAAGAATGTGAAATAATGGTTTCATGTAAAATAATACACATGTTTAATACTCAAATTGAAATTATATTGATATAAAGAATGTGAAATAAATAAGTATATAAATTATAAACGAGTAATAAATCGAGTATAATCGAGTAATAAATCGAGTTTTAATCGAGTATATAAACGAGTTCTAATCGAGTATATAAACGAGTTGTTCACGAGTTTAAACGAATCGAGTATCACTTTGTTCGTGTTCGACTCGTTTAATAATCGAGCCTAAATATCGTGATCGTGCTCGACTCGTTTATAATCGAGTCGAGCTTTGACCGAGTAGTCTCACGAGTTGTTCACGATTACTTCGTCTCATTTGCAGCCCTACCGATGACTAATACCTATCTAGAGCTCACCGAGAGATCGAAGATAGGAAAAACTCAGTCCAGAAGATGATGGCGAGAGTAGAAATCACCTCGAGGATACCTGGATTCGGATAACAGAAAGGAGAGAGAAGATGAGATTTAGCAAGGAATTATATTTGTTGATTTCTCACGAACCAGATGTAGGGGTGCAAGTGAGACGATGTACTCGTGAGTAGCTTGCGAGCATACTCGGTCAAAGCTCGACTCGAAATTAAGCGAGTCAAGTACGAACATTATTTTGGAGCTCGTTTATTAAATGAGCCAAGCGTGAACAAAGTGTTACTCGACTCGATTATACTCGTGAACAACTCGATTATATACTCGACTAAATATTCGATGAATACTCGTATATATACTCTTGTTTGTTTGATATTTAGCTTTCTAGACTCTGCTTTAATGATTATGTGCTTTTTAAGTTTATTTTTACTATTTAATGTGGGACAAATGTTAAGAATGGAGCTGCGCTTTACATAAATATAAAATGTGAAAAAGAGAATTCCTGTCTATTATCATGTTTAAATCCCACATTGTTGAGTTCAGAGTAGTAGTGGTTGCTGGATCTATTTAAAAAAATGATACGGTGCTTGAAAATGAAGTAAAAGGTAGGCCTTGACTGTTTGGCCCAATTTGATTATATTCGAGTTTTTCGAGTCGAGTTCGAATACTTACAAAACTTGGTATAATGTTAAACGAGTCGAGTTCGAATTCTGTCATACTCGACTCGACTCGTTTGCAGCCCTAACCAGATGTGTGCTTACATAAAGCTACTGTACAAAATCAATACTGAACCAAAATATCATATTTTCCTATCACAAAAAGCTTTACCAATTTTCAAGAACATGTTACCCCCTAAGCCTGAGAATATTAATTTTCTGGCAATAGCCAATGCCCTACTCTACTCGTCTCCTCCTCCGACTCCATCTTTCAATACCAGCACGAACCCACTTCACAACATCATTTTCCTTATCTTCCTCCAGCTCCACCTTCCAATGGAACTCCGCTATAAAATCCGACATCAGTACTGGCCATTTCGACTCGGCGCTTGCACAATATCGTCGAATGCGGGAGCTGAGGATACCTCACGACACCTTCACTTTCCCAATCGTCAACCGTGCCATTTCTTCTCTTGAAGGCGATATCAGATCATATGGAGGAATCGTTCATGCTGTGGCACTGCAGATGGGTTTCGGCTCGGATGTTTATTTCTGCAACACTATGATTGATGTTTATGTAAGAGGTGGGGTTTTGAGTGATGCGCGTAAGGTGTTTGACGAAATGTTTGTTAGAGATTTGGTTTCTTGGACGTCGATCATATATGGGTATGTTAAAGGAAAGGGCCCTGATGTTGTGACGGCATTTGTGTTATTTGGGAGAATGAGATTTGAGTGTTTGGAAATCAATTCTGTGGCGTTGATTGTCATGTTGCAAGCTTGTTGCGTTTCTGAGAGTACAAGTGTGGGGCTTCAGTTTCATGGTTATGTGCTCAAGCTTGGGTTCATGGCTGATTTGACCGTACAGAACTCTGTGATGAAAATGTATGCTGACAAATTTCGTCATGGTAATGAAGTTGAACATCTTTTTGCTGAAATGGATCGTAAGGATGTCATTTCATGGAACACATTGATGTCTTATTATACTGTGAAACGGAGGTTTGAGATGGTGATTGAGAGCTTCAAAAACATGCGAAAAGAAATCATTGACTGCAGTCTTAGCATAGACACGCTGCCGTTAGTTGTTTCAGCTGTTGCAAAAGCAGGTTGCGAACTATGGGAAGGCGAAATGTTGCACTGCCTTGCCACAAAATTTGGGTTACATGACAGTGTCTTGAAGACTTCAATAGTTGATATGTATGCAAAATGTGGTGAAACTGAGAAAGCATTACTTGTATTTGAGGAAGATCCTTCTGCAAATAACTCCATCACTGCTTGTGCATTGTTATCTGGGCTCAATCACAGCGGACGACACCATGAGGCAATAGAAGTATTTAAACAAATTAGAGCTCAAGGGTTTAATGTTGGGGCTGTGATCCTCAAAGAAATTGTCCTTGCTTGTGCTCATCTTGGTACTCTGCGGATGGGTAAAGCAGTACATTGCTACCAAGTTAAAAACTTGCCTAATCAGGATCACGATACATCTCTCGAGACGTGTATTCTCAACTTATACATAAGATGTGGAAGCATTACATCTGCGAAAAATTGTTTTGACATGATCCATGGTAAGGATATTGTGGGATGGACATCAATGGTGGAAGGCTTGGGTAACCACGGCCGTGGCCTTGAAGCATTATCGTGCTTCGATCAAATGATCAAGGAAGGAATAGAACCGAACAGTATGACTTTCTTAAGCTTGTTATCTGCCTGCAGTCACTCTGGACTTGTAAAAGAAGGCTGCGACGTTATTTGTTCCATGAGGTGGAAACACAAAATTGAGCCTGAACTTAAGCACTACACTTGCTTGGTGGATCTACTTGGCCGCTCGGGGAAGCTAAAAGAGGCACTTTCGATTATTTTGAAAATGGTTGTTCATGCTGATAGTAGGATATGGGGTGCATTGCTTTCAGCTTCTAGAGTTAATGGAGACATAAAAATGGGTGAATATGCCGCGCTGAGGGTATTGCAACTCGAGCCAGATAATGTCGGGTACTACACATTGCTGAGCAACATTCATGCGAGGGAGGAGAAGTGGGAAGAGGTGGAAGCATTGAGGAGAATTGTAAATAAGGATTGGAAGAAGCAATCAGGTTGGAGCTGCATTGAGGAGAATAGTGTCAGGCATTGCGATTGATCACAATTCACACCTCCTAAAGAACAAATTGTACGGTTTGAATCGTACGGGTTGAACCAGGTAGTCTAAATAACCTGAGCCGGTAATCAACCGGATTGATTTTTTTTTCCTTTTTGTGATTATTTATTTATCGGATAATAAGATATAGGAAAAACTCTCTTCATCATGAATTATTTTTTTTGCTTGAAAAGCCCAACAGGGCAAACAAGTAAAAACCAACTCTCGAGCAAACAGACCCATCTGCAACGCTGTTATTATCCGCACAAGCAACTGGGACAGAATCCATCCTCATCCACATCTTCCTCTTACGCCTCTCCCACTTGCTACTCCATCTGCAACGCTGCTATTATTTTCCCGCAGTATGTGGTCCACCGCCCAACCTTTGTTTCTTTCCAATAGCCAGAAGTAATTATTGATCCACTGGGAGACCCTACCTTGTTTCCTCACTCCTTTGAATACCACAGAGACAGCTTCCAAAGAGTCCGAGAACACCACAGCCTCCGAAATATTCAGTGTTACTAGCAACATGATGAGAGCTTGTATGATGGAAAGTACTTCTATTTCTAATGCATGCATTCTCAAATGAAAATTTCCAACCTGCAAAAACAAGGTTAATATAACAGTTTGATACTTCCAACTATCGCATATAGCCTGCACTGTCTCATTTCCTCTCAAATGAACCATCACAAAAAGAATCTCCTCATTCCTCGACTTGGCTGAACGATCCCCCCCACAATCCCTGGCATAATCCTATTACGCCCAGTCAACCACATATCACACTGAATCAAATATGCTCTAACTTTCTGCACTATCTCAAAGCTGCTTAAACCATGGGAGCCATGTCTGCACCGATTCCTGCTAAACCAAAGCCACCAACAGCCGCAAACCACTACCCTAAATTTATTCAAGTCCAGCTGCTCATGCGTACACATCCACAACCAGTCCGCATGATGAGAAAAATCAGCCTCCACCAGTGCTCCTTCAAAGTCCACCTCTTTCCTTTATCGAAGAAAAAAAAGTCCACCTCTTTCCACACTACTCTAGCCTTCCAACATTACTTAATTACATGCAGCGCATTTTCAACCTTATACCCACAATCGACAGGAGGTTATTTTGACAGATTTTTTATACAAAAATAATATATTTTTTTGTTCAAAATTGATTTTAAAATGAGGTTGTTTTCCAAATGAACAATTTATTATAACGGTGTCTTACTCAGTTTAACACTAACACCCAGAAATTTCTATATGATTCTGGGTGTTTATCTAGAAAAGATCTATGTGTTTATTTAGATAATTGACCTACGACAGTTTTTAATTCTCATATAAAATGAGATTTTTAGCTGAACTAGACCCTTGTGATCATAATGTAAATATTATGGGATGAGTATACTATCCTAGTTTGTAAGTCATATAATAAGGTGATCAGTCATGATTAACTTTAGATTATAAGGAAAAGGATCAGGTACAAAGTTGATTTTTTGGCATAAAATACAAACTAATCAATATAGCCCTTGATCTTGTGATTTGAATGGATAAAATGAAACTGACGAACTATGTCGTCTTTTTCGATTTGGTCTGAAAAATTATTTATTTAATTTTGACTTGGACAAGACTCGAACCCAACCCTCACTTAATAGTTATTCTCTTTCCATCAACCAAGCTAAAGATGATTGTTGAGGTCAAGTGGAGTAGCTCAGTGGAGCACTCCCCCCTGCGCTTGCGAAGCAGCTAGGGTTCAAATCCTCATTCTAACATCTAACAGATACTAACAAGCTCAAATGAGCGCCCATCAAAAAAAAAAAGCTAAAGATGATTGTTGTTTTATTATTTGTTTCAATAATGTATATTCATTTATCAAGTCTATAAAATTTATTACTTATTATCAATTTAACAAGAAATTCAATTAGTCTTAGAAATCCCTTATTGTCGTGACTTGCAAATTAAGACTAAAATTGTATTGTTGTTCTATTATTGTTGTATTATTGATTTGTACTTTATCAAATTCTAAATTTGTTATGGTATGTTGTTGTAATCAGATCATAAACATGTAATATATATTCAAGTCATAAATATGTTAAATTATAATATCATATATAAGTATTTTATTTTTATTTTTTAATATGTGCGTGTCAATCCGGGTCAACCCGGTTGAACCACTGTCCCAGTGACTTGACCAGGTCGATCCACGGGTCGGTTTTAATAACACTGTTGAAAAATCACGAATTATAGGTTAATTTTGGCGAACTATGTATTTTGTACCAAAAATCAACTTTGTACCTGATCTTGACCCTAGATTATATAAAGTTATAATCATGACAATATTATAATAGGTGAATACCCGTTTAGATATTGCGCTTCTTTTGACAAATATGATTCGTAATTATTAAACTATGTAGCGATTGGAAATCCTTGACGATTAGAATTAATCACATAGAAATTTCTCAAACATTTATTTCTTAGATAGTAAACCTCATAACCTATGTTTCAAAAAATCATCCCAGAATCATAAGTTCAAAAAGGTTTCCAAGTTCGCTAGGTTTTAGCAAATGATTTTCGTGCATCAACGAACAATAGCAGAGCTTTCGCGAGAATACAAAACCATTTTTCACCGGCTTGCTCTTCCTCGGCCGCCACTGGCCCCTCTGTCCCTCCTCACATCCGTGGCTTCCTCCCCACTTCATCTCTCCATCCTCTTGTCCTCCACTGTCTGCGCTAGCGGTGTCGTTGGTTGTGGACGGTGGAGCTTTGAGCGGTTGGGTTCGGATGGGTGGGGTTTGTGGAGGACGTGATTGTAGGGGGGTTCAGGGGTTACCGGTGGGCGGCTGATTCTTTTTGGGTTCGATGTTTTGTCTGTTTTGTTTATATGTAGTTGTAGTGGTGTGAGTTCTCTTGTTAGGACCTTGTAGGGGTCGGCAATGGGCAGGGTAAGGGTCACCCTTACCCTAACGGGCAGGGTAATACCATTTTTCATTGACCCTATGAACAGTACAGGGCAGGGTAAGGGCAGGGTAGAGTAATTTTTCTAAACCCGTAGGGTACCCATGGGCAGGGTAATATTAGGGTAAGGTCGGGTAGGATAGGGTCGGGTCGGGTCGGCTAGGATAGGGTCAAGTAAGGCAAATTTAAGCATATTTTGAAAAAAAATTCATAATATGAATGAAAATAGTAGGGTAAGACAGGGTATGAAAGGGTAGGAGGGCAGGGTAGGGTCGGCTAGGATAGGGTCCGACCTTGTGCAAATATGTACCTTTGATAGGTTCTTACTCTTTTGTAACCGGTGTATCCTGGTTTGGTTTGCTCTGGTTAGTAGCTTAGCCGGCTTGGTCCGGCTTGTTTGTTTGTACCTGGAGATAGGTCTCCTCCTGCCTGTTATGTGCTGTTGGTTGGCTAATTCCAGCTGGAGTGGCAGGCTCCTGTCATGCTGGAATTCTTTGAAGAAATGTGGTCGGCGCTCTATTGATGATTTGAAGTGGGTTTTCGCCCTGCTTCGACTGTTTGGCCACTTTGGCGTACGTTGGCTCAAGAAGCATCTCTGTTGTGAAGATTCAACTGCTGCTGATGCATGACTACGCTTTCCACGGATTACCTTGCCAAGTTTTCTGTGTTTGGTAGCTTCATGTTCAGTTTTGTTGTCGGTTTTCATTTGTGGACTTGTTTCCTGGTATATGTACGCCTTCTTTGTATTAATAAAACGAACAATAGCAATGTTTTCCGTTTGAAGAACCGACTGATGTCCAGAAAGGAATCTCGCAACATAATGGTAATTATGCGGAACTTTCTGATTAAATTTCTGTTGTTCCTGAAATACCGTTGTCTGTTCAAGACTAGGTTCATGATGTGTTCTAACAGAGACCAGCACACCTTAGCAGACAATATTCGAAAGTAAAAAGCGCAAGCACGCATGATATACTTCCCAGTTCGACAATCAGCCTACTCTGGCGGGCTTTCCACGCCCTAAAAGGTAGTAAATCTTTATTTAGAGTTTAGAGCTACCAGCGGACTTACTCTTATACAAATCCCGTTTGTAATAGCCTAGCCTCTAATACTCTTCTCCTTGATTTGCGATCTCGACTCCCCCTCGATCCCTGTGGGTTGGTCTGAGACTCCCTCTCCGACCGATGCTAGAACCTCTCCCGAATTTCTGACGCCTTCTCCCGAATGCGTGATGTCAGTGGTTGTGTGTGCAACGGTAGTTCCACGGACATGTCTGATCAACACACCACAGACTGTCAGACTGCCGGCCGTCGTTCCTCCTTCTCGGCTTGAATGATATGCTCATGTGTGTAAGTTCACCAGAGAACGAATGACCGAATAGGGAAACCCTGGCCTTGTATTTGTAGTGCAAGGCAGATTTCCTATTCGGCTAAGATACTCTATCTCAATTATTTAGGAATATTTCCTAAATATTTTCCAAGCTTCCAAATCTTTGATCTTGATAATCTTCAGAGTATCTTACTTGATAATGTTGGCTTCTAGAAAATATAGCTGGATCTTGATAATGTTTCCAGAATATTTAGCCAACCGCCTCCAATCTTCAACTGACTCCAATCTTCGATATTTGGAAATTCCAAATTTGAAAACTTCCGTTCTTCAGTTCTGCGCAGCATCCGCGTTCCAATCTTCGGCTGAACAGCTCCTTGATTTCTGCTTGAACACTCCGAGGTCGTTTTGCCAAAAGCCATGCCACGCCACATAGGAACAACAGTTTCGATCGGTCCATTTACAATGAGCAATATGGATTGTTATGGTCGCCTACACAAAAATGTTGTTTTTTGGAATTGTATTTAGTTCTAGGGTTCCACCAGTAAAAACAATGGCTTCAAAAACTTTACCGATTGTTAATAACTTCTTAAAAGGTTAATGCCGTAGTAATTTTCATTGTAACGTTAGTGGTTACATAGTTTGTCGTATTGAGGTTCAAGGGGCTGATTTCAAATAACATTGGACTTTATTGTTTGTGAATTCGATTTTATAGTTCGTTGGTCTAAGGAATGTTAACTTTTTCTGTTTCTATTGATTATCTTTTTGTTATTTTGGTTCTTATAACATTGCTTCGCTTTACCGATAATAGTTAAAGGTTTGGATGTTGAGCCGAAAAGGACGTGCGATCCAACAAATTCAATTGCAGCTCTACCAGTGGACGATGCCATTATCGAAATGAGCAAAGACAATTCAGTACACATCTAGCTGAATCACTTGTAGTTATACAAATGTTGTACTCAACGATAAACTAACACTAATGAATATTGAACTGTATAGTAAGCTTTTTTCTCCCCTCCAGATGTCTAGCTGGTCAGAATGAGACCACAAGGATGAAGATAATTTTATGCCACACATTTTGAAGTTCTACAAAAACCAGAGCAAAATAAAGCAATCCGTGGATCGACGAATTTTATATCGCTTTTATGGCTCCATTTCTTATAGATTTTGGGACGTTCCCGAATGAAATTTTTTGTTGTGGAGTGCTTTATGAATGTTCAGTTTACATGGAACGAAAGAGGGTCAAAACATGAAAATAAGCGTAAACACATTATAACTAGACCAAGGCTTTGACTAGGCAGCGCCTGTCCTAACATAAACACCGCCTATGCCATGTCCCGCACCTATAAAAGGAAAGATGATGATACAATTCTCAACAAATTCAAAATTGAGGATCAAGTTCTAGTAAAGGAAGCAAAGCACTTAGAGGAAATGAAGAATCTCCAGGAGGGGAGTTGAGCGTTGCAACAACGGTGGTGTTGAACTAGCTGTAAGATGATCGATGAATTTTGTGTCATTTTCTTGATTCCATTTCCAGGCTCGCCCCAATAGGGAGGTGACTAAAGCCATTGCTTTAGGCCCCATATTTTGATGAAAAAATTCTTAATAGAAAAGGCCCCATTTTTATGTGAAAAAGGTACATTTCTCCCCAATTTTCTGGATTCCATTTACAGACTCGAACCAACAGAATTTACAAACTATCAAATGCAGACACGAGAATACATGTTAATAGTATTTTAAACTTAAGACATCCTTTCTATAATGTGCAATTTTAACTATCAAAATATGTTTTTGACTTCACACAATACACAACTATTTCGCTACTCGTCTATGCTACCAAGAAGGATGATACATGGGCATGTTAGCTCAAAGCTCATTCTCAAATGCAAAGGTCCCAACCTATTTCAACAAGTTTATTTGTGCAATGTTCGTATCTATAGTTAAAAATAGCTAATAGAGTGTAAAAAGATTTTTCGGACGCAGCGAGTTTTAGTAAGTTACAAGTCCTAAGCAGAAATATTTATTCTTTAGCAAGAACTTACCTCCTAGCTAAAACAATTTGTTTTCTTTTTATTTAGTAGGGACTTATCTACCATGCCAAATTTTTTTTCCGAGGTCAGATTTTTTACCCTCTTTATTTTTGCATGGTTCCCCATTGGGGGCTCCATACTTAAATTTTGACCGTAATTAATAAAATTGCAAGGGAAAAAGCCAAGCACTCTACTTTCTAGTGAAAAACTCAGATCACGTTCAGAAGAACTTTAAGTCTTACCATGCAGAAGTTTATACTGGTGTTTACTTGTTTTACGTATAGACATATTTTTATTTTAAAAATTACATAAGTATAGAAATTGCATTTATGACATATAGGATTGTGTATTAAGAAGTTGCATATTAGTTAGAAGTACCTTGGTGTGCCTAGGAAGGCTCTTCTTCTTGACGTTTGGTCTCGGCATTCCTATTTGCTTAGGATGTCTTCCTTCCTGAGAAACTTTTTTTAACCAAAGAGATTAGAGCAGAGATGATAAACTTTTTGCGAAAAAGGAGAAGTTTTTATTTTTTATTTATTCAGAAAGACAAGATAAAATAAGATAGAAAAGCCAGTGAATTCACCCTCTAAATCATCAGCCCAGTCGTCCCTAGGGTTGATTTTTCTCTTCATATCGTTTGAAGGTTCTAGTGCCTCATTGTCTTTTGTAGTACTAATGGGTGATGGCCTCCGGCGCATGTCCAACGAGGCTTTGACACCCTCTCTACTATGTACATAGACATCAGAGCTAATTAAGGGGCTGTCCTTTTGCACTTAGATGCAGTTTTATTAAGTTTAGTACAGTTAAATTAAATTCGATACAGTTTAATTAAGTTCAGTACAGTTAAATTAAACTCGATACAGTTTAATTAAATTCAGTACAATTAAATTAAATTCAATACAGTTACATTAAGTTCAGTACAGTTAAATATACTTTAAATTAATTTAAGTTAAAAAAATTTAATATAATTTTTTCAAGTCAATTCAGTTTTTATAGTTTCCAACCCTATTATTCAAAACTTTTAATTTATTTTTAATTTTTTATAGTTTTTATAGTTTCCAACCCTATTATTCAAGACATATATGATCTAACGGTTTTTCAAGTTTGTGTCCACACCTCTTTGAAAACTATTGCATTCGTTTTAAAATGGAGGTAAACTTTTTTGCACTTGATATGAATTTAAAGAACATGTGAAAATAAACATATGAATACAATATATATTTTACATAGAAACATACAATGACATTCATGTGCAGTACAAATGGAAACATTTACATATCATCATGTTCATCCATGTTCATTTCCACTACATCATCGGGACAATCCTCAATAATTTGAAACGCTATTATGTTGCCTACTTGATTCATCTGCTCTTTTCGTTGTTTATCAAATAAATCTGAATCAGCTCTTCCCAACACGGTCTCATTAGCTAAAATGAGTATTGAAAAATTAAACATGCGAATGAAGTTGTGCAAAGTGAAGGTAGCCGTAATTATATCATTTTAGCGCCCATCTGACACTTGAGGCATAACTCATGTGCAATACTTTATTACATATTACTATATTTTACACCATCTAAAATATAATCATAAAAATATACTTAAAATATAATTTTTTTTGGAACCTACTTAAAATATAATTAAATTTTAAAAAGTGTATATTTTGAGCAATAAGCTGTATAATTTTAAAAAAATAGAAAAAAATACATATATATATGTCGATTTCATTAAAGTTAAGTTAAATTAAATTCGATACAGTTGAATTAAGTTCAGTACAGTATAATTAAACTCGATACAGTTTAATTAAGTTCAGTACAGTTAAATTAAACTCGATACAGTTTAATTAAGTTTAGTACAGTTAAATTAAACTCAATACAGTTAAATTAAATTCGGTACAACAAAATTTCAGTTCAATAAAGCTCAAAAGAACAGCTCCTAAGTACTTTTCTAGCATACCTTTCTATTCTCAAGCCTAACCATTTTCTTCTTTATGACTCGGGATATTTCACAGGTCATTAGGTTGTTCTTTTCTTGTTCGTCCTGTAATCGTTTGGGATTTCTTTTCATCCCTTGCTCATTCCTGGGTTTAGTGCATGTTAATTTGTATATCCCGACGAGCTTGGTACTGTAATTTGCTTTGGATAAAATACTTGTCCATAGAAGCGTTGCACAAGTAAGTCCATGAAGAAAATACCTATCGCGGTTGTGTATCAAGCCACTTTCTAGCCGTTCCACATATAGACAATCGAAAAAATATACAAGTACATGTCGTCTTGGTTAAGTCCATGAATCCTTTGTAAACCACATTTTACCTGGATATCTTCTGGTGATCTTGGGGATGCATCGTGATGTTACTACCGAATTGCTTGGAGGTGATCACCTGGACAATGTGTGGCTAGATTTTCACGATACTGAACTTAATGATGATTCCATTTTGTATCGTCTTTTGACACTCATACTCAGCAGCGTACTCTCTATTACTGTATTGTGCATTGCGTCGTACCTTAGATTTAGTCAGTGTGAGTAATCTAAGTGGCACTTATCGTTGCCCAAAGATTAATCTTGTGCTACTATTTGTTAATTTCCAAACTAGTCAAAAACTCAGTCAAACCAAAAGCGTGGTTAGAATATATTAGTCGAAGCTAATGCTACCTTATTGTTGCAAGCTAGTAGCTTCTTGGAAGACCCTAGACTTTCCTAAGCTATTATAAATTGTTTTTGACAAGTAAAATACAACAACGTTGAAATGGCGTTGTTGCTGAGGAATTACTTTTAAGTATGCCATTCTAAATGTACTAGTGAAAACTTATTTTATTCTGTAAATATTGTTTATTTATAAATAGATACTTATTTATATGTTAGTATAGAAATTTCTTTGTAATTATAAATAAATTGTTGTATTAGATACGTACTTGTTGGTGTGCCTTTATACACTTTAATATACTTCTACCATTAGTTGTACCTCCTGACTATTCTTTTGTAACACTAAAATTTTCTTTTTGCGGTATTAAGTACAACTTTATTTCTTGCAACCTATCGTTATAGGGACTACTCTTCACTCCTTGCCCGCACACCTCTTGGATGCTCCTAAAGTGTTCTACTGGAACTTGCATGTCGTACTTGACGAAGTTCTTATCGATAAAATTCAAGTTGTTTTAGAATGACCATGAGGTTTCCTTTTATAGTAACAAAATAAGGGGAAGGTGACGCCTCCTTAAAGCGGGTGGCGCATCCCTTAGGCTGCACCTCCATGGCCCTTGGTTCTTGACTCTTCGTTTCACATTTAGGGGAGGCGCCTTTAGTCAATTCTGGTCAACTTTGGGCTGTTTTCGTATTTTTATCCTCTTGCGGTCCATATGAGCTAAAACACTCGCAAACAATATTTGAGCGACAAAATTTGGTCGGAAACATCCCAAAATCTGTAAATAATTTAAAAGCAATATAAAATTTACCAATCAGTCACTACTAGCTATAGGAGTACAACCTTACTTCTTGGAACCTGTTGTTGTTGGGACTACTCTCCACCCCTTGCCTGGACGCTTTTTGGTAATCCTGAGCGCTTTGCCTCGTCTAATGGAACTCGCTCACTCTATTTGATGCAAAGTTTTTCGATCAAATACAAGATTTTTTTGAATGAGCCATGAGCTTCCTTATGTAGTCTTAAAACAAGGAGGAGGTGTCACCTCGACTAAAAAAGCACGTTAGAGCGACAGATGTTGTTCGAAAGAGTCCCGAAATCTAAAAGTAATGGAGCCTAAAACGCAATTCAAAATTTGTTGATCATACCTTTTGTTGGGAACAACGCTCTCCAAAAAATGGCTCAGGAATATTTGGTATTTATCTGAGAGGTTGTTATTCATAGTCTTAGGAAACTGGAAGGTTTCTTTAAACTTTCCTACCCCCATCTCCATTGTGAACCCACTAGGTGAAGCCGCAAAATACGCATACTTTGTCAGCATATCCCCCATGAAATGTGAAATCCTAACTCACTTTTGCAGGAATTGCGGATGTATTTAGCATATGCATAAAGCCGTTAAACCATTGGGCTTCCCCACTGGACTAGTGTTTTCTTTTGAAGGTTTTCAGGAAATGGTATATCCACAAATCCAAAAAATACAAGTACACTATATGATCATGCAAGTAATGTAAGTCAAATAACCATGAAGGTGTTTTAGATCTTAAAAAGAAAAACAAAAAGAATGTGCTAGACTTGCTATCGAAAGAATTTATAAGGCACTGACACTACAAATTTGGGCATATTATGCGTTGGTAATAAAACAACAAAAATCCACTACAAAATCACCGCAAAACACATGTTTTCGTGGTTTTACAATGGTAAATTTGACCATCGTATTTCAGATCGCAGCATAAATATTTGCGGTGGTTTATCGTTACTAATGCGTTACAATTTGTAGTGGTTTTACAGCGGTGTACCGTAACCGCTGGATAACTGCGTGAACATCATTTTAAAATCACGGAACATCATGCAACGATTATGCAGCGGTTTTGTAGTAGAAATAATCAGTCGGTTATGCAGTGGTTTTACAGCGGTGTATCATAACCGCTGCATAACTGCGTGAACATCATTTTAAAATCACAGAACATGATGCAACGATTATGCAGTGGTTTTGTAGTAGAAATAATCAGTGGGTTATGCGGTGGTTTATATGTGAAAATTAAAATTTGATTTCTATTGCTACTTAACTGCGGGATAACCGCCGTATTACTTGTCATGACTTACAGGGGTTTTACAATGGATTCAAATTCTTGCGGTTTATGGATGATTATACAATGATAAATATACAGTACATATGCGTTGGTTTTTCTTTGAATAAATGTTGTGCTTTTTAAATGGTTTTCCTGTTTTTTTTAATGTAATAATAATTTCAAATTTTAATTCAAAATTCTTATTGATAAAATATATTAACACAATTTAGTAAAATTGTAAAACAATAAATCTGAAAACATAAAACATGGGTGAAATTTAACATGATGAAGATTTTACATTGACAGGATTTTTATACACATGTTCCAAAAGCAGGGTGTTTTCAGAATGGTTTCAAAACACCCTTCCAAAATACCAATCCTAAACAAAATATACATCCTACTGAGGACTGAAATCATATCAAGGCATTACGGGTCTATACACATCTTCATCCATATCTGAAATGTGATCACCTCCACTTGTACCTGTACCTGGTGGTGGAATTGAAGTTGGTCCACCATTGTCACCACGTAATGCCTCTTGAACAGTCTCCTTAACAATAACCTTCAGTTTCATCTCCATAGACTCGCTAAATGACTTCATCAAGTCTACAATAGCAGGATCAATAATCCCAGGTTGCTGTTGAGAATGCGAAACATGAGAATTAACAAGATGCACTAGTGTGTGACTGAAATCGACTTCCAGGAATGAGAGTAGCCGCTGCACCAAGGACTCGTGGTAGCTTGTCTCTTTGCGATAAACCAATTACAGAAGTAAATATTTCCATATCCTCCTTCTCTGGAACAGGAACTGCAGTTAAGCCGCTTTTAATCCTAGCCTTCAACTTCTTCTTATAACGTTTCTTTTAATAGGAAATGAAACACAAAAATCAGATAATCAAATATTGTATTTGATGTACTATAGGAAATAAATAACAGAGTACCGTTATTCGACGTCCGTCGGGAATAAGGTATGACCCATCTGGTTTTCGGATCAAGCGCCTAAACATTTCACGTGATGTCGGATTTCGTCCAAGCTCCAATGCCTACATTAAGTATAAAAGGGGAGCAAATAATAAAATTGATGTTCAACAACAGAAAATAAGCAGATCAATCTGATGTTCAAATGAGCGAATATGAGGAAATAAATCAAAGAAATTTCGGTCCTTGGACGGAATCATTTATCAACAGCAGAACAAAAGCAGTACAACAATAGTGCAACAACAAAGCATAACAACAATAGTTGATACATAAGCTGAAGCAAATCATAACAACAGTAGGGCCAGTGCAGCAGAACAAAAGCTAAACAGCAATAGTGCAACAGCAAAACAAAAAAGAGGTATCATTTATCAACAGCAGAACAACAATAGTGCAAGTTCAACATCAAAAGACTAATATGATATTCAAATGATCAAACCCTATAAGTAGGTTTATGAAAATACCAATTGTTTCCGATGCCACTGAGGAGGTTTTGGCCCTCCACGATGCGTACTATGTCCACGTCCAGACTTTTCACCCTGGCAGTTTTTCTTATTTTGTACTGATAATGCCTTGAAAGTTGCATCTGTGTCCCACTTTAATCGATTTGCAGCCAATATGTCGGGGTTGCTGAAGGCAGGACCTTTCTTCGAACGGCCTGCACGAACTGAAGCCCAGGAATTCCTAATCACTTGCCCACACTTGCGACGAAAGTGTTGGCGCACCTGCAAATTGTGAGCAGAATCCCATCTCGCAATTTGCTGCATAATCAGTTCAATTATTTAAAACATATAATTGATTAACTTTCAAATTTAACTTATAAGAAAATATAAGGAGCACTTACACGAAAGCTATTGAACCAACGCTCAAATGCCTCTGCAGGAACGTCGCGCATTCTAGTCCACCCAGCTCTGTAATCGGAGGTAATACAACGAGCAGCAATTTCGCGTATTATCTCATGAGGTTCGAAGCTACACATATAAGCATACGAATCATCATATTGGTAAAGACAGTATTACAAGAAACTAGACAGTATTACAAGAAACTGACCAAAAGCATCAATAAAATTGATGCAGTACTGTAGAAGCATAACTTAACTGTGAGAACAGAAAATTAAAAAAACAACACCTATAAGCATATTTTGTCAATTATAAAAATTACCTATTCTTTCCGACAGGTATAATTAGAACTTTTTGAGTATCTTCATTGTCAGCGGAAACATTTTGTGGCATCCTATTCAATGGAGTTTCCTCATAAAGATTACGATTTCCCGCAGACGAGCCGCCTCTAACAAACTCATATCTTCGCCAATTTGCTTCTGTCGGATAAGAAAATGATCGAGGCATATGATTGTATGCTGGGGGTGTAATATCTGAATCAGGTGTCTCCGGTTGTTGTTCATCGTTATGGGTGTCCCAGTCGCAATCATCTTCATACTCTTCTCCATGATTTGGTGTATCCCACTGGCTTCCCCCTTCATTAGACCCGGGCAACAATTCATTCACCGCTGTCGGGATATTTTGGGTGGTTGCAAGTCGATGCATTGCATTCCAATCAAGACGATTTCTGATAGGTTGTGGAGTACTTATAGTTGTTCGTCCCCTTCCCAGCCCTCGTGTGGAAGTGAACATGTTACTTCTAACTGAGCTACCTCCACGACCTTGTACTGGGGATTTACCATTCGCTAAGCCACGTCCACGACTTCTAGGAAGATCCATATCTGCAAAGTAGTTTTAACACCACTTTAGTAAAAAAATAATGTTGTGTCTCTGAAGTACAACCGTCAAACACAGGTTCACAACTGGATTTAAACAAATCATACAAATGGGATGCCGCTTGATTTGGCTCCTCGACTTCTACTGATTGAGGTTGATCATAATTAGTACTTGGCCCAGCTATGTCGCTTACCATATCACCAAACCGACTATCAATTCCTTGACACGAAAACTCGGCGTTGTGATCTTCAAAGTTATTAATATTGTTGTGATCACCAGAATAGACTTCTGCTATTTCCTCGCCATGGTAAGTCCAATTATAATAATCTTTAACGAATCCATATGTAAATAGATGAGTCTCGCACAAACTGATTTCACGAAAATATCTGTTCTTACACTTACTGCACGGACACCGCACCTTGTTTCCGTCACATGTATGACCATTTTTGACCACCACTTCTAAAAAGTATCCAACCCCGTACATGAAAACATCGTTATTTACTGATTCGGCTGGATTACGTTAATTTTACATCCACTGTCGTTCTCGAACTAACTCTTCCATAGTAACCATATGCTGCATAGAGAAAATGTAATTTATGAGTCACAGCGCCGAGTTAAAGAATTTAATCAATTACACAATTAAACAATTATATAAGTCAAAAATGATGTTCACAATATTAATTAGTGTACAATTATACCTGAAGTTAAAGAATTTAAGCTTACTGAAAGATGAACAAGGTGGGGACTGGGGTCCGGACTATTGGCGGAGAGGAGGTACGTAGAGCTCAATGTTCTGCCTGAAAACTAACCAATCGAAGAAGAGAAATGCATGATTAAGGCTTCAAGAGAGAACTGATGCAGCGGTAGTGTTTAACTAAATTGTTAATAATGTAAATGTCAGAACAAAAACATATTATTGGCACTGCCTACTAATCATGTTAGTTTTTCAATCCAAAAAAAATGAAAGATAAACAAACCTTATTTTAGAGGTACGACAATGGCTTTCAAAAACTGATGAAGTTCTTACTTGAGGTGAGAATGATTGTTTTATAATTATATGAAAACATACACTTGAGATGTGGACAAACCGAAATCTGCATATAGATAATGATACAAAAGCCATAAGCCATATATTTGTTATCCACCACAGAAGGCCATGATTGAAGCGAAATCTTGAAATCGACTATTGCAGAAGATAAGCTGTCGTGTTGCAACAGTAATGCGAGGGTAATTACTTTAAGTGAAAAACCTCTGTAAAACCATTGTAACATCACTGCTAGTTTTTGATGTTTGCGGTGGTTTTCCAATAGTAATGCGAAGGTAAATAATTTACGTAAAAAATCACTGTAAAACCATCGTAAAATCACTGCTACATTTGGATGTTTGTGGTGGTTTTTACCGCTGCATTCTGGACATAGCAAAAACCGCCACAAGACCACCGCACATGTCATCGCAAATATCTAATTTGGAAAAAATCACTGCAATACCGCTGTAAAAGGCATCGTAAATTTGAGATTTCAAAAAACCACCGCAAACCTTCTGCATAACCTTTGTAAATTGTTGCAGTGGTAGTCTAACCACAGCATAATTCCAACGCATAATATGCCCAAATTTGTAGTGTGAATGCAGGTACAGGGTTGAATATCAACAACATTTCAAACTTATGATAGTATTCCCGGAACATGCAATTTTACTATCAAAAAACGTTTAGACTTTACACAGTTCACAGCCACTCTACTGTACACATGTGCTTCCAATAAGGGTATTACATGGGCATGTTTATCCAAAGCTCGTTCTAAAATGAAAATGTCTCTACATATGCCCGTAAGAGAAGAAGAGCTTGAAACTCAATTTTATAGAAACATGTCCTAACTTAAGTATATTTGTGTGCAGAGGAGCGCTCAAATGAGGCAGTCAAATTAGAATGAGGCAGTGAGGCACCATCTCAACCACTCATCTCAGCCTTCAAACTCATCTCCTCATGACACGTGTCCCATTACCAAAAAGTAAAAAGTAAACAGTAAACAACTATTCCCTGCCACATCATCTAAATGAGTGGCTCACAACGTGTGCCTCACTGCCTCATTCTACCCCTGTTTCAAGGGAGCGCCCCCCTTCGTGTGCAATTATCATCTCTAAGTTCTAAACAAAAGTTAGTAAAGTGCAAAAAGTTCTTCGCTTGCGGCGATTATAGTGATGTGCAAGTCTAAGCAAACCCATTTATTTATTTCTTAAGTAGGGACTTGCCTCCCAAGCTAAAATACATTTTTTCTTTATAGTGGGGATATACCTCCTAAACAAAGATACATATATAATTTTTTTTCTTTTAGTAGGGACCTATCCCTAGACTAAACTAACATTCTTTTTCTTTTTTTTTTGTCGGGACCGATCTTTCGCCCTCTTTATTTTTGGGGAGTTCGCATACTTAGGACTTGACATTATATATTAAAGACAAACAAATAAAACACTATACTTGCTAAGGAAACGAAACTCAGATTAGTTTGATAAACTTTTAGTTTTAGCCATGAAAAAATATATAATACTGGTGTTTACTTGTGTTGGGTTTAGACATATTTTTGCTATCAAAGATTACACAAACGTTGACAAAATTTTAGTAATGCATTCTTGCTTACATTTTCAGCTTTGCATCCTATGCGATTCATCAAACCAAAAACTCATGTTAACTTATAAAAGAATGATAGCTCTTTAACTTATGACATGTAAACAAATGTTCGTGAGCATGTTACTAAGTACCATGCATTGTCTATCTAACTAATATGCATTTTATATAATCCATGAATGGAGGTTAGTTAATATGCAGTCCTTACTTATTTTATAAGCAATGCAATCTCACTCAACACTTAAAATTTGCTTAGTCCCTAAGCATTAAAATGAAGGAGAAAGACAAAGCTATTAGTTATTTGTAGCGCGTTTCTAATCAACTCTTAAGTGACGTCAGGACGTTCGTTTCGCTCTTAGAGCTCCCTTTGCATCTTCGCTTAAGAGTGCTCATATGTTAAGGTAACGGTGAGTAAAATCAAAATGCATAACTTGAAGAGCTTCATAAACTAGTTATATCTATAAGAACAAAGTCAGTTCTAACTAATACGAAGTTAACATTATATAAAAATATCACAAGCTAGAGTTTGTGGCAACATTAAACAACCATACAAGCTATACAGGATATTCAATCTTAGTGTATACCAAAATTAAGATTTTAATCACTGGTTCTTCAAATAAGGAAGTATTGTGTTGTCACTAAAACTTTTTCTTAAAAGCTTATATCTCGCGAAGTCTTGCTCGAGCAATCCTCCGACTAGTTAGGTGGGATTTGCCTAAAAAATGTAAAACTATAACATACACAAAGAATGTTCTTTTGTTATATATTCGCAAGTGACAGACAAGAATATTGGGAACTTTTTGGTGGTATGAAATTATACACAAAGAATGCTCTGTTTTTTGTTTCTTACAACCATACACTATACAAATGAATAACTTTACAAATATGCAATATATGAAGAACAGTCTAAGCTTCCATTAACACATTTTTAATGGCATGCTAAAAATAACACCCCGGCAACGACACCATTTTGACTTTTGTTATATTTTACTCGGTCCAAAATAATTTATAATAGCATATGTAAGTCCAGGATTGTCCAAGAAGTAACTAGCATACAACACTAAGTATGTGTTAATTTCTACTAATATACTCTAACCAAACTTTTGAGGGCTTAGTAAACATTATAAAAGCAGGCAAACAAGATCACAAGAACTATCACTAGGCTATCAGCGGGTGTCACATAGGTTCCTCATACCATCCTAATTGCAATCATTAATAGTGCGCAGTACCATCAACGTGTATTGTAAAAATTGACGGAATTAGTAGTTCAACATAGTTCTAGACAAAAATAAATAATAAAGTAAAGTCACTACTAATCCTGTCACGACTAGCTTAAGAGTTTAACCTTATTGCCGGTTAACACCATCGTTGTTGGGACTCTCAACTCCTAGCATGGATGTTCTTCAATGTTATTGAGTGATTTGCTTCATTCACTGGAACTTGATCGGTGTATTGGAAGTTGAATTTAAAGTTATCGGAAAATGTACCTGAGCTTTCCTTTTATAGTCGCAGATCAAGGGGCTAGGCGGCGCCCGAACTCTCTTCGTACCTCGACTCATGGTTTCAACTTCCAACTAGGCGCCACATGCCCCGGCGGGTCCTTGGTTTATGACATTGTTGTATTTTACTAGATCAAGGTTCGTGACAGGAGTTATTAGCATGCAACTGACATGTAGTATTTTGAGCGTCAAAAATAATTTATAAGCTGGTAAGGACCGGATCGTCCAAGGGAGTAAGTTTCAAGTTATGCACTACGTAAGGTTTTGTTTCTACTTATCATAGTCATAAATGACGTTTGGTTTTGTTTCAAGAATTTAAAATAAATCAAAGCAAGAAAAGGTTTTGTCAATCTCAAGAAATATTTCGGGGAACTACTGCACTTACCTAACATTTGATTCGAGTTTCTTAGCCAGCATGCAAGGATTTGCCTATATTGATTGGAAAATAGTTGTATAATCCAAGTACCAACCTCACCCTTTTGGCGATATTGGTCTAAATTGGAATTGTATCCTAAACTGCGAACCTCACCCTTTCGGCGCTATTTCATGTAATTCGTTGATGTGTACCAACTCTTGTTGCGTAAACATGGGGAGTCCTTGTCATAAATCTAGCCTTTCCCGTAAAAATCTTGGGACACTCTCTTAGTCACCGAGTTTGTAACATTGTATTTTACTTAATAGTAGGATGTTATTGACTTAACATCTCAAAGCAATGCACTTAGACATTTCTTCAAACACCTAACATGCATCATTAGGTTTTAAGCGCTAAGTAAAATACAAATCTTGTGAGACAATCCAATTCATGCAATTTTAATGATTCATTACTAAGTAAGATTTGTAGGACCACAAAATTAGGGTCACTACTCACTATCCATGGAAATTAACAATACAACTCATGTTTTGTACAAAACAAAACCTACAAGTTTTGTTGAAGAACAATCACAACCTACGTGGAGTTGATTATGATGTTGCTCTTCACTTCGTAATCCTTGATCTCGATCCGATTTCCTTGAGTGTTTTTGGTGATTTTTTTCTTCTTGATCGACTCCCTCTTGTCCAGGTATCAATGGCGGCTTCTACTTTTTTTGTGTTAAAAATGACTTTTCGTCTTTTTTCCAAAACGTAGCAGAATTTGTGTTTTGGCCCTTTTAGCCAGTGTCGCTAGTGTCACTTATTAAGTGAAAAAGCCTAATCTAGAGAGCTATGCATTTTTGCCCCGTGTCAACAGATTTTGACCCGTCAAAATGGCGCATTAGGCCATCCTTAGTGATGATCTTTTATAAAAGATCATCCCACTATTCACAACATTCTAAAGTTATCCTACAATCTTATTTTATAAATCTTTCTTAATAATGATCAACATGAAAAAGATCATCCTCCATATCCTTCACTTTTATATTTTATATATTACTATTAAGATAAAAAATTAGTATATTCAAAATATAACAAAATGGATGTCTATTAATAAATTTTGGAAAAACAAATATATTGGTAACTGTTATAAAAATATTTACTTCTCATTTAATTGTATATAACACTTTTAATTTTTAAATATTATCATATTATACACCCATCAATGTAAAGCTTTATTTATGGCCAATAAAATTTTGACACATGTCAAATTGGCTCAACAAACGATCGTGGGTTCGATCGTCCCATGCCAAACTTCTACGACCTTTGCTCTGACAATCTTTAATTTTCAAGCTATTAAGAACCAAAAATAAAAGATTGCATCTATGATCTTTAAAACAAGTAGCTATTAAGGATGCCCTTATGTACAGCTGACTTCGAATCAAGTTTTGACTTTTCTTAACGACTGAATCAGCTCTTGGAGTAAACTACAACGTTATAGATCTTCATGTTAACTTTCAAACAAGCTAAAGATCGATGGATTTGAACACCAAAAGCGCCCTAGGCGTGCACGAAAAGTCGAGAGGTCAATTAGCCTTGTTTTTGTCCGGTTTTCACCCAAATCTCCATAAAAATGCTTTGTTTCGCCTTAGAATCATTTTTCAATTAAAAAGCATTGAAACACGAAGTGAGTGCTCATAAATACAAGGAAAATGATTGATAACAAGCTAAATGTGAAGCATAAATATAGTCAAGATTTATGCTTATCAGCAACACTTAGTTAGTGTTAATTTCTACTTATCTATTTTAAAGGAACCTTTGGGTTCATTTAGAGAGTTTTAACTAACTAGTATTGAAATTTGCAAATAGAGTGACAATAGAATATGGACGGAGCTAGGAGCAGTTCATACTAGCCTAACAACTCTTGATAGAGCGCAATGTGTTCGAACATGTATTGTACAAGTTAGGGAGTTGAAAGATTGGTACAAATGGAAAACTATAATACTACATACTGCAAGTGGATACTGGTCCTCTCTTGTCACAATTAGGTTAAATGACTTAAACCTTTCAACTTTTCACCCAACCATTATTGCAACACTCCACTCCCCCCCCCCCACCCATTCAGGAGTGCTCTTCCGTGCCTACGAATGATTTGCTTCTTTTTTTTTTGAAACTGGATTGTCGATTTCCAAGTTGTTCTGAAATGTGTCATGAGCTTTCCTTTTAATAATCAGGCATAGGCGGAGCCTCTAGTTGGTTATAGGCCGCACCTCGTCGTTTTGTTTGCTTGACCTTTCTTTCATATCCTAGATAGGCGGCGCCTATACAGGCGACGCCCATCCTTAAGCACAGGTGGCGCCTCCTTCAGCCTTAGTCCAATTTGCCTATTTTTGTGTTTTGACCCTCTCTTGGTCCATGTAAGCTAAAATACTTGAAAAGCACATTAGAGCGAAAAATATCGCTCAAAAGCTTTCGGAAATCAAGAAATGGACACAAAATTTACTGATCAGTTTACTCAAGGCAGCGTGCCAAGGTCTTGGCCCATTTATGGGTTGTTTTGTTTGTTTTCATATTTTGACCCTCTTTCAGGGACTCCATTAGTGACAAAATTCAAAGTCAATTGTAAGCGGTGAAAAAGAAATCCGCAGAATATGCATTCAAACACTCTCATAGAAATAAAGCATGCAAGACGGGTTGCAGTAGCCTTTAACGCCGATTATCTTTGTCTTCGCTTGCTATTGGTTCACTATGCCAGAATTGCTTTTAGGTGACTGACCAAAAATAGTCGCATAAGGACGTTTTTAGTCACATAAAACCTATCGCGACTCATGGCAGTCACATAAGATCAAGTCACATAAGTTGTGTCGCATAAGAATTGAAGTGACAGTACTTAAACCACATAGTCACATAAGATCGTAAGTGACAGTACCTTAAATGTGACACATAAGTCGTTACATGTGTCACATAAGTGTATTTTTTACAAGGTATCAATACTCATTTTACTGCACAAAGTGTGTCGTATAAGTTGTATTATATAATGTCAGTCACGTAGAACAGATTAAATGGCGTCCTTGTTTCAGTTACATAAGTATGATTGTGTGCATTGTCAGTCATTTAAGTGATAAAATGTGTTGTTTTCCATGTCACGTAAGAGTTGGTATTATGCTTTTTTTTTATTGTTTACAGTCGCATAAGATATTGCAAAACATCCCTGTTATAATTGTACAACTAGTATTAGTAACACAAATGTGCTACGACAACCAAAAGAACTGATTCATAAGTACACAAAACAGTTCACAAAGTACATAGCTGGACATATCCAGCATTCAGTTTACATGAAAAACTTGTCCACATCATAAAACCACAAGTTCAGAAAATTCATTATAAGTATTCAGAGAGTTGGAAGAGCAAAACTCGCACCATCAGAAGCATTACCCCCATGTCCAGAAGGAGCCCCTCGCATCATTTCTTCAAGAGCCTTCAGCCTATCCTCAAACTCGGTATCTTTTTTGCAGCCTCTTCCTTAGCCCTTACAAGCTCTTCCTTTAACACTTTGGTACCTGCCCTGCCTCTCGGGCGAGGAGGCCTCTTAAAATTCCCACCCACTACAGAAACATTAGTCCCTTTTTTTTGCCCGACAGCTATTGAAATTATATCCAGCTGGGTACTCGTTGGGAGAGGACCGACAATGATGCTTGGATCATCTGAATGCTGCTCATCAATCAACTGCTTCACCTCGGCATTCCTTTTGTCATATGCAGAAGAAGAATAAAATAAACTCATCAATGAGAACATTGATCTAATAACATTTACACAAAGAACACAACAATGAACATAAAAAATATAATTTCACGAAAAACTTAAAAGTGACATGTTAACATAACAAGTTTAAAGACAAATGATCATAACAAATGACGAAGTGAAATACGATAACATCTACACACTGGATAGAAAAATTGATCATAATCTATTCACAGAACAAATTCACAATATCATTGGAACATAATCCACAATGAAATTGCTACGCGTGAGATGAGCTCAACTGTACCAGCTCGATGTTGAACACACTGTGGTACAGTTGGTTGCACAGATTAATGTAAATGAAAGTAAGGTGCAAAACAGTAAAGGACACAGAACACTTGGTGACCCAGTTCGGCTCAATGTAGCCTACGTCTGGGGGACTTCTCCCAAGTCCAAGGAACAATTCACTATCACAGTGTATAGTACAGTTTTATGTTCGAACAGCCTTCCAAACTACTGATCCCCTATACTACTCTCCAAGTGAATTGGGTGATCTAAGCGTCCCTTAGATCCAGAGACTCCCGTCAATACAATCAGACCTCCTCCCGAGACTGATGAATGCGAATCCAACTCGTAGATTCAGATAGTGGATGGTCGTCGTCTGTGACAGTCGATCTGCTAGACCTGAGTGGTACTAAGCAGCGACAACACCTTCTTGAACTCTGGGCGTGATAGAGCGCAGCAACAAGTTTATGAGTTCAAGAAACAAACTAGCGCAAGTGGCTTACCGACTTGCAGCCTTAATCCTCCGATGAAAGCTTGACGACCAGAAGCTTCGGATAACGAATTCAGCTTGCGGATTGAAGGCTCTCCACACGGCGTCTCTCTCAAGTGTTGCTTGAAGAAAAACTGAGTTCTGCTCTTCTATATATATAGCCGTGTGGATCTAGGTGATAAGAAAACCCTAGAATATATTTCCTAAAAAACCCTCGATAAGATAGGAATTAATTCCGTTGAGATCTGTATATCTTTATCTCATCAGAGGCGGTTTGGTGATGTGGCGGTCGAGAATATTCGAAAGATTTCTATCTTTCCGAAAAATCAGTTACTGAGCAGATTTTTCGGAACTGAAAGATAGACCTTGCACAGATGCTAGCACAGTCCAATTCGAGGACGTCTTGTACAGATTTGTGTTTTGCCTATATGACACTTTATGCTCCAACAATCTCCCCCTTGACATGTGAGGCAAAACACTTCTTCTTCATGTCACGTTCGCAGCAGATAACCGATAACCCTTCAACACGAACGCCACAAAAACCACCACATTGCAGAATTCTCCCCCTTTTTGTCTCAACAGTGGCAAGGGACAACTCCTCTTCATGTCTTTCTATATCAGCACTGAAGATAAAGAATACTGCTCTGTTTGATATAAAAACCAGCTCCCCCTTACTACATGTCACGTCAGCAACACTTGTAATAGTTCTGCTCAGCTGACTGCCCCTGATGTCAAAGCCTTCTAGTTTTTCATGACACAAAGGCCAAGTGCAGACCTTAGTGTCTCAAACCTCTCAACGTTCAACGGCTTTGTCAGAATATCCGCTAGTTGTTTCTCTGTTGGCATGTGGAACAGACTGATGATTTTATCTTCAACTAGCTCTCTAATGAAATGGTGTCGGATGTCAATGTGCTTTGTCCGTGAATGTTGTACTGGATCCTTAGAGATGCTGATTGCACTCATGTTGTCACAGTATAACGTCATGGTATTCTGATCCAGTCCCACTTCCTTGAGCATCTGCTTCATCCAAAGCATTTGAGCACAACAGCTCCCCGCAGCCATATACTCCGCTTCAGTAGACGATAGTGAAATACTGTTCTGCTTCTTGCTAAACCAAGATACAAGGTTATTGCCTACGAAGAAGCATCCACCAGAAGTACTCTTTCTGTCCTCGATGTTACCAGCCCAGTCTGCATCGGAGTATCCAACAATACAACCACTTGTATCTCTAGTGAACCACAGACCATAATCAGCAGTACCACTTACATATTTGATGATCCTCTTCACCTGCAGCAAGTGACTTTCCTTCGGATCTGCCTGATACCTGGCACAGACTCCCACTGCTTGACAAATATCTTGTCTGGAAGCAGTCAGGTATAGCAGACTCCCGATCATGCTTCTGTACAAGGTCTGGTCCACTGAAGCTCCGGCATCATCCTTGGTGATCTTCACATGTGTAGCAGCTGGAGTTCTCTTGTGGGTAGCCTTGTCCAGTCCAAACTTCTTCACTAGATTTCTCGTATACTTGGCCTGAGACAAGAAAATTCCTTCCTTCGACTGTACAACCTGCAGCCCCAAGAAGTAGTTCATTTCACCCACCATGCTCATTTGAAACTCGCTTTGCATCTGGGCCACGAACTCATCCACCATCTTCTGAGAATTAGAACCAAACACGATGTCATCGACGTAGATTTGAGCGATGATAAAGTGTTGGTTATCCTTTTTCACGAACATCGTCTTGTCTATTCCTCCTCGAGAGTATCCCATGCTCATGAGGTACTGCGTTAATCTTTCATACCAAGCTCTAGGGGCCTTCTTGAGTCCATATAAAGCCTTCTTTAGTTTGTAGACATGATCCGGGCAGTGTGGGTCTTCAAACCCTTTAGGCTGAGCCACGTACACCTCTTCAAATAGCAGACCGTTCAAGAAGGCACTCTTTACATCCATCTGGAACAGTTTGAACTTCAAGTAACATGCGACTGCGAGGAGAAGTCGAATGGCTTCCAGGCGTGCAACGGGGGCGAAGGTCTCGTCAAAATCAATACCCTCTATCTGAGTGTATCCTTGAGCAACCAGCCTGGCTTTGTTTCTCGTAATGTTGCCGCTTTCATCTGTTTTGTTCTTAAAGATCCACTTTGTTCCGATGATATTTACTCCATTTGGGCGAGGAACTAGATCCCATACATCGTTGCGGGTGAATTCTCCTAACTCTTCTTGCATGGCAGTGATCCAATGATCGTCTTTCAAGGCCTCCTTTATATTCTTTGGTTCCACCTTCGACAAATAGCAGCTATGATTAATCATATCTCTGTAATTAACATGAGATTTACCTCTAGTCTTGATCTTGTCTTGAGGGTTCCCAATGATATTTGTGAGAGGATGATTCTTCTGGATTCTGCTTGATGGTTGTATGCTTGTGTCACGACTTCTTGAACCGGCTTGGTTCACCTCACTACCTTCTGCTTCATGCATGATTACGTCAGTGTTCTCATTGGCAGACTCTAGCACAGTTTCTGGCACCCTTTCAGAGTCTTCATCTGGTACAGGCCTTTGAGCAGACTCAGATTGGGAGGCTTCATTGTTTTGCATTTGAACGTCACCATCCTTTTCGATTGATTCGTCCACAGTTTCAGGCACAACTTCAGAGTGTGCGTCTAGATCTGAGCCTTGTCTATGCTTAGGCTGAGTGACCTGGGTCTCCATATCATCATCTGACTCTTGCCTTAGGTGTGAGTCCTTGGCATCATCGATTACAACGTTGATTGACTCGATCACTGTTCTGGAACTCTTTCTGTAGACTCGATAGGCTCGGCTGTTTGGAGAGTAGCCCAGGAATAGGCCTTCTTTGCACTTTCTATCCAATTTCTGCCTTTGCTCCCTATCGGTTAACACATAACAAGTGCTACCAAACACGTGGAAGTGCTTGACTGTGGGCTTTCTTCCTTTCCAGAGCTCATAGCTGGTTTTGTCCATGCCTGGTCTAATCAGAACTCTATTCAGGACGTAGGTAGCGGTTGACATAGCTTCGGCCCACAAGTGCAGGGGGACGTTCTTTGCATGTAGCATGACTCTTGCCATTTCTTGCACAGTGCGATTTCTCCGCTCAACTACTCCATTTTGTTGCGGTGTGATGGGAGATGAGAATTGGTGAACAATACCTTGCTCATAGCAGAACCGGGCAAACTTCTCATTCTCAAATTCCCTCCCATGATCACTTCGAATGGACAAAAGATTTTCTCCTCGATCTCCCCTCTCGTTGATCAGACGTGTAGCAAGTTGAATAAAAGCTTGCACAGTCTCAGATTTCTCACGCAAGAACATGATCCAAGAGTATCTGGTATAATCATCTATACATACGAATGCGTACCTCTTTCGACCGAGACTCTCCACCTGCATAGGTCCCATCAGTTCCATATGCAGTAGCTCCAGTGCACGCTTTGTGTAAACTTTATCCACCTTTTTGTGGACTGCTCGAGTCTGTTTTCCTGCTTGACAATCACCACAAATAATTTGCATATCACCTCTAATAGCAGGAATACCTTCAATCAACTTCTCATTGGAGAGAAATTTCAGAGATCTGAAGTTGATGTGCCCCAAGCGTTGATGCCAAAGATGTATTTCATCGCACCTACTCAGCATACAAGTAACTGCTCCTGGAGTTGCAGCACGGCTTAGTAAGTAGCAGTTGTTGCTTGCACGGTCTCCTTCCATTACGCAAACTCCGTGTTTGTTGTAAATATGGCAATAATTTCTTGAGAACTGTACCTGGTTACTGTTATCGCACAGCTGACTGATACTAATCAGGTTGGCTTTTAACCCGTCAACCCAGTAAACATCATCAAGGCGTGGCATGCCTGGAACATTCAGGGTTCCTTTGGCTAGAACTTTTCCTTTATTCCCATCACCAAAAGTCACATGTTGGCCGTCCATGGGTCTCAGATTGACAAGATTCTCACGAACACCAGTCATGTGTCTGGAGCACCCACTGTCAAAGAACCAGCTCTCTTCATCTTCCTTGTGAAACGAACTGTACGAGACATAGCAATTTTCATCATTCCTGGGTCTCCACACCATGCTGCTTTGTCTCCTTGTAGGTTCTTTGTACTGACAGTCACGTCTATAACGATAGCAATGACGCTTGATGTGCCCAGGTTTACTGCAGTAGTAGCACACCCTAGCACGTTGCCATTCGTTATCTCTAGGGCCACGAAGCTGGTAGTAATTTTCTCTGTCACAGACGAACTTGTCCGCTGTCTTGTGTTTGATGTCTTTAGGAACTGTGCCACCTGCTTTCACAAACTTTTTATTACCAGTTTTCTGCTTGCCAGTGTAACCAAGCCCGGTAGTATCTTTTATTCTCCTTTGCACAGACAGGATCTGGTCCAGATTCTTGGACCCTGTGTTCAGGCTGTTCAGGAGCTTCTTGATTGAACCCATCTCCTCCAAGAGTTTTTTCGATTCTTGATTGTCTCCTTCAGCCTTTTGTTTCAGCTCTTTTACTTCTTTCTCCTGTGCAAGAATGCTGGCTTTAGATTCCAGTTCCTGTTTTTCCAGCTTCAGAGTGATAACTCCTGCATTTAGCCTCCTGTTGATGTCTACCAGCTCAGTCCACTTTGTGCACAATAGTGTATATTTCTCAGCAATGCATTCATCAGTGATTTCTTCTTCATCACTTTCTTCAGTTTCGTTCTCTTCTGCCTCGGCTTCTTCTTTCTTGGCACAGTCTTTGGAATCAGTCCTGGCACAGTCTGTGACACAGTCTATCATGCCTGTCAGAGCAACAAAGTTGCTTGTCTCTTCCTCCTCTGTGCTCTCTTCAGTCTCGTCATCACTCCAGCTGACATTCAGGGACTTGCTATTCTGCTTCTTCAGGGTGTTAGCACACTCTGCTTGTATGTGGCCAAAACCTCCACATTACCTGCACTTTATTCCTTTGGTCCATCCGCTCTTGCCATTTTCCTTCTGGTCAGACTGTCTCTCCCGCGGCTGAAAATCCACTCTCCTGGTGTCTTGATATTTAGACTGATTCAGGCTGTTCTGGCCAGCACCCTTACGATTGATCTTTTTCAACAGTTTGTTGAAGTTCTTTGTGAGTAACGCCAGTTCCTCGCTTACTCCATCGATGGATGCATCGTCTAGCACAGTCTCAGCCTTTAAGCCTACAGATTTAACCTTGGGTTCTGGTACAGTCAGGTGTCGCAGTTCATAGGTGCATAGGTTGCCAATCAACTCTTTCCAGCTCATGGTCTTTGTATTGTTTGCCTCTTCTATAGCAGTCACCTTCATGGCAAAACATTTAGGCAAAGACCTCAGAATCTTTTGCACAACCTTCTCTTCGGGTAGAGCTTCACCAAGGGTAGATGCCTCATTCACAAGGTCACAGACTCTGGCGTTAAAATCCTTGATGGATTCATCCTCCTGCATCTTTAGCTCCTCAAATCTGGATGTCAACATCTGAATCCTGGACAGTTTCACCTTGTCAGTTCCTTCAAAGTGAGTGGACAAGGTATCCCATGCCACCTTAGCGCTTTCACTGTTCAGGATGAGCTTGAAAATTGACTCGTCTACAGCAGAGAAGATGGCATTTAGAGCTTTGGCATTTCCCATAGCGAGACGCTCCTCCTGTTCAGACCATTCTGTTTCTGGCTTAGGAACAATCTTTCCGTCATCAGTTGCCAGTAGGGGAGGGTTCCAGCCAGTTAACACAGATCTCCATGCTTTCTCATCCACATTTTTGATGAACGCCTTCATCCTGGCTTTCCAGTAGCCATAATTAGGCCCTTCTAACAGCACCGGGCGAGTAGTGCTTTGTCCTTCCTTGATGCTCATCTTAGAACAGTAGCTAGCTTCCCAAGATCCAACTCCGTATGTTGAGAACCCGCTCTGATACCAATTGAAATTGCTACGCGTGAGATAAGCTCAACTGTACCAGCTCGATGTTGAACACACTGTGGTACAGTTGGTTGCACAGATTAATGTAAATGAAAGTAAGGTGCAAAACAGTAAAGGACACAGAACACTTGGTGACCCAGTTCGGCTCAATGTAGCCTACGTCTGGGGGACTTCTCCAAAGTCCAAGGAACAATTCACTATCACAGTGTATAGTACAGTTTTATGTTCGAACAGCCTTCCAAACTACTGATCCCCTATACTACTCTCCAAGTGAATTGGGTGATCTAAGCGTCCCTTAGATCCAGAGACTCCCGTCAATACAATCAGACCTCCTCCCGAGACTGATGAATGCGAATCCAACTCGTAGATTCAGATAGTGGATGGTCGTCGTCTGTGACAGTCGATCTGCTAGACCTGAGTGGTACTAAGCAGCGACAACACCTTCTTGAACTCTGGGCGTGATAGAGCGCAGCAACAAGTTTATGAGTTCAAGAAACAAACTAGCGCAAGTGGCTTACCGACTTGCAGCCTTAATCCTCCGATGAAAGCTTGACGACCAGAAGCTTCGGATAACGAATTCAGCTTGCGGATTGAAGGCTCTCCACACGGCGTCTCTCTCAAGTGTTGCTTGAAGAAAAACTGAGTTCTGCTCTTCTATATATATAGCCGTGTGGATCTAGGTGATAAGAAAACCCTAGAATATATTTCCTAAAAAACCCTCGATAAGATAGGAATTAATTCCGTTGAGATCTGTATATCTTTATCTCATCAGAGGCGGTTTGGTGATGTGGCGGTCGAGAATATTCGAAAGATTTCTATCTTTCCAAAAAATCAGTTACTGAGCAGATTTTTCGGAACTGAAAGATAGACCTTGCACAGATGCTAGCACAGTCCAATTCGAGGACGTCTTGTACAGATTTGTGTTTTGCCTATATGACACTTTATGCTCCAACACACAATATCATTCACAGGTTCCAAAACACGACTTATTTATCAACACATATATAAAAGAGAACAAAGATTAACAAGGAATACCACTATGTCAGCACTTTCAGGTTCCGGGGAATATGCATCTTGATATGTTGCGACATGTTGGGCTTTGTGGCCTTTCACTTGGTGCTCGATTGCCTTCATGGAGAAAGGGGTCTTTCCACAGTGATGGTTCACCTTTGCATCTCGGGCAGCTTTCATTCTTTCCGATTTTGCCTTCATAAAAAAAATCTTATAATAATTTTTGTTACAAAAAAAAGTAATTTACAAAACATAGTACCAGCTGTGCAGGCTCCTTGAAGTGATTAACCAGCCAAGTCCACTGCTCCTTGCGGTGGACAAACTCCTTAGGCGCATTCTCCCCATACCTCAGATAGTGATTGAAGCAGTCTGACTTCCAGTTCTTGTAACGGTTATTTGCAGTTCTTGTTGTATACTTCCACAGCAGAGTGTCATCCTTTGGCAAAATAAAATGTGGCCACAAAACAATTAGAATGGCACAAGTGAGCCACTGTTTTACAACACAATCAAACAACCAAAATGCTTGTAAATATTGGGTTAGAACTTACGCTTAAATAGTTAACGACTATTTCCCAGTCTTCTTCATGTAGCTGGTTGTATGAGGGTGCTAGCATTGGAATCTTCTGTTTCACACAGGCCCCAATTTGGTGGCACAGCATACTCCGGACCTCTTTCACCACTGGTCTATTTGCATCCACATAACATTCCAATGTTATCCGCATCCCAAGTGTGTGAACCAAATTAGCAATCTTCGCGCCACAAACTACGCCTCGACGCTTCCTCTTCTTAGACTACTCAACTTCAGAATCAGGGGGTGCGTCCTCAAGCCCGTCTTGCATAACATTAGAATAAGATTAAATTAGTACATAAGTAATTCAACACTAACAAGATAATTAATAAATTGACAATGTTATTACCTTCAGACACAGAAGGCGACCTCTTTTTGCAACGGATGCTGAGTGGTTCTTCATCAACGTCCTCGTTTTGGCTAACTAGCTGACTGTTTTCATCAGACCGTTCCACACCCTCTTCAGAGGGTTCCACAATTGGTTCATTAGGGCCATTTGTATGATCGGTAGGAGTTGGTACTGGGTATTTCTTGGTTCATTTTCAGGGGGTTGATCAGAGACAGCATGTGAAGGTGTAAGGGAGGGATACTTGCTAAATGCTAGGTGGGAGGAAGACACAATACGACTAGGGTATTTCGAGGGGGGCAGTAGGGGAACTAATTGGGGGCATTCTTTACTATTTTCAGAAACTGGTGAATCTAGGGTTTGGGATGCATCTTTGTTAGGTTTTTCTATTCTAAGCTTGCTAGAACATCTAGGTGAACGACGGAGGGTTGTTTGTACTGACCTAGTTACTTTCTTTGGGCTTGTCATACCTCCAAAAGCAGCTGGGACGACATCAGTAGTGGATGCAACTACAATTTGGGCCTTCTTTTTTGGACTACTCGCTCGGAATGGCTTCTTGGGAGTTGCAGCCTTTGCCGGCCTCTTCTTCGGAGCTGGAGGCTTCGTTGCCGGTTTCTTAGCCATAGGAGGCTTCTTATTCGCCGGTTCTGGTGTGTGAATCTGAGCTCTTCGCTGTCTTCCTAGAGCTCAGATTCCTTAGCTTCGTAGTCCCTTTTGCCTTCATAGCCTCCGTCACCTCGCTTAGTGTTCTCTTCTTTGGTGGCATGTTGGTATGTCGACGACAGGACGGATGGATGGCGGTGAGAACGGTGGATGTGTATGGGTTGTCACAGGTCGAAGGAAGGGAGGAAGGAGATAGAGTACGGACGTCTGGTTGTGTTTGAGAACCCTAAGTTACATGACATAAGTTCGATTTTGGGTTAAGGATGGACACACGTGTCCCTGATTTAAGTGTATTTCACTTACATGACAAACTTAATTTTGTAAGTCACATAAGTGAACAAACAAAAGGAAATCTTAAATTGAAATTTTTAAGTGTATTTCATTTCCCGCCCAACTTTTGGACATACCGCCTAAACTTCAGGATTCTTATGTGACTTACATACATATACGTTGTCACATAAGGTAGATCAGACTTCGCGAAAATGACTTCCAGAATACAAAGCATTCCTCAAGTCAAAGGAAAAAAACACATTGACAACCAAAAAACATTACTAATAACCTCTGTATTTTTCTATGCATCATCAACTCCCAGTATCCTCAATATTCTTCTTCATCAAATTCTTCTTCTTCTTCAATACCATTGTCATCATCATCCTCACTTACATCACGATCACTTACATTTTGCCGTACATCATCTTCTTCATCTTCATCTTCAAATTCTGATTCATCTTCTTCGTTGTCCATTCCATGGTCACCATGTTCGATTGGTGTATCAAAGTCATCATATAAATGGGGAATAACTCGTGGAGTTTCTAACACTTCGTCAAAATCATTATCTTCATCAACCACATTGGACATGTAAGGGGGAACATTTGTTGTGGCATCTTCTTGATATGCTACCTCCATAACATGTGAATTCTCATTAGTAGAAAGACATGAGTCACTATAAGTGCCTATTTGAGTGACCACATTGACAACTTTCCAATTATCCCAAAATTTTGGATCTTCTAAGTAGAACACTTGTTGTGTGAGTTTTGCAATGCAATATGGAGCATCATCGTACCATGTGTTCGATGTATCAATCGACAGAATTCCATGGTCCAGCTTTATGTTTCCACCTTCCGTTGGATCGGTATTAAACCACTTGCATTCAAAGACAACGACCGACATTCCCTCTGCATACTTGAGTTCGATAACATTAAGTAGAACACCGTAATAGTCAATATCCCCTGCAAAAAATAAATGACCCAAAAAGTAAATATTTTTTGTATTGCAAACAAATGGTTATAATTTGTAAATATTATAGAACATTCTCACCTGCTTTAACAAGTACACCACTATTTTGTGTCTTCAAATGTTGGTCCTTCTCCCATAGAACGAACTTTAAGCCATTTACCACACAATGTGTGAAACACGACCAGAAATGTGGCTTATATGCCAATATACGAAGTTCTTGGGAATAAGCATCCGATCCTTCATTTCTTAATGCAGTCATCTGCACATAATTAAATAAAAACAATATATGCGTCACACTTTTGACAAAATGCACAATAATATATAAGGACATCATATGCATCTAACAATGTAATTAAATGTTTACCTTGTGAAGAAAATAAGAATGGAAATGATCAATCCGAGAGTCATTATCGCCGTGCGGATTTTCCTGCTAGAAGTCCTCCATATGTTGTTTAACATACTCTTTTGCCTCCTCACAATTTTCAATGGCACACCAATGAATCACATCGATGACATTATTATTGAGCCAAACCTTTCGATTGTAGCTCATCGGCTTGACAACATGGGAAACAACTGAAATGTCCCAATACTCTTTATTTTCTGAATCTTCAATCTCCCCCATGTACAACTGACAGTTCATGACACACTTTTGTGCAATGTATTGTTCTGCAATACATCCTTCTGGATACCGTGTGTTCCTCACAAGCTTCTTGTACTGTCCAAGTTGCGTGTATATAATACAACACATAATTAAGCGATGCATGGCACATATGTATATGTTCATATGAGGTAATAAAGGATTTTTTCAATACCTTTCCATGGGGTACATCCAACTATAGTGTACTGGCCCCTTCAAAATAATTTGATGAGGCAAATGAACCATAAGGTGTACCATTATGGTAAAAAATGCCGTTGGGAAAATCCTCTCTAATTGACATAAAATCTTCACTATATCCAACTTCAATTGATGGACCTCCTCTTTTTTAAACTCTCTACAGCAAAGCCTCCGAAACCAGTGGGATAATGCTATAAGCGGGTCAACCACATTAAATGGCAAGTAAGGTCGAATATAAACTGGCAACAGACGTTGGAACAACACGTGACAATCATGTGTCTTCAACCCAATAAATTTTTTGTCCTCAAGATTAATCTTGCTCCTCAGGCTTCCTGCATATCCCGATGGATACTTAGCATCTTTCATTTATTCAAGTATCTCAACCTTCTCACTCGGAGTCACTGTGTAAGGTGCCCTTGTAGCCTTTTCTTTACCTTTCCTAGAAGTTGAACCTGTTGGTTTGAACCATAATTTTCTTCGGACCCCTTGCTCTTCCAACCCTTTACGAGCCTTTACATCATCCTTAGTCTTACCCTCCAGACAAAGTATCGTGCTGATTATGTTGTCAAAAACATTCTTCTCAATATGCATCACATCAAATGAGTAAGGTTGAGAAAATGTTTGCCAATAAGGCAACTCGTAAAATGTAGAAATGTGTGTCCAACAAAGCCTCTCAGTGCTTCCTCTGGGTTTAAACTTTGGATGCAAGCTAAGAGTGGGATAATCATGACCCATAATTTGGTGAAATATATCAGGACCAGAAAATGATGTAGGGGGATCCCTAGTCTCAATTCTCGCATTAAATCTATTGGATACAGACCTCCAGTCATGACCACTAGGGAGCCATCTACAGTGTCCTTGATATGACATTCTCCGTGTTAGATGCATATCATCAATTTCATCTAGACATAAGGGACAAGCTTTGTACCCTTTTGTCTTAAGGCCTCCCAACATGCCTAGACCCGGAAAGTCACTAATAGTCCACATCACCGCTGCTTTGATAATGAACGAAGAACCATCATATCGATCAAAAGTATACACTCCATCTTCACATAACATCTTAAACTCTTCAATAAGAGGCCCCATGAAAACGTTCAAGCATTTTCCAGGAGATTTCAATCCTGATATCAACATACACAATATGTTAAACTCTTTCTTTATACATACATGTGGTGGCACATTGTAAGGAATAAGAACAATAGGCCATGTGCTGTGGGATAGGCCCGATGCTCCGAATGGATTGAAACCATCAGTTGCTAACCCAAGTCGGACATTCCTCTTCTCATTTGCAAACTCTAGAAATTCCTTGTCAAATGTTTGCCATGATTCCCTATCTGCGGGGTGCCTAATGTAATCCGAATCATCAACGTTTCTTTCGGCGTGCCACCTCATATGCCCCGATATATCCGGTGACATATATAGGCGTTGCAGTCTAGGAGTCAATGGGAAGTACTTAATCGTCTTCTTTGGAACCTTTCTTTAACTTCCAACTGTAGTGTACCGTTCCTCTCCACACACGGGGCAACTAAGAAAATCTTTATTCTCTTTGTAGTACAATATGCAACCATACTCGCAAGCATGTATTGTCTCATAACCCAGCGCCATATTCTTCAAAACGTTTTTCACATCTTTATAAGAACTTGGGTACTTGTTATCGCGAGGTAGAATTGCTTTAGTGACCTGTAGATATTTATTGAAGCTCTTGTCTGACATTCGACTCTCAACTTTCAGTGCATTGCCCTCAAAATAGTTTCAAGAACGGTGCTATCACGACTACTATATAATGGTGTATGAGCTTCGCCAATAAGATTGGTGAACCTTTCGTAAGCCATCTTACTCCCTAAATCACCATCATCTGTATCCATATTCATCTGATCATCATGATCCATATGTTAAAAGGGAAATGCATCTCGAATAATATCTATAGTCGGGTTCCCTTGCAGATGCCCTCTGCCACTGCTACTACTTTCACCATACCTCTCCGCAAGCCATTGTTGCCTCAACATGTACGCTATAGGTTCACTACTCTCTTCACCATGTGATGTCCATGTATAGTAACCATTCAGCATCCCATTGTTAATCAAATGGACAAACATTTCCTTCGATGTAATTCTGTCTCTAATCATCAAACACCTTCTACATGGACAAACATGTGTATCTTCTCCACTTCGCTTTGCAAACTCAACAAAATCAATAACCCCTTGAATGTAACGAGTAGTACCTCTTTCCGACCACATCCAACTTTTATCCATGGCTATAATTGAAATGCACCTTCAAAATGATGATCATACAACACAAAAACAAGGAACAAAGTTAATATACAAAGTACGTACATAACCAAAACATTGATGACATTTGACGATGGAAAATGAACGTTTTGTGAACCTACATGCATATATACATGGAAAACAACTTATTTAACATATTGGGGACCTGCTGCAGCTCGTCTAAAAGGGTCCTCCCCACACATATATACATATAACACTCCTTATTTTGAAAAAAATCCAAAGTATTGTGCAAAAGAATTACCATTTGCAACTCAAAATAGATTTGAAATGTAGTTACCTTTCTGTTCTGGACGGAGGAGTGGCTGAGAAAACGACTTCCTGTGGAGGAGAAAACTGGAGATGATGGGGAGATGATATAAGGTAGGTGCTGTGTTTATGTTTTTCCATTTAATAATGTGTCCTTATGCGACTGACGTTGACTATTTGTGTCGCTTAAGAAATCGTTGGTGTACCTACCGACATCAATGCATCAAAAAGTTGTTTGACCATTAAATGGTCAACGGATTTCAAATATATACCGATGACATGGCATTCTACGAACTCACTTACGCGACGACCAAAAAAACCATCGTCACGTAAGGACTCTTAAGTGACAGAGTCAGTGAGTCACTTATATGTCAGACTTTGGTCAGTCATATAAGCACTAGTCACATAAGAGACCTTAAATGACAGGTAATTGTTTCTCAGTCGTGTAAGACCTCTTATGTGACTAGTGCTTATATGACTACATCAAAGTACTATCGTCTAAGGCGCAATCTGGCATAGTGGTTACTCGGCGTCGTAGTGCATGTGTCACTATTGCTGGTCTCTCTTGCCACTGCCTGCCTGTGAGATTATTGGAAATAAAGGAAGCTGTCCCTAAGGCCTAAGAATAAAAAAATGACCTTGAAATTTACCAAGATTGTAGACCAAGTAGCCTACTAACTAGATGCACCCCTATTTGTGTGTGAAAACCGTGATAACTAACTTCAACTAACATAGCGACTCTAAAAGATTTGAGAATCGCAGATTAAGACAACATTGAGGAGGGAGAGTCGCAAGATGGCTTACATGTTGGGGAATTTTAGGGTTTATGAGCATATTAAAATGCTTAAACCTATTAGGGTAATCTACCCTAGTAATATAAGGCGATTCGGGATACGATTCAGCACATTTGGGTGTCAAAGTCAGAGCGGATCGCGTAAGTAGCACATTTTATCATGTGTCCACGGTTGCTAAAATGTATATGGTCTGCGGTGGTAAAATGTACTCTGTCCGCAACTGATTGGGATAATTTTCTAAGAGCGGATCGCTGGTGATGTGCATTTTAACACGCCCAAACGCGGCGCTAAAATGAACATGGTCTGCTGGAAAAAGGATCGCGACTCTTTAGCCAACACACGACCTTTCTTCTACCCGATTAACTCCCTGTATATATGAGACGAATTTTATAACAATAACTACCCTGAATTACAAAGAAAACACTACGCTATTACCAGAAACCTAACAATCTCTTTGTTTCTCGATTTCCTCAAATTCGTTAGCGTGCTTTTACTTCTACAGCCTAGAAGAAGACAGACACCAACAAACCTAGGCGAAATTACAATTGAATTATCCCATCTCGAAGACAGACACCAGCCTAAAAGTTTTCGATTGAATTATCCCATCTCAAATTTCTTGCAACCCTACGCTAAATACAAGGGTGGAAATATCAATTTCGAAAAGCGAAATTACGCAATTCAAATAGATATCCAAGCTACCATTGATTCCTTGAAGTTTTACTACCATGGATGGCTTTTTCGGAGATTTACAAGGAAGAAGAAGAAGTTGCACGAGTTTAGCCTGGTGTTGACTACTGCTATCCTGATTATAAGAATAAGACAGACACCAACAAACCAAACCGATATTTATTGATCGATGGCGAGCTTATGAGACATGACTCAAAACTTCCTAAAGCTGGATAAGTTTGAAGGCACTGATATTCGGTGTTGGCAGAAAAAGATGCACTTCGTGGTGACAAATTGGAAAGTGATGTACGTGCTATGCTATCTACCTGACAGGCGTCGTCTGACCTCTCAAATTTAAATTTATAATTTCCTTACTCTTGGCTAGTGTAGCAGCAAGCAAGGGTCGAACCCAAGGGAGCGGGTGAGGTTACTTGTTCTGTAAATAAAGCAATTGGGGTTTGTGAGTATTTGGGAACAAGTGCAAGAAAATAAAACGAGAGGTAATTCAATCAGAGAGAGTATTCGGTCTAGGGTTTTCTATTGTGACTTCGTTTATCATTGATTTCTAATTATCTGATTTTATGTTCCTAAGTTTGGTTACTCCGTTTCAGGTTATAACCTAAGGTAAGGCCGTTTCAAGCGCTTACACCACAATCTACTCCGTTTCAGGTTATAGACTTCTAGTTCTAGCAAACCTAATACTCCGTTTCAGGTTATATTAGGTTAAGTGCAACTACTTGTCCTAACGGTTTAGTATCAAACAAGCAGCCAATAAAGGGATTGAATTGCTCGGCTAAGTTTTACCATTGCAAGTATCCGCTTAGCTTCGCAATTCAATCCGAGATAAATATGCACAAGAACTAGTAGAACATAAAATAGCTTTAAGCGAAGAAACTCATAAACTACGTCACAATATATTAAAACCCTAAACCGAATGGATGGTTTAGCGACCCATGTCCATGGAACAAACAATAATAATAATGAAAAGGGAGGGATTCTTCTCTATGCCGAAGGGAAGAAACTAGAGAGAGAAGCTCTGGCCGAATTGTTGCTGCTCGATGATGTATGTTGTAGGATTTGTAGAGAGATGAGCTCTCCACGTTTTAGGATGATTATTGGCCTTGAGGAGAGGTCTTATTTATAGCAAAAGTCCTAGGGCTTCCAAGTCCGGATTTGGAACAAGTCCAAAAACGAATTAGGAAATATGTCCAAATCTTGGCTTTTGCTTGGCTTGTAAGTAAACTTAGCTTGCAAGTTAACTCGGGCAACACGTATTGCCTTAGGCTCGGCTTGGCTCGGCTTGACTCGGCGTGCACCTAAAGTGTAAAGTGCATGTGGAACTCTCGGCCAGATTGTCTGTCTTCACTTCAACTCTCGTTTCGACCATCCAAACGATCGCGTCTGCTCTCGGTGTGAACAAGAGAGTTGTAGGGAATTGAGTCACCTTTGCAATGGCATGTGGCTCGTAGTTTTCTGATCAGCGGTCCATTCCCAGCACTCCGTCGAGCGTCCAAAGGTCTAATCTGAAACTGTGATGTTTTTGGCATAAAATGCCGTCTTTTATGCGCGTTTCCTCCTAGAGCTTCCAAAACACCTGAAATGAAAAACAACACTAACAAGTAACTTGTTCGCATAATAAAGTGTCGGAATTGGTGGGATTTTTTGACTCGATGAGTCGTATAAATACGGCTCATCACTACCCTCATTCCTGAAGTTGAAGATGATGGAGCCAGGGAGTCTTTTAGGTATCGAAGCAAGTTGGAGAACGACGACTACATTGCTAGAGGTCACATCCTCAAAGGTATGTCCGATGCCCTTTTCGATATTTATCAAAATGTAGAGTTCACAAAGGACCTCAGGGATTCACTTGAATCCAAATACATGGTCGAGGATGCTTCTAGCGTCGAGTTTCTTGTAAGTAATTTCAATAATTACAAGATGGTTGATTTTTGGCCTATGATAGAGCGATTCCACGAGAGACATAGTATCTTGAGGCAATTTGGTCAACACAAGTTGAAGATGGATGAGTCCATCTCAGTGTCTAGTATAATCGACAAATTACCACCGGCTTGGAAAGACTTAAAGCATATGTTGAAGCACAAGAAAGAAGACATCTCTCTTGTGGAACTTAGAAGTCACTTGCGCATCGAAGCGGAACTTCGTGCACAAGAGAATGACAAGAAAAAGGAAGCATCAAATTTGCCTACGGTGAATATGATGGAAGAAAGTTCACAAAGGATGAACAAGAACAAATGTAAGAAAAGACCTTATAGTTAAGGAAGCAACGGTCTGAACAAGAAGCATTCTTCTAAAGGGAATGTGTGTTGGATTTGCGGAAAAGCGGGGCATTTCAAGAGGGATTGCCTTGTAGGGAAGGGCAAGAGCTAGAAGGCTCAAGGCCATGCTTTTGGTGCTAAAGACCAAATGCAAAAATCTCATCAATGTCAGAAAAGTTTAGTTTCAAGTGAAGAAACTAAGTTTATGCTATGCAGGATGATGATATTTTTTGGTGGGTTGACTTCGGTGCTACTACACGTGTATGTAGAGACAAAGGGATGTTCATCTTTTTTGTCGCTACAAGTGAAGGAAGATTATTTCACATGGGAGACGAGTCAACCACCCCTATCATGGGACAAGGCAAAGTAGAAGTAGAATTCTTTTCGGGAAAAACGATTGTTCTTACCAATGTTTTATTTGTACCAAATATTAGAAAAAATTGTTCCGGGTACTGTTTTGATTAAATTAGGTTATCGGCAAGTGTATGAAGCCGATAACTACATTTTATCCAAGGGTGGTGTATTTGTTAGAAAAGGTTACTTGTGTAATGGAATGTTCAAGCTTAGTATAAATAAAATTGTTTCTTCTCTCTTTATGAATTGTGAGCAGGAAGTTTCTACTAAGTCTTTAAATTCACATCATGATATTTCTACACTTTAGCATGCACGTTTTGGACATGTTCATTACAAATGATTGCATGAAATGTCTAAGCATGATTTAATTCCCTCTTTTGATCTAAATATTGATAAGTGTAAAATATGCACGCTTACCAAAATCAATAGGAACCCATTTTGTGATGTTAAAAGAGAGTTAATTACTTGAATTAGTACATAGTGATTTATGTGATTTTCATGCATCACCATCTCTAAGAAACAAGAATTATGTAATGACATATATAGGTGATTGTTCTAGATTTTGCTATGTATACTTGTTAAATTCAAAAGATGAGGCTTTTGATAAATTCGGAGTTTATAAGAGCGAAGTTGAACTTCAAAACGGAACCTTGATTAAAAGGTTACACACCGGTAGAGGTGGAGAATACTTTGATCCAAGTTACTTTCAATTGGTTGGTATCATTCATAAAACCACGACTCCCTATACACCACAAGAAAATGGTGTATCAGAGGTGGAGAATACTTTGATCCAAGTTACTTTCAATTGGTTGGTATCATTCATAAAACCACGACTCCCTATACACCACAAGAAAATGGTTTATCGGAGAGGAGGAATAGAGCATTGAAAGAGATGGTTAATTCCATGCTTTCTCACTCGGGTTTAAATGATAGATTTTGGGGAGAAGTCATGTTAACGGCTTTCTATTTATTAAATAGGGTTCCTAATAAAATGAGCAATTTTACTCCTTATGAAATTTAATATAATAAGAAACCAAATTTGAATCACATTCGAATTTGGGGTTGTAGGGCTGTAGTTAGACTACATATCTCTAAACGTAAGAGTTTAGGAGAAAAGGGAGTTGAATGCATATTCATAGGATATGTCCAACACTCCATGGCTTATGTAACGATCTGACTGGATTAGCCGATTCGATCCCTTATAAGCGTAACCTATCCTAACTGTCTCATGTCACCGCCCTCCTCTAGGTCACCACAACCTAGAGTCTATCACCAAAGACCATGGTAGATTGGTGACAGGATAGCTAGTACGCTAGCTTATCAAGCTAGCACGAGTACTACTCCTACTCGATGTGGGACAATTCACATTCAGAATTTGGGGCGTTACAGCATATAGGTTTTATGTTATAGAACCTAATAAGGATGTCTCGATTCATACAGTGATTGAATCAAGAAATGCCATATATGATGAAAAGAGATTTTCATCAATAAGCATGCCTAAAGATTTGAGTCTTGCACCTAGTACAAATCAAGATTCAAATGACAACCCAAATGAACAAAATTCTGAAATTTGAAGGAGTAAAAGAGCAAGAAAAGAAAAATCATTTGGTGATTATTTTCATGTCTACCTAGTGGAAGGAACTAGGGATGAGGTTGGCTCACAATACATGTATTGCCATGGTATTGAAAATGATCCTAGGACATTTGATGAAGCCATGAAATCCCAAGATGTATTGTTTTGGAAATAGGCCATAAATGATGAAATGGACTCTATCATGGGTAATAATACTTAGATTTTAGTAGATTTACCATCGGGTGTAAACCTTTGGGAAATAAGTGGGTCTTCAGGAAGAAGATGAAAGTAAATGGTACCATTGATAAGTTTAAAGCAAGATTGGTTGTCCACGACTTTAGACAAATGTATGGAACCAACTACTTTGATACTTATGCACCGGTTGCTAGAATTTTGACAATTAGATTGATGATTGCTTTAGCTTCTATTCATAAGTTGCTAGTACATCAAATGGATGTGAAGATCACTTTCCTTAATAGTGAGTTAGCGGAAGAGGTCTACATGAAACAACCAGAAGATTTCATTATGCCTGGATAAGAGCATAAGGTGTGTAAGCTTATTAAGTCAGTATATGGGCTTAAGCAAGCACCTAAGCAATGGCATACATTTTTTGATGAGGTTGTATTATCCGATGGATTCATTCTAACTCAATCGGATAAGCGTGTGTATAGCAATTTTGGCAACTCCGGAATTGAGTTATAATTTGCCTGTATGTAGATGACATGTTGATTTTTGGCACTAACCTAGAGTGCATATATCAAATAAAAGAATTCTTGTCATCTAAATTCTCCATGAAAGTCATGGGATGCGAAAATTATTCTTGGTATAAGAATAAATAGAGTAGAAGGAGGTCTAGCTCTAACACAATCTCACTCTACTGAGAAAGTGCTGAAGATGTTTAACTATTTTAAATTGCATCCGGCAAGTACTGCTTTTGATCCTTCTATTCACATATGTCCTAATAAGGTAAATCCAGTGTCTCGACTTGAATATTCAAGAGTTATAGGGAGTTTCATGTATGGCATGACTAGTACAAGACCTGACATTGCATTCGCATTGGGTAAGCTTAGTCGATATACTAGTAACTCTAGTATGCAATATTGGCAAGCGGTCCATAGGGTACTTATGTACCTTAAGGGGACTAAGAATCTTGGTCTTGTATATATTGATTTTTCTTCAGTGTTTGAAGGATATTCGGATGCAAGTTGGATTTCCAATGAAGAGGATCATTCTTCCACAAATTGATGGGTATTTCTACTTGGGGGAGGTGCCATTTCATGGGAATATTAAAATTCTTAAACCTATCAGGGTAATCTACCCTAGTAATATAAGGCGATTCGGGATAAAATTCAGCACAATTGGGTGTCGAAGTCAGTGCGGATCGCGGACGTAGTACATTTTATCATGTGTCCGAGGTCACTAAAATGTACATGGTCCGCGATGTTAAAATGTACTGCGTCCGCGACTGATTGGGACAATCTTCATAGAGCGGATCGCGGGTGATGTGCATTTTAACACGCCCAAAAGCGACGCTAAAATGAACATAGTCCGCGGGGTAAAATGAACTGCGTCCAGGGGCGGATCTATAGGTAAGAGAGGGGGGCAGCTGCCCCTAGTGATTTTACCAAAATAGCCTTAGTTTTAGTGTATTTTTCGAACATGCCCCCACTGATATTTTCAATTTGCCCCTACTATATTTTTAATTTACCCCACTTACAATTTATATTAAATCATAAATAAAAAACAACCCACAGCTTCATTAAAAAACAAAACGACAGACAATTTATATTTGATTCAGTCGATCCCTAATTTCCCCAAATTGGGGAAAACACAGAGCAAGATTCAGCGTGCGATTATTCGAGCTGTGAGAGGGAAATTTTCGATTGACGGTGTTGAAAGGTTCCCCGGAGTGCTGCGACCGTTTGAGAAGCTTGACAAGTGTCGGTGGGCGGTGGCGAGAATCAACCCCGACTGTGCGGATGGTCACATAGAGCAGAGGTATATTCTTCATTGTTTGGGTTGAATAGAGCTTCTGATTAGGCGTGAGTTTATAGATTAAAAATCTCGTGTCAAGTGTTTACATTTGCGCCTGACTGAAGAACTGAATTGCTTAAGTTGAATTGTTTAAAATCAGAAAGCAAAAGTGAACTGAGTAAAAACAAGATTCGATAGATTAGCCTTTAACCGTTCTCTCCAGCTCACAACAGCAAAAAAAAATCACAGTACAATGTTAACCCGGGTCACAATAAATCCTGGATCCGCCCCTGACTGCGTCCGTGCGAACTCTAGAAAAAGGGTCGCGGCACTTTAGCCGAGACACGACCTTTCTTCCAACCGATAAATTCCCTATATATATGAGACGAGTTTTCTCATGAAAACTACTCTGAAATACACCGAAAAATACTATGCTATTATTATAAACATAGCAATCTCTTTGTTTCTCAATTTCTTCAAATTCTTGTGCGTGCTTTCACTTCTACAACCTAGAATAAGTGTTCGATTGAATTATCTCATCTCGAATTTCCAGGCTAAATACAAGGGTGGAAATATCGATTTCGAAAAGAGAAATTATGCGGTTCAAATTGATATCCAAGCTACCATAGATTTCTTGAAGTTTTACTACCATTGACGGCTTTTTCGGAAATTTACAAGGAAGAAGAAGTTGCAAGAGTTTAGTCTGCTGTTTTCTATTGCTGCACTGATTATAAGAAGAAGACAGACACCAACATCACGGGGAGGAGTTAAGGCAGCATGCAAGAAGGAAAATAGTAAAGTATCAATGGAGGGGACCATGTGCCATTTTTCCAATTGACGAGAGATTCTTGAGTAAGATTCACTAAATGATTAATATCGTCTAGAAGAAAGAACAGACAAGCTTATAATGTTTTATAAAACTTCAACTGACAACTTTGAACCAACGGTGAAGTTATAGTCTTTTACGAGCTGGTAAAATTCATCAAAAACATTAAAAGTTCAATAAAGGCACACTTTCGATATATCTAAAGCCGATGTCCCAACATATATACAAAACATTACAGAGGTTTTAATGATACATACCCAGATATCCTTAATAGTCCTAAGATTTAGAATGCAGAACATCAGGTTTTGGTTCCTATGCTAGGCTTCCATGATAATCACCAGCAGCAGTGAGGACAACGTACCAATCCGTTCTCGTTGCACTCGTAGCACCGTTTCAATACCTGTTCCTCTATGTTGAAAATCTTGCGACTCCCATCACAGTCCATGCAAGGAATGAACCTTGCATCGCCGCATCCCTTACAGATATAACCGGGCTCTTTTGTTGGAAAACCTTTAAGCATTCTAGCCAACTCGGCCGTCTCAAGAAGCTGCTTCACCGCGTCTGCATCGCCGACGTGTTTTCCTCTAATAAACACTTGTGGCACGCTCACATTTTTGTCGCAAAATAAACCCTGCAGCTCTACCCTGTAGGCAGAATCCATTGAAATGTCACGCTCGTCTACAAGAATCCTAAACCCTCTCAATATTGTCCTCACCGTATAACAATCCTCGTACGTCCTCCTAACCCCTCTCAAGCTCGTGAAGTACACCACCACACGATCTTCGGCATCTGGCAACTCGATCATGCGATTCCTGGGCCGTAACGAAGAAGCCACCGAATCCAAAATGGCTTGCTTATTCAGACTGGTTGGGGATTTGGGGAGCGGGGGCTTCGAGACTTGGGATTCAAAGAGATTGCGTAGGTTCATGACCTTGCCTTTTAATCCAGATAACATGGTGGAAGTGTATAGCTTTGTCATGGATTCTGCTCGTGTAAGCGATTGCGAAACGTGAAGCGGTTTCTGTTGCTGCTGGGGCTTTTTCATAAAGCCAGAAGAATCAAATGTGAAGGACCTGTTAAACAACCCCATTCCCTTGGATTTCCCAGAATTAAGCTCTGAGGTTTTATCCAATGTCTCCCCCATCTAATACCAATTACAAATCCAATCCAAACCAAACCCTCAAAAACTGATCAAGACCCACCAAATCTATCAATCAATACTAACCTTCAAACCCCAATTTTAGAATCAATCAAAACCACGTTTTGGGGTTTCTTGCAATGGCGGCAATATTGATGATCAATTTAACGCCTGGATCCTGAATCAGGTGAGCAATTCGAATATTGTTGTTGATGATGATGACGAAGAAGGCGGTGGTGGTGGTTGTAAATTAGTTGATGGGCATGGCTGGTGGTGCTGAGAATTGAACTGGCTGGCCTTTTTCTTTCTTATATATTCCAGGTTGAGGTGATTTTGGTTACACGATTTTCTAGAGGTGAAGAAAAGAAGAATAAGGAGAGGAGAGAGCTGTAACATAATGTAATGGTTGTGAAAGGGGCATAGTGGAACAAATTGATTAACAAGTTAAAATGATTCTAATCAATTCAAGCACTACACGAATACATATTGAACATATTACATGAATACTTTTTAATTATGGTACATATGAATCACTTGGAGCACGGGCCACGCAAGACATCCTCCCGGATTGATACCCGAATCGTTCACTTAAGCACAGGCCATAAGACACCTCTTTATCTTGAAAACCCACGAACACGCACCTCCAACCTCCACGTATCCATGAAGACTGGCGAAGCAAGCATCACCTGCACCGCACTAAACGTCCACAAGGGACTAACAACACCTCCGAGAAGGAAGAACAACACGTACGCGCCGAGGTGGGACGAAGAACACCTCTACGAGGGAGGAACAACGCACGAAAAGCATCTCTCCACAAAATTGTAAAAAGGAAAATGCCACGGTGGGGTTCGAACCCTTGACCTTACTATTGTAAGGCAAATATTCTATCAACTCAATCACACCTTGTTAGCAAAATGATTCCAATCTTTGTTTGCCAAATTAATGCGGTTCCACATCCCTCTGCATTCATTCAAAGAATAGAATTTTTTTAAATAAATTACTTTTAAACAAAGTCATTGGTATTATATTGCTTGGATCCCGTAGGTACAGTGTTTCGAGAAAAAGGATAGTCGAACCAAATGACATACAACGAAGATTCAACCTTGTCAAGTATGCACTATAAATAGGTACAGTGTTTTATAGATTATTTTGTCCTTCCCAGAAAATATCGGAAACAGTCAGTGTTTTTTTTTAAAAATAAGATGAAATAGTCGGTGTTTGAAAATGAAACGGTATGGCGAAAGGGATTTTGGTCGAGTGGTTTTATTCTTGGCAATATGTTAAGAGGTCAAAGATTCGACTCCCCCGAGTAGCATATTTCTCCTCACTTTTGTGTAGGAGTTTTACTCCTCCCTCACGGAGGTGCTTTCGTCCCGTCTCGGCGCGGACGTGCTATTCCTCCATCTTGGAGGTGTTATCCGTTCTGTGTGGAGGTTTTGTGTGTTGTTTTACTTTTTCCCAGCGAAGGTGTTATCCGTCCCTTGTGGACGTGCTGTGTGCTGCAGATGGATGTTCCTGTCTTGCATATTCCTTCCATGTGCGCGTGGATATACTGTGTTTCTCGTCAATGCTCGTTAGGGATGCACATCCGGTCCGCACCGGACCGGCCGAAATTTACGGTTCGGTCCGGTCCAGTGGACCGAATTTTTTTAAAATCTTGGACCGTGGACCGGATCGGACCGGGTATTTATGGACCGGGACCGGACCGAGATCGAAATTTTTGTGAAAACTCGGACCGATTGGACCGAATACCTTTAATTTTACGGTCCGGACAGGACCGGACTGATGGACCAGAATTTCTGAAAAGTATGGACCGAGGACCGGACCGAAATTTTACGGTCCGGACTTGGACCGACTCGTAAATTCGGTCGGATCCGGTCCGGTTTTTCGGTTCTATCTGAAAGTGTGCATCCCTAATGCTCGTGGATTTCAAGCTAAAGATGCGCTTCAATAAACAAAAATTCAAGTACCTATTCCGAATTGGTGTCATGTGTGGCCCGTGCTCCAAGAGTCTAAGTTCACATGTACCCGACGAAGTTCTCATGCAATATAATATGATTGAGATGTAGTTGTCTGATAATTGAGATGTATGAATTGAGTTGTATGAGATGTAAAAACCCACCATAAAAAAAATGAAACGGCATGAAGCCTACACCAGTAAACTCTCCGGGAGAAAATAATTAACCAGACAAAACCAACAGACTACCCAATCGACACACCAAACTAAACAACACACTGTTAGTTTTATGGCATATAGTTTGGCAAAACTTAGTATAGTTGTTCAAGCTGTTGTTCAAGGGTAGAAGAGACAACTGTCATGGAATAAGTTGAAGCAGATGGAGCGTTTCCTAATTCAGATTAGGAAACTCAGATGACCGTTGGAAGAGTGAGGCGGTTGCTCATTAAAGGACAGAACTGAGAAGTTTCCTAATTAAGATTTGGAAACTTGTTTCAACCGACGTAGCACAACTTCGCCTGAAGATATTTCCGAGATCAGTTTTGGCAAGTCGGTGCATGGTGTTATTCGAAGATATAATTGAAGTCGGTTGCTTGCGCATGAAGCTATCTTAGTCGAGAAGATAATCGAAGGTTGCTTAATCAAGATTGAAGATTCGAATGGAGGATTATCTTTAAGAGATATGCCCAAGAGATTAGGAAAGATTTCCTAATCATATAGGCAGTTTAGTTTAGGAATCCTAATTGTTTTAGGGTTTCTACCGCACTATATAAGGAGGGCTAATGCTTCGGTATTAGTCAGCACTTACGGGAAAATTACTCACGCTCACATACATTGAAGGGAGGTGGAGGTAATCGACCGGTGAATTAATCGTCACTGGTTATTCATGGCGCTCGGATTCAATCTGTTCTGGTGCTCGGCAGATTGATCGTAGAACAATACTGAAGGTGCACGCACTGCTGTTCTGATCTGCGCAATTGGGAGAAGGCGCTGATTCTCACGGAGAATCTTTGTGGTGGATACGGAGCGGGAGCAAAGATCTAGGGGGAGACCTAGATTGCAATTGCTAGAGTGTCCGAGGCTCAGGTTGTTTAAGAGGTACTCTGTAAACATAAAACCATGTACTCACAATACTCATCATTAGTGAATTGCTATCCACCGGGCTAAGAGACAGCCCCCCAGACGAAGGCTCGTTAACGCCGAACTGGGTAACAACTTTGCTTATCGTTTTAATTTCCGCACTGCATTAATTTTCGCATAAGTTGTTCCTGTCTTTGTTCTGCACCCGACTAGAACAACATCTCATCTACCGCGGGAAGATTTCAATTGGTATCAGAGCGAATACTCGACACACAGAGTAAGATCCAGAGGTTGTTTGAGATGGATTTAAGAGAAGGGCAGAACATCACTCGTCCACCGCTGCTGGAAGGAAACAAATATGGATATTGGAGAGTGCGAATGAAGGCCTTCCTAACATCTCAGGATGAATCAGTTTGGGAAGCTGTTGAAAACGGGTAGACACACCCAGTGATCACTGAAGCCGGCAAAGTTAGCCTTCTAACTAAAGACAAGTGGACCGAGGTTTATAAGAATGCTGAAGCCGCAAACTCCAAAGCAATAAATGCTATATTCTCAGGAGTTGATGGAAAAATTTTCAAAATGATTTCCACCTGTGAGATTGCAAAGAAGGCTTGAGACATTCTGCGAACCGCTCATGAAGGTACAACCAAAGTTAAAATATCTAGAATGGAGATGGTCACGTCTAAATTCGAAAGTCTAAAAATGCAGGAGGATGAGACCATATCCGACTTCAATACAAGGGTTCTCGATATTTCCAATGAATCGTTTGCACTTGGAGAACCAATGACCGAAGAAACGCTGGTAAGAAAAGTACTGAGGTCTCTAACAAAGCGGTTTGCTATAAAGGCTCTTGCTGTCAAGGAAGCACATGATGTAAAGACCATGAGGTTGGAACAGTATGTTATAAGTCTAAATTTATAGCACTCCCGGTTACCTAAATTGATTGGGAAATCCTCATCGGAGATATATTTGGTTACATAATTATCTCCAAATATATTTCCATTCCCAATCCAGGGTTAAGATCCGGTAAGAAGTGAACTTATGGTGAGAAATAGGAATTAATTATGTCCATTGATCTTTCTTATTCAACAGCCCAGATTAAAAAGCAAAAAAATTTAAAATCACATAATTTACGCTTGTGGGGGTAATTTCGTCATACACTAATTCTCTCAAACCTTCGATCTCGTTGATTGCCAATATTGCGAAACTGAATCCTCCGGCCAGCGTCGCTTCTGAAGCGCCGTCTGCCCTACCCAGCCTCCGCGTCGTCCCCCAGCACAGCCTCCGCGAGAGCGAAGAAGCCCGAGCAGTTCGGAAAAGGGAAGGTAACTTCAGTCCAGATCGCCTACATAGTCGACCAGTACCTCTCTGAAAATCTCTTCACCCAGACTCGCTCATCGTTCAGATCTGAAGCGTCGTCTCTCATCTCCAAAACCCCAGTTCAAGAGGTATGCTCACACATCCACCTCCAGATTTTAATATCAAAATTTTAATTTTAAATGTTTTAATTTTATTTTTTTTGAAAATTTGCAGGGGCCGATGGGTTTGATGAGTCTGGAGGCGATTATTGACGAGTATGTTAGCATGAAGGAGCAGAAGCTGGTGGTGGAAATGAAGAAACGAAAATTGGAGCAAGTGAGAATTAGGGTTCAGACGTTGTTGCAAGGTATGCAGAATGTCATGAATGCTTACAATGCTTCAGCTTCTCCTGTGGTCGCTGCAGCTAGTCTCCCTGATTTAGCTTCTGCTCCGGGTTCAGACGTAGCCATAACAGGTAATGTGTCATAATTCGTAGTATATTAACCATAATACGTATTTCATAATTGATACATCGTATCTCAATTTGTAGCTCCTAATTCGTAGTATATGGATCATGATTCGTACTATATTGATCATGATTCGTAGATATGTGGGTTATATATCATAACACAGTTGCTACGTATTATACCACAGTTGCTACGTATTATAATCCATTACTGCTACGTATTATATCCCAGTTGCATGCTGAAAATGCAGTTTATTCAAAACTCTATATGGATTAGGGTTTTTTTTGTATTTACTGCTATCTTTTGCTTATGTTTTCTTACAAATCGATTTTGTGTTGTCCTTTGAAATTCATTGTATTTATTTCTGACACAATGCAGACTTGGTGAGCAGTACGTGCTTGTAGATTGCGTCACTAGATAATGGTAATGGAGGTTTGTGCTAAACCATAGATATCCGATAGCGATGAGGAGCTACTAGTTTTCAAACGTTCCAACATATCAAAGCAGAATGAAGTAAAACAAGTGTATAGACAGGATGGCCAAACGGGGAAGCAAGGATCTGGTTTCGGTGTAAATCCAACGGTCACGTTTCTAATGTTAAACCTCCTCAGCCAGTAGAACCTGAAGGTGGCCAAGCCTCATAGGGTCATAACACATGATTCGTACTATATCGATCATGATTCGTAGACATGTGGGTTATATATCATAATTCTGTCAATTTGCACTATATTGATCATAATTTGGGTCATAACACAGTTGCTACGTATTGTAATATAATTGCATGTTCTATAAAACAGCATACTTATATATTTTAATGTTGTGCTTCGGACTTAAATGATGTTGCTACGTATTATAATACACTTGTTACGTATTATAATGCATAACTGATGCGTCTTATAACACAGTTGATACGTAGTGTAGTGCATAACTGCTACGTATTATAACACAGTTGCTACGTATTATAACACAGTTGCTATGTATTATAACACGGTTGCTACGTATTATAATCCATTGCTACGTATTATAACACAGTTGCTACGTATTATACCACAGTTGCTACGTATTATAATCCATTTGCTACGTATTATAATCCATTTGCTACGTATTATAATAACACAGTGCATAACTGCTACGTATTTTTAACAAGAAATGCAAATGAATTCATTCAATCAAGATTCGGTTTACAATTCTGGCAACTGGAAACATTTTTACATGCAACAAACTGAAAGCAACAAAGTTGATCACATCACTAAGGAAAGAACAAAAAGGAGGCGATATCAGCGATTTTAGACAGCCATAGCATCACCAAAGGTGCGCATCAACAAAATGGAGGTTCCATAGCATCACGAAAGTTGCGCATCACCAAAATAAGTTAATAATGTGACAGTTGTTTTCACTCCCCTCCAAAGAACATCCACCTCCTGCAATACATAATTCGTATGATGACTGCTTCGAATGCCTCAGATTAAACCTTGGACTAGCTATAGGGACCAGATATAGGTCTCTACTCTGAAATCGTTGTCCGATGAGACGCGAAACAATATTAAAATCAACCCAAGAAAACAATCTTGAAGTTTAATAAGAAGGATATGACCTGTACATGAAAGAAAACAATCAGATGGGAAAAATGTCACCGAGAGATATCATGACGGCAAGAGTAAAATGCAAATGACAACAAGTAAAGACAAGTTGAAAGCATTTATCATACGATCCTACACAGAATGCGAAGGTGTCAATGCAAATTTAGCACTCCACAGCAAGAAGACTTAATTAAGGGCCCCCACCAGAAACATTTCTAAACAATCTCATTGAGCTTCAATTCAGACGAGGAACAACTTGAATCGCAGCGTTGCTTTTCGGTTATGCGACGGAAGGCGTCAAGATGTGGATAGGAGAAGCATGTTCTGGTCCTCATGGAGATACTGACTGGCTGATTCGACATCCTCCGCTCCGGCGCCGTTGGTGAGATGAAATCCAGATATGAAGAGACGGATTGTTTTAGGGTTTGGTTGAGATGGATAATCTGTTCTTCCCTTAATACCCTTTAAATCATAATTAGCAATTAATTAAATGCTAAAATTAATGATTATTAACAACCATCAGATCTTACATCTAATGGCTAATTTAACTTCCTATTTCTCACAAAAACACTTACTTCTCACTTGATCTTTATCCTCCCAATCTAACTAGAAATATCTAAACAAATAAATAACTTCTTAAATTAACTAAATTTCACTACAAATTTTGGGGAAAACAAACGATAACAAATTTACGAAAACATCTGTTATCGTAAGCTTTGTACGACAAGAAAACGTTAACTTATGCGATAACCGAGAAAAATTAACTGTGTTTACGTCAACTTTAACTCAACTTTACGACAATAATTTTTGCGATAACGCAATGTTATCGTAGGATTCACGCAGCGTCATCGCACAATCCACCGCTATATTTCATGTAACTAAGAAAAATACTTGTGGTTTTAGGAGACCGCCCAAATCACTCCACTATTTTTATTCCACCGCTTCAATCGATGGGGAAGAGAGGCCAGCCACCGACGAACGAACTGAATCCGTCGATTCGCACCCACCCCGTCCTCGATTCGCAGCCACCGACGAACGAACTGAATCCGTCGATTCGCACCCACCCCGTCGTCGGTCGCACCGATAAGGTAAGTTAGAGGTTTCGATTTACTTCAAGACTAGATGTAGAGTTACCAAGTATCGGTAACTTGGTGGCCGAAAGGTGTCCGCTGGCGTCGCCGGCTAAGACGGCTGTCCAGTGCCGGCATAAGATGGAGAAGCTGAGAAAAAGGTACAGATCTGAGATTCAGAGGGCTAAGTCTTTGCCTGTTTCCAGGTTTATATCTTCTTGGGTTCATTTTAAGCGGATGGATGCGATGGAAAAGGGACCAGCTTTGGCCAAACCACGGGTTCAGATAATGATGAGGATGATGATTTTGATTTGGAGACCTATGATTACCAGAATGTTGGTGGTAGATATGGTAGAAATTTAGGTAGTGGTAGCAAGGCTGGCTTTGGTTTAGTAGGTAACGGAGTTGGCGGCAGTGGAGGTTATAGCAGTGGTGGCGGAGCTGGATTTAGGATCAAGATTCCAAATGGGGTTAGCGTAGCGAAACCTGGAACGAGTTTTAGGTCAATGGGGTATGGGAAGTATGATGATGTTCCTAGTGCAAGTCCTAATTTGGGTCGTTTAGCAATGCGAGATGGCTACTGGAAATGATCGGGAGGATCAAGGGCTAGTGTTGGCGCAGCTGGTGGGAGTGGATTGGGGAAAAGAGAGAGGGAAGGAGATGGTATATCGGAAATGGTGTCTGCTATAAACATGTTGGCTGATGGATTTGTGAAGACGGAACAAAAGAAGATGGAGATGGCTAGGGAGATTGAGGTTATGCGGATGGATATGGAGACCAAGCGGCTTAATATGATTTCATATTGATCAGACTTAATATAGCTAACTTCATGTATTTACTCCTTTGAAGACTCAGATATGGGCCGTGGTGGTTATAGGGATGCTAACAGCACTCAAAGGTTAGTTTGCACCATTTTATTGTGCTCTGTTCTTTACTTTGCTTATCCAATTTTAGATATTTTATATTCAACTGATGGTAGGCATTTCGTTTTCGATCTACTCTGGCACACCCTGATATTGCCAACGCTCGTACTTTTTTACCCATGTAGATGCATCTACTAATGTATTCCTTTTTAACAAATATGTGAGGTTGCAGAAGACATATTGGATCACACTGCTTCATCAGAAGGGCAGCCACCCTGGGGACAGGGGAGCTGAGAAAGTAGTAAGTTTGGTTTTACTCATTTTACCTTATTTAAACTACGCTTTTGCATCTTGTTATATCTAAATGTGATACCAATGGCTATTGTATGTTACATTATTAGTATTGTCTTCTCCATGTATCATAATTTTCAAATACATTTCCTTCACCGTTTATACATCTGCTTAGTGACCATTTTACGTATGCTTAGCAACTATCATATAACAGTAAATTTTACATCAGCTTAGTGACCCTTTATACATCTTTGTTTAGGTCGTCTGCTTCTCATTCATGTATGCCGTGTTAATCTGCTGTGAACACAGTTTTTGTTCCTCCAAATTGTTCATGCTTTGTGTATTGTTTTCTCCTTACAATGTACTATCCTTCTGAGTTAATCTTCCGAATCTTGTATATTGGGAAGCTGACATTATTTGTAATCATTTCTTGGCAAATATGAATGACAGAAACAGTATGGAAGATTCTATCTTTGCAACTATTTCTTTTAGTGAAATTTATACGACTCTTGTATACTTATTGAACTTGTACCTCTTTGAATGTTTGCTAGTTCACGGTACTTGTAATCATTTGTTGGTAACTATGACTGTTAGTGATTGAGAAGTTTATTTTTCTGCAAATAAATTCTAGTCCTAATACTTTACATTCCGCTGAAAGTGGCTCACTTTAATTACTCTTTGTGTATGTATCTCGTGGGGAAGTTGGGATCTTCATCAGGCCAAACAAGGGGGAGCTGCGGTTCTTAGAAGCCTCACCCAGACGAGGGGTATGTTGCTTTTGCAAAGTTTTATTTTATCTGTAGTGGTTTGTACGGAAGTATGGCTTTAAGTTTTTATACTTTTAGTGCATGAGTGTTTGTTTGTGGATGAGATGTGAAAGTCACTCTTTATGTTTTTTGACATGATTTAAACCAATTTTCTCTGTATGTGTAGTTGCTTATTAGATGGATATTGAAACACTTGATAATGAACTGGTAATCAATTTGGTTACTTGTGATGTTTACTATTGTTTCATGTCCTACACTTGTTTTTTTTATCATTTTATTTTTTTTTGTATGCAATGGATTTCTCGTGATTATTTTTTATTCTTCAATGCAGGTGAAGTGTTGGCAATTAAAATGGATGGAAAAGATACGATGAAGAAGCACCCAGAGATTTCTTCTTAATGAGAATTTATACGGCTCCTAATAGTAGAAAAATAGAAATTCCCAGGATATGTATTACATTTTTGAATATTTTATTATATTTGTTAAATACAATTCATTTTGTGAAATGAAAAACAAAATTTCATCATTTAATTTCTGATTAATTTTAATAATTTAATTATTTAAATATAAATATAAAATGAATATAATATGTGAAATATAAAATTTATATTGTTATCGTAGGAGTTATCGTACCATTATTACCATAACTGTACGATGACTCTGCGATAACAATATTATATTATTGTATAGTTATCGTAAGGTTGTCGTAAAAAGTTCTCGCATAGTTATCGTATTTTCCTTACGTCAATCAATTTTACGATAACATTTAATGTTATCGCATAGTTATCGCAAAATGCATTTTACGATAACTCTAAGCTAATTTTGAGTTATCGTTTATTGTGCCCGAAATTTGTAGTGTTTCCTAATCAAATAAGAAACCCTGAACATATTAGGATTCAAGGCATCCTAACTAATTGAAACACGTGTCATATGACATCTCGTCTCTTTAAATCCACACATATACGACTTCTCTAGAACTCTCCGCAACTGCAATTCGACAAGGCGTCCACAAATGACGTAAGAAAAGCTTCCGCGAGAGAGGTAGGAAAGGAGAAAGAAAAATTTAAAGTTGAAATTTTTGTGAAATATTACCCCTTTGGCACCCTTATAATATTATTAAATGGGCTAATTTAATTTGTGAAATTTCTATTATTTCAAGTCCAAAATGGAATTGTTACAAACAATGTGTCGCGTATAATTTTGAGTATTTTAGAAAAATGAAAGGTGTCGTTTTCAGATTATAATATCAATTACAAAATCCAATAATTTTCAATATATATGTTGACTTGTATAATTGATGCATCTTATTGACTATCTACAAATCAAATACAAATAATATCAATTACAACCAGGTCAAATCAATTCACATATTTATCATGTGTGCAAAAATCTAAGTAAACATAAATGTAATCAGTTTGATTTGTAATTGTTATCTTAAAACATATTTGAATAGAATATCACATCTATATTTTCTTGAGGCTGAAATCAGTATATATTTGCATGAATCACATCGCTTATCCAAATCATATATATTCAAATTGAATATATATAATCTGCTTGCAATATAAATTGTAAGTTCCAAATAAAAAAACGCAATTTCCTCTTTAAGAAAGTCACCATCTTTACCTTGATTAGCAGCTAAAATGGCTTTGGTTGAAGATGATGTTCAAGACAAGAACAACGCCAGAAAAAACAACATTGTCAGCATGAAGAGAAAAAAGAGCAAGGGGAGGCAGAAGATAGAGATAAAAAAGATACAGAAGCCAGATCAGAGACAAGTGACATTTTCGAAGCGAAGAACTGGCTTGTTCAAGAAGGCTGGCGAGCTTTCAGTGTTGTGCGGTGCGGAGGTTGCTGTCATAGTGTTCTCAGAGGGATCCAAGCCTTACACATTTGGGCACCCTAATGTTGACAAAGTCGTGGACAAGTATCTCAATGGTGGGAATGGGAATGGAGATCACATGATGGTGATGCCTTGTGGTGGTTCATCTTTCGTGACCCAGACTCATACTGTACTTGATCAAGACTTTTATAATAATGATAACAAGCGGTCACATTTGAATCAACTGAACAAGTGTTACTTGGAGGCCTCCAGAGAGCTGGAGGAGGAGAGGCAGAAGGGAAAGACTGCGGAAGGGTCTAGGAGCTGTAACAATGAAGTGTATTTGTGGGATGAGGATATAGAGGGTATGTGCTTGGAGGAGCTTGAAGAGTTCCTGAAGTCCATGCAGGAGATGAGGGCAAAGCTTGTGGATCAATTGGAGCAAGTTACAATAATCAAAGAGGGGGGGAGCCAGTTAAAGGATGTGATGTGGTGGCAAGAGATTTCAGCGCTGGAGGATTAGTTAGGTTGGTGCCTTGCCTTCCCTTCCAGTTGTTTAAGCCCCCATTTGGCAATTGAATTGTCCCATTTTAATAACAATATTTGCTAATGGTCAATGGTTAGAGACATACTAAGACATGAAAAGTTGACTTTCCCTTCAACAACTTTTATAACTTTCCCTTCAATCACTATTCTAAAATAAGTCACGTTTTAGCAAAACAACATGCGTTCTTGGGTGTTTGGAGAGCACCAATGGCACGTGTTGATTCCATGGTTCACAAAATTTCAGTAACAAAGACTTCTTTATAGCTGCTGCTGCAACTATGACAGTGAATGAGATTGGGAGGATGCGTAATCTTATAGTTTTCATGGAAGAGGAGTGTCTAGTCAACATTAACTCTCTAACAAGGAAAATTATTTGGGGGTCTTCAAACAAAATTTGTACTGTGCATATTACAGAGAAGAGAAGGAGTGAACATAGTTAGATTATGAGAATGCAAATGATTTAAGTCTTTTTTTTTCTGGTTTGCTAGAGTTATCTTGCTGTGTTTAGGCTTTTAGTGCTTGCTCTTTTGTTCAGTGTTTTTGGCAGTGTTGCTTGGTGGTTTTCCTGGTAGATTGATTTGTTTTGTGTATAGCCCTTTCGAATGAAATTAATTTTTATTCAAAAAAAAGTTCTCTTTTGGTAACGATTATTCTTAAAGACACCGTCTTTCTAAGATCGATCTCTTTTTTCTTCGTCTTTAATTTATGACACGTTTATTTTTGAGTGCCTTTATACCTTTTGGTAAGTGCACCATTCATATGTTTGATTCTCATGCAAGGATTGCATTTGTTCTTGCATGACCTTCATGTAATTTTTTGGGGCATCCATCTAAGTTTCTTCATAAGTCTCTACTTCTCCCCCGCCAGTGAGTAATTTATACTCATTAGTAGAATACTTTGTATTTGGCTTACGTATTCTGCTTGATTCTCGGTTGAGGTTCTTGAGATTCTTGTTCTTTAACCTCGCCACTTCTAGCTGTGTCATCATTATTGTTATCTTCAACTACTTTTTCAGCTGGCTCATATATGAGTTTCATTTAGTGCATCTCCTATACCATCTATAACATTGTCTCCGTTAGAGTTTGGGAGAGGGACTGGATCCAAGTCGAATGGATTCTCTTTTGGATTATCAAGCGTCCCAACTATGGGGATATAATTAATATTTTGATCTTTAAAGAAGATAACATGCATCATTTGATAGTTTGTAAATTCTAATGATAACGGGGTTTGTATATCCGTTTTCCTTTCTTTCGAAAAACTGAAAAACACTTTGATTCTTTCTCCATTGTGAGTATTGCACAAACATGCATCTTCTACATTAGTCCCATCATCATATTTTTAGGTATTCCATTTCTTGAAAACCCCTAAAAGATAAGACTCCTCCACTAGGGCATCATAAGGGTTTAACGACTTGATGCATATGCTAAATGCATTCGCGATTCGTGCGAAAGTGAGCGAGGATTTTCTGCTTTTGTTATTTTTGATTAATAAATTGTAGTATTTTGCCTCCTTGCCTTATCTTTATTTTATTCGTGCAAGACGAATGAATCTTAAGTGCGGACACTTTGTTCACTTTTTATAGATCTCGAGACATTTCTGAACGAAGACTTTTACTTTAATGTTCGTTGTGAGTGTTTTAGCTCATATGGACAAAAGAGATTAAAAACACTAAAATAGGCAAAAAAAAATGGACCTGAACATATCAAAGTTGACAAGACTTAACCAGAGGCACCGCCTTTCTAAGGAGGCATCGCCTTGAGGAGGCGCCGCCTCCCCTGACAATAAAACGAAGACCCAAAGTAAGCCAAAAGACATGGAGGCGCTGCTTAAGAGAGACGCTGCCTTCTTAAGGAAGCGTCGCCTCCTATGATTTTTGTGACTATAAAAAGAGCTCAGGGCTCATTTCAAGCGCAACTTGGACTTTTATCAAGTCACTTCATCATATACTACGAGAAAGTTCTAATAAAAGAAAGCGAAGCATTCAGGAGCACTGAAGAAGCGTCTCGGCAAGAAGTAAAGAATAATCCCACCAACAGTCTATTGGAAGAAGTAAGGTTATACACTCAACAACTAGTTATGACAGAACTTGTAATCTTTCACTCGCCAACTTGTTGTTGACCATAACTCATGTTCAACTTTAATTATGTGTATTAATGCAATACATATTTTGTTAATAAAATGGCCAACAGGATAGTGGCATGTTGGATAAGGTGTTGTTTGCAATGCCTCAGGTCCCAGGTTCGATTCTCGGTGAATGCACTAATTTATTTTGTTGGCTTTTGTTCCTTCTGTTATCACCATTTGCTTTTGTTTGGCCCATAGGCCCTCTCTTGTATATTCAGGTGTGCCGCCGCGACTTTGATTGCGATAGTGGAGTTCTGGAGCTACGCGCTGCGGACGTTGATACATCGATAAAGTCTAATATTTGGAATGGAATCGATATGAGAGACATGCGCTTCAAATTGATAGAAAATATACTTGATAGTATTCATATATAATGATTCTATATCGAGCTGTAATGATTCATAATTCAAAAAAAATGTTTTGTTAATATTTCTTGACTACACTAAAATTGGACCATCAGAAAAGGAATAAGGAGCGTGATTGCCGAGAACCATCTGGAGTGAGCTAAGAGTAGCAAACAATGTGGTGGATGAGTTGGTTGAGCACTTACCTTGCAATATGCAAGGTCTTGTGTTCAAACCCCGTCGTGGCACTTTTCCCTTCCACAATTTTGTGGAATTTTCCTAGTCCCACTTATGGTGCGGACTCTTCCTACATCCTTCGTAGATGTTTTTTTCTTCATCTTTCCTTTCCTCTTCCTCGTCCCTTGTGGACGTTTGCAGGTACTACCCTCTCGCGGTGGCGTGCTTAATGAGCGCTAAGGTCCTTCCATGGAGGTGTTTGTCGATTCGTGGGTTTAAAGTTAGAGGTGCCGAGATGGGCTGCGCTTCATCGAGTGACTCAAATTCAAATCCGAGTGGTGCCTTTTACGTGGCTGTGCTTCAAATATGTTAGAAATATATATACGTACCCAAGAAATATCTTGTATGTGCTGTATTTTTTGATATATCTTATATGAGATATAAACCCACTGAGGAGCGCTCAAATGTTACCCCTCCTTAGAGTGTTATGTGCTACCCACTCAAAAAGCAAGTGAGTGGCCCACATGCCACCTCACTCATCCACCCAATGGGCCCGTGCTTTTGAGGTGGCAGGTGGGCCACTCACTTAGTTTTGTGAGTGAGTAACACATAACACTCTAAGAGGATGTAACATTTGAGCGCGCCCCTAAACCCACTATCATATGAAAAAAGTGAGCTAAGAGTAACCCTCTGATTGTGAATTTATTACATTTTTTCCTCTGTTTTTACAATTTATAATAATAGTAATACATTAGATTTTTCTTTTTCTCTTTCCTAAAATTTCCTTTTTTCAGAGCCAGAGCGACGAGAACTTTCCCAACCTCTTTTGTTCGTCTTTCAACATATATTGTTGGCAGTGAACAGCAAGTAATCATATGGAGAAAAATGGTATTGCAGCGTTGGCAGAGAAATTCAATGGGCAGATGGTCTTTTCAATCAAAGAAGAAGGTTTGGAAGGATGCAACCGAAGAATACAGATGGGCAGTAGTGGCGAAACTATCCACTGGTGAAAGCTTCATTGTCATGGCGCTTGCGAATAATTTGAAGAAGGCATGGAATATGGAAAAAGGGGTAGTCTTTGATGAGATCCAAGGAAATATGGCAATTGTGAAGGTCAATGAGAAAGCAAAGCTGGATTATGTGCTAGACGAAGGCCTATGGTCACACCAGAACCAATTATAGTCATACGTACTGCGAAGATGGGAAATCGGACGCAACCTGTCGGACTTAAATTTCAGCAAGGCGCAGTTGTGGGTACAATTACACAACATCCCAGTAGAGCTCATGAACAACCAAATCATTGAAGGGATTGCTGAGACGATTGACGGAGTTTGCAAATTGATGCCGGAAGAACAGGATGAGAGAAAGGAAATTTGGGCTTGCGAGGATTGAAATCAATATCAATACTACTATCAAGGAAAGGGTGTAAATGATCTATCGACCCTCAGGGCAATGTTGTAAAAAAACGCTAGGCGTTAGGGGCATAGGCGGAGATTAATCGATTTTATAATTTATATTTTTTAAATTATAAAAATTAATAATCATATAAAAATTATTATAAATATATTTTATTGTAATTTAATATATATATATAAAAAAATCTGATAATAAAGATATTTTAATAGTTTACCAAATATTAAATTGATATACAAACAGAGGCCGGATCTGGTGCAAAGTTTAAAAACAGTGCAAAAGACAAACTCATCTAAACCATTCATTATGGAAATTCAATGGCTGATGTTAATAAGATTAAATAAATTAATAACTGAATTTTATACGTGTATCTCTCCATAGAAGGGTATAATTGACCCAACAAAATTCAATACCAACCCCGTATCTCTCCTCCTCCAGAATCCCGACGATTCAAAAATCGTCGGACTATATTGGCGAATGATCAGATTCGGCGGAAACGTTATTCAAAAACGGTATCGGCGATTCAAAAACACAAACTCAGTGCTTCTAACCTACGCGATTCGTCAAAGAACAATTTCTAGGGTTGTCGGACTATATCGGCGAATGATGGTGAAGGCGGAAACGATACGTAACCCTAATTCAGTTCATTAAATTTAGTTTATTGTGCATCGATCATGTAGCTATGACCGTTCTTGGTGTTGCTGAAGTGTTTTGTAACCTATGACTGAGTTTCCGAACAATTGTGTTTGTGAACCGAGTACCCAATTATCTAATTCGTCAAAAGCATTTTAAAATTCGTCGTCATGAGTTTGATGTTAGTCACTGTTGTACGTACTGGAATTTGTCAAAACCTTACATAATTCATCAAAAGTCTCATAGTTCGTCGTGTTAGGTGGTTAGATAATTCAGTCTCAGTAGATATCATGGGGTCAAGTGTATAATTCGTCAAAACTAATACATAATTCGTCATCCCGGTATTGACCTTAAATCATTATCCATTTGTTTGATATCGCGCAAAAGAAAGTCATTCCAATCTAAAGACACTTCAGATGATGCACATGCTGCTGTAGGAAAAGTTGTAAGGAAAAAATTGAAATTAGTTAGGCCTCAACCGGTTCAACGTCCTTCTAAGAAACAAGATACTGACCTTGTTGGTGTTTATCCATATTTGGTGATGAATCTTCTAACCTGAAGAGTATAATTTTGGGTGCTTGCAGATGTTCAAAACAAGTCTATTTCATCAAAAGGTACCACATCGGCGAGTGAAAGTGACAGTAGTTTTGAAGAAATTGATAACATTCGTCAACCAGCTCAACGGTCTTCTAAGAGCAGTAACATTCAAAAACCAGCTCAACATCCTTCTGGCGCTTGAAACCTTGACGGTGGCACAACAGATGTTTTAACTTTACTACACCATCACTGCAGATTGTAGTGCACTTTGACAAACTATGTGCTGAATGTGACGAATTATATCTGTAGTTAGTGTAATCAGCCACACTGTTCACATTTCTCAACTTGTTCGATTATACTATATTTTGAATTCCATTTCTGAACAAATTTTGTCACTCAGGAAAAGAATCCCAAAACTCAGGGGAATATATATATCTATTGATATCATGACAAACTATAAAATGGTAATGACGAACTACATAATGGTTATGACGAACTATAAAATGTGATGACGAACTATATAATGATGATGCCGAATCTGACTATAGAAACAGTGAAAGTTTTAATAAATGAATGTGTCTGTGTTCATATGATGAAAACAAGATACAATAAAAAGTTTAATAGGTAAGTAATTCATCGTGCAACTATGTGAGGATCATCATTCCCAACATGCTCTTGTGCATTCACATCTTTCCTTCGTCTTTTGGCGCTTGAAACATTGACGGTGGCACAACAGATGTTTTAACTTTACTACACCATCACTGCAGATTGTAGTGCACTTTGGACGAACTACGACACTGAATCCAACTATGTGAGCATAATTCTCGTCTTTTATAGATACCTTTGACGAATTATGTCATAGTTTGTCAAAAGTTCCCTATTATTCGTTACTTTTTCCAACGAATTATAGTGCACTTTTGACGAACTATGACATAATTCGTTGAAAGTATGCTATAATTCGTCGGGTTTTGAAACTCATTGTTGCTATGCTTAGGAACCTACGCGACACACTGCTAAGCTTTCTTCACAAAGTAACATATCATTTACAAACAACAATCGAATGCATCGCATAGCATAGCATCGCCAACTCGATGTATGTCACTATCATCACATCGCATAGCTTTTCATGTTTTTCATTCTCTTCGATTTCCGTCGTCCATCAAAATCTCCAAATCGAACTCTGGCATCGAGCATTGTTTACTCCTAGATCCATCCACTACACTCCATCTACTTAAACTCAATTTGATATCAATCGATCTGATTGATTTCATATTAATATTCAGATTGTTGCGCCGAATCTTCTAGGGTTTCCATATCACTGCGACTACTAATTTGTAATTTCCTTAAAGATAGTGTAAAGACATAATTGCCCTTATTTTAATTGATATTTGAATTTAAACTGATTTTGTTCCAATTAATCCGATCCATTGAAATGTCAAAATCAAGGGATGTGATTAGTTTTTATTTTTTACAAAAATATAGAATTTGCACCGGATCCTTTCTCTATACAAATATATGTAAACTATGTAAGAAAAATAAAAATAAAAATAAAGGAATTTTTTCATTTTGATCAAGAATTTGGTCATCTGGTTAACGCTTAGGCGGATTTAAATCGCGACTTGGCGGCGACTAGGCGAGTCTAGGCGGATCTAGACGGCGGCTCCACGCCTATAAATCGTATGACCTTCCAAACCTTCTAATGATCGATTAATCGGACGGATTCGTAAATTTCACCTTCTAGGCGGGTCTAGGCGGGAATTTTTAGAACACTGCCTCAGGATCATTAACCCTCTTTATGCGGAGGTGCACGTGACATGTATTTGATGACATAATATAGTATTTAATGTTTGTTAGATTCCCAATAAATGTTAATTATTCCAATAAATTTACTTGATTGGTGCTACTCCCTAAACATTTAAAGTTTATCCCAGTGTTACTAAAACCGGACCGGATCGGCCGGTTCGATCGGTTGGACCGGGAACCAGTCACCGGACTGGTTCGGTTCTTCAATTGGACCGTTTTACAGTCAACCCGGTCAGTTGAACCGGTTGGTTGAACCAGTTGACCCGGCTAATTGACCCGATTTTCATTAAAATGGTTATTTGATCGGTTCAATCGGTTAGATTTGGTCTGAAAAATTATTTATTTATTTTGACTTAGACAAGACTCGAACCTAGCATTACTCTATAATTATCTCTTCTCATTCCACCAAGCCAAACTTGATTCTTGTTTTATTATTTGTTTCATTGATGTATATTCATTTAGCAAATCTATAAAATTTATTACTTATTATCAATTTAACTAGAAATTCAATTAGTCTTACAAATCTCTTAATGTTGTGACTTGCAAATTAAGACTAAAATTGTTATTGTTGTTCTATTATTGTTGTATTATTGATTTGTACTTTATAAAATTCTAAATTTGACAATTTGTTATGGTATGTTGTTGTAATCTGATCATAAACATTTAATATTTGTTCAAGTCATAAATATGTTAAATTATAATATCATATATAAGTATTTTATTTTTTAATACGTGCGGGTCAAATCGGTTCAACCCGGTTGAACCACTGACCCAGCGACTTGACCGGTTCGATCCACGGTTCGGTTTTAATAACACTGGTTTATCCTGTCAAAATATACTACTTGTCATATTCTATTTTTATTACCTTATCAAAATCTTCAGCTTTTGAAATATCTATCATCATCAATACCTTCTCTCATCTTCTAAAAGCTTCTACCACCGCCTTACAAGTTTCAGCAGCACCTTCCCACATCCGTGTCTTCTCCCCCTCGCTTTGCCTTCTCCTCTCCACCCCTTCGAACCGCATCTCCTCTCCCCGCTGTTTCCTCCCCTCTCCCTCTTCCCTGCCAACTCTTCTCCCCGTCTCACTCGGCTGCCTTCTCCTCTCCTTCCATCTTTGGATTCGGTTAGTCTTTTGGATCTGAGGGATGTGGAGCTGTTGGAGGCCTGGCAGCGTGTTGGTGCTTGGCGGTGGGTGGCGGTTGTGCCAGGTATGTCGGGACTGTGGGAGGTTAGCTGCGGTTAGAGGTGAGACTTTTGGAAAATGGGGCGGTTGGGGTGTAGATGAAGGCGGCGATGTGGGGCTTATTTGGTGGTAGTGCGCTCTTGATTCGCTGGATGGACTTCGACGCCACTACCATGGGACAGGGGTGCCTATCCTGCCGTTGTGTATAGTAGTTTTTGTTGGTTTTGTTTATATTTGGTTGCACGTGTTTGCTGTAAGTTGCTTTCTGTCAGGATGGTATGCTTTCTCCCTTGGGCGTGAGGTAAAGTGGATTAGTTGACTGTTCCCAGCTAGACGAGTTTTCCTAGCTCTGAAATCCTCCGTTATGCCTTTCTGGAGTTGAGGTGGTGTGCTTTCCTTGATAGGAAGCTGATGCACTACAACTTACATGTGTCGCCAAATCCAGTTGAAGGCATGCGCTTACGTGAAGATTGCCGAAGAGTTCCTTTCTTCGTTGCGTTCTGTCAGGCGTGGAACTAGTTCAAGAAGTAGCTGGGTAGTTTTTTTAGTCTTGTATGTATGTTTTTTAGATGTTGACTGATTTTGGTGTTGTTGCTGGTTGTAACTATGTTGTTGTATTTGTTTGTAGTTTTGCTCAGCCCTTGCCACCCTGTGTTGTTGGCATGGCTGATTGGTGTTGTGTTTAGTATTAGATGTGTGTCCCCAGTTGTTTGTTGTTAGTATCCTTGCCTTTTATCAAAAAAAAATATCTATCATCATAAATTTAAAATAAAAAAATAAATATAAAATTTCAATTTGTTGTGAAATATAAGGATTTGTGAGAACTCAAATGAAGAACATGTATATATGATGAGATGAAAGAAGAGTGAAGGAGTATTTCTTATTGATATTGATCTTTACAAAATGATCCCTTTATATAGGGTTACATGGGATATATGGATAGACTCGGAATCAATGTAAGAATTAAAAAGAGATACATGAAAGGCTAAAGGGCATAGCCATGTAAATGGCCAAAGGTTATCCAATAATATTCATAACACTCCCCCTATGGATGACTCGTACAGATATTATGCCTCATTAAAACCTTACTAGGAAAACCCTGTGGGAAAAATCTAGTGAAGGGAAAAGAGTACACAACTGTCCATTACGCATACATGTTACCTCATTAAAAACCTTATTTAGGAAAACCCAAAGGGATAAAACCTAAAAGAAGGAAAAGAGTGTAACGCGTATTCTCCCCCTCAATGTGGCCTTTAACATAAATCTCTAAGTTTTCGCATGCCGATTTTATAGACCAATTTTTCAAAGGGAGTTGTGGGAAGTGCCTTTGTAAACAAATCGGCTAAGTTGTCACAAGAACGAATCTGACAAATATCAATTTCCCCGTTCTTATAAAGTTCATGTGTAAAGAAGAACTTTGGAGATATGTGATTCGTTCTGTCCCCTTTTATATAGCCATTTTTAATTTGAGCTGTACAAGCAGCATTATCCTCAAATATAACAGTAGGGCTTTCTTTGTCGCCTAAAAGACCACATGATCCTCTGATATTATGGATTAAAGACCTCAGTCACACACATTCACGAGTTGCTTCATGAAGTGCTAATATTTCAGCATGATTAGAAGAAGTGGCTGTAAGGGTCTGTTTGGTAGATCGCCAAGATATGGCGGTATCACCAAGATATGGCGGTATCACCATAGGTAAATACATAACCCGTTTGTGACCGCGCTTTATGAGGGTCAGATAAATACCCGGCATCGGCATATCCAATTAATTCTGATTATGAGCCTTTTGAATAAAATAAGCCCATATCAGTTGTTCCTCGAAGATATCTTAAACTTTGTTTAATGCCATTCCAAAGTCTTCGAGTTGGAGAAGAACTATGTCATGCTAGTAAATTAATTGAAAATGCAATATCGGGCCGTGTATATTTAGCAAGATACATTAGTGCACCAATAGCACTAAGATATGGTACTTCAGGACCAAGTAGTTCTTCATCCTTTTCTCGAGGACGGAATGGATCTTTTGTCACATTAAGTGATCGAACAACCATAGGCGAACTCATTAAATGCCATTAAATGCATTTGGAGTCCTTCTAAGACCGACAAACTCAATAAAAATCTGAATGTTTTTGCATCCATGACCGGTGAATATGTCTGTTCATAGTCAATGACTGGCCTTTGCGAGAAGCCTTGTGCTGCAAGTCGTGCTTTATATCTTACGACTTCATTTTTCTCATTTCGTTTGCGCACAAATATCCATTTATAACCAACATGTTTGACATTCTCGGGTGTTATGGAAATTTTCCAAAGACTTGGCGTTTTTCAAGTGAATTCAATTATGCCTCGATGGCACTTTTCCATTTTGGCCAATCATGTCTTTGTCGGCATTCATTAACCGATCTTGGCTTAAGATCCTCATCTTCTTCTGTAATATTTAGAGCCATAGAATAGGCGAATATATTATCCACTGTAATTTCTTTTCTATTCCACCTTTTCCCTGAAATGACATAATTGATCGAAATTTCTTCATTGTCATCAGTTTCAGTTATCTCATTATCTTTCAAAGAAGTCTCTTCATGATTCATATCATTTTCTTTTGGAATAGTGGTTGATGCATTAATTTGGTTATCTTGAACATTTCTTTTTCTAGGATTTTTATCTTTGGACCCAATTGGTCTACCACGTTTCTGTCGTGCTTTAGACTCACATGCTAATTTATTTTCAATATCTTCATCAGGAAGATTTATTTTGCAAGGAGCATTGAAAGCTGGTATATGTGATTTTGTCACTGTTTTAACATTTGTGAATGCATCAGGCAATGTGTTTGCCACACTTTGTAAGTGGATAGTCTTTTGAACTTCTAGTTCACATTGATTTGTACGAGAATCAAAATGAGACAATGACTCTGCATTCCAAGATATTACTTGTCTTTTGTTTTCAGGCTTTATTTTATCTCCCCATAATGCAAGGAAATTTGTCTCATCAAATTGACAATCGGCAAATCGTGCCTTAAATATGTCACCTGTCATAGGTTCCAAAAATTTGATAATGGATGCATATTCAAATCCCACGTAAATCCCTAATCTTCTTTGGGGTCCCATTTTAGTACGTTGGGGCGGAGATATTGGAACATAGTCTGCACACCCAAAAACTCTTAAATGAGAGATATTTGGTTCTTGGCCACTAACAAGTTGCAAAGGGGAATATTTATTATTTGATGTTGGCTTTATACAAATTAGTGATGCAGCATGCAAAATTGCATGTCCTCAAGCAGAACTAGGTAATTTAGATCGCATAAGTAATGGTCTAGCTATCAATTTTAGTCTCTTAATAAAAGATTCTGCTAAACCATTTTGAGTATGGACATGAGCAATCGGATGTTCAATTATAATTCCAGTTGACATACAATAGTGTCATTAAAAGACTGAGATGTAAATTCTCCCGCATTATCCATATGGATTTTCTTAATTGTATGATCTGGAAATTGCGCTCGTAATTTAATAATTTGAGCAAGCAACCTTGCAAATGCCATATTACGAGTGGATAATAAACAAACATGCGACCAACGGGTCAATGCATCAATAAGTACCATAAAGTACTGAAATGGTCCACTTGATGGGGAACTAGGTCCACATATATCTCCTTGAATCCGTTCTGAAATGGTCTGTATTTGGCAACGACGAGACTACATCACTGCTTCTCAGTATTTTCCCATCTCTTAATAAGAATTCATCGCTTCCTGCCAGTTGACGTAGCCAACACATTGTTGGTGAACCACGTAAATCTTGTGTCATTTCTTTCAGTTCTTACTTCTTCGTAAGTCGAATCACATCACTACGTGCTTCCGTCACAAAAAACTGGTATCAGAGCTTGATTCGTTTAGGGTTTTGTGATTTCGACTCGAATATGCCGGTTATAAATGTGAAAATCGACACGTTTATTGGAAGGAATAGTTTTGGATTATGACAGATCAAGATCGGCACCTTACTGAAGCAGTAGAGTGTGTCACTATCTTAGATGAAAAAAGCAGACCCAGATGACGAAGAGGTGAATATCCTAAAGGAGAAGGCATTCAATATTGATGCTATGTTTAGCTGACGACGTCATCACTGATGTTGCTATTGTAGGTGGAGGCACTAATGTAGTGCAATTTGGAGTAGAGGTTGCTCATCGGGCACTATGCGCAGTGCAGCTGAAGCACAGACGGTGCTCATCTAGCATTTGGCGCAGTACATCTGGAGCAGAGTCGGTACTCATCGGTCACTAGGCATAGTGCATATGGAGCATATGTGTTGCTCAGTCCGGCGCTTGGCATGCATCTGACGTTTCGAGTAGAGGCGTTACTCATCGGTCACTTGGCATAGTGCAAAGCTGGTAGCACGAAGACTACAAATACATCTGATGATACATTTGTTACGCATATTATTTGGGGATTCAAGTCAATGTGGAGATTTGTTAGGATTCACTGAATCCTAATATGTTCAGGGTTTCTTATTTGATTAGGAAATCTAATTAATTTAGGAAGTTATGTATTGGTTTAGATATTCCTAGTTAGATTGGGATTGGAAATGTATTTGGAGATAATTATGTAACCAAATATATCTCTGATAAGGATTTCAATCATTTTAAGTAGGTTTCCTAATTAGTTTAGGTAACTGTGAGTGCTATAAATATAGCCTCATAACATACTGTTTTAGCATGTTAGTCTCTGTATCCAGCAACGACGAGACTTCATCATTGTATCTCAGTATTCTCTCTCCTCTTAATATGAATTCATCTCTTCCTGTCCGGGATGTAGGCAACACATTGTTGGTGAACCATGTAAATCTTGTGTCGTTTCTTTCAGTTCTTACTTCTTCGTAGGTCGAATCACATCACTACGCGCTTCCTTCACAACACAATTGAAGATTCAAAGTCTCAAGAGATGAGATGTTATGTATTAAGATATTCATGAGATATTTGTAAGATGTAAACGCACAATCAAAAAAGCATGTTATAAAATTGTGTATTGGAATTTTAAAAGTGTTTATAATAAAAATATGGTATATATAGTAAAAAAATCACTGCTTATAACAAACGACTCTTAAATTTTAGGGAAAATTGTAAAAACATAACCTGAACATCATTCTGTTTCAAATCAGGTACCGAACTTTCTTAATTTTTAGTTTGCTTACTTTTGAACTAATATGCAAACATAAATTAACACCGTTAATAAACTACGTTTACTTTTTAAAAAAACATAAAATAATAAAAACTAACTTGCTGTTGCGTTTGAGGTTTTATTGTTGGTCAATGTAACAGGCTAAGGATTAAGGTCATAGATCCAACAATTGACGACAGGGTCAATCGGATTAACGCCATAGATCCCACATAGCATCTTTAAACTCTTTTCATTTGTTAACAAATATCTGCTCAATGTGTCTTCAGTTCTAATGGCTAGTCTCGTTGGACAGTTTCCTGGTATGCTAGCTTGACTGGTTTTATTAACCATAAGTCGAGAATTCAACTTATATCTCTCCTCATCTTCGTTAGGTTTTGGCTCGTTTCCGCATATTATTGATGCCATTCGACACCCTTTTGCCCTCTCAGGTACAATATTCGTGCATCACCGCCGAAACCCCTCGGAAATGCAGAACTAGTCGAAACATGGCAAAAGAAGCAAAAAGGAGCCAAAAGATGATAATTCGCAGCAAGGTTGTCCCGACCACCCTGAGCCGATAGTCAGTTCCGACCTGACGATCTTGAAGTGCGTCTCCTTCACGCTCGAGCATGAACGATGCCGATTCGATCAGAAGGTAGATTCCTGCAATCTCCGTAAGGACCCGACCAGTGTAGACAAATTGGTTTCGCCCGAGACAACAACTTGGAGTCTAGGTAGGACCCTCAGTCTGCACCTATAAATACAGACACCCGGCCTTCGCGGAAAGGAAGCTGCGCACGCGAGACTCCTGCAAAGGGTTTCCGTGGAAGAATAGGGTTTTCCCTCCCGGAGGGGACGATCGTCCAGTACATCTTTCCCTCTTGCACTCCTTTACTGTTTTATTGGTTTTCTGTGTATCGGTTCCATGGAAATGAGCCCTAAGTAGTCTCCCTTATTTTCTGGGGTTCTATGGAACCCTCCTTTGTACATAGCAATTTTAATCTTAATACACCTTGTTAGTGTCGAGTTTCTTTTCAGGGTTGTATTTCACTTGTTGTTATTGTTGTACTAAGTTCATAGGTGTCCGAGGGGATCTCTATGAACATAAGGTAAGGACCATCGGCTATGAACTCGAGGGGGTGACACCGGTCCGGAGTGAGTGGTTACGCAACGAGGGTTGGTAGCCACGAGCTTTGAACCGGTCGTGAACCAACAATACCGAGGGGTTGAGGTTCATGTTTCAGATACGTCTCATGCTAGTTTTTACCAGTCCAGAAGAAGGGCCTGTGCGACGAGGGTTGGCAGTCGATAGTTCCGAGCTAGACGTAGGCCAACAATATCGAGGGGTTGAGGTCTACGTGCGAGATACACCTTCCTCTATTCGTGAAAGTAGTCGAGTGGTGAAATCTGTTTAGATAGAAACTTTAGCATGTGTCGACCTGTAAAGACTCTCACGCTGTATTGGCTTTCGAGTGACTAGAGTTGTGTACTTAGGAGGTGATAAGTCGAGTTTTTGACTTATTAATTGCCATATTTCACTAAGGCTTTGTTTCTTTCCCGGCTTTATTTTTATGTCATTTAACACTTATCTACATTTCAGGTAGAAAACAACTCTCCTTCAAGGTCAAAGCCGAGAAACAAAGATTTAAAGGAAAACCGAAGTTTTGGGGCAAAAAAGAGTAGATAGAGGCCTCAACCGACCGGTTAAGGAAATTCCATAGGACCAACTGGTCGGTTGCATGAGGATGCCAATAGAGTTTCTCTCGCACACTCCCAACCGGTCGGCTAGAAAATCAGTCGATCCATTAGAAACTAGATATCCAAGGAGCTTGCTCTTGCCCAACCGTTCGACAAAAGAACCAACCGATCGGTTAGGAACACGCCATTCCAAAGCTTGCTCTCGCACGCTCCGAGTCGGTCGGTTGGCTAACCAATCGATCGGTTCAACCCTCCCCGGCTCACCCCAGTTGCTCTCGCAAGCTTTCAGTCGGTTGGCCTGGGAACCAAAAATCTAACCGACCATTTGAGACCTCAAGCAATGGACCCTAGAGTAAAAACAACTAACCGACCAGTTAGGCGAAGGTCTGAAGTTCCAACCGACCGGTTGGAACTGCTTCTTCAGGAAAATTAATTCTGGACTATAAATAGAAGAAGATGGTTTTGACATGGGTGTGCAGACTTTTGGAGAAAAAACAATTGGAGAAAAGGTCAAGGAAGATCCATCAACACAAGGGAGACTAGAAGTGGAGATTGAAGACTAAAAGGGGAGATTGATCACCTTCTACCTTCTACTATTCATCGTCTACTCATAGTTTCCATTAATCAAGCTTGTATTTGCTTGATCACAATTTGTAGTGAGTAGTCCTTTGTGTTTTGAGGGTTTAGAACCCTCCTTGGCATTGTAGATTATTTTATATACATTGAAATTCATGTGGATGATTGTTGATTTCATTTTCTCTTATGTTATGAAAATGTTATGTTGCAAGGTGTTTGATAAAATGCCTAAGTGACAAATTAGACTAAAACTTGAACCTATAACTCGAAAGGGCTAGGTAATGGTTTTTGAATGGAGAAAAATGTCTCATAACTTAGTTTGTCATGAAAGTGAACAACTAGGATATGAACACTTAACTAAAACCTAACTGCTATTTCATTGTTTGGTCTTGTAATGGAAGTTAAGGATCAGATTAGTGAATTGGAGTAAGTCAGTAGTCTTGAATGAGTGAGACTCCACTTTTGATGGTCTAGAACTTGGTAGAATGTCAATGGTAGTTGATCCTCTCTAAGTGCTAGGCTAGGTTAAGGAACAATCAACGATTAATGCCATGAATGACTTTTATTTGATCATTTGAGTTGCTATGGAGGGGGATAACCCTTGAAACTCCTAATATCCATTTTACAATCTCTAAATTGTCTTGTCAACTAGGATTAAACCATAAATCGATTTCAACCAAATTCGATAGGAATAGCCGAGTAGAAAATTTGATAAATCCTAGCGTATAATCCAATGTCTCACTTGGGTTCGACCCGGTACTTAACCGGTCTATTAATGTTTTGACATACTATCGACCCACTTTTGCTTGACGTTATTTTAGAGGTAATTAAAAATAGCTTGTCAGAAGGGGGAAATAGATGCCCTGGGAAACGCCTTCTTTAATAATCAAACTCCCACTTCATTTACACTGTTTTCTTAGTTCATTAAATACACCCAAACCAGTCGTAACTTGAAAAATAGACAGTCTAGAACAGGATTGAATAGTGTACTCATGTTTTGGTTTACTCCTCGGACGACCCGGTACTTATCGTTTATAAATATTTTTAACTAAGTAGAAATCAGACCACGAAGTATTGCGATGTCAATACTCGCATTCTATTAAACATTTCTAATCGATGATATCGCTTCTGAAGAAAATGGATGTTTATCAGTTGATTTCTTTCCCTTTACACTGTGATGTCCGTTGTTTGGAGTCACTTCTAAAAATTCCATCTGCCGTGCAGCTTCATTCACACCTTCACCCCGTTGCCAAGTGTTGGATCTACGTTGGTAATGCAACTGATCTTTAATATGATAAGTCGACCAAAATAAAATCCTAAACGGAATAAGTTATGTTTTACTATTTTCTGTTTTTTAAAGTAAACGTTGTTTATTAACGGTGTTAATATTTATGTTTACATATCAGTCCAAAAGTAAGCAAATTGAAAATTAAGAAACTCCAGTACCAGATTTGAAATGGGGTGGTAGTGCAATTTCCTAAATTATAATATAGACAAAAATCTTAATAGTGTTATAAATATTGTCATTTAATTGGATGACTTTTAACTTTTTGATGTATCAAGTTGTGTGCTCCATGAAGTCTCCGATGGGGTACCCAATGATGCGTCATTTATATTTATATCGTTATTGCTAGTCTTTTGATTGTCCTCATATGTATATGGGTCATTTGTAAATGATTTTAAATCATCGACAAACAATACCATTCTCTACATTTATCTCTTCATGTTCTTCTCCATTTGAATTTCATCCACATCCATAACTTCGCAAAATGTTATCAACACAATTTCTATAAGAAACCCAAATCCCAAGGTATTGATACATACACGATCCTTTTTCTCCCTATTCTCATTATGATGCGATGATGAGAATTTTGAATCCAATTATGAAAAATCTTAATACCGCCTAGCATTATTTTATGTTTGTAGCTTAGCATGTATATTTTAAATCAAATTCTTTTATGTTTATAAGATGTATATGTTGAATCCATTTCATTTATGTCTATATCATGCATATTTTTATCTAACTATGTTCTTTAAACTACTAACATTCTGAATTTTATACGTAATTAAAATATTTTTCCTTTTTATGTTTACAACATGTATATTTTCAAATAATCATGTATTCTACATTGTAATTTAAATGTGACTTATATTTATAGCACTCATCTCATCATTTTCTTTTATGTTTACATTATGTATATTTTCTTCTAATCATGTTCGTCAAATTAATTGACATGCCTAATTGTATGTGACTAGTGCATTACGTTATTAATTTATTACTTGAATATAGAGAAAAGATCACATGAGAAGTGTATCTTTTGGTTAGAAATGAGAACTAATCTCATCTGTTCATTTTCTAATCTAATGGTCATTAATAAACCGGCATATTTCCGCACAATCGTCGTTTTTAATTAGAATTAAGGGTAAATTAGTAATTAGTTTAAACTTAATCGTTAATCAATCGGCGTTCGGCTGGCCATGATCGGGATGAAAACCTTCATCATCGCCCATGGAAATCACATCCCACTGCTCGGAATCACATCGCCTGTGTAAATCAGTCGACAGCAGTCGACGTTTTGAGTTTTGGGGAAGATGAATAGTAATCCGACTTGCCGTGCGTCCTGCCTTTACATTAGGGTCGCGCCCAGTGTTTACATTAACTTGTTAATGTCTACGTTGGGCGCGGCTAACTTGATGTAAAGGCAGGACGTGCGGATGACTGAGTAAAATGCTACGAATAATCCTTTGAAAGTACGAATTATGTATATAATTACTACGAATTATCCTTTGTAAAGGTACGAATTATCCTTTAATCTGACCAAAACATGATTGCTACGAATTATCCTTTGAAAAGGTATGACTTATCCTTCGAAAAGGTACCAAAATAGAGTACTACGAATTTTGTATGTAATTACTACGAATTATAAATTATATTTCGTAGCTTTTCAAAGGATGATTCGTAGCATCTCAATTGACTGGGCCCAAACAAGACATTAACGTCGCGCCCAAAGTAGACATTAACTGGTTAATGTCTACTTTGCGCGCGGAGAACGTAATGTCAACGTGGGGCGCGCGGCGCCTTCATCTTCCCCAGGGAAATTGGATCGGACTGGTTTTTTCTCCGGTAGCATCTGGTTTTTCTCGAGCAGCGTATCTATTTCAATTGGGAGTCATCGCCGAGTCCCCGAGCCGCCGAGTCGTCGCCGTTCACTGTGATTAGCGGAATTCCTATATTGCCCTTAAAAATAATATTAGCGTGTTTTAAATGACGAGATTAGAGAAATAACAGGATTAATATGGGCCATTGATCTGATTAATTGCATGGTCTAGCTTAGTTCTCATTTCTCACCGTAAATGGACTTCTCACGGGAATTAGACTCCTTGAATATAATTCATGTTACTTGCATTGTTAGATGTTACAAAGTTTGATGTCAATAATTTTGACAATTTTGATTTGGCGTAGATTCGTGAAATCTGACTTAATGTTATATATCTTTAACATACTGTAAAATAAGGAATCAACAACAAGGAAAAAGTCATGATATCCCTTTGTCATCATCGTAATGAGGGATTGATATGAAGATTTGACGATCAAAGATCCTTAAATCCTTTGAAAAGATTTATAGGAAAGGTACGATCACCAAGAAAAATAGGATAATGATCTCCCTAAAACTCGATTTGCTTGAATAGACTTCCGTTAGTTTGCAATATTATAGAAGTGTAAGTGAGTATAATTCTGCAATATAAAAGGTTACTTTTTAATGAAGTTACGTGGTGAATATTTCAGGAATAAAGATATGTTGTAAAGTATCATTGGGATCATACTTGTCGTACTTCCAAAAACACCTTATTGCCTCTTTGAATGGAAAAGGTGTTAAGACAAATTTCACTGAACAAAATGATGATATTAAGGATGTTACCTATTTGGACTCATGTGAATCTCACACATATGGATGTTGGAGAATGTTTTTAAGAGGCTAGTGGAGAGTTTGCTAAACTAATCCGTGACTCGAAGACGACATAAAAGTTGATTCCTTATTAATGTTTGGGCGTTTATTTTCAAATATCTGAATTTTCATGTTTTATTCATTGTTTTCCCTTCTGGTCAAATTAAAAGTATTTTTTATTTTATTTATTTATTTGACTTTCGAACATATGTTGATGTTAGTCTCTTAGTTATGATGAAAGATGATGGTGAATCACTATGTTTGAAACAGTGCAATAACACACACAATTATGAGGGACACTATATTTTTCGCATCTTAAATTAGCTAAAGCTAATGTCAATATCAATTGCATCTAATCTCATTGAAGGATATGGAAGCGTCCAAATAGTGATACCAAATGGTAGACAAATTATCAAAAGAGATGCAATGTTCTCTACCAGATAAAAAAGAAACCTTTAAAGTGTCAAAGATATACACCGAAATAGTTATCATGTTGAGACAACAAATGAAAATGACGCTGAATATTTTTATATCACATAGATGGTCACAGGAATGAAAAAAGTAATGGATAAACTTCAATCATACACTTGTGGATTGTATTGTACTTTCATAAATATAATGAAATCATATTGTGATAAACCAAAATTTAGTTGGCCCAAAAAGTTTTCTTAAATGCCATGATTATTTAGGCTATCCGGATCCAATAATGATGTAAAGAATCATATTGAAAATTAACATGGCCATCCTTTAAAGAGGGAAAGTATTATCTTGTTAAAATACTGCTCATGTGTTGCTTGTTTTTAGAAAAAATTGAAACAAGACCATTTCATGTGAAAGTAGTGATTGAATGTCCAACATTTTCAGAACGGGCTTAAGAGATATATGTTGACCTGTTTCCCCATCGACTGGACCATTTTAGTACTTTATGGTACTTATTGATGCATCTGCACCTTGGTCCGCATGTTTTTTTGTATCCCCTCATAATATGGCATTCACAAGGCTGCTTACTCAAATTATTCGATTACGAGCGCAATTTCCACATCATACAATTTAGAAAATCCATATGGATAATGCGGAACAATTTACATCCAATATTTTAATGACTATTTTATGTCAACTGGAATTATTATTGAACATATGGCTGCTCATGTTTAAACTCAAAATGGTCTAGCGTAATCTCTTATTAAGAGGCTAAAATTGACAGATAGACCCTTATTTATGAGATAATAATTGCCAAATTCTGCCTGGGGACATGCAATACTACATGTTGCATTACTAATTCATATAAGGCGAACTGCAAATCATAAATATTCCCCTATGCAACTTGTAAATGACCTAGAACCAAATATCTTTCATTTAAGAGTTGTTGGGTGTGCATTTTATGCTCCAATATCTTTGCTCAAATGTATGAAAATGAGATCCCAACAAAGATTGGGGATTTACATGTGATTTGAATCTCCATCGATTACTAAATTTTTTGAACCTATGACAGGTGACATATTTAAGACATGATTTGCCGACTATTAGTTGGATGAGACAAAATCCCTTGCATTTGAGGGAAATAAAATAAAGTCTGAAAAAGGACAAGTAATATCTTGGAATGCGGGATTATTATCTTATATATGATCCTCGTACACATCAATATGAACTAGAAGTTCAAAAGATTATACACTTGCAAAAGATCGCAAACACATTGGTAGATGCATTTACAAATGTTAAGACAGTGAAAAAGTCACATATACCACCTATCAATGCTTTTTTCAAAATCAATCTTCTTGATGAAGATATTGGAAGTAAATTAGCAAGTGGGTTTAAAAGATGACAAAAGCGTTGTAGATCAATTCGATCCAAGGATAAAAATCCAAGAAGAAGAAAGGTTCAGATTAACCAAACTAATGCATTAACCACTATACTAAAAGAAATAGATGTGATTATGATGACACATCTTCAAAAGATAATGAGATACTTGAAAGTGATAACAATGAAAAGATTTCGATCAATTATTCATTTGATGAGTCGTATTTATACAACTCGTCGAATCAATTAATCCCATGTATTTCCACACTTTATTATACGAAAAGTTACTTTTAGTATTGTTTTGCATTTCAGGTGTTTCGGAAGCTCTAGGAGGAAACGCGCATAAAAGACGGCATTTCGTGCCCAAAAACACCACAATGGCAGATCAGACATTCGGAGGTTCGACGGAGTGCTGGGAATCGACCATTGATCAGACAAATATGAGCTACATGTCGATGCGTAGCTGACTCAATTCCCTACAATTCTCTAGTTCATATTGAGAGCAGCCGAGGTCATTTAGAAGGCCAAATCCAGAGTCGAAGTTGGAACTGGCGCGCAGAAAGGAGGAACCAAGTCAGCGCGGATCGCGTCCCACGAAGACATTAGCTTTATCGCTAATGTCAACGCTGGGCGCTGTGCTAATGTGTACGCTGGGCGCAACGAGCCGATGATGTGATGACATCAGCAACACGTTTGATGATGTCAGCAGTCCGAAAACAGATTTAGAAACCTAGTTTTGCTATAAAAAAGGTTTGGGTTAGGGTTTCCATCATCACATCATTCTACAAAGAGAGAAGACGGCTCTAGAGGAGAAGGCGAAGCTTTCGACGAGAGAAGAGAATTTCTACTTTTTTCATCAAAAATATTTGTGTTTGTTTTTATGACGATGAGTAGCTAATTTTCTATTTCAGTTTAGGGTTACATGGGATTAATTGAAGGCGCCGTTGACGATGGGAGTAGCTACTCATTGTCGGATTTTTGAGTTTCTCTAGTTCTTGTTCATCATTACATGAATTAATTTGTGAGGTTAACTGGAAGCTTTGTGAGGTTAAGTGGAAGCTTTGTCGCAAAGCTTAATCAAACAATAAATTCTTACCGTTAACATCTACTGGATACTTTGTTGTAAAGGTAGACAGTAACACCTATCATTAGTAATACCTTTGTCGGATATTGAGTTTACGAAAGAACTAGAAGTCTAACACCTTTGTCGGGTTAGATCGTGGTGTATCACCTTTGTCGGGATACTTAGGGTTATTACATTTGTCGGAACGACCACACTTAGAAACATAGGATTTGATCATTAGAAATCTATGATAAATGTGTCACAATAGAAACCCTAAGCTGAATATTCTCGCTGATTGAAAACCCTAATTCTTGTCTTTTTCTCTTGTGCCTTTACAAACAACTGCTCAAAGCCCCCTCTTTTCTTGTTTTCAAATACAACTTCAACAACTAGCTCTCTTGGGTTCGACCCTGCTTGCTGCTACACTGTCTTTTAGCAGGAGAAATATAAATATTAAATTTGACGTGTCAGACGATGCGCGACAAGTTTTGGCGCCGTTGCCGGGGAGCTGCGGTTCGGTGAAGTTGTTTCTTTTGTTTTTATTTTTAATTAGTTTTTGTGCTTTGCTACTTGCTGCATAATGTCTTGTGTAGGTCGTGTGATCGGTGATATTAACTACTACAATAACGAGATTGACGAAGCTGGTGATGATCATATAGAGCTGTATCAGCCTACGATGAAGGAGCTGTCTGCCCCTAATTTTCAGAATATACCCTGGTGCATCAATGAGGGCCCAGACACACAGGAAATTGAGATCAAGACTGCGGTAGTGCACTATCTACCGAAGTTTTCGGGTCGGTAAAGGGAATCAGCCACCAAGCATCTGCAGGATTTCCATGGCATCTGCCAGACTCTCCGACCTTACGGAGTCACATTGGAGAATTTTAAACTTAAGGCTTTCCACTTTTCTTTAACTGACATGGCTCGATAAAGCAAGTTGTGATTGTGTGTGGCTGAAGTCTTTAATCCATCGTTTCCGATGATGATGTGGCATTTTAGGTTACAATGAATATTTTACTTGTATAACTTAATGACGTGCGTCGGTGGACGCGTCAAACTTAATTAATTTATTTTCCTACTTCTACTACTGTAGAGGTAAGCAGGATCGAATCCAAGGGAACTGGTTGTTGAAGTTATAGTCCTGTAAGTCACTTAAACGAGGGGTTTTGTGAGGACTTTGTAAAAAGCACAAAAGAAAGCGAAGAAAGGTTTTCTTATTCAAAATCAATATTCAGTTTAAGGTTATCACTTGTGACATGTATATCATCGACATCTAATAATCATAATTCATGTTCAGTATGTGGCTATTTGGACAAGGTAATATCCTAAAGTATCCAGGCAAATGTGATACATCATACCTATTCCAGCAAGGGTAATAAGTTTTCTAGTTCTAGGTACAAATTTTCTGGCAAAGGTAATACTACACCTAGGTGTTACTACTTTTCTTTACGGTAAAGTTCCTAATAAGTATTAACGTTAGGATTTGGTTGTCCAATTCTTCTCTTCGTCGAAAGCTTCGCGTTCTCCTCCAGAGCCGTCTTCAAAAGTAGGATGCAGAATTGATGAAACCCTTCTCCAAACCCTTCATTTATAAGTTTTTGAGTTTCTAAATATATTTTTGGGTTCAGATTTCCTATTCATGGACTTGCTGACATCATCACGTCATCGGCTTTGCCGCGCCCAAAGAAGAGTTTATGCGTCGCGCCCAGCGTGCATTTTATCTGGCGCGTCCGGCACACTTAAGTTGTGCATTGGGCGCGGGACTCTCTGGATGGCAATCCTTTCTTTCTCTCCAATTTCGACTCCGCCTCTCCTTTTGATCTTCCACGAACTCCATATGATTTATCTGGCACCGAAACGCCGTCTTTAAGCAAGTATTCCTTTCAAAGCTTCTGTAACACCTGAAATGGAAAACAACACTAAAAATTAAATGTTCGCATAATAAAGTGTCGAAATAAATGGGAATAACTGATTCGACGAGTCGTGTAAATACGACTCATCACCTAACCATTCAATTTGTAGGATGAATAACAAAAACTAGTCAAAAACAAGAATTAAGCATTAAGAAAAGAGTCTCAAAACATGTGTCACAAGATCCAAACCCTAAACTAAATTAAAGATTTAGCTATACATATCCATGTGAATTCAACATGAGAGTATGAAACAATGATGAGAATAGTGGAAAATTTCTTAGTCACCGGGAAGTGCCGCGATCTTTGTCTCTTCTGTTTTTCCGGTCTCTGGAATCGTCTTTGATTATCTGATAATTGGAATTCTCGCTAAGCCAAAAGATATATTTCTTGTATTTCCAAAACTTTGATTCATGGTTCCACATCTGATTGCTGATGTCATCACACGTGTCGCTGACGTCAGACACGCCCTCACACCATTTTAGCTATCGCGCTCTGCGTTGATTATAGCAGGCGCGCGATACACATGGTTTGCGCTGCTTCCTTCTGTTGGACTGCTTCAACTTCGACTCGTATTTTGACATTCTAAACGACCTCATCTACTCTCGATGTGAACTAGGGACTTGTAGAGTTTGAGTCTACTATGCAGCAGCGTCTAGCTCGTTGATGGACCATAATTATACGAATCAAAAACACAGTAAAACCCACTAAATTAGACTGTTGGTCTATTTAACTTTTGCTTGTTAGTTCCGATATATTTCTACAGGGTATTTCAGAGCTTAGAGAGAATACATGCTAAAGATGAGCTTTTAAAGCATAAAAGATGTTACGAGTCATTCCAAGGTCAAGATCATATGCCGACTGAAGAAATATCAAGGATCCTGACGTTGAATCACTCATAACAAATTAAGCAGAAGAGGAATCAAAGTCAGACGGAGCGAAATTGGACTGATAGTTTTGTTAAAAGACTGCACAAAACTGTCAAAATACACTCATGGACCAAGGTGACCTGCCACCTTGCTTGGAGGTGGCCAAGGGAGGAGCTCCTCCCCTCATGGTGACCGGCCACCGGCGGCTCCTCCCCTCATGGTGACCGGCGGCTTTTGCTCCTCCATGGAAAGCTTGCCATGTGGTGGCTCCTCCACCACATCTTCACCTCCTCCTCCTCCTCCTCCCTTAGATCAAAAACACATGGAAGCCATCTCCACCCTCCATTTCTCCTCCCTTTGGCTATAAATACAAGCCATTCTCCTCTCATTTGTATCATCCAAAAATCAACATTTCACTTATCTCTCTAAGTTTTGTAAGTTTGGCTTTGGAAATAAAAGATTGCTCCCTTGGCGCTTCAACGGTTGTAAGTATTTTAATATTTATTTACCGTCTTTAATTTCCAATTCCTTAGTTATAATGTTTAGCGCGATAAATAGTAGCTAAACTAGTCGTTCGGTAGAAGGGGTGGACTTGTATTATAAAATGTTTTAGACTATTAATTTAGTGTCTCGTCTTTGTATTCAAAACTTGTTCTATGTGCCATATATTAGATCAGAACTTCCAAGGTTGAGTGGATGCTTGAAATGGCAAAGCTCTTCTGTGGAAGTTCGCAAACATACTCGGGTAAGTGGATGCTTGAAATGGCAAAGCTTATCTGAGGAGTTTGATCTCTCTCAAACACCATTTTGGGTAAATCGGAAAAGACAACCCAAAATGGATGCACATAGGCTAGTATACCTTGAAATGGGGTGCTAGTCTAAGTAGAACAAGGGCTTTACGTTTTTTGCAAAAGATTAGATAGTGTTGCAAGTCGAGTGCTTGAAATGGCCTTGATTCACTTTCGAACACTTTTGCAAAAGACTAGACAGTGTGGCAAATCGAGCGCCGGAAAAGGCCTTGATACACGTTTGAATACTTAGAAGATTCACTAGGGGTCAATGATAAACAGGATATAATACAAGGCCCCTGAAACCGAACGCTTTCTTTTAATTGTAATAATTATCAGTTACTTTCCAGTACTTAAACCAACCAACCAACCAATCAATCACTTAGCTGGTAGCTTTAAAACCAACCAACCAACCTAAAACACGCCCTTCCGCTGAATAATCCCCTCAAAGAACAATTATCCCCCTAATTCCCTTGGGTTCGACCCCTACTTACCACTTACTACCCAGTAGTTTAGTCGCGAGTAGCGGAAACTATAAATTTATTTTGCACAGAGAACATTGCACCTTAACGACAGTGCAGTGGGCTCCGTCAAAATTGGCGCCGTTGCCGGGGAATTAGCAAATGGATAGTTGTTCTTTTTTCTGTTATACATAATTCACCATGTCCTCGTACTACGGCAGAGAACCTTGGAATGATGGGGGCAACAACCTTATGTTTGAGATGCTTAACTGTCTCCCCAAATTCGGAGGTGCCATTGGAGAAGATCCCGTGAGGCATACACATACGTTCCACTCCATATGCAGCCACATGAGGCCTAAAAATGAATCGCCAGAGGGGTTTAAACTTAAATGCTTTAAATTTTCTCTAACTAACTCCGAAATAGAATGGTATTACTCATGTGCAGCTTATGAAAGTAATTATGGGGATCTACAAACCAAATTCCTAGAGGAGTTTTGCCCGCCATCTCTCCGACTTGGAGCCCGCAAGGAGATCATCAACATTGAGCAATCCCGGGACGAAACATTGGACGAGTACTTGTCGTACTTTGACTCCCTTGTGACGAGCTGCCCGCACCATGGATTCACAAAATTCGATCTTCTTCAAAGGTTTCTCGGTGGAATGATGCCACAAGAGTGGAATAGGCTTAATGATGCTGCGGCAGGAGGCTCGATGGATAACTTAAGCGTGGATGATCTGTGGAACTTAATAGAAGATATGGCAAGAAGCGCGAAACAAGATCAGGCCATGCAGCCCAAAGAACTGGCCAACATGACGCACCAAAATCAGGCCGAAGCCGAAGAATCATGGGCAATAGTTGAGGCAGCTAAAAAAGAAACAGAATATCTGATCAATGAGATCACTCCCGAGCCATCAGAAGACCTAGAGCCAGAAACCGATCTAGTGTGGGACGAAGAAGAGCCTACATGGGAGCCCACGGAGCCGACCGAACCACTAGAACCGGTCCTCGCTGCCGAGTTGCCCAAATTAGACCCAGACCTCAGTGTGATTGCCCCCGGAGACCATATAAATAACGAGGATGAGGACCCATGGTTGCCTGAAGAAGAACTCCACTCAGATTACCCCTGGGAGTTAGAAGAAAAACTGCTCAATTCAGGCCCGGTCCTCATCACCAATCTGCCCGAGGAAATCACGCCAGTCCAGCACCTCATTGCCAAACCACCCAAGACAGGCCCGATCCTCACTGAAGTGCTGCTCGAGAACGACCCGGCCCTTGTGGTAGAAGTCCCCCAACTTGTCCCCTCGGTTTGTATGCGGATCACAGCCCCTGAAGATGAAGTGATCAATGATGAGGTGCAAGGGGAGTTGGCGGCAAAACATGAGCCAAAAGAGCCGAAGATGGAGCACTCACTCGTCATGAGCCAAGAAAAGCCGGCTGAAAACTCACTCGTTCTAGGATGGCCAATCATCTCTGCCACAAAGAAGAGGCTTGGCATGGGAACAAGCTCAAGGTCGCTCGTGTTCAATGGCACAATACTAAACTTCCAGAATTGCAAAGGTGCCACCCATTCAAACATGAAGAAACGACCAAGACATGGGCCAAAGGAATGGAAACCCGGAAGGAGAAGTAAGAGAGCACGGCTCCATGGACCAGCAGCTATGGTCAAGGAATCCTCGCCTTCTCGGGGATATGTGAAGAAGAAACCACCGGATCAAGGGAGAGCAGAACTTAGCCCATTGCCATATGAGTTCTTTGGGCAAATCAAAAGGGCAGCCGTGGGGAAGTTCGACCTCACACACCCATGGGATCCCACCTTATGATCCCTAAGTGAGGTACTGTCGAGCCAACGACGTTAAACAAGTGCACTGGTCGGGAGATAACCCGACACTATCTTACTTTCTGTCATTTAAATTCTGTCATTTAATTTTCTGTCTTAGTCATTCTCACATATATAGATTAGCTTGCATGACTTTTGAACTAAGGCACGCCTTCGTTCAAAAGTGTGGGGTGAGAACCACCGTTGTATATAAATAACATGCTTGCTGTTTTCTTTTTTTTTAGTAATAGTATCTTTTTGAAAATATGAACTTAAGAATGTGAAAAAGATAGATCTTAGTTCATGCATTAACCTTGTGAAAATTCAAACTGTTTAAAAGTTTAGAATGTAACTTTTCATTTGTCCTTTGTGCTGAGATAAACTAGGGATGTGGAGTTGACATAAACCGCCCTAGAGAGGCTTGGCAAGCAATCGAAGGATCGAATCAAACTATATGGTTTTCGAAGACAGTGGAGGCTGCACTTCGGGTTTCAGTGAAGATTGAAGTCATCTCCGCCATGCAGTGTTTATGCAAAAAAGAAAAAAGGCGAGGACGGGAATCAGACCGTCCTCTGTCTAGTTAAAGTAGCCGAGAAAATAGATGAGCGACCCTCATCTTGACCCGCGTGAAACAACAACGATGAGAGGAGCGGGGAGGTATTTCCATAGGCTTGCGGGCGATGATTGGACCTCCCAAAAAGGCTTGAGAAAATGGACTAGCAAAGCCACAAAAGGCGAAAAGCTCGAAGAAGCAAATCAAGAGGCCAAAGGCCCAAAATTGTGAAGGTTTTAACCAAACAAAAAGTGAAGTACTCAAAGAGTCAAATCAAAGGCCAAAGGCCGATTCACTACAAAAGCAGTCCCTCGCCAAAAGAAAAATCAAAGTACTCAAACCAGTGAAACCCGAACCAAATCACGTGCTAGAGAAAGCTACAAGGAAATCATATAGTGAGAGACAATCCCGAGCTTGCAGTCCAGGAGCCTAAAAAGGGCTATCTCCCGAAACATCCAATATAATTTGCATCTCAGCACGGAGGTACAAGTATTAAGTTTCTTCTATTTATTTACGCAGTTTAATTTGGTAATAAGTAGTAATGCATGAATTAGGATAGATCAAGTACCACAGTCTAATTTTCATATTCCAAAACCAACTTAGAGTGCCGCCCTTTAATAGCATTGTTCGGGACGAACAACTAAAAGTGTGGGGTGATCTGATGGACCATAATTATACGAATCAAAAACACAGTAAAACCCACTAAATTAGACTGTTGGTCTATTTAACTTTTGCTTGTTAGTTCCGATATATTTCTACAGGGTATTTCAGAGCTTAGAGAGAATACATGCTAAAGATGAACTTTTAAAGCATAAAAGATGTTACGAGTCATTCCAAGGTCAAGATCATATGCCGACTGAAGAAATATCAAGGATCCTGACGTTGAATCACTCATAACAAATTAAGCAGAAGAGGAATCAAAGTCAGACGGAGCGAATTGGACTGATAGTTTTGTGAAAAGACTGCAAAAAACTGTCAAAATACACTCATGGACCAAGGTGACCGGCCACCTTGCTTGGAGGTGGCCAAGGGAGGAGCTCCTCCCCTCATGGTGACCGGCCACCGGCGGTTCCTCCCCTCATGGTGACCGGCGGCTTTTGCTCCTCCATGGAAAGCTTGCCATGTGGTAGCTCCTCCACCACATCTTCACCTCCTCCTCCTCCTCCCTTAGATCAAAAACACATGGAAGCCATCTCCACCCTCCATTTCTCCTCCCTTTGGCTATAAATACAAGCCATTCTCCTCTCATTTGTATCATCCAAAAATCAACATTTCACTTATCTCTCTAAGTTTTGTAAGTTTGGCTTTGGAAATAAAAGATTGCTCCCTTGGCGCTTCAACGGTTGTAAGTATTTTAATATTTATTTACCGTCTTTAATTTCCAATTCCTTAGTTATAATGTTTAGCGCGATAAATAGTAGCTAAACTAGTCGTTCGGTAGAAGGGGTGGACTTGTATTATAAAATGTTTTAGACTATTAATTTAGTGTCTCGTCTTTGTATTCAAAACTTGTTCTATGTGCCATATATTAGATCAGAACTTCCAAGGTTGAGTGGATGCTTGAAATGGCAAAGCTCTTCTGTGGAAGTTCGCAAACATACTCGGGTAAGTGGATGCTTGAAATGGCAAAGCTTATCTGAGGAGTTTGATCTCTCTCAAACACCATTTTGGGTAAATCGGAAAAGACAACCCAAAATGGATGCACATAGGCTAGTGTACCTTGAAATGGTGTGCTAGTCTAAGTAGAACAATGGCTTTACGTTTTTTGCAAAAGATTAGACAGTGTTGCAAGTCGAGTGCTTGAAATGGCCTTGATTCACTTTCGAACACTTTTGCAAAAGACTAGACAGTGTGGCAAATCGAGCGCCGGAAAAGGCCTTGATACACGTTTGAATACTTAGAAGATTCACTAAGGGTCAATGATAAACAAGATATAATACAAGGCCCCTGAAACCGAACGCTTTCTTTTAATTGTAATAATTATCAGTTACTTTCCAGTACTAAAACCAACCAACCAACCAATCAATCACTTAGCTGGTAGCTTTAAAACCAACCAACCAACCTAAAACACGCCCTCCCGCTGAATAATCCCCTCAAAGAACAATTATCCCCCTAATTCCCTTGGGTTCGACCCCTACTTACCACTTACTACCCAGTAGTTTAGTCGCGAGTAGCGGAAACTATAAATTTATTTTGCACAGAGAACATTGCACCTTAACGACAGTGCAGTGGGCTCCGTCACTCGTATTCATCAGGTCTCTCGCTAACACCCAGTACTCGTTTGAAGCATCAAAGTTCTAAACTGCCATGTGGTATTTTGACACTGAAATGTCGTTTTTTATCGTGTCCTTCCTCCTATAGCTTCAAACACACTTGAAATGCAATCATACTAAATAGTAAATGTTTGCATATAAAAGCGTCAAACTAAATGCGATTAGTTAGTTGGACAAGTCGTATAAATACGGATCCTCACTCAAATTAAAGGAAGCAACATAAAAGGACTTTAAGTGTGTACTTGAGAGTGGCTAGGACTGTAGGTGTGGAGTGTGTGTATGAGTTAAACTTTCAATGTGTGAATGCTTATGTGATTTGGAATGATGTTTGTGTTCTTAATGGGTGAGCTTGATTTTAAGTGTGGAGTCCGTGTTACGGGTCTTGGAATTTCGGGTTTTGAGCTATAATTCTTTATCCTTATGTTTAATTGGGAATTGCACCTAAGGGAGGCCCAAAACCATGGAAATATTTCAGGATGATCTACTTGCCCGGGTACGTAAAGGACCTATTTGGTCGTCGCCTGCGTATAGCTCAACTAGTCAAAGGCTTCCCTTCAAACATAATTATTATGCGAGAGTAGCTGCCCTTACCTGCCTGAGTACCTTTCTTGACACAAATTTCATGCCTCAGACATTGGTATTCGCCTGGGTACCTAGCTTACTCGCCCGGGTACGACACCCGTATCGAAATCATGTGCTTTCTTCCAAAAATTCCAAAACTCAAAACACCATAGTACATTCCTCCTCGCCCGAATACCTCCAACCTCCATCACCCCACCTTCTACAACTAGCCCTCGCCACCGCTACCTGCTTGCCGCCCTCGTTTGACACCCTCTGCCAACCGACCACCACTCAGCCGCCTCAACCACCCCGCCAAGCCCTAGATTCGCATGTGCCCCAAATTGTGCCTTGGTTCCCTCAAACAAGTCCAAACTGGATCCTATCCTGACCCATCAAAGCTTCCAAAACAAAAATCCCACCATTACAACAACAACTCTTACCCTAACCGAGTTCCCCCAATTCCGAAATCCAAAATTCCCTAAGCTTCTATTTCCAAAATTCCATTTTCCCACCTCAAACCATGGCTAGGGATAAACAAACACCAAAAACCAAATCCAAGGCCCCTACCAAAGAAGTTGCCGAAAATGAGGACCCTCCCATAGCTTGGAATGACCCTTCTCGCAAAGTGTCAATGAAGAAATCCAAGGAGATTCCACCACCAAAAGCCTGCTGCTCATCTAAAAATCCTTCACCACCTCCGCAAAAACCAATGGATGAGGATAGCTCATCTTGGTCGGGCCTAGGATTTGAAAGTGAGGATTCCTCAACTAAAGATCCCTCACCTAGCCCACCTCCTCCAAAGCACCCAAAAACTACAAAACCAACCTAGCCTAGCAAACCTCCTAGCAAACAAACAAAAAAATCCAAGGCGCCTAGCTCTTCCAATACACCTAAAGTACCTAAGAGGCCATGTTCACTTCCTACCACCAATACACTTGTGCCTATTGCTCCTCAAGAGCCGTCATCACTCCTACCTCCACCACAACCCACTTCTTACCCATACTCCGGTCCTCTCACCTTCTAAAATGATAAACACCGGAAGAACTAGGAATACATCATAGAGAAGGGAAATGATGCACTTGAGACGCTATTCTCGGATATGGAAGTGCTAGGAGACTTGAGATTACGAGATGAGGTACATTCTTAACATTCTCATTCCGGTCTTGGTTTATTTTTCACTAATGATTCGGGTATGAACTCGAGAGTAGTGGAGGAATTTTTATGTTCATTTGAGGCGGTGAGGGGTGAGAAAAGGGAAGTTACACATTAGAAGTTTGTTTTGGCATGTGTGAATGGCTGCGATTTCCAAATAATTGTGTGGACATGCCTACTTACCATGAGCATATACAAAGCAAGTTTTGGGAGAAGATTTTTATTAGGAAAGAATGGTTTGTGTCATCCTATAATGCTGGTGGAATCAAGGACCCGGTGTGGAAAGTGATACACCGCATTATATCTATGGGGATGCGCATAGAGATGGAGGTCGCGCAGTCACTATTCCGAACCTTGAGAGTAGGATATCAATAGATGTTGGGTTAGTGCTTGATTCGTTTTCTATCCTTGCCTCTAAATTTGAGGATAATGTGAACAAGAAGGCAAAGGTCCAAGGTCTTGGTGGTGGATCTTTAGTGACAATGATCGCCTTGAGGTGTAACTTCACCTTTAGCCTCAGGAGTTGCCCAAAGCCCAAGAAGAACATGCTCGACACGAAAATAATGAAATTCATGCTTTTCTTCAAGGCCGATGGAGTGACTTGGTACCACTACTCCGCACCACATAGTGAGACATTCCAAGCTCGTGCAAAGACCGAGAGGAAGGCATTCAAGCTTTAAAGGCCAATCTACAGTGCCGCTAATTTCACCTCCTCTCCACCGTCTTCTTTGATTCCATCCCCTCTCACTGCCACCAAGCATTCTCCTTCTGAGACTCATGGTCCTTCCGAGACACATGGTTCTGACCAGGGGCGAAGGCACATGTTAAGTTTATCGGGCTGCAGCCCGAGTAACTTTCAGCCCAATTTTTATTTTTTTTGCAATCCTAACTCATTCATTAAAAAATCAAAACCTAACACGACATCGCTCGGAGCAGGGAAACCTCAGAATTCTGTTCTTCCTCACTTTCGCAAACAATAATTTGGAAGAGGAAATTCCTTTCTCTCTGACGCAGTGCAATCGTTTGCAAAACTTGCTCCTTTCACAAAAATAAGCTAAGTGGAGAAATACCCAAAGATTTCGTCAATCACTTTGACCAGCTAATATAGCTGTCGCTCGATCTGCATCTGAAGTCCTTAACAGGTTCGTTACCATCAGAAGTTGGAGAATCTCGAGATTTGTCTTTATCTGATTTGTCGCTTGCCCTGGCTTGTTTTTGCCTGATAATTTTAATTCAATAAAAATCCCCAACTGGCTTCTTCTTTAACGGTTTGTTTAGCTGATTTCAATTCAGATTGACCATTTGAATGTTCCCTCAGTGAGGCAAATCAGATAATGTTCGGAGAGCTTATGTGGTGTTAGGGGCAAATCAACCTCATTTAAACACTTATCCAAGTATTTGGGATGGAGGTCAGTATCGAAAATTTAATAGCTCTTGGTTTGAACAGTGGCATTGACTTGAGTATTCTATTGAGAAGGATAAAGCATATTGTTTTGCTTGTTTTTTATTTGAGACCGACTCATCTAAAGGCTCTTCCTTTACTAGAGACGGGTTTTCTAGTTGGAGAATTGTGAAGGATAAGAGGTCGGGTATTTTAGCTCGTATTGGTGAGATTAATTCTATTCATAATTCCTCAATGCAGAAGTGGGAAAATTTGAGGAATCTGTCACGGCGTATCGAGAGAGTGATAAATACTATGTCCTCAAAAGAAGTAACAGATAACCGACTACGCCTTATTACCACTACAGAGGTCGTGAAGTTGTTGGCAGAACAAAGGTGTCCTTTTAGAGGTCACGATGAATCAGTGAATTCTCTTAATCGTGGCAACTTTGATGCTGTATTGAAATTTGCAAAACAAATTAGTTTGGACCACCAGAAAGTCCTAAACAATGCTCCAAAAAATGCGAAGTATACATCATCAACTATTCAAAAGTAAATAGTAAATATTCTTGGCAATAAGGTTAGAGCAAAGATTCGAGAGGAGGTTGGAGAGTCCAAATTTTGTATCCTTGTCGATGAAGCTCTTGATGTGGCAAATACAGAGAAGATGGCAATCATTCTTTGTTTTGTGGACTGTAACGGGTTGGTTAGAGAACGATTTTTCAAATTGGTGAGTGTTGTTGACACAAGTTCTCAAACTTTAAAAGACGAGATATCAAGGGTTCTTGCTCAATATGACCTCAACGAAGAAACCATGTGTGGTCAAGGCTATGATGGTGCAAGTAATATGAGTGGTCAACTTAATGGGTTGCAAGCCTTATTTTCTAAAAGACTGTCCATATGCATATTATGTGCATTACTTTGCGCACCGCTTACAGCTGACCTTGAATTGTGTAGCAAAAGAAGTTCCCGATGTGTGGCAATTTTTTTCTACTTTGACGATGATTGTCAACTTTGTAGATTCTTCTGGAAAAAGACATTCAATCTTAAAAAGCTATAGGAAAGAGAAAATTCAAGACTTATTGGTTGTTGGTACACTTGAGACAGGTTCAGGTATGAATCAAACTTCTACTTTACAAAGACCCGGTTCAGGTATGAATCAAACTTTTACTTCACCGAGTTTCTTTCTCAAGCTTTTGAAAAGAAAGACAGATATTTTGAATGCCATCCAATTCCTCTCGATGACAAAAGGAAAACTTCAAACCATGAGAGATGGTGGTTGGGATAGTTTGATTATGAAGATTGAAACATTTTGTTCAGAGCATGGTATTAGTATGCCGGATATGTCCGCTCCTTACAAGAAAGGCGTGAGAGATAATGAAAGGAATATAACGAATGCACATTATTTTCGGGTCAATATACTTTATGCTGTGATAGACCTTCAGTTGATGGAGCTTGAGAAAAGATTTCCAGAGACTTCTATGGAGCTTCTCGGTCTTAGTGCTTCATTTGATCCACATAATGGTTTTCAAGCATTCAAACCTGAAGATGTGTGTAAACTTGCTTTAAAGTTTTATCCTTCTGATTTTACATCATGTGACATGGACATTTTGAAGATGGAGTGTGGATTCTTTCCGGGTGGTATTGAGCAGGATTCGAGGTTTACAAATATGACTTCTATATCTGATTTATGTCGACTGCTGGTTGAGTCAGTAAAATCAATATTCTTTCCTATGATATACCGAGTAATTTGTCTTATATTAAATCATCCCTTCTCTCGAGCTCCATCTTTGCCCATGGCTTTAAACCATCCATGAAGTTAAAGAATAGCTCCTCATCGTCCATTTTAGGGAGCTGAAGCATTAGTGCCCAGAACTCCTTCACATAAGTTTGGAGTGACGACACATGCTTCAACTCCTTAAGTTTCTTTCGTGCCTCATGGTTGGCGTTCGCGGGGTAGAATTGTCTCTTGAGCTCGGCCACGAACGTCTCCCATGTGTTGATCTTACATACTCCCCTTTGCATCTCACCATGCTTCCTACGCCACCAAGTTGTCGCAAGATCAACTAAGTAAAGGGACGCGGTACTGACCTTTGCAGTGTCATCCAATTGGATAGACTCGAAGTAGCGCTCCATGTGCCAAAGGAAGTTATCTACGTCTTCCGCCTTACGTGACCCCTTATACTCCTTGGGTTTTGGCACATCAACAACCCTTGGAGTTTCCCGGACAAAGGGGACCACTTCTCCATCTCTCCGTTCTTGCTTAAGCATCACCAACTCGAGGTTGGTCTTCTCTAAGGAAGACCTTAACTCCTCCACCAAAGTTTCCAAAGCTACTATCCTAGCTTGGTACACTTCCTTCTCGTCCCGCCAAGATTCGAGGATGGTGTTCACGTGTTGGAAGAGTTTGGCCGATAGTTCCTCCCCCAAGGAATCTACCTTATCCCGGATGGCATCCACCTTGCACTCGGCAGTATCAACCCTCTTGTCGATGTCGTGGACCTTTGCCTCCCAGGTCTCGACGGAGTTCTCACATTCCCCAATGCGATCGAACGAATCCGCCAAGCCAGTCTCCAACTTCACCAATCGCCTCTCACTTGCCGGCTCGGATTGCTCCCTTGGTGTTTTGCTCTTCTTGGACACCTTCTCAACGGGCCTACCCCTTTCCAACTCCTCAGTGGCCATGAATGCGTCGTAAGGTCGAACCAGGCTCTGATACCACTTGTCACGGACTTAGTTTTTCCCTTGCTAAGTCGTGCGGCACTTAGCTAGACTTTCATCCCAAAGTTGCTTAGCTAAGTAAGCCTTTCCTCGAAATGCTTCGACGCGGCTAAGTAGAAGAGGACCAAAGAACTCAAAGTATGCTTAGAGAGAGAACACTTGGAGAATGCTTGATTGTATTTCACTTGGTGGTTTGGAGCAAATGACTCCTCCCCTATTTATACACTTAGACCTCCTCAATGGACGGTCAAGATTGATTTAATCCTACGGCTAGAATTACACTCTAGAAAGTTCCTACATAAATATCTAAGATATTTACAAGTGATAGACCCTTCCACCATCTTCCGCAAGCTTCCATAAGCTTCCGTAAGCTTCAATAATCTTCCATAACCTTCTAGATCTCGGGTTTGGGCCTTTCCATATATTGGGCTACTTCATACTTCAAGTCCATCTCCAAAAGGGTCTCCAAATTTGGCTAAATGTTGGGGTAGAACACTTAGTCAAGAAATGCCTTGTCATGGCCCGGCGAAACCCCCAAATATTGAGCGCAAAATAATCGGGCCGTGACAGCGCGGGGCCTTTTGCAGTTTGGTGTCGTTTTGTCCATCCCGGCCATTCCACTCGTGCGTTTTGTCTGGGAAGTGAGATCGTCCGACATTTTGGGTATTTCGAGCAACTTGGTTGAGCCGGATTTTCCAGATTGGCCCGTCTGGTCGAGCAACTTGGTTTCGGTGCCTATCAGCGTGCCCGGGGCTATTACTTTGGAATTGCGCCAACTGCCAATCTGCTCGGGCGTTCTCCTTGGTTCAGTGACATTGTCGGACTTGTTTTCCATTTTGATCAACTTGGTCGAGTCAGATTTGTCATCGGAGTCCGTCTGGTCGAGCGACTTGATTTCAGCGTTGAACTGCTCGGCCGGGGCCTCGGACGCTGCTCGGGCGCTGCTCGGCCAAAGATACCTTGTGATGTTTTTGGCACAAAATGTCATCTTTAATGCGCGTTTCCTCCTAGAGCTTCCAAAACACCTGAAATGCAAAACAACACTAACAAGTAACTTGTTCGCATAATAAAGTGTCGGAATTGGTGGGATTTGTTGACTCGATGAGTCGTATAAATATGGCTCATCAAACCACCCCACACTTAAACTTGTTCGTCCCGAACAAGGACTAGGTCATAAGAGTAACGAAACTGCAACATCACAATTCTTCGGCATCCTAGATATTGCTACATGAATATGTGTTGCTAGTCTAGACTTCGCCTATCTATACATATCTCAATCGTTACTAAAAGTATTGTGCTCAAACATGGAAGTAATTGATACGTGTTACCTTTGAGCCGAGATGCAAACCAATTCGGATGAATGGGAGATAGTCCTCTTTAGACCCGTGATCTGCACTCGCGGTTCCGAATTCTCGCTATATGGTTATACATCATTGCTTTTTCTTGCACGTGATTTGTTCGAGCTTCAAGGTTTTCTGAGTTTTTCTTTCTTCTTTTTTTATTGTACAGCTTTTGTAGTGACTTTCTTTGGCCTTTGGCTCTTGATGTAACAATGATGTACTTCACTTTATTGCGTGTAGAACTTTCACAACGTGGCTGATTTTTTCTTGAGCTTTGCTTCTTTGTTGTGAATTGCCTCGAGTGCTAGCCTCCACGAAATCCGCATAACCATATAGTTTGAATCCGGTCCTTTGAGCACTTTGTCAAGTCTCTCTAGGACGTTTCTATCAACTCCACATCCCTGTTTATCTCAACTCAAAAGTACGTAATAGGTTAAACTCACATATAATCGTACAATTCAAATTTCACAAGAGAAGCGCATGTAATCGGCTCTATCTATTTCACATCATCAAAATTCAATACCGCAATTCTAGGAAATAGAGAGGAATTTGTACAAAATTTTAAAATTTTAAGGGAAGGGAAACGTGATGACTCTATGCAGGTGCAGGAAATAAACGTGCTGACACAACGACTGACTCTCCCACCCCACACTTTTGAACAAAGCTGTGTCCTCACGGCACGACTTAAATTCAAAGACACAACTATGCAAGCAGACAAACGTAGGGAAAACAAGAAGAGAGTAAAAAGTGAACAGGCACTTCCCTCGTGCGGTCGCGATGATAGCTCGCCCTTCCAGGGTTATTTGGCATTCTAAGCACTCCTGTCGAGCCAGAATTTTCAGATAATGAATTCTGGTCGGATAATATCGCAGCGTGCCCATTCTGTGCGCACAGCAATGGGGCCTCCGGATGACCTTGCCATGACACTATGCTATTATGCCCTTGTCCCCATATGATGACAATTTTAAGGCTAATGGTCGAGTCAGAATCTCCAATGGGACAACTCTGGTCGAGGATTCCTTCAATGCTCCGACTCTGCGCACATAGGGCTCGCAACTGTAGGGCTCTGACGCGCTCCACACTGAGGTGCATATTTTCTGCATGAAAAAAAAATATCTCTTTCCCAAAAGACAATGTGAGGAACATGACTCAAGACTCAAATAAACAGAAAACAAAATAAGTAAATGAAACTGAAAAGGACTGAAAATCTGTAAAAGTGCAGGGCTGCCTCCCTGCGAGCGCCTTTGTTTTACGTCGTTGGCTCGACGGTACCTCATTATGTCTCAGTGGGGGGTTCGGCTAGGTCAATCTCCTGAGCGGGTGTTGTGATCTCGCCTTGGTAATGCTTCACCCGTTGCGCATTGACCTTGAAACGGCGTCTATCCGTTGGGCATTCTAGTTCGAGCGCTCCGTGGTTGAAAGCTTGGGTCACCGTGTACGGGCCCGTCCATCTAGATCGCAGCTTGCCAGGCATCAATCGTAAGCGTGATGAAAAGACCAGAACTTGTGGGCCAATCTCGAATGTGCGCCGGAGGATGAACCTGTCATGGTAGAGTTTGGTCCGTGCCTTGTAGTCTGATTGGCTCTCATAAGCCTCTAGGCGCAGCTCCTCAAGCTCACAAAGTTGCAGTCTCCTGCCCAACCCGGCTGCCTGCAAGTCCGGATTGCACTTCTTGAGTGCCCAATAGGCCTTGTGCTCTAACTCGACCGGTAGATGGCATGCCTTCCCGTACACCAACCGAAAAGGTGAGGTTCCTATAGGCGTCTTGTAGGCTGTCCTGTAGGCCCAAAGTGCCTCATCTAGCCGTTGGCTCCAGTCCTTTCTGGTCGGGTTCACCATCTTCTCTAGAATTCCCTTTATCTCGCTGTTGGAGATCTCCGCTTGCCCATTCGTCTGGGGGTGATATGCTGTGGAAGTCCGATGGTGAACGTGGTAATGCTTCAAGGTTGCAGCCATCATTCGGTTGCAGAAGTGTGTCCCTTGATCGCTGATTATGGCCTTAGGTACTACGTACCTGCAAAAAATGTTAGTGCGCAAAAAGTCCACGACAGTTTTAGCATCATCGCATCTAGTGGTCTTAGCCTCTACCCATTTAGACACATAATCAACCGCAACCAGAATGTAAGCATAGCCACACGACACATGAAAAGGACCCATGAAATCAATGCCCCAAATGTCGAAAACATCATTAACAAGAATCGGTACTTGGGGCATCTCATTCCTAGCCGAAATATTACCTACACGTTGGCATTTATCACATCTCTTGCAATGATTGTAGGCATCTCGAAATACATGCGGCCAAAAGAAACCATTGTCTAAAATTTTCCTAGTAGTCCTTCTCGGACCAAAATGACCACCACATGCATGCTCATGACAAAAACTAATAACCGAAGCAATCTCATCATCAGGAATGCACCTTCTAAGTATTTGGTCTACACCAATTTTCCACAAATAAGGGTCATCCCACACATAAAATTTCGAATCATGCTTCAGTTTCATGCATTGAGCTTTCGAGAAAGAGGGCGGGAACTTACCTCCGACCAGGTAGTTCACCATGGAAGCATACCATGGTACCTTACCTGTGAGGGCATACAAGTGCTCGTCCGGAAAGGTCTCAGTGATCTGCCCGGCCTCCTCTTCTAGGACCAATCGGCTTAGGTGGTCGGCCACGGTGTTTTCTATCCCCTTCTTGTCTTTGATCTCCAAGTCGAACTCTTGTAGCAGCAAGATCCACCTAATGAGCCGCGGCTTAGCCTCCTTCTTTGTCATCAAGTACATAATAACTGCATGATCAGAAAAGACAACTACTTTAGTACCGAGCAAATATGATCTAAACTTCTCTAAGGCAAACACCATGGCTAGAAGCTCTTTCTCGGTGGTCGAGTTGTTCCTTTGGGCTGCGTCCAGAGTCCTCGAGGCATAATAGATCACAACCGGTTTCTTGTCCACCTTTTGGCCGAGAACAACTCCTACTGCATAGTCACTTGCGTCGCACATGATTTCGAATAGCTGGTCCCATTCTGGTGCTTGGATGATGGGCGTGCTGGTGAGGGCCTGTTTTAACTCATCAAAAGCTGCCCTACATGGATCTGTAAACTCAAAAGGAACATCTTTTTGCAAAAGATTAGATAAAGGCAGCGCCTTCTTAGAAAAATCCTTAATGAACCTACGATAGAAACCAGCATGCCTAAGGAACGATTTAATGTCACGCACCGTAGAGGGATAAGGCAGAGTAACAATCAAGTCTATCTTAGCTTTGTCAACCTTAATACCCTCATGTGAAACTATATGACCTAGGACCACACCATGAGTAACCATAAAGTGACACTTTTCATAATTGAGTACCAAATTCATAGAAACACATCGTGCTAATACTGTACTCAAGTTATCTAAGCATGCATCAAAAGTGTCACCGTACACATAAAGTCATCCATAAACACCTCAATAAACGTACCTATCATGTGTGAGAATATAATAGTAACCACCCGCTGAAAGGTGCCGGGTGCGTTACACAAACCAAAGGACATTCGGCGAAAAGCAAACGTACCGAATGGACATGTAAAGGTCGTTTTTTCCTGATTCTCGGGTGCTATGGGAATCTGATTATAACCTGAAAATCCATCTAGAAAGCAAAAGTAGGGCTTACCTGCTAGCCTGTCGAGCATCTGGTCAATGAACGGAAGAGGAAAGTGATCCTTGCGCGTCACTGCATTCAGCTTCCTGTAATCGATGCACATGCACCATCCGCTCTTGACGCTGGTCGTCACCATCTCGCCCGCAGCGTTCTTCTCAACCGTGATCCCTGTTTTCTTCGGAACCACATGCACCGGGCTTACCCATTGACTGTCCGAGATCGGGTAGATCACGTCCGCATCCAGCAACTTCTGAATTTCCTTCTGGACAACCTCCATCATGATTGGGTTCAATCTCCGTTGAGGTTCCCTCGAAGGCTTCGCTCCATTCTCTAGCAAGATGCGATGCATGCACATGGTCGGGCTTATTCCCCGGATGTCTGCGAGTGTCCATCCAATGGCCAGCTTGTGACGACTCAATACCTTGACTAGGCGTCGCTCCTGGTCTGCCTCTAGCCCGCTCTTGATGATCACGGGCATCGTGGTGTTCTCTCCCAGGAACGCATACTTCAGATGCTCGGGCAGAGGTTTCAGTTCTAGCTCGGGTGCCTGCACAATAGAAGGCAAAAACACATTAGACTTTAATAGCCGAACCTCATTGACTTCATACCTGGGTGTAAGTGGTCGTGCAATCTTCAACTGGGCCAGCACATCAATAATGCCCTAGGCAAGCTCGTACGAGTCCTCGTGGCAGTACACCGCTCGCTCGAGCGCGAGCTCGAGTGGATCCGCTCCTCGTTCCGGGCTCACCTCCTGGACTAGGTCATCCAAAGTGTCTAGGGCGTGTACTGCTTCATACTCCAATGGGTGCTTCATGGCTCAGAAAATATCAAAGCGAATCACTTCGCCATCTACCTCCATAGAGAGAGTGCCACTGTCGCAGTCGATCTTCATCCTTGATGTCTTTAGGAACGGGCGGCCGAGTAGAATAGGCGCATGGTCTGTCGGGCCACTGTTCTCCATCTTTAGCGCATAGAAGTCGGCCGGGAACACTAGTTCTCCCACCTGCACGAGCACATCCTCAATCTTTCCTTCGGGATGCTTACACGATATGTCCTCCAGTTGTATGGTGAGTCCTGCAGGTTCTAAAGGACCAATGCGAAGACAAGAATATATAGAGTATGGAAACACATTAATAGAGGCACCGAGATCGAGCATGCAATTTTCTATTCGGATATTACCAATTGTGCAAGGGATAGTGTAGGTGCCTGGATCACCGGATTTGGGAGGTACCTTGCGCTGAATGACAGCGGAAACGTTCTTGCTCATCAGCTCCTGGTCATCCCGAGTATATCGCCTTCGGTTAGTGCAAAGTTCCTTCAAGAACTTTGCATATCTGGGTATTTGCTTGATGGCCTCCAAGAGGGGGATGTTGATCTCCACCTTGCTGAATAGTTCCCACACGTCTTTGTCCATAACGTACTGCTTAGGAGCCCTGACCTGCATGGGGAACGGAAGGGGAACGCTAAGGTTAGAGTTCTCGGCCGCGGGTACCGGGCCTGGTCTGAGCGTCTCGGCCGGTTCTTCTTCGGGCGCCAGCGGGCCGATGTCCTATGTTGGCTCGGTGGGTTCGGCTGTGGGCTTTCTTCCGCTCCTGAGTGTTAGTGCATTGATAGATCGGAATGGTCTGTGATGGGAGCCGCCCTGGGTCATTCTTAAGCTCAGAGACCGTGGTGGCAATCTGGGACATTTGCCTTGATAGATCAGCTATAGCTCCATCGGTCTTGACCTGGTTCTGGTGCACGGTCGTGGCCAACTGCTGGGTGCTAGCTGCCAGCTCTTTCACGATGTCCTCTAAGGACTTGCTCGGACCTTGTTGGCTCGGGCCGGCCTGGTTGTGGTTTTGTCCTCTTTGTTGATATTGGCTCGACCCGTTCTATCCTCCCTGTTACTGGCGGTATGGTGGACGGTAGTAGCTGGACTGCTGGGCCTGTTGGGGTGCGGCGTGTTGTGCTGGCTCCCTCGAGGCGTGGTTGTGTTTGTTGTCATTCCTCCAATTCTGCCCGTTGGTCCCTTGTCCGGTTGTGGCCTGTCCATATTGCCGATTTGATCCGGCCCGGTTGTTGTAGCCTTGGTACCCGTCAACTGCATTGACCTCGCCTTGGTCTTCTTCTACTATGGTCGGACAAGAATCCGTTTTGTGGTCTAATGAACCACAAAACTCGCATGGCTTTGCTCGGACCGGCTGCCTCCTCATCATCTGAATCATCATCTCCTTCATTTGTTTTAGCTCTTCGGCCATTGCGTTTGATGGAGGCTCGACCCTTGAGACGTTTCTGGTTCGGCTGAATTCTTCTTCTTTGTTGGACTCGTCTCGGAACCTCGCATTATCGGCCACTTCTGTGATCTTCCTTCGCACATCGGCTGGGGACAGATTCATGATGGTTCCACCAGTCGCGGCGTCCAGTAAGCTCCTGTCGAGTTGCCTCAATCCGTCTAGTATGTACTCCACGATTAGCTTCTCGGGCAGTCCAAGATTGCAGCAACTCTGTTCTAGGGCATTGAATTTCTCCAGATAATCGTACATCGTCTCATTCGGCCCTTGTCTGAGATCTTGCAGCTGCCTACGGATCTGCATTACTTTGCCCGCTGGGTAGTACTTATTTAGGAACTTCTTTAGCGTCTGGTCCCATGTCTGAATGCTACCTGAGGGCAAGGATAAGAACCAATCGTTAGCAGCATCTATAATTGAAAAGTAGAAGGCTTTCAGCTTGAAGTCCTCCACTTCGATTCCGTATGGCCTGAGATTTTGGCAGATGCCATGGTATCGGTGAAGATGTGTTGTGGCTGACTCTCCCTGGCGTCCCGAGAACTTGGGCAGATGGTGCACGACTGCCGAGTTGACGACTATTCCTTTAAGCTCCGGTCCTTCGTAGATGCAACGGCTGATTCCGAAAGTTCGGTGCACACAGCTCCCCCATGGTGGGCTCTCGGTAGTAGTTCTCTCCTTGGTACTCTTCCCTGATGAGCTGTTGTGGCGGTAGCGGCCTTCGATGTTGTAGAGGCGGTGGCAGCTGTTGTTGTGGAGGCGGTTGCTTTGGTGGTGGAATGTCTTGGTTGACCTCATTATCGTCTATGTTGTCACCGAAGTGGCTCCCTACATGAGACATGGCAATAGAAAGCAAAGGAGAAACCCTAATTTGAAAATTTCAAAAAACGGAAAATTTCTAAAAACACTAAAAATTCAAAATAAAATAGTAAACGATCTCTGATGGCCAAAAAACACCCCATGTCACGAGCGAAGCTGGTGTTTTCTGATCTTCTCGTCTTTCCGCTCAGAACAAGGTATTATGGGCTGAAATCGGGCACCTGTTGCTCGAATCCTGTCGTTTCGCTTTTAGCTCAAAAACAGCTAAATCAAGACAAAAAATAGAAAAACTAAAAAAAAGAAAGAACAACTTCACTGTATTGCAACTCCCCGGCAACGACGCCAAAATTTGACAGGCGTCGTCGGACCTCTCAAATTTAAATTTATAATTTCCTTACACTTGGCTAGTGTAGCGGCAAGCAAGGGTCGAATCCTAGACAGCTGGTGAGGTTACTTGTTGTTCTGTAAATAAAGCAATTGGGGTTTGTGAGTATTTGGGAACAAGTGCAAGAAAATAAAACGAGAGGTAATTCAATCAGAGGAAATATTCGGTCTAGGGTTTCTTATTGTGACTTGTTTATCATTGATTTCTAAACATCTAATTCTATGTTCTTAAGTGTGGTTACTCCGTTCCAGGTTATAACCTAAGGTAGGGCCGTTCCAAGCACCTACACCACAATCTACTCCGTTCCAGGTTATAGACTTCTAGTTCTAGCAAACCTAATACTCCGTTCCGGGTTATATTAGATTTAGTGCAACTACTCGTTCTCACGGTCTAGTATCAAACAAGCAGCAAATAAGGGAATTGAATCGCTCGGCTAAGCTTTACCATTCCAAGTATCCACTTAGCTTCACAATTCAATCCAAGATAGTTATGCACAAGAACTAGTAGAACATAAAAATAGCATTAAACATGAAATCTCAAAACTACGTCACAATATATTAAAACCCTAAACCGAATAGGAGGTTTAGCTAGACATCCATGGAAACAAAATACAAAAGTAACAAAAGAAAAGGAATTCTTCTCTATGCCGAAGTAGAAGACTGAAGAGAGAATGGCCGAAATTGCTGCTCGATGGAAGGATGATGATCTGATGGATGATTATGCCCTGCCCAAGAGGTCTTATTTATAGGAGAAGCTAGGGTTTCGATGTTTCCAATTCGAACCGACCTAAATCCGTTTTTGGCCAAGCCCAAAAACCAATTTGGGAAACATGTCCAAAAACGACTTTGCTTGGTTTGCAAGCAAACTAGACCGCCTCTCCTTGTTGCACCGACTTGCCTTAGACGAGATTAGGAAACTCCTAAACCGCCACGCTCGAGCTCCACCGACTTGGCCCAGCGCGCTGTCACGTACTTAGTTTTTACCTTGCTAAGTCGTGCGGCACTTAGCTAGACTTTCGTCCCAAAGTTGCTTAGCTAAGTAAGTCTTTCCTCGAAATGCTTCGACGCGGCTAAGTAGAAGAGGACCAAAGAACTCAAAGTATGCTTAGAGAGAGAACACTTGGAGAATGCTTGATTGTATTTCACTTGGTGGTTTGGAGCAAATGACTCCTCCCCTATTTATACACTTAGACCTCCTCAATGGACGGTCAAGATTGATTTAATCCTACGGCTAGAATTACACTCTAGAAAGTTCCTACATAAATATCTAAGATATTTACAAGTGGTAGACCCTTCCACCATCTTCCGCAAGCTTCCATAAGCGTCCATAATCTTCCATAACCTTCTAGATCTTGGGCGCTGCTCGGGCGATGCTCGACCAAAGATACCTTGTGATGTTTTTGGCACAAAATGTCATCTTTAATGCGCGTTTCCTCCTAGAGCTTCCAAAACACCTGAAATGCAAAACAATACTAACAAGTAACTTGTTCGCATAATAAAGTGTCGGAATTGGTGGGATTTGTTGACTCGATGAGTCGTATAAATACGGCTCATCAGCATTTCAGGTGTTTCGGATGCTCAAGGAGGAAACGCGCACAAAAGATGGCATTTCGTGCCAAAAACACCACAATGGTAGATCCGACCTTTGCAGCTTCGATGGAGTGCTGGGAATTGACCACTGATCAGAAAATTACGAGCTACATGTCATTGCGTAGCCAACTCAATTCTCTACAACTCTCTAGTTCACACTGAGACCATCCAAGGTCAGTTGGATTGTCAAATCAAGAGTCGAACTCTTGTGACCTTCCTTCGTCTCACACAGCTCCCCATACTGTTCCGAACCGACTTAGCAGGTTGACAATGGCTCCTCTCACCAACTGCTCATTAAACGGCTTGCACCTCCGCACCGTCCAGAACAGATCAAACTCCTTCAATAGCTGGACCACATCCTTTCCCTTGTACTTTTTCTCATCTAGGATCCGCTCAGAATGATCTTCCGTTTCTGAACATCCTTCCACTTTTTCGCAGGTTCCTCAGTAGCGAACCATACTCTGTTTTTTACAATACTCGAAGGTACATCTGCTGGCACAAAGCTTGGGGTTGTCCTTTTCCTCTTTCTGGACTCACTTGCTCCCCATGTTTCTGTGCTATTCAGACCTTTGTGAGCCTGCAACTCTGCTTCAGCTGCCTTCGGATAAGCCACTCGTACAATCACCTTCTTTTCTTATTTCCTCTTAGCAGACTTCTTCAGTTCAGCCAAGGATACTATCTCCTGTTCAACCACCCGAGTTTCATCTTCACTCGGATCAGTCATCTCCACATCTTCATCTACCGGCTGTTCGATCACATTTTAAACACGTGCTTTACCAGTATTTTTCTCAGATTTTTTACCCGCCTCAGGGCTCTTATTTGACTCATCAGGTGCTTCTTTTTTGCAGATCCATAGCAATCTTATCAATGTCCTCATATATCTCTTTGAGTTCTTCATCTTCTTCAGTGAGGTCAGATTCATCAGAATCACCATCATTGCTCTGAGCTTGATCTTGAGCCACAACTTCCTTAAGAGTATGATCTGACCCTGCTTTACATGTTTTTCCTTCAACAGTAGGGCGGCACTTGTTCTGACTCATCACCAAACTTCTCAGATCCTTCATCTAACTGTACTCTCCGTTCACCAGCATTTGGAACAAATGTATCACTTTCAGAGTCTGACATAGCAACCATCCTTCCTCTAATCGAACGATACTTGGCAGCATACTGCCTTGACGAGCCACCCCTATAAGCTACAACATTTCTGCGCAAGCCTCTTTTCTTCAGCACAACCCCAGTAGCATGAAGCTTTTCTTTTAATAAGTTGAGTCATCCTTTTACTTCATCACCAACCTCTTTCTCTCCTACGGCGAACAAAACACAGCGGAGCGAACATCTAGGCCGAGTCTCGTCAGATCTAAGCGGGTCGAAGACCACATTCGAGCGCTCCAGTGAGATTGATTCAAGCTGCAAAAAAATCAGATCCGAGATCCAATTTGTACCGAATGTCGTCTGACGCACGCGCGAGACAGGGGGCCGGAAACAGCAAGTCGCGAATCTCTAAAGCCATCGCGAGCCGAAATCCCGAGCGGTGCAAGATTGAACTGATGGAGCACACAAGTCCGATGAGGACGATGCGAGACTGCACAGAGCCTATGCGCGATTCCGGACTGAGCCGAGCAGAGCACTAGCACCATTGTGGCTGAGATGGGTGGAGCAGTTGGATCCGGACGGTTGCGCAGCGGATGATGAAACTCAGGGGAAAAGAACGTCAGAAAGAGGAAAAAACATAACCAGTGAAATTCAGATTTTACTCCTTCTGATTTCAACACCGACTGACGCTCAATTAACACAAATAATTGGGTGCGACAGATACCAATTGTTAGAATAATTTCATATATTCGAAAATCGTAATACCCCAATCGTGTTAATCAAGCATACAGAAGATGAACAAACCTCCGTTGGTGACTCTGAATTCTTCTGGTTGTCACCGGCAGTGGATCTTCCAGTCTTTCCGCACAACCCTTCGCCAGTAAGATTTCGAGAGAAGAATAATACTGAAGTTAAGTGCGTAAGACCGGGGACCACTACCATATATATCGTTGTACTTAACTGCTATATTTCCGATAATAACAAATCCTTCCCCTCAAAAGAAGTGTAATTATCAAACCGGTATCTACACATATTATATTCCATGATCATATCTTTAATTATACTCTAAAGTCACTTGTATAATAGATCACTTTAATATATGACTTATAAATAATGATAACATACACAGCATATAATATAATATTTACATTATGATCCCAACATTAGATTATATAAAATAATCAAACAGTTTTTCCATACGGACATCTTTGCAGGTGCTTGGGATCTTTTTAAGTGCTGGAGGAAGGTAAAGGAAAAAATCTCCCACTGCTCAATGAATCAGGTGTTCCCTCCCTGCCTTGAATCAAACTGCAGTAGCTCTCTCTATTTTCTAAAACAACTGCTTCTCCTTAAATTTATTTTTCTATGAAAGATCTTCCTAAAGCAGTCCAGCTTGGTCTTTTTGGTGATTATTTGAACCTTCCTATTTGGTGCAGAAGGGATGGGCCGTCTGAAATGATATTTGTCACTGTTATGATCTTCATACATGTCAAAACTGTGCACAAAAATTGCCGGAGGCTAGAACTGATGGTGCAGACATGATTGGAGCTTCTCATGTGGTTCATAACTCTGCTGGAATAGTTTTTCATTACGTTTCAACCTTGTTTGATGGTATATTGTCTTGGTTTGATGTTCTACCTATTTGTATTGGTGTGTTTGATTGTCCTGGCCCCTTTTTTGGCTGTCTTGGCTCCTCTTGTGGTTTTAATCTCTCGGCCTATGATCCCTCCTGCGCGTGAGGTGAGGCTCTCGTCTAGGGGTGATTTATGTTGTACTTTGGTTCACTTTTTTAGTGTCCTTTTTTGGCTTGTTCGGCGTCTTTTGAGGCTTGGACCTTATAACCAAGTCTCGGCGCTTGAGGGCCTCTTTTTTGTAATAAGCCAAGGTTCGGGCTTTTTGAACCCATTAATAAATTCCTAGCACCGTCCAGTTAAAAAAATTATCTACCTTTACGACAAGTATCCAGTAGATATTAACAATAAGAATTGGTTGTCAACTAAGCTTTACGATAAAGTTTCCACTTAATCTAACAATTCAATTCATGGGATGAAGAACAAGAACTAGTCAGACATGAAATTGCATTAAGAAAAGAGTCTCAAAACGTAGTCACAATGAACGAAACCCTAAATTGAAACAAGAAATTAGCTACACATAATCATTGAAAGAAAACAAAAAGTATTCATAATGAAAAGTAGTGGAAAATCTCTTCTCTCGTCGAAAGCTTCGCGTTCTCCTCCTGAGTCGTCTTCAAAAGTAGGATTTGAATGTAGAATGATGGAAACCCTTCTCTAAACCCTTAATTAATAAGTTTTTGGGTTTCTAATTCTTTTTTTTGGGCTGAAATTTCTAATTCTAGGAACTGCTGACATCATCATTGCACGCTAATGATGTCATCGCCGCGCCCAAGCAAGACATTACATGGGTGGCTCAGGTCGTACTTCTTTATTGCGCCAACCTTGATTCTTGCTTTGACTCTTCCTGTGTTTTTTGGGGGATGATGGGCTTGGGTCCAGTTCCCATGGTTCTGCCGGTTTCTCCTTCCGTACCTCCGAACAGAGGAAGATATCGTGTTGTCCATGCATACATAGTGTGTAGCGTGATGAAGAAACGAGAAGGGAAAGGAAAGAACAACTAATCCGACGGCTAATTCCCCGGCAACGGCGCCAATTTGACAGATGCTTGTCGTCAGAGCAAATGTACAAATAAATTTATAAGTCCGTTACTCGCGACTTCACTACTGGGTAGCGAGTGGTAAGTAGAGGTCGAACCCAAGGGAATTAGGGGGATAAGTTGTTCTTTGAGGGATCGTACAGCGGGGGAGCGTGTTTTTTGGTTGATTGAGGTTTTACTACTAACAGCTAAGTGATTGGTTGGTTGGTTTTGGTTTTTAGTGCGGAAAAGTAAATGACATAAAAGTAAATACTGAAAGTAAAAAGAAGACTTACAGCGGTTGTTTCGTGATCGGCAAGTCTTGCGGAACGTCAGCAGTTGAAAGGGGAGTTTATACTAAGGAAGTAAGTGCAGGTAGTGTTTTAATCTAAGGAAAGCATTCGGTTTCGGGTGCCTTGTATCATAGCATGTTTATCATTGACCTTTAGTGATCCTGCTAAGTATTCAAACGTGTATCAAGGCCATTTCAAGCGCTCGATTTGCCACACTGTCTAGCCCATTTCAAGGTCGTAGAGCACTTGTTCTATTTAGACTAGCACCCCATTTCAAGGTATACTAGCCTATGTGCATCCATTTGATCAATCATTTCCGATCAAACCAAATGGTGTTTTAGAGAGGTCGAACTCCTCAGATAAGCTTTGCCATTTCAAGCATCCACTTACCCGAGTATGTTCACGAACCCCCACGGAAGAGTTTTGCCATTTCAAGCATCCGCTCAACCTTGGAAGTTCTGACCTAATATATGGCACATAGAACAAGTTTTGAACACAAAGAAGAGGCACTAAGAGTATAGCCTAAAACATTTTATGAGACAAGTACACCCCTTCAACCGAATGAAGAGTTTAGCTACGAATATCCATAGAGGTGGATACCATAGCTAAGTACTCGAGGGTTTTTGAAAGACAGTAAGTAAAGGAGAATACTCAAGAACCAACAGGAGTATTCTCAATGACTACTAGAATACTCAAGAACCAACAGGAGTATTATAGATTTCAAACAAAGCTTACAAAAGTGCCAAAATCTAGAGAGATAAGTGTTGTATGGATTCTGGGATGAGGATATACAAAGGGAAGAGGGGTCTCTATTTATAGGCTAAGGGAGACCATAAGGAGGCAACACTTGTCACACAATGGGAGGAAGAGCTCAAAAGCCATCGGGTGATGTCATCATCTCATCTAGCCGCCCACCATGTGGAGGAAGGGGAGAGGAGGAGGCTTAGCCGCCCATGTGAGGAGGAGCCTCCTCCCCTTAGCCGCCCATGTGTGAAGGAGGAGGAGAGGACATGTGTGAGTTTGTGATCTTTTCACAAAAGCCATCGGCTCCTTTCAGCTCCGGTCTGACTCTGGTTGCTCTTCGGTTGGACTTGTTTTGAGTGATTCCATGTCAGGTTCATGATATTTCTTCAGTCGGAATCTGGTTGCGACCTTGGAATGACTCGTAATATCTTTTCAGCTTAAAAACTCCTCCTTAGCCTGTATTCTCTCTAGACTCCAAAATACCCTGTAGATAAATATCGGAACTAACTAGCAAAAGTTAAATAGACAAACAGTCTAATTTGGTGGGTTTAACTGTGTTTATGATTCATACAATTATGGTCCATCACGAACCTCCAAAGGTCTGATATGTCATTGTGGTATTTTGGATAAGAAATGCCGTCTTTAATATGCGTTTCCTCCTAGAGCTTCCGAAACACCTGAAATGCAAAACCATACTAAAAAGTAAATGTTCGCATATAAACATGTCAAAATAAACAGGATTAGTTAGTTCGACGAGTAGTATAAATACGACTCATCAAGCCACCCCACACTTAAACTTGCTCGTCTCGAACAAGAACAAGTCATAGAAGGAAAACAAATATAACACCACAATTTCTACGAAGTCTTGGATAAAAACTACTTGAATATGAGTTGCTAGTCCTAGATTCAGCTTTTCTATGTACAACTCAATCATTACTCACATCATTATGCTCAACATAGAATTAACTTCATACATGTTACCTCTAAGCTGAAATTCAAATTACTTCGGATAATGGGGGATATTCCTCTTTAGACCCATAATCTGCATTCGGTGTCCCAAACTCTAGCTATATGGTTATACTTCAGTGCTTTTTCTGGCACGTGATTCATTCGAGCTTCAAGGTTTTTGAGCTTGAAGGTTTCTGGCACGTGATTCATTCGAGCTTTTCTTTCTTTTTTTGTTGGACGGCTTTTGATGTAGTGAACTTCTTTGGCCTTTGGCTCTTGTGTATGAATGATGTACTTCACTCTTCTTTGTATAAAACTTCACAATTTGGCTGATTTTTCTTGAGCTTAGCTCCTTTATTGTGAATAGTTTGTCCTTTTTTTCTTTTGTTTTGAAGGAGGTCCAATCATCGCCCGCAAGCATAAGAAAATATCTCCCGCTCTTTCCCATCCTCACCCTTTTTGACGCGAGCCAAGATGAGGATCACTCACTATTTCTTGGTTACTTCGGACTATAGATAGCACGGTCTGTTTTACCATCCCGCCTACTTACATAAACGCTGCAGTGGAGGAGCTAGCTCTGAACCATAAAATCTCGAAGTGCTACCCTCCATTAATACATATAACCATACAGTTAGAAATCCGGTCCTTTGAATGCTTCGTAAAGTCTCTCTAGGACATTTCTATCACTTCCACATCCCTATTTATCTCAACTCAAAAGGACACGTAGTGGGTTAAATTCACATGTAAAAGCACAATTCAGGAGAGCAATACAATATAGTCAAACATAATCTATTTCATAACATCAACATCCAATACTGCATATTCAAGAAACAGAGAGAAATTTCATACTTTCAAAAAAAAATTAACAAGAAAAGCACAAGAAAATGTGCTGATACAGTACAATATGCAAGAAAAAAGTAAACATGCTGACACAACTGACTGCCCCACCCCACACTTATGAACCAAGTTGTGTCCTCACGGCATGACTTAAATTCAAAGACACGGACAATGCAAGACACACAAGATAAGGGAAAAAGATGGAAATAAAAGTGAATAGGCACTCCCCTCGTCTCGTTGCGTGATGTTGAAAATTCTGGTCAAACGAGTCAGTCAACGGTGGTCAACCATGGTCAACATCAACGCTGGTTAATGCGCCCAAAGAAGAGATTAAGCCCGTGACCGAAGAAGCCTTTAGCCATTTAAAATGGCTTGTGGGCGCGACGCCTAAAATGGGCACTGGGCGCGATACTCTTGGGATGTCACCTGTTTTCTACATAAAAAATGTTCTCCTTTCCCAAAAAACAATGTAAAAAACAAGACTCAAAAGGAAACACCAAAGCCACGAAAACCAACTGGACAAACACGAGATTTATCCCCTAACTCTACCAAAAGTTTAGGAGATTCAAATGGACCTAGTCTCAAAGAACAGTATAAGGAATATGGCATGGCATTAATAGCAGCCCCTAAGTCAATTAGATAATGATGTATCAGCGCCTTACCAATACCATAGCTGACTGTGAAAGCACTTGGGTCCTTACTCTTTCCAGGTGGTACCTCTTGACTCTTAGCAAGTACGTGCTCCATCGTTGGCTTTTCCAGTTCATGTGTTGCCTCCGACTCGTCTTACAGCTCATCCTTGTTGATCACATGCTCTTTAAGAGCTCTTACCTGCACAAAAAATGAAAGCGGGGTCTCAGAATTTGAAAATAACTTTTACCCAACCGAGAGCGTCGATTCTGATGAAGACTTTAAGTCACCGCGTTCAGCTTTAATGTGTTCGTTGGATGCGGCTCGAATCCGTTCATTGAGCGTGGTCAATGCGTTGATCGCGTCGGTAGACTTCTTTAATGCCGAGTACACTTTGATGTTAGCTCGGCCCACCTAAAGTTAATGTTGTCTTTGGGCGCGAGACTCTCGGACTTCAACTCGTTTTTAATATCGTTTGCTTTTGGTTCGTCTATCACGGCTAGTGTACTGATGTTTCCTCTCGGGTTAGGCATTGTTTGTAACGGTAGCTTCCCCGGATCACGCCTCTACTAAAAAACTGTGCTGCTATCTGGGACATCTGTTTAGATAGCTATGCAATGGCTTCATCAATTCTTGCCTGATGTTGTTGCACAATGGTGGCTAACTGCTGGGTGATAGATGCCAGCTCTTTCCCACATCTTCCAGAGATTTGTTGGAATTCTGATTGCTAGGGTCTGCTTCATTGTAGTTCTGCCCTCGCTGTTGGTACTGACTTGATTGTTTTCGCTACTCTGCTACTGACGATATGGTGGTCTGTAGTACTACTATTGCTGAGGATGCTTGGGTGCATTTTTATTGTAATTTTGGAATTCCCCCACTGCATTGACATCATGTGTTTCCTCCTAATTCATCATGATTTTCTACATCATCTACTTCATCTATTTCAGCTCCTCGGTCATTTGGTTTGATTGGGTCTCAGCCCTTGTGGCGTTTCTGGTTCTGCTAAATTCCTCGTGGCGGCTGACCTCCTCTCTGTAACTAGCATTCTCGGCCACCTCAGCGATCAAATTTCATACCCCAGCTGGAAATAAATTCAGGATAGACCCTTCAGCTGATGCATCAAGCAGCATCATATCAAGTGGTCTCAACCCATCTAGCGCACTCCTAAATCGCAGTAACTATGCTCCAAGGCATTAAATTTCTCCAGATAGTCATACATAGACTCGTTAGGCCCCTGCCTGATATCTTGCAGCTGTCTACGAACCTTTCCTACCTTTGCTGGTTAGTATTTATCGAGAAACTTCTTCTGCATCTGATCCCATATTCTGATGTTACCTGAAGGAAGAGACAGAAACCAACATCTAGCCATGTCAGTTAAAGAAAAGTGGAAAGCTTTGAGTTTGAAATTCTCCACTGTGACTCCATTGGGTCGGATAGTCTGGCAGATGCCATTAAAATCTCGTAAATGCCTGGTTGCTGATTCTCCTTGCCGACCAGAAAACATCGGTAGATGGTGCCCTACCGCGGTCTTGATCTTGATGTCTTGCGTGTCTGGGCCCTCATCAGTCACTAGGGTATACTATGAAAATTAGGGGCAGACATCTCCTTCATTGTAGGTTGATACTGCTCTTTCTGATCATAACCTTTGCCTTTCTCACTACCTATACGTGACATAGCGAAGCAAGTAGCAAACCACAAAAAAATAAAAGTAAAAAAATAAAAAGAAACAGTTTCACCGAAGCGCATCACCCCTGCAACGGCGCCAAAATTTGACGCGCGTCGTCTAACGCGTCAAACTTAAATTTATAATCTCATGCGAACAACTAGCTAGCGGTAAGCAGGGTCAAATTCAAGAAAGCTGGTTTTGGAAGTTGTATCTGTAGATAACTAAAGAAACAGGGAGGTTTTTAGCAGCGTGAGTGCAAAAGAGGCAAATCGCAAAGAATGTTTCAATCAGAGAGAATATTCAGCTTAGGGTTTCTATTGTGACATGTTTATCATAGACAGCTAATGATCAAATTCCAAGTTTCTAAGTGTGGTTGTTCCGACAAAGGTAAAAACCCAAAGTATCCCGACAAAGGTGATACACCACAATCTAACCCGACAAAGGTGTTAGATTTCTAGTTCTTTCCTAAACACAATAACCTGACAAAGGTGTTATCAAGCTTAGGTGTTACGATCTACCTTTACGACAAAGTATCCAGTAGATATTAACAATAAGAATTGGTTGTCAAACTAAGCTTTACGAAAAAATTTCCACTTAATCTAACAATTCAGTTCATGGGGTGAAGAATAAGAACTAGTAAAACATGAAATTTCATTAAGAAAAGAGTCTCAAAACGTAGTCACAGTGAACGAAATCCTAAATTGAAATAAGAAATTAGCTACACATAGTCATTGAAAGAAAACAAAAAGTATTCATAATGAAAAGTAGTAGAAAAATTTCTTCTCTGGTCGAAAGCTTCGCGTTCTCCTCCTGAGCCGTCTTCAAATATAGGATTTGAATGTAGAATGATGGAAACCCTTCTCTAAACCTTTAATTTATAAGTTTTTGGGTTTCTAAATCTATTTTTGGGCCAAAATTTCCAATTCTCGGGACTGCAGACGTCATCACTGCACGCTGATGATGTCATCACCGCACCCAAGCTAGACGTTATGGCCTCGTCCAACGTTGACGTTACTGCCGCTCCTAACGTTAACGTTAGCAATGCGCTAATGTCTTCACTAGGCGCGGTCCCCACTAACTTGGTTTTCCTCTTTCTACGGAGCAGTTCTGACTTTGACTCTCGATTGGACCTTCCAAATGACCTCGGATGCTTTCAGTGTGAACTGGAGAGTTGTAGAGACTTGAGTCAGCTACGCTGCATAATGTAGCTCATATTTTTCTTATCGGTGGTCAATTCCCAGCACTCGTTGAGCCTCCAAAGGTCTGATCTGCCATTGTGGTGTTTTTGGCATGAAATGCCGTCTTTTATTCGTGTTTCCTCCTAGAGCTTCTGAAACACCTGAAATGCAAAATCGTACTAAGAAGTAAATGTTTGCATATAAACATGTCGAAATAAACGGGATTAGTTAGTTCGACGTGTCATATAAATACAACTCATAATGTACTGTATTCAAAATAATTTACATAATAATCCCTAGGATTTAGGCACTCTTGCTAAGAGCGGCTTAGGCATTGCGAACAACCACTTTTTTATGAAGGGGTACAATGATTCATACAATTTCAATACATATCTAGTACATTTCAACTTATATTTAGTACATCGAACAGATCAAGAAATCTTTGGTACATATATATCTGTGTCTTGAAGCACATGCCAGGTTCGACACCTTTACCATAGATCCATGCACATCTACCCCTAGAAATCACTGGTACATTCCTTGACATATGAAGCTCGGGCCACATCGGGCACCTTTACCATTGCAAGATGGTATCCACGCGCGAGGCGAGAAGAGAGGAAGGCATCCACGAGGGATGAAGGAAGCATCCATGCGCGAGGCGGGACGCACTACTACAAACAACACAATATGTAACGGTTTTTTTGGTTATTATGCATCGGGTTTGGTTCCGATGCATAATGAAGCGTTGCATAATCGTCGGACTTTATGCATCGGTTTTTCCTTGAACCCATGCATAATGTCCAACCATTATGCAACGGTTTTTCGGAGAAACCGATGCATAATGTCTGGACTTTATGCATCGGTTCAAAGAAAAACCGATGCATAATGGGTAAATCGATGCACGTTATGCAACGATTTCTTGAAAAACCGATGCATAAGTGACGGAGCCCACTGCACTGTCGTTAAGGTGCAATGTTCTCTGTGCAAAATAAATTTATATTTTCCGCTACTCGCGACTACACTACTGGGTAGTAAGTGGTAAGTAGGGGTCGAACCCAAGGGAATTAGGGGGATAATTGTTCTTTGAGGGGATTATTCAGCGGGAGGGCGTGTTTGAGGTTGGTTGGTTGGTTTTAAAGCTACCAGCTAAGTGATTGATTGGTTGGTTGGTTGGTTTTAGTACTGGAAAGTAACTGATAATTATTACAATTAAAAGAAAGCGTTCGGTTTCAGGGGCCTTGTATTATATCCTGTTTATCATTGACCCTTAGTGAATCTTCTAAGTATTCAAACGTGTATCAAGGCTTTTTCCGGCGCTCGATTTGCCACACTGTCTAGTCTTTTGCAAAAGTGTTTGAAAGTGAATCAAGGCCATTTCAAGCACTCGACTTGCAACACTGTCTAATCTTTTGCAAAAAACGTAAAGCCCTTGTTCTACTTAGACTAGCACCCCATTTCAAGGTATACTAGCCTATGTGCATCCATTTTGGGTTGTCTTTTCCGATTTACCCAAAATGGTGTTTGAGAGAGATCAAACTCCTCAGATAAGCTTTGCCATTTCAAGCATCCACTTACCCGAGTATGTTTGCGAACTTCCACAGAAGAGCTTTGCCATTTCAAGCATCCACTCAGCCTTGGAAGTTCTGATCTAATATATGGCACATAGAACAAGTTTTGAATACAAAGACGAGACACTAAATTAATAGTCTAAAACATTTTATAATACAAGTCCACCCCTTCTACCGAACGACTAGTTTAGCTACTATTTATCGCGCTAAACATTATAACTAAGGAATTGGAAATTAAAGACGGTAAATAAATATTAAAATACTTACAACCGTTGAAGCGCCAAGGGAGCAATCTTTTATTTCCAAAGCCAAACTTACAAAACTTAGAGAGATAAGTGGAATGTTGATTTTTGGATGATACAAATGAGAGGAGAATGGCTTGTATTTATAGCCAAAGGGAGGAGAAATGGAGGGTGGAGATGGCTTCCATGTGTTTTTGATCTAAGGGAGGAGGAGGAGGAGGTGAAGATGTGGTGGAGGAGCCACCACATGGCAAGCTTTCCATGGAGGAGCAAAAGCCGCCGGTCACCATGAGGGGAGGAGCCGCCGGTGGCCGGTCACCATGAGGGGAGGAGCTCCTCCCTTGGCCACCTCCAAGCAAGGTGGCCGGTCACCTTGGTCCATGAGTGTATTTTGACAGTTTTGTGCAGTCTTTTCACAAAACTATCAGTCCAATTTCGCTCCGTCTGACTTTGATTCCTCTTCTGCTTAATTTGTTATGAGTGATTCAACGTCAGGATCCTTGATATTTCTTCAGTCGGCATATGATCTTGACCTTGGAATGACTCGTAACATCTTTTATGCTTTAAAAGCTCCTCTTTAGCATGTATTCTCTCTAAGCTCTGAAATACCCTGTAGAAATATATCGGAACTAACAAGCAAAAGTTAAATAGACCAACAGTCTAATTTGGTGGGTTTTACTGTGTTTTTTATTCGTATAATTATGGTCCATCAATAAGCTTCAAAAAAAAATGGCAGAATTGGCTTTACAAAAGCTCAAATCCACCTGAAATTAAACATCAATAATAAACCCTGCTGTTCGTCATTTTAAATACAGTACAGCTTACATGCTAAACATCATTTCACTTAATTTGCAATACAATATCATTCATACACATATATTTGTCTCTTTTTGGTACAAATACGCCACAAATTATCACATAACAAATGTTGTCTAAATTAATGTCCTATACCTCTGGTTGAGTGGTCACGTAGTCACGTAGGTAGTATACGATTTCATCCCGAACTTCAAGAATCTTTTCCACTTCGTATGCCTCTACTCCATTAGGAAAATAGTACTTAAAAAAAAACAAAGAGAACTAAGTCAACAATTAAATAGTGAAAACGATTAAGCCTTAAAAAGCTAAATCAACGATTAACGTCTAAAAAGCTAAATCAACAATTAAAGAGTGAAAACAAGAGAACTAAATCAACAATCAAAAAGTAAACAGTTAAATGAATAACAGAGGAGCGTTCAAATGAGGCAAGCCAAATAAGAATGAGGCAGTGAGGCACGATCTGAGTCACACATCTAACCCCCCCCCCCCCCCCCGTGCTTTGTGAGTGCGCCACGTGTCCCACTACCAAAATTCATCAACAGTAAAAAGCAAACAGTAAAATCCCACTACCACACCTTTAAATCTCAACCATTAGATCAATATGATCAATGGCCAAGATCATGCCTTACTGCCCCATTCTTACAACCTTGCCTCAACCGAGTGCTCCCTTCATATATATGTATTTATATCTCTAAAAAGCTTACTTGGGCTATGTCTTCAACCTCCGCACCATTATTAGCATGTACAAATGCTATAATGTCCCGCATAAAGTGAAGGACATAATAACCACAAAAATGGCTAGGTGGTTGTCTTGGACACTGCACGATATCAAGAATTGCAGTTAACAAACTTTATAAATGAAAAAAAAATATTTAATAAAATTGTCTAATTTGTGAATACCAAAACTTTCTTCCACTCTACTTTACGTGTACTCCTCGGTACACATCCTTGGTAATATCGATCTAATCCCCTAAAACACACACAATAATGTAATTATTAGTGACTTTTCAATACAAGTTATAAGATAAAAGTAATTTCCAAACTTACGTCTCCACCAACTCTTTTGCATTAGCGTTTATATCCTTCTCTTCTGTCGATGAATCAAGCCAAAGAACTTTATGCTGTCTCGGAAAGATGACGCATAACATCCAATGCCACCTAAAAACCCCACTAACTTAAAAAAACAAATGTGTAACAAAAGAGAAGTTAACAACCTATAAAGTTAGTGATGAACTCACAATATGTGATCAACATAAGGGAGAAAGTAGCAAAAAAGTTGGTCTTTGTCTGGCATATTCAATCTTCCCACGAACATCGCCAATCTCTCGTTTTTGTTTATGGATGGGGTCATTAATGACGGAATAAAAAAACTTGATATTCGAACGAACCATCTGATCATGTAAATGACTACAAAGTAAAAACTTGTGTCAGTTAGACTAATTGCAAAAAATGATGAAAGAATATAAATATTACCATATATATAACTCAGATTTTGCGTTCCCCAACGCTTTAAACTTAAATAGGTCCGTCACTTCCTTGTCACACAAGTAGATATCGTAGTCGTCACAAACACCTCAGCGTTGGCTTGTACTATAAACATGTCTCTACCCAAAGTCTTCCACACCTCACTTAGAAGTCTTTAGTCCACTGACATTTCATCTATGAAATCATCGCCAGTAAGTGGCAAAGACTCGTATAAGTGTTTGTCATATGCCTGCATGTTAAATTTTCGTGAAGCTTAAATATCTTATTTCATTTGTAATTTAACACAATGAAGCAAATGAATTTATAATCTTTGATGATCTCACCCTTTTATCGACAACGACCAAGTCTTTTGGCCAAGCCACGTGGTGGTTAACTGCTTAATGAACAGTCGAGAGCTTTTGATGAGCTGTTGGCAAGGCTGCACCTCGACCTCGTAAAAGTGCTTTATCGACCTTCACCTTCACGTTATCTTCGGGTATTGCCTGAAAGTTAACAAACCGGCCATTTACGCATCGACCGATAGCCACAAGTTGTTTGTCAACTTCAAGTTGCCCCTCGATGTATAATAGGCTCTTCAGGCCACCCTGTTAGTAGAAGTAATAATTTGTAAACAAACACAAAAAGTATTACATACATTTAACCAACATAAATAATAAATTTAATAATTGTAAATGTACCTCTGGTATATTATTCAATGGGTCTGAATCAATGGGACAATAAAGGCTGCAGTGGTCGGACGCATCTCTTCGAATATTACTTGAACTGGGTGTGCCACCCGAGGAGGTGGATATTGGTAACCCAACCCTCCATGGAATGTGTGATCCGACTCCTCGGGTGCGTCCTTTGGGCTCGGGCGTCCCAATCGCCTCAGTCAGTATGTCATGTCGTCGATTTTCAGACGAGAACTGTCCTTGAGACGATCTTTCCACTAATTCATCCTATATAAAACAATCATTAATTACCAAAAGTTAGTGTATGATTAACTATTGAAATTGACATAAAAAATAACTTACAATCTTTGTTGCCACTCGATGGGATGCCTTAGTGACGTACTCGTCATTCTTCTTTTTTCGTCCCCTCTTCCACAGCTCATGTCTCTCTATAGTGACAGAAGATTGCATCTCTTCAATTGCGCCCTGCGCAAATAACTCGGCTATCTTCTCAGTTGTCAATTTCTCTTTAAGTTTTCTGTAGCCTCCTCAACCAAGTATGTGCGCATACACATTCTTCTTAACAAGCTCTTTGTTAGTGTCTCTTAACTTCATAGCATTTTCAGATAGCCTCTGCTCCTTAAATATCCTCCAAGTCTCTTTGTCAAGATACTTATACTCAACCAAAGGATCTTCATGTGCCTTGTCACCGTGGATGTACTCTTTGCCAGTCTTGACTTGAAATTCTTCCATATGCTACCAGCGACCTTCTACTCATGCTTTTTATGCGGCTCGCATCCCCCAAAAATTTCCTAAAGAGAATTATAACAAGTTATAATTAATACAAAAAATAATCACCATAATAAACAAGTATAAATTTCAATTAAATAAAAACTTACAGTTGCATCTCTCCACAAAGTTTCCTTATAATGGTCAGGAACTTTCCTCCAATCGTTGTAGGTGATAGGAATTCGAGAACGAGCCACCATACCCAAGAAGCTCCTCCAAGTGTCTCCCTTCTTCCCTTTCGGATTACCCTTACTATCGAAGTTGATTATGATCTTGGTACCAGCCACTGTGTGTTGCTTAACCAACTTCGCCATGTATACATGGCCTTTCTTGGGTCTCGGTGTGTGGGACGAGACACGAAAATCATCCTCACCGCCGCTGCTGCTGCTGCTAGTCATGATCCTGTAAAGAGTCACATTAAATGTCAGATTAAACACATTAAATATATGAATACATAAATGGAGACGATTATTAAAGAAATAAAAAGACGTGTGATAACGAAATAAGTAGCATATACAACATACACACAAATTAAATTTCTTTATCAATCCATATTCCTTCGCCGTGATCTTCTCGCAACTGAATTTCATCATCAACTTCGCTATCGTCGTTGTCTACTGGAACTGTCGTACAAACGGGCAGACAATCCTCATTCATCTCTTCAGATGTACCACTGATTAATTGTTGTTTTCCATTTATCACAACATACTGATTGTTGTTCGAAGGGTCTTTCACGTAAAACACTTGTCTTGCTTGTTCGGCCATAATGAATGGCTCATCCTTATATCCCTCTCTTCGAAAATTGACAAATGTCATTCCAAATTCATCGATATGAACCGCCGAATTGTTAACCCATTTACATTTAAAAACGGGTACTCGAAACTTTAGGTTATCCAACTCCCATATTTCTTGGATAAACCCAAAATAATTCACAGGCACAGATATTGGATTCCGATCTCTTGCGCTAGAAACATGAGTGGTTTCGGCAACAAGTGTGACACCACTATTTTGCACAACAGTGTGCTCATCTTGATCTTTTGTTTGAAAACAAAATCCCTTAATATCATAAGCTTTCCACGTTTGTACAATAGGTCTTGGGCTTGCCATAAGCCACTTGACCAAGTCATCAGATTCTTCTTCAGAGTTGGTCTGATTATTTAAAACCTCATTACTCCTTAGCCATTCACAAAATGACCGATTGTGTTCTTTTTGCAACCACTGCTCAGATTTTCCTCGGTATGTACTCCTCAATATGTTTATGCGATCCTCGATGAAGGGTGTTATTTCAGGTATATGTTGCAGTACATAGAAATGAGCTTTCATTAACTCATCAAATGACTTAGGCATCAGTTGATGTCCACTTGTGCCTTTTCCCAAGAATCGATCAAAATGACGTGGCCTTGGAACCCCAACCGCAGTTGTATTTCCCAAAAAGTTTGTGCAAAATTCAACAGCCTCTTTAGCTATGTATCCTTGCACTATACATCCTTCGGGACTTTGTCTATTCCTCACATTGCTCTTAAGAACCTTCATATACCTCTCAAAAGGATATCGAAAAAGTGGTCCAAGAATTCGAACCTCACGCCCCAAATGAACAGTAAGATGCACCATTATATCGAAAAAGCTGGGAGGGAAAAACATCTCAAGTTGGCAAAGTGTAACAACTATCTGCTCTTGAAGTCCATCAAGCTCCGACGTATCAATAACCTTAGCACATAAAGAGCTAAAAATGACGCAAAGTCTTTGTATAGCTGTCCTTGGTTTGGGAGACATTATACCTCGGATTGCAATAGGCAGGAGTTGTTGCATCAATGTATGACAGTCATGAGATTTTAAGCCATTTAATCGCAGATCCTTCATTGACACCAAGCTAGCAATATTTGAAGAGAACCCATATGGAACTTTAACTCCCTTCAGACATCCGCACAAACTAGTTTTCTCGCTCTTAGAGAGTGTGGTGCATGACGGCGGCAAATATGTACGCTGCCCTCGAGTTTCAGGTGCTAATTTGGTACGAATATTCATCTCCAGCATATCGAGTCTTGCTTTAACTCCATCTTTTGTCTTTCCAGGAATGTTTAATAAAGTACCAAGCAGACTTTCACATATATTCTTTTCAACATGCATCACATCAATACAATGTCTTATGTCAAGAGAATGCCAATAAGGGAGATCAAAAAATATCGACCGCTTCTTCCATGGAGCACTTTCGGTGCGTGAATATGGTTTCCCAAATCGATTGGTAATATTCTGAATTTTGTGAAGTATTTCATCGCCAGAAGCCGGTTGCGGTTCTATTCCGAGTTCAGTCTCACCATTGAAGGCAGCTTTCTTTCGCGTGTAAGGATGATGTCTCGGTAAGAAACGTCGATGTCCCATATAAACCATTTTTCGACAATTGCTTAAATGGCGTGCATGTGTCCCTTCCCCGCATACAGGACAAGCTTTGTAGCCTTTAATACTATATCCGGATAAGTTACCATAAGCTGGGAAGTCATTGATCGTGCACATCAGCATAGCACGCATATTGAAATATTCTTGCCTCGATGCATCATATGTGCGTACTCCTTCGTCCCATAAAAGCTTCAAATCATCTATCAGAGGAGCCAAGTATACATCAATATCATTTCCAGGTTGCCGAGGACCCGATATTAACAAAGAAAGCATCATATATCTACGCTTCATGGTTAACTTGGGAGGTAGGTTGTAGACAACCAAAATCACAGGCCATGTACTATGCTGACTACTGAGATTTCCATGTGGATTCACCCCACCAGTAGAAAGGCCAAGGCGTAAATTTCTATACTCTCCTCCAAACACTGGGAATGTGTTGTCTACTTCAGCCCATTGCAGTGAATCGGCAGGATGACGCATTTTCGTATCAGCAACACGTTTCTCAGCATGCCAACGCATATTATTAGAATCTTCCGTGTCAGCAAATAATCTCTGAAACTTGGGGATCGGTGGAAGATACCATAGTACTTTCGAAGGAGTGCCTTTCGATTTACCTTTCGGTTTCTTTGTTTAACTTGTATCGAGAAGCCTTGCACACTGGACATTCTTTGAGTTCACTAAAAGCATTTCGATACAAGATACAATCATTGGGACAAGCATGTATTTTCTTGTACTCGAGGCCCATCGGACACATAACCTTCTTAGCCTCGTAAGTACGATTAGGTAGGGTGTTCCCCTCAGGAAGCATGTCTTTCACCAGCGCCAATAATTCAGTGAAACTCTTGTTGCTCCATCCATTTTTTGCTTTGAGATTGAACAACTTCAACGTTGCCGATAGCCTTGTGTATATGGAACACTCTTCATACAATGGTAATTCGGAGTCATTCCTCAACGACTCCAAAACATGTGGCGTATCAACAAAGTCATTGGCCACGTTGTTAACCATCTCAATTAGATTATCCTCTTCCCAATCATCATTATCCTCCGCAAGCTTTCTACGGGTGGAGGCTCAAAGTTTTGTTTTTCAACCTCGCCATGCAAATACCACACCATATATCGTGGGTTAATCCCCTTTAACAAAAGGTGTTTACGTAACTTCTTCGGTTTGACCTTTTTGTAATTCCAACAACTCATACACGGACAAAAGACACATTCAATGTTGTTTCTAGACGCATATGCCGATGCAAACGCACAAAAATCCATAATCCCTTTCTCGTACTCATCACTCAACCTATTACCGGACACCCACTCTCGATTCATTGTAATTCAACTACATGAAACGTGTAAATATTATTAGTTACATACTACTAATTTACACGAACAAACAATTACATTTGAGTGAATTACAAGCACTCAAACAATTAAAAAGTAGTAAATGAGTTACATAAATTAACTTGCGATTTACCTTATAATAGAAGCTCGCGAAGAAGAATCTTAATGGTGGGTGTGCAACAAGTACGGACTAGTGCTATAAACAACAAGAACGAATTAGTAAACAAGGAAAAATAAATTCAAATCTCCATATTCATATTAAAATAAAAAAGATAGATAACAATCAAATACCAGGAATTGAAGAAGCGAAGCACCACCAACGGGAAGAGGATGTAGATCGCAAATGTTAACCCTAAACAAAAGAACATCAATTAAATTAATATACTTAAATTCAACTAGTTATTAACTTCATTCAACGATGAAAGAGCAACAATGTCCAATTTCGAAAGCTATACACAATTAACACAATAGAATACCTTACTTGATATGATGTTTGGAGGATAAACAAGGTACAACTCCCACCGTATGGAAGTAACGCCGCTCGAATCTATGTTTTCAAACAAAAATATTAGCATACAAATGAATCCAATTAGGTATTTACATCATTCAACAATGATAGAGCAACAACTAAACTTTCAACTAAATATTAGCATACTTGATTGTTATAGGATTACAACTGCAAAATACCCCTAACTATTACATACTAAAATCTCAGCCCTAACCTGTTGATTCGGAGCCGATTGGAGGAGGAGGAGGAGCAATGGCGCGGAGACGACTGGCGAGGAAGCCAAGATTCGCACGACTAACTCGGACGGCTGGCGAGGAAGGCAAATGGCGCGGAGCCGATTGGAAGCAACGAAGGCGACGGAGAGACTGAGAGCGTCGATTGGAGCAATGGCGCGGAGCCGATTGGAAGCGACGGAGGCGGACTGACGGACTGACGGAGACGATTGGAGGCGACGAAGGCAGTGAGACGGAGGCGACGGAGAGACTGAGAGCGTCGATAAACCAAATCGATAGGCGGACTGACGAATTTCAAAATAAAACCTAAGTCTTTTATTGCACAATATGCATCGGTTGTTTAAAAACCGTTGGATAATGGTTACGATATGCATCAGTTTATCTAAAACCGTTGCATATGGCAAACCATTATGCAACGGTTTCCTTATAAACCGATGCATAACTCTAAACCGATGCATATTGTCATTTTTGAACCGATGCATAATGACTGATCTGTAGTAGTGACGAGAAAGACATCCACGAGGGATGAAGGAAGCATCCGCGCGCGAGGTGGGATGAGGAAGACATAAACGAGGGATGAAGGAAGCATACACGCGTGACCCGGGACGATGAAGAGGGAAATGAAAAGGAAGGAAGAAAATCTCACAAAATTGTGAAAAATATTAGTGACCCAATTTATGAAGGATTCATGTCTGACGTCTTAACCAATAAGCCACTACCTTGTTGGCACGAACGACGTATGAAAGTGAGTAAAAGGAAAACATTTTGCCATTTTGAGTAGATTGGGAACCAATATGCTAAAATTGAGTAGATTGGGAATCAATTTTAGTAAATTGGAAAATTTTGCTATTTGGAGCACCTTATTTTTTACCTTATTTCATGTGTAGCTAAATTATATGTATGTATATATGAGGCTTGTATTAAAAAGAAGGAAAAATTACAAAAACACTATCTAGACTGTCAGGCAATTTCGAATCGCGGCCTGAACTATTTTAATTTTCAATTTAGTATTTTTGGACTAAATTGCAAACAATAAACTAACGCTGTTAATTAACACCGTTTACAATTATTATCTATTTTTAAAAAAACAATAGACAAATTATGTAGGGTTTCAAATACAGTTGATTTCAAATCAATTGATTCCCATCCTTGGCCATGAGAAACTTCAATCCCATCCACAATTGGAAGACATACCCTCTCCCTCGACACAAGATGACCGTTTCCGATTATCATCAAGCAGGGCAAGAACTCCCCCTACTCCTCGTTCGCTCAAACCACAGCTACTGCACCACCCTTATCACTGGAGTTTCATTACAGCTCGACGACCTATGGTACATCCACGCCAGACTTGTCAAGTGAGGATGATGATGTTGAAGGTTCAAGCCATGAATAAACAAACTTTTCTGATACATAATACAACCTTAATCGTGAGGATTTATTTTGTGATGATGGGGATATTAATTGGGATGTTTCTACCGTCCTATGTGGTCAGATGAACAATTAGCGTGTTAAAGCTAGTCAAGAAAATTTTCTTAGTCAATGGCAAGTTATTTTCATACCTTTTGTAAAGAGGATGTGTGACGTAACTATTAGACACAATTAAATTAGATGGGGACTTTGACGAAGTGAGGTGCTCTGGTGGAGAGGCACTCACTACCCGGAACCTTCGAGTCACCCCAAGGACAAAGTCCTTTAATCAAAAGACTTTTTATTAAAAAACAACATTTGTAAGCATAAAGGTATTAGTTTATTGTTTGCAATTTGGTCCAAAAGCACTAAATTAAAAATTAAAATAGTCCAGTCCGCAATTTGAAATTGTGCGACAGTCCAGGTAGTCTTTTGTGTAAGGAAGAAAATCTCACAAAATTGTGAAAAAATTGGTGACCCAATTTGTGTAAGGATTCATGTCTGACTTCATAACCAACAAGCCACCACCTTGTTGGCACGAAGACTTATGAAAGTGCGTAAAAGGAAAGCAATTTGAGTAGATTGGGAATCAATTTGAGCAAATTGGAAAATTTTGCTATTTAGAGCACCTTATTTACCTTATTTCATATGTATGTATATATGAGGCTTGTATTAAAAAGAATTCTCTACTTCATCTTGCCTTATATTTTCTTACGTATTGATTTTTACAATATTTATATATATTTTTTCCACTTAAAAGGATCTTGATATGGCAAAATAGTATTTAATTGTGATGATATTTGGAAAGACAATTAAAATGGTCAATATGTGAATTAGAAGGAAAGAACCAACTACTTGAAAAATCCATAATCAATTTCTAGCCTACCAATTCAAACCTACATCTACTGCTACAATGAGAGTTCCAAATTAGAGTGAGCCTGCTTCTGCTCTACCGCAAAGGTCATTCATGATCTCAACATTGTTGTTGGTTTGTCTTTTCGACATACGCGGCTTTAATTTACTCATGTCTGATAACTGAACTGGTTTCATGAGGAACTCATCCGCTCCTTCCTCTAAGCATCTATTGATTCTTGAAGGAACATTCTCGGACGACATGATCACAACCGGTACATCTTTTAAAGATGTCGATCTCTTGATTCTTTTCAAAAGATCATAGCCTGTCATCTCTGGCATGCAGTAATCTGTTATGATCAAATCCACATCCATCTCCTGCTCATTAAGAAAAAAGAATGAAATAGTTGTTAAAATTCGATACACAAACTGATCGATGAAGCTGTAAATATCGAGACATACATGACGATTCAGATGTTTATCAGCATCTTCTAGTAGACCCAGAAACTCCAGTGCTTTAGGGACAGAATCAACCGTAGTCACTGAAAAAACACAATTAGCTGAAAATCAATCAGAAATTGTATCTTTAAAAAAAATCAAATAAAAAAAGTACCTTGATATGAGGATGTTTTGAGAAGCCTCTCAATAAGCTTTCTGTCAATGATGCTGTCATCAACAGCAAGAACATGAAACTGAGATTCAGCTGCGCCTAAACCCATAAAGCTTGAATTCAGAGGAATGAGCAGAGTAAGAGAAAATGATGATAGAATATGTGAAGTTTTAAAGGAAGACGTTGGGAAGCATCCATATATATGTCCACCCAATTCAACAAATCCAGCCAAATCTTTGACAGTTTGTAAAGCAATATCCGACAGATTTCATCTCCAGAATCTGCAGGATCAAGTTTGGCCATTTTAAAAATAAAGTTGGGTGATGTTTAATATTTCTTGACCTGCTTTTTACTTCATCAACACCCAAGATGGAAACTAGTGTGATGGTTTTGGAATATTAAAAAAACATGGAGAGAAGTACATATGCAATATTTTTTGATCTTTTTAATGATTGTTGTGATCTTGATTTTTTTTTATATGGGTCAGGTTAGAATATTTTATAGATCATGGTTGATTTGGCCTTTGAACTTGTGTTAAGGGTGCTTTGAATATTTAACATTGTACGTTGTAATGGCCTTTTGATCAGATTGGAAGGTAAAGTGATTGCTATCTCAATGTTGATATTCCTCTGTGTTAGCATGATTTTCTTCTTTTGTTGGGATCTTGGTGTATCAGTGCAGGTGATTTTGAGAATAAAGAGGATCCGTAGATCACAAGTCACACATACAAATTGGATTTAATATCCTCAATAATATCCGAGGATCTTGAAGAGGGTGTATAACATTTCAAATTTGCGTGTCATGTTTTACCCCTTTTGAATTCAATTTTCTCATAATTTTATGAGAATTTTTTTTCTTTTTTCTTTCCCTCCTCTTCGTCATGCATCGTATGTGGATGTTTCTTCCATCCCTCGTGTATGCCTTCCTTGTACTGCCTTGCGCGTGGATGTGTTGTTTCTTCCTTGTGGAGGTCCTTTCTAGCGATAGTAAACGCGCCTGAAATGGCCTGCTCTTCAGATGTTTAGAATTTGTACCAATGATTTTCGGGTGGGCGGATATATTGTCAAGCTTGATAGAGATTGATGTTCGCCACCAGATCCCTCATGCTTTTCACCGGAACCATCTTCAGAGCCTTCATCAAGAATCACCTTCCTCTTGCTGGAAGAATCAAGAAGCTGTCCGGTCTCCGAATCTGACATTGCAATGAGCCGTCCTCTCACAGCACTAATCTTGGCAAGATACTTCCTTGGAGAGTCTTTTCGACGACTGACAACTTTCCTGCGGAGTCCGGATGGACGCACATATCCAGAAGCATGAATTTTCTCCCTCCATGCTCTTGAACGAGCAACCTTTGACACAGGCTTGCTAGGATCCCCTTCTTTCACAATTTCAACATCATCCTTACTACCAACAGCCCTGCTGGCTTCACCACTCTTATCTACCACAACTTTCACTCCCTTTTCAACCTTCTTATTTTTAACAACCGCATCTTTCACAGGCAAGGGAATAGAAACTGGAGCTTTAGGGTTTGAGACTACCTCAGATTGGGGCATGGCCGGTAGAGGAACTTGACTTGTTGATGATGATGAACTAGCATCGATTTGTTTAGGAGTCCCCACCGCGATTCGCGAGGGCACCACCTTCTGCTTTGCAGCAGGTTCTGGTCCTTTCTGCTACACCGCTCCGGCTTTAGGGTTTGCTGGAACCGCTCCTTCATTGGTTATCTTGACAGCAGACATTGTTTCTGTTCCGATATCTAAAGGCGACGCCTTTTTCTCCGTCGTCACCTTCGGTTTCTCTGTCTTGGCAACCTTGGGTTTTGCCGCTAGCGCTTTAGCCGATTTCTTGGTCATCTTCTTTGGTTCCGGCGATGTGTAGACAACGGACTTGGAAGCTTTCCTTGTGTTCACCATATTTGCCGACGAGCTGAATCTTTGGAGGAAATCGCGAGAGACCGCCGTTCTAGGGTTTCAGACGAGATGGAGCGAGAATTAGCAGCAGACGGAACAATTTGATTTTCAAATCAAGTTGGGCCTTTTCAACTTCCCAAAAGCGTCTTCGAGAAAATCTCCTCTTTCCTCATAACGGCACGAATAAATCTTCGAAATATTTGAAAAATATTCATCCTCTTAATATGCATCTTCTGTTCCAGCTCCCTTCCTTAAGTGGTCAGTCCAACTGATTTGCTGGTGTTCTGCCTGTGACTGACCCCTGCCTGGAACACTTTAGTGTTTGACGACACATAGACCCAAGGAGGATCTGAGTGTCTCAAACTGTGTAGCATCCAGCGGTTTGGTGAAGATATCAGCCAATTGCTTGTCCGTTGTCACATGCTTTAGGGTCACCACCTTCTGCTCCACCAGCTCTCTGATAAAATGATGTCTGATGTCGATGTGCTTCGTCCTGGAGTGCTGTACTGGATTTTTGGATATGCTGATCACGCTCATATTGTCACAGTACAAGGTCATCTCCTTCTAACCCACTCCGTATTCAGACAGCATTTGCTTCATCCACAGCAGTTGAGTGCAGCAACTTCCTGCAGCAATATACTCTGCTTCGGCCGTAGAGAGCGAGATAGTGTTTTGCTTTTTAATGAACCAGCAATATACTCTCCTTCGTTCCAGCATCGTCTTTAGTGATCTTTAAGTGTGTAGCAGTGGGCGTTCTTTTGTGACTTGCCTTTTCGAGATCAAATTTCTTTATCAAATTCTTGGCATACTTGCTCTGGGAGATGAAGATGCCATTAGCCTTCTGTATCACCTGGAGTCCCAGAAAGTAGTTCATTTCTCCAACCATGCTCATCTTGAACTCTTTCTGCATCTGTTCCACGAACTGATCCACCAGCTTCTGTGTGTTGGACCCGAACACTATATCGTCAACATAGATTTGTGCGATAATAAAATCTGACCTTGCGTGCTTTACGAACAGGGTCTTGTCCACTCCCCCCTCGCACATATCCATGGTCGACGAGAAAAACGGTGAGACGCTCATACCATGCTCGGGGAGCCTACTTGAGACCGTACAGTGCCTTCTTCAGCCGATACACATGAGCAGGATGATGTGGATCCTCAAATCCTTTTGGTTGCGTGACGTAGACCTGCTCATTTAGAAAGTCGTTCAGGAACGCACTCTTGACATCCATCTGGAACAACCGAAACTTTAAGTGACATGCCAGAGCAAGAAGCAGACGAATGGCCTCCAAACGAGCGACATGGGCAAAGGTTTCATCAAAGTCGATCCCTTCTATCTAGGTATAGCCTTGTGCCACAAGGCGAGCCTTGTTTCTTGTGATATTACCTGTGGCGTCTGACTTGTTCTTGAAGATCCATTTGGTGCCGATGATGTTCACACCATCAGGTCTTGGAATAAGGTCCCAGACGTCATTGCGAGCAAATTCTTCCAGCTCTTCCTGCATGGCTAAGACCCAATATTCATCGAGTAATGCTTCCTTTATGTTCTTTGGCTCTATGGCAGACAGAAAGCATGAGCAAGCAGCTAGTTCTCTGAAGTTGATCTCCTTGCCCCGATTCCTTATGCCGTCACTTGGAGCACCAATGACCTCAGTAATTGGGTGGTTTCTGGCAATACGTCGAGAGGGTTGTAACACAGCAATATCCTCTGGAGTGTTGACATCATCAGCTTCGTCAGATGGCGTGATTCCAGAGAGATTGTCAGTCGTTGGCACTCCACCTGTAGGATCATTCTCAGTCTGCTGAGACGGCGGTGGTGGCTCAGGTACTGTTCTGGTACAGTCGCCAGCATCGTCTGAGACAGCCTGCTCAATTACTTCATCCTTTACCTTGACATTGACTGACTCCATAACTGAGCCTGTGCGCTTGTTGAACACCCTGTATGATCGACTGTTCGAGGAGTATCCTAGAAAATAACCCTCATCACTATTCGGATCCAGCTTCTGTCGGTACTCACGGTCATTCAGGATGTAGCACTCACTCCCGAAAATATGGAAGTACTTGACAGGGGCTTCTTCCCTTTCCAAAGTTCATAGCAGGACAACTCCGTTCCAGTGCGTATTGTCACACGATTGATGATGTGACATGCAGTATTCATCGCTTCTGACCAGAACTTCAGAGGAATCTTCTTGGCATGACTCATCACGCGAGCCATCTCTTGAATTGTGTGATTTTTACGTTTCACAACTCCATTCTGCTGGGGTGTGATAGCAGACGCGAACTGATGTACAATTTCGTGTTCTGCACAATAGGTGGCCATAGTGGTATTCTTGAATTCTGTGCCGTTGTCACTCCTGATGCTCACCAGGTGTTCTCCCTTGTCTCTCTCTCTATTTGAAGTAGGGTAGCAAGTTGATTGAACTGTTGAGCGGCCTCAGTCTTGTCTCGAAGAAATCTAGTACAGGTAAATCTGGTGTAGTCGTCCACACACACTAAGACATATTTCTTGCCACCATAGCTCTGAACTTGCATCAGACCCATCAGATCCATGTGGATCAGTTCCAACGGTCTGCTAGTACTGATCTGAGAGGTGTTGGGGTGCGAAGCCTTTGTATAGTCCAGGTACCGATTTGGCATTCTCCACATATGACATCTATATCACCTGTCACATTGGGCATTCCTCGGACGAGTCCAGTTGAGCAGAGCTTCTTTAAGATCTTGAGATTCAGATGACCCAAGCGCTTGTGCCACAGTGCCATCTCGTCCGCTTGGCTCGATAAACAGGCTGACGCAGTAACCGTTCCAGCTGAGCCTATGAGGTAGCAATTGTTGGCTGCCCTGCTGCCTTTCATCAGTGTACCTCCTTCCTTGTCCAGAACCTTACATGAGTCGTGAGTGAATTTCACATGGTGTCTGCCGTCACACAGTTGCCTGATACTGATTAAGTTCACCTTCAATCCTTCAACTAGGAGAGTATCCTTGAATACAGGGAGATCCGGAACCTTCAATGTCCCAAAGCCGATCACCTGACCCTTTCCTCCATCTCCGAAAGTGACAAACTGCTTTTTCTTAATAGGTAGGATATGTGTGAGATAATTAGAGTTACCTGTCATATGGGCGGAGCATCCACTGTCGAAGTACCAACGGTCGTTCTCCATGTGACTTGATGAGCTGAAAGCAACCATGCAGACGGTCTTGCTTGTCGTTGGTACCCATACCCGTTTCAGTCGAGGTTTCTTCCTTTGTTGAAAGGCCCTTTGTTCAGCAAGAAACAGGCGACACTTAGGTTTGATGTGTCCCATCTGGTAGCAGTACCAGCATGTGCGAGAGTCTTTATTCTACTTCGAGTACGGGCTAATGTGAGCATTGCGAGTGTTCCTCTGACCAGCTAGGGTTTTTCCTTGGTACTGATTCACCTTCCCAGGGTGATGTTCAACTACTTGTTTCTCTTTAACAAATGTAGTACCTTTTGAGCATCCTTCTTTAGTGAACCCCAAACCTCGATGTCCGGATTCCATCCTCTGAGACCTGAGAATCTCGTTTAAATTCTTAGAGCCAGAGTTTAACATTTTTACTGACTGTTTGAGCTGATTGAGCTCCTTTATGGTGGTTGAATGGTCCATTCTTTCAGATTCTAACTGAAGCTCCAGCGACTCTACTTTCTTTAGGAGGGACACCTCCTTGCGTTTCAGATCATTAATAGTTTTCCTTAGTCCCGACATGCCTACTTGATGAGTCTCACGATCTTTCTCCATGTCAACTTTCAGCGAAGAGACAGTACCCAGGAGTTCCGTTTTCTGCACGAGCAGACATGACCTTTCCTGTTTCATTACAGTCAGTTGGGTATTCAGCAAGTCAACCTTACCTTGGAATTCCACCTTCTGTGTAACCAGAATCTCGACCTCTTGCCACACTTTGTCTTTTTCAACAGTCAGGCTGGCAACAGTGTCGTTGAGCTTCTTGTTGAGTTTGATCACCAACAGCCACTTCTCATATAAGTCTTTGTAAGTTTTGGCCAGAGTTTCCTGCGTGAGTTCCTCATCATCGCTGTCTGAGGAGTCGTCAGCTGGGAGTTCCAACTGAGGTGGCATGCCGTCACTGATTTTGCTGCATTCTCCGATGGTTGCGACAAATGCGACAAAGTTGGTAGTTTCATTGCCTTCCTCCTCATCGTCTGACTCACTATCGCTGAGATTTGCAATCATTACCTTTTTCTTCGTGAGGGTGTTAGCTCATTCTGCCTGGATGTGACCGAAGCCCCTGCATTCGTGGCACTGAATCTCTTTCCCTTTTTCAGAAGAATCCTGCCTCTTTTCACTGGACCTTGTCTTGCCTGTCTTCCAGTTACGGAAGTTGCTCGAGGATGACTGTCCTTGCCCAGGTCCACGTCTGATTTTTCGGATCATGCTGCCAAAATTCTGAGCCATGATTGCCATTTGCTCAGTGGTGCAGTCAGATTCAAGCATATCTTCGGACACCTCAGCTTTAAGAGCAATTCCGTTCACCTCTCTGGATTAGGCCTCGTGATTCATCTCATAGGTTCTGAGCGAACCCATTAGTGATCGGTTGTAATTTAGCAGAAATATTCGAATAGAATTCAAATACTATTGCTAGTCACGATTAATCAAAACAATTTATATTGACTCGGGAAACCCGAGGTCGTACCCAAAAGATAGGTGATTAAACTAATGGTGCTAACGATTAAATTCGGAAAGTCTATGGTTTGGGGGGTTTTGTTCCTCTAAGAGGGTGATAGCAGAATTTTACTATGCAAAAGAGAGATGTGATCAACGAACAGTGGTAAACAATCAATTAAAAGATGACTAGGGATCTAATTCCCCACCTAGACAATTATTGTGACAGTAAAATGGGACAACAATGATGAAATCACATGCACATACTTAGAATTTGGCCATGCAACATTAATACTAAGTTCCACTCGCGCTACAACTTAGTACGAAGAGGTTACATCTCGCATAGTACCTCACACTCGCGCTCTATTGGTACTATAGAATATGGTTATCTAGTCTCACACTCGCGCTCTTTTGACTAAATAATCATGTTCTTGTTTAATCCATGCCATTCTCATTAAGATTAGAGTGTCGCCATGTAACACAAAAACCCTAATGCTTCTTCATTTAGTTCATTTGAAATCATGCTTTTCAGGGTTAGCTACTTCAAACATGAAATCAAGCAGAATTGCTATTGAGGACTTCTCACAAACACCTTATAGGCAATCCGAAACATTAAGTTCAAATGAAGAAGAATCATGTGCAAATCATTCATCAATAGCATCCATAGTATTTACAATGTCACAAACATGTCTAGGGGATTCATAGATCCCCAACCAAGGTCACTACTCACTCATGGTGAGTTTACAAGCAAAATCAACAATAAGAGTGCAAACAACCATATGAAAAGTAGAGTTTAGGAATCTAGAACCAATATGGAGATCTAAGAACACTAGAGGATCCGATTCGATCGTGTTGTTGTTGAAGTCTCTCTTCTCTAAAAACCCAGCTTTGCTCCAGAAAAACGCCCAAAAACCCAGGAGAGTTGTTCAAAAACCCTAATTTTCTATTTATTGCCTAGCAGTAAAAATCCTGTCTTTATGTTTTTTCCGCGAAGGCATGCGAACGCATGGTCTCTTGATGGCCTTTTTTCGCAGTCTTGACGTCCGAATTGGGTCTTGAAGTCAACTGAAGAGTTGTAGCCCTTCGAGTTACCTTTCCAACAAGCTAAAAATCAGCCAAATCGGACATCGGACACGCCCTCCGAATTTGGTCTCGGCGTCAACTAGAGAGTTGTAGCCCTTTGAGTTAGCTTTTCAACAAGCTTTGAATCGACCAAATCGGACACCGATTGCGATCTGTACGTCCATAATACTCCGGCAAGGTCGGTTTGTCCCGTATTGCCCGAAAGTCCCTATTTTTGCTCTGAAATGCTCGGTTTTGCTCCAAAATCACTGCCTACTTGTGTTCTCAGCTTAAACTCTGTAATTTGCCTGAAATGAACCACAAAGCATCAAATAGCAAGTGAAATCGTGATAGAACAATCGAAACAGTAAGCACAGAGGTCGCCTAAAATGCATATATTTTAGTGCCATCAAATCACCTCACACTTAACGTTTGATCGTCCCGAGCAAACTAATCATAGAGATCAACAATAATATTGCATTTCACTTACTCAGGATCGGTTCAAAGGAAACTTCATATGGTCACGAAAACTAACTAAAAATACTAAGAAACAAGTCTACTTCTAACTAACCACATTCGTAGGTAACACGAGTGCATTTAACGGATGCACCAAGCCTTTAAACCCCTAGGCTACCCTAGTGGAGGAGTTGTAGTCTCCTGAGAGTTTTCAGACATGGGAATACTCACAAATCCCACAAAAAGAACGACCATCCAATTAGGCATTTTAAGTTCACAAATGTCGAAGTACTAGGCAAAGTGTTTTCCATGAAGTTCATAAAGTATTCAAACTAGATACGTGCATTTCAATCACTACATGAGTCCTCTTCGAATCCTTGTGGAAATTCATGAATTAGGACATTCAAGCAAATCAAAGCAAAGACTAATAAATCTTTAATCAAGGATTCTAGTCATTTTCTATATTAGTGACTTCAAGAAAACAATCTAATAGTCGCAAAGAAATCTTGTTGGATCACTCACAAATGCTAGCAAGGAGGCTAGTCCATTGGCTCGTGAGCTTTGAACTCATTCTCAAGCCTACGACGCAAAGGTCACTTAGTCATAAGAGAAGAGGAGTTCCAACATTACAGCTTTTGTATGCACTTGCAAGTCATATCATGCCTAAGTATAAAAGAATACGAGGTTCGTCCCTTAGTGAATTCTTGCTAGGAAGTATCAATTGTCTCATTGGTTTTCATGCTAGAGGATGGTGGAATAGCCGATTGTCAAGTCTAAGTGCTTCTTATTTTCTTTCTTTTTTCTTTCAAATGGCCTTTGGCCTACAAATGCTTTCGAGGGGGAACTTTTCTTCCTAACCCCCGGCATTTGTATAATTTGATCAAAACTTCTCGTGTACATCGAGAGAATTTTTAGTCGGGGCTTTGCCCTCTTTTGACCATAAGAATGAAGTATATATATTTTTTGTTGGGCCTATTTTTCTCCCTCTTTTGACTCCACACTTAGAACTTTGACAAAGGCTAAGCGTTAAAAATGGAGCATGACAAACCAACAAGACAAATCCACAAGATAAGCAAGGTCTCTAAGGTCACCTAAAGGCAATCATGGCATGCAAGGGTTTCAAAGTTATAAATTATTTCGATTTTATACTTTCAAAGATCAACTCTTTAGTCTCAACGAGAAAAAGCTTAGAATAGAAGATAAAGAAGTGCTAGTAAATGCTTTGATCCTCAAGAATGAAAGTCATCAATCTAATCCATTAGTCATCTAAAGGATCAATTAAGTGAAATCATGCACGACTAGTTGAATTAGGAATGAAAATTTTCGAAAATGTAGCCTTGCCCAGACTTTTTGTTTTCATTAAAAATTCGAGTTTTTGGATGAATGTCACAGTAGTGTAAGTATTTTCCTCTAAACGTACAAATTGATTGGATTCTAAACATGAAAGCGTGGCAAACAAGCACAAACATCTCGTGTAGTCAAAACATAGGCCACCCCACACTTAGCAGTTGCTTAGTCCCTAAGCAATGAATAGAATGAAAAGCAAAGAGAAAGTTAAGAGAAACTTCTCTCGTTTGGAGGTAGCCATTTCAAAGTAAGAGATGTTGCTATGCGCGTCTAGTGCTTGGGCGACTGAACTTGCACAAAAGATTCGATTAATGATTCCCCTTTTTCCCCTATAAGACAAGAAACTCAAAAACGAGAGTGTTAAGAACACAAGGTAAAGAAATCATCATCGTAAACATGTCAACATCATGCAAGTTAACTTATAACTCATCAAAAGAACACATCATCAAACGCCCTTTTTCCTCTATTCATGCCGTTGCCGTTTTTTTGTGCATGCGAACGCATAGATAGCATTGTGCAAACGCACAGAACTGGGCAGTGGCATTGTCTTGATGTGCGAGCGCATGAAATCTATGCAAGCACAACGAAATGAAGAAAAGGCAAACTATGCGAACGCATGAATGAAACTATGCGAACGCATGGAGTTACGGACAAGAATTTCTAAGCCAAACTCAAATCGAACATCGACATTCATGTACAAAATTTCAACACCCCACACTTATGCCCTATCAAGACATCTAGTTAACCAAGCACATGTTAAGAAATCATCAAATATAGGCATTCACACATGCATAGTTCATATCCTCTAATTCTTGCACGAAGCAAATAGAAATCCAATCAAAATAGATATACTTAAAGATCGGGAGAGAAAACACTCACAAGCCTAGTTTAACGTCTTGGCTAAGACGGAGCCGATTCTCCTCTTAGGAGACAGGAAGCACGCTTTAGGAGTCTTTTGCTAAGATCCCTCCTCAAGCGGAGCCTTGGACTTGATCGTATCAAACCACCTTCAAATCCCATTTGAATTTCCTCCCATCAAGCCTACAATGGACTTTCCTTTGGGAGCATGACCCCTTCAAGTATGAAAATCCCTTAAAAATTAAGGGGCCATGGGAGCTTTTTTCAAATAATCTTTGAAAGTATGGCAAGAAGCTCCAAAACTTGTCTCGAGACTTCATAATGAAGAAAGAGTCTTCAAAATTTGTCTCGAGAATGATGGGCATCCCCTCCTTAAGCTTTTCAGTGACGTTCACGGGTGCCCACTCCTCAATATCCCTCTCTAAACCCTTGTCTTCTTGAGTGCGAGATGGTTCCTTAGTTTCTTCCATGAAAACCTCAACAAAGTCTCTATACCCTTGAAGACTTTCAATCTCTATACGCTCTGCCTCTATCTTATCCTCATCAAGGAATTGGGGTTCACATTCAAGCTTGCTAGTGCCGGGAGGAAGGAATTCTTCTTCATTGACCAAGGATGTTTCTTCTATGCATGAGGCATCATCATTGAAGAATTCCTCATCGGAGAGCGTCAAATGGATGTCGAGCTCTTGTGTGTTCTCATCTAAATGATCTTGAGATGTGCTACGGGTGAATGATGCTTCACTTTTGCATTCCATCTCTTCTTCGTTACAAGATTCACCATCCCTTTGGTTGTAATGGGCTTCGGTGCCGGCTCTCCAAAATTCATCTTCCCCTTCTCGATCCCATTCTTCCCTTGAGACATTAGATTCAAGGACTTCTTCTTCTTCGGAGATTTTCTCTTCCTCATCCAAGTTCCCAATTTCAATGGCTGCTTGAGCTATTGTGCTTTCCAACTCATGGCTTTGAGCCACCAATCTATTCAGTCGAGCTTCCATCTTCTCTTGGTTTGCTAGAAGTATAGCAAACATGGATTCTATATTGGAGGGCTCACTTGAAGGTTGAGGAGATTGAGGGTATGGGGGGTAGGAGTCTTCAACTTCAAAACATTGGCTATCATCCCAATTCGGAGTGTAATAACTTGTCGGATAACCATGTTCTTGCCAATGAGAATTTATGTGCTCCTCCTCTTGATAGTATCCCTCATTTGAGTAGACTTGTTGGTTGTAGGGGTCCATCCTCGCAAAACAAGATAGAGTAAGTTAGTAAGGGATATGAGAGAAAAAGAAGAATATACAAGTATAGGAAAAAGAAAAATATTCACAAGTAGACAAACTAAACAATCTATTAGCACCTAGTTAATTAACCTGTCCCCGGCAACGGCGCCATTTGATCGGTTGTAATTTAGCAGAAATATTCGAATAGAATTCAAATACTATTGCTAGTCACGATTAATCAAAACAATTTATATTGACTCGGGAAACCCGAGGTCGTACCCAAAAGATAGGTGATTAAACTAATGGTGCTAACGATTAAATTCGGAAAGTCTATGGTTTGGGGGGTTTTGTTCCTCTAAGAGGGTGATAGCAGAATTTTACTATGCAAAAGAGAGATGTGATCAACGAACAGTGGTAAACAATCAATTAAAAGATGACTAGGGATCTAATTCCCCACCTAGACAATTATTGTGACAGTAAAATGGGACAACAATGATGAAATCACATGCACATACTTAGAATTTGGCCATGCAACATTAATACTAAGTTCCACTCGCGCTACAACTTAGTACGAAGAGGTTACATCTCGCATAGTACCTCACACTCGCGCTCTATTGGTACTATAGAATATGGTTATCTAGTCTCACACTCGCGCTCTTTTGACTAAATAATCATGTTCTTGTTTAATCCATGCCATTCTCATTAAGATTAGAGTGTCGCCATGTAACACAAAAACCCTAATGCTTCTTCATTTAGTTCATTTGAAATCATGCTTTTCAGGGTTAGCTACTTCAAACATGAAATCAAGCAGAATTGCTATTGAGGACTTCTCACAAACACCTTATAGGCAATCCGAAACATTAAGTTCAAATGAAGAAGAATCATGTGCAAATCATTCATCAATAGCATCCATAGTATTTACAATGTCACAAACATGTCTAGGGGATTCATAGATCCCCAACCAAGGTCACTACTCACTCATGGTGAGTTTACAAGCAAAATCAACAATAAGAGTGCAAACAACCATATGAAAAGTAGAGTTTAGGAATCTAGAACCAATATGGAGATCTAAGAACACTAGAGGATCCGATTCGATCGTGTTGTTGTTGAAGTCTCTCTTCTCTAAAAACCCAGCTTTGCTCCAGAAAAACGCCCAAAAACCCAGGAGAGTTGTTCAAAAACCCTAATTTTCTATTTATTGCCTAGCAGTAAAAATCCTGTCTTTATGTTTTTTCCGCGAAGGCATGCGAACGCACAGTCTGAACCATGCGAACGCATGGTCTCTTGATGGCCTTTTTTCGCAGTCTTGACGTCCGAATTGGGTCTTGAAGTCAACTGAAGAGTTGTAGCCCTTCGAGTTACCTTTCCAACAAGCTAAAAATCAGCCAAATCGGACATCGGACACGCCCTCCGAATTTGGTCTCGGCGTCAACTAGAGAGTTGTAGCCCTTTGAGTTAGCTTTTCAACAAGCTTTGAATCGACCAAATCGGACACCGATTGCGATCTGTACGTCCAAAATACTCCGGCAAGGTCGGTTTGTCCCGTATTGCCCGAAAGTCCCTATTTTTGCTCTGAAATGCTCGGTTTTGCTCCAAAATCACTGCCTACTTGTGTTCTCAGCTTAAACTCTGTAATTTGCCTGAAATGAACCACAAAGCATCAAATAGCAAGTGAAATCGTGATAGAACAATCGAAACAGTAAGCACAGAGGTCGCCTAAAATGCATATATTTTAGTGCCATCAATTAGTTCGTCCAGTTTTAGAGTGGAGATATCATGCATCTCCTCAATGGCAGTGACTTTCATGGCAAATCTCGGAAGGAGTGATCTCAACACTTTGCTGGCCATTCTTTCTCCGTCAATTGGTTTTCCCAGTGCAGCAGCCTCGTTGGACAGATCTAGAACTCTTGCATTAAATTCTGGTATGGTTTCACTGTCTTTCATCTTCATATCCTCGAACTTTGTTGTCACAATCTGCATTCGCGAATTGCGAACTTTGTCGGTGCCTTCATAAGCTGTTTGGAGAATGTCCCAAGCTTCCTTCGCGACTTCACAGTTTATGATCAGTTTCAGCACGTTTTCATCCACTCCCGAAAAAATTGCATTCCTAGCTTTTGAGTTTCCGATAGACGCCTTTTCATCTGCGTCATCCCATAGAGCTTCTGGTTTAGGGACAACTTCACCCGTAAGACTTTCCATCAAGGGTTGAGTCCATCCAATCAAGGCTGCCTTCCAAGCTTTTTCATCGAGAGATTTCAGAAAAGATTTCATCTTGGGTTTCCAAGAGGCATAGTTTGATCCTTCGAGAAGCGGGGGTCTGGTTGTGCTTTGTCCTTCCTTCAGAGTCATCTTGAACAGTGCTAGGATCTCACTCAGTGTGTCGAGTGTTTGCTCTGATACCAATTGAAATACTGTTGTGTACAAGCCACTCTTCGAGGTAGTGTTCAGACAGACGTGTGAACACCTTTGCAAATAGTACCGCAAACAAAACAAAACATGAGCACGCACATTATGATACCCAGTTCGGCTTCGCCTAATCTGGGGGGCTTCCCACACCCTAAAGGGTCGCAAATCTTTATTACGAGTTTAGAGCTACAAGTGGACTTACGCTTACACAACTCCTAGTTTGTAATTGCCTAGCCTCTAACACTCCGTCTCTCCGATTTGCAATCTCGGTTCACCGCTCGCCTCGATCCCCTTTGTCCGAACCTTCCGTCCGAACGTACTCGATCTTCTCCCGAAGCTCGGTTGCTTTCTCTCGAAAGCTAGCAGTAGTCGCTGTTGTGTGCAGAGGAAGGATCACTCACAGACAGACTGAACAGCACACTGAACAGACTGTATCAGCACCGGTGAATTTCCAGTGGGGAAAGTCAGTCGGCCGTCGCTCTCTTCTTCTCCGATCAACAAGATGCACTCCTGTGTTTTTCTCTCAGAAAGCGATGCAGATATGGACGCCCTAGGATTCTATTTATATGCATTGGCGGTTCCCAAATTTGTTCCAGATACTTAGTCAAATATTTAGGAAATATTCCTAAATATTCGATGAGCATCTTCATTCCAATCTTTTTAGGAAGATCACTAGATTGCTTCCTCGACAAGTCAGCCAACCGGACTTCAATCTGATGAGAGTATATTCATTCGAATATCTGAATCTCTAATTCTTCGCTGGCCGACTTCAACCGAAAAGATCTTCGATCTTTTAGAACCTTCCGGTTTGCATTCTTGCGTCTGCTCCACGCTGTACCTTAGTTCCAGAATGCGTTTGAACTCTCCTTGAACTCCTGCTCGAACTGTCTAAAGACGTTTTGCCAAATACATGTCATTCATGGGAACATCAGATATCATAATTGGTAAAAGAGTCATGATTGAATTGGTTGAACTCTTGATTTTTAATCTAGATGTCAAGGGTTCAATTTCTCCGAAGCATATTTTTTTGCTTGCGATGCATGTACTAGATGTACGAATTATGACCCATCAACCAAAAAACAGCTTGATAAGATAATTGGTTACTTATGGTCAAACACATTACGGTGTTTGTAATACATTATAGATATTGCGGTGATTTAGAAAATGAATTTGGCGAGAGACGCTGAGATAAGTTAGCTTATAGTGGCTCTCATCTGAAACAAGATGATGGTAATGAGAAATAGTTATCTGCAGGTGATTGCAAGAGGAATCTGAGTGGATGAGTGATGTGGTCTTTCTTGTTTGGTCATAATCAGGGCATTAAGATTCAATAAGCGAGAGTATATAACACCTTAATTCTAGGAACAAGATCTCGTGCAACCAAACTATTAACAGTAATTTAAGAAACGACGTAGTTTAGTGTGTTTTAAGATAAAATTGCGTAGTTTAAAGTCGAAACTGCATGGTTTTGCAAAAGGGTTCAGTTATTAATTTAGGGGTTATATTAACGAAACGACGTAGTTTTGATGTTGTTTTCTTAAAATTACGTCATTTTCCAAGGCTGTAAATAGCTTGGTTGCACGAGATATGAATCTTTAATTCCAACTGGTGGTTCACATCAGTTTGGAAAATGACACGTGTGAAGGTTGATAAGTATGTCACCAAAGGGTTAAGATCAGGTACAAAGTTGATTTTTGGTACAACGATAAAAATCATCAAAATCGACCTATAGTTTGTCGCCGAAAAATGAAAAAGACAATATAGTTCGTCACTTTTCCATATAATTCGTTTCTAAGAAAATGCACAAAAAATCAGGATTTAATCTCATTCATGCAAATCACAAGATCAAGGGTATGATTTGTTTGTATTTACCTGATCTTTTTCGTGTCACCAAATTTAAATCTTTTGTGTTAGATCTTAAATTAATAAATTATAGTAATTTAGACGCTATAAAATTTGTATAAAAGTTCGACGAGAAGTTTGACGGAAGTTTTGTCGCGGAATAAAGTTCAACGATTGTCTTCTGCTAAACTTGAACAAATACGGATCTTAGACGTCTTACTCTCTTCTTCTCATGTTTATTAGAATTTGAAATCAAAACTGGCATACTCTTTCGGCATCCCGATTTCTGTCCGCTATAGGTCGCAACAGTTTTCAGAGCATTGCTTTGAGTCCAAACTTGTTGGCAATTTTCAGTCATTCTCAAACCAGTATGTAGTTGTTGGATTTTTTTAGGGCCTTGAATAAGCAACTGGACTTGGATACTATTTGAGTCACGTATCAATTACGCTGTCCAAATACAATATTTCTGCACTAATATGGGTTTCCAGAGAATTCCACTGGGATAAAATAAATGTAATGTACTGGGAATGATATAAGGTTGCAAAATAAGTGAACAATCGATCAAATTGATTTGAAATTGATGGAGCAATTTTCACCAGAACATTAGTCGACTAATTTCGACTTGTTTCTCAAACTCTTGTCCTTCGTTTTCTGCCAGTTTCGATTCGATATTGACAACGATTTTGATCTGTAAATGTTCCGTCGCGCGCCCAGCCTTAATGTTACAGAAGCACCCAGTAAAGACTTTACTTTAGGCCCAAAAGTCTTCCTTGGACGCAATACAGAGCCGCCGCGCGCCCAGTCTAAACATTAACAAGCCACGCCCATGATGAGCATAAATTTGTACTATATTTACGCTCCACATTTAGTCGATTTTCGATTATCTCCCTTGTTTATATAAGCTCTCACTTTATATTTTGTTGCTTTATAGGTGAAAAACGAATCCAAAGCGAAATAAAGCATTTTGTGGAATTTAGGCGAAAACGGTACAAAAATAGGTGGATTGATCCCTACTTGTAGCACACGCCCAGAACTGATACGATGTCCGAATCCGTCAATATATGGCTTGTTGCCAAGCTTAGATAAAGGGCTACAACTTTGTAGTATGCACCTAAAGCAGATTCAGCCGTTAAGGGTGTTAAAACTTGAGCTCAAGAGGTCATCTCACTATGCGCCAATGTCACTTGTGTCACTTATTTTTGACATTGAACACTTTTTCCTGCTCTCTGGTCCAAATAGTGTCACTTGTTTCACTTATCAAGTGACATTGGCTAAATGAGCCAAAAATGTAATATTTGCTATGTTTTTGCAAAAAGCCCAAAAATGTAAAATTGAAGAAAAACAAAAGAGGGGGCAGCCACCAACCCTAATTCTGGACATTTCTCCACATACACGCCCACACACTTGGAGACAACGAAGAAGAAAGAACGGGGCACAAAAACGCGAGGATTTGATCGGATCGAAGATTGAGCTAAAAGGGGTTATCGACATCAACTCGAAGGGTGTAATCATTCCTTTTTCTCTTTGTAATTTTCGTTTCGAACAAAACATGATTTGTGTTTCCATGATGATGGATAGTGAGTAGTGACCCATATTTTGGGGTCATACGAATCTTACTTGACTATGAATCGTTTAATATATTAACCTTGCATGTTTTGGATTGTTTTATATGATTTGTATTTTACTTAGTGCCTAAGCACAGCGATGCACACTAGGTGTTTGAGAAAATGCCTAAATGCATTGCTTTGAGACGTTAAGCCAATAGCGCCGAAAGGATGAGGCCAAATGTCTGACTATTAAGTAACATGCACGTTACGAACTCAGTGACTACGAGAGTGTCCTGAGATTGTGATGGGAAAGGCTAGGATTATGACAAGTACTCCCCATGTTTATGCAACGAGAGTTGGTAAACATCAGCGAGTTACTTAATTCGAACCAATAGCGCCAAAAGGGTGAGGTTCGTAGTTTAAGGTACGTTTCCAATATAAACCAATAGCGCCGAAAGGGTGAAGTTCTTACTTGGAGTGTGCGGCTATTTTCCAATCAATATAGGCAAAACTCTGCATGCTAGTTAATAAACTCGATTCTAATGTTGGGTAAGTGAAGTAGTTCCCCGAAATACTTCTCGAAATTCGTTAAATCCTTTTCTTACTTTCTTGCATTTTTCGATTGATTAGCTTTTAAAACCAAAACAAAGACTCTTTTCGGACTAGGATAAATAGAAGCTCAACCTTACATAGTGCATAAGTTTACAATTGCTCCCTTGGACGATCCGGTTCTTACCGGCATTATAAATTATTTTTGACGCACAAAATACTACACGTCAAAATGGCGCCGTTGCCGGGGAGCAACGCATTAACTTGTCATTAGCCTAGGTTGTGTGTATATCTCGACTAGTCTTGTAAATATTTTCTTTTTACTTTTGTATATTCTCTACTCAGATTCCTTATTAACTTTTGTTCTTTTTGTTTTGCGAGGATGTATTCATACAATCAACAAGTCGAGTACGATGAAGGATACAACCAAGAGGAGGAGCACCTAAATTCTTATTGGAAAGAACATGGCTACCCAACAAAGTGTTACACTCCAAATTGGGATGACCAGCGGACGACCAACCAAACTTTTATTGGGGTGAAAATGAATATATAACACACTCATACTCTCCATATTGGGATAATAGCCAATGTTCATTTGAAGTAGACTCCTACCGCCAATTCCCTCCAGTTCCTCAACCTGATGGTGGACTTTCTATCATGGAAATGCAAAACATCATCCTAGCTAATCAAGAGGCCACCCAAGCCAGGGTTGCCCAAGACAATCTGAATAGGCTAAAAGGTTACCAAGTTTTGAACCAATGTTTAGATGAACTCGCTGCCCAAAATCAAGTGTTCAAAAGTACATTGGCACAACAATCAATTGAAAATGGGAACTTAGACGAGGAAGAAGAGGTCTCCGAAGTAGTTCTTGGATCTTGTGACGGAGAATTATCAAATGACTCTTTTGAGAAGCCCGGCCAAGCTATCAAAGAGATATATGAAGATGATTCAAGTATAGAAGACTATCCTTTTCGGACACTTTCACCTCCACGAATGGTAAGTGAGCTTGAAGGAAAGTCTCAATCTATTGATGGGGATGAAATAAAGCAAGAAAGCATTGAGCCACGGGGAATTGGAATTTATGAAGACTTTGTTGAGGTATATATTAAATCGACTAGAGAGCAACCTCGCACAAGAGAATGCAAGTTTTGAGAGGGAATTGGAGGATTGGGCACCCAAAGAAGTTATTGAGAAACTCAAGGAGGGTGTGCCCATCAAGCTCGAGACGAGTTATGCAGATCCTTTCTTCATCTTGCCGTCTCGAGAAAAATTTAGGAGCTTTGTACCTTATTTTCCAAAATTATTATTAAGGAGCTCCTACAATCCCTCCATCTTGAAAAGCATATTACTTTCAAAGGGATTGAGTTTACACCTAAAAGTCCATTGCAGACTTGATGGACGAAAGGTCAAATGGGATTTGAAGGTGGATTGAGGCTTTAAGCACCGACGGCCCCGCAAGAAGTTATTTGAGCAAAGGACTTCTCCGAAGCGAATCCATGGGGCGCTTTGCTAGTCTCGCCAAGACGTTTAACTAGGTCTTCGAGGGAAGTAAAACCATTTGTAAGATGCCTTATCGAATTTATTTTGCACTCACATCATCGCTCACTAGACACTTTTGATTTAAGTGTGAAGTCCCCTACTATGATGTGCATTAAACTTGTGACATGTTCTAATAATTTCTATGTAGTGGTCACTTGTTTGTTTTACAGATTTGAATATCATACGTGGGAAAGGAATGAGCAAATGTTGAATCACACGTCTTAAGCTACAATTTCAGGGAAGTCCCATGCCATACACTTTTCAATTCTATATATTTGTCGCTTAGGGACTAAGCTTCTTCTTAAGTGTGGAGTGGGTGTGTAGTGCATTCTCGTATGAATATCCATGTTTAGGCACTTACACTTTTGATGCACTAGCTTACAATTGAGTACTCAAAATTTGAAGGCTTCCGCATTACCCCATTACTCGACTATCTAGTCTCAACTACTCTCGACTTGATTTTTGAATCTAGGATCACCATGACTTTTATGAGTGCATAATTACTAGTCGTCAATGATGTTGTTGTCTTGTGTTTATCTAATGATTTAGGCAACCTTTTTGCGTCACTTGAGCATTGAATTAGCAAGCATGAAATACTTTTCTTCTCTTCGAGAAGTTAGTCATTGCTCTTAGGTGATCTCTATTCTTTCACATTGTATGCACACACCATTTATATCCTTAGTACACTGCCAAATCTTAAGTGTGGAGTCAATTTGGGTGAAAAATTGACCCCAACAAATTTTTTTGTATATGCAAGCACAAGCCAAAATAAGGCAAGCTACAAAAAAAAGAATAGAAAAGCAAAACGTTTTTGCAAGCACAAGCCAAAATAAGGTAAGCTATCAAAAGAAAAATTCGTGAAGCATATCGTGGGAAAAATGCCTTGAGGGAAAAAAAAGAAAGAAAAAAAATGAGACACACACTTAAGTTTGGCAATGTCCTTTCCATCATTCCTTTTGGTGTGTATGCATTGTGATTTGAGTAGAGGGATGACCCTTGTACTAGTGTACGTGAGCATGACTTTGTTTGAGATAGTTTTGAAAATGAAGTGTCAAACTCCTCTTTCCTTATGGATTATGGACTTAGCTCCTCAACCTTGGAAATGAGTTTTGTATTGTTAGCCCATGGACTATCCTTCTTGATAGCATAGGCACGCGATTGGCACGCTTTTTATGTTTCTGAGGATCATGTTTTGAGTATCTTGCAAAAAGGTCGAATGGATTGTTAGGTTAGCCATCTGAAAACTCTAATATTGATTGTGTATGAATGTGCATCATTGTAAGGTCATTGGTGGATCGAAATTCTTTTTAAAAGGAGTTAATCTTTGATTACTAGTTTAGTTGTTGTGCATGGGGTGTTCGTTGCGTATTGCCGAGAAAATGAGGAACTATCTTGTTCATGCATATTAGCTAGTCGCATGTGGGATTTGTGAGTAATCCCTTTTCTGAAAACCTCTCACGAGACTACAACTCGTCCTGTAGGGTAGCCTATAGGTTTAAAGGCTTGGTGCATTTGCTAAATGCACTCGTGTTCCCTACGACAGTGGTTAGGATTTAGTTCATGTTTGTTCGGGACGAACAAACTCTAAGTGTTGAGTGTTTTGATGAGCATAAATTTGTACTATATTTACGCTCCACATTTAGTCAATTTTCGATCATCTCCCTTGTTTATATAAGCTCTCACTTTATATTTTGGTGCTTTATAGGTGAAAAACGAATCCAGAGAGAAATAAAGTATTTTGTGGAATTTAGGCAAAAACGGTACAAAAATAGGTGGATTGACCCCTACTTGTAGCACACGCCCAGAACTGATACGATGTCCGAATCCGTCGATATATGGCTTGTTGGAAAGCTTAGATAAAGGGCTACAATTTTATAGTTTGCACCTAAAGCAGATTTAGCCCTTAAGGGTGTTAGAACTTGAGCTCAAGAGGTCATCTCACTATGCGCCAATGTCACTTGTGTCACTTATTTTTGACATTGAGCACTTTTTCCTGCTCTCCGGTCCAAATAGTGTCACTTATCAAGTGACATTGGCTAAATGGGCCAAAAATGTAATTTTTGATAGGTTTTTGCAAAAAGCCCAAAAATGTAAAATTGAAGAAAAACAAAAGAGGGGGCAGCCACCAACCCTAATTCTGGACATTTCTCCACATACACGCAGGGGCGAAGCCAGGAATCAAAAGTTACCAGGGCTGGAAATTGAGACCTGAAATTTTTTTTTGAGGTTTGGAACCCAGTGGGAGGCTCATCCTCACGCCTTTTTTTATTACACAAATCAAAGCACATTACAAAAACAACTAGCTAAATTTGACCATTCGAGGTCCACTCATTTCAAATTCGGCAATTACATCATCATTACTAATACAATCAGTAAAAGTCCTTTCAATATAAAGGACCATGAGATCATCCATAAATTCATCGCTCAACTTATTCCTAAGATCGCTTTTGATGATCTTCATCGCTGAAAATGCTCTCTCGGTTGTGGCAGTAGAAACCGGAAGAGTCAATATAAGACAAGTATATCAGAGGAAAATATATTGACTTTCCTGACTCAACCAGCAGCCGACATAAATCTGATATAGAAGTCATCTTTGCAAACATCGAATCCTGCTCAATACCACCTACAAAGAATCCACACTCCATCTCCAAATTGTACATGTCACATGATGCAAAATCAGAAGGATAAAACTTTGAAGCAAGTTTACACACATCTTCAGCTTTGAATGCTTGAAAACCATTGCGTGGATGAAATGACGCACTAAGAGTGAGAAGTTCCATAGAAGTCTCTGGAAATCTATTCTCAAGCTCCGCCAACTGAAGGTCTATCACAGCATAAAATACATTGACCCGAAAATAATGTTCATTTGTTATATTCCTTTCATTATCCCTTTCCCTCACACCTCTCTTGTAAGGAGCAGACATATCCGGCATACTAATACCATGCTTTGAACAAAATAGTTCAATATGCATAATCTGACATTTCGTCGAACACCTCTAAGCATGTCTGATAGGCATTCAAATGTGCTATTTGCACTTTGCAAGCAACTCAGCGTCGTCGACCAGTACAGCGGCAATACTCAACATCAACAATCACCGCTGCGCTCACAGCCCAGAAGACAAAAAGTTAATATTGCAACTCTGACATTTCGTCGAACACCTCTAAGCATGTCTCCGTAAATCACAATTCAACAAACAAAAATATTTTATCTACTTCAATCAACACTCATCTGAACGTGTAGATACAAACCATATAAAAATTCAAACCGATGATTGCCACAGATTCAATTCGAACAACATATAAATTCGATCAACACAATTGGTAGTCGAGATTTAACCTGATTGAATTTGAAATCCCGCACAACTCGTCTCTCGCGGCTCCCCTGTCCCCAAATCGATATTACGATATAACATTCAGATCTGAAAATCTACAACAACAAAAAAACAAACAAAATTGGGCCAAAAAATCTACCCGGGCTGCAGCCCGAGCAGCCCACCAGCTGCCTTCGCCACTGCATACACGCCCACACACTTGGAGACAACGAAGAAGAAAGAAGGGGGCACGAAAACGCGAGGATTTGATCGGATCGAAGATTGAGCTAAAAGGGGTTATCGACATCAACTCGAAGGGTGTAATCATTCCTTTTTCTCTTTGTAATTTTCGTTTCGAACAAAACATGATTTGTGTTTCCATGACGATGGATAGTGAGTAGTGACCCATATTTTGGGGTCCTACGAATCTTACTTGACTATGAATCGTTTAATATATTAACCTTGCATATTTTGGATTGTTTTATATGATTTGTATTTTACTTAGTGCCTAAGCACAGCGATGCACACTAGGTGTTTGAGAAAATGCCTAAGTGCATTGCTTTGAGACGTTAAGCCAATAGCGCCGAAAGGGTGAGGCTAAATGTCCGACTATTAAGTAAAATGCACGTTACAAGCTCAGTGACTACGAGAGTGGCCTGAGATTGTGATGGGAAAGGCTAGGATTATGACAAGTACTCCCATGTTTATGCAACGAGAGTTGGTAAACTTCAGCGAGTTACTTGATTCGAACCAATAGCGCCGAAAGGGTGAGGTTCTTACTTGGAGTGTGCGGCTATTTTCCAATCAATATAGGCAAAACCTTGCATGCTAGTTAATAAACTCGATTCTAATGTTGGGTAAGTGAAGTAGTTCCCCGAAATACTTCTCGAAATTCGTTAAATCCTTTTCTTACTTTCTTGCATTTTTCGATTGATTAGCTTTTAAAACCAAAACAAAAACTCTTTTCGGACTAGGATAAATAGAAGCTCAACCTTACATAGTGCATAAGTTTACAATTGCTCCCTTGGACGATCCGGTTCTTACCGGCATTATTAATTGTTTTGATGCACAAAATACCACACGTCAGCCCACAGAAGACATTAACTATTTTAAAGTCTTCACTGGACGCGCCCACGAAATGCTGCTTAGGCGCGGATCACACTGAGTAAAACTCGAAACGAGCTCAAATGAATTCGGAATTGTTTTCTTTATTCACAAAACGTTCTTTACAGGGTATAGACATCATTAGGGCCTGTCCACTTGAACTGAAACTTAACGGAACTTAACTGTAACTTAACTGAAATTAACTTATATTAACTTAACTGAAACTTAACTTTGACATCAGTCAGAAAATATAATTTTTTTTATGTACTTATTGTTGAATATATAAGTATATTATTTATTGATGGTGATGATGGTGATAATGGCGATGATGATGATGATGATGATGTATGATGATGATGATATAATGATAATGATGATGTTGATATGATGATGATATGATAATGATGATATGATGATGTTGAAGATGATGATGATATGATGATGATGATATGATGATGATGATGATATGACGATGATGATGATATGATGATATGATATGATGTTGATAATGATGATGATGATGATATGATGATGATGATGATGATGTGATGCTGATGATATGATGATAATGATGATGATGTTGATGTTGATATGATGATGATATGATGATATGATGACGATGATATGATGATGCTGATAATGATGATGATGATGATAACAATGATGATGATATGATGAACTCAGGTGATGATGATGATGATGATGATGATGACGTTGATGTTGATGGAATTGATGAAAAAATCGATTTAAATCGAACTTGAATTAACTTAACTGAAAATATATTAACTGAAATTAACTTATATTAATTGAAAGTACTTAACTTAACTGTCAAAAATATAAACTCAAGTGGACAGGGCCATCTCACGAATACCCTAAAATCTCTAACAGTCCTCCCCCATTTTAGGGTTATACTCTTGAACACTAAAAGCATTCACAACCGAACAAAACTTGTGCATAAGTGAAATGTCTAATAAGATTGAATTTCACATAGTGTAGTATATTCCAATACTCGAGAATCAGGGTGTTTCAAGAATTGTGCTTTTCAACCCATTTGAATACGGGAAAATAAAACACACACAAGTTTACTTTCATTCCAAGTGCAACTTGACATTATTACAACCATGTGTCCCTATCCTTTCATAAGTGCACTCTTAGCCAAGCCGAGCTAATTGAAGCGGCTCACTTCACACTTACATAGGTGGATTCTTTTCGCATGCACCTGTAATGTATTTTCCAGAAGATCCAGTAAGAAGCTAAATTTCAATCTCTCTTTCTCTTGCAGGAAACAAGCGCATACCTTAGGTTGTATCTAACCATGTGCTACAAATCTCTAAGTGTAGGCTTTTCACATTTAATTCAGCTCTTAGCGTCATACTAAGAAGGAATTGGGTGTCCTACCATTAGGGATTTAGATGTGCTTTAGGCCCATCCCTAAACACGACTTGTGTACCTAGTCCTTAGCTAATCCTTTTGTCAAATGATAAGCTAAATTGTGTTATGTCCGAACATAGTCAATCGATATCACCACGTGATTGATCAGTTCACGAATCGCGCTATGTCTAATGCATAGGTGTCTCGATTTACCATTGTACATTTGACTATATGTCTTAGCCAAAGTTGCCTTACTATCACAATGGATAGAAATAGGTGCTATCGGTTTTGGCCACAATGGAATCTCATGCACCAAATTCCTTAGCCATTCTACCTCTTTACTGCCAGCCGCTAAGGCTATAAACTCAGATTCCATAATCGAGCTGGTGATGCAAGTTTGCTTTTTCGATGCCCAAGATATGTCATTGCCACATCCCCCAAGCAAGAATACCCAACCACTTATAGAAGAATGATCTTCTAAATCGGTAATCCAACTTGCATCGGTATATCCCTCCAAAACTGAGGGAAAACCAGCGTAAATCAAGCCATAATTCATGGTTGCCTTACGTTATTTAAGTACCCGCCTAATAGCATCCTAGTGAATGAGTACTAGGGTTACTAGTATATCTACTCAATTTGCCCACTGCATAAGTTATATCAGGCCTTGTACTTGTCATCGCATACAATAGGCAACCAATGACTTGTGAGTACTCAAGTTGCGAACCAGCTTCACCCGTATTAGGCATAAGCTTCACACTTGGGTCCATGGGAGTGCTAACCGGAGAACAATTCAAACAGTTGAATTTCTTAAGCACTTTCTCAACGTAGTGAGACTGTGTCAGTGCTAATCCTCTGTTCTCACGTTTTGATTCTAATGCCAAGAATCACATCTGCTTCTCCCATATCTTTCATAGCGAAACTTGATGACAAAAAGTCCTTGGCGAGGTCTACTTGTTTTTTGTCATTACCAAAAATCAGCATATCATCAACATACAAGCAAATGATTTCTCCATTACCGCAGTTATCAAACTTGCTATAAATGCACTTGTCTGATTGATTCAACTTGAATCCACTAGACAAGATTACCTCATCAAACTTTTGATGCCACTGCTCAGGTACTTGTTTCATCCCATACAATGATTTGACCAACTTACAAACCTTGTTTTCATTTCCAGGCATAATGAATCCTTCCGGTTGCTTCAAATATATTTCCTCATCAAAATTACCATTCAAGAACGCTGTTTTGACATCCGTTTGGTGTACAACCAGATTATTAATTGCGGCAAGGGCAATTAACAATCTAATAGTGGAAATCATAGTAACAGGAGCATATGTATCGAAAAAATCAATACCCCTCCTTTTGTTTAAAACCTTGGATAACCAATCGAGCTTTAAACTTATCTACTGATCCATCAACTTTCATTTTCTTTTTGAAAATCCACTTGCAGTCCAATGGCTTGCAACCAGGTGGGAGATCCTATAATATCCAAGTATTATTTCCCATAATAGAATCCATTTCATCTTTTATTGCCTCTTTCCAGAAAGCTACATCTTGAGACCTCATAGTCTCATCATAAGTTCTAGGATCATCATCAATATGATAGCAATATGAGTATTGATACTCAATATCATCTCTAGAACCCTCAATTAAGTAAACATGAGAATCCGGTCTGAAGGATTTTTCAATCCTTCCCCGTTTGCTTCTACGAGGCTCAAACGAAGTACTTTTAGAAGATGTGCTCACATCATCTTCCAACTCAGCCCTTGTGGAGCTAAAAATCAAATCTTGAGGTCTAGGTATCGATGAGAAACGGTTGTTATCGAATATTGCATCCCTTGATTCAATTACGGTGTGAGCCAAAATGGAATCACTTGTTCTAGTCACATAGAACCTATATGCTTTAGAATTTTCAGCATATCCAATAAAGATGCAATCAACACCTCTTTCTCCCAAAGTCTTTATTTTGGGAGCAGGTAGTCTCACTACCGCTCTACATCCCTAAACTCGGAGATAATGCAGATTTTGTTTCTTTTTGTGCCAAAGCTCATAAGGGGTAATCTTGTTCTTTTGTTAGGAACTCTATTAAGTAAATAACAAGCCGTCAACATGGCTTCACCCAAAATCCATCACTCAAACTAGAGTAGGATAACATGGAATTAACCATCTCCTTTAGGATTCTATTCTTCCTTTTAGCCACACCATTTTGTTGTGGTGTATAAGGAGCTGTAGTCTCATGAATGATACCATTCAACTAGAAATATACAAGATCGTAATATTCCCCACCTCTATCGATTCTAAGTCTCTTAATCAAATCATGCATCAATTCTACCTCAGCTTTAAATACTTTAAATTTATCTAAAGCTTCATCTTTAGCATGGAACAAGTACACATAACAATATCTAAAACAATCATCAATGAAAGTTATGTAGTACTTCTTATTCCATAAAGATGGAGTATAATGCATATCACCCAAGTCACTATGAACAAGTTCAAGCAAGTTTGATGTTCTCGAAATGCTTTTAGATGGCAAGCTAGTGATCTTTGTAAGCATGCAAGTAGTGCATCTATCAACATCCATGTCAACTTTAAGAATCAATCCTTCCTTAGACATAAGATGCATACGCCAATAGTGAACATGTCCTAATGTAGCATGCCACAAAATAGAATCATCACTAGAAAAAGTCATGTAAATGAAATTCATCACTTTATTTACGTTCAACATAAACATGTCATTACAAAAGTAGCCAAATCCAACAAACACACCACATTTGGACAATACATACTTGTCCGACTCATAAACTTGATTGAAACCAAATTTGTTCAGCAAACTCCGGAAACCAAGTTTTTTCGAATAAGACGTACATGCAAAACATTTAAAAGTTCAAGGGTTTTCCCCGAGCTAAACTCTAACACTACAGTGTCTTGGCCAAGTATTGGTGAGGTTGACTCGTTTCCCATATGTAGGACCGATCCATCTTTCATCGTTTCATAAGTGTTGAAACATTGACGGTCTTTGCACACATGCTTTGTAGTACCCGAGTCAATCCACCACGCCACTTCATCATCCTGAACATAAAATGCTTCAGCGATTAGTGACACATAATTCACATTAGAATTATAACTCGAAAGAGAAATCTGACCTTAAAGGTTGGAAGGGCCTTGTTCTTTGCCCTTATCCCCAACATTCACTTTCATCTTTCCTTTCCCACCCTTAACCATCCTACAATCACTTTTGTAGTGTTCCGGTTTACCACAAATCTAACAAGAACTCTTAGGTTTCTTATTGAACTTGCATCCGTTGTTCTCATTGGAACGTTTCTTCCCTTTGAACTTTCAAAGACCTCCCTTGTCTTCCACCATATGCAAAAAAGAAGACTCAATGGTCTCTTTCTGTTTCACATCCTCTTGCATCCGTATAGACTCCTCTACACACAATTCACCACCGAGTTGTTCAAGAAACAACTCTTCCTTCTTATGCTTAAGAGAGTGCTTGAAGTCTTTCCACGAAGGTGGCAACTTGTCTATAATGCTAGACACTGAAATGGTACCATCCATCTTCATTTTGTACTGAGCAAATTACCCAAGAATGCGAGTCAATTTTTTGAATTGCTCCATCACCGGTTTAGAATAGACCATCTTGTAACTGTTAAAGTTACTCACAAGAAATTTTTTGCTCGATGCATCTTCTTGCATATATTTTGCCTCAAGAGCATCCCAGAATTCTTTTGCGGATTCCACATTTTGATAAACATCAAACAAGGGGCCAGACATACCACTCAGAATATGACCACGGCAGGTGTAGTCATCATTCTCCCACTTGCTCCTCTTCCTGAAAGCTTCAATTGATGCATCATCACTCACTGCCGGAATAGGGGTAGAGAGCACATGCACCACCTTCAAATTGGTCAGCATAAAATGCATCTTCTTCTGCCATCTTCTAAAATTCACTCCTTCAAAATTTTCAAGTTTCCCAAAATTCGCAGTCATTTCCATGGCTGATGCAGCAGTAGTCATTAATTCAGAAGAAATTATTGTATTTGATTGTAGTTGCTGGATTTTTTAGGGCATTGAATAAACAACTGGACTTGGATACTATTCAAGTCACGTATCAATTACGCTTTCCAAATACAATATTTCTGCCTTGATGTGGGTCTCCAGAAAATTTCACTGGGATAAAACAACGAAATGTACAGGGAATAATAGAAGGTTGGAAAAAAAAGTGAACAATCGATCAAATTGATCTGAAATTGATGGAGCAATCCCCAGAACATCAGTCGACTAATTTTGAATTGTTTCTCGAACTCTTGTCCTCCGTTTTCTGCCAGTTTTGATTCGATATTGACAATGATTCTGATTTGTAACTTTTTCGTCGCGCCCAGCCTTAACGTTACAGCCGCGCCCAGTGAAGACTTTAGGCGATGGGCGCGACACAGCCCTAAAGTCTTCCTTGCACGCGGTACTGAGCCGTCGCGCGCCCAGTCTAAACATTAACAAATCGCGCCCACGGAAGACATTAACTAGGTTAAAGTCTTCACTGGACGTGCCCACTAAAGTCTTTCTTGGGCGCGGATCACATTGAGTAAAAACTCGAAACGAGCTCAAATGATTTCGGAATTGCTTTGTTTATTCACAAAACAAATTTCGAGCAAAATTTGTCTTTCTAACCTGCATTTTAAGAGTTTCCGCTTACATAACCGAAAGAGGTTAAAATATGAGAATAAGCAACAAAAAAAAACCAAATTTGGACCAAGGCACAGCCTTGGCTAGCCAAAGGACCCGCCTATATAGGCGGCGCATAGGTGGGAGATAATTCGAAGACCTAGGATGGTAATGGTCGCTGCCTTGCTATAACTCTAGACATTGTAGAGGAAATGAGGATCATGAGCCAAGACCGGTCAATGAATGCTTACGAAGAATTGAGTGGCCAAAATGAAAAAGTCTCATCTAGGGATGCACATCCGGTCCGACCTGGACCGGATCGGAATTTTTTGAAAATATGGACTGTAGACCGAACCGGAATATTTTTTAAAAAAATGGACCGGAATTTCATGTTATTATCACTCAAATTTTACGGTCCTGATTGACCCGACCGGTGGACCGGAAATTTTTGAAAGTATGGACCGTGGACCGGACCCGTAAAATTCCGGTCCGGTCCAAATTTGAGCATCCCTATACTATCATCAAAGTTGAATTAATTTCACTTGAGAAATGCGAAGTCTTTGGAAAAAATTTCTTAACACCCGAGAGTGTCAAACTTGTTGGTTATAAATGGGTATTTGTGCGCAAATGAAATGAGAAAAATGGAGCGCAAGATATAAAACACGACTAGTGGTACAAGAATTCTCGTGAAGACCAAGCATCGATTATCAAGAGCCATATTCATCGGTCATGAATGCGATAACATTAAAAACATTTACCGACTTTGTTAATTTTCGAAGGACTTCAAATAAATTTAATGGATGTCGGGATAGCCTATTTATATGAACATTTACTTTAAAATTTTAAAACAATTAAAATTACCTAAAGCAGGTACCTCAAAACCAAGGGAATGTACTTAATAAAACTATAAAGAGCTTTATAAGGTTTTAAAAAATTCAGTCGAATATGGTACAATCATTTAAGTGAATATCTTTGCAAAGAGGTGTACATCAACAATACAATTTGTCCATATGTTTTTATTAAAAGGACAAAATTGGATTTTCTATTATCACAGTTTATGTTCACAATTTAATATCATTGGGACCCCTGATGAACTACAGAGACGATTGCTTATTTGAAAATTGAACTTGAAATGAAGGACTTGGGAAAAGTAAAAGTCTGCCTTGGCCTACAAAATGAACATTTATTGAAGGGCATTTTCCTTCATCGGTGATTATTTACTTAAAGGATCCTCAAACAATTTAACATGGATAAATCGTATCTAGTGAGTTGGCATATAGAAGTTTGATCACTTAGGCCCTGTACACTTTGACTCTATTTTTTGACTTGTAAGTTAAGATAAGTTAATATCAGTTAAGATAAGTTAAGATCAGTTAAGAGAAGTTACTTTCAGTCACTATAAGTTAAGTTAAGTTAAGTTAAGTTTCTGTTAAGTTAAGATAAGTTACTTTTAAAATTACTATTCATCATCATCATAATATTACTATTCATCATCATCATCATCACAACCATCATCATCATAAAATAATACTATTCATCAGTCAATATAAGTTTCAGTTAAGTTAAGATCAGTCACTATAAGTTAAGATCAGTGAAGATAAGTTAATATCAGTTAAGATAAGTTTCAGTTAAGTTAATATCAGTCAAAGTGGACGGACCCTTAATGTGCCAAAATGTAGTTCTTCTCTAATTGTACACGACATGATATTACATTTTCGGTTAATTTACTAGTAAAATGTAGTTCTTCTCTAACTCGAAGACATTAGACTGACGATAAACAGATTTTAAGATTTTTTCAAGAAACAACTGAACATCCACGTATTTTCACAACATAACCAAATTACTTGAAACTTACCAAATCAAACGGGCGAAAGTAAAATGATTGGATTCGAAGCACAACGTAATGGGCCAAATTCTATCAGGGCCCATATTATCTCACCCGTCAAACAATTATCACGTCACATTAAATTTATATTTATAATAATAAAAAGTGAAAATATATGCGCAATATATTTTTAGGAAAAAGTACATGTTGATGCCTCGAAAGCATTTTGCAATTAAAGATCCAAACTATTAATTTTTCCAATTAAGGGCAAATAAAAAATAAATTGACAAATTTTCAAACATCGAGCACCGTAGCTACAACGTGATTAAATTGTTAATTCAATCATGTGAACCCCATTAATAATGACTCAATAAAAAGGTCTATTGGTGCTAAATAAAGAAAGATTGATTTTAATACGTTAAGAGTTTATGGTGAAATTATCAAATTATTTTCAACGGGGTTTGCATGGTTCAGTTCACAATTTAATCATGATATAAATACGGTGTTTGGTGTTTGAAAATTTATCTATTTATTTTTTATTTTATCCTAGATTAGAAAAATTAATAATTTAAATCTTCCATTGAAAAATATCTTTGGTTCGGATCAGTATTGTGTACTTTTCCCTGTATTTTTTTTGTTACTCGATTGGGAGAGCTAGACCAAGTAAAAATTTGGAGATCGAATCGTAGCATCGACGAAGAATGAAGATGGGGAAAACGCCGGTGAAGATGAAGGCCGTCGTGTACGCGCTTTGGCCTTTCCAGCAGAAGGTCATGCCAGGTCTGTGGAAGGATTTACCTGGCAAGATCCACCACAAGGTCTCCGAAAACAGGATCAGTGCCACGCTTCTCCTCGTGCATCTCGTCGGCGTTTATACGTATGTCAATTTCTATCATTCGAAAATGACTTCTTTTTTTTTCATGATTCGATTGGATCATTAATTGTTGGATTGATGGATGATTTGTGTGGATATGGACCTAGGATTTGAGATTGATATGTTGAGTTTTGTTGTTGGCTGATAGGCTTGGTTAATGGCTCCCTTTGTGATTCTTATTTGGAATCTGTGTTGACGAAATGAAATTGTTTGGTTCATGATTGTTGAAAGCTGATCACTTAAGTATCTATCAAGCTGATAGAAGAAGAAATCAGTTCGTTGTATTTAGCTAGATGATGACTGTGTCACCTCATTAACTGTGTTTGGGCCCCCAGTCTAGTGATAATGTTTCCTTGATTATTTATTTTTTTGCTTTTCAATTGGGTGAAGGTTCTTGAGAGCAGATATTACGAGTTTGTGTGGGAGGCTTGTGAGCGACTTCTATGTCAATCCAATGTTCTATTTTTATTAGTTGTTTTTGTTGTTGTTGCGAGTAGTTTTATTTACATTGTTGCAATGCTTATTTCCGAGATTTTGTTAATGGATTCGAAACTGCATCACATTTTGTAGTTCGTAGATGCTGAAAGCACTGAATGGCGGGTAGATGTCCACATAATCTACTGGGGACTGATCCCTCCTGTTTATCCGTCCACCTGTTTGGGCCACTCATCTGATCTGATGATCACTTCTTTAATGGTTGGTTGCCTTGCCTTGCCGTTCGGTTCAATATACACCAACGCCATTTGTCTCAACCGGTCTTCGGATTCTGCAGCCACTGTAAGTACTGTACTAGAATTGTATTGTTCAACACTTCAACTCCCCCATGGTCCATGGATTCTGACCAGTTCGACTCAAAACACTGTGGATGTGTTTGATGATTTCAGGTTGAAAAGATAAGATTTTGGTCCGTTGATGATACAACTCTTAGCGTTTGATCATTTTTTTTTTCAGTGTTTGATGATTGTGCTTATGGCTATTGAAGAGGGTTTATGACCGACCTTTGGAGGTTGTTATGCTAATTGTCTCTGAAACCTGTTTCTTTATGAATCTGACTTCTGATCGGACTTAGGGGCTGAGGATGAATGGGGCTAAAGATGAGTATGTTGCACACATTTCTTCCATCAGAGATGCTCATGACAGAATACAGTCGTATATCAACAAAACCCCAGTCCTCACCTCCCAGACATTGAATTCCATGACTGGACTCAAGGTTGCTTTCAAATGCGAGTGTTTTCAAAAAGGGTTAGCCATCTGAACGTCAACCATACGCTGTCAAAGTCTATTTGCCCCCATATTTGATCCCTTGTTTAAATCACTCCTTCCTCCATCAAATGTATTAATCTTCTTCTATCCTCATCCCAACCTGGCAGAGGGGCATTCAAGTTCAGTTTTCTCCCTCACTAATGAACAAGCAGCTAAAAGAGTTGTGACACACAGCAGGTTTTACTTTGATTTTTATTTTCTGTTGAGTCTCATGTTATATAAGTTATACCAGCTGGTTGTCCCAAAATGTAGTGGTAACCACGCTGCTGCTCTATCTTTGGCTGCACAAATAAGGGGATCCCAGCATATATTGTCGTACCCAAGAATGCTCCACAATGCAAAGTTGACAATGTCATTCGCTATGGTGGTCAGGTTATTTGGAGTGAGCCTACAATGCAGTTGAGAGAGAGAACTGCATCCCAGGTCTTGCAAGATACTGGCTCAGTCATTGTTCATTCATCCAATAACAGGCTAGTCATTAGGTACTCTTATACCACCTGTCACAATTTTCACCATTATCATCCGGTCATATACAATGTCTAGTGTTTGTTATATGCATACCTACCATAGGATTATCTTTAAAGGTATAGACGAAATCAACATGCCACAACTCCATGTGCAACGGACAAGTTACAAAGCGCTTGAATTCTTGGATCAGGTGCCGCAACTAGATACCATCATAGTGCCTATCAGTTAGTCATTATCGACTTTCTTTTTTTGTAGCTACGTGATTCGCCAATAGGGAAACATAATGTTCAATCATCATCAGCCCCCTTTGGTTCGGCAACAATGACACGAATGCAGGGTTGATGGCATTTGCCGCCAATGCCACACCTGATGTCAGACCGCCTCCTGCAATTAACAACAACAATGTTAAAGAAATACGATATTGGGGGATGATGATTGAACATTGTGTTTCCCTATTGACGAATCACGTATTAGCTAAAAAAGGAAAGGCGATAATGGCTACAACATCATCCTAAAAATAACTTTCTGCAATCATACCACTGATAGGCACTATGATGGTATCTAGTTGCGGCACCTGATCCAAGAATTCAAGCGCTATTGTACCTTGTCCGCTGCACATGCAGTTGTGGCATGTTGATTTGGTCTATACCTTTAAAGATAATCCTATGGTAGGGTATGCATATAATAAACACTAGACATTGTATATGATCGGATAATAATTGTGACAGGTGGTATAAGAGTACCTAATGACTAGTCTGTTATTGAATGAATGAACAAGAACTGAGTAAGTATCTTGCAAGACCTGGGATGCAGTTCTCAATCTCGACTGCATTGTGAGCTCACTCCAAATAGCATGACCACTGTAGCGAATGACATTGTCAACTTTGCACTGTGGAGCATTTTTGGGTACGACAATATATGTTGGGATCCCCCTTATTTGTGCAGCCAAAGATAGTGCAGCAGCGTGGTTACCACTACATTTTGGGACAAACAGTTGGTATCAGCTTATATAACATGAGACTCAACAGAAAAAAAAATCAAAGTAATACCTGCTGTGTGTCACAACTCATTTAGTTGCTTGTTCATCAGTGAGGGAGAAAATAGCATTGCAAGCACCTCTGAACTTGAATGCCCCTCTGCCAGGTTGAGATGAGGATAGAAGAAGATTAATATATTTGATGGAGGAATGAGTGATTTGAACAAGAGATCAAATATGGGGGCAAATAGACAGTGTACGGTTGAGGTTCAGATGGCTAACCCTTTTTGAAAACACTCGCATTTGAAAGCCAACTTCGGTCCAACCATGGAATTCAACGTCTCGGAGGTGAGGACTGGGGTTTTGTTGATATACGATTGAATTCTGTCATGAGCATCTCTGATGGAAGAAATGTGTGCAGCATACTCATCTTTAGCCCCATTCGTCCTCAGCTCCTAAGTCCGATCAGAAGTCAGATTCATAAAGAAACAGGTTTCAAAGACAATTAGCATAACAACCCTCAAAGGTCGGTCAGAAACCCTCTTCAATAGCCATAAGCACAATCATCAAACACTGGAAAAAATGATCAAATGCTAAGAGTTGAACAAAAACCCCTAGCCCAGATGGTGAGCAAACCCACTTCACTTTTCTGTTAACAAAAGCCCAAATTAAGTTGAGGCCAAGTGGTGGTCCAGTTGGTTGGCGCCCTCTTGTGTGTCTTCGAGACCCAGGGATCAAGTCCTCAGCTAACCCAAAAAATCACAATTAATGAACAGGTTACTAACACTCAACTTAACAAGCCCTAATCAAAAAAAAAATTGGTCACTTTGGAGACTTTTGTTCTTTGGAAAAGAGTTTTTTTTCTTTTTTGCCCTACTTCCATATTTAAATTTTGTTTTTACGTTCCAAAATTTAATGCCTTTTTTGAATGCAAAATCAGATTAGCATTAAATGCTAGATGGTGACTGGTTTTATTTAGAATACGAAGAGCATTAATGGTTATGATTTGATGAGAATGCGTCACAATCACGTTTCTCTCTCCATGCCGCACAGCTTTATTTGACACGTCCATTGTCACAAGACACAAATCTAGGGGTCTCCAATAGGCCAGGCCGGCCTAGCCCAAAAAAAATAGGCTTGGGCTAGGCTTGGCTAAGCCTTGGCCTACACTTCAAATTTACGTGGGCTAGGCCGGGTCAAGCCCATGCATATTTGTAGAGCCTTATCATTGCCCATGGGCTATATTTTACATAGGCCGACAGGCTGGGCCAGGCTTACCCGACACTAACCAGGCCGGGCTTTTAAGTTGTGTTACAATAAAAACAAAAATAGAGATTTCTCATATAACACAGGGTCTGTCAAAAAATAAGCTTGGAAGGAATACTTGACCGACAATAACCAAGCTGGGCTTTTAAAAGGAATACTTGATAAGAAACTTGTCTGTCAAAAAATTAACTTGGGAGCAGCTACCCCTCTTCCTTGTCCGAGAAACTATTATGAGCACCTCAAAAATCCAAGAACTGAACAGAATCCAAAAAGTTAACTTGGAAGCAGCTACTCCTCTTCTTCAGTTGTTGAAACATCAGCTTCATCTGATTCTTGTAGCCAGTCAGGCCTACTTGCCAATGCATTCATCAGTTCTTCAGCAGCAGCTTCTTGCATCCTATCTTTAGCTAAAGACCAATCTTTCAAGCAAATAAGTGCCTCAATAGTACTTGGACTGAGTGACGCCCTTTTATCAGATACAACCCTGCCACCAACAGAAAATACAGGTTCCGATGCCACTGTAGAAGCTGGAACAGTAAGAATATCCTTGGCCATAACAGATAATATAGGATACATACTGCTATTTGCCTTCCACCATCCAAGAATATTAAAAGTAGTGTCTTCAGCAACTTCTAAAGTGTCCAAATCCAAATACATTTGTAAATCAGATGAGGAAGAATTGGTACTTACTCTTGCTCTTTTTAACCTGGACATTGCATTTGCTGGCACTATAGGAATGTTAACATCAATTGATTCAAAACCAACAGCATTTGAACAAGCAGCCTGCACAAGATTAGTAGATGCACAAGTAGAAGTCTCAGAAGTAGCATGCAAATTTCTCTTGTACATTTCATAAACCTGATACAACTTACTCTTAATTTCATCAATTCTTATTTTTATTTCCAACTCAGATAGATCATACACTGTCAACCAAGCCTCAATGGCTAGCAACTTAAATCTGGGATCCATTATTGTGGCCAAGCAAAATACAATTGGAAATTCAGACCAATATTTGTCAAATTTGAGTTTCATGGCTTCATATGCAGTTTTAAATGAATCTAGTTGTTTATATGCATCAAATGTTGCATAAATGTCAACCAAGTTCTTAATGACCTTATTTGCTGTTGGAGAATAGACGCCACTGCATACCTTTGTTGCTGAACTGAAAATGGAAAGAAAGTTCATGCATAATGTTGCAATTACCCAATCATGCTCAGATGGTACAACTAATGAACAATTCCTTGATTCATTAATTTTCTGGCAGTATCTATGCAAAGCAGTTTTGTATTTAACAGCAACATTCAAAAGTACTATTCCACATATGTGGCACATCAATATCAATATTTCTCTTAGAAAGACCTAACTCAGCACAAGACTTAAGCCACAATTCATGTCTCTTAATTGATGAATTCATTGATCTAACAATTGTAGTTATTTTTTCAATGCTAGGTGCCAGAACAGCAAGCCCATCTTGAACAATAAGATTAAGTATATGACATGTACACCTAACATGCAAAAAATGCTTATTAATCGAGCTAAGCATAAGTCTACTACCAAGTTGTGAAACAAGAACATCATTGCTAGATGCATTATCTAAAGTGAGTGAAAATTTTTTATCATGCAAATGCCATGTTATCAACTCTTCATAAACATGAGAAGCAAGACTATCACCTGTATGAGGATATTCAACCATTTTAAAAGAAAGAATTCTTTTTTGCATAATCCAAGTATCATCTATCCAATGAGCAGTCAAACTTAAATAGCCCATTTTTTGTCTAGATGACCACATATCAGATGTGAAACACACTTTACCTTTGAAGGAATCAAAGTACGAAACTAGATCAGCTTTGGAACAACTGAACATTTTCATTACATCACGCTTACATGTCTGAGCTGAAAACTTTTTGAATTGAGGCGCAAATCCTCTTTGAATCATTCCTGCAAAATCATGTGAATCAACAAAAGTGAATGGTAACTCTGCTCTGATTAAATATTCAACAATTTCAAGCCGTGCTTTCTTATTATCAAATGCATAGGTAGATAACAAGCCAGCTCTATCTTTAGCTAACAACATTTGAGATCTTATATCAGAAGCATTAAGGTGTGCACTAGCATGTGTCTTAGCATGTCGTGACAAATGAGAAGTTCCTGAACTTCCAGAACAAATAAGTGTTACATTACAAATGTTACATTTTGCTCTCTGCACCTTTTTACCAGCAGTAACTTCTTCATCAAGTTTTTTAAAATGGTTCCACACAACAGAAGTTAGCTTGGATTTCACAGTTGGTGATACATCAACAACTACACTAGGAGTAGCATTATTAATACTTGGTGTTTCATCATGCTCAGATAATATAGGTTCCATGCTTGTCAAGTTAAACACACTTAAACTAACTGCATGAACAATACAGATTAACGAAGCACAAAGCTACAAGTAACACGCTGAACTCCTAATCACCCGCAAAGTTCCTGCAAAAAATAAAAGTTATGATCAATACATTTAAAAAAAGTTAAAACACGAGATATAAGCAAGGATGGAAAACATATTCAACTCTAAAAGAAAACAGATTCAACTTTAAACAAACAAATATATGCTTACACTACAGATAATACAAACAGATTTAAACAGGAGATGAATGAATAATTCAAATCCAGATCTATGCTTAAATAAGCCAACACATACTCATAAGAGCAGATTTGGCTTGCTCAAGGTTATTTATAAAAAACGAATAGTCTACATATCCGACTTGCCCACGACTTAAACAATTTTAAATGGATGGTAATCTACAGATCCAACACATATTCATAAGAATAAAAACCGAATAATCTACAGATCCAACACATACTCATAAGCCAACAGATGTCGATATAAAAACGAATGCTAAATATGACATATCTACGCTTAAACAAGCGGACTCATGTTCATAAGAGCAGATCCGACTTGCCCCCGGCTTCTTAGAAAGTGCTAGAACATAATTACCTTGAATATATGTTGGAACAATCAGATGAAGCAACAAACTGATTAGTGTAGTAGACGAAATTTTTTAGAGAGAAGGAGGAGACATTAGATGAAGATGTGTAGAGAAGAGACAAGCGGCGCAGCAACAGTAGAGTGTCACAATATAATTTGTTTTCGTATATCATATAAATATATATGCATTATTAGGGTTAAGTTAAGGTTGTATGGACTAGGCTGGGCTTTTGGACGTGGGCTATAGATAGGTCGGGCTTTAAGGCCGTGATGGGCTTAAAACACAAAGCCCTTACCCGATTCATTGATAGTAAGGCTTACTGCACATAGGCTTTGATATAGGCTAGGCTGGGCTTTGGGCCTGTAGGCCATCGGGCCCCTATTAGGCTTTTGAGCCCACTAGGCCATTTGGAGACCCCTACACAAATCGCATGAGAGAGGTATGAGAGATGAAAAGGTTTTTGTCTGTCCAATTGCATATCCTTAATTGGATTCTTTAACATAATGTTCGAGTTCTTATGTTATTAAGAAAAAGTTTTTATGTTTAATACAAGTAATCATGCAAACTATGAAATTCACCAAAAAAAGTCGAAAGGTGCATGTTATAATTACCTTGGAAAATATGCAAAATTTTGGGACTCGTTAGAACTCAAATGCACTGAAATGTTATTGAATAACTAGAGTGAAGGAGGAGGTGAAGGTGTACCTTATCCTTCATCCGAACACCTCTATTTATACTACAACTTACCCAACATACATCCGCATTTCACTCAATTTACATCTCATTTTCTTTGGTGTGGGCCCCACATGTGGGTACCACATGACATATTTTTCTTCTTATGTGCAGATCATTTATAACACTCCCTCTGGGATGTACATTTAGCGTTTTAGGCTGCCTTGTTAAAAACCTTAGTTAGAAAAATCCATTGGGATAAAAACCAACTTAAGGGAAAAAGAGTGCAGCGACGCGAAGCTCCCCCTCATATTGGCATGCGTGATGTGTTCATAAATTTTGCAGCTTTCGCATTCCTATGTCGTTGACATGTTTTCGGAATGTTGAGGTAGGGAGAACCTTTGTAAAAAGATCTGCTGAATTTTCATCAGAACGAACATATTTTATGCTGCTAACTTTGTCTTTTTCCAGCTCTTGGGTGAACGAAAAGTATTTGGGATGGATATGCTTTGTTCTATCACTTTTGATAAATCATTCCTTCATTTGAGCAACACACGAAGCGTTGTCTTCATAAAGAGTGATTGGATCATTCACTGAAGAGAGGCCGCTTGTGACTCTGATATGCTGTGTTATGGACTTCAACCACACGCATTCGCGACTTGCTTCTTGCAATGCGATGACTTCAGCATGGTTTGATGATGTTGCAACTACCGTCTGCTTTTGTGAACGCCAAGAAATTGCGGTTCCTCCACACGTGATTACATACTCGGTTTGTGATTTTCCTTTGTGTGGGTCAGACAGATAACCTGCATCTGCATAGCCAATCAAAACTGGTTTTGCATTGTTAGGATAGAATAATCCTAAATCAATCGTTCCTTGAAGGTAACGAAACACATGCTTGATTCCGCTCCAGTGTCTTTTCGTATGAGCGGAACTGAATCTCGCTAATAAATTAATTGCAAAAGATATATCAGGGCGAGTACAATTACATTAGTACACCTTCACCTTCACCTTCTTTCTAGTATATTCAATAACATTTCAGTGCATTTGAGTTCTAACGAGTCCCAAAGTTTTCCATATTTTCCAAGGTAATTATAACACGTTATCAGCACGAGGTTCTAACCAACTGAGATACCGTAAGTTTTGAACAAAGATTCGATAAAAGGTTAAGTGTTTTCCTCACTTGTGTCTCAACTTCCGCTTAGTTCTTCATCTGTTCTACTTGGATATCATAAGGGGTTCACTACCTCAAAGAGAGCTCTACTCTCCCTCTTTCACAAATCCAGATTGTGACTTGATAACTGGGTTTTTCTGAATGAATAAACTAAGAATTCCTTTACTTTTTGCTTTGTTTGGAATTCGATCCTATTACGGCGACGGTTATGTGTGTTTTACTACTTGTTTTACTTTCTTAATGTATAACAACATATTATTATGATGTGCGGATTACCGCCTCATAGTAAAGTGTAGTGATCTGCAAAGTAACTATCTTTACTTTAAATACTTCATTCTCTTTGAACTGTATAATTTATTTGATGATATTACGTTGTTAATATTAGTGCCCAACGGTAACATAACATGCCCAACGGTAACAAACGGCTATATTTTCCTCTATAAATTCAATTTCATTCACCATACAAAATCACACTCATTCTCTCTTCTACTGCATAATCTTCTCAAGAAAACCTTGCCATAAAATGTCTCGTCTAATGCTAGTTTTTATTTTCATAATTATTTTTGTAATTACTGTTTGTGTCCTCACCGGAGATGTTCCGACGGATGAATTTTATCATTGTTTAAAAATGCTTGTAATAATGTATGTGTTTTTCTTCTTTACACTATTTGTAGACTTGTATATCTTGAATTAATAAAAAAAATTACTTGTTTTGTTTTAGTTAACATCATGGCAAACTTGGTGAAACTAGACTTCAGTCCCCTTGACATTGCTGGAACCAATTACATGTCCTGGACAATGGACATAGAAATACATTTGCAATCAATGAGTCTCTCTGAGACAATCAAGGAGGGAAATAAACCCTCAGAAATAGACATGGCAAAATCTTTGATTTTCATTCGCCGTCATCTACATGAGGATCTAAAAAAAATGAGTACCTCACAGTGAAAAAAACCATGTGAACTGTGGAAAAATCTCAAAGAGAGATATGACCATCAAAAGGCTGTGATGCTCCCAATTTACCGCGATGAATGGACCGCTTTACGGTTCCAAGACTTTAAAAAAGTCAGTGAATACAACTCTGCAATGTTTAGAATTGCAACCCATTTGAGGTTCTGCGGAGATATAAAAATCGATGATGGGACTATGTAACCCCTTTTGGGAATGAAGCCAAGTTGTCCGATGTTTATCTGCATGTTTTCTTTTAAGATCTGAAATAAACTAGTACAATGTTTTATTCCATTACCTTTCTTAACATATTCTTTGTTTTTATTTAAAGTTTTAATATGGACAAAGATAATCATCAAGCCAACAAAGGGATTAACATTGAAGAAATTTGCATACTTGATTGTGGGACAACGCACACTATCCTGAAGGATAAAAGATATTTTTCAAAGATAAAATCAACACAAACAATTGTGAGTACAATATCAGGTCCTGCAGACCTGGTTGAGGGAATTGGCAAGGCAAACTTTACATTGCCGAATGGCACAAAATTTACGATAAATGATGCATTCTCTTATAGCCTGGCATGTGAAGTCATGGAAGAAAATAATGGGGATCCTGAACCTCAGTCAGTGACTGAATGTAAAAACAGACACGATTGGACTGATTGGAAAAAGGCAATCGATGCTGAACTAGACTCGCTTGATAAGCGCAAGCTCTTTGGACCAATAGTGCTCACTCCTGAAGGTGTGAGACCCGTTGGATACAAAACGGGTATTTGTCCGAAAGAGAAATGAGAAAAATGAAATTGTGAGATACAAGGCTCGCCTTGTTGCACAAGGTTTTTCTCAAAGACCTGGTATCGACTTTGAAGAAACGTATTCTCCTGTGATGGATGAAATTACGTTCCGATACCTTATCAATCTAGCAGTCCATGGAAAAATTAAAAATGCACCTTATAGATGTTGTTCACTTAAAAATGCAACATTCGGGTGTGTGATTATCGCTGTGTGATTATCGCTGTCTATGTCGATGATTTGAATATCATTGGAACGAATGAAGAGATTCATGAAGTAAACAGATTACTTGTGCATATGCATATGCAAAGGGAAATTGAAATGAAAGACCTTGGGAGAACGGGATATTGTCTCGGATTACAGATTGAGCATATGCAAAGTGGAATACTTGTGCATCAATCAAATTACACGAGAAAGATAATAAAGAGATTCAATATGGATAAATCAAACCCATTAAGTACCCCAATGGTCGTTAGATCCCTTGATGTAAACAAAGATCCATTTCGTCCGTGTGAAGAATCTGAAGAGATTCTTGGTCAAGAAGTATCATATTTCAGTGCGATTGGAGCTCTTATATACCTTGCTAATTGTACTCGACCTGACATAGCTTTTGCTGTTAATTTATTAGCCAGGTTTAGCTCAGCTCCTACCAAAAGACACTGGAATGGAATCAAGCATGTGTTTCGTTATCTTCAATGAACGATTGACTTAGGATTATTTTATCCTAACAATACAAAACCAGTTTTGATTGGTTATGCAGATGCAGGTTACTTGTCAGATCCATATAAAGCGAAGTCCCAGACTGGCTATGTATTTACATGTGGAGGAACTGCAATCTCTTGGCGTTCACATAAACAAACACTAGTTGCAACATCATCAAACCACGCTGAGATCATCGCATTACACGAAGCAAGTCGTGAATGTGTGTGGCTGAGATCTATGACACAACATATCAGAACTACAAACGGTCTTCTACCAGCAAATGATCCAATCACTCTTTATGAAGACAACGCTGCGTGTGTTGCTCAAATGAATGAAGCATTTATCGAAAGTGATAGAACAAAGCATATCCATCCCAAATACTTTTCGTTCACCCAAGAGCTGGAAAAAGACAAAGTTATCAGCATACAATATGTTCGTTCTGATGAAAACTCAGCAGGTCTTTTTACAAAGGCTCTCCCTACCTCAACGACATAGGAATGCGAAAGCTGCAAAATTTATGAGCACATCACGCATGCCAATATGAGGGGGAGCTTCGCGTCGCTGCACTCTTTTTCCCTTAAGTTGGTTTTTATCCTAATGAGTTTTTCCAACTAAGGTTTTTAACGAGGCAGCCTAAAACGCTTAATGTGCATCCCAGGGGGAGTGTTATAAATGGTCTGCACATAAGGAGAAAAATATGTCATGTGAAGCCCACACCAAAGAAAATGAGATGTAAATTGATTGAAATGCGGATGTATGTTGGGTAAGTTGTAGTATAAATAGAGGTGTTCGGGTGAATGATAAGGTACACCTTCACCTCCTCCTTCTCTTTAGTTATTCAATAACATTTCAGTGCATTTGAGTTCTAACGAGTCCCAAAATTTTCCATATATTCCAAGGTAATTATAACAGTTTTTACCGTTCCGAAATTTAATGCGTGTTTTTGAATGCAAAATCAGATTAGCATTTAATGCGTTTCAAACATATGTGGAAGCATTAAATGCTAGATGGTGACTGGTTTTATTTAGAATACGAAGAGCATTAATGGTTGTGGTTAGATGAGAATGCGTCACAATCACTTTTCTCTCTCCATGCCGCACAGCTTTATCTGACACGTGCATTGTCACAAGACACAAATCGCATGAGAGAGGTATGAGAGATGAAAATGTTTTTGTCTGTCCAATTGCATATCCTTAATTGGATTCTTTAACACAATGTTCGAGTTCTTATGTTATTAAAAAAAAATTTTTATGTTTATTACAAGTAATCATGCAAACTATGAAATTCACCAAAAAGTCGAATGGTGCATTTTATCAGTGTTATTAAAACCGACCCGTGGATCGATCCGATCAAGTTACTGGGTCAATGGTTCAACTGGGTTGAACCGTATTGACCCGCACATATTAAAAATAAAAATAAAAAATATATATATAATATTATAATTTAACATATTTATCACTTGAATAAATATTACATGTTTATGATATGATTACAACAACATACCATAACAAATTTAGAATTTGATAAAGTACAAATCAATAATACAAAAATAATATAAAAACAATAACAATTTTAGTCTTAATTTGAAGTCACAACAATAAGGGATTTCTAAGACTAATTGAATTTCTAATTAAATTGATAATAATAATAAATTTTATAGATTTGAGAAATGAATATACTTTATTGAAACACAAATAATAACACAACAATCATCTTTAGCCTAGTGGAAGGAATAGAATAAATATTAAGTAAGGGGTTGAGTTCGAGTCTTGTCCAAGTTAAAATTATATAAATATTTTTTCAGACCAAATTGAATCAATTGAACCGATCAAACCAATATTTTAATTAAAAACCAGGTCAATCAACCGGTCCAACCGAGTCTTGATCGGATCGATTGTAAAACGGTCCAATTACAAACCCGAACCGATCCGGTCCGAGTTTAATAACACTGCATTTTATAACATGCACTAGGTATACGCTAACGGATATTACTGTGTATGCGAAAGGTGCATTTTATAAGCTGCACTAGGTATAAACATGCATGATGAAGTACATTGGGCCTACAACTTATATTACTGTGTAGGTAAATCACGCATTAGCATCAGCATACGAAGCGCGGAGAGTGGAGTACGAGGAACACATAAAATATTAATAGGCCAAACATCACATGAGGTGAGGTATAACACCAGCTACGGTAAGTAAAAAAGATCACTTTCAATAATGTACAACACATGCTGTCTTGAATGGTTGTTGTAAAACTATTTTTCCATTTATCCTATGTTTGATCGTCATGTCTCCTCCATCTTCAATAGTTTCTGGGTGTGTTCTAGCTAAGGCATGATCATCTCCCTGAATCTGAAATATGTGAAGTATTACATCGAGGACAATAAAATTAAGAAGTTACAATCTATATAGTAAGCAGCAGCATAAAAATCGTAATCTAACCAAAAAGAAGCACCAGCGACCAAAAAAAACATAAAGAAAACTACAAGACTGACGACAAACAACTAGGGATAGCATCTAAATTCTCCAAGCTTCCTTCCTAGCTTTTGACGCCAACAAGTCTGCCAGTGCGTTAAACTCGCGCCACACCAAGGACAAGGACCAATTGGCATGATAACGACAGAGTTTCACCGCTTCCTCCAGCCATGACCCGCACCAATCCAACGCACCAAGACCAGTTGAGATCGCCTTGTACACCTCTAAAATCTCAAAACAAACTCTGTTGATCTTCAAGCGAGCCACTAATTTGAAAGCCTGGAGAAGCGCTAACCCTTCCGCCTCACTAGCACAGGAGCAAACATTACTCCCTGAAGCCCAAGACCACTGTACAAGGCCTTCGCTGTCTCTTGCAACCATTCCCAAACCTGCAGATCTATTGTCAACCTCCCAAGATCCATCCACATTGACTTTCAGTACATAAATGTCTAGAGGCCGCCCATAGCCGGGAGGAACCCCACTCTCTCTAGGGTTAGGCCAGTAGTGCTCGTTCATCAATCTAAGCATTCTCTTACCGATAAAAACAGCATGCTCAACTCTCCAACCATCTTGTTCGTGCCAAATCTTATTCTATTCTTCCAGCAAAGTCAATTGGACACCAAAAACATCCTTAGCTCTTCATTGTTAAGAGCCCCGGAGCATGACCAAATCCAGTCCGCTGGATCCACTTCCGAGTCACCGATCAGGCAGGTTTAAGCCCATTGTAGTACAAACTTCCGTCGCCCACCAACATTCCTTCATTACATGTATCGCTGACTCCATCCCATAGCCGCACATCTTGCATCGGCAATCCAAGTCTAAACCTCTTTTCTTCAAATTTCTGGCATCTGGTAGACTGTTGTAAAACAGCCTCCAGCAAAGAATTTTGGTCTTGTTAGGGACATTGCAGGACCAAATCCTTTTCCAAAACGCCCGCACTCCACTATTGTCCGACTGTTCCCCTTTCTTCTCTTTAAGGCTCTTGAAGGGTTGGGCGGTTGAAGATAGAAATCCTAGATACTTTAGGATTTCTCCGCCCCTATATAATGAGGGCTGAGGCATTCATATTACTCAGCACTCACGGAGATATTATTCACGCATATACATTGAAGGGAGGTAGAGGCAAATGGCCGGCGAACTAATCATTCCGATTAATTCACGGCGCTCGGATTCAGTCTGTTCTAGTGCTCGACAGACTGATTGTAGAACAACTTGACGATACACGCATTGTTGCTGTTGCTGCGCATTCGGGAGAAGGCGCTGATCTTCGTGGAGGATCATCTGGTGGAATCGGAGGAGAGGCTCAGATCTAGGGGGAGCCTAGTTAGCAATTACTAGAGTGTTAGAGGCTCCGGCAGTTTAAGAGGGATTCTGTAAATGTAAGCTCCTGTACTCTGAACTCAACATTAGTGAATTGTTATCCACTGAGCTGAGGACAAAGCCCCCCAGACGTAGGCTCGTTAACGCCGAACTGGGTAACAATCTCGCGTGTCGTTTATTTTCCGCACTGCACTTAATTTTGCACAAGTTGTTCTAGATATTGATCTATACCAGAATAGAACAACATCTCAACATATACGTGAAGATTTCAATTGGTATCAGAGCAAATACTCAACACACAGAGTGAGATCCGAGCTATTGAGGAATTCAAATGCATTTAGCGTATGCATCAAGCCTTTAAACCCTTAGGATGCCCTAGTAGGACGAATATAGTCTCGTGAAGGTTTTCAGGAATGGGACTACCTACAAATCCCATGTACAACTAACTAACGTGTATGCATGAAATGATGCTCAACGAGTCACAGTGAAGTCATTTCATACCTAGGATTCATCGTGTTACCTCGACTTCAAATCAAACAACTTCATCAAAGTTGTCAGACAATCATAGATCAAACGAGTTATGTATTCAAATGGTCAGTACACACGGCTAGCAAGCGACTAATCACATGTTCTAAATGGTTCTGTAGCAACGTAATAAGAGCATGAATAGTTACACAAAACATGCTCGCCATTCGCCTATGCTATCTAGGGATAGTCCACGAGCTCTTGGCGCAAAGCTCATTCTCAAGTGCCAATGACTAAGCAATGACCCGTAAGTGAAGAGGAGCTTGACTTAAGAATTTTTTGAAAAATAGTACGAAAATCACATCAAAAATTCAGTGCAAGCACGAGAATCGTCCCTTAGTTTCTAGTACATGAATTCTCAAAACAAGTTATGACTACACGCAATGAATAGGTGGAAATACACTGCATCAAGCAAAAGGGGGCAGAAATTTCATTTTTTATTCATACACAAGGGGTGACTTTTCTCACTTTTCCCTTGGTATTATTGTTTTTTTCTGGTTTTTTCCAAAAACAACTATGCTTGGGGTCAATTTGTCACACTCTTTTGAAATTTCAGAACTTTGTTCTTGATTGGGGGCCTATTTTTCGCCCCTCTTTTGACTATTTTTTTTCTAACTCCACACTTAAAGCTTGACATAGTGTATGAATATAGGCGGGTGCATGCAAATAACAACAAGTATAGAGAAACACATACTAATACCAAGGTCACCTAGAAAAAGCGATGCATTTTAAGTTTTTGACATTTTGTACCGGTGCCTACTAATATCAAGTCTCAAACATGCTTAAAGAAAAACGTAAAACACGTGATAGGCAAAGGCTAGAAATGATACTGACACGAGAGAATACACACACGATTAAAACTATTTCAAGTCCTAAACTTCGAATCCAAAAGAATGATAATCAATCAAGGAGTATCATAGAAAAACGAGGATTTCAATCGCAATACATAGACAGTTGAGCATATACAAGAGTGAATGTGTGATATGCGATGTGTGTGACTCTGCACTGCCCAATCCACACTTAAAAATGAGCTTAGTCCCTAAGCGAAGAAATAAACGATAAGAAAAGGTGCATAGGAACTTCCCTCGTGTGTGATAGCTCGATATCCATAGAGATTAAGCGATGCCCGGGGAGTGAAACGTGACTCATGAGCTGGCATAAATAGACAAAAACATATAGCTGCACAAGTGATAGGTTAGCATCGAAAATCGTGAAGGGGCTAGCGGTGCACTTGACGGGCGTCGTTGTACCGTCAAAAATAATTGTTTCTTTATTTCCGACTAGTAAGTGGTAAGTCGGGTCGTATCCACAGAGATTGATCTGAGAATCTGTTCACTAAGTATTCAAACACGTAAATGGGAAACACAAAACACAAGCAACAATTATCACTTATCAAGAGAGCAATCGTCACACGAATTTAGGTATGTAATATCAAAGAGAAGTGCAAGCTAGAACTTTCGACTGTGATGCAAGACTAAATCATTGACAAATCCGTTTTGATTCCTAATGTTCTACAACTTAGAGCTTCCCCGCTAGGGTTACACTCCCCGTTCTTGTTCAAGTACTTAATCTCGCGCTAGCGATAATCAAGACCCTAACTCGCTAGAGTTGCATGAACATGTAAACAAGTTGTCCTAGGGTGTTTAATCTTAGTGGTATATTACTCGTGTCCTAGTTTGCTATCCCCGCTAGGTTGCTAGTAAACTTGACAATTGAAATCAACAAACAAACAAAAGCTCCCCCGCTATGGTTCCACTCATGCTAGCACATCAATTCCATGAACATAGTATAGTAATATGCCGCAAAACATAGAAATCAATAGAAGTCTCACGTCAATACATCACAATTTGGAGTTCTAGCCAACACATATGAGTTTAGCTACTCATCGTAATGGAATACATCATCAAGTATTTGAATGAGAATGAAATGAAAATACTGTTGACGAATCCTCCACCAAGCTGCAGCTCTACTCCAACACTCGAATCCAGCAACGAATCCTCAATCGGAATCCTACTCCAAGAAATCTTCTCTCCAAACCGAACTTCGAACTAACTAACCCTAATCTGATTTTCCTCTTCTCTAATTCCAGAGCCAGCCGCCCCTCTTCTCTGTCCCCTCGAGTTCTCTGTTCTTCCCTTTCGAGATTGCAAATGTGAAATAATGATTTCGACTGCCAGCTATCATCCGCGGACGTCTTCTCCATTTATCCTCCGCGGAGGTCTCAACAATTACCGTAAATCAGTAGACCTCCGCGCATGTAATTCTTCAGACGTACGCCCCCAAGACTGAGTCAGCCTTCAAACACTTTGACTTCATTCCTTTGATGCAAAACATCTTCTACAGGCTCTCTTTAGCCGATATTGCTTCCATGGTCTCCGAATGTACCTGAGAACGAAAACTACACACATGTAGTGAAATAACATACAGGCAAACACTAAAAGACGGGGTTTTAACACATAAAATAGTCGTACAACTACGACTCATCAGCACTCCACACTTAGAACCCTGAAATGTCCACACACAAAGCACATAATGCAAATGAAAAATGCACTAACTAATACTTACAGCGCGGGTTACTCCCCGAAGAGGCCTAGTTTAACGTTATGGCGAGACATAGCAAGGGCGATAGGACTAGAAGCATTCCCGGGAAGTCCCTTGCTGAGATCCCTTCCCGAGAAGTAGGTTATCATCAATGCCTTCAGGTGGTGCCATGTGCTTCAGAACGTGGTAATCCTTAAGGCGTTGCCCGTTGACCACCATTGATTTTCCTCCCTCAATGCTAAGCTCCACGTGGCCGTGTGGGTATGCTCTCTCCACTGTGTATAATCTAAGGCGGGAGTCGTAGAGAAGAACTCGCTCGCCTTTATTGAATTCTCTATGGACTATTCGTTTGTCATGCCATTTCTTCATCCTCTCCTTATAGATATCACCGGGGCCAAGAAATTCATCCCTGGGACTTGCAGGTAGAGGTTTTAGCTCTACCTTGCAAGGTTCCTTACCTGAGCCGGTGGGCTGTTTAGCTTCAGCTGCTCCCTCAGTGCTCACTGCGCATATATTCATCGGTATTGGATAGCCTGGTACAACTCTGTAAGGCTCAATAGAGGTTAGTCTAATAGGGCCATCAACATCAGCAGAGTCCAGTACATCGCAGTCAGCTAACAGACTAGGACTCCTATACATGTCAGGCAAATTAAAGACAACTCTTTCACTGCCCACTCACAAGGCTAAAGAACCTCTATCCATATCAATGACTGCCTTAGCCGTGTAAAGAAATGGTCTACCAAGTATAATTGGGATGTCTATGTCCTCTGAGATCTCTAGCACTATAAAATCAGCAGGGATGTAAATATTCTTCACCTTGACGGGTACATCCTTTAGAATCCCTCTCGGGAGTCTACAAGAACGACCCGCAAGGCGAATAGTGACGTTAGTAGGACAAAGATCACCCAAATTCAGTTTAGCATACAAAGAATATGGCATGATAGACACACTAGCACCTAGATCACATAGAGCACGCAGAATAGTAATACCACCAATATCACAGGGGATAGAAAAACTCCCTGAGTCTTTAAGTTTAGGCGACATGGGCTGGTGCATGGCTGCAATGCACTCCTCGCTCAGGGCCACTGTCTCGGTCCCGTTAATTTTTCTTTTCCCAGTCAGAATTTCCTTTATGAATTTGGCATAAGTAGGAATTTGGGTGATTGCGTCGGTGAGTGGCATAGTGATGTAAAGAGTACGAATCTTATCCATGAACTGCTTGAAATATTTATCCCTCCTTGTAGCCGCTAGCCGATGAGGGAATGGAACTAGAGGTTGACAGATGCTTGTCGTCAGAGCAAATGTACAAATAAATTTATAAGTCCGCTACTCGCGACTTCACTACTGGGTAGCAAGTGGTAAGTAGGGGTCGAACCCAAGGGAATTAGGGGGATAAGTTGTTCTTTGAGGGATCGTACAGCGGGGGAGCGTGTTTTTTGGTTGATTGAGGTTTTACTACTAACAGCTAAGTGATTGGTTGGTTGGTTTTGGTTTTTAGTGCGGAAAGGTAAATGACATAAAAGTAAATACTGAAAGTAAAAAAGAAGACTTACAGCGGTTGTTGCGTGATCGGCAAGTCTTGCGGAACGTCAGCAGTTGAAAGGGCAGTTTATACTAAGGAAGTAAGTGCAGGTAGTGTTTTAATCTAAGGAAAGATTCGGTTTAGGGACTCTTCTTGTGACACATCTATCATTGACTCCAAATGATTTCTTCAACACTTCTAAGTGTGGTTGTCCCGACAAAGGTGACAACCCAAATACCCCGACAAAGGTGGTACTCCACACCCTTAACCTGTCAAGTTGTTATGTGGTTGTCCCGACAAAGGTGACAACCCAAATACTCCGACAAAGGTGGTATTCCACAACAAGCTTGACAAAGCTTTAGGCTTCTAGTCTTTCGCTAGTTTGAACAACCCGACAAAGGTGTTACTCAAACTAGATCTCAAAGACTAGAGAAGTGTAAAATGACATAAGGTGCAAGAGTCTCAAGATGTGGGCACAAGAGTGAGAACCCTCAACCGATTATGGGTTTAGCTACGATTATCCATGGAGGAGGACATCATAGCTAAGTAGTTTAAAAAGTAAAGGTTTTGAAAGTAAAGACAAGGAAAGTAAAGTTGCAGTTTTGAAAGACAGGAAAGTAAAGGTTTCGAAAGTAAACGACAGTAAAGGAAAGGGGTGAGTACTTCAAGAACCGACAAGAGTACTCAAGAACAGTGAAAAGTAAGACAAGCTTGAGTACTTCAAGAACCGACAAGAGTACTCAAGAACTACTAGAATACACAAGAACCAACAGGAGTATTATAGATTTCAAACCAAGCTTACAAAAGTGCCAAAATCTAGAGAGATAAGTGATTGTGTTGTGGTGGAATGTTGGGATGTGTAGAGAGATGAGCTCTCCACACTTTTGGATTTGTGGATGATTTACAAGTGAAGAGAAGATGTCTATTTATAGGCTAAGGGAGGCAAGGAGAGCCATACACTTGTCAAGGGAGGAGAGGCTTGTGGCTTGAGATCTCAACACATGGCATAAGGAGAGCAAAAGCCATCGGGGTGAGTCACCACTCCAAAAGCCATCGGAAGATATTTGTTTCTCAAAAGCCATCGATTTGACCGGAATTTGACCGGAGCTTCTCGGATTTTGGAGAATGTATTCTGAATGAAAATGTCATTCTAAGATGATCTCAAGAAGGAAACTAAGCCAAATTCTGCTTGGAACATGGTCGAAATCCCAAATCGGCTGAAATTGCCCTTGTTTGGCTTTTACCGGGCTTGGTGCCTTTGCATTGCGTTCTTGTCCAAACGCCGACTGTTCTAGCATATTTGAATGATTCCAAGTCGGTTCCATGAAAGTTGTACAGTCGGAATCTGGTCGTGTCCTGACTCGTAATTCATTTTCAGCTTTAAAACTCCTCCTTAGCCTGTATTTTCTCTAGACTCCAAAATACCCTGTAGATAAATATCGGAACTAACAAGCAAAAGTTAAATAGACAAACAGTCTAATTTGGTGGGTTTAACTGTGTTTATGATGCATACAATTATGGTCCATCAGAGGTCTATAAGGAGCTGGCTCCACTGTCTGCGTAGAATTTTTAGCTCGGTTTTCAGCTTCCTTCGACGTTTCCTCTACAGCAGGTGTAGAATTAGGTGCTGATTTTGCAGCTGGAGGTCGAGTGGCTTGAGCTAGTAGCATCTCAATCTGTTTTCCTCCTCGGAATGTGATGACATTCACTGATGCCCTAGGATTCGGATCTGGCTTTGAATGGAGTTTTTCATGTTCTCTATTTACAGAGTTTGCTTGCTCAGCTACCTGAGTTTCTAGTATTCTGTTCTGAACAGCCAGCTGCTCTATTGAATGTTCAACCCCCTAAAACTTCCTCTCTTGCTCCGCTAATCTCCTCTCTTGATCTTTATTCCACTTCTCCTATTGTACTAGGAATTTGGTCAGCAAAGATTCCAGATTTGATGAGACATCGGATGGCTAATTTTGTTGTTGCTGTCCTTAGTTGTTGTACTGCCCCGAGCCCTGATTCTGCTGTTGTTGAGATTGGCTGTTGTACTGATTCCTCGGCTGGTAGGGAGCATTGTCCTGCTACTGTCTGTAAGGGAAACCTGGTGGTACCTGATGTTGTGGCTTATAAGAGAGGTTGGGATTATTCCTCTGTTCGGGTTATCCCACCGGTTCATACATGATCCGGAGGCGAAACTGGTTCCTTGATTGTATTGCCCTACATAATTGGCATCCTCCTGGTTTCCGCCGTTATTATCTTGTCCGATCATCAGACATCTATCTGTGAAATGAGAAGGAGAGCCACATATCTCACAGTAGACAGCCACATTAGCAACAACAGAGGACTTCATAGAGGAGTCTTTCTTCAGATTTTTGATTTCAGCTGCAAGCATCTTCACTGTGGTGGTTAACTCAGCTATATCATTAGTACTATCAGCGAGATAGAGATCTTGCACACCCTTCCTGTCCTTGGGATTACCTCGATCACTCGTCCAGAGGTGGAAATCTTGAGCTGCTCTCTCTACGATAGCATAGGTCTCTTCTAGGGGAACTCCAGTAAGTCCTCCACCAGTTGTTTGATTTATCAAGGTACGCATCCCCTGGTCAATTCCCTAATAGAAGGTGTCCATGATCTGCCACAGCTCCAGGTTGTGGTGGGGGCACATCCTCATTAGCTCTTTGTATCTCTCCCAAGCTTCATTGAGAGTCTCACCATCCATAGAGCGGAACAATATGATCTTGTTCCTGAAATGCGATGTCTTTGATGGTGGGAAGTACTGTTGTAGAAAAGCTTCAACCAATTTATCCCACGTAGTGAAAGTGCCATCTGCATGACTGTCTAGCCACTTACTAGCCTTGTCAGAGAGTGAGAATGGGAATATCCTCAGGTAGTAGGACTCTGGAGGAACACCAGTAGTCTTCACTGTGTTGCACATCTGGATAAAACGTTTGAGGTGCTGGTGAGGGTCTTCATTCATCCTTCCCGAAAAATGGTTATTCTGCACCATCTGAATGAATCCTACCATGAGGCACATGCGTCTCCTCAAGGCGAATGGCATTACCTGGGAGGAAGACAATAAGCCTTATAAGAAGGAGTTTAGAGATGCGGTAAAGAGCAAGAAGGATACCTTCAAAGTTAGGGACCATCTCTACTGCCTAGCTAACCTCACACCTTCTCCTCATTCCTCTCCTATCCCTTCTCTTCCCACGGCCTCAGAGCATGAGGCTCCCTTTGCTGAGGAGTTCCCCACAGAGGAGCCCGCCATTGATAGTGCACCCCGTGCTAGAGGGGATTGGGCTGTGTGGCGAGAGAGGGTGTCCTCTGACATTGCTGATTTGAGGGGTGGCCTAATTAGGCTTGAGGAGTTTGCTCGAGAGGAGACTTTGAGAGCTCGCCAGGAGTCGGAGTGGCTCCGCACTACTTTGATGTCTATGACTGGAGGCACGAGTGCTCCAAGTTGGTGCCCCTCCAGTTGATCCAGGGCCTTCAGTCCCTCGTGCCGCCTCCCCCTTGCCTTCCACGCCACCCACTAGACCCGAGGAGGCGGGTCACACCATTCACCGATGCTGTGGAGAAGGTCGATAGATCTACTACTAGAGAGGCCACTTTGGGAGGCGATGATGCTACATCATGAGTCCATGCTACATTTTGATTATACGTGTATTGTTATTCGGTGACTTTTTTTTATTCGGTGACTTTGTTGCTTGGACTATGTATTTGGATGTTAAGTCACCTTTTGGCGCAATTTTGGATGATGTATGCTATTTCGATGATGTACTGTTGACTTGTCTTTGGTCTATGCCACTCTTATGATATTGAAGGTATTTTACCATTTATGTTTGTGAACTCTACAGGATATATATATACATGTTCTTTTCATGCCAAATTCACCTTCTTCATCTACATATGCAACCAAAGGACTCTTTCTCATTCCCAAGAGTAAATCATTGGATTTAAAACTGTTCTACAAACGAGGGGAGTTCGTATGCGCATTTGCCTTTATTTTATCATTATTTGCGCTTAGGGAGTAAGCTTGAATTAAGTGTGGAATGGGTTAATGCGCATAGTTCACATACTTTCATGACATGCATCTCATTCTTAGATGGACACTAGGTCTTTTGCACCTCATCCCTAACATGAGAGTGTTTTTAACCGCTTAGGCTTGTGATTATCAATTCTAAATTCCTATAAATCACATCTAGCCTACTTGTCACAATTATTGGATCTTGAACTTAGAACCAACCTAGTACTTTGAATGTGCATTCTTATGAATCAATATCATTGCTATCTCTTGTCTATCTAATTTTCTAAGTATTTTCATTGAAATACCTTGGATTAAGTTTTAGCAAGCACTTATAAAATTTTCACGAAAAAACTTAGACCTTTTTAATGCTTCTTGGTGACTTAAGTTTTTCTAGTTTACTGCCTTACTTTCTATTGGTCCCCGCGCTTTCCATACATTCTTTGAACATATTGTCAAGTTTTAAGTGTGGAGTCAAAAGAGGGCAAAAAATAGGCCCCATAAAAAATGCTCTGTTTTCATGGTCAAAAGAGGGCAAAACCCTGACTAAAAACTTTCTCGAAGTACAAGAGAAGTTTTGCTCCAAGATATAAAAATGTTGGGGGCTAGGAAGAAAAGTTCCCCCTCGAAAGCATTTGTAGGCTAAAGGCCAATTGAAAAGAAAATAAAAAGCACTTAAAACTTGACTTTTTGTTGTTCCATCATTCTACATTTGTGCGGGTGCATCATTCGTATTGTGTGCTAGTTAGATTAACTCTCGGACGATCCTTGTGCTTGCAAGAAAGCCAAATGCTAATTTTCTAAGAACTTTTAGTGTCCAACTCCTCTTCCCTTATGGATTATGGCTTAAGCGCCTAAGACTTGGGAATGAGTTCCACATCGCGAACCAATGGACTAGCCCTAGCTAGCATAGGTGAACGATTGACACTCTTTTGTGCAAACTAACAACTTTGCTTCAATTGTATTACCTTGAAAATGATTAGACCTTTGGATGAGACAATTGATAGCCCTAGCATTGATGATCTTGAATGCACACCCTCATGGGTACTTAAATGGTTCAAAAGTTCTTTTGCTGATAATGTGATGGTAGTCCTACTTTGGGGTGGAATTCGTTTTGAGAAACCCTCGCCTTGGTTGAGCACTTTATCATTCATTCTCATAAGATAGGTGTATTTTGGATTTGTGAGTATTCCCATTTCTGAAAACTCTCACAGGACTATAACTCGTCCCCCAGGATAGCCTAAGGGTTTAAAGGGTTAATGCATACGCTAAATGCATTCGTAACGCATACAAAAAGGAGCTAGTTAGGTTGTACATACTTTCATTTGTCTTTCATTCACATGTTTAGGAATAATGATCCATACCTTGTGGGAGCTAGTGAGGAAAATAACGAAAAATATAGCACCACTAGCATTTCGCCATTAGCATGACCTTGACATATTTGCATACTTTGTTCGGGAGGACGAACAAAGCTTAAGTGTGGAGTGTTGATAAGTCGAGTTGTTGACTTATTAATAGTCGTTTTTGAGCATCCAACCGGTCGGTTGGAAAAGAGATATCCAAATGCTTGCCATTGCATAAAATGAACCGGTCGGCTCACCTGCTCAACCGGTCAGCTGAAGGCATAGGAATTTCAACCCACAACTGCTCACTTTGAGTCGGTCGGCTGGCCAGTCCAATCGGTCGACTGGACGTTTACAACAGAAGCAGCCTGGATTTTAGCCACCAGCCGATCGACTGGAATTCGGGCATCAAGCCAGCCAACCGGCTGAACTTGCTACTTTAGAATTTTTACCCGAGGCTATAAATAGAAGAAGGAAGGATTGACCTAGAGAGCGGTGTTCTTGGGGGAAAATTACTCGAAAAAGAGGCTCAATCAAGGTCATCAGAAGGATTCAACCAAGGAGAAGAGGAGAAGATCAAAAGGGAGATTCTAGGATTAATCATTCTACTTCCTCTACACCTTTTCCATTCCCTTTGTTGTTTGCTATAAACCCTACTTACACCATGCTGTCTTACATGATGTGTGAGTAGTGACCTTGTGTTTTGAGAGTCTTATGACCCTCCTTGGTACTCTATTATCAGGTATACACATTTGATTATATAATCTATGGTGTTAAATTCATGTTCACTAAGCTCTTCATGTTTGACATGTAACTAAGTGTTTGATGAAATGCCTAAGTAACATGTTGATCTTAAAACTTGACCTAAGTATCGATGGACCTTACGAAAGGTTTGGATGTAGTGAATATGATCATATCTAGTGTCTACGACGGTGAGGAGTCGTATTTATACGACTCGTCGAACTATTGATCCCATTTATTTCGACACTTTTATATGCGAACATTTACTTTTTAGTATGATTTTGCATTTCAGGTGTTTCGGAAGTTCTAGGAGAGAATGTGCAATAAAAGACGGAATTTCAAGCCAAAAACACCACAATGGCAAATCTGACCTTTGGGCGTTCGACAAAGTGCTGGGAATTGACCACTGAGCAGAAAAACATGAGCTACATGCCGATGCTTAGCTGACTCAATTCCCTACAGCTCTCTAGTACACACCGAGAGCAGCCGAGGTCCTCTGGATGGTCAAATCTAGAGTCGAAGTCGGAACTGTCGCGCAGAAAGGAGAAACCGAGTCAGTGCAGTTCGCGCCCAAGGAAGACATTAGCGTTATTGCTAATGTCAATGCTGGGCGCGTCACTAATGTGTACGCTGGGCGCGCCTGCTGACATCAACGACGCATATTGATGACGCCAACAGGTCCGGGATTTGGCAATTTGGGCTCAAAATTAGATTTAGAAATCCAGTTTCTTAAAAATCAAGGTCTAAGAAAAAGCACCGATCAATCTATCATTCTACGAAGACCCAAACGACACTGGAGAAGACCAAGAACGCAAAGATTTCTGCAATACAGAGAATTTCTACTTCTTTTTCATCAACAATATTTGTGTTTGTTTTTATGACGATGAGTAGCTAATTTTCGGTTTCAGTTTAGGGTTTCATACATTGTGACTACGTTTTGAGATTTTCGTTCTTAATGCAATTTTATGTTTCTCTAGTTCTTGTTTTTCATCACATGAATTAATTTGTTGGGTTAAGTGGAAGCTTTGTCGCAAAGCTTAATCAAACAATTAATTCTTACCGTTAACATACACTGGATACTTTGTCATAAAGGTAGATAGTAAGACCTAGACTAAATAATACATTTGTTGGATTATTGTGTTTAGGAAAGAACTAGAAGTCTAACACCTTTAGATTGTGGTGTATCACCTTTGTCGGGATACTTAGGGTTGTTACCTTTGTCGGAACAACCACACTTAGAAATATAAGATTTGATCACTTGATATAAATGATAAACGTGTCACAATAGAAACCCTAAGCTGAATATTCTCGCTGATTGGAAACCTTAGTTCTTGTTTCTTTCTCTTGTGCCTTCGCAAACAACTACTCACTACACCCCCCCCCTTTTAATTGTTCTTAGTTACAGCTTCACAAATCAGCTCTCTTGGGTTCGACCCTGCTTGCCGCTACACTAGCTTTCCTGCAGGAGAAAAAAATTAAGTTTGACGCATCAGACGATGCACGTCAGATCGTAAATGCATAGATATGAAGTGAACTAGTGCTTATTGCCTATATCATTTATTACCATAGGAGATGTTCCAAGGATAATAAAGGCTATATAGTCAACCAACAATCTCGATGGAATGAGGATTCTAGCTAAGACGGTTTGGCTACGAATAGATTCACATGAAAATTGGTCTACCTTAGTCTAAGATAGGTTCTAGACTATTTGATACCTTGATATACATAATTCTCGTATACGTGATCAATGTGAAATGTCGAGGGGAGTAACCCTCGAAACTCTCTTTTAATTGAAGTTAAAACCCTTGAAACTCCTGCGTTATTATTGTTAAATTGAAATTCATCACATACTTGATATGTAGAAGTAGCAAAGTAACATATGCAACATTGTCCTAGCGCATAATCGCATTTGCTCCTTTGGGTTCGACCCGGTCTTACCGGATAATACAAATTGTTTTTGACTAGCTTTCTACATCTTGGATCTCTTCGATTCTAAGAGTACGTAGAAAATACGCACTGTCATGGAACTCAGTGGCCAAGGAAGCAGGCATAGGCGTGGTATGTAGGGAATGCGAAGGAAGGGTGGAATTTGTGGCGGCGGCTTTCATGAAGAGAATAGAAAATGTTACAAAAGCGGAGGGCCGATCAATGCTACTTGGGATGGAGATGCGAGGGATAGAACGATGGAGAAAGTTACTTTTATTAGCGATAATGTGGAAGTTATCCAAGCTTCACTGTCTCAGCAAAGAATTTAGGGGTCGGCAAAGGGCCGGGCCGGGTAAGCCCTAGCCCTATCGGGCCGGGCCGGATAGGGCTTTAGGTGAGTCCTAGCCCTAGCCCTTTACACATTAGGGCCGGGTCGGGCCGGGCCCTGAGAAAAATCATCAGCCCTAAAATCGTTATCGGCCCTTCATATCATAGGGCTTTTCGGGCTAGGGTCGGGCTCGGGCTAATTTCGGCCCTAAATAAATGACTAATTAATCGATAAATAACTCTTTAAACGCAAATACTACTAGTTTGGACGTGTGAGATTTGATGTTTGTGAAAAATACATTCTTTTAATATGAAGAACGTCCTTAAATCAATAAATTAACGATTTTAAACCGGGCTCGTTTTTGGCCCAGAGCCGAATAATCGAAGCCCTAGCCCGACCCTAAGCCCTTCGGGTCGGGCCATAATAGGGCTTACGTAGGGCTAGGGCCGGGCTAGGACTAGGGTCGGGCTAGGGCCGCCCTAAGGCTTATTTCGGCCCAGGGCCAAATGCCAACCCCTAAAAGAATTGCAATGAGAGAATGGTCATGACTAGTTGACTGCAACAGATTACTGGAGTTACACAAACAGTGGAATTTGGAGCATTTATTGCGAGAGGCGAACCTTGTGGCGGACCTGGTGGCACAAAAAGCAAGGGAGGAACAATGAGTTTGGAAGTCTTTCGATTATACTCCTTTATTCTTGTCCCGTGTTGTTTGTAAAGACATATGTCTGTAGCAAGGCTTTGTCCTTGGTTGTCTAGTTTTGTTTTGCTATTGTTTGCCATAAAAAAAAAGAGAGTAAAAATAGATATAAATTATAAGAAATTAGGGTTTAGGGAGAACCTAGAAGAAGAGGATAGAAAATAGTTATATTTCACTACTTCTTTCTACCATTTAATACAAAATGGCGAGCATTATAACATATTCTGCTGAAGTCCCTGAACTTCTGCTTATTTAAGCGCGTAACAAGACCAGTAGAGTGGCAGAGCAGAGAGCAAGACGAATTCGATCGTCATGAGTCCAGTCGGCCTCATCCTCACGGCCTCCGTCGCCGTCGTATTCGCCGCTATCACTCTCAGCTTCTTCTCTCCTCCCTATTCATCACTACATGCCGCCGATTCCATGGTTACAAATGCTCGTATTTACACCAGCGATGATTCTCTACCTTTCGCCGATTCTATGTCCATTCGACACGGGAGGATACTCCGCGTTGGAAACTACTCTTTTGTCAAGGTCAACTACTCAGTATCGTGTTTTGAGATTGACTGGTTGCTGGTTGATAAATACGAATTTTGTCAATTTTGAAAATGGATGGATAATATGTGTCAGATTAAATGTTTTTTTTTCTTCTTCATTTTTGTAGGAAGTTGTGGGTAAGGGGACTGAGGAGTTGGATGCCGGAGGAAAAGTTGTTGTTCCTGGATTTATTGATTCACATGTCCACTTTATTTCAGGAGGATTGCAGGTTTAATATATTTGTAATCTTACTTGGGTGAGAATTTTTTTTGACTCAAAATTATATAATAGTTCTATGAGATCTGTTTCAGATTATGCGGGTGGAGCTTCGGAGTGTAAATAGAAAAGACGAACTTATCAAGAGAATTCATGAAGCAGTGAAAAGTGAGTGACATTTGACAGTTTTCTTGTGTTTTTGTCATTTAATCTAATACTTTCTAAAGCTAGTGTTTCTGACTAGTGAATACTGCGTAGGAAGAGTTATCTGCATTTGGTATTATTATATATGCACAAGATGAATTTATTGAGAAAATAAGTGGACAGTACGTGATCCACAAATTGAATCATTAGAATGTGTTCTATACCATTACCAACTTCATTCATGGCTTGGGTTATAATGAACTTTCGGTCTGACCTGTATGCGACATGAAAAGAAATGAAAAATGCCGAGTGGCAAAACATTTGAATTTTGATGTTAATGATCTGAAATGCTAACTAAAAATAAATAACTAAAAAGGTTATGCATCATGCATTTTCTTCATGACGGTCTGTGGATATGTTTCTAAGCCTCAAAACCTGCTGTTTCTACTTTCTGACAATCAGAAGAGATGAGGAACTTGTTTTTGCTTAATCAGGCTATTAACCGGGTTTGAAATTAACTCTTAAGCATCCATTATATAGTATCAGAATATTCAGATTTCAGTGGTGTTTCAACTCATGATTGACCCTGTTTCTACACAGATAAGAAACAAGGTTCTTGGGTATTGGGTGGAGGATGGAACAATGATTTTTGGGGTGGAGACTTGCCAATGGCCTCCTGGATTGATGATATCACGCCTTATAATCCTGTAAGAAATAATGTCGCTTTTTAATTCAATTATTTAGGACTACCAGGGATAACAACATGCATGTTCGCTTCAATGCAGGTCTGGCTGACAAGGATGGATGGTCACATGGGATTGGCTAACTCTGTAGCACTAAAAATCGCTAAGATTACCAAAGATACAAATGATCCAACTGGCGGAACCATCCTCAGAAGCTCTGATGATGGTATATCTCAAATTGGGAGGTTCTTATTTCTTAGTTCACTACAAATTTTGTTGTATTTTCCCCCTTTCATCGTGAATGACACCCTTGGATGGTATTATGGTCGGTCTGTATTAGAGTAAGGCTCATGAGTGGTATTGTGCAGAAAGTGATGTTAATTAGCATATGATACATGATCTTGTTTACATAATGTGCCCTCCTGACTTTATAGTTTGGGATCTTTGGGTTTATTGCTACAGATCTCCTGTTGACTATGACATAACGACACAATGTATTTTAAGCTCCAAACTGTCAGCCTCACAAATTTTCTTGTTTAAATGGGTTCCATCCATTCAGTCTTAGTTTCATTCTAGCAATCCTGTCAAGCATCTACTGTTGACCGCAAACACTAATTTTTTGGGACTGGGAGCATTGGTTATTGGGGAACTTTCTTGGTGACTTTTGAGAATTTTGTACCTTATAAAATTAGGTGATATACATTGTGATGGGACTTTAAACTAGTTCTCTTCAGTTTCAAATGTCGTACGCTATTATGATGGGACTCATGTCAAAAATATTTGATGTATTTAAAGATAGCTTTTTGTCTTGAGATTAGCTTGTCAATAACCATTGTAAGCCCTTTCATATTCACGACGAACTAGAATAGTACGTAAGAATATTCATGTACCCCTGTGCCCTGCAGAGCCAACCGGATTGCTAATTGATTCTGCCATGAAACTTCTTATCGCCTCAATTCCAGAGGTTTCAGTTGATGAAAGGAAGGAAGCTTTATTAAGAGCTTGCAATTTGGCCTTGGCGAGAGGTGTCACTACCGTGGTTGACGTAGGGAGGTATTTCCCTGGTGCATCAGTTGAACTGTCATGGGAAGACTTGTCAGGTTTTGCGTACGACCTCATATAATACGTCTGAACAGTTCGTATCATTCACTATGAATAGCTCATCTGAAGTTGATTTTTAAACCATAATCAAGAAAAAACACTACCAGAAATTGAAAATTTCAGTTTAGCTGTTTATATCGATTTCGGCAAAGAGAGGAGCTCAACATCTGTTCTACATTTTTTTTACTTCAATCAGATGTGTATCGCTGGGCTGATTCAACAAAGAGAATGAAAACTAGAGTGTGCTTGTTTTTCCCTATGGAGACATGGTCGCGTTTAAAGGTACAGCCTCTCTTGCTGGGCTGGCAACTGACACCTTTTGTGCTGATATATAAAATTTACAGCATGTCTTAACACTCTATCCAACTTCATCTTTCCTAGGGACTTATCCGAGTATCAGGTCGAAAATTAAGCGATTGGATTTTCTTAGGCGGAGTGAAGGCATTTTCTGATGGTTCTCTAGGTTCTAATAGTGCACTCTTCTATGAGGTGATTCTGATAGTACTTACTTTATTCCAGAAGACAAGAAATGCAACCCTACTGCTCAACTTCTAGTTGTCTTGCTCCATTGTCTCCCTTTATTTGTTCTATTTAATATCATAACTAAATTTGTCAGAACTAATCTTTCTATGTATAGTCATATGCTGATGATCCTTATAACTACGGTCTACAAGTGACTGACTTTGATACCCTGTCCAACATGACTCTAGATTCTGACAGATCAGGGCTTCAGGTTCTTTTGTCTGGATTTCCACGTAACTACATCTTTGTATTTGTCCTTATAAACATGAACAATAATCTAAACCATTCTTGTAGGTTGCCATCCATGCTATAGGTGACAAAGCCAATGACATGATCTTGGATCTCTATGAATCAGTAATTTCTGCTAATGGGGTGAGGGATCGAAGGCCACGGGTAAATTGATTATTGCTAACCTCCAAAAATTTTCCAAACGACAGAGTTATAGAATTCACTCGTTATGCTAGTGAATCTTAAATAATCTTCCTATCAATACTTCTTCAGGTTGAACATGCACAGCATTTGGCAGCTGTTTCGGCAACACGATTTGGACAACTAGGAATCATTGCCTCAGTGCAGGTGTCCTAAGCTATAATGCTTGAATTTGTCCATTAGAGTACATAACTTTTTCTCTGTTAATTATAGGAAGGTAAACCTTAGCTGTCTGCACTGGGGGGAATATTATAGACAAAAATTGTGGATTTCACTTTGAAATTTGATTCTTTTACCATAAATTAACTCCTTCCCCACCTTAGTAGGCACGATCAATGTTTTTCTTAATTGATGTTCACTCAATGTTTCCATCAAAGCGTTGGGTGACCTCCATAATTTTATTGCACAGTTGTATAGGTATCATAAACAGTATGATGGATAGGGCATCCTTCATAGTTTGTTTAGAATGTGGGTACTTTCATCATGTAATAGCCATTTTCTGCTGGCAGCCAGACCACCTTCTAGACGATGCTGACTCAGCTGCAAAAAAACTGGGAATAGAGAGGGCTAATGGAGGATCCTATCTATTTAAGACTCTCCTTACACACAATGCTGAACTATCATTTGGCTCTGACTGGCCGGTGAGAATGACATGTTTCACTACTAAGACAAAATTACTTATGTTCTTCATCTTACTGTACTACATACATTATGAGACTTGTAACTCCTTTTGTGCAGGTTGCTGACATTAATCCTATGAGAAGTATCAAAACAGCAATGTTCCGAAGGCCTCCTGGATGGGAACTCCCATGGATTGCATCCGAGTGTGTCACGCTTAATGAAGCATTGAAAGCGTTAGTATCCTTCTTCTTTTTTCATTTTTTTAACTAGCTTTAAACTATATATCGATTTGGACTATTTACAGCTTGCATATCAAATCAGTATCACCAGGTGTAATTCTTATTGATGTGAATGTCCTTCCTTTATATGCGTATAGTGTTACCCTTATTCCCTCTTCCCCTCAGATCATATACTCTGCATGGCAGGTACACAATTTCAGCTGCTCGTGCATGCTTCCTTGATAATGAAGTGGGGTCTCTGTCGCCTGGAAAATTAGCGGATTTTGTTATATTATCAGCTAATTCATTGGACGACTTTGCAATGAATGTGTCGGTATACATAGAGGCTACATATGTTGGTGGTGTACGATCCTATCCATGAAGTTGGTTGTAGCAATAAGATGTAAGTTGAATGTTTCCTCCATCCTTCTCTTTCTGTAATTAGGCAAAGATGGAGGTATCACCAAACAATACAATGTGAATACTATTGATTTAAATGTGATGTCCTGCCTTGGAACATTCTGAATTCTTGCCATCCAACAAAATGCAAGTTATGCGGCATGATTGATGGGTGACTTTATTTTGGGTATCGTATGGCTAACTTTGCAGCTGTTTGAAAGAAGAATCATAATCCAGACATATAATCATCCCATGACGAGACTTCTCCTAAGAAGAATTTTGTTTTTAAAATTAGCAGAAGTGGCAGCAGATAATCTAGTGAAAGTGGAACTTTAAAGCTCCTCGTAGCTACAGTTACCTATTTGTTTCCCTTTACAAGTCATTCTATACATTTCCCCAGTTAATCTTGCAACCTCTGAGAATCGAATTCCATTTGGATTAGATCAACTGTGCCTCCACATTATCATTGCTTTATGCAATTCATAGGAACATATGAAACTCGCTCTATTCTCTAAACTAGAAATCTGACTCTTGTCGTTGATGTCCGACACTGAATAATCTGTACAACTTGTTACTGTGTATCTGCTGTGAAAACTCTGAAAATGAAGTCCCGAAATCTCTTTGCATAGTGTTTGGGCTCAACTGCAGATATTGATGCTGCATCATAAAGTTTAGCTTTGTATGCGTGCTCTATCTTTTTGTTTATATCATAGTCCTGCAGGATGTCTATTATACCAAAAAACAGAATGACATCTTGCACCTCCCCAGTCGGCTCTCCTATCAACTGTAGCTCACCGCCTTCATTCCTTCTTTCTGTTCTCTCAACCCTGGCTGGCATTTTTATTCCTAGTCTGAAGGATGCCTTTCTGCTCAAGGTATACATCTTACTTCATTAGACTTTAACGTTACAAAATTACATTTTCATTTTGTTTTTCTTTGTCAATAGTTTTGCAACTGAAATGTGAAAAGTTATATCTTTTTTGAAAGCTTGATGTACCTCCCAGGATCAAAACGTGACCTGCCATGATCTGGTCGAGGTATTCGAGGTGACATTCCGCCATCCCATTGTCCATTCCCTGTAAATAAATTACTCTTATGTTCCATCTCATCATGATTCCACTTTAGAAACCTGAACAAGTTTTCATGTTTTGTTCTTGAGACAAAAAAAAACCTCTAGGAATTTGGACTGTCGGTATTCTAGGCTCTGTCTCTGTATCTGTATCCACAGTGCTTGCCGGTTCTTTGAAATGCAGGCCTACCAGAAGACTGTAATCCATTATCCTCTCCTTTTCGAGAAAAATGACATCATGATCCACCTGCCTACAATAAGTATGATTTGTGAAGACAAACTTGAATCGGGTAAGACTCGAAACAAGCTCAACATATGCATTTTAAAATAGAATCACAGCCAATTTTATTAATCCAATACCTGCAAAATTCTTGGTACCAGACTTTTGGTAGTCGAAAAATGTAGTTAAGATCAAGGTCTTTCAGGGTTGTTGTTGGTTGAACTTCAGACAAAGGTTTATCTGATGTGCGACCTTGGGATGAACCTTTCAGATCAAAACGCTTCTGAATGGCGTAGTTTGTACAGAAAAGGTTACCCATGATCACAAACCGAACCTGGAAAGACATGGATTTTCAAGATTGTGTTGATAATTGAATTTTTTTTTTTTTGAATCAAGCAATGTCATGCTTGGGAACTTGTAAGTAGTAATATTTCCTAGTTTGTACCTTCTTTTGAGCATTTCCAGCTAATTTCACACAGTGGAGACCGAAGAACTTGGTCAGTAGGGTGTTCTCGAAGCTGCGAACATGACTGAAGTATGCAGGAAGCATTCTCAGCAGAACCTGCGTGTGCTCATTTACATGACAGACGACAACATCAGTACTTTCGCACCCTGCTTTGAGGAAGCAGCAAACTAGTATTTCTTTATACCTTTACTTCTGCTTTCTTCATTGTCTTTATCATGTACTTATCGTCACTTGTTAGGTAAAAAAAGCTTCCGCTTTTCCCCGGAGATGAGAGCTCCCGGAGTGCACCATCTCCGCAAATGGATAGCATGTAATCAGCAGGGTCTACCTTGAACAGCTTCCTCAGTGTTCTGCATATATGGTGGTCATCGGCAACTATGAGCATCTCCTTTTAAATTCATTTAGTATAAGAATGAGTAAATGTTGAAAGAGCACCTGAAAACCAGTGGGCAGTAATCCTTCCATTTAAACTCGCAGGAGGGATGTTGTGGAGTGTGCTTTGATCCTTCTGTAGGGAATTTGGTGCACACTTTCTCCTTCGGGTCGAAACCTAACAGTTTAAGATCAAACGAGGTCGGAGCAGCAGGCCTTCCTACAGAGTGTCTGTTTTATTGGACCTCTTAAAAGTTAGAATTACTTTGATATCGGAAAGAAGTCCAGAGGTACATTTACTAAGGTACATAAATAAAGAACTTCCTTTTTGCTGTAAACACAAATAATATGCTGAAAGTAGTTCATTGTGAATTTTTCAGTTCCAGAAATGCAACCAGATACTGAAGTGCTTCGAGAGTTGAGAAGGAAACAGTACCTTAATCCCAGCTGAAGGTTGATCATCAGCTCATAATTCTTATGGCCTTTGGATATTGGCACGCCAGGCCTTGCTTTTTGCTGCCTGCCATATTGACGCGCTGATGCTCCTTTTGAGTTTGAATTGTCTAAATGAGAATTCCCAGAGCTGTCATCTCTATATGAATTCCCATCAAAAGAGTCGCTAGCAGCGTGGCTCTCGCTGCTATTACTGCTGTAACTATAAGGGCCAACACTCCCATCCACAGACATTCTCCTTACTCCTGCATTGCTATTCTTGAGCCTTGAAGCAACCATCTTCTGCGAGAGCCTCCCTTCAAACCCAGGCCAGTTCTGCATTTTCTGTGAAGGCCATATAGAGACTTTCTGGTCTTGGCAAACTGTACAACCAGTGAAGTCCACTTTAAACACCTCAATAGGATCCCAGCCAATATGACTAGTTGGAGATCCAGAGGGCGGGTTGTAAGTCCCGCTGCGCTCTTTCGAGTCACTTCCCCACACGCCTACGTAAAAGCTCCCATCTGCCCATCGAAAAGTTCCATTCCCTTTAGGCATACCTTCCTCCCAAGATCCATCATACCTGTTCCCATTTGCCCAGATCAAGGTACCAATTCCATTGAAACTCCCATTCTTCCATTTTCCACTGTAACTAGTACCACTCCTCCATTCATACCTACCGCGTCCATCCTGCAACCCCCGACGCCAGTCACCTTCGTAGTAATCCCCATTCGGGTAGCACCTCATGCCATTTCCGTGTTTCAAGTTCATAACCCAGGATCCCTTATAAGTATCATCAGAAGGGCCAATGTAAGTCCCTTGACCATCCATGTACCCTCCCTTGAACTCGCCTTCGTACGTTGCACCTGATGGCCAGCTGAACCGTCCTTTCCCCATAGCCTTGCCTCTGAACCACTCACCTACATACATACAATTATCATCTACCCAAAGATACTTTCCATGTCCATGAGGTAGATCATCAACCCATTGGCCTATGTAGATGTCACCATTCAAAAGCTCCTTCTCCCCCATGAAAACCTCCCCTGGCCGAGGACTATGGCAGGGTGATGAATGATCATCATCATCTTCAGCGTGTGCCACTGATGTTGTGAAAGTGCTCGCTGTTCTTCTCCTATTCTTTGGTAGAACCTGTGATATCCTTATTGTTGCCTTCATAACACCTCCTCCTCCATTCTGTTCACTGCTCATTTTCTCAGAAACCACATCACTTCTTCACCGCCTGCAGAAACAGATTCAAAAAACAAAAAAAAAGTCAAAATAGTCTCACAACTCATAAAACCATACAATCAAACAACTATTGCATAGACAAAACCTCAAAAAAGTCAATCCCCTTTGTCAATATCTGCCCTATGTCGCTGCAACCTGAACAATTTCGTCTCAAAGAGGTGGAGCAGCGGGCTGATCGAGGAATGACATTACAAACCAAAAATGTTATTAGTTCATGGTTGAGGTAACTGGAGGGGATTGAGATCTCTGGTGGTTGAAAAATCAAATGCTGGAAAATGGCTCCTAATAATTGGCAGCAGACTTATACTACTTCTCATAATATTCGATATATTTTATTTTTTTGGTGCAACAGAGGCGTCCTTGGTAGTCGCCATTTTTAGTTTATACTTGTATCCAGCAACATACACTATTATTAAATGGTCTGGTGCAACTGATTAATGTGAAAACATATCATAAGAATAAGATATCAGAACAAGTCTCATTCCAAAACATGGTCGTGCTGCCCTCTTATAATCTGCAAGAAGGTCAATTCGAACACAATTATCGGGTTCAGTTCACTAGCTCATTGGAAGCTTTGATCATACACGCGCAGAAGAAGATTGCAAAAGCTTGGAGAGGACATCAAAATCGGGGGACAAATTAGATGTTCTGAATTTAATGATTCTAACCGTACAAAACGCATCTTACAAATTGAAATACATATGCATTCTTCAAAAGTTTAAAATGTGACACTAAATTCGTCATATAATCGAGTTAAAGATAGGCAAGAAATGAACAATCCTAAACTCATGCCATGAGATGCATTTGTGAAAGTTTGAACCGCCGATCTCCTAGTCATTCGATCAAGGCTATGATAGACCAACAACTACACCAGATGGACACTTTTGTCACTGACCCAAAATTGTCGCGTAAGGACTTGTACAATGTCAGACGCATAAGTTATGTGTCAAATATTCAGACGCATAGGTTAATTTGTGATCATTGTCAGTCGCAAAAGTTGACAAGTTATGTATTATATGTCAATTATTCAGACGCATAGGTTAAATTGTGATCATTTGTCAGTCGCGTAAGTTCTGTATTTTGTTTTCAGCGTGACGCATAAGTTCACTTTTTGGTAATTGTTATGTCATTACAGTCGCAATATATAACGTAAATTAAACCTGTTTTACAAATTCAAATACCAGAATAAGAAACCATTACACTGGAAACTTGTTTCATCCAGATCATCAAACCAAATTTATAGAGTAAACATTACCAACATCCAATACAGAAATAAAGCCAACTGATGACCATCCAAAACAAAGTTCATAAGAGTCATCATCCAAAAAACCAAGTTTAAGAGTCAAGATTCAAAAAACCTTAGCAACTTTCTTCAAATTCAGAGAGCCCCCAACCCGAAGCTTGCACCATCTGAGACATTGCACCCAACTGGCGTTCCCCTTCCACCTCCTCGGACCATTTCCTCCAGTGCCTTCAGCCTCTCTTCAAACTCAGCGTTTTTTTGGCGGCTTCCTCCCGCGCTCTTATTAAGTTCTTCTTTTAGTTCATGGTTTGACGCCCCACCTCTGGGGCGAGGAGGCCTCCTCACACTTCCTCCAATTCCTGATATATGAGTGCCCTTTTTTCTAGCCGACTGCTTTGGTTATGATTTGTAGCTGAACATCATTGGGGAGGGGGTCGGCGATTATGCTGGGGTCATCAGACAGTTCATCCATTATCTGCTTCAATTCTGCGTTCATTTTGTCCTGTGTATGAGTCCAATTGAAATCATAAATAAAAACATGACACGCAAATAAACTTCAGAAAACTACAATAACTTAAACTTTACAATTAAAATGCATTCACTTCATCCTCAGTGACATGAAACAGTATTCACACAAGCACAAATAAAGTGGACACATTGTTAATCCACAGTCCAAGTTCACACAAGAATAATCCCTTCCGAAACAGGAACATATGTAACATTTCCACCATTTAATATATAAAGATATAAAATAGAAAAGATAGTTTCAGAAAATTACCACGATTACATCACTTCTAGGCTCCTGAGAGTACACTTTTGCATATGTAGCAATGAGGGGTGCTTTGTGTCCTTTCTGAAGGTGCTTCACAGATCGCATATCGAATGTAGTTTTACCCGAACGGTGGTTCATTTTTTTGTTCTTTACATCCTTCATCCTTAGAGAAAAGGCTTTCATAAACAATCAAATAATTAACTATATCAGTAACATATACAATAAAATTGAATAAAAAAATTGATCCTATTAAATAATATATCACCTGCTGAGAGGCTCTTGAAAGTGATCCACAAGCCAGGTCCATTCTTCCTTCCGTGCGTGAACTCTTTGGGTACCTTGGGTCCATGTAACAGATAATGACTGTGGCAATCAAACTTCGAATCTTTATAGCGGCTGTTTACACTCCTACTAATGAATGCCCGTAGCAATGTGTCGTCTTTTGGTAGTAAGAAATGAGCCTGCAAAAATATTGGTAAGTTACACACGTAATTCGTGAGAAAAATAAGCCAAATACTTATTTGAAATGCATATAAGAAACAGTGATCGACTTACGCTCAGGTAGTTGACAACTATATCCCAGTGTTTCGGATCAAGGTCAATGTAGGTTGGGGCTAACATGGATACTTTCTGTCTAACACAAGCACCAATTTGGTGTGTCACCATACTTTGAATTTTCTCACTTACTGGACCATTGGCCTCCTCTGAGCACTCAATAGTTATCTTGGTCCCCACACTGTACACCAAATTAGCCAACTTGGTGCCACAGACGATACCACGCCGCTTTCTTTTCTTTCCTAGCTCAGCAGTAGGGTCTGGTAACAAACAGACAACAAACACATCAATTACACAATGACAAAAAATTGGTAGATAAACAACATCATCAATTACACAATCAAACAAAATTCAAAAACAATGCCTAACTAACTTGACTTTACCTGGAGATTTAGACCTCCTAGACCGGATACTGAGAGGTTCCTCAACATTTTCATCAGTAGGCTCTATGTTCTCATCAGAGCCTTCCCGACCACTAACTTGTTCTCTTTCAGCAGGGGGTTGAATATTGTCTTCAGCAGGGGCTTGAATATTGTTTTCAGCAGGCGGGGCTTGAATATTGTTTTCAACAGGGGCTTCCGTATCTTCATCAGGGGCTTGAACCGGAGTACTATCCATAGCTTCATCGTCATCAGCATGGTCTTCATCTTCCTCAACATGGTCATCCTCCTCATCTCTGTCTTCAAACTCATTGTGTTGAAAAGAGGTGACTGGAGACGGCGTGAGCGATGGATATCGACCACCGGCGGAGTTGACAGACACTGTCCTCATAGGGTACTTGCTAGCAGAAGGTGGTGGAACTACGACGAGTGCAGTAACTTGATCTAGGGATTGGTCTGGTTTATGGACTCGCAACTTGGAAGAACATCTTGGGCTTCTTCTGAGTATGGTCTGGACAGATTTAGTTTTTGTGGGGGTTGCATGTACGACCTTGGTGGCCGGTGGATCATTTAGGGTTTTTTATGAGTTGTCAGTGGTGGACGCCGATCTGGGAGGAAGAGGTTTTGATGCTGGCGGTTTTGGGGGCGCTTTAGTGGGTGGCTTCTTCCCTCCCTGTGCAAGCTTCTTTGCAACCGGCTCGGGAGTGTTAACCTTTGCTAGCTTTCGGCTGTTGGGCGACCGAAGCTTCGTCGTCTCGCGCTTTGCACATGTTGCGTCGGATACATCGGAAAGAGAACGCTTCTTCTTAGGAGGTATATTGGTGGTGTGAACGACGGTGATGAGAGAAGTGAGAGCGGCGGCAGCGTGTGTAGGATGAGAGAAGTGAGAGCGATGGCAGCGTGTGGGAGGAGTGGGAGACAAAACCCTAACTTTGAAGATGTGTATCGCCTGAATCCAACTGCGTGTGTAACATTTTGGACACGTGGACGGTTAATGTTTGTCTTCCCTTACGCGACTACACTCAAATGTCAGTCGCATAAAGACAGAATGTAAAAAATTGAACTTTGAAATACACCCCAATTTTTTTAAATTTTTCCCGCCCATCTGTTTTCAACCTGCCGCCTACATATTGTGCATGTAGTTAACAAAATAAAACTGGCATACCTCTCCATTGGATACATCCAACTATAGTGAACAGGCCCCTTTAACAGGATTTGATCTGGTAGATGTACCATGAGGTGTACCATAATGGTGAAGAATGCGGGCGGAAAAACTCTCTCAAACTGACACAAAATCTTAACAATCTCCAACTTCATACGTCTCACTTCCTCCTTCTGTAACTCCTTGCAACAGAGTCTCTGAAACCAGTGTGATAACGATATAAGAGGATCGACAACATTGAACGGCAGATAAGGTCGAATGAAAATCGGCAACAGTCGTTGCAACATCACGTGACAGTCATGTGTCTTCAATTCGATACATTTTTTGTCATCAAGATTAATCTTATTACGTAGGCTCCTTGTGTATCCAGACGGGTATTTGGCATCTCGCATGAGTTCAAGAACCTCTACCTTCTCCGACTGAGTGACAGTATAAGGTGCTTTACTCACCTTCTCTAACCTTGACCCGGTAGGTTTAAACCACAACTTTCTACGTACCCCTTGCTCTTCCAACCCTTTTCGAGCCTTAACATCATCCTTGGTTTTACCCTCAAGTCCAAGTATAGTCTCAATAATGTTATCGAAAACATTCTTCTCAATATGCATCACATCAAGCGAATAAGGATGGCAGAATGATGGCCAATATGGAAACTCATAAAATATTGACATATGTGTCCAACATAGTCTCTCAGTAGTTCCTCTAGACTTGAACTGCGGATGGAAGCTAAGAGTGGAATACTCATGACTTGTAATATGTTGGAATGTTTCTGAACCCAAAAGCAACGAGGGGGGATCCCTAAACTCAATATTTCCATTAAATTTGGATGTGGCAAACCTCCACTCATGGTCTTTTGGCAGCCATCTCGGTGTCCTTGATATGACAATCGTCCCGTCAGATGGGTAGCATCAGTCTCATCTAGACATATGGGACAAGCTTTGTACCCTTTCGTCTTCACACCTCCCAACATCCCTAGGCCAGGAAAGTCACTAATATTAGACATCACTGATGCTTTCATAATAAACGTTGAGCCATCACGACGATCAAAGGTATACGCTCCCTCATCCCATAAACTCTTCAACTCATCAATATGAGGCCTCATAAAATAATTAAGGCACTTACCCGGCGACTTGGGTCCTGATATTAACAAAAATAGAATATTGAGCTCCTTCTTCATAAATATGTGGGGTGGCAAATTGTAAGGAACAATAATTATAGGCCATGTGCTGTGAGACAAACTCGAAGCTCCAAATGGATTAAAACCGTCAGCTGCCAAACCAAGTCGGACATTCCTAATCTCACTTGCAAACTCATGAAAGTCACTGTCAAATTTTTTCCAAGCTTCTCCATCTGTTGGATGTCTAATGTAATCTGGATCATTAACGTCTCTTTCAGCGTGCCATCGCATTTGCACAGAAATGTGTGGAGACATATACAGGCGCTGCAATCGTGGAGTCAAAGGGAAGTACTTCACCATCTTCTTTGGAACCTTGCTAGTACTTCCACGCTGTGTGTATCTTTCCTCGCCACAAACTGGGCAAATAGTATGGTCTTTGAACTCTTTGTAGTACAATATGCATCCATGCTCGCAAGCATGGATGGTTTCATAACCCAACCCCATATTCTTTAGAATTTTCTTCACATCTTTGTAAGAACCGGTGTAGTTGTTATCCAGTGGAAAAATTGCTTTAGTGTTAAGTAGCATTTTATCAAACCTCTTGTCAGACAATCTACTCTCAACTTTCATTTGCATAGCCCTCAAAATAGTTTCGAGTACGGTTTTGTCACAACTTCTGTACAACAGAGTCTGAGCTTCGCCAACTGGATTGTTATACCTTTCATAAGCAATTCTGCTCTCTGAATTAATATCATCTACATTCATATGATCCTCATGTTGAAAGGGAAACTGATCTTGAAGAATATACATGGTTGGGTTTGGTTGTTGATGCATAACACCACTACTTGATTCTCCATACCTCTCCGCAAGCCATTGTTGTCTCAACATGTATGGCGAAGGTTCATTACTATTTTCACCATGTGATGTCCATGTTTTGTATCCCTTCATCATACCATAATTAATCAAATGGACAAACATCTTCTTCAATGAAAGTCTTCCTTTAACCAACAAACACCTTTTACAAGGACACACTTGTGTATTTTCCCCATTTTGCTTCGTAATTCCACAAAATCAACAATCCCCCTAACGTATCGTGAATCACCTCTATCTAACTACAACCAACTCTTATCCAGCACTTTCATGATCACAAAACAAAACAAACAGGCAACATTACAATTCAGCCACCTTGGGGTTTGTATTCACACACATAAAAGTAAATTTTTCCATGAAAATCGATGTATGGTAGGATGCAACTAAGAAATAATAGCTCAAAATACAAATCGTTACCTGGCTGTTCTTCACAGGAGGAGATGCTGAAACTCAGTTTCAGCCGTGGGGGAGAAGGGTAAGAATGGAGGAAGAAAGGTGGGTGAAAAAGTTGATGTTTCTTCTTGAAATGCTTCAGTACTTATGCGACACACTTTGGTATCACGAGTCGCTTAAGTAAATTATTCTCGTACCTGCCAACTTGAATGCATCCGTACGTTGGTCAAATAGATATAGTCAACGATTTCAAATTCGGTAATATGACGTGGCATTTACATTAAACTCCTTGTGCGACTAGCAAATGAACCCTGTCACCAACGATTACTTATACGGCTCACTAAGTGTTAGTGACTTAAGGCACTGTCACATAAGGACACCTATGCCTCTGACTTATATCAGTGACGTAAGTATATGTGACATAAGTGTACTTATGTGAGTAACTTTGGGCAGTGACATAAGTATAGTCGCATAAGTGTACTTATGTGACGACACCGTTATTGTCAGTCACACGAGGACACTTATGCGACTAATCCTTATGTCACTGAGACAAACAATGTTACATTAGTGTCCATCCGGTGTAGTGCACTAACCTTTCTACTAATCGACTTTAGTTTACATTTCAGCCAATTTATTGCCCGAGTTTTTTTTTCTCTCTCTCTCTCGCTTGATTTCAATCTTTTGTGCTGACCCAGTTGAGGAATTTCAGTGCTGGTTGAGCATCAAGTGAGATTTCAGCTTTGGTTGAAGCTTGTTTTGATTGATCTCTGGCTGGGAAGTTAGTTGGGGTTTGTGTTGTTGGTTTTGTTATCAGAAAGTTCTGGAACTCGCAGTGGAGCTTGAGAGATTACTCCTGCTTTCAGGTTTTTGTTAGTTTGAATTTGAATAAATTGGGAAGCGGCCAAGTCAATTCATATGCGTGTTTTTGAATGAAAGTTTAGGTTTTTGTACTGAGTGTGTAATGTTTGTATGCAGTCTTTGGCATCGTTGTTGTATGGGATTGTTTCCATGCAGGGGCGGAGCTAAGAATCGAACCTTGTTGGTGATTTTAGGGTTTTTGGACCTGTCATTATGTTCCAACATGTTAGGGTAGGGTACCCTAATAAAATGAGAGTTTTCGGACATCAATAGAGTGAATTTCGGTATCTGGAACAGTGTGGATCGCGCCCAGTGTAGACGTTAAGTTTGGGCATTGAGTGAAGACATTAAGTTAATGTGCTCTCTGGGCGCGCGGCGAACAGACACAGACGCGTCTTTCAGCTTAGGTCGCATCCATTCTTCATCCCGATTGATTTCCTATAAATTGGAGGTCGTGGTTGTCGGGAAAGATATTAGAAAACATGCTCATACACCCAGGAAATCATTACTTTGATTCTAAACCTCTCTTTGTTTCCAAAACCTCAAACCTGAATTTTGATTTCTACATCTTTAGTCGAGAGTAGAAATTGTCAATTTGATTATCCCCGTTTGGATTTCGTGCAACCCTTGACTAATCTATAGGGTCGAAATATCGAATTCGGAAAGTGACTACGCGATCAATTTGATATCCAGATTATTCAGATTCTTCATAGAATCACAACACAGAAGAAGAAAAGAAGTTGTTCAATTCTCTGCATAATTCCTGCACTACTCTTTGGTGTTTGAAGACTCCCCTGCTTGCTACTTGAAGACTACTCCCCAACGAACGATTCAATATTTACTGATCAATGGCAAGCATACAAGAGATGGCTCACAACTTCCCAAAACTAGATAAATTTGAAGGCACCAATTTCTGGCGTTGGCAAAAGAAGCTGCACTTCCTACTGACGAATCTCAAGGTGGTGTTTGTACTGTCTACACCATGCATGAAGTTGGAGATGACGGACCCATGGTAGCTTTCCGGCAGCGAAGCAAGTGGGAAAAGGACGACTAAATCGCTAGAGGTCACATCCTCAATGGTATGTCCGATTCCCTCTTTGATGTTTGTCAAAACGTAGAATCTGCTAAGGAATTATGGGATATACTTGAATCCAAGTATATGGCCGATGACGCTTCTAGCGTCAAATTTCTTGTAAGCAACTTCAACAATTACAAGATGGTGGACTCTCGACCGGTTATGGAGAAATTCCATGAGATACAGCGTATCTTGGGGCAAACTGCCCAACACAAGTTGAAGATGGATGAGTCATCTCGGTGTCAAGTATAATTGACAAATTACCACCGGCATGGAAAGACTTCAGACGTACTTTGAAGCATAAGAAAGAGGAAATATCTCTTGAGGAACTTGCAAAAGAACTTTGGATCGAAAAGGAACTTCGTGCACGAGAAAGTGACACAAAAGAAGATGCTCCTAATTTACCTAAGGTAATTGTGATGGAGGAAAGTTCTCAAAAAGTGAACAAGAATAAGAGCAAGAAACGACCTTACGGTCAATGTAGCAACGGTCCAAACAAGAAGCATCCTTCGAAAGGAAACGTGTGTTGGACTTGCGGAAAAGCGGGGCATCTCAAGTGAGACTGTCACTTAGGAAATGGGAGGAGTGAGAAGGCTCAAGGCAATGCTTTTGGTGCTAAAAACCAAGAGCAGAAATCTCAAGGTCAGAAAATTTTAGTTTCATGTTTAGAAACTAAGTTAGATGCATATTATAATGTAGATTATGTTTCTAATTTTTCTGAAATTTTTGCTATGCAGGATGATGAGATTTCATGGTGGGTTGACTTCGGTGCTACGACACATGTTTGTAGAGGCAAAGAGATGTTCAAGTCTTTTGCTACTACAAGTGAGGGAAAAGTTCTTCACATGGGAGACGAGTCGACCGCCCCTATCCTAGGAATAGGCCAAGTAGAGTTAGAATTTTCTTCGGGGAAGAATCTTGTTCGTACTAATGTTCTATATTTACCAAATATTAGAAAAAATATTGTATCAGGTACTGGTTTGAATAAATTAGGTTATCGGTAAGTGTATGAAGCCGATAACTATATTTTATCAAAAGGTGGTGTATTTGTCGGAAAATGATACTTGTGTAATGTAATGTTCAAGCTTAGTATCAATAAAGTTGTTTCTTCTCTTTATATGAATTGCGAGCATGATATTTCGATTGAATCTACAAATTTGAATGATGATATTTCTACACTTTGGCATGCACGTTTAGGACATGTTCATTACAAAAGATTGCATCTATTGTCCAAACATGATTTAATTCCCTCTTTTGATGTGAATATTGATAAATGTAAAACATGCATGCTTACTAAGATTACTAGGATACCATTTCATAAGGTTAAAAGAGAGTAATTTTCTTGACTTAGTACATAGCGATTTATGTGATTTTCATGCATCACCTTCTCTAGGAAACAAGAAATATGTAGTGACATACATAGATGTTGTTCTAGATTTTTCTATGTATACTTGTTGCATTCAAAAGATGAGGCTCTTGACAATTTCAAAATTTATAAGAGCGAAGTTGAACTTCAAAAGGGAACCTTAATTAAAAGGTTGCGCACCGATAGAGGTGGGGAATACTTTAATCCAAGTTATTTCCAAAGTGTTGGTATTATTCATGAAACCACGACTCCTTACACACCACAACAAAATGGTGTATCGGAGAGGAAGAATAGAGCATTGAAAGAGATGGTGAATGCCATGCTTTCTTACTCGGGACTAAATGATAGATTTTGGGGAGAAGCCATGTTAATGGCATGCTATTTATTGAATAGGGTTCCTAACAAAAGGGGCAACATTACTCCCTACGAAATTTGATACAATAAGAAACCAAGTTTGAATCATATTCGAGTTTGGGGTTGTAGGGCGGTAGTGAGACTACCTATCCCTAAACATAAGACTTTAGAAGAAAAAGGAGTTGAATGCATATTCATAGGATATGCTCATCACTCCATGGCTTATAGGTTCTATGTTATAGAACCTAATAAGCATGTATCGATTCATACAGTCACTGAATCGAGAGATGCCATATTCGATGAAAAGAGATTTTCATCAATTAGCACCTAAAGATTTGAATCTTGTACCTAGTACAAATCAAGAGTCAGATGACACCCAAATTTCTGAAATCAGAAGGAGTAAAAGAGCAAGAAGAAAACAAAAAACATTTGGAAATGATTTTCGTATTTACCTAGTGGAAGGAACTAGGGATAAGGTTAGCTCACAATACATGTATTGTCATGTTATTGAAAATGACCCCAAAACATTTGATGAAGCTATGAAATCTCGAGATGTATCATTTTCGAAAGAGGCCATAAATGATGAAATAGACTCTATGATAGGAAATAATACTTGGATTTTGGTAGATTTACCACCGGGGCATAAACCTTTGGGTAATAAGTGGATCTTCTGAAAGAAGATGAAGGTAGATGGTACCATTGATAAATTTAAAGCAAGGTTGGTAATCCAAGGCTTTAGACAAAAATATGGTATCGACTACTTTGACACTTATGCACCGGTTGAAAGAATTTCAACAATTAGATTGTTGATTGCTTTAGCATCTATTCGTAAGTTGCTAGTATATCAAATGGATGTAAAGACTGCTTTCCTCAATGGTGATTTGGAGGAAGAGATTTACATGAAACAACCGGAAGGTTTCGTTATGCCTGGGCAAGAGCGTAAGGTATGCAAACTTGTTAAGTCATTATATGGGTTTAAACAAGCACCCGTGCAATGGCCTCAAAACTTTGATGAGGTGGTAGTGTCCGATGGATTTATCTTGAATCAATCGGATAAATGTTGTATATAGCAAGTTTGACAACTCTGGAAATGGAGTTATCATTTGTCTATAAGTAGATGATATGTTGATTTTTGGCACTGATCTAGAGTGCATAAATCAATCAAAAGAATTCTTATCATCTATGTTTTCTATGAAGGACATGGGGGAGGCGGAAATTATTCTTGGAATAAGAATAAAGAGAGGTGAAGGAGGTCTAGCTTTAACACAATCTCATTACATTAAGAATGTGTTAAAGAAGTTCAATTATTTTGATTGCCATCCGGTAAGTACTCCTTATGACTCTTCTACTCACCTATTTCCTAATACGGGAAAGCCAAAGTCTCAACTTGAGTATTCTAAAGTCATAGGTAGTTTGATGTATGCCATGACTAGTACAAGGCCTGATATCGCATTTGCGGTAGGTAAGCTTAGTCGATATACTAGTAACCTTGGTATGCAACATTGGCAAGCAATTCATAGGGTACTTAGGTACCTTAAGGGGACAATGAATTTTGGTCTTGTTTATTCAGACTTTCCTTCGGTCATAGAAAGATATTCTGATGAAAGTTGGATCTCAAATGAGGAAGATCATTCTTCCACATGTGGATGGGTATTTCTACTTAGGGGAGGTGCCATTTCATGGGCATCTTAGAAACAAACTTGCATCACCAGTTCTACAATGGAATCTGAGTTTGTTACTTTGGCCACCGCTTCAAAGGAAGCAGAATGTCTAAAGAACATGATATCTGAAATTCCATTGTGGGAAAGACCGATATGACCCATATCGATTCATTGTGATAGCGCTGCAACATTGGCTAAAGCATATAGTCATGTATACAATGGGAAGTCTAGACACTTAGGTGTTAGACATAGTGCAGTCAGAGAGCTCATTACGCACGGGGTGATATCTGTGGATTTTGTTAGGTCACAACAAAATTTAGCCGATCACTTGACGAAGGGAATAGCTAGAGACTTAGTCTCTAAGTCGGTAAAGGGGATGGGATTAAAACCCATATAATCATCTAGCCGTGGGACACCCAATTCACATCTAACTAGCGTTAGAGCTAAATTCAATGTGGAAAGCCCATTCCTAGAAGATTGATGAACACAAATAATCATCCCCAAGTATGTGTTCATGACCTACAAGTAATAGGTTGAAGATGGACTCTTCTTAATAGATTCTTTGACAAAGTGCTGATTGTAGGAGCATAATCGGGTGGTGTTACCCGTAAGGAATCTACCTATATGAACGTGAAGTTTATGGTCGCTTCATGATATTTCGGGTTGAATCTCAATACGTTCACAAAGGGATTGGGACTCAAGGGCCATTAAGAGTCGAGTTAAACTTAGAGTTTGTGATGTAACTCATGTGTGTGTTATCTTGAGGTACCCAAATGGATTGATTGGTTCAAACATTACGAGCACCATGATTTCTGGGTATTTTGAATGTGTAACTACACTAAGCGAAAATTTAATCATTGCGACATTTCCGTTTATCCGTGTTTTACTTAAAAACAAAGGTATTTGGAAAACAAAGGAAACCCCAAAATGGGGGAGGATTGTTGGTGATTTTAGGGTTTTTTGGACCTTATGTTCCAACATGTTAGGGTAGGATACCCTAATGGAATGTGAGTTTTCGGACATCGATAGAGTGAATTTCGGTATCTGGAACAGTGTGGATCGCGCCCAGTGTAGACATTAAGTCTGTGTGCGCCGAGTGAAGATATTAAGTTAATGTCCTCTCTGGGCGCGGCGCGCTAATGTGTGTTGTGGGCGCGCGACGGACAGACACAGCCGCGTCTTTCAGCTCAGGTCGCATCCATTCTTCATCCCGATTGATTTCCTATAAATTGGAGGTCGTGGTTGTCGGGAAAGATATTAGAAAACATGCTCATACACCCAGAGAATCATTACTTTGATTCTAAACCTCTCTTTGTTTCCAAAACCTCAAACTTGAGTTTTGATTTCTACATCTTTAATCGAGAGTAGAAATTGTCAATTTGATTATCTCTGTTCGGATTCGTGCAACCCTCGACTAATCTATAGGGTCGAAATATCGAATTCGGAAAGCGACTATGCGATCAATTTGATATCCAGATTATTCAGATTCTTTATAGAATCACAACACAGAAGAAGAAAAGAAGATGTTCAGTTCTCTGCCTAATTCCTGCACTACTGTTTGGTGTTTGAAGTCTCCCCTGCTTGCTACTTGAAGACTAATCCCCAACAAAACTTGCACGGGCTAATTTTTTTTTGTTGGTTTTGTACTGATAAAAATAAAATATAACTGCTTACCACAACAATATAGTATGTATGGTGTGAATTCATCAACAACCAATCGACAAGTCAAAAAGTAAATATAACTGGACAAAAAAAATTGGTTGCGCATTAGAATGATAGACTACAGACAGTCAGGCAAAGTCTACATTTGGCTTTTATCAAGTCCTTTTTTTTTGTTGATGCAGGTTTTTAAGTGGGGACTCTACTACCTTTGGATAGTTCATACAGGCAATACTACCTTTGGATAGTTACAACAATCAGAACTCTCTTAACACTGAAGAAATGCACAACACATACACATACTGGAGCAACAGGGTCAAGAAACATACTCCTATACATAAGAATGCTAGTAAATATCATATCGGATTAGCCATCCACCAGTTATATGTTTTCCTGTAACTTTTGAAACTTTTCGTAAATCATCGCTGATGTTTGATGGACTAGTATTATGTGTTGTACAAGTGATGAATTTGGATAGTTCGTATTGTTTCGCAAGTTTTCTTACAGGGTTATGCTGTAATTCAATATCAAATTACTAAGTGCAATTCAGTGATCGAGATTCAATTCTTAACCCTAATTGATCAAACCGATTTCAAGAAAATACATAAAAGTAAATGACATGGAGATTTATACTGGTTCACCTCTTGGTGAGAGGCTAATCCAGTCGAGCTCACTAGCTCAGTTCCAATCCACTGTGTCACGCCTCGGAATGGACTGAAATCGCCGCTGGAGTTGCAGAATCCGATTACAAATACAATATGAGCACAACCGCACTGAACTCTCTACGGAACAATGCAAAACCACTCAAACTGAACGAAGATCGACTCGCAATCATTCACTGAGTAAAAGCCCTCTATCAATTTGTAGATCACAGTAGGTTTGGACGTCGAACGAAATCGAAGAAGTTTCTGCGCACGGATGAACACTAGAACAGCTCAAACCCCAGCTTTTATACTCGATTTCCAGATTTAATCTCAGCAGTTGATCGCGTCTAATCTCAGCCCTTCATATCGAATCCAACTCGCGCCACGGATCGAGCAGACGCGTCGTTCTCCTATTCGTTGATTCGCAACGAACTCGTAACGACCTTGCTGGCTTTAGCAACGGTCCAGTTGGCATTAGCAACGAACCTTATACGTGCCTGATTTGAATGAGCTTTAACAACGACTTCCTTTAGCCTTCAGCTGATGCTTCAAATAGATTTTAGCGACGAACTCCAAATTCCAGCAGATTTTCAGCTACTTTAATCCTTCACAGTTCACACCTTCACCTAAGGCAGCTACTCAATAGAGCTACTTCCTGCCTTCAACTTGACTCCGAAAACATGACATAGTGTACTCAAAACTGGGCACATTCATTGCTCATTTACCTGCAAAAAAATTACTCCAAAAATAAAAGTTTCAAGCAAAGCTTGAACTTAGTGTAAGTCACTGTTTTAATTCCCATATCAACAGGGTTAATATCAGCCCCAATTTTCTCCTCAATCACTTCACCATTTTCTACCTTGTCCCTAATAAAGTGATACTTTATATCAATATGTTTAGACCTTTCATGATACACATGGTTTTTACTCCAGCAAAGAGCAGATTTACTGTCACATTTCACAACAGCAGTGTCACTAAACATCCTAAATTCTCTAAGCATACCCTGCAGGAGTTTCTATCTAATGTAACCCATTTTCAAACTCAAATATCCCATTTGCACCATTTAAAACTCAAATATCCAGAATAGGGATGCACAAATCAAACCAGGACCGTTTTTTTCTGGGTCGGTTCAGGACCCGACCAGTACCGGGTCGGTCCACGGTCCATATATTTTATAGATTCCGGGTTCCGGATCGGTCCGGTCTGGACCGTAGATTTTCCGATCCAGTTTGGACCGTAAACTTGTATTTTTTTAATACTCAATTACTATTTACTAATAACTAATTTAATTCTGAAATGTAAATACTAAATAAAATAAAAGCAAGAAACCTTGATAAGGCGATATTCACTCAGCATGTCCTTGCAAATGTTACTGAGGTAAGAAGACTGCTTGATTTATTACATATTTACATTAATCAAGCAGTATAAAATTGGATTCATCAAACTTAGTGATTTCAAGCACAGCTTGCTTGCACCAAACTTTGTATCTTCTTTTCTTCTTCTTTTTTCAGCAGAAATATATTGATTTTTTTGGGTTTATTTCGGTCCGGTCCTCGATCCGCATTTCCAGAAAAATCCGGTCCATCTGGTCGGATCGGACCGTATATATTCGGTCCGGATCGATCCACGGTCCAATTTTAAAAAAAATCCGGTCTACCTGTCCGGGTCGGACCGGATGCACATCCCTAATCCAGAATACCCCATTTTGGTTAATGTCGGTTCCCCAGGAATCGGTACTCTTCATTTTTGTACAATCCCGGTAGTCGACAAACCGTTTATATTACTACCGGTTTCCCAACTACCGGTACGTTTGAAATTGATGATGTGGCTCGATTTTTGGCGTACGTGGACCAAGTGGAGATGAAGTGGCATACACTTGAATACCGGTTCCAGTAGAACCGATATCATAATGGTACCGGTTTCCGGGGAAACGACATCATTGAAATTAAAAATCGAGGGTTTCTTCTTCTTCTTCTTCATTCCGCTGATCTCTCCCAACTCCCCACACCTCTGCCGATCTCGCCCGCCGCCCGTCGCCGATGATCTTGGTTCGCATAAACCAATAATGAGTTGAATTGTATTGTCAGTTGTTATTTTGAGGGTTAATTGTTAGTTGTTAATATAGGTTAGGGTTTTAGAAGAATAGAGTTTGGTTAATTATTGATTTTAATTGTTAATTGTTGATTTTAATAGTCGATTTTGACTGGTAATTGTTGATTGTTAATCGTTGAATTTGTTGTAATTGTTGAATTTTTGATGAATTTTGGATACTATTGATGAAATGTTGTAATTGTTAAAATTTTGATGATTTTGTTGATGAAATGTTGTGTTTGTATTGAATTTTGATAATATTGATGAAAAGTTGTAATTGTCAATATTGTTAATATTGATGAATTTTTGATAATATTGATTGTTAAATGTTGTGTTGATTGATGAATTTGACATGAAATGTTGTAATTGTTGAAGTTGTGTTTATATTAAATTAATTTTGATAATATTGAATTGTTGAAATATTTGTTATGTGGATATGGACTCCAAAAGACCATCATCTTCACAAAGACCATCGCAGACTATATTGCATCCGAATATGGATGCGGATGACATAATTCATCCTGGTTCGATTGACGATTCAGTCCTCAGTCAGCAGCGTACTCATCGTACCGAGGCGATTTGGAATCCATAGGTTAGTATGTTAAATTATGTTAATTATTATTCATAATTCAATATGTTACTAATGTTGAATGACATTGTTGTTTCACAGTTGGATCCGAAACGGAAGGCCAACATACCCCTTGAGGTTCATAAAGAGGTTGCATTGACCCTTGATGCTCGCATACGCCCTTATGTGGTAGCTGCTGAATTTTATTCGTGGACTCAGGTGTGCGATGTGAAGGCTGATCCGTCCCTATTGACAGCCGTGGTCGAGAGGTGGATGCCAGAAACTCACTCTTTCATTTTAATAATGGAGAGGCGACAATCATGTTACAGGACGTGTCACTACTTACTGAGCACCTTGTAGATGGAGAGCCCGTGACGGGCAAGTCGCATTTAAATTTTGAAGAGGTTTCTATGAGATTGCTAGGAGTATACCCCGATTGCTATGATAAATCGCCCGTTATGGCGAAGAGAAGTTGGTTCACGAATGGCACAGATTCCTGCTGATGCAGATGAGGAGACGTTGAAGAAGTTCGCTAGGGCGTGTCTCCTCAATCTGATAGGATCGACCTTGTTCAGTGACAAGAGCGGTAAGACCACCCCCCTCTATTTTCCACCCTTGCTAGAGGATCTGGATAGGGTTAGAAATTATAGTTGGGGAAGTACTGTGTTGGCGTATCTGTATAGTAACATGTGTAGTGCATGTAAGATCGGACATAGTCAGTTGGGCGGGGCGCCATTGATTATTCAGTTTTTGTCCCGGGAGAGACTATCTCGTATTGGTGTGCCTAAGGTCAGCAGTTGTGTTACCGCCAGCGGATGCGGAGTTTGATCCAGCTTTGCGGGGATCGTGGTCGTATGTGTAAGTGTTTATGTTTAAAAATAATATTTCATAAAATACTTATATTTTACTGATATTTTACTTTTATGTACAGGAGATGGATTGGGCCCAAAGGTTTTATAAGGGTACCTCATGGCAGTTTGTTGAAGTATCGAGATGCGATACAGAAGATGCAGCCGAGAGATTTCACTTGAAGGCTGTATGACGAGACCGTGTTTGAGTTGCTGAACCTGAACTATCTCGAGGGTCGGGACACCACTTGGAGAGCTGATGTGCCTCTTATCTGATTCAATATTATTGAGTGGCATCATCCAACGCGTGTTACGAGACAGTATGGTTTCAATCAAGGTGTCTCGCCCAAGGCGATTGGAAGTTCAGACCTATGCCACAGAATGGACATGAAGAAGAATAAGGATTGGGCTGTTTTCCACAGCACTTATATTGCTTTGTGGTACACTCGACAGGAGAGATTGATTGATGGAGATATGGCGTACCCGGGTGATGAGATCGACCAACCCACTTGACAGATGCTTGTCGTCAGAGCAAATGTACAAATAAATTTATAAGTCCGCTACTCGCGACTTCACTACTGGGTAGCAAGTGGTAAGTAGGGGTCGAACCCAAGGGAATTAGGGGGATAAGTTGTTCTTTGAGGGTTTTTTGGTTGATTGAGGTTTTACTACTAACAGCTAAGTGATTGGTTGGTTGGTTTTGGTTTTTAGTGCGGAAAAGTAAATGACATAAAAGTAAATACTGAAAGTAAAAAGAAGACTTACAACGGTTGTTGCGTGATCGGCAAGTCTTGCGGAACGTCAGCAGTTGAAAGGGCAGTTTATACTAAGGAAGTAAGTGCAGGTAGTGTTTTAATCTAAGGAAAGCATTCGGTTTCGGGGGCCTTGTATCATAGCATGTTTATCATTGACCTTTAGTGATCCTGCTAAGTATTCAAACGTGTATCAAGGTCATTTCAAGCGCTCGATTTGCCACACTGTCTAGCCCATTTCAAGGTCGTAGAGCACTTGTTCTATTTAGACTAGCACCCCATTTCAAGGTATACTAGCCTATGTGCATCCATTTGATCAATCATTTCCGATCAAACCAAATGGTGTTTTAGAGAGGTCGAACTCCTCAGATAAGCTTTGCCATTTCAAGCATCCACTTACCCGAGTATGTTCACGAACCCCCACGGAAGAGTTTTTCCATTTCAAGCATCCACTCAACCTTGGAAGTTCTGACCTAATATATGGCACATAGAACAAGTTTTGAACACAAAGAAGAGGCACTACGAGTATAGCCTAAAACATTTTATGATACAAGTACACCCCTTCAACCGAATGAAGAGTTTAGCTACGAATATCCATAGAGGTGGATACCATAGCTAAGTACTCGAGGGTTTTTGAAAGACAGTAAGTAAAGGAGAATACTCAAGAACCAACAGGAGTATTCTCAAAGACTACTAGAATACTCAAGAACCAACAGGAGTATTATAGATTTCAAACAAAGCTTACAAAAGTGCCAAAATCTAGAGAGATAAGTGTTGTATGGATTGTGGGATGTTGGAATTGTGGATGATTTACAAGTGAAGAGAAGATGTCTATTTATAGGCTAAGGGAGGCAAGGAGAGCCATACACTTGTCAAGGGAGGAGAGGCTTGTGGCTTGAGATCTCAACACATGGCATAAGGAGAGCAAAAGCCATCGGGGTGAGTCACCACTCCAAAAGCCATCGGAAGATATTTGTTTCTCAAAAGCCATCGGTTTGACCGGAATTTGACCGGAGCTTCTCGGATTTTGGAGAGTGTATTCTGAATGAAAATGTCATTCTAAGATGATCTCAAGAAGGAACCTAAGCCAAATTCTGCTTGGAACATGGTCGAAATCCCAAATCGGCTGAAATTGCCCTTGTTTAGTTTTTACCGGGCTTGGTGCCTTTGCATTGCGTTCTTGTCCAAACGCCGACTGTTCTAGCATATTTGAATGATTCCAAGTCGGTTCCAAGAAAGTTGTACAGTCGGAATCTGGTCGTGTCCTGACTCGTAATTCATTTTCAGCTTTAAAACCCCTCCTTAGCCTGTATTCTCTCTAGACTCCAAAATACCCTGTAGATAAATATCGGAACTAACAAGCAAAAGTTAAATAGACAAACAGTCTAATTTGGTGGGTTTAACTGTGTTTATGATTCATACAATTATGGTCCATCAGATCACCCAACACTTTTAGTTGTTCGTCCCGAACAATGCTATTAAAGGGCGGCACACACTATCTAAGTAAACTTTTAAAATATGAAAGTTAGACTGTGGGACTAGATTTATCCTAATTCATGCATTACTTACTTATTACCAAATTAAACTGTGTAAATAAATAGAAGAAACTTGATACTTGTACCTTCGTGCCGAGATGCAAATTAATTCGGATGTTTCGGGAGATAGCCCTTTAAAGGATCCTGGACTGCATTCTCGGGACCGTCTTGCACTATATGGTTTCCTTGTAGTTTTCTCTAGCACGTGATTCGGTTCGGGTTTCACTGAGTTGAGCCTTTTGATTTCTTTTTGGCGAGGGACAACCTTTTTTTTGTAGTGAATCGGCCTTTGGCCTTTGATTTGACTCTTTGAGTTCTTCACTTTTGTTCGGTTAAAACCTTCACAATTTTGGCCTTTGGCCTTTGATTAGCTCTTTGAGCTTTTGCCTTTTTGTGGCCTGCCTTTTTGTGGCTTGCTAGTCCATTTTCTCAAGCCTTTTTGGGAGGTCCAATCATCGCCCGCAAGCATATGGAAATACCTCCCCGCTCTCTCTCATCCTTGCCGTTTTGCGCGAGTCAAAATGAGGGTCGCTCATTTATTTTCCCGGCTATTAAGACTAGAGATAGGACGGTTTGATTCCCGTCCCGCCTTTTTTTTTTTGCATAAACGCTGCATGGCGGAGATGACTTCAATCTTCTCTGAAACCCGAAGTGCAGCCTCCACTGACTTCGAAAACCATATAGCGAAATTCAGTCCTTTGAGTGCTTGCCAAGCCCCTCTAGGGCAGTTTCTATCAACTCCACATCCCTAGTTTATCTCAGCACAAAGGGACAAATGAGAAGTTACATTCTAAGTTTTTAAACAGTTGAATTTTCACAAGGTAAATGCATGAATTATGATCTATCTTTTTCACATTCTCAAGTTCATATTTTCAAAAAGATAATATTATGGGAAAAGGAAAAAGAAAAACATGTTAATTAACTATGTACACAGGTGGTTCTCACCCCACACTTTTGAACGAAGGCGTGCCTTGCAGCACGACTTAGTTCAAAAGTCATGCCAGCAAATATATACAGGTAATGTGAGAATGAAAAAACTAAATGACAGAAATTAAATGACTGAAAGTAAGATAGGTGTCGGGTTACCTCCCGACCAGTGCATTTGTTTAACGTCGTTAGCTCGACAGTACCTCAATCATGGTTCATAAGGTGGGATCCCATGGGTGTGTGAGGTCGAACTTCCCCACGGCTGACCTTTTGATTCGCCCAAAGAACTCATATGGCAACGGGCTAAGTTCTGCTCTCCCTTGATCCGGTGGTTTCTTCTTCACATATCCCTGAGAAGGCGAGGATTCCTTGACCATAGCTGCTGGTCCATGGAGCCGTGCTCTCTTACTTCTCCTTCCGGGTTTCCATTCCTTTGGCTCATGTCTTGGACGTTTCTTCATGTTTGAATGGGTGGCACCTTTGCAATTCTGGAAGTTTAGTATTGTGCCATTGAACACGAGCGACCTTGAGCTTGTTCCCATGCCAAGCGTCTTCTTTGTGGCAGAGATGATTGGCCATCCTAGAACGAGTGAGTTTTCAGCCGGCTTTTCTTGGCTCATGACGAGTGAGTGCTCCATCTTCGGCTCTTTTGGCTCATGTTTTGCCTCCAACCCCCCTTGCACCTCATCATTGATCACTTCATCTTCAGGGGCTGTGATCCGCATACAAACCGAGGGGACAAGTTGGTGGACTTCTACCACAAGGGCCGGGTCGTTCTCGAGCAGCACTTCAGTGAGGACCGGGCCTGCCGTGATTTTCTCGGTTAGTTCGGCAGTGAGGTCCGGGCATGTCTTGGGTGGTTTGGCAATGAGGTGCTGGACTGGCGTGATTTCCTCGGGCAGATTGGTGATGAGGACCGGGCTTGAATTGAGCAGTTTTTCTTCTAACTCCCAGGGGTAATCTGAGTGGAGTTCTTCTTCAGGCAACCTTGGGTCTTTGTCCTCCTCTTGCTCCAAAGGTTTGCCGACAAGCGTTTTTCCACTCCTAAGAGTCAAGGCACTCACATCTTTCTGCATGATTTGAATGGTTTGTGAAAGGAGTCTGCTGGACTCATTAGCGAGTGCGGACACTGAGGCAACGAGTTGAGAGATGTGATTCTTTAAGTCCTTTGTTTCGGCTTGGTTTTGATGCATAGTAGTATTCAACTGTTGCACAGTACCTGACAATTGCATTAACATGTCCTCAAGAGATTTGTTTGGTCCCTCTTGTTGGTTGCTCGAGCTTGCTTGGTACTGTCCAGCTGACGGGGCGTCCTGGTTGTACTGTTGGTGGAGAGGTTGATAGAATGACTGGGCTAGTTGAGGGACAGCTGGTTGTGTTTCTTGGTATCCTCCTAACATATTTATTTCTGCCGGGTTCTCTTCTATTAATGTTGGGCATGCGTCAGTTTTGTGGTCTGTAGAGCCACAAAACTCGCAAGGTTTTACCGGCACTGGTTGTTTTCGTAGGATTTGAATCATCATCTCCTTTAATTGTTTTATCTCTTCTGGCATAGAGCTCATTGGTGTTTCAGCTTGTGCCACATTCCTTGTTCGGGAAAATTCTTCCTGCCGAGTTGTCTCTTCTCTAAATCGGGCATTTTCAGCAACGTTGGCGATGAGGTTCCTTATGCCGCTCAATGATAGATTCATCATGGATCCTCCAGCTGAGGCATCCAGGAGCATTTTGTCTACGGGTCTTAATCCATCAATGAGGTATTCGATGATGAGTTTCTCGGGCAGTCCAAGGGTACAGCAGCTTCTTTCTAGGTGGTTGAACTTTTCCAGGTAGTCGTACATGGTTTCATTGGGCCCTTGGTTGATGTCTTGTAATTGCCTTCTTACTTGCATTGCCCTTCCTGCCGGGTAATATTTGTCCAGGAATTCCCCTTGCATCTGAACCCATGTTCTGATGCTTCCCGAAGGCAATGAAAGGAACCAGTCGTTTGCCGAGTCAATGAGGGAAAAATAGAACACCTTCAACTTGAAGTCGTCTATACTCACTCGATTGGGTTTTAGATTCTGGCAAATGTCGTGTAAGCGTTGGAGGTGAGTTGTCGCAGATTCTCCATGTGCTCCTGAGAACTTGGGCAAGCTATGGGCCACTGATGCGTTGATGGTAATGTATTCTAGTTCAGGGCCCTCGTATATGCACCATGGTTGCGTTTCGAAATCTGGGGCATTCAGCTCTCCCATCGTAGGTGCGCGGTCGTTGTTATTCCCATAATAGTTGTCAAAGACAGGTTCTTGCCTAGGCATTTGTCGAGGTTGAGGGTGTGGGGGACGTATAGGGGGTTGCACTGGACCAGCTGCATTTCGATCCTTGGGTGGTACTTGGTTTCTTCGAACGGCCTCCCTATTACGAGCTCTTTGGTTTCTGATGAGTTGTTCCGGATCGTCAATAAATGGAGGTGGAGCCTCATTATTTCGATCGTACAGGTTTATCTCGTCATCATCCTGATAGTCATGGTGGCTTCCTTCGCGAGACATGGTTGTTTTGGAGCGAGTATCGATTCAAAGAACTTATCCGATTAGGTAACTAATTCCCCGGCAACGGCGCCAATTTGACAGATGCTTGTCGTCAGAGCAAATGTACAAATAAATTTATAAGTCCGCTACTCGCGACTTCACTACTGGGTAGCAAGTGGTAAGTAGGGGTCGAACCCAAGGGAATTAGGGGGATAAGTTGTTCTTTGAGGGATCGTACAGCGGGGGAGCGTGTTTTTTGGTTGATTGAGGTTTTACTACTAACAGCTAAGTGATTGGTTGGTTGGTTTTGGTTTTTAGTGCGGAAAAGTAAATGACATAAAAGTAAATACTGAAAGTAAAAAGAAGACTTACAGCGGTTGTTGCGTGATCGGCAAGTCTTGCGGAACGTCAGCAGTTGAAAGGGCAGTTTATACTAAGGAAGTAAGTGCAGGTAGTGTTTTAATCTAAGGAAAGCATTCGGTTTCGGGGGCCTTGTATCATAGCATGTTTATCATTGCTCTTTAGTGATCCTGCTAAGTATTCAAACGTGTATCAAGGCCATTTCAAGCGCTCGATTTGCCACACTGTCTAGCCCATTTCAAGGTCGTAGAGCACTTGTTCTATTTAGACTAGCACCCCATTTCAAGGTATACTAGCCTATGTGCATCCATTTGATCAATCATTTCCGATCAAACCAAATGGTGTTTTAGAGAGGTCGAACTCCTCAGATAAGCTTTGCCATTTCAAGCATCCACTTACCCGAGTATGTTCACGAACCCCCACGGAAGAGTTTTGCCATTTCAAGCATCCACTCAACCTTGGAAGTTCTGACCTAATATATGGCACATAGAACAAGTTTTGAACACAAAGAAGAGGCACTAAGAGTATAGCCTAAAACATTTTATGATACAAGTACACCCCTTCAACCGAATGAAGAGTTTAGCTACGAATATCCATAGAGGTGGATACCATAGCTAAGTACTCGAGGGTTTTTGAAAGACAGTAAGTAAAGGAGAATACTCAAGAACCAACAGGAGTATTCTCAAAGACTACTAGAATACTCAAGAACCAACAGGAGTATTATAGATTTCAAACAAAGCTTACAAAAGTGCCAAAATCTAGAGAGATAAGTGTTGTATGGATTGTGGGATGTTGGAATTGTGGATGATTTACAAGTGAAGAGAAGATGTCTATTTATAGGCTAAGGGAGGCAAGGAGAGCCATACACTTGTCAAGGGAGGAGAGGCTTGTGGCTTGAGATCTCAACACATGGCATAAGGAGAGCAAAAGCCATCGGGGTGAGTCACCACTCCAAAAGCCATCGGAAGATATTTGTTTCTCAAAAGCCATCGGTTTGACCGGAATTTGACCGGAGCTTCTCGGATTTTGGAGAGTGTATTCTGAATGAAAATGTCATTCTAAGATGATCTCAAGAAGGAACCTAAGCCAAATTCTGCTTGGAACATGGTCGAAATCCCAAATCGGCTGAAATTGCCCTTGTTTGGTTTTTACTGGGCTTGGTGCCTTTGCATTGCGTTCTTGTCCAAACGTCGACTGTTCTAGCATATTTGAATGATTCCAAGTCGGTTCCAAGAAAGTTGTATAGTCGGAATCTGGTCGTGTCCTGACTCGTAATTCATTTTCAGCTTTAAAACTCCTCCTTAGCCTGTATTCTCTCTAGACTCCAAAATACCCTGTAGATAAATATCGGAACTAACAAGCAAAAGTTAAATAGACAAACAGTCTAATTTGGTGGGTTTAACTGTGTTTATGATTCATACAATTATGGTCCATCACCACTGCACAGTATTATTAGTGGTATTCCAGGCACACTCGTGATGAGTCGAGTTTTCGACTCATTAATAGCCATTTTCACTATAGCTTTGGGTTGATTCCGACGATATTTTGATTTCATTTGATCTTTTACCCTACATTTCTGGTAGAAAACAAGTCCTACTCAAAGTTGAAGACTAGATACGAGAACTTGGGGAAAAATCAAAGATTAGAGCAGAATATGGGCAAAAAGGACTCCCAGCCGACCGACTCAGAATCTCCCCTAAACCAGCCTACCGACTGGATGAAGGACTTAAGGATGCTCTCAACTGCTCACTTAAGGCTGAGCGTCCAACCGGCCGGCTGGAGAAGAGCTATCCAAATGCTTGCCCTCGCACAAAATGAACCGGTCGGCTAAACTTCTCACCCGTTCGGCTGAAGATAAGGGACTCCAAGCGATGGGACCGCTCACTTTGAGTCGGTCGGGTGGCCAATCCAACCGACCGACTGGTCCTTGCCCTGTCCGAGCAATGCAACCGCTCGGTTTGAATCAGTCTGTTGGCCAATCCAACCGTTCGGGTGGACATTCGCAATAGAAGCAAGCTAGATTTCAGCCACCAGCCGACCGACTGGAGTTTTGGCATTAGGCCAGCCGACTGGCTGGACCTGCTACTTCAGGATTTTTACCAGAGCCTATAAATAAAAAGAGGCATGTTTGACCTAGAGAGCTGGCATCTTGGGGTAAAATTTCTAGAAAAAGAGGATCAATCAAGGTCATCAACAAGGATTCAACAAAGGAGAAGTGAAGATCAAAAGGGAGACATTTGGATTAACCATCCTACTTCTTCTATACCTTTTCTATTCTCTTTTGTTGTTGCTATAAACCCTACTCACACCTTGTTGTCTTACATGATGTGTGAGTAGCCTCCTTGTGTTTTGAGGGTGTTGTAACCCTCCTTGGCACTCTTGATCATGTATACACACATTTGATTCAATAATCCATGGTGTTAAATTCATATTTACTATGCTCTTCATGTATGACATGATACTAAGTGTTTGATGAAATACCTAAGTGACATGTTGACCTTAAAACCTAACCTAAGGATCGAATGACCCTAGGAAAGGTTTAGATGTAGTAAATATGGTCATATCTAGTGTTTGTGATGATAAATACATGGATAAGAAGTGAACTAGTCCCTTATGCCTATGATATTTATTGCCTTGGGAGATGTTCGAAGGCTAATAAATGCCATAGAGTGAACCAACATCCTCGAATGAGTGAGGCTCTAATTAAGAGAGCTTGACTAAGAAAAGATTCACATGAAAATTGGTCTACCTTAGCCTAAGCTAGGTTCATAACTATTAGACACCTTGAAGGTGCTCATTTCTTGTATACGTGATCATGGGAAATGCCAAGCAGGGGAATAACCCCTCGAAACTCTCTTTGAATTGATATTACAACCCCTTGAAACCATTTCATTTCTAGTGTTGACTTGAAAACCATCTCATAATTGATTAGTAGGAATAGCCAAGTAGAAAATTTGATATCTCCTAGGGTATAATCCAATTGCTCCCTTGGGTTCGACACCGGTCTTGCCGGTCTATAAATGTTTTGACATACTACCGACCCTCTTTTGCTTGACGTTATTTTAGAGGTCACCAAAAATAGCTTGTCAAATGGCGCCGTTGCCGGGAGTAATGGCTAGATTGTCCATAGGACGAATCATTTAGTACTTCGACTATTCCATGTTTTTCTTTTATTGTTTGCTTTTTAATAACGTTGGTTCTTGAGTTCATTCCACTATCCTCACTTGTCTTGTTTGTTTTCCCCTTGTAGGTGCAATCCGTATATGCCCCCTAAGGCTAAGAAATCTAGCAACATTCTTGATAAAGATATGAACTCCTACCTCATAAGGAGTAAAGCAACCAAGGCTAAGGGATCAACATCGAAAGCTCAAGAGACCACTACTCAAACCATGGAAGAAAGACCACCACCACCTCCTCCCCCTCGACTTCCTCAAGTCACTCATGCTAGAAGGGCCCTCGAATATTATGTAGCTCCCAATGCTTATGGCTACCGATCCCCAATCCTTGTTCTCGCGGTGGACAACCGTGACTTCGACTTGAAGACCTCCACAATCCAAATGGTCCAATCCAACCAATTCTCGGGGAGAGACCATGAGGACCCAAAGTCTCATTTGACTTCGTTTCTTGAGATTTGTGATACTTTTAAGATAAATGGAGTCTCAAAAGATGCTATACACCTAAGGTTGTTCCCCTTCTCACTCACGGGAAGAGCCAAGGATTGTTTAGAAGCCAAACACCGGCCAGCTTTACTACTTGGGAAGAGCTTGCAACCGCATTCCTCAACAAGTATTTCCCTCCACCCAAGACGGCTTACTATAGGAGTCAAATCACAAATTTCACGCAAATGGATGGGGAGACGCTCTATGAAGCTTGGGAGAGATACAAGGAGTATCAAAGACTTTGCCCACATCACTATGTAGATATATGGCTCTTATTTCATACCTTCTACAATGGAGTAGATGGTCCATCGCCGCTTTCAATTGATACCGCCGCGGGAGGAGCCATAATGGATCTTGAAGCTCCATAAGGATTTGAAGTAATCGAGAAGATCACCAAGAACTACTTCATGTGGGCAAGTGAAAGAGGAAACCCAAGAAAGAAAGCAGGAGGATGTGAAGCGAAGGCCATAACCACAAGGGAATATGATTCATTAGCTAAAAAATTGGAAGACCTCTCGGAGCAAGTGGGAAAGTTACAACTTCCGGCGAAGGACCGCTCAATGAGCCAAGGATGCGACATTTGTGAAGTCTATGAGCACGATACTAGCTCTTGCCCTTTGGTTCAAAGGGGTGAGAGTGGAAATAGGTATGAAGAAGCAAATTATGTGGGTGGAAGCCAAAGTAGAGGGTATGATGCTAGTGCCCCTCAAGGCCAAAATTCCCAATCTAATTACACTACCCCAAGGATTTTATGCGCTTGGAGAAATCATCAAAACTTCTCATACAAGACCACAAATCCTACACCTCCCGATTTTGGTCCTAAGCCTACTTCAAACAACCAATCCTTTCAACCGAGAAACCAATTCCAACCAAGGAATCAATCTCAAGGGCACCAATACCAAGCTCAAGCCCAAAAGCCTTATCAACAAGCAAACCATCCTCCTCAACCATCAAACGAGCCCCCAAACTCGGATCTCATGGTTTCTGCGATCCTTGAGATGAGTAAAGAATTGAAGGAAATGAAACAATTCCACCAAGGTTTGCAAACTCATGTCAAGATGCTTGAGAACCAAATAGCCCAATTAGCCGAATCCTCTACGAGAGCACAAAGGTGCCATTGGTTATTCCATAGATGATTTGAAAGGGATAAATCCCAATTTATGCATGCATAGAATTAATTTGGAAGATGATAGTGCACCTACAAGAGAGCATGCTAGGAGACTTAATCCTATTGTTGGTGAAGTTGTGAAAAAAGAGATTTTAAAAATGCTTGATGCGGGAATCATCTTCCCTATTGCGGACTCGGAGTGGGTTAGCCCCATTCATGTTTTGCCAAGAAATGGAGGAATGACGGTCGTTAAAAATGAGAAAGATGAGTTAATCCCAACGCGAACCGTTACCGGTTGGCGAATGTGCATAGACTTTAGAAAACTCAACAAGGCAACTAAGAATGATCAATTCCCACTTCCTTTTATTGATCAAATGTTAGAAAGGCTAGCCAAGCATGCCTATTTTTGCTATCTTGATGGATATAGTAGATTTTTCCAAATCCCTATTCATCCACAAGATCAAGAAAAGACTACTTTTACTTGTCCCTATGGAACATTTTCCTATCGGCGAATGCCCTTTGGGCTTTGTAATGCACCGGGCACATTTCAAAGATGCATGATGGCTATTCAGAGTTTATTGAGGAAATTATGGAAGTGTTCATGGATGATTTTTCTGTCTATGGTTCTTCATTTGATGATTGCTTGGCTAATTTGGCAAAAGTCTTAAAAAGATGTGTTGAGACAAACCTTGTACTAAATTGGGAAAAATGTCACTTTATGGTGCAGGAAAGCATTTTTCTTGGTCATTTGGTCTCCAAAAGAGGAATAGAGGTGGACAAAGCTAAAGTGGAAGTTATTGAAAAATTGCCTCCCCCAAGAGATGTCAAAGGATTAAGGAGTTTCTTAGGCGACACCGGGTTCTATAGAAGATTCATTAATGATTTCTCCAAAATAGCGAGGCATTTGACAAACCTATTATGCAATGACACCAAGTTCCTCTTCGATGGAGAATGCTTGATAGCCTTTGAAACATTGAAGAAAGCATCCCATCATTCAACCTCCTAATTGGGACTTGCCTTTTGAGCTCATGTACGATGCTAGTGACCATGCCATTGGGGCGGTCCTAGGGCAAACAATCGACAAGAAACTTCATGCGATATATTATTCTAGCAAGGTCCTAAATGGGGCTCAAGCCAATTACACCACAACAGAGAAGGAGCTTCTAGCCATAGTATATGCCTTTGACAAGTTTCGCCAATACCTTGTGGGCTCAAAAATCACGGTTTTTCACCGACCATGCGACTATCAAGTATCTCTTATCTAAAAAGGATTCCAAACCAAGACTTCTAAGGTGGATTTTCTTACTCTAAGAATTCGGTATCGAGATCAAAGATAAAAAGGGAGTGGAAAATCTTGGCGCTGATCATCTATCTAGGCTTGAGGGAAATAAAGAGCTTAAAGAAGATACTACCCTTGTTGATGACACTTTCATTGGAGAGCAATTCATTAGGATAGAAGCGGAGTCCCTCCCTTGGTACGCGGACTTAGTAAATTTTTAAGTAAGTGAGATCATACCCCATGACTTGAATCATCATCATCAAAGGTGGAAGTTTTTGCCCGAGACAAAGAGATATTATTGGGATGAGCCATTCTTGTATAGGCTTTGCGCGGATGGAATATATAGGACTTGTGTCGCCGAAGAGGAGATGAGGAATATCCTATACCATTGTCATTCATCGCAATATGGAGGACATGGTAGTGGGGCGAAGACGGCGTCAAAAGTCCTACAAAGTGGATTCTATTGGCCTACCCTATTTAATGATGCGTATGAGTTTGTTAAGGCTTGTGACCAATGCAAAAGATCGGGAAATATTTCTAAGAGGCACTAAATGCCCCAACAAAGTATCCTACCGGTTGAAATATTCGATGTTTGGGGTATGGACTACATGGGCGCTTTCCTGTCTTCGTATGGAAATCTATACATATTGATCGCGGTCGATTATGTTTCTAAGTGGGTAGAAGCCATCGCCTCTCCTACTTGCGATGCCAAGGTTGTCACAAAGCTTTTCAAGAAGATAATTTCCCAAGGTTTGGAGTTCCAAGAACCGTCATTAGTGATGGTGGTCCACACTTTAAGGAAAAACACTTTGAAGCCTTGCTTCGCAAGTATGGAGTAAGTCACAAGGTAGCAACGCCATACCACCCGCAAACAAGTGGGCAGGTGGAGATCTCAAATCGGGAAATTAAGGCAATTTTGGAGAAGATGGTGGGTAGCTCAAGGAAAGATTGGTCATCGAAGCTAAATGATGCATTGTGGGCCTATCAAACCGCATACAAAACCCCCCATTGGGATGTTTCCATATCGCCTTATATATGGAAAACCGTGCCATTTGCCGGTTGAAATGGAATACAAGGCAATGTGGGTAATTAAATTCTTGAATATGGACTTACAAATGGCGGGAGTAAATAGAGTCCTTCAACTTCACGAGTTAGAAGAGATAAGAAATGATGCATATGAGAGCGCTAGAATCTACAAGGAAAAGATAAAAGAATGGCATGACAAAAGAATCATTCGTCGCGAATACAAAAACGGAGATATGCTCTTACCGGGAAAATTAAGGAGCCGGTGGAGTGGTCCTTTCATTGTCCACAAACCTTATGAAGATGGCCATGTAGAGTTGCTCAATGATGAAGGAGATATCTTTAAGGCAAATGGACAAAGGCTCAAACACTATTGTGGACAAACTCGGGATGAGCGTGGTGCAAGTTATTCTTTGACCGACCCATGAAAAGACTACAAATCCGCTTGAGGAGGGATCCTAGCAAAGGACTCCTCAAGTGTGTTTCCTGAAATGAGATTCGGCTCGGTCTTTTCCAAGAAGTTAAACTAGGACCTCACGGGAGGTAACCCGGTTTGTGAGTTGTCAATCTATGCACTAGTAATTCCATATTTGTTTGGTACGCATACATTGAACTTTGAATGTGAACTTGGTGTTAGGATGACCTAAATGCATGATTAGATGTGCTTGGTCTGGAATGGTGGTTGCATGAAATTTCTAGATGGGGGTGACGTCTTAAGTGTGGAGTGTAAGATCCTAGCTTGTTTTCTTTTATTGAAAATTATATGTATGTTAGTGATTTCTTGGTGGAGCATGCCTTGATTTTGTATTGAGTTTTGTTGCGAATCTGGTGGGTTGCTCATTCAATTTGTGGAGTGAAAATTCTTAAGTGTGGAGTGGGGTTCTAGTTTGAATCGAAGGATCTTTGAAATCAAAATTTGGAAAATTGCTGAACTCCAGCTTCCAACCGGTCGTTTGACAATTCCCCTGTTTTCAGCCGACCGACTGGCTATTCCCATTGAGATTCATTCCAATCGCTCGGATGCAGTCGGTCGACTGGAATCTGACCCGACCGGTTGGGTCTCCCACTCGGATTGTATTCAAACCGCACAATTGCTGTCGGTCGGCTGACGAATCAACCGACCAGCTGGTAATTGTTTATCCAAAATACCCATCTCACTTTTCGAACTTCATTCCTTCCCAACCAAATCAATCGACCGACTCCCGCGGTGGCCCCGACCTCAACCACCCACCGCCACAATCATCCCGCCTTCACCTCGTCACAGCCTCGCCTTCATCCTGTCGTCCCAGCTGCACTCCGTCTCCCGTTGGAATCCCCTAAGTCACTCCTCCATTCCAAATCGCCGGACCTACACCCAAGCCTGATCTACTCCGACCACCACAAAAAACACCCATCTGACCTTCCATTCTACTCCATATCCACCCTATTACAAACCCCAAACATTACTTTCATCCACCGCGCCCTCAAATTGCAACCCCAATTTTGCCCAAATCGCCAGCCCGGCCGACCGGCTAAAAATTACTTCTCAGCCGGCCGACCGACTGGTTTCTGCTGTTCCATAAAAACCTCAATTCCCATTCCATTCCAACAATGCGTCTGGTGCTCTTCCTCCAAATCCAAATCTAAGGGCAAAAAAATCTCCCAAGACCCCTCCCAAGGTATCCCCATTAAAAAAGATATGCAAGTGATGAGGAAGCGAGGCTCATTTTCACTCGGAAGAGAAAGCCAATGAGGGCTACACTTAGGGAGCCTAGCTCATCCGCGAGCGAGGAATTTGAGTCACCACCACCTTCTCCCATCCCTCCTCGAAAGAAGAAAAGCAAACCTTCAAAAGGCTCATCCTCCACACCAAAGAAACCAAGGAAGAAAAAGAACCCAACACCTAACACCACTAGAGCGCCTACACCCCCACCTTTGCCTAGCGTTCCTCCTACTAGAGCACTATACCCATCGTGGCGAGTGGTGGTCCATTGGACAGTCCATTGTCGTTTCCTACCCCTTATCCCTTTTCTGAGCCTCTCAAATTCAAAAACTCCAAACACAAAAAGAATCATGAATACATCAATCGGAAGGGGAAGGAAGCCATAACAACTCTCTTCCCCGATATGAGAATCATTGGGAAGCTTGGGATAGCTAACGAGGTACGTATGAAATTGCATCGTAGTGGACTCGATTTCATATTTTTGGATGATCTAGGGTCCTACCAAAGGGTAGTAGAGGAGTTTGTATGCTCATTTGAGAGCTTTAGAGATGTTGATGGATACCTCTTTTGGAAGTTTGTATTGGGGGTAGAGAATTCCAAATTAAGGAGGATACGGTTCAGGATTGGCTCAAGTTCCCTATCCATTTCAATGAGACTTATCGGCACACCGAACACCAAAAGAGTAGATTTTGGAAGGAGATTTTAGGGCGGCAAGAGTGGATTGTTTCTTCTTATAACTCTTCCTGAATCACTGCTCTGGTTTGGAAGGTTATCCACCACATCATCGCCATCGGGATTAATACTCGTAAAGAGCAAGCTTGTGTGGTAACCAGTCCCGACCTCGAGGTGATGATAGCCATTGAGTATGGATTCAGTCTTGATTGGCTTGACATCCTCACCTCCCGATTTGAGAGCTATGTCATAGAGACTTCGAGAAATACCGCAATGGGAGGGGGTTCTTTAATTACATTGATCGCCTTAAGGTGTAACTTCAGCTTTGGCCATGAGGGATGCCCCAAGCCATCCAAGAAAGTCCTTGATATACCGACCATGAAGCATATGCACCTTCTCAAGGCGGATGGAGTAACTTGGGAGGAGGACAAGAAGGAACTTCGGGATTCGGCAAAGAGAAAGAGAGAGGCCTACAAAATAAAGAACAGTCGTTATTGCCTAGCTAACCTCACACCTTCCCCTCCTTCCTCTCATATTCCTTCACCTCCCTCGGCCCCTGATTATGAGGCTCCCATTGCTGAGGAGTTACCTACCGAGGAGCCAGCCGTTGAGAGTGTCCCCCGTGCTAGTGGGGCTGAGTGGCGCAAGAGAGTCTCCTATGACATTGCTGATTTGAGGAGTGGGCTGGCTAGTCTAGAGGCCTTTGCTAGAGAGGAGGCTTTGAGAGCTCGCCAGGAGTCGGAGGGGCTCCGTGCTACATTGTTATCGGCGATCAGAGGCTCAAGTGCTCCCATTGGTTCTCCTCCGGTTGATCCAGAGCCTTATGTCCCTCGTGCCGCCTCTCCCTTGCACTCTACGCCATCTACTAGACCCGAGGAGGCGGGTGCGCCTTTTACTGATGCTATGGAGGAGGTCGATGGAGCTACCACTAGAGAGGCCACTACGGGAGGCGATGATGCTACCACTAGAGAGGCCACTCCGGGAGGCGATGATGCTACATCTTGAGCTTGTATTGCATTTTGATCATACATGTATCGATGTTTGGATGCTTTCTTGCTTAGATCATGTGCTTGGATGTTAAGTTGCCTTTTGGCGCAATTTTGGATGATGTATGCTATTTCTATGTTATGCTCTTGACTTATCTTTGGTTGTATGCTACATTCTTATGATATTGAAGGTGTTTTACCATTTATGTACATGATATATATACATGTTCTTCTCATGCAAATTGCACCTTCTTTATCTACACATGCAACCAAAAGAATACTTCTCATTCTCAAGAGTTATATCATTGGATTGTTGACCCGTTCTTCAAACGAGGGGAGTTCCTATGCGCCATTGCCTTTATTTATCATTTTTTTGCGCTTAAGAACTAAGCTTGAATTAAGTGTGGAGTGGGTTAATGCGCATAGTTCACATGCTTCCATGCCATACATATCATTTTTAGATGGATACTTGCGTCTTTTGCACCTTATCCCTAACATGAGAGTGCTTTTAACCACATAGGATTGTGCCTATCAACTCAAAATCCCTATAAATCACATCTAGCCTATTTGTCACATTTATTAGATCTTGAACTTAGAACCGACCTAGTCCCTTGAATGTGCTTGTGAGTCAATATAATTGCTATCATTTGTCTATCTAATTTTCTAAGTATTTTCATTGAAATACCTTGGATTAAGTTTTAGCAAACACTTTTAAAAAATTTCACGAAAAACTTAAGGCCTTTTGGATGCTCCTTGGTGACTTGAGTTCTTCTAATTTAGTGCCTTGCTAATGATTGTTCCCCACGCTTTTCATACATTCCTTAAACATATTGTCAAGTTTTAAGTGTCGAGTCAAAAGAGGGCGAAAATAGGCCCCAACAAAAAAAAAGCTTCGTTTTCATGGTCAAAGAGGGCAAAGCCCCGACTAAAAACTTTCTCGAGTACTAGAGAAGTTTTGTTGGAAAAAGATACAAATGCCGGGGGTTAGGAAGAAAAGTCACCCCTCGAAAGCATTTGTAGGCCAAAGGCCAGTTTAAAAAGAAAATAAGAAGCACTTAAACTTTACTTTACGTTCTTCCATCATTCTACTTTTGTGCGAGATTCATCATTTGCATTTTGTGCTAGTTGGATTAACTTTTGGACGATCCTTGTGCTTGCACGGGAACTCTCAATTGGTCTATGCCCATTTTCTAAGAACTCATAAGTGTCGAACTCCTCTTCCCTTATGGATTAAGGCTTAAACTTAAATGCCCGAGACTTGGGAATGAGTTCCATGTCGCGAACCAATGGACTAGCCCTAGCTAGCATAGGTGAGCGATTGACACTCTTTTGTGCAAACTAAACTATGCCTCTATTGTATTGCCGTGAAAATGAGTAGATCATTGGATGAGACATTTGATAGCCCCAACATTGATGATGTTGAATGCACAACCTCATGGGTACTCAAATGGTTCAAAAGTCCTTTTGATGATAATGTGACGGTAATCGTGGTTTGGGGTGAGGGATTTGTTTTGAGAAATCCTCACCTTGGTTGAGCACTCTTGCATTCATTCTCATATGTTAGGTGCATATGGGATTTGTGAGTATTTCCTTTTCTGAAAACTCTCACGAGACTATAACTCGTCCACTAGGGTAGCCTAGGGGTTTAAAGGCTTAATGCTTGCGCTAAATGCATTTTTAACGCCTATGAAAAGGAGCTAGTTAGGATGTACATACCTTTCAATAACATGTTTAGAAATAATGATCGAGACCTTGTGGAAGCTAGTGAGGCAAATAGACGAAAAACATAGCACCACTAGCATTTCGTCATCTGCATGACCTTGACATATTTTCATACTTTGTTCGGGACGAACAAAGCTCAAGTGTAGAGTGTCGATGAGTCGAGTTTTCGACTCATTAATAGCCATTTTTCACTATAGCTTTGGGACGTTTCTGATAATATTTTGATGTCATTTGACCTTTTACCGTACATTTCAGGTAGAAAACCAGTCCTACTCAAAAAATCAAAGATTAGGGAAGAATATGGGCAAAAAATGGCTCCCAGCAGACCGGCTCAGAATCTCCCGTGAACCAGCCGACTGGCTGGATGAACTTAAGGATGCTCACAACCGCTCATTTTGAGTCGATCGGTTGAGCGTCCAACCGGTCTGCTGGAGAAGAGCTATCCAAATGCTTGCCCTCGCACAAAATGAACCAGTCGTCTAAACTTCTCAACCGGTCGGCTGAAGATACGGGACTCCAAGCAATGGAACCGCCCACTTTGAGTCGGTCCGGTGGCCAATCCAACCGACCCGCTGGCCCTTGCCCTGCCCAAGCCTTGCAACCGCTCGATTTGAGTCAGTCGGTTGGCCAATCCAACCGGTCGGCTGTACATTCGAAATAGAAGCAAGGTGGATTTTAACCACCAGCCGAGGCTGGAGTTTTGGCATTAGGCCAGCCGACCGGCTGGATATGCTACTTCAGGATTTTTACCCGAGCCTAGAAATTGAAAGAGGCATGTTTGACCTAGAGAGCTGGCATCTTGGGGTAAAATTTCCAGAAAAAGAGGGTCAATCAAGGTCATTAACATGGATTCAACAAAGGAGAAGTGATGATCAAAAGGGAGACATTAGGATTAACCATCCTACTTCTTCTATACCTTTTTTTATTCTCTTTTGTTGTTGCTATATACCCTACTCACACCATGTTGTCTTACATGATGTGTGAGTAGTTTCCTTGTGTTTTGAGGGTGTTGTAACCCTCCTTGGTACTCTTGATCATGTATACACACATTTGATTCAATAATCCATGGTGTTAAATTCATATTTACTATGCTCTTCATGTATGATATGTTACTAAGTGTTTGATGAAATGCCTGAGTGACATGTTGATCTTAAAACCTAACCTAAGTATCGAATGACCTTAGGAAAGGTTTAGATGTAGTAAATATGGTCCTATCTAGTGTTTGGGATGATAAATACATGGATAGGAAGTGAACTAGTCCCATATGCCTGTGGTATTTATTGCATTGGGAGATGTTCCAAGGCTAATAAATGTCATAGAGTGAACCAACATCCTCGAATGAGTGACGCTTTAATTAAGAGAGCTTGACTAAGAAAAGATTCACATGAAAATTGGTCTACCTTAGCCTAAGCTAGGTTCATAACTATTTAACACCTTGAATGTGCTCAATTCTTGTATACGTGATCATAGGAAATGCTAAGGAGGGGAATAACCCCTCGAAACTCTCTTTGAATTGATATTACAACCCCTTGAAACCATTTAATTTCTAGTGTTGACTTGAAAACCATCTCATAATTGATTCGTAGGAATAGCCAAGTAGAAAATTTGATATCTCCTAGCGTACAAATCAATTGCTCCCTTGGGTTCGACACCGGTCTTGCCAGTCTATAAATGTTTTGACATACTACCGACCCTCTTTTGCGTGACGTAATTTTAGAGGTCACCAAAAATAGCTTGTCATCTCGTCTTTTATATCTGCCGAGGATAGATGATGAGGTGGAGGAGTTTGGGGACGACGATGCGCAACAGACAAGACCTAGTCATACTTATCGTCAAGATTCACATATGATACCTGAGAATGTAAGTTTCCATTACTTGTTTAATTATTTATGAATAAGAGTCAGTGATCAGTTCACTGACTTACAATTTGAATGTATTTTACATATACATGGTTACGTCATTTGTGCACGTAAAGCCAACTCGTACTTCCTCAACTCCATGGATAATTATTCGCGGAGGGGACTTTATGAAATATTCCACACCGTGTATACGGAAGTGTTTGTTGTGACTGATATTGTGGGTGTTGATCCATATGCTATTACTCTCGATATATGTACTTTGTATACACACTTAATTAATTTGAATGATGGACAATTGCTAATTTAATATGTTGATTCAAGCGATGCAGTTGATGATGATAACGGAGGAGAGGAGGATTAAGATACACATGTTGAAGAGCAGATGGATGATCATGCTTCACAGACAGTGCGCAGAGGCGAGCGCGAATGTACGGAGTCACGATTTTCTTATATACGCAACATGGGGAAGAGGCCACACAGAGGGCAAGGTGGTAATTGATCAGAAGAATGAGGCTTGTGTTATCATGATTTGTCACGATCCTGGTGGTTTTTTTTTCATGTGATGGATGTTTTTGTGAACTTGAATAGTTGAATACTAGGTTTTGAACTTTTCTTCATGGTTTGAACTGGAAATTTTAATTGAAAGTAAACAACGTCAACTTGAACACATAACCTTAAGGAAAGATGAATTACAAACAACATAGATGGTTTAATTCGGGGTATCGAGTTGACAAGCATGTTTGTTGTGACCAACTTCTTGGCAGTTTGTGCATCGCTGAATTCGCGGGGTCGGTGTTGATGAAGACGCTACTTGGCTGCTGGATTCCCCTAAATGTCTCTGGTCCATCTCGTTACGCCTTCGTCTGGTTGGGGGTCTGCCAGCTTTCGTACGTTTATATCTTCAGAATTTTGTTGAAACGTTCTAAAGCATTTGTAGTCATTGAGCCCCATCGAAATCCACGGTGGTCGAACGCCTGTGTCCATAGTTCTACATCCATATCTACCAACTATTTGCGAGCAAGTGGCTTATCATGCACTAGTTGCAAGAGCTCTGAAATCTCTCCTTGAACTTCAACTCCTTCTCATATGCCACATCGCCAAGTTTCTTTTTCAAAACCAGATCTTTAACCTTCGTCATGAAGTTGCTTTGCAAGTGACGAACGCGTACACGATGGTATGCCATAGGCTCCTGCCATTCAGGTTCACGCATGGCAGCCAATATTCCATTGTGACTGTCAAAGACGACGACAACCCCTCCCGTTGGGTCACTCCTTCCCGGATACAAGTCATAAACCACTTCCAGTTGGAAGTGTTTTCGCTCTCCACAAGCGCAAAGCACATCGGCAGTATGTGGTTGTTCACGTCTAACACGATACCAACCACATACTGTCGATGCCAACCAACAATTTCGCATTGTACTTCCCGTACATGTGCGTGCCGTCAATTGATAATAAGGGACGACAGTGCTTGAATGCATTCAGCAAAAGCTCAAAAATACTATTTACCTACATGGTACCATGATCGAGTGGTGTTACATCCCACTTAACAAAAGTTTCGGGACTAGAATCCTTAAAGCCTGCATCAAATGTCGCAGCCTGTTGAATGATTTGTCCCATTTGCTGAACAAGTTGACCAGCGCTTTCTATTGTGCTTGTCATGCCTTCAGATAACTTATTTCATACCCATAATCTCGCCGAATTTAAATCCGTCTCTATCCGGCGGAGAACCTCGTGTTTTCACTCATCGCATTATTCCACATCTCCCTCGCTATGTAATGCGCGTTCAAGTGGATGTTACTTTGTATGATGCTGTTGTTATGGAATATGTGGTCCCCTCCGTACTTGCGGACTATCCAGTAACCTCATCTTCATCCTTTCGACATTCTAAAACCATTTTAATAGTGTCAGACTTTCTTACCCTATACTCCACCCGATTAACAATTGAGTATTTCCGCACAACAAGTACGACATCCTCTTTTTTCCATAAAGTAGTACCATTTTCAAGTGACGGGAGTGAGGATGGTGGACCCTCACATTCTCATCGAATGGTCGATATGTTTCCCGTTTTGAGATATCAGAAAAACCCGAGTGATCCCAGACGATCCGATCTTGAAATATTTCGGAATCTGGATTTTTGGCAGCAGCATTCTCCAATTCCTCTATTTCAGCACAGTCATACTCGACTATTATTGGATTATCCAATGTTGCCAATGTGGACATATACACGTCATCGGAATCATCATTCACGTTAGATGTACAATGGTAAGAACAATAAGAGAGATGGTTGAATTGAAGAGAGATGCTTGAGTTGTGTGTTTAAAATGATGAAACTAAGTTTGATTTTATAGTAGAATGATACCGGTTACCCAGGAACCTGGAACATCATAATATCGGTGTTGCAGGAACCGGTAATCGTTTAGTACCGGTTTACTAGGAACATGTATCAATGTTATTTTCGAAATGAAGTTTTGTTTTGTAAAAAACACGATTCAAACTTTAATACATCATATTAAGAAAAATTGAACTAAAAATATCATAGATAGTTTAACTCTAATATTTAATTGATCAATGACATTTGTTGTGACCATCTTCGTAACAACACGAGAACCGATTTCCAGGAGAACCGGCATCATTTAAAGAAATTTACGTTGCTATTGTAAGGTAGTTGACCACAGGACTGGAATCTAATATATACAATGCCCACGATTCCATTACCTGTGAGATCAACTACCCTACAATGGTAACGAAATTTCAATCATGCAGGTACACCGATAAGAAGAGAGAGGATTGAATTGTGTGTTTAAAATGATGAAATTAGGGTCGTATTTATAGTACAATAATACCGGTTTCACAGGAACTGGGAACAATTAATACCGGTTTCCTGGCAACCGAGAATATCTAATCCTGGTTTCTCGGAAACCGTTATTTTCTCATCTAGTCAATTCCCAACCGGGTCCGTCGTCTCTGAAAAGCCTGTTCGATGGGAATCTTTTGTTGTAGAAGGTACCGGTTTCCCGTTAACTGGTATTCTTTAAGTTTAGTCACATCCCAACTGGATCCGTGATGCCCCGACCAACTCTGAAAAGCATGTTCGACTAATATCGATTTCACTGAACCTGGTATTAAGTTATTCCGATTGCTGTGAAACCGGTATTCCGGTTGGATGCCATGCTGACACGGAAGGGGTTCGGTTGGTCCACGTAGGCCTCGAACCGGACCACATCAGCTTTTTATAAATCCCAATTCCTATGAAACCGGTACTAATAAAAATCAGCATTACCGGTTTCTATGCTACCAAGATTACAAAAAAAATAACATTACCGGTTACTGGAGAACCGGCATTAACCAAAATGGGGTATTCTGGATATTTGAGTTTCAATTCATGCAAATGGGATATTTGAGTTTGAAAATGGGTTACATTGGATAGAAACTCACCCTGCAGCCACATTGCTTCCTTAACATCATCACACAAAGTAATATATTCAGACTCAGTAGATGAAATGGTGACAATAGTTGCAAATGTGATTTCCTGGACACACAACATGTATCAACAGTAAAGTAAAATGCAGTAGTAGATTCCCTTGTATCCCTATCTCCTCCAAAGTCCGCATCAACATAGCCTACCAGTTTCACATCTTCGGTTCTCCTTTTATAGCACAAACCAACATCTAAGGTACTTCTTATATATCCAAACACATGTTTTAAGGCCAACCAATGCTCAGGTCTAGAATTGGACATAAATCTACTCAGCAGTGAGATAGCATAAGATAAGTCGGGTCTTGAACTAATCATGGCATACATGACAGATCCAAAGCATTAGCATAAGGTATATGTTCCATTTTGGCAAACTCAACATCAGATTTAGGACTTTGTGACTTGGACTAAATAAAATGAGGAGCTAATGGCATTTGTACAGTTTTACAGTCAAGACTACTGAACTTAGAGACTATTTTCTCTAAATAAGGTCTTTGATGTAGTTTCAGAAAACATTTGCTCCTATCTCTATCTATTACCATGCCCAATATTTTTCTTGCTTTACCTAAATCCTTCATATCAAACTCTTAGTTTAACTGTGATTTCAATACCTTAATTTTCTCAACTGACTTACTTATAAACTGGCTCATTTTCATCAGATGCATAATTGCTTCTAACAAATCCTAGTGTCAAGACATATGAATCAAATCTTTTATACCACAGTCTAGGACTTTGTTTCAAGCCACACAAGGATTTTTTTTCTTTCAATAACAGGCATGCTCAGGAAATTTCTTATCAATAAATCCAGAAGGTTGCTTCATGTAAATTTGTTCATCTAGTTCTCTATGCAGAAAGGCAGTCTTAACATCTAGTTGTTCAAGTTCTAAGTCATGTATAGCAACCAAAGCAAGCATGATCCTAATAGTCTTAAACTTGACAACATGTTCAAAAATTTCATGATAATCAATACCTGCCTTCTGTGTGAAGCCTTTTGCAACCAACCTTACTTTATACCTTGGTGGATCTTTTTTCAGTCATCCCTTCCTTTATCCTGAACAGCCACCTGTAATCAACCAACTTATGGTGTTCTGTCTTTTAACCAGAACCTAAGTGTTATTTACCTTATGAGAATCTATCTCTTCCAACATGGCCTTTTTCCACTTCTCACTATCGTTACCCTCAATGGCCTCTTCATAAGTATCTGGCTCATTCTTCACTTCCTTAGCAGCTATAAGGGTAGGGTACACTAGATCAGCTTGGGAAGCTGCCAGTCTGCTAACTCATCTTGGGTAGCAGCTTCATATTCCTCCAACTGATCTGCATTTTCTTCATACTGAGCAGGTTCATTCTTGCCATTGCATGGTTCCTGTTGGGGATTATCTTGTTCCTCATGGTGCTCTACATGTCCTGTTTCCTTATTAGTTCCATGGAGATCACCATCAAATAAGGTCTTATCAGATCCTGGGGTATGGGAAGGCTCACTAGAGGTTTCACTGTTACTCTTATATGGGAAAGATTTATCATCAAAGATAACATCTCTACTGATCAGAATTTTAATTCCCCTAGCATTTATATCCCACAACCTGTAACCTTTAGTACCCATGGACCTCTGATATCGCAAGAAAACACACTTGGTTGACTTGGGATCCAACTTACCTTCCCTATTATGAGCATAAGCATTACATCCAAAAAAATTTAATTTCCTAAGGTATGGTTTCTTACCATTCCAAAGTTTCATAGGGAATTTAAAATCAAGCATCATGTTAGGACTTTTATTAACAAGATAAGTAGCAGTATAAAGAGCTTCACCACAAAAGGACTTCGGTAAATCAGAAGTGAACAACAAGCATCTCAATTTTACAAGTAAAGTCATGTTCATTCTTTCAGCCACTCCATTTTATTGTGGAGTTAATCTAACAGTCTTATGTCTCAGAATGCCATGCTCATTGCAAAAATTGTCAAACTCAGCATTACAAAATTCCAAACCATTATCAGCCCTTAAAGCCTTAACCTTTTTATTTGTCTGATTTTCCTCCAACAATTTCCATTCTTTAAACTTAGTGAAAGCTTCACCTTTAGTCTTTAACAGGAAGGTCCATGCTCTCCTAGAGTAATCATCTACAATGCTCAGAAAATATTTATTCCCACCATATGTTTCATTATACTCAGGTCCCCACAAATCAGCATGTATATACTCTAAAATTCCCTTACTTGAATGAACTCCACTGGTAAATTTCAGCCTGTGCTGTTTGGCCAGAACACATGGTCTACAAAAGGGCAGCCGAGTGACCTTTTCAGCAAGGATATGCTTATTCAGGCACTCGAGCCTTTTTGACTCATGTGTCCCCATCTAAGATGCCGCTTTATAGTTGCATCTTCACAAATAGTAGGACAAGCTTCCGCTCTGCGCAACAAGGCTTTTGGTCATCCAAGTCGGTTCCTAACATTACCCTGCCCTCGAAGACCGACCTTGTCCCCAAGGTCAAAAGTTGGGCTTCGTTGCTTGCCGGTCATCAGTGCGTTGTCTCTGATCGACGTCCCATAGCGGCCTGTTAGATCTTCCTTTGGTTGAATGACGTCCCATACCATCACCACCTAGAGGCTCCTTTTAAGTTCTAATAGAAAGTCGGCTTTCTTGGGTAGGCTCCAGTAATGCCCCACATATGATCGTAACCTTTGCATGGCTAGTCTTCCGAACATTCTTCCGCACTGCACTGATTAGGTCTTTCCATTTATATGATCGTGACAAAAGTCGGTCGCAGCGGCACTAGACGCTCGCTCTTGGAAGCTTCACTCTGGCCTCTTTGAAATGAGGTAGCCCTCTCCCAGGTCGCTCCTTCTAGGCGGCCCTTCCAAGATCGTCCACGTTGGCCCACTCAAGACGCTCACTCTAGACGGCTTCACTCTAGCCTCTTTGGGCAATTAGGTAGCCCTTTTCCAGATCGCACCTTCCGTGTTGGCTCGGATACAATATGTTAGGGATTTGACTTTTCCATCCTCAGATACTCACTGGTTTCGCCCTCCCATGGGCTCGTCAGGGAAGCGGGAACAACTCCCGACCAGTGTAGTGCCCAGATCGACCTTGCCGATGGTAGACGGCAATGCCTTTGTGGCACGTACTTTGAATGTTTACTGTTCCCCCACCCGCATTAAGCGCAACTCGGTGAGTATTTGTCCGGGGCCCTTGTGTCACACCCATGGAACTTTCGCTCTGCGCAACAAGGCCTTTGGTCATCTGAGTCGGTTCCTAACAGATTGCTTCCATGCAGGGGCGGAGCCAATAATCCGGCTAAGACGGAAAAAAATGTGCTTGCTTGGTACTAACAAAAATAAAATATCACCACTTACCACAACAAAATAGTATGTATGGTGTGAATTCATCGACAACCAATGGACAAGTCAATAACTAAATATAGCTGGACAAAAAAGTTGGTTGCATATCATCACCGCATTAGAATGATCACATTAATTTGGCTTTCATCAAGTCTGATTTTTGGTTGCTGTTTCTAAAGCTCTCTTATACTAGCTTGAGGAAGGTTAGAGAAATTTTACATAATCTATGAGAAATCATCAGGACTGAATGTTAATTTCAACAAAATCAGAAATGATGGTCAGCAACAATACTCAGCAGGATATTCTCACCAACTTCTGGGTGTTAAAATAGTTAGCAGTCACTCTAAATACCTGTGATTACCCAACTGTTCAATTTCGTAATCGATCACAAACGTTTTTCAGGGCCTTCTTGATAAACTATGGAGCAAAAAAGAGGTTGGAAGTCTCTCACTTTGTCTCAAGGGGGCAGACAGGCGGTGCTTAACGCAATCCCACAGTATTGGTTTGCTTGCTTCCTGATAAAGTTATGTCAAGAAACTACTGCTGGTGGTCTCAGTCAGGAAGGCAAAGAGGAGTCCATTGGATAAAAAATGCAATTATAAGACAAGCAAATTAGGAAGGAGGGCTTTGGATTTTATAACTTCAAGTATCTTAATTTAGCTTTTCTAACAAATCAATGCTGGAGATTGGAAAAGTTCTATTGGCAAGCAGACTTCTCAAAGCTCCCAAATTCTCATATGCCCCTATCACAACTAACCCTTCCCATGTCTGGCGAGATGCTTTACCAAAGGCAGCCAACGAGATCTTGTAAGTTGTAACAGGGGGGACTTGACATGGAAACTGAACTCTTCTGGTGTATTAGATTTGAAATCAACATATAAATATTTGCATATGGTTTATGTTGAAGAATATTCTGCTATCGGATAAAACAAAAATGGCTAGATTTTGGAAACGTATATGGAACCTTCCTATTCCTCATATTTATTTGGAGAGGATACTCCCGACAGATAAACAGTAGTGGGCTGGCCGGGCTGCAGTCCAGGTAAAAATCAGGCTCAATATTTTTTTGTAAGTTATGCCGTGTCGATTTTCTTTCTGTTCTCTCTCCTTGGCCGTCGATGTCGTCTTTACTCAAACACCTCCCATAGTGGATGTATAAGGTGCCGCCTTTGAACTCAATCGTATGGTCTGAGCCGTTGGGTTGGTTGGATTGTGCAGAACTGAAGATGAGTCGAATTGATTTCGGGTCTTTCAAAGGGGAGGGTTATGTTAGTAGATGTGGAGATAGTTTTTGTAAGTTGATTTACGATAATTGTGTCACTTTGGAGTTTTATTCCACTGCATGATGCCGATTTTGAAGGTTTGAGTTGTTTTGTAGCTTCTCAATAAAAGTCTGCAACACCAGCCTCTTCAAAACATACAGACTATACAGTTAGTGATGTTGCAGTTTTATTTGTATCTCTATTATTCTTTGTTTTCTCAGGACTTCACCCTTCCAGAGAGGATAGAAAACTATAATCCAATGCCTAAGAAGCTGTTTGTGTAATAAGTTTTCGAACAACTATATTGGTTTGTATCATTGTCTGGATTTGAATGGTGTCATATTTTATGATGTTGTTGATGTTGACTCTCTGTATTTATCGTCATTTCATGAATGTGTGTGACTGATGTCATTCGTTAGTTGTAGTAAATTTCAATGTGTCGCGTACCTGTGCAATTGGACAATTTCAGGATAAAATTTAGCTAGTTATATTATGTGTTTTTACCGGATTAGTTTAGAAGTTCTATTAATAAGTTGTGATTTTTATAAAAGGCGTGAGGGTTAGCCTTTTATTGGGTGATCGGTCGAATTCTTGACCGATTATTCACTTCATTCGATGATGAATTAGGTTTGTTTTCCGGACATTTTGTTAACATTTAATCTCTTTTCTAGTGTTTCAGGACACTTTTGGATTGATCCAAAGTAAAGCAAAGCATTTGGGGAAGATTTGGGCAAAAACTGGACAAAACAGGGCAGACAGACCTTTGCGACGTATTTTGCATGCCCAGAGAGCATATCGTGTCCAAATGGGTCAACATATAGCTTGTTAGAAAGCTATCTCAAAGGCCTACAACTTTTTAGTTTACACAAAGAGCAGATTAGATGGTTTAGACAACTAAAACGACAATAGACGTCAGACCCAGTGACACCACGACTGTCACGTGCGTCACGGACCCGTCTCAGAAGGGTTGCATCTGCCATGTCCCTTGACAGCCCATGACACACCCTCTGTCACGGGCCCATCATCAATTTGAGCTATAAATAGCAGTTTCGGACCAGTTTTTGAGGACGCTGACTTTGTGGATTCTTTATGGGGTTTGATATCCCGCCTATTATCTCCTTTACTCTTCTGACACTAATACCCAAAGTCCCAAATGTCACTATGGTGTCCCAGCTTCGTCCGATAAGTGTTTGCAATTTTGTCCATAAAATTGTTTCGAGGCTTATCAACTCTCGTCTGAATAATGTTCTTCCTAAGGTCATCACCAACGAGCAAGCAGGCTTCATGCATGGTCGTACCATTCATGCGAATATTGGTCTTGCCCATGATCTCACTCATGAGCTCAACGCTAAAACTCGGGAAGGGAATATTATTATTAGCATTGACATGGCCAAGGCTTATGACAAAGTGTCTTGGTGTTTTCTTCTCTCTATGTTCAAGCATCTCTGCTTCAATAAGGCTTGGTGCGACCTCATATTCAGGTGCATCTCCAACTGCTGGTATAGTGTTCTTTGGGGAGGGAAATGCATGGCTTCTTCAAATCCTCCCAAGGGGTTCGCCAAGGCGGCCCTCTGTCCCCCTCCCTATTCCTAGTGGCGATGGAAGGTTTTTCCCGGAAATTTAATCATGCAGTAGAAACTGGCGGCTTAGTTCCTTATAATGGCAAATGCAACACCCTCCGCATCAACCATCTTCTTTATGCGGATGACCTCTTTCTCTTCACAAATGGTTCAAAAAGGTCAATGCTTCGTCTTCAGGCCCTTATTACCGACTTCTGCAATCACTCAGGGCAGGCTTTCAATCTCCAAAAAACCAAGATTTTCTTCTCCTCCAACATTAGAAATGACCGGAAATCTTCCCTCCTGCAGCTAACCGGTTTTAGTGAGGGTACTTTCCCCATAACCTACCGTGGGGCTCCTCTCTTCCGTGGTGCTGCTAAAATAGAGTTCTTTGATTACTTGGTTGATAATGTTCGAGCTAAAATTGCGGGCGTGATAAGGAATATCATCTCGCTTGCAGGTTCTGTGGTCTTGGTTAACTCGGTCCTTAGCGCCATGCCCATGCATGTGATTGCATCCCTCCCGGTGCCTAAGACCACCCTGCGGCGTATTGAGAGCATCATGAGCAACTTCATTTGGGACCAAGGGGCCTTCAAGCGGCGGCATTGGATTAGTTGGCATCACCTTTGTCGTTGTTAGGGAGCTTGGGGCTTGGGCATAAACTCCCTTTTTGATATGCAGATGGCTTTTAAAGGTCCTTTGTCTCAGCTAACTCCTTATGGGCTAGATTCATGCGGAGTAAATACAGTATTGGATCTAAAGGTTCTCCAGCGTGGAGGACTTTTCAGCAGCTCATCCCGCACGTCAAATAGCAGTGTAAATGGCTTCTAGGCAAGGGTGATACCCATGTAGCCTCTTGATGTGAGTTCATAGGCTTCACCGCCCCTCAGGATATCAGCCTTTTAACTATGAGAGAAGTACTCCATTCCCCCAGTCACAAGGCAGCCCTTTGCAGCGACATGGCTCCTACTCTCTGGCACCATGTGGACTCCATAGTAATTTCTAATGCCCCGGATCGTCTCATCTGGGCAGGAGCTTCCGATGGTGCGTTCTTCCTCAAGGTGTTTAGGCGCTCTTTCCAGACGCACTCCCCTATCATGCCTTGGACCAAAACTCTCTGGTGCCCCTGGCTTCCTCCGAAGGTGGCTATCTTCATGTGGCTGCTTTTCCATCATGTTATCCCCACTGATGATCGTGTCCGGGCTCTAGGCATCCCCATTGTGTCTCGTTGCTATTGCTGTCACAACACTCATAAAAACAACCGACATCTGTTCTTTAAAGGGCATTGGGGCAAGCCCCTTTGGGATTTAAAGCATCATGACAGGGGCATCCCGAGGTGTTACTCTATGGCCAGTCTTTTGCAGCACTTCCCTCGTAAGAAGCCTTCTATAGTTACCAGCTGCATGGACCTCGGGCTCCTTTGCTGCGGCCTTTGGGACATCTGGGTGAACTGCAACCGCTTGCGACATGGCGAGGCCCCCTCTCCCATTATTTTGTCTCTCCGGAACTGGGCTGATAACCTTTATTTGAGGCTTCCCATCAAGTTTAAGATGGTTGGGACTGCTCCTTTGATTTCTCGCTCGCTGCTCCTCCCTTCTAGTAGACCGATTGGTTCTTGGAGAACTTACAAACCGGGGTGGAATGGTGCTATGCTCTCTATTGGTATTGCTGTCAAACCCAATGAGTGTCATGGCGGTGCCATCCTTCGTAATCATCCGGGGACCTTTCAAGGTGCTTTTGCCTCCTCCTTTGCCAAATCATCGGACATTCAGGAACTCTTTTGCTTCACTTCACTGGCAATGGAACAGCTAAGGGTTTCTCGTTGGTCGATCTGCCATCTCCAAAGCTCTCATCATCAGACTACCCTCCTGAAGCCTGCGGTGGAACATGATAGGCCATGGGACTTAACCTACACATACCGGCGGCTTCTCTCCCACACCAATGGTCTGTCTGCTACCCAGGTCTGCCCTGGACAAAATAATCCAGCCCTTGCGCTTGCTTACAGCGGATTAGATGGCCTTCTCTCGCTCAAAGACCTCCCTCGTGCCGTTGTGCATGGGCTGCATGGGGACGGTTTTGGGCACTTCTGCATTGGTCCATCCTGCACCTGCACTGGTCTTCTCTCTATCCGTGATGACGCGGTCACTCGCTCCAGGCGGTCTCCTGGCCTCCACAACCTTATTTAATCATACTTGGTTATGTTCCTTGTAGGCCTTGTCCCTTTTTTGCACTCGTTTCAGTGCAGCCTTTCTGTACTCGTTAATGCTATAACATAAAGCCATTTTTCGTAAAAAAAGGACGTTGACTTTGCGGATCAATTTTGACCTAGATTGAAGAAGGAGGACGACTAAGAGCTCAAGAAAGACCAAGATTTGAGGCTGCTCTTCATCAAAACACGGTTTCCTCGTTTCTAATCTTTTCATATATATATATATATATATATATTTGTGGTTGATAGCCATGAATCGTGAGTAGTCGATTTATTCCAGGATCCTACGGATCTCGTGCTTGTAACCAACTCTTCATGTGATTTACAGAAACGCTTTCATTATTGCAATTCAAGTATTCAATTCTACTACGCTTAATTTTATTGTTCTTTCACGTTATACATTGGTTTGATGTTTTCTTGTATGAACGAATTTAGGTTAAACACCAAAAGATGGATGGCTCCGAGGTAGTTAACTTGATCAAGTAGAATTGATGTTAGGTCGTAGTAGCTATGCTTATAATATATGACATAATAGAGAGTTAATATTAATTGTTTCGCTAAACTACGGTAGATACGCTGGTAGTACGTAGGTATCTGTAAGTACAAACTGCGCGCATCCGCGGCGATGGTATAACAAGTACGTAGTGGAATGGTTAGTATTTGGAAAACCCTAGGCTCAATAAATCGAAATTGTTGATAATCCGTGAATGGGCGACGTTCAACAATCTAGATTAATTTAGACAATGATCCGTGGATGGGCGGCTTCTCTAATGTTATTTTGGTTTATTTCCATATTTGATGGCATATTTGGATTGCACGACATTATCACATGAATTGTATGGCAGGCACGGGTGAAGTTTGATCTTGGAATTATTTCTCTGATTGAAATCAAACGTTTCCTAATTTCAGTGTGACTTAGGAATTAGTAATTACCCAAACCTTTTTTCCTATCGGAGTAGCTGACAGGTGTCGTTGTACCCGTCAAAAATAATATTTCTTATTCCGACTAGCAAGTGATAAGTCGGGTCGTATCCACAGAGATTGATATGAGAATCTGTTCACTAAGTATGAAAGTGACAATGGAAAATTCAATTAAATAAATAAAACAACAGCACAAGCAACAATGATCACTTATCAAGAGAGCAATCGTCACACAAATTCAAGTATATAATATCAAAGAGAAGTGCAAGCTAGAACTTTTGACTGTGATGCAAGACCAAATCATTGACAAATCCGTTTTGATTTCTAATGTTCTACAACTAAGAGCTCCCCTGCTAAGGTTATACTCCCCGTTCTAGTTCTAGTACTTAATCTCGCGCTAGCGATAATCAAGACCCTGACTCGCTAGAGTTGCATGAAGATTTAAACAAGTTGTCCTAGGGTGTTTAATCCTAGTGGTATATTACTCGTGTCCTAGTTTGCTATCCCCGCTAGGTTGCTAGTAAACTTGACAATCGGAATCAACAAACAAACAAAAGCTCCCCCGCTAGGGTTCCACTCATGTTAGCAAAATCAATTCCGTACACAATGCATAGTAATATGACACAAAACACAGAAATCAATATAGGTCTCAAGTCAAAACATCACAATGTCGAGTTTTAGCCTACACATATGAGTTTAGCTACTCATCGTAAGGGAATACATCATCAAGTTTATGAATGGGATGAAACGAAAATACTGATGACGAATTCTCCACCAAGCTGCAGCTCCACTCCAGTACTTGAATCCAGCAACGAATCCACGTTCAAGCTTCTTCAATTGGAATCCTACTCTGAGAGCTCTCTTCTCCAATCCTCTACTCTCAATTCCCAACTTCGAACGAACCCTAACCTTTCTGATTTTTCTCTTTAAGTCTAGAGCCGGCCGCCTCTCTTCTGTCTTATCGAAATCTGTCTGTTCTTCTCCCGAGATTGCAACTTCGAAATAATGAAATTCGACTGCCAACTATCTCCGCGGACGTCTTCGTAATTTAACTCCCGCGGAGGTCTAAACAATTATCGAAATTCAGTAGACCTCCGCGCATTTAATCCTTCAGGCCTACGCGCCCAGCACTGACTCAGACTTCAAGCACTTTGGACTTCATTCCTTCGATGCAAAACATCTTCTAACAGGCTCTCTTTAGCCGGTATTCCTTCCATGGTCTCCGAATGCACCTGAGAACGAAAACTACACACACGTAGTGAAATGACATATATGCAAACACTAAGAGACGGGGTTTTAACACAGAAAATAGTCCTACAACTACGACTTATCAAACTACCCCACACTTGAACTTGTTCGTCCCGAACAAGAACAAAGCCATAGAAAGAATTACAACATACTAGTCATGTCAATCCTTACATCTCAATCTCAAATCCAGCCTATAATCTTATCATGCCTAAGATTCTAACAATGCGAGTATAGATAGATTTTCGATAGTTGTTACCTCGCGAGTTGAAATCCAAATGACCTTGGATGATTGGGAGATAGTCCCCTATAGGTACCACGGACATTGCATTCTTTTCTGAGTTCTGGTCTTTTGATTGAGTCAGCGGCTTTCTCTGACACATGATTAATTCACCGCTTTCATACCGTTGAGTCTTGAATTCCTTAAGTTGTATGGACTTTGATAAACGACACATCTTGCTTGAATCAATCAGCTGTTGATTTTCTTCTTACTTGATGGTTTGCCTTCGGCTTTTGAATTTGTTTCTTGTCCCCATAATTGTTTGCGCCCTTGAACCATTCCAATCATAGCCTCCGGATAACATCATAGGAGTGCGTCCCGCTCTTTTCTCATCCTCGTCTTTTCTGCATGAGGCAAGGTAGGGGTTACCCACCCATTCCCAGCTACTCCGACTAGAGATGGACAGTTTGTTTTCTCTGTCCCGCCACCACTGTGAACGCATGAATAAACTTGTATAACTTGGTGACGGAGCTACTCTCAGGACTAGGCTAGTGAAGCGTCAACCTCCATCGCGTTTCTTAATCATCAGAACCAGAACTCAGAACTTCCTGCAACTTGCCATACCTTTCTAGGACATTTCTATCAACTCCACATCCCTGCATATCACAACTCACAAGAACAAAGCATCGAAATTTTTGAAATTTCGCATTTTTAGTCAAATGAGCACAATAGTCATACAAAGCTGGAAATAAGATTTCGACACAGGAGAAAAGCGTAGCAGTACATCATCAGTTCATCACGAGTTCATCAAGACACAAAACATGAGACACAAAAATTTCAAACAGACATGACACACGACTGACTCTATACCATCCCACCCCAAACTTAAATTGACACGTGTCCTCACGGTACAACTCAAAAGATAAGATGGACAAGCAAAACAGACACAAACAAAAATAAAAGAACAATGGAGGAACTGGTACTCCCCTAATAGTTTGCCGAAACACCCAGATCTGGAAAACGAGCCCGATTTAAATTCTGCGATGCACCGCGGACGTCTTCATCATTTAATTCCGCGGAGGTCTGATGATTTAGCATAATTGTATAGGCGTCCGCGATTTAATTGTTCAGACGTGCGCCCAATCCACTGATGCTGAGTTCCTTTCTTCATTCAATCACCTGAAACCATCAGAAACGAAGATGCACTCGGGGCGCATTATCAAGGTACCAATTCCACTAATTAATCTACTCCTAACATGTGTAAAGTAAAAACACACCGGGTTGCCTCCCGGTAAGCGCCTTTGTTTTACGTCCTTGGCTGGACATTACCTCTACGGGATCACAAGTTAGGATCCCAAGGCTGCTCCAAGTCAAACTTACCGTTCAGCTTGCTCCTCTCCTCAGCACTTCAACAAGTTAATCGTTTCTCAATGCTCCGCCCGCCATCAGGTGGCTTTGATCTCCAGTTATTTTCTGTAGATGTCCACCAATTTTGCGCACCCACCCCACACTTTTGTTTCTTTACTCGCTTCTTATCTGGTGGGCGTGTTTTCCTTGTTACTTTCAGCTGCTTACTGACACCCTGAATCAAACACAACGATTCAGCAATTATATTATTAAAACAAGTTTTACCAGCTATCTCAGGTGGTTTCCCCGCACAAGGCTGATGGTCATCCTCAAAGACACGAAACTCAGCCATCTTGCCACCATATTTGAGCATTATAATACCCTCAGCGACATCAATCTTCGCCTTCGTCACAAACAAGGTAGGTCGTCCTAGAATGAGTGTTGGCGACTCCTTAGTCTGGGTGTCCTCCATCTTCAAGACATAAAAATCTGCAGGCACAACAACTTCTCCAACATTCAAGGTTAAATTCTCAAGCAAACCATAGGGATGAACACATGACTTATTGCCTAACTCTATAGTTAACTTGGCCGGTTTCACCGGTCCAAGTTTCAATGAACAGTATAGGTCATAAGGCATCACATTAATAGATGCACCCAAATCAATCAAACAGTGGGGAATAAGCGTGTTACCAATGCCACAGGTCACCGCGAAGGCACCTGGGTCTCTAGTTCGATTGGTCAACGCTCCTTGCTGCTCTCGCTCCAATTCTTGCATTTGTGCGTTGGTTCTCGTGTCCTCATACCCATTCCGTTGAATCTCATTGTTTATAGCTTCGTGACGCTCAATAACCTGCATGGGAAATGACGATGGCGCAAGAGGGTCAGAATTCAAAATCTGGAAATTGCTTACTGGGAGTTCCGCCCACGTCTCTTGATTATCCTCCGCGGAGGTCTCTTCATTTTGCATCAATTCATCAGGCGTCCGTGGTTTAATTGTTGAGACGTCCGCCTGCTCCACTGAGTTCAAATCTTCATTGAGCTCTTCTTTCTTTCCTTCAGCCTTCATCTCCTCTTCATCCTTTATCACAATCACACTCACATTTTGCCTTGGATTGGGGATCGTTTGCGACGGCAGCTTCCCTTTCTCTTCTCGCTTTTCGTAAACGGCGCTGGCAATTTGAGACGTTTGCTTCTTTAGCTCGTTAACGTCTCCAGCTTGTTGGCCCATCTTTTGAGTTAGTTCCTTGAACATGCCTCGCATTTCCTCTCTCATTTCCTTGATCGAGTCCTCGTCTCCTTGTTTGATGTGTGGGGGTTTGTACGGCTGCTTTTCTGGGTACGAGGATTGCACCACATCGTAATTGTTGTTCCTTTGCCAACCACCATCATTTTGCCTAGGTTGCCATTTGTTGTTGCCTTGGTATCCATCATACCTCCTTGGTGGCAAATCTCCCTTGTTCACGTAGCCCACTATATTCACGTCTTCTGTTCTTTCCTGAAAAACAACGTTATCATTATTCATTGAATTAAAAGTGGACTTGTTTACCTTACTCTCCACTTGTTGGTTGCTTCTTGGTTGTTGCGTCACTATTTGAGCCATCATATTCTTCAGTTCCTGCAATTCAGAATGTACATTCACGTTAGCAACTGGTGCAGGTTTATATGTTTCTTCTAAATACCTTGTGCTCTCGGCAACTCTCTCAATCAACTCCCATATCTCCACGGGGTACATGTCAAGGATAGACCCTTGAGCCGAGGCATCTAGCATTCTTCTTTCCATTAGAATCATCCCATCCATGAAGTATTCAAGCAACATCCTTTGTGGGATTCCATGATTCGGACAACTCTCTTCCAATTGCCTAAACCTCTCCAAATAATCGAACAACGTTTCTCCACGTCCTTGTCTAAGCATAGAGAGCTCCTTTCTTGTTTGAGCCACCTTCGAATGGGAGTAGTACTTGTCCATGAACTTCCTTTGCATTTGTTCCAATGAAATAATCGAACCTGAAGGCAAAGACATTAACCAAGATTTAGCTTGACTTACTAAAGAAAAAGGGAATGCCTTTAATTTAAAAAGATTTTCCGGAACTGATGCCGATTTCATGGACGTGCAAACTCCATGAAACTCCTTCAAGGGCCTTAGGGGGTTCTCATCGGGCATTCCTCCAAACTTGGGCAAGTGGTGTATCACCCCACCCTTTATCTCGATATCTTCTGCGTCCTCATCCAACCTAATGCACCAAGGTGCCTCATCAATATACGGCGCACAAACTCCTCTCATAGTGTGTCCCAAATCCCGACGCCTCGCTAACTGTCCATATTGGTTTCCACCACCGAGGTATTCTCGATCCAACTCGTCCTCGTAATCCTCGTGTCTAGCTTCACGAGGTCTAGCATACTCATTCACAAATCGCTGATTTCTGGGGGGTGGTACTCTTTGATTAACAGGGGGCAGTCCTTGCCTCCGTTCTTGCATGTTATCTCCTATTACACTACTTCGCTCTTCTTGATCACGTTCAACACTTCTCTGTGACATTGTTACTTAAACAGAAAATAATCAAGTGACAAAGTAAAAGACAGTAAAATAAAACCAAGAGAAAGAAATACGTAGTGAGATTCTTCGTTACCAATCCCCGGCAACGGCGCCAAAATTTGACAGGTGTCGTTGTACCCGTCAAAAATAATATTTCTTATTCCGACTAGCAAGTGGTAAGTCGGGTCGTATCCACAGAGATTGATATGAGAATCTGTTCACTAAGTATGAAAGTGACAATGGGAAATTCAATTAAATAAATAAAACAACAGCACAAGCAACAATGATCACTTATCAAGAGAGCAATCGTCACACAAATTCAAGTATATAATATCAAAGAGAAGTGCAAGCTAGAACTTTCGACTGTGATGCAAGACCAAATCATTGACAAATCCGTTTTGATTTCTAATGTTCTACAACTTAGAGCTCCCCCGCTAAGGTTATACTCTCCGTTCTAGTTCCAGTACTTAATCTCGCGCTAGCGATAATCAAGACCCTAACTCGCTAGAGTTGCATGAAGATTTAAACAAGTTGTCCTAGGGTATTTAATCCTAGTGGTATATTACTCGTGTCCTAGTTTGCTATCCCCGCTAGGTTGCTAGTAAACTTGACAATCGGAATAAACAAACAAACAAAAGCTCCCCCGCTAGGGTTCCACTCATGTTAGCAAAATCATTTCCGTAAACAATGCATAGTAATATGACACAAAACACAGAAATCAATATAGGTCTCAAGTCAAAATATCACAATGTCGAGTTATAGCCTACACATATGAGTTTAGCTACTCATCGTAAGGGAATACATCAACAAGTTTATGAATGGGATGAAACGAAAATACTGATGACGAATTCTCCACCAAGCTGCAGCTCCACTCCACTACTTGAATCCAGCAACGAATCCACGTTCAAGCTTCTTCAATTGGAATCCTACTCCGAGAGCTCTCTACTCCAATCCTCTACTCTCAATTCCCAACTTCGAACGAACCCTAACCTTTCTGATTTTTCTCTTTAAGTCCAGAGCCAGCCGCCTCTCTTCTGTCTCTTCGAAATCTGTCTGTTCTTCTCCCGAGATTGCAACTTCGAAATAATGAAATTCGACTGCCAGCTGTCTCCGCGGACGTCTTCGTAATTTAACTCCAGCGGAGGTCTGAACATTTATCAAAATTCAGTAGACCTCCGCGCATTTAATCCTTCAGGCCTACGCGCCCAGCACTGACTCAGACTTCAAGCACTTTGGGCTTCATTCCTTCGATGCAAAACATCTTCTAACAGGCTCTCTTTAGCCGGTATTCCTTCCATGGTCTCTGAATGCACCTGAGAACGAAAACTACACACCAGGTAGTGAAATAACATACAGGCAAACACTAAGAGACGGGGTTTTAACACAGAAAATAGTCGTACAACTATGACTTATCAGTTGCTGAACACATTACTTGCATACTAGTACATGCACGCGTCTGTTCCTTGGATCGACCCCTGGCTTACCAAGGTTTATAAATTGTTTTTGACTTCAACTTGACCCCTAAAACTAATAACTTGACCCCTAAAACTAACAACTATAAAGGGTCAAAAATACGCTTGTCAAAATGGTGTCGTTGTCGGGGAGCATCGTTTTGTGCGTTATTAGGTCTTGCGAGTATAGTTTAGGACTATTCCTTTTTTTATACTTCCTTGTGCATACTCTTTATACTTCTTCACTTCACTAATCCCATTTATTTTGAATGTGGCGAGGATGTTCTCTTTTGGTCATCAAGACGCCTACCCTGGGGAAGAGCCATATTATGAGACATATTCATACGATATGAATTGGGAAGGCAATTAACATCAGTTTTATGATTAACATTATTATCGAGATGATCGTTATTATGAGAGCTACCAGATGCAGTCACGGCAACAACCTCAGAACACTGAAGAATCTTCACGTATAGAGTCCTTGTTGACTAATTTCTTGGAAAATCAACAGAAGTGGATGCAGGACCAAGATAAGCGATCTCAGGAGACGGCTTTGGAGATATAAGACCTTCGGAAAATGGTAGAACAACTTGCAATCAGACAGAAAGCATTGATGGATGAGTTGGAGCAAGAAGCCAGTGCAGCCACCAAGGAAATCATAAATGAGGAAGTCGAGATGGAAACGGCCAACAATCAAGAACTTCAAGTTTATGAAGCTCCTGAACCTTCAACTTTCTTATATGTGGACGCGGACGATTATCATGATACGAGATTGTCTTCTAGACAAGACTTGGAGATGGAACACTTTGTGCCATCAACTGACCAGAAGTACGAAGACTTTGTTGATGTGTACCTGAGCTCAATTAAAGAGGACCTTGACATATGAATGAATGTGATAAAGAAGGGAAATTTTGAAGTATGGAAATGTGAGTTCCTAACTAAAGAGTATACGGGAAGTATCCTTGCTGGAGTTGGCTTTCAGGATGTATATCTTGCTTCACCGTCTCCAGACAAGTTTTGACAGTTCTTGCCTTACATCTTAAAACTGTCATTTGGGAGACACTACTCTCCCTTGATTCTCATGGGATTCGAATTCTTAAAGGGGATGTATGCCCTACTTAACATCCATATTATTCTTGATGGACAGTAAATTCCAATGGGATTTAAAGGTGGATTGACACCTCTCTCTCTTGAAGGCCCCGGGAGAAGGGATCCTAGCAAATGACTTCTCACGAGTGATTTATAGTGGGCACTTTGCTGAGTCTAGCCGAGAAGTTAAACTAGGCCTCTTCGGGGAGTAACCCGCACTGTAAGTAATTCTTTTGCATCATGTGATATCTTGAATATTGTGCTTCGAGTTTAAGTTAGTAGTCCCTATGCGCTATTCGCATTTTTATTTTTCTTCGCTTAGGGACTAAGCTCATTTTTAAGTGTGGAGTGGGTAGCACATAGTCACACGTATCGCATGACACACATTCACTTTTGCATATGCTCAACTGTCTATGTATTGCGATTGAAATTCTCGTTTTTCTACGATACTCCTTGATTGATTGTCATTCTTTTGGATTCAAAGTCTAGGACTTCAAATATTTTTGTTCGTGTGTGTATTCTCTAGTGTCAGTATCACTACTAGCCTTTTCCTATCACGTGTTCTACGTATTTCTTGAAGCATGTTTGAGACCCGATATTAGTAGGCACCGGTACCAAATGTTAAAAACTTAAATTGCATCTCTTTTCTCTAGGTGACCTTAGTACTGGTATATGATTCTCTTTACTCGTCGTGATTTGCATGCACCCGCCTCTATTCATACGATATGTCAAGTTTTAAGTATGAAGTTAGAAAGAAAAACAGTCAAAAGAGGGCAAAAAATACGCCCCAATCAAGAATAAAGTTTTGAAATTTCAAAAGAGGGTGAAATATTGACCCCAAAGCATAGTTGTTTTTGAAAGAAAAAAGGAGTATAAAAATAGTACCAAGGGCAAAGTGAGAAAAGTCACCCCTTGTGTATGAAAAAAATCGAAAGAAAAAAATGAAACTTCTGACCCCTTTTACTAGACGTGGTGTATTCCATCTTTTCATTGCAAGCAATTGTGACTTGTATTGGAATTCATGTACTAGAATGCTAAGGGACGATCCTCGTGCTTTGCACTGAAATTTTGATGTGGTTTTCGTACTATTTTAAAGAAAACTTGTTAGCCAAGCTCCTCTTCTCTTACGGGTCATTGCCCAGTCCTTGGCACTTGAGAATGAGCTTTGCGCCAAGAGCCCGTGGACTATCCCTAGATAGCATAGGTAAATGGCGAGCATGTTTTGTTTAACTATTCTTGTTCTTAATACTAAGCTATAGAACTATTTAGAACCTATGATTAGTCGCTTGCAAGTCGTGTGTACTGACCGTTTGAATGCATAGCTCGTTTAAACTATGATTGTCTGACAACTTTGATGAAGATGTTTGACTTGAAGTCGAGGTAGCACGATGAATTCGAGGTATGACATGACTTTACTAGGACTAGTTGATCTTCATTTCATGCATAGACGTTAGTTAGTTGTACATGGGATTTGTAGGTAGTCCCATTCCTGAAAACCTTCACGAGACTATACTCGTCCTACTAGGGCAGCCTAGAGGTTTAAAGGCTTGACGCATACGGTAAATGCATTCGTGTCCTCTACGAAAGTGAGTTAGGATTTGCATGTTTAGTTTAGTTAGAATTGATTACATGATATTTGAGTGGGTAACTATTCTGCAAATTATTGACTTGTACTTAATGTTTGTTCAGGAACAAATCCTAAGTGTGGAGTGTTTTGATCGATCGAATTCTTGACCTATTATTCACTTCATTCGATGATGGATTAGGTTTTTTTTCTGGACATTTGTTAACATTTAACGTCTTTTCTAGTGTTTCAGGTCATATATCACATACCTTATACTTTTGGATTGATCCGAAGCAAAGCAAAGCATTTGGTGAAGATTTGGGCAAAAATATGACAAAATAAAGCAGACGGACCTTCGCAACGTATTTTGCATGCCCAGAGCGCATATCGTATCCCAATGGGTCGAAATATAGTTTTTTAGAAAGCTATCTCAAAGGCCTTCAACTTTGTAGTTTACACGAAGAACAGATTAGAAGGTTTAGACCACCAAAACGGCAAATAGAAATCATACCCCATGACTGTCACGGGCCCGTCATCAATTTTGAGCTATAAATAGCAGTTTCGGACCAATTTTTGAGGACGCTGACTTTGGGAATCGATTTTGACCTAGATTGAAGAAGGAGGACGACTAAAAGCTCAAGAAAGACCAAGATTCGAGGCTATACTTCATCAAAACACGTTTTCCTCGTTTCTAATCTTTTCATATATATATATATATTTGTGGTTGATAGCCATGAATCGTGAGTAGTCGTTTTATTCCGGGATGCTACGTATCTCGTGCTTGTACCCAACTCTTCATGTGATTTATAGAAATGCTTTCATTATTGCAATTCAAGTATTCAATTCCTCTACGCTTAATTTTCTTGTTCTTGCATGTTATACATTGGTTTGATGTTTTCTTGTATGAACGAAATTAAGTTAAACACCAAACGATGGATGGGTCCGAGGTAGTTAAATGGGTCAAGTAGAATTGATGTTAGGTCGTAGTACCTATGCTGATAGTAAATGACCTAATAGGAGAGTTAATATCACGGCGTTCAACAATCTAGATTAATTTAGACAATGATCCGTGGATGGGCGGCTTGTCTAATGTTATTTTGGTTTATTTCCATATTTGATGGCATATTTGGATTGCTTGACATTCTCACATGAATTGTATGGCAGGCACGGGTGAAGTTTGATCTTGGAATTATTTCTCTGATTGAAATCAAACGTTTCCTAATTTCAGTGTCACTTAGGAATTAGTAATTACCCAAACCTTTTTCCTATAGGAGTAGCCGAACACATTACTTGCATACTAGTACAAGGTTTATAAATTAGTAATACCTTTTTCCTAATTTCAGTGTCACTTAGGAATTAGTAATTACTTGCATACTAATTTCTGTGGCTTACCAAGGTTTATACATTGTTTTTTACTGCAATTTGACCCCTAAAACTAATAACTTGACAACTATAAAGGGTTAAAAATATGCTTGTCCTTGAGTTTCAAAATTTCATAAAAATTGTCATTATATTTCAGCCTGCTAACTTTTGAAACTTGGATTCGCCCCTGGACGTGCATCCGTTTTAACATCATTGGTACTATTCTGGGTCTTCAAGGAAAGACAAAAGATGATATAAAGGCTCGAGAAGGTTTGGGGCAACAAGGGATTCGTAAGGAATTGTGGTGGAAGAAGATAGGGTCATCTTCTCGAAAAGATAAGGTTTCACAAGCACCTTATATCGTTTTACCCAAACAAAGGGCAAAGATATTTGAGTTCATTAAGGCTGCTAAGTATCCTTATGGTTATGCCGGTAGTTTGAAGAAAAAAATGAACATGGAAGACAAAAAATTTAATGGGTTAAAAACTCACGATTGCCATGTCATGTTGCAGCGTCTATTTTCGGTGTTCATTCGACCATACTTGCCGCTTTATGTAATTGAGACGCTTATACCATTATCACGATGGTTTCAGATGTTATGTTGCAAGGAGATGATGGTTAGTGACAAAATTGAAATGATAGATGATATAGTCATCATCCTATGCAAATTGGAGATGATTTTTCCTCCTGCTTTCTTCACCATCATGATGCATCTATTGATCCATCTTACGGATCAAGTTTTGCTTAAGGGACCAGTACACTATAACTGGATGTATCCTATTTAGAAGTATATAATTTTTCCCTTTTACTTATCAAGAATATATTCAAATTTTATCACATACATGCATATAAATTTGTACATTAACTATAATTTTCCGGTTCGAAACACTCCTCCTCGCAAAGCCAAAAAACCACCACCACAGCCACAAGTCTTGCCTATGTCCGAACCATCACAAGAAGAACAACCCTGCGACAACCGTCATGGTCTTCTGGTTCCCTGGAGAAGGAAGAATCCACAATCAGAAGCCCTGCCTGACATAGAACCACCACAAGACATCCATCCTCCTCCTCCTGTGAAAAGAAAAACTACCACCGCAAGTGATAACCCAAGGCCTGACAAACACAGAAAACCTACCGCCACAAGCAGTCAATCTCCTACTGCCCAAAATCATCGAGAAGTTGAAGCAATAAACCCTCCAACAGCTACCAATTCAAACCCTACACAACGAGCACCTGCTACGGGATCACCACAAGCACAACCTAATCCCTTACTACCCTGTAGGTCCCCTATGAGTTTAGCAAAGTTAGCTGGTAGACGTAAAAATCCTCCTCCACCAGAACTTGCACCTTCTAACCCTACTCCTTCAACCCCTGCTACCATATCCCAACCTACGCAGGTGGCTGCTCCCGAACCACCCGCTCCAGAGTTTGAATCAATGCACTCGGTCGACAACAGTGCATCAGATGATGATGATGATGCGGAACAAAATTTGGAGGGTATTCCAAGCATTAGATGCAAGAGTTCAGGGTTTGTGCTAACAGGTAATATATTTGTTTGTTATTGTGTTTTTGTTATTTTTTTTGTTTATGATAAGTGTGTTTCTTATTGTTTGTTAGGTAGTTGTTAACTACATAATGAATTTTCCTATGACGGGGGATGAAAGTGGAGAGAAGAGGAAGTTCCGTGGAGTAGTGAATAGTTCAAAGATTGCAAACTATAAGCAGACTAATAATAAAGGGCAGCCAATCAAGGTAGAGTTTTTACCTAACGGGACTGGCCATGCTTCGAAGCTGTGGGAAGCCTTATTGTGCATGAGATTGGTAGTGCTATGAGAGACAAGGTTCCGATGTTAGCCTCGTCATTCAGGAAACTTCAGGAACAAGATCGACGCATTGTGTATGATCATTTGAGAGTGAGTAATTTTTATGTTATCTTTGCATTTAATTCATTACTTGTCTGCAAAATTTTAACCATTCATTTGTTCGTTGTGTTATCGAAAAAGACGATGACCAGCTGTAGAATTACATTTTCAGGAAGGCCTCTGAGAGGTATCGTGACTTGAAGTCAGATTGTAAAACCTTCTACATGGAGCATGGAGCATATGTAACTCCTAGGGAGTTTGTGGATATGGCTGATCAGTGGGAATGGCTCAAGAGGCACTTTAGCGAACCAAAAATTCAGGTTATGCATTCAATTTACTTACAAATTTACATTTTATTATTTTGCGGAATACTTCCTGTTTATCATTTTGTTATTCATCCACGACTTTATAAGTACTCTTTAATTAACTTGTCTAAATTGTTTTTTGTAACAGGAGAGGGTAGGGCAGAGTATTCGGTAATTTACCGAACTACCGAATTCATTTTTTGATTCTGATTAGCGAACAGAATTAGTCTATTTACCGATTAAGTCGGTAAATCGGTAATCGGTAGTTTATCGGTAATTACCGAATTACCGATAAATTACCGAATTTGTTTTTATAATATTTTTGCAAAAAATTTAAAAATTTTCTATAAAGATCGACTAATCATCTAGTGACAAAAAAATATAAAAGAAATCGAACAATTCAACATTAAAATGATTGATCAACAAAATTTTATCACAAAAGTTATTTAAATAGATGAGAAATAACCTAATTAAGATATGTTATTTTTTATATTTATAAAAAATATTATTAAAAAACATCTTGTTCGGTAATTCGGTAAATTACCGAATAAGAAAAATCATTCCGATTACCGAATTATTTTTACTCTTTTACCTATCGGTAAATTACCGAACTACCGAACCGAATTAATTAGGGAACGGTAAATTAATTCGGTAAATCAAAAAATACCGAACAATGCGCTGCCCTGGGAGAGGGGTATGAAAATGTCAGACGTCCGCAATAATCCTAATAGAATGAATCACGATGCTGGAAAATATCCATTCCACTTAAAGGCTGCCACACTCGCTGCCCAAGGAGAAAAGGCACACTTTGTTGCAACATTCTCCCAAGTATACTCTGGTGATCCCAAGGGTGCTGCCCTTGCAGTAAGTTTGTTTATTCATTTTCATGTACTTGGTATTTACATATGTTGATATTTGACTATGTTGTATCTGTTGATTTTTGACAAGGCGCCGTCGTGCCTTGCAAATTACATTTATAATTGTCCACTACTATTGGCTCACTATGAATTAGTAGAGCGGCAAGTAGGGGTCGAACCCAGAGGAGTTGTAATGACTACTTTGTTGTTCTTACAAGAAAATAAAAGGAAAGTAAATACAGTTGGGGGTTTTGGGGGGTTGCGAACAAATGAAAGAAAGTGCAAAAGGAAATGAGCGAAAAGTAAACAAAAAGAGAAGCGTTTGGTCTAGGGATTTGTTGTCACACATTCATCATAGATATCTAATGATCTAACTTCATGTTCATAGGCGTGGTTGTTTCCATTCCAAGTCCCAACCCAAAGTAAGGCCATTCCAAGCACTTACACCACCATCCATGGCCATTCCAAGCACATAGACTTCTAGTTCTAGCTAGACTAATACCCCATTCCAAGGTATATTAGCCTAAGTGCGGCTACCCGTTCTCATGATTCATTATCAAACGAGTAGCTATAGGGGGGTTTGAACTACTTGACTAAGCTTTGCCATTCCAAGCATCCACTTAGCCTTGCATGTTCAAACCGGATTAATGGGCACAAGAACTAGTAGAACACAAAGGAAGCATTAAGTAAATAATCTCAAAATGTGTTGACAATACTATTGTGGCTTGTTCATCATTGACCTCTAATGATCTAACCTTGTGTTCTTTAGTGTGGTTGTTTCCATTTCAAGTCACAACCCAAGTAAGGCCATTCCAAGCACTTACTCCACAAGAACACAAGATAGCATTAAGTGAAGGGTCTCAAAACTTGCCCACAATGTATGGATCCCTAAACCAAATGGGGATTTAGCTACTAGTATTCATAAGAAGAAATACAATAGCCATGGTGAGGAGTAGAGGAAAGTAATACAAGAAAGTAAGGGAGATGCTTGAAAATAAAGAAATTAAGACTAGAGAGAAGTAAGGAAAAATGTGTGTATTGAATTGGTGTGGGAAGGAGAGAGGAGCTCTCACTTCCAATGGATCCTTAGACCCTTTGATGGTTACATGGAAGAAGAGAGAGGAGCTCTCAACTCCAAATATGGGATACATTTCCTAAGGCCAAGACCTTCTATTTATAACACAAACACAAAACATAGGCTCCTCTTGGTGGAAAACATAGGCTCCTCTTGTGGTCCCTTTGTGAGTTTGTTTACTCACAAACATCTTCCATGAATTGTGGCTCCTTGTTTATTCCCACTTCTTCTTTGAATTCTGTCTTCTTTCCTCAGGAAATATGTGTCATTGTGATCTTCAATTAATGTCCAAAGATTGCAAATCGAAATACATGAAATTCATTTTGACAGTGCAAACCGCGGACGTCTCTTGCATTTATCGAAATTCAAGAGACCTCCGCGCCCTGTAATTCTTCAGGCGTCCGCGGACTGATCTTGGTGAAAACTCCAAAGTTGTAGCCCTTTGGATTAGCTTTCCATCAAGCTTTGAATCAACCAATTTGGACACCAAACGTGATCTGTAGGTGCAAAACAAGTCGGGAAGGTCAATCTGTCATTGTGACGTTTTCGGCATAAAATGCCGTCTTTTAAGCGCGTTTCCTCCTTAGACTCCAAAATTGCCTGAAATGCAAAACTACATTAACAAGCACATGTTCGTATGATCAAATATCATATTTGGTGGGAATTGTTGACCCGATGAGTCGTATAAATACGTCTCATCAAATCACCCCACACTTAATCTTGTTCGTCCCGAACAAGTCTAGTCAAAAGAGGAAAAAACTGAACACACAAGTCCTTCTCGGCACTCTAGATAAATGCTAGTCTAGACTTCCCCTTTCCATGCATTTCTCAATCACTACTCAAGGCATTTGCTAAAACATGGAATTAACTTGATACATGTACCTTTGAGTCGAGATGCAAACCAATTCGGATGTCTCGGGAGATAGTCTATTTTAGACCCATGATCCACACTCTTGGGTCCGGTTCTTGTTACATGATTATACTTGTTGCTTCTTCTAGCACGTGATAGGTTCGAGCATCAAGGGTTGAGTTTTTGTTGCTTGCTTGGACTTCTTTGTAGTGAACTTGTCCTTCGGCCTTTGTATGACATTGATGTCCTTCACTTTGTTTCGTGTAAATCTCCACATGAGTTGATTTTTCTTTTATCCTTGCTCCTTTTTGTGAATTTCTTGTCCATTCCTTTTGAAGGAGGTCCAATCATCGCCCGCGAGCATATGGAAATACCTCCCCGCTCTTTTCTCATCCTTGTCGTTTTCACGCGAGTCAAGATGGGAGCTCTCCACCTATTTTCCGGTTACTTCGGACTAGAGATAGGATGGTTTGATTCCCGTCCCGCCCCTTGCATAAACGCTGCAATGGCGGAGTCAACTTCAAACCACAAGTCTCGAAATGCAGCCTCCACAAGTCCGTATAACCATGTAACTTGAATCCCGAATCCTGGAGTACTTTTGTCAAGTCTCACTAGGACATTTCTATCAACTCCACATCCCTTTTTATCCCAACTCATAAGAACACATAGATAGTTAGATTCACATGTTAGTCGCACAATTTATATTTTCATAAGAGTAATGCATGTACTTAGTTCCATCTATTTCACATCATCAAAGCTCAACATCCCATTCCTACTCATTTTATTCAAAAAATTTAAAATTTTCAAAGGGAAACGTGCTGACTCATGCATGTGTAAGAAAATAGACGTGATGACACAACAAACGACTCTCACCCCACACTTTTGAACAAAGCCGTGTCCTCACGGAACGACTTACGTTCAAAACATACTATGCAAGCAAACAAACAATATGGAAATAAGAAGAGAGTAAGGTTGGACAGGCACTTCCCTCGTGCGATGCGTGATGTTTGGAAACAGTTGACCATTCTCCCTTGAGTCCTCGAAGAGCTCCATTACGCCTGCCTTCTTTTGGTAGAAACTGGTATCGCAACGTGAGTTCGTCACAAAATGAAAGGATTATGTCAAAGAAATTAAGACAAATAAAGGATTCCCAGGAAATTGGTGGAGTCACAAACGGTCTCACTTAAAAACCAATTTCCTTAGACTCGTAAGTCTTGGTGACAGAATCCTTAAAAGCTTATTTTTCTCGACCAATATTTTCAAGATGTGAAACTACCCCCGCTGGATGACAGTCTACGCAAACATTCCGGATGGCCTCAGTGCTCTCCTTTGGCACGCCCGGTTCTGCTTAAAATGCGTAGCAGGACCGGCAAGGTGCGTAGCACTTGGGAACCCGTCCTACAAAACAATCATGCTTCTTTTCCAATTTACAAAGGGTGAGGGTTAGTATAAGATGCAAGAAATATTAAGAAATGTCGGGCTGCCTCCCGGCGAGCGCCTTTGTTTAACGTCGTTGGCTCGACTGTACCTCATTAAGGATCACAAGTTAGGATCCCATGGTCGTGTGAGGTCAAACATCTTCCCAACTGCCCTTTTAATCCTTCCAAAGTTCTCATATGGCAGCGGGCTCGGTTCTACCTTCAACCGGTCGGGTGGTCTTGTCTTTACATCTTTCCGAGGAGGAGGAGAGGGCCTTTTGAACATAGCCACTATTTCTTCAAGCCGTGCCCTCTTGTCTTTCCATCCGGGCTTCCATTCAAATGTCCCATGTCTTGGTCGCTTCTTCATGCATGAGCGGATGGCATCCTTGCATTTTTCGAAGATCATAATCTTGCCATCACTCACAAGCGACATCAAGCTTGTCCCCATGTTTGATTTCACCTCTAACTTGCCTCGAACATCATCTTTGATTATATGAGTTTCGGTGGTTGTGATCTCCATAGACAATGAGGGGACAAGTAGGGACTCTTCGGTTAGGAGGATAGGGTCTTCTTTGGATGCATTCGGGTCCTCTTCCCTTGTACATGCTTCTTCCCGGTCCCTTATCAACTTGGACACGTCCTGGGTCAAGTCGGATAACGCCTTTTGTATCTTGGCCATGTGTCCCTCGGTCTCGGCCAGATTTTGCTAGATCGTGGCTTGGAATTGCTCATTGCTAGCGGCCAACTCTTTCATCATATCCTTCATCATGTCCTCAAACGCCTTGTGCTGTTCTTGCCTTAGCCTCGAGTCCTCGATCAAATCATATATTAAGTGCCAATTAGCACTCATGGTTAACTTATAGACCGAGCCTCCCGCCGCTTCATTGAGCCTATCCCACTCATGTGGCATCATTCCACCGAGAAATCTTTGAAGAAGATCGTAGTTAGTGAATCCATGGTGCGGGCAGCTTGTCACAAGGGAATCAAAGTATTGTAAGTACTCATCCAATGTTTCATCCCGGGATTGCACAATGTACATGATCTTTTCTCGGATTTCATGTTGGAAGGATGGTGGGTAGTACTCCTCTTCATTCCAAGGCTCACCTTCATAGTAGGAAGACATGTCGAATCTGCAAAACAAAAACAAAAACACACAAATAGAACAACTTCACCAATGCTCAACTCCCCGGCAACGGCGCCAAATTTGACAAGGCGTCGTCGTGCCTTGCAAATTACATTTATAATTGTCCACTACTATTGGCTCACTATGAATTAGTAGAGCGGCAAGTAGGGGTCGAACCCAGAGGAGTTGTAATGGCTACTTTGTTGTTCTTACAAGAAAATAAAAGGAAAGTAAATACAGTTGGGGGTTTTGGGGGGTTGCGAACAAATGAAAGAAAGTGCAAAAGGAAATGAGCGAAAAGTAAACAAAAAGAGAAGCGTTTGGTCTAGGGATTTGTTGTCACACATTCATCATAGATATCTAATGATCTAACTTCATGTTCATAGGCGTGGTTGTTTCCATTCCAAGTCCCAACCCAAAGTAAGGCCATTCCAAGCACTTACACCACCATCCATGGCCATTCCAAGCACATAGACTTCTAGTTCTAGCTAGACTAATACCCCATTCCAAGGTATATTAACCTAAGTGCGGCTACCCATTCTCATGATTCATTATCAAACGAGTAGCTATAGGGGGGTTTGAACTACTTGACTAAGCTTTGCCATTCCAAGCATCCACTTAGCCTTGCATGTTCAAACCGGATTAATGGGCACAAGAACTAGTAGAACACAAAGGAAGCATTAAGTAAATAATCTCAAAATGTGTTGACAATACTATTGTGGCTTGTTCATCATTGACCTCTAATGATCTAACCTTGTGTTCTTTAGTGTGGTTGTTTCCATTTCAAGTCACAACCCAAGTAAGGCCATTCCAAGCACTTACTCCACAAGAACACAAGATAGCATTAAGTGAAGGGTCTCAAAACTTGCCCACAATGTATGGATCCCTAAACCAAATGGGGATTTAGCTACTAGTATTCATAAGAAGAAATACAATAGCCATGGTGAGGAGTAGAGGAAAGTAATACAAGAAAGTAAGGGAGATGCTTGAAAATAAAGAAATTAAGACTAGAGAGAAGTAAGGAAAAATGTGTGTATTGAATTGGTGTGGGAAGGAGAGAGGAGCTCTCACTTCCAATGGATCCTTAGACCCTTTGATGGTTACATGGAAGAAGAGAGAGGAGCTCTCAACTCCAAATATGGGATACATTTCCTAAGGCCAAGACCTTCTATTTATAACACAAACACAAAACATAGGCTCCTCTTGGTGGAAAACATAGGCTCCTCTTGTGGTCCCTTTGTGAGTTTGTTTACTCACAAACATCTTCCATGAATTGTGGCTCCTTGTTTATTCCCACTTCTTCTTTGAATTCTGTCTTCTTTCCTCAGGAAATATGTGTCATTGTGATCTTCAATTAATGTCCAAAGATTGCAAATCGAAATACATGAAATTCATTTTGACAGTGCAAACCGCGGACGTCTCTTGCATTTATCGAAATTCAAGAGACCTCCGCGCCCTGTAATTCTTCAGGCGTCCGCGGACTGATCTTGGTGAAAACTACAAAGTTGTAGCCCTTTGGATTAGCTTTCCATCAAGCTTTGAATCAACCAATTTGGACACCAAACGTGATCTGTAGGTGCAAAACAAGTCGGGAAGGTCAATCTGTCATTGTGACGTTTTCGGCATAAAATGCCGTCTTTTAAGCGCGTTTCCTCCTTAGACTCCAAAATTGCCTGAAATGCAAAACTACATTAACAAGCACATGTTCGTATGATCAAATATCATATTTGGTGGGAATTGTTGACCCGATGAGTCGTATAAATACGTCTCATCAATTTTTTTCCCACATGCTTGGTAAAAACGGTTGGGATAATGTGATGTTCATGTTTGACTATGTATGCTATGTATAACAACGGTGGGGATAATGTGTTGTTGTTCTTGTGAAACAAGTGCTTATGTTATCTGCAGTGTTATCTAACATGTCTTTCTCGCCTTGTTCTTGTGCAAATATTATCTGCCATGTTTATCTGGGTGAAACATGTGCTCTTGTTATGTGTCATGTTCATGTTAACAATTAATTGGGTCTTGTTCAACGATTTGTTTCATAAAATTCATGTCAACTTTCTTTTGGAAATCTTTATTTTCTCTGTTATATTCTATTGTCTTGGCAGACTTTGCAGTGTGGTTTTGTCATTGTGTTTACACTTTACACAATGTGTACATTGTAGGAAAAAATGCAAGAAATGGTTCGTCAAGCATTGACAGATCAGAATGGTGATGAATCTGACCATAATGTACTCGATGATCATGAACCCCTTCCAATTTCTACTGAGATTGACATCATAAGCCAAGTGGTTGGGCAAAAGCGTGGAACATATGTATCTGGGACCGGTAAAGCCTTCAAGAGATGATGTAGGAGCGTTTAGGGCTCCAAAATAGTATTTTAGCTTTATTACTTTGTTTTTAGATTTTAGCTGCATTATCTTTTGGCAGCATTATCTTTAGCAGCTGATGATTATCTTTTAGCAGCTGATAAATTAGGGTTTTGTATTTTTTCTATTTAAACCCTCTTTAGGGTTTCAGAAACACAACTTTGATTTGAATAAAACTTTAAGCTTCTGCTTTTTTCTTCTGGTGGATTCCAGACTTATCTTCTCTGGTGGATTCCAGAGTTATTTCTTTTCTAGTGGATTCCAGAGTTTCCTTTTCTGGTGGATTCCAGAGTTTTCGTTCGATTTCACGCTTGTTAATCGATCATCTATCCTAGATTTAGCGCTTGCTATTCCTTTCGATTTTCCCACTGCGTTTGTTGGTATCAGACTTTCCCTGTTCGCTTCTAACTTGATCAGATGGCAGATCAACCCGTACCCATAACAGATCAAGAGAGGGTCAACGCAGACGTAGTCGCTGCCCTGGCTGCTTTGACAACACATATGGCTGCTATGTCAACCCAGTTGGCGGAAGTGGCAACGAGAGTCAATCAGAATCATGGAGACAGGAGAAGAGAACTGAATAGGGTTTCGCAAGGTACTATCTTTGAGAATTCGAGTTCTAAAAATAAAGTTGATCCTGGTTATCAACATAATAATTATGATTATCAAGTGAAGAGTGATATTCCATTGTTCTATGGAACCATGGGAAGAGAGGAGTTTCTGGATTGGCAGGTCAAGGTTGATAGGTTTTTCGTTGTCATGCATGTTCCCGAGAACAAACAGGTTAAGATGGTATCAATCAGGTTGCAAAGTATGGCTGCCGTGTGGTGGGACATTCTCGTTATTCAGAGACAACTGGAAAGAAAAGGGCCTGTTAGAACGTGGAGGCGAATGAAACAATTGATGATGAAGCGGTTTCTGCCAGAAAATTATGAACAGATCCCGTATAAGAAGTACTTCGAATGCGTTCAAGAAAACAAAAGTGTGACGGAGTATACGAATGAGTGTGTGAAGCAAGAGCTTCCGAAGCCTAATCCGAAGAAGGAAGAGGTTATTGTTACGGAGGAGGCGTTGGAGGAGATTGATGAGCTGGCGATGCTGAGGATTATGTCCGCTGATTCTAAGGAAGAAGGTGAAGAGGTTGAGCCGAAAAAGGAGAATGTTATTGTGGCAGAGGAGGAGTTGGAGGAGATTGATGCGATGTTGAGAATTGTATCTACTGATTTTAAGGAGAAATGCGAGGAGGTTGAGAATGAAGTTGGTAAGGTTATTAGCAGTACTGAGAATCTAATTTCTCCAAAATCGGGACCTCGTGAGAAGCCATATGCACTCAGTGGGGTGAGTAATCCTTCTTTTGTTACAGCCCAATCAAAATTCATGGAGTTCACTTCAACAGGGTCAGCTTTATATTACAAACCCCTTCACCAAGTTGTTGAACATGATTCAAAAGTGATACACTTAAAGTTGGGAAATTGATTAGGAGCGTCTGCGGTAATACGCCGAAGCAGTGGGACTTATCCTTGCCTCGGGTCGAATTTGCATATAACAGCAAGGACCCTGAAATCAGTACAACGGCTGAGAAAGTGGTTGGGGAGAGTATAGTTGTCAAGGAAGCTGTTAAGACTAGATTGAAGGCTACGGGGAAGAAGAAGAAGAAATGGAAGAAGGTTGATGCTGACAAGCGCGAGAGAGTAAAGGCTTTTAAGGGAGGTGATGATGTGATACAGCCTTACAAGCATGGTCCATTCAAGGCAGATGAGGTCATACATTTAGAAGAGAACTCGGGTCAAGTTCTTTGGAAGTCGAGGAGACTGATGTAGGAGCGTTTAGGGCTCCAAAATAGTATTTTAGCTTTATTTCTTTGTTTTTAGATTTTAGCAGCATTATCTTTTGGCAGCATTATCTTTAGCAGCTGATGATTATCTTTTAGCAGCTGATAATTATCTTTAGCAGCTGATGATTATCTTTAAGCAGCTGATAAATTAGGGTTTTGTATTTTTTTTCTATTTAAACCCTCTTTAGGGTTTCAGAAACTCAACTTTGATTTGAATAAAACTTTTAGCTTCTGCTATTTTCTTCTGGTGGATTCCAGACTTATCTTCTCTGGTGGATTCTAGAGTTATTTCTTTTCTGGTGGATTCCAGAGTTTTCGTTCGATTTCACGCTTGTGAACCGATCATCTATCCTAGGTTTAGCGCTTGCTATTCCTTTCGATTTTGCCGCGGCGTCAAGAGACCGCCCCTACCTAGAAGAGGTGCAAGAAACTCCGACCTTAAAGATCAACTGCAAAAGCAAAAAGATGAGTTTCAAGAAATGAAGGCTGAATTTCAACAAAGGATTTGTATGCGCGAGGACTTGGTGGTGCGAGGTGGTTCAGCAAATCTGGCAAGCCAAAATGCTTCAGAAGGTGCTACTAGTTATGGTCCTACTGCTAAAAACTGAGTTGTGAATTATTATTGTGTGAAACTTTTCTGTTTTGGCTTGGGTACACACCTAAACTATTGTTGTGTGTACCCTGTTGTATTTTGTTCGCACGGATTCTAGTTTTTTGGCCAAATTGTTGTTTGCTGTCTGGATGATATTTTGTGTTTTATAATAAAAACTATTTCGTGTTTTGTATTCAGATTTAATTATCTATATGCGACATTTCATTGTTTGCAATATTAGTTGTATGTTATTTTAAACCATAATGTTATTTGCCATGTCTGCAGCGTATACAGTTTTTTGCCACAATTATATGTTACAATTCGGTCTCCAATGCTCTTTTATGCGAAAGTTATATATTCAATACGAATCGCGAAATCACTTTTATACGACATCTAAATGTCCAACATGGGTCGCGAAAAACAATTTATACGACATCTAAATGCTTAAAATTTGTGGCGAACGAACGTTTATGCGACATATATACGTTAAATATCAGTCGCGAAACAAGCTTATACGACGTGTATTTTAGCAACATTAATCGCGAAATGTTGTTTATACGACAACTATATGTTCAATAGTTGTCGTCAACGCTCTTTTACACTGGCATGTTTCTTTTTATACGCACAATAAGAGTGTACCTCAACTCATTGATTACGGGACTAAGTGAAACAAATGTCGCATAAGCGTGTAACATAACGCGATTAGCTTTATTTCGGTCATTGCGTAAACATCTCGCTACTCGGATTTTGTGACTGATTTTACGCGATTCTCTTGCGATCGCATAAAGTGTACGTGACCATTTTAGCTGTTTATACGACGGAAAAAAAGTGTGCTTTAGGATGTAAAATGGTGTAGTGTTTTAATCATCGCTATATTTACTTCTGGCCTCCGGCTCATGAGGTTGATAGCCCACGTGATCTCCTTGACATCCGTTGCAAATCTAGCTTTATCAATCTTCAGTTGTTCTGCTAGTACGAAGCCTTTTTAGACCCATGAATTGGAAAGCATAGTATATAATTAGTGGCCGATCCATGAATTAATTTAACGATGGCAATGAAAAGATAATTAACATTAATCAAGATTAATATGTAATCAAAGGTTTTAAAAAATGTATGGGGCATTAAATAGAAATTCGAAAGGGGCATTAGTTAAATGAACTGGTCTTAAATGTAATTATGAAATATAAGGAGTACTAAATAAACATTCGAGGGGACATTAATTAGCTAAAATTAAGTAGTTTAAATGCAATTTATGAAAATAAATGAGAGCATTTGCCACACTCCTCATAAGTTGTGTCCACTGCGGTGTATGGTGAACTGTGTGTCCATAACGAGTTGAAAACTCAACCTGGTACAGTGAAAATAAGGGTAAAGGTAAACTGCCTTAACCAACATTGCTTGGAAAATGGGGATAGTAAGTTCATACACAACCTCATTCCACCTCATTCATAAAAAGTTAAGCAAAAGAAGACTCTCTCTCTCTCTAAGCGCAAGTGCCGCAAAGGAAGTATTAATCTCAAATTGAAACAAGGGCTTAATCGTTCTCCCGCAACGGATGAGACGCCAATGATAGATTGATTCAACGGCGAGCGGGCAAGCCTCTCTTGTGCACCTTAGTCTACGCTCAAAATTTTATTTTGTATGAATAAAATTGAGCATTAAACATGGTAGACGTTGTCCTAGAGAGGCGTCAGCTAAGTGTTTTGGGTATTCGAATCGTTACTTTAAAAACTCAAAACGGTTTTAGTATATATTTGGTCTAGACGTCGCTTGACCTTGATGAGGAACTATCTGATGGCTCTCTCCGATGCCGCTGGATTTGTAGTAACCGACATACGCGTCACTTGGGTTGTTATAAGTGATGCCTAAATACCACCACCTATAAAAAGAAGCTCTTGACTCATTCTTAATTATTCGTTCAAAAACAAACACTTAAGCATAGGGACGTTCAAATGAGAAACTTTCTTTTTTGAACACTTTGAGAACCCTTTCATTATGCACTTTCGAAAATGTACCAGTTTTGTCTAAATGCTCTTTTCTAAAGTTAAAATGCATGTTAAAAACTGCATAGCGATGGAAAAAAGTGAGTGGGTCATGTTTCAGCTCCACATTTAAAGATGCAACTTGATCCAATTGTGAGATTTGAATTTCAGATTCTGAAATTTTTAGAGGTTCTCAACCGAGCGCTCCCCACTTAAGCATCCTTCTCCAATCCTTTCCTCTTGAACACACTTGCCTTTTTGGTTTTTCAATTTTGGTGTTACTAATGATTTCTTTTGCCTGAATGAATGTGAGAAGCACAGTATATATAAAAAGTCTTCAAATTATTGTTTGAGAACTAATGATTTCCTGAAGATGTAACCTGACATCATCAATATGTACCTGCTATTTTTTGTTTGTGCAGTCATGGAACTACTTTTTGCTAGTGACTGTCAAGTCACAGGAAAATGTTGATTCATATATTTGTAGTCATTCCTCACATTTACATTTTTCTCATTAACGTAATTGCCATTGCATGTGTGCCTGCTTATCTTTTCAGCTCTTAGCAGTATTTGGTGGATGGTTAATCCGATATGACTAGCATTCTTCTGGATAGGAGTATGTTTCTGGACCCTGTTGCTCCAGTATGTGCTGTGCATTTCTCCAATGTTAAGAGAGTTATGGTTGTTGTAGCTATCCAATGGTAGTATTGACTGTATGAAATATCCAAAGGTAGTAGAGTCCCACGTAAGATCCCACAGCAACCAAAAATCAGACTTTTTTTTTGTTAACGCCTATACAGGCATACAAGGCAAACGGCAAGCTATTACAATTAGATAAAATTGGGTAACCATGGGATTGCATCCAAGTTGTGCCAAATCCATCTTTCCTCATGAGATTTCCGCACGATTGCGATGTTCAACTAGAATTCTTGTAATGTCATGAAACCATTGTGTTTTAGACACTTCATTTGATGCACCATTTGAAGGCCTGAACCAATGCAATGTTGTCTTTCTCAAAATCACATTTTCTAGGTGCAAGTTTCTGACCATTATAATACCTTTCTGTAAAGCCACTCTTTGGCAATGCATAATAGATTCACAATATTGCAGTGATCTGGAGGCTACCGCTAAAATATAACCGTTTGAGTCGCGGAGGAAGACTCTTATTCCTCCCGTTTGTTGGTCCTCGCTCCAAGATCCGTCACAATTGATCTTAATAAAGTTCCCCACCGGTTTTGCCACTCCAAACTTGTATTATTAATGCCGGACATAAGTGACTTATTTTTTCTCGTAAAATCCTTGTGCAGCTATGTTGATCCTCATTAAAGCTATGACTGGTGACATGCTATTGAACCCATGGCAGACACGGTGGTTTCTGTGATGCTAGACACTACACCATTTTGCAGATTAGGAGATAGGTTTTTTCTTTCGCGTAATGCCCTATATTAGTCGCATATAATTTATGAGACTATATGTCCGTCGAGTAAAGTTTGTCGCAAATTCTAGTAGCATAATGTCGTGCAACATTTTTAAAATCACACTTGTCGCGTAAAGTCTTACTCTTATGCGGCATTGTCTTTAATTAGTCACATAAAAACTGGAATGGGTTGTACTCTTTATGGGCATATGCTACATTTACAATGAAAATATATATTTTCCAAAATTTGTCACATTAGCTGTTTAACGTGACAAAATTACCGAACATAAATGTCGCGTAATACTTCATACGCTTAAAATCATAGTATGTTGGACTGGTATAAAACTACCTACGCTACAAATTTTGAACACATAATTGTCGTATAAACGAACTTAGGCTTAGAAACAGAAACACATAAATGTCGCATAAAAGAACAAAAACGACTAGAATAACATACAACAAAATGTCGCATTACAAGGATTAAGTCATAGTACCAAACAGGGTTTTTTTACACAAAAGTGAGATCCGGCTAATAAACATAATTCCGACGAACATACATAATTCTGGCGAATATACATAATTCTGGCCAACATACATATTTCCGGCCAACATTACACAAAAGGACACACACATTACAAATGTCCAGGTGCATGTACCCGAGCCAAAGTAGCACAAAAAGTTTGAGAATGTCAATCCTGGAATTTAATTAAGACGCATGCCATAACTAGTCACACCTTCGGATGCGTTGTTGCTTTTGAGATTTGCTGAACCACCACGAACCACCAGCTCTTCAAGAACCCTTATCCAGTTTTCAAATACTGCCTTCATTTCCAAGAACTCCTCTTTTTGCTTTTGGAGTTAATCCTTTAGTTCTGAGTTTCTCGCACCCCCTCTTGGAAGGGGTGGCCTCTTGAAGGACTTCCCAGTTCCAGAAATGTAAGTCCCATGCTTCTTCCCCACAACTTGGGCAATGATATCAAGCTCCGTAGCAAGTGGAAGTGGTTCTTGATCATCTAGGACACTAGGTTCCTCAGAATCATCCCCATTCTGTTGTCGCAAAACCTTCCGAACCTTTTCTTGCATTTGTCTCTACATATACATAGTGAAGTGTAAATACATTGGGAAGAACAATAACTTAACTGAACAATAACAAGAAGAAGAACAATATGTTATTCACCAACAAAGAGTTATAATCAAGAACATTTGCAGCTGGCAGATGATCACGAGAAGTAACATTCTCACATAATTCTCACATTTGGAGATGGCATATGATCACACCAAGAACATTTGCAGATGGCAGATGGTAGATGATCAAATAACATTCTCACATAATATGAACTTAACATATAATATGAACAACAACCAGTTATTCACCAACATCAAGAAGACACAAATAATATTAGTTGCTAATGACAGATGATCACGGCAAGAATTCGCCACCAACAAGTAACAAGTCTCAAATGTTGATGGAAAATAATAAATACAACATCAATAACAGTCCAACATCAGGCGACAAAATTCAGGGTTGGCCAAGAAGCTGCTAAGCACATTCTCCCCCACAGCTCCGGCCAAGAAGAACAAGACAAAATATATACCAACCAAATAATATTTGCTAAAACATAAATACAACATCAATACCAGATTATTCACCACAATCTTACATAGTATATATAATAACACCAACATTTAATACATTCCGCCATTTAATATGCAACCAAATAACTCCATTATGGGAAGTGCATAACAATAGATAAAAAAAAAGGAGACTTAACTGCCAAGGCTGCACCAGCAGGATCTTTAGAGTAGACATGGCTGTAGGTAGCTACATGAGGTGCCTTTTCTCCTTCTTCGGCTAGTATTGTAGCTCTCATGTAGAAGGGACATTTTCCGGAGCGGTGGTTCATTCTCTCGGGGATATTGCAGACACCCGACATCTTCTTACCTTTTTACTATTATAATAAAGAATAAAATACGGAAACATTAAAGAAGTTTGATCGAGCAAGCTAAACAAACTATAGAGCTTTACAAGTTACAGAAATTAGTCAAAGAAGTTCGATCGAGAAAGTTAAACAAGTTACAGAACGAATAAAATACGGAAATCAGTTACACAAGTTACAGAGCTTTACCTGGTTTTTGGGTTCACTAAAGTGGCTCACAAGCCATGTCCATTGATCAGGTCCATCGAGAAACTCCCGGGGAACTATCTCAGGTCCATGTTTTTGAAAGAAGTTCTTGCAATCCGATTTCCAATCACGGTACCTCTCCGTGGCTTTTTTAAATATGTGATTCCATAGCTGGTCATCATTTGGATCAACGACAAAGTTTGGCTGCAATGAAAACAAAACTTGGTTAGAATTTCGAAGTTAGTTCTTAATGAAATGAAATCTTGTTCTACGAAGTATTACTTACACTCAAGTGGTCATACACAATTCTTTTGTCTTCCTCCCCAAGCTTTTTGAATGATGAGGCCATCATGGGACCTTTGTCCCTGACTGCACTTCCAATCTCGTGAACTAGTAGGCTTCCCACTGTTTTGTTCGCCGGACCTCTACCACCAGCCTGAAACTCCACCTTGATTGGCTGCCCTTTGTTGTAGATGTGCTTATAATTGGCCTCAGTTGACCCATTGACAACTCCCCTCACTTTCATTTTCTCTCCTCCTTCATCGCATGTTTTACAAAAGCGAGAGAAGTTACTACCTAATTGACAATAACAAATACAATTCATTTACCATTAAAACATATACCTGCTTGCACATAACCCGAGCTCTTGCATCGGATGCTTGGAACACTATCTTCCCCATGTTCGCCTTCATCATCAGAAGCATTGTTCTCGAATGATGGATAAAAATCTGGAGTTGGGGGTTCATCATCGTGAAATATGGCAGGGGAAGCAGGGCAAGTAGGAGAAGCAGGTAGTGGAGGTGGTGGAGCACTAAAATTGGGAAGGGCAGGTGGGTGAGGAGCACTGAATATAGGAAGGGCAGGTTGGGATTGAGTATTCCCTCGACTATTAGACTTAGATACACCCCTAGGAGACCTCCGGGGTGTTAGGTTATTGGCCTTTGGGGTATGGGGTTTCCTAGGGGCTTGTGGGAGAGAATCTACTAAGGTAGGAGCTGGAGGTTCTTCTAAGACATCTTTAGGTGGAACTGGGGCAGCAGGACGAGGCACTTTTCTCTTCCGGGGTAATTCAGGGTTGGGTACAGCGGGTTCTTTTCTCTTCTGAGGTGGTTCCGGGTTGGGTACATCGGGTACTTTTCTATTCTGGGGTTGTTGTGGAGGTGGAGGCGGCTGGACTGTCTTCTTATTTTTGCGCGGAGGAGTCTGTCGATGTCGAGGTGGAAGTGGATGGGCTAACTTCTTATATTTCTTAGGCGTAGCATGAGGCAGAGGTGGAGTTTGGATGGCATCCAACCGCTTGATGCGCTCCGAACGCTCAAGGGAAGTGACGATCGCTCTCGAGCATTCTATCTACAGAACCTCAAGGCCAAACAACGATGGTGGCGAGCGCGCTGGAAAAGGCGGTGGCGGTGACCGCTCTGGAGATGGCCATGCTGACACACATCCAATGGTTGGCTTAGCCGGACCATCACAAAACTTGCATGCTGGCCTGCGAACCGATGGAGATCGGAGCTTCATACCTCGCCGACTTGTCACTTCCACCTCTTCGGGACGCCTCATTGGTTTGGAGTTCTTTGACTTTGCCATACTTTTTGAATTCGACTTCTACCGGTCAAATAAAGTGACAATTAGGGTTTGGAATCGATGAGAGCGATCGATGGTGGTATTGGGGTTTGGAATCGATGAGACAGATGACGGTGGTGGTTGAAACACTTAGGCAAATTTTGCATTTGGGGGTGTTAGGTCGATATGGACATGGAAGTCTGGTCTGGGCTTTTATTTTTTGGCCCAACACGTACCTTTAAGCGACAATATTTGTAACATTTGTCACTTAAACATGCAAATGGTTGGAGAAATTAACTTAAAGCCAACCGACCGCAAATTAGAGTCCCCTGCTTTCATTACAAGTTTCTACACCATTTCATCATCAAATTAAACAAACTGAAACATTCAAATAGATTACAACAATCGCAAACATTCAAACTGAAACGTTCCAATGGATTACAAGTTTCTACACCATTTCATCACTTTGATCCATTCCGTCATCATCCTCAGATTGATCATCACTTTGATCCACTTCATCATCATAAGCCTCAGATTGATCGTCTTTTTCGTCCAACATCATTTCATCATCTTCATCACCTACACTATCGTCATCCCTTCTACAAACATATCATCTTCTTCACCCAAGTATAACTGTCTCCTTGCCCTTGGAATTTGTTCTTCAACATTGTCGTCCAAAGAGTTGTCATAAGGTTGTACATCACTAGTTATGTTAGTGGGCATTTGCTCTTGATAAGGATCATCTTCTTGAGCCGGAAGAAACATTGTGTCTCTTTGATCAATTTGATCGTCTCGTGGAAGGGAACTATCACTATATGTCCCTCTATGCGAAACAACATTCACCACGTTCCATGGTTCGCCGGCTTTTAAATCATCCAAGTAAAAAACTTGCCTTGCGGTAGTGGCTAGGCAATAGGGCCAATCTTCGTACCAAGTGGAGGAAGTGTCTACGGATAGAAGTCTGATGAGTCGAGCTTTCGACTCGTTAAATGCCCATTTTCACTATAGCTTTAGCTTGATTCCGACTACTATTAGATGTCATTTGATCTCCTTTTCGTGCGTTTCAGGTGCAAAGCAAGATGTCTATGTGTCAAGAGCCATTGGAAGAAAACTCGGGAAAATCGGTGTTTTAGAGCAAAAAGTGGCAGTATTTGGTCTTCAGTCGATCGACTGGGAAGCTCCCCTGCTCCAGTCGATCGACTTAATGGAGACTCAGGAGGTGCTGCAAATCAAGTTATTCCAGTCGATCGACTGAGAAGCTCCCCTGCTCCAGTCGATCGACTGGCGAGTCCCCTGTCCAGAGCATGCAGATCACGTGACCATCAGTCGATCGACTGGATCTCAGTCGATCGACTAAATGGACTCTCAGGAGGGGCTGCATATCAAGTTATTCCAGTCGATCGACTGGGAAGCTCCCCTGCTCCAGTCGATCGACTGAGAATCCACTTTCCAAGCAACTCATCTACCTCCAGTCGATCGACTGGGCCAACAGCCCAACGCCAGTCGATCGACTGGACTGCTACAGTACCGAATCTTTTCCGAAGCTATAAATAGAAAGAGGCAAAGTTGACCTAGCATCTTGGATTTTTCTGGAGAAAAGACAAAAGGAAGTGAGCCAAATCAAGGGTTTGAACATCATCTAATCAAGGAGGATTGAAGATCAAGGGAGTTTATTAGGATCATCAATCCTACTCTTTTCCCTCTTCCTTTCTCTTAGATTTTGCTAAAAACCCACACATCATGTTGTCCTACTTGATGTGTGAGTAGTCCCCCTTGTGTTTTGAGGGTTCTATGAACCTCCTTGGTACTCAATGATCATTGTATACACATTTGAATGGATTTATTGAAGTTGATTTCATTTTACTATGCTCTTCATGTTAAACATGTCTCTAAGTGTTTGATAAAATGCCCAAGTGACATGTTTATGTTAGAACTTTGATCTAAGTCTTGAGAGAGCTTAGGGATGGTTTTGATGTAGTAAAAATGAACTTAACCTACATTTATGAGAGTAAATGCATGGTGAGAGGTGAACTAGAACTTTATGCATGTGGCATTTATGAGAGTAAATGCTATGTAGTGGATCAATACTCTTTAATTAGTGAGATCCTAGCTAAGATGGCTTGCCTAGGATTAATCATGCATGGTTTGTTTGATTCTAGTTTAAGCTAGGTTTGAAACCTATCAACTCATAATTAATTAAACTCTTGTATGCACGATCATTGGGAAATTGCCAAGGAGGGGATTAATCCCTCGAAACTCGCTTTTAATTGAATTCAATCCCCTAAAAACCATTTCATTCTTGCTTTGAATCATTGATAACTCAACCACATTTGAATTTTAGGAATTAGCCGAGTAACAAAACTTGATAGAACTAGCGTGTAATCCGTTTGCTCCCTTGGGTTCGACACCGGTCTTACCGGTTGAATTACAAATTGTTTTTGACTAATTGCATTGCTTAAAATCTACAACGTCAAAATGGCGCCGTTGCCGGGGAGCAATAGCTAGATTACCCCTAGGAAAATCATTTAGTGCTCCGACTATTCCATGTTTTTCTTTATTCTACTTGTTACTTGGATTTCTTGAGCTTATTCACTACGCTTACTTGTTTTAATTGGCTTCTCTTATAGGTTCACTTCTTTTATGCCACCCAAGACCAAGAAACTTTCTCAAATAGCGGATAGAGATTTGAACCAACCTATTAGAGAGCTAGTTAATCTTCCCGTTACAAGGAGTAAGACTAAAGACAAAGGACAAGCCTCCAACACTCAAGGAAATCAAGAAACCATCGCTCAAGGCATGGGTGATAGAGACAATAGACTCCCTCCTCCACCTCCACCTCCCCAAGGTCACCTACCACAAGTCCCTCAAGCTAGAAGGGTTCTCAAGGATTATGCTACTCCTACGGCCTATGGATATCGTTCCCCAATCCTCGTACCTACGGTTGATAACCGAGATTTTGACTTGAAGACGTCCACAATTCAAATGGTTCAATCTAACCAATTCTCGGGGAGGGACAATGAAGACCCTAATTCTCACTTGACAACATTTCTTGAAGTGTGTTCCACCTTCAAGATCAATGGGTTCTCGGAAGACGCTAAACTCCTAAGGCTCTTCCCCTTCTCCCTCACGGGAAGAGCAAAGGATTGGTTGAGGAGTCAAACTCCCGATAGCTTCACGACTTGGGAGGAGCTCGCCGTGGCTTTCTTGAACAAATACTTCCCTCCTTCCAAGACGGCTTTCTATAGAAGTCAAATTACAAATTTCTCACAATTGGATGGGGAGAACCTCTATGAAGCATGGGAGAGATACAAAGAATACCAAAGGCTTTGCCCTCACCACAACCTCGATGATCTCCAAGTCTTCCACACCTTCTACCACGGTGTCGATGGTGCCTCTCGACTTGCACTTGACACCGCCTCGGGAGGAGCTATTATGGAACTAGAACCGCATGAAGGATATGCGGTGATAGAGAAAATAACGAAAAACTACTTCATGTGGGGAAGCGAAAGAGGAAACCCGAGAAGAAGACATGAAAGGCATGAGGTTAAAGCGGTGAGCACAAGTGATTATGATGCTTTGAGGAAGGACTTTGATAGCCTCTCGGATGAAGTCTTCAAGTTGAAACACCCGGAAAGAGAATCTTCGACAAAGCAAGGGTGTGATATTTGTGAGGTCTACGAGCATGAGACCGTTTCTTGCCCCTTAGTGCAAAGGGATGTGCAAGGGCAAGGCTATGGAGAAGTGAATTTTGTGGGAGGAAACCAAGGAAGAGACTATGGAGCCAATGCCAATCAAGGGCAAAGCTCTCAAGCAAACTATACTACGCCAAAGTTCTCTTCGGGATGGAGAAATCACCCCAATTTCTCCTACAAGACCACTAACCCCACTCGCCCCGACTTTGGATCCACACCTCCCGGATTCGGTCCTAAGCCTACTCAACCGAATCAAGCATTCCAACCTAAGAATCAATATCAAAGTCAAGGACCGGCTTTGCTTCAAAGGAATCAAAACCAAGGGCAACAATACCAAGCTCAAACTCAAAGGCCCTACCAACAAGTTGAACCTCCCTCACAAGCTTCTAATGAACTTTCCGGGGTTGAAGCTATGTTTGCCAAGCTACTTGCAAATCAAGATAAAATGCAAGCCCAAATTGAGAGAATGGAGATCCACAACAAAATGCTAGAAACTCAAATTGCTCAACAAGCCGAATCCTCTACAAGGGCACAAGGTAAATTACCGGCTAGACCCGAGCAAGGACAAAGGGAGCATTGTAATGCGGTTACTTTGAGAAGCGGGAAAGAGCTAGAGGGAGAGCTACCAAAGAAGAAGAAAGTCTCCTTTGATCTAAGAGGCCAAGCTAGTGCCGAAATTGAAGAGTTAGATGAAGAGGTTCCTAACCCTCAAGTTGAGAAGGAGAGTGAAGTGGAAAAGGAGAAAGACGAACCTAGAGTATACACTCCTCCTATTCCATTTCCCCAAAGGCTAAAGAAGAAGAGCAATGACAAGCAATTCTCCAAGTTTGCCGAGATGATGAGGAAGCTCTATGTCACAATGCCCTTCACCGAGGTAATAACTCAAGCTCCATCTTATGCAAGATTTCTAAAAGATGTTATTACGTGCAGGAGAACAATCGAGGATGTTGACACGGTGTCTCTCAATGGCGAATGTAGTGCCATACTCCAACCGCGCATGCCCCCAAAGCTTGAGGATCCCGGTAGCTTCTCCATTTCATGCTTTATTAATGATATTAAGATTGAACGTGCTATGTGTGATTTGGGTGCAAGTATATCGTTGATGCCTTATTCTTTGTGCAAAAAGTTGAATATGGGTGAGCCTAAACCAACTAACATGATTCTAAGGCTCGCGGACCGCTCCTCAAGATTCCCTAGGGGGGTTCTTAAGGATGTCCCGGTTAGAGTAGGGAATTTCTATATTCCGGGGGATTTTGTGGTGTTAGAGATGGAAGAGGACAATGAAATTCCCATTCTTTTGGGAAGGCCTTTCCTCTACACCGCGGGGGCTATATTTGATACTACTAAGGGGTCAATCACCATGAGAGTAGGAGATGAGGAAATTGAGTTTAATCTTGAAAAGGCACAAAAAGGTCCTAGTCCTACAATGACTTGTAATTATCTTGACCTAGTTGATGCATATGAATTGTATGATGTGCCTAACCTTTACATGAGTGGAATTGACCTTGATAATGAGCTTCCCGACATTGCCAATTGTTGGGCTATCTTGGAGGAAGAAAACGAAGAAGGAACTCTAAGCGACAAAGGTAAGGAGTCTTGTTCGGTAGAGCTAAAAGCTCTACCAACAAGCCTAAGGTATGAGTTCTTAGGCCCAAATTCTAGCTTGCCTATCATTGTGAATGCCTCTTTGAATGATGTTGAAACGTCGAAATTGCTTGATGTGGTTAGAGAACATAAGGATGCTATTGGCTACTCTATTGATGATTTGAAGGGAATAAGCCCAAACTTGTGCATGCATGAAATCAATTTAGAGAGTGATAGTATGCCATCTAGGGAGAGAGCTAGGAGGTTGAATCCTATTGTTGGGGAAGTAGTCAAAAAGGAGGTTCTTAAATTGCTTGATGCGGGAATCATCTTCCCCGTTGCGGACTCTAAATGGGTGAGCCCCATTCATGTAGTCCCCAAAAAGGGAGGGATGACCGTAGTTAAAAATGATAAGAATGAACTAATCCCCACAAGAACGGTAACCGGGTGGCGTATGTGTGTGGACTATAGGAAATTAAACCAAGCCACTAGAAAAGACCACTTTCCCCTTCCATTTATTGATCAAATGTTGGAAAGACTAGCTAAGCATGACTATTTTTGCTATCTTGATGGATATAGCGGATTCTTCCAAATCCCTATACATCCACAAGATCAAGAGAAAACCACCTTTACATGTCCCTATGGAACATTTGCCTATCGGCGAATGCCCTTTGGACTATGTAATGCGCCGGGTACTTTTCAACGTTGCATGATGGCTATTTTTTCCGAGTTTATTGAAAAGATTATGGAAGTATTCATGGATGACTTTTCTGTGTATGGTTCGTCTTTTGATGATTGCTTGGCTAATTTGGCTAAAGTGTTGAAAAGATGTATTGAGACGAACCTTGTACTTAATTGGGAAAAATGCCATTTTATGGTGCAGGAGGGGATAGTTCTTGGTCATTTGGTCTCTAAAAGAGGAATTGAGGTGGATAAAGCAAAGATAGAGGTTATGGAAAAATTGCCACCTCCAAAGGACGTGAAAGGCATAAGGAGTTTTCTAGGCCATGCGGGGTTTTATAGGAGATTTATCAAGGATTTCTCGAAGATTGCAAAGCCATTAACAAACCTTCTATGCAATGACACCAAGTTTCGGTTTGATGAAGATTGCTTGGTGGCCTTTGAGAAGTTGAAAGAAGCATTGATCTCGGCCCCAATTATCCAACCTCCAAGATGGGACTTGCCCTTTGAGCTTATGTGCGACGCTAGTGATTATGCCATTGGGGCGGTTCTTGGGCAAAGGATAGATAAGAAACTCCATGCCATTCATTACACAAGCAAGGTTCTAAATGGAGCCCAATTGAACTACACTACAACCGAGAAGGAGCTCCTAGCTATCGTGTATGCCTTTGACAAGTTTCGTTCATACCTAGTGGGATCAAAAGTTATAGTATTCACCGACCACGCGGCAATCAAGTACCTCTTGGCAAAGAAAGACTCTAAGCCGAGATTGATAAGATGGATTCTATTGCTCCAAGAATTTGATATCGAGATAAAAGATAAAAAGGGAGTAGAAAATGTGGTAGCCGACCACTTATCAAGGCTAGAGGAAAATGAAGAGATTGAAGAGGATACTAGACCCGTGAATGACTCATTTATTGGAGAGCAACTTATGAGAGTTGAGGCGGAGGCACTCCCATGGTACGCGGACTTTGTAAACTTCGTGGTTTGTGGGATTATTCCTCACGATATGAACCACCATCAAAAGAGGAAGTTCCTATCCGAGACCAAGAGGTATTATTGGGATGAGCCCTATTTGTATAGGCTATGCGCGGATGGATTATATAGGACTTGCGTCGCCGAAGAAGAAATGAGGGATATCCTACACCATTGTCACTCTTCCCAATATGGAGGACATGGTAGTGGAGCAAAGACGGCGTCCAAGGTTCTACAAAGCGGTTTTTATTGGCCTACTCTCTTTGGTGATGCTTATGAATTTGTGAAAGCTTGCGATCAATGCCAAAGAACGGGAAGCATCTCAAAAAGGCATGAAATGCCCCAACAAAGCATCCTCCCGGTCGAGATATTTGATGTATGGGGCATAGATTATATGGGTCCCTTCCCATCCTCTTATGGGAACCAATACATATTGGTCGCGGTTGATTACGTCTCCAAATGGGTTGAGGCCGTCGCTTCCCCTACTTGTGATGCCAAGGTGGTCACAAAGCTCTTCAAGAAGATTATTTTCCCTAGATTTGGAGTCCCAAGGACCGTCATTAGTGATGGCGGTTCACATTTCAAGGAAAAACATTTTGAGGCCTTGCTTCGCAAATATGGAGTTAGTCACAAGGTTGCTACGCCTTATCACCCACAAACTAGTGGGCAAGTGGAAATTTCGAATAGAGAAATCAAGGCAATCTTGGAGAAAACCGTGGGAAGCTCAAGGAAGGATTGGTCATCGAAGCTAGATGACGCTTTATGGGCCTATCGTACGGCATTCAAGACCCCTATTGGAATGTCTCCCTATCGCCTTATTTATGGGAAGCCATGCCACTTGCCGGTGGAATTGGAATACAAGGCGATGTGGGCAATTAAAATGCTAAATATGGACTTGCAAACGGCGGGAGACAATAGGGTGCTTCAACTCCATGAGTTGGAAGAGATAAGGAATGAAGCCTACGAAAGTGCTAGGATCTATAAAGAGAAGACCAAGAAATGGCACGACAAGAAAATCTTTCGTCGTGAATTCAAGAAGGGAGAAAAGGTCTTGCTCTTCAATTCTAGGCTCAAGTTATTCCCGGGAAAATTGAGAAGCCGGTGGAGTGGTCCATTTATTGTCCACAAGCCTCACGAGGATGGACACGTGGAATTGCTCAACAATGATGGGACTACCTTCACAGCAAATGGGCAAAGACTAAAGCATTATAGAGAAGGCGTTCGGGATGAGAAAAATGTGACTCACCATTTGACCGACCCTTAGAGAGCCTCTATCCGCTTGAGGAGGGATCCTAGCTATGGACTCCTCAAGTGTGTTTCTTAGTGAGAAGAGATTCGGCTCGGTCTTTGCCAAGACGTTAAACTAGGCACCTCACGGGAGGTACCCCGGTTTGTGAGTTGTCTATCTATGCACAAGGAACTTTCATATATGTGTAGCATGCAAATTGTGAACTTGTTATGTGGCTTGGTGTTTGGGATGATTCTAAATGCATGACTAGGTGTGTGTGACATGATATAAGGCTTGCATGAAATTTCTTGATGATGGTGGCATTCTAAGTGTGGAGTGTGATCCTAGCTTGTTTGTTTGAAAATCGTATGTTTATGTGCTAGTGATTGCATAGAAGAGCGTGCCTTGAATATATGTGATATTTTGAGTAATGCTGATCTTTGTTTGTGAGTAAAAATTCTGAGTGTGGAGTTGAGATTCGACGAGAAGTGGAAAATAATTTTTGCAGGAATTGGTATCCAGTCGATCGACTGGGAAGCTCCCCTGCTCCAGTCGATCGACTAAATGATGTTTCAGGAGCCCTTGTTTTTTGCGCATTCTCAGTCGATCGACTGAGCTATCAGTCGATCGACTGATATTTCCTTGCCAAATTCACCCATCTCCTCATTCGAACCCCACTTCAGTCGATCGATCCGCCAAACCCTAAATTCGAATTTTTCACCCTCCGAATCTCAGCTCCAAGCCTCCGACCATCTCGCCATCAGCTTGCCAGCCATCCACCGCCCGTCCACCGCCCAGCCAGCCGCCCTCACGCAGTTTCGATTTCCGATCGGAAATCCAAGCCGTCGTCCGATCTCCCTCGTCCGGCCATCTCAGCGCCCGCTCCGACCGCCTACCTACTCCCCTTCCGTCCGCCTTCAATCCCCAAGCATCAATTCGGAATCCCAGAGCCTCCCGGACAAACCCCGATTTCGACCCTAACCCCGACAGTTTTTCCCCTCCCAGTCGATCGACTGAGACACAAGTCTCACCCCAGTCGATCGACTCGATCAGAGTTCAGTGCCTATTTGTGAGTTTTTGCTCAGATTGACTTGTTCTTCGATTTCAAGTGCACTATGGGTCGTGCCAGTGCATCGTCCAGTTCAAAAGCAAAGGGAAAAGAGATAGCTCACGAACCCTCGCTCGATGAGCAAATTGACGACTTCACGCTAGAGGGCGAGGATGATAGACCTCTAGTTACCCGCAAGAGGAGGTTATTGAGGACCTCCCTAGCCGACCATGTCTCGGGCTCAGATGAGGAGGTTGACGCCGTGCCGGTTTCCCCTGCTCCTCCAAAGAAGAAAGCGCCTCCACCAAGGAAACCGGCGCCGAAGAAGAAGGCGCCAGTGCCTCCTAGACCTAGTGCACCCCCGCGCCCTGCTGCTGCGCCTACATCCACCGCCATTGTGCCGGTTGAGCCTCACGAGGGGCCCTATGAGGGACCGATGCCCATACCGGTCCCGTACCCGTTCTCGGCCCCCTTGGTCTTCAAGGAAGAGAAGCACCGGACTCGTCACACCACTATCACTACGAAGAGGAAGAAGGCCATCCCGACATTGTACCTAGACATGGGCTTGCTTCGTAGCATCGACGAAGTGGTAGCCATTGAGGTACAATCTCGTCTCACACAACATGGTTTGCCTTTCCTATTTTGTGATGATCCGGGCTCCCACCAGAGATTAGTTGAGGAGTTCTTGTGCTCGTTTGAGACGGTGAAGGAGAGAGTGGGGGAGGATGGATCCTCGGTTTATTATTGGAAGTTTGTTTTAGGAGGGAGAGATTTCCGGATCAGGGAGAGTACGATCCGAGGGTGGCTTGGTTTCCCACAACCTCCGGCCTCACCCCGGGTATTCACTGAGCACGACCAGTCCAGGCTTTGGAAGAGGATATCCGGTAGGAATGAGTGGTTCGTGTCTTCATATAACTCTTCTGCGATCGTTGACCCGGTTTGGAAGATTGTGCACCACGTCATTGCTATTGATTTTAACACGAGGACGGAGAAGGGTAGGAAGGTTACCTTCCCGGATATGGACCTCATGGTTGCCATGGATCACGGGGAGGTCATTGATTGGCTAGTGGTTCTTGCAAACCGGTTTGAGGCCGTTGTGAAGCCGAGTACGAGGAACAAGAGCATGGGAGGGGGCTCCTTGATTACTTTGATAGCCCAAAGGTGTAACTTCACCTTTGGTCACGAGGGTTGTGAGGCCCCTTCTAGGAGCAAGCTTGACTTAGACTTGATGAAGAATATGCATATGGTCAAGCGAGACGGCAGGACATGGAGCAGTGACCCGTCGCCTCATGTGGAGGAGCTTGTGACCGCCGCTGCTGCGCGGAGGAGAGCCTTCAAGCAACAACGCCCGCTCTATTGCCTTGCCCACCTCACCCCCTCACCCGCTCCCTCGCCTCCTGGCTCACCTCCTCCTCCCCCTACCGCAGATGAGGAGCTTCCTACCGCAGATGAGGAGCTCCCTACCGCAGATGTGGAGCTTCCCCCGGTGCAGCCCGCCGCCGAGATTCCCCCTCATGTCGCCGATGATTCAGCTGAGTGGCGACAGAGGATGACCTCTGATATTGCTGACTTGAAGGGCGGCGTGGCTGACTTGAGGAGTGGATTGACTTGCCTTGAGGACTTTGTCCGAGAGTCTGATGCGAGAGCTCGCCAGGAGTGGGAATGGCTCCGTGCTACATTGTCATCCATGACGGGAGGTTCTAGTGCACCAGTTGCTGCTCCGTCAGTGGGCTTAGAGCCATCTGCCCCGCGTGCTTCCTCGCCCATGCCTTCATCGCCTCCCACCAGACCTGACGCTCCTGCTGTTCCGGACGTTCCATTGGAGACCGGTGGTGATCCAGCTAGAGACGAGGCTACATCTTGAGCTTGCATTGCATTTTGCTCGTACTTTTGTCTATCATTTGGTGCTTTCTCGCTTAGATCATGTACTTGGATGTTAAGTCGCCTTTTGGCGCAATTTTGGATGATGTATGCCATCTTGTGTGATATACTCTTGATTTGCCTTTGGTTGTATGTCACATTTTCTATGATATTGACGGTGTTTACCATCTATGTTGCTCAATCCACAGGATATATATTTCCATGTTCTCACCATGCCCATATTCGCCGTCTTGATCTACTTTTGCAACCACAAGGTTACTTCTCACTCCCGAGAGTCTTATCACCGAGTCTACAAACGAGGGGAGTTCCTATGCGCCTTTGCCTTTGTTTTATCATTCTTTGCGCTTAGGGACTAAGCTTGAATTAAGTGTGGAGTGGTTTGATGCGCATAGTTCACATTATTGCATGCCATACATATCATTTCTAGATGGACACTCGCATACTTGCACATTGTCCCAACATGAGAGTGTTTTAACCACAAAGGCTTATGATTTTCAAACTCTAAATCCCTATAAATCACAACTAGCCTATTTGCCACATTTACCGACCTAGTCCTTTGAGCATACATTCTTGAGAATCAATATCATGGCTATATATTGTCTATCCAACTTTTTAAGTATTCTCATTGCAACGCCTTTGATCAAGCTAGCAAACACTTTTAAAATATCATCTTGAAAAACTTAGACCGTTTGAATGCTCTTTGGTGACTTGAGTGCTCTAACATAGTGCTTTGTTCATGATTGATTCCCGCACATTCCATGCACTTTTTGAACATATTGTCAAGTTTTAAGTGTGGAGTCAAAAAAAAAAAAAAAAAAAAAAAAAAAAAAAAAAAAAAAAAAAAAAAAAAAAAAAATGTTTGCGGTCAAAGAGGGCAAAACCCCGACTAAAAACTCTCTCAATGATCATGAGAAGTTTTGCTCCAAATATACAAATGCCGGGGGTTAGGGAGGTAAGTCCCCCCTCGAAAGCATTTGTAGGCCAAAGGCCGTTTCAAAAAGAAATAAGGAGCACTTAAAACTTGACTATATGTTTTTCCCTCCATTCTTCATTTGTGCGGGATTCATTCATTTACAATGTGTGCTTGTTAAAATAACTCTTGGACGACCCATGTGCCTTGCACGGGAGCTATCATTTGGGCTATGCTTGTTTATTGAGAAACTCTAGTGTCGAACTCCACTTCCCTTATGGATTACGGCTTGAGCGCCTAAAACTTGGGAATGAGTTCCTAGTCGCGAGCCCTTGGACTAGCCCTAGCTAGCATAGGTGAGCGGTTGACGCTCTATTGTGCAAACTATAAGCCTTGCCTCGATAGTGTTGCCTTGATAATGAGTAGAACTTGGGATGAGACATTTTATAGCCCTTGTGTTGATAATCTTGAATGCATGTCCTCAAAGGTACTCAAAAGGTTGAGAAAGTTTTTTTTTATGATATTGTGGCGCTAGTCTAGCTTGGGGTGAGGGATTGGTTTTGAATAATCGTAGCCTTGGTTGAGCACTCTTGCATTCACTCTTATGGGACATGTGCACCTTTGGGATTTGTGAGTATTCCCTTTTTCTGAAAACTCTCACGAGACTATAACTCGTCCACTAGGGTAGCCTAGGGGTTTAAAGGCTTAATGCATATGCTAAATGCATTCGTAACGCCTACGAAAAGGAGCTAGGTAGGTTGTACATACTTGTCATTTACCTTTCAAATAACATGTTTAGAAATGAAGATCGAGACCTTGTGAGATCTAGTGAGGCAAATGCACGAAAAACATAGCACCACTAGCATATCGACATTTGCACTTCCTTGGCATATTTGCATACTTTGTTCGGGACGAGCAAAGCTTAAGTGTGGAGTGTTGATGAGTCGAGCTTTCGACTCGTTAAATGCCCATTTTCACTATAGCTTTAGCTTGATTCCGACTACTATTAGATGTCATTTGATCTCCTTTTCGTGCGTTTCAGGTGCAAAGCAAGATGTCTATGTGTCAAGAGCCATTGGAAGAAAACTCGGGAAAATCGGTGTTTTAGAGCAAAAAGTGGCAGTATTTGGTCTTCAGTCGATCGACTGGGAAGCTCCCCTGCTCCAGTCGATCGACTTAATGGAGACTCAGGAGGTGCTGCAAATCAAGTTATTCCAGTCGATCGACTGAGAAGCTCCCCTGCTCCAGTCGATCGACTGGCGAGTCCCCTGTCCAGAGCATGCAGATCACGTGACCATCAGTCGATCGACTGGATCTCAGTCGATCGACTAAATGGACTCTCAGGAGGGGCTGCATATCAAGTTATTCCAGTCGATCGACTGGGAAGCTCCCCTGCTCCAGTCGATCGACTGAGAATCCACTTTCCAAGCAACTCATCTACCTCCAGTCGATCGACTGGGCCAACAGCCCAACGCCAGTCGATCGACTGGACTGCTACAGTACCGAATCTTTTCCGAAGCTATAAATAGAAAGAGGCAAAGTTGACCTAGCATCTTGGATTTTTCTGGAGAAAAGACAAAAGGAAGTGAGCCAAATCAAGGGTTTGAACATCATCTAATCAAGGAGGATTGAAGATCAAGGGAGTTTATTAGGATCATCAATCCTACTCTTTTCCCTCTTCCTTTCTCTTAGATTTTGCTAAAAACCCACACATCATGTTGTCCTACTTGATGTGTGAGTAGTCCCCCTTGTGTTTTGAGGGTTCTATGAACCTCCTTGGTACTCAATGATCATTGTATACACATTTGAATGGATTTATTGAAGTTGATTTCATTTTACTATGCTCTTCATGTTAAACATGTCTCTAAGTGTTTGATAAAATGCCCAAGTGACATGTTTATGTTAGAACTTTGATCTAAGTCTTGAGAGAGCTTAGGGATGGTTTTGATGTAGTAAAAATGAACTTAACCTACATTTATGAGAGTAAATGCATGGTGAGAGGTGAACTAGAACTTTATGCATGTGGCATTTATGAGAGTAAATGCTATGTAGTGGATCAATACTCTTTAATTAGTGAGATCCTAGCTAAGATGGCTTGCCTAGGATTAATCATGCATGGTTTGTTTGATTCTAGTTTAAGCTAGGTTTGAAACCTATCAACTCATAATTAATTAAACTCTTGTATGCACGATCATTGGGAAATTGCCAAGGAGGGGATTAATCCCTCGAAACTCGCTTTTAATTGAATTCAATCCCCTAAAAACCATTTCATTCTTGCTTTGAATCATTGATAACTCAACCACATTTGAATTTTAGGAATTAGCCGAGTAACAAAACTTGATAGAACTAGCGTGTAATCCGTTTGCTCCCTTGGGTTCGACACCGGTCTTACCGGTTGAATTACAAATTGTTTTTGACTAATTGCATTGCTTAAAATCTACAACGTCAAAGTCCTTAGTCTTTCTTAGTGCTACCTCTCTCTTTAGGATCCGTGTTAAACCATGTGCAATAAAAAATGACCACGGGCATTCTATTAGCATATCGTAGCTCAATAATGTTTTGGATAATGCTGTAGTAATTTAAATCATCATCTTCGACCATAACACCAGAATTTTGAGTCCTCTTGTTCAGATCCCGATCTCAAACAACAAACTTGACACCAATAACATAACATTGAGAGTAACACGTGTATGACTGTGGATACCGTGCTAAAAAGTGCAGCTCTGTAGAATATTATGGATGGCCTTCTCTTCTTAAGATCTCCATCTGAGATTAAAAAGGAACAATATGCAAAACAGTTAGTAACTAGAATAACAATTTAAATATTTTGTGTAGAATCATAAAATTAAACACGTATAAAATAATTAGCATTCATACCCAGTCACAAAAATACTTAAGAAAATGCTTAACACGTTGTGTCTTTGTTCTGTTTGGGCACTCTCTCTCTCTCAAACTTCTCATCGTGCCTTCGAAGATAATCTGCTGCTTGTTCGCAGTGTTCCACGACGCACCAATGAGCCATTTCAAGTTGTATCTGATTCAACTTGATCCTTCGCAAATGACCACTAACCTTGATTAGAGGAGAGTAAATATTCAGGCCATATAATCGAGCTTCATTTGTTGGGTCCATATCACTCGTGTGTAAATTATTTCTTAGCGATGCATCCCTCACGATATCTGCTATTCCTAACCGATCTCTTATACTCACCTAATTGTGTACAAAAGGAAAGTCATAGTTAGTTTATACAATAATAGGATACCAATATAAAAGTGTATGAAAAAATAAAAACTTAACGATATAAACCTCTCAATAGGATACATCCAAGAATAGTGTACGGGTCCCTTAAGCAAAACTTGTTCAGGAAGATGAATCAGTAGATGCACCATGTTGGTGAAGAAAGCTGGAGGAAAAACCATCTCCAGTTTGCACAAAATTATAACTATGTCGTCTTTCATTTGAGTTATATCTCTAACTGTCAACTCTTTGCAACATAACATCTGAAACCATCGTGCTAATGATATCAGTGGCTCCACTACATAATGTGGCAATTATGGTCGAATGAACACCGGAAGTAAGCGCTGCAACATGACATGGCAATCATGGGTTTTCAACCCATTAATTTTTTTATCTTCCACGTTTATTTTGTTTCTTCAAACTACCCGCATAACCATAAGAATATTAAGCATCCTTAATGAATTCAAATATCTCTGCCCCCTCATTAGGTAAAATCGTATACGATGCTTGTGAACCCTTTTCTTTTCTTGATGTTAAGTCCTTTTTCTTCCACCACAGTTCCTTCTGAATCCCTTGTTTTTCCAAACCTTCTCGAGCTTTAATGTCATCTTTGGTCTTACCTTGAAGACCAAGAATAGTACCAATGATGTTATCAAAGACATTCTTCTCTATATGCATGACATCCAGTGAATACGGTTGTCTCAATGTGATCCAATAAGGTAAATCGTAGAAAATGGTCACATGAGTCCAACACAACTTCTCCTTCACACCTTTGAAATCAGTATGCAAGCTAAGAATGGGGTACTCATGGCTAAGCACGGTACTCAAAATCTCTTCTCCTGTTAATGAAAGTGGGGCATCTCGTAGTTCCACTTGCCCGTTGAACTTACTAGCCGCATTCCTCCACGAATGATCTCTATCAAGCCATCTGCGATGGCCTGGGTGGGTAGGACATTCTCCTCGCTAAATGTTGCGCATCAACCTCATCCAAACACAAAGGACAAGCTTTGTATCCTTTGCACTTTAGACCTCCCAACATCCCCAAGCTAGGAAAGTCATTGATTGTCCACATCAATGCAGCTCTCATGTTGAATGACGAGCTATCATGTCGATCAAATGTGAGTACTCCGATGTCCCACAACATATTTAATTCATCGACCAGAGGTTGCATGAACACGTTCAAACACTTGCCCGGGGATTTCGGACCAGAAATAAACATAGCAAGAATGTTAAATTCCTTCTTCATGCACAATGAAGGTGGCAAATTGTAAGGCATCACGATAATTGGCCAAGTTCTGTGAGAAAGAGCAGCAATCCCAAAAGGGTTAAAACCATCTGTGGCCAATCCAAGACACACATTTCGAACATCTTGTGCAAAATCAGGAAATGTTTTGTCAAAGTACTGCCATGCTTCGCTATCCGCAGGATGTCTGATAAAACCTTTCTTCACTTTTCTTTCTCCGTGCCATTGCATCTCCTTAGCTATATGTGGTGACATGTAGAGTCATTGTAATCTAGGAGCTAAGGGGAAGTATCAAAAGACTTTTCTTGGAATCTTGCTATTACCTTCCAAGTGTAATTACGTCGTCGTCTCACACACCGGACAATGCATTAGGTCCTTGAAATTTTTATAGAATAGGACACAATCATATTCACATGCGTGAATAATCTCATATCCCATACCCATATTCTTCAAAATTCACTTAACCTCACGATACGAACCGGGATAATGGTTTGGGATCGGAAGGATTGAGTTATCTTTAAATGGTCATTAAAACTCTTGTCGAACCATCCATTATCAACTTTCACTTTCATTGCACTTAAAATGGTGCCCAAAATAGTTTTATCACTCCCCACATATATGGGAGTTTGTGCTTCCGCAAGAAGTTTTTCATACCTCTCATATGCTTCCTTGCCGAAAAAGTCATTTTCAAGGTCCTCATGTTCATAGTGAAAAGGGAAAGCGTCGTTAAGCATTTCTATTGTAGGATTCATGTAATAAGAATCACCTTCTACAATAGTACTCCCACGACTCTTTTCCATAACATATTGGCGACGTTGTGTGTATACCGAAGATGAAGCCTCTGATTCTTCCCCATGATATGTCCAAGTTGTGTACTCTTGCATTATGCCATTGCTAAACAAATGTGTTAGGATTTCATCCAATGGTAACTTCTCGTGATGCAACCTACAATGCTTACATGGACATTTATGCGTAGTACTCCGAGGTTTGTTTTGTTTGACAAAGTTCACAAAATCCATAATTCCTTTCATAAACCGCGGATCACATTTGTCCGACAAATGCATCCAACTCTTGTCCATGGTTCCTTTGTCTAAATATAAAACAAATAAAGAGGAGTTAAGCCAAAGCATATATATTATTCCAGCAAAATATGAGATCAAAGTGCAGCAAAATGCCCAATATATATATGCACCAAAATTGCTACCTATACTGCTACAGCTAGCAAATTCTCTACACACATCGTGTCTAATCCAGCAAAAAATGTTACACTGCTCCATTAACACACTAGAACCGCCCCAAAATATATGGACACAAGTTTTGCTAACTGTTGCAAAACCTCTTTGAGCAGCAAAAGTGCTGCTGCTGCCTATAGCTGTTTCAAATCTCATCCCTCATATGCCCTGCTGCTATATACCTCTCTTTCAAATCTCTCATCCCCTAAATTTTTGACATGGCAACTAACTAATACTTCAACATATAGCAGAGTTTTAACTTCAACAAAAACCACTTGTGTGCGAAAACAAATGGAAATCACATGGAAGTATAGAGAAAATGTTAGTTTATTACCTTCAAAAAAGTATGCGTTTCACATGAAGATTTGACAAAAACCTATGAAAAATTAGTCTCTCAGAGCTGTAGATGTATTCTCCGACAAATGGGGTCTTGCTATAGGTTAGAGTTTCTGTAGAATTAAGGTAGGTAAACTCGAATTGAAGCAGGGTGTGTACTTTGGATCAGTTCTGTTCTGCATTTAATTTTTGTTTTTACGCGACATAATTTGGATACCAACGTCGCTTAAAGGTAAAACGGTAGGTCTCCTTTTTTTAATGGTGAATCAATCTTAAACTTAAAGGCGTGTGTCATGCCAGCTGTGGATGGGTCGATCTAATTGACATGATAACGTGACATAATTAAAGTTGTCACTAGATTGAAGTCGAATAAAACATGTAACGTGACATTTAAGGTGTGTCGCTATAACAAATGTCGCATAAATTGTATAACGTGACATAAATAACGTGTCGCTTAAACGGATGTCAGGTTAACCTATTTATGTGACAACGTTTATTGCGTCGCTTTAACCTTTGTCGCATATTAATGTTATTGCGACAAACATATCAAAGTGTAGTCCTACAAACCATTATATGCGACAAATTTTTTGCGACAATGTTCAAAGTTATCCCGTAGGATGTAACATGGTGTAGTGAGATGAACCAAAGAGCCACCATAATTTTGCAAAAAGCATCCGGACTGTATGAAGAATAAACGTAAAATATGATGTCTGCCATCGATTTAATGTCCTTACACTCATTATGTATATAAAATCCCAAGTAACTCCAAACAGCTATACACCACCAGTAGTTTATAAAAACACATTCTTCTCTATGTGCATTACATCTAACGAATATGGTTGTTTCAATGTGCTCTAATAATGCAAATCGTAGAAAATGCTCATTTGAGTCCCACACAACTTCTCCTTATTCACACCTCTACATTTGAAATATGGATGCAAGCTAAGTACGGGGTACTCATGGCTAAGTACAGAAGACAAAATCTCTTCACCTATTAATGAAGGTGGGGCATCTCGTAATTCCACGTGTCCATTGAACTTATTGGCCTGATGCCTCCACGAATGATCCCTATCAAGCCATCTGCGGTGGCCTTGGTAAGACATTCTCCCCGCTAAATGTTTAGCATCAATATCATCTAAATACAAAGGACAAGCATTGTATCCTTTGGACTTTAGACCTCCTAACATTCCCAAACCCGGAAAGTCACTAATTGTCCATATCACCGCAAATTTCATGTTGAATGTTGATCTTTTATGTCGATCATATGCGAGTACTCTAGTGTCCCACAAAATATTCAATTCATCTATCAGGAGTTGCATGAACACATTCAAGCACTTCCTAGGAGATTTTGGACCCGAGATCAACAAAGCAAGAATATTAAATTCCTTCTTCATGCACATTGAAGGTGGTAAATTGTAAAGCATCACCATGATTGGCCATGTGCTATGAGAAAGAGCTGATGCTCCAAAGGGATTGAAGCCATATGTGCTTAATCCAAGATGCACATTTCTAGCGTCTCGTGCAAAGTCGGGATGTTTTTTTTATCAAACTCTTGCCATGCTTCGCTATCTACGGGATGTCTAATATGATCATTTTTCACTTTTCTCTCCCGGTGCTACCGCATCTCCTTAGCTATATGCGGCGACATATAAAGACGTTGTAATCTTGGAGTTAAGGGAAAGTAGTGTACCACTTTTCTTGGAATCCTTCTCTCACCATCGCCCTCAAAGTATCTCGACTCATCACACACCGGGCAATGTTCAAGGTTCTTGAATTCTTTATAAAATAGCGCACAACTATATACACATACGTGAATAATCTCATATCCCATCCCCATATTCTTCAAAAGTTGTTTACCTCACTATACGAACCGGGGTAATTATTTGGGCTCGAAAGAAGATCTTGTGTGATTCTCAAATGATCGTTAAAGCTCTTATCGAACCATCCATTGTCGACTTTCACTCTCACTGCACTTAAAATAGTACCCAAAACAGTTTTGTCACTCCCCGCATAAATATGAGTGTGTGCTTCGGCGAGAAGTCTTTGATACTTATCATATGCCTCCTTGCCCATATAATCATTTTCAAAGTCCTCTTCACGTGGTTCCGCAAAAGGGCAAGCATCGTTAAGCATCTCTAATGTCGGATCCATGTAATAAGCACCACTTGCTTCAACCTTGCCACAACTCTTTTCCATAACATATTGTTGTCGTTGTGTGTATAATGAAGATGAAGCATCGGCATCTACTTCCCCATGACAAGTCCAAGTCGTGTAGTCTTGCATTATATCATCCAATGACAACTTCGCATGGTGTAACCTACAACGCCTACATGGACATTTATGCGTCGTTCTCCGGGGTTTGTGTTGTTTGACAAAGTTTATGAATGCCGTAATCGCCTCTACAAACCGCGGATCACATTTGTCCGACAAAATGATCTAATTTTTTTCCATGATTAACCTATATGTATTACCAAATATGAGACAAATTAGTGGGGTTATATTTATGCCAAAGCAAATAGCAGGGGACGACACTATTAAATCATCTCCAAATAGCTAGCAAGGGACATCAAAAATGCAAAAAAATGCCCATGTATATAGCAGGCGATGTTTGGGCAAAAATGCCCAAACACAAAAATGTCCAACTTAATCCATCATCATGTGTACTTAGCAAAAACGCCCAAATACTTTTCTCCACCCTTGCTGCTCTTAATTTTCAACTCATATCCACCTCCAAACACTATGACAGAGTATTAACTTGAACAAAACTCAGAAAATTTGAAGGGTGAAAATTACAAGTATATATATAGAGGAGCGCTCAAATGAGACCCCCATGTTGGTGAGGTCGTGAGGCCCCAATCTTAACCATTAGAAAAACTCCATCAAACTCATCTGGTGACGACAAATGTCCCATTACCAAAATCCATCAAAAGCAAAAAAACAAAACACTATTCCCTGTACCTTTAAATCTCAACCATTAGATCAAAATGATCTAAAGGTGTGAGATTGGACCTCACGACCTCACCAATAGTACCCAACCTCATTTGACCGCCCCCCTAAAACCATCTGCAAGGGGCGCTCCCTTGAATCAGGAGGTAGAATGAGGCAGTGAGGCACGTTGTGAGCCACTCATTTAAATGATGTGGTAGGAAATAGTTGTTTACTGTTTGCTTTTTGCTTTTGATGGATTTTTTGTAGTGGGACACATATCATGGGGAGATGAGTTTGACGGCTGAGATGAGATGGTGCCTCACTTCCTCATTCTAATTTAGCTGCCTCATTTGAGCGCTCCTCTATTTGAATAAATCAAATTAGAATCTAAAACACCCTAATTTTAGCAACCAACAGTCAGAATAAATCAAACAAGAATCAAAGGTGGTTTTAGTGATGGATGTCGCCAAGTTGGTGTCGTTCTCGGCATCAGGTCAATTTTCCGAGAGGAGAGTATTCGGTTTGTCTACTTGACGCGCTAGTTAAGCTCTGGATAGAATAACATTCGATTTTTGAAAAACTTTGATGTCGTCAAAGTTTAGGGCTTCGTCGGATACTGGCTCATGGATGGTGGTGAATTGTATGATTACTGTGGTAGATCCACCGACCATTGCAGAGGTTGTTCATCCATTGATCATCATCAAACGTTAGCTTTGTTTTTGTCGGGATAAGATGTCAGAATATAGCTTTCACTGACACATGATTGTTGGCTTGCCGCTGTTATGTTTTTATGCTATATCAAATGGATTTTTTTAAGAATTTATTTGGTACTGGCCAGATTGGTGGTGTGCCCGGGGTGGCTAGCGAGTCTTGTGATTGAAAAGCAGTGGAGTTCTTGTCCCACCTTCCACCATGCAAAGTTCAAATTGGTTACAGAAGGTAACAGCCGTGTAAAGCTTGTGAGCAGCCATGAAACCATTCATTTCTTTTAGACGCACTTTGCACTCTTTAAGACGAATTTGGTACTCTTTTAGACGAATTGCATGGATTGAAGGCTTGAACTTTGTACCATTCCAGATGAGCCTTGTACCCTTTTAGATGAATTTTATATGAGTGTATATACCTTGAAGGCAGAGTAAATTTAGAGTTCTGTGTTCTGCATTTAATATTTACATTTACGCGATATACGTTGAATCAAACGGTAGCGTAATCCACAAACGGTAATGCCGAGTCAATTTCAAACTCAAAGGGGTTGTTCAATGCCAGCACCTGCTTTGCCGTTCTAGTTTTCACTATTACGTGACATACTTTGGACGCAAACGTCGCTTAATCCACAAATGGTAGGTCGCCGTATTTAATGTCGAGTCAATTTCACACTGAAAGGGGCTGGTCAATGCCAGCACCTGCTTTGACAATCTAATTTTCCTTATTAAGGGACACACTTTCAGTTGTCGCTAAATTTAAGTCGCATGAAATATATAACGTGACTAATATTTCATGTCGCTTAAAACTATGTCGCAATAATATGATAACGGGACATAAATGTTGTGTCGCTTAAAAATATGTCGCTTTAATTTGTTTATGTGACAACGTGTTTTGCGTCGCATTAAATTTTGTCGCATATTTATGATATTGCGACAAACAAGTCAAAGCGTAGTCGCATATAGAGTTTTTATGCGATGAACCTTTTGAGACGAGGTTCAAACTTTGTCCCGTAAGATGTAAAATGGGGTAGTGGAAGTAGCATGGCTTATCAGGATGATCATCCTGGCTGGGAGTTAGTGTGTATTGCAAGAGAGGAGAATAGGGCAGCTGAATGGCTTGTAAGGAGGGCACGAAGCAACTCTTGGGAGTGGAATAGGGGTGTGCATTCGCTAATTTACCGATTACCGAATTTACGACACATTTTTTTATTCCGATTACCGAACTGAATATTTATTCCGATTTCTTTTTCCTAATTTTAAAATTCTTCAAAAATTTAACTTATCATCTCTAATAACGAAAAAGAAACAAAAAAAATCAAAGAATTGATCTACACAATTATAATATAATTGTTTTTTGATTACCAATTATAATATAATTGAAGTTTGCAAAAATTGCAGGTTAAAATTTGAAGTTTAAACAAATATTTCATTAATTTTTTAATAAATAAAAAATTCTTATTCGGTAAATTCTGTAGATCGGTAATTTACTGAATTATTAAATCTATTCCGTTTACCAACAAAAATTTATCGATTTACCTATCGATAAATTACCTTTTTACCTTTTTACCGATGATTCGGTTCGGTAAATTAATTCGATAAAATCAAAATTTATCAAATATTGCTCTGGCATAGAGTGGAACACTCATTGGGCAATTATTCTTTCTAATCCCCCAGCTGATTGTTTTAACCTTTTGGCTTTCTTTTCTTCTGTTTCTCTCGAAGTGTTTTGTATCGAGGATGTTTTCCTTCAACAACAACAAAATTAATAAAAAATTCTCTTATTACTTGGAAACATTCTATATTCACTTCTTTTGTAGTGATGCTGGCAAACAGAAGAAAAAGAGAAAAAAAAAGTCATCAACAGTTAATAAACAAGTCATGTATCTTTTCAAGAGTCTATATGTTCTCTCATCAGGAGTTACATCGCATACACTAGAGTTATACACACATCTGATAAATCCACATATCTATCAATTCAGAATGTTGCCATTTTTACATTACATACAAATAGATCTAATTCACAACAATACCTGCTTTTGTGAAGGGCGTTTTAATTATGTTTGGAGAATCCAAGGTAAGAAAAAGATGGATCTACCGACCTAATAACGAAACCATGTGTATGTATATGTTATCTGTGCATGTGAGGATTTCAGTGACGGTGGGTATGGGGTTGGAATATTGGTCCGTGACTCGCCCATTGAGTTGAGTGAAGTGAACATGAGTTCTGGTAATGGGGAACAAGGAATGAGAAAGGGACACCTCTTTTGATTTATATGTTGAGAAATATAATCCCAGTTGTATTTTATGTTTATATTGGGACCATATAGTTATGTTTTTTCCAGTCCATATGCATGTATGAGTTTTCCAGGAAATTCTGGTTTTGAGTATATGAGCATTCTGCTGGTTTTGTGCTGAGAAGCCCAAAACGATGTTGTTTACGCTGAGCGCTAAATTTTGGTTTGAAGTCCAGACGAAGCTACGCCGTTTGGACGAAGCGGGAGTTTGAGCTTTAGTGGAACTGCGCCGTTTCGACAAAAGGGAGAAGCTCAACTTTAAAGGAACGCTGTCCTTCCAACGACGCGCGAGATTCCGTTACTTCAGTTACAACTCAAGACGGTGTCGTTTAAAAGCAAAGCCTTAAGCTCAAATCAGAATTGGGGCTTAGGGCACCATTCGAAATCCGATTCTCCTCGAGCGATTGAGCGTCTGTGCGATACATGAGGCGAAATTGACGAGCGGAGAAGACTGACTGGCAATCGACTGGCGTGGGCGAACTCCGGCGTGGCTCGACTGCAAGGATTGCAAGACGAACGCGTGGAGTAGCACTCTTGGACACCCAGGCGGAGCTGTGAAGTTTCTGGGGAGGATTCGAGCGGCGATTCTTCAGGAAAGTACCGAAACTCGTTGCTTGGATTGTGCCTCGTTTCTGTTGTTGTTTGAATTGAGTTAAACTGGATTATTTGTTTGTTTGATTTGGTTTTTGGATTGAGTCAATCCATTGTTTGTAAACCTAAACATGTGGTCCCCAATATTAATAAAGAAAAGGTTTAACTAGCATAAACCCGTAATTGATCTCTTCAAAGTGGTATCTAGAGCCTGATTGATTGATCTTGAGTCACCTTGATCATCATTTGTGCTTGCCTACCTTTTCTTGTTAACCCTTTTGGACTTGTTTCTCTCTTGCGATGGCTGATGCCATTAGAATCAAGCCCTTCGATGGGACCTCTGATTTCAGTATGTGGAAGATGAGGATGAAGGCTATATTGGTTAAGGAAAATTATTATAGGGCTGTGACTGAGGAATGGATTGCTCCTACCTCAGATCAACAGAATATAGACATGAAAGAACTAGCTTATTCTGAGATCATGATGAGGCTAACTGATGATGTAGCAAGGAAAGTAATGCATCACACTGAACCTGAGAAATTGTGGGATGAACTAGCACTACAAATTTTGGAAAAATTTCCGACACAAATTTCCGTCGCAACAAAGTCGACAGTCATAATGACGAAAAAAAATCGTCATATTTCCGACTTAATTCCATGGCCAGAAAATTATCGTTGATATTCCAGCACAATACCGTCAATATCATTCCGTCACACTTCCGTCATTAATTCGGCAACAAAATTTTTCAATATTTCCGTCTTTTGACAGTCTGATTTCCGTCAATATTATTCCGTCAAAGTCCGTTATTATTTCGTCGAGTAAACATTTTCAATCTTTTCGTCATGTGTCCGTCCGTTTGCCGTTAATATCAATCCGTCAAATGTCCGTTGGCCAAAAATATTCAATGTTTTAGTCATTTGTCCGTCAGTGTTCCGTTACTAATTTAGTTACCGATTATTTTGACCGTTAGTAATTTCAGTCGAAAATTGTAAACTGCTGTGTTGGAGGGACAATATAGACAGCGCTTAATAATAAAGCGCTTTTGTAGGTAGACTCACAACATCGCTTACTACAAAGGCGATGTCGTCCCTATTAAATTACTATTTGGTCTCTGTTAGGGAAATACCATGGAAAACTGACGGAAACCCAGATTTCGCTTTTGCCCTATATAAGAGAACTCTTTACACCATTGAACACACGGTGTAATTTTCAACAAATTTTCATTTTGAAGCACACAAATTTTGCAACGTATACTTGACATTGGGTGCAAGATGATTCTGTAGAATTTCATTTTTCATGCCTGAGATGTGTTTCTTACAAGACAACCGTAAATATTTATGTTCTCTTGTAAGAAACTCATCTCATTCAATAGCCATGAAATTCTTTACAATCATCTTCATCCCATTTCAAGTATATGTTTCATATTTCCGTCACATTTCCGTCATTACTCTGTTACAAAGTTCCCTTTAATTATAGACCGTTGCTGAATTGCCGTCACTATAACATGTTATTTCCGTCAACAGGTGACGGAAAATGTACGGAATGTGAACGGAACAGTTTCTGCAACTTCATTGTTGCGCTATATATATATATATGAGAACTCTTGAAATCATTCATCCCACCACATTCATTAACAACATACTTCATTCCAATCGTCAACATGTCTCCTTCATTTGACCTTGTGAGTTTCCCTGACAATCCACGTGGATTTGCTCGTAGAGATCACGTTATACCTATTGGCAGACACGCGTAACAACTTACTGTTGTTTTCTTCATATTGACTGCTTTGATAAACGCTGCCGTTATGTAATCCCTACTTTTGTAACAGTTTCTTCCCATTCGATGTTCATCAAAAGATTGCTTAAGAATGCATATCAAAATGTTGGGACGCAACGTGGGCATCATGTACCATGATCCCAGAAAGCGGCAAGGAAATTTGGTTCGAGGAGTTTCAGGTACAAAGCGGTAACTCCAAAAATGTTTAATTTCACTTTCATTTGGATGACAAAGGTTAACGGGTCTTACAAATGATTTGCTTGTAGCGTATAGCTACCTGGGATGCACAATATGACAGTCGCATTCGGGGTAATTTTATGAGGAGATGCAATATGTTTGTCGATAATCATCATACGATGCGAAGGACGGGAAGGAATTCACTTTTGTCGTTGTCAACCAACCCGTAGATTGCAGAATGTTGGACTGCTCACGATGTTATCAATCAATCAGTGACAACTTTGTATTCCATTAATTAAATAAATTATAGTGCTTTCCAAATGAATTAGTAACGAAAATTGACAATTAATAATGTTTTTTATTTAATAAAGTATATTTGAAATCATTTGTAACGCAAATTGATAATACGTTAAACTAAATTTATATTACACGAAATTTTAATATAAAAATTTGTCGAAAAATATGTTTCGCAATTAAAGTTATCAGTGAGTTAGGACAGCGCTTATTACATAAAGCGCTTTCCTACATTGTAAATACGACAGCGCTCAACTAATTAAGCGCTGTCCTATTGTCTATTTCAACAGCGCTGCACCCATTAAGCGCTGTATAATTGTAATTCAATAGCGCTTTTTTCGTTAAGCGCTGCACCCATAAATTGCTTACATCTACTTGTAAAGATTAATGCAATTTATTTGCGTCATTTACATTTATTTGGTTGACACGTCTATGTCACAAAAATCTTCGAACAATAATGCGTGACAAAACTAAGTGTTGTAATATCCTAATAAAACACGATTTCGAAAAATAAACAACAACACGTTTCAATTCATAAATGTCGACCAATAATGTACACTTTATAATCCTTCAAGTTTATACATTTTGATACACTTGTCGTATATAAGTAAGCAAACCATCGGCAAAGTGCTCCCTCATATCATCAAGCAATGCGTCATCATATGGTCGTAGCCCTGTAGGGAAACACTATAAAAAACATAATTACAAAGTTTAGGGACACCTCAATTAATTGTTAATGGCTAATTAAATGTCGCTATACACCTACTTGTCTGATGTCGTCCTCAAACTTTCCATTTGTGTCTTGGACGAACTTGATTATGTCCAGAATATATTGCATGACATAGTAGCCACACAGTTCAGTGTCCGGGGGCTGATGCGGGCACTGAAATAAGAATGAATTTATAATCAACGAAAATTATTAATTAATGAAATATTCATTTGTATAACAATTGTTATATGTTCCGCAAATACCGTCACAGTCTTCCATTCTACTTCGTCACCTGACGGGATGTTGAAGCACGGACTCATGCTTCTGCAACAATAAGGTAATTTTTACATAAGAAATTTGTAGGTCATGTTACAATGGTAACTAAAGTGCACTACCATGGTACTTACGTGTTAACAAAATTCACTGCATCAGGCCGCGGTGCCTTGTCCAGCGGATGGAGCCAAATGGCCACTCGCTTCTTTGGGAATAGGACAACTAACATCCAATGATACCTAACATAGATTTAACGTAACCATTGTAGATTAGTGAAATAGCCACCACATTAAAAATAGACAAAAAATATTTATATAATATCAACTCACTCTTTCACATCTACGTAGGGAAGGAAGTAGCAAAAATTATGCTCATAGTCGGGCATTCTCAATCTCTTCTGGAAGAACTCCACCCTGACATTGAATTCCTCGGACGGAGTCATATAACTCGGTATGAAGAATCCAAACCGTATGCCCGGTGGTATCGTATCGTGGATGATTCTGCTGGCATTTGATTTAATTAGTACAATTCTTATAAACTTAAGAAATCATTTTATAATGAAATCCATACTTACCTCATGTAAACTTCTGCTGATTGGCCACCCAAAGCTTGTAAGAGTGTGAACTCAGTAATGCAACTGTCATTCAAATTGACGAAGCAATTATCACCAAACACTTTGCTACTAATGTAAACCGAATATGTGGTTGACTTGCTCATCTTGTGAGCGTGTTCGTGAAGAAAGCGGCATTGCATTTTCATTCAGCTAATCAATTCGTCGTCGAAACTGGAGCTTAGCATTTTGAAAAATCTGAACTTGTCATATTCCTATTGAAAATGAATAATCTCGTTCGACTGAGTATATATGACAAAGTGATAGCTGTTTACCGTTGGGAAGACATGAATACACGTAGTTACCTTTTCATCAATGCGTACTAGAGATTTCGACCATCCCACAAAACCACCCTTTGCATCTACTTTCTCCATATTACCAAACTTCTTTGGCAGCTCCCTCCATCCTTCAAGCGCCTCGTCTACCATCACCTTCACCATATCATCATCAAACTCTTGATATTGCACGATTCGTCCTTCCATCACTTTGCCAAGTGCCACGATTACCAATCTCGTATCGCAACCATCGTCCATGTGTATTAAGCATTTCTTCCCAACCTGATTTTTGACAAAAAAAATCAAACGGATTGACATTATGAATGAACACCATACACCCAAACTATTTGGTGCTCATTAAACTACTGCATAATACCTCAGGTATATCTTCGAAGGGGTCTGGATTGGTACCACCATCATGGGTCTGAAGCGTCGGCGCGTGCGATGTAACTGTGGATTGTGTTGATGAATACGAAGACGACTGGTTTCCGAATACCTCCTTCCAACCTACAAAACTACCGACTCCACGTGTGCGTCCAGGGTACTCATCCTTCCCTGTGGTCACCGTCAAAATGTCTCTTCGACCCTGGGACATAAATAACCCCTGACATGCCTGCTCTTTCAGTTGACCCTGTTAACAAATATTTTGGGATCAGACTGATGACACAAATTTACATGTACCTGTACGGGTAACATATGTTGGGTATAGTAAAACATAACTTACAATTTTTTCCGCAACCTCCCTCATAGACTCATTCACGTATTCCTTATTCTTTCGGATATGACCCCTCAACCATACCTCATGCCTCTCAATCTCGATTACAGGGTCATCTCCAGGTGCTATTAACCCGTCGGCCTCCATCTCTGCTTTCTTTGCTGCTAGGATATCCTCAATCGCTTTCTTGTATCCACTACGAGACAATGTATGTTGGAACTTGTTTGATTTAGCTCTATCGATGTTCACCTCCCTAATTTGTAGTGCACCCTGATTCGACCGCTATTCCAAAAACCTCGCCCATTGTTCCGGTTGGATGAAAGAATATTTCTGTCTGGGGTCCTGTCCTTGTTTGTCACCAAAGATGTATTTGGTCGCGAGTTTGCTCTTGAAGTTTCTCCACATAACACCGGCAGCTCGCATCTCTTTACGCTTTAACCGACTAGTCATTTCATTTTGTGGCACATCAAATAATCTCCGCATAATTAAATAATGTTAGCAATTGTATAGATGCCAAAATTATCCTTCTTGTTCACATTAAAAAACATACCAACATCTCCTCCCACACCGTCTCCTTAAGTTCATTAGGTACCAACTTCCAGGTTTCGTATGTAATAGGCATTCGAGATTTAGCAACAGTTCCTGTGTACAAATACAACATATTTGTTTTTTGCATCGTGGCTAAAAATTGTTATTCTTTATGTAATCGATTGAAATTCAGAAAGTACCAATGACAGTTCTGAAGGATGTCCTTACTGGACGAGCAATTGTCCCATCTGCCTCGATCGTCACCTGCTCCTTATTACCATCATTATGCTCCTCGATAAACTTTTTCATCGTCGTGGCCCCTCTTTTCTTAAGGTTAGATGAAGAGCCGGACTCCATGTTACCTTTCCTAACCATTTTACAACGATTAAAAAACATTCAATTGAGACAAAAGTATACAACACGACAAATATGTAACAAATGCATAATGCTGAACAATATTGTACAGCACGGAACAACACACCGGTACAACATGTGCTGTAAATTTTTAACAACGAATAAAAACGTATTGTAGTGAAATCGGGACAATTGAACGTTTGAAACTCAACAACTGGACGGCGTATCATATTAAATCGAAACCCAGTTCAAATGAATAATATTCCGTTAACAAGCTCAGGGACGACAATACGTGACTGGTGTTAGGCCTGAACCATATACAACCCTACCACATACGGCTTATCGGAATCATTCACGCAGCTGAGAAAACGTATATCTACATACCTGCCAGAACGTCGAAAATGAGTCAACGAGTATGATGCGCAGTCGGGGGTAATTATTGGGCAGTAAGAAATCGAGGGAGATGAAAACCTAAGTGTGTAATTCATGAAAGTTTAACCTGATGGTGTATACGACAGCGCTCGTTAACAAGCGATGTTGTACATTACCTTTCTACAGCGTTTAAACATATGCGCCGTTGTACATTACTATACAACAGCGGTTATTTAAACACCGCTGTTGCATGCACAAATAAGACAGCGCGTATTGTAAAAGGCGCTTTGTTACATATGGAAACATACAACAACGCCTATTTACGAATCACCGTGATTTTGGACAATTACGACGGCGCTTACTGAATAGGCGCTTTTATACGTTTAAAATTAAATATTCACTTTTAACTTTTACAAAATGGGAAACGGACTGCGTTCGGAAACGCGGCGAAGATTCTTTCTATGCACTATATAAAAGCACGTACACATTACTATCTAAAATTGAAACCCATAGATTTGTAAGAATGAGCACGAATTCTGAAGCTGAACGTATATTTGCTTCGTCGTCCGGAGATGAATCCGAAGGCGCTTCTGAAGGATATATTTTCTCCGCTCAAGATTTTATATATCCTTGCGACAATGGCTCCGGCTGTTTAGGAGATCATAGCTTCAGTCGGGAAAAATACAGACATGACGAAGACAAGTATACAAAGCACGTCTTCAAAGCCAACCCATTGTGAAGGTGAGCAAGAAGTTGATCAGTCATCACCCCGTGAGTAACATGAAATTCAAAAATCACACCCGCGTTGAATTTATGAAATTATCATTGCTTCTATCTTAACTACTTAATCAGTACTTCGTTGTTGATGTTCAACGTATCTATTGAAGTTAACTTCCCTGTAATTTGTTATATTTTTAAATGCACTTCAAATAACGCTAATGAAGTTAACTTGAGTTTAAACTTCGTCCAATATAAACATGTGCACATATGTATAAATCACACAAATCTGAAGAAATCTATGTATCAGAAATTTTTCAACACGATGTGACTATCATTATTGAGCAATGTCGGGGGATTTCATGAATCACAAATTTTTTGTTTTTTTATTCATCTTCTGTAATAATTGTTGACATATATACATAATATATGTGTAACAGTTAGAAGATTGGACAAAAAATTGGTACACATAATTTCTACGTCTTTATTCCTTTAGATTTCCGTCACCAGAAACGTAAAAGCAACGCAACTTTTACGGAAAATGTTTCATCATTGGTCCGATACTATTCCGTCAAATCACAGCTAATATACTATGCAGCAACAATGTTATCGTTAATATAAAGCCGTTGCAAAAAATGCGTCGAGAATTCAACGTGTTTCCGTCAATGTCTGACGGAATTGAGCCACTGTGTTGACGGAACATGTATCGTACTTATTACCTTCTTATCCACATAATTAATCTTCAACCTATGCTATAAATAGGGACATTTGCAAACAGAAATGTATTCTAATCATCTTTCCATATTCACCCGTTTACAATCAAGTGTTCTAATTTTTCCAATTCAGGTGTTTGTTATGCTGTGATTTTTTTCTTTTAAAGTTCTTTTTGGATTTGCAGTACATGTCAATCAACTCTGGCATATATATATATATATATAGTGCTGTTTCATGATCAGTTCCATTGTGTTCTCCATTGTATTATTCTGAATTTGTCGTTCATATTGATAGATAAATTTTGAAGAAAACATGAGAACAGAGTGGAGCTTGTCATGAACAGAACTGCATATAATTAATGTAGTTGACTGACTTGTACAAGCAATCCAAGAAGATCTTTAAAGGAAAAAAGTCTCAGCATAAGGTTTTTTTATGCGTCTACTTTCCGCCAATTTACCGTCACTCGTTAACGAGTAGCACAGCGCTTTTCAACGAACGCGCGGTAGTTTCTTAACTTAAGAAGGCGCTTATGAAATAAGCGCTGTTGTTAGTAGACATTCAACGACCCTTACTAACAAAGCGGTATATTGTTTGACTTACAACGACGCTTTCTTCTTTGTGAACCGTTGTTGTCGTCATTACTTCGTTGTAGTGCCGTCACTGTTTGACGGAAATTTCGCGAAGTATTAATGGAATAATTATCATATGCATTCCACTATCTTTTCGTAATTTAAAACGAAATGTCCTATATATGGAATCTTTCTATTTTCACGCGTACGACCAATTGTTCCAATTTGACTCAATGCCTTGTTTACAATAATACATTGTGAATTCGTACCAGCCAACTGAGCTGATATTTGCTTCAACCCAGGCACGACCTGAGGGGTATGCTCTTTTAGTCATACTGCATATATTAGTTTCCATGCTATAATTATATCACGAAAGGAGATGGATGTACGAAGCTCGTGCTCATGGAGAGTCATACACCAATGATGTTTTCATCGCCGGAGTCAATAATTTCATTGAATCCGCTGTGTCAAATGGTTTTCTTGCAAGCAACAACAAAATCCGATGTCCATGTACGAAATGCAAAAACCGGCGATTCATAAATATAAGAATGATGGAGGAGCATTTGTACAAATACTGTTTCACACCAGACTACTTCAATTGGGCCCTTCACGGCGAAGATCTGGTGGAAATACAATACGAAAATACCAGCGCAATCATGCCTGACCCGAGCACAGATGACCAAATTCATGATTATGGGGAAGAAATATATAGTCATTCGGATTTCACAGACATGGACACAGATTTTGCCAGTCATGCTGATATTCATGAGTCATCTAACTATGGTGAACATCAAACAGAGAATTTCGAAGCTAATAGATTCTTCAATCTCCTAAATTCAAGTTCAGAGCCAGCTTACGAAGGTTGCAAGACAGAGACGGAGCTTTCGATTAACATGAAAATGCTGGCAACAAAAGCTAACTACGGATTATCCGAATGCGCTTTTAACGCAGTATGTGGAACGATGAAAAATCTAATTGGGGGGGGGGGAGAATTAAATCCCATCTTCTTTCAAACAGTCCAAAAAACTTATAGCTGATCTCGAAATGGGGTACCAACGAATAGACGTTTGTGTAGGCGGGTGTATGATTTACAATGGATGTGACGAAAGTATGACAGTATGTCGTTTTTGCAAAGAACCAAGATATGATCGTCCAAGACGCGCAGAGAGTTCGTCATCGTACCAGCGAAATGCGCGAAGACAAATGTTTTACATGCCGATTATACCCAGAATACAGAGAATTTTTTTATCAGAAACCCTGGCATCTGAAATGTCCTGGCACGCTTCACCCAGAGCAGACATGAATCGCATGGTTCACTCGTCGGACGGGGAATCCTGGAAGCATTTTGATCTGTGCCATCCAAGTTTTGCATCCGAGCCACGGAATGTAAGATTGGGATTATGCACAGATGGATTTAATCCATGGGGTATGTCAACTAAACAGTACTCCATTTGGCCTGTGATGGTAACACCCTACAACTTACCACCGTGGTTGTGTATGAAAACGCGATTCATTTGGTTAACTATACTAATTCCTGGTCCGTCTAATCCAAAGAAGCGTTTGGACATATATCTTAGGCCTCTTATTGACGACCTGGTACATTGTTGGAATGTTGGGGTCGACACATACGATGCCAGTCGCAGACAGAGTTTTAAAATGAGGGCAGCCCTCATGTGGACTGTGTCTGATTTCCCCGCGTATGCAATGTTATCTGGATGGTCAACTCAAGGAAAACTCGGATGCCCATATTGTATGGATGACACAAAGACATTCGTGTTGAAGAACGGAAGGAAAGTGTCGTATTTTGGATGTCACATACGATTTTTACCTGAAAATCATATATATCGGGGTAATACTCGGAATTTTTACAGAGACCGAACGGACTTTGACGGTCCAATCCAATTTCGATCAGGTCACAAAGTTTATGACATGGTTAGAAACTTAAAATATATATAGGAACAATGTATCAATGAGGTTTTTGATGGGTTCGGTGTGGAGCACAACTGGACTAAGAAATCAATTTTCTGGGAACTACCTTACTGGATGGACGTGAAGCTTAGACACAACCTAGACGTCATGCACATTGAAAAAAATGTATTTGAGAATTTATTCAACACCATCATGGATGTGAAGGGGAAAACAAAGGACGACGGAGTGAAGTGCAGAAAAGATATTCGGTTGTACTGTCGAAGACCAGAGTTAGAACTAAAAACCTACCGCGGTCGTTTTATAGCAAAGAAGGGTAAGTATCAGCTTACAAGAGAACAACAAAAGCTTGTGCTTGTTTGGGTGAAGTCTCTGCAGTTTCCTGATGGATTTTCATCTAATTTGGGGAATAAAGTAGATTTGAGTACATTAAAACTAGTAGGTTACAAGTCACACGACGCACATGTTTTCATCGAGCGACTCATGCCGATTGCGTTCAAGGGTTTTTTACCAAAACAGATATGGGAAGCTGTATCCGAGCTAGGTACGTTTTTCCGAGATATTTGTGCATCTTCCCTTCAAATTGAGCGAATGGAACAGTGGCAGGCGAACATAGCCACAACACTGTGTAAGCTAGAGACAATATTTCCACCTTCATTTTTCGACTCGATGGAACACCTCCCAATTCATTTGGCCGATGAGGTGCTGCTTGGCGGACCAGTACACTACCGATGGATGTATCCGTTTGAGCGTTTGATATACCGTCTTAAACAGTTGAGTCAAAAGAGAAACAGGGCTGAGGTGGAAGCCAGTATTGTGAACGCATACATACAGCTTGAGACTTCGTATTTGGGATCCGACTACCTAGATCCTGAGTTGACAACTAATGCCATACGCTTAAAACGAAATGCAGTTGCGACATCAGAATTCGAAGATCCTCAGATTTCCATTTACAATTACCCAGGTGTTGGTGGCAGTAAAGCTAAACGGAGGGTACTAGAAAGCCTTGAATTTAAAAAAGCAACTCATTACATCTTTAGCAATACGCCCGAGCTTGAACAATATTTGACATTATTTGAGACCGGCTTAAGACAAAGACGCCCGCCATTCACTGATCAGCAAATATACAATGTTATATTAACAGAATTTCCAGAATGGCTGTGCACCCATGTAAGTGTCATCATTCCTTAAAATTTTTGTATCATTATTTATCTGTTTAAAATGTGTACTTACACTTTCATTTGATGTTCATACATACTATTATGTTCAGGTATGGGGGCTTGGAGAAACATTAGCACTACCACAGTGGATTCACTACTTGTCCTCTGGATTTCAATCCGACGGTGCGTGTTCGGCCACATACAAAGTCAACAACTACAAATTTCACATTGAAAGTCATGGTGAAGGGAGGAACAGGTGAACAGCCATGTCTACGTTCAAGGAACAGAGGGTACACACTACTACGGAGTTACTGAAGAGATAATACATATGAGATGTAGAACCAACCATCCCCTAAAGGTTGTCTTGTTCAAGTGCCGTTGGTACGACCCTCAGTTTGTTAGATCATACCCTTCTAACGGGATTGTTATCGTGAACACTCAGAGACCCTACCCCCGTTACGACCCTTACATTCTTGCACAGCAAGCGGTGCAGGTTTACTATGTGACGTTTCCGGGTTTAGCTGGACAAAACAATCAAGGTTGGGTTGCAATTTGTCCTGTGAAACCCACAAACGCTATCGACATGGAAGTAGCAAATGTTCCATTCCAAGATGACGGTCAAATGGGGGCTGAAATGTCTGTATTGGTACACGAAATCGGAATCGTGAACCTCGCTGATGATGAAGTGTACGAGTACAGCGAAGAAGACGGTAACGACGACCACATAGCTGATAATCCAGATACAGAAGATGAGTCTGACGAATCGTAGTTTTACAAAATTAATGTATGTTTTACATAGACGTTTGCCTATACATTATAATATTCAATACGAAAAGTAATGTGTCCTTTTAATAATGGCGTCTTGGTATGATTAAATGCAAAGCGCTGGAGCGTTATTATTAAGGTAAATTAGTAAGAAAATGATAAGTAAACAGCGCTTATCCTATAAACGCTGTGTGAAGGAATTCAATGACAGGGCTTTTCTTTTACACGATGTCGTATACTAAACAAAATACAGCGTTGAAATGGTAACGCGCTTTAATATGTGCCACTTAATACAGCGTGTTGGAAAAGGCGCCGTCTTAAAACATCAATAATACACCGATTAAAAACTTACCGCCATATAATGAGTAACATACGACAGCGCATAAGAAGAAAACGCTATTATAGGTGACTATACAAAGCGTTTAGGTAATAAAGCGCTTTCGAATGGCAATCTAAATACGCCCACGGTATTCGCCCGCCTAAACAAGTAAAAACGTGTGAGTACTCCGCCGATTTTCATTATAAGTGTCTGTTTAATGTAATTACATGCGCTGTTTTGCATTATCCCATTTTCTACTCCGCCGATTATCTCCGTTGTTCTCTCTCAAACATTCAGCCATTTGAGCCGATTTCTGAAGCAAGCTTCGTCGCCAGGTATTGAAACTCGTCGTCTTCCTCACGTCTGCTTGTTTTCTGTAAGTTAGGGTTTGTTGTGTAGGCGCGTGTTGTAAATTGATTTAATTATGGGTACACATATTCGTCGTCGATTACGTGATTTTGGACTTGTTAACCGTTAAGCAACTTGAATATTGATGAAATTATTGTGCGTCACTCTTGAATTTCATCCCGATGAAGCGTGAGTATTTCATTTATTTGTTTGGTTGCTGCCACACAGGGAGTTGGTTGATACGGTCAGTACAATTTAATGAGTAGTTCGTGACTGTTTCTTGTATTAGTGTGATTGCAGCAACCTAATTAACATGAATGCTTTTAATTGTGTGGTAGGTATATGGGACCACTCAAGCGAAATGTACCAGGTAAAAGGAATGCCGGGTCTGGCAGTGGTACTGGGACTACATCACAACCGCGGCTAACTGACGGACGCCAACCGAGGCAGTCGAATCAGGACACTCCTTCACCTCGGGACAACCAGCATAATCGAGATATGTACAGACCTTCTATTCCGGTACAGGAACCTGCCCCAGCGAGATGAGGGGACGAGGACAGGCAACGTACACCGTCAACCGGGGAAGGACGCCCAAGTCCAGATGGGTACAGGCCTTCGATGCATGTTGAGGAGACCGCCCATAATCCTGTTGCTGATGACGTACCCTTACCAGAAGCGGTTGAATTCGACTTAGACGAACTGATGGATTTGGTGGGGGCGTCTGCGGGGAACAGGGAAGCGAATGATGAAGCCTAACGGATGGAATCATAGCCCTCATATGATGACGATCCGGATGACTCAGCTATGTCGGAATTCATTAGAGGAGGGACTTCGACCGGAGGCGGCCTCGGTGAGGAGACACCGTTGGGATCGATGCCACATGATACTCGTCCTTGGATCACTCCAGCTGGGGATGACAAGTGAGTACTTTTACATGTACATATATTTCTGCAACTTATTGTAGTAACCATATTGTAAATGTCCCAACTTGTATTTTCTATTCAGCTTTGACCCTCCTTCAGCTGTTAACAAAATCGGGCTCCAATGTATTGGACCTGGTTTTAAGGTTGGTTGGACAACGATTGGGACGTGTGATCCACAAGCTCTGGTGAAGTGGTTTCGACACTTTAAGGTAAAACGTTTTAAAATTGTATTAGTTGCATAATATTGTGTCATTTCTTTTCCACATCGGAATGCCTTGTTTTTTCTAATTACATAGTTTCTGTTTCTATTAAATGGTTCATAACACAACTATGTAATGTGCATGTAGAGCTTGTACCGGTGGGATCCGATCCATAACGACCAAATTGAGGCTAACTTCAAGAAGAAGGCGGCTAAGATACTGCAAGTTACCTGCAGGGGATTGCAAATCGGGGCGACTAAAGGCCTGAAATGGTTGACCGAAGATCACAAAGCAGCGTGAAAAGCTCGATTTAACACGGACCCAGCATTCATAGCCCGCAGCGAAAAGAACAAACAGAGTTATTTAGCCCGACATGCCAGAAACGGCCCAGCATTGCATGCCTTTGGGTCTAGACCAGCACACTTCCACTTTGCGAAGCTGGTAACAAATAATGACTAATTTAAACATATTTCAATTTTCAATATCACTTATTATATAAGACATTTAACATTTAATTTGCAGGAAAAGGATAATCGAAGACAAGTGTTGCCAACTGATATATTTGACAAGAAATACAAACGGAAGGATGGGACGTATTTGATACCCAACAGGGAGAACAAAAGGGTATTACACTCACCAATTAATTATAGATATATGTTTATCTTATTCTATTTTATTATCAGTTTTGCCCAGTATTTCTTATTACATTTGTTTCCTATATACATCAACTATTTTTGGTTCAGAAAGAACTTGCTGATGCTGAAAATTTTGTCCTGAATGATCGCGTCGGGGATGAAAGGGTACCGGATGAAAAGCTGGTAGAGGCCGTTGCAACTGTTATGGGGGTTAACCCGAGAACGGGTATACCGTACCTGTATGGCCCTGCAGCGACATTGGTGTCGGACAAGTTTTCTTCAACGGGCAGCCAGTCGTGTGCCGGCTCCCAAAAATCGAGGGCCCAATCGGTCGAAGTCACTCAGGAGCTGGTGCCGCGGTTAGAGCGCATGGAATCACGACAGGAGGCTGAGCTGAGGCGCATGGAATCCCGACGGGAGGCTGAGCTGAGGCGCATGGAGTCCCGGCAGGAGAATGAGATGAGAAGCATGAAGGACAGCATAGATCAAATGATGCAAATGCAGGCTGCTATGATGAGGATGCTCGCTACTCCTGGATACCAACCGTCCTCTAGTCAAAGCCGGAATGGAAACAACCGTGGTCCGTGATGGACCATAATTATACGAATCAAAAACACAGTTAAACCCACCAAATTAGACTGTTGGTCTATTTAACTTTTGCTTGTTAGTTCCGATATATTTCTACAGGGTATTTCAGAGCTTAGAGAGAAAACACGCTAAGGAGAGGAGTTTTACGCTAAATAGGATCGCTCGCAATTTCTGGCCAGCCAAAGACCGAGAAACCCAGATCGCGCCCGCCGTCCAGCGCGCCTGCCGAGCTGACCAAACACTCAAATCAAGTTGCCCGAGCAAACCATCTCATCTGACAATTCCGCCTCGACCAAAGTGTTTAAAATGGAAAATAAGGTGGAAGATGCCAGAAAACCAAGGAGAATGCTCGAGCAGATTGGCAGTTATCTAAACTCCAAGGCAATGGCCCGGCGCCCATAGGCACCCGAACCAAGTCGCTCGACCCGACGGATGCATCTGGAAAATCTGGCTCGACCAAGATGTTTGGAATGCCCAACAAGTCGAACAATCTCGCTTCCCAGACAAAACGCTCGAGCAGAGTAGCCGTTGGCCCAAGTCCAAAGCAAAAGCCTCGCGCATAGGCACCAAGACCAAATTGCTCGACCAAAACATGGAATTTGGAAAAACTGGCTCGACCATTAGTCTTAGAATCACTTGGCCATTCCAAATCAACTATCAAAATGCACGCTTGGACAAGATGACCGGCCACCATGCTTGGAGGTGGCCAAGGGAGGAGCTCCTCCCCATTCCACCACCTGCAACCGGCGGCTCCTCCTCCCTTGACCGGCGGCTTTTCCTCCCCCCAGGTGGCAGCTCCTCCTTGCTCCTCCCATCTCCACCCTTGGATGCAAATGCACATGGCCACCATCTCCACCACCCATCTCCTCCCCTTATGGCTATAAATACCAAGCTCCTCCTCCTCATTTCAAACATCCACAAATTGTAATTCACTTATCTCTCTACATTTGGTTACTTTGTAAGTTTGGTTTGGTTTTGAAATAATACTCTTGTCGGTTCTTGAGTATTATAACTGTTTTGAAATAATACTCTTGTCGGTTCTTGAGTATTATAACTATTTTAAAGAATACTCCTGTTGGTTCTTGAGTATTCAAGTAGGAATTAGGAATACTCCTGTTGGTTCTTGAGTATTCCCCTTTACTTACTGTCTTTCAAAAACCCCCGAGTATTTAGCTATGGTATCCACCTCTATGGATATTCGTAGCTAAACTCTTCATTCGGTTGAAGGGGTGTACTTGTATCATAAAATGTTTTAGACTTGTTTTAGTATTTTTTTCTCTGTATTCAAAACTTGTTCTATGTGCCATATATTAGGCCAGAACTTTCAAGGTTGAGTGGATGCTTGGAATGGCAAAGCTCTTCCGTGGAAGTTCGTAAACATACTCGGATAAGTGGATGCTTGGAATGGCAAAGCTTATCTGAGGAGTTTGACCTCTCTCAAACACCATTTGATTGCTCGGGAATGACTGATCAAATGGATGCACACAGGCAAATATACCTTGGAATGGGGTATTAGTCTAAGTAGAACAAGGGCTCTACGTTTTTCGCAAAAGTCTAGACAGTGTGTGCAAATCGAGTGCTTGGAATGGCCTTGATACACTTTCGAACACTTTTGCAAAAGACTAGACAGTGTGGCAAATCGAGTGCTTGGAATGGCCTTGATGCACGTTTGAATACTTAGAAAGAACACTAAAGGTCAATGATAAACAGGCTATGATACAAAGCCCCTGAAACTGAATGTTTGCCTTGAAATCAAACACCACTTGTATTTACTTTCTTAGTATAACTACCTTCATCAACTGCGCTCATCAACCGGAGGACTTGTCAATCACGCATCACCCGCTGTAAGTCTTCTTTGTATTTTCAGTATTTAATTTTCTGTCATTTACTTTCCAGTACTAAAACCAATCAACCAACCAATCAATCACTTAGCTGGTAGCTTTAAAACCAACCAACCAACCTAAACACGCTCCCTCGCTGTACAAATTCCTTAAAGAACGACTATCCCCCTAATTCCCTTGGGTTCGACCCCTACTTACCACTTGCTACCCAGTAGTGAAGTCACGAGTAGCGGAATATTATAAATTTATTTGTACAGAGAACATTGCACCTTAACGACAGTGCAGTGGTCTCTCTGTCAGTCTGCTTGATGGATTCCATGATGAAGACAACAATCGCAGAGAGTAGACCTGTTAATTTTATTTGACTCGACGTTTGTGTAATAATTTTATTCGACTATTTTTGTTAATTAAATATGGAAATTTCGAATTTACTATCTGAAATAATTTATATTGAAAAGTAAATAAATTTAATAACTAAAAAATTTGTAATTCGAACCCCGGTAATAAATCTATGTGGCGTAATTGTGACGGAAAAACGACGGATAGATAACCAGCGCAAAGATGATGGAAAACTGACGGTACCCATATAGACGGTTTGGCGATGGAATATTGACGGAAACTTTAGATGACGGAATAGCGATGAAATATCACCGATAAAATATGTGGCGTAATTGTGACGGAAAAACGACGGATAGATAACCAGCGCAAAGATGATGGAAAACTGACGGTACCCATATAGACGGTTTGGTGATGGAATAGTGACGGAAACTTTAGATGACGGAATAGCGATGAAATATCACCGATAAAATATGTGGCGTACTTGTGACGGAAAAACGACGGATAGATACTCAGCGCAAAGATGACGGAAAACTGACGGAAACTTTGTTGATGGTACTAAGACGGATAATGGACAGAAATAATTATGATGGCAAAAGGGACGGAAGGTTGACGGACAATATTGATGACGGTATTTCGACTGCAGATAGACGAAAAATACTAGTGACGAAATTAAGACGGTATTTTAACGGAGAATTGCAACGGATACATGTCGGATTGACGACACATTTAATTCCAACGGAAACGGGACGGAATTCCAAAGGCACATTGACGGAATACGACGACGAAATGTCGACGGAAAATATTTACCGTCGGGAAAATTTCCGTCATCTCTCTCGTTGAAGGAAAATTGACGGAAATTGCCTTTATTCCGGCATATTTCCCGGATACTCCGACGGTTTCCTGTCGTCGAAAATATTTGGAAAATTTGTAGTGTAGAAAACTTGTATTTGATTAAATCTCTCCCCAATAGGATCTCTTTGCAAACTAAGCTCTTTACTTTTAAGATGGATGTGTCTATGACCTTGCAAGAGAACCTTGACATTTTCTTAAAATTAACTCAGGATTTGAAAAAGTGTAATGATGAAATTAAAGCTCAACACCTGTGTGTCATTATTCTTAATTCCCTTCCATCACAGTTTGACACTCTTAGGGATGTTATTCAGTATGGAAGTGAAGAGTTAACAGTCTCCAAGATTCTTGAAGCTGTCACTCAAAAGAATGAAAGTCTAAAAAAATTTAAGGCTAAAAATGGTGTTAAAACTGAAGTAAAATCTGAGGTGATGAAGTTTAAGGGAAAGAACAAGTTCAAACCAAAGAACAAAAACTACAATAATGGATCTCAGAATGGCAGTGATTCTCAGAATAAGAAAACCTTTGACAAGTCTTCACAATCGTCACAAAACAACAACTCTCAAAGAAATACCCATGTTAAGTGCAACTATTGTGGCATGTTGGGCCACTATGCTAGCTCTTGTTACAAAAGAATTGATGATAAAAAGAATAAAGGAAACAAAGATAACCAACAATCTGGACAGTCTAATATATGTGAAACAGATCCCCAGTATCAAAATGAATTGTTCCTCTTGTCTGATGGGCATGAGAGTGATTCATGGATACTTGATTCTGGCTGCACCATGCATGCCACTCCACACAAGCATTGCTTTAGTTCTCTGAAACTCTGTGAAGGTGGGGAGGTCATGCTAGGTGATCACACATCATTGAGGATTAAGGGAATTGGTTCAGTCCCCTTAAGGATGTTTGATGGTGTTGTGAGAACTCTCCAAAATGTGAGATGGGTTCCCCATCTGAGGAGAAGTTTAATGTCAGAATCTGCCCTTGATAAACTTGGATGCAAGATAACAACCTTTAAGGGAGTTAGAGAAGTAATAAGGGATAACAGAGTTGTGATGAAAAGCATTGAAAAAGGAGGTTTATACCATGTGATCTCTTCTTCTGAAATTAATCTTGCTGATAAACATAAAACTCTGTTAGACACTAAAATGTGGCATTCAAGGCTTGGACATATAGGGAATAAAGGACTGCATTATCTGTCTAAATCTGGTTTGATTGATTGCAAGCCCATTGATCTGAAATTCTGTGAAACATGTGTTTTTGGTAAAAAAAAATCAGCTCATCCCTTTGGAAAGTCTTCATTTGTTGTCAAAAAACCTTTGGAGTATGTACACTCTGATTTGTGGGGACCTGCCCAGGTCTCTACAATAGGAGGAAGGTCATATTTCCTTTCTATTATTGACCAATACTCCAGAAAAGTATGGGTCTTTCTTTTAAAAACCAAGGATGAGGCTTTTGAAAAATTTAAGAATTGGAAGATCATGGTTGAGAGTCAAACTGAGCTTAAAGTTAAATGTTTAAGAACAGATAATGGGTTGGAATTTTGTAACAAGCCCTTTAATGAATTGTGCACAAAGAATGGGATTAGGAGACACTTGACTATGCCTGGTACTCCTCAGCAGAATGGAACTGCTGAGAGAATGAACATGACCCTTTTAGAGAAAGCTAGATGCATGATGATTAGTGCTGGAGTTAAACCAACTCTTTGGGGAGAGGCTGTGGTCACATCTGCTTATCTGATAAACAGATGTCCTTCCTCAGCCATCAACTTCAAAACTCCCCAGGAGCTTTGGATTGGAAAGCCCCCAAACCTCTCCCACCTCAGGCCCTTTGGCTGCACAGCTTATGCCAAAGTGTCTGATGGTAAACTCCAGCCTAGGGCTGCTAAATGTATAATGCTTGGGTATCCTGAAGGAGTTAAAGGCTATAAACTGTTAATGATACAACCAGGAGGGTACAAAGTCATTGTGTCTTGTTCTGTGACATTTGATGAACTAAATTTCCACTTTAAGTCTAAACTAAACCATGTTGTTGAGTCTCATGGCACACCTGAAGGTGTGACCAGTTTTATTCCCTCGGGATTTAATCTGAACCAGGGACATGATGATGATCATCAAGGAGATGCAACAGCTGAGATGGGACAGTCACTGGATTTAAGTGATGTGATGCTGGAAGTCACAAATGAGGGGAGCAATTCCCCTGCTGTTTCAGGTAATGAGCTACCTCACCAATTAGGTGGGGGAGCTAGCACTGTAAGTCTGATGTTCCCATGAATGGCATGGCCTTGGCAAAACAGCTTTAGACAGTTCGAGCTAGAGTTCAAGAAGAGTTCAACCACGGACTGGAACAGAAGTACAGCGTACAGCAGACGCAGGAAGATTTGCGTATCCAGAAGATCGACGAGATTATTTGATTGGGATCAATTGACGAGTCATCATTAAAGATCAGATATTCAAATGAATATCTTCAGCTTGGATTCGAGAATATTGGATGGCTTGGCACGGAAGTAATCTCCAAAGATTGGATATGGAAGAGATTGAATATCGTTCAAATATTTAGGAGTATCTCCGAAATATTTGACAAGGATATTCTGATTGGAGTCGGCCAGCGAGGAATTCGAAGATTCAGATATTCAAACGAATATCTACACATCAGATTAAAGGCGATGTGGCTGACTTGGGAAGGAAGTTTTCGAAGATACTTCCTAAAGATTGGATAAAGATACACATCAAATATTTAGGAATATTTCCTAAAATATTTGATGATGTGATCTGCAACAGATTTGGACTTTTGCCTTTACATATAAATACATGGCTAGGGCAACCAGATCTGTGTCGCTTCCTGAGAGAAAAGAAAAACACGAGAGTTCGTGAGATTGGAGGAGAAGCGGCCGCCGGCTGATTATTCCACACCGGAATATCAACGGGGAAGTAACAGTCTGTTCAGTGTGCTGTTCAGACTGTTCTTGAAGGACAACAAAGCGCACACACACACGGTAATCAAGCTACATCTTTGAGAGAAGGCGACTGGACTTCCGAGAAGTCCAAGACTAGGCCGAGAGGGAAGTCTCGTCCTACCCACAAGGGGATCGAGGGGAGTAGCGACAAACCGAGATTGCAAATCCGAGAGACGGAGAAGTAGAGGCTAGGCGATTACAAATAAGGTGTTGTGTAAGAGTAAGACCACTTGTAGCTCTATTCTCGTAATACGATTTGTGTCCCTTTTAGGGTGTGGGAAACCCCCCAGAGTAAGCGAGGCCGAACTGGGTAACATATCGTGTGTGCTCCTGTTTGTTCTGTTTACGTTCTGTCTGCTAAGGTGTTCCAGCCTCTGTTTGAACACAAGCAGTTCGAACACCATCTGGAACTCGTCTTGACTAAGACAAGTAGATTTCAATTGGTATCAGAGCAGGCACTCGACATACAGAGTGTGATCCGCGACTGTTCAAGATGAGTTTGAAGGAAGGACAGAGCACTAACCGACCACCGTTGCTTGAAGGGCCGAATTATGCCTATTGGAAATCCAAGATGAAAACCTTTCTGAAATCCCTCGATGAAAGTGCTTGGAGAGCTGTAATGATAGGATGGACAGAACCCATGATGGCCAACCCTGAAGGTGCTGTTATGCCAAAACCCGAAGCCATGTGGTCTGAAGCAGATGATGTAGCGGCTGTTGGGAATTCAAAGGCCCTGAATGCAATATTCTATGGAGTAGACGAGAATGTGTTCAAACTGATTGCTGAATGTGAGGTGGCCAAGGAAGCATGGGATATTCTCAGAATAGCCTATGAGGGTCCAGATAGTGAATCTAACGATGGGTCTGGTAAAAAGCTTGGAGGAGCAGGTGGTGAACATCTCAGAAAGCATGTTGAATCTATGACCGAGGAGGTTAATCCATCAGAGAAGGTTGATGGGTTTTATGATACAATAGCGGAAGTATCTGATCGTGCTGAAAAGGATGATGATCTGGACAGAATCTACAAGGTTCATGTGTCTGCTGTGACATGTTCAGAGAAGTCGTCTCAGGCCCAGGCTGTAGGGGTGGAAGACTCTGCACCTGCCCTCAATCCAGAAGCTGTGAAGGAGGCAAGTGTTCAAGCAGATGAACCAGGAGATCAGCAGAGAGTTGAGACAGTTGTTGCCTCAATGGCAGTCTCAGTAGAGGAGACAGCTGACGTCCCAGTTATTGTACAAGATGTTTTTCGTGGTGAAAAGGTGAAGGCAGATCTCCCAAACGTCCGTGATACAATGATGGAGAAAAATAGAGAAACACATCCTGCAGGCTTAGTGGGGCTAAGGAGAAAGAATGCTGAGTTGAGTCGCAAAGAAGTTCATCTCAATATGACAGGTAATCCTCAATATCTCATCAATGTTAAACCTATTCGCAAGCGTCAGTTTGTCACTTTTGGAGATGGAGGGAAGGGCCAGGTGATCGGCTGTGGGACATTTAAGGTTCCGGATCTACCTGAGCTCGAGGATATCCTCCTAGTGGATGGGTTAAAGGTGAACCTGATCAGTTTCAGTAGATTGTCTGTTACATTCACTTGTGATTCCTGTCAAGTACTGGATAGGAATGGAGACACACTGATGGAAGGAAGTAGGTCATCCAATAAAAGCTACTTCCTAGGCATAGTTGGAACAGGAGCTGTCAATGTCTGTCCGACAAACACGATATATGAGATGGAATTGCAAGGGACACGTATGGTGTCCTCTTCTAGAAAGGTGAAAGACGAAGTTGCCGTAAACTCTGTTCCAGAAGGTGATAAAGTTAGAGGTGGGACATCGTCTGAAACACCCATTCAGACCAAGTCTACAGTTGCAGAGGGAGGCCTAGCTGATGAAGCCGCACCTACTCCAGCTGGGACACTTGACAATGCACCAGCGCTGCAACCCTCTTGGAGAATTATCAAGCATTATCCGACCACGGAAACTATTGAAGATCCATCTGAAGTAATGAAGAGTCGAGCGAATGCCAAGTGTCGAGAACTGACTGCATGTTCATCCAGTCCGAAGAATGTCAACAAAGCATTTATTGATAAGATTTGGGTGGTGGCCATTCACGTGGAACTGGAAGAGCTCACCAGATATGAAGCATGGAAGTTATATCATCTTGTGCACAGTCACGAACTGAAGGAGACTGTATACGGACTCACACAAGCGCCCAGAGCATGGTACGAGACTTTTCTCATCGACCATGGCTATGAGCGAGGGGGAGAAGAGAAGCATATGTTCGTCACAAGTACACAGAAGATGGTTGGCCAGTTCGTGAGACAGATGCAAAAGGAGCTCCAGCTGACCATGGTGGGAGAGATGAAACACCCTCCTGGAACATATGTTACCCAGTTGCTGGGAGAGCAGGAGAGCATCGCTGCAGGGAGCTGCTGCACTCAGTTCCTATGTATGAAGCAGAATCTGTCTGAACACGGAATGGAACGGGTGAAGAAGGTTCTGCCCAAGAACCCAGTACAACACTCCATGAGCAGATATCACTTCATCAGAGAGCTAGTGGAGAAGAAGGTCATCACATCGAAACACATGACAACTGTAACTGTCGTACTCACCATGCCACTAGACGCTGATCAGTTCGAAACACTTAGATCCTTTCTAGGTCTGCGTGTTATCGCCAACTAAGTCTTCCAGACGGAGGTCAGCCAAGAGCAGAGCCCCAGCAAATCAGATGGGCTGACCTACCAAAGAAGAGGGCTGGAACAGATGATACGTAGTTGGAACTGATTACTAAATTCAGCTTATCTACAGTTTTATGAGGCGAAGACAACTGTAATGGGAAGTGAGAAATCAAGAAGGCAGTTGAATCGAAGTTGGATGAGGATAGAATATCAGCAAACCCTAAGATTGGAGAAGGGAAAAAGAAGGGAGACGAGGCAGCTGTGACAGATCTTAAAGAAGCTACTTCAAAGGCGTCAAAAGCTGATCCTAATCCAACTAAAGGGAGTGTGCAGACTGCGAAGGAAAATCAGGCGATGGCTGAACCACCCCTCAATGAGGTAATCCCTTGTTCTCACTCCCATGCTACTGCACTCAATTCCGGTGATGAGGAAGTATGGGCGATTGGTAAAGATTCAGTGAGAAGCTAAAGGAGTTAATGAGAAGGGGTTAATGAGAAGCTAAAGGGTGACAAAGGGGTTAATGAGAAGCTAAAGGAATTGAAACCTGCCGTAGATTCTGTGGCTGCTGATGCAGAAGAGGGTGAAGCCAGTAGGGCTAACATTGTGGTTCTGATAAGCAGAAGCTGTTGAATGCAAAGGTAGATGTCATTGGCTTCGTGCTGAAGAAGACAGGAATCCGCTGGAAAGTCGTGCCTAGAAGGAATGGAACTCCCAGGAAATATGCTGCACGAATTAGTGCTGTGAGGGGGAGAAAAATTGCTATGACAGACTCTGAGACTGAGCAGGTTGTTGAACCTTCTAGCAAGAGAAGTCTGGTACTGGATGAAGAGACAGATGAACGCTTAGCAGAAAAGACTGCTGAGGTAGTCGATAAAAAGAAGATACCCGAGAAGAAAGTGACCTTCCATGCATGCTCATCTAGGCAACTATCAAGATGAATGGGAACACAAATGCAGGGGGAGCAAGTGCATCCAAGAAAAGGAAGAGGAGTGCTCCAGGATCTGTTTCGCTTAGTGTAACAACTGGAGTGTCTAAGCATGGAATGTGGTGTGCCAGTACAGAAGCAGCAGCCAAGTGGAAGGCAGTGCAGAAAAGAAAGATCATCTCTGAGAGGCTGCTTGATGACACGAAGTACAAAGGAAAGAGGTTGTTCAGATCTTGAAGGATACTGATCTGATTTGGACCGTCCAAAGATGCAAATCATTTGATGAACAGTTGGTGCTAGAAGCTATTGCAAATCTACCAAAATAGTTTTGGACTGCTGGTGATAAAGACTGTGGCATAGTAATTGTAAGAGGAAAGAAGGTCAAGATTGATCCTGAGATCATCAATGTGTACCTTGCAATGGATGATCCTTACGAGGTGGTGAAAGAGGAGAACTATGACAAGATTGCGAGCTGTACAACTGCTGAAACATACCCTCGGTGGGAAGACACTTTCACCCTTGTTGAAGATCTGACCACACTCTACTCAATGTTGTTCTTCATCGCCATAGTCAATTGGGAGCCTACATCTCATAGAGCCACGGACAGAAAGGAGATGGGACAGCTGCTGTACCAGATTGGAAACAGAATTCTCATTGACATGGGAAGAATTATGTTCGACCAGATTGCAGAACACGCCATATCTACAAAGTCTCTGCACCAGATAATCTTCCCATCGCTTATTTATGAGCTGAACATCAACCAGCATCCAGATGTGAAGACTGACCAGGACAGACTATCAAGTGCTCCATTGAAGTTGGTAGTTGATCACAAGCCGTTCAAGGGTCGACATAAGAATGATCTGAAGGGCCCCTGGTTTAACAGGAAGGACGCACCTGAGTCTTCCATAAGGAGAGCTGCTAGTGAGAAGTTGTCCCGAGCTGAACGCGGACAGCTACTAGAGGAGATGAAGATTATACTGGAGGTCGAACAGGCGCAGAGGACAAGAATCAATTTATTGGTGCGCGCTCTGCGATATCCCACTGATGTCCTGCTTGAAGAAAAGACATGCTGCCATGAGCCAAAGAGAGATATGTCTGGAGAAGGTCTACCACGCGGCAGTACTGGACAAGCTGAACCAGGTCATCAAAAACCTATCAGTTGCTGACCCGTGGTCGAACAGCTGCGGAGACACCATGGTCCGACAGACTCACAGCATGTGTCACTGTCCCAGGCTATGTTCGAGGGGGAGTTGACAAGATTTCAGTTGCCGAAGAGACCACGTTGCTCGATTGGACCCTTTGCCAGTTTGTGGCAAAAAGGGGGAGTATGTTGAGGTAACTGTTCTGGTTCCTCAAGTTGTGTCTAAAGCGTAGATTTGGTTTTGCCAAAATGCCAAGGGGGAGATTGATGTTCCCATGAATGGCATGGCCTTGGCAAAATAGCTTTAGACAGTTCGAGCTAGAGTTCAAGAAGATTTCAACCACGGACTGGAACACAAGTACAGCGTACAGCAGACGCAGGAAGATTTGCGTATCCAGAAGATCGACGAGATTATTTGATTGGGATCAATTGACGAGTCATCATTAAAGATCAGATATTCAAATGAATATCTTCAGCTTGGATTCGAGAATATTGGATGGCTTGGCACGGAAGTAATCTCCAAAGATTGGATATGGAAGAGATTGAATATCGTTCAAATATTTAGGAGTATCTCCGAAATATTTGACAATGATATTCTGATTGGAGTCGGCCCGCGAGGAATTCGAAGATTCAGATATTCAAACGAATATCTACACATCAGATTAAAGGCGACGTGGCTGACTTGGGAAGGAAGTTTTCGAAGATACTTCCTAAAGATTGGATAAAGATACACATCAAATATTTAGGAATATTTCCTAAAATATTTGATGATGTGATCTGCAACAGATTTGGACTTTCGCCTTTACATATAAATACATGGCTAGGGCAACCAGATCTGTGTCGCTTCCTGAGAGAAAAGAAAAACACGAGAATTCGTGAGATTGGAGGAGAAGCGGCCGCCGGCTGATTATTCCACACCGGAATATCAACGGGGAAGTAACAGTCTGTTCAGTGTGCTGTTCAGACTGTTCTTGAAGGACAACAAAGCGCACACACACACGGTAATCAAGCTACGTCTTTGAGAGAAGGCGACTGGACTTCCGAGAAGTCCAAGACTAGGCCGAGAGGGAAGTCTCGTCCTACCCACAAGGGGATCGAGGGGAGTAGCGACAAACCGAGATTGCAAATCCGAGAGACGGAGAAGTACAGGCTAGGCGATTACAAACAAGGTGTTGTGTAAGAGTAAGACCACTTGTAGCTCTATTCTCGTAGTACGATTTGTGTCCCTTGTAGGGTGTGGGAAACCCCCCAGAGTAGGCGAGGCCGAACTGGGTAACATATCGTGTGTGCTCCTGTTTGTTCTGTTTACGTTCTGTCTGCTAAGGTGTTCCAGCCTCTGTTTGAACACAAGCAGTTCGAACACCATCTGGAACTTGTCTTGACTAAGACAAGTAGATTTCAAAGTCCTTCTCACTCAAACTCAGCACTAAATTCAATGGACACTAGTGATCAAAATGTGGCTATAAGATCATCTGATTTAGGCATAAATACATCTTCTGCTGCTATACCTGATTTATCAAATCTACCTGATGATTTATACATTGATCATAGTGTGAATGTGCCTGAAAATGTGCATGAAAATGTTTCTGATGTGCCTAATATCTCTGAGTCCCCTGTGCATGAAACCGAGCCTAGCATTGATAACTATCAACTGACTAGAGACAGGGAACCTAGGACTAGAATTCCTAATAGAAAATATAAGGTCAACATTGCTGAGTATGATGAGAAACATGATGATAAGTGTTGTAATATTGTTGAGTTTGCTCTAATGGCTGCTGAGAAAATTAAATATTTAATACATGATACATATAAGCAAGCTTTGTCTAGTAATGATGCTGAAAAATGGAAAAAGGCATGATAGAAGAAATCCAATCTATGCATGAAAACAACACTTGGAAACTTGTACCTATGCCTGCTAATTTGAAACCTTTGGCGTGTAAATGGATATACAGAATAAAAGAAGGAAATTCACATAATGATCCACCAAGGTTTAAGGCTAGGTTAGTGGCTAAGGGGTTTCACCAAAGAGAGGGCATTGATTTTAATGAGATATTTGCTCCTGTTGTCAAGTATAAAACTCTGAGATTGCTTATTGCTATGGCTGCTGTCTTTGATTGGCATATTGAACAAATGGATGTGAAAACTGCATTTTTACATGGTGATTTGCATGAAACAATTCACATGTGTCAACCTGAAGGTTTTGTTGATAAAACTAAGCCAAATCATGTCCGTTTGCTAATGAAATCTATCTATGGATTGAAACAATCACCTAGACAGTGGAACAAGAAATTTGACAGTTGCATGCTTGACTTAGGATTTATGAGAAGCAAATATGATACATGCCTCTATCTGAAAAGAGTGAAAAATAATGCCCCATTGTTTGTGCTGCTGTATGTTGATGACTTGTTGCTGATTAGTTCCTCAATGCATGACATAAAACTGACTAAGTCTGGTTTGCAAAAACACTTTGATATGAAAGACTTAGGAATTGCTCAAACGATCTTAGGGGTAAAGATAACCAGAAATAGGAGAAATGGAGAAATCTGTTTATCCCAGTCTGAATACTTTGGTAAGGTGTTAGATAAATTTGCTATTGTGAATGTTAAGTCTAATGCTATACCCTTAGGAGGGCATCTTGTCTTCTCTAAGGAAGATTGTCCTAAAACTGAGCAAGAAAGAAAAAATATGCTGAATGTGCCATATGATGTTGCCGTTGGTTCTGTTATGTATGGAATAATATGTACTAGGCCTGATCTTGCTTTCTCTATTAGTGTCCTTAGTAGATGTATGTCTGACCCAGGCACAAAGCATTGGGAAGCCATGAAATATTTGTTAAGGTACCTGTTAGGGACTAAGGGACTAGGATTAGTGTATAGAGACCATGAACCAAGGGCAAGCATTGTAGGCTATGTAGATTCAGATTATGCCAGCAATAGGGACAATAGGAAATCCACCACAGCTTTCTATTTCACTTGGAATGCAAATTGTGTGTCTTGGAAGAGTCAGCTTCAGCCCATAGTTGCCTTATCATCCACAGAAGCAGAATATATATCTGCCACAAAAGCAGCAAAAGACGCCATTTGGTTGAGTGGGATAGTGAAGGAGTCAGTGGGATTATTGAGCCTCCTAGGATTTATATGGATAGTCAAAGTGCCTTATGTTTGTGTAGGGATCCTGTGTATCATGAGAGGTCTAAGCATATAGATGTGAGAATGCATTTCATTAGAGACCTAGTGGAGACCCAAACCATAAGAGTAGACAAGATCCTTGGAGAGAAAAACCCAGCTGACTTTGGCACTAAAATAGTACCTGCTAACAAGTTTGTTTTCTGTAGGGAAAGCTTGCACATTGATGAGGTTGGATGAACTCCAGTCTGAGCAAGTTTGAAGCCTAAACTGGCTGTGTTATACCTTTTCTTTGAGGTCAGATGTATCAGTCTTCATTTTACTTATTCATTTTCACAACTAGTCTTAGGAGGGCATATGTTGAGAAATATAATCCCAATTGTGTTTTATGTTGATATTAGGACCATATTGTTATGTTTTTTCCAGTCCATATGCATGTATGAAATTTGCAGGAAATTCTGGTTTTGAGTATATGAGCATTCTGCTGGTTTTGTGCTGCGAAGCACAAAACGATGTCGTTTACGCTGAGCGGTAAGTTTTGGTTTGAAGTCCAGACGAAGCTACGCCGTTTGGACGAAGCGGGAGTTTGAGCTTTAGTGGAACTGCGCCGTTTCGACAAAAGGGAGAAGCTCAGCTTTAAAGGAACGCTGTCGTTCCAACGACGCGCGAGATTCCGTTACTTAACTCAAGACGGCGTCGTTTCAAAGCAAAGCCTTCAGCTCGGCATATAAGCTCAAATCAGAATTGGGGATTAGGGCACCATTCGAAATTCGATTCTCCTCGAGCGATTGAGCATCTGTGCGATACATGAGGCGAAATTGACGAGCGGAGAAGATTGACTGGCAATCGACTGGCGTGGGCGAACTCCGGCGTGGCTCGACTGCAAGGATTGCAAGACGAACGCGTGGAGTAGAACTCTTAGACACCCAGGCGGAGCTGTGAAGTTTCTGGGGAGGATTCGAGCGGCGATTCTTCAGGAAAGTACCGAAACTCGTTGCTTGGATTGTGCCTCGTTTCTGTTGTTGTTTGAATTGAGTTAAACTGGATTATTTGTTTGTTTGATTTGGTTTTTGGATTGAGTCAATCCATTGTTTGTAAACCTAAACATTTGGTCCCCAATATTAATAAAGAAAAGGTTTAAGTAGCATAAACTCGTAATTGATCTCTTCAAAATTGTAAGAACCGGACAACATGACGACATAGCTTGAAATTTAGCCCTACTATCACTTGCTTACTATCATTCACTTGATTTGTTATGCGATGCTTGCAAATGTTGAATCCTTAAATACGTTGCAATGGTCACGCGCAACAATGCACTGTTGCATTAGACCACGTTGCATATGCCTTGTTGCAAAAACTATTTTCAACGAACAAAAAAGTTATTGTTGTGTAAGAAAGTACTAATGCAACACGCAATGTGCAACACAAAGTTATGTTGCATTAGTATCAATCTTCAGCAACGCATTTTAAAGTTTCGTTGAAAATTTCTTTTGCAACAAGGCATATGCAACTCGGTCTAATGCAACAAGCGTTAGTTGCGCTGTGAAAAATGCAACAGCCGTCTTACGCAACGGATGTTTAGAAGATCAAGTATTACTTAAACATATGCAACAGAAACATATATGCGCAGCAAGATCGTCGCTTGTCAAACAAACAGTCTATTGTAGCATCCAAAAGACTACATTTTCATTCATAATCTCAACAAAAGTTCATACACGTTCAATATTTATATACAACTAAAATGATTAACTCGACACGTTCGTTTTAACGTCGGCAAAAAAGAGGAGTTTGTTGGTGTACTTAGGGAGGGCATCTTGGTACCGTTTGTTAAACCTCAGCCAAGCCTCAGCATGATGCTCAATGCATTCATTCAAAACCTACAGCAATGAAAACCCAAAGATGCAAACAAAGCAAAGATGCTTGAATCAAATAAGCACTTTTGCTTGAATCTATTACTGAGACGCAAATCTCCTAAACCCTGAACTTTCATTGGGTTTCTGCGCATCCTCTAATCCTTCATGGAAGTACTTGTCAGCTTTGACTACCCCAATCTCATCATCAGGGCTAAGATGCCCAAAGCTTCAAACTTCAGATATGAAAGAAACAAAAACAGTTGCTGAGGAAGTGGCATTTTTATTTGATGTTATTGAAACAAAAACTATGTGAAGATGATCAAATAATGAACTCAAGATGCACTAAATAAATAAAGATGATCAAGTACGCATCGGTAAAGTTCAGGGAAGAAGTATGATTTCAAATAAAAGACTTTCAATTGGGCAGCGGCTTTGTCCTTATCGGTGAAGACTCCAGTGGACTCAACAACGTACTCAGCTCCAACGTCGCCCCATGGGATCTCTTCCAGGTCCTTAACAAACACAATAACACATTTACACAAAATAAATATCAAACCTTTAACAAAGCTACAATTTATTTTAAAAAAAAGAAAGTCAGCAAATTACTTCTAATTGTATTGTAGCAGTAGCAGTCCAAAAAGAAAAGATCAGTACCTGTGGCCGAAAACTATGACTGGCTTGTCAGCGAAAAGAAGGGTGTTTGCGTCCTTCACCTTCACTTCGTGGTGCTTCCACTGTCCATGAGTACTGACGGAGCGCACTGCACTGTCGTTAAGGTGCAGTGTTCTCTGTACAAATAAATTTATAATATCCGCTACTCGCGACTACACTACTGGGTAGTAAGTGGTAAGTAGGGGTCGAACCCAAGGGAATTAGGGGGATAAGTGGTTCTTTAAGTTGGACGATTTTGGAATTGGTTGGTTGGTTTTAAAGCTACCAGCTAAGTGATTGATTGGTTGGTTGGTTGGTTTTAGTACTGGAAAGTAAACTGATAATTATTAAAAGAAAGCGACCTTAGTGAATCTTCTAAGTATTCAAACGTGTATCAAGGCCTTTTCCGGCGCTCGATTTGCCACACTTTCTAGTCTTTTGCAAAAGTGTGCATAAGTGAATCAAGGCCATTTCAAGCACTCGACTCGCAACACTTTTTGCAGAAAACGTAAGACCCTTGTTCTACTTAGACTAGCACCCCATTTCAAGGTATACTAGCCTATGTGCATCCATTTGGTCCCTTTGGTCCAGTTTCCAAATGGTTTTTTAGATAGATCGAACTCCTCGGATAAGCTTGCCCATTTGGTCCCTTTGGTCCAGTTACAAATGGTCCACTTACCCGAGTATGATCACGAACCCCCAAGGAAGAGCTTGCCCATTTGGTCCCTTTGGTCCAGTTACAAATGGTCCACTCAACCTTGGAGATTCTAATCTTATATATGGCACATAGAATAAGTTTTGAATACACAGACGAGACACTAAGTTAATAGTCTAAAACATTTTATAATACAAGTTCGCCCCTTTTACCGAACGACTAGTTTAGCTACTATTTATCGCGCTAAACATTATAAAAACAGTAAATTAAATACAAAGAAAGACTTACAACCGTTGAAGCGCCAAGGAAGCAAGCTTTATTTCCAAAACCACACTTACAAAATTTAGAGAGAAGTGAATTACAATTTTTGGATGTTTGAAAAGAGGAGGAGGAGGGTTGTATTTATAGCCAAAAGGGGAGGAGATGGGTGGTGGAGATGGTGGCAAGTGTCCTTTGATCCAAGGGTTGAGGAGGAGGAGCAAGGAGGAGCTGCCACATGGGGGGTTGAGGAGCAGCCGGTCACATGGAGGAGCAGCCGCCGGTAGCAGGTGGTGGAATGGGGAGGAGCTCCTCCCTTGGCCACCTTCAAGGGTGGTTGCCGGTCATCTTGTCCAAGCGTGCATTTTGATAGTTGATTTGGAATGTCCAAGTGATTCTAAGACTAATGGTCGAGCCATATTTTCCAAATTCCATGGTTTGGTCGAGCAATTTGGTCTTGATGCCTATGCGCGAGGCTTTTATTTGGAATTGGGCCAATCTGCTAATCTGCTCGAGCGTTTTGTCCGGGAAGCGAGATTGTCCGACTTGTTGGGCATTCCAAACATCTTGGTCGAGCCATAATCTCCAGATGCATCCGTTGGGTCGAGCGACTTGGTTTGGGTGCCAATGCGCGCCGGGCCTTTGCCTTTGCATTGAGCTAACTGCCAATCTGCTCGAGAATTTGCCTTGGAGTCTCGACAACTTCCACCTTATTTTCCATTTGGAACATTTTGGTCGAGGTGGAATTGTCAGATGAGGTGGTTTACTCGAGCGACTTGAATTGAGTGCTTGGTTAGCTCGGCGGAGAGCCTGGAACTGCCTCAACCGGTCGGGTGGTTTCTGCGGCATTTTCTCACCCGGTCGGTTGAGTCTTCAATGCAAATTCCTCTTTGACTTGATTTGTTTGGAGTGATTCCATGCAGGATCCTTGAGATTTCTTCAGTCAGCGTCTGATCTTGACCTTGGAATAACTCTAAACATCTTTTCAGCGTAAAATCCTCTCCTTAGCGTGTTTTCTCTCTAAGCGCCAAAATACCCTGTAGAAATATATCGGTACTAACAAGCAAAAGTTAAATAGACCAACAGTCTAATTAAGGGGGTTTTACGGTGTTTATGATTCGTATAATTTGGGTCCATCAAGTACTGTCGTCATACTTGAACATGTAGGTCTACACACACATCATAAAAATGAAGTCAGACCAGTTCATCAAACTTGAAATCAATCCAAACCACTTATCAACACACAAACCTAATCTTCAAATACCAACAGCCCATGAAATTTCCAAAAATATATCAGAACAAGTATTGAAACTATAATAACCTCAAATTAGTTCCCAGACACAGCGTGCTTTGCCAGCTCTCCAGGAAGCACCAATGTCACAGCAGTCTGGATCTCACGAGACGGAATCGTTGGCTTCTTATTATACCTAGCAAGCCTGGGGGATTCCTGAGCCAATTTCTCAAAGATATCATTAATAAATCCCGATGTCCGGATGGACCTGCTTCAGCACTTTGAAGATGTAGATCTTGTAAGTCTCCACGCTCTTCTTGCTTCTCTTGTCTGTCGACGACGCGCCTTCCTTCGGGACCTTCTTCTCCGCCCGCGGCTTCTTTTCAGCCAGAGCCTTCTCGGCTTTTGGCTTCTTCATTCCCCGCCATTGATGATTTTGCAAAATTCTGAGAAATGAAATCGGTGAGGAATTGTGTAGAAAAGGGGAGGACTGAGAGACGGGAGGGAGCGTGTGTAGCGAGGGGAGGACTGTGAGCGATGCGGTAGTATTGGGTTACATGAATTTTTAGGGTTTCTCGGTTTGGGAAGAGGGAAAATGAATATTTGGGATGTGTAGGCGGCAATCCTAAATTATATTTACCAAATTGAAATTAAATTATAATTTTATACCAATTTCCGATTATTCATTACCATTAAATCTTACTTAGTCACGAAATCACTCTTAAGTTATAAATCTAGTTTTTTATAAAAAAATCTATAGTTTATCTTATACCAACATAATATTAACATAACATAACTTACATCAAGTTAATCATAATATTAAAATAACATTAGCAAAATTATGTAGTTGTGATCTAACTATTATCTCATAACATAACCCTCATGAGATGATATGATGAGTATATTCGAGGATTTCTTTTGTGAATTCATTAGTGCATTTGTATAGTAGATAAGTTAAAATACAACTTCATGTATGTATTTGATATTTAACCATTAGTGCAAAACATAATCCTTATGTACATTCTATTGAAAACATGATATAATCTTGTGATTGATAGTGCTTGTGATGATTTATGATTTGATTTGAATGTGTGTTAGATGATTTTAAGGGGAATATGCTTGTATCACGATTAACCAAGTTTACAAGCTTATGTATTTGTGATCTAACTACTATCTCATAACATAACCCTTGTGTATATGAACACATGATGAGCAATTGTGTTTGATAAGGATTTGTGATGGTTTATGAGATTATATGAATGTATTAGATGATTTCATTAGTGCATAACATAACTTTTATGTACATGTAATATAATCTTGTCATTGATATGAATATGTTAGATGAATGTATTCTATGAACATGTGATATAATCTTGTCATTGATTTGTATACGTAAAATGATTTGTAGGTTAATCCATGTTTGTGTATCACTCGCAATCAAGATCATAACCGTGAACATTTGTCTTTCATTGCATTTGTGTTGTTTTCTTAGTGATTCGAATGTGTTAGAGGAGGGTTAATAAAGGATCATACACTTATGCAACATAGGGTTTATGAGGTCAATGGTTCGACACTAATGCAACAGAGGGTTGTCATTGTCAGTTGCTTTGTATCATATGTAATACCTTTGGTAAGAGAGAAATGAAAATCTTTAGGCGGGAAATGAAAATTAAGTTTCATCCATACTTATGCAACAACATTTCTTTGTTGCATGTATGCATGTTGCATTTGAGCCGGCGGGATTCAAAATTGAAATTTTTTGGCCATGTATTTCCTTTCCCCCTTAAATTTGTTCAGTCCCCCTCCTTTTCAAAATTTCCTCCCGCTATTCCCTTTTGTCTTATGCAACGATCATTATCGTGAATTGTTGCTGAAGTAAAATGAATAGAAATATGACACATCATGGAACTCATATTTTCCACACCATAGAAATCACTGACCAATAAACTTAATTTTGCAACTAAAAATTACATGTCAATCTACAAAAATATGATTTGTTGGGAAAGGTACATGCAACTAAAAGGTCTGAAGGAAAAGGCAAACAATTACCTTTAGGTTTGGGAAGAAACAGAGCCAAACAATATAAGCATGATTTGTATTTTAATCTTCTCTTCCATTTGGTTAAAGATGTGTGATAATGATACTGAGTCAAACATTACAAGTGAAAACCATTTAAATGATTACATAGGAAAATGGCAGCACAACATGGCAACAACAAGAGATGTAAAAAGTGTGTTTTTGAACTTGTGCTGGTGCAAAAAGTAAAGGCTTTGGAGAGGTTGGAAGCTTGGATCTTTGTGAGTATATTGCCACGAGATGGATGCCTTGGGTTGCCGGAATGGAATAATAAGCTGCTAAGCTTTTGTCTGCAGTCTGCCCAGCATCTGAAGATGTTTCTATTGCAGTATGGAGAGGGGAAAACTCAGCAACTGTACCTTCATTTCTATTGATTCGTTTTTGAATTAAAGCTTTCATAACTTATGCTACATAGTATTCATCTGGCTGTTGCGTAAGTAAACAAGTGTTCAACAACCACCCTTAATGTCGTACGATGTAATTATTTTCGAAACAAATGTCGTATGAGTTAATAAATTTCAACTTTATCGAAATAAATGTCGTCACTTACGCAATAGGTAGAAACCGTTACTATAGAAATCGTTGCATTAGCAAACTTATTGCTTTTGTTTCTTGATTTGTTGCTTTTCATTTAGTTACATAACTAACAATAAGCAACTTATGTCGCTTGCTACTTTAGACCATGTTGTATGATTACTCTTATGCAACGAATCTTAAACTGCTGATATAGTGCATGTTGCATAAGCGGTTAAATGTAACAAGGCTTTATATGCTGCTGAAGTGTGCGTAGCATTGATTCACATATACAACGCGGTTTAGTATGTTGGATTTGGTTGTGTTGCAGTATGTCTCTTATGCAACATATCCCACACGTATCAGGCGTCTCTATGTTGCAAAAACTCTTATGATACGCCTGGCACGCAACATGGTGTCTTGCCTCGTTGCATTTGTGTCAAAACGGTGTAGTGTTGACACTTATAATTAATGAATCATCTCACAAGCAAGTCAGAGATGGGTGCCGAAATCGGACTTCTGGCAATTTTTCTGACACTCATTTCTGGTCATGTGTGTGCTATTCGTGGTTAATTTAGCTGACGTAGGGACTGTCTTCGTCCAGTTACATTTGAGGGTTTGTCTTTCTCTTGTATCACCCTAAGACTTCATTTTCTATGATGTACAAAACTTATTTATTATTTTATAAAGTTATGCTAATGCTAAGTTTAATTTTTATTGTTCAATAAAAAAAATTAGACAACATTGAATTCATAGACCTTTTGAACATGGAATGATTTGCTCAACGAATATAAGGAAACGGACGAAAGAGTCGTATGACCCAAACAGTCTCACTAAGCCATTTTGACACTTACTGCCACAATTAAAAATATGTAACATATGTTGACTTTGCATTACTTTAGTAGCTTGGTCGCAATAAGACCTATGTCGCAAAAAAGTACATGGCAAATGTCATATTGCATTCGTAACTTGCAAAAGAGGCTTATTTCTCTGCTGCATAAGATGGCGTCTTATGCAACATATAGACGGTGTTGCATAAGATGACGTCTTACACAACATATAACATGTGTTGCGTAAGTACGTGACACATGGTATCTATGCAACGCATAAACATCATACGAACACAACATCTACGTTGCTTTAGACGTCATTTATGCAATACATGTTTAAATCTTCGTTGCAAATACACTTGCAACATGGCATTTGCCACGTACACTTTTGCAATATGTGGTCTGCTGCTTACGTATATTGCAACGTGCAGTGAACATCTGCCACAAAAGGTAAAATTACGTAACAAGTTACATATGCAACAAAGTTAACAGAAGTATATAAAAAGTTATATATGCAACTACGCTATTGTATTGTACTCGGTCAAAAATAGTTTTTAATAGTCTAGGTAAGTCCAGGGTCGTCCAGAGAGCTACTAGTATGCAACACTAAGGTACTGTTAGTTTCTACTAGTCTATTTTAACCGCATTTTTGGTTTGGTGGGTTTCCAGCTAAAAGGTTTACAAACTAACAAACAGGAGCATAAGATTAATCTGTATGCAAGGGATAGGTATCACTTAATTAGGTTATTTACATGCATTGACTTAACCTAAAACATAAAATAAAGCAGAACAAAATAATGCAGTATGATACTACTAATCCTATCATGATTAGCCAAATCGAGTCAACCTTACTACAAAAAAGTATTTCATAAATTCATGGATTAGGATTCCACCATAAGGGCGCTAGTCAACAACAAATTAACAGGCAAGTAAAGGACTACTAGCCTTGTCACAACTAGTTATAAGAGTACAACCTTAATTCTTGAAAATTGCCATTGTTAGGACTACACTTCACTCCTTGTCTAAACGTTTCTTGGTGCTCCTTAGTGCTTCGTGTCGTCTACTGGAACTTGCTCGCCATATTCAATGAAGTATTTATCAATCGAATTCAAGTTGTTTGAAATGAGCCATGAGCTTCCTACTATACTCACAAAATTGGTCATAGGCGCCGCCTGTATTTTGTCAGTATTTGCGGCTTTTCATGTGTTGTGTCCCTATTTTTGTCCATGTGAGCTAAAATACTCAAAACACACATTAGACCGACAAATGTCGTTCGAAAACGTGTCAACATCTATAAGTAATGGATTCAGAAAAGCGATCAAATAAGGAAAATAGACCTAAATAACATCAGATAAGCCACCCAATCACGGTATTATGAATTAACCTAAACTATTGAATGCCTACAAGCTATTCCTCGTTTAAGTTGGACACCATATGGGCTCTATGCATTCAAAACAAGTCGGAAAGGTGATTCTATTCTATTTTGCCCTGTCTTCGCCCAAATCTTCACGGAATACTTTGGTTTACTTTGGATGATTCCAAAAGCTTTAGGTATATAATAGAGGACATGAAGAACTATAAAAGAGATTAAATGACAACAAAATATCAAGAAAACAACCCTAATCCATCATAGAACAAAGCGAATAATAGGTAGAGAACTCGATCGCTCAACAGGCATCTAAGCTTTTAAATAGTCTGAATCCTGCCAAAAAAACCTTTCTTGAAGTCTTCTAAACAACTATATATGCGCTTAAAAGTGGCCATCGTCTGTTGTCAAATAAACTGAAGTGTTTGAACTCCACATCCTCAATGGCGTAAAATAATCCTTAAAAAGTTTATGTTATTTACTAACACTTCCTTTGATAGTGTCAATGTGATAGTCTTCGCGCTCCAACGCTTATTGTAGCTGGCATTGTTGGAATTTGCAAACTCAATTGGAATTACATCCTCATATTGACTTAAAAGTCTAGGCTTGAGAGTCATGGATTTGGTAAGCTAGTAATTCTTCTCTTCACTTAACAATGTGGGACAATTCTTTCAAGTGCACATCCCCAACAATCTCCCCATAAGTTGGAAAAATTATACATGTTCCCCCTCAATCAAACTCCACTACATCACAAGTAGTCTCTTCGTAGGTGCACATGCGATCTCCCCTCTCCACTAGGGGTGCTCCACGGTCTCCTTAAACTAGGGTCCAACCCATTGTAGCTGCGCTTGCGACTAACGTTTTGCGGCTGCCCTTAATTAGGGTCCAACCTATCTCGCAGTACCGTTGGTGCGCTTGCGACTAACGCTTTTCGACTCCCTTGGGTTCAACCCACCTTCCAAAATCATAGAATTAATGATCGATCAATATTTTGATTAATTAACTACTCTATTCTGTGAAGGATATTACTCGTTCTCCCGACAAACTGTCTATATTTGATGTATTCCGTGAGTGTTTTAGGCTAAAAGATGAACCACTGCTCTATGTCCCCGAAGGATAGAAAGAACAGAAAAGGTCGAATCAAGAGTCGAAGTCAGAATTGATGCGCAGAAAGTGGAAAACCAAGTCAGTGAGGATCACCTCTGGTGTAGACATTAGCGCAGTGCTAATGTGAGCGTAGGGCGCGACACTAACGTCTTCCTTGGGCGCGTTAATGATGTCATGTGCAATGATGACGTCAGCAGATTCAAAAATCAAAATTTGGCAGACAAATAAGTTTTGGAAACACACCGAAATATATATTTGGGCTTAGAGAAATAATTCAATCATTCATTCGACTACGGAACAAGATCATATCATTCCGATTTACAGATGGTGAGGCTCTCTACAAGGCATGGGAGAGGTACAAAGAGCAGATGAGATTGTACCCCCACCACAACCTCGAACTGTGGCAGATCATAGACACCTTCTATCAGGGAATCGACTAGGAGATGCACACTCTGATAAATCAAGCAGCTGGCGGAGGAATTAATAGAGTTCCACTGGACGAGCAATCGAGGTGATCCTATAGATAGAAAAGGTATACATGATCTCTAACTTGCTGATTATACTAATGATATTGCTGAACTAACCACTACGGTGAAGATGCTTGCAGCTGAGATCAATTCACTTAAGACTGATTCTTCTAAGAAAACATATGTTGTTGCTAACGTGGCAGTCTACTGTTAGATGTGTGGTTCTCCTTCTCATTTTGCAGATCGTTGTCCGGTAATGGGACAAGAGAATAGCAGCGAAAATCAGGAGGATGCCAATTGGGTGGGGAGAAACAACTAGGGAAACAACTTCAATCCGGGATCAGCCACGAACAAGTGGGATAACTCGAACTGAAATCACCCTAATCTCTTTTACAAGCCCCATAATCAAGTACCTCCAGGCTTCCCCTACAGACAACAGTAGAACAATGCTACCTACCAGCTGAGGAACCAATACAACAACCAGCCTCAATAACAGCAAAATCAGAGCTTGGGGTAGTATAACAACCAGGGACAGTAACAACACAACCATAAATTTGGTGTCTCGTCAAACCTCGAATTGATGTTGACTAGTTTCTTAGCACAACAAAAGGATTGGAACCAGGAATAAGATAGAAGGCTTCAAGAGTCGAGAAATTGATAAAGCAGTTGGCCATACAGAACCAAATGCTGGAGAATCAAATCGCTCAACGAGCAGTCGCGGCAAGTAGAGAGCCAGGAAGACTCCCGTCGAAGCCTGATCCCAACCCTAGAGAGACGGTGAATGCCATTTCCCTTAGAGGTGTGATCGGTCAAATTCTTGACCTATTATTCACTTGATTCGATGAAGGATTATGTTTGTTTTCCCGACATTTTACTGTCATTTAATCTCTTTTCCCGTGTTTCAGGTCAAATACAACATACCTAATATTTTTGGATTGATCCGAAGTAAAACAAAGCATTTGGTGAATATTTGGGCAAAAATATGACAAAACAGGACAGACTGACGTCTCCGACTTATGTTGCATGCCCAGAGCGCATATGGTGTCCAAATGGGACAAGCTATAGCTTGTTGGAAAGCAAACTTGAAGACCGACAACTTTGTAGTTGTCACCAAGAGCCGATTCGAAGGTTTAGACCTCAAAAAGGGCAACGGAAGTCAGGTCCTGTGACAATCTTGGGTGTCACGGGATATCAGTAGTGTCACGGGACGTGCCCGAGCATGTGTAAAATTGAGAAGTCCGTGACAGCCCGTGACACTCCGAACTGTCATGGGCCCTTCGTCAATTTTGGGTTATAAATAGCAGTTTTAGGCCAGATTTTGAGTACGCTGACTTTGGTGATCGTCTGTGACCTAAATTGGAGGAGGACAACTAAGAGCTCAAGAAAGACCAAGATTCGAGGCTACACTTCATCAAAACACGGCTTCCTCGTTCCTAATCTTTGATTTTCATATGTGTTTGTGGTTTATAACCATGAATCGCGAGTAGTCTTTTCATTCTGGGGTCCTACGGATCACGTGCTTGTACCCAACTCTTCATGTGAGTTATAGAAACGTTTTTCCATTGGTTTTATGTTTTCTTATATGAACGAAGTTAGGTTAAACACCAAAAGATGGATGGGTCTGAGGTAGTTAACTGGATCAAGTAGAACTGATGTTAGGTCATAGTACCTATCCTGATAGTATACCACCTAATAGGAGAGTTAATATTTATTGTTTCACTAGACTACGGTAGCTACGCTGGTAATCGAAATTGCTGATAATCCGTGGATGGGCGGCGTTCAACAATCTAGGTTAATTTAGACAATGATCCGTGGATGAGCGGTTGTCTAATGTTATTTTGGTTTATGTCCATATTTGGTATCATATTTGGGTTGCATGATATTATCACATGAATTGTATGGCAGGCACGGGTGAAGTTTGATCTTGGAATTATTTCTCTGATTGAGTCAAACATTTCCTAATTTCAGTGTCACTTAGGAATTAGAAATAAGAAAACCTTTTTTCCTATAGGAGTAGCTGAGCACATTACTTGCATACTAGTACTCGTCTGTTCCTTGGATTGACCCTTGGCTTACCAAGGTTTATAAATTGTTTTTTACTGCAACTTGACCCCTAAAACTAATAACTTAACAAATATAAGGGGTTAAAAATACGCTTGTCAAGTTACATCCCCCCATATTGACTCAAAAGTCTAGGCTTGAGAGTCAAGGATTCGCAATCCAATATAACCTAATAATTCATCTCTTCACTTAGCAATGGTAGCCAATTTCTTTTAATGCACATCCCTACAATATCTACATGGAATTCACATGTTGCTGATGCTTCTATTTCCCACTTCGGGTTGTCTCTATATGCCTCCAAATAATGTGCAGCCCAATACTTTGCATTAATTTTTGTACTTACAAAATCTCGTGTACAATTTTTATGTCGATGCATCACATTGATTCTGAAACAAACACCATCATTTTCATCAACATGATTTGATGCCGAGATTACAAAGGCCATATGTCCTCAATTCTGTCCGTCGATCTGATTGTTCACATTGTTGACGCAGTCGAAGCCAAACTTGTTTCTAATAGCAAACTTTCTTTAGGCACTTCTAAATACATTCCAAAATTGTAAGCCCACAGTGTATATAATATCATGTATTCTACTCTTCAAATCCTTATGTACTTGGATGTGTTACTGACGATTCGTATTTATACGACTGGTCAATCTAACTAATCCTATTTATTTCGATACTTTTATATGCGAATATTTACTTTTTAGTATGATTTTGAATTTCAGGTATTTCGGAAGCTCTAGGAGAAAATGCGCAGTAAAAGATGGCGTTTTGTGCCAAAATCACCACAATGTCAGATCAGACCTTTGGAGGTATGATGGAATTCTGGGAGTTGACAAGTGATCTGAAAACTATGAGCTACATATTGATGTGTAGCGGACTTAATTCTCTACAACTCTATAGTTCACACCGAGAGCAGCCGAGGTCATTTGGAAGGTCGAATCTAGAGTCGAAGTCAGAACTGATGCGCAGAAAAGGGAAAACCAAGTCAAAGGGGATCACTTCCGGTGTAGACATTAGGGCAGTGCTAATGAAAGGTAGGGCGCGGTGATGACGTCATTAGGGTGCAATGATGATGTCAGCAGATCCGAAAATTAGAAATTGGCACGGAAATCAGTTTTGGAAACACAACAAAATATATATTTGAGCTTAGAGAAAGAATTCAATCATTCATTCGACATTCGACGACGGCTCTGAAGAAGACGAAGAACGCGAAGCTTTCTACAAGACTAAGAGATTTCTACTTTGTATCGGTCATAAATATTTGTGTTTTATTTTTATGGATATGAGTAGCAAGATTTTTATTCAGTTTTAGGTTTGGATCTTGTGACAATATGTTTTGATACTCTTTTTACTTAATGCTTAATTCTTGTTTCCCTATTTCTCGTTCTTCATCGCATGAATTGAATTGTTAGATTAAGTGTAAACTTTGCCGTAACGCTTAGTTTAACAACCAATTCTTACTGTTAGTATCAACTGGAAATGTTCCGTAAAGGTAGATCGTAACACCTACATTTAATATTACCTTTGTCGAAATATTGTGCTTCGGAGAACTAGAAGCCTATTACTTTTGCCGGAGTAGGTTGTGGTGTATCACCGTTGCCGGGATACTTTATGGTATTACATTTGTCGGAGTAACAACTCTTATAAACAAGAATTATCATTATTAGCAGTCAATGATGAACATGTCACAAGTGAAAACCATCGGCTGAATATTCTCTCTGAAAGAAAACTTTTCTTCTTATTTTTCTTTTGCTCTCAAAATCACTTACAAACCCCATTTTTCTAATTGTTTATAGAATATCTTAACAAAATAATAATAATAATAATTGTTTATAGAATACAGCTTCAATAATTAACTTTCTTGGATTCAACTCTGCTTGCTGTTACACTAGCGGTCAGTAGAAAAAATAATTAATTAATTATGACATGTGCGCGTCAATTACTCCCACATACTTTCTATATGATGTTATGTATTCTATTGTTTAAATCCTGATGTATTTCTTATCCAAAAAAAAAAAATTACCCTTACGTAATTGGATCTGTTTTTTGAGTGTTCACACTCTATCAAGTAACATGATTATATGTCTCGTCTAAACAAATATCCGTCGGCCAGATTTGTAACTCTATTTTTGGATTTGCTTGGTCCCATTTATAATGAGACCATGGCAAGGGCACAGTCTATTGTCCTTGCAGACTTCTTCTTACATTTCAGTGATGACACCAGAAGAAGCTAAATACAAAACCTGCTAGTCATGAATTAATAAATTGGTCCAGTAACTACAGAGAGCAGGAGCACTAGCTAGTGGAGCACATAAGATCAAGATCTACAATAGTCCAGCCTTGCAATTGCATTGATGAAAAGAATATTTGTCCAGAAGTGCTTGGCATCATATCTCTTCATGCTTATTATATATTATGAAACTGTTCATGAGGACCAACGTGGGATGTTTTGACATGCGAGGTGTTTGTCTTAAAGAAATACAAACATCAAATGATGTCTTTAGAATACACGTTGATGGAGCACAAAAGGCTTGATGAGGTCCATTCCTCCAACTACATAAGTGGATTACAGTGTCTTTTAACCATAACCCATCCAAATGACAATCCACTATACACACATATAGTGCTCATACACCAAATTCTGTTATCAGTGTCGACACAAGTATTCAAATGAATTCCTCCATAAAGCCTGCATAGGCGTGTGATATCAAATCTATACCACTAGATCAAGGAAAGTTTTTCCAAAATGCTCAAAATAACTATTTGGGTTCCAGTTGTAGTCAATCTTCCAGATTATTTCGCAATTTACTCACTTTCATTAAGGTGTTCTTGGGAACGGCGTTTTAGACCTAAACCGCTCTTGCTAGCAGCGCCTTAGGCTACATGTCTCTTTTCCACCATGGGTGTCTTTGCGGATCCCGTCAGAGTTGCAGGGAACTGTTTTGGGTGAGAGTTCGAGCGTGGATTCTAAGGAAAGTTCTCAGACATGTTGCTTGGATTACGATTCTATATGTGCTTTAATTCGTTTTGCGTTTGGATTGGTTCATGTGATTGTATTTGTTTGGGTAACATTTTGGTCTAAATAATTAGTGAAGAGAGGCGTTAATCTATGGTGTTTAAATTTGGTAATCGATCTTTTCAACGTGGTATCAGGTCCTAGTTTTTTGTTATTGATCATTCTTGACAGTCACCAGCTTGTTTACCTTCTATTTGTTTGTGTGCTTGACTTGATCGTTGAGTTAAGGATCACTGAGGCCATGAGGATCAAGCCCTTTGGTGGAAGATGAGAGTGAAACCAATATTAGTTAAAGAAAAATGTTATAGGCTGTGACAGAGGAGTGTATTGATCCCACCTCTGATTAACAAAAAATTGATATGACAGAATTGACTTTTTCCTAAATAATGATGAGACTAACAGATGATGTTGCTAGGCAAGTAATGCACTATACTGAACCTAAAAAATTATGGGAAGAACTTGAAAATATTTACTTGGCTAAATCTCTACCCAGTAGGATCTCTTTACAAACCAAGTTTTTCACTTTTAAGACGGATGTTTTCATGAGCTTTCAAGAGAACCTTGACATCTTCTTAAAATTAACTCGGGATTTAAAAGTGTAAAAATGAAATAAACCCTGAAAACCTCTGTGTTATTCTTCTCAATTCTCTTCCTCCCAATTTTGACACCCTTAAGGATGGCATTCAATATGGAAGAGATGAGTTGATAGTCCTCAAGGTTATTGAGGCTGTCACTCAGATGAATGATAGTCTTAAGGTCTTTACGACTAAAAATGGGAGTAAGACTGAAGTAAAATCTGAGGTTATGTTGTTTAAGGGAACGCATATATTTAAACCAAGAAATAAAAATCCCAACAATGGTTTTCAGAATAAGAAGACTTTTGAAAAACCTCAATCTCCTCAAAATTATCCCCAAAAGAATTCCCCTGTCAAGTGCAACTATTGTGGCAAGCTTGGCCACTATGCTAGCACTTGTTATAAAAGATTAGAGGACAAAAAGACTAAAGGCCTTACGGAAAACCAATCTGGGTTTACTAATGTGTTTGAGAAGGCTCCTCAATACCACAATGAGTTGCTTGTAGTGTCTGATAGACATGAAGGTGACTCATGGATCCTAGATTCTGGCTGCAACATGCATGCCACACCACACATGCACTTCTTTAGTTCAATGAAGCTTTGTGATGGTGGTGAGGTCATTCTAGGTAACCACACAGCATTAAAATTTAAGGGAATAGAATGTGTTCCCCTAAAGATGTTTGATGGTGTTGTGAGAACTCTCCAAAATGTCAGATCGGTTCCCCACCTTCAAGTCTAGACAAACTTGGATGTAAAATAACAACCTTTAAAGGAGTAAGGGAAGTGACTAGAGATGACAGAGTTGTAATTAAAAGTATAGAGAAGGGAGGCCTATATTATGTGGTCTCTTCTTCTGAAAAAAAAACTTTTCTGATGAAAATAAAATTCTTCAAGACACTAAAATTTGGCATTCAAGGCTCGGTAACATAGGGAATAAAGGGCTATATTATCTGTTTAAATCTGGTTTGATTGATTGTAAGCCTATTAATCTGAAATTTTGTGAATCTTATGTCCCTGGCAAGAAGCCTGCTCATCCTTTTGCTAAATCTTCTTTCACTGTTAATAATTTCTTGGAGTATGTCCACTTTGATTTATGGGGACCTGCCCAGGTCCCTACTATTGGAGGAAGGTCATATTTCCTATCTATAATTGGTCAATTCACTAGGAAAGTTTGGGTTTATTAAGAACTAAGGATGAAGCTTTTGACAATTTTAAACATTGGAAGACCATGGTTGAGAGTCAAACTGATCTAAAAGTGAAATGTTTAAGGACAGATAATGGACTGAAATTTTGTAACAAGGTCTTCAATGGTTTTTCCACTAAAATGGGATAAGGAGACACCTGACTGTGCCTGGTACTCAGTAGAATGGGATTGCTATGAGAATGAACAGGACCCTCCTAGAGAAAGCTAGATGCATGATGATAACTGATGGAGTTAAGCCATCCCTTTGGGGAGAAAAGCTGTGGTTACATCTGCTTATTTAATAGCAGATGTCCCTCCTCAGTTATAAACTTCAAAACTCCCCAAGCGTTATGGACAGGGAAACCTCCTAAGCTTTCCCACCTCAGACCCTTTGGCTGCACTGCATATGCCAAAGTGTCTGAAGGTAAACTCCAACCTAGAGCTATAATATGCATCATGCTTGGATACCCTGAAGGGGTAAAGGGATACAAATTACTTTCCATTCAGCCTGGTGGCTATAAAGTAGTTGTATCTTGCTAAAGCTTAGACTTTAAATCAAAACTAAACCATGTTGTTGATTCTCAAGGCACACCTAAGGTGTGACCAGTTTCATGCCATCATGTGCTTATTTCAACTAGGAAAATGATGATCATCATCAAGAAAACCAAGGGGATGAAGAAGCTGAGATGGGACAGTCACTGAATTTGAGTGATGACCAGATTGAGGTAACAAATGAAGAAAATAGCTCTCCAAGAGCTTCAAGTAATGAGCAACCTCACCAATTAGGTGGGGGAGCTGATGTATGCATTTCTAACTCAGCTTTACATTCAAATGATGATATTGATCTAAATGCTGCTATTAAGTCATCTAGTCTAGGCCTTTCGTCTTCTACTGTTGCTTTGCCTGACTTGCCTGCTGACTTGTATATTGATCATAGTAAAAATCTGAATGATAATGTGAATGATGATGTTGATCATGTTGATGCAGATATGCCTGTTATTTCTCAGTCCCCTGTGAATGAAAATGAACCTAGTGTTAGTAACTATCAACTGACTAGGGATAGGGCACCAAGAAATAAAATTCTTAATAGAAAGTATAAGGTAAACATAGCTGAGTATGATGAGAAATGGTACAATATTGTTGAGTTTGCTCTAATGGCTGCTGATAAAATCAAATACACAATTCCTGATACATATAAGGAGGTCAATTGTAGTGATCAATCTGAAAAATGGAAACTGGCTATGATAGTGAAAATTCAATCAATGTATGACAACAATACCTGAAAATTAGAACCTAAGCCACTTGAAATTAAACCTCTTGCTTGTAAATTGATATACAGAATAAAAGAAAGAAATTCCCCAACTGATCTACCAAGGTTTAAGGCTCGGTTAGTAGCTAAGGGTTTTCACCAAAGAGAGGGCATAGATTTAATGAGATATTTGCTTTTGTAGTCAAGTATAAAACACTGAGATTACTTATTACTATTAGTACTGACTTTGATTGGCATATTGAACAAATGGATGTAAAAACTTCCTTCCTACATGACGATTTGCTTCAAACTATTTACATGACTCAACCTGAAGGTTTTTTTTTATAAAACTAAACCTGATCATGTATGCTTGTCATGAAGATCTATATATGGATTAAAGCAATCACCTAGATAGTGGAATAAGAAATTCGACAGTTGCATGCTTGACTTAGGATTTGTAAGAAGCAAATATGATACATGCCTATATCTGAAAAGGGTGGAAAACAATGCCCCACTGTTGTGCTTCTATATGTTGGTGACTTGCTGCTCATAAATTCCTCTATGATAGATATAAAATTGACCAAATCTGATTTGCCAAAACATTTTGACATGAAAGATTTAGGTTTTGCTCAAAAAATCTTAGGGGTAAAAATTATTAGAGATAGGCCAAATGGAATGATTTGCTTGTCTCACTCTAAATATTTCTCTAAGGTGTTAGACAAGTTTGTTGTTGTTAATTTTAAGTCTAATGATATACCCTTAGGAGGGCATCTTATTTTCTCTAAGGAAGATTGTCCTAAAACCTAGCAATAAATACTAAAATGGAGTTTGTATCCTGTGATGTGGTTGTTGGCTCTGTTATGTATGGAATGTTATGTACTAGGCCTGATCTTTCTTTTTTATTAGTGTGCCTGGTAGGTATATGTCTGACTCATGCATAAAGCATTGGGAAGCCATGAAGTATTTACTGAAGTACATATTAGGGACTAAGAGACTAGGACTAGTATATAGAAACCATGAACCAAAGGCTGGTATTGTAGGATATGTGAATTTAGATTATGCTAGTAATAAGGACAATAGGAAGTCTACCACAACTTTCTATTTCACATGGAAAGGGAACTATGTCTCATGGAAAAGTTAGCTGCAGCCCATAGTGGCTTTATCAGCTACAGAAGGAATCTGGTTGAGTGGAATAGTGAAGGAAATCAGTCGGATTATTGAGTCTCCTAGGAACTATATGGATAGCCAGAGTGCTTTGTGTTTATGTAGAGATCCAGTGTATCAGGTCCAAGCATATAGATGTGAGAATGTATTTTATTAGGGACATAGTGGAGACTAAAACCATCATAATGGATAAGATACTTGGTGAGGAGAACCCAGCTGATTTTGGAACCAAATTAGTACCTGTTAACAAGTTTGTTTCCTGCAGGAAAAGCCTGCGCATTGAAGATGTTGGTTAGAGCTCAGACATTGAGCTACTTTGAGTTTCTAAGGAGGCTGGTTTCCCCTTCTCTTATTAAGGTCAGATGTATTTGTTTTCAATCTATTTCATTTACACAACTAGCCGTAGGAGGGCATTTGTTATGTCTTGAGTAATCCTAGTTGTGATACAATACTTATTTGGTGCCCAAACATAGTGTTTGTCATGTCCAAATGCACAAAGTCTTCTGTAGGGTATTAATGGTTCAAGTCCTTAAGCATCTGCTGAGTTTTGAGCTGAATGGCTCAAAATGGTGTCGATAGCCTCAAGCGAGAGAAATCGAGTTAGAGGAGTTAATAGAGCGACGTCGTCTTGAGCCAAATCGCATGCGTTTGAGGAAAGCGCGAACTAAAGGAGGTTTAGACAGCGAGAAGACGACGGCGTATCAAGGCTGGGTGCGAAGGCTGAGTTTAAAGGAACGAAGCTATTTTGCTCAGGTGCGAGATTTGAAGGCATAAAGGGACCGACATCGTTTGGCAAATGCGGAGCTGGATTGGCTTGTGACGAGCGGCGTAGTTTTGGTTGCAGCTGGAACTCAGTATAAAGCCTGCAGAAATTGGGAATTAGGGCACAAGTTCGATTCAAGTCTTCATCTTCCATTGAGTGTGTTCTTGGAGCATTTCAGAGAAATTGAAGGCCGTGAAAAGCATCTCGATGACTGACGAGTGTGGATGTTCTCCGTGGTGGCTCGATTCCAATTGCTGAGAGTCGAACGCCATGGGTGTCTTTGCTGATCCTATCAGAGTTACTGGGAGCTATTTTGGGTGAGAGTTCGAGCGTGGATTCTCAGGAAAGTTCTCAGACTTGTTGCTTGGATTGCGATGTTATATGTGCTTTAATTCGTTTTGCGTTTGAACTTGTTCATGTGATTGTATTTGTTTGGGTTAGGCATAGGTATATCTAACTTTTTTTTGATAGAAGAAAATGGTATACAAAGACCTGAAGAAAAAGAAAACAACAACAGCAAAACAGACGACCAACTAATACTGGAAAAGAACAGCTAAACAATAAATGTAATCCAAGCATAGTTAATTCATCCGTCGACTGCTTAGTTATCTTCACGCTCCAAGGTCCAAGTCATGCCAACCTGGCCAAACGGACGAAGCGACTCGTCAGTCAACTCCAATGCGACGATGAGGCACTGGCCAGATTCCACTGAATCCCTGAACAAGGCTACACCAGTGAGCTTCATGACCCGGATTTCTGCCAAAGGTAGCATGTCACCTGAACTCCAGAAAATACATCAAAGATGACTTGAGAGCTAGGACAAGTTAGCATAGGTATATCTAACATTTGATCCAAATAATTAATAAAGATAAGAATTAATCTAAGGTGTTTGAATCTGGTATTCGATCTTTTCAAGCACATTATTGACACGTAAGCATGACACGACAAAATACATTTTATTGACAATTTTATACATTTGATCTAAAAATGCAATTTTAACCACTAAAAAAATCATGCTCCCGGCCTCGGCACCCCCTCCCTGTCTATATATAACAATAAACACTACTCTTATTCTTATCTTTCCTGACCAAGTCATAAAATATAAGGAAGAAGGGCAGATGAAGTCCTCACTCCCAGACTTCTTCCTTTCACTCATCTTATACTTCCTCTTAGCCTCCTCGTCAGCTCAAGCAAGCCATGTTACCTCCTCAACTCTCCAGCTCCAACTCCTCCACATAGCTAAACCCGCACCGCACGAGTCGATCCTTACATGGGAGGACCGCATGCTCCAAACCCTCACCGCTGACCACAAAAGGCTGCAGTTCCTTTCCAACCTAGCCGTGAAGAAATCCTCTGCACCCATTGCCTCGGGCCGCCAGGTTACTCAAAACCCGACGTATGTTGTCAAGGTCAATGTGGGCACCCCGGCACAGTCCCTCCTCATGGCCATGGATACTAGCAATGATGCTGCATGGATGCCTTGTAAAGGCTGTGTTGGCTGCGGCTCAGGGCCACTTTTTGATTCTATCAAGTCCACTACTTATAAGAACCTCGGCTGCCAACAGGCTCAATGCAAACAGGTCATTCCTTAATTATTAAATAGCCAACTTCTTCCAGTTTAATTCGATCAAGAATATGACCACTAGACTGCAATCCTTTCTGCGACCAGTTTAACTTAAATCCGTACTGAATCTCCAACTTGTTGACATATTTTTCAGGTGCCAAATTCTTATTGTTCCACCGGAACATGTGGATTCAACTTCACGTACGGGAGTTCGAGCATCGCATCGAACCTGTCATCCGACACAATAATGCTAGCTAACGATCCAATACCCGGATACGCTTTCGGGTGCATTAAATCAAATGTAGGAAACTCGTTGCCTGCGCAGGGTTTATTAGGCCTTGGGCGAGGGCCGCTGTCCCTTCTCACCCAGACTCAATCCCTATACCAATCCACATTCTCATATTGTCTCCCCAACTTCAAGTCCCCTAATTTTACCGGCTCTTTGCGACTCGGCCCGACTTCCCAGCCAAGGCTAATAAAGTTCACACCACTGCTGAAAAATCCAAGGAGATCCTCTCTTTACTACATCAACTTGATTGGAATCAAAGTCGGGCGAAAGACAGTCGATATTCCAACTGACTCTCTCGCATTCAGCGGCTCCACCGGATCCGGAACCATCATCGACTCCGGAACAGTATTTACTAGGCTGGTCGAGCCTGCATACAATGCAGTGCGTGACGAGTTCCGTAAACGAGTCGGCAAAACGTTTAACGTGACATCGCTGGGAGGATTCGACACATGCTACACCGCGCCAATCGTAGCGCCGTCCATCACATTCATGTTCACGGGGATGAACCTGACGCTGCCTGCGGAAAATTTACTGATCCACAGCACGACAGGGAGCACTACATGCCTCGCCATGGCAGCTGCGCCTGTTAATGTTAACTCTGTGCTGAACGTGATCGCCAACATGCAGCAGCAGAATCATAGGATCCTGTTCGACTTGCCCAATTCAAGGTTGGGTGTCGCCCGTGAGCTCTGCACCTGAGTGGGTGGACCCCACCTGGGCTCTTCTTTTGTCGTTTATTGCCATGTTTTCATAAGTTTTCTTGTCAAATTAATTATTGGAGTGATTAGTTTTTATCTCTTTGCTATCTTCAAGTTTTACAATCAATTATTTCAGTTCGGTTAATTAATTCAATTTGTTCACAAGTCAGATCACAAAATATCTTGGGGAAAATGATCAATCTACACACGCTCGTTTTCATGAGAACTTAGAATCAATGACATTCGTTGAATTTTATTAATCAAGAGCATAAATTTAGCAATTTATTATATTGATTAATTCGAAATATAACTACATAAGGGTTTAGTCGTCAATCTACTCCTTAATTAAATTTGAATAATTAAAAAACAAATCATTATCCCAACAAATTAGGAAACAATAATTGGTTATCAATATAATTTTTTTTTCCAGAATAATAGGTCGATATTAACCTGAAACTCTAAACCTACGTGAACTAAATTTCATTGTAAAATATTTTTGAGTTATTAATACTTCGAATTAGACAAACTAGAGCGGACATTATAGTTGGGGGATTTAATACTCATGTTCGTGGATTTAATAGTCGTGTTCGTAGATTTAATATTTGGATTACATTCTCGTAGTTCGCAGATTTAATACTCTTATTCGTGACTTTGACCTTTTATAACCATATTGAATCATAGTCTTTGACCTGGTGAAATCACAATTTCACAAACATCTACTGAAATCACAATTCAGCAAGAACCCCAAATTCGGGATTCATCAACAAATCCACGAAGCTTTAAATCAAAGGTTTTTGACGAAATCTCGTGCATCTCAATCAACAGTGCTATTGTGATTAAACCATACTGAATCAGAATAGTTGACGAAGAATTCCGATGCTGCGGATGAGCTTTCGTGACGTCAAACACAATTGAATTGGAGAGAATAAAAAATTAGTTGATTTTGGTTGTATAGGTCAGATGAGAATATTTTGCATAAATACTAATAACTAAAGTTTGAAAATCAATTCCTAAATTGCCCTTATACAAGTAATTTATAATGCACTAAACATTATTAAATTTATATTGAATTGAAATTGGGCCAATTATCTCATCCATTCATTACAATCAATCAACTATTGACATAAGTTCTGATTTCTGACGAAAATAAGTGGCTCTGACCTGAACTCAACCCAATATCTTGTTGCATCGTCAAATTAATTGAAATTAAATAATTTAACTTAAAATTAACTTTATAAAAAGAATTAGCCCTTGGTCAAGTAGTTGTGGGATGAGGCGTGAAAAAACAGAGTCTCGAAGGCCTAAGTGGATTTGCTAACAGGGTCGTGGCCTGTTGGTTAAGGAGTCAGACATGAATCCTTACATCCCGTGTTCGAATTCTGGGGCCACTAATTTTCTCACAATTTTGTAAGATTTTCCTTTTCCTTTCACTCTTCCTCGTCCCGCATCACGCGCGAGGCGAGAAAGGTGCCAGAACTATCCTGTGCTTCAAGATGCGAATGTATGTACCAATGATTTCGGGATCCTGTCGAAGATGTCTTTATAAGAGCTTCATATGTACTAGATGATAAATGTTATCATGATATGTATTGAAGTGTTATGCCCTTCATATAAAAAAAGGTCTAAGTGGATTTTCTCTGGTGGATAGGATTAGAGAAAAATAATAATAATAAAAAGATAAAAAAGAATTGAACAGAATATTGTAACTTTACTTTAATTTATTTATTTTTCAGCTCAAAAGATGGTACCATGTGAACTTATAATCAATCGTCGAACGGCTTCAACACGCAACTGAAATTGGTCCTTTTACCTTACCAAGATACAAAATACAAGTGTCTTAATCTATATGTTTTGCGAAGTTCATGAATATTAAATTTTTTTTTTTGATAATCATAAGTATTAGAATTAATTGGTGAACGGCATGATTAGAATTATGTCATGTTGGAGTTTTGAATCATTCTAATTTTTTTATAGTGGATGGATACAACAAGTAGAAACATTACAATTCATGTGAGCTTTATCATCTATTACATATATATTGATATCCGGAGCTCTTAGCAAGACATTTTGATCGGATCCGCAAACATGTGGAACATCTATCCACTTCTGAAATGCAGGCCACGTTCGGCACCTTTACCATGAATCTACATACATCCACCCAAATCATCGGTACAACTTTGACACTTGGAGCTCAGGCCACTTTTGGACACCTTTACCGAATAGCACCTCCACGAGGGAGTAAGAACACATCACGCTCGGCGTGAAGAGGAAGACATCCACGCGCAAGGCGGACCTTTACCGAATAGCACCTCCACGAGGAAGTAAGAATACATCACGCGCGAGGCGTGAAGAGGAAGACATCCACGCGCAAGGCGGGACAAGGAAGAGGAAAAGAAAAATGAAAATAGAAAATTGGTGGCCCCGGGACTCGAACCCACGGCGTAAGGATCCAACTATCTTAAAGTGGCTCCTTAACCAACAGGCCACCACCCCCGTTGGCCATTTTGATTTTTTTTATAAGGCTAAAAGTTTGACAGGCTGTTACAAAGGACTTACACTAATTGAGTGTCTCTATTATTTGCTCCAGTTTGAAACTATCTCTCTAAAATAGTTCGCTTGAAACTGATAAATCCAGATTGCCCCATTTTAACTAATACCGATTTTGGGGATCGATATTAAGCATTTTCGATCAATACCGGTTCTCGTAGAACCGATTAGTTATATTTCGACTAATCCCGATTTTGGTGGAACCGGTATGATGTGAAAATACATACGTGTCTCGTTTGGACTTACGTGGACCAACTAAACCCTATTATATGCGAATATATCAATCCACATCGAATACCGATTCTACAGGAACGGGTATTCTGAAAACCCTAAACGTGCTTGGCGGTGCTTTATATCCACGTGTGTATCTTTCTAACGTTGCTAATTTTCACTCTGTTAATATTACGTATTTAACAACTTAAAGTGTATGCAGTGCTTGATGTGGAGGTGTTCGATTTCAATGGCGCATTTGACCAGGCCACTTCACTCGGTCATGGGGAGATCAACTTTCTTAAACACATCTCGACCGAATTGGCTGACATGTGGGTCCCTTTAGACGTGAAGCATGCTCAGCCTTCGCGATCAAAGTTGCATTTGATGATTTTTCTAAATAATAACAACACAAGGTCGATCAAACTCACCGGCAAGCGTCAAGCAGTTTGGGGTTTTACAGAATAGCGGTTCATGTAGAATCGGTATTCTACGTGAATTGATATACTCGCATATAATGGGATTCAGTCAGGCCCGGCCCATCAGCTGGGCCAAGAGGTGCAAAGGCACAGGGCCACCAAATATTCAATTATTTGATTTTTTTTTTTTGTTAATTTTTTTTCGCTGACGAGCGAAGTCGAATTCAGATCGAGGTGACTGACTAATGACTATCTTCCGCAACACATCTTCAGGTAAACAATGGATGATGCTCTCGGTCTCGATCGCTCTCTTCTCCATCGATGATGATTGCTTCTTGTTGGATTGGAGATTGATTTTTTTTTCTTTCAAAAACCCTAACAGGAAAGCAGAGCCATCTTCAATTTATTCAAGTAATTTTTTTTGATAATGGAATTAATAACAAAAGCAGAGAAATCGTCAAATCGAGTATATATGCAGTTACTATAAATTGATCCAGATAATTTTAATCAGATAATTTTATATTGGTTTTGTATTGGTTTTGTCTGGTTTGATTTTGTCATAGGATTTTGTTTGCAGATTTGGTTTGAGTGGTTTGAGTAAGTTGATTTTGTTTGCAGATTGACATTATTTGAAAATTTTAGAATGGCTCCTACAAGAAAGCATGAATCGGGTAGTTCCAAACGCAAAAGAATAAAGGAACGAGACAAGTTTAGTCGAAGTCAATCAGGAGCTATGGACAAATTTGTTTTCAAGAAAGGGAAGGAACCACAATGTCCAGGGGATATAGAGGCAGATGTAGATGTTGATGTTAATGTTGATGTTGAAGAAAATATGGAGAGCCCAATGGAGAAACCTTCTGAAGAAGATGTTGATGTTGGTCTAGAAGAAAATGTAGAGCATCCAACATCTTTGATCCTAAAAATTGGGATAATCTTGCTCCTAAATGGAGGGATTTATTGGTGAAAGAAGGTCCTCCAAGAGATGTGTTGACAGGAAAAGGTCCGAAAGATAGATCAAAGAAAAAAAGGCGTTTCACATCTGAATTCTATACCATGTACTTATCAAATGGGGAGAAGCATCATCGGGATTGGCTTGTGTATTGTAAGGATCTTGACAGAGTATTCTGCTTCTGTGGTAAAGTCTTCAAGACCAAACGATAACAAACTCAGTTAGCACATGATGGAATAAGGGATAGGGGGCATCTTTCTCATAGTTTGAAGCAACATGAAAGAAGTTCAGACCATATAACTCATTACTTGATTTGGTTTGAGTTACGTGTACGGCTGGAAAATAATCAAGTAATTGACCAAGTTTTACAGGATCAAATCAAATTAGAGACTGAACATTGGCGGAAGGTATTGCAAAGATTGTTTGCAGTTGTGAAATATTTAGCTAAACAAAGCTTGGCATTTCGTGGAACTAATGAGAAGATTTATGATGAAAGCAATGGAAATTTTATGGCTTTAGTTGAAATGATTGTTGAATGGGACTCGACCTTGAAGGAGCATTTACGAAGAAAACAAAATCATGAAATTCAGTTTCATTATCTCGGTCACAAGATTCAAAACGAGTTGATACTCTTGATAGCTGCTGAAATCAAAGGTGCAGGGATAAAAGAAGCCAAGTATTTTTCAGTAATACTCGATTGTACTCCTGATATCAGTAAGCAAGAATAAATGACATTGATAATAAGGTGTGTTGATGTCTCCACAGTTCCAATACAGGTACAAGAATATTTTCTACAGTTTTTGGTTGTGAATAATACAACAGGTCAAGGGTTGTTTGAAGAATTGAAGAATGTGCTACACCATCTTGGTCTTGATATTGATGATGTCAGAGGGCAAGACTACGATAATGGATCAAACATGAAGGGGAAACATAAAGGTGTACAAAGAAAACTTCTAGACATTAATCCTAGAGCATTTTATACACCTTGTGCTGCACATTCTCTCAATTTGACATTGTCTGATGTTGCAAACTCTTGTCAAAAAACAGAAGAGTTTTTTGGAGTTGTTCAACGTATCTACACCTTGTTTGCAGACTCTACGAAAATGTGGGATATTTTGAAAGATAATGTATCAGAAAAAGGTTACACTTTGAAATCATTATCAACAACACGGTGGGAAAGCAGAGTTGATAGTGTGAAGGTAATAGTTACTCAAGCTCCTGAAATAAGAGAAGCTTTACATCAGCTTGCCGAGAAAGCAACAGAATCTGGTATTAAAAGTGAAGCCAAGTGTTTAGCAGATTATGAACTTGGAAAATTTGAGTTTATTGTAGGGATGGTTATCTGGTATCATATCTTGGCTAAAGTGAATATTGTCAGTAAACAATTGCTGTCTGAAAATATGCGGATTGATGTAGCAATGGGCAGTGTGAAGGCATTTATTGCATTCTTTAGAGAGTACAGAGAAGAAGGGTTTGAGAAGGCTCTGAATTGTGCCAAAGAGATTGCTGCTGAATTAGATATTGATCCAGTGTTTCCAGAGAAGAAAAAGAAAAGAAAAGTTCACAAGAAAAGACATTTTGATGAGATTGACACTGAAACTCAGCCATCTGAACCAATCATTGAAGAATCAACACTACAAATTTTTGGGATTTTACCGTCTCCAAATTCCGTCAGTAAAACATCAACTGACACGCTGACGGAAAATAATCCGTTATAATTCCATCAAAATTCCATCACCCAAATAATATTCGTTAAATTTCCGTCACAATTTCGTGCACAATAATTCCGTCTCCACAATTGAGGTGGAACACTGACGGAATTCGTTACATGGAATGTTGAGGAAAAATAAAGGGAAATATTGGGAGCGTTAATTTCGTTCCATTTCCGGCTAAATTCCGTCATTTATATTACCGTTAGTATTCCCCCTATATTCCGTCATCATAGAATTTCAGCCAATATTCCCACTTTATTCCGTCACAAATTTGTAATATTTGTTTCACTTACCTAAGTTTATTGACGGTTGAATATTTACAAAATTTCGTAAATATTACAACACATTTCCGTCAACAAAAAAAATAATTACTCCCTTTAATTAGATAGCGCTTTTTGTGTAAGCGCTGTCTAATTGTTAACTATAAAACATCGCTTTTTGTGTAAAGCGCTGTCGTAAATATATTTAACAGCGCTTAATTAGAAGGCGCCGTGGAAAATCACAAATAAGACAGCGCTTAGATAGAAAGCGCTGTTTTATTAAATTAGTTTTAGTTATATTTAAAAAAAAATCCCGCTCTATTCCATAATATTTAGTTTTAGTTATATTTAAAAAATACCCTCACTATTACATCACATTTCCGTCAACGTCGACGGAAATATGATGGAACAATGGCGGAAATTAATTGACGATGATACTTAGTGACAAAAAAATTAAACGCTTATGTAGTTACCTTTAACAGCGCTTATATAGAAAGTGATGTCTTATATTTAACATTAGACAGCGCCTGTTTGGTAACAAGCGCTGTGTAAAGTAGGCTTTAGACAACGCCTGTAACCAAACGCTGTCAAATGTGTCATACTTTAGACAGCGCTTGTTACCAAACATGCGCTGTCTTAAGTGGACTTTAGACAGTGCTTGTAGCCAAACAAGCGTTGTCCAAAGTCTAATTTAGACATCGCCTGTTGCCAAACACTGTCTTAACTGAACTCTAATAATCCCTACCTCTATATAATCAACATGTTTCTCAAATTTACAACACCCACCGAAAACCTTTTCCATTTTTTTCAACTTCCTCCGTCTTCGCCTTATCAAAAAAAATTCTCCATAGTTGCAGCATATTCTTCCTCCGTCTATACCATCGCTTCCTACTCTTCACCAGACTCCAAATCTTCATATTCTACTTTGAAGAGGATGAATCTCCCATCAAGTAAAAAAAAGAGGGACAAGATCAGGAGTATAGGCGATCAATTTTGAACTGTTGATTTCTCTGCTTGTGTTTTTGGTTGTCCATCAATTTTCGTTAACTACTAGATTTATTTTATGTGCGTGTTCTGATAACAATGAATGAATAAGGGCTAGTAATATCTAAAATTATTGTCTTTAAAATTATTACATTGTCTGTAACATATTTCCAATAATATATATTTGTAAATAAAATTTAACCATTGTAATGTAATTAATAAAAATAATTCCGGAAATGTGCGGGAAAAATATTTGACCATTTTAATGCAATTAATAAAAATAATTCCGGAAATGTGCGGGAAAAATGTGCGGGAAAAATATTTGACCATTGTAATGCAAAATTTAACACAATTACATTGATGACGGAAATGTGCGGGAAAAATGATGGAAATAATTGATGACGGAAACTTATGGGAATAATGAGGGAAAGTAATTGGTGACGGAATTTAGAGGGAATAATGATGGACATTATGCATGTCGGATTTTTGTGGGAAAGTAGACGGAAATTTACATCGAAAATTGACGGACGTGTGATGGAATTTTTTGTGACGGAATTTAGACGGAATGTCAACGGCACAATGACAGAATTAAACGGCGAAATGATGACGGAAAATTTTTACCGTCGGGAAAATTTCCGTCATCGACTTCGTTACAGGAACGTTGACGGAAATTCAACTTTTTCCGTCAACATTCCGTCATTTTTCCGGCATTTTATTGATGTCGGAAATTTTTCCAAAATTAGTAGTGCAAGTCAAGAATCCTTCAGAGTTCATTACTTTGTATACATAATTGATGAAGCAATAGGTTCATTGGGAAAAAGGTTTGAGCAATATGATCAATATGAAGAGAAGCTAAAGTCCTTGGATGCTGTTAAACTGAAAAGAAGTTGCAACAACCTTGAGAAGAAGCTGGAGAATGGCCACACTTCAGACATTAACGGTGAGGATTTATTAAATGAATTAGGACTATTACACAAACATTTACCAAATGAGCTTGATTCAGCTAGTGCAATAGTAAATTTCTTGAAAAGAGCTAATTGTTATCCTACTAGTTGTCTTGCATACAGAATTATGTTAACAGTTCCAGTGACAGTAGCATCAGCTGAAAGAAGCTTTTCAAAGCTAAAAATATTGAAATCTTACATGCGTTCAACCATGTCGCAAGAAAGACTAAATGCTTTGGCTTTGATTTCTATTGAACATGAGTTCTTGGAAAAGCTTGACTATGATAGATTAATTGATGGTTTTGCATCTAAGAGTGCTAGAAGATCAATGTTCAGAAAATAGTATTTCATTGGCTGATTCAACTTGGTAAAAGTCTGGTAGTATTGTATTGTTTGGTGTGTCTTTGTAATAGAGCGGCTGAGATTTTCAGACATTTGGTCATTCCTTTTGAAGGCAATGTAACATGCTGACAACGCATTTGCTATTGAAGTAAATCCAATATGCTTTTCCAGAAAATTTGCTTTCGGTTTTTTATCTTTTTGTTGTTGTGATCTTAATTGTTGGCCTGCTTATGTAGATGTTTATTTGTGATACTATGCTTGTAGTTTTGGTGTATTGTTTCTCATTTTTCAGGAGCATCTAGGGGCCACATTCGATATGTCGCACCAGGCCTCGAAAGACAACGGGCCGGCCCTGGGTTCAGTTGGTCCACGTAAGTCCAAACGAGACACGTATAGATTTTCACATCATACCAGTTCCCCCGGAACCCTGATTAGTCGAAATATAACTAATCAGTTCTACGAGAACCGTTATTGATCGAAAAATCTTAATGTTGTTCCTACGTATGGCATGACTTTTAGCAAAACGTCTTTAGAGTGTTCAAGCAGAAGTCCAGGAGCTGTTCAACCGAAGATTGGAACTCGAATACTGCGCAGAACTGAAGAACGAAAGTTTCCTAAATTCGGGATTTCCAAATATCGAAGATATCAAGAGTTGGAGTCGGTTAACAAGAAAGTCGGGATTAAATATTCAAAAGAATATCAACAAAATCAGTTGAAGATCTTCAGCATGACGTGACTAGGAAGAAAGATATTTTGGAGGATTATCTAAAGATTGGATAAGATATCTAGAGAAAATTTAGGAATATTTCCTAAATATTTGATAGAGTATCTCGAACTGAATTGGGAACCGCCGAAGGATATACATATACGACTAGGGTTTCTCGATCAGTAATTCACTTTTGGAGAAGAAAAACACACGAGATATTTTTAAGAAGAGGAGAAGGAGGAGAGACGTTCGGCTAGGTTTTTCACATCAGAAAACCAACGGGCTGTGACTGTCTATTCAGTGTGTTGATCAGACTTGTCCGTGGAAACAACTGCTGCACACACACACCACTGAGATCACGTATTCGGGAGAAGGCGTCTGTCTTCGGGAAAAAACGATGAGCTTCGGGAGAAGTCCAAGCAAGGTTACTCAGGGGATCGACGGGGAGCCGAGATCGCAAATCATGGAGAAGAAGTGTTAGAGGCTTGGTGATTACATTCAGGAGATTGTAAGTGTATGACCATCGATATCTCTAAACTTTTCAATAAGATTTACTACCCTTTAGGGCGTGGGAAGCCCCCCCAGAGTAGGATGGTTGCTGAACTGGGTATTACATCGTGTGTGCTTGCATTAAACTGTCTACTGAAGTGTTCAAGTCTCGGTTGGAACACCACCTTAATCTCGTCTTGAACAAGACAACATTATTTCAATTGGTATCAGAGCAGACACTCGACGCACAGAGTGTGATTCGGCGACTGTTCAAGATGAGTATGAAGGAAGGGAAGAGCACAAACATACCACCGCTTATGATGGCCAATGCTGAAGTAGTGATGGTGCCTAAACCTAAAACTTTATGGCCCGACGCAGACGAAAAAGCTGCTGCAAGGAACTCAAAGGCTATGAATGCAATATTCTCTGGAATGAACGAGAATGTGTTCAAACTGATCGCTAACTATGAGATTGCCAAGGAGGCATGAGATATTTTCAGGACCGCTGATGAGGGGACAGACAAGGTGAGAAACTCACGGATTTAGATGGTCACAACAAAATTCGAGTATCTAAAGATGAAGGTGGAAGAAACCATTTTCGAGTTCAATGCAAGAGTTCTAGACCTCTCAAACTAAGCTGCTTTACTGGGAAAAACCATCGAGGAAAAAAGGATGGCTACCAAGGTTCTGAGATCTTTACCCCAAAGATTTGCTATGAAAGTGGCCGCCATTGAAGAAATGCATGACATCACTAAACTGACCTGGAGGATCTCATGGGGTCTCTAAGAACATACGAGTTGTATCTTCCTCAAGATGTTCAGCCAAGAGGAAGAAAGGGAGTTGCACTGAAAGCCGACATTGTTTATGAAAAATGTGAGTCTAGCTGCTCGATTAAATAGCTAGCAATGATGGCCCAGAATTTTGGCAGAATGGTCAGGAAAATCAATAGACGAGGATCGGACCAAGGTCAGTCATCTTTGACCAACCTTCAAAGCTGGAAGAAAGGAAAAGGCAAGTATGGTGAAAGCAAACATGAGTTCTTTGGTGACAAAGGCAAAGGAATACAGTGCCGAGAATGCAAAGGTTTTGGTCACATCCAAGCTGAATGTGCCAACACCCTCAAGAAGAAGAAAACTCTTGCTGCCAACTTAAGTGACAGTGAGTCTGATGACAAAGAAGACGAAGACGAGACAACCAACTTCATTGCATTCGTCAGTATCATTGAAGATGATAGTGAAAGAGGCGACAGTCAGTATTCCAGCGCACTGTCCGAAAAGATCACATATGAATCTTTGACTGATTCATACAAAGAACTCTATGAAAAGTGGCTAATGGTGTTTGAACTGAACAAGAAGCTTAATGAGACAGTGGCTAGTCTGACGGAGGAGAAAGATAAACTGTGGCAGGAAGTTGAAGGCATAGTTGCTTAGAAGGTCGAACACCAGGAAGAAGTCACGGCTCTGAAGGCCCAGATGATTGAAATGAATAAGGAACGTTCGTCACTACTTTCACAGAAGGTAGAACTCCTCGGTGCAGTATCATCACTAAATGTACAGATGGAGAATGACAGAGAGATACACCCAAGGAGCAAAGAGGTTCACCTCTTGAACAAAGTGGAAACTTTGGAACTGCAGATGGAATCGGAGAGAGACAGCCATGCGGATACCATGGAGGAATTCAGCCGATTCAAAAGGTTTGTGTAGATGCTGAACTCTGGTTCAAAGAATCTGGATGCTATTCTATAATATAAAATAATTAAAGATGGACACAGAGGTCTCGGGATTGACGGTGAAAGTAGTGCAGCCAAGATCACGTTTGTAAAGGCTGACCTGAAGCCCACACTGAGGCCAGGACAAAAGTTGAATCAAGACCCAGAGAAGTATCCTAGCAATCAAAGGAGGAAGCTGCCAATAGCCAACCAAGGGGGACCTTATCCTGAATGGAGGAGAAACACTCGAACATGCTGGTACTACTACCAGATGGGACATATCAGACCAAGGTGTCGCCTATATCTAGCTGAGCACAGGGCAATGGAACCCAAAGACACTCCTTAGATGAAACAAGTCTGGAGACCTAAACCGAAAAAGGAAGTATGCTTTGTTGCCTTTAGTTCGTCCATCCACATGAAGATAAATCGCTGATACTTCGACAGTGGATGCTCGGCTCATATGACAGGTAATCCTAATCATCTCACACATATTAAACCTGTTAATAATCGTCAGTTTGTTACGTTTGAAGATGGAGGAAAGGGCCAGGTGACCGGCTGTGGGAAATTGAAGGTTCATGATCTACCTAAGCTCGAGGACATTCTCCTGTTGGCTGGGCTGAAAGTGAATCTTATTAGCATTAGTCAACTGTGTGATGGTGGATATCATGTAAAGTTTACTCATGATTCATGTCGGGTACTGGACAAGAATGGAGACTCACTGATGGAAGGAATTAGGTCATCCAACAACTGCTATCTACTAGGAACTGTTGGAACAGTTGCTGAAACTGCATGTTTGGCAAGCCAAACTGATGACATGGAATTGTGGCATAGACGCCTATGGCATCTTACCCTCAAGACTCTGGAGAAAATTTCTATAGAAAGGCTTATTCTAGGGATGCCTACGGTGAGAGGGGATCTGGACGTTTTTTGTGGAGAGTGCCAGATTGGAAAGCAGACGAAGGCCTCTCATCCGAAGACCACTCAGATCAATACCAGTCGACCACTGGAACTGATGCATATGGACTTGATGGGACCAATGCAGGTAGATAGCTATGGCGACAAGAAGTATGTACTGGTGTGTGGATGACTTTACAAGATTCACCTGGACCAGGTATCTACGTGACAAGTCCGAAGCTGCTCAAAGGTTCATTGAGTTGGCTACTCTTCTTCAGAGGGAAAGAGAGAACAAGGAGAACATCTGGTGGCCATAAGAAGTGATCATGGTAAAGAATTTGAGAACAACACACTTGTTGACTACTGTGCTGAACATGGAGTAGCTCACCAGCTCGCATCTCCTATCACTCCACAGCAAAACGGAGTGGTCGAGCGTAAAAATCAAACAATCCAGGGGATGGCCAGAGTAATGCTGCACGTGAAGAAAGTTCCACCCAAGTTCTGGTCTGAAGCAATGAATACTGCCTGCCACATCATCAACAGAATCATTATCCAAACAGGCACTAACAAGACTTACTACAAACTATGGAAAGGGAAGAAGCCAACTGTGAAATACTTTCACATCTTTTGGAGCGAGTGTTTCATTCAAAACGACCAAGAGTACATGCAGAAACTGGACCCGAAGAGTGACGAAGGAATCTTTCTTGGATATTCTCCTGATAGTCGTGCCTATCGGGTGTTCAAAAAAGCACTGGAACAGTAATAGAGTCTATCAATGTAAAGGTGAAGGACGAAGTTGTTGATGCACCAATAGCAGGAGATGATGAAAAAAGTAGTGGAACACCGTCTGACACACCTACTCAGTCCCGCCAGGCCAAGGACGATGAAGGTCCAGGGGGAGTGACGGCTGAGGATGAGAATATTTCAGACTCCTCCTCAGACGGTGAGGCGAACACATCAGCTGTGACACATGCTACCGCACCGATTTTACAACCGTCAGGGAGGATTGCTAGGAATGACCCTATTACTGATGTAATTGGAGAGCAATCTGAAGGGATAAAAACTCGGGGAATGGAGATCAGTTATCGAGAATTGGCGGCATGCTCATGCTTCCTATCTACCGTAGAGCCAAAAAACATCAAAGAAGCAATTATTGATGAGTACTGGGTGATGGCCATGCAAGAAGAACTAGGACAGTTTGCAAGGAATGATGTATGGGATCTTGTTCCACGACCCGAAGGAGTGAACGTCATTGGAACAAAGTGGATCTTCAAAAACAAGTCTCATGAGAAGGGCAACATCACCAGAAATAAAAACAGACTGGTGGCACATGGTTATACTCAGAAGGCATCGATTTTGATGAGACCTTTGCCCATGTTGTTGGATTGGAGGCCATCAGACTACTCCTTGCACTAGCATGCCACCTGAAGTTCAAACTGTTACAGATGGATGCGAAGAGCACATTTATGAATGGCTTTCTGAACGAGGAAGTGTACGTAGCTCAACCAAACGGGTTTGAAGACCCACATCATCCTACTCATGTGTACCGACTGAATAAGGCGATGTATGGCCTCAAACAAGCGCCCAGAGCATGGTACGAGCGTCTCACGGTGTTCCTCATTGACCATGGCTATGTGCGAGGGGGAGTAGATAAGACACTATTCGTCAAACATACAAGGTCAGATTTTATCATTGCACAAATCTATGTTGACGATATAGTGTTCAGATCTAGCACACAGAAGCTAGTGGATCCGTTTGTGAATCAGATGCAAAAGGAGTTCAAGATGAGCATGGTGGGACAGATGAACTACTTCCTCGGACTTCAGGTGAAACAGAAGGACGATGACATTTTTATCTCACAAAGCAAGTATGCCAAGAATCTGATCAATAAGTTTGATCTTGAAAAGGCAAGCCACAAAAGGACCCTAGCTGCTACACACTTAAAGATTACGAAGGACGATGCTGGAACAAGTGTTGACCAAACGCTATACAGAAGCATGATAGGAAGTATTCTCCACTTGACAGCCAACAGACCGGATATTGCTTATGCAATAGGAGTATGTGCGAGATACTAGGCAAATCCGAAGGAGAGTCATATGCTGCTAGTCAAGAGGATCACAAGTACATCAGTGGAACTGTTGATTATGGCATCTGGTACACCAAGGATACCAACTCATTCCTGGTGGGGTACTGTGATGCAAACTGGGCATGAAACGCTGAAGATCGAAAGAGTACATCTGGAGGGTCTTTCTTCATAGGTAATAACTTGGTTTCCTGGTTCAGTAAGAAGCAGAACAACATCTCTCTATCTACAGCCGAAGCGGAGTATATTGCTGCCGGAAGTTGTTGCACTTAGATGTTATGGATGAAGCAGATGATGTCTGAATACGGAGTGGAACATGGGAGATGACGCTGTACTGTGAAAATATGAGCGCCATCAACATATCCAAGAATCTAGTCCAACACTCCAGGACGAAGTACATTGACATAAGACATCACTTCATCAGAGAGCTAGTGGAGAAGAAGGTCATCACGATAAAGCATGTAACGACAGACAAGCAGCTAGCTGACATATTCACCAAGCCGCTGGATGCTACTCAGTTCGAAACACTTAGGTCCTCTATGGGTCTATGTGTTGTCAACAACTAACTGTTCCAGGCAGAGGTCAGTCAAAAGCAGAACTCCAACAAATAAGTTGGGCTGACCTATCAAAGAAGAGAACTGGAACAAATGGTACGTGGCTGGAATTAAATATTGGATTCAAAATATTTGCAGTATTATGAGCCGTTGGAAGGAAGGCGGTGATTGGACCAAATATACCGAGTGACTTAAGCAAGTCAGTTTTTGGGAAGTTCAGGAGACTGAATATTTGAAAATCAAATATTCGTCAGTTGCTCGTCCATGCCAAAGATTTCCGAAACCCTAGTTTATAATTCTTCCTTGCGACTGTTAATTTGGAACAATGGTGAACACATGGAAGAACGCAGTCAAAGCCTCGCCTGAGCCAAACGGAGAAAAGAAGAAATCATCAGACGGGGTTGCTTCAGGAGTTCCGACGACGAAACCACGGGTTGCGTTAGTAGTAAAACCCAAGATGACCAAGGAGAAGAAGACTTCTCAAAAGAATGCCACACAGAGTAAGAAATTGAAGGAAGTGGCGAAATCAGAGTCGCACGGCGTGACGGTCTCAGCATTCCCTAAGATCGGAGTGAAGAATATCAAGGAAGATGATGCTGATGCAGCCAAATAAACAAAAGGGACTTCGAAGAGTTCGCAGAAAAACTACAATTTAACATCTTCTAGGGTCAGCGGGGAGAATTCGAGGAAGGATCAACCAACGACTGAACAATTGACTGTCAAGGTAAACCTTAATACTCAGTCTAAGGCTTCAATTAGTACTATTGATAGTCTTGAAGCTAGTAAGGAAAAGGAGACTGGTGTTGGTTTACAAACCGTTGTAGAAACTGTGACTGTATCAAAGGATGTGGATAAAGGGATGTCTGTAGTTGATGAAGATGTGAAAGTGGTTAAAGCAGGTAAGGCAGTAATTGGTGTTGTAGATGGACCCAAACCCTTGAAGGAGAAGCTTTATGCAACTGGGTTTGTGTTGCAGAAGAGGGGTCTTTGCAGAAAGTTGTAGCTCACAGGAGCGATACCCCTAGGAAATACCTGGCTCGGATTAGCGTAGTCAGGGGAAGATTAATTGCTATGTCAGACTCTGAGAATGACCGATTTGTTGAGAGTTATAGCAATAGAAGCTTGGTGCTTGATGAAGAGTCCAATGGAGGCTCAGCAGAAAATGAAACTGAAACGATGGTTGGAGAAAAGGAAACAGATGTTGAAGTTGTTTCTAGGGAAGTTGTTGATTAGACGCAATCACTGCTCAAAGATGATGGCTCATGAGACTCAGACCCATCAGAAGAAGCTAATGAACTTGATGAGATGTTCAAGGACATTGATGAAGTTGTCCAGGATTTACAGAAGGAGGGGCCTGCAAATCAAGAAGATAAGCTAGAGGAGAAGCAAGAAAAGGAGAAAGTTGCAGAGGAAGTCTCTGTTGAACCGGCAGTGCCATAGATGATGGAAGAACCAACTGATCTGTAAGTAGATATGAAGGAAGCTGAGTTGGAAAAACCAGATGATGAAGATCAAGAAGCTGATCGGGACGCAGTACCATTGGCTGAGGTCAAGAAATCAAAAAGAAGAAGCAAAATAAGAAGGTGACCGTGCAAGTGTCTGGAACAAAGAGTCTAATAGACCATGACTCCTCAGACGCAGGGTCAAGTGCGTCTACGAAAAGAAAGAGAGGAGTTCCATCACCAGTTTCCAGCAGTGTTCCATCAGGCATTACTAGACACGTTGTGTGGTTTGCCAGTCGAGAAGCGGTAGACAAGTGGAAAGCAGTACAGAAGAGGAAGATCATTCCTGAGAGGATACTAGACGAAAAGAAATACAAGGGGAAGCAGGTTGTCCAGCTGTTAAAGGACACTGACCTCTTCTGGACCTTGAGGAAAAGCAAGCCGTTCAATGAACAGCTGGTGAGAGAAGTGATTGCAAACTTGTCAAGTTAGTTCGGAATAATTGGAGACAAAGACTACGGAGTAGTTTATGTGAGGCAAAAGAAAGTTATGCTGGATCTAGAAATCATCAATATTTACTTTGCAATGAATGATCCACATGTGGTGCAGGAGGAAGAGGAGTTTGACAAAAGTGCCAAGTGCCTGACTGCTGGAGCGTACTCTCGCTGGGATGCTTCTTCTATTCTAGTAGCAGACCTGACCAATTTTTACTCAATGATTTTCTTCATTAACATAGTCAACTAGAAGCCTACCTCGCACAGGACAACGGTGAGCAAAGAAATGGGGCATCTAATCTATCACATTGGAAAGAGAATGAGGATTAACATGGGACGGATTATGTTCCAACAGATTGCTGAACACGCCACATCCACCAAATCCCTTCACCGAATTGTCTTCCCTTCGCTCATATATGAGTTGATCATCGACCAGAACCCAGAGTTGAAGATCGACCAAAGCAGACTCACGAAAGCATCACTGAAATTAAGAGTTGATCACAAGCTATTCAAGGGACAACATGTGAATGATCTGAAGGATCCAGCACCTAAGAAAATAGTTGTACCAGAATCGTCTATGAGGCAGACCAGTGTTGGGGAAAGAATGACTCGCGTGGAAGAGGAAGGATCGTCGGCGAGCTGGAGGCAATGATGAAGACCCTGCAGGATCAAAAGAAAAGGGTCAGTCAACTGGTGTGTGCTCTGCATATCCTAGCGATTCTAGGGAGGAAGAAGACGAGACTTACGAGGACTCCTCCGAGTGAAGGTTCAAAGCTCCATCTTAAACAGCCATGACTTTTGAACACTATTTTTGTCGTACTGTTTGAATTCTGTTTTTAGTTCTTTTATGCGTTGAGCAGATTCATGTGCAACGACATGTAGCTCGTATTTGTATGGTCAGTGGTCACTTCCCAGCACTCTTCAAACTTCTAAAGGTCAGATCTGCCATTGTGGTAAATTGGGCACGAAATGCCGTCTTTTATGCGTGTTTCCTCATAAAGCTTCCGAAACACCTGAAATGCAAAACAACACTAAAAAGTAAGTGTTCGCATAATAAAGTGTTGAAATAAATGGGATTAATTGATTCAACAGCCGAGGTCATTTGGGAGGTCAAATCCAGAGTCGAAGTCAGAACTGGCGCCGAGAAAGGAGAAACCAAGTCAGTGTTGATTGCGTCCAGTAGAGACATTAGCGTTAACGCTAATGTCAACGCTGGGCGCGACGATAAAGTCAATGCTGGTCGCGGCGAGCCGATGAGGTGATGACATCAGCAACGCGTTTGATGACTTTAACAGTCTGAGATTTGATAATTCAGCCCAAAAATAGACTTAGAAACCCAGTTTTGCTATAAATAAAAGCTTTGGGTTAGGGTTTCTATTCATCAATCATTGTACGAAGAATCAGAAGACGGCTCTGGAGGAGAAGGCGAAGCTTTCGACGAGAGAAGAGATTTCTACTTATCAAAATATTTGTGTTTATTTTTATGACGGTGAGTAGCTAAACTTTTATTTCAGTTTAGGGTTTCATACATTGTGAACACATTTTGAGATTTTTGTTCTTAATGCAATTTTATGTTTTACTAGTTCTTGCTTTCATCACATGAATTAATTTGTGAGGTTAAGTGAAAGCTTTGTCGCAAAGCTTAATCAAACAATTAATGTTTACCGTTAACATCTACTGATTACTTTGTCGTAAAGATAGGTAGTAACACCTAGGCTTAATAATACCTTTGTCGGATTATTGTGGTTAAGAAAGAACTAGAAGTCTAACACATTTGACAGGTTATATTGTGGTGTATCACCTTTGTCGAGATACTTAGGATTGTTACCTTTGTCGGAACAACCACATTTAGAAACATAAGATTTGATCGTTAGATATCTACGATAAATGTGTCACAATAGAAATCCTAAGCTGAATATTCTCTCTGATTGAAATCCTTAATTCTTGTCTCTTTTCTTGTGCCTTCACAAACAATTGCTTACAAACCCCCCATTTTAATTGTTCACAGTTACAGCTTCAACAAAACAGCTCTCTTGGGTTCGACCTTGCTTGCCGCTACACTAGCTTTCTTGCAGGAGATTATAATTTTAAGTTTGACGCGTCAGACGACGCGCGTCAAATTTTGGCGCCGTTGCCGGGGAGCTGCGCTTCGGTGAAGTTGTTTTATTTTTATTTTTATTTTTGTTCTTTTTTATTTTTAGTTATTTTTGTGCTTCACTACTTGCTTAACAATGTCTCGTGCAGGTTGTGTACTCGGTGATAATAACAATGAGATTGCCCCAATCATTGATATTGAGGACGTGCCTGCATTCTATGATGAGCCGAAACGAGAGCTACATGCTCGTAATAGGGCATATAATGCAGGCATGCGCGAAAGCTGAATCAGAGGGCACCTATTGCGCAGAATGCTTGGAATGGTGCTAATGCGAAGCAACCGCCTCCACCGCAACCACCACAGCCCCAAATTAACAGGGAGCCAGAAGAAGAAGAAGAAGACTATTATTATGAGCATACAATGAAGGAGATGTCTGCTCCCAATTTTCAGAATCAGCCATGGTGCATCTACGAAAGGCCAGAATTGGCTGAAATAGAAATCAAAACTGCAGTAGTGCACTATCTACCAAAGTTTTCGGGTCGGCAGGGGGAATCAGCCACCAGGCATCTGCTAGATTTCCATGGCATCTGGCAAACTCTCCGACCTTATGAAGTCACAGTGGAGAATTTCAAACTCAAAGCTTTCCACTTTTCTTTAACTGACATGACTCATACTTGGTTTTTATCTCTTCCTCCAGGTAGCATCAGGACATGTGACCAGATGCAAAAGAAGTTCTTGGTCAAATACTACCCAGCTGCCAAGGTGGTGCATGTTCGCAGGTAGCTACAGGAAATCAGGCAGGGACCGAATGATTCGATGTACGACTACCTGGAAAAGTTCAACCAACTGGAGCAGAGCTGCTGCAACTTGGGAGTACCAGAGAAGGTGATAGTAGAGTACCTACTTGATAGTCTGCGGCCTCTCGACAGGATGCTGCTAGATGCCTCAGCTGGAGGGACCATCATAAATCTGTCCCTAGCTGGAGTGCGAAATTTGATAGCGGAGGTGGCCTAGAATGCTAGGTTCAGAGAAGAAGCTAGCAGGCAAGATGAATTCAGCAGGACTAGGAACATCGTAAAGGCTGAGACCCAATCAAACTAGGTGACTGAGGAGCTGAAGCAGATGAGAGAGATGATGCAGAAGCTCATGATGAAGCAGACGGTCCAAGTGAAGCCTTGTGAGTTTTGTAGTGTGACTAATCATAAGACGGATGCTTGCCCGACTCTACAAGAGGATACACAGGCTAATATCAATGCAGTGGGTGAATTCCAGAACTACAATAACCATGCACCACAACAACCTCAGCAACAGTAGCAGCACTACCGTCCACCATATCGTTAGCAGCAGGGTAGCTACAGTAATCAGAGTCACTATCAGCAGCGAGGGCAGAATTACAATCAATCGGGCCCTAGCAATCAGAATTCCAGCAAGTCTCTGGAAGATGTAGTGAATGAGCTCGCAGCTAGCACCCAGCAATTAGCCACCACCGTGCAACAAAATCAGGTGAAGAACGATGGAGCTTTGGCAGAGATGTCCAAACAGATGTCCCAAATTGCCAGCACAGTTTTTGAGCTGAAGAGTGATCCAGGAAAGCTACCATCACAGACCATTCCTAGCTCGTGAGGGAATATCAGCTCATTGGCAGTGATAGACGAACTGGACGCGGCACTAAAGGAGTCTGCAGACGCGGTGAAGCGTGACTCGCACTCAATGAACACATTATGGCGAAAAATAGCGAAAAGGAGCCCGAGTCAGTGCCGATCGCGCCCAAGGAAGACATTAGCTCAACGCTAATGTCTGAAGTGGACGCGCCCATAATGTCAAGGTCGGGCGCGACCGTAATGTGTGATTTGGGCGCGACCCTCACTGATGGAGATTCCGAAACTAATCCTTCACTTCCATTTTCTATGCAGGTAACAGCTCCTGAAGATCATGTGATCAACAAGGAAGAGCTGGAAAATGAGTTGGAGGCAAGGCATGTACCAGAAAAGCCAATGATAGAGCACCCACTTGCTGCAAATCAAGAAGCACCGCCTGGAAAGTGTAAGGACTCAGGTGCCTTCACATTCACCTGTGGTGTTGGTGAGACTTTTATACACCATTGTTTAATTGACTTGGGTGCTACTAATAATGCTATGCCTTATTCTTTATATTGCTCATTGAGACTTGGACCGTTGAAATCTCCTACACTTTTGGTAGAGTTAGGGGATAAATCTCGTGTTCATCCAGTTGGTTCGACGGCATTTCGTGCCCAAAACACCACAATGGCAGATCAGACCTTCAGAGGTTCGACATAGTGCTGGGAAGTGACCATTGACCATAAAAATACGAGCTACATGTCGTTGCGTAGTTGACTCAATTGCCTACAACTCTCTAGTTCACACCGAGAGCAGCCGAGGTTATTTGGAAGGTCAAATCCAGAGTCGAAGTCAGAACTGGCGCAGAAAGGAGAAACCAAGTCAGTGTGGATCGCGTCCAGCAGAGACATTAGCGTTAACGCTAATGTCAACTCTGGGCGCGGCGAGCCGACGAGGTGATGATGTCAGCAACGCGTTTGATGATATCAGCAGTCCGAGATTTGATAATTCAGCCCAAAAACAGATTTCGAAACCCAGTTTTGCTATAAATAAAAGCTTTGGGTTAGGGTTTCTATTCATCAATCATTCTACGAAGAATCAGAAGACGGCTTTGGAGGAGAAGGTGAAGCTTTCGACGAGAGAAAAGATTTCTACTTCATTTTCATCAAAAATATTTATGTTTATTTTTATGACGATGAGTAGCTAAACTTTTATTTTAGTTTAGGGTTTTGATGGACCCAAATTATACGAATCATAAACACCGTAAAACCCCCTTAATTAGACTGTTGGTCTATTTAACTTTTGCTTGTTAGTCCCGATATATTTCTACAGGGTATTTTGGCGCTTAGAGAGAAAACACGCTAAGGAGAGGATTTTACGCTGAAAAGATGTTTAGAGTTATTCCAAGGTCAAGATCAGACGCTGACTGAAGAAATCTCAAGGATCCTGACATGGAATCACTCCAAACAAATCAAGTCAAAGAGGAATTTGCATTGAAGACTCAACCGACCGGGTGAGAAAATGCCGCAGAAACCACCCGACCGGTTGAGGCAGTTCCTGGCTCTCCGCCGAGCTAACCAAGCACTCAATTCAAGTCGCTCGAGCAAACCACCTCATCTGACAATTCCACCTCGATTAAAATGTTCCAAATGGAAAATAAGGTGGAAGTTGTCGAGACTCCAAGGCAAATGCTCGAGCAGATTGGCAGTTAGCCCAAACCAAGTCGCTCGACCCAACGGATGCATCTGGAGATTCTGGCTCGACCAAGATGTTTGGAATGCCCAACAAGTCGGACAATCTCGCTTCCCGGACAAAACGCTCGAGCAGATTAGCAGATTGGCCCAATTCCAAGTAAAAGCCTCGCGCATAGGCATCAAGACCAAATTGCTCGACCAAACCATGGAATTTGGAAAATCTGGCTCGACCATTAGTCTTAGAATCACTTGGACATTCCCAATCAACTATCAAAATGCAAGTTTGGAAAAGATGACCGGCAACCACCCTTGAAGGTGGCCAAGGGAGGAGCTCCTCCCCATTCCACCACCTGCTACCGGCGGCTGCTCCTCCATGTGACCGGCTGCTCCTCCACCCCCCATGTGGCAGCTCCTCCTTGCTCCTCCTCCTCAACCCTTGGATCAAAGGACACTTGCCACCATCTCCACCACCCATCTCCTCCCCTTTTGGCTATAAATACAACCCTCCTCCTCCTCATTTGAAACATCCAAAAATTGTAATTCACTTCTCTCTAAATTTTGTAAGTGTGGTTTTGGAAATAAAGCTTGCTTCCTTGGCGCTTCAACGGTTGTAAGTCTTTCTTTGTATTTAATTTACTGTTTTTATAATGTTTAGCGCGATAAATAGTAGCTAAACTAGTCGTTCGGTAAAAGGGGCGAACTTGTATTATAAAATGTTTTAGACTATTAACTTAGTGTCTCGTCTGTGTATTCAAAACTTATTCTATGTGCCATATATAAGATTAGAATCTCCAAGGTTGAGTGGACCATTTGTAACTGGACCAAAGGGACCAAATGGGCAAGCTCTTCCTTGGGGGTTCGTGATCATACTCGGGTAAGTGGACCATTTGTAACTGGACCAAAGGGACCAAATGGGCAAGCTTATCCGAGGAGTTCGATCTATCTAAAAAACCATTTGGAAACTGGACCAAAGGGACCAAATGGATGCACATAGACTAGTATACCTTGAAATGGGGTGCTAGTCTAAGTAGAACAAGGGTCTTACGTTTTCTGCAAAAAGTGTTGCGAGTCGAGTGCTTGAAATGGCCTTGATTCACTTATGCACACTTTTGCAAAAGACTAGAAAATGTGGCAAATCGAGCGCCGGAAAAGGCCATGATACACGTTTGAATACTTAGAAGATTCACTAAGGGTCAATGATAAATAGGATATAATACAAGGCCCCTGAAACCGAACGCTTTCTTTTAATAATTATCAGTTTACTTTCCAGTACTAAAACCAACCAACCAACCAATCAATCACTTAGCTGGTAGCTTTAAAACCAACCAACCAATCCCAAAATCGTCCAACTTAAAGAACCACTTATCCCCCTAATTCCCTTGGGTTCGACCCCTACTTACCACTTACTACCCAGTAGTGTAGTCGCGAGTAGCGGATATTATAAATTTATTTGTACAAAGAACACTGCACCTTAACGACAGTGCAGTGCGCTCCGTCAAATTGGCGCCGTTGCCGGGGAATTTGCCATCGGATAAGTTCTTTAAATCAATACGCGCTCGAAACAACCATGTCTCGCGAAGAAAGTCATCATGACTACCAGGATGACGACGAGATAAACCTGTACGATCGAAACAATGAGGTGCCACTTCCATTTATGGATGATCCGGAGCAACTCATTCGGAGCAGACGAGCTCGTGATAGGGAAGCCATCAGAAGAAACCAAGAACCACCTGAGGACCGAAATGCAGCTGGTCCAGTACGACAACCCCCTAGATATCCACCACCCCCACAACCTAGACAAGTGCCAAGACAAGAACCCGCTTTCAATGACTACTACGGAGATAACAACAACTACCGCGAACCTACATTGAGAGAACTCTCGGCACCAGATTTCAGAGTTCAGCCGTGGTGTATCTATAAAGGCCCAGAGCTAGAAAACATCGTCATCAGCACTTCAGTGGCCCACAACTTGTCAAAATTCTCAGGAACTCGTGGAGAATCAACAATGACTCATCTCCAGCGCTTACATGGGATTTGCCAAAACCTCAAACCTAATGGCGTAAACGTAGACGACTTTAAGTTAAAGGCGTTCTATTTTTCCCTCGTTGATTCGGCAAACGACTGGTTCCTTTCATTGCCTTCCGGAAGCATCAGAACATGGGCTCAGATGCAGAAAAATTCTTAGACAAATATTACCCAGCAGGAAGAGCGATGCAAGTAAGGAGGCAACTGCAGGACATCAGGCAGGGATCCAATGAAACCATGTACGATTACCTGGAAAAATTCAACCGCCTGGAGAGAAGCTGCTGTACCCTTGGACTGCCCGAGAAACTCACTGTCGAGTATCTCATTAACGAATTAAGACCCTTAGACAAAATGCTCCTGGATGCCTCAGCTGGAGGATCCATGATGAATCTATCATTAAGTGGCATAAGGGATCTTATCACAAACTTTGCTGAGAATGCCCGATTCAGAGAAGAGACAACTCAGCAGGAAGAATTCTCCCGGACAAAAAATGTGGCAAAAGCGGAAACATCGATGAGCTCTATGCCTGAAGAGATGAAGCAGCTAAAGGAGATGATGATTCAAATCCTACGAAGGCAGCCAGTTCCGATAAAACCTTGCGAGTTCTGTGGTTCTGCAGACCACAAAACTGACGCATGTCCAACATTAATAGAAGAGGAACCGGCAGAAGTGAATGCAGTGGGAGGATACCAAGGATACAACAACAACAGTAATGACAGAGCCGGACAAAACAGACAGTATGGTCAAGCAATCAACCCGAGCTGGCGTAACAATAACTATGCTCAGAAAGACGCACAACCAGCTGTATCTCAACTAGCTCAGTCATTCTACCACCCCCCCACCGGCAGTATAACCAGAACGCTCAATCAGCAGGCCAATATCAGCAAAGAGGATCAAATCAGTACCAAACCGGCCCGCATAATCAGCAAGAACAAACCAAATCGCTGGATGACACTATGAAGGAGCTCGCAGGAAGCATTAGTCAATTGGGTACTTCGCTACACCAATACCAGGCGAAAACTGACGGGGCAATATCAGAATTAACCAAACAAATGTCCCAGCTCGCCACGGTAATTTCAACACTCACTAATGAACCTGGCAGACTCCCTTCACAAACCATCCAAAACCCAAAGGCGAATCTTAGCATGATAAAAAGGTCAAACGAAAAGGCGACGCTAGGAGAAGTTGCACGATCCCCAACTTACAAAGTTACGAACAAGCACTTCGCCCGTAGACATCGTCCTGATTGGAATCAAGAGGAAGACCGACCCAATAATGGCAAAACATGGGTCACGCATGCCGACAATGGACGATATGCATTCACCGTTTGCATAACACCACCGCCAATTATACACTCCGACATACCAGCATCTGGATGGGATAACACTGACAAATTAAGGAGTGGGCAGAGTGACCTGACAATTACAAAAGCCCTCACTTCAGATCATGAGTCACAACCAGAAAGAGATAAAGACCCAGGGGCCTTCACAGTCACCTGCGGTATTGGTGAAACTCAGATTCATAAGTGCCTGGTCGATCTTGGAGCCGCTGTCAACGCCATGCCCTCCTCCTTATATTACTTGTTAGTACTTGGTCCATTGAAGCCACCCAGGACAAATATCGAGCTAGGAGATAAATCGTGCATCCGTCCGGTTGGAGTGCTGGAAGACGTAATACTCCATGTGGGAGAGCTTGTCGTTGCTGCAGACTTTTATGTGATACAAACGGGAGAGACCAGCAAAGACGACCCTCCAACAATAATCTTGGGACGACCATTCCTCTACGCTACTAAGGCAAGGATCGATGTGGGCAAGGGCTCATTATCGCTTAAGTTCGGCGGCAAAATTGTATATTTCCACATTGACAATAGCCGCACGGATACGAAGAAACCGCCAGATATAATACCTATCTCAAATCACGATACGTAGATTTCCGACCTGCCAAAAGAGACCGAAAAAGTAACAAGACCAGCAGCTATGGTCAAAGCTCCTTCACCTTCTCAGAAGCAATGGAGAGAAAAAGTACCAAAACCATGGGGTTCTAACACGCACAAGAAATTAGGAAAAGGACCTCTGCAGAATGACTCCTCGATGGAGCAGTGTTACACCGTAGCTGGACTAGACAGTCCCAAATACAAAAACTGCAAAGGGCTTGTAGTGAAAGGTCCCTCATACCCTCCGGGGTATTGGAAAGAAAAGATCCCAAAACAAAGGAGTCCTGACCCAAGCACATCATCTCGCAAGAAATCGGGAAAGGGCAAAGCAAGAAGCAACACAGGAACGGTGGCGAAATTCGACCTGAGCCACCCATGGGACCCAAACCAGTAATCCACAACGAGGTATCGTCAAGCCAACGACGTTAAACAAGTGCACTGGTCGGGAGGTAACCCGACACTATCTTACTTTCTGTCATTTAAATTCTGTCATTTAATTTTCTGTCTTAGTAATTCTCACATATATATATTAGCTTGCATGACTTTTGAACTAAGGCACGCCTTCGTTCAAAAGTGTGGGGTGAGAACCACCATTGTATATAAATAACATGCTTGCTGTTTTCTTTTTTAGTAATAGTATCTTTTTGAAAATATGAACTTAAGAATGTGAAAAAGATAGACCGAAATTCATGCATTTACCTTGTGAAAATTCAACTTTCTAAAAACTTAGGACGTAACTTTTCATTTGTCCTTTGTGCTGAGATTAACTAGAGATGTGGAGTTGACATAAATCGCCCTAGAAAGGCTTGGCAGGCAATCGAAGGATCTTATCAAACTATATGGTTTTCGAAGTCAGTGGAGGCTGCACTTCGGGTTTCAGTGAAGATTGAAGTCATCTCCGCCATGCAGTGTTTATGCAAAAAGAAAAGAAAAGGCGAGGACGGGAATCAGACCGTCCTCTCTCTAGTTAAAGTAGCCGAGAAAATAGATGAGCGACCCTCATCTTGACCCGCGCGAAACAACAACGATGAGAGGAGCGGGGAGGTATTTCCATAGGCTTGCGGGCGATGATTGGACCTCCCAAAAAAGGCTTGAGAAAATGGACTTGCAAAAGCCACAAAAAGGCGAAAAGCTCGAAGAAGCAATTCAAGAGGCCAAAGGCCCAACATTGTGAAGGTTTTAACAGAACAAAAAAGTGAAGTACTCAAAGAGTCAAATCAAAGGCCAAAGGCCGATTCACTACAAAAGCAGTCCCTCCCCAAAAGAAAAATCAAAGTACTCAAACCAGTGAAACCCGAACCAAATCACGTGCTAGAGAAAGCTACAAGGAAACCATATAGTGCGAGCCGGTCCCGAAATTGCAGTCCAGGAACCAAAAAAGGGCTATCTCCCGAAACATCCAATATGAATTGCATCTCAGCACGGAGGTACAAGTATCAAGTTTCTTCTATTTATTTACACAGTTCAATTTGGTAATAAGTAAGTAATGCATGAACTAGGATAAATCGAGTCCCACAGTCTAATTTTCATATTCCAAAGCCAACTTAGAATGCCGCCCTTTAATAGCATTGTTCGGGACGAACAACGCTATTAGTGTGGGGTGATTTGATGGACCCAAATTATACGAATCATAAACACCGTAAAACCCCCTTAATTAGACTGTTGGTCTATTTAACTTTTGCTTGTTAGTCCCGATATATTTCTACAGGGTATTTTGGCGCTTAGAGAGAAAACACGCTAAGGAGAGGATTTTACGCTGAAAAGATGTTTAGAGTTATTCCAAGGTCAAGATCAGACGCTGACTGAAGAAATCTCAAGGATCCTGACATGGAATCACTCCAAACAAATCAAGTCAAAGAGGAATTTGCATTGAAGACTCAACCGACCGGGTGAGAAAATGCCGCAGAAACCACCCGACCGGTTGAGGCAGTTCCAGGCTCTCCGCCGAGCTAACCAAGCACTCAATTCAAGTCGCTCGAGCAAACCACCTCATCTGACAATTCCACCTCGACCAAAATGTTCCAAATGGAAAATAAGGTTGAAGTTGTCAAGACTCCAAGGCACATGCTCGAGCAGATTGGCAGTTAGCTCAATGCAAAGGCAAAGGCCTGGCGCGCATTGGCACCCAAACCAAGTCGCTCGACCCAACGGATGCATCTGGAGATTCTGGCTCGACCAAGATGTTTGGAATGCCCAACAAGTCGGACAATCTCGCTTCCCGGACAAAACGCTCGAGCAGATTAGCAGATTGGCCCAATTCCAAGTAAAAGCCTCGCGCATAGGCATCAAGACCAAATTGCTCGACCAAACCATGGAATTTGGAAAATCTGGCTCGCCCATTAGTCTTAGAATCACTTGGACATTCCCAATCAACTATCAAAATGCATGTTTGGACAAGATGACCGGCAACCACCCTTGAAGGTGGCCAAGGGAGGAGCTCCTCCCCATTCCACCACCTGCTACCGGCGGCTGCACCTCCATGTGACCGGCTGCTCCTCCACCCCCCATGTGGCAGCTCCTCCTTGCTCCTCCTCCTCAACCCTTGGATCAAAGGACACTTGCCACCATCTCCACCACCCATCTCCTCCCCTTTTGGCTATAAATACAACCCTCCTCCTCATTTGAAACATCCAAAAATTGTAATTCACTTCTCTCTCTAAATTTTGTAAGTGTGGTTTTGGAAATAAAGCTTGCTTCCTTGGCGCTTCAACGGTTGTAAGTCTTTCTTTGTATTTAATTTACTGTTTTTATAATGTTTAGCGCGATAAATAGTAGCTAAACTAGTCGTTCGGTAAAAGGGGCGGACTTGTATTATAAAATGTTTTAGACTATTAACTTAGTGTCTCGTCTGTGTATTCAAAACTTATTCTATGTGCCATATATAAGATTAGAATCTCCAAGGTTGAGTGGACCATTTGTAACTGGACCAAAGGGACCAAATAGGCAAGCTCTTCCTTGGGGGTTCGTGATCATGCTCGGGTAAGTGGACCATTTGTAACTGGACCAAAGGGACCAAATGGGCAAGCTTATCCGAGGAGTTCGATCTATCTAAAAAACCATTTGGAAACTGGACCAAAGGGACCAAATGGATGCACATAGACTAGTATACCTTGAAATGGGGTGCTAGTCTAAGTAGAACAAGGGTCTTACGTTTTCTGCAAAAAGTGTTGCGAGTCGAGTGCTTGAAATGGCCTTGATTCACTTATGCACACTTTTGCAAAAGACTAGAAAGTGTGGCAAATCGAGCGCCGGAAAAGGCCTTGATACACGTTTGAATACTTAGAAGATTCACTAAGGGTCAATGATAAACAGGATATAATACAAGGCCCCTGAAACCGAACACTTTCTTTTAATAATTATCAGTTTACTTTCCAGTACTAAAACCAACCAATCAATCACTTAGCTGGTAGCTTTAAAACCAACCAACCAATCCCAAAATCGTCCAACTTAAAGAACCACTTATCCCCCTAATTCCCTTGGGTTCGACCCCTACTTACCACTTACTACCCAGTAGTGTAGTCGCGAGTAGCGGATATTATAAATTTATTTGTACAGAGAACACTGCACCTTAACGACAGTGCAGTGCGCTCCGTCAGGTTTCATACATCGTGAATACGTTTTGAATTTTCATTCTTAATGCAATTTTATGTTTTACTAGTTCTTGCTTTCATCACGTGAATTAATTTGTGAGGTTAAGTGGAAGCTTTGTCGCAAAGCTTAATCAAACAATTAATTCTTACCGTTAACATCTATTGGATACTTTGTCGTAAAGGTAGATAGTAACACCTAGGCTTAATAATACCCTTGTCGGATTATTGTGGTTAGGAAAGAACTAGAAGTGTAACACTTTTGTCGGGTTAGATTATAGTGTATCACCTTTGTCGGGATACTAAGGGTTGTTACCTTTGTCGGAACAACCACACTTAGAAACATAAGATTTGATCATTAGATATCTATGATAAACGTGTCACAATAGAAACACTAAGCTGAATATTCTCTCTGATTGAAACCCTTAATTCTTGTATTTTTTTTTCTTGTGCCTTCACAAGCAATTGCTTACAAACCCCCCTTTTTAATTGTTCACAGTTACAGCTTCAACAAACTAGCTCTCTTGGGTTCGACCCTGCTTTCCCCTACACTAGCTTTCTTGCAGGAGATTATAAATTTAAGTTTGACGCGTCAGACGACGCGCGTCAGAATCCTCCCTGCCGATTTTGTGGCAAAAAGGGGGAGTAATTTTGAGGTCGACTTGTTCTCCTCAATCTTACAGTATACGGTCTCTTAAGTCTAGGACATTAGAACTAGATGATTTGGTTTTGCCAAAAATGTCAAAGGGGAGATTGTTGTTTCTACGTATGGCATGACTTTTGGAAAAACGTCTTCGGAGTGTTTAAGCAAAAGTCAAGGACCTGTTCAACCGAAGATTAGAACTCGAATACTGCGCAGAAATGAAGAACTGAAGTTTCCTAAATTCGGGATTTCCATATATCAAAGATATCAAGAGTTGGAGTCGGTTAACAAGAAAGTCGGGATTGAATATTCAGAAGAATATGAACAAAATCAGTTAAAGATCTTCAGCATGACGTGACTAGGATGAAAGATATTCTGGAGGATAATCTAAAGATTGGACAAGATATCTAGAGAATATTTAGGAATATTTCCTAAATATTTGATAGAGTATCTCGAACTGAATTGGGAACCGCGGAAGGATATACATATATGGCTAGGGTTTCCCGATCAGTAATTCGCTTTTGGAGAAGAAAAACACACGAGAGATTTTTAAGAAGAGGAGCAGCGATGGTCGGTGATGAGCATAAATTTGTACTATATTTATGCTCCGCATTTAGTCGATTATCGATAATTTTCCTTATTATTATGAGCTTTAACTCTTTGATTTTTTTCTTTTAGGTGAAGAAATGAAACCAAGGTGAAACAAAGCGTTTTGTGGGAATTTAGGCGAAAACAGTGCAAAAATAGGCGGATTGACATCCCTACTTGTCGTGCACGCCTAGAACTCATACAGTGTCCAAATGCTCTATTCTTTGGCTTGTTGCAAAACTGAGAGTAAGGGCAAAAACTTTGTAGTTTTAACCAAGAGCAGATTAAGTTGTTAAAGAGGCCGAAAACCGGAGCCAACGAGCTTATATCACTATGCGCTTGTATCGCCTGTGTCGCCTATTTAAGTGACACGGGTGATAGTTGCCAGAAAAAATCAGCTCTTTGGTTTTTCTCGTGTCACATTTTACGTGAAACAAGTTATACTACTGACACAGGCCAGACGGGCAAAAAATGTAATTTTGGCTAAGTTTCAGAAAAATGCGAAAATACAGATTTTAAACAAAAGAAAGAAAAGGGTTTTCAGCCGTCATACATCATCACAAGAATACATCCATTCACGCACATACGCCCACACACTTGGTGACGAAGATTTGAAGGGATTATCGACATCAATTCAAAGGGTGTAGTAATTCCTTTTTCTCTTGTAATCTTTGTTTCGAACAAAACATGACTTGTATTTCCATGATGGATAGTGAGTAGTGACCCATATTTTGGGGTCCTACTAATCTTATTCGATTATGAATCGTTTAATATTTTAATCGTTGCATGATTTGGATTGTTTTACATGATTTGTGTTTTACTTAGCGCCTAAACCCAGCGATGCATACTAGGTATTTGAGAAAATGCCTAAGCGAATTGCTTTGAGACGTTAAGCCAATAGCGCCGAAAGGGTGAGGCTAAACGTCTGAAAATTAAGTAAAATACACGTTACGAACTTGGTGACTATGAGAGTAGCCCAAGTTTGTAACGAGAAAGGCTCGTTCTACGACAAGGACTCTCCATGTTTACGCGACGAGAGTTGGTAAACATCAACGAGTTTCTTGATTCGAACCAATAGCGCCGAAAGGGTGAGGTTCGTAGTTTAAGGTATATTTCCAATATAAACCAATAGCGCCGAAAGGTGAGGTTCATACTTGGAGTGTGAGGCTATTTTCCAATCAATATAAGCAAATCCTTGCATGCTAGTTAATAAACTCGATTTTAATGTTGTGTAAGTGAAGTAGTTCCCCGAAATACTTCTCGAAGTTTGTTGAAACCTTATCTTACTTTCTTGCATTGTTAGATTGATTAGCTTTTAAAACCAAAACAAAACACTCGATTCCGACTAGGATAAATAGATGCTCAACCTTACATAGTGCATAAGTTTAAACTTGCTCCCTTGGACGATCCTGTTCTTACCGGCTTATAAATTTTTTTTGACGCTCAAAAAACTACACGTCAGTCGACTAGGTTTTTCACATTGGAAAACCAACGGCGCTATGACAGTCTTTTCAGTGTGCTGATGAGACTTGTCCGTGGAACCAACTGCTGCACACATACACCACTGAGATCATGCATTCGGGAGAAGGCGTCTGTCTTCGGGAGAAGTCCAAGCAAGGTTCGGCAGGGAGTCTCGAACTCAGGGGATCGAGGGGGAGCCGAGATCGCAAAACAAGGAGAAGAAGTATTAGAGGCTAGGCGATTACATTCGGAAGATTGTAAGGGTAAGACCATCGATAGCTCTAAACTTTTCAATAAGACTTGCTGCCCTTTAGGGTGTGGGAAGCCCCCCCAGAGTAGGCTGGTTGCTGAACTGGGTATTACACCGTGTGCACTTGCATTATACTGTCTACTGAAGTGTTCAAGTCTCGGTTGGAATACAACCTTAATCTCGTCTTGAACAAGACAATAGCTTTTCACTTAATACCGGTTCCCCAAAACTGGTATAAGTTAAAATAGGGCTTCTAGTTTCAAGCGAACTATTTTGGAGAAATGAGTGTCAAACTGGGGCAAATAATAGAGAAACTCCACAGACAAGATTACATATAAGAGGTATGGCATTGGACCAGCTCGAACGTTCATTTGCACTTTTCTTCGTTATTGTATCCACCGATCCATTTGCCTCGCTCAAATATCACCTTTTTTAAATTAACCTTCTTTTCCAAAAGCATTCCTTTTCCCAAGGCTTTTCCTTCACATTGGAGTGCACTGCTGTGCTGTGTTCAACAAATTTGCTTTGAATGGCGGAAAATTTCCTAAAATGCTCAAAAATTGAAATTGCATTCCCTTTCTACTCAACTTTCAAACATAACTGATCACAAACCTTACTTGAATTTCAAATATCCGCGATCGTCGGTGCAAATCACGAACGGTGAGGAGGACGGACGGTAACGAAGAAGACGACGATAATCAAGTCGAGGATTTCGAACGAACACTTGCGAGGATTTCGAAACACTTGCGAGGATTTCGAACGAAGAGAGCGAATAAGGTCCGATTTTGGTATTTCTGCAAAATGGGAAGAAATAAGGAACTATATTGAGTTTTGACCTAAGCCGTTGTCCACAACAGTGGCTAAATGTAAGACGCCGTGGTCAAGGGCGGTTTTTGCCAACTTGACAAGTTTGGTCCAATCGGATTTTGATTTTGGTTTAAATATGCCACTTGACGAAGCCGATGTCCGAAAGAGCGACTTAGAGTTAAGGTGCCGTTAGCAATGTCGCCTTATAAAACGTGAGTAAATTGGGAATGTAATTTGAAAGTTGAGTAGAAAAGGAATGAAATTTTGATTTGTGAGCATTTTAGGAAATTTTCCTTGAATGGCCCAATACCCTTCCATCTTCGTCAGGGCCGTTGCTGAGATTTTGTGGGCCCTTGGGCAAAATCAAAATTTGGGCCCGTATTTAAATAAAAATACACATATTTAAATATAATTCTTAAATTAAAACTTCATGAATTTAGATGAACTGAAGCGAAAAGTAATGATTTGGTCATATCAATGAACATTTAGCTAAATCACTAAACAAGGAAATTGGAAAAGACCATATTACCGGTGCCATGTGTCCTAAAAAGATAGGGTTTATATTTTATCCATTTTCCATAATCAATATCATGAAATATATTTTTCTTTTTTTTTGAAGAAAAACATCAGAGTACAAAACACAACCAGAGAACAAAACACAATAGCAACAGACAAGAGAAACACATTACAGACACGAGCTGGGAAACCATGGGATAGCTTCCAATCTCTCCCAAGACCATGAATTCGACCTAGCCTTGGAAGCTAACCAATCTGCAGCAATGTTGGCTTCCCTATTAATGACTTGCAAACGCCAGCTGGGCTTAAGACGGAGGATGTCAATGACTGCTTCTAACCATGGCTCACACCAATCTGCAACTCCTGCACTTGAAGAGACAGCTCGGTACACTTCAAGAGAGTCAGTCTCAAAGGAAACTGCCTTAACTTCCAAAGCAAGGGCCAGCTTCAGCCCCAGGAGAAGCGCTTGACCTTCAACTTCGCTGGAACACTTCCCTTTCTTCCAATGCACCGCCCATGTCCACAGTACTACTCCTAGATGATCTCTAGCAACAATCCCCAGACCTGCTCCTCGAGAATTCACCTCCCAAGCCCCATCAATGTTTATCTTGATCTCGCTCTGAGAGGGAGGGGACCAGTTACCAGAAAAATTGGCACTCAAAGTTGAATAGTCTGTGTGTCGGCAGTGTAAAAGTCTCAACGTGCTCTTTCCAATGATCGACGCCTGGCTGATTAAAAGTCACATATTGGCACTCATGAAATATATTTTTCAAAGTTAGTTTATTATCTTCTACAATTTTCTTTACACTTATTAATCAATTATATTAACTCATTATAAGCTATTTTTATGTCTAATATAATATCGATAGTGAAATGACATACATTTTAACCTTAAATTTAGATATAAAACGTCAAGGCTATTCATAATCAGAAATGACTAATGACTTTCATCTAAGGTTAAAGTTTGAGGGTTCGAATTAGTTTCATCTACTAACTTTTTTAGATCAAATCATTGAGTATGTAATGAAGTAGTGTAGTGTCATACTGATGGCCCCCCACATAGAATGGGCCCCGGGCGAGTGCCCCACTTGCCCATACTACAGGCATGGCCCTGATCTTCGTCTATCACGATGCTCCTGATCCAATGCTTTTGTCAATGCTGTTCCAGGAAGCGTCACAGTTAACTTTGGTAAATCCATGCATCGGTTTCTTCCATTCAAGGCAGCCTGTGTCCATGCAATCCAATATGTGGCCGTTTGTTCGATGAAAATTGCGACAGCAGAGAGTGAATTCTGTAAGCGGGGGGAGCTTTTGGACTCAAAAAAGAATGGTTATAAATGATGCACGGCCATATTCCGATTGTACCAAATATATTTGTGGTTAGGATTCAACTTTTGTTTCCTCAATTTATTGGACATGTGATGATTGTATGTGATGGTTGTATTTAAAGTTTCTGAATTTTTTTTATCTAGTTTTAATTGAAAAATTATTAATAAGCTTTTTTTTTGTGCGTCTCATCACTCATTTGTTCTGCGAGAAAATACAAATTAAGAAGTTAGAAGTGTTAGAAATAAAGTTTATTGTAACAACAGTAATACATCCATGATCGTAAACTCAAAATCAGATTAAAGAGAACGTACCGTTAGAACTTTGAATATGCGGAAGCGTAACTTCTGAAACGGATGTGCACATGAGTACACCGAATTATGTCTTCCAGTCCTACCACCAGAGTCCTCTCATAATTTTTTACAGAGAGGGCAAGAAACGATCGTCTTAAGATGTGGTGGACCGGGGACCATAACCCATATAAATAGTGGTGTGCTAGGGCAACCACTATTGTCATAATTACCTTTTCGCCTCTCATAAAAAGATAATTATCATATGATATCTACACAATAACCCTCATGACATTATACACATAAGCCAATATAAATCACAACTAGACCACTTTAGTTAGACTTATTTATATGATAGCACACACATTCCTTTTATTTACATGTGTGACCCCACATAATTGATTAATTTATAAAATTAACCCAACAATCTCCCACTGGGTCACATGTATAAATAATAAATGTATAACAAAGGGGAGCTCAAAACTACTATGATATCATAAATGTATATCCCCTATCCGGTCCATTAACTATGCTGACATGGGATCAAGGCGGCCTTCGTATGCATCATCGATACTCGACCGAGCTTGTCACGGATGCCAACATAATTAAACGACATGGATTCATCATGAGTGTGCAACATTGAAATTACATGAAGTGTGATCTCACATGTCTATTTCCAACTGGTCCCTAAAGCGAGATCAACAACATTACACAAGAGTGCATACTAGCAACAACAATTATGCAGGACATAATTCAATAGTATAGATCAAAATCTATATCCAACATAGAGCAGCGCACATGACAAACTCCCACTGAATATGAATATCCTCAAATATGGTAACTAGCATATGATCAGTATGCCACTGAAAGACTTCGGATAGTAATCCCTTTTATTATACGAATCCGCAACAGAGTTTGTTACAAAATGCTCTGTATGTTCACTCTGTGTCTCTAAATTACAACTAGCAGATCGATATCAATGCTATCACATTGACTATCTCTAGTTGCCAACAGAATGTGGTATAATCAAATTTGTCACATATGAATATACACGGTCTTTCGCAACACGAAATCAGAAGTTTTATAGTTACAATAAATACAAACCATATTCTTTGATTAATGCCACAAATATGCTATTCAAAACTGCCATAGTAATAATTAGATTAATCATAACCTTATTAGGCATCACATTGGAGTCAGTAACAAAAGTGATCTCTAGCAAATCTGACATCCAACACACGAGCATGTTCGTCACATGTTCTCTGGATAATGAATTCAATAGTAAATTCCTCAAATATCTGCACAACATTATCATGTATGTAACTTCTGAATGCATACGTACTTCAACAAGTAAATGAGACCACACAGGTCTCAATTGCTCCATAATGTAAGAAAATCATATCTTACTCCCACTGAACCTTGATATACACACCAGCCATAATTTGTGTTTCATCTCCAAACAAGCAAGATGACAACACAATAAACATGAATATCATCAACTAAAAGCATACACCAAATCGAATCTGACTCGGAAGTCATAATACATATTCTTGAGGTAGTTGAGTTTGTCCTACTGAAATAATCAGTCTCTTGACTGGAGAACAAATAGACATTGTCTTGTAATTGATTATCCCGAGCATATCTCCCCCATAATATGAGACAATTTTCTCTTCAATGACAATGTCCCAACCATATCTCCCCCAAACTCAATTTCCTTAAGAATTATGATATTCAAAATCTCACCAACCAAAATACGAATTTCAACGTCTTCAAATCTCATACATCATATATGAAATTTAAGACCACAAGGAAATTCAATAACAAATTTGTATGCACTTTCAAAAGGATGATATTCAATACACAATTGTGCAATGAAGCACCAAAATGTCGCAGATATTTCTCAAACAGAGAATAAGTAAAACCAATTAAACATGCTGACCAACACCATAATTATGCATGTCATAGACTACGCATTAAATAAATAAGCTTTAAAAGCATATCATGACATTCACAAGATATCAGCACACATTAATAGCAAGTTGGAGGACATTGGTATTAACTGTAAGTGATATCTTATTCCAGTGAATAAATATTGACGATAAGCTGATGTTAAACAATAAACCATCGAAGGATGGATTTATTATTCACATCGAAACTGAAGATCGTCAACTATTTATCACCAAGTACGTCTGTGGCTACATTAAATATTGACTTTCCGGAGGGTTGATGAGCCGTATTTATACGACTCATCGAGTCAACAAATCCCACCAATTCCGACACTTTATTATGCGAACATTTACTTCTTAGTGTTGTGTTGCATTTCAGGTGCTTTGGAAGCTCTAGGAGGAATCGAGCATAAAAGATGGCATTTTGTGCCAAAAACACCACAATGCAGTTTTGGCCGGCCGGCCCGCAACTTTGGCGGAGCCGCGTCCGAGAACCACAAGGCCAGAACCGGCCGCGTCCGAGAAAGTTCCAGACAATTGCAGCCACTCTACCCCAAAGCTGGCCCAATCCCAATTCCCGGCTCATATTCAGCGTGGCGGTTTAAGCCAAGTCAAAAGCGAGCCCAAGGCAGTGCAAGCCGAGCCGGAACCGAGTCAACCGAGTCCAGCCGAGTGGAGCCGAGTCACGGCCGAGCCAGCCGAGTCAAAGCCATGGAAATCTCGGATCGTCAATACATATGGGCGTGGCGGTTTAAGAATACTTGCTGGCCAAGTTTACTTGCTCACCAAGCAAAGTCGGTTTTTGGACATGTTTCCTAATTCGTTTTTGGACTTGGCCAAAAACGGATTTGGACCGGTTCCAAATAGAAGCTTCGAAACCTTAGGACTTTTCCTATAAATAAGACCTCTTGGTCTAGGGTTTCAAACATCCCTCAGCATCGAAGATCATTCCATCGGCCAGAGCTTCTCTCTCTAATTTCTTCCCTTCCGCATAGAGAAGAATTCCTCCCTTTCCATTATTATTATTGTTTTGTTCCATGGACATGAGTAGCTAAACCTTCCATTCGGTTTAGGGTTTTAATATATTGTGACGTAGTTTTTGAGATTCTTCGCTTAAAGCTATTTTATGTTCTACTAGTTCTTGTGCATATTTATCTCGGATTGAATTGCGAAGCTAAGTGGATACTTGCAATGGTAAAACTTAGCCGAGCAATTCAAACCCCATGTTTACTACTTGTTTGATACTAAATCGTTAGGACAAGTAATTTGCACGTAACCTAATATAACCTGAAACGGAGTATTAGGTTTGCTAGAACTAGAAGTCTATAACCTGAAACGGAGTAGATTGTGGTGTAAGTGCTTGAAACGGCCTTACCTTAGGTTATAACCTGAAACGGAGTAACCACACTTAGGAACATAAAATCAGATAATTAGAAATCAATGATAAAAGAAGTCACAATAGAAAACCCTAGACCGAATACTCTCTCTGATTGAAAACACCTTTCGTTTTATCTTCTCTTGCACTTGCTTACAATTACTCACAAACCCCAATTTCCTTTGTTTTACAGAACGACTTAGCCACACTAGCTCTCTAGGGTTCGACCCCTACTTGCCGCTTTACTGCTTATAGTAGGTAAATTATAAATTCAAATTTGACTTGACCGACGATGCCTGTCAAATTTTGGCGCCGTTGCCGGGAGCTACGCATCGGTGAATTTTTTCTTTCTGTTTTTTGTTTAATTTAGTTGTTTTTTTAGGCAGAACAACGAAACAACAGGATTCGAGCTGCAGGTGTCCGATTTCAGCCCACAATACCTTATTCTGAGCGGAACTCGTGACATAAGGGGTTTTGCGGCCATCCGGAGTCGTTTACTATTTTATTTTGAATTTTTAGTATTTTTGGAAATTTTCCGTTTTTAGAAATTTTCAAATTGGGGTTTCCCCTTTGCTTTCTGTTACTATGTCTCACGCAGGGAGCCAGTTCGGAGATGACCAGAACAACAACAACAATGAGGTTGACCCGGGCATTCAAAACAACAAGGAAGTTCCACCTCCATTCTATGAAAACTATGAGCAGGAGTTTCATGCTCGGAACCGCGCAGCCCGATGGGCTCAACAGCAGAACCAAGGGGCACCCGGGGTACAGAACGGAGCTGGCCCAAGACAGCCACCTCCTCCGATACAGCCACTTCAACCGCCTCGCCAACCACCGCCGCCGCCTCCACTACCCCGCCTACAGCAGCCACTCATCAGGGAAGAGGCCGATTACGAAGGAGAATACTACTACCGAGAGCCCACCATGGGGGAGCTGTCTGCTCCGAACTTCCGGAACCAACCATGGTGCATCTATGAGAGGCCGAAACTAGAGGGAATTGTCATCAACTCGGCAGTCGTGCACCATCTGCCCAAGTTCTCGGGACGCCAAGGAGGGTCGGCCACCACACATCTTCAGCGCCTACATGGCATCTGCCAAAACCTCAAACCATACGGAGTCGAAGTGGACGACTTTAAATTAAAGGCTTTTTATTTCTCTCTAATTGATGCAGCTAACGACTGGTTTTTATCTCTACCTTCAGGTAGCATCCAGACATGGGACCAGATGCAGAAGAAGTTCCTGAACAAATACTACCCAGCGGGCAGGGCGATGCAGGTTCGCAAGCAGCTATAGGATCTTAGACAAGAGCCGAACGAGTCGATGTACGACTATCTAGAGAAGTTCAACCACTTGGAACAAAGCTGCTGCAACCTCGGACTTCCAAAAAAGCTTGTCATCGAGTACCTGCTCGATGGCCTGAGACCTCTTGACAGTATGCTCCTAGACGCCTCGGCTGGAGGTAGAATCATGAACCTACCCCTAGGTCAAATCAGGAAGTTGATAGAAGACGTGGCTAAGAACGCACGATTCAGAGAGGAGACAACTCGGCAAGAGGAGTTCACCCGGACCAAGAACGTGGCAAAGGCCGAGACCCCGGTAAACTCGATGGCCGAAGAGATGAAAGAAGTGATGATGCAGCTGATGAGGAGGCAGCCGGTCCAAGTTAAGCCTTGTGAGTTTTGTGGTGCAAAAGACCACAAAACAGATGCTTGTCCGACCATAGTAGAAGAGGACCAAGGCGAGGTCAATGCAGTGGACGGGTACCAAGGTTACAACAACCGGGCCGAACCAGCCCGACAGTACGGACCAGCAGCCACCGGCCAAGGAAGGCAGAACTGGAGGAACGACAATCGAGAAAACCATGCCCCGAGGGAGCCAGCACAACACGGCGCACCCCAACCGGCCCAGCAGCAGTACTACCGTCCACCATACCGCCAACAGCAGGGAGGACACAACGAGCCGAGCCAATATCAACAACGAGGACCAAACCATAACCAGGCCGGCTCGAGCCAACAAGGTCCCAACAAGTCATTGGAGGACATTGTGAAGGAGCTGGCAGCTAGCACCCAGCAATTGGCTACCACTGTACACCAGAACCAGGTCAAGACCGATGGGGCAATAGCCGATCTATCAAAGCAAATGTCTCAAATCGCCACCACAGTCTCCGAGCTAAAGAATGACCCAGGACGGCTCCCATCACAGACCATTCCGAACCCATGAGGGAACGTCAATGCAGTAACACTCAGGAGCGGAAGGAAGCCCACATCAGAGCCAACCGAGCCAGCAGAAGACATCGGCCCGCTAGCACCCGAAGAAGAACCGGCCGCAACACCCGGGCCGGACACACTCGGCACACTCGGACAGGACGCGCCCGGACCAGGCCCGATACCTGCCCACGGCCAAGAACTCTAACATTAGCGTTCCTCTTCCGTTTCCCGTACAGGTTCAAGCTCCCAAGCAGTACGCCATGGACAAGGAGGTGTGGGAACTATTCAGCAAGGTAGAAATCAACATCCCACTCCTCGAGGTCATCAAGCAAATTCCCCGATATGCGAAGTTCTTAAAGGAACTTTGCACTAACCGAAGCCGATGCACTCGGGACGACCAGGAGCTGATGAGCAAGAACGTCTCCGCTGTCATTCAGCGCAAGGTACCCCCCAAATGCGGTGATCCAGGCACCTACACTATCCCCTGCACAATAGGCAATATTCGAATTGAAAACTGCATGCTTGACCTTGGTGCTTCTATTAATGTCTTGACATACTCTATATATTCTTGTCTTCGTATTGGTCCTCTAGAACCTGCAGGACTCACCATACAATTGGCGGACAGATCATGCAAACAGCCCGAGGGCAAGATTGAGGATGTGCTCGTACAGGTAGGAGAACTAGTGTTCCCGGCCGACTTCTATGTGCTAAAGATGGAGAATTACGGCCCGACAGACCATGCGCCTATTCTACTAGGCCGGCCGTTTTTGAAGACGTCCAAGATGAAGATCGACTGCGACAGTGGCACTCTCTCCATGGAGGTAGAAGGGGAAGTGTTTAACTTTGATATCTTCCGGGCCATGAAGCACCCATTTGAGTTTGAAGCAGTGCATGCCCTAGACACACTGGACGACCAAGTCCAGGAGGTACAGCCAGAACGGGGAGCAGATCCACTCGAGCTAGCACTCGAGAGAGCCATATATTCACATGAGGACTCGTACGAGTTCTCCGAGGTCATTCTAGATGCACTGTCCCAATTGGAGATCGCACGGCCACTCACACCGAGGTATGAGGTTAATGAGGTTCGGTTATTTAAGTCTAATGTGTGTTTGCCTTCTATTGTACAGGCACCCAAGGTGGAACTAAAGCCTCTGCCCGAGCACTTGAAATATGCATTCCTAGGGGAGAACGACACACTGCCGGTCATCATTAAGAACGGCCTAGGAGCATACCAGGAGCAACGGTTGATCGAGGTGTTGAGTCGCCACAAGCTAGCCATTGGATGGACACTTGCGGACATCATGGGGAAAAGCCCAACCGTGTGCATGTACCGCATCTTGCTAGAGGATGGAGCGAAGCCCTCAAGGGAGCCTCAAAGGAGACTGAACCCGATCATGATGGAGGTTGTTCAGAAGGAGATTCAGAAATTGCTGAACGCAGACGTGATCTACCCGATCTCGGACAGCCAATGGGTAAGCCCGGTTCATGTGGTCCCGAAGAAGACCGGGATCACGGTCGAGAAGAATGCCGAGGGCGAGATGGTAACGACCAGAGTCAAGAACGGATGGCGCATGTGCATCGATTACAGGAAGCTGAATGCAGTCACGGGCAAGGATCACTTTCCTCTTCCGTTCATTGACCAGATGCTCGACCGGTTGGCAGGTAAGCCTTATTTTTTTGCTTTCTAGATGGATTTTCAGGCTATAATCAGATTCCCATAGCACCTGAGGATCAGGAAAAGACTACCTTTACATGTCCATTCGGTACGTTTGCTTTTCACCGAATGTCCTTTGGTTTGTGTAACGCACCCGGCACTTTTCAGCAGGTGGTTACTAGCATCTTCTCAGACATGATAGGTACGTTTATTGAGGTGTTTATGGATGATTTTACTGTGTATGGTGACACTTTTAATGCATGCCTAGAGAACTTGAGTACAGTATTAGCACGGTGTGTTTCTATGAATTTTGTACTCAACTATGAAAAGTGTCATTTTATGGTTACTCATGGAGTGGTCTTAGGTCATATTGTTTCACATGAGGGTATTGAGGTTGACAAGGCTAAGATAGATTTGAATGGTACTCTTCCTTATCCCTCCACGGTGCGTGATATTAAGTCATTCCTTGGGCATGCTGGTTTCTATCGTAGATTCATTAAGGATTTTTCTAAGAAGGCGTTGCCTCTATCTAATCTTTTGCAAAAAGATGTTCCTTTTGAGTTTATAGATTCATGTAGGGAGGCTTTTGATGAGCTAAAACAGGCCCTCACCAGTACGCCCATCATCCGAGCACCAGATTGGGACCAGCCATTCGAGATCATGTGCGACACAAGTGACTATGATGTAGGAGCCGTTCTCGGCTAGAAGGTGGACAAGAAGTCCGTAGTGATCTACTACGCCTCAAGGACTCTGGACGCGGCTCAAAGGAACTACTCAACCACCGAGAAAGAATTGCTAGCCGTGGTGTTTGCCTTAGAGAAATTTCGATTGTATTTGCTCGGTACTAAAGTAGTTGTGTTTTCTGATCATGCAGCTATCAGGTACTTGATGACGAAGAAGGAGGCCAAGCCGCGGCTCATTAGGTGGATCTTGCTGCTACAAGAGTTTGATCTAGGGATCAAAGACAAGAAGGGGATAGAGAACACCGTGGCCGACCACCTAAGCCGAATGGTTCGAGAAGAGGAGGTCGGGCAGATTATCGAGACCTTCCCGGACGAGCACTTGTATGCTCTTACAGGTAAGGTACCATGGTATGCTTCCATGGTGAACTACCTGGTCGGAGGTAAATTTCCTCCCTCTTACTCGAAAGCTCAATGCATGAAACTTAAGCATGATTCAAAATTTTATGTGTGGGATGACCCTTACTTGTGGAAAATAGGCGTCGACCAGATACTTAGGCGGTGCATCCCTGATGATGAGATAGCTTCGGTCATTAGTTTCTGTCATGAGCATGCATGTGGTGGCCATTTTGGGCCGAGAAGAACTGGTAGGAAGATCTTAGATAGTGGTTTCTTTTGGCCGCATGTGTTTAGAGATGCCTACAATCAATGTAAGAGATGTGATAAGTGTCAACGGGTAGGCAATATATCTGCTAGGAATGAGTTGCCCCAGGTGCCGATTCTAGTTAATGACGTTTTTGATATATGTGGTATTGACTTTATGGGCCCCTTTCCTGCTTCGTGTGGCTATGCTTATATCCTTGTTGCTATAGACTATGTGTCTAAATGGGTAGAGGCTAAGGCCACTAGGTGCGATGATGCTAAAACAGTTGTAGATTTTCTGCGCACTAACATATTTTGCAGATACGGAGTGCCGAAGGCCATAATCAGTGATCAGGGAACGCATTTCTGCAACCGGATGATGGCCACAACCTTGAAGCACTACCATGTTCACCACCGGACATCCACGGCCTATCACCCCCAAACAAACGGACAAGCGAAGATCTCCAACCGCGAGATAAAGGGGATATTAGAAAAGATGGTGAACCCGACCAGGAAGGATTGGAGCCAAAGGTTGGACAAGGCACTATGGGCCTACAGGACGGCCTACAAGACACTGATTGGCACCTCGCCTTTTCGGCTGGTGTACGGGAAGGCATGCCATCTCCCGGTCGAGCTAGAGCACAAGGCCTATTGGGCGCTCAAGAAGTTCAATCCCGATTTGCAGGCAGCCGGGCTGGATAGGAAGCTACAACTTTGTGAGCTTGAGGAGCTGCGCCTAGAGGCTTACGAGAGCCAATCAGACTGCAAGGCACGGACCAAACTCTATCACGACAAGTTCATCCTTCGGCGCACATTCGAGATAGGCCAGCAAGTTCTGGTATTTTCATCACGCCTACGGTTGATGCCCGACAAGCTGCGTTCTAGATGGACGGGCCCGTACATGGTGACAAGGGTATTCAATCACAGAGCACTTGAGCTAGAGAGCCAGACAGATGGAGGCCGGTTCAAGGTCAATGGGCAACGAGTGAAGCACTATTACGGCAAGGTCGACCTAACTGTTCAGCAATTTGACCAAGCCGAGCCTCCCACTGAAACATAAACGAGGTACCGTCGAGCCAACAACGTAAAAAAAAGGCGCTCGCAGGGAGGCAGCCCGGCAAAAGTTTTGTTTCTCAGTCTTTATTTTATTTTATTTCGTTTATGTGAGTCTTGAGTCAGGTTCCTCACATTGTCTTTTGGGAAAGGAGATGCTTTTTTATGCAGGAAACATGCACCTCAGTGTGGAGCGCGCCAGGCCCCAACACCGGCTGACCGAGCCGAGCCAGCGCGAAGCGTCCCAGGCGCAAAATTAGGGCGTGGAGGAAATCCTCGGACAAACTTGGCCAATTGGAGATTCTGGCTCGACCAATAGTCTAAAAATGGCCAAGTTATCGAGACAAGTGAAAAATCTCATAGTATCCTGGAAGGTCGCTGATGGACCATAATTATACGAATCAAAAACACAGTTAAACCCACTAAATTAGACTGTTTGTCTATTTAACTTTTGCTTGTTAGTTCCGATATTTATCTACAGGGTATTTTGGAGCTTAGAGAGAATACACGCTAAGGAGAGGATTTTTACGCAGCAAAGATGTTACGAGTCATTCCAAGGTCACGATCAGACGCTGACTGAAGAAATCTAAAGATCCTGACATGGAATCATTCAAAACAAATCAAACCGAAGAGCAACCAAAGTCAGTCCGGAGCTGAAATACACCGATAGTTTTGTGAGAACTTCACAAAACCACACAAACCACTCCCATCTTGCCACCTAGCCGGCGGCTCCTCCCTCACAACTCCTCTCCTCCACTCCCCTTCCTCCACTTGGCGTTTCCTCCCTCTCCCCTCCCAAAGCCGCCGGCGGCTAGAGCTCTCCCCCCATGTGTCATCATCTCAAAGCTCATCCTCCCTCCATGTGACAAGTGTTGGCTCCTCATGGCTTCCCTTAGCCTATAAATACCATGCCTCCTCATTTGTAATCAACATCCCAAAAATCATAAATCACTTATCTCTCTAAGTTTGGCAATTTGTAAGTTTGGTTTTGAAATAATACTCTTGTTGGTTCTTGAGTATTATAACAGTTTTAGAGAATACTCCTGTTGGTTCTTGAGTATTCAAGTAGGAATTGGGAATACTCCTGTTGGTTCTTGAGTATTCCCCTTACTTACTGTCTTTCAAAAACCCCCGAGTATTTAGCTATGGTATCCACCTCTATGGATATTCGTAGCTAAACTCTTCATTCGGTTGAAGGGGTGTACTTGTATCATAAAATGTTTTAGACTTTGCTTTAGTGTTTTTTCTCTGTATTCAAAACTTGTTCTATGTGCCATATATTAGGCCAGAACTTCCAAGGTTGAGTGGATGCTTGGAATGGCAAAGCTCTTCCGTGGAAGTTCGTACATACTCGGATAAGTGGATGCTTGGAATGGCAAAGCTTATCTGAGAAGTTTGACCTCTCTCAAACACCATTTGATTGCTCGGGAATGACTGATCAAATGGATGCACACATGCTAATATACCTTGGAATGGGGTATTAGTCTAAGTAGAACAAGGGCTCTACGTTTTTTTGCAAAAGTCTAGATAGTGTGTGCAAATCGAGTGCTTGGAATGGCCTTGATACTCTTTCGAACACTTTTGCAAAAGACTAGACAGTGTGGCAAATCGAGTGCTTGGAATGGCCTTGATGCACGTTTGAATACTTAGAAGGATCACTAAAGGTCAATGATAAACAGGCTATGATACAAGGCCCCCGAAATCGAATGTTTTCCTTGAAATCAAACAACTCCTGCACTTACTTTCTTAGTATAACTGCCGTAATCAACTGCTCACCTTCCGGAGGACTTGCCAATCACGCATCACCCGCTGTAAGTCTCCTACTTTTATTTTCAGTCATTTACTTTTCGCACAAAAAAAACCAAAACCAACCAAAAAGTCACGTAGTTACTAGCTCTAAAACCTCAACCAACCTAAAACACGCTCCCTTGCTGTACAAATCACCTCAAAGAACAACTATCCCCCTAATTCCTTTGGGTTCGACCCCTACTTACCAATTGCTACCCAGTAGTGAAGTCGCGAGTAGCGGACTATAAATTTATTTGTACATTTGCTCTGACGACAAGCATCTGTCAAATTGGCGCCGTTGCCGGGGAGTTAGCAAATGGATAGTTGTTCTTTTTTCTGTTGTACATAATTCACCATGTCCTCGTACTACGGCAGAGAACCTTGGAATGATGGGGGCAGCAACCTTATGTTTGAGATGCTTAACTGTCTCCCCAAATTTGGAGGTGCCATTGGAGAAGATCCCGTGAGGCATACACATACGTTCCACTCCATATGCAGCCACATGAGGCCTAAAAATGAATCGCCAGAGGGGTTTAAACTTAAATGCTTTAAATTTTCTCTAACTAACTCCGCAATAGAATGGTATTACTCATGTGCAGCTTATGAAAGTAATTATGGGGATTTACAAACCAAATTCCTAGAGGAGTTTTGCCCGCCATCTCTCCGACTTGAAACCCGCGAGAAGATTCTCAATCTTGAGCAATTCCGGGATGAAACTTTGGACGAGTACTTGGCGTACTTTGACTCCATTGTGGCGAGCTGCCCACACCATGGATTCACCAGATTCAATCTTATTCAAAGGTTTCTCGGTGGAATGATGCCACTTGAGCGGAAGAGACTTAATGATGTAGCGGGATGTTCACTCATGAAGTTAACCGTGACTGAAGCCTGGCGCCTCATAAATGATTTGGCAAAGAACACAAAACAGGGTCAGTGGCACCAAACTGACGATAAGGCACCAACGATGGAAGTACAGAACGAGCCCGACACCATACCCATTATGAGCTTGCCCGCAACAAAACCGAGAGAAGACATCAGTACAAGGGCAGTAATGGATGTGGAGGCGACTCTAAAGGAGCTAATATTGGAGCCCACGGAGCCGACAAAGGATGAGGACTCTTGGATGACCAAAGAAGAACTGCTCAAATCTGGCCCGGTCCTCATCACCAACCTGCCCGAGGAAGTCCCGGCCCTACTTGACGAGCCAAATGAAGTCCCGGACTTCACTACCAAACCAGCCGAGACATACCTGGACCTCACTGCCGAACTGACCGAGAAAATCACGGTAAGTCGGGTCCTCACTGAAGAGCTACTCGAGAAAGGCCATGTCCTTATGGCCGAGAAGCCCCTACATAACCCTTCATGTTCTATAAAGATCACAGCCACCAGAGATGAGATGATCAATGATGATGCAGTGCTAGGCGAGTTGAAGGAGAATCATGAGCCAAAGCAGCCAACGAAGGAGCTCCCACTCGTCACAAGCCAAGAAGAGCCTCCTGAAAGGTGTAAGGATCAAGGACAGCCAATCATCTCTGCCACGAAGAAGAGGGTTAGCAAGGGCGCATGCTTGAGGTCGCTTGGCAAAAGACTGAACTTCCAAAACTGCAAAGATGCCAACCGGCTATACATGAAGAAGCGGCAAAGACATGGGCCCAAAGAATGGAAACCCGGAAGGAGAAGCAAGAGAGCTCGACTTGATGGACCAGCAGCTATGGTCAAGGAGTCCTCGCTTTCTCGGGGATATGTGAAAAAGAAGCCTCCGGATCAAGGGAGAGCAGAACTGAGCCCGCTACCATATGTGTTCTTTGGGCAAATGAAAAGAGCTACCGAGAAGAAGTTCGACCTCAAGCACCCATGGGATCCAAACCAGTGATCCAGGAATGAGGTACTGTCGAGCCAACGACGTTAAACAAAGGCACTGGTCGGGAGGTAACCCGACACCTATCTTACTTTCAGTACTTTTATTTTCTGTCATTTAGTTTTTTCTCCAATAAGTCGCTCTCACCCACTTGGTGCATAGAACGAAATGACTATTCAGGAATCGGTTATGGGTGCAACATCAAGCCAGTCAGGCCTATGCCAAGAGTTCAAAGCCCCTGCCGAACTCCCTCGATAATCCAGCCTCGAGCCATGTCGTTCACTCGACACCTTAAAGGGAGTTCTGTTCTTCCCTTTTCCTTAATATCATTTCCTTCTCGTATAATACCTGCTTGCATGGCTTTTGAACTAAGTCATTTCGTAAAGAATGCCTTCGTTCAAAAGTGTGGGGTGAGAACCACCTGTGTACATTAGTTAAATAACATGTTTTTCTTTTTTAATATTATCTTTTTGAAAATATGAACTTGAGAATGTGAAAAAGATAGATCATAATTCATGCATTTACCTTGTGAAAATTCAACTGTTTAAAAACTTAGAATGTAACTTCTCATTTGTCCCTTTGTGCTGAGATAAACTAGGGATGTGGAGTTGATAGAAACTGCCCTAGAGGGGCTTGGCAAGCACTCAAAGGACTGAATTTCGCTATATGGTTTTCGAAGTCAGTGGAGGCTGCACTTCGGGTTTCAGAGAAGATTGAAGTCATCTCCGCCATGCAGCGTTTATGCAAAAAAAGGCGGGACGGGAATCAAACCGTCCTATCTCTAGTCCTAATAGCCGGGAAAATAAATGAGCGACCCTCATTTTGACTCGCGCAAAACGGCAAGGATGAGAGAGAGCGGGGAGGTATTTCCATATGCTTGCGGGCGATGATTGGACCTCCCAAAAAGGCTTGAGAAAATGGACTACCAAGCCACAAAAAGGCAAAAAGCTCAAAGAAGCAAAAGCTCAAAGAGCTAATCAAAGGCCGAAGGCCAAAATTGTGAAGGTTTTAACCGAACAAAAGTGAAGAACTCAAAGAATCAAATCAAAGGCCAAAGGCCGACTCACTACAGAAGTTGTCCCTCACCAAAAAGAAATCAAAAGGCTCAACTCAGTGAAACCCGAACCGAATCCCATGCTAGAGAAAACTACAAGGAAACCATATAGTGCAAGACGGTCCCGAGAATGCAGTCCAGGATCCTGAAAAGGGCTATCTCCCGAAACATCCGAATTAATTTGCATCTCGGCACGAAGGTACAAGTATCAAGTTTCTTCTATTTATTTACGCAGTTTAATTTGGTAATAAGTAGTAATGCATGAATTAGGATAAGTCTAGTCCCACAGTCTAACTTTCATATTTTAAAAGCTTACTTAGTGCCGCCCTTTAATAGCATTGTTCGGGACGAACAACTAAAAGTGTGGGGTGATCTGATGGACCATAATTATACGAATCAAAAACACAGTTAAACCCACTAAATTAGACTGTTTGTCTATTTAACTTTTGCTTGTTAGTTCCGATATTTATCTACAGGGTATTTTGGAGCTTAGAGAGAATACACGCTAAGGAGAGGATTTTTACGCAGAAAAGATGTTATGAGTCATTCCAAGGTCACGATCAGACGCTGACTGAAGAAATCTAAAGATCCTGACATGGAATCATTCAAAACAAATCAAACCGAAGAGCAACCAAAGTCAGTCCGGAGCTGAAATACACTGATAGTTTTGTGAGAACTTCACAAAACCACACAAACCACTCCCATCTTGCCACCTAGCCGGCGGCTCCTCCCTCACAACTCCTCTCCTCCACTCCCCTTCCTCCACTTGGCGTCTCCTCCCTCTCCCCTCCCAAAGCCGCCGGCGGCTAGAGCTCTCCCCCCATGTGTCATCATCTCAAAGCTCATCCTCCCTCCATGTGACAAGTGTTGGCTCCTCATGGCTTCCCTTAGCCTATAAATACCATGCCTCCTCATTTGTAATCAACATCCCAAAAATCATAAATCACTTATCTCTCTAAGTTTGGCAATTTGTAAGTTTGGTTTTGAAGTAATACTCTTGTTGGTTCTTGAGTATTATAACAGTTTTAGAGAATACTCCTGTTGGTTCTTGAGTATTCAAGTAGGAATTGGGAATACTCCTGTTGGTTCTTGAGTATTCCCCTTACTTACTGTCTTTCAAAAACCCCCGAGTATTTAGCTATGGTATCCACCTCTATGGATATTCGTAGCTAAACTCTTCATTCGGTTGAAGGGGTGTACTTGTATCATAAAATGTTTTAGACTTTGCTTTAGTGTTTTTTCTCTGTATTCAAAACTTGTTCTATGTGCCATATATTAGGCCAGAACTTCCAAGGTTGAGTGGATGCTTGGAATGGCAAAGCTCTTCCGTGGAAGTTCGTACATACTCGGATAAGTGGATGCTTGGAATGGCAAAGCTTATCTGAGGAGTTTGACCTCTCTCAAACACCATTTGATTGCTCGGGAATGACTGATCAAATGGATGCACACAGGCTAATATACCTTGGAATGGGGTATTAGTCTAAGTAGAACAAGGGCTCTACGTTTTTTTGCAAAAGTCTAGACAGTGGGAGCAAATCGAGTGCTTGGAATGGCCTTGATACTCTTTCGAACACTTTTGCAAAAGACTAGACAGTGTGGCAAATCGAGTGCTTGGAATGGCCTTGATGCACGTTTGAATACTTAGAAGGATCACTAAAGGTCAATGATAAACAGGCTATGATACAAGGCCCCCGAAATCGAATGTTTTCCTTGAAATCAAACAACTCCTGCACTTACTTTCTTAGTATAACTGCCGTAATCAACTGCTCACCTTCCGGAGGACTTGCCAATCACGCATCACCCGCTGTAAGTCTCCTACTTTTATTTTCAGTCATTTACTTTTCGCACAAAAAAAAACCAAAACCAACCAAAAAGTCACGTAGTTACTAGCTCTAAAACCTCAACCAACCTAAAACACGCTCCCTTGCTGTACAAATCACCTCAAAGAACAACTATCCCCCTAATTCCTTTGGGTTCGACCCCTACTTACCACTTGCTACCCAGTAGTGAAGTCACGAGTAGCGGACTATAAATTTATTTGTACATTTGCTCTGACGACAAGCATCTGTCAGTCGCCCGGAGACCCAACCCGTTGCGAGCCCTGTGCGCACAGAATGGGCACACTGCCAAAATCCTCGACCCAAGTTCATCATCTGAAAATTCTGGCTCGACAGAAGTGTTTAGAATGTCAAATAACCTTGGAAGAGCGATTCACATTACGCGACCACACGAGGGAAGTGCCTGTTCACTTTTTACTCTCTTCTTGTTTTCCCTACGTTTGTTTGCTTGCATAGTATGTCTTGAATTTAAGACGTGCCGTGAGGACACGTCTTTGTTCAAAAATGTGGGGTAGGAGAGTCAGTTTGTTGTGTCAGCACGTTTATTTCTTGCACCTGCATAGAGTCAGCATGTTTCCCTTAAAATTTTAAATTTTTGTACAAATTCCTCTCTATTTCCTAGATGTGCGATATTGAATTTTGATGACGTGAAATAGATAGAGCCGATTACATGTGTTTCTCTTGTGAAATTTGAATTGTGCAATTACATGTGAACTTAACCCTCTACGTGCCTTTGTAAGTTGAGATAAACAGGGATGTGGAGTTGATAGAGACGTCCTAGAAAGACTTGACAAAGCATTCAAAGGACCGGATTTCAAGTTATATGGCTATATGGATTTCGTGGAGGCTAGCACTTCGAGGCTTATTGGTTCAGAGTGGTTGAGAGTTGACTCCGCCACTGCAGTGTTTATGTAGGAAGGCGGGACGGGAATCAGACCGTCCTATCTCTAGTCCGAAGTAATCGGGAAAAGAGGCGAGCGACCCTCGACTTGACTCGCTTCAAAAAGGACAAGGATGAGAAAGAGCGGGGAGGTATTTTCATATGCTCGCAGGCGATGATTGGACCTCCCAAAAGTAAAGAAAGAAAGGACATGCAATTCACAATAAAGGAGCAAAGCTCAAGTGAACTCAGCCCGGTTGAGAAATCGGCCCGGTTGTGAAATCAGCCCGATTGTGAAGTACTACACGCAATCAAGTGAATACACCACTGTTACATCAAAGGCCGAAGGCCAAACTCACTACAAAAGCTGACCAATAAAAGCAAATAAGAAGAACTCAAGCACCTTGAAGCTCGAACAAATCACGTGCAAGAAAAAGCAATGAAGTATAACCATATAGCGAGAATTCGGAACCGCAAGTGCAGATCATGGGTCTAAAAAGGACTATCTCCCATTCATCCGAATTGGTTTGCATCTCGGCTCAAAGGTAACACGTATCAATTATTTCCATGTTTGAGCGCAATACTTTTAGTAACGATTGAGATATGCATAGAAAGGCGAAGTCTAGACTAGCGACGCATATTCATGTAGCATTATCTAGGATGCCGAAGAAGTTGTGGTGTTTCATTTATTTTTCCTCTTATGATCTAGTCCTTGTTCGGGACGAACAAGTTTAAGTGTGGGGTGGTTTGATGAGCCGTTTTTATACGACTCATCGAGTCAACAAATCCCACCAATTCCGACACTTTATTATGCGAACATTTACTTCTTAGTGTTGTGTTGCATTTCAGGTGCTTTGGAAGCTCTAGGACGAATCGAGCATAAAAGATGGCATTTTGTGCCAAAAACACCACAATGCAGTTTTGGCCGGCCGGCCCGCAACTTTGGCCGAGCCGCGCCCGAGGATAACCGGCCGCGTCCGAGAACCACAAGGCCAGAACCGGCCGCGTCCGAGAAAGTTCCAGGCCACTCGACCCCAAAGCTGGCCCAATCCCAATTCCCGGCTCATATTCAGCGTGGCGGTTTAAGCCAAGTCAAAAGCGAGCCCAAGGCGGTGCAAGCCGAGCAGGAACCGAGTCAGACGAGTCCAGCCCAGTGGAGCCGAGTCACGGCCGAGCCAGCCGTGTCAAAACCATGCAAATCTCGGATGGTCAATACATATGGGCGTGGCGGTTTAAGAATACTTGCTGGCCAAGTTTACTTGCTCACCAAGCAAAGTCGGTTTTTGGACATGTTTCCTAATTCGTTTTTGGACTTGGCCAAAAACGGATTTGGACCGGTTCCAAATAGAAGCTTCGAAACCTTAGGACTTTTCCTATAAATAAGACCTCTTGGTCTAGGGTTTCAAAAATCCCTCAGCATCAAAGATCATTCCATCGGCCAGAGCTTCTCTCTCTAGTTTCTTCCCTTCGGCATAGAGAAGAATTCCTCCCTTTCCATTATTATTATTGTTTTGTTCCATGGACATGAGTAGCTAAACCTTCCATTCGGTTTAGGGTTTTAATAAATTGTGACGTAGTTTTTGAGATTCTTCGCTTAAAGCTATTTTATGTTCTACTAGTTCTTGTGCATATTTATCTCGGATTGAATTGCGAAGCTAAGTGGATACTTGCAATGGTAAAACTTAGCCGAGCAATTCAAACCCCATGTTTACTACTTGTTTGATACTAAACCGTTAGGACAAGTAATTTGCACGTAACCTAATATAACCTGAAACGGAGTATTAGGTTTGCTAGAACTAGAAGTCTATAACCTGAAACGGAGTAGATTGTGGTGTAAGTGCTTGAAACGGCCTTACCTTAGGTTATAACCTGAAACGGAGTAACCACACTTAGGAACATAAAATCAGATAATTAGAAATCAATGATAAACGAAGTCACAATAGAAAACCCTAGACCGAATACTCTCTCTGATTGAAAGCACCTTTCGTTTTATCTTCTCTTGCACTTGCTTACAATTACTCACAAACCCCAATTTCCTTTGTTTTACAGAACGACTTAGCCTCACTAGCTCTCTAGGGTTCGACCCCTACTTGCCGCTTTACTGCCTATAGTAGGGAAATTATAAATTCAAATTTGACTTGACCGACGACGCCTGTCAAGGGTCTATCAATATTCAAACAAGCTACACACATCGGATATAATAGACCATGCCAACCTACGCGGATACGTCACGGAGGTGATCGTGTTTTCCGTTTCAACAGATAGATGTAAGATATCGGTCCACAGTAGGAATGTCAAATTTAGAGACTCTCAAGTGGTGTTGGTTTTCCAAAGAAGTTCATGGTTCCAAACAATAGGACAGAACAAGATCAAAAGAGACAAGTCTGTCGATTTAACTGAACCATTACATAAACCAAAACTTTAAAAGTAGATAATGACATTCACAAGATACCGGGGACCATTAATAGTACGTCGGAGGACTATGGTATTAATTGCAAGGGCATCTTGTTTGGTGATCAAACATTGACGATAAGGGATGTCGAATAATAAACCATCGGAGGATGGATTTACTATTCACATCAAAATACTAAAGATCGTCACACATTTATCACCATGAGTATGTATGCAGTTATGCCGAATACTAGTGTGCAGAGGCCTAAATTAGTATCCTTGTAAACTGCACACATGTATTCTAACATAAAAAAAATAAGGCAGTCTCCACGGATATGCCACGGAGGTGGTCATATATTCCGTTTAGAACAACCTCTTTGTTATGTTAGCCAAAATGTCGAATGTCTTATCATGCAAGTAAAGTCTCAATTGTAATGTTGGTTCCTCACAATTATGGTTCTAAACAAAGGGCAATCATTAAAATTGAACATAAACAACTAAAGCGGTCTGAACAAAACAATCAGACCAACTTCAACCAATTGATATAATACCAAATTTAACCAACATACAGTATTTCAATTGATCTAATGTTCAATTGAACCAAAATTGTGACCGATCTAAATTAAATCAAACTGAAATTGCATCAACATACAATTTCTCATCCGAACCATAGTTCACCAAAAGTTGATCAAAGTCAAAATTCAACCAAAGTTTTCACCAAAAGTTGATCAAAGTCAAAATTCAACCACAGTTCACAAAAGTTGACCGAATTCAAATTTCAACTAAGGTGACCACAAATGGACCGAAGTCATATTTCAACAAAAGTTGATCACAAGTTTACTGAAGTCAAGTATCAACTAAAATTGATCATAAGTTGACTGATGTCAAGAGCTCAACTAAGGTTCAAGTTGACCGAAGTAAAATTTTAACAAATGTTGACCAGTGTCAAACAAGTTCAACCATAGTTGACCAAAAGTTCACCGAATTTGATCAACTAAATTGAACCAAAATTCCATATCATATTAGATTGGTTTCTTAAGTCGGTATAAAAAACCGAATTCAACCAATCCTATTGAACCAAAACCCTTAACAAACTATATTGGTTTCTCAATACGATATGTAATCGTGTTAAACCAATCACATTGAACCACAATTCAAAGTTATACTAGAATGGTTTCGCAAGTCGGTACAAAACCGAGTTAAACCAATTTCGTTGAGCTGAAATTCAATATCACTCTAGATTGGTTTCGGAAGTCGGTATAAACCCGAGTTAAACCAATCTCATTGAATCGATATTAAATATCACACTAGATTGGTTTCATAAGACGATAAAAATCGTAGTAAACCAATCTAATTGAACCAGGATCCATGTCGACCTAGATTGGTTTCTCAAGACGATAAAACCATGCATTCAACCAATCTATTTGATCCAAAATCGATACTGAATCGATCCACCAAATTTTGAATAAGATCAAACCAAACTGGAATAAATCGAATCGGTATGAACCGAAACATTTAAACCGTATCAATCCAGTAGTCACTTTTGACTGATTTATCAAATCGGAAGGAACCATTTAAAATCAATCCAAATTCATAATGGTTCAATATCCAAATCGATTGATTCGCTCAACCAGCATAAACTGCATTGAATCAATCCAAACATCACGATTCAATATTGAAATTGATTGATTCACCCGATCGGAATTAACCGCATTGAATCAGTCAATTAAACTGGAATTTCATCAAAATCGGTTCAGTATTTGAATCAGTTTAAACTGAATCCAAATCAACTAGCATCAATGAATATAATTGAACCCCACAAAAAATTATGAATCATAAATTCAAGTGAATCAAAATTTAATTGAGATCTAACCTGATGAACCAAAGAGGTTCGGTTCAACCACAATAGGGTTCCTCACAAGCTCATGCCAACAGCAGCCACTTGAATCCACTGACGGCAAGGTCACGCTCTTCAGCATCCAGTAACGAAAGCGGATGGTGACGTTGGAAGCAAGATGAACCTCTGTAAATATTGGGCCTAACTCACCTCCAAAAGGCACCTTGTGAAGGGAGGATTGCCACTTAATTATAAACCCATGAGACCAACTTACCCTAGCCAATGTGGGATACCTGACACACCCCCCGCAGCCCAATGGGCTGGACAACAAATGGGCTATGGGCAACATATGGCCGGGCACCGCCCCAAACCATTGGTCTAGGGGTGGCTCTGATACCATGTAAATATTGGGCCTAACTCACCTCCAAAAGGCACCTTGTGAAGGGAGGATTGCCACTTAATTATAAACCCATGAGACCAACTCACCCTAGCCGATGTGGGATACTTGACAACCTCAGTGTGTTGTTTGTGGCAGTAGTCATGGCTCTCATAGCAGACGCTGACAGTGTGCAGTGTGCTCCCTCAATAGTGCAAAAGGGATCAAAATGAGAATTGGCGCACTATTGACTTGTTTTCATGATATTGCAAAGTCAAAGTCGACCTCTTCTCATGTCCCAATCCGTGTGGGTTCCATCTATGCCCAATTTGAGTCAAAAGTGCCATCAAATATATGAACCGAATACTAAATTGCAAAGACCCAAATTCATTCCCAAGGCTGAGCAGGAAAGTTTCATCAAAAAATGTTGAGCAGCAACTCCACATTGGATTTCCCAAGGCCATGAAGAGCCAAGTTCTTCAGTAAATCACACGCCAATCTCTTATTGGCTCCAGCATCCGATCGACCAATCGCCATTGTGTGAAAATGAGTGAAATGTTTTCACTTTTCACCATAATCAAAATATAAAAAAACACTCGCATGACAGCAAGATGAGATCTGCCCAAGTTCATGCCAAATCCTCATTCAACACAATATGAAACTTGAATCGAGACAAATCGGACCGAATCAGACCGACTTAACCGGAATAACACTGATTCAAATGTAACTGCAAGAACTCACTAGATGGTTCCAACTAGCCCAAATCACACTGACTTGCCAAGAAAATAATTAGGCTTTCAGAACACATAAACTGCTGCTCTAATCCCAATTCTCCATCACTGTGTACTCGATTTTGTTAATTTTGACAAAATTATCAGCCCATTGCCAAGCCCAAAATTATTGATCCATCTCTCCAAAATTAGGGTTTCCTGACCCGAAATAAACATTGCCGCCACTTGTGCCATGATCGGGAAATCGCAGTCGGCGCCGTCTTGTCGACAACCCCATCTTCACCGCTGTCTTTCGACACCTAAAAGCGCAGCCTAATCAATCTTCGGCCGATGGAACTTGTAAACTCCGTCAACCGCGCTGTTACAATTGAGCTCCAATTCAGATACGATGTTAAAACCACAAAATCTAATTTATAAGGCAGCCATCAACAACCAAGCACCGGACGTCGTTAGGCTCAGATTCAAACATGGAGATGGATTGAAGGACCAATCCGGTGCACATGCCATAAAAATAAAATATAGCAATTGATTAGTACATCCAGATTCTCAATACTCTGAAATAAAGTTATTAGAAATAAAGTTTACTATAACAACATTAATACATCCAGAATCGTACACTCAAATCAGATTAAAGAGAACGTACCATTAGAACCTTGAATATGCGGAAGCGTAACTTCTGAAACGGATGTCATCGGATTATGTCTTCCAGTCTTGCCACCAGAGTCCTCTCATACGTTTCCACCGAGAGAGCAAGAAAAGCGATCGTCTTAAGATGTGGTGGACCGGGGATCATAACCCATATAAATAATGGTGTGCTAGGCAACCACTATTGTCATAATTACCTTTCCGCCTCTCATAGAAAGATAATTAACAAATGGTATCTACACAATAAACCTCATGACATTATACTCATAAGCCAATATAAATCATAACTAGACCACTTTATTTAGGATTATTTAAATGATAGCTCACACAGTCCTTTTATTTACATGTCTTACCTTAATTTAATATTGTATCTAAAGAAGTGTCTGGACCTCCTAAACTGAAAAGATAATATAATATGGCTGAGGTGATCGACCTTCTATGATATTTCCTTCGTCTAAAGTCAATGCACAAGAGAAAGAACTAACAAAGTATAATGAATAGTGAAAAGAAAAAGTGAAACTTTTAACATCCGAAGTAATTGAGATAAAAGAGTTTCTTCTATTAGCCTTTTTTTCGTGATGGATGGATATAACGATTCATAACATTTCAATACATTTCATGATAGCCTTATCAACTAGTACATATGTTGATCTTCGAGCTTTATGAAGGCATCTCGACGATACAGCCTTTTAAATGCATATGTTCTATTGCGTTATGTTTAAGCATTAGATTTATAAATCAACACATTGTACCTCGATGCTTAAATGATGTAGCGTAAGCAATAAAAATGAACCCGAAGGCGAGTTTTACTTCAAACCGAAGCTAGAAGGATGAAAAGGAAATAAACAGGATATGTAAAATGAAGATGAATATTGTAATTGATGCTGCAAATGAATACATGTATCCTCTTTTAAAGTTGAGGGCAGTCTTAAAATAGAAGTAATTAAAAACATGTGCTGAAAATAATAATTTTGGATGCTATGAATCTCTGGGAATTTGGAGCATTTAATTGCGCAATCTTCCAGGTTCATGGATGCAGACATAATCTTCTCTTAAAGCCCTTCGATTCAAGTACTTGTGTGTTGAATTTGGATCTTCATAGCTCGAGATGTGCCCTTCGGAAGTTGTGACTACATTATTGCAAATGATAAATGTCTCATGTTCTATATTTAGCTTTTCGTAGGATGGGACTTTATCATTCGCTCCCTCTTCAAGAATTCTCGTCCCCAAATTTGTGTCCGGATAAAGATGCTCATCTGGTGTATGATAATCATACAAATCCGATACATTGAAGGTGGGTGAGATATCATAATCGTCGATCACATATGCGCTGTCATTAATCTTCTTCAACACTTTGCAAGGTCCAATTTTTTTTATTTCTGAGTTTGTTGTAGGTGCCTGCTGGAAAGCTTTCTTTCCAAAGGAAGACCATAGCCATATCACCTTCATTGGATATTTTACTCCTCCTATGTTTATCAGAAGCCAATTTCGAATCCTCATTTGACGCTTATAACATCTTCTTCGCATCATTTTGAATTGTCTCAACATGTTTGACCATTTCTTCCACATCATAGTTGTAGCCTAGTAGGTTTGGCAGTGGCACTAAGTCAAGTGTGTGTCGCGGTGGATGTTGATATATAATATTATATGCGGTACGACTGGTAGACGGTTGACCATACTATTATACGCAAATTCTGTAGGGCTAACACAAGATCTCATTGCTTCGGTTTGTCGCTGCACAAACATTGAATGAGATTTCCAAGTGTTCTATTAACACCTTTAGTTTGGCCATCCGTCTGAAGGTGAAAAGAGTTACTACAAGTCAGAACGAAATAGATGCCATACGGTGCGCCATAAATGACTCAAAAATTTCACATCCCGATTAGAAGTTATTGTTTTAGGCACACCATGCAAACGAGCAATCTCTCGAAAGAATAATCCTTCCAAATGAGATGCATCTGATGTCTTCTTTTACGTGCGATATAATAAGTCATTTTCAAAAATCTATCAACGACAACGAACACTGAATTAACACCATGCTACATTCGTGGTAAGCCGAGGACAATGTCCATAGAGATGTCTTCCCAAGGTGCATTAGGGATTGGCAACGACATATAAAGACCTGTATTTTATGTTTACAAATTTCCCCACGTCATGACGTAGATGAGGTCAATAATAACAATCCTCCACCAATGCAATAGTTTTATCTCATCCAAAGTTGACCCTCACGGTAGAGTTGGCGATCAATTCTTCGTGTAAAGAGCTACGCGAGATACACAAACGATTGCGGTAGAAAAGATAGCCTTTTTGAAGGAGAAAAGGATCACTAGTTTCTCCATGTATCACGAAAATCGTCGTCATCCGAATAATGCTCCTTCAACAAATCAAAGCCAATGACAGCAGAATGCATGGTAGTGAGCAACGAAACACGACGACTTAATGCATCATCAACTTTATTTAGAGGTCCTGACTTGTGCTTGATGACAAAGGTAAATTGCTGCAAGTATGATATCCATCAAGCATGTGTGCAGTTCAAATCTCGTTGATTGTTGATATATTTCAAAGATCGGTGATATGTGAGTAACACAAACTCCATGTGAAATAGATACTGCTCCTAGTGTTTTACGGCGCGAACAACGACATATAGCTCTAGTTCATAAGTGGTCCATTATTGCCTTAGCTTCTTATAATTACTCACTGTGAAAAGCTATGGGATGACCTTCTTGAGAAAGTACGACACCAAAACCAATGATGGAAGCATCCATTTCCAATTGAAATACTTTAGTAAAATCTGGTAAAACAATAATTGGAGCTATTGTGAGTTTTTCTTTGATGAGCTTAAAAGCGAAGTCCGCATCTTTGCTCCAACAAAATCTGCCCTTTTCAAACATTCAATGATAGGTGACATGATGGTGCTGAAGTTCCGAATAAAACGACGATAAAATATTGCTAGACCATGGAAACTAGGCACTTCATGAACTATTTGTGGTCGTGGCCAATCACGAATTACTCGAACCTTAGATTCATCAACTTGAAGACCACCATCACTCACAATGTATCCCAAGAATGATAATCTGTTTGTGAGAAAGCAACACTTCTTGAGGTTAACTAATAGGGAAAAGTACAGTTTGGGTACCTGAACTATCACCATTTTCTAACTTGCGGGCCGAACTATAAAAACTTCCAAACAGGGTGCGAACTATCAAATAATTTTCCAAACCAGGGGCACCATCTAACACCGTTAGGGATTTCACTAACGTCGTTAACTCCGTTAATTAATAATTAATTAAAATTTTAAAAAAAAAAAATCAAAAAAGTTTATAACAATTTTAAAAAAGTTAAATAAAATTAAAATTGCCAAACTTTTTCGAAAAATGTTAAAAGATTATAAAAAATATAGAAAAAAATTAACACAAACTGAAAAATACTTTTCAAAATTTTTAAAACCATCCCGTACAAATAATTCAAGAAATTATTAATTATTGTTTCTATCTAGTTTGAACTTTATAAGGGGTATTAGGGATCAAATGGCTAATTCCCGAAAATATTTTTCATTTTTTCTAAAGTTTCGAATTTTTATTTTTCAAAAATTTTATATTCATATTTTAAAAAATTAAAATTTTTTTTAAATAATTTTTTACAATTTTTTTTAACATTTTTATAAAATTCTCTACTTTTACTGAACCCAACCTATAAATTTTAAAGTTTTATAAATTTAAATTCATATAAATTTTTTGTAACTTTTTCTATATTTTTTATATTCTTTTTAACATTTTTTCGAAAAAGTTTGGCAATTATAAATTTTTTTAATTGTTTTAAAAAATTTTATAAATTTTTTAAAAAAATTGATTTTTTTTATTTTTTAATTATTTTATTAATTAACGGAGTTAACGGCGTTAGTGAAATCCCTAACGACGTTTGACGGTGCCCTGATTTCGAAAATTATTTTATAGTTTGCACCCTGTTTGGTAGTTTTTATAGTTCGGCACACAAGTTGAAAATTTGTGATAGTTCAGGTACCCAAACTATACTTTTCCCTAACTAATAACTTGTTTTCCTGTAGAACTTCCAACACTGAACGCAAGTGTGATATGTGTTCATCTTGGGAATGGCTGAAGATCAGAATAACATCAAAGTAAACTATAACATATTTGCCAATAAAAGGTTTCGGTACCTGTGTCATGAGCCTCATGAATGTGCTAGGTGCATTTGAGAGTCCGAAAGGCACCACTAGCCATTCGTAGAGCCCATCTTTGGTTTTTAAAGCTGTCTTCCATTCATCGTTAGAACGAATTCTTATTTGGTGGTAGCCGCTGCGAAGATCAATTTTGGAGAATATAGATGCTCCTTTTATCATGTCTAGCATATCAAGTCGCGGGATAGGAAACAGTATTTCACTGTAACTTGGTTAATTCTAAATATTCAATTCATGCGATGAAGAACAAGAACTAGTAAAATATGAAATTGCATTAAGAAAAGAGTCTCAAAACGTAGTCACAATAAACGAAACCCTAAACTGAAATAAGAATTCAGCTGCTCATATCCATAACAAAAACACAAACATTTTTGGAATGAAAGTAAAAGAAAATTCTTCTCTTCATCGAAAGCTTCGCGCTCTTCACCAGAGCAGTCTTCAAATGTAGGATGTGATGTAGAATGATAGGATGATGAATACCCTTTTCCAAACCCTTAATTTATAAGTTTTTGGATTTCTAAATCTTTTTTTGGGCTCAGATTTCCAATTTTCAGACCTGCTGACATCATCATCCCGTCGGGTTTGCCGCACCCAAAAAACAGTTTAATTGCGCGCCCAACGTGTAGTTTAGCTGGCGCGTCCAGCATACTTAAAGTGTGCGCCAGGCGCGGAACTCTCAGGAAGGCAGTCCTTCCTTTCGCTCCAACTTCGACTTTGGCTCTCCATTTGATCTTCTATGGAACTCCATGTGATGTATTTGGTACCAAAACATCGTCTTTAAGCGAGTATTCCTTCCAGAGCTTCCGAAACACTTGAAATGCAAAACCATACTAAAAATAAATGTTCGCATAATAAAGTTACGAAATAAATGGAAATAATTGATTCGACGAGTCGTATAAATACGACTCATCACTCATGCTCTCCCTAATTAAGCCTCTTTGTAATAATTCATCAACTTGATTTTGCAAAATATCGTGCTCGGCCGGGCTCTTTCGGTAGTGTGGTAGATTAAGCAAACTTGCTCCAGGGATAAGATCAATGTTGTGTTGAATGTCGCGCATAGGTGGAAGACCTTGAGGAAGTTCTCCGGGCACAATACTGCTGAACTCTTGTAGTAGAGGGTGTAAGGCTTCTGGGATGCTAGGTGCCATTTCAACACTCGCACAAACAACCAGAGCACATAAAATAGGTGTATCCTTCATCTCGGTCAAAAACACTTGTCTGGTTGAGATTAGTAGTTCTTGTTGCTGTTGGGGATTCTTGGAGTAGCATGTTTCGGTTAGAGTACAAAGAACAATGCGCAAATTGTCCTTGGTAAAAACATACACTACAAATTTTGGGGATTTTACCGCCTCCAAATTCCGTCACTAAAACGTCGCATGAAGCGCTGATAGAAAGTAATCCGTTATATTTCCGGCAAATTTCCGTTATCCAAATAATATTCGTTATATTTCCGTCAAATGTTCGTGAAAAGAACTTCCGTCTGCACACTTGAGAAGGAAAGTTGCCGGAATTCATTAGACGGAATATTGAGGTAAAATACAGGGAAATTTTGTGAGTGTTAATTTCGTGAACTTTCCGGCGATATTCCGTCATTTTATTACCGTTAGTTGTCCCCTTATATTCCGTCATCAACAACTTTCAGTCAATATTCCCGCTTTATTCCGTCAGTCAATAACGAAATTTGGTTCCGAACATACATTTTTTTTAAAATGATTCGTTCAAATCGACAGCGCTTACAGATAAAGCGCTGTGTAATGTTAATATATAACAGCTTGTTCGAGTTAAGCGCTGTGAAACTGTTAAGTATAAAACAGCGCTTTTCATAAAAGTGCTGTTTTAAATATTCTTAACAGCGCTTAACTGGAAGGCGCTGTATGAAACGGAAAATAAGACAGCGCTTAAACTTAAAGGCGCTGTGGAAAAGGACAAATCAGACAGCGTCTAAATATGAAGCGCTGTCTTATGTCCAACATATTTTCAATTTGTTTCTTCTGAGTTAGGTCAATTAGCCGTTGCTTTTTGTATTACCGTTATTAGTTATGACCGTTGATTATTTAAAAATGTTCAGAGTATATTTGCACTATATATATATGCCACACCTTTTACGACACTTAACCAACAAAAATCTGGTCAGAACGTGGTTCGTTGGAATTCAGAAATTGCATAAACATGTCTCCTTCGTTTGATCGTGTCGGTTACCGTGGACGTTATGTCAATCCTAGACAGCATGTTATACCTGTTGGAGGAAACTGGTGAGAACTTACTGTAAAACTCAGTTTGTTGGATTTGATAAATTTACTAATTTTGTGATCCAAACTTTGCAACAGTTTCTTCCCGTTCGATGTTCATCAAAGGGTTGCACGAGAATGCATATCAACATGCTGGGATTCAACGTGGAGATCATGGAGCTTGATCCCACGAAATGCTAAGGAAATTTGGTATGAGGAATTTCAGGTACTAAGCGTTAACTCAATAAATGTAAACAATGAAATATTGTGTTCAATGATATAATTGGTATTTAAATTTTTTTGATTGCAGAATATAGCTACCTGGGATGCTCATCAAGAGAGTCGCGTTCGGCGTAATTTTATGAGGAGATGTAAAGTGATCGTCAATAACATGCTGTATTCGCTAAGGAGAGGAAGGATTTCACGTTCCCCACAGTGGCCTCATCCGTAAATTATTTGACGTGATGTTTTTAGTCAACAAAAGTAACATCTCTGTATTCGGTGCATAACGTAACTTATTGATGTACAACGGCACTAGTCAATTTAACTATATACCACTTATGTTTTGAAAGAACATTTCTAATTCAGATTCACTTCAAACTCTTACCCTCTTTCTACTCTTTCTAATTCACTCCAAAAACGAAATTTACATACATTGGTCAGTAAATACATAGCGATCTAATAACAATTTATACGAAATAAGGGATATTTATAAAATATGATACACTGGCCGCAAGTACGTAATCAAACCATTTGCAAACTCATCCCGAATACCGTCAAGCACATTGTTATTATATGATTGTACTCCAAAGGGGAAACACTGTAAAATTAAACAAATTTAGTGTTACCAATTTTAAGGACAAGTCTGAATTCATGAATAATAAATTTTATCTTTGTATATACTTACTTGTCTGATGTCGTCCTCGAGCGATCCGTTTGTATCTTGAACAAATTTGATAATGTCGTAAATATATTGCACGATATAGTAACCACATAAATCCGACGGTAAAGGCTGGCTCGGGCACTGAAAAAAAATACACATTCCAATGAAAAAATGCTAAACATTTCACTAGTGGCTGCAATTGGAATTATTCGATATTTGTTATGTGAATACCGTGACTGTCTTCCACATTATGTTATCTACCGACGGGATGTTTAAGCACATGCACATGCTACTGCAATACAAACGTTAGTACTATCAGCAGTTTGTAGCTACTGTTGTACGGAGAATAGAAACGTGGAGTAAAATAATTCATTACGTGTTAACAAAGTTAACCGCATCAGTGGAGGGCGCCTTCGCCATAGGATCAAGCCAAAGGACCAGTCGTTTTTTAGGAAAGATTACAATCAGCATCCAATGAAACCTAACAAACGTTTCAAACAATGTATAATATGTTCATACGCATTTAATGAAAAATACAGAACGTAAATTATAAAATCCACTTACGCTTTGACATCGATGTATGGAAGGAAGTAGCATAATTTACGATCGTAGTCCGGCATTTTCAAGCTCCTCTGGAAGAACTCGACCCTATTATCGAAGTCCTCTGATGGCGTCACATAGCTCGGTCTGAAGAATCCAAAACGAACGCCCGGTCGCAGCTTATCGTGGATAAACCTGCAGCCATATGATAAAGTTAGTGAAATTTGTTTTAATCTTGTAACCATATCCCTACGAATTACCTTATGTACACTTCGACTGCTGCTGCACCGATAGCTTGGAAGGTGGTGAACTCCTTAATGCAATCATTGTTCAATTCCACATAGCAATCGTCACCAAACACTTCACTATTGATGTACACCGAGTATAGAGTTGACTTGCCCATCCCGCAAGCGTGCTCGTAAAGAAATCGGCATGCCATACTCATTCTGCCGATATCTTCGTTGTCCAAACTGGAGCATTGGAGTTTAAAGAAGCGGGTCTCGTCATATCGCTGAGAAAACAAAATGTATATCACATGATTAAAAAAATCCCATGTATGTGTATCGTGATAAAAATAAATTGTGTGAGGTACCTCTTCATCAACGTCTACTAGACATTTCGGCCATCCCACAAAGGCATGCAATGCATCCTGTACTGTCTCCATGTAACCGAACTTCTGTGGCAACTCAGCAGTTAGTACGATCGCATCGTCTATAATCACCTTGACCATGTCATCGTCCAACTCTTGATATTGGACGATTCGTCCTGGCATCACTTTGCCAATTGCGACGATTTCTTTGCCAGTCTCCAAACCTCCAGAAACGTGGAGTATGCATTTTTCCCAATCTGTTGTGATGATGAAAGAACATTATTATATCAAATTGAATGAAATGCATTGTCATTTATGGACAGAATATGAAATGAATTCATAAAACCTCGGGTATATCCGTAAACGGGCATGGATTCGACCCACTATGATGGCTAAGCAGGGTAGGCGCGTGCGAAGTAACAGCGGAGCATGTGCTGCACGTAGGAGACTGCCTACCAAATACATCAATCCAACCTACCAAACTCCCTACCCCCCGTGTGAGGCCGGGGTACTCGTCCTTCCCCGTCGCCTCCGTCAGTATGTCTTTCCGTCCCCGTGACGTAAATCGTCCTTGACTAGACAAGACTTGCAATTCATCCTGTAAATAACATATATTTATTTCAGCATAATCACAGCAGTTGACGTGTGATGGACCATAATTGTATGAATCATAAACACAGTTAAACCCACCAAATTAGACTGTTTGTCTATTTAACTTTTGCTTGTTAGTTCCGATATTTATCTACAGGGTATTTTGGAGTCTAGAGAGAATACAGGCTAAGGAGGAGTTTTAAAGCTGAAAATGAATTACGAGTCAGGACTTGATGAGCCGTATTTATACGACTCATCGAGTCAGCAATTCCCACCAAATTCGACACTTTGTCATATGAACATTTGCTTGTTAAGTGCTATGTGGTATTTCAGGTATTTTGGAGGGTCTAGGAGGAAACGCACTTAAAGACTGGCATTCTAGGCCAAAAACATCACAAAGCATCTTTCGCCCTAGCATCACCCGAGCAGCGTCCAAGGCCCCGGCCGAGCAGTTCAACGCTGAAATCAAGTCGCTCAATCAGACGGACTCCGATGACAGATCTGACTCGACCAAAGTGATCAAAATAGCAAATTAGTCGGAGGATGTCACTAAACCAAGGAGAACGCCCGAGCAGATTGGCAGTTGGCCCAATTACGAGCCGTTGAATCGGACCGTTGAAGGAATCCTCGACCAAAGTAAGCTAATAGGCGATTCTGACTCGACCATTAGTCTTACAATGGTCATAATACGGGGACAAGAGCATAATATTACTGTCTCATGGCAAAGTCGTTTGGAGGCCCCGTTGGCGAGTGCACAGAATGGACACGTTGCAAGAATCCTCGGACCAAAATCGTCATATCAAAATTCTGGCTCGACCAATAGTCTTAGAATGTGCCAAATATGTGGACATGTGAATAATACTACCGAGTCAAGGCAAAGAAATCTAGGGGCCAGAATGTGTGCCCAAGGCACTAAGAGGGATTCATAGTCAAAGAGACATAATCTAGAAGCTGGCCATGGAAGTCAGAGACAAAAGGGAGGGGCAGCCATCAAGAAACCAAACTATTTTGACCCCAACGTCCCTCCTTGCCATTGTCAAAGTCTTGGACTCCATATGTCAAAAGAAGATGTCACAAGTCCAACTTAGGTACAACTTTTGACTTCATTGCCACAAGGGGAGCGTCTTGCATTTGCATATGAAGGAGGAGCAGGGCTGGGCTCTATATAAGGAGAGCCAAATCTCAGAAACAACACACACCAAAAAATCAGATCCATCTCTCATTTGGAGTTTCTCTCCCTAGTCCTTCATTTCGGCAATAGTTAGCATTTCCTTTTCTTTCTTGTCAAATCCTTTACTTTCATGTATTGCTATTGTATTCTCTTCATGAATACTAGTAGCTAAACCCCCTATTCGGTTTAGGGTTTCACATTTGTGAACACATTTTGAGACATTCGCACTTAATGTTATTTTACATTTCGCTAGTCCTTGTGCTTATTCCCACGGATCAAATTGCGAGACTAAGTGGATGTTTTGCCACAAAGCTTAGTTGAGCAAATGATCCTTATAGTTATCATTTACCGGATGCCTTGCAGCAATGGTAGATAGTAACATCTAGATTGAATAACACCATGCCAAGCTTAGTTGTGGAGTACCACCTTTGTCGGGGTACTAGGGTGTCACCTTTGTCGGGACACCACATAACACCGTGGCGGGTTATTTGATCTAGGAAAGGACTAGAAGCCCAAAACCTTCGTCAAGCTTAGTTGTGGAGTATCACCTTTGTCGGGATACTAGGGTGTCACCTTTGCCGGGACACCACATAACACCTTGACTGGTTTAGGGTGTGGAGTATCACCTTTGCCGGGATATTAGGGTGTTACCTTTGTCGGAACACCACACTTGGAAATGTAGAATAGATCATTTGATGTCTATGATAAATGTTCCACAAGTGAGACCCTAGACTGAATATTTACTCTCATTGAATCTACTCTTTTGTCATTTACTTTTGCACTAGTTTAAAACCATTTACAAAACCCCAACTGTTTTACTTTTCTTATTGCTTTTCAAGAACAACAAGTAACCATACTAACTCCCTTGGGTTCGACCCTTGCTTATCGCTGCACTAACCCATAGCCAAGAGCAAGGAAATTATAAATTCAAATTTGCAGGTACCGACGACGCCTGTCAAATTTTGGCGCCGTTGCCGGGGAGCTACGCACGGTGAAATTGTTCTTTTCCTTTTCCAGTTTTGTTTTTAGTTTTTTTGTTTTTCTGTATTACAACAAACTGCAGGATTCAAGCTACTAGTGACCAAGTTCAGCCCATAACAACGAGGAGATCACAAATCACCAGCGTCGCTCGTGACACGCAGCGTTCTTCGTCCATTCGAGAATTTTGCGTAGGACTGCTATCCATCGGGGGTAGTTTCACATCTTGAATACATTGTGTCGAGAAAAATAAGCTTTCGAGGATTCTGTCACCAAGACTTACGAGTCTAAGGAGATTGGTTTTTAAGTGAGACCGTTTGTGACTCCACCAATTTCCTGGGAATCCTTCATTGTCTTAATTTCTTTGACATAATCCTTTCATTTTGTGACGAACTCACGTTGCGATATAAGTTTCTGCCAAAAGACGGCAGGCACGGTTGCACGGTTACCATGTCTTATGCAGGTAGCCGCGTAGGCGACAACATCAACGAAGAAGTGGAGCAGGGCATCCGGAACATGGAAGGGGCGCTCCCACAACACGACGAGCAAGGCCCGATAAGACAGAATGGAGAGATCAGGGGGGCTGCCCCGGGACAACTGCAACACCAACCGCCCCATCCACCATTCCAACCTCAACCGTACCAGCCCTATCCACAGTATCAACCGCAACCATATCAGCAGTACCCACCACCACCATATCAGCCATACCCGCAACCACCGTATCAACAATATCCACAACTTCCATACATCCCACACCAGCAATACCCACCACCCCCACGGCCACTACAACAGCCGGCCGTCAGAGAGGATGATCACGAGGAGGACGACGATCCAGAGCCAACCATGGGAGAACTCTCGGCGCCAAACTTCCGCAATCAGCCATGGTGCATCTACGAAGGCCCCGAACTCGAAAACATCGCGATCAACACGGCCGTTGTCCACTATTTGCCGAAGTTCTCAGGCACGCAAGGAGAGTCTGCGACCTCGCACCTCCAGCGCTTTCATGGCATTTGCCAAAACCTGAGATCGTATGGAGTCGAAGTCGAGGACTTCAAGCTTAAGGCATTCTACTTCTCGCTCATCGACGCAGCAAATGACTGGTTCCTAGCTTTGCCGTCCGGAAGCATTCGCACATGGGCACAAATGCAGAAGAAATTCCTCGACAAGTACTATCCTGCGGGTCGAGCCATGCAAGTGCGGAGGCAACTCCAGGAGATCAAGCAAGGGCCGAACGAGTCGATGTACGACTACCTCGAAAAGTTCAACCGACTCGAGCAAAGTTGCTGCAATCTCGGATTGCCCGAGAAACTCATCCTTGAGTACCTGCTAGACGGTTTTCGGCCATTGGATAAAATGCTACTGGACGCCTCGGCTGGAGGCACGATGATGAGCTTGCCATTGAGCGGTATACGCGAACTGATTATGAAGGTGGCGGAAAATGCGAGGTTTCGTGAAGAAACCACTCGGCAGGAGGAGTTCTCTCGAACAAAGAGTGTGGCGAAGGCCGAGACTCCAGAAAACCAGATGGCCGAGGAGATGAAGCAAATGAAGGAGATGATGGTTCAGCTGATGAGGAGACAGCCAGTGCAAGTCAAGCCGTGCGAGTTTTGTAGCGCCACAGACCACAAAACGGACGCGTGTCCGACTTTGTTCGAGAAGGAACCGGTAGAGGTGAACGCGGTGGACGGTCACCATGGCTTTAACAACAATCGAGCCGGACCGAGCCGAGCATACGGACAAGCGCCTGTCGGACAAAGCTGGCGAAATGACACCCCGAGAGAGGCAGCTCAGCAGTTCCAGCATGCGCAGCAGGCCGCTCCACAGTCAACACAGCCATTCTATCGCCCGCCCAATCGGCAATACCAGCAGGGAGGGCCGAGCCAATACCAGAACCGACCGAACCACAACCAGGCGAATCTGAGCAATCAAGGTCTGAGCAAGTCACCCGAGGACATAGTAACAGAGCTGGCAGCTAGCATCCAGCAGTTGGCCGCAACCGTGCACCAGAACCAAGCGAAGACTGACGGAGCAATAGCGGATTTATCCAAACAAATGTCCCAGCTCGCTACTACAGTTGCCGAGCTAAAGAATGAACCTGGCCGACTTCCCTCGCAAACCATTCAGAACCCTCGGGGAAATGTAAGTGTCGTGACACTCAGGAGTGCAGGGAGGATCGTCGAAAAGCCCGAAGAGTCAGCGGGAGAAGAATGCCCGACGGTGCCCGAAGAGGAGCAGATCGAGCCCGAGGCGTTCGGAACGCTCAGACCGGACACGCACGAAACTCTCGAACAGGACACGTCCGAAACACACAGCGCAGACCCGGTACCAGCGACCGAGAATAGTAGGCCATGCCCGATACCGGTGACCGAGAACTCGAACATCAGCGCGCCACTCCCGTTCCCCGTACCTGCCCGAGCGCCCAAGAAATACATTATGGACAAGGACGTCTGGGAACTGTTCAGCAAGGTCGAGATCAACATTCCGCTCTTAGAAGCCATCAAACAGATTCCGAGGTACGCTAAATTCCTGAAGGAGCTTTGCACCAACCGCAGGCGAGGCGGTCGAGTCGACCAGGAGCTGATGAGCAAAAACGTGTCCGCGGTCATTCAGCGGAAGGTGCCCCCGAAATGTGGTGATCCGGGCACCTACACAATTCCGTGCACGATCGGCAACATAAGGATCGAGAACTGCATGCTCGACCTTGGCGCCTCGATCAACGTCCTGCCTTACTCGATCTACTCGTGCCTTCGGATAGGACCTCTCGAGCCAACAGGGCTTACCATCCAGTTGGCGGATCGATCATGCAAACAGCCGGAGGGGAAGATCGAAGACGTACTGGTACAGGTGGGAGAACTGGTGTTCCCAGCAGACTTCTATGTCCTGAAAATGGAGAACTGCGGGCCGACAGACCATGCGCCTATTCTACTAGGCAGGCCGTTCCTCAAGACTTCCAAAATGAAGATAGACTGCGACAGCGGCACATTGTCCATGGAGGTCGAGGGGGAGGTGTTTAGCTTCGACATATTCCGAGCCATGAAGCACCCCTTGGAATTTGAGTCTGTGCATGCGCTCGATACTTTGGACGATCTGGTCCAGGAGGTTCAGCTGGAACGAGGAGCAGATCCGCTCGAGCTCGCACTAGCAAATGCCGTATATTCGCACGAGGCATCATTCGAATTAGCCGAGGGCATCCGAGACGCGCTGTTCCAGCTAGAGGTAGCTCGACCACTAACTCCGCAATACGAAGTCAATGAGGTGCGGTTGTTCAAATCCAACACATGTTCACCTTCTATCGTGCGAGCACCCGACGTGGAACTAAAACCTTTGCCCGAACATTTGAAATACGCGTTCCTGGGCGAGAACGAGACACTACCAGTAATCATCAAAAGCGGGCTCAGCGCAGACCAGGAGCGACGTCTAGTCGAGGTTTTGGGTCGACACAAGCTGGCTATCGGGTGGACGCTCGCAGATATTCGAGGGATAAGCCCGGCTGTATGCATGCATCGCATCTTGCTCGAGGACGGGGTAAAACCGTCGAGAGAACCTCAGCGCAGACTGAACCCGATCATGATGGAGGTCGTCCAGAAGGAGATCCAGAAGTTGCTCGATGCGGACGTGATATACCCCATCTCGGACAGCCAGTGGGTGAGCCCAGTTCACGTGGTCCCGAAGAAGACCGGGATCACGGTCGAGAAGAATGCCGAAGGCAAGATGGTCACCACGCGAGTCAAGAATGGGTGGAGGATGTGCATCGACTACAGGAAGCTGAATGCCGTCACGAGAAAGGACCACTTTCCCCTCCCATTCATCGACCAGATGCTCGACCGCCTGGCGGGCAAGCCCTATTTCTGCTTTCTCGATGGATTCTCGGGCTACAATCAGATTCCCATCGCACCCGAAGACCAGGACAAGACCACATTCACCTGTCCGTTCGGCACTTTCGCATTTCGTCGCATGTCCTTCGGCTTGTGTAATGCGCCCGGCACGTTCCAGCGGGTAGTGACGAGCATCTTCTCGGATATGATCGGTACGATAATCGAGGTGTTTATGGATGACTTCACAGTATATGGCGACACCTTTGACGCATGCCTGGACAACTTGAGCATAGTATTGGCGCGGTGTGTCTCGATGAACCTGGTGCTGAACTACGAGAAGTGCCATTTCATGGTCACTCATGGGGTAGTCTTGGGACACATTGTCTCGCACGAGGGGATAGAGGTCGACAAGGCGAAGATTGACGTAATCATGACTCTACCCTACCCCACAACAGTGCGAGACATCAAGTCCTTCCTTGGGCACGCAGGGTTCTATCGGAGGTTCATCAAGGATTTCTCGAAAAAAGCGTTGCCTCTATCAAATCTGCTGCAAAAAGATGTTCCTTTCGAGTTCACAGAAGCATGTAGAGAAGCCTTTGACGAACTAAAGCAGGCCCTCACCAGCGCACCCATTATCCGCGCACCAGACTGGAACCAGCCGTTCGAGATCATGTGCGACGCGAGCGACTATGCCGTGGGCGCTGTGCTCGGCCAAAGGGCGGACAAAAAACCTGTCGTGATCTATTACGCCTCGCGGACTTTGGATGCAGCCCAGAGGAACTACTCGACCACAGAAAAAGAGTTGCTTGCCGTGGTGTTCGCACTGGAAAAATTCAGATCATACTTGCTCGGCACGAAGGTGATAGTCTTTTCAGATCACGCGGCCATTCGATATTTGATGACCAAAAAAGAGGCTAAGCCGCGGCTCATCCGATGGATTCTGTTGCTACAAGAATTTGACGTAGAGATCAAGGATAAAAAGGGGATCGAGAACACGGTGGCCGACCACCTGAGCCGACTGGTCCGAGACGAAGAGCCCAGACAGATCACCGAGACCTTCCCAGACGAGCATTTATACGCCCTCACGGGCAAGGTGCCCTGGTACGCCCACATAGTGAACTACTTGGTCGGAGGTAGACTGCCCCCCTCGTACTCGAAGGCACAAAGCATGAAGCTCAAGCACGACTCCAGATTCTATGTGTGGGACGACCCTTACCTATGGAAAATAGGCGTCGACCAAATCCTTCGAAGGTGCGTCCCCGATGATGAGATTGCGTCCGTGCTTAGCTTCTGTCACGAGCACGCGTGTGGCGGTCATTTTGGTGCGAAGAGAACTGCGAGGAAGATTCTAGACAGCGGGTTCTTTTGGCCGAGCGTGTTCCGTGACGCATACGAGCATTGTAAGAGGTGCGACAAATGTCAAAGGGTGGGCAACATATCGGCTAGGAGCGAGATGCCACAAGTACCCATTCTCGTCAATGATGTCTTCGACATATGGGGCATCGACTTCATGGGGCCATTTCCTGTTTCGAACGGCTTTGCCTACATTCTTGTTGCGGTGGACTACGTCTCAAAGTGGGTAGAGGCCAAGGCCACTAGGTGCGACGATGCCAAGACCGTTGTAGGTTTCCTGCGCACGAATATCTTCTGTCGGTATGGAGTACCCAAGGCCATCATCAGCGACCAAGGGTCACACTTCTGCAATAGGATGATGGCAGCCACCTTGAGACACTACCACGTCCACCATCGGACATCCACGGCTTATCATCCCCAAACAAATGGACAAGCGGAGATCTCCAACCGCGAGATAAAGGGGATCCTAGAGAAGATGGTGAAACCAACAAGGAAGGATTGGAGCCAGAGGTTGGATGAGGCGCTATGGGCCTATAGGACGGCCTACAAGACACCGATAGGGACCTCACCCTTTCGGTTGGTATATGGGAAGGCGTGCCATCTCCCGGTAGAGTTGGAACACAAGGCTTATTGGGCACTCAAGCAATGCAACCCCGATTTGAAGGCAGCCGGGCTAGACAGAAAAATGCAACTGTGTGAGCTTGAGGAGCTGCGCCTCGAGGCCTATGAGGGTCAATCAGACTACAAGGCACGAACCAAGCTATACCATGATAAGTTCATTCTCCGGCGCAAATTTGAAGTTGGCCAGCAAGTACTGCTCTTCTCATCCCGCTTAAGGCTGATGCCCGGCAAGTTACGCTCGAGATGGACAGGACCTTACACGATCGCACATGTTTACAATCACGGGGCACTGGAGCTAGAGAACCCAAAGGATGGTCATCGGTTCAAGGTTAATGGACAGCGAGTTAAGCACTACCATGGAGAGATTGACACCACTACTGATGAGATTGACCTAAACGAGCCTCCGGACACATAGAGGAGGTAGTGTCGAGCCAACGACGTTAAACAAAGGCGCTCGCAGGGAGGCAGCCCTGCACTATCTGCATTTCAGTTTTCATCATTTATTTTACTATGTTTTGAGTCTTTATTGTCACATTGTACCTTGGGAAGGAAGATGATTTTCATGCAGGGGCAGAGGCGGACGTATCCAAGATATTGCATAAGACTGCATCCAACGTGAGTAGTTCACACCTTGAATAAATTGTGTCAAGAAACATGAGCGTTTAAAGATTCTGTCACAAAGACTTACGAGTCTAAGGAGGTTGGGTTTTAAGTGAGACCATTGTGACTCCTCCAACCTCCTGGGAATCCTTTATTCGTCTTAATGTCATTGACACAGACCTTTCATTTGGTGACGAACTCACGTTGCGATGCAAGCTTCGATGGTGCTCTCTTCGAGGACTCATAGGAGAATACTCAGTTATTTCTGATCGTCACGCACGCACGAGGGAAGTGCCTGTCCAACGTTACTCTCTTCTTATTTCCCTTATATTTATTGCATGCATTGTGAGTCTAGATTTGAGTCGTGCCGTGAGGACACGGCTTATTTCAAAAGTGTGGGGTGGGAGAGTCAGTCATTGTGTCAGCACGTTTATTTCTTACACATGCATAGAGTCAGCACGTTTCCCTTAAAATTTTAAGTTTTTTGAGGTTTGGATTGCCTTCTATTTCCTAGATATGCGGTATTGAACTTTGATGATGTGAAATAGATAGAGCCGATTACATGCATTTCTCTTGTGAAATCTGAATTGTGTGACTTCATGTGAACTTAACCCTCTGCGTGTCCTTGTGAGTTGAGATAAATAGGGATGTGGAGTTGATAGAAACGTCCTAGAAAGGCTTGACAAAGCACTCAAAGGACCGAACTTCGAACTATATGGTTATATGGATTTCGTGGAGGCTAGCACTTCGAGGCTTATTGGTCCAGAGTTGACTCCGCCGTTGCAGCATTTATGCAGAAGGCGGGACGGGAAAACAGACCGTCCTATCTCTAGTCCGAAGTAGCCGGGAAAAGAGGTGAGCGACCCTCATCTTGACTCGCGTGAAAACGACAAGGATGAGAAAGAGCGGGGAGGTATTTTCATATGCTCTCGGGCGATGATTGGACCTCTCAAAAGTGAAGGAATCATGGACAAGCAATTCACATCAAAGGAGCAAAGCTCAAGAAAAATCAGCCAAAATGTGAAATTCCACACGAAACAAAAGTGAAGTTCACCACTGTCATATCAAAGGCCGAAGGCCAAACTCACTACAAAAGCTGTCCAACCAAAGCAAAAAGAACTCAAGCGCCTTAAAACTCGAACAAATCACGTGCAAGAAAAAGCAATGAAGTATAACCATATAGCAAGAGTTCAGAACCGAGAGTGTAGATCATGGGTCTAAATAGGACTATCTCCCACTCATCCGAATTGGGTTGCATCTCGGCTCAAAGGTAGCATGTATCAAGTTATTTCCATGTTTGAACATAATACTTTTAGTAACGGTTGAGTTATGCATGGAAAGGTGAAGTCTAGATTAACAACTCATATGCATATCTAGGATGCCGATGGCATTGTGGTGTTTCAGTTACTTTCCTCTTATGACCTAGACCTTGTTCGGGACGAACAAGTTTAAGTGTGGGGTGGTTTGATGAGCCGTATTTATACGACTCATCGAGTCAGCAATTCCCACCAAATTCGACACTTTGTCATATGAACATTTGCTTGTTAAGTGCTATGTGGTATTTCAGGTATTTTGGAGGGTCTAGGAGGAAACGCACTTAAAGACTGGCATTCTAGGCCAAAAACATCACAAAGCATCTTTCGCCCTAGCATCACCCGAGCAGCGTCCAAGGCCCCGGCCGAGCAGTTCAACGCTGAAATCAAGTCGCTCAATCAGACGGACTCCGATGACAGATCTGACTCGACCAAAGTGATCAAAATAGCAAATTAGTCGGAGGATGTCACTAAACCAAGGAGAACGCCCGAGCAGATTGGCAGTTGGCCCAATTACGAGCCGTTGAATCGGACCGTTGAAGGAATCCTCGACCAAAGTAAGCTAATAGGCGATTCTGACTCGACCATTAGTCTTACAATGGTCATAATACGGGGACAAGAGCATAATATTACTGTCTCATGGCAAAGTCGTTTGGAGGCCCCGTTGGCGAGTGCACAGAATGGACACGTTGCAAGAATCCTCGGACCAAAATCGTCATATCAAAATTCTGGCTCGACCAATAGTCTTAGAATGTGCCAAATATGTGGACATGTGAATAATACTACCGAGTCAAGGCAAAGAAATCTAGGGGCCAGAATGTGTGCCCAAGGCACTAAGAGGGATTCATAGTCAAAGAGACATAATCTAGAAGCTGGCCATGGAAGTCAGAGACAAAAGGGAGGGGCAGCCATCAAGAAACCAAACTATTTTGACCCCAACGTCCCTCCTTGCCATTGTCAAAGTCTTGGACTCCATATGTCAAAAGAAGATGTCACAAGTCCAACTTAGGTACAACTTTTGACTTCATTGCCACAAGGGGAGCGTCTTGCATTTGCATATGAAGGAGGAGCAGGGCTGGGCTCTATATAAGGAGAGCCAAATCTCAGAAACAACACACACCAAAAAATCAGATCCATCTCTCATTTGGAGTTTCTCTCCCTAGTCCTTCATTTCGGCAATAGTTAGCATTTCCTTTTCTTTCTTGTCAAATCCTTTACTTTCATGTATTGCTATTGTATTCTCTTCATGAATACTAGTAGCTAAACCCCCTATTCGGTTTAGGGTTTCACATTTGTGAACACATTTTGAGACATTCGCACTTAATGTTATTTTACATTTCGCTAGTCCTTGTGCTTATTCCCACGGATCAAATTGCGAGACTAAGTGGATGTTTTGCCACAAAGCTTAGTTGAGCAAATGATCCTTATAGTTATCATTTACCGGATGCCTTGCAGCAATGGTAGATAGTAACATCTAGATTGAATAACACCATGCCAAGCTTAGTTGTGGAGTACCACCTTTGTCGGGGTACTAGGGTGTCACCTTTGTCGGGACACCACATAACACCGTGGCGGGTTATTTGATCTAGGAAAGGACTAGAAGCCCAAAACCTTCGTCAAGCTTAGTTGTGGAGTATCACCTTTGTCGGGATACTAGGGTGTCACCTTTGCCGGGACACCACATAACACCTTGACTGGTTTAGGGTGTGGAGTATCACCTTTGCCGGGATATTAGGGTGTTACCTTTGTCGGAACACCACACTTGGAAATGTAGAATAGATCATTTGATGTCTATGATAAATGTTCCACAAGTGAGACCCTAGACTGAATATTTACTCTCATTGAATCTACTCTTTTGTCATTTACTTTTGCACTAGTTTAAAACCATTTACAAAACCCCAACTGTTTTACTTTTCTTATTGCTTTTCAAGAACAACAAGTAACCATACTAACTCCCTTGGGTTCGACCCTTGCTTATCGCTGCACTAACCCATAGCCAAGAGCAAGGAAATTATAAATTCAAATTTGCAGGTACCGACGACGCCTGTCAGGAGACTCAGTGAATAATTAATACACTCAATTACAATAACCATACTCATAAGCACATGTCCACAATCACATACTCCAAGTTTCACATCACAATAATAACATATGCAATAATGCGTGAATGCATGAATGCGTGCAATGCAACCCTCAATGGCAGTCGTCACTGCCGGTCCGCCGGACCCTGTCACGAGCGAGCTGAGCCACAGCAGAAAAACCACAACTGTGCTGAGCCTCGCCGGAATAAACCACGAGCGTGCTGAGCCACGTCAGAATAACCACAAACGGGCTGAGCTATGCCAGGAGAACCACGAGCGGGCTGGACCACGCCAGAATAACCACAAACGGGCCGAGCCACGCCAGAATCTCATCTCATGTCAATATGATGCATGTCGTGTATGCAATGATGCACATATACATGTCAAAGTACTCCACATAAATCACGTAATCATATCATTCAACCACACGTCAATACACACCACTTGTATTTAACGTCTTCGCAAGACGAGTGGTTTCGTGTTCACACCTTCATAATCACCCAAACAATTCAATATCACATGTCATATAAATAACGTATCATAATTAAGCATATTAACCACTCACAGTTCTCCAGCTCAATGCGATACTCAAATGCACAAGTGCCGCCAATCCGCCTAACCCAATCTACGATTTATGTCACCTAAACCAAATAACATGTCAATATAAAAATCCAACAAAACCCCATCTTCTCCATGTCATCTGACCTGCTCTATTTATTCTGATCTTAAGTTGCCACATATCATTAGTTTATCTAGTACTACGAATTAAACTATATCATGATTTATGTTAACACGTCGGAATAGTTTAAGTCGATACTATCATTCATGCTGTTGTTTCCTATGCAACCCATTTGTTTTAAACGTTACAAATTTAATGACATCTCACAGTGATAGTAAAAATTAATATTTTAATCTCTTTTGCGACCCATGAATTTCATAAATACATACATGCATTAGACCTAGCTTACATCAATTCAAACCACAGACTCCATAAGTAATTCATCTTCGCCATCCGACATATGAGTCAATATACAACCAACCAAAATACATGTTTTGAGGAAAGCTCATGATCATGCTTACTCACCTGGCTACTCCAATCGGTCCTAGTTTGTACCGTCGCCTGCCTCAAGTTTTTTTTTTTTTTGTTCTCTCCTAAACCCTAATTCATATATCTATATTTATATAGATGTTGATTGATAAAATTCTCCTAATTCTTCTCGACCACCGATAAGCCACACGTCCCTTTTTTTTTTCTTCCATTATTATTCCCCTATTTTTGTTTTGACCCAACAATTTTAGTCAACAAAATTAATTTGTTTCTATAATTACTCACTTGATTTAAGTTATCATTTAAATCATACTAATATTATTTTAAATTAGGGATATTACATTCTACCCTCCTTAAAAAAATTCGTCCCCGAATTTTAAAGTGTCTTACATTATCATGACTATCACCACCTCTGTCAAAATTACTATCACTAGCATTTTGGGAAGCGCCCCTACTACGAACACAAGCTGACATACGGGAGTTTGGTGGCATCACAACCTATATGAAAGAATTTGTACCGATACGAATTAAGAATTCAAGCGGAAGACATAACTGATCAAAAGGAATTTTCCCTAAAGGTCCTAGCAGAACGTTGTTTATGGCGGTGGCGCGCTTCACTACCATAATCAAAATTCTACCAAGTCCTAGCTCCGTGTACTATAGGGACCGACCTAAGCTCCTGATACCAACTTTGTCACGACCCAAAATCTAAGCCGAGACCGGCACTTGACCCATTGCCAAGCAAGCCTCTCACTTACTTCAAACCCGAATACTCACTCTCGCATACGTGCATTTTAAGTAACATAGCCAAATGAAATAGATAACTGGAAATATATTATAACAAGTGTCACTACTAACATCCTACCCAAAGTACAACGGAGCGACATGTCTAACAGAAAACGGAATAACTAGATAAAATACAATAACTCCAACGGAATGACTGGTTGTGTGGCACCATACGTGAAAAGAAACGTCCTCGAAAAGATGATAGATAACTCCTGACTTAGCAATTCACTTATCTGAAAAAGATGGGGGAAGAGGGGGGTGAGTCTGGGGAGACTCAGTGAATAATTAATACACTCAATTACAATAACCATACTCATAAGCACATGTCCACAATCACATACTCCAAGTTTCACATCACAATAATAACATATGCAATAATGCGTGAATGCATGAATGCGTGCAATGCAACCCTCAATGGCAGTCGTCACTGCCGGTCCGCCGGACCCTGTCACGAGCGAGCTGAGCCACAGCAGAAAAACCACAACTGTGCTGAGCCTCGCCGGAATAAACCACGAGCGTGCTGAGCCACGTCAGAATAACCACAAACGGGCTGAGCTACGCCAGGAGAACCACGAGCGGGCTGGACCACGCCAGAATAACCACAAACGGGCCGAGCCACGCCAGAATCTCATCTCATGTCAATATGATGCATGTCGTGTATGCAATGATGCACATATACATGTCAAAGTACTCCACATAAATCACGTAATCATATCATTCAACCACACGTCAATACACACCACTTGTATTTAACGTCTTCGCAAGACGAGTGGTTTCGTGTTCACACCTTCATAATCACCCAAACAATTCAATATCACATGTCATATAAATAACGTATCATAATTAAGCATATTAACCACTCACAGTTCTCCAGCTCAATGCGATACTCAAATGCACAAGTGCCGCCAATCCGCCTAACCCAATCTACGATTTATGTCACCTAAACCAAATAACATGTCAATATAAAAATCCAACAAAACCCCATCTTCTCCATGTCATCTGACCTGCTCTATTTATTCTGATCTTAAGTTGCCACATATCATTAGTTTATCTAGTACTACGAATTAAACTATATCATGATTTATGTTAACACGTCGGAATAGTTTAAGTCGATACTATCATTCATGCTGTTGTTTCCTATGCAACCCATTTGTTTTAAACGTTACAAATTTAATGACATCTCACAGTGATAGTAAAAATTAATATTTTAATCTCTTTTGCGACCCATGAATTTCATAAATACATACATGCATTAGACCTAGCTTACATCAATTCAAACCACAGACTCCATAAGTAATTCATCTTCGCCATCCGACATATGAGTCAATATACAACCAACCAAAATACATGTTTTGAGGAAAGCTCATGATCATGCTTACTCACCTGGCTACTCCAATCGGTCCTAGTTTGTACCGTCGCCTGCCTCAAGTTTTTTTTTTGTTCTCTCCTAAACCCTAATTCATATATCTATATTTATATAGATGTTGATTGATAAAATTCTCCTAATTCTTCTCGACCACCGATAAGCCACACGTCCCTTTTTTTTTTCTTCCATTATTATTCCCCTATTTTTGTTTTGACCCAACAATTTTAGTCAACAAAATTAATTTGTTTCTATAATTACTCACTTGATTTAAGTTATCATTTAAATCATACTAATATTATTTTAAATTAGGGATATCATACTTCCAAAGGGTAGTTGAAGAGTTTATTTGCTCTTTTGAGTGGGATAAGGAGGGGGAGGGAGAAGATAGGGAATTCTCTTGGAAATTTGTCTTGGGAGGAAGGGAGATTAAGATTAAGGAGAGTATTATCCGGGAATGGCTGGGATTCCCTCCTCATGATGCTATAGCCCGGAAATTCACTGAGCATGAGCAGTGCAGATTTTGGAAGAGGATTTCGGGGTGGAATGAGTGGTTCGTATCATCCTACAACTCTTCGGCGATCACCGACCCGGTGTGGAAGATTATTGATGAGCCGTATTTATACGACTCATCGAGTCAACAAATCCCACCATTTCCGACACTTTATTATGCGAACAAGTTACTTTTAGTATTGTTTTGCATTTCAGGTGCTTCGGAAGCTCTAGGAGGAAACGCGCTTAAAAGATGGCTTTCTGGGCTAAAAACATCACAAGGAGTCGAGCTGACCAACACTTAACTCAAGTTGCTTGGGCAAACGAGCTGATCTGACGAATCCACTTCGAGCAAAGTGATCAAAATGGAAAATAAGGTGGTCAATGTCGAAGAACCAAAGAAAACGCTCGAGCAGATTGGCAGTTGGCTCAATTCCAAAGGTCTTGCGCGCGCTGATAGGCACCGAAATCAAGTCGCTCGACCAGACGGACTCCTATGACAAATCCGACTCGACCAAGTTGCTCAAAATTGAAAACTAGTCGGACAATGTCACCAAGCCAAGGAGAACGCACGAGTGGAATGGCCCAGGCGCAGCCAAGCAGAGTTCCAGGCCAGCGCCCGAAGGCCCTGTCGAGCAGACCAGCGCTGAATCCAAGTTGCTCGACCAAAAGAATGAATCTAGCAAATATGGCTCGACCAAAGTGATCTAAATGACAAATGACTTGGACGACATCACTTTCCAGACAAAACGCACGAGCGAGATTGGCCGAGATGAGAAAAACGACGATTTAAGGCCCCTCGCGTTGGGCCAAGTCAGTGGGCTCGAGTGAGGCGGTTTAGAGGCCTCCATGAAGTTCCCAGCAGGTTCTGGAAGGCCCTAGAAGGCGCTGGAAGAGTTGCACAAGAAGTCAACTTGAAGATCAGGCAAAGTCGGTTTTAGGACATGTTTCCTAAAATCGTTTATGGGTCAAACTCAATTTGGAAACTTCGAAGCCCCATTCTACACTATAAATACAGCCTCTCCTCAACCTTTCAAAGCATCCTACAACATCCCATCATCCCAAATTTGAGCTCTCCATTCTTGATCACTCCGGCCCGGTTTCTCCTCCTTCGTTCGGCAATAGAGAAGACATTCTTTCTTCCTTTATTTTTGTATTCTGTTTTCATGGCCATGTGTAGCTAAGTGCTTTATTCGGGCTAGGGTTTTATACATTGTGACTATTGTTTGAGACTTCGTTCTTAATGCTATTCATGTTTTACTAATTCTCGTGCCTATATTGCGAATTATTGCTAGACTAGGTGGATGCTTTGTCGCAAAGCTTAGTTGATCAATATTTCTATCATTATTATCTGCTTAATACTTTGTCGTTTGGGTAGATAGCACATCTAGGTTAAATAACACCTTTGTCGGGTTGTTTAATTTAGGAGAGAATTAGAATCCTTTCACCTTTGTCGGGTTAGGTTGTGGCATAACACCTTTGTCGGGTTATTCGGGAAGTCACCTTTGTCGGGACGACCACACTTAGAAACACTGAATTAGATCGTTAGTAGTCAAGGATAACAAGCCACAATAGAAACCTTAGTCTGAATATTCCCTCTGATTGTCATATCTCGTTTATTTCCTAGTTTACACTTGTTTCCAAATCTCTTACAAACCCAATTATTTCCTTTTTACAGAACAACAAGTAACCATCTAGCTCCCTAGGGTTCGACCCTTGCTTACCGTTGTACTAACCCATAGCCAATAGCAAGGAATTATAAATATTAAATTTGCAGGTACCGACGACGTCTGTCAAATTTTGGCGCCGTTGCCGGGGAGCTACGCACGGTGAATTTTATTCTTTCAATTTTTGGTTTATTTCTTTTTTTGTTTATTTCGTATTTCTTGCTATTCGGTGAATTCTCCTAGTTCGTTATTTTCAACTGCCTTGTTTTCCGATTTCCGATTATTTCGATTTCAATTTCTAGCTTTTAGAGTGTTCCGTCACCAAGACTTATGAGTCTAAGGAGATTGGGTTTTAAGTGAGACCGCTGTGACTCCTCCAATCTCCTGGGGACCCTTTGTTGCTAGTCTGTTCTTGTTATTCGGCGCTTGATATTCGGTGCTTGCTATTCTCGTAACATGTCTCACGCAGGCAGTGTAGTTGGTGGCAATAGTCACAATGAAGAAGTAGCACAGGTTGTCCGAAACTGAGAAGGAGTGCTGCCACAACAACAGGGACCGATGGTCCAGAATGGAGAGATCCGGGGGGCTATCCCGGGACAATTTCAACAACAACCAATCCAACCACAACCGTACCAGCAATACCCACAATATCCACCCCCATATCAACAGTACCCACCACCTCCATATCCACAGTATCCACAATCGCCCTACCCACAATACCCACAACAACCATACCCACCACCTCAGAGACCTCCACGCCAGCCAGTAGTTAGAGATGATGATGAGGAGTACGAAAATGAAGGACCTACAATGGGCGAGCTCTCGGTCCCAAACTTCAAGGACCAGTCATGGTGCATCTACGAAGGACCAGACCTCGCCGCTATAACAGTCAGCACCTCAGTCGTTCATCATCTGCCCAAGTTCTCTGGAACCAAGGGAGAGTCGGCCACATCTCACCTGACACGCTATCACGGGATATTCTTGAACCTAAAGCCATACGGAGTCGACGTCGATGACTTCAAACTGAAGGCATTCTACTTCTCACTTACAGACGCTGCTACAGATTGGTTCTTATCCTTGCCCTCTGGTAGTATATACACATGGGAGCAGATGCAGAGGCAGTTCGTCAGCAAGTACTATCCAGCAGAGCGTGCAATGCAAGTCCGGAGACAGTTGCAAGAGCTCAAGCAAGGCCCAAACGAGAACATGTATGAGTACGTGGAAAAATTCAATGCCTTGGAGAAGAGCTGCTGCAACCTTGAGCTCCCAGAGAAATTAGTCGTCGAGTATATGCTAGATGGAATTCGCAGACTGGATAGGAAACTACTAGAGGCCCCAGCTGGAGGCAACCTCATGAACCTGACCCCAGCCAGAGTCCGACAGAAGATACAAGAAGTGGCAGAAAGTGAGTGGTTCCAGGATGAATCTATGAAAGAGGACGAGTATGCCCGAACAAGAAACGTGTCAAAAGTTGAACCCTCAGTCAGTGCCATGGCCAAACAGATCAAGGAGCTTAAGGACATGATGCAGCATGTGATTAGGAGGCAACCAGTCCAGACTAAGCCATGCGGCTTTTGTGAAGCTACAGATCACAAGACAGACGAGTGCCCTACCTTAGTGGAAGACGACCAGGCTGAGGTCAATGCCGTAGGAGATTATCAGGGTTATAGCAACCGGCCAGGGCCAGTGCGACAATATGGCGCAGCCACGACTAATCAAGGAGTCAACGGACAGCCCTGGAAGAGCAACAATCAGCAGCATCAGGCCCAGAGAGAGCCAGCACGACAGGGTGCGCCTCAGCAGACCCAGCAGCCCTACCAGCACCCGCATCATCAGTTTCGGCAGAATGCGCCTGGACAGTATCAGCAGAGAGGGCCGAACAATAATCAGGCAGGTCCGAGTAATCACGGCTCCAACAAGTCTCTTGAAGAGATGATGAAAGAACTGACAACAACTGTGACCCAGCACATGGCCAAGACCGACGGAGAAATAACCGACTTACAGAAACAGATGTCCCAGATGGCCACAACAGTCTCAAGGCTCGAAGACAACACAGGAAGACACCCATCACAGACAGTGCAGAATCCGAGAGGGAATGTCAGCATGGTGGAAGTAGTGGACGTAGACCCAGCCTTAAAGGAGTCTGCTTATTGGGTGAACAAGATGCTCAACACGAAGGCAAGGGATAGCGAGGACGAGCCTAACTCAGATTACACCAGGCCTACAGAAGACTTCGGCCTGCTAGCATCCGAAGAAGAATCGGCTGAAACACTCAGCCCAGACACGCTCAAGGCATCCGAGCCAGGCCCGGTCCTCGTGGCCGAAAAGTCCAAAACTCACGGTTCTTCATGTGCCATGCAGGTAGCTGCCCCCGAAGGCTGTATGACCGACAAGGACGAGCTGGAAGATAGGTTGGAGACAAGGCCTTAGCAGAACGGCCCCATAATGGACCACCCACTCACTACGAGCCATGAGGCACCGCCAGGAAAGACTAAGGACCCAGGTGCCTTCACGGTCACCTGTGGTATTGGTGAGGCTCAGATACATCACTGCTTAATTGATTTGGGTGCTGCTGTTAATGTCATGCCTTATTCCTTATATTGCTCGTTAAAACTTGGCCCGTTGTAACCGCTTAAACTGTTAATAGAACTGGGGGATAAGTCATGTACTCGGCCTAATGTGGTCTGCTTGAAAAATTAACCCTCCGAGTAGGAGACCTTTTTGTTCCTGCAGATTTCTATGTCTTGCAGATGGGCGATGCTAGAGACGACAAACCGCCAGCACTGATTTTGGGGCGACCATTCCTTCACACCACCAAGACCAAGATTGACATGGGCAAAGGCTTACTGTCACTAGCATTTGGTGGAAAGACATCAGATTTCTATGTCTATGAGGATGCTGACCGTCCATGCACGAGGAAACCGCCAGACATTGTGCACACATCAGATTTCGGTGCCCTAGTTCCGGACCTACCAGAGCAGACCGTACATACAATTGGGCCAGCGGCTATGGCCAAGATGTCCTCACCATCTCGGGAATATGTGAAGGCTAAGCCGCCCGATCAATGGAGAGCAAACCCGAGCACGTCGTTTCCTGAGGATTTCGGGCAAATTGAAGGAGTCGCTGGAGCAAAGTATGACCTCACACGTCCATGGGATCCTAACTTGTGATCCCTAAAGAGGTAACGTCGAGCCAACGACGTAAAACAAAGGCGCTCGCAGGGAGGCAGCCCGGCACTTTTATCGTTTTTTTTCCAGCTTATTCTTTTATTTTGTTTTCTGTTTATTTGAGTCTTGAGTCATATTCATCACATTGTACCTTGGGAAGGAAGATGATTTTCATGCAGGGGCAGAGGCGGACGTATCCAAGATATTGCATAAGACTGCATCCAACGTGAGTAGTTCACACCTTGAATAAATTGTGTCAAGAAACATGAGCGTTTAAAGATTCTGTCACAAAGACTTACGAGTCTAAGGAGGTTGGGTTTTAAGTGAGACCATTGTGACTCCTCCAACCTCCTGGGAATCCTTTATTCGTCTTAATGTCATTGACACAGACCTTTCATTTGGTGACGAACTCACGTTGCGATGCAAGCTTCGATGGTGCTCTCTTCGAGGACTCATAGGAGAATACTCAGTTATTTCTGATCGTCACACACGCACGAGGGAAGTGCCTGTCCAACGTTACTCTCTTCTTATTTCCCTTATATTTATTGCATGCATTGTGAGTCTAGATTTGAGTCGTGCCGTGAGGACACGGCTTATTTCAAAAGTGTGGGGTGGGAGAGTCAGTCATCGAGTCAGCACGTTTACTTTCCTGCACCTGCACAGAGTCAGCACGTCTCCCGTAATTTTTTAAAATTTTTGTACATGTTTCTTCTCTATTTCCTAGATTTGCGGTATTGAATGCTGATAATGTGAAATAGATAGAGCCGATTACATGCATGTCTTTAGTGAAATTTGACTTGTGCGGTTACATGAGATCTTAACCCATTGCGTGCCTTTGTTAGTTGAGATAAACAGGGATGTGGAGTTGATAGAAACGTCCTAGAGAGACTTGACAGAGCATTCAAAGGACCGAATTCAAGTTATATGGTTATGTGGATTTCGTGGAGGCTAGCACTTCGAAGCGACATGGTTACGAGTCTGCTCTGCCACTGCGGTACTTCTGCGATTGGTTGGGACGGGAATACATCACACCATCCAAACTCTAGCCCAAGTAGCCGGGAAAATAGACGAGCGACCCTCGGCTTGACTCGCGTCAAAAGGACAAAGATGAGTGAGAGCAAGTAGGTTCGAGCAAGTCACAATCCGAAGCACAAAGAAATAAATTCATCAAATTGTGAAATCTTACACCAAAACAAAGTGAAATGTGCCCCATTGATACATCGAACCGAATCACTACAAGCTGTCCGAAAAGCACTCAAGCACCTTGAAGCTCGAATCAATCACGTGCAAGAAAAAGCAATGAAGTATAACCATATAGCGAGAATCCGGGATCGCGAGTGCAGATCATGGGCCTAAGAGGACTATCTCCCATTCATCCAAATTGGTTTGCATCTCGGCTCAAAGGTAACACGTATCAATTACTTCCATGTTTGAGCGCAAGACTTTTAGTAACGAGATATGCATGGAAAAGTGAAGTCTAGATTAGCAAGTCATATTCATGTAGCAATATATAGGATACCGAAGTATTGTGATGTTACATTTATTTTCCTCTTATGACCTAGTTCTTGTTCGGGACGAACAAGTTTAAGTGTGGGGTGGTTGGATGAGCCGTATTTATACGACTCATCGAGTCAACAAATCCCACCATTTCCGACACTTTATTATGCGAACAAGTTACTTTTAGTATTGTTTTGCATTTCAGGTGCTTCGGAAGCTCTAGGAGGAAACGCGCTTAAAAGATGGCTTTCTGGGCTAAAAACATCACAAGGAGTCGAGCTGACCAACACTTAACTCAAGTTGCTCGGGCAAACGAGCTGATCTGACGAATCCACTTCGAGCAAAGTGATCAAAATGGAAAATAAGGTGGTCAATGTCGAAGAACCAAAGAAAACGCCCGAGCAGATTGGCAGTTGGCTCAATTCCAAAGGTCTTGCGCGCGCTGATAGGCACCGAAATCAAGTCGCTCGACCGGACGGACTCCGGTGACAAATCCAACTCGACCAAGTTGCTCAAAATGGAAAACTAGTCCGACAATGTCACCAAGCCAAGGAGAACGCACCAGTGGAATGGCCCAGGCGCAGCCAAGCAGAGTTCCAGGCCAGCGCCCGAAGGCCCTGTCGAGCAGACCAGCGCTGAATTCAAGTTGCTCGACCACACGAACGAATCTAGCAAATATGGCTCGACCAAAGTGATCTAAATGACAAATGACTTGGACGACATCACTTTCCAGACAAAACGCACGAGCGGGATTGGCCGAGATGAGCAAAACGACGATTTAAGGCTCCGCGCGTTGGGCCAAGTCAGTGGGCTCGAGTGAGGCGGTTTAGAGGCCTCCATGAAGTTCCCAGCAGGTTCTGGAAGGCCCTAGAAGGCACTGGAAGAGTTGCACAAGAAGTCAACTTGAAGATCAAGCAAAGTCGGTTTTAGGACATGTTTCCTAAAATCGTTTATGGGCCAAACTCAATTTGGAAACTTCGAAGCCCCATTCTACACTATAAATACAGCATCTCCTCAACCTTTCAAAGCATCCTACAACATCCCATCATCCCAAATTCGAGCTCTCCATTCTTCATCACTCCGGCCCGGTTTCTCCTCCTTCGTTCGGCAATAGAGAAGACATTCTTTCTTCCTTTATTTTTGTATTCTGTTTTCATGGCCATGTGTAGCTAAGTCCTTTATTCGGGCTAGGGTTTTATACATTGTGACTATTGTTTGAGACTTCGTTCTTAATGCTATTCATGTTTTACTAATTCTCGTGCCTATATTGCGAATTATTGCTAGACTAGGTGGATGCTTTGTCGCAAAGCTTAGTTGATCAATATTTCTATCATTATTATCTGCTTAATACTTTGTCGTTTGGGTAGATAGCACATCTAGGTTAAATAACACCTTTGTCGGGTTGTTTAATTTAGGAGAGAATTAGAATCCTTTCACCTTTGTCGGGTTAGGTTGTGGCATAACACCTTTGTCGGGTTATTCGGGAAGTCACCTTTGTCGGGACGACCACACTTAGAAACACTGAATTAGATCGTTAGTAGTCAAGGATAACAAGCCACAATAGAAACCTTAGTCTGAATATTCCCTCTGATTGTCATATCTCGTTTATTTCCTAGTTTACACTTGTTTCCAAATCTCTTACAAACCCAATTATTTCCTTTTTACAGAACAACAAGTAACCATCTAGCTCCCTAGGGTTCGACCCTTGCTTACCGTTGTACTAACCCATAGCCAATAGCAAGGAATTATAAATATTAAATTTGCAGGTACCGACGACGTCTGTCAAATTTTGGCGCCGTTGCCGGGGAGCTACGCACGGTGAATTTTATTCTTTCAATTTTTGGTTTATTTCTTTTTTCGTTTATTTCGTCTTTCTTGCTATTCGGTGAATTCTCCTAGTTCGTTATTTTCAACTGCCTTGTTTTCCGATTTCCGATTATTTCGATTTCAATTTCTAGCTTTTAGAGTGTTCCGTCACCAAGACTTATGAGTCTAAGGAGATTGGGTTTTAAGTGAGACCGCTGTGACTCCTCCAATCTCCTGGGGACCCTTTGTTGCTAGTCTGTTCTTGTTATTCGGCGCTTGATATTCGGTGCTTGCTATTCTCGTAACATGTCTCACGCAGGCAGTGTAGTTGGTGGCAATAGTCACAATGAAGAAGTAGCACAGGTTGTCCGAAACTGAGAAGGAGTGCTGCCACAACAACAGGGACCGATGGTCCAGAATGGAGAGATCCGGGGGGCTATCCCGGGACAATTTCAACAACAACCAATCCAACCACAACCGTACCAGCAATACCCACAATATCCACCCCCATATCAACAGTACCCACCACCTCCATATCCACAGTATCCACAATCGCCCTACCCACAATACCCACCACTACCATACCTTCCACAACAACCATACCCACCACCTCAGAGACCTCCACGCCAGCCAGTAGTTAGAGATGATGATGAGGAGTACGAAAATGAAGGACCTACAATGGGCGAGCTCTCGGTCCCAAACTTCAAGGACCAGTCATGGTGCATCTACGAAGGACCAGACCTCGCCGCTATAACAGTCAGCACCTCAGTCGTTCATCATCTGCCCAAGTTCTCTGGAACCAAGGGAGAGTCGGCCACATCTCACCTGACACGCTATCACGGGATATTCTTGAACCTAAAGCCATACGGAGTCGACGTCGATGACTTCAAACTGAAGGGATTCTACTTCTCACTTACAGACGCTGCTACAGATTGGTTCTTATCCTTGCCCTCTGGTAGTATATACACATGGGAGCAGATGCAGAGGCAGTTCGTCAGCAAGTACTATCCAGCAGAGCGTGCAATGCAAGTCCGGAGACAGTTGCAAGAGCTCAAGCAAGGCCCAAACGAGAACATGTATGAGTACGTGGAAAAATTCAATGCCTTGGAGAAGAGCTGCTGCAACCTTGAGCTCCCAGAGAAATTAGTCGTCGAGTATATGCTAGATGGAATTCGCAGACTGGATAGGAAACTACTAGAGGCCCCAGCTGGAGGCAACCTCATGAACCTGACCCCAGCCAGAGTCCGACAGAAGATACAAGAAGTGGCAGAAAGTGAGTGGTTCCAGGATGAATCTATGAAAGAGGACGAGTATGCCCGAACAAGAAACGTGTCAAAAGTTGAACCCTCAGTCAGTGCCATGGCCAAACAGATCAAGGAGCTTAAGGACATGATGCAGCATGTGATTAGGAGGCAACCAGTCCAGACTAAGCCATGCGGCTTTTGTGAAGCTACAGATCACAAGACAGACGAGTGCCCTACCTTAGTGGAAGACGACCAGGCTGAGGTCAATGCCGTAGGAGATTATCAGGGTTATAGCAACCGGCCAGGGCCAGTGCGACAATATGGCGCAGCCACGACTAATCAAGGAGTCAACGGACAGCCCTGGAAGAGCAACAATCAGCAGCATCAGGCCCAGAGAGTGCCAGCACGACAGGGTGCGCCTCAGCAGACCCAGCAGCCCTACCAGCACCCGCATCATCAGTTTCGGCAGAATGCGCCTGGACAGTATCAGCAGAGAGGGCCGAACAATAATCAGGCAGGTCCGAGTAATCACGGCTCCAACAAGTCTCTTGAAGAGATGATGAAAGAACTGACAACAACTGTGACCCAGCACATGGCCAAGACCGACGGAGAAATAACCGACTTACAGAAACATATGTCCCAGATGGCCACAACAGTCTCAAGGCTCGAAGACAACACAGGAAGACACCCATCACAGACAGTGCAGAATCCGAGAGGGAATGTCAGCATGGTGGAAGTAGTGGACGTAGACCCAGCCTTAAAGGAGTCTGCTTATTGGGTGAACAAGATGCTCAACACGAAGGCAAGGGATAGCGAGGACGAGCCTAACTCAGATTACACCAGGCCTACAGAAGACTTCGGCCTGCTAGCATCCGAAGAAGAATCGGCTGAAACACTCAGCCCAGACACGCTCAAGGCATCCGAGCCAGGCCCGGTCCTCGTGGCCGAAAAGTCCAAAACTCACGGTTCTTCATGTGCCATGCAGGTAGCTGCCCCCGAAGGCTGTATGACCGACAAGGACGAGCTGGAAGATAGGTTGGAGACAAGGCCTTAGCAGAACGGCCCCATAATGGACCACCCACTCACTACGAGCCATGAGGCACCGCCAGGAAAGACTAAGGACCCAGGTGCCTTCACGGTCACCTGTGGTATTGGTGAGGCTCAGATACATCACTGCTTAATTGATTTGGGTGCTGCTGTTAATGTCATGCCTTATTCCTTATATTGCTCGTTAAAACTTGGCCCGTTGTAACCGCTTAAACTGTTAATAGAACTGGGGGATAAGTCATGTACTCGGCCTAATGTGGTCTGCTTGAAAAATTAACCCTCCGAGTAGGAGACCTTTTTGTTCCTGCAGATTTCTATGTCTTGCAGATGGGCGATGCTAGAGACGACAAACCGCCAGCACTGATTTTGGGGCGACCATTCCTTCACACCACCAAGACCAAGATTGACATGGGCAAAGGCTTACTGTCACTAGCATTTGGTGGAAAGACATCAGATTTCTATGTCTATGAGGATGCTGACCGTCCATGCACGAGGAAACCGCCAGACATTGTGCACACATCAGATTTCGGTGCCCTAGTTCCGGACCTACCAGAGCAGACCGTACATACAATTGGGCCAGCGGCTATGGCCAAGATGTCCTCACCATCTCGGGAATATGTGAAGGCTAAGCCGCCCGATCAATGGAGAGCAAACCCGAGCACGTCGTTTCCTGAGGATTTCGGGCAAATTGAAGGAGTCGCTGGAGCAAAGTATGACCTCACACGTCCATGGGATCCTAACTTGTGATCCCTAAAGAGGTAACGTCGAGCCAACGACGTAAAACAAAGGCGCTCGCAGGGAGGCAGCCCGGCACTTTTATCGTTTTTTTTCCAGCTTATTCTTTTATTTTGTTTTCTGTTTATTTGAGTCTTGAGTCATATTCATCACATTGTACCTTGGGAAGGAAGATGATTTTCATGCAGGGGCAGAGGCGGACGTATCCAAGATATTGCATAAGACTGCATCCAACGTGAGTAGTTCACACCTTGAATAAATTGTGTCAAGAAACATGAGCGTTTAAAGATTCTGTCACAAAGACTTACGAGTCTAAGGAGGTTGGGTTTTAAGTGAGACCATTGTGACTCCTCCAACCTCCTGGGAATCCTTTATTCGTCTTAATGTCATTGACACAGACCTTTCATTTGGTGACGAACTCACGTTGCGATGCAAGCTTCGATGGTGCTCTCTTCGAGGACTCATAGGAGAATACTCAGTTATTTCTGATCGTCACACACGCACGAGGGAAGTGCCTGTCCAACGTTACTCTCTTCTTATTTCCCTTATATTTATTGCATGCATTGTGAGTCTAGATTTGAGTCGTACCGTGAGGACACGGCTTATTTCAAAAGTGTGGGGTGGGAGAGTCAGTCATCGAGTCAGCACGTTTACTTTCCTGCACCTGCACAGAGTCAGCACGTCTCCCGTAATTTTTTAAAATTTTTGTACATGTTTCTTCTCTATTTCCTAGATTTGCGGTATTGAATGCTGATAATGTGAAATAGATAGAGCCGATTACATGCATGTCTTTAGTGAAATTTGACTTGTGCGGTTACATGAGATCTTAACCCATTGCGTGCCTTTGTTAGTTGAGATAAACAGGGATGTGGAGTTGATAGAAACGTCCTAGAGAGACTTGACAGAGCATTCAAAGGACCGAATTCAAGTTATATGGTTATGTGGATTTCGTGGAGGCTAGCACTTCGAAGCGACATGGTTACGAGTCTGCTCTGCCACTGCGGTACTTCTGCGGTTGGTTGGGACGGGAATACATCACACCGTCCAAACTCTAGCCCAAGTAGCCGGGAAAATAGACGAGCGACCCTCGGCTTGACTCGCGTCAAAAGGACAAAGATGAGTGAGAGCAAGTAGGTTCGAGCAAGTCACAATCCGAAGCACAAAGAAATAAATTCATCAAATTGTGAAATCTTACACCAAAACAAAGTGAAATGTGCCCCATTGATACATCGAACCGAATCACTACAAGCTGTCCGAAAAGCACTCAAGCACCTTGAAGCTCGAATCAATCACGTGCAAGAAAAAGCAATGAAGTATAACCATATAGCGAGAATCCGGGATCGCGAGTGCAGATCATGGGCCTAAGAGGACTATCTCCCATTCATCCAAATTGGTTTGCATCTCGGCTCAAAGGTAACACGTATCAATTACTTCCATGTTTGAGCGCAAGACTTTTAGTAACGAGATATGCATGGAAAAGTGAAGTCTAGATTAGCAAGTCATATTCATGTAGCAATATATAGGATGCCGAAGTATTGTGATGTTACATTTATTTTCCTCTTATGACCTAGTTCTTGTTCGGGACGAACAAGTTTAAGTGTGGGGTGGTTGGATGAGCCGTATTTATACGACTCATCGAGTCAACAAATCCCACCATTTTTGACACTTTATTATGCGAACAAGTTACTTTTAGTATTGTTTTGCATTTCAGGTGCTTCGGAAGCTGTAGGAGGAAACGCGCTTAAAAGATGGCTTTCTGGGCTAAAAACATCACAAGGAGTCGAGCTGACCAACACTTAACTCAAGTTGCTCGGGCAAACGAGCTGATCTGACGAATCCACTTCGAGCAAAGTGATCAAAATGGAAAATAAGGTGGTCAATGTCGAAGAACCAAAGAAAACGCCCGAGCAGATTGGTAGTTGGCTCAATTCCAAAGGTCTTGCGCGCGCTGATAGGCACCGAAATCAAGTCGCTCGACCGGACGGACTCCTGTGACAAATCCAACTCGACCAAGTTGCTCAAAATGGAAAACTAGTCCGACAATGTCACCAAGCCAAGGAGAACGCACCAGTGGAATGGCCCAGGCGCAGCCAAGCAGAGTTCCAGGCCAGCGCCCGAAGGCCCTGTCGAGCAGACCAGCGCTGAATTCAAGTTGCTCGACCACACGAACGAATCTAGCAAATATGGCTCGACCAAAGTGATCTAAATGACAAATGACTTGGACGACATCACTTTCCAGACAAAACGCACGAGCGGGATTGGCCGAGATGAGCAAAACGACGATTTAAGGCCCCGCTCGTTGGGCCAAGTCAGTGGGCTCGAGTGAGGCGGTTTAGAGGCCTCCATGAAGTTCCCAGCAGGTTCTGGAAGGCCCTAGAAGGCGCTGGAAGAGTTGCACAAGAAGTCAACTTGAAGATCAAGCAAAGTCGGTTTTAGGACATGTTTCCTAAAATCGTTTATGGGCCAAACTCAATTTGGAAACTTCGAAGCCCCATTCTACACTATAAATACAGCATCTCCTCAACCTTTCAAAGCATCCTACAACATCCCATCATCCCAAATTCGAGCTCTCCATTCTTCATCACTCCGGCCCGGTTTCTCCTCCTTCGTTCGGCAATAGAGAAGACATTCTTTCTTCCTTTATTTTTGTATTCTGTTTTCATGGCCATGTGTAGCTAAGTCCTTTATTCGGGCTAGGGTTTTATACATTGTGACTATTGTTTGAGACTTCGTTCTTAATGCTATTCATGTTTTACTAATTCTCGTGCGTATATTGCGAATTATTGCTAGACTAGGTGGATGCTTTGTCGCAAAGCTTAGTTGATCAATATTTCTATCATTATTATCTGCTTAATACTTTGTCGTTTGGGTAGATAGCACATCTAGGTTAAATAACACCTTTGTCGGGTTGTTTAATTTAGGAGAGAATTAGAATCCTTTCACCTTTGTCGGGTTAGGTTGTGGCATAACACCTTTGTCGGGTTATTCGGGAAGTCACCTTTGTCGGGACGACCACACTTAGAAACACTGAATTAGATCGTTAGTAGTCAAGGATAACAAGTCACAATAGAAACCCTAGTCTGAATATTCCCTCTGATTGTCATATCTCGTTTATTTCCTAGTTTACACTTGTTTCCAAATCTCTTACAAACCCAATTGTTTCCTTTTTACAGAACAACAAGTAACCATCTAGCTCCCTAGGGTTCGACCCTTGCTTACCGCTGTACTAACCCATAGCCAAGAGCAAGGAATTATAAATATTAAATTTGCAGGTACCGACGACGTCTGTCAATTATCCACCACCTCATAGCCATTGGGATAAACACCAGATGGCGAAGGCTAGGGCATTTACCCTCCCCGATATGGACCTCATGTTAGGTATTGATCACGGGGAGGTCATTGATTGGCTTGCTATCCTTGCCACTAAATTTCATGCCATTGTGAAGGAGAGCACGAGGAATCGTTGATGGACCGTATTTATACGATTCATCGAAGTAGTTAAACCCACCAAATTAGACACTTTGTCTTAAGAACTTTCACTTGTTGGTGTCGTTTTGCTTTACAAGCATTTTGAAGGTCTAAAGATGAAACAAGCGTAAAAGAGGAGTTTTGTGCCAAACATGGATCACAAGTCAAAACTGCCCAGCCGGGACCGGAATTCACTACCAGGCTGCGCCGAGAGATCCCAGGCCGAGTGCCCGAGTCCAGCGTCCGGATGTGCTGAGTGCCCAGCCGAGCTGTCTTGCACTAAATTCAAGTTGCTCGGGCAAACCATCTGATCTGACGAATACGCCTCGAGCAAAGTTATCAAAATGGAAAATAAGGTGGACAATGTCGGAAAACCAAGGAGAATGCCCGAGCCGATTGGCAGTTGGCCCAAGTCCAAAGCAAAGGCCCCGCGCGCTGATAAGCACCCAAACCAAGTCGCTCGGCCAGACGAATGGATCTGGAAAATCTGGCTCAACCTAGTTGTTTGGAATGCCCAACAAATCAGTCAATCTCACTTCTCAGACAAAGCGCCCTAGTGGAACCAGCTCAAGCCCGATCAAGGCCAAACTAGGGCAATTCCGGCCGTGTTGGGATTCCGACTAGGTTTCGGGCAAATTCCGGCAAAACGACTTCGACCATTAGGCTTAGAATTGCCTCAGCATTCCAAATCCGCAATCCAAAAGCAAAAGACCTCTGACCAAAATTCCGGCCAACCTCCGGCCAAACTCCGGCCGAGCTCCGATCAGTGCAACAAGGCCAGCCGTGCTCCGATCAAATTCAGGCCAAAACCGACCAAGCTCCGGCCAGCAATTAATGGATGTTGACCTTGGATTTCTTCTACTCTATCCCTTGTAGGAGAAGCCCATACCGGCGGCTTTGGGAAGCCACCTGGCCGGCGGCTTTGGGAGACCATACCGGCTGCTTTGAGAAGAGGACAGCTGGCCGGCGGCTGGACTTTGGGGTGTGCCCATGCCTAGTTGGTTTGCCTCTCTCCCTCGCCTATAAATAGAGAAGCATCCCTCTTGAATCTACATCCATGTAATCTCTCTAGTTTGGATCTTTTGTTACTTCACTCACAAAGTTTGTAAACACTCTACACACGTTTGGGAATCAAAAGCTCCAACTTCTCACTTGTTCTTGAGTTTGATTTCGAAAACCTTACTTTCTTTGTCTTTGATTTTCGAAAACCCTTACCTTTCCTTGCACTTAGCTATGGTATTCACTTCAATGAATATTCGTAGCTAAACTCTTCATTCGGTTAACGGGGTGTGCTTGTATCATAAAAACGTTTTAGACCCTTTTCTTAGTGCTACTATTGTGTTCAAGCTTGTTCTATGTGCTATACATTCGGGTAGAACATACACGGTTGAGTGGATGCTTGAAATGGCAAAGCTTTTCCGTGGAGTTCAACCTCTCTTTAACACCACTTGGTTGATCGGAAATGTGAGATCAAGTGGATGCACTTAGGCTAATATACCTTGAAATGGGGTATTAGTCTAGCTAGAACAAGTGATCTATGTCTTGAAATGGACTAGACGGTGTGGCAAGTGCTTGAAATGGCCTTGTTACATCTTTGAATACTTAGTATGATCATTAGCGGTCAATAATGAACGGAACTATGATACAAGGCCCCTAAACCGAATCCTTTCCTTCAATCAAAACACTAACTCTTCATTCTACTTTCAGTCTCACTATCAACTGCTTAAATTCAGCACCCTTTACATTCAGTCACTAACTTTACTTTTAGTACTTTTATTTTCTGTACCATTACTTTCCGCACTTTTACTTTCATTACAGCAGTTTTCAGCATCAATCAAACATATATTTTGGCACGTATTGCGCTTGAAACACAGCGTGCGACAAACCAAAACGTATGTTGTACGGTTGATATTGAAATCGGTTGTTTCCACAACTTACTTTTCAGTACTAAAATCACAACCAACCCCAACTGTCTTACTTAATTTTCCATTTTCGAAAGAACAACTCTATCCACTAATTCTCTTGGGTTCGACCCCTACTTACCACTTTACTAATCCAATAGTAAGGCCAAAGTAGTGGACTTATAAATTGTAATTTGCAAGCACACGACGACGTGCCGGTCAAATTTTGGCGCCGTTGCCGGGGAATTAGCAATCGGATAATTGTTCTTTCTTTTTCTTAGTGGTCAAACTTGCTTCTGCATAACCATGTCTCGTGCAGGAAGCCACCATGACGATGAGGTCAACGACGAGGTGAACCAGTTCGGCCGAAATGATGAGGAACAACCATATTATGACGATCCGGAGCAACTCATCCGAGACCAAAGAGCTCGGGAAAGGAAGGCCATCCGAAGAAACCAAGGGCAGCCCGAGGTCCGGAATGGAGCTGGCCCAGGGCAGCCCCCTAGACGACCACTACCTCCTCTGAATCAGTAAGTGCCGAGGCAACAGCCCATCAATGAGGAGTACTATGAGGACGAAGTCCTTCGTGAACCAACCATGGGAGAACTCTCGGCCCCAGATTTCAGAAATCAGCCGTGGTGCATATACGAGGGCCATGAACTGGAGAACATTTCTATCAACACATCCGTGGTCCATAATTTGCCCAAGTTCTCAGGAACTCATGGAGAATCTGCGACAACTCATCTCTAACGCTTACATGGCATTTGCCAAAATCTAAAACCCAATGGAGTGAATGTAGAGGACTTCAAATTGAAGGCCTTCTATTTTTCCCTCAATGACTCGGCGAACGACTGGTTCCTTTCATTGCCTTCGGGTAGCATCAGAACGTGGGCTCAAATGCAAAAGAAATTTCTGGACAAATACTACCCGGCGGGAAGAGCGATGCAAGTAAGGAGGCAACTGCACGACATAAGGCAGGGGCCTAATGAAACCATGTATGACTACCTGGAAAAATTCAACCGCCTAGAGAGAAGTTGCTGCACTCTCGGACTGCCCGAGAAGCTCATCATCGAGTACCTGATTGATGGACTGACTCCCTTGGACAAAAAGCTCCTTGATGCTTCAGCTGGAGGGTCCATGATGAGACTATCATTGAGCGGCATAAGGCGACTCATCACGGATGTTGCTGAAAATGCTCGGTTTAGAGAAGAGACCACTCGGCAAGATGAGTTCTCCCGAACAAATAACGTAGCACGAGCCGAGACGCCGGTGAACTCCATACCCGAGGAGATGAAACAAATGAAGGAAATGATGATTCAGATCCTACGAAAGCAGACAGTCAAAGTAAGACCTTGCGAGTTTTGTGGCTCAACGGACCACAAGACTGATGCATGCCCAACCTTGATCGAAGAGGACCCGGTGGAGGCCAATGCAGTAGAAGGATATCAAGGGTACAACAACAACAACCGCGCCGGGCCAAACAAGCAATATGGGTAAGCAACCGGGCCAACTGGCGGCATGACCCCAACCCAACTTGGCGAAACGACAGCCATCCTCCGAGAGAAACACAACAAGCCGCCCCTCAACCAGCTCAATCGTTCTACCAGCCTCCCCACCGGCAGTACAACCAGAACGCCAACCCAGCAGGCCAATATCAACAAAGGGGACCAAGTCAGTACCAGGCGGGCCCAAGCAATCATCAAGGACCAAACAAGTCCCTTGATGATGCGGTGAAGGAACTCGCGGGTTCTATGCATCGATTCCAAGTCGAAACTAAAGGAGACATTTCGGACTTGAAGAAACAAATGTCCCAGCTCGCTACCTCAATGTCCGCGCTCACTAATGAACCCGGCAGACTTCCTTCACAAACCATTCAAAACCCGAAGGGAAATGTAAGTGCCGTGACCCTTAGGAGTGGGAGAAAGCTTGTCGTCCAACCCATGGAATCGGAGGAAGAAGAAGACCCAAAGTTGCCCAGAGAAGAACAAATGAGACCCAAGGCTCTCGGTATTCTTGAGCAGGACGCGGCCAATAAAAGTGAGGACGCGCCCGAGAAAAAGAAGGACGCGCCCGAGGAACGCAGGCCTCGCCCGGTACCAGCGGCCAGCCCGGTTCCAGCGTCCGAGGCGCACAAGGAGCGCCTGGTGCCCAGAACCGAGACCTCCAAAATCAGCGCCGCGCTTCCATTTCCAGTGCCAGCCCGAGTACCAAAACAACATGTCATGGATGAGGACGTGTTTTAATTGTTTAGCAAGGTCGAGATCAACATCCCCCTCTTGGAAGCCATCAAGCAAATCCCTCGATATGCTAAATTCTTGAAGGAACTTTGCACCAACCGGAGGAGGAGTACTAGAAATGATCAAGAGCTGATAAGTAGAAACGTGTCGGCCGTCATGCAACGGAAGGTACCACCCAAATGTGGTGATCCGGGAACTTACACCATTCCATGCACAATTGGCAACATCCGGATCGAGAACTGCATGTTAGATCTTGGAGCCTCAATCAATGTCTTGCCATTTTCGATCTACTCATGCCTTAGGATTGGGCCACTCGATCCAACTGGCAGATCGGTCATGCAAACAGCCCGAGGGCAAAATAGAAGACGTTTTGGTCCAGGTGGGAGAATTGGTGTTTCCGGCGGACTTCTACGTCCTAAAATGGAGAATGGCGGACCAACAGACCATGCACCCATCCTTCTCGGCCGTCCATTTCTCAAAACATCAAAAATGAAGATAGACTGTGGAAGTCGGATGCTCTCAATGGAGGTAGAAGGAGAGACCTTTCGCTTCGACATATTCAGAGCAATGAAGCATCCCATGGAGTTCAAGGAAGTTCACACTCTCGACACTTTGGACGACCCAATCCAAGAAGTTCAACCAGAACCAAGAGCAGATCCCTTAGAACTCATACTCAATGGAGCCGAGAGCTCATATGAATTGGCCGAAGGATTGCATGAAACACTAGCCCACTTAACGATCTCGGAGCCTCTCACACCGGGATATGAAGTCAATAAGGTAAAATTATTCAAATCCAATACCTTTTTGCCCTCGGTGATGCAAGCTCCCGAAACAGAATTGAAGCCCTTGCCCGGGCATCTGAAGTACGCATTCCTAGGGGAAAATAACACACTCCTGGTGATCATCAAGAGTGGCTTGGAAGCAGACCAGGAGCGTCGTTTGGTAAAAGTGCTGAGACAACACAAGTTGGCTATTAGATGGACTCTAGCTGACTTGAGAGGAGTTAGCCCGGCAGTATGCATGCATCGCATCTTACTCGAGGATGGAGCTAAGCCATCAAGAGAACCTCAGCGACGACTCAACCCAATCATGATGGAGATCGTCCAGAAGGAAATACAGAAGCTACTGGATGCGGATGTCATCTATCCAATCTCGGACAGCCAGTGGGTAAGCCCGGTCCACGTGGTCCCGAAGAAAACTGGGATCACGGTCGAGGAAGATGCCGAAGGAAAAATGGTAACAACAAGGGTCAAGAACGGCTGGAGAATGTGCATCGACTACAGAAAATTGAACGCCGTCACAAGGAAGGACCATTTCCCTCTGCCATTCATCGATCAAATGCTAGACCGACTGGCGGGCAAGCCATATTTTTGCTTCTTGGACGGATTCTCAGGCTACAACCAGATCCCCATAGCACCTGAGGACCAAGAGAAGACTACATTCACCTGCCCATTCGGCACATTCGCCTTCAGAAGGATGTCGTTCGGTCTATGCAATGCTCCGGGGACTTTCAAAGAGTGGTGACCAGCATCTTCTCGGACATGATCGGGACATTCATCGAAGTCTTCATGGACGATTTCACCATCTATGGGGACACATTTGACGCATGCCTGAATAACTTGAGCACGGTTCTGGCACGATGTGTGTCGATGAATTTAGTGCTCAATTATGAGAAGTGCCATTTCATGGTAACTCATGGAGTGGTCTTAGGGCATGTCGTCTCACAAGAAGGCATAGAGGTGGACAAAGCTAAAATAGACCTGATCATGACTCTACCATACCCCTCCACTGTCCGAGACATCAAATCCTTCCTTGGGCATGCGGGATTCTACCGACGGTTCATCAAGGACTTCTCCAAAAAGGCGTTGCCTCTATCCACTCTTCTCCAAAAAGAAGTCCCTTTTGAATTCACCAATGCATGCAATGAGGCCTTTGATAATCTGAAGAAAGCCCTCACTAGCACACCTATCATCCAAACGCCAGATTGGGAGCAGCCATTCGAAATCATGTGCGACGCATTACGCCATGGGGGCAGTGCTCGGCCAAATTAACAAGAAGGCGGTAGTCATCTACTACGCCTCAAGGACCCTTGATACAGCCCAAAGGAATTACTCCACCACCGAGAAGGAACTCTTGGCCGTAGTGTTCGCTCTAGAGAAGTTCCGAGCCTACTTGCTCGGAGCAAAAGTAATTGTCTTCTCAGACCATGCGGCCATCCGGTACCTAATGAAGAAAAAAGAGGCCAAACCAAGGCTTATACGGTGGATCTTGCAACCGCATGATGGCTGCCACCTTGAAGCACTACCATGTCCACCACCGGACGTCCACAGCATATCATCCCCAAACCAATGGTCAAGCGGAGATCTCCAACCGCAAAATCAAAGGTATTTTAGAAAAGATGGTGAAGCCAACGAGGAAAGATTGGAGTCAAAGGCTGGATGAAGCTCTTTTGGCCTATCGGACGGCATACAAGACGCCAATTGGGACCTCCCCATTTTGGCTTGTTTATGGGAAGGCATGCCACCTTCCGGTGGAATTAGAACATAAAGCCTATTGGGCGCTCAAGCATTGCAATCCGGATTTAAAGGCTGTCGGACTAGATAGGAAGCTTAATCTGTGTGAACATGAGGAGTTGCGGCTTGAGGCCTATGAAGGGCAAACAGACTACAAAGCGCGGACCAAATTGTATCATGACAAATTCATCCTCCGGCGCTCATTCGTGGAAGGACAACAAGTGCTACTCTTCTCTTCGCGATTGAAGTTGATGCCCGGCAAACTAAAATCAAAATGGACCGGCCCCTTCACCGTAACTAAGGTATACAACCATGGGATGATTGAGTTGGAAAATTTGCAAAATGGAAGCCGATTCAATGTGAATGGGCAGCGGATCAAACACTACCATGGCGAGGTCGACTTGACAACGCAGCACTATGACCTAGCTAAGCCACCCGACCCCTCTTAAGTGAGGTATCGTCGAGCTAACGACGTTAAACAAAGGCACTGGCCGGGAGGTAACCCGGCACACTTTCAGTTTCATGCATCTTTTAATTTTTCAGTCATATTACTTATGTCATTTAGCTTTTTGAGCCGTTCTCATCTTTCTTGTAAATATTTGCTTGCAATTGACTTTTGAACTAAGTCATGCCGAGAGGCACGCCTTCGTTCAAAAGTGTGGGGTGAGAATAGTCGTTGTATATAAGTCAGTTTGTTTTCCTTTTCCCTTAATATTAACTTTTTGAAAATATGAACTTGAGAATGTGAAATAGATAGATCCAAATTCATGCATTTACCTTGTGAAATCTCAACTGTGTAAAAACTTGGAATGTAACTTTCTGTTTGTCCCTTTCTGCTGAGATATATACGGGATGTGGAGTTGACATAAATGCCTTAGAGAGGCTTGACAAGCGCTCAAGGGACCGGAGCTCGCTATATGGTTTACAAAGTCAGTGGAGGCTAGCGCTTCGGGTTTCATTAGATTCAAGAGTCATCTCCGCCGTGCAGCGTTTATGCAAGAGGCATGATGAGTCGTATTTATACGATTCATCGAGTCAACAAAACCCACCAAAAACGACATTTGATCATAAGAACATATGCTTGTTAATGTCGTTTTGCATTTCAGGGCCTTTTGGAGTCTAAAGAAGAATCGGGCTTAAAAGATGGCATTTAAGGCCAAAATCACCACAAGACATTATTGGCCCACACGTGGGCCCAAGCCAAACATAGTCCACTTGCAAAATCTTGATGATTCTAGAAGCATCTCATCATTGGCTCATGCCAATCCATTTTGACTACTTCCAGAGCAAGAGTGCCTTGATGATTCTAGAAGCATCTCATCATTGGTTCATGCTAATCCACTTGTGCCACTCCAAACTTGGGGTCCAAGACAAGAGAAACCCTAGCTCATGCTTATAAATACAACCTATTGGAGCAAGGAAAAGACATCCAAAAAATCCACTCTCAAATTGCTAGTCGAAACTCTCTTGGATCAAGGCTTGAACTCTCTCAACTTCTCTCTACCCTTCTCTCGGCATTTTAGCTCGAAACCTTGTAATTTTCTTGTTGAATGCCTTTGGCTATTGTATTCTACACCATATATACAAGTAGCTAAGTTTCTTATTCGGTTTAGGGTTTTATCTCTTATGCTTACATTTTGAGGCACTTGAACTTAATTTCATTCTACATTCCACTAGTCCTTGGATCTCATTCCACGGATCAAAGGCTCGGCTAAGTGGATGTCTTGCCACTAAGCTTAGTCAAGCTACTGATCCTTATTGTAACATCCATTTGATGCTTTGCGGCAATAATGGGTAGTACACATAGATAGAGCAACACCCTTGCCGGATTGTTCGATCTAATAAGGACTAGATTAGGAGGTCTACATCGTGCCTAGTGAGGTTGTGGGGTTTCAATACCTTGGGTTGCCTACGGCACCACGCTACTACCTAGCTCGGTTGAGGCCGTGGTGTACTACCCTTGCCGGAGTACTTTGGGTGATTTCCTTTGTCGGAAATTCCACACTCTATGGGATGTAGAATGACTATATGGTTGCCTATGATAAGTGTTGCATAAGAGAGGCCCTAAACTGAATATTCCCTCTCTTGATCACAAACCCTTTCCCTTACTTTTGCATGCACTTACGTTCAAACCAATTCCAAAACCCCCTTGTCTTTACTTACTTTACTTTCCTTGTACTTGCACTAAGAACAACGAGTAGTTGATTTAATTCCCTTGGGTTCGACCCCTACTTGCCGCTTTACTAATTCATAGTAAGCTAAGGGTAGTGGACTTACAAATTTAGATTTTATTTGGCCTCACGACAAGGCCACCTATCAAATTTTGGCGCCGTTACCGGGGAATTAGTTACATCGGTGAAAGTTGTTCTAGTTTTTGTACTTTTTGGTTGCTCTTAGTGCTTGATCATTGTGAGCCATGTCTCATCATGGTGATAATTTTGATGAAGATGAGGTAAACAATGACATGCACCGTTTCGATCGCGACGACGCACCACCTCCATTCTATGAGGATCCCGAGGTGCTCGTCCGACAAGGGAACATGAGGCGAAGGCAAGGGGCCGCGCAAAACCAAGGGGTGCCCGAGGACCAAGCTCGAATGGGTCCGAGGCATCCGGTTAGGCCACCGCCTAGGCCTCACGTTCCACAATATGCCCCGAGAGCACAACATGCCCGGGAGGAAAACTTTGATGATGATGTCTTTCAAGAGCCCACCATGGGTGAACTCTCGGCTCCTAACTTTAGAAACCAAACTTGGTGTATCTATGAGAGCCCGGAACTAGAGGATATATTGGTTAGCACGGGTGTCGTGCACAATTTGCCCAAGTTCTCGGGTACTCAAGGAGAGTCCGCGACCTCTCATCTCAAACGTTTTCATGGCACTTGCCAAAACATAAAACCCCATGGAGTAGACGTAGAGGACTTCAAATTGAAGGCCTTTTACTTCTCTCTAATGGATGCGGCTAATGATTGGTTCCTTGCCTTACCTTCAGAAAGTATTCGGTCTTGGGCACAAATGCAAGCGAAATTTTTGGCCAAATACTATCCTGCTGGCCGTGCTGCACAAGTGAGGAAACAGTTGCAAGAGTTGAGGCAAGGGCCGAATGAGTCGATGTATGATTATTTGGAGAAATTCAACCGACTAGAAGGAAGTTGTTGCAATCTAGGGCTACCCGAGAAACTCCTTTTGGAATACGTGATGGATGGGTTCAAACCATTAGATAAGATGCTCTTGAATGCCTCGGCTGGAGGTTCAATGGCAAGCTTAACACTAAGGGAAATAAGAGAGTTGATTTCAAAGGTGGCCGAGAATGCTCGATTCCAAGAGGAGACTAGCCGACAAGAGGAGTTCCTCTGGACGAAAAATGTGGCCAAAGCCGAGGTCCCTATGCATCACTTGTCCGAGGACGTTAAACAAATGAAGGAAATGATGGTACACTTAATGAGAAGGGAACCGGTTAAGGTAAAACCATGTGAATTTTGTGGAGCTATGGACCACAAGACGGATTCTTGCCCAACTTTGCTAGAAGAGGACCATGAGGAAGTTAATGCGGTAGGGGACTACCAAGGGTTCCAAAACTGGGCCGGACCTAGTCGACCTTATGGACAAGGACCGTCCGGACAGAATCGACGGAACGACGCTCCAAGGGACTTGGCTCATCAGTCTCATCAACAAGCCGCTCCTCAAGCAAATCAGCAGTTCTACCGGCCTCCCCAATGACAATATCAGCAGAATGTACCGGGATCCTATCAAAGGGGACCAAGCCAAAATCAGTCGGGACCGAGCCCGGTAGGACCAAACTGGTCATTAGAAGACATGATGAAGGAATTGGCCGCTAGCAATGTGCGAATGAATGCTACAATTCAGCAAAACCAGGCCGAAACAAGGGGAGCAATAGCCGAAATCAACAAACAGTTGTCCCAACTTGCTACCACATTATCCGAGCTCAAGAAAGAGTCCGGTCGGCTTCCTTTGCAAACCGTCCAAAATCCGAAGGGAAATGTTAGCATAATGGAGGTGATTATGATTAATGATGACAAGCTAGATAGATTGGAGGAGTTGCCCAAGCAGAACGGACCCATGATAGAGTGTTCCCTCACTGCAAGCCACAAGTCGCCGCCGGGAAAGGGTAAAGACCCAGGGGCTTTCACAGTCACCTGCGGTATATGTGAGGCCCAAAATCCCCATTGCTTGATCGATCTTGGTGCTGCCATTAACGCCATGCCCTACTCCTTATACCACTCGTTGGGGCTTGGTCCATTGAGCCCGCCTAAATTGTTGATTGAGTTGGGGGACAAGTCATGTATTCGTCCGGTTGGATTGCTTGAGGATCTAACACTCCGAGTAGGAGACCTTGCTATTCCTGCAGATTTTTATGTCTTACAGATTGGCAATGCTAGAGACGATGAGCCTCTTACACTTATATTGGGACGGCCATTCCTCAACGCCACCAAGGCTAGGATCGACATGGTCGTGGGTTTATTGTCACTTTCATTCGGCGGCAGAACTTCAGACTTCTACATCTATGATAATGATGGCCGTCCGGGCACAAAGAAACCGCCGGACATCGTGAACACCTCGGATCTCGGTGCCCTAGTCCCTGACCTACCAAAAGAGACCGTGTGCGCGACTGGGGCAGCAGCTATGGTTAAGACTTCCTCGCCAACTTGTGAGGGTATGAAGGCAAGCCCGCCCGACCAGTGGAGACCAGACCCGAGCACATCATTCCACGGGGACTTGGGGCGGATCAAGGGAAGAGCTGAGGTGAAATTCGACCTCACCCACCCATGGGATCCCAATTTATGATCCCTAAGAGGTACTGTCGAGCCAACGACGTTAAACAAAGGCGCTCGCCGGGAGGCAGCCCGGCATATTTTAGTATTTTCTGCATTGTATTTACTTATACTAACCCTCGCCACATTGTATTTGGAAAGGAAAAAAAGTTGGTTTTTGTAGGAACGGTACCGGGTCGAGCACGCATGATGCCGGGTGTGCTACGCATTTTAGCATTTTGGGCTGGCGCACTACCGGACCCGACTTCAATTCCCCATCTTCAACCGATTGGTACCAGTTCATGCCTTGTCGTTTCACGACATGCAAGGACATCATAAGGGGAGTACCGTTCTCACCTTCTCCCTATTGCCATTTTCCTTGATGTTGTCCATATTTGTCTTGAAATTGAGTTGTGCCGTGAGGACACGGCTTGTTTCAAAAGTGTGGGGTGGGTGGCTAGTCGTTTGTTGCGTCAGCACGTATATTTTCTTGCACATGCATGAGTCAGCACGTTTCCTTTGAAAATTTTAAATTTTGTTGAATAAAAGGTTTCTTTCTATACCCTAGATATGAGGTTTTAAGCCTTAATGATGTGAAATAGATAGAACCGAGTACATGCATTCCTCTTATGAAATCTGAATTGTGTGATGACTTATGATACTAACCCATTACTTGTCCTTGTGAGTCGGAATAAAAAAGGATGTGGAGTTGATAGAAAAGGTCCTAGTGAAGCTTGACAAAAACACTCAAGGGACCGGGTTCAAACTATATGGTTATATGGATTTCATGGAGGCTAGCACTTCGAGACTTATTGGCTTAGAGTAAGCTCCGCCGTGCAGTGTTTATGCAAGGGGCGGGACGGAGAATCAAACCGTCCTATCTCGAGTCCAAGTAGCCGGGAAAAGAGGTGAGTGACCCTCATCTTGACCCGCGCCGAAAGGACAAGGATGAGAAAGAGCGGGGAGGTATTTCCATATGCTTTCGGGCTATGATTGGACCTCTCAAGGAAAAGGAAGAAAGACAAGCAATTCACATCAAGGAGCAAAGCTCAAAAGAAAGAAAATTAGCCAACGTGTGAAAATCCACCGCACCAAGAGTGAAATCCATCACTGTCTTATCAAAGGCCGAAGGCCAACTCTCTACCAAAGCTGTCCTTCCAAGAAGTTAGAACACTCGACCCTTAAGCTCGAATGAATCATGTGCTAGAGAAAGCGAAGAAATATAACCATATGGCAAGAACCTGAGACCAAGAGTGTAGATCATGGGCTTGAAAAGGACTATCTCCCACTCATCCGAATTGGTTTGCATTTCGGCTCCAAGGTAACAAGTAGCAAGTTAAATCTATGTCTAAGCATGATGCTTTGAGTATTAGTTGAGTTATGCATGGAAAGGTAAAATCTAGACTAGCACTCTTATCCATATCTAGGATGCCGAGAAGGACTTGTGGTGTTTGTATTTGTTTTCCTCTTGTGACTTATGGCCTTGTTCGGGACGAACAAGTTCAAGTGTGGGGTGGTTTGATGAGTCGTATTTATACGATTCATCGAGTCAACAAAACCCACCAAAAACGACATTTGATCATAAGAACATATGCTTGTTAATGTCGTTTTGCATTTCAGGGCCTTTTGGAGTCTAAAGAAGAATCGGGCTTAAAAGATGGCATTTAAGGCCAAAATCATCACAAGACATTATTGGCCCACACGTGAGCCCAAGCCAAACATAGTCCACTTGCAAAATCTTGATGATTCTAGAAGCATCTCATCATTGGCTCATGCCAATCCACTTTGACTACTTCCAGAGCAAGAGTGCCTTGATGATTCTAGAAGCATCTCATCATTGGCTCATGCCAATCCACTTGTGCCACTCCAAACTTGGGGTCCAAGACAAGAGAAACCCTAGCTCATGCTTATAAATACAACCTATTGGAGCAAGGAAAAGACATCTGATGAGTCGTATTTATACGATTCATCGAGTCAACAAAACCCACCAAATACGACATTTGATCATAAGAACATGTGCTTGTTAATGTCGTTTTGCATTTCAGGGCCTTTTGGAGTCTAAAGAAGAATCGGGCTTAAAAGATGGCATTTAAGGCCAAAATCACCACAAGGCATTATTGGCCCACACGGGAGCCCAAGCCAAACCTAGCCCACTTGATGATTCTAGAAGCATCTCATTATTTGCTCATGCCAATCCATTTTGACTACTTCCAAAGCAAAAGAGCCTTGATGATTCTAGAAGCATCTCAACATTTGCAATGGCCAAACCACTTATGCCACTCCAACTTGGTGCCCAAGACAAGAGAAACCCTAGCTCATTTCCTATAAATAGAACCCCTTGGCCTTGTGTAATATATTCGAAAATTACTCCAAAAACTAGTGAAATCTCTCTACATTTTGCATCAAGTTTGGATCGAGTTCTAAGCTCCTCATCAACGTCTCTCTCTACCCCTTCTTTCCCTAAGCATTTTGGCTTCCAATTCACTACCCTTGGGCGTGATTTGCGAATCCCCTTTATGCACCTTAGCTCTCTTGTTCCTACCATGAACATGAGTGGCTAAAACCCCTCTTATTTGGGTTAGGGATCATATTCTTATGCTTTCATTTTGAGGCACTTACACTCAATGATATCACACATCCTACTGGTCCTTGTATATCATTATATAAATCAAAGGCAACAATACTAAAGTGGATGTCTTGCCACTAAGCTTGGTTGAGCCTAAGATCCTTATTGTAACATCCATTTGATGCTTTGCGGCGAGAATGGATAGTACACATAGATGAGCAATACCTTTGCCGGATTGTTCCATCTAATAAGGACTAGATTAGAAGGTTTTTAACCGTCCATAGTGAGGTAGTGGAGCTTGAATGCTTTGGGTTGTCTACGACACCACACTACTACCTAGTTCGGTAAAAACCGTGGTGTACTACCTTTGCCGGAGTACTTTAGGTTGTTACCCTTGCCGGAACAACCACACCCTATGGGATGTGAGATAGATCATTGAATGCCTATGATAAATGTAGCATAAGAAATGCCCTAAACCAAATACTCATCCTTTGATCACAAACCATTACCTTTACTTTTGCACTTGTACTTACATTTAAGAAAACCCTTTTCAAAACCCCAAACCTTGTATTACTTTATTTACATTTCGCACAAAAGAACAACAAGTATTTGATCTATTTCCCTTGGGTTCGACCCCTACTTGCCACTCTACTATTCTATAGTAAAGTACAAGTTAGTGGACTATAAATTTAAAGTTGATTTGCACACTACGACATTGTGCACTATCAAATTTTGGCGCCGTTGCCGAGGATTTAGATAAATCATTGAAAGTTGTTCTTGTTTTTACTTTTTGTTGCTTGGACATTGTGAACCATGTCCCATCATAGTGATTATGTTGATGAGGATGTGGTGAACAATGACATGGGGAACAATGACGGGGCACCTCTATTCTATGAGAACCCGGAGGACTTGTTCCGAGAGATGAGGCAAAGGCAAGCGGCCGAGAGAAACCAAGGGTTACCCGTGGACCAAGCTCGAATGGATCCAAGGCAACCGGTTATACCTCCGCCTAGACCTCAACCTCAACCTCAACAACGCGCCCCAAGAGCACAATATGAAAACTTTGAGAATGTGTTCTACCAAGAACCTACATTTGAGGAACTCTCGGCACCTAATTTTAGAAACCAATCTTGGTGCATCTATGAGAACCCGGAACTAGAGGATATATTGGTTAGCACCGGAGTTGTGCACAATTTGCCTAAGTTCGCGGGTACTCAAGGAGAGTCCGCTACTTCTCATATCAAACGTTTTCATGCGGTGTGTCAAAATCTCAAGCCCCATGGAGTAGAAGTAGAAGACTTCAAGTTGAAGGCCTTCTACTTCTCTCTAATGGATTCGGCGACCGATTGGTTTCTCTCTTTGCCTTCGGGTAGTATCCAAACTTGGGCACAAATGCAAGCTAAATTTTTGGCCAAATACTACCCTATTGGCCTAGCCTCACGAGTGAGGAGGCAATTGCAAGAGTTGAAACAAGGGCCGAATGAGTCGATGTACGACTATCTTGAGAAGTTCAACCAACTCGAGGGGAGTTGTTGTAATCTTGGGCTTCCCGAGAAGCTCCTAGTCGAGTATTTGTTGGATGGGTTCAAGCCCTTAGACAAGATGTTGTTGAATGCCTCGGCTGGAGGATCAATGGCAAGTCTTACATTGAGAGGAATAAGGGACTTGGTATTGAAGGTGGCCGAGAATGCCCGGTTTGAAGAAGCAAATAGCCGTCAAGAGGAATTCACCCGTACTAGAAATGTTGCTAAAGCCGAGGTCCCTACAAACCAACTTTCTGAGGATATGAAACAAATGAAGGAAATGATGATGCATTTGATGAGAAGGGAACCCGCGGCCAAAACCAAACCATGTGAGTTTTGTGGGTCTATGGACCACAAAACGGATTCTTGCCCAACGTTGCTAGAAGAGGGCCATGAGGACGTGAATGCCTTGGGCAATTATCAAGGGTACCAAAATCGGTCCGGACCTAGTCACCCTTATGGACAAGGACCGGCCGGTGAGACTTGGCGCCATGGCATTCCTAAAGACTTTGCTCAACAACCCCACCATCAACAAGCCGCTCCTCAAGCTGCCTCGAATGTCTATAGGCCTCCCCAAAGGCAGTTCCAACAAGGAGGACCCTCACAAAACCGGCCGGGACCAAGTTACAATCAAGGCGGTCCAAGCCCGGTTGGACAAAACCGGTCCTTGGAGGATATGATGAAGGATATGATGAAGGATATGATGAAAGAGATGGCCGCGAGTAATGCCCAAATGAATGCCACCATTCAGCAGAATCAAGCCAAGACCGATGGGCAAATAGCCGAGATTCAAAAGCAGATATCCCAACTTGCTACCACAGTGTCCGAACTAGCAAGGGCGCCCAGTCGACTTCCTTCTCAAACTGTGCAAAACCCGAAGGCAAATATTAGCATGATGGGGGTGATTATGGTTGATGATGACAAGCTAGATGGATTGGAGGAGTTACCCAAGCATGATGGACCCATTATAGAGCATGCCCTCACTACAAGCCACGAGGTTAGAGACCCGGGAGCTTTCACAGTCACATGCGGTATAGGAGAAGCTCAAGTTCCTCAATGCTTGATTGATCTTGGTGCTGCCATAAATGCCATGCCATACTCCTTATACCACTCGTTGGGACTTGGTCCGTTGAGCCCGCCTAAACTGATGATTGAGTTGGGGGACAAGTCATGCATTCGACCGGTTGGATTGCTTGAGGATGTGACACTCCAAGTAGGAGACCTTGCTATTCCTGCAGATTTCTACGTCTTGCAGATGGGCAGTGCTAGAGACGATGAGCCTCCTACACTTATATTGGGACGGCCATTTCTCTACGACACGAAGGCTAGGATTGACATGGGCGAGGGTCTATTGTCACTTTCGTTCGGCGGCGGAATTTCAGATTTCTACATCTATGATAATGATAACCGTCCGGGCACAAAGAAACCGCCAGACATTGTGAACACCTCGGATTTCGGTGCCCTAGTCCCCGACCGACCAGAAGAGATCATATGCACGACTGGGGTAACGGCTATGGTTAAAACTTCCTCGCCGACATGGAGGAATGTCAAGGCAAACCCGCCCGATTATTGGATACCGGAGTCGAGCACTTCATTCCACAAGAGCTTGGGGCGGATCAAGGGAGGCGCTGAGGCGAAGTTTGACCTCACCCGCCCATGGGACCCCAACGAACCTCCTTGAAGGAGGTACCGTCGAGCCAACGACGTTAAACAAAGGCGCTCGCCGGGAGGCAGCCGGGCATTTTACAGTATTTTCTTGCATTTTATTTTCTTGCATTATATACTAACCCTCACCTCTTTTATGTTTGGAAAGAAATAAGGATGTTTTTGTAGGTCGGTCTAAGTGCTACGCACTTTGCTCTTTGTCCTACGCATTTTATGCCAACCGGGCTTGACCCAAGGACACCTTTTCGAGACCTTAGGCCCGAGGAACCCAGCGACGGTCCTAGACCGGGACGCACCCAAAGCCAAGGCTCGCCCAAGAGGAGCAGCCGAGCCCGACCTAGCTCCCCATGAGCTTCCGATGCTAGTCCACGCCTTGCCACTTCATGGCATACAAGGGGAGTCCCGTTTCACTCTTTTACCTTGTTTCTTTCCATTGATTTGTGCATATTGTGTTGATTGAGTTGTGCCGTGAGGCCACGGCTCATTTCAAAAGTGTGGGGTGGGGTGTTTAGTAGTTTGTTGCGTCTCACGTCTATTTTTCTTGCACATGCATGAGTCAGCACGTTTCCCTTTGAAAATTTTAAATTTTTTGAATAAAATGTGAAGTTTTGTGAATAAAATGCGTAGGAATGGGATGTTGAGCTTTCATGATGTGAAATAGATGGATCCTAGTACATGCATTACTCTTATGAAATATAAATTGTGCGACTAACATGTGATCTAACTTCTTATGTGTCTTTATGAGTTGGGATAAATAGGGATGTGGAGTTGATAGAAATGTCCTAGTGAGGCTTGACAAAGCACTCAAGGATCGGGGATTCGAGTTACATGGTTATATGGACTTGTGGAGGCTGCGCTTTGAGACTCTTGGTTGTAGTTGACTCCACCATTGCAGCGTTTATGCAAGTGGTGGGACGGGAATCAAACCGTCCTATCTCTAGTCCTAGTAGTCGGGAAAATAGATGAGTGACCCTCATCTTGACTCGCACGAAACGACAAGGATGAGAAAGAGCGGGGAGGTATTTCCATATGCTTGAGGGCGATGATTGGACCTCCCATGAAGGAATGGACAAGAAAATCACAAAAGGAGCAAAGCTCAAAAGGAAGAGAAATCATCTCATGTGAGAGCCTACCCGAAACAAAAAGTGAAGGATTATCAAAGTTATACAAAGGCCGAAGGCCAAGTTCACTACAAGAATGTCCAAGAAAAGTATCAAAAGGACTCAACCCTTGAGCTTGAATTCATCACGTGCTAGAAGAAGCAACAAGTATAACCATGTAACAAGAACCGGACCCAAGAGTGTAGATCATGGGTCTAAAAAGGACTATCTCCCACTCATCCGAATTGGTTTGCATTTCGACTCAAAGGTACATGTATCAAGTTTAATTCCATGTTCTAGCAAATGCCTTGAGTAGTGATTGAGAATGCATGGAAAGGGGAAGTCTAGACTAGCATTTATCTAGGGTGCCGAGAAGGGCTTGTGGTGTTTGTATTTGTTTTCCTCTTATGACTTAAGGCCTTGTTCGGGACGAACAAGTTCAAGTGTGGGGTGATTTGATGAGTCGTATTTATACGATTCATCGAGTCAACAAAACCCACCAAATACGACATTTGATCATAAGAACATGTGCTTGTTAATGTCGTTTTGCATTTCAGGGCCTTTTGGAGTCTAAAGAAGAATCGGGCTTAAAAGATGGCATTTAAGGCCAAAATCACCACAAGGCATTATTGGCCCACACGGGAGCCCAAGCCAAACCTAGCCCACTTGATGATTCTAGAAGCATCTCATTATTTGCTCATGCCAATCCATTTTGACTACTTCCAAAGCAAAAGAGCCTTGATGATTCTAGAAGCATCTCAACATTTGCAATGGCCAAACCACTTATGCCACTCCAACTTGGTGCCCAAGACAAGAGAAACCCTAGCTCATTTCCTATAAATAGAACCCCTTGGCCTTGTGTAATATATTCGAAAATTACTCCAAAAACTAGTGAAATCTCTCTACATTTTGCATCAAGTTTGGATCGAGTTCTAAGCTCCTCATCAACGTCTCTCTCTACCCCTTCTTTCCCTAAGCATTTTGGCTTCCAATTCACTACCCTTGGGCATGATTTGCGAATCCCCTTTATGCACCTTAGCTCTCTTGTTCCTACCATGAACATGAGTGGCTAAAACCCCTCTTATTTGGGTTAGGGATCATATTCTTATGCTTTCATTTTGAGGCACTTACACTCAATGATATCACACATCCTACTGGTCCTTGTATATCATTATATAAATCAAAGGCAACAATACTAAAGTGGATGTCTTGCCACTAAGCTTGGTTGAGCCTAAGATCCTTATTGTAACATCCATTTGATGCTTTGCGGCGAGAATGGATAGTACACATAGATGAGCAATACCTTTGCCGGATTGTTCCATCTAATAAGGACTAGATTAGAAGGTTTTTAACCGTCCATAGTGAGGTAGTGGAGCTTGAATGCTTTGGGTTGTCTACGACACCACACTACTACCTAGTTCGGTAAAAACCGTGGTGTACTACCTTTGCCGGAGTACTTTAGGTTGTTACCCTTGCCGGAACAACCACACCCTATGGGATGTGAGATAGATCATTGAATGCCTATGATAAATGTAGCATAAGAAATGCCCTAAACCAAATACTCATCCTTTGATCACAAACCATTACCTTTACTTTTGCACTTGTACTTACATTTAAGAAAACCCTTTTCAAAACCCCAAACCTTGTATTACTTTATTTACATTTCGCACAAAAGAACAACAAGTATTTGATCTATTTCCCTTGGGTTCGACCCCTACTTGCCACTCTACTATTCTATAGTAAAGTACAAGTTAGTGGACTATAAATTTAAAGTTGATTTGCACACTACGACATTGTGCACTATCAACATCCAAAAAATCCACTCTCAAATTGCTAGTCGAAACTCTCTTGGATCAAGGCTTGAACTCTCTCAACTTCTCTCTACCCTTCTCTCGGCATTTTAGCTTGAAACCTTGTAATTTTCTTGTTGAATGCCTTTGGCTATTGTATTCTACACCCTGAATACAAGTAGCTAAGTTTCTTATTCGGTTTAGGGTTTTATCTCTTATGCTTACATTTTGAGGCACTTGAACTTAATTTCATTCTACATTCCACTAGTCCTTGGATCTCATTCCACGGATCAAAGGCTCGGCTAAGTGGATGTCTTGCCACTAAGCTTAGTCAAGCTAATGATCCTTATTGTAACATCCATTTGATGCTTTGCGGCAATAATGGGTAGTACACATAGATTGAGCAACACCCTTGCCGGATTGTTCGATCTAATAAGGACTAGATTAGGAGGTCTACACCGTGCCTAGTGAGGTTGTGGGGTTTCAATACATTGGGTTGCCTACGGCACCACGCTACTACCTAGCTCGGTTGAGGCCGTGGTGTACTACCCTTGCCGGAGTACTTTGGGTGATTTCCTTTGTCGGAAATTCCACACTCTATGGGATGTAGAATGACTATATGGTTGCCTATGATAAGTGTTGCATAAGAGAGGCCCTAAACTGAATATTCCCTCTCTTGATCACAAACCCTTTTCCTTACTTTTGCATGCACTTACGTTCCAACCAATTCCAAAACCCCCTTGTCTTTACTTACTTTACTTTCCTTGTACTTGCACTAAGAACAACTAGTAGTTGATTTAATTCCCTTGGGTTCGACCCCTACTTGCCGCTTTACTAATTCATAGTAAGCTAAGGGTAGTGGACTTATAAATTTAGATTTGATTTGGCCTCACGACAAGGCCACCTATCAAGGCGGGACGGGAATCAAACCGTCCATTCTCTAGTCCAAAGTAGCCGAGAAAATAGATGAGCGACCCTTATCTTGACCCGCGCGAAAAGGGCGAATATGAGAAAGAGCAGGGAGGCATTTCCATATGCTCTCGGGCGATGATTGTACGTCCCAAAAGGTTGAGAAAATGGACAAGCAAATCACAAGGAGCAAAGCTCGAAGAAGCAAATCAAAGGCCGAAGGCCAAGTTGTGAAGGTTTTAACCATAACAAAAGTGAAGAAACTCCAATTCAATATCGAAGGCCGAAGGCCAAATCACTTCAAAAGCTGTCCCTCATCAAAAGGAAATCAAAGAGCTCAATTCATTGAAACCCGAACCAAATCATGTGCTAGAGAAAGCTGCAAGAATAACCATATAGTGCGAGTCGGACCCGAAAGCGCAGTTCAAGGGCCTAAAAAGCGCTATCTCCCGAATCATCCGAATTAAGTTGCATCTCGGCTCGAAGGTACAAGTATCAAGTTTCTTCTATGTTTTTACACGGTTTAGTTTGGTAGCAAGTAAGCAATGCATGTTTAGGAGAAATCTAGTTTAACACTCTATCATTCTTACCTTAAACTTTTTGTGTTTTAGCTAAGTGTTCCTTTTTTTTGCCTAGCCTTGTTCGGGACAAACAAGTGTAAGTGTGGGGTGATTTGATGGACCGTATTTATACGATTCATCGAAGCAGTTAAACCCACCAAATTAGACACTTTGTCTTAAGAACTTTCACTTGTTGGTGTCGTTTTGCTTTACAGGCATTTTGAAGGTCTAAAGATGAAACAAGCGTAAAAGAGGAGTTTTGTGCTAAAAATGGTTCACAAGTCAAAACTGCCCAGTCGGGACCGGACTTCACTACCAGGCTGCGCCGAGAGGTCCCAGGCCGAGTGCCCGAGTCCAGCGTCCGGATGTGCTGAGTGCCCAGCCGAGCTGTCTTGCACTAAATTCAAGTTGCTCGGGCAAACCATCTGATCTGACGAATCCGCCTCGAGCAAAGTTATCAAAATGGAAAATAAGGTGGACAATGTCGGAAAACCAAGGAGAATGCTCGAGCCGATTGGCAGTTGGCCCAAGTCCAAAGCAAAGGCCCCGCGCGCTGATAAGCACCCAAACCAAGTCGCTCGGCCAGACGAATGGATCTGGAAAATCTGGCTCGATGACGGGCTGTCGTTGTGACCCGCAAATTTACAATTTATATTTCCACTACTCGTGGTTCACTATTGATTAGTAGAGCGGTAAGTAGGAGTCGAACCCAAGGGAGTTTGGTTGGCTCTAGTTGTTCTTTGAAAAAGAAAGAAAATAAAGTAAAAACGATTGGGGGTTTGTTGAGGTTTTTAGGACATGAAAGTAAGTGCTTGAAATGTAAATGACTGAAAGTAAGTGCTTGAAATGTAAATGACTGAAAGTAAGTGCGAGGAAAGGAAAGTGCGAGAAAATAAATTGCGAGAAAGTAAATGTGAGAGAAAAGTAAATGTGCAAGAAAAGTAAGTGTGCGAGAAAGTAAAGTGCGAGAATGAAAATTGAAAGGTAAATTTGTGAGAGAAATATTCAGTCTAGGGTCTCAACTTGTGATACTTCCATCATAGACTTCTAATGATCTCTTTTACATTTCTATGTGTGATTATCCCGACAAAGGTGATACCCAAATACCCCGACAAAGGTGGTATTCCACACTCTCAACTTGTGAAGGTGTCATGTGGTTGCCCCGACAAAGGAGACTTCCCTAGTGCCCCGACAAAGGTGGTACTCCACAACAAGCTTGACAAGCTTAGAGCTTCTAGTCCTCTACTAGAACGAACAACCCGGCAAAGGTGTTGCTCAAGTTAGGTGTCACTATCTACCTTTGCCGCAAAGCATCCAGTAAATATTGACTATAGGGATCATTTAGCTCGGCTAAGCTTTGTGGCAAAACATCCACTTAGCCTTGCTGAATGACCCTTGAAATAAACTTGAGGACTAGAGAAATGTAAAAGGCATTAAGAACTCAAGTCTCAAGAAGTCGGCACAAGGATTGAAACCCTATACCGAGTATGAGCTTTAGCTACTAGTATCCATTGAAGGGAATACCATAGCTAGAGAAAACAAAGGATTTTGGAATGAAAATAAGTACAAGAAGGTAAATGCGAAAAGTAACAAGATCAAAGTAGAGAGAAGTTGGAGCTTTTGATTCAAGTGTAAGTGTTACAAGCTTTGGTGGTACAAGGATTTTCGTCCCAAAACTTCCTCTCCTTGTGTCACTCTAAGTCTTTCTATTTATAGGCAAGGATGGGCGGTTACTTCATGGAGAAGGAACGTGATGGACCATAATTATATGAATCAAAAACACAGTTAAACCCACTAAATTAGACTGTTTGTCTATTTAACTTTTGCTTGTTAGTTCCGATATTTATCTACAGGGTATTTTGGAGCTTAGAGAGAATACACGCTAAGGAAAGGATTTTACGCAGAAAAGATGTTACGAGTCATTCCAAGGTCACGATCAGACGCTGACTGAAGAAATCTAAAGATCCTGACATGGAATCATTCAAAACAAATCAAAGCGAAGAGCAACCAAAGTCAGTCCGGAGCTGAAATACACCGATAGTTTTGTGAGAACTTCACAAAACCACACAAAACACTCCCATCTTGCCACCTAGCCGGCGGCTCCTCCCTCACAACTCTTCTCCTCCACTCCCCTTCCTCCACTTGGCGTCTCCTCCCTCTCCCCTCCCAAAGCCGCCGGCGGCTAGAGCTCTCCCCCCATGTGTCATCATCTCAAAGCTCATCCTTCCTCCATGTGACAAGTGTTGGCTCCTCATGGCTTCCCTTAGCCTATAAATACCATGCCTCCTCATTTGTAATCAACATCCCAAAAATCAAAAATGACTTATCTCTCTAAGTTTGGCAATTTGTAAGTTTGGTTTTGAAATAATACTCTTGTTGGTTCTTGAGTATTATAACAGTTTTAGAGAATACTCCTGTTGGTTCTTGAGTATTCAAGTAGGAATTGGGAATACTCCTGTTGGTTCTTGAGTATTTCCCTTACTTACTGTCTTTCAAAAACCCCCGAGTATTTAGCTATGGTATCCACCTCTATGGATATTCGTAGCTAAACTCTTCATTCGGTTGAAGGGGTGTACTTGTATCATAAAATGTTTTAGACTTTGCTTTAGTGTTTTTTCTCTGTATTCAAAACTTGTTCTATGTGCCATATATTAGGCCAGAACTTCCAAGGTTGAGTGGATGCTTGGAATGGCAAAGCTCTTCCGTGGGAGTTCGTAAACATACTCGGATAAGTGGATGCTTGGAATGGCAAAGCTTATCTGAGGAGTTTGACCTCTCTCAAACACCATTTGATTGCTCGGGAATGACTGATCAAATGGATGCACACAGACTAATATACCTTGGAATGGGGTATTAGTCTAAGTAGAACAAGGGCTCTACGTTTTTTGCAAAAGTCTAGACAGTGTGTGCAAATCGAGTGCTTGGAATGGCCTTGATACTCTTTCGAACACTTTTGCAAAAGACTAGACAGTGTGGCAAATCGAGTGCTTGGAATGGCCTTGATGCACGTTTGAATACTTAGAAGGATCACTAAAGGTCAATGATAAACAGGCTATGATACAAGGCCCCCGAAATCGAATGTTTTCCTTGAAATCAAACAACTCATGCACTTACTTTCTTAGTATAACTGCCGTAATCAACTGCTCACCTTCCGGAGGACTTGCCAATCACGCATCACCCGCTGTAAGTCTCCTACTTTTATTTTCAGTCATTTACTTTTCGCACAAAAAAACCAAAACCAACCAAAAAGTCACGTAGTTACTAGCTCTAAAACCTCAACCAACCTAAAACACGCTCCCTTGCTGTACAAATCACCTCAAAGAACAACTATCCCCCTAATTCCTTTGGGTTCGACCCCTACTTACCACTTGCTACCCAGTAGTGAAGTCGCGAGTAGCGGACTATAAATTTATTTGTACATTTGCTCTGACGACAAGCATCTGTCAAATTGGCGCCGTTACCGGGGAATTAGCCTTCGGATAGTTTTTCTTTTCTTTCTCTCCCCTTCTCATGACGCTACCCACTACATATGCATGGACAACACGATATCTACCCCTGTTCGGAGGTACGGATGGAGAAAATCCTGTACAACACTGCCGAAACTTTCACCACGTTTGCTGCCACATAAAACCTGAGAATGAAATGTTAGAGGAATTTAAGCTTAAATGCTTCAAATTTTCTCTGACTGACTTCGCGACAATCTGGTACTACACATCACCCGCTATGCATGCTGAATATTTTGTGGACCTCTGCGTTCCATTCCTGAAGGAATTCTCCCCCCATCCTTACGCCAAAAAACCCGTGAGAAGATCATGTGCCTTCAACAATCCCGGGATGAGACTTTGGACGAATACTACACGAACTACGACACCATCGTCTCAAGCTGCCCGCACCATGGATTCACGAAGAAAGTTCTTCTTCAAAAATTTCTTCGTGGGATGAGGTCCGATGAGCTGGGAAGGATTAACGAAGCAATGAAAAGATCAGCCAGGAACTTATCCATAGCAGACATGTGGTACCTCATAAATAACCTGGCCGCAGCCACAAAACGAATACCCCAAACTGACGGAGGAATGCAAATAGATGAAGCTGGTCCTGAGGCAAATGAAGAAACTCCCGAGCCATCAGAAGAGACTCCTGAACCGTCAGAAGAATCAGACATGGAAAGCATCGGAAGCAACGAGGAAGAAGTCCAAAATACCACCAGCATACTGCCCGAGCCATACCCAGCTATCATCACCCAAGCTTCCGAGACCATCTATGACCAGATCCTGACAAACGGACATAACGAGGCAGAACCAAGCCTTAAGATGCAAGCTTCCCAACTTTTCCCCTCGATCAATAGGCAAATCGCTGAAAACTATGTGATCAATGAAGAGGCTAAAAGGAGGATGGGAAAAGGGCCTGAGCAAAACGACACCGTAATGGGGCATAGACGCTGGAAGGAGAAACCATCAGAACAGTGGGAGCTGGACCCACGTCCATCATCCCCCAAAAACCCAGGAAGAGTCAAAGCAAGAATCAGGGTTGGCGCAATAAAGAAATTCGACCTGAGCCACCCATGGGATCCAAACCAATGATCCAAGAATGAGGTACTGTCGAGCCAACGACGTTAAACAAGTGCACTGGTCGGGAGGTAACCCGACACTATCTTACTTTCTGTCATTTAATTTCAGTCATTTAGTTTAAAGTCATTCTCACATGTATATATCTGCTTGCATGACTTTTGAACTAAGGCACGCCTTCGTTCAAAAGTGTGGGGTGAGAACCACCTTTTTATATAGTTAAATAACATGCTTGCTGTTTTCTTAATAGTATCTTTTTGAAAATATGAACTTAAGAATGTGAAAAAGATAGATCATAATTCATGCATCAACCTTGTGAAAATTCAACTGTTTAAAAACTTAGAATGTAACTTCTCATTTGTTCCTTTGTGCTGAGATAAACTAGGGATGTGGACTTGATAGAAAATGCCCTAGAGGGGCTTGGCAAGCAATCGAAGGATCGAATCAAACTATATGGTTTTCGAAGTCAGTGGGGGCTGCACTTCGGGTTTCAGTGAAGATTGAAGTCATCTCCGCCATGCAGTGTTTATCCAAAAAGAAAAAAAGGCGAGGACGGGAATCAGACCGTCCTCTCTCTAGTCAAAGTAGCCGAGAAAATAGATGAGCGACCCTCATCTTGACCCGCGCGAAACGACAACGATGAGAGGAGCGGGGAGGTATTTCCATATGCTCGCGGGCGATGATTGGACCTCCCAAAAAGGCTTGAGAAAATGGACTAGCAAGTCACAAAGAAGCAAAAGTTCGAAGAAGCAAATCAAGAGGCCAAAGGCCCAAAAGTGTGAAGGTTTTAACCGAACAAAAGTGAAGTACTCAAAAAGTCAAATCCAAGGCCAAAGGCCGATTCACTACAAAAAAAGCTGTCCCTCGCCAAAAAGAAAGAAAATCAAATATCAAACCATTGAAACCCGAACCGAATCACGTGCTAGAGAAAGCTACAAGAAAACCATATAGTACGAGACGGTCCCGAGATTGCAGTCCAGGAGCCTAAAAAGGGCTATCTCCCGAAACATCCAAAATACTTTGCATCTCAGCACGGAGGTACAAGTATCAAGTTTCTTCTATTTATTTACGCAGTTTAATTTGGTAATAAGTACTAATGCATGAATTAGGATAAGTCTAGTCCCACAGTCTAACTTTCATATTTTAAAAGCTTACTTAGTGCCGCCCTTTAATAGCATTGTTCGGGACGAACAACTAAAAGTGTGGGGTGATCTGATGGACCATAATTATACGAATCAAAAACACAGTTAAACCCACTAAATTAGACTGTTTGTCTATTTAACTTTTGCCTGTTAGTTCCGATATTTATCTACAGGGTATTTTGGAGCTTAGAGAGAATACACGCTAAGGAAAGGATTTTACGCAGAAAAGATGTTACGAGTCATTCCAAGGTCACGATCAGACGCTGACTGAAGAAATCTAAAGATCCTGACATGGAATCATTCAAAACAAATCAAAGCGAAGAGCAACCAAAGTCCGTCCGGAGCTGAAATACACCGATAGTTTTGTGAGAACTTCACAAAATCACACAAACCCCTCCCATCTTGCCACCTAGCCGGCGGTTCCTCCCTCACAACTCCTCTCCTCCACTCCCCTTCCTCCACTTGGCGTCTCCTCCCTCTCCCCTCCCAAAGCCGCCGGCGGCTAGAGCTCTCCCCCCATGTGTCATCGTCTCAAAGCTCATCCTTCCTCCATGTGACAAGTGTTGGCTCCTCATGGCTTCCCTTAGCCTATAAATACCATGCCTCCTCATTTGTAATCAACATCCCAAAAATCAAAAATGACTTATCTCTCTAAGTTTGGCAATTTGTAAGTTTGGTTTTGAAATAATACTCTTGTTGGTTCTTGAGTATTATAACAGTTTTAGAGAATACTCTTGTTGGTTCTTGAGTATTCAAGTAGGAATTGGGAATACTCCTGTTGGTTCTTGAGTATTCCCCTTACTTACTGTCTTTCAAAAACCCCCGAGTATTTAGCTATGGTATCCACCTCTATGGATATTCGTAGCTAAACTCTTTAAAATGTTTTAGACTTTGCTTTAGTGTTTTTTCTCTGTATTCAAAACTTGTTCTATGTGCCATATATTAGGCCAGAACTTCCAAGGTTGAGTGGATGCTTGGAATGGCAAAGCTCTTCCGTGGGAGTTCGTAAACATACTCGGATAAGTGGATGCTTGGAATGGCAAAGCTTATCTGAGGAGTTTGACCTCTCTCAAACACCATTTGATTGCTCGGGAATGACTGATCAAATGGATGCACACAGACTAATATACCTTGGAATGGGGTATTAGTCTAAGTAGAACAAGGGCTCTACGTTTTTTGCAAAAGTCTAGACAGTGTGTGCAAATCGAGTGCTTGGAATGGCCTTGATACTCTTTCGAACACTTTTGCAAAAGACTAGACAGTGTGGCAAATCGAGTGCTTGGAATGGCCTTGATGCACGTTTGAATACTTAGAAGGATCACTAAAGGTCAATGATAAACAGGCTATGATACAAGGCCCCCGAAATCGAATGTTTTCCTTGAAATCAAACCACTCATGCACTTACTTTCTTAGTATAACTGCCGTAATCAACTGCTCACCTTCCGGAGGACTTGCCAATCACGCATCACCCGCTGTAAGTCTCCTACTTTTATTTTCAGTCATTTACTTTTCGCACAAAAAAACCAAAACCAACCAAAAAGTCACGTAGTTACTAGCTCTAAAACCTCAACCAACCTAAAACACGCTCCCTTGCTGTACAAATCACCTCAAAGAACAACTATCCCCCTAATTCCTTTGGGTTCGACCCCTACTTACCACTTGCTACCCAGTAGTGAAGTCGCGAGTAGCGGACTATAAATTTATTTGTACATTTCCTCTGACGACAAGCATCTGTCAGAACGCTCCCAATGGGCTAGCCGTTTTTAAGCTAGCTAGTGCCAAGTGTAAACCTTTTAGGGGCTTCCTTCATCCTTAAGCTAGCCGCAATTTGAGCTAGTTGGTGCCAAGTGTAAACCTTTTAGGGGCTTCCTTCATCCTTAAGCTAGCTGCAATTTGAGCTAGTTGGTGCCTAGTGGTAAGTGTTGGAGCTTTCCTCTTCACAAGGGTTAGCCGCAATTTGAGCTAGGAGCTTGAGCTGGTTCCACTCGGGCGTTTTGTCTGGCAAGTGAGATTGTCCGAGTTATTGGGCATTCCAAATACTTTGGTCGAGCCAGATTTGCCAGATTCGCCCGTCTGGTCGAGCGACTTGGTTTGGTGCCTATCAGCGCGCGGGGCCTTTGTCTTTGATGTGGGCCAACTGCCAATCTGCTCGGGCATTCTTCTTGGTTTTCCGACATTGTCCACCTTATTTTCCATTTTAATCACTCTGCTCGATGCAGAATCGTCAGAGCAGATGGTTTGCCCGAGCAACTTGAATTTGGACTTGGACAGCTTGGTAGGCGCGCTGGAACGTTGGGCGCTGGGCGCTGGTCTCGGCGGGGACCGGACATTCTCGGTACTGGTTCTCGGACATTTTCTCGGACGCGGCCCCGTTGGGTTTCTTTGTCCTAGGTCGAGACTTCTTTGGGTGCGGCTGAGGTCCTCGGTCCATGGGATGGCCAGAATAGACTTGCGACCCTTTTTTAGCGTTAATTCCCCTTTTTAAGCTTGTTTCTTCCATAAACCCCAAATTCACCTGAAATACAAAAACGACCTTAACAAGTAAACGTTTAAAGGATAAAGTGTCGTTTTTGGTGGGTTTAGTTGACTCGATGAGTCGTATAAATACGACCCATCAAATCACCCCACACTTATTCTTGTTCGTCCCGAACAAGGCTTCGGCAAAAGAGGCAAGCTAAACATCAAAAGCTCTAGACATGAATAATAGAATGCTAATCTAGATGTATCCTATTCATGCATTACTTGCTTCCAAAATAAAGTGTGCTAAAACTTAGAAGAAACTTGATACTTGTACCTTCGAGCCGTGATGCAAACCAATTGGGATGAGTGGGAGATAGTCCTTTTTAGGTTCTTGATTTGCACTCTTCGGACCGAACTCATACTATATGGTTATCTTCCGTAGCTTTCTCTAGCACTTGATTTGTTCGGGCTAAATGGGTTGAGCTCTTTTTCTTTGTTTGTGTGGTTGGACAGCTTTTTGGAGTGACTTTTGGCCTTTGGCCTTTGATATTGAGTTGGAGTACTTCACTTTTGCTTTGGTTTAAACCTTCACAAATTGGCCTTCGGCCTTTGAATTGACTTTTCCGAGTTTTTGCTCTTTGTGAATGCTTGTCCATTTTCTTGATCCTTGGGAGGTCCAATCATCGCCCGAGAGCATATGGAAATACCTCCCCGCTCTTTCTCATCCTTGCCGTTTCGCGCGGGTCAAGACGAGGGTCACTCATCTATTTTCCCGGCTACTCGGACTAGAGATAGGACGGTTTGATTCCCGTCCCGCCACTTGCATAAACGCTGCATGGCGGGGTCTACTCGAAACCCAAGTAACCCGAAGTGCTAACCTCCACTAACTTCGTACAACCATATAGCGAGACCCGGTCCTTCGAGTGCTTGTCAAACCTCTCTTGGGCATTTTCTGTCAACTCCACATCCCTTATTTATCTCGGCACGCAAGGACAAATAAAAAAGTTAAATTCTAAAGTTTTAACATAGTTTAGATTTGATGGAGCGTATTTATACGATTCATCGAGTACACTAAACCCACCGAATTAGGCACTTTGAGTGCACGAACATGTGCTTGTTAATGTCGTTTTATGTATACAGGCAATTTTGGAGTCTAAAGAGGAAACACACCTAAAAAGGGAGATTTGTGCCAAAAAAGCACCACCAGCCAACTCTGGCCAGCCAGGACCCGAGTAAATCCAGCCACGCCCAAACTGTCTAGCACTGAATTCAAGTTGCCCGGGCAAACAAGCTGATCTGACGAATCCACCTCGACCAAAGTGATCAAAATGGCAAATAAGGTGGACAATGTCGGAAAACCGAGGAGAATGCCCGAGCAGATTGGCAGTTGGCTCAATTCCAAAGCAAAGGCCCCGCGCGCATAGGCACCTAAACCAAGTTGCTCGACCAAACCATGGAATCTGGCAAATCTGGCTCGACCAAGTTCTTCTAAATGCCAAATGACTCGGGTGATCTCACTTCCCAGACAAAACGCCCGAGTGGAACCAGCTCAAGCCCGATCAAGGCCAAACTAGGGCAATTCCGGCCGTTTTGGGATTCCGACCAGGTTCCGGGAAGATTCCGGCAAAACGACTTCGACCATTAGTCTTAGAATTGCCTCAGCATTCCAAATCCACAATCAAAAGACCTTTTGACTTAGGTTGACTTTTGGAGAAGAATTCAACCAAGGGGGGAATGCCACCTATGGCCGGCGGCTTTTGGAGAAGAAGACAAGCTGGCCGGCGGCTTTTGAAGGGAGGACAGCTGGCCGGCTGCTTTGGATGAGGATTGTACAAGTGGATGGCTCTCCTCTTCTCCCTTTGCTTATAAATAGAGGCCTTTGCCTTACAAATCAAATGTCCCATGCTACATATTAGGAAGTTGAGAGCTTATCTCTCTTCTTCACACTTCAATACACAAACATATTTCCTCACAATTGCTCTCTACTTGTTCTTTCTCACTTTACTTTCCTTGTCAAAAACCGAAACCCTCTTTACTTTCCTTGTCTTTGATTTCCAAAACCCTTTACTTTTAGTGCACTTAGCTATGATATCCACTTCCATGGATACTCGTAGCTAAACCCTTCATTCGGTTGAAGGGGTGCGTTTGTATCAAAACATGTTTTAGACCCTTTTCTTAGTGCTTCTATAGTGTTCAAACTTGTTCTATGTGCCATATATTAGGTTAGAACACTATTGGTTGAGTGGAGGCTCGAAAGAGCAAAGCTCTTCCATGGGGTTCGTGAACATACGTGGTTAAGTGGAGGCTCGAAAGAGCAAAGCTTTTCTGTAGAGTTCAACCTCTTTAAAACACCACTTGGTTGATCGGAAATGATTGATCAGGTGGATGCACATGAGGCTAAGATACTTCGAAAGGAGGAATTAGCCTAAATAGAACAAGTGTTCTATGTCTTGAAAAGGACTAGACGGTGTGGCAAGTCGAGTGCTAGAAATAGCCTTGATACATTTTAAACACGTAGTATGATCATTAGAGGTCGATGATGAACAGATTTATGATACAAGGCCCCTAAAACCGAATCATTTCCTTTGATCAAAACACCACCTTGCTGCTTACTTTCAGTACCCATATCAACTGCTTACTTTCAGTACCCACATCAACTGCTTACTTTCAGTACCCATATCAACTGCTTACTTTCAGTACCCACATCAACTGCTTACTTTCCGCAAGTCTTGTCCTTCAAGCATTTACTTTCCGCAAGTCTTGTCCTTCAAGCATTTACTTTCCGCAAGTCTTGTCCTTCAAGCATTTACTTTTCGTAAGTCTTGTCCTTCAACCACTTAATTTCAGCACTTTACTTTCTGTCATTTACTTTCTGTCTAAAAAACCAACAAAACCCAAAAAAAAACCAATTGTATATACTTTCTTTTCTTTCTTTTTAAAAGAACAACTAATCCACACTGACTCCCTTGGGTTCGACCCCAACTTACCGCTTTACTACCCAATAGTGAAGTCGCGAGTAGTGGACTTATAAATTTATCTTGCTTAGCACTCAACGACGTGCTCTGTCAAAATTGGCGCCGTTGCCGGGGAGTTGTGAATCGGAATAGTTTTTCTTTTTTGCTTTTGTTTGTTTTTGTTTTGCAGTTCACAATGTCGTTGTACTACGGAAAAGAGCCTTGGAACAACGAGGAGTTTTCCCCACCATCCTTCGAACTTGAAGTCCGCGAGAAGATCAACAACCTAGAGCAATCCCGGGACGAAACATTGGACGAGTACTTGCCGTACTTCGATTCCATTTTGACGAGCTGCCCGCACCATGGATTCACTTACTTCGATCTTCTTCAAAGGTTTCTCGGTGGAATGATGCCACAAGAGTGGAATAGGCTTAATGATGCGGCGGGAGGCTCGATGGATAACTTAAGCATGGATGATCTGTGGAACTTAATAGAAGATAAGGCAAGAAGCGCGAAACAAGATCAGGCCATGCGGCTCGAAGAACTGGCCAACATGGTGCACCAAATCAGGGCCGAAACAGAATTATGGGCGGCAGCAAATGAGCTGGCAGCTAACACCCAGCAATTGGCCGCAGACATACAGCAATTGAATGCCTCGATGCACCAAAATCAGGCCGAAGCCGACGAATCATGGGCAATAGTTGAGGCAGCTCAAAAAGAAACGGAATATCTGATCAATGAGATGCGCAAGCCAAGAGTCATCGAAGAAGAGCCCACGGAGCCGGCCGAGCCACTAGAATCGGTCCTCGCTGCCGAGCTGCCCAAATCAGACCCAGACCTCAGTGTGATTGCCCCCGGAGACCAAATAAATGACGAGGATGAGGACCCATGGTTGCATGAAGAAGAGCTCCACTCAGATTATCCCTGGGAGTTAGAAGAAAAACTGCCCAATTCAGGCCCGGTCCTCATCACCAATCTGCCCGAGGAAATCACGCCAGTCCCGTTCCTCATTGCTGAAGCACTCAAGACGAGCCCAATCCTCATGGCCGAAGCGCCCGAGTTGCCCGAGACAGACTCGGTCCTCACGGACGGGCTGGTTGAGACAGGCCCGGTCCTTGTGGTTGAAGTCCCACAACTTGACCCTTCATGTTTTATGCAGATCATAGCCACCGAAGATCATGTAGTCAATGATGATGCGGTGCAAGGGGAGTTGGAGGAAAAACATGAGCCAGAAGAGCCGAAGATGGAGCACCCACTCGTCATGAGCCAAGAAAAGTCGCCTGAAAACTCACTCGTTCCAAGACGACCAATCATCTCTGCCCCAAGGAAGAGACTTAACATGGGAGCATGCTTGTGGTCGCCAATGTTTGAAGGCACAATACCGAACTTCCAAACTTGCAAAGGTGCCGACCACTCAAACATGAAGAAGCGGTAAAGACATGGGCCCAAGGAATGGAAACCCGGAAGGAGAAGCAAGAGAGCACGGCTCCATGGACCAGCAGCTATGGTCAAGGAATCCTCGCCTTCTCGGGGATATGTGAAGAAGAAGCCTCCGGATCAAGGGAGAGCAGATTTGAGCCCGCTGCCATATGTGTTCTTTGGGCAAATCAAAAGAGCTGCCGAGAAGAAGTTCGACCTCAAGCACCCATGGGATCCCTACTTATGATCCATGAGTGAGGTACTGTCGAGCCAACGACGTTAAACAAAGGCACTTGCCGGGAGGTAACCCGGCATATCTAGTTTTTTCAGTTTTTTATGTCATTTCCTTTCCTTAGTTAACTAGCTTTTTGTGTTTTGAACTAAAGTCATGCCGAGAGGCATGGCTTTGTTCAAAAGTGTGGGGGTGAGTCTTTGCACATATTAGTATGCATGTTTTCTTTTTCTTAAATTTTTATCTTTTTGGAATCTTTTTGAAAATATACACTTCCATGATGTGAAAATAGATAGACCCGATTCATGCATTTCCATGTGAAAACTTAATTGTGTAAGGACATGTGTATTTAACTATCTACTTGTCCTTGTGTGCTGAGATAAACGTAGGATGTGGAGTTGAAAGAAATGCCCTAGAGAGGCTTGACAAGCACTCAAGGGACCGGATTGTCACGGCCCGATTATTTTGCACTCGACATTTGGGGGTTTCGCCGGGCCATGACAAGGTATTTCTTGACTAAGTGTCATACCCCAACACTTAGCCAAATTTGGAGACCCTTTTGGAGATGGACTTGAAGGATGAAGTAGCCCAATAAATGGAAAGGCCCAAGCCCGAGATCTAGAAGGCTATGGAAGAATGCGGAAGATTATGGAAGCTTATGGAAGCTTGCGGAAGATGGTGGAAGGGTCTACCACTTGTAAATATCTTAGATATTTTGATAGGAACTTTCTAGAGTGTAATTCTAGCCGTAGGATTAAATCAATCTTGACCGTCCATTGAGGAGGTCTAAGTGTATAAATAGGGGAAGAGTCATTTGCTCCAAACCATCAAGCGAAATACAATCAAAGCATTCTCCAAGAGTTTCTCTCTCTAAGCATCCATTGAGTTCTTTGGTCCCTTTTCAGTTTAGCCGCGTCAAGACATTTTGGGGGAAAGGCTTACTTAGCTTAGCATCTTCGAGGCGAAAGTCTAGCTAAGTGCCGCACGACTTAGCGAGGAAAAACTAAGTCCGTGACAAGTGGTATCCGAGCGAGGTTCGACTTTTCGACGCATTCATGTCTACCGAAGACGTGGAAAGGGGTAGGCCCGTTGAGAAGGTGTCCAAGAAGAGTAAAGCACCAAGGGAGCAATCCGAGCCGGCTAGTGAGAGGCGATTGGTGAAGTTGGAGACTGGCTTGGCGGATTCGTTCGATCGCATTGGGGAATGTGAGAACTCCGTCGAGACCTGGGAGGCAAAGGTCCACAACATCGACAAGAGGGTTGATGCTACAGAGTGCAAGGTGGATGCCATCCGGGATAAGGTAGATTCCTTGGGGGAGGAACTATCGGCCAAACTCTTCCAACACGTGAACACCATCCTCGAATCTTGGCGGGACGAGAAGGAAGTGTACCAAGCTAGGATAGTAGCTTTGGAAACTTTGGTGGAGGAGTTAAGGTCTTCCTTAGAGAAGACCAACCTCGAGTTGGTGATGCTTAAGCGAGAACGAAGAGATGGAGAAGTGGTCCCCTTTGTTCGGGAAACTCCAAGGGTTGTTGATGTGCCAAAACCCAAGGAGTATAAGGGGTCACGTAAGGCGGAAGACATAGATAACTTCCTTTGGCACATGGAGCGCTACTTCGAGGCTATCCAATTGGATGACACGGCAAAGGTGAGTACCGCGTCCCTTTATTTAGTTGATCTTGCGGCAACCTGGTGGCGTAGGAAGCATGGTGAGATGCAAAGGGGAGTATGTAAGATCAACACATGGGAGACGTTCGTGGCCGAACTCAAGAGACAATTCTACCCCGCGAACGCCAACCATGAGGCTCGAAAGAAACTTAAGGAGTTGAAGCATGTGTCGTCACTCCAAACTTATGTGAAAGAGTTCTCGGCACTAATGCTTCAGCTCCCTAAAATGGACGAGGAGGAGCTATTCTTTAACTTCATGGATGGTTTAAAGCCATGGGCAAAGATGGAGCTCGAGAGAAGGGATGTCAAAGATACCACCACCGCGATGACCGTTGCCGAGTCTTTGCCCGAATACTATAGAAGAACGGGGGAATCATCCAAGGCAAAGAAGGATAGCTTCGTTAAAGGTGGGGGAGCGCACGAGCCAAGGGATCCCAAACCCAAGTTCGGGGGAGGGAAGCCGATCCCGAAGGGTGCACCACAAGGCAAGTTGTCAGAGAAGAAGCCGAGGAGTGATTGCTTCTTATGTGGAGGGCCACATTGGGCTAGGGAGTGCCCAAAGAGGAATGCGCTCAATGCCATTCTCGAGGAGAAGCAAGAGGAGGAAGCGACGATGGGGTGCATCAAGCTTCTCTCGGCATTAAAGGTGAGTCCCACTACTCACAAAGTTGGTGATCGTACACTTATGTACATTGATGGAAAGGTTGGTGGGAAGTCCTTGCCCATCATGGTGGACACGGGGGCGACGCACAACTTCATCCAACCAAGCGAGGCCAAGAGGTTGGGAGTAAAGACGGAAAAAGCCAAGGGTTGGTTGAAGACTGTGAACGCCAAGGCAAGGCCCTTGGATGAGGTAGCTAAAGGCGTGGAACTACAACTCGGTGATTGGCGAGGTAAAGTTAACTTTTCGATTGCCCCTATGGACGACTTTAAATGTGTATTGGGGATGGAGTTTCTTCGCCAATTTGATGTGCTAGCTTGGCCCCAACGAAACACCATGCTCATTATGGAAGGAGGTCCACATATGGTGTCTACGACGACGAAAGCCAAATTAGACACAATGTGCTTATCGGCGATGCAAGTAGAGCATGGATTGAAGAAGGGACGTGAGACTTGGCTAGCATCAGTCAAATTCGACGAGGGACCCAACTTAGGCGATGAGGAGATACCATTGGGGGTCGAGAATGTCTTGGAGGAGTTCAAAGACGTGATGCCTGCCGAGTTGCCCAAGAGACTACCTCCAAGGCGCGAAGTAGACCACAAAATTGAGTTGGAGCCGGGAGCTCAACCACCATCCAAGGCGCCCTACCGAATGGCCCCGCCCGAGTTGGAGGAACTAAGGAGGCAACTAAAGGAGTTGATGGATGCGGGATATATCCAGCCCTCTAAAGCCCCATATGGAGCACCGGTGTTGTTCCAAAAGAAGCACGATGGGTCGTTGCGCCTATGCATCGACTACCGAGCACTAAACAAGGTAACCATCAAAAACAAGTATCCCATTCCCTTAATTGCTGACTTGTTTGACCAACTAGGTCATGCAAAGTACTTCTCCAAGTTGGATCTTCGGTCGGGATACTATCAAGTAAGGATAGCCGAAGGAGATGAACCGAAGACCACTTGTGTGACCCGTTATGGAGCATTCGAGTTCTTGGTGATGCCTTTCGGATTGACGAATGCCCCGGCAACATTTTGCACGTTGATGAACACGATTTTCCATCCATACTTGGACCGGTTCGTGGTGGTGTACTTAGATGACATAGTCATCTATAGTAGCACTTTGGAGGAGCATATCGAGCATCTAAAGACCGTCTTCCAAGTACTTCGAGAGAATGAGTTGTATGTCAAGCGCGAGAAGTGCTCATTTGCAAGACAAGACGTGCAATTCTTGGGTCACATCATCAAAGAAGGAAAACTTATGATGGACAAGAGCAAGGTGAAGTCCATCGAGGAATGGGAGACCCCGAAGAAGGTTACCGAGTTGCGCTCATTCCTTGGATTGGTGAACTATTATCGGAGATTCATCCAAGGATATTCGGCAAAGGTAGCGCCCTTGACTGATTTGTTGAAGAAGGGCAAGCCTTGGGAGTGGACGGCGAGGTGCGAAGAAGCATTTCAGAGTTTGAAGAATGCCATCATGGAGGAACCGGTATTGGCCCTACCAGACTGCACCAAGCCTTTTGAAGTACACACTGATGCGTCCGACTTTGCCATTGGAGGAGTGCTTGTACAAGAAGGTCATCCGATTGCCTATGAAAGCCGGAAGCTTAATGAGACGGAGCGTCGATATACAGTCCAAGAGAAGGAGATGACGGCCGTGGTCCATTGCTTGCGAGGTTGGAGACATTATTTGTTGGGTTCGAAGTTCGTGGTAAAGACCGACAACGTGGTGACGAGTTACTTCAACACCCAAAAGAAACTAAGTCCCAAGCAAGCAAGATGGCAAGACTTCTTGGCAGAATTTGATATGGTGTTCGAATACAAGCCGGGCAAAGTCAATGTTGTGGCAGATGCTTTAAGTCGCAAGGCGGAGCTTGCGGCTATCTCCCAAGTACAAGGAGATTTGCTAAGAAAGATCATAGAGGGACTTGGACATGATCCAGTGGCCAAGATGTTGGTAGACTTGGCCAAGCAAGGGAAGGCGAAGCGCTTTTGGCTCGAAGATGACCTACTTTACACAAAGGGGCGGAGGATCTATGTGCCTAAGTGGGAAGGTCTAAGGCGTAGTATCATCCGTGAGTGCCATGATACGAAGTGGGCAGGTCATCCAGGACAAAGGCGGACTAGAGCTTTGGTGGAAGCTCAATATTATTGGCCGAGGATGAGGGACGAAATCGAGGCCTACGTGAAGACTTGTCTTGTATGCCAACAAGACAAGTTAGAGACCTAAGCACCCGGGGGACTTTTGGAGCCGTTGCCCATACCTAGTCGACCATGGGAGAGTGTTAGCATGGACTTCATTAGTGCCTTGCCGAAGTCTGATGGATTTGGGAGCATCATGGTCGTGGTGGATCGATTCTCTAAGTATGGGACGTTCATACCGGCGCCTCGGGATTGCACCGCTGAAGAAGCAGCCCACTTGTTTTTCAAGAACGTGGTGAAGCTTTGGGGCTTGCCTCGGAACATAGTGAGTGACCGGGACCCTCGCTTTACGGGGAAGTTTTGGACGGAGCTCTTCAAGCTTTTGGGGTCGGAGTTACACTTTTCGACGAGTTTCCATCCACAAACCGACAGCCAAACGGAGAGGGTCAACTCACTTTTGGAGTTTTACTTAAGGCATTTTGTGAATGCCAACCAAAGAGATTGGGCGAAGCTCATGGACGTGGCACAATTTTCCTACAACTTGCAAAGGAGCGAGTCTACCAACAAGAGTCCATTCGAGCTAGCTACAGGGCAACAACCGCTCACTCCTCAATCATTGGTGTCTAAATACACGGGGAAGAGTCCCTCGGCGTTCAAGGAGGCAAAATCGTGGCATGAGCAAGCTGACATAGCCCGATCGTACTTAGACAAGGCAACAAAGAAAATGAAGAAGTGGGCGGATAAGAAGAGGAGGCACGTGGAGTTCCGCATTGGAGACTTGGTGCTCATCAAGCTCAACTTGGATCAACGCAAGCGGCGTGGGAACCTCCACAAAAGTCTGATGAGGCGGTACGAAGGACCTTGTCCCATCATACAAAAGGTCGGAAAGGCATCCTATAAGGTTGATCTACCGCCTACCTTGAAGAAGATCCACCCCGTCTTCCATGTAAGCTGCTTGAAGCCATATCATGGAGACGAGGAAGATGCCTCAAGGGGTGAGTCTTTAAGAGCACCACCATCCATTCTCACCTCGTTCGACAAAGAGGTTGATCACATAGAGGCCAAGAGAGTCATAAGGCGAAAGAGTCATCCTCCAAGCACCCAATACTTGGTCTTTTGGAAGGGACTACCGGAGAGCGAGGCGAGTTGGGAACCCGTCGAGTCCTTGTGGCAATTCAAGGACAAGATTCGAGACTTCGAAGAGGCATCGACGAGGACGTCGACGGATTAGGTGGGGGAGGATGTCACGGCCCGATTATTTTGCACTCGACATTTGGGGGTTTCGCCGGGCCATGACAAGGTATTTCTTGACTAAGTGTCATACCCCAACACTTAGCCAAATTTGGAGACCCTTTTGGAGATGGACTTGAAGGATGAAGTAGCCCAATAGATGGAAAGGCCCAAGCCCGAGATCTAGAAGGCTATGGAAGAATGCGGAAGATTATGGAAGCTTATGGAAGCTTGCGGAAGATGGTGGAAGGGTCTACCACTTGTAAATATCTTAGATATTTTGATAGGAACTTTCTAGAGTGTAATTCTAGCCGTAGGATTAAATCAATCTTGACCGTGCATTGAGGAGGTCTAAGTGTATAAATAGGGGAGGAGTCATTTGCTCCAAACCATCAAGCGAAATACAATCAAAGCATTCTCCAAGAGTTTCTCTCTCTAAGCATCCATTGAGTTCTTTGGTCCCTTTTCAGTTTAGCCGCGTCAAGACATTTTGGGGGAAAGGCTTACTTAGCTTAGCATCTTCGAGGCGAAAGTCTAGCTAAGTGCCGCACGACTTAGCGAGGAAAAACTAAGTCCGTGACAGGATCCTTACTATACGGTTATGTGAAGATTGTGGAGGCTGCACTTCGGGCTTGTTGGTGAAGAGTGGACTCCGCCATGCAGAGTCTATGCAAGAGGCGGGACGGGAATCAAACCGTCCTATCCCTAGTCCGAGTAGCCGGGAAAAGAGGTGAGCGACCCTCAACTTGACCCGCGCCGAAACGACTACGATAAGAAAGAGCGGGGAGGTATTTCCATATGCTCTCGGGCGATGATTGGACCTCCCAAAAGTGAAGAAAAATGGACATGCAAATCTCATCAAAGGAGCAAAGCTCAAAGAAGAAAAGAAAAATCAGCCAAAATGGTGAAACCAAACCGAAGCAAAAGTGAAGTACTCAAAGAGTCAAATCAAAGGCCAAAGGCCAAATCACTACAAAATGTTGTCCAACCACACAACAAAGAAAATGAGCTCGACCCATTAGCCCGAACCAATCACGTGCCAGAAGAAACAAGAAGCATAACCATATAGTAAGATCGGATCCGAGAGTGCAGTTCAAAGGCCTAAAAAGGACTATCTCCCAATCATCCAAATTAATTTGCATCTCGGCTCGAAGGTACAAGTATCAAGTTACTGTCATATGTGAGCATGATTTCGTTTGGAAGCAAGTAAGCTATGCATGCTAAGGTGAAGTCTAGTTTTGCATCTCACATTCACATCTAGGACTTAGGGTGTTTTTGTTCCTCTTGTTGACTACACTTGTTCGGGACGAACAAGATTAAGTGTGGGGGTATTTGATGGAGCGTATTTATACGATTCATCGAGTACACTAAACCCACCGAATTAGGCACTTTGAGTGCACGAACATGTGCTTGTTAATGTCGTTTTATGTATACAGGCAATTTTGGAGTCTAAAGAGGAAACACACCTAAAAAGGGAGATTTGTGCCAAAAAAGCACCACCAGCCAACTCTGGCCAGCCAGGACCCGAGCAAATCCAGCCACGCCCAAACTGTCTAGCACTGAATTCAAGTTGCCCGGGCAAACAAGCTGATCTGACGAATCCACCTCGACCAAAGTGATCAAAATGGCAAATAAGGTGGACAATGTCGGAAAACCGAGGAGAATGCCCGAGCAGATTGGCAGTTGGCTCAATTCCAAAGCAAAGGCCCCGCGCGCATAGGCACCTAAACCAAGTCGCTCGACCAAACCATGGAATCTGGAAAATATGGCTCGACCAAGTTGTTCTAAATGCCAAATGACTCGGGTGATCTCACTTCCCAGACAAAACGCCCGAGTGGAACCAGCTCAAGCCCGATCAAGGCCAAACTAGGGCAATTCCGGCCGTTTTGGGATTCCGACCAGGTTCCGGGAAGATTCCGGCAAAACGACTTCGACCATTAGTCTTAGAATTGCCTCAGCATTCCAAATCCGCAATCAAAAGACCTTTTGACTTAGGTTGACTTTTGGAGAAGAATTCAACCAAGGGGGGAATGCCACCTATGGCCGGCGGCTTTTGGAGAAGAAGACAAGCTGGCCGGCGGCTTTTGAAGGGAGGACAGCTGGCCGGCTGCTTTGGATGAGGATTGTACAAGTGGATGGCTCTCCTCTTCTCCCTTTGCTTATAAATAGAGGCCTTTGCCTTAGAAATCAAATGTCCCATGCTACATATTAGGAAGTTGAGACTTATCTCTCTTCTTCACACTTCAATACACAAACATATTTCCTCACAATTGCTCTCTACTTATTCTTGCTCACTTTACTTTCCTTGTCAAAAACCGAAACCCTCTTTACTTTCCTTGTCTTTGATTTCCAAAACCCTTTACTTTTAGTGCACTTAGCTATGATATCCACTTCCATGGATACTCGTAGTTAAACCCTTCATTCGGTTGAAGGGGTGTGTTTGTATCAAAACATGTTTTAGACCCTTTTCTTAGTGCTTCTATAGTGTTCAAACTTGTTCTATGTGCCATATATTAGGTTAGAACACTATTGGTTGAGTGGAGGCTCGAAAGAGCAAAGCTCTTCCATGGGGTTCGTGAACATACGTGGTTAAGTGGAGGCTCGAAAGAGCAAAGCTTTTCTGTAGAGTTTAACCTCTTTAAAACACCACTTGGTTGATCGGAAATGATTGATCAGGTGGATGCACATGAGGCTAAGATACTTCGAAAGGAGGAATTAGCCTAAATAGAACAAGTGTTCTATGTCTTGAAAAGGACTAGACGGTGTGGCAAGTCGAGTGCTAGAAATAGCCTTGATACATTTTAAACACGTAGTACGATCATTAGAGGTCGATGATGAACAGATTTATGATACAAGGCCCCTAAAACCGAATCCTTTCCTTTGATCAAAACACCACCTTGCTGCTTACTTTCAGTACCCATATCAACTGCTTACTTTCAGTACCCACATCAACTGCTTACTTTCAGTACCCATATCAACTGCTTACTTTCAGTACCCACATCAACTGCTTACTTTCAGTACCCACATCAACTGCTTACTTTCAGTCCCATATCAACTACTTACTTTCCGCAAGTCTGGTCCTTCAAGCATTTACTTTCAGCAAGTCTTGTCCTTCAAGCATTTACTTTCCGCAAGTCTTGTCCTTCAAGCATTTACTTTTCGTAAGTCTTGTCCTTCAACCACTTAATTTCAGCACTTTACTTTCTGTCATTTACTTTCTGTCTAAAAAACCAACAAAACCCAAAAAAAACCAATTGTATATACTTTCTTTTCTTTCTTTTCAAAAGAACAACTAATCCACACTGACTCCCTTGGGTTCGACCCCTACTTACCGCTTTACTACCCAATAGTGAAGTCGCGAGTAGTGGACTTATAAATTTATCTTGCTTAGCACTCAACGACGTGCTCTGTCAAAATTGGCGCCGTTGCCGGGGAGTTGTGAATCGGAATAGTTTTTCTTTTTTGCTTTTGTTTGTTTTTGTTTTGCAGTTCACAATGTCGTTGTACTACGGAAGAGAGCCTTGGAACAACGAGGAGTTTTCCCCACCATCCTTCGAACTTGAAGTCCGCGAGAAGATCAACAACCTAGAGCAATCCCGGGACGAAACATTGGACGAGTACTTGCCGTACTTCGATTCCATTTTGACGAGCTGCCCGCACCATGGATTCACTTACATCGATCTTCTTCAAAGGTTTCTCGGTGGAATGATGCCATAAGAGTGGAATAGGCTTAATGATGCGGCGGGAGGCTCGATGGATAACTTAAGCATGGATGATCTGTGGAACTTAATAGAAGATAAGGCAAGAAGCGCGAAACAAGATCAGACCATGTGGCTCGAAGAACTGGCCAACATGGTGCACCAAATCAGGGCCGAAACCGAATTATGGGCGGCAGCAAATGAGCTGGCAGCTAGCACCCAGCAATTGGCCGCAGACATACAGCAATTGAATGCCTCGATGCACCAAAATCAGGCCGAAGCCGACGAATCATGGGCAAAAGTTGAGGCAGCTCAAAAAGAAACGGAATATCTGATCAATGAGATGCGCAAGCCAAGAGTCATCAAAGAAGAGCCCACGGAGCCGGCCGAGCCACTAGAACCGGTCCTCGCTGCCGAGCTGCCCAAATCAGACCCAGACCTCAGTGTGATTGCCCCCGGAGACCAAATAAATGACGAGGATGAGGACCCATGGTTGCATGAAGAAGAGCTCCACTCAGATTATCCCTGGGAGTTAGAAGAAAAACTGCCCAATTCAGGCCCGGTCCTCATCACCAATCTGCCCGAGGAAATCACGCCAGTCCCGTTCCTCATTGCTGAAGCACTCAAGACGAGCCCAATCCTCATGGCCGAAGCGCCCGAGTTGCCCGAGATAGACTCGGTCCTCACGGACGGGCTGGTTGAGACAAGCCCGGTCCTTGTGGTTGAAGTCCCACAACTTGACCCTTCATGTTTTATGCAGATCATAGCCACCGAAGATCATGTAGTCAATGATGATGCGGTGCAAGGGGAGTTGGAGGAAAAACATGAGCCAGAAGAGCCGAAGATGGAGCACCCACTCGTCATGAGCCAAGAAAAGCCGCCTGAAAACTCACTCGTTCCAAGACGACCAATCATCTCTGCCCCAAGGAAGAGACTTAACATGGGAGCATGCTTGTGGTCGCCAATGTTTGAAGGCACAATACCGAACTTCCAAACTTGCAAAGGTGCCGACCACTCAAACATGAAGAAGCGGTAAAGACATGGGCCCAAGGAATGGAAACCCGGAAGGAGAAGCAAGAGAGCACGGCTCCATGGACCAGCAGCTATGGTCAAGGAATCCTCGCCTTCTCGGGGATATGTGAAGAAGAAGCCTCCGGATCAAGGGAGAGCAGATTTGAGCCCGCTGCCATATGTGTTCTTTGGGCAAATCAAAAGAGCTGCCGAGAAGAAGTTCGACCTCAAGCACCCATGGTATCCCTACTTATGATCCATGAGTAAGGTACTGTCGAGCCAACGACGTTAAACAAAGGCACTTGCCGGGAGGTAACCCGGCATATCTAGTTTTTTCAGTTTTTTATGTCATTTCCTTTCCTTAGTTAACTAGCTTTTTGTGTTTTGAACTAAAGTCATGCCGAGAGGCATGGCTTTGTTCAAAAGTGTGGGGGTGAGTCTTTGCACATATTAGTATGCATGTTTTCTTTTTCTTAAATTTTTATCTTTTTGGAATCTTTTTGAAAATATACACTTCCATGATGTGAAAATAGATAGACCCGATTCATGCATTTCCTTGTGAAAACTTAATTGTGTAAGGACATGTGTATTTAACTATCTACTTGTCCTTGTGTGCTGAGATAAACGTAGGATGTGGAGTTGAAAGAAATGCCCTAGAGAGGCTTGACAAGCACTCAAGGGACCGGATCCTTACTATACGGTTATGTGAAGATTGTGGAGGCTGCACTTCGGGCTTGTTGGTGAAGAGTGGACTCCGCCATGCAGCGTCTATGCAAGAGGCGGGACGGGAATCAAACCGTCCTATCTCTAATCCGAGTAGCCGGGAAAAGAGGTGAGCGACCCTCAACTTGACCCGCGCCGAAACGACTACGATAAGAAAGAGCGGGGAGGTATTTCCATATGCTCTCGGGCGATGATTGGACCTCCCAAAAGTGAAGAAAAATGGACATGCAAATCTCATCAAAGGAGCAAAGCTCAAAGAAGAAAAGAAAAATCAGCCAAAATGGTGAAACCAAACCGAAGCAAAAGTGAAGTACTCAAAGAGTCAAATCAAAGGCCAAAGGCCAAATCACTACAAAATGTTGTCCAACCACACAACAAAGAAAATGAGCTCGACCCATTAGCCCGAACCAATCACGTGCCAGAAGAAACAAGAAGCATAACCATATAGTAAGATCGGATCCGAGAGTGCAGTTCAAAGGCCTAAAAAGGACTATCTCCCAATCATCCAAATTAATTTGCATCTCGGCTCGAAGGTACAAGTATCAAGTTACTGTCATATGTGAGCATGATTTCGTTTGGAAGCAAGTAAGCTATGCATGCTAAGGTGAAGTCTAGTTTTGCATCTCACATTCACATCTAGGACTTAGGGTGTTTTTGTTCCTCTTGTTGACTACACTTGTTCTGGACGAACAAGATTAAGTGTGGGGGTATTTGATGGAGCGTATTTATACGATTCATCGAGTACACTAAACCCACCGAATTAGGCACTTTGAGTGCACGAACATGTGCTTGTTAATGTCGTTTTATGTATACAGGCAATTTTGGAGTCTAAAGAGGAAACACACCTAAAAAGGGAGATTTGTGCCAAAAAAGCACCACCAGCCAACTCTGGCCAGCCAGGACCCGAGCAAATCTAGCCACGCCCAAACTGTCTAGCACTGAATTCAAGTTGCCCGGGCAAACAAGCTGATCTGACGAATCCACCTCGACCAAAGTGATCAAAATGGCAAATAAGGTGGACAATGTCGGAAAACCGAGGAGAATGCCCGAGCAGATTGGCAGTTGGCTCAATTCCAAAGCAGTATGTCGTTCGCCTCGGACAGATTAAATCCAGATACATGCGTTCAAAAAAATTAACGCAATTGATTAGTACATCAAACTCTCAATAATCCGATATTGAGTTGCGACTGATACCACTTGTTGGTACATCATTACTGAGATAACAGTAATACATCTAGGATCGTAAACTCAAATCGGATTAAAGAAAACGTACCGTTAGAACCGTGAATATGCGGAAGCGTAACTTCTGAAATGGATGTGCACATGAGTACACCGGATTAGGTCTTCTAGTCCTGCCACCAGAGTCCTCTCATACTTTTCCACCGAGATGGCAAGAAAAGCGATCGTCTTAAGATGTGGTGGACCGGGGTACTTGTTACAAAAAGCAGGGATGCAGATCGCCCTGAAATATTACTTCGGGAGCTATCGGTAGCGCTGATAAGTTGTCAAAGCATACAACTTGTAGAAGTGAAATAGAATTAATAACATATGTATTTACAGTTCATCTTCTCAAAACTTTAATATTTTTTTTTATACTAGATTTACATTTCATACATATTACATGAATACTTGCCGAGTACATGCATGCTTATAAAGAAGTGAACTGAAGGACGGGCACACAAACAAGACCAATTTGAATTTGGTACTTAAATTTTTCCTCTAAAGGACGGGCCATGCAGGGGCGGATCCACATGGTGGGGAGGGGGCAGCCGCCCCCGATCGATTTTCTGATTTTTCTTTAATATTAGACTGATGCGATGTCTTTTTGAATGATTTTTACATCTCACCCCCAGTCATTTTGATTATATGCCCCCTCTAGTATGAAAATAAATTACTGAATCCGGCCCCAGTCCAAAAATATTTATCTCGCCCCCGGTCTGAAAAATTCCTGGATCCGTTCCTGGGGCCATGTGTGAAACTTGAAACCTTGAGCATCAGCACAACTCCACGGAGGGATAGACCGAAGCACACCACTCCTTATAAGTCAAACTGTAAGACAATATCCGCCAACAGCGGACAATAAATCCACACCTAAGCATCCACGAGAGATCGATAACACTTCTACACAAAATGTGAGAAGAAATATACAATTCGGAAGATTTGAACCCTTGACTTTATGATAGAAAGTCAAAGGACTCGACAACTTATAGTCGCCGCGGCCACGCACCGTGGTCTTTGTGGTCACCCATGCTAATTATGCTTAGAGATTCCTTTCAGGATCGCATATTGCTGCAGCCTATTAGTAAACTCTTTATGGTTAAACCTGAATCATTAAGCACGTGGATGGGTAAGTTGGAAAAGGGAGATCTGTACAACAAAATTTTACTGCTAATGTTCGACCCCCGTACACTTTATTACACATAAGTATGGATTGATAGGCAGCTGCTTAAGTTGGAGGAGCTAGTCTCGGATACGAAGCAGCTCTGCCGTTAGAAAGATCATTAGCACTTTTTCTTCTGTATCTGGGACCAGCACTTGAACCATGTGTTACTTCTTGGGCCCTCTGAATACGCTGGCCTTGAGGTGTTCCACTGTCGTTCTGAAGTTGTTCCAACGCTGCGACTACTTGCGGCATGTGTGGCCTGAGTTTGGGTTTTACTGAGAGGCATTGCATTGCTAGAGTGGCTGCTTTCTGAACACCAGGGACTGAGTACTGCCCTTGAATTCGGACATCCATTATAATTAAGAACTTTCGTTTACTGTTCATGAATGGGGCTGCCCAGTCAACTAGGTTTTGCTCTCCTGAGGGCCGGTTCATGTCTAGTGCTCGTCGGCCTGTAAGGATTTCGAGAAGTACAACCCCGAAGCTGTAGACGTCACTTTTGGCCGTCAAGTGACCTTAACATACAAAGGTTCGTAAAATTGAGTCAGATTAGGAATTCGAGTTGACTTTATTGTGCCTGCAAACATCATTTTGTCACTGAAGGATTGAAATGAAATGCGTACCAGTTGCCATGTATTCAGGAGCGGCATATCCGTAGGTTCCCATTATTCGTGTTGAGACATGACTTTTCTCCCCCATTGGGCCATCCTTGGCTAATCCAAAATCGGAAAGTTTTGCATTGTAATTCTGTCAATTACAACATAAAGGTTATGACAAATACTAAGGTTTAAGGAAAATCAATGCAAGTTCACAATATAAATATTTCTCACCGAATCAAGTAAGATGTTTGAAGTTTTAAAATCACGGTATATCACTTTCACTTCATCGCTATGAAGAAATGCAAGGCCATTAGCAGCATCCAGGGCAATCTTCATTCTGTTGATCCACGAAAGCGGCTGGAAGTACGAGTTTCCTGACGGAAACAAAATAAAATAATGTAAGGTAAGGTAAAGTAAAGTAAATGGAGTAGATCGGGTACAAATCTGTTTTTATGTGAAAACTTAGAACTAACGTATACTGAAAAAGGATCCGGTGCAAAGGGCATATTTTTGTAAAAAATACAAACCAATCACAGCCATTGATTTGGTCATCTGGACGGATGAGATTAAATGTCGTATTAAATTCCATTTATGGTTAATTTCTCTGTGACGAATTATAAATTATCCGTGACGAACTATGTCGTACTTTTGGTTTCTCATCGATGAATTATAACTCAGTTTTGACGAACTTTGCATTTTGCACTAAAAATATACTTTGTACCTGATCTTTACTCAACCTATACTATTTGATTGTTCATCCAACGATTCAAACTATTTTCAACAATTCACAAGATCCAGATTTCGACAATGTTCACATCTTTGATCTATTGTTCACAATAACTTATAGTAATGCTTACAAAATAAATACTACTCACAAGACTGATACAAATTTCATAGGATAAGATTGGCTCTAAGTTTTTGCATAAAAACAGGTTTGTACCCGAGCCTAGCCGTAGTAGACCTTGTAGTAAATGAATAATAAACTATCCAGTAAAGTAAAGGAGAAGTGGGAACTTACTCCTGAATAAATGATTTTCTAAGCTCCCACGAGCCATGAATTCATATGCAAGCAGCCGGTGCTCATCTTCTAGGCAGTAGCCAACGAGTTTGACCAAGTTAGGATGATCCAGCTGCCCCAAGTAGTTGATCTCCGCCTAAAATTGACAATAAACATTACCAGGTGATCAGGGTAAAATGAAAGATAAGTAAATGATTCCTTGCAATGGAATAACACCAGTTCAGGTAACGGTAAGTAAGCAACTATGAATGCATCATCAGTTAGTCAAACTTGGTCAACCTGAAATGTCACTGATATCATGAATGGTGCAACTGGTACCACTCAATATGGTAAAATAAATAAAGTAATCTAAACAAACGCCTATGCAAAATCACATCGAACAAGAACATCCGACTACTTGGAAGAAGACAAAGATTGTAGAATGAACGGAATTTCATTATTAGAAAGCTTGAACAAAGCATAGAAGAGCCACTCACCAGCCATTCCTTGTGACCTTGCATGCCTTCATGGTTAAGCCTCTTGACCGCGATTACCATGCCAGTCCCAGGCTTTGCAGCGGTAAAAGCCTGCTCGTCAATCCAACCTTTGAAAACACAGCCAAAGCCACCTTCCCCTACCACACTGTCGGGGCGGAAGTTCCTAGTAGCTGCTTTCAAGTCATTGAAGCAAAAACTCTTTAAATTGGATGACTCCAAGATCTCACCCTCAGTCCTAGGAGTCTGAGGAACCACCCTGTTGCTGAAGTCACTTGACTCGTTCTCATCAATCGATCGGATACCTTCATACATGAATATTTGCACATTAGACATCCCGTTGCTGAGAAACATTTTGAAGCACATCTGTAAGTATGTCCACTACAAACACTATTGAGTAACTTCAGTTCAATAACTACAGACAAAACTGTAGACTAGTGTTTCTGCCGAGAAGGACGCAGATCACTTGGTGCTAAATCACAACTCCAAACACCCAAATCAAATCTCTTCATCAAACATCCAAATTACAAAAGATTGGACAAAATACTTAGTCAAACATTTACAACAGATGACCGGCCAAGATCTACTGATAGACAAATTACACAAAGCAACTCACAAAAACATAGAAACCAGCAGCAACATATGAAGACCAAAATGTCAAGAGATTAAAATGTATAAAATAAATAAATACCCAAACGAAGAGGGGTCTGGGCTTTAACACCAATACTCAAGCAAGCTCCCATAGTTTACGATCAAATTTTCAGCTGTGAACTAAATCTTATCTTACTTCCCATAAAAAAAGACCCCAAATTTGTAGAAAAGGGTGCTCCAAAAGTGATGGCGAAAGGATCAAATAAACCCGTGGAAATGGAAACTAAGGAAAGCCGCCCGGTGTGAAATCAAGGAAGCCTGATTGTTCCTCTTTTAAGGAAAAGCTAAGCAGTTCCACAAGAATAATACACAGTACCACCCACCATCCCTCAACTTGAAATCTTTTCGCTGTTGAATTCCTTTTGACTATTCATCACAGGCATAGCAATCCAGGTGTAGATCTTGATTAATAATAATATTATTATTATTTTATTAGAATTGATAATAAAAAAAGAAGGTAGTGGTTTTTTTTTTTTTTTTTTGATGGGGAGGAAGGTAGTGGTTGATATAAAGTTGAAGTGAACCCATTTCAGACTTATTATTTCTATACTTGGGAGTTGTCCTTTTGGACCTTCCCGAAGCTGTTGACTTTTGGGACTTCTTGTTCTCGTTGGATTTCTCACTTTCTGTTTAGTTTTTTTGTAAGAAATAGTAAGATAAAGTGCAAATTGAGGTGAGAGAGGTTGTAGTTTTCATATTATTGTCGGATTCAACTATATATTTATGAAGTTCTTTATCAAAAAAAACTACATAGTTATGAAGTTAATCTAGTTCAGCATGTTGCAGATTTTACGGTAAACATTATTAATTACACAACGGCAAGGAAAATGGTGCCATGTAGAAGAGCTAAATAGGGGACTGTTCTCTTACGCGTAAATTTCATGTTTTAAAATTTAGTAAAGTCAAATTAAATTCAGCACAATTAAATTATGTATAATTAAATAAAGTTTAATCCTAATCAAAAAAATAAAGTTTAATCCAGTTAAATTATGTAAATTAAAATTTAATTAAATTAAATTAAAAATTTTAATTTCCAATTTTGTAGCTCAACTTGAACTCAACATAAATTCAACACATTTATTTAAAAATTTTACTTTTTTAAGTTAAATTAAATTGAAGTAAATTAAGTTCAATTCAATTAAATTAAATTCAGTAAAATTAAATAAAACTAAAAAATTTTTAAACAAACTTCATCTTACATTTTTTTTTGGCTCAAAAGAAAGTACCTTATTCACGGACTAGATCGCAACTTGCGATTCGATTCGCAAGGTTTTCTTGGTGTCACTAGATAGAGAAGTCTTCACGGATTTGTGATAACTGACGCTGGCACTTTTTAGAGTTGTACGTGTTTGGACTAAAGTAATTGTAACATTAGCTGCTGGATTGGTGTGCCAATTTTTATCTAAAATGTTGTCCTCGTGCTGACATTAACACATGTAACTAATAAAAACTGGACCATCCTATGCTTGTATATCTTATGTGGTGCCTTTGGTTATCTGATTGCTTTACTTGATTTTCACGATCTCTAGTTGTAGTTTCTTTGGAAGGAATTGTAGTGGTGTTATGGGATGGCCTCAACCCTCAATTAAAGTTTTCGGCTTAGCATCTTGCTCGTACGACTTTATTTGAAAGAAAAAAAAGGTTGTGCCTTTCTTAAAAAAAAATTCAACAAAATTGATGTCGAGACCTTGACGTAGCTAGTATGCATGGTATTGATACCCAAAAAAACAAAAGCTTGAAAGCGGACTATTGGATGGATATTATTTACATTTTGCTAAGGTTTCCTGCATAATATGGATCATGTCTGGATTCCGTAATACTTAGATTAAAAATTCAACACATGAGCTCAGATATATGCTGTCTGGGATGTCATGCATATTTTTCTTCCTCTCAAGTCCAGGTCTGAGATTATTTTGGTTTTTAGGAAAATTGTGAAAATGGTTGAAACGTTGTTAAATTAAATAAAAAAACAAAATTAAAATATGCCCAGTATAGAGGCCTACACATTGTTTAACTAGCTGCTTCATATGTCAATGTTTCCGGCAACTGTATCCACATCAGACTTTTACTTATCAAATTTGAACACTATAGTTCAGGTTGACTCTTGAGCTGATGAAATTTATTTCAGTTTTGCTCTTTAACAACCTGCCAGAGGGTCAAACCCAGCTAAGGACACAAATGTCCAGCGTGGCTTTTTTTTTGGAAGTGAAGTTGGCAGATTGTGATGATGTCGGCGAAGTACCTAACGTGAACTAACACTTTGAAAATCTGAGGAGGTTCAAAGCACGGACGGATGCACTCAAGGGGCATATTGGGCAGTTTTGGCCCAATTTTAATTTTTCATATAATGTAATGCAGAGGAGCGGTCAAATGTTACCCCCTCCTTAGAGTATTACCTATTACATACTCATAAAATTTGTGTGAGGCCTACCTCCCACTACCCAAATCCTCCACTCACATGTCCAATAGGCCCCGTACTTTTGAGGTGGCGCGTCCTCATTGGTTGGATGAAACTCATCCAACCAATCAAATGAGAGTAATAGGGTAACACTCTAAGAAGGGGTAACATTTGAGCGCGCCACATGTAATGCATATGCATTAATTTCTATATACATGTATCATGACTTTAGGGTTTTGGTCCAACTAAGTTTTATAAAAAAAAAATGGTAAACACATCAATTTCTCTCACCTGGTTCGTTCCACTCCACTGCAACGGGAACGAGAGCAATACAATGACACGACACAAATGTCCAGCGTGGCTTTTTTTTGTTGATAGAATGAACATGGCATACAAAGACCTGGAAAAAAGAAAATAACAACAGCAAAGCAATCGACCAACCAGTACAGGAACAACACAACTAAACAAGAAAAGTATTCCGTGCAAAGGTAATCGAGCCATCTGCTACTATTATTTGGAAACCTTGAGACCGCCCAAGCCAATTCATGCCAAATCGGCCAAACAGAAGAAGCGATTCGTCAACCAACTTCAAAGTGGCAATGAAGCCCCGGCCAGATTTCTAATGAAAAAACTGGGTAAGGCTACACTCGTGTCCTTCACAGCTCAATTTCCTGTCAAAGATAGCACGCCACCTGGAACTCCAATGAAGGCTACAAAGAGAGCTTAAAAGCTAGGACAAGTTAGCTAGTCGGGGACACTAAGATGCTCCACTTTACCTCACGTCAAGGAAGGTGACCGGACCACTAAAGACAGCGTGGCTTTTTTTTGGCCCTATAATTTTTTTTTAAATTTTCATATAATGTAATGCATATGCACAATTTCTACCTACATGTATCGTGACTTTAGGTTTTTGGCCCAATTATGTTATATCCAAAAAAAAATAGTAACAACTCGTTACAATCCGACTCTACAATTCGTTAATTTGTTCGATCAGACATGCATGTTGCTTCAATCGTCTATGAGTGCTTCCTGCTGCTTCAATTTTTTTTGCAACACCAGTTAGTAACAACTCTTTCTGTTTCAACTTAGTCAAGTCTGCACTCACCAAAAAGGTTCATCAATCTTGCTCTAAATACTACTTTCACTACAAGAAAATGTGTTATAATCTACGGCTTAAAATCAACGGGCTATACTTTTGTTGATATTAATATATATAAAACCTTCAAAATTTGGTGGAAAATAAATCCGTTGAAATTAATATGTTATAACCTACAAATTAAATTCAACGGAAAAATATGTTGTCGATAATATACATAAAACCTTCAAAATTTTGTTGGAAATAAATCCGTTGAAATTTATGTGTTATAAGCTACAAATTAAATTCAATGGAATATGTATTGTTGATAATATGTATTTAAAACCTTCAAAAATTGGTTGAAAATAAATCCGTTGAAATTAATGTGTAATAACCTACAAATTAAATTCAGCGGAAAAATATGTTGTCGATAATATATATAAAATCTACAATTTTTTGTTACAAATAAATTCGTTGAAATTAATGTATTATAAGCTACAAATAAAATTCAGCGGAAATATATGTAGTCGATAATATATATATAATCTACAATTTTTGGTTAGAAATAAATCCTTTGAAATGTATGTATTATAAGCTACAAATTAAATTCAACGGAATATGTATTGTTGATAATATGTATTTAAAACCTTCAAAATTTGGTTGAAAATTAATCGGCTGAAATTAATGTGTTAAAATCTACAAATTAAATTTAGCGAAAAAATATGTTTTTTTAGAAACGAGGACTTTTCCTCGAATGTATTAATAGAAGGCAAAAAGCTTGACCTGAGGCAAGAACAACGTACAATGATTACAAAGGAACTGAGAGGCGCCCATCCGGCTGCTAAGGGCATATACAGCGGACATCTTTTCGAGGACGTGCTGGCGACGTGGATCCGATGTGGAGCAGCTGCAATGGAATGTGGAATGCAGCGAGGGCGAGGAGAGGAGGTGCAACCAGAGCTGCTGCTTCAGCACGTCTGGTTGCAGGTGCTGCTCGGCGCTTAAACAAAACCCTACTTTATTTTCTAATTTTAATACTATGTGGGCCAGCCCAATTATATATATTGTGTTTAATTAGGATTAAATTAATTACAATTAACCTAAATAATTAAGATATATGCAGAAAACTTATAATATATTTACATAATGATATTTCATAACATAATTTCAATTTCCATTTAATTTTCAGTACCCCAATTAAACAGATAATTCATAAGATAATTATTACAATTAAAATTTATATTTTTATTAGATGAATAGTGCGAGGAGGTGGTACCGCTGTATAAACTGCTCGAACAACACGTCCTCTTCGCTGAGGAGGTGCTACTCGAGAAGGTGCTCGAAAATAGCACCTCCTCGACCGTTGTATATGCTCTAAGGGCAGGCATCATTTGGGAAAACTACCCCCATTTGGGGAAAAATATGTTGTTGATTATATTTATGTTATAATCTACATCTATTATGTGAGAAATATAGATTAGCAGCTTTGAAATTTAAAAACTATTTTCCTCAAAGTGAATAAAAAAATTCATGATGACTTCATGTTGATTTTCCTTTTATATTTTTCAATCAAAATGATAGCAGTATTTTACTTCCATCTTCACTGTTGACAGAAACCCAACAAAACAAATTGATTAAAAAATCATTCAATTTCCCTTTTTCTAGGTTTGTTACTTCAATTTTGAACGAGAAGTTGATTTTCCTTTTATTATTTTTTCAATCCAAATTATAGTAATATTTTAATTCGAACTTCGAAACTCAACAAAAACAAATTTATTAAAAAATCCTTCGATTTCCCTTTTTTTTTAGGCTTGTTACTTCGATTTTGAACTAGAATTTGATTTTCCTTTATTTTTTTCAATTACAATTATTGTAATATTTTACTTCCAACTTCAGTTTTAACAGAAACCCAACTAAAAAAATTGATTAAAAAATAACAGTTCAAAAAAAATTTGATTAAAAATAAAAAATCCTTCGATTTCCCTTTTTTTAGGTTTGTTACTTCGATTTTGAACGAGAAGTTGATTTCCTTTTATTTTTTTCAATCAAAATTATAGTAATATTTTACTTTCCAACCTCACTGTTAACACCTAACATAAACCCAACTATACAAATTTATTAAAAAATAGAAAAATCCTTCGCTTCCTCTTTTTTTTTAGGTTCGTTACTTCGATTTTGAACGAGAAGTCGGAACGTCCGTGGCTTCATATGCGCAGCTGCCAAAAATCATATTGTCTTGATCGACCTTCTCAGCCAAACTGAGCTTCTATTATTCCCAACATCAATTATCTCCGTTGTGCATAGCTGACTTGAAATTAAACGTTTGACTATAGGGGCTCTTCCGGATTGGCAGATCGTATCATCGTTTTTGTTCTTCGGTAGCATTCATATCATGATGATCGTACATCATATTTGCAAATCGACAGTGGCGCTCCGTAAACACGTCAGAAGGGTCTAGCCTCTTGGTCATCAAAAACCATTCGATTAGGAAGTCCTATAAGATTAGACGGCGAATCAGATTCATATTTCTCTTCTACTTTCTTGAACGAGAGTAACATCACTTCAAGGTACCATAATTAATCAGATGTCTTTATTTTGATGGTTGAAATTGAAATGTATGCTGAGCTTCACAGCCTGTGTGTATGGGGTGATTGAAATTGTATTTCTCTGCTTATTTTATTTAAGTGTGTAGTTTATGCTGGTATCAAGTTTTCGCAGCTCAGCAAGATACAACTTATTATCTATTAGTGAAGTTTTTGAAGTCAGTGGTTACAAATGGTGCACATTTTGACCCGTCACAAAATTTTTCTACTCTTTATCTATAGTAGCTACATGCTTTATGAAAATAGTCATTTTAATGGATGATTGGCTTCTTAAATTCTGTGTCGATTCTCATATAACTGGGCTACACCATTTACGTAGTACAAGTGGCATTTCAGTGCACATGACACAGTAAAAAAATATACTGTGTAGTTTCTATTTTTACTTAACGTTATATGTCATTCATGTTTTCTGCATACAAAGTTTTTACAGATGGATGGTTGACCTTATCTTATATTTTTTGTGTTTATTTCAGATGTCAACAATTCGTGGTTGGATGTATCGTAGGCTCTTTGCAAATGGCACATGCATAACTTATGAATTCTGAACATGAGTTGCTGAGTTTTTAAACTTCGCATCAAACGAAAAATCAATGGATTCAAAAGGTATGATTAGATGTCCCTGTGTAAAGTGCAAGAATATGCACTGTAAGGTTCTTGATGACTCAAATACGATTTGTATCGTTATGGATTTTTAGAGGGCTATGAAGTTTGGAGATTTCATGGTGAACAATATGAACAAGTGGAAGAAGAGATAAAACAATCAGAATCTCATCAACAAGTGTCCAGTGATGAAAATATTTATGATGCTGTTGAAATGTTAATGGATGCTACAGGACTATCTAGTGACAGAGAGGAACAACCTCAAGGGGATGCGTCTCGCTTTTACAAGGTATTAGAAGATGCTACAACACCAGTCTCTCCAACCATTACAAAATTCACCAGACTCAATTGTATTACCAAGCTTCTTCATTTCAAAAATAGCTATGGGTGCAGTGAAAGGGGCTTTGATGAGTTGCTTGAACTCATTGGAAATATTTTGCCAGAAGGTCATACACTACCGAAATCCTACTATGAGGTGAAAAAGATGGTAAAAGAATTAAACTTGGGTTATCAGAAGATTGATGCATGTGAAAATGATTGCATGCTGTTTTATGGATTTGACAGTGATAAACTACAGTGTGATATATGTGGTGTAGGTCGATACAAAGATAAAACTAGAAAGGATGAAAAATATATTTCTCGAAAGATTCTTCGACACTTTCCTCTTGTTCCTAGACTGCAGAGGTTGTTTATGCCATCTCATGCGGCTGAACATATGAAGTGGTATAAAACAAGAAACACACGACAAGGGGAGTTGACTCATCCAGCTGATGGAGAAGAGTGGAAAAATTTTGATCGTATGCATCCATCTTTTACGAAAGAGGTTCGTAATGTCAGACTTGGTCTAGCCACGGATGGCTTCTGCCCTTTTAATAATGGGTTTGCAAAACAATATTCTGTGTGGCCAGTTATAATAGTTGTCTACAATCTTCCTCCTTCAATGTGTACGAAGGATCCTTATATGTTTATGACACTCCTCATACCTGGAGAAAAAAGTCCGACAAAGGATATTAATATATATTTAAGACCATTGATCGATGAATTAAACTGGAGTGCTCAAATGTTACCCTTCTTAGAGTGTTACCTATTATCTTGATTCTGATTGGTTGGATGAGTTTCATCCAACCAATCAGAATGCGCCACCTCTCCCACTACCATACACATCCACTCACCATGTCCAATGGGCCCCGTGCTTTGTGAGGTGGCACCTCCCCTAAACCAATCAGAATCGAGTAATAGGGTAACACTCTAAGAAGGGGTAACAACGGAGCGCGCCCCTATATATATATAGGGGCGCACTCAAATGTTATGGGTTGTTAAAGTGTTATGTGTTACTTTATTGTGCACCTTTAGATGAAAAGATCTAAAGGTCCAGATTTCATTTTGCACTTTCGTCTTTTAGGTAAAAGACAAAAGTGCAAGGTAGAAGACAAAAAGTGCTAAATGACAAACAACTTTGTCTTTTTTTGACTTTTTGACTTTCATTTTGCACCTTTAGATCATTTGATCTAAAGGATGAGATTTGTGTAACACATAACACATTAAGAAGGCCATAACATTTGAGCGCTTATATATATATAGAGGAGCGCTCAAATGAGGCAACCAAATTAGAATGAAACTGTGAGGCACGATCTCAACCACACATCTAACCCCCCCGTGCTTTGTGGGCGCGCCACGTGTCCAAATAGTAAACCCACTACCAACAGTAAAAAGCAAAAAGCAAATAGTAGAATCTCACTACCACATCTTTAAATCTCAACCATTAGATCAATATCATCAATGGCCAAGATCATGCCTTACTGCCTCATTCTACCAACCATGCCTCAACCGAGTGCTCTCTACTATTTGCTTTTTGCTTTTTACTGTTGGTAGTGGGTTTACTATTTGGACACATGGCGCGCCCACAAAGCACGGGGGGGTTAGATGTGTGGTTGAGATCATGCCTCACAGTTTCATTCAAATTTGGTTGCCTCATTTGAGCGCTCCTCTATATATATATACGGGCGCGCTCAAATGTTACCACCTCTTAGAGAGTTATGTGTTATCTTGAGTGTGATTGGTTGGTTGAGCCACGTGGCACGTTGTGGGTTGCGCCACCTCAAAAGCACGGGGCCCATTGGACATGTGAGTTGCATGTGCTTGGGTGAGTGGGGCACGTGGCTCAATCAGAACGCGCCACGTGGCGCGTCCAACCAATCAGAATCGAGATAATAGGTAACACTCTAAGAGGGGTGATGGACCATATTTATATGATTCATCAAGACAGTTAAACCCACCAAATTAGACACTTTGTCTTAACAACTTTTACTTGTTAGTTCCATTTTTGCTCTACAGGCAATTTTGAGGTTTAGAGAAGAAACGAGCTAAAAAGGGGGTTCTTGAGCCAAAAATGGATTACAAGTCGAATCTGGACAGCCAGGGCCCGAGGAAAGTCAGCCGTGCACCAGCATTCCAACGCACCTGTCGAGCTGTCTAGCATTGAATTCAAGTTGCCCGGGCAAACAAGATGATCTGACAAATCCACCTCGACCAAAGTAATCAAGATGGCAAATAAGGTGAACAATGTCGGAAAACCAAGAAGAATGCCCGAGCAGATTGGCAGTTGGCCCAATTCCAAAGCGAAGGCCCCGCGCGCATAGGCACCTAAACCAAGTCGCTCGACCAGACGGGCGAAGCTGGAAAATATGGCTCGACCAAAGTGTTTTAAATGCGCAATAACTCGGACAATCTCACTTCCCAGACAAAACGCCCGAGTGGAACCAGCTCAAGCCCGATCAAAGCCAAACTAGGGCAATTCCGGCCGTTTTGGGATTCCGACCAGGTTCCGGGCAGATTCCGGCAAAACGACTTCGACCATTAGTCTTAGAATTGCATCAACACTCCAAATCTGCAATCCAAGTGCCAAAGACCTCCGACCAAAATTCCGACCAGATTCCGGCCAAGCTCTGGCGGTGCTCCGATCAAGCGCAGTCCAGCCACAGCCATGCTCCGTTCAATTGTAGCCCTACTCCGGTCAAAATCCGGCGAAGTCCAACCAAACTACTTATTTCCCGGTTAGGTTATACTATTTACTTCGGTTGACCTTTGGGCACAAACCAAGCCACAACCAAGTCCAACTGACTTGTCCCAAGCCTCAACCATGCTCAACTAGTCAAGTGGTTGCCCTTTGGCACAGCCCACACCCTAGCCGCCCATGTGCCTTTCCATGTGCACCCTTTGGCTCATCCAAGCTCCAACCGAAGAGCAACCAAGACCAACCGGAGTTGAGGGAGAACTAGAGGCGGTGGGAGGAAAAAATATCCTCCTCCACTCACTCCTCTCCACCGCCTCTCATGGCTATAAAAGGAGGATCAACCCTCCTTGAAACATGTCCAAAAAAAAGAAATCCTTTGTTACTTAGATAGAGAAGCTCTCTAGAATCCTTTAGGCACAAATCCTTGTAAACACTTGCATTTCAATACCAAAAGCTCCAAGTTTGTTCTTGATTTTGTTCTTGTTACTAGTTCAACAACTCTCTACTCTTTCTTGTCTTTCCATTCGAAAACCTTTATTTTTCTTTCAAGTATTTTCCAAAACCCTTTACTTTTTCTTGCACTAGCTATGATATCCACTTCCATGGATACTCGTAGCTAAACCCTTCATTCGGTTGAAGGGGTGTGCTTGTATCATGAAAACGTTGTAGACCCTTTTCTTAGTGCTACTATTGTGTTCAAGCTTGTTCTAGGTGCTTTAAGTCACTTGGTTTGATCGGAAATGAGAGATCAAGTGACTGCACTTAGGCTAATATACCTTGAAATGGGGTATTAGGCTAGCTAGAACAAGTGCTCTATGTCTTGAAATGGACTAGACGGTGTGGCAAGCGCTTGAAATGGCCTTGTTATGGGATGTATCTTGAAATGGAACAACCTACACCTTTGAATACTTAGTATGATCATTAGCGGTCTATGATGAACGAAGTTGTGATACAAGGCCCCTAAACCGAATCCTTTCCTTTGATTAAAACACTAACTCCTCATTCTACTTTCAGTCCTCTTATCAACTGCTTACTTTCAGTACCCTTTACATTCAGTACTTTACATTCCGCTACTAACTTTACTTTCAGCACCTAACTTTTTACTTTCAGCACATTTACTTTCAGTCTTTATTTTCAGTCTTTATTTTCTGCACTTACTTTCAGTACATTTACTTTCCGCACTTTACTTTCATTACAGAAGTTTTCAACATCAATCCAACATAATATTTGGCAAGTATTGCGCTTGAAACACAGCGTGCGACAAACCAAAAGTATGTTGTATGGTTGATATTGAACTCAACTGTTCCCGCAATTTACTTATCAGTATTACTTTCAGTACTAAAACCACAACCAACCCCAATTGCTCTAAATTTCTGTACAAAATCCTCAAAGAACTACTATCCACCAATTCCCTTGGGTTCGACCCCTACTTACCGCTTTACTACCCAATAGTGAAGTCACAAGTAGTGGACTTATAAATTTACTTTTGCAGTGCCTCACGATAAGGCGCTGTCAAAAATTGGCGCCGTTGCCGGGGAGTTGGAATTGCAATCGGATAAAGTTCTTTAATTTTGTACTCGCTTCTGCATAACCATGTCTCGTGCAGGAAGCCACCATGACTATCAGGATAATGACGAGATGAATCTGTACGATCGAAATAATGAGGCGCCACCTCCTTTTCTTGACGATCCGGAACAGCTTATCCGAGACCGAAGAGCTCGTGATAGGGAGGCCATCCGAAGAAACCAAGGACCACCCAAGGACCGAAATGAAGCTGGCCCAGGGCAGCCCCCTCGACATCCACCACCTCCTCAACATCAACAAGCACCAAGGCGAGAACCCATCTTCGATGACTACTATGGGGATAACAACTTCCGCGAACCTACTATGGGAGAACTCTCGGCACCAGATTTCAAAAATCAGCCGTGGTGCATATACGAGGGCCCTGAACTAGAAAATATTGCCATCAACACATCCGTGGTTCAAAACTTGCCCAAGTTCTCAGGAACTCATGGAGAATTTGCGACAACTCATCTCCAACGCTTACATGGCATTAACCAAAATCTAAAACCCAATGGAGCAAATGCAGAGGACTTCAAATTGAAGGCTTTCTACTTTTCCCTCATTGACTCGGCGAACGACTGGTTCCTTTCATTGCCTTCGGGTAGCATCAGAACATGGGCTCAGATGCAAAAAAAAATTCTGGACAAATACTACCCGGCAGGAAGAGCGATGCAAGTAAGAAGGCAACTGCAAGACATAAGGCAGGGGCCTAATGAAACCATGTATGACTACCTGGAAAAGTTCAACCGCCTGGAGAGAAGCTGCTGCACTCTCGGACTGCCCGAGAAACTCATCATCGAGTACCTCATTGATGGACTGAGGCCCTTAGACAAAATGCTCCTGGATGCCTCAGCTGGAGGATCAATGATGAATCTATCATTAAGCGGCATAAGGCAACTCATCACCGATGTTGCTGAAAATGCCCGATATAGAGAGGAGACAACTCGGCAGGAAGAATTTTCCCGAACAAAGAATGTGGCGAAGGCCGAGACACCAATGAACTCCATGCCAGAGGAGATGAAACAAATGAAGGAGATGATGGTTCAGATCCTACGAAGGCAGCCAGCTCAGATGAAGCCTTGCGAGTTTTGTGGTTCTACGGACCACAAGACTGACGCATGCCCGACATTAATAGTAGAGGAACCGGCAGAAGTAAATGCAGTGATAGGATACCAAGGGTAGAATAACAACAGCAACGACAGAGCCGAACCAAGCCGGCAGTATGGTCAAGTAACCGGCCCGAACTGGCGGAATGAGAACCACCCTCCGAGGGAGACACAACAAGCCGCACCTCAACCAGTTAGTCGTTCTACCAACCCCCCCACCGGCAGTACAACCAGAACGCCCACCAGCAGGCCAATACCAACAAAGGGGACCAAACCAGTACCCGACTGGCCAATATCAACAAAAGGGACCAAACCAGTACCAAGCCAGCTCAAGCAATCAGCAAGGACCGAACAAGTCGCTTGAGGACACAATGAAGGAACTCACAGGAAGCGTACATCAATTGGGTACTTCGCTACACCAATTCCAAGCGAAAGCGGACGGAGCAATTACAGATTTGACCAAACAAATGTCCCAGCTCGCCACCTCAATATCCACACTCACTAACGAGTATGGTCGACTTCCTTCACAAACCATCCAAAACCCAAAGGGAAATATTAGCATGGTAAGGATGTCAGACATGAAGGAGGCACTGGAAGAAGCAGCACGACCCTCACTATCAACTACGGAAGTAGATAAGGAAGAATTCATTGGTATGATGTGGGAGGATGGAGCATATGCCCAGTCATGCAGAGAACTAATGGCCAGAGAAAGACTCAAAGGAGCACAAACGACAGCTCCACTGGCGAAACAACGACGAGGTCGACTTCACTCCGCAACACTATGACCTAACCGTGCCCCCAGGTCCCTCGCCTCCTCAGAGGTATACAAAGAAACCACCGGAACAATGGAAACCGGACCCGAGCACATCATCTCACAAAAACTGGGGGAGGGTCAAGGCAAGGATCAATGCAGGAGCCGCGGCAAAATTGGACTTGAGCCGCCCATGGGACCCCGACCCCTCCAAAGTGAGGTATCGTCGAGCCAACGTCGTTAAACAAAGGCACTGGCCGGGAGGTAACCCGGCACACTTTCAGTTTCATGCATCTTTTAATTTTTCAGTCATTTTACTTATGTCATTTAGCTTTTTGAGCCGTTCTCATCTTTCTTGTAAATATTTGCTTGCAATTGGCTTTTAAACTAAGTCATGCCGAGAGGCATGCCTTCGTTCAAAAGTGTGGGGTGAGAACAACCTTTGCACATAATTATTTAACATGTTTTTTTTCCTTTTCCCTTAATATTAACTTTTTGAAAATATGAACTTGAGAATGTGAAATAGATAGATCTTAATTCATGGAGTTACCTTGTGAAATCTCAACTGTGTAAAAACTTGAGGATGTAACTTCTTGTTTGTCCCTTTGTGCTGAGATATATAGGGGATGTGGAGTTGACATAAAACGCCCTAGAGAGGCTTGGCAAGACTCGAAGGACCGGATTTCGCTATATGGTTTACGAAGTCAGTGGAGGCTGCACTTCGGCTTGCATTGGATTCAGAGTCATCTCTGCCATGCAGCGTTTATGCAAGAGGCGGGACGGGAATCAAACCGTCCTAACTCTAGTCCAAGTAGCCGAGAAAATAGATGAGCGACCCTCATCTTGACCCGCGCGAAACGACAAAGATGAGAAAGAGCGGGGAGGTATTTCCATATGCTCTCGGGCGATGATTGGACCTCCCAAAAGATTGAGAAAATGGACAAGCAAATCACAAAGAAGCAAAGCTCGAAGAAGCAAATCAAAGCCCAAAGGCCAAATTGTGAAGGTTTTAACCGAAACAAAAGTGAAGAAACTCCAATTCAAAATCGAAGGCCAAAGACCAAATCACTTCAAAAGCTGTCCCTCATCAAAAGAAAATCAAAGAGCTCAACTCAGTGAAACCCGAACAAATCATGTGCTAGAGAAAGCTTCAAGATAACCATATAGTGCAAGTCGGTCCCAAGAATGCAGTTCAAGAAGCCTGAAAAGGGCTATATCCCGAATCATCCGAATTAATTTGCATTTCAGCTCGAAGGTACAAGTATCAAGTTTCTACTGAGTGTTTACACGGTTTATTTTGGTAACAAGTAAGTATTGCATGGATAGGATGAATCTAGTCCCACACTCTCACATTCTTATTTAGAGCTTTTTACTTGGATTTGGTGTTCCTCTTTCGAATAGCATTGTTCGGGACGAACAAGTATAAGTGTGGGGTGAAGGGGGTAACATTAGAGCGCTCCTATATATATATAGAGGAGCGTTCAAATGAGGCACCCCAAATTAGAATGAGGCAAGAGGAAAGTGTCGAAGAATCTTTCGAGAAATATTTTTTTCATCCTTTCTAGTTTTATCTTTGTATCGACCTACGCCGCATATATCACATTGTAGTTTATCACTGTCAGATCCATAAAACAGCATGCAATCATTTTCACATGCATCAATCTTCTGATATCCCAAGTTTAATTCTTTTACCATCTTTTTCACCTCATAGTAAGATTTCGGTAGTGTATGACCTTCTGGCAAAATATTTCCAATGAGTTCAAGCAACTCATCAAAGCCCCTTTCACTACACCCATAGCTATTTTTGAAATGAAGAAGCTTGGTAATAATATTGAGTCTGGTGAATTTTGTATTGGTTGGATAGATTGGTGTTGTAGCATCTTCTAATACCTTGTAAAAGCGAGACGCATCACCTTGAGGTTGTTCCTCTCTGTCACTAGATAGTCCTGTAGCATCCATTAACATTTCAACAGCATCATAAATATTTTCATCACCGGACACTTGTTGATGAGATTCTGATTGTTCTATCTCTTCTTCCACTTGTTCAAATTGTTCACCATGAAATCTCCAAACTTCATAGCCCTCTAAAAATCCATAACGATACAAATCGTATTTGACGTCATCAAGAACCTTCCAGTGCATATTCTTGCACTTTACACAGGGACATCTTATCATACCTTTTGAATCCATTGATTTTTCGTTTGATGCGAAGTTTAAAAAATCAGCAACACCTGTTCGGAATTCATAAGTTATGCCTGTGCCATTTGCAAAGAGCCTACGATACATCCAACCACGAATTGTTGACATCTGAAATAAACATAAAAAATATACGATAAGGTCAACCATCCATCTGTAAAAACTATGTATGCAGAAAACATGAATGACATATGACGTTAAGTAAAAAAAGAAACTACACAGCATTTTTTTACTGTGTCAGGTGCACTGAAATGCCAGTAGAAGGTGTAGCCCAGATTATTTTTTGAAAACATATTGTAAGCTCTTTAAATTGCATTATGGGATTTTCCAAGCGCAAGACACTCAGTTTCCCACAAGATGGCAGTTTCCAATAGTTACATTATCTTTTTAAAAAAATAGACAAGCTAGTCGAGCTATTACATATATATCCACCGGAGCTCTAACCGAGCTTTGAGACACTGCACTGCAGTTTAAGCCGTGTAGCAATAGACCTACTTATCGGCAGTACAAGGTAACACCCACATCGATCGCTTTCTCTCTTGTTGATGCCTGTTTATGCCAAGCCTTTTTAAGGCGTGAAGGTGTTTTCCAGCAAGGTATTTTCGAGTTCTTCCAGCAAGGTGTAGCCCAGTTATATGAGAATCGACACGGGATTTAAGCAGCCATTCATCCACTAAAATGACTATTTTCATAAAGCATGTAGCTACTATTAGGAAAAGATTTGACAAAAACTTCACTAATAAGTTGTATCTTGCTAAGTTGCGAAAACTTGATACCAACATAAACTTCACACTCAAATAAAATAAGCATAGAAATACAATTTCAATCACCCCATACACACATGCTCTGAAACTCATCATACATTTAGATTTCAACCATCAAAATAAAGACATCTTATTAATTGTTATACCTTGAAGTGATGTTACTCTCGTTCAAGAAAGTAGAAGAGAAATATGAATCTGATTCGCCGGCTAACCTTAGAGGACTTCCTAATCGAATGGTTTTTGATGACCAAGAGGCTAGACCCTTCTGACTTGTTTGCGGAGCTCCACTGTCGTTGTGCAACTATGACGTACAATCATCACGAGATGAATGCGACCGAAGAATAAAAATGATGATACGATCTGCCAATCCGGAAGAGCCCCAATATTCAAGTGGTTGATTTCAAGTCAGCTATGCACAATGGAGCGATAATTGATCGATGCTAGGAATAATAGAAGCTCAGTTTCGCTGAGAAGGTCGATCAAGACAAGATGATGATCTTTGGCAGCTTCTCATATGAAGCACGGACTTTCTGACTTCTCGTTCAAAAGCGAATGATTTTTCTATCTTTTAATAAATTTGTTTAGTTGGGTTTAGGTTAACAGTGGGCTTGGAAAGTAGAGGGGTTTCTGTTAAGTGTCAACATTGAATTTGGAAGTAAAATATTGCTATAATTTTGATTGAAAAATATAAAAGGAAATTCAACATGAAGTCATGAATTTTTTTATTCACTTTGATGAAAATAGTTTTTAAATTTTAATGCTCCAAATCTATATTTCTCACGTAATATATGTAGATTATAACATAAATATAACCAACATATTTATTTCTAACAAAAAATTGTAGGTTTTATATATATTATCAACAACATATTTTTCCGCTGAATTTAATTTGTAGGTTATAAGACATTAATTTCAACGGATTTATTTTCAAACAAATTTTGAAGGTTTTAAATACATATTATCAACAATACGTATTCGGTTGAATTTAATTTGTAGCTTATAACACATCAATTTCAACGGATTTATTTCCAACCAAATATTGTAGGTTTTATATATATTATCAACAACATATTTTTCCGCTGAATTTAATTTGTAGGTTATAACACATTAATTTCAACGGATTTATTTTCAACCAAAATTTGAAGGTTTTAAATACATATTATAAACAATACATATTCCGTTGAATTTAATTTGTAGCTTATAACACATCAATTTCAACGGATTTATTTCCAACCAAATATTGTAGGTTTTATATATATTATCAACAACATATTTTTCCGTTGAATTTAATTTGTAGGTTATAACCTATTAATTGCAACGGATTTATTTTCCACAAAATTTTGAAGGTTTTATATATATTATCAACAAAAATACAGTCCGTTGATTTTAAACCGTAGATTATAACACATTTTCTTGTAGTGTCTCCCCTTGCCTATATATACCACATTCCCTCTCCTTTGTTCAATGTCCCAAATTGTAGTCTCAAGTCCCATAGTCCTAGTTTGAGTTCCATGTTCCAATCTCTCTAGATTTTAGGCACAATCCTTGTAAACACTTTACTTTGATATTGAAAGCTCCAAGTTTGTTCTTGAGTACTCTTGTTGGTTCTTGAAGTGCTCAAGCTTTTCCTTGTCTTTTACTTTCAAAAACTTTACTTTTTGTCTTTCGAAAACCTTTACTTTTCAAGCACTTAGCTATGATGTCCTCTTCCATGGATAATCGTAGCTAAACCCTTCATTCGGTTGAAGGGGTGTGCTTGTATCAAAACATGTTTTAGACCATTCTCTTAGTGCCTCTATTGTGTTTAAACTTGTTCTATGTGCCATATATTAGATTAGAACACTATTGGTTGAGTGGAGGCTCGAAAGAGCAAAGCTCTTCCATGGGGTTCGTGAACATACCTGGTTAAGTGGAGGCTCGAAAGAGCAAAGCTTTTCTGTAGAGTTCAACCGCTTTAAAACACCACTTGGTTGATCGGAAATGATTTATCAGGTGGATGCACATAAGGCTAAGATACTTCGAAAGGAGGAATTAGCCTAAATAGAACAAGTGTTCTATGTCTTGAAAAGGACTAGACGGTGTGGCAAGTCGAGTGCTAGAAATAGCCTTGATACATTTTAAACACGTAGTATGATCATTAGAGGTCGATGATAAACAGATTTATGATACAAGGCCCCTAAAACCGAATCATTTCCTTTAATTAAAACATCACCCGTCACTTTACTTTCAGTCTCACTATCAACTGCTTATTTTCAGTCATTTACTTTCAGTACTTTAATTTCCACACATTTACTTTCAGTAATTTACTTTCTGTCGCTTATTACAGACCCTTTCAATATCAGTCCATACCAAAAGTATGTTGATTATTCGATATTGAACTTGACTGTTCCAGCACTTTACTTTTCAGTATTTACTTTCAGTCCTGTATTTACTTTCTTTACTTTCAGTCATTTACTTTTCAGTACTAAAATCACAACCAACCCCCAACTGTCTTATTTTATTTTCCATTCTCGAAAGAACAACTATCCACTAATTCCCTTGGGTTCGACCCCTACTTACCGCCTTACTACCCAATAGTGAAGTCACGAGTAGCGGACTTATAAATTTATTTTGCACATTGCCTCACGACAAGGCTCTGTCAAATTGGCGCCGTTGCCGGGGATTTAGCTATCAGATTAGTTGTTCTTTTCTTTCCCTTTTCATTTCTTCATTACACTGTCCACTATGTATGCATGGATGACTCGACATCTTCCTCAGTTTGGAGGTACAGTTGGAGAGGACCCTGTAATACATTGCCAACATTTTCACCATATATGCCACCACATGAAACCTGAAAATGAAACGTTAGAGAAGTTTAAGATGGAATGCTTTAAACTTACTTTAACTGACTTCGCTGCAATTTGGTATTACTCATCAACTGCTAGTTGTGCAGGCTATTATGAGGATCTTCGTGCCCAATTCTTAAAAGAATTTTCACCGCCATCCTTACGACATGATACCCGCGAGAAGATCATCCGCCTTCAACAATCCCGGGACGAGACACTAGATGAGTATTATACGTACTTCGACACTATTGTTTTGCGCTGCCCGCACCATGGATTCACGAACGTGGTTCTTCTTCAAAAATTTCTTTGTGGGATGAGGCCGGTTGACCAATCAAGGACTAATGACGCAGTAGGAGGATCGGCCATGCACTTAACCATGACTCAAATGTGGGATGTTATAGATGACTTGGCCGAAGCCACAAAACGAAGGCCAATGCTCCAAGCTGATAGAAGAGCGCAGATGGTAGAAGCTAATCTAGAAAGGAGTAGAGAAGACATTGCAGTGGCCATGATGGTCGAATAAGATACAGAAAGCACCGGAAGCAACGAGGAAGAGCCTACATGGGAAATCACTCCCGAGCCATCAGAAGACTTAGAGCCAGAAACCGATATAGTGTGGGACGAGGAAAAGCTTTTATGGGAACTCACTACCGAGCCGGCAGAGGAGGAAACCCGGAACACCACTGGCAAACTGCCCGAGACATACCCTACTCTCACTACCGAAGCGGCCGAAGAAATCAACCAAGACCAGGTCCTCACGGACAGGCTGGCCGATGCAGATCCGGTCCATCTAATGAGAGCTTCCCAACTTTTCCCATTGATCAATATGCAAATCGCAGAAAACTATGTGATCAATGATGAGTCTGAAATAAGGATGGAAGAAAGGCCTAAGCTGAACGACTCCTTGATGGAGCATTTTTTCGCCACAACTAGACAAGGCAGCCCTAAACATAACAGAGCCCGACTCAAGAAACCAGCAGCTATGGTGAAGGGTCCCTCGCCTTCTCAGAGGTGTTGGAAGGAAAAAACACCGGAACAATGGAGTCCTGACCCGAGCACATCATCTCACAAGAACTCGGGGAAAGTCAAGGCAAGAATGAAAGTAGGCACTCCACAACACTATGACCTGAGCCGCCCATGGGATCCGAACTTATAATCCAGGAGTGAGGTACTGTCGAGCCAACGACGTTAAAAAAAGGCACTGGTCGGGAGGTAACCCGACATTTATCTTACTTTCTGTCATTTTATTTAGTTTTTGCCTTAAGTCATTCTCACCTTTCTTGTAAATATTTGCTTGCAATCGGCTTTAGAACTAAGTTATGCCGGGAGGCACGCCTTCGTTCAAAAGTGTGGGGTGAGAACTGCCTTTGTACATAGTTAGTTAACATGTTTTTTCTTTTCCTTTTCCCTTAATATTATCTTTTTGAAAATATGAACTTGAGAATGTGAAAAAGATAGATCTAAATTCATGCATTTACCTTGTGAAATCTCAACTGTATAAAAACTTAGGATATAACTTCTCATTTGTCCCTTTGTGTTGAGATATACAGGGGATGTGGAGTTGATATAAAATGCCCTAGAGAGGCTTGGCAAGCACTCGAAGGATCGGATTTCACTCTATGGTTTACGAAGTCAGTGGGGGCTGCACTTCGGGTTTCAATGGAGATTAGAGTCATCTCCGCCATGCAGCGTTTATGCAAGAGGCGGGACGGGAATCAAATCGTCCTATCTCTAGTCCTAGTAGCCGAGAAAATAGATGAGCGACTCTCATCTTGACCCGCGCGAAACGGCGAGGATGAGAAAGAGCGGGGAGGTATTTCCATATGCTCTCGGGCGATGATTGGACCTCCCAAAAGTGAAGAAGTGGACAAGCAAGTCACAAAGAAGCAAAGCTCGAAGAAGCAAATCAAAGGCCGAAGGCCCAAAATTGTGAAGGTTTTAACCGAACAAAAGTGAAGAAACTCCAATTCAAAATCGAAGGCCGAAGGCCAAATCACTTCAAAAGCTGTCCCTCATCAAAAGAAAATCAAAGAGCTCAACTCAGTGAAACCCGAACCAAATCATGTGCTAGAGAAAGCTACAAGAAAACCATATAGTGCGAGTCGGTCCCGAGAATTGCAGTCCAGGAGCCTGAAAAGGGCTATCTCCCGAATCATCTGAATTAATTTGCATCTCAGCTCGAAGGTACAAGTATCAAGTTTCTTCTAAGTATTTACACGGTTTAGATTGGTAACAAATAAGTATTGCATGAATAGGATAAATCTAGTCTCACATTCTGACAAATGCTTGTCGTCAGAGCAAATGTACAAATAAATTTATAAGTCCGCTACTCGCGACTTCACTACTGGGTAGCAAGTGGTAAGTAGGGGTCGAACCCAAGGGAATTAGGGGGATAGTTGCTCTTTGAGGTGATTGTATAGCGAGGGAGCGTGTTTTAGGTTGGTTGAGGTTTTAAAGCTAGTAACTGCGTGACTTTTTGGTTGGTTTTGGTTTTTTGTGCGAAAAGTAACTGACTGAAAAATAAATACTGAAAAATAAAAATAGAAGACTTACAACGGGTGATGCGTGATTGGCAAGTCCTCCGGAAGGTGAGCAGTTGATAGAGCAGTTTATACTAAAATTAGAAGTAAGTGCAGGTGGTGTTTTTAATTTAAGGAAAGCATTCGGTTTTGGGGGCTTTGTATCATAGCCTGTTTATCATTGACCCTTAGTGATCTTACTAAGTATTCAAACGTGTATCAAGGCCATTCCAAGCACTCGATTTGCCACACTGTCTAGCCCATTCCAAGGTCGTAGAGCACTTGTTCTACTTAGACTAATACCCCATTCCAAGGTATATTAGCCTGTGTGCATCGATTTGGTCAGTCATTCCCGAGCAACCAAATGGTTTTTTAGAGAGGTCAAACTCCTCAGATAAGCTTTGCCATTCCAAGCATCCACTTATCCGAGTATGTTTACGAACCCCACGGAAGAGTTTTGCCATTCCAAGCATCCACTCAACCTTGGAAGTTCTAACCTAATATATGGCACATAGAACAAGTTTTGAATACAAAGAAGAGGCACTAAGAGTATAGCCTAAAACATTTTATGATACAAGTACACCCCTTCAACCGAATGAAGAGTTTAGCTACGAATATCCATAGAGGTGGATACCATAGCTAAGTACTCGAGGGTTTTTTGAAAGACAGTAAGCAAAGGAGAATACTCAAGAACCAACAGGAGTATTCTCAAAGACTACTAGAATACTCAAGAACCAACAGGAGTATTATAGATTTCAAACAAGCTTACAAAAGTGCCAAAATCTAGAGAGATAAGTAACTTGTGGATTGTGGGATGTTGGAATTGTGGATGATTTACAAGTGAAGAGAAGATGTCTATTTATAGGCTAAGGGAGGCAAGGAGAGCCATACACTTGTCAAGGGAGGATAGGCTTGTGGCTTGAGATCTCAACACATGGCATAAGGAGAGCAAAAGCCATCGGGGTGAGTCACCACTCCAAAAGCCATCGGAAGATATTTGTTTCTCAAAAGCCATCGGTTTGACCGGAATTTGACCGGAGCTTCTCGGATTTTGGAGAGTGTATTCTGAATGAAAATCTCATTCTAAGATGATCTCAAGAAGGAACCTAAGCCAAATTCTGCTTGGAACATGGTCGAAATCCCAAATCGGCTGAAATTGCCCTTGTTTGGATTTTACCGGGCTTGGTGCCTTTGCATTGCGTTCTTGTCCAAATGCCGACTGTTCTAGCATATTTGAATGATTCCAAGTCGGTTCCATGAAAGTTGTACAGTCGGAATCTGGTCGTGTCCTGACTCGTAATTCATTTTCAGCTTTAAAACTCCTCCTTAGCCTGTATTCTCTCTAGACTCCAAACTACCCTGTAGATAAATATCGGAACTAACAAGCAAAAGTTAAATAGACAAACAGTCTAATTTGGTGGGTTTAACTGTGTTTATGATTCATACAATTATGGTCCATCAGATCACCCCACACTTTTAGTTGTTCGTCCCGAACAATGCTATTAAAGGGCGGCACACACTATCTAAGTAAGCTTTTAAAATATGAAAGTTAGACTGTGGGACTAGATTTATCCTAATTCATGCATTACTTACTTATTACCAAATTAAACCGTGTAAATAAATACAAGAAACTTGATACTTGTACCTTCGTGCCGAGATGCAAATTAATTCGGATGTTTCGGGAGATAGCACTTTTTAGGATCCTGGACTGCATTCTCGGGACCGTCTCGCACTATATGGTTTTCTTGTAGCTTTCTCTAGCACGTGATTCGGTTCGGGTTTCAATGGTTTGGTCTTGGATTTTCTTTTTGGCGAGGGACAACTTTTTTTTTTGTAGTGAATCGGCCTTTGGCCTTTGATTTGACTCTTTGAGTGCTTCACTTTTGTTCGGTTAAACCCTTCACAATTTTGGGCCTTTGGCCTCTTGATTTGCTTCTTCGAGCTTTTGCCTTTTTGTGGCTTGCTAGTCCATTTTCTCAAGCCTTTTTGGGAGGTCCAATCATCGCCCGCGAGCATATGGAAATACCTCCCCGCTCCTTTCATCGTTGCCGTTTCGCGCGGGTCAAAATGAGGGTCGCTCATCTATTTTCTCGGCTACTTTGACTAGAGATAGGACGGTCTGATTCCCGTCCTCGCCTTTTTTTCTTTTCTTTTTTGCATAAACACTACATGGCGGAGATGACTTCAATCTTCTCTGAAACCCGAAGTGCAACCTCCACTGACTTCGAAAACCATATAGCGAAATTCAGTCCTTTGAGTGCTTGCCAAGCCTTTCTAGGGCAGTTTATGTCAACTCCACATCCCTAGTTTATCTCAGCACAAAGGGACAAATGAGAAGTTACATTCTAAGTTTTTAAACAGTTGAATTTTCACAAGGTAAATGCATGAATTATGATCTATCTTTTTCACATTCTCAAGTTCATATTTTCAAAAAGATAATATTAAAAAAGAAAAACATGTTATTTAACTAATGTACACAGGTGGTTCTCACCCCACACTTTTGAACGAAGGCGTGCTTCACAGCAAGGCTTAGTTCAAAAGTCATGCAAGCAAATATATACAGGGTAAGGTGAGAATGAAAAAACAAAATGACAGAAATTAAATGACTGAAAGTAAGATAGGTGTCGGGTTACCTCCCGACCAGTGCATTTGTTTAACGTCGTTAGCTCGACAGTACCTCACTTAGGGATCATAAGGTGGGATCCCATGGGTGCGTGAGGTCGAACTTCCCCACGGCTGCCCTTTTGATTCGCCCAAAGAACTCATATGGCAACGGGCTAAGTTCTGCTCTCCCTTGATCCGGTGGTTTCTTCTTCACATATCCCCGAGAAGGCGAGGATTCCTTGACCATAGCTGCTGGTCCATGGAGCCGTGCTCTCTTACTTCTCCTTCCTGGCTTCCATTCCTTTGGCCCATGTCTTTGTCGTTTCTTCATGTTTGAATGGGTGGCACCTTTGCAATTGTGGAAGTTCTGAATTATGCCTTTAAGCATAGGCGACATCAAGCTTGTGCCCTTGCCAGTCCTCTTCTTTGTGGCAGAGATGATTGGCCATCCTTGGTCCTTACACTTTTCAGGAGGCTCTTCTTGGCTTGTGACGAGTGAGAGCTCCATCTTCGGCTCTTCTGGCTCATGTTATGCCTCCAACTCCCCTTGCACCTCATCATTGATCACTTCATCTTCAGGGGCTGTGATCCGCATACAAACCGAGGGGACAAGTTGGGGGACTTCTACCACAAGGGCCGGGTCGTTCTCGAGCAGCACTTCAGTGAGGACCGGGCCTGAATTGAGCAGTTTTTTTCTAACTCCCAGGGGTAATCTGAGTGGAGTTCTTCTTCAGGAAACCATGGGTCCTCATCCTCGTCATTTATATGGTCTCCGGGGGCAATCACACTGAGGTCTGGGTCTAATTTGGGCAACTCGGCAGCGAGGACCGGTTCTAGTGGTTCGGTCGGCTCCGTGGGCTCCCATGTAGGCTCCTCTTCGTCCCACACTGGATCGGTTTCTGGCTCTAGGTCTTCTGATGGCTCGGGAGTGATCTCATTGATCAGATATTCCGTTTCTTTTTTAGCTGCCTCAACTATTGCCCATGATTCTTCGGCTTCGGCCTGATTTTGGTCCATCATGTTGGCCAGTTCTTCGAGCCGCATGGCCTGATCTTGTTTCGCGCTTCTTGCCATATCTTCTATTAAGTTCCACAGATCATCCACGCTTAAGTTATCCATCGAGCCTCCTGCCGCAGCATCATTAAGCCTATTCCACTCTTGTGGCATCATTCCACCGAGAAACCTTTGAAGAAGATCGAATTTTGTGAATCCATGGTGCGGGCAGCTCGTCACAAGGGAGTCAAAGTACGACAAGTACTCGTCCAATGTTTCATCCCGGGATTGCTCAATGTTGATGATCTCCTTGCGGGCTCCAAGTCGGAGAGATGGCGGGCAAAACTCCTCTAGGAATTTGGTTTGTAGATCCCCATAATTACTTTCATAAGCTGCACATGAGTAATACCATTCTATTGCAGAGTTAGTTAGAGAAAATTTAAAGCATTTAAGTTTAAACCCCTCTGGCGATTCATTTTTAGGCCTCATGTGGCTGCATATGGAGTGGAACGTATGTGTATGCCTCACGGGATCTTCTGCAATGGCACCTCCGAATTTGGGGAGACAGTTAAGCATCTCAAACATAAGGTTGCTGCCCCCATCATTCCAAGGTTCTCTGCCGTAGTACGAGGACATGGTGAATTATGTACAACAGAAAAAAGAACAACTATCCATTTGCTAACTCCCCGGCAACGGCGCCAATTTGACAAATGCTTGTCGTCAGAGCAAATGTACAAATAAATTTATAGGTCCGCTACTCGCGACTTCACTACTGGGTAGCAAGTGGTAAGTAGTGGTCGAACCCAAGGGAATTAGGGGGATAGTTGCTCTTTGAGGTGATTGTACAGCGAGTGAGCGTGTTTTAGGTTGGTTGAGGTTTTATAGCTAGTAACTGCGTGACTTTTTGGTTGGTTTTGGTTTTTTGTGCGAAAAGTAAATGACTGAAAAATAAATACTGAAAAATAAAAATAGAAGACTTACAACGGGTGATGCGTGATTGGCAAGTCCTCCGGAAGGTGAGCAGTTGATAGAGCAGTTTATACTAAAATTAGAAGTAAGTGCAGGTGGTGTTTTTAATTTAAGGAAAGCATTCGGTTTTGGGGGCTTTGTATCATAGCCTGTTTATCATTGACCCTTAGTGATCTTACTAAGTATTCAAACGTGTATCAAGGCCATTCCAAGCACTCAATTTGCCACACTGTCTAGCCCATTCCAAGGTCGTAGAGCACTTGTTCTACTTAGACTAATACCCCATTCCAAGGTATATTAGCCTGTGTGCATCCATTTGGTCAGTCATTCCCGAGCAACCAAATGGTTTTTTAGGGAGGTCAAACTCCTCAGATAAGCTTTGCCATTCCAAGCATCCACTTATCCGAGTATGTTTACGAACCCCACGGAAGAGTTTTGCCATTCCAAGCATCCACTCAACCTTGGAAGTTCTAACCTAATATATGGCACATAGAACAAGTTTTGAATACAAAGAAGAGGCACTAAGAGTATAGCCTAAAACATTTTATGATACAAGTACACCCCTTCAACCGAATGAAGAGTTTAGCTACGAATATCCATAGAGGTGGATACCATAGCTAAGTACTCGAGGGTTTTTTGAAAGACAGTAAGTAAAGGAGAATACTCAAGAACCAGCAGGAGTATTCTCAAAGACTACTAGAATACTCAAGAACCAACAGGAGTATTATAGATTTCAAACAAGCTTACAAAAGTGCCAAAATCTAGAGAGATAAGTAACTTGTGGATTGTGGGATGTTGGAATTGTGGATGATTTACAAGTGAAGAGAAGATGTCTATTTATAGGCTAAGGAGGCAAGGAGAGCCATACACTTGTCAAGGGAGGAGAGGCTTGTGGCTTGAGATCTCAACACATGGCATAAGGAGAGCAAAAGCCATCGGGGTGAGTCACCACTCCAAAAGCCATCGGAAGATATTTGTTTCTCAAAAGCCATCGGTTTGACCGGAATTTGACCGGAGCTTCTCGGATTTTGGAGAGTGTATTCTGAATGAAAATCTCATTCTAAGATGATCTCAAGAAGGAACCTAAGCCAAATTCTGCTTGGAACATGGTCGAAATCCCAAATCGGCTGAAATTGCCCTTGTTTGGCTTTTACCGGGCTTGGTGCCTTTGCATTGCGTTCTTGTCCAAACGCCGACTGTTCTAGCATATTTGAATGATTCCAAGTCGGTTCCATGAAAGTTGTACAGTCGGAATCTGGTCGTGTCCTGACTCGTAATTCATTTTCAGCTTTAAAACTCCTCCTTAGCCTGTATTCTCTCTAGACTCCAAAATACCCTGTAGATAAATATCGGAACTAACAAGCAAAAGTTAAATAGACAAACAGTCTAATTTGGTGGGTTTAACAGTGTTTATGATTCATACAATTATGGTCCATCACATTCTCACTTTCTTATTTAAAGTTTTTACTTGGATTGTGTGTGCCTCTTTAAATAGCATAGTTCGGGACGAACAAGTATAAGTGTGGGGTGATCTGATGGACCATATTTATATGATTCATTAAGACAGTTAAACCCACCAAATTAGACGCTTTGTCTTAACAACTTTTACTTGTTAGTTTCACTTTTGTTCTACAGGCTATTTCGAGGATTAGAGATGAAACGAGCTAAAAAGGAGTTCTTAAAGCTAAAAATGGATTACAAGTCATTCCAGGCCACGACCAGATTTCGGCTTTACAACCTTCATGAACCCAACGTGGAATCACTTAAACATGTCCCAATGACTTGTTCCAAACCTCAACAAAGATCAAGAACTCAAGTGAATGCCAAGTCTTGCCACCCATGTGCAAGGCTTGTGCCTTGTCTTTTGATAGCAACCAAGAAGCAACCAAGCTCTAACTGGAGTTGTGAGGGAACCGATGGCTTTTGAAGGAAAATATCACAACCCACTCACACTCACTTCCTCCACCTCATGGCCGGCGGCTTGGCTTGGGGAGTGACACATGGGCGGCGGCTTTTGGGAAAACCACCTATGGCCGGCGGCTTTTGGCTCCTCCTCTCCTCCTTTGCCGCATGTGTTTTGCTCTCCTCCTCTCCCCTTGCCTATAAATACCACATTCCCTCTCCTTTGTTCAATGTCCCAAATTGTAATCTCAAGTCCCATAGTCCTAGTTTGAGTTCCATGTTCCAATCTCTCTAGATTTTAGGCACAATCCTTGTAAACACTTTACTTTGATATTGAAAGCTCTAAGTTTGTTCTTGAGTACTCTTGTTGGTTCTTGAAGTGCTCAAGCTTTTCCTTGTCTTTTACTTTCAAAAACTTTACTTTTTGTCTTTCGAAAACCTTTACTTTTCAAGCACTTAGCTATGATGTCCTCTTCCATGGATAATCGTAGCTAAACCCTTCATTCGGTTGAAGGGGTGTGCTTGTATCAAAACATGTTTTAGACCCTTCTCTTAGTGCCTCTATTGTGTTTAAACATGTTCTATGTGCCATATATTAGGTTAGAACACTATTGGTTGAGTGGAGGCTCGAAAGAGCAAAGCTCTTCCATGGGGTTCGTGAACATACGTGGTTAAGTGGAGGCTCGAAAGAGCAAAGCTTTTCTGTAGAGTTCAACCGCTTTAAAACACCACTTGGTTGATCGGAAATGATTGATCAGGTGGATGCACATAAGGCTAAGATACTTCGAAAGGAGGAATTAGCCTAAATAGAACAAGTGTTCTATGTCTTGAAAAGGACTAGACGGTGTGGCAAGTCGAGTGCTAGAAATAGCCTTGATACATTTTAAACACGTAGTATGATCATTAGAGGTCGATGATAAACAGATTTATGATACAAGGCCCCTAAAACCGAATCCTTTCCTTTAATTAAAACATCACCTGTCACTTTACTTTCAGTCTCACTATCAACTGCTTATTTTCAGTCATTTACTTTCAGTACTTTAATTTCCGCACATTTACTTTCAGTAATTTACTTTTTGTCGCTTATTACAGACCCTTGCAATATCAGTCCATACCAAAAGTATGTTGATTAGTCGATATTGAACTTGACTGTTCCAGCACTTTACTTTTCAGTATTTACTTTCAGTCCTGTATTTACTTTCCAGTATTTACTTTCAGTCCTATATTTACTTTCTTTACTTTCAGTCATTTACTTTTCAGTACTAAAATCACAACCAACCCCCAACTGTCTTATTTAATTTTCCATTCTCGAAAGAACAACTATCCACTAATTCCCTTGGGTTCGACCCCTACTTACCGCTTTACTACCCAATAGTGAAGTCACGAGTAGCGGACTTATAAATTTATTTTGCACATTGCCTCACGACAAGGCTCTGTCAAGAAGCGATCAAATGAGGCAAGCAAATTAGAATGAGGCAAGTGAGGCACGATCTCAACCACACATCTAACCCCCCCCCCCCCGTGCATTGTGGGCGCGCCACGTGTCCAAATAGTAAAACCCACTAACTCATAGTGTGAACGCATAAATGGCGGCTGTGAACGTGGCTTCGCCACGTGTCACAATGGAAGGCCGAGATCGTGCCTCACGTGCCTCATTCTACCAACCCTGCCTCAACCGAGTGCTCCCATATATATATATATATATATATATATATAGAGGAGTGTTCAAATGAGGACACCCAAATTTGGTAAGGACGTAGGGACAAATCTCATCCATTAGATCATCATCCATCTAACCCCCCGTGCTTTGTGGGCGCGCCACGTGTCCAAGTTCCCAAAATCCAATAAAGCAAATAGTAAAACCCACTACCAAAAAGCAAACAGTAAAATCCACTACCACATGTGACACGTGGCAGCTTGTGGATCATTGGATGAACCTCATCCAATGGCCAAGATTAGTCCCTACACCCTCACCATAAGACATGTCCTCAATTGAACGCCCCCCTATATATATATATATAGGGGGGGCGTTCAATTGAGGACATGTCTTATGGTGAGGGTGTAGGGACTAATCTTGGCCATTGGATGAGGTTCATCCAATGATCCACAAGCTGCCACGTGTCACATGTGGTAGTGGGTTTTACTATTTGCTTTTTGGTAGTGGGATTTTACTATTTGCTTTATTGGATTTTGGGTACTTGGACACGTGGCGCGCCCACAAAGCACGGGGGGGTTAGATGGATGATGATCTAATGGATGAGATTTGTCCCTACGTCCTTACCAAATTTGGGTGTCCTCATTTGAACACTCCTCTATAGAGGAGCGTTCAAATGAGGACACCCAAATTTGGTAAGGACGTAGGGACAAATCTCATCCATTAGATCATCATCCATCTAACCCCCCGTGCTTTGTGGGTGCGCCACGTGTCCAAGTACCCAAAATCCAATAAAGCAAATAGTAAAATCCCACTACCAAAAAGCAAATAGTAAAACCCACTACCACATGTGACACGTGGCAGCTTGTGGATCATTGGATGAACCTCATCCAATGACCAAGATTAGTCCCTACACCCTCACCATAAGACATGTCCTCAATTGAACGCCCCCCTATATATATATATATATATATATATAGAGGAGTGTTCAAATGAGGACACCCAAATTTGGTAAGGACGTAGGGACAAATCTCATCCATTAGATCATCATCCATCTAACCCCCCCGTGCTTTGTGGGTGCGCCACGTGTCCAAGTACCCAAAATCCAATAAAGCAAATAGTAAAATCCCACTACCAAAAAGCAAATAGTAAAACCCACTACCACATGTGACACGTGGCAGCTTGTGGATCATTGGATGAACCTCATCCAATGGCCAAGATTAGTCCCTACACCCTCACCATAAGACATGTCCTCAATTGAACGCCCCCCTATATAGATATATATATATATATATATATGTATATAGAGGAGTGTTCAATTGAGGACACCCCAAAATGGGGAGGACGTGAGGACAAATCTGAGCCACACATCTAAACCCCCGTGCTTTGTTGGTGCGCCACGTGTCCCACTACCAAAATCTATCAACAGTAAAAAGCAAACACTAAAATCCCACTACCTTTAAATCTCAACCATTAGATCAATATGATCTAAAGGCTCAGATTTGTCCCTACGTCCTTGCACTATTTACGTGTCCTCAACCGAGCGCACCCCTATATAGGGGAGCACTCGGTTGAGGCAGGGTTGTATGAATGAGGCAAGTGAGGCACATTGTGAGCCACTCATTTTGTTGATGTGGCGGGAAATAGTACCGGAGGTTTTACTATTTGGACACGTGGCGCGCCCACAATGCACGGGGGGTTGATGGATGGCTGAGATCGTGCCTCACTTGCCTCATTCTTATTTGCCTTGCCTCATTTGAACGCTCCTCTATATATATATATATATTGTGCGCGCGCCACGTGTCACGACGCGTTCACACTACAAAGTAGTGTGAACGCAAATGGCGGCTGTGACACGTGGCGCGTCGTGGAGCTGTTGGATGAACTCATCCAACGACTGAGATGCGTCCCTACGGTCCTCACACTATTCACGTGTCCTCAACGGAGCGCGCCCCTATATATATGAAAACCACTCTTAGGATAAGAACCTAATTACCATTGTGGATCCGTTGGATGATTTCATCTAACGGATCCAGAAACGGCCACGTGTCCCACTACCCACAAAGCACGGGGCCCATTGGACATTTGAGTGGATTTTTGAGGTGGCAGAGGTAGTGGGACACGTGGCAGCTTGTGGATCCCAATATATATATGTTTCCAGTTTAGTACAACAATTTTCTTTTCTTTGAAATACAGGAAAAAGAGTGTGGTGATTAAGTTTATGCATCCAGTTCTCTTCAAGATGATGAAGAATAGAGAAGTTTTCTACCAAAGTACCTGAAGTCATTTAGATCTTATCCAGTATGTAGTTTATTTTATTGGCAACATTCGGTTAAGGTAGTTTATGTTAATTGAAACATATTGTTATTAATTTATCAAAAGTATTAGTACATATTATCGTTCAAATGTTATAAAATATATTATCAGAAAAGAGTTATAAAATACATATTTAAAGCAATTTGGAAAAAAAGTTTAATAGATATTTTAAACCAACAAAATAAATTTAACGGATAATATGTCATTTTTAAAACAATAAAAAATTGTGTATATTGGTAAAAGTGACAATTAAATTGGCAGAATTTATTCGTCACAATTAATAGAAAGTAATTTTACATTAAGAAACTATTATTATCAACGGATAAAACTTACAATATATCCGTTGATTTTAGAATAAATCTGTTTTGTAATATCATATAATCGACAAAAATGTCTGTCATATATAAATTAAAAGTTCGTCGTTAATAAATGTGAGGGTATATTTGTAAATCTTTATTTGAAATTAGTTTTATCAACGACAATTAAACCAACGGATAATCTTTCAATAATAAAGCTAGGGGTATATTTGGAAATTCATTCAAAATTTATAATATTGACGAACATTAAAATCAACAAAATATGTGTCGCTTTTGTATTTTTTTCTCTCTCTTGTTTGTACTCAGTATAATCAATGGAATATCTGTTGGAAATATATATTTTTTTCAACGGATTGTTAAAATTCGCGACAATATAACCAACAGCGTTCCAACGGAATTTTCCGTTGATTTTATATGTAAATTCAACGGAAATAGCTTAAATTCAATGGCAACCGGCGTTGATAACAAAGCTTTTTCTTGTAGTGTTTTTAATTTTGTTGCACGCCTGCACATTTGTTTATTGAAATTGATATCCCTTATCTGTTTTCATCATTTACATATCTTTGTTTACTACTTTTTTTATTGTTTAGGTTCTCAATTTCGATAAAGATGCACACAATGTCAGTTTTTACTGCTGTAAACTCTATTGTTTATTGTTTGTTTTCATTGAGAATCAAATGGTTAATCTCATTGTCTACAATTTTAATGATTTCATTGGTAATCAAGTGTGAGGCAGCAATTATTTTAATTCATTTTAATGAAAGTAGAGTTCTCCAATTATTCAAGCTTTAACTATGAAACCCTATTGTCTGTTCAAGACTAGATCCAAGAAGTGTTCTAACAGAAACTAGAACACCTTAGCAGACAGTGTCCGACAGTAAGAATGCAAGCACACACGATATACTTCCTAATTCAGCAACCAGCCTACTCTGGGGTGCTTCGCACGCCCTAAAGAGTAGCAAATCTTATTAAAGGCTTAGAGCTATAGTTGGACTTACACTTACAAAAGTCCCGTGTGTAACTGCCTAACCTCTAACATTTTTCTTCTCTATTTGCGATCTCGGCTCCCCCTCGATCCCCTATGGTCAGGTTCGAGACTCCCTCCCGACCTGTGGTGGAACCTCTCCCGAAGTTCCGACGCCTTCTCCTGAATACGTGATGTCAGTGGTGGTGTGTGCAGCGGTTGTTCCATGGATAGGTCTGATCAGTACACTGAATATACTACCTCAGCACCGTTTAGTTTTCCAGTGTAGAAAACTTTTCGGCCGTCGTCTCCTCCTCCTCCTTAGCTTGAGTATGTATCGAGTATAATTTCTCCAATAGACAAACTGCCAAATAGAAAAACCCTAGCCTTGTATATAGTACACGACTGATTTCCTATTCGGTTGAGATACTCTATCTCAAATATTTAGGAAAATCTCCTAAATATTCTCCAAGCTTCTAAATCTTGATCTTGATAAACATCTGAGTATCTTTCTTGATAATGTTGGCTACTCAAAAATATTGTTGGATATTTGCTAATGTTTTCAAGAATATTTAGCCAACCGACTTCAATCTTCGATATTTGGAAATTCCAATTTTGAAAACTTCAGTTCTGCGCAGCATCCGTGTTCCAATCTCTGGTTGAACAGCTCCTTGACTTCTTCTTGAACACTCTGAAGTCATTTTGTCAAAAGCCATGCCACATAGGGACAATAATTCCCCCTTGACATTTTTGGCAAAAACAGATCATCTAGCTATGTAGACTTCAGATACCGTACTTAGTAAGATTGAGAGGAGGCACAAGTCTACCCTCAAAATTACTCCCCCTTTTTGCCACAAAATCGGCAAGGAGGGTTCAAAATACTAGTTCAACGTATCATAAGTACGGAAAAGAACTGAAAACAGTACGAAAGTAGCAAAGTTCAAGTGTCGGGGCAGATAAATTGTAGCATTAAACCTTCAAGCGGAGGAGTCTTCCTCAATCTCGTCTTCTTCCTCATTGTCGCTGGGATATCGCAGAGCACGAACCAGTTGATTGATCCATTTCTTTTGCTTCTGCATTGCCTCCAGCATCTCCTCCAACTTGCTCACGATCTTTCCTCTCTCCACAGATGACATTCTTGCCCCAGCAACAGTCCTTCGCATAGATGATTCTGGCACATCCTACTTCTTTAGCGCTGGATCCTTCAGATCATTCACATGTCGTCCCTTGAAGAGCTTATGATCTACCCCCAATTTTAATGGAGCTCCCATGAGTCTGTCTTGATCGGTCTTCAGATCTGGGTGCTGATTTTGATCATCTCAAAGATGAGCGCCGGGAAGACAATTTGATGAAGAGACTTTATGGACGTGGCATGGTCAGCTATCTGATTGAACATTATCCAACCCAGATTGATCGTATAGATGAGCGACGTGAAGAAAATTTGGTGAAGAGACTTTGTGGACGTGGCATGGTCAGCTATTTGATTGAACATTACCCGACCCATATTGATCGTCATTCTGTTTCCAATGTGGTATATCAGCTGCCCCATGTCCTTACTCACAGTTATCCTATGTGAGGTAAGCTTCCAGTTCACTATGGCGATGAAGAATAACATTGAATATGATGTAGTCGGATTAGCTACAGAAATGGAAGTGTCCTCCCAACTAGAGTATGCTCCAGCAGTCAATTAGCTCGCTATCTTGTCATAGTCCTCCTCTTCCGCCACTTCATGTGGATCATTCATTGCAACGTACACATTCATAATCTCAGGATCAATCCTGATCTTTTTCTGTCTCACATAGAACTCCCCATACTCCTTATCGCCAACAACCCCAAACTGACTAGGCAAATTGACGATTGCCTCTCTTACTAGCTGCTCATTGAATGGTTTAGTTTGCATCTTTGGATGGTCCAAAACAAATCAGTGTCTTTCAACAGTTCTACCACCTCTTTTCCCTTGTATTTCATCTCATCCATTATTCTTTCTGGAATAATTTTTCGTCGTTGAACATCCTTCCATCTGCTCGCAGCTTCTTTTTTTGGCAAACCACACTCCATCCTTTACAAGCCCAGATGGAACACCCCCTGGCACAAAGCTCGGTGCTCCACCTTTTCTCTTCTTGGAGGCACTTGCTCCCCCTGCCTTTGTGCTCACATCTGTTTTCACCTCTGAGTCAGTTGCAGTCACGTTCCTCTTCTCTTTCTTCTTCTCAGACTTCTTTAGGTCAGCCAATGGAATCAAATCCTGATCTGCCTCCTGAACTTTTTCCTTTGCCATCTCATGATGAGCTTCTTCCATTACAACATCCTCATCTGCTGGCTCTTCCATCTCGTTCTGTATAGCTAAATCTCCAGCAACCTTTTTCATTCACTCTTTACGCTGAGCCACCATCGTCATCAGATTCTTCATTTAACATCTAAATCCTCTTGCTAGAACTCGCAACCAATTTGTCACTCTCAGAGTCAAACAAAGCAATCTTTCTCCCCCTGATCGAGTGAAAATGATTAGCATAATATTGAGAAGAACTTCTCTTGCGAACCATTACTTTTCTGCAACACAAATCCTGTAGCACGAAGCTTCTCCTTCAAGAATTTGGGTCCATCTACAGCACCAATCCCAGCCTTACCAGCTTCAACTTCCTCCACAACTTCATTCACTACAGACTTACCATTATCCACATCATAGATTCAACTTTCTCATGTATCTCAACACTAGTTGTCTTCTCCTTAGAGGGTTCAACACTACCAATTGTAGGAATTCAAATTGTAGTCTCAGGATTAGGGTTTACCTTATCAATCAATTTGTCGGTCTTCTTTGCAATTTCTTTGTTGATTTCAAAAGTTGTAGATTTAGGGGTCGGCTGCAAACTCTTCGTGGTCGCTTTCTTTGCTTTTGGCACAGCAGGCTCATCTCCCTTCTATTTCACCTTTCCGATCTTAGGGTTTGCTGATACTGTCACACCATGCGACTCCAATTTGGCCTCTTTGTTCAATTTCTCACTCTATGTTGCATTCTTTTGAGAAGTCTTCTTCTCCTTCATCATCTTGGGTTTTACCACTTCTGTAATTTGTGGATTCACCGTCGGAACTTCTGAAGCAAGGCTATCTGATGATTTCGTCTTTTCTCCTTTTGGTTTAGGCAAGGCTTTGACTGCGTTTTGATGTTCTTCCGTGTGTTGACCATTGTTCCTGATTGACAGTCGCTTGGAAGAATTTTGAAGCTAGGGTTTTGGAAATCTTTGGAGAGGACGAGCAACTGTCGAATATTTGATTTTTAAATATTCAGTCTACTGAACTTCCCAAAACTGGCTTGCTTATGTCACTCAGAATATTTGGTCCAATCACCGCCTTCCTTCCAACGACTTATAATACTGCGGATATTTTGAATCTAACATTTAATTCTAAACACATCCTATTTGTTCCTGCTCTCTTCTTCTATAGGTCAGCCCAACTAATTTGATAGGATTATGCTTCTTGCTGACCTCCGCCTGGGGCAGTTAGTTGTTGACCACACATAGACCCAAAGAGCATTTAAGTGTCCCGAACTAATTCATATCTAGCGGCTTGGTGAAAATGTCAGCTAGGTATTTGTCTGTCGTCACATGCTTCAGAGTGTTGACCTTCTTCTCCACTATCTCTCTAATGAAATGATGTCTGATGTTAATGTGCTTCGTCCTGGAGTGTTGTACTAGATTCTTGGATATGTTGATTGCGCTCATATTGTCACAGCACAACGTCATCTCCTCATGTTATCACTACGTATTCAGACATCATTTGCTTCATCCACAACATCTGAGTGCAGTAACTTCCGATAGCAATGTACTCCGCTTCAGCTGTAGATAGTAAAATGCTATTCAGCTTCTTATTGAACCAGGAGATGAAGTTGTTGCCTAAAAAAACAACCTCCAAATCTACTCTTTCGATCTTCAACGTTTCCTCCCCAGTCAGCATCACTGTACCCAACTAGGTATGAACTTATGTCTTTGGTATACCAGATGCGATAATCAACAGTTCCACATATGTACTTGATGATCCTCTTGACTTGGAGCAGATGACTCTCCTTCGGATTTGCTTGATATCTTACGCATACTCCTACTGCATAAGCAATATCTGGTTCGCTGGCTGTCAAGTAGAGAAGACTTCCTATCATGCTTCTGTATAGTGTCTGGTCAACACTCGTTACAACATCAAGCTAGAGTCGTTTGTGGCTTTCCTTTTCAAGATCAAACTTCTTGATCAGGTTCCTGGCATACTTGCTTTGGGCAATAATGATGCCATCGTCCTTCTGTTTCACCTGGAGTCCAAGGAAGTAGTTCATCTCTCCCACCATGCTCATCTAGAACTCCTTTTACATTTGTTCCACAAACTGGTCCACCAGCTTCTGTGTACTAGACCCGAACACTATATCGTCAACATAGATTTATGCAATGATAAAATCTGACCTTGATGTTTGATGCATAGGGTCTTATCTACCCCCCCCCCCCCCTCGCACATAGCCATGGTCGATGAGAAACACCGTGAGACGCTCGTACCATGCTCTAGGCGCTTGTTTGAGTCCATTCAATTGATACATATGAGTAGGATGATGTGGGTCTTCAGATCCATTTGGTTGAGCCACGTACACCAAAACGCGCTCTTGACGTCCATCTGGAACAGTCTGAACTTTAGATGACATGCTAGAGCAAGGAGAAATCAGATGGCCTCCAGTCTTGCAACAGGGGCAAAGTTCTCATCAAAGTCGATGCCTTCTATATGAGTGTATCCCTGTGCCACCAATTGGGTTTTGTTTCTGGTGATGTTTCCCTTCTCATTAGACTTGTTCTTGAAGATCCACTTTGTTCTGATGATAATTACTTCTTCGGGCCGTGGAGCAAGATCCCAAACATCATTCCTTGTGAACTCTCCCAGTTCTTCTTGTATGGCCATAACCCAGTACTCATCAATGATTGGTTCTTTGATGTTCTTCGACTCTATGGTGGATAGAAAGTAGGAACATGCCACCAATTCTCGATAATTGATCTCCTTCCCTCAAGTTTTCATCACTTCAGATGGTTCTCCAATGCCTTCAGTAATGGGATGATTCTTTGCAATCCTCCTAGATGGTTCTACTAGCGACGCAGTGTCATGTGTCACCGTTGGTGTATTCGTCTTACCGTCTGAGGAAGAGTCTAAAGTATTCTCGTCCTCAGCTAGCACTCCCCCCGGACCTTCATCTTCCTTAGTTTGGTGGGACTAAGTTTACGTGTCAGACGGAATTCCATTGCTTTCTTCATCATCTCCTGATACTTGTTTATCAGGGACATCATCCTTCACCTTCACATTAATTGACTCCATCACAGTTCTAGTGCGTTTGTTGAACACCCGGTAGGCACGACTATCAGGAGAGCACCCAAGGAAGATTCCTTCGTCACTCTTCGGGTCAACCTTTTGTTTGTACTCTTGATCATTTTGGATATAACACTCACTCCCAAAGATGTGAAAGTATTTTAAGGTAGGTGACGCGCGTCGTCTGACGCGTCAAACTTATATTTATAATCTCCTGCTAAAAGATAGTATAGCGGCAAGTAGGGTCGAACCCAAGAGAGCTGGTTTGTTGAAGCTATAACTGTGAACAATTAAGAAAGGGGGGTTTGTGAGTAATTGTTTGTCCTATCAGTGAGAGTATTCAACTTAGGGTTTCTATTGTGGCACGTTTATCCTAGATGTCTAATGATCAAATCTTAGGTTTCTAAGTGTGGTTGTTCCGACAAAGGTAACAACCCTAAGTATCCCGACAAAGGTAATACACCACAATCTAATCCGATAAAGGTGTTAGACTTCTAGTTCTTTCCTAAACACAATAATCCGACAAAGGTATTAAACAAAAAAAAGTCTAGCTATATGGTTATACTTCATTGCATTCTCCGACACGTGATTCATTCGAGCTTTATAGTTTTGAGCTTTTCTTTCTTCTTTTGTTGGACAGCTTTTGATGTAGTGAACTTTGTTTTGCCTTTGACTCTTGTGTATGAATGATGTACTCAGTTTTTTTGTATAAATCTTCACAATTTGGCTGCTAGTGAGCTAGTGTAGCGGCAAGCAGGGTCGTACCCAAGAGAGTTGGTTGTTGAAGTTGTACCTGAAAACAAGAAAAGAGGGGGGTTTTAAGCAGTTGTGAGTGCAAAAGAGGCAAAATGCGAGGAAGATTTCAATCAGAGAGAATATTCAGCTTAGGATTTCTATTGTGACACGTTTATTTCGTTTTAGACTTCTTGAATTTGTTTTAAACTCTACACCTAGACAATCTGTCCCCAACCATGTTTCCCTTTCAGGCCAATTACTTGAGACAGTAATGAAACACCCGAATGTATACATCCATCGGTAGTGCACTGGTCCGCCAAGAAGTATCTCATCCGCCAAATGAATGGGTAACTGTTCCATGGAGTCCCCAACCATGTTTCCCTTTGCAGCTTTGTGTGTGCGTGCTAATTGGTCAAAAACATTTATAAATCGGTAAGTATTGGGTCGTCCAAGGAGTAAACTAAAACTAGCCACTATTCGATTCAGCGCTGATTTGTCTGTTTTTCGATTCGAATGTTTGTTTGGTGATTCTAATGACTAAGTGAACAATCAAAGTAAGTAATAGGTTTAATCAAGTTTTAAAAGGCGTTTCCTAGGGTTGCTACTTCCCCGTCGGATACATAGACGTTGATTCTTACTCTATACTCATAAAGGTTTCCTCGAACACTTATGAGCACAGTACATATCTGCTGAACAAGCGAAATAAATTCCATAGAGAGTTTTAAGGCTTAGTCAGATTTTAATCGATTCATATACATCAGAGGGTTCCATAGGACCCCAGAAAACAAAAAGGACTACTGACGTCACATATCCATAGAATTAATACAGAGGAGTTTGATCAAACAGTAAAATGAATGCAAGAGGAAAGAAAGTACTGGACGATCGTCCCCTCCTGCGACTTCACTTCACTGAATGGTCAGACTCCTCTATATTAATTTTATTTCTGCAATATCCGAGCGCTTGTATTTATAGGCACAGGAAAAAGATTCCACTTTTAGGCCGTTGTCTCAGTCTCGACAATGGCTGTCTCGCTTGCCTTGATTTGTGTAGAGATTGCATATCCATTGTTTCGTGAGAAACGACAATGTTTGGGTCTGGCTGGTAGGAGGCGCACCCGAGGTTTTCATAGTTGCGAGCGGAACACTTTGGTTGGTTTCTCGTCTCGCGCGCAGGCGTTTGGGGCAATATGTCTTTGCAGGGAGCCAAGGGAGCCAAGCGCTACTTGAGGCGGCCAAAACTAAGCAGGCCAGGGAGGAACGCTTTAAGCGTATGGTGTGCTGGCTCGAAGCAGTCAAGGCAACCTTGTTGAGAGTGGGACACATTTGACTCCTTTTATCTTCTTTCTTCCTTGTTTCACCTTGCTTTGCTTCGCCAAGTGGCGTGGGCAATGTTGCATGAATATTATACCCGAAAGAGTCTAAGAGTGTTAAATGGCATCATGAACACATGGGAACGGGTCAAAACCTTAGGAAGATGCAGAAAGATATAAGTCGAGAATTCATCTTATCAAAACACTCGACAATTAAGGTTTTATTGTCCCGAGGAAACAATCAAACCGAGCCGCAAGGAAACAAGTCTTTATTTCTAGCTATCCTACCATGTATTTACAACCTAAGAAAGTAACCTACTCCTAACTCTTTTCGTATGTGATACGAGTGCATTTAGCGCATGCACTAAGCCTTTAAACCCCTAGGCTATCCTAGTGGACGAGTTGTAGTCTCATGAGAGTTTTCAAGAAAGGGAGTGTTCACAAATACATTGTGTAATCGACCGAGGTGAATGCAATCGTGAGTGTATACCAATTAGGCTACGGTCATTCAAACAAAACCTCACAGACCCCACATTAAAGCTCCGTCCAACCTAAACAGTGGAGCTAGATTTAGAGAGGAGGTCAGCCGCTAAGAGGAATTTTACCGAACCAGAAACGTTGCAATATGTGAGACCCTGGCATCAGATGAGCTGCAAGAGCTGAAGGAGATGATGAAGGTTCTAATAACTAATCAGGTGGTTCAGGAGGGCACACAGGGTGATGTTAACGCAGTGGCTGGATTCCAAAACCACAATTACCAGGCACCCCAGCAACCTCAGCAGCAACCGCAGTACTACCGACCACCATATCGTCAGCAACAAGAATCATTATTAGCAGCAAGGACAGAGCTACAATCAAGCATGCCCTAGTAATCAGAATTCCAGCAAGTCTCTGGAAGACATGGTGAAGGAGCTGGCTGCTAGCACCCAGTAATTGGCCATTACTATACACCAGAATCGGGCGAGGACTAATGGGGCCATTGCAGAGCTGTCTAAACAGATGTCCCAAATAGCCAGCACAGTTTTTATGCTGAAGAGTGATCCGGGAAAGCTACCGTCATGGACAGTGCCTAACCCGAGAGGAAATATCAATACACTGGTAGTTGTAGACGAACCGAGGGCGAACAACAGCAAAAAGGAGCATGAGTTAGTGAAAATCGCGCCCAAGGAAGACATTAGCTCGACGCTAATGTCTGAAGTGGATGCGCCACTAATTTCAAGGCCGGGCACGATCCGCAGGTCATGACGAAACTAATCCTTCACTTCCGTTTTCTGTACAGGTAAGAGCTCTTGAAGAGCATATGATCAACAAGGATGAGCTATAAGACGAGGTGGAGGCAAGGCATAAGCTAAAAGAGCCAACAATGATTCACGCACTTTCTACGTGTCAAGAGGCACCTCCTGGAAAGTGTAAGGACCCAGGTGCCTTCACTGTCACCTGTGGTGTTGGTGAGACTCTTATACATCACTGTTTAATTGACTTGGGTGCTGTTATTAATGCCATGCTATATTCTCTATATTGTTCTCTGAAACTGGGTCTGTTGAAACCTCCTAAGCTGTTGGTAGAGTTAGGAGATAAACTTTGTATTCGTCCTGTTGGCTTGCTTGAGGATCTAACCCTACATGTAGGAGATCTTATTGTTCCTGCAGACATTTATGTTTTGCTGATGGGAGATACGAGAAACGATGATCCTCCAACACTTATTTTGAGACGTCCATTCCTCTTTGCCACTAAGACCACGATTGACATGGAAACAGGCTTGTTGTCACTTGTGTTTGCTGGCAAGATATCGAATTTCAATATTTATGAGGAAGCTGACCGTCCATGCATGAAGAAGCCACCTGACATTGTGCACACACCATATCTTGCTGCCCTACTGCCTTACTTGTCGGACGAGACTAGCCATGCAGCAAATAAGGTGACCAAAAGCAAAGTGTCCTCACAGACTCTGGAGGATGTGTTAGCTGACTCCCCTGATCGATGGAAAAAAGACATGCGAGCACCACTCTACGAGGGCTATGAGCAGAATGAAGGAGTCGCTGAGGAGAAGTTTTACCTCACACGTCCATGGGATCCCAACCTGTGATCCCTAATGAGGTATCGTCTGTTAAGTTAAGCTTGATTGTGTCAACCTTTAAATTGATTGTGTCAATCTCTTAATTGATTGCATAAGTATCATGGTTGGTATAGAATAAGTAGTTTAGGAAATGCATTTTGGTATGTCACAAATATGGCAAGTAAATATGTAACTGCAAGTCAAATTACTTGCCTTATTATACACGTCTGTGTATAAAAGAGTAGTGAAATGAAATGAAAAATCAGATCATTACATCAAAAACTATTTTGCCTTCCTGCTTGTTTCTTGAATTTGTGCCAACATTTGGTATCCGAGCCAGGTTCTCAAGGCGATGGCACAAACAACGACCAAGAAGTCGAAACGATATCGTCCGGAAAGGCGATGAGATGTAATGGAATTCCCATACAATATCCAATGCTGAACGACACCAACTACGGCTTATGGGCGGTGAAGATAAAGATCATCTTAAAGAAACTTGGTGTGTGGGCGGCCGTAAAGGGCGAAGCACTAGTCGAAGACGAGAAAGAACAGAACGCCCTCGCCATAACCTCTCTAGCTGTGCCGGATGACGTGATGATGGCCATCGCGGACAAGGAGTCGGCAAAGGAAGCTTGGGAGGCCATCAAGGAGATGAGAGTTGGAGAAGATCGTGTCAAGAAGGCACGAGTACAAGTCTTGAAGAGACAATTTGATCAAATGTATATGGAGGATTCTGAGCAAATCAAGGAGTTCTCAAAGAAGCTCATCTCAATGGTGAGCGAGATGCGATCTCTTGGAGCCAAGATGAAGGATAGCATTGTTGTGGAGAAATTGTTTAGCGTTGTCCCAGAGAAGTTCATGCAAATTGTCGGCACAATCGAACAATGGGGAGATGCGTCAACGATGTCCTTGACATAGGCCATTGGATGCTTGCAAGCGCTTGAGGAGAACTCGAAGGGGAGGAGGCGCGACAATGGAGCAAGAGATGGAGAGCAGTTGATGCTCTCTCGTGCACAGTGGGAGGAGCTTTCTGCCAAAGACAAGAAAAGTGATGAAAGTTTCATCAGAGGCACAAAGAGAGGCACGAAGGGCACATTTGGCCGAGGCGGGGGTCGTGGAGAAGCTAGTGATGAACGCGGTGATGACAATGAGAAGAAGCCTCACCGTAAGTTTGATAAATCTAAAATCAAATGTTACAATTGCAATATCTATGGTCATTTTGCCTCTGAGTGTTTGAAGCCTAAGAAAGAAAAGGCACTCATGGTGCAAAAAGATGATGATGGGCCAGCTCTGTTGATGCTTGAAGCATCTGAGCAAATGAAAATTGAAGATGGAAGTCACTGATGTGGCAGAGCTAGTGAAGAAGAAGAGTGCTCTTCTCCACCTTGGAGTAAAAGGGAATGATAAGGGAAATGTGTGGTACCTTGACACGGGAGCGAGCAATTACATGTCCGGCTGCCGAGAGCACTTCACTGAGCTTGACACTTTAACTGGTGGAGCAGTGACATTTGGTGATGGTTTAGCATAACTATTGGGGGTCGGGGGACGATCATGTTTGAGGGAAGTGGCGGAGTACACAAGGTGTTGACAGATGTGTACTACATACCTAAGTTAACTAGCAATATCATTACCTTGGGTCAACTTGAAGAGCGCGGCTGCAAAGTTGTATTAGAAAATGATCATTTGCACGTGTTTGATCGCCATGGGGATCTATTGTTTTGGGTCAAGAGGGCGAGAAATCGATTGTACACCCTCAACCTTGATCTTGCACAACCAGTGTGTCTGATGGCACGCCTTAGTCAAGATGCTTGGAGATGGCATGCGCGCTATGGCCACTTAAATTTTCAAGCCCTGTGCAAGCTAGACCAGGAGGGTCTAGTCGAAGGTCTCCCATTGTTGAAGCATAAGGAGCAGCTATGTAACGGTTGCATTGTTGGCAAGCAACGTCGTGCACCATTTCCACAGCAAGCAAAGTTTAGGGCGAGCAAAGTACTGGAGCTTGTACATGGCGACCTATGCGGACCTATCTCGCCTCCTACACCGGCTGGTAACAAATATTTCCTACCATTAGTTGATGATTATAGTAGATATATGTGGATTGTGCTTTTGAAATCAGAAGGTGAAGCATTTCAAGCATTTAAGAAGATCAAAGTAGCTGCAGAGGTTGAAACAGAAGCAAAACTAAAAGCTTTTCGCACGGATCAGGGAGGTGAGTTCAAGCCAAATGAATTCAATATGTACTGCGAAGAAAATGGCATCGAAAGGTACATGACGGCCCCCTACACGCCCCAACAAAACGGAGTGGTCGAGCGGAGAAATCAAACAGTAGTTGCTATGGCGCGCAGCATGCTGAAAAGCATGAACATACCAAGTGAATTTTGGGGTGAGGCCGTGACAATTGCTGTGTACATTTTGAATCGATCACCAACTAAAAGTGTTGTTGGCATGACAGCATATGAAGCTTGGTATAAGAGGAAGCCAGCAATGTATCATTTGCGGACGATTGGGTGCATTATACATGTGAAAAAGTAGGCAGCCGCATTGAAAAGCTAGCAGATCACAGCACTCCAATGGAGTTCCTCGGTTATCAAAATGGGTCAAAGGCGTATCGCGCACACGATCCAATCAATAAGAGGTTACATGTAACGCGCGATGCGGCCTTTGAGGAGGAGAAGGCATGGGATTGGAATGCCAGAACACAAGCAGGTGAACTTCCTTTAAATCAAGAGTTCCATGTTGTTTATGAACACATTACTTCTACAGGATATGGTGATAACAGTAATGGGATTGAGGGAGAAGAACCTCAAACTCCAGTGCACACTTTAGTGTCGGAAATGGAAAGTGACATTACAGCAGGAGCTGCCACTCGACCAACTCACATGGAAGCCTCTTGATCAAGTGCAATATTGGGCACTCCTGGGTCCGACTCGTCAACCGGCACCACACCAAACTCTTCAGGGGAGACACCGATGCGCATGCGCACATTGAGTGACCTTTACAACACCACTGAGCCAATTCAATTGGAATATTCTGGCCTATGTTTGCTAGGTGCAGAGGAACCGACAACTTTTCCAGAAGCAGAGAAGGAGGAGAAGTGGAGGTGTGCAATGAAGGAGGATATGGATTCCATTCACAACAATCAAACTTGGAGTTTGGTTGATCTCCCTGATCAACAAAAGGCCATAGGCCTAAAGTGGATTTATAAAGTTAAAAAAGACTCAGATGGTGCAGTTGTAAAGCACAAAGCGCGTCTAGTAGCAAAGGGGTATGCACAAAAGCAAGGGATTGACTTTGAAGAGGTGTTTGCCCCAGTTGCACGAATGCAAACGGTGAGACTGCTCATTGCTCTAGCTGCTCATGAAGGATGGCGACTCCATCATTTGGATGTAAAGTCGGCTTTCTTTAATGGGGACTTAGCAGAGGAAGTGTACGTAAGCCAACCTCCAGGTTTCATTGTGAAGGGAAGTGAGCATAAAGTGCTAAAGCAGCACAAAGCATTGTATGGCTTGCGCGAAGCCCCCAGAGCTTGGAATACCAAGTTGGACAACACCCTATTGTCACATGAACATACTGTATACAAGAAGGGAAGAGGTGCAAGCTTTCTTCTCGTTGGTGTACGTGGATGACTTGGTGATTACAGGAGCTTGTGAAGAGGAAAGTGTCAAGTTTAAAAGGCAAATGATGGAGATCTTCAAGATGAACGACCTTGGCTTACTGAGCTACTACCTCGGCATTGCGGTTCATCAAACACCAGGTGCCATATCCATTTGTCAGGGGGCATATGCAAAGAAGATCCTTGAAGGATGTGGCATGGGTGATTGCAATCTGACACAAGCTCCGATGGAAGCTAGGACCAACCTGAGCAAGACCTTGTATAGGAGCATTGTTGGGAGCTTGAGATACCTCACACACACAAGGCCAGATTTGGCCTATTCCATTGGCATAGTAAGTCGATACATGGAGTTCCCGACCACCGAGCATATGGCTGCAGTGAAGCACATATTGTGATATGTCAAAGGGACTCTTGACTTGGGTTGCTTCTACCAGAAAAAGAAAGGAGGACAAGAGCTACACTTGGTGGGATATAGTGACAGTGACATGGCCGGTGATGTAGTTGATCGCAAGAGCACGATTGGAGTTGCATTTTTTATGGGATCAAGCTTGATTAGCTGGTTGTCACAAAGGCAAAAGTTTATCGCATTATCGTCATGTGAAACTGAGTACATAGCAGCTGCAACCGCGGCATGCCAAGGCGTGTGGTTAGAGTGATTGCTTGGCGATCTCCTAAGTCGAAGCACCAGTAAAGTGGTACTTAACATCGACAACAAATCTGCCATCTCCTTATACAAGAATCCGGTGCATCATGATCGAAGTAAGCATATTGACACTCGTTTTCATTTTATAAGGGAATGCGTGGAAGAGGGGAAGATTGTGGTCAAGCATGTGAGCACAAATGACCAGCTTGCGGACATTCTGACTAAGCCTTTGGGGAGATTAAAATTCTTAGAGATGATAGGAAGAATCGGGATGCAAGTTGTTAAGAAGACACAACCAGCTTAGGGAGGTGAATGTTAAGTTAAGCTTGATTGTGTCAACCTTTAAATTGATTGTGTCAATCTCTTAATTGATTGCATAAGTATCTTGGTTGGTATAGAATAAGTAGTTCAGGAAATGCATTTTGATATGTCACATAGATGGCAAGTAAATATGTAATTGCAAGTCAAATTACTTGCCTTATAGTTATACACGCCTGTGTATAAAAGAGTAGTGAAATGAGAATGAAAAATCAGATCGTTACATCAAAAACTCTTTTGCCTTCCTGCTTGTTTCTTGAATTTGTGCCAACATCGTCGAGCCAACAACGTAAAACAAAGGAGCTCGAGGAGAGGCAACCCGGTAAAATTTTATTTTCCTTCGTTTTCGTGTCTTGTGTCTGTTTGAGTCTTGTTCAGTTTTGTGTCGTCTAACCGAGTCTTTTTTTTACTTCGTTTTTGTAGGAAAGAGATGTTTCTTATGCAGAAAACAGGTCTGCTCAGTTTAAATCACGCCGAGCCTTGACATTAGGCTCGTGCCCAACCATGACTTTCACGTCGCGCTCCATGAGGACATTAAGGCGTTAACCGCGCCCCAAATGTCTAAACTGGGCGCTGTTGACCGTTGACTGACTCGTTTGACCGAAATTTTCACCATCACGCAACGAGACGAGGGGAGGGTCTCTTCACTTTAATCTCTATTCTCCCTATACATGTGTGTCTTTCATTGTTTGTGTCTTTGAACTTAAGTCGTGCCGTGAGGACACGGCTTGGTTCAAAAGTGTGGGGTGGGAGAGTCAGTTGTCTCAGCATGTTTATTTTTTCTTGCATATTGTTCTGTGTTAGCACGTTTCTTGTGTTTTCTTGTTCAAAATAAAAATTTGTGGATGAAAAGTATGAAATTACTCTCTATTTCTTGGATATGCAGTACTGAATGTTGATGATGTTAAATAGAGGATGCTGATTATATTGTATTTCTCTCGTGAAATTTGAATTGTGCTTTTACATTTGAATTTAACTCACTACGTGTCTTTTGAGTTGAGATAAACAGGGATATGAAGTTAACAGAAACGTCCTAGAGAGACTTGACGAAGCATTCAAAGGACCGGATTTCTAATTGTATGGTTATATGGATTTAGTGGAGGCTAGCACTTTGAGTTTTATGGTTCAGAGTTTGCTCCACCGCTGCAGTGTTTATGTAAGTAGGCGGGACAGGAAAACAGATCGTCCTATCTCTAGTCCGAAGAAACCGGGAATAGGTGGAGGGCCCCCATCTTGGCTCACGTTAAAAAAGTCAAGGATGAGAAAGAGCGGGGAGGTATTTTCATATGCTTGCGGGCGATGATTGGACCTCCTTTAAAAGAAAAGGACAAGCTATTCACAATAAAAGAACAAAGCTGAAGAAAAATCAGCCAAATTATGAAGGTTTATACAGAAAAAAGTATCATCATTCTTACATCAAGAGCCAAAGGCCAAAGAAAGTTCACTACATCAAAAGCTGTCCAACAAAAGAAGAAAGAAAACCACAAAACTTTAAAGCTCGAATGAATCACGTGCCAGAGAAAACAATGAAGTATAACCATATAGCTAGAGTTCGGGACATCGAGTACAGATCATGGGTCTAAAGAGAACTAACTCCCATTCATCCGAATTGATTTGATTTCAGCTCAAAGGTAACATGTATCAAGTTAATTCTATGTTGAGCATGATGATTTGAGTAACGATTGAGCTATTCATAGAAAAGCTAAATCTAGACTAACAACACTCATATTCATGTGCATGTAACCAAGACGTCGAAGAAATTGTGGTGTCATATTTGTTTTCCTTCTATGACTTGTTCTTGTTCGGGACAAACAAGTTTAAGTGTGGGGTGGTTTGATGAGTCATATTTATACGGCTCGTCGAACTAATTAATCCCATTTATTACGACACTTTTATATGCGAACATTTACTTTATAGTATGGTTTTGCATTTCAGGTGTTTCGGAAGCTCTAGGAGGAAACGCGCATAAAAGACGGCATTTCATGCCAAAAACACCACAGTGTCAGATCAGACCTTTGGAGGTTCAACGGAGTGCTGAGAATTGACCACTGGTAAGAAAATACAAGCTATATGTCGTTGCGTAGCTGACTCAATTCGCTACAACTCTCTAGTTCACACTGAGAGCATCTGAGATCATTTGGATGGTCAAATCAAGAGTCGAAGTCGGAAACAGTGGGGACCGCACCCAAAGAAGATATTAGCGCAGTGCTAACGTCAACGCTGGGCGTGGCAATAGCGATAATGTCATTACTGGGAGCACCCATAACGTCTACTTTGGGCGCAGCAAAGACGTCAGCAACGCGTTTTGATGACGTCAGCAAGTTCGAAAATTGGCTATTTGGCCCAAAAACAGATATAGAAACCCAAAAACTTATAGATTAAGGTTTGGAGAAGGGTTTCTATGATCCCATCATTCTACATTCAACACAAGTTTTGAATACGGCTCTGGAGGAGAAGGCGAAGCTTTCGTCGAGAGAAGAGATTTTTTACTACTTTTCATCATGAATATTTGTGTTTTTATTTTGATGATGTGTAGCTAAATGTCTAATTCTGTTTAGGGCTTCGTTCGTTGTGAGATATGTTTTGAGACTTTTTATTTAATGCAATTTTTTGTTTCTCTAGTTCTTGTTCTTCATCCCATGAATTGAATTGTTTGGTTAAGTGGAAACTTTGCCGTAAAGCTTTATCAGACAACCAATTCTTATCGTTAATATCTACTGGAAACTTTGCCGCAAAGGTAGATCGTAACACCTAGACTTATAAATACCTTTGTCGGATTATCGTATTTAGGAAAGAACTAGAAGTCTAACACCTTTGTCGGGTTAGATTGTGGTGTATCACCATTGCCGGGATACTTTAGGATATTACCTTTGCCGGAATAACCACACTTAGAAACTTGAGATTTGATTTTTAGCAGTCAATGATAAATGTGTCACAATAGAAACCCTAAGCTAAATATCTTCTCTGATTGAAATCTTCCTCGCTTTTTGCCTCTTTTGCACTCACAACTGCTTAAAACCCCCCTCTTTTCTTGTTTTCAGATACAACTTCAACAAGCAGATCTCTTGGGTTCGACCCTGCTTACCGATACACTAGCTCACTAGCAGGAGAAATATAAATTTAAGTTTGATGCGTCAGACGACGCGCGTCAACCCCGAACCGCCTAATTCAGATCGGACAACCCCAAAGTGCTTCCCCTTCTCGTACCAATCCGAACAGTGTCGTTTTGACCGGACCGCAAAGCATGCAGACTCCGCGCAACTCAGTCACTCGAGCTGCTTAACGGCATAAAAGAGGAATCTTTTCCTCTACACCTATAAATAGAGGCACCCGGGTTTTGTGCTAGGAGAGCTGCGCACGCTAAGATTTTCGCAAGAGGGTTTCCGTATGGAGAAGGGTTTAAACAAAAACTGATCATCCAGCTTGGGGAGCTGCCAGAAGGGGACAATCGTCCATTACATCTTTCCCTCTTGTATTCGTCTACTTTTTGATTGATTTTTCCTGTATTGTTTCCTTAGAAATGAGTCGTAAGTAGTCCTTTTTGTTTTCTAGGATCCTATGGAACCCTCCGGTGTATGCGACTTGTTTATGATCCGAATAATTTATAAATGGTGTTGAGCTTCATTCGGAGTTGTATTTCACTTACTCTTATGCTTGTACTATGCTCATAGGCAACCGAGGGGATCACTATCAGTAGAGGATAAGGGTCATTGGCTATGAACTCGAGCAAGTGACACCGATGACCCTGGAAAACCAAGTGGCACCTGTTCTAGCAAAGGGCTAGTCAACGTGCTAACGACTCAACTCATTCCCAAGTCTCAGGCGAAGTTTGGCGCAAGATGGTATCTAATCAGTCAATGTAACCAAGCGGTGATGGTCCAATGCGATTTCCCCAGTTCGAACTCATTAGCTCCTTAATGCACGACTCACTCAAACATGCGTAGGATGATGGGAAAGCGTGTTGTCAAGTGTCAAGTGTATTTTACTTGTCCTTTCGCGTACAAGTACTTTTGAGGGGGAACTTTTCTTCCTAACCATCGACACTTTTGCCTTTGTGAAGAACGAACTTCTTATTGAAGCAAAATTCTCGGTCGGGGTTAAACTTTTTCACCCTCTTTGACCATGTAAATTATTTTGATGGGCCTTTATTTTTGCCTCCCCTTTTCAACTCCACACTTAAAACTATACAACGGGCTTAAGGTAAATGAGGAATGTATGAGTGGTGACCGTGCACATGATGCAAAACAAGGGAGTCAGGGTTACCCATGAACGAGTGCAAGGCGAGTTTTATGCAAAGATGTTTGGTTCGACCAATTCTCAATATCAATAAAAGAAAACTAAGATTACTGGGTAGATAAGGGTCCGCGCCATTAATGGCTCTCAGGGGATCCAAGCCTTAGGTAGTGATTGTTGTTACTCCGACATTGATGATATTAGCAGCCAAATAATGCATAATCTTCCATGCTGACTAGTGGATGGATGTTGCGAGGGGACCTGGCTTAAAATCCATGCGGGGGACATTTGTGATGATCAACTAGAAATCGTTCCTTTCTGCATCCGTGAACTGTGGAATTTTAGCCCCTGGACTGTTATTAAAGCCTATGTATTTGAGAAGAAGGTATTTAAGGACTTCCTACTGGTGTCCTCCCTATCGAAACTTCCATCAGTTGCCACCTTTGGTTAACTCGAAGGTCGACATGAACTCCATCACCATTAGAACATATGTCCCCCAGGTCATCGTCCACCACAATTCCCATGTCGGAGTCCTGTACCATTTTGAACTCATCGTTGCATCTCCTTAACTCCCTTAGGTCTGGGAAAGGCGTAGCTCTTGGTACTACCCTGTGATTGAGCAATAAATGGTACACTCGCCTTCCTTCGGATGGCATGGCAATCAGCGCATTAATAGGAGCTGGGAAAGGAACCCGAGAGTTGGATTCTCCGATTGGTGTGATCTCGAGGGTGAAGCGAGTCCTAATTTCTCCCAGACTGGATTGATTTACTGAAGGCTTGCTGCCCATGATGATGCAATAGAAAGGTGAATCTTCTAGGACATGAAGTGCTGCTGGTTAGGGTTTATAAGGAAGGTGGATGGTGGAAAACAATCAAGTGCATTTTTCTAAGCGAATTAACTTCGCGCTTTCATTTCGAAATGTTGAAAGTTACAGTGGTAGCTCGAGGTGCATTTATCGTCACATGCAGTTACTCGGGTGACACGATAGTTTTTCTCACCCGCGCAAAAGGTTCTGTGAATGACCTTGCCCGAGACTGCATCGTTTCTTGCACCTTGAGTCTAGATCTGGGTCAGAAGTGACTGATACGCCAAAGACGAACGCATGGTGATCAAAGCGCAGCGAGCATAGTTTTTGTACGCCCTGTTCTGACTCCTGCCTCGAGTGAGTCTAATTCGTTCTGACTGCACCGAGTGTACCGATAACTAAACTCTGTCGGAACACGATCTGTTTCGCTCGGAACCAAACTCGATTCTCTTGTTTTCGCTTAGTGCTGCGATCAAAACTTGGTTTTTTTTCGGGTGCGCGTAAAGTTTTTCACTCATTTTAATGTATTGTACCCACTCCACACGATCTGTTTTTTTCGGGTGCGCGTAGAGTTTTCCAGTCTTGTTTACAAGTCCTTGTAATGTACTCAGTATGATTAATGAGAATAGGCACTTCTAACTTGACTATACCTCCCAATGAGAACCTAGTTTAACGTCTTGGTGAGATTGAGCCGAGTCTCTTTCCACAAGGAGGTTCTATTGGAACTCATCCAATCCATGTTCAAATCAAGGAGCCCATTGATATTAGTCTACAAACCCACAAGATTTGGTTGGATCAATTGGTGGTTCTCGGTTTGATGGGAAACCCCCCAGAGTAGGCGTAGCCGAACTGGGTATCATTCTGTGTGTGCTCCTACTTTGTTATGCTTGCTACACTGTTCCAGAGGTGTTCAAGGTCTGTCTCAAACAGTCCCTTGAACAGTAGCTCGAACAGGTTACAGTATTTCAATTGGTATCAGAGCAAACACTCGACACACTGAGTGTGATCCTAGCACTGTTCAAGACGACTCTGAAGGAAGAACAAAGCATTACCTGACCCCCGATATTAGAAGGATCTAACTATGCCTGCTGGAAACCCAAGAAGAAATCTTTCCTGAAATCTCTCGATGAAATACCTTGGAAAGCTGTCTTGGTTGGACGGACTCAACCCATGATGGAAAGCCTCACAGGAGAAGTTGTCCCTAAACCATAAGCTCTATGGGATGAAGCAGATGAAAAGGCGTCTATCGGAAATTCAAAAGCTATGAACGCCATTTTTTCTGGCGTGGACGAGAATGTGCTGAAACTGATCATCAACTGTGAAATCGCTAAGGAAGCATGGGATATCCTTCAAACAGCTTATGAAGGTACCGACAAGGTTCGCAATTCCCGAATGCAGATTGTGACAACCAAGTTCGAGGATATGAAGATGAAGGACAGTGAAACCATCCCTGAATTCAATGCCATGAAAGACACTGCCATTGAGGAAATGCACGATATCTCCAAGCTGAAACTGGACGAACTCATGGTTTCACTTAGAATGTATGAGATGAATCACGAAGCTGAATCCAAAGAGGGAAAAGGAATTGCCCTAAAAGCAGAAGTGTCCGAAGGCTTGGCTGGGACAGACTGCAACACTGAACAATTGGCGATGATGGCTCAGAACTTCGGCATGATGGTTCGGAAACTCAACAGACGTGGCCCTGAGCAAGGTCAGTCATCCTCGAGTAATTTTCGCAATTGGAAAATAGGCAAGATGAGGCTCAGTGAGAAAAAGGAAGAGTCTTTTGAAAAGGGGAAAGAGGTTATATGCCACGAATGCAGGGGGTTCGGCCACATCCAGGTTGAATGTGTGACGGGCTGTCGTTGTGACCCGCAAATTTACATTTATATTTTCCACTACTTGTGGCTCACTATTTGACTAGCAAGTGGTAAGTAGGGGTCGAACCCAAGGGAGTATGGTTTCAAACAGTTGTTCTATGAAAAAGAAAGAAAATAAAGTAAAGACAATTGGGGTTTTTTTGGTTGTTTTTTAGTGCTGGAAAGTAAATAGCGTAAAATAAATGACTGAAAAGTAAAGGTGCTTGAAGGTCCAAGTCTTGACGATAAGTAAATGTGCAAGAAAAGTAAATTGCTTGAAAATAAAGGTGCTTGAAGGTCCAAGTCTTGACGATAAGTAAATGTGCAAGAAAAGTAAATTGCTTGAAAATAAAGACAATAAGTAAATGAGCGAGGTGTTTTCAAGAGAAGGAATTCGGTCTTAGGAACCTTATATTATGTCCCCGTTCATCATCGACCTCCAAGGATTTTACTAAGTGTTGCAGCGAGTGAGTTACTCCATTTCAAGCTATAACTCCAAACAATGCCATTTCAAGCACTTGCTCCTCTAGCCGGTCCATTTCAAGACAAGCCTACTAGTTCTAGCTAGGCTAACACCCCATTTCAAGGTATGCTAGCCCAAGTGCAATCGCTTGATCCCTCATTTCCGAACAAACCAAGCGACTATAGAGGGCATGAACTACTTGGAAGAGCTTTGCCATTTCAAGCATCCACTCAACCTTGTTGTGTTCACCCCGAAGGCACAAGAACTAGTGAAACACTATAGTAACATGAAAAACAATGGTCTAGAACGGTTTCATAGTATAAGAGTTCCCTTGACCGAATGAACGGTTTAGCTACGAATACTCATGGAAGTGAATATCATAGCCATTGCAACGAAAAGTAACGTAAGAAAGAGTAGGAAGTAGTCGAAGCTTTTGATATCAAGTGATGTTACAAGCATGGGATTCGAACTAACAAGTGGTTTCTCTACAAGCCTCTCTCTACCTACTCGAGCACAATTGATGAGTCGTATTTATACGACTCGTCGAGTCAACTAATCCCATTTATTTCGACACTTTTATATGCGAACAATTACTTTTTAGTATGGTTTTGCATCTCAGGTGTTTCGGAAGCTCTAGGAGGAAACGCGCATAAAAGATGGCTTTTCATGCCAAAAACATCACAGTTTCAGATTAGACCTTTGGACAGTCGACGGAGCGCTGGGAATGAACCGCTGATCAGAAAAATACGAGTCATATGCCGTTGCGTAGCTAACTCAATTTCCTACAACTCTCTAGTTCACACCGAGAGCATCCGAGGTCGTTTAGATGGTCAAATCAAGAGCCAAAGTCGGGACTCAGTGCAGATCGCGCCCGAAAGAGACATTAACGTTAACGTTAATGTCAAGTACGAAAGCGGCGATAATGTTTCCTACGAACGCGCCCAGTCAACGAGATGATGATGTCAGCAGTCCGTTTGATGACGTCAGCAGCCCGAAAGTTGATAATTCTAGCCCAAAAATCAGATTTGGAAACCCAAGTGATAATTTAACCCAAAACCAGATTTGGGAATACAGTTTTGCTATAAATAAGAAGCTTGGGCTAGGGTTTTCATCATCCATCAAATCATCAATCACACTACGAAGAGGAGACGGCTCTGGAGAGGAGACGAAGCTTTCGACGAAGAGAAGAGATTTTCCTACTTTTAATTATGCGTCTTTTCATGATTATGTGTAGCTAAATCCTTAATTCAGTTTAGGGTTTTGCATATTGTGACGTTTGTTTTGAGACTCTATTCTTAATGCTATTTTGTGTTTCTCTAGTTCTTGTGCTTAAAATAAAGGATTGAATTGTGAAGCTAAGTGGAGACTTGAAACGGTAAAGCTTAGCTGAACAATTCAACCCCTATCGTCAATGCTTGTTTGATACTGAAACGTGAAAACAAGTAGGACACCTGAATATAATATTGCCTGAAACGGATTATTAAATTTAGGAGAACTAGAAGTCTATAACCTGAAACGGAGTAGATTGCGGTGTATAACCTGAAACGGAGTACTTTAGGTTATAACCTGAAACGGAGTAACCACGCTTAGAAGCATGAAATTAGATCATTAGCAGTCGATGATAAACGTGTCACAATAGAAACCCTAGACTGAGTTTTCTCTCTGATTGAATCTTCGTCATTATTTCCTTGCTATTTTCTCTTTTGCACTCACAATCACTCAAAAACCCCTTCTTTCTTATTTTCAGTTACATACAGGAACAGCTTCAACAACACCAGCTCCCTTGGGTTCGACCCCTGCTTGCCACTTTACTAGTTTCTTGCAGGGAAAATATAAATAGTAAATTTGACGCGTCAGACGACGCGCGTCAAATTTTGGCGCCGTTGCCGGGGAGCTGCGCTTCGGTGAAGTTGTTTCTTTTTGTTTTATTTTATTTTCTGTTTTTTTTAGTTAATTTTCTTGTGATGCACCATGTCTTCTTATTAGAATAGAGAGCCTTGGAACTATGAGGAGTTTTCCCCACCATCCTTCCAACTTGAAGTCCGCGAGAAGATCATCAACCTCAAGCAATCCCGGGATGAAACATTGGACGAGTACTTGTCGTACTTCGATTCCATTGTGACGAGCTGCCCGCACCATGGATTCAGAAACTTATATCTTCTTCAAAGGTTTCTCGGTGGGATGTTGCCACATGAGTGGAATAGGCTTAATGATGCGGCGGGAGGCTCGGTGAATAACTTAGACATGGACGATCTTTGGCACTTGATAGATGATTTGGCCGAGAGATCAAGACAAGATCAGGCCAAGCGGCTCGAAGAAATCGCCAACATAGTGCGCCAAATTCAGGCCGATCTGGCCAACACGGCTCACAAGCCGATGGTCATCAAAAAAGAGCTTAAAATGGAGCCCACGGAGCCGGCAGAGGATGAGGACCCATGGTTGACTGAAGAAGAGCCGGCCAAGCCACTCGTATCGGGTGCAGGAAACGAAGAAAACGACTCGGAGTCAGTGCCGATCGCGTTCGAAGGAGACATTAGCTCGACGCTAATGTCTGAAGCGAACGCGCCTATAACGTTAAGGCCGGACGCGCCTCTAACGTCTACAGCGGACGCGACCCTCACTGATGCACAATCCAGGACTGACCATTTTCCTTCGTTTTCTATGCAGGTAATAGCTCCTGAAGACCATGTGATCGATAATGATGAGCTGGGAGATGAGTTGGAGGCGAAGCATGAGCCAGAAAAACCAATGATGGAGCACCCACTCGCCACGAGTCAACAAGCGCCGCCCGAAAAGTGTAAGGACCCAGGTGCCTTCACAGTCACGAGAGATATTGACTCTTATGTTTTGCAGATGGGAGATGCTAGAGATGACGATCCTCCAGCCCCTATTTTGGGACGATCACTCCTCTTTGCCACAAAGACCAAGGTTGACGTGGGAACATGCTTGATGTCACTGGCGTTTGCTGGCAAGAGACCGAACTTCCATAGTTACGAGGATTCCGACCGTCCATACATGAGGAAGCGACCGAGACATGGCACGTTTGGATGGAAACCCGGATGGAGAGACCCGAGCACACCCTTACATGAGGATTTTGGGCAGATTGAAGGAGTAGCTGAGGCGAAATTTGACCTCACACGTCCATGGGATCCTAACTTGTGATCCCTAAAGAGGTACCGTCGAGCCAACGACGTAAAACAAAGGCGCTCGCAGGGAGGCAGCCCGGCAAATTTATTGTTTTTCTCATTTTTTTTATTTCATTTTATATTTGTTTGAGTCTTGAGTCATGTTCCTCACATTGTCTTTGGGAAAAGAGATGTTTTTCATGCAGGAAACAGGTGCAGCTCAGTGCGGATCGCGTTCGACCGCAACATTATCTCGCCGCGTTCGGTGTTAACATTACGTTAACGTCTCTATTGGACGCGGTACGTAACGTCTGAAGCGGACGCGGCTTACCGTTGACCAGCGTTGATCGACTCGGTTAACCAGAATTTACACCGTCACGCGACGACACGAGGGGAGTGCCTGTTCATTTTTTTATTCTCTACTTGTTTTTCCCTACGTTTGTGTGTCTTGCATAGTCTGTGTCTTTGAATTTAAGTCGTGCCATGAGGACACGGCTTAGTTCAAAAGTGTGGGGTGGGAGAGTCAGTCAGTTGTGTCAGCACGTTTATTTTTTGCACCTGCATAGTCTGCACGTTTCCCTTTAAAAAAATTTTGAAAGTATGAAATTTCTCTCTATTTCCTGGATATGCAGTATTGGATTTGATGATGTGAAATAGACGAGCTGATTAGATGCGTTCCTCTTGTGAAATTTAAATTGTGTGACTACATGTGAATTTAACCCACTACGTGTCCTTTTGAGTTGAGATAAACAGGGATGTGGAGTTGATAGAAATGTCCTAGAGAGGCTTGACGAAGCATTCAAAGGACCGAAATTCAAGTTATATGGTTATGTGGATTTCGTGGAGGCTAGCACTTCGAGACTTATTGGTTCAGAGTTAGCTCCGCCGCTGCAGCGTTTATGTAGGTAGGCGGGACGGGAAAACAGACCGTCCTATCTCTAGTCCGAAGTAACCGGGAAAATAGGTGGTGGGCCCCCATCTTGACTCGCGTCAAAAAGGTCGAGGATGAGAAAGAGCGGGGAGGTATTTCCATATGCTTGCGGGCGATGATTGGACCTCCCTCAAAAGACAGGGCAAGCAATTCACAACAAAGGAGCAAAGCTCAAGAAAAAATCAGCCACTTGTGAAGGTTTATACAAAAAAAAAAAAAAAGTGAAGTACAACATTCTTACATCAAGAGCCAAAGGCCAAAGAAAGTCACTACAAAAGCTGTCCAACAAAAAAAGAAGAGAAAGAACGCTCAAAACCCTAGAAGCTCGAATGAATCACGTGCAAGAAAAAGCAATGAAATATAACCATATAGCTAGAGTTCGGGACAGCGAATGCAGATCATGGGTCTAAAGAGGACTATCTCCCATTCATCCGAATTGGTTTGAATTTCAGCTCGAAGGTAACATGTATCAAGTTAATTCTGTGTTAAGCATGATGATTCTAGTAGCGATTGAGTTATGCATAGAAAAGCGAGTCTAGACTAGCAACTCATATTCATGTAGCATTATCTAGGACGTCGAAGAAATTGTGGTGTTGCATTTATTTTCCTTCTATGACTTAGTTCTTGTTCGGGACGAACAAGTTTAAGTGTGGGGTGGTTTGATGAGTCGTATTTATACGACTCGTCGAGTCAACTAATCCCATTTATTTCGACACTTTTATATGCGAACAATTACTTTTTAGTATGGTTTTGCATCTCAGGTGTTTCGGAAGCTCTAGGAGGAAACGCGCATAAAAGATGGCTTTTCATGCCAAAAACATCACAGTTTCAGATTAGACCTTTGGACAGTCGACGGAGCGCTGGGAATGAACCGCTGATCAGAAAAATACGAGTCATATGCCGTTGCGTAGCTAACTCAATTTCCTACAACTCTCTAGTTCACACCGAGAGCATCCGAGGTCGTTTAGATGGTCAAATCAAGAGCCAAAGTCGGGACTCAGTGCAGATCGCGCCCGAAAGAGACATTAACGTTAACGTTAATGTCAAGTACGAAAGCGGCGATAATGTTTCCTACGAACGCGCCCAGTCAACGAGATGATGATGTCAGCAGTCCGTTTGATGACGTCAGCAGCCCGAAAGTTGATAATTCTAGCCCAAAAATCAGATTTGGAAACCCAAGTGATAATTTAACGCAAAACCAGATTTGGGAATACAGTTTTGCTATAAATAAGAAGCTTGGGCTAGGGTTTTCATCATCCATCAAATCATCAATCACACTACGAAGAGGAGACGGCTCTGGAGAGGAGACGAAGCTTTCGACGAAGAGAAGAGATTTTCCTACTTTTAATTATGCGTCTTTTCATGATTATGTGTAGCTAAATCCTTAATTCAGTTTAGGGTTTTGCATATTGTGACGTTTGTTTTGAGACTCTATTCTTAATGCTATTTTGTGTTTCTCTAGTTCTTGTGCTTAAAATAAAGGATTGAATTGTGAAGCTAAGTGGAGACTTGAAACGGTAAAGCTTAGCTGAACAATTCAACCCCTATCGTCAATGCTTGTTTGATACTGAAACGTGAAAACAAGTAGGACACCTGAATATAATATTGCCTGAAACGGATTATTAAATTTAGGAGAACTAGAAGTCTATAACCTGAAATGGAGTAGATTGCGGTGTATAACCTGAAACGGAGTACTTTAGGTTATAACCTGAAACGGAGTAACCACGCTTAGAAGCATGAAATTAGATCATTAGCAGTCGATGATAAACGTGTCACAATAGAAACCCTAGACTGAGTTTTCTCTCTGATTGAATCTTCGTCATTATTTCCTTGCTATTTTCTCTTTTGCACTCACAATCACTCAAAAACCCCTTCTTTCTTATTTTCAGTTACATACAGGAACAGCTTCAACAACACCAGCTCCCTTGGGTTCGACCCCTGCTTGCCACTTTACTAGTTTCTTGCAGGGAAAATATAAATAGTAAATTTGATGCGTCAGACGACGCGCGTCAACAATCACTAGTACTTCCACCACCAAAAACTTACATTCTCAAGGTTTGATCTTCTATAAATAGGCAAGAATGGCGGTTGCTTCATGGAGAAAGAAGGCCTCTCATTGGTTAGCCGTCTTTAAGCTAGTTGGTGCGTGTCATCTCCCTATGGGTTTCCTTCATCCTTAAGCTAGCCGTCATAGAAGCAAGTTGATGCCAAGTGGTGAGTTATTTGAGCTTTCCTTCCTCAATGGGTTAGCCGCAATGTAGCAAGTTGCACCCAAGGCTAGCTGCTCATCAAGCAAGGTGCTTCCAAGGGCCAGCTGCTCCTTGAGCAGTGTGCCTCCAAAGGGCACCGGATTTAGAGTAGCAAGGAGCTGGAATTTGATTGGAGTCTCGGCCAGAATGCCCCTAGTTGGTCTTGATCGGGCTTGAGCAAATTCCACTCGAGCGATTTGTCTGGGCAGTGATATTTACCGAGTTATTAGGCATTTAAAACACTTCGGTCGAGCCAGCATTTCCATATTCGCCGTTCTGTTCGAGCGACTTGGATTTGGTGCCTAGCGCGTGGGTCCATTGCTTTGGAGTAGGGCCAAATGCCAATCGGTATGGGCGTTCGCCTTGGAGCTTCGACATTGTCCACCTTATTTTCCATTTGTAACATTTTGGTCGAGCCAGTTTTGCTAGATTCGTCGGTTTGCTCGAGCAATTCGGTCATGGTGCCTAGTGCACGCGGAGCCTTTGCTTGGCATTGGGCCAACTTCCAATTGGCTCGGGCATCCTTCTTGAGTCTCCGACAAAGTCGATCTTATTTGTCATTTTGAATAGTTTGCTCGAGGTAGATTCATCAGACTTGGTGTTTTGCTCGAGAAACTTGAATTTGGACTTGCATAGCTCGGCAGGCGCGCTGAGACGCTGGGCGCTGGCGCAGGGGCTCGGCGCTGGGCTCGGGCGCGACCTGGGTTTCTCGGGCGCTTTTGAGACTTGCGATCTTTTTAGCATAAAAATCCCTTTTTAAGGTCGTTTCCACTTTAATTCTCAACGTTACCTGAAACACAAAACAACCTCAACAAGTACATGTTCAAGGGACTAAGTGTTTAATTTGGTGGGTTTAACTGATATAATGAGTCATACAAATACACCCCATCAAACACCCCACACTTATCCTTGTTCGTCCCGAACAAGACTAGCTAACAGGAGGCAATAAACAAACGAATGTTTAGTCTAGATGCATCCTATTCATGCATTGCTTACTTGTTACCGAACTAAGTTGTGCTCAAATTTTTAGAAGAAAACTTGATACTTGTACCTCCGAGCCGTGATGCAAACCAATTCGGATGATTGGGAGATAGCCCTTCTTAGGTTCTTGTATGCACTCCTTGGACCGAACTCGTACTATATGATTATCTTCCGTAGCTTTCTCTAGCACTTGATTTATTCGGGCTAAATGGGTCGAGTCTTTTTGTTGATTGCTTGGACAGCCTTTTGGAGTGACTTTTGGCCTTTGGCCTTTGATATTGAATTGAAGAACTTCATTTTTGCCTTTGGTTAAAACCTTCACAATTTGGCCTTTGGCCTTTGATTTGACTTTTCCGAGCTTTGCTCTTGGTGAATGCTTGTCCATTTTCTTTATCCTTGGGAGGTCCAATCATCGCCCGAGAGTATATGGAAATACCTCCCCGCTCTTTCTCATCCTCGCCCTTTCGCGCGGGTCAAGACGAGGGTCACTCGGCTCTTTTCCCGGCTACTAAGACTAGAGATAGGACGGTTTGATTCCCGTCCCGCCTCTTGCATAAACGCTGCATGGCGGAGTCCACTCGAAACCCAAGTAACCCGAAGCGCTAACCTCCACTAACTTCGGATAACCATATAGCGAGATCTGGTCTTTGGAGTGCTTGTCAAACCTTTCTAGGGCATTTTCTGTCAACTCCACATCCCTTTTTATCTTGGCATGCAAGGACAAATAAAAAGTTAAATTCTAAAGTTCTAACATAATTTAGATCTCACAAGGTAATGTATGAATTGGATCCATCTATTTCACATCGTGGAAGTTATGTTCAAAAGGTTCAAAAAGATAAAAATCTAAGGAAAGGAAAACATACCGATTACTATGTGCAATGACTCACCCCACACTTTTGAATGAAGCCATGCCTCGCGGCATGACCTAGTTCAAAAGACAAAAAGGTAGAAGTGGAAAAAGAAATGACATAAGAAAGGAGAACGGAACTCCCCTATGGTGTGTTTGACGCAAGAGGAAGTTCGGCAGGGAACCTGTGTTTTCTCGGTCGCGCCCCGGTGTTCCTTGGGCGCAGCCCTGTGTTCCTGTACAAAAAGTCAATTTCTTTCCAAGTACAAGGGGGTGAGTACGAAAAAACCTAAATTAAACTAAATGCCGAGTAAAACAAAATGGTGCCGGGTTACCTCCCGGCAAGTGCCTTTGTTTAACGTCGTTGGCTCGACAGTTGGGATCACCAGTTGGGATCCCATGGGCTGCTTAAGTCAAATTTTTCCGCGTCTCCTGCATTGATTCTAGCTTTGACCCTTTCTGATTTCTTGCTGGATGATGTGCCTGGGTCAGGACTCCATTGTTTCGGTGGTTTTTTTGTACCCGTGCGGCTATCACCATAGATATTATAGTATGAAACTCTGCCACTGAATGCAAGTGACAATGAGCCCTTGCCCATGTTGATCTTTGCCCCTGTGGTGTAAAGGAATGGTCGTCCCAATATGATTGTTGGAGGGTCGTCCTTGCTGAATTCTCCGATTGGTATCACATAAAAGTCCGTAGGAACGATAATTTTTCCCACACGGAGCATTAAGCTCTCTATCACTCCAAATGGTTGGACGCACGACTTGTCCCCCATCTCGAGTGATAACCTTGGTGGCTTCAATGGACCAAGCCCCAATGAGCAATATAACGGGTAAGGAAGAACGTTGACCGCAGCTCCAAGATCAATTAGGCAATGATGAATTTGGGTTTTGCCGATACCACAGGTGACCGTGAAGGCCCCTGGATCTTTGCTCATTTCTAGTTGTGCCTCATGGCTCCAAGTGAGGCGCTTCTCCGTCGTCAGGCTATTTTGCTCATTCTTTGGCTCCAATCTTTCTTTTATCTCGTTCTTTTGGGTCTCCTGATCTTCTAGGTAAGTACCTTGTTCTGACGCATATATGTTAGTTGAGAAGTCCCCGTTGGGACCATTAGAGTCTAAGTCGTTATTGTCATCCCAGCCAGATGCTGGTATGTCAAAGTGCATCATCGGTGGTGGTGTCATGTTCACGGCGAACGCATAGCGCCCATTGTCGGCATGCGTGACCCAAGTTTTGCCATCGTTGGGTCGGTCTTCCTCTTGATTCCAATCAGGATGGTGTCTTCGGGCGTAGTGCTTGATCGTAGGTTTGTAAGCTTCGGCTCCTCGTTGTTGCTTCGTTGGTTGAGCTATCGATTGTGCGTCTTCTAGAGATGCCTTCATGTCCGATACCCTTATCATGTTGATAATTCCTTTTGGGTTTTGGATGGTTTGTGAAGGTAGCCGCCCGGATTCATTTGTGAGCTCGGAAACCGTGGTAGCCAGCTGGGACATTTGCTTGCCCAAGTCTGCTATTGCTCCATCAGTTTTTGCCATGAATTGATGCACCGTGCTAGATAAATCCTTCACAACATCCTCGAGTGGTTTGCTCGGACCTTGCTGGCTTGGACCGGCCTGGTATTGATTCGGTCCCTTCGGCTGATATTGGCCTGGTCCACCCTGGTTGTATTGCCGGTGAGGCGGTTGATAGAATTGCTGAGCTGGTTGGGGATCGTCCTGGTGCGTTTTCCTCGGTGGATTGTTGTTGTTTCGCCAGTCTTGCCTCGAGTCGTTCGCCCAGTTTAGTCCGGTGGCTTGTCCATATTGCCGGTTCGGTCCTGTTCGGTCGTTGTTGTTATATCCTTGGTATCCACCCACTGTGTTGATTTCTTCCGGGTCGTTCTCCATTAACGTCGGGCATGCATCAGTTTTATGGTCCGAAGAACCACAAAATTCACAAGGCCTCACTTGAGCTGGCTACCTTCGTAGGAGTTGAATCATCATCTCCTTCATTTGCTTCATTTCCTCGGGCAAGGAGTCCTTTGGTGTTTTGGCCTTTGCCACGTTTTTGGTGCGTGAAAACTCTTCTTGCCGAGTTGTCTCCTCTCTAAACCGAGCATTCTCCGCAACGCTAGTGACGAGCTGCCTTATGCCGCTTAATGATAGGTTCATCATTGATCCTCCAGCCGAGGCATCTAGGAGCATTTTGTCGAGGGGCTTAAGTCCATCAAGTAAGTACTCGATGATGAGTTTCTCGGGTAGCCCAAGAGTGCAGCAACTTCGCTCCAAGCGGTTGAATTTTTCTATGTACTCGTACATGGTTTCATTAGGTCCTTGCCTTATCTCTTGCAGTTGCCTCCTTACTTGCATCGCCCTTCCCGCCGGATAGTACTTGTCTAAGAACTTCTTTTGCATTTGAGCCCATGTTCGAATGCTACCTGAAGGTAAGGCAAGAAACCAGTCATTAGCCGCATCAATAAGGGAGAAATAAAAGGCTTTTAACTTGAAATCTTCTACATCTATTCCATAAGGTTTTAAATTTTGGCAAATGCCATGTAAACGTTGAAGATGGGTAGTAGCAGATTCTCCCTGATTGCCCGAGAACTTTGGCAAGTTATTGTAATATCCCTAATTTAAAATAATGTTAGTATGATTTAACTAATAACTTAAATTAGGTGAGTAATAAAAACTAATTAATCTTGTTGGTTAAAATTGTTGGGTCAAAATAGAAATAGAAATAGAAAAAAAAAATCATGCTTTGAATAAAAGAAAGGAGAGAGACGTGATGGTATTAAAATAAATTTAACAAACAATTGAAGTTAATAATTAACCAGAAATTCAGAGTAATTAAGGAATTATTTGAATAGTTTGACCGAGTAAATTGAGACGTAAGTGTTGATAACCATCTTATCAGGTTAATAATTTAAAATAAGTTAGTTATCATTGATGTATATATTAGTTGCGCCTAGGGTTTAGGAAAAGAAAACAAACAAAAACAAAGAAGAAGAAAACTGAGTAGGGAGCAGGCGACACAAGCTAGGTGAGGTGATTTTTTTTTTTTGATTTTTCTTTTATCTAAGCATCTAGTTTTGTTGAGTTTGGTTCGGATTGTATGTCTCAACTTTTGAGGTGGAACGCCATGGCTTTTACGGTTTGCTATTGTTCAAATTTTGATGAAGTGTAGGAACTAGAAGAGTCTGTCATTGATAATGGAATGGATCGGTGTGTTGAATTGTATAAGCAAATCGATATTAATAAACTTGGACATCGAGAGATACAACTCATATTAAAATAGGATATGGAACTCAACTACTGGCTCTACCTGGTAAAGTGAGAAAGCCATTTAGGTGTGACTGTTCATTTAATTGTACAGATGTAAAGCGAACGATGGGTGTATATGAGTAGCATATATTAAAATCTCATAGATATTAGAAATAATCAGTTGCTATTGAACTTTATATCCCTCTTCAGGTGACACAAGGGATCGCATTTGAGTACAGTGATCATATTCGCGTTCTGGAGGTTGGATTGAGTTGAGAACAGTGAGTGGTTAATATACTTAATTATGATACGTTATTTATATGACATGTGATATTGAATTGTTGGTGTGATTACGAAAGTGATGAAAACGAAACCCCTCGTCTTGCGAAGACGTTAAATATAAGTGGAGTCTATTGACGTGTGATTGATTGATATGATTACATGAGTTATGTGGAGTACTTTGATATGTGTATGTGCATCGTATCATATTGACATGAGATGAGATTCTGGCATGGTTCGGCCCGTTTGTGGTTATTCTGGCGTGGTCCAGCCCGCTCGTGGTTCTCCTGGCGTAGCTCAGCCCGTTTGTGGTTATTCTGACGTGGCTCAGCTCGCTCGTGATAGGGTCCCGCGGACCGGCAGTGACGACTGCCCACTTACTCTGTGCATTCATGCATTCACGCCTTATTGCATATGTTATGATTGTGATGTGAAACTTGGAGTGTGTGATTGTGGACATGTGCTTATGAGTATGGTTATTGTAATTGAGTGTATTAATTATTCACTGAGTCTCCCCAGACTCACCCCCCTCTTCCCCATCTTTTTCGGATAAGTGAGTCGTCAAGTTAGGAGTTGTCGATTGTCTTTGGAAGGGAGCTTCTCTTTTCGCGTATGGTGCCACACAACCAGTCTTCCAGTTGAAGTTATTTTATTTATCTAGTTATACCAATTTCTGTTAGACATGTCGCTCCGTTGTACTTTAGATAGGATGTTAGTAGTGAGACTTGTTACGTTATATTTCCAGTGATTTATTTCATTTTGGTTATTTTATTTAAAATGCACGTATTCGAGAGTAAGTATTCGGTTGGAAGTAAGTGAGAGGCTTGCTTGGCGATGGGTCAAGTGCCGGTCTCGGCCTAGATTTGGGTCGTGACAGTTATGCACGACTGATGTGTTGATAGCGATGTTCTCAAGGTCCGGGCCTTCGTATATGCACCACGGCTGGTTCCGGAAGTTGGGTGCCGAGAGTTCTCCCATTGTAGGCTCGCGGAGGACTTCGTCTGCGTAGTATTCATCGAAGATGGGTTGTTGCCTCGGCGCTTGTTGATATGGGGGTGGCGGTGGCTGTCTAGGGTGTTGCCTCGGCGCGGCCCCAATTCTCCCTTCGGGCAACCTTTGGTTCAGCCGGGCCGCTTCCCTAATGGCTCGGTTGCGGTCCCGAATGAGCTGTTCCGGGTCGTCTATAAATGGGGGTGGTCCCTCGTTGTTTTGGACGACCTGGTTTACCTCGTCATGATCCTCCTCATTCTCATGGTGGCTTCCTGCACGAGACATGGTTATGCAGAAGCGAGCACAAAAACTTAAAACAAAGATACCAGAACAACTATCCGATACACTAACTACTCCCCGGCAACGGCGCCAAAATTTGACGGGCTGTCGTTGTGACCCGCAAATTTACATTTATATTTTCCACTACTTGTGGCTCACTATTTGACTAGCAAGTGGTAAGTAGGGGTCGAACCCAAGGGAGTATGGTTTCAAACAGTTGTTCTATGAAAAAGAAAGAAAATAAAGTAAAGACAATTGGGGTTTTTTTGGTTGTTTTTTAGTGCTGGAAAGTAAAGAGCGTAAAATAAATGACTGAAAAGTAAAGGTGCTTGAAGGTCCAAGTCTTGACGATAAGTAAATGTGCAAGAAAAGTAAATTGCTTGAAAATAAAGGTGCTTGAAGGTCCAAGTCTTGACGATAAGTAAATGTGCAAGAAAAGTAAATTGCTTGAAAATAAAGACAATAAGTAAATGAGCGAGGTGTTTTCAAGAGAAGGAATTCGGTCTTAGGAACCTTATATTATGTCCCCGTTCATCATCAACCTCCAAGGATTTTACTAAGTGTTGCAGCGAGTGAGTTACTCCATTTCAAGCTATAACTCCAAACAATGCCATTTCAAGCACTTGCTCCTCTAGCCGGTCCATTTCAAGACAAGCCTACTAGTTCTAGCTAGGCTAACACCCCATTTCAAGGTATGCTAGCCCAAGTGCAATCGCTTGATCCCTCATTTCCGAACAAACCAAGCGACTATAGAGGGCATGAACTACTTGGAAGAGCTTTGCCATTTCAAGCATCCACTCAACCTTGTTGTGTTCACCCCGAAGGCACAAGAACTAGTGAAACACTATAGTAACATGAAAAACAATGGTCTAGAACGGTTTCATAGTATAAGAGTTCCCTTGACCGAATGAACTGTTTAGCTACGAATACTCATGGAAGTGAATATCATAGCCATTGCAAGGAAAAGTAACGTAAGAAAGAGTAGGAAGTAGTCGAAGCTTTTGATATCAAGTGATGTTACAAGCCTGGGATTCGAACTAACAAGTGGTTTCTCTACAAGCCTCTCTCTATCTACTCGAGCACAATCACTAGTACTTCCACCACCAAAAACTTACATTCTCAAGGTTTGATCTTCTATAAATAGGCAAGAATGGCGGTTGCTTCATGGAGAAGGAAGGCCTCTCATTGGTTAGCCGTCTTTAAGCTAGTTGGTGCGTGTCATCTCCCTATGGGTTTCCTTAATCCTTAAGCTAGCCGTCATAGAAGCAAGTTGATGCCAAGTGGTGAGTTATTTGAGCTTTCCTTCCTCAATGGGTTAGCCGCAATGTAGCAAGTTGCACCCAAGGCTAGCTGCTCATCAAGCAAGGTGCTTCCAAGGGCTAGCTGCTCCTTGAGCAGTGTGCCTCCAAAGGGCACCGGATTTAGAGTAGCAAGGAGCTGGAATTTGATTGGAGTCTCGGCCAGAATGCCCCTAGTTGGTCTTGATCGGGCTTGAGCAAATTCCACTCGAGCGATTTGTCTGGGCAGTGATATTTGCCGAGTTATTAGGCATTTAAAACACTTCGGTCGAGCCAGAATTTCCATATTCGCCGTTCTGTTCGAGCGACTTGGATTTGGTGCCTAGCGCGTGGGTCCATTGCTTTGGAGTAGGGCCAAATGCCAATCGGTATGGGCGTTTGCCTTGGAGCTTCGACATTGTCCACCTTATTTTCCATTTGTAACATTTTGGTCGAGCCAGTTTTGCTAGATTCGTCGGTTTGCTCGAGCAATTCGGTCATGGTGCCTAGTGCGCGCGGAGCCTTTGCTTGGCATTGGGCCAACTTCCAATTGGCTCGGGCATCCTTCTTGAGGCTCCGACAAGGTCCATCTTATTTGTCATTTTGAATAGTTTGCTCGAGGTAGATTCATCAGACTTGGTGTTTTGCTCGAGAAACTTGAATTTGGACTTGCATAGCTCGGCAGGCGCGCTGAGACGCTGGGCGCTGGCGCTGGGGCTCGGCGCTGGGCTCGGGCGCGACCTGGGTTTCTCGGGCGCTTTTGAGACTTGCGATCTTTTTAGCATAAAAATCCCTTTTTAAGCTCGTTTCCACTTTACTTCTCAACGTTACCTGAAACACAAAACAACCTCAACAAGTACATGTTCAAGGGACTAAGTGTTTAATTTGGTGGGTTTAACTGATATAATGAGTCATACAAATACACCACATCAATGTGCTAACACCCTCAAGAAGAAGAAGGCAATGGTTGCAAACCTCAGCGACAGTGATGAGGAGGAAGGTGATGAAACCACCAACTTTGTAGCATTTGCTGCTGTCACAGAAGAATGCGGTGAATCTAGCAATAACAAGTCTCCTCAGCTTGATCTCCCGACTGAAGACTCCTCAGACAGCGATGATGAAGAACTCACGCAAGAGACTCTGGCCGAAACCTACAAAGACTTGTATGTGAAATGGCTGTTGGTGATCAATCTCAACAAAAAACTTAACGACACAGTTGCCACCATGATTGGAGAAAAGGACAAGCTGTGGCAGGAGGTAGATATTCTGGTTACACAGAAGGTGGAAATCCAAGTTAAGGTTGACTTGCTGAACACTCAACTGACAGAAATGAAACAGGAAAGGTCATGCCTGCTGGCACAGAAAATAGAGCTGCTGGGCACTATCTCTTCACTAAAAGTTGACATGGAGAAAGATCGTGAAACTCATCCTGCTGGAATGGCGGGTCTGAGGAAAACGATTACGGATCTGAAGCGCAAGGAGGTGTACCTCTTGAGGCAAGTAGAGTCTCTGGAACTCCAGATAGAATCTGAGAAAATGGATCATTCAGCCACCATAAAGGAGCTCAACCAGCTCAAACAGTCAGTGAATATGTTGAACTCTGGGTTTAAGAATCTAAATGAGATTCTCAGGTCTCAAAGAATGGAGTTTGGACACCGAGGACTGGGTTTCACAGAAGAAGGATGCTCAAAAGGTTCAACGTTTGTTAAAGCGAAACCAGTGGCTGAACGGAACCCGGAACAGAAGGTGAATCAGCACCAATGAAAGAAGGTTAAACAGAACCTGGGAGAGAAGGTGAGACAGCAACCGAGACAGAAAGTGGATCTGTCCCAAGAAAAAACCACAGCTGGTCAAAGAAGGACTCCCAATGATCACACCTGCTCTTACTCAGAACAGAGGAAAGATTCCCGCACATGCTGGTACTGCTACCAGATTGGACACATCAGACCGAGGTGCGCCTGTTTCTTGCTGAGTGAAGAGCCATGGAACTCAAGAATAAACCTCGAATGCGACAGGTGTGGGTACCAAAGGCAAGCAAGACCGTATGTATGGCTGCGTTCAACTCACCATGTCACATAGAGAAAAATAACTTGTTCTTCGATAGTGGATGCTCCGCCCATATGACAAGTAATCCTAAATTTCTTACGCTTATCAGATCTGTTGAAAAAGAGCATTTTGTCACCTTCGGAGATGGAGGAAAGGGTCATGTGATCGGCTGTGGGACATTGAGGTTCCGGATCTCCCTGCACTCAGGGGCATTCTCTTGGTTGAAGGATTGAAGATGAATCTTATCAGCATTAGTCAACTATGTGATGATGGACATCATGTCAGCTTCACTCATGACTCATGTCACGTGTTGGATAAGGAAGGTAGCACACTGAGGAAAGGCGGCAGGGCAACCAACAATTGTTACCTCATTGGTTCTGCTGGACCTGTTGCTGCTTTAGGCTGCCTCTCAAGTCAAGGGAATGAGATGGCCCTGTGGCACAGGCGCGTGAGTCCTCTTACACTCAAGACCTCGATGAAGCTCTCCTCAACTGGACTCATCCGAGGTATGCCCAAGGAGACAGGGGATCTAGAGGTTCTATGTGAAGACCGCCAAATCAGAACTCAGACAAATGCTTTGCACCCTAACACCTGGCAGATCAGTACTAGCAGTCCTTTCGAACTGTTCCACCTGGATCTGAATGGAATAATGGATGTTGAGAGCTATGGCTGGAAGAAATGTGTTCCAGTATGCATGGACGCCTTCCCCAGAACTACATGGACGAGATGTCTTCGACACAAGGCTGACGCAGCTCAATAGTTCTGTCATCTAGCTCCCTTGGTTCTCATTAGCCATGTATATGTGCGAGGGGGAGTTGACAAGACGTCACTAGTCGTCACAATCGCACACACCCATGTTGACGATGTAATGTACAGGTCTAACGTCCAGAGGCTGGTGGCTCAGTTCGCTGAACCACAGATCCAAAACGAGTCCAAGGTGAGCATGGTTGGAAAAATGAACTTCTCTCTGGGACTCCAGGTAATACAGAAGGATGATGGCATGTCTGTCAAGAAGGTGACTACGAAATTGAAACTTGAGAAGGCAAGTCACAAAAGAACGTCATCTGCTTCCCACGTCAAACTCACTAAAACCAGAGTTGGTCAGAAGATGCTGACACGAAACAATGGGGCAACAGACAAACAGATGGCCGATACCCTCTCCAAATCGCTGAAGGTTACACAGTTTGAAACACTTAGATCTTCCTTGGGTCTATGTGTCGTCAAACACTAAGTGCTCCAGGCAGTGGTCAGTCATTGTCCGAACTCCAGCAAAACAGTTGGACTGATCACTTGAGAAAGTCAGCTGGAATAGAAGGTACAATTTTAAAAGGATGAATATTTTTTTAAAAATATTTTTGGGAGATATTTTCGTGCCGTTATGAGGAAAGTATCGATATTCTCGAAAGATGATTTTGGGAAGTTGGAAAGGTTGAACGTGTTTTTGAAAATCAAAACTGTTTCGTCTGCTGCTCCTGCTCTCTGGTCTGAAACCCTAGCGCAGCTGTCTCTCGCAAATTCTTCCAAAGCTTCTCCCTTTCGGCATCAATGGTTAACACCAGGAAATCCTCCAAGTCAGTCATCAAGATTTCATCGGAAACAAAAAAGACGAACAAGAGATGCTCTGGCGGCAAAGCCTCAAATTCCAAATCCGTCTAAGTCGAAGCTGCCGATGAAGAAAAAGGCGTCGCCTTTGGTTGCTGAATCTACAGCATTACCTAATGCCAAATTTTCAGAGGAAGGAGCAGTTTCTACAAACCCTAGAGTTGGGATGATGGAGAGTAAAGGTCCAGAACCTGCTGCAAAGCAGAAGGGCGTGGCTTCGCAACCAGCGGAGAAAAATCCTAAACAAACCGGTGCTAGTTCAACACCAACAAGTGTCGTTCCTCCACCGATCATGCTCCAATCTAAGGTAACTTGAATCCCCAATGCTCCGGTTTCTTTTTCTGTTCCTGTGAAAGTTGCTATTGTTGGTAATAAAGTGGTTGAAAAGGAAGTAGAAGCTGTGAATGAGAAGGGTGGTGAAGCCAGTAGGGCTGTTGATTGTATGGAGGTTGTTGATTCTGTGAAAGGCGGGGAACCCAGTTTGCATGTGTCTAAAGTTGCTGGTTATAAAGGCTGAAAGGAGAAAATTCTCGCATCTGGTTATGTGCGCCCCTCGGGGTTTCGACGGAAGGTTGTTAATCGTAGAAGAATTTCTCCAAGATAAGTGCCGTAAGTGGAAGAATCATTGCCTTATCAGGATTGGAGCCTAAACTGCTTCTTGAGCCCCCAAGCCAGAGGAAGGTGGTTAGTGTTGATAAGACGGAAGGCACCCCAGTTGAGAAGCAGAAGAGTTTAGATGGTGAGCAACAAAGTGGTGCTGTAACTGAAGAATCTGATTCAATCGAGAAGGATGAGAGCTTGATGATCTGTTCAAGGACATTGATGATGTCATCGAGGATTTACAGAAGGAGGTTGTTCCTGTTCTTGATGTGCCAATGCCAGTTCAGTCTGCACATGCTCAGGAAGTAGGGGTTGAAGATCCCTCGCCTGCTAACAACTCAGAAGGAGAAAAGGAGGCAAGTGATCCAGAAGATGTTGCAACAGGTGGTCAGCACGCTGGTGTAACAGCCATATCTTAAGAGATCTCTGATTCGGAGGCAGAGTCAGTCGAAAAGACAGTGCCAGTCAATGTGCGAGGCAGACTTGAGGGTGATGATCTTGTGGAGGATGCCCGTGTAGTGGTGGATCCCTCAGCCATGTCTAATGCAGAGATGGAGGATGGTGCTCAGCATATCCTCGTGTCAGACTCCCCTTCTGAAGATGCTCAAGACTGCCCCCCTTGCTGAACTGAAAAAGACCAAGAAGAACAAAGGAAAGAAGAAGGTGTCTGTGAAGAGCCCAACAAAGAAGGACTCTGCTTTGAATGAAGAGGCAAGCCAGCCTGTAGGGGGAGCCGATGCTTCCAAAAAGAGGAAACGTGGAGTGCCTATTCCTGTCTCAGAAGATGCTAGAAGAGTTGAAGTCCCATCTCCTGTTTGTGACGCAGCTCCAACAGGCTTGGTTAATAAGGGAGTTTGGTTCATAAATAAAGAGGCGGCAAGAAAGTGGAGGTTTGTGCTGAAGAGGAAAATTATTCCTGAAAGGTTCCTTGAAGAGAAGAGCTATAATGGGAAGGAGGTCATACATGTCCTTAAGCAAACTTGCTTGATTGGAACCTTGACCAAGAGCAAGCCGTTCAATGAGCAACTGGCGCGTGAAGCTATTGCCAATCTTCCTCCTCGGTTTGGGGTGATTGGAGACAAGGATTATGGCATTGTGTTTGTTCGAGGAAGGAGAATTGAAATTGACTCTGATCGGATCAACAAGTTCTTCCAGATGGACGACCCAGAAGTGGATGAGGAAGAAACAGACTTTGACAAAATTGCTGACACTATCACTGCTGGTTCAGTCCCATGGTGGCCTGAGACTGTAGTACCCACAGCTGACCTATCAACGTTCTACTCAATGTTGTTCTTCATTGCAGTGTTCAACTGGAAGCCTTCCTCCCACCGCTCTACAGTCAGCAAAGATGTGGCTCAGCTGATATATCAGATCGGGAATAAAATGCTGTTCAATCTGGGAAGAGTCATGTTCAAACAGATTGCGGAACACGCTACTTCAAATCGGTCTCTCCACCAGATCCGCTTCCCATCTCTGATATATGAACTGATCATCCATCAATCTCCAGAATTGCAGTCACCAAATGAGCGTCTCTCCAAGCCCCCGCGCAAGTTCACTGTGGACCATAAGCTATACAAAGGTCGTCATGTGAACGAACTCAAGGAGCCGAGACAGAGAGGACAAGACGTCCCTGAGACATCAAGGCGAGGGGGAGCCAAGATGGGTCGTGATGAGAGGAGCAAGCTGATCAAGGAGCTGGACATCATCATTGCAGCAGACAAGGAGCAACGCAAGCGCATCAACAAGCTGGCTCGTGCTCTACGCTACGCTAGGGACGATGAAGAGGAAGCCGCGGAGTCTGATGGTGATTCGGATGATATGTCGTCTGCTTAAAGGTCCATTGCTGAAACCTCTCAGAACTCTGAACACTTTTCGTTATTTGTTTTTGGTTCTTGTTCTGGCACATATCTCGTACTGTTTGAACTTAGATTGGACCCCTTGCCAGTTTGTGGCAAAAAGGGGGAGTATTTTGAGGTGACCATTTTTTGTTCCCTCAAGTGTGTCTAAAGCCTAGATAGTTAGATAGATAGATCTAGTATCTAGTAGATTTGGTTTTGCCAAAATGCCAAGGGGGAGATTGATGTTTCCGTGAATGGCATGTATTTGGAAAAACGTCTTTAGACAGTTTCAGCAGGAGTTTAAGGAGAGTTCGATCGCATCCGGGCACTCAAGTACAGCGTGGAGCAGACGCAAGGATGTGTTCCGGTAGGTTTTAAAGATCGAAGATCTTTCCGAACAGAAGTCGGCCAGCGAAGAATTCGAGCTACAGATATTCAAACGAATATCTTCTCTTCCGTTTGAAGAAGGATGGCTGACTTGTCATGGAAGAAATATCAAGATCTTCCCTAAGATTGGATCAAAGATACACATCGAATATTTAGGAATATTTCCTAAATATTTGATGAGGTTATCTGCAACAGATTTGGACATTCGCCTACGCATATAAATACAAGGCTAAGGTTACCAGATCTGTATCGCTTTTCAGAGACACACACACGAGAGTGCATCTGTGAGATTGGAAAAGAAGAGCGACAGCCGGCTGACTATTCCACATCGAAATACCAACGGCGCTGATACAGTCTGTTCAGTGTGCTGTTCACACTGTCTGTGATAGAGCTTACCGCTGCACACACCAAGTGATCACAACAGGCTTTCAGGAGAAAGTCACCGAGCTTCGGGAGAAGATCGAGCACGTTCGGACAAGGTGTTCGGACGAAGGGGATCGAGGTGAACTGCGGTGAACCGAGATTACAAATCTGAGAGACGGTGTAATGGAGGCTAGGCAATTACAAACAAGGAGTTGTGTAAGCATCAGTCCACTTGTAGCTCTATACACGTAATAACGATTTGTGTCCCTTTAGGGTGTGGGAAACCCCCCAGAGTAGGCGTAGCCGAACTGGGTATCATTCTGTGTGTGCTCCTACTTTGTTCTGCTTGCTACACTGTTCCAAAGGTGTTCAAGGTCTGTCTCAAACAGTCCCTTGAACAGTAGTTTGAAAAGGTTACAGTATTTCAAAAACACTCGAGAATTATACTGGTTCGGATCCGGATCATCCTACTCCAGTCGAAGAGAGGCGCAAGCTTTATTAATTAAAATTGGTAACAGTACCACACTTGAAATCGGAACTCAATTCAATCTCAATCGAACGAATTTCTCTCTGAACAATTATGAACCATAATCCCTCTTTTTTGGAAAACGAAGATGATGATGAGTTGACTCGGCGAGTTCACTCGCTTAAATATCCGTTGAGGCGAGTCCAACTCGAGCGCGTTCCAAAACGCTGTGCTCCACATATTAGTTATTCCGAAATGATGTCGTCCTATTAACTCCAAGGCGTGCACTCCTTATCGATTAAAATGACACCGCACGATCTCAACCGCTATAACCGACTCTCCCGATAAACTGGAACGACAGCGTTCCATTAAACCGAAACAGCCGTGATCATGCAACTTATTTAAGCCAATTTGGCCTAAGTGTCCTAGTCTTAAATGTCATAATACAGTTCTATCCTTATCAGACTCGGTGTAATTCACACTATCAATCACACCAGGGTATCCTTCTAACACATATATACCATTCTACCTTTTGCCTTTCAATTTCAGCACATCACCTTAATACACTTCTATTTCACCATTTCCAGCCTTAAAGGTGCAACCATGTGCTTCTAACATACCTAAAGAAATTAAATTTCTTTTCAGTTCTGGAACATACCTTACACCTGAGAGTTTGATCTCAGGTCCATCCTCCAGTTTCATCCAGATGATGCCTATTCCCATCATCTTGCAAGCTTTATCATTTCCCAGATGCACAGTCCCTTTGTCTTGAGGTGGAAACTCCATCAGCCATTCCTTGTGTGGTGTCATGTGATATGAGCACCCACTATCCAATATCCATCTACTAGTTGATGAGGCCTGAGTCACAGCAAGAGCTTCAGCAGTCTCATAAGAGTCCTCAGCCAACGCAGCATCACCCTTTGGAGTACCTTGTTTCTTCCCCTCAGGGCAATTCTTCCTCCAATGACCAGGCTTGTGACAGAAGAAGCAAGTGAACTTCTTCTGTTCTTGTGTAGAACTGGAACTAGAACTGGCTTATCCTTATCATTGAACTTCTGATTCTTCTGTCTCTTTTGAAAACCTTTCTTATGAAAGCCTCTATAAGCCACCAGACCATCAGCAGTATCCTTTTTGGGTTTCATCTCCAATTGTTTATGTTTTAAGAGTGCCAGAACTTCTTCCATGGACAGAGTTTCCCTTGAATACTTCATTGTATCCACAAGGGTATAATATGAGGGAGGCAAAGCATTCAGCACCATGATGGCCTGATCCTCATCCCCAATCTTCTCCTTAATGTTCTCAAGATCAATACCAATTTTAGCAAAATCATCAAGATGTTCATCAATGGACTTACTTCCATCCATCTTGAATCCAAACAGCTTGCCCTTCAAGTAGATTCGATTTGTCAGCGTGTTGGTCATATACAAGGACTCTAACTTCTACCACACAGCTGCCGCAGTCTTTTCCTTGGATACTTCCCTTAGATCTTTATCACCAAGACGTAGGATCAATGTGCTATAAGCCATTTCCTGCATCTCTTCCCTCTCGGCTTCAGGCACCGTCTCAGGGATTCCATTTGTGATCAAAGCCTTTGCGACTTTCATCTGAACCAGAATAGCCTTCATCCTTTGTTTCCAAAGTGCGAAGTCACCTTTGCCGTCAAACCTTTCGAGCTCTACCTTCGTTGACACCATCTCTGCAACTTCTCGGCTCTGATACCAGCTTGTAGAGATTCTACGCAATAATCTTGCAAAGTATGAATGAAAACGAATGCAAAAACACTCGAGAATTATACTGGTTCGGATCCGGATGATCCTACTCTAGTCGAAGAGAGGCGCAGGCTTTATTAATCAAAATTGGTAACAGTACAACCCTCGCAATACTCAATCGAAGCTACACACTTGAAATCGGAACTCAATTCACTCTCAATCGAACGAATTTCTCTCGGAATAATTATGAAACCTAATCCCTCTTTTTTGGAAAACGAAGATGATGAAGAGTTGACTCGGCGAGTTCACTCGCTTAAATATCCTTTGAGGCGAGTCCGACTCGAGCGCGTTCCAAAACGCAGTGCTCCACATATTAGTTAGTCTGAAACGATGCCGTCCTATTAACTCCAAGGCGTGCACTCCTTATCGATTAAAACGACACCGTACGATCTCAACCGCTGTAACCGACTCTCCCGCTAAACTGGAACGACAGCGTTCCATTAAACCGAAACAACCGTGATCATGCAACTTATTTAAGCCAATTTGGCCTAAGTGTCCTAGTCTTAAATGCAATAATACAGTTCTATCCTTATCAGACTCAGTGTAATTCACACTATCAATCACACTAGGGTATCCTTCTAACAACTTGGTTAAGGTCGTACACAATCAATCCATTATTTTTCGACGAGTGAGATTATGTTACACATATATCTAAGAAAATAATAACCACACACTTCACTTTTTGGCGGATGTCTTGGACACTGCAATGAAATATATTCATGTTATCGATCAAATAATCTAAAACATCAAGTCATTTGAAATGAAAATTAATAAGACAAGGTTAGGGAAACAGATTCCAGACTTGTAGAGGATTTTGAATTCAATTTCCAAACAAACATCGAACCTAGCAGTAGAGAAAAAAATCCAGCTACAATATATATGTTGTTCCCACGTATGGCATGACTTTTGGCAAAACGTCCTCAGAGTGTTCAAGCAGAGGTCAAGAAGATGTTCAACCGAAGATTGGAACTCGCATACAGCATGAAACAGAAGCCTGGACGTTTCCTAATCTGGGAATTTCCTAATATCGACGATATGCTGATTGGAGTCGGTTATAGGCTGGAGTCCGTTGAAGATCGGATTGGTTGGCAATATATTCGAGCTACATTATCAAGTTGCCAAGATTATAAGGAGGATATCCAAAAGACAATTGAAGATAGAAGATTTTGGAAGCTTGAGAATATTTAGGAAAGATTTCCTAAATACTCAAGATTGGATATCCTAACCGATTTAGGACCCAGCCGTGTACTTAGGGTTTCCTTGATCGGTATCGTTGTTGGAGAAGTTATGCACGCCTATATTCTGCAGAGGAGGAGGAGGAACGATCGGCAGGAAAACTTTTCTCACCGGAAAGTAGACGGTGCTGAGTCTGTCTGTTCAGTGTGCTGATCAGAACAGACTGTGAAACACATATCGCTGCACACACCAAACTAAGATCACGCGTTCGGGAGAAGGCGTCAGTCTTCGCAAATCAAAGAGAAGAGTGTTAGAGGCTAGGTCACTTGTAGCTCTAAACTCTTAATAAAGATTTGCTACCCTTTAGAGTGTGGGTAGCCCCCCAGAATAGGCTGCTGCCGAACTGGGTATCATATCTTCTGTTTATGGTGACTGTTAGATAAGTGTTCGAGACTAAGTTCGAACACCATCTGGAACTCGTCTTGAATTTGACAACTAGATTTCAATATAAATGAACAAGCCTCAGCATCCGCCATTAAGTGAACATTCTTTGTTTGCATCAAAATTGTGCGAACTTGATTATAATTAAGATTAAATTTGTATTTAGATGTGCTAAAATAAAATTGTCCATCAAGATGCGTGGTTAATTTATTTTTTTTCCGATAAGTATAGGTGCATCTGATTTGAAAGAAAACTTGATATCTTGAGTGGTACTGAATTTAATGAATTGTTAGACACTAATGAACACTAAGGAGTCACGGCGAGTTTTGGAAAATGATGGATAACGGTAGCTAGATCGAAGATGTTTTATTCGCTGCTGGTAGTGTTATATCTCTAAGAGATCTCGATATAAGTTGGATGTTGCACGCACGTTGCTGGCTAAATTATCAAATTCAATTGAACCGTTGAAAATTCAACAAGAGGAATGAAGATTTATAGGTTCAAGTAGTTCCCATTATATTTTGTATAATAGGAACTACTTGATTAGGGTCAAATTGATGCTTTGTACGTGAATGTCGATGAAAGGAAAAAAATTGCAATCGAATAAAGCAAGAGGAATGAAGATTTATAGGTTCATTGTTCCTTTACCAAAAATAACCATTAATTTATCATTTATTGATGAATCAGTTGGTTTAAAATAGCATACATATATTCCTAATAATATAACCGGAATGACGATATGATCGTAGTTGAGATCGTATGGGGTGTAACTAAAGAGCATAGTTTGTTTTTGTATTCTTTTAATTTCATCCAATTTGTTCCATTACTTTTCAGGATTTCATTGAGATTGAAGATAACAAGGGTCAAGAAGGTGATTTATACTAATTTGCTCTACTTCTTTGAGCTTCCATCTTGTACTTATGTTTGTCTGCTATGAACATAAATAGTGAGTTAGTTCTTATTGTTTAAGGGTCATATAGGACCTCATTTATGTAAAGACTTTTGATCTTGTTGAGAAAGAAACTTTCAGTTTTGGATGCATAAACTATTACAAGAAGGGACTCGTGCACACCTCACACTTCACTCACACCTTAAAACTGAAGTGCATACAACTCTTACACTCACCCCTAAATATACTACACGTCTCTCTAAATGAAAGACTAAGATAATTTTGATCCCACAACTATAAAATAATGTTTTAAGAAGTTCAACATAAATATCTCATCCCCACCCTTCTCCATAATCTTGTAGATTTCTCCATATTATTATTCATTGTTGATTCATTTTCTTTGGGCTTATTTGTTGGATCATATTTTAAATTTTGGCCTTATACTTAGTTTAAGTGTCTAGTCAAATTTAGGCTTTGATCGGACCTTATGATATATAATTTTGGATGATAGTTGTTGTGTCCATTATTGCATGGTCAAAGTATGTACACTAGGTAGTTGGTAAAATGCCTAAAGTGCGATTGTACGGAACCCTAGCCTATGAAGTTGAGAGATAGACGCCAAAGGCTTTGGAAAGAAAATGGCCCATTTTCTATTAGTGTTGTGTGCGACAATGGCCCTTTTTATTTTATTGAGATAGGCTAGCTATTCACAAACATATATAACTTTGTCATGCAATGAGAGTTTATGATCGAGGAATGTGAGTTTGACGACAATAAATAGATCAAGAGGTTGACGCTCACGGCTATAAAATATATCTCCCTCAAACCAAAGAAAGAACCAGAGTTGAATATTAGTTGATTGATATACTAGTCTTAGTTTAATAAATTAGAGCTATTATTTTTCATAATAAGTAACTCTTAAAGTCAAAACATTGATGAGCAAAGTAGGCACCCTAGGATACACCTTTATCCGTTGCCATTAATTAATCTATATTTTTCTTATTTCGATACCCTAACATTAATTACTTGATTAAATCAACTTTTCGTAACATAGAATAGAAAAGCTTACTCACAATTAAGGGTCTGTCCGTTTGAGCTTAAATTTATGTTATGTTATGTTAATTTATGTTATGTTAGCTGAATTTAATTTAATTTATTTTAATTTATGTTAATTTATGTTATGTTAGCTGAATTTAATTTAATTTATTTTAATTTATGTTAGCTTAGCTGAATTTAATTTATTTTGATTTAACTTATAATTTATACCAACATTAACAATCATCTGAAATGATTTTAATCATCATCATAAATCATCTGAAATGATTTTAATCATCATCATTATATTACATATAGTTCAATAGCGTAGACATGACAATGATGTTATATTACATCAATTTTAAGTTGCAGCGAATTCATAATATAAAATAAGCTCAGCTGTCGTCCATGTTATCTTCGACTTCATTTTCATTGATCCCTTCCATAATGTTTTCGACTTCATTTTCATTGATCCCTTCCATAATGTCTGACGCTATCCTATTTCGCACTACATTCATTTGTGCTTTTCGATCTGGATCTAATATGTCAGAATCAGCTATACCCTGAGCCGCTTCATGTGATTCAACACGAATTCTCAGTTTATGCATGCGAATAAAGTTGTGTAACGTGAATGTGGCCAAAATGATATGAGTTTGACACTTTCCATCAACTTGCGGCATAGCACGAAGTACCTTCCACGAGGATTTCAATATACCGAAAGCTCTCTCAATAGTTGTCCGTAAAGATGAATGTCGATAATTAAAATTTTCATAAATGACACTTGGCGGCTGGGTTCTAAATTCTGGCATATGATACCGAGCAGATTTATCTTTATACGGAGCCAAATACCTTAGTGTATTTGGATAACCAGAATCCACCAAATAATATTTTCCTGCAAATAAATATGAACATTAGTATTTATGAAATTAAACGGAAACTGGATATGTTAAATGATTTTGTATTGATGGAACATATTTGTACCTGGTGGCGGGTGTGGAAAACAATGGTGCGTTTGAGTTATCGAGTCCTTCAATACAGTTGTATCATGAACACTTCCTTCCCAGCCAGCGTTCACGTACGTAAAAATCATATCAAAAGAACAACATGCTAAAACATTCCAAGTTTTTACTCCTTTACGACCTCGATACTGATCATGGTTCTCTCCGAGTACAGCTTCAATGCGCGTTCCGTCAAGAGCACCAATACAATTCTGCATATGAAAAATATTATATGAATATAGAATGATTGGTATACTCACCGACATATTAAAAATTAACATGTTAAATACCTGAAAATATGGAAAATACAAGCTACTAGTAGCAATTTTTTCTGGTACGGCATTCAATGAGGTATGTGGTCTAACGATATCATCTGAAATCGCCAACAAAGCTTGTAATACCAGATGAAAATATTTTCCAACTGTTGGTGGGGAGACTTGAAATGTATCTGCGACATCACGATATGAAGCTCCTTTGGCGAGTATGAACAAGGTCATCCCCACTTGTTCAAGGACGCTTACATGTGTGCTATCACTCAATAATTGTCTTGACACCAGTAGGTTAACCAAATTCTTCACCATGTTAGCTGTCAACCTTAATTGTTCGCGACACAAACGTGGATGTATGTGCACCAATCGGTGCATATATTCAGCACCGGTTTCACCGCCAGATCGCAACTTATCTCTTTTAGGTTTATTGACTAAGCTCTTCAATTTTTCGATTGCTAGGCTTTTACACCACCGTTTCAATGTGTCACTCAATCTGCATACAAATAATCAAAATATCATACTTGATTTTTAACAGTTTCACAAGAACATATAAATAATACACACAAATAGACAATTGTAAAAGATGAGAAACTTTACGAAGACATTCTTGAAAAGTAGTGAGTGCTCTGCGGGAGAAATGACTTATTGTGATTCTACCCTGCTGACATAAATAATGCATCAAAGATCAAATTAAAATAATAAACAAAGCAACTATAAAGGACCAATAGCAATTCAATGTCTTCAGAAAATAAATACACGCCATATTGCAGGGTAGAGAATAAGAAAGGCATGATGTGTCCACCTTCGAGTCTATCTCCTTACACCAGAGCGAAGCAGCCTCACAATATTGAAATGTGCATCTACTATCTTGCAATTTGTTTTGGTACTTTTAAATAAGGAATGTCTGGTCAATAGTTGTTTGGGTATTGCCTAATTGAAACAAACACGAGTGAACAATGAAGAAAATGACAAAATGGGATTGCAATCAAGCAGCTTCAATGTGATTGTTGATAATAATGCATCAGTGGTCCCTGGTCTTTCAACAAAAGATCAATTTAAAAAAAGTACTTTGGCTTTATTCAACAAAGCGTTGGCAGTCACCATGTCAACATGCTAAAAAGTAATTTTGTACACAAGCAAGGACAAGCAAGGACCAATCGGAGGAGGAATCTTCTGTCTGGTCAATTTGGGTACCTTTTATTACGGCAGTCCAAGAGATGGTAGTCTAAAAAGTATTTTGCACACAAGCATCCCTTGCAATCACATCATTACTCAAAAAATCGACATGCCTTCTGCGCCATACCTTTCAAGAGGATGATGAGTACTTGTTGGGTTTTTTAAAGTTACTCAAATATTTTGATACACATTTTCACTTTTAACATTTCCCTGCAAACTTCTTATATTTCAACCTATAAGATACCACATTGCACAAATTGGAAAACATTGGGAGGAAAACAACAACAGCATATAATAGCACACTTTCTAATACAGCAAGTTTTGCTATAACAACAACAAGTTTTGTTATAACAACAACAAGTTTTGTGACAACAAGTTTAAGATGAAACAAAACACAACAACAGGAAAAAAACTAGCCCCTCCACTTCCACTGCCATGATGCACAAAGTCATTAACGTTCCACATTGCACAAAACCTCCCATTTTTGTGCATCATTTTGTAATGCGAGGAACAACTTGTCCAATGACTTCTCATAGAAATATAAGCAACATTTTGCTATAAATGCATCACCACGAACTTTTACTTCTTCCACATTAGCCACGGCTTCAACCAATGTAACTTCACGAGATTTGCTAATTTCACTCATGTTTATCATTTTAAACGCTCTGTCAAAGTCGTCGGACATTTTCTTCCTTTTCTTGGAACTAGTCTTCGTAGGAGAATAGCTCCAAGCTACATCTTCAGAATGTTTTGAATCATTGGGATATATCTGGATTTCTTCATCACTGTCACCAGAACCTTCTTGAGCATCAGTACATATTCCCTTCCCTCTGGATTGCGATTTTGCTAACACGGGTGAAATACTATATTCCCCCGTTGCCGTTTTTCCAGAAAAAACTGGAGCCCATAGATCCATATCTGTTAGAACGTTCCTGGTCACGTACTTACCATGAACTGGGTGTGCCTGCAACTTGAAGAACATGAACGAAATAACTATATAATAAATGAATCGAATGACGATAAATATATAGGTAAACACAAGCAATTTATACCGCCAAAAAAGCCTTAAATCTCTCGCTGCCAATCTCCTCTGCTGTAGGCAATCCGTCTTCGTTCAACGCTATTCCAGTCATCTTACTCATGGCATACCAAGCTTTATATTTATTTTGACATGCATGATAATAGTTCTTCATTTGTACAACTGTCTTCTTATCTGGGCCTTGAGAGTTATAAATGGTTTCTATTTTCGCCCATTCCTTGATACTTTTGTTACCTACAGTTCTATTATCATTCAGAATTTTGAATAACTTGCGACCCTCTTCGCCAGTCCAGGATACCATATTCTGACAACAAAATCAGCAACAAAAGGCCATTAAACATTCAAACATGATGACAAATCGCGTTGAGATGAAACTATGAAACATCATTATAGATCACAAAGCAATACAAAGTATCACACATCAGTACCAAATGCAATTTTCGGCCAACTCTTCAGTTCAAAACCAGCAGAACAAAAGCGCTTCTAGAGATTGAACAATGAAGCGATTTGAATGGTTTCGTCTCATCAAGCAGACAATTGACAAACATCTAACAACAGTAGAACTCTTCAATTCACAAACAAAAGATTGTAACACTAAAATTGAAAGAGATGGAGTCGCATTTCTGTCCGACAACAACTATAACTTCATGAGATTATACCTGCCGAACGGTCTGAGGTCGCTGATGGAGGTCGCTGCCGAACAAGAAGACGATCGCTGATGGAGTCCGAAATCGGCAGATCTAAAGCGTGCTGAAGAAGGTCGAGTTGAATGAATGTCGGCAGATCTGGTAAAAGTTACCCAATCAATGCCCAACGGCCATACGAATATCTTATGTATAATATATTAATTTATTTTTAATTTTTGTAAACGGCGATATTTTTGAATGTAAAATATCTTATATTTTTTATTGTAATGTCAAAGCCTACCCAAATCTGAAAGCCCAACACACAAGTGTTTGTCATTTGATTATTTTGTTTGACGAGATGTTTTTCATTTAATAAACGGAAATTTTCTTGCATACGAATCACAATTTTAACATGCATAATATTAGAAATTGCATTGCTTAGAACATGACGAAAACATTCATCAATTACTAGTGACGTTCATATTCTTAACTATTTCAACACAATTCAACTCTCGTCCGTAATATTCCCCTTCATTTTCAATTATCCCTTGCATAACGCTCTGAGAAAAATAGACCCCAAATATCCATATTTGGCACCTTGTTCGTGGCCAAATACTTCCCATAGGGTCCGTACATCTGCATCATAAAAATTATAACATTACAAATCTCGAAAGCAATACTAAAAATTTGTGACGGAAAATTAATGAAATACAGTGAAAATTACAAATTATACCTCAAAGAATGCCAGAAACGTTTCGGTCTCTAGTTCTGTCGCAGTAGGCAATCCTTCATCCGTAAATTCAATTCCTGGCATATTATTCATTGCAACCCACGCTTTCCATTTTTCTCTACAAGTATGAAAATAGTTATTCAGTTGTCTCACTGTCATGGGATCCCTTGTTTGTGAGTTGAAGACCGTTTCAATCCTTTTCCAGTCAATGATTGTGTTGGGTCTGTACTCATTTAAAATTGTGAACAAACGTCGACCTTCTTCGGTAGTCCAAAATCCCATTTTCCTACCAAAAAAACATGCTCTTATTTGAAAAACAAAACATAGAAAAACCCCAAAATTCAAAACTTCATCAAGTTAAACGGAAACTGGAATTATGTAGAAAAAAAAAGTTTGTATCATGTTACCTGATGAAGTCCACCGGTCAGAAGCTCTCAAAAAGTTTATGTTTCACTCATATTAAAAAATCCTCTATTTATAAGAGATCACCACAAGCACATTTCACCTTATTGCGGATACAAACTTTGGCCATATACGGCCACTACCTTTTTCACTTTCATCATTATTCGTCCACTACCATTTCTCACTTTGGCCATTTTTCTACTATTAGCATGTGATAAAATAGCACAATGATGCCAAAATCATTGTTTTCCTCATCAATGACTTCTCACGTAAATCTGAGCTAGTATCAGTGTTTTACAAATCCCCGCCTAGGCCCCAAAATTTACGAATCCGTCCGATTAATTGATCCGTCTAGTTATTGCCGTCTAGATCGGCATAGTCCCCGCTAGATCCGTCTAGTCCCCGCCAAGACCCGCCTAGTTGCCGCCTAGACCCACCTAGTCGCCGCCTAGGTGGACCTAGTCGCCCTCTAAATCTGCATAAGCATTAACCAGATGACCAATTTATTTTAATTTAGTTTAATTTAATTTATGTTATGTTAGCTGAATTTAATTTAATTTATGTTATGTTAGCTGAATTTACTTTAATTTAATTTAATTTATGTTATGTTAGCTGAATTTAATTTATAAAGCATAAATTTAAAGTCAAATGGACAGGCCCTAAATAGTTCACTAAGTTTAAATGTGTTAGCAGAAGGGTAATAGTTTGACGGTCATAGTTTTGGTCAAATGGTTAGGAGGTTGACAATTCAAACCGCTGTGTTGTTCCTATGTGGGATGGGTTTCGGCAAAACGACTTCAGAGTGTTCAAGTTAGAAGTCAAGAAGCTATTCAAGTGAAGTTGGAACTCAGGCGCTGCACAGAACTGACAGGAGGAAGTTTCCTAATTCCAGAGTTTCGAATATTCAAGTATATCGGCCATAAAGATCTGAGGCGGTTCGAGTATATTGAAGATACTCGAAGATACTCGCATGCTTATCAAAAAGAAGATTTGGAAGTTAAAGAATATTTAGGAAATATTCCTAAATATTTGGAGATAGAGTATCATGGTGGTTAAGATATTCTTAACTGAATAGGAAACCCAGCCAAGTATCCTATAAATACGAGGCTATGGTTTTCCATTCTGCATCGTTGTTGGAGAAGTAAAATCACGAGTATATATTCTGCAGAGGAGGACGAACGATCGACCGAAGCTTTTCACATCAGAAAGTTATGGTGAGTCAGTCTGTTCAGGTGTGCTGTTCCAGACAGACTGAGGGATACATTCTGCTGCACACACACACGTTACCACTATTGCGATATCGGGAGATATTGGCTAAGCTTCGGGAGAAGTCTCTGTCTTCAGGAGAAGACTCACTGACCTTCGGGAGGAAGATATTGGCTGGGAATCTAAGGGGGCCTAGATTGCAAATCAAGGAGAAGAGGTGTTAGATGCTAGGCTACTACAAACGAGGGAGTTGTGTAAGTCCACTTGTAGCTTTAAACTCTTAATAAAGATTTGCTACCCTTTAGGACGTGGGAAGCCCCTCAGAGTAGGCTGGTTGCCGAACTGGATTTTACATCGTGTCTGCTGAGGTGTTCGAGTCACAGTTAGAACACCTGCTAGTTACAGTCTTGAACAGAGAACAGACTTTCACTCTGGATGCAGCATTTAACACGAGTTGGGGATTGTCCATACCTTATAGTTCATAGTCAACTTTTTTATAGAAATAAGTTTATACTGACTGCCGCCGTAGACGACCCAGTTTTACCTATTTAACAATGTTTTTACTAGTTTAATACAACTTTAATCTATACATATTAAAGATGTACGAAAATTACAACATGACCATGTATTCTCACTTTATGAGTTAACATACGCAATTACATAAATAATCTAGAAATCCAACAACATACACAAGATTTCATATTCGAAAGTTCTATAAAAAATGAAGTAAACTGAATTTTCTCTGGCTTCTCTCTAAGTGGAAAAGTCTAGAGCTTGCTTCTCTCAGCATCTGCTGAGTTCTACTGTGCAAGCCCAGCGCTTGCTTCTTTCTCAGCTTTTGCTGAGTTTCATCCCTTCGTTCTCCCACCGTCTTGTAGCTCCAGTCGCCCCTCTTCATCCAACTAGGGTTTAGCTTTGAAAATCCAAGATCTGGTAGTCAGGAGGCTGCGCGGAACCTCCAGGTAAGCTTTCCCTCTCCCCTCTCCCCCACCGCCTCCTCCCGCCGTCTCACCCACCCCCTATCTTTTGTTCCTCCATCTGCTCCTATGGTTTGCGTCGATCTGGCGGTTTGGGAGCTCTTAGAGACCTTAGGGTGTGTTGGGTTTGATTGTGGGTGGGCGGGGTGGAGGGGGACAGTCCGGGTGTTCTTTTTATGTTATTCTATCATGTTCTTCGCCTCTCGCGTCGGCTTCTGGGATGTTGTTTTTTGGACACGCTCTCGCCAGCGGAGGAAGGGACGAATTGAAGCAGTACCATGGTCTGACCCAGAGCTGCTTGCTACGTCACCCGGCGGTGGTTGCCGTCACATAATTCGAGCTGGAACCTTGGCTCTCTGAGTGGCCGCCACAGCAGCTTTGTATAGCTTTTGGGGTTTATTTTGGGTGTTTGTTCTCAGATGTGTGCACTTGTTTCTTGCGTGTTGCTTTCCGTTTCAAGGTGGTATGCTCATTTCCATTTGCGTGAGGCAAAGTGGAGCAGCCGACTATCTGATCCCAACTAAATTGTTTTTTCCTAGCTTTTTATGTCCTCTTTTATGCCTTCTATTGAATTGGCGTGCTTTCCTTGACAGAAAGTAGATGAACTACAGTATACATGTGTAACAGCATCAAGAAATGTAGGCCAGAGCTTATGTGAAGATTGCAGACGAATTACTTTATCTGTTGGAGCCTGACATGCTTGGAGGCTTTTCAGGGAACAGTTGGGGAGCTCTTTGTATTGAACTGTGTGTCTGTTTTTTAGTTGTCATTAATTGTCTCTTTGTTTAGTTTGTTTTCTCTGCTATGTAGTTGTTTTCCTCATGTTGTTTTAGTGTAGTTTATGTGTTAATTTTAGTAAATCAGAAATTGTCGAGTTGTGCGTACTGATTGTGGTCCTGATTGATAGTGGGTCTCTACTTTTGTGTGTTGGTTCCTCCCCAAGTTGTTTTGCCATTAGTCTCTTTGCCGTTTCCGTAAAAAAAGTTCTATCAACAAAACAAAAAATAATAAAGCTCGATTGATAGTGAAAACACTCACCCACGACATTTTAGACTTTCACATCTCTACCATGCGTGGCCCCAATTTTACTACAAAGCAGCTTTCAAAAAGATAGGAGTTTAAACGAGAACATAATAATATTATTTAATATGAACATGGCGGGATCAAGTATTTCATCATTTTTCTGTGATAGTTTATATGATTCGATAGAGTTGTTTATTCAAACTAATGAATATGAATACGAGGTGATCACTACTGCAGACGGTACATTCCGCGTCAGTTCAAAAATAACATTGTATATGCATCTTTTACACATTATACATCAGTTCTTAGAGAAACCAATGCATAAGCGATACATTATGCATCGGTTTTGGCTCAGCCGATCCATAAGCTTTGGAGAATTTCTATTATTTATTTAGTTGTTTTTTAGCCAGCAGAACAAATGTGCCGTTATGACTTTTATTGACTTACTCGTTGTCACACTTCATTGTATTGATTTGTCTTGTTCGAAAAAGGATTTAGTGCAAATGGCATATTTTTATAAAAAATACAAACCAATCACAGCCCTTGATTTGGTCATTTGGACGGATGAGATTAAATCCTGTTTATAATTAATTTCTCGGTGACAAATTACAAATTATTCGTGACGAAATATGTCGTACTTTTGGTTTCTCGGCGACGAAACCCATTTTTGACGAATTTTGCATTTTGCACCGAAGATATGTTTTGTACCTCATCTGTAGTCTGTGTTGTTATTTGTGGTAGGGTTTTTCTAATGGGGAACAATCATATGAACACCACAAGATAGAAGACGTGCGGGATGAAATCAGCGGATTCTTACGCGACTACTTGCGTGGGAACATGATCAACTGGTTTAGAACAATGTAGTGCTTTAATTTGGTTGTTATGTTAGGCTGTAGTAAAGTAAATATTTTACTTGTATGAATGGTTGTGCAGGACTTGTATGAATGATTGTATTTTGAGTGAAATGAAAGTATTTTAATGTTTGGATATGAGCAACAATGTATAAAATTTGTATGCATTTTGTTTGCAATGTTTCTGGTTGATTTGAGCTATAGCAAGTCTATGCATTGGTAGATTATAACATTTTGAACCGATGCAAAATGGCTACCAGAACTGATGCATAATGTCTTCCCTCTCTGTAGTGGTGAGACTTAGATTCCAATTGTGCAGGACGCACAACTATCCAGGGAGGCAGTGGGACAAGCCTGTATGCTTTAGGAATATTGTGATGTATTAAATTCTCACCAACACCACAGGTGACTGTGAAGACACCTAGGTCCTTACATGGTCCTGGTGCTTCCTCCTGCTCTTACTGAGTGCACGCTCCGTTGTTGGCTTATCTATCCCATGCATTGCTTCCATCTCGTCTTCCGGGTTGTCCATGTTGATCACATGCCCCCTAGGAGCTCCTATCTACACTATACCGTCTTCCAGAAGCGCGATGTCGGAATTCAAAAAAATAATTCGCTCAGCAGTGTCGGTTGTGCCCAAAGAAGACTTAAAGTCTCTGCGGGCGTCCTTCAAATGTTAATCGGGCGCGGATCTAATCTTCCTTTGCGGTGTGGTCAACGCATTGACCAATTTCCCTGTACAGATTAGGCCATGTCCATTTGAACTTATATTTTTCACGGTTAAGATAAGATAAGTTACTTTCAGTCAATATAAGTTAATACAAGTTAATTTCAGTTAATATAAGTTACTTTCAATCAATGCAAGTTAATATAAATTTCAGTTAAGTTAAGATAAGATAAGTTACTTTCAACATACCATCATCATCATATCATCATCATACCATATCATCATCATAGTACCATCATCATCGTCATACCATCATCATACCACCACCACCACCACATCATCATATCATACAATACCATCATCATATCATTATCATCATACCATCATCATATCATATCATCATCATATCATGATCATCATACCATCATCATCATCATCATACTATGCATCATCATATTACTATTCATCACCATCATCAGTATATTACTATTCATCATCATCATCAGTATATTACTATTCATCATCATCATCACAACCATCAAATGGTATGATGATGATTGCATGATGATGGTATGCTGATGCTTGCATGATGATGATGGTATGATGATGATGATGATGATGGTATGATGATGATGATGATGGTATGATGATGATGATGATGGTATGATGATGATGGTGTGATGATGATGATGGTATGATGATGATGATATGATGATGATGGTATGATGATGATGGTATGATGATATAATGATGATGATGATGATGATAAGTAAATATCAGTCAATATAAGTTTCAGTTAAGTTAATATCAGTTAAGTTTCAGTTCAAATGGACTGGCCCTTAGGCTCGCGTTCTGTTCCCAAATTAACACACTTGGCGCGTCTTGGTTAAAACTTCTTTAGGGTGTGATGCACACTATTTTGCCCTCATTTTACGTGTTGTTTGCTTCCGGTTCATCTATCACGGCCAATGCGATGACGTTTTTTCTTGGGTTCGGCATGATCTGTGATGGTAGCCGACTCATTCTTCTGGTCGTAAAAGGCACTAGCGATCTGAAACATTTGTTTTGACAATTCTGCAATAGCTTCGTCAGTTTTTGCCTGATTTTGCAGTATTGTTTCAGCTAGCTGTTGGGTACTCGTTGCCATATCTTTTACAACATCTTAAAGAGACTTACTGGATTTTTAGTTGCTAGGACCTGCTTGATTTTTGTTCTGCGGTCGCTGCTGATACTGATCCTGACTGATGTAGCCTCTGAAATGCAGTTGTCTGTTCAAGACGAGTCCCAGATGGTGTTCGAACTTCGTCTCGAACACTTGTTGGACAGTTTCAGGCTGTGTTCTAACAGAGACCGGAACACCTTAGCAGACAGTACGTAAACAACACAAAATAGGAGCACACACGATATGATACCCAGTTCGGCCTCGCCTACTCTGGGGGGTTTCCCACACCCTAAAAGGGACACAAATCTTATTACGAGTTGAGAGCTATTCGTGGACTTACACTTACACAACGCCTTGTTTGTAATAGCCTAGCCTCTAACACTTCGTCTCTCGGATTTGCAATCTCGGTTCACCGCATCTCACCTCGATCCCCTATGGGTAGGACGAGACTTCCCTCTCGACCTAGTCTTGGACCTCCCAGAAGCCCAGTCGCCTTCTCTCGAAGACGTGTCTTGATCACCGTGTGTGTGTGTGCGCTTTGTTGTCCTTCAAGAACAGTCTGAACAGCACACTGAACAGACTGCTTCTTCGCCGTTGATATTCCGGTGTGGAATACTCAGCCGGCCGTCGCTCCTCCTCCAATCTCACGAATGCTCTCGTGTTTTCTTTTTACTTAGGAAGCGATGCAGATTATGGACGCCCTAGCATTCTATTTATATGCATGGGCGAGATCCAAATCTGTTCCAAATATCCTCATCAAATATTAATGAAAAATTCCTAAATATTCTATGGATATTTCCAATCCAATCTTTGGAGGTTACTTCCGTGCCAAGCCATCCAATATTCTCGAATTCAAGCTGAAGATATTCATTTGAATATCTGATCTTTAATGATGACTCGTTGATTGATTCCAATCAGATCATATCTTCGATCTTTAGAATCTTCCGAATTAGGAAACGTTCTTCTTTCCTCTAATCTTCAAGAAGATCTCGATCTTTCTTTCTCACCAAGTAATTCCGAATCTTCTTAAATGACTCCTAATTGATGAGAGGATATTCATTTGAATATCAGATCCTCTAATTTATTGCTGAGCCGACTCCAATCAGATCAGATCTTCGATCGTCCAGATTCGGATCGTCTTATCTTCAGATCTGCTGTATGCGAGTTCCAGTAGTCGGTTGAACACTCCTTGAACTCCTGCTTGAACTGTCTAAAGCCGTTTTGTCAAAGTCATGCCATTCATGGGAACATCAGCCTCCCTGCTACTAACAGTGTGGAGGGCGGTAGTATAGCTGCTGTTGCTGAGCTGGTTCTCTAGAAAAGTTGTTGTCACCACGCCAGTTGAATCAATTGGTTACCAGTCCAAAATGGCTTTGAGGTGCACTGTTGTTGTAGTTCTAAACCTGCCAACTGCATTGACTTCAATATGTTCTTATTCCTATAAGGTGAGAGAAGAATCCGTTTTATCGTTAGTAGCACTGCAAATTCATATGGTCTTACATGGGCCACCTAGTTTACCATTATCTTTTGCATGATTCCTTGTAGTTCTTTCAGATCCTGATCCATCTGATTTGATGAGGTCTCAACATGCGATACATTTCAAGTTTTACCAGTCTCCTCTCTGCGGCCAACCTCCTCTCTGTATCTTGCATTCTCAACTACATCAGCAATCAATACACGTACTCCTCCTCGGGACAAATTAATGATTGTCCCTCCTGCTGTAGCATCCAGTAGCATCCTCTCCAAGGGCCTCAATCTATCTTCTATATATTCGATGACCATCTTCTCGGGCACCCCTAAATTACAACAGCTGTGCTTGAGTTCATTAAATCTCTCCAGATAGTCATAAATTAACTCACTCGGTCTTTGTTTGATAGCTTGCAACTCCCCGTGAACCTGCACAACCCTAGCTAGCGGATAGTATTTATCCAAGAATTTTTTCTGCATTTGATCTCATGTTCTGATGCTACCCGAAGGAAGAGAATAAAAAAAAGGAGGCAAAACACTTCTTCGAACGCCACAAAAAACCACCACATTGCAGAATTCTCCCCCTTTTTGTCTCAACAGTGGCAAGGGACAACTCCTCTTCATGTCTTTCTATATCAGCACTGAAGATAAAGAATACTGCTCTGTTTGATTTAAAACCAGCTCCCCCTTACTACATGGCACGTCAGCAACACTTATAATAGTTCTGCTCAGCTGACTGCCCCTGACGTCAAGGCCTTCTAGTTTTTCATGACACAAAGGCCAAGTGCAGACCTTAGTGTCTCAAACCTCTCAGCGTTCAACGGCTTTGTCAGAATATCCGCTAGTTGTTTCTCTGTTGCATGTGGAACAGACCGATGATTTTATCTTCAACAAGCTCTCTAATGAAATGGTGTCGGATGTCAATGTGCTTTGTCCGTGAATGCTGTACTGGATCCTTAGAGATGCTGATTGCACTCATGTTGTCACAGTATAACGTCATGGTATTCTGATCCAGTCCCACTTCCTTGAGCATCTGCTTCATCCAAAGCATTTGAGCACAACAGCTCCCCGCAGCCATATACTACGCTTCAGTAGACGATAGTGCAATACTGTTCTGCTTCTTGCTAAACCAAGATACAAGGTTATTGCCTACGAAGAAGCATCCACCAGAAGTACTCTCTCTGTCCTCGATGTTACCAGCCCAGTCTGAATCGGAGTATCCAATAATACAACCACTTGTATCTCTAGTGTACCACAGACCATAATCAGCAGTACCACTTACATATTTGATGATCCTCTTCACCTGCATCAAGTGACTTTCCTTCGGATCTGCCTGATACCTGGCACAGACTCCCACTGCTTGACAAATATCTGGTCTGGAAGCAGTCAGGTATAGCAGACTCCCGATCATGCTTCTGTACAAGGTCTGGTCCACTGAAGCTCCTGCATCATCCTTGGTGATCTTCACATGTGTAGCAGCTGGAGTTCTCTTGTGGGTAGCCTTGTCCAGTCCAAACTTCTTCACTAGATTTCTCGTATACTTGGCCTGAGACAAGAAAATTCCTTCCTTCGACTGTACAACCTACAGCCCCAAGAAGTAGTTCATTTCACCCACCATGCTCATTTGAAACTCGCTTTGCATCTGGGCCACGAACTCATCCACCATCCTCTGAGAATTAGATTCAAACACGATGTCATCGACGTAGATTTGAGCGATGATAAAGTGTTGGTTATCCTTTTTCACGAACATCGTCTTGTCTATTCCTCCTCGAGTGTATCCCATGCTCATGAGGTACTGCGTTAATCTTTCATACCAAGCTCTAGGGGCCTGCTTGAGTCCATATAAAGCCTTCTTTAGTTTGTAGACATGATCCGGGCAGTGTGGGTCTTCAAAACCTTTAGGCTGAGCCACGTACACTTCTTCAAATAGCAGACCGTTCAAGAAGGCACTTTTTACGTCCATCTGGAATAGTTTGAACTTCAAGTAACATGCGACTGCGAGGAGAAGTCGAATAGCTTCCAGGCGTGCAACGGGGGCGAAGGTCTCGTCAAAATCGATACCCTCTATCTGAGTGTATCCTTGAGCAACCAACCAGGCTTTGTTTCTCGTAATGTTGCTGCTTTCATCTGTTTTGTTCTTAAATATCCACTTTGTGCCGATGATATTTACTCCATTTGGGCGAGGAACTAGATCCCATACATCGTTGCGGGTGAATTCTCCCAACTCTTCTTGCATGGCAGTGATCCAATGATCATCTTTCAAGGCCTCCTATACATTCTTTGGTTCCACCTTCGACAAATAGCAGCTATGATTAATCATTTCTCTGTAATTAACACGAGATTTACCTCTAGTCTTGATCTTGTCTTGAGGGTTCCCAATGATACTTGTGAGAGGATGATTCTTCTGGATTCTGCTTGATGGTTGTATGCTTGAGTCACCACTTCTTGAACTGGCTTGGTTTACCTCACTACCTTCTGCTTCATGCATGATTATATCAGTGTTCTCCTTGGCATACTCTGGCACAGTTTCTGGCACCCTTTCAGAGTCTTCATCTGGTACAGGCCTTTGAGCAGACTCAGATTGGAAGGCTTCATTGTTTTGCATTTGAACGTCACCATCCTTTTCGATTGATTCGTCCACAGTTTCAGGCACAACTTCAGAGTGTGCGTCTAGATCTGAGCCTTGTCTATGCTTAGGCTGAGTGACCTGGGTCTCCATATCATCATCTGACTCTATCCTTAGGTGTGAGTCATTGGCATCATCGATTACAACATTGATTGACTCGATCACTGTTCTGGAACTCTTGTTGTAGACTCGATAGGCTCGGCTGTTTGGAGAGTAGCCCAGGAATAGGCCTTCTTCGCACTTTCTATCCAATTTCTGCCTTTGCTCCCTATCGGTTAACAATAACAAGTGCTACCAAACACGTGGAAGTGCTTGACTGTGGGCTTTCTTCCTTTCCAGAGCTCATAGCTGGTTTTGTTCATGCCTGGTCTAATCAGAACTCTGTTCAGGACGTAGGTAGCGGTTGACATAGCTTCGGCCCACAAGTGCAGGGGGACGTTCTTTGCATGTAGCATGACTCTTGCCATTTCTTGCACAGTGCGATTTCTCCGCTCAACCAGTCCATTTCGTTGCGGTGTGATGGGAGATGAGAATTGGTGAACAATACCTTGCTCATCACAGAACCGGGCAAACTTCTCATTCTCAAATTCCCTCCCATGATCACTTCGAATGGATAAAAGATTTTCTCCTCGATCTCCCCTCTCATTGATCAGACGTGTAGCAAGTTGAATAAAAGCTTGCACAGTCTCAGATTTCTCACGCAAGAACATGATCCAAGAGTATCTGGTATAGTCATTTATACATACGAATGCGTACCTCTTTCGACCGAGACTCTCCACCTGCATAGGTCCCATCAGGTCCATATGCAGTAGCTCCAGTGCACGCTTTGTGTAAACTTTATCCACCTTTTTGTGGACTGCTCGAGTCTGCTTTCCTGCTTGACAATCACCACAAATAATTTGCATATCACCTCTAATAGCAGGAATACCTTCAATCAACTTCTCATTGGAGAGAAATTTCAGAGATCTGAAGTTGATGTGTCCCAAGCGTTGATGCCAAAGATGTATTTCATCGAACCTACTCAGCATACAAATAACTGCTCCTGGAGTTGCAGCACGGCTTAGTAAGTAACAGTTGTTGCTTGCACGGTCTCCTTCCATTACGCATACTCCGTGTTTGTTGTAAACTTGGCAGGAATTTCTTGTGAACTGTACCTGATTACTATTATCGCACAGCTGGCTAATACTAATCAGGTTGGCCTTTAACCCGTCAACCCAGTAAACATCATCAAGACGTGGCATGCCTGGTACATTCAGGGTTCCTTTGGCTAGAACTTTTCCTTTATTCCCATCACCAAATGTTACATGTTGGCCGTCAATGGGTCTCAGATTGATCAGATTCTCACGTACACCGGTCATGTGTCTGGAGCACCCACTATCAAAGAACCAGCTCTCTTCATCTTCCTTGTGAAATGAACTGTATGAGACATAGCAGTGTTCATCATTCTTGGGTCTCCACACCATTCTGGCTTGACTCCTAGTTGGTTCTTTGTACTGGTTGTCATGTTTATAGCGATAGCAATGACGTTTGATGTGCCCAGGCTTGTTGCAGTAGTAACACACCCTAGAACGTTGCCCTCCTGCATTTCCCGTGGTGCGATACATGTTGTCACGTTCCCTGGCACCAGACCACTTGTACTTGTTGTCTTTAGGAACTGTGCCACTAGCCTTCACAAACTTCGTATCACCACTTTTCTTCTCACCAGTGAATCCAAGCCCTGCAGTATCTTTTATTCTCCTCAGCACAGACAGGATCTGGTCCAGATTCTTGGACACTGTGTTCAGGCTATTCAGGAGCTTCTTGATTGAACTCATCTCCTCCAAGAGCTTCTTCGAATCTTGTTTGTCTCCTTCAGCCTTTTGTTTCAGCTCTTTTACTTCTTTCTCCAGATTGTCTTTCGCATGTGCAAGAATGTCGGCTTTAGATTCCAGTTCCTGTTTTTCCAGCTTCAGAGTGATAACTCCTGCATTAAGCCTCCTGTTGATGTCTACCAGCTCAGTCCACTTTGAGCACAATAGTGCGTATTTCTCAGCAATGCATTCATCAGTGATTTCTTGTTCATCACTTTCGTCAGTTTCGTTCTCTTCTACCTCGGCTTCTTCTTTCTTGGCACAGTCTTTGGAATCAGACCTGGCACAGTCTGTGACACAGTCTATCATGCTTGTCAGAGCAACAAAGTTGCTTGTCTCTTCCTCCTCTGTGCTCTCTTCAGTCTCGTCATCACTCCAGCTGACATTCAGAGACTTGCTATTCTGCTTCTTCAGGGTGTTAGCACACTCTGCTTGTATGTGGCCAAAACCTCCACATTCCCTGCACTTTATTCCTTTGGTCCATCCGCTTTTGCCATTTTCCTTCTGGTCAGACTGACTCTCCTGCGGCTGAAAATCCACTCTCCTGGTGTCTTGATATTTAGATTGATTCAGGTTGTTTTGGCCAGCACCCTTACGATTGATCTTCTTCAACAGTTTGTTGAAGTTCTTTGTGAGTAACGCCAGTTCCTCGCTTACTCCATTGATGGATGCATCGTCTAGCACAGTCTCAGCCTTAAAGCCTACAGATTTAACCTTGGGTTCTGGTACAGTCAGATGACGCAGTTCATAAGTGCATAGGTTGCCAATCAACTCTTTCCAGCTCATGGTCTTTGTATTGTTTGCCTCTTCTATAGCAGTCACCTTCATGGCAAAACGTTTAGGCAGAGACCTCAGAATCTTTTGCACAACCTTTTCTTCGGGTAGAGCTTTACCAAGGGTAGATGCCTCATTCACAAGGTCACAGACTCTGGCGTTAAAGTCCTTGATGGATTCATCCTCCTGCATCTTTAGCTCTTCAAATCTGGATGTCAACATCTGAATCCTGGACTGTTTCACCTTGTCAGTTCCTTTAAAGTGAGTGGACAAGGTATCCCATGCCTCCTTAGCGCTTTCACAGTTCAGGATGAGTTTGAAAATTGACTCGTCTACAGCAGAGAAGATGGCATTTAGAGCTTTGGCATTTCCCATAGCGAGACGCTCCTCCTGTTCAGACCATTCTGTTTCTGGCTTAGGAACAATCTTTCCGTCATCAGATGCCAGCAGTGGAGGGTTCCAGCCAGTTAACACAGATCTCCATGCTTTCTCATCCACATTTTTGATGAAAGCCTTCATCCTGGCTTTCCAGTAGCCATAATTAGGCCCTTCTAACAGCATCGGGCGAGTAGTGCTTTGTCCTTCCTTGATGCTCATCTTAAAACAGTAGCTAGCTTCCCAAGATCCAACTCCGTATGTTGAGAACCTGCTCTTGATACCAATTGAAATTGCTACGCGTGAGATGAGCTCAACTGTACCAGCACGATGTTGAACACACTGTGGTACAGTTGGTTGCACAGACTAAAGTAGATGAAAGTGAAGTGCAAAACAGTAAAGGACACAGAACACTTGGTGACCCAATTCGGCTCAATGTAGCCTACGTCTGGGGGACTTCTCCCAAGTCCAAGGAACAATTCACTATCACGGTGTATAGTACAGTTTGACGTTTGAACAACCTTCCAAACTACTGATCCCCTATACTACCTTACAATAGAATTTGGTGATCTAAGCGACCCTTAGATCCAGAGACTCCCGTCTATACAATCAAACCTCCTCCCGAGACTGATGAAGTTGAATCCAACTCGTAGATTCAGATTGTGGTGGGTCGTCGTCTGTGACAGTCGATCTGCTAGACCTGAGTGGTACTAAGCAGCGACAACACCTTCTTGATCTCTGGACGTTGTAGTGCGCAGCAACAATATATGAGTTCAAGAAACAAGTAAAGCAAGAGGCTTACCAACTTGCAGCCTTAATCCTCCAATGAAAGCTTGACGACTAAAAGCTTCAAGATATGATTTCAGCGTACGGATTTAAGGCTCTCCACACGGCGTCTCTCAAGTGTTGCTTGAAGAAGAAACTAAGTTCTGCTCTTTTATTCATAGCTGGCCGTGAGGAAGTAGGGGATAAGAAAACCCTAGATTTGATTTTCTAAACCCTAGAAAAGATAGGAATTAATTCCGTTGAGATCTGTATATCTTTATCTCATCAGAGTCGGTTTGGTGATGTGGCGGTCGAGAATATTCGAAAGATTTCTATCTTTCCAAAAAATCAGTTACTGAGCAGATTTTTCGGAACTGAAAGATAGACCTTGCACAGATGCTAGCACAGTCCAATTCGAGGACGACTTGTACAGATTTGTGTTTTGTCTATATGACACTTTATGCTCCAACAAACCTAAAGGGATTTGTTGGCTTTCCCATTTAGATCCATCTGCCACGAGACAATGTCATTCAACATTACATTAAGATATTAAATTAGGAATGATAATTAACAAAATTTAATTCTATTCAAATTTATTACTAACCTGTTTATTCCAAACAGCCTCGGTACGATGAGTACTCTACTGAGGAAGGACAGAGTCATCAATCAGACCAGGATGAATTATGTCATCTGCATCTATATTCGGATGCAATGTAGCCTGCGATGGGACAGTCCAGAACGCTCGGGTCCGTGAAGAGAATGGTCTTTGTGAGTCCATATCTACAACATACAAATCATGATTTCATAAAAATTTCAACAATTCAACAATTCAAATATAGTATGTACATAAATATATATGTTACAACAATGATGAACATGAACACAATCAACGAAGGAATAGAATAAAAAATTCAACAATTACATAAATTGATCCATAATTCATCAATAACCAAATTCAACAATTACGGCATTTCATCTCTAATTCAACCCTACATTTTCAACAATTATATCAATTCAATAACCAAAAAATTTCACATAAACAAACCATAACCCTCAAATTCTTCTGTTTATAGCAAGATGGTAACCAGCAGATGTTTCGACAGTGACTGGAACAACTCTGAGAAAATAACCAACAGAATAAAAACTGGGACACGCGATGTAATTCCCTGTTCAGCAAGCAGCATACTAAGGGAGCTTTCCCAAGCTCAATGAAATGCAAATCTTATAACCAGAGTTTAAAGTACAACGGTGTTACGTTTACAAGACTCCCTATTTAAACCGCCTAACCTCAAACACTCTTAAAGACTTTGCAATCTAGACTGCCCCTAGATACGAGAATCCCTCCCGCTGATCACCAGAGGATCTTCTCCCTAAGATCAGAGTCTTCTCCTGAGGTCAGCCGCTATCTCCCGCCAACACAGTAGCAATAGCGTGTGTGTGTGTGTGCGTCGGAATATCTCCCTAAGACAATCTGAAACAGCACACAGAACAGACTAACTCAGCGCCTTTACTTTCCGGTAAGAAAAGAACAGGCCGATCATCCATTCTCCTCCTCTATGTGATGATGTGCTCCTAAATTTACTTCTCCAAAAATGATAGTAAATGGGAAACCCTAGCCTCATATTTATATGTACTCGGCTGGGTTTCCTATTCGGTTCAGAATATCTTAACCAACAAGATACTCTATCTTCAAATGTTTAGGAATATTTCCTAAATTTTCTGTTAGCCGCCAAATCTTCGTTCTTGATAATCATGTCAGTACTTCATGGATTTTTTGTATATCTTCCTCAATTGTCTTTAATCTTCTCCAATATTCTTTAAGATTCTCCAACCGCCTTAGATCCATATTGCCGACTTACTCAGATTTGGAAACTCTCGGATTAGGCAACTTCCTTTCATCAGTTCTGTGCAGCGTCTGAATTCCAGCTTCTCTTGAACAACTCCTTGTTTTCTAGCTTGAGCACTCTGAAGTCGTTTTGCCAAACTCCATGCCACAGTAGAATTAACAATCTCCCCCTTGGCATTTTTTGGAAAACCATCTATCTAGAGTACTCGCAATCAGTAAGATTTAGAGGAACAAATCAACCATCAAAATAACCCCCCCCCCCTTTTTGCCATAAAATAGGCAAGGAGGGTTCAAACGCAGTTCAAACATAAAATGTAGCTAAAGTGCAAGACAGGAATTGAAAATGTTCAACAAAACAGTGCAATAAAACTAGTGGCCAGAGCTTCATCGTTTAGGCGGTGGATTCTGCTTTGGCTCAATCCTTATAGTCATCATTTTCATTATCGCTGGGATACCTCAGTGCGCGTACCATGTTGGTGACTACCTTCTTCTGCTCATGAATTACTTGTAGCAGTTGTTCCAGCATGCTTAGCATTGTTGCCCTTTTTCCAGCTGATATCCCAGACGGTGTGCCAGATGTACAAACAGAAGACTCTAAGATGGTTCACTGGGGTCTTTGGTCTCCCCCTGGAGATCGTTCACATGCTTTCCCTTGAAAAGCGTGTGATCTGCTGAATGAAGTGCTAGGGCATCATTGAGCTTAACTCTACTAGTCTTCAGACCTGGGTGCCGAGAGATGATGAGCTCGTAGATGAGCGAGGGGAACATAATCTGATGAAGCGACTTTGTAGATGTGGCGTGAGTAGCAATCTGGTCGTACATGATCTGACCCATGTTAATCTTCATCTTGTTTCCAAATGTGGTTTTGTAGATGAGCCATGTTTCTGCTGATATCCAATTCCTTACAATAATGAAGTACATGAGCGAATATTTGGTAGTCATCTCAATAGTTGGGATTATTTGCATCTTTCCACTCAGCATATGTTCCAGCAGTCAAGCAATCTACAATTTTGTCCCAGTCTTCTTCCTCCTGACTTTCTACTAGATTCTACATCCCATAGTACCCATTGATCAACTCAGGAGTGATGGGCACTTTTCTTCCTCTCAAATACAGCTCTCCAAACAGAGTGTCTCCAAATATCCCAAATTACTGTGGCAAGTTAGCTATTGTCTCTTTCACTAGCTGTTCATTGTATGACTTGCACTTCCTTACTTTCCAGAACAGCTTTGTTTCCTTCATCAATTTGACAAAATCTTTCCCTTTGTACTTCTTCTCACCCAGAACTCTCTCAGAAATCACTTTCCTCTTCTGAACTGCCTTCCACCTCTTAGCCATTTCCTTGGTGTTGAACCATAAGCTATCTCGAACAATTCTTGGGAAGATGTCATCGTGTACTGATTCAGGGGTTGTTCGCTTTCTCTTTCTGTACTCACCAGCTCCGCCCTGCTTCAGTGCTCTCCAGATCTAGGTCCACCAACCCATATGTTTTAGCATTCTCTGGATCATCCACCAGCACAGTCACCTTCTTTTTTGAGTTTCGCTTTGCAGACTTCTTAAGTTTCGTCAAAGGTACTGTCTCCTGTTCAACATCCTGAACATTAGCTTCTTGCTGATTTGTTTCAGTCATCTCCACAGCCTCACTGACTAGCTGTTCAACCTTGATCAGTTGAGTTTTCGACTTATTTATGGCCCTTCTTCACTATAGTTTTGGGTCGTTTCCGACATTAATTTGATGTCATTTGACCTCTATCTCTACATTTCAGGTAGAAAACAAGTCTCCCCCATGGTCAAGGCCTAAATATCAAGATTGGTTGAAAAATAGAAGTTTCGGCGCAAAATAGGGAGTTTCGGGGCAAAACCTGAGCAGATTGACCTTTGCGACTTGTTTTGGACGCCCAGGGCGCATCCGGTGTCTGAATTGGTTGATTCAAAGCTCGTTAGAAAGCTAACGCAAAGGGCTAAAACTCTCCAGTTGACCCCAAGACCAAATTCGGACTGGACGACCACCAAAAATGCCCCAGTCGGTCGACTGAGAAGTCCAGTCGACCGACTGTGTAAATGGCCAGATTGCACTGAGTTCTCGCCCACTTCAGTCGACCGACTGGACAGCTACAGTAGCGGAAATTTCAGTTTCGGAGCTATAAATAGAAGGAGAGGTTTTTTACCAAAGGGTGGAGGTTTTGGGGGAGAATTGGATCAAGAAAAGAGGCTCAATCAAGGACATCAATCAACCAAAGATCCAACCAAGGAGAAGAAGAGAAGATCAGAGGGAGATTCTACTTCCTCTACATCTTTTCCATTCTCTTTTGATGTATGTTTGAAACCCTACTCACACCATGTTGTCTTACATGATGTGTGAGTAGTGATCTTGTGTTTTGAGGGTCTTATGACTCTCCTTGGTACTCTTTGATCACATATATACATTGATATTCATATGGATGATTGTTGATTTCATTTTCTATTGTGTTATGAATGTTATGCACCCTAGGTGTTTGCTAAAATGCCTAAGTGACAACTTAGACTAAGACTTGAACCTATGCATTGGAAAAGCTAGTGGATAGTTCCAGGATGGAAAAAAATGATCATATCTTAAGCATGAAAGTGAACCTTATGATATGATGCATTGACTAAGGATTGAATGTTTAATTCATTGGAGTTGGTCAATTAGCAAATCATCAATTAATCCCATTAAATGGTGTCAAATTCATGTTCACTATGCTCTTTATACATGTCATGCTACTAAGTGTTTGATCAAATGCCTAAGTAACATGTTGAATCTTAAAACTAGACTTAAGAATCGAACGACCTTAGGGATAGTTTGGATGTAGTGAATATGATCATTTCTAAGGATATGAAGTGAACTAGGTTCAACACTATTTGACTACCATGAAATATTTGAATATCATGTATGTGATCATTGGGAAATTGCCATGGAGGGGAGTAACCCCTCGAAACACCTCTTACTTATCTTTTATCCTCAATTACTCGCCACATAGGATTTAGAATATACAAACCTGATGTTCCCTTGAGTGGCATGTGTTTGGCAAAACGTGGTTAGACAGTTCGAGCAGGAGTTCAGGGGGAGTTCGAACATATCCTAGCACTCATGTACAGCGTGGAGCAGACGCAAGGATATTTTCCGGAAGATATTGGACAGCGAAGATATCGCCAAGTTAAGATGGTCAAGAGACTTTTTCGAGCAATAGATATTCGAATGAGTATCTTCATTGATGGCGGCAAAGCTTACTTGGGCAAAGAGACTTCGTATTTTCTTCCATCCGATTGGATAAGATATACATCAAATATCTAGGAGTATCTCCTGAATATTTGATGGGATTATCTTGTGCAGTTTAGGGTTTCGTCCGAAGCATATAAATACATTGCTGAGGCGCCCTCATTCTGCATCGCTTTCAAGATCAAACATACACGAGAAACCCTACCGATTGGAGAAGAAGAAAGCGACGGCCGTTTGTACTTTCCCCACTGGAAATACATCGGTGTGAGCTCAGTCTGATACGTGCCATTCAGACTGACCAGAGGTAATCACGTTCAGTGCACAAACAGAACAACCTGCTTTCGAGAGAAAGCGACCGAGCTTCAGGAGAAGATCGAGTACGTTCGGACAGAGAGTCTGGACGAAGGGGATCAAGGGGAGTTGCGACAAATCTTGGTTGCAAATCTGAGAGACGGAGGAATAGAGGCTAGGCAATTACAAGGTGTAAGTGTAAGTCCACGTGAAAGCTCTATACTCGTAATAAAGATTTGTTGTCCCGTTTCCGGGTGTGGGAAACCCCCCAGAGTAGGCCTGGCCGAACTGGGTTATCAACCTGTGCGTGCTCCTGTTTTACTGTTCTGTTTGATCTGTTTGTTGAACTGTTGTGGAGAGAGTTCAAGGTCTGTCGAAACACGACCTAGAACACTTGCTTGAACAGGGGATATTATTTCAATTGGTATCAGAGCAAACACTCGACACACTGAGTGGGATCCTGAACTGTTCAAGATGCCTCTGAAAGAAGGACAAAGCATCACCAGACCTCCGTTGCTTGAAGGATCGAACTATGCCACCTGGAAACCTATGATGCGATCCTTTCTGAAATCCCTTGACGAGAAAGCATGGATGACTGTTCAGAGAGGTTGGACTGAACCTATAATGAACAATCTCACTGGAGAACCAATTCTGAAACCAGAAGCCTTGTGGAGTGAAGAAGAGAACAAGGCATCCATGGGAAACTCAAAGGCAATGAACGCTATCTTCTCGGCAGTAGTTGAGAACGTCATGAAGTTGATCATTAACTGTGAAGTAGCGAAGGATGCTTGGGATATTCTCCAAACGGCATATGAAGGCACGGACAAAGTTCGCAACTCGAGAATGCAGATTGTCACTACTAAGTTTGAAGAGATGAAGATGAACGAGAGGGAAACTATCTCTGAGTACAACACTAGAGTTCTGGAACTGTCCAACGAGGCTGCTGCTCTAGGAAAGCCGATTGAGGAAGAGAGGATGGCCAGTAAAGTCTTGAGATCACTTCCTCCGAGATTTGCTATGAAAGTCACGGCTATTGAGGAAATGCACGACATCTCCAAACTGAAACTGGACGAGCTGATGGGGTCCCTCAGAACTTACGAGATTAACCGTGATTTCCAAACCGGAGATATGAAGGGAATCGCCCTGAAAGCAGAACTGTCTGATGACAAAGTGGAGGCTGGCTGCACCACTGAGCAACTGGCCATGATGGCTCAAAACTTCGGCAGAATGGTGCGCAAGATAAATAGACGTGGTCCAGAACAAGGTCGGTCTTCATCAACTGGTTTCTGAAACTGGAATTCCGACAGATCAAGGTCCAGTGACTCAAGGCAAGACTCCTCTGACAAAAGAAAGGAAGAAATTCAGTGTCATGAATACAGAGGTTTCGGTCATATTGCTTCACAATGTGCGAATACTCTCATGAAAAAGAAGGCAATGGTCGCGAGCTTCAGCGATAGTGAGTCAGATGAAGATAAAGGAGGTGCAACCACCAACTTTGTGGCCTTTACTTCAACTCTGGATGGATACGGCAGCACCAGTAAACCTGTTCTACCTCTGTTGGAACTCCCGACTGAAGAGTTCTCAGACAGTGATGGTGAAGAACTCACGCAGGAGGCTCTGGTTGAGACATATAAGGATGTGTATGAGAAGTGGCTGCTTCTGATCAAGATAAACAAAAAGCTGAATGACACAGTTGCAAGCGTCACCTTGGATAAGGACAAAGTCTGGCAGGAGGTTGAGATACTGCTCACACAGAAGGTCGAACTCGAATGCAAGACTGAATCTCTAAACACTCAACTGGCGGACATGAAACAGGAAAGACTGTGCTTACTTGCTCAGAAGGTAGAGCTTCTGGGAACTGTCTCTACGCTGAAAGTCGAAATGGAAAAGGACCGGGAGACTCATCCCATTGGCATGTCTGGTCTAAGAAAAGTCATCTCAGATCTGAAACGCAAGGAGGTGTTCCAACTCAGGAGGATAGAAGAACTGGAACTTCAGCTGGAATATAGAGACATGGATCTATCAAGCACCGAGAAGGAACTCGATCACCTCAAACAGTCGGTAAGAATGCTGAACTCTGGCACTAAAAACCTAGATGATATTCTCAAGTCTCAAAAAATGGAATCTAGTCTTCACGGAATTGGGTTCACTGGTAAAGGAAGCTCAAAAGATACAGTAAAAATAGACCCCAGTGGCTGAACACCCTCAACAGAAGCTGAAACAGAACCAGAGACAGAAGGCGAGTCAGTACCCACGCCCTCACCTTAGACAGCATCCAAGACAGAAGATTGATTTGAATCAAGGGAAGACCACAGCTGATCAAAGGAAGACTCGCAACAATCACACCAGCTTGTGCTCGAGACAGGGAAACGACACTCGCACATGTTGGTACTGCTTTCAGGATGGACACATCAGATCCAAGTGTCGATTGTTTCTTGCTGAACGTCGAGGGCATAAACAACAGATCAAACCTCGACAGAAACAGGTATGGGTACCAAAGGAACAACAGACAGTATGCATGATGGCCTGTTGTTCCTCAAGAGATACAGTGCAACATAGTTGGTACTTCGACAGCGGATGCTCTGCTCACATGACAGGTAACTCTGAATATCTCTCTCATATTAGACCTGTTGAGCAGATGCGGTTTGTCACCTTCGCGGATGGTAGGAAGAGTCAGGCGATCGGCTGTGGGACATTGAAGGTTCCGGATCTCCCTGCTCTCGAAGACACCCTCCTGGTTGAAGGTCTGACAATGAATCTTATTAGCATCAGTCAACTGTGCGACAATGGTCACTATGTGTCATTCTCTCGTGACTCATGCCTCGTACTAGACGAGAATGGCTGTTCTGTGATGAAAGGCAAAAGGAGGGCAAATAACTGTTACACTATCAGAATGGGAGTCGAAGGCCTTGACAAGCCACGGTCTACTCTAGACTATCTTCAAGCCAAACATCGAGTTTTGCGAGGGGGAGTGAATAAGGCGACCCTGCACACAAGGTCAGATAGGAGAATCGCACAAATCCAGTTTGGCCAGTGTACCAGGAGACTGCTGGATCACAGGGTGTCACAGTTACAGACACAGTTCGAACAGAAGATAACACAGCTGAAGATGGAGTTCGAACTGTGTCCACGAATGAATGCCACTCCACTGGATGAGGAATTGAATGAGATTCCACAGTTTGGAACACCCAGATCCTCCTTGGGTCTGCGTGGTTTCATGGACTAAGTGTTCCAGGCAGTGGTCAGTCAAAGGCGAATCCCCACCTACATCAGTTGGACTGACCACCAAAGAAAGAGAGCTGGAACAGTTGGCACAATTCTTAAAAGTCAAATATTTATTCTGGAAGATTTGATTTACGCCGTTTTTATTTGGAAAGCGACTTGGTTTCTTTTTGGGATGTTGAAGAGGCAGAAAAGATTTTTATTTTCAAATCACAACTGCTCATCGTATCTTCTCTCCTGTCTCAAACCCTAGAACGGAGAACACTCCCTCGACTGCCCTCTCCAAAATCGACGATGGTGAATACCAGAAAGACAGCGAAATCAGGCATCAAATCCGCTGAGAAGATGCAGGAGAACTTGCAGTCTTCCAAGGCACTGGCGGCAAAACCTAAAATTCCAAAGTCGAAAGCTCCGAAGGAGAAAAAGGCGGCACCTTTTCTCCCTGATTCTAAAGTCTTGGCCGATACCAAGAAGATTGGCGAAGGAACTGCCAGTGAGGAGCTTCAGACGACCGCGGGAGACTCTATCGTCGCTAGTTCAACTCAAGCTTGTCCCCAATCGGAGGTAATTTCATCTATACCTTCAACTTCTGCAAGTATTCCGACAGTTGAAAATATTGTGTTGAAAGAAGTTGTGAATGTGAGTATTGGGGAGGCGGTGAAGTCTGCTGACTGTGATGAAGCCAGTAGGGCTGTTTTTGGTAGTGTTGGTAAAGACGGGACTGAATCTATTAAAGAAGGAGAGCCCAGTGTGCCGGTGACAAAAGGCACTGGTACTTCAGGAGTTTGGAGGGCAAAAATCCAAGCTTCCGGGTACATTCGTCCGGGAGGCGTTCAAAGAAAGAAGGGGACACGACGAGTTGCTTCACCAAGGCAATGTCTGGCCAAGATCAGTTCAATCAGAGGGAAGCTCTCTGCTATATCTGTTGAGGAAGCTCTTGATTCCCCAAGAAAGAGGGCGTTGGCGATTGATGAAGCATCTGTCGTTGGATCTGTGGCGAAACTTGGAGTTTCAGAGGGTAATCAAGTCTGTAAGGATGTTGAGATTATGACCAAGGAGGCTAATCCATCAGTGAAGAGTGATAGGTTGAAGGATGCAATTGGGGAAGAATCCGAGTGTGCTGAAGAAAATAAAGATCTGGACAGTGTGTTCAAAGATATTGATGATTTTGCTGAAAATCTGCAAAAAGAGGATTTTGGTGCTCAGATAGGAGTGGAGTCAGGTGGTACTTCAGTTCTAGTTGTTGCTGAGGAGACTGTGCTTGTCCCAATTGTTACTCAAGATGATCTTCTTCGTGATCACTTGGAGAATGTTGGTGCATCAGTTCGTGAGGATACTGCGAAGCCAGTTTCAAAGGAGGGTACGCTGTCAGATGATGACCAAGATATTGCTCCACTTATCTCTCTCAAAAGGCCAAAGAAGGACAAGGGAAAGAAGAAGGTGGTTTTTGAAAAATCTGCTAAGGGAACAGTCCAAGAGATTGCGAAGGAGGGGAACCTGGCAGGGGGAGCTGATTCATCTAAGAAAAGAAAACGTGAAGCTCCTGTCCCTGTGTCAGTGGATTCTGGAAGATGTGAAGTCCCATCTCCTGAAGCTGATACTGTCCCAGTGGGTAAGGTCAAGAAAGGAGTATGGTTCGTTAATAAAGACGCTTCGTTGAAATGGAACTGTGTGCTGAAAAGAAAGATCATTCCTGAGTAGTTACTAGAGGAGTCCCGGTACAAGGGAAAGGAAGTAATTGAAGTGCTTAAGGAGTCGGACCTATTTTGGACATTGGACAGGTGCAAACCCTTCCATGAGTAGTTGGTACGTGAGGCCATGGCGAACTTGTCCCCTCTCTTCGGGGTTGTTGGAGAATCTGAGTATGGGGTTTTCTACGTCAGAGGGAGAAGGATCAAGATTGATCCTGAGCTGATCAATGTATTCTTTGCCATGGACGACCCAGCTGTTGATGAATTGGAGTCAGATTTTGGAAAGGTAGTGAGCACCATCACTGCAGGCTCTGTTCAGTGGAGGCCTGAGTCAGTTGTGCATACAGCGGATCTTTCTACGTTCTATTCGATGCTGTTTTTCATTGCTGTTTTCAACTGGAGGCCGTCTACTCATCGCTCAACGGTCAACAAGGACATGGCTCATCTGCTTTATCAGATAGGGAATAAGCTGAAGTTCAACCTGGGCAGAGTGATGTTCAAACAGATTGCTGAACATGCCACTTCGACGAGATCTCTGCACCAGATTTGCTTCCCGTCTCTGATATATGAGCTGATCATCCATCAAGCTCCAGATTTGAAGGCCTCGCCTGACCAACTCTCAAAGGCACCCAGCAAGTTCATCTTTGACCACAAGTTGTTTAAAGGACGTCACGTGAACGATCTCAAGGAGAAAGGAAAAGATGTGGCGGAGTCCAGTCGAGGGGGAGCCAGAATTGGCCGAGATGAGCGAAACAAGTTGCTCAGAGATCTTAATGCCATCATTGCTGTGGACAAGGAGCAACGCAGGCGCATCAATAAGCTTGCTCGTGCCCTTAGCTACCCAAGTGAAGATGAATCTGATGATGCAGATTCTGAAGATGCCACAGATGATGAGTCTGCATAAAGGTCCACTGACTTCAAACTCTCTGAACTCAGTTTTCATTTAAAAACTTTAGTTTTTTTTTGTGCTTGTTGTGGCACAGTTTGATTTGCTGTTCGAACTAGATCGGACCCCTTGCCAGTTTGTGGCAAAAAGGGGGAGTATTTTGAGGTGGTGACATTTTCTGTTCCCTCAAGGTTGTCGACTGTCTAGATAGTTAGATAGATCTAGTTATCTAGTAGATTTAGTTTTGCCAAAATGCCAAGGGGGAGATTGATGTTCCCTTGAGTGGCATGTGTTTGGCAAAACGTGGTTAGACAGTTCGAGCAGGAGTTCAGGGAGAGTTCGAACATATCCTAGCACTCATGTACAGCGTGGAGCAGATGCAAGGATATTTTCCGGAAGATATTGGACAGCGAAGATATCGCCAAGTTAAGACGGTCAAGAGACTTTTTCGAGCAATAGATATTCGAATGAATATCTTCATTGATGGCGGCAAAGCTTACTTGGGCAAAGAGACTTCGTATTTTCTTCCATCTGATTGGATAAGATATACATCAAATATCTAGGAGTATCTCCTGAATATTTGATGGGATTATCTTGTGCAGTTTAGGGTTTCGTCCGAAGCATATAAATACATTACTGAGGCGCCCTCATTCTGCATCGCTTTCAAGATCAAACATACACGAGAAACCCTACCGATTGGAGAAGAAGAAAGCGACGGCCGTTTGTACTTTCCCCACTGGAAATACATCGGTGTGAGCTCAGTCTGATACGTGCCATTCAGACTGACCAGAGGTAATCACGTTCAGTGCACAAACAGAACAACCTGCTTTCGAGAGAAAGCGACCGAGCTTCAGGAGAAGATCGAGTACGTTCGGACAGAGAGTCTGGACGAAGGGGATCAAGGGGAGTTGCGACGAACCTTGGTTGCAAATCTGAGAGACGGAGGAATAGAGGCTAGGCAATTACAAGGTGTAAGTGTAAGTCCACGTGAAAGCTCTATACTCGTAATAAAGATTTGTTGTCCCGTTTCCGGGTGTGGGAAACCCCCCAGAGTAGGCCTGGCCGAACTAGGTTATCAACCTATGCGTGCTCCTGTTTTACTGTTCTGTTTGATCTGTTTGTCGAACTGTTGTGGAGAGAGTTCAAGGTCTGTCAAAACACGACCTAGAACACTTGGTTGAACAGGGGATATTATTTCAAAACCCTTATACATTTTAGTTTAGAATAGACGAACGGAAACATAATCTTACATAGTGCATGTGCTTGGCTTGCTCCTCTTGGTTCGACCCGGTACTTTACCGGTTAATCTATAAATGTTTTGACCTACTACATCTGATGCTCTCTTCATTGATACTATTCTAGAGGTGAAAAAAAAATAGTTCGTCAAATGGCGCCGTTGCCGGAGAGCAACTAGTTTGCACCTCCCTAGATTAGATTGTGTGGATGTTCCGACTATTCTTGTGAATATTTTTCCTTTTTCTTATACTTGTATATTCTCTTTATCTACTCATATCCCTTGCTAACTTATTCTATCTTGTTTTGCGAGGATGGACAACTACAACCAACAAGTCTTTTCTAATGGAGAATACTACCAAGAGGAGGAGCAACCATATTCCTATTTCCAAGAACTTGGCTATCAAACTAGTTATTATAATTTGAATGGGAATGATAGCCAATGTTTTGAAGTTGAAGACTCCTACCCTCTATACCCTCAACCTCTTCGTCCTTCAAGTGAACCCTCTAAGTTTGAATCCATAATTTCTACACTCCTTGAGCGTCAAGAGAAAATAAAGCAAGAATTTCTCGCAAAAGAAGTCCTTGATCCTAATGCCTCAAGGGAAGAATGGGAACAAGAAATGGAGGATGAATTTTAGAGAGCCGCCACCGAAGCTTGGCTATGGGATGGTGAATCTTGTAACGAGGACGAGATGTCATGCGAAAGTGAAGCACCCTTCACTACTAGCAATATCAAGATCATTCGAATGAGAATACACGAGAGTTCACCATTCCATCAACGCCTCGGCTCTCCAACGAGGGATTCTTCAAAGATGATGCCTCTTACATAGAGGAAACAACTTTTATTGATGAAGAAGAACTCCTCCCTCCCACTATAGAAGAGCCTAGATGTGAATCCCAACTTCTTGGTGAGAATAAGATAGAGGACGAGCCTATTGGGAGAAAAGAATCTCGAGGGTATGAAGACTTTATTGAGTTATACATGGAGCAAACCAAAGAGCCTCCTCGCGCGCAAGAAAACAAAAGTTTAATGAGGGAGATTGAGGGATAGGCACCCATGGACATCATTGAAAAACTTAAGGAGGGTGTGCCCATCAAGCTTGAGACGAGTTATGAAGACCCTTTCTTCACTACTTCGTCTCGAGACAAGTTTTGGAGCTTCTTGCCCTATTTTGAAAGATTATTCGGAAAAAGCTCCCATGACCCCTTAGTTCTTAAGGGATCTTCATATTCGAAGGGGTCATGCTCCCAAAGGAAAGTCCATTGTAGACTTGATGGGAAGAAATTCAAATGGGACTTGAAGGTGGATTGACACGACCAGATCCAAGGCCCCGTGAGAAGGGATCCTAGCAAAGGACTTCTCAACGAGTGATTCTATGGGGCGCTTTGCTACGTCTTTGCCAAGACAGGAAAAACTAGGCCCTCGCGGGAGGTAACCCGATTTGTAAGTGTTTCATTCTTGTTCTTCTATATGTTTAAGTGTTTAGCATGATTTTGAGTGGCTTAGGCTCTAAATATGAAATGTGAAATGTATGATTAGTGGGTCAAATTTTAAGTGTGGAGTGAGGCTACTCACTCCAATTCCACTTCACATCGCCAAGCCCCTCCACTTTTCCCTTGATTTCTCAATGTATGATGATGTCGCCCTTTAGTTTTCATGTGCCTTCTTTGAGTTTACTAGATGAGGCCTATCTTGTTATACCATGCTATGAGTCTAGTTTCACACTTGGGGCACTTAGGAACCCTTGTGCATAATTTGGAGGGAGTGGGCCAACTTCCTTGTTTGAACTCTATCAAACTTATGCCATGATGTTATTATGTGACTTGTTATGCTCTCTTGCTCATACTTGCGTTTTGCGTGACCTTGTATGTCACTTGTTGCTTTTAACCTCTCATGTGTTCTTGTTATCAATGAAGTTGTTCGCATCATATATTATCAAGCTTAGCACAATGATGTATTTTCTATTAGTGGAGCACATCTACAAACGAGGGGAGTTCCTATGCGCCTTATTCTCATTCTCTTTATTGTTTGCGCTCAGGGACTAAGCTACATTTTAAGTGTGGAGTTGGTAGTCACATAGTTCACTCATTTCATGCCATGCCTATCATTGTAGAATGGACACTTGCATTCATGTATACTGATGAGCCGTATTTATACGACTCATCGAGTCATCAAATCCCACCGATTTCGGCACTTTATCATGCAAACAGTTACTTCTTAGTGTTGTTTTGCATTTCAGGTGTTTCGGAAGCTCTAGGAGGAAACGCGCTTAAAAGACGGCATTTTCATGCCAGAAGCATCGCAGTTGAAGAACAAAGCTAGAGGAGCGGCGCGAACAGTAATTCCGGCGTGAACAGTAATTCCGGTGTGAACAGTAATTCTGGGGTGAACAGTAATTCCGACGTGAACAGTGTCCGGGATGAACAGTGATTTTCGGGAAATTTCCCAATTTCGTCCTTGGCGGTTTAGAGGCTCCTAGAACCTCCTGGAAGAATCTGAAAGACTTGTTAGCCAAGTTAGCTTACAATCTAAGTTAACTTGCTCCCCAAGTTAGCTTACATGCCAAGCAAACCGGATTTGGAAACAAACGAGATCAGGCCTGGCCCATATTTAGACTATAAATAAGACCTCTCCCCAAGGCCAATAATCATCCAAAAATTCGAGATCCACATTCAAGGTTAATTTCGGTTTGAGTTGCAAGTTTAAGTGGAGACCCGAAACGGTAAAGCTTAAGCTGGGCAATTCATACCATCAGATCCAAAAACGTGAGCAGCATCCCAAATCCGAGCTCTCCTCCTCAGCCCTTCCGGTCCGGCTCTTCCTTCTTCGTTCGGCAGTAGAGAAGCAAATTCTGTCTTTTTATTATTGTTTTGTATTACATGGATATGAGTAGCTAAGCCCTTTATTCGGGCTAGGGTTTTATACATTGTGACTATTGTTTGAGACTTCGTTCTTAATGCCATTTATGTTTTACTAATTCTCGTGCATTTATTTCTATCATTATTATCTGCCTGATACTTTGTCGTTTGGGTAGGTAGCACATCTAGGTTAAATAACACCTTTGTCGGGTTGTTTGATTTAGGAGGGAATTAGAAGCCTTTCACCTTTGTCGGGTTAGGTTGTGGCATAACACCTTTGTCGGGTTATTTGGGAAGTCACCTTTGTCGGGACGACCACACTTAGAAACATTGAATTAGATTGTTAGCAGTCGATGATGACAAGTCACAATAGAAACCCTAGTCTGAATATTCTCTCTAATTGATACATCCCAGCTTACTTTCCTATTTTTACACTTGTTTCCAAATCTCTTACAAACTCAATTGTTTCCTTCTTCAGAACAACAAGTAACCATCTAGCTCCCTAGGGTTCGACCCTTGCTTGCCGCTGTACTAACCCATAGCCAAGAGTAAGGAACTATAAATTTAAATTTGCAGGTACCGACGACGCCTGTCAAATTTTGGCGCCGCTGCCGGGGAGCTACGCACGGTGAAGCTTGTTCTTTTTTCTTTTTTATTTGTTTCTAAATTAGTTATATCCTTTTCTTTTAGTTTCCTATTTTGTGCATTGCTACTCGTGTGCCATGTCTCATGCAGGTAGCCGAGTTGGCGATAATATCCACAACGAAGAAGTCGAACAGGTCGTTCGAGACATGGAAGGGCCACTTCCACCACATGACGAGCAGGGCCCGATGGGGCAGAACGAAGCGATCAGGGGGGCTGCCCTGAGACAACTTCATGAACAGTTCCAGCAACCACCACTCCAACAGTACCCGATGCTTCCACCACAGCAGTACCTTCAGCAGCAACATCAGGTTCCACCGGTCCAACCGAGACGACAACCACCGGCCGCTCTACGACAGCCGATCAGACGACCACGGCAGCCGGTCTTCAACGACGAGTATGACGATCAGGAACCCACCATGGGAGAGCTCTCGGCCCCCAACTTCAGAGACCAATCTTGGTGCATCTACGAAGGGCCAGACCTCGCAGCCATAACCATCAACACTTCAGTCGTCCATCATCTGCCCAAGTTCTCAGGAGCCAAGAGAGAATCAGCCACAACTCATCTGCAGCGCTATCACGGGATATGCCAGAACCTCAAGCCATACGGAGTCGAAGTCGAGGACTTCAAGTTAAAAGCTTTCTATTTCTCACTTGTAGACTCGGCTAACGATTGGTTCCTGTCCTTACCTTCAGGTAGTATTTACACATGGGATCAGATGCAGAAGAAATTCCTCAACAAGTAATATCCCGCGGGCCGAGCCATGCAAGTCCGAAGGCAATTGCAAGAGCTCAGACAAGGACCCAACGAGACCATGTACGAGTACGTGGAGAAGTTCAACGCCCTAGAGCAGAGCTGCTGCAACCTTGGACTTCCAGAGAAGCTGCTCGTGGAGTATATGCTAGACGGACTAAGGCGACTGGACCGAAAGCTACTAGATGCCTCGGCTGGAGGAAACCTAATGAACTTGTCCCCAGCTGGTGTACGACGAAACATCATGGCAGTGGCCGAGAGTGAACGGTTCCAGGACGAGTCCAACAAAGAAGAAGAGTTCAGTCGAACCAGGAACGTGTCGAAGATTGAGCCCCCATCCAATGCAATGGCCGAAGAGATCATGCAGCTCAAGGAGATGATGCAGCAAATGATCAGAAGGCAACCAGTCCAGGTCAAGCCGTGCGGTTTCTGTGCCGCCACGGACCACAAAACAGACGAGTGCCCGACCATAGTGGAGGATGACCAGGCCGAAGTCAACGCAGTAGGCGACTACCAGGGCCATAGCAACCAGACTGGGCCAGACCGACAATATGGACCGGCCGGGAACGAGCAAGGAGCGAACGGGCCGCACTGGAGGAACAACAATCAGAATAACCACTTCCAGAGGGAGCCAGCACAGCAGCCCGTACCTCACCAGGCCCAACCATACTACAAGCCTCCGTTTCGCCAGCAGCAGGGACAGAATGGGCCGAGTCAGTATCAGCAGAACCGCAATCAGCCAGGCCCTAGCTAGCATAGGCGAGCGGTTGACACTCTTTTGTGCAAACTAAACTATCACTCTATTGTATTGCCTTGAAAATGAGTAGATCATTGGATGAGACTTTTGATAGCTCAAGTATTGATGATCTTGAATGCACAACCTCATGGGTACTCAAATGGTTCAAAAGTTCTTTTGATGATAATGTGATGGTAGTCCTAGCTTGGGGTAAGGGATTTGTTTTGAGAAATCCTCGCTTCGGTTAAGCACTCTTGAATTCATTCTCATGGGATGGGTGCATATGGGATTTGTGAGTATTCCCTTTTCTGAAAACTCTCACGAGACTATAACTCGTCCACTAGGGTAACCTAGGGGTTTAAAGGCTTAATGCATGCGCTAAATGCATTCGTAACGCCTACAAAAAAGGAGCTAGTTAGATTGTACATACTTGTCATTTACCTTTGAATAACATGATTAGGAATAATGATCGAGACCTTGTGAAATCTAGTGAGGCAAATATACGAAACATAGCACCACTAGAATTTCGACATTTGCATGACCTTGACATATTTTCATACTTTGTTCGGGGAACAAAGCTTAAGTGTGGGGTGTTGATCAGTCGAGTTTTCGACTGATTTATGGCCCTCCTTCACTATAGTTTTGGGTCGTTTTCGACATTATTTTGATGTCATTTGACCTCTATCTCGACATTTCAGGTAGAAAACAAGTCTCCCCTATGGTCAAGGCCTAAATATCAAGATTGGTTGAAAAATAGAAGTTTCGGCGCAAAATAGGGAGTTTCGGGGCAAAAGCGAGCAGATTGACCTTTGCGACTTGTTTTGAACGCCCAGGGCGCATACGGTGTCTAAATTGGTTGATTCAAAGCTCGTTTCAAATCTCATGCAAAGGGCTACAACTCTCCAGTTGACGCCAAGACCAAATTATGACGGGACGACCACCAAAAAGGCCCAAGTCGGTCTACTGAGAAGTCCTGTCGACCGACTGTTTAAATGTCCAGATTGCACTGAGTTCTCGCCCACTTCAATCGATCGACTGGACTGCTATAGTACCGGAAATTTTAGTTTCGGAGCTATAAATAGAAGGAGAGGTTTTTGACCAAAGGGTGGAGGTTTTTTGGGGAGAATTGGATCAAGAAAAGAGGTTCAATCAAGGTCATCAATCAACCAAAGATCCAACCAAGGAGAAGAAGAGAAGATCAAAGGGAGATTCTACTTCCTCTACATCTTTTCCATTCTCTTTTGTTGTATGCTTGAAACCCTACTCACACCATGTTGTCTTACATGATGTGTGAGTTGTGATCTTGTGTTTTGAGGGTCTTATGACTCTCCTTGGTACTCTTTGATCACATATATACATTGATATTCATATGGATGATTGTTGATTTTCTCTTGTGTTATGAATGTTATGCACCCTAGGTGTTTGCTAAAATGCCTAAGTGACAACTTAGACTAAGACTTGAACCTATGCATTGGAAAAGCTTGTGGATAGTTCTAGGATGGAGAAAATGATCATATCTTAAACATGAAAGTGAACCTTATGATATGATGCATTGACTAAGGATTGAATGTTTAATTCATTGGAGTTGGTCAATTAGCAAATCATCAATTAATCCCATTAAATGGTGTCAAATTCATGTTCACTATGCTCTTTATACATGTCATGCTACTAAGTATTTGATGAAATGCCTAAGTAACTTGTTGAATCTTAAAACTAGACTTAAGAATCGAACGACCTTAGGGATAGTTTGGATGTAGTGAATATGATCATTTCTAAGGATATGAAGTGAACTAGGTTCAACACTATTTGACTACCTTGAAATGTTTGAATTTCATGTATGTGATCATTGGGAAATTGCCAAGGAGGGGAGTAACCCCTCGAAACACATCTTACTTATCTTTTATCCTCAATTACTCGCCACATAGGATTTAGAATATACAAACCCTTATACATTTTGGTTTAGAATAGACGAACGGAAACATAATCTTACATAGTGCATGTGCTTGGCTTGCTCCTCTTGGTTCGACCCGGTACTTTACCGGTTGATCTATAAACGCTTTGACCTACTACATTCGATCCTCTCTTCATTGATACTATTCTAGAGATGAAAAAGAATAGTTCGTCAAACCTCTACTGGAACAGCTTCTTTACTGACTTCTTTCTCATACACCTCTTCCTCTTCAGAAGTCGTCTCTGCATCATCTGGTGCTTCTCCTTCTTGATCAGCGTTGATCCCTTTGCCAGTTCACGAGCTATTTCATATATGTCCTCATATACCTTGTTCAGGTCTTCATCAGTCTCCAAGTGATTAGTTTCCAGAACTTCAGTATGATCAATTAACAGGCATGTCATCTACGACATCCTTCTTTTCTGACTCAGTAGGTGGGTCAGTTTCTTGATTGGCACCATCACCTTCCTCTTCAACAGGAATATTCACTTGCTCCTTGACCTTTTCTGAGTCTTCACCTACATCCTTAGTGGTTTCATCAATATGTACACTTCTTTCACCTGTAATAGCAGCTTCACTCTCAGAATATGACATTACCACCATTCTTCCTCTAATCACGCAATATAGAGCAATAAACTGCTTTGATGAACCACCCTTGTGAGCCACAATCTTTCTACGCAATCCTCTCGGCTTAAACATGTATCCGGTGACAGCACGAAGCTTCTCCTTCAATCTTGGTGCCTCTTTCCCCACTCAGCTTCAATAACTTCTACCCCTTTCGGAATATCAACCACTACTTCCTTACCCTTTATCAACAATTTTGTTTCCTAAACCGTCTCCTTCACACCCTTATCGGATTTCAAACTTAAAGAACTAGGAATTGAATTCATATTTTGAGTGTTAGGATTTACCTCCTTGAGCGTTTGTTTAGCCAACAACCGGTTCTCCTTCTAAATATCCTTGCTCACTCCAATTGTTGCTTGTTTAGAGTTCGGACGGGAAATCTTTATAGGAGCTTCCTTTAATTTTAGAGCCTCAACAATCGCTGCTTTCGGCTTAATTAATTTCTCAATCAACACTCTCTTAGTCATATCACGGTTAGTTGTTCCTTCTTTTGTCGCCGTTTTCCTCGCAGTTGTTGATTTCTTGGACATGCGGGTGTTCACCATTGTTTGTGCTTGAGATTGGGAGCTAGGGTTTTGAACTAGCAAGGACGAACAAGAGTAGATTTTTTTTATTTTTGAATCTTCTGCCTTCTGGTCTTCTCAACGTTTATCTCGCGGTCTCCCAAGGATACGTCACTCAGCAAATTTGGTCTAATTAATCGTTCCTTCTTGGTGCCTCGAACAACTCTCAACTTTACTTCCTTGCACGCTTAACTTGAATAACTTTAAATTTAACTCGAAAACTTACCAATTATCTTTTCTTCTATGTTCCAGCTCTCTTCTTCAAGAGGTCAGCCCAACTATTCTTCTGTGTTCGGCTTCTGGCTGACTGATGGACCATAATTATACGAATCAAAAACACAGTTAAACCCACTAAATTAGACTGTTTGTCTATTTAACTTTTGCTTGTTAGTTCCGATATTTATCTACAGGGTATTTTGGAGCTTAGAGAGAATACACGCTAGTGAGAGGATTTTACGTAGAAAAGATGTTACGAGTCATTCCAAGGTCTCGATCAGACGCTGACTAAAGAAATCTCAAGGATCCTGACATTGAATCACTCCAAACAAATCAAACCGAAGAGGAATCAAAGTCATCCCGGGGCCAAAATACACCGATAGTTTTGTGAAACCGTCACAAAAACGTCACAAAACTCCACAATTGCCCAAGATGACCGATGGCTTTTGGTTGGAGGTGACCAAGGGAGCAAACTCTCCCCATTTGGTGACCCATAACCGGCGGCTATTACCCTCTTCTCCTCCTCCATGGATGAAAGCCATGTGCTTTCATCCTCACCCTCCATTTCTCCTCCCTTAGCCTATAAATACATACCCATCCCCTCTCATTTGTATCATCCAACATCCCATTCACAACACAAAATCACTTATCTCTCTAAGTTTGGCAATTTGTAAGTTTGGTTTTGAAATAATACTCATGTTGGTTCTTGAGTATTATAACGGTTTTAGAGAATACTCCTGTTGGTTCTTGAGTATTCCCCTTTACTTACTGTCTTTCAAAAACCCCCGAGTATTTAGCTATGGTATCCACCTCTATGGATATTCGTAGCTAAACTCTTCATTCGGTTGAAGGGGTGTACTTGTATCATAAAATGTTTTAGACTTTGCTTTAGTGTTTTTTCTCTGTATTCAAAACTTGTTCTATGTGCCATAAATTAGGCCAGAACTTTCAAGGTTGAGTGGATGCTTGGAATGGCAAAGCTCTTCAGTGGAAGTTCGTAAACATACTCGGATAAGTGGATGCTTGGAATGGCAAAGCTTATCTGAGGAGTTTGACCTCTCTCAAACACCATTTGATTGCTCGGGAATGACTAATCAAATGGATGCACACAGGCTAATATACCTTGGAATGGGGTATTAGTCTAAGTAGAACAAGGGCTCTACGTTTTTTGCAAAAGTCTAGACAGTGTGTGCAAATCGAGTGCTTGGAATGGCCTTGATACACTTTCGAACATTTTTGCAAAAGACTAGACAGTGTGGCAAATCGAGTGCTTGGAATGGCCTTGATGCACGTTTGAATACTTATAAAGATCACTAAAGGTCAATGATAAACAGGCTATGATACAAGGCCCCCGAAATCGAATGTTTTCTTTGAAATCAAACCACTCCTGCACTTACTTTCTTAGTATAACTGCCGTAATCAACTGCTCACCTTCCGGAGGACTTGCCAATCACGCATCACCCGCTGTAAGTCTTCTTTGTATTTCAGTATTTAATTTTCTGTCATTTACTTTTCCGCACTAAAACCAAAACCAACCAACCAGTCACTTGCTTTTCCGCGCTAAAATCTCAATCAACCTTAAAACACGCTCCCTCGCTGTATAATTCACCTCAAAGAGCAACTATCCCCCTAATTCCTTTGGGTTCGACCCCTACTTACCACTTGCTACCCAGTAGTGTAGTCGCGAGTAGCGGACTATAAATTTATTTGTACATTTGCTCTGACGACAAGCATCTGTCAAATTGGCGCCGTTGCCGGGGAATTAGCAAATAGATAGTTGTTCTTTTTTCTGTTATACATAATTCGCCATGTCTTACTACTACGGAATGGAACCTTGGAACAATAAGGAGTTTTCCCCACCATCCTTTGAACTTGAAATCCGCGAGAAGATCAACAACATAAAGCAATCCCGGGACGACACATTGGACGAGTACTTATGGTACTTCGATTCCATTGTGACGAGCTGCCCGCACCATGGATTCACCAACTTCGATCTTCAAATAAAATTTCTCTGTGGGATGTTGCCACATGAGTGGAAGTGGCTAAATGATGCTACAGAGGGAGTCTCGGTGAGTAACTTGGACACGGATGAGCTTTGGAAATTAATAAATGATTTGGCCACAAGGTCAAGACCAAGACAAGATCAGGCCGAGCCACTCGAGGACGGTATGACGGAGCTGGCATCTAGCAACCAGTAGTTGGCCAACACAATATACCAAATCAGGGCCAAAACTAAATTATGGGCGACAGAAAAGGAGCTGGCAGCTAGCACCCAACAATTGGCCGCAAACATGCAGCAATTGAGTGCCGCGATGCACCAATTCACGGCCGAAACTGAATCATGGGCAATAGAAAGGGCGGCTGAACCCGAGGAGCCGACTGAGGATGAGGACCAGCGAATGACCGAAGAAGAACCAGCCAAATCAGGCCCGGTCCTTATCACCAATCCATCCGAGGAAATCACAGTCCTAACTGCCGAGCCTACAGAAGTCCCGGACCTCATTGCCGAACTGTCCGAGAAAGACATGGTCCTCACTGTCGGAGCACCTGGAACAGACCCAGTCCTCATGGTCGAAGTGCCTCAACTTAACCCTTCGTGTTTCATGCCGATCATAGCCACCGAAGATCATATAATCAATAATGATGAGGTGCAAGGGGAGTTAGAGGAGGAGCATGAGCCAAAAAAGCCGACAAAGGAACTCTCACTCATCACAAGCCAAGGAAAACTGCCTGAAAACTCACTCGTTCCAAGACAATCATCCATCACTGCCACAATGAAGAGGATTGGCAGAGGCGCGTGCTCAATGTCGCCTACATTTAATGGCACAAAACCAAATTTCCAAACTCGCAAAGGTGTCAACTATTCAAACATGAAGAAGCGACAAAGGCATGGGCCGAAGGAATGGAAACCCGGAAGGAGTAACAAGCAAGCACGACTCACTGGACCAGCAGCTATGGTCAAAGAGGCCTCACCCTCTCGGAGCAAAAGTGCAGCCGAGAAGAAATTCGACCTCAAGCACCCATGGGATCCCTACTTATGATCCAGGAATGAGGTATCGTCGAGCAAACGACGTTAAACAAATGCACTGGTCGGGAGGTAACCCGACACCTATCTTACTTTCAGTACTTTTATTTTCTGTCATTTAGTTTTTTCCAATAAAGTCGCTCTTACCCACTTGGTGCATAGAATGAAATGGCTATGTCATTTCCTTCTAATAATTGTCTGCTTGCATGGCTTTTGAACTAAGTCTTGCTGAAAGGCACGCCTTCGTTCAAAAGTGTGGGGTGAGAACCGCCTGTGTACATAACATGTTTTCTTTTCCTTTTCCTTTAATATTATCTTTTTGAAAATATGAACTTGAGAATGTGAAAAAGATAGATCATAATTCATGCAGTAACCTTGTGAAAATTCAACTATTTAAAAACTTAGAATGTAACTTCTCATTTGTCCCTTTGTGCTGAGATAAACTAGGGATGTGGAGTTGACATAAATTGCCCTAGAGAGGCTTGGCAAGCATTCAAAGGATCGAATCAAACTATATGGTTTTCGAAGTCAGTGGAGGCTGCACTTCGGGTTTCAGTGAAGATTGAAGTCATCTCCGCCATGCAGTGTTTATGCAAAAAGAAAAGAAAAGGCGAGGACGGGAATCAGACCGTCCTCTCTCTAGTCAAAATAGCCGAGAAAATAGATGAGCGACCCTCATCTTGACCCGCGCGAAACGACAGCGATGAGAGGAGCGGGGAGGTATTTCCATATGCTCGCGGGCGATGATTGGACCTCCCAAAAAGGCTTGAGAAAATGGACTAGCAAGTCACAAAGAAGCAAAAGCTCGAAGAAGCAAATCAAGAGGCCAAAGGCCCAAAATTGTGAAGGTTTTAACCGAACAAAAAGTGAAGAACTCAAAGAGTCAAATCAACGGCCAAAGGCCAATTCACTACAAAAGCAGTCCCTCGCCAAAAAGAAATAAAAAAGACCAAACCATTGAAACCCGAACCAAATCACGTGCTAGAGAAAGCTACAAGAAAACCATATAGTACGAGACGATCCCGAGATTGCAGTCCAGGAGCCTAAACAGGGCTATCTCCCGAAACATCCAAAATACTTTGCATCTCAGCACGGAGGTACAAGTATCAAGTTTCTTCTATTTATTTACGCAGTTTAATTTGGTAATAAGTAGTAATGCATGAATTAGGATAAGTCTAGTCCCACAGCCTAACTTTCATATTTTAAAAGCTTACTTAGTGCCGCCCTTTAAAAGCATTGTTCGGGACGAACAACTAAAAGTGTGGGGTGATCTGATGGACCATAATTATACGAATCAAAAACACAGTTAAACCCACTAAATTAGACTGTTTGTCTATTTAGCTTTTGCTTGTTAGTTCCGATATTTATCTACAGGTTATTTTGGAGCTTAGAGAGAATACACGCTAAGGAGAGGATTTTACGCAGAAAAGATGTTACGAGTCATTCCAAGGTCTTGATCAGACGCTGACTGAAGAAATCTCAAGGATCCTGACTTTGAATCACTCCAAACAAATCAAACCGAAGAGGAATCAAAGTCATCCCGGGGCCAAAATACACCGATAGTTTTGTGAAACCGTCACCAAAACGTCACAAAACTCCACAATTGCCCAAGATGACCGATGGCTTTTGGTTGGAGGTGACCATGGGAGCAAACTCTCCCCATTTGGTGACCCATAACCGGCGGCTATTACCCTCTTCTCCTCCTCCATGGATGAAAGCCATGTGCTTTCATCCTCACCCTCCATTTCTCCTCCCTTAGCCTATAAATACATACCCATCCCCTCTCATTTGTATCATCCAACATCCCATTCACAACACAAAATCACTTATCTCTCTAAGTTTGGCAATTTGTAAGTTTGGTTTTGAAATAATACTCATGTTGGTTCTTGAGTATTATAACGGTTTTAGAGAATACTCCTGTTGGTTCTTGAGTATTCCCCTTTACTTACTGTCTTTCAAAAACCCCCGAGTATTTAGCTATGGTATCCACCTCTATGGATATTCGTAGCTAAACTCTTCATTCGGTTGAAGGGGTGTACTTGTATCATAAAATGTTTTAGACTTTGCTTTAGTGTTTTTTCTCTGTATTCAAAACTTGTTCTATGTACCATATATTAGGCCAGAACTTTCAAGGTTGAGTGGATGCTTGGAATGGCAAAGCTCTTCCGTGGAAGTTCGTAAACATACTCGGATAAGTGGATGCTTGGAATGGCAAAGCTTATCTGAGGAGTTTGACCTCTCTCAAACACCATTTGATTGCTCGGGAATGACTGATCAAATGGATGCACACAGGCTAATATACCTTGGAATGGGGTATTAGTCTAAGTAGAACAAGGGCTCTACGTTTTTTGCAAAAGTCTAGACAGTGTGTGCAAATCGAGTGCTTGGAATGGCCTTGATACACTTTCGAACATTTTTGCAAAAGACTAGACAGTGTGGCAAATCGAGTGCTTGGAATGGCCTTGATGCACGTTTGAATACTTAGAAAGATCACTAAAGGTCAATGATAAACAGGCTATGATACAAGGCCCCCGAAATCGAATGTTTTCTTTGAAATCAAACCACTCCTGCACTTACTTTCTTAGTATAACTGCCGTAATCAACTGCTCACCTTCCGGAGGACTTGCCAATCACGCATCACCCGCTGTAAGTCTTCTTTGTATTTCAGTATTTAATTTTCTGTCATTTACTTTTCCGCACTAAAACCAAAACCAAACAACCAGTCACTTACTTTTCCGCGCTAAAATCTCAATCAACCTTAAAACACGCTCCCTCGCTGTATAAATCACCTCAAAGAGCAACTATCCCCCTAATTCCTTTGGGTTCGACCCCTACTTACCACTTGCTACCCAGTAGTGTAGTCGCGAGTAGCGGACTATAAATTTATTTGTACATTTGCTCTGACGACAAGCATCTGTCAAATTGGCGCCGTTGCCGGGGAATTAGCAAATGGATAGTTGTTCTTTTTTCTGTTATACATAATTCTCCATGTCTTACTACTACGGAATGGAACCTTGGAACAATAAGGAGTTTTCCCCACCATCATTTGAACTTGAAATCCGCGAGAAGATCAACAACATAAAGCAATCCCGGGACGACACATTGGACGAGTACTTATGGTACTTCGATTCCATTGTGACGAGCTGCCCGCACCATGGATTCACCAACTTCGATCTTCAAATAAAATTTCTCTGTGGGATGTTGCCACATGAGTGGAAGTGGCTAAATGGTGCTACAGAGGGAGGCTCGGTGAGTAACTTGGACACGGATGAGCTTTGGAAATTAATAAATGATTTGGCCGCAAGGTCAAGACCAAGACAAGATCAGGCCGAGCCACTCGAGGACGGTATGACGGAGCTGGCATCTAGCAACCAGCAGTTGGCCAACACAATAGACCAAATCAGGGCCAAAACTAAATTATGGGCGGCAGAAAAGGAGCTGGCAGCTAGCACCCAACAATTGGCCGCAAACATGCAGCAATTGAGTGCCGCGATGCACCAATTCACGGCCGAAACTGAATCATGGGCAATAGAAAGGGCGGCTGAACCCGAGGAGCCGACTGAGGATGAGGACCAGCGAATGACCGAAGAAGAACCAGCCAAATCAGGCCCGGTCCTTATCACCAATCCATCCGAGGAAATCACAGTCCTCACTGCCGAGCCTACAGAAGTCCCGGACCTCATTGCCGAACTGTCCGAGAAAGACATGGTCCTCACTGTCGGAGCACCTGGAACAGACCCAGTCCTCATGGTCGAAGTGCCTCAACTTAACCCTTCGTGTTTCATGCCGATCATAGCCACCGAAGATCATATAATCAATAATGATGAGGTGCAAGGGGAGTTAGAGGAGGAGCATGAGCCAAAAAAGCCGACAAAGGAACTCTCACTCATCACAAGCCAAGGAAAACTGCCTGAAAACTCACTCGTTCCAAGACAATCATCCATCACTGCCACAATGAAGAGGATTGGCAGAGGCGCGTGCTCAATGTCGCCTACATTTAATGGCACAAAACCAAATTTCCAAACTCGCAAAGGTGCCAACTATTCAAACATGAAGAAGCGACAAAGGCATGGGCCGAAGGAATGGAAACCCGGAAGGAGTAACAAGCAAGCACGACTCACTGGACCAGCAGCTATGGTCAAAGAGGCCTCACCCTCTCGGAGCAAAAGGGCAGCCGAGAAGAAATTCGACCTCAAGCACCCATGGGATCCCTACTTATGATCCAGGAATGAGGTATCGTCGAGCAAACGACGTTAAACAAATGCACTGGTCGGGAGGTAACCCGACACCTATCTTACTTTCAGTACTTTTATTTTCTGTCATTTAGTACTTTTATTCTCTGTACTGGTTCTCGGACATTTTCTTGGACGCGGCCCCGTTGGGTTTCTTGGTCCTAGGTCGAGACTTCTTTAGGCGCGGCTGAGGTCCTCAGTCCATGGGATGGCCAGAATAGACTTGCGACCCTCTTTTAGCGTTAATTCCCCTTTTAAAGCTTGTTTCTTCCATAAACCCCAAATTCACCTGAAATACAAAACGACCTTAACAAGTAAATGTTCAAAGGATAAAGTGTCGTTTTTGGTGGGTTTAGTTGACTCGATGAGTCGTATAAATACGGCCCATCACCAACCAATCAAGTCGCTCGACCAGACGGGCGAATCTGGCAAATCTGGCTCGACCAAAGTATTTGAAATGCCCAATAACTCGGACAATCTCACTTGCCAGACAAAACGCCCGAGTGGAACCAGCTCAAGCTCCTAGCTCAAATTGCGGCTAACCCTTGTGAAGAGGAAAGCTCCAACACTTACCACTTGGCACCAACTAGCTCAAATTGCGGCTAGCTTAAGGATGAAGGAAGCCTCTAAAAGGTTTACACTTGGCACCAACAAGCTCAAATTGCGGCTAGCTTAAGGATGAAGGAATCCCCTAAAAGGTTTACACTAGGCACTAGCTAGCTTAAAAACGGCTAGCCTATTGGGAGCCTTCCTTCTCCATGAAGTAACCGCCCATCCTTGCCTATAAATAGAAGGACTTAGAGTGACACAAGGAGAGGAAGTTTTGGGACGAAAATCCTTGTACCACCAAAGCTTGTAACACTTACACTTGAATCAAAAGCTCCAACTTCTCTCTACTTTGATCTTGTTACTTTTCGCATTTACCTTCTTGTACTTATTTTCATTCCAAAATCCTTTGTTTTCTCTAGCTATGGTATTCCCTTCAATGGATACTAGTAGCTAAAGCTCATATTCGGTATAGGGTTTCAATCCTTGTGCCGACTTCTTGAGACTTGAGTTCTTAATGCCTTTTACATTTCTCTAGTCCTCAAGTTTATTTCAAGGGTCATTCGGCAAGGCTAAGTGGATGTTTTGCCACAAAGCTTAGCCGAGCTAAATGATCCCTATAGTCAATATTTACTGGATGCTTTGCGGCAAAGGTAGATAGTGACACCTAGTTTGAGCAACGCCTTTGCCGGGTTGTTCGTTCTAGTAGAGGACTAGAAGCTCTAAGCTTGTCAAGCTTGTTGTGGAGTACCACCTTTGTCGGGGTACTAGGGAATTCACCTTTGTCGGGGCAACCACATGACACCTTCACAAGTTGAGTGTGTGGAATACCACCTTTGTCGAGGTATTTGGGTTATCACCTTTGTCGGGATAATCACACATAGAAATGTAAAAGAGATCACTAGAAGTCTATGATGGAAGTATCACAAGTTGAGACCCTAGACTGAATATTTCTCTCACAAATTTACCTTTCAATTTTCATGCTCGCACTTTACTTTCTCGCACACTTACTTTTCTTGCACATTTACTTTTCTCGCACATTTACTTTCTCGCAATTTATTTTCTCGCACTTTCCTTTCCTCGCACTTACTTTCAGTCATTTACATTCCAAGCACTTACTTTCATGTCCTAAAAACCTCAACAAACCCCCAATCGTTTTTACTTTATTTTCTTTCTTTTTCAAAGAACAACTAGATCCAACCAAACTCCCTTGGGTTCGACCCCTACTTACCGCTCTACTAATCAATAGTGAGCCACGAGTAGTGGAAATATAAATTGTAAATTTGCGGGTCACAACGAAAGCCCGTCAGCCGTACAAGGCCTTCTTCTGACGGTACACATGTAAGGGTGATGTGGATCTTTGCATCCCCCGGGTTGACCCACGTATAGCTCTTCATTCAGCTATCCGTTCAAGAACCACGTACAAGGCCTTCTTCAGACGGTACACATTTAAGGGTGCAAACATTTCATTAAAGTCCATTCCTTCAATCAGCGCATATCCTTATGCAATCAATATGGCTTTGTTTATTGTCATATTTCCCTTCACATCTAACTTGTTCTTGAAGATCCACTTAGTTCCAATGACATTGACTATGTCAGGTCGGGGAACAAGATCCCACACATCATTCCTTGTGAATTCAGCAAGCTCTTCATGCATGGCCATCACCCAGTATTCATCAAGTATCGCCTCTTTAATTTTCTTCGGATCCACAGTGGATAAGAAAAATGATCTAGCAGAGAGGTCTCGATAGTTAACTTCCTCTCCACGAGTGTGTATCCCTTCAGTTGGGTCACCAGTAACCTCAGTTATAGGATACTTCTTTTCGACTCTCTGTGAAGGTTGAAGCAATGGCGCAGGAGTTCTCGACGCTTCAGAGTGGTGTCTTCTCTTTCCTAGTCAAATTCTCAACTACCCTCATCTCCAGCTTGTACTCTTTCTGGAACAGCTTCTTGCTCAGCCTGTGGAAGTGAGATGTGATTGTCAGACTGTGTTCCACCACTTGCTTCATCATCGCCCGCGCTTGACTCGACCTCATCCTTCACAGTCACATTGATCGACTCCATCAAAACCAATACGTTTGTTATATACTCGATAAACACGGCTGGTTGTGGATTATCTAAGAAAAATACCTTCATCGCTCTTCAAATCAAGATTCTGCCTGTACTCGTGATCATTCGGGGTATAGCACACACGCCCAAATATTGAAAATATTTCACAGTCGGTTGCTTGCCTCTCCATAGCTCATATCATGTCTTCTACGTTCCTTTTGAACAGTTACCCTATTTAGGATGTAACAGACAGTGTTCATAACTTCTTACCAGAACTTTAGTGGCACCTTCTTGGCATGTAGCATCACTCGAGCCATCTCCTTAATGGTGCAATTCTTCCGCTCTATTACTCTGTTCTGCCGCGGGATAATGGGTGATGCATATTGATGTTAGATGCCGTGCTGAGCACAGAAGTCAGAGAAAGCACTATTATCAAATTCTTGACCATGATCGCTTTGTATTGCCACTAGTCGCTCTCCTACTGTCTTCTCGTTTTCTTTTGAGCTGGGTGCACAGCTGAACAAAGGCTTGAACAGCATTTGATTTTTCACATAGGAAGCTCGTCCAGGTAAATCGTGAAAAATCATCTACGCACACCAGAACATACCTCTTAGCACCAAAGCTCTTTGCTTGCATTGGCCCCATCAAATCCATATGAACGAGTTCTAGAGGTCTCTTGGTGTTGATTTGATTTGTTCCTTTGTGAGCAGCCTTCGTTTCTTTTTGGGACCCAAAAATGAAAGTCCCCCTAAATGATGCATAGAGTGCAGCGGAATCCAAAGATGGTGTGAAAAGTGGGTTTATGATAGAAAAGTGGAAAGAACAAGTGGCAATGACGCTACAATAAGAGATAATGCTCGAATAACCCCCTTGTAGCGAGGAATAATCGAGCCCAAGGCGAAGCCCATTGAACTACAACTAAGATGACCAAGAGAAGAATCTTCAATCAGATTTCTTGATGTAGAAATGAACTGTCTTGTCCTCCTTTGATAGCAGCCTTGATTCGAATTTGAATTAAGAGTAACCGACGCGCATTTAAGGACCCTCATCAAAGAGATCCTTCAAGCCCCTTCCAATCATTAACCGCTAGCCATTAATGCGCATATTGATGCCCTGATATTTGAATTCAAACTGAGGGGGCAGATCTGAATGACCCCATGATGGGCCAAAATCTTATCTTTTCTCGGGTGGGCTTCGGATGGCTTAAAGTTCAACAATTGTACTCCGAAAATGGAACCAAGGACTATCTGGTCCGCTCTTTTTGGGTTTCCTGAAAGTTGCTGGTCAGCATTTGTGCCTTGATGGGCGAAGTTATAACATTACTCCCCTCCCAAAGAGCGACCTTGCCTTCAAGGTCGAAATCGGGGAACTGCTCGTCCATGTAGTCTATGGGCTCCCAAGTAGCGCCTTCTTTGGGCATTCGAGTCCATTTGATCAGAATCTCCCACTGGACGACTTCCTCACGGACCCCTCGAACGGCCTCAGGTTCATAGGTGGTTCTTTTGCCCGGGAACCACTTTATTTGCCTCACTTGGTTTGGCTTCGGTGGTACCTTGGCTAACTTAAGTTGCGAGACATGAAATATCGGGTGGATCAGTGACTCGTTGGGCATATTTAAGCAGTGGACCACCAGTCCAATGTGCTTTTCCACTTCATAGGGCCCATAGTACTTAGGCGCTAGCTTGTAGGGCCACCGAGATTTGCCTACCAGGTTGTAAGCGCACATACACAAAGTCACCAACTTTGTAGCTTACGTCCCTTCTGAGATTTGCGGAGGTTGTCTTTGAGTTCTTTCTCGCAATCCAGTAATGTACGCTCCACATGTTGCAAGGGGCAAGATCCAACTTCGTACGGTACCAACTTTGGGGGATCTCGCCTCTAAAGAACTAGGAAAGGAGATGTCTTTGTGGCAGTGTGATGTGAGATGTTGTACCAATACTCTGCCAACGACAACAGCTTCACCCACTTTCTAGGTTTGTTTCTTGTGAAGTATAGCAAGTAGGTCCCTATACTCCGATTAATAATCTCCATTTGACCATCGGTTTGTGGGTGATATGCAGAGCTCCTCCTGAAGCTTGTCCCTAGTGATTTGAATAACTTTTTCCAAAAGTGACTAAGGAAAATGGGATCTCGATCAGATATGAGTACCTCGGGGACCCCATGTAGGTGGATTATTTCCCTGATGAAAACTTGAGCAACAGTCTATGTCGTGTAGGGGTGGCTTAGGAGGTGAAATGAGCGTACTTACACAGTCGGTCCACCACCTCTAAGATGACTCAATATCTGTCAGCTTTGGGCATCCCTTTAATAAAGTTCATGGTGACTTTTGCCCAGACTTGCTCGGTTAACTTCAGCCATTGTAAAAGCCCATGTAGTAGCCTTGAAATCTGGCCAGAGGAACGAGGAAAAACAAAACGACATTTGTATAGTAAAAGTGATCAAACTAAGGTATAGCTTGTGTCGCCTTGCGCCAATGCGTCCCTCATATGTTGCAGCTCCGTGCTTTAGTTAACTTTGTGTAGGGCCTCCCAGTCAAGAATAGAAGGCACTGAAATGCTAACCATTGCGGCTCCTCGTCCAAAGTGTGAAGGACTGCAATAATGAGAGCCTTCGAGTCTAGTGACGTTTGCTGATTTGTGACAATCTTGTTTAGTCAAAAGAATTTAGAGATTTTCGGTAAGATCGGGTCGAACTCAAATGAGCAAGCCAAGCACATGCACTATATAAGATTATGTTTCTATTCAGATATTCTAATTCAAATGTATAAAGGAGTGTGTCTAAATCCTAAATGGCAAGTAATTAGAGTTAAAAGATGAATAAAAGGAGTTTCGAGGGGTTACTCCCCTCCTTGGCATTCCCTAATGATCACATATACAAGAACTAGGCGTTTCATGGTGTCAAATAGTCTAGAACCTAGCTTAGACTAATGTAGACCAATTTTCATGTGAATCTATTCTTAGTCAAGCCTTCTTAACTAGAACCTCACTTCATCGAGATTGTTGGTTCTCTCGATAGCCTTTATAATCCTTGGAACATCTCCCAAGGTGATAAATGCTAGGCATAGAGACCTAGATCACTTCAATTCTATGCATTTACCGTCGTAAACACAAGACATGATCATATTCACTGCATCCAAACATTCGCTAAGGTCCATCAATACTTAGGTTAAGTTTTAAGATCAACATGTTACTTAGGCATTTCATCAAACACTTAGTTACATGTCATTTATGAAGGGCTTAGTGATAAGTCGAGATTTCGACTTATTAATAGCCATTTTCACTATAGCTTTTGTTCGCTTCCGATGGTAATTTGATGTCATTTGATCCCTTTTGGTACGTTTCAGGTACAAATCAATATATTCCCAGTGTCAAAGCCATGATACGGAAACCCGGGGAAAAACCGAAGAAGTGAGCAAAAAGCAGTTCAGCCGACCGGCTGGGAAATTCCCCTGTACCAGCCGACCGGCTGGATTGATGATCATGAACTGAAGACACACGTCCAAGTTCAGCCGACCGGCTGGATCCCCACTTCATCTCAGCCGACCGGCTGGACTATGCTCATCATAATCAATGGACACGTCCAAGTTCAGCCGACCGGCTGGATCCCCACTTCATCTCAGCCGACCGGCTGGACTCTGCTCATCATAATCAATGGACACGTCCAAGTTCAGCCGACCGGCTGGATCCCCACTTCATCTCAGCCGACCGGCTGGACTCTGCTCATCATAATCAATGGACACGTCCAAGTTCAGCCGACCGGCTGGATCCCCACTTCATCTCAGCCGACCGGCTGGACTCTGCTCATCATAATCAATGGACACGTCCAAGTTCAGCCGACCGGCTGGATTCCCACTTCATATCAGCCGACCGGCTGAGATCTGCTTCAGTGCATTTTGTACCCGAGGCTATAAATAGAAAGAGGCAATTTTGACCTAGGGATCTGGACTTTTTGGGGAGAAAAGACAAAAGAAAGTGACAAAAAATCAAGGGTTTCAACATCATCTAATCAAGGAGGATTGAAGATCAAGGGAGTTTATTAGGATCATCAATCCTACTCTTTTCCCTCTTCCTTTCTCTTAGATTTTTGCTAAAAACCCACACATCATGTTGTCTTACTTGATGTGTGAGTAGTCCCCCTTGTGTTTTGAGGGTTCTATGAACCTCCTTGGTACTCAATGATCATTGTATACACATTTGAATGGATCTATTGAAGTTGATTTCATTTTACTATGCTCTTCATGTTAGACATGTCTCTAAGTGTTTGATAAAATGCCTAAGTGACATGTTTATGTTAGAACTATGATCTAAGTATTGAAAGAGCTTAGTGATGGTTTGGATGTAGTAAAATTGAACTTAACCAACATTTATGAGAGTAAATGCATGGTGAGAGGTGAACTAGAACTTTATGCATGTGGCATTTATGAGAGTAAATGCTATATAGTGGATCAATACTCTTTAATTAGTGAGATCCTAGCTAAGATGGCTTGACTAGGATTAAACATGCATGGTTTGTTCGATTCTAGTCTAAGCTAGGTTTGAAACCTAACAACTCATAATTAACTAAATTCTTGTATGCATGATCATTGGGAAATTGCCAAGGAGGGGATTAATCCCTCGAAACTCGCTTTTAATTGAATTTAATCCCCTAAAAACCACTTCATTCTTGTTTTGAATCATTGATAACTCAATCACACTTGAATTTTTAGGATTTAGCCGAGTAAGAAAATTTGATAGAACTAGCGTGTAATCCGTTTGCTCCCTTGGGTTCGACACCGGTCTTACCGGTTGAATTACAAATTGTTTTTGACTAATTGCATTGCTAAAAATCTACAACGTAAAAATCTACAACGTCAAAATGGCGCCGTTGCCGGGGAGCAATAGCTAGATTACCCCTAGGAAAATCATTTAGTACTCCGACTATTCCATGGTTTACTTTATTTACTTTGCTACTTGCGATTCTTGAGCATATTCGGTATTCTCACTTGTTTTAATTGTCCTCCTCTTGTAGGGAAATCTTGTTTATGCCACCAAAGACAAAGAAGGTTACTCAAGTTGTGGATAGAGATTTGAATCAACCGATAAGAGAATTCGTTAATCCCTACCCTACAAGGAGTAAAACAACGAAAGACAAGGGAACAACATCGAACCCTCAAGGAAACCAAGAGACCATCACTCAAAGCATGGGAGATAGAGATAATAGACTCCCTCCTCCACCTCCCCCACCCCTAGGTTACCTACCACAAGTCCCTCAAGCTAGAAGGGTTCTCAAGGATTATGCTACTCCTACGGCCTATGGATATCGTTCCCCAATCCTCGTACCGACGGTTGATAACCGAGATTTTGACTTGAAGACGTCCACTATTCAAATGGTTCAATCTAACCAATTCTCGGGGAGGGACAATGAAGATCCAAACTCTCACTTGACAACATTTCTTGAGGTGTGTAACACCTTCAAGATCAATGGGTTCTCGGAAGACGCTAAGCTCCTAAGGCTCTTCCCCTTCTCCCTCACGGGGAGAGCAAAGGATTGGTTGAGGAGTCAAACTCCCGATAGCTTCACGACTTGGGAGGAGCTCGCCGTGGCTTTCTTAAACAAATACTTCCCTCCTTCCAAGACGGCCTACTATAGGAGTCAAATTACAAATTTCTCACAATTGGATGGGGAAAACCTCTATGAAGCGTGGGAGAGATACAAAGAATACCAAAGGCTTTGCCCCCACCACAACCTCGATGATCTCCAAGTTTTCCACACCTTCTACCACGGTGTCGATGGTGCCTCTCGACTTGCACTTGACACCGCCTCGGGCGGAGCTATTATGGAACTAGAACCGCATGAAGGATATGCGGTGATAGAGAAAATCACGAAAAACTACTTCATGTGGGGAAGTGAAAGAGGAAACCCAAGAAGGAGACATGAAAGGCATGAGGTGAAAGCGGTGAGCACAAGCGACTATGATGCTTTGAGGAAGGACTTTGATAGCCTCTCGGATGAAGTCTTCAAGTTGAAACACCCGGAAAGAGAATCTTCGACAAAGCAAGGGTGTGATATTTGTGAGGTCTACGAGCATGAGACCGTTTCTTGCCCTTTGGTTCAAAGGGATGTGCAAGGCTATGGAGAAGTGAATTTTGTGGGAGGAAACCAAGGAAGAGACTATGGAGGGAATGCCAATCAAGGGCAAAGCTCTCAAGCCAACTATACTACACCAAAGTTCTCTTCGGGATGGAGAAATCACCCCAACTTCTCCTACAAGACCACTAACCCCACTCGCCCCGACTTTGGACCCACACCTCCCGGATTTGGTCCTAAGCCTACTCAACCGAATCAAGCGTTCCAACCTAGGAACCAATATCAAAGTCAAGGACCGGCTTTGCTTCAAAGGAATCAAAACCAAGGGCAACAATACCAAGCTCAAGCTCAAAGGCCTTTCCAACAAGTTGAAGCTCCCCCACAACCTTCTAATGAACTATCCGGTGTTGAGGCAATGTTTGCAAAGCTCTTAGCAAACCAAAATGAGATGAGGCAAGAGTTGAATGAGGTTAAGCAATCGAATCAAAGGCTAGAAATCCACAACAAAATGCTAGAAACTCAAATAGCTCAACAAGCCGAATCCTCTACAAGGGCACAAGGAAAATTACCGGCTAGACCCGAGCAAGGACAAAGGGAGCATTGTAATGCGGTTACTTTGAGAAGCGGGAAAGAGCTAGAGGGAGAGCTACCAAAGAAGAAGAAAGTCTCCTTTGATCTAAGAGGCCAAGCTAGTGCCGAAATTGAAGAGTTAGATGAAGAGGTTCCTAACCCTCAAGTTGAGAAAGAGGGTGAAGTGGAAAAGGAGAAAGACGAACCTAGAGTATACACTCCTCCTATTCCATTTCCCCGAAGGCTAAAGAAGAAGAGCAATGACAAGCAATTCTCCAAGTTTGCCGAGATGATGAGGAAGCTCTATGTCACAATGCCCTTCACCGAGGTAATAACTCAAGCTCCATCTTATGCAAGATTTCTAAAAGATGTTATTACGTGCAGGAGAACAATCGAGGATGTTGACACGGTGTCTCTCAATGGCGAATGTAGTGCCATATTCCAACCGCGCATGCCCCCAAAGCTTGAGGATCCCGGTAGCTTCTCCATTTCATGCTTTATTAATGATATTAAGATTGAACGTGCTATGTGTGATTTGGGTGCAAGTATATCGTTGATGCCTTATTCTTTGTGCAAAAAGTTGAATATGGGTGAGCCTAAACCAACTAACATGATTCTAAGGCTCGCGGACCGCTCCTCAAGATTCCCTAGGGGGGTTCTTAAGGATGTCCCGGTTAGAGTAGGGAATTTCTATATTCCGGGGGATTTTGTGGTGTTAGAGATGGAAGAGGACAATGAAATTCCCATTCTGTTGGGAAGGCCTTTCCTCTACACCGCGGGGGCTATATTTGATACTACTAAGGGGTCAATCACCATAAGAGTAGGAGATGAGGAAATTGAGTTTAATCTTGAAAAGGCACAAAAAGGTCCTAGTCCTACAATGACTTGTAATTATCTTGACCTAGTTGATGCATATGAATTGTATGATGTGCCTAACCTTTACATGAGTGGAATTGACCTTGATAATGAGCTTCCCGACATTGCCAATTGTTGGGCTATCTTGGAGGAAGAAAACGAAGAAGGAACTCTAAGCGACAAAGGTAAGGAGTCTTGTTCGGTAGAGCTTAAAGCTCTACCAACAAGCCTAAGGTATGAGTTCTTAGGCCCAAATTCTAGCTTGCCTATCATTGTGAATGCTTCTTTGAATGATGATGAGACTTCTAAATTGCTTGATGTGGTTAGAAAACACAAGGATGCTATTGGCTACTCTATTGATGATTTGAAGGGAATAAGCCCAAATTTATGCATGCATGAAATCAATTTAGAGAGTGATAGCATGCCATCTAGGGAGAGAGCTAGGAGGTTGAATCCTATTGTTGGGGAAGTAGTCAAAAAGGAAGTTCTTAAATTGCTTGATGCGGGAATCATCTTCCCCGTTGCGGACTCTAAATGGGTGAGCCCCATTCATGTAGTCCCCAAAAAGGGAGGGATGACCGTAGTTAAAAATGAAAAGAATGAACTAATCCCCACAAGAACGGTAACCGGGTGGCGTATGTGTGTGGATTATAGGAAGCTAAACCAAGCCACTAGAAAAGATCACTTTCCCCTCCCTTTCATTGACCAAATGTTGGAAAGACTAGCTAAGCATGACTATTTTTGCTATCTTGATGGATATAGCGGATTTTTCCAAATCCCTATTCATCCACAAGATCAAGAGAAAACCACCTTTACATGTCCCTATGGAACATTTGCCTATCGGCGAATGCCCTTTGGACTATGTAATGCGCCGGGTACCTTTCAACGATGCATGATGGCCATTTTTTCCGAGTTTATTGAAAAGATTATGGAAGTATTCATGGATGACTTTTCTGTTTATGGTTCGTCTTTTGATGATTGTCTAGCTAATTTGGCTAAAGTGTTGAAAAGGTGTATTGAGACGAACCTTGTACTTAATTGGGAAAAATGTCATTTCATGGTGCAGGAGGGGATAGTTCTTGGTCATTTAGTCTCCAAGAGAGGAATTGAGGTGGACAAAGCAAAGATAGAGGTTATGGAAAAATTGCCACCCCCAAAGGACGTGAAAGGCATAAGGAGTTTTCTCGGCCATGCGGGGTTTTATAGGAGATTTATCAAGGATTTCTCGAAGATTGCAAAGCCTTTAACAAACCTTCTATGCAATGACACCAAGTTTCGGTTTGATGAAGAGTGCTTGTTGGCCTTCGAGAAGTTGAAAGAAGCATTGATTTCGGCCCCAATTATCCAACCTCCAAGATGGGACTTGCCCTTTGAGCTTATGTGCGACGCGAGTGATTATGACATTGGGGCGGTTCTTGGGCAAAGGATTGATAAGAGACTCCATGCCATTCATTACACAAGCAAAGTTCTAAATGGAGCCCAATTGAACTACACTACAACCGAGAAGGAGCTTCTTGCTATCGTGTACGCCTTTGACAAGTTTCGCTCATACCTTGTGGGATCGAAGGTTATAATATTCACAGATCATGCGGCGATCAAGTACCTCTTGGCAAAGAAAGACTCCAAGCCAAGATTGATAAGATGGATTCTATTGCTCCAAGAATTTGACATAGAAATCAAAGATAAGAAGGGGGTAGAAAATGTGGTAGCCGACCACCTATCAAGGCTAGAGGGGAATGAAAAGATTGAAGAGGATACTAGGCCCGTGGACGACTCATTTATTGGAGAGCAACTTATGAGAGTTGAGGCGGAGGCCCTCCCATGGTATGCGGACTTCGTAAATTTCGTGGTTTGTGGGATTATTCCTCACGATATGAACCACCATCAAAAGAGGAAGTTCCTATCCGAGACCAAGAGGTACTATTGGGATGAGCCCTATCTATATAGGCTTTGCGCGGATGGTTTATATAGAACTTGCGTCGCCGAAGAAGAAATGAGAGATATTCTTTACCATTGTCACTCTTCCCAATATGGAGGACATGGTAGTGGAGCAAAGACGGCGTCCAAAGTTCTACAAAGCGGTTTTTATTGGCCAACTCTCTTTGGTGACGCTTACGAATTTGTGAAAGCATGCGATCAATGCCAAAGAACGGGAAGCATCTCAAAGAGGCATGAAATGCCCCAACAAAGCATCCTCCCGGTCGAGATATTTGATGTATGGGGCATAGATTATATGGGTCCCTTCCCATCCTCATATGGGAACCAATACATATTGGTCGCGGTTGATTACGTCTCCAAATGGGTTGAGGCCGTCGCTTCCCCTACTTGTGACGCCAAGGTGGTCACCAAGCTCTTCAAGAAGATTATTTTCCCTAGATTTGGAGTTCCAAGGACCGTCATTAGTGATGGCGGTTCACATTTCAAGGAAAAACATTTTGAGGCCTTGCTTCGCAAATATGGAGTTAGTCACAAGGTTGCTACGCCTTATCACCCACAAACTAGTGGGCAAGTGGAAATTTCGAATAGAGAAATCAAGGCAATCTTGGAGAAAACCATGGGAAGCTCAAGGAAGGATTGGTCATCGAAGCTAGATGACGCTTTATGGGCCTATCGTACGGCATTCAAGACCCCTATTGGCATGTCTCCCTATCGCCTTATTTATGGGAAGCCATGCCACTTGCCGGTGGAATTGGAATACAAGGCGATGTGGGCAATTAAGATGTTAAATATGGACTTACAAATGGCGGGAGACCATAGGGTGCTTCAACTCCATGAGTTGGAAGAGATAAGGAATGAAGCCTACGAAAGTGCTAGGATCTATAAAGAAAAGACCAAGAAATGGCACGACAAGAGAATATTTCGTCGTGAATTCAAGAAGGGAGAGAAGGTCTTACTCTTCAATTCTAGGCTCAAGTTATTCCCGGGTAAATTGAGAAGCCGGTGGAGTGGTCCATTTATTGTCCACGAGCCTCACGAGGATGGACACGTAGAATTGCTCAACAACGATGGGACTACCTTCACGGCAAACGGGCAAAGGCTAAAGCATTATAGAGAAGGCGTTCGGGACGAGAAGAATGTGACTCACCATTTGACCGACCCTTAGAGAGCCTCTATCCGCTTGAGGAGGGATCCTAGCTATGGACTCCTCAAGTGTGTTTCTAAGAAGAGATTCGGCTCGGTCTTTGCCAAGACGTTAAACTAGGCACCTCACGGGAGGTACCCGGTTGTGAGTTGTCCATCTCTACACAATTAACCTCACATATGTTTGGCATGCGCGCATTGAACTTTAGATGTGAACTTGGTGCTAGTTTGGCCTACAATGCATGATTAGGTGTGCTTGGTGTGGAATTGTGCTTGCATGAAAACTCTAGACGAGGGTGACGGTTTAAGTGTGGGGTGTGTAATCGTAGCTTGTCCTTTTGTCAAAAATCGTATGAATGCTTGTGATTTATCGGTGATTTGGTTTAAGTGTGGAGTGGGGTTCAAGCTAGAGTGGAAGGATCGTTAAAATCAAAATTCGGAGATCATTGAACCCAGTTTCCAGCCGACCGGCTGAGAAATCACACATATCCAGCCGACCGGCTGACAGAACCTTTGAATATCAATTGACTCGTCAGGTTTCAGCCGATCGGCTGTGAATTGACCCGACCGGCTGGCGTTTTCCATTACAAATAACCCAAATCGTCTGAGTTCAGCCAACCGGCTGAGAACCCAGCCGACCGGCTGGTATCTGCTTATTCAAGCAACCCTTCCATTTCATTTTCATTTCAGCCGAGCACCAAAACCCCAGCCGACCCCGACCCCGGCTCCGACCCCAGCGACCGACCCTCACCGCTCGTCCGCCTCACCCTCACCTCGCCATCGCCCCGCCGTCGCCCTTCCATCACCCAAGCACCGCCCCGTCGCCAACTCCTCCCGCACTTCCATTTTCGATCGAAAGACCTCACGGAGCAGATCTCCTCCGTCCGCCATCCAAATCAACCGGCCGACTGCTCAAACCACTCGAAATCCTCCCGCCTACAAACCCCAAGCTCCAATTTGGATCGAAGAAGCCCTCCGAAAATTGACCCCATTTCTGCCCTAGAAATCGATTTCAGCCGACCGGCTGAGATTCAGTTCCTCCCAGCTGACCGGCTCAGTTCTGTGCTCCCAAAGTACTCAGTTGCTCAGCTCATTTCCACAATGCCTCAAGGTGGTTCAACCTCCAAGTCTAAGGCCAAAGGCAAAGAAATTGCCAAAGAACCGTCAAGGGGCATTCGAATAGAAGAGCCGCACGATAGTGATGGGGATGACATGCCACTCATAACTCGCAAAAGGAAGCAATTGAGAGCTTCACTGAGAGATTCTAGCTCGGACGAGGAAGTGGACTCTCCTCCGCCTTCACCTCCACGCCCTAAGAAGAACACGACTTCGAAGGGAACTCCCTCCTCTACCAAGAAATCAAAGAAGAAGGTCGCGGATCCTCCTACTCATCGAGTGCCATCACCACCACCTATGCCTCGAGAACCCTCACCACCACCAGCCGCTGCTCCCACTACCTCCATTGTGCCCGTCGTGGCAAGAGAGGGGCCATTGACTGGACCACTACCATTCCCCACTCCTTTTCCCTTTTCCGAGCCTATAGCATTCACAAATGCCAAGCACGTGGAGAACTATGAACGCATCAAGGAGAAGGGAAAAGTAGCCGTACCGACCCTCTACCCCGACATGAGTATACTTGGAGATGCGGTGGCAAATGAGGTACGAGCTAAATTGCATTATGTTGGCGTTGAGTATGTGTTCTTTGATGATCCGGGGACCTACCAAAGGGTAGTGGAAGAGTTTTTGTGCTCATTTGCGGAGGGTAGAAATGAGGAAGAACACAAAGTTTGGAGGTTTACATTGGGTGGTCGGGAATTCCAAATCAGGGAGGATATGATTCGGGATTGGCTACATTTCCCAGTTGCTTTCCATAAGCTCAGTCACTTCACCGAGCACCAACAGAGTAGGTTTTGGAAGGAGATCTCGGGACGGCAAGAGTGGTTTGCCCCTTCCTACAACTCTTCAGCGATTACTGCCCCAGTTTGGAAGGTGATCCACCACATTATCGCCATCGGGTTCAATACCCGTAAGGAGCTAGCTCGCTCGGTGTCCTATCCTGACCTTAATTTGATGATGGAAATTGACTTTGGACACACTATTGAGTGGATGGACGTCCTCGCCTCCCGGTTTGAGAGCTTTGTTAGCAAGTCCTCTCGGAACCTTTCTTTGGGAGGAGGCTCCTTCATTACTTTGATCGCCATGGGGTGTAACTTCACCTTCGGCCATGAGGGATGCCCCGAGCCATCTAAGAGAATCCTTGATTTGCCGACTATGAAATCTATGCGCCTACTCAAGGCGGATGGAGTTACTTGGGCGGAGGACAAGAGGCCTCACAAAGGCGAGCTCCTAATTGCAGCGAGGAAGAAGAGAGAAGCCTTCAAAACAAGGAATTACCTCTATTGCCAAGCCAACCTCACTCCATCCCCTCCTTCATCCCCTATCCATTCCCCTCCTCCGGTTGATGAGCACGCGGCACACATTGATGAGGAGTTGCCCCCCGAGGATCCCGCTGTTGAGAGACCCCCCGAGGAGCCCGCTGTCGAGAGACCCCCTCCTGCCACAGATGATTTGACTGCATGGAGAGAGCGAGTCTCCTCTGATATAGCTGATTTGAGGAGCGGGCTGGCCAGTCTTGAGGCCTTCACTAGAGCTGAGGCTATGAGAGCTCGCCAGGAGTCGGAGTGGCTCCGTACTACACTTTTGTCCATGATCAGAGGCGCTCCTCCTTCAGATGATCCAGGGCCTTCTGCTCCTCGTGTCGCCTCTCCCTTATCTGCCACACCATTTACCGATGCTATGGAGGAGGACGACAGAGCCGCCACTAGAGAGACCACTCCGGGAGACGTCGAGGATACATCTTCATCTTCTAGTACATTTTGATCATACTTATATCGATGTTTTGATGCTTTCTTGCTTTGATCATGTACTTGGATGTTAAGTCGCCGTTTGGCGCAATTTTGGATGATGTATGCCATTTTGTGTGATATACTATTGACTTGCCTTTGGTTGTATGCTACATTTTCTATGATATTGACGATGTTTACCATTTATGTTGCTCAATCCACAGGATATATATTTCCATATTATCATCATGCCCATATTCACCGTCTTTATCTACATATTGCAACCAAAAGGTTATTTCTCACTCCCAAGAGTCTTATCACCGGGTCTACAAACGAGGGGAGTTCCTATGCGCCTTTGCCTTTACTTTATCATTCTTTGCGCTTAGAGACTAAGCTTGAATTAAGTGTGGAGTGGTTTGATGCGCATAGTTCACATGATTGCATGCTATACATATCATTTCTAGATGGACACTTGCATGCTTGCACATTATCCCTACATGAGAGTGTTTTTAACCACATAGGCTTGTGACTATCGATTCTAAATCCCTATAAATCACATCTAGCCTACTTTTCCTTTTTTTTATTGGATCTTGAACTTAGAACCGACCTAGTCCCTTGAATGTGTATTCTTGAAAATCAATATCATTGCTATCTCTTGTCTATCTAGTTTTCTAAGCATTTTCGTTGAAATACCTTGGATCAAGTTATAGCAAGCACTTAAAATCTTCGTGAAAAACTTAGACCCTTTGAATGCTCCTTGGTGACTTGAGTTCTCTAACTCGGTGCCTTGCTCATGTTTGATTCCCGCACATTCCATACAATTTTTGAACATATTGTCAAGTTTTAAGTGTGAAGTCAAAAGAGGGCGAAAAATAGGCCCCAACAAAAAAAAAAAAAAAAGTTTTTGTGGTCAAAGAGGGCAAAGCCCCGACTAAAAACTCTCTCAAAGCGCTAGAGAAGTTTTGCTTCAAAAATGATACAAATGCCGGGGGTTAGGAAGAAAAGTTCCCCCTCGAAAGCATTTGTAGGCCAAAGGCCATTTCAAAAAGAAAATAAGAAGCACTTAAAACTTGACTCTATGTTTTCCTCCATTCTTCATTTGTGCGGGATTCATCGTTTGCATTGTGTACTTGTTAGAATGACTTTTGGACGACCCATGTGCTTACACGGGAGTTATCATTTGGTCTATGCTTGTTTATTAAAGAACTCTAGTGTCGAACTCCTCTTCCCTTATGGATTATGGCTTAAGCGCCTAAAACTTGGGAATGAGTTCCATGTCGTGAGCCAATGGACTAGCCCTAGCTAGCATAGGTGAGCGGTTGACACTCTTTTGTGCAAAACTATTAACTTTGCTTCTATTGTATTGCCTTGAAAATGAGTAGAGCTTTGGATGAGACATTTGATAGCTTTTGTATTGATGATCTTGAATGCACAACCTCATAGGATACTAAAATGGTTCAAAAGTTCTTTTGACGATATTTTGATGGTAGTCTTAGTTTGGGGTGAGGGATTGGTCTTGAGAAATCCTCGCTTTGGTTGAGCACTCTTTCATTCATTCTCATGGGATAGGTGCATTTGGGATTTGTGAGTATTCCCTTTTTCTGAAAACTCTCACGAGACTATAACTCGTCCACTAGGGTAGCCTAGGGGTTTAAAGGCTTAATGCATACGCTAAATGCATTCGTAACGCCTACGAAAAGGAGCTAGTTAGGTTGTATATACTTGCATTTACTTTTCAATAACATGTTTAGAAATAATGATCGAGACCTTGTGAAATCTAGTGAGGCAAATATAGGAAAAACATAGCACCACTAGCATTTCGACATTTGCATGACCTTGACATATTTCCATACTTTGTTCGGGACGAACAAAGCTTAAGTGTGGAGTGTTGATAAGTCGAGATTTCGACTTATTAATAGCCATTTTCACTATAGCTTTTGTTCGCTTCCGATGGTAATTTGATGTCATTTGATCCCTTTTGGTACGTTTCAGGTACAAATCAATATATTCCCAGTGTCAAAGCCACGATACGGAAACCCGGGGAAAAACCGAAGAAGTGAGCAAAAAGCAGTTCAGCCGACCGGCTGGGAAATTCCCCTGTACCAGCCGACCGGCTGGATTGATGATCATGAACTGAAGACACACGTCCAAGTTCAGCCGACCGGCTGGATCCCCACTTCATCTCAGCCGACCGGCTGGACTCTGCTCATCATAATCAATGGACACGTCCAAGTTCAGCCGACCGGCTGAATCCCCACTTCATCTCAGCCGACCGGCTGGACTCTGCTCATCATAATCAATGGACACGTCCAAGTTCAGCCGACCGGCTGGATCCCCACTTCATCTCAGCCGACCGGCTGGACTCTGCTCATCATAATCAATGGACACGTCCAAGTTCAGCCGACCGGCTGGATCCCCACTTCATCTCAGCCGACCGGCTGGACTCTGCTCATCATAATCAATGGACACGTCCAAGTTCAGCCGACCGGCTGGATTCCCACTTCATATCAGCCGACCGGCTGAGATCTGCTTCAGTGCATTTTGTACCCGAGGCTATAAATAGAAAGAGGCAATTTTGACCTAGGGATCTGGACTTTTTTGGGAGAAAAGACAAAAGAAAGTGACCAAAAATCAAGGGTTTCAACATCATCTAATCAAGGAGGATTGAAGATCAAGGGAGTTTATTAGGATCATCAATCCTACTCTTTTCCCTCTTCCTTTCTCTTAGATTTTTGCTAAAAACCCACACATCATGTTGTCTTACTTGATGTGTGAGTAGTCCCCCTTGTGTTTTGAGGGTTCTATGAACCTCCTTGGTACTCAATGATCATTGTATACACATTTGAATGGATCTATTGAAGTTGATTTCATTTTACTATGCTCTTCATGTTAGACATGTCTCTAAGTGTTTGATAAAATGCCTAAGTGACATGTTTATGTTAGAACTATGATCTAAGTATTGAAAGAGCTTAGTGATGGTTTGGATGTAGTAAAATTGAACTTAACCAACATTTATGAGAGTAAATGCATGGTGAGAGGTGAACTAGAACTTTATGCATGTGGCATTTATGAGAGTAAATGCTATATAGTGGATCAATACTCTTTAATTAGTGAGATCTTAGCTAAGATGGCTTGACTAGGATTAAACATGCATGGTTTGTTCGATTCTAGTCTAAGCTAGGTTTGAAACCTATCAACTCATAATTAACTAAATTCTTGTATGCATGATCATTGGGAAATTGCCAAGGAGGGGATTAATCCCTCGAAACTCGCTTTTAATTGAATTTAATCCCCTAAAAACCACTTCATTCTTGTTTTGAATCATTGATAACTCAATCACACTTGAATTTTTAGGATTTAGCCGAGTAAGAAAATTTGATAGAACTAGCGTGTAATCCGTTTGCTCCCTTGGGTTCGACACCGGTCTTACCGGTTGAATTACAAATTGTTTTTGACTAATTGCATTGCTAAAAATCTACAACGTAAAAATCTACAACGTCACTTAGTGAACATGAATGTAACACCATTCGTTGGGATTAGTTAATGATTTGCTTAATGACCAAATCCAATGAATTAAACATTTAATCCTTGTCAGGCATCCATATCATAGGGCTCACTTTCATGATTAAGATATGGATCATTTTCTCCATATTAGAACTATTCCCTAGCTCTTTTGAGTCAGAGGTTCAAGTTTTAGTCTAAGTTGTCACTTAGGCATTTGGTCAAACACCTTGCAACATAGCATATCATAACACAAGAGAAAATGAAATCAACAATCATCCACATGAATTTCAATTTATATACAATGATCATAGAGTGCTAAGGAGTGTCCTAAACCCTCAAAACACAAGAACAACTCACACGTCATCATGATACAAGTTTTCAAAACAGAATAACAAGAGGGAGAAAATATGAGAAGAGAAAACCCAAGTGGTAGATGGTGAGCAAGCTGTAGATTCTTTCCTTGATCATCTCTTTTCCCCCAAGCAATCCTTTGATGATGGTTAGCCTTCCTTAGCCTTTTTTCACACTTTTCTCTCTAAAAAGCAACCCCCTAGGTCAAAACCCCCTTCTTCTATTTTATAGCCTCGGATGAAAAATCCTGAAGTAGCAGGTCCAGAAGGTCGGCTGGCATAGTGTCCGAAGTCCAGTCGGTCGGCTGTTGGCCTTTGGTCCTAATATGCTCTGTGTGGTCATCCAGTCGACTTGTTTGATTGGCCAACCGACCGACTCAAACTGAGCAGTTGAATGGCTTGAACAGGGCATGGACCAGTCGACCAGTTGGGATGGCCAACCGACCGACTTAAAGTGAGCGGTTGTGAACTTTCTGAATTTCTTCATCCAGCCGGTCGGCTGGCGTGTCCAACCGACAGACTCAAAGTGAGCAAGAGCTCCCAAGTCTGATTCTTCTATCCAGCCAACCGGCCGGATCAGAGTAGTTTTCTGAACCGGTCGGCTAGGAATCTTTTTGCCCACTTTTTGCTCTAAAACTTCAGTTTTTCATGCGATCTTGATATTGAGGTCTTGAATTCAATGGGGGTATCATTTTGTACATGAAATGTGGAAGGAAAGGGTCAAATGACATCGACAAACATCGGAAACAAATCAAAGCTTTAGTAAAATATGGCAAAGAACAAGGCGAAAATTGGACTTATCATCTGGCCCGTCGATCTTCTTGTATTATGTCCTAAGGCTCCTCCTCTGCCTCCTCAATGACCACCAAGATGCTCAGTGTGGCTCCTTGGGTGGCATTATTTTGGCACTCCTCTAAATCAAGGTCCTCTTTGAGCTCCACCTCAAACTCGTCAACTAGGAGAACTTAGAGCTATACTGCTTTGCACCAATGCCCTGGTTGCCCCCTCTATTCACATCTATAACAAACGTCCTTGTCCCTCTTTGCTTCATAATCTATCTCGGTCATGGGCCGGACCCCAGGTGCCACCTTTTCTGCTTCCTTTGGCCTTTCACGCCCTCCACCAGAATTGGATCCTCGACTTAGTATGCGATGCGGCAGCCCCGCACTTTTACTTGCCTTCTCGTTCTAGACTAGATGCGCCAAATTCATTGGCTCCGCGAGTCCTCTGGGTCTAATGACTCAAACTCCCTCTGTAATGACCGGCTTTAGACCCTTCATGAAGTTTCCCATCAATGCCTCATTGGTGATTTCTCCGAGTCTGATTGGTCGAATTATCGACTCGAAATTCACCTCATTCGATGAAGGATTTAGTTTGATTTCCCAAACTTTTTTGTCGTTTGATCCTTTTCTCCTAGTGTTTCAGGTCAATCGACGCGATGAACACTTTGGATTCCATCCGAAGCAAATCAATGAAAAATAAGCAAAAATCGGGTAAATAGACCTATTCAACTTGTTTAGAGCGCCAAGAACAAATACGGTGTCGAAATCACACAAGCCATAGCTTGTTGGAAAGATAATTCAAGTGGCTACAACTTTTAGTTCGCACCAAGAGCAGATTCGAAGGTTAAAGCGGTCAAAAATTCAATTGAAGTCCAACAAGCCGTGATGACGTGATCATCACGGTCTGTTATGGGCCGCCATTCTTTGCCAAGAGCAGGAAGAGGACGTATGGCCGTGAAAACTTTACCATCACGGGCCACTAATCTTTGCCGAGAGCAACAAGAGGTCGTGATGACTTGGCCATCGTGAGCAGAACGGAATTTTAGGAAATTAAAAGATATTTAAAAATGATTTCGAGCCACAATCAAAAAGACACTTGAATTTGGAGAGTTTCAGACCTAACTTGGAGGAGAAGACTGAGCAGAACATCACCAGAGGTCAAAGACTCAATGAGCCACATCATTATTACGGTTTACTCGTCCTTAATTTCTACTTCTACACTATTTTTGGTTAACTTACCATGAGTAGTGAGTAGTCTTCCTTATTCTGGGATCCTACGGATCCCGTGCCTTTTACCCAACTCTTCATGTGATCAATTAAACATTTTTTATTAATGCAATTCGAGTATTCGATTTCATTGTGCTTAATTTTATCGTTTTTGCAAGTTTTACATTGAATGGGATGTTTGCATGCTAGAACGTATTTAGGTTAATTACCAAAAGATGGATGGTCCTAGGTATTAACCAGATTTCTTGAAATTTATATTAGGTCATGGTAGCTACGTATTTAGGTTAATTACCAAGTCGACTTTATCGCCTGAAAAACCCGAGCCTTAATAATCGAAATTATTGATAATTCGTGGATGGGCAGCGTTCAATGATTGAGATTAATATAGACAATGATCCGTGGATGGGCGGCTTGTCTTGTGTTATTTTGGTTTATTTCCATACTCGATAGAAAGATTAAAATTAAGGGATATTGTTGCATGATTTGTGGGTTGCCACGGGTGAAGTTTGATCATGTGATTCTTTCTCTGATCAAGTCAAGCCTTTATATTTTCTGCATTTAATTTCTGTGATTGTCTTTACATCTAAACCTCTTGTTATTTGGAGTAGCTGAATAGGTCGCTTGTTAGCTAGTAATCATACATGTTGTTCCTAGGATCGACCCTTTGCTTACCAAGGTTTATAAATTGTTTTTGACTACAACTTGACCCTTAAAACTTATAAATTGACAACTACAAAGGGTTAAAAATACGCTTGTCAGAGTCCTGCAGACAACGCCTCAAATCTATCTCGGTAATTTGCCACGTTCCACTCTTGTGTAAGAGTGAAGAACTCCTCGTGCACTCTCCCTTGTTGACCTTGGAATCGGCCCAATAACCCCGCACAAAGTTCATCCCAGCAATAAAATAGTTGGCACTCCTCCCGGCATTCAAACCATTGAAGTACCTTACCATCTAAACACTTAACAACATCACATATATTTTCAGGCTCGGAAAGACCATTAATTAAAAGATAGTACCTCTCGACTCGATGCACCAATCCTCTGATGTTGTCGCCCTCGAACACTGGCATGTCCAGCTTGTGATGCCTCGGGTCAAAGGTCCTTGCTGGCCTTGGTTGGTTCGGAGTCTGACAACCCCCCCCCCCCCCCCTCGGACCATGGTGCCTGCGTGGATGGCCAGTTTTGATGCGCGCCAAAAATCCTCCATAATCTACTGGCTCGCCGAGGTATGGGTCGATGTATGGGGGCCTCTCCATCATCAGGGCCATCTTAGAGTGCCCCAGGTTGAACTCGCTCCATTTGACATGTCCTTGTGGAAATGCTGGGGCAGTGGGGTAGGCTCTTTCATAGATCGGTTCGCTTAGTGCAGGCAAGTGTTGTGCGAGGCTTGTCTCGACCCCAGCAGATCCGCCTCCATGATTGCCTTGCCTCGATCGAGTGCCATTTTGATGGTAGACTCTGTGGGTTTCTCTTCGTTGTCGCTAAAGCTTGCCTTGGCGCCCTTCTCTTGCATCAACTTACAGATCTGCTCTGGCAAGTCGTCTAAGTGCTGTTCTATGGCAGTGAACCTCGCATCGGTGGAATCCTTGATCTAACAAATATCAACCTCGACGGCTGTCATTGTTCCTCTAGTTCTCTGATGGCAGCGGCTTGATGGTCTCCATTTCGCAAAGGATTGAAACTGCTCTGATACCAAAATGTTAGGGACCCAAAAATGAAAGTCCTCTAAATGATGCATAGAGTGCAACGGAATTGAAAGATGGTGTGAAATATGGATTTATTGATGGAAAGTGGAAAGAATATGTGGCAATGACGCTACAATAAGAGATAATGCTCGAATAACCCCCTTGTAGCAAGGAACTATCGAGCCCAAGGCTATGCCTATTGAACTACAACTAAGATGACCAAGAGAAGACTCTTCAATCAGATTTCTTGATTTAGAAATGAGTTGCCTCGTCCTTCATTTATAGCTGCCTTGATTCGAATCTGAAATAAGAGTAACGGACGCGCGTTTAAGGACCCTCATCAATGAGATACTTCAAGCCCCTTCCAATTAGTAACCTCTGGCCATTAATGCGCATATTGATGCTTGCAATTTGAATTTGAACTGAGGGTGGCAAATATGATGGACCCCAAGTTGGGCCAAAATCTGTCTTTTCTCGGGTGGGCTTCGGATGGCTTAAAGTCCAGCAATTTTAGTTCAAAATGGCACCAAGGACTGATCTGGTCTACTCTTTTTGGGCTTCCTGAAAGTCGCTGGTCAGCATTTTCACCTTGATGGGGGAGTTCTATCAGTTTGCTTTCCAATCTGGCATTCTCCACATATAACATCCAGATCTCCTTACACTTTAGGAAGGCCTCGTACAATACCTTTTGCAGAGACTTTATTTAGTGCCTTCAAGCGTAGATGTCCCTTATGTTTATGCCACAGTTTCATCTCCTCGCTACGACTGATCGTGCAGTCTTAGACACAATTCCACCAGAACCTACCAAATACAAATATTGGATGATCTAGTTTCTTCCATTAGACATCTTCCCATCTTATTTAGTACCTGGCATGAGTCCTGAGTAAACTGTACATGGTGACCTCCATCACATAGTTGACTGATGTTTATAAGATTCGCCTTTAATCTTCTTCAATATTCTTCAAGATTCTTCAACCGCCTCAGATCCATAATTTCGGCTTACTCAGATTTGGAAACTCTTGGATTAGGCAACTTTCTGTCCTCACTTCTGTGTAGCTTTCAAGTTCCAGCTTCTCTTAAACAGCTCCTTGTCTTCTAGATTGAACACTCTGAAGTCGTTTTGCCAAACTTCATGCCACATAGGAATTAAGAAATCCTAATTCAAAACAACCAAATATTCATACCTGATTCAACGTTAGTTCTAGTATAAATCAATCAAAACATGTTATATGCAAATAAAATTGCAATTAAAAATAACATTACAGGTGCTATGGATGCCGGAATGGTCCGAGACGACGGAGTGATCGGATGAAGGGGCGGAGATATGAGGGAGGCGGAGAGATCAGATGAGGTAGAAGGGAAAGAAAACCCTCGATTTTTAATTTCAGATAATACCGGTTTGTCACGTATCGGTATCTTAAAGATCCCGATGCCCCGAGAACCAGTATCATCGTGTACGCCACGTTGGCTTTGATCTTCTCCCAGGTTGAGGTTGACCACATAGGGCAAACCAAGCCAAATCCGCAATTTTTAATGACATCGGTGCCTCGGGACCCAGTATTCGTTGAAATTGAACTAGACGGTTCGCTGTAAACCGATACTATGAAAAAATACTTATCAGGAACCGGTATTAATTCAAATGGGGCAATCTGCATATTACAGTTTCAAGCGAGCTATTTTGGAGATATGAGTTTCAAAGTGGGGCAAATAATAGAAAATTTTGAGAGAGAGAACATTGGATGAGAACAGAATTTAGAGAGGATAAGAAGATTGGTTATATTTTTCTGCTTTATTCATGCGTATGGTTTGGGTATAGATAACAACTCGATATGGATCTCACGCTATTTCTCATGTGCCCTCTCACATTGTGACACACCGAGTCGTCCATTCCCGTCTGTTAAACCTTATTCGGTTGCTACATCTTCCAGGGAGGATATCTGCTAGAGGCGATTCTCTACGTGGCTCTCTTACGCATCATACTCGGAACCTGCAACTCCGTCTTTCCCTGCGTTTTGCTACCACAAGTCATACTACAAACCACATATTTACATATCTTTGAAACGTCGAGTTCTAGAATGATACAATACTAAAATATACATGGACATAATCAATTAAAGCTAGGGATGACACTTGTCACCCCAGCTTTTCCCAAATTTCCCTATATAAAAAATGTGAATTTAATATTTATATTATATAGTGAATTTAATATCTTACCCTGATTTCAAATTTAAATAGTTTGTGGTGAAAATTAATTATATTAAGAAATTAAACTATGCTAATTTTGTAAGTGCATCGAAATTGAAAGTTTGTATTTGAATTAATTATACTATGGTATCAAATTTTGAATTTGTTTATTTTTTGAACTATGTCATCGATCGATGAGGACAAAAAAAAGTAAACATGTTTCTTTTGTTGAATAAGGTGATATCTCTTAATCTTATTATGTGGCTACTATCAAATGCTCTTTTACAAGGATAAATATAGTAAAAAATGTTCTTGGCAACAAGATCGAAGATGGAATCGGAATTTAGTGCAACCAAAATGTACTTCATTTTAGTACAATATAATTTTATGAAATATATTTACTTTTTAATAGTACAATCTATTTTCGTCTGCCACCCCCTATCTCAATTTCTGGATTCGTCCCTGAAAATATAGAGCACGTACGTCTTCAGATTCAGCAAGTCCACGTTTCTTCATGTTTGTCATTCATTGACTAGGTGAGCTCTTTGTTGGTAGATGGCATCCTACAAAGGCTGTATACAATGCAGAGTTGATTGTAATCAATATCAATTGAAAGTGACCATTAACAATCTTTGTGCTTGTTGAAGCTTAAATATGAGACTGCAATTTTCAGTTGTGTATCAGCATAACTTTCTTCAACTGAACCCAAACTATTACAGTAGCTGAGGACCATCCTAAGCTGGGAAAGGGCGCAAGGCAGAGGAGCAAGCCCAAGTGAGACGCAACAGAAGGGTATAGTATGTGAGGCAGACTACGTGCTTGAAAGAGGAGGCGAAGGTGACGTGTCAAATGCTTAGTGATTACATCTTAACTAATTTCCTATACGTGTCGTTTTGTTATTAAGCTAGAGAACTGAGTCTGTGTATAAGAATCAGTGCAAGTAATGAAAAAGAAACAACATATTTGCCAAACCTCCTCTTCCCTTCATCTCCTTCCCTTCCCCTTTCTTCTCATCATTCCCTGACGCCCTTTCCTGTATCAACTTTGGTGCTTTCATCGAGTTTTGTTAGCTATGCCGGACACCAGAAGTACCTTGGAGTCACTAGCCATTTTCGCCCAGAGTATCACTGAAATGACTCAGGCGATTAACCAACTGGTTCAGACCCAGTCTGATGATCGCAGTAACCTGACTGGCATGATGGAGCAACTCCGGGGCGAGATGCAAAAGCTAAAACTTACCAATGCTCGCACTGGTAAGCAACCGATCGACAACTCGGCTGGTACATCTCTTAACCCTCTGTTGTTACCTACACCTTAGACTAGTATGTTGCATCTTACTAACACTGTGGTTCAGCACACCATGGCTCGAAACCCTGATCCACATACGAACGCAGCAAGCTGTGTCCCTCGAATTGAGGTCCCGCTATTTTCGAGAAATGCAATCGGTGGCTGGATCTTCCAAATGGAGCGCTTCTTCGAGTCCCATCACATCTCACCTGACCAGCAGCTATCAAGCGCACTATTCTACACGACCGGCGAGGCATTGGAATGGTATTGTTGGATGCATGACACTCACCAACTCCGTGATTGGCCCACCTTGGCCGCTAATGTTCGGAGATGTTTTGGTCCATCTGTCTACTTTAGTCCAGAAGAAGCCATCAATAAACTGGTGCAAACCTTGTCCGTAGTAGCATACATAGCGGAGTTTGAGTCCCTATCATCCCAGACGTCGGGTATGTCCGCTAGTCACCTTCTCACCCGATTTACTTTCGGCTTGAAAGATGCGATCCATTGTGAGTTGGTCATGCTACGCCCCACTACCCTTCAAGTTGCTATGGGTATGGCTAGGTTGGCAGAACACAAGAGGGCTATTATCTAGCAAACACTGCCATATCGTATTTTCTCACAGTCTTCTCATCGCCTACCACCCTCACAAACTCACCCCAAGCTCTAAACTCCACCAACCCCGACTAACCTTCTCATCAAGCAACTAACACCAACGGAAATGGCAGCAAGGAAAGAGAAGGGACTTTGTTTTAACTGTGATGAGAGATAGGCTCCCCGGCCATACGTGTCGCCCACCCTTTCAATGTTTGGTCCTATAGGAAACTCCATTCAAAGAGTTGTGTCCAGTTATAGACCATGTTGAGGAAGAGGAAGTTGACCCCACCACAGAAGAGCATGAACTAGGTCACCCAGATATCCCACCCAACATATCTTGTCATGCTCTGGAAGGTAGAGTAGCGCCTAACACACTACGCCTACGCGGACAGCTCAAGACATTGCCCATTGTCATCCTTGTTGATAGTGGCTCGACCCACAATTTACTCCAAACAAGGGTGGCTCGAAAAGCTGGTCTACCGATAGAAGAATCCACACACTTTAATGTGACTATTGGCAATGGTGATGAGCTACAGTGCCAAGGATTGTGTTTCGCCGTGGAACTCAAACTCGGGAAGTCTACATTCTTAATCGACTTTCATCTCGTACCAATCTATGGTGATGAAGACGTGCTCGGTGCACAATGGTTAGCTGACCTGAGGCCCGTACTTTTTGACTACCAAAAACTATGGATGAGTTTCATGCCAGAGGATAAGCAGATCAAGTTATTGGGCATGCAGAACCAAGGGCAATTTAATCACATGACCCTTGGACAACTGCGTCGTGCCAACAAGACAGATGGTGTGGCTTCCCTTTACCAGTTAACAGTAATGGAATGGAATGAAGACCTCATACCCCAACTTCTACCAAAAATCCCTCCCATCCCTGATTCCTTGACCTACCCTCAACAGGACCAACTCAAACACCTGCTCATCAACCATCAGCAAGTGTTCACTGCCCCAAAAGGTCTTCCTCCCCGACGCACTGTTGGTCATCACTTACCATTACAAGAAGGCGCCTCACCAGTTAAAGCTCGCCCATACAGGTATCCAAGGTACCAGAGGTTGAACGCCTAGTTCAAGAAATGTTGCTGGATTGAGTGATCCAGCTAAGTAATTCCTCTTTTTCCTCCCCTGTGTTATTGGTGAAAAAGGGTGATGGGAGCCGGCGCTTTTGTGTCAATTATAGAGGCTTGAATTCTATTACATTCAAGGATTGATATCCCATACCCACAGTCGATGAACTCTTTTATGAGCTTCATGGTGCAAGCATATTTTGTAAGCTCGACTTGAGGGTTGGGTGCCATCAAATTAGAATGAATGAAGCTGATGTTTTAAGACCGCTTTCAAAACTCACGACGGGCATTTTGGGTTCCTTGTGATGCCTTTTGGCCTCACCAATGCTCCATCAACATTCTAGGCACCAATGAATGATCTATTTCGCCCTATGTTGCGATGATATGTGCTGGTTTTCTTTGACGACATATTTGTATATAGCAAGAATTGGAACGACCACAAGACACACTTACAGGAGGTACTCAGTACATTGGCTACTTATTACTATTTCCCAAAACCTTCTAAATTTATATTGCTTGGCCTAGAATACAATATTTGGGACATTTAATATCTTATTCATGAGTTGAGTTCGACTCGGACAAAATTAAGGCCATTCGTGATTTGCCAACACCAAGTTCGATCAAGCAAATGCGTAGTTTTTTGTGACTGGCAGGATATTATCGTCGCTTTGTGGCCCATTATGCGAATATTACTACTCCCCTAACTAGTCTCCTCCGCAAGGGTGCATATACCTGGTCCCAAGCAGTGAATACGGCATTTGAGGATTTGAAAGTGGCGCTGTCCACCACTCGTGTCTTGGTGTTGCCAGATTTCGCGCAACCTTTTATCATTCAATCTGATGCCTCTTGCTTTATAATCATTGACCATTGGCATTCTTCAGCAAATAATTCACCAAAAGCTTGCAACAAACCTCTGCTTACAATAGGGAATTATGTGCAGTTGTGTCCGCAGTCCATAAGTGGCGCCAATACCTCTTAGGCAATAAATTTATCATTAAAACGGGTCATCAACCCTTAAGGACCATTCTTACTCAAGCGATTCATACTCGAGACCAACAAAAATGGATTACCAAATTGAAGGGATTCGATTTCAGCGTCACTTGTAAGCCCGGCCATGAAAATGTTTCAGCTGATGCTCTGTCCAGGTTGCCGGATGCTTGCATGGCAGTCATGTAAGGCTATTCTCGTCCAATTTTTGGTATTTTGCAAATCCTTCGTAATCTATTCCAGCGTGACACGATTGCCCATCAACTACTCCAATAAACATAGGACGGACACCGAGTTTAAAGAAGGTGATTGGGTATATGTGAAGTTGATGCAGGGCAGGTCGAGGGTCAGACGGCGCGCAAGAAGGGCAATATCGGGAATATCGGTATTTGGCGTTCAGTGTCCAGAAATTCGCCATAATGCCTTATTTCGAGTGGAAACCGGCCAACGAACGCAACTCACCGCATGTGTCGTGACGTATGGCCTTTTTTGGCCTTCCGGGCCCCTTTAGCAGGCCGAATCAGCATTTGATTATCTTTAGGAGCTGATGATTATCTTTTAGCAGCTGATAATTATCTTTAGCAGCTGATGATTATCTTTTAGCAGCTGATAGCTATCTTTTTAGATTTCCTTTCCTAGTTAGGTTTTATGTTTTCCTATTTAAACCCACCTTAGGGTTTCAGTTATGTATCTTATTTTCCTATCAACAAACCTTTGGTTTTTCATTTTTGGTGGATTCCAAAACTTTCTTGGTGGATTCCGAGCTTTCTTGGTGGATTCCAAGTTATCCATGAATTCATTGCTGGTGAATTCGTTTATCCGATTTTCCCGCTGCGTCAGTTGGTATCAGAAGCAGGTCTTTACCTGTTCTCTTCTAACTTGATCAGATGGCAGATCAACCCGTACCCGTAGCAGATCAAGAGAGGGTCAACGCGGATGTAGCCGCTGCCCTGGCTGCTTTGACGACACAGATGGCTGCTATGTGATGGACCCAAATTATACGAATCATAAACACCGTAAAACCCACCAAATTAGACTGTTGGTCTACTTAACTTTTGCTTGTTAGCCCCGATATATTTCTACAGGGTATTTTGGCGCCTAGAGAGAAAACACGCTAAGGAGAGGATTTTACGCTGAAAAGATGTTTAGAGTTATTCCAAGGTCAAGATCAGACGCTGACTGAAGAGATCTTAAGGATCCTGACATGGAATCACTCCAAACAAATCAAACCGAAGAGGAATTTGCATTGAAGACTCAACCGACCGGGTAGGAAAATGCCGCAGAAACCACCCGACCGGTTGAAGCAGTTCCAGGCCCTCCGCCGAGCTGACCAAACACTCAAATCAAATTGCCCGAGCAAACCATCTCATCTGACAACTCCGCCTCGACCAAAATGTTCCAAATGGAAAATAAGGTGGACAATGTCGGAAAACCAAGGAGAATGCTCGAGCAGATTGACAGTTAGCTCAAATCCAAGGCAAAGGCCCGGCGCGCTTAGGCACCCAAACCAAGTCGCTCGACCCGACCGATGCATCTGGAAAATCTGGCTCGACCAAGATGTTTGGAATGCCCAACAAGTCGGACAATCTCGCTTCCCAGACAAAACGCTCGAGCCGATGAGCAGTTGGCCCAAGTCCAAGGCAAAAGCCTCGCGCATAGGCACCAAGACCAAATTGCTCGACCAAACCATGAAATTTGGAAATTCTGGCTCGACCATTAGTCTTAGAATCACTTGGCCATTCGAAATCAACTATCAAAATGCACGTTTGGACAAGGTGACCGGCCACCATGCTTGGAGGTGGCCAAGGGAGGAGCTCCTCCCCATTCCACCACCTGCTACCGGCGGCTCCTCCTCCATGTGACCGGTGGCTTTCTCCTCCCCCATGTGGCAGCTCCTCCTTGCTCCTCCCATCTCCACCCTTGGATGCAAATGCACATGGCCACCATCTCCACCACCCATCTCCTCCCCTTATGGCTATAAATACCAAGCTCCTCCTCCTCATTTCAATCATCCACAAATTGTAATTCACTTATCTCTCTACATTTGGTTACTTTGTAAGTTTGGTTTGGTTTTGAAATAATACTCCTGTTGGTTCTTGAGTATTATACTTTAGAGAATACTCCTGTTGGTTCTTGAGTATTCAGTAGGAAATTGGGAATACTCCTGTTGGTTCTTGAGTATTCCACCCCTTTCCCTCTTACTGTTTTCAAAAACCCCCGAGTATTTAGCTATGGTATCCACCTCTATGGATATTCTTAGCTAAACCCATATTCGGTTGAGGGTTCTCACCCTTGTGCCCACATCTTGAGAATCTTGCACCTTATGTCATTTTACACTTCTCTAGTCTTTGAGATCTAGTTTGAGTAACACCTTTGTCGGGTTGTTCAAACTAGCGAAAGACTAGAAGCCTAAAGCTTTGTCAAGCTTGTTGTGGAATACCACCTTTGTCGGGGTATTTGGGTTGTCACCTTTGTCGGGACAACCACATAACAACTTGACAGGTTAAGGGTGTGGAGTACCACCTTTGTCGGGTATTTGGGTTGTCACCTTTGTCGGGACAACCACACTTAGAAGCAGGGCTGGGTTCGGTTCAGAAACCGAACCGAATTTTACCGAACCGAACCGATTTTTCGGTTTTATGAAATTTCGAACCGAAACTGAAAATTCGGTAAACCGAAAATCGGTAAACCGAAATTTCGGTTTTGTGCTTTTTTTTTAAACTTTCAGTTTTTTCAGTACCTTGTACCTGAATAACAGTTTTACAATGTTGTTTGGATACAACAACAAACTGGAGAAATACAACAACAAACTTAAAAACAGTTCCCTGAAAATGGATACAAAACAAAAAGCATGGAATGGAGGGAAGACATCGTATTTAGGTCGAATGGAGGGAAGAAAACATAGATCTTCATGGGATGAAATCCAGTGCTGCAATCCTGGAAAAAAAAACACGCAAAGCATTAGCATGATGACTGAAGAGCGCATAACAACAATTAGCAAATTTCAAACAACCACATTCAAATTTCAAACAATCAAACAACTGCCAAACTGAGCAAACAACCACTGCCAAATTCAAATCATATTCAAATTGACAAATTCACATATAACCACTGTCAAACAACCACAACCACTGCCAAATTGCAAATTCAATTGAGATATTCAATCACATATTCACTATCACAAATTCACTATCACATGTAAATCATAGTCAAATTCAATCACTATGACATATTCACAACCACTGCCAAATTGCAAATTCAACCAAGATATAATTATAAACTATAAAGTATAAACTTCCAAACAAGTGAAACTATCACTGCCAAATTCAACCAAGATATTCAATTGGAAAGAAATGTCAATTTCAATTGGAAAGAAATGTCAGTTTCATACCAATGATCCCAACCTGACCTGCCGAGCTCATTGGCTATCACCTCTGCCTCTACCTCGACCTCTACCTCTAGTACTAGTACTAGGATCCATCGTTGATGGTCTTGGAGGAGGAAGGGGAGGTAAACTCGAGGAACTACTCATTGCTGAAGTACTTGCAACCGAAGAAGCCCAAGAAGGTGTAGGAGGAAATGTAGGCAATTGACTCAATTGCACATCTACAAAAAAAATGGAAACATTAGTAAACTTTAGAAACATAAAAATTAAAATGAATAACAACTAACATATATAAAAACTCTTATAAATAAAATAATCCATTACTTACTTGTTTCAATTTCTTCAAGTTCCTTGTATATTTCAAACTCCTCATCCGTTGGCTCCTTGAAAAAATCAAATTCTTCGGTGATAAGTCGAGATTCCGACTTATTAGTACCCGTTTTCACTATAGCTTTCGTTCGACTCCGACGATATTTTGATGTCATTTGATCCCTTTTCGTACGTTTCAGGTACAAAACAATATATTCTCAGTGTCAATGCCAAAATTCGGAAACTCGGGAAAAACCGGAGGTTTGGAGCAAAATATGGACAGAGTTGTATCTCACCCGGTCGGGTGGGAATGTCCCCTGCCCCAACCGACCGGTTGAAAGCTTGAGTCGATCGACTGGACCTCGAGTCGATCGACTAGATGCAGTCTCAGGAGGGCCTGAAATCCATGTTTCCGCAGTCGATCGACTGGACCCTTCAGTCGGTCGACTGGGAACCCACCCGATCGGGTGGATCGCGTCCAAATTGCCACCCGGTCGGGTGAACTGCTACAGTGCTGATATTTCCACCCGAGGCTATAAATAGAAAGTGGCGATTTTGACCTAGAGAGCTAGACTTTTGGGCAAAAATACTCATCAAAGGAGATAAAATCAAGGTCATCAATCCACAATCAACAAGGGAGGGGTGAAGATCAAAGGGAGACATCTAGGATTAACCATCCTATCTTCTATCCCTCTTCTCTTCTAAATTGTTGTATTCAAACCCTACTCACATCATGTTGTCTTACATGATGTGTGAGTAGTTCCCTTGTGTTTTGAGGGTGTTGATACCCTCCTTGGTACTCTTGATCATGTATATGCATGTTTGATGATTAATCTATGGTGTTAAATTCACATTTGCTATGATCTTCATTGTTGCATGCCACTAGGTGTTTGATGAAATACAAAAGTGAATTGTTTATCCCAAAACTTGACCTAAGAATCTAACGCCCTTAGGGATGGTTTAGATGTGGTAAATGTGATCATGTCTACGGACTTGAAGTGAACTAGAACTCGAGTTCATGGTAGTTATTGCTTGGGAGAGATTCTAATGCTAATAAATGTCATGGAATGAGCCAATATCTTGAGAAAGTGAGGTTCGAGCTATAAGAGAGCTTGACTAAGAATAGATTCGATTAGGATGGGATCTACCTTAGTCTAAGCTAGGTTCAACACTATCTAACACCTTGAATGTATTTAATTCTTGTATGCATGATCATGGGAATTTGCCAAGGAGGGGTACAACCCCTTGAAACTCTCTTTTGATTGATATTCAACCCTTTAGTGCTATCTCATTGCTTGTTTTAGACTTGAAACCATTCTCATAATCGATTTGAAGGAATAGCCGAGTAGAAAACTTGATTCCCTAGCGTATAATCCAATTGCTCCCTTGGGTTCGACACCGGTCTTACCGGTCATTTATAAATTGTTTTTGACTAATTGCATTGCTAAAATATTACAACGTCAAAATGGCGCCGTTGCCGGGGAGCAATGGCTAGATTGTCCCTAGGAAGAATCATTTAGAACTCCGACTATTCCATGTTTTACTTTATTTGCCTTGTTACTTGTGATTCTTGAGTTATCCCACTATTCTCACTTGCTTTAATTGTTCTCTCCTTGTAGGCGCATCCTCGTTTATGCCACCAAAGACAAAGAAGCTCACACAAATTGTGGATAAAGACTTGAATCAACCAATAAGGAATATTGTTAACCCTCACCTTACAAGGAGTAAGACAATCAAGGACAAAGGAACCACATCGAGCGCTCAAGATATCATTGATCAAATCATGGGAGATAGAGATAGACTTCCTCCACCACCACCTCCCCCTCGTCAATTACCCCAAGGTCAACTACCACCATTGCCCCAAGCTAGAAGGGTTCTCAAGGACTACGCCGCTCCCAATGCATATGGTTACCGATCACCAATCCTTGTTCCCGCGGTAGACAACCGGGACTTTGACTTGAAGACCTCGACCATCCAAATGGTGCAATCAAACCAATTCTCGGGACGAGACCATGAGGACCCGAACTCTCATTTGACCACATTCCTCGAAGTTTGTGCCACTTTGAAGATTAATGGGTTCTCCGAAGATGCTAAACTTTTGAGGCTATTCCCCTTCTCCCTCGCGGGAAGAGCAAGAGATTGGTTGAGGAGCCAAACTCCGGATAGTTTCACCACTTGGGAGGAGCTCGCCGTTGCATTTCTCAACAAGTATTTCCCTCCTTCCAAGACGGCCTACTATAGAAATCAAATTACAAATTTTGCGCAAATGGATGGGGAAACACTTTATGAAGCTTGGGAGAGGTATAAAGAGTATCAAAGGCTTTGCCCACATCACAACTTGGACGACCTCCTTTTGTTCCATACTTTCTACCATGGCGTAGATGGTCCCTCGCGGCTTGCACTTGATACCGCCGCGGGAGGAGCTATAATGGAGCTTGAACCCCATGAAGGATATGCGGTGATAGAGAAGATCACGAAGAACTACTTCATGTGGGGAAGTGAAAGAGGGAACCCAAGGAGGAGAGGAGAAAGACATGAAGTGAAAGCCGCGAGCACTAGTGAATACGATGCCCTAAAGAAAGATTTAGAGAAACTCTCGGATGAAGTATTCAAATTGAAACACCAAGATAAAGGCGACTCAACGAGTCAAGGGTGCGACATTTGTGAAGTATATGAGCACGAAACCAACTCATGCCCTTTGGTTCTAAGGGATGGATGGAGGAATGGGTATGGAGAAGCAAATTATGTCGGTGGAAATCAAGGGAGAGAGTACAATGGTAGCGCTTTTCAAGGCCAAACTTCCCAATCCAATTACACTACCCCAAAGTTTTCATCCGCTTGGAGGAATCATCCAAACTTCTCATACAAGACTACAAATCCTACAACTCCCGACTTTGGATTTAAAGCCACTCCAACAAATCAAGCTTTCCCTCCGAGGAATCAATTTCAACCAAAGAACCAACATCAAAGCCAACAATATCAAGCTCAACCTCAAAGGCCTTACCAACAAGAGGATCATCCTTCTCAACCATCAAATGAACCGTCAAAATCCGATGCTATGCTTTCCGCAATCCTTGAGATAAGTAAAGAATTGAAAGAAATGAAACAATCTCACCAAGGGTTGCAAACACATGTCAAGATGCTTGAGAACCAACTAGCTCAACAAGCCGAGTCCTCAACTAGAGCCCAAGGAAAGCTACCGGCACGACCCGAGCATGAAAAGAAGGAGTTTTGCAACGCCATCTACATTGAGGGATCATTCGAAGATGAATTATTTGAGGATGAATTTCTAGAGAGGAAGGAGCATTGTGAGGCGGTGACTCTTAGAAGTGGGAGAAGATTGGAGGGCGTTACACCAAAGAAATCCGTTCAAATGCCTCCAAAACCCATTGGCCAAGCTAGAGCCGAAGAAAGAGAACTTAATGAAGAGGTCCCTAATCCTCCAACCGAAAAGGCAAAAGAAAATAAAGAAGGAAAAGAGGAATTGAAGCCCTATTCTCCACCTATTCCATTTCCCCAAAGACTTGCAAGGCCCTCTAAGTTGGACAAAGAATATGAGGTCTTCACCAAGATGTTGAAAAAGCTATATGTCTACATACCATTTCATGAGCTCATCAAGAAGGCACCTCTCTACAACAAGTTTCTAAAAGAGATTTTGTCCAAAAAGAGGACCATTGAAGAAGATGATCCCCACCTCCTCAATCACGAATGTAGTGCCCTCTTCTCAAAGCAAATCCCCCAAAAGATGGGAGACCCCGGCAAATTCACTATCCCATGCTCAATAGGGGATATGAGCTTCTCAAGTCCACTAGCCGATCTTGGGGCTAGCGTGAGCGTCATGCCTCTTGCCATCTACCACAAGCTAAAATTGAATGGGGTGAAAACCGCTAAAATGACTCTACAACTCGCGGATGGCACTACAAGGCGCCCTTGGGGCCTAGTGGAGAATGTCCCAATCAAAGTCGACAAATTCTACATTCCATGCGACTTTGTGGTAGTAGATATGGGAGATAATTTCAATTCATCGTTGATCCTTGGGCGTCCCTTCTTGGCCACCGCCGGTTTTAAAGTAGATGTTGGAAAAGGGAAATTGACCCTAAAGATTGGTGGAGAAAAGGTGAGGATCGAAAAGACAAAAGAAGAACAAGTGGCTAGTGTTGAGAAAAAGCTAGAAAAGGAGGGAACCGGAAGCATTAAAGGCAACAAAGTTGATATGAAGGAGTGGCACAATATGTTTGAACCCGATGAAGACCCTCCCCTTGATCAATATGAATCATCATCCGATGATGAAATGAAAAAGAATGGAAAGGTAAAATCATCAAAGGGAGAGAAGCCACCATCACTTTGGAAAAGGGCTATTAAGCAAGTTGCTTGCAACTCTTCAAAGAACCCGGATTGAGTCTCCCAATTTTCTACAAGTCCGCTTGAGAAGGGATCCTAGCAAAGGACTCCTCAAGTGTGTTTCTTAAACACGGAGAGATTCGGCTCGGTCTTGCCAAGACGTTAAACTAGGCCCTCGCGGGAGGTACCCCGTTTTGTGAGTTGTCCATCTACGCAAAATTACTTTTATATATGTGTGGCATGCATGCTTTGAATGTTGAATGTGAACATGAGTGCTAGGATGATGAAAATGCATGAATAGGTGTGTTTGGTGTGATATGAGGCTTGCATGAAATTTCTAGGCGATGGTGATGTCTTAAGTGTGGAGTGTGTCATCCTAGCTTGTTCTCTTTTGTTGAAAATCATGTATATGCTAGTGATTTCATGTTAAGGTATGCCTTGAGTGTGAAATGACCTTGTGTTTGAATATTGAGTGATGCTAGTTCATTTTGTGGAGTAAAAATACATGAGTGTGGAGTTGGATTTATGCAAGAATGGATAGTCATTTTATATCAAAACCTTGAAAATAGTCCAGGAAGCCTGTCCCCAACCGACCGGGTGAGGCCGCTCCTATTTCCAACCGACCGGGTGAGGATACCCACAGGATATCATTCGATTCACATCTCACCCGACCGGGTGAAAACATACAAACCCCACCCGACCGGTTGGGGCGAGCCTAAATCAACCCACAACTCCATTTCGGAAATCACTCTCACTCACCCGACTTCACTCCACCCGACCTCCACTCACCCGACCCCCTCCGAATCGCCTCGCCGTCGCCATCACCTCCCCAGCCTCGCCCCAGCCCAGCCGCTCCACCCCAGGCCCAGCCGCATCTCGCCAGAACCGCCCAAACTGCCAAGCACCCTCATCGCCCGATCTCCCTATTCCACCATCAAAAACCGCCGCTCAACCGCTCAACACACTCGAAATAGCCTCGCCTACAATCCCCAAGCATCAATTTCGATCCTCGAAGCCCCCAGAAAAACTCCAATTTCCGCCCTCCAAATCGCATCTCAACCGACCGGTTGGGAAATCGAGCTTCATCCAACCGACCGGTTGGGACATATTCAGTCCGGAATTCAGTTTTTCCTCCTCACTCCTACCATGCCTCAAGGTCCCTCCTCATCCAAATCAGTGTCCAAGGGCAAGGAAACAGCCCATGACGTGCCGATGGACCGAGTATCCGAGAGTGAGGAGGACGATGTTCCTCTCTCCCATCGCAAGAGGATGAGAGTGAGCGACACATTACGAGATGACAGCTCATCCTCCAGCGAGAAAATGGACCCTCCACCGCCTAGTGCACCTCCTCCTGCTATATTGCCCATTATGCTGGGGGATGGACCTTTGGAGTCCCCTCTGCCCGAGCCCACGCCTTACCCCTTCACCGGGCCTCTTACATTCCGAGATGCCAGACATACTGAGAGACTCGGGATCATCGCTGGGAAGAAAGCCGTGCCCACTCTCTACCCGGCCTTGGACTTACCTGACCACCTGCTCGTCGGCGGAGAGGTACTAGATTTATTATATAGATGTGGTTTAGGTTTCCTTCTGTTGGATGATCCGGGGACTTATCAGAGAGTTGTGGAGGAGTTCTTATGCTCTTTAGATGTTGTGAGGGAGGGGAGGAGAGTCACACACTGGAGGTTTATACTTGGTGGGAGGGAATTTTTGATTGGGGAGAGGATGATCAGAGAGTGGCTCAGTTTTCCATTGTTGGGAGGGGAGGTGATCGTTAGGAATGAGCACCTTCAGAGCAGATTTTGGAGAGATATATCGGGGAGGCACGAGTTCAAATCTAACAACAATCAGAAGAGGAACTTCAAAGGGAAATCCCAGAAGAAATCTGCAAATCCACAAAGCCCAAGGACTTATCAGAAGAAGCTGAAGTGCCACTTCTGCCATATGGAGGGGCATTTTAGAAGAGACTGTCCAGACAGGAAAGAGCAGTTTGGTGGCCAAAAGCAAGAGCAAGGTGTGCAGCATTTGCAGAGGAAGGTTATGCCAGTGCTGACCTACTTGCTGTCACAGATGGAGACTCAACCACTAGATGGATCTTGGATAGTGGTTGTTCATTCCACATGACACTAAACAAGGCTTGGTTTAGTAAGCTCGAAGAAAGAAAGCAAGGGACAGTTCATCTTGGCAATAATAAGTCCTGCACAATGGCTGGAATTGGAGATGTTAGATTGAGAATGGAAGATGGACAAGAGATCACACTCTCTTGTGTAAGGTATGTACCTGAACTAAAAAGAAACTTGATATCTCTTGGCATGCTAGATAAGCAAGGGTATACTTTCAAAGCAGAAAATGAAGTGATGAAAGTTACTAAAGGCTCACTAGTGATAATGAAGGGTATAGTTATGAAGGGCATATATGTTCTATTGGGAAATACAATTGTTGGGGCACAGATTAATTATGCTGAAAAGAAGGTTAATGATATGTCTTTGTGGCACTTAAGACTCGCTCATGTAGGGGAAAAGGCCTAGAAATTGTATGAACAAGGTTGTTTAGGGACTGAAAAACCTGAGAAACTACTCTTTTATGAAAACTGTGTCTTAGGAAAAGCAACTAGGGTCAAGTTTAACAAAGCCATTCATAGAACTAGTGAAGTTTTGGACTATGTACACTCAGATTTATGGGGGCCAACCAGAACTGAGTCTCACAGTGGGAAAAATATTTTATGACTTTCATTGATGACTTTTCTAGAAGAGTATGGATATTTTTCCTTGCAAGAAAATCTGATGCATTTGAAACCTGGAAAACACTGGTAGAAAATCAGACTGGGAAACACATAAAAGACTAAGGACTCATAATGGCTTGGAATACCTTGACAGTGAATTCGTTAACTTTTGCAAGCTTGCTGGTATAGCAAAGCATCATACAGTTGCAGGTAATCCACATCAGAATGGCTTGGCTGAACGATATAATAGGACCATCTTGGAAAGGGTAAGGTGCTTGCTGCTGCAGGCAGGTATGTCTAAAATGTTTTGGGCTGAGGTAGCCAATACTGCATGCTACTTAATTAATAGGTGTCCTTCTGCTACCATTGAGTTTAAAACACCTATGCAAATGTGGTCTAATCACCCTGTAAATTATAGCATGCTTAAGGTATTTGGTTGTGCTGCATATGCTCATGTTAGACAAGATAAGTTGGAACCTAGAGCTTTGAAATGTGTTTTTCTGGGTTATCCAGATGGAGTCAAAGGCTATAAGTTGTGGTGTCTTGAAAAGAATCATAAGAAGACTTTCATTAGTAGAGATGTGGTCTTTAATGAATGTGAATTCCCTATTAAGGTAAACAAACATGAATCTGAAACTGGGAAGGGGAATAGTTTGGAGATAGGTGCAGATAAGGGTAGGACTGCTGTGATTGAGGTGGAGCAGGGTGAAATAGCTGAGCCTGAACTGAGTAGAACTGATCATCCTGAACCGCAGCAACATGAGGATGATCATGAGAGCCCTGTAGATGTACCTAGAGTTCCACATGACTATGCCCTGACTAGAGACAGAGATAGGAGACCTCACAAGAAACCTGCTAGATATGGATATGAGTCTGGTGAAAACAATGTAGTGGCTTATGCTTTTAGTGTAGCTGCTGATGTCCCTGAAAGTGAACCTAGAACTGTGAGAGAAGCATTAGAGTCTAAAGAAGCAGATGAGTGGTTTAGTGCCATGGAGGAAGAGATGAAATCCCTGAAGAAAAATGATACCTGGAAGTTAGTTGACAGGCCTGATGGTGTTAAGCTAGTAGGCTGTAAATGGGTATTTAAGTTTAAGGAGGGGATTCCAGAAGTAGAAAAGCTAAGGTACAAAGCAAGGCTAGTGGCAAAGGGTTTTACACAAAGGGAAGGTGCAGATTTCATTGAGATATACTCACCAGTAGTTAACCATAGATCAATAAGAATTGTTTTGTGTATTGTTGCTCATTGTAACTTAGAATTAGAACAACTTGACATTAAAACTGCTTTTCTATATGGTAGTCTTGATGAAACCATTTACATGTCACAACCTGAATGCTTTTATGGTCTGCTTAATAAATCCTTGTATGGTCTCAAACAGTCTCCTAGACAATGGTATAAAAGATTTGATGAGTTTATGTTGAGCTATGACTTTAAGAGATCAAGTTATGACTGGTGCATTTACTATAAATACTGGGATAATGGTTCTGCCATTTATCTGTTGCTTTATGTAGATGACATGTTAATTACAAGTGATAGTATGCAACTAATATCTGATCTTAAGGAACGGTTGAGTGCTCAGTTTGAAATGAAGGACTTGGGTCCTACAAAGAAAATACTGGGTATGGAGATTGTAAGAGACAGGGGTAAGGGAACTTTGTTCTTAAATCAAACTGATTATCTGTGTAAACTGGTAAAGAAGTTTGATATGTCTAATGCTAAGTCAGTTTTAATTCCTTTAGCACAACATTTTAAAATGACTACTGAGCAGTGTCCAAAGAATGAGTCTGAGCTTGAACATATGAGTAGTGTGCCATATGCAAATGTTGCAGGGTGTTTAATCTCCATGGTATGTACTAGGCCTGATATAGCTCATAGCGTAAGCATGATAAGCAGGTTTATGTCTAAGCCTGGTAAGGCTCATTGGGATGCTGTGAAATGGGTATTGAGATATGTTAAAGGAAGTGTGGGAAAGGGACTAATGTTTGGGAAGGCTAATGCTAACAGCAATATTATTATGGGATTTGTAGACTCTGATTTTGCAGGCTGTCTAGACACTCGAAAATCCCAGACAGGATATGTTTTTACTGTCTATGGAACTGCTGTAAGCTGGAAGGCCGGAATACAACCACTGGTGACCCTTTCCACCACTGAAGCGGATTTTGTGGCTGTTACAGAAGCTGTGAAGGAAGCTTTGTGGCTCAAGGGAGTGTTGGCAGAGCTAAAGCATCATCAGCAATGTATAAAGATTGGCTGCGACAGTCAAGGAGTGATCCATCTGTCGAAGCATCAGGTGTTCCATGAGCGCTGCAAGCACATTGACGTGAAGCTGCATTTTGTGAGGGAGAGCATCGAGACAGGAGCCATTGAGATGGTGAAGATTGACACGGAGGAAAACCCCGCAGACATATTGACCAAAACAGTTCCCAGCGCAAAATTCCAACTGTGCTTGGAACTGATCAACATGGATGAGACAGGCTGAAGAAGCTTGAACCAAGACGATCTGGATGATCATCAACTCAAGGTGGAGATTGTAAATGTGAGTTGGTGATCACAGCTAACAACCGGAGTGGAGCTGGGCCGGAGACGGCGGAGTCAGGTGGCCGGAATCAGTACCTGAAGGTGGATAGTCGACCAGCCGGTATGAAGATGAAGTTTGAAGACCTGAGGACGAAACGCTGCGTTGAAGACAAGGATCAAGTTGGAACGCTGCGTTTTGGGAAAGTTAGGTACGTCTGTTAGTGTAACGGCTAGTTTAGGTCTGTAACAACTGTAATCTTTAGGGGCTGTGTTGTAATTAGATAGAACTTGTAGGACTGATGTGCAAGGTGCCTAAAGTTGTAATATGAACTCAAATCCCAGAATTGGGAATTAGGGTTCATGCGAGTGCGATTGACAGCGATAGCATAGTGAGCGATTAGATAGGAGATTCAGCAATTGCTTGAAGCTAGAGGCTCGTACGTGATCGTTGAAGGCTCCGGTTGTTCCAATCATTAATAAAGATCGTCTTGGTTGCTGGAGTAGGGACACCCGGTCCCTAACCAGGGTAAATCTGTGTTTCGTTTTTCGTTTCTGTTGATTGATTTGTGTTGTTGTGTCGATCCGAAAGCCTAACAGATTCAAATGGGTTCACTCTTCTTTTTTTTCATTGAATTCGAATTGTTGAATATAGTTATCTAGTCATGCGTTATGATTTGTGTAATTTGGTGTGTAATGGTTGGGTTGTTTGACATGAATAGATTTGATCGGAAAATGCGATCCCCGTCCGATTCTGAACTTGCTCATGTTGAGGTTGAGTCATTAGGCCAACCAGGTCCATTGACCACGAATTGGCTCATTAAGCAAACTGTAACATTATGCATCAATTCCTACAAATTTAAAACATAGATAAACGAATTACAAAAAATTTAAATAAACTTAATTATTATTATTATTTGACATTTTATTTCAATGTAAATTACTAAGTCGCAGTACAAAGACAACCACGAGGCGGAGGGAGATTCTGACCGTTTAGGGATCAGATGACGGACATAAACCAGTAGCCACAGCGCGTCCATCACCGCCAGCGACGAAAGGATGACGAGAGGCATGCGTCAGAGTTCATCAGGAGAGGCACTTCAGCGGGTGGTGGTACACCCCTATGGTTAGTATGACCTTGGATGATCGTCGTCCCTTTATTGTTCCAGCTGGTGACGACAAGTGAATATGTATGTTTACATAATATGTTAAGTTATTACATTTATTATTTATGAAAGTTTAGTGTCCTCGTTTTTGTATTACAACTTCGACCTACATGTTATCCACAAGAGGATCAGGCTGGAGAGCATTGCTGTCTACTTTAAGGTCTGATGGACAACGATGGAGACGTGTGATGTTGATGCCCCCGATAGGTGGTTCGACCATTTTCAAGTAAATTAAGACCACATTATTTTAATTTTTTAATAATAATTTCAAATGTTGTAATTTTTATTATATTTTTTCTGTAAAGTTTGGTAAGATGCGACACGTCCATACTCATCAAATCAAGTCCAATTTCAGATAGAAGGCGGCAACGATTATTTCAGATGCTTGGCACAACATGGAGAAGGGCATGACCAATGGTCACAATTTGGAAGGGGCCCAGCAAACACGCACTTGGCCCAAAACCAGCACCCTACAATAAGATGATTCTGGTATGTAAAACTAGAGGTGGCAATTATGCCCTAAACCCGACAACCCACCCGTTAAAATGAGCCCGTTAACCGCCCTATTAGTAAACGGGTTTACTAAACCCGGGTCCGTTAAAAACCCTATTATAAACGGGTTTACCCGCGTAACCCGTCAAACCCTCTAACAGCCCGTTTAGCTTTTTTAAAAAATCCAATTTTATTCTTTCCTATCTTTTCCGTCGTCGACTCTCGACTGCGACTGGCCCTAACCGTGCGATTCTCTTCGATCGATTCCAACAGCGAAAGCTTGCACCGAAGGCGGAAGTCCTAAAATCGAATTTCGCTCAATCAGCTCTAGTTTGTCGGCCTGAGGTTGGTTTGAATTTAAAAGTAATCTGCATCCCTCAGTTTCATATGGTTTGAATTGAATTATTGAATTACAACTGGCTAATTGGATTCCGAGGTTGGATTTAATCAACTTGTCGTTTCTTACCAAGGTTGTGCCTTTCTGCATTGAAGTTTAATATGAACAAGGATCGTCGTTGTCCTGTCCTTTTAAGATTTCCATAAATTTAATGTTGTTTTTTCGTAAGGGAATTATAAATTGGTTTAAAGTTAGACCAGAAATGTATGATGTCTTTGCCTTTGGTTTCATCTTGCTTGTCAAGTAGTTTGTTTGCACTTGTCAGGATTCAATGTATGAGAGTTAACTGGTGATGAACGGAGACTCAGTTAAGTAGTGTTTGATGGAAAAGGTTGGATCTTCTTAGCTCGACTAGTAGGGTGTTCCTATCTTGATTTTTCTTAAGCAAATTGCATTTGGTGTTGGATGCTTCTTTAAATCACTTACGATTTGGTCTTGGTGTGCTGCTACGTGATTTAACTCTTTCAATCCTTGAAATAACATTTTTTTACCTATTTCATTGTTGGGGTTTCGCCCCGGAAACAAGTATAAATTTTTTTTAGACTAAAAAGGTTAAACGGGCTAAACGGGTTAACCGGGTAAACCCGCTACCCATTAAGAACCTGCTCGCTAAACCCGCTAACGATAAACGGGTTTTAACGGGTTTGACCCGCTTAACTCGCTAACCGTTTACAACCCGCCCGATACCCGCCCGCTCGCCCGTTTTGCCACCCCTATGTAAAACGCTATATTTTTTTTCGTAAATACTAATATTTTACAATCGTTACTCATATTTACAAGAATGTGAAATCGGTAAGTGACAAGCGTATTTTTAACCCTTTATAGTGTCAAGTTATGAGTTTTAGGGGTCGAATTGCAGTCAAACAAAATTTATAACCTTGGTAAGCCAAGGGTCGATCCAAGGAACAACGTGTGTGAATACTAGCTAACAAGTGACCTATTTAGCTATTCCGATTAACAGTGAAAGGTTTTGGTGTCACGAAAAACATCAGAAATTAAATAACAGAAAATTAAAGGGTTGTACTTAATCAGAGAAAGAATCCCAGGACCATACTTCACTCGTGCTAACCCCACTAATCATGCAATCATTATCATGTAATTGATCATGCTATCGAATATCGAATTAAACCAAAATAACACTAGATAAGCCGCCCATCCACGGATCATTATCTAGATTAATCTCAATCGTTGAACGCCGCCCATCCACGGATTATCAACGATCTCGATTTATTAAACTAAAGGTTTTCATACAACTTCATACAATCGGTTAATCCCTAGGGCCCATCCACCTTTCGGTAAATAACCTAAATACGTTCTAGCATGCAAACATACCCTTTGATGTAAATACTTGCATAGAACGATAAATTAAGCACGATGAAATTGAATATTCGATTTGCATTAATGAAAAACATTCATATGATCACATGAAGAGTTGGGTGCAATGTACGGGATCCGTAGGATCCCAGAATTAAGAAGACTACTCGCTATTCATGTCGATTAAACCACAAACAGTGTAATAAGAGAGAAATAAGGACGAGTTAACCGTAGACGATGTAGCTCGTTGATCCTCAATCTCTCGCGATGATCTCTGTCTTCCTTCCCAAGTTAGGGTTCTTCAATCTCAAAATAAGCACACTTGTCTAATCTGGTCGTGTTTCCTTTTATAGCTCGCCCAAAAAGGCCAGAAAGCCCAAAATCGATTTTTGGAAATCAGCAGATAATTTTGCTTCTGACGGTGCCCGTGACATAGGGGGACGTCACGGGGCAAACGCTCGTGACCAAAGTTGTCACGAGACGTAACGGGCTCTTCAATTTTTCGAAACTTTCTGAGTTGGCCCGTGACGCCCGTGACCAAAAGGTGCGTCACGTGGTCTGGCCCGTGACCAAAGTCATCGCGGGCTGGCACGGGACCTGACTTCCATTGCCTTTTACGAGGTCTAAACCTTTGAATCTGCTCTTGGTGTCAACTACAAAGTTGTAGGCCTTTGAGTTAGCTTTCCAACAAGCTAAATGTCGACTCATTTGGACACCGCATCCGCCCTAGGCATGCAAAATACGTCGCACAGGTCTGTCTGCCCTGTTTTTGCCTAAATCTTCACCAATTGTTTTGCTTTGCTTCGGATCAATCCAAACGTATTAGGTATGTGATATATGACCTGAAAAACTAGAAAAGAGGTTAAATAATGACAATTTTCTGGGAGAACGAGTGATATCCTTCTCGTATGAAGCAATTAACTAGTCGAAATCTCGACTGATCAAAACACTCCACACTTAGGATTTGTTCGTCCCGAACAAACGTCAAACAATTGGCAAAATAAATACACGTGTGAATAAAATGCTCAACGACCATAAAGCTACCCACTCAAGTGACATATGATCAACTCTAACTAAAACGAAAACAAAAAGATAACTCACTGTCGTAGAGGACACGAATGCATTTAGCGTATGCATCAAGCCTTTAAACCCCTAGGCTACCCTAGTAGGACGAGTATAGTCTCGTGAAGGTTTTCAGGAATGGGACTACCTACAAATCCCCTGTACAACTAACTAACGTGTATGCATGAATGATGCTCAACAAGTCACAGTAAAGTCATGTCATACCTCGGATTCATCGTGTTACCTCAACTTCAAGTCAAACATCTTCATCGAAGTTTTCAGACAATCATAGATTAAACGAGCTATGCATTCAAACGGTCAATACACACGGCTAGCAATCGACTAATCACATGTTCTAAATAGTTTTAGAGCAACGTAAAAAGAACATGAATAGTTACAAAAAACATGCTCGCCATTCACCTATGCTATCTAGGGATAGTCCACGGGTTCTTGGCGCAAAGCTCGTTCTCAGGTGCCAAGGACTAGGCAATGACCCGTAAGAGAAGAGAAGCCTGGCTTAAGAATTTTCTGAAAAATAGTACGAAAATCTGCATCAAAATTTCAGTGCAAGCACGAGGATCGTCCCTTAGTTTCTAGTACATGAATACGCAAGACAAGTCATGATTTGCACGCAATGAGAAGATGGAATTACACTACATCAAGCAAAAGGAGGCAGAAATTGTTTCAAAACTGTTTTCCATAAACAATGGGTGACTTTTCTCACTTTGCCCTTGTTATTATTTTTCTGTTTTTTTTCTATACACAAGGGGTGACTTTTCTCACTTTGCCCTTGGTATTTTCCTGCTCTTTTTTTTTTCAAAAACAACTATGCTTGGGGTCAATTTTTTTTTCACCCTCTTTTGAAAATTCAGAACTTTGTTCTTGATTGAAAACATTGAAAACCAATTTTCTAACTCCACACTTAAAACTTGACATAGTGTATAAGTAACGGCGGGTGCATGCAAATCACAACAAGTATATAGAAACACATACTAGTACTAAGGTCACCTAGAAAAAGAGATGCATATTTAAGTTTTTGACATTTTTGAACCGGTGCCTACTAATTACAAGTCTCGATCATGCTTTAAGAAATACGTAAAACATGTGATAGTCAAAGGCTAGCAATAATACTGACTCAATAGAATACACACACGATTAAAACTATTTCAAGTCCTAGACTTCGAATCCAAACGAGTGACGATCAATCAAAGAGTATCGTAGAAAACGAGGATTTCAATCGCAATACATAGACTGTTGAGCATATGCATGAGTGAATGTGTGACATGCTATGAATGTATATGTGACTATGTGCTACCCACTCCACACTTAAAAATGTGCTTAGTCCCTAAGCGAAGAAATAAAAGATAAGAAAAAGCACATAGGAACTTCCCTCGTGTGTGAAAACTCGATATCCATGGAGATTAAGCGATGCTCGGGGAGTGGAACACGACTTGTGAGCTGGTAAAGATATATAGATAAAAACACAGAGCTTCACAAGTAATAGATTAGCATCGAAAATCATGGAGGGGCACTCCACACTTAGAACCTTGAAATGTCCACACATAATGCAAATGAAAAATGCAAATAACAAAAACTTACAGCGCGGGTTACTCCCCGAAGAGACCTAGTTTAACGTCTTGGTGAGACATAGCAAGGGAGAAAGAACTAGAAGCATTCTCGGGAAGTCCCTTGCTGAGATCCCTTCCCGAGAAGTAGGTTATTATCAATGTCGTCAGGTGGTTCCCGGTGCTTCAGGACATGGAAATGTTTAAGGCGCTGCTCGTCGACCACCATTGACTTTCCTCCCTTAGTACTAAGCTTCACGTGGTCTGGTGGGTATGCTCCCACCACTATGTACGGATCACTCCACTTGGTGCGCAGCTTCCCAGTAAATAATCTAAGGCGTGATTTGTAGATAGCTCGCTCGCCTCGACTGAATTTTCTGCACACGGGTCTCTTATTATTCCTGGTCTTCGTTCACCCCGTATGGATATCTCCGGGGTCAAGAAGCGGTTTCAGCCCTCCCTTCTGCTCAGCTCCAGCTGCTCCATCTGTGCTCACCGCGCAAATATTCATCGGGATGGGGCAGCCTTGTAAAACTCTGCATGGCTCAATAGAGATCAGTGACATAGGATCATCAATATCAACAGAGTCCAGAATATCACAATCAGCAAACATACTAGGACTCTTACACATGTCAGGCAAATTAAAAACAACTCTTTCACTGCCTACTCGCAAGGCTAAGGAACCTCTATTCATGTCAATGACTGCCTTAGCCGTGTACAGAAATGGTCTACCAAGAATAATTGGGATATCTACGTCCTCAGAGATGTCCAATACTATGAAATCAGCAGGAAAATACAGGTTCTTCACCTTGACTGGAACATCCTTCAGAATCCCTCTCGGGAGTCTACAAGAACGATCCGCAAGACGAATAGTGACATTAGTAGGACAGAGATCACCCAATTTCAGTTTAGAGTATAAAGAGTAAGGCATGATAGACACACTAGCACCAAGATCACACAGAGCACGACGAATAGGAAAACCACCAATATCACAAGGGATAGAAAAACTCCCTGAATTCTTAAGCTTAGGCGGCATGGGCTGGTGCATGGCAGCGCTGCACTCCTCACTCAGAGCCACTGTCTCGGTTCCGTCCATCTTCCGTTTTCCAGTCAGAATCTCCTTCATGAATTTTGCATAGGTGGGGATCTGGGTGATTGCATATTCGGTGAAGGGCATTGTGATGTAGAGAGTTCGAATCTTATCTACGAATTGCATGAACTCTTTATCTCTTCTTGCACCCTTGAGTCGCTGAGGGAATGGGACCGGTGGCACATAGGGGGCCGGCTCAACTGTCGGAGCAGAATTTTTGGTTCGGAATTCAGCTTCTTTTGACGTCTCCTCATCCAGAGGTGTAGGATTAGGTGCTGAAAGCGTAGCTCGAGGTCGGGTGCTCTGGGCTGGGAGCATCTCAAGTTGTTTGCCACCTCGGAGTGTGATAGCATTGACCGATTCCCTAGGGTTGTGATTTGGTTTTTATGGGAGTTTCCCTTGTTCTCTAGTAGCCGAGTCTGCTTGTTGAGCAACCTGGTTTTCTAGCATCCTATTTTGAATGACCAGCTGCTCGATCGTCTTCTCGAGTCCTTTCACTCGCTTATCCTGCTCTTGAGCCCGCCTATCTTACTCTGCAATGAAACTAGCCACCATGGACTGCATACTAGAGGAGCTGCTAGATTGCTGTTGCTTGGGCTGCTGCGACTGGTAGGCATAACTCCCCGAACTCTGATTTTGCTGCCCTTGCGACTGGTTATTGTATTGAGGCCTCGACTGGTAGGAAGTATTATTCCGCGTTTGCTGAGCCTGATTGTTGTACTGGCCTCGTGGCTGGTACGACGCACTGCTTTGTTGCTGTTTGTAAGGGAAGCCAGAGGGCGCCTGATTCTGAGGCTTGTAGGAGAGGTTAGGATGATTCCGATTCGGGTTATCCCACTTTTTAGTTGCTGATCCATAGCCGAAACCAGCCCCTTGATTATTCTGCCCAACATAATTTGCATCCTCCTGGTTTCCACTGTTATCATCTCGTCCCATTACCGGACAACCATCTGCAAAATGAGAAGGAGAGCCACAAATCTGACAATAGACACCAACATTGGCAACATCAGATGTTTTCATAGAGGAGGCCGTCTTCAGATTTTTATTTCGGTTGCGAGCATCTTCACTGTATTGGTCAACTCAGCGATGTCATTAGTGTCATCGGCGTTGCAGAGATCTTGCACGCCCTTTCTGTCCTTAGGATTCCCTCGATCGCTGGTCCAGAGGTGGTAGTCTTGAGCTGCCTTTTCCACAATAGCATAGGTCTCGTCTAGAGGAACTCCAGTAAGTCCTCCACCAGCAGTTTGATTGATCAAAGTGTGCATTCCCTGGTCGATTCCTTGATAGAAGGTGTCCATGATCTGCCACAGCTCTAGGTTGTGATGGGGGCACATCCTCATCAGCTCCTTGTACCTCTCCCAAGCGTCGTATAGAGTCTCACCATCTATAGAACGGAACGAGATAATCTTGTTCCTGAAATGAGCTGTCTTTGATGGTGGGAAGTACTGTTGGAGGAAAGCTTCGGCCAACTTGTCCCAGGTAGTAAAAGTACCCTCAGCATGGCTGTCCAACCATCTACTAGCTTTGTCAGATAATGAGAATGGAAAGAGTCTGAGGTAGTAGGACTCTGGGGGGACACCATTGGTTTTCACCGTGTTGCACATTTGGATAAAACGCTTGAGATGTTGATGAGGGTCCTCATTCGTTCTCCCTGAAAACTGATTATTCTGCACCATTTGAATGAGACCTGTTTTGAGCTCCCATGTATTGTTGGCTATGCCCGGTGGTGCAATGACGGACTGAAATCCCGTGACACGTGGAGCAGTGTAGTCTCCAAGTGTCCTGTGCGCTGGTGGCTGCAATTGGCGCTGCTGGTCGTCTTCGACTACTCCATTCAGCAAGGCTGGGTTGTTTTGATTTGTAGCCATTGCTGCGAAATTTCAGTTCAGTGCTCGTAGCTGCCGAGCCTCGTTCTGGACCCTGCGAATATTGCTTCGTTGGTCCGGTGTGTCCTCGTCCGAGATCTGAATCTGCTTCTTCCGTCGGGGTGTTTTCTTTGGCATGAACTAGCTAGTACCTGCAAGAGCCAAGAATCACCGTGAGTGAAGAAATTAAGGCAGAAAAATCAGATAACAAATAAGGTGGAATACTCTAAACTACACACGTTAAATCTAATATCACACTAAACGGCACCTCCCCGGCAACGACGCCATTATGACAAGCGTATTTTTAACCCTTCATAGTGTCAAGTTATGAGTTTTAAGGGTCGAATTGCAGTCAAACAAAATTTATAACCTTGGTAAGCCAAGGGTCGATCCAAGGAACAACGTGTGTGAATACTAGCTAACAAGTGACCTATTTAGCTATTCCGATTAACAGTGAAAGGTTTTGGTGTCACGAAAAATAGCAGAAATTAAATAACAGAAAATTAAAGGGTTGTACTTAATCAGAGAAAGAATTCCAGGACCATACTTCACCCGTGCTAACCCCACTAATCATGCAATCATTATCATGTAATTCATCAGGCTATCGAATATCGAATTAAACCAAAATAACACTAGATACGCCGCCCATCCACGGATCATTATCTAGATTAATCTCAATCGTTGAACGCCGCCCATCCACGGATTATCAACGATCTCGATTTATTAAACTAAAGGTTTTCATACAACTTCATACAATCCGGTTAATCCCAAGGGCTCATCCACCTTTCGGTAAATAACCTAAATACGTTCTAGCATGCAAACATACCCTTTGATGTAAATACTTGCATAGAACGATAAATTAAGCACGATGAAATTGAATATTCGATTTGCATTAATGAAAAACATTCATATGATCACATGAAGAGTTGGGTACAATGCACGGGATCCGTAGGATCCCAGAATTAAGAAGACTACTCGCTATTCATGGCGATTAAACCACAAACAGTGTAATAAGAGATAAATAAGGACGAGTTAACCGTAGACGATGTAGCTCGTTGATCCTCAATCTCTCGCGATGATCTCTGTCTTCCTTCCCAAGTTAGGGTTCTTCAATCTCAAAATAAGCACACTTGTCTAATCTGGTCGTGTTTCCTTTTATAGCTCGCCCAAAAAGGTCAGAAAGCCCAAAATCAATTTTTGGAAATCAGCAGATAATTTTGCTTCTGACGGTGCCCGTGACACCCGTAACGCCCGTGACATAGGGGGACGTCACGGGGAAAACACCCGTGACCATAGTTGTCACGGGACGTAACGGGGTCTTCAATTTTTCGAAACTTTCTGAGTTGGCCCGTGACGCCCGTGACCAAAAGGTGCGTCACGGGGTCTCGGCCCGTGACCAAAGTCGTCGCGGGCTGTCACGGGACCTGACTTCCATTGCCTTTTTCGAGGTCTAAACCTTCGAATCTGCTCTTGATGTCAACTACAAAGTTGTAGGCCTTCGAGTTAGCTTTCCAACAAGCTACATTTCGACTCCTTTGGACACCGCATCCGCCCTAGGCATGCAAAATTTGTTGCAAAGGTCTGTCTGCCCTGTTTTATCCTGTTTTTGCCCAAATCTTCACCAATTGCTTTGCTTTGCTTCGGATCAATCCAAACGTATTAGGTATGTGATATATGACCTAAAACACTAGAAAAGAGGTTAAATAATGACAATTTGCCGGGAGAACGAGTAATATCCTTCATCGTATGGAGCAATTAACTAGTCGTAATCTCGACTGATCAGTAAGGATGTGAATTTATTGACGCGGACGCGTCACCAAAACAGTTAAGTTTCCATAAAATTTTAAAATAATTATTTTCAAGGTATACGTTACAGTTTAAATTTAAAATTTTAACATAATTTACAGACGGACTGGAGCCTGCTACTACAGAGGTGCGTGCGAGGCACCCAAATTCAGAGACACTACACGAGGATGAGCTCCTAGAGGCCACATCGTATGTGATGGGCGTGTCGAGCCGGTTAGGCCTGCCGCGCCTGTACAGGGCCACGTCGACACTTAGTCCAGTGTTGTGAATCTCGATGACCCAGAGTCAGACAAGCATCGCGTCACTCAAACAAAGTGGTCCTCAGGTGGACGCGATTGTCGAGCGGGTCGCGGAGCGCTTGGATACTCGCTTATCTTGGATTTAGGAGCGTATTGAGTCAGCCCTCGCTTGGATATTCACTTTTCTCTTATAGAGGAGCATATTGAGTTGCAGTCCGACTTACCTGAGCAGATACGACAGATCATATAGTTGCAGCAGCTCATACTATCTTCGCGAATGATTGCGCTATTTATTCCCTCCAAGTCGAGATCAACAGAGAGATGATGATCGCCAGTGGATTTGGTTCATCATTCATTTTTGTACCGAATATTTTAATTGAATAATGATATATTATTATCTTATATTGTTTTAAAGAATAAGCCCACTAATTACCAAATGTATATTAATTAATTAATTAAATTTTTTATTAATTTATTAATTATTTTTGTTAAAATTTGAAGTATAAATTATTTATTTAAAATGAATATCTAATCTCCAAATTTATACAGGAATGGCCACAGAAATCATAAATACCATTGTCCACGGAATTACACAAGATCTCCCCCATGATTACGAAATACATTGGTCCCCAGAATTCCTCCACAATTACCTTGGAAATAAAAAAAAATGACGTTGTCCCCGGAATTGCATAGGAACTTCCCTGCAATTCTGAAAAACATTAGTCCATAGAGCTGCGCTGGAAATGCCCAGAATTATTTCCGTCGGAGTTCTGTAGTAAGTTACCCAAAAATTGTATATTTCTTTATACCCGGAATTAACGAGGATTTCTTTTCTTCATAAATGGCCGGATTTTTAAGACCTTGGCAAGTCTCAAAAGGAAATTTCGGGGAAAGTTATTGGCGGAGCCAAGATTTTGGCCGGGATTTCCCCGGATTTCATTTAATATCCGACTTATTCTGGCAGGTTACCGACAAAAACAATTGCCGAATTCTTGTGTAAAATTGTAGTGTCGCCTCCACGTATCTTCCTATGGAGTGTAGAAATCAAATTATGAGTCAGAGCAAGGTAAGCATGGATCAAACTTCCTTGAACAAAACTGAGGTTCTCTGAATTTATACAGCTAGAAAAAATACCTTTAAGACGTTCATTAAGAACCTTTGAGATAATTATGAGTAAAGTTGAAGATCCTAACAGGTCTTATCTGCCCGAGGCTAGCGAGAAAGAATTCTATCTTCTTGTTAACATCACTAAAGACTTCCCAATTCTAGACATGAAGGACATTACGAAGACTTTTATGTTTTAGACCCAAATCAATAAGCTTGTTTTGGTGCAATTGACCATGCCAACATTTCTGAAACACTCCATGAAAGGACTCACCTAGTCGCGGACAAATAAAACTGAGAAAGCCATGTTGGAGATCTTTTGAGAAAAACTAATTAAAGGAAACTAGTCCGATCGAACTCCAGACGGAAGAGGGACTTTAAGTTCCAAAAGTGCTAGCAACAATTGCTCATTTACTAAGACTCGACCGAGCCTCTTAAGAATCCTTCTAGCCCCGTGTTGATTGTTACTCCAAGCGACATGTTCACCAACAATACCAGCATAAAAGAAGCCAACACTCATTTGAAAGCTTTAAAAGATGTCAGGGAGCTGGAGTCTGGCCTCATTCCACCTGGTTTCTTTGTACTCGACGAAATATAATTAAAGTTCCCCATCACTTCTCGAAAGTCAATCCATATAATCACGGTATAATTTTTTTTACCAAAGTATCTAAGATAGATGTAAACGTCAGCTATTTGCTTAACTAAAGAAAACTTGGTCCGTATTTAGTAGTTTAACTAACACAAATCCTTAAATGTTATTTTATTGTACCAATGATAAAGATGTTAAGTAAAACTTCAGCAAACTTTCGATGATGTCTTTTTAATTAAATAGAGAAACACAAAAACCTTTCTCGATCAAAATAATACTAGCAATTGATTTTTTTTGCACTTTATGCACTCCGAGGTACAATTTGTCTAGTCATAACTCATCCTTCTTCTTCACACATGTGTAAGATCTATAATGACAATCTAATTTATTCGCAAGATACCTTATAATTAATTACTCATCAAATAAATGTACTTTTGATCAATAACGATCATCAAAAACTTATTACGAAAGATGGCTCAAACAGATAATTCAAACCATACAAGAAGATTGACAAATGATTCATATAACAAAACATTAGTAATAACTAATAATGCACATGTCTTATTCAGAAACTCAATTTAATCTTTAGTTTGAATTCATAATAACCTGAGAGAAAATCAATCACATACAATCTCCATAACTGCAAGTAATCGATTAACAAGACTTAATCTTGTAAAGATTGTAAACAATCAAACCCGACCCTCCGAAGTTAATAATATAATCATGCCAAACACTTTTTTTTCTATTTTATGAATCTAGATGAGTGAGGGGAGCACTCGGTTGAGGCAGGATTGGTAGAATGAGGCACGATCTCGGCCTTCCGTTGTGACACGTGGCGAAGCCACGTGAGTTGAGCCGCCATTTGCGTTCACACTACTATTGGTAGTTTTTTACACAAGGAATAAGGCATCAAAGATATGCTAGCACCCAAATCACACATAGCACGTTCAATCTTAACATCATTTATATAGCATGAGATGGAGAAGCTACCGGGATCCTCAAGTTTGGGTGGCATGCGTGGTTGGAGTATGGCACTACATTCTCCATTGAGGGACACCGTGTCAACGTCTTCGATCGTCCTCCTGCAAGTAATGACATCTTTTAGAAATCGTGCATAAGATGGAGCTTGAGTGATTACCTCGGTGAAGGGCATGGTAACATAAAGCTTCCTCATCATCTCGGCGAACTTCGAGAATCTTGTCATTGCTTTTCTTCTTTAGTCTTTGTGGGAAAGGGATAGGGGGAGTGTATGGCCTTAGTTCATCTTTCTCCTTTTCCACTACTTTTTCCTTTTGGGTTTGAGGGTTAGGGACCTCTTCATCTAACTCTTCAATTTCGGCACTAGCTTGGCCTCTTAGATCAAAGGAGACTTTCTTCTTCTTTGGTAGCTCATCCTCTAGCTCCTTGCCACTCCTCAATGTAACCGTCCCTTTGTCCTTGCTCGGGTCTAGCCGACAATTTTCCTTGAGCCCTTGTTGATGATTCGGCTTGTTGAGCTATTTGGTTCTCAAGCATTTTGTTGTGGGTTTCCAACCTTTCAAATTTGGTTTGCATATCCATCAAATGTGCTTGGACTCTTTCTTGAGAAATACGAGATTGTTCTTGGTCTCGCTTCATTTCTAGGAGCACGGCCATCATAGGATCTATATTTGAGGGCTCATTTGAAGTTTGAGGAGAATGGTCAACTTGTTGGTAAGGCTTTGGAACTTTAGCTTGTTATTGTTGTCCTTGGTTTTGGTTCCTTTGAAGCAAAGTCGGTCCTTGACTTTGATATTGGTTCTTAGGTTGGAATTGATTCTTTGGTGGGAAAGTTTGATTAGTGAAAGTGGGCTTAGGACCAAATCCGGGAGGTGTAGCTCCAAAGTCGGGACGAGTGGGATTCGTAGTCTTATAGGAGAAATTGGGGTGATTCCTCCATCCCGAGGAGAACTTTGGTGTAGTATAGTTAGCTTGAGAATTTTGGCCTTGAGTGGCACTAGCTCCATAATCTCTACTTTGGTTTCCTCCCACAAAATTTGCTTCTTCTAGCTCGAGGGCCTTGTGGTAGTTGACCTTGGGGAGGGGGAGGAGGAGGAAGTCTATCTCCCATGGTTTGATGAATGATTTCTTGAGCGTTTGAGGTTGATCCTTTAGCCTTGATTGTCTTACTCCTTGTAAGGTGAGGATTAACGATTTCTCTTATCGGTTGATTCAAGTCTCTATCCACAATCTTGGTAAGTTTCTTTGTCTTTGGTGGCATAAAAGAAGTGAACCTACAAGGGAAAAACAAACAAGACAAGTGAGGACGGTGAAATGATCTCAAGAATCACAAGTAACGAAACAATAAAAGAAAAACATGGAATAGGCGGACTACTAAATGATTCTTCCTAGGGACAATCTAGCCATTGCTCCCCGGCAACGGCGCCATTTTGACGTGTGGTATTTTTGTTATAGTCAAAAGAATTTCTAATTGACCGGTAAGACCAGTGTCGAACCCAAGGGAGCAAACGTGATTTTACGCTAGGGAATCAAATTTTAACTCGGCTATTCCTTCAAGTTCAATGATGAGGTGATTATCAATCAAGAAACAAGTAATGAAATGGTTTCAAGGGGTTTCAATTCAATTAAAGAGAGTTTCGAGGGGTTCTTCCCCTCCTTGGCAATTTTCCAACGATCATGTATACAAGAATTTAATCATTTTAAGGGTTGATAGGTTTAAAACCTAGCTTAGGCTAAAACTAGACAAACTATCATGTAAAGTCTAATCCTAGTCAAGCTCCCCTTATTAGAATCTCATCTATTAAAGATATTGATTCACTCTATAGCACTATTATCCTTGGAACATCTCCCAAGGTAATAAATGCTATAGGCTTTAAGTTTTAGTCAACCTCACATCCATGCATTTACTCTCATAAACACTTGATGAGTTCATTTTTACTATATCCAAACCATCACTAAGCTCTCTCGATACTTTGATCATAGTTCTAATGCAAACATGTCACTTAGGCATTTTGTCAAACACTTATCAACATGTCTAAAATGAAGAACATAGTAAAATGAAATCAACTCCATAAACTGCATGATGAATGTGTATACATGATCATTAGGTACCAAGGAGGGTACACACACCCTCAAAACACAAGGGAACTACTCACACGTCATGTAAGACAACATGATGTGTGTAGGGTTTTTACACAATCAAATGAGAAGAGAAGAGGAATAGAAATATGATGGTTAATCCTAGATGTCTCCCTTTGATCTTCAATCCTCCTTGGTTGGATGGTGATGGATGCCCTTGATTTGATCTCTTTTTCTGGAAAAATCTCCCAAAGATGCCAAGTTCCTAGGTCAAACTTGCCTCTTTCTATTTATAACCTCGGCAGAAATTTCGCACTATAGCAGTCCAGTCGGTCGACTGGGAAGTGCTGGCGGCCCAGTCGGTCGACTGGAGGTTGAAAAGGCAGTCTCGTGTAGTGATCTCCCAGTCGACCGACTGGAGGGTCCAGTCGACCGACTGCGCAAACGAAGAATGTGAGGCTCCTGAGTAGCTTGGCCAGTCGACCGACTGGCGACCTCAGTCGAGCGACTGCGCAAGTGGGCAAGTCTGGGCATCTGAAGCTCCTAGTCAGTCGACCGACTGGAGGGTCCAGTCGACCGACTGCGGAAACGTAGTTTTTGAGCCTTCTGAAGCCTTTCGCCAGTCGACCGACTGGTGCAGGGGAGATTCCCAGTCGATCGACTAGAGGTCTTTTTGCCCATATTTTGCTCTAGTCTTCGATTTTTCCCCGAGTTTTCGTATTTTGGCTTTGACACTGAGATATCTTATTTTGTACCTGAAACGTACGAAAAGAGATCAAATGACATCGAATTATCGCCGGAAACGAACTAAAGCTATAGTGAAAACGGGTACTAATAAGTCAAAAAACTCGACTTATCAGTGGGTTTACTATTTGCCATGTGTCGCGCCACAAATGCACGGGGGGTTGGATGTGTGGCTCAGATCGTGCCTCACTTGCCTCATTCTAATTTTGGTGCCTCATTTGATCGCTTCTCAGATGAGTGATACATAACAAGTCAAGGTAAACACGAAAAAAAGAGAAGTACAAATAACACCAAACACCTAATCAACAAGACACAAATTGACAATCAAGTATTTGAAGTATACTGTTTAAATTTTCAATTCCCAAGGTCAATGTTAGTATTAAGTAAATTAGAAGACATTCATAAACCTCAAGATTCACACGTAAAAATATAACAAAAGTACAAGTAAATTAGAGTTTATTACTCCAAAGACATGATCAACATTATATAACACTACAAATTTGGACAAATTTTACGGTGGTCGAATCCCCCGAGACAATCGCTGTAAAATCGCGGGATAGTGAAACATATGGCGATAATACATCGGTAATTTTCTTGTTGCGTTTCGAATCACCGCAAAAAAATTTACGGTGAAGTTTACACAACTTTCATGCGGTTTTTTGCAATGGTTTTACAGCGGTCAAAAATACCACTGGAGAAACGAAGGAAGCGCGTCGCATACCACGGATATTTTTCGGTGATGATGCAGCGCATTTTCGTAACTGCTGTACCCTCAGGAATGCGTGGCTTTTGCGGTGAAATTGTACTTTTGTTATTACCATTGTAAAACCATCCCGTTATTTAATTACCTTGGGTTTACCAGGATTTTACGGTGATTTATTATGATTCGGTTTTGCAGTGAAAATGCTGCAATTAGTATAAATCAATTTTCCCCAAGATATGCGGTGATGTTTCAGTGAATAAGATTTAAATTATAATTGATTAAATTAATGTATTTATTAAATAAAATTTGCGATTAATAAACAATTACGATATTTTTTTAAACCAAATCAGTATGCATATTCAGAGGCCAGATCTGGTGCAAAGTAAATTTTTGGTACAAAATACAAAATCTGTCAAAATGATTTTATAATTCGTCAGTTTATTTTATAATTCGTCAAAATTCGAGCCGAAAAACAAAAAAGACGAGCCGAAAAACCAAAAGACGACATAATTCATCAGGTTTATTTTATAATTCGTGACACAAAAAAACCAAAAAAGCAAGATTTAATCTCATCCATTCAATCACAAGATCAAGGGCTATGATTAGTTTGTATTTTGTACAAAAATATCAACTTTGTACCTTGTAATATCCCTAATTTAAGATTATGTTAAATTGATTTAATTAATAATTAAATCAGATGAGTAGATAATAATTATAGAAACTAGATAGTCTTGTACTCTTGTTTGACTAAAATTGTTCGGTCAAAACAAAAATAGGGAACAATAACGGAAAGAAAAATATAAAAAAAAAAAAGAACGTGTGTGATATGGTTTATGGGTGGTTGAGAAAAATCAGGACAACTCACCGATCAAATTTTCTAAATAGTTAGCTTAGCATTAATCTACATATTAGCTATATATAGAGTTTAATTACTAGGGTTTGAGAAGGAAAAAAAAAAGAGGAGTAAGAAGCTGCTGCCGCCAGTAGAGGAAAAAAAAGAGAAGGTTTTTTTTTATATATATAGAAATTTGCACGTCGGGTGCGTTGTTAGGAGTGCACAAGGCACAGGTGACATCAATCAAGTGGTGAATCGGAGAAACCGATCATATACCTAAATACGCTGCTGAGTTTGGAAATTGGTGAGTGGTTAATATACTTAATTATGATATGTTATTTATATGACATGTGATATTGAATTGTTGGTGTGATTACGAAAGTGATGAAACGAAACCCCTCGTCTTGCGAAGACGTTAAATATAAGTGGAGTCTATTGACTTGTGATTGATTGATATGATTACATGAGTTATGTGGAGTACTTTGATATGTGTATGTGCATCGTATCATATTGACATGAGATGAGATTCTGGCGTGGTTCGGCCCGTTTGTGGTTATTCTGGCGTGGTCCAGCCCGCTCGTGGTTCTCCTGGCGTAGCTCAGCCCGTTTGTGGTTATTCTGACGTGGCTCAGCACGCTCGTGGTTTATTCTGGCGAGGCTCAGCGCAGTTGTGATTTTTCTGCTGTGGCTCAGCTCGCTCGTGACAGGGTCCCGCGGACCGGCAGTGACGACTGCCCACTTACTCTGTGCATTCATGCATTCACGCCTTATTGCATATTTTATGATTGTGATGTGAAACTTGGAGTGTGTGATTGTGGACATGTGCTTATGAGTATTATTATTGTAATTGAGTGTATTAATTATTCACTGAGTCTCCCCAGACTCACCCCCTCTTCCCCATCTTTTTCAGACTAGTGAATTGTCAAGTTAGGAGTTGCCGATTGTCTTTGGAAGGGAGCTCGTTTCGCGTATGGTGCCACACAACCAGTCATCCACCTTGAGTTAATTTTGCTTTGTTTAGTTATTCTAATTTCGGATAGACATGTCGCTCCGTTGTACTTTAGGTAGGATTTTGATAGTGACACAGGTTACATTACATTTCCAGTTATTTATTTCATTTTGGTTATTTTATTTTAAAAGGCATGTATTCGAAAATATTCGGTTGTGAAGTAAGTGAGAGGCTTGCTTGGCAATGGGTCAAGTGCCGGTCTCGGCCTAGTTTTTGGGTCGTGACAAAGTTGGTATCAGAGCTTAGGTCGGTCCCTATAGTACACGGAGCTAGGACTTGGTAGACTTTTGATTATGGTAGTGAAGCGCGCCACCGCCATAAACAACATTCTGCTAGGACCTTTAGGGAAATTTCTTTTGATTCGGTTATGTCTTCCGCTTGAGTTCCAAATTCTTATTGGTCTAAATTCCTTCATATAGGTTCTGATGGCACCAAACTCCCGTATGTCATCTCGTGTTTGTAGTAGGGGCGCTTCCCAAAATTTTAGTGATGGTAATATTGATAGAGGTGGTGATAGTCATGATAATGTAAGACACTTTAAAATTCGAGGACGAATTTTTTTTAAGGAGGGTAGAATGTAATATCCCTAATTTAAGATTATGTTAAAGTGATTTAATTAATAATTAAATCAGATGAGTAGATAATAATTATAGAAACTAGATAGTCTTGTACTCTTGTTTGACTAAAATTGTTCGGTCAAAACAAAAATAGGGAACAATAACAGAAAAAAAAAAAAAAAAAAAGAACGTGTGTGATATGGTTTATGGGTGGTTGAGAAAAATCAGGACAACTCACCGATCAAATTTTCTAAATAGTTAGCTTAGCATTAATCTACATATTAGCTATATATAGAGTTTAATTACTAGGGTTTGAGAAGGAAAAAAAAAAAAGAGGAGTAAGAAGCTGCTGCCGCCAGTAGAGGAAAAAAAAGAGAAGGTTTTTTTTATATATATAGAAATTTGCACGTCGGGTGCGTTGTTAGGAGTGCACAAGGCACAGGTGACATCAATCAAGTGGTGAATCGGAGAAACCGATTATATACCTAAATACGCTGCTGAGTTTGGAAATTGGTGACTGGTTAATATATTTAATTATGATATGTTATTTATATGACATGTGATATTGAATTGTTGGTGTGATTACGAAAGTGATGAAACGAAACCCCTCGTCTTGCGAAGACGTTAAATATAAGTGGAGTCTATTGACGTGTGATTGATTGATATGATTACATGAGTTATGTGGAGTACTTTGATATGTGTATGTGCATCGTATCATATTGACATGAGATGAGATTCTGGCGTGGTTCGACCCGTTTATGGTTATTCTGGCGTGGTCCAGCCCGCTCGTGGTTCTCCTGGCGTAGCTCAGCCCGTTTGTGGTTATTCTGACGTGGCTCAGCACGCTCGTGGTTTATTCTGGCGAGGCTCAGCGCAGTTGTGGTTTTTCTGCTGTGGCTCAGCTCGCTCGTGACAGGGTCCCGCGGACCGGCAGTGACGACTGCCCCTTTACTCTGTGCATTCATGCATTCACGCCTTATTGCATATGTTATGATTGTGATGTGAAACTTGGAGTGTGTGATTGTGGACATGTGCTTATGAGTATGGTTATTGTAATTGAGTGTATTAATTATTCACTGAGTCTCCCCAGACTCACCCCCTCTTCCCCATCTTTTTCAGACTAGTGAGTCGTCAAGTTAGGAGTTGCCGATTGTCTTTGGAAGGGAGCTCGTTTCGCGTATGGTGCCACACAACCAGTCATCCACCTTGAGTTATTTTGTTTTGTTTAGTTATTCTAATTTCTGATAGATATGTCGCTCCGTTGTACTTTAGGTAGGATTTTGATAGTGACACAGGTTACATTACATTTCCAGTTATTTATTTCATTTTGGTTATTTTATTTTAAAAGGCACGTATTCGAGAGTAAGTATTCGGTTGTGAAGTAAGTGAGAGGCTTGCTTGGAAATGGGTCAAGTGCCGGTCTCGGCCTAGTTTTTGGGTCGTGACATACCTGATCCTTTTCCTGCATATTCATTCAAAATATTTCTAGTATCTCTAAAAAAAGTATGCATACATTAATCCTATGACCAAAAAGATAAACAACAGAAAATCTAGTTTCTAGATGTCCAAACTTATTTACAGCCAATATGGTAGGTGAACTACACATGACCTTTCTTCGTACGCCCTACCCGGACTGATGCCCACGAATTTCTGATCACTTCCCCACACTTACGACGAAAACTCTGGCGCACCTGAAGATTATGCTCAGGATTCCATCTTGCAATTTGCTACACAACCATGACAATTAATATAAACAAATAAATAACAATGTAGATTATCAGAAGATTAAAAAATGACCATGGGAAAAGGAAATATACTTGATCACAAGTAAATATGATCACAATGTAATCTGATAAAAAAATCCAACACAATTGTTTTACATAGCCAAAAATATACTTGATACAAGTCAGTTCACAAGTAAATCAGAGCATTACCAAAAACTAGTTGCAGTGTTAAAACTCAAATATTGAATTCTGACATGTTAAAATGTGAACAAAGAAAACACCAATTGCATTTTTTTTAAACAACAAACTATGGCTATTCAATTCACAGGCAGATGGTGGATTCACTAATACAAATGCTCAAAATTGTTTGGCAGATGGTTACTTCAATGTATTTTTTAAATAGCACAAGCAAAAAAAAAGGAAACAGAGCACTTACACAAAAGCGACTAAACCAACGATCATATGCTTCCAGCAGAATATCATGCATCCCAGTCCATCCAACTCTGTAATCTGTTGTAATACATCGGGCAGCAATCTCGCGTATTATCTCATGAGGTTTATAACTACACGGAAAACACATATGAATACCTTTGTTAGTAAAAGACTTACTTACAAAATAGCATGCTTAAACACGAGATGTTGAAAATGGCATGAACAAATTAGGCATGAATTGGAAAGACACCTTGCTGCTGCTCGATACTCTACCATCTGATCAGCCACATTCTCTATTACCACTTGAAACTCTTCCATTCCTCCCAGCTGGCTTGGCTGTAAAAGATACACATTTCAACATGACTTTTTGCAGTTCAACAATAAATAAATAAATCAACTAATCTCTGCTCAGTTTCCTCGAGACTAATTCAATCGTTCACTTCTAGGCATTTCGACGGATTGCACAAATCACATTAAAAGAATCAAAAACACCTTCGCTTTCTTGCAGATGAAACACAAATCACATAACCACTTGTTACACTACTCCCTCATCACATTAAAGCTTGCAATTTGCCTTCAATCTCTAAGATATGAACTCCCAAAGTTAGAGATTTTGGTTTGAAAAAGAAAAATCCATCAAGAACTAATCAGTTGTGGCATTCCATTCAATTGAATCTCAGACCTAAAGATTCACAGTCCCCAACTCTCAAATTGTCAAACATGTAAGTCAAAATTCAACCAAACCTTATATACCTAGAGCCCCGGGTCTTCCAAAAATCAAACTTACCCTATTGCAGACGCCAAGGTGGCTTTAAGGCGGCTTTGAGGATGAGGGTGTTCGATAACCATCGACCCTGGATATATATATAAAAAACAATAATCGTAAGAAGCCCTGTAAATTGGGAGATTGGATCTGAAGCCAAAATCAATCACGAATTCAATCGAAGATGATGAAAATTTGAAAATCGGATCGAAACCCAGATTCAACACGGATTCAAACTAAAGACACGCGTATACAAATTAACCTCAAATCGCTAGTGCGGGGTTCACCTGAGGGATGAGACGATGGAAATCCGGTGATGAATTGATCGCAAACTGCCGAATCGTACCCTCCCCGCGTAAATTGGTCACCCCCACCGAATGGAGAACGTCCGCTCAAACTTTCTCCTCGAGGACGTTCTCACGGACATCCTGGGCAGCGGACGTCCTGGGTCAACCGTTGCACGTCGCCTTGGCATCGGACGTCCTCAAAATCCCTTAGGACGTTCTCAAAATGGGCACATGTGTATATGCTCTTACTCCAGACCATTCGGTGGCGTTCTAGGGCAGAAATCCCGATTATAAGAACTCAAATACGAAAAGAGGTAGAATAAAAATAATATTAGATTTTGGTTTAGGATTTGGCCCCCCTTTTTTACATTTACCGCTTCTTTTTTTTTTTTCAAAAATTTTCAGTGGTTTCAAAAACTTTGAAAAGTCTCGCAAAATGATTTTCAATTTTTCCATGGTTTTGCAGCAAAAAAGACCATGGTATAATAAATTTTGTTGCAAAACCACTGTAAAGTCATCGCAACTTTTGTTTTTTGCGGTGGTAGTTATCACTGCATATTTGTCATCACAACTAGTCCCAGAAAATCAATAAAATTACCGCTGCAAAACCAAATTATTTAAGCTTTTTGAAATGGGGGGGGGGGGGGGTTACCAATGAGTTTTTGGCCAGGAGGATTGGAAGGATTTATAAGAAGAGAACCAATTCCGCTTCTTTTGTTGTCAGGTGTGAGACTTCCAGTACTGGGAGAGATTGAATTTGATCAATTTGATTGAAATTTTGGGAAATCAGTTGATGACTTGTTTCTGAGATTGTGTTGTTTTTGAATCGCCATGGACTCCGGTGGTTTTCTAGTTAGGGTTGCGCAGCATCTGCCCGCCATTATTCTGACCCGTGTGTTTGTTCCAAACTTCAGTAGTACGAAAAAGATTGAAGCTTTGGGTGACATATGTTTACAGAGTTGAAGACAACGAATAAAAGGAGTGTCGGAGGTGTGGTAGATTTGGAGGTTTTGGAGGAGAAGAAAGATGATGTGGTTAAGTGTTAATTTGATAAACAAAAAACTAATTATCCCTTAAAATAATTGTGTTAATAATAGTGTTGTTAGACTTATTAGTTCTGAGTGAACCAGAATTAAACAGAGTTAATGGTTGGTTTAACACCGTTAGATTTAATTCCTTAAATTGTTATATTTTTTTCGAATTTGCCCCTGATTGGAAAAATTAATAGTTCGGACCTTCGATTGGAAAACATCGATAGTTCGAGCCACTAGTATGTACTTTTCCCTAGAAAATACATTGACAATTAATGTTCATGCAAAAGAATCATAAGCACGTTTCAAATAAAATGCATGTAATATTCTTAAAGTCTACCCAACTCTCAGGCAGTTTTTAAATACTTAATAATTTTTGTTTCTTTGTTAACATATGTAAGAACGAAACATGTTGCTCTGATACCATTAAATGTAACGCCTAAAAAATATGAACTCAAAAAACGGCATCATATCGGCCGCACGTCCCCTAAAGCACAAACTTCTAATTGATAGATGCATAAATTAAGTTTCAATTGAAATTATGAATTAAGTTTAAATTGAAAATTAAGTTCCGAAAAACGGCGTCACTTCGTAGTATATTGGAACACATTGTTGTTGCACATGATATTGTGTCTGATCTACAAAAGAAGACTCACGAAGGCAATATTATGATCAAGCTGGACATGTCGAAGGCGTATGAGACGGTATCTTGGCGTTTTCTTCTCAAAGTCTTACAAGACTTCGGATTCTCCAACCGGTGGTGTGACCTGATATACAGGAATATTGCTAATATTTGGTATTATGTGCAATGTAATAGTGCATCTTTTGATTTCTTTAAGTCGAATAGAGGAGTCCGGCAAGGGGACCCTCTATCACCTAACCTGTATATTCTCACAATGGAAGTTCTTTTTCAAATGATAAATAGGGCAGTTAAGCAAGGCAGGTTGAGGCCATTTAGATTAGGTCCGAAGAACACATACATCAAGGTTCAAATGTACGCGGATGACCTGTTTGTTTTCTCCAATGGCCACAAGAAAACGGTGGAAGGCCTGCAGGGCATTCTCAAGAATATTTGTGCCATGTCGGGTCAAGTTTTAATAACGAGAAGTGCCACCTTTTCTTTGGAAAGAGCATTTGTGCTAGTAGACAGGAGGCCTTGCGAGAGATCACAAAGTTTCAAGAGGGCATCCTTCCGACCACTTATCTAGAAGCTTCACTTTTTGCAGGTCACATCAAAATTTATTATTTTAACAAGACCATAGAGTTGGTCCATGCTCAGGTTGCTGAAGGTATAAAATATTTTTGTCCATGGGTGGGAGAGCTACTCTGATCTCGTGAGTCCTTAGTTCTATGAGTATTCAAACGCTAGCAGTTGTTCCTTCTCCTAAAGGCGCTTTCACGGAAATTGAGCGTACCTTGGCAAATTTCTTGTGGGATGCAGGGGCTCACTCGCGTCGTCATTGGGTTGGTTGGCCTCAAACTTGTTATCAGAAAGATCGGTTTTAGGAGCTTGAAGGATTTTTACAGGGCCCTTTTGGCAACGATGGATTGGCTCTTCTTATGTAATGATTCTTTGTGGGTGCGACACGCTAGATATCGTTTCAACATTCACAGGAAGGGCTCATGTTTATGTAACTCGATTCGCCCGCTAATTAATCAAATTCGTATGGAGTCTTTCAGGGGCCTAAGGAGTGGGAACACCAAGGTGACATTGCTATGTGAGTGGCTCAACATTAACATGCCAAACGAGTTTAAGGATATGTCATTCAGGGATATTTAATGCTCCCATGAAGACCAAACTGCTTGAGCTATATCTGTCGCCCCTTCACCACTTTCTCGAAGGTTGGCAACCTATAGCAGGCCCGAATAGTCTTAAGTGGGAGATGACTAGATCAGGTGAGTTCTTAATCAAAGACTTATGGGAGTTGAGTTGGGATCATCGTGATAAGGACCCAGCGTTTGCCAGCATCTGGCAGCGCTGGCTCTCTCCTGTGGTTAGCGCTTTCCTTTGGAGTTTAATGTGTAAGGCCCTAGCTACTGATGATCGTCTAGTGAAGATCAGCTTCCACAAGGTGTCAAAGTGCAGCTGTTGTCCTCACCCGACTTGCAAAGATCGGAGCATATTTTCTTTACAAAAGAGAAGGCCACTCGGGTGTGGGCCGGATTTCTTAGCCATGACCTTTCATGAGACACATCCTAGGAATAAGAATCAGTTACGATTGGTTGTTGAGGTAGATCCTATATTGGTAGCCTTAAGCTTGCCGCGACGTGTGTGGGCATTTGGGTCTTATGGACGTACCGTACTAGTAAGATCTTTGGAGTTGCGACTCGCCCCGGCATTCCTCATATCAAGAAAATTCTACGAGACATCCAAGGAGGTATCAAAGGGGCCCACAAGAGCACCTTGAGGGATGATGCGGGGCTAGCGCTGTTAAATCTACCTTGGCCGAAAACAACGACACATCGAAGCCACTGGATCACTTGGAAACTAGATGAGTATGGCTTGACTTTGTCTATGGCGTCTACTCTGAGTACACATGGTATGAAATGTGCAGGACTTGTGCGTGATGCTCGGGGAGCCTTTGTTACTGCCATAACCATACCGCACTATGGCTACTTACATGGAGTGGTAGAGATTATCCATCGTTTCGGGAGAAGCACATCCAGCCATCGTTGCTAGAAAGCTCCAATAGTGTCTTTGCGACTGGCAAGAGTTTAGGCATTGGAAGATGGCCATGCAGACAGTTCGTGATAATCGTCTTCGTCAGACATGTCTTGCCAATAATAGTCTTGCGACTTCTCTCGCCTTCAAATGGAAATCACGCCTGACTTGGTTTCAATCCTTGACGGCCCTTCCGCGCACTTCTAGAGTGGGCATTACTGCAGACGCCAAACACATTCCCTCGCTAGGCTACTGTCTCCATACAATGTAACCGTCTCCTGTTTAAGCCACCTGACTCTAGGCTTTCAGGTCATTCCAGTTAATAAATGAAGTGGTTTGATAAACAAATTGAAAATATAACCTAAATTACATGTAATCTACTAACCAATTAAATGCAACATGTTATTTCAGTATTCAAGTAAACAAATATTTAAATCTCCAAAAGTACTGATTATTAATACTCCACACTAGGGCGACTCTCACCCGTATCCCCACAGTCCATCCAGTAATAACTAAAAATTAAAAACATCGAAAACATGAGTTTAAGGCTCGTGTAAGTAATATAGACCCAACTAGCCGAATCATGAGCGTCAGAATTATTTTAAATAAACCAGTATTAACAAGAGTAAAGAGGAGCGATGAAGCGAAAGGTTGTATCACAATAGTGGGTGAGTCTAGAAAGTCTTTCGAATCTTGTACCGTCAGAAGTCTAACAGAGCAGAATGATTTTAGACTTATAACAGACAGAATGGATATACAATCAAATCATGCAAAACGGGGGTCCCGAGACAGTATCGTCGTATTTGGCCCTACGACTAGGCAACAAAAGACCATACCATGCCTTATGACTGGGCAACATGACACCATACTTGGCCGTATACAAGATACCATTACTGGCCCTATGGCAGGGCAACAAGAATCATGATCATATTGTGAGCCTTTAGAAGTACATATAGATTGCACGTGAAATATGATATTACGAGAAAAGATGAGTTATAAACTGACGAGACTGGATGAGTTGTAAAATGACGGGATATGAAGAGTTATAAATTGACGAGACATGATGAACTGTAAAATAACAATGCAGGATGACATGTTAAATGACGAAAAATGATGAGCGGTAAAACTACGAAATAATAAAAATCTTCTTAGAGCATATATACCCGTTGAGGAAGTTCTCTGTTTTGAGAACCTCCTCAAATAGCACTTCCTATTACTATTCATGTCAATAGGAGGTGCTATTCGCGCTATTTGTACAGCCGTTCAACATGTAGCACCTCCTATTACTATTCATCTAATAATTATTTTGGAATTATCAGTTGAATTATCAATTGAGATTTTGGATAAGATTTTTGACAAATAAATGTGCGACAGGTGTATCTTTTAGATTTTCTCATAATCTAAAAAAAAGCTATAAAATGGAGGATCTATGTTTCTATCCTAAAACTATCTCTTATACTCATTTCGTCACTTTTCTTCTCTTTCACTCACAAATTTGATGGATCCTTTCAACTTTGAAGATAGTTTTAACATGTATGAGGAACAAATGAGAGAAATGGATGAGATATCTAATTCGTTCGTCATGGATGCGGTCGCATTTGTAACAACCGGTGATGAAGATGATGTCCAACCTCGACGTCGCCGACCAAATCTACCGAGACAGCGAGGGCCTAGAGGGCAGAATCTGTTAGACGACTACTTCGTCGAACATCCAATTTTCCCGGAGAGAGACTTTCGTAGGAGGTATCGAATTAGCAAAAATTTGTTCAATCATATGAAGACTACGCTTTGCAACCATGACCCCTTTTGGCATCTGCGACGTGATGCGGCGGGAGTCCTTGGTCTCCTTCCTGAACAAAAGATGACAGCTGCTATACGTATGTTGGCATATGGGTCGTGTGCAGATCAATGTGCCGAAATTACAAGGATGGGAGTAACAACAACACTCGAATGTATGAAAGAGTGGTCTGGTCAAATTGTCCATAATTTCAGAGATCATTACTTACGATCTCCGAATGCAGCGGACTTATCTCGACTTCTACGAAGAGCAGAGCAACGAGGGTTTCCAGGAATGATTGGAAGTATCGATTGCATGCATTGGGAGTGGAAGAATTGCCCGAAAGCTTGGTAAGGGTCACACTCAGGGCGTAAAGGTCGTCCAACAATCATCTTAGAAGCAGTTGCCTCGTATGACACTTGGATATGGCAAAGCTTCATCGGTGTTCCAGAAGCACAAAATGATCTTAATGTTTTGTACCAATCAGACATCTTTGACCCTCTACTTGCTGGAATTTGTCCACAGGTGACATATAAAGTGAATGGGAGCACACACAACAATTCTTACTATTTGGCTGATGAAATTTACCCAAGGTACTCCTCTTTTGTAAAATCAATTCTCAATCCACAAACTGAAGCGGAGAAGTTATACACAACTAAGTAGGAATCTTATCGCAAAGATGTTGAGAGGTGCTTTGGAATTCTACAATCTCGATGTGCAATACTTCGTCATGCAGGTATCTCTAATCGAAAAAGTGTTTTAAAAACAATTATGTTAGCTTGCATTATATTGCATAACATGATTGTTGAGGAAAAGTTTGTGGAGGAAGAATTCGTGGAAGTCGTTGAACAAGATCCGCATAACCCGACAAGTGCATTTACTGTATATGATGGACCAACCGATCAGAATGGTAACCGCATTCGTCATGACCCTGTCGGAAGAGCACAACCTTCAGAATCATTTTCAGTGCGTCTTACAAGCCTCCAATCTGCTTATCTTCATATACAACTTCAGAGTGATTTAGTGAAGCATAATTGGTTTATTGAAACCGGTGAAAGGCTATAATTGTAGAATTTCTGTATGTGCTTGTTTAATTTCCGGTGTGTTGTTTAATTTCTGTTTGTGTGGTTTAATTTCTATATATGTGGTTTAATTTCCGTTGTGAGTTTGAATTTTATTATTGTGTGGTTTATTTTCGTTGTTTGGTATTATCTCCTTGCATTACTTAATTTGAAATGACTTGAAATTTAAACTACATAACTTGAAACTACTTGAAAGACATTTTGAGGAAAATGTAACTTTGGAATTGCTAAAATATAAAGTAATAGGGAGGGGTAGAGTTGAATTTGTGTTATTTATGAGTGAATTGAAGTGCATATTTATAAATTGAATTTTAAAATATTTGAATTTTTTTAATGTTAATATGGCCGTTGGACCATAATTGTACCGTTGGACCTAGTTATGTGTTACAACCAATTATTTTATATTTCTTAATAATAAAAAATTATATAAACTGAAAAAATATAGCAAAAGATCACATTTTATGATCATTAGTAGTAGCAGCTTCAATCCTAACCTAACCATAAAACATCACATAACTCATAAATCATAATAATTAATAACTTACAAGCTACCAACATGGGGCAGTGGCATTGGAGTGCAGAGCTCGGGCGAGCATCTTGAAGCTCGGGTATAAATTTGCTATCGGGATGGGTTGGTCCATATGAGTTCGGGTGAGCTCATCATCTCCCGGTCGAGCATTTTTTTATTGTCTTTGTCGAGAGGAGTGTGCTCAACCGAGCTGGCTTCTCGATCGAGCGTTTTTTGGCATTAATATTATTTGTGTCTTCAGCGTGCATTGCACGTGCCAAACATTGAACGCAGAGGACGTCCGCCCAGACGATCTAGATCTGCTCGTCCGCCTGCTCGCCCTCTCCATCTTCCAGCATGTCCTTCTCGGATTGCCACCGTTGCACATATCTTCTCGTCGAACGTCCTCCACGTCGGCAGTAGCACGTCCCAGAAATCAACCTGTGTATATGCTCTTACCGAGACAAAAAATTTCAGAAGTTGTTACACTCATGATTCAAACTCATTAAAGAAAACAAGTATTCAAGAGTAACAGTCATGCCATATAAAATTTACGAAATAAGACTTAAATAAAACTAGACAATTCCATATCACTTACCTCAAATTCGCATCACATAACCTCCAATAAAATTTATACTACGCCGAAATCAAGTGATAACCACTTAAAAGCCATACAAAATCATACTCGAACCCTTAGATTCCTACACCCACATTTGAATTCCAAATTATAAGTTATTCAAATTTAGTTGATATGCATTCTCTCATTAGTTTTGCCAATTTTTGATTCAATGTCCTCACTTCAAACTTATTTTCTGAAATACTCATAAGAAATTAAAATATGTTTGGCATACTAATAGAAAGATCACTTCGAGTACTACGTCATAGAATCTTAAAACAACCAATTTGAAAACTTAAAACATAAGTTAAGCCCATTTCAAAACATATTGTTAGATATGCCAAAATTACAACACTGCAGAGGACATCAACTTCAAATCTAGTTTCAGAGCAACTCGGATTGAATAAATTCGTGTGTTATATATAGCTAGAAAGCTCTTTTCATGTATGATAAAATAGTAAAACACTCATTTCCAATAAATAAAAAAGAGAACATTGCATTTAAAAATCATACAGGATGTCTGCCCAGATTTACGAAACAGTTTTGCATATCGACTTCAAATCCAATTTGCAAACATCTCAGAAAGAGTCACATTATGAGTCATTGTTGGAAATATATTTTCAACTAGAACATTGTAGCATCAAAAACCATCCCATTTCAATATCTAAACTAGAAGTTACAGTTGTTGAAATGTGAACACAACCTTATGCCATTTGTCCATATACGTCAACTAGGCATGTCAATCAAAGCTTCCTGCAGCAAGCACATCCTGACATCCTCATTCTCTACTGTTTTCCTCTGCATTTGGTTAATGCACTGACACACGCCCTTGAAAAACAAGCACGAGTTTCTCCAATAAAAGAAGTTACAAACCAAAGAAGCAAATCATTCGAAACACAACGAAGTGTTTCTTATCATCCCTCATCTCTCCTCTTCATTCTCTATTCAGTATTACATTGTGAGTGTATTTGAGAGTGTTATCTCGCTAGTATTTCCTAGCTTATTTGTACGAGTATGTTTCCGTTCCAATACAATAAATCTGTTGTTTTCTTCCTATACAGTCCACCAAAATTAGTGAGAATTGTGTGCCACATTTATTGTGATCCGGGGAGAATTAGTAATAATCCTACATTTGGTATCAGAGCGAGTGTTGAGTACAAAATATCAATAGCGATATTTTTGTACTGTGGCTCAATTATGTCGAACACAATTCCACTTCAGATATCGAAATTCAACGGGCGGAATTTCAAAAATTAGTCTATCCAATTAAAGGCGTTTTTCCGATCCCAAGATTTATGGAGTTTGGTCGAGACGGGCTACACCGAAGTAGTCGGAAAAGCTTTTGACGAGCTTGAAATGGAAGATAGAGATTTGTTGGCGGACACCCGTAAGAAAGATCAGAAATCATTATTTGAATGTTAACGGGGAAGCATTATTTGAATGACTGACTCGGAAAGCGTATCGACATACTGTGATCGGGTCCGAGCGGTCGTTAACAACTTGAATGTTAACGGGGAAGCGCTGGAGGAACAACGAGTCGTCGAAAAGGTATTACGCTCGTTACCCACTAAATTTGAATATGTCGTGGCAACTATTGAAGAGGGACACGACATATCAAAAATGTCGATTGATTGACTCGTGAGTTTGCTGTGTTCACACGAGCAACGGATGAACCAGAAAGCGAACAGCTTTAGTTAGGAGCAAGCTTTGCAAAGCCGAGTCGAAGTTTGAACTCGCGGAGGTTACCGTGGAGGTCGAGGAGGAGGTCGAAATTACAACGGTGTACGAGACCAAGCCAGTAGCAGAAATATTCAGCGAGCCCGAGGCGGTCATACTGGAGGACGTGACAAGTCCTGAGTCTTGTGTTATCAATGTCAGAAGTTCAGACACTACAAGTCCGAATGCCGAGCAAATGAGCGAGTGGAGCAAGCTTATGCTTCCGAGGCGCATGAAAAACAGGATGTTCCCGTGGATTCGTAAGAAGGGAATTGAAGTAAACTTCTAGACGATGGTGAGAGACGGCAGTTGGCTGTGGCATCTCAGATTTGGTCATTTAAATTTCAACGGACTAAAATTATTGGCTACAAAGAAAATGGTGACATGATTACCGGTGATTCAGATTCCTAGTCAACCATGTGAGGCGTGCTTGCGAGGGAAGCATCACAGAGAACCATTTCCAGTTGGAAAGGCGAGACGAGCGAACCAACCGTTGGAGCTGGTTCACACGGATCTAAGTGGTCCAGTGGAGGTAGAATCTCTTGGCGGAAAGTGATACATGATGGCACTTGTTGATGATTTTTCCAGAAAGACTTGGGTCTATTTCTTGAGTGAGAAGTCAGAGGCTTTCCGGACATTCAAGGAGTTCAAGACCTTTGTTGAAAAACAAAGTGGTTACACTTTAAAGACAATGAGATCAGATAGAGGAGGAGAATTCACTTCAAATGAGTTCTCAAACTATTGCAGAGCCGAAGGAATCAGACGGCGGTTGACTGCAAGCTACACACCTCAGCAGAACGGCATTGCTCAGAGGAAGAACCGCACAATCTTTGAGATGGCCAGAACCATGTTGAAGGCCAAGGAGCTACCGAAGCCTTATTGGGCAGAAGCGGTATCTTGTGCAGTATTCTTACTGAATCGATGTCCCACGAAGACGGTTCATGGAAAGACTCCAGATGAAGCTTGGAGTGGTGTAAAGTCGGATGTATCTTGTCTACGAGTATTTGGGTGTATTGCATATCCTCGCATACCAGATCAGCGACGGAGGAAGCTGGACGACAAGAGCAGACAATGTATCTTCATCGGGTACAGTGCTGATACGAAGGGTTATAAGTGTTATGATCCTGACATGAGAGAGTTGATTATCAGCCGAGACGTATAGTTTGCTGAAGATGAGGCCTGAGATTGGTCTCAAACAAATGGTAGAGAGCCCCATGTCGCAATTGAGGAGGAGCCTACGGAAGATAGGCGTGCGCCAGTTGTTGATTCACCTGAGAAATCAACTGGGTCAAAGTCTAGCAGTTTACCACCACGACGAAGAAGATCGCCATTTCGATATCATGACTATGTGGTCTACCGAGATGATGAGGCAGACACACCAGATGAAACTATGGTGAACTTTTGTCTATTTGCAGATTGTGATCCTGTAACGTTTGAGGAAGCAGCAAAAGACAAAGGGTGGATTCAAGCTATGGATGCGGAGATAGCTTCCATTGAGAAGAATGATACTTGGGAGCTGACGCCTTTATCAGTTGGGAAGAAGGCGATTGGAGTGAAATGGGTGTACAAGATGAAGTACAAACCCGATGGTCAGGTGGACCGGTTGAAGGCAATGCTAGTGGTGAAAGGATACAGGCAGAAGCCTGGTATCGATTAATCCGAGGTATTTGCACAAGTTGCTAGAATGGATACCATTCGAATGATTATAGCACTTTGGCAGGCGTCGTCGGTACCTGCAAATTTGAATTTATAATTTCCTTACTCTTGGCTATGGGTTAGTACATCGGCGAGCAAGGGTCGAACCCTAGGGAGCTAGATGGTTACTTGTTGTTCTGTAAAAAGGAAACAATTGGGTTTTGAGCAATTTAGGAAACAAGTGCAAATAGGAAACAAGGGAAATAAACGTGTAGGTTTTCAATCAGAGAGAATATTCGGTCTAGGGTTTCTATTGTGACTTGTTATCATCGACTACTAACAATCTAATTCAATGTTTCTAAGTGTGGTCGTCCCGACAAAGGTGACTTCCCAAATAACCCGACAAAGGTGTTATGCCACAACCTAACCCGACAACGGTGAAAGGCTTCTAATTCTCTCCTAAATCAAACAACCCGACAAAGGTTTTATTCAACCTAGATGTGTTATTCACCCAAACGACAAAGTATTAGGCAAATAATAAAGATAGAATTATTGATCAACTAAGCTTTGCGACAAAGCATCCACATAGTCTAGCAATAATTCGTGGAATATATGCACGAGAATTAGTAAAACATGAAATAGCATTAAGGACAAAGTCTCAAACAATAGTCACAATGTATGAAACCCTAGCCCGAATAAGGGGCTTAGCTACACATGGCCATGAAAACAGAATACAAAAGTAAAGGAAGAAAGAATGTCTTCTCTATTGCCGAACGAAGAAGAAAGGCGCCGAGATGATGGAATGCTCTGATGGATGAAGCTCTCGAATTTTTTGGGATGATTTGAAGGGCTGAGGAGAGCTCTTATTTATAGCTAAGGACCATGACTTCTTTCGTCTGTATTTGGAAAGGGCCCAAAAACAGATTAGGAAACGTGTCCCAATCTAGACTTTGCTTGATCTTTAAGTAAAATTCTTGTGCAAGTCTTCTAAAAGATTCCGGGACATTCCACAGCCTTCCAAACCGCCACGGAGGGAATTTGGATTTTTTTCCCAAAGTTACTGTTCACGACCCGAAATCACTGTTCATCCCCGGGATACTGTTCACGACGGAATTACTGTTCACGAGTACTGTTCACGAGCCGAAAAGTACTGTTCACGAACCGAAAAATACTGTTCACGACGCTCCTCTGGCTTTGTTCTTCAACTGCGATGCTTCTGGCATGAAGATGCGGTCTTTTAAGCGCGTTTCCTCCTAGAGCTTTCGAAACACCTGAAATGCAAAACAACACTAAGAAGTAACTGTTTGCATGATAAAGTGCCGAAATTGGTGGGATTTGATGACTCGATGAGTCGTATAAATACGGCTCATCACACTTGCAGCACAGAACAGGTGGAAGATACATCAGATGGACGTGAAGTCAGCATTCTTGAACGGAGTTCTAGAAGAGGAGGTGTATGTTGATCAGCCACCAGACTATGTACAGAGAGGGAAAGAGAACAATTTCTACAAGCTGAAGAAAGCACTATACGGACTGAAGGTTGTGTATCATGGAGGAGTGTTGAAATGTGAACACAACCTTATGTCATTTGTCCATATACGGCAACTAGGCATGTCAATCAAAGTAGGCATGTCAATCAAAGCTTCCTGCAGCAAGCTCATCCTAACATCCTCATCCTCTACTGTTTTCCTCTGCATTTGGTTAATGCACTGACACACGCCATTGAAAAACAAGCACGAGTTTCTCCTATAAAAGGAGTTGCAAACCAAAGAAGCAAATCATTCGAAACACAATGAAGTGTTTTATATCATCCCTCATCTCTCCTCTTCATTCTCTATTCAGTATTATAGTTTGAGAATATTTGAGAGTGTTATCTCTCTAGTATTTCCTAGCTTATTTGTACGAGTGTGCTTCCGTTCCAGTACAATAAATCAGTTATTTTCTTCCTATACAGTCCACCAAAATTAGTGAGAATTGTGTGCCACATTTATTGTGATCCTGGGAGGATTAGTAATAATCCTACAACACTTCTTTCAAAATCAGTCAGTAGAACTCCCTGGAATCACAGAAGCAGATTCTTTGTATCAAATTTAAAGTTCGATTCAGAACAGCTCAGATTGAATCAAAATACGAATTTTATGTGATAGGATAGTTTATTTTGAGTAGAACAGCATCAAATCAAGAAACAGTCTATTTGACCACTTAAAATAAAAGTTATAACCACTTCAAAATCAGTTGTCAGATCTGTCCAAATACCACTCATAATACTATCTTCAAACTTCGATTTGCGAGTGGTGAGTTAAATAAAAACAAACTTTTAGATCGTCAAGAGACAGAAATATTTAGATCAAACAGAAATTGAGTGGTGAGTTCAATAAAAAATAAAATAAAATTGGAACTCAAAAATCAAAATACATGACCAAACTTTCAACAAGGGCAAAACGAAGTAAAAAGAAAAAGAAAAAAAAGCCATAAACCTGCAAAATACATGAAAGCAACCGCAACGCGCTTGACAAATAGATTAACAACTCTTCCTCTCGGCTCCGCTCCTGGCCACAATGGAGGATGATGAAAACGAGCTGCGGCAGCAACCCACCACTCCATTCTGGATCCAGAAGACCACATTTCGGTCATCCACACACATGTTCGCAAGCTTCTCATCCATCTTCTTTAACTCCACATCAATCATACTACTTCTGCTTGTAGCAGCAGTTCTCATCTTCATCTTCTTAATCATCCCATCAGTCTTGAATTTTACATCTCAAATCTTCAGACCCAACTCGGTGAAGCGCAGCTGGGACTCGCTCAACTTGGTGTTGATCTTGTTTGCGATAATCTGCGCGTTTCTGGGCAGAACCAACAACAACAACAACAATGAAAATCTCAACTCAGCTTCTAGTAGATTCAGATCGCCATCATACAGTAACAAAGAGCAGCGGTCTAGTGAGTATTCAGATCGGAGCTACAGCAGCAGTCGGCTGAGAAGCAGCAGCTCATATCCAGATCTGACTATTTATGAGAATTCACCATGGGATTACATCGACCGCAGCAGCAATCATGCCTATAGATTCTCTGATGACACCCAAATAAAAAGCTACCAGTTTTCGGATTCAGGTTGGCAGATCAGTCCTCGGCGGACACAACCTCCGCCTCAAGACAGAGTCACTGAAGCTGAAGATGATAAAGTTGTTGGCAATCCAAAGGCAGAGGAAGCTTCGCCACCACCCTTACCGTCAACTCCGCCTCCACCACTATTAAATCCACTACTGCCAAGAGTCAAACCGAGGTCAAGGAAAAAGACTGAAAGAGCTGAAGCTGTAGATGAAACAGGTAATGGGAACCAGAAAACAAACTCTCCGCCATCTCCCTCGAGAGGTATAGTAAAGCGCAAGACGAAGAGAGTTCATCGAAGTTTTGACGATGAGGAACAGCAACAGAAACCACCTTCTCCTACACGGTATACATTGCAATCAGATCTTAGTAAAAAGAGCGACAAGAAGAAGGACTTCCTCTCATCATTTAACATCAATCAGAAGCGGAAGAAGAAGAGAGAGCGCCAGCTGAGCTTAGATAACTTGGATCACATTCTCAATCCGCCAATACCATTACCTTCATCAACAACCATGCCGCCGCCACCTTCAGTTTTCCACAACCTATTCTCGTCGAAGAAAGGAAAGACCAAAAAATCAGCAGCATCAGATCCACCATCAATAATCACATCCAAAGCCAAATTCACAAAACCTAATACTAAAATTGCTCTAGCTCAGCCACTAATCCAAACTCCGATCGTAACCAGAGGTAATGAGTCGCCACTGTATGGCATTCCGGAGCCTCCGCCTCTGCCGCCGTTCGGTATGCCGGTGTGGAAATTCGTGGTGGAGGGCGATTATGTCAGATTAAAGAGCATGAACAGCTCCAGAAGTGTATCTCCAGATCGGGATGATATCATTAGAGCTTCTTCGAGCATGAGGTCGGATGTCGATGAAGAAGCGTCGCCGCCGCAGTCTCCGGCTATGTTCTTTCCTAGTCCGGATGTGAACACCAAAGCTGATAATTTCATCGCGACGTTTCGGGCTGGGCTGAAAATGGAGAAGGTGAACTCTGGGAAGGGAGTGGGCTTGTCGAGGCTCGGCCCATCTTCAAACTCTGAACAAAAATAATCACGAATGTTTTATCTTCTTATTTGGTTTTTTAGTATGAAATTTTATTAATTGGTTACGACTGAGTTATTATTTTTGTTTCGATTATATCGCCGTTCTGTATTATTACTAATTTCATTTTGTACGGTAATGAACACATTACATTTCATAGTTAATAAAAACAATTAAACAAAACTTATGCAAAGAAATCACAATATATAATAGAGTTTGGATTATATGAGAAGTCATAAATATGGTAAGAAATAAGAACTTTTTTTAATGGATCCGATGTTTTTTATTTTTTTTTGTATTTTTTAAATATGAAAATCTATTTACAAGTTCCATAAGGGCAAATTTATCTTTGTATCTTAAAGCCCTAGCAATCTATGGGTCGTGAGGTCAAGAAGAAGAGGCGTCAAGGGAGGAGGATGTGGAAATGGAGAAGACGGGTGCGGGTGTGAGTCAGACGATTTTGGGGATTTGTCCATAGTTCGTACTTTGTTGAGATGGCGCTCGAGTTGCTCATCAAGACTCTTGAGATCAATCTGATCGGCTCTAACGGAGCCATCGCTACTGTTCTTCATGTAACAAAGGATTGATTGATTTACAAATGGATGGGGTTCCCGAAATGGGGAGTGAGGATATGGAAGTTTCGGGGATGAGAGGAGGAAGCAGAAGTAACACGTTGGCACATGGGATGGGGGATTGGTTGACGTTGTGTTGTTGGCTTCACTTTTTTGCTTACAAGTATGCTACGAATTAATGACAATTAGTGACAAATATGCTACGAATTATGTCACTACGAGTAACGCAACGAGTTAGTAACAATTATGCTACGAATTAGTGACAAATTATGCTACAAATTTTGTCTTTATTAACTACGAATTTTAGCATGTATCCACAATCAATCTTGGTCAGTAAAAGCTACGAATGTTGATTTAGTAATTATGAATTTTATCATGAATCCCAAACCAATCTTGGTCAGCAAAAGCTGCAAATTTTGATTTAGTAACTACAAATTTTATCATGAATCCATAACCAATTTTGGTCAGCAAAAGCTACGAATTTTGATTTAGTATTTACGAATTTTATCATGAATCCGAAACCAATCATGGTCAACAAAAGTTGCAAATTTTCATTTAGTAACTACACATTTTATCATGAATCCAGAACCAATCTTGGTCAACAAAAGCTACGAATTGTGATTTAGTACCTACAAATTTTATTATGAATCCAGAACCAATCTTGGGTCAGCAAAAGCTACGAATTTTGATTTAGTAACTACGAATTTTATCATGAATCCAGAACCGATCTTGGTCAGCAAAGGCTACGAATTTTGATTTAATAACTACAAAATTTATCACAAGAGATCATAATTATCTCTTCTATTTGTAACATCAAATATATATTTATTTATTAAAAAAGAATGATGTAATAGTTTCCAAACTTTCAAATGACTCCACGTTCGGCGGCGGTTGCAACTTGCCATTACAGCGACGACGTAAGCTTTTCTCCGACCGACGATGCTCTCTTTCCAACATCTTCACATACGACGTTCGGCGATTGATCTATGGTCGACGAGGCTGGCCGGTGAGGCACTCTCTATGATCGACTGCAACTATAATGCTCTCTCTTCCAATGCTCTCAACTATATTGTTCGTGTTTAATCGCCATTTGTAAACGAATTTTATTATTAAATGTGTTTAATTATGTCCGTAAATCAATCGAGATGGACGAATGAAAAAATTCTCATTTTCACCCAAATTAAGGTTCTCATAGGATCCGCTCCCATATATAATATTGCAGCATGAACCACTTTAGATATAGCGAAAAGATAATGTGAGAGTAACAGATTTGGTGAGAAATGAGAAGTAATCACAACCATTCGATTTTTGATCCAACGATCCTTATTTTTCAGAACTTTTTAAATTTTAATATCTATATTATATGTTCGTAAGGACATTATTGTATTTTTGTATCCTTGTAATTACCGATGTTTCGAATTTTGTTCGTTAAATCTACGAATTTGGCTTCTTCTTTTTTTGATAGGTATAGGGCAAAAAGGCCATACAACACAAAAGCGTACATATAAATACAACCCACACTAGAAATACAATTACTGCAAATTATAACATGTACACCAGGGAATTGCCGCAGAATTTTTCCAGCTCCAACTTGCCTTTCTTGCAATGCCATCAGATGTATTGTTTGAGCTTCTTTCAATAAGATACATGGTCTAATTCCCCTTAGCAGAAGTCAAATAAGATAAACAAGATGTTGACTTTTTGTGTTAATCCTAACATGATGATTGAACATGTATAAATTGAGCAATGAATAATGAAGTTTGTTTCTTGGCAAGTTCTGGTTTTTTGGTTTGGTGCCGTGTTGGTTTGGAAATGCAGGTTTTGGGACTTAGTCTCAAATCCACCTTGAGTCAAGTCTGTCCAGCAACCAAATGGCGTCGCTTGGTATCATCATAAGGAGAAACGACAGCGTTGCAATAAAGAGGGAAATCCGAGTTTGGCTGAAGCTCAGAACGATAGCGTTCTATTAAAGCTTGTTTGCGCGTTTTGGTTGTTAAAGCTGTTACTCGAGGACGATGGCATTTTGGAGCTGGATTTGGATGAGTTTAAAAGCGCCTGGAGTTCGTTTTAGGGTTCTTCAAGTTTCGATTTAGGATTTCTGTTTTGGGAAGCGATTTCGAGCGATTGAAAACACAGAGCGTCAGTGATTGACAGACCGAGAGTGATTCATGGTCGAGTGGTTGAGATCGTTGCAGTGAGTGCAAGCTTTCATCAGAAGAAGGCTGGTCAGATAGCAGCTGAAGGTTGATATCGTCGGAGGGATTTGGTGGTGATTTCGGCTCGCTGATAAAGTGCTTTTGTTCGTGTTCATTCAGGGAAGATTCAGTTCTTGTCAATTTGAATTTTCATTGCTTGGTTTGTATAATTTGTATTGAGTGTGAATCTAGGGTTCTATCAGCCACACTTGAACATTTGTGTATATTTTGCTCAATCAATAAATATAATCTTAACCTTAATCCGTAATAACAAATTAGTATCAGAGCACGTTTGATCTTGATTGAATCTGTTTAATCTTGATAAGTTGGTGATCCTTGGGCATTCATAGTGTTCTCTTGGAACCTTGATTCTATGCTATTAAATTCTTCCTTATTGACTGAGTTCTTATCTATCTTAATAAGAACTGATCTGTGTTTTTATGTTCAATGGCTTAAAGTATTCACTTGAAGCCCTATGACGGTACTACAGACTTCTCACTATGAAGAGTCAAAATGAAGGCTATCCTCATAAGGGAGAAGTGTTACAGAGCAGTCACAGAAGAATGGTTGGACCCAACATCATCTGAGAAGATGAAGGAAATGTCTGACACAGCTCTCTTAGAGATCATGATCATGATCAGATTGAGTGATGATGTCTTAAGGCAAGTGGTAAACATTTCTAACCCAAAAGAATTATGGGATTCCTTAGAGTCTATCTATTTGACTAAATCCTTGCCTAGTAGAATCTCTTTGTTGAGTGAACTGTTTAACTTCACAGGACACTTCCTTGTCCATTCAAGAAAATCTTGATACTTTTCTTAAAATGACTCAAGATTTATCTAATGCAAGAATAAGATAGAAGAGACTCATCAAGCTGTGATTTTACTGAATTCTTTACATGCACAGTTTTTATATTGTTAAGAATGTATTCAATATGGTAGGGATGAAATTACCTTTGCTAAAATTACTGAGATTGTTATTTAGAAAAATGAGTCTCTTAAGGTTTTCAAGGCTAAAGGCACTGCTAGAAATGAGCATAAGTCTGAAAATAAGAATAAGGTGATGATGTTTAAGGCCAAAAATAAACAAAGGCCTAAGAAGAAAACCGCTGCTAAGCCTAACTCTGATGGTAATGACAAGGCTAATTAGGGCTCATCATTCGACCCTAGGGTCAAAATGCCCATAGGGTAACCCTGACCCTACCCTTACCTTTACCCTAGCCTACCCGGTCTTCTACCCTATATGTACCTTGCCCTGTAAGCCTTAGGCAGGGTAAGGGTCATAGAAAAAAATCAAACCCTACCCTTCTACCCTTCTACCCTATTATCCTACCCTACCCTACCCTTGTACCATGTCCTATCCTATCTCACCCTACCATTTTCCTTCATATTATGATTTTTTTTCAAATTATGCTTAAATTTACCCTACTAGACCCTACCCTAGCTGACTCGACCCTACCCTAGCTTACCCTAATATTACCCTGCCCATGGGTACCCTACGGGCTTAGAAAAATTGTTCTACCCTGCCCTGTACTGTTCATAGGGTCAAGGAAAAATGGTCTTACCTTGCCCTTACCCTGCCCATTACCGATCCCTAAGGCTAACCCAAGACCTCTTTCCCAAGTAAAGTGTTTGTACTGTGGTAAGACTGGTCATTATGCTAACACTTGTAATAAGAAACAGCATGACAGGGAACAAAATAAGGGTCAAAACACAAAGCAAAATGGTATTTCTAACATTTGTGAACAAGGCAGACAATACAAAAATGAACTGTTTGTTGTATCCACCTCAAAAGACTGTGATTCTTGGATTTTAGATTTTGGGTGTACTATGCAAGCTTCTCCTTGCAAAAATTTATTTGAATCTTTAACGTTGTGTGATGGTGGTGAAGTTATTTTAGGTGATCATACCACTTTGAAGATAAAAGGTATTGGTTCAGTCCCTCTTGTTATGTATGATGATGTCATTAGAGAGATTCAAAATGTTAGATGGGTTCCTCACTTAAGGAAAAACTTACTATCTGAATCAGTATTTGATGATCAAGCTTTTAAAATTAATACTTGCCATGGAATTAAATAAGTTCTGAAAAATGACAAGGTAGTTATAAAAGCTGTCAAAAAGGGAGGACTTTACCATCTTATTATTCTCATGAACTGAACCCTGTTAGTCATCACACTGATAAGGATATTGCTGAAGCATAATTATGGCATGCTAGACTAGGACACATAGGAAATAAGGGATTGAGTACTCTAGCAAAATCTGGAATTTTAAACATTTTCCCTGCTGATCTGACTTTTTGTGAAACATGTGTTTTAAGTAAGTCCACTACTCTCCCATTTTCTAAATCTAACTATAAGGCTGGCAAGCCCCTCGAGTGTGTCCATGCAGATCTATAGGGGCCATCTAAGGTCCCAACAGTTGGAGGAAGGTATTACTTCTTGTCCCTAATTGATCATTACAGTAGAAAGGTCTGGGTATATCTTCTAAAAAATAAGAGTGAAGCTTTTGAACATTTCAAGTACTGGAAACCCTTAGTTGAAGGTGAAACTGGATTGAAATTGTTAAGCTTTAAAACAGATAATGGTCTAGAATTTTGTAACCATGTCTTTGACTTGTTTTGTAAAGAAAATGGTATCAAAAGACTGCTAACTGTTCCTGGCACTCCACAACAAAATGGAGTTGCTGAAAGGATGAACAAAACACTTCTAGAGAAGGCTAGGTGCCTTCTCTTCAGTTCTGGTATGAAACACTCCATGTGGGGTGAGGCAGTGATCACTGCCTCTTACTTGATCAATAGAGCCCTTGTTCTGCTATTGATTTCAATACCTTATTTGAAATTTGGCATGGCAGGAAGCCAAACCTATCATACTTAAGGCCTTTTGGGTGTACATCTTATGCCCATGTGAGTCAGTGAAAGCTTAAACCTAGAGCCCCTAAGTGTGTTTTGATTGGATATCATGAAGGTATAAAAGGCTATAGTTGGCTAAGCGTCACAATATACGACAAAACTGTCACAATATACGACAAAACTGTCATCTGCAACAGGAGAATCACCAGCAGCATATCCTTGGACAGAAAAAAATTGAACCATATCCATCTAGTATAGATAGCATAGCATAGCCTTCATCAAAAAAAAAAAGGATAGCATAGCATTCTTCATTCTTTCAACATCCCATAGTGTTGCTTCAAAATGTAATTTATTTCTATTAATCCAAATAAACCAGGATGCCATAATAATTTTCCTGAAAGCACTACTACAAACGATGCCGTTTTTTTTAACATTATGCATCGGTTCCGAAACCGTTGCATAATCAACCGTTGCATAATGTCTGAACATTATGCATCGGTTCATTAAAAACCGTTGCATAATGTTCAGACATTATGCAACGGTTCATGTAAGAGCATCCGCACCCGTTGGAGATTTTGAGAACTTCCTCCTCGATTCTCGTAAATAAGCCCAAAAAGTTTGTATTATGTTGTAGGATGTTGTATGAGAAATGCTAGCATATACACCGACTTCCTCATTGAAAACTTCCTCACATAGAACTTTCTCTCTCGATTCTTGCACCCACTCACAAAAAGTTTGAGGAAGTTCTACTAGAAATGCTCCTTGGGGATTTCTGGTAGAACTTCCTCAAACTTTTTGTGAGTGGGTGCGAGAATCGAGAGAGGAAGTTCTATGTGAGGAAGCTCTCAAAATTTTCACCGGTGTATATGCTAGCATTTCTCATACAACATCCTACAACATAATACAAACTTTTTGTGCTTATTTACGAGAATCGAGAAAGAAGTTCTGGGTAGGAAGTTCTCAAAATCCTCACCGGTGCATATTCCCTAAAACCGTTGCATAATGTTCAGTTTTTTTTGAAGGATTATGCAACGGTTTCTACTGAACCGATGCATAATGTTCAACGGTTCGAGACATTATGCATCAGTTTCTTCAAAAACCGATGCATAATCCTTCAAAAAAAACTGGCAGATTGAGCTTTACAAAAGCTCAAATCCACTTGAAATTAAACATAAAAAATAAACCCTGATGTTCCAATTTTTAAATACAATACAGCTTACATTCAGAACATCATTTCACTGATATTCTGCAATACAATCATTAATACACATATTTGTCTCTATGGTACAAATATGCCACAAAATATTACATAACAAATGAGTCTAAGTTAATGTCCTATACCGCGAAATGATTGGTCACATAGTCACGTAGGTAGCTGGAGATTTCATCCCGAACATCCGCGAAATGATTCGGCCATAATGAATGGCTCATCCTTATATCCCTCTATTCGAAAATCGACAAATGTCATTCCAAATTCATCGATATGAACCGCCGAATTGTTAACCCATTTACATTTAAAAACGGGTACTCGAAACTTTACGTAATCCAACTCCCATATTTCTTGGATAAACCCAAAATAATTGACAGGGACAGATATTGGATTCCGATCTCTAGCGCTAGAAACATGAGTGGTTTCGACAACAAGTATGACACCACTATTTTGCACAACGGTGTGCTCATCTTGATCTTTTGTTTGAAAACAAAATCCGTTAATATCATAAGTTTTCCACGTTTGTACAATAGGTCTTGGGCTTGCCATAAGCCACTTCACCAAGTCATCAGATTCTTCTTCAGAGTTGGTCTGATTATTTAAAACCTCATTACTCCTTAGCCAATTACAAAATAACCGACTGTATTCTTTTTACAACCACTGCTCAGATTTTCCTCGGTATGTACTCCTCAATATGTTTATGTGATCCTCGATGAAAGGTGTTATTTCAGGTATATGTTGCAGTACATAGAAATGAGCTTTCATTAACTCATCAAATGACTGAGGCTTCAATTGATATCCACTTGTGCCTTTTCCCCTAAATCGATCAAAATGACGTGGCCTTGGAACCCCAACCGCAGCTGTATTTCCCAAAAAGTTAGTGCAAAATTCAACTGCCTCTTCAGCTATGTATCCTTGCACTATACATCCTTTGGGACTTTGTCTATTCCTCACATAGCTCTTTAGAACCTTCATATACCTCTCAAAAGGATACATCTATCTCATATGAACTGGTCCAAGAATTCGAAGCTCACGCACCAAATGAACAGTAAGATGCACCATTATATCGAAAAAGCTGAGAGGGAAAAACATCTCTAGTTGGCTAAGTGTAACAACTATCTGCTCCTGAAGTCCATCAAGCTCCGATGTATCAATAACCTTAGCACATAAAGAGCTAAAAATGACGCAAAGTCTTTGTATAGCTGCCCTTACTTTGGGAGACAGTATACCTCTGATTGCAATAGGCAGGAGTTGTTACATCAATGTATGACAGTCATGAGATTTTAAGCCATTCAACCGCAGATCCTTCATTGAAACCAAGCTGGCAATATTTGAAGAGAACTCATATGGAACTTTAACTCCCCTCAGACATCCGCACAAACTAGTTTTCTCGCTCTTAGAGAGTGTGGTGCACGACGGCGGCAAATATGTACGCTGCCCTCGAGGTTCAGGTGCTAATTTGGTACGAATATTCATCTCCAGCATATCGAGTCTTGCTTTAACTCCATCTTTTGTCTTTCCAGGAATGTTTAATAAAGTACCAAGCAGACTTTCACATATATTCTTTTCAACATGCATCACATCAATACAATGTCTGATGTCAAGAGAATGGCAATAAGGGAGATCAAAAAATATTGACCGCTTCTTCCATGGAGCACTTTCGGTGCGCGAATTAGGTTTCCCGAATCGATTTGTAATATTCTGATTTTTTTGAAGTATTTCATCACCAGAAGCCGGTTGCGGTTCCATTGAAGGCAGCTTTCTTTCGCCTGTAAGGATGATGTCTCGGTAAGAAACGTCGATGTCCCATATAAACCATTTTTCGACAATTGCTTAAATAGCGTGCATGTGTCCCTTCCCCGCATAAAGGACAAGCCTTGTATCCTTTAATACAATATCCGGACAAGTTACCATAAGCTGGGAAGTCATTGATCGTACACATCAGCATAGCACGCATATTGAAATATTCTTGCCTCGATGCGTCATATGTGCGTACTCCTTCGTCCCATAAAAGCTTCAAATCATCTATCAGAGGAGCCAACTATACATCAATATCATTTCCAGGTTGCCGAGGACCCGATATCAACAAAGAAAGCATCATATACCTACGCTTCATGGTTAACTTGGGAGGTAGATTGTAGATAACCAAAATCACAGGCCATGTACTATGCTGACTACTGAGATTTCCATGTGGATTCACCCCATCAGTAGAAAGGCCAAGGCGTAAATTTCTAGACTCTCCTCCAAACACTGGGAATGTGTTGCCTACTTTAGCCCATTGCAGTGAATCGGCATGATGACGCATTTTCGTATCAACAACACGTTTCTCAGCATGCCAACACATATTATTGGAATCTTCTGTGTCAGCAAATAATCTCTAAAACCTGGGGATCGGTGGAAGATACCATAGTACTTTCGAAGGAGTGCCTTTAGATTTACCTTTCGATTCTTTGTTTAACTTGTATCGAGAAGTCTTGCACACTGGACATTCTTTGAAATCACTAAAAGCATTTCGATACAAGATACAATCATTGGGACAAGCATGTATTTTCTTGTACTCGAGGCCCATGGGACACATAACCTTCTTAGCCTCGTAAGTACGGTTAGGTAGGGTGTTCCCCTCAGGAAGCATGTCTTTCACCAGCGCCAATAATTCAGTGAAACTCTTATTGCTCCATCCATTTTTCGCTTTAAGATTGAAAAACTTCAACATTGCCGATAGTCTTGTATATTTGGAACACTCTTCATACAATGGTAATTCGGAGTCATTCCTCAACGACTCCAAAACATGTGGTGTATCAACAAATTCATCGGCAACGTTGTTAACCATCTCAATTAAATTATCCTCCTCCCAATCATCATTATCCTCCGGCAAACTTTCTATGGGCGGAGGCTCAAAGTTTTGTTGTTCATCCTCGCCATGCATATATGATGGGACATATTTATACGATTTATCAAGTACACAAAACCCACCAAATAAGAAATTTGGTCATACGAACATGTGCTTGTTGATGTCGTTTTATGTATACAGGCAATTTTGGAGTCTAAAGAGGAATCGGGCTTAAAAGATGGCTTTTTGCTTAAAATATCCTAGTGGTGGCTTTTGGAAGAACCAATCAAAGTCTTTGCTTTTGAGATATTTCCAGGCCATAAACTTAGCCCCCAAGTCTTCCCTTGCTTATAAATAGAGGGCTTGCCACATGTAATAGGTGTGCTTCAAAATCTCGTGTCCTTAGAGAGTTGAGAGCTTATCTCTCTTCTCTTCATTTTCAATACAAACACAACTTGCTCTCTACTTTGTTCTTGAAAACCTTTACTTTCTTGCACTTGTTCTTGAGCTCCAAAGCTCTTTACTTTCCAGCAAGCACTCTTTACTTTCTTGTCAAGTTCTTGATTTGGAGCTCCTCTCCTTTACTTTCCTTGTTAAGCCACGGCTTCTTTACTTTTCTTGTCAAAACCGAGTCTTTTCCTTTACAAGTTCTTGTTTTCTTTTTGGTTACCTTTACTTTCATAAGTATGGTGCTTGTATTCCTTGACATGAATACAAGTGGCTAAAGCATATTCGGTCAAAGGGTGTTCATACTTGTGTATGCATCTTGAGACTTGAGCTTTATGCTTCTTTGTGTGTCAACTAGTTCTTGTGCCCTTCATTCGGTTTGAACACAAAGTTAAGTGGATGCTTGAAATGGCAAAGCTTTTCCGAGTGGTTCAAACCCTCTTTAAGTCACTTGGTTGATCGGAAATGTGAGATCAAGTGGCTGCACTTTTGAACTAGAAGTCTATGTCTTGATTTTGGAGTAGATTGTGGTGTAAGTGCTTGAAATGGCCTTACTTTAGGGTTTATGTCTTGAAATGGAATAAACCCACACTTATGAACACAAAGTAAGATCATTTGAAGTCCATGATGGATGTCTCACAAGTAGAGACCCTAGACTGAATATCTTTCGTCCTTACTTATCAGCACTTTACTTTCTTGTCATTTACTTTTAAGTAATTTACATTTCAGCACTTTACTTTCCGCACTTTTACTTTCATTACAGCAGTTTTCAACATCAATCAAACATAACATTTTGGTACGTATTGCGCTTGAAACACAGCGTGCGACAAACCAAAACGTATGTTGTATGGTTGATCACTACTACGGAACAGACATTATGCATCGGTTCGAAAAGGGCTTATGCATCGGTTTTATATTATGCATCGGTTTTATCAAAAACGGATGCATAAAGTGAAGCTTATTAAACCGATGCATAATATTAAACTTATGCAACGGTTTTAGATTAACCGAAGCATAAACTTAACAAATATACTATTTTAATTTTTAGCAATCTAGGGTTCATTCAGTCGCAATTGCCAAGCCGCTCCTCCAATGCAAGCCAACGCTCACACCCGTCCGTAAGTCGACGCCGATTCCGATGCCGACGACGAGCATTGATTTATTCAAATTGCGCCGCGCGCGGAACTGAACCAAAGTAGCGTTATCGAATGGTCGATTCGGAATGAGGAGGATCGGCGGCTCGATGGAACTTGCACGAGCCTGTTTCCTGAACATGTCGACCGATTTAAGCTAGAAAAGGGCAACGACAATGGCACCACATCCAGAACATCTACTGACTGGGATAGCTGCGTAGATGAATAGAATCGGTAAGCGAAGGTACTCCTAGAGATTGAGTTAGTAATCTGTTTCATAAAAAAGAAAAGTTTTTCTGTCCCTGCAGGCCGTCTGTCCCTAGGGCTGTGAAAGAAGAAGCTGCTTTAGTATGTGATTTTGTAAATTTCTCAGATGGGATTGGTCTTTTGATTGCGTATTCAAATTGTAAATTTCTAATAGCTTTTCTTCTTATTCTCATGGTTGGAATTGAGATCTTCTGATTCAGTTACTTGTTCCTAAACCAGGTCAATTTCTTGGATTCATTACAGGGAAGTCAGCTGCTTCAGTGTATACCTTTCTTAAAGGTTTAACTGAGTCCTTTGAGCAGCCCTTGTCAAGAAGGTAAGTTGAAAGCCTTTTTTCCGATTTATGTGGTATAATATTGAAGCCTCCTGTTGTTTGTTTCACTGACACTCAATTTAGCCCATGTTTTTTTTAAGGGATGGAGCACACTTAGCTACAATATTTTGATGGGATATGGTGCATTAATTAGTTTGGGTATGAATCACATCATATTGATTTTTGTTATAATTTATGAATACTGGTGTGAAGGGGTTCCAGCTGAGAGAAGTCTTAAAACAATGCAGTCTTCGTATCCATCCGCATACTGAGTTGTAGGTAAACTGACTCAGAAATTACAGATTTCAGATCGTATATCATATGCTAGATTTCATGTACTGTGAACTTTTGCGAGTTTGGTTGTTGAATGACATTGATTTGTTTCTTTATGCCTAGGTAGAGCTTACTTCTTATTCTAAACTCATAGCTAAATTAAGGTAATATCAGGTTGAATAAGGAATAATTAGACCTAAATGGATTGACTCGATGAGAAAATATTCTAAACTCCTAGAAAAAAAATTCTTCAGCAGTTAATATCCAGACTAGTGAAGAAGTTGCAATCCAGAGTCCAGACCAATGTCGTCTTTTATCAGCTTGCTTTTTTATGTAAACATGTGTTTGACAGTAAGTGACTCTTTGTTGAATTGTGATTATTTCCGTTATGAGTTGAGATTTACTATTTTCTTGTTCTTTCTAAACAGGTAATGAAGTGAAGGCACAACTGAGAGGGAGCAGAACAGTGGAGAGGAATTAATTTCCTGTGGTACTTGATCAAATTTCCTAGAAAAGGATGACATGTCGATAGTTGATGACGATACTTCCAAAGATCAGCGAGGTTTGAGAAGACCGATTTTGCTTTTGAAGTCTTTATTATTGATATGAAATACTCCATCCTTTAGATTTCATGGCCTCAGTTTTTTTTTGCTCAATGGCCTCCTTCAATGGATCAGCTGCTATGAGGTAAGTTGCAGTACTATCTATGTTTTACGTGATTGATATTTTTCTTTTTCGAGTTTGTCACATTACATCATAATGTACTTCATTTACTACATTTCTTTATATCGTTATCTTTGTCACATTCTTTATATCGTTATCTATGTGATTTTTATATCGTTATCTTTGTCACATTCACGTAAATTTCACTATCTTTGTATGGACTGTATTTCATATAATTGTGTTTGATTGTGTTTGATGCAGGTTGCATAAATTGCAATTTCGAAGATATTTTAAGACAAGCTACTGAGTCAACTCTTCGGTACAAACAAGGTACTAGTAATTTTTTGAGCTATACTGATTGAACATTTCTGGATATACTAGACAAAGATTTGGAGTATGATGTTTGGATTTTGGGTTGGATGTGCTTGATTTAGAGCTTTAGAGTTTCATTCCATTCTCAAGAATGAATTTTTGACGCACTGTTAGAGTTCGAGGTTGATGATCATTTAGGAAATGTCTGACTTTGCATTCTAACAACTCGAATAGAAAATGATATTGTCTGATCTTTTAAAATAGGTGTGTTTCTTGATTTAATTTTATCGCGTTGCACTTTTTGATTCCTTACTACTGTTGTTAGGAAAAAGAAGTGCATAAAGATGTAGAAATCTCAGCTTTTAAGAAGTAATACCCTTGTCCATTATTTGAGAAGTAATACCCTTGTCCATTATTTGAGGTTTTTGTAATACCCTTGTCAAAATGTACTTATAAAGCTTGTTCATTATAAAGGTTTTTGTACCAGGCCAGGTAAGTTAGCTACTTATAATATAATACCCTTGTCCATTATTTGAGAAGTAGTGCTCAAAATGCAAGTGTCATGGCAGCCAAGATTTTGAGCTAATGCGATCGGTATCTTGTAGGTTTGGCTTCTCGTCTCCCACGTCCTGAGAATCTTGTCAAGTTTGCTGAGGGCTACATGTATAAAGCTCCAAGGAAGAAGAAGCCTAAAGATATATCAAAGTAGTGAAGTTAAAGAAGGCTCTCCATTACTAGAAAAAATAAATGAAACTTTTGTTGAATAAATAAATGTTGTACATTAAAAGTGAGATCATGTATGAAATGTTATATTTTGGTTGAATAAAAAGTATTTTAAAATTTAGATATGAGAAAGTGTATTTATGAAATTTATTTACGAATTTTCAGGTTTATTTGAGCAATTTACAGGCCAAAAATACAAAAAAAAATTCTTACATTATGCATCAGTTTTTTGAAAAAAGGGTTGCATAATGTATGCTATTATGCATCAATTTTTTGAAAAAAGGGTTGCATAATGTATGACATTATGCAACGCTTCATTATGCATCGGAACCAAAACCGATGCATAATGTCAAAAAAAACCGATGCATAATGCCTGTTCTGTAGTAGTGGATATTGAACTCGGTTGTTCTCGCACTTACTTTTCGCACTTTACTTTCAGTCTTTACTTTCAGCACTTTAAATTCAGTCATTTACTTTCTGTATATATAAAAAAAACCAACAAAAACCCAATCTGTCTTTACTTTCATTTTCTTTCTTTTTAAAGAACAACTAATCCACACTGACTCTCTTGGGTTCGACCCCTACATACCGCTCTGCTAATCCAATAGTGAGCCAAGAGTAGTGGAACTATAAATGTAAATTTTGAAGCGCACAACGACGTGCTGTCAAATTTTGGCGCCGTTGCCGGTGAGTTGTGCATCAGAATAGTTGTTCTATTTGTTTTGTTTTTGTTTTTGTTTTGTCTTGCAGTTCACAATGTCTTCCTATCACGGAAGCGAGCCTTGGTACGATGAGGATGATGAGGAAGAGGACTACAAGGGCAGCAAGCTTATGTTAGAGATGCTTAGCCGTCTCGCCAAATTCAGAGGTGTCATTGGAGAAGACCCCGTGAGGCATATACAAACGTTCCACTCAATTTGCGGCCGCATGAAGCCTAGAGACGAGTCATTAGAGGGATTCAAATTAAAATGTTTCAAATTTTCCCTAACAGACTTTGCACAATATTGGTATGACTCGTCTTGTGCAGATTATGAAAGCAACTATTGGGATTTGCGTGCCCAGTTTCTAGAAAGGTTTTCCTCGCCACTCCTTCGACTTGAAACCCGCGAGAAGATCATCACCCTTGAGCAATCCCGGGACGAGACATTGGATGAGTACTACACGTACTTTGACTCCATTGTAACGAGCTGCCCGCACCATGGACTCACGGACTTGGTTCTTCTTCAAAAGTTTCTTGGCGGGATGATGCCACTCGAGTGGAATAAGCTTAATGATGCGGCGGGAGGCTCGGTCATGCAGTTAACCATGTCTCAAATCTGGCTGCTCATTGATGATTTGGCCGAGAGCTCAAAACGAGGAGCCACATGCACCGAGCCAGCCGAGACATGCACGGACCTCATTACCGAACTGCCCGAGGAAGTCCCGGACCTCAATGACGGGCTGTCCGAGAAAGACCAGGAAGCGCCCGAGCTGACCGAGAAAATCACGGCAGGCCCGGTCCTCACTGAAGAGCTGCTCGAGAAAGATCCGGTCTTCATGGCCGAGAAACCACAACTTGACCCTTTATGTTTTATGCAGATCATAGCCACCGAAGATCATGGAATCAATGATGATGCGGTGCAAGGGGAGTTGGAGGCAGAACAAGGGCAAGAAAAGCCAATGATGGAGCGCTCACTCACCACAACTCAACAAGGCGGCCCTGAAAACTCACTTGTTCCAAGACAACCCATCTCCGCTGCCACAAAGAAGAACCTTGGCAGGGGCGCATGCTTGATGTCGCCTACACTTGATGGCACAATGCTGAACTTCCAAACTTACAAAGGTGCCAACCATTTGAACATGAAGAAGCGACAAAGACATGACCCAAAAGAATGGAAGCCGGGATGGAGTAGCAAGAGACCACGGCTCAATGGACCAGCAGATATGGCCAAGGAGCCCTCATCTTCTCGGCTGTATGTGGAAAAGAACCCGCCGGACCAATGGAGACTAGAACCGAGCACATCACTCCATGCGTTCTTTGGGCGGAGCAAAAGAGCAACCGAGAAGAAGTTCGACCTCAAGCACCCATGGGATCCCAACTTATGATCCATGAGTGAGGTATCGTCGAGCCAACAACGTTAAACAAAGGCACTTGCCGGGAGGTAACCCGGCATATTTTCTTCATTTGTTACAGTTTTTATGTTTATGTCGTTTCTTTTCATACTCATCCCCTTTGTATTTAGAAGGAAATGACTTTACTAAGTCGTGCCGTGAGGCACGGCTTCGTTCAAAAGTGTGGGGGTATTTGAGTAGTATTTGCACATAGTAGTAATTGCACATAGTAGCCAAACACTTTTTGAAAATATACACTTTCATGATGCGAAAATAGATAGACCCGAAACATGCATTTTCTTGTGAAAACTTAATTGTGTAAGCACATGTTTATTTAACTTTCTACTTGTCTTTGTGTGCTGAGATAAATGTAGGATGTGGAGTTGAAAGAAATGCCCTAGAGAGGCTTGACAAGCACTCAAGGGACCGGATCCTTACTTTATGGTTATGTGAAGATTGTGGAGGCTAGCACTTCGGGCTTGATGGTTTAGAGTGGACTCCGCCATGCAGCGTCTATGCAAGAGGCGGGACGGGAATCAAACCGTCCATTCTCTAGTCCAAAGTAGCCGGGAAAATAGATGAGCGACCCTCATCTTGACCCGCGCGAAAAGGGCAAGGATGAGAAAGAGTGGGGAGGTATTTCCATATGCTCTCGGGCGATGATTGGACCTCCCAAAAGTGAAGAAAAATGGACATGCAAATCTCATCAAAGGAGCAAAGCTCAAAGAAGAAAAGAAAAATCAGCCAAAATGGTGAAACCAAACCGAAGCAAAAGTGAAGTACTCAAAGAGTCAAATCAAAGGCCGAAGGCCAAAACTCACTACAAAAAGCGGTCCAACCACGCAAACAAAGAAAAAGAGCTCGACCCATTAGCCCGAATCAATCTCGTGCTAGAAGAAGCAAGTAACATAACTATATAGTAAGATCGGATCCGAGAGTGCAGTTCAAAGGCCTAAAAAGGACTATCTCCCAATCATCCAAATTAATTTGCATCTCGGCTCAAAGGTAACAAGTATCTAGTTACTTCCTTGTTTGAGCACAATTTCGTTTGGAAGCAAGTAAGTTATGCATGCAAAGGTGAAATCTAGTTTTGCATCTCACATTCATATTTAGAACTTAGGGTGTTGTTCCTCTTTGACTATACTTGTTCGGGACGAACAAGATTAAGTGTGGGGGTATTTGATGGGACGTATTTATACGATTTATCAAGTACACAAAACCCACCAAATAAGACATTTGGTCATACGAACATGTGCTTGTTGATGTCGTTTTATGTATACAGGCAATTTTGGAGTCTAAAGAGGAATCGGGCTTAAAAGATGGCTTTTTGCTTAAAATATCCAAGCGATGGCTTTTTGCTTAAAATATCCTAGTGGTGGCTTTTGGAAGAACCAATCAAAGTCTTTGCTTTTGAGATATTTCCATGCCATAAACTTAGCCCCCAAGTCTTCCCTTGCTTATAAATAGAGGGCTTGCCACATGTAATAGGTGTGCTTCAAAATCCCATGTCCTTAGAGAGTTGAGAGCTTATCTCTCTTCTCTTCATTTTCAATACAAACACAATTTGCTCTCTACTTTGTTCTTGAAAACCTTTACTTTCTTGCACTTGTTCTTGAGCTCCAAAGCTCTTTACTTTCCAGCAAGCACTCTTTACTTTCTTGTCAAGTTCTTGATTTGGAGCTCCTCTCCTTTACTTTCCTTGTTAAGCCACGACTGCTTTACTTTTCTTATCAAAACCGAGTCCTTTCCTTTACAAGTTCTTGTTTTCTTTTTGGTTACCTTTACTTTCATAAGTATGGTGCTTGTATTCCTTGACATGAATACAAGTAGCTAAAGCATATTCGGTCAAAGGGTGTTCATACTTGTGTATGCATCTTGAGACTTGAGCTTAATGCTTCTTTGTGTATCAACTAGTTCTTGTGCCCTTCATTCGGTTTGAACACAAAGTTAAGTGGATGCTTGAAATGGCAAAGCTTTTCCGAGTGGTTCAAACCCTCTTTAAGTCACTTGGTTGATCGGAAATGTGAGATCAAGTGGCTGCACTTTTGAACTAGAAGTCTATGTCTTGATTTTGGAGTAGATTGTGGTGTAAGTGCTTGAAATGGCCTTACTTTAGGGTTTATGTCTTGAAATGGAATAAACCCACACTTATGAACACAAAGTAAGATCATTTGAAGTCCATGATGGATGTCTCACAAGTAGAGACCCTAGACTGAATATCTTTCGTCCTTACTTATCAGCACTTTACTTTCTTGTCATTTACTTTTAAGCAATTTACATTCCAGCACTTTACTTTCCGCACTTTTACTTTCATTACAGCAGTTTTCAACATCAATCAAACATAACATTTTGGTACGTATTGCGCTTGAAACACAGCGTGCGACAAACCAAAACGTATGTTGTATGGTTGATATTGAACTCGGTTGTTCTCGCACTTACTTTTCGCACTTTACTTTCAGTCTTTACCTTCAGCACTTTAAATTCAGTCATTTACTTTCTGTATATATAAAAAAAACCAACAAAAACCCAATCTGTCTTTACTTTCATTTTCTTTCTTTTTAAAGAACAACTAATCCACACTGACTCTCTTGGGTTCGACCCCTACTTACCGCTCTGCTAATCCAATAGTGAGCCACGAGTAGTGGAACTATAAATGTAAATTTTGCAGCGTACAACGACGTGCTGTCAATATACCACACCTTATATCGTGGGTTAATCCCATTTAACAAAAGGTGTTTATGTAACTTCTTCGGTTTGACCTTTTTGTAATTCCAACAACTCATACACGGACAAAAGACACGTTCAATGTTGTTTCTAGACGCATATGCCGACGCAAACGCACAAAAATCCATAATCCCTTTCTCGTACTCCTAACTCAACCTATTACCGGACACCCACTCTCGATTCATTATAAATCCACTACAAGAAACGTGTAAATATTATTAGTTACATATTACTAATTTACACTAACAAACAATTACATTTGAGTGAATTAACGTGTAAATATTATTAGTTACATACTACTAATTTACACTCCAACAATTAAAAAGTAGTAAATGAGTTGCATAAAGCGGCTTACCTTACAGTTGAAGTTCTCACGAAAAATAGTCATAGAGTGGATGCAACGTCGGATCTAAAGTTATACAAAACAACAAAAAATTAGTAAATGAAGAAAGGAAATCAAATATCCAATATGAATGGAAACATAAATAGTGAATTAGTTTAATCGTGCGGTTTACCTTAGAATAGAAACTTGCGAAGAAGAACCGTAATGGTGGGTGTGCAACAAGTACGAACTACAGCTATAAACAACATAAACAAATTATTAAACAAGGAAAAATAAATTCAAACTCCATGTTAATAGGAAAATAAGAAAGAATGATAACCATACAAATACCAGGAATTGAAGAAGCGAAGAACAACCAAAGGGAAGAGGATGTAGATTGCAAATGTTAACCCTAAACAAAAGAACATCAATTAAATTAATATACTTGAATTCAACGATGAAAGAGCAACAATGTCCAAGTTCGAAAGCTATACACAACTAACACAATAGAATACCTTACTTGATATGATGTTTGGAGGATAAACAAGATACAACTTCCACCGTATAGAAGTAATGCCGCTCGAATCTATGTTTTCAAACAAAAATATTAGCATACATGAATCCAATTAGTTATTTACATCATTCAACGATGATAGAGCAACAACTAAAATTTCAACTAAATATTAGCATACTTGATTGTTAATGGATTACAACTGCAAAATAACCCTAACTATATTACATACTAAAATTTCACAACTGGAGCCCTAACCTGTTGATTCGGAGGCGAGTGGGGAGGAATGAGCCCCGTTGCAAGCCGACAGTGAGTGGCGAATGAATGGCGATGGAGACGATTGTCGACTGGCAATGGCGGAGGAGACGACTGGCGATGGACAGGAAGCGATATTCAAGTCGAAGGACAATGAGCGGCGTCGAACAAAGTCGAGGAGCGAGCAAGTGAGAGACGAAGTTCGAAAATCAAACTGCGAAAAAAAAACCTAAGATAATTTTTTGAAGTAACTTATGCATCGGTTTAGTGAACACCGATGCTTAAAGCCTCACAATATGCATCGGTTCCTCTGTGAACCGATGCATAAGATATATATTATGCATCAGTTCCTCTGTGAACCGATGCATAAACTACACCTTACGCATCGGTTTTCCTAAACCGATGCATAATGCCATTTATCGAACCGATGCATAATGCCATTTATCGAACCGATGCATAATGCCATTTATCGAACCGATGCATAATGCATCGTTTGTAGTAGTGAAGCTTCCCATCCAAAATTAGCAGTTATCCAGCCAATCAGAAGGAATTGACAGATTTACATTAAACACTTTTGAAATATAGTAACCTGTTCAAGCTACTGTTCAATGGACTGTTTGAGACAGACCTTGAACACCTCTGAGACAGTGTAGTAAGCAGAAAGCAGTAGGAGCACACACAGAATGATACCCAGTTCGGCTACGCCTACTCTGGGGGGGTTTCCCACACCCTAAAAGGGTCACAAATCTTTATTACGAGTATAGAGCAACAATGTGGGCTTACACTTACACAACTCCTCGTTAGTAATTGCCTTGCCTCTAATACTCCGTCTCTCAGATTTGTAACCTCGGCTCACCGCAGTTCGCCTCAATCCCCTTCGTCCGAACCTCCTGTCCGAACGATCTCGATCTTCACTCCGAAGCTCGGTTGCTTTCTCCCGAAAGCCAGCAATGATCAATGATGTGTGCAGCAGTATGGTCGATTACAGACAGTCTGAACAGCACACTGAACAGACTGTATCAGCGCCGTTGATGTTCCGGTGAGGAATGATCAAACAGCCGTCGCTCTTCTTCTCCAATCTCACAGATGCACTCTCGTGTGTGTTTCTCAGAAAAGCGATGGAGATCTGGTCGCCCTAGCCTTGTATTTATATGCATGGGCGAGATCCAAATTTGTTCCAAATATCCTCATCAAATATTTAGGAAATATTCCTAAATATTCGATGGATATTTCCAATCCAACCTTTGGGAAGGTCTTGATAATTCTTCCACGACAAGTCACCCAATCCAATCTTAAATCTGATAAGGAGATCTTTGTTTGAATATCTGAATCTTCGAATACCTCGCTGGCCGACTCCAATCAGATCGAAAAGATCTTTTAGAACCTTCCGGAAAACATCCTTGCGTCTGCTCCACGCTGTACTTGAGTGCTAGGATGTGGTTGAACTCTACTCGAACTGTCTAAAGCCGTTTTGCCAAAGACATGCCATTCAAGGGAACATCAATCTCCCCCTTGGCATTTTGGCAAAACCAAAACTACTAGATACTAGCTATATCTATCTAACTATCTAGGCTTTAGACATAATTGAGGGAACAACAAAAATGTAACCTGAAAATACTCCCCCTTTTTGCCATAAACTGGTAAGGGGTCCAATCTAAGTTCAAACAGAACGAAAAATGTGCCAGAACAAGCACTGAAACAAATACATCAAAAGAATTGTTCAGAGGTCATAGAGTTTATAGCAATGGACCTTTAGGCAGATGACATATCCTCCGAGCCACCATCCGATTCATCATTCTCCTCTTCATCGTCGCTTGGGTAACGAAGAGCACGGGCCAGCCCGTTGATCCGCTTGTGCTGTTCCTTATCGGCCGCTATGATAGCATCCAGCTCCTTCATCAGTTTGGTCCTCTCACCACAACCCATGCGAGCTCCCCCTCGCTTTGACGACTCTGGGAAATCCTTGCCTCTTTGTCTTGGCTCCTTGAGATCGTTCACATGATAACTTTTGAACAGCTTATGATCAACAGAGAATTTCTGTGGGGCCTTGGAAAGGTGACCAGCATAAGACTGTTATTCTGGAGCTTGAGAGATAATTAGTTCATGGATCAGAGATGGGAAGCTAATCTGGTGAAGAGATCGGGTGGAGGTGGCGTGTTCCGCAATCTGTTTGAACATTGCTCTTCCCAGATTGAACCTCATTTTGATCCCAATCTGGTAGATCAGCTGGGCATCTCCCTGCTAACTGTAGATCGATGAGAGGATGGCTTCCAATTGAAGACAGCAATGAAGAACAGCATGGAGTAAAAAGTTGACAAGCGAGCTGTAGCAAGATAAGTCTCAGGCCACCACGGGACTGAACCAGCAGTTAGGGTGTCTACAATCTTGTCAAAATCTTCTTCCTCCTCGTCCACCTCTGGATCATCTATCTGGAAGAATTTGCAGATGAGGTCTGGATTGATTTCAATTCTCCTTCCCCGAACAAAAACAACTCCATAATTTTTGTCGCCAATCACCCCAAACTGTGAAGGGAGATTTGCAATAGCTTCACGCACCAGTTGCTCATTGAACGGTTTGCTCATGGTCAAGGTCCAAATCAGCCCTGTTTGTTGAAGGACATGAATAATCTCCTTCCCTGTGTATCGCTTCTCATCTAGAAAACGCTCCGGAATAATCTTCCTCTTTAGCACGAACTTCCACTTTCTTGTAGCAGCTTTGTTAACAAACCAAATTCCCTTCTTGACCAAGCCAGCAGGAGCTGCATCAGAGAGAGGAGATGGAGCTTCACAGCTTCTTGGATCTTCTGAAACTGGAGTAGGAACTCCACGTTTCCTCTTTTTGGAAGCAACAGCTCCCCCTGCACCCTGGCGAGCATCTACGACCGAATCCACAACAGGTCCTCCAACCTGAGCCTTACCTTTTCCTTTGACTTTCTTTGCTTTCTTAATGCCAGCCAGTGAAACCAACTCTAGAGCATCTTCAGAAGGGGAGTCTGAAATAAGAACATGCTGAGCACCAACCACTGTTTCTGCATTAGAGAAAGCTGGGGGATCCACCACCACACGGGCATCCTTCACAGGGTCATCCTCCTCAACTCTGCCTTGCACATTGACTGAAGTTGTCATCTCAACTGACTCTGCCTCTGAACCAGAGTTCTCTTGAGGGATGGCTTTCTCAGCATCATGCGGCCAATCTGATGCAAGATCTTCATGAATATTTTCCACCTTAACAGCTTCCGAACTGTGTGCAGAAGTGGAATCTTTATCCCCAGCATCATGGGTTTGTGGAGACACAACTGGCAATGGCACAACAATATCAGGAGCAGCTTCCTTCTGCAACCCCTCGATGACCTCGTCTATATCCTTGTAAAGAACATCAAGCTCGTCATCTTCTTCAACAGATTCTGCTTCTTCAGGCACAGCATCAACACACTCCTTTTTCTTGCTTGAAGACTCGATAACCAGATCAGGTTCCAAGTTTGACGCAGAACTGAGCCGTCCACTTATGGCACTGATCTTGGCCAGACACTTCCTTGGAGAAACTTTTCTTTGATTAGCAATCTTCCGACGAAACCCCGAGGGGCGCATATAGCCAGAAGCAATAATCTTCTTGTTCCAGACTTTAGAGCAAGCAACCTTAGACACATGCAAACTGGGTTCCCCACCTTTCACTGAATCGACAACCTCCAAACAATCAACAACCCTACTGGCTTCACCACCCTTCTCATCCACTGATTCTACTCTCTTTGCAACCACTTTGTTAACAACAAGAGCATCCTTTACAGGAACTGAGGAAACAGCTGGAGCATTAGGGATAGGAGGTACCTTAGACTGGGAGATCTTCGGTGGAGGAACGACACTTGTTGGTGTAGACCTAGCACCGGTTAGATTAGGGTTTTTCGCCGTAGGTTGTGAAGGCACATCCATCTGTTTTGCAGCAGGTACTGGACCTTTTCTCTCCGCCACTCCAACTCTAGGGTTTGCAGAAACAGATTCTTCCTCAGGAATAATGACACCAGGCAATGCTGTAGATTCAGCAACCAAAGGTGACGCCTTTATCTTCATCGGCTTCTTTGGCTTTGATGATTTTGGAATTTGAGGTTTTGCCGCCAGAGCATCCGACGGTTTCTTGTCCGTCTTCTTTATTTCCGAAGGCATCTTGATGGCTGACTTGGAGGATTTCCTGGTGTTAACCATGATACCGACACGATGGAGCTTTGGAAGAAATTGCGAGGGACGGATGCGTTAGGGTTTCAGACGAAGGAGCAAGATCAGCAGACGAAGTAAATTTGATCTTCAAAGCACGATTAGCCCGTTTAACTTCCCAAAACAAACCTTCAAAATATCTCCTTTTTCCCACAACGGCATGAAAAAATTTTCCAAAAAGATTTAAAAAAAAAGAGTCATCTTCTAAAAATGTACCTTCTGATCCAGCTCCCTTCCTTAAGTGGTCAGTCCAACTGTTTTGCTGGAGTTGCGACTCTGACTGACCACTGCCTGTCAGGCTTTAGTGTTTGACACCACCTAGACCCAGGGCGGATCTAAGGGTCTCAACCTCAGTTGCATTCAATCGCATACGGATCACCTTCTCTTGTAGCGTTCTTTGGAGACTTGCTAGCTTCGAGGCATACTCGCTCTGGAAGGGGAGGGTGCTAATATCTGTTTGTGGCGCCCGGCGAAGAGGGTAGCAGACAGATCTATAATTATCAACATGGGTGTGTGCGACTTGTGGCAGTGTCTTGTTTACTCCCCCTCGAACATATCCATGATTGATGATGCGCTTACACCGAGCTCCGGACGACTGTTGGGGAGTATGGATGAACTGTTGAGCAGTAGGACCCCTGTTTCGTAGATAACTTGTCCGTGTGAGACTGGTAGAATCATCCATGCCAGCTGGAACACACTTTGAGCTGCCATATCTTCTAACTTTTATTGTCTTCTTACATTTGTGTGAATATGTTCTACCGGTCTGCTGGCACTGAACTTACAGCTGTTGGGAAACAAGTCTTTTGCCTGAGTTCTGATTCTGTATGCGACGCATGGTGCATCAATATCACCTGTCTCCTTGGGCCTTCCTCGGATGAGTTCAGTTGAGTCGAGCATCATCGAAGTTTTGAGAGTAAGATTACCCATGCGTCTGTGCCACAAACCCATCTCAATCCGTCGACTTGGTAGATAAGCCGAAGAACCAACAGGTCCAGCGGAACCAATGAGGTAGCAATTGTTGGGAGACCTGTCGCCTTTCATTAATGAGCTTCCGTCCTAATTCAACATGTGACATGAGTCTTGAGTGAAGGTGACAAGATGTCCATCATCACATAGTTGACTAATGCTAAATAGATTCATCTTCAATCCATCAACCAAGAGAATGTCCTTGAGGGCAGGAAGATCCGGAACCTTCAATGTCCCACAGCCGATCACCTGACCCTTTCCTCCATCACCAAAGGTGACAAATTGCTTCTTCATAACAGGTCGAACATGAGTAAGAAATTTAGAGTTACCTGTCATATGAGCGGAGCATCCACTATCGAAGAACCAGTGATCTTTCCCTATGTGACGAGATGAGTTGATCGCAGCCAGACATACGGTCTTGCTAGCCTTTGGTACCCAGATTCGTTGCATTCGAGGTTTATTCTTATGTCTCATAGCTCTTCGTTCAGCAAGGAACAAGCGACACCTTGGTCTGATGTGTCCGATTTTGAAACAGTACCAGCATGTGCGGAGATCTTCTTTTTGTTCTGAGAAGGAGCTGGTTCGATCATTGCGAGTTCTTCTTTAACCAGCCGTGTTTTTTTCTTGGGACAGATCCACTTTCTGTCTCGGGTGCTGTCTCACCTTCTTTCCTTGGTGCTGATTTAGTCTCTGTTCCACCTTCTGTTCCGGGTTTCGTTCAGCCACTGGTTTTGCTTTAACAAACGTTGTACCTTTTGAGCATCCTTCTTCTGTGAAACCCAATCCCCGGTGTCCAGACTCCATTCTTTGTGACTTGAGAATCTCATTTAGATCCTTAGTCCCAGAGTTCAACATCTTCACCGACTGTTTGAGCTGGTTGAGCTCCTTCAGGGTAGCTGAATGATCCATTTTTTCAGATTCAACCTGGAGTTCTTGAGACTCTACGGCCTCAAGAGGTACACCTCCTTGCGCTTCAGATCAGTGATCATTTTCCTTAGACCTACCATTCCAGCTGGATGAGTTTCACGATCTTTTTCCATGTCGATTTTTAGTGATGAGATGGTACCCAGGAGCTCTGTTTTTTGTGCAAGCAGACATGACCTTTCGTGTTTCATTTCTGTTAGTTGAGCAAATAACAGATCTACCTTACCTTGGAGTTCCACCTTCTCTGTAGCCAGAATCTCGACCTCCTGCGACAATTTGTCTTTTTCCTCAGTCATGGTGGCAATTGTGTTGTTGAGTTTCTTGTTGAGATTGATTACCAACAGCCACTTCTCATGCAGGTCTTTGTAAGATTCAGCCTGTGTCTCTTGCGTGAGTTCTTCATTATCGTTGTCTGATGAGTCTTCAGTCAGGAGAACAGGTTGAGGAGACTTGTTATTGGTGGATTCACTGAATTCTTCTGTGATTGCAGCAAATGTTACAAAGCTGGTGGTTTCATCACATTCCTCCTCATCACTGTCGCTGAGGTTTGCAACCATTGCCTTATTTTTCTTGAGGGTATTAGCACATTCCGCCTTGATGTGGCCGAATCCCCTACATTCGTGGCATTGAACCTCTTTCCCTTTTTCAGAAGCATCATCCGTTTTCTCACTGAGCCTCATCTTGCCTATTTTCCAAATTCGAGAATTACTTGAGGATGACTGACCTTGCTCAGGGCCACGTCTGTTGAGTTTCCGAACCATTCTGCCGAAGTTTTGAGCCATCATAGCCAGTTGTTCAGTGTTGCAGTCTGTTTCACCCAAGCCTCCAGACACTTCTGCTCTTAGAGCAATTCCCTTTCCCTCTTTGGACTCAGTTTCGTGATTCATGTCGTAAGTTCTGAGTGAGCCCATGAGCTCGTCTAGTTTCAGCTTGGAGATGTCGTGCAATTCCTCAATGGCAGTGACTTTCATAGCGAATCTCGGAGGGAGCGATCTAAGAACCTTGCTGGCCATTCTTTCACCGTCAATGGGCTTTCCTAGGGCAGCAGCTTCGTTGGACAGATCTAGCACTCTTGCATTGAACTCAGGGATAGTTTCACTGTCCTTCATCTTCATATCCTCGAACTTGGTTGTTACAATCTGCATTCAAGAATTGCGAACCTTGTCTGTACCTTCATAAGCTGTTTGAAGGATATCCCAAGCTTCCTTTGCGATTTCACAGTTGATGATCAGTTTCAGCACATTCTCGTCCACTCCAGAGAAGATAGCGTTCATGGCTTTTGAATTCCCAATAGACGCCTTTTCATCTGCTTCATCCCATAGAGCTTCAGGCTTAGGGACAACTTCACCTGTGAGACTTTCCATTAAGGGTTGAGTCCATCCAACCAAGACAGCCTTCCAAGCTTTTTCATCGAAAGATTTCAGAAAGGATTTCGTCTTCGGCTTCCAACATGCATAGTTAGAACCTTCTAACAATGGGGGTCGGGTGATGCTTTGTCCTTCCTTCAGAGTCATCTTGAACAGTTCTAGGATCCCACTCAGTGTGTCGAGTGTTTGCTCTGATACCAATTGAAATATAGTAACCTGTTCAAGCTACTGTTCAAGGGACTGTTTTAGACAGACCTTGAATACCTCTGAGACAGTGCAGTAAGCAGAAAGCAGTAGGAGCACACACAGAATGATACCCAGTTCGGCTACGCCTACTCTGGGGGGTTTCTCACACCCTAAAAGGGACACAAATCTTTATTACGAGTATAGAGCAACAATGTGGGCTTACACTTACACAACTCCTCGTTAGTAATTGCCTTAATTGCCTCTAATACTCCGTCTCTCAGATTTGTAACCTCGGCTAACCGTAGTTCGCCTCGATCCCCTTCGTCCGAACCTCCTGTCCGAACGATCTCGATCTTCACTCCGTAGCTCAGTTGCTTTCTCCCGAAAGCCAGCAGTGATCAATGATGTGTGCAGCAGTATGGTCTATCACAGACAGTCTGAACAGCACACTGAACAGACTGTATCAGCGTCGTTGATGTTCCGGTGAGGAATGATCAAACAGCCGTCGCTCTTCTTCTCCAATCTCACAGATGCACTCTCGTGTGTGTTTCTCAGAAAAGCGATGGAGATCTGGTCGCCCTAGCCTTGTATTTATATGCATGGGCGAGATCCAAATTTGTTCCAAATATCCTCATCAAATATTTAGGAAATATTCCTAAATATTCGATGGATATTTCCAATCCAACCTTTGGGAAGGTCTTGATAATTCTTCCACGACAAGTCACCCAATCCAATCTTAAATCTGATCAGGAGATATTCGTTTGAATATCTGAATCTTCGAATACCTCGTTGGCCGACTCCAATCAGATCGAAAAGATCTTTTAGAACCTTCCGGAAAACATCCTTGCGTCTGCTCCACGCTGTACTTGAGTGCTATGACGTGGTTGAACTCTACTCGAACTGTCTAAAGCCGTTTTGCCAAAGACATGCCATTCAAGGGAACATCAACTTCCTCTGGGAGACAGTTTTTGTCCCAAAGATTTAGAAATCCAACAATTCTTAAATATGTGAAGAACAGATTCCATATAATAACCACAGAATTTACATTGATAATCCACCATCATATTCCTTTTAGCCAAGTTATTTGCAACAGGAAGAATGTCATGATGTAATTTCCAAACAAATTTTTTTACTTTACCTAGTAAATTCATCCTCCACATACTCTTCCAGAACAATTGAGTCACTCTTTTATCAGAAAATTCTTCTCTATTTCCCTTATCTTTTCCGGATAACCTATGAATTATATATCATAAGCTGATTTTACTGAGAATTCCCCATTACTTGTGTATTTCCAGCTGCGTGTAGATTCATCACCAGACCAAATGATGGCCTTCCTTTAAGAAATTTTTGACCATGACTATACTCCTCCAAAAGTGTGAGGGTCTTATTCCGGAACCAGCATTCAAAAAACCACAAGATTTGGCATATCGTGCTTTTATAAGTTGACTCATAGGCAAATCTGGAAACTTAATAATCCTCCAACATTGTTCGAGTAAAAAAGAATGATTGAAGCTCTCCAAATCTTTAAAATTCAAACCTCCATCAATCTTATCCCATGTCAACATATTTCTGTTAGTCCAATGAATACTTTTCTTCTTATTTGTACACCACCAAATATCAATGATACACTTATCAATCGCAGCAAATACCTTCTTGGGAAATAAATATACGGCCATCATATACTGAGAATTTTGCTTGTTTAAGTTTTACTATTTTTACATTATGAATTTTGTTCTTTTAAGTCTACGGATTTTGATTCTTTAAGTTTTACTATTTATACATTACGAATTATGTTCTTTAAGTCTACGAATTTTGATTACTTCTCACCAAATTTATTACTTCTCATGGGATCTCATTCCTTTAGATATATATGAAAGTCGATAAGGAACAGAAGCATCAGAATGGCAAATACATTTTGACATGCTCTTTTTTGTTCTTAATTAATAAGAATACTAAGCTTATGCAAACTGCTTTCAGTGACTGATCATTTATAATATTCTGCACCCATTTCGCTTTAAGGCGCACTTGCTTCACGCTTCGCCTCACTGTCATATCGATTGCAGGGTTTGCTTGGAGTTTGAAAAACTCTTCCATCTCATCGCTGCAAAGCTGATAAAGAAGCACGATGCACGATGCAGTGAAGCAAAGAAAAAAAAAAGCAGTTCCATGAAGCAAGAGATTAGCATGCCTGAGAATTCATAATATAATGTAGGCTATAGCATGCATATAAATGAAGATTTACCAGATCAATAATTCAATATCAGTAAGTACAAGTCCTAAACCCCAGTTTTTGAGTACCAACTCTCACTTTTCCTGTCAGAAGTTAAAAGCACAGAAAGATTGCATTGCAGATTTAAGTAAGCTCCTATCACCGGGTTGCTGTGTACCTTGACGAGTTCTCATAATTCTCATCAAATATGAGCTCATATTCATAGCATGTAGCATGATAAAACTATTTTTTTGGGTCGGTTTAGTACCTCATAAAAAAACGTCCCTAATGACACCCAGGTCCGGAGAACTTTTGCAATACAACGCGTGATGGAAAAATGAATGTACAGTTAGACTTGATACGCAAAATGTGTATCCTCTCTCCCAGGGATGGACTCGGGATTTGAAAAAGGGGGCGATAATCGAAAGTCCTGTATCATTAAGAAATTTAATATAATTTAAAAAGTTTTTTTTCATTTGAAATAAAGAACGTCTTATTTCCATATCACGATAATGAGAAAGGAGTACAAAGCCCAAATTACTATACAAAATACAATATCATCTCAACCCTTCATTTTATTATTTGGATGACCAGGATTAATTAAGTATAAATCTGTTTAAATTCAAAATTTTAATATGAACAGGGGCAATTATGGTATACCATTAACATATTATTGTTACTTTACCAATGAGGAGGTCGGTTCTGGTGCAAAACCCAGATCTGAAAAATACAAAATCGGGAGGCGGAGGCGACACGAATGGCGGGGGAGGAGGCGATAAGGCGGGGGGAGGCGACACGGCATGAGGAGGCGTCGAGGAGGCGACATAGCGGGCGGAGGTGTCGAATTGGATGGAGGAGATGTTTGTGCGAGAGCAATGCATGTGATGTCGAGGAGGTGACACAGCAGCGGGCGTCGCGTCTGCCAAAGGTGATGTCGAATTGGATGGACCAGAGGTTGGTGCGGGAGCGATGCATGTGATGAAGGGTTTAGAGTGTAGGAGATGACGAATTCTTAACGAATTATAGTCCAATTTTGACGAATTATGTCATAGTTCGTCAAAAGTGGACTATAATTCGTCAAGAATTCTGACGAATTGTAGTACACTTCGACAAATTATGCTATAATTCGTCGAATGTAAACTAAAATTCGTCCAGAATTCGGCAGTATCATTATATAATTAGTCATGACATTTTATAATTCGTCATGACCATTTTCGAATTATTCTTTTCGAAAACTGTCGATTGCATTTTGGGTTGAGTTCCATTGATGTCGAAGATGATCCAGAGCGTGAACAACTGAGTTCGACGAAATTTTACTCCTTCAAGTTGATCAATTAAGTTCAACTGTTTTGAAAATCTGGGTTTCCGAATTCTGCGTAGTCGTGTGCTTAATTTCAGGGATATTAACCGATTTAATTTTGAATATAAAATATATTTTTGGTCAATTATGCCCTTTCAAAGAGTGATATACGCCCAAAATTCATTAATCAATTGTTTTATTCTCATTAATCTACACCACATGATTATGCAAAGGAAGGGTGGTGATGATTTTGTATTTTGTACCAGATCTGGGCTTTGCACCAGATCCGGCCTCTCACGATAATCATCTATTACTGAGTAAGTGCTACACAATTTAACTGTCTTTCTCGATGTTGACAATCAAGCGTACCCAATACGAAATCATCTTTCATCTTGTTACAAGCTGCACAATTTATTATTCATTCTTAAAAAAAAGTGTTATGCAGTAGCGGGATATCACCTTTTACTATAAAGGAACTGACGGAGACCACTGCACTGTCGTTAAGGTGCAATGTTCTCTGTACAAATAAATTTATATTCCGCTACTCGCGACTACACTACTGGGTAGCAATTGGTAAGTAGGGGTCGAACCCAAAGGAAATAGGGGGATATGTTGCTCTTTAAGTTGGACAATTTTGGGATTGGTTGGTTGGTTGGTTGGTTTTAGTACTGGAAAGTAACTGATAATTATTACAATTAAAAGAAAGCGTTCGGTTTCAGGGGCCTTGTATTATATCCTGTTTATCATTGACCTTTAGTGAATCTTCTAAGTATTCAAATGTGTATCAAGGCCTTTTCCGGCGCTCAATTTGCCACACTGTCTAGTCTTTTGCGAAAGTGTTCGAAAGTGAATCAAGGCCATTTCAAGCACTCGACTTGCAACACTGTCTAATCTTTTGCAAAAAACGTAAAGCCCTTGTTCTACTTAGACTAGCACCCCATTTCAAGGTATACTAGCCTGTGTGCATCCATTTTGGGTTGTCTTTTCCGATTTACCCAAAATGGTGTTTGAGAGAGATCAAACTCCTCAGATAAGCTTTGCCATTTCAAGCATCCACTACCCGAGTATGTTTACGAACTTCCACAGAAGAGCTTTGCCATTTCAAGTATCCACTCAACCATGGAAGTTCTGATCTAATATATGGCACATAGAACAAGTTTTGAATACAAAGACGAGACACTAAATTAACAGTCTAAAACATTTTATAATATAAGTCCACCCCTTCTACCGGACGACTAGTTTAGCTACTATTTATCGCGCTAAACATTATAACTAAGGAACTAGAAATTAAAGACAGAAAATAAATATTAAAAACTTACTACCGTTGAAGCGCCAAGGGAGCAATCTTTATTTCCAAAGCCAAACTTTACAAAACTTAGAGAGATAAGTGAAATTTTGATTTGAGGATGATTTACAAATGAGATGGATGGGTTGTATTTATAGGCTAAGGGAGGAGAAATGGGTGGTGGAGATGAGGGGCAAGTGTCTTTGATCCAATGGAGGAGGAGGAGGAGCAAGGAGGAGCCGCCACATGGGGGAGGAGCAAAGCCGCCGGTCAAGGGAGGAGGAGGAGGGTTGAGCCGCCGGTTGCAGGTCACCATGGAGGGAGGAGCTCCTCCCTTGGCCACCTCCAAGCATGGTGGCCGGTCACCTTGGTCCATGCTTGCATTTGATAGTTGGTTTGGAATGGCCAAGTGATTCTAAGACTAATGGTCGAGCCAGTTTTTCCAAATTCCATGTTTTGGTCGAGCGACTTGGTTTGGGTGCCTAAGCGCGCCGGGCCTTTGCCTTGGAATTGAGCTAACTGCCAATCTGCTCGAGCATTCTCCTTGGTTTTCCGACATTGTCCACTTTATTTTCCATTTGGAATATTTTGGTCGAGGCGGATTTGTCAGATGAGATGGTTTGCTCGGGCAACTTGATTTGAGTGTTTGGTCAGCTCAGCGGAGGGCCTGGAACTGCTTCAACCGGTCGGGTGGTTTCTGCGGTATTTTCCTACCCGGTCGGTTGAGTCTTCAATGCAAATTCCTCTTCGGTTTGATTTGTTTGGAGTGATTCCATGTCAGGATCCTTGAGATTTCTTCAATCAGCGTCTGATCTTGACCTTGGAATAACTCTTAACATCTTTTCAGCGTAAAATCCTCTCCTTAGCGTGTTTTCTCTCTAAGCGCCAAAATACCCTGTAGAAATATATCGGGACTAACAAGCAAAAGTTAAATAGACCAACAGTCTAATTTGGTGGGTTTTACGGTGTTTATGATTCGTATAATTTGGGTCCATCAGGAACCATGCTTGATTCCCTTGTCCACGCCAACCATTGAAATAATCTAAAAATCTCGACCAAAGTATCAAAATCTTGGAGTTGTCGAACCAGCTCCAAATGTTAGAGCTTCATGCGCAACGATCTCCTCTCATCTTTATCAAAGTCTATTGGGTAAGAATGTTCTTCCAGTTTACATATATCATCATTTTTTATTGATGTACGTAACTCTTTAGGATCTAAAGTTAAACAGAGCATGATCACTTTCACAATCCGCTGCTAGCTGGAAAAAGATTTATGAATTTACGATTACCTAATGTCAAATTGTGGGTGCGGTGGAAACGTGAGATGGGGTTTTGCTGGTTCATATTAAGTTCTCACAAAAACTCAATGTCCATAGAAATGCAACAAAATAATGCAAATTGTTCAGACTAACGCCGTAATGTTCAGACTTAATGTATAGTGTTCAGACTTATCCATAATGTTTTGAGTAAAGCCATAATGTTCAAAGTTAAAGCAAAAAAAACTTATAAACTAGAATATCACTCACTTAGAATCCACCATTTTATGTTAACATGACTATGAAAATAACTTGATGCTCCCTAATATCAAGAAGAACCTGATTAGATGGGCTTCCCTTCTTGCTCCAATGATCAAAGCAAATTATAAGAGGACTTTTTTTTGCATAATATCATCCTGGATACTCTGCAAGTCAAGGAGCCCAGCTTCTCCATCAAAGGCTCTTTGGGTTGGATTGCTGGAACCTCAGGTTTGTCCTTGTCCATTGCCATTAATAATAATGTTGTTGCTGGTATCATAAGACACTGTAAAGGCACCTTCAAGATGGCTGTTACTTATGGTGTTGTGGAGGATGATATCTGAAATAGCTACGCGTGAGATGAGCTCAACTGTACCAGCTAGATGAAGGTCACCCTGTGGTACAGTTGGTTGCACAGACTAAGATAATCAAAAATGAAATGCAGAACAGTAAAGGACACAAAACACTTGGTGACCCAGTTCGGCTCAATGTAGCCTACTGACAGATGCTTGTCGTCAGAGCAAATGTGCAAATAAATTTATAAGTCCGCTACTCGCGACTTAACTACTGGGTAGTAAGTGGTAAGTAGGGGTCGAACCCAAGGGAATTAGGGGGATAAGTTGTTCTTTAAGTTGGACAATTTTGGGATTGGTTGGTTGGTTTTAAAGCTACCAGCTAAGTGATTGATTGGTTGGTTGGTTTTAGTACTGGAAAGTAACTGATAATTATTACAATTAAAAGAAAGCGTTCGGTTTCAGGGGCCTTGTATTATATCCTGTCTATCATTGACCTTTAGTGAATCTTCTAAGTATTCAAACGTGTATCAAGGCCTTTTCCGGCGCTCAATTTGCCACACTGTCTAGTCTTTTGCAAAAGTGTTCGAAAGTGAATCAAGGCCATTTCAAGCACTCGACTTGCAACACTGTCTAATCTTTTGCAAAAAACGTAAAGCCCTTGTTCTACTTAGACTAGCACCCCATTTCAAGGTATACTAGCCTGTGTGCATCCATTTTGGGTTGTCTTTTCCGATTTACCCAAAATGGTGTTTGAGAGAGATCAAACTCCTCAGATAAGCTTTGCCATTTCAAGCATCCACTTACCCGAGTATGTTTACGAACTTCCACAGAAGAGCTTTGCCATTTCAAGCATCCACTCAACCTTGGAAGTTCTGATCTAATATATGGCACATAGAACAAGTTTTGAATACAAAGACGAGACACTAAATTAATAGTCTAAAACATTTTATAATACAAGTCCACCCCTTCTACCGAACGACTAGTTTAGCTACTATTTATCGCGCTAAACATTATAACTAAGGAATTGGAAATTAAAGACGGTAAATAAATATTAAAATACTTACAACCGTTTGAAGCGCCAAGGGAGCAATCTTTTATTTCCAAAGCCAAACTTACAAAACTTAGAGAGATAAGTGATTTATGATTTTTGGATGATACAAATGAGGAGGAGGAGGGTTGTATTTATAGGCTAAGGGAGGAGGAGGAGGAGCAAGGAGGAGCCGCCACATGGGGGAGGAGGAAAGCCGCCGGTCACCATGAGGGGAGGAGCCGCCGGTTGCCGGTTGCCATGGAGGGAGGAGCTCCTCCCTTGGCCACCTCCAAGCAAGGTGGTCGGTCACCTTGTCCAAGAGTGCATTTTGATAGTTGATTTGGAATGGCCAAGTGATTTTAAGACTAATGGTCGAGCCAGATTTTCCAAATTCCATGGTTTGGTCGAGCAACTTGGTTTTGGTGCCTACGCGCGGGGCTTTTGCTTTGGACTTGAATGCGGGCCATCTGCCAATGGGCGTTCGCCTTGGAGTTTCGACATCTTCCACCTTATTTTCCATTTGGAACATTTTGGTCGAGGTGGAATTGTCAGAAGAGGTGGTTTGCTCGAGCAACCTGAATTGAGTGTTTGGTCAGCTCGGCGGAGGGCCTGGAACTGCTTCAACCGGTCGGGTGGTTCTGAGGAATTTTCCTACCCGGTCGGTTGAGTCTTCAATGTGATATTTTTGGCTTAAAATCCTCTTTGGTTTGATTAGGAGTGATTCAATGTCAGGATCCTTGAGATTTCTTCAGTCAGCGTCTGATCTTGACCTTGGAATGACTCTTGATATCTTTTCAGCTTAAAAACTCCTCCTTAGCCTGTATTCTCTCTAAGCTCTGAAATACCCTGTAGAAATATATCGGAACTAACAAGCAAAAGTTAAATAGACCAACAGTCTAATTTGGTGGGTTTTACTGTGTTTTTGATTCGTATAATTATGGTCCATCACCTACGTCTGGGGGACTTCTCCCAAGTCCAAGGAACAATCCACTATTACGGTATATAGTACAGATTGACGTTTGAACAACCTTCCAAACTACTGATCCCCTATACTACTCTCCAAGTGAATTGGGTGATCTAAGCTTCCCTTAGATCCGAACACTCCCGTCTTGTACGTCCAGACCTCCACCCGAGACTGATCTATGCGAAGCCAACTCGTAGATTCAGATTATGGTTGGTCATCGTTTGTGACAGTCGATCTGCTAGACCTGAGTGGTACTAAGCATCGACAACACCTTCTTGAACTCTGGGCGTGATAGAGCGCAGCAACAAGTTTATGAGTTCAAGAAACAAAATAGAGCAAGTGGCTTACCAGCTTGCAACCTCAATCCTCCAATGAAAGCTTGACGACTAGAAGCTTCAAGTTGTGATTTCAGCGTACGGATTGCAGGCTCTTTCACACGGCGTCTCTCTCAAGTGTTGCACACGAAATAATGAGCCCTAGCCTCGTTTATATGGTCGTGTGATTCTAGGGTATTGATCTTCAAAAACCCTAGATAAGATATGGAAAGATTTCGGATGATATCTGATCTTGATCTGCATATCTTTATCTCTTAAGAATTGGTTTTGATGCTGTGGCAGTCGGATATATTTGATTGAGATCCATCCGAGCGAAAAACTAGGTGATGTGCTGATTTTTCGAAACTGAAAGATCTGTGCTGATTTTTCGGAACTGAAAGAGAGATCTTGCACAGATGCTAGCACAGATCACTTTGACATCTTCTTGTACAGATTCTTGTTTTGCCTAGATGGCACTTTATGCTTCAACAATCTCCCCCTTGACATTTGAGGCAAAACACTTCTTCTGCATGACCTCTATTCAACCAGTAGATAATCCCCTAGAAGACGAATCTGACTTCAACACAACTTAGCAGCAGCACACATCACACATCATCTAGCAGCATCACACATCACACATCATCACAGCCACACATCATCACAGCCCAGAGTCCCCTGAGTTCCATCCACAGCCACGCATCTCTACTCATGCAGATACTCCCCCTTTTTGTCTCAAGAATTGAAATGCTACGCGTGAGATGAGCTCAACTGTACCAGCACGATGTTGGACACACTGTGGTACAGTTAGTTGCACAGATTAATGTAAATGAAAGTAAGGTGCAAAAACAGTAAAAGACACAGAACACTTGGTGACCCAGTTCGGCTCAATATAGCCTACGTCTGGAGGACTTCTCCCAAGTCCAAGGAACAATTCACTATCACAGTGTATAGTACAGTTTTATGTTTGAACAGCCTTCCAAACTACTGATCCACCTATACTCCCTTACAAGTGAATTGGGTGATCTACGCGTCCCGTAGATCCAGAAACTCCCGTCAATACAATCAGACCTTCTCCCGAGACTGATGTATGCGAATCCAACTCGTAGATTCAGATTGTGGATGGTCGTCGTCTGTGACAGTCGATCTGCTAGACCTGAGTGGTACTAAGCAGCGACAACACCTTCTTGAACTCTTGGCGTGATAGTGCGCAGCAACAAGTTTATGAGTTCAAGAAACAAAGTAGAGCAAGTGGCTTACCAGCTTGCATCCTCAATCCTCCAATGAAAGCTAGACGACTAGAAGCTTCAAGTTGTGATTTCAGCGTACGAATTGCAGGCTCTCCACACGGCGTCTCTCAAGTGTTGCACACGAAATAATGAGCCTAGCCACCTTTATATAGCCGTGTGATTCTAGGGTTTTGATATTCAAAAACCCTAGATAAGATATGGAAAGATTTCGGATGATATCTGATCTTGATCTGCATATCTTTATCTCTTAAGAATAGGTTTTGATGATGTGGCAGTCGGATATATTTGATTGAGAACATCTGATCGAAAAACTAGGTGATGCTCTGATTTTTCGGAACTGAAAGATCTGTGCTGATTTTTCGGAACTGAAAGAGAGATCTAGCATAGATGCTAGCACAGATCACTTTGACATCTTCTTGTACAGATTCTTGTTTTGCCTAGATGGCACTTTATGCTCCAACAATCTCCCCCTTGACATTTGAGGCAAAACACTTCTTCTGCATGACCTCTATTCAACCAGTAGATACTCCCCGAGAAGATGAATCTGACTTCAACACAACTTAGCAGCAGCACACATCACACATCATCACAGCCCAGAGTCCCCTGAGATCCATCCACAGCCACGCATCTCTACTCATGCAGATACTCCTCCTTTTTGTCTCAAGAGGCAAGGGACTGTTGCACAGACTACTCCTCTTTAGGTTCCTGTTATATAGGCCTGCAAAAAAAATACTGTTACATCTCTAACACATTACCCTCTTCAAGTCTTTTCACGTCAGCACTGAAGATAAGGAATACTGCTCCGGCTAACTGTTCAAGGAGCTTGCACAGTTCGAGTTAAACACATAGCTCCCCCTTACTACCTGGCACGCCAGCAACACTTAAAAGAGTTCTGCTCAGCTGACTGCCTCTGGCGACAAGGTCTTCTAGTTTTCCATGACACAAAGGCCAAGTGCAGACCTTAGTGTCCCAAATATCTCAGCATCCAAAGGTTTTGTCAGAATATCCGCCAGTTGTTTCTCTGTAGGCATGTGGAACAGACTGATGACTTTGTCTTCAACTAGTTCTCTAATGAAATGGTGTCGGATGTCAATGTGCTTTGTCCGTGAATGCTGTACTGGATCCTTAGAGATGCTGATAGCACTCATGTTGTCACAGTATAACGTCATGGTATTCTGATGTTCCCTTGAGTGGCATGTGTTTGGCAAAACGTGGTTAGACAGTTCGAGCAGGAGTTCAGGAGGAGTTCGAACATATCCTAGCACTCATGTACAGCGTGGAGCAGACGCAAGGATATTTTCCGAAAGATATTGGACAGCGAAGATATCGCCAAGTTAAGACGGTCAAGAGACTTTTTCGAGCAATAGATATTCGAATGAATATCTTCATTGATGGCGGCAAAGCTTACTTGGGCAAAGAGACTTCGTATTTTCTTCCATCCGATTGGATAAGATATACATCAAATATCTAGGAGTATCTCCTGAGTATTTGATGGGATTATCTTGTGCAGTTTAGGGTTTCGTCCGAAGCATATAAATACATTGCTGAGGCGCCCTCATTCGGCATCGCTTTCAAGATCAAACATACACGAGAAACCCTACCGATTGGAGAAGAAGAAAGCGACGGCCGTTTGTACTTTCCCCACTGGAAATACATCGGTGTGAGCTCAGTCTGATACGTGCCATCAGACTGACCAGAGGTAATCACGTTCAGTGCACAAACAGAACAACCTACTTTCGAGAGAAAGCGACCGAGCTTCTGGAGAAGATCGAGTACGTTCGGACAGAGAGTCTGGACGAAGGGGATCAAGGGGAGTTGCGACGAACCTTGGTTGCAAATCTGAGAGACGGAGGAATAGAGGCTAGGCAATTACAAGGTGTAAGTGTAAGTCCACGTGAAAGCTCTATACTCGTAATAAAGATTTGTTGTCCCGTTTCCGGGTGTGGAAAACCCCCCAGAGTAGGCCTGGCCGAACTGGGTTATCAACCTGTGCGTGCTCCTGTTTTACTGTTCTGTTTGATCTGTTTGTTGAACTGTTGTGGAGAGAGTTCAAGGTCTGTCGAAACACGACCTAGAACACTTGCTTGAACAGGAGATATTATTTCAATTGGTATCAGAGCAAACACTCGACACACTGAGTGGGATCCTGAACTGTTCAAGATGCCTCTGAAAGAAGGACAAAGCATCACCAGACCTCCGTTGCTTGAAGGATCGAACTATGCAACCTGGAAACCTATGATGCGATCCTTTCTGAAATCCCTTGACGAGAAAGCATGGATGACTGTTCAGAGAGGTTGGACTGAACCTATGATGAACAATCTCACTGGAGAACCAATTCTGAAACCAGAAACCTTGTGGAGTGAAGAAGAGAACAAGGCATCCATGGGAAACTCAAAGGCGATGAACGCAATCTTCTCGGCTGTAGATGAGAACGTCATGAAGTTGATCATTAACTGTGAAGTAGCGAAGGATGCTTGGGATATTCTCCAAACGGCATAAGAAGGCACGGACAAAGTTCGCAACTCGAGAATGCAGATTGTCACTACTAAGTTTGAAGAGATGAAGATGAACGAGAGTGAAACTATCTCTGAGTACAACACTAGAGTTCTGGAACTGTCCAACGAGGCTGCTGCTCTAGGAAAGCCGATTGAGGAAGAGAGGATGGCCAGTAAAGTCTTGAGATCACTTCCTCCGAGATTCGCTATGAAAGTCACGGCTATTGAGGAAATGCACGACATCTCCAAACTGAAACTGGACGAGCTGATGGGGTCCCTCAGAACTTACGAGATTAACCGTGATTTCCAAACCGGAGATATGAAGGGAATCGCCCTGAAAGCAGAACTGTCTGATGACAAAGTGGAGGCTGGCTGCACCACTGAGCAACTGGCCATGATGGCTCAAAACTTCGGCAGAATGGTGCGCAAGATAAATAGACGTGGTCCAGAACAAGGTCGGTCTTCATCAACTGGTTTCCGAAACTTGAAACCCGACAGATCAAGGTCCAGTGACTCAAGGCAAGACTCCTCTGACAAAAGAAAGGAAGAAATTCAGTGTCATGAATGCAGAGGTTTCGGTCATATTGCTTCACAATGTGCGAATACACTCATGAAAAAGAAGGCAATGGTCGCGTGCTTCAGCGATAGTGAGTCAGATGAAGATAAAGGAGGTGCAACCACCAACTTTGTGGCCTTTACTTCAACTCTGGATGGATACGGCAGCACCAGTAAACTTGTTCTACCTCTGTTGGAACTCCCGGCTGAAGAGTTCTCAGACAGTGATGGTGAAGAACTCACGCAGGAGGCTCTGGGTGAGACATATAAGGATCTGTATGAGAAGTGGCTGCTTCTGATCAAGATAAACAAAAAGCTGAATGACACAGTTGCAAGCGTCACCTTGGATAAGGACAAAGTCTGGCAGGAGGTTGAGATACTGCTCACACAGAAGGTCGAACTCGAATGCAAGACTGACTCTCTAAACACTCAACTAGCGGACATGAAACAGGAAAGACTGTGCTTACTTGCTCAGAAGGCAGAGCGTCTGGGAACTGTCTCTACGCTGAAAGTCGAAATGGAAAAGGACCGGGAGACTCATCCCATTGGCATGTCTGGTCTAAGAAAAGTCATCTCAGATCTGAAACGCAAGGAGGTGTTCCAACTCAGGAGGATAGAAGAACTGGAACTTCAGCTGGAATATAGAGACATAGATCTATCAAGCACCAAGAAGGAACTCGATCACCTCAAACAGTCGGTAAGAATGCTGAACTCTGGCACTAAAAACCTAGATGATATTCTCAGGTCTCAAAAAATGGAATCTAGTCTTCACGGAATTGGGTTCACTGGTAAAGGAAGCTCAAAAGATACAGTAAAAATAGACCCAGTGGCTGAACACCCTCAACAGAAGCTGAAACAGAACCAGAGAAAGAAGGCGAGTCAGTACCCACGCCCTCACCTTAGACAGCATCCAAGACAGAAGATTGATTTGAATCAAGGGAAGACCACAGCTGATCAAAGGAAGACTCGCAACAATCACACCAGCTTGTGCTCGAGACAGAGAAACAACACTCGCACATGTTGGTACTGCTTTCAGGATGGACACATCAGATCCAAGTGTCGATTGTTTCTTGCTGAACGTCGAGGGCATAAACAACAGATCAAACCTCGACAGAAACAGGTATGGGTACCAAAGGAACAACAGACTGTATGCATGGTGGCCTGTTGTTCCTCAAGAGATACAGTGCAACATAGTTGGTACTTCGACAGCGGATGCTCTGCTCACATGACAGGTAACTCTGAATATCTCTCTCATATTAGACCTGTTGACCAGATGCGGTTTGTCACCTTCACGGATGGTAGGAAGAGTCAGGTGATCGGCTGTGGGACATTGAAGGTTCCGGATCTCCCTGCTCTCGAAGACACCCTCCTAGTTGAAGGTCTGACAATGAATCTTATTAGCATCAGTCAACTGTGCGACAATGGTCACTATGTGTCATTCTCTTGTGACTCATGCCTCGTACTAGACGAGAATGGCTGTTCTGTGATGAAAGGCAAAAGGAGGGCAAATAACTGTTACACCATCAGAATGGGAGTCGAAGGCCTTGACAAGCCACGGTCTACTCTAGACTATCTTCAAGCCAAACATCGAGTTATGCGAGGGGGAGTGAATAAGGCGACCCTGCACACAAGGTCAGATAGGAGAATCGCACAAATCCAGTTTGGCCAGTGTACCAGGAGACTGCTGGATCACAGGGTGTCACAGTTACAGACACAGTTCGAACAGAAGATAACACAGCTGAAGATGGAGTTCGAACTGTGTCCACGAATGAATGCCACTCCACTGGATGAGGAATTGAATGAGATTCCACAGTTTGGAACACCCAGATCCTCCTTGGGTCTGCGTGGTTTCATGGACTAAGTGTTCCAGGCAGTGGTCAGTCAAAGGCGAATCCCCAGCTACATCAGTTGGACTGACCACCAAAGAAAGAGAGCAGGAACAGTTGGCACAATTCTTAAAAGTCAAATATTTATTCTGGAAGATTTGATTTACGCCGTTTTTATTTGGAAAGCGACTTGGTTTCTTTTTGGGATGTTGAGGAGGCAGAAAAGATTTTTATTTTCAAATCACAACTGCTCAGTGTATCCTCTCTCCTGTCTCAAACCCTAGAACGGCGAACACTCCCTCGACTGCCCTCTCCAAAATCGACGATGGTGAATACCAGAAAGACAGCGAAATCAGGCATCAAATCCGCTGAGAAGATGCAGGAGAACTTGCAGTCTTCCAAGGCACTGGCGGCAAAACCTAAAATTCCAAAGTCGAAAGCTCCGAAGGAGAAAAAGGCGGCACCTTTTCTCCCTGATTCTAAAGTCTTGGCCGATACCAAGAAGATAGGCGAAGGAACTGCCAGTGAGGAGCTTCAGACGACCGCGGGAGACTCTATCGTCGCTAGTTCAACTCAAGCTTGTCCCCAATCGGAGGTAATTTCATCTATACCTTCAACTTCTGCAAGTATTCCGACAGTTGAAAATATTGTGTTGAAAGTAGTTGTGAATGTGAGTATTGGGGAGGCGGTGAAGTCTGCTGACTGTGATGAAGCCATTAGGGCTGTTTTTGGTAGTGTTGGTAAAGACGGGACTGAATCTATTAAAGAAGGAGAGCCCAGTGTGCCGGTGACAAAAGGCACTGGTACTTCAGGAGTTTGGAGGGCAAAAATCCAAGCTTCCAGGTACATTCGTCCGGGAGGCGTTCAAAGAAAGAAGGGGACACGACGAGTTGCTTCACCAAGGTAATGTCTGGCCAAGATCAGTTCAATCAGAGGGAAGCTCTCTGCTATATCTGTTGAGGAAGCTCTTGATTCCCCAAGAAAGAGGGCGTTGGCGATTGATGAAGCATCTGTCGTTGGATCTGTGGCGAAACTTGGAGTTTCAGAGGGTAATCAAGTCTGTAAGGATGTTGAGATTATGACCAAGGAGGCTAATCCATCAGTGAAGAGTGATAGGTTGAAGGATGCAATTGGGGTAGAATCCGAGTGTGCTGAAGAAAATAAAGATATGGACAGTGTGTTCAAAGATATTGATGATTTTGCTGAAAATCAGCAAAAAGAGGATTTTGGTGCTCAGACAGGAGTGGAGTCAGGTGGTACTTCAGTTCCAGTTGTTGCTGAGGAGACTGTGCTTGTCCCAGTTGTTACTCAAGATGATCTTCTTCGTGATCACTTGGAGAATGTTGGTGCATCAGTTCGTGAGGATACTGCGAAGCCAGTTTCAAAGGAGGGTACTGATGGACCCAAATTATACGAATCATAAACACCGTAAAACCCACCAAATTAGACTGTTGGTCTATTTAACTTTTGCTTGTTAGTCCCGATATATTTCTACAGGGTATTTTGGCGCTTAGAGAGAAAACACGCTAAGGAGAGGATTTTACGCTGAAAAGATGTTAAGAGTTATTCCAAGGTCAAGATCAGACGCTGACTGAAGAAATCTCAAGGATCCTGACATGGAATCACTCCAAACAAATCAAACCGAAGAGGAATTTGCATTGAAGACTCAACCGACAGAGTAGGAAAAATGCCTAAGAACCACCCGACAGGTTGAAGCAGTTCCAGGCCCTCCGCCGAGCTGACCAAACACTCAATTCAAGTTGCCCGAGCAAACCATCTCATCTGACAATTCCGCCTCGACCAAAGAGTTTAAAATGGAAAATAAGGTGGAAGATGTCGGAAAACCAAGGAGAATTCTCGAGCTGATTGGCAGTTAGCTCAATTCCAAGGCAAAGGCCCGGCGCACATTGGCACCCAAACCAAGTCGCTCGACCCAACGGATGCATCTGGAAAATCTAGCTCGACCAAGATGTTTGGAATGCCCAACAAGTCGGACAATCTCGCTTCCCAGACAAAACGCTCGAGCAGATTGGCAGATTGGCCCAATTCCATAGCAAAAGCCTCGCGCATAGGCATCAAGACCAAATTGCTCGAACAAACCATGGAATTTGGAAATTCTGGCTCGACCATTAGTCTTAGAATCACTTGGCCATTCCAAATCAACTATAAAATGCAATCATGGACCAAAGTGACCGGCCACCATGCTTGGAGGTGGCCAAGGGAGGAGCTCCTCCCCATTCCACCACCTGCAACCGGCGGCTCCTCCACTCTAGGTGACCGGCGGCTTTGCTCCTCCCCCATGTGGCAGCTCCTCCTTGCTCCTCCTCGTCCTCCCTTGGATGAAAGACATGTGCAACCATCTCCACCCTCCATTCTCCTCCCCTTTTGCTATAAATACACCCCTCCTCCTCCTCATTTGTATCATCCCATTCTCATCCAAAAATCACTTATCTCTCTAAATTTTGTAAGTTTGGCTTTGGAAATAAAAGGTTGCTCCCTTGGCGCTTCAACGGTTGTAAGTATTCTAATATTTATTTCCGTCTTTAATTTCCAATTCCTTAGTTATAATGTTTAGCGCGATAAATAGTAGCTAAACTAGTCGTTCGGTAGAAGGGGCGGACTTGTATTATAAAATGTTTTAGACTATTAACTTAGTGTCTCGTCTTTGTATTCAAAACTTATTCTATGTGCCATATATAAGATTAGAATTTCCAAGGTTGAGTGGACCATTTGTAACTGGGCCAAAGGGACCAAATGGGCAAGCTCTTCCTTGGGAATTCGTGATCATACTCGGATAAGTGGACCATTTGTAACTGGGCCAAAGGGACCAAATGGGCAAGCTTATCCGAGGAGTTCGATCTATCTAAAAAACCATTTGGAAACTGGACCAAAGGGACCAAATGGATGCACATAAAGCTAAGATACTTCGGAAGGAGGAATTAGCTGAAGTAGAATAAGTGCTCTACGACCTTAAAAGGGCTAGACAATGTTGCAAGTCTTGAGCTAGGAATAGCCTCGATTCATGTTTGAATACTTAGAAGATTCACTAAGAGTCAATGATAAACAGGATATAATACAAGGCCCCTGAAACCGAACACTTTCTTTTAATTGTAATAATTCTCAGTTACTTACCAGTACTAAAACCAACCAACCAACCAACCAATCAATCACTTAGCTGGTAGCTTTAAAACCAACCAACCAATCCCAAAATCGTCCAACTTAAAGAACAACTTATCTCCCTAATTCCTTTCGGTTCGACCCCTACTTACCACTTACTACCCAGTAGTGTAGTCGCGAGTAGCGGAAAATATAAATTTATTTGTACAGAGAACACTGCACCTTAACGACAGTGCAGTGGTCTCCGTCAAATTGGCGCCGTTGCCGGGGAATTAGCAGATGGATAGTTGTTCTTTTTTCTGTTATACATAATCCGACATGTCTTCCTACTACGAAAACGAGCCTTGGTACGATGAGGAGTTTTTCTCGCTATCTTCCCAAATTTTAGTCCGCGAAGAGATCATCAACATTAAGCAATCCCGAGACGAAACATTGGACGAGTACTTATGGTACTTTGATTCCCTTGTGACGCGCTGCCCGCACCATGGATTCACGAACTTAGATCTTCTTCAAAGATTTCTCATTGGGATGATGCCACTTGAGCGGAAAAGACTTAATGATGTAGCGGGATGTTCACTCATGAAGTTAACCGTGGCTGAAGCCTGGCGCCTCATAAATGATTTGGCAAAGAACACAAAACAGGGTCAGTGGCACCAAACTGACGATAAGGCACCAACGATGGAAGTGGACTCAGTGCAGAACGAGCCCGACACCACACCCATTATGAGCTTGCCCGTAACAAAACCAAGAGAAGACATCAGTACAAGGGCAGTAATGGATGTGGAGGCGACTCTAAAGGAGCCAATATTGGAGCCCACGGAGCCGACAAAGGGTGAGGACTCTTGGATGACCGAAGAAGAACTGCCCAAATCTGGCCCGGTCCTCATCACCAATCTGCCCGAGGAAGTCCCGGCCCTACTTGACAAACCAAATGAAGTCCCGGACTTCACTACCAAACCAGCCGAGACATACCTGGACCTCACTGCCGAACTGACCGAGAAAATCACGGCAGGCCCGGTCCTCACTGAAGAGCTGCTCAAGAAAGGCCCTATCCTTATGGCCGAGAAGCCCCTACATAACCCTTCATGTTCTATAAAGATCACAGCCACCAGAGATGAGGTGATCGATGATGATGCAGTGCTAGGCGAGTTGGAGGAGAAGCATGAGCCAAAACAGCCAACGAAGGAGCTCCCACTCGTCACAAGCCAAGAAGAGTCTCCTGAAAGGTGTAAGGATCAAGGACGGCCAATCATCTCTGCCACAAAGAAGAGGGTCAGCATGGGAGCATGCTTAAGGTCGCATGGCAAAAGACTGAACTTCCAAAGCTGCAAAGATGCCATCCGGCCATACATGAAGAAGCGGGAAAGACATGGGCCCAAAGAATGGAAACCCGGAAGAAGAAGCAAGAGAGCTCGACTTGATGGACCAGCAGCTATGGTCAAAGTTCCTTCACCTTCTCAGAAGCAATGGAGAGAAAAAATACCAAAACCATGGGATTCTAACACGCACAAGAAATCGGGAAAAGGCAAGGCAAGAAGCAACACAGGAACGGTGGTGAAATTTGACCTGAGCCACCCATGGGACCCAAACCAGTAATCCACAACGAGGCATCGTCGAGCCAACGACGTTAAACAAGTGCACTGGTCGGGAGGTAACCCGACACTATCTTACTTTCTGTCATTTAAATTCTGTCATTTAATTTTCTGTCTTAGTCATTCTCACATATATATATTAGCTTGCATGACTTTTGAACTAAGGCACGCCTTCGTTCAAAAGTGTGGGGTGAGAACCACCATTGTATATAAATAACATGCTTGCCGTTTTCTTTTTTAGTAATAGTATCTTTTTGAAAATATGAACTTAAGAATGTGAAAAAGATAGACCGAAATTCATGCATTTACCTTGTGAAAATTCAACTGTCTAAAAACTTAGAACGTAACTTTTCATTTGTCCTTTGTGCTGAGATTAACTAGAGATGTGGAGTTGACATAAATTGCCCTAGAAAGGCTTGGCAGGCAATCGAAGGATCTTATCAAACTATATGGTTTTCGAAGTCAGTGGAGGCTACACTTCGGGTTTCAGTGAAGATTGAAGTCATCTCCGCCATGCAGTGTTTATGCAAAAAGAAAAGAAAAGGCGAGGACGGGAATCAGACCGTCCTCTCTCTAGTTAAAGTAGCCGAGAAAATAGATGAGCGACCCTCATCTTGACCCGCGCGAAACAACAACGATGAGAGGAGCGGGGAGGTATTTCCATAGGCTTGCGGGCGATGATTGGACCTCCCAAAAAGGTTGAGAAAATGGACTAGCAAAGCCACAAAAAGGCGAAAAGCTCAAAGAAGCAATTCAAGAGGCCAAAGGCCCAACATTGTGAAGGTTTTAACCGAACAAAAAAGTGAAGTACTCAAAGAGTCAAATCAAAGGCCAAAGGCCGATTCACTACAAAAGCAGTCCCTCGCCAAAATAAAAATAAAAATCAAAGTACTCAAAAAAAAGGGCTATCTCCCGAGACATCCGGAACAATTTGCATCTCGGCACGGAGGTACAAGTATTAAGTTTCTTCTATTTATTTACACAGTTCAATTTGGTAATAAGTAAGTAATGCATGAATTAGGATAAATCGAGTCCCACAGTCTAATTTTCATATAATCCAAAACCAAACTTAGAGTGCCGCCCTTTAATAGCATTGTTCGGGACGAACAACTAAAAGTGTGGGGGTGATATGATGGACCCAAATTATACGAATCATAAACACCGTAAAACCCACCAATTAGACTGTTGGTCTATTTAACTTTTGCTTGTTAGTCCCGATATATTTCTACAGGGTATTTTGGCGCTTAGAGAGAAAACACGCTAAGGAGAGGATTTTACGCTGAAAAGATTTTAAGAGTTATTCCAAGGTCAAGATCAGACGCTGACTGAAGAAATCTCAAGGATCCTGACATGGAATCACTCCAAACAAATCAAACAGAAGAGGAATTTGCATTGAAGACTCAACCGACCGGGTAGGAAAAATGCCTAAGAACCACCCGACCGGTTGAAGCAGTTCCAGGCCCTCCGCCGAGCTGACCAAACACTCAATTCAAGTTGCCCGAGCAAACCATCTCATCTGACAATTTAGCCTCGACCAAAGAGTTTAAAATGGAAAATAAGGTGGAAGATGTCGGAAAACCAAGGAGAATGCTCGAGCAGATTGGCAGTTAGCTCAATTCCAAGGGAAAGGCCCAGCGCACATTGGCACCCAAACCAAGTCGCTCGACCCAACGGATGCATCTGGAAAATCTGGCTCGACCAAGATGTTTGTAATGCCCAACAAGTCGGACAATCTCGCTTCACAGACAAAACGCTCGAGCAGATTGGCAGATTGGCCCAATTCCAAAGCAAAAGCCTCGCGCATAGGCATCAAGACCAAATTGCTCGACCAAACCATGGAATTTGGAAATTCTGGCTCGACCATTAGTCTTAGAATCACTTGGCCATTCCAAATCAACTATCAAATGCAATCATGGACCAAGGTGACCGGCCACCATGCTTGGAGGTGGCCAAGGGAGGAGCTCCTCCCCATTCCACCACCTGTAACCGGCGGCTCCTCCACTCTAGGTGACCGGCGGCTTTGCTCCTCCCCCATGTGGCAGCTCCTCCTTGCTCCTCCTCGTCCTCCCTTGGATGAAAGACATGTGCAACCATCTCCACCCTCCATTCTCCTCCCCTTTTGCTATAAATACACCCCTCCTCCTCCTCATTTGTATCATCCCATTCTCATCCAAAAATCACTTATCTCTCTAAATTTTGTAAGTTTGGCTTTGGAAATAAAAGGTTGCTCCCTTGGCGCTTCAACGGTTGTAAGTATTCTAATATTTATTTCCGTCTTCAATTTCCAATTCCTTAGTTATAATGTTTAGCGCGATAAATAGTAGCTAAACTAGTCGTTCGGTAGAAGGGGCGGACTTGTATTATAAAATGTTTTAGACTATTAACTTAGTGTCTCGTCTTTGTATTCAAAACTTATTCTATGTGCCATATATAAGATTAGAATTTCCAAGGTTGAGTGGACCATTTGTAACTGGGCCAAAGGGACCAAATGGGCAAGCTCTTCCTTGGGAATTCGTGATCATACTCGGATAAGTGGACCATTTGTAACTGGGCCAAAGGGACCAAATGGGCAAGCTTATCCGAGGAGTTCGATCTATCTAAAAAACCATTTGGAAACTGGACCAAAGGGACCAAATGGATGCACATAAAGCTAAGATACTTCGGAAGGAGGAATTAGCTGAAGTAGAATAAGTGCTCTACGACCTTAAAAGGGCTAGACAATGTTGCAAGTCTTGAGCTAGGAATAGCCTCGATTCATGTTTGAATACTTAGAAGATTCACTAAGAGTCAATGATAAACAGGATATAATACAAGGCCCCTGAAACCGAACACTTTCTTTTAATTGTAATAATTCTCAGTTACTTACCAGTACTAAAACCAACCAACCAACCAACCAACCAATCAATCACTTAGCTGGTAGCTTTAAAACCAACCAACCAATCTCAAAATCGTCCAACTTAAAGAACAACTTATCCCCCTAATTCCTTTGGGTTCGACCCCTACTTACCACTTACTACCCAGTAGTGTAGTCGCGAGTAGCGGAAAATATAAATTTATTTGTACAGAGAACACTGCACCTTAACGACAGTGCAGTGGTCTCCGTCAGGTACGCTGTCAGATGATGACCAAGATATTGCTCCACTTATCTCTCTCAAGAGGCCAAAGAAGGACAAGGGAAAGAAGAAGGTGGTTTTTGAAAAATCTGCTAAGGGAACAGTCCAAGAGATTGCGAAGGAGGGCAACCTGGCAGGGGGAGCTGATTCATCTAAGAAAAGAAAACGTGAAGCTCCTGTCCCTGTGTCAGTGGATGCTGGAAGATGTGAAGTCCCATCTCCTGAAGCTGATACTGTCCCAGTGGGTAAGGTCAAGAAAGGAGTATGGTTCGTTAATAAAGACGCTGCGTTGAAATGGAACTGTGTGCTGAAAAGAAAGATCATTCCTGAGAAGTTACTAGAGGAGTCCCGGTACAAGGGAAAGGAAGTAATTGAAGTGCTTAAGGAGTCGGCCTATTGTGGACATTGGACAGGTGCAAACCCTTCCATGAGCAGTTGGTACGTGAGGCCATGGCGAACTTGCCCCCTCTCTTCGGGGTTGTTGGAGAATCTGAGTATGGGGTTTTCTACGTCAGAGGGAGAAGGATCAAAATTGATCCTGAGCTGATCAATGTGATCTTTGCCATGGACGACCCAGCTGTTGATGAATTGGAGTCAGATTTTGAAAAGGTAGTGAGCACCATCACTGCAGGCTCTGTTCAGTGGAGGCCTGAGTCAGTTGTGCATACAGCGGATCTTTCTACGTTCTATTCAATGTTGTTTTTCATTGCTGTTTTCAACTGGAGGCCGTCTACTCATCGCTCAACGGTCAACAAGGACATGGCTCATCTGCTTTATTAGATAGGGAACAAGCTGAAGTTCAACCTGGGCAGAGTGATGTTCAAACAGATTGCTGAACATGCCACTTCGACGAGATTCTGCACCAGATTTGCTTCCCGTCTCTGATATATGAGCTGATCATCCATCAAGCTCCAGATTTGAAGGCCTCGCCTGACAAACTCTCAAAGGCACCCAGCAAGTTCATCGTTGACCACAAGTTGTTTAAAGGACGTCACGTGAACGATCTCAAGGAGAAAGGAAAAGATGTGGCGGAGTCCAGTCAAGGGGGAGCCAGAATGGGCCGAGATGAGCGAAACAAGTTGCTCAGAGATCTTAATGCCATCATTGCTACGGACAAGGAGCAACGCATGCGCATCAATAAGCTTGCTCGTGCCCTTAGCTACCCAAGTGAAGATGAATCTGATGATGCAGATTCTGAAGATGCCACGGATGATGAGTCTGCATAAAGGTCGACTGACTTCAAACTCTCTGAACTCAGTTTTCATTTAAAACTTTAGTTTTTTTTGTGCTTGTTCTGGCACAGTTTGATTTGCTGTTCGAACTAGATCGGACCCCTTGCTAGTTTGTGGCAAAAAGGGGGAGTATTTTGAGGTGGTGACATTTTCTGTTCCCTCAAGGTTGTCGACTGTCTAGATAGTTAGATAGATCTAGTTATCTAGTAGATTTGGTTTTGCCAAAATGCCAAGGGGGAGATTGATGTTCCCTTGAGTGGCATGTGTTTGGCAAAACGTGGTTAGACAGTTCGAGCAGGAGTTCAGGGGGAGTTCGAACATATCCTAGCACTCATGTACATCGTGGAGCAGACGCAAGGATATTTTCCGAAAGATATTGGACAGCGAAGATATCGCCAAGTTAAGACGGTCAAGAGACTTTTTCGAGCAATAGATATTCGAATGAATATCTTCATTGATGGCGGCAAAGCTTACTTGGGCAAAGAGACTTCGTATTTTCTTCCATCCGATTGGATAAGATATACATCAAATATCTAGGAGTATCTCTTGAATATTTGATGGGATTATCTTGTGCAGTTTAGGGTTTCGTCCGAATCATATAAATACATTGCTGAGGCGCCCTCATTCTGCATCGCTTTCAAGATCAAACATACACGAGAAACCCTACCGATTGGAGAAGAAGAAAGCGACGGCCGTTTGTACTTTCCCCACTGGAAATACATCGGTGTGAGCTCAGTCTGATACGTGCCATTCAGACTGACCAGAGGTAATCACGTTCGGTGCACAAACAGAACAACCTGCTTTCGAGAGAAAGCGACCGAGCTTCAGGAGAAGATCGAGTACGTTCGGACAGAGAGTCTGGACGAAGGGGATCAAGGGGAGTTGCGACGAACCTTGGTTGCAAATCTGAGAGACGGAGGAATAGAGGCTAGGCAATTACAAGGTGTAAGTGTAAGTCCACGTGAAAGCTCTATACTCGTAATAAAGATTTGTTGTCCCGTTTCCGGGTGTGGGAAACCCCCCAGAGTAGGCCTGGCCGAACTGGGTTATCAACCTGTGCGTGCTCCTGTTTTACTGTTCTGTTTGATCTGTTTGTTGAACTGTTGTGGAGAGAGTTCAAGGTCTGTCGAAACACGACCTAGAACACTTGCTTGAACAGGGGATATTATTTCATATTCTGATCCAGTCCCACTTCCTTGAGCATCTGCTTCATCGAAAGCATTTGAGCATAGCAGCTCCCCGCAGCCATGTACTCCGCTTCAGTAGATGAAAGAGAGATACTATTCTGCTTCTTGCTGAACCAGGATACAAGGTTATTGCCCACGAAGAAGCATCCACCAGAAGTACTCTTTCTGTCCTCGATATTGCCAGCCCAGTCTGCATCTGAGTATCCAACAATACACCCACTTGTATCTCTAGTGTACCACAGACCATAATCAGCAGTACCACTTACATATTTGACGATTCTCTTCACCTGCAACAAGTGACTTTCCTTCGGATTGGCCTGATACCTAGCACAGACTCCCACAGCTTGACAGATATCTGGTCTGGTCGCAGTCAGGTATAACAGGCTCCCAATCATGCTTCTGTACAAGGTCTGGTCCACTGAAGCTCCCGCGTCATCCTTAGTGATCTTCACATGTGTAGCAGCTGGAGTCCTTGACAGCGCGTCGTTGTGCGCTGCAAAATTTACATTTATAGTTCCACTACTTTAGTGGCTCACTATTGGCTAGCAAGCGGTAAGTAGGGGTCGAACCCAAGAGAGTCAGTGTGGAATGGTTGTTCTTTGAAAAGAAAGAAAATAAAAGTAAATACAGGTTGGGTTTGAGTGGTTTAAACTGAAAGTAATACTGTAAAGTAAATTGCTGGAACAGTCGAGTTCAATATCAACCAAACAACATACTTTTGGTTTGTCGCACGCTGTATTTCAAGCGCAATACGTGCCAAAGTTATGGTGGATTGATATTGAGCAAGTCTGTAGTGAAAGTAAAGTGCGGAAAGTAAATTGCGTAAAGTAAATACTGAAAGTAAAGTGCTGGAACAGTCGAGTTCAATATCAACCGCAACACACTTTTGGTTTGTCGCACGCTGTATTTCAAGCGCAATACGTGCCAAATGTTATGTCGGATTGATGTTGAAAACGTCTGTAGTAAGCGTACGGAAATGTAAAGACTGAAAGTAAATGGTACTGAAAGTAAACATTTGATATTGAGACGGAAAGTAAAATGACAAGTGATGTTTTGATTGAGAGAAGGATTCGGTTTTAGGGGCCTTGTATCATAGTTCGTTCATCATCGACCTCTAATGATCGTTCTAAGTGTTCAAAGATGTATCAAGGCCATTTCTAGCACTCGACTTGCCACACCGTCTAGTCCTTTTCAAGACATAGAACACTTGTTCTAGTTAGGCTAATTCCTCCTTTCGAAGTATCTTAGCCCATGTGCATCCACTTGATCAATCATTTCCGATCAACCAAGTGGTGTTTTAAAGAGGTTCAACTCCATGGAAAAAGCTTTGCTCTTTCGAGCCTCCACTTAACCATGTATGTTCACGAACCCCATGGAAGAGCTTTGCTCTTTCGAGCCTCCACTCAACCATGTATGTTCTAACCTAATATATGGCACGTAGAACAAGTTTGAACACGAAGAAGCACTAAGAAAAGGGTCTAAAAGCGGTTTTATGATACAAGCACCACCCTTCAACCGAATGAAGGGTTTAGCTACGAGTATCCATGGAAGTGGATACCATAGCTAAGTGCAAGAAAAGTATAGCAAACCGAAAAGAAAACAATGAAAACAACAAGAAACCGAAACAAGAACAAGTGAAAGAGAACAACAAGTAAGTAAGGGAGAGGAGCTCCAAATCAAGACAAGGGAAAGTAAAATGTGCTGCTGGAAAGTAAGAGCTTGAAGCTCAAGAACAAGTGAACAAAAGCTTTGAAAATCAAGAACAAAGTAAGAACAAAGTGTGTTTGCATTGAAAATGAAGAGAAGAGAGATAAGCTCTCAACTCTCTAAGGTTTGTGGCACTTCGAAGCACAAGGATACATTTCTAAGGGCAGGCCCTTCTATTTATAGACAAGGGAAGACTTGGGGGCTAAGCTTATGGCATGGAAATATCCCAAAGCAACCATTGGATGGAACACACTTGGTATTCATCCAAGCCATCCATTTGAGCACATGCACCTCCTCCAACCGACTTGCCCCTTGCACATGGCTTCTCCAAAAGCCAACCAACCGACTTGGTTATGGTTGAGGCAACCGAACTTGGATAGTTGAGGCAACCGAACTCCAAAACCAAACCGAAATGAATAGTAGAAGCCAACCGGAATAATGGGAATTCGGTTCTTGGTTGGAACTTCTTGGTTGGAACTTGGTTGGACTTGGTTGGGCTAGGTCGGAGCTTCATCGGAGATTGGCCGGAGTTTGGCCGTAGTTGGCCGGAATCTGGCCGGAATTTTGGTCGGAGGCCTTTGGCACTTGGATTGCAGATTTGGAATGTTGATGCAATTATAAGACTAATGGTTGAAGTCGTTTTGCCAGAATCTGCCCGGACCCTGGTCGGAATCCAAAAACAGTCGGAATTGCCCTATTTTGGCCTTTATCAGGCTTTAGCTGGTTCCACTCGGGCGTTTTGTCTGGGAAGTGAGATTGTCCGAGTTATTGTGCATTTAAAACACTTTGGTCGAGCCAGATTTTGCAGATTTCATGGTTTGGTCGAGCGACTTGGTTTCGGTGCCTATGCGCGCGGGGCCTTTGCTTTGGAATTGGGCCAACTGCCAATCTGCTCGGGCATTCACCTTGGTTTTCCGACATTGTCCACCTTATTTTCCATTTTGATCACTTTGCTCGAGGTGGATTCGTCAGATCAGCTCGTTTTCCCGGGCAACTTGAATTCAGTGCTAGACAGCTCCGGCGTGGCCTGGGCGATGTCTGGGCGCGGCCAACTTTTCTCGGTCCTTGGCTGGGCTTGAATTGCTTGGTGTGCTTTTTGGTCACAAATCTCCCTTTTTAAGCGTGTTTTCTCTTTAGACTCCAAAATTGCCTATATACACAAAATGGCATTAACAAGCACTTGTTCGTATGATCAAATGTCTAATTTGGTGGGTTTAGCTGATTCGATGAATCGTATAAATACGCGCCATCAAATACCCCCACACTTAATCTTGTTCGTCCCGAACAAGTCTAGTCAAAGAGAGGAGCAACACCCTAAGTCCTAAATGTGAATGTGAGATGTAAAATTAGACTTCACCTTAGCATGCATAACTTACTTGCTTCCAAACGAAAACATGCTCACATATGAAAGTAACTGGATACTTGTTACCTTTGAGCCGAGATGCAAATCAATTTGGATGATTGGGAGATAGTCCTTTTTAGGCCCTTGAACTGCACTCTCGGATCCGATCTTACTATATGGTTATGTTACTTGCTTCTTCTAGCACGTGATTGATTCGGGCAACTTGGGTTGAGCTCTTTTTCTTTGTTTGTGTGGTTGGACAGCTTTTTGTAGTGAGGTTTGACCTTCGGCCTTTGATTTGACTCTTTGAGTACTTCACTTTTGCTTCGGTTTGATTTCACCATTTTGGCTGATTTTTTTCTTTCTTTCTTTTCTTTGAGCTTTGCTCCTTTGATGAGAATTGCATGTCCATTTTTCTTCACCTTTGGGATGTCCAATCATCGCCCGAGAGCATATGGAAATACCTCCCCGCTCTTTCTCATCCTTGCCTTTTTCGCGCGGGTCAAGATGAGGGTCGCTCATCTCTTTTCCCGGCTACTTTGGACTAGAGAATGGACGGTTTGATTCCCGTCCCGCCTCTTGCATAGACGCTGCATGGCGGAGTCCACTCTTCACCAAGAAGCCCGAAGTGCAGCCTCCACAATCTTCACATAACCATAAAGTAAGGATCCGGTCCCTTAAGTGCTTGTCAAGCCTCTCTAGGGCATTTCTTTCAACTCCACATCCTACATTTATCTCAACACACAAGGACAAGTAGGAAGTTAAATACACATGTGCTTACACAATCAAGTTTTCACAAGGAAATGCATGAATCGGGTCTATCTATTTTCACATCATGGAAGTTTGTATTTTCAAAAAGTTTCAAAAAGATAAAAAATTTTAAGAAAAAGAAAACATGCAGAATAATATGTGCAAAGACTCACCCCCACACTTTTGAACAAAGCCATGCCTCTCGGCATGACTTTAGTTCAAAACAACAAAAGCTAGTTAACTAAGGAAAGGAAATGACATAAAAAAACTGAAAAAACTAGATATGCCGGGTTACCTCCCGGCAAGTGCCTTTGTTTAACGTCGTTGGCTCGACGGTACCTCACTCATGGATCATAAGTTCGGATCCCATGGGTGTTTGAGGTCGAAATTCTTCTCGGCTGCCCTTTTATTCTGCCCAAAGAACTTGTGGAGTGATGTGCTCGGTTTGGTTCTCCATTGGTCCGGCAGGTTCTTTTTTACATGCTTCCGAGAAGGTGATGGCTCCTTGACCATAGCTGCTGGTCCATTGAGCTGTGGTCTCTTGCTACTCCATCCCGGCTTCCATTCTTTTGGGCCATGTCTTTGTCGCTTCTTCATGTATGAACGGTCGGCACTTTTGCAGTTTTGGAAGTTCAGTCTTTTGCCTTCAAACATAGGCGACATCAAGCTTGTTCCCATGTTGAGCTTCTTCCTTGGGGAAGGGATGAATGGTCGTCTTGGAACGAGTGAGTTTTCCGAGCTGCTTTGTTGGCTTGTGATGAGAGCGAGCTCCTTTGTTGGCTGTTTTGGTTCATGCTCCTCCTCCAACTCCCCTTGCACCTCATCATCATTGATTCCATGATCTTCGGTGGCTATGATCTGCATAAAACATAAAGGGTTAAGTTGAGGCATTTCCACCACAAGGACCGTGTCTTTCTCGGGCAGCTTGGTAATGAGGTCCGGGACTTCCTCGGCTGGCTCGGCAATGAGGACCGGGACTGATTTGAGCAGTTCGACATTGAGGTCCATTGTAAGCTCTTCCTCGGGCAGATTGGTAATGAGGACCGGGACTTCTTTTGGCTCAGCAGTGAGGTCCGGGTCTTTCTCGACCAGCCCGTCCGTGAGGACCGGGGCTGTCTCGGCTAGCTCGCCAATGAGGACCAGGACTTCTTTTGGCTCGGCAGTGAGGACTGTGTTAGACTCGGCTGGTTCGGCAATGAGGTCCGAGACCGGCGTGATTTCCTCGGGTAGATTGGTAATGTGGACCGGGCTTGAATTGGGCAGTTTTTCTTCTAACTCCCAGGGGTAATCTGAGTGGAGCTCTTCTTCAGGCAACCATGGGTCCTCATCCTCGTCATTTATATGGTCTCCGGGGGCAATCACACAGAGGTCCGGGTCTGATTTGGGTAGTTCTTCTTTGGCCATACGAGAGTCCTCGTTCTTTGCCGGCTCCGTGGGCTTCCATGTAGGCTCTTCTTTGATGACTCTTGGTTTGAGCAACTCATAGATCTGGTTTGTAGCTTCTTTTTGAACCGCCCAGAATTCCTCATTTTCGACCTCATTTTGGTGTATCGTGTTGGCTAGTTCCTCGAGTCGCATGGCCTGATCTTGTTTCGCGCTTCCACCGAGCCTCCCGCCGCATCATTAAGCCTATTCCACTCTTGTAGCATCATTCCACCGAGAAACCTTTAAAGAAGATCGAAGTTCGTGAATCCATGGTGCGGGCAGCTCAACACAATGGAATCGAAGTACCATAAGTACGCGTCCAACGTTTCGTCCCGGGATTGCTATAGGTTGTTGATCTTCTCGCGGACTTCAAGTTCGAAGGATGGTGGGGAAAACTCCTCATTGTTCCAAGGCTCTCTTCCGTAGTACAACGACATTGTGAACTGCAAAACAAAAACAAACAAAAACAAAAAAGAACAACTATTCCGATTGCACGACTGACTCCCCGGTAACGGCGCCAAATTTTGACAGCGCGTCGTTGTGCGCTGCAAAATTTACATTTATAGTTCCACTACTTTAGTGGCTCACTATTGGCTAGCAAAGCGATAGCAATGGCGTTTAATGTGTCCAGGCTTGTTGCAGTAGTAGCACACCTTAGTACGTTGTCGTCCTCCTTCTCTCATGATGTTGTTACGTTCTCTGGCACCAACCCACTTGTGTTTGTTGTCTTCACGAACTGTGCCACCTGCTTTCACAAACTTTGTATCACCAGTTTTCTGCTTGCCAGTGTAACCAAGCCCGGTAGTATCTTGTATTCTCCTCTGCACAGATAGGATCTGGTCCAGATTCTTGGACCCTGTGTTCAGGCTGTTCAGGAGCTTCTTGATTGAACCCATCTCTTCCAAGAGCGTCTTCGAATCTTGTTTGTCTCCTTCAGCCTTTTGTTTCAGCTCTTTTACTTCTTTCTCCAGATTTTCTTTCTCCTGTGCAAGAATGCTGGCTTTGGATTCCAGTTCCTGCTTTTCCAGTTTCAGAGTGATAACTCCCGCATTAAGCCTCCTGTTGATGTCAACCAGCTCAGTCCACTTTGAGCACAATAGTGCGTATTTCTCAGCAATGCATTCATCAGTGATTTCTTCTTCATCACTTTCTTCAGTTTCGTTCTCTTCCACCTTGGCTTCTTCTTTCTTGGCACAGTCTTTGGAACCAGTCCTGGCACAGTCTGTGACGCAGTCTATCATGCTTGTCAGAGCAACAAAGTTGCTTGTCTCTTCCTCCTCTGCGCTCGCTTCAGTCTCGTCATCACTCCAGCTGACATTCAGGGACTTGCTATTCTCCTTCTTCAGGGTGTTAGCACACTCTGCTTGAATGTGGCCAAAACCTCCACATTCCCTGCACTTTATTCCTTTGGTCCATCCGCTTTTGCCATTTTCCTTCTGGTCAGACTGTCTCTCCCGTGGCTGAAAATCCACTCTCATGGTGTCTTGAAATTTAGACTGATTCAGGCTGTTCTGACCAGCACCCTTACGATTGATCTTCTTCAACAGTTTATTGAAGTTCTTTGTGAGTAACGCCAGTTCCTCGCATACTCCATTGGTGGATTCATCGTCTAGCACAGTCTCAGCCTTGAAGCCTACAGATTTAACTTTGGGTTCTGGAACAGTCAGGTGTAGCAGTTCATAAGTGCATAGGTTGCCAATCAACTCTTTCCAGCTCATGGTCTTTGTATTGTTTGCCTCTTCTATAGCAGTCACCTTCATGGCAAATCGTTTAGGCAAAGACCTCAGAATCTTTTGCACAACCTTCTCTTCGGGGAGAGCTTCACCAAGGGTAGATGCCTCATTCACAAGGTCACAGACTCTGGCGTTAAAGTCCTTGATGGATTCATCCTCGTGCATCTTTAGCTCCTCAAATCTGGAAGTTAACATCTGAATCCTGGACTGTTTCACCTTGTCAGTTCCTTCAAAGTGAGTGGACAAGGTATCCCATGCCTCCTTAGCGCTTTCACAGTTCAGGAAGAGTTTGAAAATTGACTCGTCTACAGCTGAGAAGATGGCATTTAGAGCTTTGGCATTTCCCATAGCGAGACGCTCCTCCTGTTCAGACCATTCTGTTTCTGGCTTAGGAACAATCTTTCCGTCATCAGTTTCCAACAGGGGAGGGTTCCAGCCAGTTAACACAGATCTCCATGCTTTCTCATCCACATTTTTGATGAACGCCTTCATCCTGGCTTTCCAGTAGCCATAATTAGGCCCTTCTAACAGCACTGGGCGAGTAGTGCTTTGTCCTTCCTTGATGCTCATCTTAGAATTGGGTGATCTAAGCTTCCCTTAGATCAGAAGACTCCCGTCTTGTACGTCCACACCTCCTCCCGAGACTGATGTATGCGAATCCAACTCGTAGATTCAGATTGTGGTTGGTCGTCGTCTGTGACAGTCCATCTGCTAGACCTGAGTGGTACTAAGCAGCGACAACACCTTCTTAAACTCTGGGCGTGATAGAGCGCAGAAACAAGTTTATGAGTTCAAGAAACAAAATAGAGCAAGTGGCTTACCAGCTTGCAACCTCAATCCTCCAATGAAAGCTTGACGACTAGAAGCTTCAAGTTGTGATTTCAGCGTACGGATTGCAGGCTCTTTCACACGGCGTCTCTCTCTAGTGTTGCACACGAAATAATGAGCCCTAGCCTCGTTTATATAGCCGTGTGATTCTAGGGTATTGATCTTCAAAAACCCTAGATAAGATATGGAAAGATTTCGGATGATATCTGATCTTGATCTGCATATCTTTATCTCTTAAGAATTGGTTTTGATGCTGTGGCAGTCGGATATATTTGATTGAGATCCATCCGAGCGAAAAACTAGGTGATGTGCTGATTTTTCGAAACTGAAAGATCTGTGCTGATTTTTCGGAACTGAAAGAGAGATCTTGCACAGATGCTAGCACAGATCACTTTGACATCTTCTTGTACAGATTCTTGTTTTTCCTAGATGGCACTTTATGCTGCAACAATATCTTTGAAGCCATTATTGGTTTGATGGAGTGTGTGAATCAAAATGGAATGCTCATAGCTCATATTTTTTGCTCTCACCAAGATATGCTATATCTTCATACAGATTTATTCTCAGGCCCTTAGGAGCATTTTATCTGCTGGAGAAAAATTGAGTAAAAAATTGCTCATATTCTAGTTGAGCAGGTCCATCCTGCCTCAAATCAACCTGCCATTGCTTTGTCCTTTTCTACATTGGCTGATAGTACCACGACTTTCAAAAATCTTCAGGAGCTTCCTAAACAAGTTCAGATTAGTCTCATTGCAGACTACTTGAGAGTTCCTTCTTGGTGTAGGGCTGATGGCATTTCTGAAGTTGAGTGTCATTGTTTTGAGCTTATTATCTGCCCCAAATGCTCTCTCAATGATGCTGCCCCTGAACATAGTAGGTCGGTACAGCATTTCCTCCATAATGGTGCTGGAAACCTTTTCTAAGGGTTTTTGTCACTTTTCTGCTGTTTTACAGCATTTCTGGGTTAGGAGTTTTTCAGCCGGGCGGGTGGATTCTACGCCAACCGGATGGATTCTCTACCTTTGTTTCCTTTTGGTTTCTCGTGGCGAGATCATGTTGCCAGCTTCTTTTTATACTTTTTCTGCCTCAAGATTTTTCATTTAGCTCCTTGGAATGTTGGTGTTTGGTGTTTTGTTTCTCCCTTTGTCTGTGATCCCTCCTGCGTGAGAGGTGAGACCTTTTCGTCTTGCGTTCAGTTGCCCATGAGGCACCACTGCGTGGGTGCTGAGGCATTTTGGCAGTTGCTTGGCTTGTTCGGCGTTGTTAGAGGCTTGGGCATTTACAAGTCTCGGCGCTTGAGGGCCTCGTCTCAGTGTACTACGCCCCGGTTCATGCTTTTTGAACATTTATTAATAAATATGATGGCTGATAAGTCGTAGTTGTACGACTATTTTCTGTGTTAAAACTCCGTCTCTTAGTGTTTGCCTGTATGTTATTTCACTACATGTGTGTAGTTTTCGTTCTCAGGTGCATTCGGAGACCATGGAAGGAATATCGGCTAAAGAGAGCCTGTTAGAAGATGTTTTGCATGGAAGGAATGAAGTCCAAAGTGCTTGAAGGCTGAGGCAGTGCTGGGCGCGTAGGCCTGAAGAATTACAGGCGCGGAGGTCTACTGAATTTCGGTAATTGTTCAGACCTCCGCGGGAACCAAATGACGAAGACGTCCGCGGATGCCAGCTGGCAATCGAATTCACTATTTCTGATTTATAATCTCGAAAAGGGAAAATACAGAACTCGAGGGGACTGAAGAGAGCGGCTGACTCTTGACAAAAGGAAGGAAAAAATCAGAAAGGTTGGGGTTCGTTCGAAGTTCGATTTGGAGAAGAGAGCTCTTGGAGAAGGATTCCAATTGAAGAAGCTTGAGCTTGGATTCGTTGCTGGATTCAAGTACTGGAGTGGTGCTGCAGCTTGGTGGAGAATTCGTCATTAGTATTTTTGTTTCATCCCATTCATAAACTTGATGATGTATTCTCTTACGATGAGTAGCTAAACTCATATGTGTAGGCTAGAACTCGACATTGTGATGTTTTGACTTGAGACCTATATTGATTTCTGTGTTTTGTGTCATATTACTATGCGTTGTTTAAGGAATTGACTTTGTTAACACGAGTGGAACCCTAGCGGGGGAGCTTTGGTTTGTTAGTTGATTCCGATTGTCAAGTTTACTAGCAACCTAGCGGGGATAGCGAACTAGGACACGAGTAATATACCACTAGGATTAAACACCCTAGGACAACTTGTTAAATCTTCATGCAACTCTAGCGAGTTAGGGTCTTGATTATCGCTAGCGCGAGATTAAGTACTAGAACTAGAACGGGGAGTGTAACCTTAGCGGGGGAGCTCTAAGTTGTAGAACATTAGAAATCAAAACGGATTTGTCAATGATTTGGTCTTGCATCACAGTCGAAAGTTCTAGCTTGCACTTCTCTTTGATATTATTTACTTGAATTTGTGTGGCGATTGCTCTCTTGATAAGTGATTATTGTTGCTTGTGCTTTTGTTTTATTTACTTATTTGAATTTTCCATTGTCGCTTTCATACTTAGTGAACAGATTCTCATATCAATCTCTGCGGATACGACCCGACTTACCACTTGCTAGTCAGAATAAGAATTATTATTTTTGACGGGTACAACGACGCCCGTCAATGGCTCCGTCCAGCTTTTAAAAAAATAACTTGAACACTAAAAAAATACAAATCATATGGTAAACACAGGCTCTTAGATGTTGGTTCTTATTAAGTTCTCAGAGAAACTCAATGTCCTTAGAACTGCAACAAAATGATGTAAATTGTTCAGAGTTAAGCCATAATGTTCAGACTTAATTTTGCAGTCATAACATAATGAAATAACTTATAAAGCTAGAGTAACACTTATTTAGAACCAACATTTTTTGTGATATGATTGTATGCTTTAACACGAGTATCATACACAAGTTAAGCCATAATAATCAGAGTTAAGTCATAATGTTCAGAGTTAAACCATAATAGATTAATGTTCAGGCATACAATTCTAAAATAACTTATAGAAACTAGAGTAACAATAAATTAGAACCAACATTTTTTGTGATATGATTGTATATGCTTAACACGAGTATCAAGCTATAATGTTCAGAGTTAAAGCGAACACAAAAAATTATAATCACTGACTTAAAATCCACATTTTATGTTAAAACATGACTATGAAAATAACTTGAAAACTAAGAAAATAAAAATCATATGGTAAGACATGTTCTTAGATGCTGGCTCATATTAAGTTCTCACATAGACTAAATGTCCTTCGAAAATCCACAAAAATGCATAATGCTCAGACTTAATCAATAATGTTCAAACTTATATGCATAAAAGTCAGACTTAATGCATAATGTTCAGATTTAAGCCATAATGTTCAGACTTGATCAATAATAGATTAATGTGCAGTCATAGCATACTAAAATAACTTATAAAGCTAGAGTAACACTAACTTAGAAACAACATTTTTTTGATATGATTGTATGCTTTAACATGAGTATCATAAATAAGTTAAGCCACAGTGAGAGTTAAAGGAAACAAAAAATCGTACCGTAATGTTAGCTCTTCGGTTCTGGTTTGCTGCTCATATTTTAAATTACGAATTGCACGTTGATAGGTGTTGATCTTCGAAGTGTTGAAATCGATTTCGAAGGTTGGATTTCGCCTAAACTTTTTCTTTTTGCGTTTATGTTTTACGTTTCTGTTTTCCTCTATTTGTTTAATTGAAACCGCGAGATAACGTCCTTATAACGTTTTAGGACATTTTTACCCTCAGCTATGTTTTGTACTCTCAAATAAGTCTCATTTAATTTTCTATATTTAAAAATATGCTCTGAAATTTGATTAGTTAAAGCATACACGTGGCACAATTTAAGAAGGTTTATAGTTTTTATATTTAGTTGATCAAATGAGAAGTGGTACGTTTCATGACAAATGAGAATTAATCTTAACCGTATGATCTCAATATCAACGGTTCTAATATTTCTTATTTATTTAAATCTTAAAAATTATTTTACAATATATAAAGGGTATATTGGTCACAATATATTAAGGGTATATTGGTCATGCAAATTAAAAATCTATAGATGAGGGTTACGCTGATTTACTTTCATTTTTGGATGGCGGAGAATGGCCTGAGGAAGGAAAGCGAGCGGGCTGAGTCAGTTATCGATTAGCTTCCAAAGAACCAAAAGTCGGACTCGGGTTGTTACTGACTAGATTAGCGTTGATCACCCTCGTCAATGTTCATGATCTCATAGCGCATCTGGCGGGTATCGATTTCAAAATGGCGCTGAGTACGATGCGTAATTAGGGCTTGTTGAATTTGTTGTGCCCTTGGTTCAGACCGTCGAAACTCTACTTGAATTTGTAGGGATTTTGCTTTTGATTCATGCGGAAAAAGGGTATGGCTACTGGAAGATGGAAAAGCATGCTGTGAGATTGCTGATATGTTCAGATTTTGCAGTAGAGTGTTCATATACCGTTTTTTATGGGGAGCATTATGCCTGGAAAATTTGCTGATATGTTCATATTTTGCAGCAGAGTGTTCATATACCATTTTTGATGATCCGCGAAATCATACTGAGCATTATGCCTGGAAATCCCAGTTTTGGAGTTATGCCAGAAAGCTCGAGGAGCTCAGCCGCTGCATAGGATGGAACATCACGTCGTACCAAACACTAAAGTGGCTATTAGAGCACTAATTTTGTACTAGAAAAAAAGTAACATGGAAAAGCTACGCATTATGATTCATTTTCCAGCAATATAATGCTACACATTTTATCTTAGTAACAATAAATATTGTGCTACGCATTTTAACTATGTTACTACGAGTATTTTGATTTTGAATGTACGAATCATACACTCTGCAAAGTAACATAACCCTTTTCTATAATGCGTAGCTTTCTAGTTAAAATGCGTAGATATGTAATTTCTGACAGGCATACATTTATAATGCGTAGCTTTCTGTTTAAAATTCGTAGCAGTCATAGTGATCAAAATTCGTAACAGTTACAAACAAAATTCGTAGTAGTCACCAATGACTAAATTCATAACTATTACGAACAAAATCGTAACAGTTACAAACAAAATTCGTAGCAATCTTTGTGACCAAAATTTGTAACACAAGGAATCACCGTGATAAAATCTTAGTTACTACGAATTATGTACTGTGAACTACGAATGTTAGCTTTAATAAGTTATACTATTTTATTACGAATATTGTTCTAAAAAAATAGGAATTCACAAAATCGATATTATCATAGTGATTTCCTGTATTACTGTAACTGCTACGAATTTTAGTTTTAGTAACTACGATTTTTAACGTGAATCCATAACCAATTAATATGAAATAACTACGAATTTTGATTTAATAACTACGAATTTTTATCATGAAATATGCATTCTAAATTGTGTAGCATTTTAATTAAAATTTGTAATCCGTCATTTAAAATTTGTAGTCTGTCATTTACCCTTTTTTATAGTGCGTAGTTTTTTAGTTAAAATTTGTAGTCTAGTTCATATTATGGACAGTCTTGTTCACATAATTCGTAGTGCAATTAACATAATTCGTAGTCTTTTACATAGTTTACTGTGAATTATGAGACTACCATGTATGAAGTAATACTACAAAGAAATAAAAACTTTTGAATTGGAATAAAAATACAAAGTACATAATATTCGTAAGATAACCAGTACAATTTGTGGTGAGGTGCACATAGACAATACAATTATATCCTGAATGTAATTCCTCTATTTCAAAATGATGAGCAACATATGGGAAATGAAGTTTTGCAGCAGATGAAAAAAAGTAATCTAATTATCATTTTTTTCATGAGATTTCCTTTTCCTCCATTCAGTGACGCGTTGTAACACTTCGTCTCTTCTTGAGTTCATATGTGAGCGTACAATCACGTTCATGTAAGTGTCACACATCGCTATCAGTTGTTCGTTTTGCTACATGTCAATGGAAATATTGTTAGAAGCTACAAATGAAAAGTATTAGATTACGAATAATACATAATATACAGATAGATGGGCTTAAAATCTATTCTACGTAGTTTATGCTCCAATGGTACCAATTATGAACCAGAAGCTACGAACGGTACTGCACCAAAATGAAACAACAAATCAACAATCCATTAGCAAATAGCAACTCATACATATTCCATACTCAACAAATTGGCCTCACTAAACATAGCTCAAAAATTGGTTAAGATCATCAAAAGTCAACACCCACAAATTCAAATTGAGTTTAGGCACAAAATAAATAGTAACAGTGTTTTGTCCACTACTTATCTTGGTCAACACGAAATCCAAGTCAGAAATCGAAAAATAAGGAGCCCTAATTTCAGCACAGCTCTGTATCTAATTCTTAAGAGTATTATAACATCACATTAACCCTAACAAAATCGAAAATAAAAACACAAACTTTTTTTTTTCGATAGGATAAAAACACAAACTTGAACGCCAGAATCACCTCATTACAATCAGCTCAAAGCCGATTCATTGATACGAAAGAAACCCCATCTCAAAACCCTCAACAAACAATAAAAGATCACAACTTTCAGAGTTAATATGGCTGGAAATTCTGATTCACGAAACTACGAATCTTAGGGTTCTACCAATATCTGAAATCATCAAACAAAATCTCCGTAAACCCTAAATTCGTAGACCCTTCTATAATCGGAAAGCTTCAAACCTTAAAATTCGTAGACCACATACCATAAATCGGGATTACGATTTCAGGATCGAAGAGTATAAGTGTCGCGGTCGCCGATTTGGGAGAGAGTCGCAGTTTTCATCGATCGATTCTGTTTAGTTTAGGTCGTGTGAATTGGGATTAGATTTTGATTTATATTTTTTTGCCTAATTTGCCCTTTAAGTATAATTAATCATTAAATAATTACGAATTTTAATACAAATCACATTTAATCATAACCGTACATTAATTAGAACCGATGGATGAGATTATTTCTTATTTCTCATCAAAAAAACTTTCTCATGCGATCTCAACCCTTGATCCAAAACCATTTTATTTTAACTTAGTTTATAAGTCAAAAATATATATTCAAAAAGCACCTTAATAAGGCAAATGTTATCGTAATTCAAAAAGTTGTGCACAATGTTTTTTTTACCCAGGGATTTCAAACTTGAACCAGTACTTACTGTAGACTACATACAGTGATGAGCTACAACAAGTTTCATTATTTTATTTGAAATGTCACGCACACAAAGATGCAAATAGCAAGTCAACGTCTACCTTGGCAGAGGACTGAGTCCAGTATTCATGTCCATTGTCACCATTTCAATGGTATCAATTTTTTTTTCATCTTTCTTGCGAGCTTTCTCCATTTTCAAACACCGGCTTAACTCGTTCACCACTTGGGCCATGCTTGGTCTTTTGTTGGACGTTGGTGACACACACACTATTGCGATTTCAATAGCCTTCCAAACAGAGTTTACTTCATAATCTCCCTTTAGCCTTGGATCAATTATTGACTTCACATTTCCTGTAGTGGACAGTATATGACTGACCCGTTTGCTTATGTGTGTCCTGTCTGCAGTTTTCGCAATCACTGGCTCGCTCGTTATTATCTCCAGAAGCACGACGCCAAAGCTGAAAACATCGCTTTTCTCATTCAACCATTGCGAACTGTAGTACCTGAAATATCAAAGTCCTTAATTGGCACATGGTTGTTACTTATCCAAAGTTTGTCTGAGATTAGAAAAATGTGACTCTAGTACGTACTCAGGATCGAGGTATCCTGGTGTCCCAGCGACCATAGTTGGAACATAGTCCGCATCACCACCATCAACCGGAAAGACTCTGGAGAGGCCGAAATCAGCTAGTTTGGCATGAAATTGATCATCCAATAATATATTGGGAGATTTGATATCTCGGTGCACTATAGGCGGCTTACAACCATTGTGCAAGTACTCCAATCCTGTATACCGCCAGTTTTCACGGTTAAAATAAAATGGTTGGGCATCTTTTTAGCAAAAACGTGACATCGACTGATTACTTATATGAAATACACATTTGAATTATTCATACCTTGTGCTGCATCTACAGCTATGTATAATCTGTCTTCCCAAGTCAAGTATTCCGGGCTCTTACCTGCTTAAAGTTAGAAAGAGATCAAAATCGAAACATAAACTCTAATATGAGACTTATATAATTTAATTACTCCAAAACAAACAAAAGCAAATAAGTTTACTTGATAGATTAGTTTCCAAATTTCCGTTGGCCATATACTCATAGATGAGACTCATTTTGTCGCCTTCATCGCAGTATCCAACTAGAGATGTCAGATTTCTGTGATGAACTCTCATTAATAGTTGTGCCTGAAATCATCATATGACAATTGACACTCTTGCTTTCCAGGATGAAATCAATGCACAAGAAAATTCACATTCCTTAATTACCTCAGCTTGAAATTCTTTGTAGCCTTGCGACGAAGAGGGGGACAACATCTTCACGGCCACTTGTGCACCATCTAAGTAGCCATGGTAAACCGTTCCAAATCCTCCTTTTCCAATAGCTCTTTCAAAGTTGTTGGTTATAGTCAGAACCTGGGAGTAAGTAAATTGTTGGTTTGCTGAATCGAGTGTATTATGGTCTTTCGTGTTCGCTATAGCAGCCGTAGCCTTATTGTTGTTGTATGTTTCTGAAGCCACCTTTGAGTCTGCTTGTCCATCTGCAAAGAATAATGGTAGTGTGAGTCATGAACTCATTGCATAATTAATTGTGACCTAATATGCATCATCAACATAATGATTTGAGCACCGCGCCTACGTACCTTTTGCTTCTTTCTTTATGCAGATGCAACAGATCACGACAGCCAAAATAGCAACCACGAGTACAAGTGCTCCACCAATGGAAGCAACTATAGGAATCAGAGAACTGCTCTTCTTGCTTTTATCTTTGTTTTTATCATTGTTATTATCATTGTTAGGAAGCGTAGTATTGCATGAGCTGGATGTACAAAGTCCTTCGTCCACACTGCAAACAAAATAAGTTTAAACTCAGATATATCTCATAAAAGTAATTACCATCTGTATTATTCTTACCTTAGTATCAAAGTTCCTGCTTGTGATTTTTCAACGAGTTGTGCGGGTACTGTGCCTGTGAGGTTATTTCCTTTCAAGTTCCTGTAAATACAAATGAATATTACTGTCATCGTCGTTCCCTGGGGTAAGATATTTAAAGTAAAAGCTATTTGCATCGATCTTAACCACCAAAATTACTTACAAGACTTTCAAAAATGTCATGGTCGATAAGAAGTCAGGAATACTTCCTGTTAAACTGTTGTTTGACAAATCCCTGAAATTTTAAGATTATGAGTTTGACAATGCCGGCCAAAGTATAGCATTTACACTTTTTCAAGAAAAATTAGAATCTAATTCGATTATTGTATCACTTACAAGCTCTCCAGCATTTGAAGACCAGATATGTTTTGAGATATTTGTCCAACCAAGTTACTTGATGATAAGTTCCTATAACACAAAAATTTGAATCATCTACTACTGGAACAACTTCTCATACATGTATTCATATGTGTCAACTTACAAGGATGTGATCCTTGGTTCAAGATCACTGAAGCTGCAAGTAAGGCCATCCCATGCATAATTCTGTGGTGCACAAGGATCCCCTTGCCATAATTTCTTCACGTCGTAAGTTGACTTGACCTTGTTTATAGTTTCATCTATTAAAAAAAAAAAGTAAACCCGTTTCAAGATACACAACAGATCAGACTAAAGATGAGAGAAAGGGCATTACTATCTTCTCTGTTAGTTTCCATTTGCGGCATAAGGTTGAGCGTGTAGATCTCAAGAGCATTGAGAATTGGAGGGAGGGTTGAATCGTTAGTCATTCTAAAAGAAAAATTGAACCAGTTCCCTGCATATGGGTTCCGTGTATAGAGCGTGGTGACACTTAAGAGATCAGGAACCATTGCGCTATAAAATATAGTATCATTCAAGTATATATCAAACTTTCTGGTCTGCTTCGCCGTTAAATTAACCAGTTCTGCAAAATGCATGTAGATATAGTATTGGGTCTTTATGTCTCCAGAAGACCAGTAGAACTGCATCCAATTACTAGCATTTTTGGGTGTGATGGCTGTCCTCAAAACCTTTACAGGTGGCTCATAGAAGTTACCATTCCCAATTGATGAGGTTGTACTAAGGTAGCTCATACTGCCAGACCAATCAATTGGCTTCCATATCCGATCATATGTATCATCATCAAACCTGAAATGCAGTATTTTAAAGTTTCAATTACAACAACTAGCACATGCTATGCTTAATTCACTCATTGGTGTAATTTTACTCGGTTGTCATATTCTATAGTTAGCAGTTTGTCACTCTTCCCAAGTTATTCTATTCTTCACAATGGTGGAGAAGGTTACCTTATTTCATCTGTAGAGTTTGCCCCCAAATTTAACCGGTAAGCCAAATTTAGCGTACCAGTTCGAGAAATATAGGTTTCGTTGCTCACCAGTCTCAGCTCCAGAACTGATATGAAAGGGGTACCAAGGTTCTTATTTACCAAACAGACATTTGTAACTTTTGTAGACGGAACATGAATCATTTCTGCTGTCACAATTTCATCAATTTCTTCAAAGCTGACAGTGGTCCATAGATTAACACCAATGTACAAATCGAACGATGGTGCACGATTTTTGGAGTCATAATTTCCGTACATAAACTGAGCCCTCATGAAATATTGAGTACCTTTCACCTGCTTAGGGTTCAGGGTATAACAATTTCTATCACCATCCGGAAAACTTTTAACGTTCACGAACTTGGTCTGAAGACCATTACCCCTATATTGCGCAGCTATGCCGCTGTTGATGCCACTGTCAACATACTCTTCGTCTGGAACATAGGTTATACCGGTTGTCTCATCTGAATATGATCTACTACTCCCACAATCGATGCTTATAAAACCTGACACAAACAAACCAAAAACTGACTTAACATCTAATGTTAAGGTATTTGACTTTACGTACAACTATATAACGAATTTTTTTATCAGAAAACTTAAACGTAAAACTCATCGAAATTGCAGCAGGACAAAGTTTCTATTACCCGATTGATCCTGCGCCTGGACCAATGTTGAAAAAATATAAGCACCTAGCAAAAGGATCTCCAATCTTCTTGCCCTTCTCATTTTTTTTGTCAACTCTGTTTCTGCAAATACATCAAACTTGGTCACCAACGAGTTGGTGTCAAACTGTCAATATATACAACCTACAGACAACTAGCAAATTATTTAACTAAAACAATCTAGGAGGATCTGGTCTAACCTATTTTAGTTTTAACTTTTTTTTTTTAAGAAATAAAAATATTGGTAAAGACTGGACAACCTCCATACTCATACCGTAAATATGACACGGTGAGGCTTGAATACTTGACTTTATAAGTCCAATCAGACGTTCACACCGCTACACCAGAACTGTTGCAAAATGATCAAAAACCCACCAGGCATGTAAGTTGGTTGAAGATGAAAGGTATACTCAAAAAGTCAATCATTAGAATTGTTAGTTTACAACAGAGGTATCTGAATCTAAACTAACTTCAAGTACTGCATTATGAGGATGCTGCAACATCTGCATAATTTTAAACTGTGAATCCAAGTAAAACCGGCAGATTGAGCTTTTCCCGTACCTCATGTTACAAAACTTTGAACATCACTTATTTTATCTATAAAACATATTCGTGTTCAATCGGATTAGTTTGTTGTCGATCGATCCATTCATAACAATGCTTGCATTATATATAACTATTTGAAGAACAAATGTGTGATACAATAAAGAACTCATCATGTTGGTAATGACAGGTAAATAATTATATACTTTACGACTTTTGATATGATACTCATGTATATAATTGAATAACCTCATCTAGAGGCGAACAATTCAAAGTCAATATGGTATGCGTACAACAAACCAGAACTTGAAAAGATTGTTTACTTCCTATATTGTCTCCAATGGCTATAAACAAAAGTTTAGATTCAGCCATCAAACATTCGTCAGAGGTCAGACATGATAGCAACTTATCTACTTTGTGTGCTGTAAATTAAACGACTAGTTCATTCATATGGAACAATCCGCGACTGAGTTTGCTCCACCGGGCTTTCTGTGGATGTCTCACATATAACTGGATACATGTAACAAATACCAAATAAAAATCCATCAACAACTTTAAGAAACTCATTAAAATGAACAAAAAGGCAGGACATAGTATCAGGATTCAAGTTTAAAACTAATGACAGTAAATAATACAATAACACGAGTGATCTGAAGTGAAAACATTCAAAGCCAAAACTGTACAAAATAACTTAGTAAAGGGTTTGGAAGAAATTTTTTTTTGATAAGCATCAGAAGAATTAATTACGGTAAGTTTGGTATTCTATTTGATCCTAGTTTTATGCTCAAGTCTTGTAACTTAGGCCAGGTAGTTCTTCAGGTCCTTGTGTATACAGTGGCGGATCCAGAATTTATTGTGACTAGGGGCAACATGAAAAAGAAATTTTGTTTTTGCCTTGTGCCGTGCCTTTGTAAAAGTAAAATTTGTTCTGACCGGGGGCAACGAAAAGCAAATAGGTAGGGGTAGATCTCTAGCGCCTTTGCCTTTGCCTTGTGCCTCCACAGGGCTCCGCTTTACGCTTTCCCAATCGTCTGCTGTTTTATTTTTTAAAAATTCTCTGTTGTTTTGTTTATTAATGGAGCAACATGCTTTGATGAATCTTGTATGCTTTATGATATTAATGGAGCTTTGTATGCTTCAACATGCTTTGATTAATCTGTGTTGTGTTTTATTTATAATTTAATATAAATCGTTAGTGGGGCAATTAAAAATTACAGTGTGGGGGCAAATCAATAGGGCATATTTAAAAATCTAACTAAAACTGGGGTTATTTTGGTAAAATCACTAGGGGCAACTGCCCCCCCCCCCCTCCGATGCATGTAGATCCGCCCCTGTGTGTATAGGCATAGATAAGTCGGGTTTAGGACGTAGAATGTTTTTGGGGTCCTGGGGATGACACGGTGTTTCTTTGGGCTGAGCAGGAAGCTTGCATTTGGATGATGAGCGAAGCGGCACCGTTTGGGTAAATTGTGTACTGGAATTGAATACAAGAATAAGAATTAGACTAATTGGACGTAATCTAAATCTACATTGTGGTATCCGAGCCTCTTTAACATCAATCTATATGGATCCTGGTGCTTCTTGGTTGATATTTGGTCATTGATTGAGTCTAGTGTCATTGGCGCTCCCTTGTGGCTTGTTGAGACATGGTGGACACTAAATCACATTCTTGAGTGCTTAATTATTGTAACCATATCTTGTCGGTTGCTGATTTCCCTGTTGTTGTGCTATGGGATCTATGTGTTTCCATGCTTGTTATTCTCTTTTTTTTTTCTTCATGATGGCTGATATTAGACTTAAGACCTTCGACATGTAGATAGATTTTGTTATTTGGAGTATCAGACTGAAAAGTATTTTGATTAAGGAAAAGTGTTGGAGGGCGATGAGTGAGGACTGTGTTATTTCCACTTCAGATTAGACTAAGAAAGAACTTAGGAAAATAGCTTATTTTGAGATAATGATGAGGTTGACTGATGATGTAGTTAGACAAGTCATGAAACTTACTAGCGAAAAGAACTTTGAGATGCTCTACATAAAATCTATCCGACCAAGTCCCTTCCAAATAGGATCTCACTGTTAAGTAGATTGTTCACCTTTAAGATGAATGTGTCTATGAGTATTGAGGAGAACCTAGAAATAAGAATGAGGTCATGTTTGTTAAGTCTAGGAATGAGGTTCACCCCTAAGCCCAATAGATTTAAGAAGCCTAAGATCCCTCTGAAAGAATCTAAAAAATCTAGAGAGAATGTCAAGTGTTATTATTGCAAGGAAATGGGTCAGATTATGAATAACTGTCCAAAGAAAAATAATAACTAATAAAGAAAATTTAAAAATAAGGTAGATTCTTCAAATGTGTGTCAGTCTCAGTCTAAGTATGACTATGAATTCCTTGTTGTTGCTAATTCTGACAATGTTTTGCGATGACTTTCCTGCAGTTTTGGAACTACCGTGTGAAACCACTAAATTTTTTAGAAAAAAAAAGCGATAACTGTAAAAAGTCATATAATCCCCAATTCTGCCCTAGAACGCCACCGAATGCGTATGTAGCAGAAAACCACCTGAGCGATTACCCAAGCATTCTCCTCCTTTCCGTCCATTTCCTACCGTTTTCCTCCTAGCTTCACATCTCCGCACTCTCCACATCTACTCATCCCTCAGAATATTGGAGGTATGACTTAGGTTATGTAATCATGTTGGTTTGAATAACATCAATCATTCAAAGTTTGTGTTGTTTTTAGTTCGTTTGAGATGCTTTTAGTTTTCATTTCCAATAGAGTTGGGTTGATTTATAGGGTGTTGATTTTAGTTCTTTTTCGCCTTGGTTGATTTCGTAACTCTTGGTTGTGCGTCAAAGTTGTTAACTTTCCTTAGTACTCATGTTCAAGCTACTGTGCGGTCGTTTTCGCTGCCTTGCTTGGATGTTCTCAATACTTATGTTCAACCCTAATTTGTGTTTGCATGTTTCAGAGCTTGTCAATATTTAAGGGTGTCTTAGCAAGTTTAATTGTTGGTTATAGTTTGCCCAGTTCATGTTCTCATAATTTCGTCTTTGGACAAGTTAGCTGGGGATGGTAATAATTGGGCTAAAGGGCATTATACTGAAGGTGCCGAGTTGATTGATGTTGTGCTTGATGTTGTGAGGAAGGAGGCTTGTGATTGCGTGCAAGGTCTGATTTTGTTTCTTAAGAAAGAGTTAATTTTTTTGCAGTTTTCTTGTAAGTATGTTTATCGTATTTTGGTATGATCGATCTGCTTTTGTTTTGAAGGACTCTTTCATTGGCATGGTCTTTTGAATTATTTTTAATGGATTAGTCCGAATCTTGGGACAATATGTTGGTTAAAATTGATCTGATTTACTGCTTTGATTTGTGTCGGTTGAAGTGTTGTTGGGTACTGATAACGTCTCGATTATTGTTTAGTGAGAAAACTTCAAATGTACTTCGTTGTGCCTCTCTTTCTTGTGGGTGATGGAAGTTGAGAGTGCTGTATAAGGCTTTCCAAATCTGGAATAAACTTAGATATACTGGAGAATAGAAGTTGTTATGAGATTAAAAAAAGATAGAAATTTACCTCAGCTTGATTGTTAATGTTTTAGTGGGAAGAATAAGTGTGAAATCAGTGAATGTGTAGGTGTAAAAGTGGGCAGATGTAGTCCCCTTTGGACTTCGGTTTCTGTACGGCTCATAACATAAGTTTAATGTCACAATTTGTAGTTTTATTCAAATCGAACCTTTGATACTTGTCTTTAATAAAGATACATATTTTTGATATCTTGCTATCAGGTTACAGTATCCTTCATATGATGCTGGTTATGGATATTTATGGGGACAAAACCTGGTTTATATATGTTGAAACATTTTTTAAGTTCTGAATTTAAGATACTAGAAACATTTTGAATTAATGTTATGCATGTCTCTTCAGTTTAAATAACACATAAGATTCAAAGTTTTAATTATTGAATCTATTAATTTCATTGATTAAAATATTCATTTGATATTACATAAATCAAATTTTCATAGCAAATCGCACTATATAATTGAAGGAATACTATCGCATAACTCAGGTAAATTATTACATATACCATAGTACGATCACCACAAAACCAAAGGAAAACAACTGCTGTAAAACCCCTGAATAACTGAGGAATGACTTGTATTGAAAAAGCATCGCATAAATCCCATAAACTTTTCAGTGAAATTGCATTAATTTTTCTTTGTTTGTTCAGCGGCTTTTATTACCGTTGTAAACCCGCTGAAAGATTCCGTTGAAAGTGTATGGAAAAATTATCGTAATTTTTTTTTGCGGGGATGAGAAATACGATGGTAAGTTTCCTGCTGTATTTTCACCACATTTTGACCACTTCCTGTGGTTTTGCAGTGGTATTCCTTCAAAAATCGACCATGGTAATTTTTGGCTAAATTTGTAGTGTACTATGCCTTCTGCACCTCGTAAATCCGTGTTTGATTCTTTGAATTAATGTGATGGTAGTGAGATTAAATGAGAGGATTTAACTACATTGCATACAATGAGAATAGGAATTGTTCCTTTGAAAATGTTTGATGGAAAAGTGAGAATTCTTCAAAATGTTGCTTGGGTTCCTAATTTAAGAAGGGGCTCGATTTTTTAATCTGCATTGAAAGATAAAGGCTTTCAAATAATTTTTAAAAATGGAGTTAGGGATGTTCTTAGAGATCAAAATGCGGTGATTAGAAGCATGATGCTAGGAGGTCTTTATTATGTTTCTCCGTGCCTTAAATTTAGGGTCTCCATATAGCCTTATGGGCTCGAAAGCCTAATGGGGGCCTTGTGGCCCGCATGCCTTAAGCCTAGCCCAACCTATGTTTAAGCATATTGGCGGCCTAGCCTTAACTTAAAGGGCCGGGTAAGGGTGCTATGTTTTTGGCCCGGTCCGGCCTATAGGCCCGGCCTATCATGGCCTACTTCGGAAGCCCAATTAAGCCTACCAAAAAGCCTAGTGAAAGCCTACAAAAAACAAAAGAGATGTTACATTTTGTTTCTATGCACTGATTTGTTTTTATGTTTGGCATGTTGAGAGTGATGCTAATGATATTAATGTCCCAAACAAAGATGATTTGTGGATTCCTGAGCTTTTTGATAAACTTGGTTTCTTATCAAGTTTACTTTTGATCTTTTTGCTATTAGCCAGTGTGTAGCCGCCGTATAGGTTATTCACAAACATGAAACATTATATGTATTATTGCCATACAAGATTAACTATCCCGACCTAGTGATATATAAGGCCCAGCCCGACCTAGCCTACAGGTCTACCAAAAACAAGGCCCATGGGCTTCTTAAGGCTCAAAAAATATGTTTCGGCTTGGCCCGACCTAGCCCACTCAAATTTGAAGTGTAGGCCAAGGCTTGACTAAGCCCGGCCCAAACCTATTTTTGGGGGCTAGGTCAGCCCAGCCCGGCCCAGCCTATTGGAGAGGCCTACCTAAATTGAATGTTATGCACGCTATTAATAAGAATCTTGATTAAACTAAACTTTGGCATGCTACACTAGGCCAAATTGGAAATTAAGGCTTGTATCATTGAATTCTACAAGACTTGTTTTTATTATGTTTAAATATGGTTTGATCAACAATAAGCCTTGTGACATTGAATTCTACGAGACTTGTGTACTTAGGAAGACAACTGCACATTCTTTTGCTAAATCTAAAATTGTTGTTAGATCTTTGGGGCCCTGTCCAAGTAAAAATGTTAGTGGTAGGAGTTATTTTATTTCTTTTGTTGACTAGTATTCAAGAAGAGTGTGGAATTATCTGCTGAAATAAAAAACTGAGGTGTTTAAATGCTTTAAGTCATGGGAATTATCTGTAGAAAGTGAAGCTGACTGAAACATAAGTGTTTGAGAACTGATAAAGGGCTTGAGTCATGTGACAAAGTTTTTGATGATTATTGCACTTAAAATGGTATTAAGAGGTATTTAACTGTTCGTGGTACACCCCAACAGAATGATATAACTGAAAGAATGAATAGAGCACTCTTAGAAAAGGCTAGATGCATGCTATTCAATTCCGGTCTTAAAAGTTCTATGTAGGGTGAAGATGTGATGACTGATGTATATTTAATAAATAGATCGCCTTGTTCTGCTATTGATTTTAAATTATCTCAAAGAGTTGTGGTTGAATAAGAAAATAAGCTGATTATTTTGAGGCCTTTTGGGTGCATTGCATATGCTAAGGTATCTTATGGGAAACTTGAACATAGGGCCATTAAGGCTGTTATGTTGGGATATCCTAGTTGTATCAAGGGTTACAAACTGGCAGAAGTGAAAACTGGTGGATATAAAGTTATCACGTCTAGGCTTGTTACCTTTAATGAGAAGGAAGATCACTTTAAGACTTTACTAACTTCTAATGTCCCTGTTTCAGGGACTTCACAAGCTGACACCATCAGCTTCATACCTCCAAGGTATCATCTGGGAAACCAGGGTGAACCAAGAGGTGATGGAGTAGGGGATGATCTTCCAGTAGATTCACAAAGATCAGGTTGGAACATGGATCAGAACACCCACCTCAGGTATGCTTGGGAAACCAAAAATAAGGTGGGAGTGCTAATGAGGAAAGTTGGAGTAACCTACCCCACAATCTGATGGGGATTGGATGAGCTTTCCCTTCCCTAGCTCTAATACAATTGTAAGTAATTATCTTAGTGAAAACACTGGTCATGTGCAGGGTGGCTCTATAAGTAACAGAGATAGAGGCACGCATATTGTTTCTAATGCTGCTGTGAATGATGATAATGCTGTGAATCTATGTGCTGACCTATTGTATTATCAGCTAGCTAGAGATACGACATAGGACTAGAATTCCCAATAGAAGACATGCTAATGTGTCTGAATTTGCTTATGTTCTTTAATATGCCTTGTCTGTTGCAAAGCATCTAAATAAGTCACCCGTGATACTTATGTTAATGCCCTGAAAAGTAAGGAATCTGATAAGTGGAAACTAGTCATGTGTGAGGAGATTGAGTCTATGTTTTATAATGAGACTTGGGTGTTAGTACCTAAACTTGCAGGGGCTAAAACCATAGGTTGCAAATAAAATTTTAAAATTAGAGAGGGTAATTCTCTAATTGATACTCCAAGGTTTAAGGCTAGGTTGGTTGCCAAAGACTTTAACCAAAGGGAGGGATAAATTATACTGAAATTTGTGACTCTGTAGTTAAGTATAAAACTTTGAGAGTTTTGCTTGCGATGACAAATGGATGTAAAAACTGTCTTTTACACGGAAACGTGAATGAAACAATTTATATGCACATCCTATTGGTTTTGTTGCTAGTGATAAGCTTGCTCATGTCTGCTAAAAAAATTTATCCACTGCTTTTACAGTCTCCTAGGCAGTGGAACATTAAATACAATGAGTGCATGTTGTCTCTTCGTTTTAACAAGTTTGATACTTCTCTTTTCTTACAGAGACCTTAATCTATCTTGTGTCTATATTTGCTCTTATATGTAGATGATATATTGATCATGAGCAATTCCTAACATGAGATTATTGAAATAAAGGAGTTAAGTTCCAACTTTGATATGAAGGACTTAGGCACTGCCAAAAAGATCCTTCATACAAATGTAATCATAGATAGTCCTAATAAAAGAATGTTTCTGTCCCAAAATGAATGTTGATAAGGTGATTAAAACATTCAGTATGGATAACTCTATGCCTGCTATAATACCCTCAGAAGACTACTTGCTGCTCTTCAAATCTGAACAAGAAAGAGCTAAAATGACTGATGTGCCTTATAATGTAGCTTTTAGTTGGGTCAGTCATGTATTATATCATTTGCACTAGGCCTTATCTTGGTTTTGGTATAAGTATCTAGAGTAGGTTTATGGCCAAACCTGGTGAGTCACATTGTCATGTAATAAAATACTTACTTAGATATCTATATGACATTAAAAGCCTAGGCCTTGTTTATGCCGAGTATGGACAGAATATGGTTTTTTTTGAGTATGTAGACTCCGATTATGCCAGCAGTTGAGACAATAAGAAATCTACCACTGGTTTGTTTTTCACATGGTGTGGTAATTGTATATCTTAGAAGTCTCAATTGCAATCTGTTGTAGCATTGTCATCTGCTGAAACTGAGTTTATTGTTGCCACTGAAGAAGCCAAAGAGACTGTGTGGCTTAGGGGCTTTTTTTTTTGAAATTGAAATGAAATATTATGTGCCTATTCTTTAGGGAAAAGTACAAAGGGGGCTCCGAACTACCACTCAATTCCAATTTGAGGTCTGAACTACCACAATTTCCAATTAGGGGGCAAATTCAATAAATCCGTTAAAGTTAACGGATGCAGTTAACTCCGTTAGTCAAAGTAAAAGTAAATACTATTTTCTTTAATTAAATCTATATATTTTTCATGGTATATTTTTAACTTTTAATTTTATTGTAATATTTTTAATTTCTTTAAATTTCTTTAAATTTCATACTACAAATGAGTATTATTTTTAAATTAATTATTTATGATTTTTAAATTTATCATATAACATGTATAAATAAAAATAAAATTTTTTTTCTTGATTCATATTGTTAAAATTTCAAGTTTTTTCCCCTTATATGCATGATGGGTGACTATACTATTTTAAATTTATATAGTTTGACAATTTAGCATATAACATTATGACAAATTAAATTGTTATTTCTTGACTTATTTTCATAAGAAAATGAATATAAAAAAGAATACAATGAAGTATATATATAGTAAGTTAATTTAAAAATAATGCTCATTTGTAGTATGAAATTTAAAGAAGATAAAAATATTATAATAAAATTAAAAGTTAAAAATCTACAATGAAAACTACGTAGATTAAACTAAAGAAAAATATATTTAATTTTACTTAGACTAACAGAGTTGACTAACTGAGTTAACTCCATCCGTTAACTTTAACGGATTTATTAAATTTGCCCCCTAATTGGAAATTGTGATAGTTCGAACCTCAAATTGAAATTGAGTGGTAGTTCGAAGCCTCTTTTTGTACTTTTCCCTATTCTTTATACTGATAGCCAGTGCATCTTTTTCGTGAGCCTGTGTACCATGAGTGCAGAAAACACATAGATGTTAGGCTACGTTTCATTACATATATTATTTGAAAGGGTGTTATCAAAATTGAAAGTATTTTGGGTGATTTTGGAACTAAAGTGGTTCCTTTTAACAACTTCGATTTTTGTAGGGGATACCTATATGTTGAGGGAATAACTTGTGGCAGTGTTGATTGAACCTGGGAAGGAAAATGGAATAACTTGCAGGGTGACGCTTCCCCATTGATTCAGGATCGACTCACAGTTCTAGTATTTGCACACAAATAGAATAAGAGGGCAAATGTAAATTTTGGTATTCCATTTGGTCCTAGTTTTATGCTCAGGTCTAGTAGTTTTGGCCTGGTAGTCCTTCAGTTCCTGGTGTATAGGCAAAGATAAGTCTGGTGTAGGACTTAGAATGTTTTGGGCGTCATAGGGACAAAACGGTGTTGTTTTGTGCTTAGCGGGAAGCTTGCATTTGGATGCCCAGTGAAGCGCAATGTTTTGCTATTGCGCGACAACTAGTTGGAGTTCGTTGGCCAAACGCCAGCGTTTTGTGATGCCTCGAGGAGCTTCCGCTATAGTGGAATGATGCAGTTTGGGGGAGCGCGGATTGGCTGTTTGGTTTCGTTTGATACGATGCTTTTTGAGCGAGCTCGGTCTTAAGGAGTTGAATTGGGGATCGGGGTTCATTTTCTTAAATGTCGGATGCGATTTGAGTCTGTAAATCTCCAAGAAGTGAACCGTGGTTCTTGCTAGTCTGGAGTGATTTTGAGTGGTACTGACTCGATCGTGCGTAGCAAGATTGGAGAGATTAAGTTGTGTTTGGAGCGGCTAGCGTCTGGTTGATCCTTGTGCGTGGATGCCATTGCAAGAGTAGCTCGACGATGACTAATTCCTCCACTAGGGGCTATCGGAGGGGGCTTGAGTCCCTCCATTGCTCTTGTTGTTCAATCTGTGTTGTTATTGTTCGCTGTCTGTCATTGTATAAGACTCTACTAGATTTAGACTTGAGCATATTAGGTCATTTGGTTGATTGGGGATGATCATGTGCTTTTACTTGTTTGAAATTGGATAGTGGATTGGTTGGAAAGAACCTCTCCAGACCTGAGGTTCCATTGACTAGGGATGCCCGAAACTTGTAAAATTTCTTGTGTCCATTGTCTTATTGTTTAGATTAATTGTTAAATTGAATCTGAAAATTGAATACAGCATAAAAGTTGGACCAATTGGACGTAATCTAACGATACAGTTACCTAAGAACATGGTGAGGCATCAGAGAAGCTACCTCGTTAAATCTGATCAAAGGAGTAGCACTTGACATATTGCCACTCAATTATAGACGTGCAATATTTTGTACACTTCAAAAACAATTTATAAAACCGGTAAGTACCGGGTCGTCAAAGGGAGTAAACTAAAACTTATGAGCACTATTCAATTTTGAGCTCATTTGTCTATTTTTCATATTAAAGGTTGTTATTGTGGGTTTTGATGGCCAAACAAGCTAATAAAGTAAAAGCGGTTTAATCAATTTTAAAAGAGCGTTTCCCAGGGTTTTTATTTGCCCCCTCTAATGCATATGACTCTGATCAAGCACATCCCTTAACAACACGAAAAAATCTAGCCTATTGCAATACACTACGGGTCACCCTAGTGAACACCGTAGCAGAGGTATCACCACTTGGTTTTCTAAGACCCTTAGCGTCATCCTCTTGGATACATGGCAAAAGATCCTTTCCCTATCCCCTTAGAGTTTTTCTCAAACATCTAACAAGCGTAGTATATACTTAAAGTACAAGTGAAATACAATCCATTTCGAATTTCATTACCAAAAGGGTTTATTCAGATTGTAGCCGAGGCATATACATCAGAGGGTTCCATAGGACCCCAGAAAACTAAAAGGACTACTCACGACTCATATCCATGGGATTTATACAGGAAAGTTTGATCAAACAGTAAAATGAATACAAAAGTGAAAAAATACTGGATGATTTCCCCTCCGATGACTTCACTGAACTTGATAATCGTCCTTGCGAAAACCCTCTTTTCTGAGTACTAAAACCCCCAGAGGAAATCCAGCGTGCGAAGCTCTCTTCCGCAAAACCCGGGCTCTCGTATTTATAGAGCAGAGAAAAGATTCCATCTTTGGCCATTGTCATGACCGACACAACGGCTCTTCGGGAGCTTGGGTAGGAGCAGAAATAACAAACACCTTATTTCATGCGAGATGCTGTTGTTCGGATTTGAGCGGAAAGGACTACACGAGGCTGTCTGGTCTCGAGCGAAATTCTTTTGGTGGTCACCGGTCTCTGGCATAGCAATCAAGCGGAACTATTTTGCGCTCTCGAGACGGGAAAAATGAGTTGATCATTGCGTAATGCCTTAAGCGTGCGGTGCATTGGTTCGGAGCAGTTAAGACAGCTATGCTTCGAGCTGAACTCCTTTATGGCTCCATTTGCTCTTTTCTTGCCCTATTTCTACTTGATTTCGCTTCTGAGGGTTGTGAGCAATGCTGAGTGAATTTTGTACCTAAGAGGTCAAGAATGGTGTTAATTGGCACCGAAATCATAGTGGAAGGGATAAAAACCTTAAGGACAAGTAGTGATATATGAGTCAAGAATTCGACTTATCAAAATACTCCACACTTAACATTTGATCGTCCCGACCAAATAATCAGAGCAAGCCGTAATGAACAAGTCTTTATTTCTAGTTATTCTAGTATGTACTCACAATTATCAAAACAAAACTACTCCTTACTTCTTTTCGTAGGTGTCACGATTGCACTTAGCAAGGACGAGTTGGAGTATAAAGTCATGTGGGCTATTCAATTTTTGAATATGGACCTTCAAAACGCGGGAGAGAATAGACTCCTCCAACTCGAGGAACTAGAAGAAATACGGAATGAAGCCTATGAAAATGCAAGGATCTACAAAGAGAAAACGAAAAGATGGCATGAAAAAAAGATCATTCGCCGTGAGTTCAAGGAAGGAGATAAAGTTTTGCTCTTCAATTCTAGACTCAAGCTCTTCCCGGGTAAACTAAAAAGCCGATGGAGTTGTCCATTCATTGTCCACAAGCCCTATGAAGATGGCCATGTAGAACTTGTCAACAACGAAGGGGCAATCTTCAAAGCGAATGGACAAAGGCTTAAAAACTATTTTGGCAAGACTCGGGATGAGAGTCAAGCACATTATTCCTTGACCGACCATGAAAAAGCCACAAATCTGCTTAAGGAGGGATCCTAGCAAAGGACTCCTCAAGTGTGTTTCGTACAAGGAGATTCGACTGGGTCTTTGCCAAGACGTTAAACTAGGCCTTCACGGGAGGTAACCCGGTGTTTAAGTTGTCCATCTATGCAGAAGTAATTCCATATATGTTTGGCGTGCATGCATTGAACTTTGAACGTGGACTAGGATGTTGGATGATCAAAATGCATGATTGAATGTGCTTGGTGTGGAATGATGCTTGTGTGCTATTTCTTGGTGGTGTGTAACATTTTGAGTGTGGAGTGTATGATCCTAGCTTGTTTAGTTGAAATTTATGTATGCTAGTGATTTCTTGGTGGTGAAGAATGCTTTGAGTTTGGAGTAAGTTTTGTTGTGAATTTTGAGTGGTGCTCGTTCATTTTGAGAGTGTGGAAATTCTTAATTGTGAAGTTTGGGTTAAAGCTAGAATCGAAAGATCTTTGGAATCAAAACTAAGAGAAATTGCTGAAATCCAGTCTCTAGTCGGTCGGTTGGCATTTCACCAGTTATCAACCGGCCAACTAGCGATTCCCATTGAACTTCATTCCAATCGCTCAGTTTTAGTTGGTCGGCTGGACTCCCAACCCACCGGCTCGCCTTTTCCATTGATTTCCTTACCTCTCGCACCATTTCAGTCGGCCGGCTGGGACTCCCACTCAAATTCCATTCAAACCGCTCAGTTTCAACCGGTCGGTTGGACCCTCAACCGACCGGCTGAAATCTATTTAACCAAATACACAAATTCATTCTTTGAATCTCACTTCATCCCACCCAAAGCTCTCACCCGACCGACTCCTCTCCACCTCACCCCGGCCGACTCCTCCCTCGACTCCGACCACCATTCCCTGCCGCTCCACTACGTCTGACCACCATTCCCAGCCTCGCCATTGCTTTCCCATCGCTAGCCGACTGCACCACCAACCAATCCTCCCCGTCGGAACCCTAAGGTCAACGAACCTCCACTTGCTTCGATCTCCTCCGACTTCCATCAAAAACACCCAGTCTACCGCTCAGTCCACTCCACAACGAACCTACTACAATCCTCAAGCATCAATTTCATCCACCGAGCCTTGAAATTGCAACCCCAATTTCTGCCCAGATTGCCAGCCAACCAACCGACTGAAAACCTGTCCGCCAGCCAACCGGTCGGCTGGTCTTTACTTCTTCCCTCAAATTCTAATTTCCCTCTCCCTTCCTACCATGCCTAAGGACGCATCCTCTTCAAAATCCAAATCCAAGGGCAAGGAAATAGCCCAAGATGTGCTAAATGAGGAAAGGTGCGGAAGCGACGAGGATACATGCCTCACTCTCACTCGCAAGAGAAAGCCGATAAGGGCAAATTTACGGGATCATAGCTCGTCCCCGAGTGAGGAATTGGAGTCACCACCACCTTCTCCTAGCCGTCCTCCCAAGAAGAAGAGTAAGTCTTCTAAGGGCGCCTCTTCCACACCAAAGAAGACAAATAAATCAAAGACTCCAGCACTTACCACCACTAGAGAACCTTCACCCTTACCGACGCCGAGTGCTCCTTCGACTAGTGCATTAGTGCCCGTAGTTCCGAGAGATGGACCTCTGGAGTCTCCATTGCCACTTCCTACCCCATATCCCTTTTTCGAGACTCTCACATATAGAGATGCCAAGCACAAAAAGAACCATGAGTACATCACGAGGAAAGGGAAGGAAGCCATAGCGACTCTCTATCCCGATATGGGAGTCCTTGGAGACTTTGGGGTCGCCAACGATGTACGTGCGAAATTACATCGTAGTGAACTTGATTTCTTGTTTTTGGATGATTCGGGGTCCTACCAAATGGTAGTAGATGAGTTTGTCTGCTCCTTTGAGATGTTTAAAGATGATGAGGGGTATCGTTATTGGAAATTTGTCTTGGGGGGGGGGGGGGGGGGAGGGGGAAGGGTGGGAGTTCAAAATAAAAGAGGATGTGATTCGGGAATGGCTTATTTTCCTTATCTATTTCAATGAGACACACTGATACACTGAACATCAGAGGAGTAGATTTTAGAAAGAGATTTCGGGGCAGAAAGAGTGGTTTTTTTCCTATAACTCTTCCGCCATCACTTCCCCGGTTTGGAAGGTTATCCACCATATCATAGTTATGAAACTCGGACCGAACCGGCCGGTTGGACCGAGAACCGGTCACCGGACCGATTCGGTTTTGTTATCGAATCGGAATGCAGTTGACCCGGCCAAGACCCAGTTTTTCATTAAAGCAGTGTTTTGATCGGTTCAATCGGTTCGATTTGGTCTGACAAATTATTTATTTAATTTTGACTTGAACAAGACTCGAACCCAACCCCCACTTAATAGTTATTCACTTTTCTTCCACTAGGCTAAAGATGATTGTTGTTTTATTATTTGTTTCAATAATGTATATTCATTTATCAAATCTATAAAATTTATTACTTATTATCAATTTAACTAGAAATTCAATTAGTCTTAGAAATCCCTTATTGTTATGACTTGCAAATTAAGACAAAAATTGTTATTATTGTTCTATTACTGATTTGTACTTTATCAAATTCTAATTTTGTTATGGTATGTTGATGTAATCAGATCATAAACATGTAATATTTATTCAAGTCATAAATATGTTAAATTATAATATCGAGGAGCGCTCAAATGAGAACCCCTTTAAATTTCGAGAACTTGAGACCCCAATCTCCACCTTCCAAAATGCAAGATGCATTTTCCAAGATGCACTTTGGTGGTGACACGTGTTCCACGTGCATTTTCTAAGATGCATTTAATGCAAAGTCAAAGTCACCTTTTTTGAATTTGCTTTTTTGACATCTGTCACATGCAGATTCAAAGATGCATCATGATCTAATGGTGAGATTTGGGTTCTCAAGTTCTTGAATTTTTAAGGGTTTCAACCGAGCGCTCCCCATCATATATAAGTATTTTATATTTATTTTTTAATATGTGCGGGTCGATCTGGTTCAACCCGATTGAACCACTGACCCATTGACCCATTAACTTGATCGGGTCGATCCACGGGTCAGTTTTAATAACACTTGCACCATATCATTGCCATTGGGGTTAACACTCGTAAGGAGCAAGCTCGAGCTGTAACCGTTCCCGACCTTGAGCTGATGATAGCTATTGAGTTTAAATTTACTCTTGACTGGCTTGCCGTCCTCGCCTCCCGATTTGAGAGCTATGTCAAGGAAACTTCGAGGAATACCGCATTGGGAGGAGGTTCCTTGTTTACATTGATCGCCATAAGGTGTAACTTCACCTTTGGCAATGAGGGATGCCCCAAGCAATCCAAGAGAGTCCTTGATATACCCACCATGAAACATATGCACCTTCTCAAGGCGGATGGAGTTACATTGGAGGAGGACAAAAAGCCTCATAAGAAGGAACTCAGGGATTCGACGAAGAGTAAGAGAGAGGCCTACAAAATGAAGAACCACCTCTATTGCCTAGCTAACCTCTCACACCATCCCCTCCTTCCTCTCCTATTCCTTCACCTCCCACGGCCACCGAGCACGAGGCTCCCATTGCTGAGGAGTTACCCACTGACGAGCCGGCCGTTGAGAGTGCACAACGTGCTGGAGAGGACTGGACAGCTTGGTGTGAGAGGATTTCCAATGAGATAGCTGGTTTGAGGAGTGGTCTAGCTAGACTTGAGGAGTTTGCTAGAGAGGAGTTGCATGCTCTCCGGGAGTCGGAGTGCCTCCGTACCACATTGTTATCTGATGAGTTGAGTTTTTGACTCATTAATAGCCATTTTCACTATAGCTTTGGGTCGTTTCTGACAATATTTTGATGTCATTTGACCTCTATCTCTACATTTCAGGTAGAAAACAAGTCTCCTTCATGGTCAAAGCCTAAATATGAAAACTCGAGGAAAAACCAAAGATTTAGAGAGCAAAAGTGGGCAGAAAAAGCATCCCAGCCGACCGGTTCAGAATCTCCCCTGAACCAGCCGGTCGGCTGGATTGAAAGAGCATACTTGAAAGCAATCTTCCACTTTGAGTCGGTCGATTGGATTCGCTAGCCGACCGGCTGGATAAAGCTCACAATTGCTCAACTTTGTCAGCCGGTCGGCTGAATAGGAGTCATCCGATGCTGCCTTGATTTTTGGCCACCAGCCGACTAGCTGGGAATTGAACATCAGGGCTAGCCGACCGGCTGGAAGTGCTATTTCAGGAATCTTCTACCCGAGGCTATAAATAGAAAGAGGGGTTTTTGACCTAAAGTGGCTGGGTTCTTGGGGAGAAGGAGATCTGAAATTATATCCCCTGTTCAAGCAAGTGTCCTAGGTCGTGTTTCGACAGACCTTGAACTCTCTCCACAACAGTTCAACAAACAGATCAAACAGAACAGTAAAACAGGAGCACGCACAGGTTGATAACCCAGTTCGGCCAGGCCTACTTTGGGGGGTTTCCCACACCCGGAAAAGGGACAACAAATCTTTATTACGAGTATAGAGCTTTCACGTGGACTTACACTTACACCTTGTAATTGCCTAGGCTCTATTCCTCCGTCTCTCAGATTTGCAACCAAGGTTCGTCGCAACTCCCCTTGATCCCCTTCGTCCAGACTCTCTGTCCGAACGTACTCGATCTTCTCCTTAAGCTCGGTCACTTTCTCTCGAAAGCAGGTTGTTCTGTTTGTGCACTGAACGTGATTACCTCTGGTCAGTCTGAATGGCACGTATCAGACTGAGCTCACACCGATGTATTTCCAGTGGGGAAAGTACAAACGGCCGTCGCTTTCTTCTTCTCCAAACGGTAAGGTTTCTCGTGTATGTTTGATCTTGAAAGCGATGCAGAATGAGGGCGCCTCAGCAATGTATTTATATGCTTCGGACAAAACCCTAAACAGCACAAGATAATCCCATCAAATATTCAGGAGATACTCCTAGATATTTGATGTATATCTTATCCAATCGGATGGAAGAATATACGAAGTCTCTTTGCCCAAGTAAGCTATCCCGCCATCAATGAAGATATTCATTCGAATATCTATTGCTCGAAAACGTCTCTTGACCGTCTTAACTTGGCGATATCTTCGCTGTCCAATATCTTCCGGAAAATATCCTTGCGTCTGCTCCACGCTGTACATGAGTGCTAGGATATGTTCGAACTCCCCCTGAACTCCTGCTCGAACTGTCTGACCACGTTTTGCCAAACATATGCCACTCAAGGGAACATCAATCTCCCCCTTGGCATTTTGGCAAAACCAAATCTACTAGATAACTAGATCTATCTAACTATCTAGACAGTCGACAACCTTGAGGGAACAGAAATTGTTGCCACCTCAAAATACTCCCCCTTTTTGCCACAAACTGGCAAGGGGTCCGATCTAGTTCGAACAGCACTTCAAACTGTGCCAGAACAAGCACAAAAAAAACGAAAGTTTTAAATGAAAACTGAGTTCAGAGAGTTTGAAGTCAGTGGACCTTTATGCAGACTCATCATCTGTGGCATCTTCAGAATCTGCATCATCAGATTCATCTTCACTTGGGTAGCTAAGGGCACGAGCAAGCTTATTGATGCGCCTGCGTTGCACCTTGTCCGCAGCAATGATGGCATTAAGATCTCTGAGCAACTTGTTTCGCTCATCTCGGCCCTTTCTGGCTCCCCCTCGACTGGACTCCGCCACATCTTTTCCTTTCTCCTTGAGATCGTTCACGTGACGCCCTTTAAACAACTTGTGGTCAACGATGAACTTGCTGGGTGCCTTTGAGAGTTGGTCAGGTGAAGCCTTCAAATCTGGAGCTTGATGGATGATCAGCTCGTTATCAGAGACGGGAAGCAAATCTGATGCAGAGATCTCGTCGAAGTAGCATGTTCAGCAATCTGTTTGAACATCACTCTGCCCAGGTTGAACTTCAGCTTATTCCCTATCTGATAAAGCAGATGAGCCATGTCCTTGTTGACCATTGAGCGATGAGTAGACGGCCTCCAGTTGAAAACAGTAATGAAAAACAGCATCGAATAGAACGTAGAAAGATCCGCTGTATGCACAACTGACTCAGGCATCCACTGAACAGAGCCTGCAGTGATGGTGCTCACTACCTTTTCAAAATCTGACTCCAATTCATCAACAGCTGGGTCGTCCATGGCAAAGAATACATTGATCAGCTCAGGATCAATCTTGATCCTTCTCCCTCTGACGTAGAAGACACCATACTCAGATTCTCCAACAACCCCGAAGAGAGGGGGCAAGTTCGCCATGGCCTCACGCACCAACTGCTCATGGAAGGGTTTGCACCTGTCCAATGTCCAAAATAGGTCCGACTCCTTAAGCACATCAATTACTTCCTTTCCCTTGTACCGGGACTCCTCTAGTAACTTCTCAGGTATGATCTTTCTTTTCAGCACACAGTTCCATTTCAACGCAGCGTCTTTATTAACGAACCTTACTCCTTTCTTGACCTTACCCACTGGGACAGTATCAGCTTCAGGAGATGAGACTTCACATCTTCCAGCATCCACTGAAACAGGGACAGGAGCTTCACGTTTTCTTTTCTTAGATGAATCAGCTCCCCCTGCCAGGTTGCCCTCCTTCGCAATCTCTTGGACTGTTCCCTTAGCAGATTTTTCAAAAGCCACCTTCTTCTTTCCCTTGTCCTTCTTTAATAGATTCAGTCCCGTCTTTACCAACACCACCAAAAATAGCCCTACTGGCTTCATCACAGTCAGCAGACTTCACCGCCTCCCCAATACTCACATTCACAACTTCTTTCAACACAATATTTTCAACTGTCGGAATACTTGCAGAAGTTGAAGGTATAGATGAAATTACCTCCGATTGCGGACAAGCTTGAGTTGAACAAGCGACGATAGAGTCCACCGCGGTCGTCTGAAGCTCCTCACTGGCAGTTCCTTCGCCAATCTTCTTGGTATCGGCCAAGACTTTAGAATCAGGGAGAAAAGGTGCCGCCTTTTTCTCCTTCGGAGCTTTCGACTTTGGAATTTTAGGTTTTGCCGCAAGTGCCTTGGAAGACTGCAAGTTCTCCTGCTTCTTCTCAGCGGATTTGATGCCTGATTTCGCTATCTTTCTGGTATTCACCATCGTCGATTTTGGAGAGGGCAGTCGAGAGAGTGTTCGCCGTTCTAGGGTTTGAGACAGGAGAGAAGATACGCTGAGCAGTTGTGATTTGAAAATAAAAATCTTTTCTGCCTCTTCAACTTCCCAAAAAGGGCCAAGTCGCTTTCCAAATAAAAACGGCGTAAATCAAATCTTTCAGAATAAATATTTGACTTTTAAGAATTGTGCCATCTGTTCCAGCTCTCTTTCTTAGGTGGTCAGTCCAACTGATGTAGCTGGGGATTCGCCTTTGACTGACCACTGCCTGGAACACTTAGTTCATGAAACCACGCAGACCCAAGGAGGATCTGGGTGTTCCAAACAGTGGAAACTCATTCAATTCCTCATCCAGTGAAATGGCATTCATTCGTGGAAACAGTTCGAACTCCGTCTTCAACTGAGTTATCTTCTGTTCAAACTGTGTCTGTAACTGTGACACCCTTTGATCCAGCAGTCTCCTGGTACTCTTGCCAACATGGATTTGTGCGGTTCTCCTATCTGACCTTGTGTGCAGGGTCTAGAGTAGACCGGGGCTTGTCAAGACTTTCGACTCCCATTCTGATGGTGTAACAGTTATTTGCCATCCTTTTGCCTTTCATCACAGAATCACCATTCTCGTCTAGAACCAAGCATGAGTCACGAGAGAATGACACATAGTGTCCATTGTCGCACAGTTGACTGATGCTAATGAGATTCATAGTCAGACCTTCAACCAGAAGGGTGTCTTCGAGAGCAGGGAGATCCGGAACCTTCAATGTCCCACAGCCGATCACCTGACTCTTCCTACCATCCGCGAAGGTGACAAACCGCATCTGCTCAACAGGTCTAATACGAGAGAGATATTCAGAGTTACCTGTCATGTGGGCAGAGCATCCGCTGTCAAAGTACCAACTATTTTGCACTGTATCTCTCGAGGAGCAACAGGCCACCATGCATACTGTCTGTTGTACCTTTGGTACCCATACCTGTTTCTGTCGAGGCTTGATCTGTTGTTGATGCCCTCGACGTTCAGCGAGTAACAGCAGACACTTGGATCTGATGTGTCCATCCTGAAGGCAGTACCAACATGTGCGCAAATCTTTCTTTTGATTGGAGGTTGAACTGGAGTGAGCTTTGCCAGTCCTGCCTTTGGCTTTGTCTTGGGACAGATCCACTTTCTGTCTAGGGTGCTTTCTCACCTTCTGTTCAGGCATCTGTTCCGACACTGGTTTTGTTTTAACAAACGTTGTACCTTTTGAACTGCCTTCTCCAGTGAACCCCAATCCTCTATGTCCAGACTCCATTCTCTGAGATATGAGAATATCATTTAAGTCTTTAGTGCCAGAGTTGAGCATTCTTACCGACTGTTTGAGGTGATTGAGTTCCTCCTTGGTAGTTGAGTGCTCCATTCTTTCAGATTCTAGCTGAAGTTCCAGCTGTTCTACCCTTCTTAACTGGAACACCTCTTTGCGCTTCAGATCTGTGATGGTTTTTCTTAGACCCACCATGCCTACAGGATGAGTGTCACGGTCCTTCTCCATTTCAACTTTCAGTGAGGAGACAGTACCTAAGAGCTCTGTTTTCTGAGCAAGGAAACACAGCCTTTCCTGTTTCATCTCAGCTAGTCGAGTATTCAGTGAGTCTACCGTGCCTTCGAGCTCAACCTCCTGCCAGACCTTGTCCTTATCCAAGGTGACGCTTGCAACTGTGTCATTCAGCTTTTTGTTAATCCTGATCAGAAGCAGCCACTTCTCATACAGATCCTTATATGTCTCACCCAGATCCTCCTGCGTGAGTTCTTCACCATCACTGTCTGAGACATCTTCAGCCGGGAGTTCCAACAGAGGTAGAACAGGTTTATTGGTGCTGCCGTATCCATCCAGAGTTGAAGTAAAGGCCACAAAGTTGGTGGTTGCACCTCCTTTATCTTCGTCTGACTCACTATCGCTGAAGCTCGCGACCATTGCCTTCTTTTTCATGAGTGTATTCGCACATTGTGAAGCAATATGACCGAAACCTCTGCATTCATGACACTGAATTTCTTCTTTTCTTTTGTCAGAGGAGTCTTGCCTTGAGTCACTGGACCTTGATCTGTCGGATTTCCAGTTTCGGAAACCAGTTGATGAAGACTGACCTTGTTCTGGACCACGTCTATTTATCTTGCGCACCATTCTGCCGAAGTTTTGAGCCATCATGGCCACTTGCTCAGTGGTGCAGCCAGCCTCCACTTTGTCTTCTGACAGTTCTGCTTTCAGGGCGATTCCCTTCATATCTCCGGTTTGGAAATCACGGTTAATCTCGTAAGTTCTGAGGGACCCCATCAGCTCGTCCAGTTTCAGTTTGGAGATGTCGTGCATTTCCTCAATAGCCGTGACTTTCATAGCAAATCTCGGAGGAAGTGATCTCAAGACTTTACTGGCCATCCTCTCTTCCTCAATCGGCTTTCCTTGAGCAGCAGCCTCGTTGGACAGTTCCAGAACTCTAGTGTTGTACTCAGAGATAGTTTCACTCTCGTTCATCTTCATCTCTTCAAACTTAGTAGTGACAATCTGCATTCTCGAGTTGCAAACTTTGTCCGTGCCTTCATATGCCGTTTGGAGAATATCCCAAGCATCCTTCGCTACTTCACAGTTAATGATCAACTTCATGACGTTCTCATCTACTGCCGAGAAGATTGCGTTCATCGCCTTTGAGTTTCCCATGGATGCCTTGTTCTCTTCTTCACTCCACAAGGTTTCTGGTTTCAGTATTGGTTCTCCAGTGAGATTGTTCATCATAGGTTCAGTCCAACCTCTCTGAACAGTCATCCATGCTTTCTCGTCAAGGGATTTCAGAAAGGATCGCATCATAGGTTTCCAGGTGGCATAGTTCGATCCTTCAAGCAACGGAGGTCTGGTGATGCTTTGTCCTTCTCTCAGAGGCATCTTGAACAGTTCAGGATCCCACTCAGTGTGTCGAGTGTTTGCCCTGATACCAATTGAAATTATATCCCCTGTTCAAGCAAGTGTTCTAGGTCGTGTTTCGACAGACCTTGAACTCTCTCCACAACAGTTCAACAAACAGATCAAACAGAACAGTAAAACAGGAGCACGCACAGGTTGATAACCCAGTTCGGCCAGGCCTACTCTGGGGGGTTTCCCACACCCAGAAAAGGGACAACAAATCTTTATTACGAGTATAGAGCTTTCACGTGGACTTACACTTACACCTTGTAATTGCCTATCCTCTATTCCTCCGTCTCTCAGATTTGCAACCAAGGTTCGTCGCAACTCCCCTTGATCCCCTTCGTCCAGACTCTCTGTCCGAACGTACTCGATCTTCTCCTGAAGCTCGGTCTCTTTCTCTCGAAAGCAGGTTGTTCTGTTTGTGCACTGAACGTGATTACCTCTGGTCAGTCTGAATGGCACGTATCAGACTGAGCTCACACCGATGTATTTCCAGTGGGGAAAGTACAAACGGCCGTCGCTTTCTTCTTCTCCAAACGGTAGGGTTTCCCGTGTATGTTTGATCTTGAAAGCGATGCAGAATGAGGGCGCCTCAGCAATGTATTTATATGCTTCGGACGAAACCCTAAACTGCACAAGATAATCCCATCAAATATTCAGGAGATACTCCTAGATATTTGATGTATATCTTATCCAATCGGATGGAAGAATATACGAAGTCTCTTTGCCCAAGTAAGCTCTCCCGCCATCAATGAAGATATTCATTCGAATATCTATTGCTCGAAAAAGTCTCTTGACCGTCTTAACTTGGCGATATCTTCGCTGTCCAATATCTTCCGGAAAATATCCTTGCGTCTGCTCCACGCTGTACATGAGTGCTAGGATATGTTCGAACTCCCCCTGAACTCCTGCTCGAACTGTCTAACCATGTTTTGCCAAACACATGCCACTCAAGGGAACATCAAGATCAAGAAAGGAGGTCAAAGCAAGGTCATCAACCAAAGATCCAACCAAGGAGAAGAAGAGAAGACTAAAGGGAGATTCTAGGACTAACCATCCTACTTCCTCTACATCTTTTCCATTCTACTTGTTGTGTGCTATAAACCCTACACACACCATGTTATCTTACATGATGTGTGAGTAGTGATCTTGTGTTTTGAGGGTGTTGTAACCCTCCTTGGTACTCTATGATCATGAATATATCTTTGATTCGATAATCTATGGTGTTAAATTCATGTTCACTATGTTCTTCATATATGACATGCTACTAAATGTTTGATGAAATGCCTAAGTGACATGTTGATCTTAAAACTTGACCTAGGTATCGAAAGAACTTAGTGATGGTTTAGATGTAGTGAATATGATCTTATCTAGCGTTTATGAGAGTAAATGCATGAGTAGGAAGTGAACTAGTGGGTATGTTCATTGATTTTTTCTCCTACAATAGAATGAACCAACAACCTCGATAAAGTGAGGTTCGAAACTATTTGACACCATGAAATGCATAATACTTGTATACGTGATCAATGAGAAATGCCAAGGAGGGGAGTAACCCCTCGAAACACCTCTTATATATCTTTTATCCTTAATTACTCACCACATAGGATCTAGACACACACCCTTATACTTCTGGTTTAGAATAGCCGAACGGAGACACAATCTTATATAGTGCATGTACTTGGCTTGCTCCATTGGGTTTGACCCGGTACTGTACCGGTTATTATAAATTCTTTTGACTCTACGATAATCCTCTTCAACGAAAAATCGAGAGGGTAAAAATAGACTTGTCAAAATGGCGGCGTTGCCGGGGAGCAACTAGTTAGCATATCCCTAGACTAGATTGTGTGGATGTTCCGACTATTCTTGTAAATATTTTTTTTTTCTTATACTTGTATATTCTCTTTTTCTACTCATTGACGAACTAATTCTTTTTCACCTCTAGAATAGTATCAATGAAGAGAGGATCGAATGTAGTCAAAACATTTATATTAATCCGTAAAGTACCGGGTCGAACCAAGATGAGCAAGCTAAGCACATGCACTATGTAAGATTGTGTTTCCGTTCGGCTATTCTAAACCAAAATGTATAAGGGAGTGTATATATCTAAATCCCATGTGCGAGTAATTAGGGATAAAGATAAGTAAGAGGTGTTTCGAGGGGTTACTCCCCTCCTTGGCAAATTCCCAATGATCACATACACGATATTCAAACATTTCATGGTAGGCAAATAGTTTAGAACCTAGCTTAGACTAAGGTAGATCCCATTCTCATGTGAATCTAATCCTAGTCAAGCTCTCTTATAGCTCGAACCTCACTCTCTCGAGGATATCGGTTCATTCCATGGCAATAAATACCATGAACTCAAGGACTAGTTCACTTCCTACCTATGCATTGTAGAAAACCTATCTTAGACTAAGGTAGACCAATGTTTATGTTAATCTAGTCTTAGCCAAGCTCTCTTATAGCTCGAACCTCACTCTCTCGAGATAATTGGTTCATTCCATAGCACCATTATCCTTGGAATCTCTTCCTAAGGTAATAACTACTATGAACTCGAGTCCTAGTTAACAACAAATGCATACATTAGATAGGATCATATTCTCAATTATCCAAACTAGATTCAACATGTTACTTAGGCATTTCCTCAAACACTTAGTAGCATGTCATAAATGAAGTGCATAGAGAACATGAATTTGACACCATTAGATGGGATTAATTGATGATTCGCTTAATGACTAATTCCAATGAATTAAACATTCAATCCTTAGTTAAGCATCCATATCCTAAGGTTCATTTGCATGATTTGAGATATAGATCATTTTCTCCATCCTATAACTATTCCCTAGGGTTTCCAAGTCCTAGGTTCAAGTTTTAGTCCAAGTTGTCACTTAGGCATTTTATCAAACACCTAGAGTGCATAACATTCATAACACAAGAGAAAATGAAATCAACAATCATCCATATGAATATCAATGTATATATGTGATCAAAGAGTACCAAGGAGAGTCATAAGACCCTCAAAACACAAGATCACAACTCACACCGCATGTAAGACAACATGGCGTGAGTAGGTTATGAAGCATACAACAAAAGAGAATGGAAAAGATGTATAGGAAGTGGAATCTCCCTTTGATCTTCTCTTCTTCTCCTTGGTTGGATCATTGGTTGATTGATGACCTTGATTGAGCCTCTTTTCTAATCTTCTTCTCCCCAAAAACCTCCATACTTAGGTCAAAACCCTTGCTTTCTATTTATAGCCTCGGGTGAAAATCCGGTACTGTAGCAGATTTGAGCCGGCCGGCTGAACTGAAGGTGAAATCCAGCCGGTCGGCTAAAGTTGGCTGATTGCATCGTTTTAAGCAGTAAAAGTTCAGCCGGTCGGCTGGGAATGGCCGTGGGCAAGCCTGCTTCAATCTTTATTTAGCCAGTCGGCTAGCTGATTTCAGCCGACCGGCTGGCACTTCCCAGGTCTTTTTGGTGGTCATCCCGTCCGAATTTGGCCTTGGCGTCAACTAGAAGGTTGTAGCCCTTTGAGTCAGCTTTCGAACAAGATTTGAATCAACCAATTCGGACACCGTATGCGCCTTGGGCGTTCAGAACAAACTGCAAAGGTCAATCTGCTCAGTTTTGTTCCAAATCTTCGATTTTTCCCCGAGTTTTCGTATTTTGGCTTTGACCTTGCGGAAAACTTGTTTTCTACCTGAAATGTAGAGATAGAGGTCAAATGACATCAAAATAATGTCGGAAACGACCCAAAACTATAGTGAAGAATGGCCATAAATCAGTCGAAAACTCGACTGATCAACACTCCACACTTAAGTTTTGTTCGTCCCGAACAAAGTATGAGAATATGTCAAGGTCATGCAAATGTCGAAATGCTAGTGGTGCTATGTTTTTCGTATATTTGCCTCACTAGATTTCACAAGGTCTCGATCATTATTCCTAATCATGTTATTCAAAGGAAAATGAAAGGTATGTACAATCTAACTAGCTCCTTTTCGTAGGCGTTACGAATGCATTTAACGTATGCATTAAGCCTTTAAACCCCTAGGCTACCCTAGTGGACAAGTTATAGTCTCGTGAGAGTTTTCAGAAATGGGAATACTCACAAATCCCATATGCACCTATCCCATGAGAATGAATTCAAGAGTGTTCAACCGAGGCTAGGATTTCTCAAAACAAATTCCTCACCCCAAGCTAGGACTACCATCACATTATCATCAAAAGAACTTTTTGAACCATTTAAGTACCAATGAGGTTGTGCATTCAAGATAATCAATACTATAGCTATCAAATGTCTCATCCAAAGTTCCACTCATTTTCAAAACAATACAATGAAGTCTTAGTTTAGTATGCACAAAAGAGTGTCCACCGTTCACCTATGCTAGCTAGGGCTAGTCCATGGGTTCACGACAAAAAACTCATTCCCAAGTTTTAGGCACTTAAGCCATAATCCATAAGGGAAGAGGAGTTCGAAACTAAGAGTTCTTTAATAAACAAGCATAGACCAAATGACAACTCCCGCGCAAGCACATGGGTCGTCCAAAAGTCATTCTAACAAGCACACAATGCAAATGATGAATCCCGCACAAATTAAGAATGGAGGAAAACATAGAGTCATGTTTTAAGTGTTTCTTATTTTCTTTTTGAAATGGCCTTTGGCCTACAAATGCTTTCGAGGGGGAACTTTTCTTCCTAACCCCCGACATTTATATCATTTTTGAAGCAAAACTTCTCTAGCTTTGAGAAAGCTTTTAGTCGGGGCTTTGCCCTCTTTGACCACAAAAACTTTTTGTTGGGGCCTATTTTTTACCCTCTTTTGACTCCACACTTAAACTTGACAATATGTTCAAAAAGTGTATGGAATGCGCGGGAAACAATCATAAGCAAGACACTAAATTAGAAAGAGCTCAAGTCACCAAGGAGCATACAAGAGGTCTAAGTTTTTTTTTCGTGAAAAGTTTTTAAAAGTGCTTGCTAAAGTTCATTGGTGTTTCTTCAGCCTTTGCCACATTCTTTGTTCGGGAGAATTCTTCCTGCCGAGTTGTCTCTTCTCTGAATCGGGCATTTTCAGCAACGTTGGTGATGAGATTCCTTATGCCATTCAGTGATAGATTCATCATGGATCCTCCAGCTGAGGCATCCATGAGCATTTTGTCTAAGGGTCTCAATCCATCAATGAGGTATTCGATGATGAGTTTCTCGGGCAGTCCAAGGGTGCAGCAGCTTCTCTCCAGGTGATTGAATTTCTCCAGGTAATCGTACATGGTTTCATTGGGCCCTTGTTTGATTTCCTGCAGTTGCCTCCTTACTTGCATTGCTCTTCCCGCTGGGTAGTATTTGTCCAGGAATTTCTTTTGCATCTGAGCCCATGTTCTGATGCTACCGGAAGGCAATGAAAGGAACCAGTCGTTCGCCGAGTCAACGAGGGAAAAGTAGAACGCCTTTAACTTGAAGTCGTCTACGTTCACGCCATTGGGTTTTAGGTTTTGGCAAATGCCGTGTATGCGTTGTAGATGAGTTGTTGCTGATTCTCCACGAGTTCCTGAGAACTTGGGCAAGTTGTGGACCAGTGATGTGTTGATGGCAATGTTTTCCAGCTCTGGGCCCTCGTAGATGCACCACGGTTGATTTCTGAAATCTGGTGCCGATAATTCTCCCATAGTAGGTTCGCGGAAGTTGTTATCCCCATAGTAGTAATCAAAGATGGGTTCTCGCCTCGGTATTTGTCGAGGTGGGGGATGTCTAGGGGGTTGCACTGGACCAGCTTCATTTCGGTCCTCGGGTGGTCCTTGGTTTCTTCGAACGGCCTCCCTGTTACGAGCTCTTTGGTTTCTGATGAGTTGTTCCGGATCGTCAATAAATGGAGGTGGAGCCTCATTATTTCGATCGTACAGGTTTATCTCGTCGTCATCCTGATAGTCATGGTGGCTTCCTTTGCGAGACATGGTTGTATTAAAGCGAGTACCGATTCAAAGAACACTTATCCGATTGTTAATTTCTAACTCTAATTCCCCGGCAACGGCGCCAATTTTTGACGGATGCACAGTCGTTGTGTGCAAAAGTCAAGAATATATTTATAAGTCCGCTACTCGCGACTTTACTACTAGGTAGCAAGTGGTAAGTAGGGGTCGAACCCAAGGGAATTAGGGGGATAGTTGTTCTTTGAGAAATGTACTGAGAGGGAGCGTGATTTTAGGTGGATTGAGGTTTTAGCGATGAAAAGTGAGTGGTTGGTTGTTGGTTTTAGTTTTAGTACAGAAAAGTAAGTGGGTTGGTTGGGATTGTAGTGCAGAAAGTAAAGTACTGAAAGTAAAAGGAGAAGACTTACAGCAAGTGGGATGCTTGAAGGATAAGTCTTGCGGAGAGTAAGCGGTTGATATTGCAGTTGATATTGAGACTGAAAGTAAAGTGCAGATGATGTTTTAAGTTAAGGAAAGTATTCGGTTTTAGGGGCCTTGTATCATAGTCTGTTTATCATTGACCTCTAATAATCATACTATGTATTCAAAAGTGTATCAAGGCCATTCCAAGCACTTGATTTGCAACACTGTCTAGTCCATTCCAAGACATAGAGCACTTGTTCTATTCAGACTAATACCCCATTCCAAGGTATATTAGCCTTATGTGCATCCATTTGATCAATCATTCCCGATCAACCAAATGGTGTTTTAAAGAGGTTAAACTCCTCAGATAAGTTTTGCCATTCCAAGCATCCACTTATCCGAGTATGTTTACGAACCCCACGGAAGAGTTTTGCCATTCCAAGCATCCACTCAACCTTGGAAGTTCTAACCTAATATGTGGCACATAGAACAAGTTTTGAACACATAGAGGCATTAAGAGTAGGGCCTAAAACATTGTATGATACTAGTACACCCCTTCAACCGAATGAAGGGTTTAGCTACGAATATCCATGGAACAGGACATCATAGCTAAATACTTGAAGGTTTTCAAAAGACAGTAAAGTAAAAGGAGAATACTCAAGAACCAACAGGAGTAAACTCAAGAACAACTAGAATACTCAAGAACCAACAGGAGTATTATAGATTTAAAACAAGTGTTTACAAGAGTAGTGCCCAAAATCTAGAGAGAAGCTAGAGCTTTGTGATGGAGGATGTTTTGAAATGAGGATTGTGGGATGGGATGATTTACAAAGGCAAGGGAGGGCTCTATTTATAGCCAAGGAGGAGCAATGGATGTGGAGGAGAAGCCACCACTTGTCATAAAATGGGAGGAGGCTTCAAAAGCCATCGGAGACTCATCACTCCAAAAGCCGCCGGCCACATGGAGGAAGGGGAGAGGAGAAGCCCTTAGCCGCCGGCTAGGTTGAGGAGAAGGAGTGGTGGAGTGAGTTTGTGATCTCATTCCCAAAAGCCATCGGTCCTTTCAGCACCGGACTGACTCTGGTTGCCCTTCGGTTTTGAGTGATTCCATGTCAGGTTCTCGAAAGTCAGAATTTGGTCGTGACCTGGAATGACTCGTAATTCATTTTCAGCTTTAAAACTCCTCCTTAGCCTGTATTCTCTCTAGACTTCAAAATACCCTGTAGATAAATATCGGAACTAACAAGCAAAAGTTAAATAGACAAAGAGTCTAATTTGGTGGGTTTAACTGTGTTTATGATTCATACAATTATGGTCCATCAGATCACCCCACACTTTTAGTTGTTCGTCCCGAACAATGCTTTTTAAGGGCGGAACACAATCTAAGTAAAAACTTTTAAATATGAAAGTGAGACTATGAGACTGGATTTATCCAAATTCATGCATTACTTACTTATTACCAAACTAAACCGTGTAAATACTTAGAAGAAACTTGATACTTGTACCTTCGTGCCGAGATGCAAATTAATTCGGATGTTTCGGGAGATAGCCCTTTTCAGGCTCCTGGACTGCATTCTCGGGATCGACTCGCACTATATGGTTTCCTTGTAGCTTTCTCTAGCACGTGATTCGGTTCGGGTTTCACTGAGTTGAGCACTTTGATTTTTTTTTGGCGAGGGACAGCTTCTGTAGTGAATCGGCCTTTGGCCTTTGATATTGAGTTGGAGTTTCTTCACTTTTGTTTGGTTAAAACCTTCACAATTTTGGCCTTTGGCCTTTGATTAGCTTCTTTGAGCTTTTACTTCTTTGTGACTTGCTAGTCCATTTTCTCAGCCTTTTTGGGAGGTCCAATCGTCGCCCGCAAGCATATGGAAATACCTCCCCGCTCTTTCTCATCCTCGCCGTTTCGCGCGGGTCAAAATGAGGGTTGCTCATTTATTTTCCCGGCTACTCTGACTAGAGATAGGACGGTTTGATTCCCGTCCCGCCTCTTGCATAAACACTGCATGGCGGAGATGACTTCAATCTTTACTGAAACCCGAAGTGCAGCCTCCACTGACTTCGTAAACCATATAGTTAGATTCGATCCTTCGAGTGCTTGGCAAGCCTCTCTAGGGCAGTTTATGTCAACTCCACATCCCCTGTATATCTCAGCACAAAGGGACAAATGAGAAGTTAAATTCTAAGTTTTTAAACTGTTGAATTTTCATAAGGTAAATGCATGAATTTAGATCTATCTTTTTCACATTCTCAAGTTCATATTTTTCAAAAAGATAATATTAAGGGAAAAGGAAAAAGAAAAAGCATGTTAACTATGTACACAAGCGGTTCTCACCCCACACTTTTGAACGAAGGCGTGCCTTTCAGCACGACTTAGTTCAAAAGTCATGCAAATATATACAAGAGAAGGGAATGATATTAAGGAAAAGAGAAGAACTGAACTCCCTTTTACTGTGTCGTGTCGTGGAACGTCATAGCTTAAGCTGGATAATCGAGGGAGTTAGGCTGGGGCCTTGAACTCTCAGCGCGGGCCCGGTAATTTCTCGGAAGCTGCCTGGCTGATCTGATCTTGCTCCAAGAATCGATTCCTACAAGGGGTCATTCCTTCTATACAAAAAAGTGGGTGAGAGCGACTGTTAAGGTAAAAACTAAATGACAGAAAATAAATGACTGAAAGTAAGATAGGTGTCGGGTTACCTCCCGACCAGTGCCTTTGTTTAACGTCGTTGGCTCGACGCATGGGGATCACAAGTTTGGATCCCATGGGTGGCTCAGGTCAAATTTTGCCGCAGCTCCTGCGTTGATTCTAGCCTTGACTTTTCCTGATTTCTTGTGAGATGATATGCTTGGGTTGGAACTCCATGGTTTTGGTGGTTTTTCTTTCCATTGTTTTTTAGAAGGTGACGGATATTTGACCATAGCTGCTGGTCTTGCTACTCTTACAGTCTCTCTTGGTTGGTCATGAATTAGTGCGTTGAGATCAGCGGTATTTACGATGTCTGGAGGTACGGCTAGGTCATAGTTTAGCGGAGTTAAGTTGACCTTGCCGTGGTAATGTTTGACTCGTTGCCCATTTACCGTGAATCTTCTTCCATTGTCCGGGCTTTCCAACTCAACTGCCCCATGGTTGAATACCTTAGTTATTGTGAAAGGGCCGGTCCATCTAGATTTAAGCTTCCCGGGCATCAATTTCAGTCGTGAGGAGAAGACCAGCACTTGTTGTCCCTCCTCAAATGAGCGTCGGAGGATGAATTTGTCATGATAGAATTTGGTCCGTGCTTTGTAGTCCGTTTGCCCTTCATAGGCCTCAAGCCGCAATTCCTCAAGCTCACACAGATTAATTTTCCTATCCAGTCCGGCAGCCCTTAAATCTGGATTGCAATGCTTGAGCGCCCAATAGGCTTTATGTTCTAATTCCACCGGAAGGTGGCATGCCTTCCCATAAACAAGCCGAAAGGGGGAGGTTCCAATTGGCGTCTTGTATGTCGTCCGATAAGCCCAAAGAGCTTCATCTAGCCTCTGACTCCAATCTTTTCTACCTGGCTTTACCATTTTTTCTAAAATTCCTTTGATTTCGCGGTTTGAGATCTCTGCTTGACCATTGGTTTGGGGGTGATATGCCGCGGACGTCCGGTGGTGGACATGGTAGCGTTTTAAGGTAGCAGCCATCATGCGGTTGCAGAAATGAGTTCCTTGGTCGCTTATTATGGCCTTGGGTACCCCGTACCTACAAAACAGGTTAGTGCGCAGAAAGTCTATGACAGTTTTTGCATCGTCATACCTTGTGGCCTTAGCCTCTACCCATTTTGACACATAATCTACAGCGACTAGAATATAAGTATAACCACATGATATTGGGAATGGTCCCATAAAGTCAATACCCCAAATGTCGAAAACATCGTTGACTAGTATGGGTACTTGAGGCATCTCATTTTTAGCTGACACATTTCCTACTCTTTGGCACTTATCGCATTTTTTACACTTCTCATAGGCATCTCTAAACATGCTTGGCCAAAAGAAGCCGCTATCTAGGATTTTTCTAGCGGTTCTCCTAGGCCCGAAGTGTCCTCCACATGCAAACTCATGGCAGAAGCTAATAATAGAGGCTATTTCATTATCTGGGATGCATCTCCTAAGTATTTGGTCTGCTCCTATTTTCCATAAATAAGGATCATCCCACAAGTAATGTTTAGCATCATGCCTAAGTTTCATACATTGTGCTTTAGTAAAAGAAGGAGGAAATGTACCTCCTACAAGGTAGTTGACGATTGAGGCATACCATGGCACCTTGGTTGAGACTGTATAGAGATGCTCGTCAGGAAATGACTCAGTTATGTGCCCTTCTTCTTCCTTTCTGATAATCCTGCTTAGGTGGTCGGCCACAGTATTCTCGATCCCCTTTTTGTCCCTTATTTCCACATCGAATTCTTGCAGTAGTAATATCCATCGAATGAGTCTTGGCTTGGCCTCCTTCTTCTTTATCAGGTAACGGATGGCAGCATGGTCAGAATAAACTATCACTTTTGCTCCAAGCAAATAGGATCTGAATTTTTCCAGAGCGAATACCACTGCCAAGAGTTCCTTCTCGGTGGTTGAGTAGTTTCGTTGGGCAGAATCTAGGGTTCGTGAGGCGTAGTAGATCACACCTGCCTTCTTATCAATCTTTTGGCCGAGAACTGCTCCCACAGCAAAGTCGCTCGCGTCGGACATGATTTCGAATGGTAGTTCCCAATTTGGCGTTTGGATGATTGGTGTGCTAGTGAGGGCTTTCTTCAGATCATCAAAGGCCTCCTTGCATGCATTGGTGAATTCAAAAGGAACTTCTTTTTGGAGAAGAGTGGATAGAGGCAATGCCTTTTTGGAGAACTCTTTGATGAATCGTCGGTAGAATCCGGCATGGCCTAGGAATGCTTGGATGTCTCGGACCGTGGATGGGTATGGTAGAGTCATGATCAGGTCGATCTTTGCTTTGTCCACTTCCATGCCTTTTTGTGAGACGATATGTCCTAAGACTGTTCCGCGTGTTACCATGAAGTGGCACTTCTCGTAATTGAGCACTAAGTTCATGGACACACATCGTGCCAAAACCGTGCTCAAATTACTTAAGCAAGCGTCGAATGTGTCTCCATAGATGGTGAAGTCGTCCATGAAGACTTCAATGAATTCTCCGATCATGTCTGAAAAGATTCTGGTTACTACCCTTTGAAAAGTCCCCGGGGCATTGCATAGGCCGAACGACATTCTTCTGAAGGCGAATGTACCGAATGGGCAGGTGAATGTAGTTTTCTCTTGGTCCTCAGGTGCTATGGGGATCTGGTTGTAGCCTGAGAACCCGTCCAAGAAGCAAAAATATGGCTTGCCTGCCAGTCGGTCTAGCATTTGATCGATGAATGGTAGAGGAAAATGGTCTTTTCTTGTGACGACGTTTAATTTCCTGTAGTCGATGCACATTCTCCAGCCGTTCTTGATCCTTGTTGTTACCATTTTTCCTTCGGCATCTTCCTCGACCGTGATCCCACTTTTCTTTGGGACCACGTGGACAGGACTCACCCATTGGCTATCCGATATGGGATAGATAACGTCCGCATCTAGTAGCTTTTTTATTTCCTTTTGGACGATCTCCATCATGATTGGGTTGAGTCGTCGTTGAGGCTCTCTTGATGGCTTTGCTCCATCCTCAAGTAGAATACGGTGCATGCATACAGCCGGGCTGACTCCTCTCAAGTCGGCCAGAGTCCATCCAATAGCCAACTTGTGTTGTTTCAGTACTTTTATCAAACTTTGTTCCTGGCCTGCTTCCAAGCCACTCTTTATGATTACTGGAAGTGTGTTATTATCCCCTAGGAAGGCGTACTTCAGATGCCCGGGCAGGGGCTTTAATTCTATCTTGGGAGCTTGCTTCACTGAGGGTAGAAAAGTATTTGATTTGAATAATTTTACCTCGTTTACTTCATATTCTGGTGTGAGAGGTTCCGAGATTGTTAAGTGGGCCACCGTTTTATGCAAGCTTTCGGTCAATTCGTAAGAGTTTTCGGCACCATTGAGTATGGCTTCCAAGGGATCTGCTCTTAGTTCTGGCTGAATTTCTTAGACCAGGTCATCCAAAGTATCGAGAGCGTGTACTTCCTCGAATTCCATGGGGTGCTTCATTGCTCGGAATATGTCGAAACTGAAGACCTCTCCTTCTACCTCCATTGAGAGCATTCCACTTCCACAGTCTATCTTCATTTTTGATGTTTTGAGAAATGGACGACCGAGAAGGATGGGTGCATGGTCTGTAGGTCCGCCATTCTCCATTTTTAAGACGTAGAAGTCTGCTGGAAACACCAATTCACCTACTTGAACCAGGACGTCTTCTATTTTGCCCTCGGGCTGTTTGCACGACCTATCTGCTAGTTAAATAGTGAGACCGGTGGGTTTGAGCGGCCCAATCCTAAGACATGAGTAGATAGAGAAGGGAAGAACATTGATTGATGCTCCAAGGTCTAGCATGCTGTTCTCGATCCGGATGTTGCCAATTGTGCATGGAATGGTGTAAGTTCCTGGATCTCCACATTTGGGGGGCACTTTTCGTTGTATGACGGCCGACACGTCCCTACTCATCAGCTCTTGATCGTATCTAGTACTCCTCCTCCGGTTGGTGCAAAGTTCTTTTAAAAACTTGGCATATCGAGGAATTTGCTTGATGGCTTCCAAAAGGGGGATGTTGATTTCGACTTTACTGAACAACTCAAACACGTCCTCATCCATGACATGTTGTTTTTGCACATGAGCAGGTACTGGAAATGGAAGTGTTGCGCTGATTTTAGGGGTTTCGGTTCTGGGTACCGGGCCAGGCCTGTGTTCCTTGGATGTATTCCCTTCTTCTTTGGTTATCTCCCGCTCTTCCTCAAACATGTCGTCGTCTTTATCGGCCGCGTCTTCCTCTAGATTTTCGAGAGACTCGGGCCTCATTTGCTCTTCTCCGGGCAACTTTGGGTCTTTGTCCTCCTTTTGCTCCATAGGTTTGCCGACAAGCGTTTTTCCACTCCTAAGAGTCACGGCATTCACATTTTCCTGCGGGTTTTGAATGGTTTGTGAAAGGAGTCTGCCGGGCTTATTAGTGAGTGCGGACACTGAGGCAGCGAGTTGGGAGATGTGCTTCTTCAAGTCCGATAATTCTCCCCTTGTTTCGGCTTGGTTTTGATGCATAGTAGTATTCAACTGCTGCACAGTACCTGACAATTGCATCATTATGTCCTCAAGTGACTTGTTTGGTCCTTGATGATTGCTCGAGCTTGCTTGGTACGGGTTCGGTCCTCTTTGCTGATATTGGTCTCCTGATGGAGCGTTCTGGTTATACTGCCGGTGGGGGGGTTGGTAGAATGACTGAGCTAATTGTGGTGCGGCTTGTCGTGTCTCTCTTGGAGTCTGGTTGTCGTTCCGCCAGCTTGAATTGGTCGCTTGATTATACTGTCGGCTTGGTCCGGCTCTGTCATTGCTGTTGTTATTGTTGTATCCTTGGTATCCTACCAATGCGTTCACTTCTCCTGGTTCTTCTACTATTAATGTTGGGCATGCGTCAGTTTTGTGGTCTGTAGAACGGCAGAATTCGCAAGGTTTTACTTGAGCTGGCTGCCTTCATAGGATCTGAACCATCATTTCCTTCATTTGTTTCATCTCCTCTGGCATAGAGTTCATTGGTGTTTCTTCAGCCTTTGCCACATTCTTTGTTCGGGAGAATTCTTCCGGCCGAGTTGTCTCTTCTCTGAATCGGGCATTTTCAGCAACGTTGGTGATGAGATTCCTTATGCCATTCAGTGATAGATTCATCATGGATCCTCCAGCTGAGGCATCCATGAGGATTTTGTCTAAGGGTCTCAATCCATCAATGAGGTATTCGATGATGAGTTTCTCGGGCAGTCCAAGGGTGCAGCAGCTTCTCTCCAGGTGATTGAATTTCTCCAGGTAATCGTACATGGTTTCATTGGGCCCCTGTTTGATTTCCTGCAGTTGCCTCCTTACTTGCATTGCTCTTCCCGCTCGGTAGTATTTGTCCAGGAATTTCTTTTGCATCTGAGCCCATGTTCTGATGCTACCGGAAGGCAATGAAAGGAACCAGTCGTTCGCCGAGTCAACGAGGGAAAAGTAGAACGCCTTTAACTTGAAGTCGTCTACGTTCACGCCATTGGGTTTTAGGTTTTGGCAAATGCCATGTAAGCGTTGTAGATGAGTTGTTGCTGATTCTCCATGAGTTCCTGAGAACTTGGGCAAGTTGTGGACCACTGATGTGTTGATGGCAATGTTTTCTAGCTCTGGGCCCTCGTAGATGCACCACGGTTGATTTCTGAAATCTGGTGCCGATAATTCTCCCATAGTAGGTTCACGGAAGTTGTTATCCCCATAGTAGTTATAAGAGATGGGTTCTCGCCTCGGTATTTGTAGAGGTGGGGGATGTCTAGGGGTTGCACTGGACCAGCTTCATTTCGGTCCTCGGGTGGTCCTTGGTTTCTTCGAACGGCCTCCCTATTACGAGCTCTTTGGTTTCTGATGAGTTGTTCCGGATCGTCAATAAATGGAGGTGGAGCCTTATTATTTCGATCGTACAGGTTTATCTCATCGTCATCCTGATAGTCATGGTGGCTTCCTTCGCGAGACATGGTTGTATTGAAGCGAGTAACGATTCAAAGAACACTTATCCAATTGTTAATTTCTAACTCTAATTCCCCGGCAACGGCGCCAATTTTTGACGGATGCACAGTCGTTGTGTGCAAAAGTCAAGAATATATTTATAAGTCCGCTACTCGCGACTTTACTACTAGGTAGCAAGTGGTAAGTAGGGGTCGAACTCAAGGGAATTAGGGGGATAGTTGTTCTTTGAGGAATGTACTGAGAGGGAGCGTGATTTTAGGTGGATTGAGGTTTTAGCGATGAAAAGTGAGTGGTTGGTTGTTGGTTTTAGTTTTAGTACAGAAAAGTAAGTGGGTTGGTTGGGATTGTAGTGCAGAAAGTAAAGTACTGAAAGTAAAAGGAGAAGACTTACAGCAAGTGGGATGCTTGAAGGATAAGTCTTGCGGAGAGTAAGCGGTTGATATTGCAGTTGATATTGAGACTGAAAGTAAAGTGCAGATGATGTTTTAAGTTAAGGAAAGTATTCGGTTTTAGGGGCCTTGTATCATAGTCTGTTTATCATTGACCTCTAATAATCATACTATGTATTCAAAAGTGTATCAAGGCCATTCCAAGCACTTGATTTGCCACACTGTCTAGTCCATTCCAAGACATAGAGCACTTGTTCTATTCAGACTAATACCCCATTCCAAGGTATATTAGCCTTATGTGCATCCATTTGATCAATCATTCCCGATCAACCAAATGGTGTTTTAAAGAGGTCAAACTCCTCAGATAAGTTTTGCCATTCCAAGCATCCACTTATCCGAGTATGTTTACGAACCCCACGGAAGAGTTTTGCCATTCCAAGCATCCACTCAACCTTGGAAGTTCTAACCTAATGTGTGGCACATAGAACAAGTTTTGAACACATAGAGGCATTAAGAGTAGGGCCTAAAACATTGTATGATACTAGTACACCCCTTCAACCGAATGAAGGGTTTAGCTACGAATATCCATGGAACAGGACATCATAGCTAAATACTTGAAGGTTTTCAAAAGACAGTAAAGTAAAAGGAGAATACTCAAGAACCAACAGGAGTAAACTCAAGAACAACTAGAATACTCAAGAACCAACAGGAGTATTATAGATTTAAAACAAGTGTTTACAAGAGTAGTGCCCAAAATCTAGAGAGAAGCTAGAGCTTTGTGATGGAGGATGTTTTGAATGAGGATTGTGGGATGGGATGATTTACAAAGGCAAGGGAGGGCTCTATTTATAGCCAAGAAGGAGCAATGGATGTGGAGGAGAAGCCACCACTTGTCACAAAATGGGAGGAGGCTTCAAAAGCCATCGGAGTGACTCATCACTCCAAAAGCCGCCGGCCACATGGAGGAAGGGGAGAGGAGAAGCCCTCAGCCGCCGGCTAGGTGGAGGAGAAGGAGTGGTGGAGTGAGTTTGTGATCTCATTCCCAAAAGCCATCGGTCCTTTCAGCTCCGGACTGACTCTGGTTGCCCTTCGGTTGGACTTGTTTTGAGTGATTCCATGTCAGGTTCTCGAAAGTCAGAATTTGGTCGTGACCTGGAATGACTCGTAATTAATTTTCAGCTTTAAAACTCCTCCTTAGCCTGTATTCTCTCTAGACTTCAAAATACCCTGTAGATAAATATCGGAACTAACAAGCAAAAGTTAAATAGACAAAGAGTCTAATTTGACGGGTTTAACTGTGTTTATGATTCATACAATTATGGTCCATCAGGTTTCAATCATCTTATTCTACGAAGACCAAGACGGCTCTGGAGGAGAAGGCGAAGCTTTCGACGAGAGAAGAGATTTTTCTACCTTTCATTATGTGTTTCATTTCCATCATGTGTAGCTAAACTCTTTATTCAGTTTAGGGTTTCGTTCATTGTGACACATGTTTTGAGACTTCGTAGTTAATGCTATTTTATGTTTTACTAGTTCTTGCTTCATCACATGAATTAACTTGTTAGATTAAGTGGAAGCTTTGTCGCAAAGCTTAATTGAGCAATTAATTCTTACCGTTAACATCTACTGGAATTTTTGTCGTAAAGGTAGATAGTAACACCTAAACTAAATAATACCTTTGTCGGATTGTTTTATTTAGGAAAGAACTAGAAGTCTAACACCTTTGTCGGGTTAGATTGTGGTGTATCACCTTTGTCGGATACTTGGGTTGTTACCTTTGTCGGAACAACCACACTTAGAAACATGAAATTAGATATTTAGCAGTCGATGATAAACATGTCACAATAGAAACCCTAAGCTGAATACTCTCTCTGATTGAATCCTCCATTGCTTTTGCCTCTTTTGCACTCACAACTGCTTAAACCCCCCTTTTTTCTTGTTTTCAGATACAGCTTCAACAACACCAGCTCCCTTGGATTCGACCCTGCTTGCCGCTACACTAGCTCATTGCAGGAGAATTATAAATATTAAATTTGACGCGTCTGACGACGCGCGTCAAATTTTGGCGCCGTTGCCGGGGAGCTGCGCTTCGGTGAAGTTGTTCTCTTGTTTTTTTTATTATTTATTTTTCTGTTTTTTGTTTTTTCTTTTGCGGTTCGCTATGTCTTCTTATTATAGCAGAGAACTTTGTGACGATGAAGACGATGAGGAAGATGAATACGAGGGCAACAAGGTAAAGTTTTGGATGATTCGGCGTCTCCCCATATTTGCAGGTGCCATCGGAGAAGACCCAGTGACGCATGTGAGAACGTTTCACTCCATCTGCAGCCGCATGAAGCCTAAAGACGAGTCATTAGAGAGGTTTAAGCTTAAATATTTTAAGTTTTCTTTAACTGACTCCGCAATATCTTGGTATTACTCATCAGGTGCAGATTATGAAGACGATTATTGGGATCTACGGGCCCTATTTCTGAAGGAGTTTTCTCCGCTATCCCTTCGATTGGAAGTCCGCGAGCAGATTATTACCCTTGAACAATTCCAGGACGAAACACTTTATGAGTACTATGTACGCTTCGATACTCTTCAGGGAAGCTGTCCACACCATGGATTCACCGATTCATACCTTCTCAATAGATTTCTTGGTGGGGTGACGCTACTAGAGAAATCTATGCTTGATGCTGCAGCAGGAGGTTCGGTATGGGATTTACCCATATATGATGTCTGGGACCTGACAGATGATATGTCACAGAGATCGAGAAGAGGTCAGCTGCACAAAACGGATGATAAGGCACATACAGTAGAAGCTGATTCAGTGCAGATTGTGCCCGACATCACTTGCAAAACCTCCGTCACAATCTTACCCGCAACAGTGCCTAACCCGAGAGGAGACATCAGTACAATGGGAGTGGTGGACGAATCGGGTGCAGAAAACAACGAAAACGAGTCCAAGTCAGTGCTGATCACGTCCGAAGAAGACATTAGCTCGATGCTAATGTCTGAAGCGAACGCGCCTATAATGTTAAGGCTGGACGCGCCCATAACGTCTACAGCGGACGCGACCCACACTGATGCCCAACCTAAAACTAACCCTTTTCCTTCAGTTTATGTGCATGTGACAGCTCCCGAAGACCATGTGATCGATAATGATGATCTGGAAGATGAGTTAAAGGCAAGTCTTGAGTCGGAAAAGCCAACGGTGGAACACCTACGTGCTACGAGTCAAGCAGCACCACCTGAAAAGTGTAAGGACTCAGATGCCTTCATAGTCACCCGTGATGTTGACTCTTATGTTTTGCAGATGGGAGATTGACGGAGCGCACTGCACTGTCGTTAAGGTGCAATGTCTCTGTGCAAAAATAAATTTATAAGTCCGCTACTCGTACTCTACTATTGGGTAGTAAAGTGGTAAGTAGGGGTCGAACCCAAGGGAATTAGTTGATAGTTGTTCTTTCAAAGATAGAAATTAAGACAGTTGGGGGTTGGTTGTGATTTTAGTAGTGAAAGTAGCGTGGGTTGGTTGTGATTTTAGTACTGGAAGTAAATAACTGAAAAATGAAGTGCTTGAAGGACAAGACTTGCGGAAACTAAAGTGCTTGAAGGACAAGACTTGCGGAAATTAAAGTGCTTGAAGGACAAGACTTGCTGAAAGTAATTGCTTGAAGGACAAGACTTGCAGAAAGAAATTGCTTGAAGGACAAGACTTGCTGAAAGTAAGCAGTTGATATGGACTGAAAGTAAAGTAGCAGGTGATATTGCAATTAAAGGAAAGATTCGGTATCAGGGGCCTTGTATCATAGTCCGTTTATCATTGACCTCTAATGATCATACTAAGTGTTTAAAAATGTATCAAGGCCATTTCAAGCACTCGATTTGCTACACTGTCTAGCCCATTTCAAGGCATAGAGCACTTGTTCTATTTAGACTAATACCCCATTTCAAGGTATATTAGCCTATGTGCATCCATTTGAACAATCATTTCCGATCAACCAAATGGTGTTTTAAAGAGGTCGAACTTCTCAGATAAGCTTTGCCATTTCAAGCATCCACTTACCCGAGTATGTTCACGAACCCCACGGAAGAGTTTTGCCATTTCAAGCATCCACTCAACCTTGGAAGTTCTGACCTAATATGTGGCACATAGAACAAGTTTTGAACACAAAGAGGCAATTAAGAGAAGGTTCTAAAACATTGTATGATACTAGTACACCCCTTCAACCGAATGGAGGGTTTAGCTACGAATATCCATGGAACAGGACATCATAGCTAAGTACTTGAAAAGTAAAGGTTTTTGAAAGACAGTAAAGTAAAGTTTTCGAAAGTAAAGACATGAAAGTAAAAGGAGAGTACTTCAAGAACCGACAAGAGTACTCAAGAACAACTGTAAAGCTTTTGATATCAAAGAGAAGTGTTTACATGGATTGTGCTCTCAATCTAGAGAGATAAGTAATTGTGGATTTTAGGATTGTGGGATGGGATGATGATACAAGTGAGAATGGCTTGGTATTTATAGGCAAGGTGAAGGGATGAGAGCCACACACTTGTCACAAGGGAGGAGAAGAGCTCACACATGGCAAGGGATGGGTGGAGGAGCCAAAAGCCATCGGAGGTGAGTCATTCCTCCCAAAAGCCACCGGCCACATGGCTTCTCCATGGCCAAAGCCGCCGGGCTAGGTGGAGGGGAGTGGGTGAGTGTGAGTTGAGATCTTTTCCCAAAAGCCATCGGGTCCTTTCAGCTCCGGACAGACTCTGGTTGCTCTTCGGTTGGACTTGTTTTGAGTGATTCCATGTCAGGTTTTTGAAAGTTGTACAGTCGGAATCTGGTCGTGTCCTGGAGTGACTTGTAATTCATTTTCAGCTTTAAAACTCCTCCTTAGCTTGTATTCTCTCTAGACTTCAAAATACCCTGTAGGTAAGTATCGGAACTAACAAGCAAAAGTTAAATAGACAAAGAGTCTAATTTGGTGGGTTTAACTGTCTTAATGAATCATATAAATATGGTCCATCAGATCACCCCACACTTTTAGTTGTTCGTCCCGAACAATGCCATTTAAGAGATGTGCATACAATCCAAGTAAAAACTTCAAATATGAAAGTGAGATTGTGGGACTAGATTTATCCTATTCATGCATTACTTACTTATTACCAAACTAAACTGTGTAAATACTTAGAAGAAAGTTGATACTTGTACCTTCGAGCCGAGATGCAAATTAATTTGGATGTTTCGGGAGATAGCCCTTTTTCGGCTCCTGGACTGCATTCTCTGGACCGACTCGCACTATATGGTTAACTTGTAGCTTTTTCTAGCACGTGACTTGGTTCGGGTTTCACTGAGTTGAGCACTTTGATTTCTTTTGGTGGGGGACAGCTTTTGAAGTGAATCGGCCTTTGGCCTTTGATGTTGAATTGGAGTTTCTTCACTTTTGTTTCGGTTAAAACCTTCACAAACTTTGGCTTTTGGCCTTTGATTAGCTTCTTCGAGCTTTTGCTTCTTTGTGACTTGCTAGTCCATTTTCACAACCTTTCTTTGGGAGGTCCAATCGTCGCCCGAGAGCATATGGAAATACCTCCCCGCTCTTTCTCGTCCTCGCCGTTTCGCGCGGGTCAAGATGAGGGTCGCTCATCTATTTTCCCAGCTACTCTGACTAGAGATAGGATGGTTTGATTCCCGTCCCGCCTCTTGCATAAACGCTGCACGGCGGAGATGACTCTGACTCAATTGAAACCCGAAGTGCAGCCTCCACTGACTTCGTAAACCATATAGTGAAATCCAGTCCTTCGAGTGCTTGCCAAGCCTCTCTAGGGCGGTTTATATCAACTCCACATCCCCTGTATATCTCACCACAAAGGGACAAATGAGAAGTTACATCCTAAGTCTTTATACAGTTGAATTTTCACAAGGTGATTGCATGAATTTAGATCTATCTTTTTCACATTCTCAAGTTCATATTTTCAAAAAGATAATATTAAGGGAAAAGGAAAAGAAAAAGCATGTTAAACTAATTATGTACAAAGGCGGTTCTCACCCCACACTTTTGAACGAAGGCGTGCCTCGCAGCACATCTTAGTTCAAAAGTCAATTGCAAGCAAATATATACAGGCAAGGTGAGAATGACTTAAGGCAAAAACTAAATGACATAAAATAAAATGACTGAAAGTAAGATAGGTGTCGGGTTACCTCCCGACCAGTGCATTTGTTTAACGTCGTTAGCTCGACAGTACCTCATTACTGGATCATAAGGTGGGATCCCATGGGTGGCTCAGGTCGAATTTTTCCGCGGCTCCTGCGTTGATTCTAGCTTTGACTCTCCCCGAGTTCTTGTGGGATGATGTGCTCGGGTCAGGACTCCTTTGTTTCGGTGGTTTCTCCTTCCATTGTCTCTGAGAAGGTAAGGGATTTTTGACCATAGCTGCTGGTCTTGCTACTCTTACAGTTTCTCTTGGCAGGTCAGAAATTTGTGTACTCACATCCGAGATAGGCACGATGTCTGGCGGTTTGGCTAGGTCATAGTTTTGCAGAGTTAAGTCAACCTCGCTGTGATAGTGTTTGACTCGCTGCCCATTCACCCTGAATCTGCTTCCATTGTCTGGGCTTTCCAGCTCAACTGCCCCATGATTGAACACTTTAGTTATTGTGAAGGGGCCGGTCCATCTAGATTTAAGTTTCCCGGGTATTAACTTCAGTCGTGAGGAGTACACCAGCACTTGTTGTCCTTTCTCAAATGAGCGGCGGAGGATGAATTTGTCATGGTACAGTTTTGTCCTGGCTTTGTAGTCTGACTGCCCTTCATTGGCTTCGAGGCGTAACTCCTCTAGCTCGCATAACTGAAGTTTTCGATCCAATCCGGCAGTTTTCAAGTCCAGGTTGCATTTCTTGAGTGCCCAGTAAGCTTTATGTTTTAACTCCACCGGGAGATGGCATGCCTTCCCATAAAAAAGCCGAAAGGGGGAGGTTCCAATTGGTGTTTTGTATGCAGTCCGATAAGCCCAAAGAGCTTCATCTAGCCTCTGACTCCAATCTTTCCTACCTGGCTTCACCATTTTTTCTAGAATACCTTTGATTTCGCGGTTGGAGATCTCTGCTTGACCATTGGTTTGGGGATGATATGCCGTGGACATTCGGTGGTGGACATGGTAGCGCTTTAAGGTGGCAGCCATCATGCGGTTGCAGAAATGAGTTCCTTGGTCGCTGATTATGGCCTTGGGTACCCCGTATCTACAAAACAGGTTAGTGTGCAAAAAATCTATGACAGTCTTTGCATCGTCGCACCTTGTGGCCTTAGCTTCTACCCATTTTGAAACATAATCTACAGCAACTAAAATGTAAGTATAACCGCATGAAACTGGGAATGGTCCCATAAAATCAATACCCCAAATGTCGAAAACATCATTGACTAATATGGGTATTTGAGGCATCTCATTTCTAGCTGACACATTTCCTACTCTTTGACACCTATCGCACGTTTTACACTTCTCATAGGCATCTCTAAATATACTCGGCCAAAAGAAGCCGCTATCTAGGATTTTCCTAGCGGTTCTCCTAGGCCCGAAGTGTCCTCCACATGCAAACTCATGGCAAAAGCTAATAACAGAACCTATTTCATTATCGGGGATGCATCTCCTAAGTATTTGATCTGCTCCTATTTTCCACAAATAAGGATCATCCCATAAGTAATGTCTAGCATCATGCCTAAGTTTCATGCATTGTGCTTTAGTAAAAGAAGGAGGAAATGTACCTCCTACAAGGTAGTTGACGATCGAGGCATACCACGGTACCTTGGTTAAGACTGCATAGAGGTGCTCGTCTGGAAATGACTCGATTATGTGCCCCTCTTCTTCCTTTCGGACAATCCTGCTTAGATGGTCGGCCACAGTATTCTCAATCCCCTTTTTGTCCCTTATCTCCACATCGAACTCTTGCAGTAGTAAGATCCACCGTATGAGCCTTGGCTTGGCTTCCTTCTTCTTCATTAAGTACCGGATGGCAGCATGGTCCGAGAAGACAATTACTTTTGCTCCGAGCAAGTAGGCTCGGAACTTCTCTAGGGCGAACACCACGGCTAGGAGCTCTTTTTCGGTGGTGGAGTAGTTTCGTTGGGCTGAATCTAGGGTCTTTGAAGCGTAGTAGATGACTACCGATTTTTTGTTAATTCTTTGGCTGAGCACTGCCCCTACGGCATAATCGCTCGCGTCGCACATGATTTCGAATGGTCGTTCCCAATCCGGTGTTTGAATGATGGGTGTGCTTGTGAGGGCTTTCTTCAGTTTATCAAAGGCCTCCTTGCATGCATTAGTAAATTCAAAAGCGACTTCTTTTTGGAGAAGAGTGGTTAGAGGCAGCGCCGTTTTGGAGAAGTCTTTGATGAAACGTCGGTAGAATCCTGCATGGCCAAGGAATGATTGGATGTCTCGGACCGTGGATGGATATGGTAGAGTCATGATCAGGTCGATTTTTGCTTTGTCCACTTCCATGCCTTCTTGTGAGACGATATGTCCCAAGACTATTCCGTGTGTTACCATGAAGTGGCACTTCTCATAATTGAGCACTAAGTTCATGGACACACATCGTGCCAAAACCGTGCTCAAATTGTTTAAGCATGCGTCAAATGTGTCTCCATAGATGGTGAAGTCGTCCATGAAGACTTCAATGAATTCTCCGATCATATCTGAAAAAATGCTGGTCACTACCCTTTGAAAAGTTCCCGGGGCATTGCATAGGCCGAACGACATTCTTCTGAAGGCGAATGTGCCGAATGGGCAGGTGAAGGTAGTTTTCTCTTGGTCTTCAGGCGCTATGGGGATCTGGTTGTAGCCTGAGAACCCGTCCAGGAAGCAAAAGTATGGCTTGCCCGCCAGTCGGTCTAGCATTTGATCGATGAACGGCAGAGGGAAATGGTCTTTTCTAGTGACGGCGTTCAATTTTCTGTAGTCGATGCACATTCTCCAGCCGTTCTTGACCCTTGTTGTCACCATTTTTCCTTCGGCATCTTCCTGAACTGTGATCCCACTTTTCTTTGGTACCACGTGAACAGGACTCACCGACTAGCTATCCGAGATGGGATAGATAACGTCCGCATCCAGTAGCTTCTGTATTTCCTTTTGGACGATCTCCATCATTATTGGGTTGAGTCGTCGTTGAGGCTCTCTTGATGGCTTTGCTCCATCCTCAAGTAGAATACGGTGCATGCATACAGCTGGACTAACTCCTCTCAAGTCGGCTAGAGTCCATCCAATAGCCAACTTGTGTTGTCTTAGCACTTTTATCAAACTATGTTCCTCCTGCTTCCAGGCCACTCTTGATGATTACCGGGAGTGTGTTATGATCTCCTAGGAATGCGTACTTCAGATGTCCGGGCAGGGGTTTCAATTCTATTTTGGGAGCTTGCATCACTGAGGGCAGAAAGGTATTGGATTTGAATAATTTTACCTCGTTGACTTCATATCCCGGTGTGAGAGGTTCCAAGATTGTTAAGTGGGCTAGCGTTTCATGCAAGTCTTCGGTCAATTCATATGAGCTTTCGGCTCCATTGAGTATGGCTTCTAAGGGATCTTCTATTGGTTCTGGTTGAACTTCTTGGACCAGGTCGTCCATAGTGTCGAGAGCGTGCACTTCCTCGAATTCCATGGGATGCTTCATTGCTCTGAATATGTCGAAGCTGAAGACCTCTCCTTCTACTTCCATTGAGAGCATCCAACTTCCGTAGTCTATTTTCATTTTTGATGTTTTGAGAAATGGACGGCCAAGAAGGATAGGTGCATGGTCTGCTGGTCCGCCATTCTCCATTTTTAAGACGTAGAAGTCCGCTGGAAACACCAATTCTCCTACTTGTACCAGGACATCTTCTATTTTGCCCTCAGGTTGTTTGCAAGATCGGTCTGCTAGCTGGATAGTGAGACCGGTGGGTTCGAGTGGTCCAATCCTAAGGCATGAGTAGATAGAGAAGGGAAGCACGTTGATTGATGCTCCAAGGTCCAGCATGCAGTTCTCGATCCGGATGTTGCCAATTGTGCATGGAATGGTATAGGTTCCCGGATCTCCGCATTTGGGGGGCACCTTTCGTTGTATGACAGCCGACACGTTCCTACTCATCAGCTCTTGATCATATCTAGTACTCCTCCTCCGGTTGGTGCAAAGTTCTTTTAAAAACTTAGCGTATCGAGGGATTTGCTTGATGGCTTCCAAGAGGGGGATGTTGATTTCGACCTTGCTGAACAATTCAAACACGTCTTCATCCATGACATGTTGTTTTTGCACGCGAGCAGGTACTGGAAATGGAAGTGCTGTGCTAATTTTGGGGGTCTCGGTTCTGGGCACTGGGCGCTCCTCGTGCTCCTCTAACGCAGGAACCGGGCCGGGTCTGTGTTCTTCGGGCGCGTCCCCTTCTTTTACGGCTGCGTCTTGCTCAAGAGTTTTGAGAGTCTCGGGCCTTTTGTCCTCCTCTTGCTCCATAGGTTTGGCGACAAGCTTTCTCCCACTCCTAAGGGTCACAGCATTAACATTTCCCTTCGGATTTTGAATGGTTTGCGAAGGTAGTCGGCCAGGCTCATTAGTAAGTGCGGATATTGAAGTGGCGAGATGGGACATTTGTTTGGTCAAATCTGAAATTGCCCCGTCAGTTTTTGCCTGGAACTGGTTAAACGAATTACCCAATTGATTTACGCTTCCTGCGAGTTCCTTCATTGTGTCTTCAAGCGACTTGTTTGGTCCTTGGTGATTGCTCGAGTTGGCTTGGTACTGATTTTGTCCCTTCTGTTGATATTGGCCTGCTGATGGAGCGTTCTGGTTGTATTGCCGGTGGGGAGGTTGGTAGAATGACTGAGCTAATTGCGGTGCGGCTTGTTGTGTCTCCCTCGGAGGATGGTTGTCGTTTCGCCAGCTTGAATTGGTCGCTTGATTATACTGTCGGCTTGGTCCGGCTCTGTCGTTGCTGTTGTTGTTGTTGTATCCTCGGTATCCTATCACTGCGTTCACTTCTCCCGGTTCTTCTACTATTAATGTTGGGCATGCGTCAGTTTTGTGGTCTGTAGAACTGCAGAATTCGCAAGGTTTTACTGGAGCTGGCTGCCTTCGTAGGATCTGAACCATCATTTCCTTCATTTGTTTCATCTCCTCCGGCATAGAGTTCCTCGGTGTTTCTTCAGCCTTTGCCACATTCTTTGTTCGGGAGAATTCTTCTTGCCGAGTTGTCTCTTCTCTGAATCGGGCATTTTCAGCAACGTTGGTGATGAGATTCCTTATGCCATTCAGTGATAGATTCATCATGGATCCTCCAGCTGAGGCATCCAGGAGCATTTTGTCTAAGGGTCTCAATCCATCAATGAGGTATTCGATGATGAGTTTCTCGGGCAGTCCAAGGGTGCAGCTGCTTCTCTCCAGGTGATTGAATTTCTCCAGGTAATCGTACATGGTTTCATTGGGCCCCTGCTTGATGTCCTGCAGTTGCCTCCTCACTTGTATTGCTCTTCCCGCTGGGTAGTATTTGTCCAGGAATTTCTTTTGCATCTGAGCCCATGTTCTGATGCTTCCCGAAGGCAGTGAAAGGAACCAGTCGTTCGCCGAGTCAATGAGGGAAAAGTAGAAAGCCTTCAACTTGAAGTCGTCTAAATTTACTCGATTGGGCTTTAGATTTTGGCAAATGCCATGTAGGCGTTGGAGATGAGTCGTCGCAGATTCTCCATGAGCTCCTGAGAACTTGGGCAAGCTGTGGGCCACTGACGCGTTGATGGTAATGTTTTCCAGTTCAGGGCCCTCGTAAATGCACCACGGCTGATTTTCGAAATATGGGGCATTAAGTTCTCCCATAGTAGGTGCACGGTAGTTGTTATCCCCATAGTAGTCATCAAAGACGGGTTCTCGCCTTGGCACTTGTCGAGGTTGAGGGGGTGGGGGATGTCTAGGGGGTTGCATTGGACCAGCTTCATTTCGGTCCTCGGGCAGGCCTTGGTTTGTCCGGATGGCTCCCCTTTCACGAGCTCTTTGGTTTCGTATGAGTTGCTCTGGATCGTCGAGAATTGGAAATGGAGGTAGCGCCTCATTATTTCGATCGTACAGGTTCATCTCGTCGTCATCCTGATAGTCATGGTGGCTTCCTTCACGAGACATGGTTATGCAGAAACGGGTACAAAAGAAAAGAACAACTAATCTGAAGCTAACTCCCTGGCAACGGCGCCAATTTTGACGGAGCGCACTACACTGTCGTTAAGGTGCAATGTCTCTGTGCAAAAATAAATTTTTAAGTCCGCTACTCGTACTCTACTATTGGGTAGTAAAGTGGTAAGTAGGGGTCGAACCCAAGGGAATTAGTTGATAGTTGTTCTTCGAAGATAGAAATTAAGACAGTTGGGGGTTGGTTGTGATTTTAGTAGTGAAAGTAGCGTGGGTTGGTTGTGATTTTAGTACTGGAAGTAAATAACTGAAAAATGAAGTGCTTGAAGGACAAGACTTGCGAAATTAAAGTGCTTGAAGGACAAGACTTGCGGAAATTAAAGTGCTTGAAGGACAAGACTTGCTGAAAGTAATTGCTTGAAGGACAAGACTTGCTGAAAGTAAGCAGTTGATATGGACTGAAAGTAAAGTAGCAGGTGATATTGCAATTAAAGGAAAGATTCGGTATCAGGGGCCTTGTATCATAGTCCGTTTATCATTGACCTCTAATGATCATACTAAGTGTTTAAAAATGTATCAAGGCCATTTCAAGCACTCGATTTGCTACACTGTCTAGCCCATTTCAAGGCATAAAGCACTTGTTCTATTTAGACTAATACCCCATTTCAAGGTATATTAGCCTATGTGCATCCATTTGATCAATCATTTCCGATCAACCAAATGGTGTTTTAAAGAGGTCGAACTCCTCAGATAAGCTTTGCCATTTCAAGCATCCACTTACCCGAGTATGTCCACGAACCCCACGGAAGAGTTTTGCCATTTCAAGCATCCACTCAACCTTGGAAGTTCTGACCTAATATGTGGCACATAGAACAAGTTTTGAACACAAAGAGGCATTTAAGAGAAGGGTCTAAAACATTGTATGATACTAGTACACCCCTTCAACCGAATGAAGGGTTTAGCTACGAATATCCATGGAACAGGACATCATAGCTAAGTACTTGAAAAGTAAAGGTTTTTGAAAGACAGTAAAGTAAAGTTTTCGAAAGTAAAGACAGGAAAGTAAAAGGAGAGTACTTCAAGAACCGACAAGAGTACTCAAGAACAACTGTAAAGCTTTTGATATCAAAGAGAAGTGTTTACATGGATTGTGCTCTCAATCTAGAGAGATAAGTAATTGTGGATTTTAGGATTGTGGGATGGGATGATGATACAAGTGAGAATGGCTTGGTATTTATAGGCAAGGTGAAGGGATGAGAGCCATACACTTGTCACAAGGGAGGAGAAGAGCTCACACATGGCAAGGGATGGGTGGAGGAGTGATGGACCATAATTGTATGAAACATAAACACAGTTAAACCCACCAAATTAGACTGTTTGTCTATTTAACTTTTGCTTGTTAGTTCCGATATTTATCTACAGGGTATTTTGGAGTCTAGAGAGAATACAGGCTAAGGAGGAGTTTTAAAGCTGAAAATGAATTACGAGTCAGGACACGACCAGATTCCGACTGTACAACTTCCTTGGAACCGACTTGGAATCATTCAAATATGCTAGAACAGTCGGCGTTTGGACAAGAACGCAATGCAAAGGCACCAAGCCCGGTAAAAACCAAACAAGGGCAATTTCAGCCGATTTGGGATTTCGACAATGTTCCAAGCAGAATTTGGCTTAGGTTCCTTCTTGAGATCATCTTAGAATGACATTTTCATTCAGAATACACTCTCCAAAATCCGAGAAGCTCCGGTCAAATTCCGGTCAAACCGATGGCTTTTGAGTAACAAATATCTTCCGATGGCTTTTGGAGTGGTGACTCACCCCGATGGCTTTTGCTCTCCTTATGCCATGTGTTGAGATCTCAAGCCACAAGCCTCTCCTCCCTTGACAAGTGTATGGCTCTCCTTGCCTCCCTTAGCCTATAAATAGACATCTTCTCTTCACTTGTAAATCATCCTCAATCCACAAATCCATCCTCAATCCACAATTCCAACATCCCACAATCCACAAGTTACTTATCTCTCTAGATTTTGGCACTTTTGTAAGCTTTGTTTGAAATCTATAATACTCCTGTTGGTACTTGAGTATTCTAGTAGTCTTTGAGAATACTCCTGTTGGTTCTTGAGTATTCTCCTTTACTTACTGTCTTTCAAAAACCCTCGAGTACTTAGCTATGGTATCCACCTCTATGGATATTCGTAGCTAAACTCTTCATTCGGTTGAAGGGGTGTACTTGTATCATAAAATGTTTTAGGCTATACTCTTAGTGCCTCTTCTTTGTGTTCAAAACTTGTTCTATGTGCCATATATTAGGTCAAAACTTCCAAGGTTGAGTGGATGCTTGAAATGGCAAAACTCTTCCGTGGGGGTTCGTGAACATACTCGGGTAAGTGGATGCTTGAAATGGCAAAGCTTATCTGAGGAGTTCGACCTCTCTAAAACACCATTTGGTTTGATCGGAAATGATTGATCAAATGGATGCACATAGGCTAGTATACCTTGAAATGGGTTGCTAGTCTAAATAGAACAAGTGCTCTACGACCTTGAAATGGGCTAGACAGTGTGGCAAATCGAGCGCTTGAAATGGCCTTGATACACGTTTGAATACTTAGCAGGATCACTATAGGTCAATGATAAACATGCTATGATACAAGGCCCCCGAAACCGAATGCTTTCCTTAGATCAAAACACCACCTGCATTTACTTTCAATTTTAGTATAGACCGCAATATCAACTGCTGACGTTCCGTAAGACTTGCCGATCACACAACAACCGCTGTAAGTCTTCTCTTTTATTTTCAGTATTTACTTTTCTGTCATTTACTTTTCCGCACTAAAAACCAAAACCAACCAAAAAAACACTTACTTTTCCGCACTAAAACCTCAATCAACCTAAAACACGCTCCCTCCCTGTACGATCCCTCAAAGAACAACTTATCCCCCTAATTCCCTTGGGTTCGACCCCTACTTACCACTTGCTACCCAGTAGTGAAGTCGCGAGTAGCGGACTTATAAATTTATTTGTACATTTGCTCTGACGACAAGCATCTGTCAAATTGGCGCCGTTGCCGGGGAATTAGCCGTCGGATTAGTTGTTATTTCCTTTCCCTTCTCGTTTCTTCATCACGCTACACACTATGTATGCATGGACAACACGATATCTTCCTCTGTTCGGAGGTACGGAAGGAGAAACCGGCAGAACCATGGGAACTGGACCCAAGCCCATCATCCCCCAAAAAACACAGGAAGAGTCAAAGCAAGAATCAAGGTTGGCGCAATAAAGAAATACGACCTGGGCCACCCATGGGATCCAAACCAGTGATCCAGGAATGAGGTACTGTCTAGCCAACAACGTTAAACAAAGGCACTGGTCGGGAGGTAACCCGACACCTATCTTACTTTCAGTACTTTTATTTTCTGTCATTTAGTTTTTTCTCCAATAAGTCGCTCTCACCCACTTGGTGCATAGAATGAAATGACTATTCCGGAATCGATTATGGGTGCAACATCAAGCCAGTCAGGCCTATGCCAAGAGTTCAAAGCCCCTGCCGAACTCCCTCGATTATCCAGCCTCGAGCCATGTCGTTCACTCGACACTTTAAAGGGAGTTCTGTTCTTCCCTTTTCCTTAATATCATTTCCTTCTCGTATAATACCTGCTTGCATGGCTTTTGAACTAAGTCATTTCGTAAAGAATGCCTTCGTTCAAAAGTGTGGGGTGAGAACCACCTGTGTACATTAGTTAAATAACATGTTTTTCTTTTTTAATATTATCTTTTTGAAAATATGAACTTGAGAATGTGAAAAAGATAGATCATAATTCATGCATTTACCTTGTGAAAATTCAACTGTTTAAAAACTTAGAATGTAACTTCTCATTTGTCCCTTTGTGCTGAGATAAACTAGGGATGTGGAGTTGATAGAAACTGCCCTAGAGGGGTTGGCAAGCACTCAAAGGACTGAATTTCGCTATATGGTTTTCGAAGTCAGTGGAGGCTGCACTTCGGGTTTCAGAGAAGATTGAAGTCATCTCCGACATGCAGCGTTTATGCAAAACAAAGGCGGGACGGGAATCAAACCGTCCTATCTCTAGTCCTAATAGCCGGGAAAATAAATGAGCGACCCTCATTTTGACTCGCGCAAAACGGCAAGGATGAGAGAGAGCAGGGAGGTATTTCCATATGCTTGCGGGCGATGATTGGACCTCCCAAAAAGGCTTGAGAAAATGGACTAGCAAGCCACAAAAAGGCAAAAGCTCAAAGAAGCAAAAGCTCAAAGAGCTAATCAAAGGCCAAAGGCCAAAATTGTGAAGGTTTTAACCGAACAAAAGTGAAGAACTCAAAGAGTCAAATCAAAGGCCAAAGGCCGATTCACTACAAAAAAAAGCTATCCCTTGCCAAAAAGAGATCAAAAGGCTCAACTCAGTGAAATCCGAACCGAATCACGTGCTAGAGAAAACTACAAGGAAACCATATAGTGCAAGACGGTCCCGAGAATGCAGTCCAGGATCCTGAAAAGGGCTATCTCCCGAAACATCCGAATTAATTTGCATCTCGGCACGAAGGTACAAGTATCAAGTTTCTTCTATTTATTTACACGGTTTAATTTGGTAATAAGTAAGTAATGCATGAATTAGGATAAATCTAGTCCCACAGTCTAACTTTCATATTTTAAAAGCTTACTTAGATAGTGTGTGCCGCCCTTTAATAGCATTGTTCGGGACGAACAACTAAAAGTGTGGGGTGATCTGATGGACAATAATTGTATGAATCATAAACACAGTTAAACCCACCAAATTAGACTGTTTGTCTATTTAACTTTTGCTTGTTAGTTCCGATATTTATCTACAGGGTATTTTGGAGTCTAGAGAGAATACAGGCTGAGGAGGAGTTTTAAAGCTGAAAATGAATTACGAGTCAGGACACGACCAGATTCTGACTGTACAACTTTCTTGGAACCGACTTGGAATCATTCAAATATGCTAGAACAGTCGGCGTTTGGACAAGAACGCAATGCAAAGGCACCAAGCCCGGTAAAAACCAAACAAGGGCAATTTCAGCCGATTTGGGATTTCGACCATGTTCAAAGCAGAATTTGGCTTAGGTTCCTTCTTGAGATCATCTTAGAATGACATTTTCATTCAGAATACACTCTCCAAAATCCGAGAAGCTCCGGTCAAATTCCGGTCAAACCGATGGCTTTTGAGTAACAAATATCTTCTGATGGCTTTTGGAGCGGTGACTCACCCCGATGGCTTTTGCTCTCCTTATGCCATGTGTTGAGATCTCAAGCCACAAGCCTCTCCTCCCTTGACAAGTGTATGTCTCTCCTTGCCTCCCTTAGCCTATAAATAGACATCTTCTCTTCACTTGTAAATCATCCTCAATCCACAAATCCATCCTCAATCCACAATTCCAACATCCCACAATCCACAAGTTACTTATCTCTCTAGATTTTGGCACTTTTGTAAGCTTTGTTTGAAATCTATAATACTCCTGTTGGTTCTTGAGTATTCTAGTAGTCTTTGAGAATACTCCTGTTGGTTCTTGAGTATTCTCCTTTACTTACTGTCTTTCAAAAACCCTCGAGTACTTAGCTATGGTATCCACCTCTATGGATATTTGTAGCTAAACTCTTCATTCGGTTGAAGGGGTGTACTTGTATCATAAAATATTTTAGGCTATACTCTTAGTGCCTCTTCTTTGTGTTCAAAACTTGTTCTATGTGCCATATATTAGGTCAGAACTTCCAAGGTTGAGTGGATACTTGAAATGGCAAAACTCTTCCGTGGGGGTTCGTGAACATACTCGGGTAAGTGGATGCTTGAAATGGCAAAGCTTATCTGAGGAGTTCGACCTCTCTAAAACACCATTTGGTTTGATCGGAAATGATTGATCAAATGGATGCACATAGGCTAGTATACCTTGAAATGGGGTGCTAGTCTAAATAGAACAAGTGGTCTACGACGTTGAAATGGGCTAGACAGTGTGGCAAATCGAGCGCTTGAAATGGCCTTGATACATGTTTGAATACTTAGCAGGATCACTATAGGTCAATGATAAACAGGCTATGATACAAGGCCCCCGAAACCGAATGCTTTCCTTAGATCAAAACACCACCTGCATTTACTTTCAATTTTAGTATAGACCGCAATATCAACTGCTGACGTTCCGCAAGACTTGCCGATCACGCAACAACCGTTGTAAGTCTTCTCTTTTATTTTCAGTATTTACTTTTCTGTCATTTACTTTTCCGCACTAAAAACCAAAACCAACCAAAAAAACACTTACTTTTCCGCACTAAAACCTCAATCAACCTAAAACACGCTCCCTCCCTGTACGATCCCTCAAAGAACAACTTATCCCCCTAATTCCCTTGGGTTCGACCCCTACTTACCACTTGCTACCCAGTAGTGAAGTCGCGAGTAGCGGACTTATAAATTTATTTGTACATTTGCTCAGACGACAAGCATCTGTCAAGGAGCCAAAAGCCATCGGAGGTGAGTCATTCCTCCCAAAAGCCGCCGGCCACATGGCTTCTCCATGGCCAAAGCCGCCGGGCTAGGCGGAGGGGAGTGGGTGAGTGTGAGTTGAGATCTTTTCCCAAAAGCCATCGGGTCCTTTCAGCTCCGGACAGACTCTGGTTGCTCTTCGGTTGGACTTGTTTTGAGTGATTCCATGTCAGGTTTATGAAAGTTGTACAGTCGGAATCTGGTCGTGTCCTGGAGTGACTTGTAATTCATTTTCAGCTTTACAACTCCTCCTTAGCTTGTATTCTCTCTAGACTTCAAAATACCCAGTAGGTAAGTATCGGAACTAACAAGCAAAAGTTAAATAGACAAAGAGTCTAATTTGGTGGGTTTAACTGTCTTAATGAATCATATAAATATGGTCCATCAGAGATGCTAGAGATGACGATCCTCCAGCTCCTATTTAGGGACGATCACACCTCTTTGCCACAAGGACCAAGGTTGACGTGGGAACATGCTTGATGTCACTGGCGTTTGCTGGCAAGAGACCGAACTTCCATAGTTACGAGGATGCCGACCGTCCATACATGAGGAAGCGATCGAGACATGACACCTTTGGATGGAAACCCGGATGGAGAGACACGAGAGCACCACTAGATGATGGCTATGAGCAGCACAAAGGAGTAGCAAAATTTGACCTCACACGCCCATGGGATCCTAACTTGTGATCCCTAAAGAGGTAACGTCGAGCCAACAACGTAAAACAAAGGCGCTCGCTGGGAGGCAGCCCGGCAAATATTTCATTTTTTTTCTTTCGTTTTATTTTTATTTGAGTCTTGAGTCATGTTTTTCACATTGTCTTTTGGGAAAAGAGATGTTTTTTATGCCGGAAACATGTGCAACTCAGTGCGGATCGCTTTCGACCGCAACATTATCTCGTCGCGTTCGGTGTTAACATTACGTTAACGTCTCCATCGGACGCGCGCGGCACGTAACGTTTGAAGCGGACGCGGCTTACCGTTGACCGACTGGGTTGACCAGAATTTACACCGTCACGTGACGACACGAGGGGAGTGCTTGTTCATTTTTTTATTCTCTATTGTTTTCCCCTATGTTTTTGTCTTGCATTGTTGTGTCTTTGAATTTAAGTCGTACCGTGAGGACACGGCTTAGTTCAAAAGTGTGGGGTGGGAGAGTCAGTCAGTTGTGTCAGCACGTTTATTTTTTCTTGCATACGCACTGTGTCAGCACGTTTCCCTTTAAAAAAATTTTTTAATTGGAAGTATGAAATTTCTCTCTATTTCCTGGATATGCAGTACTGAATTTTGATGATGTGAAACAGATGATGCTGATTATATGTGTTTCTCTCGTGATATTTGAATTGTGCTTTTACATGTGAACTTCACTACATGTCCTTCTGAGTTGAGATAAACAAGGATGTGGAGTTGATAGAAATGTCCTAGAGAGGCTTGACGAAGCATTCAAAGGACCGAATTTTGAGTTATATGGTTATGTGGATTTCGTGGAGGCTAGCACTTCGAGACTTATTGGTTTAGAGTTAGCACCGCCGCTGCAACGTTTATGTAGGTTGGCGGGACGGGAAAACAGACCGTCCTATCTCTAGTCCGAAGTAACCGGGAAAAAGGTGAGTGACCCTCATCTTGACTCGCGTAAAAAAGGTCGAGAATGAGAACGAGCGGGGAGGTATTTCCATATGCTTGCGGGCGATGATTGGACCTCCTTCAAAAGAAAAAAAAAGAAGGACAAGCAATTCACAATAAAGGAGCAAAGCTCAAGAAATTTTTTTTAGCCAAATTGTGAAAGTTCTACAAGCAACCAAGTGAAGTACATCATTGTTACATCAAGAGCCAAAGGCCAAAGAAAGTCACTACAAAAGCTGTCCAACAAAAAGGAAAAGAAAAACTCAGGAAACCTTGAAGCTCGAATGAATCACGTGCAAGAAAAAGCAATGAAGTATAACCATATAGCTAGAGTTCGGGACAGCGAATGCAGATCATGGGTCTAAAAAGGACTATCTCCCACTCATTCGAATTGTTTTGGATTTCAGCTCAAAAGGTAACATGTATCAAGTTAATTCTATGTTGAGCATGATGAATTGAGTAACGATTGAGTTATGCATAGAAAAGCGAAATCTAGACTAGCAACTCATATTCATGTTCATCTATCCAGGACGTCGAAGAAATTGTGGTGTTATATTTATTTTCCTTTCTATGACTTAGTTCTTGTTCGGGACGAACAAGTTTAAGTGTGGGGTGGTTTGATGAGTCGTATTTATACGACTCGTCGAATCAATTAATCCCGTTTATTTCGACACTTTATTATGCGAACAGTTATTTGTTAGTGTTGTTTTGCATTTCAGGTGTTTCAGAAGCTCTAGGAGGAAACGCGCATAAAAGATGGCTTTTCATGCCAAAAACATCACAATGGCAGATTAGACCTTTGGACGTTCAACGGAGCGCTGGGAATGGACCGCTGATCAGAAAAATACGAGCCACATGCCGTTGCGTAGCTAACTCAATTCCCTACAACGCTCTAGTTCACCATGAGAGCATCCGAGGTTGTTAGATGGTCAAATCAAGAGCCGAAGTCGGGACTCAGTGGGAACCGCGTTTCGTAGAGACATTAGCTCGACGCTAATGTCTCTACGAAATGCGGCCGTAACGTTAAGGCGAAACGCGGTCGCTACTGTCAGCATGCGTTTTGATGAGGTTAGCAAGCCCGAAACTTGGAAATCAAGCCCAAAAACGGATTTAGAAACCCAATTTGATAATTCAACCCAAAACCAGATTTGGTAACACAGCTTTGCTATATATTAAGGTTTTGGGTTAGGGTTTCAATCATATCTTATTCTACGAAGACCAAGACGGCTCTGGAGGAGAAGGCGAAGCTTTCGACGAGAGAAGAGATTTTTCTACCTTTCGTTATGTGTTTTATTTCCATCATGTGTAGCTAAACTCTTTATTCAGTTTAGGGTTTCGTTCATTGTGACACATGTTTTGAGACTTCGTACTTAATGCTATTTTATGTTTTACTAGTTCTTGCTTCATCACATGAATTAACTTGTTAGATTAAGTGGAAGCTTTGTCGCAAAGCTTAATTGAGCAATTAATTCTTACCGTTAACATCTAGTGGAAACTTTGTCGTAAAGGTAGATAGTAACACCTAAACTAAATAATACCTTTGTCGGATTGTTTATTTAGGAAAGAACTAGAAGTCTAACACCTTTGTCGGGTTAGATTGTGGCGTATCACCTTTGTCGGGATACTTGGGTTGTTACCTTTGTCGGAACAACCACACTTAGAAAGATGAAATTAGATATTTAGCAGTCGATGATAAACATGTCACAATAGAAACCCTAAGCTGAATACTCTCTCTGATTGAATCCTTCCTTGCTTTTGCCTCTTTTGCACTCACAACTGCTTAAACCCCCCTTTTTTATTGTTTTCAGATACAGCTTCAACAACACCAGCTCCCTTGGGTTCGACCCTGCTTGCCGCTACACTAGCTAATTGCAGGAGAATTAGAAATATTAAATTTGACGCGTCAGACGACGCGCGTCAGTTATGCAAAACTCAAGTATGAGCAAGAGAGCATCACAAGTCATATGATAACATCATGGCACAAGTTTCATAGAATTCAAACAAGCAAGTTGACCTACATTCTCCATAATGTGCACAAGGTATCTTAAGTGCCAAGAAAACGTCAAACTAGAGTCATAGCATGGTATAACAATTTTGTTCCACTCTAGTAAACACCAATAAAGCATATGAGCACTAAGGGCAACTGATAAGTCGTAGTTGTATGACTATTTTCTGTGTTAAAACCCCGTCTCTTAGTGGTTGCATGTATATTATTTCACTACCTGTGAGTAGTTTTCATTCTCAGGTGCATTCGGAGACCATGGAAGAAATATAGGCTAAAGGGAGCCCATTAGAAGATGTTTTGCATCAAAGAAATGAAGTCCGAAGTGCTGAAGTTTGAGTCAGTGCACTTCGCTTACGTCTGAAGAATTACAGTCACTTACGTCTACTAAATTTCGGTAATTGTTAAGACCTCCGCGGACGTTAAATCAAGAGACGTCCGCGGAGACAGCTGGCAGTCGAATTTCATTATTTCTCATTTGCAATCTCGAAAGGAGAGATAGATCTCGAAGGGACAGAGGGAGGCGGCTGCTCTCGATTGAAGGAGGAAAAAAATCAGATTCGTTTAGGGTTCGTTCGAAGTTCGATTTGGAGAAGAGAGCTCTTGGAGTAGGATTCCAATTGAAGAAGCTTGAGCGTGGATTCAAGTACTGGAGTGGAGCTGCAGCTAGGTGGAGAGTTTGTCATCAGTAACTTCGATTCATTCTGTTCAAAAACTTGATGATGTATTCTCTTACGATGAGTAGCTAAACTCACATGTGTAGGCTAGAACTCGACATTGTGATGTTTTGACTTGAGACCTATATTGATTTCTGTGTTTTGTGTCATATTACTATGCGTTGTTTATGGAATTGACTTTGTTAACACGAGTGGAACCCCAGCGGGGGAGCTTTAGTTTGTTAGTTGAGTCCAATTGTCAAGTTTACTAGCAACCTAGCGGGGATAGCAAACTAGGACACGAGTAATATACCACTAGGAGTAAACACCCAAGGACAACTTGTTCAAATCTTTATGCAACTCTAGCGAGTTAGGGTCTTGATTATCGCTAGCGCGAGATTAAGTACTAGAACTAGAACAGGGAGTATAACCTTAGCGGGGGAGCTCTAAGTTGTAGAACATTAGAAATCAAAACAGATTTGTCAAGGATTTGGTCTTGCATCACAGTCGAAAGTTCTAGCTTGCACTTCTCTTTGATATTATATACTTGAATTCGTGTGACGATTGCTCTCTTGATAAGTGATCATTGTTGCTTGTGTTTTTGTTTTCCATTTATTTGTTTGAATACTTAGTGAACAGATTCGCATATCAATCTCTGTGGATACAACCCGACTTACCACTTGCTAGTCGGAAATAAAGAAACAATTATTTTTGACTGGTACAACGACGCCCGTCAAATTTTGGCGCCGTTGCCGGGGATTGGTAACGAAGAATCTCACTACGTATTTCTTTCTCTTAATTTTATTTTGTTGTCTTTTATTTTGTCACTTGATTATTTTCTGTTTAAGTAATTCGGTGAAGTTGTTTTTTTGTTTAAAAAAAAGGGTTTTTGTTTTATGATTCACCATGTCTTCCTATTATAGTCAAACAGGTTGCGACGATGAAGACGATGAGGAGGATGATGACAGTGAGGTTCAATGTTGGATGATTCGGCGTCTACCCAAATTTGGAGGTGCCATTGGAGAAGACCCCGTGACACATGTAAAAATGTTCCACTCTGTGTGCTGCCGCATAAAGCCTAAAGAGGAATTGGAGAGGTTTAAGTTAAAAATATTTTTCTTTTCTTTAACTGACTTCGCAAGATCTTGGTATTTTTCATCATCTGCAGATTGTGAAAGTAATTAGGTGGATCTACGAGCCCGATTTCTAAAAAGGTTTACTCCACCATCCTATCGATTTGAAGTCCGCAAGAAACTTTCTACCATTGAGCAATTCCACGGTGAAACATTACATGATTATTATGTGCGCTTTAATAACCATGAGGGAAGCTGTCCACACCATGGATTAACGATTTATTTCTTCTTTGGAGGTTCCTTGATGTGATGATTCCAATAGAGCGTACAATGCTTGATGATGCAGCAGAAGGTTCAGTAATGAACTTAGACATCGATGACATATGGGACTTGATATATGATGTGACATAGAGATCGAGACGAAGTCCGATGCAAGAAATAAATGATGAGTCACAGACAGTGGAAGCTGATTCAGTGCAAACCATGCCCTCCATCACATGCAACACCTCCATCACAACCTTGCCCGCAATGGAGACTCAAGCTTCAGATGAAGAGGATAATTCCACAACTACTAGAGAGTTACACACGGAGGAAGAAATATTCATGTCTGCGGTAATCTCTGAACCACCCCAAATTATACAAAATTTTGAAACACCTCTTCCACATCTAGTGCAGGATAACATTATCCAAGATGATCATAAAGAGGTAGAAGAAGAAGATGATGAGAATAAATTCATCCGAATAGTGCCAGTCACATGCGAGGAGGAAATACGTTCTAGCGAAGAAAACTTCAATCCTTACATTTGCACAGACTTGATTACTGAAAATCCTGAGTTGGGAGATGCTAGAGATAACTGTCCTCCAACACCTATTTTGGGACCACCATTCCTCCCTGCCACAAAGACCGAATTTCCTGGCAAGAGACCGAATTTCCAGATTTACGAGGATGCCCACCGTCCATACATGCGGAAGCGACCGAGACATGGCACGTTTGGATGGAAACCCGGATGGAGAGACATGAGAGCACCAATGGATGAGGGCCATGAGCAGAACAAAGGAGTAGCTAGGAAGAAGTTTGACCTCACACGTCCATGGGATCCTAACTTGTGATCCTTAATGAGGTAATGTCCAGCCAAGGACGTAAAACAAAGGCGCTTACCGGAAGGCAACCCGGTGTGTGTGTGTTTTTACTTTAAACATGTGTGTGTGTGTGCGTTTTTTAGTGGAAGTGAAATTGGTACCCTGATAATGCGCCCCGAGTGCAATTTTTGTTTCTGGTGGTTTCAGCTGATTGAATGAAGAAATGAATTCAACAAACAGTGGATTGGGCGCACGTCTGAACGATTAAAGGCGCGGATGCCTATACATTTATGCTAAATCATAAGACGTCCGCGGAATGAAATTCGGGAGACGTCCGCGGTCCATCGCAGAGTTTAAATCGGGCTCGTTTTCCAGATCTGGGTGTTTCGGCAGACTATTAGGGGAATACCAGTTCCTCCATTGTTTTTATTTTTATTTTATTTGAGTCTGTTTTGTTTGTCCATCTTATCTCTTGAGTTGTACCGTGAGGACACGGGTAAATTTAATTGTGGGGTGGGATGTTATAGAGTCAGTCGTGTGCCTTGTCTGTTTCATGTTTTGTGTCTTCATGAACTCGTGGTGAACTGATGATGTACTGCTATGCTTTCCTCCTATGTCAAAATCTTATTTCCAGCTTCGTATGACTAGTGTGCTCATTTGACTAAAAATGCGAAATTTCAAAAAAATTTGATGCTTTGTTCTTGTGAGTTGTGATATGCAGGGATGTGGAGTTGACAGAAATGTCCTAGAAAGATACGACAAGTTACAGGAAGTTCTGAGTTTTAGTTCTGATGATTGAGAAAAGCGGTGGAGGTTGACGCTTCACTAGCCTAGTCCTGAGAGTAGCTCCGTCACCGAGTTATACAAGTTTATTCATGCGTTCGCAGTGGTGGCGGGACAGAGAAAACATACTATCCATCTCTAGTCGGAGTAGCTGGGAATGGGTGGGTAACCCCTACCTTGCCTCATGCAGAAAAGTCGAGGATGAGAAAAGAGCGGGACGCACTTCTATGCTGTTATCCAGAGGCTATGATTGGAGTGGTTCAAGGGCGCAAACGATTATGTGGACACGAAACAAATTCAAAAGCCGAAGGCAAACCATCAAGTAAGAAGAAAATCAAAGTCTGATTGATTCAAGCAAAATGTGTCGTTTATCAAAGTCCATACAACTTAAGGAATTCAAGACTCAACGGTATGAAAGTGGTGAATTAATCATGTGTCAGAGAAAGCCGCTGACTCAATCAAAAGACCAGAACTCAGAAAAGAATGCAATGTCCGTGGTACCTATAGGGGACTATCTCCCAATCATCCAAGGTCATTTGGATTTCAGCTCGCGAGGTAACAAGTATCGAAAATCTATCTATACTCGCATTGTTAGAATCTTAGGCATGATAAGATTATAGGCTGGATTTGGGATTGAGATGTAAGGATTGACATGACTAGTATGTTGTAATTCTTTCTATGGCTTTGTTCTTGTTCGGGACGAACAAGTTCAAGTGTGGGGTAGTTTGATAAGTCGTAGTTGTACGACTATTTTCTGTGTTAAAACCCCGTCTCTTAGTGGTTGCCTGTATATTATTTCACTACCTGTGAGTAGTTTTCATTCTCAGGTGCATTCGGAGACCATGTAAGGAATATAGGCTAAAGGGAGCCCATTAGAAGATGTTTTGCATCGAAGAAATGAAGTCCGAAGTGCTAAAGTTTGAGTCAGTGCACTTCGCTTACGTCTGAAGAATTACAGTCACTTACGTCTACTGACTTTCGGTAATTGTTAAGACCTCCGCGGACGTTAAATCAAGAGACGTCCGCGGAGACAGCTGGCAGTCGAATTTCATTATTTCTCATTTGCAATCTCGAAAGGAGAGACAGATCTCGAAGGGACAGAGGGAGGCGGCTGCTCTCGATTGAAGGAGGAAAAAAATCAGATTCATTTAGGGTTCGTTCGAAGTTCGATTTGGAGAAGAGAGCTCTTGGAGTAGGATTCCAATTGAAGAAGCTTGAGCGTGGATTCAAGTACTAGAGTGGAGCTGCAGCTTGGTGGAGAGTTCGTCATCAGTAACTTCGATTCATTCTGTTCAAAAACTTGATGATGTATTCTCTTACGATGAGTAGCTAAACTCACATGTGTAGGCTAGAACTCGACATTGTGATGTTTTGACTTGAGACCTATATTGATTTCTGTATTTTGTGTCATATTACTATGCGTTGTTTGTGGAATTGACTTTGTTAACACGAGTGGAACCCTAGTGGGGGAGCTTTAGTTTGTTAGTTGATTCCAATTGTCAAGTTTACTAGCAACCTAGCGGGGATAGCAAACTAGGACACGAGTAATATACCACTAGGAGTAAACACTCAAGGACTAGAACTAGAACAGGGAGTATAACCTTAGCGGGGGAGCTCTAAGTTATAGAACATTAGAAATCAAAACAGATTTGTCAATGATTTGGTCTTGCATCACAGTCGAAAGTTCTAGCTTGCACTTCTGTTTGATATTATATACTTGAATTCGTGTGACGATTGCTCTCTTGATAAGTGATCATTGTTGCTTGTGTTTTTGTTTTCCATTTTATTGTTTGAATAATTAGTGAACAGATTCTCATATCAATCTCTGTGGATACGACCCGACTTACCGCTTGCTAGTCGGAAATAAAGAAACAATTATTTTTGACGGGTACAACGACGCCCGTCAGCAACATCATTAAGCATAGAAAGATCAAGGGAAGGTTGGAGGGGTGTGGTGATGTGAAGTGAAGTGGAATTGGAGTGAGTAGAACTCACTCCACACTTAAAATTTGACCCACTAATCATATATTTCACATTCCACATTTAGAGTCTAAGCCACTCAAAGACATACCAAACATTTAAATATAAAGAACGAGAATGAAATAACTTACAAACCGGGTTACCTCCCGCGAGGGCCCAGTTTTTCCCGTCTTGGCAAAGACGTAGCAAAGCGCCCCATAGAATCACTCGTTGAGAAGTCCTTTGCTAGGATCCCTTCTCACGGGGCCTTGGATTTGGTCGTGTCAATCCACCTTCAAATCCCATTTGAATTTCCTCCCTTCAAGTCTACAATGGACTTTCCTTTGGGAGCATGACCCCTTCGAATACGAAGATCCCTTAAGAACTAAGGTGTCATGGGAGATTTTTCCGAATAATCTTTCCAAATAGGGCAAGAAGCTCCAAAACTTGTCTCGAGACGAAGTAGTGAAGAAAGGGTCTTCATAACTCGTCTCAAGCTTGATGGGCAATCCCTCCTTAAGTTTTTCAATGACGTCCATCGGTGCCCATCCCTCAATCTTCCTCATTAAACTTTTGTTTTCTTGAGCGCGAGGAGGCTCTTTGGTTTGCTCCATGTATACCTCAACAAAGTCTTCATACCCTCGAGATCCTTTTCTCCCAATAGGCTGTTCCTCTATCTTATCCTCACCAAGAAGTTGGGATTCACATTTAGGCTCTTCTATAGTGGGAGGGAAGAGTTCTTCTTCATCAATAAAAGTTGTTTCCTCTATGTAAGAGGCATCATCATTGAAGAATCCCTCGTTGGAGAGTCGATGCATTGATGGAATGGTGAACTCTTGTGTATTCTCATTCGAATGATCTTGAGATGTGCTAGTAGTGAAGGGTGCTTCACTTTCGCATGGCATCTCATCCTCGTTACAAGATTCACCATCCCATAGCCAAGCTTCGGTGGCGGCTCTCCAAAATTCATCCTCCATTTCTTGTTCCCATTCTTCCCTTGAGGCATTAGGATCAAGGACTTCTTTTGCGAGAAATTCTTGCTTCATTTTCTCTTGTCGCTTAAGGAGGGTAGCAATTATGGATTCAAACTTAGAGGGTTCACTTGAAGGATGAGGAGGTTGAGGGTATGGAGGGTAGGAGTCTTCAACTTCAAAGCTTTGGCAATCATCCCTATTGGAATTATAATAACTAGTTTGATAACCAAGTTCTTGGAAATAGGAATAAGGTTGCTCCTCCTCTTGGTAGTATTCTCCATTAGAAAAGACTTGTTGGTTGTAGTTATCCATCCTCGCAAGACAAGATAAACGAAGTTAGTAAGGGATACGAGTAGAAAAAGAGAATATACGAGTATAAGAAAAAAAAGAAAAATATTCACAAAAATAGTCGGAACTTCCACACAATCTAGTCTAGGGATGTGCTAAGTAGTTGCTCCCCGGCAACGGCGCCATTTGACGAACTAATTCTTTTTCACCTCTAGAATAGTATCAATGAAGAGATGATCGAATGTAGTCAAAACATTTATATTAACCGGTAAAGTACCGGGTCGAACCAAGAGGAGCAAGCTAAGCACATGCACTATGTAAGATTGTGTTTCCGTTCGGCTATTCTAAACCAAAATGTATAAAGGAGTGTATATATCTAAATCCTATGTGGCAAGTAATTAGGGATAAAAGATAAGTAAGAGGTGTTTCGAGGGGTTACTCCCCTCCTTGGAAAATTCCCAATGATCACATACACGATATTCAAATATTTCATGGTAGGCAAATAGTTTAGAACCTAGCTTAGACTAAGGTAGATCCCATTCTCATGTGAATCTAATCCTAGTCAAGCTCTCTTATAGCTCGAACCTCACTCTCTCGAGGATATCGGTTCATTCCATGGCAATAAATACCATGAACTCGAGGACTAGTTCACTTCCTACCTATGCAATGTAGAAAACCTAGCTTAGACTAAGGTAGGCCAATGTTTATGTTAATGTAGTCTTTGCCAAGCTCTCTTATAGCTCGAACCCCACTCTCTCGAGATAATTGGTTCAAATAGCACCATTATCCTTGGAATCTCTTCCTAAGGTAATAACTACTATGAACTCGAGTCCTAGTTAACAACAAATGCATACATTAGATAGGATCATATTCTCTATTATCCAAACTAGATTCAACATGTTACTTAGCCATTTCCTCAAACACTTAGTAGCATGTCATAAATGAAGTGCATAGAGAACAAGAATTTGACACCATTATATGTGATTAATTGATGATTCGCTTAATGACTAATTCCAATGAATTAAACATTCAATCCTTAGTCAAGCATCCATATCCTAAGGTTCATTTGCATGATTTGAGATATAGATCATTTTCTCCATCCTAGAACTATTCCCTGGGGTTTCGAAGTCCTAGGTTCAAGTTTTAGTCCAAGTTGTCACTTAGGCATGTTATCAAACACCTAGAGTGCATAACATTCATAACACAAGAGAAAATGAAATCAACAATCATCCATATGAATATCAATGTATATATGTGATCAAAGAGTACCAAGGAGAGTCAGAAGACCCTCAAAACACAAGATCACTACTCACACCTCATGTAAGACAACATTGTGTGAGTAGGTCATGAAGCATACAACAAAAGAGAATGGAAAGGATGCAGAGGAAGTAGAATCTCCCTTTGATCTTCTCTTCTTCTCCTTGGTTGGATCTTTGATTGATTGATGACCTTGATTGAGCCTCTTTTCTAATCTTCTTCTCCCCAAAAACCTCCATACTTAGGTCAAAACCCTTGCTTTCTATTTATAGCCTCGGGTAAAAATCCGGTGCTGTAGCAGATTTCAGCCGGCCGGCTGAACTGAAGGTGAAATCCAGTCGGTCGGCTGTAGTTGGCCGATTGCATCGTTTGAAGCAGCAAGAGTTCAGCCGGTCGGCTGGGAATGGCCGTGGGCAAGCCTCCTTCAATCTTTATTCAGCTGGTCGGCTGGCTGATTTCAGCGGACCGGCTGCCACTTCGCAGGCATTTTTGGTCGTCTTCCCGTCCGAATTTGGCCTTGGCGTTAACTAGAAGGTTGTAGCCCTTTGAGTTAGCTTTCCCACAAGCTTTGAATCAACCAATTAGGACACCGTATGCGCCATTTGCGTCCAGAACAAGCCGCAAAGGTCAATCTGCTCGGTTTTGTTCCAAATCTTCGATTTTCCCTGAGTTTTCATATTTTGGCTTCGACCTTGGGGGAAACTTGTTTTCTACCTGAAATGTAGAGATAGAGGTCAAATGACATCAAAACAATGTCGGAAACGACCAAAAAATATAGTGAAGAATGGCCATAAATCAGTCGAAAACTCGACTGATCACTCATATCCATTGCTAACTTACTTTATCTTGTTTTGTGAGGATGGACCCCTACAACCAACGAGTCTTTTCTAATGGAGAATACTACCAAGAGGAGGAGCAACCATATTCCTAATTCCAAGAACTTGGCTATCAAACTAGTTATTATAATTCGAATGGGGATGACCAAGAAGAGGAACAACCAAGCGCCTATTGGGAAAACTCTTGGCATCCATCACATACATACACTCCAAATTGGGATGATAGCCAAAAGTTTGAAGTTGAAGACTCCTACCCTCCATACCCTCAACCTCCTCAACCCTCGAATGAGTCCTCCAATCTGGATTCCATCCTTGCCTTACTCATTGCCAACCAAGAAAAAATGAAGCAAGAAACGCCTACATACCAAGAAAGATTTAATAGAGACTATCAAGCTCAAGTGATGGAATTCAATCGAAATATGCACGCTAAATGTGATAGATTGGAGGCTCAACACCAAGTGTTGGAAAGCAAATTGGTGCAACAAGCAATGGAAAATGAAAACTTTGATGTGGAAGAGGAGGTTTCCGAAGAAGAAGTCATTGAATCTAATGCTTCAAAAGAAGAAGGGAATCAAGAATCGGCGGATGAATTTTGGAGAGCAGCCACCGAAGCTTTTTACGAGGCATGGGATGAGATGGAACGCAAAAAAGCTTCTCAAGATTGTTCAAATGAGAGCACACAAGAACCCACCATTCCATCAACGCCTCGGCTCTCCAATGAGGAATTCTTCAATGATGATGCCTCTTACATAGAGGAAATACCTTTTGTTGATGAAGAAGAACTCCTCCCTCCCAGTATAAGTGAGCTTGAATGTGAACCCAAACTTCTTGATGAGGAGGTATCCGAACAAGAAGTCTTTAAATCTAATGCCTCAAAACAAGAATGGGAGCAAGAAAGGGAAGACACATTTTGGAGAGTCGCTACCCAAGTTTTTAATGTGGGGCGGGATGGTGAATCTTGTAACGAGGACGAGATGGATTGCAAAAGTGAGGCATCCTTCACTACTAGCACATCTCAAGATCATTCGGATGAGAACACGCAAGAGTTCACCATTCCATCAACGCATTGGCTCTCCAACGAGGAATTCTTCAATGATGATGCTTCTTATATAGAGGAAATACCTTTTGTTGATGAAGAAGAACTCCTCCTTCCCGGTATAGAAGAGCTTAAATGTGAGCCCGAATTTCTTGATTAGGATAAGATAGAGGAAGAGCGTATAGAGACTAAAGGACTTCAAAGGGTATGAAGACTTTGTTGAGGTTTTCATGGAAGAAACTAAAGGACAACTTCGCATACAAGAAAACACAAGTTTAATAAGGGATATTGAGGATTGGGCACCCAAGGACATAATTGAAAAACTCAAGGAGGGGATGCCCATCAAGCTCGAGACGAGTTTTGAAGACCCTTTCTTCACTACGACGCCTCGAGACAAGTTTTGGAGCTTCTTGCCCTATTTGGAAAGATTATTCAGAAAAAGCTCCCATGACCCCTTAGTTCTTAAGGGATGTTCATTATTGAAGTGGTCATGCTCCCAAAGGAAAGTCCATTGTAGACTTGATGGGAGGAAATTCAAATGAGATTTGAAGGTGGATTGACACCCCAAATGTCCAAGGCCCCGTGAGAAGGGATCCTAGCAAAGGACTTCTCAACGAGTGATTCCATGGGGCACTTTGCTACGTCTTTGCCAAGACAGGAAAAACTAGGCCCTCGCGAGAGGTAACCCGGTTTGTAAGTTGTTCATTCTTGTTTTTTTTAAGTTTAAGTGTTTGGCTTGACTTGAGTGGCTTTGACTTTAAGTGTGGAGTGTGATAGTTATGATTAGTGGGTCAAGTTTTAAGTGTGGAGTAAGTTCTACTCACTCCAATCCCACTTCACATTTCCAAGCCCCTCCACTTCCCCCTTGATTTCTTCGATTAATAATGATGTTGCCCTTAGTGCTCATGTGCTTTATTGGAGTTTACTAGAGTGAAATTATTTTGTTAAACCATGCCATGACTCTAGTTTTACATTTTATTGGCACTTAAGACACCTTGTGCACACGATGGAGGATGTAGATTACTTTCCTTGTTTGAATTCTATGAAACTTATGTCATGATGTTATCATGTGACTTGTGATGCTCTCTTGCTCATACTTGCGTTTTGCATGACCTTGTATGTCACTTGTTGCTTTTAACCTCTCATGTGTTCTTGTCGTCGAGGAAGTTATTTGCACCATGTATGATCAAGTTTAGCACAATGACATTTTTTTTCTAATGGTGGGGCACATCTACAAACGAGGGGAGTTTCTATGCGCCTTTATCTCATTGTTCTTTATTGTTTGCGCTTAGGGACTAAGCTACATTTTAAGTGTGGGTGGGGTAGTCGCATAGTTCACTCATGTCATGTCATGCCTATCATTTTAGAATGGACACTTGCATTCATGTATTCTATCCCTAACATAAGAGTGTTCGTACCAGATAGGCTTGTGATTATCAACTCTAAACCCATATAAATCACATCTAGCCTATTTGTCACATTTATTGGATCTTGAACTTAGAACCGATCTAGTCCTTTGAATGTGCATTCTTTTGAATCAATATCATTGCTATCTCTATCAAATGTTCTAAGTATTTTCATTGAAATACATTGGACTAAGTTTTAGCAAGCACTTTTAAAATTTCCACGAAAAACTCTGACCTCTTGTATGCTCCTTGGTGACTTGAGTTCATTCTTATTTAGTGCCTTGCTTATGATTATTTCCCGCGCATTCCATACATTCCTTGAACATATTGTCAAGTTTTAAGTGTGGAGTCAAAAGAGGGCGAAAAATAGGCCCCAACAAAAAATGCTTCAAGAGGGCAAAGCCCCAACTAAAAACTTTCTCAAGGGTACCCGAGAAGTTTTGCTCCAAAATATACAAATGCCGGGGGTTAGGAAGAAAAGTTCCCCCTCGAAAGTATTTATAGGCCAAAGGCCATTTGAAAAAGAAAATAAAAAGCACTTAAAACTTGACTTTATGTTCTTCCATCATTCTTCATTTGTGCGAGATGCATCATTTGTATTGTGTGCTAGTTGGATTAACTCTTAAACGATCCTTGTGCTAGCACGAGAACTCTCATTTGGTCTATGCTCATTTCTAAGAACTCATAGTGTCGAACTCCTCTTCCCTTACGGATTATGGCTTAGGAACCTAAAACTTGGGAATGAGTTCCTTGTCGCAAACCCATGGACTAGACCTAGCTAGCATAGGTGACCGATTGACACTCTTTGTGTAAACTAAACTATCACTCTATTGTATTGCCTTGAAAATGAGTAGATCATTGGATTAGACATTTGATAGCTATAGTATTGATGATCTTGAATGCAAAACTTCATGGGTACTCAAATGGATCTTTTGATGATGATGTGACGGTAGTCCTAGCTTGGGGTGAGGAATTTGTTTTGAGAAGTCTTCGCCTCGGTTAAGCATTCTTGAATTCATTCTCATGGGATAGGTGCATTTGGGATTTTTGAGTATTCCCATTTCTGAAAACTCTGACGAGACTATAACTCGTCCACTAGGGTAGCCTAGATGCTTAAAGGCATATGCATACGCTAAATGCATTCCTAACGCCTACGAAAAGGAACTAGTTAGGATGTACATAGTTTCGTTTTCCTTTGAATAACATGTTTAGGAATAATGATCGAGACCTTGTGAAAGCTAGTGAGGCAAATAGATGAAAAACATAGTACCACAAGCATTTCGCCATTTGCATGACTGATGAATCGTATTTATACGACTCGTCGGATCAACTAATCCCATCTATTTCGACACTTTCATATGCGAACAGTTACTTTTTAGTATGATTTTGCATTTCATGTGTTTCGGAAGCTCTAGGAGGAAACGCGCTTAAAAGACGACATTTTATGGCGAAAACATCACAATGGCATTTTTACCATCCCGACTTGTTTTGCACGCACAGATCGCATATGGTGTCCAAATGGGTTGATTCAAAGCTTGTTGGAAAGCGAATCCAAAGGGCTACAACTTTGTAGTTTACACCAAGATCAGATTCGGACGGTAAGACCGCGAAATATCAAAGAGAATAGGCTCTGAGGTGTTGAGCCGCCCGGCTCAAGTAGTGCACCAATCTAAGCCGCCCGGCTCAAACCCTCAGAAAGTTTAAGTCCTCCGGAGCAAGCTCAACCGGCCGGCTCAACTTCAGGCCAAATTCTCAGCCGGCCGGCTCACCGTCGGGTCCATAATTATCTGATTTTTGGACATTGTTTCCAAATTTCGTTTTTTGACTTTTGGCCCGTTTGGAAAGCTATAAATAGGCAACCAGCAGCCTGATTTTAGTGTGCTTGAATAGAGAGAAGACCCTAGTTCTGGAGAAGACGAAGAACGTGAAGCTTTCGGCGATACAGAGATTTTCTACTTCCTTCCATCAAAAATACTTTTGTTTTTTGTCATGGCTATATGAGTAGCTAAACTTTTATTTCAGTTTAGGGTTTCGTACGTTGTGAACACGTTTGGAGATTTTCGTTCTTAATGCTATTTCATATTTCACTAGTTCTTGTGCTCATTCTCATGAATTAAATTGCTAGACTAAGTGGATGCTTTGTCGCAAAGCTTAGTCGATCAACTAATTCTTACCGTTAATATTTACTGGATACTTTGTCGTAAAGGTAGGTAGTAACACCTAGCTTATATAATACCTTTGTCGGGTTGTTTAATTTAGGAGAGAACTAGAAGTCTAACACCTTTGTCGGATTAGGTTGTGGCGTATCACCTTTGTCGGGATACTTGTGATGTTACCTTTGTCGGAACAACCACACTTTGAAATATAAAATTGACCATTAGATATCTATGAAAAACGTGTCACAATAGAAACCCTATACTGAATTTCCTCGCTGATTGAAATCCTCGTTATTCTTTTCTCTCGTGTTTTACGATATTTGCTTACAAAAACCCCTCTTTATTTATTTACAGTTACAACTTCAACGCACCAGCTCTCTTGGGGTCGACCCCTGCTTGCCGCTACACTAGCTTATTGCAGGAGATATAAATTAATAAATTTGACGCGTAAGACGACGCGCGTCAAATTTTGGCGCCGTTGCCGGGGAGCTGCGCTTCGGTGAAGTTGTTTCTTTTTTTTTTATCTAGTTATTTTTTGTGCTTCGCTACTTGTGCGCCATGTCTCGTGCAGGTAGCCCGATTGGTGATAATGTCAACAACAATGAAATCGCTCCAGTTAATGAAAACGAAATACCTCCGTTCTATGAGGATCCTGAACAGGAGGATCCTGAACAGCTCGTCCGTGCTCGCAACCGTGCAGTCAGAGAGGCTCGACAGCTGAATCAGAGGGCACCTGTTGCACAGAATGGTGCTGGTGCGAGGCAGCCACCTCCACCGCCACGACCACCGCAGTCGCCAATCCACGTGGAGCCAGAGTATGATGAAGAATATTACTACGAGCCCACAATGAAGGAGCTGTCTGCTCCTCACTTTCAAAATCAGCCGTGGTGCATCGACGAGGGGCCAGAATTAGCTGAGATAGAGATCAAGACTGCAGTAGTGCACTATCTGCCGAAGTTCTCAGGACGACAAGGAGAGTCAGCCACCAAGCATCTGCAGACTCTTCGTGGCATCTGCCAGACTCTCCGACCATATGGAGTCTCAGTGGAGAATTTCAAACTGAAGGCTTTTCAGTTTTCATTAACTGATGCAGCTCACGCTTGGTTTTTGTCTCTTCCCCTAGGTAGCATCAGGACGTGGGACCAGATGCAGAAGAAGTTTCTGACCAACTGACCAACTACTACCCAGCCGCCAAGGCAATGCAGGTTCGCAGGCAGCTACAGGATATTAGATAGGGGCCTAATGAGTCGATGTACGACTACTTGGAGAAGTTCAATGCTCTAGAGCAGAGCTGCTGCAATCTGGGAGTGCCAGAGAAGCTGATAATTGAGTATCTACTTGATGGTCTGAGGCCTCTCGACAGGATGTTGCTAGACGCCTCAGCTGGAGGGACCATCTTGAATCTGTCCCCAGCTGGAGCACGAAAAATGATTGCGGAAGTGGCCGAGAACGCACGATTCAGAGAAGCAGCAGGCCGTCAAGATGAATTTAGCAGGACTAGAAACGTCTCAAGGACTGAAACTGCACCAGCTTTTGACGAAATGAAGGAATTAAAGGAGATGGTGAAGATGCTAGTAACCAATCAGGTAGCTTAGGTGAAGGCTTGTGAATTCTGCTCTGCAACTAATCACAAAACAGATGTGTGCCCTAGTTTACAGGAGGACGAGCATGGAGATGTCAATAATGATGGCAGTTACCAGAACTACGACAACCGCCCACAATAGCAAAAATTTGGGTTAATATCTAACGGGTTCAGCTGGAGGGACAACAACAATAACACGACAACGGAACCAGCCCAGCAGTCCCAGCAGCAGTATTATTGGCCTCCATACCGTCAGCAACAGGGAGGATACAACAGTCAAAATCAGTACCAGCAACGAGGGCAGAACTATAACCAGGCTGGCCCTAGTAATCAGAATTCCCGCAAGCCTCTGGAGGATATAGTGAAGGAGCTGGCAGCTAGCACCCAGCAAATAGCCATCACCGTGCAACAAAATCAGGTGAAGACCGATGGGACTTTAGCAAAGCTGTCTAAGCAGATTTCCATCTTGGCTCAGACAGTTTCTGAGCTGAAGAGAGATCCAGGGAAGCTACCGTCACAGACAGTGCCGAATCCGAGAGGGAATGTCAGCAGATTGGCAGTAGTGGATGTGGACGCGGTTCTAAAGGAGTCTGCATATTGGGTGAACAAGATGCTCGCGCCCGACAGGCACATTAATGCAGAAAACGAAGAAAACGAGTCGGAGTCAGTGCCGACCGCGCCTACAATAGACATTAGCTCGATGCTAATGTCTGAAGCAGACGCGGCTATAACGTCACGGTCAGACGCGACCCATACTGATGCTAAATCCAGAACTGACCTTTGTCCTTCATTTTCTATACAAGTAATAGCTCCTAAAGACCACATGATCGACAAGGATGAGCAAGGAGGCAGATTGGAAGCGAGGCATGAGCAAAACGGCCCAACGATGGAGCACGCACTCGCTACGAGTCATAAGGCACCACTTGGAAAGAGTAAAGACCCAGGTGCCTTCACAGTCACGTGTGGTATCGGTGAGACTCAAATACATCATTGTTTAATTGATTTGGGTGCTGCCATTAACACTATGCCATATTCGTTGTATTGTTCACTGAAGCTGGGTCCATTAAAACCTCCTAAACTGTTGGTAGAGTTAGGACATAAATCTTGTATTGGTCTTATTGGTTTGCTAGAGGATCTCACACTCCATGTAGGAGACCTCGTTGTTCCTGAAGATTTTTATGTTTTGCAGATGGGAGATGCTAGAAACGACGATCCTCCAGCACTTATTTTGGGACGTCCATTCCTCTTTGCCACTAAAACCAAGATTGACATGGACACAGGCTTGTTGTCACTTGCGTTTGGTGGCAAAACGTCAGATTTTTATATTTATGAGGATGATGACCGTTCATGCGCGAAGAAACCACCGGACATAGTGCACACACCATATCTTGGTGCCCTACCTCTGAACCTACCAGACGAGACGAGCTGTGCAGCAGATGAAGTAGCCATGAGCAAGGTGTCCTCACAGACTCGAGAGGATGTGAAGGCGAATCCGCCTGATCGATGGAGAGCAGACCCGAGCACACCATTACATGACGACTTTGGGCAGACTGAAGGAGTAGCTGAGGTGAAATTTGACCTCACACGTCCATGGGATCCTAACTTGTGATCCCTAAAGAGGTACCGTCGAGCCAATGACGTAAAACAAAGGCGCTCGCAGGGAGGCAGCCTGGCAATTTTTTCGTTTTTGTTCGTTTTTTTTATATATTTCATTTTCTATCTATTTGAGTCTTGAGTCATATGTTTTCACATTATCCTTTGGGAGAAGAGACGATTTTCATGTAGGAAACAGTGCCACTCAGTGCGAACCGCGCCAGCCCTCAACATTAGCCGACCGCGTTCGCCCTCAACATTAAGTTAATGTCAGCACCAGACGCGGCACGTAACGTCTACACAAGGCGCGGTGGACCATTGACTAGCGTTGACCAACTCGGTTGGCCAAAATTTACACCGCCACGCGACGACACGAGGGGAGTGCCTGTTTATTCTTATTCTCTACTTATTTTCCCTACGTTTGTGTATCTTGCATAGTTGTGTCTTTGAATTTAAGTCGTACCGTGAGGACACGACTTCGTTCAAAAGTGTGGGGGTGGGAGAGTCAGTCAGTTGTGTCAGCACGTTTATTTTTCTTGCATATGTACTGTGTCAGTACGTTTCCCTAAAAAAATTGAGAGTAAGAAATTTCTCTCTTTTTCCTGGATATGCAATATTGAATTTGATGATGTGAAACAGATGAGCTGATTAGATGCGTTTCTCTCGTGAAATTTGAATTTTGTGACTACATGTGAATTTAACCCACTACGTGTTCTTTTGAGTTGAGATAAACAGGGATGTGGAAGTTGATAGAAATGTCCTAGAGAGACTTGACGAAGCATTCAATGGACCGAATTTCAAGTTATATGGTTATGTGGATTTCGTGGAGGCTAGCACTTCGAGACGACATGGTTCAAAGTTAGCTCCGCCGCTGCAGCGTTTACGTAGGTAGGCGGGACGGGAAAACAGACCGTCCTATCTCTAGTACGAAGTAACCGGGAAAATAGGTGAGTGACCCTCATCTTGACTCGCGTCAAAAAGGACGGGATGAGAAAGAGCTGGAAGGTATTTCCATATGCTTGCGGGCGATGACTGGACCTTCCTCAAAAGAAAAGGAAAAGAAGGACAAGCAGTTCACAATAAAGGAGCAAAGCTCAAGAAAACAATCAGCCAAATTGTGAAAATTCTACACTCAACAAAAAGTGAATTACATCAGTGTTACATCAAGAGCCAAAGGCCAAAGAAAATCACTACAAAAGCTGTCCAACAAAAAAAGAAAAAAGAAAAGCTCAGAAAACCTTAAAGCTTGAATGAATTACGTGCAAGAAAAAGCAATGAAGTATAACCATATAGCGAGAGTTCGAAACAGCGAATGCAGATCATGGGTCTAAAGAGGACTATCTCCCATTCATCCGAATTGATTTGAATTTCGGCTCAAAGGTAACAGGTATCAAGTTTATTCCATGTTGAGCATGATAATCTTAGTATCGATTGAGTTATGCATGGAAAAGCGAGTCTAGACTAGCAACTCATATTCATGTTGCATTATCTAGGACGTCGAAGAAATTGTGGTGTTGCATTTATTTTCCTTCTATGACTTAGTTCTTGTTCGGGACGAACAATTTTAAGTGTGGGGTGGTTTGATGAGTCGTATTTATACAACTCGGCGGATCAACTAATCACATCTATTTCGACACTTTCATATGCGAACATTTACTTTTCAGTATGGTTTTACATTTCAGGTGTTTCGGAAGCTCTAGGAGGAAACGCGCTAAAAAGACGACATTTTATGCCGAAAACATCACAATGGCAGTTTTACCTTCCCGACTTGTTTTGCACGCATAGATCGTATATGGTGTCCAAATTGGTTGATTCAAAGCTTGTTGGAAAGCTAATCCATAGGGCTACAACTTTGTCGTTTACACCAAGATCATATTCGGAAGGGTAAGACAGCGAAAAATCAAAGAGAATAGGCTCTGAGGTGTTGAGCCGCCCGGCTCAAGTAGTGCACCAATCTGAGCCGCCCGGCTCAAACCCTCAGAAAGTTTAAGTCCTCCGGAGCAAGCTCAACCGGCCGGCTCAACTTCAGGCCAAATTCTCAGCCGGCCGGCTCACCGTCGGGTCCATAATTATCTGATTTTTGGACATTGTTTCCAAATTTCGTTTTTGGGCTTTTGGCCCTTTTGGAAAGCTATAAATAGGCAACCAGCAGCCTGATTTTAGTGTGCTTGAATAGAGAGAAGACCCTAGCTCTGGAGAAGACGAAGAACGTGAAGCTTTCAACGATACAGAGATTTTCTACTTCCTTCCATCAAAAATACTTTTGTTTTTTGTCATGGCTATGAGTAGCTAAACTTTTATTTCAGTTTAGGGTATCGTACGTTGTGAACACGTTTGGAGATTTTCGTTCTTAATGCTTTTTCATATTTCACTAGTTCTTGTGCTCATTCTCATGAATTAAATTGCTAGACTAAGTGGATGCTTTGTCGCAAAGCTTAGTCGATCAACTAATTCTTGCCGTTAATATTTACTGGATACTTTGTTGTAAAGGTAGGTAGTAACACCTAGGTTAAATAATACCTTTGTCGGGTTGTTCAATTTAGGAGAGAACTAGAAGTCTAACACCTTTGTCGGGTTAGGTTGTGGGGTATCACCTTAGTCGGGATACTTGGGTTGTTACCTTTGTCGGAACAACCACACTTTGAAATATAAAATTGACCATTAGATATCTATGAAAAACGTGTCACAATAGAAACTCTAGACTGAATTTCCTCGCTGATTCAAATCCTCGTTATTCTTTTCTCTCGTGTTTTACGATACTTGCTTACAAAAACCCCTCTTTATTTATTTACAATTACAACTTCAACGCACCAGCTCTCTTGGGGTCGACCCCTGCTTGCCGCTACACTATCTTATTGCAGGAGATATAAATTAATAAATTTGACGCGTCAGACAGCGCGCGTCTAATTTTGGCGTCGTTGCCGGGGATCGAACCCGGGTCACCCGCGTGACAGGCGGGAACCTTGACATATTTTCATACTTTGTTCGGGATGAACAAAACTTAAGTGTGGAGTGTTGATGAGTTGAGTTTTCAACTCATTAATTGCCATTTTTCCCTATAGTTTTGGGTCGTTTCTGATAATATTTTGATGTCATTTGACCTCTATCTCTACATTTCAGGTAGAAAATAAGTCACCCTCTTGATCAAAGCCTACATATAAAAACTCGGGGAAAAACAGAAGATTTAGAGCAAAAGTGGGAAGAAAAAGCATCCCAGCCGACCGATTCAGAATCTCCTCTGACCCAGTCGGTCGGCTGGATTGAAAGATCGTACTTGAAAGCAATCGTCCACTTTAAGTCGGTCGGTTGGATTTGCCAGCCGACCGGCTGGATAAAGATTTCAGAAGGCTCACAATTGCTCAACTTTGTCAGCCGGTCGGCTGAGACACTCAACCGATCGGTTGGATAGGAGTCATCAGATGATGTGCTGATTTTTCGCCACCAGCCGATAGGCTGGAACTGCTGTTCCAGGAATCTTCTACCCGAGGCTATTAATAGAAAGAGGGGTTTTTGACCCAAATTGGTTGGGTTCTTGGGGAGAAGGATATCATGAAAGGAGATCAAAGCAAGGTCATCAACCAAAGATCCAACCAAGGAGAAGAAGAGAAGACTAAAGGGAGATTCTGGGACTAACCATCCTACTTCCTCTACATCTTTTCCATTCTACTTGTTGTGTGCTATAAACCCTACTCACACCTTGTTGTCATACATGATGTGTGAGTAGTGATCTTGTGTTTTGAGGGTGTTGTAACCATCTTTGGTACTCTATGATCATGTATATACCTTTGATTCGATAATCTATGTTGTTAAATTCATGTTCACTATGCTTTTCATATATGACATGCTAGTAAGTGTTCGATGAAATGCCAAAGTGACATGTTGATCTTAAAACTTGACCTAGGTATCGAAATAACTTAGTGATGGTTTGGATGGAGTGAATATGATCTTATCTAGTGTTTATGAGAGTAAATGCATGGGTAGGAAGTGAACTAGTGCGTATGTTCATTGCTTCTATCTCCCACCCATAGGATGATAAAGCAAAAGCAATGGAATGAACCAACAACCTCGATAGAGTGAGGTTCGAGCTAAGAAGGTTTGGCTAGGAATAGATTCACGTGAGAGGTGGTCTACCCTAGTCTAAGCTGGGTTCAAAACCAGTGGCGGATCTAAGGTTTAAAAACTAGGTGAGCGGAAAAAAAAATTCATTAATAATACGTAAAATTCTTGATAAGTCAAAACACAATTCTTACATAGTATTCATCAAGAATTTGATCAAAAGAGATATAAGAATTGTAAATCAAAATACCTAAGACATACATTACAAGTATATGATGCTCTATCTGAATTGCGCTCTACGATCTCCAATAGACTCGAAATGATCAATCACCGTCTCTGAATCAATATCATCCACATATTCCTTTTCAATGTGAAGCATCATACAACCTGAAAGGTACCCGTCTTCCATCTTGGTTCTAAGCGTAGTTTTTATAATTTTCATAGCTGAAAATGCACGTTCAGTAGTTGCAGTGGAAACAGGAAGTGTCAAGACCAAGGGAAACAACTTCGCTAAGTCTGCTTCAACTAATCGTCTATATAATTGTGCAAGAGAAGACAATTTCTGAAAATCTTTATCAAAAACTACTTAATGCTTATAATGCTCTAATTGTAACATTAAAGCTCTAACCTCTGATGCATCAAAGTCTTCAGGATAGAACTTCTCTGCAAGTCTGCAAATCTTCTCCATATCAAACTTTTTGAACTGATTTTTAGGATCCAATGCAGAGCTTAAAGTAAGTAGTTCTATACTTTGCTCTGTGAACCTGTCATGTAGCTCCATCAGCTGAACATCTATAATCACATTAAACTCATCAAAATGATAGTAATGTTCATTTGTAACAACATCATGCTGTTGACAACCACGACCAGTACCCATTGAATAAGCTGCATCCATATTAGGCATTTCAAGACCATGATGTTCACCAAATTGCTGCACACTTCGGTAAAAACTATCCCAACCATCATCCCTCAATGCTTGAAGAAGTGCCTTTGTACTTGAAACCAAATTCATAGCATTAACAATATCTTATGATTGCTTCTGCAAGGCTTGACAGAGTAAATCAGTAATTCCCATAATTTTGTTAGTGAGCAACAAACAAAACACAAATTCAAATGCCCTCAATGCCTTAAGGAAACCTTTTGCATCACCTCTTATACTTCCAGTGAGCTCTTTATCAGTGATCATATTTTGAAGAGGCTGAGTAACTTCTTTAAACACATGAACTAACGTAGTAACCGAAGCAAAGTGAGAACCCCATCGAGTCGTACCTGCTCTTTTCAAACTACGAATCTAGTTAAGACCTTTTCCAGTTTCAAGATCTCCATCTGCTAAACTTTCTGCAATTTATGCTTCTTGAATATCTTTTAACAGATTTGTACGCTTTGATGAAGAGCCAACGAAAGCAACAACGGAGCTTAGCATTTGAAAAAACAATTGCATATCAGGAACATCTCTAGCACATGCATTCAAAGCTAATTGTAATCGATGAGCAAAGCAATGAACATAATAGGCATAAGGGCAGTCATGAAGGAATAATGTCTTCAATCCATGAAATTGACCACCCATATTGCTAGCTCCATCGTATCCTTGACCACGAATATTTTGCACTTGGAGTTTGTTTGTAGAAAGCACTTCACATATATGTTTCTTGTGATTAGCAGAAGTAGTGTCTTCAACACTTACAATTTCAAAGTACCTCTCTTGAAGAAACCCATCTTCATCAACAAACCTGAGAATAATCAGAATATACTTATCAATAAAATTCCGGGTTATGACAAAAAAAATAAAAATAAAAGAATCAACATACCTTAGAATTATTGCCATTTGCTCCTTATGAGATACATCAAGTGATTCATCAACTAGGATACAAAACTTCGCATCTCCAATTTCTTGACAAATTTTATTTCGAATTTTCGTAGCAATGATATCTAGAATCTCCTTCTGAATTGATGGTGCAATGTACATGGCATGTTTGGGAGCATTTTCAAGAACAACTTTTGCAATCTCATCATTCATACTTGCATAACTCTTTATGATCTCAATGAAATGTCCTCTACTACTAGAGTTAGAAGACTCATCATGACCTCTAAAAGGCAAGCCTTCTTTTCCAAGATACTTCACAGCTGCTATTGTTGTTTTTAACCGCAGCCTATTCTGCCTTACAATTTCTGGTGGAAGTTTGTCAATCACTCTATCAATGTGTTGAGAAATTCTTCGTAAATCAGCCCAACCATGAACATTCTTTTGATGAGTAGAATTTAATTTTCCAATATGTTGTCCACAAATTCCATTCTTCTCAGCCAACATTCTACCCCAATTGCAACACCCTTCGACACTGAACAAAGGATACCTTGGTGGATTTTTTTCAAAAGGAAGCAAGGAAAGCAAAATGCTCTATCTCTAGCTTCTGAATACTCCAACCAAGGATATAGTGTAAACCATCTATGTTGAAAACGACGCTTCTCACGTCCATCAAAAGTTTGTGGATAATTATTTAATTTTGGCTGATGAGGTCCCATAAGGAGATACTCCCTTCGAATATGATCTTGTTCGTTCACCGGATATGTACAAATCAACTGCCGTAATCCAGGATCAGCTTGAACCGGAGAGTGAGGAGACTCTTTTGGAGCATCAACTATGATTGGAGGGTTACCCGTCTCCGTTTCAGGTGGAATTTCCATTTCATTTATAGGCAAAGAATTAGGATAATCATTACATGGCACGGGTGTCTCTGATGTAGGGCCTTGATTGTCAACATCTTTCGTATAGAAAGAAAAAAGTGTCTTCATTCGCTTTTTGGAATGATGATCAGACATCCTATATTCAACTAATAAACCAACAAACACAAATTATTAAACAATGAAGAAAGGCAAAACACAATCTCTGTAACAAAGATACCAACCAGCCTGCATCATTTAAATAAATATAGTAATCTCATAGACTTTACCCTAAGATATAATCTCTGAGCCAAATCATACACAAAACAGCATGCCAATTTCACAATTGCAACCCTTTATGAACCGAAATCCACTCTATTAATTTCGATTAAACTGAACACCAATATGAAAGGACGCTCCTAATATGAATCACAATAAACAATCGAATAACTGATTTTACCACAAACATAACCCTAAAAAATCCAGATACTGAAAATTAAGTTAAATTAATCCATGAACTGGTAAACAATAGAAAGGCGTTTCATAGATCTAATGAAGGAAACAAAAGATGTTGAGCGAACTGACATGTAATCGATCCGGAGCGAATCCAACTCGGCGCGGCTCCAACGACGCTCGAAGCAGCTCAACTGCGAAAGCAATGTTGAAGATAACGACGAGTCACACGACATTTTTTTTTACCGGGCTATTTTGTTTTTACTAACGTGGGCTTGAAACTTTTACCGGGCTATAGCTGGGCAAGCTCCCATGTAAGTCCGCCACTGTTCAAAACTATTTGACACCATGAAATGCATAATACATGTGTACGTGATCAATGAGAAATGCCCAGGAGGGGAGTAACCCCTCGAAACACCTCTTATCTATCTTTTATCCTTAATTACTCACCACATAGGATCTAGGCACACACCCTTATACATTTTTGGTTTAGAATAGTTGAACGGAGACAAAATCTTATATAGTTCATGTGCTTGGCTTGCTCCTTTGGGTTCGACCCGATACTTTACCGGTTATTATAAATTCTTTTGACTATACGACGATCCTCTTCATCGACAAATCGAGAGGGTAAAAATAGACTTGGCATTATCTATGATCAGAGGCTTAAGTGCTCCAGTTGTTGCTCCTCCAGTTGATTCAGGGCCTTCTGTCTCTCGTGCCGCCTCCCCCTTGCCTTCCAGACCTTCCACGAGACCCGAGGAGGCGGGCACGCCATTCATCGATGCCATGGAGGAGGTTGATGGAGCCACTACTAGAGAGGCCACTCTGGGAGGCGATGATGCTACATCTTAAGCTTGTGCTACATTTTGATCACACTTGTATTGTTGCTTTGTTGCATTGGATCATGTTTTTGGATGTTAAGTCGCCTTTTGGTGCAATTTTGAATGATGTATGCTATTTTGATGATGTACTCTTGACTTGTCTTAGGTTGTATATTTAAACTCTTATGATATTGAAGGTGTTTTACCATTTATGCTTGTGAGCTCTACAAGATATATATACATGTTCTTCTCATGCCGAATTCACTTTCCTTGTTTACATTTGTAACTAAAACACTATTTCTCATTCCCAAGAGTTAAATCATTGGATTTCATCAACCCATTCTTCAAACAAGGGGAGTTCCTATGCGCCTTTGCCTTTATTTATCATTCTTCATGTCGAACCCAAGGGAGCTGGTGTTGTTGAAGTTGTAACTGTAAACAATTAAAGAAGGGGATTTTGAGCAGTTGTGAGTGCAAAAGAGAAAAAACAACAAAGAAGAATTCGATCGGAGAGAATATTCAGCGTAGAGTTTCTATTGTGACATGTTTATCATAGATATCTAATGATCAAATCTTATGTTTGTAAGTGTGGAATTCCGACAAAGGTAATATCTTAAAGTATCCCGACAAAGGTGATACACCAAAATCTAACCCGACAAAGGTGTTAGACTTCTAGTTCTTTCCTAAACACAATAATTCGACAAAGGTATTATTAGGCCTAGATGTTACGATCTACCTTTACGACAAAGTTACCAGTAGATATTAACGATAAGAATTAATTGTTTGATTAAGCTTTGCGACAAAGCTTCCACTTAACCTCACAAATTAATTCATGGGATAAGCACAAGAATAAGGGAAACATAAAATTGCATTAAGAACAGAATCTCAAAACATAGTCATAATATGTGAAACCCTAAACTGAATTAAGAGTTTAGCTACACATAACGGAAGTAAAACACGTAATGAGTAGTAAGAAAATCTCTTCTCTCGTCGAAAGCTTCGCCTTCTCCTCCAGAGCCGTCTAGAATGATGGAATGATGGAAACCCTAACCCAAACATCTTATTTATAGCAAAAATTAGGTTTCCAAGTCTAATTTTTTGGCTGGACTTCCAAATCTTGGTTTTGCTGACGTAGGTCGCGGACTGTGTGCATATTTGCTCCGCGGACTGTGTACATGTTACTATCCACGGACACTATTTATAAAATGGCCTGCGTCCGCGGTTCTCTCTGGTTCTGCGTGCCAGTTCTGACTTCGACTCTAGATTTGACTTTCTTAATGACCTCGGTGCTCTCGGTGTGAACTACAGAGTTGTAGGGAATTGAGTCAGCTACGCAGCGGCATGTAGATCATATTATTCTGATCAATAGTCGATTCCCAGCACTCCGTCGAACGCCCGAAGGTCTGATCTGCCACAGTGGTGTTCTTGGCATCAAATGCCGTCTTTTATGCGCGTTTCCTGCTAGAGCTTTCGAAACACCTGAAATGTAAAACCATACTAAAAAGTAAATGCTCGCATATAAAATTGTTGAAATAATTGGGATTAGTTTATTCGACGAGTCGTATAATTACGACTCATCACTCCACCTGGGGATAAATTCATGATCGTGCCTCCAGCTGCGGCATCAAGTAGCATCCTATCAAGTGGTCTCAACCCATCTAGCAAGTACTCGATTAGAAGCTTCTCAGACACTCCTAGGTTGCAGCAGCTCAGCTCTACAGCATTAAACATCTCCAGATAGTCATACATGGACTCGTTATGCCCCTGCCTGATATCTTGCAGCTGTTTACGAACCTGTCCTGCCTTAGCTGCTGTGTAGTATTTGTCGAGAAAATTTTTCTACATCTGGTCCCATGTCCTGATGCTACCTGATGGAAGAGACAGAAACCAAGATCTAGGCATGTCAGTTAAAGAAAAGTGGAACGCTTTGAGTTTAAAGTTATCCACTGTGACTCTATAAGGTCGGTGAGTCTGGTTGATGCCATGAAAATCCTGTAGATGCCTGGTAGCTGATTCTCCTTGCCTACCTGAAAACTTCGGCAGATGGTGTACTACTCCAGTCTTGATCTCGATATCCTGCATTTCTGGCCCCTCATTGATGCACCGAGGTATATTCTGAAAATTAGGGGCAGACATCTCCTTCATCTTAGGTTGATACTGCTCTATTTGATCATCATCACCTTCGCCGATCTGGCTACCTGTGCGAGACATAGCAAACCAAGTAGTAAAGCACAAAAACTAAATAAAAGAAATAAATAAAATAAAAGGAAAGAAAGAAACAACTTCACCGAAGCGCAGCCCCCTGGCAACGGTGCCAAAATTTGACGCGCGTCGTCTAACAAGTCAAACTTAATTTTATATCTTCTGGAACTACTAGCAAGCAGTAAGCATGGTCGAACCCAAGAGAGCTGGTTTGTTGAAGCTGTAACTGTAAACAAATAAAGAAAAGGGGGTTTTTAGCAGTGTGAGTGCAAAAGAGGCAAAACGCGAGGAAGATTTCAATCAGAGAGAATATTCAGCTTAGGGTTTTTATTGTGACACATTTATCATTGACTGCTAAAAATCAAATCTCAAGTTTCTAAGTGTGGTTATTCCGACAAAGGTAATTGACAGGCCGTCGTTGTGACCTGCAAATTTACAATTTATATTTTCCACTACTCGTGGCTTACTAAAAGATTAGCAAAGCGGTAAGTAGGGGTCGAACCCAAGGGAGTATGGTTGGAACTAGTTGTTCTTTGAAAAAGAAAGAAAATAAAGACAATTGGGGTCTTGTTGAGGTTTTAGTGCTGGAAAGTAAAGTGCGTAGAGTAAATGACTGAAAAGTAAAGGTGCGGAAAAGTAAAGACTTGGAGGACCAAGTCTAAGACAATAAGTAAATGTGCGAGAAATGTAAAGTGCTTGAAGGACCAAGTCTTAGACGATAAGTAAATGTGCGAGTAAGTAAAGTGCTGAAATTAAGGACAATAAGTAAAGTGCGAGGATGAAAATTGAAAGGAAACTTTGTGAGAGAAATATTCAGTCTAGGGTCTCAACTTGTGATACTTCCATCATAGACTTCTCATGATCTCTTTTACATTTCTATGTGTGATTATCCCGACAAAGGTGATAACCCAAATACCCCGACAAAGGTGGTATTCCACACTCTCAACTTGTCAAGGTGTCATGTGGTTGCCCCGACAAAGGTGACTTCCCTAGTACCCCGACAAAGGTGGTACTCCACAACAAGCTTGACAAGCTTAGAGCTTCTAGTCCTCTACTAGAACGAACAACCCGGCAAAGGTGTTGCTCAAACTAGGTGTCACTATCTACCTTTGCCGCAAAGCATCCAGTAAATATTGACTATAGGGATCATTTAGCTCGGCTAAGCTTTGTGGCAAAACATCCACTTAGCCTTGCCGAATGATCCTTGAAATGAAATTGAGGACTAGAGAAATGTAAAAGGCATTAAGAACTCAAGTCTCAAGAAGTCGGCACAAGGATTGAAACCCTATACCGAATATGAGCTTAGCTACTAGTATCCATTGAAGGGAATACCATAGCTTGAGAAAACAAAGATTTTGGAATGAAACAAGTGCAAGTAAGTAAATGCAAAATGTAACAAGATCAAGTAGAGAGAAGTTGGAGCTTTATTCAAATGCAAGTGCTACAAGCTTTAAGTAACAAAGGATCAAAACTAGAGAGATTTCATGTATTGATGTCTCCTTGATTCAAGAGGAGTGCTCCTCTATTTATAGGGCAAGGGATTGGCGGCTACTTCATGGAGAAGGAAAGCTCTCATTGGCCAGCCGTTTTTAAGCTTGCTGGTGCTAAGTGTCAAGCTTTTAGGGGCTTCCTTCATCCTTAAGCTAGCCGCAATTAAGCTAGTTGGTGCCAAGTGGTAAGTGTTGGAGCTTTCCTCTTCACAAGGGTTAGCCGCAATTTGACCTAGGTGCTTTGCTTGGGAGGCGAGATCATCCGAGTCTTTGGATATTTAGAACAACTTGGTCGAGCCAAATTTGTCAGTTTCGCCTGTTTGGTCGAGCGACTTGATTTCGGTGTCTATGCGCGCGGGGCCTTTACTTTGGAATTGGGCCAATCTGCCAATCTGCTCGGGCGTTTTGTCTGGGAAGCGAGATTGTCCGAGTTGTTGGGCATTCCAAACATCTTGGTCGAGCCATATTTTCCAGATTCATCCGTCGGGTCGAGCGACTTGGTTTGGGTGCCTATGCGCGCCGGGCCTTTGCCTTGGAATTGAGCTAACTGCGAATCTGCTCGGGCGTTTTACTTGGTTTTCCGACATTGTCCACTTTATTTTCCATTTTAAACACTTTGGTCGAGGCGGAATTGTCAGAACAGATGGTTTGCTCGGGCAACTTGAATTTGGACTCGAACAGCTCGGCAGGCGCGCTGGACGCTGGGCGCTGGCTGGGTTTCTCGGGCTTTGGCTCGCCAGAAATTGCGAGCGATCCTTCTTAGCGTTAAATCCCCATTTTAAGCTCGTTTCTACTTTACTTCTCAACGTTACCTGAAACACAAAACAACCTCAACAAGTACATGTTCAAGAGACTAAGTGTTTAATTTGGTGGGTTTAACTGATATAATGAGTCATACAAATACACCCCATCAGTAATATCCTAAAGTATCCCGGCAAAGGTGATACACCACAATCTAACCCGGCAAAGGTGTTAGACTTCTAGTTCTTTCCTAAACACAATAATCCGACAAAGGTATTATTAAGTCTAGGTGTTACGATCTACCTTTACGGCAAAGGCCCATCCACTGATCATTGTCTAAATTAAACTATATCGTTGAACGCCGCCCATCAACGGATTATAAACCATTCCAATCATTAAGCTTGGGGTTTTTCAGATAATAGACATCAACTTTCCTATTAATTCATGTACTACCAGCGTAGCTACCATGACCTAATATCAATTTCATGCAATCTGGTTAACTACCTCAGACCCATCCATCTTTTGGTTATTAACCTAAATACGTGCTAGCATGCAAATAGCCCTTTCAAAGTAAAACTTGCAACACCGATAAAAATAAGCACAATTAAATTGAATACTCGAATTGCAATAATGAAAAGCATATCTATTGATCACATGAAGAGTTGGGTACAAGGCACAGGATCTGTAGGATCCCAGAATAAAAGAGACTACTCACTACTCATGGTAAGACAACCAAGAATAATGTAGTTGAGAAAGCAAGGACGAGGAAATCGGGTTGACGAATTAGCTCGACGACTCTTGAATCTCCGATGACGAGCCTAGTCTGAAAACTCTCTCAAATCTAGTCTGTATTTATCAAGCTTGAATTGCCTGATTAAAATAATTTATTTTTGGAAATACTTTGACACCCGTGACAGTTGGGAGAGTCACGGGCTATCATAGAACTTTGTTAAATTAGTGCAGTCTCGCTCATGTCATGTGACACCTAATATGCCCGTGAAAATGAGATGTGTCATGGGACCCCTGAAGTCACATACTCTTGCTTCGTTCTCATGACATACCTCTGCCCGTGATAGACATGAGGTGTCACGTGAACTGGACCCAAAATTACCTCTTTTGGCTAATTTCTTCGTCTTTTTGCTTATTCGAGCTTAGACCGAGTCCATGAGTTATCCAACTTGAAACGCTAGAAAAAACCATCAAATAACACTAAAATGGAGGGGGATAATCGAACCAATCCATCATTAAGTGGTGCGATTAATTGGTCAAGAATTCAACCGATAAAGAAAATTCGCACTCTCTACATCACCTTGCAACCTGGATTCCTACTTACGCCAAGTTCATAAAAAACATTCTTAAAGGCAATAGGAAAATCATAGAATTAAAGACGGTGGCCCTGAGTGAGGCGTGTAGCGCAACTATGTTGCAGCCCATGCCTTCCAAGCTTAAAGATTCAGGGGTTTTTCTATCCCTTGTGATATCGGTGGTATTACTATACTTTCATGCTTTGTGTGATCTAGGAGCTAGTGTGTCTATCATGCCATATTCTTTGTATACTAAGCTGAATTTGGGTGATCTTAGTCCTACCAATGTCACTATTCGCCTTGCGGATTGTTCCTCTAGACTCCCGAGAGGCATTCTAAGGGATGTTCCCGTCAAGGTATTCTAAATATCCCGATCACTCTTGGTAGACCATTTATGTACACTACTAAGGTAGTCATTGACATGGATAGAGGTTCTATAGCATTGCGAGTAGGGAGAGAAAGAGTTGTTTTTCATTTACCCGACATGTGTAAGAGTCCTGTCACCCTTACTGATTGTGATGTTCTGGATTCTTGTGATGTTAATAACCCTATTATACTGAGCTCTGTTAAGTGTTTCAGAGTTGTACCTGGCTGCCCAATACTGATGGATATATGTGCATTGAGCACGGAAGGAGCAGCTGGAGCTGAACCTGAGAAAGTTGTCGGTTAAGATAAGGAACGTTGCATGGTACAACTGAAACCTCTACCTGTAAGTCTCAGGTATAAATTTCTTGGTCCCAATTCAACTTATCCGGTGATTGTGAATGCATCCTTGACTGATGTAGAGACTCAAAAACTGCTAGGTATCTTGAGACAGCACAAGAAAGCTCTAGGTTACTCCATTGATCATCTTACCGGGATAAGCTCAGATATATGCATGCACAAAATCCATTTAGAAGGCGATGCGAGGCCTACTAGAGAAGCATTGTTCTTTGAATCCTAAGCTGAATGATGTAGTGAAAAAGGAAATTTTGAAATTATTGGATGATTGCATTATTTACTCTATTGCTGACAGTGAGTGGGTTAGTCCTATGCATGTTGTCCCTAAAAAGGGAGGTTTCGCTGTTGTGCGCAATGAAAATAATGATCTGATTCCTACTCTTAATGTGACTAATTAGCGCATATGCATATACTATAAGAAGTTTAATAAGGCCACTCGTAAGGATCACTTTCCTTTGCCTTTTACTGATCAAATGTTAGAACGTCTTGCAAAGCATAACTTTTTCTACTATCTTGATGGTTATAGTGGATTTTTCCTAATTTCTACACACCCTCAAGGCCAGGAAAAGACTACATGTACTTACCCTTTTCGCACATTTTCTTATAGTCGTATGCCTTTCAGTCTTTATAATGCGCCTACCACTTTTCAGCGATGTATGATGGCCATTTTTTCTTATTTTATAGAAAAACCATAGAAGTGTTTATGGATGATTTTTCGGTGCATGGCTCTTCATTCGATACACGCCTCTCTTATATTACAACTAATCTTTATCGTTGAGTGGACACTAACCTAGTTTTGAACTGGGAGAAATGTCACTTTATGGTGCAAGAAGGCATAGTGTTCGGACATCTCGTATCAAACAGAGGCATCGAGGTCGATCGCGCAAAGGTGGAAGGTGGAGTGATTGAAAACTTACTGCCACCAAAAGACGAGAAAGGAATCAAGAGTTTTTGACGGCACGCAGGATTCTACTGACGCTTTATCAAAAACCTTTCGAAGACATCGAAGCCCCTCATTGATCTACTATACCTGGACGCTAAATTTAACTTTGATGATTCATGTTTTAATTCTTTTTATACGATGAAAACTTCTCTGACTTCTGCTCCTATAGTGCAGCCCCTAATTGGGTGCTGTCATTTGAACTAATGTGTGATGCTAGTGATTTTGACGTAGGCTCAGTCTTGAGGTAGCGCATTGACAAGAAGTTGCACGTGATCTATTGTTCAAGTAAAGTCTTAGCCGGCGGCGCAGCAAATTACACTACAATAGAGAAAAAAAATGCAGGCAATGGTTTATGCTTTCGAGAAGTTCAGGTAGTATTCCATCGGTTCGAAGACCAAAGTGTACACTGACCATGCTGTGATAAAGTATCTGTTGTCCAAGAAGGACTTAAAGCCTTGCTTGATTCAATGGGTGCTTCTTTTGTAAGAGTTCGACATTGAGATTAGAGACAAGAAGGGAGTAGAAAATCTTGTTATAGACCACCTTTCGCGTCTCGAGTTAGGAGAGCACAAACGCAAAGAGGACAGGCTCCCGATGACTGATTCTCAAGCAGGAGAGGACTGATGATAGTTGATGCATAAGCCGCGCCATGGTATGCGGATTTCGTTAATTACTTGGCATGCTGTATTATTCCTCCAGACACCTCACACAATCAGGAGAAGAAATTTTTATTCGGCGTAAAGAGGTACTTCTGGAATGATCCTTTCCTCTACAGATTATGTGCTGACGGTCTCCACAAGACTTGCGTGAGCGAGGACTAGATTAGACAGATCTTGGAACATTGCCACTCTTCGTTGTATGGTGGACACAGAGCTAGATAAAAAAATAGTTGCAAAGGTACTACATTCTGGATTTTTCTGGCCTATTTTGTTCAAAGATGCACACGAGTTCGTCAAAGCTTGTGATCAGTGTCAAAGGATGGGAAATATTTTAAAGCAGTAAGAGATGCTTCAGCAGAGTATTCCTGCAGTTGAGCAGTTCGATTTATGGGAATCAATTTCACGGGGTCATTTCCAACATCTTACGGGAACTAGTATATCTTGGTAGCAGTCGACTACGTTTCCAAGTAGGTTGAAGCAGTGACTGCCCCTACTTGCGACGCCAAGGTAGTTATGAGGATGTTTCAGAATGTTATATTCCCTCGATTTTGTGTACTCAGAACAGTGATCAGTAATGGAGGTTCTCACTTTAAGGAGAGAAATATGGAGACCTTATTAAAGAGTATGGGGTCTACCACAAGATTGGCACTCTGTATCACCATCAGACTAGTGGGTAGGTAGAGATCTCGAACAGGGAAATTAAAAGCATATTGGAATAGGCGGTCTCCAGCCACAAAAAGATTGGGTTTCCAAGCTAGATGACGCGCTATGGGCATACATGATTTCCTTTAAGACTCTGATCAGAAAGAGTCATTTCCGACTTGTTTACAGGAAGACTTGTCACTTTCCAGTCGAACTCGAGTACAAAGCATTGTGGGCTATCAGAAAACTCAACATGGACATGAAAACAGCCGGTGAAAAGCAACTGTTATAGCTTAATGAGCTCGATGAGATCAGATTAGACTCCTATGAGAATGCTCGTATCTATAAGGAGAGAACAAAAAAATGGCAGGACAAGAGAATAGTGCGCAGAGAAATTAATGAAGGCGAGGCGAGTTCTTCTCTACAACTCTTGCCTAAGATTATTTTCTGCGAAGCTGCGCACCAAATGGAGTGGTCTATAAAAAGTAGAAAGAGCATATCTTGATGGTCACGTGGAGCTCATTGTCGAAGGTAGAAAATCTTTATTAGTCAACGGGCAACGGCTCAAGCACTATGACGTGTTGAAGCACATGGCACCGCCTGACGGCATTACCGATGACTTACTTCTCGTGAAGGGATCTCAGGAAGGAACTTCCCAAAAACTCTTCTAGACCTATCTCTCAAGCCATGTCTCGCTAAGACGCTAAACTAGGCCTCCTTGGGGAGTATTCCGTACTGTAAGTATTAGCTATTCGCATTCTGCATTCACATTATTTGTGTTCTGTGTGATCGTTGTAGGAATTTAAGTGTGAAGTGAGCCGAGCATGAATTGAAAACTGAGGCTTAAAATGATGAAATTTCTATTGGGAATCAAGAGAGTCATGGCACTGATAAGTCAAGTTTTCAATTTTAGTATCCATTTTTCACTATAGCTTTGGTTCGTTTCCGATGATATCTTGATGTCATTTGACCTCTTTCCCTACATTTTAGGTAGAAAACAAGATCTTCTCAGTGTCAGAGCCTAAATACAAAAACTCGGGAAAAATCGAAGTTTAGAGCAAAAATATGGGCAAGGGAACTGCCAGCCAACCGGTTCAGAATTTCCCCTGAACCAGCCGGTCATGAGGAGAGCAGGCTTGGTAGCATTCTCGCAAAGCCAGTCGGTCGACTGGACTCACCAGCCGACCGGCTGGAGTAAGTCTTCAGATGGATCTACACTAGCTTCCATCGAGTCGAACTGATGGCCCCATTAGCCGACCGACTGGGATAAGTTCTCACGACGCTTGCCCAAGCACATTTTATGTCGATCGCTCATATGCTCAGCCGGTCGATTGGATGAACACTTCAGATCAAACTAAATTTACCCTGCGCCAGTCGACCGGCTAGATTCGAGCGCCAGGACCAGCCGACCGGCTGGACCTGCTACAATGTCGTTTTTCACCCGAGGCTATAAATAGAAAGAGGGGGTTTTGACCTAAGTGTGGAGGTTTTTAGGGAGAAGAAGACCAGAAAAGAGGCTCAACCAAGGTCATCAATCATCAAAAGATCCAACCAAGGAGAAGAAGAGAAGATCAAAAGGGAGTTCAAGGATTATTCATCCTCCTTCCTTTACAATTTTCCAATTTTCCATTCTCTTTTGTTGTATGCTATACACCCTACTCACACCATGTTGTCTTACATGATGTGTGAGTAGTGATCTTGTGTTTTGAGGGTGTTGTAACCCTCCTTGGTACTCTATGATCATGTATATACACTTGATTCAATAATATATGGTGTTAAATTCATTTTCACTATGCTCTTCATATATAACATGCTACTAAGTCTTTGATGAAATGCCCAAGAGACATGTTGATCCTAAAACTGACCTAGGTATCGAATGACCTTAGGAATGGTTTAGATGTAGTGAATATGATCATATCTAATGTTTATGAAGTGAACTAGTGCCCTAAGCCTATATCACTTATTACCTTAGGAAGACATTTCAAGGATAATAGTGCTATAGAGTGAACCAGTATCTTGATAAAGTGAGGTTCTAATTAAGAGAGCTTGGCTAAGAATAGATTCACATGAACATTGGTCTACCTTAGTCTAAACTAGGTTCCAAACTATTTGACATCTTGATTTACATAATTCTTATATACATGATCAATGGGAAATTGCCAAGGAGGGGAGTAACCCCTCGAAACACCTCTTATCTATCTTTTATCCTTGTTTACTCACCACATAGGATTTAGATACATACCCCTTTATATATTTTTGGTTTAGAATAGCCGAACGGAAACACAATCTTACATAGTGCATGTGCTTGGCTTGCTCCTTTGGGTTCGACCCGGTACTTCACTGGTCAATATAAATGTTTTGACTCACTACATTCGATCCTCTCTTTGTTGATACTATTTAGAGGTGAAAAAGAATAGTTCGTCAGGCACCCATGATATAATGGACGTGTCACGGCTGTCCAGCAGGCTTAACAGGTAGAAGAGTTCCAGGAGGGTCGTGACACTCGTGACATAATGGAAATGTCACGGGTGTCATGACAGCTCAATCTGGCAGAAAAATTCCATGGGGTCGTGCCGTCCGTGACACAATGAACATATCACGGTAGGTCTATTTCTCAAATTTTTTCGAGGGGGTCGTGACTATTGTGACATCTAAGGATATTGTAGCTGTCACGACAGGAACAAAATTATAAAAAAAAGACAGTCGACCTTCATCTCTGATCGACCGACCTCCGCCAACCCTAAGCTCAGTCTTCAGTCGCCCAAGCTGCATCCGACCACTTCCACTACCAATTGAACCACCCCGACCACCATAACACCACTCTACTACAGTCCCCTCCTCCATCTGACCTCGCCTTGGGAGGAGGTTTATTCTTTACTATCATTGTCGAGGCCAAAAGATGGGACCTCATCAAGCTCAAGAAGTCGGCGACTTCACTGCTGAACACCAAAAAGATGATGTACTGTAAGAAGTGGTAGCATAGAGATAACCTTCCTCATGCGGCGGAGAGGCGCCACATAGATAACCGAAAGAGGAAGCTTGATAGAGATCATAGCAGTGAGCCCACACCTGTTCCACAGGCCAAGCATTAGGGCTAGAAAACCCAAGTACCGTAGACAGCTGAGCATCAGCCTCCGGCCACCCAGCCAGCCCCCGATATAAGTTAGGGCGACCCCTGTCGCCATAGTATCAGTGAGAGACTCACCCAGATAGAGCGCACCCAGATCCAAATTGTTGCATCACAGGCACATCTCGCCTCTGCACATGCCTAGATTGTATCTGACATTTTGGACTTCCGTTATCAGGCCGGTAGAGCACAGCAGTGGGCAAAAGTGTCCCTTATTGCCTTTTTCCTACACCAGCACTTCTATGACTATGTCGCTCCGCTGTCCACTCAGTTTTCATCACCGTATCCCTCTAAGGCCGAGTTCACAATGGTTGTCGACCTTAGCCCTCCCCGCCATGACCACGAGGCCGGCCCCTTACAGACTGCTGATGATATGGGTACTGACACAGGTTTTGATGGCCTCGAGATGGTGCTGATGACGATGGTGTTGCCTAGCCCTCTTGGCTCCTCTCCACATGCCTTTTGATTTCTTTTGCCATCATTGGATTCTATTCTTTTGTTTATGATGGATCTTATCTACATGTTGACTTTTTGCCATGACTATTTTCACGTGTTACTCGATGCTTGACGATATGTTACTTATTGTATTTCATGCTCGCATCATTTATCTTCTCCTATCTCTGGCAATTTCATTGTTCTATACTCGTTTCTTGACGTGTAGCATTTTACGTGCGTTGGTCAAAAAAAATTTATAAGACCGGTAAGTAACGGATCGTCCAAGGAGCAAGTGTAAATTTAAGGCCACTATTTAATTTTGTTCTGATTTGTCCATTCTAGTTCCGAGTGGTTGGGGTTGTGGAGTTACTATCGCTAAGCAATCTAAAAGATCTAAACCACCTAAGGAATCTAGACAAAATGTCACTACCAAGGTTAAAGGTGTACTCTAGGGAACTATTTCACTCATATGTGTTTTTAGACTCCAAGAATTCAATTTCATGCAAGATACATGTCCTAGATGATTAGACTAAGACTCGTACATCTATCAAGTCAAACTCCACCCCTCTGTTCCTTATCAGATTTTATGAAGATATACCTTATACAAGCGAGTCTCAATGTTGACTCACGTCCTACTCATATCTCTCGAGTACCAACCCTCGTTGCATATTTGATCTTATGAGGAGGTGAAGCTCTATCCTATCTCAATGCTAGGATGGGTCACCCTCGTGAACACCACCTAGCAAGGGTGATTTACTTTCTTTCAAGAACCTTTGGCGTCCACCCCTCGGTTACTTAGCCTAGGGTTCCTTATTGACTCGCTATCTAGATGCTTTGGCTTCCACCCCTTGGTTACTTGACCAAAGAATCATAGAAATTCATCACCTACGAATTTCCTCAACCACCTAGGTGCTTAACTCGAGTCATATGTCAAAAATACACACTTAGGCATTTCCTCAAATACCTAGAGTATTTAATGAAAGTAACTCACAATCATCCAAAACATGTTATCTAGCATTTATTCATAATAGATGACGAGTCATTACACATGTGAGGTCCATAGGACCCAAGAATACCGAGGACTACTCACGAATCATGTTCGTAGACAAACACAAATGTATGAGTGCACAAAAGATGAAAATACAAGGAAGGAATAAACCAATCTAGTGTAGATGATCTTCTTCAACCATGGTATCTTCAATCTTTAATGGATGATCCTCCCTTTGAAGCCTTGGTTTTTTCTCTCTAGAAATGGGGTCTCAAAACCCTCTCTAAAATCTACACTCGGGGGTCCTCCGTTTTGGGTTCTTCTTGGGCTCTCTATTTATAGCACATGGAGAAAATGTCTGATTTTTAAGCAGGATCAAGACGCTCCAGACAGCAGGCATTTTGGACTATTCTGGCACTTTCTCAGTCTGGCTCGAGACACTCGAGACATCAGACGTTTTGGGCTGTTCTGGCACTTTTGTCTCATGTAGCTCTGCTTCCTTCATTTTGGCTCCGATTCTCCCAACTATGCTCAATTACAATCTTCGAGGGCTCCAAGTGAGATGGAATGTAATTTAGTACCTATAAGACCAATGAGAGGTTAAATGGCATCAAAAGCATAGGAAAACGAATCAAAACATCTATTAAAAGTAGAGGAATATAAGTCAACAATTTGACTTATCATTTATATATCCACCGTTTCTCTTTGATTATCGATGCTAACCTATCACTTGTGAAGCTACGCGTTCCCATTTTATATACCAGCTCATAAGTCGATTTACACTCCTCGGGCATCTCTTAATCACTATGGATATCAAGTCATCGACACACGAGGGAAGTTCCTATGCGTTATTCTTCTCTCTTTTTTATTTGCTTAGGGACAAAGCTCATTTTTATATGTGGAGTGGGTAGCGCATAGTCACACACATCACACGTCACTTACATTCTACATATTTTACGTCACATGTTAGATTCAAGACATTCACTCACGCACATGCTCAACTGTCTAAGAATTGCGATTGAAATCCTCGTTTTCTATGGACCTCCTCTACTGATTGTCATCCTATTGGATTGAGGAGTCTAGGACTTGAAATAGTTTTTGTGCGTGTATTCTCTCGTGTCATTATCATTGCTAGTTTTTTCCTATCACATGTTCTACGTATTTCTTGAAGCATGTTAAAGAGTTGATATTAGCAGGCACCAGCACAAAAAACTGGAATTGCATTTCTTTTTCAAGGTGACTTTAGTACTGGTTTATGTTTTCTTTACATGTTGTGATTTGCACGCATCCGCGTCTATTCGTACACTATGTCAAGATTCAAGTGTGGAGTTAGAAAAAGTCTAAAGAAAGCAAAAAATAGGCACAAATCAAGAACAAAGTTTTGAAAAATCAAAAGAGGGTGAAAATTGAGCTCAAGCAAGGTTGTTTTTGAAAAATTAAAGTTCAAAAAAAAAAGTAGTACCAAAGGCAAAGTGAGAAAAGTCACCCATTTTGTATGAAAATTGAGAAAAAAACAGTGAAATTTCTGCCCCTTTTGCTTGAGGTAGTGTATTACATGCAACAAAGTCTCTCAGTCTTGTGGACCGTTTGGGTGCTCTGTTGCTCCTTTTGGTGGCCTGATGAGAGCTGGGCAGTGTGGGGTCTAAATTATGCTCTGGTAATTCTCTAATTCCTGTAACATTGTCTCCCAATTTTCTAGATCAATTGAACTTAGAGCCTCTATGGTTATATGTTTGGTTGTTGGAGGATTCAAAATTAAATGAGTAAGGCGACATAGTGAAACTTATCTCCTGTTCGAATGTCAAAAAATAGAGATGCAGCTTTTTGTAAAATTCCGATTTGTGTATATGATGAGGTCAATACACAGCATTGATGTTTAGTGAGAAGGACACGCGCTCGCGCGTGGGTCTAGCTTTCTCTTCTCTTCTCGTGTAGTCCGTCGATTCTGGGAGCTTCGCCTGTGGGGGACTAAGGCGGAAAATCTATAGCTGTGAGTTTCGTTTTGGCTTCGTCGAGAGTTCCAGACAGCTCAGATCCAGACGGTTGTACTCCGGCTCAGCCCCAGATCCAGCTGGTTTTCCTCGGCGCTCAGTTCCAGTCGGTGTGCTCCGACTTAGATTCAGTTACAGACGGGTTGCTCGGCGTTTTCAGATCCAGCCAGCGGTTCAGTCCAGCCGGTGTTTTCAGTTCCGGTCGTTTGCGCAACTCTGGTCCGGCTCAATCGGGATCCTGTGCTCAGATCCGATAGTTCTCTTCTCGTTTTGTCATTTGGTCTTTTCGTTGATGATCTTGGAGCAGGGAGAAGGTTTTTACTCCGTTCGCAGGAAGGCGAGAGTGGGAAGGGATGGGCAGTTCCTCTTGTTGAGGAAGAATCTTTATAGTGTCTTCATTGATAATATTCCGGGTGACAAAGACACCGGTTGGCTTCGGAAGATGTTCGATTCCGTTGGGAAAACTCTAGACGTATTCATCCCATTCAAGGAGAGGAAAGTGACAAAATCTAGATTTGGGTTCTCCAGATTCAAAGAGATGGAGGAGGCTCAAGCGGCTATCAGCAGGTGGGATGGACATAAGTTTGGAAGTTGCAGATTAGTTGTTAAGCTAGCGGATCATGGTGGTAAACCCAGGAAATCCCTGGAAGTGTCAGGGGAAGGCCAGCTAGGGAGATCGTCGGAGGCGAAATCAGTTCTCGAATGATGGCGCAGTTGTTCCTAAGGATGCCTGTTATCTGTCCTCTGAAAAGAAAAGAAAGGTTGCTCTGGAAGTGATCCCAAAGAACGAGGAATGGCTTCTAAGGAGCGCTGTTGCAGAGTTGAAAGTCTTAATTCCTTCCAGTCAGCTCGAGGAGGAATTGAAGCTCGATGGAATAAAGCTTCACAAGATCTTTCCTTTTGGGGGGAAGAAGGTGCTAATCCATTTTATCTCTTTGGATGATTGACAAGATGCTCGTCGTCAGAGCAAATGTGCAAATAAATTTATAAGTGTCCGCTACTCGCGACTACACTACTGGGTAGTAAGTGGTAAGTAGGGGTCGAACCCAAAGGAATTAGGGGGATAGTCGTTCTTTAAGGAATTTGTACAGCGAGGGAGCGTGTTTAGGTTGGTTGGTTGGTTTTAAAGCTACCAGCTAAGTGATTGATTGGTTGGTTGATTGGTTTTAGTATTGGAAAGTAACTGATAATTATTACAATTAAAAGAAAGCGTTCGGTTTCAAGGGCCTTGTATTATATCCTGTTTATCATTGACCTTTAGTGAATCTTCTAAGTATTCAAACGTGTATCAAGGCCTTTTCCGGCGCTCGATTTGCCACACTGTCTAGTCTTTTGCAAAAGTGTTCGAAAGTGAATCAAGGCCATTTCAAGCACTCGACTTGCAACACTGTCTAATCTTTTGCAAAAAAACGTAAAGCCCTTGTTCTACTTAGACTAGCACCCCATTTCAAGGTATACTAGCCTGTGTGCATCCATTTTGGGTTGTCTTTTCCGATTTACCCAAAATGGTGTTTGAGAGAGATCAAACTCCTCAGATAAGCTTTGCCATTTCAAGCATCCACTTACCCGAGTATGTTTACGAACTTCCACAGAAGAGCTTTGCCATTTCAAGCATCCACTCAACCATGGACGTTCTGATCTAATATATGGCACATAGAACAAGTTTTGAATACAAAGACGAGACACTAAATTAATAGTCTAAAACATTTTATAATACAAGTTCACCCTTTCTACCGGACGACTAGTTTAGCTACTATTTATCGCGCTAAACATTATAACTAAGGAACTAGAAATTAAAGACGGAAAATAAATATTAAAAACTTACTACCGTTGAAGCGCCAAGGGAGCAATCTTTATTTCCAAAGCCAAACTTTACAAAACTTAGAGAGATAAGTGAAATTTTGATTTGAGGATGATTTACAAATGAGATGGATGGGTTGTATTTATAGGCTAAGGGAGGAGAGATGGGTGGTGGAGATGAGGGGCAAGTGTCTTTGATCCAATGGAGGAGGAGGAGGAGCAAGGAGGAGCCGCCACATGGGGGAGGAGGAAAGCCGCCGGTCAAGGGAGGAGGACCCGCCGGTTGCAGGTCACCATGAAGGGAGGAGCTCCTCCCTTGGCCACCTCCAAGCAAGGTGGCCGGTCACCAAGTCCATGAGTGCATTTGATAGTTGATTTGGAATGCCCAAGTGATTTTAAGACTAATGGTCGAGCCAGAATATCCAAATTCCATGGTTTGGTAGAGCAATTTGGTCTTGGTGCCTATGCGCGAGGCTTTTGCTTTGGACTTGGGCCAACTGCTAATCGGCTCGGGCGTTTTGTCTGGGAAGCGAGATTGTCCGAGTTGTTGGGCATTCCAAACATCTTAGTCGAGCCAGATTTTCCAGATGCATCCGTCGGGTCGAGCGACTTGGTTTGGGTGCCTATGCGTGCCGGGCCTTTACCTTGGAATTGAGCTAACTGCCAATCTGCTCGAGCATTCTCCTTGGTTTTCCGACATCTTCCACCTTATTTTCCATTTTAAACACTTTGGTCGAGGCGGAATTGTCAGATCAGATGGTTTGCTCGGGCACCTTGAATTTGGACTCGAATAGCTCGGCAGGCGCGCTGGACGCTGGGCGCTGGACGGCGGGCGCGATCTGGGTTTCTCGGTCTTTGGCTGGCCCGAAATTGCAAGCGATCCTTTTTAGCGTAAAACTCCTCTCCTTAGCGTGTTTTCTCTCTAAGCTCTGAAATACCCTGTAGAAATATATCGGAACTAACAAGCAAAAGTTAAATAGACCAACAGTCTAATTAAGGGGGTTTTACTGTGTTTTTGATTCGTATAATTATGGTCCATCAATGATCTGGAGTTTTGCCTCTCAGGAAGTTTTGCTTCCATAAGTAGAAGATTCTCAAGTTGCCTTAGATGGAAAGAAGAGGTCCCTTCTAGGCTTAGGTCTGTGTGGTTGAGTATCATTAGGCTTCCTTTCAAAGCTTGGAGTGAGGATAATTTCAGAAGATTGTTGAACCTTTCGGCTATTTTTTGAAGACAGAACTTAGGGATTTTCAGGAATCTGGGTTTGAGAGGGCGAGAGTGTTGGTGGAAAAGAAAAGGTTGGATAGAATCTTTGAGGTCTTTGAAGCTGTGGTAGGAGGCAAGGTTGTGGAAACTGTGATTTTTGAAGAATGCTTTTTTAATGGGAGGGAAACGGAGTGGAGGGTGGAGGAGAAGCCATTTGAAGGAAAGGAAGATTCTCTTAGCTGCTCTTCCAACGAAGGACAGTCCTGCAGAGGGCGGTTCCAGTGCGAGGCAAAGCAGAATGGAGATCGTGATAGGGTGTCAAAACAAGGTGGATGCCGAATCGGGGTGTTTGAGGATTTGAGTCGTCGGGTTTCTAGTGAGGCCAAGCCTGTCTCCCCAGGGTTTGAGAATCATGGCAGTTTGGAGTCTGTCCAAGTGGTGCCTGATTCTCCTATTGGGATGGAGGAGTCATGCGAGTCATCCAGGGCTCGGTCAGAAGGTATTGATAAGGAAGTTAGGAAGACGTCTCCTGTCAGGGAAGTGCCAGAGTGTAGCTGGGATGCTACGTTGAATTCTTTTCTGCAGCTTAAAGGAAAAGGGAGAGTGGGGATGGAGGATAAAAAGCAGATGGGATCAGGCTTATGCTTGCCTGATCTTGGGGTTGAGGGTCAGGGCAGTGAGCACGCTCTTGTAAAGTGTGTTGACTCGGGTCTTCGGGCCCAGGCAGTGGTCGCGTCAGATGACACCATCTCTCTGGATGAGGTGTATGCTAGGCGGTTCGATAATATGGAGAGGGCGTCGAAGAGGATGGTTAATCAGGAAAAAGAGATGATTCAGATTTTCGTGAACCTTATTAATGAAAGAAGGTAAGTAGAAATGTCCAGTGGAGGAGGCCGGAGTGATAGTGGTAGTCTTAGTGGCTTGGCGGGCGCAGTTCCGAGTCCCTTAGTGCCCTTTCTCAGTCGTGCCTTTTCAGAGTTGCTTCAAAGAGGTGAGGGTGTATTGCTTGCTATCTAGGCGAGGAGTGTAGAGTGGTGTTAGCCCCTCTCGTTCTTGTTCAGTGTAGGTAGAGGAGGCCTGTTCTGGGGAGCCTCAAGCTTAGTGTTTCGTGTTGCCGGTTTTGGTGTTTAGAGCTTTTTGTTTTTGGGGTGCTTTTCTGTTTTCCAGTGTTTGGTTTTCAGTGTTGCTTAGTGTTTCTTTAGTGTTTGGCCTTTGTGTCTCAGTGTATCTTTTTTCGGTGGTGAAAATCCACTTATGAATCAAAAAAAAAACATCTAGCTTGCCTATTTACACGTTTGCTACAATTTCATGTGATGGATATTTTCTTCGCCACGCGGCTTGTCTTTTATTTGACTTGCGTTATATAAGTTGTGAATATACAACTGCAACTGCAAGTACAATGTTCGGAAATCTCGCATCTCAGTTGTTGGCGGTGTAAGTCCTCAATGATTTCTTCAAACCTTGCAGGTGTGTCCGGTTTGGGATATACTGGTGGAATTGAGTGTTGAATTTCAAAATTATGTTCAAACTGATTAATGAATTAAGCCGAAATGGCTTTATTACATACAGCTCTTCACTTCATGGAGACTATTATTTATCAAACTCAGTTTTTGTTGTCACCTATTGGCTCCCGGTCTGATATCATATATGTACGTTGTATTATTTTTCTCATTGTATCTGAAAGTAATGAGTTTGTAATTCTGTGTTGTCTAAATTAGTCACAGGCAAAGAAACTAGAAGGCAGCTGTGAGTTGATTTTGCTGAAAATGATAAAGACATTGACCGGAATCGGGAGCAGTTAAAGCTTTGAAGCCCCTGTTGATTTTGTCTAGATCTTGCTTAACTTCATTAGGTGGAAACCATGGTTCCATTGGGTATGCTTTAAATTTGATGCAATGAAATTGTCATTGCTTATATGATCCTTGTTGTTCCAATGCTCTTCTGAAACAGATGTATCTTCATAACATTGAGAGGCTAGAGATGATTCAGCAGTCTGCTCAGCACTATCAGTTTCTCCATCCCTGCTTGATTTAGAAATTGTTGGCTTGTAACTTGTAAGTGTTCTTTTGATAATGCTCAATATAGTTTGAGCCTAATTTTAATTGCAATGTGTACGTTAAGTATCTTATAAGCTTAGAGAAAAGTAACAGAAGCTTTATCTTTACTTAACTTGGGAGTTATTTGTGTACGATAAGATTGTTAATGGCAAAATTGTACTTGTATCGTCACTATCTGTTTCAGACTCCGGTTCCTGTGAGAAGTGTCATTTTGATGAGAAATGAGAACTAATCTCATCCATTCATCTTTGTTAATCAATGTCTAGGATTAGATAAAATTAATTTCAAATCACGACTAATTAGAAGTTTAATATACGAATTAGGGGTAGTTTAGTCCAAAGATGTTGATTTGATTTCTCCGATCAGTCGACCTACGACAACCCCGTCCGACGTTGCGATGCCAATCGTTGTCGATGTCGTCATCCTCGCAGCCAATCGATCAGCCAACCCTGTCCGACGTAACCCTGCCGTCTGAAACCAGTCCGATCCGATTTTCAGGAAAGATGACGGTGCCGCGCGCTCTACGCTCACATTAAGTGAGCCGCGCCCGAAGAAGACATTACATGTTAATGTCTTCTTTGGGCGCAGCTCACTTAATGTCAGCGTGGAGCGCGCGGATCAATGTGTAAATGCTACGAATTATCCTTTGAAAAAGTACGAATTTGGTATATAATTACTACAAATTATCCTTTGAAAATGTACGAATTTTGTATATAATTACTACGAAAATACATAATTCGTAGCTTTCAAAGGATAATGCGTAGCATTTACGTAATTCGTAGCTTTTCAAAGGATAATGCGTAGCATTTACATAATTCGTAGCTTTTCAAAGGATAATGCGTAGCATTTACACAGTGATACGCGCGTTCAAATATACATAATTCGTAGCTTTTCAAAGGATAATGCGTAGCATTTACACAGTGATCCGCGCGCTCCACCCTCACATTAAGTGAGCCGCGCCCAAAGGAGACATTAACAGGTTAATGTAAAGGCTGGGCGCGGCGTTAATGTGAAGGCTGAGCGCGCGGCATGTACGATTACTTTTCATCTGTCGACTAAACGCAAACGTCGACTGCTGTCGATTGTGAAGGTGAAGACCGGCGATGACGATTGTGACACCTCTGATTGTGGCCATCACTTCGTCGTCCTCTTTCGCATCTGAACGGCGACTCAGCCGAACGCCGAACGCCAGAGATTGATTAACCATTAGGTTTAACCAATTACTAATTTACCCTTTTATCGTAATTAAAACGCGATTGTGCGAATAAGTTAGCGTTGATTAACAGCCGTTAGATTATTAATCTAATGGTCATTAAGACTTCTCATTTCTCATGAAGCATGTCACTTCTCATGTGAAATTTATTCATATGTTTCAATATATTGTACCCTTGAAAACTATGTGCAAATAAATTCTATAAACAGCGCCAAGGGAAATGATAAATCAAGTTTCATTCTTGTGAACAAGCAAGATGGTCATCAGTTTATGGATAGGCCTTCTACACTTTTTTCTGCTGCTGGAAAGTTCTCCGAAGATGAAACTTTTGTTGAATTGATAAATGTTGTACAATAACAGTGACATCGTGTATGAAATATTGTGTTTTGGTTGAATAAAAAGTATTTTAAGATTTGAAAATGAGAAGGTGTATGTATGAAATGTATTTATAAATTTTGTGGTGTCTCTAGTGGAATCTCCAACTCCCTCCTCTCTAGCAGAATCTGCTCGCTCAATAGTGGCACCAGTGTAGCGCGAGCCCTCTGGGAGTGACGTGCCCGCCTCCCCTGCTCTAGGAGCTGGCGTGGTAGGCAAGGGGGAGGCGCTACGTGGAGCAGAGAACTCTGGGACAGCAGGAGGGATGAAAGGAGCGCTGGGGCCACTGATGAAGGACTGGACTGTAGATCTGAGCCACTCCCACTCTCGGCTGGCTCTCGCATCAGACTCTCGGACGAAGTCCTCGAGGCGAGTCAATCCACTCCTCAAATCAGCCACGCCGCCCTTCAGGTCATCAATATCAGAGGTGATCCTCTGTCGCCACTCAGCTGAATCATCGGCGACATGAGGGGGAATCTCGGCAGCGGGCTCCACTGGGGGAAGCTCCTCAGCTGCGGGAGGAAGCTCCTCATCTGCGGAAGGGGGAGGAGGAGGCGAGCCAGGAGGCGAGGGAGCGGGTGAGGGGGTGAGGTGGGCAAGGGAATAGAGCGGGTGTTGTTGCTTGAAGGCTCTCCTCCGCGCAGCAGCGGCGGTCACAAGCTCCTCCACATGAGGCGACGGGTCACTGCTCCATGTCCTGCCGTCCCGCTTGACCATATGCATATTCTTCATCAAGTCTAAGTCAAGCTTGCTCCTAGAAGGAGCCTCACAACCCTCGTGGCCAAAGGTGAAGTTACACCTTTGGGCTATCAATGTAATCAAGGAGCCACCTCCCATGCTCTTGTTCCTCGTACTCGGCTTTACAACGGCCTCAAACCGGTTTGCAAGAACCACTAGCCAATCAATGGCCTCCCCGCGATCCATGGCAACCATGAGGTCCATATCCGGGAAAGTAACCTTCCTAGCCTTCTCTGTCCTCGTATTAAAATCAATAGCAATGACGTGGTGCACAATCTTCCAAACCGGGTCAACGATCGCAGAAGAGTTATATGAAGACACGAACCACTCATTCCTACCGGATATCCTCTTCCAAAGCCTGGACTGGTCGTGCTCAGTGAATACCCGGGGCGATGCCGCAGGCTGTGGAAAGCCAAGCCACTCTCGGATCGTACTCTCCCTGATCCGGAAATCTCTACCCCCCAAAACAAACTTCCAATAATAAACTGAGGATCCATCCTCCCCCACTCTCTCCTTCACCGACTCAAACGAGCACAAGAACTCCTCAACTAATCTCTGGTAGGAGCCCGGATCATCACAAAATAGAAAAGGCAAACCATGTTGTGTGAGACGAGATTGTACCTCAATAGCTACCACTTCGTCGATGCTACGAAGCAAGCCCATGTCTAGGTACAATGTCGGGATGGCCTTCTTCCTCTTCGTAGTGATAGTGGTGTGACGAGTCCGGTGCTTCTCTTCCTTGAAGACCAAGGGGGCCGAGAACGGGTACGGGACCGGTATGGGCATCGGTCCCTCATAAGGCCCCTCATGAGGCTCAACCGGCACAATGGCCATGGAGGTAGGCGCAGCAGCAGGGCGCGGGGGTGCACTCGGTCTAGTAGGCACTGGCGCCTTCTTCTTCGGCGCCGGTTTCCTCGGTTGAGGCGGTTTCTTCTTTGGAGGCGCAGGGGAAACCGGCACGGCTTCAATCTCTTCTTCTGACCCCGAGACATGGTCGGCTAACGAGGTCCTCAATAACCTCCTCTTGCGGGTAACTAGAGGTCTATCCTCCTCGCCCTCTAGTGTGAAGTCGTCAATTTGCTCATCGAGCGAGGGCTCGTGAGCGATCTCTTTTCCCTTTGCTTTCGAACTGGACAATGCACTGGCACGACCCATAGTGCACTTGAAATGGAAGACCAAGTCAATCTGAGCAAAAACTCACAAATAGGCACTGAACTCTGATCGAGTCGATCGACTGGGGTGAGACTTGTGGCTCAGTCGATCGACTGGGAGGGGAAAATCTGTCGGGCTTAGGGCGAAATCGGGGGTTTTCCGGTGGGCTTTGGGCGGTCGAATTGATGCTAGGGGATTGCAGGCGGACTGATTTCGAGCAGCTTGGGAGGTCGAACGGGCGTCGGCGAGGCTGGAAGGAGGAGGTCGGCTGGGGTGTAGATTTCCGATCGGAAATCGGAGATGCGTGAGGGTGGCTGGCTGGGCGCTTGCTGGGCGGTGGACAGGCGGACGGATGGACGGCGAGCTGATGGCGAGGAATGGTGGTGGTCGGAGGTTCGGATCGGAGGATGAAAATTCGAATTTAGGGTTTGGGCGGTTTTGGTCGAATGAAGAAGAAGGAAAGAAACTGAAGTTTAGATAAGAGATGCTCAGTCGATCGACTGAGAGCCCAGTCGATCGACTGAGAATGCGCAAAAAACAAGGGCTCCTGAAACAACGTTTAGTCGATCGACTGAGATGAAGCTTGTCTCCAGTCGATCGACTGAGAACGAATTTCTGCTTGAAAAATATTTTCCTCTTCCGAATGAATCCCGACTCCACACTCTGAATTTTTACTCAAAATCAAGTAGACACCACTCAAAATATCACATATATTCAAGGCACGCTCTTCTATGCAATCACTAGCACATAAACATACGATTTTCAAACAAACAAGCTAGGATCACACTCCACACTTAGAATGCCACCATCATCAAGAAATTTCATGCAAGCCTTATATCATGTCACACACACCTAGTCATGCATTTAGAATCATCCCAATCACCAAACCACGTGACAAGTTCACAATTTGCATGCTACACATATATGAAAGTTACTTGTGCATAGATAGACAACTCACAAACCGGGGTACCTCCCGTGAGGTGCCTAGTTTAACGTCTTGGCAAAGACCGAGCCGAATCTCTTCTCACTAAGAAACACACTTGAGGAGTCCATAGCTAGGATCCCTCCTCAAGCGGATAGAGGCTCTCTAAGGGTCGGTCAAATGGTGAGTCACATTTTTCTCACCCCGAACGCCTTCTCTATAATGCTTTAGTCTTTGCCCATTTGCCGTGAAGGTAGTCCCATCATTGTTGAGCAATTCCACGTGTCCATCCTCGTGAGGCTTGTGGACAATAAATGGACCACTCCACCGGCTTCTCAATTTTCCCGGGAATAACTTGAGCCTAGAATTGAAGAGTAAGACCTTCTCTCCCTTCTTGAATTCACGACGAAATATTTTCTTGTCGTGCCATTTCTTGGTCTTCTCTTTATAGATCCTAGCACTTTCGTAGGCTTCATTCCTTATCTCTTCCAACTCATGGAGTTGAAGCACCCTATTGTCTCCCGCCGTTTGCAAGTCCATATTTAACATCTTAATTGCCCACATCGCCTTGTATTCCAATTCCACCGGCAAGTGACATGGCTTCCCATAAATAAGGCGATAGGGAGACATTCCAATAGGGGTCTTGAATGCCGTACGATAGGCCCAAAAAGCGTCATCTAGCTTCGATGACCAATCCTTCCTTGAGCTTCCCACGGTTTTCTCCAAGATTGCCTTGATTTCTCTATTCGAAATTTCCACTTGCCCACTAGTTTGTGGGTGATAAGGCGTAGCAACCTTGTGACTAACTCCATATTTGCGAAGCAAGGCCTCAAAATGTTTTTCCTTGAAATGTGAACCGCCATCACTAATGACGGTCCTTGGAACTCCAAATCGAGGGAAAATAATCTTCTTGAAGAGCTTTGTGACCACCTTGGCATCACAAGTAGGGGAAGCGACGGCCTCAACCCATTTGGAGACATAATCAACCGCGACCAATATATATTGGTTCCCATACGAGGATGGGAAAGGACCCATATAATCTATGCCCCATACATCAAATATCTCGACTGGGAGGATGCTTTGTTGGGGCATTTCATGCCTTTTTGAGATGCTTCCCGTTCTTTGGCATTGATCGCAAGCTTTCACAAATTCGTAAGCATCACCAAAGAGAGTTGGCCAATAAAAACCGCTTTGTAGAACCTTGGACGCCGTCTTTGCTCCACTACCATGTCCTCCATATTGGGAAGAGTGACAATGGTGTAGAATATCTCTCATTTCCTCTTCGGCGACGCAAGTCCTATATAATCCATCCGCGCATAGCCTATACAAATAGGGTTCATCCCAATAATACCTCTTGGTCTCGGATAGGAACTTCCTCTTTTGATGGTGGTTCATATCGTGAGGAATGATCCCACAAACCACGAAGTTTACAAAGTCCGCGTACCATGGGAGGGCCTCCGCCTCAACTCTCATGAGTTGCTCTCCAATAAATGAGTCATTCACGGGTCTAGTATCCTCTTCAATCTCTTCATTTTCCTCTAGCCTTGATAGGTGGTCGGCTACCACATTTTCTACTCCCTTTTTATCTTTGATCTCGATATCAAACTCTTGGAGCAATAGAATCCATCTTATCAACCTCGGCTTGGAATCTTTCTTTGCCAAGAGGTAGTTGATTGCCGCGTGGTCGGTGAATACTATAACCTTTGATCCCACTAGGTATGAACGAAACTTGTCAAAGGCATACACGATAGCAAGGAGCTCCTTCTCGGTTGTAGTGTAGTTCAATTGAGCTCCATTTAGCACTTTGCTTGTGTAGTGAATGGCATGAAGTTTCTTGTCCACCCTTTGCCCAAGAACCGCCCCAACGGCATAATCACTTGCGTCGCACATAAGCTCAAAGGGCAAGTCCCATCTAGGGGGTTGAATAATTGGAGCCGAAATCAATGCTTCTTTCAACTTCTTAAAGGCCAACAAGCAATCTTCATCAAACCGGAACTTGGTGTCATTGCATAGAAGGTTTGTTAAAGGCTTTGCAATCTTCGAGAAATCCTTGATAAATCTCCTATAAAACCCCGCATGGCCTAGAAAACTCCTTATGCCCTTGACATCCTTTGGGGGTGGCAATTTTTCCATAACCTCTATCTTTGCTTTATCCACCTCAATTCCTCTTTTAGAGACCAAATGACCAAGAACTATCCCCTCCTGCACCATAAAATGACATTTTTCCCAATTAAGTACAAGGTTCGTCTCAATACATCTTTTCAACACTTTAGCCAAATTAGCTAAACAATCATCAAAAGACGAACCATACACAGAAAAGTCATCCATGAATACTTCCATAATCTTTTCAATAAACTCGGAGAAAATAGCCATCATGCAACGTTGAAAGGTACCCGGCGCATTACATAGTCCAAAAGGCATTCGCCGATAGGCAAATGTTCCATAGGGACATGTAAAGGTGGTTTTCTCTTGATCTTGTGGATGTATAGGGATTTGGAAGAATCCGCTATATCCATCAAGATAGCAAAAATAGTCATGCTTAGCTAGTCTTTCCAACATTTGGTCAATGAAAGGGAGGGGAAAGTGATCTTTTCTAGTGGCTTGGTTTAGTTTCCTATAATCCACACACATACGCCACCCGGTTACCGTTCTTGTGGGGATTAGTTCATTTTTCTCATTTTTAACTACGGTCATCCCTCCCTTTTTGGGGACTACATGAATGGGGCTCACCCATTTAGAGTCCGCAACGGGGAAGATGATTCCCGCATCAAGCAATTTAAGAACCTCCTTTTTGACTACTTCCCCAACAATAGGATTCAACCTCCTAGCTCTCTCCCTAGATGGCATACTATCACTCTCTAGATTGATTTCATGCATGCACAAGTTTGGGCTTATTCCCTTCAAATCATCAATAGAGTAGCCAATAGCATCCTTATGTTCTCTAACCACATCAAGCAATTTAGAAGTCTCAACATCATTCAAAGAAGCATTCACAATGATAGGCAAGCTAGAATTTGGGCCTAAGAACTCATACCTTAGGCTTGTTGGTAGAGCTTTTAGCTCTACCGAACAAGACTCCTTACCTTTGTCGCTTAGAGTTCCTTCTTCGTTTTCTTCCTCCAAGATAGCCCAACAATTGGCAATGTCGGGAAGCTCATTATCAAGGTCAATTCCACTCATGTAGAGGTTAGGCACATCATACAATTCATATGCATCAACTAGGTCAAGATAATTACAAGTCATTGTAGGACTAGGACCTTTTTGTGCCTTTTCAAGATTAAACTCAATTTCCTCATCTCCTACTCTCATGGTGATTGACCCCTTAGTAGTATCAAATATAGCCCCCGCGGTGTAGAGGAAAGGCCTTCCCAAAAGAATGGGAATTTCATTGTCCTCTTCCATCTCTAACACCACAAAATCCCCCGGAATATAGAAATTCCCTACTCTAACCGGGACATCCTTAAGAACCCCCCTAGGGAATCTTGAGGAGCGGTCCGCGAGCCTTAGAATCATGTTAGTTGGTTTAGGCTCACCCATATTCAACTTTTTGCATAAAGAATAAGGCATCAACGATATACTTGCACCCAAATCACACATAGCACGTTCAATCTTAATATCATTAATAAAGCATGAAATGGAGAAGCTACCGGGATCCTCGAGCTTTGGGGGCATGCGCGGTTGGAGTATGGCACTACATTCGCCATTGAGAGACACCGTGTCAACATCCTCGATTGTTCTCCTGCACGTAATAACATCTTTTAGAAATCTTGCATAAGATGGAGCTTGAGTTATTACCTCGGTGAAGGGCATTGTGACATAGAGCTTCCTCATCATCTCGGCAAACTTGGAGAATTGCTTGTCATTGCTCTTCTTCTTTAGCCTTTGGGGAAATGGAATAGGAGGAGTGTATACTCTAGGTTCGTCTTTCTCCTTTTCCACTTCACCATCTTTCTCAACTTGAGGGTTAGGAACCTCTTTATCTAACTCTTCAATTTCGGCACTAGCTTGGCCTCTTAGATCAAAGGAGACTTTCTTCTTCTTTGGTAGCTCTCCCTCTAGCTCTTTCCCGCTTCTCAAAGTAACCGCATTACAATGCTCCCTTTGTCCTTGCTCGGGCCTAGCCGGTAATTTACCTTGTGCCCTTGTAGAGGATTCGGCTTGTTGAGCAATTTGAGTTTCTAGCATTTTGTTGTGGATTTCTAGCCTTTGATTCGATTGCTTAACCTCGTTCAACTCTTGCCTCATCTCATTTTGGTTTGCTAGGAGCTTTGCAAACATTGCCTCAACACTAGATAGTTCACTAGAGGGTTGTGGAGGAGCTTCAACTTGTTGGTAGGGTCTTTGAGCTTGAGCTTGATATTGTTGCCCTTGGTTTTGATTCCTTTGAAGCAAAGCCGGTCCTTGACTTTGATATTGGTTCCTAGGTTGGAATGCTTGATTCGGTTGAGTAGGCTTAGGACCAAATCCGGGAGGTGTGGATCCAAAGTCGGGACGAGTGGGGTTAGTGGTCTTGTAGGAGAAATTGGGGTGATTTCTCCATCCCGAAGAGAACTTTGGTGTAGTGTAGTTCGCTTGAGAGCCTTGCCCTTGGTTGGCATTCCCTCCATAGTCTCTTCCTTGGTTTCCTCCCACAAAATTCACCTCTCCATAGCCTTGCCCTTGCACATCCCTTTGCACCTAGGGGCAAGAAACGGTCTCATGCTCGTAGACCTCACAAATATCACACCCTTGCTTTGTCGAAGATTCCCTTTCCGGGTGTTTCAACTTGAAGACTTCATCCGAGAGGCTATCAAAGTCCTTCCTCAAAGCATCATAATCACTTGTGCTCACCGCTTTAACCTCATGCCTTTCATGTCTTCTTCTCGGGTTTCCTCTTTCGCTTCCCCACATGAAGTAGTTTTTCGTTATCTTCTCTATCACCGCATATCCTTCATGCGGTTCTAGTTCCATAATAGCTCCTCCCGAGGCGGTGTCAAGTGCAAGTCGAGAGGCACCATCGACACCGTGGTAGAAGGTGTGGAAGACTTGGAGATCATCGAGGTTGTGGTGAGGGCAAAGCCTTTGGTATTCCTTGTATCTCTCCCATGCTTCATAGAGGTTCTCCCCATCCAATTGTGAGAAATTTGTAATTTGACTTCTATAGAAAGCCGTCTTGGAGGGAGGGAAGTATTTGTTCAAGAAAGCCACGGCGAGCTCCTCCCAAGTCGTGAAGCTATCGGGAGTTTGACTCCTCAACCAATCCTTTGCTCTTCCCGTGAGGGAGAAGGGGAAGAGTCTTAGGAGCTTAGCGTCTTCCGAGAACCCATTGATCTTGAAGGTGGAACACACTTCAAGAAATGTTGTCAAGTGAGAATTAGGGTCTTCATTGTCCCTCCCCGAGAATTGGTTAGATTGAACCATTTGAATAGTGGACGTCTTCAAGTCAAAATCTCGGTTATCAACCGTTGGTACGAGGATTGGGGAACGATATCCATAGGCCGTAGGGGTAGCATAATCCTTGAGAACCCTTCTAGCTTGAGGGACTTGTGGTAGGTGACCTTGGGGAGGTGGAGGTGGAGGAGGGAGTCTATTGTCTCTATCACCCATGCTTTGAGCGATGGTTTCTTGATTTCCTTGAGTGTTGGAGGCTTGTCCTTTGTCTTTAGTCTTACTCCTTGTAACGGGAAGATTAATTAGCTCTCTAATAGGTTGGTTCAAATCTCTATCCGCTATTTGAGAAAGTTTCTTGGTCTTGGGTGGCATAAAAGAAGTGAACCTATAAGAGAAGCCAATTAAAACAAGTAAGCGTAGTGAATAAGCTCAAGAAATCCAAGTAACAAGTAGAATAAAGAAAAACATGGAATAGTCGGAGCACTAAATGATTTTCCTAGGGGTAATCTAGCTATTGCTCCCCGGCAACGGCGCCATTTTGACGTTGGTGTATTTTCAAGCAATGCAAGCAGTCAAAAATAATTTGTAATTCAACCGGTAAGACCGGTGTCGAACCCAAGGGAGCAAACGGATTACACGCTAGTTCTATCAAGTTTTCTTACTCGGCTAATTCCTAAAATTCAAGTGTGGTTGAGTTATCAATGATTCAAAACAAGAATGAAATGGTTTTTAGGGGATTAAATTCAATTAAAAGCGAGTTTCGAGGGATTAATCCCCTCCTTGGCAATTTCCCAATGATCATGCATACAAGAGTTTAATTAATCATGAGTTGATAGGTTTTAAACCTAGCTTAGGCTAGAATTAAACAAACCATGCATGTTTAATCCTAGTCAAACCATCTTAGCTAGGATCTCACTACTTAAAGAATATTGATCCACTATATAGCCTTTACTCTCATAAATGCTACATGCATAAAGTTCTAGTTCACCTCTCACCATGCATTTACTCTCATAAATGTTGGTTAAGTTCATTTTGACTACATCCAAACCATCACTAAGCTCTTTCAATACTTAGGTCATAGTTCTAACATAAACATGTCACTTGGGCATTTTATCAAACACTTAGAGACATGTCTAACATGAAGAGCATAGTAAAATGAAATCAACTTCAATAGATTCATTCAAATGTGTATACAATGATCATTGAGTACCAAGGAGGTTCATAGAACCCCTCAAAACACAAGGGAGACTACTCACACATCAAGTAAGACAACATGATGTGTGGGTTTTAGCAAAAATCTAAGAGAAAGGAAGAGGGAAAAGAGTAGGATTGTTGATCCTAATAAACTCCCTTGGTCTTCAATCCTCCTTGATTAGATGATGTTCAAACCCTTGATTTAGCTCACTTCCTTTTGTCTTTTCTCCAGAAAAATCCCAGATGCTAGGTCAACTTTGCCTCTTTCTATTTATAGCTTCGGAAAAGATTCGGTACTGTAGCAGTCCAGTCGATCGACTGGCGTTGGGCTGTTGGCCCAGTCGATCGACTGGAGGTAGATGAGTTGCTTGGAAAGTGGAGTCTCAGTCGATCGACTGGAGCAGGGGAGCTTCCCAGTCGATCGACTGGAATAACTTGATTTGCAGCCCCTCCTGAGAGTCCATTTAGTCGATCGACTGAGGTCCAGTCGATCGACTGATGGTCACGTGATCTGCATGCTCTGGGCAGGGGACTCTTCAGTCGATCGACTGAATGGGTCAGTCGGTCGACTGGCGCTGATCGATTTGCAACACCTCCTGTTAGTCTGTTTAGTCGATCGACTGGAGCAGGGGAGCTTCCCAGTCGATCGACTGAAGACCAAATACTGCCACTTTTTGCTCTAAAACACTGATTTTCCCCGAGCTTTCTTCCAATGGCTCTTGACACAGAGACATCTTGCTTTGCACCTGAAACGCACGAAAAGGAGATCAAATGACATCTAATAGTAGTCGGAATCAAACTAAAGCTATAGTGAAAATGGGCATTTAATGAGTCGAAAGCTCGACTCATCAGTTAGATATGCCAAAAATATTTCAAACATTATGCACCATTTTCATAAAAATGATGCATAACATAATGTGAGACTTTATGCATCGGTATATATTTTATGCATCGGTTTTCCAAGAAACGATGCATAAATTAGTGTCATTATGCATCGAAACTAAAACCGATGTATAATTTAAGATTAACCGATACATAATGCCTTGACTGTAGTAGTGATTACTATATATGTTATTAAGGGTCACTAAACTTACTCTCTATTCAGGAAAAAAAACACCATCATATTGTGAGCAATGATGGTTGTGTAATCCGAAATCACCTTAAACGATAAGAGAATGAGCAATGGCTGGATGTATATGTGGATCCATATATTTCGCTTCCACTTTTGAATATTCACGCATGTTCATTTAGTATTTAATTATGATTTGAATAGGTCAATTAGTAGTGACATTAGTATAGAACTTAATTGTTTAAGCAGTTATTTTTATAAAGGCCTTATAAGCGTGCTGTTTCTAATCGAATAAAACAATCCATTACGATTCTATCACTTCTAAACCGGGTTATTCACCAATCTAACCCAGTTTCAAACTGGAATCACCAAAATATACCAAATGAAACTCAAATAACCAATCTACCCCATTTTTTTACAATCCCGATTTTCCGGGAACCGGTACTCTTATTCCCGGTTTTCCCTATACCGAGAATCTTTGAAAATGTAGATGTGGCTCGGTTTGGGGCTTACGTGGACCAAAAGGTATGAATTGGCATCCAGGTGGATTCCCGATTTCCCAGGAATCGGGAATATTGTAGTTCCGGTTTGAGCGACACCGAGATTAAGCTAATAGGCTTTTCAGACCTGGCCGGGGCATCACGGACTCAGTTGGGATGTGACTAAACTAAAAGGATACCGGTTTGGGAGAAACCGGTACCATCTGCAACAAAAGATTCCAATGAACAGGTTTTTCAAAGACGACTGACAGATGCTTGTCGTCAGAGCAAATGTACAAATAAATTTATAGTCCGCTACTCGCGACTTCACTACTGGGTAGCAAGTGGTAAGTAGGGTTCGAACCCAAAGGAATTAGGGGGATAGTTGTTCTTTGAGGTGATTTGTACAGCAAGGGAGCGTGTTTTAGGTTGGTTGAGGTTTTAGAGCTAGTAACTACGTGACTTTTTGGTTGGTTTTGGTTTTTTTTTGCGAAAAGTAAATGACTGAAAATAAAAGTAGGAGACTTACAGCAGGTGATGCGTGATTGGCAAGTCCTCCGGAAGGTGAGCAGTTGATTACGGCAGTTATACTAAGAAAGTAAGTGCAGGAGTTGTTTGATTTCAAGGAAAACATTCGATTTTGGGGGCCTTATATCATAACCTGTTTATCATTGACCTTTAGTGATCCTTCTAAGTATTCAAACGTGCATCAAGGCCATTCCAAGCACTCGATTTGCCACACTGTCTAGTCTTTTGCAAAAGTGTTCGAAAGAGTATCAAGGCCATTCCAAGCACTCGATTTGCACACACTGTCTAGACTTTTGCAAAAAACGTAGAGCCCTTGTTCTACTTAGACTAATACCCCATTCCAAGGTATATTAGCCTGTGTGCATCCATTTGATCAGTCATTCCCGAGCAATCAAATGGTGTTTGAGAGAGGTCAAACTCCTCAGATAAGCTTTGCCATTCCAAGCATCCACTTATCCGAGTATGTTTACGAACTTCCACGGAAGAGCTTTGCCATTCCAAGCATCCACTCAACCTTGGAAGTTCTGGCCTAATAAATGGCACATAGATTAAGTTTTGAATACAGAGAAAAAACACTAAAGCAAAGTCTAAAACATTTTATGATACAAGTACACCCCTTCAACCGAATGAAGAGTTTAGCTACGAATATCCATAGAGGTGGATACCATAGCTAAATACTCGGGGGTTTTTGAAAGACAGTAAGTAAGGGGAATACTCAAGAACCAACAGGAGTATTCCCAATTCCTACTTGAATACTCAAGAACCAACATGAGTATTCTCTAAAACTGTTATAATACTCAAGAACCAACAAGAGTATTATTTCAAAACCAAACTTACAAATTGCCAAACTTAGAGAGATAAGTGATTTATGATTTTTGGGATGTTTTACAAATGAGATGGAGGCATGTATTTATAGCCATGGAGGGAAGGAATGGAGGGCCAAGATGAGAGCATGTGGCTTCATCCAAGGGGAGCTCCATGGGAGGTAAGAGCCGCCGGTTGGAGGTCATCCATGGAGGAAAGCTTCCTCCTTTGGCCACCTCCTCCAAAAGCCGCCGGTCACCATGGGCAAATGTGGAGTTTTGTGACGTTTTCACAAAACTATCGGTGTATTTCAGCCCGGGATTGACTTTGATTGCTCTTCGCTTTGATTTGTTTTGAATGATTCCATGTCAGGATCTTTAGATTTCTTCAGTCAGCGTCTGATCGAGACCTTGGAATGACTCATAACATCTTTTCTGCGTAAAATCCTATCCTTAGCGTGTATTCTCTCTAAGCTCCAAAATACCATGTAGATAAATATCGGAACTAACAAGCAAAAGTTAAATAGACAAACAGTCTAATTTAGTGGGTTTAACTGTGTTTTTGATTCGTATAATTATGGTCCATCAGAGCACCCCACACTTTTAGTTGTTCGTCCCGAACAATGCTATCAAAGGGCGGCACTAAGTAAGCTTTTAAAATATGAAAGTTAGACTGTGGGACTAGACTTATCCTAATTCATGCATTACTACTTATTACCTAATTAAACTGCGTAAATAAATAGAAGAAACTTGATACTTGTACCTCCGTGCTGAGATGCAAAGTATTTTGGATGTTTCGGGAGATAGCCCTTTTTAGGCTCCTGGACTGCAATCTCGGGACCGTCTCGTACTATATCGTTTTCTTGTAGCTTTCTCTAGCACGTGATTCGGTTCGGGTTTCAATGGTTTGATCTTTGATTTTCTTTCTTTTTGGCGAGGGACAGCTTTTTTGTAGTGAATCGGCCTTTGGCCTTGGATTTGACTTTTTGAGTACTTCACTTTTGTTCGGTTAAAACCTTCACACTTTTGGGCCTTTGGCCTCTTGATTTGCTTCTTCGAGGTTTTGCTTCTTTGTGACTTGCTAGTCCATTTTCTCAAGCCTTTTTGGGAGGTCCAATCATCGCCCGCGAGCATATGGAAATACCTCCCCGCTCCTCTCATCGTTGTCGTTTCGCGCGGGTCAAGATGAGGGTCGCTCATCTATTTTCTCGGCTACTTTGACTAGAGAGAGGACGGTCTGATTCCCGTCCTCGCCTTTTTTTCTTTTTGCATAAACACTGCATGGCGGAGATGACTTCAATCTTCACTGAAACCCGAAGTGCAGCCTCCACTGACTTCGAAAACCATATAGTTTGATTCGATCCTTCGATTGCTTGCCAAGCCCCTCTAGGGCATTTTCTATCAACTCCACATCCCTAGTTTATCTCAGCACAAAGGAACAAATGAGAAGTTACATTCTAAGTTTTTAAACAGTTGAATTTTCACAAGGTTGATGCATGAATTATGATCTATCTTTTTCACATTCTTAATTTCATAAAAAAGATACTATTAAGAAAACAGCAAGCATGTTATTTAACTATATAAAAAGGTGGGTCTCACCCCACACTTTTGAACGAAGGCGTGCCTTAGTTCAAAAGTCATGCAAGCAGATATATACATGTGAGAATGACTTTAAACTAAATGACTGAAATTAAATGACAGAAAGTAAGATAGTGTCGGGTTACCTCCCGACCAGTGCACTTGTTTAACGTCGTTGGCTCGACAGTACCTCATTCTTGGATCATTGGTTTGGATCCCATGGGTGGCTCAGGTCGAATTTCTTTATTGCGCCAACCCTGATTCTTGCTTTGACTCTTCCTGGGTTTTTGGGGGATGATGGGCGTGGGTCCAGCTCCCACTGTTCTGATGGTTTCTCCTTCCAGCGTCTATGCCCCATTACGGTGTCGTTTTGCTCAGGCCCTTTTCCCATCCTCCTTTTAGCCTCTTCATTGATCACATAGTTTTCAGCGATTTGCCTATTGATCGAGGGGAAAAGTTGGGAAGCTTGCATCTTAAGGCTTGGTTCTGCCTCGTTATGTCCGTTTGTCAGGATCTGGTCATAGATGGTCTCGGAAGCTTGGGTGATGATAGCTGGGTATGGCTCGGGCAGTATGCAGGTGGTATTTTGGACTTCTTCCTCGTTGCTTCCGATGCTTTCCATGTCTGATTCTTCTGACGGTTCAGGAGTCTCTTCATTTGCCTCAGGACCAGCTTCGTCTATTTGCATTCCTCCGTCAGTTTGGGGTATTCGTTTTGTGGCTGCGGCCAGGTTATTTATGAGGTACCACATGTCTGCTATGGATAAGTTCCTGGCTGATCTTTTCATTGCTTCGTTAATCCTTCCCAGCTCATCAGACCTCATCCCACGAAGAAATTTTTGAAGAAGAACTTTCTTCGTGAATCCATGGTGCGGGCAGCTTGAGACGATGGTGTCGTAGTTCGTGTAGTATTCGTCCAAAGTCTCATCCCGGGATTGTTGAAGGCACATGATCTTCTCACGAGTTTTTTGGCGTAAGGATGGGGGGGAGAATTCAGCGGGTGATGTGTAGTACCAGATTGTCGCGAAGTCAGTCAGAGAAAATTTGAAGCATTTAAGCTTAAATTCCTCTAACATTTCATTCTCAGGTTTTATGTGGCAGCAAACGTGGTGAAAGTTTCGGCAGTGTTGTACAGGATTTTCTCCATCCGTACCTCCGAACAGGGGCAGATATCGTGTAGTCCATGCATATGTAGTGGGTAGCGTCATGAGAAGGGGAGAGAAAGAAAAGAACAACTATCCGAAGGCTAATTCCCCGGCAACGGCGCCAATTTGACAGATGCTTGTCGTCAGAGCAAATGTACAAATAAATTTATAGTCCGCTACTCGCGACTTCACTACTGGGTAGCAAGTGGTAAGTAGGGGTCGAACCCAAAGGAATTAGGGGGATAGTTGTTCTTTGAGGTGATTTGTACAGCAAGGGAGCGTGTTTTAGGTTGGTTGAGGTTTTAGAGCTAGTAACTACGTGACTTTTTGGTTGGTTTTGGTTTTTTTGTGCGAAAAGTAAATGACTGAAAATAAAAGTAGGAGACTTACAGCAGGTGATGCGTGATTGGCAAGTCCTCCGGAAGGTGAGCAGTTGATTACGGCAGTTATACTAAGAAAGTAAGTGCAGGAGTTGTTTGATTTCAAGGAAAACATTCGATTTTGGGGGCCTTATATCATAGCCTGTTTATCATTGACCTTTAGTGATCCTTCTAAGTATTCAAACGTGCATCAAGGCCATTCCAAGCACTCGATTTGCCACACTATCTAGTCTTTTGCAAAAGTGTTCGAAAGTGTATCAAGGCCATTCCAAGCACTCGATTTGCACACACTGTCTAGACTTTTGCAAAAAACGTAGAGCCCTTGTTCTACTTAGACTAATACCCCATTCCAAGGTATATTAGCCTGTGTGCATCCATTTGATCAGTCATTCCCGAGCAATCAAATGGTGTTTGAGAGAGGTCAAACTCCTCAGATAAGCTTTGCCATTCCAAGCATCCACTTATCCGAGTATGTTTACGAACTTCCACGGAAGAGCTTTGCCATTCCAAGCATCCACTCAACCTTGGAAGTTCTGGCCTAATAAATGGCACATAGATTAAGTTTTGAATACAGAGAAAAAACACTAAAGCAAAGTCTAAAACATTTTATGATACAAGTACACCCCTTCAACCGAATGAAGAGTTTAGCTACGAATATCCATAGAGGTGGATACCATAGCTAAATACTCGGGGGTTTTTGAAAGACAGTAAGTAAGGGGAATACTCAAGAACCAACAGGAGTATTCCCAATTCCTACTTGAATACTCAAGAACCAACAGGAGTATTCTCTAAAACTGTTATAATACTCAAGAACCAACAAGAGTATTATTTCAAAACCAAACTTACAAATTGCCAAACTTAGAGAGATAAGTGATTTATGATTTTTGGGATGTTTTACAAATGAGATGGAGGCATGTATTTATAGCCATGGAGGGAAGGAATGGAGGGCCAAGATGAGAGCATGTGGCTTCATCCACGGGGAGCTCCATGGGAGGTAAGAGCCGCCGGTTGGAGGTCATCCATGGAGGAGAGCTTCCTCCTTTGGCCACCTCCTCCAAAAGCCGCCGGTCACCATGGGCAAATGTGGAGTTTTGTGACGTTTTTGCGACGTTTTCACAAAACTATCGGTGTATTTCAGCCCGGGATTGACTTTGATTGCTCTTCGCTTTGATTTGTTTTGAATGATTCCATGTCAGGATCTTTAGATTTCTTCAGTCAGCGTCTGATCGAGACCTTGGAATGACTCGTAACATCTTTTCTGCGTAAAATCCTATCCTTAGCGTGTATTCTCTCTAAGCTCCAAAATACCCTGTAGATAAATATCGGAACTAACAAGCAAAAGTTAAATAGACAAACAGTCTAATTTAGTGGGTTTAACTGTGTTTTTTGATTCGTATAATTATGGTCCATCAACGACGGACCTGGTTGGGAATTGACTAGACGATACGATCCCGGTTCCCGGCCCACCGGAATTACCATGTTCCCGGTTTCTGGGAAATCGGTAATATAATGATCCCGGTTCCTGGGATACCGATATGATTCAACTATAAAATGAGCTTCGGTTTCTTCATTTTCAACACACAATTCAATCATCTCTCTTCAATTCTTACCCTGTCTAACACGAGTGATGATTCTTCTAAGGACTGTCCACATTGGCAACATTGGATAATCCAATAAAAGACGAGTATGACCGTGATGAGATGGAGAATTTGGATAATGTTGCCGATGAAAATCCCGATGCGAAAATAGTTCAAGATCGGATCGTCTGGGATCATCCGAGTTTCACTGATATCTCCGCATGGGAATATATCAACCATCAGATGAGAATGTGAGGGTCCACCATCCTAACTCCTCGGATTTTCAAAAGGGTACTACTTTTTGGAATAATTAAAGAGAATGTCTTGCTTGCTGTGCAAACATACTCAATTCTAAATCGGGTGGAGTATAGGGTAAGATAGTCAGACACTACTAAACTGGTTTTAGAATGTCGAAAGGGTGAAGAAGTATGTCCGTGGCACCTTCGAGTGGTGGTGATGCAACGAACAAGTTACTGGATGGTCCACAAGTACGGAAGGGACCACATATGCCATAACAACAGCATCCTACAAAGTAACATCCACTTGAACGCGCATTTTATAGCGAGGGAGATGTGGAATGTGATGAATGCAAACACGAGGTTCTCCGTCGGACATATACAGAATTTAATTCAGCGAGATTATGGGTATGAAATAAGTTACTGGAAGGCATGGAAAGCACAACAGAAAGCGTTGGTCTACTTGTTCGGCAAATGGGACGAATCATTCAATAGACTGCCACATTTGATGCAGGCTTTACAAGATTCCAACAACAATAGCAATTTTGTTAAGTGGGGATGTCACACGACTCGATGATGGTACCATTGATGAGTCGAGTCTTCGACTCATTAATGCCCATTTTTCACTATAGCTTTAGTTCGTTTCCGACGATTATTTGATGTCATTTGACCCCCTTTTCATGCGTTTCAGGTGCGAATCAAGGTGACTCAGTGCCAAAAGCCCATAGAAGGAAACTCGGAGAAAATCGGAGTCAAGAGCAAAAGTTGGCAAAATTTGGCCTCCAGTCGATCGACTGGGAAGCTCCCATGCTCCAGTCGATCGACTTAATGGACTCTCAGGAGGGCCTGCAAATCAAGATACTTCAGTCGATCGATTGGGCCCGCCAGTCGATCGACTGGCGAGTTCTCCAGCTGAGCGTGAAAGCCACGTGCCTTCAGTCGATCGATTGGGACTCCAGTCGATCGACTTAATGGACTCTCAGGAGGGCCTGTTTTCTGCATTACTCCAGTCGATCGACTGGGAGACTACCCTGTCTCAGTCGATCGACTGAGGATCTGCTTCCCAAGCGTTTTATCTCCCTCCAGTCGATCGACTGGGCCAACAGCCCACCGCCAGTCGATCGACTGGACCTGCTACAGTACCGGAAATTACCCGAGGCTATAAATAGAAAGAGGGAAGTTTGACCTATCATCTGGGATTTTTCTGGAGAAAAGACAAAAGGAAGTGAGCTAAATCAAGGGTTTCAACATCATCTAATCAAGGAGGATTGAAGATCAAGGGAGTTTATTAGGATCATCAATCCTACTCTTTTCCCTCTTCCTTTCTCTTAGATTTTTGCTAAAAACCCACACATCATGTTGTCTTACTTGATGTGTGAGTAGTCCCCCTTGTGTTTTGAGGGTTCTATGAACCTCCTTGGTACTCAATGATCATTGTATACACATTTGAATGGATCTATTGAAGTTGATTTCATTTTACTATGCTCTTCATGTGAGACATGTCTCTAAGTGTTTGATAAAATGCCCAAGTGACATGTTTATGTTAGAACTATGATCTAAGTATTGAAAGAGCTTAGTGATGGTTTGGATGTAGTAAAATTGAACTTAGCCAACATTTATGAGAGTAAATGCATGGTGAGAGGTGAACTAGAACTTTATGCATGTAGCATTTATGAGAGTAAATGCTATATAGTGGATCAATATTCTTTAATTAGTGAGATCCTATCTAAGATGGCTTGACTAGGATTAAACATGCATGGTTTGTTCAATTCTAGTCTAAGCTAGGTTTAAAACCTATCAACTCATAATTAATTAAACTCTTGTATGCATGATCATTGGGAAATCGCCAAGGAGGGGATTAATCCCTCGAAACTCGCTTTTAATTGAATTCAATCCCCTAAAAACCATTTCATTCTTGTTTTGAATCATTGATAACTCAATCATACTTGAATTTTAGGAATTAGCCGAGTAAGAAAATTTGATAGAACTAGCGTGTAATCCGTTTGCTCCCTTGGGTTCGACACCGGTCTTACCGGTTGAATTACAAATTGTTTTTGACTAATTGCATTGCTAAAACATTATAACGTCAAAATGGCGCCGTTGCCGGGGAGCAATAGCTAGATTACCCCTAGAAAAATCATTTAGTGCTCCGACTATTCCATGTTTTTCTTTTTTCTACTTGTTGCTTGCATTCCTTGAACTTATTCACTACGCTCACTTGTTTTAATTGGCTTCTCTTGTAGGTTCACTTCTTTTATGCCACCGAAGTCCAAGAAACTTTCTCAAATAGCGGATAGAGATTTGAACCAACCTATTAGAGAGCTAGTTAATCTTCCCGTTACAAGGAGTAAGACCAAGGACAAAGGACAAACCTCCAATACTCAAGGAGTCATGGCCGAAAACAACAATAGACTCCCTCCTCCACCTCCACCGCCCCAAGGTCGCCTACCACAAGTCCCTCAAGCTAGAAGGGTTCTCAAGGATTATGCTACTCCTACGGCCTATGGATATCGTTCCCCAATCCTCGTACCGACGGTTGATAACCGAGATTTTGACTTGAAGACGTCCACTATTCAAATGGTTCAATCTAACCAATTCTCGGGGAGGGACAATGAAGATCCTAATTCTCACTTGACAACATTTCTTGAAGTGTGTGCCACCTTCAAGATCAATGGGTTCTCGGAGGACGCTAAGCTTCTAAGGCTCTTCCCCTTTTCCCTCACGGGGAGAGCAAAGGATTGGTTGAGGAGTCAAACTCCCGATAGCTTCACGACTTGGGAGGAGCTCGCCGTGGCTTTTCTAAACAAATACTTCCCTCCTTCCAAGACGGCCTACTATAGGAATCAAATTACAAATTTCTCATAATTGGATGGGGAAAACCTCTATGAAGCATGGGAGAGATACAAAGAGTACCAAAGGCTTTGCCCCCATCACAACCTCGACGATCTCCAAGTCTTCCACACCTTCTACCACGGTGTCGATGGTGCCTCACGACTTGCACTTGACACCGCCTCGGGGGGAGCTATTATGGACCTAGAACCACATGAAGGATATGCGGTTATTGAGAAAATCACGAAAAACTACTTCATGTGGGGAAGTGAAAGAGGAAACCCAAAAAGGAGGCATGAAAGGCATGAGGTGAAAGCGGTGAGCACAAGTGACTACGATGCTTTGAGGAAAGACTTTGATAACCTCTCGGATGAAGTCTTCAAGTTGAAACACCCGGAAAGAGAATCTTCGACAAAGCAAGGGTGTGATATTTGTGAGGTCTACGAGCATGAGACCATTTCTTGCCCCTTGGTTCAAAGGGAGATGCAAGGGCAAGGCTATGGAGAAGCGAATTTCGTGGGAGGAAATCAAGGAAGAGACTATGGAGCTAGTGCCAACCAAGGGCAAAGCTCTCAAGCGAACTACACTACACCAAAGTTCTCCTCGGGATGGAGAAATCATCCGAATTTCTCCTATAAAACTACGAATCCTACTCGTCCCGACTTTGGATCCACACCTCCCGGATTCGGTCCTAAGCCTACTCAATCAAATCAAGGGTTCCCACCTAGGAACCAATATCAAAGTCAAGGACCGACTTTACTTCAAAGAAACCAAGGGCAACAATATCAAGCTCAAGCTCAAAAGACCTATCAACAAGTTGAAGCTCCCCCTCAACCCTCCAATGAACCCTCCGGTATGGAGGCAATGTTGGCTAAAATCCTTGCACAACAAGAGAGGGCAAGTAGGGACGTCCAAGCTCAATTGATGGACATGCAAACCAAGTTTGAAAGGTTGGAGACTCATAACAAAATGCTTGAGAACCAAATAGCTCAACAAGCCGAATCCTCTACAAGGGCACAAGGAAAATTACCGGCTCGACCCGACCAAGTGAATAGAGAGCATTGTAATGCGGTTACGTTGAGAAGTGGAAAAGAGCTAGAGGGAGAGCTACCAAAGAAGAAGAAAGTCTCCTTTGATCTAAGAGGCCAAGCTAGTGCCGAAATTGAAGAGTTAGATGAAGAGATCCCTAACCCTCAAGTTGAGAAAGAGAGTGAGGTGGAAAAGGAGAAAGACGAACCTAGAGTATACACTCCTCCTATTCCATTTCTCCAAAGGCTAAAGAAGAAGAGCAATGACAAGCAATTCTCCAAGTTCGCCGAGATGATGAGGAAGCTCTATGTCACAATGCCCTTCACCGAGGTAATCACTCAAGCTCCATCTTATGCAAGATTTCTAAAAGATGTTATTACGTGCAGGAGAACAATCGAGGACGTTGACACGGTGTCCCTCAATGGCGAATGTAGTGCCATTCTTCAACCGCGCATGCCCCCAAAGCTTGAGGATGCCGGTAGCTTTTCCATTTCATGCTTTATTAATGATATTAAGATTGAGCGTGCTATGTGTGATTTGGGTGCAAGTATATCGTTGATGCCTTATTCTTTGTGCAAAAAGTTGAATATGGGTGAGCCTAAACCAACCAACATGATTCTAAGGCTCGCGGACCGCTCCTCGAGATTCCCTAGGGGGGTTCTTAAGGATGTCCCGGTTAGAGTAGGGAATTTCTATATTCCGGGGGATTTTGTGGTGTTAGAGATGGAAGAGGACAATGAAATTCCCATTCTTTTGGGAAGGCCTTTCCTCTACACCGCGGGGGCTATATTTGATACTACTAAGGGGTCAATCACCATGAGAGTAGGAGATGAGGAAATTGAGTTTAATCTTGAAAAGGCACAAAAAGGTCCTAGTCCTACAATGACTTGTGATTATCTTGACCTAGTTGATACATATGAATTGTATGATGTGCCTAACCTTTACATGAGTGGAATTGACCTTGATAATGAGCTTCCCGACATTGCCGATTGTTGGGCTATCTTGGAGGAAGAAAACGAAGAGGGAACTCTAAGCGACAAAGGTAAGGAGTCTTGTTCGGTAGAGCTAAAAGCTCTACCAACAAGCCTAAGGTATGAGTTCTTAGGCCCAAATTCTAGCTTGCCTATCATTGTGAATGCTTCTTTGAATGATGATGAGACTTCTAAATTGCTTGATGTGGTTAGAAAACATAAGGATGCTATTGGCTACTCTATTGATGACTTGAAGGGGATAAGCCCAAATTTATGCATGCATGAAATCAATTTAGAGAGCGATAGTATGCCATCTAGGGAGAGAGCTAGGAGGTTGAATCCTATTGTTGGGGAAGTAGTCAAAAAGGAAGTTCTAAAATTGCTTGATGCGGGAATCATCTTCCCCGTTGCGGACTCTAAATGGGTGAGCCCCATTCATGTAGTTCCCAAAAAGGGGGGGATGACCGTAGTTAAAAATGAAAAGAATGAACTAATCCCCACAAGAACGGTAACCGGGTGGCGTATGTGTGTGGACTATAGGAAACTAAACCAAGCCACTAGAAAAGATCACTTTCCCCTTCCATTTATTGATCAAATGTTGGAAAGACTAGCTAAGCATGACTATTTTTGCTATCTTGATGGATATAGCGGATTTTTCCAAATCCCTATTCATCCACAAGATCAAGAGAAAACCACCTTTACATGTCCCTATGGAACATTTGCCTATCGGCGAATGCCCTTTGGACTATGTAATGCGCCGGGTACCTTTCAACGATGCATGATGGCCATTTTTTCCGAGTTTATTGAAAAGATTATGGAAGTGTTCATGGATGACTTTTCTGTTTATGGTTCGTCTTTTGATGATTGTTTGGCTAATTTGGCTAAAGTGTTGAAAAGGTGCATTGAGACGAACCTTGTACTTAATTGGGAAAAATGTCATTTCCTGGTGCAGGAGGGGATAGTTCTTGGTCACTTAGTCTCTAAAAGAGGAATTGAGGTGGACAAAGCTAAAATAGAGGTTATGGAAAAATTGCCACCCCCAAAGGATGTAAAGGGCATAAGGAGTTTTCTAGGCCATGCGGGGTTTTATAGGAGATTTATCAAGGATTTCTCGAAGATTGCAAAGCCTTTAACAAACCTACTATGCAATGACACCAAGTTTCGGTTTGATGAAGAGTGCTTGGTGGCCTTCGAGAAGTTAAAAGAAGCATTGATTTCGGCTCCAATTATCCAACCTCCAAGATGGGACATGCCCTTTGAGCTTATGTGCGACGCGAGTGATTATGCCGTTGGGGCGGTTCTTGGGCAAAGGATAGATAAGAAACTCCACGCCATTCATTACACAAGCAAAGTTCTAAATGGAGCCCAATTGAACTACACTACAACCGAAAAAGAGCTTCTTGCTATCGTGTACGCCTTTGATAAGTTTCGCTCATACCTTGTGGGATCGAAGGTTATAGTATTCACCGACCATGCGGCAATTAAGTACCTCTTGGCAAAGAAAGACTCCAAGCCAAGATTGATAAGATGGATTCTATTGCTCCAAGAATTTGATATCGAGATCAAAGATAAAAAGGGGGTAGAAAATGTGGTAGCCGACCACTTATCAAGGCTAGAGGAAAATAAAGAGATTGAAGAGGATACTAGGCCCGTGGATGACTCATTTATCGGAGAGCAACTCATGAGAGTTGAGGCGGAGGCCCTCCCATGGTACGCGGACTTCGTAAACTTCGTGGTTTGTGGAATTATCCCTCACGACATGAACCACCATCAAAAGAGGAAGTTCTTATCCGAGACCAAGAGGTACTATTGGGATGAGCCCTATCTATATAGGCTTTGCGCGGATGGTTTGTATAGGACTTGCGTCGCCGAAGAAGAAATGAGAGATATTCTATACCATTGTCACTCTTCCCAATATGGAGGACATGGTGGTGGAGCAAAAATGGCGTCCAAAGTTCTACAAAGCGGTTTTTATTGGCCAACTCTTTTTGGTGATGCTTATGAATTTGTGAAGGCTTGCGATCAATGCCAAAGAACGGGAAACATCTCAAAGAGGCATGAAATGCCCCAACAAAGCATCCTCCCGGTCGAGATATTTGACGTATGGGGCATAGATTATATGGGTCCTTTCCCATCCTCATATGGGAACCAATACATATTGGTCGCGGTTGATTACGTCTCCAAATGGGTTGAGGCCGTCGCCTCCCCTACTTGTGATGCCAAGGTGGTCACAAAGCTCTTCAAGAAGATTATTTTCCCTAAATTTGGAGTTCCAAGGACCGTCATTAGTGATGGCGGTTCACATTTCAAGGAAAAACATTTTGAGGCCTTGCTTCGCAAATATGGGGTTAGTCACAAGGTTGCTACGCCTTATCACCCACAAACTAGTGGGCAAGTGGAAATTTCAAATAGAGAAATCAAAGCAATCTTGGAGAAAACCGTGGGAAGCTCAAGGAAAGATTGGTCATCGAAGCTAGATGACGCTTTATGGGCCTATCGTACGACATTCAAGACCCCTATTGGAATGTCTCCCTATCGCCTTATTTATGGGAAGCCATGCCACTTGCCGGTGGAATTGGAATACAAGGCGATGTGGGCAATTAAGATGTTAAATATGGACTTACGAACGGCGGGAGACCATAGGGTGCTTCAACTCCATGAGTTAGAAGAGATAAGGAATGAAGCCTACGAAAGTGCTAGGATCTATAAAGAGAAGACCAAGAAATGGCACGACAAGAGAATATTTCGTCGTGAATTCAAGAAGGGAGAGAAGGTCTTGCTCTTTAATTCTAGGCTCAAGTTATTCCCGGGAAAATTGAGAAGCCGGTGGAGTGGTCCATTTATTGTCCACAAGCCTCACGAGGATGGACACGTAGAATTGCTCAACAATGATGGGACTACCTTCACGGCAAATGGGCAAAGGCTAAAGCATTATAGAGAAGGCGTTCGGGATGAGAAGAATGTGACTCACCATTTGACCGACCCTTAGAGAGCCTCTATCCGCTTGAGGAGGGATCCTAGCTATGGACTCCTCAAGTGTGTTTCTTAGTGAGAAAAGATTCGGCTCGGTCTTTGCCAAGACGTTAAACTAGGCACCTCACGGGAGGTACCCCGATTTGTGAGTTGTCTATCTATGCACAAGGAACTTTCATATATGTGTAGCATGCAATTTGTGAACTTGTCATGTGGCTTGGTGATTGGGATGATTCTAAATGCATGCCTAGGTGTGTGTGACGTGATATAAGGCTTGCATGAATTTTCTTGATGATGATGGCATTCTAAGTGTGGAGTGGTTATCCTAGCATGTTTTGTTTGAAAATCGTATGCTCATATGCTAGAGATTGCTTAGGAGGGCGTGCCTCGAATACATGTGATATTTTGAGTGGTACTGATGAATGATGACGAGTAAAAATTCTGAGTGTGGAGTTGGAGATTCATCGAAAAGCAGAAAATTTTCGCAGCTGAAAACTATCTCCAGTCGATCGACTGGCCTGTGCCCATTCTCCCAGTCGATCGACTAGATGGAGCATCAGGAGGACCTCATTTTTCACTTTCCGCAGTCGATCGACTGGGCTCCCAGTCGATCGACTGGAACTTCTATATCCAAGTAAACCCTTCCTCATTCAAACACTCCACACAATCACTCAGTCGATCGATTCCGAATCTCATACCTCCAAATCTCACATCCGACCTCGACCAAAGTTCAGCTCCAGCCCTCCCCTCGACTCGCCGCCCGTCCGCCGCCCAGCAAGCGCCCAGCCAGCCGCCCTCACCCGCATCTCCGAAGTTCGATCGGAAATCCGACCCTTGTCCGATCTCCTCCGTCCGGCCTCGCCAACGCCCGTTCGACCTCCCAAACTACTCCCCATCCGTCCGCCTACCAACCCCAAGCACCAATTCGGAACCCCATAGCCTCCCGGACGAAACCCCGATTTCGACCTCAACCCGACTGTTTTTCAGTTCCCAGTCGATCGACTGAACCACAAGCCTTACCCCAGTCGATCGACTCGATCAGAGTTCAGTGCAGTTTTTGAGTTTTTGCTCAGTTTTGCTCAGTTTTGCATCATGCCTCGTGCCCGTGCCTCTTCCAGTGCCAAAGACAAAGGCAAGGGGATTGCTCAAGAGCCCTCGCTCGATGAGCAAATCGACGACTTTACCCTCGAGGACGAGGATGATAGACCTCTTGTTTCCCGCAAGAGAAGGGCATTGAGGGCTTCGCTAGCCGACCATGTCTCGGACTCAGATGAAGAGATTGAAGCCGTGCCGGTTTCCCCAGCGCCTCCAAAGAAGAAAAAGCCTCAACCGAGGAAACCGGCACCGAAGAGGAAAGCGCCCGTGCCCCCTGCCCCTAGAGCTCCTCCGCCCCCAGTGCCCAGAGAGCCTTCTCCTGCTGCAGCACTTCCATCCACGGCGATTGTTCCGGTTGAGCCTCACGAGGGACCTTATGAGGGACCGATGCCCATACCGGTCCCATACCCATTCTCGGCCCCCTTAGTATTTCGGGACGAGAAGCACCGGACTCATCATGCTACCATCACCTCGAAGAAGAAGACAGTCATCCCGACGCTATACTTGGACATGGGATTGCTTCGTGGCATCGACGAAGCAGTCGCAGACGAGGTACATTCTCGCCTCACTCAGCATGGCTTGTCTTTTCTGTTTAATGATGATCCGGGTTCCTACCAGAGGGTAGTCGAGGAGTTTACATGCTCGTTCGAGTGGGTGAAGGACAAGGAGGGGGAGGAGGATGTGTATTACTGGGAATTTGTTTTGGGAGGCCGGAATTTCAGGATTAGGGAGAGTCTGATCCGAGAGTGGTTTGGATTCCCACGGCCTGCGGCGTCGCCTCGGGTATTCACTGCGCACGACCAGGCCCGCTTTTGGAAGAGGATTTTCGGGGGAATGAGTGGTTCATATCATCGTATAATTCTTCGACCATCACTGATCCGGTTTGGAAGATTATACACCACGTCATTGCGATTGGGATTAATACGCGGACGGCGAGGGCTAGGTCGTTTACTCTCCCAGATATGGACCTCATGCTTGCCATGGAGCACGGGCATCCCGTTGATTGGCTAGCCAGTCTCGCCGATCGGTTCACGACGGTTGTGAAGCCGGTCACGAGGAACCGGGGCATGGGAGGTGGCTCCTTGATCACATTGATAGCCCAAAGGTGTAACTTCACCTTTGGCCACGAGGGTTCTGATGCCCGTATCAGGAGCGTGCTTGACTTGACTCTTATGAAGAACATGCACATCGTCAAGCGGGATGGCAAGACTTGGGACAGTGACCCGACGCCTCATCAGGAGGGGCTTGTGACCGCTGCCGCTACGAAGCGAATGATGTTCAAGCAGCAGAACCCCCTCTATTGCCTCGCCAACCTCACTCCTTCACCCCCTGGCTCGCCTCCTCCTCCCCCTCTAGCAGATGAGGAGCCTCCTCCAGCAGATGAGGAGCTTCCCCCAGTGGAGCCCGCTGTCGAGATCCCCCCTCCTGTCGTAGATGATTCAGCTGAGTGGAGACAGAGGATCGCCTCTGATGTTGCTGACTTGCGGGCAGGTATGACACGCCTTGAGGACTTTGTCCGAGAGTCTGATGCGAGAGCTCGCCGGGAGTGGGAGTGGCTCAGATCTACGGTCCAGTCCTTCATCAGTGGCCCTAGCGCTCCTTTCATCCCTTCTGCTGCTCCGGAGTTCTCTGCTCCGCGTGGCGCCTCCCCCTTGCCTACCATGCCAGCTTCTAGAGTAGGGGAGGCGGGCACACCACTCCCAGAGGGCACGATAGTACGAGAGAGTTCCATCAGAGCAGAGGGCTCGCGATACACTGGTGCCACGATTGAGCGAGCGGATTCTGCTAGAGAGGAGGGAGTTGGAGATTCCACTAGAGACATCACTCGAGGAGGCGATGAGGCTACATCTTGAGCTTGTATTGCATTTTGATCCTACTTTTGTCTATTATTTGATGCCTTCTTGCTTAGATCATGTACTTGGATGATTAAGTCGCCGTTTGGCGCAATTTTGGATGATGTGTGCCATTTTGTGTGATATACTCTTGACTTGTCTTTGGTTGTATGCTACATTTTCTATGATATTGACGGTGTCTACCATTTATGTTGTTCAATCCACAGGATATACATTTCCATATTATCATCATGCCCATATTCACCGTCTTTATCTACATATTTCAACCAAAAGGTTATTTCTCACTCCCACGAGTCTTATCACCGGGTCTACAAACGAGGGGAGTTCCTATGCGCCTTTGCCTTTATTTTATCATTCTTTGCGCTTAGGGACTAAGCTTGAATTAAGTGTGGAGTGGTTTGATGCGCATAGTTCACATGATTGCATGCTATACATATCATTTCTAGATGGACACTTGCATACTTGCACATTGTCCCAACATGAGAGTGTTTTAACCACAAAGGCTTGTGATTTTCAACTCTAAATCCCTATAAATCACAACTAGCCTATTTGCCACATTTACCGACCTAGTCCTTTGAGCATGCATTCTTGAAAATCAATATCATGGCTATATCTTGTCTATCCAACTTTTTAAGTATTCTCGTTGCAACACCTTGGATCAAGCTAGCAAACACTTTCAAAAATATCATCGTGAAAAACTTAGACCACTTGAATGCTCTTTGGTGACTTGAGTGCTCTAACATGGTGCTTTGTTCATGATTGATTCCCGCACATTCCATACACTTTTTTTGAACATATTGTCAAGTTTTAAGTGTGGATCAAAAAAAAAAAAAAAAAAAATTTGTTTGCGGTCAAAGAGGGCAAAGCCCCGACTAAAAACTCTCTCAATGATCATGAGAAGTTTTGCTCCAAATATACAAGTGCCGGGGGTTAGGGAGGTAAGTCCCCCCTCGAAAGCATTTGTAGGCCAAAGGCCGTTTCAAAAATAAATAAGAAGCACTTAAATCTTGACCATATGTTTTTCCCTCCATTCTTCATTTGTGCGGGATTCTTCTCATTTACAATGTGTGCTTGTTAAAATAACTCTTGGACGACCCATGTGCCTTGCACGGGAGCTATCTTTTGGGCTATGCTTGTTTATTAAGAAACTCTAGTGTCGAACTCCACTTCCCTTATGGATTACGGCCTAAGCGCCTAAAACTTGGGAATGAGTTCCTTGTCGCGAGCCCTTGGACTAGCCCTAGCTAGCATAGGTGAGCGGTTGACGCTCTATTGTGCAAGCTATAAGCCTTGCCTCGATAGTGTTGCCTTGAAAATGAGTAGAATTTGGGATGAGACATTTTATAGCCCTAGTGTTGATAATCTTAAATGCATGTCCTCAAAGGTACTCAAAAGGTTGAGAAAGTTCTTTTTATGATATTGCGGCACTAGTCTAGCTTGGGGTGAGGGATTGGTCTTGAAAAATCGTAGCCTTGGTTGAGCACTCTTGCATTCACTCTTATGGGACATGTACATTTGTGGGATTTGTGAGTATTCCCTTTTCTGAAAACTCTCACGAGACTATAACTCGTCCACTAGGGTAGCCTAGGGGTTTAAAGGCTTAATGCATGCGCTAAATGCATTCGTAACTCCTACGAAAAGGAGCTAGGTAGATTGTACATACTTGTCATTTACCTTTCAATAACATGTTGGAAATAAAGATCGAGACCTTGTGAAATCTAGTGAGGCAAATACACGAAAAACATAGCACCACTAGCATATCGACATTTGCACTTCCTTGGCATATTTGCATACTTTGTTCGGGACGAGCAAAGCTTAAGTGTGGAGTGTTGATGAGTCGAGTCTTCGACTCATTAATGCCCATTTTTCACTATAGCTTTAGTTCGTTTCCGACGATTATTTGATGTCATTTGACCCCCTTTTCATGCGTTTCAGGTGCGAATCAAGGTGACTCAGTGCCAAAAGCCCATAGAAGGAAACTCGGAGAAAATCGGAGTCAAGAGCAAAAGTTGGCAAAATTTGGCCTCTAGTCGATCGACTGGGAAGCTCCCCTGCTCCAGTCGATCGACTTAATGGACTCTCAGGAGGGCCTGCAAATCAAGATACTTCAGTCGATCGATTGGGCCCGCCAGTCGATCGACTGGCGAGTTCTCCAGCTGAGCGTGCAAGCCACGTGCCTTCAGTCGATCGATTGGGACTCCAGTCGATCGACTTAATGGACTCTCAGGAGGGCCTGTTTTCTGCATTACTCCAGTCGATCGACTGGGAGACTACCCTGTCTCAGTCGATCGACTGAGGATCTGCTTCCCAAGCGTTTTATCTCCCTCCAGTCGATCGACTGGGCCAACAGCCCACCGCCAGTCGATCGACTGGACCTGCTACAGTACCGGAAATTACCCGAGGCTATAAATAGAAAGAGGGAAGTTTGACCTATCATCTGGGATTTTTCTGGAGAAAAGACAAAAGGAAGTGAGCTAAATCAAGGGTTTCAACATCATCTAATCAAGGAGGATTGAAGATCAAGGGAGTTTATTAGGATCATCAATCCTACTCTTTTCCCTCTTCCTTTCTCTTAGATTTTTGCTAAAAACCCACACATCATGTTGTCTTACTTGATGTGTGAGTAGTCCCCCTTGTGTTTTGAGGGTTCTATGAACCTCCTTGGTACTCAATGATCATTGTATACACATTTGAATGGATCTATTGAAGTTGATTTCATTTTACTATGCTCTTCATGTGAGACATGTCTCTAAGTGTTTGATAAAATGCCCAAGTGACATGTTTATGTTAGAACTATGATCTAAGTATTGAAAGAGCTTAGTGATGGTTTGGATGTAGTAAAATTGAACTTAGCCAACATTTATGAGAGTAAATGCATGGTGAGAGGTGAACTAGAACTTTATGCATGTAGCATTTATGAGAGTAAATGCTATATAGTGGATCAATATTCTTTAATTAGTGAGATCCTATCTAAGATGGCTTGACTAGGATTAAACATGCATGGTTTGTTCAATTCTAGTCTAAGCTAGGTTTAAAACCTATCAACTCATAATTAATTAAACTCTTGTATGCATGATCATTGGGAAATCGCCAAGGAGGGGATTAATCCCTCGAAACTCGCTTTTAATTGAATTCAATCCCCTAAAAACCATTTCATTCTTGTTTTGAATCATTGATAACTCAATCATACTTGAATTTTAAGAATTAGCCGAGTAAGAAAATTTGATAGAACTAGCGTGTAATCCGTTTGCTCCCTTGGGTTCGACACCGGTCTTACCGGTTGAATTACAAATTGTTTTTGACTAATTGCATTGCTAAAACATTATAACGTCAAAATGGCGCAGGTAAATCGTATTTTTTGGGCTTTTTCTGAATGCATCCATGCGTTCAATCACTGTCGTCCCTTATCACATGGACGGGAAGTACAATGCGAAATTGTTGATTGTAATCGGGTTAGACGCGAACAACCACATACTGCCATTAGCCTTTGTGCTTGTGGAGAGCGAGAACACTTCCAGCTGGAAGTGGTTCATGTCATGTATCCGGGAAGGAGTGATGCAACGGGAGGGGCTGTGCGTTGTGTCTGAAAGGCACAATGGAATATTGGCTGCCATGCGTGAACCTGAATGGCGTGACCCTAAGGCATACCATCGTGTATGCGTTCGTCCCTTGCAAAGCAATTTCATGACGAAGGTAAAAGATGAGGTTTTGAAAGCTAAACTTGGAGATGTGGCGTATGCGAAGGAGTTGAAGCTCAAGAAGAAGTTTACAGAGCTCTTACAACTATTGCATGATACGCCACTTGCTCGCAAATGGTTAGAAGATATGGATGTAGAACTCTGGACACAGGCGTTCGACCACGGTGGATTTCGATGGGGCTCAATGACTACGAATGGTTCAGAGTGTTTGAACAAAATTCTGAAGAATGATCGTGATTTGCCAGTTTCTTCATTGGTTATGTACACGTTTAAGCAGACATCTGCGTATTTCGTGAAGCGTTCCCATAGCCAGTACAACAACGACGAAGAACTGTTTCCTCCGAAAAATCATGAAAGATTGGCAGAACTACGGGCTAGGGCTGAGTTCCACATAGTGACGCTGTACAATCAAGTAAGCCATGTTTTTGATGTACTGACCATAAAGAACCATATCAGGTACATGGTTTGTCTGGATACACGAACATGTTCGTGTGCGAAGTGGACATTGTTCAAGTACCCTTGTTCTCATGCCATGGCAGCTTGAAATACGCCCGGGTTGAATACTCAGATTATGTCCCGACAGAATATACGCTCGAAGCGTACTACCGAACCTGGAGTTATTTTTTCAACCCCCTTACTTCACGAGAATTTTTGGCGTGATTATGATGGCCCTGTTCATGTTCCAAATCCACAATTCAAACGTAACAAAGCTGGCAGACCCCCAACCATACGAAGGCGTAACGAGATGGACCAGCGACATCGCCATTTAGGGGAATCCAGCAGCCAATCAGGGTCTTAATCAACTCCGACCCCGCGAATCCAGAGATACACATACAGCCACCTAGTGGGTCACAACAAGCGTGCTTGTCCGACTCGCCACCATAATTAAGCCAACTATGTTGTTTGTAATTCATCTTTCATTAACGGCATGTGTTCAAGTTGAAGTCGTTTTGCAAAAACTATGATAACTTCAGTACAATGCATAAAGAAATTTGATAAGAAACCCTCGATTTTTACTTGATAAGAAACCCTCGGTATGATAAGAACCCTCGGGTGGCGAGGCGGCAGGAGCGACGATCGGCGGAGGGGAGTGTTGGAAAGAGAGAGATTGGCGGAATGAAGAAGAAGAAGAAGAAACCCTCGATTTGTACTTTCAATGATACCGGTTTACCAGGAACCGGGATCATTATAATACCGGTTTCTGAGAAACCGGAAATCCACCTGGATGCCACTTCACACCTTTTGGTCCACGTAGGCCCCAAACCGAGCCACTTCTACATTTTCAAAGATTGCCGGTAGAGGGAAAACCAGAAATAAGAGTACCGGTTCCCGAAAAACCAGAATTATAAAAAATGGGGTAGATTGGTTATTTGAGTTTCATTTGATGTAATTTGGTGATTCCAGTTTGAAACTGAGTTAGATTGGTGAATAACGAGTTTTTTTGCCCTGTTTTTGAAACTCAATCTCAGTTTTGCCCTGTTTGAAACTCAAATATCAACTTTGCCCTGTTTTTAAAGAAACCGGTTTGGGGGAAACCAGTTTCGCTCATTTTTGATAAAAACCAGTTTCTGCCGAACTGGTTTGGTGACTGTGTACATGCGTGGCATTATTTGGTCCTACGTGGACCCGAAAAAATGCAATTAAAAGCCACCTCATTTACATGAAACCGGTTCCGCGGAAACCGGTTTCCAAATCGTGAGTTTTTTTAGACCGACATGCATGCAGTTTCTGGAGTCGAGTAGAGAAAAAAGTCTACAGAAAGTTGAGCAGATTACCAAATCCTCTGCTAACACGTTTGGCTTGTTTTCGAAAGAGTTTCTTAGCCGCCACGGACTGCATTTACTCGGATCATGAAGTTATGATGTCTGGTACGACCCCACTATCATCAAGCTTCCTGAGAAGCTTGTAAGCCTCCAGTACGACCCCACTATCATCAAGCTTGTAAGCTCGGATCATGAAGTTATGATGTCTTGCACTGTCTCGGACTTGGTCAGCTCCTTGTGAGAGATGCAGAAACAATGACGGGTTTGTACCTAGATCCATTTTGCTGCATCGGGTTCAGGAAGTATTCAGATCCATATAACAGAGTATTCCCTGACGAAGATTAATGGAAAGAAGATCGAAGCTCCTGACATAACTCATGATGCATGGCGATCGAAAACTGCATGCATGGCGATCTAAAAAAACTCACGATTTGGAAGTGAAACCGGTTTCTGCGGAACCGGTTTGCCACGTGGCTTTAATTGCATTTCTTCGGGTCCACGTACGACCAAATAATGTCACGTAGGTACACAGTCAACAAACCGGTTTCTCCCAGATCGACTTGGTTGATTTTCAACCAAACCGGGTTCCCCCAAACCAGTTTTTATCAAAAATGAGTGAAACCGGTTTCCCCCAAACCTGTTTCTTTAAAAATAGGACAAAATTGATATTTGAGTTTCAAACAGGGCAAAACTGAGATTGAGTTTCAAAAACAGGGCAAAAAAAACTCGTGAATAACCCTTATAAACCTAACAAGTGGTATTAGAAGTACCACTATTCAGTTGCAACTTTTCTATTTTCTCTCTCCTCGAAAACACTCTCAGTTTCTACAACTTTCCAGACAAGTCTCCGACAGCTCCTTCCTGCGCCGGTGACCGTCTCTTACGCCTCCTAGGGCTATTTTTTTGTCGTCGTAGTCTGCCGATGCCAGATCCATTATCCTCTTCCACCTCTTTGGTCTCCCTTCCCTCGGCTGGGCCTCTCCACCCCACCCCTCCCCGCAGCTCCTCTCTCACGGTTGAGGCCTTCTTCCTTGCCCAAGTGGGTTTCCTTGGCTGTGCCTGTACTCGTTTCGTTGTTGCTGCGGCTCCGGATGCGAGGGTGATGGGTTACAGCGCTGGGGCGGAGTTGGTGTTTTGGGTTGCAGGTTTGGGGCGGTTTGAGTGGTTGAGGCGGCGGATTATGGTGTTGTGGTTGGATATTGGGCTTGCTGAGTTGGTGACAGCGCTGTAGGTGGTGGTGATGTTGGGTTCATTGGTGGATATGGCGTTTTCATTTTGACGGTTGGCCTTTGACGATATGGACTGGGGATAGGGGGCGATGACGGGTCGCCGGTGTCTGTTTTGGAATTGTACATAAGGTTGTTTTAGGTGGAATTGTAGGTGTAGTCGTAGTTGTAGTTTTCGTAGTAGTTTTACATTTATCTTTTAGTTGTAGTGATAGACGGGCTGTACTTGGTGATATGGCTGCTTTCCTGTCTTTGGTGGGATGTTCACCTCTCCCGGCGTGAGGTGAAGTGGAACATATCCTTATTCCCAGCTAGTTAACTTGACCTAGCTTTTAAATCATCATTATGCCTTTTATGACGTCAAGGTGATTTCCTACCCTCGACCGGAACATGGTTTCTCGAGAATACAAGTATGGTCTATATTCGCTTTCAAGGAATTTCGGCCGGGACTTCATTTGTGGGTTTGAAGTTGACTGCTGAGTTGCTTCTTCAGTTTGGCCGATTTGGCATGGAGTGAATATGGAGTTTTCAAGGAGTGCGGATAACGTTTCAGTGCCTGACTCGCCTAACTTAGCAGGGAATGTGGTTTAATGTTTAGATGGTCTGTTTGTGTCTGTTAGTCATTCAGTTTACTATTGTTGCTTTTTTCTTGTTCTCCGGGTCCTTGTATGCCTTCCCTTTTATCAAAAAATAAATAAATAAGCAAAATACTTGTTTGTCTTTCCGGCGGTAGTAGCCTCTATGCTGCTGCCCGCCGGATCCATGTAGAGAAGAAAGTGAAAGGTCGACAATGGTTACAGATGGTAAGGCGACGGTTTCAAACAATTACCGACAGTTGCCGGCAGTGCGATCGAGACAAAGCGGAGACGTGCATCCAACATTAGACGAGTTCAAATCTAAGTTTGGTGATGTAGTTTTTTTTTTGAAGGCGAGGAAGGCCGTGGAGCAATTGGAAGCGAGAGAGGAAGGGTCGGTTTGGTCGTCGTTGTCGACGCCACACGCGAGTGGTTAATTTTCGATTTGGATTGATCCAAGCGACGACATAGATCCTTCATATTTTTGGCTGCGGTGGAGAAATCACGGTAGATTGAGCAGAGGCTCGCGCAGTTGAGCTGATAGCATTGTGATTGGCACAGAGGTTCATGGTGAAGTTGTCGTATTGCAGAGGGCCAGAGGCATATTGGGCATGTCTAGGGTTGGAGCTGGCGTTGTCAAGCTACTGTGTCAGAGAAGTTGGTTTGCAGTTGATTCACTGATGGTGATCTAGGGAGGATGATGGCATGAATGTCAATGATGCTGAAATAAACATGGAGGTATGGAATCCTGACATTGTTTGGCAGAGAAAGTGAGCAGGAGCTTCTGAAAGGGCACACCAGGTGCTTGGTGTATTGCTTATGAGAAGATGGGTTGTATGTTTAACTATGTGAAGATATCTGAGATGGCTATTGGCTCAATGGTGAAGAAAAGTTCGATAGTTTGATGTTCAAGTATGATGAGGTGATTCATAAGGTAGCAGACTTGGGGGAGATCTTAATCGGCAAAACGTTTGTTGCTGGTATCAAAGTTAAAGTTGAGGCACGCGCTTTGAGAGGATTTGAGCCGAATGAGTGTTGATGTGAAGATGCTGAGTGATGTAGAGGGTGAGCAATTAATGCCGGTTGAGATCAGTAATTTGGGTGAGAATGAGTACTAGTATAATCATGAGAAAGTTGTCGCTGACAGAGGCGGAGCCAGCAGTCGTCCCTGGTACCGAGCTGCAGAAAAGGAAGGAAGATGTGCATTGTGTTACATTTCATCTGAAGAATGTCATCAATAGCAGAACACAAGGCTTGTGTGGCGAGGAAGGAAATTTTGAGCATGGCAACCATAAGTTGGAGCAGCAAGGTGTATTGCTGCTGATGTGATTGAGCTTGAATGGAGTTGAGATGAAGAAATCACTACGCCTCAGTTGAGTGAAATGAAAGCCTTGGCATTGAGATGAGAAATGGTGAAACTCACGATTCTTAATAAAGAAAAAACAGCAGCCAATGTTATTGGCAAGTGCATCACTTGGTAAAACGTCCTAAAATCATATCAAAGGAGCTTATGAGGAGGCAGTAGATGTCCACACAATAAGAGGGTTGGCACCTTGCTCATTGTAGAGATCAGGTAATGACAGCTAGTATTTTGTCATTTGTGTTGGATTAGATGTTTACTGAGTAGAGCTTGGAGGTGTGTCTTGAATCGCCCAGTGGGGATTCTTGTGTTGAGAGGGAGGATAATGAAGAAGACAGACATTTCAAGAGGAAAATATGTAGTGAGAATGATGATGAGGATCTAATTGAACGAGCTGTTGCAGGAGAGAAGCTTCTCAATGAAGCTGAAGTTGGAGTTGGAAGCAGGTGTGGAGAGCACGCTGGATCAGGGGTTTGCAGTGATAATAGAGGACTCGAAGGTTGTGAACTGATCAAAGGTAGTAGAAAAAGATGTAGTATGCACACTGCTACTAGTAAGGTTTGTGGAGTGATTTGATGATCACTAAAGATGACGGTGTATTGTCAGAGTGGTGGAATGCCCACCATTGTTATTTGTGACGTAAAAGATGGGTACATTGGGCATTGTGGAGGCTGATTTGGAGAAGGTTGGCTCACATCTTGGAGCTTGGTGCATTTTATCAGAGGAGCATTGAGAATGGTCCCAACAGGGATTCGGAAGGACATTTCAAAATTGTCAAAGAAAAGAATTGGAAAGACATTTCAAAAATGTCAAGGAGAATAGTGTGATTTGGTTGGGGAATGAACCCAAGAAAGGTTAGGATGAATTTCTTGTCGCTACAGTGACAGAAAAGTTAAGTATAGACGAGGTTCCATAAGTGCTGCAGCAGAAGCTTTGTGATGACCATTTTGTTAAGTTGAGTCGCAGATGTCATGAGAGGAAAGATCATTAGCCCTGTAGCGCAGTTGGTGATCTTCTTACTCTTAATTATGAGCGTGATGGCTGTAGTTTGGTGATGAAAGCGATGATAGAGAGCTCATGACTGTTTTTCATTGTGAGTGCGAGTTCTCAATGACTGTACACTTACCAGGAACAAGCCAATAGTTGACATGAAGTTCGAGATGGAGACGATGCGAAGATTGGCTAATGGGCAATTGAGAGTGTGCTCAGGAAACTGTTTAGAGTGAAAACCTACGAGGAAGATAGGTTACTTACCTAGTACGCTAAGTAAAGTCTATGAGTGAAGTAGATTTGGTTTCTAGTGATACAACCAGTAGTGAAGAAGAGCAGTGACTCTCACTTGTTGAGGATATGACTGATACTGCGGTATCGAGGAGTGTCGCTAGAGGAGCGGCCTAGGAGAAGAAACCATGAGAGAGTTGATGGTCAAGAGAACCAGTCAACAGGAAAAAGTTGAGTAGCCCAGCCAAGGAATATCGAGATCGCATTGTAATGTGAATATTAGCATATTCAGCTTAAGAGATGGTGTTAAAGATAGGATTTAATTATGATTTGAATGGATCAATTAATAGTGACATTAGTATAGGACTTAATTGTTTAAGCAGTTATTTTTGTAAAGCCTTATAAGCCTGCAGTTCCTAATCGAACAAGCCAATTCATTACGATTCTATCACTTCTAAACCTAACAGTAACAAGAAAATGATTAAGTTTCACACCCTCGATATATATGCAGAATGATTTCAATAGTAAATGACTGTTTATTATATGTCAGATTTTTAAAATGGTCTGTGATCATCCGAGCAGGTATATATTCATGAGGATAGTTGCTCAAACTTAAAATATGCACGAAGAGGAGCGTTGAAATGAGGCACACATTCTTAAAGTGAGGCACGATTTGAGTAAATCACGTATCTCATTCAATTCCCGTGCTTTGTGGGCGCGCCACGTGTCCCACTACCAAAAATTCATCAAAAAGCAAAGGCAAACAACAAACAACTATTCCTGCATTATTCCCTGCCACATCATCTAAATAAGTGGCTGACAACGTGCCTCACGTGTCTCATTTTTACAACCATACCTCAACCGAACGCCCCTGCACGAATACACAACTTAACTTAAAGTATCTCCATCAAAAAAAAAAAAAAAAAAAACTTTGAAGTATCAACCGATTACAGTACGATCTACACTACTTCGCAGTCAGTCACAGTCATGCTTATTATATATTCTTATATGAAACCTGGGATTCAGGTTAGCAATAATATGATGCCAAAATTATGCGGTCAACATGTTAATTAAAAACATTGTGTGAACTCGACTAAGTAATTACAATGTCATTCTCTGCAAGTCATTGAATAAACTGATAATAATGCTCTTACGTAACTTGCTGTCAGTTTATGGTTACTTTAATTTGCTGTCAAACAACTCTTGATGATGCTCATTAGCCAGTTTATAAATAATAATATTCCAACTTCCATGTAATATTGTATGCTGCTTCCTGAAGCCCAATACACTGCTGTTACTAACGTTAGTATATTGTTTAACCAAATGCATATAAGTACTCATCTATACAGCTCTCTTCTGGTCATTGACTTTCTTCCCCAAGTTCAGTTTTTAGTATTATTATTACAAGTCGAAGACTTCAATTTCTCAGTCAAATCTACAATGCACTCCATGACAGCTCCCATGTGACTTGATTATTAAATCACATAGTTTAATGCATTACAAAACTATGGAGCTTAATTAGACTTCAGACTCCTAGAGGATGAGATTTATTGGAAGCATCAGAATAGTCTCTGCGCAAACAATGGCTGGGCAACTATGCCTTGTTTTTCCCTGGCGGAGTGCTATCATATTTGCTTTGATTATGTCAGTTCATGCTCAAGATCATTCAGGTATGTCGTCACATCGCTCCTTTATTATTCACACAACAAAATGGTTTAGGCGAGGTTTAATTTTCTGAATACCTATGTGAAGATATATGTATCATCTTAACAGTTTGCTGGGCACATATCATGATTTAGTTTCATTTTTTGATACACCGGTCCAGGTTTTATAAGCATAGATTGTGGAGCCATGGTTGATTACACGGATGCTGAAACTGGCATATACTACCTCCCAGACAAAGATTTCATCGACAGTGGTACCAATGCACAGATATCTTCTACTGTTACTGCAACAAGTGTGCAATCGAAAGACTTGAGGAGTTTTCCAGAGGGCATAAAGAACTGCTACACTCTGACTCCCGAACAAGGGAAGGATAGTAGGTATGCAATTAGAGCTCGGTTCTTCTATGGGAATTATGATGGCAAGAATCAAGCTCCAACTTTTGATTTATATTTGGGGATCAACAAGTGGATAACAATAGACCCTGATGGAGAGGAGGACTATGATGACTGGTGGGACATTACATTCGTTTCTCCAACAAATTATATATCAGTCTGTCTTCTGAACACTGGCAGTGGAGTACCATTCATCTCGGCATTGGAGTTACGTGCTATGCCCAACGCAATTTATGATGCTGGACCCTCTATGGCACTAGATGCGTACAGGAGATACGATGCTGGTCACCAAACAAAAAATTTAGTCAGGTATCTTTATTTACTTTTTAATGTATACCAGACTTTCGATTGGTACTTGTTTAAAACACCGAGATTGTTTCAAATAGGTATAAAGGCGATGTTTATGATCGACTATGGAGAGAGCTGCTCATCAGTTTTATGGATTGTGTGGGTGACTGTGTAAATATTACTTCTACTTCAACCATTGATGTTCGCAAAAGCAATGATCTTTACAAACCACCTCCTGAATTGTTGAGAACTGCAGCACGAGCACCAAATAAAACATATCAGTTAGGCTTCCATATGGATGTTTCAAAATATGTTTCGCGAACAGAACCAATGTATGTGTACTTCCACTTTGCAGAGATTGAAAAGCTTAAGTTGGGTCAAAAGAGGGAAATGTTCATATCCTCTGGCGGTAAGAATCTACTACACGAGTCTTTTACTCTCGACTACTTCGTTCCGCAAACTATTGGTCCTATTGAGTTGCCAATTGTGAGGAGTGAAATTCAATTTTCAATTGAATCACAAAAGCAGTCTGGCCTCTCTCCCATTGTCAGTGGCATTGAGATTTTTCGAGTTCTTGAACTTCATCAAGGAGTTCTAACAGATTCCCAGGACGGTAAGCTGAATTATGACCAGCAGTTTGCCAACAATCATACTTGCAAATAGCATTATGATATTCTTTGAAACAGTTTCTATGGTTCATGTTTTCTAGTTGATGCTGTCATGGATATCAAGGACACTTATAATCTGATCCGAAAATGGCGAGGAGACCCATGTGTGAACAGCTCCTGGGATGGTGTCAGTTGTAGCACTAGCGAAATTCCTAGGATAATAACATTGTAAGTAAAGCATCATGTCAGATCATCTAATGGAATACGTACTTCCTTTATAATATAACAATCCTCTGGATTCCTTATTTTAGAAACCTCAACTCGAGCGGTTTGGCTGGTGGCATAGCAATATCTATCAATAATCTCACTGCACTCCAAAACTTGTAAGTTGGATTTACGCGATGTCTATTGTCAAAAAAAAAGCGATGTGTAGTGTGCGGATTTTACTTATCTTGTATGATTTGTTTTGCAGAGATTTATCAAACAACAACCTTACAGGACCCATCCCTGAGTTTCTAGCAAGGTTACCATCATTGAAGTTTCTGTAAGTGACTAGTAAATCTATACGTATAAATTTCCTCGACCTTGCTTATGAACCTATGATTTATCTGCATTTGGACTTTCATCGCAGTAATTTAGCAGGGAACAATCTTACAGGTTCTGTTCCTAAAGCTCTTTTACACAGGTCCATCAGTGGAGCATTGACATTGAGGTTTCATTTATTTATCCCCCTAAACATTATGTTATTGTTTCATTCTAAAAGCCTTTTCATATACTTATATGCTCTGCTTGAAGACTGGACAACAACACGAACCTTTGCGCCCTGGATTCATGCAAGGGGAGCAGCAAGAGATGGCCAATAAATCCAGTTGTCATTTCAGCATCAGTTTTCATGTTATTATTAGTTATAGCTCTAGTGATTTGGGGGACACTGAAAATGAAAGGTTCGTAGTTTTTTGTTTTCGTTTAGGAACTGTTAATATGTTACTCATGCTGACAAAACAAGTATTTCCCCAGCCATGAAGAAAGCGGATGCATTCAAGTCAAAGAGCCAAGAGTTCACTCACTCCAAGATCACAATCATCACTGAAAATTTCAAAACTGTAATTGGTGAAGGAGGATTTGGAAAAGTGTATTTTGGTACTCTTGCTAATGGTCTCAAAGTTGCAGTGAAGTTGCTTTCATCGGAGTCGAGGCAAGGAGTGAGAGAGTTTTCTCAAGAGGTTTGGAAAATAATTTCTTTTCCTAAAATGAATCAAGATCAGGTGCAAATAATATTTTTGATGCAAACTACAAACTAACGAATTATGATACATTTTCTACGAACTGTGTCATGGTTTTATCCAATTGAATTATAGACCACTTTGCCAAACTATGACATAGTTCGTAGGAAGTATACCATAATTCGTCGGTTGGTAGTTTGCACGTTTACCCCTAATCCTTTTCCTTTTGCATAATATTATCATTAGCACTTTATTAGTATTATGCTATTTCTTAACTAAGAGATGACTTCAATAGACCATTACATTGTATGAATTTGACAAGGGTAGATACAATTAACATATTATACTATACATCACACACTATCCGGTAATGTCCCCAGGGAACAATCGGAAAATGTTTCCGAGGATTCTCTGGGTATTCCTAGGAAACTCAAATGCACATTTGTTTAGGTGTATCACCCGTGTCTTGATTTTTTTCAGCAAATCATTCAGATCAACTTGGCCAAAAATGAATCTCATAAAAAAAGAGGAACTTTCATTTAAACGCTTCTCTAGATACTATTGTCCCATGTATATATCTACTATCCCTAAATTTTATGATGGGTTAACAACATTGATTTTGGAGAGAAAAAAAGCCGTGGATAAAAGTTTTGATTTTTTTTTTTTGAGTTTTGGTTAATTGATCAAAAGTAAATAGTGGGGGATTAATGTATCCACCAAATAGTGTGATAGTGTGGATTCACTTCTGAAATCTAATTGTCTTAGTCAAGACGAGTTTCAGATGGTGTTCGAACGGAGTATCGCACACTTATCTAACAGTCCCCGAAATAGAATAGAACTAGTACACACGATATGATACCCAGTTCGGCAACGCCTACTCTGGGGGGCTTCCCACAACCTAAAGGGTTGCAAATCTTAATTAAGAGTTTAGAGCTACAAGTGGACTTACGTTTACACAACTCCCGTTTATAATGGCCTAGCCTCTAACACTCTTCTCTTTGATTTGCGATCTCGGCTCCCCCTCGATCCCCTGAGTTCGAGACTCCCTTCCGAACTGACTCGAACTTCTCCCGAAGCTCGGACGCCTTCTCCCGAATGTGATTAGTAATCAAACTCTATTGAATTTTTAGAGAGAGAAGCTCTGTTTTTTCTCCCTCGCCTATTCAGGCCTCCTCAGGCCATGGCTCCACTTGGCCAAGCTCCGGCTGACCCAAACCTACCTCACCTTCGTCCACCCGAACCCCCAGATCCTCAGAAACCCTCATTCGCCGCCGTTACTAAGGGTAACCGTGTGGATGCAAAGGTGACAAATCCCATTTTCGAGAAGAGATTTCCCAACATTCAGCTTCCGGCTCGCCAATATGGTAGCAAAGATGGGAAGCCGGCTATAGCTTTCACGGCAGCGGAACAACAAGCTGGTATTGACAACCTCAAGTATAGCCTGGTGGTCAAGTTCACAGGCGGCCGTCCACCTATAAGCGAGATCCGCACAGCTTTCCTGGATATATGGAAGATACATGGGGCCTGCGCTATAGGGGCTTGGGATGCTCGGCACATTCTGGTGGTGTTGGAGTCGGAACAAGATGCCCGGACAGTGCTATCTCACCCCACGAGAAAACTGGGTCACTCGCTTTTCAGAATTTTCAGGTGGAATGTGGATTTCGACACCAAAAAGGAACCTTCTACCACCACTACATGGCTTCGGATGAAAAACCTTCCTCCTCAGATGTATAACCAAGGCTACATAGAGCCTATTGTTAACTCATTTGGGCGTTTTCTTGCGATAGATAACAAGACCATTTCTTTCATCAATCCCAGTTTTGCTCGTGTTTGCATTGAAATAGATGTTTCTAAACCTCTTCCAGAAGAGGTGTGGATTGCCACAGGAACTCACACTGGGTTTTGGTTGAAGCTTGTCTATGAAAACAGCCTTCTTTTTTGCACAAAATGCAGATTACATGGTCACAGCTTGGAAGCTTGCCGGAAGGTTAAGCAAAGACAGGAGGAGGAACTCCAGATTTGGAAGGCGCGTGACGAACATGGGCTACCAAATGGCCAACCCATAGGCGTGTATTCCCAGTACGTGCAGGCGCAGACCCAGACCCACAACACAGACATCATACCTCCGCCTGGCAAGCCAGCTGTCTCAAATGTGGAGCACACTTCGAAAACCCCTGCAAACGAGAACCGTGCATGGACCCTTGTTCAAAAACGGAAACAAAAGAGGAAAGCTTTTAAGCAACAGAGGAAAGTTTCAGTTACACAAACAGAGTATAAACAAAAAGGTACTTTTGTCACTATCCAGCATGAGACGTCCAAGGGACCAACCATCAGCCCTGCGACAAAAGCAAGGCCTAGTCCCCTATCGCTATCAGACACGGAAATCAATCCCCTCACGGTGTCTACTAACGGAAAAGATGACCCAGCCCAGAAAAAGACGTTGGATCACGACGTACATGCAACCTCGACTTTTCAGCAACAAGATCCACCCAGTCCTAAGAGGCGCGGTGAAATGGAAAATTTAAAAGACATTGAGAAAGGTTACAACGACTTGATCACGCACCTGGATCAGTCAGGACCGTTTACTTTGCCTTCGAGAAATAATGACAACAATGAGCTCATTAAAGCGCTGGAACAACACTCAAAGGGAGAGGAACCACAAAGCATCGAAACCATGGTAGCAAGTACTGCCACAACTCAGGTGATCCATGATCAGTAAGAATTTCTTTTGTTGGAATGCGAGGGGCATTATGAATAAAGACACTCTGCATTATATGAAATCCATGATGAAACAGAATACAATTGACCTTTGCGCTATTATTGAGCCTATGGCGAAGCCGGAGAAAATTGGCAAGCTAGCTACAGCCCTAAAGTTTGATAATTTTCTTCACTGCTCTCCGACTAATACTAATATTTGGCTACTGTGGAATGATAAGGTCCATATTACTGAGATCAGTCATACGGATCAACATATCACCATTCAAGTTATTCTGATTGAAGAGGATGTTGAGTTTATTTGTAGCTTTGTTTATGGCTCCCTGGATACAAATATCAGGAAAGACTTATGGAATGCTCTCAGCAATGTGACCGATCACGGGGATAAGCCGTGGTTAATCTGTGGGGATTTCAATTCCATTCTTTCTTGGTCTGAGAAACAGGGAGGAAATAGGAAAAAAGGCAAAGCGCTCAGGGACTTCAATGAGTTCATCGCCAAAGTTGATGTTGCTGATGTTGGTTACAAAGGTAATGAGTTCACTTGGTCCAATAACCAAGAAGGAGCAAACCAGATATGGGAGAGACTGGATAGATGTTTGGGTAACGGTTTGAGCTTCGCTGCTTTCCCTAACCTGGAGGTCCATCACCTGGCAAGGCACAGCTCAGACCATTGCCCGCTTCTCTTGAATTTTCATGGAGAGCATAGAAGGAAATATGGCATGTTCAAATTTGTTGGGGCCTGGACTAAGCATGAGACTTTTCAAGAGACAGTCAAAACCTGCTGGGCCCAGAAAGCCCATAAGAACCCCCTGCTTAATTTTGCCCTAAAGCTCCAACGGCTGAGACGTGTGTTACGGAAATGGAATTGGGGGACATTTGGAGATGTTAATCTAAAGGTCCGGCGTCTCGCGAAGAGGGTGGAGCGTATGGATCTCGATCTTCAAAATGGGAACGCTGCTGTCTCCAAAGCTATGCTGAATGAAGCTAAAGACGAACTGGCCAGTTTCCTTCGTTACCAAGATGATATTTTGGAGGAGAAATCCAAAACTAAATGGCTAATCGAAGGGGACAGAAACTCCAGCTTTTTCCATGCCTCTATTAAGGCCAGGCGTAATCATAACAAGATGAAATTGGAGCTATCAGACGGTTCCTTCTCTGATGACCCAGACTTTATTGGTAACAAAGCTGTGACCTACTTCCAGGATTTATTTGGAACCTTTCCGTCAAACCTTGATCCGGGTGTCGAATGGCTTATTCAAAGGAAAATCTCCGAGGAGCAGAACGACAGGCTCACTAAGAGTCCGGAAGAAGATGAGATTCTGACGGCGGTGACTGGAATGAATTCTACTAGCTCCCCCGGCCCTGATGGATTTACAGGTAAATTCTTCCTTTCCTGCTGGCATATTATTAAGAAGGATTTAGTGGAGGCGGTGAAAGGTTTTTTCTTTGGGCTACAAGTGCCTAGTCTGATTTCTAGTGCGCATATCATTCTTCTCCCCAAGGTGAAAAATGCTGTGTCCTTTGACAAAGTGAGACCGATCAGCCTATGCAACTTCATTCACAAAATTTTTTCAAGGATCCTCAATGATAGGCTAAAAGTTTTTCTTCCCAACTTGATTAGTAGTGAGCAGGCCGGTTTTGTTGAAAGCAGAAACATCCATGAAAGCATTGGCTTGGCTCATGACATCGTGAAGGATATTAACAATAAGGCTTATGGTGGGAACACGGTCATTAAACTTGACATGTCTAAAGCTTATGATAGGCTCTCCTGGAGATTTCTTCTGAAAATGTTGCGTGCCTTGGGCTTTAGTGATCTTTGGTGCGACCTGGTTTATAGGAACATTAGCAACTGCTGGTATTCTATATATTGGGATGGAAATACTTATGGTCACTTCAAATCCAATAGAGGGGTTCGTCAAGGGGATCCCCTATCCCCTAGCCTCTTCATTCTGACAATGGAGTATTTCAGCCAATCTTTAAACCAGGCGGTGGCCACCAGAAAGGTTCATCCTTACAAGACTAAAGGATGCAGACTTCGGTTTCATCATCTCCTCTACGCAGATGACATGCTGGTTTTTTCTAATGGGCACAAGAACTCCATCAGGCAGCTGCTGAACGTAATCAATAATTTTTGTGAAGCCTCTGGACAAATGCTGAACCCAGATAAGAGTAAAGTTTATTTCTCAGACCACATCAAAGAAGAAAGGAAGAAGTCAATTCTGGATATCTCCAACTTCACCGAAGGAAATCTCCCCGTTTCCTACCTGGGGGCTCCTCTTTTTGCGGGCAGAGCTAGGGCGAGCTATTTTAAGCATCTTGAAGATGTGGTTAGAGGCAAAATATCCAGCTGGGCAAAAAATTTCTTATCCATGAGTGGCAGGGCTACCATAATTACTGCAGTCCTTGGGTCTATGAGTATTCACACGCTCTCCATTCTCCCTGTTCCAAAGGTGGTGATAAGGAGCATTGAAAGACTGATGAGGAATTTTCTTTGGGACAGGGGTGGCTCCTCAAGGCATCATTGGGTGAAGTGGGACACTATCTGTGTGCCCAAAGACGAGGGTGGGCTTGGAATCAGGAAACTGTCTGATGTGAAGAAATCCTTGCTGTACAAACTGGCTTGGCGTTTCATGCAGAATCAGTCCATCTGGGCTCAGTTTGCTAGAGATAAATACTTATACAGCTCATACAGCTCCGCTATATGGACTGCCCTCAAACCTTACATCAGTAAATTGCGGCGAGATAGTTGCTGGGACATTGGCAAAGGGGAGATTCACCTCACCCATTTCTGTGAGTGGCTTAATGTGAGACTGCCAAAGCAAGCCAAACAATGGACCATCAAAGATGTGGTTAACAGCACTGACATCAAAGAGAAGTTTAAGAACTTGCTCCCAGGGGTCATTAGAGATATTACTGACTCCTTCCAGCTGACGAATAAATCTGATAAACTGCTTTGGAAAGGGGCGGACTCAGGGATCTTTACAGCAAAAGCCTGTTATGAACAGCTTAGGGAAGTTCTTCCCAAATGCAGTCTTTACAAGAACTCTTGGCAACCATGGTTGCCTCCCAAGATCAGTGTGCTTCTGTGGCGCCTCTGGCATAACTCCCTCCCTACTGATGATAATATTATCAGATGTGGGATAAATGTCGCCTCCAAATGTTGGTGTTGTCACAGTCCTAAGGTAGAGGAGACTGAACACCTGTTTATTCACAGCGAGTTGGCTACGCCTATATGGACTTTCTTGGCCTTTATTTTTGATAAACCAGTCCCTGTGAGCATGGATCAACTAAAGCAAGATTGGTTTATCAACCTGAAGAGATCTAACTATATGGCCTGCTTATCTTTATGCCTTGCGGCTGCTTCTCTATGGGAAATCTGGCTGCACAGGAACAATAGAATTCATGGTAATCCTTGTACCCCCATCAGAATTGGAATCGAAAGATGGGGTAAAGTCTTGGGTTCCATGATCAAGGCTGAGTATAAGGCCTCTTTCCATTCGCAATTTGCTCTGAACAGCTTATACATTCCCACTCCGTCGTCCAATATCAAAGGGAAGTGGACTAAGTGGAGCCCCAGCTCATCGGGGCTCACCCTTTCCTTGGCAGTCATTAAGTCAGTCTGTGGTGGTATCCTCAGGGATTATACAGGCAGGCTCATTCTGGGCTTCAGATTGGAGCTGGAATATGATGACCTTATCGAGGGCCTTATTTCAGCCTGCTTGTTGATAGAGGAAGGAGGTTGGATGGGGAGTTTGAACTGTATTCAGAGTTCTCATGCCGACAGCAGCCTTGTTGGTGCAAAGAACTTTGTTGGGGGCTGGGTCCACTTCAATCGTTGGCGTGAAGCGAGGAAGCTAGTTGGCTTGGCCAGGATTATGAAAATTGCCCCGGAAATAAATGACGCCGCTATTGCCATGTGTTTCCAGGAGACCTCCGATCACATTTATTACAACATGAAGGGGATGCCCAAAGCAGTGCGAGTGTCACTCATCAGTGATTATCTTCAGCTCCCGTTATGGTGCCGAAACACTAGAGATGCCGGGGATGCGCAGGTCCACGAGTCTCCTCGTAGTCTACATCCAGGCTCGCCACGAGGTAACAATCGGCGGGAGCCTGTCTACACATGCCCGTATGTATAACCTTGTATAGGCATTAGTTTGGCTGTGCAGGTCTCATAGTAGGTCCCTCTTCATCCTTCTAATGCCTCCTTCTCTTTGTAAGTTCTAGTCGAACTCTTTTGCTTTAGCCTGTTCGGCGTTTTTAAGGGGTTAGGGTCTATAACTATCCTCTGGCGCTTGAGGGCTTTTTGTATTTTGCCACGATCCAGGCTTTTTGGATCCTTATCTAATAAAGGCGCTGGCTCCGTCCAGCTAAAAAAAAAAAAAAAAAAGGGTTGTTCTAGTAAGAACCGTCTGATCAGCACCATGAAGAGACTGCTTCTTCGCTGTTGATTCTCCGATGTGGAAATATCAACCGACCGTCGCTCCTCCTCCTCCTCTACTCAAGATCACTCTCGTTTTTTCTATTTCTCCAAAAGCAATGCATACCAATCAGGAAACCCTATCACTTGTTTATATAGTGCACGGCTAGATCCAGGTCGGTTAGATATCCGATCTCGAATAGATAGGAAATATTTCCACTCTTGCAAATCTTTTATCTTCTCGAATATCTTGCGGTTTAAACTTGGCTTTTAAATATTCTTTGAATATCACGCCAGCCATTCCGATCTTTGACTCTGATCTTCAACCGCCTCAGATTGTTAACTGTATCCAATCAATGTCTTCGGCACTTTAGGAAGTCCACAGATTATGAAACTTCATATATTCAGATATGTACTGTCCGTGAGTTCAAGTATCCGGTTGAATAATGTCTTGACCTCTGCTTGGACGCTCTGAAGACGTTTTGCCAAAAACCATGCCATTCGTAGGAACAACAATCTCCCCCTTGGCATTTTTGGCAAAACCAAATCATCTAGTTCAACTATCTAGACTACAGAGACTCGTACTGATAAGATTGAGGGAACTAAGTCGTCCTCAAAACTACTCCTCCTTTTTGCCACAAATTGGCAAGGGGTGTTCAAAATAAGAGTTCAAACAGACAAGTATGGAAACAAAGCAGTACAACATAATTTAAATGCCCGAAAGATAGAGACAAGTCAAGTTTTTTAGCATAACCTTTACGCAAAGGAGTCTTCATCCATGTCGTCTCCTTCATCAGAATCATCAGCTTCATCCTCACTAGGATATCTCAGAGCACGTACCAATCTGTTGATTCTTTTCCTCTGCTCTCGTTCAGTTTCCAGGATGTTGATTAATGATGAGCTCATAGATGAGGGATGGGAAGACAATCTGGTGCATCAAATTGGTAGATGTAGCGTGTGTTGCAATCTGTTTGAACATTAGCTGTCCCAGGTTGATCTTCATCCTATTCCCAATGAGGTATAACAGCTGCCCCATGTCTTTACTCACGGTTGTCCGGTGAGAGGTTGGCTTCCTGTTCACAATCGCAATGAAGAATAGCATGGAATATGTTGTAGCCAGGTCAGTAACCGGAATGGAAGTGTCTTCCCATCAGGGGTATGCCCCTGCATTTATACAACTCGTTATCTTGTCATAGTTCTCCTCTTCCACCACTACGTACGGATCATCCATTGCAAAGTACACATTGATGATCTCAGGATCAATCCTGACCTTCTTTCGTCTTACGAAGACTACTCCATAGTCCTTGTTACCATCAATTCCAAACTGACTTGGTAGATTAACGATTGCCTCTCTCACTAATTTCTCATTGAACGGTTTGCATCTTTGGACGGTCCAAATCAAGTTAGTCTCCTTCAAGAGCTGAATAACCCCCTTTCCTTTGTACCTCTTCTCTTGAAGAAGTCTCTTAGGAACGATTTTCCTTCGTTGGACTGCCTTCCATCTGTTTGCAGCGTCTTTACATGCAAAGCATACTCCAATTTTCACAAGCCCAGTTGGAACACGGGAAGGAACAGGTTCTGGACTGCACCTCTTCCTCTTCTTAGACGCACTTGCTCCTCCTGCGTCTGTCTTCCCACAAATCTTCTTGATAGTTTCCTTGGATGCACATGCTTTGAAAGTCACTTTCTTCTTGGGTTTCTTCTTTTCAGCTTTCTTGAGCTCAGCCAGCGAGACTGAGTCCTGATCCTCCTCCCGTGTGTTGTCATCCTCAGCCTTTTCCTGATCAGATATCTGTATCTCTACATCTGTGTTAGCCGGCTGTTCCAACTCAGTCAGCACAGCTGGTTCACCAGATGCTTTTTCAGTAACCTGTTCAACAAGCACATCTCCTTCCTGATTAACTATCCCTTCCTTCTGCCTTTTCTTTACTTCTGCTACGGGTACATGATTCTCCTTCTGGACGACAGGTTCAATAGGAACTTGCTCTTCCACTTGTTCTGTCTCCGTCCCTTTTTCAGATAGGTCTCCTTCGTTAGCAATGCTTGCTTCTTTCTCCTGAAAAACTTGGACCACCTCGTCAATTTGCTTATATACCTCCTCAAGGTCACTGTCTTCAGATGAGTCTGACTTATTAGCGACAACATCTTCAGGTTCTTGTTGTTTCACCTCATCAGCTGCCATAGAGACATCATCATTTCTGTCATCTTCTATTCATTTATTGCCTCAGCAGTCTTTTTCGCCAAGTCTTCATCTGACTCTTCATCCAGTACCAGACTTCTCTTGCTAGAAGATTCAACAAACTGCTCAGTCTCTGAGTATGACATAACAATTTTTCTCCCCCTTACAACACTAATTCGTGCAGCGTATTTCCTTGGATTTTCGTTCCTTCGAGGCACGACCTTCATGGGGATCCACGTCTTCTTCTCCACGAAACCAGTGGCATGCACCTTTGCATTTAACAATTTCTTCTTATTAGAAACCCTAATCTGAGCCCCAGTGGCTTCATCTTCTTCTGCAACCTCGGCCATAGGTTTTACACCAGGCTCCAGTCCCTCAAACTTTTTATCAACTACTTTCTCACCCTTAACATTCACTGAAGTTTTACCCAACTCCTTCTCTTTCTCCCTCGTTTGCACATTCACAGAAACAAGACCAGGATCTTGAGATTGTGTACTAGGGATTACCTTTTTAATAGGTGGTTTAGGGTTTGCCTTTAACGTCTTCGTAGTTGCTTTCTTCTGTTTGGACACAGCTGCCTCTCCTCCCTCATTTTTTCTTTCTCCGCTCTTAGGTTTTTCTGCTACTGTTTCCTCAATCGATTTCGATTCTACAGCTAGCTTCAATGTTTTACTATCCATTGCAGGAAGCGTCTTCTCCTTTGTTACCTTAGGTTTTGCTGTCTTCGCAATCGTTGGGTTTTCCGTCGGAACTCTCGAAGCAACATCGTTTGATGGTTCCTTGTTTTCTCTCTTCGATTCAGGTGAGGCTTTGACGACATTCCTGGCAGTCTTCCATGTGTTCACCATCGTTGTTGATTTGCCGCTGCTTGGAAGAATCTCGAGAGGTTGTGGAGCTAGGGTTTTCGAGAACTTAGGTAAGAGCGACCGACTGATGAGGAATTTTGATTTTCAAATATTTGGACTCCTCAACTTCCCAAAAACTGTTATGCGAATATCTCTTGAGAAATTTGTCCAATCTCCTCTTTCCTCCTTGGGATGCTCCAACGGTTCATAATGTTGCAAATATTTTGAATTCAATGATTAGTTCCAACTACGTACCATCTGTTCCAGCCTTCTTCTCTGATAGGTCAGCCCAACTGATATGCTGGGGATCTGCTCTTGGCTGACCACCGTCTGGAATAGTTAGTTGTTGACAACACACAAACCCAAGGAGGATCTAAGTGTTTCAAATTGGATAGCATCCAGTAGGTTGGTGAAGATGTCAGCTAGTTGCTTGTCAGTTGTCACATGCTTCTCTAAAAGCTCTCTGATGAAGTGATGTCTGATGTCAATGTGCTTCGTCCTGGAGTGTTGTACTGTGTTCTTGGAAATGTTTATGGCACTCATATTGTCACAGTACAGGGTCATCGTTTCTTGTCCCACTCCGTATTCAGACAACATTTGTTTCATCCACATTAACTGAGTACAGCAATGTACTCTGCTTCGGCTGTAGAAAGGGAGATGCTGTTCTATTTTTTGCTGAACCAGGAAACCAGATTGTTGCCAAGGAAAAAATAGCCTCCTAACGTGCTCTTCCGATCTTCAGCGTTTCTTGCCGAGTCTGCATCACAATACCCCACGAGGAATGGGTTGGTATCCTTGGTGTACCAGATGCCATAATCAACGGTTCAACAAACGTATTTAATGATACGCTTGACCTGCAGCAGGTGACTCTCTTTAGGATTTGCCTTGTATCTCGCACAAACTCCTACTGCATAGGTGATATCTGGTCTGCTGGCTGTTAAATATAGGAGGCTTCCTATCATACTCTTGTACATCGTCTGGTCAACACTTGTTCCAGCATCGTCTTTACTGATCTTTAAATGTGTGGCAGTTGGGGTTCTCTTGTGACTTGCTTTTTCAAGATCAAACTTCTTGATCAGATTTTTGGCATACTTGCTCTGTGAGATGAAAATGCCATCAGTCTTCTGTTTCACCTGGAGTCCAAGAAAGTAGTTCATTTCTCCAATCATACTCATCTTGAACTCCCTTTGCATATGTTAAACAAAATGGTGCACCAACTCCTTTGAGATGGACCCAAACACTATATCGTCAACATAGATCTGAGCAATAATAAAATCCGACCTTGCATGCTTGACAAATAGAGTCTTATCCACTCCCCCTCGCACATAGCCATGGTCGACAAGGAACACCGTGAGGCGCTCGTACCAAGCTCGGGGCGCTTACTTGAGTCCATACAATGCCTTCTTCAGACGATACACGTGAGCAGGGTGATGTGGGTCTTCAAATCCTTTGGGTTGAGCAACGTAAACTTCCTCGTTCAGAACCCCATTCAGGAATGCACTCTTCACGTCCATCTAGAACAATCGAAACTTCAGATGACAAGCCAGTGCAAGAAGTATTCGGATGGCCTCTAGTCGGGCGACGGGGGCTAATGTTTCATCGAAGTCAATGCCTTCTATCTGAGTGTAGCCTTATGCTCTAATCTTGCCTTATTTCTCATAATGTTCCCTTTCTCGTCGGACTTATTTTTGAAAATCCACTTTGTTCCAATGACGTTTACACCATCAGGTCTTGGGACTAGGTCCCAGACATCATTCCTGGTGAATTCTTCTAGTTCTTCCTGCATTGCCAAGACCCAGTATTCATCAAGGAGTGCTTCTCTGACATTCTTTGGTTCTATTGTGGACAGAAAGCATGACCAAGCGCCCAGGTCTCGAAAATCGATCTCATTTCCTCGAGTTTTCATCTTTTCAGATGGTTCTCCGATAACATCAAACATTGGATGATTCTTGGCAATCCTTCTAGATGGTTGTAGCACTGCTACAACATCCCCCGTCATAGTAGGTGTGTTCGTGTCTTCGTCTGCATCAGTACCGGAGTCTGAAATGTGCTTGTCCTCACCTGGCACTCCCCCTGGGGCTGCTTCTTGAGTATGGGAGGGAGTGTCAGCCGCTGTTCCAATACTAGTCTCATCATCCTCCGATGCTGGTCTCTCAGAAATTTCATCTTTAACTTTAACACTTATAGATTCCATAAATGTGCCAGTGTGCTTGTTAAGCACTCGGTACGCTCGACTATCAGAAGAGTAGCCAAGGAAGATTCCTTTGTCGCTCTTTGGGTCAAGTTTCTGTTTGTACTCTCGATCATTCAGAATGTAACACTCACTTCCAAAGATGTGGAAGTACTTCACCGTTAGCTTCTTATCCTTCCACAGCTCATAGCAAGTTTTATCTAGCTCAGCACGAATTGTAACTCTGTTGATGATGTGACAAGCTACATGCAGCATAACTCGAGTCATCTCTTAAATTGTGCGATTCTTGCGTTCTACAACGCCATTTTATTGCGAAGTGATGGGAGATGCGAATTTATGAGCTACTCCATGTTCAGCACAATAATTTGCCAGGGTGAAATTCTCAAACTCTTTGCCATTATCGGTTCTTATGGCCACCAGGGTTTCTCCTTTGTCCTCTCGTTATTTTTGAAGCAAGGTAGCCAATTCTATGAACCTCTACGCGGCTTCAGATTTGTCACGCAAAAATTTGGTCCAGGTGAACCTAATATAGTCATCCACACATACCAGTACATATTTCTTGCCTCCGTAGCTCTCAACCTGCATTGATCCCATTAAATCCATATGCATCAGTTCCAGTGGTCGAGTGGTGTTGATCTGAGTGGTCCTACGATGAGAGGTCTTCGTTTGCTTTCCAATTTGGCATTCTCCGCAAACACATCCATGTCTCCCTTAACATTGGGCATTCCTCGAATGAGTCCTTCTGTAGATATCTTCTTCAGAGTCTTGAGATTAAGATGTCCCAAACGTCTGTGCCACAGCTCCATTTCATCAGTTTGACTTTCCAAACTGGCAGATGTGACTTCTGTATTATCAGTACCTAGAAGGTAGCAATTGTTTACTGACATGCTTCCTTCCATTAGAGTATATCCATGTTTATTCAGCACTCGGCAAGAATCATGAGTGAATTTGACATGGTATCCCCCATCGCGCAACTGATTGATGCTGATCAAATTTACTTTCAATCCATCTACCAGGAGGATATCCTCGAGTTCAAGTAGATCCGGAACCTTCAATGTCCCACAGCCGATCACCTGGCCCTTTCCTCCAACCCCAAAGGTAACAAACTGACGCTTCTTGACAGTTCTAATGCGAGTGAGATGCTTGGGATTACCTGTCATGTGAGCTGGGCATCCACTGTCGAAGTACTATCGATCTTTCTTCATGTGACTAGATGAGCTGAAGGCAACTAATGCAATGAGGTTAGCGATCTCAACCACTTCGTTATTCAACTCATCGTCGTTCTGATTGGCATCCGCTCCCTCAAAGTCTGTTCTGAGGATATCCCATGCTACTTTGGCAGCTTCACAGTGTGCAATAATTTTGAATACATTCTCGTCATCTCCAGATATTATGGCATCCACGGCCATTGTGTTTTGTGCTGCTGTTTTCTTGTCTGACACAACAGCTTTCCATACATGGGTACCCAGAGATTTCTGCGAAGCTTCCATTTTGGACTTCCAGATGCCTTAGTTTGGCCCTTCCAGCAGTGGTGGTTGGTAAGTGTTCTGTCGTTCCTTCAAACTTATCTTTGATAAGTCTCCGGATCACTCTCTGTATGCTGAGAGTCTGCTCTGATACCAATTGAAATCTAGTTGTCTTAGTCAAGACGCGTTCCAGATGGTGTTCGAACAGAGTATTGCACACTTATCTAACAGTCCCCGAAATACAATAGAACTGGTACACACGATATGATACCCAGTTCGGCAACAGCCTACTCTGGGGGGCTTCCCACACCCTAAATGGTTGCAAATCTTTATTAAGAGTTTAGAGCTACAAGTGGACTTACGTTTACACAACTCCCGTTTGTAATGGTCTAGCCTCTAACACTCTTCTCTTTGATTTGCGATCTCGGCTCCCCCTCGATCCTCTGAGTTCGAGACTCCCTCCCGAACTGATTCGAACTTCTACCGAAGCTCAGACGCCTTCTCCCGAATGCGATTAGTAACAATGTGTGTGCAATGGCTTGTTTCAGTAAGAACAGTCTGATCAGCACACTGAACAGACTGCTTCTTCGCCGTTGATTCTCCGATGTGGAAATATCAATCGGTCGTCGCTCCTCCTCTACTCAATATCACTCTCGTGTTTTCTATTTCTCCAAAAGCGATGCGTACCAATCAGGAAACCCTAGCACTTGTTTATATAGTGCACGGCTAGATCCTAATCGGTTAGATATCCGATCTCGAGTAGATAGGAAATATTTTCACTCTTGCAAATCTTTTATCTTCTTGAATATCTTGCGATTTGAACTTGGCTTTTAAATATTCTTTGAATATCATGCCAGTCATTCCGATCTTTGACTCTAATCTTTAACCGCCTCAGATTGTTAACTATATCCAATCAATGTCTTCGGCACTTTAGGAAATTCCCAGATTAGGAAACTTCATATCTTGATCTGTACTGTCCGTGAGTTCCAGTATCCGGTTGAATATTGTCTTGATCTCTGTTTGGACGCTCTGAAGACGCTTTGCCAAAAATCATGCCATTCGTAGTAACAACAACTTCGGCAGTCATCACTAAACATAAATTAAAAAAAAAGTTATCCTTGATATATATTCCTCTAACCGATTCACATGTTGTTTTATTAAGCAGATAAAATTATTGATGAGAGTTCATCATGGTAATGTGGTCTCCCTAGTTGGATATTGCAGTGATCCCAATAACATGGCTTTAGTTTATGAGTACATGGCTGGCGGAAATCTCAAATGCCAACTATCAGGTATAAAATAATATGCCATATCCTCATGAGTTATGCAGTACCTTTTTTTTTTTTATAAAAGGAATTTTCGTTTTCATTCTTTTATTTCATTGCACGCAGGAGACAGTAAAGGAGTGGTTTTGAGCTGGAATGATAGAATTGAAATTGCAGTTCATGCAGCTCAAGGTCTCTACCAGATTGACAATGTTGCCACACGTGATCGGGCTTCACCTTCATTTTCATTTTCATTTTTCTGTTTTTTCTGGCTTTCTAATCTGAATAAGTACTGCAGGGTTGTATTATCTACACAACAGTTGTGTCCCTCCAATAATCCATTGTGATTTGAAGACATCGAATATACTGCTGGATGAAAAAAAGCTAGCAAAGCTAGCCGACTTTGGTCTCTCCAAGGCTTTCAAACATGAGGATGCTCATGTAACTGGAACTAATGGAGCTGGGACTCCGGGATACATTGACCCTCTGTGAGTACAGTACAAAGATCAATATATATCTCCATATAGGGGTGTTCTATTGAGAACTCCTTAAAATTCGAGAACTCTCATCATTAGATCATGATGCATTTTTGAATCTGCATCTGACACATGTCACAACTAGCAAAGTCAATTTTAGTGGCTTTGATTTTTCATTAAATGTAACTTTGAATATGCATATGAGACACGTTTCACACCACCACAGTGACTGGATGATGCATTTTCAAAGGTAAAAATTTGGTTCTCTAATTCTGGAAATTTAGATTGGTACTCATGCGCACTTAAATGAGACCCCCTCTTAATTTTGAGAGCTTGAGAACCAATCTTCACCTTGGGAAATGTATTCTCGAGTCATTGTGGTGGTGACACGTGTCTCATGTACATATTCAAAGTTGCTTTAATGAAAAGTCAAAGCCACAAAGTTTGACTTTGTTAGTGGACACGTGTTAGGTGTTAGGTGTTAGATACAGATTCCAAGATGCATCATAATCTAATAGTGAGATTTGATTTCTTAGATTCTCGAATTTCAAGAGGTTCTCAGCTGAGGGAGACCCTTGTATATACATATATGACTAATATGTTATTGTGGAGGATTTGTTCATCTTTTTTACAAGGCCATATGAGTTATATATATTATTGTTGCAGGCATGAAGAGACACCAAAGTTCAGCAGAAGAAGTGACATGTATAGTTTTGGAGTGGTGTTGCTGGAGCTCATCACTGGCAAACCTGCCCTAATAGGAGGCTTTCATGGCGTTTCTCTACTTGATTGGGTTCTCCCTCAGTATAACAATGGAGATATCCCAAGTATTGTTGATGAAAGGTTACATGGAAATTTCAGCATCGATGGATCTCGGAACCTTTTGATGATTGCCATCTCATGCTTAACCACTAGTGCCAGTGAAAGGCCAGGAATAAATGAAGTACTGGCGGAACTGAAACAATGCCTAGCCAAGGAAAATAACCAAAGCCAAACAATTCCGATCAGCAAGCCAAAATACAACTCAGTAGGGTCATCACTCATGAGCTATGAAGTTGAAATGTCTCAACCTAGTGCAAGGTAGTTTTTTATTTTATTTCAAGAGCATTTGTTCCGTTCTATTTCCAGGTGTTAGACATAGACCATTTCACGATGTTTGCTGGAGCTTTCATCTTTGATTGAACACGATGTGACTTACATTCTTTGAATATATGCATGAGTGGTCATACATCTGTGCTTGGAGAAGTTGGTGTCTTAAAGCTGATCAGTCTTCTCAGTGCTTTCTATATATTGTGAAAACTGATCAGTCTTAAAACTGATCAATCTTCTTAAAACTGTGCTTTGTATATATTGTTATCTGCCATTTCTTTTATCATGGCAGATCCAATCAATTTGTTATTTTCGTATTACAAAAGAGCAGCAACTTTGTAGTTGTAGAATGACAGCCTCAATTGTATTTGTCGTCAAAGCTATGAGTATTTTTCAATGGACGATTTCTTCAGTAAAATCTTGTAGGGTTGATTGACACTACACCATTTGATTATTAGGGTAACAAAGTTTGGGTCTGTGACATAAGGACCAGTCGCATAAGTACACTTACGTGACTGAGAAAAACACGTTTGTGACATAAGAGAACTTAGACGACTGGTCCTTATATCTCTGATTGAAGTTAGTTACATAAGAGAACTTAGACGACCAGTCCTTATATCACACACCAAAGTTTGTTACATACGAGAACTTAGACGACGGATCCTTACGTAATTGACACTAAGTCCGTCATATAAGTGCCATGTCAGCATACGAAATTTGAAAATCGTTGACTATTTTTTGATTGATCGGCTTATTTTTGCATTAAAGGCAACGCACAAGAACGTAACTTTTAATGAACAAACAAAAACTTCTTCACCCACCTTTCTTCCTCCTCCTCCCTTCTGGTTCTCTTCTCTCCACACGGCCGAAGACAATTTTCATCATCTCTGGCGTGACAAACAGTTAGGTAAATCTTCTTAAATGTTATTTGAGTTTGCATCTTAAATACTTACCACAATACATCGATTTTGAAATACTCCCGTGTGTGTCGAGATGTTGTACTAGCTACTTATGAAACAATTAATTAGACAACTAATCCAGAACAATTTAAAACTACTACGTTCAGAACGAACTAACGACACGCAACTTGATACCCAGTTCGGCAACCGCCTACTCTAGGGTGAAAAGAAATTCACTATATTGAGTTTAGGGTACTGAAATTATATCCCCTGTTCAAGCAAGTGTTCTAGGTCGTGTTTCGACAGACCTTGAACTCTCTCCACAACAGTTCAACAAACAGATCAAACAGAACAGTAAAACAGGAGCACGCACATGTTGATAACCCAGTTCGGCCAGGCCTACTCTGGGGGGTTTCCCAAACCCGGAAAAGGGACAACAAATCTTTATTACGAGTATAGAGCTTTCACGTGGACTTACACTTACACCTTGTAATTGCCTAGCCTCTATTCCTCCGTCTCTTAGATTTGCAACCAAGGTTCGTCGCAAATCCCCTTGATCCCCTTCGTCCAGACTCTCTGTCCGAACGTACTCGATCTTCTCCTGAAGCTCGGTCGCTTTCTCTCGAAAGCAGGTTGTTCTGTTTGTGCACTGAACGTGATTACCTCTGGTCAGTCTGAATGGCACGTATCAGACTGAGCTCACACCGATGTATTTCCAGTGGGGAAAGTACAAACGGCCGTCGCTTTCTTCTTCTCCAAACGGTAGGGTTTCTCGTGTATGTTTGATCTTGAAAGCGAAGCAGAATGAGGGCGCCTCAGCAATGTATTTATATGCTTCGGACGAAACCCTAAACTACGACACAAGATAATCCCATCAAATATTCAGGAGATACTCCTAGATATTTGATGTATATCTTATCCAATCAGATGGAAGAATATACGAAGTCTCTTTGCCCAAGTAAGCTATCCCGCCATCAATGAAGATATTCATTCGAATATCTATTGCTCGAAAAAGTCTCTTGACCGTCTTAACTTGGCGATATCTTCGCTATCCAATATCTTCCGGAAAATATCCTTGCGTCTGCTCCACGCTGTACATGAGTGCTAGGATATGTTCGAACTCCCCCTGAACTCCTGCTCGAACTGTCTAACCACGTTTTGCCAAACACATGCCACTCAAGGGAACATCAATCTCCCCCTTGGCATTTTGGCAAAACCAAATCTACTAGATAACTAGATCTATCTAACTATCTAGACAGTCGACAACCTTGAGGGAACAGAAATTGTTGCCACCTCAAAATACTCCCCCTTTTTGCCACAAACTGGTAAGGGGTCCGATCTAGTTCGAACAGCACTTCAAACTGTGCCAGAACAAGCACAAAAAAAACCAAAGTTTTAAATGAAAACTGAGTTCAGAGAGTTTGAAGTCAGTGGACCTTTATGCAGACTCATCTGTGGCATCTTCAGAATCTGCATCATCAGATTCATCTTCACTTGGGTAGCTAAGGACACGATCAAGCTTATTGATGCGCCTGCGTTGCACCATGTCCGCAGCAATGATGGCATTAAGATCTCTGAGCAACTTGTTTCGCTCATCTCGGCCCATTCTGGCTCCCCCTCGACTGGACTCCGCCACATCTTTTCCTTTCTCCTTGAGATCGTTCACGTGACGCCCTTTAAACAACTTGTGGTCAACGATGAACTTGCTGGGTGCCTTTGAGAGTTGGTCAGGTGAAGCCTTTAAATCTGGAGCTTGATGGATGATCAGCTCGTATATCAGAGACGGGAAGCAAATCTGATGCAGAGATCTCGTCGAAGTGGCATGTTCAGCAATCTGTTTGAACATCACTATGCCCAGGTTGAACGTCAGCTTATTCCCTATCTGATAAAGCAGATGAGCCATGTCCTTGTTGACCGTTGAGCGATGAGTAGACGGCCTCCAGTTGAAAACAGCAATGAAAAACAGCATCGAATAGAACGTAGAAAGATCCGTGATGGACCCAAATTATACGAATCATAAACACCGTAAAACCCACCAAATTAGACTGTTGGTCTATTTAACTTTTTCTTGTTAGTCCCGATATATTTCTACAGGGTATTTTGGCGCTTAGAGAGAAAACACGCTAAGGAGAGGATTTTACGCTGAAAAGATGTTAAGAGTTATTCCAAGGTCAAGATCAGACGCTGACTGAAGAAATCTCAAGGATCCTGACATGGAATCACTCCAAACAAATCAAACCGAAGAGGAATTTGCATTGAAGACTCAACCGACCGGGTAGGAAAAATGCCTAGAAACCACCCGACCGGGTGAAGCAGTCCCAGGCCCTCCGCCGAGCTGACCAAACACTCAATTCAAGTTGCCCGAGCAAACCATCTCATCTGACAATTCCGCCTCGACCAAAGTGTTTAAAATGGAAAATAAGGTGGAAGATGTCGGATAACCAAGGAGAATGCTCGAGCAGATTGGCAGTTGGCCCAATTCCATAGCAAAAGCCTCGCGCATAGGCACCAAGACCAAATTGCTCGACCAAACCATGGACCATTAGTCTTAGAATCACTTGGCCATTCCAAATCAACTATCAAATGCAAGCATGGACCAAGATGACCGGCCACCATGCTTGGAGGTGGCCAAGGGAGGAGCTCCTCCCCATTCCACCACCTGCAACCGGCGGCTCCTCCACTCTAGGTGACCGGCGGCTTTGCTCCTCCCCCATGTGGCAGCTCCTCCTTGCTCCTCCTCCTCCTCCCTTGGATGAAAGACATGTGCAACCATCTCCACCACCCATCTCCTCCCCTTATGTCTATAAATACCATGCATCCCCTCCTCATTTGTATCATCCCATTCTCATCCAAAAATCACTTATCTCTCTAGATTTTGTAAGTTTGGCTTTGGAAATAAAAGGTTGCTCCCTTGGCGCTTCAACGGTTGTAAGTATTCTAATATTTATTTCCGTCTTTAATTTCCAATTCCTTAGTTATAATGTTTAGCGCGATAAATAGTAGCTAAACTAGTCGTTCGGTAGAAGGGGTGGACTTGTATTATAAAATGTTTTAGACTATTAAATTAGTGTCTCGTCTTTGTATTCAAAACTTGTTCTATGTGCCATATATTAGGCCAGAACTTCCAAGGTTGAGTGGATGCTTGGAATGGCAAAGCTCTTCCGTGGAAGTTCGTAAACATACTCGGATAAGTGGATGCTTGGAATGGCAAAGTTTAGCTGAGGAGTTTGACCTCTCTAAAACACCATTTGATTGCTCGGGAATGACCGATCAAATGGATGCACACAGGCTAGTATACCTTGGAATGGGGTATTATTCTAAATAGAACAAGGGCTTTACGTTTTCTGCAAAAATCTAGACGGTGTGTGCAAATCGAGTGCTTGGAATGGCCTTGATACACTATCGAACACTTTTGCAAAAGACTAAACAGTGTGGCAAATCGAGTGCTTGGAATGGCCTTGATACACGTTTGAATACTTAGAAGATTCACTAAGGGTCAATGATAAACAGGATATAATACAAGGCCCCTGAAATCGAACACGTTCTTTTAATTGTAATAGTTATCAGTTACTTTCCAGTACTAAAACCAACCAATCAATCACTTAGCTGGTAGCTTTAAAACCAACCAATCAATCCCAAAATCGTCCAACTTAAAGAACAACTTATCCCCCTAATTCCTTTGGGTTCGACCTCTACTTACCACTTACTACCCAGTAGTGTAGTCGCGAGTAGCGGACATTATAAATTTATTTGTACAGAGAACATTGCACCTTAACGACAGTGCAGTGGGATCTGTCAAATTGGCGCCGTTGCCGGGGAATTAGCCATCGGATTAGTTGTTCTTTCCCTCCTATGTCCTCATGACGCAACCCCCTTCGCATGCATGTTCGACGCGATATCTGCCCCTATTCGGAGGAACGGAGGGAGAAGACCCAGTACAACATTGCCAAAACTTTCACCACATTTGCCGCCACATAAAACCTGAAAATGAAATGTTAGAGGAATTTAAGCTTAAATGCTTCAAATTCTCTTTAACTGATTTTGCGACGATTTGGTATTACACATCAACTGCTAATTGTGCAAAATATTATGTGGACCTTCGCGCTAAATTCCTGAAAGAATTCTCCCCCCGTCCTTACGACATGACACCCGAGAGAAGATCAAAAACATAGAGCAATCCCGGGACGAAACTTTGGACGAGTACTTGGCGTACTTTGACTCCATTGTGACAAGCTGCCCGCACCATGGATTCACCAACCACGATCTTCTTCAAAGGTTTCTCAATGGGATGATGCCACAAGAATGGAATTGGCTAAATGATGCAGCGGGAGGCTCGGTGAATAACTTTGACATGGATGATCTTAGGAACTTGATAAATGATCTGGCCGAGAGGTCAAGACAAGATCAGGCCATGCGGCGCAAAGAACTGGACAACACGATACACCAAAACCAGTTCGAAAATGAGGAATTCTGGGCGGCTCAAAAAGAAGCTTCTGACCGGATCAATAAGATGCTCTGGCCAAGAGTCATCAAAGAAGAGCCCACGGAGCCGGCCGAGCCACTAGAACTGGACCTCAATGACGAGTTACCCATATCGGACCCATACCTCAGTGTGATTACCCCCGGAGACTATACGAATGACAAGGATAAGGACCCTTGGTTGCCTGAAGAAGAACTCCACTCAGATTACCCCTGGGAGTTAGAAGAAAAACTGCTCAATTCAGGCCCGGTCCTCATCACCAATCTGCCCGAGGAAATCACGCCAGTCCAGCACCTCATTGCCAAACCACCCAAGACATGCCCGGACCTCACTGCCGAACTAACCGAGAAAATCACGGCAGGCCCGGTCCTCACAGAAGAGCTGCTCGAGAAAGGCCCTGTCCTTATGGCCGAGAAGCCCCTACTTAACCCTTCATATTCTATGAAGATCACGGCCACCAAAGATGAGATGATCAATGATACAGTGCTAGGCGAGTTGGAGGAGGAGCATGAGCCAAAAAAGCCGACAAAGGAACTCTCACTCATCACAAGCCAAGGAAAACTGCCTGAAAACTCACTCGTTCCAAGACAATCATCCATCACTGCCACAATGAAGAGGATTGGCAGAGGCGCGTGCTCAATGTCACCTACATTTAATGGCACAAAACCAAATTTCCAAACTCGCAAAGGTGCCAACTATTCAAACATGAAGAAGCGACAAAGGCATGGGCCGAAGGAATGGAAACCCGGAAGGAGTACCAAGCAAGCACGACTCACTGGACCAGCAGCTATGGTCAAAGAGGCCTCACCCTCTCGGAGCAAAAGGGCAGCCGAGATGAAATTCGACCTCAAGCACCCATGGGATCCCTACTTATGATCCAGGAATGAGGTATCGTCGAGCCAACGACGTTAAACAAGTGCACTGGTCGGGAGGTAACCCGACACTATCTTACTTTCTGTCATTTAAATTCTGTCATTTAATTTTCTGTCTTAATAATTCTCACATATATATATTAGCTTGCATGACTTTTGAGCTAAGGCACGCCTTCGTTCAAAAGTGTGGGGTGAGAACCACCTTTGTATATAAATAACATGATTGCTGTTTTCTTTTTTAGTAATAGTATCTTTTTGAAAATATGAACTTAAGAATGTGAAAAAGATAGACCGAAATTCATGCATTTACCTTGTGAAAATTAAACTGTCTAAAAACTTAGAACGTAACTTTTCATTTGTCCTTTGTGCTGAGATTAACTAGGGATGTGGAGTTGACATAAATCGCCCTAGAAAGGCTTGGGAAGCAATCGAAGGATCAGATCAAACTATATGGTTTTCGAAGTCAGTGGAGGCTGCACTTCGGGTTTCAGTGAAGATTGAAGTCATCTCCGCCATGCAGTGTTTATGCAAAAAAGAAAAGAAAAGGCGAGGACGGGAATCAGACCGTCCTCTCTCTAGTTAAAGTAGCCGAGAAAATAGATGAGCGACCCTCATCTTGACCCGCGCGAAACAACAACGATGAGAGGAGCGGGGAGGTATTTCCATAGGCTTGCGGGCGATGATTGGACCTCCCAAAAAGGGCTTGAGAAAATGGACTTGCAAAAGCCACAAAAAGGCGAAAAGCTCGAAGAAGCAAATCAAGAGGCCAAAGGCCCAAAATTGTGAAGGTTTTAACCGAACGAAAAAAGTGAAGTACTCAAAGAGTCAAATCAAGGGCCAAAGGCCAATTCACTACAAAAGCAGTCCCTCGCCAAAAGAAAAATCAAAGTACTCAAACCAGTGAAACCCGAACCAAATCACGTGCTAGAGAAAGCTACAAGAAAACCATATAGTGCGAGACGATCCCGAAGTTGCAGTCCAGGAACCAAAAAAGGGCTATCTCCCGAGACATCCGGAACAATTTGCATCTCGGCACGGAGGTACAAGTATTAAGTTTCTTCTATTTATTTACACAGTTCAATTTGGTAATAAGTAAGTAATGCATGAACTAGGATAAATCGAGTCCCACAGTCTAATTTTCATATTCCAAAGCCAACTTAGAATGCCGCCCTTTAATAGCATTGTTCGGGACGAACAACTAAAAGTGTGGGGTGATATGATGGACCCAAATTATACGAATCATAAACACCGTAAAACCCACCAAATTAGACTGTTGGTCTATTTAACTTTTGCTTGTTAGTCCCGATATATTTCTACAGGGTATTTTGGCGCTTAGAGAGAAAACACGCTAAGGAGAGGATTTTACGCTGAAAAGATGTTAAGAGTTATTCCAAGGTCAAGATCAGACGCTGACTGAAGAAATCTCAAGGATCCTGACATGGAATCACTCCAAACAAATCAAACCGAAGAGGAATTTGCATTGAAGACTCAACCGACCGGGTAGGAAAAATGCCTAGAAACCACCCGACCGGGTAAAGCAGTCCCAGGCCCTCCGCCGAGCTGACCAAACACTCAATTCAAGTTGCCCGAGTAAACCATCTCATCTGACAATTCCGCCTCGACCAAAGTGTTTAAAATGGAAAATAAGGTGGAAGATGTCGGAAAACCAAGGAGAATGCTCGAGCAGATTGGCAGTTGGCCCAATTCCATAGCAAAAGCCTCGCGCATAGGCACCAAGACCAAATTGCTCGACCAAACCATAGAATTTGGAGATTCTGGCTCGACCATTAGTCTTAGAATCACTTGGCCATTCCAAATCAACTATCAAATGCAAGCATGGACCAAGATGACCGGCCACCATGCTTGGAGGTGGCCAAGGGAGGAGCTCCTCCCCATTCCACCACCTCCAACCGGCGGCTCCTCCACTGCTCACCAAGGTGACCGGCGGCTTTGCTCCTCCCCCATGTGGCAGCTCCTCCTTGCTCCTCCTCCTCCTCCCTTGGATGAAAGACATGTGCAACCATCTCCACCACCCATCTCCTCCCCTTATGGCTATAAATATCATGCATCCCCTCCTCATTTGTATCATCCCATTCTCATCCAAAAATCACTTATCTCTCTAGATTTTGTAAGTTTGGCTTTGGAAATAAAAGGTTGCTCCCTTGGCGCTTCAACGGTTGTAAGTATTCTAATATTTATTTCCGTCTTTAATTTCCAATTCCTTAGTTATAATGTTTAGCGCGATAAATAGTAGCTAAACTAGTCGTTCGGTAGAAGGGGTGGACTTGTATTATAAAATGTTTTAGACTATTAAATTAGTGTCTCGTCTTTGTATTCAAAACTTGTTCTATGTGCCATATATTAGGCCAGAACTTCCAAGGTTGAGTGGATGCTTGGAATGGCAAAGCTCTTCCGTGGAAGTTCGTAAACATACTCGGATAAGTGGATGCTTGGAATGGCAAAGCTTATCTGAGGAGTTTGACCTCTCTAAAACACCATTTGATTGCTCGGGAATGACCGATCAAATGGATGCACACAGGCTAGTATACCTTGGAATGGGGTATTAGTCTAAATAGAACAAGGGCTTTACGTTTTCTGCAAAAATCTAGACGGTGTGTGCAAATCGAGTGCTTGGAATGGCCTTGATACACTATCGAACACTTTTGCAAAAGACTAAACAGTGTGGCAAATCGAGTACTTGGAATGGCCTTGATACACGTTTGAATACTTAGAAGATTCACTAAGGGTCAATGATAAACAGGATATAATACAAGGCCCCTGAAACCGAACACGTTCTTTTAATTGTAATAGTTATCAGTTACTTTCCAGTACTAAAACCAACCAATCAACCAATCAATCACTTAGCTGGTAGCTTTAAAACCAACCAATCAATCCCAAAATCGTCCAACTTAAAGAACAACTTATCCCCCTAATTCCTTTGGGTTCGACCCCTACTTACCACTTACTACCCAGTAGTGTAGTCGCGAGTAGCGGACATTATAAATTTATTTGTACAGAGAACATTGCACCTTAACGACAGTGCAGTGGGATCTGTCAATCCGCTGTATGCACAACTGACTCAGGCCTCCACTGAACAGAGCCTGCAGTGATGGTGCTCACTACCTTTTCAAAATCTGACTCCAATTCATCAACAGCTGGGTCGTCCATGGCAAAGAATACATTGATCAGCTCAGGATCAATCTTGATCCTTCTCCCTCTGACGTAGAAGACCCCATACTCAGATTCTCCAACAACCCCGAAGAGAGGGGGCAAGTTCGCCATGGCCTCACGCACCAACTGCTCATGGAAGGGTTTGCACCTGTCCAATGTCCAAAATAGGTCCGACTCCTTAAGCACATCAATTACTTCCTTTCCCTTGTACCGGGACTCCTCTAGTAACTTCTCAGGTATGATCTTTCTTTTCAGCACACAGTTCCATTTCAACGCAGCGTCTTTATTAACGAACCATACTCCTTTCTTGACCTTACCCACTGGGACAGTATCAGCTTCAGGAGATGAGACTTCACATCTTCCAGCATCCACTGAAACAGGGACAGGAGCTTCACGTTTTCTTTTCTTAGATGAATCAGCTCCCCCTGCCAGGTTGCCCTCCTTCGCAATCTCTTGGACTGTTCCCTTAGCAGATTTTTCAAAAGCCACCTTCTTCTTTCCCTTGTCCTTCTTTAATAGATTCAGTCCCGTCTTTACCAACACCACCAAAAACAACCCTACTGGCTTCATCACAGTCAGCAGACTTCACCGTCTTTAGTGCCAGAGTTGAGCATTCTTACCGACTGTTTGAGGTGATTGAGTTCCTCCTTGGTAGTTGAGTTCTCCATTCTTTCAGATTCTAGCTGAAGTTCCAGCTGTTCTACCCTTCTTAACTGGAACACCTCTTTGCGCTTCAGATCTGTGATGGTTTTTCTTAGACCCACCATGCCTACAGGATGAGTGTCACGGTCCTTCTCCATTTCAACTTTCAGTGAGGAGACAGTACCTAAGAGCTCTATTTTCTGAGCAAGGAGACACAGCCTTTCCTGTTTCATCTCAGCTAGTCGAGTATTCAGTGAGTCTACCGTGCCTTCGAGCTCAACCTTCTGTGTAAGTAATATCTCAACCTCCTGCCAGACCTTGTCCTTATCCAAGGTGACGCTGGCAACTGTGTCATTCAGCTTTTTGTTAATCCTGATCAGAAGCAGCCACCTCTCATACAGATCCTTATATGTCTCACCCAGATCCTCCTGCGTGAGTTCTTCACCATCACTGTCTGAGACATCTTCAGCCGGGAGTTCCAACAGAGGTAGAACAGGTTTATTGCTGCTGCCGTATCCATCCAGAGTTGAAGTAAAGGCCACAAAGTTGGTGGTTGCACCTCCTTTATCTTCGTCTGACTCACTATCGCTGAAGCTCGCGACCATTGCCTTCTTTTTCATGAGTGTATTCGCACATTGTGAAGCAATATGACCGAAACCTCTGCATTCATGACACTGAATTTCTTCTTTTATTTTGTCAGAGGAGTCTTGCCTTGAGTCACTGGACCTTGATCTGTCGGATTTCTAGTTTCGGAAACCAGTTGATGAAGACTGACCTTGTTCTGGACCACGTCTATTTATCTTGCGCACCATTCTGCCGAAGTTTTGAGCCATCATGGCCAGTTGCTCAGTGGTGCAGCCAGCCTCCACTTTGTCTTCAAACAGTTCTGCTTTCAGGGCGATTCCCTTCATATCTCCGGTTTGGAAATCACGGTTAATCTCGTAAGTTCTGAGGGACCCCATCAGCTCGTCCAGTTTCAGTTTGGAGATGTCGTGCATTTCCTCAATAGCCGTGACTTTCATAGCAAATCTCGGAGGAAGTGATCTCAAGACTTTACTGGCCATCCTCTCTTCCTCAATCGGCTTTCCTAGAGCAGCAGCCTCGTTGGACAGTTCCAGAACTCTAGTGTTGTACTCAGAGATAGTTTCACTCTCGTTCATCTTCATCTCTTCAAACTTAGTAGTGACAATCTGCATTCTCGAGTTGCGAACTTTGTCCGTGCCTTCATATGCCGTTTGGAGAATATCCCAAGCATCCTTCGCTACTTCACAGTTAATGATCAACTTCATGACGTTCTCATCTACTGCCGAGAAGATTGCGTTCATCGCCTTTGAGTTTCCCATGGATGCCTTGTTCTCTTCTTCACTCCACAAGGTTTCTGGTTTCAGTATTGGTTCTCCAGTGAGATTGTTCATCATAGGTTCAGTCCAACCTCTCTGAACAGTCATCCATGCTTTCTCGTCAAGGGATTTCAGAAAGGATCGCATCATAGGTTTCCAGGTGGCATAGTTCGATCCTTCAAGCAACGGAGGCCTGGTGATGCTTTGTCCTTCTCTCAGAGGCATCTTGAACAGTTCAGGATCCCACTCAGTGTGTCGAGTGTTTGCTCTGATACCAATTGAAATTATATCCCCTGTTCAAGCAAGTGTTCTAGGTCGTGTTTCGACAGACCTTGAACTCTCTCCACAACAGTTCAACAAACAGATCAAACAGAACAGTAAAACAGGAGCACGCACAGGTTGATAACCCAGTTCGGCCAGGCCTACTCTGGGGGGTTTCCCACACCCGGAAAAGGGACAACAAATCTTTATTACGAGTATAGAGCTTTCACGTGGACTTACACTTACACCTTGTAATTGCCTAGCCTCTATTCCTCCGTCTCTCAGATTTGCAACCAAGGTTCGTCGCAACTCCCCTTGATCCCCTTCATCCAGACTCTCTGTCCGAACGTACTCGATCTTCTCCTGAAGCTCGGTCGCTTTCTCTCGAAAGCAGGTTGTTCTGTTTGTGCACTGAACGTGATTACCTCTGGTCAGTCTGAATGGCACGTATCAGACTGAGCTCACACCGATGTATTTCCAGTGGGGAAAGTACAAACGGCCGTCGCTTTCTTCTTCTCCAAACGGTAGGGTTTCTCGTGTATGTTTGATCTTGAAAGCGATGCAGAATGAGGGCGCCTCAGCAATGTATTTATATGCTTCGGACGAAACCCTAAACTGCACAAGATAATCCCATCAAATATTTAGGAGATACTCCTAGATATTTGATGTATATCTTATCCAATCCGATGGAAGAATATACGAAGTCTCTTTGCCCAAGTAAGCTATCCCGCCATCAATGAAGATATTCATTCGAATATCTATTGCTCGAAAAAGTCTCTTGACCGTCTTAACTTGGCGATATCTTCGCTGTCCAATATCTTCCGGAAAATATCCTTGTGTCTGCTCCACGCTGTACATGAGTGCTAGGATATGTTCGAACTCCCCTTGAACTCCTGCTCGAACTGCCTAACCACGTTTTGCCAAACACATGCCACTCAAGGGAACATCAGGTACAGATGGACTTACAATTACAGACTCCCTCTTAATCAGCCTACTCTAACACTCTGAGCGAACTTGCGATCTAGGCTCCTGATGGACCATAATTGTATGAATCATAAACACAGTTAAACCCACCAAATTAGACTGTTTGTCTATTTAACGTTTGCTTGTTAGTTCCGATATTTATCTACAGGGTATTTTGGAGTCTAGAGAGAATACAGGCTAAGGAGGAGTTTTTAAGCTGAAAAGATATTACGAGTCATTCCAAGGTCGCAACCAGATTCCGACTGAAGAAATATCATGAACCTGACATGGAATCACTCAAAACAAGTCCAACCGAAGAGCAACCAGAGTCAGACCGGAGCTGAAAGGAGCCGATGGCTTTTGTGAAAAGATTACAAACTCACACATGTCCTCTCCTCCTCCTTCACACATGGGCGGCTAAGGGGAGGAGGCTCCTCCTCACATGGGCGGCTAATGGCTCCTCCACTCCCCTTGCGCCACCTCACCCGGCGGCTTTTGGCTCCTCCACCTCTCACCCGACGGCTTTTGGAGCTCCACTCCTCCCTTGCCAAGTGTTGGCCCTCCATTGCTCCTCCATGTCTATAAATAGATGCCCTCTTCACTTGTAATCCATATCCTCATCCCACAATCCATCCCACGATCCATACAACACTTATCTCTCTAGATTTTGGCACTTTTGTAAGCTTTGTTTGAAATCTATAATACTCCTGTTGGTTCTTGAGTATTCTAGTAGTCTTTGAGAATACTCCCGTTGGTTCTTGAGTATTCTCCTTTACTTACTGTCTTTCAAAAACCCTCGAGTACTTAGCTATGGTATCCACCTCTATGGATATTCGTAGCTAAACTCTTCATTCGGTTGAAGGGGTGTACTTGTATCATAAAATGTTTTAGGCTATACTCTTAGTGCCTCTTCTTTGTGTTCAAAACTTGTTCTATGTGCCATATATTAGGTCATAACTTCCAAGGTTGAGTGGATGCTTGAAATGGCAAAACTCTTCCGTGGGGGTTCGTGAACATACTCGGGTAAGTGGATGCTTGAAATGGCAAAGCTTATCTGAGGAGTTCGACCTCTCTAAAACACCATTTGGTTTGATCGGAAATGATTGATCAAATGGATGCACATAGGCTAGTATACCTTGAAATGGGGTGCTAGTCTAAATAGAACAAGTGCTCTACGACCTTGAAATGGGCTAGACAGTGTGGCAAATCGAGCGCTTGAAATGGCCTTGATACACGTTTGAATACTTAGCAGGATCACTAAAGGTCAATGATAAACATGCTATGATACAAGGCCCCTGAAACCGAATGCTTTCCTTAGATTAAAACACTACCTGCACTTACTTCCTTAGTATAAACTGCCCTTTCAACGGCTGACGTTCCGCAAGACTTGCCGATCACGCAACAACCGCTGTAAGTCTTCTTTTTACTTTCAGTATTTACTTTTATGTCATTTACTTTTCCGCACTAAAAACCAAAACCAACCAACCAATCACTTAGTTGTTAGTAGTAAAACCTCAATCAACCAAAAAAACACGCTCCTCCGCTGTACGATCCCTCAAAGAACAACTTATCCCCCTAATTCCTTTGGGTTCGACCCCTACTTACCACTTGCTACCCAGTAGTGAAGTCGTGAGTAGCGGACTTATAAAATTATTTGTACATTTGCTCTGACGACAAGCATCTGTCAGCTCCCCTAGATTAGAGATCCCTCTCTATTTTCACCTTGATCCTCCACGAAGATCAGCGCCTTCTCCCGAGTGCGTAGTAACCAAGTAGCAGTGCGTGCAACTTTAGTTCGTTCCACGGTCAGTCTGAACAACACTCAGATCAGACTGACACCCAGCACCTAATACTCACCGAAATGATGAGATTAGACCGATCACCACCTCCTCCTGCCCTCACTGTGTGTATGCGTGTGTAGTTTCTCTAAGAGTGCTTGAATGATTCGGGAATCCTAGCACTCTTTATATAGGGGCAGATGATTCTTAAATCACTTGGGAAATCAAATCCTAACCGCATATATATTTTTGGGAATGTTTTCCAATCTTTTAATAAGGCTTCCTAAAATCTTGAGCCGCCTCTTCTTGACAATCTTCCGCCAATATATCTTCAATATCTCTTGCTATATTATCTTCGGGCGTATATCTTCCCTAATCTCTTCAATCGACTCCAAGATGTATCGCCGACCTTCCAAATATGAATTAGGAAATTTAGCTCTTCTGTCCTGCGTCAGTCTAGTCTCATGTCGGTTGTCTATGTGGTCTTAAACTCTTCGTTGTCTAACAGCTAGAACAACTTCACAAGATTTTACAAAAACACATGCCGCTAAATCTAACAATCTCCCCCTTGTCATTTTTTGCAAAATATCTACATGTACTACTGATGAGTCGAGTTTTCGACTCATTTATCGTCATTCTTCACTATAGTTTTGAATCGTTTCCGACGATATTTTGATGTCATTTGACCTCTATCTCAACATTTCAGGTAGAAAACAAGTTTCCCCCATGGTCAATGCCTAAATGTGAAGATTGGTTGAGTTTTGGCGCAAAACAAGGAGTTTCGGGGCAATACCGAGCATATTGACCTTTGCAACTTGTTTTGGACGACCAGGACGCATACGGTGTCCGAATTGGTTGATTCAAAGCTTGTTGGAAAGATAACTCAAAGGGCTACAACTCTATAGTTGACGCCAAGACCAAATTCGGACGGGAAAACAACCAAAAAGGCCCCAGTCGGTCGACTGAAAGCCCAGTCGATCGACTGTGTAAACAACTCAGCAGCTCCTCAGATTGTTTTTCTTCGTGACCTTTGCGACTTGTTTTGGACGCCCAGGGCGCATACGGTGTCCGAATTGGTTGATTCAAAGCGTGTTGGAAAGCTAACGCAAAGGGCTACAACTCTCTAGTTGACGCCAAGACCCAATTCGGACGGGGGGACCACCAGTCGGTCGACTGAAAGTCCAGTCGACCGACTCGATTAAACTTCAGGAGCTCATCAAATCTTGCACATTCCAGTCGATCGACTGGGAGTCAAGCTTAGCCCAGTCGACCGACTGGATGAAAAACTCAGATTTGAGGTCCAGATTTCAACCGAATCTATAAATAGAAAGCAAGGGTTTTGGACCAAGTGTGGAGGTTTTTGGGGAGAAGAAGATTAAGAAAAGAGGTGAACCAAGGTCATCAATCATCATCCAACCAAGGAGAAGTGAAGATCAAGGAAGTTCAAGGATTAATCATCCTATTTCTATCCCTCTTCTATTCTACTTGTTGTGTAAAAACCCTACTCACACCATGTTGTCTTACATGATGTGTGAGTAGTGGATCTTGTGATTTGAGGGTCTTATGATCCTCCTTGGTACTCAATGATCATTGTATACACATTAACATGCAATTTATGAAGTTGGTTTCCTTTTACTATGGTTTTCATTTTAGACATGTTGCTAAGTGTTTGATAAAATGCCTAAGTGACATGTTTGTGTTAGAACTATGATCTAAGTATTGAGAGAGCTTAGTGATGGTTTGGATATAGTAAAAATGAACTTATCAAGCATTTATGAGAGTAAATGCATGAGTGAGAGGCTAACCAAGACTTTATGCATATAGCATTTGTGAAAATAGGTGCTATATAGTGAATCAACATCTTTAATTAGTGAGATTCTACATAAGAAGGTTTGACTAAGATTATACTTGCATGATAGTTTGTCTAATTTTAGCCTAAGCTAGGTTTTAAACCTATCAACTCTTAAATGATTAAATTCTTGTATACATGATCATTGGAAAATTGCCAAGGAGGGGATTAACCCCTCGAAACACCTCCTATCTATCTTTTATCCCTAATTACTAGCCACATAGGATTTAGATATTCACACCTTTATACATTTTGGTTAGAATAGCCGAACGGAAACACGATCTTACATAGTGCATGTGCTTAGCTTGCTCCTTTGGGTTCGACCCGGTACCCTACCGGTCATTATAAATGTTTTGACTTACTACCGACCCTCTCTTCATTGATACTTATTCTAGAGATGAAAAAGAATTAGTTCGTCAAATGGCGCCGTTGCCGGGGAGCAACTAGTTGGCACATCCCTAGATTAGATTGTGTGGAAGTTCCGACTATTCTTGTGAATATTTTTCCTTTTTCTTATACTTGTATATTCTTCTTTTTCACTCATATCACTTACTAGCTTTTGTTTACCTTGTTTTGCGAGGATAGACCCCTACGACCAACAAGTCTATTCGAATGAGGGATGCTATGAAGAGGAGGAACGACCATATTCTTATTTTCAAGAGCTTGGCTATCAAACAAGTTATTACACTCCGAATTGGGATGATAGCCAATGCTATGAAGTTGAAGACTCCTACCCTCCATACCCTCAACCTCCTCAACCTTCAAGTGAGCCCTCCAACATAGAATCCATGCTTGCTAGACTTCTAGCAAACCAAGAGAAGCAAGAGAGAGATCATTTGGAATGGAAAGCTCAAATGCAAGCAATAGAAATTGGGAACTTGAATAAGGAAGAAGAGGTTTCCGAAGACTCCTACCCTCAACCTCAACCCTCGAATGAGTCCTCCAATCTAGATTCCTTGCTTGGAACACTCCTTGAAAACCAAGAGAAGATGCATAGAGACACGCAAGCCCAATTGATGGAGATGGATGCTCAATTTGATAGATTGGAGGCTCAACACCAAGTTTTGGAAAGCAAATTGGCACAACAAGCAATGGACAATGAAAACTTGGATGAGGAAGAGGAGGTATTTGAAGAAGAAGTCCTAGAATCTAATGCCTCAAGGGAAGAACGGGATCAAGAAATGGAGGATGAATGGTGGAGAGCCGTGGCGGGTTGTCGTTGTACCCGTCAAAAATAATAATTTGTAATCCGACTAGCAAGTGGTAAGTCGGGTCGTATCCACAGAGATCAGTAGAAGAATTTGTTTACTAAATACAAGAGTAACAATGATGTTGTAAATTTCGAACAAGTTAAATAAAAATGCAAGTGAGTAATAATGATCAATTATCAATAGAGAAATCGTCGCAAAGATTCACGTATACAATATTTAAGAGAAGTGCAAGCTAGAACCTTCGACTATGATGCAAGACTAAATCATTGACTAACCATTTTGATTTCTAATGTTCTACAACTTAGAGCTCCCCGCTAGGTTATACTCCCCGTTTTTGTTCTAATACTTAACCTCGCTAGAGTTGCACGAACATATAAACAAGTTGTCCTAGGGTGTCAATCCTAGTGGTATATTACTCGTGTCCTAGTTTGCTATCCCCGCTAGGTTGCTAGTAAACTCGACAATCAAAATCAACAAACAAACACAAGCTCCCCCGCTAGGGTTCCACTCATGCTAGCACATCAATTTCATGAACATTGTACAGTAATATGACGCAAAACATAGAAATCAATAGAAGTCTCAAGTCAATACATCACAATTTGGAGTTCTAGCTTACACAAATGAGTTTAGCTAGTCATGGAAATGGAATACATCATCAAGTATTGAAATAAGAATGGAATGAAATAGAAAGTACTGATGACGAATCTTCCACTACGCTGCAGCTCTACTCCAAATCCAACTTCGAACTCTTCCAAGCTTTCTTCTCCAATGTCTCCTCCTCAATCTTCCAACGTAAGAGCTCTCACTCTCCAAAAGCTAACCCTAGATGGATCTGATTTTCTTCCTTTTCTCCAGATCCAGCCGCCTGGTTCTTGTCCCCTCGTGTTCTCTATGTGTCCCTTCGAGATTGCAAATGAGAAGTAATGAGTTCTACTGCCAGGTGTCCTCCGCGGACGTCTCTTGATTTATGCGCCGCGGAGGTCTCCACAATTATCGAAATTGTTCAGACGTAAGTGACTGTAATTCTTCAGACGTAAGTGGGCTGCACTGACTCAAATTTCAGCACTTCGGACTTCATTTCTTCGATGCAAAACATCTTCTAATGGGCTCCCTTTAACCTATATTCCTTCCATGGTCTCCGAATGTACCTGAGAACGAAAACTACACACAGGTAGTGAAATAACATACAGGCAACACTAAAAGATGGGGTTTGAACACATAAAATAGTCGTACAACTACGACTCATCAAGCCGCCACCGAAGCTCATTACAACGAATGGGATCAAGCCATTCCATTGACGCTCTCCGATGAGGAATTCTTCAATGATGATGCCTCTCACATATAGGAAACACCTTTTATTGATGAAGAAGAACTCCCTCCTCCCGCTACAAACGAGCTTGAATGTGAATCCCAATTCCTTGATGAGGACAAGATAGAGGAAGAGCATATAGAGATTGAAAGTCTTCAAGGGTATAGAGACTTCGTTGAGGTTTACATGGAAGAAATGAAAGAGCCACCTCGCATAGAAGAAGACAAAATTTTAGGAAGGGATATTGAGGATGGGGCACCCAAGGAATCGATTGAAAAATTAGAAGGAGGGATGCCCATCAATCTCGAGACAAGTTATGAAGACCCTTTCTTCACTACTTCGTCTCGAGACAAGTTTTGGAGCTTCTTGCCCTATTTTCAAAGACCAATCGGAAAAAGCTCCCATGACCACTTATTTCTTAAGGGATCTTCATATTTGAAGGGGTCATGCTCCCAAAGGAAAGTCCATTGTAGGCTTGATGGGAGGAAATTCAAATGGGACTTGAAGGTGGATTGACACAACCAAATCCAAGGCCCCGTGAGAAGGATCCTAGCAAAGGACTTCTCGACGAGTGATTCTATGGGGCGCTTTGCTACGTCTTTGCCAAGACGGGAAAAACTAGGCCCACGCGGGAGGTAACCCGGTTTGTAAGTTGTTTCATTCTCGTTCTCTATATTTAAGTGTTTGGCATGATTTTGAGTAGCTAAAGCCCTAAAGTGTGGAGTGTGATGTGTATGAGTAGTTGGTAAAATTTTAAGTGTGGAGTGAGTTCTACTCACTCCAATCCCACTTCACACCGCCACACTCTTCCAACTTTCCCTTGATCTTTCTATGCTAAATGATATTGCCCTTAGTGTTCATATGCCTTCTTGGAGTTGACTAGAGTGGAACTAAATTGTTATACCATGCTATGACTCTAGTTTGACGTTTTGTTGGAACTTAAGATACCTTGTGCACATTACGGAGGATGTAGATCACTTTCCTTGCTTGTATTCTATGGAAGTTATGCCATGATGTTATTATGTGACTTGTGATGCTCTCTTGCTCATACTTGCGTTGCATGACATTGTATGTCACTTGTTACTTTTAACCTCTCATGTGTTCTTGTCATCAAGGAAAGTTATTTGCATCATGTTCGATCACGTTTAGCACAATGGCGTCTTTTCTATTAGTGGGGCACATCTACAAACGAGGGGAGTTCCTATGCGCCTTTATCTCATTTTCTTCATTATTTGCGCTTAGGGACTAAGCTATGCTTTAAGTGTGGAGTGGGTAGTCACATAGTTCACTCATATTATGCCATGCTTATCACTTTAGAATGAGCACTTGCATTCATGTACTTTATCCCTAACATGAGAGTGTTTTTAACCACATAGGCTTGTGACTATCGATTCTAAATCCCTATAAATCACATCTAGCCTATTATTCACATTTATTGGATCTTGAACTTAGAACCGACCTAGTCCCTTGAATGTGTAGTTTTGTGAATCAACATCATTGCTATCTCTTGTCTATCTAATTTTCTAAGTATTTTCGTTGAAATACCTTGGATTGAGTTTTAGCAAGCACTTTTAAAGAAAGCTTTTCACGAAAAACTTAGACCTCTTGTATGCTCCTTGGTGACTTGAGCTCTTTCTAATTTAGTGACTTGCTTATGATTGTTTCCCGCGCATTCCATACACTTTTTGAACATATTGTCAAGTTTTAAGTGTGGAGTCAAAAACAAAATAGGCCCCAACAAAAAGTTTTTGTGGTCAAAGAGGGCAAAGCCCCGACTAAGAACTTTCTCGATGTACATGAGAAGTTTTGCTTCAAAAATGATACAAATGCCGGGGGTTAGGGAGAAAAGTTCCCCCTCGAAAGCATTTGTAGGCCAAAGGCCATTTCAAAAAGAAAATAAGAAGCACTTAAAACTTGACTCTATGTTTTCCTACATTCTTCATTTGTGCGGGATTCATCATTTGCATTGTGTGCTAGTTAGACTGACTTTTGGACGACCCATGTGCTTGCACGGGAGCTATCATTTAGTCTATGCTTGTTTTATAAGAACTCTTGTGTCGAACTCCTCTTCCCTTATGGATTATGGCTTAAGCGCCTAAAACTTGGGAATGAGTTTCATGTTGCGAGCCCATGGACTAGCCCTAGCTAGCATAGGTGAGTGGTTGACACTCTTTTGTGCAAACTAAACCATGTCTTCATTGTATTGCCTTGAAAATGAGTAGATCTTTTGGATGAGGCGATTGATAGCTCTAGTATTGATGATTATGAATGCACAACCTCATGGGTACTCAAATGGTTCAAAAGTTCTTTTGATGATATTGTGATGGTAGTCCTAGTTTGGGGTGAGGGATTGGTTTTGAGAAATCCTCGCCTTGGTTGAGCACTCTTGCATTCATTCTCATGGGATAGGTGCATATGGGATTTGTGAGTATTCCCTTTTCTGAAAACTCTCACGAGACTATAACTCGTCCACTAGGGTAGCCTAGGGGTTTAAAGGCTTAATGCATATGCTAAATGCATTCGTAACTCCTACGAAAAGGAGCTAGTTAGATTGTACATACTTGTCATTTACCTTTCAATAACATGATTAGGACTAATGATCGAGACCTTGTGAAATCTAGTGAGGCAAATAGACGAAAAACATAGCACCACTAGCATTTCGACATTTGCATGACCTTGACATATTCTCATACTTTGTTCGGGACGAACAAAACTTAAGTGTGGAGTGTTGATGAGTCGAGTTTTCGACTCATTTATCGTCATTCTTCACTATAGTTTTGAATCATTTCCGACGATATTTTGATGTCATTTGACCTCTATCTCTACATTTCAGGTAGAAAACAAGTTTCCCCCATGGTCAATGCCTAAATGTGAAGATTGGTTGAGTTTTGGCGCAAAACAAGGAGTTTCGGGGCAATACCGAGCATATTGACCTTTGCAACTTGTTTTGGACGCCCAGGACGCATACGGTGTCCGAATTGGTTGATTCAAAGCTTGTTGGAAAGCTAACTCAAAGGGCTACAACTCTATAGTTGACGCCAAGACCAAATTCGGACGGGAAAACGACCAAAAAGGCCCCAGTCGGTCGACTGAAAGTCCAGTCGATCGACTGTGTAAACAACTCAGCAGCTCCTCAGATTGTTTTTCTTCGTGACCTTTGCGACTTGTTTTGGACGCCCAGGGCGCATACGGTGTCCGAATTGGTTGAGTCAAAGCGTGTTGGAAAGCTAACGCAAAGGGCTACAACTCTCTAGTTGACGCCAAGACCCAATTCGGACGGGGGGGACCACCAGTCGGTCGACTGAAAGTCCAGTCGACCGACTCGATTAAACTTCAGGAGCTCATCAAATCTTGCACATTCCAGTCGATCGACTGGGAGTCAAGTTTAGCCCAGTCGACCGACTGGATGAAAAACTCAGATTTGAGGTCCAGATTTCAGCCAAATCTATAAATAGAAAGCAAGGGTTTTGGACCAAGTGTGGAGGTTTTTGGGGAGAAGAAGATTAAGAAAAGAGGTGAACCAAGGTCATCAATCATCATCCAACCAAGGAGAAGTGAAGATCAAGGGAGTTCAAGGATTAATCATCCTATTTCTATCCCTCTTCTATTCTACTTGTTGTGTAAAAACCCTACTCACACCATGTTGTCTTACATGATGTGTGAGTAGTGGATCTTGTGTTTTGAGGGTCTTATGATCCTCCTTGGTACTCAATGATCATTGTATACACATTAACATGCAATTTATGAAGTTGATTTCATTTTACTATGGTTTTCATTTTAGACATGTTGCTAAGTGTTTGATAAAATGCCTAAGTGACATGTTTGTGTTAGAACTATGATCTAAGTATTGAGAGAGCTTAGTGATGGTTTGGATATAGTAAAAATGAACTTATCAAGCATTTATGAGAGTAAATGCATGAGTGAGAGGCTAACCAAGACTTTATGCATATAGCATTTGGGAAAATAGGTGCTATATAGTGAATCAACATCTTTAATTAGTGAGATTCTACATAAGAAGGTTTGACTAAGATTAGACTTGCATGATAGTTTGTCTAATTTTAGCCTAAGCTAGGTTTTATACCTATCAACTATTAAATGATTAAATTCTTGTATACATGATCATTGGAAAATTGCCAAGGAGGGGATTAACCCCTCGAAACACCTCTTATCTATCTTTTATCCCTAATTACTAGCCACATAGGATTTAGCTATTCACACCTTTATACATTTTGGTTAGAATAGCCGAACGGAAACACGATCTTACATAGTGCATGTGCTTAGCTTGCTCCTTTGGGTTCGACCCGGTACCCTACCGGTCATTATAAATGTTTTGACTTACTACCGACCCTCTCTTCATTGATACTATTCTAGAGGCTAAAAAGAATTAGTTCGTCAACTACTTTTACATATGAATCTTTGAAGGAGATATCAAACTTCCCAGCTGTACTACTAAATGAATATTTGAGGAGATTTCAAACTCTCAAAACTTCTAGTACATATGACTCCTTTAAGGAGATTTCAAACTCAAAAAACTACTCCCTCTTTTTACCACAAAGTGATAGGGAGGGTAAAACAGTAGCACAAAAATTGTTCACCAGACAAAATAGCAAGATAAAGTGTGTTCAGCATAGAGAGTAGTTAGGATAGTCACCAACATGTCACTTCTCAAACTCAGCGTCCTCGTCTTCCTTGTCCTCTGGATATCTCAAGTTCACAAGCATCCTCGTAATCTTCTTCCTTCGTACAACCACAAGGAATGCCATTTGGTTAGTACTGGGGAGCTCCTCCTCCAAATAGGCTATCATCTTGAACCTCATGACTTCTGGCACATTCACAGTTGTACGAGTTCCGTGCATAGGAAGGTCCGGAACTGCTTTGCCACGACCCACTGGAACATCTTCAGCATTATCAAGAACATGTTTCCCTTTGAAGAGTTTTTTGTCCATCCCGAACACCGTTGGAGCATCTTATAGCACGTCTTCACTTGATCATATGTCGGGATGCTGAGTCATGATCAGTACATATATAAGAGATGTTGACCCAATTGGATGGTTCACCTTGTTCGAGGTAGCGTGTGCAGCAATTTGCTCAACAATTATTTTTCCCAGGTCGCACTTCTGCTTGCATCCGATGGCATAGATGAGACATCCCAGTTCTTTACTGACAGCAGCTGATCTATGACTTGTTGAGATCCAGTTTCTTATGCCAAAGTGGTATAGACATGCAAACTTTGTGGTTAACTAGATGCTTGGGCCGTGGTATCCTTCCAATCATTCCTCATATCGCCAATTAAAACATCAGCTACCATGTCAAAGTCCACAACCTCCTAGACTTCCTCTTCTAGCGAGCTTATTCCACAGTAATCATTTATGATCCTTGGATTGATGGATACAGTCCTTCCCCTTATTCGTAGTCTGCCATAATCAGGGTCACCTATCTTTCCGAATCCTTTTGGTAAGTTTTCTATAGCTTCTTTCACCACTAATTCCACGAAGGGTTTCACCATGGTTACTGAGTTGAACAGATAAACCTCCTTCAGTAGGCTCATAATCTCCTTCACTGAATACTTGTCAGCTTCCAAAATCCTTTCTGGCACTATCTTTCTCCTTTGAACTAAATCCCACTTTTCTGCGTGTTTATACGAGTTGAACCAAACTCCTCCAACAACCACACCTGTGTCAATCTAAACCCTCTTTCCTTTCCTGTCAGCTTTGGCTCCCCCTGCAGCGATGCTGGGCTTAGACTTCTTAGCCACATGTGTCTCACCCTTAGCTTGATCAATAGTATCATCTCATTCAATAGCTTGTACAGGCTCAGCAGCTTTCTTCTTCCTCCTGGGAGTGACAGCATGTTCCACTGTAGTGGGCTCTTGTTGTAGCACATTCTATTTCTCAACAGCGTTTTTCCTCTTCTTTGTTTGTGCCTTTGTGGTAACAGTAGGTTAAACAATAACTGGGATTTCCTCCTGGACATGCTCGATAGGTTCAGCAATATCTTTACCCTCACCATCTGGAATAGTGGGACGTTCCTCCATCTCAGCATCACCACTAGACGCTTCTGATTGGATTACTTTAGTTTCTTTAGTACTAACAGTGTGATGCAACCTTTCATCCACATATTGATCCACAACCTCAAACTGTTCCTCTAGAGAATCCTCCTGCTTGCCTGAATCATTCTGAGATGCCTCATCATTAACTTCACCATCATTCGGAACAACCCCTTGTTCTTCAACCTCCATTGGATCACCCTTTTCATCAGCAACAGATGTCTCAATTTATTCAGATTGAACCTCTTTGCTTTCAGCAGAAACCTTAACTTGTTCGTCAGGATCTGATTCTTCTGTAGCAGACTCCACAATTTCCTGTTCGCTAGATTCCTCATTACTTTTCTTCAGGCTCATACTCAGATTCTTATTTGCTTCAACCTCTTCTTGAACATCAAGTGTTCCTTTCTCTGGAGTATCCTTCTGAGTCTCAGCATTAGGTACTTGAACATATTTCTCTACAGACACCTTCCTTCAATGGTGTCTTCTTCTGTGCCACCATCTTGAGTCTAGTTCCGTTAGGTTTTAGAGTAGTCACCATGCCAAAAGTTGAACGATTCTCCCCTGAACCGATGCCGCTACCTTTGACTTTTCTACCACTATCTTCGACCCTTCACCATACATAGTAGGCACAGTAGAACTAGGCATATCAATGGATTTATAGATTTTAGTGATTACCTCTTGTGCCGATTTCATGACAGTTGCTTTTTCTACGATTGATTTTAAGATGGTCATCTTCTTCACAGGGCTCGGAACTTGAACAGGTGTAGGAACCTTTTTATCCTTTGCAGATTTGTCAGCCGGTACTTTCTTCGCCATCATGTCTGCCTTTGATTTTTCTGGGACAGTCGCTCTTGCCTCCGCAATCGACTTAGTCTTAGTTGTCGCCAAATCGATTTTCGTCGATTTAGGGTTTACTTCTTAGTCCTTCCTCTCTCCGACTATTTTTGACGAAACCTCAGCAACACTAGCCTTCACGATTTTGGTCTTGCAAGTGTTCACCATCTTTAGGAGTTGATCGATTTGTTGAAGAAATTTTCGACTAGGGTTTCTTCGAGAGATAGATAGCTAACCAGTTTCAAAATTCAAATGTTTGAAATATACTCCAGTCGACATCAATATATGCTCGCGTCTTTTCAAAGGGCCACGTCATTTGAGACGTTTGGACCATCAATGCACCTTGGTTTATTCAATCATTATCTATCACAACTCCTTTTTCCTTGCAGTCCCAACCTTCCACGTCAGCCCACAAAATAAATTTCCTTCAATCTCTGGCTGACCACCACCTGTTGGAACAACTAGTTTTCAATGACAAACAAACTGTGAGTTATCTAAGGGCTTGGTGAAGATATCTGCTAGCTGTTTCTCAGTCGACACATGCTTCAGAATAATCACCTTCTTTTCCACCAACTCTCAAATGAAGTGATGTCTTATGTCGATATGCTTTGTTCTGGAGTGCTGGAATGGATTCTTGGATATGTTGATCGTGCTCATGTTGTCACTGTAGAGTGTCATCACATCTTGTTAAACTCCATACCTTCTAGCATCTGTTTCATCCATAACATTTGTGTGCAACAACTTTCAGTAGCTATGTATTCCGCCTCTGCAGTAGATAGGGAGATGGTGTTCTGCTTCTTGCTGAACCATGACACCAGATTATTGCTCAGAAAGAAGCATCCTCCAGACGTACTTTTGCGATCTTCAGCATTCCCAGCGCAATCAGCGTCGCAGTAACCTACCAGACATGAGCTTATATCCTTTGTGTACCAGAGACCCTTGATAATCCTCTTCACGTTCATCAGATGACTTTTCTTAGGGTTTGCTTGATATCTTGCACAAACTCCTACAACATGGGTTATATCAGGTCTATTGCATCAAGTATAGCAAGCTTCCAATCATACTCCTGTACAAGGTCTGGTCAACACATGTCCCAGCTCCATCCTTGGTAATCTTCACGTGAGTAGTAGCATGAGTCCTTTTATACGAGGCTTTCTCCAGAACAAACTTCTAGATCATATTCATGGCGTACTTGCTTTGCGAGATAAAGATCCCATCCGACTTCTGCTTCAATTGGAGTCCAAAAAAGTATGGCATCTCTTCAATCATGCTCATCTTGAATTCAGTCTTCATTTGTTCTACAACCTTATGCACCATCTTCTGATTGCTCGAGCCGAACACAATGTCATACACATAAATTTGAGCAATAATGAAGTCTGGCCTTGAGTATTTGACAAAAAGCGTCGTATCTACTACCCCTCGAACATACCCATTGTTAATTTAGAACTCCGTCAGCCTCTCGTACCATGCTCTGGGCGCCTGCTTGAGTCCATATAGAGCCTTCTTCAGTCGGTACACATGGTCAGGATGAAACTACACCTTATAATATGTATGTTCTTTTATACCTTATAATACAGGAAACCTTATTATATATGAAATTAAACCTTTATAATAATCTACCAATTAACTTCGCTTTTAACGTTATAATATACGAAATTTAACTTTACTTTATATAGGTCATCAAAAAAACTTTACTTTATACGAAATTTTCATTCCCTCCCTTTATGTAAAACCTTATGCATTTGTGATCTTACGATTAACTCATAAACATAACCCTTATGTACACATTACCTACAATTGTCATTAGTACATTATAAGATAAGTTAAATCAAAATCTTATGTATTGTTAGATCTAACAATTAACTCATAACACAACCTCTCATAACCCTTTCATAGCCCTTAAACCTGTAACCGTCAAACCCTCATAACCCTATAAACCCTCGTAACCCTTACTCTGGCAACAAAAAACCGCGCGTTCCATATGTTCATATTGCATTAGTGATGAATTATATTTATACGACGCATCAAACTAACTAAGCCCATTTATTTCGACACTTTTATATGCGAACATTTACTTTTTAGTATGGTTTTACATTTCAGGTGTTTCGGAAGCTCTAGTAGGAAATGCGCATAAAAGACGACATTTCATTCCAAAAACACCACAGTGGCAGATCAGACCTTCAGAGGTTCGGCGGAGTGCTGGGAATTGACCACTGATCAGACAAATATGAGCATGTCATTGCTTATTTGACTCAATTCTCTACAACTCTCTAGTTCACACCGAGAGCATCTGAGGTCATTTGGAAGGTCTAATCGAGAGTCAAAGTCAGAAATGCCGCGCAGAAAGAGGAAAACCAAGTCAGTGGGGACCGCGCCCAAGAAAGACATCAGCGCAGTGCTAACGTCAACGCTGGGCATGGCAGCACCGATAATGTCAACTTTGGGAGCGCCCGTAATGTCTTGTTGGGGTACGGCGATGGCATCATCAGCGTACGTGATGACGTCAGCAGTTCCGAAAATTTGCAATTTCAGCCCAAAAACATATTTAGAAACTTAAAAACATTTAACTTAAGGTTTTTGAGAAGGGTTTCCATCATTCTACATCAAATCCTACTTTTGAAGACGGCTCTTGAGGAGAACGCGAAGCTTTCGACGAAGAGAAGAATTTTCTATTTCTTTCATTCCAAAAATACTTACGTTTTTGTTCTGGCTATGAGTAGCGAATTTTCTTATTTCAGTTTAGGGTTTCGTTCATTGTGACTACGTTTTGAGACTATTTTCTTAATGCAATTTCATGTTTTACTAGTTCTTGTTCTTCATCTTGTGAAATGAATTGTTGGATTAAGTGAAAACTTTGTCGTAAAGCTTAGTTTGACAACCAATTCTTATCGTTAATATCTACTGGAAACTTTGTCGTAAAGGTAGATCGTAACACCTACACTTAATAATACCTTTGTCGGATTATTGTGTTTAGGAAAGAACTAGAAGTCTAATACCTTTGTCGGTTTAGATTGTGGTGTATCACCTTTGTCGGGATACTTAGGGTTGTTACCTTTGTCGAAACAACCACACTTAGAAACATGGAATTTGATCATTAGCTGTCTATGAGAAACGTGTCACAATAGAAACCCAAAGCTGAATATCTTCTCTGATTGGAATCTTTATTCGTGTTTTTCTCTTTAGCACTCACAACTGCCTAAAACCCCCTGTTTCTTAATTTGTCTCTAGATACAACTTCAAAAACCAGCTCTCTTGGGTTCGACCCTGCTTACCGCTACACTAGCTTTGTTGCAGGAGATTATAAATTTAAGTTTGATGCGTCAGACGACGCGCATCAAATTTTGGCGCCGTTATCGGGGAGCTGCGCTTCGGTGAAGTTGTTTCTTTTCGTTATTTCTTTTTGTTTTTGTTTTTCTTTTTATTTTTAGTTTTTGTGTGAGTTGCTACTTGCTTCGCAATGTCTCATGCAGGTAGTGAGATTGGTGACAACAACAATGAGAATGGCGAAGGTGATGATCAGATGGAGCCATATCAACCTAAGATGAAGGAGTTGTGTGCCCTTAATTTTCATAATATACGTTGGTGCATCTATGAGGGGCCAGACATGTAAGAAATTGAGATAAAGACTACGGTAGTGCACCATGTACTGAAGTTTTCGAGTCGGCAAGGAGAATCAGCCACCAGACATCTGCAGGATTTTCATGGCGAGCCTATGGAGTCACAGTGGAGAATTTCAAACTCAAAGCTTTCCACTTTTCTTTAACTGACATGGCTAGATCTTGGTTTCTGTCTCTTCCTTGAGGTAGCATAAGAACATGGAACCAGATGTAGAAAAAGTTTCTTGCGAAGTACTACCCAGCAGCTAAGGCAGGACAGGTTCGCAGGCAGCTGCAAGATATCAGGCAAGGGCCTTATGAGTCGATGTATGACTATCTGGAGAAGTTTAATGCTTTAGAGATGAGCTGCTGCAACCTAGGAGTGCCTGAGAAGCTTGTGATCGAGTATTTGCTGGATGGGTTGATACCACTTGATAGGATGTTGCTTGATGCATCAGCTGGAGGGTCTGTCTTGAATTTATCTCCAGCTAGGGTAAGGAATTCGATAGCTGAGGTGGCCGAGAATGCTAGATTCAGAGAAGAAGCCAGCCGCCACGAGGAATTTAGCAGGACCAGAAGCGTTGCAAAGGCTGAGACCCCATCAAACCAGATGACTGAGGAGCTGAAGCAGATGAGGGAGATAATGCAGAAGCTCATGATGAATACGGTAGCATGGGTAATGCCTTGTGAATTTTGTGGAGCAACTAACCATAAAATGGATGCTTGTCCTACTTTACAGGAAGAAACACATGTCAATGTCAATGAAGTGGGAGGATTCCAAAATTATAATACTAATGCACCCCCAAAAACCTCAGCAATAGCAGTACTACCGTCCACTATACCGTCAGCAGTAGGGTAGTAACAATAACTAGAATCAGTATCAGTAGAGAGGGTAGAAATACAATCAAGCAGGCCCTAGAAATCCGAATTCGAGTAAGTCTCTGGAAGATGTGGTGAAGGAACTTGAAGCTAGCACCTAACAGTTAGCCACCACTATGCAGCAAAATCAGGCAGAGAACGATGAACCTTTAGCGGAACTGGAAAAACGGATGTGCTAAATAGCCAACACAGTTTTTGAGCTGAAAAGTGATCCGGGAAAGCTACCGTCGCAGACAGTGCCTAACCCGAGAGGCAATATCAATACACTGGCAGTTGTAGATGAACCAAGGGCGAAAAATAGTAAAAATGAGCTTGAGTCAGTGCCGATCGCGCCCAAGGAAAATATTAGCTCGACGCTAATGTCTGAAGTGGACGCGCCCATAATGTCAACTCCGGACGCGCCGCTAATGTCTGAGGCGGGCGTGACCCGTACTGATGCATATTACAAAACTCACCCGCCGCTTCCATTTTCTGTGCAGGTAAGAGCTCCCGAAGACCATGTGATCAACAAGGATGAACTAGGAGATGAGTTGCAGGCAAGGCATGAGCTAGAAGAGCCAACGATGGAGAATGCACCTGCTCAGAGTCGAGGAGAACCACCAGGAAAGTGTAAGGACTCAGATGCTTTCACAGTCATCTGTGGTGTTGGTGAGACCCTTATACATCATTGTTTAATTGACTTGGGTGCTGCTATTAACGACATGCCATATTCTTTATACTGTTCGTTGAAACTTGGCCCATTGAAACCTCCTAAGCTTTTGGTAGAGTTAGGGGATAAATCTCGTGTTCGTCCAGTTGGTTTACTAGAGGATCTAACACTCCATGTAGAAGATCTTGTTGTTCTCGCAGACTTTTATAATTTGCAGATGGGAGATGCTAGAGATGATGATCCTCCAAGACTTATCTTGGGACATCCATTCCTCTTTGCCACTAAGACCAAGAATGACATGGAAACAGGCTTATTGTCACTTGTGTTTGGTGGCAGAACATCAAATTTTATATTTATGAGGATGCTGACCGTCCGTGCATGAAGAGTCGACCGGACATCGTAAACACATCATACCTTGGTGCCCTACATCCTGACCTACCAGATGAGGCTAGTAGTGCAGCTAGAGAAGTGGCCATGAGCGAAGTGTCCTCGCTAACTCAGGAGGATGTGAAGGCTAACTCGCCTGATCGGTGGAGAAGAGACATGAGAGCATCATTATACGAGGGCTATTAGCAGAATGACAGAGTTGCTGAGGATAAATTTGACCTCAAACATCCATGGGGTCCCAACCTGTGATCCTTAATGAGGAACCGTGGAGCCAACGACGTAAAACAAAGGCGCTCGCAGGGAGGCAGCCCGGCAAATTTTTATTTTCCTTCATTTTCGTGTCTTTTGTGTTTGTATGAGTCTTATTCAGTATTGTGTCGTCTAACCGAGTCTATTTTGACTTAGTTTTTTTGGAAAAGAGACATTTTATGCCTAAAACAGGTATGCTCTAGTGAGGATCGCGCCCAGCCTTGACATTAGGCTCGCGCCCAGCCTCGACATTAACGTCGCGCTCCATGAAGACATTAAGGTGTTGACCGCACCCTAATGTCTACCTTGGGTGCGGTAGACCGTTCACCAGCATTGACCGTCGTAGACTGACCCGTTTGACCAGAATTTTTACCATCACGCAACGAGACGCGGGGAGTGCCTGTTCACTTTTACATCTATCTTTTTCCCTATATATGTGTGTCTTGCATTGTCTGTGTCTTTGAACTTAAGTCGTGTCGTGAGGACACGGCTTGGTTCCAAAGTGTGGGTGGGAGAGTCAGTCAGTCTGTTGTGTCAGCATATTTCTTTTTCTTGCATATTGTACTGTGTCAGCACGTTTCTTGTTTAAAAAATTCTTGAATGAAAAGTATGAAATTTCTCTCTATTTCCTGGATATGCAGTATTGAATTTTGATGATGTGAAATAGATGATGATGACTTTATTGTATTTCTCTCATGAAATTTGAATTGTGCGTTTACATGTGAATTTAACCCACTATGTGTCCTTTTGAGTTGAGATAAACAGGGATGTGAATTCAAAGGACCGGATTTCCAGTTATATGATTATATGGATTTAGTGAAGGCTAGCACTTTGAGATTTTATGGTTCAGAGTTTGCTCAGCCACTGCAGTGTTTATGTAAGTAGGCGGGACGGGAAAACAGACTATCCTATCTCTAGTCTGAAGTAACCGGGAAAAGGTGGAGGACCCCCATCTTGACTCGCATAAAAAAGGTATGACCATATGCTTGCAGGCGATGATTGGACAACTCTCAAAAGAAAAAGAAGAAAAGGACAAGCTGTTACAACAAAGGAGCAAAGCTCAAGAAAAATCTGCCAAGTTGTGAAGATTTATACAAAAAAATGAAGTACGTCTTTCATACATCAAGAGCCAAAGGCCAAAGAAAGTTCACTACATCAAAAAGCTGTCCAACAAAAGAAATAAGAAAAACTCAAAGCCTTAAAGCTCAAATGAATCATGTGCCAGAAAAAGCAATGAAATATAACCATATAGCTAGAGTTCGGGACATCGAATGCAGATCATGGGTCTAAAGAGGACTGTCTCCCATTCATCCGAAGTGATTTGAATTTCAGCTCAGAGGTAACATGTATCAAGTTAATTTTGTGTTGAGCATGAAGATTTGAGTAGAGTTATGCATAAAAAAGCTGAATTTTGACTAGCAACTCATATTCATATGCCTCATCCAGGATGTCGAAAAAATTGTGGTGTTATATTTGTTTTCCTTCTATGACTCGTCGAACTAACTAAGGCCATTTATTTCGACACTTTTATATAAGAACATTTACTTTTTAGTATGGTTTTACATTTCAGGTGTTTCAAAAGCTCTAGGAGGAAACGCGCATAAAAGACGGTATTTCATGCCAAAAACACCACAGTGGCAGATCAGACCTTTGGAGGTTTGGCGGCTGACGCTCGTCATCTGACGCGTCAAACTTAATTATTTATAAATCTTCTGCGTGAAACTAGCTAGTGGCAAGCAGGGTCGAACCCTAGAGAGCTGGTTGTTGAAGTTGTAACTGTAAACAAATAAAAAGGGGGTTTTGTGAGCAAGTATTGTAAAAGCACAAGAGAAAAGAATAACGAAGATTTCAATCAGAGAAGGCATTCAACTTAGGGTTTCTATTGTGACACGCTTATCATTGACTGCTAATAATCAAATCTCAAGTTTCTAAGTGTGGTTACTCCGGGAAAGGTTATAACCTAAAGTATTTCGGGAAAGGTATTAGACTTCTAGTTCTCCTAAATCCAATATTCCGGGAAAGGTGTTATCGAATCTAGGTGTCACTACCTGTCTTTACGGGTAAGTATCAAACAAGTATTAACGAAAGGAACTAATTATTCGACTAAGCTTTACGGGTAAGTATCCACTTAGCTTCACAATTCAATCCTCGAAATTAAGCACGAGAAATAGAGAAACGAGAAATTGCATTAACAATTAAAGTCTCAAAAACGTTGTCACAATGTACAAAACCCTACACTGAAACAGAAATTTAGCTTCTCATCGTCATGGAAATAAACACAAATATTTTTGATGAAAAAGAAGTAGAAAATCTCTGTATCGCCGAAAGCTTCGCGTTCTTGGTCTTCTCCAAAGCTGTCTCAGTCTTCGTAGGATTATGGATTAAGAGATGATGGAAACCCTAACACAAACATCTTATTTATAGCAAAAATAGGGTTTCCAAGTCTGATTTTTGGGCTTGATTTCCAAGTTTCGGCCTGCTGACATCATCAAATAGCGTTGCTGATGTCATCACCGCGCCCTGTGTAGACATTACGGCCGCTCCTCGCCTTGACGTTATCGGTACTGGCCGCGCCTTGTGTTGTCGTTAGAACAGTGGCTAATGTCTTCATAGGGCGCGGTCTCCACTGAGTCCCGACTTCGGCTATTGATTTGACCATCTAAATGACGTTGGATGCTCTTGGTGTGAACTAGTCAGTTGTAGGAAATTGAGTCAGCTACGCAACGACATGTGGCTCATTTTTTTCTGCTAAGCGGTTCATTCCCAGCACTCCGTCGATTGTCCAAAGGTCTGATCTGCCAATGTGGTGTTTTTGGCATGAAATGCCGTCTTTTATGCGCGTTTCCTCCTAGAGCTTCCGAAACACCTGAGATGCAAAACAACACTAGAAAGTAACTGTTCGCATATAGAAGTGTCGAAATAAATGGGATTAATTGATTCGACGAGTCGTATAAATACGACTCATCAAACCACCCCACACTTAGACTTGTTCGTCCAGAACAAGAACCAAGTCACAGAAGGAAAATAAATATAACACCACAATTTCTTCGACATCCTAAATAAATGCACCTGAATATGAGTTGCTAAGTCTAGATTCCGATTTTCTATGCATAACTCAATCGCTACTAAAATCATCATGCTCAACACAGAATTAACTTGATACATGTTACCTTTGAGCTGAAATTCAAACCAATTCGGATGAATGAGAGATAGTCTTCTTTAGACCCATGATCTGCATTCGCTGTTCCGAACTCTAGCTAAATGGTTACACTTCATTGCTTTTTATTGCACGTGATTTATTCGAGCTTAAAGGTTTTTGAGTTTTTCTTTCTTTGTTGGACAGCTTTTGTAGTGACTTTCTTTGGCCTTTGGCTCTTGATGTAAGAATGATGTACTTCACTTTTATTGCGCGTAGAACTTTCAAAATTTGGCTGAATTTTCTTGAGCTTTGCTCTTTTGTTGTGAACAGCTTGTCCTCTTCTTCTTTTCTTTTGAGGGAGGTCCAATCATTGCCCGCAAGCATATGGAAAAACCTCCCCGCTCTTTCTCATCCTCGCCCTTTTTGACGCGAGTCAAGATGAGGGTCACTCACCTCTTCCCGGTTACTTCTGACTAGAGATAGGACGGTCTGTTTTCCCGTCCCGCCTACCTACATAAACGTTGCAGTGGCGGAGCAAACTCTGAACCATATCGTCTCGAAGTGCTAGCCTCCACGAAATCCACATAACCATATAACTCGAAATTCGGTCCTTTGAATGCTTCGTCAAGTCTCACTAGGACATTTGTATCAACTCCACATCCCTGTTTATCTCAACTCAAAAGGACACGTAGTGGGTTAAATTCACATTTAAAAGCACAATTCAGGTTTCACGAGAGAAATACATATAATCAGCATCGTCTGTTTCACATCATCAAAATTCAATACTGCATATCCAGGAAATAGAGAAACTTTCTACTTATCAAAAAAAAATTCTTTTTTTAAAAGGGAAACGTGCTGACACGGTACATATGCAAGAAAAAATAAACGTGCTGACACAACTGACTGACTGACTCTCCCACCTCACACTTTTGAACAAAGCCGTGTCCTCACGGTACGACTTAAATTCAAAGACACAACAATGCAAGACACACAAGTATGTGGAAAATATTAGTAAAAGTGAACATGTACTCCCTCGTCTCGTTGCGTGATGGTCTAAATTCGGGTCAAACGAGTCAGTCAACGCTGGTCAACGATCAACCGCGCCCACTTCAGATGTTACGTTGCCGCGTCCGCTGTAGATATTAACCAATGTCAAGGCAGGGCGCGGCCAACTAATGTCAATGCTGGACGCGCTACCCACTGAGTCGCACCTATTTTGACCTGCAAAACAACTTGTTTTCCCAAAAGACAATGTAAAAACATGACTCAAGACTCAAACAAACATAAAACGACACAAAAAAATGAAAAACACAAAAATTTGTCGGCTGCCTCCCTGCGAGTGCCTTTGTTTTACGTCGTTGGCTCGACGATACCTCGTTAGGGATCACAAGTTAGGATCCCATGGCCCTGTGAGGTCAAACTTCGCCTCAGCTACTCCTTCAAACTGCCCAAAATACTCATATAATGGTGTGCTCGGGTCTGCTCTCCATCGATCAGGTGGATTTGCCTTCACATCCTCTCGAGTCTGCAAGGACACCTGGATCATAGCTACTGGTCTAGCTGCACAACCAGTCTCGTTCGGTAGGTAAGGAGCTATGCCAGCAAGAGATGGTGTGCGCACAATGTCCGGTGGTTTCTTCATGCATGGACGGTCTGCAGCCTCATAAATGTGGAAATTTGATGTCTTGCCACCAAACACAAGTGACAACCAGCCTGTGTTAGTGGCAAAGAGGAATGGACGTCCCAAAATAAGTGATGGAGGATCGTCGTTTCTAGCATCTCCCATCTGCAAAACATAAAAGTCTGCCGGAACAATGAGGTCTCCTACATGGAGTGTTAGATCCTCTAGCAAACCAACTAGACGAATACAAGATTTATCTCCTAACTCTACCAACAGTTTAGGAGGTTTTAACGGCCCCAGTCTCATGAACAATACAATGAGTAAGGCATAGCATTGATGGCAGCACCCAAATCAATTAAACAATGATGTATTGACGTCTCACCAACACCCACTACTACAGAAGGGACTTTATGCAACGATTAAAATTTCTCATTACGCAACGGTTATAGTTTATGCAACGGTTTTTTACACAAACCGTTGCATAAGGTGGACTTTATGCAACGGTTCATACAAACCGTTGCATAAGGATGACAATTAAGCAACGGTTTTGGTGTTAACCGATGCATATACTAAACCCTAAAATTAAAACACAGGCCGTCCGCTCTTCGCTCTCCGCTCTCATCCGCTCTTCGCCAGCCGTCCGCTCTTCGCTCTCATCCGCTCTTCGCTCTCATCGGTTTGGTTCATCTCAGGCCTGTTGGAGTTGTGAGATACTTCCAGCGATACAGAAGCAAGAGATTCGGTAGCTCTCATCCGCTCTTCGCTCTCATCCGATTTTCATGTTTGACTTCATTATTTGCTTCCGATCTGTTTCTTACATGATGAATTGATTTCAATTCGGTAGCTTGTTTAGACGATGATGATGATATGGTTTTGATTTGCAGTTTGAAGCATGTGCCTGGATTCATCGAGAAGGCTGAGGAGTTCAAATCCAAGCATCAGCGGTACTCATATTTATCTTTCATCGCTCCTTTCTCAGTTCGATATGAAATTCTGGTTTTAATCTACTCAAAACGTATCGTCAAATTCATTTTATTATTTTGGTACCAGGATTTTCTGTTGTTTTGTTATCTTCATCTGCTGTTGATGTATTTGTGGCTTTGTTATCTTAACTTGTAGAATTTTTCTTGTGCTCTCAAAGTTTTTGCTGAGTGTTGTTGAAGTTTTTTTAGTAGTGCATTGCAGCAGAAATCACTGGATTGATCGAGTCTTACTGCTTGATATGTTTGCAGTGAATGATCCATTTGTGATGAAGGCCTGGGCCAAGACTTTCCCTGAGAACAAGCACGTCAAGTTTGTTGATGACGGTGTACGACTTAAACTTGAGGTCAGTGCCTTGTATTTAATTACAGTGTGATGTGTAATGCTAATGCTATAGGCTGAGAATAATTTTGTGTAGAATTTTGGCTGATGATGTTACTGTGTTCTTGTAAATATGTGTCTTAATTTTTAAGTAGTAAACACTTGCTCTGCAGTTTGTGAAGGCTTATGATTTATCTGAGGCATCATTTATCCAGGGCTATTAGTTTATAGTGTTTGATTCTCAAGCTCTACTTGGGTACATACTTCTTGAGCTGCAGCCCTTAAATTTCATTAACTACATATTTCGGTACTTGGTATTTGCTGTCCAACTCCTATTTCGGTATACCAATGGCTGTGCTGTGAAGATTATTTTGTTTGACTTAGACGCACTTTAAAACTTGATGCAGGTGATGCTCAGGGAAAAAAGGTGCTTCCCTCAGTATCAACTTCTTTGGTTCTTGCTGCAAGTATCGGAGTCGCACAAGCCGTTGTACTCTGCAAGTATCGACTTCTTTGGTTCTTGTTATGGGTATACCTGTTGTATCTGAGCTACTAAAGGCTTCAAGATTAATTTTTTTATGTGATATCAGTGATTCCCCATGTATTTGATTGTTATGTAATGTTGTATGAATGGTGTAATGAATAGTTGTATTTTGAATGAAATGAAAGTATTTTGATGTTTGGAAAATGAGTAACAGGAAATTACATTTGTTTGCAATTTGTGTTTAATTTTACAAGTGGATTTGAGCTACAAAATAGCCAAAATTTGCCAGATTTTTTTCGTACTTTATGCAACGGTTCTATGCTCAAAACCGTTGCATAAGGTCATGACATTATGTAAAGGTTCTATGCCCAAAACCGGTGCACAAAGTCATGACCTTATGGAACGGTTTTCCTTGAACCGTTGCATAAGGTCATGACTTTATGCAACTGTACTTATGCAACGGATGAGGAACCGTTGCATAATGGTCCTCAGAACCGTTGCATAAAGTCCCTTCAGTAGTAGTGACCGCAGGTGACTGTGAAGGCACCTGGGTCCTTACACTTTCCAGGCGGTGCCTCATGACTCGTTGCAAGTGGGCGCTCCATCGTTGGATCTTTTAGCTCATGCTTCACCTCCAATCTGCCTCGTAGCTCATCCTTATCTATCACATAGCCTTCGGGAGCTCCTTACCTACCGAACATGACTCGTTATCTATCACAGAAAACGGAAGGGAAGTATGAGTTTTGGAACATGCATCAGTGTGGACCGCGTTCTGCCTTGACGTTATGATCGCGTCTTGTTCAGACATTATTAGCGCGTTCTGTTCAGACATTAGCGTCGAGCTAATGTCTATTGTGGGCGCGGTAAGCACTGTCTCCGGCTCATTTTCTTCGTTTTCTGCACCCGATTCGTCTACCACTGCCAATATATTGATATTCCCTCTCGGATTAGGGATGGTCTGAGATGGTAGCTTCCCTGGATCACTCTTCAGCTCAAAAATGATCTGGGCTATCTGAGACATCTGCTTTGACAGTTCCGCTATGTCTCCATCGGTCTTTGAAACGGCCCGGGCTAATTGCTGGGTGCTAGCTGCCAGCTCCTTCACTACGTCTTCCAGAGACTTGCTGGAACTCTGATTACTAGGGCCTGCCTGGTTGTAGTTCTGCCCTCGCTGCTAATAATGATTCCGATTATTGTAGCTGCCTTGATGCTGACGATATGGTGGGCGATAGTACTGCTGCTGAGGCTGCTGGGGTGCATGATTGTTGTAATGTTGGAATTCACCCACTGCATTGACATTGGCTGGTGTATCCTCCTGTAAACTGGGGCAGGCATCCGTCTTATGATTAGTTGCGCCGCAAAACTCGCAAGGCTTCACCTGGACCATCTGATCCATAATGAGCTTCTACACCATCTCCTTCATCTGTTTAATCTCCTCAGTCATCTGATTTGATGGGGTCTCAGCCTTCGCAATGTTTCTAGTCCTGCTGAATTCCTCTAGACGGATGGCCTCTTCTCTGAACCTAGAATTCTCGGCCACTTCAGCTATCAAATTCTGTACACCTGCTGGGATTAATTCATGATCATGCCTCCAGCTGAGGCGTCCAGAAGCATCCTGTCGAGGGGCCTCAACTCATCCAGCAAGTACTCGATTATCAGCTTCTCGGGGACCCCTAGGGTTGCAGCAGCTCTGTTCTAGGGCATTGAATTTCTCCACATAGTCGTACATCGACTCATTAGGCCTCTGCCTGATATCCTGTAGCTGCTTGCGAACCTGCATCGCCCTGGCAGCTGGGTAGTATTTCGCCAAGAATTTCTTCTGCATCTGATCCCATGTCCTGATGCTACCTGGTGGAAGAGACAAAAACCAAGCGTGAGCTGCATCAGTTAAGGCAAAATGAAAAGCTTTCAGTTTGAAATTTTCGACTAAGACTCCGTATGGTCAGAGAGTCTGGCAGATGCCATGAAGGGTCTGCAGATGCTTGGTGGCTGACTCTCCTTGTAGTCCTGACAACTTCGGAAGATAGTGCACTACCACGGTCTTGATCTCTATCTCAGCTAATTCTGGTCCTCGTAGATGCACCATGGCTGATTCTGAAAGCTAGGAGCAGACAGCTCCTTCATTGTGGGCTCATAGTAATATTCTTCCTCGTCTTCTGGCTCCCTGTGAAGTGGCGGTTGCGGTGGTGGCGGTGGAAGCCGCTGCCTCGCGCCAGCACCATTTCCAACATTCTGTGCAGCTGGTGCCCTCTGATTCAGCTGTCGGGCCAGCCTTGCTGCGTTATTCGCCTTATTGTGAGCACATATCTCTCGTTCCGGCTCATCATAGAATGGAGGTATTACCTCGTTTTCATTAACTGGAGCGATCTCATTGTTGTTGTCATTATCACCAACCTGACTACCTGCGCGAGACATAGTGAAACAAGTAGCAAGCACAAAAAAGAGCTAAATAAGATAAATAAAAAAACATAAAATAAAAACGAAACAACTTCACAGAGCGCAGATCCCCGGCGACGATGCCAAAATTTGACGCGCGTCGTCTGACGCGTCAGACTTAATTATTCATAAATCTCTTGTGTGAAACTAGCTAGTGGCAAGTAGGGTCGAACCCTAGAGAGCTGGTTGTTGAAGTTGTAACTGTAAACAAATAAAAAGGGGGGTTTTGTGAGCAAGTATTGTAAAAGCACAAGAGAAAAGAATAACGAAGATTTCAATCAGAGAAAGCATTCAGCTTAGGGTTTCTATTGTGACACATTTATCATTGACTGCTAATAATCAAATCTCAAGTTTCTAAGTGTGGTTATTCCTGAAAAGGTTATAACCTAAAGTATTCCGGGAAAGGTAATGCACCACAATCTAATCCGGGAAAGGTATTAGACATCTAGTTCTCCTAAATCCAATAGTCCGGGAAAGGTGTTATCGAATCTAGGTGTCGCTACCTGTCTTTACGGGTAAGTATCAAACAAGTATTAACGATAGGAACTGAATTATTCGGCTAAGCATTACGGGTAAGTATCCACTTAGCTTCACAATTCAATCCTTGAAATTAAGCACGAGAACTAGAGAAACGAGAAATTGCATTAAAAATAAAGTCTCAAAAACGTTGTCAAAATGTACGAAACCCTAAACTGAAACAGAAATTTAGCTACTCATCGTCATGGAAATAAACATAAATTTTTTTAATGAAAAGGAAGTAGGAAATTTCTGTATCGCCGAAAGCTTCGCGTTCTTCGTCTTCTCCAGAGCTGTATCAGTCTTCGTAGGATTATGGATTAAGAGATGATGGAAACCCTAACCCAAACATCTTATTTATAGCAAAAAGTAGGGTTTCCAAGTCTGATTTTTGGGCTTGATTTCCAAGTTTCGGCCTGCTGACGTCATCAAAATGCATTGTTGACGTCATCGCCGCACCCTGTGCAGACATTACGGCCGCTCCTAGCCTTGACATTGTCGGTACAGGTCGCGCCTTGTGTTGACCTTAGCACATTGGCTAATGTCTTCATAGAGCGCGGTCCCCACTGAGTCCCGACTTCCGCTATTGATTTGACCATCCAAATGACTTCGTCTGCTCTCGGTGTGAACTAGAGAGTTGTAGGGAACTGAGTCAACTACGCAACGGCATGTGGCTCATATTTTTCTGCTCAGCGGTTCATTCTCAACACTCCATCGAACGTCCAAAAGTCTGATCTGCCATTGTGGTGTTTTTGGCATGAAATGCCGTCTTTTATGCGCCTTTCCTCCTAGAGCTTCCGAAATATCTGTGATGCAAAACAACACTAGAAAGTAATTGTTCGCAAATAAAAGTGTCGAAATGAATGCGATTAATTGATTCGACGAGTCGTATAAATACGACTCATCAGCGGCGTTCTGGGAATTGACCACTGATCAGAAAACTATGATCTACATATCATTACGTAGCTGACTCAATTCTCTACAACTCTCTAGTTCACACAAAGAGCATCCGAGGTAATTTGGAAGGTCTAATCGAGAGTCGAAGTCAGAATTGTTGTGCAATAAGAGGAAAACCAAGTCAGTGGGGACCGCGCCCAATGAATACATTAGCGCAGTGCTAATGTCAACGCTGCGCGTGACAGTACCGATAACGTCAACGCTGGGTGCGCCCGTAACGTGTTATTTGGGCAAGGCGATGACATCATCAACGTACTTGATGACGTCAGCTGTTCTGAAAATTTGCAATTTTAGCCCAAAAACATATTTAGAAACCCAAAAACTTAAAAATTAAGGCTTTTGAGAAGGGTTTACATCATTCTACATCAAATCCTACTTTTGAACACGGCTCTTGAGGAAAACTTGAAGCCTTCGACGAAGAGAAAAATTTTCTATTTCTTTCATTCTAAAAATACTTGTGTTTTTGTTATGGGCTATGAGTAGCGAATTTTCTTATTTCAGTTTAGGGTTTCGTTCATTGTAACTACGTTTTGAGACTCTTTTCTTAATGCAATTTCATGTTTTACTAGTTCTTGTTCTTCATCCTATGAATTGAATTGTTGGATTAAGTGGAAACTTTGTCGTAAAGCTTAGTTTGACAACCAATTCTTATCGTTAATATCTCCTGAAAATTTTGTCGTAAAGGAATATCATAACACCTAGACTTAATAATATTTTTGTCGGATTATTATGTTTAGGAAAGAACTAGAAGTCTAACACCTCTGTCGGGTTAGATTGTGGTGTATCACCTTTGTCGGGATACTTGGGGTTGTTACGTTTGTCGGAACAACCACACTTAGAAACTTGGAATTTGATCATTAGCTGTCTGTGATAAACGTATCACAATAGAAACCCTAAGCTGAATATCTTCTCTGATTGGAATCTTTATTTCGTATTTTTCTCTTTAGCACTCACAACTGCCTAAAACCCCCTGTTTCTTAATTTGTCTACAGATACAACTTCCAAAACCAGCTCTCTTGGGTTTGACCCTGCTTACCGCTACACTAGCTTTCTTGCAGGAGATTATAAATTTAAGTTTGACACGTCAGACGACGCGCGTCAATTAACATTGGCGGGAATCCAAAATAACAAAATTTCCCTCAATTTCGTTTTGCCTCCATTAATTTCCATTCCCTCATTTTCTAAGTTTTCCCCTTAAATTTACATATTTGTCACACGCAATGGTGGACATCAATGTGCATATGTACATGTTGCATTAGATTTCGCGGGAATCAAAATCAAAACTTTTTATCTGAATTTCAATTTCCACTATCAAATTTTCATTCCCTCTTTTTTGATCATTCAGACCTTAAGCAACCAAGCCATACTTCTCCCGTTGCTTAAGTTAAAAAGTAGTTCAACTACCACCATCAATGTGTACGAGGTTTGTAAAGTCTATTTTTTCAAAATAAATGTGATACTTACGCAACATCAATATACTATTCACACAACACATGTTGAATAAGATATCCAACGTAACATACGTGGACTCGTTGGTTTTGTGGGCATTGTACATATTATCTAAACAACACGCGACCGCATGTCACTTCATACCATGTTGCATTTTCGTACCTATGCAACACACACTGATATGCTGCTTATGGATTCGTTGCGTAAGACACTAACGCAACGTCTTTTGAGATGCTGCTCAACTATGTGTTGCATTGGCGTGCTTACACAATGAGTGATAGGATGCAGGTTTCATATATGTAGCATTATGTGTCTTACGTAACGGGGCACTAAAGTAATAGGTTGTGCTTGTTGCAATAGGTCTTATACAACGTGCGTTTTGCAACAGTGTGTCATGTCATCATATGGGGCAAAATGGTGTAGTGATGGTGAGGATTTCGAATCATTTCGGTTGCGCCATATATACTTCTTCATTCAGCAACCCGTTCAAGAAAGCATATTCACAGTATAGATGCGTGTTTCGAATATGTGCGAGTAATAATGATGGACCATATTTATATGATTCATTAAGACAGTTAAACCCACCAAATTAGACGCTTTGTCTTAACAACTTTTACTTGTTAGTTTCACTTTTGTTCTACAGGCTATTTCGAGGATTAGAGATGAAACGAGCTAAAAAGGAGTTCTTAAAGCTAAAAATGGATTACAAGTCATTCCAGGCCACGACCAGATTCCGGCTTTACAACCTTCATGAACCCAACGTGGAATCACTCAAACATGTCCCAATGACTTGTTCCAAACCTCAACAAAGATCAAGAACTCAAGTGAATGCCAAGTCTTGCCACCCATGTGCAAGGCTTGTGCCTTGTCTTTTGATAGCAACCAAGAAGCAACCAAGCTCTAACTGGAGTTGTGAGGGAACCGATGGCTTTTGAAGGAAAATATCACAACCCACTCACACTCACTTCCTCCACCTCATGGCCAGCGGCTTGGCTTGGGGAGTGACACATGGGCGGTGGCTTTTGGAGAGCCACCTCATGGCCGGCGGCTTTTTGGCTCCACCTCTCCTCCTTTGCCATGTGTTTTGCTCTCCTCCTCTCCCCTTGCCTATAAATACCACATTCCCTCTCCTTTGTTCAATGTCCCAAATTGTAGTCTCAAGTCCCATAGTCCTAGTTTGAGTTCCATGTTCCAATCTCTCTAGATTTTAGGCACAATCCTTGTAAACACTTTACTTTGATATTGAAAGCTCCAAGTTTGTTCTTGAGTACTCTTGTTGGTTCTTGAAGTGCTCAAGCTTTTCCTTGTCTTTTACTTTCAAAAAACTTTACTTTTTGTCTTTCGAAAACCTTTACTTTTCAAGCACTTAGCTATGATGTCCTCTTCCATGGATAATCGTAGCTAAACCCTTCATTCGGTTGAAGGGGTGTGCTTGTATCAAAACATGTTTTAGACCCTTCTCTTAGTGCTTCTATTGTGTTTAAACTTGTTCTATGTGCCATATATTAGGTTAGAACACTATTGGTTGAGTGGAAGCTCGAAAGAGCAAAGCTCTTCCATGGGGTTCGTGAACATACGTGGTTAAGTGGAGGCTCGAAAGAGCAAAGCTTTTCTGTAGAGTTCAACCGCTTTAAAACACCACTTGGTTGATCGGAAATGATTGATCAGGTGGATGCACATAAGGCTAAGATACTTCGAAAGGAGGAATTAGCCTAAATAGAACAAGTGTTCTATGTCTTGAAAAGGACTAGACGGTGTGGCAAGTCGAGTGCTAGAAATAGCCTTGATACATTTTAAACACGTAGTATGATCATTAGAGGTCGATGATAAACAGATTTATGATACAAGGCCCCTAAAACCAAATCCTTTCCTTTAATTAAAACATCACCTGTCACTTTACTTTCAGTCTCACTATCAACTGCTTATTTTCAGTCATTTACTTTCAGTACTTTAATTTCCGCACATTTACTTTCAGTAATTTACTTTCTGTCGCTTATTACAGACCCTTTCAATATCAGTCCATACCAAAAGTATGTTGATTAGTCGATATTGAACTTGACTGTTCCAGCACTTTACTTTTCAGTATTTACTTTCAGTCCTGTATTTACTTTCTTTACTTTAAGTCATTTACTTTTCAGTACTAAAATCACAACCAACCCCCAACTGTCTTATTTAATTTTCCATTCTCGAAAGAACAACTATCCACTAATTCCCTTGGGTTCGACCCCTACTTACCGCTTTACTACCCAATAGTGAAGTCACGAGTAGCGGACTTATAAATTTATTTTGCACATTGCCTCACGACAAGGCTCTGTCAAATTGGCGCCGTTGCTGGGGAATTAGAATTGCAATCGGATAAAGTTCTTTAATTTGTACTCGCTTCTGCATAACCATGTCTCGTGCAGGAAGCCACCATGACTATCAGGATGACGACGAGGGGAATCTGTTCGATCGAAATAATGAGGCGCTACCTCCATTTCCAATTCTCGATGATCCGGAGCAACTCATACGAAACCAAAGAGCTCGTGAAAGGGAGGCCATCCGGAGAAACCAAGGCCCGCCCGGGGACCGAAATGAAGCTGGTCCAGCACAACAACCACCTAGACATCCACCACCCCCGCAATATCGACAAGAACCAAGACGATAACCCGTATTCAATGAGTACTAGGGGGACAACAACTTTCGCGAACCTACTATGGGAGAACTGTCGGCACCGGATTTCAGAAATCAGCCGTGGTGCATTAACGAGGGCCTTGAACTAGAAAACATCGCCATCAACACATCAGTGGTCCACAACTTGTCCAAGTTCTCAGGAACTCATGGAGAATCAGCAACAACTCATCTCCAACGCTTACATGGCATTTGCCAAAACCTAAAACCCAATGGCGTGAATGTAGAAGACTTCAAATTGAAGGCTTTCTACTTTTCCCTCACTGACTCGGCAAACGACTGATTCCTTTCATTGCCTTCGGGAAGCATCAGAACATGGGCTCAGATGCAAAAGAAATTCCTGGATAAATACTACCCAGCAGGCAGAGCAATGCAAGTAAGGAGGCAACTGCAAGACATCAAGTAGGGACCCAATGAAACCATGTACGATTACCTGGAGAAGTTCAACCGCCTGGAGAGAAGCTGCTGCACCCTTGGACTACCCGAGAAACTCATCATCGAGTACCTCATTGATGGATTGAGACCTTTAGACCAAATGCTCCTGGATGCCTCAGCTGGAGGATCCATGATGAATCTATCACTGAGTGGCATAAGAAATCTCATCACCAATGTTGCTGAAAAAGCCCGATTTAGAGAGGAGACAACTCGGCGGGAAGAATTTTTTTGAACAAAGAATGTGGCAAAGGCTGAAACACCAATGAACTCTATGCCAGAGGAGATGAAACAAATGAAGGAGATGATGGTTCAGATCCTACGAAGGCAGCCAGTTCAAGTGAAGCCTTGCGAGTTTTGTAGTTCTACGGACCACAAGACTGACGCATGCCCAACGTTAATAGTAGAAGAACCGGCAGAAGTGAATGCAGTGGTAGGATACCAAGGATAGAACAACAGCAACGACAGCGCCGGACCAAACCGGCAGTATAATCAAGCTACCAATCCGAACTGGCGGAACGACAACCACCCTCTGAGGGAGACACAACAAGCCGCACCGCAATTAGCTCAGTCATTTTACCAACCTCCCCACCGGCAGTACAACCAGAACGCTCCATCAGCAAGCCAATATCAACAAAGAGAACCAAACCAATACCCGACAGGTCAGTATCAGCAAAAGGGACCGAATCAGTACCAAGCCGGCACGAGCAATCCGCAAGGACCGAACAAATCCCTTGATGATGTGGTGAAGGAACTAGTGGGCTCGATACATCGATTCCAAGTCGAGACGAAGGGAGATATCTTGGACTTGAAGAAGCAAATGTCCCAGCTCGCCACCTCAATGTCCGCGCTCACTAATGAGCCTGGCCGACTACCTTCACAAACTATTCAAAATCCGAAGGGAAATGTTAATGCCGTGACCCTTAGGAGTGGGAGAAAGCTTGTCGCCAAACCCATGGAGCAAGAGGAGGACAAAAGGCCCGAGGCTCTCGAAACTCTTGAGCAAGACACGAACGAGAAAAATGAGGACACGACCGAAGAAGAAGGGAACGCGTCCGAGGAACGCAGGCCTGACCCGGTACCAGAAGCCAGCCCGGTTTCAGCGTCCGAGAAGCACAAGGAATGCCCGGTGCCCAGAACCGAGACCTCCAAAATCAGCGCCGCGCTTCCATTTCCAGTGCTAGCCCGAGTACCAAAACAGCATGTCATGGATGAGGACGTGTTTGAGTTGTTCAGCAAAGTCGAAATCAACATCCTCCTTTTGGAAGCCATCAAGCAAATTCCTCGATATGCTAAGTTTTTAAAAGAGCTTTGTACCAACTGGAGGAGGAGTACTAGATATGATCAAGAGCTGATGAGTAGGAACGTATCGGCCGTCATGCAACGAAAAGTGCCCCCCAAATGTGGTGATCCAGGAACTTACACCATTCCATGCACAATTGGCAACATCCGGATCGAGAACTGCATGCTAGACCTTGGAGCTTCAATCAACGTCCTTCCATTTTCACTCTATTCATGCCTCAGGATTGGACCCCTCAAACCCACCGGTCTCACTATCCAGCTGGCGGACCGATCTTGCAAACAGCCTGAGGGCAAAATAGAAGACGTCCTGGTTCAAGTAGGAGAATTGGTGTTTCCAGCGGACTTCTACGTCTTAAAAATGGAGAATGGCGGTCCTACAGACCATGCACCCATCCTTCTCGGCCGTCTATTTCTCAAAACATCAAAAATGAAGATAGACTGTGGAAGTGGGATGCTCTCAATGGAAGTAGAAGGAGAGGTCTTCAGCTTCGACATATTCAGAGCAATGAAGCATCCCATGGAATTCGAGGAAGTGCACGCTCTCGACACTATGGACGACCTGGTCCAAGAAGTTCAACCAGAACCAAGAGCAGATCCCTTAGAAGCCATACTCAATGGAGCCGAAAGCTCATATGAATTGACTGAAGACTTGCATGAAACGCTAGCCCACTTAACAATCTTGGAACCTCTCACACCAGGATATGAAGTCAACGAGGTAAAGTTATTCAAATCCAATACCTTTCTGCCCTCAGTAATGCAAGCTCCCAAAATAGAATTGAAACCCCTGCCCGGACATCTGAAGTACGCATTCCTAGGAGATAATGACACACTCCCGGTGATCATCAAGAGTGGCTTGGAAGCAGGCCAGGAACGTAGTTTGATAAAAGTGCTAAGACAACACAAGTTGACTATTGGATGGACTCTAGCCAACTTGAGAGGAGTTAGCCCGGCGGTATGCATGCATCGCATCCTACTCGAGGATGGAGCTAAGCCATCAAGAGAACCTCAGCGACGACTCAACCCAATCATGATGGAGATCGTCCAGAAGGAAATACAGAAGCTAATGGATGCGGACGTTATCTATCCCATCTCGGATAGCTAGTGGGTGAGTCCTGTTCATGTGGACCCAAAGAAAGGTGGGATCACAGTTGAGGAAGATGCCGAACGAAAAATGGTGACAACAAGGGTCAAGAACGGCTGGAGAATGTGATTCGACTACAGAAAATTGAACGCCGTCACAAGAAAAGACCATTTCCCTCTACCATTCATCGATCAAATGTTAGACCGACTGGCAGGCAAGCCATACTTTTGCTTCCTGGACGGGTTCTCAGGCTACAACCAGATCCCCATAGCGCCTGAGGACCAAGAGAAGACTACATTCACCTGCCCATTCGGCACATTCGCCTTAAGAATAATGTCGTTCGGGCTATGCAATGCTCCGGGGACTTTTCAAAGGGTAGTGACCAGCATCTTTTCAGACATGATCGGAGAATTCATTAAAATCGTCATGGATGACTTCACCATCTATGGAGACACATTCGACGCTTGCTTAAGCAACTTGAGCACGGTTTTGGCACGATGTGTGTCCATGAACTTAGTGCTCAATTACGAGAAATGCCACTTCATGGTAACACACGGAATAGTCTTGGGACATGTCGTCTCACAAGAAGGCATGGAAGTGGACAAAGCAAGGATAGACCTGATCATGACTCTACCATACCCATCCACGGTCCGAGACATCCAATCATTCCTCGGCCATGCAGGATTCTACCGACGATTCATCAAGGACTTCTCCAAAAAGGCGTTGCCTCTATCCACTCTTCTCCAAAAAGAAGTCCCTTTTGAATTCACCAATGCATGCAAGGAGGCCTTTGATGACCTAAAGGAAGCCCTCACTAGCACACCCATCATCCAAACTCCGGATTGGGGAAAACCATTTGAAATCATGTGCGACGCGAGCGATTTTGCTGTAGGGGCAGTTCTCGGCCAAAAGGTTGATAAGAAGGCGGTGGTGATCTACTACGCCTCAAGAACCCTAGATTCAGCCCAACGAAACTACTCCACCACCGAGAAGGAACTCCTAGCAGTGGTGTTCACTCTAGAAAAGTTCAGATCTTATTTGCTTGGAGCAAAGGTGATTGTCTTCTCTGACCATGCTGCCATCCGATACCTGATGAAGAAAAAGGAGGCCAAGCCAAGGCTCATTCGGTGGATCTTGCTACTACAAAAATTCTATGTGGAGATAAGGGACAAAAAGGGAATTGAGAATACTGTGGCCGACCATCTAAGCAGGATTGTCCGAGAGGAAGAAGAGGGGTACATAACCGAGTCATTTCCAGACGAACAACTCTATGCAGTCTCAACCAAGGTGTCGTGGTATACCTCAATCGTCAATTACCTTGTAGGAGGTACATTTCCTCCTTCTTTTACTAAAGCACAATGCTTGAAACTTAGGCATGATGCTAGACATTACTTATGGGATGATCCTTATTTGTGGAAAATAGGAGCAGGTCAAATACTTAGGAGATGCATCCCCGATAATGAAATAGCTTCTGTTATTAGCTTTTGCCATGAGTTTGCATGTGGAGGACACTTCGGGCCTAGGAGAACCGCTAGGAAAATCCTAGATAGCGGCTTCTTTTGGCCGAGTATATTTTGAGATGCCTATGAGAAGTGTAAAAATTGCGATAGGTGCCAAAGAGTAGGAAATGTGTCAGCTAGAAATGAGATGCCTCAAGTACCCATATTAGTCAACGATGTTTTCGACATTTGGGGTATTGATTTTATGGGACCATTCCCAGTTTCATGCAGTTATACTTATATTTTAGTTGATGTGGATTATGTGTCAAAATGGGTAGAAGCTAAGGCCACAAAGTACGACGATGCAAAGACTGTCATAGATTTTTTGTGCACTAACCTGTTCTATAGGTACGGGGTACCCAAGGCCATAATAAGCGACCAAGGAACTCATTTCTGCAACCGCACGATGGCTGCCACCTTAAAGCACTACCATGTCCACCACCGGACATCCACGGCATATCATCCCCAAACCAATGGTCAAGCGGAGATCTCCAACCGCGAAATCAAAGGTATTTTAGAAAAGATGGTGAAGTCGGGTTGGAAAGATTGGAGTCAGAGGCTAGATGAAGCTCTTTGGGCTTATCGGACGGCATACAAGACGCCAATTGGAACCTCCCCCTTTCGGCTTGTTTATGGGAAGGCATGCCACCTTCCGGTGGAATTAGAACATAAAGCCTATTGGGCTCTCAAGCATTGCAATCCGGATTTGAAGGCTGCCGGACTGGATAGGAAGCTTAATCTGTGTGAGCTTGAGGAGTTGCGACTTGAGGCCTATGAAGGGCAAACGGACTACAAAGCACGGACCAAATTGTATCATGACAAATTCATCCTCCGAGCTCATTTGAGGAAGGACAACAAGTGCTACCCTTCTCCTCACGGTTGAAATTGATGCCTGGCAAGCTAAAATCAAGATGGACCGGCCCTTATACCGTGACTAAGGTATTCAACCATGGGATGCTGGAGTTGGAAAGCATGAATAATGGAAGCAGATTCACAGTAAATGGGCAGCGAGTCAAACATTACCACGGCGAGGTCGACTTAACTCCACAACACTATGACCTGAGCCGCCCATGGGATCCGAACTTATAATCCAGGAGTGAGGTACTGTTGAGCCAACGACGTTAAACAAAGGCACTGGTCGGGAGGTAACCCGACATTTATCTTACTTTCAGTCATTTTATTTAGTTTTTGCCTTAAGTCATTCTCACCTTTCTTGTAAATATTTGCTTGCAATTGGCTTTTGAACTAAGTTATGCCGAGAGGCACGTGATGGACTGACGGAGCGCACTGCACTGTCGTTAAGGTGCAATGTCTCTGTGCAAAAATAAATTTATAAGTCCGCTACTCGTACTCTACTATTGGGTAGTAAAGTGGTAAGTAGGGATCGAACCCAAGGGAATTAGTTGATAGTTGTTCTTTCGAAGATAGAAATTAAGACAGTTGGGGGTTGGTTGTGATTTTAGTAGTGAAAGTAGCGTGGGTTGGTTGTGATTTTAGTACTGGAAGTAAATAACTGAAAAATGAAGTGCTTGAAGGACAAGACTTGCGGAAATTAAAGTGCTTGAAGGACAAGACTTGCGGAAATTAAAGTGCTTGAAGGACAAGACTTGCAGAAAGAAATTGCTTGAAGGACAAGACTTGCTGAAAGTAAGCAGTTGATATGGACTGAAAGTAAAGTAACATGTGATATTGCAATTAAAGGAAAGATTCGGTATCAGGGGCCTTGTATCATAGTCCGTTTATCATTGACCTCTAATGATCATACTAAGTGTTTAAAAGTGTATCAAGGCCATTTCAAGCACTCGATTTGCCACACCGTCTACCCCATTTCAAGGCATAGAGCACTTGTTCTATTTAGACTAATACCCCATTTCAAGGTATATTAGCCTATGTGCATCCATTTGATCTATCATTTCCGATCAACCAAATGGTGTTTTAAAGAGGTCGAACTCCTCAGATAAGCTTTGCCATTTCAAGCATCCACTTACCCGAGTATGTTCACGAACCCCACGGAAGAGTTTTGCCATTTCAAGCATCCACTCAACCTTGGAAGTTCTGACCTAATATGTGGCACATAGAACAAGTTTTGAACACAAAGAGGCATTTAAGAGAAGGGTCTAAAACATTGTATGATACTAGTACACCCCTTCAACCGAATGAAGGGTTTAGCTACGAATATCCATGGAAGTGGATACCATAGCTAAGTGCACTAAAAGTAAAGGGTTTTGGAAATCAAAGACAAGGAAAGTAAAGAGGGTTTTGGTTTTTGACAAGGAAAGTAAAGTGAGTGATGGACCATAATTGTATGAATCATAAACACAGTTAAACCCACCAAATTAGACTGTTTGTCTATTTAACTTTTGCTTGTTAGTTCCGATATTTATCTACAGGGTATTTTGGAGTCTAGAGAGAATACAGGCTAAGGAGGAGTTTTTAAGCTGAAAAGATATTACGAGTCATTCCAAGGTCGCTACCAGATTCCGACTGAAGAAATATCATGAACCTGACATGGAATCACTCAAAACAAGTCCAACCGAAGAGCAACCAGAGTCAGTCCGGAGCTGAAATGGACCGATGGCTTTGTGAAAAGATCACAAAATTCACAAAACCTCCTCCACCTTGCCTTGTGACCGGCGGCTTTGGGCAACGTGATGAGTCATGGGGGGCGGCTCCTCCCCCTCATGACCTCCAACCGGCGGCTTTCTCCCCTCCCCTTGGATGTTTGCCAAGTGTCCTCATCTCAAACCTCATCTCCTCCTCCCTTAGCCTATAAATACCAAGCCATTTCACTTGTAATCCATATCCATCCCACAATCCTCATCCCACAATCCATCCCACAATCCATACAACACTTATCTCTCTAGATTTTGGCACTTTTGTAAGCTTTGTTTGAAATCTATAATACTCCTGTTGGTTCTTGAGTATTCTAGTAGTCTTTGAGAATACTCTTGTTGGTTCTTGAGTATTCTCCTTTACTTACTGTCTTTCAAAAACCCTCGAGTACTTAGCTATGGTATCCACCCCTATGGATATTCGTAGCTAAACTCTTCATTCGGTTGAAGTGGTAGCTACTGAGGTACAATCTCGTCTCACACACTAAAGGTCCCCGGCAACGGCGCCATTTTGACGTTGTAGATTTTTAGCAATGCAATTAGTCAAAAACAATTTGTAATTCAACCGGTAAGACCGGTGTCGAACCCAAGGGAGCAAACGGATTACACGCTAGTTCTATCAAATTTTCTTACTCGGCTAATTCCTAAAATTCAAGTGTGGTTGAGTTATCAATGATTCAAAACAAGAATGAAATGGTTTTTAGGGGATTAAATTCAATTAAAAGCGAGTTCCGAGGGATTAATCCCCTCCTTGGCAATTTCCCAATGATCATGCATACAAGAGTTTAATTAATTATGAGTTGATAGGTTTCAAACCTAGCTTAGACTAGAATCGAACAAACCATGCATGTTTAGTCCTAGTCAAGCCATCTTAGCTAGGATCTCACTAATTAAAGAGTATTGATCCACTATATAGCATTTACTCTCATAAATGCCACATGCATAAAGTTCTAGTTCACCTCTCACCATGCATTTACTCTCATAAATGTTGGTTAAGTTCAATTTTACTACATCCAAACCATCACTAAGCTCTTTCAATACTTAGATCATAGTTCTAACATAAACATGTCACTTGGGCATTTTATCAAACACTTAGAGACATGTCTAACATGAGGAGCATAGTAAAATGAAATCAACTTCAATAGATCCATTCAAATGTGTATACAATGATCATTGAGTACCAAGGAGGTTCATAGAACCCTCAAAACACAAGGGGGGCTACTCACACATCAAGTAAGACAACATGATGTGTGGGTTTTTAGCAAAAATCTAAGAGAAAGTAAGAGGGAAAAGAGTAGGATTGATGATCCTAATAAACTCCCTTGATCTTCAATCCTCCTTGATTAGATGATGTTCAAACCCTTGATTTGGCTCACTTCCTTTTGTCTTTTCTCCAGAAAAATCCAAGATGATAGGTCAAACTTCCCTCTTTCTATTTATAGCCTCGGGAGATTTCCGGTACTGTAGCAGGTCCAGTCGATCGACTGGCTGTGGGCTGTTGTCCCAGTCGATCGACTGGAGGGAGATACACCGTTTGGGAAGCGGATTCTCAGTCGATCGACTGAGACAGGGTAGCCTCCCAGTCGATCGACTGAAGGCACGTGGCTTGCACGCTCAGCTGGAGAACTCGCCAGTCGATCGACTGGAGGGCCCAATCGATCGACTGGAGTATCTTGATTTGCAGACCCTCCTGAGAGCCCATTAAGTCGATCGACTGGAGCAGGGGAGCTTCCCAGTCGATCGACTGGAGGCCAAATCCTGCCAACTTTTGCTCTTGACTCCGATTTTCTCCGAGCTTTCTTCTATGGGCTATTGGCACTGAGTCATCTTGGTTTGCACCTGAAACGCATGAGAAGGGGATCAAATGACATCAAATAATCGTCGGAAACGAACTAAAGCTATAGTGAAAATGGGCATTAATGAGTTGAAGGCTCGACTCATCAACTTGTATCATAAAATGTTTTAGGCTATACTCTTAGTGCCTCTTCTTTGTGTTCAAAACTTGTTCTATGTGCCATATATTAGGTCAGAACTTCCAAGGTTGAGTGGATGCTTGAAATGGCAAAACTCTTCCGTGGGGGTTCGTGAACATACTCGGGTAAGTGGATGCTTGAAATGGCAAAGCTTATCTGAGGAGTTCGACCTCTCTAAAACACCATTTGGTTTGATCGGAAATGATTGATCAAATGGATGCACATAGGCTAGTATACCTTGAAATGGGGTGCTAGTCTAAATAGAACAAGTGCTCTACGACCTTGAAATGGGCCAGACAGTGTGGCAAATCGAGCGCTTGAAATGGCCTTGATACACGTTAGAATACTTAGCAGGATCACTAAAGGTCAATGATAAACATGCTATGATACAAGGCCCCCGAAACCGAATGCTTTCCTTAGATTAAAACACTACCTGCACTTACTTCCTTAGTATAAACTGCCCTTTCAACTGCTGACGTTCCGCAAGACTTGCCGATCACGCAACAACCGCTGTAAGTCTTCTTTTTACTTTCAGTATTTACTTTTATGTCATTTACTTTTCCGCACTAAAAACCAAAACCAACCAACCAATCACTTAGCTGTTAGTAGTAAAACCTCAATCAACCAAAAAACACGCTCCCCCGCTGTACGATCCCTCAAAGAACAACTTATCCCCCTAATTCCCTTGGGTTCGACCCCTACTTACCACTTGCTACCCAGTAGTGAAGTCGCGAGTAGCGGACTTATAAATTTATTTGTACATTTGCTCTGACGACAAGCATCTGTCAAATTGGCACCGTTGCCGGGGAATTAGTTACCTAATCGGATAAGTTCTTTGAATCGATACTCGCTCCAAAACAACCATGTCTCGCGAAGGAAGCCACCATGACTATCAGGATGATGACGAGATAAACCTGTACGATCGAAATAATGAGGCTCCACCTCCATTTATTGACGATCCGGAACAACTCATCAGAAACCAAAGAGCTCGTAATAGGGAGGCCGTTCGAAGAAACCAAGTACCACCCGAGGATCGAAATGCAGCTGGTCCAGTGCAACCCCCTATACGTCCCCCACACCCTCAACCTCGACAAATGCCTAGGCAAGAACCTGTCTTTGACAACTATTATGGGAATAACAACGACCGCGCACCTACGATGGGAGAGCTGAATGCCCCAGATTTCGAAACGCAACCATGGTGCATATACGAGGGCCCTGAACTGGAATACATTACCATCAACGCATCAGTGGCCCATAGCTTGCCCAAGTTCTCAGGAGCACATGGAGAATCTGCGACAACTCACCTCCAACGCTTACACGGCATTTGCCAGAATCTAAAACCCAATCGAGTGAGTATAGATGACTTCAAGTTGAAGGCGTTCTATTTTTCCCTCATTGACTCAGCAAACGACTGGTTCCTTTCATTACCTTCGGGAAGCATCAAGTCATGGGTTCAGATGCAAAGGAAATTCCTGGACAAATATTACCCGGCAGGAAGGGCAATGCAAGTAAGAAGGCAATTACAAGACATCAAGCAAGGGCCCAATGAAACCATGTACGACTACCTGGAAAAGTTCAACCACCTAGAAAGAAGCTGCTGTACCCTTGGACTACCCGAGAAACTCATCATCGAATACCTCATTGATGGATTAAGACCCTTAGACAAAATGCTCCTGGATGCCTCAGCTGGAGGATCCATGATGAATCTATCATTGAGCGGCATAGGGAACCTCATCGCCAACGTTGCTGAAAATGCCCGATTTAGAGAAGAGACAACTCGGCAGGAAGAATTTTCCCGAACAAGGAATGTGGCACAAGCTGAAACACCAATGAGCTCCATGCCAGAAGAGATAAAACAATTAAAGGAGATGATAATTCAGATCCTACGAAAACAACCAGTGCCGGTAAAACCTTGCGAGTTTTGTGGCTCTACAGACCACAAAACTGACGCATGCCCAACATTAATAGAAGAGAACCCGGCAGAAATAAATATGTTAGGAGGATACCAAGAAACACAACCAGCTGTCTCTCAACTAGCCCAGTCATTCTATCAACCTCTCCACCAACAGTACAACCAGGACGCCCCGTCAGCTGGACAGTACCAACCAACAAGAGGGACCAAACAAATCTCTTGAGGACATGTTAATGCAATTGTCAGGTACTGTGCAACAGTTGAATACTACTATGCATCAAAACCAAGCCGAAACAAAGGACTTAAAGAATCACATCTCTCAACTCGTTGCCTCAGTGTCCGCACTCGCTAATGAGTCCAGCAGACTCCTTTCACAAACCATTCAAATCATGCAGAAAGATGTGAGTGCCTTGACTCTTAAGAGTGGAAAAACGCTTGTCGGCAAACCTTTGGAGCAAGAGGAGGACAAAGACCCAAGGTTGCCCGGAGAAGAACAAATGAGGCCCGAATCTCTCGAAACTCTAGAGGATAATACGGCCGATAAAGACGACGACTTATTTGAGGAAGAGTGGGACGTAACCGAAGAAGAAGAGAATACGTCCAAGGAACACAGGCCTGGCCCGGTGCCCAGAACCGAAACCCCTAAAAACAGCGCAACACTCCCATTTCCAGTACCGGCTCGCGTGCAAAAACAACATGTTATGGATGAGGACGTATTTGAGTTGTTCAGTAAGGTCGAAATCAACATCCCCCTTTTGGAAGCCATCAAGCAAATTCCTCGATATGCCAAGTTTTTAAAAGAACTTTGCACCAACCGGAGGAGGAATACTAGATACGATCAAGAGCTGATGAGTAGAAACGTGTCGGCCGTCATACAACGAAAAGTGCCCCCCAAATGTGGAGATCCAGGAACTTACACCATTCCATGCATAATTGGCAACATCAGGATCGAGAATTGCATGCTAGACCTTGGAGCATCAATCAATGTTCTTCCATTCTCTAGCTACTTATGTCTTAAGATTGGGCCGCTCAAACCCACCGGTCTCACTATTCAACTAGCAGATCGGTCATGCAAACAGCCCGAGGGCAAAATAGAAGACGTCCTGGTTCAAGTAGGCAGATTAGTGTTTCCAGCAGACTTCTACGTCTTAAAAATGGAAAATGGCGGACCTACCGATCATGCACCCATTCTTCTCGGCCGTCCATTTCTCAAAACATCAAAAATGAAGATAGACTGTGGAAGTGGAATGCTCTCAATGGAAGTAGAAGGAGAAGTCTTCAGCTTTGACATATTCCGAGCAATGAAGCACCCTATGGAATTCGAGGAAGTTCACGCTCTCGATGCTTTGGACGACCTGGTCCAAGAAATTCAACCAAAACTAAGAGCAGATCCCCTAGAAGCCATACTCGACAGAGCCGAAGGCTCATACGAATTAACCAAAGACTTACATGAAACGGTGGCCCACTTGACAATTCCGGAGCCTCTTACACCAGAGTATGAAGTCAACGAGATAAAATTATTCAAATCAAATACTTTTCTGCCCTCGGTGATGCAAGCCCCCAAAAAAGAATTGAAGCCCCTGCCTGGACATCTGAAGTACGCCTTCCTAGGGGATAATGACACACTCCCAGTAATCATCAAGAGTGGCTTGGAAGCAGGCCAGGAACAAAGTTTGATTAAAGTTCTGAAGCAACACAAGTTGGCTATTGGATGGACTCTGGCAGACTTAAGGGGAGTCAGCCCGGCCGTATGCATGCACCGTATTCTACTTGAGGATGGAGCAAAGCCATCAAGAGAGCCTCACGACGACTCAACCCAATCATGATGAAGATCGTCCAAAAGGAAATACAAAAGCTACTAGATGCGGACGTTATCTACCCCATATCAGATAGTCAATGGGTGAGTCCTGTCCATGTGGTGCCCAAGAAAAGTGGGATCACAGTCAAGGAAGATACCGAAGGAAAAATGGTAACAACAAGGATCAAGAATGGCTGGAGAATGTGCATCGACTACAGGAAATTAAACGCCGTCACAAGGAAAGACCATTTCCCCCTGCCATTCATCGATCAAATGCTAGACCGACTAGCAGGCAAACCATATTTCTGCTTCTTGGACGGGTTCTCAGGATACAACCAGATCCCCATAGCACCTGAGGACCAAGAGAAGACTACATTCACCTGCCCATTCGGTACATTCGCCTTCAGAAGAATGTCGTTCGGCCTATGCAATGCCCCGGGAACTTTTCAAAGGGTAGTAACCAGCATCTTTTCAGACATGATCGGGGAATTCATTGAAGTCTTTATGGACGACTTCACCATCTATGGCAATACATTCGACGCTTGCCTAGATAACTTGAGCACGGTTCTAGCACATTGTGTCTCAATGAACCTCGTGCTCAATTATGAGAAATGCCACTTCATGGTAACTCATGGAGTAGTCTTAGGGCACGTCGTCTCACAAGAAGGCATAGAGGTGGATAAATCTAAAATAAACCTGATCATGACTCTACCATACCCCTCCACTGTCCGAGACATCCAATCCTTCCTTGGGCATGCGGGATTCTACCGACGATTCATCAAGGACTTCTCCAAAAAGGCTTTGCCTCTATCCACTCTCCTCCAAAAAGAAGTTCCTTTTGAATTCACCAATACATGCAAGGAAGCCTTTGATGAGCTTAAAAAGGCCCTCACTAGCACACCCGTCATCCAAACTCCGGACTGGAAAAAACCATTTGAGATCATGTGCGACGCAAGTGACTTTGCTGTGGGAGCAGTTCTCGGCCAAAAGATTGACAAGAAAGCGGGTGTGATCTACTACGCCTCACGAACCCTAGATCCCGCCCAACGGAACTATTCCACCACCGAGGAGGAACTCCTAGCAGTAGTATTCGCTCTGGAAAAATTCAGATCCTATTTGCTTGGAGCAAAAGTGATAGTTTATTCTGACTATGCTGCCATCCGTTACCTAATGAAGAAAAAAGAGTCCAAGCCAAGGCTCATTCGGTGGATCTTGCTACTGCAAGAATTCGATGTGGAGATAAGGGACAAAAAGGGGATTGAGAATACTGTGGCAGACCATCTAAGCAGGATTGTCCGAGAGGAAGAAGAAGGGCACATAACCGAGTCATTTCCAGACGAACACCTATACGCCATCTCAACCAAGGTGCCATGGTATGCCTCGATCGTCAACTACCTTGTAGGAGGTACATTTCCTCTCTCTTTTACTAAAGCACAATGCATGAAACTTAGGCATGACGCTAGACATTACTTATGGGATGATCCCTATTTATGGAAAATAGGAGCAGATCAAATACTTAGGAGATGCATTCCCGATAATGAAACAGCTTCTGTCGTTAGCTTCTGCCATGAGTTTGCATGTGGAGGACACTTCGGACCTAGGAGAACCGCTAGAAAAATCCTAGATAGCGGCTTTTTTTGGCCAAGTATATTTAGAGATGCCTATGAAAAGTGTAAAAAATGCGATAAGTGTCAAAGAGTAGGAAATGTGTCAGCTAGAAATGAGATGCCTCAAGTACCCATATTAGTCAACGATGTTTTCGACATTTGGGGTATTGACTTTATGGGACCATTCCCAGTTTCATGCGGGTATACTTACATTTTAGTTGCTGTAGATTATGTGTCAAAATGGGTAGAAGCCAAGGCCACAAGGCACGACGATGCAAAGACTGTCATAGAATTTTTGCGCACTAACCTGTTTTGTAGGTACGGGGTACCCAAGGCCATAATAAGTGACCAAGGAACTCATTTCTGCAACCGCATGATGACTGCTACCTTAAAACGCTACAATGTCCACCACCGGACGTCCACGACATATCACCCCCAATCCAATGGTCAAGCAGAGATCTCCAACCGCGAAATCAAAGGAATTTTGGACAAAATGGTAAAGCCAGGCAGGAAAGATTGGAGTCAGAGGCTAGACGAAGCTCTTTGGGCTTATCGGACGGCATACAAGACACCAATAGGAACCTCCCCCTTTCGACTTGTTTATGGGAAGGCATGCCACCTTCCGGTGGAATTAGAACATAAAGCCTATTGGGCGCTCAAGCATTGCAATCCAGATTTAAGGGCCGCCGGACTGGGTACGAAACTTAATCTGTGTGAGCTTGAGGAATTGAGACTTGAAGCCTATGAAGGGCAAACGGACTATAAGGCGAGGACCAAATTATATCATGACAAATTCATCCTCCGACGCTCATTTGTGGAGGGACAACAAGTACTGGTCTTCTCCTCGGACTGAAATTGATGCCCGGAAAGCTTAAATCTAGATGGACCGGCCCTTTTACAATAACTAAGGTATTCAACCATGGGGCAATTGAGCTAAAAAGCCCAAACGATGGAAGCAGATTCACGGTGAATGGGCAGCGAGTCAAACATTACCACGGCGAGGGCAACTTGACTCCGTAACACTACGACCTGAGCCACCCATGGGATCCAAACCAGTGATCCAGGAATGAGGTACTGTCGAGCCAACGACGTTAAACAAAGGCACTGGTCGGGAGGTAACCCGACACCTATCTTACTTTCAGTACTTTTATTTTCTGTCATTTAGTTTTTTCTCCAATAAGTCGCTCTCACCCACTTGGTGCATATAATGAAATGACTATTAATGGAATCGGTTATGGGTGCAACATCAAACCAGTCAGGCCTATGCCAGGAGTTCAAAGCCCCTGCCGAACTCCCTCGATTATCCAGCCTCGAGCCATGTCGTTCACTCGACACCTTAAAGGGAGTTCTGTTCTTCCCTTTTCCTTAATATCATTTCCTTCTCGTATAATACCTGCTTGCATGGCTTTTGAACTAAGTCATTTCGTAAAGAATGCCTTCGTTCAAAAGTGTGGGGTGAGAACCACCTGTGTACATTAGTTAAATAACATGTTTTTCTTTTGTAATATTATCTTTTTGAAAATATGAACTTGAGAATGTGAAAAAGATAGATCATAATTCATGCATTTACCTTGTGAAAATTCAACTGTTTAAAAACTTAGAATGTAACTTCTCATTTGTCCCTTTGTGCTGAGATAAACTAGGGATGTGGAGTTGATAGAAACTGCCCTAGAGGGGCTTGGCAAGCACTCAAAGGACTGAATTTCGCTATATGGTTTTCGAAGTCAGTGGAGGCTGCACTTCGGGTTTCAGAGAAGATTGAAGTCATCTCCGCCATGCAGCGTTTATGCAAAAAAAAGGCGGGACGGGAATCAAACCGTCCTATCTCTAGTCCTAATAGCCGGGAAAATAAATGAGCGACCCTCATTTTGACTCGCGCAAAACGGCAAGGATGAGAGAGAGCGGGGAGGTATTTCCATATGCTTGCGGGCGATGATTGGATCTCTCAAAAAGGCTTGAGAAAATGGACTAGCAAGCCACAAAAAGGCAAAAGCTCAAAGAAGCAAAAGCTCAAAGAGCTAATCAAAGGCCAAAGGCCAAAATTGTGAAGGTTTTAACCGAACAAAAGTGAAGAACTCAAAGAGTCAAATCAAAGGCCAAAGGCCGATTCACTACAAAAAAAGGGCTGTCCCTCGCCAAAAAGAAATCAAAAGGCTCAACTCAGTGAAACCCGAACCGAATCACGTGCTAGAGAAAACTACAAGGAAACCATATAGTGCAAGACGGTCCCGAGAATGCAGTCCAGGATCCTGAAAAGGGCTATCTCCCGAAACATCCGAATTAATTTGCATCTCGGCACGAAGGTACACGTATCAAGTTTCTTCTATTTATTTACACGGTTTAATTTGGTAATAAGTAAGTAATGCATGAATTAGGATAAATCTAGTCCCACAGTCTAACCTTCATATTTTAAAAGCTTACTTAGATAGTGTGTGCCGCCCTTTAATAGCATTGTTCGGGACGAACAACTAAAAGTGTGGGGTGATCTGATGGACCATAATTGTATGAATCATAAACACAGTTAAACCCACCAAATTAGACTGTTTGTCTATTTAACTTTTGCTTGTTAGTTCCGATATTTATCTACAGGGTATTTTGGAGTCTAGAGAGAATACAGGCTAAGGAGGAGTTTTTAAGCTGAAAAGATATTACGAGTCATTCCAAGGTCGCAACCAGATTCCGACTGAAGAAATATCATGAACCTGACATGGAATCACTTAAAACAAGTCCAACCGAAGAGCAACCAGAGTCAGTCCGGAGCTGAAATGGACCGATGGCTTTGTGAAAAGATCACAAAAATCACAAAACCTCCTCCACCTTGCCTTGTGACCGGCGGCTTTGGGCAAAGTGATGAGTCATGGGGGGCGGCTCCTCCCCCTCATGACCTCCAACCGGCGGCTTTCTCCCCTCCCCTTGGATGTTTGCCAAGAGTCCTCATCTCAAACCTCATCTCCTCCTCCCTTAGCCTATAAATACCAAGCCATTTCACTTGTAATCCATATCCATCCCACAATCCTCATCCCACAATCCATCCCACAATCCATACAACACTTATCTCTCTAGATTTTGGCACTTTTGTAAGCTTTGTTTGAAATCTATAATACTCCTGTTGGTTCTTGAGTATTCTAGTAGTCTTTGAGAATACTCCTGTTGGTTCTTGAGTATTCTCCTTTACTTACTGTCTTTCAAAAACCCTCGAGTACTTAGCTATGGTATCCACCTCTATGGATATTCGTAGCTAAACTCTTCATTTGGTTGAAGGGGTGTACTTGTATCATAAAATGTTTTAGGCTATACTCTTAGTGCCTCTTCTTTGTGTTCAAAACTTGTTCTATGTGCCATATATTAGGTCAGAACTTCCAAGGTTGAGTGGGAGCTTGAAATGGAAAAACTCTTCCGTGGGGGTTCGTGAACATACTCGGGTAAGTGGATGCTTGAAATGGCAAAGCTTATCTGAGGAGTTCGACCTCTCTAAAACACCATTTGGTTTGATCGGAAATGATTGATCAAATGGATGCACATAGGCTAGTATACCTTGAAATGGGGTGCTAGTCTAAATAGAACAAGTGCTCTACGACCTTGAAATGGGCTAGACAGTGTGGCAAATCGAGCGCTTGAAATGGCCTTGATACACGTTAGAATACTTAGCAGGATCACTAAAGGTCAATGATAAACATGCTATGATACAAGGCCCCCGAAACCGAATGCTTTCCTTAGATTAAAACACTACCTGCACTTACTTCCTTAGTATAAACTGCCCTTTCAACTGCTGACGTTCCGCAAGACTTGCCGATCACGCAACAACCGCTGTAAGTCTTCTTTTTACTTTCAGTATTTACTTTTATGTCATTTACTTTTCCGCACTAAAAACCAAAACCAACCAACCAATCACTTAGCTGTTAGTAGTAAAACCTCAATCAACCAAAAAACACGCTCCCTCGTTGTACGATCCCTCAAAGAACAACTTATCCCCCTAATTCCCTTGGGTTCGACCCCTACTTACCACTTGCTACCCAGTAGTGAAGTCGCGAGTAGCGGACTTATAAATTTATTTGTACATTTGCTCTGACGACAAGCATCTGTCAGTGAGCAAGAACAAGTAGAGAGCAATTGTGAGGAAATATGTTTGTGTATTGAAGTGTGAAGAAGAGAGATAAGCTCTCAACTTCCTAATATGTAGCATGGGACATTTGATTTCTAAGGCAAAGGCCTCTATTTATAAGCAAAGGGAGAAGAGGAGAGCCATCCACTTGTACAATCCTCATCCAAAGCAGCCGGCCAGCTGTCCTCCCTTCAAAATCCACCGGCCAGCTTGTCTTCTTCTCCAAAAGCCGCCGGCCATAGGTGGCATTCCCCCCTTGGTTGAATTCTTCTCCAAAAGTCAACCTAAGTCAAAAGGTCTTTTGATTGCGGATTTGGAATGCTGAGGTAATTCTAAGACTAATGGTCGAAGTCGTTTTGCCGGAATCTTCCCGAAACCTGGTTGGAATCCCAAAACGGCCGGAATTGCCCTAGTTTGGCCTTGATCGGGCTTGAGCTGGTTCCACTCGGCGTTTTGTCTGGGAAGTGAGATCACCCGAGTCATTTGGCATTTCGAACAACTTGGTCGAGCCAGATTTGACAGATTCCATGGTTTGGTCGAGCGACTTGGTTTAGGTGCCTATGCACGCGGGGCCTTTGCTTTGGACTTGAGCCAACTGCCAATCTGCTCGGGCATTCTCCTCGGTTTTCCGACATTGTCCACCTTATTTGCCATTTTGATCACTTTGGTTGAGGTGGATTTGTCAGATCAGCTTGTTTGCCCGGGCAACTTGAATTCAGTGCTAGACAGTTTGGGCGTGGCTGGATTTGCTCGGGTCCTGGCTGGCCAGAGTTGGCTGGTGGTGCTTTTTTGGCACAAATCTCCCTTTTTAGGTGTGTTTCCTCTTTAGACTCCAAAATTGCCTGTATACATAAAACGACATTAACAAGCACATGTTCGTGCACTCAAAGTGCCTAATTCGGTGGGTTTAGTGCACTCGATGAATCGTATAAATACGCTCCATCATGGACCATTAGTCTTAAAATCACTTGGCCATTCCAGATCAACTATCCAAGAGCCAAAGACCTCCGGTCAAGAATTTCGGCCAACCTCCGGCGAGCCTCCGGTTGAGCTCAGATCAAGGGCATCCATGGACCAATCATGCTCCGGCCAAACTCCGGCGAAGACTAACTTAATATCTTAAAGATTCAACATTCCCGGTTGGTTTCTAACTAGTTTAGTCGGTAGATATTTTGGGATGAAACTACCCTTGTAACCAAGTCCAAGTATCTAGTCCAAGCTCAACCAAGCCTCAACTAAGCCAAGTGGAGCTCTCCTATTGGTCCATGGAGGTCGGCTAAGGGGCAACTAAAGACTTCAATCGGATGACCCTTGGAGAGGAACTATATGCCATTTGGGAACTAGATGCTTGAAGCTCCCTTGGAGAGGAACTAGAGGCGGTTGGGAGGGACAAATATCTCCTCCCAAACCGCCACATTTGGCTATAAAAGGAGGTGCACCCCTCCTTGAAAAATCATCCCTCATCCTTCCCAAAAATCTCTCTAAGTGCTCTTGTTTGTTCTTGAAGCACTTCTCTCTTGTTCTTGAGTATTCCTGTTTGTTCTTGAATACTCTTGCTCGTTCTTGAATAATACTCCTGTTTGTTCTTGAGTATTTTCGTTCTTGAGTTATTCCTGTTTGTTCTTGAATAAGCTCTTTCTTTTGAAAACTCCTGTTTGTTCTTGAGTTTTCAGTCCCTTCCTTTACTTTTTCTGTATTTAGCTATGGTATTCACCTCAATGAATATTCATAGCTAAACCCTTCATTCAGTTGAAGGGGTGTGCTTGTATCATGCAAACGTTTTAGACCCTTTTCTTAACGCGTCTTTGAGTTCAAAACTTGTTCTATGTGCCATATATTAGGTCAGAACGCTATTGGTTGAGTGGATGCTCGAAAGAGCAATGCTCGAAAGAGCAAAGCTCTTCCATGGGTTCGGGAACCTTCGTGGTTAAGTGGAGGCTCGAAAGGGCACAGCTTAACTGTGGAGTTCAACCTCTCTAAAACACCATTTGGTTGATCGGAAATGATTGATCAAATGGATGCACATAAGCTAAGATACTTCGAAAGGAGGAATTAGCCCAAATAGAACAAGTGTTCTAAATGATGTGGCAAGTCATGTGCTAGAAATAGCCTTGATACATCTTTGAACTCTTAGAACGATCATTAGCGGTCGATGATGAACGAACTATGATACAAGGCCCCTAAAACTGAATTTTTCCTTTGATCAAAACACCACCTTGCACTTTACTTTCAGTCCATATCAACTGCTTACTTTCAGTCCATATCAACTGCTTACTTTCAGTCCCATATCAACTGCTTACTTTCCGCAAGTCTTGTCCTTCAAGCAGTTACTTTCCGCAAGTCTTGTCCTTCAAGCAGTTATTTTTCGCAAGTCTTGTCCTTCAAGCAGTTATTTTTCGCAAGTCTTGTCCTTCAAGCAATTACTTTCAGCACTTTACTTTCCAGTATTACTTTTCAGTACTAAAACCACAACCAACCCCAATCGCATTTCAATTCTGTACATTTCATTAAGAACTGCTACCCCTAATTCCCTTGGGTTCGACCCCTACTTACCGCTTTACTACCCAATAGTGAAGTAGCGAGTAGTGGACTTATAAATTTACTTTTGACACACATTGCATATAACGACTGTTGCAGTGGCTGCGTCAAAATTGGCGCCGTTGCCGAGGAATTGGAAATCGGATTAGTTGTTCTTTTTCTTTCCCTTTCGTTTATTTTTCATCGTATAATCCACTATGTATGCATGGATGATTCGGTATCTCCCCCAGTTTGGAGGTGCGATCGGCGAGGACCCTGTAATACATTGCCAACATTTTCACTCCATCTGCAGCCGCATGAAGCCCAAGGACGAGTCCTTAGAGGGGTTTAAATTAAAATGTTTTGAGTTTTCCTTAACTGATTCTGGAATATCTTGGTATTACTCATCATATGTAGATTATGAAGAGTGCTTTGGTGATCTACGAGCCAAATTTCTAAAAGAGTTTTCCCTGTCAAATTATCACACCGATCCCTGTCAAAGAGCCCCGCCATCCTTTCGACTTGAAGTCCGTGAGAAGATCATCACCCTTAAGCAATCCCAAGACGAAACATTGGACGAGTACTTATCGTACTTCGATTCCATTGTGACGAGCTGCCCGCACCATGGATTCACGAACTTTAATCTTCTTCAGAGGTTTTTTCGGTGGGATGATGCCATATGACCGGAATATACTTGATGCTGCGGCAGGAGGTTCGGTGATGAATTTAACCATGTCTAAACTGTGGAACTTGATAAATGATATGGCAGAGAGCTCAAAACGAGGGCCGATGCCCCAAACTGATAATAAGGCGCCAACGATAGAAGCTGATCCAGTGCAAGTCGTGGAAGACATCACATATGACACCTCCATCACAATCTTGCCCACAACAATGCCTAAGCCGGAAGGAGACGTCGAATCATGGTTAATAGTAGAGGCGGCTCAAAAAGAAGCTGCATACCGGGTCAATGAAATGCTCGAGACAAAGCCAAAGGTCTGCGAGGAAGAGCCTACATGGGAGATCACTCCCGAGCCATCAGAAGACCTAGAGCCAGAAACCGATCCAGTGTGGGACGAGGAAGAGCCTACATGGGAGATCACTCCCGAGCCATCAGAAGACCTAGAGCCAGAAACCGATCCAGTGTGGGACGAGGAAAAGCCTTCATGGGAACTCACTACCGAGCTGGCAGAAGAGGAAGTCCCTGTCCTCACTGACGAGCTGCCCAAAGCGGTCCCGTTCCTCATTGCCAAACCAGTCGAGAAAGGCCAGGACCTTGTGGCTAAAGTGCCCCAACTTTACCCTTCATTTTCTATGCAGACCACATCCACCGAAGATCATGTAATCAATGATGATGTGGTACAAGGTCAAGGAAAGCCAACAATGGAGCGCTCACTCACTCCGAGTCAACAAAGCAGCCCTGAAAACTCACTCATTCTGAAACGACCGTTCCTCGTTGCCACAAAGGCGAAGCTTAACATGGGAACAAGCTTGATGTCGCCTATGTTTGATGGCAAGATTCTGAACTTCCAAACTCGCGAGGATGCCAACCGGTCATACATAAAAAAGCGACCAAGACATGGCCCGGTGGAATGGAAACCCGGAAGGAGAAACAAAAGAGCCTGACTCAAAAAACCAGCGACTGTGGTTAAGAGTCCTTCGCCTTCTCAGAGGTGTTGGAAGGAAAAACCACCGGAACAATGGAGTCCTAACCCGAGCTCATCATCCCACAAGAACTCGGGGAAAGTCAAGGCAAGAATAAAGGTTGGCGCTGCACAGAAATTTGACCTAAGCCGTCCATGGGACCCATATCCCTCTTAAGTGAGGTATCGTCGAGCCAACGACGTTAAACAAAGGCACTGGTCGGGAGGTAACCCGACATCTATCTTACTTTCAGTCATTTTATTTTATGTCATTTAGCTTTTTGAACCATTCTCACCTTACTTGTAGATATTTGCTTGCATGACTTTTGAACTAAGTCATTTCGTGAGGAATGCCTTCGTTCAAAAGTGTGGGGTGAGAACCACCTTTGTACATAGTTAATTAACATGCTTTCTTTTTCCTTTTCCCTTAATATTATCTTTTTGAAAATATGAACTTGAGAATGTGAAAAAGATAGATCATAATTCATGCATTTACCTTGTGAAATCTCAACTGTATAAAAACTTAGGATGTAACTTCTTAATTGTCCCTTTGTGCTGAGATATACAGGGGATGTGGAGTTGACATAAAATGCCCTAGAGAGGCTTGGAAAGCACTCGAAGGACCGGATCTAGCTATATGGTTTACGAAGTCAGTGGAGGCTGCACTTCGGGTTTCATTGGATTCAGAGTCATCTCCGCCATGCAGCGTTTATGCAAGAGGCGGGACGGGAATCAAACCGTCCTATCTCTAGTCCAAGTAGCCGAGAAAATAGATGAGCGACCCTCATCTTGACCCGCGCGAAACGACGAGGATGAGAAAGAGCGGGGAGGTATTTCCATATGCTCTCGGGCGATGATTGGACCTCCCAAAAGATTGAGGAAATGGACAAGCAAATCACAAAGAAGCAAAGCTCGAAGAAGCAAATCAAAGGCCAAAGGCCAAATTCTGTGAAGGTTTTAACCGAAACAAAAGTGAAGAAGCTCCAATTCAAAATCGAAGGCCAAAGACCAAATCACTTCAAAAGCTGTCCCTCATCAAAAGGAAATCAAAGAGCTCAGATCATTGAAACCCGAACCAAATCATGTGCTAGAAAAACCTACAAGATAACCATATAGCGCGAGTCGGTCCCGAGGATGCAGTCCAAGAAGCCTGAAAAGGGCTATCTCCCAAATCATCCGAATTAATTTGCATTTCAGCTCGGAGGTACAAGTATCAAGTTTCTTCTATTTATTTACACGGTTTATTTTGGTAACAAGTAAGTATTGCATGAATAGGATAAATCTAGTCCACATTCTCACTTTCATATTTAGAACTTTAGCATGGAGTGTGAGTACCTCTTTCAAATAGCATTGTTCGGGACGAACAACTAAAAGTGTGGGGTGATTTGATGGACCATATTTATATGATTCATTATGACAGTTAAACCCACCAAATTAGACACTTCGTCTATTTAACTTTTGCTTGTTAGTTCCACTTTTGTTCCACTTTTGAGGTTTAGAGAAGAAACGAGCTAAAAAGGGGATTCTACGCCAAAAACATCACATTGGAGATTCAGCCGACCGGCTGAAGCAGTTCCAGGCCCCCATCCGAGCTGACCAACACTCAATTCAAGTTGCTCGAGCAAACCACCTAATCTGACAATTCCACCTCGACCAAAATGTTTCAAATGGAAAATAAGGTGGAAGATGTCGAAACTCCAAGGCGAACGCCCATACCAATTGGCAGTTGGCCCACATCCAATTCCAAAGGTCCCGCGCGCACAAGCACCAAAACCAAGTTGCTCGACCAAACCATGGAATCTGGAAAATCTGGCTCGACCAAAGTGTTTAAAATATCAAGTGGCTCGGTGAATCTCAAATTCCAGACAAAGCGCCCGAGTGAATTCATCCATGGCCGAGAAAACCAAGACCAGCGCCCAAGACCAGCGCCCGAGACCAGCGTCCGAGGCCTGCGCCCACACTGAACTTCAAACCGAGCCACGACAAGGTTCCGGCCATATTCCGGAAAATCCATCTCGACCATTAGTCTTAAAATCACTTGGCCATTCCAAATCAACTATCCAAGAGCCAAAGACCTCCGGTCAAGAATTCCGGCCAAGCTCCAGCCTACCTCCGGCGAGTCTCCGGTTGAGCTCAGATCAAGGGCATCCATGGACCAATCATGCTCCGGCCAAACTCCGGCGAAGACTAACTAAATATCTTAAAGATTCAACATTCCCGGTTGGTTTCTAACTAGTTTAGTCGGTAGATATTTTGGGATGAAACTACCCTTGTAACCAAGTCCAAGTATCTAGTCCAGGCTCAACCAAGCTCAACCAAGCCTCAACTAAGCCAAGTGGAGCTCTCCTATTGGTCCATGGAGGTCGGCTAAGGGGCAACTAAAGACTTCAACCGGATGACCCTTGGAGAGGAACTATATGCCATTTGGGAACTAGATGCTTGAAGCTCCCTTGGAGAGGAACTAGAGGCGGTTGGGAGGGACAAATATCTCCTCCCAAACCGCCACATTTGGCTATAAAAGGAGGTGCACCCCTCCTTGAAAAATCATCCCTCATCCTTCCCAAAAATCTCTCTAATTGCTCTTGTTTGTTCTTGAAGCACTTCTCTCTTGTTCTTGAGTATTCCTGTTTGTTCTTGAATACTCTTGCTCATTCTTGAATAATACTCCTGTTTGTTCTTGAGTATTTTCGTTCTTGAGTTATTCCTGTTTGTTCTTGAATAAGCTCTTTCTTTTGAAAACTCCTGTTTGTTCTTGAGTTTTCAGTCCCTTCCTTTACTTTTTCTGTACTTAGCTATGGTATTCACCTCAATGAATATTCGTAGCTAAACCCTTCATTCAGTTGAAGGGGTGTGCTTGTATCATGCAAACGTTTTAGACCCTTTTCTTAACGCGTCTTTGAGTTCAAAACTTGTTCTATGTGCCATATATTAGGTCAGAACGCTATTGGTTGAGTGGATGCTCGAAAGAGCAATGCTCGAAAGAGCAATGCTCGAAAGAGCAAAGCTCTTCCATGGGTTCGGGAACCTTCGTGGTTAAGTGGAGGCTCGAAAGGGCAAAGCTTAACTGTGGAGTTCAACCTCTCTAAAACACCATTTGGTTGATCGGAAATGATTGATCAAATGGATGCACATAAGCTAAGATACTTCGAAAGGAGGAATTAGCCCAAATAGAACAAGTGTTCTAAATGATGTGGCAAGTCATGTGCTAGAAATAGCCTTGATACATCTTTGAACTCTTAGAACGATCATTAGCGGTCGATGATGAACGAACTATGATACAAGGCCCCTAAAACTGAATTTTTCCTTTGATCAAAACACCACCTTGCACTTTACTTTCAGTCCATATCAACTGCTTACTTTCAGTCCCATATCAACTGCTTACTTTCCGCAAGTCTTGTCCTTCAAGCAGTTACTTTCCGCAAGTCTTGTCCTTCAAGCAGTTATTTTTCGCAAGTCTTGCCCTTCAAGCAGTTATTTTTCGCAAGTCTTGTCCTTCAAGCAATTACTTTCAGCACTTTACTTTCCAGTATTACTTTTCAGTACTAAAACCACAACCAACCCCAATCGCATTTCAATTCTGTACATTTCATTAAGAACTGCTACCCCTAATTCCCTTGGGTTCGACCCCTACTTACCGCTTTACTACCCAATAGTGAAGTAGCGAGTAGTGGACTTATAAATTTACTTTTGACACACATTGCATATAACGACTGTTGCAGTGGCTGCGTCAGCACGCCTTCGTTCAAAAGTGTGGGGTGAGAACTGCCTTTGTACATAGTTAGTTAACATGTTTTTTCTTTTCCTTTTCCCTTAATATTATCTTTTTAAAAATATGAACTTGAGAATGTGAAAAAGATAGATCTAAATTCATCCATTTACCTTGTGAAATCTCAACTGTATAAAAACTTAGGATGTAACTTCTCATTTGTCCCTTTGTGTTGAGATATACAGGGGATGTGGAGTTGATATAAAATGCCCTAGAGAGGCTTGGCAAGCACTCGAAGGATCGGATTTCACTATATGGTTTACGAAGTCAGTGGAGGCTGCACTTCGGGTTTCAAAGGAGATTAGAGTCATCTCCGCCATGCAGCGTTTATGCAAGAGGCGGGACGGGAATCAAATCGTCCTATCTCTAGTCCTAGTAGCCGAGAAAATAGATGAGCGACCCTCATCTTGACCCGCGCGAAACGGCGAGGATGAGAAAGAGCGGGGAGGTATTTCCATATGCTCTCGGGCGATGATTGGACCTCTGATGGACCATAATTGTATGAATCATAAACACAGTTAAACCCACCAAATTAGACTCTTTGTCTATTTAACTTTTGCTTGTTAGTTCCGATATTTATCTACAGGGTATTTTGAAGTCTAGAGAGAATACAGGCTAAGGAGGAGTTTTTAAGCTGAAAATGAATTACGAGTCATTCCAAGTCACGACCAGACTCCGACTATACAAATCTCATGAACCTGACATGGAATCACTCAAAACAAGTCCAACCGAAGGGCAACCAGAGTCAGTCCGGAGCTGAAAGGACCGATGGCTTTTGGGAATGAGATCACAAACTCACTCCACCACTCCTTCTCCTCCACCTAGCCGGCGGCTAAGGGCTTCTCCTCTCCCCTTCCTCCATGTGGCCGGCGGCTTTTGGAGTGATGAGTCACTCAGATGGCTTTTGAAGCCTCCTCCCATCTTGTGCCAAGTGTTGGCCTCTCCTCACTCTCCTTAGCCTATAAATAAGACATCTCCTTCCCTTTGTAAATCATCCCACAATCCTCATTTCAAAACATCCTCCATCACAAAGCTCTAGCTTCTCTCTAGATTTTGGGCACTACTCTTGTAAACACTTGTTTTAAATCTATAATACTCATGTTGGTTCTTGAGTATTCTAGTTGTTCTTGAGTTTACTCCTGTTGGTTCTTGAGTATTCTCCTTTTACTTTACTGTCTTTTGAAAACCTTCAAGTATTTAGCTATGATGTCCTGTTCCATGGATATTCGTAGCTAAACCCTTCATTCGGTTGAAGGGGTGTACTTGTGTCTTAATATGTTTTAGGCCCTACTCTTAATGCCTCTATGTGTTCAAAACTTGTTCTATGTGCCACATATTAGGTTAGAACTTCCAAGGTTGAGTGGATGCTTGGAATGGCAAACTCTTCCGTGGGGTTCGTAAACATACTCGGATAAGTGGATGCTTGGAATGGCAAAACTTATCTGAGGAGTTTGACCTCTTTAAAACACCATTTGGTTGATCGGGAATGATTGATCAAATGGATGCACATAAGGCTAATATACCTTGGAATGGGGTATTAGTCTGAATAGAACAAGTGCTCTATGTCTTGGAATGGACTAGACAGTGTGGCAAATCAAGTGCTTGGAATGGCCTTGATACACTTTTGAATACATAGTATGATTATTAGAGGTCAATGATAAACAGACTATGATACAAGGCCCCTAAAACCGAATACTTTCCTTAACTTAAAACATCATCTGCACTTTACTTTCAGTCTCAATATCAACTGCAATATCAACCGCTTACTCTCCGCAAGACTTATCCTTCAAGCATCCCACTTGCTGTAAGTCTTCTCCTTTTACTTTCAGTACTTTACTTTCTGCACTAAAATCCCAACCAACCCACTTACTTTTCTGTACTAAAACTAAAACCAACAACCAACCACTCACTTTTCATCGCTAAAACCTCAATCCACCTAAAATCACGCTCCCTCTCAGTACATTCCTCAAAGAACAACTATCCCCCTAATTCCCTTGGGTTCGATCCCTACTTACCACTTGCTACCCAGTAGTAAAGTCGCGAGTAGCGGACTTATAAATATATTCTTGACTTTTGCACACAACGACTGTGCATCCGTCAACCTCTCAAAAGTGAAGAAGTGGACAAGCAAGTCACAAAGAAGCAAAGCTCGAAGAAGCAAATCAAAGGCCGAAGGCCCAAATTGTGAAGGTTTTAACCGAACAAAAGTGAAGAAACTCCAATTCCAAATCGAAGGTCGATGGCCAAATCACTTCAAAAGCTGTCCCTCATCAAAAGAAAATCAAAGAGCTCAACTCAGTGAAACCCGAACCAAATCATGTGCTAGAGAAAGCTACAAGAAAACCATATAGTGCGAGTCGGTCCCGAGAATTGCAGTCCAGGAGCCTGAAAAGGGCTATCTCCCGAATCATCTGAATTAATTTGCATCTCAGCTCGAAGGTACAAGTATCAAGTTTCTTCTAAGTATTTACACGATTTAGATTGGTAACAAATAAGTATTGCATGAATAGGATAATTCTAGTCCCACATTCTCACTTTCTTATTTAAAGTTTTTACTTGGATTGTGTGTGCCTCTTTAAATAGCATTGTTCGGGACGAACAAGTATAAGTGTGGGGTGATCTGATGGACCATATTTATATGATTCATTAAGACAGTTAAACCCACCAAATTAGACGCTTTGTCTTAACAACTTTTACTTGTTAGTTTCACTTTTGTTCTACAGGCTATTTCGAGGATTAGAGATGAAACGAGCTAAAAAGGAGTTCTTAAAGCTAAAAATGGATTACAAGTCATTCCAGGCCACGACCAGATTCCGGCTTTACAACCTTCATGAACCCAACGTGGAATCACTCAAACATGTCCCAATGACTTGTTCCAAACCTCAACAAAGATCAAGAACTCAAGTGAATGCCAAGTCTTGCCACCCATGTGCAAGGCTTGTGCCTTGTCTTTTGATAGCAACCAAGAAGCAACCAAGCTCTAACTGGAGTTGTGAGGGAACCGATGGCGTTTGAAGGAAAATATCACAACCCACTCACACTCACTTCCTCCACCTCATGGCTGTCGGCTTGGCTTGGTGAGTGACACATGGGCGGCGGCTTTTGGAGAGCCACCTGATGGACCATAATTATACGAATCAAAAACACAGTAAAACCCCCTTAATTAGACTGTTGGTCTATTTAACTTTTGCTTGTTAGTTCCGATATATTTCTACAGGGTATTTCAGAGCTTAGAGAGAAAACACGCTAAGGAGAGGAGTTTTACGCTAAAAAGGATCGCTCGCAATTTCTGGCCAGCCAAAGACCGATAAACCCAGATCGCGCCCGCCGTCCAGCGCCCAGCGTCCAGCGCGCCTGCCGAGCTATTCGAGTCCAAATTCAAGTTGCCCGAGCAAACCATCTGATCTGACGATTCCGCCTCGACCAAAGTGTTTAAAATGGAAAATAAAGTGGAAGATGTCGGAAAACCAAGGAGAATGCTCGAGCAGATTGGCAGTTAGCTCAATTCCAAGGCAAAGGCCCGGCACGCATAGGCACCCAAACCAAGTCGCTCGACCCGACGGATGCATCTAGAAAATCTGGCTCGACCAAGATGTTTGGAATGCCCAACAACTCGGACAATCTCGCTTCCCAGACAAAACGCCCGAGCGGATTAGCAGTTGGCCCAAGTCCAAAGCAAAAGCCTCGCGCATAGGCACCAAGACCAAATTGCTCGACCAAACCATGGAATTCGGAAATTCTAGCTCGACCATTAGTCTTAAAATCACTTGGCCATTCCAAATCAACTATCAAATGCACTCATGGACTTGGTGACCGGCCACCTTGCTTGGAGGTGGCCAAGGGAGGAGCTCCTCCCTTCATGGTGACCTGCAACCGGCGGCTCCTCCTCCCTTGACCGGCGGCTCCTCCTCCTTGCCCCTCCTCCTCCTCCCTTGGATGAAAACCAAGTGCCACCATCTCCACCCTCCATCCTCCTCCCCTTTGGCTATAAAAGGAGCTCCTCTCCTCCTCATTTGTATCATCATACACACTTCACAAATGTTTTAGAGAGATAGAGGGCTTAACCCTCTTCTCTTCACTTTCAATAAATATTTTTTTCTTCATTGTGGAGCTACTCTCTTGCGTGGATCTTGCCTAGGAGCTCCTCTCCTCCGCTTATTGTAAGGTATAAAATTACTTTCAGTATTATTTGTTTTTACTGTAAAGTTATTTTATTATTCGGTACCCTTGTGCAAGGCATTAGTTTGCTTGTATTCCTTAACATGAATACTAGTAGCTAAAAGCTTGTACTCGGTCGCAGGGGTATACTTGTATTATAAATGTTTTAGACTCCACTCTTAAGAGTATCTCTGTATTCAAAACTTGTTCTATGTGCCATATATTAGATCAGAACTTCCAAGGTTGAGTGGATGCTTGAAATGGCAAAGCTCTTCCGTGGAAGTTCGCAATCATACTCGGGTAAGTGGATGCTTGAAATGGCAAAGCTTATCTGAGGAGTTTGATCTCTCTCAAACACCATTTTTGGTAAATCGGAAAAGACAACCCAAAATGGATGCACATAAGGCTAAGATACTTCGAAAGGAGGAATTAGTCTAAAGTAGAACAAGTGTTTTAAATGGTGTTGCAAGTCTTGCGCTAGAAATAGCCTCGATTCATCTTTGCATACTTAGCATGATCATTTCAAGTGTTCTACGCGATGTTGCAAGTCTTGTGTTAGGAATAGCCTCGATTCATCTTCGAACACTTGGTATGATCATTAGCGGTCAATGATAAACAAATATGATACAAGGCCCCTAAAACCGAATCCTTTCCTTACAGTCTATTATTGTAATTAACTTCCAGTTCTCAAATCACACTCAAACTCAACCCCAATCGCATTTAATTTCTGCATAAGCTTCATTAAAGAACAACTAATCCACACTGACTCCCTTGGGTTCGACCCCTACTTACCACTTACTACCCAGTAGTGTAGTCGTGAGTAGCGGAAAATATAAATTTATTTGTACAGAGAACATTGCACCTTAACGACAGTGCAGTGTGCTTTGTCAAATTGGCGCCGTTGCCGGGGAATTAGCCATCGGATAGTTGTTCTTTTTCATTTCCCTATGACACTACCCACTACGCATGCATGGACAACGCAATATCTGCCCCTGTTCGGAGGAACGGAGGGAGAAGACCCAGTACAGCACTGCCGAAACTTCCACCACGTTTGTCACCACATCAAACCTGAAAATGAGGGGTTAGAGGAATTTAAGCTTAAATGCTTTAAATTCTCTCTAAATGACTTCGCCACGATATGGTATTACACATCCACCGCTTGCAGTGCAGAACGTTACGTAGATCTCTGCGTTCCATTCCAGAAGGAATTCTCCCCACCATCCTTACGCCAAGAAACCCGTGAGAAAATCTTGAGTCTTCAACAATCCCGGGATGAGACTTTGGACGAATACTACACGAACTACGACACCATCGTCTCAAGCTGCCCGCACCATGGATTCACGAAGAAAGTTCTTCTCCAAAAATTTCTTCGTGGGGTGAGGTCCGAAGAGCTGGGAAGAGTTAACGAAGCAATGAGGAGATCAGCCAGGAACTTCACCATTGCAGACATGTGGTACCTCATAATTGGCCTGGCCGCTACCACAGAACGAGTACCCCAAACTGACGAGGAAATGCAGATAAATGAAGCTGACCCTGAGGCAGACAAAGAAGAAACTACCGAGCCGTCAGAAGAGACTCCTGAACCATCAGAAGAATCAGATATGGAAAGCACCGGAAGCAACGAGGTTGGAGTCTAGAATACCACTGACGAACTGCCCAATTCATACCCGACTGTCATCACCCGGGCAGCCGAGACTATCTACGACCAGTTCCTCACTAACAATCATAACGAGGCAGAACCAAGCCTTAAGATGCAAGCCTCCCAACTTTTCCCCTTGATCAATGAGCAAGTTGCAGAAAACTATAGGATCAATGAGGAAACTCAAAAGAGGATGGGAAAAGGGCCTCTGCAGAATGACTCCTCGATGGAGCAGTGTTACACCGTAGCTGGACAAGGCAGTCCCAAATACAAGAACTTCAAAAGGCTAGTGGTCAAAGTTCCCTCACCTTCTCAGAGACGTTGGAAGGAAACACCATCAGAACAAAGGGAACTGGACCCAAGCACATCATCTCGCAAGAAATCGGGAAAAGGCAAGGCAAGAAGCAACACAGGAACGGTGGCAAAATACGACCTGAGCCACCCATGGGACCCAAACCAGTAATCCACAATGAGGTACTGTCGAGCCAACGACGTTAAACAAAGGCACTGGTCAGGAGGTAACCCGACACTATCTTACTTTCTGTCATTTAAATTCTGTCATTTAATTTTCTGTCTTAGTCATTCTCACATATATATATTAGCTTGCATGACTTTTGAACTAAGGCACGCCTTCGTTCAAAAGTGTGGGGTGAGAACCACCTTTGTATATAAATAACATGCTTGCTGTTTTCTTTTTTTTAGTAATAGTATCTTTTTGAAAATATGAACTTAAGAATGTGAAAAAGATAGACCGAAATTCATGCATTTACCTTGTGAAAATTCAACTGTCTAAAAACTTAGAACGTAACTTTTCATTTGTCCTTTGTGCTGAGATTAACTAGAGATGTGGAGTTGACATAAACTGCCCTAGAGAGGCTTGGCAAGCAATCGAAGGATCGAATCAAACTATATGGTTTTCGAAGTCAGTGGAGGCTACACTTCGGGTTTCAGTGAAGATTGAAGTCATCTCCGCCATGCAGTGTTTATGCAAAAAGAAAAGAAAAGGCGAGGACGGGAATCAGACCGTCCTCTCTCCAGTTAAAGTAGCCGAGAAAATAGATGAGCGACCCTAATCTTGACCCGCGCGAAACAACAACGATGAGAGGAGCGGGGAGGTATTTCCATAGGCTTGCGGGCAATGATTGGACCTCCCAAAAAAGGCTTGAGAAAATGGACTGCAAAGCCACAAAAAGGCAAAAAGCTCGAAGAAGCAAATCAAGAGGCCAAAGGCCCAAAATTGTGAAGGTTTCAACCGAACAAAAAAAAAGTGAAGTACTCAAAGAGTCAAATCAAGGGCCAAAGGCCGATTCACTACAAAAGCAGTCCCTCGCCAAAAGAAAAAAAAATCAAAGTACTCAAACCAGTGAAACCCGAACCAAATCACGTGCTAGAGAAAGCTACAAGGAAACCATATTGTGCGAGACGATCCCGAAGTTGCAGTCCAGGAACCAAAAAAGGGCTATCTCCCGAAACATCCAATATAAATTGCATCTCAGCACGGAGGTACAAGTATTAAGTTTCCTCTATTTATTTACACAGTTCAATTTGGTAATAAGCAGTAATGCATGAATTAGGATAAATCGAGTCCCACAGTCTAATTTTCATATTCTAAAACCAAACTTAGTGTACCGCCCTTTAATAGCATTGTTCGGGACGAACAACTAAAAGTGTGGGGTGATCTGATGGACCATAATTATACGAATCAAAAACACAGTAAAACCCCCTTAATTAGACTGTTGGTCTATTTAACTTTTGCTTGTTAGTTCCGATATATTTCTACAGGGTATTTCAGAGCTTAGATGAAAACCAAGTGCCACCATCTCCACCCTCCATCCTCCTCCCCTTTGGCTATAAAAGGAGCTCCTCTCCTCCTCATTTGTATCATCATACACACTTCACAAATGTTTTAGAGAGATAGAAGGCTTAACCCTCTTCTCTTCACTTTCAATAAATATTTTGTTCTTCATTGTGGAGCTACTCTCTTGCGTGGATCTTGCCTAGGAGCTCCTCTCCTCCGCTTATTGTAAGGTATAAAATTACTTTCAGTATTATTTGTTTTTACTGTAAAGTTATTTTATTATTCGGTACCCTTGTGCAAGGCATTAGTTTGCTTGTATTCCTTAACATGAATACTAGTAGCTAAAAGCTTGTACTCGGTCGCAGGGGTATACTTGTATTATAAATGTTTTAGACTCTACTCTTAAGAGTATCTCTGTATTCAAAACTTGTTCTATGTGTCATATATTAGATCAGAACTTCCAAGGTTGAGTGGATGCTTGAAATGGCAAAGCTCTTCCGTGGAAGTTCGCAATCATACTCGGGTAAGTGGATGCTTGAAATGGAAAAGCTTATCTGAGGAGTTTGATCTCTCTCAAACACCATTTTGGGAAAATCGGAAAAGACAACCCAAAATGGATGCACATAAGGCTAAGATACTTCGAAAGGAGGAATTAGTCTAAAGTAGAACAAGTGTTTTAAATGGTGTTGCAAGTCTTGCGCTAGAAATAGCCTCGATTCATCTTTGCATACTTAGCATGATCATTTCAAGTGTTCTACGCGATGTTGCAAGTCTTGTGTTAGGAATAGCCTCGATTCATCTTCGAACACTTGGTATGATCATTAGCGGTCAATGATAAACAAATATGATACAAGGCCCCTAAAACCGAATCCTTTCCTTACAGTCTATTATTGTAATTAACTTCCAGTTCTCAAATCACACTCAAACTCAACCCCAATCGCATTTAATTTCTGCATAAGCTTCATTAAAGAACAACTAATCCACACTGACTCCCTTGGGTTCGACCCCTACTTACCACTTACTACCCAGTAGTGTAGTCGTGAGTAGCGGAAAATATAAATTTATTTGTACAGAGAACATTGCACCTTAACGACAGTGCAGTGTGCTCTGTCACCACCTCATGGCCGGCGGCTTTTTGGCTCCTCCTCTTCTCCTTTGCCATGTGTTTTGCTCTCCTCCTCTCCCCTTGCCTATAAATACCACATTCCCTCTCCTTTGTTCAATGTCCCAAATTGTAGTCTCAAGTCCCATAGTCCTAGTTTGAGTTCCATGTTCCAATCTCTCTAGATTTTAGGCACAATCCTTGTAAACACTTTACTTTGATATTGAAAGCTCCAAGTTTGTTCTTGAGTACTCTTTCTGGTTCTTGAAGTGCTCAAGCCTTTCCTTGTCTTTTACTTTCAAAAAACTTTACTTTTTGTCTTTCGAAAACCTTTACTTTTCAAGCACTTAGCTATGATGTCCTCTTCCATGGATAATCGTAGCTAAACCCTTCATTCGGTTGAAGGGGTGTGCTTGTATCAAAACATATTTTAGACCCTTCTCTTAGTGCCTCTATTGTGTTTAAACTTGTTCTATGTGCCATATATTAGGTTAGAACACTATTGGTTGAGTGGAAGCTCGAAAGAGCAAAGCTCTTCCATGGGGTTCGTGAACATACGTGGTCAAGTGGAGGCTCGAAAGAGCAAAGCTTTTCTGTAGAGTTCAACCGCTGACAGATGCTTGTCGTCAGAGCAAATGTACAAATAAATTTATAGTCCGCTACTCGCGACTTCACTACTGGGTAGCAAGTGGTAAGTAGGGGTCGAACCCAAAGGAATTAGGGGGATAGTTGTTCTTTGAGGTGATTTGTACAGCAAGGGAGCGTGTTTTAGGTTGGTTGAGGTTTTAGAGCTAGTAACTACGTGACTTTTTGGTTGGTTTTGGTTTTTTTGTGCGAAAAGTAAATGACAGAAAATAAAAGTAGGAGACTTACAGCGGGTGATGCGTGATTGGCAAGTCCTCCGGAAGGTGAGCAGTTGATTACGGCAGTTATACTAAGAAAGTAAGTGCATGAGTTGTTTGATTTCAAGGAAAACATTCGATTTCGGGGGCCTTGTATCATAGCCTGTTTATCATTGACCTTTAGTGATCCTTCTAAGTATTCAAACGTGCATCAAGGCCATTCCAAGCACTCGATTTGCCACACTGTCTAGTCTTTTGCAAAAGTGTTCGAAAGAGTATCAAGGCCATTCCAAGCACTCGATTTGCACACACTGTTTAGACTTTTGCAAAAAACGTAGAGCCCTTGTTCTACTTAGACTAATACCCCATTCCAAGGTATATTAGCCTGTGTGCATCCATTTGATCAGTCATTCCCGAGCAATCAAATGGTGTTTGAGAGAGGTCAAACTCCTCAGATAAGCTTTGCCATTCCAAGCATCCACTTATCCGAGTATGTTTACGAACTTCCACGGAAGAGCTTTGCCATTCCAAGCATCCACTCAACCTTGGAAGTTCTGGCCTAATATATGGCACATAGAACAAGTTTTGAATACAGAGAAAAAACACTAAAGCAAAGTCTAAAACATTTTATGATACAAGTACACCCCTTCAACCGAATGAAGAGTTTAGCTACGAATATCCATAGAGGTGGATACCATAGCTAAATACTCGGGGGTTTTTGAAAGACAGTAAGTAAGGGGAATACTCAAGAACCAACAGGAGTATTCCCAATTCCTACTTGAATACTCAAGAACCAACAGGAGTATTCTCTAAAACTGTTATAATACTCAAGAACCAACAAGAGTATTATTTCAAAACCAAACTTACAAATTGCCAAACTTAGAGAGATAAGTGATTTATGATTTTTTGGGATGTTGATTACAAATGAGGAGGCATGGTATTTATAGGCTAAGGGAAGCCATGAGGAGCCAACACTTGTCACATGGAGGAAGGATGAGCTTTGAGATGATGACACATGGGGGGAGAGCTCTAGCCGCCGGCGGCTTTGGGAGGGGAGAGGGAGGAGACGCCAAGTGGAGGAAGGGGAGTGGAGGAGAGGAGTTGTGAGGGAGGAGCCGCCGGCTAGGTGGCAAGATGGGAGTGGTTTGTGTGGTTTTGTGAAGTTCTCACAAAACTATCGGTGTATTTCAGCTCCGCACTGACTTTGGTTGCTCTTCGGTTTGATTTGTTTTGAATGATTCCATGTCAGGATCTTTAGATTTCTTCAGTCAGCGTCTGATCGTGACCTTGGAATGACTCGTAACATCTTTTCTGCGTAAAATCCTCTCCTTAGCGTGTATTCTCTCTAAGCTCCAAAATACCCTGTAGATAAATATCGGAACTAACAATAATAAGTTAAATAGACAAACAGTCTAATTTAGTGGGTTTAACTGTGTTTTTGATTCGTATAATTATGGTCCATCAGATCACCCTACACTTTTAGTTGTTCGTCCCGAACAATACTATTAAAGGGCGGCACTAAGTAAGCTTTTAAAATATGAAAGTTAGACTGTGGGACTAGACTTATCCTAATTCATGCATTACTACTTATTACCAAATTAAACTGCGTAAATAAATAGAAGAAACTTGATACTTGTACCTCCGTGCTGAGATGCAAAGTATTTTGGATGTTTCGGGAGATAGCCCTTTTTAGGCTCCTGGACTGCAATCTCGGGACCGTCTCGTACTATATGGTTTTCTTGTAGCTTTCTCTAGCACGTGATTCGGTTCGGGTTTCAATGGTTTGATCTTTGATTTTCTTTCTTTTTGGCGAGGGACAGCTTTTTTTTGTAGTGAATCGGCCTTTGGCCTTGGATTTGACTTTTTGAGTACTTCACTTTTGTTCGGTTAAAACCTTCACACTTTTGGGCCCTTGGCCTCTTGATTTGCTTCTTCGAGCTTTTGCTTCTTTGTGACTTGCTAGTCCATTTTCTCAAGCCTTTTTGGGAGGTCCAATCATCGCCCGCGAGCATATGGAAATACCTCCCCGCTCCTCTCATCGTTGTCGTTTCGCGCGGGTCAAGATGAGGGTCGCTCATCTATTTTCTCGGCTACTTTGACTAGAGAGAGGACGGTCTGATTCCCGTCCTCGCCTTTTTTTCTTTTTGCATAAACACTGCATGGCGGAGATGACTTCAATCTTCACTGAAACCCGAAGTGCAGCCTCCACTGACTTCGAAAACCATATAGTTTGATTCGATCCTTCGATTGCTTGCCAAGCCCCTCTAGGGCATTTTCTATCAACTCCACATCCCTAGTTTATCTCAGCACAAAGGAACAAATGAGAAGTTACATTCTAAGTTTTTAAACAGTTGAATTTTCACAAGGTTGATGCATGAATTATGATCTATCTTTTTCACATTCTTAAGTTCATATTTTCAAAAAGATACTATTAAGAAAACAGCAAGCATGTTATTTAACTATATAAAAAGGTGGTTCTCACCCCACACTTTTGAACGAAGGCGTGCCTTAGTTCAAAAGTCATGCAAGCAGATATATACATGTGAGAATGACTTTAAACTAAATGACTGAAATTAAATGACAGAAAGTAAGATAGTGTCGGGTTACCTCCCGACCAGTGCACTTGTTTAACGTCGTTGGCTCGACCGTACCTCTTTCTTGGATCATAAGTAGGGATCCCATGGGTGCTTGAGGTCGAATTTCTTCTCGGCTGCCCTTTTGCTCCGAGAGGGTGAGGCCTCTTTGACCATAGCTGCTGGTCCAGTGAGTCGTGCTTGCTTGTTACTCCTTCCGGGTTTCCATTCCTTCGGCCCATGCCTTTGTCGCTTCTTCATGTTTGAATAGTTGGCACCTTTGCGAGTTTGGAAATTTGGTTTTGTGCCATTAAATGTAGGCGACATTGAGCACGCGCCTCTGCCAATCCTCTTCATTGTGGCAGTGATGGATGATTGTCTTGGAACGAGTGAGTTTTCACGCAGTTTTCCTTGGCTTGTGATGAGTGAGAGTTCCTTTGTCGGCTTTTTTGGCTCCTGCTCCTCCTCTAACTCCCCTTGCACCTCATCATTATTGATTATATGATCTTCGGTGGTGACAGATGCTTGTCGTCAGAGCAAATGTACAAATAAATTTATAAGTCCGCTACTCGCGACTTAACTACTGGGTAGCAAGTGGTAAGTAGGGGTCGAACCCAAGAGAGTCAGTGTGGATTAGTTGTTCTTTAATGAAGCTTATGCAGAAATTAAATACGATTGGGGTTGGGTTTGAGTGTGTTTTGAGAACTGAAAGTAAATTACAGCAGTTGATAATAGACTATAAGGAAATGATTTGGTTTTAGGGGCCTTGTATCATATTTGCTTATCATCGACCGCTAATGATCATACCAAGTGTTCGAAGATGAATCGAGGCTATTCCTAGCACAAGACTTGCAACATCGCGTAGAACACTTGAAATGATCATGCTAAATGTTCAAAGATGAATCGAGGTTATTCCTAGCACAAGACTTGCAACATCGTTTAAAACACTTGTTCTATTTAGACTAATTCCTCCTTTCGAAGTATCTTAGCCTTATGTGCATCCATTTGAATTCTTTGGTCCAGTTTCCAAATGGTTTTTAAGATAAGCCGAACTCCTCGGATAAGCTTGCCCATTTGGTCCCCTTGGTCCGGTTACAAATGGTCCACTTACCCGAGTATGATCACGAACCCCCACGGAAGAGCTTTGCCCGTTAAAGCGTCCACTCAACCTTGGAGATTCTGACTTGATATATGGCACATAGAACAAGTTTTGAACATAAAGGTGTACTAAGAGTAAGATCTAAAACATTTATAATACAAGTACACCCCTGCGACCGAGTACAAGCTTTTAGCTACTAGTATTCATGTTAAGGAATACAAGCAAACTAATGCCTTGCACAAGGGTACCGAATAATAAAATAACTTTACAGTAAAAACAAATAATACTGAAAGTAAATTTATACCTTACAATAAGCGGAGGAGAGGAGCTCCTAGGCAAGATCCACGCAAGAGAGTAGCTCCACAATGAAGAACAAAATATTTATTGAAAGTGAAGAGAAGAGGGTTAAGCCCTCTATCTCTCTAAAACATTTGTGAAGTGTGTATGGATGATACAAATGAGGAGGGGAGGAGCTCCTTTTATAGCCAAAGGGAGGAGGAATGGAGGGTGGAGATGGTGGCATGTGGTGTTGCATCCAAGGGAGGAGGAGATGGGGAGGAGCTTGTGGAGGAGAAGGCCACCACTTGTCACATGGAGGGAGGATGAGCTTTGAGATGATGACACATGGGGGAGGAGCTCTAGCCGCCGGCGGCTTTGGGAGGAGGGAGGAGGAGCCGCCAAGTGGAGGAGGGGGAGTGGAGGAGAGGAGTTGTGAGGGAGGAGCCGCCCATGTGAGGAGGATGCTCCTCCCTTTCTAGCCGCCCATGTGAGGAGGTTTTGTGAGTTTTGTGAAGTTTTCACAAAACTATCGGTCCATTCCTACCCCGGACTGACTTTGGTTGCTCTTCGGTTTGATTTGTTTTGAATGATTCCATGTCAGGATCTTTAGATTTCTTCAGTCAGCGTCTGATCGTGACCTTGGAATGACTCGTAACATCTTTTCTGCGTAAAATCCTCTCCTTAGCGTGTTTTCTCTCTAAGCGCCAAAATACCCTGTAGAAATATATCTGGACTAACAAGCAAAAGTTAAATAGACCAACAGTCTAATTTGGTGGGTTTTACGGTGTTTATGATTCGTATAATTTGGGTCCATCAGGTGGCTATGATCGGCATGAAACACGAAGGGTTAAGTTGAGGCACTTCGACCATGAGGACTGGGTCTGTTCCAGGTGCTCCGACAGTGAGGAACAGGTCTTTCTCGGACAGTTCGGCAATGAGGTCCGGGACTTCTGTAGGCTCGGCAGTTAGGACTGTGATTTCCTCGGATGGATTGGTGATAAGGACCGGGCCTGATTTGGCTGGTTCTTCTTCGGTCATTCGCTGGTCCGCATCCTCAGTCGGTTCTTCGGGTTCAGCCGCCCTTTCTATTGCCCATGATTCAGTTTCGGCCGTGAATTGGTGCATCGCGGCACTCAATTGCTGCATGTTTGCGGCCAATTGTTGGGTGCTAGCTGCCAGCTCCTTTTCTGCCTCCCATAATTCAGTTTTGGCCCTGATTTGGTCTATTGTGTTGGCCAACTGCTGGTTGCTAGATGCCAGCTCCGTCATACCGTCCTCGAGTGGCTCGGCCTGATCTTGTCTTGGTCTTGACCTTGCGGCCAAATCATTTATTAATTTCCAAAGCTCATCCGTGTCCAAGTTACTCACCGAGCCTCCCTCTGTAGCATCATTTAGCCACTTCCACTCATGTGGCAACATCCCACAGAGAAATTTTATTTGAAGATCGAAGTTGGTGAATCCATGGTGCGGGCAGCTCGTCACAATGGAATCGAAGTACCATAAGTACTCGTCCAATGTTTCGTCCCGGGATTGCTTTATGTTGTTGATCTTCTCGCGGATTTCAAGTTCAAAGGATGGTGGGGAAAACTCCTCATTGTTCCAAGGTTCCATTCCGTAGTAGTACGACGACATGGTTGCGTAGAAGTGATTTCGAGAATTGAGAGAGAGAGAGAGAAAAGAAAAGAACAACTAATCAGTTAGCTAACTCCCCGGCAACGGCGCCAATTTGACAGATGCTTGTCGTCAAAGCAAATGTACAAATAAATTTATAGTCCGCTACTCGCGACTTCACTACTGGGTAGCAAGTGGTAAGTAGGGGTCGAACCCAAAGGAATTAGGGGGATAGTTGTTCTTTGAGGTGATTTGTACAGCAAGGGAGCGTGTTTTAGGTTGGTTGAGGTTTTAGAGCTAGTAACTACGTCACTTTTTGGTTGGTTTTGGTTTTTTTGTGCGAAAAGTAAATGATTGAAAATAAAAGTAGGAGACTTACAGCGGGTGATGCGTGATTGGCAAGTCCTCCGAAAGGTGAGCAGTTGATTACGGCAGTTATACTAAGAAAGTAAGTGCATGAGTTGTTTGATTTCAAGGAAAACATTCGATTTCGGGGGCCTTGTATCATAGCCTGTTTATCATTGACCTTTAGTGATCCTTCTAAGTATTCAAACGTGCATCAAGGCCATTCCAAGCACTCGATTTGCCACACTGTCTAGTCTTTTGCAAAAGTGTTCGAAAGAGTATCAAGGCCATTCCAAGCACTCGATTTGCACACACTGTTTAGACTTTTGCAAAAAACGTAGAGCCCTTGTTCTACTTAGACTAATACCCTATTCCAAGGTATATTAGCCTGTGTGCATCCATTTGATCAGTCATTCCCGAGCAATCAAATGGTGTTTGAGAGAGGTCAAACTCCTCAGATAAGCTTTGCCATTCCAAGCATCCACTTATCCGAGTATGTTTACGAACTTCCACGGAAGAGCTTTGCCATTCCAAGCATCCACTCAACCTTGGAAGTTCTGGCCTAATATATGGCACATAGAACAAGTTTTGAATACAGAGAAAAAACACTAAAGCAAAGTCTAAAACATTTTATGATACAAGTACACCCCTTCAACCGAATGAAGAGTTTAGCTACGAATATCCATAGAGGTGGATACCATAGCTAAATACTCGGGGGTTTTTGAAAGACAGTAAGTAAGGGGAATACTCAAGAACCAACAGGAGTATTCCCAATTCCTACTTGAATACTCAAGAACCAACAGGAGTATTCTCTAAAACTGTTATAATACTCAAGAACTAACAAGAGTATTATTTCAAAACCAAACTTACAAATTGCCAAACTTAGAGAGATAAGTGATTTATGATTTTTTGGGATGTTGATTACAAATGAGAAGGCATGGTATTTATAGGCTAAGGGAAGCCATGAGGAGCCAACACTTGTCACATGGAGGAAGGATGAGCTTTGAGATGATGACACATGGGGGGAGAGCTCTAGCCGCCGGCGGCTTTGGGAGGGGAGAGGGAGGAGACGCCAAGTGGAGGAAGGGGAGTGGAGGAGAGGAGTTGTGAGGGAGGAGCCGCCAGCTAGGTGGCAAGATGGGAGTGGTTTGTGTGGTTTTGTGAAGTTCTCACAAAACTATTGGTGTATTTCAGCTCCGGACTGACTTTTGTTGCTCTTCGGTTTGATTTGTTTTGAATGATTCCATGTCAGGATCTTTAGATTTCTTCAGCCAGCGTCTGATCGTGACCTTGGAATGACTCGTAACATCTTTTCTGCGTAAAATCCTCTCCTTAGCGTGTATTCTCTCTAAGCTCCAAAATACCCTGTAGATAAATATCGGAACTAACAAGCAAAAGTTAAATAGACAAACAGTCTAATTTCGTGGGTTTAACTGTGTTTTTGATTCGTATAATTATGGTCCATCAACCGCTTAAAAACACCACTTGGTTGATCGGAAATGATTGATCAGGTGGATGCACATAAGGCTAAGATACTTCGAAAGGAGGAATTAGCCTAAATAGAACAAGTGTTCTATGTCTTGAAAAGGACTAGACGGTGTGGCAAGTCGAGTGCTAGAAATAGCCTTGATACATTTTAAACACGTAGTATGATCATTAGAGGTGCATGATAAACAGATTTATGATACAAGGCCCCTAAAACCAAATCCTTTCCTTTAATTAAAACATCATCTGTCACTTTACTTTCAGTCTCACTATCAACTGCTTATTTTCAGTCATTTACTTTCAGTACTTTAATTTCCGCACATTTACTTTCAGTAATTTACTTTCTGTCGCTTATTACAGACCCTTTCAATATCAGTCCATACCAAAAGTATGTTGATTAGTCGATATTGAACTTGACTGTTCCAGCACTTTACTTTTCAGTATTTACTTTCAGTCCTGTATTTACTTTCTTTACTGTAAGTCATTTACTTTTCAGTACTAAAATCACAACCAACCCCCAACTGTCTTATTTAATTTTCCATTCTCGAAAGAACAACTATCCACTAATTCCCTTGGGTTCGACCCCTACTTACCGCTTTACTACCCAATAGTGAAGTCACGAGTAGCGGACTTATAAATTTATTTTGCACATTGCCTCACGACAAGGCTCTGTCAAATAACAAACAATTCCATACCAAGATAAATCTCAGTTTATATTCTATCGTTATTTATCTAAATTTATTTCACTACAAATTTTGGTTAAAATATGCGATAACTCTAATTTATCCTAGAGTTATGGTAGAGTTGTCGTAAAATTGGTTGTACGATAACTATACGATACCCATTCATTGTTATCGTAAAATTGATTAATTCGATAACTCTGCGATAACTTTTTGCGACAACTCTACGATAACATGTATAGTGTTATCGCAGAGTTATGATAAAGTTATCGTACAAGTTGTGCGATAACTTTACCATAACTTTTTGATAACTAAAAAAATTATATATGCTTACAAATTATATTTATTTCATTTACTTTTTAAATAATTAAATTAAATTATAAAAATTAAACTAAATTAAATGCCGAAATATTTGTATTTCATTACACAAAAATAAATTGTTTTTCACTTCACAAAATATAAACCATTCGGATTTCATACAACCGAAAATACCGTAAAATGTTGAATACAAAATGAGAAAACGTCAAATCTAAAACTAAGCGGGAGGTCTTCGCCTTCTTCTTCTTCATCCCGACGAGTCATCTGATAACAACTACCCATCTCACAGCCTCTGCTAAAATGTCAACTCTGTATCGTCTTCTTCTATAGCTTCATCAACAACGAAGGCTTGAACAGGTTCACCTCTATGCATATATAGGTGGATGAGGGACAACATTTTCTTTATCATTGTCCTCTTCATCTGAATACCTACAATAGTATTTGAAAATAAAATTTGTTTTCCATTATAGGGACTCTGTGTTCGAAACAATCGAGCATTAAAATGTTTATTTAAACACTGAACTGAATATCACCTATACACCAAAATATATACGACCAGTAGTTAAATGTATGGTACTTGTTATGGCTATGTATCATTTTGTATGCACGATAAATTAAGGGTAGAAAACATTGTTTGTTATAGATAGGCTAACCATCATTTTTCTGTTGTGTTTAGCAGTGGTTTCATTAACTGTCAAGCAAAGAGAGTCAGAATAAGCTGTAACTTGCAATACACATATATCAACAAATGAAATATTCATACCTCATGAATTTTTTTCTTCCACAAACGCAATTTTGACCTCTGTGTGGTACATGATAAACTCCATAGCACCAGCTCCCACATCATATAAAATGAACAATGCCAGGATGAAGACATGCAAATAACCAATCTCGGAATGCAGACAAACATGAACAATGCAGGTCACAAATGACTAAAATAAATATCATGCCTAAGGTATAATAAAGTCGAACACAGTACATTCCATAAGCATTGCCTACTTGCAGGGTAAACAGGTAGCATTGAATGAGATATTGTAAGGCCTTTCACGTAGGCCAAGCTACTTGTTCGAAATTAAGAATCAACCTTGCTTCAAAAATTAGAATAACAATGATTAAAGCTTCAAGAATATAGTGAGGGATTCAATGAAAAAGAAAGCAAAAAAAAGATAATCTGCATCTTCCAGTTTCTAGCTTTTTAGGGGTCTAAGTATCACTTGAAAAATGTTCCAAAGCACACAGTTATTATATAATGACTAAATTGCACGAAACCAACTTTTTTGCAAGTGAACGTATTGAGTCCCCTGCGAACAATAATATCCCAATTTCTCTAATCTAAATACTTGCACTTTCAACCTGCATCTGTTACTATCGAATGTTTATAGTAGTAAAAATTACACTTTCAACCTTCATCTGTTTATATCGAATGTCTATAAAAGTAGAAGTTCCAAATGCATGGTTGCAAATTAAATCATTGAATAAACAGATGATGTATGCAGCATGCTCTAAAAATGAGCCTTAAAAGAAAAGCATAAGAAGTGAAGTCCAAACAGAGAACATTTTCTATAGCCACACAAAAATATGCCATGAATTCGAAGCCGGTTGATTGGGTTCTAGCAGTCTTTTAAGTGGACAACTATGGAGAAATCAAATTAAAGTCTGAAAATCACCTGAACAACAAGCAACACTTTCCTCACTTCAACTACATTGCCTTTCCCGTTTCTAACCGTCCATTTGCTAATCTCCATAATCAAAATACATGATATTTAAATTCAATTTTCGGTCACAATAAAGCAATCTCACAATCTTCATAGCCAAAATAGCTGAGAAATAAGGAGCCCAAACATACTCTCTACATCCACCCACAACAATAATCTTCCATACTCAATTCAAAATCCCCATTGATCCACATTTAAAAATACCAACAAAACCAAGTATCAAAAACTGTAAAATCAATTCCATCGAATCAATCTAACTCCTAATCAAGATCATAAAAGAGGTAGCGTTTTGGATTAAACCAAGAAGGGTTTGTCGCGAGCTCTCCGCTTCTGTGAACCATAGATTCATCCTCCGAATCAGACACCGGGACGCCGACGGAAGCCTCGACAGCTTGGGAAGGCTTGCTTGCTGTCTCCTCCAATCAGGTGGACGGTTTCGTCGAAGACAAGACTCCCTCTTCAACCATTATTTTAATTTACGCTTCCGCCTTCGGTTAAATTAATTCCTTCCAACGTCAATTTCGAACTAAAAATACTCACTCCCGTTCGACGCCGCGGGATGCTTGAAATTAGAAACAGAGAGGACTCAGAAAGTGGTCGGAATGCGAGGAGGAGATGGCCGGAAAAGGAGGGTAGGAGGTGCAGGCGGCTACGACCGCGAATGGGGTCAGGATGTGAGGAGGAGCTGCGGGTGACGACAATTTAGGTCTGGGGCTTCATTTGTTGGTTTGTTGGAGAAGGAAGGAAACTTAGGTTTTGAGGCTTTCAGATTTTATTAAATTATTAAATTTATTATGTCCTACGATAGGTGTGTGATAAAACAAGATGTTATCGTACAGTTATTATCGCACATTCTGCCTTCAGTTATCGCACAAATAATTATAAAAGAAAAATTATCGTATAATTATGGTAAAGTTATAGCATACGGTGTGTACAATTTTTATGGTATAAATATCCCGAAACTTGCAAACGTGCAGTCGGCCGAATCGTGGCTTGGTGTGTTGTCGGGCTGATGAATCATCGAAGGAGTAATGCTCGAGTTCCTCAGTAAAATCATATTGATTCAATAAACTATCAGGTATGTGTTAGATTATTTTATATGATCTAATATTATGATCATAATGTAAATATAAAGTGAGGTGTATACTGTTTGAAAGATGGTGAATTCATTCAAAAAGTGGACTATACAAGACATGACACAGACTCGACAAAGGGCAGCCCAACAGCTACGAGCCCTTGCAACAAGCTAGAGCGACTGACGGAGACCACTGCACTGTCGTTAAGGTGCAGTGTTCTCTGTACAAATAAATTTATATTTTCCGCTACTCGCGACTACACTACTGGGTAGTAAGTGGTAAGTAGGGGTCGAACCCAAGGGAATTAGGGGGATACGTTGTTCTTTAAGTTGGATAATTTTGGGATTGGTTGTTTGGTTTTAAAGCTACCATCTAAGTGATTGATTGGGTGGTTGGTTGGTTTTAGTACTGGTAAGTAACTGGTAATTATTACAATTAAAAGAAAACGTTCGGTTTCAGGGGCCTTGTATTATATCTTGTTTATCATCGACTCTTAGTGAATCTTCTAAGTATTCAAACGTGCATCAAGGCCATTCCAAGCACTCGATTTGCCACACTGTCTAGTCTTTTGCAAAAGTGTTCGATAGTGTATCAAGGCCATTCCAAGCACTCGATTTGCACACACCGTCTAGACTTTTGCAGAAAACGTAAAGCCCTTGTTCTATTTAGACTAATACCCCATTCCAAGGTATACTAGCCTGTGTGCATCCATTTGATCAGTCATTCCCGATCAATCAAATGGTGTTTTAGAGAGGTCAAACTCCTCAGATAAGCTTTGCCATTCCAAGCATCCACTTATCCGAGTATGTTTACGAACTTCCACGGAAGAGCTTTGCCATTCCAAGCATCCACTCAACCATGGAAGTTCTGGCCTAATATATGGCACATAGAACAAGTTTTGAATACATAGAATAAATACTAAAATAGTCTAAAACATTTTATAATACAAGTCCACCCCTTCTACCGAACGACTAGTTTAGCTACTATTTATCGCGCTAAACATTATAACTAAGGAATTGGAAATTAAAGACAGTAAATAAATATTAAAATACTTACTACCGTTGAAGCGCCAAGGGAGCAATCTTTATTTCCAAAGCCAAACTTACAATTTTAGAGAGATAAGTGATTTTTGGATGAGAATGGGATGTTACAAATGAGAAGGGGATGCATGGTATTTATAGCCATAAGGGGAGGAGATGGGTGGTGGAGATGGTGGCAAGTGTCTTTGATCCAAGGGAGGAGGAGGAGGAGCAAGGAGAAGCTGCCACATGGGGGAGGAGAAAGCCACCGGTCACATGGAGGAGGAGCCGCCGGTAGCAGGTGGTGGAATGGGGAGGAGCTCCTCCCTTGGCCACCTCCAAGCATGGTGGCCGGTCATCTTGTCCAAGGGTGCATTTTGATAGTTGATTTGGAATGACCAAGTGATTCTAAGACTAATGGTCGAGCCAGATTTTCCAAATTCCATGGTTTGGTCGAGCAACTTGGTCTTGGTGCCTATGCGCGAGGCTTTTACTTGGAATTGGGCCAATCTGCTAATCTGCTCGGGCGTTTCGTCTGGGAAGCGAGATTGTCCGACTTGGTGGGCATTCCAAACATCGTGGTCGAGCCAGAATCTCCAGATGCATCGGTCGGGTCGAGCGACTTGGTTTGGGTGCCTAAGCGCGCCGGGCCTTTGCCTTGGAATTGATCTAACTGCCAATCTGCTCGAGCATTCGCCTTGGAGTCTCGACAACTTCCACCTTATTTTCCATTTGGAACATTTTGGTCGAGGTGGAATTGTCAGATGAGGTGGTTTGCTCGAGCGACTTGAATTGAGTGCTTGGTTAGCTCGGCGGAGAGCCTGGAACTGCCTCAACCGGTCGGGTGGTTTCTGCGGCATTTTCTCACCCGGTCGGTTGAGTCTTCAATGCAAATTCCTCTTTGACTTGATTTGTTTGGAGTGATTCCATGTCAGGATCCTTGAGATTTCTTCAGTCAGCGTCTGATCTTGACCTTGGAATAACTCTAAACATCTTTTCAGCGTAAAATCCTCTCCTTAGCGTGTTTTCTCTCTAAGCGCCAAAATACCCTGTAGAAATATATCGGTACTAACAAGCAAAAGTTAAATAGACCAACAGTCTAATTAAGGGGGTTTTACGGTGTTTATGATTCGTATAATTTGGGTCCATCAGCGACTAAACAATCAAAACTAAGAAAGCCTGGATAAAACAACGATGCACACCAGAGCAAAAACAAAAACAATTTCCAAGGGTAAACAAGGCATCAAACACCTACACTACTACTGTTAAAACGTTTGCACTGAACCAATTGTACATAGAACTCCCTGTCTTACTATTTCTGATCAATTCTAGCTTTAATCTAAGCATGTTCCAAATATTTATCTTGATTTGCTCTGCTGTGGTAATATCTTCAAGGAAAATCCTTTTGTTTATAGCCCTCCATGATTCATAGATAGCGGCATTAATAATGAGACACACAAGGTTCTTTTCAGCTTTGCACCTCCAAACTCGCTTCTTAGTCCAATCAAGCATTTCTTCCCAAGAAAACCACTGAGCTTGAATATCAATGAGATCCAAATAGAGGTATAAAGGCTTCAGGACTCTGGAATTGAAGAATAGGTGTTCACTGCTCTCCTCTTCCAATAGACACCAACAATACTCCACAGCTTCGCCGAGTACCCTTCATAAATTATCCTTCGTGGGTAGCCTCTTTCGAATAGCAAGCCAATCACAAAAACTGTGGTTAGGAAGAGATAATTTGTTCCAGATTAGATTTGTCCACTCAGAAATCATTCCTTGCTGCCTCAGAAGTGTATAAGAACCTCTAGTTGTAAAGGTGTCTATATTCGCTCGCCACTGCAGAGTCTGATTTTCTGAAACAAAAACACAAGCTCTTACCGCATCCCTCAGTCGTAAAGTTCTCTTGAGGACTCATGAATGGTACACCTTCTCCTCAATCTGCCATATATTCCGATTCTTGAAATAGTAATTGTTCATCCATTTAATTCATATAGAATCATTTTTCAGCAAAATGTTACATATCATACCCATCGAAAGCGCTTTGTTAAATTCCCAAAGCTTCTTTATCCCTAACCAGTAACCCCCTTTCTTCTTTAAGGTAACACACCTCTTTCTAAGCCACTAAACTCCTCCTTCCCAAGCTTGAGCCCGACCACAAATAATTTCTATAAATAGCAGTAATATTTTTCAATACTTCCTTGGGAAAAATAATCACTCTCATCCAATAAGTGGAGATAACAGATAATACATGTTTCACTAAGACCAGTCTGCCTACATAAGATAAGAATTTAACTGACCAAGACTTGATCTTACTGGTAATTTAATCAATAACTGAGTTGAAAGCTGCACTCTTCAAACTGGACCCATCTAAGGGGACTCCTAGGTACATGAAAGGGAGCTGTCCTTGCTGGACCCCAACTGCTCTAGGCATCTAGTCTCTTAAGCCTCTGTACATCCACCAAAATAAATGTGGGACTTCTCCTCACTCACCTTTAAGCCTGACCATTTATAGAAAGTCCTTAGAGCGTCTTTGATCTTGGCAAGGGATTCCAGATTTGCTTTAGAAAATATTATTACATCATCTGCAAACATCAAGTGTGTGAGACTAATTCTAGAACACTTAGGGTGGAATTTGAAACCATCTGAGCCTCGAAGCCTCCCTAGAATTCTGCTGAGAATCTCCATAACCATTGTGAAGAGATACGGAGATATGGGGTCTCCTTGGCGCAACCCCCTATTACTAACAAAATAACCCTCCATCCCACCATTTATCATCACTGAGAACTTAGTTGTAGTCACACAAGCTCTAATCCAATTCACAAACTGCAACGGGAAATCAAATAGTTCCATGATATTCTATAGAAAATCCCAATTCACCATATCATAGGCTTTGCTTATATCAATATTTAACATACACCTTTTACTCACTTTGCTTCTCTTATAATGACACAGTAACTCTTGAACCAGACTAACATTGTTTGATATGTTCCTACCTTCGACAAAGGCTGGCTGAGCATGATCAGTCAAGTAGCTTAAAATTGGCTTCAATCTATGAGCTAGCAACGCTGAAATAATCTTGTATATAACATTGCAACCACTACTAGGGCGAAAGTCCCTTGGATTGCTAGCATTTTCAACTTTACGTATTAAAGCAAGGTATGTCGAATTAATACCTGTCGGCATAATGCCTGACCAGAGAAAGCTCCTGATGCAGCACACCAAATCTGGGCCAGTGACTCCCCAGGAGGCCTTAAAAAACTCAGAATTGAACCCGTCAGGCCCCGCTGCTTTACACAAAGGAAGCTTATTAATCACTTCTGTGACTTCGTTCATAGAAACATCCCGAACAAGATTAGTACAGTCTTTTACTCTGACTTTCAGACCTGAATCAAACAAACCTTGATCAATAGGAGCTCTATCAAACTGCCCATGGAAGATATCTTTGAAAACGATACAAACTGTTCTTTAATCTCTCCCTGATCAAAAGAAAACTGCCCATCACTTGTCTTAACACATCTGATAGAATTTCTATAACGACGACCTTTAATGATAGAGTGAAAATATTTTGAGTTAAGATCCCCCTCCTTCGCCCAATTTAATCTCACCTTCTGACAGTTAAAAATATGTTGATACTTCAATATCTTTCGGAAATTCAGCAGCTCCTCTGCTTCACTCTTGCGAAGAGAAACATCATCTGGATTCAAACTAATTTTCTTTGGGCCTCCAGTAAACAGAGTCCTCTCTGCTCTACTCTCACCTGCATATCTCCCTTGAACTCTCTTAAATCTTCTTTTAAGTCTCTTTTAAAAGCCTGTAGGCTGTTCTGGAATAAAAAGAGATTCCAATTACCCCTGCTCCACTTTTGAGATAAGCACCTTTTAAATTCTTCCGTTTTTGTCCAAAAAGACTGAGATTGAAACCATTTCTTCACCTAGGGCCTGCTAACTAGGATAGATATGGCAGGGCAATGGTCTAAAATCCCCGGGCTAGGAAAGATCCCTTGAATGTTAGGAAAGACATGTTGTAGCTCCTCGTTACCCAAAATCCTATCTAACTTACACCAGATGCGCCTCCCTGCTTCATGATGATCCGACCAGGTGAGAAAATTGCCACTATATGGAATATCAGCACCCTTAAATGGTCACACACCTGAGCCAACTCTCGAATATTAGAATCTCTAACCTTAGCGCCATTCAATTTTTCAAAATCAGCCTTAATGCAATTGAAATCCCCACTCCATAACCAAGAACCGTTCACCTTAGACATAGCATCAATCATACACTCCCACAATGGAGCACGCTCAAACCGAGAATTAAACGCATACACAAATCCGACCATGATCTTTTTTCCAGCCCACTCAACTTCACAAATAATAGTTTGTTCACAAGCAAACCAGATGTTGACCCTAAACGAGTCAGGATTCCATAAAAGCATCATTCTATTCTTACTCTTTTGATCCTCCCCAAAAACTTGGAACTTTTAGTGATGATGTGAGTGCAAAATAAGTTCGATAAGGCATCTTACAAATGGTTTTACTTCCCTCAAATACCTAGTTTAATGTCTTGGCGAGACTAGCAAAGTACCCCATGGATTCGCTTGGGAGAAGTCATTTGCTCGAATAACTTCTCGCGGAGCCATTGGTGTTTAAGGCGTCAAGCCACCTTCAAATCCCATTGAAATTTTCTTCCATCAAGTCTACAATGGACTTCTCGATGGAAGTTCAACCCCTTCAAATGTTTTGTTCCCCTTAGGTGGAGGGATTGTAGGAGCTCCTTGCTAATGGTCTCAACAAGTATGGTAGGAAACTCCAAAATTTGTCTCGAGATGGCGTGATGAAGAACGGGTCTTCAAAACTCGTCTCGAGCTTGATGGGCACACCAGCCTTAAGTTTCTCAATAACTTCCTTGGGTGCCAAATTCTCTAACTCCTTCTCAAAACTTGCATTCTCTTGTATGCGAGGTTGCTCTCTTGTAGCGTCCATGTAAACGTCAACAAAGTCTTTGTACACTTGAAATCCCCGTGGTTGCTCATCCTCTGTTTCTTTTTTAACGGCATATTCACACTCATATGTGGCAGAAAGGGGGAGGTCTTCTTCATGCGAAAAACATATTTCTTCTATGCACGAGTCATCATTGCTGAAGAATTCCTCGTTGGAGATCCAAGGCGTTGATGAAAAGGTGAATTCGTGTGTGTTCTCAACCGAATGATCTTGAAACGTGCTAGTAGTGAAGGGTGGTGCATTTTCGTACTCCAACTCACCATCGGTGCAAGATTCATCATTCCACACCTCGTTGTAAGCTTGCGAGACAACTCTCAAGAACTCATCCTCCATTGCTTGATCCCAATTTTGCTTCGAGGCACTAGGTTCAAGGACTTCTTCTTTGGAAACCTCTTCTTCATCGTCCAAGTTTGCATTTTCGATTGCTTGTAGAGCCAATTTCCTTTCTAACTCTTGGTTGTGGGCAGCGAGTTCATCTAAACGTATGTTCAAAGCTTGGAAATTTTGTAGCATGTTCTGATTGTCTTTGGCAACCTTGTTTTGGTAAGCTTGAAGCATGGCTTCCATGTCGAAGAGTCCACCATTAGGTTGAGGAATTGGAGGATATTGGTGGTAGGAGTCTTCTTCGAATGAACACCAGCTATCATCCCAATTTGGAGAGTAGGAATGTGTTGGATAGCCATGATCTTCCCAATAAACATTTTGTTGCTCCTCCTCTTGGATATGTTCTCCATAGTACGAGACTTGTTGGTTGTATGAATACATCTTCACAAAACAAAAAGAACAAAATTTAGTAAAGGATATAAGTAGAGAATATACAAAAGAAAGAAGAAAATATTTGCAAGACTAGTCGAAATATCCACACAACCTAGGCTAATAACAAGTTAATGCGTTGCTCCCCGACAACGGCGCCATTTTGACGTGTGGTATTTTGTATGTCAAAAATAAATTATAAGCCGGTAAGAACCGGATCGTCCAAGGGAGCAAGTTTAAACTTATGCACTATGTAAGGTTGAGCTTCAATTTATCCTAGTCGGAATCGAGTGTTTTGTTTTAGTTTTAAAAGCTAATCAATCTAACAATGCAAGAAAGTAAGATAAGGTTTCACTTACACAACCTTAGAATCGAGTTTATTAACTAGCATCCAAGGATTTGCTTATATTGATTGGAAAATAGCCGCACACTCCAAGTATGAACCTCACCCTTTCGGCGCTATTGGTTTATATTGGAAATTTACCTTAAACTATGAACCTCACCCTTCCGGTGGTATTGGTTCAAATCAAGAAACTTGCTGATGTTTAGCAACTCTCGTCGCATAAATATGGGGAGTCCTTGTCGTAGAACGAGCCTTTCCCGTTACAAACTTGGGCTACTCTCATGGTTACCAAGTTCGTAACATGTATTTTACTTAATTGTCGGACGTTTAGCCTCACCCTTTCGGCGCTATTGGCTTAACATCTCAAAGCAATTCGCTTAGGCATTTTCTCAAACACCTAGTATGCATCGCTGGGTTTAGGCGCTAAGTAAAACACAAATCATGTAAAACAATCCAAATCATGCAACGATTAATATATTAAACGATTCATAGTCGAATAAGATTAGTAGGACCCCAAAATATGGGTCACTACTCACAATCCATCGTCATGGAAATACAACTCATGTTTTGTTCGAAACAAAGATTACAAGAGAAAAAGGAATTACTACACCCTTTGAATTGATGTAGATAATCCCTTCAAATCTTCGATCCGATCAAAATCCTTGCGTTTTCGAGTCCCCTTCTCTCTTTTCCGTTGTCTCCAAGTGCGAAGGTGTATGTGCGTGAGTCGAGTATTCTGGTGATGATGTATGGCGGCTGAAAACGCTTTTCTTTCGTTTATTTAAAATCTGTCTTTTCGCATTTTTCCGAAACTTGGCCAAAATTGTGTTTTTTTTCCTGTGTCAGTAGTATCACCTGTATCACATAAAATGTGACACGAGAAAAACCAGAGAGCTGATTTTTTTTCTGGCAAGTATCACCCGTGTCACTTAAATAGGCGACACATGCGATACAAGTGAATAGTGATATAGACCTTTTGGCTCCAATATTTGGCCCCTTTAACCACTTAATATGCTCTTGGTCCAAACTCCAAAGACCTTCATCGCAGCTTTCCAACAAGCCACAGATCAGTGCATTTGGACACCGTATGAGCTCTAGGCATGCGCGGCAAGTAGGGGTGTCAATCCTCCTATTTCTGCACTGTTTTTGCCAAAATTCCCAAAAACACTTTATTTCGCCATGGATTCTTTTTGTCACCTAAAAACACCAAAACACAGAGTGAGAGCTTATAAGAATAAGGAAAATGATCGATAATCGTCTAAATGTGAAGCATAAATATAGTCAAGATTTATGCTCATCACCCAACCTTAGAATCGAGTTTTTAACTAGCATGCAAGGATTTGCTTATATTGATTGGAAATAGCCGCACAATCCAAGTAAGAACCTCACACTTTCGGCGCTATTGGTTCCAATTGGAATTGTACCTTAAACTACGAACCTCACCCTTTCCACGCTATTGGTTCGAATCAAGTAACTCGCTGATGTTTACCAACTCCCGTTGCGTAAACATGGGGAGTCCTTATCATAAAACTAGCATTTCCCGTTACAAACTTGGGCTACTCTCGTAGTCACCAAGTTCGTAACGTGTATTTTACTTAATAGTCGGACATTTAGCCTCACCCTTTCGGCGCTATTGGCTTAACGTCTGAAAGCAATACACTTAGGTATTTTCTCAAACACCTAGTATGCATCGCTGGGTTTAGGCGCTAAGTAAAATACAAATCATGTAATACAATCTAAATCATGCAACGATTAATATAATAAACGATTCATAGTCGAATAAGATTCATAGGACCCCAAAATATGGGTCACTACTCACTATCTATCGTCATTGAAATACAAGTCATGTTTTGTTCGAAACAAAAATTACAAGAGAAAAAGGAATTACTACACCCTTTGAATTGATGTCGATAATCCCTTCAAATCTTCGATCCGATCAAAATCCTTGCATTTTTTATTCCCTTTCTCTCCTTTTTGTCTCCTCCAAGTGCGTAGGTGTAAATATGTGTGTAATTGGTTCAGAAAAAAATGATGTGCGGTTGCTTCTTCTTTTTTCCTCTTTTTGTTATTTTTGGGCTTTTTGCAAAAACTAATTTTTGGCCCATTCAGCTTGTGTCACTTGTGTCGCTTATTCAGACACTTTGACACAGAGCACTTTTTGCATGCTCTCTGGAATCTGCCATATCACTTGTGTCAACTATTTTGCTGACACAAGCGCAGAGTGAGATGGCCACTTGAGCTCGCATTTTGACATCCTTAACAACTGAATCTGCTCTAGGTGCCAACTACCAAGTAGTAGCTCTTGTTCTAGCATTCCAACAGACCAAAGATCAATGAATTCGGACACCGTAAAAGGCTCTAGGCGTGCGCGACAAGTAGAGATTTTAATTCTCCTATTTTTGCACTGTTTTTGCCCAAATTCCCACAAAACTCTTTTTTCACCTTGGATTAGTTTTTCACCTAAAAAGCATCAAAAAAAAGTGAGAGCTCATATAAATAAGGTGAATGATCGAAATCGACTAAATGTGGAGCATAAATATAGTACAAATTTATGCTCATCACCGCCGCTCCTACTCACTTCACAGCCCGCTTAGGCTTGTGGACCCTCGCCGGTTTTCGACAGCTGGGAGAACGAAGCTTCATCGAAGCTTTGCTGGTGGCATTGGCGACTTCGACGAGCGACTTTTTTTGGGTGGCATGGCAAAGAGATCGATCGAGCGGAACGGCTCATGTGTGAGAATGAGATGTCGCGGGAGTAACCCTAAGTGAAGAAGAGATGTCGTTTTTGCCTCGTCCACGTGTTTATGTTTTGGAAACGTGATTCGATATGATTCGATTAGTCCTTAGGCGACTAACCATTAATACCAGACGTGTAAGGAGCATAATTATAATCAAAAAGTTCATTTCCCTCTTTGGAATTTAATTTGTCCCGCCCAGAGTTTGCATTTCCTCCCTAAAAATTGGTACACCTTACGTAACTGATACACATAAAGTCAGACGCGTAAGATAACGAAGTGTTGAAAAAGGAACAAAGTTAATAAGTTTCACATCCCTTACAACAAACATCCCTTACAATAATATAACATAACACCTGCCAAAACATTGCCCAAATCTTAGAGATAAAGTAGTCATCATCATTGGCATCCCCATCCTCCTCGTCATCAACCTCCTATATTCACTTTCATCATGATCACTTTCGTATTCATCTCCATCTTCATCATCCTCTTCATCTTAAACATCATCTTCATTTTCTTCAACATCCAATGCATCATCACTAGTTTGTATGTCATAATCAAAGGATAGAGCAGGAATCATGCGTGGATTCATAAACAAACACCTTCTACACGGACACACGACACAAATGTGCATTTTCTCCGTTTCATTTTGCAAATTTAACAAAATCAACAATCCCTTGAATATAGTATGAATCACTCATTTCTAACCCCATTCAACTTTTATCCATTGTAGACTTCACCTTCATAATCATAATTAAAAAAAATCAACATAATATTTCAACACCAAGTGTTACGAAACTCATCTTTTTCAACGAAATCAACGTAGGGTGGTTTTCAACAAACAAATGTAAACTAAAAATATATATAAACCTACATTTACCTGGGTTTTTGCAATGGAGGAGCTGTTGAGTTTGTATTCAGCCGAGGGAGAGAAAGGATGGACTGAAGGAGGAAGAAAGGTTGGTGTAGAAGTTTATGTTTGATCATTAAATGCTTCAGTCCTTATGTAACTAACTTTCCCTATATGAGTCACCTAAGTAAGTAGTTGGTGTACCAATCGCCTTTAATGCAAATGTTAGTTGGTCAATCGATCGAAAGTCAACGCTTTCAAATATCACGAGATGACGTGGCGTTTTCTGTATTCTCCTTACGCAAATAACTAAGCCGGGCAACAACACCACTGTCACATAGAGACTCTTATGTGGCAAAGTTAGTGTCTGTTACATAAGTCCCCGTCGCATAAGAACACTTATGTCACAAACTTCGGTAAGCTACATAAGTCGTTGTCGCATAAGAACACTTATGTCACAAACTTTGATCAGCTACATAAGTGACAGTCACATGCGGCTAACCTGTTTTTCTCGGTCGCCTACATATACTTATGCAATTGGTGCTTATGTCACTGAGTCTAACTAAGTTACATAAGTTACCAACTGGTGTCGTGCGATTTAGCTCCGAGGGCAAAATAAAGTAAAGAGAAATTAAAACGTGAGAAAGCAGGCCAATGAAAAAGTTGTGCATCTTGAATTGCCAATCGATAATCTGATTCTCTTTGAGAAAGAAGTACCCACAAGTCCGTTCGCGTTCTTAGCACTAAAAATAGGGTCAGGGTTGGTCCACGGGCCTAATGACAATATATATTTCACCTTGCAGAAGTTCTTCGGCATTTGTTGTCGTTTTATTTAACCGTATTCTCACTACCATGTTTTTTTTTTTTTTTTTTGATAATACTACCATGTTTTTTGAATACCCGAAAAAAGGGGAAAGTTAGCATATTTTTTTGTCTTCCAACTATAAGGAATGCCATATTATCATATTCTCCTAGGGGTCGGCAAAGGGCCGGGTCGGGTAAGCCCTAGCCCTATCGGGCCGGGCCGGATAGGGCTTTAGGTGAGCCCTAGCCCTAGCCCTTTAAATATTAGGGCCGGGTCGGGCCGGGCCCTGAGAAAAATCGTCAGCCCTAAAATCGTTATCGGCCCTTCATTTCATAGGGCTTTTCGGGCTAGGGTCGGGCTCGGCCCTAAATGAATGACTAATTAATCGATAAATAACTCTTTAAACGCAAATATTACTAGTTTGGACGTGTGAGATTTGATGTTTGTGAAAAATACATTCTTTTAATATGAAGAACGTCCTTAAATCAATAAATAAACGATTTTAAACCGGGCTCGTATTTGGCCCAGGGCCGAATAATCGAAGCCCTAGCCCGACCCTAAGCCCTTCGGGTCGGGCCATAATAGGGCTTACGTAGGGCTAGGGCCGGGCTCGGGCTAGGGTCGGGCTAGGGCCGCCCTAAGGCTTATTTCGGCCCAGGGCCAAATGCTAACCCCTATATTCTCCTCCCCGAACGAAAGGTCAACATTTGGGAGCCAATAATTAAGTGAGAAGGACACGCGCTCAGCCACGCGCCCCAATTATTTTTAGGGTTCGAGTGCGAGAAGCCGCGGCGCCTATGGAGATGGCGACCGCCAGACAGGGGAAGAAGAGTGAGCCACCTGGTCTGTCAACTCAAGGAAGATTACCTGAGAAGGAACAGAGTGAGGAGGGAGAGATCTTGATCGTTGATGGTGTGAGGCCGACTGATGCAGCTGCTGCAGTGAAGATTGATTCTGCGAGGAATTTTGGGCATCAATCGAGAGCTTTCTGGCAGGTTAAGAACACCGAGAATAGGGTGGCTGGAGCAGGTATGAAACTGCGATTTCATCACAATTTGTTATCAACGGATAACATCGATGTCTCGGAAGAGGCCTTGTCGAGAACTTCTACGGAGTGGATGTGGACACTGGTGGGATGGATATTTGGAACCAAACCATCTTTGGGAAAGTTGAAGGGCTTTGTGAAATCGAACTGGTGAAATGAGAGTGTAGTAACTGTGTCAGAGATGAAACCTGGGATTTTTGCTTTCAAGTTTGCTCGAGAAGATGAATTCAATAGGGTATTAGCACTTGGTCCTTGGTCTTTCGATAGCAGATCGCTAGTTCTAAAGCCATGGTCTCCGGATGAAAATTATGAATCAGTAAGTGTAGAGTCTTTGCCGATTTGGGTCCGTTTCCCAGGGTTAAACTTGCACATGAGGAGTGAAGAAATCCTAAGCATGCTTGCATGCACTGTGGGTAAGCCAATTCGGACCGATGGATTCACATCTAGCTCTGAGAAGCTTTCTTATGCTAGAGTTCTTGTGGAGATTTATGCTTCAAATGACCTCAAGAAGGAAGTGTGTATCAATGGTCCGTGGGGAACCAGGTTCTATCAGCGAATTCAATATGAATGGGTACCTCCAAGATGTATACATTGTCAATCTTTCGGACACTCGGTAAACCAATGTAAGTTTCATGTCCTGATGATTGATGAAGAGGATGAGGATGAGGATGGTGATTCTAGAGTGGCGGTGGAACCTGAAAGAGGGGCAGAAGAGGTCGTGAGGTGTGAGGTGGTGCAGAAAGTTCATGGGGTGGATGATGATACTCTTAAGATGAATCATGTTCAGAGAGTCAAGAAGGAAGGAAGGGTTGAGGGTTCCAGTTCATCCCAGGGGACTGTTGTCCCAGAAACAGCACCTCCAGGGCCTCTCATTCCTCCTACTACTGAGGAGTGCAAAGTGAGTAGAACTGCATCCGGCTCGGGTATAGGTAGTCATGAGAGTCGTCTCGAATCAAAGGAGTCGGAGGATGATGAAGGCCCCTTCTCTGAGTTGATTCGAAAGGCTAAAAAGAAGAAGAAGTTAAAAGGGAAGATGAATGAGATGGAGATTCCAATTGGTCTTCTTAAGTTGACCCAACGCTCTAAGGGGAAAGGAGCTCAAAAACCCAAAGTTAAGCAATGAATTTCGCGAGCTGGAACACGCGAGGGATTAATCATCCTTCCACGCATGCTGAGGTTAGAAGTTTGATAAATAAGTTCAGTCTTAGTTTAGTTGGTTTATTAGAAGCTAAAGTCGACATTTCAAAGAGGGAGGTGATGGCTGATAGATGTTATCCTAATGTTGGTTGGAATTCTTTTTGTTGTTCTCCGAATTCCAGGGTGAAGAGTAGAATCCTGATTCTGTGGGATCCTAACATCGCCAATATGAATATTTGGTATGCTGATGAGCAGTTGGTAGTGTGTGAAGTTAGCTGCAAGAATCAAATTTTCATGGTGGGATTCATTTATGCATTTAATCATGAACCTGATAGAGTGAGTTTATGGGAGACCTTGCTTGATGTTTTACATAAAGTAAAGGGACCTTGGATTTTTACTGGTGATGTAAACTGTGTTAGTAGTCAAGAAGAGAAACTTAATGGGTCCAAGGTGAGGGATGGGGATACCAGAGAGTTGAGGTTGTTGTTTGACAATTCAGACCTTATCGATATTCCGTTTAGTGGTAGTTTTTTTACATTGTCCGATCGCCACAAGGAGGGAAAGAGGATCTGGTGTAAGCTTGATCGCATCCTAGCGAATTCAGACTTCCTAAATCAATTCCCTAACGCCCATGGTATATTTCCCGAGCCCGGGATTTCAGACCACAGTCCAGCCGTCACAGTTTTGGATCATTGTAATACAAAGAAGAAGTGGTTCAGATTCTAGACTTTTTGGACTCTAACAGAGGAGTTTCAGAATTGCCTGAATGAAAAATGGCCTAGAGGTTGTTGGAATTTGTTTCTTCTTCAGAAAGCTCTAAAGAATTTTAAAGGCGAGTTGAAGACCGATTTAAAAAGACTACAGGGGAGACATGAACCTTAGAGTAGATATCAGTCATAAGAAGCTCATGGAAATTCACTCTTTACTACACTCTCATCCTGATAGTGTGGCGTTGAGCAGGCAAGAAGCGGACTTAGTGGCAGAGCATAGGAAGGTGTTGAAGTATCAGCGTATTTTCAATTGCCAAAGAGTGAGAATTAATTGGGTGAGAGAGGGTGACTTGAACTCTTATTATTTTCATGCTGTGATAAAGGGTAGAAGAGCTAGAAATGTTATCAGGTGTATTAAATCGGAGGAAGGGACCCTTTCTTTTGATGAGGCAGTGATTAAGGATGGTTTTGTGTGGGGGGGGGGGGGGGGTTTCTCAAGCATATTCAATGGTAACTTTGTTAGGGAGCCAGTTGGGCCAGGTGTGATTTTGGCAGGGCCTCGTGTTAAAGAAGTTGACTCTTTTAACTTGGTCAGAGACATCTCCTTCAATGAAGTTACCAAGGTAGTAAATGAGCTACCCAGTCACAAAGCTGCAGGGCCAGATGGTTTCAATTCAAAGTTCTTCAAAGCTGCTTGGCCTGTTATTGGGAAGGAGGTGGTGACTTGCATAAGAAATTTTCTCAAGAATGGGTGTCTGCCAGCAGGTATCAATTCTTGTTATATTGCGTTGATTCCTAAAGTTAAAGAAGCTTGCCACCCTAGTGAGTTTAGGCCTATTAGCTGCTGCAACATTATCTATAAGATTATTTCTACGTTGTTAGCTAATAGGCTTAAGCTGATCCTTCCTTATCTTATACACCAGTCTCAGTCTGCTTTTGTTGAAGGCCGTAATATTTCTCATAATATCAGCCTAGTGCATGAGCTTTTGTCTCACTACAGTCGGAAAAACGTGAGTAAAAGATGCATGATCAAGCTTGATATTAGCAAAGCGTACGATATGGTGGATTGGGGGTTCTTAAATGATATCCTAGAGCTATTTGGTTTTCCTAAGGTTTTTATCAGATGGATTATGGCTTGTGTATCTACTGCCCGTTTCTTTGTTCTTTTTAATGGTGGTTTAGAAGGCTATTTTGGGAGTAATAAGGGCTTGCGGCAGGGGGATCCAATATCCCACTATCTTTTTACCCTTGTGATGGAGGTTGATGGGAAGAATGAGTACAGATAAAGAGTTTCAGTTTCATCCTAAGTGTGTAAGGATAATATTGAGTCATTTGATGTTTGCAGACGACGTGATTATTTTCTCCAAAGCGACTCAATCCTCCCTGGTAAAGATAAAGGAAGTGTTGGATGTTTTCCATAGGTGGTCTGGCCTTGGTGTTAATTCGAATAAGTCTGCTATTTTCTTTGGAGGGGTAAATGAAGGAGATTGTAATATCCTTGCTACTATTATGGGCTTCGGTAGGGGAAAATTTCCCTTTACTTATCTTGGCATCCCTATGGACAGCAAGACTCTAAGGTGTGAGTCTTACAACGTGCTGATAGAAAACATGACTAGCAAAATTCAAGGGTGGGCGGCAAGATGCTTACTGTATGCAGGGAGATTAGTTTTGGTTAAACATGTTCTAAGTATGATAAGTTCATATTGGATGCGAGTCCTTCCTTTGCCAAAGATTTTTTTGAAGAAGCTTATTTCCATTTGCAGAAGCTATCTTTGGGCAGGTTTGTCTTCAAGTAAAAAGAGTTGAGTGGCATGGAACTCGGTTTGTATGCACAAAAATCATGGAGGTCTGGGAGTAAAGAATCTGTTGATTTTTAATAAAGCCTTCTTGCTTGGGCAAGTGTGGGATTTGTGTTTGAAAAAAGATGCTTTGTGGATCAAATGGATGGATAACTATTATTTCAAAAATCAGAGTTACTGGGAAGTTTTGGAGCGAAACCATCACACATGGGGTCTAAAGAAGTTGTTGAGGCTGAGATCTAGTGCTCTGCAGTGTGTTCAAATGGATGCACAACATAACATGATTTGGAGGGACGGGACTACGCCTTTCACTGTTTAAGGAACATATGAAATCCTCGCCGATAAAGTGACGTCTAAGTGGTGGACTGAGCTAGTTTGGAACTCTTTGCCCATCCCGAAACACAATTTTTGTGCATGTCTTGCATTTATGAATAGGTTGCAGACAAAAGACAGGATGAGAGCTGATGGGGTCGATGATGTTTGGTGTGGCTGGTGTTCTATGGGTCTTGAGACTAATAAACATATATTCTTCCAATGCCTAGCCTTTCTCCCCATTTGCAGATACTTTAGAAATCATGGGAATCAAGGTCAATTGGGATACATGGGAAGATCTTATGCTATGGAAGAATACTATCGTTTGGAGAAGTAAAGCTAAAAAAGAAGTTGCATTTTTTCTGATTAATGCTGCTATTTATGAAACATGGAGAAGTAGAAATATGCGTTTATTCAGAAATGTGTCTATTACTGCTGTAATGGTGATGTCTTTTCTGAAGAACCTCCTTAAGATGAAGCTTGCGGCGCTGAAGATGAGAAAGAAAGGAAAGAATGTTCTAACATGGTTACATGAGATCAGTACCAATTAGTTGATGTCTGTTTGTTTAGTTTTTGAGTTTGTGGGGCTGTTTGTTTAGCCTCTGAGTTTGTGTGTTTCTTTCTATTGAGGCGGGTTGTTTTTCTATTGGTACTTAGTAGAACTTGTTTGTTTGTTTTTGTAAGTGATTTTCTGTGTTTTTTTTAAAAGGGTTGCCCCTAATGATTTAGGCCCATAGCCTGTAAACAGATTTTCTGTGTTTTACCTCTTTGACTGAATACACATTTTATTCAAAAAAAAAGAAGAAGAAGAAGAAGGGAGTCAATGCATCAGCAATGAAGGAAATTCAAACATTCTCCATTAGTTGCTTCAATGACCATCTTTCTTTCTTCTGGTCCTTTCCATGTCCATTGTTGAAAACTAGTTAGGCTCCTCTCAACATCGGACCTTTCTCTCTCTTGATTATTTTACTTTCAGATCAACGGCCAGGGACAAGCACACGACACTTGGGCAAGCTTAAGTGAACACATGCTGGCATCTAATTACCAAAGACCAGTCTTGAAACTCTTAAGTGAACAACATTATCATGTCGAATCATTATTGTCAAATAGTCTCATTCTGCCATGTTTTTAGCAATGATAATGAATAATGATAACTGATAAGTAGTGTGTTTTGCAAAGCTTTACCTTTTTGCTTGCTTGCTCTTTGGTCTTCCAAAGCTCAATTGTTTCTTTTTTTTTTACTCCACACATTCCTTAAATGCTCCACTTCTTACTTTTCATCATTGCTTGACATTTGTGTGCGCATCTTGCAGAGAGAAGACACTTAAGTTTTCCAAAATGCTCATAGGAATTGAATTCCATTTGTTCTCGATCAGTCAGATTATTCCCCAATTTACTTCTTTTCCTAGAGCAATGTTGGCAGATGCGACTTTACGTTCTCATAGCAATTGAATTCCAATGGTTCTCGATCACCCAGATTATTTTTCAATTTACTTATTTTTCTTAGGGTGCTGTTGGCATTTGGCAACAACGTCTTAGACATAAGCCGCTTCTGACAATAGCGCCTGCTTAGGCCTAAAACAAAGACGATGACGAAAACGTTAGTGAAGGCGAATGGTGGCGAAGACAAAGACGGGAGTCAAATGACGACTTAAGGCGCTGTTGGCAGTAACGGTTAAGTCTAAGAAGTTGTTGTCAATCGCGCTCTAAAAAAAGTGAATAAATTCGTGAGACCAATTTTCTTCACAATTTTGTGAGTTCTTCTTCCTTTTCTTTTCCCTCTTCCTACAGCCCTTGTGGATGCCTTCCTCGCCCCGCTTCCCGCATGGATGCTTCTTACATTCCTCGCGGATAACTTCCTATTCCCACCTCGCGCGTGGATGTATTGTTGCCTTTCAATGGAGGTGTTATTCGACCGTCATGACGTGTCTAGCAATGGTAAAGATGTCCGATGTGGCCTGTACTCAAATATTGAAGAATGTACCAAGTTTTGAGGGTAGATATGCGCGGATTAGGGATCGGCAATGGCAGGGTAATAGCTTGCGCTTCAAGATACAGATATTGTACAAATGATTTCGGGATCTGCTCGAAATACCTTGTTATAGTTTCAAAGATTGATATATATATATTAGATAATTAAGGCTATCGCGATATGTATTGAAATGTTATGAATTATACTCCTTCATAAAAAAAATAGGAGATTTGAGTATAATTGAAATCCAGTTGCTCATTTCGACTATTTTGGAAAATTTCTGAAAGACACAACTTTTTTTTTTTGAGTTACAAAGCTCAATTGAAACACAGAACACAGAACACAATCACAACAGCACTAAAAGGAAAACACCTCAAACGAGATAGCTAATCCAAGCCGACATGCACAATTTAAATTCCAGCTCCAAGACTCTCTGCACGCCTTCCTTGCCAGTGCATCTGCCATTGCATTCGCTTCACCTCTAATAATGCATTGAGGTTACCGAGGACACAGTAATGAAACACAAAAGGAAAATCCCTCTACAGATAAGAAGAAACGTTTCCAGCCTCTAGAAAAACTAGCTTCCACTTACAATATCTCAGAGATCGCAAAACACGCATTATTTAATAAAACTCTGAAGAAAAACACAAGTGAAGCAAAACCAATTATTATAAGTTCTTCCGGTGAAGCATGCTAGAGTATCATCGAGGAGAGTTGAGTTGCTTCCTCCCAACTACAAAAGCAGTGAGTTTTGTGATAAATTAATTACTAACCGAATGATTAAATATGTAGTTGACTTTCATAGCTAGCAGATTTACAGGCATCATTGGAGATTGACGAAGGGACTTACGGCTCAGTGAGGGTAGCTCAGAGGTCTTCAGCACACGCAGCCTCTTCACATTAGATAAAAACATCCTGCATGAACCCACAAGTTTAGCTAATGAGGGAGGAACAGATCTAACTGTCACGCTAGACTACAATGATACACTTCACTTAATTTATTATGTTGCAACTCATTACCACTACACTGCACACTTCTACCGAAAAAGAGGCGTGCACTTTAGGGTAAAACGTAAAGTACAACCGAATTTTTAATACATGGAACTTGGTCAGGACAGTGGAATCGGAGTATGAATTTATGTTTCCTCATAGGAATTATACTGCATAATCTAAATCGAGAATCTAAGTGTGTATGGTGTGTTAAAAAGAGGTAAATAAAATATAGTTAATGTGCATCAGATCCACACTGGCTAAGATGCTTACTTCCATGGGACATCTCCCACAAGTACTCTGTCTCCTTCGTTATCCTCATAAACAAGAGTATATTCGCCACTTCCGTCCAAAAGACCTGTAATGGGTTTCTCCATTTCTAGGCTGTTAGGAATTCCATTAGCGAAAGAATCTGTTTGAGCTAAACACGCAAAATTAAAACTGAATCAGTCAAACTAGTCTTTGTCTTGAATTTTCTATACCAAGTTTAACTACACAACCGGGAAACAAACTAAAACATATATGATAAGATTTAACATCGGAAACTACAAATGTTGATTTGTCTTAATAATACATAAGCCTGACACAATCAGGCTCGGCTAAACCATATGTGAATATATCCTAAAGAATAAACAGATATGAGCTAATGCTAATACTTAATCAAATGGTACCCATACTAAAAATGGCAGATGTCATGCATTGACAGGAAGTGTTTGAAAGTGAGATATGACTATTATGTCACCATGCTATGGGTCACTGTATATATAACAAAAGCTAAGGCACAGGCATACAATTATATGCAGCAAACTGTAATTGTTCTGAGCAAGTAGATCACCGTGCTAGTACAATCATGTTAGAATTCTGATAATATTACAGAACAGTTTCGGCATACCAGCAAAAAGGCCTCGGAATAGTTTATCAACAGCAGAAGAGAGTTTTTCATAGCTGTCATAAGCATTGAGGTCTAATTTCCTGCCTATAGGGATTCCATCCATATTGATCTTCACAAACAGACCTTTTGCTGGAGTTGGTTCAATGGCCCTTTTTCCATGGCTACTGACATTGTCATTCTGAGACTCAAGAGATGGTTTACTGCTTGTGCTAGCTAGGTTCTTCCTGAATGATCTGATTGGTGGCCAACCCACCACTGGTGCAGGAGCAGTCCTGGCAAACACGAGAGAATATAACACAATTGATCATACACTTAATAAAATCAAATACCAAAACACAACAACGTATACAAGAAGAAGCTAACAGAGTAACCCATGAACTGATGATTTTAAAGCACGTTGAAACCAATTTTACCACAAGATAACAGGAACATAATAATGCATAGAGCATTTGCATTCATGTAAAAATCTAGCGGGTGCTGTATGAACAGCTACTGTTTGTGCTATTTTTGAGTAGCAGGTGCCAGATGGTGTACCAGCCTACCAGGTGTTGTTTCAGCGGTTGAGACATAAGTTGTTAATATATAAAAAAACAAAAACAAAAACAAAAACAAAAACAGCCCTTCCTCCTCAGCTCCCGCTGGATTTTTAAAGAATTACAGATCCTGCAAGACTACCCACTATTTTGGACAACAAGTGAATATCCTGGATAAAGCAGGCAAAATTTAATGCAGGAAGAGGCTGAAAGTACCTTTTCTGAGAGATGTTGGGCACAGCTGGCTTTGTAGCAACAGTTGGTGATTCCTGTAACTCATTATTGCAGTCCTGTAATGATTCCTTTCCCAGAACAGGCAATCCCTGCGTAGCAGAGTTTGATGGGAACTGTAGAAACTTTGGTGAAAGAAGCCATTGTTTAGTGGTAGACCCAGACTGGTCATTGAAAGAAGACATTTTCTGGACCTTGATGGTCCCACGCCCAAGTGAGAGCAGAGAATCATCATGTCTATTGTTGTCCTGCTGATGCTGCTTGAGGCTGGACCAGTTTTCACCAGGAGGGCCTAGTGTGAGCTCAAGCTTCTTGTTTTCCTCAGACCCATGGATGCTACCAAACTTACCTCTCTCCTTACAAACCATATCCATTTTTTCAATCTCAAAGTTCAAACCACAAATTTCCAAAAGCGCCAACCTTTCTTATATTCACCCCACTTACAGAATAAGAACAAATATGCAAACCTGAACGACGAAATTAAAGCATGGATATGAGTGTTAAGCAGGAAGGAGCACATATAAGATGATTGAAATGAAAGCTGTAAACAAGTAACCTGATGATACACATACCTCAACCAAACATCAAGACCCGCATAAGAAAAACCTTTCAAGCAAGACAAGCAAAATGGATCGTTCCCTAAAACCCAGCAGCTAGGAGTAAAAAAGATCAGAGAAGAGTGTTTGAAGCTGGAAGAAATATGGATCGTTCTTTAAAAACACAATAGCAGAATCCAGACAACATACAAGAAAAGAAAATGCTTGGTTGTTACTTTGAAGCTCACCAAACTGGATAAAGATGACAACTTTGAGAGTCGCTGACAGACTAATGTAAATGGGTCGTCGTGTGTAAAAGTAAAGGAATGCTTTGCAAAAGTGAAGGAGATTGATGTTGGATGGTTTCAGACGCAAGACATATATAGAGAGAGAGAGAGAAAGAGCAACCTCAGACAAGAAAAAATAATGATCGAATATATGTTTATGTTATAATTATCTTGAAAAATATAGAGAACTTTGGGACTAGTTAGAACTCAAATGTACTGCAATATTATTGAGGATTTAGAGAGAAGGAGGAGGTGAAGGTGTGTTTATTTCCTTCACCCGAAGCTTCTATTTATACTGCGATTTACAAAACACTCATCCGCATTTCACTCAAATGCATTTGATTTTCCTTGGTGTGGGACCCACATGTGGGACCCACATGCCATGTTTTTCTTTGGATGTGCAGACCGCATTTATAACACTCTCCCTGGGATGCACATCAAGCGTTTTAGGCTGCCTCGTTAAAAACCTTAGTTGGAAAAACCCATTGGGATAAAAACCAACTTAAGGGAAAAAGAGTGCAGCGACGCGAAGCTCCCCCTCATATTGGCATGCGTGATGTGCTCATAAATTTTGCAGCTTTCGCATTCCTATGTCGTTGACATGTTTTCGGAATGTTGAGGTAGGGAGAGCCTTTGTAAAAAGATCTGCTGAGTTTCATCAGAACGAACATATTGTATGCTGATAACTTTGTCTTTTTCCAGCTCTTGGGTGAATGAAAAGTAATTGGGATGGATATGCTTTGTTCTATCACTTTTGATAAATCCTTCCTTCATTTGAGCAACACACGCAGCGTTGTCTTCATAAAGAGTGATTGGATCATTTGCTGGTAGAAGACCGCTAGTAGTTCTGATATGTTGTGTCATAGATCTCAGCCACACACATTCACGACTTGCTTCGTGTAATGCAATGACCTCAGCGTGGTTTGATGATGTTGCAACGAGTGTTTGTTTCTGAGAACGCCAAGAGATTGCAGTTCCTCCACATGTAAATACATAGCCAGTCTGGGACTTCGCTTTATGTGGATCTGACAAGTAACCTGCATCTGCATAACCAATCAAAACTGGTTTTGTATTGTTAGGATAAAATAATCCTAAGTCAATCGTTCCTTGAAGATAACGAAACACATGCTTGATTCCATTCCAGTCTCTTTTGGTAGGAGCTGAGCTAAACCTGGCTAATAAATTAACAGCAAAAGCTATGTCAGGTCGAGTACAATTAGCAAGGTACATAAGAGCTCCAATCGCATTGAAATATGGTACTTCTTGACCAAGAATCTCTTCAGATTCTTCACATGGACGAAATGGATCCTTGTTCACATCAAGGGATCTTACGACCATTGGGGTACTTAATGGATTTGATTTATCCATATTAAAACGTTTTATTATCTTCTTCGTATAATTCGATTGATGCACAAATATCCCATTCTGGATGTGCTCAATCTGTAATCCAAGACAATACTTTGTCTTCCCCAGATCTTTCATTTCGAACTCCTTTTTCAAATAAGAGATTACTTCCAGAATTTCTTTACTGGTACCAATGATATTCAAATCATCAACATAAACGGCAATTATTACACAACCGGATGTTGTTTTCTTAATAAAAACGCAAGGGCAAAGGGGATCATTGACATAACCCTTTTGAAATAAATATTCGCTTAATCGATTGTACCACATGCGTCCGGATTGCTTTAACCCATATAAAGATCTTTCTAACTTGATTGAATATCTTTCCCGAGGTTTAGAACTTAATGCCTCATGCATTTTAAAACCTTCAGGGATTTTCATGTAAATTTCAGTATCAAGCGATCCGTCTAGGTAAGCGGTAACAACATCCATGAGGTGCATATTCAATTTCTCATGAACTGCTAGACTTATCAAGTATCTAAACGTAATTCCATCCATGACAGGAGAATACGTTTCCTCAAAATCGATTCCAGGCCTTTGAGAAAAACCTTGTGCAACAAGTCGAGCCTTGTATCTCGCAATTTCATTTTTCTCATTTCTTTTTCCTACGAAAACCCATTTGTATCCAACAGGTTTCACATCCTTAGGTGTGAGTACTATAGGCCCAAAGACTTTGCGTTTATTGAGCGAGTCTAGTTCAGTTTCAATTTCCTTTTTCCACTCAAACCAATCGTGTCTATTTTTACACTCAGTAATAGACCGTGGTTCGGGATCACCATTATTTTCATTCATAATATCACATGCCAAATTATAAGAGAACGCATCATCAATGTTCTCTTTTCGGTTCCATAGTATGCCTGTATTAGCATAATTAATCGAAATTTCTCGATCCTTTTAATTTTGTATTTGTACAGGAATACTTTCCTCCACCATAGGATCGCTTTGCTTTTCTTCCCCTTTTCTTTTTCGAGAATTTTTATTTTTGGAACCGGGTGGCCTTTCACGCTTTAACAGTGTTGTGATTTCATGAATGACTTTATTTTCCGACTTCCCTTTTGGAATTTCAATTTGTACGGAAGCATTCTCAGCCGGTATGTGAGATTTAGTCACTCTCTTTGTGTCTGTAAATGCATCAGGAAGTTGATTTGCCATTTCTTGCAAATGTAAAATCCTTTGTACTCTACCTTCACAATCTTTTGTGTAAGGGTCAAGATGCAATAACGTTGGTACAGACCAAATAATTTCTTTCTTAAACTGTTTTCTTTCTCCCCCTAATGGTGGGAAATTTTCCTCATCAAAGTGGCAATCAGCAAAACGTGCCGTGCAAATATTTCCAGTTTGAGGTTCAAGAAATTTAACAATAGATGGACTTTCAAAGCCTACATATATCCCAAGGCTTCTTTGTGGTCCCATATTTGTTCTTTGAGGAGGTGCAATAGGCACATAAATAGCACAACCAAAAATTCTCAAGTGCGATATATTTGGTTCTTGACCAAATGCAAGTTGTAGTGGAGAACTTTTATGATACGCACTTGGTCTGATGCGAATTTATTCAGAGGCATGTAATATTGCATGACCCCATACTGAAGTAGGAAGCATTGTTCTCATTATCAATGGCCTAGCAATAAGTTGGAGGCGTTTGATCAATGATTCAGCCAAACCATTTTGTGTGTGGACATGAGCAACAGGATGCTCGACCACAATCCCAACTGACATACAATATTCATCAAATGTCTGGGATGTGAATTCACCAGCGTTATCAAGTCTAATTTTCTTGATTGTATGATCAGGAAATTGAGCTCGCAATTTTATTATTTGGGCAAGTAATTTGGCAAATGCCACATTGCGAGTTGATAACAAACATACATGTGACCATTTGCTAGATGCATCTATCAATACCATAAAGTATCGAAATGGTCCACATGGTGGGTGAATAGGCCCACAAATATCACCTTGAATACGCTCAAGAAACATAGGTGATTCTGTTTCAACCTTTCCCGGTGATGGCCTTATGATAAGCTTTCCAAGAGAACAAGCTTTACATGGAAAAATATTTCCTTAAGGGATTTTATGACCCTTCAATGGGTGTCCATGCGTATTTTCAATAATTCTTCGCATCATACTTGAACCTGGATGACCCAATCGATCATGCCACATGGTTAATATTGAAGATTTCATAACTACCGCATTTGACTCAATAACATTTATATGTGTGTAATGCAATCCAGTGGGAAGCATTGGTAGTTTTTCAACTATGTATTTCTTTCCAGATCTATACATAGTGAGTAACATGAATTTCATGTTACCTTCAGTCATAGACTGAGTCTCGAATCCATGAGAATAAATATCATTGAAACTCAACAAGTTTCGTTTGGATTTTGGCGAAAATAAGGCATTATGTATCGTAAACTGTGTGCCATTTGGCAATACAAAGTTTGCCTTGCCAATTCCTTCAATCAGATCTACAGGACCTGATATTGTATTCACAATGGTTCGTGTTGGTTTTATCATCAAGAAAAACCTTTTATCCTTCAGGATTGTGTGCGTTGTTCCACTATCAAGTATGCACATTTCTTCAATATTAATCCTTTGGTTGACTTTGGCTTTGTCCATTTCAAAGCTTTAAGTAAACAAGAAAATGATAAGATAGATGAAAAAGGTAGACATATTTTATTACATGCGAGAAAAACATAGTCATGCTTAAAAGAAAGACATACATATAACATAAGAAAATAAAATTAAAACATCGGACCGTTTGGCTTCATCCCATGGGTTTACACAACTTCCCCTTTCAGTTCCCACCAGTCATTTTTCCAGTTATATCACCAAGGAAGACCTCACTAGGTTCATGTTCCCCAAGATGAGTGTACTCGTTCACGGGATCATTCTCAATAAAATTGATCTCATTTGCATTTGTAAAATCCCCAACTGTATCAACATGTTCTTTGTTGAAATCAGATTCTCCAAGTCGAGTAAACTCATTCATAGGAGTTTGGTCAATATAGTTGACCTCCTTTCCTTTTCCCTTCACGGACTCTTGATAGAGTTTGCATAAGTGTTCAGGGGTTCGGCAGGTTTTAAACCAATGCCCTTTACAACCGCATCTAAAACAAGTGGTCTCAGGGTTTTTTGATGAACTTGGACGACCTCCCCTTTTGTGGGAGTTCTCATGGTTCCACTCATTTTTATCATCTCAGAGTTATAGTCACTGACTTTCGCAAAATCTTGGAACCGTAAAGCGACCCATTTATCCCGATATAAGGGAAACATTACATCCCTTTGGTGATCAAATCTGTCTTTCAGATTTTTCCATAAATCACTCGGGTCTTTCATAGTGAGATACTCATTTTTGAGATTCTCGTCAAGATGACGACGAAGGAAAATCAAAGATTTTGCCTTATCCACTTTCGATGAGGTATTCCCCTCAATGATTGTTTCGTGAAGATCCATTGAGTCCAAATGTGTCTCAATGTCTATTGTCCACGGCATGTAATTTTTTCCAGAGATGTCGAGTGGACTGAATTCAAGTTTTGCGAGGTTTGACATGGTGGTAACTAAAAATAGAAAAAGTTTATTAGATTAATTTAAAACATAAAAGTTTACAAATATTGTAAAGAAGAAGACGACATACATTATTACAAGCATTTCTAAACTATGATAGAAATCATCCAGTGTTAGATTCCCGGTGAAATTACAAATAGTGAGTACTACAATAATTATTGCAACAAAGACCAATAGTAAGCTAGACATTTTATTGCTTTGGAAATTTTGAGTGTGTTTGAAGTGTGAAGTAAAAGAGAAAATGTGATTTTGTATGATGAATGAAATCGAATTTATAGAGGAAAAAATAGCCGTTTTTTTTGTTACCGTTGGGCACAATGTTACCGTTTGTTACCGTTGAGCACTAAGGGTAAAATGGTAAATTAACAATGTAATATCAACAAATAAATTGTGCAAATATGATTCAAAGAAAATGAAGTATTTAAAGTAAAGATAATTACTTTGCAGATCACAACACTTTACTATGGGGCGGTAATCCGCACAGCATAATAATATGTTGTTATACATTAAGAAAGTAAAATAACTTGTAAGAAGTATTTAAAGTAAAACATACATAACCGTCGCCGTAACAAAGCAATGGAATTCTTAGTTTTTTCATCCAGAAAAACCCAGATATCAAGTCACAATCTGGAATTGTGAAAGAGGGAGAGTAGAGCTCCCTTTGAGGTAGTGAACCTCTTATGATATCCAAGTATTTCAGATGAAGAACTAAGCGAAAGTTGAGAGACAAGTTGTAAATCACATCATTTTGTTATACGGTAGCGTAGCCCCGTTGTATAACAAAATGACGTTATACAATAATATCGAAGAGAGAAAATTTCGTTATGTACCTTTGTTCGGAACTTACGGTATGGAAGTGGAGAGCGTTCGTGCTGATAACGTGTTATAATTATCTTGAAAAATATAGAGAACTTTGGAACTAGTTAGAACTCAAATGCACTGCAATATTATTGAGGATTTAGAGAGAAGGAGGAGGTGAAGGTGTGTTTATTTCCTTCACCCGAAGCTTCTATTTATACTGCGATTTACAAAACACTCATCCGCATTTCACTCAAATGCATTTGATTTTCCTTGGTGTGGGCCCCACATGTGGGACCCACATGCCATGTTTTTCTTTGGATGTGCAGACCGCATTTATAACGGTTTAGGATTATAAGTATATTTTTGAAGCTAAAGTCGAATCGTTTTATTAATTTTTATTACTATTTATTAAACAATAATACTATTTTTTTTTGTATATTCTATATGACAATACATATAGTTACTATAATTATTCTGGAATATAGTTTTTTTTTCATCGATTGATCCTACGTGAATTATTGATCAATAATTTTGCTAGATCTCGATAAAAAACTTCCTTAATGTCAAAAAATGAACAATAAGCTTCCAAACATAATTTAAAAAAATATTCGTGACATTACTACTGCCATTCCATTTGACAATAAAAATCCAGCACAATTATAAGGTATCTCGAATGGAGATGATGACGAAGAAATCTAACTTTGCGTAGAGGGATGCAAAGGATAACTAATGAGCATAATAGGAATACATGGGCATAACATTGAACATTCACAGTGCGTCAGTTATCTACCTATAAAGAACTTCGTCCCAAATGTTCTAAACTCCAAGTTTGTTGCGTAGACTGTAAAGGGATGCAAAGGATAAATAATGACCACAACAGGAGTACATGGGCATAACAAACGTTTATTATGCTAACGTTTCTCATTTCAGCTTCTTTCTCCTTAGGACGGTTCATATTCTTCTAGCCTTTCTTATTCCATCTCCTTTCCCGCGCCATGAATACATAATATCGCCACGTCACCATGTGATCAATGAAAGGTACTGAATTTATTGACGAATTCATATTATGGGTACCTTGTGGATTTGTGATTTTTCCGCGCCCCTCTACCGATTCTTTCCTACACCTCTATGCGTGCATCAGGGCTCCCTCCGTCAAGAAGGACCTCGTCCTCGAGGCTCAATGTTGGTTATTGTTGTTTGAGTGTGTCAAAGTGTTCCCAAGTTGCCTCCTCGGCCGGCTAACTTTGCCACGTACTAAGACCTCAGTTGTTAGGCGATTCTGCCTCTTCACTTTGTCGAATAGCTAGGATGCGTTCCGATTGGAGGACCGGATGTCCTTCATTGAAGTGGTCTGGCCATGAATAGGTGGCCGGTTGTGGGTGACCATGGGGTTATTGGCTCGTTTGCCCCCTTTTCAAACTCAATTCACCCGTTTGCCCCCTTTCAAACTCAAATAACTGGATTGCCCTTTTTTGTTAAATTCTCGGTTTACCATATACCGGTAATATTAATTTTGCACATTCTCGGTTTATGATTAACCGGTAATAATATTTTCGGTTTTTTGAAAAATTTGATTAAACACCCATCTTTGGTCAATATTTTTATCAGCTTAACCTTTGAATTTCATTTTCGAGTAAACATGAAAGTTATAAAACATTCAATTATCTTTCTAACCATATAAAGAACATCTTAAACGGATACCGGATGACGCCTCTATGAGCTTCCGAATGTTAGCTCGGACCCCCTCGATTTTTTGAAAAATCGATCGATCGAAATTTGCCGAAACCAAGGGGTCCGAGCTAACATTCGGAAGCTCATAGAGGCGTCATCCGATGTCCGTTTAAGATGTTCTTTATATGGTTAGAAAGCTAATTGAATTTTCTATAACTTTTATGTTTACTAGAAAATGAAATTCAAAGGTTAAGCTGATAAAAATAGTGACCAAAGATGGGTGTTTAATCAAATTTTTCAAAAAACCGAGGGGGTCCGAGCTAACATTCGGAAGCTCATAGAGGCGTCATCCGGTATCCGTTTAAGATGTTCTTTATATGGTTAGAAATATCATTTAATGTTCTATAACTTTCATGTTTACTCAAAAATGAAATTCAAAGGTTAAGCTGAAAAAAATAGTGACCAAAGATGGATGATCGATCGAAATTTGCCGAAACCGAGGGGGTCCGAGCTAACATTCGGAAGCTCATAGAGGCGTCATCCTGTGTCCGTTTAAGATATTCTTTATATGGTTAGAAAGATAATTGAATGTTTTATAACTTTCATGTTTACTCGAAAATGAAATTCAAAGGTTAAGCTGATAAAAATAGTGACCAAAGATGGGTGTTTAATCAAATTTTTCAAAAACCGAAAATATGATTACCGGTTAATCATAAACCGAGAATGTGTAAAATTAATATTACCGGTATATGTTAAGCCGAGAATATGCAAAATTAATATTACCGGTGTATGTTAAGCCGAGAATTTAACTAAAAGGGGCAATCCAGTTATTTGAGTTTGAAAGGGGGCAAACGGGTGAATTGAGTTTGAAAAGGGGGCAAACGAGCCAATAACCCGTGACCATGGCACTTCTTCAAGATTGAAAACATGAAATACATTGTGAATTTTGGCATGTATAGGAAGCTCCAACCGATATGCGACTTTATTTTCCAATGCGCTCAAGGATGCGAAAAGGGCCATAAAATCGTTTTGCCAGTTTGGAACACCTCTGATCACGAGTAGTTTTCTGACTATATGGTTGGAGTTTCACATAAACTCTTTGGCCGACTGAGAATTCCACATCACTGCGATTCTTGTTAGCTTGTTGTTGCATTTGATGTTGAGCACGACATAAGTTGGCTTTGAGTTGGTCCAGAACGCATTCTCAAGATGTGGTCAACAGTTGCATTTGTAGCTAACCCGAGCATATAGTCTTTGATTGCTGGAGGTGGCTGGCTGTAAACTGCTTCAAAGGGGGTGAACTTAGTGACAGAATGGTGTGCTGTGTTGTAGTGCAATTCAGCCCATTGAAGTAGCTCCAACCAATTTCGTTGATTGTCATGAGCATAACAACATAGATAGTCTTCTAGGGTCCAGTTGATCACCTCAGTTTGCCCATCGGTTTGGCGATGATACGCACTGTTACACATCAAAGAGGTGCCTTGAAGGTTAAACAATTTACGCCAGAAATCGCTCATGAATATAGGATCTCTGTCAGATACAATGCTGCACGGGATGCCGTGAAGGCGGCAAATGTCTCAAATAAACACCTGAGCTAGTATTTATGCAGTGAACCCAGCCTTCATGGGGCTGAAATGTGCAGCTTTAGATAGCCTATCAACTACCACGAAGATTACTGTGAACCCTCAAGAAGCTGGCAGTTGAGTTATAAAATCCATGGACAAATCAGTCCATATTCCTTTGGGTAATGACAGTGGTTGTTAGAGGCCCCGAGGCTTGCAATTCATGGCGTTCACTTGGTGGCAGATAGCACACTTCTTTAGATAATCTTGAACATCGGCACGCATATGGGGCCAAAATAAATTCGCACTAACACGAGCAAAGGTGCGTTGTACACCGGCGTGGCCACCCTAGGGTGTGTCATGATATTCATGAGGGATGAGTTGGCGTAATGTTTGGTCTGCTGGCATTAAAAGTCTCTCTTTATGAAGCACAAGGTCATCATGAATCCGGTACAAATGATGTTGGCCTAGGTCACTTTGAATAGCTTGCAAGAGATCCCATGTGTTAGGATCAGCTCAAAGTGCATGGCGTAGAGCTCGTAGGATGTCTAGTTCAGGGCGAGAATGCCCTTGTAGTGCACTATATGAGGCTGCCGGTGTACCAGATAAGGCATCCGCTGCCCCATTTTCATTTACAGGTTTATAAACCACTTGAAAGTCATACACAATAGCTTGGAAATCCATTTTTGCTGGTTGGGAGTACGAATCACTTGGCAGAGCATTGTACGCAGCGGCTGGTGGTCTCTCTGAAGTGTAAAACGCCCTCCGAGTAGATAATGTCTCCATTTTTTAACAGACCACGGTGCAAAGTTCACGATGATACCTGCAATGTTGCATTAAATTACACGCTAAAGAAAGCTATAGGGCGGTTGTTTTGAGCGACGGCGACACCCATCCCTTGACTTGAGGCACTAGTGTATACGTCGAATGGTTTAGTAAAATCAGGTAGTATTAAAGTGGGAGCTTCTATGAGAGCTTGTTTAATCTGTTCAAATGCCGTTGAAGCCATATGAAAGAATATTTTCGCAGAAAATTGGTTAAGGCTGACACTACGCCATTTGGTCGCTTATGTAACTACCCCACACTTGAACTTGTTCGTCCCGAACAAGAACAAAGCCATAGAATGAATTACAATGCACTAGTCATGCTAATCCTTACATCTCAATCCCAAATCCAGCAACTAATCTTATCATGCTTAAAATTCTAACAATGCGAGTAAAGATAGACTTTTCGATACTTGTTACCTCGCGAGTTGCAATTGAAACGACCTTGGATGTTTGGGAGATAGTCCCCTATAGGTACCACGGACATTGCATTCTTTTCTGAGTTTTGGTCTTTAGATTGAGTCGGCGGCTTTCTCTGACACGCGATTAATTCACTGCTTTCATACCATTGAGTTGGACTTTGATAAATGACACATCTTTGTTTGAATCAATCAGATTTCTGATTTTCTTCTCACTTGATGGATTGCCATCGGCTTTTGAATTTGTTTCTTGTCCACATAATCATTTGCGCCTTTTGCTCTTTCTCATCCTCGTCCTTTTCACGCGAGTCAAGCCGAGGGTCGCTCGTCTGTTTTCCCGGCTACTCGGACTAGAGATAGGACGGTGTGATGTTCTCCCGTCCCACCTAACCGCATAAGCACTGCAGTGGCGGAGCAGACTCTCAGGATTAGGCTAGTGAAGCGTCAACCTCCACCGCTTTTCTCAATCATCAGAACCAAAAACTCAGAACTTCCTGCAATTTGCCGTACCTTTCTAGGACATTTCTGTCAACTCTACATCCCTGCATATCACAACTCGAAAGAACAAAGCATCGAAATTTTTTGAAATTTCGCATTTTTAGTCAAATGAGCACAATAGTCATATAAAGCTGGAAATAGGATTTCGACATATGAGAAAAGCATAGCAGTGCATCATCAGTTCATCACGACACACTACTGACTCTATAACACCCCACCCCACACTTAAATTCATCCGTGTCCTCACGGTACAACTCAAGAGATAAGACGGACAACAAAACAGACTCAAATAAAAAAAAAAAAATAAGTGAACTGGTACTCCCCTAATAATCTGGTTGTGGCGCTGGGCTCTGCGATTTTTTTCCTTTTTGAAATGCACCGCGGACGTCTCTTCCTTTTCTTCCCGCGGACGTCTGAATAATATGCAATAATTGCTGAGGCGTCCGCGCATGTAACTGTCAAGACGTGCGCGATATGCACTGACGTAGATTTCTTTTCTTCGTTTAATCGACTGAAAACACCAGAAATAAAAAGAAATGCACTCGAGGCGCATTATCAGCTTCCCAATTCCACTATAACATGTGTAAAATAGAAATAAAACACACCGGGTTGCCTCCCGGTAAGCGCCTTTATTTTACGTCCTTGGCTGGACATTACCTCTACGGGATCACAAGTTAGGATCCCAAGGCTGCTCCAAGTCAAACTTACCACTAAGCGTGCTCCTCTCATCAGCACTTCCACAAGATAGTCCTTTCTCAATGCTCTTTCCGCCATCAGGTGGCTTCGATCTCCAGTTCTTTTATGTATGTGTCCGCAACTTTTGCGCACCCACCCCACACTTTTGTTTCTTTACTCGCTTCTTATCTGGTGGGCGTGTTTTCCTTCTTACTTTCAGCTGCTTACTGACACCCTGAATCAAACGCAACGATTCAGCAGTTATATTATTAAAACAAGTCTTACCAGCTATCTCAGGTGGTTTCCCCGCACAAGGCTGGTGGTCATCCTCAAAGACACGAAACTCAGCCATCTTGCCACCATATTCGAGCATTATAGTACCCTCATCGACATCAATCTTCGCCTTCGTCGCAAACAAGGTAGGTCGTCCTAGAATGAGTGTTGGCGACTCCTTAGTCTGGGTGTCCTCCATCTGCAAGACATAAAAATCTGCAGGCACAACAACTTCTCCAACATTCAAGGTTAAATCCTCAAGCAAACCATAGGGATGAACACATGACTTGTTGCCTAACTCAATAGTTAACTGGGCCGGTTTCACCGGTCCAAGTTTCAATGAACAGTATAGGTCATAAGGCATAACATTAATTGATGCTCCCAAATCAATCAAACAGTGGGGAATAAGCGTGTTACCAATTCCACAGGTCACCGTGAAGGCACCTGGGTCTCTAGTTCGATTGGTCAACGCTCCTTGTTGCTCTCGCACCAATTCTTGCATTTGTGTGTTGGTTCTCGTGTCTTCATACCCCTCCCGTTGAATCTCATTGTTTATAGCTTCGTGATGCTCAATAACCTGCATGGGAAATGGCGATGGCGCAAGAGGGTTAGAATTCAAAATCTGAAAATTGCTTACTGGGAATTCCGCCCACGTCTCTTGATTTTCCTCCGCCCACGTCTCTTGATTTTTCATTAATTGTTGAGACGTCCGCGGATTAATTGTTGAGACGTCCGCCTGCGCCACTGAGTTGGAATCTTCATTCAGCTCCTTTTTATCTCCTTCAGCCTCCATCTCCTCTTCATCCCTTACCACAATCACACTCACATTTTGCCTTGGATTGGGGATCGTTTGCGACGAAAGCTTCCCTTTGTCTTCTCGCTTTTCGAAAACGTCGCTGGCGATTTGAGACATTTGCTTCTTTAATTCGTCAACGTCTCCAGCTTGGGTGTCAATCTTTTTAGTGTGGTGGTCAATCTTTTGAGTGAGTTCCTTGAACATTCCTCTCATCTCATCTCTAAATTCCTTCATTGGGTCCTCATCTCCTTGTCTGATTTGCGGTGGTTTGTACGGCTGCTTTTGTGGATACGAGGATTGCCCCGCATCGTAATTGTTGTTCCTTTGCCAACCACCCTCATTTTGTCTCGGCTGCCATTTGTTGTTGCCTTGGTATCCATCAGTCCTTCTTGGTGGCAAATCTCCCTTGTTTATGTATCCCACAATATTCACGTCTTCTGTTCTTTCCTGAAAAACAGCATTATCATTATTCATCGAATTATAAGTGGATTTGTTTACCTTGCACTCCACTTGTTGATTCCTTTGTGGTTGTTGCGTCACTAATTTAGCCACCATATCCTTCAGTTCCTGCAATTCAGAATGTATATTTATGTTAGAAACAGGTGCAGGTTTATAGGTTTCTTCTAAATACCTTGTGCCCTCCGCAACTTTCTCGATCAACTCCCATATCTCCTCGGGATACATGTCAAGGATCAACCCTTGGGCTGAGGCATCTAGCATTCTTCTTTCCATGAGAATCATCCCATCCATAAAGTATTCAAGCAACATCCTTTGTGGGACTCCATGATTCGGGCAATTCTCTTCCAATAGCCTAAACCTCTCCAAATACTCGAACAACGTCTCTCCACGTCCTTGTCTAAGCATAGATAGCTCCTTTCTTGTTTGAGCCGCCTTCGAATGGGAGTAGTACTTGTCCATGAACTTCCTTTGCATTTGTTCCCAAGAAATAATAGAACCTGAAGGTAAAGACATCAACCACGATTTAGCTTGACTTACTAAAGAAAAAGGAAATGTCTTTAGTTTAAAGATTTCTTCCGGAACCGATGCTGATTTCATGGACATGCAAACTCCATGAAATTCCTTCAAGTGCCTTAGCGGGTTCTCATCGGGCATTCCTCCAAACTTGGGTAAGTGGTGTATCACCCCACTCTTTATCTCGATGTCTTCCGCTTCTTCATCCAACCTAATGCACCAAGGTGCCTCATCAATGTATGGCGCACAAACTCCTCTCATAGTGCGTCCCACATCCCGACGCCTAGCTAGCTGTCCATATTGGTTTCCTCCACCGAGGTATTGTCGCTCCAATTCATCCTCGTAATCATCGTGTCTAGCTGCACGATGTCTAGCAAAGTCATTGCCTCGCTGATTTCTGGGCGGTGGTAACCTTTGATTAACAGGAGGCAGTCCTTGCCTCTGTTCTTGCATGTTATCTCCTATCACACTACTTCGTTCTTCTTGATCACGTTCAACACTTCTCTGTGACATTGTTACTCAACAGAAAATAATCAAGTGACAAGGTAAAAGATGGTAAAATAAAACTAAAAAGGAAGTAATACTTAGTGAGATTCTTCGTTACCGATCCCCGGCAACGGCGCCATTTTGACAGGCTGTCGTTGTACCCGTCAAAAATAATAATTTGTAATCCGACTAGCAAGTGGTAAGTCGGGTCGTATCCACAGAGATCGGTGTGAGAATCTGTTTCACTAAGTATAAAAGTAACAATGGGGGGTAAATTCCGAACAAGTCAAATAAAAACGCAAGTATCAAAACACGATCAATTATCAATAGAGAAATAGTCACACGAATTCGAGTATGTAATATCAAAGAGAAGTGCAAGCTAGAACTTTCCACTGTGATGCAAGACTAAATCATTGACAAATCCGTATTGATTTCTATTGTTTTACAACTTAGAGCTCCCCGCTAGGTTGTACTCCCCGTTCTAGTTCTAGTACTCAATCTCGCGCTAGCGATAATCAAGACCCTAACTCGCTAGAGTTGCATGAAGAATTGAACAAGTTGTCCTAGGGTGTTTAATCCTAGTGGTCTATTACTCGTGTCCTAGTTCACTATCCCCGCTAGGTTGTTAGCAAACTTTGACAATTGAAATCAACAAACAAACAAAAGCTCCCCCGCTAGGGTTCCACTCATGCTAGCACATCAATTCCATGAATATTATACAGTAATATGACGCAAAACATAGAAATCGATAGAAGTCTCAAGTCAATACATCACAATTTGGAGTTCTAGCCTACACACATGAGTTTAGCTACTCATCGTAATGGAATACATCATCAAGTATTGAGTAAGAATGAAACGAAAATACTGTTGACGAATCCTCCACCAATCTGCAGCTCTACTCCAACACTCAAACCCAGCAACGAGTCCTCAATCGAAATCCTACTCCAAGTAGTCTTCTCTCCAAACCGAAACTTCGAACTCCCTAACCCTAGATCTGATTTTCTCTCCTTTCTCCAGATCCAGCCGCCTGGTTCTCTGTCCCCTCGAGTTCTCTATGTCCCTTCGAGACTGCAAATGAGAAATAATGATTTCGAGTGCCAGGTGTCATCCGCGGACGTCTCTTGATTTATGCTCCGCGGAGGTCTCAACAATTATGGAAATTCAGGAGACGTAAGTGACCGTAATTCTTCAGACGTAAGTGGGCTGCACTGACTCAAACTTCAGCACTTCGGACTTCGTTTCTTCGATGCAAAACATCTTCTAATGGGCTCCCCTTAGCCTATATTCCTTCCATGGTCTCCGAATGTACCTGAGAATGAAAACTACACACAGGTAGTGAAATAATATACAGATAACACTAAGAGCCAGGGTTTAAACATATAAAATAGTCGTACAACTACGACTTATCACACCCATCCCTTGACTTGAGGCACTAGTGTATACGTCGAATGGTTTAGTAAAATCAGGTAGTATTAAAGTGGGAGCTTATATGAGAGCTTGTTTAATCTGTTCAAATGCCGCTGAAGCCATATGTAAGAATATTTTCGCAGAAAATTGGTTAAGGCTGACACTACGCCATTTGGTCGCTTATGTAACATATTTTGTGACAGTGACATAAGAGCCAGTCGCATAAGTATTCTTAGGTGACTGAGTAATACAGGTCTGTGACACAACAAACTTAATACGACTATATCTTATGTCGCACACATACGTTAGTTACATAAGGAATCTTACGCGACTGGAGTTTAAGTCACATGACTAACTCCGTTGCTTAAAGTATCTTAGGCGACACAATCTTAGGTCACATGACTCACTCTGTTACTTAAAGTATCTTATACGACTCCATCTTATGTAACTGAACCGATGTAAGACGTATAAGTGCCACATACAATATCCGGATTTGAAAATCGTTGACTGTACGGGAGTTGACCGTGCCTTACCCGCATTAAAGAAGATAGGTGCAGCAATTAGTGTCGTAGGCGACTGATATATTCAAAGTGGGTCGCATAAGTGAACCGCATTAAATGAACGAAGATCAACTTCATCACCCACTTTTTCTTACTCCTTTTCTCTGGTTCTTCTCACCCACGGCTGAACCCACCTTTGGAGCTCCATAGCCGGCGAATACATTCAGGTATGCACAGAAATTGTAATTTGAGTTCGTTTTTGGTAGTGATTAATATGTTTGGCATTAGTTTTTGTAATTTCATGAGTTCGTATTTGCTTGGCCGGCATAGCTCATAAATTCCATCGTGTTAAGTTCCTCCTCGATCTATAGCTCCCAGCCGTGCTTGAGCTTGAGACGATACATTCACAGTGATTAATGTTTTGTGTTTATTGTTTATGAAGGTGGTTTTGAACATGGACAAAAGTTGGATGATGTTACACAGGGGTGATCAACGATACATTAAAGGGATTGTTGAGTTTTGTGATTTTGCTAAACAAAATGGAGAAAATACCCACTTATGTCCTTGCAGAAGATGCTTGTTGGTTAGAGGACGAATTCCATCAAAAGAGATGTTTGTGCATTTGATCAATTATGGGTTTATGAACGGTTACACTACTTGGACATCACATGGTGAACAGAGTAACGAACTTTCAGCGTTTGCATTGAGACAACAATGGCTTGTAGATCAGAATCATAGAGAATCAAGTAGTGGTGGGACGATGCATCATGATCAAACAAATCCAACCATAGAGATGATTGAAGATCAGTTTCGTTTTAGACATTTGGATGAAGAGGATGATAATATGAATATGAATTCATTTGATGATGATTCAGAGAGTTGGAGGGCTTATGAAAGCTATCACAATCTTATAGGCGAAGCACAGACTCCTCTGTACAGAAATTGTGAGAAATATGTTCTTGAAACAATTTTGAGGGCAATGCAAATGAAAGTGGAGAGTCGACTGTCGGACAAAGGGTTTAACAAAATGCTGAAAATCACGAAAGAAATTCTTCCTCCCGATAACATCTACCCTGGTTCTTATAAAGATGTTAAAAAAGTTTTGAAGAGCATTGGTTTGGGGTATGAGACCATCCATGCTTGCGAGAATGGATGTATATTATACTACAAAGAGTTTCAAGATCATGTTATTTGCCCTGTCTGTGGTGAGCCAAGATACGCGCAGCGTGGTAGTAGAAGCGACGTTCCAAAGAAGACGGTGAAGTATTTCCCTTTGACTCCAAGATTGCAGCGCTTGTATATGACACCACACACTGCAGGGCAAATGCGATGGCACGCTGTAAGAAAGGTTAATGTTGATGAGTATATTCGACACCCTGCAGATGGGGAATCATGAAAAACATTTGACAAGGACTATCCTGAATTTGCAAGTGAGATTAGAAATGTGAGACTTGGATTAGCAACTGACGGTTTTAATCCTTTTGGAGCATCGGGCCTCTCTCACAGCACATGGCCTATTGTTCTTATTCCTTACAATTTGCCACCCCATATATGTATGAAGAAGGAGATGAACATACTTAGTATGTTGATTTCAGGACCGAAGTCTCCTGGAAAGTGCTTAAATGTTTTTATGCGGCCTCTTATTGATGAGTTGAAGGAGTTATGGGAACAAGGTGTTTGTACATATGACCGGCATGATGGGTCATCCTTCACTATGAAAGTAGCTGTTTTGTGGACTATTAGTGACTTCCCAGGTCTAGGGATGTTGGTAGGCCTTAAGACGAAAGGGTACAAAGCATGTCCTTCATGTCTAGATGAAATTGATGCCACCCATCTTTTTGGAAGGATGTCATATCAGGGACACCGAAGATGGCTACCAAAAGGTCATTCTTGGAGGTTTGCAGCAAATAGATTTAATGGGAAGGTTGAGTCTAGGGATCCACCCAAATTGCTATCGGGACCTGAAGTATTCCATCAGCTTATGAGTCATGAATACCCCACTTTGAGCTTACATCCACAGTTTAAGCCAAGAGCTACAAGTGAGAAGCTTTGTTGGACACATGTGTCTTCATTTTACGAGTTACCTTATTGGCATACATTGATTCAGCCATACTCACTTGATGTGATGCATATTGAGAAGAACGTTTTTGATAATATAATTGGCACGGTTCTTGGACTTGAAGGGAAGACCAAGGATGATATAAAGGCAAGAAAAGGGTTGGAAGAGCTAGGGGTAAGAAGAAAGTTGTGGTTTAAGCCAACAACCTCTGGGACTTCCAGAAAAGAGAAGGTGAGTAAGGCACCTTACACTGTCACTCCGAGTGAGAAGTTGGAGATCTTAGAACTGATCAAAGATGTTAAGTATCCATCTGGATATGCAGGAACCTTAAAGAGTAAGATTAATCTCGACGACAAAAAGTTTATAGGCTTGAAGACACATGACTGTCACGTTATGTTACAGCGGTTGTTGCCAGTTTGTATTAGACCTTATTTACCCCCAAATGTAATTAGCCCTCTTATAGCACTGTCGCACTGGTTTCGGAGACTCTGTTGCAGAGAGTTTGAAAAGGAAGAGGTGCATCGACTGAAGGTCGACATAGTTCACATTTTGTGTCAGTTAGAGCGCATTTTTCCACCGTCTTTCTTTACAATTATGGTACATCTCATGGTCCACTTACCGGATCAGATTTTGCTTAAGGGCCCGGTACACTATAATTGGATGTACCCCATGGAAAGGTAATTTATTTACATTTTAGACATATATAGTTATGTGTGATCAAACTAATTTAAATGTACTTTATGTTTATTGCAGACAGCTTGGTCAATACAAGAAGTACGTGAGGAACACGCGGTATCCGGAAGGTTGCATTGCTGAGCAGTATGTGGCCCAAGAATGTGTAATGTATTGCAAACTGTACATGGGGGAAATTGGGGACAAATCAGATCATGAGGAGGTTGAGGAAGATTATTGGAACATATCAGTTGTTTCACACGTCATAAAGCCTATGGGTTACCTTAGAAGGATGTAGTTCGAAAACAATGCCATCGATGTCATGCACTGGTGTGTCATGGAGAATTGTGAGGAGGCCAGAGAATATATTAACAGACATGTTGACACTTTCCATCGTACAAATTCTAATGGTGACAATGATTCAAGAATTGATGATTTCCATTCACATTTGCTTGATTTGGTAAGCACTTGTGAATAATATATATTTGTTGAATGCTACTTTTAACTATGTACAGATCCGTAATGAATTAATTGTTTATGTACAGATGGTTGAATTAAGCAATGAAGGAGATGCCTCATATTCCAGAGAGCTTCACATCCTTGCTTGCAAACCACAGTTTCATTATTGTTACACACATTGTATCGTGAATGGCCTAAAATTTGTTGTTTGGGATAGGGACTGATGGACCATAATTGTATGAATCATAAACACAGTTAAACCCACCAAATTAGACTTTTTGTCTATTTAACTTTTGCTTGTTAGTTCCGATATTTATCTACATGGTATTTTGGAGTCTAGAGAGAATACAGGCTAAGGAGGAGTTTTAAAGCTGAAAATGAATTACGAGTCAGGACACGACCAGATTCCGACTGTACAACTTTCATGGAACCGACTTCGAATCATTCAAATATGCTAGAACAGTCGGCGTTTGGACAAGAACGCAATGCAAAGGCACCAAGCCCGGTAAAAGCCAAACAAGGGCAATTTCAGCCGATTTGGGATTTCGACCATGTTCCAAGCAGAATTTGGCTTAGGTTCCTTCTTGAGATCATCTTAGAATGACATTTTCATTCAGAATACACTCTCCAAAATCTGAGAAGCTCCGGTCAAATTCCGGTCAAACCGATGGCTTTTGAGAAACAAATATCTTCCGATGGCTTTTGGAGTGGTGACTCACCCCGATGGCTTTTGCTTTCCTTATGCCATGTGTTGAGATCTCAAGCCACAAGCCTCTCCTCCCTTGACAAGTGTATGGCTCTCCTTGCCTCCCTTAGCCTATAAATAGACATCTTCTCTTCACTTGTAAATCATCCACAATTCCAACATCCCACAATCCACAAGTTACTTATCTCTCTAGATTTTGGCACTTTTGTAAGCTTTGTTTGAAATCTATAATACTCCTGTTGGTTCTTGAGTATTCTAGTAGTCTTTGAGAATACTCCTGTTGGTTCTTGAGTATTCTCCTTTACTTACTGTCTTTCAAAAACCCTCGAGTACTTAGCTATGGTATCCACCTCTATGGATATTCGTAGCTAAACTCTTCATTCGGTTGAATGGGTGTACTTGTATCATAAAATGTTTTAGGCTATACTCTTAGTGCCTCTTCTTTGTGTTCAAAACTTGTTCTATGTGCCATATATTAGGTCAGAACTTCCAAGGTTGAGTGGATGTTTGAAATGGCAAAACTCTTCCGTGGGGGTTCGTGAACATACTCGGGTAAGTGGATGCTTGAAATGGCAAAGCTTATCTGAGGAGTTCGACCTCTCTAAAACACCATTTGGTTTGATCGGAAATGATTGATCAAATGGATGCACATAGGCTAGTATACCTTGAAATGGGGTGCTAGTCTAAATAGAACAAGTGCTCTACGACCTTGAAATGGGCTAGACAGTGTGGCAAATCAAGCGCTTGAAATGGCCTTGATACACGTTTGAATACTTAGCAGGGTCACTAAAGGTCAATGATAAACATGCTATGATACAAGGCCCCCGAAACCGAATGCTTTCCTTAGATTAAAACACTACCTGCACTTACTTCCTTAGTATAAACTGCCCTTTCAACTGCTGACGTTCCGCAAGACTTGCCGATCACGCAACAACCGCTGTAAGTCTTCTTTTTACTTTCAGTATTTACTTTTATGTCATTTAATTTTCCGCACTAAAAACCAAAACCAACCAACCAATCACTTAGCTGTTAGTAGTAAAACCTCAATCAACCAAAAAACACGCTCCCCCGCTGTACGATCCCTCAAAGAACAACTTATCCCCCTAATTCCCTTGGGTTCGACCCCTACTTACCACTTGCTACCAAGTAGTGAAGTCGCGAGTAGCGGACTTATAAATTTATTTGTACATTTGCTTTGACGACAAGCATCTGTCAAATTGGCGCCGTTGCCGGGGAGTTAGCAAATGGATGGTTGTTCTTTTTTCTGTTATACATAATTCACCATGTCCTCGTACTACGGCAGAGAACCTTGGAATGATGGGGGCAGCAACCTTATGTTTGAGATGCTTAACTGTCTCCCCAAATTCGGAGGTGCCATTGGAGAAGATCCCGTGAGGCATACACATACGTTCCACTCCATATGCAGCCACATGAGGCCTAAAAATGAATCGCCAGAGGGGTTTAAACTTAAATGCTTTAAATTTTCTATAACTAACTCCGCAATAGAATGGTATTACTCATGTGCAGCTTATGAAAGTAATTATGGGGATCTACAAACCAAATTCCTAGAGGAGTTTTGCCCGCCATCTCTCCGACTTGGAGCCCGCAAGGAGATCATCAACATTGAGCAATCCCGGGATGAAACATTGGACGAGTACTTGTCGTACTTTGACTCCCTTGTGACGAGCTGCCCGCACCATGGATTCACAAAATTCGATCTTCTTCAAAGGTTTCTCGGTGGAATGATGCCACAAGAGTGGAATAGGCTTAATGATGCTGCGGCAGGAGGCTCGATGGATAACTTAAGCGTGGATGATCTGTGGAACTTAATAGAAGATATGGCAAGAAGCGCAAAACAAGTTCAGGCCATGCGGCTCGAAGAACTGGCCAACATGATGCACCAAAATCAGGCCGAAGCCGAAGAATCATGGGCAATAGTTGAGGCAGCTCAAAAAGAAACGGAATATCTGATCAATGAGATCACTCCTGAGCCATCAGAAGACCTAGAGCCAGAAACCGATCCAGTGTGGGACGAAGAAGAGCCTACATGGGAGCCCACGGAGCCGACCGAACCACTAGAACCGGTCCTCGCTGCCGAATTGCCCAAATTAGACCCAAACCTCAGTGTGATTGCCCCCGGAGACCATATAAATGATGAGGATGAGGACCCATGGTTGCCTGAAGAAGAACTCCACTCAGATTACCCCTGGGAGTTAGAAGAAAAACTGCTCAATTCAGGCCCGGTCCTCATCACCAATCTGCCCGAGGAAATCACGCCAGTCCAGCACCTCATTGCCAAACCACCCAAGACATGCCCGGACCTCACTGCCGAACTAACCGAGAAAATCACGGCAGGCCCGGTCCTCACTGAAGTGCTGCTCGAGAACGACCCGGCCCTTGTGGTAGAAGTCCCCCAACTTGTCCCCTCGGTTTGTATGCGGATCACAGCCCCTGAAGATGAAGTGATCAATGATGAGGTGCAAGGGGGGTTGGAGGCAAAACATGAGCCAAAAGAGCCGAAGATGGAGCACTCACTCGTCATGAGCCAAGAAAAGCCGGCTGAAAACTCACTCGTTCTAGGATGGCCAATCATCTCTGCCACAAAGAAGACGCTTGGCATGGGAACAAGCTCAAGGTCGCTCGTGTTCAATGGCACAATACTAAACTTCCAGAATTGCAAAGGTGCCACCCATTCAAACATGAAGAAACGACCAAGACATGGGCCAAAGGAATGGAAAGCCGGAAGGAGAAGTAAGAGAGAACGGCTCCATGGACCAGCAGCTATGGTCAAGGAATCCTCGCCTTCTCAGGGATATGTGAAGAAGAAACCACCGGATCAAGGGAGAGAAGAACTTAGCCCGTTGCCATATGAGTTCTTTGGGCGAATCAAAAGGGCAGCCGTGGGGAAGTTCGACCTCACACACCCATGGGATCCCACCTTATGAACCATGATTGAGGTACTGTCGAGCTAACGACGTTAAACAAATGCACTGGTCGGGAGGTAACCCGACACCTATCTTACTTTCAGTCATTTAATTTCTGTCATTTAGTTTTTTCATTCTCACCTTACCTGTATATATTTGCTGGCATGACTTTTGAACTAAGTCGTGCTGAAAGGCACGCCTTCGTTCAAAAGTGTGGGGTGAGAACCACATGTGTACATAGTTCATTAACATGTTTTTCTTTTTCCTTTTCCCTTAATATTATCTTTTTGAAAATATGAACTTGAGAATGTGAAAAAGATAGATCATAATTCATGCATTTACCTTGTGAAAATTCAACTGTTTAAAAACTTAGAATGTAACTTCTCATTTGTCCCTTTGTGCTGAGATAAACTAGGGATGTGGAGTTGATATAAACTGCCCTAGAAAGACTTGGCAAGCACTCAAAGGACTGAATTTCGCTATATGGTTTTCGAAGTCAGTGGAGGCTGCACTTTGGGTTTCAGAGAAGATTGAAGTCATCTCCGCCATGCAGCGTTTATGCAAAAAAAAAGGCGGGACGGGAATCAAACCGTCCTATCTCTAGTCCTAATAGCCGGGAAAATAAATGAGCGACCCTCATTTTGACTCGCGCAAAACGGCAAGGATGAGAGAGAGCGGGGAGATATTTCCATATGCTTGTGGGCGATGATTGGACCTCCCAAAAAGGCTTGAGAAAATGGACTAGCAAGCCACAAAAAGGCAAAAGCTCAAAGAGCTAATCAAAGGCCAAAGGTTTTAACCGAACAAAAGTGAAGAACTCAAAGAGTCAAATCAAAGGCCAAAGGCCGATTCACTACAAAAAAAGGCTGTCCCTCGCCAAAAAGAAATCAAAAGGCTCAACTCAGTGAAACCCGAACCGAATCACGTGCTAGAGAAAACTACAAGGAAACCATATAGTGCAAGACGGTCCCGAGAATGCAGTCCAGGATCCTGAAAAGGGCTATCTCCCGAAACATCCGAATTAATTTGCATCAAGTTTCTTCTATTTATTTACACGGTTTAATTTGGTAATAAGTAAGTAATGCATGAATTAGGATAAATCTAATCCCACAGTCTAACTTTCATATTTTAAAAGCTTACTTAGATAGTGTGTGCCGCCCTTTAATAGCATTGTTCGGGACGAACAACTAAAAGTGTGGGGTGATCTGATGGACCATAATTGTATGAATCATAAACACAGTTAAACCCACCAAATTAGACTGTTTGTCTATTTAACTTTTGCTTGTTAGTTCCGATATTTATCTACAGGGTATTTTGGAGTCTAGAGAGAATACAGACTAAGGAGGAGTTTTAAAGCTGAAAATGAATTACGAGTCAGGACACGACCAGATTCCGACTGTACAACTTTCATGGAACCGACTTGGAATCATTCAAATATGCTAGAACAGTCGGCGTTTGGACAAGAACGCAATGCAAAGGCGCCAAGCCCGGTAAAAGCCAAACAAGGGCAATTTCAGCCGATTTGGGATTTCGACCATGTTCCAAGCATAATTTGGCTTAGGTTCCTTCTTGGGATCATCTTAGAATGACATTTTCATTCAGAATACGCTCTCCAAAATCCGAGAAGCTCCGGTCAAATTCCGGTCAAACCGATGGCTTTTGAGAAACAAATATCTTCCGATGGCTTTTGGAGTGGTGACTCACCCCGATGGCTTTTGCTCTCCTTATGCCATGTGTTGAGATCTCAAGCCACAAGCCTCTCCTCCCTTGACAAGTGTATGACTCTCCTTGCCTCCCTTAGCCTATAAATAGACATATTCTCTTCACTTGTAAATCATCCACAATTCCAACATCCCACAATCCACAAGTTACTTATCTCTCTAGATTTTGGCACTTTTGTAAGCTTTGTTTGAAATCTATAATACTCCTGTTGGTTCTTGAGTATTCTAGTAGTCTTTGAGAATACTCCTGTTGGTTCTTGAGTATTCTCCTTTACTTACTGTCTTTCAAAAACCCTTGAGTACTTAGCTATGGTATCCACCTCCATGGATATTCGTAGCTAAACTCTTCATTCGGTTGAAGGGGTGTACTTGTATCATAAAATGTTTTAGGCTATACTCTTAGTGCCTATTCTTTGTGTTCAAAACTTGTTCTATGTGCCATATATTAGGTCAGAACTTCCAAGGTTGAGTGGATGTTTGAAATGGCAAAACTCTTCCGTGGGGGTTCGTGAACATACTCGGGTAAGTGGATGCTTGAAATGGCAAAGCTTATCTGAGGAGTTCGACCTCTCTAAAACACCATTTGGTTTGATCGGAAATGATTGATCAAATGGATGCACATAGGCTAGTATACCTTGAAATGGGGTGCTAGTCTAAATAGAACAAGTGCTCTACGACCTTGAAATGGGCTAGACAGTGTGGCAAATCGAGCGCTTGAAATGGCCTTGATACACGTTTGAATACTTAGCAGGATCACTAAAGGTCAATGATAAACATGCTATGATACAAGGCCCCCGAAACCGAATGCTTTCCTTAGATTAAAACACTACCTGCACTTACTTCCTTAGTATAAACTGCCCTTTCAACTGCTGACGTTCCGCAAGACTTGCCGATCACGCAACAACCGCTGTAAGTCTTCTTTTTACTTTCAGTATTTACTTTTATGTCATTTACTTTTCCGCACTAAAAACCAAAACCAACCAACCAATCACTTAGCTGTTAGTAGTAAAACCTCAATCAACCAAAAAACACGCTCCCCCGCTGTACGATCCCTCAAAGAACAACTTATCCCCCTAATTCCCTTGGGTTCGACCCCTACTTACCACTTGCTACCCAGTAGTGAAGTCGCGAGTAGCGGACTTATAAATTTATTTGTACATTTGCTCTGACGACAAGCATCTGTCAGGGACCAAGGTTTAAAGACCCAAAACAGTGGAGTTATGGTTCTAGCCGGTAAGAAACTATATTTTCTAAATGTTAATTAAGTCGTACATGTGTTGTCGGCATTTCATTCGTTTAAAATAATCCGATATTTTGTTACCTTTTCAGGAAACGTTAAGTACTACGAGGTTCTTCAAAAGATCATCGAACTTAAGTATGCTGAAGGACTACCGGTAATCATCTTCCACTGCAAGTGGTTTAACACCGATCCGATAGAGGGAAATATTAAGGTGGATCATGGAATAATCTCGATTGACACTTCATCCACTTGGTATAACGATGCTCCTTATTGTCTTGCAAAACATGCACAACAAGTGTTCTATGTGGAAGATCCAAAATTCGGAGATAATTGGAAAGTTGTCAATGTCGTTGCTCAAAGAGGTACTTATAGCAGTTCTTGCATGAAAGTACACAAGTTCCAGACGAAGCGTACCAAGAAGATGATATAACAAACATACCCACAGTATACATGTACAGTGATACTGATCATGAAGATGAATATGACGATGGGTTGGAGCTGCCAAGAACAAATCCTGCTTTATACTATGACTTCGACTCACAAACTGATCATGATGCTGCTGTGGAGGATGAAGATGATGAAGAAGGTGCTTTTCAAGAAGATGAAGAAAGTGAAGTAGAAGAATACCAAAGTGATCATGAGGGAAGTGATGAACTTGATGATGAGGAGTATGGGGATGATCTATCTGATTAGTCAATGTGTTTCAGTATATTTTGGATGTGTAAGTTATGAAATGTTTTATGTTTCATGGTGTAAGGATTGATAGATGTATTTTGTATTTTGAAGGAATCTTTTTGAACTTAGGCGACTGAGTTTATACAAATCAGTCACTTATGAGACCTGCAGTATTAGGTGGGAAAATTATTTGCCCGGGCGGGACTTGTGAAATTTTTTGGGCAAAACTATATTTTTCAAATTCTGAAGTAACAACCTTATGTTACTGATATAGTTTCTCCGTCGCCTAAGGATAACCTGCATCTAATCCGTACACGTGTCCTACACAGTGCGACGTGTTGGAAGGTAAACAACATTGTCTCATTTTACTTAGGGTTTTCACCCATCTTCTTTTCATTCCACACATACTGTCGCATCTCTCTCCACTACTTCATCTGCTATCAAACTCTCCGCGCGTCAATGCCTCCGAAGAAGAAGACCCTCGGGGATGTCGTCGAAGCCTGCAGCAACCGTCCAATGAAGTTGCGTTCGCCTGCTAAGAGAAAGCCGACCAAGGTACACACGCCAGAGCCGGCAGCGAAGAGAGGAGCGGTGACGAAGACGATGAACCTTGCGGAGGTGGTGACGAAGACGAAAGCTGCCAAACCACAGAAACCGCCGCGCAAGGAGGCCACTACTCCTAAGAAGAATGTTAACGTTGAGACTGCAACGACTGATCCGCCACGCATGGAGGCCACTACTCCTAAGAAGAAAAGTAAATCCATCCAACTCCAACTCCGTCGAAGCCCTAGATGTTCCTCGAAGCTCCGAGTACACAAACCTACCACTGATGATATACCACCAGAGATCGCTCCACCCACTGCTAATCCAGCACCCACTCATGATTCCAACCCTAGTTCTGCGTCCCTACTGCCCCGTTCAACTCATTCTGCCCCATATCCATCCCTTACACCCTCCCCTGCATCTACTGCCAAAGAATCGAATGCCATAGATAAAGACCCTGTTGGTGAAGACTCTGTTGATGAAGACCCTGCTGATGACGAAGTCCATGTTGATGAGGACCCTGTTGATGAAGACCACCATGTTGATGAGTGATGAGTCGAGTTTTCGACTCATTTATAGCCATTCTTCAATATAGTTTTGAATCGTTTGCGACGTTATTTTGATGTCATTTGACCTCTATCTCTACATTTCAGGTAGAAAACAAGTTTCCCCCATGGCCAAGGCCTATATATGAAGATTGGTTGAAAAACAGAAGTTTCGGCGCAAAACAAGGAGTTTCGGGGCAAAACCGAGCATATTGACCTTTGCAACTTGTTTTGGATGCCCAGGACGCATACTGTGTCCGCATTGGTTGATTCAAAGCTTGTTGGAAAGCTAACTCAAAGGGCTACAACTCTCTAGTTGACGCCAAGACCAAATTCGGAAGGGAAGACCACCAAATAGGCCTGGGAAGGTTCAGCCGACCGGCTGACTAAAGGGGCAGAACTTGATGACAATCGTCCAACTTCAGCCGACCGGCTGGGCCAGTCAGCCTACCGGCTGGGCCCTGCCCTGCACAAACAATGCAATCGTTCGGTTTGAGCCGACCGGCTGGGATTCGACCCCAAAATCAGCCGAACTGCTGAACTGCTACACTGCTGTTTTTTTCACCCGAGGCTATAAATAGAAATCAAGGGTTTTGGACCAAGTGTGGTGGTTTTTGGGGAGAAGAAGATTGGAAAAGAGGTCCATCCAAGGTCATCAATCATCATCCAACCAAGGAGAAGAAGAGAATATCAAGAGGGAGTTCTAGGATTGACAATCCTCCTTCCTTTGCACTTTTCTTATTCTACTTGTTGTTGCCATTAAACCCTACTCACACCATGTTGTCTTACATGAGGTGTGAGTAGTGGATCTTGTGTTTTGAGGGTCTTATGACTCTCCTTGGTACTCTTTGATCACATATATACATTGATGTTCATATGGATGATTGTTGATTTCATTTTCTCTTGTGTTATGAATGTTATGCACTCTAGGTGTTTGATAAAATGCCTAAGTGACAATTTGGACCTAAACTTGAACCTAGGACTTGGAAACCCTTGGGGATAGTTCTAGGATGGAGAAAATGATCTATATCTTGAATCATGTAAATGAACTTTAGGATATGGATGCTTGACTAAGGATTGAATGTTTGATTTATCGGAGTTAGTCATTAAGCGAATCATCAATTAATCCCATCTAATGGTGTCAAATTCATGTTCTCTATGCGCTTCATATGTGCCATGCTACTAAGTGTTTGTTGAAATGCCTAAGTAACATGTTGAATCTAGTTTGGATAATAGAGAGCATGATCCTATCTAATGTATGCATTTGTTGTCAACTAGTCCCCGAGTTCATAGTATTTATTACCTTAGGAAAAGATTCCAAGATTAATAGTGCTATGGAATGAACCAAATCGAGAGAGTGAGGTTCGAGCCATAAGAGAGCTTGGCTAAGACTAGATTAACATAAACATTGGTCTATCTTAGTCTAAGCTAGGTTTTCTACAATGCATGGATAGGAAGTGAACTAGGAGTCGAGTTCATGGTATTTATTGCTATGGAATGAACCGAGAGGTTCGAGCTATAAGAGAGTTTGGCTAGGAATAGATTCAAGTGACAGTTGGTCTATCCTAGTCTAAGCTAGGTTCATTGCTATTTGACTATCATGAAATGTTTGAATATCATGTATGTGATCATTGAGAATTTGCCAAGGAGGGGAGTAACCCTTCGAAACACCTCTTACTTATCTTTCATCCCTAATTACTCGCCACACATAGGATTTAGAATATACACACTCCTTTATACATTTTGTTTAGAATAGCCGAATGGAAACACAATCTTAAATAGTGCATGTGCTTGGCTTGCTCCTTTGGGTTCGACCCGGTACCCTACCGGTCATTATAAATGTTTTGACCTACTCATTCGATCCTCTCTTCATTGATACTTATTCTAGAGGTGAAAAAGAATTAGTTCGTCAAATGGCGCCGTTGCCGGGGAGCAACTAGTTAGCACATCCCTAGATTAGATTGTGTGGAAGTTCCGACTATTCTTGTGAATATTTTTTCTTTTTCTTATACTTGTATATTCTTCTTTTTCACTCATATCACTTACTAGCTTTTGTTTACCTTGTTTTGCGAGGATGGACCCCTACGACCAACAAGTCTATTCGAATGAGGGATGCTATGAAGAGGAGGAACGACCATATTCTTATTTTCAAGAGCTTGGCTATCAAACAAGTTATTACACTCCGAATTGGGATGATAGCCAATGCTATGAAGTTGAAGACTCCTACCCTCCATACCCTCAACCTCCTCAACCTTCAAGTGAGCCCTCTAAGTTGGATTCCCTAATTGCTATACTCAATGAGCGCCAAGAGCAAACGAAGCAAGAATTTCTCGCAAATCAAGAAAGGTTGAATAGAAACTTTGAAGCTCGAATGGGTGATCTCATGAAATTCGACCAAGATATTGAAAATGGGAACTTGGATGAGGAAGAGGAGGTATTTGAAGAAGAAGTCCTTGAATCTTATGCCTCGGGGGAAGAATGGGAACAAGAAATGTTGGATGAATTTTGGAGGTCCGCCGCCACCGAAGTTTGGGTATGGAATGATGAATCTTGCCATGAGGATATGATAGAGGAAGAGCGTATAGAGATTGAAAGTCTTCAAGGGTATAGAGACTTCGTTGAGGTTTTCATGGAGGAAACTAAGGAACCATCCCGCACACAAGAAGACAAAGATCTAGAAAGGGATATTGAGGAGTGGGCACCCATGGACGTCATTGATAAACCCAAGGAGGGGATGCCCATCATTCTCGAGACAAGTTATGAAGACCCTTTCTTCACTACTTCATCTCGAGACAAGTTTTGGAGCTTCTTGCCCTATTTTCAAAGGCTAATCGGAAAAAGCTCCCATAACCCCTTAATTGTTAAGGGATCTTCATACTCCAAGGGGTCAAAATCCCAAAGGAAAGTCCATTGTAGACTTGACGGGAAGAAATTCAAATGGGATTTGAAGGTGGATTGACACGCCAAATCCAAGGCCCCGTGAGAAGGGATCCTAGCAAAGGACTTCTCAACGAGTGATTCTATGGGGCGCTTTGCTACGTCTTTGGCAAGATGGGAAAAACTAGGCCCTCGCGGGAGGTAACCCGGTTTGTAAGTGTTTCATTCTTGTTCTTCTATATGTTTCAGTGTTTGGCATGATTTTGAGTAGCTAAGGCTCTAAAGTGTGGAGTGTGATATGTATGATTAGTGGGTAAAATTTTAAGTGTGGAGTGAGTTCTACTCACTCCAATTCCACTTCACACCACCACACCCCTCCAACTTTCCCTTGATCTTTCTATGCTTAATGATGTTGCCCTTAGTGCTCATATGCTTTATTGGTGTTGACTAGAGTGGAACTAAATTGTTATATCATGCTATGACTCTAGTTTGACGTTTTCTTGGCACTTAAGATACCTTGTGCACATTATGGAGGATGTAGATTACTTTCCTTGCTTGTTTTCTATGAAACATATGCCATGATGTTATCATGTGACTTGTGATGCTCTCTTGCTCATACTTGCGTTGCATGACCTTGTATGTCACTTGTTGCTTTTAACCTCTCATGTGTTCTTGTCATCAAGGAAGTTATTTGCATCATGTTCGATCACGTTTAGCACAATGACGTCTTTTCTATTGGTGGGTCACATCTACAAACGAGGGGAGTTCCTATGCGCCTTTATCTCATTTTCTTCATTGTTTGCGCTTAGGGACTAAGCTATGCTTTAAGTGTGGAGTGGGTAGTCGCATAGTTCACTCATTTCATGTCATGCCTATCATTGTAGAATGAGCACTTGCATTCATGTACCTTATCCCTAACATGAGAGTGCTTTTAACCACATAGGCTTGTGACTATCGATTCTAAATCCCTATAAATAACATCTAGCCTATTTGTCACGTTTATTGGATCTTGAACTTAGAACCGACCTAGTCCCTTGAATATGCATTCTTGTGAATCAATGTCATTGCTATCCCTTGTCTATCTAATTTTCTAAGTATTTTCCTTGAAATACCTTGGATTGAGTTTTAGCAAGCACTTTTAAAGAAAGCTTTTCACGAAAAACTTAGACCTCTTGTATGCTCCTTGGTGACTTGAGCTCTTTCTAATTTAGTGACTTGCTTATGATTGTTTCCCGCGCATTCCATACACTTTTTGAACATATTGTCAAGTTTTAAGTGTGGAGTCAAAAGAGGGCGAAAAATAGGCCCCAACAAAAAGTTTTTGTGGTCAAAGAGGACAAAGCCCCGACTAAGAACTTTCTCGATGTACACGAGAAGTTTTGCTTCAAAAATGATACAAATGCCGGAGGTTAGGAAGAAAAGTTCCCCCTCGAAAGCATTTGTAGGCCAAAGGCCATTTCAAAAAGAAAATAAGAAACACTTAAAACTTGACTCTATGTTTTCCTCCATTTTTCATTTGTGCGGGATTCATCACTTGCATTGTGTGCTAGTTGGAATGACTTTTGGACGACCCATGTGCTTGCACGAGAGTTATCATTTGGTCTATGCTTGTTTATTAAAGAACTCTAGTGTCCAACTCCTCTTCCCTTATGGATTATGGCTTAAGCGCCTAAAACTTGGGAATGAGTTCCATGTCGTGAGCCAATGGACTAGCCCTAGCTAGCATAGGTGAGCGGTTGCCACTCTTTTGTGCAAAACTATTAACTTTGCTTCTATTGTATTGCCTTGAAAATGAGTAGACTTTTGGATGAGGCGATTGATAGCTCTAGTATTGATGATTATGAATGCACAACCTCATGGGTACTCAAATGGTTCAAAGGTTCTTTTGATGATAATGTGATGGTAGTCCTAGCTTGGGGTGAGGGATTGGTTTTGAGAAATCCTCGCCTTGGTTGAACACTCTTGAATTCATTCATAGGATAGGTGCATATGGGATTTGTGAGTATTCCCTTTTCTGAAAACTCTCACGAGACTATAACTCGTCCACTAGGGTAGCCTAGGGGTTTAAAGGCTTAATGCATACGCTAAATGCATTCGTAACGCCTACGAAAAGGAGCTAGTTAGATTGTACATACTTGTCATTTTTCTTTCAATAACATGTTTAGAAATAATGATCGAGACCTTGTGAAATCTAGTGAGGCAAATAGACGAAAAACATAGCACCACTAGCATTTCGACATTTGCATGACCTTGACATATTCTCATACTTTGTTCGGGACGAACAAAACTTAAGTGTGGAGTGTTGATGAGTCGAGTTTTCGACTCATTTATAGCCATTCTTCACTATAGTTTTGAATCGTTTCCGACGTTATTTTGATGTCATTTGACCTCTATCTCTACATTTCAGGTAGAAAATAAGTTTCCCCCATGGCCAAGGCCTATATATGAAGATTGGTTGAAAAACAGAAGTTTCGGGGCAAAACCGAGCATATTGACCTTTGCAACTTTTTTTGGACGCCCAGGACGCATACGGTGTCCGAATTGATTGATTCAAGGCTTGTTGGAAAGCTAACTCAAAGGCCTACAACTCTCTAGTTGACGCCAAGACCAAATTCGGACGGGAAGACCACCAAATAGGCCTGGGAAGGTTCAGCCGACCGACTGAAATCGGCTGACTAAAGGGGCAGAACTTGATGACAATCGTCCAACTTCAGCCGACCGGCTGGGCCCTGCCCTGCACAAACAATGCAATCGTTCGGTTTGAGCCGACCGACTGGGATTCGACCCCAAAACTCAGCCGACCGGCTGAACTGCTACAGTGCTGTTTTTTTCACCCGAGGCTATAAATAGAAATCAAGGGTTTTGGACCAAGTGTGGAGGTTTTTGGGGAGAAGAAGATTGGAAAAGAGGTCCATCCAAGGTCATCAATCATCATCCAACCAAGGAGAAGAAGAGAATATCAAGAGGGAGTTCTAGGATTGACAATCCTCCTTCCTTTGCACTTTTCTTATTCTACTTGTTGTTGCCATTAAACCCTACTCACACCATGTTGTCTTACATGAGGTGTGAGTAGTGGATCTTGTGTTTTGAGGGTCTTATGACTCTACTTGGTACTTTTTGATCACATATATACATTGATGTTCATATGGATGATTGTTGATTTCATTTTCTCTTGTGTTATGAATGTTATGCACTCTAGGTGTTTGATAAAATGCCTAAGTGACAATTTGGACCTAAACTTGAACCTAGGACTTGGAAACCCTTGGGGATAGTTCTAGGATGGAGAAAATGATCTATATCTTGAATCATGTAAATGAACTTTAGGATATGGATGCTTGACTAAGGATTGAATGTTTGATTTATCGGAGTTAGTCATTAAGCGAATCATCAATTAATCCCATCTAATGGTGTCAAATTCATGTTCTCTATGCGCTTCATATGTGACATGCTACTAAGTGTTTGTAGAAATGCCTAAGTAACATGTTGAATCTAGTTTGGATAATAGAGAGCATGATCCTATCTAATGTATGCATTTGTTGTCAACTAGTCCCCGAGTTCATAGTATTTATTACCTTAGGAAGAGATTCCAAGATTAATAGTGCTATGGAATGAACCAAATCGAGAGAGTGAGGTTCGAGCTATAAGAGAGCTTGGCTAAGACTAGATTAACATAAACATTGGTCTATCTTAGTCTAAGCTAGGTTTTTCTACAATGCATGGATAGGAAGTGAACTAGGAGTCGAGTTCATGGTATTTATTGCTATGGAATGAACCGAGAGGTTCGAGCTATAAGAGAGTTTGGCTAGGAATAGATTCAAGTGACAGTTGGTCTATCCTAGTCTAAGCTAGGTTCATTGCTATTTGACTATCATGAAATGTTTGAATATCATGTATGTGATCATTGGGAATTTGCCAAGGAGGGGAGTAACCCTTCGAAACACCTCTTACTTATCTTTCATCCCTAATTACTCGCCACACATAGGATTTAGAATATACACACTCCTTTATACATTTTGTTTAGAATAGCCGAATGGAAACACAATCTTAAATAGTGCATGTGCTTGGCTTGCTCCTTTGGGTTCGACCCGGTACCCTACCGGTCATTATAAATGTTTTGACCTACTACATTCGATCCTCTCTTCATTGATACTTATTCTAGAGGTGAAAAAGAATTAGTTCGTCAATGAGGACCCTGTTGATGAAGACCACCATGTTGATGAAGACCCTGCTGATGACGAAGTCCATTGATGAGGACATTGAAGCAATGGCTACTGATGAACCGGTTGAAGAACCCTTGAGCATCCGTTGCAAGCAGTCCAAAGCCACTGGTAATATTATGCCTTTTGATTCAAAATTTCATTTTATGCTGCTATTTTGATGAATTAGTCCGTTACTGTTTCATATTGGTATGTATTTTGATATTGGTTTGTGATTGAAATGTCACAGAAACTGCTGATGAATGTGAACCTGGCAAGAAGCGAAAGCGCCGTGGTGTGGTGTGTGGCGCCAAGATAGCAGACTTGGTCCACAGGCTCGGGACCAGGATCAAAGTGGAATGCACTGTAGAGGCTAATGGGCCTGTTAGTGTGAAGATTCGCAGCATGGTGACTCATCAGATTGGGTGTTGTGTACGGGAGAAAGTGCCAATTGTAGCCTCAACATATACCGAACTGGACCCCAAGCACTGGGACATAGTCGGCAATTACCTAAGCGTGAGTTTATTAATTAGTTTAGGAATAATTAAGCATTACTGTCGAACTCTTTATTTACAGAGGGTGTATACTTACATGTTCACTTTAATGTTTTTTTTGTAGACACATTTCTTCCTACCCAAGGATGACACTTTGCTCTGGGAGTTTATAACAAGGACAGCCAACAGTCGCTATAAAGACTGGAAATCAGATTGCCGCACTCACTATTTGGCCCATGGAGAGAAGACCCCCAAGGAGTTCATGCATAGAAAGGAAGAGTGGAAATGGCTTGTGCAGCACTTTCAGGAGCCTGGTCAGCAGGTTATGTTTTGTAACTTATCCTTTACTCTTTTAAAAAAAAATTAACTTCACTGTTTTTTGTCTTACTAATTGTTCCTTTTTTATGTAGGCTATATCTGCAAGAATGAAAAATGCTAGGCTCAAAAAAATGAACCATCATTCTGGTAAAACTCCATTCTGCATCCGAGCATTAAAGCATCTGGAAAAGGGACACAAAGCGCCCTATGTTGCTGCGTATGAGGAGGTTTATTCACAGGAGGCTGATAGCGGTCCTTTAGTGGTAACTTAGTCAATCCTGTTGTACAATTTCAAAGTGTTAATGCCACATATTTTATAGTAGGCTTAATTTCAAGTGTTTCATTGAAAATGGATTTGTGTTCTGTAATGTCACTATCTGTTTTCTTTTATGTTATGTGTTGGTTATGAATTTTAATGTTATGTGGTTTTATCATATTATTAATATATATCATGTTATTTGTTCACGAAGATGAAAGTTTATAACTGTATTTAAGTATTTGGTTTCTTTACGCATCAGATGTTCTTTTTTATAAATTGTTTTCTAATTTTACATAGGAGCAAATGTGTGCCGAAGTCAAGTTGCTCACCCATAACCATGACCATGATTCTGATGACCCGGACAGCGTTGTTGCTGATGATGAAGCCCTTCCAACAGACAAACAACTGGAAATTATTTATAAGGTTGTTGGGCAAAAGAAAGGGACTCAAGTGTCCGGTGTAGGTGGTAATATAAGGAGGCCTCCTCGCCCTAGAGGCGGTGCGTCTAACCACATGCTGAAGGAAGAGCTCTTAAAGGCAAAAGAAGAGGCTGTCAGAAGGGATGCTGTGGTTGAGCATCGGCTAAAGGCACTTGAAGAAATGGTCCGACAGGGAGTGGGGGTTGCTGGGCATGGATGCAATGTCTCTGATGGTGCGAGCTTTGATATGGGTGTCTCCTAGTTTCGTGCATGCTTGACATTTGAAACAAAACTTTTGTGTAATGTTTTGTGTTGCTCGTTGAACTTGTGATCCTTTTTGGTGCTGGAAAAACTGTTTCTAGCATTAATGTGTAACAATTTAGACCATTTTCTAAAACAGGTGGTTTCGGAATGTACGTGAATTTGTAAAATGCTTCGTTGTTCTTACACGACTGCAAACTAGTACAATACTATGGTGAAAAAAACTTATGCGACAGAGAAATCACATTATCTATACTTAAACGACTCATTCTAACAAAAACTTTACCTTACGCGTCACGTTGTACTAACAATAAAAACCATAAAGCGACTGACATTGCACACACAATTACTTATGCGTCAGACATTTAAAGAAATTCGTGGCCTGCATTGACACTCATATATCATAACGCGACTGACGTACCTCCTTACGCGTCACGTTGTACTAACAATAAAACGACTGACATTGTACTACAATTACTTAGGCGTCATACATTTAAAGTAATTCGTGGCCTGCAATTGACACTCACATATCCTAACGCGACTGACGTACCTCCTTGCGCGGCTGTCGTATGTTCGTCACTTAACATATGTTATACGACGGATGTACATTAGTCAGTCGCAAGTTCACTTATGTCGCATCCGTTAAGCGACTAAGTCTTATGTCACTGACTACAGTCGCATAAACAGTCGCATAAGACCTTATGCGACTGAAAAAGGCCTTACGCGGCTATTTTTGGTCAGTAACATAAGCGACAAAATGGCGTAGTGTGATGTGATCAGAGCATATTGCTTAATGAACCGGCGGTAGTAGCCTGTTAAGCCCAAAAAGCTTCTTAATTGCTTCACTGATGTTGAAATTGGCCAATCACGGATAACCTTTACTTTCTCCGGATCAACATCAGCACCATGTGTAGAGATAAGGTGACTCAAGTAATGGCTCTACTGCCTAGCGAGGTCACATTTAACTAGTTTAACATAGTAACAATGATGAGCTAGAGTTGAGAGTACCTGATGGACCATAATTGTATGAATCATAAACACAGTTAAACCCACCAAATTAGACTGTTTGTCTATTTAACTTTTGCTTGTTAGTTCCGATATTTAACTACATGGTATTTTGGAGTCTAGAGAGAATACAGACTAAGGAGGAGTTTTAAAGCTGAAAATGAATTACGAGTCAGGACACGACCAGATTCCGACTGTACAACTTTCATGGAACCGACTTGGAATCATTCAAATATGCTAGAACAGTCGGCGTTTGGACAAGAACGCAATGCAAAGGCGCCAAGCCCGGTAAAAGCCAAACAAGGGCAATTTCAGCCGATTTGGGATTTCGACCATGTTCCAAGCAGAATTTGGCTTAGGTTCCTTCTTGAGATCATCTTAGAATGACATTTTCATTCAGAATACGCTCTCCAAAATCCGAGAAGCTCCGGTCAAATTCCGGTCAAACCGATGGCTTTTGAGAAACAAATATCTTCCGATGGCTTTTGGAGTGGTGACTCACCCCGATGGCTTTTGCTCTCCTTATGCCATGTGTTGAGATCTCAAGCCACAAGCCTCTCCTCCCTTGACAAGTGTATGACTCTCCTTGCCTCCCTTAGCCTATAAATAGACATCTTCTCTTCACTTGTAAATCATCCACAAATCCATCCACAATTCCAACATCCCACAATCCACAAGTTACTTATCTCTCTAGATTTTGGCACTTTTGTAAGCTTTGTTTGAAATCTATAATACTCCTGTTGGTTCTTGAGTATTCTAGTAGTCTTTGAGAATACTCCTGTTGGTTCTTGAGTATTCTCATTTACTTACTGTCTTTCAAAAACCCTCGAGTACTTAGCTATGGTATCCACCTCTATGGATATTCGTAGCTAAACTCTTCATTCGGTTGAAGGGGTGTACTTGTATCATAAAATGTTTTAGGCTACACTCTTAGTGCCTCTTAATTGTGTTCAAAACTTGTTCTATGTGCCATATATTAGGTCAGAACTTCCAAGGTTGAGTGGATGCTTGAAATGGCAAAACTCTTCCGTGGGGGTTCGTGAACATACTCGGGTAAGTGGATGCTTGAAATGACAAAGCTTATCTGAGGAGTTCGACCTCTCTAAAACACCATTTGGTTTGATCGGAAATGATTGATCAAATGGATGCACATAGGCTAGTATACCTTGAAATGGGGTGCTAGTCTAAATAGAACAAGTGCTCTACGACCTTGAAATGGGCTAGACAGTGTGGCAAATCGAGCGCTTGAAATGACCTTGATACACGTTTGAATACTTAGTAGGATCACTAAAGGTCAATGATAAACATGCTATGATACAAGGCCCCCGAAACCGAATGCTTTCCTTAGATTAAAACACTACCTGCACTTACTTCCTTAGTATAAACTGCCCTTTCAACTGCTGACGTTCCGCAAGACTTGCCGATCACGCAACAACCGCTGTAAGTCTTCTTTTTACTTTCAGTATTTACTTTTATGTCATTTACTTTTCCGCAATAAAAACCAAAACCAACCAACCAATCACTTAGCTGTTAGTAGTAAAACCTCAATCAACCAAAAAACACGCTCCCCCGCTGTACGATCCCTCAAAGAACAACTTATCCCCCTAATTCCCTTGGGTTCGACCCCTACTTACCACTTGCTACCCAGTAGTGAAGTCGCGAGTAGCGGACTTATAAATTTATTTGTACATTTGCTCTGACGACAAGCATCTGTCAGTACCTCATTTAGATGTAATAGGTGCTTTGGCCATGTTTTACTATAAATTAATATGTCGTCAAAGAAAACCAAGACATATTGGCGCAAGTGTGGTCTGAATAACTTGTTCATATCTGCCTGGAAGGTAGACGGTGCGTTACTGAAGCCGAAAGGCATAACGAGGAACTGATAGTGCCCATCACGAGTTCGAAAAGTAGTTTTGTAAATATCGGATTCGACCATTCTGATCTGGTGATAACCAGCTCTCCAGTCGAGCTTAGAAAATACATTGGCGCCATGAAGCTCGTCAAATAGTTTATCAGCTGTAGGAATCAGAAATCTGTCGTGGATTGTCAATGAGTTTTGAAATACTCCATGTGTGTGTTGAGATTTTGTACTAGATACTTCTGGGACAGTTATCTAGACAACTCGTGCAGAACAAATAACAACTACTGCGTGCAAAATGAACTAGAGATTCGCAACTTGATACCTAGTTCGGCAACCGCCTTCTCTGGGGTGAAAAGCAATTCACTATATTGAGTGTAGAGTACAGATGGACTTACGATTACAGACTCCCTCTTAAAAAGCCTACTCTAACACTCCGAGCGAACTTGCGATCTAGGCTCCCCCTAGACTAGAGATCCCTCTCTATTTTCACATTGATCCTCCATGAAGATCAGTGCCTTCTCCCAAAGATGAACGCCCTCTTCCAAGTGCTCAGCAATCAAGTCACATAGTGTGCAGCTTCAATTCGTTCTAGGGTCAGTCTGAACAGCACTTAGATCAGACTGACACCCAGCACCTAATACTCACCAGAATGATGCGCTTAGACCAATCACCACCTCATGCCCTCACAGTGTATATGTGTGTGTATTTTCTCCAAGAGTGCTTGAATGATTCGAGAACCCTAGCACCCTTTATACAGGGACGGATGATTCCTATATCACTTAGGAAATCAAATTCTATCCGACTATATCTTTTAAGGAATATTTCCCAATCTTATTGGAAGGTTTCCTAAAATTTTGAGCCGCCTCTTCTAGATAATCTTCCGTAAATATATCTTCAATATCTCTTGCTAAATTATCTTCAAGCGCATATCTTCCTTAAAAGCTTCAACTGACTCCAAGTTTCATCGCCGACCTTCCAAATACGGATTAGGAAATTATGCTCTTCTGTCATGCGTCAGTCTTGTCCCACGTCAGTTGTCTCTCTAGTCTTAAACTCCTCATTGTCTGACAACTTGAACAACTTCACAGGATTTTGCCAAAACACATGCCACTAACTCTAACCATCTCCCTCTTGGCATTTTTGAAAAATATATATCTGTACTACTCTTACCTATGAATCTTTGAAGGAGATTTTAAACTCCCAAGCTGTACCGCCTATAGAGTTCTACCGAATCAAAATTTGTAGTACATATGAACCTTTTAAGGAGATTTCAAACTCCCCAAAACTTCTCCCCCTTTTGCCACAACGTGACAAGGAGGGTAAAAAAGTAGCACAAATGTTCAACAATAGAATAAATGTGATCAAAGGGGTAGAGGAAGAATGATCACCACTAGTTCAGTCGTCAGAGTCAGTACTTTCTGCATCCGTATCCTCAGGATACCTTAGTTCCACCAACAAGTTTGTGATTTTCTTTTTCCTCACCACCAAGGTTAAAATCCCTTCTTTAACATCAGCAAGCTCCTCCTACATGTGAGTAATTGCCCTTCTTCGAGTCACGGCCGGTACTCCAGAACTAAGTTTTTGTAGAGATTGTTCAGACAAATTCTTCCGATTAACCTCAGGGACATCCTTCTCGAGATCCAGGTTATGCTTTCTAGTAAAATGTTTATATTCAGCCACAAATACTTTTGGAACACCTGTCAACTTGTCCTGGCTGGACTTGTTATCTGAATGTTGGGGTAAAATAAGCTCGAAGATTAGTGACGGAAACCCAGTGGGGTTATTTATCATAGTCGAGGTAGCATGGGATGTTATGTGATCAAAGATGAGCTATCCCAAATCTATCTTCTTCTGGTTTCCTAGTGCAGTTAATAGTAGTCCCGTAGGGTTCCCTACCATTGTTTGATGGTGATTAGGCATCCAGTTGTTTACCGCAATACTGTGTTGATAAGTCAAATTTTTGCCTTATTCATCGCTATATTTTACTAAGGCTTTGATTTGTTTCCGACGTTTTTTGATGTCATTTGACCATTTCCTTTCATATTTCAGGTACAAAATGATTTCCCATCGATCGCATCAAAAATCGAAGTTTCGGCACAAAATAGGGAGTTTCGGGGCAAAATAGGGCAGATTGATCTTTCCGGCTTATTTTGCATGCCTAGATCGCCTACGGTGTCCAAATCAGTTGATCCATAGCTTTTTGGAAGCTAACACTAAGGGAAACAACTTTCTAGTTTACAGCAAGACCAAATTCCGACGTTAAGACCACAAAACAGCCCCAGGAAAGCAGACCTGTTAGTAGAACTCGGTTTGAGCTCCATTGTCTCTCGGCCATTCCCAGCCGACCGACTGGAATTTTTCCAAATCCAGCAGACCGACTAGGCACCTCTGATTGCTAAAAGTCCAACTCGGCCAATCCCAACAGACCGGTTGAGATTTTGGGCACTCCCAACCGACCGGTTGGACCCGAAACCCAGAAATTTTAGCTTTTGGACTATAAATAGAAAGTGACGGTTTTGACCTAAAAGGAGGGTGGGTTTTAGAGAGAAAAAGTGCAATACAAAGGCAAAGGAAGTCTCAACATCATCAAAAGGATTGCTTGAGGGAGAAGAGGGAAGATCAAGGAAGGAAGCTAGTCTCGAACTTGGGTTTTCTCTACTCATATATCCTCCCTCTGTTGTTTTGTATTAAAAACATGTATCATGATGATGTGTGAGTAGTTCTATTGTTTTGGGGGTCTAGCAACCCTCCTTGGCACTCTATTATCATTTATACACATTTTATTCTATAATACATGGTGTTAAATTCATGTTCCCTAAGCCTCTTCATATTTGACATGTCACTAAGTGTTTGATGAAATGCCTAAGTAACATGTTGATCTTAAAACTTGATCTAAGTATCGATGGACATTGGTGAAGGTTTGGATGTAGTGAATATGATCATATCTAGTGTTTACGACGGTAAATGCATAGAATTGAAGTGAACTAGTATTGTATGCATATGACATTTATTACCTTGGGAGATGTCCTAAGTATAATAAAGGCTATAAAGTGAACCTACATCTCGATGGAGGGAGGTTCTAATTAAGAAGGCTTGACTAAGAATAGATTCATATGAAAATTGGTCTACCTTAGTCAAGGCTAGGTTCTAAACTATTTGGCACCATGACACGCTTAGTTCTTGTATATGTGATCATTAGGGAATGCCAAGTAGGGAGTAACCCCTCGAAACTCTTTCATTCATCGTTTATCTCTAACTACTTGCCATTTAGGATTTAGATTCACACACCCTTATACATTTGAATTAGAATATCCTAATAGAAACACAATCTTATATAGTGCATGTGCTTGGTTTGCTCCTTTGGGTTCGACCCGGTCTTAACGGGTTTATAAATTGTTTTTTGGCTAAAGTTTCTATTGCAATTATTTGGAAGATGTGGTTTACCTTCCTTGTTTGAACTTTGTTAAACTTATGCCATGATGTTATTTTGTGACGTATAATGCTGTCTTGCTCATACTTGAGTTTTGTATTGCCTTCTATATCACTTGTTGCTTTTAACCTCTCATGTGTTCTTGTCATCAATGAAGTTATTTCCATCATGCATGATCAAGCTTAGCATAATGGCATCTTCTTTATTGGTGGGGCACATCTACAAACGAGGGGAGTTCCTATGGGCCTTTATCTCATTCACTTCATTGTTTGCGCTTAGGGACTAAGTTAGATTTTAAGTGTGGAGGGGGTAGTCGCATAGTTCACTCATTTCATGCAATGCCTATCATTTTTGAATGGACACTGGCATTCATGTACTCTATCCCAATCTCACGAGTGTTTTAACCATTTAAGGTTTGTGATCATCGACTCAAAATTGCCTATAAATCACATTTAGCCTATTGTTCATTTTTAGTTGATCTTGAATCTAGAACCGACTTAGTCCTTTGAATGTGCATTCTTGTAAATCAATATCATTGCTATCCTTTGTCTATCTAATTCTCTAAGTATTTTCATTGCTTGCCTTGGACTTAGTTTTAGCAAGCACTTTCAAAAACTTTCATGAAAAACTTAGACCTTTAGAATGCTCTTCGGTGACTTGAGTTTTCTAATTTAGTGCCTTGCTTGTGATTGTTTCCCGCGTATTCCATACATTATTTGAACATATTATCAAGTTTTAAGTGTGGAGTCAACAGAGGGTGAAAAATAGGCCCCAACAAAAATGCTTTACTTTCATGGTCAATGAGGGCAAAGCTCCGACTAAAAACTTTCGCAAAGGGCAAGAGAAGTTTTGCTTCAAAAACGATACAAATATTGGGGGTTAGGAAGAAAAATTCCCCCTCGAAAGCATTTAAAGGTCAAAGGCTATTTGAAAAGAAAATAAAAAGCACTTAAAACTTGACTTTATGTTCTTCCATCATTCTACATTTGTGTGGGTGCATCATTTATATTGTGTGCTAGTTAAATTAACTCTTGGACGATCCTTGTGCTTGCACGGGAGCTCTCATTTGGTCTATGCTCGTTTTCTAAGAACTCTTAGTGTCGAACTCCTCTTTCCTTATGGATTATGGCTTAAGTTCCTAAGACTTGGGAACGAGTTCCATGTCCCGAACCAATGGACTCGCCCTAGCTAGCATAGGTGAGTGATTGACACCATTTTGTGCAAACTATCAACTTTGATCCTATTGTATTGCCTTGAAAATGAGTAGATTATTGGATTAGACATTTGATTGCTCTAGTATTGATGATCTTGAATGCACAACCTCATAGGCACTTAAATGGTTCGAAAGTCCTTTTGATGATAATATGATGGTGGTCTTAATTTGGGATGAGGGATTTCTTTTGAGAAATCCTCGCCTTGGTTGAGCACTCTTGCATCCATTCTCCTGGGATTGGTGCATTGGGATTTGTGAGTATCCCTTTTCTGAAAACTCTCACGAGACTATAACTCGTCCACTACGGTAGTCTAAAGGTTTAAAGGCTTAGTGCATATGCTAAATACACTCGTAACACCTACGAAAAGATGCTAGATAGGTTGTATATATTTTCATTTGTCTTTCATTGACATATTTAGGAATAATGATCGAGACCTTTAAATAAACACTTAGAGCAAATGGGCGATAAAACATAATACCACCAGCTTAAGTGTGGAGTATTGATAAGTCGAATTTTCTCCTTATTCTTCGCTTTATTTTATTAAAGCTTTGATTCGTTTCTGACGTTTTTCGATGTCATTTGACCCTTACCTTTCAAATTTCAGGAACAAAATGATTCCCCATTGAATTCAAGACCTCAATAATAAGATCGCATGAAGTTTTGGCGCAGAATAGGGAGTTTTGGGGTAAATAGGGCAGATTGATATTTTCATCTTATTTTGCACGCCTAGATCGCATACGGTGTCCAAATCTGTTGATACATAGCATTTTGGAAATATAACGCAAACGGCTACAACGTTCTAGTTTACGCCAAGACCAAGTTCGGATGTTAACCCCACGAAACAGCCCCCATGAAGTCAGACCTGTTAGCATAACTCGGTTTGACCTCCATTGTCTCTCGGCCATTACAAGCCGGCCGACTAGAATTTTGCGAAATCCAGCCGACCGACTGGGCACCTCTGATTGCTAAAAGTTCAAATCGGCCAACCCCAACCGACCGGTTGGACTCGAAACCCAGAAATTTCAACTTTTGGGCTATAAATAGAAAGAGATGGTTTTGACCTAAAGGGAGAGTGGTTTTTAGAGAGAACAAGTGTGAGAAAAAGCCGAAAGAAGTCTCGACATCATCAAAATGATTGCTTGAGGAAGAAAAGGGAAGATCAATGAAAAAAGCTAATCTCCAACTTGGGTTTTCTCTACTCATCTATCCTCCCCTTGTTGTTTTGTATTGAAAACATGTATCATGATGATGTGTGAGTAGTTCTAGTGTTTTGGGGGTCTTGCAACCCTCCTTGATACTCTATGATCATGTATACACATTTGATTCTATAATACATGGTGTTAAATTCATGTTTTCTAAGCTCTTCATAGTTGACATGTCACTGAGTGTTTGATGAAATGCCAAAGTAACATGTTGATCTTAAAACTTGATCTAAGTATCGATGGACCTTGGTGAAGGTTTGGATGTAGTGAATATGATCATATCTAGTGTTTACGACGGTAAATACATTGATTTGAACTGAACTAGTAATGTATGCCTATGGCATTTATTACCTTGAGAGATGTCCCAAGGATAATAAAGGCTATAGAGTGAACCTACATCTCCATGTGGGAGGTTCTAATTAAGAAGGCTTGACTAAGAATAGATTCATATGAAAATTTGTCTACCTTAGGCTAGTCTAGGTTCAAAACTATTTGGCACCATGAAACGCTCAGTTCTTGTATACGTCATCATTAGGGAATGCCAAGGAGGTGAGTAATCCCTTGTAACTCCTTTCATTCATCTTTTATCTCTAACTACTTGCCATTTAGGATTTAGATTCACACACACTTATACATTTGAATTAGAATATCCGAATAGAAACACAATCTTATATAGTGCATGTGCTTGTCTTGCTCATTTGGGTTCGAATCGGTCTTACTAGTTTTATAAATTGTTTTTGGCTAGAGTTTCGATTGCATTTATTTGCATGCGAAAATCTACAACGTCATGTGTAACAAGAAATGCTTCGAAGATAGCTCATTAGCAGGAATAGTGGTCTTATTCCACTTAGTCCTTACTCTTGCAGTGATTTACTCAGCAAGCTTATTCCAGTCTGGGTTTGTTAAATCCACTTCTCGACTTGCCACTCCGTAGTAGTCGTTTATAGCTTCTTGAGAGATCAGGAATTGTTTTCCTCTTAGGCTCAACTTCCGATACCGCTGATCCCCAACAAAAGCAAATTTCTCAGGTAGATTTGTTATGGCTTCTCATAACAATGTGTGTAACAAACGGCTTGGCCATAGTAACTGACGACCACATATCCAACTCCTTGATGAGACGCACTATTTCTGTTGCTAATACTTATCTGTCTCTAGGATTCTTTCTGGTAGTATCTTCTTTTTCAGCACTACGTCCCACTTCTCAGCTTGTCTCTTTGATGAAAACCATACTTCATGAACAACCACGCACATGTCCATCGGAACACTTTTGCCTTTTCTTTCAGTTTTTGCTCCCCCTGTAGCAATGTTTGTCTTAGACTTCTTGGACACTGGAATCTCAGCCTCAGCATTCAGTATGGGTACATCCTTCTGAGCAACTTTTTGTTCAACTCGTAGCCCATGATCACTGTCTTTCCTCTTTCTCTTAGGGGTTGCAACCTATTCCACTGTAGTCGACACATGCTGTACTACAGTTTGTTTCTCAATAACTTTTGTCTTCTTTGCTAGTTGCTTTGTTTTAACAAAGGTTCAATAGTGAGTGGAACTTCCTTTTGGATAGACTCCATCTGTTTAGGAGTCTCTTCCTTCTCAACATCTGGTAAATGGACTTAGTCCTACATCTCAAAATCCTTACCATGATTCTTTGATTGGTTTATTTTTATTTATACAGTGCATGTAGTCTGGTACATGTCCTCATCCGCATATTGCTCCACGCCCTCAAACAGCTCCTCTAGAGAGTCATCTTGCTTGCTTGAATCATTCGGAGATGCCTTATCATTGGCCATATCCTCATCTGGAACAACCTCTCTTGTTCCTCATCCTCCATAGAATCAGCCTGTTCATCTGCAACATCGTTTTCTTCTTGCTCATCTGACTGTGATTCTTCAACATCATCATTAGCAGGAACCTCCTCTTGTTCCTCAGTTTTTGATTCTTTTGGATCAGACTCCACAACTTCCCGTTTGCTAGATTCCTCGTTAATTTCTTCAGGCTTGGACTCAGATTCCTTGTTTGCTTCAACCTCTTCTTGAACATCAACTGTTCCCTTCTCTAGAGTATCCTTCTGAGTCTCAATATTAGGCATTTTACTAGATTTCTCTACAACCACCTTTCCAACTATATCAGGTGTGTCTTCTTCCGATTCCAGCACAATTACCTTGCGTTTGATAACTCGAAATCCTCCCTTCAATGATGTCTTCTTCTGTGCAACCATCTTGACTCTAGTTCTCTTAGGTTTTGGAGTAGTCTCCGTGACAACAATTGAACGATTCTCCTCCTGAACTGACGATGCCAATACTTTTAGCTTTTCTACCACTATCTTTGACCCTTTAACAAATACAGTAGGCATACTAGGGCTAGGCACAACAATATTTTTTGAGATTTTAGCAATTACCTCTTGTGCTGTTTTCCTAAGAGTCACCTTAGGGGTTTGAATAGTTGCGGGAACACCCTTTGTCTTCATCGAATGTCCAGTCGAGACCTTCTTCTCAATCCTTGATTTTGGTCGGAGCAGCTGCTTTCGCCGCCACAATCGACATCGTCTCAGTCGTCTATTTAGGGTTTTCGTTCGAGGTCTTCTTCTCTCCGATTGGCCTTGATGAAGCCTCAGCAGCAATAGCCTTCACGATTTTGATTTTGCGAGTGTTCACCATCTTTAGGAATTGATCGATTTGTTGAAGCGATTTTTGGCTAGGGTTTCTTCGCGAGATTGATATCTAACCCGTTTGCAAATTCAAATGTTTGAAATATACTCCATTCGTTATCAATGTATTCTAGTGGCTTTTTCAAAGTGCCACATCATTCGAGCCATTTCGGCCATCAATGCACCTTGGTTTATTCAATCGTCTCCTGTCACAACTCCTTTTTCCTTAAAGTCCCAACCTTCAACGTCAGCCCTCAAAATATATTTCTTTCAAGCTCTAGCTAACCACCACCTGCTAGAACAACTAGTTGTCAATGGCACACAGACCCAAAGAGGATCTAAGTGTCTGAAACTGTGAGTTGTCCAAGGGCTTAGTGAAGATATTGGAGTACCCACTTGGAGACGAGTTGGAGGCAAAGCATGTGCCAGAAGAGCCAACAATGGAGCACCCACTTACTACGAGTCAAGAGGCACCGCCTGGAAAGTGTAAGGACCCAAGTGCCTTCACAGTCACTTGTGGTGTCGGTGAGACTCTTATACATCACTGTTTAATTGACTTGGGTGCTGCTATTAATGCTATTCCATATTCTCTATATTTTTCTCTGAAACTGGGTCCGTTGAAGCCTCCTAAACATTTGGTAGAGTTAGGGGATAAATCTTGTGTTCGACCAGTTGGTTTGCTTGAAGACCTAACCCTCCGTTAGGAGATCTTGTTGTTCCTGCATACTTTTATGTTTTGCAGATGCGAGAGATGATGATCCTCCAATACTTATCTTGGGACGTTGACAAGCGTATTTTTTAACCCTTTATAGTCGTCAAGTTATGAGTTTTAGGGGTCAAGTTGTAGTAAAAAACAATTTATAAACCTTGGTAAGCCAAGAGTCGATCCAAGGAACAACGTGTGTGAATACAAGCTAACAAGTGACCTATTTAGCTATTCCAAACAATTAAAGGTTTTGAATGTGAAACAAATTGCAGAAAATAATAAGATTTTAGCTTGACCAGAGAAAGAATCCCAGGATCAAACTTCATCCATGTCAACCCACAATTCATGCAACAATGTCACGTAAATTCATCATGCTATCGAGTATGGAAATAAACCGAAATAACAACCGACAAGCCGCCCATCCACGGATCATTGTCTAGATTAATCTCAACCATTGAACGCCGCCCATCCACGGATTATCAATGATTTCGATTATTAAGCCTAGGGTTTTTCAGACGATAAAGTCAACTTTCCTATTAATTCATGTACTACCAGTGTAGCTACCATGACCTAATATCAATTTCATATGATGTGGTTAATACCTAGGACTCATTCATCTTTTGATAATTAACCTAAATACGTTCTAGCATGCAAACATCCCATTCAATGTAAAACTTGCAAGAACGATACAACTAAGCACAATGAAATTGAATACTCGAATTGCATTAATGAAAATCATTTAATTGATCACATGAAGAGTTGGGTACAAGCCACGGGATCCATAGGATCCCGGAAGACTACTCACTACTCATGGTAAGTTAACCAAAAATAGTGTAGAAATAGAAATCAAGGACGAGGGAACCGTATTGATGATGTAGCATGGAAAGGCATGTGGGTAAGGGCCGCCGGCGCATGAGCCTGGTAAAGCTAGCAGAAGTCCCTAACCAAGAGATCACCGCTACCAATGTTCCAAGAAGCTTGGGTATGAAGGGAGGGGAGGAATTTAGAGATATAGGTCCAGATGTGAGCACCGGGCTGTCCATCCTTGTATCTGGAGCGAACAACGCGACCCCAGAGGGAAAGAGGATCCATGCAACGCCAAGCTAACTTGAGCTGCAAGCCCTTGGGAATATCATCCAGGTGACGGATGCCCAGACCACCGGCGTTCTTTTCTCGACAGACATCCGGCCAGCAAACCCAATGGTGACGAGTCGGCCCACCACTGTCCTAAATGAAGTTGGCCAGCAGGCTGCTGATGTGATCAATTTCCAGTGGCCGGAGTAGGAAGGGAAGCGAGAATGTGCACCACCATAGAGTTAAGAATCGACTCAATAAGGGCTATCTTTCCACCAAGAGACATCATATTCCGGATCCATCCTAAGATGCGAGCACGGATTTTATCCTCTATACTCTGAAAATACTCGATCTTAACGCGGCCACGGAAGAGAGGAGCGCCAAGGTAAGAGGTAGGGAATTTGCCTCCAGTGAAACCTGTGGTTTGGAGGAGGGTTCGACGGCGATCCGCAGTGATATTCTTAGGGAGAAATATGCTGCTCTTAGACCTGTTGAGGGCCTGACCGGACCAGGTGTAGTAAGTGTTAATCATGGCCATAAGACACTTAATAGAGATCTTGCAGCCAGTGGTGAAGAGAAGTATGTCATCGGCATAAAGTAACAGATTCACTTGAAGAACATTAGCCTTCACAAAGTACGGGCGGACCCGACAATCTGCAATGTGCGATGGAGGAGCCTGCTGAAGGATTCCATGCAAAGGATGAAGAGACTGGGAGAGAGAGGATCACCTTGGCGAACACCCCGTTGAGATTTAAAGTGGGCAAACACTGTCTCATCCCAAAGCACTGAGTAGTAGCAGTTGGAGATGGTCCGGTAGACAAGGTCACACAAATGGGAGCTGAACCCTAAAGCCCTCATCGTCCGGAGAAGGAAGAGCCACGATACTCGATCATAAGCCTTCAACATGTCAATTTTGAGAATGACGTTGCCTCCTCGGCTACCATTATTCATATGGCACGTAAGATCATGAGCAAGTGTGATAGACTCCATACTACTTCTCCTCGGCATAAACCCACACTGCTCAGGGCTGTTAACGGAGGGTAAAACCTTGGCCAGGCGAGCATTGAGGATACCCGAGATAACTTTATGGGCAAAGTTGCACAGACTGATGGGGCGAAGCTGATCAATTTTGGAGGCATTAGGTTTCTTCGGGATCAAAACCAGGTGAATGGCCTTGATTGAGCTAGGGAGCTGAGTACCGGCAAAGAAGGTTTGAACCATTCTATGAAGGTCATCCTTGATGATCTATAAGCAGTGCGTGTAGAAGTGGCCGGTAAAACCATCTGGGCCATGGGCGCTAGAGAGATTCATGTCACCGATGAAAGCTTTAATTTCGTCGATATCAGGAGTAGATGTGAGCCGAGTGTTGATATCCTCTGAAATAGAAGCAGTGATATGATCGAAGGCATCTCCTGCGGGCACAACAGAGAACTCAGAGAGAAGGCCCTGAAAGTGGAAGAGAGCCAAGGAGCCAATCTCATCCCTGTTAGTAGTGGAGCTGTTGTCTTCCTTCCCAATCCGAATGATGTTAGAAGAGCAGCGAGCTTTAATGGGAGCATGAAAGACTGCCGTGTTTCTATCACCGTCCGCCAACCACTGGGCCTTCGCTTTATCAGCTAGGAGAGAGTAGTGACTACGTTGCGTAGATTCAAGCTGCTGCTTAACCTGGGTGATCTCAGCTTCTACCTCCTCACTCCACGTTGTCTGTATGGCATTTTCTAACTGAGAGAGCTTGGCCAGCAGAGTGTTTATCTTGACCTTCATATTACCAAACACCTCCCAGTTCCACTGCTTTAAAGTCTTCCGCAGACGTGTGAGCTTAAGGGCGTAATTGAGAATAGGGTTTACATGCAGCGGAGCTTGCCACGAGGTGGCGACCACGTTCAGAAAATCAGCACGAGAGTGCCAAATATGCAGATATTTGAAGGAACTAGGGTGTCTAATGGACTCACCAAGGAACACAAGCAGGGGGTAATTGATACGGTTGGGTCAGGCTAGGCGGTGCTATTGGGCTCTGGGACTCTGGACTCTGGGCATTTTGGTTCGCTTCGCTCCCGCCCCTCAACTGGGCCCCCATTAAATCCCTTCCGTATCAGGCCTGCAGGCCGTACACCCCAACCATTTTGGTAGAATAGATGTTGGTGGTGGGAATCGACCCCAGGCACCCTTTAACACATACCTCACAAGGTATGTGTTAAAGGGTGCATGGGATCTTGTTGTCTCAGTGAAAGCACCAATGATGCAGATTCGATAATCTGAAACAGTTTGAGATAAGGAGAACAAGAGATTTTGGGAAAAGACGACGAAGGGGATTAGGGTTTTGAAAAGAATGGGATGAGAACGAGAATGAAAGGAGATGGAAATTGATTTAATTCATTGCTTCTCTAATTCCATTACAAGAGTTGCCTTTTATACTAAGGCATAACTGCTAATAATGTTTAACGATAATGATTATTACTGCTAATACTTAAAATAAGGTTCAAGACAATGAACTCTCCAAATTAAGACCTCTCTTTATATGCTCGTAACAGTAATGATCCGACGCAAGGCGGGCAAGGTGCTCAACACGAAGGTCTGGAAGGGCAGCAAGAGCGGCACCATTGATAAGGAGTCTGTCCAAGAAAAGCCATATATGAGTTTGCTCCTCTTGGTTATTAGACCAGGTGTACTTCATCCCGGTGAAGCCGGCATCACTTAGCCCAGCTTGTACTTGGAATTCGTTAAACTCAGACATGGCCCCTCTGTCTCGACGAGCTCCACCTTTCTTCTTAGCCCAGCTGCTAATACTGTTGAAGTCCCCCATAACCAGCCACGGGGTAGTCATGTTATAAGAAGTGTCAACAAGAGCGTCCCACATAGGTCTGCGAACATCCCTTCCTGTGGCAGCGTAGACAAAAGTGCAAGAGAATTTGGGAGCGCCCGGATCAGGGTCCACCTGAACTATAATGTGTTGCTCGCTAGCGCCTTGAAGAGTAATAGAAATGCCATCCCTCCATAATACCCAGATTTTAGAGATATACAAGCCATTGTGCAGATAGTTATTAAGGCCCAGACTAGCGGCAGAGGAAGGCAGCTTATGAGGACCTGCTTTGGTTTCAAGAATGCCACAGATAGAGATGGAGTAAGAAGACAACATAGTTTGTAAGGTAATCTATTGATAATCCGTGAATGGGTGGCGTTCAATGGTTGAGATTAATCTAGACAATGATCCGTGGATGGGCGGCTTGTCTTGTGTTCTTTCGGTTTATTTCCATACTCGATAGCATGATGCATTTATGTGATATTGTTGCATGAATTGTGGGTTGGCATGGGTGAAGTTTGATCCTGGGATTCTCTCTCTGATCAAGCCAAAACATTTTTATTTTCTGCATTTAATTTCTGCAATTTGTTTCACATTCAAAACCTTTAATTATTTGGAATAGGTGAATAGGTCACTTGTTAGCTAGTATTCACACACGTTGTTCCTTGGATCGACCATTGGCTTACCAAGGTTTATAAATTGTTTTTTACTACAACTTGACCCCTAAAACTCATAACTTGACGACTATAAAGGGTTAAAAAAACGCTTGTCAACAGACAAACGTTAGAATTTAGAATGAGGCTAACTTGCGCTTAAGATAGACAAACCTTAGAATGAGACTAACTTGGGACAAATATAGACAAACGTTAGGATTAGACTAACTTGGGACAAACATAAACAAACGTTCGTGTTAGTCCAAGGATTGTCTATGTTAGTCCTAATTTAGTCTCATTCTAAAGTTAGTCTCATCCTAAAACCGAACATAGACATACCTTAGAATGAGACTAACTTGGGACGAACATAGACAAACGTTAGTCTCATTCTAAGGTTTGTCTATGTTCTTTCCAAGTTACTCTCATTTTGACGTTTGTCTATGTTCGTCTTAAGTTAGTCTTATTTAAAGGTTTGTTTACGTTCGTCCGAAACCTTAGAATGAGACTTAAGTTAGACTAACTTGGGACGAACAAAGACAAACCTTAGAATAAGACTAACTTGGGACAAACAAAGACAAACCTTAGAATGGGGCTAACTTGGGACGAACTAGGCAAACTGATGAGCAGTATTTATACGACTCATCGAGTCAACAAAACCCACCAAATTGGACATTTGATCATACGAACATTTGCTTGTTAATGTCGTTTTGCATTTCAGGCATTTGTGGAGTCTAAAGAGGAATCAGGCTTAAAAGATGGCATTTCAAGCCAAAATCATCACAAGGCCATTTATGCGAGCGCACAAAAAGATCTGTGCGAGCGCACAAGGCCTCGGCACTGCACCATGCGAGCACATGCCGCGGCATCGCCCAGGCCGCGCCCCGCGCACCAGCCGAGCTGTCTAGCACTGAATTCAAGTTGCCCGGGAAAACCATCTGATCTGATGAATCCACCTCAAGCAAAGTGATAAAAATGGAAAATAAGGTGGACAATGGCGGAAAACCAAAGAGAATGCCCGAGCAGATTGGCAGTTGGCCCAATTCCAAAGGTCACGCGCGCGCTTATAGGCACCGAAACCAAGTCGCTCGACCAAAACAACTAATCTGGAAAATCTGGCTCGACCAAGTTTTTTGAAATTCCCAACAACTTGGACAATCTCACTTCCCAGACAAAACTCCCGAGTGAAACCAGCTCAAGCCCGATCAAGGCCAAACTAGGGCAATTCCGGCCGTTTTGGGATTCCGACCAGGTTCCGGGCAGATTCCGGCAAAAGGACTTCGACCATTAGGCTTAGAATTGCCTCAACATTCCAAATCCTCAATCCAAAAGCCAAAGTCCTCCGACCAAAATTCCAGCCATGCTCCGGCCAAGCTCCGATCAGCCTCCGGCGATGCTCCGACCTAGCTCCGATCACTTGCAACCATGCTCCGGCCAGTTCTATCCTTGCTCTGGCCACATTCTGGCGAATTCCAACCGGAACACCCATGTGCAAGTAGGTTGCCCTTTGGGTTGAGCCATGTGCAAGTAGGTTGCCCTTTGGGTTGAGCCATGTGCAAGTAGGTTTCCCTTTGGGTTGAGCCATGTGCAAGTCGGTTGGCCTCTACAAGCCAAGTGGTTGGCTCTCCAAGTGGTTTGACTCTTCACTCTTGCCAAATCCACATCCATTGCCTATAAATAGAGGAGCTTGGCCCTTGAAACAAAGAGACATCTCTAGCATTCTAGGATCTTTTGATACTTGGTCACTATCTCACTAGCTTGATCTTTGTATCTTTGTCATTTGTAGTCACAAGTCTTGTAAACACTCACACACATTTGGATATCAAAAGCTCCAACTTCTCTCTACTTGTTCTTGAGTTTACTTTCCAAAACCTTAACTTGTTCTTGTCTTTGATTTCGAAAACCATTTACTTTCCTTTGTACTAGCTATGGTATTCCCTTCAATGGATACTTGTAGCTAAACTCTTCATTCGGTTGAAGGGGTTTTTATATCATAAAACCGTTCTAGACCCTTTACTTAATGCTACCTAGTGTTCTAACTAGTTCTTTGTGCCATCAATTCGGGTTGAACATAACAAGGTTAGTGGATGCTTGAAAAAGCAAAGCTCTTCCAAGTAGTTCATCCCCTCTTTAACACCATTTGGTTGATCGGAAATGATTGATCAAGTGGATGCACTTAGGCTAATATACCTTGAAAAGGGGAATTAGGCTAGCTAGAACTAGTAAGCTATGTCTTGAAAAGGACTCGCCGGTGTGGCAAGTGCTTGAAAAAGCCTTGCTTTGGTTTAAGTCTTGAAAAGGAACAACCCACACCTTAGAACACTTAGTAAGATCATTAGAGGTCAATGATGAACGAAGCTATGATATAAAGCCCCTAGACCGAATCCTTCTCTCGATCAAAACACCAACTTGTCATTTAATTACAGTCTTACTTTCAACAACTTCAACTCAGTACCTTTACATTCAGCACCTTTTACTTTCAAGTACTTAACTTTCAATTCAGTTCCTAACTTTACTTTCAATACCTTTACATTCAGTACCTAACTTTACTTTCAGTACCTAACTTTACATTCAGCACCTTTACTTTCAGTACATTTACTTTCAGTATTTACTTTCTGTTCAAAACCAAAATCAAACCCAACTGTCTTACTTTATTTTCAGTTTTCAAAAGAACTACTCTATCCACTAATTCCTTTGAGTTCGAGCCCTACTTACCGCTTTACTAGCCAATAGTAAGCCAAACAGTAGTAGACTTATAAATTGATAATTTGCAGTGCCACGACGACGGCCTGTCAAATTTTGGCACCGTTGCCGGGGAGTTAGTAATCGGATAGTTGTTGTTTCCTTTCCCTTTCGCATAATCCACTATGTCTTCATGGATGATTCGGTATCTTCCCCAGTTTGGAGGAACCATCGGAGAGGACCCTGTAAAACACTGCCAACATTCTCCCCGCCATCCTTACGATATGACACCCGCGAGAAGATCATCTGCCTTCAGCAATCCCGGGACGAAACCTTGGACGAGTACTATACGTACTTCGATACCATTGTTTCGCGCTGCCCGCACCATGGATTCACGAACGTGGTTCTTCTTCAAAAGTTTCTTTGTGGGATGAGGCTAGTTGAGCGGTCAAGGCTTAATGACGCAGTGGGAGGATCGGCCATGCACTTAACCATGACTGAAATGTGGGATCTCATAGACGACTTGGCCGAAAGCACAAAACGAAGGCCAATGCACCAAACCGATAAAAGGGCGCGGACGGTAGAAGATGATTTAAAGAGGAATGGGGAAGACATTGCAGTGGCCATGATGGACGAATCGGAAACAGGAAGCACCGAGGAGGAGCGTACATGGGAGCTCACTCCCGAGCCATCAGAAGACCTAGACCCGCTGACACTAGAGCCGAAAGTTCTCGGACCATTCGACCAAGAGGCACTCGGAACACCCGAGGCAGGCCCGATCCTAACTGACGAACCATCCGAGGCATACCCAGTCCTCAGTATACTTGCCCCCGAAGATAGAGATGAGCCTGAAAGAAAGATGAAGAAAAGGCCTGAGCAGAACGACTCCTTGATGGAGCATTCACTCACCACAACTAGACAAGGCAGCCCTGAAAACAAGAGAGCCCGACTCAAAGGACCAGATACTATGATCAAAAGATCCTCACCTTCTCGGAGGAATGTGAAGGCAAATCCGCCCGATCAATGGAGTCCTGTCCCGAGCACATTATTCCACAAGAACTTGGGGAGGATCAAGGCGAGGATCAAGACAGGCGATGTAGTCAAGTTTGACCTAACCCGCCCATGGGATCCAAACTTGTGATCCCCTATCGTCGAGCTAACGACGGTAAACAAAGGCACTGGCCGGGAGGTAACCCGGCATCATTTTCAGTTTTATGCGTCTTTTAAATTTTTCAGTCCTTATTTACTTATGTCGTTTAGTTTTTGAGTCATTCTCACCTTTCTTTTGATTAAATGCTTGCATATGTGTTTTGAACTAAGTCGTTCCGTGAGGAACGGCTTTGTTCAAAAGTGTGGGGTGAGGATAGTCGTTGTACATATAAGTCAATATGTTTTCCTTTTCCTTTAAAACTATCTTTTTGAGAATATAATCTTGCATGATGTGAAATAGATAGATCCAAATGCATGCATTTACCTTGTGAAATCGAAACTGTGTAGAAACATGTGAACTTAACTATTTACTTGTCCTTTTGTGCCAAGATAAAATAGGATGTGGAGTTGACATAAACGCCCTAGAGAGGCTTGACAAGCACCCAAGGGACTGATTCTCATGATGTATGGTTATGACAAAGTCAGTGGAGGCTAGCGCTTCGGGTTATTTGGGCTTGAAGTTGACTCCGCCGTGCAGTGTTTATGCAAAGGGCGGGACGAGAATCAGACCGTCCTATCTCTAGTCCAAGTAGCCGGGAAAATAGGTGAGCGACCCTCATCTTGACCCGTGCTGGACCATAATTGTATGAATCATAAACACAGTTAAACCCACCAAATTAGACTCTTTGTCTATTTAACTTTTGCTTGTTAGTTCCGATATTTATCTACAGGGTATTTTAAAATCTAGAGAGAATACAGGCTAAGGAGGAGTTTTAAAGCTGAAAATGAATTACGAGTCATTCCAGGTCACGACCAAATTCTGACTTTCGAGAACCTGACGTGGAATCACTCAAAACAAGTCCAACCGAAGAGCAACCAGAGTCAGTCCGGAGCTGAAAGGACCAATGGCTTTTTGGGATGAGACTCACAAAACTCAAACTCACTCTCCTTCCTCCATGTGGCCGGCGGCTAAAGCCACAAGCCACTCCTTCTCCTCCATATGGCCGGCGGATAAGGGAGAGGTGACTCACCCCGATGGCTTTTGAAGCCTCCTCCCATTTTGTGACAAGTGGTGGCTTCTCCTCCACATCCATTGCTCCTCATTGGCTATAAATAGAGCTCCTCCTTCCCTTTGTAATTCATTCCAAAATCAAAAACACAATTCACTTATCTCTCTAGAGTTTGGGCATCATCCATGTAATCACACTACTTTGATATTGAAGTTTGATCTTGAGTACTCTTGTCGGTTCTTGAAGTACTCAAGCTTTTCCTTACTATTCCTGAGTACTCTTGTCGGTTCTTGAAGTACTCTCCTTTTACTTTCCTGTCTTTACTTTCGAAAACTTTACTTTACTGTCTTTCAAAAACCTTTACTTTTCAAGTACTTAGCTATGATGACCAGTTCCATGGATATTCGTAGCTAAACCCTTCATTCGGTTGAAGGGGTGTACTAGTATCATACAATGTTTTAGACCCTTCTCTTAAATGCCTCTTTGTGTTCAAAACTTGTTCTATGTGCCACATATTAGGTCAGAACTTCCAAGGTTGAGTGGATGCTTGAAATGGAAAAACTCTTCCGTGGGGTTCGTGAACATACTCGGGTAAGTGGATGCTTGAAATGGCAAAGCTTATCCGAGGAGTTCGACTTCTTTAAAACACCATTTGGTTGATCGGAAATGATTGATCAAATGGATGCACATAGGCTAATATACCTTGAAATGGGGTATTAGTCTAAATAGAACAAGTGTTCTATGCCTTGAAATGGGCTAGACAGTGTGGCAAGTCAAGTGCTTGAAATGGCCTTGATACACTTTTGAACACTTAGTATGATCATTAGAGGTCAATGATAAACGGACTATGATACAAGGCCCCTGATACCGAATCTTTCCTTTAATTGCAATATCACCTGTTACTTTACTTTCAGTACCATATCAACTGCTTACTTTCAGCACTTTACTTTCCGCAAGTCTTGTCCTTCAAGCAATTTCTTTCCGCAAGACTTGTCCTTCAAGCACTTTATTTTCAGCAAGTCTTGTCCTTCAAGCACTTTACTTTTCAGTATTTACTTTCAGTCTCGTATTTACTTTCTTTACTTTCAGTCAGTTACTATCCAGTACTAAAATCACAACCAACCCACGCTACTCTCTGTACTAAAATCACAACCAACCCCCAACTGTCTTACTTTCCATTTTCGAAAGAACAACTATCCACTAATTCCCTTGGGTTCGACCCCTACTTACCGCTTTACTACCCAATAGTAAAGTCACGAGTAGCGGACTTATAAATTTATTTTTGCACGGAGACATTGCACCTTAACGACAGTGCAGTGCGCTCCGTCAAAATTGGCACCGTTGCCGGGGAATTAGAGTTAACAATCGGATAACTGTTCTTTCTTTTTCTTTCTTCTCTTAAATCTCGAACTTGCTTCTGCGTAACCATGTATCGTGAAGGAAGCCACCATGACTATCAGGATGACGACGAGATGAATCTATACGATCGAAATTATGAGGCGCCTCCATTTCTTGACGATCCGGAACAGCTCATCCAAAACCAAAGAGCTCGTAATCAGGAAGGTGCCCGAAGAAACCAAGAACCACCCGAGGACCGAAATGAAGCTGGTCCAGTACCACCCCCTAGATATCCCCCACCTCCTTGACATTAACAAGTGCCAAGACGGGAACCCATCTTCGATGATTACTATGGGGATAACAACTACCGCGAACCTACTATGGGAGAACTTAATGCCCCGGATTTCGAAAATCAGCCGTGGTGCATTTACGAGGGCCCTGAACTGGAAAACATTACCATCGACACGTCAGTGGCCCACAGTTTGCCCAAGTTCTCAGGAGCTCATGGAGAATCTGCAACAACTCATCTCCAACGCTTACATGGCATTTGCCAAAATCTTAAGCCCAATCGAGTAAATATAGACAACTTCAAGTTGAAGGCGTTCTACTTTTCCCTCATTGACTCGGCAAACGACTGGTTCCTTTCATTGCCTTCGGGAAGCATCAGAACATGGGTTCAGATGCAAAAGAAATTCCTGGACAAATACTACCCAGTGGGAAAAGCGATGCAAGTAAGGAGGCAACTGCAGGACATAAGGCAGGGACCTAATGAAACCATGTACGACTACCTGGAGAAATTCAACCACCTGGAGAGAAGCTGCTGCACTCTTGGATTACCCGAGAAACTCATCATCGAGTACCTGATTGATGGACTGAATCCCTTAGACAAAAAGCTCCTTGATGCTTCAGCTGGAGGGTCAATGATGAGCCTACCATTAAGCGGCATACGGCGACTAGTCACAAAATTTGCTGAAAATGCCCGGTTCAGAGAGGAGACCACTCGGCAGGATGAGTTTACCCGAACCAAGAACGTGGCAAGTGCCGAGACACCGGTAAACTCAATGCCCGAGCAAATAGAACAGATGAAGGAAATGATGATGCAAATCCTACGAAAGCAGACAGTTCAAGTAAGATCTTGCGAGTTTTGCGGCTCTACGGACCACAAGACTGATGCATGCCCAACTTCGATCGAAGAGGACCCGGTGGAGGCCAATGTAGTAGAGGGATATCAAGGGTACAATAACAACAACAACCACGCCGGTCCAAGCCGGCAGTATGGTCAAGCAACCAACCTGAGCTGGAAAAACGAGAATCACCCTCCAAGAGTGACACAACAAGCCGCACCTCAACCAGCTCAGTCATTCTACCAACCGCCCCACCAGCAGTACAACCCGAACGCACCACCAGCGGGCCAATACCAACAAAGGGGACCAAACCAGTACCCGACGGGCCAATATCAACAGAAGGGACCAAATCAGTACCAAGCCAGCTCGAGTAATCAGCAAGGACCGAACAAGTGGCTGGAGGACATGATGAAGGAGCTCTCGAGTACTGTGCAACAATCCTCGGGTACTGTGCATCAATTGTCGGGCACTGTGCAGCAGTTAAGTACTACTGTGCATCAAAACCAGGCGAAAAATGATGGAGCAATAGCCGACCTGAAGAAGCACATGTCCCAACTCACTACCGCAATGTCCGCGCTCACTAATGAACCCGGCAGACTCCCTTCACAAACCGTCCAGAACCCGAGGGGAAATGTGAATGCCGTGACTCTTAGGAGTGGAAAAAATCTAGACGTTGCACCCATGGAACGAGAGGAAGACGAAAGCCCGGAGTTGCCCGAGGAAAATAAGGACGCGCCCGAGGAACACAGGCCTGGCCTGGTACCAGCGGCCAGCCCGGTTCCCACGTTCGAGGAGCAGTAGGAGCGCCCGGTGCCCAGAACCGAGACCTCCAAATTCAGCACCGCGCTCCCATTTCCAGTGCCAGCCCGAGTACCAAAACAGCATGTCATGGACAAGGATGTATTTGAATTGTTCAGCAAAGTCGAGATCAACATCCCCCTCTTGGAAGCCATCAAGCAAATCCCTCGATATGCAAAGTTTTTAAAGGAGCTTTGCACCAACCGAAGAAGGAGTACTAGAAATGATCAAGAGCTGATGAGTAGAAACAACTCCGCGGTCATACAAAGGAAGGTGCCCCCCAAATGCGGCGACCCGGGTACTTACACCATTCCCTGCACAATCGGGAACATCCGAATTGAGAACTGCATGCTAGACCTAGGAGCTTCGATCATCGTTCTTCCATTTTCACTCTATTCGTGCCTCAGGATTGGACCCCTCGAACCCACCGGTCTCACTATCCAGCTGGCAGACCGATCTTGCAAACAGCCCGAGGGCAAAATAGAAGACGTCCTGGTTCAAGTGGGCGAATTGGTGTTTCCAGCAGATTTCTACGTCCTAAAAATGGAGACTGGCGGGCCAACAGACCATGCACCTATCCTTCTCGGCCGTCCATTCCTCAAAACATCGAAAATGAAGATAGACTGCGGTAGTGGAATGCTCTCAATGGAGGTGGAAGGAGAGGTGTTCAGCTTCGACATATTCCGAACAATGAAACATCCCACAGAGTTCGAGGAAGTGCACGCTCTCGACGCTTTGGACGACCTAGTCCAAGAAGTTAAACCAGAACCAAGAGCAGACCCTTTAGAACTCGTGCTTAATGGAGCCAAAAGCTCTTATGAATTAGCCGAAGGCTTGCATGAAACACTAGCCCACCTAACAATTTCAAAGCCTCTCACACCAGGATACGAAGTCAATGAGGTAAAACTATTCAAATCCAATACCTTTTTGCCCTCAGTAATGCAAGCTCCCGAAATAGAATTGAAGCCCCTGCCCGTGCATCTGAAGTACGCATTCCTAGGGGAAAATAACACACTCCCGGTAATCATCAAGAGTGGCTTGGAAACAGACCAGGAGCATCGTTTGATAAAAGTGATGAGACAACACAAGTTAGCTATTGGATGGACTCTAGCCGACTTGAGAGGAGTTAGCCCAGCGGTTTGCATGCATCGCATCTTACTCGAGGATGGAGCTAAGCCGTCAAGGGAACCTCAGCGACGACTCAATCCAATCATGATGGAAATCGTCCATAAAGAAATACAGAAGCTCCTGGATGCGGATGTCATCTATCCAATCTCGGATAGCCAGTGGGTGAGCCCAGTCCACGTGGTCCCGAAGAAAACTGGAATCACGGTCGAGGAAGATACCGAAGGGAAAATGGTGACAACAAGGGTCAAGAACGGCTGGAGAATGTGCATCGACTACAGAAAATTGAACGCCGTCACAAGGAAGGACCATTTCCCACTACCATTCATCGATCAAATGTTAGACCGACTGGCGGGCAAGCCATACTTTTGCTTCCTGGACGGGTTCTCAGGCTACAACCAGATCCCCATAGCACCTGAGGACCAAGAGAAGACTACATTCACCTGCCCATTCGGCACATTCGCCTTCAGAAAAATGTCGTTCGGTCTATGCAATGCTCCGGGGACTTTTCAAAGAGTGGTGACCAGCATCTTCTCGTACATGATCGGAATATTCATCGAAGTCTTCATGGACGACTTCACCATCTATGGCAATACATTCGATGCCTGCCTAGACAACTTAAGCACGGTTCTGGCACGATGTGTCTCGATGAACTTAGTGCTCAATTATGAGAAGTGCCATTTCATGGTAACTCATGGAGTAGTCTTAGGGCACATCGTCTCACAAGAAGGCATAGAGGTGGACAAAGCTAAAATAGACCTGATCATGACTTTACCATACCCCTCCACTGTCCGAGACATCCAATCATTCCTTGGGCATGCAGGATTCTATCGACGGTTCATCAAGGACTTCCCCAAAAAGGCGTTGCCTCTATCCACTCTTCTTCAAAAAGAAGTTCCTTTTGAATTCACCAATGCGTGCAAGGAAGCCTTTGATGAACTCAAGAAGGCCCTCACTAGCACACCCATCATCCAAACACCGGATTGGAAGCAGCCATTCGAAATCATGTGTGACGTGAGCGATTACGCCGTAGGGGCAGTGCTCGGCCAAAGAAGTAACAAGAAGGCGGTAGTCAGCTACTACGCCTCAAGGACCCTTGATAGAGCCCAAAGGAATTACTCCACCATCGAGAAGGAACTCTTGGCTGTGGTGTTCGCTCTAGAGAAGTTCCGAGCCTACTTGCTTGGAGCAAAAGTAATTGTCTTCTCAGACCATGCGGCCATCCGGTACCTAATGAAGAAAAAAGAGGCCAAACCAAGGCTTATACGGTGGATCTTGCTGCTGCAAGAGTTCGATGTGGAGATAAGGGACAAGAAGGGGATCGAAAATACGGTGGCCGACCATTTGAGCCGAATCGTCCGAGAAGAAGAGGAAGGGCACATAACCGAGTCATTTCCAGACAAGCACCTCTATGTAGCCTCAACAAAAGTGCCATGGTATGCTCAAATCGTCACTTATCTAGTTGGAGGTACATTTCCTCCCTCTTTTACTAAAGCACAATGCATGAAACTTAGGCATGATGCTAGGCATTACTTATGGGATGATCCCTATTTGTGGAAAATAGGAGCGGATCAAATACTTAGGAGATGCATCCCCGATAGTGAAATCGATTCTGTGATTAGCTTTTGCCATGAGTTTGCATGCGGAGGACACTTCGGGCCTAGGAGAACCGCTAGAAAAATCTTAGATAGCGGCTTCTTTTGGCCGAGTATATTTAAAGATGCCTATGAGAAGTGTAGAAAGTGCGATAGGTGTCAAAGAGTAGGAAATGTGTCGGCTAGAAATGAGATGCCTCAAGTACCCATATTAGTCAACGATGTTTTCGACATTTGGGGTATAGATTTCATGGGGCCATTCCCAGTTTCATGCGGTTATGCTTACATTTTAGTTGCTGTAGATTATGTGTCAAAATGGGTAGAGGCTAAGGCCACTAAGTGCGACGATGCAAAGACTGTAGTAGATTTTTTGCGCACTAACCTGTTTTGTAGGTACGGAGTACCCAAGGCATTAATCAGCGATCAAGGCTCGCATTTTTGCAACCGCATGATCGCCGCCACCTTGAAGCACTATCAAGTCCACCACCGGACGTCCACAGCCTACCATCCTCAAACCAACGGACAAGCTGAGATCTCCAACCGTGAAATCAAAGGGATCCTAGAAAAGATGGTAAAACCAAAGAGGAAACATTGGAGTCAACGGCTAAATGAGGATCTTTGGGCTTACAGAACGGCGTACAAGACGCCAATAGGGACTTTCCCCTATCGGCTTGTCTGCGGAAAGGCATGCCACCTCCCGGTGGAGTTAAAACATAAAGCTTACTGGGCACTAAAAAAATGCAACCTGGACTTAAAAGCTGCCGGATTGGATCGAAAACTTCAGTTATGCGAACTAGAGGAGTTGCGGCTCGAAGCCTATGAAGGGCAGTCGGACTACAAGGCGAGGACAAAACTGTACCATGACAAATTCATCCTCCGCCGCTCATTTGAGGAAGGACAACAAGTGCTGGTCTACTCCTCACGACTGAAGTTGATGCCAGGGAAACTTAAATCTAGATGGACCGGCCCCTTCACAATAACAAAGTGTGCAATCATGGGGCAGTTGAGCTGGAAAGCCCAGACAATGGAAGCAGATTCACGGTGAATGGGCAGCGAGTCAAACATTATCACGGCGAGGTTGACTTAACTCCGCAAAACTATGACCTAGCCATACCACCAGACATTGTGAACACCGCTGATCTCAGAGCGCTAGTTTCTGACCAACCAAGAGAGACCGAGAGTGTGACTAAACCAGCAGCTATGGTTGAAAGATCCGTACCAACTTGGAAAAATAGAAAGAAAAATCCACAAGAACAATGGAAACCGGACCCGAGCACATCATCTCACAAAAGCTTTGGAAGGGTCAAGGCAAGAATCAAGGTAGGCGCGGCAGAAAAGTTTGATCTGAGCCGCCCATGGGATCCAAACTTATGATCCAGGAATGAGGTACCGTCGAGCTAACGACGTTAAACAAATGCACTGGTCGGGAGGTAACCCGACACCTATCTTACTTTCAGTCATTTTATTTTATGTCATTTAGTTTTTGCCTTAAGTCATTCTCACCTTACCTGTAAATATTTGCTTACATGACTTTTGAACTAAGTAATGCCGAGAGGCACGCCTTCGTTCAAAAGTGTGGGGTGAGAACTGCCTTTGCACATAATTAGTTTAACATGCTTTTTCTTTTCCTTTTCCCTTAATATTATCTTTTTGAAAATATGAACTTGAGAATGTGAAAAAGATAGATCATAATTCATGCAATTACCTTGTGAAAATTCAACTGTTTAAAAACTTAAAATGTAACTTCTCATTTGTCCCTTTGTGCTGAGATATACAGGGGATGTGGAGTTGACATAAACTGCCCTAGAGAGGCTTGGCAAGCACTCGAAGGATCGAATCTAACTATATGGTTTACGAAGTCAGTGGAGGCTGCACTTCGGGTTTCAGTAAAGATTGAAGTCATCTCCGCCATGCAGTGTTTATGCAAGAGGCGGGACGGGAATCAAACCGTCCTATCTCTAGTCAGAATAGCCGGGAAAATAAATGAGCAACCCTCATTTTGACCCGCGCGAAACGGCGAGGATGAGAAAGAGCGGGGAGGTATTTCCATATGCTTGCGACCGACGATTGGACCTCCCAAAAAGGCTGAGAAAATGGACTAGCAAGTCACAAAGAAGTAAAAGCTCAAAGAAGCTAATCAAAGGCCAAAGGCCAAAATTGTGAAGGTTTTAACTAAACAAAAGTGAAGAAACTCCAACTCAATATCAAAGGCCAAAGGCCAAAGGCCGATTCACTACAGAAGTTGTCCCTCGCCAAAAAGAAATCAAAGTGCTCAACTCAGTGAAACCCGAACCGAATCACGTGCTAGAGAAAGCTACAAGGAAACCATATAGTGCGAGTCGATCCCGAGAATGCAGTCCAGGAGCCTGAAAAGGGCTATCTCCCGAAACATCCGAATTAATTTGCATCTCGGCACGAAGGTACAAGTATCAAGTTTCTTCTAAGTATTTACACGGTTTAGTTTGGTAATAAGTAAGTAATGCATGAATTAGGATAAATCCAGTCCCATAGTCTCACTTTCATATTTAAAAGTTTTTACTTAGATTGTGTTCCGCCCTTAAAAAGCATTGTTCGGGACGAACAACTAAAAGTGTGGGGTGATCTGATGGACCATAATTGTATGAATCATAAACACAGTTAAACCCACCAAATTAGACTCTTTGTCTATTTAACTTTTGCTTGTTAGTTTCGATATTTATCTATAGGGTATTTTAAAGTCTAGAGAGAATACAGGCTAAGGAGGAGTTTTAAAGCTGAAAATGAATTACGAGTCATTCCAGGTCACGACCAAATTCTGACTTTCGAGAACCTGACGTGGAATCACTCAACAAGTCCAACCGAAGAGCAACCAGAGTCAGTCCGGAGCTGAAAGGACCGATGGCTTTTTGGGATGAGACTCACAAAACTCAAACTCACTCTCCTTCCTCCATGTGGCCGGCGGCTAAAGCCACAAGCCACTCCTTCTCCTCCATGTGGCCGGTGACTAAGGGAGAGGTGACTCACCCCGATGGCTTTTGAAGCCTCCTCCCATTTTGTGACAAGTGGTGGCTTCTCCTCCACATCCATTGCTCCTCCTTGGCTATAAATAGAGCTCCTCCTTCCCTTTGTAATTCATTCCAAAATCAAAAACACAATTCACTTATCTCTCTAGAGTTTGGGCACCATCCATGTAATCACACTACTTTGATATTGAAGTTTGATCTTGAGTACTCTTGTCGGTTCTTGAAGTACTCATGCTTTTCCTTACTATTCCTGAGTACTCTTGTCGGTTCTTGAAGTACTCTCCTTTTACTTTCCTGTCTTCACTTTCGAAAACTTTACTTTATTATCTTTCAAAAACCTTTACTTTTCAAGTACTTAGCTATGATGTCCTGTTCCATGGATATTCGTAGCTAAACCCTTCAGTCGGTTGAAGTGGTGTACTAGTATCATACAATGTTTTAGACCCTTCTCTTAAATGCCTCTTTGTGTTCAAAACTTGTTCTATGTGCCACATATTAGGTCAGAACTTCCAAGGTTGAGTGGATGCTTGAAATGGAAAAACTCTTCCGTGGGGTTCGTGAACATACTCGGGTAAGTGGATGCTTGAAATGGCAAAGCTTATCTGAGGAGTTCGACTTCTTTAAAACACCATTTGGTTGATCGGAAATGATTGATCAAATGGATGCACATAGGCTAATATACCTTGAAATGGGGTATTAGTCTAAATAGAACAAGTGCTCTATGCCTTGAAATGGGCTAGACAGTGTGGCAAGTCAAGTGCTTGAAATGGCCTTGATACACTTTTGAACACTTAGTATGATCATTAGAGGTCAATGATAAACGGACTATGATACAAGGCCCCTGATACCGAATCTTTCCTTTAATTGCAATATCACCTGTTACTTTACTTTCAGTACCATATCAACTGCTTACTTTCAGCACTTTACTTTCCGCAAGTCTTGTCCTTCAAGCAATTTCTTTCCGCAAGACTTGTCCTTCAAGCACTTTATTTTCAGCAAGTCTTGTCCTTCAAGCACTTTACTTTTCAGTATTTACTTTCAGTCTCGTATTTACTTTCTTTACTTTCAGTCAGTTACTATCCAGTACTAAAATCACAACCAACCCACGCTACTCTCTGTACTAAAATCACAACCAACCCCCAACTGTCTTACTTTCCATTTTCGAAAGAACAACTATCCACTAATTCCCTTGGGTTCGACCCCTACTTACCGCTTTACTACCCAATAGTAAAGTCACGAGTAGCGGACTTATAAATTTATTTTTGCACAGAGACATTGCACCTTAACGACAGTGCAGTGCGCTCCGTCAACCCGCGCCAAAACGACTGTGATAAGAAAGAGCGGGGAGGCATTTCCATATGCTCGAGGGCGATGATTGGACCTCCCAAAAGTGAAGAAAATGGACAAGCAACTCACAAAGGAGCAAAGCTCATAAAGTCAAATCAAAGGCCGAAGTCCAATTTGTGAAGATTTACCCGAAAGCAAAAGTGAAGTATTCCAATTCCATATCAAAGGCCGAAGGCCAAAATCACTCCAACAGCTGTCCCTTCAAGAAAATCAAAAAGCTCAACCCTTTTGCCCGAACAAATCATGTGCTAGAGAAAGCCAAAAGTCATAACCATGTCTCGAGATCGGAACCGAGAGTGTAGATCAAGAGCCTAAGAGGGCTATCTCCCACTCATCCAAGTTAGTATGCATCTCAGCTCAAAGGTACAAGTATCGAGTTGCTTCTATGTTTGAGCTCAGTTTCTTTTGAAAGCAAGTAAGTAATGCATGATAAGGTGAAGTCTAGACTAACATTCTAACATTCTTACCTAGGACTTTTGGTTTTTTAGTTTAGTTGTTCCTCTTTTTGACCTAGACCTTGTTCGAGACGAACAAGTATAAGTGTGGGGTGATTTGATGAGCAGTATTTATACGACTCATCGAGTCAACAAAACCCACCAAATTGGACATTTGATCATTGACGGGCTGTCGTTGTGACCCGCAAATTTACATTTATATTTTCCACTACTTGTGGCTCACTATTTGACTAGCAAGTGGTAAGTAGGGGTCGAACCCAAGGGAGTATGGTTTCAAACAGTTGTTCTATGAAAAAGAAAGAAAATAAAGTAAAGACAATTGGGGTTTTTTTTGGTTGTTTTTTAGTGCTGGAAAGTAAAGAGCGTAAAATAAATGACTGAAAAGTAAAGGTGCTTGAAGGTCCAAGTCTTTGACAATAAGTAAATGTACGTGCGAGAAAGTAAAGTGCATGAAAATAAAGGTGCTTGAAGGTCCAAGTCTTGACGATAAGTAAATGTGCAAGAAAAGTAAATTGCTTGAAAATAAAGACAATAAGTAAATGAGCGAGGTGTTTTCAAGAGAAGGAATTCGGTCTTAGGAACCTTATATTATGTCCCCGTTCATCATCGACCTCCAAGGATTTTACTAAGTGTTGCAGCGAGTGAGTTACTCCATTTCAAGCTATAACTCCAAACAATGCCATTTCAAGCACTTGCTCCTCTAGCCGGTCCACTTCAAGACAAGCCTACTAGTTCTAGCTAGGCTAACACCCCATTTCAAGGTATGCTAGCCCAAGTGCAATCGCTTGATCCCTCATTTCCGAACAAACCAAGCGACTATAGAGGGCATGAACTACTTGGAAGAGCTTTGCCATTTCAAGCATCCACTCAACCTTGTTGTGTTCACCCCGAAGGCACAAGAACTAGTGAAACACTATAGTAACATGAAAAAAACAATGGTCTAGAACGGTTTCATAGTATAAGAGTTCCCTTGACCGAATGAACGGTTTAGCTACGAATACTCATGGAAGTGAATATCATAGCCATTGCAAGGAAAAGTAACGTAAGAAAGAGTAGGAAGTAGTCGAAGCTTTTGATATCAAGTGATGTTACAAGCATGGGATTCGAACTAACAAGTGGTTTCTCTACAAGCCTCTCTCTACCTACTCGAGCACAATCACTAGTACTTCCACCACCAAAAACTTACATTCTCAAGGTTTGATCTTCTATAAATAGGCACGAATGGCGGTTGCTTCATGGAGAAGGAAGGCCTCTCATTGGTTAGCCGTCTTTAAGCTAGTTGGTGCGTGTCATCTCCCTATGGGTTTCCTTCATCCTTAAGCTAGCCGTCATAGAAGCAAGTTGGTGCCAAGTGGTGAGTTCTTTGAGCTTTCCTTCCTCAATGGGTTAGCCGCAATGTAGCAAGTTGCACCCAAGGCTAGCTGCTCATCAAGCAAGGTGCTTCCAAGGGCCAGCTGCTCCTTGAGCAGTGTGCCTCCAAAGGGCACCGGATTTAGAGTAGCAAGGAGCTGGAATTTGATTGGAGTCTCGGCCGGAATTCCCCTAGTTGGTCTTGATCGGGTTTGAGCAAATTCCACTCGAGCGATTTGTCTGGACAGTGATATTTGCCGAGTTATTAGGCATTTAAAACACTTCGGTCGAGCCAGAATTTCCATATTCGCCGTTTAGTTCGAGCGACTTGGATTTGGTGCCTAGCGCGTGGGTCCATTGCTTTGGAGTAGGGCCAAATGCCAATCGGTATGGGCGTTCGCCTTGGAGCTTCGACATTGTCCACCTTATTTTCCATTTGTAACATTTTGGTCGAGCCAGTTTTGCTAGATTTGTCGGTTTGCGCGAGCCATTCGGTCATGGTGCCTAGTACGCGCGGAGCCTTTGCTTGGCATTGGGCCAACTTCCAATTGGCTCGGGCATCCTTCTTGAGTCTCCGACAAAGTCCATCTTATTTGTCATTTTGAATAGTTTGCTCGAGGTAGATTCATCAGACTTGGTGTTTTGCTCGAGACACTTGAATTGGGACTTGCATAGCTCGGCAGGCGCGCTGAGACGCTGGGCGCTGGCGCTGGGGCTCGGCGCTGGGCTCGGGCGCTTTTGAGACTTGCGATCTTTTTAGCATAAAAATCCCTTTTTAAGCTCGTTTCCACTTTACTTCTCAACGTTACCTGAAACACAAAACAACCTCAACAAGTACATGTTCAAGAGACTAAGTGTTTAATTTGGTGGGTTTAACTGATATAATGAGTCATACAAATACACCCCATCAATCATACGAACATTTGCTTGTTAATGTCGTTTTGCATTTCAGGCATTTTTGGAGTCTAAGGAGGAATCGGGCTTAAAAGATGGCATTTCAAGCCAAAATCATCACAAGGCCATTTATGCGAGTGCACAAAAAGATCTGTGCGAGCGCACAAGGCCTCGGCACTGCACCATGCGAGCACATGCCGCGGCATCGCCCAGGCTGCGCCCCGCGCACTAGCCGAGCTGTCTAGCACTGAATTCAAGTTGCCCGGGAAAACTATCTGATCTGATGAATCCGCCTCGAGCAAAGTGATAAAAATGGAAAATAAGGTGGACAATGGCGGAAAACCAAGGAGAATGCCTGAGCAGATTGGCAGTTGGCCCAATTCCAAAGGTCCCGCGCGCGCTTATTGGCACAGAAACCAAGTCGCTCGACCAAACCAGCTAAGGTGAAGTCTAGACTAACATTCTAACATTCTTACCTAGGACTTTTGGTTTTTTAGTTTAGTTGTTCCTCTTTTTGACCTAGACCTTGTTCGAGACGAACAAGTATAAGTGTGGGGTGATTTGATGAGCAGTATTTATACGACTCATCGAGTCAACAAAACCCACCAAATTGGACATTTGATCATTGACGGGCTGTCGTTGTGACCCGCAAATTTACATTTATATTTTCCACTACTTGTGGCTCACTATTTGACTAGCAAGTGGTAAGTAGGGGTCGAACCCAAGGGAGTATGGTTTCAAACAGTTGTTCTATGAAAAAGAAAGAAAATAAAGTAAAGACAATTGGGGTTTTTTTGGTTGTTTTTTAGTGCTGGAAAGTAAAGAGCGTAAAATAAATGACTGAAAAGTAAAGGTGCTTGAAGGTCCAAGTCTTTGACAATAAGTAAATGTACGTGCGAGAAAGTAAAGTGCATGAAAATAAAGGTGCTTGAAGGTCCAAGTCTTGACGATAAGTAAATGTGCAAGAAAAGTAAATTGCTTGAAAATAAAGACAATAAGTAAATGAGCGAGGTGTTTTCAAGAGAAGGAATTCGGTCTTAGGAACCTTATATTATGTCCCCGTTCATCATCGACCTCCAAGGATTTTACTAAGTGTTGCAGCGAGTGAGTTACTCCATTTCAAGCTATAACTCCAAACAATGCCATTTCAAGCACTTGCTCCTCTAGCCGGTCCACTTCAAGACAAGCCTACTAGTTCTAGCTAGGCTAACACCCCATTTCAAGGTATGCTAGCCCAAGTGCAATCGCTTGATCCCTCATTTCCGAACAAACCAAGCGACTATAGAGGGCATGAACTACTTGGAAGAGCTTTGCCATTTCAAGCATCCACTCAACCTTGTTGTGTTCACCCCGAAGGCACAAGAACTAGTGAAACACTATAGTAACATGAAAAAAACAATGGTCTAGAACGGTTTCATAGTATAAGAGTTCCCTTGACCGAATGAACGGTTTAGCTACGAATACTCATGGAAGTGAATATCATAGCCATTGCAAGGAAAAGTAACGTAAGAAAGAGTAGGAAGTATGACGGAGCGCACTGCACTGTCGTTAAGGTGCAGTGTTCTCTGTACAAATAAATTTATAATATCCGCTACTCGCGACTACACTACTGGGTAGTAAGTGGTAAGTAGGGGTCGAACCCAAGGGAATTAGGGGGATAAGTGGTTCTTTAAGTTGGACGATTTTGGGATTGGTTGGTTGGTTTTAAAGCTACCAGCTAAGTGATTGATTGGTTGGTTGGTTGGTTTTAGTACTGGAAAGTAAACTGATAATTATTAAAAGAAAGCGTTCAATTTCAGGGGCCTTGTATTATATCCTGTTTATCATTGACCCTTAGTGAATCTTCTAAGTATTTAAACGTGTATCAAGGCCTTTTCCGGCGCTCGATTTGCCACACTTTCTAGTCTTTTGCAAAAGTGTGCATAAGTGAATCAAGGCCATTTCAAGCACTCGACTCGCAACACTTTTTGCAGAAAACGTAAGACCCTTGTTCTACTTAGACTAGCACCCCATTTCAAGGTATACTAGTCTATGTGCATCCATTTGGTCCCTTTGGTCCAGTTTCCAAATGGTTTTTTAGATAGATCGAACTCCTCGGATAAGCTTGCCCATTTGGTCCCTTTGGTCCAGTTACAAATGGTCCACTTACCCGAGTATGATCACGAACCCCCAAGGAAGAGCTTGCCCATTTGGTCCCTTTGGTCCAGTTACAAATGGTCCAGCCAACCTTGGAGATTCTAATCTTATATATGGCACATAGAATAAGTTTTGAATACACAGACGAGACACTAAGTTAATAGTCTAAAACATTTTATAATACAAGTTCGCCCCTTTTACCGAACGACTAGTTTAGCTACTATTTATCGCGCTAAACATTATAAAAACAGTAAATTAAATACAAAGAAAGACTTACAACCGTTGAAGCGCCAAGGAAGCAAGCTTTATTTCCAAAACCACACTTACAAAATTTAGAGAGAGAGTGAATTACAATTTTTGGATGTTTTAAATGAGGAGGAGGAGGGTTGTATTTATAGCCAAAAGGGGAGGAGATGGGTGGTGGAGATGGTGGCAAGTGTCCTTTGATCCAAGGGTTGAGGAGGAGGAGCAAGGAGGAGCTGCCACATAGGGGGTGGAGGAGCAGCCGGTCACATGGAGGAGCAGCCGCCGGTAGCAGGTGGTGGAATGGGGAGGAGCTCCTCCCTTGGTCACCTTCAAGGGTGGTTGCCGGTCATCTTATCCAAACGTGGATTTTGATAGTTGATTCGGAATTTCCAAGTGATTCTAAGACTAATGGTCGAGCCATATTTTCCAAATTCCATGGTTTGGTCGAGCAATTTGGTCTTGATGCCTATGCGCGAGGCTTTTACTTGGAATTGGGCCAATCTGCTAATCTACTCGAGCGTTTTGTCCGGGAAGCGAGATTGTCCGACTTGGTAGGCATTCCAAACATCTTGGTCGAGCCAGAATCTCCAGATGCATCGGTTGGGTCGAGCGACCTGGTTTGGGTGCCAATGCGCGCCGGGCCTTTGCCTTTGCATTGAGCTAACTGCCAATCTGCTCGAGCATTTGCCTTGGAGTCTCAACAACTTCCACCTTATTTTCCATTTGGAACATATTGGTCGAGGTGGAATTGTCAGATGAGGTGGTTTGCTCGAGCGACTTGAATTGAGTGCTTGGTTAGCTCGGCGGAGAGCCTGGAACTGCCTCAACCGGTCGGGTGGTTTCTGCGGCATTTTCTCACCCGGTCGGTTGAGTCTTCAATGCAAATTCCTCTTTGACTTGATTTGTTTGGAGTGATTCCATGTCAGGATCCTTGAGATTTCTTCAGTCAGCGTCTGATCTTGACCTTGGAATAACTCTAAACATCTTTTCAGCGTAAAATCCTCTCCTTAGCGTGTTTTCTCTCTAAGCGCCAAAATACCCTGTAGAAATATATCGGTACTAACAAGCAAAAGTTAAATAGACCAACAGTCTAATTAAGGGGGTTTTACGGTGTTTATGATTCGTATAATTTGGGTCCATCATATCACCCCACACTTTTAGTTGTTCGTCCCGAACAATGCTATTAAAGGGCGGCATTCTAAGTTGGCTTTGGAATATGAAAATTAGACTGTGGGACTCGATTTATCCTAGTTCATGCATTACTTACTTATTACCAAATTGAACTGTGTAAATAAATAGAAGAAACTTAATACTTGTACCTCCGTGCTGAGATGCAAATTGTTCCGGATGTCTCGGGAGATAGCCCTTTTTTGGTTCCTGGACTGCAACTTCGGGATCGGCTCGCACTATATGGTTTCCTTGTAGCTTTCTCTAGCACGTGATTTGGTTCGGGTTTCACTGGTTTGAGTACTTTGATTTTTCTTTTGGCGAGGGACTGCTTTTGTAGTGAATCGGCCTTTGGCCTTTGATTTGACTTTTTGAGTACTTCACTTTTTTCGTTCGGTTAAAACCTTCACAATTTTGGGCCTTTGGCCTCTTGATTTGCTTCTTCGAGCTGCTTTTGCAAGTCCATTTTCTCAAGCCTTTTTTGGGAGGTCCAATCATCGCCCGCAAGCCTATGGAAATACCTCCCCGCTCCTCTCATCGTTTTTGTTTCGCGCGGGTCAAGATGAGGGTCGCTCATCTATTTTCTCGGCTACTTTAACTAGAGAGAGGACGGTCTGATTCCCGTCCTCGCCTTTTTTCTTTTCTTTTTGCATAAACACTGCATGGCGGAGATGACTTCAATCTTCACTAAAACCCGAAGTGCAGCCTCCACTGACTTCGAAAACCATATAGTTTGATAAGATCCTTCGATTGCCTGCCAAGCCTTTCTAGGGCGATTTATGTCAACTCCACATCTCTAGTTAATCTCAGCACAAAGGACAAATGAAAAGTTACGTCCTAAGTTTTTAGACAGTTGAATTTTCACAAGGTAAATGCATGAATTTCGGTCTCTTTTTCACATTCTTAAGTTCATATTTTCAAAAAGATACTATTACTAAAAAAGAAAACAGCAAGCATGTTATTTTTATACAATGGTGGTTCTCACCCCACACTTTTGAACGAAGGCGTGCCTTAGTTCAAAAGTCATGCAAGCTAATATATATATGTGAGAATTACTAAGACAGAAAATTAAATGACAGAATTTAAATGACAGAAAGTAAGATAGTGTCGGGTTACCTCCCGACCAGTGCACTTGTTTAACGTCGTTGGCTCGACGATACCTCGTTGTGGATTACTGGTTTGGGTCCCATGGGTGGCTCGGGTCGAATTTCGCCACCGTTCCTGTGTTGCTTCTTGCCTTGCCTTTTCCCGATTTCTTGTTTGGGTTGGAACTCCATGGTTTTGGTGATTTTTCTTTCCATTGTTTCTGAGAAGGTGACGGATTTTTGACCATATCTGCTGGTCCATCGAGCCGTGGCCTTGTATTTCTCCATCCCGGCTTCCATTCTTTTGGGCCATGTCTTTGTCGCTTCTTCATGTTCAAATGGTTGGCACCTTTGCAAGTTTGGAAGTTCAGCATTGTGCCCTCAAATGTAGGCGACATCAAGCATGCGCCCCTGCCAAGCTTCTTTTTTGTGGCAGCGGAGATGGGTTGTCTTGGAACAAGTGAGTTTTCCGGGCCGCTTTGTTGAGTTGTGGTGAGTGAGCGCTCCATCATTGGCTTTTCTTGCCCTTGTTTTTCCTCCAACTCCCCTTGCACCTCATCATCATTGATTCCATGATTTTCGGTGGCTATGATCTGCATAAAACATGAAGGGTCAAGTTGGGGTTTTTCGGCCATGAGGACCGGGCTTTTCTCGACCAGCTCGCTAATGAGGACCGGGACTTCAGTTGGCTCAGCAATGAGGACTGTGTAAGACTCGGTTGGTTCGGCAATGAGGTGCTGGACTGTCGTGATTTCCTCGGGTAGATTGGTAATGAGGACCTGGCCTGATTTGGGCAGTTCTTCTTCTAACTCCCAGGGGTAATCTGAGTGGAGCTCTTCTTCAAGCAACCATGGGTCCTCATCCTCGTCATTCATAAGGTCTCCGGGGGCAATCACACTGAGGTCCGGGTCTGAATTAGGCAGCTCGGCTGTGAGGTTCGGTTCTGATTTGGGCAGCTCGGCAGTGAGGACCGGGACTTCCTCGGGTGCTTCTTCCTCGGGCTCGTTCTGCACTAAGTCCGCCTTCACCGTCGGTGCCTTATCTTCAGTTTGGTGCATTGGCCCTCGTTTTAAGCTCTCGGCCAAATCATCAATGAGGTCCCAGGTTTGAGACATGGTGAGATTCATCACCGAACCTCCCGCTGTATCATTAAGGATAGACCGCTCAAGTGGCTTCATTCCACGAAGAAACCTTTGGAGAAGAACAAAGTTCGTGAATCCATGGTGCGGGCAGCTCGAAACAATGATATCGAAGTACGTATAGTACTCGTCCAAAGTTTCGTCCCGGGATTGCTCAAGGTTGATAATCTTCTCGCGGGTTTCAAGTCGAAGAGATGGCGGGGAAAGCTCTTCTAGAAATTTGGCTCGTAGATCCCCATAATCGCCTTCATAAGCAGCACATGAGTAATACCATTCTATTGCGGAGTTAGTTAAAGAAAATTTAAAGCATTTAAGTTTAAACCCCTCTAGCGATTCATTTTTAGGCCTCATGTGGCTGCATATGGAGTGGAACGTATGTGTATGCTTCATGGGATCTTCTCCAAGAGCACCTCCGAATTTGGGGAGACGGTTAAGCATCTCAAACATAAGGTTGCTGCCCCCATTATTCCAAGGTTCGCTTTCGTAGTACGATGACATGGTTATGCAGAGACGGGTACAAAAGGTAAGAACAACTATCCGACGGCTAATTCCCCGGCAACGGCGCCAATTTGACGGAGCGCACTGCACTGTCGTTAAGGTGCAGTGTTCTCTGTACAAATAAATTTATAATATCCGCTACTCGCGACTACACTACTGGGTAGTAAGTGGTAAGTAGGGGTCGAACCCAAGGGAATTAGGGGGATAAGTGGTTCTTTAAGTTGGACGATTTTGGGATTGGTTGGTTGGTTTTAAAGCTACCAGCTAAGTGATTGATTGGTTGGTTGGTTTTAGTACTGGAAAGTAAACTGATAATTATTAAAAGAAAACGTTCGGTTTCAGGGGCCTTGTATTATATCCTGTTTATCATTGACCCTTAGTGAATCTTCTAAGTATTCAAACGTGTATCAAGGCCTTTTCCGGCGCTCGATTTGCCACACTTTCTAGTCTTTTGCAAAAGTGTGCATAAGTGAATCAAGGCCATTTCAAGCACTCGACTCGCAACACTTTTTGCAGAAAACGTAAGACCCTTGTTCTACTTAGACTAGCACCCCATTTCAAGGTATACTAGTCTATGTGCATCCATTTGGTCCCTTTGGTCCAGTTTCCAAATGGTTTTTTAGATATATCGAACTCCTCGGATAAGCTTGCCCATTTGGTCCCTTTGGTCCAGTTACAAATGGTCCACTTACCCGAGTATGATCACGAATCCCCAAGGAAGAGCTTGCCCATTTGGTCCATTTGGTCCAGTTACAAATGGTCCAGTCAACCTTGGAGATTCTAATCTTATATATGGCACATAGAATAAGTTTTGAATACACAGACGAGACACTAAGTTAATAGTCTAAAACATTTTATAATACAAGTTCGCCCCTTTTACCGAACGACTAGTTTAGCTACTATTTATCGCGCTAAACATTATAAAAACAGTAAATTAAATACAAAGAAAGACTTACAACCGTTGAAGCGCCAAGGAAGCAAGCTTTATTTCCAAAACCACACTTACAAAATTTAGAGAGAGAGTGAATTACAATTTTTGGATGTTTTAAATGAGGAGGAGGAGGGTTGTATTTATAGCCAAAAGGGGAGGAGATGGGTGGTGGAGATGGTGGCAAGTGTCCTTTGATCCAAGGGTTGAGGAGGAGGAGCAAGGAGGAGCTGCCACATGGGGGGTGGAGGAGCAGCCGGTCACATGGAGGAGCAGCCGCCGGTAGCAGGTGGTGGAATGGGGAGGAGCTCCTCCCTTGGCCACCTTCAAGGGTGGTTGCCGGTCATCTTATCCAAACGTGCATTTTGATAGTTGATTTGGAATGTCCAAGTGATTCTAAGACTAATGGTCGAGCCAGACTTTCCAAATTCCATGGTTTGGTCGAGCAATTTGGTCTTGATGCCTATGCGCGAGGCTTTTACTTGGAATTGGGCCAATCTGCTAATCTGCTCGAGCGTTTTGTCCGGGAAGCGAGATTGTCCGACTTGGTAGGCATTCCAAACATTTTGGTCCAGCCAGAATCTCCAGATGCATCCGTTGGGTCGAGCGACTTGGTTTGGGTGCCAATGCGCGCCGGGCCTTTGCCTTTGCATTGAGCTAACTGCCAATGGCTCGAGCATTTGCCTTGGAGTCTCGACAACTTCCACCTTATTTTCCATTTGGAACATATTGGTCGAGGTGGAATTGTCAGATGAGGTGGTTTTCTCGAGCGACTTGAATTGAGTGCTTGGTTAGCTCGGCGGAGAGCCTGGAACTGCCTCAACCGGTCGGGTGGTTTCTGCGGCATTTTCTCACCCGGTCGGTTGAGTCTTCAATGCAAATTCCTCTTTGACTTGATTTGTTTGGAGTGATTCCATGTCAGGATCCTTGAGATTTCTTCAGTCAGCGTCTGATCTTGACCTTGGAATAACTCTAAACATCTTTTCAGCGTAAAATCCTCTCCTTAGCGTGTTTTCTCTCTAAGCGCCAAAATACCCTGTAGAAATATATCGGTACTAACAAGCAAAAGTTAAATAGACCAACAGTCTAATTAAGGGGGTTTTACGGTGTTTATGATTCGTATAATTTGGGTCCATCAAAGTAGTCGAAGCTTTTGATATCAAGTGATGTTACAAGCATGGGATTCGAACTAACAAGTGGTTTCTCTACAAGCCTCTCTCTACCTACTCGAGCACAATCACTAGTACTTCCACCACCAAAAACTTACATTCTCAAGGTTTGATCTTCTATAAATAGGCAAGAATGGCGGTTGCTTCATGGAGAAGGAAGGCCTCTCATTGGTTAGCCGTCTTTAAGCTAGTTGGTGCGTGTCATCTCCCTATGGGTTTCCTTCATCCTTAAGCTAGCCGTCATAGAAGCAAGTTGATGCCAAGTGGTGAGTTCTTTGAGCTTTCCTTCCTCAATGGGTTAGCCGCAATGTAGCAAGTTGCACCCAAGGCTAGCTGCTCATCAAGCAAGGTGCTTCCAAGGGCCAGCTGCTCCTTGAGCAGTGTGCCTCCAAAGGGCACCGGATTTAGAGTAGCAAGGAGCTGGAATTTGATTGGAGTCTCGGCCGGAATGCCCCTAGTTGGTCTTGATCGGGTTTGAGCAAATTCCACTCGAGCGATTTGTCTGGACAGTGATATTTGCCGAGTTATTAGGCATTTAAAACACTTCGGTCGAGCCAGCATTTCCATATTCGCCGTTTAGTTCGAGCGACTTGGATTTGGTGCCTAGCGCGTGGGTCCATTGCTTTGGAGTAGGGCCAAATGCCAATCGGTATGGGCGTTCGCCTTGGTGCTTCGACATTGTCCACCTTATTTTCCATTTGTAACATTTTGGTCGAGCCAGTTTTGCTAGATTTGTCGGTTTGCGCGAGCCATTCGGTCATGGTGCCTAGTACGCGCGGAGCCTTTGCTTGGCATTGGGCCAACTTCCAATTGGCTCGGGCATCCTTCTTGAGTCTCCGACAAAGTCCATCTTATTTGTCATTTTGAATAGTTTGCTCGAGGTAGATTCATCAGACTTGGTGTTTTGCTCGAGACACTTGAATTGGGACTTGCATAGCTCGGCAGGCGCGCTGAGACGCTGGGCGCTGGCGCTGGGGCTCGGCGCTGGGCTCGGGCGCTTTTGAGACTTGCGATCTTTTTAGCATAAAAATCCCTTTTTAAGCTCGTTTCCACTTTACTTCTCAACGTTACCTGAAACACAAAACAACCTCAACAAGTACATGTTCAAGAGACTAAGTGTTTAATTTGGTGGGTTTAACTGATATAATGAGTCATACAAATACACCCCATCAATCATACGAACATTTGCTTGTTAATGTCGTTTTGCATTTCAGGCATTTTTGGAGTCTAAGGAGGAATCGGGCTTAAAAGATGGCATTTCAAGCCAAAATCATCACAAGGCCATTTATGCGAGTGCACAAAAAGATCTGTGCGAGCGCACAAGGCCTCGGCACTGCACCATGCGAGCACATGCCGCGGCATCGCCCAGGCCGCGCCCCGCGCACTAGCCGAGCTGTCTAGCACTGAATTCAAGTTGCCCGGGAAAACTATCTGATCTGATGAATCCGCCTCGAGCAAAGTGATAAAAATGGAAAATAAGGTGGACAATGGCGGAAAACCAAGGAGAATGCCTGAGCAGATTGGCAGTTGGCCCAATTCCAAAGGTCCCGCGCGCGCTTATTGGCACAGAAACCAAGTCGCTCGACCAAACCAGCTAAGGTGAAGTCTAGACTAACATTCTAACATTCTTACCTAGGACTTTTGGTTTTTTAGTTTAGTTGTTCCTCTTTTTGACCTAGACCTTGTTCGAGACGAACAAGTATAAGTGTGGGGTGATTTGATGAGCAGTATTTATACGACTCATCGAGTCAACAAAACCCACCAAATTGGACATTTGATCATTGACGGGCTGTCGTTGTGACCCGCAAATTTACATTTATATTTTCCACTACTTGTGGCTCACTATTTGACTAGCAAGTGGTAAGTAGGGGTCGAACCCAAGGGAGTATGGTTTCAAACAGTTGTTCTATGAAAAAGAAAGAAAATAAAGTAAAGACAATTGGGGTTTTTTTTGGTTGTTTTTTAGTGCTGGAAAGTAAAGAGCGTAAAATAAATGACTGAAAAGTAAAGGTGCTTGAAGGTCCAAGTCTTTGACAATAAGTAAATGTACGTGCGAGAAAGTAAAGTGCATGAAAATAAAGGTGCTTGAAGGTCCAAGTCTTGACGATAAGTAAATGTGCAAGAAAAGTAAATTGCTTGAAAATAAAGACAATAAGTAAATGAGCGAGGTGTTTTCAAGAGAAGGAATTCGGTCTTAGGAACCTTATATTATGTCCCCGTTCATCATCGACCTCCAAGGATTTTACTAAGTGTTGCAGCGAGTGAGTTACTCCATTTCAAGCTATAACGCCAAACAATGCCATTTCAAGCACTTGCTCCTCTAGCCGGTCCACTTCAAGACAAGCCTACTAGTTCTAGCTAGGCTAACACCCCATTTCAAGGTATGCTAGCCCAAGTGCAATCGCTTGATCCCTCATTTCCGAACAAACCAAGCGACTATAGAGGGCATGAACTACTTGGAAGAGCTTTGCCATTTCAAGCATCCACTCAACCTTGTTGTGTTCACCCCGAAGGCACAAGAACTAGTGAAACACTATAGTAACATGAAAAAAACAATGGTCTAGAACGGTTTCATAGTATAAGAGTTCCCTTGACCGAATGAACGGTTTAGCTACGAATACTCATGGAAGTGAATATCATAGCCATTGCAAGGAAAAGTAACGTAAGAAAGAGTAGGAAGTATGACGGAGCGCACTGCACTGTCGTTAAGGTGCAGTGTTCTCTGTACAAATAAATTTATAATATCCGCTACTCGCGACTACACTACTGGGTAGTAAGTGGTAAGTAGGGGTCGAACCCAAGGGAATTAGGGGGATAAGTGGTTCTTTAAGTTGGACGATTTTGGGATTGGTTGGTTGGTTTTAAAGCTACCAGCTAAGTGATTGATTGGTTGGTTGGTTGGTTTTAGTACTGGAAAGTAAACTGATAATTATTAAAAGAAAGCGTTCGGTTTCAAGGGCCTTGTATTATATCCTGTTTATCATTGACCCTTAGTGAATCTTCTAAGTATTCAAACGTGTATCAAGGCCTTTTCCGGCGCTCGATTTGCCACACTTTCTAGTCTTTTGCAAAAGTGTGCATAAGTGAATCAAGGCCATTTCAAGCACTCGACTCGCAACACTTTTTGCAGAAAACGTAAGACCCTTGTTCTACTTAGACTAGCACCCCATTTCAAGGTATACTAGTCTATGTGCATCCATTTGGTCCCTTTGGTCCAGTTTCCAAATGGTTTTTTAGATAGATCGAACTCCTCGGATAAGCTTGCCCATTTGGTCCCTTTGGTCCAGTTACAAATGGTCCACTTACCCGAGTATGATCACGAACCCCCAAGGAAGAGCTTGCCCATTTGGTCCCTTTGGTCCAGTTACAAATGGTCCAGTCAACCTTGGAGATTCTAATCTTATATATGGCACATAGAATAAGTTTTGAATACACAGACGAGACACTAAGTTAATAGTCTAAAACATTTTATAATACAAGTTCGCCCCTTTTACCGAACGACTAGTTTAGCTACTATTTATCGCGCTAAACATTATAAAAACAGTAAATTAAATACAAAGAAAGACTTACAACCGTTGAAGCGCCAAGGAAGCAAGCTTTATTTCCAAAACCACACTTACAAAATTTAGAGAGAGAGTGAATTACAATTTTTGGATGTTTTAAATGAGGAGGAGGAGGGTTGTATTTATAGCCAAAAGGGGAGGAGATGGGTGGTGGAGATGGTGGCAAGTGTCCTTTGATCCAAGGGTTGAGGAGGAGGAGCAAGGAGGAGCTGCCACATGGGGGGTGGAGGAGCAGCCGGTCACATGGAGGAGCATCCGCCGGTAGCAGGTGGTGGAATGGGGAGGAGCTCCTCCCTTGGCCACCTTCAAGGGTGGTTGCCGGTCATCTTGTCCAAACGTGCATTTTGATAGTTCATTTGGAATGTCCAAGTTATTCTAAGACTAATGGTCGAGCCAGATTTTCCAAATTCCATGTTGGTCGAGCAATTTGGTCTTGATGCCTATGCGCGAGGCTTTTACTTGGAATTGGGCCAATCTGCTAATCTGCTCGAGCGTTTTGTCCGGGAAGCGAGATTGTCCGTCTTGGTAGGCATTCCAAACATCTTGGTCGAGCCAGAATCTCCAGATGCATCCGTTGGGTCGAGCGACTTGGTTTGGGTGCCAATGCGCGCCGGGCCTTTGCCTTTGCGATGAGCTAACTGCCAATCTGCTCGAGCATTTGCCTTGGAGTCTCGACAACTTCCACCTTATTTTCCATTTGGAACATATTGGTCGAGGTGGAATTGTCAGATGAGGTGGTTTTCTCGAGCGACTTGAATTGAGTGCTTGGTTAGCTCGGCGGAGAGCCTGGAACTGCCTCAACCGGTCGGGTGGTTTCTGCGGCATTTTCTCACCCGGTCGGTTGAGTCTTCAATGCAAATTCCTCTTTGACTTGATTTGTTTGGAGTGATTCCATGTCAGGATCCTTGAGATTTCTCCAGTCAGCGTCTGATCTTGACCTTGGAATAACTCTAAACATCTTTTCAGCGTAAAATCCTCTCCTTAGCGTGTTTTCTCTCTAAGCTCCAAAATACCCTGTAGAAATATATCGGTACTAACAAGCAAAAGTTAAATAGACCAACAGTCTAATTAAGGGGGTTTTACTGTGTTTATGATTCGTATAATTTGGGTCCATCAAAGTAGTCGAAGCTTTTGATATCAAGTGATGTTACAAGCATGGGATTCGAACTAACAAGTGGTTTCTCTACAAGCCTCTCTCTACCTACTCGAGCACAATCACTAGTACTTCCACCACCAAAAACTTACATTCTCAAGGTTTGATCTTCTATAAATAGGCAAGAATGGCGGTTGCTTCATGGAGAAGGAAGGCCTCTCATTGGTTAGCCGTCTTTAAGCTAGTTGGTGCGTGTCATCTCCCTATGGGTTTCCTTCATCCTTAAGCTAGCCGTCATAGAAGCAAGTTGATGCCAAGTGGTGAGTTCTTTGAGCTTTCCTTCCTCAATGGGTTAGCCGCAATGTAGCAAGTTGCACCCAAGGCTAGCTGCTCATCAAGCAAGGTGCTTCCAAGAGCCAGCTGCTCCTTGAGCAGTGTGCCTCCAAAGGGCACCGGATTTAGAGTAGCAAGGAGCTGGAATTTGATTGGAGTCTCGGCCGGAATGCCCCTAGTTGGTCTTGATCGGGTTTGAGCAAATTCCACTCGAGCGATTTGTCTGGACAGTGATATTTGCCGAGTTATTAGGCATTTAAAACACTTCGGGCGAGCCAGAATTTCCATATTCGCCGTTTTGTTCGAGCGACTTGGATTTGGTGCCTAGCGCGTGGGTCCATTGCTTTGGAGTAGGGCCAAATGCCAATCGGTATGGGCGTTCGCCTTGGAGCTTCGACATTGTCCACCTTATTTTCCATTTGTAACATTTTGGTCGAGCCAGTTTGCTATATTTGTCGGTTTGCGCGAGCCATTCGGTCATGGTGCCTAGTACGCGCGGAGCCTTTGCTTGGCATTGGGCCAACTTCCAATTGGCTCGGGCATCCTTCTTGAGTCTCCGACAAAGTCCATCTTATTTGTCATTTTGAATAGTTTGCTCGAGGTAGATTCATCAGACTTGGTGTTTTGCTCGAGACACTTGAATTTGGACTTGCATAGCTCGGCAGGCGCGCTGAGACGCTGGGCGCTGGCGCTGGGGCTCGGCGCTGGGCTCGGGCGCTTTTGAGACTTGCGATCTTTTTAGCATAAAAATCCCTTTTTAAGCTCGTTTCCACTTTACTTCTCAACGTTACCTGAAACACAAACCTCAACAAGTACATGTTCAAGAGACTAAGTGTTTAATTTGGTGGGTTTAACTGATATAATGAGTCATACAAATACACCCCATCAATCATACGAACATTTGCTTGTTAATGTCGTTTTGCATTTCAGGCATTTTTGGAGTCTAAGGAGGAATCGGGCTTAAAAGATGGCATTTCAAGCCAAAATCATCACAAGGCCATTTATGCGAGTGCACAAAAAGATCTGTGCGAGCGCACAAGGCCTCGGCACTGCACCATGCGAGCACATGCCGCGGCATCGCCCAGGCCGCGCCCCGCGCACTAGCCGAGCTATCTAGCACTGAATTCAAGTTGCCCGGGAAAACTATCTGATCTGATGAATCCGCCTCGAGCAAAGTGATAAAAATGGAAAATAAGGTGGACAATGGCGGAAAACCATGGAGAATGCCTGAGCAGACTGGCAGTTGGCCCAATTCCAAAGGTCCCGCGCGCGCTTATTGGCACAGAAACCAAGTCGCTCGACCAAACCAGCTAAGGTGAAGTCTAGACTAACATTCTAACATTCTTACCTAGGACTTTTGGTTTTTTAGTTTAGTTGTTCCTCTTTTTGACCTAGACCTTGTTCGAGACGAACAAGTATAAGTGTGGGGTGATTTGATGAGCAGTATTTATACGACTCATCGAGTCAACAAAACCCACCAAATTGGACATTTGATCATTGACGGGCTGTCGTTGTGACCCGCAAATTTACATTTATATTTTCCACTACTTGTGGCTCACTATTTGACTAGCAAGTGGTAAGTAGGGGTCGAACCCAAGGGAGTATGGTTTCAAACAGTTGTTCTATGAAAAAGAAAGAAAATAAAGTAAAGACAATTGGGGTTTTTTTTGGTTGTTTTTTAGTGCTGGAAAGTAAAGAGCGTAAAATAAATGACTGAAAAGTAAAGGTGCTTGAAGGTCCAAGTCTTTGACAATAAGTAAATGTACGTGCGAGAAAGTAAAGTGCATGAAAATAAAGGTGCTTGAAGGTCCAAGTCTTGACGATAAGTAAATGTGCAAGAAAAGTAAATTGCTTGAAAATAAAGACAATAAGTAAATGAGCGAGGTGTTTTCAAGAGAAGGAATTCGGTCTTAGGAACCTTATATTATGTCCCCGTTCATCATCGACCTCCAAGGATTTTACTAAGTGTTGCAGCGAGTGAGTTACTCCATTTCAAGCTATAACTCCAAACAATGCCATTTCAAGCACTTGCTCCTCTAGCCGGTCCACTTCAAGACAAGCCTACTAGTTCTAGCTAGGCTAACACCCCATTTCAAGGTATGCTAGCCCAAGTGCAATCGCTTGATCCCTCATTTCCGAACAAACCAAGCGACTATAGAGGGCATGAACTACTTGGAAGAGCTTTGCCATTTCAAGCATCCACTCAACCTTGTTGTGTTCACCCCGAAGGCACAAGAACTAGTGAAACACTATAGTAACATGAAAAAAACAATGGTCTAGAACGGTTTCATAGTATAAGAGTTCCCTTGACCGAATGAACGGTTTAGCTACGAATACTCATGGAAGTGAATATCATAGCCATTGCAAGGAAAAGTAACGTAAGAAAGAGTAGGAAGTAGTCGAAGCTTTTGATATCAAGTGATGTTACAAGCATGGGATTCGAACTAACAAGTGGTTTCTCTACAAGCCTCTCTCTACCTACTCGAGCACAATCACTAGTACTTCCACCACCAAAAACTTACATTCTCAAGGTTTGATCTTCTATAAATAGGCAAGAATGGCGGTTGCTTCATGGAGAAGGAAGGCCTCTCATTGGTTAGCCGTCTTTAAGCTAGTTGGTGCGTGTCATCTCCCTATGGGTTTCCTTCATCCTTAAGCTAGCCGTCATAGAAGCAAGTTGATGCCAAGTGGTGAGTTCTTTGAGCTTTCCTTCCTCAATGGGTTAGCCGCAATGTAGCAAGTTGCACCCAAGGCTAGCTGCTCATCAAGCAAGGTGCTTCCAAGGGCCAGCTGCTCCTTGAGCAGTGTGCCTCCAAAGGGCACCGGATTTAGAGTAGCAAGGAGCTGGAATTTGATTGGAGTCTCGGCCGGAATGCCCCTAGTTGGTCTTGATCGGGTTTGAGCAAATTCCACTCGAGCGATTTGTCTGGACAGTGATATTTGCCGGGTTATTAGGCATGTAAAACACTTCGGTCGAGCCAGAATTTCCATATTCGCCGTTTTGTTCGAGCCACTTGGATTTGGTGCCTAGCGCGTGGGTCCATTGCTTTGGAGTAGGGCCAAATGCCAATCGGTATGGGCGTTCGCCTTGGAGCTTCGACATTGTCCACCTTATTTTCCATTTGTAACATTTTGGTCGAGCCAGTTTTGCTAGATTTGTCGGTTTGCGCGAGCCATTCGGTCATGGTGCCTAGTACGCGCGGAGCCTTTGCTTGGCATTGGGCCAACTTCCAATTGGCTCGGGCATCCTTCTTGAGTCTCCGACAAAGTCCATCTTATTTGTCATTTTGAATAGTTTGCTCGAGGTAGATTCATCAGACTTGGTGTTTTGCTCGAGAAACTTGAATTTGGACTTGCATAGCTCGGCAGGCGCGCTGAGACGCTGGGCGCTGGCGCTGGGCTCGGGCGCTTTTGAGACTTGCGATCTTTTTAGCATAAAAATCCCTTTTTAAGCTCGTTTCCACTTTACTTCTCAACGTTACCTGAAACACAAAACAACCTCAACAAGTACATGTTCAAGAGACTAAGTGTTTAATTTGGTGGGTTTAACTGATATAATGAGTCATACAAATACACCCCATCAATCATACGAACATTTGCTTGTTAATGTCGTTTTGCATTTCAGGCATTTTTGGAGTCTAAGGAGGAATCGGGCTTAAAAGATGGCATTTCAAGCCAAAATCATCACAAGGCCATTTATGCGAGTGCACAAAAAGATCTGTGCGAGCGCACAAGGCCTCGGCACTGCACCATGCGAGCACATGCCGCGGCATCGCCCAGGCCGCGCCCCGCGCACTAGCCGAGCTGTCTAGCACTGAATTCAAGTTGCCCGGGAAAACTATCTGATCTGATGAATCCGCCTCGAGCAAAGTGATAAAAATGGAAAATAAGGTGGACAATGGCGGAAAACCAAGGAGAATGCCTGAGCAGATTGGCAGTTGGCCCAATTCCAAAGGTCCCGCGCGCGCTTATTGGCACAGAAACCAAGTCGCTCGACCAAACCAGCTAAGGTGAAGTCTAGACTAACATTCTAACATTCTTACCTAGGACTTTTGGTTTTTTAGTTTAGTTGTTCCTCTTTTTGACCTAGACCTTGTTCGAGACGAACAAGTATAAGTGTGGGGTGATTTGATGAGCAGTATTTATACGACTCATCGAGTCAACAAAACCCACCAAATTGGACATTTGATCATTGACGGGCTGTCGTTGTGACCCGCAAATTTACATTTATATTTTCCACTACTTGTGGCTCACTATTTGACTAGCAAGTGGTAAGTAGGGGTCGAACCCAAGGGAGTATGGTTTCAAACAGTTGTTCTATGAAAAAGAAAGAAAATAAAGTAAAGACAATTGGGGTTTTTTTTGTTGTTTTTTAGTGCTGGAAAGTAAAGAGCGTAAAATAAATGACTGAAAAGTAAAGGTGCTTGAAGGTCCAAGTCTTTGACAATAAGTAAATGTACGTGCGAGAAAGTAAAGTGCATGAAAATAAAGGTGCTTGAAGGTCCAAGTCTTGACGATAAGTAAATGTGCAAGAAAAGTAAATTGCTTGAAAATAAAGACAATCAGTAAATGAGCGATGTGTTTTCAAGAGAAGGAATTCGGTCTTAGGAACCTTATATTATGTCCCCGTTCATCATCGACCTCCAAGGATTTTACTAAGTGTTGCAGCGAGTGAGTTACTCCATTTCAAGCTATAACTCCAAACAATGCCATTTCAAGCACTTGCTCCTCTAGCCGGTCCACTTCAAGACAAGCCTACTAGTTCTAGCTAGGCTAACACCCCATTTCAAGGTATGCTAGCCCAAGTGCAATCGCTTGATCCCTCATTTCCGAACAAACCAAGCGACTATAGAGGGCATGAACTACTTGGATGAGCTTTGCCATTTCAAGCATCCACTCAACCTTGTTGTGTTCACCCCGTAGGCACAAGAACTAGTGAAACACTATAGTAACATGAAAAAAACAATGGTCTAGAACGGTTTCATAGTATAAGAGTTCCCTTGACCGAATGAACGGTTTAGCTACGAATACTCATGGAAGTGAATATCATAGCCATTGCAAGGAAAAGTAACGTAAGAAAGAGTAGGAAGTAGTCGAAGCTTTTGATATCAAGTGATGTTACAAGCATGGGATTCGAACTAACAAGTGGTTTCTCTACAAGCCTCTCTCTACCTACTCGAGCACAATCACTAGTACTTCCACCACCAAAAACTTACATTCTCAAGGTTTGATCTTCTATAAATAGGCAAGAATGGCGGTTGCTTCATGGAGAAGGAAGGCCTCTCATTGGTTAGCCGTCTTTAAGCTAGTTGGTGCGTGTCATCTCCCTATGGGTTTCCTTCATCCTTAAGCTAGCCGTCATAGAAGCAAGTTGATGCCAAGTGGTGAGTTCTTTGAGCTTTCCTTCCTCAATGGGTTAGCCGCAATGTAGCAAGTTGCACCCAAGGCTAGCTGCTCATCAAGCAAGGTGCTTCCAAGGGCCAGCTGCTCCTTGAGCAGTGTGCCTCCAAAGGGCACCGGATTTAGAGTAGCAAGGAGCTGGAATTTGATTGGAGTCTCGGCCGGAATGCCCCTAGTTGGTCTTGATCGGGTTTGAGCAAATTCCACTCGAGCGATTTGTCTGGGAAGTGATATTTTCCGAGTTATTAGGCATTTAAAACACTTCAGTCGAGCCAGAATTTCCATATTCGCCGTTTTGTTCGAGCGACTTGGATTTGGTGCCTAGCGCGTGGGTCCATTGCTTTGGAGTAGGGCCAAATGCCAATCGGTATGGGCGTTCGCCTTGGAGCTTCGACATTGTCCACCTTAGTTTCCATTTGTAACATTTTGGTCGAGCCAGTTTGGCTAGATTTGTCGGTTTGCTCGAGAAATTCGGTCATGGTGCCTAGTACGTGCGGAGCCTTTGCTTGGCATTGGGCCAACTTCCAATTGGCTCGGGCATGCTTCTTGAGTCTCCGACAAAGTCCATCTTATTTGTCATTTTGAATAGTTTGCTCGAGGTAGATTTGTCAGACTTGGTGTTTTGCTCGAGAAACTTGAATTTGGACTTGCATAGCTCGGCAGGCGCGCTGAGACGCTGGGCGCTGGCGCTGGGGCTCGGCGCTGGGCTCGGGCGCTTTTGAGACTTGCGATCTTTTTAGCATAAAAATCCCTTTTTAAGCTCGTTTCCACTTTACTTCTCAACGTTACCTGAAACACAAAACAACCTCAACAAGTATATGTTCAAGAGACTAAGTGTTTAATTTGGTGGGTTTAACTGATATAATGAGTCATACAAATACACCCCATCAATCATACGAACATTTGCTTGTTAATGTCGTTTTGCATTTCAGGCATTTTTGGAGTCTAAGGAGGAATCGGGCTTAAAAGATGGCATTTCAAGCCAAAATCATCACAAGGCCATTTATGCGAGTGCACAAAAAGATCTGTGCGAGCGCACAAGGCCTCGGCACTGCACCATGCGAGCACATGCCGCGGCATCGCCCAGGCCGCGCCCCGCGCACTAGCCGAGCTGTCTAGCACTGAATTCAAGTTGCCCGGGAAAACTATCTGATCTGATGAATCCGCCTCGAGCAAAGTGATAAAAATGGAAAATAAGGTGGACAATGGCGGAAAACCAAGGAGAATGCCTGAGCAGATTGGCAGTTGGCCCAATTCCAAAGGTCCGGCGCGCGCTTATTTGCACCGAAACCAAGTCGCTCGACCAAACCAGCTAATCTGGAAAATCTGGCTCGACCAAGTGAAATGCCCAACAACTCGGCCAATCTCACTTTCCAGACAAAACGCCCGCGTGAAACCAGCTCAAGCCCGATCAAGGCCAAACTAGGGCAATTCCGGCCGTTTTGGGATTCCGACCAGGTTCCGGGAAGATTTCGGAAAAACGACTTCGACCATTAGGCTTAGAATTGCCTCAGCATTCCAAATCCGCAGTCCAAAAGCCAAAGTCCTCCGACCAAAATTCCAGCCATGCTCCGGCCAAATTCCGGCCATGCTCCGATCAGCCTCCAGCGATGCTCCGACCAAGCTCCGATCACTTGCAACCATGCGCCGGCCAGATCTATACTTGGTCCGACCACATTCCGGCGAAGTCCAACCGGAACACCCATGTGCAAGTAGGTTGCCCTTTGGGTTGAGCCATGTGCAAATAGGTTGCCCTTTGGGTTGAGCCATGTGCAAGTCGGTTGGCCTCTACAAGCCAAGTGGTTGGCTCTTGGCTCTCCAAGTGGTTTGACTCTTCACTCTTGCCAAATCCACATCCATTGCCTATAAATAGAGGAGCTTGGCCCTTGAAACAAAGAGACATCTCTAGCATTCTAGGATCTTTTGATACTTGGTCACTTATCTCACTAGCTTGATCTTTGTCATTTGTAGTCACAAGTCTTGTAAACACTCACACACATTTGGATATCAAAAACTCCAACTTCTCTCTACTTGTTCTATAGTTTACTTTCCAAAACCTTAACTTGTTCTTGTCTTTGATTTCGAAAACCATTTACTTTCCTTTGTACTAGCTATGGTATTCCCTTCCTTGGATACTTGTAGCTAAACTCTTCATTCGGTTGAAGGGGTTTTTTATATCATAAAACTGTTCTAGACCCTTTACTTAATGCTACCTAGTGTTCTAACTAGTTCTTTGTGCCATCAATTCGGGTTGAACATAACAAGGTTGAGTGGATGCTTGAAAAAGCAAAGCTCTTCCAAGTAGTTCATCCCCTCTTTAACACCATTTGGTTGATCGGAAATGATTGATCAAGTGGATGCACTTAGGCTAATATACCTTGAAAAGGGGAATTAGTCTAGCTAGAAGTAGTAAGCTATGTCTTGAAAAGGACTAGCCGGTGTGGCAAGTGCTTGAAAAAGCCTTGCTTTGGGTTAAGTCTTGAAAAGGAACAACCCACACCTTAGAACACTTAGTAAGATCATTAGAGGTCAATGATGAACGAAGCTATGATATAAAGCCCCTAGACCGAATCCTTCTCTCGATCAAAACACCAACTTGTCATTTAATTACAGTCTTACTTTCAACAACTTCAACTCAGTACCTTTACATTCAGCACCTTTTACTTTCAAGTACTTAACTTTCAATTCAGTTCCTAACTTTACTTTCAGTACCTTTACATTCTGTACCTAACTTTACTTTCAGTACCTAACTTTACATTCAGCACCTTTACTTTCAGTACATTTACTTTCAGTAATTACTTTCTGTTCAAAACCAAAATCAAACCCAACTGTCTTACTTTATTTTCAGTTTTCAAAAGAACTACTCTATCCACTATTTCCTTTGGGTTCGACCCCTACTTACCGCTTTACTAGCCAATAGTAAGCCAAACAGTAGTGGACTTATAAATTGATAATTTGCAGTGCCACGACGACGACCTGTCACAAACCTTAGAAACAGACTAACGTTTGTCTATGTTAGTCATTAGAATGAGACTGACTAATGAGACTAACTTGGGATGAACATAACCTCAGAATGAGTCTAACTTGGGCCGAACAAAGACAAACCTTAGAATGAGACGAACAAAGATAAACCTTATAATAAGACTAACTTGGGATTAACATAGACAAACGTTAGAATGTGACGAACACAGAGAAACGTTAGAATGCCACTAACTGGGACGAACATACACAAACGTTAGATTGAGACTAACATAGACAAACCTTAGAATAAGACTAACTTGGGACGAACATACTCAAACGTTAGTCTCATTCCAAGGTTTGTATATGTTAGTGATGAGTCGTATTTATACGACTCGTCGAACTAACTAATCCCATTTATTTCGACACTTTTATATGCGTACATTTACTTTTTAGTATGGTTTCACATTTCAGATGTTTCGGAAGCTGTTGGAGGAAACGCGCATAAAAGACGGCATTTCATGCAAAAAAAACACCACAGTGGCAGATTAGACCTCTGGAAATTCAACGGAGTGCTGGGAGCAAATGCGATATCTGAAAAGTACAAGCTAGGTATCGTTGCGAAGCTGACTCGAAGCTCTACAACTCTCTAGTTCATACCAAGAGCAAATGAAGTCGTTTTGATGTTTGAAACAGGAGTCGAAGTAAAGGCTGATAATCTGGCCGAGATTCCCACTTACACTTTTAGATGCGCGCTAAAATGCATCGTGATGACATCAGCTGCGGTCTAGATTTCTAAAAGGCCCAGAATATCTTATTTTCTTGCTGAATAAGCAAGGGATATAGGGAGAATCAAATATCTTTATTTTTGGAAATTCTTGGAGGGTAAGAAATCAACATTTACAAGGAGATCCTTATCACGATTCTGCCCATCAAGATTTGGAAACCTAGACACTATATAAGAAGCTCTCCCTTCATAATCATTCTACATCAAATCAATCATTCTACGAAGAATCAGAAGACGGCTCTGGAGGAGAAGGCGAAGCTTTCGACGAGAGAATAGATTTCTACTACTTTCATCATGAATATTTGTGTTTTTATTTCAATGATGTGTACCTAAACTCACAATTCAGTTTAGGGTTTCGTTTATTGTGATTTATGAAAGACTCTTTTCTTAACGAGATTTCATGTTTCTCTAGTTCTTGTGCTTCATCCCATGAATTGAATTGTTGGATTAAGTGGAAACTTTGTCGTAAAGCTTAGTTTGACAACCAATTCTTACTGTTAATGTCTACTGGATACTTTATCGTAAAGGTGGATCGTAACACCTAGACTTAATAATACCTTTGTCGGATTGTTGTGTTTAGAAAAGAACTAGAAGTCTAACACCTTTGTCGGGTTAGATTGTGGTGTATCACTTTTGTCGGGATACTTTAGGATATTACCTTTGCCGGAATTCCACACTTAGAAACTTCAGATTTGATATTTACCGGTCGATGATAAACATGTCACAATAGAAACCGTAAACTGAATGTTCTCTCTGATTGAATTCTTCTTGCTATTTTCTCTTTTGCACTCAAAATAACTCACAACCCTCTTCTTTTTAATTGTTTTCAGTGACACCTTCAACAACACCAGCTCCCTTGGGTTCGACCCTGCTCGCCGCTACACTAGCTTTTAGCAGGAGGTTATAAATTTAAGTTTGACGCGTCAGACGACGCGCGTCAAATTTTGGCACCGTTGTCGGGGAGCTGCGCTTCGGTGATGCTATTTTTTTCGCTTTTTTTGTTTTTTTATTATTTTTAGCTTTTTGTGTGCTTTTCTACTGGTGTCGTAATGTCACATCCAGGTAGCGATGTTGGTGACAACAAAAACCAGATCGGCGAAGGTGATGATGATCAGAGAGATGTCTGCCCCTAATTTTCAGAATATACCTTGGTGCATCAATGAGGGGCCAGACACGCAGGAAATTGAGATCAAGACTGCAATAGTGCACTATCTACCGAAGTTTCCGGGTCGGCAAGGGGAATCAGCCACCAGGCATTTGCAGGATTTCCATGGCATCTGCCAAACTCTCCGACCGTATGGAGTCACAGTGGAGAATTTCAAACTTAAAGCTTTCCATTTTTCTTTAACTGACATGACTCGATCTTGGTTTCTGTCTCTTCCTTCAAGTAGCATCAGGACATGGGACCAGATGCAGAAGAAGTTCCTCGACAAATACTACCCATCAGCTAAGGCAGGACAAGTTCGTAGACAGCTGCAAGATATCAGGAAGGGGTCGAAAAAGTCAATGTATGACTATCTAGAGAAGTTTAATACCTTGGAGCAGAGCTGCTGCAATTTGGGATGCCAGGGAAGTTGATAATTGAGTACATGCTTGATGGTCTGAGGCCCCTTGACAGGATGCTGCTAGACGCCTCCGCTGGAGGAACCATCATGAATCTGTCCCCAGCTGGAGTGCGAAATTTGATCGCTGAAGTGGCCGAGAATGCTAGATACAGAGAGGAGGTCAGTCGCCAAGAAGAATTTAGCCGAACCAGACATGTTGCAAAGGCTGAGACCCCAGCATCTGATGAGCTAAAAGAACTGAAAGAGATGATGAAGGTTTTAATAACTAATCAGGTAGCTCAGGTAAGGCCGTGTGAGTTTTGCGGTGCGACTAATCATAAGACAGATGCTTGCCCAACTATACAGGTGGATACACATGCCAATGTCAATGCAGTGGGTAAATTTCAAAATTACAACAACCATGCACCCTAGCAACCTCAGTAACAGTACTACCGTCCACCATACCATAAGTAGCAGAGTGGCTATAATAACCAGGATCAGTATCAGCAGCGAGGGCAGAATTACAATCAAGCAGGCCCTAGCAATCAAAGTCCCAGCAAGTCTCTGGAAGATGTGGTGAAGGAGCTGGCAGCTAGCACCCAGTAGTTAGCCACGACTATGCAGCAAAATCAGGCTAGGAACGACGCGCATCAGGCGAAGACCGATGGATCATTAGCAAAGCTAGCTAAGCAGATGTCCAACTTAGCCCAGACTATTTTTTAGCTGAAGAAAGATCCAGGGAAGCCACCGTCACAGACCATCCCTAACCCGAGAGGAAACATCAATACCCAAGTTAGTCTCATTCTAACTTTGTCTATGTTAGTCCCAAGTTACTCTCATTCTAAGGGTTGTCTATGTTCGTCCCAAGTTAGTCTCATTCTAAGGTTTGTCTATGTTCATCCCAAGTTAGTCTAATTCTATGGTTCGTCTATGTTTGTCCATAGAATGATACTAACTTGGGACGAACAAAGAAAACGTTGGTCTTATTCTAAGGTTTATCTATGTTCGTCCCAAGTTAGTCTCATTCTAAGGTTTGTCTATGACCTTCCCAAGTTAGTCTCAAAGTTGTTTCACAGGTGGTTCCCACAGAAAACATCTCTAAGCTTGGCATTCCATTGATGTCAAGGTGCGTTTGCTGTGAGAGGCCTGGTCAGAAAACCGCAAATCATTTGTTCTTCAACGGAACGTGGGGGAGATCATTGTGGCGCATGCTGAGCAACATTTTTCATCTTCCTAAAGTGCATGGCCTTGTTGGCCTTGAAAAGGTTTGGGTGCAGGTGAAACCTGGGTCCTTCATGGACTGTCTGTCGATGGGCATGATGGCTTGTGGGTTCTCTGGGGTGCTCGTAACAAGCTCATCTACGAGGGGAGAGCGGTGGATTGGCAAAGTGATACGAGGGGGACTCTGGGACTCTGGCACGTTGGCCGCTCCCGCTCCCTTTGGACTCTGGGACTCTGGACTCTGGGGATTTTGCCCCGCTCCGCTCCCGCTCCGGTCACCCGTATCAGGCCTGCAGGCCGTACACCCCAACCATTTTAGTATTTGGATGTTGGAGGTGGGAATCGACCCCAGGCTCCCTTTGACACATATCCCACCTTAGTGAGAATGTGACACCAATTGATCTGCAGCTCAATTGGTGTCACATTCTCACTAAGGTGGGATATGTGTCAAAGGGAGCCTGGGGTCGATTCCCACCTCCAACATCCAAATACTAAAATGGTTGGGGTGTACGGCCTGCAGGCCTGATACGGGTGACCGGAGCGGGAGCGGAGCGGGGCAAAATCCCCAGAGTCCAGAGTCCCAGAGTCCAAAGGGAGCGGGAGCGGCCAACGTGCCAGAGTCCCAGAGTCCCCCTCGTATCATAAAAGTGCACTTTTATGATACGAGGGGGACTCTGGGACTCTGGCACGTTGGCCGCTCCCGCTCCCTTTGGACTCTGGGACTCTGGACTCTGGGGATTTTGCCCCGCTCCGCTCCCGCTCCGGTCACCCGTATCAGGCCTGCAGGCCGTACACCCCAACCATTTTAGTATTTGGATGTTGGAGGTGGGAATCGACCCCAGGCTCCCTTTGACACATATCCCACCTTAGTGAGAATGTGACACCAATTGAGCTGCAGATCAATTGGTGTCACATTCTCACTAAGGTGGGATATGTGTCAAAGGGAGCCTGGGGTCGATTCCCACCTCCAACATCCAAATACTAAAATGGTTGGGGTGTACGGCCTGCAGGCCTGATACGGGTGACCGGAGCGGGAGCGGAGCGGGGCAAAATCCCCAGAGTCCAGAGTCCCAGAGTCCAAAGGGAGCGGGAGCGGCCAACGTGCCAGAGTCCCAGAGTCCCCCTCGTATCACAAAGTCAGTTGTTTGGGGGCAACCAAACTCTCATATCTCATTCATAAACCATATGTGCCATCAAAGATCAATGAGAACATCCTAATTCACCTGCGCCTTCATCATCATATTCGAAATGTGGCTAAGGACTTCTGGCGGGTGTGGCGCCCAGGGGAACTAAACCTCACCGCCAATATTGGGTGGGCTGTCAAAGGCACTGCTACGTTGGCCGGGGCTATCATTCGGGATCAAAAAGGGCACTTTAGGCTTGGTCTTAAAAGATCAGACCACGAAACTCATAGCTGGCAGGACTTCCTCGATCTCCTTATATGGGTGCTAGAACAAGCTCAAATGCATGGTTTAACTATCGGTTGCGTGCAGGGGTCACATATCTACATGGACTGGCTGATTGGGACGCATGAGGATCACCTACCAGTTAACATTATTTTGGAGAGAAGGAGGTTCTTACAACGCCATTACGGTATCAGTTTCCAGAAGATCTGCTCTTCCAGAATGGAGCTGCTTTGGCTCACATTTTCACCTCGGAGCATGGGGAATCAACAACATGGGGTGGACCGTTTTCTTAGAGATCAAGTCTCGCAATAATTGTATGAGCCACGGTTCATACTTTTTGAACCACATTTTATCAATAAAGGTGCTGGCCAAGCCTAGCTTTAATTATAAAAAAATATGATATGAAGCTGTGAAGTGCAGCTCTGTGCAACATGATCTAAAGTTAACACTACAAGAAAACATGTTATAAGCTACGACTTAAATTCAACGGAATTTATTTTGTTAATAATATATATAAAACCTTCGAACTTTTGTAGGAAATAAATTCGTTGATATTTATGTGTTATAAGCTACAAATTAAACCCGACGGAATATATTTTGTTGATAATATATATATATATATGGGGCACTCAAATGTTATAGCTTCTTAGAGTGTTATGTGTTACAGAGCTTCTGATTGGTTGATAGTGGCAAGAATAGTGCCAGAATAGTGAATTTTTGGGTAGTGGGTTTTACTGTTTGCTTTTTGCTTTATTGGATTTTGGGTACTTGGACACGTGGCAAGCCCACAAAGCACGGGGGGTTGGATGTGTGGCTAAGATTGGTGTAACACATAACACTCTAAAATGGGTGTAACATTTGAGCGCTCCTCTATATATATATATATATAGGGGAGCACTCGGTTGAGGCAGGGTTGTAAGAATGAGGCAGTGAGGCACGATCTGGGCCACTCATTGTGACACGTGGCGCAGCCACGTTCACAGCCGCAATTGTTGACTTTTCAAAAGTTAGTGGGGTTTACTATTTGGGACACGTGGCGCGCCACAAATGCACGGGGGGTTAGATGTGTGGTTGAGATCGTGCCTCGCGTGCCTCACTTTACTGTTCACTGCCTCATTTGAGCGCTCCTCTATATAGGGGAGCACTCGGTTGAGGCATGGTTGGTAGAATGAGGCAGTAAGGCATGATCTTGACCATTGATGATATTGATCTAATGGTTGAGATTTAAAGATGTGGTAGTGGGATTCTACTATTTGCTTTTTGCTTTTTACTGTTGGTAGTGGGTTTACTATTTGGACACGTGGCGCGCCCACAAAGCACGGGGGGGTTAGATGTGTGGTTGAGATCGTGCCTCACAGTTTCATTCTAATTTGGTTGCCTCATTTGAGCGCTCCTCTATATATATATAGGGGGCGCTCAAATGTTATAGCTTCTTTGAGTGTTATGTGTTACAGAGCTTCTGATTGGTTGATAGTGGCAGGAATAGTGCCGAAATATTGAATTTTTGGGTAGTGGGTTTTACTGTTTACTTTTTGCTTTATTGGATTTTGGGTACTTGGACACGTGACAAGCCCACAAAGCACGGGGGAGTTGGATGTGTGGCTAAGATTGGTGTAACACATAACACACTAAAATGGGTGTAACATTTGAGCGCTCCTCTATATATATATAGAGGAGCGCTCAAATGTTATGACCTTCTTAATGTGTTATGTGTTACACAAATCTCATCCTTTAGATCAAATGATCGAAAGGTGCAAAATGAAAGTCAAAAAGTCAAAAAGTCAAAAAAAGACAAAGTTGTTTGTCATTTAGCACTTTTTGTCTTCTACCTTGCACTTTTGTCTTTTACCTAAAAGACTGACAGGTCGTCGTCGGTACCTGCAAATTTAATATTTATAATTCCTTACTCTTGGCTATGGGTTAGTACAGCGGCAAGCAAGGGTCGAACCCTAGGGAGCTAGATGGTTACTTGTTGTTCTGTAAAAAGGAAACAATTGGGTTTTGAGCAATTTAGGAAACAGTGCAGAAATAGGAAATAAAGTGAGAGTTATCAATGAGAGGGAATATTCAGACTAGGGTTTCTATTGTGACTTGTTATCCTTGACTACTAACGATCTAATTCAGTGTTTCTAAGTGTGGTCGTTCCGACAAAGATGACTTCCCAAATAACCCGACAAAGGTGTTATGCCACAACCTAACCCGACAAAGGTGAAAGGATTCTAATTCTCTACTAAATTAAACAACCCGACAAAGGTGTTATTTAACCTAGATGTGCTATCTACCCAAACGACAAAGTATTAAGCAGATAATAATGATAGAAATATTGATCAACTAAGCTTTGCGACAAAGCATCCACCTAGTCTAGCAATAATTCGTAATATAGGCACGAGAATTAGTAAAACATGAATAGCATTAAGAACGAAGTCTCAAACAATAGTCACAATGTATAAAACCCTAGCCCGAATAAAGGACTTAGCTACACATGGCCATGAAAACAGAATACAAAAATAAAGGAAGAAAGAATGTCTTCTCTATTGCCGAACGAAGGAGGAGAAACCGGGCCGGAGTGATGAAGAATGGAGAGCTCGAATTCGGGATGATGGGATGTTGTAGGATGCTTTGAAAGGTTGAGGAGAGGCTGTATTTATAGTGTAGAATGGGGCTTCGAAGTTTCCAAATTGAGGTTGGCCCATAAACGGTTTTAGGAAACATGTCCTAAAACCGACTTTGCTTGATCTTCAAGTTAACTTCTTGTGCAAGTCTTCCAGCGTCTTCTAGGGCCTTCCAGAACCTGCTGGGAACTTCATGGAAGCCTCTAAACCGCCTCACTCGAGCCCACTGACTAAGCCCAACGCGCGGGGCCTTCAATCGTCGTTTTGCTCATCTCGGCCAATCCCGCTCGTGCGTTTTGTCTGTTAAGTGATGTCGTCCAAGTCATTTGTCATTTCGATCACTTTGGTCGAGTCAGATTTGCTAGATTCGTTCGTTTAGTCGAGCAACTTGGATTCAGTGCTGGTCTGCTCGACAGGGCCTTCGGGCGCTGGCCTGGAACTCTGCTCGGCTGCTCCTGGGCCATTCCACTCGTGCGTTCTCCTTGGCTTGGTGACATTGTCCGACTAGTTTTCCATTTTGAGCAACTTGGTCGAGTCATATTTGTCATCAAAGTCCGTCTGGTCGAGCGAATTGATTTTGGTGCTTATCAGCGCGCGCAAGACCTTTGGAATTGAGCCAACTGCCAATCTGCTCGGGCGTTTTCCTTGGTTCTCCAACATTGTCCACCTTATTTGCTATTTTGATCACTTTTCTCGAAGTGGATTCGTCAGATCAGCTCGTTTGCCCGAGCAACTTGAGTTTAGTGTTGGTCAGCTCGACTCCTTGTGATGTTTTTAGCTCAGAAAGCCATCTTTTAAGCGCGTTTCCTCCTAGAGCTTCCGAAGCACCTGAAATGCAAAACAACACCAAGAAGTAACTGTTTGCATGATAAAGTGTTGGAATTGGTGGGATTTGATGACTCGATGAGTCGTATAAATACGGCTCATCAAACCACCCCACACTTAAACTTGTTCGTCCCGAACAAGAACTAGGTCATAAGAGGAAAACAAATGCAACATCACAAAGCTTCGGCATCCTAGATATTGCTACATGAACATGACTCGGCTAATCTAGATTTCACGTTTCCACGCATACTTGTTACTAAACGCCTTGTGCTCAAACATGGAAATAATGATACGTGTTACCTTTGGGCCGAGATGCAAATCAATTCAGATGTCTCGGGAGATAGTCCTTTTTAGACCCATGATCTGCACCCTCGGGGCCGAGCTCTTGCCATATGGTTACGCTTCATTGCTTTCTCTTGCACGTGATTGATTCGAGCTTCAAGGTGTTTGAGTTCTTTTCGGACAGCTTGTAGTGACTTGGTTTGATGTATCAATGGGGCACTTTACTTTGTGTCGGTGTACGACTTCACAATGGAATGAATTTGTTTCTTTGTGTTGCGGATTGTGACTGCTCGAACCTACTTGCTCTCACTCATCCTCGTCCTTTTGACGCGAGTCAAGCCGAGGGTCGCTCGTCTATTTTCCCGGCTACTTGGACTAGAGTTTGGACGTTGTGATGTATTCCCGTCCCAACCAACCGTAAAAGTACCGCAGTGGCGGAGCAGACTCGTAACCATGTTGCCTCGAAGTGCTAGCCTCCACGAAATCCACATAACCATATAACTTGAATTCGGTCCTTTGAATGCTTTGTCAAGTCTCTCTAGGACGTTTCTATCAACTCCGCATCCCTGTTTATCTCAACTAACAAAGGCACGCAATGGGTTAAGATCACATGTAATCGCACAAGTCAAATTTCACTAAAGATATGCATGTAATCGGTTCTATCTATTTCACATCATCAATATTCAATACCGCAAATCTGGGAAATAGAGAAGAAACATGTACAAAAATTTTAAAATTTCGGGAAACGTGCTGACTTTATGCAAGGTGCAAGAAAGTAAACGTGCTGACACAATGACTGACTCTCCCACCCCACACTTTTGAACTAACGTGTCCTCACGGCTCATATTAAGTTCAAAGACACGACTATGCATGCAAACAAACAAAAGGGAAATAAGAAGAGAGTAAGGTTGGACAGGCACTTCCCTCGTGCGATGCGCGATGTTTAGAAACAGCTGACCATTCTCCTTTGAATCCTCGAAGAGCACCATTGCGCCTGCCTTCTTTTGGTAGAAACTTGTATTGCAACGTGAGTTCGTCACAAAATGAAAGGACTATGTCAAATAAAGGATTCCCAGGAAATTGGTGGAGTCACAAACGGTCTCACTTAAAAACCAATCTCCTTAGACTCGTAAGTCTGGGTGACAGAATCCTCAAAAGCTTATGTTTCTTGACATAATTTATTCAAGGTGTGAAACTACCCCCGATGGATAGCAGTCTTACGCAAAGAAGGATAGCGGGTTGGTCCACTCTACGCGCACAAGGCTCGCTTGCTCGGGACCTCTCGACGACTCCGCACTGAGGTGCATGTTTCCTGCGAAAAGAGCATCTCTTTCCCGAATACAATGTGACAAATAAGACTCAAGACTCAAATAAACAAAATAAGAAAATAAACTGAAAACGCAAAGAAATGTCGGGCTGCCTCCTTGCGAGCGCCTTTGTTTTACGTCGTTGGCTCGATGATACCTCTTTAGGGATCACAAGTTAGGATCCCATGGACGTGTGAGGTCAAATTTCGCCTCAGCTACTCCTTCATTTTGCCCAAAATCATCGTGCAAAGGTGTGCTCGGGTCTGCTCTCCATTGATCGGGCGGGTTCGCCTTTATATCCTTCCAAGCTGGCGAGGACACTTTGCTCATACCCACTGGCCTAATCGCATGCGTCGTTTCATCTGGTGGTCCTCTCGTGCCCCTCCATCCGGGTTTCCACTCAAACGTGCCAAGTCTCGGCCGCTTCCTCATGTACGGACGATCGGAATCCTCGCGATCATGGAAGTCCAGTATCTTGCCATCAATCATAGGCGACATCAAGCATATACCTATGCCAATCCTCTTCTTTGTGGCAGGGATGAATGGTTGTCTCAGAACGAGTGAGTTTTCCGGGCTGCTTTGTTGGCTTGTGGCGAGTGAGAGCTCCATTGTTGGCTTTTCTAGCTCATGCTTTGCCTCCAATTCGCCTTGCACCGCATCATCATTGATTACATGATCTTCGGTGGATGTGATCTGCATAGAAAATGAAGGGTTAAGTTGGGGCACTTTAGCCACAAGGTCCGGGCTTTTCTCGGCCAGCTCGCCAATGAGGACCGGGAATGTCTCGGACAGCTCGGTAATGAGGACCAGGTCTGCCTCTGGTGCTCCGACAGTGAGGACCAGTTCTGCCTCGGCCAGATCGGCAATGAAGTCTGAGCACGTCTCGGGCATTTCGGCAGCGAGCACCGGGACTGTCTCGGGCAGCTCGGTAATGAGGTCCGATTCGAGTGGCTCGGCCGGCTCTTCTTCAGGCGCCAGTGGGCCGTCTTCCTCTAAATGCCCGGGGTAATCTGGATTGAGCTCTTCTTCAGTCAACCATGGGTCCTTATCCTCTGCCGGTCCGTGGGCTCCACTGTAAGCTCTTCTTTGATGACCATTGGCTTGTGAGCCGTATTGGCCAGTTCGGCCTGAATTTGGTGCACCATGTTGGCCAGTTCTTTGAGCCGCTTGGCCTGATCTTGTTTCGAGCTTTCTGCCATATCTTCTATCAAGTCCCACAGATCAGACATGGTTAAATTATTCACCGAGCCTCCTGTCGCAGCATCATTAAGCCTATTCCACTCATGTGGCATCATCCCACCGAGAAACCTTTGAAGAAGATAGAAGTTTGTGAATCCATGGTGCGGGCAGCTCGTCACAATGGAATCGAAGTACGACAAGTACTCGTCCAATGTTTCGTCCCGGGATTACTTGAGGTTGATGATCTTCTCGCGGACTTCAAATCGAAGGGATGGCAGAGAAAACTTCTCTAGAAATCGGGCTCGTAGATCCCAGTAACTGCTTTCATAATCTGCACCTGATGAGTAAAACCAAGAACTTGCGGAGTCAGTTAAAGAAAATTTAAAATAATTAAGCTCGAACTTCTCTAATGGCTCGTCTTCAGGCTTGATGTAATAGCAGATGGCGTGAAATGTTTGCTCATGTCTCACGGGGTCTTCTCCGATGGCACCTCCAAATTGGGGAATATTCCGCATCATCCAAAACGCAACCTTGCTGCCCTCGCATCCATCTTCCCCATCGTCTTCATCGTTCCAAGGTTCTCTACTATAATAAGAAGACATGGCGAACCATAAAGCAAAACTAAATTAAAAAACAGAAAAATAAAGAAAATAAAAAGAACAACTTCACCGTGCGTAGCTCCCCGGCAACGGCGCCAAAATTTGACAGGTCGTCGTCGGTACCTGCAAATTTAATATTTATAATTCCTTACTCTGGGCTATGGGTTAGTACAGCGGCAAGCAAGGGTCGAACCCTAGGGAGCTAGATGGTTACTTGTTGTTCTGTAAAAAGGAAACAATTGGGTTTTGAGCAATTTAGGAAACAGTGCAGAAATAGGAAATAAAGTGAGAGTTATCAATCAGAGGGAATATTCAGACTAGGGTTTCTATTGTGACTTGTTATCCTTGACTACTAACGATCTAATTCAGTGTTTCTAAGTGTGGTCGTCCCGACAAAGGTGACTTCCCAAATAACCCGACAAAGGTGTTATGCCACAACCTAACGCGACAAAGGTGAAAGGATTCTAATTCTCTACTAAATTAAACAACCCGACAAAGGTGTTATTTAACCTAGATGTGCTATCTACCCAAACGACAAAGTATTAAGCAGATAATAATGATAGAAATATTGATCAACTAAGCTTTGCGACAAAGCATCCACCTAGTCTAGCAATAATTCGTAATATAGGCACGAGAATTAGTAAAACATGAATAGCATTAAGAACGAAGTCTCAAACAATAGTCACAATGTATAAAACCCTAGCCCGAATAAAGGACTTAGCTACACATGGCCATGAAAACAGAATACAAAAATAAAGGAAGAAAGAATGTCTTCTCTATTGCCGAACGAAGGAGGAGAAACCGGGCCGGAGTGATGAAGAATGGAGAGCTCGAATTCGGGATGATGGGATGTTGTAGGATGCTTTGAAAGGTTGAGGAGATGCTGTATTTATAGTGTAGAATGGGGCTTCGAAGTTTCCAAATTGAGGTTGGCCCATAAACGGTTTTAGGAAACATGTCCTAAAACCGACTTTGCTTGATCTTCAAGTTAACTTCTTGTGCAAGTCTTCCAGCGTCTTCTAGGGCCTTCCAGAACCTGCTGGGAACTTCATGGAAGCCTCTAAACTGCCTCACTCGAGCCCACTGACTAGGCCCAACGCGCGGGGCCTTCAATCGTCGTTTTGCTCATCTCGGCCAATCCCGCTCGTGCGTTTTGTCTGTTAAGTGATGTCGTCCAAGTCATTTGTCATTTCGATCACTTTGGTCGAGTCAGATTTGCTAGATTCGTTCGTTTAGTCGAGCAACTTGGATTCAGTGCTGGTCTGCTCAACAGGGCCTTCGGGCGCTGGCCTGGAACTCTGCTCGGCTGCTCCTGGGCCATTCCACTCGTGCGTTCTCCTTGGCTTGGTGACATTGTCCGACTAGTTTTCAATTTTGAGCAACTTCGTCGAGTCAGATTTGTCATCAGAGTCCGTATAGTCGAGCGAATTGATTTTGGTGCTTATCAGCGCGCGCAAGACCTTTGGAATTGAGCCAACTGCCAATCTGCTCGGGCGTTTTCCTTGGTTCTCCGACATTGTCCACCTTATTTTCTATTTTGATCACTTTGCTCGAAGTGGATTCGTCAGATCAGCTCGTTTGCCCGAGCAACTTGAGTTTAGTGTTGGTCAGCTCGACTCCTTGTGATGTTTTTAGCTCAGAAAGCCATCTTTTAAGGGCGTTTCCTCCTAGAGCTTCCGAAGCACCTGAAATGCAAAACAACACCAAGAAGTAACTGTTTGCATAATAAAGTGTTGGAATTGGTGGGATTTGATGACTCGATGAGTCGTATAAATACGGCTCATCAAAGACCAAAGTGCAAAATGAAATCTGGACTTTTAGATCTTTTGATCTAAAGGTGTACAATAAAGTAATGTTTTTTTTCACTGTGAATGACCATGAGCTATTTTCTGATTCAAATTGTTAAAATTGGCAGACTTGTTAGTTTGATAGTCGACTAGTTCTGTATATGGATTATAGCACTGTGCCTTTTGAGTTTGTTTGGACTAGGGCTTGTTGTAGAACTAGGATTTAGAATTGAATGTTGTTATGTTAACTTAGTATAGATAGAAAATGAAGTAATTGATTTCATTTTTATTTTTGCAGGGAGGTAACAAATTTGCTAAAGATTTCTCTGTTGCTGGTCTTTCAACCACAAATGGAGCAGATGCCTGATTTGATAACGACAAGGTTCATGGCTTTAAATCAATTTGGTTTGAATTATTGGTATATTTCAATCTAAACAATTTATGTATAGCTTAACCACAATCATCGGTTTTGTTTTTGCTCTTGCATTGCTAATCACTTAAAAGCAGGACACACAATTGAGGACGGGTCTTATGGTGAGGGTGTAGGGACTAATCTGGGCCATTGGATGAGGTTCATCCAATGATTCACAAGTTGCCACGTGTCACATGTGGTAGTGGATTTTACTGTTTGCTTTTTGGTAGTGGGATTTTACTATTTGCTTTATTGGATTTTGGGTACTTGGACACGTGGCGCACCCACAAAGCACGGGGGGTTAGATGGATGATGATCTAATGGATGAGATTTGTCCCTACGTCCTTACCAATTCTGGGTGTCCTCATTTGAACACTCAGTGTTCAAATGAGGACACCCAGAATTGGTAAGGACGTAGGGACAAATCTCATCCATTAGATCATCATCCATCTAACCCCCGTGCTTTGTGGGTGCGCCACGTGTCCAAGTACCCAAAATCCAATAAAGCAAATAGTAAAATCCCACTACCAAAAAGCAAATAGTAAAATCCACTACCACATGTGACACGTGGCAACTTGTGGATCATTGGATGAACCTCATCCAATGGACTACATTAGTCCCTACACCCTCACCATAAGACATGTCCTCAATTGAACGCCCCTATATATATATATATATATATATATATAGGGGCGCGCTCAAATGTTATGGGTTGTTAAAGTGTTATGTGTTACTTTATTGTGCACCTTTAGATCTTTTGATCTAAAGGTCCAGATTACATCTTGCACTTTTATCTTTTAGGTAAAAGATAAAAGTGCAAAATGACAAACAACTTGGTCACTTTTTTACTTTTATTTTGCACTTTGACTTTATTTTGCACCTTTAGATCATTTGATCTAACGGATGAGATTGATGTAACACATAACACATTAAGAAGAGTGTAACATTTGAGCGCTCCTCTATATATATATATAGGAGCGTTCAAATGAGGCACCAAAATTAGAATGAGACTGTGAGGCACGATCTCAACCACACATCTAACCCCCCCGTGCTTTGTGGGCGCGCCACGTGGCAAATAGTAAACCCACTACCAACAGTAAAAAGCAAAAAGCAAATAGTAAAATCCCTCTACCACATCTTTAAATCTCAACCATTAGATCAATATCATCAATGGCCAAGATCATGCCTTACAGCCTCATTCTACCAACCATGCCTCAACCGAGTGCTCCCATATATATATATATATAGAGGAGTGTTCAAATGAGGACACCCAAATTTGGTAAGGACGTAGGGACAAATCTCATCCATTAGATCATCATCCATCTAACCCCCCGTGCTTTGTGGGTGCGCCACGGGTCCAAGTACCCAAAATCCAATAAAGCAAATAGTAAAATTCCACTACCAAAAAGCAAATAGTAAAACCCACTACCACATGTGACACGTGGCAGCTTGTGGATCATTGGATGAACCTCATCCAATGGACTACATTAGTCCCTACACCCTCACCATAAGACATGTCCTCAATTGAACGCCCCCTATATATATATATATATATATATATATATATAGAGGAGTGTTCAAATGAGGACACCCAAATTTGGTAAGGACGTAGGGACAAATCTCATCCATTAGATCATCATCCATCTAAACCCCCCGTGCTTTGTGGGTGCGCCACGTGTCCAAGTACCCAAAATCCAATAAAGCAAATAGTAAAATCCCACTACCAAAAAGCAAACAGTAAAATCCACTACCACATGTGACACGTGGCAGCTTGTGGATCATTGGATGAACCTCATCCAATGGCCCAGATTAGTCCCTACACCCTCACCATAAGACCCGTCCTCAATTGAACGCCCCCCTATATATATATATATATATATATATATATATATATATATATATATATATATATATATAGGGGGCGGTTCAGGTACAAAGTACTTTTAGAGTACAAAGTACAAAGTAATCAGGATCGTTGATTTAATTAAATTAATGATTGAGATTAACCATCCATATTTAACAGATGTTAAATCTCCGTTAATTTGAAACGAGATGCAGGGGTAATTAGGAGATTAATTATATATTATATTATTTCCATATTAATCTTAAGTTCTTAACTACGCAATTGTCTCGCCGATTTAGGATTTCGAGAGTGAATCCGAACGCGACGCAGTCTCACCTTCCTCCTTTGGGACAACGGCGATTTCCACGAACATATTCTGCAGCTTGTTTGATTTCAACGGTAGAGATGGAAAAACGAGATGCAGCTTCGCCCTCACTTATGTTTTCGACCATATAAGATGATGCCCTAGGTATAAAAAGTGTTGATTTTAGGTTTTTTTCTTTCGAAATCAATTCTGTTCCTTAGATTTGTTTCGATTTCATAGTATGTTTGGGTATTTCGATTTGTAAGGCTGTTTCGATTGCGTACGATTCAAATTATGAAATGGGTTATGTTTTAGTAAATGTTTTCAACTTGATTCGGTGCTTAAACATGTATACGGTAATGGAAAACATGTATACGATAAAATTCAACTAGCTCATCTATAGTTCATAAAAAGCATATAAAGTTCACCAAGACTGTCTGAAGTTCACAAAACAATTGTAGAGTTCATCAAATATTGACAGTACGACTATAAAGTTCACTATGCCGTCGTACGTTTATGATACCAAAATTTCGCAACGCCACAACATTATTCACTGAATATGGCATTGTTCACAAGAAAAACACAAATTTGACATTTTAAAAATAATATTCATAGTATTATTGACTTTCTAGTGATAAGCTGTGAAGCGAATTCAGCAACATCATGTTCTGAAAAGGTCTCAATGAGGCTTTTGTTTATCAATGGAGTATGTAGTTGTGAAACCTTCTATTGCGCTTCTGTTCAGTTGAATTCATGTCGCTTTATAAATGGAGTTCACTGCTGTTTTTAATGAGCCATCTAAATGGAGTTCACTGCTTTTTTTTTTTTTGGCAGACAATGATCTTGGTGGCATATCTAAAAGGAAAATGGTACCCTTACTCACAGTTATTGACGAAAATCAGTCCAGTTGTTTTTATTTTGTGAGCAATGTCGTTATTCTGTGAAATTTTGTGTTCTTTGATTCTGAGAACATTAGTGTAATATTGTGAATGTTAATACTATTTTGTGAATGTTGCTTTTATTTTTTTCATCTAGTCCATATGAAGTTCACAATACAAATATAGAGTTCACAATATAAATATAAAGTTCACGTAGTCCATATGAAGTTCACAATACAAATATAGAGTTCGCAATATAAATATAAAGTTCACCTAGTCCATATGAAGTTCACAATACAAATATAGAGTTCGCAATATAAATATAAAGTTCACCTAGTCCATATGAAGTTCATAATACAAATATAGAGTTCATCAATTGGCGACAAAAAAAACTATAGTTCACTATACTCTTCTGACGTTCATTAAGTGTTTGGATGAGATATGTTTGGTAATGTTGACAATATGTTTGGTAAAATTCAACTAGCTCATGTATAGTTCATAATAAGCATATCAAGTTCACCAAAACCATCTGAAGTTCACAAAACAATTGTAGAGTTCATCAAATATTGACAATACGACTATAAAAATGCAACACGAAAATACCCAAAGCACAAATCAACAAGTAGTTCTTGTAATATATACTGTCCACTGCCCATTTAAATGTATGGAATGCACTCTGTTTATTTTAGGTGATTATTGGTCATTTTTTATTGAAATTATGCTTGGTGTCATTCATATAAATTATTTTCCTATTTACCTTTCATCCGTGCATTTGATGCTGGTATCAAATATGAGTTTTGGTGATTAGATGTTGTGTTGATTTAATTTGTTCGGAGGAAGTCAAAACTGAGTAAATAAGCACTGAGGTCACAAAATAATGTTTGTGTTCACTACATAATTACTGTGTTCACAAAATAAATTTCATGTTCGCATAATGAAAATTATGTTCATATAATAAAGTGCTGTAACATCTGAAGTGACGTAACATCTGAAGTGGATTGTGGATTGAGGAGGCTGAGAGTTGCTGCTATAACATCTGTTTCCTCAACTCCATTTTATCAAGCACACACTCTTAGTCGCTGCCACAACCAAGGCCAACTCCCAATTGGAACGAGGCGATGCTCTTGCGTGCAACTAATCACTACACATTTGGAGCAGAAACACAACTAAAATCAACAAGAGCATAACCATAATTTATTGAAAACCTGATAATATGGAAGCTATTTGATGCGTGGCCATGGCTCAAGTGATTATAAAGATGTTTTTTTTACAATTTATTTGAATAAATAATACACAATGTCCGTAGAATGTTTGATGCAGCAAACACTAACATCTGTGATAGACCAGCTGATGACCAATGAGCTTACAACTCATGATTGAATCTTTAACTAATGTGTGAATCTAACCTCAGGAAAGTTGAACAATATACCCCATGTTACATACAACCTTGCACTAATTGATGGCAGTGTTGAACTTACAGGAGATCTTACCAAGCCTTATGAATCAACCAATGCAGCGTTACATCAAATTCACATGTGCACCAAGTCCCTGCCTTTCCAATGGGAGAACTCGACTGCCCACAATCCGCATTCTGCTGCTCACAACAATTGCCGAACTTGATACATACATTATGAACGTTTTGTGCACCAATAATGTATCTGCATCTCATTAAAAATCCCACCTTTACACACAGGGGAATTTCAACAAGCACCTGATGAGCACAATAATTAAGAAAGTCAGACAAAAACAAACCACATTCGAAAACTAATCTGATTATCCCATACCAAACACCAAGACATGTTTTTATAATTTCAGGGAGATAATCAACAAGGACAAACATAACAAGCAACACAAATTTTAAAATCTATCAATTAAATTCATGTTCATCGGCCAAATCAAATTCAAAAATTTCCAAAAATCAAACCCCAGAGGTGATTCAAATCAAACCCACAACTGTCCCATAAAATCAAAAAACGCAGGCAGCTCACCCGCAGAGATGTTCAGCGCTCGATTGTTTGCTGGTCGTGAACTGCAGCGACGAGTGGTCGAAGAATTGTGGCGGCCAGGGATTAGGATTGTGGTGCGGCTGGCGATTAGGTCGATTAGGTTTGCCTAGCCGCCGGATCTGCATCTTTCTTAGCCTCTGGTTGGGTTTCCAAGTTCTCATCTCTATCGAACCCGTGGACGAAGACATCTCCGCCGTGAAGCTGACACGCCTTCATCGCTTTTTGTTCTACGCAACCGTGCCATTCGTCGCCGCGACGCTCTTCAGCTCCTCCGATCTGAGAAATTAAGCAGCGCTTATGGAACTGACAAAAGTTCCGACGTTAATTGGGAATTCTCCAAAACCCTACTATAAAATAATGTTTGATTTTCAATTAACGATGGTTAACGACGTTTCATTAGATAATATAATGACAATCAACCCCTTAAGATATTCTAATTAAAGTGAAAATATGATTTTAATTAATTACATCTCATCCATTAAAAATTTAGATCAAACGGTTTAAATTACTTTGTACTTTGTACCGTAAATATCACTTTGTACATGATCCAAATCCTATATATATATATATATATATATATATAGGGGGGCGTTCAATTGAGGACATGTCTTATGGTGAGGGTGTAGGGACTAATGTAGTCCATTGGATGAGGTTCATCCAATGATCCACAAGCTGCCACGTGTCACATGTGGTAGTGGGTTTTACTATTTGCTTTTTGGTAGTGGGATTTTACTATTTGCTTTATTGGATTTTGGGTACTTGGACACGTGGCGCACCCATAAAGCACGGGGGGTTAGATGGATGATGATCTAATGGATGAGATTTGTCCCTACGTCCTTACCAAATTTGGGTGTCCTCATTTGAACACTCCTCTATATATATATATATATATATATATATATATATATATAGGGGGGCGTTCAATTGAGGACATGTCTTATGGTGAGGGTGTAGGGACTAATGTAGTCCATTGGATGAGGTTCATCCAATGATCCACAAGCTGCCACGTGTCACATGTGGTAGTGGGTTTTACTATTTGCTTTTTGGTAGTGGGATTTTACTATTTGCTTTATTGGATTTTGGGTACTTGGACACGTGGCGCACCCACAAAGCACGGGGGGTTAGATGGATGATGATCTAATGGATGAGATTTGTCCCTACGTCCTTACCAAATTTGGGTGTCCTCATTTGAACACTCCTCTATATATATATATATATAGAGGAGCGCTCCAATGTTATGGATGAGTTATTGTGTTATGTGTTACACTATTTTCAGTCATTGATTGAATTTCATCCAAACCTCATCTTTCCTACACGTGTCCCACTCAAATGAAACTATTTTATTCAATTGTTTAATCGATTGTATTCTAAATGAAAGCTTAGGGGTAAATTAGTCTTGAAATATTTTCATTTCCCCGAGGTCGTACACTGTCTTTGACCTCTCTCCTCGCGAAATCAATCAAACCTAATTTCCGAATCGACGAGCTCGTAAATGGCAATTAGGGCATATGCAGCGAGGCGATCTCCGCGAGGATTTGGGATCGTTCTCGAACGGAATTCTCGTGCAGCGAGGCAACCTTGCGGAGATGGCGTGCTGGGCGAGGAAGTCTGGACGAGGTCGTCCTCCCAGAAAATCTCCGCGAGATCGTGCGAGCGGACGATCTCCGCGAGTGGATGTGGCGCGTGGCTCGCGTGAATAATTGAACAATTGAACAAAATGGATTAAATTGAACATTGAAAACTCATTTGTGATGATTTTCGACAACAATGGAAGAGAAATTAAGCAATCGATCGATCAATCGATCGATCTGGGAAGATGATGAACAGTGACGAATTCGGCGCGCGTTCGGAAGCTACATTAGGTCGCGTTCGACCTTGACATTAGAAACTAATGTCTACAGCGGGCGCGGCGAAGGCATAATGTCTGAAGCGAACGCGTTGGGGAAGTTTTGCGCGATCGCAGTAAACGTTATTATCGCGTTCCCTTCAGACATTAAGAATAATGTCTGAAGCGAACGCGGGTATTAACGTTGAAGCCGGACGCGATGTGTACTGATCTTTAAAAAAAAAATCTTAACGGTATGATTTCAACAACGGCTACATTCCAACGGCTGCATTTTCACCAACGGCAACAATTTTGAAAAAAATTGTTCAACAATTCGGAGGGAAAAAAAATACAAAATTAATAATTTTTCAATAATTCACATAAAAGAACAAATCGGAGGGAAAAAAAATACAAAATTAATAATTTTTTATTCATGAATAGTAATAGGAAGATCTCCGCAAGATTGCATTGCTGCACAGAATATGCAGAAATGTTGTTACTGTTCACTGAATAGTATTAGAACTTCCTCAGTGAGGAAGTTCTCAGGGAGATAATAAGCTCCAACGGGTGCATATGCCCTTACGACGGCAGCGAGGACGATTCGAGGCAACGAAGATGACGCTGAGAATGGAGTTCGACAGCGGCTGGGTTTCGGGAACACATCGACGACGACAATGCTGAGAAGTCACGGGTTTGAGCTTTTAATCCGTCTCAGATCTGTGTCGGGATCTTCAGCTTTCCAGCTTCTGGCGATAGGAGATGCGCGAACGTGCCCGGCGAAGATGACGGATGTGAGGATGAATTTCCTGATCGACTTCGTTCAACGACGGATTGATTGGCGTCGTGCTTGGGGCATTTCCTCTAGGTTAGATTTAAAATCGATTCAAGTAGTTGGATTAAGTCTGTGTTATTTTGTTAGAGTTATGGTTCTGCTAGAGTTGGTTTGAAATATAGATTGCAATCTGGTTTGAAAGTTTGGATGTTGAAGTGTGCGAAGGATATGATTTTAGTTTTAAAATTTCCATGAATTTTGATGTGAAGTTGGAGAAATACTTAGATTATTTAGTTTTGCAATTGGTAGGTGCTGCTATTTGATGTTTTTTGATGGAGGTCGGAGCTGGGTCTGGGCAGTGGATGTGACAATTAGCTGATGTCGTACCATACATTGGCTACCTCGGCGCTGCTCAACTTAATGCTTTCTAGGAGACTCTATGGTTAGAATCCTGAAGATAGTTCCTGTTTATTTTATTTTTCTCGATAGATATCTACCGGGGCAGATGACAGGGATGTGTATGATTTTTTCTCGAAGGATGGTAAGGTCAGTAATTTTATCTTGATTTCACAGATCTCCATCGTGTTCTCACTTCTTGTTACAAGAGCAAATGTTGTTGGGGTTGGGGCTAGTAGCATACTCGGGTCATTGAACGTTGCTAACTCATTACTGCTAATGTAATAGACAGACGATCTTGTTTTATAAATAGCTCTTGTTTTCCGAAGTTATTCTTAATTTATTACTATAATTATAATGATGATAACAGGTATGGTGAGTTTTATCTCAGTTGTGATGTAAATTGAACTTTTCGTGAAATGTGTTTTTAGGTCCGTGACGTTCGACTTGTTATGGATCCTATTTCAGGACTTTCTATCGGGGTTGGGTAAGTTTCATGACAGGGGTACTTCCTGGTGCAAATTATGTTTCAGCTTGTTTGACCAAACTGAAGTTGATTAACTATTTCAAATGAATTTCGTATAATTTTGAGGGTATTTTGATCATAAACAGGTACGTAGAGTTCTATCATACTGTGTCGATCCCTATAGCTGTTTCACTCTCTGGTAAACTTCTTCATGGCCAGCCAGTAATGGTCAAACCACCAGAAGCTGATATTAATCAGGTGCATTCAACTAAAAATGCTGTGGGAGGTGATCTTAGTGGCCCTTGTCCCGGAGGCTCTAACAGGCTTTGTGTTGGCGACGTGCATGATAGCATAACCGAAGCCCTACTCTGCCAAGTATGCTACTTCCATATTGTACATGCCCATTTTTGGACTTTCAATCAACAATTTAAGGGCTTCTATATTTGTTGTTGTAGAAGCGCCTTTTTATTATTCTCCTTTTCAATTTGGGTGGTACATGACTCTTCCTCATTGTATGTGCAGGTCTTCGAAGCATTTGGTGCAATTGAATTGGTGCAACTTGCTTCAGCTGAAACTGGATACTGCGAGCGGAGTTATATTATCCATGTAACTATTTGTTTTTTCCTTGATCTGATATGAGAAATATGAATTACTTATAGCCAGAACCATTTATGTGAGATATGACTTAACAGATGTTCCCTAGTATGGAAATTGTAAAAATGATAATGAAAAATAGTGAATTTTTTCTTGCTGATAAGGAGGACCTATATCTTAACTGTTGTATTTTTCTTGCTTTGTTTGCAGGAAAAGCAGGACCTATATGATGATGATAATGATGAGATGCATGTCGACAACTCTGATGAAAACGATGGATGCTGATGACTATAAACTATGTGCACTCCTCAGAGGACCTATTGATATCCTGCCAAAATCCCATTTTATTTGCATTTTTTTGAATATGTAAGAGAACAGTGAGCTCTTTGGATTTGTATCAATCAGAAAAATGCACTTGTTTTACAAGTTTGTATAAATAAGAAATATTATGCCATTTCATTAATTAACTATTGCACTTGCTTTACACTTCCTCCTTAACACTCGCCGTATTTTGTACTTTCTCCAATACGCTCCCTTTATTTTCAGTTTCAAACTGCACTCTCTCAACAGCATTTTCAGTTCCAAACTGCACTCTCTCAACAACATTTTCAGTTCCAGACTGCACTCCCTCAACATCATTATCAGCTCCAGACTGCACTCCCTCAACATCATTATCAACTCCAGACTGCACTTACGTCAACATTATTATCAACTCCAGACTGCACTTATTTCAACATCATTATCAACTCCAGACTGCACTCACTTCAACATCATTTTTCAGTTCCAGACTGCACTCACTTCAACATCATATTCCAGTTCCAAACTGCACTTATATTCAACATCATATTTCAGGAGTTGCTTTTGATATTGAGGCAGTGCAGTCTCGAACCCAATGTTGCTGTTGAGAAAGTGCAGTCTGGAGTTGCTTTTGATATTGAGGCAGTGCAGTCTCGAACCCAATGTTGCTGTTGAGAAAGTGCAGTTTGGAGTTGCTAATGATGTTGAGTGAGTGCAGTCTGGAACCCAATGTTGCTGTTGAGAAAGTGCAGTTTGGAGTTGCTAATGATGTTCAGTGAGTGCAGTCTGGAACCCAATATTTTCTGTTGAGAAAGTGCAGTCTGGAACTTTGTGTTGGTATTTTGAAAGTGCAGTCTGAAAACATATCATCTTCTGCCTTAGTTTGCACTTAAATTAGGGAGTTTTCAATTAGGGAGTTTTGTGAATTGTGAGCGTATGTGCAATTAATGTAGTCGATTTCAGTGCTACTGCAACTCCTCAAGTACTTCTCTGGGACTTGCATAGGAAAAGTGCAAAATGCAGCAACAAATTGTTTTACATTTTGTAGTGTATTATACCCATCACCATCTACACTTATGACACATAAGAAAGGGTAGTCAGAGACAAACAACAAATTGTTTTACATTGTGCGAATGTACCAACACTACACACTGAAATAGAATTGAATTACATACAAATTCGAATGTATGAAAAGATTATGTAGCTAAGTTTTTCATATTCAAATTAGCTATCGCCTCTCCATCGTCATTCTCTAGTTCGTGCTTCTGATTCTCATATGATGCACCTCAGTCTTTTACTCAACTTCAAGCCTCAAGCTTTCCTTCTATTCAATTAACTCTAAAAACTTCTATCTCAAAGCACTTTTATTATAAACCTGAAAACAAAGCACGGACCAAGTAATTTAACATCAGGTCAAATAACTTTGTAAGAGAATGAACTCTATGTAGCAGTACTAAGCTAATCTTGAACATGAATATAATGCAAATACTACTGTTCTTCAACGAAAATAACAATACATGCATTAAAGAAATGCACCATTCAGACAACATATAAGAACAGCCGTTAAATATGCAACTGAACGGCTAGAGGCAGAAACTAACATTCCAAATTGATCCGAAAACGGATAAGTAATGACCAAAAATCAATCATATTTTGAGAGGGGCACTTATAATCTTGACAACAAATGAGGTTCACTTGCTAAAAAAAACCAAAAGTGGCATCTATTAATTCAACAGGCTTGAGACAGCTTCAACGCATAGTCTACAAGTAAATCAGGAACTAGTACTGCAACCCGTAAACGCAGCTTCTATGCCCCAAATATTTCATAACAGCTTCCAAGTAAAATAGCATAAAAACTTTCAGATCATATAACAATGCCAGTCAAACTATTACTAACCGAGTAGAACCAAAGCTCAAAACTGAATCAAATACTAGTTGTTTGAATAAAAAACATAACCCAGATAACATCTACTAACCTATCCTGATCATTAATATATTCAACATGCAATTACCTCAACCAGGAATGCATATACTAAATCAATTACCTCAACTAGGAATGCAATTACCACTGGCATGGCAAGTGTTGCAGAGCATCTTCAGCTTGCTTCCACTGCTCTATTTCCACCAACAAAGCCAATTTCATTTCCGGCAGCTTCATTCATTGTTAGCAGATCAGCGGACAGTAGCACAAACATCTCCAGCGGACAGTAGCACAAACATATTTCCTGAGCTAAGACGCTGATCATTGTTATCGCTATTGATGAAAAGTGGATTCGCCAATCTTGACCTTCTTGTCACTGCGAGACATCAAATCCCAATTGATCAAAACAAGTTCAAGGACAACTGCAACAGTTCACAGATTCACTAAAAATCCAAATAGAAAAGCAATATTGATACTAACATCAACTAACAGATTCCACCCACCATAGCAGCAGCGATATGATGATTGAATATTGAATCAATCGACAAATGGGAGGACGCAGATGGATGCGCGTAAGAATCCAACCCTGTTGGCCCTTACTCCACCCTTTCAATCTCAGCTTGCACCTCTAAGAAGCTCCACACCGAAATCCAACACCTATTTCAATAAAAGAACAACAATTAGTGGCCATTTCAGCTAAATATACCCTCATATTTCAGAACCACAATCTGCACTATTGTATATGCACATTTCACCTCAATATCAGCACTTTTGTGATATCAACAGTCGAAAACCTAACCTATTTGACAGACAAAATCGAAAATCTAACCTATTTGACAGCAATAATCGAAATCCAACACCGAAATCCAGCAACAATCGAAATCCAACACCGAAATCGAAATCCAACACCGAAAACCTAACCTCTTCTCGCCGGCAACATGAGTCCGACGGCCCTGACCTCTTCTCGCCCGCAACATGAGTCCGACGGCCCAAAATCGAAATCTCAACCCGCCGATGTCATCGTCGTCCTCAACGTTGTCGTGTGAAATCGTCGGCGTTCATGTTCGCGATGATGAGAGAGAGGATAACAGTACGGGATGTTCGGGTTGATGTTCGCGACGATGAGAAAGCGGCCGAGGGTGGGGAGGGGAGGTGGGTGATTCACCGATCTGGAGTTGAAGAGAGAGAGGGTCAATGTCCGTCTGGGGAGAGAGAGTCTGACAGTGTGGGGAAGGAAAATAATCACAAGACCAAATTGCCCCTCAATGCCCAATATTGGACGGACTCACCTGCCACATCATCTTACACGTGGCTGAGTGTGGGAGTTTGGATGGAACTCATCCGAGGGTTGCTGTTGCTGTAACACATAACACAATAGTAGGGTGTAACATTTGAGCGCGCCCCTATATATATATATATATATATAGAGGAGTGTTCAAATGAGGACACCCAAATTTGGTAAGGACGTAGGGACAAATCTCATCCATTAGATCATCATCCATCTAACCCTCCCGTGCTTTGTGGGTGCGCCACGTGTCCAAGTACCCAAAATCCAATAAAGCAAATAGTAAAATCCCACTACCAAAAAGCAAATAGTAAAACCCACTACCACATGTGACACGTGGCAGCTTGTGGATCATTGGATGAACCTCATCCAATGGCCAAGATTAGTCCCTACACCCTCACCATAAGACATGTCCTCAATTGAACGCCCCCTATATATATATATATATATATATAGGAGCGTTAAAATAAGGCACCAAAATTAGAATGAGACTATGAGGCACGATCTCATCCACACATCAAACCCCCCGTGCATTGTGGGCGCGCCACGTGTCCAAATAGTAAACCCACTAACTTTTGAAAAGTCAACAATTGCGGCTTGCCACGTGGCTTCGCCACGTGCCTCGGATCAACTCCTACAGACGGCCGAGATCGTGCCTCACAGTTTCATTCTACCAACCATGCCTCAACCGAGTGCTCATATATATATATAGAGGAGCGTTCAAATGAGGCACTCAAATTAGAATGAGACTGTGAGGCACGATCTCAACCACACATCTAACCCCCCCGTGCTTTGTGGGCGCGCCACATGGCAAATAGTAAACCCACTACCAACAGTAAAAAGCAAAAAGCAAATAGTAAAATCCCACTACCACATCTTTAAATCTCAACCATTAGATCAATATCATCAATGGCCAAGATCATGCCTTACAGCCTCATTCTACCAACCATGCCTCAACCGAGTGCTCCCCTATATAGATATATATATATATAGAGGAGTGTTCAAATGAGGACACCCAAATTTGGTAAGGACGTAGGGACAAATCTCATCCATTAGATCATCATCCATCTAACCCCCCGTGCTTTGTGGGTGCGCCACGTGTCCAAGTACCCAAAATCCAATAAAGCAAATAGTAAAATCCCACTACCAAAAAGCAAATAGTAAAACCCACTACCACATGTGACACGTGGCAGCTTGTGGATCATTGGATGAACCTCATCCAATGGCCAAGATTAGTCCCTACACCCTCACCATAAGACATGTCCTCAATTGAACGCCCCCCTATATATATATATATAGGGGCGGAGGAGCGTTCAAATGAGGCACCAAAATTAGAATGAGACTATGAGGCACGATCTCATCCACACATCAAACCCCCCGTGCATTGTGGGCGCGCCACGTGTCCAAATAGTAAACCCACTAACTTTTGAAAAGTCAATAATTGCGGCTTGCCACGTGGCTTCGCCACGTGCCTCGGATCAACTCCCACAGACGGCCGAGATCGTGCCTCACAGTTTCATTCTACCAACCATGCCTCAACCGAGTGCTCCCCTATAGGGGCGCGCTCAAATGTTATGGGTTGTTAAAGTGTTATGTGTTACTTTATTGTGCACCTTTAGATCATTTGATCTAAAGGTCCAGATTACATCTTGCACTTTTGTCTTTTAGGTAAAAGACAAAAGTGCAAGATGACAAACAACTTGGTCACTTTTTGACTTTCATTTTGCACCTTTAGATCATTTGATCTAAAGGATGAGATTTGTGTAACACATAACACATTAAGAAGGCCATAACATTTAAGCGCTCCTCTATAGAGGAGCGTTCAAACGAGGCAGTGAATAGTAAAGTGAGGCACGTGAGGCACGATCTCAACCACACATCTAACCCCCCGTGCATTTGTGGCGCGCCACGTGTCCCAAATAGTAAACCCCACTAACTTTTGAAAAGTCAACAATTGCGGCTGTGAACGTGGCTGCGCCACGTGTCACAATGAGTGGCCCAGATCGTGCCTCACTGCCTTATTCTTACAACCCTGCCTCAACCGAGTGCTCCCCCTCCTCTATATATATATATATATATATATATATATAGGGGCGTTCAATTGAGGACATGTCTTATGGTGAGGGTATAGGGACTAATCTTGGCCATTGGATGAGGTTCATCCAATGATCCACAAGCTGCCACGTGTCACATGTGGTAGTGGGTTTTACTGTTTGCTTTTTGGTAGTGGGATTTCACTATTTGCTTTATTGGATTTTGGGAACTTGGACACGTGGCGCGCCCACAAAGCACGGGGGGGTTAGATGGATGATGATCTAATGGATGAGATTTGTCCCTACGTCCTTACCAAATTTGGGTGTCCTCATTTGAACACTCCTCTATATATATATATATATATATATATAGGGGGGCGTTCAATTGAGGACATGTCTTATGGTGAGGATGTAGGGACTAATCTTGGCTATTGGATGAGGTTCATCCAAAGATCCACAAGCTGCCACGTGTCACATGTGGTAGTGGGTTTTACTATTTGCTTTTTGGTAGTGGGATTTTACTATTTGCTTTATTGGATTTTGGGTACTTGGACACGTGGCGCACCCACAAAGCACGGGGGGTTAGATGGATGATGATCTAATGGATGAGATTTGTCCCTACGTCCTTACCAAATTTGAGTGTCCTCATTTGAACACTCCTCTATATATATATATATATATATATATATAGGGGCGCGCTCAAGTGTTACACCCCACTAATGTGTTATGTGTTACACGCATCTCATCCGTAGGATGAGATTCATCCAAGCATCCTAGACGCGCCACCTCAAAAGCATTGGGGGGCATGGACATGTGACATGCATGTGCCTTGTGAATAGTGCTTACGTGGCGCGTTTTGATTGGTTAGAGGTGTAACATTTGAGCGCTCGTCTATATATATATATATATGAGAGCGCTCGGTTGAGAACCCCTAAAAATTCAAGAACCAACTAGTATATTCTCAGGTTGTAGCACCGGTTGTGAACCTTGGAAGTGTTGAGGCAAGGAACCGGGTGCGGCTGGGGGATTGCCTGGTGTCGCTTCAAGAGGGACACATGGAATACGTTATGTATCTTGGCAGTTCGGGAGGTCCAAGTGATATGCGACTTCACCAATTCGTTCTAGCACGCGAAAGGGACCGTAAAACCGCTTTGCCATCATGTTTGTCTTTAAGGCTTACGCTTGACATAGACTCAATTATTAATTGTGAATGCGCAATCAGTCCTATGTGCATCTGACTTTTGCTTCATCCGATGTTGGGCTCTTGTTAAGGCAGCTCTGAGTGAGTGGAGAATTTCAGTGCGATTGATCAAGGTATCTTCCACCGTGGCAATACGAGCTTCACCAGCAACATGATCCTTAATGGATGGAGGATCGCGACCGTAGATGGCAGTGAAAGGAGTGCACTGAATGGAGGAATGCCATGATGTATTGTAGCACCACTCTGCCCATGGCAGCGTAATCACCCATTTTGAGGGAGTATCGGATATAAAGCACCAGAGATAATCCTCAAGACATCGATTAACAACTTTTGTCTGACCGTCTGATTGTGGGTGGTAAGCGGTACTTGTTGCGAGTCGGGTTCCTTGAAGACGAAACAATTCTTTCCAAAGGCACTCATAAATATAGGGTCTCGGTCAGAAACAATGGTAAAAGGGAAACCATGAAGGCGGACAATTTCCCAAACGAAGACATCAGCAATTGAGGTGGCCGAGAAGCCTGGTGGGAGGGGCGTGAAGTGCACATATTTTGATAATCGATCAACCACAACCATCACTGCTGTTTTACCCATAGATGGAGGCAGTCCCGTTATAAAATCCATGAAAATATCCTCCCAAACTTTGTTAGGAATTGGCAAGGGCTGGAGTAACCCCTGCGGTGGTGTATTAAATGGTTTGGCTTGAAGACAAGTAGTGTTGATTTATATAGCGAGGACTTCGCTTCATACAATGCCTGCAGGCATGCACTCCAACCAATGACAAGTCCCGAGCTCATGGCTTTGAATGACAACTATGGCCTCAGCACATGGCACAAATTATTTAGGGAAACCCATATGGTTAACATGGTTAACTTAGGTCCATGTTAAAGGGTGTGTTGGGTGTTCAATCCCCACCACCAACAACCAACAAGTTTCCCTAAATAATTTGTGCCATGTGCTGAGGCCATAGTTGCCATTCAAAGCCATGAGCTCGGGACTTGTCATTGGTTGCAGTGCATGCCTGCAGGCATTGTATGAAGCGAAGTCCTCGCTATATAAATCAACATGATCTTATCTTGATCCACAACCACACCTTCAGCTGAAATAATATGTCCCGGGTATGCTAACATGGTCCTGCCAATATCGCACTTTGACGGTTTAGCAAAAAATGAATGAAATTGAAGCTTGGAGAGTACCTGTTGTAAGTGCTCAATGTGTGACTTCCAATCCTTGCTATAGATAAGTGTTGGATCGATTTAGCGTTAGCAAAACTATCAAACGGAAGTTGTAAACTTAATTCTCCGTCTAATATTCAGATAGCAGCGGAAGTGAGAAATGCAGGAAAATAATGACTGAAGTACTACACGCAGATATATAGTGGAAACCTTATCAAAACTATGATAAGGTAAAAACCACTACCTTCCAGTATCCACTGAAAGGATTTTAGAAACAGATCACTTCATATTCGGATATTCTTGTAGGACTTACAAACTAGGTCTTTTGCTTAGACTCTATTTGATGGTCTCAACTCAACCCGACAAAGTGACCTTTTCTAAATCAAACCTCCGTGCGTGTGGACTCAGACTCAGCAGCTTAGCTCTTCAGTGCGGTGGCTCTTTCTCTCTCTGGAAGGCGGCTGCTTTGCTCTTCAGGAATCCACACACTCCACATGTCAAACCCTAGGTCATTAAATAGGTCTTCCGTGACATGACATTTGGGCCCAATGCCCTGGCCCAGCTGAACTGTTTAACCCAACAGTGTTTGTGTGCTTTTTGAGACAGGATGTCTTCTAGATCCTTCCAGTGTCTTCCACTCTTTTTAACAGAATCTGATTATGCTGAAGTGTAGAAGGTAGTTAATTAAATCACTTAATGGTAATTTGATCTTCAGCATTTCTTTGCTCTTTCTGATGGATTTCTGCACACTTAGATAAAATGTTAACTAAGTGTTTGTAATCATCAAAACCTATGGGTTCCAACAAATTCCCCCTTTTTGATGATGACAAACACTTCTTCAAATAAAACAGAAATCCATCACAGGCAATTCAAATCATCAATCCATCAGATAGATTTTTCAGTCAGTTTCTGTTAGACAGACACTTCTACGAACTCACGACAGTTCCCCCTTAGATAGGCATTAGATTTGAATTTCAGTGTGATTCCCCCTCAAGTAGTGCACTCATATGTTATCTTCCCCTTTTTGGCATCATTAAAAAGAGTACAAGTTAAAATGCCATAAAATGGAAGCAAATGCAAATTCATTAATAACCGTGAGAGAAGATCCCATTGGGATACACACAGTAAGCATAATTCAAAATACTAGGGAGCAGAAGATAGAGCATGCAAACAAGGAAGAAACACACACAAAAAAAACATGGGGATGGTGAGGTGGGGATTTAGAAGGAAGGGGGTTCAACCACGAGACAAACCCGGTCTAATCCTTCACCACCAGCAGCTTCAGCTGTTCAACCAGCTCAGTTCCAACGAACCTCAACTGACGATTCAGCTCACCAATCTCCTCTCTGATTTGAGTTCCGTGCACCATGTTTATTTTGGCTGATTCCTCAATATCCTTCAACAGTGAGGGCAGTGACTCAAGAGTCTCCATCTTTGAGCGCAGCTCGCTCACACAGCCAACAACTCCATCATCCTTCTTTGTCTCTTGTACAATTAATCGCTCCAGCTGAGCCACCTTCCCTGACAGCACATCCACCTTCTCAGTTAAGCTCTTTAAAACCTCAATCACAGCTGGTGATCCCTCATCTGGATCCAGCGGATGCTGATCCAGAGGATCCACCTCTTGAGGAACCTCTGCTGGTGCTGGAGCCGGGACATATTGATCGTTCGTCCACCCTGTCCCTTCATTGAACTCCCAGTGAAAATCAGTGATGGTCTCCGCACCCAGAACGGAGGATAGCTTATTCTCAGCCGCAGGATCACAGATGCCCAGATGTACTACAATTTTCTTCACAGCTCCGGGGTATGGAAGCCCGCGAGATTTGCTGTTGGCCGCACTATCCATGTGCTTGAGAATCAGCTTTGAGAGGTTGATTGGAGTTTTTGCTCTGAGTTTATCCAGTAGGAGAAAGTCTTGGAAGTTAACCACTTCATATTTCTGAGAGCGGGGAGTGACCGACGTGCACACCAGTCTGTGGAGAATGCGGTTGATCAAGCTTAACGTCGAGGCTTTTCCCTGGTGTGACACGTTACAGGGGTCCTCCCCCACCCTTCTTATCACATCTCCTTTCGCAACATCTTCTGGCCAGATACCTTTGATGTATGCATCATAGCCGCTGACCGGTACTCCTAGTATATTGCCCAGCTCCCGGTGGGTCAGGGCCTGTTCCTTTCCGTTGTAGACAAATGATGCCAGTAGTACTCCTGAGGTTTCCTCCAACTTAAACTGAGAGTAAAACTCCCTCACTCTATTCTCGTCGACCAGAACCTCCTCTCGGAAGAGGTGATCCCAGTGTTGAGCAATAAGGAGGTTACTTACCTCCAGCAGTTGGTGCTCTGCCATAAATACTCTATCGATCACTACTTCCGGAATGACTGATCTACCTTTCAGGAGGTCCTCTCTTTCCTCCTCAGTAGCGGGTTGCTCCTTCTTTATGACGGGAGTGGTAGCCTTCTTAGAGTGTCCGCTCTTCCGAATGGGGGCCTGAGGGGTGGTAGGCTTCTTGCGTTTGCTGCTTGAGCCTTCTGCAGCGCCGCTTTTCCTTTTGAGGTGCTGTTTGGAAGACCCCTCCGTCTCACCGTCGGCCCCTGCTTCTGATAGTAGTTGAACGGAGTCGGTAGAGGCGGCCGGCGACTTGGAGGTTCTGGTCAGGATGTCCTCTACTTTTACTCCTTTTGCCACAAGCTTTGCGACTAAAGCAGCGACTTCGACGTCAGTGATTTTGCCTCCTGACGCCATTGAGAAGAGGGATGATATGAGATCTAGGGTTTAGACGCCTGAGACTGTTTTGGAGAGAAAGCGATTTGTGGTTTGAGGCTTCGTTTTCTCGCCGTCCTTTTATACTTGGGAAACCCTAGAATCTTTTTGATTTCTGAGAATTGAACCGGCGTCTTCGAATCTCGCTTTATTTGATTTTTGAATTCCAATAAGGCGTGTATATCCAACTGCCTTCGACATCCATAATTATCTTTTAAATTAAACCGCCTCATGCAGTTTAAAAGTTAATTCGTCCAATGTGAGGCTTCCATTTGTCCAATTACGAGGCATGTTGCTTTTCTGTTGCGACTGTTGGTATGTCAGTAATTGCTTTTCACTTTCCAATGTTCAAAGATGTCAGCAGATCATTAATGTGATACGGCGTGGTATCTCATGCGAGACTGCATCCTTTCCTCTCTCTTTACAAGGTGTAGTCAAATCACAATAAATGGGGGGGCCACCAAACTTGCCTTTGTAGCTGGCATCCATTCACACATCAAACAGTATTTACTGCCCATTCACCCGATACTAGCCATCCTTTGAAGATTTGATACTCCCACATTAACTGATTGAGCCGGTCTGAGTTGGTTTAAGAATAGCCCCGGTCTGTCTCATGGTTTTCACAAGGGTTGTGATGCTCTTGGTTTACCCAAGGGGTACAATAAAAACATCACTTATTCACACAAGAAATTTCACGTCACATCAAGTCACATCAAGATAATTTCATGTTATGTGGAGAAAACCAAAGAATGACACCTTTTCTAAACTAAGGGCTAGACATTTATTCTCCACACAGGATTGGCTAGGGTTGGTCTTAGAGTGCTTCCTGGCATATAGTGTGGGATCAAAGAGGAAGACTCCTTTGGGCCAAGAAAAATATCACATGCTCAGAATTCTGCTGGCTAGTAATTTTATCTATCATGCATATAGGATGACCTTACTGAGCACCTTTCCCACAATGATCAATATCATATGCACTAAGTCCATGTCATGGTATGTTAACAAGCAATCTAATCTAGCCAGTCATTGAGAAAAACTAACATGAAGAGCGGACTAGATGAGAGATGTCATACCTAGTTCGATTCTTAGCTTTTCATAGGGCTCCCTGTGAAGTGCCTTCGTGAAGATATCCGCAATTTGATCCTCAGTTCTGCAGTATTTCATAGCTATAGTGCCCTTTTCTACACAATCACGTAAGAAATGATATCTAATCTCAATATGTTTAGTACGTGAAAACTGCACTGGATTTTTGGAAATATTAATGGCACTTGTGTTATCACATAGAATAGAAACACAATCAAGATTGACACCGTAATCACTTAGCTGTTGTTTTATCCATAGCAGTTGTGCACAGCAAGCTGCAGCTGCTATGTACTCGGCTTCAGCAGTTGACAAGGCGATCGAAGACTGCTTCTTGGATCCCCATGATATTAGGCATGGCCCAAGGAATTGTGCCATTCCTGAGGTGGATTTTATGTCCGTCTTGCAGCCAGCATAATCAGCATCTGTATAGGCTATTAGACGTAGATCACCTCCCTTTGGATAGAATAGACATAGATCGTCCGTCCCCTTTAGGTACCTCAGGATCCGTTTCACGGCTTTGACATGTGTCTCTCTGGGATCTGCCTGAAATCTAGCACATAGACAGACACTAAACAGGATGTCAGGTCTACTTGCAGTTAAATATAATAGAGAACCTATCATTCCCCTGTAGAGGGTCGGATCCACTTGAAGGGAGGATTCATCCTTTGCTAAGGAATCATTTGGAGACATTGGAGTGGCACATGTTTTTGCTGATTCCATCCCGAACTTCTTCAGGATCTCTCTTACATATTTCTGCTGATGGATCCGAGTTCCATCTTCATTTTGTGCTACTTGAAGTCCCAAGAAATATCTCAATTCTCCAACCATGCTCATTTCGAATTCGCTTGACATCAGATCTGTGAACTTTTTAACAAGGTTGGGGTTAGTTGAACCGAAGATAATGTCATCGACATATACCTGAACCACTAGGGTGCTAGTCCCTTCCTTCAGGAGGAAGAGAGTTTTGTCAACTTCTCCTCTTACGTATGCATGTGATAGAAGGAACAGGGACAGCCTTTCGTACCAAGCGCGGGGAGCTTGCTTTAATCCGTATAAGGCCTTATCCAGGATATACACATGATTTGGATGATCTCTGTCCTCAAAACCTGGAGTCTGGCTTACATACACTTCTTCTTTCAAGACTCCGTTCAGAAAAGCTGTCTTCACGTCCATCTGTTGCAAAGTAAATCCATTATAGGTTGAGTAGGCTATGAGTAGCCTAATTGCTTCTAGTCTTGCAACAGGGGCAAACGTCTCGTCGTAGTCTATTCCTTCCTGCTGATTGTATCCTTTTACCACTAGATGAGCTTTGTTTCGTACGACGATTCCCTTATCGTCCAGCTTGTTTCTGAAGACCCATTTTGTTCCGATTACGTTCTTTTCTTTGGGTCTAGGAACCAGACGCCACACTTCATTTCTATCGAACTGGTGCAGCTCCTCTTGCATGGCGTTGACCCAATCTGGGTCTTTGAGAGCTTCTATCACTGTCTTGGGTTCTGCAATAGAGACGAAGGAAGCAAAGCCACAGAATTGAGATAGACTGTTAAGGTCTACCTTTTCCTTCGAGATGTAGCACTGGTAGTCCTCTAGTCTAGCTGGCCGTTGAACTGTTCTTCCGGAGTGTGTTGTCCTCAATTCCCCCTCATGGTTATCAGCGTTTTCTTCTTCCTCGGTAGAAGAGTCTTCTTCAACATCTATCACATGGTTGTTGATATCATTTGCACCGTGTGGATCAACCATTTCATCTCCTTCTACTTGGTCGTTTGGTGGTGCTTCGTCTGTATGATGGATATCCATATGAGGTATGTCAGTAGTGGGTGCTGGTGGAGGTTCCCATTCTGGATCTGATTCGTCAATAAGCCGGAGCTCCCCAGCATCTAGCATAGCCGTAGTTGAAGAATCTTTTATTAGGTGACCAGCCATCACCGTTTCGTCGAATTTTACATGCACACTTTCTTCGACTTGCTCTAGCCTTAGGTTGTAGATTTTGTAGGCCTTGCTATGGCTTGAGTATCCGATGAACACTCCTTCATCACTCCGGGCATCAAATTTTCCCAAATGATCCTTGCCATTGCTGTGAACAAAGCACTTGCATCCGAATACTTTTAGATGTGAGATTGTAGGCTTTCGTCCACGTAGCAGTTCGTAAGGTGTCTTCCCTATCATGGACCGGAGTGATGCTCTGTTGAGAATGTAGCTCGCAGCAAAGACTGCCTCTGCCCAGAGGCTCTTGGGTACCCCACTGCCTATGAGCATTGTTCGTGACATATCCTCCAGGGTTCTATTCTTTCGTTCCACTACACCGTTTTGTTGTGGTGTCCGTGGGGCAGAAAAGTTGTGATCGATTCCTTTGTCCCTACACAATGAGAGAAACTGCATATTCCGGAACTCAGTTCCATTGTCAGTACGAATGGAGGTTAGTTTGCGATCTAACTTGTTCTCAATCAATTTCAGCCATGCTTCGAATTCAGAATAAGTTTGAGTTTTAGAGGATAGAAAGATAGTCCATGTATACCTGGAGTAGTCATCGACTATGACCAGAATATACCTGTTTCCACCTCGGCTGACGACATTGATAGGCCCGCACAGATCCATGTGGATCATGTCCATAGGTGCAGAAGTGCTAACGACCTGCTTTGATGAAAATGAGTTCCGAGCTTGCTTACCCGTGGCACATGCATTGCATATTTGATCAAAGGTGCTATCCACCTTGGGTAGGCCAACTACCAATTCCTTTTGATGGAGTTTGTGCAGTAGCCTCATACTTGCGTGCACGAACCTCATGTGCCATAGGATGGAATTCTCAGTAATGCTTGCGAGGCACAGTTCTTCCGTGGGAGAGAATTTTGGATCAACAATGTAAACTTCATCCACGCGAATTCCTCTTAGAACTGTCTTACCTGTCTCATTGCATCTTACTAGACAATCATCAGAGTTGAATATGACAGAATTTTTTCCATATTGACATAGCTGAGATACACTAAGCAGATTGTATCTCAAACCTTCAACGAGACTTACCTCCCTGATTCGGATGGAATCTGAGATCCTTACCTCTCCTTTTGCTACTATCGTTCCCTTGCTTTTGTTTCCGAAGATTATGCTTTCTCCGGAATGTTTTTGGAGCGAGTCGAACCACACTGGATTTCCTGTCATGTGTCTGGAACAGCCACTGTCCAGGTACGAGGGACGGGACCTCACTCCTTCCTGCAAGAAAAGGATCAGTTTTTACGCACCCAGACAAGCTTGAGTTTACTGGGCTTAGGAATATATTTGCCAGATAGAGTGTAATAAGATTGATGGTAAGCATCATGGTCAGCTATGTGAATCTTTCGCCTGGGTGTATTCCATGGTCTGCTGCGGATCGCTGGATCGTAGTGTGGGTGAGAATAATCAAATCTGCCTCTCTTCCTGTATGGACTCGTTTTCCTTTGATGGCGTGGTCTTGAGCGGCGACCCTGAGCTTCCAACCATTCGCGATTACTTTCATCAATCTCCCTTAGTTTTGGGCATCCTTCTCTGAGATGTCCAGATTTTCCACAGTTCCAGCATGTTCTATGACAGAGAAGATCGACATACTTGCTTCTACCAGGTGGTGTGGATTCCTTCACTTTTCTAGCATGGAAGTCTATCTTTAGAGGCGTACGGTTCTGGCTCATCTTTAGCCATATTTTATAAGCTTCTCTGGCCTTGTAGGGAACAGACTCCGGGTCATGGACATCGAATCCTTCATATTGACTTTCTTCCCTCTCAGTCTGTCTGACGGTCTGAGGCCTTCTTCTAAGGAGAGTATATTCCCCTGGTTCTGTCATCTTCCCTTTTTCAGCCTTCTTCTTTTCGAATTTTTCTTCATAGCCGACTCCCGGTCTGATGAACTTTTTCTTGTTGACCGTAATCTCCTCCTTCACTCTTTTTGCTTCCAACTCATGGATCCATTCTTCTTTCCGTGTAGAGTCCTCGAGTCTCAGATTCTCCACTGTCTGGAGGAGTCCTTCATTCTTTTGTCTAAGATCGTTTAGCTCGACATTTAGCTCTTCAACCCTGGCTTGGAAGTCAGTTAGCTCAGTGTTTCCAATTGTCATATGCTTCAGCTCTTTACTCAGTTTACTGATCTGTCTTTCTCGTTTATCGCAAGCACGACATTTGCACACATGTTCTGCCATTTCCTTCTCAAGGCGCATGGCCTTGGTTGACCAGAGTTGATTTTCTTCTATGTCATCGTGATGCTCTTGTTGCATCTCTGCTATTCTGTCCTCTAGATCTCGGTTTTTGGCCAAGACTTTAGCGATCGTTTCTGTAAGATCAGATTCAGAAAATACTTTATCGACAAAAGCATCAGTGTCTATTACCTCATCCGTTGTAGTGTGAGCCATTAGGCATGCTTCCTTTGAGGGCCCTCCATCGTCACTTTCTTCATCTGAGTCTCCCCATGCGGCAAACATGGCATGAGCTGGTTTGGGAGCGGTTGCCTCTCCTTTTTGAGCGGGTGGATCTCCTTTCTTCTTACTATAGCAGTCCTTTGAGAGATGTCCCTTCTTCTGGCAGTGGTAACATGTTCGGTCTTCCCTTTGTCCTGGATTTCTTCCGTTTCCATTAGACGTCCCGCCTTTGGAGAAGTTTCCGCGAGTTGCTCCTGTTCTGAAATCTCTTTTTCCTTTACCAAAGTTTGCCAATTTCAAAGCTCTCGTCAGTAATGATATCTCATCATCCTCCTTCGATGACTCATCTGAGTGTGCAAGATCTAGCGCCTTTTCCACCTTCAGGGCAATAGCTTGGGATTTGTCGGACTGTCTTCTTGCCATTTTTCTTTCCGTGATTTCAGCTTGGCTTTGTAGGTTGGCAACCAATTCTTCGAGCGTGACATCCTTAATTCCTCTTTGAGCTTGCAGAGCAAGTGTAACGTGATCCCATTTGGAATTTAGGGCCTGCATGAATTGATGAGTGATCTTCCATTCTGGGAGCCTTTCATTTAGATACTCCAGCTGTCCGATGATAACTTGAAAACGGGTGAAGAAGTCTTCAAGAGATTCGTCCTTCCTCTGCATGACCGATTCATATTCCTTTATGGCAGCCAGAATACGATTCCTCTTTATGTCTTCATTTCCTCCATATAACCTCACAAGACCATCATACATTTCCTTGGCGGTTTTGTGCATTGCCACTTTGATTTGGTCACCGGGAGAAAGAGCCATGTATAAGACCTTTTTTGCTCTTGCGTTCTTTTCAAGCTTCTTGTAATCATCATCGGTGTACTTGTCTTTAGTTTTCTCAGCTGGCTTGTCGGGATCTGTTGTATCGAGTGGAATGACGAGCGGTCTGTTTTCAAATATGCTCCATAGCTGTCCGTCTAAGGAACAAACGTGAGCCTCGAACTGGTCTTTCCACCAGTCGAACTGTCCTGGCTTCAGGAGCGGTGGTTTCAAGAAGGAGTCGCTGATTGATGACATGATTGTTCCTGCAATGCTAACGAGCAAATCTAGAGCACTCGGCTCTGATACCACGTGTTGGATCGATTTAGCGTTAGCAAAACTATCAAACGGAAGTTGTAAACTTAATTCTCCGTCTAATATTCAGATAGCAGCGGAAGTGAGAAATGCAGGAAAATAATGACTGAAGTACTACACGCAGATATATAGTGGAAACCTTATCAAAACTATGATAAGGTAAAAACCACTACCTTCCAGTATCCACTGAAAGGATTTTAGAAACAGATCACTTCATATTCGGATATTCTTGTAGGACTTACAAACTAGGTCTTTTGCTTAGACTCTATTTGATGGTCTCAACTCAACCCGACAAAGTGACCTTTTCTAAATCAAACCTCTGTGCGTGTGGACTCAGACTCAGCAGCTTAGCTCTTCAGTGCGGTGGCTCTTTCTCTCTCTGGAAGGCGGCTGCTTTGCTCTTCAGGAATCCACACACTCCACATGTCAAACCCTAGGTCATTAAATAGGTCTTCCGTGACATGACATTTGGGTCCAATGCCCTGGCCCAGCTGAACTGTTTAACCCAACAGTGTTTGTGTGCTTTTTGAGACAGGATGTCTTCTAGATCCTTCCAGTGTCTTCCACTCTTTTTAACAGAATCTGATTATGCTGAAGTGTAGAAGGTAGTTAATTAAACCACTTAATGGTAATTCGATCTTCAGCATTTCTTTGCTCTTTCTGATGGATTTCTGCACACTTAGATAAAATGTTAACTAAGTGTTTGTAATCATCAAAACCTATGGGTTCTAACAATAAGTATGTCGTCATAGAAAACTAGAACGAAACGCCGAAGAAACGGTCGGAACACCTGATTCATTTCAGACTGAATTGTAGTCGGAGCTGTGCATAGCCCAAAGGGCATGACCAAAAATTCGTAATGGCCATCATGCGTTCGAAATGCTGTTTTGTATATGTCATCCTTGTGAACACGAATCTGATGGTAGCCTAATCGTAAATCAAGCTTGGAGAAGATTTGAGCGCCATGAAGCTCATCTACTGTGGGAATTGGGAATTGGTCCTTGACAGTGGCAGCGTTCAATGCCCTATAATCGACGCAGAACTGCCAAGTTCCGTCTTTCTTCGTGACGAGTAGAACTGGTGAAGAAAATGGACTGCTACTTGGGTGGATTATGACGTCTGATAACATTTGTGCAATTAGGTTTTTCGATCTCAGTTTTTTGGTAGTGAGGGTATCGATACGGGTGAACTTTAACATGTGTGTCTGTGAGAAGGGGAATTTGATGATCACAGTGTCGAGGTGGAGGAAGGTCGTGTGGAGGTTGAAATATGGCGGTGAAGTCGGTTAAAAGTTGACGTAGGGTGTGGTGGGGGCTTCAGCTGGAATATCAGGTAATGTAGGTTCATTGGGTTTGGGTAGAGGTGTTGAAATGGCGGAGAGGTGGTAGAGGGTGGTGATGCTTTGGGTTGAGAGACTTCTATTGAGCTGGCCCAGACTTAGTTGGCCTAAGGTGGGTTGTTTGATGCCCTGAAGTTTGATCGAGCGTCCTTGAAATGAGAACTGGAGCCACAATCGTTGGTAATCGAAAAGAACGGGACCAACCGACGCCAACCATTGAACGCCCAGCACTATGTCCACACCATAAATCGGAAGAAGATGAAGGTCGACATCAATTAGATTGTTGGATCGAATAGTGTTAGCAAACTATCAAACGGAACTTTCAGACTTGGTTTACCGTCTAATATTCAGATAGCAGCGGAAGTCAATAATGCAGGAAAATAATGACTGAAAATACTACACACGGATATAGAGTGGAAACCTTATCACAACAATGATAAGGTGAAAACCACTACCTTTCAGATTCCACTGAAAGGATTTTCGAAACCGATTACTTTATATTCCGATATACTTGTAGGGTTTACAAACTAGGTCTATCCGACTCTATTTGATGACCTCTACTCAATCCGACAAAGTAATCGTTTCGTAACTCAAACCTTCGTGTGTGGGACTTCAACGATTCCTTCTCCTGGAATGCAGTCGTTCCGTTCTTCACAAGAGAACTCCACGCCTCAGTGCGTACAATGCTGGCGGTGCTGCTCCTCTTCTTATGCAAGAGCTTGAATCTCCAAAAGGCAGCAGCAGTTCTTCTCTCTGTAAATCCGCCGCCCAGCATCCGCACTAACATCTTATCAAACCCTATGTCCTTATATAGGGTATTGCTAGGGTTTTGCTATCTGGGCTCAATAACCTGGCCCAGTCCAACTTGCCAAACCCTAGGACTTTAAGTAGGGCCTTCCGTGTCTTGTCATCTGGGCCCAATGCCCTGGCCCATCTGAACTTTATAAACCCAATAGGTTTCTATTCTAATAGACAGGATTCCTTCTAGAATCTTCCTTTTATCTGCTTCTCCACTCAGCAGATCGTGCCATAACTAATCTGTAGAATATTATTAATTCAACCTTCAAATGGCAATTCGATCTTCGATCTGTCTTCGATCTATTTGATGGATTTCTGCACACTTAGAAATAATATTAGCTAAGTGTTTGTGATCATCAAAACCTATGGGTTCCAACAAATTCCCCTTTTTTGATGATGACAAACACTTCTTCAATAAAACTGAAATCCATCACAGGTAATTCAAATCATCATTAATCTATCAGATAGATTTATCACTAATCCAGCAGATAGATTTTTCCATAACAGGTAATTCAAATCATCACAAGTCTAGCAGATAGATTTTTCAGTCAGTTTCTGTTAGACAGACACTTCTACGAACTCACGACAGTTCCCCCTTAAATAGGCATTAGATTTGAATTTCAGTAGTGACTTCCCCCTCAGGTAGTGCACTCATGTTATCTTCCCCCTTTTGGCATCATTAAAAAGGTCGCAAGTTAATATACCCAGGTAATGGAAGAAAACTGCATTCTTCATTAACTAAAGGTAAAAGGGGCCCCGGAGGGAACACACATAGTACGCAGACAATTAAGCTACTATCAAGCAGAAGTAGAGCAAGTCAACGAAGAAAAAGTCACAACAAAAAGCATAAGGAGGATGTGGTGGGGATAGCAAGGAGGGGACAACCATGAGACAGACCCTGGGCTAATCTTTCACCAATAACCTCAACTGTTCAACCAGTTCAGTGCCCACGTATCTCAGCTGTCGATTCATCTCCCCTATCTCCTCTCTGATCTGAGTCCCATGAATCATATTGATTTTGGCAGACTCTTCACCTCCTTGACCGGGGTAGGCAGTGACTCAAGAGTTTCAAGCTTAGTATGCAGCTCCGTCACCCAGCCAACATCAGACTCCTTCGCCTCCTTCTCAATCAACGACTCCAGACGAGCCACTCTCTCAATCAGCAAGTCCACCTTTCCAGATAGCCTCTGCAAAGCCTCAATCACGGCCGGTGACCCCTCATCTGGATGCAACGAATGCTGTTCCAGAGGATCAACCTCCTGAGATGCAGCTAGCTGTGGGGTGGTTATCCGAGCATTCTACCATCACATGGCTTCATCAAACGTCCAGCCAATATTGTCAAAGGCCTCAATACCAGGAATAGTAGACATAACATTCTCCACTTCTGGCTGATAGACGCCAAGATGGCTCAAAAATTTCTTCACAGATCCAGGGTAGGGTAATCCATGCTTATTACTCGCAGCACAGTATTTCATGTACTGTAAAATCTGCTTGGGAAGGCTGATAGGCTCTTTGGTTCTTAACTTGTCAATCAGAAGGAAATCCTGAAAGTTGACAACTCCACCAGCTGGTGTGTAGCCAGAAACTCCCTATCGATTACCAACTCCGCCACCACGGATCTCCTTTCCAGAACCTTCTCATCACCCTCCTCTGACACAGTTCGCTCCTCCACCATGGAACCTGGCCCTTTCTTGGTTCGTACACTCTTCCTTAGGAGCTTGAGGAGTGGCGGACCTTGTTTGCTTGCGACCAGATCCCTTTGCGGCTACATCCTCAAATCTCGCAAGATTGAATTTTTAACTTCCCAAAAATTGCACCTTTAAATCTGCTTCCAGATCCAGAATTTGGCAATAGTTAAACTGCCTTGTAACTCCATATTTTATATTCACTCCTTAGTTTGCTGCTACATGGCCATCTGCATGTATTTAAAACCCTGATTGCTTCAGATTGTTCAAATATCGAGACCTTGCTGTTTTTCCACGCCATAAAGACCATCAGCCATCATGTCCAAAGCGACGCAGTGATGACGACTGTGCTGCAGACGCAGCTTTTGCTTCTCTCCATACAGGTCATTCTAATCGCCATCAATGTAGCACCTTCAACTTCTTTTCTTGCTGGCAGCCACCAATCCTCCAAACGGCACTTCAATCTTGAAAATTTGAATTTAGATACGCTGAATCAATTTGCAGATACACTTCTCTTCAATTTCAGAAAGTAATCATTAACTGCCTCGTAGCGCCCTGATTTTAGTGGATTGTTTCCACGTGTCCGGCTGGGAGAAAAGACTCTTCAATTGCTTTGACAGCCCTTCTTTAACTGTTCATTTTCCCATGTGATGTGCACCATCTGCAGTAAAAGACATTAAGACAGTCTGATGTGCAGTTACATCGCTTACTGTGCAGTCCACTAGCTTACCGTGCAGTCCACTCACCCTTACTGCACTTATCTACTGTACAGATGTCACCCATTTGCTCTTCAACCGCTACTCATCACTAACCACATATTGAACCAGCCACAACCATGATTGAACCAGTCTGAATCGGTTTAAGAATAACCCCGGTTTGTCTCATGGTTTTCACAAGGGTTGTGGTGCTTTAGGTTTACCCAATGGGTACAATAAAAACACCACTTATTCACACAAGAAATCACCAAGTCACATCAAAGTAATTTCATACAGTGTGGAGATAATCAAGAAAAACATCTTTTCAAAACGAAGGGCTAAACATTTATTCTCCACACATGATAGGCTAGGGTTAGTCTTAGAGTGCTTCCTTGGCATATATTGTGGGTTCAAATAGGAAGTCTCTTTTGGGCTACAAAAAAATATGTGCCATGCTCAAGGTTCTGCTAGCTAGTAATCTTATTTAACATGCATGCAAGGTGACCTCTGAGAGCAACTTTCACACAATGATCAATTTCATACGCAGCAAGTCCATGTCATGGTATCTTAGCACGCAACCTAGTCTAGCCAGTCATTGGAGAAATCTAACATGAAATGCAGACTAGGTAAGGGATGTCATACATAGTTCAATTCTTAGCTTCTCATAGGGCTCCCTGTGCAGTGCTTTCGTAAAGATGTCTGCAATCTGCTCCTCAGTTCTGCAGTATTCCATGGCTATGGTGCCTTTTTCTACACAATCACGCAGAAAGTGATATCTGATTTCTATGTGTTTAGTACGAGAAAACTGCACTGGATTTTTAGACATATTTATGGCACTGGTGTTATCACATAGAATAGAAACACATTGAAGATGAACACCAAAATCACTTAGCTGTTGTTTCATCCATAGCAGTTGTGCAGCAAGCAGCAGCTGCGATATTCTCAGCCTCAGTGGATAAAGCAATGGAAGACTGCTTCTTGGACCCCATGATATCGGGCATGGTCCAAGGAGTTGTGCCATCCCTGACGTAGACTTTCTGTCTGTCTTACAGCTGGCATAATCAACATCTGCGTAGGCCGCCAGACGGGCTTTGTTCCTTTCGAACTGGTGCATCTCCTCTTGCATGGCATTGACCCATTCTGGGTCCTTAAGCGCTTCCACAACTGTCTTCGGTGCTGCACAGGAAACAAAGGAGGCAAATCCACAGAATTGACATAGACTATTAAGGTCTACCTGTTCCTGAGAAATGTAGCACTGGTAGTCCTCCAGTCTGGCTAGTCGATGAAATGCTCGTCCATAGCATGTGGTTCTGAGTTCCCCCTCAGGGTTAGCAGCATTCTCCTCCTCCTCGGCAGGAAGCTCTTCACCAGCTTCCACCGCATTGTCATCGTTGTCATATCCGCCTGGAGGATCAGCAATCTCACCATTTTCTACCTGATGGTTTTGTAGGGCTTCGTCTACGTGCTGGATATCCGTATGAGGTATGTCAGCAGTAGGTGCTGGTGGAGGTTCCCATTCAGGGTCTGACTCGTCAACAAACTGGAGCTCCCCAGCATCTAGCATAGTCGTAGTTGAGGAATCTTGAATTAGGTGACCAGCCATCACCGTCTCATCGAATCTTACATGCACGCTTTCCTCAACTTGCTCTAGCCTCAGGTTGTAGACTTTGTAAGCCTTGTTATGTCTAGAGTATCCAACGAACACTCCTTCATCACTCCGAGTATCGAACTTACCCAGGTGTTCCTTGTCGCTATTGTGGACAAAACACCTGATCAAATGCGCTTTTCACCTTGGGTAAGCCAACTACCAATTCCATCTGATGGAGTTTGTGCAGCAGCTTCATACTTGCATGACCAAACCTCCTGTGCCATAAGATGGAGGCTTCTGCAACACTTGATAGACACAGTTCTTCCTCAGGGACGAAATCTCTCCCATTGCTATCACATTTCCTTTGCTTTTATTTCCGAAGATTATGCTTCCTCCGGAGTGTTTATGGAGCGAGTCGAACCATCCTGGATTCCCTGTCATATGCTTTGAGCAGCTACTATCTAAATACCAGGGACGGGACCTCACTCCTTCCTGCAAAGAAAAGATCAGTTTTTCCGAACCCAGACAAGCTTGGGCTTACTGGGTTTAGGAATGAATTTAGCAACAGACACAGAATGAAACGAATAATGTGCATCATGGTTAGTCAGGTCAATTTTTTGCCTAGGCATCTTCCTTGGTCTGCCAGACATTGCAACATCATAGTGGGGGCGGAAGTGGCCAGCTCTGCCTTCCTTACTGTAAGCATTGACTTTTCTCTGATAACTGGCTTCCGAATGGTGGTCTTGGGTGTCCAGCCAGTTACGGTTCCTTTCGTATGTGTCCCGCAGCCTTGGGCATTCAGATCTGTAGTGTCCAGAGTGCCCACAGTGCCAGCAGATTCTATGACTTGGAAGACCAACATATTTTCTTCTGCCAGGTGGAGCGGATCTCTTGCTTTTCCTTGCCTGGAAGTTAATTGTTGGAGGCTTGCGACTCAGATTCTACTTTTGCCAGATTTCATAGGCTTTCCTAGCCTTGTAAGGAACTGAGTCCGTGTCATGGAAGTGGCATCCATCTTGTGGACTGGCTTCCTTTCTTGTCTGCCTCGTAGCCTGAGGCCTTTTTCCTTGGCGGGGGCTTTCACCTGGTTCTACCATTATCCCCTTCCCTTTGGCGGCCTTCTTGTTGGCTGCCTTTTCTTCTTCATAGCCGAGTCCTGGTCTAACAACCCTTTTCTTGAAATCCCTCTTTTCTTCTTCAGCCCTCTTAGCTTCCAGCTCACGGAGCCGTTCTTCTTTTCTTACAGCCTCTTCTCGTCTAAGGTCAACGACTGTCTAAAGGAGTTCCTTATTGTTTTGTCTGAGATTAATCATCTCATCATTTAGCTCTTCCACCTTTGTATTGAAGTCAACCAACTCAGTGTTTCCGATCGACATACGTCTTAGTTCATCACTTAGGTCGCTGATCTGTTTCTCTCTTCCTTCACAGGTATGGCACCTACAGACATGCTCTGCTATTTCTTTCTCAAGACGCATGGCTTTGGTTGACCAGAGACGGTTTTCCTCAATGTCATCATGATGTTCCTGCTCCATGTCTGCCAGTCTGTCCTCCAGATCCCGGTTTTTGGCTAGGACTTTAGCAATTGTTTCTGCAAGATTGGATTCAGAAAAGACTTTATCAACAAAGGATTCAGTTTCTATTGCCTCATCAGATGTGGAGTGAGCCATTAAGCATGCATCCTTTGAGGGCTTTCCATCGTTGCTGTCTTCATCCGAGTCCCCCCATGCGGCAAACATAGCTTGAGTAGGCTTTGGGGCAGCTGGTTCGGTCTGCGCTGGCTTTAAGGCTGCTGGTTCTCCTCTCTTTTTGCTACGACAATCTTTAGACAGATGCCCCATCTTCTGGCAGTGGTAGCATGTTCTATCTTCCCTCTCTCCTGAGTTCCCTCTGTTTCCACTTGATGTAGCATCTTTGTTCCATCTGGAGGAGTTACCACGACTTCCTTCTGTTCTGAAGTTTCTTCCTCCCTTGCCAACCATCGCCAGGGCTTTTGTTAACAGAGCGATGTCATCATCTTCCTTCTTGGGTGACTCATTTGCTTGCGCAAGATCGATAACTTTTTCTACTGTCTGAGCAATGGCCTGGGACCTTTCAGTCTGTCGCCTGGCCATCTTCCTTTCCACGATTCCTGCTTGACTCTGGAGGTTAGCTACAAGTTCTTCTAGGGTAATGTCCTTTATTCCCTTTTGAGCCTGCAGAGCCATCGTCACATGATCCCAGTTTGAGTTTAGGGCCTGCATGAACTGGTGGGTGATCTTCCATTCAGGGAGCCTCTCGTTCAGATATTCCAGCTGTCCAACTATGACCTAGAACCTGGTGTAGAAATCCTCCAGGGACTCATCCTTCATCTGCAAGACGGTCTCGTAGTCCTTTGTGGTAGCTAGGATCCTGTTCCTTTTGATGTCTTCGTTTCCACCGTATAGTCTCACCAGTCCATCCCACATATCCTTGGCGGTCTTATACATGGCCACTTTGATTTGATCTCCGGGAGAAAGAGCCATGTAGAGCACTTTTTTGGCTCTAGCGTTCTTCTCTAGGCATTTGTAGTCATCATCTGTATACTTATCCTTGGCCTTTTCTACCGGTTTTGCGGGATCTGTCTTGTCGAGGATGGGGTAGGGACCTGATTCGATAACCCTCCAGAGTTGTCCGTCCAGTGAGCAGACATGGGCCTCGAATTGGTCCTTCCACCAGTCGTACTGACCTGGCTTTAGCAGCGGCGGCTTCCAGAATGAGTCGTTGATCGAATACATTGTTTTCCTGCAAGGCTAACAAACAAATCTAGAGCACTCGACTCTGATACCACGTGTTGGATCGATTAGTGTTAGCAAACTATCAAACGGAAGTTTCAGACTTGGTTTACCGTCTAATATTCAGATAGCAGCGGAAGTAAATAATGCAGGAAAATAATGACTGAAAATACTACACACGGATATAGAGTGGAAACCTTATCACAACAATGATAAGGTGAAAACCACTACCTTTCAGATTCCACTGAAAGGATTTTCGAAACCGATTACTTTATATTCCGATATACTTGTAGGGTTTACAAACTAGGTCTATCCGACTCTATTTGATGACCTCTACTCAATCCGACAAAGTAATCGTTTCGTAACTCAAACATTCGTGTGTGCGACTTCAACAATCCTTCTCCTGGAATGCAGTCGTTCCGTTCTTCACAAGAGAACTCCACGCCTCAGTGCGTACAATGCTGGCGGTGCTGCTCCTCTTCTTATGCAAGAGCTTGAATCTCTAAAAGGCAGCAGCAGTTCTTCTCTCTGTAAATCCGCCGCCCAGCATCCGCACTAACATCTTATCAAACCCTATGTCCTTATATAGGGTATTGCTAGGGTTTTGCTATCTGGGCTCAATAACCTGGCCCAGTCCAACTTGCCAAACCCTAGGACTTTAAGTAGGGCCTTCCGTGTCTTGTCATCTGGGCCCAATGCTCTGGCCCATCTGAACTTTATAAACCCAATAGGTTTCTATTCTAATAGACAGGATTTCTTCTAGAATCTTCCTTTTATCTGCTTCTCCACTCAGCAGATCGTGCCATAACTAATCTGTAGAATATTGTTAATTCAACCTTCAAATGGCAATTCGATCTTCGATCTGTCTTCGATCTATTTGATGGATTTCTGCACACTTAGAAATAATATTAACTAAATGTTTGTGATCATTAAAACCTATGGGTTCCAACATACATGTTCATCTATTGCAATATGTACTGCTTCACATAATTCATTGCACTGGAGAGATTCGTCGTTCCCGACGGTGACACTAAGGTGCGGGGATGAAAGGATTGGGAGGTTCAGTGATTTAGCTAGTCGAGTTTGCATAAAATTATGGGTAGAGCCGCCGCCCACCAGGATAACAACTTTGTGTCCACCGACATGACCCTGAAGGGCGGATTGTAGATGGAACGGTGTGGTCTTCTAAGGCATGAAAGGAGATAGTGGGTGCATGTAGTGTTTCTAGGGTTTGGAGATGGGTGTTGTCGATGTCGATAGGTTCTGGGTCGGATTCCAAATCAGGTGTGGGGTCGATTGGGAGAGGGGTTGCTGAATCTGTCAAAAGGCACATGAATTTCGGCCTGCAACGGTGACCAGGGGAAATAGCTTCATCACAGTTGAAGCACAACCCTCTAGCACGGTGTGCTGTCATCTCCTCTTGGGTAAGTTTTTGATGGGTAGTCGATTGTGGTTAAAGGACGAGGACTGTGTATGACGGTATGGTGGTGGTGGTTTGGAACGACTGTTATCAAGTAGTTTATCTTCGATAAGATATGCTAAGCCAATGGCATTGGGTAAGGTGTGTCGTCGGAGTAGAAAAAGTTCTTTGCGGATATCGGGTCGAAGGCCGGTAACAAAACAGTTTAACAGGTTGTGGTTAGATAGTTTGGGCGTGTGGGTTGACATTGATTAAAAGTCAGTGGTGTAAGCTTTGACAGTGGAGTGTTGTTTGAGGTTGTATAAAGCAGCTTCGTGGTTGTGGTAACGGAGGATCCAAAGCGGAGATGGAGTCCCTGTAGGAACAGATCCCAGGACTGAAGTTGGTCAGTAGCATCCATCCATTGGAGCCACTCTAAAGCAGTTCAGTAGCATCCATCCATTGGAGCCACTCTAAAGCAGTTCCCTACTCCCCTGCATATAAAATGTAGCTATGTAGATTTTCTGATCGTCTGGGGTTTTATGGAAGGTAAAGAAGCGGTCAAGTTGGTATAACCAACCAGAAACATGGCCACCTGAAAATAAGGGAATATCAAGTTTCAGTAGGCGGTTATGATTTTGGTCGTGGCTTTGGGTGATAGGGCCAGATGTGGGCGGGTTCTAGGTATGGTTGGTGAGGTGGTTTTGAGTAGAGTTTTGTGATGGTAGTGTGGTTTGGGTGGATATCCCAGTGGGGGACAACGGTGGGGTGGGAAGCAAAGGTTGTTTTTCCAGGCGAGCGACGGCCAGAGTAAGCTCCTGAAGGGTTTTGGTGATGGCGGAAATCTTAGAGGGTTGATGTTGTTGCTCAGCCACTTGCTGATTCAAGGAGGAAGACATGTTTTCAAAGTCGCGGGTAAGACCATCGATGACCTCAGACTGGGATCGTGTCTTCGGCATGGCAGTGAAAGCACCAGTTGATACCCACCGGGGTTAATATCAATGGAACAATAGGGTTGAGATTAGAGGAGAGTGAGGGAGAGAACAAGATGAAGAGGAAGACAGAAGGGATATGAGTAATTTTGGCTACCGTAATCAGTGCCTTAGTTGGTTATTTATACTTGTTGTCTACAAATCCGAGCTCATACATCATTTCGGTCTACCATCACAAAACTCTACTTGATTACCTTGCGGAATTTGAAAAACGCTTTGTTGAAAACGATAAGGCGAAAACAAGTGACCTTTTAGCAAACTTGATTTCAATGAAGTACTCCAGCAAGGGTAATATCAGGGAGCAAATTATGGAAATGTCTCATCTTGATTCACAAGTTAAGGCTCTAAAGCTCGAGTTATCTGAGAATATACTGGTGCATTTGGTTAGTCTCTCTTCCTTCAAAGTAGAGTTAGTTTAGGATTTCTTATAACTGTCAGAGGAAGAAGTGAACTCTCAATGAGCTCATTTCGTTTTGTGGAAGAAGAGGAGATGCTGAAGCATGATAAAGCTGCTAATTCTAAGGCTCCATTTTTCAATACTCATGTTACATGTCATTTCTGTGCGGAAAGTGGGCACTTGAAGAAGAAATGTCCCAAGTGGGCTAAATATATCGCTTGGCGGGTTAAAAGCGGATTGTATGAGATGTCAATGACCTATTGACGCTGAAAGATGCATCTATTTGAGTAATGGTCATGCAGTAGAGGAGGGCAATAAGGAGTTCCAGATTATTAGCATTTGGTTATTTTGATTGGATTTAATAGATACTTTAGTTGTATCGTTTTTAGACGAAACTTAATTTATATTTCCAAATTGAGCAAATTCAGTTTTTTTTGTTCATTTGGTAATAGTAAATTTATTTTATCTATTGAAATCCAATTTTTCTATGACCAATATGCATAATGTTTATAATAATCTGTTCATGATGAAAACTGTTTCATTATGTAATAAATCCCTACATGAGACTTGAGTCATTGAACGTGTTCAAATAATTTAAGGTTGAAGTTGAGAGACAACTCAACTAAAGAGTAAATGATGTTATATCTCATTGCAGTGGTGAATATCACAGTAGATATGACCAGTCAAGTGAACAACGTTACATGACTATTCGTTAGACACCTAAATGAGTGTAAAATTAAACACTTTAGGACATGGTAAGGACTATAATTAGTCATTCCAGCTAACCAGATGGACTTTATGTGAAGCATTAAAGACATCAGCTTATATCCTTAATAAGGTCCAACTAAGTTGGATGATCCCACTATTAAGTTAATTTTTGTGTGAGAATCAAACATTTTGAGCATATTGAGTTTGGGGAGAAATCATGTTAGAAATACTGTTCAACCCAGACTGAGAATCAGAACACTATTTCCAAAGTACAAACTCAACAACCTCTTACAATGTATAAATAACGAAGTCCATTTATGGATTCCTGGAAGTTTCTTGTCAGTGGTACCTTAAGGTCCATCAAGTCATAGTCTTGTATGGTTATAAGCAAACTTAATGATGAATGAGTGTACCACAGGTTCAGTGGGAGTAAATTCATTTTCTTATACCCCGATCGTTCAAGGGGATAATTTCAGCCTTAGTTAATGTCTTAAATATACTCTGGAAATTCAAGAAATATAGAAAATTCCTAATACTTCGACTATAGGGGATTTTGTGTATACTAAAGCATGTATGTGTTTGGTATGTCAGGCAGACATATAAGCAACCCATGAGTGGATCATTGGGTAGCAGTCAACAAAGTTGTTGGGTTCTTAAAGAGGACAAGAGACTACATGCTCGCATACAAGAAATCGGGTCGACTGGAGATCAATGTGTATTTCGATTGCGATTTCAAAGGATGCCTATTTAGTAAAAGATCCACGTTGTGTTACGAGGCATCAGATTTGGGAATATGGCTGTGAAATTTTGTTACAAGACTGCACTTTATATAAGATATTGAAAGACCATTTGGGATATTGTGACAATCGGTCGATAGTATATTTCATTAAAGTACAGAGTGACCAGATTTCCATAGAGCACTTTGAGACAAAACTCCTTGATTAGCTCCCAAGGTCTTTCACTTGCGTACTGCTCATATGGGTGTAATCAAATTTGAGAATATCAAGATTTAGTGGGACTTTGTGTTAGGAATATGTTTTGCTCTATGTTGTAGATGGACTTTATACATTTAAGTTCTGCAGAAATGAAGTGTACATTGCACTCTGTTATATTTTTATTTAAGGATTGATTCCGTAAAGTTAAGGTGACCACTTGGAAATAGGCATGTGTAGATAACAGTTCACGTAATTTCCATGCTACACATCCATGACTGATATGTGTCATTTGGTTATGCTGATATACGTGACAAGTTCGGTCCCGTGACGATTAATGCTACGAATGCTTGCTTGATCCTATGTCAGTATAACTGATGGACGAGATTGTTTCTGGTATACTCTATATGATAGAAAATTTTGAGCTCATAAGGTTACATATCTGTTCGAATTTACATGTATGATCTAGTGGGGGACTGTTAGATTATTTTATATAATCTAATGTTGGGATCATAATGTAAATATTATATGATGAGCATGCAATAATAACATATGTCATTTATTAAAGTGATCTAATATATAGTTGACTTTAGAGTATAACTAAAGTTATGATCATGGAAATATAATATGTGTAGATACCGGTTTGATAATTACACTTCTTTTGAGTGGAAAGATTTGTAAATATCAATAATTATAGAATATACCAGATACAATCTCGTCCATCAGTTAACTTCAGTATGTCGCAGTGGTCCCCGGTCTTATGCACTTAACTTCAGTATCTTTCTCTCTCCATGTGACACATAGAGCCATGTTTGAAGAATCATCAAGTGAAAGAAAGAATCGCGATCCAGTGCATTTGGTGAAATCCTTTGAAGATAATAGAATATGTCGCAAGAACTATAAAATGAAGTCTGAGAAACTCTTTGAAGCCACGTCAAAGAAGGGTTGTTCTAGACCATAGTATTTATCATATCTTTTCTCAAGGGCTGATAAAATTGGAGACCTGTGAATGTGGCCACTGTAAAAATTTGGTTCCAATTAGGTACTTGGATGTCCTTCTACCATGTTTTGTATTTATAATTATTTCTGTTCATTTGGTAATATAATCACTACTTCTATCAGTCCCACTAGTAAGATTCATATTTCTTAAGATTTTGAAAGGTTTTATTATATTGATTACAAATAGACATGGGAACGAGAACTCTTATCCTTCGGATCATTTAATGATTCGTGATCTTTGTTCGCAGGGAGTCAGTAAGGTGCCAGTTTTCACTACTACAAACGATACATTATGCATCGGGTCATCAAAAACCGATGCTTAATATGTACTTTACGCATCGGTTTCCCTGAAAATCGAAGCCTAAAGACGAACCGATGCATAATGCATTTTTTGGAACTGATGCATAATGCATTTTTTGTAGTAGTGTTTGTTAAGGTAATTATAACCTCTCATTTTTCTTGTATGCCTATTTGCGCCTGTCTGTGTGTGTGTCTAGTTTGTCTTACCCCTGGGTTGAGACAGTTATTTTTAAATTCTTCTTCATGCTTGCTATTTATATCTGTTTAATTTTACTGGTCAATTACTTTAAGATTTCAAATTTCAACAGCTGGGTACTTTGACCCGGTATTGTTATCGAAGGGTTCGAACTGTTACGAATATTGGGAGTTGCCTATTTTACCAACATGCATTCATCTGCGTTTAAGCTACTATGCTTGATGCTGCGCATGTCATAAAAATTCTGATGATGAATTTATATGTTCTTCTATTTTACAGGTTATTTTCATAAAGAGCACGTAAGAAGATCTAAAAAAAGATTTGGCTGGCGATGAATACTCCTGTCACAGATGTCATCAAGATAAGCTTTCAAAAGTTAAAACCAAGAAAGATAAAGTGAGGGCGTAAAGAATTAAAAAGTTATCTGTGACACCAGCTAAACCGTTTCCACAAGGGAAGAATAGAGTGGGTGCGGCAGTGAAATCCCAGAGTAACAGAGCGGTTAAGCAAATTCCTGTTCATCCTTCATCAAGGAAAATAAAATCTAAATATGTTCCAATCAAGATATAGAAGCGGTTACCAAGGAAATCGAAATATGTCCTTGTCGGCAATCAGAAAGCTATGGGGCGAAAAAGAGGGAGACCAGCAAAGGCGAAAAAACCAGCATCTAAAAATCCTGATGATGAGCGGGTGGTAAAATTTCGAAAGGAAAAACTTCTTGTTTCATCGGAAACATCATCCTTAATCAGCCTGTTTGCAGAATCTGATCACTGTTCACATCCAAGCTAATCTACATATGTTGTGAATTTTGTTTAAGGTAATGTTCTGGAGTCTTACATTCCATTAACATTCACAATTTTTCTTGTGCCGAGATGAATAATGAAATAGAACCTTCAAAGGTGTGGTATAAGGAGAGTTTATACTTTCAAGAACTAATGGTTATATATTGAATCAAGCGACTCATTTTACTTTGTATGTCACTTTATTTCATCATCTTCCTCTCGCAGACTGGTTTCATGGAAGAGCTTTTGGAATTGATGCTGATATTCATTACAAAAGGCTGATACATGGGAGGCATTCTACTTAGTTGCGCATGCGTGACAGATTCACGCCGGAAAAACTTTAGTAATATGGCTCATTAACAGGATTTGTAAAGAGCGCATGCTGTTGGCATGTCTCATGGTTTCAGCTTATAATTTCGCGGAGTTCTTACGTTATTAAGTTTTCAGTCGCGTAGAATGTACATACCCTTCATAACCATACTGATACTTTTTTTTTTTGAAAAATGAGGCGATATCATTGATCAAAAAGGAGCTAAAGTCCTAACACTAAACAAACATGAGAACAAACGGCTAAGCAACCAAACCCCCTGAGAAAACTGGGCACGACTACAAAACACGCCAGGCCACAACACAGGGCTTGAACAACTACCAAAACAAGGCACCTAACTAACTAATCATTAATCAATGAATCCAATATGAATCAGCCAGCAAGTGTCTTCAAAAGCGCAAGTGTCTTCAAGTACCATACTGATACTTGATAGTCAATATGATCGTGTTTTTTGTTGTTGTCGTTGAGGTTGACTGTTTAAAATGTCTGTTTAACATCTTTTCCATGTTGTTGAGGTTTACTGGAAATTGATGTTGCTAGAAGGTAAGCATGATATGGCACTGCCGCACAAACACATGAAGCCTTCGTGCATTTATAAAAGATCAAATCGGACTACAAATGAATACTAATTTACATTTTACAGCTGGATTCTAATTTATAAAAGATCAAATACTAATGCAGAAAGCTATATATGTACGTACTTTCAGAATTGCAAACAATACCAAGAGAAAACAATGATATCATTAACAGAAACTGGAAACAATTATGCAAACGATTTGACGAAGATTGTTTATCATGGAGATCAATCATACATAGCCCATAACCACAACAAAAGACTAACCTGGACTAGAACAAATCAGTTTTTTTTTTGATTGGACTAGAACAAATCAGTTGAATCCATGACATGTTATCAATAATGATTGAAGTTTAAAATAAAAAAATAAAAAAAAGAGACGAAAATGGCTGATATAGCTAACCAGTGTTATTAGACTCGGACCGGACCGGTCATCGGACCGGTTCGATTTAGTAATTGAACCGTTTTACAATCGATCCGGTCAAGACTCGGTTGATCCAGTCGTTTGGACCGGTTGGTTGACCCGATTTTTCATTAAAATATTAATTTGATCGGTTAAATTTAGCCTGAAATGTTTTTATTTAATTATAATATCATATTTATTTTTTTTAATTTTTTTATTATGTGCGAAACAATACGGTTCAACCCGATTAAACCATTGACCCAATAACTTGACAGGATCGATTCACGGATCGATTTTAATGACACTGTTACGGTTGAACCGTATTGATCTAGTCACTTGACCGGGTCAATTTTAATAACACTGTTGCTAACCGACAAATACAGGAAAAGTAAAAAAAATCAAGAGGCTTGAACTTAAACATGATATCCAATAGGGAAATGATGATTGATGTGTGCCAGTTGTTAGGGATTAGCCTAGCCATCAGAAGGCAAATGATGCCAATGAGTGAACTGGATTTGGTTATAATGAAAGTCCTACCATCAAGGGATAGACTGTTTGAATACAGATCTCTTGTTTTTTTTGTTACAACGAACCCTCCTACCTCTTTCATCGAAAACCATTTCAGTCTCGCAGCCTCCATGCTTCAGGCTCTTTTAAGAACTTATCTTTTTTATATGCCTCTAGACGTATGTTGTAGTAATTATATGCGTGTTCCTCATTTGCTCTCAGGGATTTGAGGAAGTGCTCAGAAATGACTTCTAGCAGTTTGATGAACTGCCCTTTGTATTTTTTGTATAGAGCGAATCCTGCAATCTAGAGAAACACTATTTGAGCGTCTGAAAGAATGTGCGAAAGAGTGGTGAGTGAGCAGGGACTTACTCGCAGGAATGAATCTAATGGGCTGCTGTGTATATGTTTGCAGGAAGATTGTTCAGTACTGCAGAAAGCCAGGTCCAACCTGCCTCGAGGCCGCGAGGATTTAGGATGCCATCAACTTGTGTCTGCATAGAAAACCATCCACAGTGTTCATCATTTATGTGTAGTTGTCATTCAAAAGAGCTCAAGACAAAATACAAAACAGTAACTTACCTGGATGAGTGCTGCATACATTTCTACGCAGCATTTAACTCGTCTCAAAAAATCCTCACCAAGCTCAAGTTTTCCATTAACCTCTTGATACCCAAGGATCCTGAAGTAAGACTCTCTTGAGTCAAACACATCCTTTTTTTTTTTTGATGCTTAAGTGGATGAAACCACTAAAAAACACTAGCACACACACTATGTGGCTACTCTTACAACTTCAACGCTAACCTTAAACCACTACACACTAAGGACTATTTGAGTCATCAGTGGTTGGAAGCCACCAAAAGTACCCTGACTTTCGGAAAATGAGGCCACCTTAACTACGAGGCCTCAAACACTGAAGAGACTCTAAAAGACTGTAAATAACTACTGAAGATAAACGCCACTTTTGCTTAAAGACACCTGGATACTACACAAGTCAAGCATGATCTTAGCCGCAACTCTGATCTCGCCTCTATGACTTGGGATATATCCCGGCTTGAATAGCAAACACATCCTTAAACAGATGAATATAGAAACCCGTGTTACATAACAAATGTAGTACAAAATAAATTGCAGCGTAAGCATAACCATCAAGGTGAAATGACTAGGAGTCTAGTCTACATATTGTATACAGCAGGGACAGCATAAACAAAACAAAACAAAAATTGAGAGATCAATATTATAAAAAGATAAGAGAAGAAATTCACATTGAGCTACCTTTGAGTAAAATATATGTTTTGGAACAGTGTAAACACAATCTTTATGGAACTCAGCAAGAATGATATCCATGACACGTGGAATCTGCCAATGAGATAAGAAAAAATACTGATAAGCTGATATTTCCTTTTATATATGAACATGTTAAAGGGATCAAGGTTCTTCAAAGAATTTACTTGTCCGGTGAACAGAAAGGATAACCTGTGAAGCGACAATGACAACAACACGGCACATTGCAAACATACTGAGTGGCGTACAAACACAGCTTCGAGAGATAATCTTCAGCGATGCAGATATAAGATACGTTAGGGTTCAACTCTGAAGGTCGTGATGTTTTGCACTAAAATTACATGAAAAAAATTGTGGCGCAGCTGTGAATATTGTTCTTGTCTGTAACCATACTATGTTGTTGTCCACACTAATAGTGGTGGTGGTCAGCATTGGGAACTAGACAACAACTTGCCTTGCAGCCTCCATCCTTCAGGCTCTTGTAAGAACTTCTCGCCTTTTATATATGACTGTATACTTACGATGTAGCGACCTGCTCCTGGTTCCTTTCTTTCTCTCAAGGATTCCAGGAAGTGCTCAGAAATGACTTCTAGCAGTTTGATGAACTGCACTTTGTATTTTTTGTATAGAGCGAATCCTGCCATCTGGAGAAACACTACTTGAGCGTTTGAAACAGTGTGCAAAAGAGTGGTGAGTGAGCTAGGACTTACTTTCAGGAATGTTTCTAAAGCGACTGCCGTGTATATGCTTGCAGGAAGATTGTTCAGAACTGTAGCAAGCCATATCCAACCTGCCTCGAGGCCATGAGGATTTCGGACGCCATCAACTTGTGTCTGCATAGAATACCATCTATAGTGTTCATCACTTATGTGTAGTTGTCATTCAAAAGAGCTCAAGACAAAATACAAAACAGTAATCTACCTGGATGAGTGCTGCATATAGTTTTATGCAAGATTCAACTCGTATCAAAAAATCCTCACCACACTCAAGTTTTCCATCAACCTCTCGATACCCAAGGATCTTGAGGTAAGACTCTCTTGAGTCAAACACAGACTAAACATGCGAATATAGGAACCCGTGTTAGAAAACAAATGTAGTACAAACAAAAATTGCAGCGTAAGTATAACCATCAAGGTGTAATGACTAGGAATGTAGTCTACATATTGTATACAGCCGGGACAGCATAAACAAAAAAAAAATTGAGAGGTCAAATTTTTTTAAAAAAATCAGAGAAAAAATGCACATTGAGCTACCTTTGAGTAAGATATATGTTTTGGAACAGTATAAACACAAGCTTTATGGAGCTCAGCAAGAATGATATCCATGACATGTGGGACCTGCCAATGAGATACGAAACAATACTGATAAGCTGATATTTCCTTTTATGAATATGTTAAGGGGTCAAGGTTCTTCAAAGAATTTACTAGTCTGGTGAACAGAAAGGAATACCTGTGAAGTGACAAGGACAACAACATGAACGGTTGCAAAAGCAGTGCTTGCGAAATGATAGCTGTGGGAGACAATCTGCAGCATTACAGTCGAGGGATGTAGAAGTAAGATACTTTAGAGGGTTCAACTCTGGAGATCGTGATGTTTTGCACTAAAAATTACATGAAATTTTTTCAGGATACCTTCTCAGCAAATGCTCCAAGACTAATTGAGTGAGGGTATTGATGATCATTTAGAATTTTGATGAACTCTGTTGACTTTTTCCTGCAAAGATGATGAAATTACCAAGTCGGACAACATCTTTCTTTTTCAATATACATCAATGGCATACACATCATATAAAGGGAACAATCATAACTTGGCAAACAAAGCATTTTATCATGATCCAAATACCAAGATATACATATATATAGCTAGTCGTGTGAATAAGCATGTAATCACAACTGAAATGCAACTACGAGTGAGGGGGGTTAACACAACAAAATAACATCTACATTATAAAAGTTCATTGAACTTACGTCACACTGTCACTGGTTCCAGTTATCTGTCTAACCGCCCTCGAAATCTTCCTCTTTTGGCTGGTGAAGTCCTGTCAGTAGCGCCGCAAACGAGAAGAGTTAACGAAATAAATCAGATAAAAAATAAAAATGTAGGAGGCAGTGTTTAAACTCGCTGAGAAAATAACATTAGAATTATATTTTGATGTATATACCTGCTGGGTAGTTATTTCCAATTTGTTGTTCATCTGACACAGTTCTTCTAACTTTTGCAGTCTTTCCTTTTCTGCTTTAATTGAGCTTTCAGCAGCCTTGATTAATTGTCCTACAATAAACACGTGAGTTTAGGTAAGTGTTTTTTACAATTATACATATGGAGTTATTGGTTTATGAGAGAGGTTTAACTGGCTAAAAAATAGTGATCGCGTGAGTGTCCTATCTGACAAAGAACGTGTCGTCCTCCATACTTGTCTCCTATTGGTTTTTGAACTAAATCCAATCCGAGTACCCTGTCATTAATAACTTTCTTTACCCAAGCTATATACCAGGCTTGGCTTTCATTCAACAGGTTGATAGGCAGCACAGTGATAGGATCAAAGACTAGACAAGTGGTAGAACGCCACAGGTTTCTCCATCTCCGACTCAGGACAGATGTGCATGCTCTGTCAGCTAGGGAGGTGAGAGACGACAGTATAGGAAGCAAATCATCATCTGAAAGTTTCTCAATTCCCTACGGGAAGAGAGACGGAGAAGCCAAGTAAAAAAACTGGTCACGTATTCCAACCGAAACATACTTTGATATAAGTACTGAAGGATACTTACCGGAGAATGCATTGCGGTGATACAAAGCCTAGTAACGTATCTTTTACAATCTGATTACAACTGGAAACGACAACAGGTTTGTAAGAAAGAAAAAAAATACACAATAGTAACTGTTGTAAATCTATCCTATACTAGTGATGCAACAAAGTGCTATGCATAAACAAACAGAAACTGAAAGGAAAGAAGACAACCGATTTCATAAATTGTAGGAGCCATCTCAAATTCAATACGCATTTAAGAAATAAATGTTGGAAAAATTAAACATCTATCAATATGAAAAACGCATTCCGTTTGAATTCTGCTTCAAAATCTTTTCACATACATCCATCAATAAGAAAAACGGCATTGAATGAATCATCCAAATACAAAATCAAACAGCAAGAGCAACACTACCACGAAACTGAAAGCAGCTGTGAATCAACACGACTGGATATTTTGTTTCAGTCGGTTAATTAAAAAATAATACGGTAGTGGCGAGAAGCGAAGGCTACCTGAGAATCGTCGATCTCTCTCCGATGTTAGGCTTCTTCGAATTTGGTCCGATCAGCGGATAGTGAAGACGAATCAAGTTTATTGGGCCGGCCTGAAATCAAATGCTGTTTTCACATTGTTAGAAGATATCAAAATGATAAACAACTAAACAAATAGTCCCATATGAATCGAAAATGACTGCCGAAACCATCTGCGTAAACAACTCACTCACCTCACACTCTTTTCTCACGGTTCACGAAGGAACCTACACTAGATCTGCCTATTCTACACAGCCAACAACCTGACTGATGAATATGCTCCCCGATCTACCAAGAATAACGCCAGAATCGTGAGGATTCGACTGGAGACGAAGAGAGAAGGCAAGAGCACTCTGCGAACTCAAGAACCCTACGCACCAAAAATATAATATGTATATGATTCGAACTAAAAAAAATATAATTTGTGCTTGTGTTACGTATTCGAATATTATGGAACTTGATGGGTGTCGTTGCAACTGATGTAATAAATTTAGTATAAGATAGCTTGTAATCGGAGGGCAAAAGATTCAATCAAACAAATGAATTAAACTCTATTTTTCCCATCTCAACATCTCTCTCATTTCTCATCCCCTTCTCCTCCTAAAACCCTAACTCTGTTCTACTCCTCATCCGATCTATTCTACTGATCTGTTACAAACAACCCTGTTTATATCATTGGTGCTTTTTCATCGAGAGTTGAACATCCATGGCAACCTATTACAACTGGTATTACTACTCAAACTTTCAACCGAGATCTGAAATTTCATTGTTCAATGGCGGTGGTGTTGATCAGTGGCTTCATCAGATTGAATGTTTCTTCATTCGATATCCGACTTTTCCGGACCAGAAACTTGCAGTGGTGGATCGTTACCTAACCGGAGAAGCCCTGGAATGGTACCAGCAATGGCACCGGGAGATGTGGTGGCGTTGGTTTCAGTTGCCTAAGTGGGATGAGTTCGTCCGAGATCTCAAGTCACGTTTCAAGCCACCTGAAACCCAACAATCGCGAGCGGAGCTATTGGGTTCGATGTGGAATATGTGTGAAGAGCTCAAACAAACCCTAACCGAAATGAAGACTCAAAACTCAGTCTACATGTCAACCCTCTCCACGCTGAAGTCCCAAGTGAGTTCAATCTCTATTTCTGATTTTTGTATTGACGACGTGGATGAACCAGATCCAAATAGTGAAAATATTACAAAGAAAGATATAATAGCCGATTCTGCTGCTCACGTTTTGGATGGAAGCACTGATTTGATAAAGACATTCGATGGGTGTAAGATGGACGAGATGCAAGTGAGCAGTGTTAAACCACCCTTGCATTTTGTGATTCATGCTGAGGTACCATCAAAACAAACTTTAATTGATTATTCGTCAAATTTGTTGTTGAAACCAGATGGATGTTATGCGATTTTAGAGTTGAAATCTCCATTTGTTGCCTTAGGCAACACTATGAGTACATGTTCACCATCTGCTTGTGGACATGTCCATACGAGCATATCATCTTATATTGCAATATCTTGGAATCTGTTCACAAGTCAGTGTGATTTTAATTGGTTTGAGAAGGTCAAATTGAAAAGTTTTGGATCAGATAGACCTCCTCCATTACCTCCGGATATCACAAGAAATCCCATCGCATATATGGGTTTATTAATGGAGATTAGCGACCACATAAATTGGTATTTGAGACTTAATGATGTTACTATTAGAACTATATGTAGATTCAGTGATCACTCTGTGCAGCCTGCAAACTTGAGCAGTAAAGAAAATCAGAAGCCTCCAAATATGCTGCAATTTGATGGCTCACCCCCATCGTTGGGTTTAGAGGCTGCTGGAGGGGAAATGATTGTGTTGATCCTTTGGAACTCGACCATTTCTACCAAGAAGAAGCAAGTGTTTTTCATTGACTCAGACAGCCAACTTGCTGTGTTGGTCTAGGCTTATGAATGTGAGAGAATCAGAACAAGAGACATCGAGATGTTAGGCACGTTTAACCAATTACAGTTTGTATCAGGGGCTTGCATGTAGCTTTGGTTGATGTTCAAAGTATGCAAAGTTTGGTGCTTAATGGAATTTTGTTACCTAGGTCTCTGTCATTTGATATTCTGAAGGTTACAAATCTTCAGAATTTGAAATTTTCTTGGAGTAGGGTGTGGCTTGATTATAAGTCGGAGGATATGACAGTGATGGAGTTTGAAGAGTTATTTTTGGCTTTGAATAATCTGGTAAAGTTCTGCATCAAAGGTGTTCGACAAAAGGCACCTGAGGTATTAATATTCGCCTTACCACCGTCAAAACCTCCGGATGGCCTCTTTCGTAGCAAAGAGTTATTAAGTAATAATTGTCTAATGGCTGAAGCAAGTATTGTGCCATGGATTTACATTGTTGTTCCTGATACTGATGGTAGGGATAGTGATCATGGTGAAACATATGTGGCATACATACTTTCTTTGTCTGATGCAATACATTATCTTAAGTTTGGCTTCCATATGGTGCAATGTTATGGGAGGTTCTCAGCGAGAGAGATCATAGAAAGGGTTGCAATGAGCACAAATACTAAGAAAATTCTGAAGCCTCATTCATGGACTGGGGCTCTAGCTTCTGTTTCCAAAATCTACAAGGTTGTGCACGATAAGGGGAGTAATCATGGAATGTTGATGATTGATCTGATTGAGAACGATAATTTGTGGCTTCTAGCCTCTGAATATGTTGAGAAGATGATGGGTGACATGGATGATGTTCGAGGGAAAGGTGATTATGTTGATAGTATTGTTATATGCATTGTGAAAAATACATCTCAGGAACTTGGTATTCTGATCATTGACGAACTTGAGGCCAATTCAATTGAAGTTGCATATAAGTGGCATTGCACTGACTGCTTCAATCAGTCAAACTTTGGTAATATTGTCATGGTTTTTATACAAGATGATAATATGGAGTTCACTGACAATCCTAAAGCCAGGAAGCAGAGCACTATGTTTTGGTGGAATTTGGTCTTAATAAAAGAGTTTCATGTGTGGGTTTGGATCCCTTGGAAATTTTGGATGATGTGGTCAACTCATGTTGAGTTACCAATGAATTTGTATTATCCGACAGTTAATAAGTCACTATGCAAAGTGAAAATGTCTCAGATCCTGAACACTTTTATCAATGAGAGAACACTTGATGCGCAAAGTGAAACAGCTGGTTTCAAGCGCTCTTGGCTTTGGCTCCCCAGCAATGAATCTTTTGTACCATTTGTCATTTTGGTTTTCGTCACCAAGACCTCTGGAATCAAATGAGGGGAAGAGTAGTCTTTCGCTTTTGGAGAGGACTTTTGCTGGGAGTTTTATTATTACTGATAGGTATAATCATGAAGTTGAAACTTATTTTACCCTTTATGGTGGAGCTGTTGCTGGTGGACCGTGGCGTTCAATTTGTACGGACGAGAGTTGTTTTGACAATATTTTTCTGGATGACTTTGTATCATCAGCAGGCTACATCAATCATATTTTTATGTTCTCATTGCCAAGGCCACCGGACAATGTTGACCTTGAGGACAAGGTCATTTTGAAGGAGGGAGGAATGTTACGTATTGGAATATTATGGAACTTGATGGGTGTCATTGCAATTGATGTAATAAATTTAGTATAAGATAGCTTGTAACCGGAGGGCAAAAGATTCAATCAAACAAATGAATTAAACTCTATTTTTCCCATCTCAATATCTCTCTCATTTCTCATCCCCTTCTCCTCCTAAAACCCTAACTCTGTTCTACTCCGCATCCAATCTATTCTACTGATCTGTTACAAACAACCCTGTTTGTATCAGCTTGACCCTAATCCTTTATTCTATGCGTATCTCTATCATCTTTTAGTACTATAACTTTTTTCAAACAATTAGCCCACTCAAAACTCAGCCTGGCCCAGATCTCTTTTGAATTCTATGCGTATCTCTATCATCTTTTAGTACTATAACTTTTTTCAAACAATTAGCCCACTCAAAACTCAGCCTGGCCCAGATCTCTTCAAAAGTCATCATGTTAAACCTTTTCGACATGAATCAAGCCGTCAAAATGGTAAAAAAGAAAAAGAAAAAGAAAAAGAAAAAGATAAGAAAAGTTAAGAGCAAGGTCTGTCCAACTCTGCCCATTATCGAGCCCTAGGTGGGCGTGGGACGGGTTTTACTTGTTCCTAACTCGACCTGAAAGATCGGATCAATCATGTATATCCGAATCCGATCCTAAAACTAAAATTTATAATGGACCTAAAACATTCAATATCATCTATCGCAATACAAATACTAAGAAAATATAAGCTTAAATCACTGATTTGTGAGGTGTGAATCAATTACATATTCATATGTAGTTGATATTTCACGAGAACACAAATAAATTAATTGGTATGTGTAGTCATATTTATTCAGATGAGATGTAAGGTTTGAATCTTATTAAAAATCTAATATTTTTTATATTACTTATGAAACCGGATAACCCGATCCTCAACCCTAACCTGACCCGAAACTCATACCGGATTGGATTAAATTCGACATTAAGTGGACCGGGGCGAGTTGTCGGGCCGGGCCGGATTTTTTCCACCCCTCAGTCCTATTGAGGTGTTCAAAAACTTTTGAGGACTGATGTCTGATATGTGATAATCAAATAAGCTTATTTATTACCTAAAAACCTAACATTGAAGTGAGCTACTCAATAATGACAATATTATGTTCAAAATGGTCTTATTGTCACTCAATCCAATGAGGTATATATGCTGACAATCACTACCCCATTTTGACACTAATGCAACAAGACATGACACGCCGTTGCAAAATACACGTTGCATAAAGTCTATAGCAACAAGCGCCTTCTATTGCTTATATTTTCCGTTGCGTAAGATACCTAATGTCACGCATCAAAAGCCTCCGTCGTCTCCCTCGTTGCGTAAGACCACCTAGGCAACATTTAGTTACGCAGCATACCATTTTACGTTGTTTAAGAGTATTACGCAACAACCTCCAAAGCAGCATATGAACATCCGTTGCATAAGTAACATAATGCAACATGATCTATAGTGACATATGGTGTTGCATTGCGTAAGATATCATATGCAATGCATTTTAAAACAACACGAACACCTGCGTTGCGTTGGATATCCTATGCAACAACCGTGGTTTGTAGTGACATATTATTTTATCTATTGCAACACACGTTTCTGTTTTCGTTGCGTAAGCCTATTTTCAATTTGGGAGGTAAAATTTAGGAAAGGAGGGAATGACAATTATGCACCAAAATTTGTTTTTGGGTTTCCCGCCAGCTCTATTGCAACGTAACTACGTTGTGTCGTTGGGTTAGGCAAAACCGAATTTATGGGAGGGTAACATTTCGAAAAGGAGGGAATGAAAATTTAGTTCCAAAATTTTCGTTTATGTTCCCGCCTTTATCTAATGCAACGATGTCATATTTAGTCGTTGCGTAAAGTAAATATTCAATTTTGGTGGGAAATTTTGGAAGAGTTGGGTATGAAAAGTAGATGAAAAAATGAAAATTTGGTGTCAAAATTTTCATTTTGAGTTCCCGTCAGACGTAACGAAATAGGCACTTATGCAACGCGGGGTTTCATATTGCAAAAGTGAGGGTTACAAGGGTTATGAGGGTTTCGAGGGTTATGAGGGTTTTGAGGGTTTTGAGAGGGTTATGCAATATTATGCTATGATTTAATTGAGTGATCAAACAATACATAAGGGTTATGTGATGTTATGTACAAGTAATTATTGTTAGATCAAACAATGCATGCGAGGGTTATGCACTATAATGACAATTGTTACATCAAACAATGCATGAGAGGGTTATGCACTATAATGACAATTGTTACATCAAACAATGCATGTTCATGAGTTGAAGGCAAGATCACAAATGCATAAGATGGAACATAAGAGGAGTAATGTTATGAGTTAAAGGCAATTATCACAAATGCATAAGGTGGAACATTATGTTATGAGTTAGATTGATCAAATGCATAAGGTTGTTAATGCACTAATGAGAGCTAGCTTTGAATTCAAATGCATAAGATGGAACAAAAGATGTACAAAAGGGTTTAGATAATGAGTTGTGTGAATTATATTGATCAAATGCACATGGTTGTTCGATTAATCTTGGTTTGATGATAATGCACTAATATGAGTTAGCAAAACACTAATAGCAAATGTATCATGTATGTAACATGTTCGATTAATATGAGTCATAAGGTTTAATTATGTATGTAGCAAATGTATCATGTATATCCAATGTATCATGTATCAAATGTATGTGAAGCTTAATTTATCATGTATCATGTATCAAATGTAAAGCTTAATTTATCATGTATAATGTATCATGTGTATCATGTATAACTTAACTTAATCAGAGTCACAAAAAAGATAGTACACAAAACATAAGCTCAAAATTTAGTTTTTATATATACTCAAAGAAGAAGGATATGGTGCAAGACAACATATTTTTGTAAAAAAAATACAAACGAACCACAACATTTAAATACTCATTTGAACGGATGAGATTCAATCCCGTCGTAAAAATGATTTATTGGCAAAATTAAGAAAACATATAACGAAATTAGGTCTCATGGCGTAATTAGGAAAACATATAACGAAACTAGGAAAACAGTGCAATTTTTTTTTTCATTCATTTATCCAATACTATCTCTATGCTTATTGCAAATTAAAAAGACCAAGTTTCTAAAACAAAACCTAAGTGTTACTAAAACAACATGCGTTTTTGCAAAAATTTAAAACAAAATTTTGAGGGAGATTGCAGTGGTGATTATGTCCTGAGAAAATTGTGACTATTGATAGGTAAAGACTTGAATTTTGCAGTTGAATTTGATGCAAAGGCTTTGATTTGGGCTTTACTTGTTTGGATTCTGGATTAAACTTTGCAGTTGAATTCGATGCAAATGCGTTGATATGTTGCATTTACTTGTTCAGGAATTTGGATTGAACTCTATAATTGAATTTGATGCAAAAGTGTTTATGTTAGCTTTAATTATTTTGGTTTCATTTGTGAGAATTTTACAGTATTTTCTCTATAGCTTAGTTCTGTATTTCGTGCGTGAATGATACTTGTGTCATTGTGTGCGTGAGTTTCAGATCAGTTTGATACTTGTGTCATTGTGTGTGTGACATTTGGTGATGCAGATCAAATATTTGATGCAAGTAGTGCTAATTCAAAGGTGTACGAGCTTCTCACCAAGGACATCGTTCAGTTGCTGTTGAGGGATTCAAAGGTTTAATCGTTCACCAAGGACACCAAGGACATCGTTCATGTTGCTATAAGGAGCTGCAGAAGGAACAAGTAGAGGCTATCCGAAAAGACGGAGTCACAAGTTATGATGAAAAGACTCGAGGAGAGGATTCGAGCTCTTGAAGAGAAATCGATTGGGAATGCGGCAGGGGAGGACCCGTGAACTTCGTCATTTTAGTATGAAACTTCACTAAGTTGTTTAGAAATTGTTATTTTGAGATTTGGATTGAAACTATATTGTAATCCAAATATGTATGTGTTTTAAGATCTTTGGATCGGAAATTATAATCTAAAGAAATATGAGTCATTGCGTAGCAACTGAGTTGTTGCATAAAAACATGTTGCAATATTCATGTTGCTTAAAATATAGCAACAAACTAGATAACTGTGTTGCGAAAGCATAAAATCCTAAGGCAACGCAGTAATGTGTTACATAAACGATGTTGCTTAGTACTTTTACAACAACACTGTTGTTGTATAAAGACATGTTGCGTAGGCGTTATTGCTTAAAATATAGCAACAAGTTTCAATTTGTATTGCAAAAGATAAACTCTTATGCAACATAACCAGTGCAACAAGTGTACTCTACGTTGCATTAGATAAAAACTTATGCAATACAAATTGAAACTTGTTGCTATATTTTAAGCAATAACGCCTACGCAACATGTCTTTATGCAACAGCTGAAACGTTGCGCAAGTTCGAAGCAACACGTTTTTGCCTTAAGCAACGTTTTATTTTCTGTTGCATTAGTGTCAAAATGGCGTAGTGAATCATACATACACAATACAACCATCTCTACAATCCACCCCAATCTACCAGTATGTCACTGTACCGGTTATAAATAAAATGTGGATCACTGGACTTCATGCACGTAAGGTTTTTAAGTCAATTGTTGTGTCAGCTGAGCTGGCTGACTAGTCAGCTGTTCACCCGATCATCTCGCGATGAGCTTGTTTCAACAGTTTCATCATCGCTGAAGCTAGAAGACAGCTCTCTAGCATCAATGGGTTGCCAAACACGATGTTATTAAAGAGATGGAGAAATCCGGTTGTATGTATCCAAACTACCCTTTTTGTCCTATATATTATTGTATTGAAAAGAGAGTAAATTTTTAGGAGAAGGTAATTGGATATCGTTGCGACAAAGGATTACTAGTTAAAACTTTGAAACTCCTCGAGAGAAATCAGTAAGAAACTTCTCACCTTCAACTCATTATCGACAACTACTTTCATTCCGAGAGGGTTGGGATACTCAAGAGGCACTACACCATTTTGACACAAATGCAACATCCAAAAATGTGTCGCTTTAACCCAAAATACATTGCAATGGTCACGAGCAACAAAGCTACTGTTGCTTTAGACCACGTTGCATTTGCCTTGTTGCAAAAACAATTTGCAACGAACAAAAAAGTTGGTGTTGCGTAAGCAAGTTCTAATGCAACACGCAATGTGCAACACTAAGTCATGTTGCATTAGTATCAATCTTAAGCAACACATTTTAAGGTTTCGTTGCAAATTGTTTTTGCAACAAGGCATACGCAACTCGGGCTAATGCAACAAGCATTGAGTTGCGATGTGAAAAATGCAACAGACGTCTTACGCAACGGATGTTTAGAAGACCAAGTATTACTAAAACATATGCAACGAGGTATTTAATAGGTTATGCAACGGGGTTTGTAAATATATTTCTCTTATGCAACAAACAACGTAAAACATGCCACATTATGGACAAATAAATGCAACAGCCTCTAAAAACAAATATGCAACAAATATTAAAATTTTATGCAACAAGATGAAATCCCGTTTCTTTGAATTAAAGTTTCAATCCAAAGCAAATCAAAAAGTAAGCAACCTGATTTGCTTAATTACATAGATTGGATCCAAACATCAAAACAACAAGTTCATAGTTTGGATCCATGCACCAAAATAACAAATCCTAAACATAAGGTAGAGTCTCGCTGAAGGTGGAGGACGGGGTAGCTTCTCATCAAGGCTTTTATACAAGTCTCGTTGGAACTGATGGGCCCTGGAAGGTCCTCACGCGTTGTTGTGTCTGTAGGCAGTCCACCAGCTTGCTAAGGGGCTGGTTGTCATCATCCTCAACATCAAAATCGGCAGAATCTACAGCTTGTCTCAGAATCTACAGCGGCACTACAGACAATGGAAAATGGGGTTGTTAAGTCTTTGCTAAAGAAAAACATTATCAATGAGGAATGTAAACGATTGAAATAAAAAAAAGAATAAGCATAGAGAGGACTGACCAAACAAGGCCATAAGCACCACGACCAACAGGGCGAATAGGAGGGACATATTTCCTTGAAACTTCAAACAGGTTACCAAAGAGATTATACCTAACGTACTGGCCTCCATGAGTCAGCTCACCTCTAATTCCTCGGGCCCTAGAATTCTAGGCGGCTGAAGATGGAGCGAAAGTGTCCATGATAAGATCCTCCATGAGTAGGGTCATGATCTCAAACAATGGTGACAGTCTCGCCTACAAAATATGAAGCAATTTGCATAGCTGACGTCAAAAAAAGTAAAGAATAAAAAAAAGTTTGATTAAATAGTCTTACCAGTGGCCTTATGGCGGGGCCTCTGCACAATGTTGCGGAAAATTACACGAGGCTCCGTTTCCCAGTCCATCTGAAAAACAACAACTTCAGTTTCAGTGTATGCCCCCAAAAGTAAAGGTGGCTATGTGCTTGGTGAATCAAAAATTAGGGTTTGCCATAGTAAGTGGTGTTTACCCGATACGGAGATAGGAGGCACCATTGTCAATGACGATTGGGCAGGACGAAGGGATGAGATGGTAATCGGTATGTCGCTACGTCTTGGAGATGAAAGGCATCTTCGTCTTTGATCTAGGAAAATGATGAATCGGTTTGTCGCTGCTGGATCTGAGTTCAAATTTGAAGACAATAATGAGAAGTTTGGTGGTTTGAGGAAAGGAAATAGAGGAGAGAATTCCATCGCAGATCTGGAGGCGAGCAGAGGTGCTGGATTTCCCAATATGTATTCAACATGTCCTCAAATTTAATTTATATAAAATATATTAATAAATTGAATACACTTAGCCAGTCATCACTATTATTTCGAAAATTTTAGAGGGAATCTGAAATAATTCTCCCCCTTAACCAAAATCCAAAATTTTAGAGGGAGTTAATTAAATATCCGTGAAGAAAAATCTGTAATCAGATTATATATTTATACTACAAAACAACCTCATTTAATTGATACCAAACGTGACAAAGTATTACTAAATAACAAAATTTTCATTTATAACATAAACTATTCAGATTATGATTAATTATAATTCTTTTATCAATTTATATTACATCACAAGTTAATTTTCAATCATCTCGTACTTTTTTTTTGATAGTGAAATGCCACAAAGGCTTACAACCATGAGCAAACTGCCCACGTAGGGCAGATCACCCAAGAAGGGCACGACAATATAACTGGCCGATCGACCTCAGTGACCGACACTAACAACCTACTGAAACACAGGCCGCGCCCTTCGATAAAACCAGGAGTCTAACTCCTGAGACCTAAAAATGAAAAAACAACATCAGCTCATACCGAAATCGGCTGAGAGAAAACAACTCAGACCGAACACCGGCTGAGAGGAGAAAACGAAAACTAAGCTACAACTACAACTACAAACATACAAAACTACTTATATACATCTACACAAAACGATCACCAGCGAGACACAGGGGCCACAAGCCGATCACAAAATTTTTTTTAGGTGGGAAATGAAAATTAAGTTTCGTCCATAGTAACGCAACAACATTTCGTTGTTGCATGTATGATTGTTGCATTGGATCTGGCGGGATTGAAATATGAAATTTTGTAGCCATATATTTCCTTTCCCTCTCAAAATTTTCAATTGTCCCTCCATTTTCAATTTTATCCCGCCATTCATATTTGTCTTATGCAACAATCATTAACGTGAGCTGTTGCGCAAGTGAACTTAGTATTGAAATTGAACACACAACACACTTGATATTGAAATTGAACACACAACACACTTGATATTGAAATTGAACACACAACACACTTTATATTGAAATTAGTCATCTTTTGTATAAATCACTAATGAAGACTTGATTTAATTCTCACCATCATCTTTATTTTCATATTCACCTTCATATTCACCTTCATCTTCATCTTCATCTTCATTCACCTTCATCTTCATCTTCACCTTCATCTTCATCTTCATCTTCATCTTCATCTTCATCTTCATCTTCATTCACCTTCATCTTCACCTTCATCTTCATTTTCATCTTCATTTCCACCATGATGCATTTATGCAACGAATCCCAAGTCAACATGTATACTATCAATAGGTATTTTCTGAAGTTTTGCTGGGGTGTGTTCTTGGTATGCATCCATTACTTGATGCGAGTATATGTCATTCTCATCGCGTGCAAGTGAACTATAGTTGTAGATTCCTCGGTGAGAAATAGTGTTAACAACCTTTCAACTGTCACCGGCTTGCGGATCATCTATGTAGAATACTTGCTTTGCAGTGAAGGCGAGACAAAAGGGTGAATCTTCATACCAAGTAGTAGATGTGTCTATTGAGATTAGTCCACGATCAACTTTGATATTTCCTCTCCCGGTTGGATCCGTATTAAACAATCGAAATTTGAAGAAACAGTGTGCCAACAATTAATTATAAAGAGATGATTTGTATTTCAATCGTACGAGGTAATAAATGCATTTACTTAGGCAACACATACAAACTTCTCCGAAATATAGATGTTACATTATTCGTCTTACGTAGCTAATACAATCATGTTGCATTAAAATTGTAACATTAGGTTTTCTTATGCAAAAAGGGACAATCGTTATTATAGATTGTGTTGCTTAAATGAACTTATTACTGTTGTTCATGTACTCGTTGCTTTTTACTTAGTTACATAAGTAACAATACGCAACGTATGTCGCTGGTTACTTTAGACCATGTTGTATGATTACACTTATGCGACGACTACATACATGTTGCTATTGCTTCTGTTGCATAACAGATTTTTCGTAACAAAGCTCGGTCTGCTGCTAACGTATGTGTTGCATTTAGTACATTACGCAACGCAAAATGGTACGCTGGATTTGTCTGTGTTGCATTTTGATTCTTATGCAACACGTTACAAAAGTAACAAATGTGTCGTCGTTGCGAGATGGCTTATGCTACGTAGTATATGCGACACCGTGTCATTCCTCGTTGCATTTGTGTCAAAATGGTGTAGTGAGGGTCATTCCTCGCTGCTAGCAGTTCTTCGTCCTGGAATATGAATAGAAAACAAATGAAATTTGAAAAACAAATAAAGATGGTATTTACAATAATTGTTTAAAAAAGCTCATCCCAAGATTTTGTATTAGATAAGTTATTTCCAAAAGTTCATAGGCGGTTAAGACTTGTTGAGCAAGTCATATTTGGAATCGTCCGCCCCTATATAATGAGAGCTGAGGCATCCTCATTACTCACCACTCACGAAGATATTATTCACATATATATTCTGATCGGGAGGAGGAGGCAAACGGCCGGTGATGTAATCATCTGATAAGATCACGATGCTCGGAATCAGTTTGTACTAGTGCTATACAGACTGATCGTGGAATAACTGAAGATACACGCACGGTTGCTTGGCTACTGCGCATTCGGGAGAAGGCGCTGATCTTCATGGAGGATCAACTGGTGGAATTGGAGGCGAGGCTCTGATCTAAGGGGAGCCTAGACAGCAATTACTAGAGTGTTAGAGATACCGGCAGCTTAAGAGGGATTCTGTAAACGTAAGCTCCTTGTACTCTAAGTTCATCATAGTGAATTTCTTTCCACCGGGCTGAGGATAAAGCCCCCCAGACGTAGGTTCATTAACGCCGAACTGGGTAACCATATTGCGTGTCTTTATTTTCCGCACTGCACTTAAGTTCGTTAATTTAATATTCTGCATGAGTTGTTCTAGTATTTGTTCTATACATGTCCAGAACAACATCTCAACATACACGAAAGTATTTCAATTGGTATCAGAGTAAACACTCAACACACAGAGTGAGATCCGAAGGCTGTTGAGATGGATTTGAGGGAAGGGCAAAATATCTCGTGACCATCGCTGCTGGAAGGAAACAAGTATGGATACTAGAGGATGCAAATGAAGGCTTTCCTAAAGTCCCTAGAGATGTGGTCTGGCGAGCTGTTGAAAAGGTTGTACTCATCTTACAACAATTGGAGAAGATGGTAAGATTGCTCTACTTGATGAAGACAAGTGGAATGAAGCGGAACGAAACGTTGTGGCTGGAAACTCTAAAGCAATAAATGTCATATTCTCAGGAGTTGATGGGAAAATTTTCAAGATGATATCAACCTGCGAAATTGCTAAGACGACTTGGGACATACTGCAAACAACTCATGAAGGTACGACTAAAGTTAAAATTTTAAAAATGGAGATGGCACTTCAAAATTTGAAAGTGAAGGATGATAAGACCATAGCTGACTTCAACACAAGGGTCCTTGACATCTCGAATGAATCGTTTGCACTTGGAGAGCCCATCGGTGAAGAAAGTGCTGAGATCGCTGCCCCAACAATATGCTATGAAGGTGATCGCTATTAAGGAAGCTCAGGATGTGAAGACCATGAGGCTGGATGAACTGATGGGATCACTGCAAACACATGAGATGGAGCTGAATGAAGAGGAACAACACAAGAAAGTAAAGAGTGTCGGGCTATAGTCTGAAATCACTGATGTTCAAGACAACGACAGAGAGATGTCCAAACAACCGGTATGTGATAAGTCGAGTTTTCGACTTATTAGTACCCATTTTCACTATAGCTTTAGTTCGTTTCCGGCGATAATTTGATGTCATTTGATCTCTTTTCGTACGTTTCTGGTACAAAACAAGATATCTCAGTGTCAAGGCCAAAATATGAAAACTCGGGGAAAAATCGAAGACTAGAGCAAAATATGGGCAAAAAGACCTCCAGTCGATCGACTGGGAATCTCCCCTGCACCAGTCGGTCGACTGGCGAAAGGCTTCAGAAGGCTCACATTCTTCATTTGCGCAGTCAGTCGACTGGACCCTCCAGTCGGTCGACTGACCTGGAGCTTCAGATGCCCAGACTTGCCCACTTGCGCAGTCGCTCGACTGAGGTCTCCAGTCGGTCGACTGGCCAAGCTACTCAAGAGCCTCACATTCTTCATTTGCGCAGTCGGTCGACTGGACCCTCAAGTCGGTCGACTGGGAGATCACTACACGAGACTGCCTTTTCAACCTCCAGTCGACCGACTGGGCTACCAGCACTTCCCTGTCGACCGACTGGACTGCTACACTACGAAATTTCTGCCGAGGCTATAAATAGAAAGAGGCAAGTTTGACCTAGGGACTTGGCATCTTGGGGGAAAAATACAAGAAAAAGAGATCAAATCAGGTCATCCATCATCATCCAACAAAGAAGGATTGAAGATCAAGGGAGACACTAGGATTAACCATCCTTCTTCTATCCCTCTTCTATTCTCATTTGTTGTGCAAAAACCCTACTCACACCATGTTGTCTTACATGATGTGTGAGTAGTCCCCTTGTGTTTTGAGGGTTTTACAACCCTCCTTGGTACTCTTTGATCATGTATACACATTGAACATGTAATCTCAGGTGTTTATTTCATTTCCTCATATGCTTATTCTATGACATGTCACCAAGTGTTTGAGAAAATGCCTAAGTGACAAGTTAGTGTTAGAATTTTGATCTAAGTATCGAGAGAGCTTAATGATGATTTGGATAAGGAGAAAATGATCATATCTAGTGTTTATGAGAGTAAATGCATGGTGTGAGGTTGACTAGAACTTAATGCCTATAACATCTATTTCCTTAGGGAGAGATTCCAAGGATAATAGTGCTATAGAGTGAATCAATAAATTGAGAAAGTGAGATTCTAATAGAGAGAGCTTGATTAGGACTAGATTCAAACGAGAGTTTATCTTCCTTAGTCCAAGCTAGGTTTTGAGCCAAATGACACCTATGAATGACTTAACTATTGTGTACATGATCATCGGGAAATTGCCAAGGAGGGGAGTATCCCCTCGAAACTCTCTTTAATTGAATTGAAACCCCTTCAAAACATTTCATTACTTGTTTCTTGTTTGATAATCACCTCATAATTGATATGAAGGAATAACTGAGATAGAAAACTTGATTTCCCTAGCGTATAATGCAATTGCTCCCTTGGGTTCGACACCGGTCTTACCGGTCAAATTATAAATTCTTTTTGACTAAACGAAAATATTACACACGTCAAAATGGCGCCGTTGCCGGGGAGCAATGGCTAGATTGTCCCTAGGAAAAATCATTTAGTTCTCCGACTATTCCATGTTTTTCTTTATTTGTTTGCTACTTGTGATTCTTGAGTTCATTCCACTATTCTCACTTGTCTTGTTTGCCTTCTCTTTATAGGTGTATCTCTTTTATGCCACCAAAGACCAAGAAGCTTACCAAAATTGTGGATAGAGACTTGAACCAACCAATCGTTAATCCTCACCTTACAAGGAACAAGACAATCAAGGCTAAATGATCAACCTCAAACGCTCAAGAAATCATTCATCAAGCCATGGGAGATAGACTTCCTCCTCCGCCACCCCCTCCTCATTTACCCCAAGGTCAACAACCACAAGGCCCTCAAGCTAGAAGGGTTCTCAAGGACTATGCCGCTCCTAATGCCTATGGATACCGTTCCCCGATCCTTGTCCCGGCGGTGGATAACCGAGACTTCGACTTGAAGACCTCAACCATCCAAATGGTCCAATCAAACCAATTCTCGGGAAGAGACCATGAGGACCCAAACTCTCATTTGACCACATTCCTTGAAGTTTGTGCCACTTTCAAGATTAATGGGTTCTCCGAAGATGCAAAGTTGTTGAGGTTATTCCCTTTCTCCCTCACGGGAAGAGCAAGGGATTGGTTAAGGAGCCACACTCCGGATAGTTTCACCACTTGGGAGGAGCTTGCCGTTGCATTTCTCAACAAATACTTTCCTCCTTCCAAGACGGCCTATTATCGAAATCAAATCACAAACTTCGCACAAATGGATGGGGAAACACTCTATGAAGCTTGGGAGAGATATAAAGAGTATCAAAGGCTTTGCCCACATCACAACTTAGACGACCTCCTTGTGTTCCATACTTTCTATCATGGTGTAGATGGTCCCTCGCGGCTTGCACTTGATACCGCCGCGGGAGGAGCTATCATGGAACTTGAACCCCATGAAGGATACGCGGTAATTGAGAAGATCACGAAGAACTACTTCATGTGGGGAAGTGAAAGAGGAAACCCAAGAAGAAAAGGAGAAAGGCATGAGGTAAAAGCCATAAGCACAAGTGATTATGAGGCTCTAAGGAAAGATTTTGAGAACCTCTCGGATGAAGTGTTTAAGTTGAAACACCCGGAGAAAGATCGCTCAACGAGTCAAGGGTGCGATATTTGTGAGGTTTTTGAGCATGAAACCAACTCTTGCCCCTTGGTTCAAAGGGATGGTCCTAGTTACGGTTATGAAGAAGCAAATTTTGTTGGTGGAAACCAAGGTAGGGAGTATGATGCTAGTGGCACTCAAGGCCAAAGTTCTCAATCTAACCATACTACGCCAAGGTTTTCCTCGGGATGGAGGAATCACCCGAATTTCTCCTATAAGACAACGAATCCTACTCGTCCCGACTTTGGAGCTACGCCTCCCTGATTTGGTCCTAAGCCCACTTTTCCTAATCAAGGTTTCCCACCAAAGAATCAATTCCAACCTAGGAACCAATATCAAAGTCAAGGACCGACTTTGCTTCAAAGGAACCAAAATCAAGGGCAACAATATCAAGCTCAAGCTCAAAAGCCTTACCAACAAGTTGACCCTCCTCCACAAACTTCAAATGAGCTCTCCGGTGTTGAAGCAATGTTTGCTAAACTCCTTGCTAACCAAGATAAGATGCAAGCCCAAATAGAAAGGATAGAAACTCACAACAAGATGCTCGAGAACCAAATAGCTCAACAAGCCGAATCATCTACAAGGGCTCAATAAAAATTACCGGCTCGACCTGAGCAAGGACAAAGAGAGCATTGTAATGCAGTTACATTGAGGAGTGGCAAAGAGCTAGAGGGTGAGCAACCAAAAAGGAAGAAGGTTTCTTTTGATCTTGGAGGCCAAGCTAGTGCCGAAATTGAAGAGTTAGATGAAGAGGTCCCTAATCCTCAAACCCAAAAGGTGAAAGAAGTGGAAAAAGAGAAAGACGTGCTTAAACCATACACTCCACCTATACCCTTCCCACAAAGGCTTAAGAAGAAGAACAACGACAAGCAATTCTCCAAGTTTGCCGATATGATGAGGAAACTATATGTGACATTGCCTTTCACCGAGGTAATTACTCAAGCTCCAGCATATGCTCGTTTTCTAAAAGACATTGTTACTTGCAGGAGGAAAATTGAAGAGGTTGATTCTATATCCCTCAATGAAGAGTGTAGCGCCATTTTCCACCCTAACATGCCACCAAAGCTAGGAGACCCCGGTAGTTTTTCTATCTCATGCTATATTGGTGGAGTTAAAATAGAGCGTGCCATGTGTGACTTAGGAGCTAGCATATCTTTAATGCCCTACTCATTATGCAAGAAATTGAACAATGATGAGCCCATGCCCACACAAATGACCTTGAGGCTCGCGGACCGCTCCTTAAGATATCCTAGGGGGATTCTTAAGGAATGTCTCGGTCAAAGTAGGGAACTTTCACATTCCCGGAGACTTTGAGGTGCTAGAGATGGAAGAGGACCCGGAGATCCCTATTCTTTTAGGGAGACCCTTCCTCTATATGGCCGGGGCTATATTTGACACGACTAAGGGTTCAATCACAATGAGAGTAGGTGATGAGGAAATTGAGTTTAATTTAGAAAAAGCACAAAAAAGTACTAGTCCTACCATGAGTTGCAATTATATTGACTTTGTTGATGGCTTTGAATTACTTGATATTCCTATATTGCCTACACATGTTATTGATCTTGATGATAAGCTACCCGATCATGTTGATTGTTGGGCTATCTTGGATGATGAGGGCAAAGGGAAAACTCAAAGCGACAAAGGTAAGGAGTCTTGTTCGGTAGAGTTAAAAGCTCTACCAACAAGCCTAAGGTATGAGTTCCTAGGCCCAAACTCTACTTTGCCTATCATTGTGAATGCCTCCTTGGATGAGAATGAAACTTTGAGATTGCTTGATGTGATTAGAGAGCACAAATGTGCCATTGGATATTCTATTGATGATTTGAAGGGGATAAGTCCTAGTTTGTGCATGCATAGAATTAATTTGGAAGATGATAGCTTGCCATCTAGGGAACATGCTAGGAGACTTAATCCCATTGTTGGTGAAGTGGTTAAGAAGGAAATCTTGAAAATGCTTGATGCGGGAATCATTTTTCCTATTACGGATTCTAATTGGGTGAGTCCCATTCATGTAGTACCCAAACAGGGAGGCATGACGGTTGTGAAAAATGATAAAAATGAATTGATTCCCACTAGAACCATAACCGGTTGGCGAATGTGCATAGATTTTCGAAAACTTAATAAGGCCACTAAGAAAGATCACTTCCCACTTCCATTCATTGATCAAATGTTAGAGAGATTAGCCAAGCATGACTACTTTTGCTATCTTGATGGATATAGTGGATTTTTCCAAATCCCTATTCATCCACAAGATCAAGAAAAGACCACTTTTACTTGTCCCTATGGAACATTTGTCTATCGGCGAATGCCCTTTGGACTTTGTAATGCACCGGGCACATTTCAAAGATGCATGATGGCTATATTTTTAGAATTTATTGAGGAAATTATGGAAGTATTTATGGACGATTTTTCTGTTTATGATTCTTCATTTGATGATTGCTTGGGCAACTTGGCAAAAGTTTTGAAAAGATGCATTGAGACGAATCTTGTGCTAAATTGGGAAAAATGTCATTTTATGGTGCAGGAGGGCATAGTGCTTGGGCATTTGGTCTCAAAGAGAGGAATTGAGGTGGATAAGGCTAAAGTAGAAGTTATTGAAAAATTGCCACCTCCAAAGGATGTTAAAGGGATAAGGAGTTTTCTTGGCCATGCCGATTTCTATAGAAGATTCATTAAGGACTTCTCCAAAATTGCAAGGCCGTTGACAAATCTATTATGCAATGACACCAAATTCCATTTTGATGAAGAATGTTTAATGGCCTTTGAGAAGTTGAAGAAGGCATTGGTCTCGGCTCCTATTATTCAACCTCCAAATTGGGATTTGCCCTTTGAGCTCATGTCTGACGCAAGCGATTATGCTATTGGAGCGGTTCTCGGGCAAAGGGTGGACAAGAAGCTTCATGCCATTCATTACCCTAGCAAGGTCCTAAATGGAGCTCAAACGCATTATTCTACAACCGAAAAGGAACTCCTTGCTATTGTGTATGCATTCGACAAGTTTCGTCCGTATCTTGTGGGGTCAAAGACAATTGTATTCACCGACCACGCGGCGATCAAATATCTCTTGTCAAAGAAGGATTCCAAGCCAAGGTTATTAAGATGGATCCTCTTGCTCCAAGAATTTGATATTGAGATCAAAGATAAAAAGGGAGTGGAGAATCTAGTCGCCGATCATTTATCTAGGCTTGAGGGAAATGAGGAACTTAAGGAAGACACCACCCTTGTGGACGACTCTTTCGTTGGAGAGCAACTAATGAGGGTAGAAGCGGAAACCCTCCCTTGGTATGCGGATATGGTCAATTTTGTGGTATGTGGGATCACACCCCATGACATGAATCACCATCAGAAAAGGAAGTTGTTTTCCGAGGCAAAGAGGTATTATTGGGACGAGCCATTCTTGTACAAGCTTTGCGCGGACGGGATATATAGGACTTGTGTCGCCGAAGAGGAAATGAGGAACGTCCTATACCATTGTCATTCATCCCAATATGGAGGACATGGTAGTGGAACCAAAACGGCATCAAAGGTCCTGCAAAGTGGATTCTATTGGCCTACCCTCTTTAGAGATGCTTATAATTTCGTCAAGGCTTGTGACCAATGCCAAAGGTCGGGAAATATTTCTAAGAGGCATGAAATGCCCCAACAAAGCATTCTACTGGTGGAAATCTTCGATGTTTGGGGTATAGACTACATCGGTCCTTTCCCGTCTTCATATGAAAATCAATATATATTGGTCGCGGTCGACTATGTTTCTAAATGGGTAGAGGCCATCGCCTCCCCTACTTGCGATGCCAAGGTTGTCACCAAACTCTTCAAGAAGATAATTTTCCCAAGGTTTGGAGTTCCAAGAATCGTCATTAGTGATGGCGGTTCACACTTTAAGGAAAACCACTTTGAAGCCTTGCTTCGCAAGTATGGGGTGAGTCACAAGGTAGCAACGTCGTATCATCCACAAACGAGTGGGCAAGTGGAGATCTCGAATCGGGAAATCAAGGCTATCTTAGAAAAGACGGTGGGAAGCTCAAGGAAGGATTGGTCATCAAAGCTAGATGATGCATTGTGGGCCTACCAAACCCCTTACAAAACCCCCATTGAGATGTCTCCTTATCGCCTCATATATGGGAAACCATGCCATTTGCCGGTTGAATTGGAATATAAGGCAATGTGGGCAATTAAATTCTTGAACATGGACTTACAAACGGCGGAAGAGAATAGAGTGCTTCAACTTCATGAGCTAGAAGAGATAAGAAATGAAGCATATGAAAGCGCTAGAATTTACAAGGAAAAGACTAAGAAGTGGCATGATAAAAGGATCATTCGTCGTGAGTTCAAGGAAGGAGATAAGGTGTTGCTATTCAACTCTAGACTCAAACTTTTCCTAGACAAGCTAAAAAGTCGATGGAGTGGTCCATTCGTTGTCCACAAACCCTATGAAGACGGGCACGTAAAACTCTACAACGAAGATGGATCACTTTTCACTGTGAATGGACAAAGGCTCAAACACTACTACGGGGAAACTAGAGATGAGAGTCATGAGGAGTATTCTTTGACCAAACCATGAAAAAGGCTACAATCCGCTTGAGGAGGGATCCTAGCAAAGGACTCCTCAAGTGTGTTTCTTGAGAAAAGAATCGGCTCGGTCTTTGCAAAGACGTTAAACTAGGCCCTTACGGGAGGTCACCCGGTTTGTGAGTTGTCCATCTATGCACAATTAATGTCATATATGTATTGCATGATTACATTGAACTTTGAATGAGCACATGGTGCTAGGATGATCTAAAATGCATAATTAAGTGTGCAAATGTGCGTGCATGAAATATATAGGTGATGGTGATGTTTTAAGTGTGGAGTGAATGATCCTAGCTTGCTTTTTGTTGAAAATCGTATATATGCTAGTGATTTCTTGAGAGAGCATGCCTTGAGTTTGCATTGAATTTATGTGAATATTGAGTGGTATTCATTCGTGCTGCGGAGTAAAAATTCTAAGTGTGGAGTTGGGAGTTTAAACAAGGAGCAAAAATCGTTGAAGCTGATATTCGTGCTCCAGTCGGTCGACTGGCAGGTGGCTGGCAGGCGTCGTCGGTACCTGCAAATTTAAATTTATAATTCCACTTACTCTTGGCTAGTATAGCGGCAAGCAAGGGGTCGAACCCAAGAGAGCTAGAGCGGTTACTTATTGTTCTGTGAAAAGAATGACAATTGGGGTCGAGAGTAATTAGGAAACAGTGCAGAAATAGGAAACAAACGAGTGGTTATCAATCAGAGAGGATATTCAGACTAGGGTTTCTTTTGTGACTTGTTATCATTGACTGCTTACAATCTAATTCAATGTTTCTAAGTGTGGTCATCCCGACAAAGGTGACTTCCCAAATAACCCGACAAAGGTGTTATGCCACAACCTAACCCGAGAAAGGTGAAAGGCTTCTAATTCCCTCCTAAGTTAAACAACCCGACAAAGGTGTTATTTGACCTAGATGTGCTATCTACCCAAACGACAAAGTATTAGGCAGATAATAATGATAGAAATATTGATCAACTAAGCTTTGCGACAAAGCATCCACCTAGTCTAGCAATAATTCATAATATAGGCACGAGAACTAGTGAAACATGGAATAGCATTAGGAATGAAGTCTCAAACAATAGTCACAATATATGAAACCCTAGCCCGAATAGAGGGCTTAGCTACACATGGCCATGAAAACAAAAGACAATAAAAATAAAGGAAATATGTTCTTCTCTATTGCCGAATGAAGGAGGACTTCGGACCGAGAGGAGAGGAGAGCTCGAATTCTGTGCTGTGGGATGGACGCAGCTCTGATGGATGCTTGAAACCCTTGATATGAGGTTGTATTTATAGAGAATTCTAGGGCTTCGACGTTTCCAAATTGAAGTTGGCCCATAAACGGTTTTAGGAAACATGTCCTAAAACCGACTTTGCTTGGTTTGTAAGCAAACTTAACCAGCAAGTTCACTTGGCCAACAAGTCTTCTAGAAGCTTCCTAAACCGCCACGCCCGAGCCCACGGACTTGGCCCAGCGCGCGGGGCCTTTTGCAGCTCCAACGCCGTTTTGCACATCTCGGCCAATCCCGCTCGTGCGTTTTACTTGGCTAGCGACGTCCGAGTCATTTGGCATTTCGATCACTTTGGTCGAGCCCGATTTGCAAGATTTGTTCGTCTGGTCGAGCAACTCGGATTCAGCGCTGGTCTGCTCGACAGGGCCTTCGTGCGTGGCCTGGAACTCTGCTCGGCTGCTTCTGGGCCATTCCACCCGTGCGTTCTCCTTGGCTTGGTGACATTGTCCGACTTGTTTTTCATTTTGAGCAACTTGGTCGAGTCAGATTTGTCATAGGAGTCCGTCTGGTCGAGCAACTTGATTTCAGTGCCTATCAGCGCGCCCGGGCGACTTAAGTACTCAAAACATAGAAACAAGCCATGACATAGTACAACAAGATGTGACATCCCAACATATATCAAAAGTAGAAAATAATGAAGTCTAAGAAGTCGCCTCATCATCTTGCACAAGTGGTGATCCATCATGTACAACTCGAGTGGCATCCTCCTCGCCATTCACCACAGTGGCTACCCTCACACTACCCTCATCTATAGCTGAAGCTACTTCCTCAGGTACTTAAGGTGGTGGAGGGCTGGTATGGGAAATAGAATGCTCTGGGAAGACTGGTGGAGCACTAATGTCTGGAATGCCCCAAAATCGATCAAAGGCTGTATGCATGCTGTTCACCCACTGTGCCTCCTGGCGAGTAAAGTCCTCAAGCCCACCAAGTCTCCCCACTACTACAGGAGGGGGAATATGCATCGGTTCCGTGTTTTGGATTATGCATCGGTTTTCACATTATGCATCGGTTCTATACATAACCGATGCATAATATAAGGATTATGCATCGGGTATACAAAAACCGATGCATAATGCAAGGATTATGCATCGGTTCATAAAAACCGACGCATAATGCAAGGATTATGCATCGGTTTTTGTATAACCGATGCATAATATGGTAGCTTATGCATCGGTTTCTGTCCAACCGATGCATAATGTCGAATTACCCTAAATCGTTTTTACACTCTGCGAATTCATCCTCCGTTTCGTAAAAATTTCTTACTGGAGATTCAAATCCGTTGCCCGCCTCCGACCGTCGCTGCTCCGTCCTACCGTCGTCGTTGCCGTTGCTTCGCTTTCCATTCGTCGTCGTCGTTGCTTGTCGCCCTCCGTCGCCAGTTGCTCGCTCGTGTCCCAGCAGCTCGCCAGTCCCCGCAGCTCTCCGTCGCTTTGATTGCCAATCCCCGCTCTTCTTGGCCAGTCCTCGCTCGCCAGTCCACGCAGCTCGCCAGTCCTCGCATCTTGACAGTCCGCCTGCGGCAGTCCTCCATTGCTAGCAAACAGTCAAAGGTATTTAGGATTCAGATTGATTGATGATGTATTTGACTGATTTATTAGGGTTTATAAGGGTTTATGCATCGATGCTTTGAGTATGAATCGAATTCATTAGGGTTTATATTTCATTCAATATGAATTTCATGGATTTGGTAGGGTTCGGATGTCATTGTTAGGGTATGATTTCTTGTTAGGATGATGTTGTGCAAAGTGTAGTCACATAATTTTTCCTATCGGTTAATGGTGTTTCGTTTCATTGGTTTAGGTCTTGAATTGTATGTCCCTCGCATATAAGTCATATTGCTCTTTTTATTCTCCGAGCACCGTCACATAAGGTATGTATATATTTAGTTCTGTTGTTCATGTTTCATGATTCCTGCTTGTCAATTCAATTCTTAACTGGTTTTTTACAAATCTAGCGTACTTCAGCCTTTGCTCATTGCATTCCTCAACCTACTGCTACATTTCTACTCTCTCGATTTCACACAAGGTATTCTTATCATCTTATGGTATTCTTTTATTTTTACTATGTTTATTTTTTGAACATGAACATTTAGGTTACCTAACTTGTTCTCAGTCTAATATTATTATTTACATGCTTCATGTAGTGGATTTATGATGAGTAGAAAGTGGATGTCCGGTAATAGGTTAAGTGATGAGTATGAAAAGGGGATAATGGATTTCTGTGAATTTGCATCGGCGTATGCATTAAAAAATGCACTTGAAAGTGTCTTTTGTCCGTGTAAGGCGTGTTTCAATAAGATAAAGGTCAAAGTGGAGGAGTTGCATAAACACCTTTTTTTAAAGGGAATTGATCCACTATACACGGTTTGGTACATGCATGGTGAGGCTGAACCGCAAGATGTTGAACCTCAACCCGTAGAAAGTTTGCCTGAAGATAATGATGATTGGGAGGAGGACAATTTAATTGATATGATTAACAACGTCGCCGGTGAGTTTGATTCTAGACCACAAGTTGTGGAATCATTGAGAAATGACTCTGAATTACCACTGTATGAAGGTTGCTCCAAATATACAAGGTTATCTGCAACTTTGAAGTTATTCAATTTGAAAGCTAAAAATGGATGGAGTGATAAGAGTTTCACTGAAGTGTTATCGTTGGTGAAAGATATGCTTCCCGATGGAAATACTTTACCTAACCGTACTTACGAAGCTAAAAAGGTTATGTGTCCCATGGGAATCGAGTACAAGAAGATACCTGCTTGTCCCAATGATTGTATATTGTATCGTAATGCTCATAAGGATTTGAATGAATGTCCGGTGTGCAAATCTTCTCGTTACAAGTTAAACAAAGGACGGACAGATACGTCAAAAGGCACTGCGGCCAAAGCATTGTGGTATCTTCCACCGATTCCCCGATTTCAACGATTATTTGCTGACCCGAAAGATTCAGATAATATGCGATGGCATGCCGAGAAACGTGTCATTGATAGCAAAATGCGTCATCCGGCCGATTCATTGCAATGGGCCACAACAGACAGCTTATTCTCAGAATTTGGATCAGAGTGTAGGAATTTACGCCTTGGCTTGTCTACTGATGAGGTGAATCCGCATGGAAATCTCAGTAGTCAACATAGTACATGGCCCGTGATATTGGTGATATACAACCTACCTCCTAGACTAACCATGAAGCGTAGATATATGATGCTTTCTTTGTTGATATCGGGTCCTAGGCAGCCTGGAAATGACATAGATGTATACTTGGCTCCCTTGATAGATGATCTGAAGCTTTTATGGAGTGAAGGAGTACGGACATTTGATGCATCTAGGCAAGAATATTTCAATATGCGTGCCATGCTGATGGGTACCATCAATGACTTCCCTGCTTATGGTAACTTGTCCGGGTACAGTATTAAAGGGTACAAAGCTTGTCCAATATGCGGGGAAGCGACACATTCACGTTATCTAAAGAATTGTCGAAAAATGATTTACATGGGGCACCGACGTTTTTTACCGAGGTATCATCCTTACAGGCGAAAGAAAGTGGCATTCAACGGTGAGACCGAACACGCAATAGAACCTCAACCATCTTCAGGTTATGAAATACTTGAGAAAATTCGAAATATTACAAATCAATTTGGAAAACCTAGTGCACGCACCGAAAGTGCTCCATGGAAGAAGCGATCTATATTTTTTGATCTCCCTTATTGGCGTACACTTGACATTAGACACTGTGTTGATGTGATGCATGTGGAAAAGAATATATGTGATAGTCTGATCGGCACATTATTAAACATTCCTGGGAAAACGAAGGATGGAGTTAAAGCGAGACTGGATATGCTAGATATGAACATTCGTACTAAATTATCACCAGAAACCCGAGGGCAACGTACATATCTGCCTCCATCATGCACCACTCTTTCTAAGAGTGAGAAATCAAGATTTTGTGAATGTCTTAAAGGAGTTAAAGTTCCGTATGGCTTCTCTTCAAATATTGCCAGTTTGGTTTCGATGAAGGATCTGCGATTGAATGGATTAAAATCTCACGACTATCACACTTTAATTCAACAGCTCTTGCCTATTGCAATTAGAGGTATATTGCCTCCAAAAGTGAGAGCCGCTATACAAAGACTTTGCGTGATTTTTAGCTCTTTATGTGCTAAGGTTGTTGATCCAACAGAGCTTGATAGATTACAAGAGCAAGTAGTGATTACATTATGCCAACTTGAGATGTTCTTCCCACCATCATTTTTTGATATAATGGTTCATCTAACTGTTCATTTGGTGCGCGAGGTTCGAATTCTTGGACCAGTGTATATGAGATGGATGTACCCTTTTGAGAGGTACATGAAGATTCTAAAAAGCTACGTGAGAAATAGGCATCGTCCCGAAGGATGTATAGTGGAAGGATACATAACTGAAGAGGCGGTTGAATTTTGCACTAACTTTTTGGGAAATACCACTGCAATTGGGATTCCAAGGCCACGTCATTTTGATCGATTTCAAGGAAAGGGAACAAGTGGATCGAAACAAATAGTTAAATCCGTGGATGAGTTATCAAAAGCCCATTTTTACGTATTGCAACATATACCTGAGATGACGCCTTTCATCGATGAGCACTTAAATATAGTGAGGAGTGCACACCGGGGGAAAAATGAAATATGGGTGCAAAGAGAACACCGTCGGTCATTTTGTAAATGGCTTAAAACTGATGAAGCTTTAAGTAATGAAGGGAACTCGGAAGAAGAGTCTGATGATGACTTAGTGAAGTGGCTTATGGCAGGTCCGAGACCAAGTGTATACATGTGGAGAAGTTTTGACATTAACGGATTTTGTTTTCACACAAAAGATCAAGACGAACGCAGCGTTGTGCAAAATAGCGGTGTCACACTTGTTGCTGAAACCACTCACATTTCTAGCGCTAGAGATCGAAATCCAATATCTGCTCCTCTCAATTATTTTGGGGTTATCGAAGAAATATGGGAGTTGGATTATGTTAAGCTACAAGTACCGGTTTTTAAATGTAAATGGGTTAATCATTCCGCGGTTCGCACCGATGAGTTCGGAATGACGTTTGTGGATTTTCGCAGGGAGGGATATAAAGATGAGCCCTTCATCATGGCCGAACAAGCAAGACAAGTATTTTACGTCAAGGACCCTTCGGATAAAAATCTATTTGTTGTCCTCCACGGTAAACAACAAATAACCAATGATGCTACAAGTGGCACATCTGAAGACCTCGCTGAAGATTGCATACCTGTGTGTACGATCGTTCCCGTGGAAAGCGTCGAAATTGAAATTGATGACGAAATGCAATTAAGAGAAGATCACGACGAAGGAATATGGATTGATAAGCAAACTTAACTTATGTGTATGTTGTAATTTACTGTATCACTGATGTTCATCACATGTCATTTTTTTATTGTTGTCTATGCATTTGTAATTACATTTCTATTAAACTAACATTTTTGTGATATTTCAGGGATAATGGCACAAAGTAGTAGTAGCGGCGATGAAGACTTCCGTGTGGTACAGTGCGCGCCCACCAAAAAAACTAAGAGGGGTCCATCGTTAATGCTAGATTTGATTAGGAGACATAGGGATGCTGGCACCAAGATGACAGTCGAATTTAGCGACACAGGATATCCCTTGGGAAAGATTGGTGACAACTGGAGGAGTTACCTAGGCACTGTGGTCCGTACTCGAATTCCGATCGACTTCCCTGATTGGAGGAAGGTGCCTTCAAAGCTGAAGGATCTTATGTGGAACGAAGCAACGGTAATATATTATATAATTCCATTATTATGTTGTTAGCAACATTGATCGTACTAATTATAACTTGTTATATTTTTTTTCAGGAAGTGTTTGTTGGACCAGAAAGATACAAAGAGCAAGAGGTCAAATATGCATCTAGTGCGTGGAGGAACTTCAAATCGAGACTCGCCACAGACTATATATTTGGTAAAAAGAAGGACGACGATCCCACGAAGGAGTATAAATACATTGATTCTGCGCATTGGAAGAAATTTGTAGAGCATAGACTCGGTGAAAATGCGAGGAAGCTATCTGCTCAGAATAAGGCTCTAGCGGCTAAGAATGAATATGCGCACATCATGGGCCGAGGAGGATATAGAAAAGTGAAGGAGGTGCTAATAAACGAGAAGTTGGCTGATTTAATTGCGCATGGCGTAATTGAAGAGGGAGCGACACCTTCTATCACTGTAGAGAGATATGAGGTGTGGAAGAGGGCACGCCTCAAGAAGAATAAAGAGTTCGTCACCCCTCGAGTTCGGATAGTGGCTGAAAATATTGTGAGTAATTAGCTTTTTTTCAGCAGTTTAACTTTTTCCGCACACTAACCTTTGGTACTAATTTCTTGTCAATAGGATCAATTAGTAGAAAAATCTAGTCAAGGATCTTTTTCACCACATGGTCGACATGATATACTGACTGAGGCGATTGGGACGCCTGAGTATCCTGGACGTACCAGAGGAGTAGGTACCCACGTTCCGTGGAAGATTGGGTTCCCTAAATCCACATCTTCTAGGATGACACCGAGTTCCAGTACTTCTCAGGTAGATATGCCTGATCGCCTCGGCCGTCAATGTCACGTCGATGTAGACCCGATGACGAACATACCTGCGGTACGTTTAGAATGTTTCATTTTCTTTTTCGTGACAATTTCGTTTAATTGTTCGGAACGTATGTAACATCAATTGTTCGTGATAACAGGGTGGCCTGAAATGCGTATTATTCATCCATGGGACGATCGAAGGTGACCGAGAGCAAGTGGCCATTGGTCAAGTCATGACAGATCATTTTATTAATTATCGACAAATACCAGAACATACATTGAAGGTGATGTCCTCTATTAGTCCTTATAGCCTCTTTATAGATGTCACATTCTTATTCGTATGTTATTCTAACCCTAAACATTTGTTCTTTATATATAGGTGAAGGTTGAAAAAGCACTCATTCGAACAGCAAAATTGCCAATACCCCATGCAAATCTTAAGATTGTTATTGAGGCAGAGTCTCACCATGTAGCATGGCCTGAAGACTTGGTTGTTGTCGGTAATAAGGTGAGATAATCGAACAATACAAGTTCATTTGCATTTTCTATTATACTTTACAAAAAAAGTCTCATTTTATATCATTAATCAACTTCAACATGCAGGAATATGACAACACTATCTGTCTTTATTTGCCAATTGCCGACGATGAATCCATAGAGTGCTTGTCGTTGTATTGTCGACTTTTAATGAGGTGTGGACACAGTTGAATAGATTTATGCTTATAGTGGACGTCGACCAGAGTGTGTTCGGTGACGACTATGGTATCGCTGTGAACACAAATGACCTAAATGAACTATACAAGACGGCAGCATTGGGGAACTTTGCTAGTGAATTATATATATGGTAATGTTCACGATTATTTTTTATAATCATTTGTTCTAATGCATGATCTAACTCTAACACAAAAGTTTTAATTTGTAGTTCTTTGAACAATGAGATGATGGGTTGGGATATAAAGTTTGGTTTCTTCAATCCTTCCATCATGACGCCAACAATCAACAGAGATGAGAGGTTGATGACGTTTGTGGCAGGGTTGAGTATGCCTGACCGAGATCGGAATTTTTGTTACTTCCTACCTTACGTGGATCATGTAAAGTAAGTTCATTATTTAATGATTATGTTTTATATCTATTTTTGAATTCATTTTTTAAAATTTAGTTTGCTTTTGTTAGGTGGCATTGGATGTTATGTGTAATCTTCCCTAAACAACATGTAGCGCATTGGCTGGATCCAAATATAGGTGATAAAGGAATAAACTCCGATGCAAAGGATTTGGTGGACACGTAAGTTTTAGACTCACTTTTATCTTGTAACTTGTATGTTAACAATCACTAATTATGTAATGTTATTCATTTTAGGGGATTGTACCGATACTATCAAGGATGTATACCGAGAAATACACAACCTGTTCGTTGGAAGATAGTTAAGGTACGAAGTCTCATATCTACTATCTTTTTAATAGTTTTAGCATTAATATAGTGTGTGTGCTAAGAAATTATTGATCGTGTGCAGTGTCCACAACAACCGCTGGGTCACTTATGCGGTTATTATGTTATGAATTTTATTCGAGATATAATCCAGTTTGTACGTGCTAATAACGGAGCGGAGATTGATGATCTTAGCCAAGTAATCTTTTAGACTTGTATTATTCTCTAAGTTGTGACTTTGGTTTGGTTTGAACTAATTGGAACTTTTATGTATTGACTTACTTTTATCTTGCTTTTAATTGTTTCTAGTGTTTTCCTAATGGAAGTGAATCATATGAAGACTCGAAGATCGATGAAGTAAGGGAAATGACTGCCGCCTACTTGTATAACTATATAAGCGATCGTTACCCAGTCGTTTTAGGACAACAATCTTAGGTTTGTTGTTTGTATTCGAATATTAACTGTGTGTTGGCATTGTTGTATGGAAAGAAAGATGTGTACTTGTATATTCAATTTGATCTTTTTGAAATGAATGTATGTCGATGTTGTTGAGCAACAGTGCATTTGTAATTGAACAGCAGGGTATTTGTAATTGATCGATATTTGTAAAAATTTCAGGGTGGATTTGAGCTAATATAAGCCAAATCTGCCCAAAAAATTGAGGACCTTATGCATCGGTTTTAGTCTAAATCGATGCATAAGTGAAGCAATGTATGCATCGGTTCTTATAAAACCGATGCATAAGTGAAGCAATTATGCATCGATTTTACTATAAACCGATGCGTAAGGGTAGACATTATGCATCGGTTTAGATTAAAACCGATGCATAAAGTGAGACTCTTACGCATCGGTTTTAGTCTAAACCGATGCATAATGTCTACCCTTACGCATCGGTTTATAAGAACCGATGCATAAGGTCCGATCCTTACGCATCGCTCGCTTATGCATCGGATCAAAACCGATGCATAAGGCCCTCAAAAACCGATGCATAATCCCTCTGCTGTAGTAGTGCCCACTCAAATTTGCTAACTCTAAAGAGATCCTATCGCGCCATGTAGTCCTATCCACTCTAGCAGGTGGTGCACCATCAACAGGAATCTCCTTGGATGCACGAGAACTCTTAACATGTGGTTCTATGGCTGTGGGAGGGGATGGAATAGGCGAAGATGTTGGAGAGGGAGTGAAATGAGATGCACAGTAGTCTGGCATCTGCTGCCTAAATACCGCCTTCTTGCTCTTTGCCCAGTCTCTTAAGAATTTCTTATGTGAGCCGGTGAAGCGCTTCCAAGTCACCCCATCCTCCTCAAAGAATCTCATGTACCTCATCGTTCCTATTTTGAGTACCCTCCTCTTAGGCCTTGGGCAAGACTTGTAACGAAAGGTGAAACCACACCCTAAGGCAATGATGGTCACCATGGATCCCCCACCAAGGGCTAGGACCTTAAACGTCATGTCCAGATGCTTCTCAAATCTCGTAGCAAGGCTCAAAAACCAATCAAGCTCTACCCTTCATAAATAGCCATCATAAGCTCGAGATTTGCAATGGTGAGTGCCCTACCTCCATCCATACGCGTATTTATCTCAATGGATACCATGTGATGAATAACCTTCCAAACCGGTTCCGGGATAGCTATTGCGCTATAAGCGGATACAAACCACTCTCTCTATCAGAAATCGTCTCCCAAAATTTAGCTTGTTGATGCTCATTGTAGAAGGGTACCAATGCACCATATAAGGGGAATCCCAACAACTCACAAATAACATCTCTAGGCAAACAATGCTCCACTCCTCCCAACACAAACCTCCAATGAGTCATACTCCCCTGTTCATCCACCACCGTACAAAATGAGCATATAAACTCCTCCACCAACCTCGGGTACATGCTCAGATCATCCATAAAAAAAATAAAGTCAAACCGGCTTGAATAAGACGTGAGTGTACCTCATCTTTGATTTCCAAGTCCTCGAGTGTTCGCATATCCAAAAACAACGTAGCAAGTGCTTTCCTCCCCTTCTCAAAAATGTGCTTATAGTGAGAAGGTTAGAGGCTCGGAAAATGGAAAGAGGGTACGAGGAGGTGAGCTTGACGGGCTAAGTGAATTAGGTGAGCTCGGTGGGGAGGGATTCGGCATTGGAACACTAGATGAGGAGGAGCTAGCTTGAGCAATTCTTTGACGTTTGTGACGATTCCGAGAAGAGGTGGCTTGAGTGGAAGCCTTACGAGGGGGATTTCTTATAGTCATGAAGGAAGGACTATTTTGGAAATCAAAGTGGCACTACAAAAACGTAGCTATCCGGGCGGATAAGATTAGGGATTTGGCAGGATAGGGGGATGTTGCTGGTAATGGCGAGCGGTTGGCCGGATGGCTGGTTCAGGGGCGAATAGGGTGGTGGTCAGATGGCGAGGTGTGGTCGACGATGGCGATTGGCGAGTGGAGGTTGGAGTTTGGGGCGAGAGCTGGGGATGAGTCGGGTGGAATGGTGTGAGGTGAGATTGGAGAAGTTGAGATTTGGTTTGAGTTTTAAAAGGTAGGTTGTGTTAGGGTTCAACTACCCGGCCGGGTAGGTATAAGCATCTGGCCAGGTAGGAAATTAGGCGGGCGGTTGGGCTTGGTACTCGACCGGTTGGGTCTCACCGAAGCAAAGAAAGTCTTTGAAGATTGCTAACCGGTTGGTTGAGGGAGGTAGCCGACCGGTTGGGCCTCGCCGAAGCAAAGAAGTTCTTTGAAGATGGTCACCTGGCCGGTTGAGGATTCTTCCCGACCGGTTGGGCATTGTCGAGGCAAACAAGTCGTAGTTCCACATGATATCCGGTCGGGTACACATTGCTATCCGACCGGGTACACATTGTTATCCGATCGGTAGCCTTTGGTCTTTGAAAAATTTCCCCAAGCATTTGTGCATAATGATGACTCAAGTTTTCGACTCATTAATGGCCATTTTCAATACAACTTTGGTTTGTTTCCGATAATATTTTAATGTCATTTGACCTCTATCTCTACGTTTCAGGTAGAAAATAAGTCTCCCATAAGGTCAAAGCCAAAATACAAAATCTCGGGGAAAAACCAAAGATTTAGAGCAAAATAGGGCAGATTGACCTTTCCGGCTAATTTTGCATGCCCAGATCGAATACGGTGTCCAAATGGGTTGATCTATAGCTTGTTGGAAAGCTCACCCAAAAGGCTACAACTGGCAAGTTTACGCCAAGACCAAGTTCGGACGTTAAGACCACGAAAAAGCCCAGGGAAGTATCGGCCGGTCGGCTGACTAAGTTCTCAGAAGAGACTGAACTTGCCCTGCACCAGCCTACCGAATGGGATTTGGACGCCAGGACCAGCTGAATGGTTGGACCTGTTACCGCAAAAATTTTCACGCGAGCCTATAAATAGAAAGAGGGGTTTTGACCTAAGGTGTGGAGGTTTTTCGGGAGAAGAAGATTGGAAAAGAGGCTCAACCAAGGTCATCAATCAAAGATCCAACTAAGGAGAAGAAGAGAAGACTAAAGGGAGATTATAGGACTAACCATCTTACTTCCTCTACATCTTTTCCATTCAACTTGTTGTGTGCTATAAATCCTACTCACACCATGTTGTCTGACATGATGTGTGAGTAGTGATCTTGTGTTTTGAGGGTGTTGTAACCCTCCTTGGTACTCTATGATCATGTATATACATTAAATTCAACAATCTATGGTGTTAAATTCATGTTCACTATGCTCTTCATATTGACATGCTACTAAGTGTTTGATGAAATGCCAAAGTGACATGTTGATCCTAAAACTCGACTAAGTGTCTGGATGTAGTGAATATGATCTTTTCTATGGATAGGAAGTGAACTAGTCCCCTAAGCCTCTATCACTTATTACTTTAGGAAGACATTCCAAGGATAATAGTGCTATAGAGTGAACCAACATTCTTGATTGAGTGAGGTTCTAGCTAAGAGAGCTTGACTAAGAATAGATTCACATGGAAGTTTGTCTACCTTAGTCGAAGCTAGGTTCTAAACTATTTGACACCTTGATTTCATAACTCTCATATACATTAGCAATGGGAAATTGCCAAGGATGGGAGTAACCCCTCGAAATGCCCTCTTATCTATCCTTTATCCTTGTTTACTCACCACATAGGATTTAGAGAATACCCCTTTATACATTTCTTTGTTTAGAATAGCCGAACGGAAACACAGTTTTACATAGTGCATGTGCTTGGCTTGCTCCTTTGGGTTCGACCCGGTACTTTACCAGTCATTATAAATGTTTTGACTCACTACATTCGATCCTCTCTTTATTGATACTATTTAGAGGTGAAAAATAGTAGTTCGTCAAATGGCGCCGTTTCCGGGGAGCAACTAGGTAGCACATCCCTAGATTAGATTGTGTGGATGTTCCAACTATTCTTGTGAATATTTTTCTTGTACTTGTATATTCTTATTTTTCACTCATATCCCTTGCAAACTTACGTTAATCTTGTTTTGCGAGGATAGACCCCTACAACCAACAAGTCTTTCACAACGGAGAATACTATCAAGAGGAGGAGCAAGGAAATTCTTATTATCAAGAACATGGCTATCCGATAAGTTATAACACTCCGAATTGGGATGATAGCCAATGCTTTGAAGTTGAAGATTCCTACCCTCTATACCCTCAACCTCCTCAACCCTCAAGTGAGCCCTCCAATTTAGAATCCATGATTGCTACACTTCTAGCAAGCAAAGAGAAGATCCTTGCCGACCAAGAGAAGGAGGATAGAGATAATTTTGAGTTCAAACAAATCCTTTTAGCTCAATAACATGACCTTCAAGAGATCGAAGCTCGATTGGATGAATTCAGAGAGAGGAGGGCTCACTACGAAATATTTAACGCTATATTTGGGCGAAGAACAATTGAAAATGAAAACTTGGATGAGGAAGAGGAGGTATCCGAAGAAGAAGACCTTGAATCTAATACCTCAAAACAAGAACGGGATGAAGAATCGGAGGATGAATTTGGAGAGCCGCCACCGAAGCTTTTTACGACTCATGGGATGAGATGGAACGCGAAAGAGCATCTCAAGGTTGTTCAAATGAGGTTACACAAGAACCCACCATTCCATCAATGCCTCGGCTCTCCGATGAGGAATTCTTCAATGACGATGCCTCTTACATAGAGGAAATACCTTTTGTTGATGAAGAAGACTTCCTCCTTGCCGGTGTAGAAGAGCCTAAATGTGAATCCTAATTTCTTGATGAGGATAAGATAGAGGAAGAGCTTAAGGTGCAAAAAGGACTTCAAGGGTATGAAGACTTTGTTGAGGTATACATGGTGCAAACCAAAGAACCTCCTCGCGCGCAAGAAGACACAAGTCTAGAAAGGGATATTGAGGAGTGGTCACCCAAGGAAATAATTGAAAAACTTAAAGAAGGTGTGCCCATCAAGCTTGAGACTAGTTATGAAGACCCTTTCTTCACTACGACGTCTCGAGACAAGTTTTGGAGCTTCTTGCCCTATTTTGAAAGATCATTTGGAAAAAGCTCACATGACCCCTTATTTCTTAAGGGATCTTCATATTTGAAGGGGTCATGCTCCCAAAGAAAAGTCCATTGTAGACTTGATGGGAGAAAATTCAAATGGGGTTTAAAGGTGGATTGACACGACCAAATCCAAGGCCCCATGAGAAGGGATCCTAGCAAAGGACTTCTCAACGAGTGATTCTATGTGGCGTTTTGCTACGTCTTTGCCAAGACGGGAAAAATTAGGCCCGGTTTGTAAGTTGTTCATTCTTTTAAAATGTTTGGCATGTTTTTGAGTGGTTTAGGCTCTAAATATTGTATGTAAAATGTGTGATTAGTGGGTCAAATTTTAAGTGTGGAGTGAATTCTACTCACTCCATTTCCACTTCACATCGCCAAGCCCCTCCATCTCACCCTTGATTTATCTATGAATAATGATATTGCCCTTAGTGCTCATGTGCTTTATTGGAGTTTACTAGAGTGAAACTATTTTGTTATACCATGTTATGACTCTAGTTTTACATTTTTCTTGCCACTTAAGACGCCTTGTGCACATGATGGAGGATGTAGATTACTTTCCTTGTTTGAATTCTATGTAACTAATGTCATGATGTTATCATGTGACTTGTGATGCTCTCTTGCTCAAACTTGCGTTTTGCATAACCTTCTATGTCACTTGTTGCTTTTAACCTCTCATGTGTTCTTGTCATCAAGGAAGTTATTTGCATCATGTACGATCAAGTTTAGCACAATGGCGTCTTTTCTATTGGTGGGGCACATCTACAAACGAGGAGAGTTCCTATGCGCCTTATTCTCATTCTCTTTATTGTTTGCGCTTATGGACTAAGCTACATTTTAAGTGTGGGTGGGGTAGTCGCATAGTTCACTAATTTCATGTCATGCCGATTATTTTAGAATGGACGCTTGCATTCATGTATTCTATCCCTAACATGAGAGTGTTTTTAACGACATAGGCTTGTGACTATCAACTCTAAATCCTATCACATCTAGCCTACTTATTGGATCTTGAACTTAGAACCGACCTAGTTCTTTGAATGTGCATTCTTGTGAATTAATATCATTGCTATCTCTTGTCTATCTATTTTTTTAAGTGTTTCCATGGAAAGACCTTGGATTAAGTTTTAACAAGCACTTTTAAAACTTTCACGAAAAACTTAGACCTTTTGAATGCTTCTTGGTGACTTGAGTTTTCCAACATAGTGCCTTGCTTGTGATTGCTTCCTGCACATTCCATACATTCCTTGAACATATTGTCAAGTTTTAAGTGTGGAGTCAAAAGTGGGCGAAAAATAGGCCCCAAAAAAATGCTTCATTTTCATGGTCAAGAGAGGGCAAAGCCCCGACCAAAAACTTTCTCAAAGGCCTTGAGGAGTTTTTCTCATAAACATACAAATGCCGGGGGTTAGGAAGAAAAGTTCCCCCTCGAAAGCATTTGTAAGCCAAAGGCCATTTGAAAAAAAAATTAGGAGCACTTAAAACTTGACTTTATGTTCTTCCATCATTCTACATTTGCATGGGTTCATCATTCGTAATGTGTTCTTGTTAGACTAACTCTTGGACGACCCTTCTGCTTGCACGGGAGCTCTCAATTGGTCTATACCCGTTTTCTAAGAACTCATAAGTGTCGAACTCCTCTTCCTTTATGGATTAAGGCTTAAACGCCTAGGACTTGGGAATAAGTTCCATGTCGCAAACCCAAGGACTAGCCCTAGCTAGCACCGGTGAGCGATTGACACTTCTTTTCTGCTAACTAAACTATAACTCTGTTGTATTGCCTTGAAAATGAGTAGATCATTGGGTTAGACATGTGATAGCTCTAGTATTGATGATCTTGAATACACGACCTCATGGGTACTTAAATGGTTCAAAAGTTCTTTTGATGATAATGTGACGGTAGTCCTAGCTTGGGGTGCGGGATTGGTTTTGAGAAATCCTCGCCTCGGTTGAGCACTCTTAAATGCATTCTCATGGATAGGTGCATTTGGGATTTGTGAGTATTCCCTTTTTCTGAAAACTCTCACGAGACTACAACTCATCAACTAGGGTAGCCTAGGGGTTTAAATGCTTAATGCATATGCTAAATGCATTTGTAACGCCTACGACAGGTTGTAAATACTTTAACTTATTTTTCAATAACATGTTTAGTAATAATGATCGAGACCTTGTGAGAGCTAGTGAGGCAAATAGACGAAAAACATAGCACCACTAGCATTTCGCCATTTGCATGACCTTGACATATTTCATACTTTGTTCGGGACGAATAAAGCTTAAGTGTAGAGTGTTGATGAGTCGAGTTTTCGACTCATTAATGGCCATTTTCACTATAGCTTTGGTTCGTTTCCGACGATATTTTGAGGTCATTTGACCTCTATCTCTACGTTTCAGGTAGAAAACAATTCTCCCATAAGGCCAAAGCCTAAATACGAAAAATCGGGGAAAACCTGAAGATTTAGAGCAAAATAGGGCAGATTGACCTTTGCGGCTTATTTTTCATGCCTAGATCGCATACGGTGTCCAAATTGGTTGATCTATAGCTTGTTGGAAAGCTCACTCAAAGGGCTACAACTTTTTAGTTTAAACCAAGACCAAGTTCGGAAATTAAGACCACGAAAAAGCCTAGGGAGGTGTCAACCGGTCGGTTGACTAAGTTCTCTGAAGAGACTGAACTTGCCCTGCACCAGCCGACCGGCTGGACCTGTTACAATAGAAATTTTCACCCGAGCCTATAAATAGAAAGAGGGCTTTTGACCTAAGGTGTCGAGGTTTTTGGGAGAAGAAGATTGGAAAGAGGCTCAACCAAGGTTATCAATCAAAGATCCAACTAAGGAGAAGAAGAGAAGGCTAAAGGGAGATTCTTGGACTAACCATCCTACTTCCTCTACATCTTTTTCATTCTACTTGTTGTGTGCTACCCTACTCACATCATGTTGTCTTACATGATGTGTGAGAGTGATCTTGTGTTTTGAGGGAGTTGTAACCCTCCTTGGTACTCTATGATCATGTATATACATTTAATTCAACAATCTATGGTGTTAAATTCATATTCACTATGCTCTTCATTTATGACATGCTACTAAGTGTTTGATGAAATGCCTAAGTGACATATTGATCCTAAAACTCGACCTAAGTATCGAATGACCTTAGGAAAGGTTTGGATGTTGTGAATATGATCTTTTCTATGCATAGGAAGTGAACTAGTCCCCTAAGCATATATCACTTATTACCTTAGGAAGACATTTCAAGGATAATAGTGTTATAGAGTGAACTAACATTCTCGATTGAGTGAGGTTCTAGCTAAGAGATCTTGACTAAGAATAGATTCACATGGAAATTGGTCTACCTTAGTCGAAGCTAGGTTCTAAACTATTTTACATCTTGATTTGCATAACTCTAATATACATGATCAATGGGAAATTGCCAGGGAGGGGAGTAACCCCTCGAAACGCCCTCTTATCTATCTTATATCCTTAATTACTCACCACACAGGAGAGTCACTTGTTCACCACTAGATTTATGACTTCTCACCTTCTCGCCACCAATCTTCATGGTCAACTTTCCACTTACTACATTGATTTTGAAACAGGCGGTGGCCAAAAAGGGACGCCCAAGAATCAATGAAGAATTACAACTATTCCCCATATCCATTACCACAAAATCACAAGGTATATATAATTTCTCAACTTTAAGTGGCACATTTTCAACTATTCCCAAAGGGCGTCTTGTTCTGTCGTCCGCGAGTTGTAGTGTCATTTTAGTGGATTTTATTCCTCCCAATCCGAGCTTGTAATAGGTGGCTAGTGGCATAACACTTACACTAGCACCAATGTTGGCTAGCGAGTTTGTGAAATTCATAGCACCAATTGAGCAAGGAATAGTGAATTTATCCAGATCCTTTACCTTTTGTGGAATATTCATCGAGAAGAGGGCACTAAATTCATGGTTGAGAGGGTGAGTATCGTCTTCCTCAATGGTCCTTTTGTTGGACAATATCTTCTTCAAGAATTTGTTGTAGAGCGGGGCTTTCTTTATGAGCTCACAAAATGGTAAGTGAACATATAGCCTTTTTAGCATTGTCACAAAGGTCCCAAACTCTTTGTCAAACTTTGTTGGCTGTGCAAGTCTTTGAGGGAATGGAATAGGTGGAGAGTAAGGCTTCAATTCCTCTTTTCCCTTCTTCATTCTTTTTTCTTTGTCGGTTGAAGGGATGTGAGTCACATCTTCTATTTCCTCGCCTTCGGCTCTAGCTTGGGTGGTGGTCTTCGGAGGCAATTGAGTAGTTTCCTTTTGTCCAATTTCTCCTAGGTGTCTCCCACTTCTAAGAGTCACCGCTTCACAATATTCTTTGTAGTGTGTCCTTGGAAATGAGTTTTCATCAAGCTCTTCGATTCCATCTTCATCTATTTCTAGTAACTCTTCCTCCACCACCTCCGAATTTTCAATCATATAGATGCCATTGCAATACTCTTTCGAGTTTGGATTGGTTTGAGCCGGTAGCTTCCTTTGTGCCCTTGAAGAGGAAGAGGCTTGTTGAGCTAGTTGAGTTTCAAGAATCTTTGTGTGTGTTTCCATCCTCTCAAATTGAGTTTGCACGCTTTGTTATTGGGCTTGAAAATTTTGATGTTGAGCTAGAAGAGCTTGCTTGATCTCCGAATTGTTTTTATCATTCTTCTCTTGGTTCGCAATGAGTAAAGCAAGTATGGAATCGAGATTGGAGGACTCATTTGACGGTTGAGGAGGTTGAGGGGCTTGAGGGTATTTATTCCTTTGAAGTAGAGATGGCCCTTGACCTTGGTATTGATTTCTTTGCTGGTGAGGTTTGGCATTTTGAAGAGGTTTTGGACCAAAGCCGGAAGGAATTGGGTTACAAGTCTTATAGGATGAGTTGGGATGGTTCTTCCAAGCGGGGTAGGTGAGGTTAGAGTTTCGGTTGAAGGAAGTCCCGACTTCATAGTTCCTTTCTTGATTTCCTACCACAAAATTAGCTTCTTCATATCCAAATCCACTTTTATTTTGTTGAACCAAAGGACAAGAATCAGTGTCATGTTGGTTCACCTCGCAAATGTCACACCCTCGGGTCACCAAGCGGTAATTTGCCAGGAGTAGCAATCTATCAACCTTTTTCCGAAAGGCTTCCCAACATCTTAGTCAAAGAATCGTATTCTCTTGCACTTATAGCTTTCACTTAACGTCTTCCTCCTCAGCTCCTCGGATTTCCTCTTTCACTTGCCCACATAAAGTAGTTCATTGTGATCTTTTCAATTATTTCATATCCGTCCGGAGGTTCAAGTTCCATTATGGCTCTTCCCGCGGCAGTATCAAGGGCAAGCCGCGAGGGGCCATAAATTCTATTGTAGAAGGTATGAAACAAGAGACATGGATCTAAATTATGGTGCGGGGCAACGTCTTTGGTACTCCTTGTATCTCTCCCAAGCTTCATAGAGTGTCTCTCCATCCATTTGCCTGAAATTCATAATTTGAGTTCTTATGTAAGCCGTCTTGGATAGAAGAAAATACTTGTTAATGAATGTCGTTGCAAGTTCCTCCCAAGTAGTGTAACTTGCCGGTGTTTGACTTCTAAACCAATCTTTAGCTTTCCCGTTAAGTGAGAAAGGGAATAGCCTCAAGTGTATAGCATCCTTCGTAGCTCCATTTATCCTAAAAGTATCGCAAATCTCAAGGAATGGGGTCAAACGAGAATTCGGGTCCTCATTGTCTCTTCCCGAGAATTGGTTTGATTGAATCATTTGGATTGTGGAGGTCTTCAAGTCAAAATCATGGTTGTCCACCGCGGGAAGGAGAATAGGAGAGCTGTATCATTAGGCATTGGGAGCTACATTGTCCTTAAGAAGTCTTTGTGCATGAGGAACTTGAGGTATTGGTTGAATAGGGGCTTGGGGAAGTTGAGGAGGAGGAGGTATTGGTTGAACTTGAGGAACTTGAGGTATTGGTTGAATAGGGGCTTGGGGAAGTTGAGGCGGTCTTTCGGCCATGGTTTGAGTAGTAGTTTCTTGAGTGTTCGCTGTTGATCCTTTACTTTTGGTTGCCTTGCTCCTTGTAAAATGAGGGTCAAACTCGTGGATAGTTGGATTAAGGTCATTATCAACAATCTCGTTTGATTTCTTTGATTTTGGTGGCATCAAACAATGGCACCTACGATATAAACGCAAACAACCAAGTGAGGGTAGTGGAATAAACTCAAGAACCAATGTTATTAAGAGCAAACAACAAAAGAAAAACATGGAATAGTCGAAGTACTAAATGATTTGTCCTAGGGACAATCTGGCAATTGCTTCCGGCATCGGCGCCCTTTTGACGTTGTAGGTTTTCTTATGCAAATAAATGAAATAAAACTCTTGTCAAAAGAATTTATAATTGGAAGTCCAAGTCGAACTCATGGGAGCAATTGGATTGTACGCTAAGAGTTATCAAATTTTCCACTTGGCTATTCCTCAAGCCTTAGACCATCAAAGGTGGAGTCTCACTCTTTCAAGATATTAACTCACTTTAACTAACCACTTAGTTCGTTACATTCATTACAAACCAAATCCAACGAATTAAACATTTAATCCTAGTCAAGCATCCATATCCTAGGGTTCACCTTCATGATTAAGATATGAATCATTTTCTCCATACTAAAACTATTCCCTAGCTCTTTCAAGTCATAGCTTCAAGTTTTAGTCTAAGTTGTCACTTAATCGTTTTTATCAAACATCTAAATTGCATATTATATCATAGCACAAGAGAAAATGAAATCAACAATCATCCACATGAATTTCAATGTATATATAATGATCATAGAGTGCCAAGGAGGGTTCTAAACCCTCAAAACTTAAAGGACTACTCACTACCCATTGTTATCAAACAAAGACAAGTTTGATAAATGGAAACAATGAGTAGAAGATGAATACCAGAAGGAAGGAGGTGATCATCTCTCCTTTTAGTCTTCAATCTCCACTTCTATCCTCCCTTGTGTAGATGATCCTCCTTGGCCTTTTTCTCCACTTGTTTCTCTCCAAAAAGCTCGTCGCTAGGTTAAAACTCTCATTTAATTTATAGTCTCGGTCTAGAAATCTAGTTCGGGGCGGCTATCCTGGCGGATATCTGTTTGGTCAAAATGCTTCCCAAGCGGGTAGCTTGATCCGAGGAGCTTTGCTGCATTTGGCCTACTCGGGTGAGTTTGCTTTGAGTCATTATGGCACCCGGTCGTATAGCTATACAATTCTGCTCATCTTGTCTCAAACCTTCAGCATTTTGCGCAATCTTCATCTTGAGGTCTTGATAATGGTAGATAATCATTTTATTCCTGAAAAGTGCAAGGTAAGGGTCAACTGACATCAAAATATGTCGAAACAAATCAAAGTCTTGATAAAATAAGGCAAAGAATAAGTCAAAATTTTGACTTATAAGAAAATGAATGTTTAGGTCTTGAAAAAGAGACGAACACAGACAAACGTTATGAAGATAGTAATTTGGGCTCAAAGGTTAGAGTGACATATAAATGAGTATGAGAGAGCTGTTAAGAGGGTAGAAACATGGTCGATTACGAAAGCTTATGCTTCTAACAAGAGTAGAGAGGACGAAATAGCTAGTGTTGTTCTAAGTTTCGAGAGGAACGATTTAGGTTTTGATGTTTGTAGGGAAAACGAATGTTAAGGTCTTAAAAGAGGGAGACAAACGTTAAGAAGACAGTAACTTAGGCTCAAAGGTTAGAGTGTTATATGAATGAGTACGAGAGAGCTATCAAGAAGGTAGAAACATAGTAGGTTACGAAAGATTATGCTTCTTACAAAAGTAGAGAGGAAGAAAGAGCTGGAGAGGAAAAAAGAACTCAGGCATTAGAAGTCAGATTCGATTCCTTAGTGATTAAGGTTTAAGGGTTAAGTTAAAGATTATTGACTAAACTTGAAACATTTGAAAATAAGTACTTAGAGAAATGAAGTTTAGTGTTTTAATGTGATAGCTATGTGATAGCATTTTAATGTTTAGGCATTAGAATTCAGATTCGATTCCTTAGCGATTATGGTTTAAGGGTTAAGTTAAAGTTTATTGACCGAACTCTAAACATTTGAAAATAAGTACTTAGACAGATGATATTTACCAACTTAATGTGATAGCTTTGGAGACGAAGTAGAGTGAAGGAAAAGAGAGAGCTCCAGACATAAGAATACATATTCTATTCCTCAGCGATCAAGTTTCAAGGGTTAAGTTAAAGATTATTGACTAAACTCTAAACATTTGAAAATAAGTACTTAGATGAAGTTTAGCGTTTTAATGTGATAGATGTTAAGACAGAGTAGAGTGAAGGAAAAGAGAGAGCTCTAGGCATACGAATTCAGATTGGATTCCTTAGTGATTAAGGTTTAAGGGTTAAGCTAAAGTTTATTGCCTAAACTCTAAACATTTGAAAATAAGTACTTAAAGCGATGAAGTTTAGCGTCTTAATGTGATAGATGTTAAGACGGAGTAGAGTGAAGGAAAAGAGAGAACTTCAGGCATAAGAATACAGATTCGATTCCTCAGCAACTAAGGTTCAAGGGTTAAGTTAAAAATTATTGACTGAACTCTAAATATTTTAAAATAAGTACTTAGCCAGAAAGATGAAGTTCAGCGTTTTAAGGTGATAGATGTTAAGGAGTAGAGTGAAGGAAAAGAGAGAGGTTTTGGCATTAGAATTCACATACGTTTCCTTAGCGATTAAGGTTTAAGGGTTAAGTTAAAGATTATTAACTGAACTCCAAACATTTGAAAATAAGTACTTAAAGAGATGAAGTTTAGAGTTTCAATGTGATAGCTGTGGATACGAGGTAGAGTAAAGGAAAAGAAATAGCTTCGGTCATTAAAATTCAGATTCAATTCCTTGGCGATGAAGGTTTAAGGGTTAAGTTAAAAGATCATTGATTGGACTCTAAACATTTGAAAATAATTACTTAGAGAGATGAAGTTTGACGTCTTAATGTGATAGCTGTGGAGACGAAGTAGAGTGAAGGAATAAAGAGATGTTCTTAAGAGTTTCGCTAAAGATTATTGTCTGAACTCTAAACATTTGAGAATAAGTATTAGAGATATGAAATTTGGCGTCTTAATGTGATAGATGCTACGACGGAGTAGAGTGCTGGAAAAGAGAGGTTCAGGCATTAGAATTCAGATTCGATTCCTTGGGGATTAAAGTATAAGGGTTAAATTAAATATTATTGAATGAAATCTAAACATTCTAAAATCAGGACAAAGAGAGATGAAGTTTGGCGTCTTAATGTGAAAGCTTTGGAGAGGAAGTAGAGTGAAGGACAAGAGAGAACTTAAAGAATTAGAATTCAGATTCGATTCCTTAGCGATTAAGGTTTACAGGTTAAGTTATAGATTATTGACTAAGCTCGAAACATTTGAAAACAAGTACTTAGAAAGATGAAGTTTAGCGATTTAATGTGATAGATGTTATGACAGAGTAGAGTGAAGGAAAAGAGAGAGGTTTAGGCATTTGAATTCATAGGAAAAGAGAGAGGTTCATGCATAAGACTTTAGACTCGATTACTTAGCGATTAAGATTCAAGGGTTACAGAGTAAAATAAACATTATTGTCTAAACTCTAAACATTTGAAATTTTTACTTACAGAGAAGAAGTTTAACGTTTTAATGTGATAGTTGTAGAGACAGAGTAGAATGAAGGAAAAGAGAGAGGTTCTGGCATAAGAATTCTGATTCGGTTCCTTGCGATTAAGGTTTAAGGGTAAAGTTAAATAATCTCGAAACCTTTGAAAATAAGTACTTAGAGTGATGAAGTTTAACGTTTAATTTGATAGATGTTAAGATGGAGTCGAGTGATGGAAAAGGGAGAACTTTAGACATAAGAATTCAGATTCGATTCCTTAGTGATTTAGGTTTAAGGGTTACGCTTAAGATTATTGTCTGAATTCTAAACATTTGAAAATAAATACTAAGAGAGATGAAGTCTACATTTTAATATTATATATGTGGACACAGAGTAGAGTGAAGGAAAAGAGAGAGGTTCAGGCATAAGACATCTGATTCGAGTACTTAGAGATTAAGGTTTAAAAAGTTAAGTTAAAAATTATTGTCTGAGAGGAGCGCTCAAATGAGGCAGTGAGGCACGATCTGAGCCACACATCTAAACCCCCCCCCCCCCCCCCCCCCGTGCTTTGTGGGCGCGCCACATGTCTCACTACCAAAAAGTAAAAAGCAAACAGCAACACACTATTCCCGGCCACATCAGCACAATGAGTGGCTCACAATGTGTCTCACTGCCTCATTCTACCAATCCTGCCTCAAAGGAGAGCTCCCATATTGTCTGAACTCTAAACATTTGAAAATAAGTATTTAGAGAGATGAATTTTAGTGTATTAATGTGATAGATGTGGAGCCGAAGTAGAATAAACAAAAAAAGAGAGAGCTTCAATGATAAACATTCGGATTTCATTCCATAGCGATTAAGGTTTAAGGGTTATCTTAAAGATTATTGTCTGAACTCTAAACATTTGAAAATAAGAATATAGAGAGATGAAGTTTAGCGTTTTGGTGTAAGAGAAGTACAAACGGAGTAGAGTAAATGAATACATATCCCTAGCGGTATTTGAATTCAAATTCGATTCCTGGGCGATTAAGGGTTAAGCTAAAGATTATTGTCTGAACTATGAAAACTTGAGAATAAGTACTTAGAGAGATGAAATTTAGCATCTTAATGTGATAAATGTTAATACGGAGTAAAGTGTAGGAAAAGAGAGAGCTTGAGGCATAAGAATTCAGATAATTCAATTCCTTAGCGGTTAAGGTTAGCGGTTCAGCTAAAGATTATTGTCTGAACTCTAAGCATTTGAAAATAAGTACTTAGCGAGATGAAGTTTGGCGTCTTTATGTTATAGCTGTGGAGAAAGCGTAGTGTAGGAAACGAGAAGTTTAGGCATTAGCATTCAGATTGGATTCCTTGGCGATTATGGTTTAAGGGTTTAATTTTAAGATTATTGATTGAACTGTGTAAACATTTGAAAATTAGTACTCAGAGAGATCAAGTTTAACGTTTTAATGTGATAGCTATGGAGATGAAGTATAGCGAAGGAAAAGAGAGTTTCAGACATTAGAATTCAGATTCGTTTTCTTAGCGATTAAGGTTTAAGGGTTAAGTTAAAGATTATTGACTGAACTCCAAACATTTGAAAATAATTACTTAGAGAGACGAAGTTTGGCGTCTTAATGTAATAGATGTTAAGACGGAGTACATTGAAGGAAAAGAGATAGGTTAAGGTATTAGAATTCAGATTCGATTCCTTAACGATTAAGGTTTAATGGTTAAGATAAATATTATTTACAGAACTTTGAACACTTGAAAATAAGTACTTAGCGAGATGAAGTTTGGCGTCTTTATGTGATAGCTGTTGAGACGGAGTGGAGTGAAGGAAACAATCTTTAGCTTAAAGTTTAATGGTTAAGTTAAAGATTATTGACTGAACTCTAAACATTTGAAAATAAGTAACAAGACAGATGAAGCTTAGCATCTTTATGTGATAGCTGGGGATATGGAATAGAGTGAAGGAAAAGAGAGAGGTTCAGGCATAAGAATTCAGGTTCGATTCCTTAGCGTTATAGATAGAGGTATGGTCTTAATGTGATTTTAAATGAGGTGATAATCATAATCTTTCTAAGTACTTAATCGTTAAGGAATCGAATCTGACTTCCTATGCCTCAAGATCTCTCTTTTCCTTCACTTTACTCTGTCTTAACATCTATCATATTAAAACAATCTGAATTCTTATGTCTGAAGTTCTCTCTTTTCCTTCACTCTACTCCGTCTCCAAAGCCATAACATCACAAAGTCATCTCCCTAGGTACTTATTTTCAAATGTTTAGAGTTCAGTCAATATTCTTTAGCTTAACCCTTAATATTTAATCGCTAAGGAATCGAATATGATTTCTAATGCCTCTCTTTTCTTTCACTCTACTCCGTCTCCACCGCTTTCACATTAAGATGCATAAATTTATCTATCTAAGTACTTATTTTCAAATGTTTAGAGTTCAGTCAATAATCTTTAGCTTAACCCTTAAACCTTAATCCCTAAGGAATTGAATCTGAATTGTAATGCCTGAACCTCTCTCTTTTCCTTCACTCTACTCGGTATTAGCATCTATCACATTAAGACGCTAAATTATATCTCTCTAAGTTTATATTTTCAAAAGTTCGGAGTTCAAACAATAATCATTACCCTAACCCTTAAACCTTAATCGCTAATGAATCGCAGTCAATAATCTTTAACTTAACCCTTTAAACCTTAATTGATAAGGAATCAAATTTGAATTCTTGTGCCTGAAGTTCTCTCATTTCGTTTGCTCTACTCCATCTCCACAGCTTCACATTGAGACGCCAAATTTCATCTCTCTAAGTACTTATTTTCAAATGTATATAGTTCAGTAAATACTCTTTTACTTAACCCTTAAACCTTAATCGCTAAGGAATCGAATCGGAATTCTTATGCCGGAAGTTATCTCTATTCCAACACTCTACGCTATCTACACAGCTATCACATTAAGACGCCAAACTTCATCACTCTAAGTACTTATTTTCAAATGTTTAGGGTTAAGACCATAATCTTTAACTTAACCCTTCAACCTTAGTCGCTAAGGAATCAAATCTGAATTCGTATGCCCGAAGTTCTCTCTCTTCCTTCACTCTACTTCGTCTCCACGACTATAACATTAAAACGCTAAACTTCATCTCTCTAAGTACTTATTTTCAAATGTTTAGAGTTCACGCAATAATCTTTAGCTTAACCCTTAAACTTTAAGCGATAAGTAATTGGATGTGATTTCTCATTCCCGAAGTTCTCTCTTTTGCTTCACTCTACTCCGCCTCCACCGCTATAACATTAAGATGCCAAACTCCATCTCTCTAAGTATTTATTTTCAAATGTTTAGTTTAGTAAATAATCTTTAGCGTAATCCTTAAACCTTAATCGCTGGAATCAAATCTGAATTCTAATGCCTGAAGCTCTCTCTTTTCCTTCACTCTACTCTGTATGAACATCTATCACATTAAGACGCTAATCTTCATGTCTCTAAGTTCTTATTTTCAAATGTTCAGAGTTCAAACAATAATCATTACCTTAACCCTTAAACCTTAATCGCTAAGGAATCACAGTCAATAATGTTTAACTTAACCCTTAAACTTTAATCGCTAAGGAATCAAATCTAAATTCTTATGACTGAAGTTCTCTCTTTTCCTCTAATATACTTTGTCTCCACAGCTATCACATTAAAACGCTAAACTTCATCTCTCTAAGTACTTATTTTCAAATGTTTTGAGTTCATGCAATAATCTTTAACTTAACCCTTAAACCTTAATCACTAAGGAATCGAATCTAAATTCTTATGCCTTAAGCGCTCTCTTTTCCTTCACTTTACTTCATCTCCACAACTATCACATAAAGACGCCAAACTTCATCTCTCTAAGTACTTATTTTCAAATGTTCACAGTTCAATCAATAATCTTTAACATAACCCTTAAACCTTAATCGCTAAGGAATCGAATCTTTAATCTTAGAGAGATGAAGTTAAGCGTATACTGTGAGAGATGTAAAGACGAAATATAGTGTGGGAAACCAAAGAAATTGAAGTTTAGAGCTCACATTCGATTCCTTAGCGATTAAGATTTAAGGGTTAAGTTGATGATTATTGACTGAACTATAAACACTTGAAAATAAGTACTTAGATTGAGAAAGTTTGGTGTCTTTAGCTGATAGCTGTGGAGACATAGTGGAGTGAAGGAAAAGAGAAAGGTTCGGACATTAGAATTCAGATTCGATTCCTTAGCAATTAAGATTTAAGGATTAAGTTAAAGATTATTAACTGAACTCCAAACATTTGAAAATAAGTACATAGAGAGATGAAGTTTGGCGTCATAATATGATAGCTGTGGAGACGGAATCTTAGTACTTAGAGAGGTGAAGTTTAGTGTTTTAATGTGATAGTTGTGGAGATGAAGTAGAATAAAGGAATAGAGAGAGCTTCGGGCATTAAATTTAAGACTCCATTTCTTAGCAATTAAGGTTTAAGGGTTCAGTTAAAGATTATTTTCTGAAATCTAAACATTTGAAAATAAGTACTTAGAAGGAGGAAGTTTTGTGTCTTAATGTGATAGCTGCGGAGACGCAGTAGAGTGAAGGAAACGAGAGATGTTCAGGCATTAGAATTCAGATTCGATTGCTTAGCAAATAAGTTTAAGGGTTAAGTTAAAGATTATTGTCTGAACTTTGAACATTTGAAAATAAGAACTTAGAGATATGAAATTTAGCGTCTTAATTTGATAGATGTTTATATGGAGTAAAGTGAAGGAAAGGAGGGAGGGAGATTTAAGCATTAGAATTCAGATTCGATTCCTTAGCAATTAAGGTTTAAGGGTTCAGTTAAAGACTATTGAGGGAACTCTAAACATTTGAAAATGAGTACTTAGAGAGATGAATTTTAGCGTCTTAATGTGATAGATGTTAATACGGAGTAGAGGGAAGAAAAAGAGAGAAGGGCATGCATTAGAATTCATATTCAATTTCTTAGCGATTAAGGTTTATTGGTTCAGTTAAAGATTATTGACTGAACTTGAAAATTTAGAAAATAAGTACTTAGAGAGATGAGGTTTAGCGTTTTAATGTGATTGATGTTAAGACGGAGGAGGGTGAATGAAAAGAGAGAGGCTTAGCGTCTAGGCATTATAATTCAGATTCGATTCCTTAGCGATTAAGGTTTAAAGGTTAAGTTAAATATTATTCACTGAACTCTAAACATTTGAAAATAAGTACTTATAGAGATTTAAGTTTTGAGTCTTAATGTAATAGCCATGGAGACAGCATAGAGTGCAGGAAAAGAGAGAACTTCCGATATAAGAATTCAGATTAGCCTTTTAATGTGATAGATGTTAAGACTGAGTAGAGTGGAGGAAAAGAGAGCGCTTCAAGCATTAGAAATCAGATTCAATTCCATAGCGGCAAGGTTTAAGGGTCAAGCTAAAGATTATTGTCTGAACACTAAACATTTAAAAATAATTAAGTACTTAGAGAGATGAAGTTTGGCGTCATAATGTGACAGGTGTGGAGCAGACAGTATAGAGTGCAGGAAAAGAGAGAACTTTCGGCTTAAGAATTGAGGATCGATTCCTTAGCGATTAAGGTTTAAGGGTTAAGTTAAAGATTGTTGACTGAACTCTAACCATTTGAAAATAAATACTTTAAGTGATGAAGTTTGGTGTCTTAATGTGATAGATGTGGAGACAGCGCAGTGTGAAGGAAAAGAGAGAGCTTTAGGCATTAGAATTCAGATTCGATTCCTTAGCGGGTTTAAGGGTTAAGTTAAAGATTAATGCCTGAACTCCAAACATTACAGAATACGTACTTAGAGAGATGAAGTTTGGCGTCTTAATGTTATAGCTGTGGAGACGGAGTAGAGTGAAGGAAAAGAGTGAAATTCAAATATAAGAATTCAGATTAGCGTGTCAGTGTGATATATGTTCAGACGGAGTACAGTGAAGGAAAAGAGAGAGGTTCGTCTCTACGTTTGTTACTCTAACCTCAAACGCTAATCCGAATTCTTATACCTCAATCTTTCTATGATTCCTTAGCGATTAAGGGTTAAGAATTAATTGAGAGATTTTGGAGTGGACTTTAAAGTTTGAAAATAAATACTTAGAGAGATGAAGTTTAGCATTTTAATGTGATTGTTGTGGAGACGAAGTAGGGTATAGGAAAAGAAACATGTTAAGTACTTCTTTTCAAATGTTTGGAATTCAATCAATAATCTTTAACTTAACCCTTAAGAGTCCGGATCTGGTGCAAATCCCAGATCCTGTGCAAAATACAAACTCATCTTATCCCTTCATTTTGTTAATCCAAAGGCTGAATCTAATTGAATTAAATTAATTAATAACTGAACATAATTCGTGTATCTCTTCTTAAGAAGGGTAAAATCGATGAACAAAATAAAAAAATTAGAAAAACAGCCCGACAAATTAGGAAACAAAGTCACGATTCATTCCGACGAATTAGGAAACCAAGTCGCAAATTAGGAAACCCTAAAATCTCGAAGACCAAGTTGCGATTCATTCAAAAATCACCCTAAAATCACCATCTAGTGAATAATTCATCAAAGTTATACATAATTCGTCGTCCCAGACATGACGAACTATAAAATGGGATGACGAATTATACAATGAAACAACCGAATTCTTGACGAATGTTAGTTTACTTTTGACAAATTATAGCATAATTCGTCGAAATTGCATGACCCCTGAGGAATTGTAGTGCAAACTCGACGAATTATGCTATAATTCGTCAACAGTGGACTATAATTTGTCAATGTTTTCCCCTACAGCTATATTTGACCGAAATGTTATTGTGAGACAACCCAGCTTCATGCGCCTTCATCTCGGACGACGAATCGAGGGAAACGCAGCAACCATATTTATCCCGAGAAGAATCCATCGATCAAAGGGAATAATGTGTTTTCTGTCAAAAAGCTTTCTCGAAGCAACAGTCTTCGCCGTCCATGGATGAGCGTCGGCGTCGTCTTCATCGTCCAAGGATGTGCGTCGGCGTCGTCGTCCATGGTGTCGTCATCGTCCAGAGATCTGAATTTTTTAATCGAGAGGAGGAGAGAGAAAGTAAGGAGACAGAGAGAGAGTAATGATGTTGTATTCCATATTTACCCCTAATCTAATATCAATTTGAATTTGAATTTATTTATTTTCACTTAATCTCATCCATCGAAATTACAAAATCAAGTGATGTGATTATTTTGTATTTTTTACAAGAATATGGGTTTTGCACCTGATCCTAATCCTAACCCTTAAACCATAATCGTTAAAGAATCGAATCTGAATTCTTATGCCGGAAGCTATCTCTTTTCCTGCACTATATGCTGTCTCCACAGCTATCACATTAAGATGCCAAACTTCATCTCTCAAAGTACTTATTTTCAAATGTTTAGAGTTCAGTCAATAATCTTTAACTTAACCCTTAAACCTTAATCGTTAACGAATCGAGTCCAAATTCTAATGCCTAAAGTTCTTTCTTTTCCTTTACTCTACTCTGTCTCCAAGGCTATCATATTAAGATGCCAAACTTCATCTTTCTAAGTACTTATATTCAAATGTTTAGAGTTCAGGCGATAATCTTTAGCTTAATCCTTAAACCTTAACCGCCAAGGAAATTAAATATAAATTCTTATATGCCTCAAGCTCTCTTTTCCTTCACTCAACTCCGTCTTAACATCTATCACATTCAAACGCTAATCTGAATTCTTATGCTTGAAGTTCTCCCTTTTCCTTTACTATACTCTGTCTCCACAGCTATAACATTAAGACGCTAAACTTCAACTCTCTAAGTACTTATTTTCAAATGTTTCGAGCTTAGTAAATAATCTAATGCGTGAACATCTCTCTTTTCCTTCACTGTACTTCGTCTCCACAGATATCACATTAAAAAGCTAAATTTAATCTCTCTAAGTAGTTATTTTCAAATGTTTAGAGTTCAGGCAATAATCTTTAAGTTGCACTACTACAAAAGGTACCTTATGCAACGGTTCTGAGTACCCTTATGCAACGGTTCTGAATCCGTTGCATAAGCTACCGTTGCATAAGGTCATGACCTTATGCAACGGTTCAAGGAAAACCGTTGCATAAGAGCATGACATTATGCAACGGTTTTGAGCATAGAACCGTTGCATAATGTCATGACCTTATGCAACGGTTTTGAGCATAGAACCGTTGCATAAAGTACGAATTTTTTTTTGCAAATTTTGGCTATTTTATTGCTCAAATCCACTTGTAAAATTAAACACAAATTACAAACAAATGTAATTTCCTGTTACTCATTTTCCAAACATCAAAATACTTTCATTTCATTCAAAATACAACTATTCATTACATCATTCATACAACTTTACATAACAATCAAATGCATGGGGAATCACTGATATCACATAAAAAAATTAATCTCGAAGCCTTTACTAGCTCACATACAACAGGTATACCCATAACTAGAACCAAAGAAGTCGATACTTGCAGAGTGCAACGGCTTGTGCGACTCCGATACTTGCAGCAAAAACCAAAGAAGTCAATACTGAGGGAAACACCTTTTTTCCTTGAGCATCACCTGCATCAAGTTTTAAATTGTGTCTAAGTCAAACAAAATAATCTTCACAACACAGCCATTGGTATACCAAAATAGGAGTTGAGTAGATTAAAACTAGAATTTCATATCACAGTGCTCTAATGTGAATCGAACTGAGAAAGGAGCGATGAAAGATAAGTACCGCTGATGCAAATAAGGTCATCAATGCCCTTGGATTTGAACTCTTCAGCCTTCTCGATGAATCCAGGCACATGCTTCAGACTGCAAATCAAAACCATATCATCATCATCGTCTAAACTAGCTACTGAATCGAAATCAATTCATCATGTAAGAAACAGATCATGGACATAACTGTGTAAATAACAAGTCCAACAAATATTACAATCCAATATACTCATCACCATCTTCGTACAATTATGAACTAAAAAGTACTAAATAAACAATACACAGCAAACGAACCATTATATCTGGGTAGTAATGGACAATCACCGCATCACATCCCAACTTACGAGCTGCCAAAGCAACACTTTGAGCATGGTTCCCTGCAGAAGAACAGATGACTCCTTTTTTCAATTGCTCCATGAGATGATGAGAAGCTTTTGCATCATATTATATGCTCCTCATTACCAACAAATAAAACCAGAACATCCATACACCCATATATTCCTACACAGCACAACTCACAGATGATGAAACCTCAAAATTGAAAAATCCAATCACATGAACTAAATTACAACTCACAAAAATCCTAATACAAATCAGCAACATCCATATAAAATGAAGTTCAGCATTTTTACAAACAACCTTTACCCCAGATGTTCATCACAGCCACTTCCATCGTAGCTCCTGACCTTGTTGATTTCCGAATCAGCCGTGTCAAGCATGTCAATTGACGTTAAAGATTAAGAATAAATAAAATACAACAAATGGATATGGCATATATGATAATGGTAAGCGGAAACAGATTCAAAACATTAGCAGAAATTTAAACAGCAGTGATTCAAACAACTTGCCTTACCAAATCGGTTCACGTCCGTCGCACCATTCACAAACAAAGAAATCGACGTTTGGATTATCGGATCTGTGTTTCACAGATCTCGATTTCGTCGGAGAGAGGGAGGGCATCAGATCTGGATTTCGTCGGAGAAAGACTGCAGCGAGCATGTGGGCAACGATGACGACGAAGGCTGGCGATGAGAGTGAAGAGCGGATGAGAGCGAAGTATCTCAAAACTCCAAACCGATGAGAGTGAAGCGCGGATGAGAGCGATGAGAGTGAAGCGCGGAGGCTGGCGAAGAAACACTGTGTTTTAATTTTAGGTTTTAGTATATGCAACGGTTAACACAAAACCGTTGCTTAATGGTCAAGCTTATGCAACGGTTTGTGTAAAGAACCGTTGCATAAGGTAGACTTTATGCAACGGTTTTTATGAACCGTTGCATAAAGTCTACCTTATGCAACGGTTCTTTACACAAACCGTTGCATAAGCTATAACCGTTGCGTAATAAGAAATTTGAACCGTTGCATAAGCTCTTCTTTGTAGTAGTGTTGACCTTTAAACCTTTATCGTTAAGTAATCAGATCTGAATTCTAATGCCTGAAGTTCTCTCATTTGCTTCACTATACTCTGTCCTAACATCTATCATATAAAACACTAAACCTTATCTCTCTAAGTACTTATTTTCAAATGTTAAGAGTTTAGGCAATAATCTTTAACTTAACCCTTAAACCTTAATCGCAAAAGAATCAATTTGAATGCTTATGCTTGAAGCTCTCTCTCTCTCTCTCTCTTTTCCTGCACTCTACTTCGTCTCCACAACTATCACATTAAAATGCTTAACTTCATCTCTCTAAGTATTTATTTTTAAATGTTTGGAGATCAGTCAATAATCTTTAACTTAACCCTTAAACTTTAATCGCTAAGGAATCGAATCTAATTATAATGCCTGAACCTCTTCCTTTTCCTTACTCAACTCTGTTTCCACAGCTATCACATTAAGATGCCAAACTTGATCTCTGATGGACCCAAATTATACGAATCATAAACACCGTAAAACCCACCAAATTAGACTGTTGGTCTATTTAACTTTTGCTTGTTAGTCCCGATATATTTCTACAGGGTATTTTGGCGCTTAGAGAGAAAACACGCTAAGGAGAGGATTTTACGCTGAAAAGATGTTAAGAGTTATTCCCAGGTCAAGATCAGATGCTGACGGAAGAAATCTCAAGGATCCTGACATGGAATCACTCCAAACAAATCAAACCGAAGAGGAATTTGCATGGAAGACTCAACCGACCGGGTGGGAAAATGTCGCAGAAACCACCCGACCGGTTGAAGCAATTCCAGGCCCTCCGCCGAGCTGACCAAACACTCAATTCAAGTTGCTCGAGCAAACCATCTGATCTGACAATTCCGCCTCGACCAAAGTGTTTAAAATGGAAAATAAGGTAGAAGATGTCGGAAAACCAAGGAGAATGCTCGAGCAGATTGGCAGTTAGCTCAATTCCAAGGCAAAGGCCCGGCGCGCATAGGCACCAAGACCAAATGGCTCGACCAAACCACGGAATTTGGAAATTCTGGCTCGACCATTAGTCTTAGAATCACTTGGCCATTCCAAAGCAACTATCAAATGCAAGCATGGACCAAGGTGACCGGCCACCATGCTTGGAGGTGGCCAAGGGAGGAGCTCCTCCCTCCATGGTGACCTGCAACCGGCGGCTCCTCCTCCCTTGACCGGCGGCTTTGCTCCTCCCCCATGTGGCGGCTCCTCCTTGCTCCTCCTCCTCCTCCATTGGATCAAAGACACTTGCCCCTCATCTCCACCACCCATTTCTCCTCCCTTAGCCTATAAATACCATGCATCCCCTCCTCATTTGTATCATCCACATCTCATACAAAAATCACTTATCTCTCTAAGTTTGTAAGTTTGGCTTTGGAAATAAAAGATTGCTCCCTTGGCGCTTCAACGGTTGTAAGTATTTCAATATTTATTTTCCGTCTTTAATTTCCAATTCCTTAGTTATAATGCTTAGCGCGATAAATAGTAGCTAAACTAGTCGTTCGGTAAAAGGGGTGGACTTGTATTATAAAATGTTTTAGACTATTAACTTAGTGTCTCGTCTTTGTATTCAAAACTTATTCTATGTGCCATATATAAGATTAGAATTTCCAAGGTTGAGTGGACGCTTTGACGGGCAAAGCTCTTCCTTGGGATTCGTGAACATACTCGGGTAAGTGGACCATTTGTAACCGGACCAAGGGGACCAAATGGGCAAGCTTATCTGAGGAGTTCGATCTATCTAAAAAACCATTTGGAAACTGAACCAAAGGGACCAAATGGATGCACATAAAGCTAAGATACTTCGGAAGGAGGAATTAGTTGAAGTAGAATAAGTGCTCTACGACCTTAAAAGGCTAGACGATGTTGCAAGTCTTGAGCTAGGAATAGCCTCGATTCATGTTTGAATACTTAGATGATTCACTAAAGGTCAATGATAAACAGGATATAATACAAGGCCCCTGAAACCGAATGCTTTCTTTTAATTATAATAGTTATCAGTTACTTTCCAGTACTAAAACCAACCAACCAACCAATCAATCACTTAGCTGGTAGCTTTAAAACCAACCAACCAACCAACCAAAAACACGCTCCCCTGCTGTATGACTATTTAAAGAACAACTTATCCCCCTAATTCCTTTGGGTTCGACCCCTACTTACCACTTACTACCCAGTAGTGTAGTCGCGAGTAGCGGACATTATAAATTTATTTGCACGTTTTGCTCTGACGACGAGCATCTCTGTCAAATTGGCGCCGTTGCCGGGGAATTAGCCGTCGGATAGTTGTTCTTTCCTTTCCCTTCTCGTTTCTTCATCACGCTACACACTATGTATGCATGGACAACACGATATCTTCCTCAGTTTGGAGGGACCACCGGAGAAGACCCAGTAATACACTGCCAACATTTCCACCATATAAGCCGTCACATGAAACCTGAAAATGTAACGTTAGAAGAGTTTCAATTAAAATGTTTTGAACACTCTTTAACTGACTTTGCGACGGTATGGTATTACACATCAACTGCTAATTGTGCAAAATATTATGTGGACCTTCGCGCTAAATTCCTGAAAGAATTCTCCCCCCCGTCCTTACGACATGACACCCGAGAGAAGATCATCTGCCTTCAGCAATCCCGGGATGAGACTTTAGATGAATACTACACGTACTATGACACCATCGTCTCACGCTGCCCGCACCATGGATTCACCGAAGTATTCCTTCTTCAAAAATTCCTTTGTGGAATGAGGCAAGATGAGTTCTCAAGGATCAATGACGTAGTGGGAGGATCAGCCATGCACTTATCCCTGACTCAAATGTGGGATGTTATAGACGACTTGGCCGAAGCCACAAAAAGAAGGCAAATACCCCGACCTAATAGAGGAATACAGAGGATAGAGGCTAGCCCAGAAAGGAATGAAGGAGGCATTACAAAGGACGAGATGGACGAATCAGATGCAGAAAGCTCTGAAGAAGAGCCTACATTGGAAATCACACCTGAGCCATCAGAAGAATCAGATATGGAAAGCACCGGAAGCAACGAGGTTGGAGTCCAGAACACCACTGACGAACTGCCCAATTCATACCCGACTATCATTACCCGGGCAGCCGAGACTATCTACGACCAGTTCCTCACTGACAATCATAACGAGGCAGAACCAAGCCTTAAGATGCAAGCTTCCCGACTTTTCCCTTCGATCAATAGACAAATCGCCGAAAACTATGTGATCCATGAAGAGGCTGAAAAGAGGATGGGAAAAGGGCCTCTGCAGAATGACTCCTCAATGGAGCAGTGTTACACCGTAGCTGGACTAGACAGTCCCAAATACAAAAACTTCAAAGGGCTAGTAGTGAAAGATCCCTCACATCCTCCGGGGTATTGGAAAGAAAAGATCCCAAAACAAAGGAGTCCTGACCCAAGCACATCATCTCGCAAGAAATCGGGAAAAAGCAAGGCAAGAAGCAACACAGGAACGGTGGCAAAATATGACCTGAGCCACCCATGGGACCCAAACCAGTAATCCACAACGAGGTATCGTCGAGCCAACGACGTTAAACAAAGGCACTGGTCGGGAGGTAACCCGACACTATCTTACTTTCTGTCATTTAAATTCTGTCATTTAATTTTCTGTCTTAGTAATTCTCACATATATATATTAGCTTGCATGACTTTTGAACTAAGGCACGCCTTCGTTCAAAAGTGTGGGGTGAGAACCACCGTTGTATATAAATATCATGCTTGCTGTTTTCTTTTTTAGTAATAGTATCTTTTTGAGAATATGAACTTAAGAATGTGAAAAAGATAGACCGAAATTCATGCATTTACCTTGTGAAAATTCAACTGTCTAAAAACTTAGGACGTAACTTTTCATTTGTCCTTTGTGCTGAGATAAACTAGGGATGTGGAGTTGACATAAATCGCCCTAGAAAGGCTTGGGAAGCAATCGAAGGATCAGATCAAACTATATGGTTTTCGAAGTCAGTGGAGGCTGCACTTCGGGTTTCAATGAAGATTGAAGTCATCTCCGCCATGCAGTGTTTATGCAAAAAGAAAAGAAAAGGCGAGGACGGGAATCAGACCGTCCTCTCTCTAGTTAAAGTAGCCGAGAAAATAGATGAGCGACCCTCATCTTGACCCGCGCGAAACAACAACGATGAGAGGAGCGGGGAGGTATTTCCATAGGCTTGCGGGCGATGATTGGACCTCCCAAAAAGGCTTGAGAAAATGTACTAGCAAAGCCACAAAAAGGCGAAAAGCTCGAAGAAGCAATTCAAGAGGCCAAAGGCCCAACATTGTGAAGGTTTTAACCGAACAAAAAAGTGAAGTACTCAAAAAAGTCAAATCAAAGGCCAAAGGCCGATTCACTACAAAAGCAGTCCCTCGCCAAAAGAAAAATCAAAGTACGCAAACCAGTGAAACCCGAACCAAATCACGTGCTAGAGAAAGCTACAAGAAAACCATATAGTGCGAGACGATCCCGAAGTTGCAGTCCAGGAACCAAAAAAGGGCTATCTCCCGAGACATCCGGAACAATTTGCATCTCGGCACGGAGGTACAAGTATTAAGTTTCTTCTATTTATTTACACAGTTCAATTTGGTAATAAGTAAGTAATGCATGAATTAGGATAAATCGAGTCCCACAGTCTAATTTTCATATAATCCAAAACCAAACTTAGAGTGCCGCCCTTTAATAGCATTGTTCGGGACGAACAACTAAAAGTGTGGGGTGAATCTCTCTAAGTACTTATTCTCAAATGTTTAGAGTTCAGGTAATAGTCTTTAGATTAACCCTATAACTTTGATCGTTAAAGAATCGAATCTGAATTGTAATGCCTGAACCTTTCTCTTTTCCTTCACTCTACGTCGTATTAACATCTATCACATTAAGAAGCTAAACTTCATCTCTCTAAGTCCTTTTTTTCAAATGTTCAGAGTTCAGTCAATAATCTTTAACTTAATCCTTAAACCTTAATCGCTAAGGAATCGAATCTGAATTCTAATGACTAAAGTTCTCTCTTTTCCTTCGCCCTACTCCGTCTCCATAGCGATCACATCAAGACACCAAACTTCATCTCTATAAGTACTTATTTTCGAATGTTTTGAGTTCAGGCATTAATCTTTAACCTACCCCTTAACCTTAATTGCTATGGAATCCATTCTTAATTATAATGCGTGAACATCTCTCTTTTCCTTCACTCTACTCCATCTTTACATCTATCACATTAAGACGATAAACTTTATCTCCCTAAGTACTTATTTTAACATGTTTAGAGTTTAGTCAATAATTTTTAACTTAACCCTTGAACCTTAATCACTAAGGAATCGAATCTGAATTCTTATGCCAAATGTTCTCTCTTTTCTTGCGATGTCTCCAAACCTATCACATTAAGACTCGAAACATCATCTCTCTATGGAATCGCATCTAAATTCTATTGCCTGAAGCTCTCTTTTCCTTCACTCTACTCTGTATTAACATCTATCACATTAAAACGCTAAACTTCATCTCTCTTAGTACTAATTTTCAAATATTTAGAGCCCAATAAATAAGCTGCTTTAACTTAACCCCTAAATCTTAATTGCTAAGGAATCGAATCCGAATTCTTATGTCGGTAGTTCTCTCTTTTCCTGGACTATATGTTGTCTCCACAGCTATCACATTAAGCCCCCAAACTTCATCTCCCTAAGTATTTATTTTCAGATGTTTAATTAGAGTTCAGGCAATAATCTTTCGCTTGACCCTTAAACCCTAATCGCTAAGGAATCGAATCTGAATTCTAATGCCTTAACCTCTCTCTTTTCCTTCACTCTACCCCGTATTAACATCTATCACATTAAGACTCTAAACATTATCTCTCTAAGTTATTGTTTTCAAATGTTCAGAGTTCACTGAATAATCTTTAACTTAACGCTAAAACATAAATCGCTAAGGAATCGAATCTGAATTTTAATGCATAAACATCTCGCTTTTCTTTCAATCTACTTCGTCTCTATACAACTATCACATTAAAACGCTAAACTTCATCTCTCTAATTACTTATTGTCAAAGTTTCGAGTTCAGTCAATAATCTTTAACGTAACCCTTAAACCTTAATCGCTAAGGAATCGAATCTCAATTTTAATGCCTGAAGTTCTCTCTTTTTCTACACTCTACTCCTTCTCCAAAGCTATCACATGAAGACACTAAACTTCATCTCTCAAAGTCCTGATTTTCAAATGTTTAGAGTTCAGGCAATAATCTTTAGCTTAACCGTTAAACCTTAATCGCTAAGGAATAATCGAATCTGAATGAGAATGCCAGAACCTCTTTCTTTTCCTTCACTCTACTACTCCGTCTAAACATCTATCACATTAAAACACTGAACTTCATCTTTCTTAGTACGTATTTTCAAATGTTTAGAGTTCAGTAAATAATCTATAATTTAACCCTTAAATCTTAATCGCTAAGGAATCGAATCTGAATTTTTATGCCGGAAGTTCTCTCTTTTCGTGCACTCTATGATGTCTCCACAACTATCACATTAAGATGCCAAATTTCATCTCTCTAAGTAATTATTGTCATATGTTTAGAGTTCTGACAATAATCTTTAACTTAACCCTTAAACCTTATTCGCTAAGGAATCGAATCTGAATGCTTATGCCTAAAGCTCTCTCTTTTCCTTCACTCTACTCCGTCTCCACAGACTACAAGAGCTTATTATCAACGGCCGATTCCGTTGCTTTTACACTATTTCCGTAAGAAATGTCATTAAAGTTGACGGATTATTCGTTGGAAAGTTGATGTTATACGACTGTCGATTTAATCATATCCGTCGATTTTAACATCATTTACAACGGATATTTCTGTTAATTATATCAAATCAAAAGAGTGAAAAAATCAAGAAAATCGACGCTTTATCTGTTGATTTAAAGGTTATAGCAATTGAATGCATTTACTGTTAGACCCTTTGCATTATTTACGACAGATTTATTTCGTTTGACTTTAAAAGTTGTAGGAAAGAAATGTATTTACTATTATACCCTTTTCATTATTTCCGAAGGAATTATTGTATTATTTATGAGCGATATTCTGTTGATTATAAAATTTTAAATATTTTAAAAAATGCCCAAAACCAAGAAACTATTTGTTATTGGTTTCTATTGTTTGTCAATAATATTATTCTCAATGCAAATTTACATTATACCTCCTAATAAAAATAATTATCACCAACATTTCTTATCTTTAATCTGTCATTTTTATTATTACATTCGACTTAATGTCATCCTAAAAGCCATGGAATATCTGTAAATAATAAAGTTTTTTTTGATGATCAATTGAAGCAAAAAGTAACGATTTTAAGTATTCTGATTGGCTTATCCCTAAAAGTCGTTCTTATATAAGATTTTTGTCAAAATTTACATTATGACCACAACTATGTTGTTTCATTAAGTGTCACACGGCAGCTTTGTAAAGGGTTTAAAGTTTATATAAAAAAAACACACGGTTTATACCTAAAGTTCACCTAAGATATATTACAAAAGTTAGTTATATCAAATATATCAGATATTTTGATATATTTTATACAAAACCCTTAAAATTTTGATAAATTGAGACCTCAAATCTCATCATTAGATGATGATGCATATTTGAATCTGCATGTGAAACATGTCCAAAAAGTAAAGTCAAAAAAGATGGCTTTGACTTTGCATTAGATCCATCTTGGAAAATACACATGGGACACATGTATCACCAAAATGACTTGATGATGCATTTTGGAAGATGAAGATTAAGGTCTCAAATTCTTGAAAAAATAAGAGATTCTCATTTGAGCGCTCCTCTATGTGTAACTAAAACTATCTCTAACTAACATTATCTTTAATTGATGATCAAACACAGTAAACCCTAATTACTTAATATGCCTGCCCAACATCAAAAACCCCTGATAGGCCCTTGGGTCGTATCGACCTTATCCACTAATTTATTGTGTGCGATCTTTTAGGATCCGATTGTATTAGCAATAGCCAGTAGCCCAATATCGATTAATCCATGGATCTTAATTGCTTTCTTGATTAACATTATGACGACCTATATAACCAAATTATTAATCTCCATTATTAATCCTAAACTATATTTAGTGATTGCCATCTCCATTATTAATCGCAAGGATATATATGACTCGTTTTTTTGTTGTGCTCCTTCATTTTTTTGCGAACAAAATTGGTATAGAACTCGTTTTCTGTTGTGTGGCCGTACTCCTATTTTCTTTCATTCTTGGGATTCCTTTTCTTTTTCTATTTCACCTAATCTGCCAAATCAATGAAAAAGCTAAAAGGAGTCGTCAAATTGTTGACAGCCATCAAAACATTCTCATCATCTTTATAGAACAGTGAGATTGATAAGCAATCTTTGTTACTAAAAAGTAATTAAAAGCTTACATGAAAGCATGCATAAATAAGCACAGCAACAGCAAGCCTCTATGCTCAATATCTTTTATAGCCTCATCTTCCTGAGTCATGCCAACCTCGCCAGGATCCTGGCTAGGGGATAAGCCCCTTGATTTCCGAGCACCGCCCCCATCTCCTATAGCCACTGGCAGTAGATCTTCCTTTGCCAATGAATCGGTTCTTGCGGAATTCCTTCGGCGATCCCTCAAAGTACCCGAGTTAGTATTGCCTGATAAAGTTATTCCTAAACAAAGAGTAGATGAAACTCCACCAATCATTGATTTGAAATGGTTTAACTCGTCGGAGAATGATGCAAATGTGTCAGAGCTAATTGAGAGTGTGGGTCGAATTGGGTGCTTTGAGTTGATCAACCATGGAATTTCAGATAATCTGATTAAACTGGTGATGGATGAGTGTAGAGGAATATTTGATCTTTCAAGGAAGGAGAAGGATTCCATGAAAAAGGCGGCTGAGAAGGTTTATGGGTTTGAAGAGTTTGTTTGGTGTAGAGATAAAGAGTTGATGTTGAAATTGGAGCCAGGAGGGTATGTAAATTTCAGGTAATCTTTGAATTGTAAATTATTGGGTATGAGTACTTAATTAAATTGTCCCACATTTACTCAGTGAAGAGAAGAATTGCTAAATTATATTGGATTACACAATAACTCTCAAGTTTAGGTTTTTGAATTGATACGAGGATGTACTTCCAATTGAGTTAGCATTTTCAACATAAACATTTCTGAGTTCTACACATTCACCCGTTCACTCTGATCCATTTTCATGTGGTGTGCAGTGCGAAAATGGAGATCCTTTCGAGCAGTATAAAAAAGGTTGCATCGGAAATTTTTCAGCATCTTGAACAGCGTAATGATTGGACTATGGGCAAAGCTAGAACTCAAGCTGTGGATTCATTGCGATCAGTATGTTGCATCTACAAGCACAGTAACTTGGAACCTACGACATTGGATGAATGGGCTAGCACATTGGGACATGATGCGATTAGAATGCTTATCAGAGGCTCTGATTACTCACATGTGCTTGGAATTCACATCCACGACGGTTGCTCAGAGTTTCATATCTATTCAAATAAAGGATGGGTATCATTTGTGCCTCAAGAGAAAGCTTTAGTCATCACTTTCGGTGACCACACTCAGGTACCAACTAACACATATGTTCTACTTGAAAAAATATCAGGTGCAAACAGGCAAACTATAAAACGAGGAATTATGGTACACTTTCTACGAAATATGTCATAGTTCGGGAAAGTGGCATACGATTCGTTTGAATAAAAATAATGCATAGTACTTAGGAAGTGTATCATCATTCATCAATTTCTAATTTACACTAAAAAAACAAATTTGCACCTGATCATGAATTTGTCCCACCACATTAGTGTTGTGCTCTTTAGTTATAATAATGATGATTAAGTAGCAAGTGATGGATGCCATCATGATTTTAAACTCAGGCATGGAGTGGTGGGGTGCACAAGCATGTGATAAGAAAGCCTATCTTCAAAGGTGATCATTCGGACCATATTTCAATGGTATTCCTCTTTCAGTCTCCCTGTCCATACCCAACCAAGAAGCAAAAGCTTGGTGATGTAGATGACACAATCATTATCACTATTGGCCAACAACTCTACTTTGCCATATTAGTTACTCTTGCTTACCAGTTCCTAGTCTGCTTCTGCTCCTTGTTCTGATCCAATCTTGTAATTCAACTTCAAGTTCTTAGGCATACATTATCTAGCTTCAGTTGTTTGACATGTTTCACTTTTACTCATCTTTACCCCATGTTTTGAGCTTAATTAGTTAGCTTGTTATACATATGAGTGAAACCCACTTTTACTGCTAATTGGTACTAGTCAATATATTTTTTTTATAGCTTTTCACAAGTTTGACATGTCATCTTACTGCCCTATGTTAACATTAATCCCTGATTTTAAACAAACATATGTATCCTAATGTTAGAGACCGTACATGTTATAGAGACCTTCATTATATTCGTCTCTCCATATTGTGTGCTGTATATATTAAGGTTGGTTGGCACTCTTTGAATAACATCTATTCCTATCATAGTGTCAAAATATTTGAAATTTTTTTTCTTCGATTCTGAGCTTTCATTTTTAAATGTTGTTTGATATATGTGAAAAAAATTTAACTGAAATTTATTTAATTTTACTGAACTTAATTGCATTACATTGAATTTAATTTAAGTGAACTCAACTTAATTTACTCTATTTTATTTCATTTAACTTAAATTAACTTAAAAAAAGTAAATTTTTTGAATAAAGGTGTGGAATAAAGTATTGTTCAAATTGAACTACAATATTGAAAACCGAAAAAAAAAATTATTTTAATTTAACTGTACTAAACTTTATTTACCTTTAATGAACTTAAAAACATGGAATTTAAGCTCTACAGAATAGATCCTTAATCGTCGTTTTCTTTCAGTGGTGATGTGATATTGAATTTTTTTTAATATTTAATTTAATATAATTTAACTGAACTTAAAAATAAGGAATTTAAGCTCTACAGAACAGACCCTTAATCGCCGTTTTCATTCGGTGGTGAAGTGATATTACTTGCATACCAAGAAAGAAAAATTTAATATCGATTTGTAGCTCCATAACTTACAGATTTTGGGACGTTTTTGAACGACTTTCGTCGCTCAAATGTTCTCTTTGAGTGTTTTAGCTATGGACCACAAAAGGAAAAACACAAAAACATGCACTAACAGACCAAAGTTGACAAAGAGTTGATCAGAAGTGCCACCTTGAGAAGGCTCCACCTCACTTGAATATGAAACGAAGGGTCAAGATCTCAAGAGCCATGGAGGCATCACTCATGATTTTTGTTACTATAAAAGAAACGTCATGGCTCATTCCAAAACAACTAGAATTTGATAAAAAAAAACTTCATCAAATATCGCGAGCGAGTTCCAGTAGAAGAAGCGAAGCACTCAAAGAGGCGTCCGGGGAAGGAATGGAGAGCAGTCTCAATAACAACATTTTGTAAAAAGTAAGGTTGTACTCAATAGCTAGTTATCCTTTACTTGCATATTTTGTGTTGACTAGCCCTCATGTTGAAGGGCAGTTCTGGTCAGAACCACTTGTTTTCGTCAGAAATCAGAACTTTTAATATCCGTTGATATGATAATCTCAACGGTTTCGATTAATCAAGATTAATTCAAATATTCTTTTAATTGTTTTTATGGTCAAAAAGAGTATATTAGGAAATGACAATGTATATTTTGAATTTAAAATCCCCGAAATATCGAGTGAATATCCGTTTAGATATTACGAGTCCTACAATTTCGAAAAAAACTCACGAACTTTGATCTCATTTTGCTCTACTTAATTTCTTTTCATCAGTCGACTAAGATTTGAAAACTTTAAAATAAGATTTGAGATAAAAAACACGAACATAATGACGAACATATGTAACGTGTATTTATCAAAACCACGAACATAAAAAGTAAAACCATGAACAATGGTTTGCTGTATTATAAAAACTACGATCATATAAGCAAAATCACGAACATCTTGATCAACTGAGAACTTTAACATAAGATTTGAGATAAAAACGAACATACCGTTGTCGTCGACCACCGACTGCGAAAATCACCCCAGGATAATTCTGTAACGGATGAACGTACGAGATCATCAAATCTTGTTCAAAAACCGTGGGATTTTGATGATATAAGATCGTATGAATTGTTTTTCAATTGACTAATATGCCCTATCATCATATATTTTGTAATTAAATAATTATTGTATTCGCTAAAATTAAGGACAGTAGATGATTTAATCATACGGATATTAAAAGTTTTGATTTGTGACGAAAAGTGATGGTTCTGACCTGATCTTTTTGCCATGTTGAAATCTCAATCATACGAATTAATGTAGAACTTATTTGTTAGTGAGGTTGACTCCAATTGGTTAATTGATGAATCATATTTGACGTGTAGTATTTTGAGCGTCAAAAATAATTTATAATGCCGTTAAGAACCAAATCGTCCAAGGGAGCAATTGTAAACTTGCGCATTGTGTAAGGTCACGTGTCTATTTATCCTAGTCCGAAATGAGTGTTTGTTTTGGTATAAGAATTTAATCAATATAAATATGCAAGAAAGTAAGAAAAGGTTTTAACGAATTTCGAGAAGTATTTCAGGGAACTACTTCACTTACCAAACATTATAATCGAGTTTATTAACTAGCATGCAAGGATTTGCCTATATAGATTGGAAAATAGCCGCACAATCCAAGTAAGAGCCTCACTCTTTCAGCAATATTAGTTCAAACTGGAAATGTACCGCGAACTACGAACCTCACCCTTTCGGCGCTATTTGTTCCAATCAAGTAACTTGCTGATGTTTACCAACTCTCGTCACGTAAACATGGGAGTCCTTGTCGTAAAACTAGCCTTTCCCGTTACAAACTTGGGCTACTCTCGTAGTCACCGAGCTTCTAATGTGTATTGTACTTAATAGTTCGATGTTTAGCCTCACCCTTTCGGCGCTATTGGCTTAACGTCTCAAAGATATGCACTTAGGCATTTTCTTAAACACCTAGTATGAATCGCTGGGTTTTAAGCGCTAAGTAAAATACAAATCATGTAAAACAATCTAAATCATGCAAAAATTAATTTATTAAACTATTCATAGTTAGAAAAGATTCGTAGGACCCCAAAATATGGGTCACTAATCACTATCCATCGTCATGGAAATACAAGTCATGTTCATGAACGAGACTATAATTATAAAATGAGAAAAAGGAATTACTACTCCCTTCTCTCTTTTTTTTCGTAGGCTGCTCTAAGTGCCGGAATGAATATGTGAATGTTTGTGTGTTGAAATTACATTGGCGGCTGCTCCTTGTCTTCTTTTTGTTTTATTTGGCATTGTTGCAATTTTTCCAAAAACATAGTAGAAAGTACATTTTTGCCCATCTGGCAGTGTCAGTAGTGTCACCAGTTAGGTGACACGATAAAAACTAGTAAGCTAAAATTGTCTGGCCAGTGCCACCAGTGTAACCTAAATAGGCGACACGGGCAATAATGGCGCGTAGTGACATAAGCTCGTTGGCTCAAATTTTGACCCATTTAACAATTGAATCAGCTCTTGGTCAGAACAACAAAATGGTAGTCCTTTAGTTTAGCTTGCTAACAAGCTATATATCAATGGATTTAGACACTGTATGAGCTCTGGGCATCTGTGATAAGTCGAGTTTTCGACTCATTAATACCCGTTTTCACTATAGTTTTGGGTCGTTTGACGATATTTTGATGTCATTTGACCTCTATCTCTACGTTTCAGGTAGAAAACAAGTCTCCCTCAAGGTCAAAGCCTAAATACGAGAACTTGGGGAAAATCCAAAGATTTAGAGTAAAAATGGGTAGAAAAAGGATCCCAGCCGACCTGCTGGGAATCTCCCCTTAACATGCCGACCGACTGGAATGAAAGAGCAGAACTAAGTTCAATCGTCCACTTTGAGCCGGTCGGCTGAGATGTTCAACCGGTCGGCTGGAGAAGTGCTATACAAATTCTTATCCTTGCACAAAATGAGCCGGTAGGCTGAAGGATCCAACCGGGCGGCTGAAGATAAGGGACTCCAAGAAATGGAACCGCTCACTTTGAGTCGATCGATTGTCAAATCCAGCCGACCGACTGGTCCTTCGCAATAGAAGCAAGGTGGATTTTAGCCACCAGCCGACCGACTGGAAATTGTGCATCACGGCTAGCCGACCGGCTGGAAATGCTACAATGACGGATTTTCAGCCGAGTCTATAAATAGAAAGAGGGGTTTTTGACCTAAATTCTTTTGACCCTATGACGATCCTCTTAATCGACAAATCGAGAGGGTAAAAATAGTCATTGTCAAAATGACACCGTTGCCGGGGACCAACTAGTTAGCACATCTCTAGATTAGATTGTGTGGATGTTCCGACAATTCTTGTAATTTTTTTTTCTTTCTTATACTTGTATATTCTCTTTTTCTACTCATATCCCTTGCTAACTTACGTTTATCTTGTTTTGCGAGGATGGACCCCTACAACCAACATGTCTTATAGAATGGAGATTACTACCAAGAGGAGGAGGACCTAAATTCTTATTATCAAGAGCATGGCTATGCAACAAGTTATTATACTTCCAATGGGGATGACCAAGAGGAGGAGCAACCAAATGCCTATTGGGAAAACTCTTCGCATCCATCACATACCAACACTCCAAATTCGGGTGATAGCCAATGCTTTGAAGTTGAAGACCCCTACCCTCAACCTCCTCAACCATCAAATGAGCCATCCGGTGTTGAGGCCATGTTTGCCACACTCCTTGCATCCCAAGAGAGGATGCTTGCATCCCAAGAGATGATGCATAGACATATGCAAGCTCAATTGATGGAGATGGATGCTCGAATGGATAAACTTCAAGCTAAGATGGCACAACAAGCAATTGACATTGAGAACTTGGGTGAGGAAGAGGAGGTTTCCGAAGAAGAAGACCTTGAATATAATGCCTCAAGGGAAGAACGTGATTAAGAACCGGAGGGTAAATTTTGGAGAGCCGCCACCGAAGCTTATTACAAGACATGGGATGGTGAATTTTGTAACGAGGATGAGATGGAATGCGAAAGTGAAACACCCTTCACTACTAGCACATCTCAAGATCATTCGAATGAGAATACACAAGAGTTCACCATTCCATCAATGCCTCGGCTTTCCAACGGGGGATTCTTCAATGATGATGCCTCATACATAGAAGAAATATCTTTGGTCAATGAAGAAGAATTCCTCCCTCCCGGTACAAGTGAGCTTGATTGTGAACCTAAACTTCTTGATGAGGATAAGATAGAGGAAGAGCCTATTGAGAGAAAAGGATCTCGAGGGTATGAAGATTTTTTTGAGGTTTACACGGACCAAACCAAAGAGCCGCCTCGCATACAAGCAGACAAAAGTTTAATGAGGGAGATTGAGGATCGGGCACCTATGTGCGTCATTGTGAAACTCAAGGAGGGGATGCCCATCAAGCTCGAGATGAGTTTTGAAGACCCTTTCTTCACTACGACGTCTCGAGACAAGTTTTGGAGCTTCTTGCCCTATTTGGAAAGATTATTCGGAAAAAGCTCCCATGACCCCTTAGTTCTTAAGGCATGTTCATTATTGAAGGGGTCATGCACCCAAAGGAAAGTCCATTGTAGACTTGATGGGAGGAAATTCAAATGAGATTTAAAGGTGGATTGACACCCAAATGTCCAACGCCCCGTGAGAAGGGATCCTAGCAAAGGACTTCTCAACAAGTGATTCTATGGGGCGCTTTGCTACGTCTTTGCCAAGACCGGAAAAAGTAGGCCCTCCGGGAGGTAACCCGGTTTGTAAGTTGTTTCATTCTCGTTCTTCTTGTTTAAGTGTTTGACATGATTTTGAGTGGCTTAGACTCTAAGTGTGGAATGTGATATTTATGATTAGTGTGTCAAATTTTAAGTGTGGAGTGAGTAGAATCACATTGCCAAGCCCCTCCACTCTCCCTTGATTTATCTATGAATGATGGTGTCGCCCCTTAGTGTTCATGTGCCTTCCTTGAGTTTACTAGATGAGGACTATCTTGTTATACCATGCTATTAGTCTAGTTTCACATTTGGGACACTTAGGAACCCTTGTGCATATTTTGGAGGGTGTGGGTCAACTTTCCTTGTTTGAATTCTATGAAAGTTATGCCATGATGTTATCATGTGACTTGTGATGCTCTCTTGCTCATACTTGAGTTTTGCATAACCTTGTATGTCACTTGTTGCTGTTAACCTCTCATGTATTCTTGTCATCAAGGAAGTTATTTGCATCATGTACGATCAAGCTTAGCACAATGTCATCTTTTCCATTGGTTGGGGCACATCTACAAACGAGGGGAGTTTCTATGCACCTGTATCTCATTCTTTTCATTGTTTGCGCTTAGGGACTAAGCTATATTTTAAGCATGGGTGGGGTAGTCGCATAGTTAACTCATATCATGCCATGCCTGTCATTGAAGAATGGACGCTTGCATTCATGTAGTCTATCCCTAACATGAGAGTTTTTAACCACATAGGCTTGCGACTATCAACTCTAAATCCCTATAAATCACATCTAGCCTACTTGTCACATCTATTGGATCTTGAACTTAGAACCGACCTAGTCCCTTGAATGTGCATTCTTGTGAATCAGTGTCATTGCTATCTCTAGTCTATCTAATTGTCTAAGTATTTTCATCAAAATACCTTGCATTAAGTTTTAGCAAGCACTTATAAAAAATTTCACGAAAAACTTAGGCCTCTTGTATGCTCCTTGGTGACTTGAGTTCTTTCTAATTTAGTGCCTTGCTTATGATTGTTTCCCGCGCATTCTATACATTCCTTGAACATATTGTCAAGTTTTAAGTGTGGAGTCAAAAGAGGGCGAAAAATAGGCCTCAATAAAAATGCTTCATTTTCTTGATCAAAAGAGGGCAAAGCCCCGACTAAAAAATTTCTCGATATACACGAGAAGGTTTGCTCCAAAATAGACAAATGCCGGGGGTTAGGAAGAAAAGTTCCCCCTCGAAGGTATTTGTAGGCCAAAGGCCATTCGAAAAAATAAGAAGCACTTAAAACTTGACATTATGTTCTTCCATCATTCTATATTTGTGTGGGTGCATCATTTGTATTGTGTGCTAGTTGGATTAACTCTTGAACGATCTTTGTGCTTGCACGGGAGCTATCATTTGGTCTATGCTCATTTTCTAAGAACTCTTAGTGTCGAACTCCTCTACCCTTATGGATAATGGCTTAAGCGCCTAAGACTTGGGAATGATTTCTATGTCGCAAACCCATGGACTAGCCCTAGCTAGCATAAGTGAGCGATTGACACTCTTTTGTTCAAACTAAACTATCACACTATTGTATTGCTTGAAAATGAGTAGATCATTGGATTAGACATTTGATTGCCCTAGTATTGATGATCTTGAATGCACAACCTCAAGGGTACTCAAATGGTTCAAAAGTTCGTTTGATGAAAAGGTGATGGTAGTCCTAGCTTGGGGTCAGGGATTTTCTTTGAGAAATACTAGCCTTGGTTGAGCACACTTGCATTCATTCTTATGGGATAGGTGCATTAGGGATTTGCGAGTATTTCCATTTCTGAAAACTCTCACGAGAGTATAACTCGTCCATTAGGGTAGCATAGGGGTTTAAAGGCTATGCATGCGCTAAATGCATTCGTAATGCCTACGAAAAGGAGCTAGTTAGGATGTACATACTTTTATTTTCCTTTGAATAACATGTTTAAGAATAATGATCGAGATCTTGTGAAAGCTAGTGGGGCAAATAGACGAAAAACATAGCATCAGTAGCATTTCGCCATTTGCATGACCTTGACATATTTTCATACTTTGTTCGGGACGAACAAAACTTAAGTGTGGAGTGTTGATGAGTCGATTTTTCGACTCATTAATACCCGTTTTCACTATAGTTTTGGGTCGTTTCTGATGATATTTTGATGTCATTTGACCTCTATCTCTACGTTTCAGGTAGAAATCAAGTCTCCCTCAAGGTCAAAGCCTAAATACGAGAACTTGGGGAAAATTCGAAGATTTAGAGCAAAAATGTGGAGAAAAAGGATCCCAGCCGACCAGCTGGCAATCTCCCCTAAACCAGCCAACCGGCTGGAATGAAGGAGCAGAACAGTGCAATTGTCCATCTTGAGCCGGTCGGCTGAGATGTTCAACCGGTCGGCTGGAGAAGTGCTATACAAATTCTTGCCCTCGCATAAAATGAGCCAGTCGACTGAAGGATCCAACCGGGCGACTGAAGATAAGGGACTCCAAGCAATGGAACTGCTCACTTTGAGTCGGTCGATTGGTAAATCCAGCCGACCGGCTGGTCCTTCGCAACAGAAGCAAGGTGGATTTTAGCCACCAGCCGACTGACTGGGAATTGAGTGTCACGGCCAGCCGACCGGGTGGAAATGCTACAGTGACGGATTTTCAGCCGAGTCTATATATAGAAAGGGGGGTTTTGACCTAGGTGTGGAGGTTTTTGGGGAGAAGAAGACCAGAAAAGAGGATCCAAGGTCATCAAGGAGGATCCAACTAAGGGGAAGAAGAGAAGACTAAAGGGAGTTCAAGGATTAACCATCCTCCTTCCTCTACATCTTTTCCATTCTACTTGTTGTGTGCTATAAACCCTACTCACACCATGTTGTCTTACATGACGTGTGAGTAGTGATCTTGTATTTTTAGGGTGTTGTAACCCTCCTTGGTACTCTATGATCATGTATATACATTTGATTCAACAATCTATGGTGTTAATTTCATGTTCTCTATGCTCTTCATAAATGACATGCCACTAAGTGTTTGATGAAATGCCTAAGTGACATGTTGATCTAAAAACTTGACCTAAGTGTTGAAAAAGCTTAGTAATAGTTTAGATGTAGAGAATATGATCCTATTTAGTGTCTACGAAAGTAAACACATGCATTTGATGATAACTAGTCCTTCATGCCTATTTCACTTATTACCTTAGGAAGACATTTCAAGGATAATAGTGTTATACAGTGAATCAATATCCTCGAACAAGTGAGGTTCTAATTAAGAGAGTTTGACTAAGAATAGATTCACATGAAAATTGATCTACCTTAGTCTAAGCAAGGTTAGAGACAATGCATGAGTAGGAAGTGAACTAGTGCGTGTGTTCATTGCATTTATCTCCCACCCATAGGATGATAAGGCAATGGAATGAACCAACGATCTCAATGGAGTGAGGTTCGAGCTAACAAGGTTTGGCTAGGAATAGGTTCAAGTGAGAGTTGGCCTACCCTAGTCTAAACTAGGTTCAAAACTATTTGACACCTTGATTTGCATAACTCTAATATACATGATCAATGAGAAATTGCCAAGGAGGGGAGTAACCCCTCGAAACACCTCTTATCTATATTTTATCTCTAATTAATCACCACATAGGATTTAGAGAATACACACCTTTATACATTTTTGGTTTAGAATAGCCGAACGGAAACACGATCTTACATAGTGCATGTGCTTGGCTTGCTCCTTTGGGTTCGACCTGGTACTTTACTGGTTAATCTATAAATTCTTTTGACTCTACGACGATCCTCTTAATCGACAAATCGAGAGGGTAAAAATAGACATTGTCAGTGTGCGACAAGTAGGAATGTCAATCCACCTACTTTTGTTCTTTTTTCGTCCAAATTTCCACCAAACGATATGTTTTGCCTTGTAATCATTTTTTCACCTGAAAAGCATTAAAACATAAAGTGAGAGCTCATATAAATAAGGAAGATGATCGAAAATTGAGTCAATGTGGAGCATAAATATAGTACATATTTATGGTCATCAAAGCACTCCACTCTTAGAGTTTGTTAGTCCCGAATAAACATGAACTAAATCCTAACCACTTTCGTAGGGAGCACGAGTGCATTTAGCGTATGTACCAAGCCTTTGAACCTCTAGGCTAGCCTACAGGATGTATTGTAGTCTCGTGACAGTTTTTACAAAAGAGAATACTCACAAATCCCATATGCGACTTGCTAATATGCATGAACAAGATAGTTCCTCATTTATCTCGGCAATACACAACATATAACCCATGCACAACAACTAAAATAGTACTCAAAGACTAACTCCTTTTCAAAAGAATTTTGAACCAGCAATGACCTTATAAAGATGCACATTCAAAGACGATCAATATTAGAGTTATCAAATGACTAACCTAACAATTCCTTCAACCTTTTCGCAAGACACTCAAAACATGATCCTTAGAAACATAAAACGCATACCAATCGTGTGCCTATGCTATCAAGAAGGATAGTCCATGGGCTAACGATACAAAACTCATTTCCAAGTCTTAGGAGCTAAGTCCAATAACTCGTAAGGAAAAAGGAGTTTAACACTTGATTACCAAAACTATCTCAAACAAAGTCATGCTCACATACTAGTACAAGGGCCATCCCTATAATCTAATCACAATGCCATACACACTAAAAGGAATGATGGAAAGGACATTACCAAACTTAAGTGTGTGCCTCATTTTTTCTTTCTTTTTTTTCAAGGCATTTTGCCCACCATATGCTTCACAATTTTTTTTCTTTTGATAGCTTGCCTTATTTTGAATTGTGCTTGCAAAAGCTTTTTGCTTTTTTTTGTAGCTTGCCTTATTTTGGCTTGTGCTTCCATATACATTTTTTATTGGGGTCAAATTTTCACCCATATTGACTCCGAACTTAAGATTTGGCAATGTACTAAGGATATAAATTATGTCTGCATACAAAGTGAAAGAATAGAGATCACCTAAGAGCAATGACTAAGCTTTTGAAGAGAAGAAGAGTATTTTCATGCTTGCTAATTTTATGCTCAAGTGATGCAAAAAGGTTACCTAAATCATTAGATAGACACAAGATAACAAAAACAGTGACGCCTAGGAATTATGCACTCATAAAAGTCAAGGTGATTCTAGATTCAAAATCAAGTCATTAGCAAAGAAACTAGATAGTTGAGTAATGGGTAATGCTAATGCCTTGGAAATTCGAGTACTCGAATGTAAGCTAGCGCATGAATTGTGCAAGTGCCCAGACATGGATATAAACAGAATGTACTACACACCCACTCCACACTTAAAATGAAGCTTAGTCCCTACGCGACAAAAATATATAAATAAAAACTATAGTGCAAAGGGCTTCCCTGAAATTGTAGCTCAAAGAGTCTGATTTATTGGTTGCCCATTCCTTTCCCGTGTATGACATTAAAATCCGTAAAAAAAATAAGTGATCACTACATAGAAATTATCAGTACATGTCACAAGTACAACATGTATCATAGTAGGGACTCCACAATTAAAAGTGTATAGTGAGCAAAGATAAGAGTGTAAAAATAATTTGATAAGGCATCTTACAAATTATTTTACTTCCCTCGAAGGCCTAGTTTAACGTCTTGGCGAGACTAGCAAAGCGCCCCATAGAGTCGCTTTGGAGAAGTCCTTTTCTTGGCTAACTTCTCGCAGAGCTCTAGACACTTGAGCGTCAATCCACCTTCAAATCCCATTTGAACTTTCGTCCATCAAGTCTACAATGGTATTTTTGATGTCAGATCAATCCCTTTAAAAGTGTTATGCTTTTTAGGATAGAGGGATTGTAGGAGCTCCTTTTGGATAATCTGGAAAAATAAGGAAAGAAGCTCCAGAATTTGTCTCGAGATGTCGTGAGGAAGAAAGGCTTTTCATAACTTGTCTGAAGCTTGATGGGCACTGATGGACCGTAATTATACGAATCAAAAACACAGTTAAACCCACTAAATTAGACTGTTTGTCTATTCAACTCTTGCTTGTTAGTTCCGATATTTATCTACAGGGTATTTTGGAGCTTAGAGAGAATACACGCTAAGGAGAGGATTTTACGCAGAAAAGATGTTACGAGTCATTCCAAGGTCTCGATCAGACGCTGACTGAAGAAATCTAAAGATCCTGACATGGAATCATTCAAAACAAATCAAAGTCAATCCCGGGCTGAAATACACCGATAGTTTTGTGAAAACGTCGCAAAAACGTCACAAAACTCCACATTTGCCCATGGTGACCGGCGGCTTTTGGAGGAGGTGGCCAAAGGAGGAAGCTCTCCTCCATGGATGACCTCCAACCGGCGGCTCTTACCTCCCATGGAGCTCCCCTTGGATGAAGCCACATGCTCTCATCTTGGCCCTCCATTCCTTCCCTCCATGGCTATAAATACATGCCTCCATCTCATTTGTAATTCATCCCAAAAATCATAAATCACTTATCTCTCTAAGTTTGGCAATTTGTAAGTTTGGTTTTGAAATAATACTCTTGTTGGTTCTTGAGTATTATAACAGTTTTAGAGAATACTCCTGTTGGTTCTTGAGTATTCAAGTAGGAATTGGGAATACTCCTGTTGGTTCTTGAGTATTCCCCTTACTTACTGTCTTTCAAAAACCCCCGAGTATTTAGCTATGGTATCCACCTCTATGGATATTCGTAGCTAAACTCTTCATTCGGTTGAAGGGGTGTACTTGTATCATAAAATGTTTTAGACTTTGCTTTAGTGTTTTTTCTCTGTATTCAAAACTTGTTCTATGTGCCATATATTAGGCCAGAACTTCCAAGGTTGAGTGGATGCTTGGAATGGCAAAGCTCTTCCGTGGAAGTTCGTAAACATACTCGGATAAGTGGATGCTTGGAATGGCAAAGCTTATCTGAGGAGTGTGACCTCTCTTAAACACCATTTGATTGCTCGGGAATGACTGATCAAATGGATGCACACAGGCTAATATACCTTGGAATGGGGTATTAGTCTAAGTAGAACAAGGGCTCTACGTTTTTTGCAAAAGTCTAGATAGTGTGTGCAAATCGAGTGCTTGGAATGGCCTTGATACTCTTTCGAACACTTTTGCAAAAGACTAGACAGTGTGGCAAATCGAGTGCTTGGAATGGCCTTGATGCACGTTTGAATACTTAGAAGGATCACTAAAGGTCAATGATAAACAGGCTATGATACAAGGCCCCCGAAATCGAATGTTTTCCTTGAAATCAAACAACTCCTGCACTTACTTTCTTAGTATAACTGCCGTAATCAACTGCTCACCTTTCGGAGGACTTGCCAATCACGCATCACCCGCTGTAAGTCTCCTACTTTTATTTTCAATCATTTACTTTTCGCACAAAAAAACCAAAACCAACCAAAAAGTCACGTAGTTACTAGCTCTAAAACCTCAACCAACCTAAAACACGCTCCCTTGCTGTACAAATCACCTCAAAGAACAACTATCCCCCTAATTCCTTTGGATTCGACCCCTACTTACCACTTGCTACCCAGTAGTGAAGTCGCGAGTAGCGGACTTATAAATTTATTTGTACATTTGCTCTGACGACAAGCATCTGTCAGGCACACCTTCCATGAGTTTCTAAATGATTTCCTTGGGTGCCCAATCCTCTAACTCCTTCTCAAAACTTGTATTCTCTTGTAGGCAAGGTTGCTCTCTTGTAGCATCCATGTAAACCTCAACAAAATCTTCGTACACTTGAAATCCTCGTGGCCGCTCATCTTTTATCTCCTCTTCAACAACAGATTCAAGGTCATTGACAGCGCGTCGTTGTGCGCTGCAAAATTTACATTTATAGTTCCACTACTTTAGTGGCTCACTATTGGCTAGCAAGCGGTAAGTAGGGGTCGAACCCAAGAGAGTCAGTGTGGAATGGTTGTTCTTTGAAAAGAAAGAAAATAAAAGTAAATACAGGTTGGGTTTGAGTGGTTTAAACTGAAAGTAATACCGTAAAGTAAATTGCTGGAACAGCCGAGTTCAATATCAACCAAACAACATACTTTTGGTTTGTCGCACGCTGTATTTCAAGCGCAATACGTGCCAAAGTTATGTTGGATTGATATTGAGCAAGTCTGTAGTAAGCGTACGGAAATGTATAGACTGAAAAGTAAAATAAGTGCGGAAAGTAAAGTGCTGAAAAGTAAAGTGCGTAAAGTAAAGTACTGAAAAGTAAAGGGTACTGAAAGTAAACAGTTGATAATGAGACGGAAAGTAAAATGACAAGTGATGTTTTGATTGAGAGAAGGATTCGGTTTTAGGGGCCTTGTATCATAGTTCGTTTATAATCGACCTCTAATGATCGTTCTAAGTGTTCAAAGATGTATCAAGGCCATTTCTAGCACTCGACTTGCCACACCGTCTAGTCATTTTCAAGACATAGAACACTTGTTCTAGTTAGGCTAATTCCTCCTTTCGAAGTATCTTAGCCCATGTGCATCCACTTGATCAATCATCTCCGATTAACCAAGTGGTGTTTTAAAGAGGTTGAACTCCATGGAAAAGCTTTGCTCTTTCGAGCCTCCACTTAACCATGTATGCTCACGAACCCCATGGAAGAGCTTTGCTCTTTCGAGCCTCCACTCAACCATGATGTTCTAACCTAATATATGGCACATAGAACAAGTTTGAACATATTAGAAGCGTTAAGAAAAGGGTCTAAAACGTTTGCATGATACAAGCACACCCCTTCAACCGAATGAAGGGTTTAGCTACGAATATCCATAGAAGTGGATACCATAGCTAGTGCTAGAAAAGTAAATGGTTTTGAAAGCAAAGACAAGAAAAGTAAAGGTTTTGGAAAGTAAATTCAAGAACAACAAGAATACTCAAGAACAAACAAGAGTAAACTCAAGAACACTCAAGAATACTCAAGAACCAACAAGAGTATTCAAGATCAAGAGAGAAGGTAGAGCTTTTGATATCAAAATACAAGTGTTTACAAGGATTTGTGAGTGAAGGATTTTAGAGAGCTTCTCTATCTAAGTAACAAAGGATGATATGATTCAAGAGGGGGTGCCCTCTATTTATAGCCATGGGAGGACTTGGGGGCTAAGTTTATGGCATGGAAATATCCCAAAAGCACTTCATTTTGATTGGTTTAGCCAAAAGCCATCACTAGGATATTTTAAGCAAAAAGCTATCGCTTGGATCTTTCAAGCAAAAAGCCGTCTTTTAAGCCCGATTCCTCTTTAGAGTCCAAAATTGTCTGTATACATAAAACGACATCAACAAGCACATGTTCGTATGACCAAATGTCTAATTTGGTTGGTTTAGCTGATTCGATGAATCGTATAAATACGCGCCATCAGTCATATTCAAGCTCACTTGTAGCGGAAGAGGGAGGTCTTCTTCATGCGAAAAACATATTTCTTCTATGCAAGAGTCATCATCGTTGAAGAATTCCTCTTTGGAGATCAAGGGCGTTGATGGAATGGTGAATTCTTGTGTGTTCTCATTCGAATGATCTTGAAATGTGCTAGTAGTGAAGGGTGATGCACTTTCGTGTTCCAACTCATCGTCAGTGAAAGATTCACCATCCCACACCTTGTTGTAAGCTTGGGTAGCAACTCTCAAGAACTCATTCTCTGTTGCTTGATCCCATCTTTGCTTGGGAATTAGATTCAAGGACTTCTTCTCCGGAGACCTTTTCTTCATTATCCAAGTTCTTATTTTCAATTTCTCGTTGCCTACTTTTATCCTTTTTGTTTTGTGAGGATGTATTCATACAGCCAACAAGTGTCGTACAATGAAGCGTACGACCAAGAGGAGGAGCAACCAAATTTTTATTGTTAAGATAACGACTATCCAACACATTTATACACTCTTGATTTTGAGCAGTGAGTTCATCTAAATGTTAGTTTAAAGCTTGGGCATTTTGTAGCATGTCTAGACTGTCTTGGGTAACCTTGGCTTGGTGAGTCTCTTGATTAGCTTGGATCATAGCTAGCATTTCCATGATGGAAAGTTCACCATTAGGTTGAGGATCCAAAGGATATCGAGGGTAGAAGTATTCCTCGAATGAGCATTGGCTATTATCCCAATTTGGAGTGTATAAATGTGTTGGATAGTCGTTATCTTAACAGTAAAAATTTGGTTGCTCCTTCTCTTGGTCGTACGCTTCATTGTACGAGACTTGTTGGTTGTATGAATACATCCTCGCAAAACAAAAAGGATAAAAGTTAGCAAGATATATGATCAGAGAATATACAAAAGTAAAAAGAAAATATGTACAAGACTAGTTGAGATATCCACACAACCAGGGTTAATGACAAGTTAATGTGCTACTCTCCGGCAACGGTGCCATTTTGACATGTAGTAATTTGAGCGTAAGAGATAATTTATAATGCCGGTAAGAACCGGATCGTCCAAGGGATCAATTGTAAACTTGCACACTATGAAAGTTATGTGTCTATTTATCTTAGTCTTAAATGAGTGTTTGTTTGGATTTAAGAATCTAATCAATATAAATATGTAAGAAAGTAAGAAAAGGTTTTAACAAATTTTGAGATGTATTTTGGGGACTTACCCAACATTAGAATCGAGTTTATTAACTAGCATGCAAGGATTTGCCTATATTGATTGGAAAATAGCCGCACAATCCAAGTAAGAACCTCACTCTTTGGGCGCTATAGGTTCAAATTGGAAATGTACCTCGAACTACGAACTTCACCCTTTCGGCGCTATTGGTTCGAATCAAGAAACTCGCTGATGTTTACCAACTCTCATCGCGTAAACATAGGGAGTCCTTGTCATAAAAATAGCCTTTCCCGTAAAAAATTTAGGCTATTCTCGTAGTCACCGAGCTTGTAACGTGTATTTTACTTAATAGTTAGAAGCTTAGCCTCACCTTTTCGGCGATGTTGGCTTAACATCTCAAAGCTACGCACTTATGCATTTTCCCAAACACCTAGTATGCATCGCCGGGTGTTAAGTAAAATAAGAATCATGTAAAACAATCCAAATCATGCAAAAATTAACTTATTAAACGATTCATGGTTAGATAAGATTCGTAGGACCCCAAAATACACGTCAGTACTCACTATCCATCTTTACGAAAATACAAGTCATGTTCATGAACGGGACTAGCGAGAATTACAAAAAGTGAAAACTGAATTACGACACCCTTCGAATTGATGTTGATAACTCCAGTCAAATCTCAGTCCTCGATGCGATCGTAAATCCTTGGGGTTATTCCCCCCCTTCTCTCTTCTCTTTTCTTCGGCTGCTTTAAGTGTCAGAATGAATATGTGAATGTGTGTGTAGACATTAGGTTGGCGGCTGCTCCTTTTTTCTTTTTTGTTTTATTTGGCCTTTTTGTAATTTTTCCAAAAACCTAGCAGAAATTGCATTTTTGCCCATATGGCAGTGTCAGTTGTGTCACCAGTGTCACTAGTTAGGTGACACGGGAAAAACCAGAGAGCTAAAATTGTCTGGCCAGTGCTACCAGTGTCACCGAAATAGGCGAAAAGGCAATACTGGCGCATAGTGAGATAAGCTCTTTGGCTCCAATTTGACCCCCTTTTTTAACTGAACCAGCTCTTGGTCCAAACTACAAAGGTGTAGTACGTCAATTTAGCTTTCCAACAAGCTATATATCACTGGATTCAGACACTGTATGAGCTCTGGGCGTGTGTGACGAGTAGGGATATCAATCCACCTTATTTTGTCATTTTTTTGTCCAAATTTCCACAAAACGCTATGTTTTGCCTTGTAATCATTTTTTCACCTGAAAAGCATTAAAACATAAAGTGAGAGCTCATAAAAAAAGGATAATGATCGAAAATTTACTAAATGTGGAGCATAAATATAGTATATATATGCTCATCAGTATTTATACGACTCGTCGAACTAACTAATCCCATTTACTTTGACACTTTTATATGCGAACATTTAATTTTTAGTATGATTTTGTATTTTAGGTGTTTTGTAAGCTTTAGGAAAATATACACAATTAAAGATGACATATTGGTGTTTCAACAACACATGGCAGATGAGACCTTTAACGTTTAAACACAAGGCAGGAGAAAAGGAAAGAAATGATGGAGCGGACTCAACGCTCTACAACTCTCTAGTACACATTGAGAGCAGAAGAGGTCGTTTGGAGGGTCGAATCGAGAGCTGAGAGCATGAATGGCTCGCAGAATGGGTGAAGTGTCTCCGAGCGGATCGTAGGCCATGTGCATTTTAAGTGCGCACCCCGCGGTGCTAAAATAAATGTGGTCCGCGCTGCAAATATGTACATAGTCCGCGGGATGACGTCAACAACGTGCAATGATGACGTCAGCTGATCCGAAAAATTAGAAAGTGGCCCTAATACCAGTTTTGGAACCTTATCAAGAATATATATTAGGGTTTTGAAAACAATTCTAATTATCATTAAATCGAATAAACATTCGACGATGGCTCTGGAGAAGACGAAGAACGAAGTTTCAACGAGACTAAGAGATTTTTCTACTTCCTTTTCATTCAAAAATAGTTGTGTTTTATTTTCCATCACAATGAGTAGCTAAATTTTCGTTTCAGTTTAGGGTTGAATCTTGTTCCATGTTTATTGGCTGAAGAAGGTTGTGGATTGTCGTATCGGAGATCCAAACTGTGTTGTATGTTTTGCCTTTGTTGAATTTGTTGATGAAGGTGAGATAATGCGCTCTTCCCCTCATCCGAGCCGCTGGACGAAACCTTAGGCCACTCGTTTTGCTACGTTTGCTCTTCATCTCGGTTTCTATCCCCGACTCCCTCCGATCAGTAGCTATCTCCGACCCACTCACTTTGATTCTCTCTGCCTCATCATGACAGGTCTAATAAGAGTCGAATCGGCTTGCGAGAGACTGGATTTAGGGCGATTTCTGGTGCGTCGATTAGTGCTAACAGTTTGACGCCGAGGACGGTGCTGGAGCAGGATGTGGACGAAGATGGGGTTGATTCAAGCAATATGTGGAAGTCTGGGAGTGTTGTGAACGGGATGTTTGAAAGCAGTTCATCGTTTTTGGCTCTGCCGTTGCAGGCGAATGTTTCGAGGACGGGTGAGGCGGTAATGGGAGAGGGAGGGTTTTTCATGTCAGAACCGATTGACCGAGGAGCCTTGTCCGGACCGCTGGATGGGAGTCTAAGCACGTCTGGGTCGGATCATGTGCTGTTTTCGGCTCCTTTGGGTGGGATGTATGCCAAGAAGAAGAGGAGGAAAGGGATTTCTGGATTTAGGAAGAAATTTTATAAGAACATTCCTGAGAGGAAGCAACCATGGGTTGTGCATGTTTTTAGTTTTTTTGGTAGAAAAGAGGTTCCTGTGTTGAGTGATGGTATTGAGGCCGAGGTGAGGATTCATGAGCAGCGTAATGTACAGTGGGCGCTGGGAAAGGCAGGTGAGGATCGAGTTCACGTGGTGGTATCACAAGAGCATGGGTGGTTGTTTGTGGGAATTTATGTTGGGTTTAATGGTCCTGATGCACCTAAGTTTTTGATGTCTAATTTTTATCGAGCAATGTATAATGAGCTTCAAGGATTGTTTTGGGAGGTAGAGCAGGAACAACCCTCGAATGTGGCTTTTGAGGATGTAGAGATTGTAGAGGACATTAGTGCGGAGCCACCAACGGTGCAAGGATCTGCAAAGAAGGTAACATTTCAAACCGAACAAAGTGATAGTATAAGGAAGAGAGTTTGGGAGTTGCTCGCTGAAGACAACCCTAATGATGGGCTTGATATATCAGGATCCGAGAGATTTTCATTTTCAGTTGTTGATGCCATCAGTGTAAATAATGCAGGCTCTGCTGTTAGGCCTCCTCGCAGTGGCAAGGGGCGAAAGGTTGGTCCCGTAGATCATGAGTTAGTTTTGAATGCAATGTCAAGAGCGCTGGAGATGATGGAGGCTGCCTACTTAGACATGACTGATAAGTTTCTTGATCGAAATCCAGAGCTGGCATTGATGGGGTCATGTTTGCTGGTCGTGTTGATGAGAGATGAGGATGTATACGTGATGAATGTGGGTGATAGCCGAGCCATTGTTGCTCAGTCTAAACAACAGGAAGAAGTTGGTCCCAGCGTGGACTTGGAGGAGCAAGCAGAAAATGGAGCAAGTATAGAGGGAATGGTTGAAGAGCCCACAAGAACACTAAGTGAGAAAGTAAATGAGATGGTTAAGAATCATTTCGTTCAGGTTATGAAGCTGACTGCATTGCAGTTGTCTACTGACCACAGTACAAGCATCGAAGAGGGAAGCTCTTCTTAGTGTAGTGATATGTCAACATCATCATCTTGAACTGGTAATACATTCGTTTGCATTTATCCTTTCATCTTATTAGAATTTGGCTGTAATTTTTCTGTGCTGAATAATGAATATTCTGTTTGTTCGTCAGTATTAGAGATGCACTAAGATCATTAAAAACTAAAACATCCAGTTGTACGATGAGTATGCATCTGTTACAAGGTCCGCAGATAAAGTAATGACATAAGTTTGTATAGAAGCTTAAAGTAGGAATCAATAGCAATTCAATGATATTTTCTTGTACATAAATCTGCACATTGTATCAGAAACTGTAGTTTACATTATCTTTCTTCTTGGCTTATGCAATGTATCTCTGTGTAGTTCCTTTGTCATTTGAGATTGGACTAAAGGGTTTTCTGTAACGCACCAATTGTAAGCTCTGAAGTCATCTATGCAACATGATTTTGTACTTCAAATATAGAAGTCTTAACGACTTTTAAGCAAAGCCATTGCTATGAAGGTTGCCTACAGAAGGGAATCCATGTGTGTGAACCGTGAAGTGATATGAGTATTAGAAATGGCAATTTAATTATAATGAGTTGTCGTGGTGTATGTTAAGTGCTCCAATTGAAATGAAGTGTGAGGAATTTGGTTTATTAGCTAGATGTTCGACTGAAACTGAACAGTCGTTCATACTTTGTGTAGGAAGCTTTAAGAATAAAAATTGAACATCCGGATGACAGCCAATGTATTCTTAATGATAGGGTTAAGGGCCGACTTAAGGTTGCCATAGCATCCGCACTACCAAGGTTTGTCATTTTATAATTATCATTCTATAATTAATTCATTGTATTCTACAATCTACAAATTAAAATGAACTATTTGATCTTTGTCTAATATTACTTGGTAGTTGACAGATGCTTGTCATCAGAGCAAATGTACAAATAAATTTATAGTCCGCTACTCGCGACTTCACTACTGGGTAGCAAGTGGTAAGTAGGGGTCGAACCCAAAGGAATTAGGGGGATAGTTGTTCTTTGAGGTGATTTGTACAGCAAGGGAGCGTGTTTTAGGTTGGTTGAGGTTTTAGAGCTAGTAACTACGTGACTTTTTGGTTGGTTTTGGTTTTTTTGTGCGAAAAGTAAATGACTGAAAATAAAAGTAGGAGACTTACAGCGGGTGATGCGTGATTGGCAAGTCCTCCGGAAGGTGAGCAGTTGATTACGGCAGTTATACTAAGAAAGTAAGTGCAGGAGTTGTTTGATTTCAAGGAAAACATTCGATTTCGGGGGCCTTGTATCATAGCCTGTTTATCATTAACCTTTAGTGATCCTTCTAAGTATTCAAACGTGCATCAAGGCCATTCCAAGCACTCGATTTGCCACACTGTCTAGTCTTTTGCAAAAGTGTTCGAAAGAGTATCAAGGCCATTCCAAGCACTCGATTTGCACACACTGTCTAGACTTTTGCAAAAAACGTAGAGCCCTTGTTCTACTTAGACTAATACCCCATTCCAAGGTATATTAGCCTGTGTGCATCCATTTGATCAGTCATTCCCGAGCAATCAAATGGTGTTTGAGAGAGGTCAGACTCCTCAGATAAGCTTTGCCATTCCAAGCATCCACTTATCCGAGTATGTTTACGAACTTCCACGGAAGAGCTTTGCCATTCCAAGCATCCACTCAACCTTGGAAGTTCTGGCCTAATATATGGCACATAGAACAAGTTTTGAATACAGAGAAAAAACACTAAAGCAAAGTCTAAAACATTTTATGATACAAGTACACCCCTTCAACCGAATGAAGAGTTTAGCTACGAATATCCATAGAGGTGGATACCATAGCTAAATACTCGGGGGTTTTTGAAAGACAGTAAGTAAGGGGAATACTCAAGAACCAACAGGAGTATTCCCAATTCCTACTTGAATACTCAAGAACCAACAAGAGTATTCTCTAAAACTGTTATAATACTCAAGAACCAACAAGAGTATTATTTCAAAACCAAACTTACAAATTGCCAAACTTAGAGAGATAAGTGATTTATGATTTTTGGGATGTTGATTACAAATGAGGAGGCATGGTATTTATAGGCTAAGGGAAGCCATGAGGAGCCAACACTTGTCACATGGAGGGAGGATGAGCTTTGAGATGATGACACATGGGGGGAGAGCTCTAGCCGCCGGCTAGGTGGCAAGATGGGAGTGGTTTGTGTGGTTTTGTGAAGTTCTCACAAAACTATCGGTGTATTTCAGCTCCGGACTGACTTTGGTTGCTCTTCGGTTTGATTTGTTTTGAATGATTCCATGTCAGGATCTTTAGATTTCTTCAGTCAGCGTCTGATCGTGACCTTGGAATGACTTGTAACATCTTTTCTGCGTAAAAATCCTCTCCTTAGCGTGTATTCTCTCTAAGCTCCAAAATACCCTGTAGATAAATATCGGAACTAACAAGCAAAAGTTAAATAGACAAACAGTCTAATTTAGTGGGTTTAACGGTGTTTTTGATTCGTATAATTATGGTCCATCAGATCACCCCCACACTTTTAGTTGTTCGTCCCGAACAATGCTATTAAAGGGCGGCACTAAGTAAGCTTTTAAAATATGAAAGTTAGACTGTGGGACTAGACTTATCCTAATTCATGCATTACTACTTATTACCAAATTAAACTGCGTAAATAAATAGAAGAAACTTGATACTTGTACCTCCGTGCTGAGATGCAAAGTATTTTGGATGTTTCGGGAGATAGCCCTTTTTAGGCTCCTGGACTGCAATCTCGGGACCGTCTCGTACTATATGGTTTTCTTGTAGCTTTCTCTAGCACGTGATTCGGTTCGGGTTTCAATGGTTTGATCTTTGATTTTCTTTCTTTTTGGCGAGGGACAGCTTTTTTTGTAGTGAATCGGCCTTTGGCCTTGGATTTGACTTTTTGAGTACTTCACTTTTGTTCGGTTAAAACCTTCGCACTTTTGGGCCTTTGGCCTCTTGATTTGCTTCTTCGAGCTTTTGCTTCTTCGAGCTTTTGCTTCTTTGTGACTTGCTAGTCCATTTTCTCAAGCCTTTTTGGGAGGTCCAATCATCGCCCGCGAGCATATGGAAATACCTCCCCGCTCCTCTCATCGTTGTCGTTTCGCGCGGGTCAAGATGAGGATCGCTCATCTATTTTCTCGGCTACTTTGACTAGAGAGAGGACGGTCTGATTCCCGTCCTCGCCTTTTTTTCTTTTTGCATAAACACTGCATGGCGGAGATGACTTCAATCTTCACTGAAACCCGAAGTGCAGCCTCTACTGACTTCGAAAACCATATAGTTTGATTCGATCCTTCGATTGCTTGCCAAGCCCCTCTAGGGCATTTTCTATCAACTTCACATCCCTAGTTTATCTCAGCACAAAGGAACAAATGAGAAGTTACATTCTAAGTTTTTAAACAGTTGAATTTTCACAAGGTTGATGCATGAATTATGATCTATCTTTTTCACATTCTTGAGTTCATATTTTCAAAAAGATACTATTAAGAAAACAGCAAGCATGTTATTTAACTATATAAAAAGGTGGTTCTCACCCCACACTTTTGAACGAAGGCGTGCCTTAGTTCAAAAGTCATGCAAGCAGATATATACATGTGAGAATGACTTTAAACTAAATGACTGAAATTAAATGACAGAAAGTAAGATAGTGTCGGGTTACCTCCCGACCAGTGCACTTGTTTAACGTCGTTGGCTCGACAGTACCTCATTCTTGGATCATTGGTTTGGATCCCATGGGTGGCTCAGGTCGAATTTCTTTATTGCGCCAATCCTGATTCTTGCTTTGACTCTTCCTGGGTTTTTGGGGGATGATGGGCGTGGGTCCAGCTCCCACTGTTCTGATGGTTTCTCCTTCCAGCGTCTATGCCCCATTACGGTGTCGTTTTGCTCAGGCCATTTTCCCATCCTCCTTTTAGCCTCTTCATTGATCACATAGTTTTCAGCGATTTGCCTATTGATCGAGGGGAAAAGTTGGGAAGCTTGCATCTAAAGGCTTGGTTCTGCCTCGTTATGTCCGTTTGTCAGGATCTGGTCATAGATGGTCTCGGAAGCTTGGGTGATGATAGCTGGGTATGGCTCGGGCAGTATGCTGGTGGTATTTTGGACTTCTTCCTCGTTGCTTCCGATGCTTTCCATGTCTGATTCTTCTGACGGTTCAGGAGTCTCTTCTGATGGCTCGGGAGTTTCTTCATTTGCCTCAGGACCAGCTTCGTCTATTTGCATTCCTCTGTCAGTTTGGGGTATTCGTTTTGTGGCTGCGGCCAGGTTATTTATGAGGTACCACATGTCTGCTATGGATAAGTTCCTGGCTGATCTTTTCATTGCTTCGTTAATCCTTCCCAGCTCATCGAACCTCATCCCACGAAGAAATTTTTGAAGAAGAACTTTCTTCGTGAATCCATGGTGCGGGCAGCTTGAGATGATGGTGTCGTAGTTCGTGTAGTATTCGTCCAAAGTCTCATCCCGGGATTGTTGAAGGCACATGATCTTCTCACGGGTTTTTTGGCGTAAGGATGGGGGGGGAGAATTCCTTCAGGAATGGAACGCAGAGGTCCACAAAATATTCAGCATGCATAGCGGGTGATGTGTAGTACCAGATTGTCGCGAAGTCAGTCAGAGAAAATTTGAAGCATTTAAGCTTAAATTCCTCTAACATTTCATTCTCAGGTTTTATGTGGCAGCAAACGTGGTGAAAGTTTCGGCAGTGTTGTACAGGATTTTCTCCATCCGTACCTCCGAACAGGGGCAGATATCGTGTTGTCCATGCATATGTAGTAGGTAGCGTCATGAGAAGGGGAGAGAAAGAAAAGAACAACTATCCGAAGGCTAATTCCCCGGCAACGGCGCCAATTTGACAGATGCTTGTCGTCAGAGCAAATGTACAAATAAATTTATAGTCCGCTACTCGCGACTTCACTACTGGGTAGCAAGTGGTAAGTAGGGGTCGAACCCAAAGGAATTAGGGGGATAGTTGTTCTTTGAGGTGATTTGTACAGCAATGGAGCGTGTTTTAGGTTGGTTGAGGTTTTAGAGCTAGTAACTACGTGACTTTTTGGTTGGTTTTGGTTTTTTTGTGCGAAAAGTAAATGACTGAAAATAAAAGTAGGAGACTTACAGCGGGTGATGCGTGATTGGCAAGTCCTCCGAAAGGTGAGCAGTTGATTACGGCAGTTATACTAAGAAAGTAAGTGCAGGAGTTGTTTGATTTCAAGGAAAACATTCGATTTCGGGGGCCTTGTATCATAGCCTGTTTATCATTAACCTTTAGTGATCCTTCTAAGTATTCAAACGTGCATCAAGGCCATTCCAAGCACTCGATTTGCCACACTGTCTAGTCTTTTGCAAAAGTGTTCGAAAGAGTATCAAGGCCATTCCAAGCACTCGATTTGCACACACTGTCTAGACTTTTGCAAAAAACGTAGAGCCCTTGTTCTACTTAGACTAATACCCCATTCCAAGGTATATTAGCCTGTGTGCATCCATTTGATCAGTCATTCCCGAGCAATCAAATGGTGTTTGAGAGAGGTCAGACTCCTCAGATAAGCTTTGCCATTCCAAGCATCCACTTATCCGAGTATGTTTACGAACTTCCACGGAAGAGCTTTGCCATTCCAAGCATCCACTCAACCTTGGAAGTTCTGGCCTAATATATGGCACATAGAACAAGTTTTGAATACAGAGAAAAAACACTAAAGCAAAGTCTAAAACATTTTATGATACAAGTACACCCCTTCAACCGAATGAAGAGTTTAGCTACGAATATCCATAGAGGTGGATACCATAGCTAAATACTCGGGGGTTTTTGAAAGACAGTAAGTAAGGGGAATACTCAAGAACCAACAGGAGTATTCCCAATTCCTACTTGAATACTCAAGAACCAACATGAGTATTCTCTAAAACTGTTATAATACTCAAGAACCAACAAGAGTATTATTTCAAAACCAAACTTACAAATTGCCAAACTTAGAGAGATAAGTGATTTATGATTTTTGGGATGTTGATTACAAATGAGGAGGCATGGTATTTATAGGCTAAGGGAAGCCATGAGGAGCCAACACTTGTCACATGGAGGGAGGATGAGCTTTGAGATGATGACACATGGGGGGAGAGCTCTAGCCGCCGGCTAGGTGGCAAGATGGGAGTGGTTTGTGTGGTTTTGTGAAGTTCTCACAAAACTATCGGTGTATTTCAGCTCCGGACTGACTTTGGTTTGATTTGTTTTGAATGATTCCATGTCAGGATCTTTAGATTTCTTCAGTCAGCGTCTGATCGTGACCTTGGAATGACTCGTAACATCTTTTCTGTGTAAAAATCCTCTCCTTAGCGTGTATTCTCTCTAAGCTCCAAAATACCCTGTAGATAAATATCGGAACTAACAAGCAAAAGTTAAATAGACAAACAGTCTAATTTAGTGGGTTTAACTGTGTTTTTGATTCGTATAATTATGGTCCATCAGTAATGCTATGAAAAGGATGTAGTTAGGCTAAGGAAAGCTCAGTGATGAAAGAAACACCTCGTCTGTTTGTGGTTACATGGTTGATTTTTGGTTTAAAACCCTTTATTGTTGATCGTAATGATTGAAATACCTTATTAGCGATTACTTGACAAAAGATGTCTAGTGATAGGGACGAGAATTCAATATAGTTTCCTATGTCTAGTATATTTATGTAGAATGCATACATTTCAGTTCATATAATTTCTGTTGCAAACATACTTGCTACTATGTCATAAGCATTGCTGCAGCCCAAGTGGAATGATCCATTGCTGGAAATGTTCCGCAATGATTATATTGGTACTGCACCATATGTATCTTGTACACCTTCTCTGCGCCACCATAGGCTCTGTCAAAGAGATCAGTTTTTGGTACTCTTGTCCGATGGTTTATATCAGTATTTAACCAACCAAGAAGTGGTTTCTCCTGTTGATAGTTTCATGAAGAAGTCTCCAGAAGGGGACCCTGCACAACATTTGATAGAAGAGCTTCTGTCTCGTGCAGCCAAGAAAGCGGGTAAGCTGATTTAACTGCAAATGTAAAATATGAATTATTTTCCACATATAAAGACTTCTCATTAGGGCTGATTTGAGGTAATTATAGTCTAAATTGAACACAGTTTGAGCAATCTCAAATCTTCAATATTCATGCTTTCATTAATTACTAGAAGCATATCGTTAGTCTAATTCAAACAACATTTCACAATGTAAAGCAGCGTCTTTCCATGTTTGTATTTTGGAACAAAGCAATTCATTTTCTTTCTGATTCATGATGACTCTTCATCCTATTTTTTCCAATTTGCAGGAATGGACCATCATGAGCTGTTGGATATTCAACTAGGAGACCGCAGGAAGTACCATGACGATGTTACTGTCATCAATTCATGTCATCTGGGAAATATTTCTGAAGATTCTGTACATGCGGTAACAACAGCAGTACTCTCACATCAACAATGGTGCCTCTATGTACACAAAGAAATCCGCTAATGAGATTTTGGGGAAGAAGTGTTCGTTTAGTATAGCAGGGAAAATGTTCTTTTTGTTCTCATTATGTTTCCTTGATCTTCTTTCTATCAAAATTTTTATCATTTCGTTGGTGGAGGAGGATGTTAATGTGGATTATGTTCCGTAGTTATCATGTAACAAAATGCGACTGTAATCTAATATGGGGGTTTTGGTTTCTCTTGTATTCTCTAATTCATGGCGACAACATTTAGTAATTAAGACAGGTGAGTATGGGACTGATAGCAACTGAACTATTCTTCAAATCTTAAAATACTTTTTATTCAATCAAATACCATATTTCATACATGATGTCACTTTTAATGTATAAAATTTATCAATTCATGTCAATTTTCACACAAATTCAAGATCAACAGACAACAAGGAACCAATATAAATTCTAAAAACAAGGATTCATGCTACTGCATGCAGGACTTGTGTTTGCTTTGGTTCCTGTAACTTCATCTACTTTCCCTAGGGCTACCCATTTCCTGTTGTTGTCTCCGGCTCTTACCATCATACCTTTTGCATCGTTCTTTTCTCAATGATGATGAAGAATAACTAGTATTGGTTGTTCCCGTACCTCCATTTATGTAAGATACCGGCAGACGTTCATTATCTGTTTTTCAAGTCTGAACTTCCTTTTTACCAGTTCCTCATGCAACTCCTGTTAAATCAGAACCAATCACATAGCTGATTATGGGACATTTTGGATTAATCTTCTTGACCATTCATTCCTAGAGGAGCGCTCAAATGAGGCAAGCCAAATAAGAATGAGGCAGTGAGGCACGATCTGAGCCACACATCTAACCCCCCGTGCTTTGTGGGTGCGTCACGTGTCCAAATAGTAAACTCACTACCAACAGTAAAAAGCAAAAAGTAAATAGTAAAATCCCACTACCACATCTTTAAATCTCAACCATTAGATCAATATCATCATTAGCCAAGATCATGCCTTACTGCCTCATTCTTACAACCTTGCCTCAACCGAGCGCTCCCCTTCATTCCTAAATCCTAATATATATGCAAATTACACTTATAGTCAGTGCTTCTAAAAAACCCCTAGTTCATATTTTTGGCCCCATTTTACATCAACAAAATACAGTTGAACTTGGCAAAAACTTGATCAGCTCCATCAGCCCTGATTCATGACTCCAATTTACACTCAGCATTAATAGAACAGAGGATAAAACTTACATGATGATGGACTATGTGTGACGATCAGGCAGCATATCAAAGTCAATCTCAAGTTCATGTATAAGCATCTACAAAACCAAATAACACAATACCTCAACAAATCATCCGATAACTATTCAAATGGTTAACGAAATTGAGCTAGACGAAAGATAACATTTTCACAACCTAATGATAACAACAAAGAACATAAGCCATACAAATACAATACTCTGGATAAACACTTCTGTAGACACAATCAGGTGACTGACCGTAAACTAGTTGTGAGTCGGCCAGCGTCCAGCAGCTACTGAACTTATAGCATCAAAAGCCCCATACACTGCCATTGCACCACCTACGCCATAGACACCAAGAGTAGGAGATAATATATTTTGTGAATTCATGAGTTACTATAAGTAAATAAAGAAACTAAATGAAGAATGCTGCAGTCTTTTGGCCATGGCAAATTGTGGAGTCCTGAAATAAGTGAATTAAGATCAGTAAATAAGTGAATACAAATCAAACAACTTAGCATAAAAGCTTTGTTAATAATAAGTGAAAACAAATCAAACAACTAAGCATAAAAGTTTCTATGTTGCTGAGAAAATCAATTGAACTCAGGTAAAGCGAACATCAAGGTAACTGAATTCTCAATATATTAGTGACAGTTCATTATCGAGATTAATCAAATCAAACACAGGTATGTGTAGTTGCGAGATATTTCCAACGGCTCGGTTTGTGGCCGAATGATGGAAGCAATTGCAGAGTTGCGAGATATTTCCTCCCATCACATTTGATATATTCTCCTCAACGTCAATGTCTCTATCTCTCTCGCCGGCGACGGAGACGAAAGAGTTTCTCTCTGAGATTTTCCGGCAGTTGAACTCAGTGTTTGAATCATTTGTTGTTTGAAAACAAAAAATTTCACTACCCAAAATTTCACTGTCTCTATCTTAACGTTAATTAATGTTATCGTCAATTTAATCCAAAATTTGTATTGTGATACATTCACTTTGTAATTGAAGTTATCCATTTGGCGCTTAAATTCAAAATATTCATTGCAAATTACTAGGAAGATACGATGTCGTTTATCTATTCGACTGTTAGAACTAAAGTCCGAATTGTATGATCATACTTTCTAGGGGTGGGCAAAACCCGGCCCGGCCCGGTCCGGTCCACTAAATGTCGGGTTTAACCTACCCGGTATTGAGTTTCGGGTCGAGTTAGGGTTGAGGATCGGGTTACCCGATTTCATAAGTAATATAAAAAATACTAGATTTTTAATAAGATTCAAACCTTACACCTCATCTGAATAAATATGACTAAACATACCAAATAATTTATTTGTGTTCTCGTGTAATATCACATGACATACGAATATGTAATTGATTTGCAATGAAAAATAATACCTTAATACTAAACTTTAAATCACAAATCAGTGATTTAAGTTTATATTTTCAGAGTATTTGTATTGCGATAGATGATATTGAATGTTTTATGTCTATTATAAATTTTAGTTTTAGGGTCGGGTTCGGGTACACATGATTGACCCGGTCTTTCGGGTCGGATTAAAGTTCAAATAAATGACCCGATCAATATTTCGGGTCGGGTTAGGAATGAGTAAAACCCGTCCCACGCCCACTGATGAGTCAAATACTTGACTAATTTTCCTCTACTTTTCTTAGTAGTTTTGTTTCGTTTCCAAGTAATTTTAATGCCAATCCACACCCTTCTTGGTCTATTAGGTCCCAAAATGTATTTTGTCTCACTCGGAGCCTCAAAGATCAAATGGAGCAAAAGTTGAGTGAATTTGAGCCAAAAATGAAGTTTCGGGCAAAACAGGCAGAATGACCTTTGCGGCGTATTTTGCATGCCCAGATCGCATACAATGTCCGAATTGGCTGATTTAAAGCTTGCTGGAACGCTAACTCAAAGGGCTACAACTCTTCAGTTTACGCCAACACCTAATTCGGACATTAAGACCCCGTAACAGCCGCCGGAAGCTCGCCCGAGCTCCAGGAAGCCCGCCCGAGCCTCATTTCCATCAAGTCAGCCGTTGCACTCGCCCGGGTCCTGCTGCACTCCGCCGGGTCTCCACCACACCTCCCTCGGCTTGATCACTGAGTCTCGCCACACCCGGCCGAGCTCAGGCTGCATCTCTCGCCCGGATAACCTCACACCCGGTCGAGTCCCTCAGCACCCGCCCGAGTCACTTGTGATGCTTGCTCGGCCCCAACACGCACCCGTCCGAGTGCCTAAAGACCTGCCCGGGTCTCCCCTTAACGCTCAGATTTTTACTTCTTGGCTATAAATAGGAAGCTTGGGTTTTGGGCAAAAGGATCGGGAGTTTTGCTAGGGATTTTGGAGCACGAAAAATTGAGGGTTTCTAGAGAGATAAGCTACCAAGGCTTCAAGGGAGGATCATCCATTGAAGATTGAAGATTCAAATGGTGGAAGAAGATCATCTATATAGTAGATTGGTCCATTCCTTCCATTGTATTTTCATCTATGTACTCAACACAATTTGTGTTTGTCTATGAACATGATTTGTGAGTAGTGTTTTGTATTCTAGGGTCCTGTGGATATTATGTGTGTTAATACTCCTAATCTATAATGAATCAATGTTAGAATAACTTATTTTGGATAATTGTGGTTTACTTTGATTGAATGCTCAAATTATGCACTTTAGGTGTTTGAGAAAATGCCTAAGTGTATGGTTTTCGTATATGACTTGAGTTAAGCACTCTAGGTGTTTGAGAAAATGCCTAGATGATTAATTTCTATGGTTCTTTGGTCAAGTAGCCGAGAGGTGGAAGCCAGTGTATCTAGATATCGAGTCATTAAGGAATCCTAGGTCAAGTAGTCGAGTGGTGGACGCCAAAGGTTCTTGAAAACAAGTAAATTACCCTTGCTAGGTGGTGAACACGAGAGTGACCCACCCTAGCATTGAGATAGGCTAGAGCGTAATAAATTCACATGACTTGGTCTTGCAACGAGAGTTGATGATTGAGAAGTGTGAGTTACGTGAGCTAAAAATATCGAGAGATTGAAGCTCACGTGCGAGGTGCCTCTTCCTTAAATCGAATAAAAATATCGAGAGATTGAATTTGGTTTAATAGTCGCACGCCTTAATCTAATCATCTAAGACAATTATCTTGCATGAAATTGAACTCTTGGAGTCTAAAACACATATGAGTGAAGTAGTTCCCTAGAGTACACCTTTTGCCTTGGTAGTGACAATATCTCTAGATTCCTTAGATTGTTTACATTGTTTATATACATTTGCTCTAGCAATCACATCAAAACCAACCTTTCACAATTAGGATAGACTTATCGGAACAAAATTAAATAGTGCTCATAAGTTTAGACTTGCTCCTTGGACGACCCGGTACTTACCGGTTTATAAATTATTTTTGACTAAATATTTTGACTTCAATCACATCGATTTGAAGTGTGCTAAATTCTACACGTCACCCACCCCTAATACTTTCCCAACAAATTGTCATTTACCTTTGAATGGTCAATCACAGATGAATTATTGCCGGCAAACATCAGCCTTTTCATCTGACATTTTTTACAACAATAATACGTTAACGTTACGATAACTTTTGTACGATAACTGAACGTTAACTCTACAACAACTATTCGACACATTTACGATAATGTTTCGATAATTTAACTTGTTGTTACGATGAAGTTGATCTTCTCCCATTGTTATCGTAAAAGGAATTTCTGGATTCTATATAAAATTCACAAATCGGCCATTCCCAGCTTGTCAAAGCAGCCACTACGAACCCTGAGCAAAGAGCCGAACACTTAATTTTGTTTCCACGAATTTGGTGAGTTGTTATCATCATACATTGGCGAATTTCTACATTTCTTTATATTTTTTCAGTTGAATTCTTATTATCTGTTAAGTATCTATTGCCAGAAATGTTATTATCTATATTTAGAATTTGGTAAATTCAAAAACTAATATAGTCTTACAAAGTCCCTAATGATGCATTTAATCGTTGTCATTTACCCTTTTAATCAACGGTTATCGTAGTCATATACCATTTTGACTACGTATTCCAATTGAAGGATTTTCAGTGCCGACAAAACGATTTTATGATTACTAATTCAAAGTCCATCTTAACGTATTAGGGCCGCCGACCGCATTATATACAATGCAATAATTAATTGAACTACGATCGTGAATGTACAACCGGTGCGATAAGGGCAAATCATACAACAACTATACATTCATGTGGGGGGTTAGAAATTTCATAGAGGCTATTGGAAGAGGGGAACCCCCTAATGAAATGCGTTGGCCATGTAAGCATTGCAAAAACAAAAAATGTCATGTGGCCGGTATTGTACAAAAGTGGATTCACTCCTAATTATTATAACTAGACGTACCACAGTGAAGTACGAGTAGATGAAACTTACAGTGGTGTGGTGAATCAAGTAAATGAACATGAGGTTAATATTGAAGATCAGTGCTAGACAGCGCTTCCATATGAAGAGGGAGGAAGTGTGAACTACGAACATTTTGGTTTCAATCAAAACACAATGGATAGTCGATACAACGAGATGGTGAATGATGTAGCTGGTCATAACTGGGAACCCCCTATCCAAACCGAACTAGTACCAGATCTCCCAAACCCAACGGCAAACAGTTTTTATGATCTTTGTAGTGCGAGCACCAACCCGGCTTACGAAGGATGCACATCCGAGACTTAGTTATCGTCCCATATGAAGTTACTGCAAACAAAAGCCGACTTTGGATTGTCTATGGCTGCTTTTGATTCCATATGCGATTACGTACAAAGTTTGGCTAATTGTGCTAATTGTGTCCCCACATCTTTCAACCACTCGAAGAGGCTTGTTAGTGACTTGGGTATGTGGTACAAGAGTATTGATTTGTGTGTTCACGGTTGCATGATTTATTATGCTGAATCAGAGGATATGACTAATTGTACTTTTTATGGGGAAGATAGATACCAACCTGGTGCTTCACAAAGTACAAGTCACTACGTACTAGTTGCTCGTTCATCAATGTTTTACCTAGACATTATACCAAGGCTGCAGAGGTTATTTTTGATGAAGAACATAGCTCAACATATGTCCTGGCACGCTTTGCATCCACCCAATGCTACCAGCATGGTCCACCCTTCTGACGGAGAGTCATGGAAACATTTTGACTCTTGCTATCCTGATTTTGCTGCTGAAACACGCAACGTGAGGTTAGGTCTATGTTCGGATAGATTTAATCCTTCAGTAATAATGCAAAGTCGTACTCTTGTTGGCATGTCATGGTAACTCCTTACAATCTCCCTCCATGGATGTGTATGAAAACACGAGTTATGTGGCTAACGATCCTAATTCATGGACCTACTAATCCTAAGAAGAGAATTGACATGTACTTGTGACCTCTCATTGACGACTTAAAAACTCTTTGGAATGTGGGGATCAATACGTATGATGCTAGTAGGGAAGAAAATTTTACGTTGAGGGCAGCATTGATATGGACCATTTCAGATTTTCCAGCTTACGGTATGCTTTCCGGTTGGTCGACTCAAGGGAAATTGGGTTCCCTTACTGTATGGAGGACACAAAGACATTCTGGCTTCAGCATGGTCGTAAAGTTTCCTACTTAAATTGTCACAGGAGGTTCCTTCCCAACCATCACGAATATAGATCCAACACATGTAGGTTTTGTCGAGATCGTGTTGAGCGTGATGGGCCTATTCCATTCCGTACGGGGCATGAAATTTACAACAGAGTTCAAAATTACAGTTACATATGGGAAGTGTCGCTAGAGCACATTATCGACGGTTTTGGAGTGACACATAATTGGACGAAGAAATCAATTTTCTAGGATCTCCCGTATTGGGTTAACTTAAAGCTCCGACATAATATGGACGTGATGCATATAGAGAAGAACATCATCGAGAATATTTTCAACACCATAATGAACATAAAAGAAAAGACAAAAGATAATGGCGTACGATGCAGGGAAGATATTGCCACTTATTGTAATAGGCCAGAACTGGAGGTCCGATTGACCAGGGGAAGGGTGGTAGCCAATAAGGCGAAATACACCTTATCATCTGATAAGCAGACCATAGTTTTGAATTGGATCAAGTCGCTTGGTTTTCCCGATGGTTTTGCATCTAACTTGGTTAGGTGCATTAACTTAGAAGCGAGAAAACTAATGGGATACAAAAGTCATGTTTTTTGGAGAGATTGATGCCAATTGCTTTTCGCGGATTTCTATCAACGGCCATATGGACGGCCATATCAGAGTTGTGTACTTTTTTCGAGATGTTTGCGCATCGTCATTGGACACCGCGCGAATGACGTAATGGAAGAAGAACATCCCGAAAACATTATGCAATCTAGAAACTATATTCCACCATCGTTCTTCGACTCGATGGAACACCTACCAATTCATGTCGCAGACGAAGTCTTCCTTGGAGGACCTGTGCATTATCGATGGATGTATCCTTTCGAACGATTTATTTACCGTCTTAAAAATATGGTCGGGAACAAAAGTCAAGTATCATCAAGCATTGTCATGGCTTATTTGCAACTGGAGATCACATTCTTGGGCAGTGATAACCTTGGTCCCGAGTACAGGACTAAAGAACGACATCCAAAAATAAATGAAATAATCGGCCACCAGTATCTTGATGAACAAATTTCAATTTAAAACCATCCTGGTCACGGAGGCAAACCAATATGTAAAAGGACTTTGTCTGATTGTGAATTTTTTCAAGCTACTCATTATATTCTCAGCAACACACCAGATATGGATACATACCTGAGAGCTTTTGACGCAGAACTTAGACAAAGGTATTTGAGGTATACCGAGAAGCAGTTGTATGATAAGATACTTGGAGAACTTCCTGCATGGCTGAAAAAACATGTAAGACTTACACTACAAACTTTATGATCAGTTACGTATATTGTTTTTGTTAGTAATAAATATTAACATTTCTGATCATTTCGATGCAGATATGGGAACTACGTGCTCATTATGAAGTTTTCGAATGGATACATCACCTTTCTCTTGGATTTGACTATAGAGTCACTTGTACAAACACGTATAAGGTCAATAATTACAAGTTTTGTACAGAGAGTTATAACCACTGTCAACCGCAATTTGTAATAATAAATCTATTTTTACAATTTGTCAAATCAATATTGTGTTATCATTTTGCACTCATAATTATCAAATTAAATGCATGTTAGATGGACTAATTATTTCCGTACTTTACGTAGTGCATTTGGAAACCTTTTGGAAATATTATGTAATATTTTTGTTACAAACATCAGATGGAACAACAAACACCTTTAGGCAGTCTAATTCCTATGACTAGTGTAAATACCCCCTCTGCGGATGAAGTACTCAACCAGCGGCCGTATATTAGACATGTGGGTCAATACCAGTAATGTTTAAACATACGGCTATCTGTTCATTATTTTTTTGCAAATTGAATTGGGGATTCAATACATCATTTTTTGTTTATAGCTTTGAATCATCAAACGCCATTCAGGAAATAGGACCAAAGTGCATTTCAAAGTGTTACGGCACCGAGTGGACCTCAATTATGTGGGTACCAACGCGTGCAAGGGAAATGTGGTTCGCGGAGTTTCGGGTATGTAACTAATTATTTATAATACATGTAATAGACTTATTTATAAATATTTTCCTAATCTTTCTATCATTGCAGAAATTGGCACGATGAAATGAGGAGGACAATGATCACATCTACCAAATCTTCCTTCTTAAATGTGGATTGGTACTCCGAGAGTTCAAGACTCGACCTACTTCTGTTATTTTTTACCCAGACAACTGGTTGTATGAGCCAGACTAAATGTTCTTATGTGTTAGAAACATTTGCTCGGAAATGTTTTCGAACGATAAAATGTTTTTATGTGTTATTAACCTTTGCAAATAAATCCCAAATTATTAGTTACTTTAATGAATCTCCACAATAACAATATTCTACATTGTACGGGTGGGATTGGCCGAGATATGAACAAAACGACATTGGAGCTGCTAAAGGCCCCGCGCGCTGGGCCAAGTCGGTGGGCTCGAGTGTGGCGGTTTAGGAAGCTTCTAGAAGACTTGTTGGCCAAGTAAACTTGCTAGTTAAGTTTGCTTACAAACCAAGCAAAGTCGGTTTTAGGACATGTTTCCTAAAATCATTTATGGCCCTATTTTAATTTGGAAACGTCGAAGCCCTAGTCCTCTCTATAAATACAGCCTCTTGTCAAGGGTTTCAAGCATCCTACAACATCCATCAGCTCATAATCCCACAGCACAGAATTCGAGCTCTCCTCTCCTCTCGATCCGAAGTCCCCCCTCCTCTCGGCAATAGAGAAGTTTACTCATTCCTTTTTATTGTTGTTTTGTTCTAATGGCCATGTGTAGCTAAGCCCTTTATTCGGGCTAGGGTTTCAATTATTGTGACGAATGTTTTGAGATTCCATGCTTAATATTATCTTTGCATTCTACTAGTTCTTGTGCACATTAATCTCGGTTTGAATTGCAAGGTTAAGTGGAGACCTGTAACGGTAAAGCTTAACCGAGCAATCCATACCCCATGTTTACTACCTATTTGATACTAAACCGTTAGAATAGGTAGTTGCACTAAACCTAATATGACCTGAAACGGAGTATTAGGTTTGCTAGAATTAGAAATCTATAACCTGAAACGGAGTAGATTGTGGCGTAGTGACTTGAAACGGTCCTACCTTAGGTTATAACCTGAAACGGAGTAACCACACTTAAGAACGCAGAATTAGATACTTAGAAATCAAGGATAAACAAAGTCACAATTAGAAACCCTAGTCTGAATATTCTCTCTGATTGATAACCCCTCGTTTGTTTTCTATTTTTTCACCGTTTCCTAAATTGCTCACAACCCAATCGTTTCCTTTTTACAGAACAACAAGTAACCATCTAGCTCCCTTGGGTTCGACCCTTGCTTGCCGCTGTACTAACCCATAGCCAACAGCAAGGAAATTATAAATTCAAATTTGCAGGTACCAACGACGCCTGTCAGCCTTCCTTAGCCTTTTTCTCACACTATTTCTCTCTAAAAACCACCCCCATTTAGGTCAAATGCCCTCTTTCTATTTATAAGCTCGGGACTGAAATTTCTGTGTTTTTAGCCCAACCGGTCGGCTGGGACTTGAGCTAGTCGGCTGGGAATTGAGCTTGGGCAAACCTCCCTGAATCTTTAGTCAGCCGGTCGGCTGACTGATTTCAGCCTGTCGGTTGACACTTCCTTGGGCTTATTCAGCCTGTCGGTTGACACTTCCTTGGGCTTTTACGTACTCTTAACGTCCGAATTTGATCTTGGCATCAACTAGAAAGTTGTAGCCTTTTGCAATACCTTTCCAACAAGGTTAAGCTCAATCAATTCGGAAACCGTATGCGATCTGGGTATGCAAAATAAACCGGAATGGTCAATCTCCCCTATTTTGCTCTAAATCTTCGGTTTTTCCCCGAGTTTTCATATTTGGGCTTTGACCCTGAAAGAGACCTTTTTTCTACCTGAAACGTGGAGATAGAGATCAAATGACATCAAAATATTGTCGGAAACGACCCAAAGCTATAGTGAAATATTGTCGAAAACTCGACTGATCAACACTCCACACTTAAGCTTTGTTCGTCCCGAATAAATTATGAAAATATGTCAAGGTCATGCAAATGTCGAAATACTAGTGGTGCTATGTTTTTCGTCTATTTGCCTCACTAGATTTCACAAGGTTCGATCATTATTTCTAAACATGTTATTGAAACAAAAATGACAAGTATGTATAATCTAACTAGCTCCTTTTCGTAGGCATTACAAATGCATTTAGCGCATGCATTAAGCCTTTAAACCCCTAGGCTACCCTAGTGGACGAGTTATAGTCTAGGGAGAGTTTTTAGAAAAGGGAATACTCAAAAATCCCAAATGCACCTATCCCATGAGAATGAATACAAGAGGGCTCAACGGAGGCGGGGATTTCTTAAAACCAATCCCTCCCCCCCAAACTAGGTCTACCGTCACATTATCATAAAAAGAACTTTTGAACCATTTGAGTACCCATGAGGTTGTGCATTCAAGATCATCAATACTAGAGCTATCAAAAGTCTCATCCAACGATCTACTCATTTTCAAGGCAATACAATGAAGTCGTAGTTTAGTTTGCACAAAAGAGTGTCAACCGCTCGCCTATGCTATCTAGGGCTAGTCCATTGGTTCACGATATGAAACTCATTCCCATGTTTTAGGCGCTTAAGCCATAATCCATAAGGGAAGAGGAGTTCGACACTATGAGTTCTTAGAAAACTAGCATAGACCAAATGATAGCTCCCGTGCAAGCACAAGGGTCGTCCAAGAGTTAATCTAACTAGCACACAATACAAATGATGCACCCGCGCAAATGTAGAATGATGAAAGAACATAAAGTCAAGTTTTAAGTGCTCCTTATTTTCTTTTTAAAATGGCCTTTGGCCTACAAATGCTTTCGAGGGGGAACTTTTCTTCCTAACCCCCGCGGCATTTGTATATTTTGGAGCAAAACTTCTCGTGTACATCGAGAAAGTTTTTAGTCGGGGCTTTGCCCTCTTTTGACCATGAAAAATGAAGCATTTTTTTGTTGGGGCCTATTTTTCGCCCTCTTTTGTTTTTGACTCCACACTTAAAACTAGACAATATGTTCAAGGAATGTATGGAATGCGTGGCAAACAATAATAAGTAAGGCACTAAGTTAGAAGAACTCAAGTCACCAAGGAGCATACAAGAGGTCTAAGTTTTTTGTGAAAGTTTTAAAAGTGCTTGCTAAAACTCAATCCAAGGTATTTCAACGAAAATACTTAGAAAATTAGATAGACAAAGGATAGCAATGATATTGATTCACAAGAATACACATTCAAGGGACTAGGTCGGTTCTAAGTTCAAGATCCAATAAAAATGAAAAGTAGGCTAGATGTGATTTATAGGGATTCAGAATCGATAGTCACAAGCCTATGTGGTTAAAAACACTCTCATGTTAGGGATAAGGTACATGAATGCAAGTGTCCATTCTAAAATGATAAGCATGACATAATATGAGTGAACTATGCAACTACCCCACCCACACTTAAAACATAGCTTAGTCCCTAAGCGCAAACAATAAAGAGAATGAGAAAAAGGCGCATAGGAACTCCCCTCGTTTGTAGATGTGCCTCACCAATAGAAAAAATGTCATCATGCTAAGATTGATCGTACATGATGCAAATAACTTCCTTGATGACAAGAAAAACATGAGAGGTTAAAAGTAACAAGTGACATACAAGGTCATGCAACACAAGTATGAGCAAGAGAGCATCACAAGTCACATGGTAACACAATGGCATAAGTTACATAGAATTCAAACAAAGAAAGTAATCTACATCCTCCATCATGTGCACAAGGTGTCTTAAGTGCTAAGAAAATATGAAACAAGAGTCATAGCATGATATATGACGTGTGTAATTTTGCATATATAGTCAAAAGAATTTATAATTGACCGGTAAGACCGGTGTCGAACCCAAGGGAGCAAACGTGATTATACGCTAAGGAATCAAATTTTAACTCGGTTATTCCTTCAAATTCAATAATGAGGTGATTATCAATCAAGAAAACAAGTAACGAAATGGTTTCAAGGGGTTTCAATTCAATTAAAGAGAGTTTCGAGGGGTTAAAACCTAGCTTAGGCTAAAAAGTTCGAGTGCAGTCGAGAGTTTCGAGAGTTTCGAGGTAAAAAGCTAGGGGTTAAAACCTAGCTTAGGCTAAAAAGTTCTTTAATTGTGAGGTCATCACAATTAAAGAGAGTTTCGAGGGGTTTCTTCCCCTCCTTGGCAATTTTCCAACGACCATGTATACAAGAATTTAATCATTTTGGGAGTCGATTGGTTTAAAACCTGGCTTAGGCTAAAAATAGACAAACTATCATGTGAGTCTAGCCCTAGTCATGCCATCCTAATTAGAATCTCACTTATTAAAGATATTGATTCACTCCATAGCACTATTATCCTTGGAATCTCTTCCTAAGGTAATAAATGCTATGTGCATTAAGTTTTAGTTAACCTCACATCCATGCATTTACTCTCATAAACACTTGATGAGTTCATTTCTACTATATCCAAACCATCACTAAGCTCTCTCGATACTTAGATCATAGTTCTAGTGCAAACATGTCACTTAGGCATTTTATCAAACACTTAGCAACATGTCTTGAGTGAAGAGCATAGTGAAATGAAATCAACTCCATGAATTGCATAATAGATGTGTATACATGATCAATGAGTACCAAAGAGGGTACAAACACCCTCAAAACACAAGGGAACTACTCACACATCATGTAAGACAACATGATGTGTGTAGGATTTAAGCACAATCAAAGAGAAGAGAAGAGGAATAGAAATAGGATGGTTAATCCTAGTTATCTCCCTTGATCTTCAATCCTCCTTAGTTGGATGGTGATGAATGCCCTTGATTTGATCTCTTTTTCTGGAACACTCTCCCAAAGATGCCAAGTACCTAGGTCAAACTTGCCTCTTTCTATTTATAGCTTCGGCAAAAAATTCGTACTGTAGCAGTCCCAGTCGGTCGATCGGCGGATGCTGGTAGCCCAGTCGGTCGACTGGAGGTTGAAAATGCAGTCTCGTGTAGTGATCTCCCAGTCGACCGACTGGTGCAGGGGAGCTTCCCAGTCGACCGACTGCGTAAATGAAGAATGTGAGGCTCCTGAGTAGCTTGGCGAGTCGACCGATTGGTGACCTTAGTCGAGCGACTGGGCATCTGAAGCTCCTGGTTAGTCGACCGACTGGAGGGTCCAGTCGACCGACTGCGTAAGTGAAGAATGTGAAGCTCCTGAGGCCTTTCTCTAGTCGACCGACTGGTTCAGGGGAGCTTCCCAGTCGACCGACAGGAGGTCTTTTTGCCCAAATTTTGCTCTAGTCTTCGATTTTTCCCCGAGTTTCCGTATTTTGGCTTTGACACTAAGATATCTTGTTTTGTACCTGAAACGTACGAAAAGAGATCAAATGACATCGAATTATCGCCGGAAACGAACTAAAGCTATAGTGAAAACGGGTACTAATAAGTCGAAAACTCGACTTATCAACAGTCCACACTTAAGCTTTGTTCGTCCCGAACAAAGTATGCAAATATGTCGAGGTCGTGCAAATGGCGAAATGCTAGTGGCGCTATGTTTTTCGTCTATTTGCCTCACTAGCTTTCACAAGGTCTCGATCATTATTTCTAAACATGTTATTGAAAAGTGAATGCAAGTATATACAACCTAACTAGCTCCTTTTCGTAGGCGTTACGAATGCATTTAGCATATGCATTAAGCCTTTAAACCCCTAGGCTACCCTAGTGGACGAGTTATAGTCTCGTGAGAGTTTTCAGAAAAAAGGAATACTCACAAATCCCATATGCACCTATCCCATGAGAATGAATGCAAGAGTGCTCAACCAAGGCGAGGATTTCTCAAGACCAATCCCTCACCCCAAACTAGGACTACCAGCACAATATCATCAAAAGAACTTTTGAACCATTTGAGTACCCATGAGGTTGTGCATTCAAGATTATCAATACTAGAGCTATCAAACGTCTTATCCCAAGTTCCACTCATTTTCAAGGCAATACAATAGAAGCGAAGTTACTAGTTTTGCACAAAAGAGTGTCAACCGCTCGCATATGCTAGCTAGGGCTAGTCCATTGGCTCACGACATGGAACTCATTCCCAAGTTTTAGGCGCTTAAGCCATAATCCATAAGGGAAGAGGAATTCGACACTAGAGTTCTCAATAAACATGCATAGACCAAATGGTAACTCCCGTGCAAGCACAAGGGTCGTCCAAGAGTTAATCCAACTAGCACACAATGCAAATGATGAATCCCGCACAAATGAAGAATGGAGGAAAACATAGAGTCAAGTTTTAAGTGCTTCTTATTTTCTTTTTGAAATGGCCTTTGGCCTACAAATGCTTTCGAGGGGGAACTTTTCTTCCTAACCCCCGGCATTTGTATCATTTTTGAAGCAAAACTTCTCTAGCGCTTTGAGAGAGTTTTTAGTCGGGGCTTTGCCCTCTTTGACCACAAAAACTTTTTTGTTGGGGCCTATTTTTCGCCCTCTTTTGACTCCACACTTAAAACTTGACAGTATGTTCAAAAAAAGTATGGAATGTGCGGGAAGCAATCATAAGCATTGCACTAAATTAGAAAACTCAAGTCACCAAGGAGCAAACAAAAGGTCTAAGTTTTTCGTGAAAATTTTAAAAGTGCTTGCTAAAACTTAATCCAAGGTATTTCAACGAAAATACTTAGAAAATTAGATATACAAGGGATAGCAATGATATTGATTCACAAGAATGCACATTCAAGGGACTAGGTCGGTTCTAAGTTCAAGATCCAATAAATGTGACAAATAGGTTAGATGAGATTTATAGGGATTTAGAATCGATAGTCACAAGCCTATGTGGTTGAAAACACTCTCATGTAGGGATAATGTGCAAAAGATGCAAGTGTCCATCTAAAAATGATATGCATGGCATGCAAACATGTGAACTATGGGCGTCAAACCACTCCACACTTGATTCAAGCTTAGTCCCTAAGCGCACAGAATGATAAAATAAAGGCAAAGGCGCATAGGAACTCCCCTCGTTTGCAGAGCCGGTGACATAACTCTTGGGAGTGAGAAATAACCTTTTGGTTGCAAATGTAGACAAAGAAGGTGCATTTGGAACATGATAATAATAAATAGATGCATATCCAGTAGAGTGAACAACATAAATGGTAAACACCTTCAATATCATAGGAAATGTAGCATACAACCAAAGGCGAGTCAAGAGTATATCACACAAAATGGCATACATCATCCAAAATAGCGCCAAAAGGCGACTTAACATCCAAGTACATGATCTAAGCAAGAAAGCATCAAATGGTAGACAAAAGTAAGATCAAAATGCAATACAAGCTCAAGATGTAGCCTCATCGCCTCCTCGAGCGATCTCTCTAGCAGAATCTCCAACTCCCTCCTCTCTAGCAGAATCCTCTCGCTCTATCGTGGCGCCAATGTATCGTGAGCCCTCCGCTCTAATGGAACTCTCTCGTACTATCGTGCCCCCAGGGAGTGGTGTGCCTGCCTCCCCTACTCTATGAGCTGGCGTGGTAAGCAAAGGGGAGGCGCCACGAGGGGCAGGAAACTCTGGAGCAACTGGACCACCAGAACCTCTGACCATGGATAATACTGTAGACCGGAGCCACTCCCACTCCTGGCGAGCTCTCGCGTCAGACTCTCTAACAAAATCCTCTAGTCGAGTCAAGCCACTCCTCAGGTCGGCAATATCAGAGGAGATCCTCTTCTCCACTCAGCTGCGTCATCTGTGGCAGGAGGAGGACTCTCAACCGCAGGCTGCATGGGTGACAGCTCCTCATCCATGCGCGCCTCCTCAGGAATGGGAGCTGGGGGCTTGATGGCGCGTATTTATACGATTCATCGAATCAGCTAAACCCACCAAATTAGACATTTGGTCATACGAACATGTGCTTGTTGATGTCGTTTTATGTATACAGGCAATTTTGGAGTCTAAAGAGGAATCGGGCTTAAAAGATGGCTTTTTGCTTGAAAGATCCAAGCGATGACTTTTTGCTTAAAATATCCTAGTGATGGCTTTTGGCTAAACCAATCAAAATGAAGTGCTTTTGGGATATTTCCATGCCATAAACTTAGCCCCCAAGTCTTCCCTTGCCTATTAATAGAGGGCTTGCCTCATGTAATATGTGTGCCACAAACCTTAGAGAGTTGAGAGCTTATCTCTCTTCTCTTCATTTTCAATGCAAACACACTTTGTTCTTGATTTTCAAAGCTTTTGTTCACTTGTTCTTGAGCTTCAAGCTCTTACTTTCCAGCAGCACACTTTACTTTCCCTTGTCTTGATTTGGAGCTCCTCTCCCTTACTTACTTGTTTTTCTCTTTCACTTGTTCTTGTTTCGGTTTCTTGTTGTTTTCCTTGTTTTCTTTTCGGTTTGCTTTACTTTTCTTGCACTTAGCTATGGTATCCACTTCCATGGATACTCGTAGCTAAACCCTTCATTCGGTTGAAGGGGGGTGCTTGTATCATAAAACCGTTTTTAGACCCTTTTCTTAGTGCTTCTTCGTGTTCAAACTTGTTCTACGTGCCATATATTAGGTTAGAACATACATGTTTGAGTGGAGGCTCGAAAGAGCAAAGCTCTTCCATGGGGTTCGTGAACATACATGGTTAAGTGGAGGCTCGAAAGAGCAAAGCTTTTTCTATGGAGTTCAATCTCTTTAAAACACCACTTGGTTGATCGGAAATGATTGATCAAGTGGATGCACATAGGCTAAGATACTTCGAAAGGAGGAATTAGCCTAACTAGAACAAGTGCTCTATGTCTTGAAAAGGACTAGACGGCGTGGCAAGTCGAGTGCTAGAAATGGCCTTGATACATCTTTGAACACTTAATATGATCATTAGAGGTCAATGATGAACGGAACTATGATACAAGGCCCCTGAAAACCGAATCCTTCCCTAAATCAAAGCACCACTTGTAATTTTACTTTCAGTCTCATTATCAACTGTTTACTTTCAGTACCCTTTACTTTTCAGTACTTTACTTTACGCACTTTAGTTTCAGCACTTTACTTTCCGCACTTATTTTCCGTACCTTTACTTTTCAGTCTTTACATTTCCATACGCTTACTACAGACTTGCTCAATATCAATCCAACATAACTTTGGCACGTATTGCGCTTGAAATACAGCGTGCGACAAACCAAAAGTATGTTGTTTGGTTGATATTGAACTCGACCGTTCCAGCAATTTACTTTACAGTATTACTTTCAGTTTAAACCACTCAAACCCAACCTGTATTTACTTTTATTTTCTTTCTTTTCAAAGAACAACCATTCCACACTGACTCTCTTGGGTTCGACCCCTACTTACCGCTTGCTAGCCAATAGTGAGCCACTAAAGTAGTGGAACTATAAATGTAAATTTTGCAGCGCACAACGACGCGCTGTCAAATTTTGGCGCCGTTGCCGGGGAGTCGTGAAATCGGAATAGTTGTTCTTTTTTGTTTTTGTTTGTTTTTGTTTTGCAGTTCACAATGTCGTTGTACTACGGAAGAGAGTCTTAGAACAATGAGGAGTTTTCCCCACCATCCTTCGAACTTGAAGTTCGCGAGAAGATCAACAACCTAGAGCAATCCCGGGACGAAACATTGGACGAGTACTTATGGTACTTCGATTCCATTGTGTTGAGATGCCCGCACCATGGATTCACGAACTTCGATCTTCTTCAAAGGTTTCTCGGTGGAATGATGCCACATGAGTGAAATAGGCTTAATGATGCGGCGGGAGGCTCGGTGAATAACTTAAGCATGAGTGATCTATGGAATTTGATAGAAGATATGGCAGGAAGCGCGAAACAAGATCAGGCCATGCGGATCAACGAACTGTTCAACACGATACACCAAAACCGGGTCGAAAACGAGGAATTCTGGGCGGCTCAAAAAGAAGCTACAAACCGGATCTATGAGTTGCTCAAGCCGAGAGTCATCAAGGAAGAGCCTACAATGGAGCCGGCAGAGGATGAGGACCCGCGGATGACCGAAGAAGAACCAGCCAAGACATGCCCGGTCCTCATTTCCAATCTGTCCGAGGAAGTCCCTGTCCTAACTGACGAGTTGCCCGAGACATACCCGGACCTAGCTGCCGAGTTGCCCAAATCAGACCCGGACCTCTGTGTGATTGCCCCCGGAGACCATATAAATGATGAGGATGAGGACCCATGGTTGCCTGAAGAAGAGCTCCACTCAGATTACCCCTGGGATTTAGAAGAAAAACTGCCCAATTCAGGCCCGGTCCACATTACCAATCTACCCGAGGAAATCACGCCGGTCCCGGACCTCATTGCCGAACCGGCCGAGTCTAACACAGTCCTCACTGCCGAGCCAAAAGAAGTCCCGGTCCTCATTACCAAGCTGCCCGAGAAAGACACGGTCCTTGTGGTGGAAATGCCTCAACTTAACCCTTTATGTTTTATGCAGATCATAGCCACCGAAGATCATGGAATCAATGATGATGAGGTGCAAGGGGAGTTGGAGGAGGAGCATGAACCAAAACAGCCAACAAAGGAGCTCGCTCTCATCACAAGCCAACTAAGCAGCTCGGAAAACTCACTCGTTCCAAGACGACCATTCATCCCTTCCCCAAGGAAGAAGCTCAACATGGGAACAAGCTTTATGTCGCCTATGTTTGAAGGCAAAAGACTGAACTTCCAAAACTGCAAAAGTGCCGACTGTTCATACATGAAGAAGCGACAAAGACATGGCCCAAAAGAATGGAAGTCGGGATGGAGTAGCAAGAGACCACGGCTCAATGGACCATCATCTATGGTCAAGGAGCCATCACCTTCTCGGAAGCATGTAAAAAAGAACCTGCCGGACCAATGGAGAACCAAACCGAGCACATCACTCCACAAGTTCTTTGGGCAGAATAAAAGGGCAGCTGAGAAGAAGTTTGACCTCAAACACCCATGGGATCCGAACTTATGATCCATGAGTGAGGTACCGTTGAGCCAACGACGTTAAACAAAGGCACTTGCCGGGAGGTAACCCGGCATATCTAGTTTTTTCAGTTTTTTTATGTCATTTCCTTTCCTTAGTTAACTAGCTTTTTGTGTTTTGAACTAAAGTCATGCCGAGAGGCATGGCTTTGTTCAAAAGTGTGGGGGTGATTCTTTGCACATATTATTCTGCATGTTTTCTTTTTCTTAAAATTTTTATCTTTTTTAAACTTTTTGAAAATACAAACTTCCATGATGTGAAAATAGATAGACCCGATTCATGCATTTCCTTGTGAAAACTTGATTGTGTAAGCACATGTGTATTTAACTTCCTACTTGTCCTTGTGTGCTGAGATAAATCTAGGATGTGGAGTTGAAAGAAATGCCCTAGAGAGGCTTGACAAGCACTTAAGGGACCGGATCCTTACTTTATGGTTATGTGAAGATTGTGGAGGCTGCACTTCGGGCTTCTTGGTGAAGAGTGGACTCCGCCATGCAGGGTCTATGCAAGAGGCGGGACGGGAATCAAACCGTCCATTCTCTAGTCCAAAGTAGCCGGGAAAAGAGATGAGCGACCCTCATCTTGACCCGCGCGAAAAAGGCAAGGATGAGAAATAGCGGGGAGGTATTTCCATATGCTCTCGGGCGATGATTGGACCTCCCAAAAGTGAAGAAATGGACAAGCAATCATCAAACGAGCAAAGCTCAAAGAAGAAAAGAAAGAAATCAGCCAATATGGTGAAACAAAACCGAAGCAAAAGTGAAGTACTCAGAGAGTCAAATCAAAGGCCGAAGGCCAAACCTCACTACAAAAGCTGTCCAACCACACAAACAAAGAAAAAGAGCTCAACCCAAGTTGCCCGAATCAATCACGTGCTAGAAGAAGCAAATAACATAACCATATAGTAAGATCGGATTCGAGAGTGCAGTTCAAGGGCCTAAAAATGACTATCTCCCAATCATCCAAATTGATTTGCATCTCGGCTCAAAGGTAACAAGTATCCAGTTACTTTCATATGTGAGCATGATTTTGTTTGGAAGCAAGTAAGTTATGCATGCTAAGGTGAAGTCTAATTTTACATCTCACATTCACATTTAGGACTTAGGGTGTTGCTCCTCTCTTTGACTAGACTTGTTCGGGACGAACAAGATTAAGTGAGGGGGTATTTGATGGCGCGTATTTATACGATTCATCGAATCAGCTAAACCCACCAAATTAGACATTTGGTCATACGAACATGTGCTTGTTGATGTCGTTTTATGTATACATGCAATTTTGGAGTCTAAAGAGGAATCGGGCTTAAAAGATGGCTTTTTGCTTGAAAGATCCAAGCGATGGCTTTTTGCTTAAAATATCCTAGTGATGGCTTTTGGCTAAACCAATCAAAATGAAGTGCTTTTGGGATATTTCCATGCCATAAACTTAGCCCCCAAGTCTTCCTTTGCCTATAAATAGAGGGCTTGCCTCATGTAATATGTGTGCCACAAACCCTAGAGAGTTGAGAGCTTATCTCTCTTCTCTTCATTTTCATTGCAAACACACTTTGTTCTTGATTTTCAAAGCTTTTGTTCACTTGTTCTTGAGCTTCAAGCTCTTACTTTCCAGCAGCACACTTTACTTTCCCTTGTCTTGATTTGGAGCTCCTCTCCCTTACTTACTTGTTGTTCTCTTTCACTTGTTCTTGTTTCGGTTTCTTGTTGTTTTCCTTGTTTTCTTTTCTGTTTGCTTTACTTTTCTTGCACTTAGCTATGGTATCCACTTCCATGGATACTTGTAGCTAAACCCTTCATTCGGTTGAAGGGGGGGTGCTTGTATCATAAAACTATTTTTAGACCCTTTTCTTAGTGCTTCTTCGTGTTCAAACTTGTTCTACGTGCCATATATTAGGTTAGAACATACATGGTTGAGTGGAGGCTCGAAAGAGCAAAGCTCTTCCATGGGGTTCGTGAACAACATGGTTAAGTGGAGGCTCGAAAGAGCAAATCTTTTTCCATGGAGTTCAATCTCTTTAAAACACCACTTGGTTGATCGGAAATGATTGATCAATTGGATGCACATAGGCTAAGATACTTCGAAAGGAGGAATTAGCCTAACTAGAACAAGTGCTCTATGTCTTGAAAAGGACTAAGACGGCGTGGCAAGTCGAGTGCTAGAAATGGCCTTGATACATCTTTGAACACTTAGTATGATCATTACAGGTCAATGATGAACGAAACTATGATACAAGGCCCCTGAAAACCGAATCCTTCCCTAAATGAAAGCACCACTTGTAATTTTACTTTCAGTCTCATTATCAACTGTTTACTTTCAGTACCCTTTACTTTTCAGTACCCTTTACTTTTCAGTACTTTACTTTACGCACTTTACTTTTCAGCACTTTACTTTCCGCACTTATTTTCAGTACCTTTACTTTTCAGTCTTTACATTTCCGTACGCTTACTACACACTTGCTCAATATCAATCCAACATAACTTTGGCACGTATTGCGCTTGTGCGACAAACCAAAAGTATGTTGTTTGGTTGATATTGAACTCGACTGTTCCAGCAATTTACTTTACAGTATTACTTTCAGTTTAAACCACTCAAACCCAACCTGTATTTACTTTTATTTTCTTTCTTTTCAAAGAACAACCATTCCACACTGACTCTCTTGGGTTCGACCCCTACTTACCGCTTGCTAGCCAATAGTGAGCCACTAAAGTAGTGGAACTATAAATGTAAATTTGCAACGCACAACGACGCGCTGTCAGGGCTCGTCGGCTGGGGGAGGGGAAGGAATAGGGGAGGAAGGAGGGGATGGGGTGAGGTTGGCTAGGCAATAAAGGGGGTTGACTTGCTTGAAGAACCTCCTTCGATAAGTCGCATAATCCTGAAGCTCCTTCTTGTGAGGCTTCCTGTCTGTCTCCCAAGTCTTCCCGTCCTTCTTGAGGATATGCATGTGCTTCATGGTGCCCAAATCAAGTGTGCTCCTGGACGGCTTGGGACATCCCTCATGGCCAAAGGTGAAGTTACACCGTAAGGCTATCAATGTAATCAAGGATCCACCTCCCAAATCACGATTCCTCGTGCTCTCCTTCACAATGGCCTGAAATCTGGTGGCAAGGATAGCTAGCCAATCAATGACCTCCCCGTGATCAATAGCTAACATGAGGTCCATGTCGGGGAGGGTAAATGCCCTAGCCTTTGCCGTCCGGGTGTTTATCCCAATGGCTATGAGGTGGTGGATAATCTTCCACACCGGGTTGGTGATCGCCGAAGAGTTGTAGGATGATACGAACCACTCATTCCGCCCCGAAATCCTCTTCCAAAATCTGCACTGCTCATGCTCAGTGAATTTCCGGGCTATAGCATCATGAGGAGGGAATCCTAGCCATTCCCGGATAATACTCTCCTTAATCTTAAACTCCCTTCCTCCCAAGACAAATTTCCAAGAGAATTCCCTATCTTCTCCCTCCCCCTCCTTATCCCACTCAAAAGAGCAAATAAACTCTTCGACTACCCTTTGGTGGATCCCGGATCATCATTAAACACAAAATTCAGTCCACTATGAGTAAGTCGGGAGTGTACCTCATCCGTGACCGCACTATCAATGCCTCGAAGGAGCCCAATGTCGGGGTAGAGAGTAGGAAGGGCCGTCTTCCCCTTCTTCTTGATGGTGGCATGATGGGTCCGGTGCGTCTCATCTCTAAACTCTAGAGGCACGGAGAAGGGGCATGGAGTCGGAGATGGCAAGGGTCCCTCCAATGGTCCTTCATGTGGCACTATCGGGACGAGGGCATTGGAGAGAGACGCTTCGGCTGTGGGCGAGGGTTCTCTAGGCAATGGAGGAGATGGCGCTCTAGGGATAGGAGGAGCCGGGGCTGACTTCTTCTTTTGCTTCTTCGGTGCGGAAGAAGCACCCTTTGAAGGCTTGCTCTTCTTAGGAGGAGGTGCGGGAGAAACCGGAGGAGCGTATAATTCCTCATCAGAGGTTGAGCTATCGTCCCTCAATGAAGCTCTCAATGGCCGCCGTTTGCGAGTAAGGAGAGACATGACATCCTCATCCTCATCAACAATGCGAGCATCTCTCGAGGGTTCTTGGGCAATCTCCTTGCCTTTCGATTTGGATTTGGATGAGGAAGCACCCTTAGGCATGGTTGGAGTGGACTGGAGAAACTGAGGACTGAGCTGAGATAATCCCCCTGATATTCAATCCAGGCGGTCGACTGGAGTCCAGCAGATTTCCCAGTCGGTCGATTGGGGGCGATTTAGGTCGAAAATTGAGATTTCTCAGGAGGCTTCGGCGAGCGGAATCGATGCTTGAGTTATGCAATCGGATGGATTTCGAGCAGGATGGGCGGTCGGACGAGTGCTGGTGACGCCGGACGGAGGAGATCGGACGGAAGGTGGGGTTTCTGGTCGGAACTGCGGTGTGGAGGGGTTGCGGGGCGAGGCGGCTAGGTTGGGTGGATAGGATTGGCTGGCGAGCTGGTGGTGAGGCGAGGGTGATGGTCGAAGGTTGGGTGGAGGAAGCCGGAGTGATGGGTTGAGCTTCGGAGTCGAGTCGGTCAAGAGGATGAAGGGAGTCGGGTGAAGTGAGAAAGAAAAGGGAAGGAATGGATGTTTGGATAAGTATTGCCCAGTCGGTCGACTGAGAGCCCAGTCGGTCGACTGCGTAAATGAAGATTTTGTTGCTTCTGAGAACACGCGCGAGTCGGTCGACTGAGAGCCCAGTCGGTCGACTGGAGCACGAATATCAGTTTCAACGATTTTTGCTCCTTTTTCGAATTTCCGACTCCACACCTAGAATTCTTACCCCGCATCACGAAAAAGCACCACTCACTATTCATATAAATTCAATGCAAACTCAAGGCATGCTTCACCAAGAAATCACTAGCATAAACATATTTGGCAACAAAACGCAAGCTAAGATCATGCACTCCACGCCTAAGACATCATCATCATGTATATATATCATGTAAGCACAACTTCACACCAAGCAAACCTAATCATGCATTTTGGATTATCCTAGCACCAAGTTCACTTTCAAAGTTCAATGCACGCATACCAAACATATACGAAATTAATTGTGCATAAATGGACAACTCACAAACTGGGTGACCTCCCGTTAGGGCCTAGTTTAACGTCTTGGCAAAGACCGAGCCGAATTTTTTCTCAAGAAACACACTTGAGGAGTCCTTTGCTAGGATCCCTCCTCAAGCGGACTTGTAGAATATTGGGAGACTCAATCTGGATTCTTTGAAGAGTTGCAAGCAACTTGTTTAATAGCCCTTTTCCAAAGTGGAAACTTCTCACCCTTTGATGTATTTGCTTTTCCATTCTTTTTCATCTCATCTTCGGATGATGATTCATATTGATCAAAGGTAGGGTCTTCATCGGGTTCAAGTATATTGCGCAACTCTTTCTTATCAACTTTGTTGCCTTCAATACTTCCGGTTCCCACATTGTCTAGCTCTTTCTCAATAATAGCCACTTGCTCCTCTCTAGGCTTGTCTATCTTCACCTTTTCTCCACCAATTTTAAGGTCAATTTCCCTTTTCCAACATCAACTTTAAAACCGGCGGTGGCCAAGAAGGGACGCCCAAGGATCAATGATGAAGTGAAGTTGTCCCCCATATCTATCACCACAAAGTCGCATGGGATGTAGAATTTGTCGACTTTAATTGGGACATTCTCCTATAGGCCCCAAGGGCGCCTTGTAGTGCCATCCGCTAGTTGTAGTGTCATTTTGGCGGACTTTACCCCATTCAATTTTAGCTTGTGGTAGATGGAAAGAGGCATGACGCTCACGCTAGCCCCGAGATCGGCTAGTGGACTAGAGAAGTTCATGTCACCTATCGAGCAAGGAATAGTGAATTTTCTGGGATCTTTTGCCTTCTCGGGAATTTGCCTTGAAAAGAGGGCACTACACTCATGGTTTAGGAGGTGGGGATCATTTTCCTCAATGGTTCTCTTTTTGGACAAAATGTCTTTTAGAAATTTGTTGTATAGAGGTGCCTTCTTGATGAGCTCGTGAAATGGTATGTAGACGTATAGCTTTTTCAACATCTTGGTGAAGACCTCATATTCCTTGTCCAACTTAGTGGGCCTTGCAAGTCTTTGGGGGAATGGAATAGGTGGAGAGTAAGGCTTCAATTCCTCTCTTCCCTTCTTGATATCTTTAGCTTTGTCGGTTGGAGGATTAGGGACTTCTTCATCGAGTTCTTTTTCTCTGGCTCTAGCTTGGCCAATGGGTTTTGGAGGTATTTGAACGGATTTCTTTGGTGTAGCGCCCTCTAATTTCTTCCCACTTCTAAGGGTCAATGCCCCACATTGTTCTTCCCTCTCCCATAATTCATCCTCAAGTAACTCATCCTCGAATGATCCCTCAATATAGATGGCGTTGCAAAACTCCTTCTTTTCATGCTCGGGCCTAGCCGGCGATTTTCCTTGTGCCCTTGTGGATGATTTGGCTTGTTGAGCTATTTGGTTCTCAAGCATCTTGTTGTGGGCTTCCATCCTTTGGTTGGTTTGTCTCATCTCCATCAATTGAGCTTCTATCTCATCTTGTTTAGCGTTCATCTTCTCTTGGTGAGCAAGGAGTCTAGCAAACATTTCTTCAACTCCGGAGGGTTCATTTGAAGTTCGTGGAGGATGGTCAACTTGTAGGTAGGGCCTTTGAGGTTGGGCTTCATATTGTTGGCCTTGATATTGGCTCCTTGGTTGGAATTGATTCTTTGGCGGGAAGGCTTGATTAGTCGAGGTAGGCTTAGGACCAACTCCGGGAGGTGTAGTACCGAAATCGGGACGAGTGGGATTTGTAGTCTTGTACGAAAAATTTGGGTGATTCTTCCAAACCGAGGAAAACCTTGGAGTAGTATAGTTAGATTGGGAATTTTGGCCTTGAGTGGCACTAGCTGCGTACTCTCTACCTTGGTTTCCACCCACATAATTTGCTTCTTCATACCCGATTCTATGTCCATCCCTTTGAACCAACGGGCAACAGTTAGTTTCATGCTCATAAACCTCACAAATGTCACACCCTTGGCTCGTTTAGTGATCTCTCTCCGGATGTTTCAATTTAAACACTTCGTCCGAAAGGCATTCAAATTTTCTAGCTAATGAATCGTAGTCCTTTATGCTTACGGCCTTTGCCTCATGTCTTTCTCCCTTCCTTCTTGGGTTTCCTCTTTCACTCCCCCACGTGAAGTAGTTATTTGTGATCTTCTCGATTACCGCATATCCTTCATGAGGTTCAAGATCCATGATAGCTCCTCTCGCGGCGATATCAAGTGCAAGCCGCGAGGGACCATCTACACCATGATAGAAGGTATGGAACACAAGGAGAGTGTCTAAGTTGTGATGTGGGCAAAGCCTTTGGTACTCTTTATATCTCTCCCAAGCTTCGTAGAGCGTTTCTCCATCCATTTGCTCAAAATTCATAATTAGACCCCTATAATATGCCGTCTTGGAAGGAGGGAAATACTTATTGAGGAATGCAACGGCAAGCTCCTCCCAAGTGGTGAAACTACCCGGCGTTTGACTCCTTAACTAATCCGTAGCTTTTCCCGTGAGGGAGAAAGGGAATAACCTCAAGAGCTTAGCATCCTCGGAGACCCCGTTGATCTTCAAAGTATTACAAACTTCGAGAAATGTAGTCAAATGAGAGTTCGGGTCCTCGTGGTCTCTTCCCGAGAATCGGTTTGCTTGTATCATTTGGATTGTAGAGGTTTTCAAATCAAAGTCCCGGTTGTCTACCGCGGGAGCAAGTATTGGGGAACGATATCCATAGGCATTTGGGGCGGCGTAATCTTTGAGGACCCTTCTAGCTTGGGGCAATGGTGGTAGTTGACCTTGGCGTAGATGCGGGGGAGGAAGTCCATCTCTATCTCCCATGGTTTGATGAATGATTTCTTGAGCGTTCGAGGTTGATCCTTTAGCCTTGATTGTCTTACTCCTTGTAAGGTGAGGGTTAACAATATTCCTTATTGGTTGATTCAAGTCTCTATCCACAATCTTGGTAAGTTTTTTTGTCTTCGGTGGCATAAACGAGATGCACCTACAAGGAGAGAACAATTAAGACAAGTGAGAATAGTGGAATAGGCTCAAGAATCACAAGTAGCAAAGCAAATAAAGAAAAACATGGAATAGTCGGAGCACTAAATGATTCTTCCTAGGGACAATCTAGCCATTGCTCCCCGGCAACGGTGCCATTTTGACGGGTGTAATTTTGCATATATAGTCAAAAGAATTTATAATTGACCGGTAAGACCGGTGTCGAACCCAACGGAGCAAACGTGATTATACGCTAGGGAATCAAATTTTAACTCGGCTATTCCTTCAAATTCAATAATGAGGTGATTATCAATCAAGAAAACAAGTAACGAAATGGTTTCAAGGGGTTTCAATTCAATTAAAGAGAGTTTCGAGGGGTTCTTCCCCTCCTTGGCAATTTTCCAACGACCATGTATACAAGAATTTAATCATTTTGGGAGTCGATAGGTTTAAACCTAGCTTAGGCTAAAAATAGACAAACTATCATGTGAGTCTAGCCCTGGTCATGCCATCCAAATTAGAATCTCACCTATTAAAGATATTGATTCACTTCATAGCACTATTATCCTTGGAATCTCTTCCTAAGGTAATAAATGCTATGGGCATTAAGTTTTAGTTAACCTCACATCCATGCATTTACTCTCATAAACACTTGATGAGTTCATTTCTACTATATATCCAAACCATCACTAAGCTCTCTCGATACTTAGATCATAGTTCTAGTGCAAACATGTCACTTAGGCATTTTATCAAACACTTAGCAACATGTCTTGAGTGAAGAGCATAGTGAAATGAAATCAACTCCATCAATTGCATAATAGATGTGTATACATGATCATTGAGTACCAAAGAGGGTACAAACACCCTCAAAACACAAGGGAACTACTCACACATCACGTAAGACAACATGATGTGTGTAGGGTTTAAGCACAATCAAAGAGAAGAGAAGAGGAATAGAAATAGGATGGTAATCCTAGTTATCTCCCTTGATCTTCAATCCTCCTTAGTTGGATGGTGATGAATGCCCTTGATTTGATCTCTTTTTCAGCAAAAATCTCCCAAAGATGCAAAGTACCTAGGTCAAACTTACCTCTTTCTATTTATAGCCTCGGCAGAAATTTCGTACTGTAGCAGTCCCAGTCGGTCGACTGGCGGATGCTGGTAGCCCCGTCGACCGGCTGGAGGTTGAAAAGGCAGTCTCGTGTAGTGATCTCGCAGTCGACCGACTGGTGCAGGGGAGCTTCCCAGTCGACCGACTGCGTAAATGAAGAATGTGAGGCTCCTGAGTAGCTTGGCGAGTCGACCGATTGGTGACCTTAGTCGAGCGACTGGGCATCTGAAGCTCCGGGTTAGTCGATCGACGGGAGGGTCCAGTCGACCGACTGCGTAAGTGAAGAATGTGAAGCTCCTGAGGCCTTTCGCCAGTCGACCGACTGGTTCAGGGGAGCTTCCCAGTCGACCGATTGGAGGTCTTTTTGCCCAAATTTTGCTCTAGTCTTCGATTTTTCCCCGAGTTTTCGTATTTTGGCTTTGACACTGAGATATCTTGGTTTGTACCTTAAACGTACGAAAAGAGATCAAATGACATCGAATTATCGCCGGAAACGAACTAAAGCTATAGTGAAAACGGGTACTAATAAGTCGAAAACTCGACTTATCAATATAACAAAATAATTCCACTCTAGTCAACTCCAAGAAGGCACATGAACACTAAGGGGCAACATCATCATACATTGACAAATCAAGGGAAAAGTGGATGGGCTTGGCAATGTGAAGTGGAATCGGAGTGAGTAGACCTCACTCCACACTTAAAATTTGACCCACTAATCATACATTTCACATTCCATATTTAGAGCCTAAGCCACTCAAAATCATACCAAACATTTAAATATGAAGAACGAGAATGAAACAACTTACAAACCGGATTACCTCCCGCGAGGGCCTAGTTTTTCCCGTCCTGGCAAAGACGTAGCAAAGCGCCCCATAGAATCACTCGTTGAGAAGTCCTTTGCTAGGATCCCTTCTCACGGGGCCTTGGATTTGTTCGTGGCAATCCACCTTCAAATCCCATTTGACTTTCTTCCCATCAAGTCTACAATGGACTTTCCTTTGGGAGCATGACCCCTTCAAATATGAAGATCCCTTAAGAAATAAGGGGTCATGGAAGCTTTTTCCAAATGATCTCTCCAAAAAGGGCAAGAAGCTCCAAAACTTGTCTGGAGACTTCGTAATGAAGAAAGGGTCTTCAAAATTTGTCTCGAGCATGATGGGCACACCCTCCTTGAGTTTTTCAATGATGTCCATGGGTGCCCACTCCTCAACATCCCTCTCTAAGGTTGTGTTTTTTTGTATGCGAGGTTGTCCTTTGGTTTGCTCCATGTATACCTCAACAAAGTCTCTATACCCTTCAAGACTTTTAGTCTCTATATCTTATCCTCATCAAGAAATTGGGATTCACATTTAGGCTCTTCTATAGAGTGAGGGAGAAGCTCTTCTTCATTAATAAAAGTTGTTTCCTCTATGTAAGAGGCATTATCATTGAAGAATTCCTCATCGGTGAGCCGAGACGTTGATGGAATGGTGAACTCTTATGTATTCTCATTCGAATGATCTTGAGATGTGCTAGTAGTGAAGGGTGCTTCACTTTCGCATTCCATCTCGTCCTCGTTATATGATTCACCATCCCATAGCCAAGCTTCGGTGGCGCCTCTCCAAAATTCATCCTCCCTTTCTTGATCCCATTCTTCCCTTGAGGCATTAGAATCAAGGACTTCTTCTTCGGAAACCTCCTCTTCCTCACCCAAGTTCTCAATGTCAATTGCTTGTTGTGCCATCTTAGCTCGAAGCTTATCCATGCGAGCATCCATTTCCATCAATTGAGCTTGCATCCTCTCTTGGGATGCAAGCGTCCTCTCTTGGGATGCAAGGAGTGTGGAAAACATGGCCTCAACACCGGAGGGCTCATTTGATGGTTGAGGAGGTTTAGGGTATGGAGGGTAGGAGTCTTCAACTTCAAAGCATTGCCTATCATCTTAATATGGAGTGTAATAACTTGTCGGATAGCCATATCTTGCCAATAAGAATTTAGGTGATCCTCCTCTTTATAGTATTCCTCATTATAAAAGTTGTGGTTGTGGTTGTACATCCAATAGTCTTCACAATGGGCATTTGGTTGATCCTCTTCATAATAATCTCCATTGTGCATGACTTGTTGGTTGTAGTGATCCATCCTCGCAACATAAGATTAACTTAAGTTAGTAAGGGATATGAGAGAATAAGAAGAATATACAAGTATAAGATAAAGAAAAATATTTACAAGAATAGTCGGAACTTTCACACAATCTAATCTAGGGATGTGCTAACTAGTTGCTCCCCCGGCAACGGCGCCATTTGACGAGCTGTAGATTTTCACACGCAAATGAATGCGATAGAATCTCCTTTTGGTCAAAAACAATTTATAAAGACCGGTAAGACCGGGTCGAACCCAAAGGAAAAAGCCAAGCACATGCACTATGTAAGATCGTGTTTTCGTTCGGCTATTCTAAACCAAAAAGGAAGAATGTGTGTCTAAATCCTAAATGGTGAATAAATAGAGATAGAAGATAGATAAAAGGGTGTTTCGAGGGGTTACTCCCCGCCTTGGCAATTTCCCAATGATCACATACACAATATTCAAACATTTCATGGTAGTCAAATAGTTTAGAACCTTCTTAGCTCGAACCTCACTCAATTCGAGGATATCGGTTCATTCCATTGCATTATCGTCCTATGGGTGGGAGACAAATGCTATGAACATACGCACTAGTTCACTTCCTACCCATGCATTGTAAAAAACCTAGCTTAGACTAAGATAGACCAATTCTCATGTGAATCTAACCCTAGCCAAACTCTCTTAATTAGCACCTCACTCATTCGAGGATATTGATTCACTCTATAGCACTTTTATCCTTGAAATGTCTTCCTAAGGTAATAAGTGAAATATGCATGAAGGACTAGTTAGCAACAAATGCATGTGTTTACTTTACGTAAAACACTAGATAGGATCACATTCTCTATTATCCAAACTATCCATAAGGTCGTTAGATTCTTAAGTCGAGTTTTAAGATTCAACATGTTACTTAGGCATTTTATGAAACACTTAGTAACATGACATGTATAAAGGGCATAGTGAACATGAAATTGACACCATTCGATGGGATTAATTGATGATTCGCTCAATGACTAACTCCAATGAATTAAACATTCAATCCTTAGTCAAGCATCCATATCCTAAGGTTCATTTGCATGATTTAAGATATAGATCATTTTCTCCAGCCTAGAACTATTCCCTAGGGGTTCCAAGTCCTAGGTTCAAGTCTTAGTCCAAGTTGTCACTTAGGCATTTCATCAAACACCTAGAGTGCATAACATTCATAACACAAGAGAAAAATGAAATCAACAATCATCCATATGAATATCAATGTATATTTGTGATCAAAGAGTACCAAGGAGAGTCGTAGGACCCTCAAAACACAAGGACTACTCACACATCATCATGTTACATGTTTTCATTTCAAAACAACAAGAGGGAGAAAAGATGAGTAGAGAAAACCCAAGTTGGAGACGTTGAGCAAGCTCTAGATTCCTTCCTTGATCTTCTCCCTTCTCCCCCAAGAAATCCTTTGTTGATGGTGAGCCTTCCTTAGCCTTTTTGTCACACTATTTCTCTCTAAAAACCACCCCCATTTAGGTCAAAAGCCATCTTTCTATTTATAGGCTCGGGACTGAAATTTCTCTGTTTTTAGCCCAACCGGTCGGCTGGGAATTGAGCTTGGGCAAGCCTACCTGAATCTTTAGTCAGCCGGTCGGCTGAACAGTTCCGTTGGCTTTTTCGTGGTCTTAACGTCCTAGTTTGGTCTTGGCGTCAACTAAAAAGTTGTAGCCCTTTGCAATACCTTTCCTAACAAGCTAAAGATCAACCAATTCGGGCACCGTATGCGATCTGGGGGTGCAAAATAACCCGAAAAGGTCAATCTACCCTATTTTGCTCTAAATCTTCGGTTTTTCCACGAGTTTTCGTAGTTGGGCTTTGACCTTGAGAGAGACTTGTTTTCTACCTGAAACGTAGAGACAGAGGTCAAATGACATCAAAATATCATCGGAAACGACCCAAAGCTATAGTGAAATATGGCCATTAATCAGTCGAAAACTCGACTGATCAGGTGATGATTCAAGTCATGCGGTATGATCCCACATACTACAAAATTTACCATATCCGCATACCAAGGGAGGGACTCTGCCTCTACCCTCATGAGTTGCTCTCCAATGAAAGCGTCATTAACTAGGGTAGTGTCTTCTTCGAGCTCTTCATTTCCTTGAAGCCTAGAGAGATGATCGGCGATGAGATTCTCTACTCCCTTTTTATCCTTGATCTCGATATCGAATTCTTGGAGTAAGAGAATCCATCTTATTAGCCTCGGCTTGGAGTCCTTTTTGATAAGAGATATTTAAATGTCGCGTGGTCGGTGAAGACTATGGTCTTTGATCCCACAAGATATTGACGAAACTTGTGCTCCATTAAGGACTTTGCTAGTGTAGTAAATGGCGTGAAGTTTCTTGTCCACTCTTTTTCCAAGGACCGCTCCAATAGCATGATCGATTGCATCACACATGAGCTCAAATGGAAAATACCAATTTGGAGGTTGAATAATGGGAGCCGAGACCAATGCCTTCTTTAACTTCTCAAAGACCAATAAGCACTCTTCATTGAATAGGAATTTGGTTTCATTGCACAATAGGTTCGTCAAAGGTATTGCAATTTTTGAGAAGTCCTTAATAAATCTTCTATAGAAGTCGGCATGGCCTAGAAAGCTTCTTATCCCTCTAACATCCCTTGGAGGTGGTAGTTTCTCAATGACCTCTACCTTTGCTTTGTCCACCTCAATTCCTCTCTTAGAAACCAAATGTCCAAGCACTATGCCTTCCTACACCATAAAATGACATTTTCCCAATTTAGAACAAGGTTTGTCTCAACACATCTATTCAAAACTTTAGCCAAATTAGCCAAGCAATCATCGAATGGAGAACCATAGACAGAAAAGTCACCCATAAACACTTCCATTATTTCCTCAATAAATTCTGAAAATATTGCCATCATGCATCTTTGAAATGTGCCTGGTGCATTACAAAGCCCAAAGGGCATTCGCCGATAGGCAAATGTTCCATAGGGACAAGTAAAAGTAGTCTTTTCTTGATCTTGTGGATGAATAGGGATTTGGACAAAGCCACTATATCTATCAAGATAGCAAAAATAGTCATGCTTGGCTAACCTTTCTAACATTTGATCAATAAAAGGATGTGGAAACTGATTTTTCTTAGTTGCCTTGTTCAGTTTTCTAAAGTTTATGCACATTCGCCAACCTATAACGGTTCGCGTGGGGATTAACTCATTTTTAACAACCGTCATGCCACCCTTTTTGGGCACCACATGAATGGGACTCTCCCAATTCGAATCCGCTATGGGAAAAATGATTCCCGCAGCTAACTTCTTTAAAATCTCTTTTTTAACAACTTCACCAACAATGGGATTAAGTCTCCTTGCATGCTCCCTTGAGGGTACACTATCATCTTCCAAATAAATTATATGCATGCACACATTAGGACTTATCCCTTTCAAATCATCGATCGAATAACCAATGGCACCTTTATGCTTTCTAATCACATCAAGCAATCTCGAAGTTTCAATTTCATTCAATGAGGCATTCATAATAACGGGCAAATTAGAATTGGGGCCAAAGAACTCATACCTTAGGCTTGTTGGTAGAGTTTTTAGCTCTACCGAACAAGGCTCCTTACCTTTATCGCTTTGAGGTTCCCCTTTACCTTTGTCATCCAAGATAGTCCAACAATCATCACACTTAGGGAGCTCATTATCAAGGTCAATTTCACATATAGGCAAGTTAGGCACATCATGTAATTCAAAAGCATCAACAAGGTCAAGATAATTACAACTCATGGTAGAACTAGGACCTTTTTGTGCTTTTTCTAAATTAAACTCAACCTCTTCATCACCTACTCTCATGGTAATTGACCCTTTAGTTGTATCGAATATAGCTCCCGCGTTGTAGATGAAAGGTCTTCCCAAGAATGGGAATCTCATTATCCTTTTCCATTTCAACACAACCAAATCACCCGGAATGTAGAAATTTCCTACTCTAACCGGGACATCCTTAAGAACTCCCTTGGTCTTGAGGAGCGGTCCGCGAGTCTCAAAATCATTTGTGTTGGCTTAGGCTCACCCATATTCAATTTCTTGCACAAGGAATAAGGCATCAAAGGTATACAAGCACCCAAATCACACATAGCACATTCAATTTTCACATCATTGGTATAGCATGAAATGAAAAAACTACCGGGGTCCTCAAGTTTGGGGGGCATGGGCGGTTGGAGTATAGCACTACATTCTCCATTGAGGGACACCGTGTCAACATCTTCAATCGTTGTACAGCAAGTAATAACATCTTTTAGAAATCTCGCATAAGATGGGGCTTGAGTGATTACCTCGGTTAAAAGCATTGTAACATAGAGCTTCCTCATCATCTCGGCGAACTTGGAGAATTGGTTGTCATTGTTCTTTTTCTTTAGCCTTTGTGGGAAAGGGATAGGAGGGGTGTATGGCTTTAGTTCATCTTTCCCTTTCTCCACTTCTTTTTCCTTTTGGGTTGGAGAATTAGGGACTTCTTCATCTAACTCTTCAATTTCGGCACTAGCTTGGCCTCTAAGATCAAAACAAACTTTCTTCTTTTTCTTTGGTTGTTCATTCTCAAGCTCCTTGCCACTCCTTAGTGTAACCGCATTACAATGCTCTCTTAGCCCTTGCTCGGGTCGAGCCAGAAACTTCCCTTGTGCCCTTGAAGAGGACTCGGCTTGTTGGGCTATTTGATTTTCGAGCATCTTGTTATGAGTTTCCAACCTTTCGTTGGATTGCTTTACTTCTTTCAATTATTGTCTCATCTCTTCTTGGTTAGCTAAGAGTTTCGCAAGCATTACTTCAACACCGGAGGGTTCATTTGAAGTTTGTGGACGATGGTCAACTTGTTGGTAGGGCCTTTGAGCTTGAGCTTGGTATTGTTGCCCTTGGTTTTGGTTTCTTTGAAGCAAAGTTGCTCCTTGGCCTTGGTATTGGTTCCTTGGTTGGAATTGGCTCCTCGGTTGGAAAGCTTGATTGTTGGAAGTAGGCCTAGGACCAAAGTTGGGAGGTGTGGGATTTGTGGTCTTGTATGAGAAGTTTGGATGATCCTTCCAAGCCGATGAAAACCTTGGCGAGGTTTGATTGGATTGGGAGCTTTGGCCTTGAGGGGCACTAGTGTTATACTCCCTCCCTTGGTTTCCACCAACATAATTTTCTTTTTCATACCCATATCCATTCTCATCCTTTTGAACCAAAGGGCAAGAGTTGGTGTCATGCCGATAGACTTCATAAATATCGCAACCTTGGCTCTTTGAATGATCCCTTGCCGGATGTTGTAACTTTCTCATTTGTTCCGATAAATCTTCCACTTTTTTAGCTAATGAATCATAGTCACTTGAGCTTATGGCCTTCGCTTCATATCCTCCTCATTGTCCTTTCCTTCTTGGGTTTCCTCTTTCACTTGCCCATATGAAGTAGTTCTTGGTGATCTTCTCGATTACCTCATACCCTTCCGGAGGTTCAAGCTCCATGACAGCTCCTCCCGCAGCGGTATCAAGTGCTAGCCGCGAGGGACCATCAACACCATGGTAGAAGGTGTGGAATACGAAGAAGGCGTCTAGGTTGTGGGGTGGGAAAAGCCTTAGATACGCCTTGTATCTCTCCCAAGCTTCATAGAGTGTCTCTCCATCCATTTGTGCAATATTCGCAATTTGACCCCTATAGTAAGCCGTCTTGGATGGAGGGAAATACTTGTTGAGGAATGCGAGTGCAAGCTCTTCCCAATTAGTGAAGCTAGCTGGTGTTTGGCTCCTAAACCAATCCTTGGCTATTCCCGTGAGTGAGAAAGGGAACAACCTTAGGTGAATAGCATCCTTCGAGGCCCCATTGATCTTAAATGTGTCGCAAATCTCAAGAAACGAAATTAAATGAGAATTTGGGTCCTCATGGTCTCTCCCTGAGAATTGGTTGGATTGAACCATTTGTATTGTGGAGGTCTTCAAGTCAAAGTCTCGGTTGTCCACCGCGGGGACAAGGATTAGAGATCGGTAGCCATAAGCATTGAGAGACGAATAGTCTTTGAGGACCCTTCTAGCATGAGGGCCTTGAGGTAATTGTTGAAAAGGGCCTTGGGGAAGTTGAGGAGGGGGGGGAGGGGGAGGAGGTCTATCTTCCATGGTTTGAGTAGTGGTTTCTTAAGTGTTCGATGTCGATCCTTTAGCCTTGGTTGTTTTACTCCTTGTGAGGTGAGGATCAACGATATCTCTTATGGGTTGATTCAAGTCTCTATCCACAATTTTGGCAAGTTTCTTTGTCCTAGGTGGCATAAAAGAAATGCACCTACAAGGGGGAAACAAACAAGACAAAGTGAGGATGATGTAGCATGCTCAAGAAACAAAAGTAGCAAAACAATAAAAGTTAAACATGGAATAGTCGAAGTACTAAATGATTCGTCCTAGGGACAATCTAGCCATTTCTCCCCGGCAACGGCGCCATTATGACAAGTTGTAATTTGTATAGTCAAAAACAATTTATATTTGACCGGTAAGACCGGTGTCGAACCCAAAGGAGCAATTGGATTGTACGCTAGGGGATATCAAATTTTCTACTAGGCTATTCCTACAAATCAACTATGAGATGGTTTTCAATTAAAAACTAGCAATGAAATGGTTTCAAGGGGTTTTAATTCAATTCAAAGAGAGTTTCGAGGGGTTACTCCCCTCCTTGGCATTTCCCATGATCACTACACAAGAGTTAAGTCCTTTTAAGGTGTCAAATGGTTTGGAACCTAGCTTAGACTAAGATAGGCCAATTCTCATGTGAATCTAATCCTAGTCAATCCATCTTAATTAGAACCTCAATTTATCAAGATATTGATTCACTCTATAGCACTATTATCCTTGGAACATCTCCCAAGGTAATAAATGTTATAGGCATTTAGCTCTAGTTAACCTCACATCCATGCATTTACTCTCATAAACACTGGATATGATCATTTTCACCACATCCCAACTATCTCTAAGTTTTAAGACTAACATGTCACTTAGGCATTTTATCAAACACTTGGCAACATGTCATAAATAGAGCACTTAGTGAAAATGAAATTAACACCATAGATTGTATATTCAATGTGTGTGAACATGATCAAGAGTGCCAAGGAGGGTTGCAAAACCCTCAAAACAAAAGGAGATTACTCACACATCATGCAAGACAACATGGTGTGAGTAGGGTTTGAAGAACACAATAAAGTGGATGAAAAAGTGCAAAAGAAGAAGGATTATTAATCCTAGAATCTCTCTTTTGAGCTTTTCTTCTCCTCCTAGATAGCGTTGACTTGATCTCTTTTTCTGAGTATTTTTCCTCGGGTCAGACATGCCAATTTCTGAGTATTTTTCCTTGAGTATTTTTCTTCTCCTCCAAGATGTCAGTCTCCTAGGTCAAACATGCCAGTTTATATTTATAGCCTCGGGTAAAATTTCTGCTGTAACAGGTTCAGTCGGTCGGCTGGTCCTGGCGTCCAAATCCCAACCGGTCTGCTGGTGGCTAAAATCCAGTCTTGTTCTGTAGTGATCATCCAGCCGACAAACTTGAATCGAGAGGTTGCCTTATTTGGAGTCCCTTATCTTCCGCTGACCGGTTGAGAAAGTTAGCCGACCGACTCATTCAGTGCGAGGCCGAGCATTTGGATCGCTCTTCTCCAGCCGACCGATTGGACACTCAGCCGACGACTCAAAGTGAGCGATTGTGAACATCTATTAGTCTTTCATCCAGCCGGTCGACTCAAAATGGACGATTGCTTTCAATTATAGCTCCTTTATCCAGCCGACAGGTTGGTTCAGGGGGAGATATTCAGCCGGTCGGCTGGGAGGCCTTTTTGTCCATGTTTCGCTCAAAATCTTCGGTTTTTCCCCGAGTCTTCGTTTCTAGACTTTGACATTGCGAGGGTCTTTTTTTCTACCTGAAATATAGGGTAAGTGGTCAGATGACATCAAAATATCGTCGGAAATGAACCAAAGCATAGTGAAAAATGGCTATTAATAAGTCGAAAACTCGACTTATCAGTAAGGGCACTTGAATTGCTTTTTAAACGTAACTGTGCATTGGACAAATCATTTGGAACATCTTGTATTGGTGTGGAACTAATATCGCTCACTTCCTCCCTAGGTTGGTCTGAAGACCCCAAAGTCTCTCTGTGGATAGGATCACTATAAATAACCATAGCCACGTTATTCTGAACTTGCCCCTTGTCAGCCTTATATGTGTAATCCACTTCACTGAGAGATTTGTCTATTTCCTCAGGCAAGGTATTGGTAGTTCTCCAAATTTTCTTTATCAGAATCTAAGCTGGATGGCTTCTTGTCTGTCTCAATCTCTTTAGGAGTATTCCACTTTTCACTTGTATAATCTTTAGTACCAGTTGTGTTTGTCTGCAGACCTTCATGAATTTCCCCAACTTTTTGTTCCTTCGGATTATTTTTCTTATGTTTCTTGCCTCTTTTTTTCTTGGTAACTAGCCGCCAACTATCATCTGCCAATTGGGAATTAGCATGATCCTCATCCGTAATCTTGGCATTCCCTTCATTGACACTGATGATCTCTTTCTCCTTATAAACTTTTCCTGGTATAGTAACCGATAAAGCTGTGCCCTTACCATCAACAACTTTGTCCTGTGTGATTGTTTTTCCTGGAACCAAACCAGAATCGGTGGTGTCTTTCCCATCAGTGTAATGGCTAGGTTTGACTCCTTGCCGCTAGTTTTTCTTTCCTAGCTAGGTTTTTTCTACAAACTGGAAGATTATGACCATGAATCTTGCAATAGGACCAGTAGGACAGCTTACTTTCGACAATGAGAGATTGCCAATAACCTTTATTCTTCGGGAGATGCACCCAATGCAGCAACTCAAGAATTGGCACGCCTAAGTTCATAACTTGAAAATACTGACATACACTACGCCATTTTACACTTTATACGACATGCCCATTTTAGTCGCTTAAGAACCAAAATACGTCGCGTAAGTAGTGTGGCATAAGTCTTATACGACAGTCGCAGAGAGGCACTGTCGTATAAGGTGTAACTTAAGGGACAGTCGATTCGTCATGTCTTTTATGTCAAATGACTGTCGTGTAAGTTGTTACTTTCGTGACTACATATTCTTGATTACGGGACATTTATTTGATTGTAGCTATATACATACACGACATAAACAACTTACGTTCTGTCGCGTAAGTCGTGTCGTGTTAGTTGTGTGAATTTGTCGTGTTAGTCGTGTCGTGTTAGTTGTGTGATTTTGTCGCGTAAGTCGTGTCGTGTAAGTGCATTTGTACACCTGCTTCAATCTCATACGCGACAGGTTTGACAATTTCAATTTTACTGAACCAGAAAAGTACTACATAAACCTGCCATTCAGTTTACAGTGCTCTACATCAAAAAATATAAAAACATCAGCTAGCATAAAACACATCAAGCTGTGTTTACATTGTTTTGGCAACCAACAGCCCCAAAATAAGCTAAAGTAACCAAGTTCAATAGCACAAATTAAAGGTTACCACCAGCACTTGCGCATTCCTAAGGCATGAAGCTTGTTGCACCATCTGATGCATTGCTTCCACCAGCTGCATTGGACCCTCGCATCATGGATTCCAACATTTTTATGCGCTCTTCCAGCTCCTTTACCTTGGCTCGATCATCCACCTTTGCTTGGAGTTCAGCTTGCACTTCAGCGCTCAGTTTATAGCCCCCCTTTGGACGAGCAGGCTTCTTCATGCACTTGCCGACACCAGATATGTATCGGCCTCTCTTCTGGCCCACTGCCTCCTCGATAATACTGTACTGAACATCCATGGGCAAAGGATCATCCACCCCACTAGAAGCCTGGTCACCAACAACTTCACTCAACTTGCCTTTCATTTTTTTCCTACACATTATAAACTCAATCAGAAGTAAATAACGAGTCTCTCATGGTGAAATAACAGTAACTATATACATAAGAAGTTAACAAGTAAAAATAACTAATAACAAGTTCTGAATTTTTCAAAATGGCAATAACAAATAAATAAGAGTAAATAAACAATAGATTCTCACTTCTCCAATTGATAAAATCAGAAACAATGCTGAAACTAACTTGGAGAAACTCATTCAATGGTGAAACAATGCTGAAAATCAGAAACAATGGTGAAATAACAGCATTCTAGACTTCTGCCAATCCCCCTTTCTAAGTAACTCATTCAATAACAAGTTAACCACAGTCACAAGTAAATAACTACTAACAAGTTAACCACTTTTCAATATCCACAGTTTCTCAATATCAAATTGATGAAAATCAGAAACAATTTATCACAGTCACTATCCACAGTTTCTCGAATTGATCAAAATAAATACAAAGGATGAGAAAGTACCACTAAAGCTGCACCAGCCGGCTCGACACCATAAACATCTGCAAATGTTGACACGAAAGGTGCTACTTCTCCTTTCTCCTCGTGTCCCTCTGGTCGGTGGGCGAATGTCATCTTTCCAGAATGATGATCAAGTTTTTGGGAGCGCGTATATTTCATTTGGTAACATTTTTTCTACATTGATACAAAATAAATAATTTATAACATAAACGAGAAGGAAACCTGTTATAAATTCAAAATACCTTGTAGTTTGAAGTTTGAAAATGTTCGCAAAGCCATTTCCACTGGTCCTCACGGTCCTCAAACTCTATAGGTGCCGGTTCAACCCCATACTTAAGGTAGTGAAGCTTGCACTGATGCTTCCAATCCTTGAATCTATCAATGGATTTTGTGGTGATGTAATTCCACAGTTTCTTGTCAGTTGGATCAATTTCAAAATGCACCTACGAGAATAATAAATTTCAGTAAGTCATAACAAACAAACTATATTAAATATGTATTCACAAAATGGAAAAATGTATACTTACGCTCAGCCGGTTTACGACAATCTTGTAGGCATCTACATGCAACTGACCATAAGTAGCAGCCAACATAGGCACCTCATTGCGCACTACACTCCCAATTTCATGGACGCACAGACTATTATCAGCCTTACTGTCAGGGATATCACCATACTTGTTAAATGTCAGCTTGATTTTTTCCTTATTATTTCCATTGACCTTCTTTGCCACCCTTGTCCCGTTCACAACTCCACGCTTACCTCGCTTTTGTTCATCTCCTACATGTGCAGACAATTAAGATATTTCCAAATCAGGTTCTATACACGTAAAAAAAACCAGGAACATAAATGTGTACGTCTGTACCTTCCAAGTTCGCCGAAAGCTCCCGAATTGATCGACGAACGATGTTATTTTGAGTTACTGCCTGAGACGCAGCGTGAGATTGTTCCTCAGAGCTTTCAAAATCAGTATTCCCCACTGAATGAATCGGAGATGATGGTGTCGCAAGGGCAGGGGCAGCAAGAGGTTCCTCAGAGCTTTCAAAATCATTCTCCGATTCTTCATTATTCTCAGATGGTGGTGGCGCAGGGGCAGCAGGAGGTGGCGTAGGGGTAGGGACACTGGCAGATAGGGATCTTGATGACAATGGTCGAATAGGAGGTGGCGCAGGGCCATGAAACAGTGGCCTCACAGTCTTTGATGCCTGGCCAGTCTTCTTCATAGGACTCTTCTTAGTGGAAATGGCGTTCAGCCTAGGGCTTTTTCTAAGGTTCAGGGTTTGGATTGCCGGTGCAGGTGGGGGGGCTATGACAGGCTGTGAAGGTGGATTTCCATTGTTCAGAGTTGCGCCAGCAGCCGTAGGCGAACGTGGAGGTGAGGTAGGGGTCGGGTTCTGGATGGCTGGCTGGACGCGGTGCCTTCGGTGGAAGCGCCTTTGGGCGTTTTGCAGGCTGAGCCTTCGTCATCCCCACCGGACTATCCAGTTTTGACGGTGGCCGGCGTACAGACGGCGGTCGCAACTGCATATACTCCGCCGAACATGCCTCACTGATTTCCTTCATCGTTCTCTTCTTAGTAGGAGCCATGGATTCAAAGGAACGAGTTGATTTTGCGAAGAAGACGAGCTGCGAGGTTGATTTTGAGAAGAACTCGACTGAAACCCTAAGTGAGGACGAGCTGCGAGGCGTGGATGATTGTGGAAGCGAGGACGAGCTGCGCGATGTGAGAAGTGAGAGGCCGAGTGAGATGAGGCGACAAGGGAAACCCTAAGTAATTTTCATGACTACCGGTCAAGAAACGACGTCGTTTTTGATACAATGCCTTTGGTTTGTTTTAAGTACTTGTGTATTTTGGCTTGTGGGAGGGAATCTGAAAAATATGGGGGGAAATACTTATAAGACATACGTAGACGAGTAATGTGTCATAAGCAAAGACAGATTGAGTTTAAGTTAATGGAAGATATGCTTGCCTCCTCCATTAACTTACTTGTACACATCAAAACATGAATTAATAGATGATTTATCAACATAAACAACAAGTACAAACTTGTAAACAGTTATCAATTATGGTTCATCTCATCATTAGCTTCAAGGTTCATCATCTTCATCATTTTCACCATCTTCTTCTTCTTCTTCATCTTCATCATCTTCATCTTCCACATCTTCATCCTCCCCATCTGATTCATCTTCTTCATCCTCAAATTCATGCCCGTCCTCGAAATTGTCATCATCCATACAAATTTGAGGTGATGATCGTGGAATACTTCCCAAATCAACATATAGATCATCAAGAGGTATGTAGTTAGGTATGTTCACGAACGTGTCTTCTTGATACGCTTTGTTAGCATTTTCATCGCGCGCAAGTGAAGCATCACTATAAATACCTCTATGTGCCACTATATTAACCACTTTCCAATTATCTCCGGCCTTCGGATCATCTAAATAGAAAACTTGAATTGCATGGATTGCAAGACAATATGGAGAATGCTCATACCAAATGCTCGACGTATCCACAGAGATTAATCCGTGATCGTACTTTGTCTCTCCACCGTGGTATGGACTGGTATTAAACCACTTGCATTTAAAAACAACTACCGGCATTCCTTGTGCATACTTCAACTGGATTATATTCTCAAGTATACCATAGTATATTTTGTCGTCCTCTGCACATCAATAAAAAAATAAAAATGTAATTGCAATGCCTCACTAAATTTTAAACTTGTTAAAATGATATTAATACTCACCAGTCTTAACCATCAATCCACTATTCTGTGTTTTTAAGTGGCAATCTCGATCATAAATGACAAATTTTACGCCGTTCACGTGACATTGCGAGTAACAAGCATACGCTTGCGGTCGATATGCTAAGTTATGGACTTCCTGGTCATAATATTCATGTCCATCTTGTTGTAGCTCATTCATCTGCGATTAAAAAAATTCACAGTTAGTGTAATGAGAAAAAAAGGAACATATTGATCAACAAATGAAGTATTTATGCACACCCAATCAAGAAAGTGTCCATGAAAATCTTTAACGTATGCGGCATGGCTACTGTCTGGGAATTTGTCCCAGAATTGAATCTTGTGTGAATTATAGTAATGGCTCACTTCAAAACAATTTTCCACCACGCACCAGTGAGCAGTACCCAATTCTGACTTCCTGAGTTTCACTCTAGGGAGATATCCAAGTGGCTTGACGAGCTCAGAAGCAGCTGACAATTTATAGCTAGCTTGACCCCAAGGATCGACATTTGTTGTTGCTGCATTAGTATCATCCATGTATAACTTACAATATGTCACATACTCGTGTGCAATGTAGTGCTCAGCGATGCATCCCTCGGGATAACGTGTGTTTCTAACATATTTCTTATACTCATCTAATTGCCTGTAAAAATAAATATTAGCTCATACTATTATGGTGAAGGAAGATCGTAATTTAAAAAAATTAACTTATTTAAATAATATGCATACCTTACCATAGGATACATCCAATTATAATGTACAGGACCTTTGAGTAACACTTGATCTGGAAGATGAATCAAGAGATGTACCATTATGGTGAAGAAAGCCGGAGGAAAAATCTGCTCCAACTTACAGATGATTATCACTATATCTGTCTTCATCTGTATAACATCCTCCTTCTCCAACTCTCTACAACATAACTTTTGGAACCATATGGATAACGAGATCAGCGGGTCCAGTACATTCTTAGGCAAATAGGGTCGAATAACAATAGGCAGATGGCGTTGTAGCATGACATGGCAATCATGGGTCTTTAGCCCGATAAATTTTTTTTCAGCCACATTAATCTTATTTCTCAAAGATCCGGCATAACCATGTGGATATTTTGCATCTTTCATCATCTCTAGTATCTCAACCTTTTCATTCGGCAACACAGTGTAAGTTGCTTGGGACACTCTCTTTCCTAGAAGATGATCCGGTGAACTTCTGCCATAAGTGCTTACGTACCCCTTGTTTCTGCAAACCTGCCCGTGCTTTTGGATCGTCCTTGGTTTTTCCTTCAATTCCAAGTACCGTGCCAATTATGTTATCAATCACATTTTTTTCAATGTGCATGACATCGAGTGAATATGGCTGACTGAAAGTTTCCCAATAAGGCAACTCATAAAAAATAGTTTTGTGTGTCCAACAAAGCCTCTCTGAAGTGCCTCTAGCCTTAAACTTTGGATGCAGGCTAAGTGTCGGGAATTCATGACGAAGTATCTCATGTAGAATTTGTGAACCAGAAAGGGATGAAGGGGCATCCCTATCCTCAACCGCACCATTAAATTTTTGAGCTGCATTTCTCCAAGGGTGAGAACTTGGAAGCCACCTACGGTGCTCTTGATACGACATTCTACCACATAAATGGGTAGCATCAATTTCATCTAAACATAATGGACAAGCTTTGTAGCCTTTACTCTTCAGGCCACCGAGCATACCCAAACCCGGAAAGTCACTTATGGTCCACATTACTGTTGCTTTCATCATAAATGAAGATCCATCGTAACGATCATAAGTGAGAACCCCAACATCCCATAACATCTTCAACTCATCGATTAATGGTCTCATGAATACGTTTAAACACTTTCCAGGAGATTTAGGACCAGATATCAACAAAGTGAGAATGTTGAACTCTTTTTTCATACACATCGAAGGTGGCAAATTATAAGGAATGACCACAACAGGCCAAGTACTGTGAGATAGTCCCGATGCTCCAAAAGGGTTAAACCTATCAGTTGATAAACCGAGCCGCACATTTCGCCTCTCATTTGCAAAATCTGGGAATTCCCTATTAAAAGTTTTCCATGTATCTCCATCTGCAGGGTGCCAAAGATAATCACCTTCACCAACATCTCTTTCCTCATGCCATCGCATTTCTTTCGCAATGTGTGATGACATGTATAGACGATGTAACCTTGGAGTCAAAGGAAAGTACTTAACCACCTTCTTTGGAGCGTTAGAACGTGTATCATCATATCTCGCTTCATTACACACGAGTCTGTTCTGAAGGTCTTTATTTTCTTTGTAGAACAACATACAAGCATGCTCGCATGCATGTATAGTCTCGTAACCCAAACCCAGGTTCTTCAAAAGTTTTTTTACATCTCGATAACAACTAGGGAAGTTGTTTTCACGAGGAAGTATTTCTTTACACAGTCGTAGATGATCATTGAAACTCTTATCCGACCATCGATTGGCAACCTTAACTTGCATTGCTTTTAAAATGGCCTCTAATACTGTTATGTCACTACCACTATATATAGGAGTCTGGGCTTCGGCTACAAGTGTACGATACTTATCATAAGCCTCCTTCCCAAAAGGATCAGTATTGTCCTCATTCAACATATCATCATCTACACCCGTCTCATAGTCGACTCGAAAAGGAAAAGCATCATCCAACATTTCCATGGTTGGATTTTCATATTGGCTGCCACTACAGTATTGGGAGCTTGATTCTTCATTCATTTGCATAAGGTATTCACGCCTTTTTGTATATAATGGAGGTCTATCATCAACTTCCCCGTGTAATGTCCATTTGATGTAGTCTTGCTTCATCCCATGTCGTATCAAGTGTGCTTTTATTTCACCCAATGTAATCTTTGGTTTACGCAACTTACAACGTCTACAAGGGCATATATGCGTAGGGTGGTCAACCCTATTGTCGTTCACAAAGCCAATAAAATTTTTAATCCCTTCGTAGTATTGTTTAGAACATCTATCCATTTCCATCCAACTTTTATCCATATGTGCCTGAAGATACAAAGACAAGCACACACATAAAGTTAATCCATTATTTATGAGCAAATGTTTCACAAAAAGATCATATATAGGAAATAGTCCATACTAAAGCTTGCAAATTGTTTTCGAAATTCAATAATTTCTCACCATTATTATTGTCAAAAGCTCTAAGGAACCTTATAGATCGAAAATGGAATCCTCAATATTGTGTACTCTCACACAACAACTATGAAGTATCAAGCTCCATTAGCAAATCCATTACAAGCATAACAAACTTCATGAGTTCCACTACATCTTTTACACTTTATATATGGGTATAAACAACATATACATATAAACTACAACAAAATGGAAGATTAAAAAACAAAATGGGAATGAGAAACTCTACCATTCCGAGATGAGAATGTGCTGAGGAGAATGTGCAGAGAATATTTTGTTCAGCAGCTAATGGGAAGAGATGAAGAGGAGATCTGATTTTGTTCATTAAATGTGATTATCTTATACGACAGTTATTGACTTATACAGTCGTATAAGTGTAAAGTGGTTGACGGAACAAATGTACGACACAGTAAATGTTCCTCGTTGCCTTTATTATTCAAAAAGTACGGTGCCAAAATTTTCAAACATGTCTTCTTAAGGGACATCATTCGATGTGCCGCTTTAGCGTATGTCTCGTAAGTACACCTACACGACATAGTTTGATGTGTGGTATTAGATGGTGTCGGGTAAGTAGTCATATGTGACACTCGTTGCTGTCGTGTAAGTGTACTTACGCGACTACAACATATACGACATACTCAATGACAGTCGTATATGATGTAAAATGGCGTAGTGATAACAGACCCAAAATTCCCAAGTTAAGACAAAATATAAAATCAACGTTCACAAATATAAACAAACTGATAGATAGCAGCTCTCTGTGCAGGTTGTTGTTTGGTTATTTGGGAATGCAATGCAACAGTTGTTTATACATATAAGAGATTTCTGCAAGAATGAATACTAAATAAATAGTTACCCCTCACAAAATAGCATGGCAGTAAAAGAAACCTCATTCTCAGCGAATGGTAGGAATTGTGGATCTTTGTTTAGAGACAATAAATCTTATTTAGAAGCATAATGACTTATTGAGATGTCTCTCCACAAACTCAGTATTTTTAGCAAAGACAGAAAGATAATAGTGTATCATCCAGCTTTCTACTTAAATAGATTTCCCTAGTCCTCTTCATGTTTTATATCAAAGAGATCGGCACAGAAGGTAACCAAAAGGTTCAGAATTCTCTTGCCATTCATTGTTGTGTAAAATTATCACAGAATAGTCATAAATTAGTACAGTCGGCCGACACTCACAATGGACGAACATGTGAAGTGAAGAAGATGGAATAGTAAAGAATGCAAGATGATCACAGTAGAATAGTATGATAGGCAAATCATAGACACCTACCCATTGAGGAGGTGCTTGCAAGCCCAACAAAGAGATCACTACACCATTTTTGGATCTGGGGTCACTGACCAAATAGTCGCATAAAGAAGTTCTCAGTCGCATAAGGCCTAGTCACATAAAGGATGTGACATAAGGTATAATGCGACAAACGAACCACCCTCAGTCACATAAGGAGCCTTAAGTGACAAACTAGCGCTAGCGCGTTAAGAGATATCGCAATCGTGTAAGGAGACATATGTCCTCTCATGAATCATCGTTTTATCAATTAAGTGTGCTGCATAGGTATTTTTCACAATTTCAATTGAGTTAGTACAACAAAAGTAGTAGTATACTTCGTCGTCTAAATCCATTTCCAATTATTTTGAGTCGTCTAAGTTCAGTAACTCTGTTTGTCTTATATATGTCACATAAGTTAAAATCTGGGTGGTTTTTAAGATTCTTAGTCGCATAAGATTACAATAAATATTCATATTTTGTAAATTTAACAACATTCAGAAATCCCCTGATTTAGGTAAAGAAACTTATTGATAAACTACCAAACATAGTTCAACAAGTTCAACATTCAGTACATTATACAAAATACCACATCAAACTTATTCAAAAGTCCAGCTGCACCCAAGTCACAGAGAATCCAACCAAAAACTTACACCGTCTGACACATTGCACTCAAGTCCAATTGCCCCCCTCCGCCACCTCGTACCATGTCCTCAAGAGCCGTGAGCTTCTCAAATTCGGCATCTTTTTTTGCGGCTTCCTCCCTTACCTTCTAAGTTCTTTCAATGCAGGGTTTGATGCCCCACCTCTAGGTCGAGGAGGCCTCCTTGAGTTGTCACCGATTCCTGACACTTGAGTTCCCTTCTTTTGCTCGATATCTTTTGATATGATGTCTAGCTACGTCTTTGTTAGGAGTAGGATCATTAGAATCATGGTCATCCATCATCAACTTTACATTCGCATTCATTTGCTCCTATATACAAGTCTAAATAAAGTCATAAATTAAAACATAACGTAATTAACTGAACAAATAACAAAAATGTACTTAAACACATTTATAAGCTTTCATCAACAAGGTACTGAATAAATAACAGAACGCACATTGATAAATATTCCGAAAATGCACATAACATAAAACAGAATCAATATAAATAAAATGGACCAGCAACACATAACATAAAACATTTTTAGACTTAAATAGCTGGGATGCAAGATTGAATTGACAATATTATTATCGAATACCAGTACATAAAGCAAACTGTATTCAGTTACACCACACCATATATCCAAAGAGTCCACAGTCCTAGTAACAGTATCATTAACATATTCATAAACAACTATTTATTTTGTACATAATTAACTGAGCAAGATTTAGAAGATTGCCACTAAACGAGCACTTTCGGGATCTTGAGAATACACCTCTTCAAATGCAGCAATAAAGGGTGCTTTATGTCCCTTTTGCAGGTGCTTCACCATTCAGATGCTGAATGGGGTCTTTCCGGAATGGTGATTCATTTTTTTTTCTCTGGCATTTTCACTATTGCAAATATTGCCTTCATAACAAAAGAAAATATTAGCAAGAAATGCAGTAAATTCAAGAAGTTTCCTAATATTTATTCCTCAATGCAGTAAATTCAAGAAGTTTGTTTGATTAGAGTAAGAATCCCAGGATCAAACTTCACCCGTGCTGACCCCACTAATCATGCAACAATTACATGCAATTCAATCATGCTATCGAGTATGGAGATAAACTGAAATAGCAATAGACAAGCCGCCCATCCACGGATCATTGTCTAGATTAACCTAGATCGTTGAACGCAACACATCCATGGGTTATCAACGATCTCGATTTATTAAGCTTAAGGTTTTTCAGATGATAACATCAACTTTCATATTAATTCATGTACTACTAGCGTAGCTACCATGCCCCAATATCAATTTCATGCAATCTGGTTAACTACCCCAAACCCATCCATCTTTTGGTTGTTAACCTAATTTCGTTCTCTAAGCTCAATTAAATTGAATACTCGAATTGCATGAATGAAAAGAGTTTCTATTGATCACATGAAGAGTTGGTACAAGGCACGGATCCAAGAATAAAAGAGAGTACTAACTATTCATGGTAAGACAGCCAAGAATAATGTGATTTCAGAGATGAAGAACGAGAAAGTGTTTGCGAGTTGGCTCGCTGAATCTTCAATATCTTGCGATGTTCTTCTCTGGGTTCTTCTCCAAGCTAGGTCTCAAAACTCCCCCAAAATTTATTCTAATTTGATCAAGCTCGAATTCATAAATTAAAAGGTTTGATATTTGGAAATCACGTGACACCCGTGACAATGAGATGTGTCACGTGACTTTGTGAATTCGATGCAGATTCGCTCATGGCCCGTGACACTCGTGATGCCCGTGACAGAAGTGGGTGTCACGGGACTTTTGACTTTGGACGGCTCTCGCTGCTGTCTCTTGATAGCTGTGTTGCATGTGACAGGCACATGGTGTCACGGGTTCTTGACCAAAAACAACTCCTTTTAGCTTATTTCTTCGTCTTTTTGCTTATCCGAGCTTAGATCGAGTCTTTCCTACTGTTCAATTCTTTCCCACTCCTAAGCCTCACTGCGTTGACATTTCCTCTCCCGTTGGGAACTGTCTCTGAAGGTAGCTTCCCCGAATCTTCTTCTACTAAAAAAGACAATAGCTATCTGGGACATCTATTTTTAAAACTCTGCTATCACGCCATCTTCCTTCTTTCATTCTGCTACACCGTCATGGTTAGTCGCTGAGTGCTCACTGCTAACTCCTTAACCACATCTTCTAGAGACTTGCAAGATTCTGGTTGATGGGTCCTGCATGACTGATGTTTTTCACTCGTTGCAGATACTGACCCTGATTGTTGTAATTGCCCTATAGATGTTGATATACAGGGCAGTAGTATTGCATTTGTTACAGAGGTGTAGCTGTTGCTGGCTCCTTAGAAAAGTTATTGTCATTATGCAAGCTGAATTCATTGGCTGCCCGTCTAAAATGTCTTTCTGGTGCACAGTTGTTATAATTCTGAATCACGTACAACATTGACATCTACGACTTCTTCTTCTTCTTGTAGAGTGTTAAAATAATATGTTCTATGTTAGTAGTTTCAAATAATTCACATGGTTTTACCTCGGTTACATAATTCTGAATCCACTTTTTACAGCATCTCTTTGATCTCCTGGAGGTCTGATAGTGGTAACTATTCCCGCATGTCACGCGAGTGACCCTTGTCGACCCCCTGCAATGGCGCTAAAATTTGACTTGCATTGTCTAACGCGTCAAACTTCTTTAATTATTATTCTACTACTGCTAGTGTAGCGATAAGCAAGGTCAAACCCAAGATAACTAGTTATTGAAGCTATAATAATGTAAGTCAATTAAATAGGGGGTTTTGTGAGTGGTTTTATGAAAGCACAAAAGAATACGAAGAAAGATTTTCTAATTCAAAGACAATATTAAGTTCAAGGTATTCACTAGTAACATGTTAATCATTGACATCTAATAATCATAATTCAGGTCAAAGCATGTGGCTATTCCGGCAGAGTTAACACCCTAAAGCATCTCGGCAAAGGTGATACACCATAAACTTATTCTAGCAAAAGTAATAAATTTTCTAGTTCCCCTAGGCACTAGTATTCCGGAAACAGTAATACTACATCACGGTTTTACTCCTTATCTATACTGCAAAGTTTTTAGTAAGTATTAACGGAAAGAATTGGTTGTTCAGTTAAGCTTTACGGTAAAGTTTCCACTTAATCGAACAACTCAATTTGTAAGATGAAGAAGAAAAACTAGTGAAAACAAGAACTAAGCATTAATAATAAAGTCTCAAAAGATGTGTCACAAGTTCTAACCCTAAACTGAAATAGAAATTTAGCTACTCATATTCGTTGGAATTCAACACAAGAATGTTTATGAATGATGAAAAAGTAGAAATCTCTTAATCTCTTCGGAAGCTTTTCTATCTTCGTCTTATTTGTTTTTCAGGTCTTTAGAGTCGTCTCTCGATGATTGAAAATTCTGCTCTCGTCAAAAGATAATATGTTTTACTTCCAAAAACTTATTTTAAGGTTTCTAATCTCGAAATTGTTGACGTCGGCAATTGTTGTTCGCTAATGTTAGCCGCGCGCAGTTAGCACTTTAGCTACTGCGTGCTCCGTACATATTAGCGCTCGCGGGGCACTTGTCAAGTGCAAGCTGCGTGTGAAACACTTTGATGAGCTTTTCCCCATCTGTGTATCTATTTTCACTTTGACTCTTGATTAGACCGTCCAAACGACCTCGATCGGTCTTAGTGTGAACAAGAGAGTTGCAGAGCCTTGAGTCAGCTATGCAACGATACATGTTTTCCTGATCTCTCATTAACTTCCGGAAAACATTCGAAGTTCCAAAGGTCTAAACTGCCATGTGATTTTTTGACATCAAAATGTCACCTTTTATCATGTATTTTCTCCTATAGGTTCCGATACACCTAAAATGCAAAACTATACTAAAAAGTAAATGTACGCATATATAAGTATCAAAATAAATGGGATTAGTTTGTTTGACGAGTCATATAAATACGACTCATTAGTTACGCTAGACGCTAATGGACGAGTTACGGTCACATGACAGTTTTCAGAGAAGGGTGTACTCACAAATCCCAAATGTATTTATCCCATAGTGTGAAAGTAAGAGTGTTAAACTTATGAGGCAAGGGTTTCTCCAAGCCAACTTCACATCCCAAACTAGCACCATAATCATTATATTATCCAAGAGTTTTCAAACCAGAGTTTTCAAACCAGAGTTTTCAAACAATTTAAGAACATGTAAGGGTGCACATTCATAATAGAGCAAGGCATTTGAAACATGGTTAATAGTTTGCACAAAAAATCTAAATCGCTCACCTATGCTAGCTAGGGCTAGCCCATGAGCTCACAAAATAGATCTCATTTCCAGTTCTTAGACGTTGTAGTCATAATCCATAACGAAAGAGGATTTCGACGTCAAGAGTTCTTATAAATAAGCATAAAACAAATGATTGCTAACTTGCAAGCACAAGGGTCGTTCTAAAGTATAACTTACTAGCACGGAATGCAAATGGTGCACTCGCACACATACAAAATGATGAAAACTCTTAGAGTCATGTTTTAAGTGGTTTCGACTTGTCCTTTGACCTACAAATGCTTTCGATGGGGAAAGTTTCTTCCTAACCTCGCATTCAACGGTCCTTCTTAAAATGAGTTGTATGACATGAAATGACTGAACCATGTACTTACGCATTCTAAACTTAAGATCTAGCTTAGTCCCTAAGCGCAAATAATAAACAAAACGAGATAAAGGTGCATACGAACTCCCCTCGTTTATCGATGTACCCCATCAATAGAAAAGGTGTCAAGGTGCTAAGCCTTATTGTACATGATGAACATAATTTCCTTGATGACAAAAGAAAATGATAGGTTAAATGTAACAAGTGGTAGATATAGAAATAATAACAAACCCAAGTATCACTGAAGTATGAGAACATGGCATGACTTCGTATGTGTTCAAACAAAGAAAGTGAACTACATCCTTCAGGATGTGCACCAGCCGTAGCATGGTAAAACAAAAATAATTCCAATATAACAAAGTCAAATATGAAGAGTTTAGTTAACATGAATTTAACACCATGTATTATAGAAGCAAATGTGTATACATGATCATAGAGTACCAAGAAGGGTTGTAAGACCCTCAAAACACAAGGGGACTACTCACACATCATGTAAGACAACTTAGTATGAGTAGGGTTCATAGAAAACAACAAGTAGAATGGAGAGATTGTAGAGGTAGGATGATTAGTCCTAGAATTTCCCTTTGATCTTCTCTTCTTCTCCTTGGTTGAATCCTTGATGATGACCTTCACTAAGCCTCTTTTTTTGATATTCTACTACCAAAAACTCAGAACACTTGGTCAAGAAGCCATTCTTCTATTTATAGCCTCGGGTAAAAATCCTGAAGTAGCAGGTCCAGTCGGTCAGCTAGAATATGAGTGAAATCCAGTCGGTCAGCTGGTGGCCTTGAGTCCTCATATGTTCAGTGTAAACATCCAGTCGACCAGTTGGATTGGGCAACCGATCTACTCAAACTGAGCGGTTGCATTGCTTGTACAGGGCATAAACCAATCGACCGGTTGGACTGGCCAACCGACCGACTCAAAGTGAGCGGTTGCATGCTTGAACTTCCCTTGTCTCCAGCCGACCGGTTGATTACGTGTGAGGGAAAGCCTTTGGATAGCTCTTCTTCAGCTGACCTGCTGCTTGGCCAACCGACCGACTCAAAGTGGACGAGAGCAAGCATGTTGAAGTCCTTCATCCAGTCGGTCGGCTGGTGAGTCCAACCAACCAACTCAAAGTGAGCGAGAGCTCCCAAGTCTGGCTCTTCCATCCAGTCGACCGGCTGGTTCAGGGTGGTTTCATGAACCGGTCGGCTGGGAACCTTTTTGCTCTAAATCTTCAATTTTTCCCCGAGTGTTATTTTTAGGCTTCGACCTTTGGGAGAGTTGTTTTCTACCTAAAATGTAGAGATAGAGGTCAAACGACATCAAAATAAAGTCAGAAACGACTCAAAGCTATAGTGAAAAACGACTATTAATAAGTCGAAAACTCGACTTATTAAGATGCAGGAAGCCTTTGTCCCAGAAGAGGGGAAGGCACTGAACATCTACTGCAAGAGGTAACCACGTTCAGGTAAATTTCCTAACAACTTGTTGGTTTGACTTATTTGATAAACATAATTTGTGTTTGATGTATGTAGTTTGATTCTTTTGTATGTTTTCCCATACATGTATGTATGACTCTTATTTCATGTGCTTAATTTGTTGTAGACGAAGCCCCTGATGAACCTAGAAAGAAGAGAATGCATCGTGGTGTAGTATGTGGAGCCAAATTGGCCAATTTGGTCCATAGTTTGGGGGAATTATTAAAGTGGAGTGCGGCGTTAAAGCTAATTGTACATTCAAAAAAAAAACTCAGAGCATGCTAATACATGAAATTAACAGTTGAATTACAAGCATATTACAATTTTACTTTTCTATGTTATGTTGTCCAATAACTACTTACATGTCATAAATTTGTTTGCATGGCCACATTTTTTTCCTGCTTTGAGATGACACTTTGTTGTGAGAATTTATCATAATGATTGCAATCAACCGCTACAAAGATTGAAAATCTGATTGCCAGACGCACTCACTACAAATTTTGGCTGAAAAATACGACAGCTCATAATAATCGTAGAGTTGTCGTAAAAAACATTGTCGTAGGAACTATACGACAATTGTACGACAATATTTTACGACAAGTATAGACAACTCTACGATAACCCAAAAAAGTTGTCGTACGCTTATCGTATAATCGACGTAGGTGTTATACGACAACTGTACTACAACCATGCGAAAAATCCATAAATTAGTATTTAATTTAATATTAATTTAATTTTTTTACTAATAATTAATTTAATTAAATAAAATTAATAAAATATTTCAAATTTTTTAAAAACAAATTAAATGAGAAATAATAAGAAACTTATATTAGTATGCGTAAAATCAAATTACCAATAATAGTTAGATTTTATAAAATTAAATATCCAAAAATGTATTCCTAAAATTGTAATACAAATGGACCAAATTCACAAGGGAATCAGACTGACACAGCTCCAGATGAAGCTGCGCATAACTTCTATTCTTGTTTAAGCTTTTGCTACCGACTGAAGATTTTGGGTTTTTCATACTAACAGGCATACTGGTTCCGTACCCATTTTCTTAGCACCCGACCTCTCTCATTTATTGGCCTACATATCATCACAAACAGAGATGCAGAATAATCAGCTGTGGCAGCCCAATCTCTATGCATTTTGCAACCTGGAGATGAAGGGAAGTATTTAGCTTCATGTATACGAGACGGGAAAAAAAATACTTCAAGACGAGTGTAGATGAATATACCCCAGGGAAAGCGAATTCGTAAAGACTAAAACCAGCAAGGGCTACCAAAGGAACGACAGAAAGGGGACTTAGAAACCTGAATTGACAACAAATTAGTGACATTGGCATCATGAGCTATGTGGGCAGCGGATGAATATCAAGAACTTGTGAAGCACAAAACAGCAAGATAAATTTGGTCCTCACATTTCCTCCTCCCATCTGAGGAACAAGAGCAGTAGGAATGATCACTGCTGTGCCAAGCATTACAAGATAATGCTGGAAACCGAGTAGCATCGCCTCAGCTGCATAACACAATTAACAAAGTTCTGAAATTGCCCACATTCCTCAACATACATGGATAGACTAACTAAAAGTTCTGAAAGGCACATTCACTAAACACAAACAGATCTATATAAGCTTATATGAAGCTTCAACTCATATCTAATAAGATTGAAATGAACTAAAAAGAAATGAAGAGAATGACTAACGCCATGGTGGAGGACTGGTAATGCAATAGGATACATTAGGTAGCTGATCCTTTGGTGGATGTGGTTGAGTGACGAACTATTTCTTTTTCACCTCTAGAATAAGTATCAATGAAGAGAGGATCGAATGTAGTAGGTCAAAACATTTATAAAGACCGGTAGGGTACCGGGTCGAACCCAAAGGAGCAAGCCAAGCACATGCACTATTTAAGATTGTGTTTCCATTCGGCTATTCTAAACAAAATGTATAAAGGAGTGTATATATCTAAATCCTATGTGTGGCGAGTAATTAGGGATAAAAGATAGATAAGAGGTGTTTCGAGGGGTTACTTCCCTCCTTGGCAATTTCCCAATGATCACATACACGATATTCAAACATTTCATGGTAGTCAAATAGTATTGAACCTAGTTTAGACTAGGATAGACCAACCATCACTTGAATCTATTCCTAGCCAAACTCTCTTATAGCTCGAACCTCTCGGTTCATTCCATAGCAATAAATACCATGAACTCGACTCCTAGTTCACTTCCTACCCATGCATTGTGGAAAACCTAGCTTAGACTAAGGTAGACCAATATTTATGTTAATCTAGTCTTAGCCAAGCTCTCTTATAGCTCGAACCTCACTCGCTAGAGATAATTGGTTCATTCCATAGCACCATTATCCTCGGAATGTCTTCCTAAGGTAATAACTACTATGAACTCGAGTCCTAGTTGACAACAAATGCATACATTGGATAGGATCACATTCTCTATTATCCAAACTAGGCATTTAATCAAACACTTAGTAGCATGTCACATATGAAGTGCATAGAGAACATTAATTTGACACCATTAGATGGGATTAATTGATGATTCGCTTAATGACTAACTCCAATAAATCAAACATTCAATCCTTAGTCAAGCATCCATATCCTAAGGTTCACTTGCATGATTCAAGATATAGATCATTTTCTCCATCCTAACACCATTCCCAAGGGTTTCCAAGTCCTAGGTTCAAGTTTTAGTCCAATTTGTCACTTAGGCATTTTACCAAACACCTAGAGTGCATAACATTCATAACACAAGAGAAAATGAAATCAACAATCATCCATATGAATATCAATGTATTTATGTGATCAAAGAGTACCACGGAGAGTCATAAGACCCTCAAAACACAAGATCACTACTCACACCTCATGTAAGACAACATGGTGTGAGTAGGGTTTAATGACAACAACAAGTAGAATAGGAAAAGTGCAAATGAAGGAGGATGTTAATCCTTGAACTCCCTTTAGTCTTCTCTTCTTCTTCTTGGTTGGATGATGATTGACGACCTTGTTTGATCTCTTTTCTTGGTCTTATTCTCCCCAAAAACCTCCAAGTGCCTAGGTCAAGCATGCCACTTTCTATTTATAATCTCGGGTAAAAATGCACTGTAGCAGTACCAGCCGGTCGGCTGGGATTGGTGTCCAAATCCAGCCGGTCGGCTGGCTGAGCGCTTGGGAAGGGCATCTGAAATCTTCTCCCAGCCGGTCGACTGACAAGCCCAGCCGGCCGGCTCAAGTCGGACGATTGTGCTCTAGTGCAGGGCAGGCACCAGCCGGTCGGCTGGCTGGCTCGGCCGGTCGGCTGAAGTTGGACGATTGCATGCCTCTGAGGTCTTCATCCAGCCGGTCGGCTGGTGAGTTCAGCCGCCCGGCTCAAGTCGGACGAAAGCTGTACTCTTCTGCTCTTGGGTCCAGCCGGTCGGCTGGTTTAAGGGGAATTACCAGCCGGTCGGCTGGGATGCATTTTCAACCCACTTTGCTCCAATTCTTCAGTTTTTTTCCGAGTTTTCGTTTTTAGGCTTCGACACTGAGGTGATGTTGTTTTGTACCTGAAACATACGGAAAAGGATCAAATGACATCAAATGATCGCCGGAAACGAACTAAAGCTATAGTGAAAACGGGTATTAATAAGTCGAAAACTCGACTTATCAACACTCCACACTTAAGCTTTGTTCGTCCCGAACAAAGTATGCAAATATGTCAAGGTCGTGCAAATGGCGAAATGCTAGTGGCGCTATATTTTTCGTCTATTTGCCTCACTGGCTTTCACAAGGTCTCGATCATTATTTCTAAACATGCTATTGAAAAGTAAATGCAAGTATATACAACCTAACTAGCTCCTTTTCGTAGGCGTTACGAATGCATTTAGCGCATGCATTAAGCCTTTAAACCCCTAGGCTACCCTAGTGGACGAGTTATAGTCTCGTGAGAGTTTTCAGAAAAGGGAATACTCACAAATCCCATATGCACCTATCCCATGAGAATGAATTCAAGAGTGCTCAACCAAGGCGATGATTTCTCAAAACCAATCCCTCACCCCAAGCTAGGACTACCATCACAATATCATCAAAAGAACTTTTGAACCATTTGAGTACCCATGAGGTTGTGCATTCAAGATCATCAATACTAGAGCTATCAAACGTCTCATCCCAAGTTCCACTCATTTTCAAGGCAATACAATAGAAGCGAAGTTACTAGTTTTGCACAAAAGAGTGTCAACCGCTCGCATATGCTAGCTAGGGCTAGTCCAATGGCTCACGGCATGGAACTCATTCCCAAGGTTTAGGCGCTTAAGCCATAATCCATAAGGGAAGAGGAATTCGACACTAGAGTTCTCAATAAACATGCATAGACCAAATGATAGCTCCCGTGCAAGTACATGGATCGTCCAAGAGTTAATCCAACTAGCACACAATGCAAATTATAGAACCCGCACAAATGAAGAATGGAGGAAAACATAGAGTCAAGTTTTAAGTGCTTCTTATTTTCTTTTTGGAATGGCCTTTGGCCTACAAATGCTTTCGAGGGGGAACTTTTCTTCCTAACCCCCGGCATTTGTATCATTTTTGAAGCAAAACTTCTCTAGCGCTTTGAGAGAGTTTTTAGTCGGGGCTTTGCCCTCTTTGACCACAAAAATTTTTTTGTTGGGGCCTATTTTTCGCCCTCTTTTGACTCGACACTTAAAACTTGACAATATGTTCAAAAAGTGTATGGAATGTGCGGAAAGCAATCATAACCATGGCACTAAATTAGAAAACTCAAGTCATCAAGGAGCAAACAAAAGGTCTAAGTTTTTCGTGAAAAGTTTTTAAAAGTGCTTGCTAAAACTTAATCCAAGGTATTTCAACGAAAATACTTAGAAAATTAGATAGACAAGGGATAGCAATGATATTGATTCACAAGAATGCACATTCATAGGACTAGGTCGGTTCTAAATTCAAGATCCAATAAAAATGAAAAGTAGGCTAGATGTGATTTATAGGGATTTAGAACCGATAGTCACACGCCTATGTGGTTGAAAACACTCTCATGTAAGGATAATGTGCAAAAGATGCAAGTGTCCATCTAAAAATGATATGCATGGCATGCAAACATGTGAACTATGGGCATCAAACCACTCCACACTTAATTCAAGCTTAGTCCCTAAGCACAAGGAATGATAGAATATAGACAAAGGCGCACAGGAACTCCCCTCGTTTGTAGAGCCGATGACATAACTCTTGGGAGTGAGAAATAACCTTTTGGTTGCAAGTGTAGACAAAGAAGGTGAATTTGGAACATGATAATGATATGTAGATGTATATCCTGGAAAGTGAACAAGATAAATGGTAAACACCGTCAATATCATAGAAAATGTAGCATACAACCAAAAACAAGTAAAGAGAATATCACCAAAAAGGCATACATCATCCAAAATTGCGCCAAAAGGCGACTTAACATCCAAAAACATCATCCAATGCAACAAGTCACCAAAGTGATACATATGACAAAATAAAATGAAGCATGGACTCATGATGTAGCATCATCGCCTCCTCGAGTCAAGTAGATGGCGTGGAAGGCAAGGAAGAGGCGACACCATGGGCAGAAGGTCCTGGATCAACTGGAGCGGCGTGGAATGGAGCATTCGTACCTCCACTCATAGCTAGCAACGTGGACCGGAGCCACTCCGACTCCTGGTGGGCTCTCAACGCCTCGGCTCTAGTAAAGGCCTCAAGACTGGCTAGCCCGCTCCTCAAATCAGCAATGTCAGAGGAGACTCGCTCTCGCCACTCGGCCCAATCCCCACTAGCTCGGGGAGCACTCTCAATAGCAGGCTCCTCGGTGGGTGGCTCCTCAGCAATGGGACGCTCATGCTCGGTGGCTGTGGGAGGAGAAGGGATAGGAGAGGAAGGAGGGGATGGAGTGAGGTTGGCTTGGCAATAGAGGTAGTTCCTCATTTTGTAGGCCGCTCTCTTCCTTTTTGCCGCAGTTCGAAGCTCGCCCTTGTGAGGCCTCTTGTCCTCCTCCCAAGTAACTCCATCCGCCTTGAGAAGGCGCATACTCTTCATGGTCGGTAAATTGAGGACCCTCTTGGATGGCTTGGGGCATCCCTCATGGCCAAAGGTGAAGTTACACCTCATGGCAATCAAAGTAATCAAGGAGCCTCCTCCCAAAGAAAGGTTCCGCGAGGACTTGCTAACAAAGCTCGTAAATCGGGAGGCGAGGATGCTAAGCCAATCAGGAGTGAATCCATACTCAATCTCCATCATCAAGTCGAGGTCGGGGTAGGATACCGATCGGGCTAGCTCCTTACGGGTATTAAACCCGATGGCGAGAATGTGGTGGATGACCTTCCAAACTGGAGCAGTGATCGAGGAGGAGTTATAAGAGGGAGCAAACCACTCTTGCCGCCCTGAAATCATCTTCCAAAATCTACTCTGTTCGTGTTCGGTGAACTGATGAGCCTCATTGAAAATGATAGGGAATTTGAGCCAATCGCGCACCACATCCTCCCTAATTTGGAATGCCCTACCTCCCAAAACAAACCTCCAAAAGGGATTCCCCTCCACATCGCGATATTTCTCAAAAGAGCATATAAACTCTTCCACCACCCTTTGGTAGGACCCCGGATCATCAAGAAACGCACAATCAAGTCCAGCACAATGCAATTTACTACGTACCTCGTTCGCCACCTCATTTCCAAGTAAACTCATGTCCGGGTAGAGAGTTGCTATGGCTACCTTTCCTTTGTCCTTGATGCGCTCGTAGTTCTCTATGTGTTTGGCATTTGTGAATGTGAGTGGCTCGGAAAAGGGATAAGGAGTAGGAGATGGTAGTGGACCTCTCAATGGCTCATCTCTCGCCACGACGGGCACAATGGCAGTGGTGGGAACAGCAGCTGGTGGGGGAGAGGGCTCTCGAGGCATGGGTGGTGGTGGTGGCACTTGATGAGTAGGAGGAGCCGGGACCTTCCTCTTTGGTTTCATGGTAGTGGAGGAAGTTCCCTTCGAAGTCTTGCTCTTCTTAGGGCGTGGAGGCGAAGGTGGGGGAGATTCCATGTCCTCGTCTGAGCTAGAATCTCTCAGCGAAGCCCGCAATGGCTTCGTTTTACGACCGAGGAGAGGCATGTCATCCTCATCGCTCTCATAAGGTTCGTCGATCCGAATGTCCCTTGATGGCTCTCGGGCGATTGCCTTGCCTTTGGCCTTGGAATTGGATGAGGACACTGCTTGAGGCATGATTGAATGGAGGGGATTGCACTGAGAATTTTGAAGCACAAAATTCAGCCGGGCGGCTGGCTTGGGGAGCAAATATCAGCCGGTCGGCTGGACTTGCAAATCCAGGTCGAATTGTTGATTTTCTCAGGAGGCTTCGGCGATAGAAATTGGTGCTTGGGGTTCGTAGGCGGGTGTATTTCGAGTGGTTTGGGCAGTCGGCCGGTTGATTTTGATGGCGGACGGAGGAGATTGGTTTGGTGAGGTCTTCCGATCGGGAATGGAGGTGCGGGAGGAGCAGGCGACGGGGTGGTGGCTGGGTGATGAACGGGCGAAGGCAAGGTGAGGACGAGGTGGTGGGACGGTGTGGATTGGCTTGGCGGGGGTCGGGGTCGGGGGTCGGCTGAGGGTTCTTGTGCTCAGCTGAAGTGAGAGAGAAAGAAGGGTTGTTTGAATAAGCAAATATCAGCCGGTCGGCTGGATACTCAGCCGGTCGGCTGAACTCGGACGATTTGGGTGATTTGCAATTGAAAACGTCAGCCGGTCGGGTCAACGGTCAGCCGACCGGCTGAAACTGGACGAGTCAAATGGAGTTCAATGGTTTATAGCGAGCCGGTCGGGTCAATTCTCAGCGATTCAATTGATTTCCAAAGTTCTTTCAGCCGGTCGGCTGGATATATACGGTTTCTCAGCCGGTCGGCTGGAAACTGGGTTCAACGATTTTCCGAATTTTGATTTCAACGATTCTTCCATTCTAGCTTGAACCCAACTCCACACTTAAACCAAACCACCTCTGCAAATTGATTCAAAATACAAATCCACCGAGAAATCACTAGCATTCATACGATTTTTGACAAAATGACAAGCTATGATTACACACTCCACACTTAAAACATCACCCTCATCTAGAGTTCTCATGCAAGCACAATTCCACACCAAGCACACCTAATCGTGCATTTTAGACCATCCTAGCACCAAGTTCACATCCAAAGTTCAATGCGCGCATGCCAAACATATATGAAGTTAATTGTGCAAAGATGGACAACTCACAACCGGGTAACCTCCCGTTAGGGCCTAGTTTAACGTCTTGGCAAAGACCGAGCCGAATCTTTTCTCAAGAAACACACTTGAGGAGTCCTTTGCTAGGATCCCTCCTCAAGCGGATTGTAGCCTTTTCATGGGTCGGTCAAGGTATAAGTTGCATTGTGCTCATCCCGAGCTTGTTCTCTATAGTGCTTGAGCCTTTGTCCATTGGCCTTAAAGATAGCTCCTTCATCATTGAGTAACTCTACATGGCCATCTTCATGAGGCTTGTGAACAATGAAAGGGACACTCCATCGGCTCCTTAATTTTCCCAGAAATAGCTTGAGCCTAGAGTTGAAGAGTAAGACCTTCTCACCCTTTTTGAATTCACGACGAAAGATTCTCTTGTCATGCCATTTCTTCGCCTTTTCCTTATAAATTCTAGCGCTTTCATATGCTTCATTTCTTATCTCTTCTAGCTCATGAAGTTGAAGCACTCTATTCTCTTCCGCCGTTTGTAAGTCCATATTCAAGAATTTAATTGCCCACATTGCCTTATATTCCAATTCAACCGGCAAATGGCATGGCTTCCCATATATGAGGCGATATGGAGACATCCCAATGGGGGTCTTGAAGGCGGCACGATAAGCCCACAATGCATCATCTAGCTTCGATGACCAATCTTTCCTTGACGTGTAATATTTTGCAATCAAAGTCAAAAACAATTTATAGTGATGACCGGTAAGACCGGTGTCGAACCCAAGGGAGCAAACGTGATTATACGCTAGGGAATCAAGTTTTCAACTCGGCTATTCCTTCAATATCAATGATGAGGTGATGATCAATCAAGAACGAGTAATGAAATGATTTCAAAGGGGTTTCAATTCAATTAAAGAGAGTTTCGAGGGGTTCTTCCCCTCCTTGGCAATTTTCCAATGATCATGTATACAAGAATGTAATCATTTTAGGGGTTGATAGGTTTAAAACCTAGCTTAGGCTAGAAATAGACAAACTATCATGTGAGTCTAATCCTAGTCAAGCTCTCCTAATTATAATCTCACTTATTGAAGATATTGATTCACTCTATAGCACTATTATCCTTGGAACATCTCCCAAGGTAATAAATGCTATAGGCTTTAAGTTTTAGTCAACCTCACATCCATGCATTTACTCTCATAAATACTTGATGAGTTCATTTTTACTATATCCAAACCATCACTAAGCTCTTTCAATACTTAGATCATAGTTCTAATGCAAACATGTCTCTTAAGCATTTTATCAAACACTTATCAACATGTCTAGAATGAAAATCATAGTAAAGTGAAATCAACTCCATAAATTGAATGATGAATGTGTATACATGATCATTGAGTACCAAGGAGGGTACAAACACCCTCAAAACACAAGGTAACTACTCACACATCATGTAAGACAACATGATGTGTGTAGGGTTTAAGCACAATCAAAGAGAAGAGAAGGGGAATAGAAATAGGATGGTTAATCCTAGTTATCTCCCTTGATCTTCAATCCTCTTTGGTTGGATGGTGATGAATGCCCTTGATTTCCCGATTCGATATCTCCACTTGCCCACTAGTTTGTGGGTGATACGGCGTAGCTACCTTGTGGCTCACCCCATACTTGCAGAGCAAGGCTTCAAAATGTTTTTCCTTAAAGTGTGAACCGCCATCACTAATGACGGTCCTTGGAACTCCAAACCTTGGGAAAATTATCTTCTTGAATAGTTTGGTGACAACCTTAGCATCGCACGTAGGGGAGGCGACGGCCTCTACCCATTTGGAGACATAATCAACCGCGACCAATATGTATTGATTTCCATATGAAGACGGGAAAGGACCCATGTAGTCTATACCCCAAACATCAAATATTTCAACCGGAAGAATGCTTTGTTGGGGCATTTCATGCCTCTTAGAAATGTTTCCCGTTCTTTGACATTGGTCGCAAGCTTTTAGGAATTCATAAGCATCACTAAAGAGGGTAGGCCAATAGAATCCACTTTGTAGGACCTTTGACGCCGTTTTTGCTCCACTACCATGTCCTCCATATTGAGATGAATGACAATGGTATAGTATATTCCTCATCTCTTCTTCGGCGACACAAGTCCTATATATCCCGTCCGCGCAAAGTCTATACAAGAAGGGCTCATCCCAATAATACCTCTTTGTCTCGGATAAGAATTTCCTCTTTTGATGGTGGTTCATGTCGTGAGGGATGATCCCACATACCACGAAATTTACCATATCCGCATACCACGGGAGGGCTTCCGCTTCAACTCTCATAAGTTGCTCTCCAATGAAGGCATCGTCTACAAGGCTAGTGTCTTCTTTGAGTTCTTCATTTCCTTCAAGCCTAGACAAATGATCGGCAACGAGATTTTCCACTCCCTTCTTATCCTTGATCTCAATAACAAATTCTTGAAATAAGAGGATCCATCTTATTAGTCTTGGCTTGAAGTCCTTCTTTGACAAAAGATATTTGATTACCGCGTGATCGGTGAAGACAATGGTCTTTGACCCCACAAGGTATGGGCGAAACTTGTCGAAGGCATACACAATGGCAAGGAGTTCTTTTTCGGTGGTGGAATAATTCAATTGAGCTCCATTTAAGACCTTGCTTGTGTAGTGAATGGCGTGAAGTTTCTTGTCCACCCTTTGACCTAAAACCGCTCCAATAGCATAATCGCTTGCATCGTACATGAGCTCAAAGGGCAAATCCTAATTTGGAGGTTGAATAATAGGCGCCGAGACCAATGTCTTCTTCAACTTCTCAAAGGCCACTGAGCATTCTTCATCAAACCGGAATTTGGTGTCATTGCATAATAAGTTCGTCAAAGGCCTTGCTATCTTTGAGAAGTCCTTAATAAATCTTCTATAAAAGCCGGCATGGCCAAGAAAGCTCCTTATTCCTTTAACATCTTTTGGAGGTGGCAATTTTTCAATAACTTCCACTTTAGCCTTATCCACCTCAATTCCTCTTTTTGAGACCAAATGTCCAAGCACTATGCCTTCCTGCACCATAAAATGACATTTTTCCCAATTTAGTACAAGATTCGTCTCAATACACCTTTTCAAAACTTTTGCCAAATTGGCCAAACAATCATCAAAGGAGGAACCATAAACAGAAAAATCATCCATGAACACCTCCATAATTTCCTCAATAAATTCTGAAAATATAGTCATCATGCATCTTTGAAATGTGCCCGGCGCATTACAAAGTCCAAAGGGCATTCGCCGATAAGCAAATGTTCCATAGGGGCAAGTAAAGGTGGTTTTTTCTTGATCTTGTGGATGAATAGGGATTTGGAAGAATCCACTATATCCATCAAGATAACAAAAGTAGTCATGCTTGGCTAATCTCTCCAACATTTGATCAATGAATGGAAGTGGGAAATGATCTTTCTTAGTGGCTTTGTTGAGTTTTCGGAAATCAATGCACATTCGCCATCCCGTGACGGTTCTAGTTGGTATTAACTCATTTTTATCATTTTTAACCACCGTCATGCCCCCCTTCTTGGGTACCACATGAATGGGACTCACCCAATTAGAGTCCGCAATAGAGAAGATGATTCCCGCATCAAGCATTTTCAAGATTTCCTTTTTGACTATTTCACCAACAATGGGATTAAGTCTCCTAGCATGCTCTCTAGATGGTAAACTATCATCTTCCAAATTAATCCTATGCATGCACAAGTTGGGACTTATCCCTTTCAAATCATCAATAGAATAGCCAATGGCACCTTTGTGCTCTCTAATCACATTAAGCAATCTCAAAGTCTCATCATTACTCAAGGAGGCATTTACAATGATAGGCAAAGTAGAATTGGGGCCTAAGAACTCATACCTTAGGTTTGTTGGTAGAGCTTTTAACTCTACCGAACAAGACTCCTTACCTTTGTCGCTTTGAGTACCCTCTTCATCTTTGTCATCCAAGATAGCTGAACAATCAACACGCTTAGGAAGCTCATAATCAAGGTCGTCAATTTCATCCATAAGCAAATTAGGCACATCATACATGTCATAAGTATCAACAAGGTCTAGATAATTACAACTCATGGTAGAACTAGGACCTTTTTGTGCCTTTTCTAGATTAAATTCAACTTCCTCATCACCTACTCTCATGGTAATTGACCCCTTAGTAGTATCAAATATAGCCCCCGCGGTGTAGAGGAAAGGCCTTCCCAAAAGAATGGGAATTTCATTGTCCTCTTCCATCTCTAACACCACAAAATCCCCCGGAATATAGAAATTCCCTACTCTAACCGGGACATCCTTAAGAACTCCTTTAGGGAATCTTGAGGAGCGGTCCGCGAGTCTTAAAATCATGTTAGTTGGTTTAGGCTCACCCATGTTCAATTTCTTACACAAAGAATAAGGCATCAAAGATATGCTAGCACCCAAATCACACATAGCACGTTCAATCTTAACATCATTTATATAGCATGAGATGGAGAAGCTACCGGGATCCTCAAGCTTGGGTGGCATGCGCGGTTGGAGTATGGCACTACATTCTCCATTGAGGGACACCGTGTCGACATCTGCGATCGTCCTCCTGCAAGTAATAACATCTTTTAGAAATCTTGCATAAGATGGAGCTTGAGTGATTACCTCGGTGAAGGGCATGGTAACATAAAGCTTCCTCATCATCTCGGCGAACTTCGAGAATTGCTTGTCATTGCTTTTCTTCTTTAGCCTTTGTGGGAAAGGGATAGGAGGAGTGTATGGCCTTAATTCATCTTTCTCCTTTTCCACTACTTTTTCCTTTTGGGTTTGAGGGTTAGGGACCTCATCATCTAACTCTTCAATTTCGGCACTAGCTTGGCCTCCAAGATCAAAAGTAACTTTCTTCCTCTTATGTTGTTCACCCTCTAGCTCTTTGCCACTCCTCAATGTAACCGCATTACAATGCTCCCTTTGCCCTTGCTCGGGTCTAGCCGGTAATTTTCCTTGAGCTCTTGTACAGGATTCGGCTTGTTGAGCTATTTGGTTCTCGAGCATCTTCTTGTGAGTTTCTATCCTTTCTATTTGGGCTTGCATCTTATCTTGGTTAGAAAGGAGTTTAGCAAACATTGCTTCAACACCGGAGAGCTCATTTGAAGTTTGTGGAGGAGGGTCAACTTGTTGATAAGGCCTTTGAGCTTGAGCTTGAGCTTGATATTGTTGCCCTTGGTTTTGGTTCCTTTGAAGCAAAGTCGGTCCTTGACTTTGATATTGATTTCTAGGTTGGAATTGGTTCTTCGGTGGGAAAGCTTGATTAGCTTGGGTAGGTTTAGGACCAAATCCGGGAGGCGTGGCTCCAAAGTCGGGACGAGTGGGATTTGTGGTCTTGTAGGAGAAATTAGGATGATTCCTCCATCCCGAGGAGAACTTTGGTGTAGTGTAGTTAGCTTGAGAATTTTGCCCTTGAGTGGCACTAGCTCCATACTCTCTACTTTGGTTTCCTCCCACAAAATTTGCTTCTTCATAGCCATATCTATGTCCATCCCTTTGAACCAAAGGGACAAGAATCGGTCTCATGCTCATAAACCTCGCAAATATCACACCCTTGACTCGTTGAGTGATCTCTCTCCGGGTGTTTCAACTTGAATACTTCATCCGAGAGGTTCTCAAAATCTTTCCTTAAGGTCTCGTAGTCACTTGTGCTCACCGCTTTTACTTCATGCCTTTCATTTTTCCTTCTTGGGTTCCCTCTTTCACTTCCCCACATGAAGTAGTTCTTTGTAATCTTTTCTATCACCGCATATCCTTCATGAGGTTCAAGCTCCATGATAGCTCCTCCCGCGGCGGTATCAAGTGCAAGCCGCGAGGGACCATCAACACCGTGGTAGAAAGTGTGGAACACAAGGAGGTCATCTAGGTTGTGGTGCGGGCAATGTCTTTGATACTCCTTGTATCTCTCCCAAGCCTCATATAGTGTTTCCCCATCCATTTGTGCAAAACTTGTGATTTGACCTCTATAATAAGCCGTCTTGGAAGGAGGGAAATACTTGTTGAGAAACACCACCGCTAGCTCCTCCCAAGTGGTGAAACTATCGGGAGTTTAGCTCCTTAACCAATCTCTTGCTCTTCCCGTGATGGAGAAGGGGAATAACCTCAAAAGTTTAGCATCTTCGGAGAATCCATTGATCTTAAAAGTTGCACACACTTCAAGGAATGTGGTCAAATGGGAGTTTGGATCCTCGTGGTCTCTTCCCGAAAATTGATTTGATTGGACCATTTGGATCGTTGAAGTCTTTAAGTCAAAGTCCCGGTTATCGACCGCCGGTACAAGGATTGGGGAGCGGTATCCATAAGCATTGGGGGCGGCATAGTCCTTGAGAACCCTTCTAGCTTGAGGGCCTTGTGGTAGTCGAGCGGGAGGTGGAGGGGGAGGAGGAAGTCCATCTCTATCCCCCATGACTTGATGAATGATTTCTCGAGCGTTGGAGGTGGTTCCCTTGTCTTTGGTTGTCTTACTCCTTGTAAGGTGAGGGTTAACAATATTCCTTATTGGTTGATTCAAATCTCTATCCACAATTTGAGTAAGCTTCTTTGTCTTTGGTGGCATAAACAAGATTCACCTACAAGGGGAAAACAAATAAGACAAGTGAGAATATTGCAATAGGCTCAAGAACCACAAGTTACAAAACACATAAAGAAAAACATGGAATAGTCGGAGTTCTAAATGATTCTTCCTAGGGACAATCTAGCCATTGCTCCCCGGCAACGGCGCCATTTTGACGTACTATTTCTTTTTCACCTCTAGAATATGTATCAATGAAGAGAGGATCGAATGTAGTAGGTCAAAACATTTATAATGACCGGTAGGGTACCGGGTCGAACCCAAAGGAGCAAGCCAAGCACATGCACTATTTAAGATTGTGTTTCCATTCGGCTATTCTAAACAAAATGTATAAAGGAGTGTATATATCTAAATCCTATGTGTGGCGAGTAATTAGGGATAAAAGATAGATAAGAGGTGTTTCGAGGGGTTACTTCCCTCCTTGGCAATTTCCCAATGATCACATACACGATATTCAAACATTTCATGGTAGTCAAATAGTATTGAACCTAGTTTAGACTAGGATAGACCAACCATCACTTGAATCTATTCCTAGCCAAACTCTCTTATAGCTCGAACCTCTCGGTTCATTCCATAGCAATAAATACAATGAACTCGACTCCTAGTTCACTTCCTACCCATGCATTGTGGAAAACCTAGCTTAGACTAAGGTAGACCAATGTTTATGTTAATCTAGTCTTAGCCAAGCTCTCTTATAGCTCGAACCTCACTCGCTAGAGATAATTGGTTCATTCCATAGCACCATTATCCTTGGAATGTCTTCCTAAGGTAATAACTACTATGAACTCGAGTCCTAGTTGACAATAAATGCATACATTGGATAGGATCACATTCTCTATTATCCAAACTAGGCATTTAATCAAACACTTAGTAGCATGTCACATATGAAGTGCATAGAGAACATGAATTTGACAACATTAGATGTGATTAATTGATGATTCGCTTAATGACTAACTCCAATAAATCAAACATTCAATCCTTAGTCAAGCATCCATATCCTAAGGTTCACTTGCATGATTCAAGATATAGATCATTTTCTCCATCCTAACACCATTACCAAGGGTTTTCAAGTCCTAGGTTCAAGTTTTAGTCCAATTTGTCACTTAGGCATTTTATCAAACATATAGAGTGCATAACGTTCATAACACAAGAGAAAATGAAATCAACAATCATCCATATGAATATCAATGTATATATGTGATCAAAGAGTACCACGGAGAGTCATAAGACCCTCAAAACACAAGATCACTACTCACACCTCATGTAAGACAACATGGTGTGAGTAAGGTTTAATGACAACAACAAGTAGAATAGGAAAAGTGCAAATGAAGGAGGATGTTAATCCTTGAACTCCCTTTAGTCTTCTCTTCTTCTTCTTGGTTGGATGATGATTGATGACCTTGTTTGACCTCTTTTCTTGGTCTTATTCTCCCCAAAAACCTCCAAGTGCCTAGGTCAAACATGCCACTTTCTATTTATAGTCTCGGGTAAAAATGCACTGTAGCAGTACCAGCCGGTCGGCTGGGATTGGTGTCCAAATCCAGCCGGTCGGCTGGCTGAGCGCTTGGGATGGGCATCTGAAATCTTCTCCCTGCCGGTCGGCTGGGTCGGAGGATTGTGCTCTAGTGCAGGGCAGGCACCAGCCGGTCGGCTGGCTGGCTCGGCCGGTTGGCTGAAGTTGGACGATTGCATGCCTCTGAGGTCTTCATCAAGTCGGACGAAAGCTCTACTCTTCTGCTCTTGGGTCCAGCCGATCGGCTGGTTTAAAGGGAATTACCAGCCGGTCGGCTGGGATGCATTTTCAACCCACTTTGCTCCAATTCTTCGGTTTTTTTTCGAGTTTTCGTTTTTAGGCTTCGACACTGAGGTGATGTTGTTTTGTACCTGAAACGTACGGAAAAGGATCAAATGACATCAAATGATCGCCGGAAACGAACTAAAGCTATAGTGAAAACGGGTATTAATAGGTCGAAAACTCGACTTATCATTGAGGCTCATCAGACTTTCCTCCTCCTCCTCCTGCCATTTCCTCTTACTTGCTATTCACAGCCTTGTATCTCAATCTATAAAGCCACAATAAAACAGCAAAAACTCAACACAAACCAGATCCTGGAATATACACAAGCTCACTGAATTCAACCCACCAACCTTCAGAATCTCAATAGCTACTAAAATAATGAAAATCCAATCCTACTCACTCAAGCTGAAACCAAATCCACACCTTAAAGCTCAAATTTCAGTAACTACCAACTTAAGCACTATAAAGACTCTTCACATTCAGAAAGGCCATCCACTCTTCACATTCAGAAGGCCATCCACTCTTCACTATAAAGACTCTTCACACCATAAACTCTTCACTATAAAGCACTACCAATTTGCATAGCACAATTTGCATTCCCAGAAACATCTATTTAACATTCAGATCAGAAGGAAAAAAAACATAGAAGACTGAACAATTCAACTGAAATACTTAATCGATTCGTAACTTAAATAACATAGCTTAACTACAATCACATTCAATTTATACTTAACATAAATCACATAATTTAATTGAGCATGAATCGGCCACACTCTAGCACAATATAAGTCAAGCTCAGGTACTCACCCGTCTCTTTAAATTAGCTTTGTTAAGACTACAGCTTAGACATTACCAGCTAAAAATACCTAAAATTGGTCAACATTGAAATCCCTAAGCATCAATCCATCCAAAAATCAGAATTAAAAACAACACTCACAATGCAATCTCCGAGTCTTGATCTCACTGATGAGTCGTATTTATACGACTCGTCGAATCAACTAAACCCATTTATTTCGACACTTTATTATGCGAACAGTTACTTCTTAGTGTTATTTTTCATTTCAGGTGTTTCGGAAGCTCTAGGAGGAAACGCGCATAAAAGACGGCATTTTATGCCAAAAGCATCGCAATGGCAGATCAGACCTTTGGATGTTCGACGGAGCACTAGGAATGGACCATTGATCAGAAAAATACGAGCTACATGGCATTGCGTAGCTGACTCAATTCCCTACAACTCTCTAGTTAACACCGAGAGCATCCGAGGTCATTTGGAGGGTCTAATCGACAGCCGAAGTCAAAACAGATCCGCAGAATGGATGATCTGTCTCCGAGAGGATCGCGGACCATGTGCATTTTAACTCGCCGCTAAAGTATTCACGGTCCGCTCCATAAAGTGAACAGTGTCCGCGGATGAATAGTGCCCGCGCCGATGACGTCAGCGAGTCCGAAAATTGGAAATTTCAGCCCAAAACAGACTTGGAAACCCAGTTTACTATTAATGAGAAGCTAGGGCTAGGGTTTCCATCATCGAATCTCATATTCAATCAATCACAGAACGAAGACTGAGACGGCTCTGGAGAGAAGACGAAGCTTTCGACAAAGAGAAGAGATTTTCCTACTTTTAATTATGCGTCTTTTCATGATTATGTGTAGCTAAATCCTTAATTCAGTTTAGGGTTTCGCATATTGTGACGTTTGTTTTGAGACTCTATTCTTAACGCTATTTTGTGTTTCTCTAGTTCTTGTGCTTAAATTAAAGGATTGAATTGTGAAGCTAAGTGGAGACTTGAAACGGTAAAGCTTAGCGGAACAATTCAACCCCTATCGTCAATGCTTGTTTGATACTGAAACGTGAAAACAAGTAGGATACCTGAATATAATATTGCCTGAAACGGATTATTAAATTTAGGAGAACTAGAAGTCTATAACCTGAAACGGAGTAGATTGCGGTGTATAACCTGAAACGGAGTACTTTAGGTTATAACCTGAAACGGAGTAACCACGCTTAGAAGCATGAAATTAGATCATTAGCAGTCGATGATAAACGTGTCACAATAGAAACCCTAGACTGAGTTTTCTCTCTGATTGAATCTTCGTCATTATTTCCTTGCTATTTTCTCTTTTGCACTCACAATCACTCAAAAACCCCTTCTTTCTTATTTTCGGTTACATACAGGAACAGCTTCAACAACACCAGCTCCCTTGGGTTCGACCCCTACTTGCCACTTTACTAGTTTCTTGCAGGGAAAATATAAATAGTAAATTTGACGCGTCAGACGACGCGTGTCACTCACCTATGGCAGTAGCCTCTTCCAATCCTCACCCGTCCTCCCATTCGCGTCTATTCACAAAACATAAACCAATAGAACAAACTCAGCAACACTGAACACCAGACTAAACATAAACACATCACCGACGGAGAAGAAGATAAACGGACCTTTGGGATTAACGACGAAGACGAGCTCTGGGAGGCGGGAAGAGAAGCTCCTGATGGCGGTGGAGAAATCCGGAGCAACGGCGTAGTCTGCTCGCAGCGGCGTCGGCTTCGCCACATCTACATATTGACGAACGAAATCGAACCTGAATGCGTCGAAACGGTGAGGAATTGACGAAGTTGTATGGATGGTTACCAAGGAGCTCCTATATGGTCTAAGGGAGGAGAGAAACACTACCAAGGAGGAAACCCTAAGCGAGGGAAGAACGAAGTCGTTTCTATATTCAAGATACGATGGTTATACGTCAACTTTTTTGTTGTCGTACATTTATCGTATACTAGTAGCATAATTTTTTATTGTCGTAGCTATTGTCGTATAGTTGTCGTATGTTTTATACGACAACATAAGTTGTCGTACTTTATAGTCGTATTTTTCAGCCAAAATACCCATGGAGAAAACCCTCGTAAGGAATGTTTCCACCGTAAAGACCAGCTGACTTTGAATTGGGTCAGTAATGGGTCAGCATATTTGAATTGAGACCCGGCCCGACCTGATCCGACCCGGTAAACAGTAATGGGTCAGTATATTTGAATTGAGACCCGGCCCGAACCCGAAGAGTATACCCGACCCGGCCATTGCTGATGCCTACTTGATTGTTAGAGCACTTCAAGAAGCCAGCTCACTAGGTAATGTTTATAAATCATAAACTAATTTTATTGAACTTTAATTATTTTTGAGTTGCTAATTTTCTCTAACATTTTATAGGCTAAATGTGCACGAAGGGGAACTTCAATGGAGAGTGTAGTGTGCAGGAAAGCTTGGGTGCGGCACTGATGAGCCAACGCCAAGCCAAATGAGTAAGAATTACATTACCCTTTCTTAGTCTACCAGTTTGACCAACGTACTACTAACCACCCCACATATGAACTGGATTGGTAAGCTCTCTAGTTTCATATTATTACACCTAGCAAGCATAAATCAAGAGGGAGTTTTCCAGTTACTCTCAGTGCTTGGACAGCCAGATTACATCAAGCATGACAGAAACAGTCAGCGAAAAGCAACCTATGAAAGTGAAGACAATGGATACAGCAACACGGTCACAGAAGCTATGAAGCGAGTTGCAGAACTTGGGGAAAGCTGTGTGTTTGACTCCGGTGCGGTTCAGGTTTGTGACACCAGAAGCAGCCGATCCCGCACTCATCATGGCATAAGCAAAGACCTGTGATGCACTCCAAATTAGTCATAGAGGCCTACACAAACCCATCCGCCAGTTTCTCTAATTTTACAATGTTATGGGGTTCGTGGTACCTGGTCTCCGGCAAGCATGAGCCAAGCATGGCCTCTAGAAGGAATGATAGGAATTTTACGCCACAACCTTGACAAGCCGATAAGTAACTGAAGCAACGAATGAGCAGCAACTGCGGCCGAGACACCAACTAGATACCTGAGTTAACAGTAAGTAATTACACAACAACACGTGACAGCTAAAACGGGCAACAAATCATCAAAATTATGTTCTAGGGTCACACTCTTAAGGAATGAATCAAATTGAATCTAACTATAAATTGATCCAACAACAACAACCATTCCAATTCATTTGATCACCTACTCAAAATGCCACGGCAAACTGGTCCAATTACGAAAGACAGACCCAACCCTATCTACGGTTAGATATAGGCAACAAGAGAGCGGAGCGCACAAAGCTCCAAAAGCTTGCAACTTTTTCAATGAGAAGAACAGTGAAGTAGTACCACTCACGGGCTGTCTATAGCCTAAAAATGCACCAAACTCCAAGACAAGATTCTTAATAACCAAACTCTTAAACGTCACATGCCGCCTTCAAAAAAATAAAAATTACAAATCCATAAAATGGTGCAACTCCGAGATCATATAAAGCATTAAATTAAGATAAATCTGCAAAAAATGAATTGCAGAAGGCTGTAAGAACTGAAGAGCTTACTCGAACGAGTTAGAAAAGGACCATTTGGAGTGCACTGGAAGCTCAAACCCATAAACAATAATGTTGGCATCCTCCTTGGCCAGCACCATCATCACAACCGCCACAACCGTTGTCATCAGGCACAGCAGCCGGAGTGCCACTTGCGCGCGTTCGACTCTCCGGAGAGGCAGCACCTCTGGTTTTCTGACCGTCGACCTCTGTTGACTGCCATCGATTGTTTCTGTTGTCACCACCTTCGTCTCAGCCATTTCGATTGCTGCTGCTGCTTTCATGTTTGAGTCGGTTTTTGCGTGCTCTGTTTTTGAGTAAGATACGAATACAGAGGACTTGTTTATGTTTTTCAGTGTAAAATAATAATTTGTTACTTTACATTTCAAGTGATGTAGTTTCAAAAGAGAGTTTCTTTTATTATTATTAACCCCAATGAGTTTTTGATTTTACAAAATAACCCCAATGAGTTTCATATTCTCGGTTTAGACATTTTTTATTATTATTAAAATCGATGCCCATTTGTTGTATTTTGTGGAGGAAAGATTTGATACAAAACGTATTTTTGATGCAAAATGAGAAGTTTGTCAAAATTAGATTATAATTCGTCGTCAAGAAATCAATCTTAAACGTGATTTAATATCATCCGTCCAAATAACCAAATCAATGACTATCATTGATTTATATTTTTTACAAAAATATGTCATTTGCATCTGATCTTTCTTCGTACTCCCTCTGTCCCTTTGTTTGTCCACTTTCCTTTTTGGGCGTCCCCTAATGTTTGTCCACTTTCTTTTTATATACAACCTAATAATCAAATCAATCATTTCCATTTACATTCCATTCCTACCAACTCATTTATCTCTATCTCAATTTAATTAAAACATCTAACTTTTAAAAAAAACCTTCACATTACGTAAAAGATTTCCAACTCAAGAGTTGAGATCAGGTGAGAAATGCATCTTAGATGAGAAATGAGAAAATATATTATCCATCCGATCAAATTAATATACGGTTCAGATTAGGTCTGATTAAAATTAAAATGCATATTTATTTTATGATTAATTACATTAAAGGGCAAATTAGAAATTAAAAAATCAATCAAAACTCAAATCACGCATTTCACTCACCCTAATCACTAAACGACGTCCGAAAATCAAAACTCCCAAATCAATCTGATCCCATGGCGAGTGGCGACGCTGGCGAATTGGACCAGGCTAATGCGTATGATGAGAACACCAATCGTCGGCGATCTTGAAGCCTCCGCCGCAGCTTGCCGCAGCACTGGTAAGGAGTGGAGTGCCAAGCAGCTTTCCGGCGATCTCGAAGCCTCCGCCACCACTCCCTTTGAGCTTCAGAGGAAATTGGTCCAGTCTGCCCTTTCTTCCGAGTCTCCGACTCCGGTGTTGTTCAGTCCACCTTCTCCCACGTCACTCCCTCGTCCGCGTGCCAGGTAATTGTTGGTGGATCTATTGGTGGCGGACCTGAATCCGATCAACGACTCACCACCACCAGCCACCAGAACAAGATATAAATCAGGCACAGACCCAGATGAGAATAAAAGGCTCTCAACGAGCTCGCACCGTAGAAACCTTCACAAATCCGATCAAGAGGAGGACATCGGATGAACCCCAATTCTGTCAGACCCTAATCAGAAACCCCCAATTATTTCCAGAAAAAACAAATCCAAATGGTAACCAACAGACTTGAAAACAAAGCAAGTCAAAAGGAGCCCCCGATGTGAAAAAGATGAAATCTTTTATTTCACATTATTGTTTTTCTGGGTATCGGTTCATCCGCGTATCTTTCTATTCAAAATGCGTAACTTTATAATGTGTATCTTTCTATTCAAAGTGCGTAAATTTATAATGCGTAATTTTATAATGTGTATCTTTCCATTCAAAATGCGTAACTTTATAATGTGAGACAAAATAGGAATTAATTAAAGAAACCGAACGAACGTTTGCGACTTTCTAGGGATTAATTAAAGTTAGATAGACAAAATAATGTGAGACAAAATAGGAATTAATTAAAATAACCGAACGACATGTGCGACTTTCTAGGGATTAATTAAAATTAGATAAACAAATGACTAATACACCCCCAATCTCGTATTTATTCCGAAAATAAATGGAAATAAATTAGTAAAATCATATCCGTTGGATGATAAATCGGACTGTTATTATAATTTCTCATTTCTCACCAAAGATGTCATTTCTCATTTGATCTCAACTCTCCAACTCAATTAGATTAAAACTTTTTTATTAATCAATGTGAAGAAATATATGACCATTTTATTATTGAAATAATAATATTACCGGACCAAGCAACAAAGCTCAAGAGGTATGTAGACATCCATTTTAGGTTAAGGTCGAAAGCAAATCCAAGCTCCCTAGTTGGGGATGTCGTATCATCCTGACGAGAAACCGATCCATTCTCAAGCTCCCTATCCGCCGGCATCATCCCAAGCTCCCTATCCGCCCGCATCTTCCGGATCCAATCTCACCTTCTTCCACCACTACCTCCTCCTCCTCTTCCGTCACAACCTTCTTAAAAACCGGATTCACTACCAATCCATTCACTACCGTCAAACCCTAAACCTTACGCGCTCCTTTCTTCCTCTGATTCCGTTGATGTAATTTTGGTCCCAGGTGATGCTGCTGGTGGAGATGTAGTCCCCTACAGCGAAGATGATAAGCTAAGTCCCCTTAATTTCAATTTTTTACTGTCTGTGAGCCTTGTATACATGTCTGGTGTTTGCATTTGATTTGATGAACATATATATCATTACATTAAGCATTGTTTTGCCATAACTTATGCATCTTCATAAAAGTTTCCAATTGCTTGCCTGTTTACAAAAGTGTTCATGTTTCATGTCCATCCCAAAAAATTCACTAAGCATTGGATGGTCGTGGTCCTGCTGTGCTCCTACTCGTTGGGTGTCTTAGCCTTCATTAGCAGTCGTAGCCCCATCACTCTATTGTTCTGCATTGGATGGTCATGTTTGTGCTCTTATTTCTTGTGCACTCCCTTGAATAATGTCTCATGCTTCTATGACTGCCCATATTGGTGGCTTTATTTCTCTTGGTAGAGTACGCTGTGCCTCTAACCTCTTCTTATTCACATGTGGCAAATCATAATTGTTTCCTCCTTTAACTTTTAAGATTTCATGCATAACATACTGTATTGACATCCACACATTGCTCAGAGTTTTGGGTTCCAACTCATAAAATGCTTCTCGTACTGCCGCTATCATGCTATCAACATCCTTAGTCATTTTTTGTGCATGAGTGACTGTATACTCCTAAAAAATCCTAGGTCTAATATGTTTAAATCAGGACTATTTGCTAGCTGTTGAATTAAAATGAAAGTGAATCCATCTTGTTGAAATACCTGCTGCCATTCTGCATCTTGTTGAGTTATATGTGTCTTGGCATTATCTTGTTGTATGAAAATGGTTTTGTGTGCTCCATCTTATGGCCATTTTGCCTTGATTGCTGGTATAATGTGGTTTATCAACATCCTCCTTGTGACCTTCTTTGTTAACTGATTCCACTAGCTTTGTAACAACAGTCTCGTTTTCTCTATTTTTTGATGACCTTTTTGCTGGTTCTTGGTAAGTGAATGGATAGATTCCAATCTTTCCATCAAAGAAACATTGTCCCTCAGAATTAAATCTTGGTCTAGCTACAACTGCAGTAAACATAACTTTGGGTATGAACTTACTTGAATTAGCAGTTCTGATGGAAATCAACTTTCGTTGACATTTCCTCAAGGCTTAGGGCATATGCAGCGGTGACATTCTCGACGGGATTTGGGGACGTTCTCGGATGGTTTTTTGTGCAGCGGTGAAGTTCTCGGGGAGATCGCATGCTAGTCGAGGATTTCTGGACCAGAACGTCCGCTCAGAAATGCTGGACGAGAACGCCTGAGCGGACGTCCTCTGCGAGTGATTTATTGCGCGTGAGTCGCGTGTATATGATAAATCGATCAAATTGAACTTGGAAAACATTGTCGCTCAGTTGGTAGATGCATTTCGACATCAATTGAAGCTTAAAAAATCGGCCGAACACACAATCAATCGAAGAAGATGATGAACAGTACTTCCTTAATTCGGCGCGTCAGGCTTCAACATTAGGCCGCGTTACACATTGACATTAAGCCATAATGTCTAAACCAAACGCGATGAATTTTAATGTGCACATGTGACGCGGCGAGCGCCGCGCGTCAGGCTTCAACGTTAGCAGCACCGCGTTTCACATTAACATTATGAACTAATGTCGGAAGCAGGCGCGGCTGGTAACGTCTCGGTTAGACGCGACAACATTCCAACAACAACTACATTTCAACGGCAACATCTCACCAACGACAACATTTCAAAAAAATCTCATCAACAATTCCCTATAAATATATCATTCATTTCAACAACAATTCACACCAAAATTGCTCACAACAATATTTCTTTTTCATTTCTCTCATAACATGTCTAGCAATTGGTCTATGTCCGAAGATGTGCAACTTTGCATATCTTATTGTCGTCAATCGATTGATCCAATTACCGGCGCCAAACAAAAAGTTGATAAGTTGTGGGAAAAAGTTCACACCGATTTTCAAGCAAATTGGGTCATGGGAGAGGATGAAATAATTACGACCGATCCTAGGTCTCATGCTGCTCTTTAATCACGTTTTGCTAAGCTGAAGCCAAATTTGGTTCTTTGGGGCTCTTGTATTTCGTACGCTAGAAGAAATCCGGAATCGGGATGCAATTTGCAAGATGAGGTAAAATGCAATTTTTATATGTAAATTGTTAAATGCAATTTTTATATTATAATATATTGATTATGATTTTGAATTTTGAATTTTTAAAATGATAGATAAGGAAAGCACAAGTACTCTATGTGGCCAAAAGGAAGAAAACATTCATACATTTTGATTGTTGGGAACAAGTAAAAATTCATCCAACATTTGCAATTATTGAAGCAACTACCCCCCCTTCTTACACATATCAAGCAAGTCCGGTAGTTGAAGAAGAGCATACACTTGACGTACCTCCAACTCCGTCAACTGAAGTTCCGGAATTTTCTACACCCGAAAGCAATCCTGGAAGTTTCACGAGTCCGATTAGGCCGTCTGGAGTGAAAGCGGCCAAGGAAGCTAGAAGAAAAGGTAAGAAAGTAGTAAATCCTTCATCAAATGAGGCTTTGATGACCATTGCAGAAAATCAAAAGAAATTTTTTGATTTGAGCCACAAGCAAATGGAGAATGACTTCAAATTGCAAGAAAAAGCTTTTAACCTTGCAAAAATGGAGGAAGAAACGAAGATCATGCAAATGAATATAGATGTGATGACTGCAAAGTCTAAAAGATATTTTTCGAAGAGGAAGGCTGCCATCCTTTGACAGTACGAAGAAGACGAACCTAACAATGACCAAGATGCTCCTGGAGATTATTCAGACTGTTACCGTCCGAGCTTTTAGTTCATGTATTTTTCAATTTCTTAAAATGCCATTTCTATTCAGTTATGTACTTTGCATTAATGTAATTTCAATTCCTTTTCAATTGATGTCATGAAATACCAATTCAAAAAGGCATAGTGAATTGAAAATACAACACACAAATTTCAAAAATAATAATTTTTTATTCAGGAATAGTAATAGGAAGTTCTCCGCATGAAGGCATTGTTGCACAGAATATACAGAAATGTTGTTACTGTTCACTGAATAGTAATAGAAATTGCTCCGTGAGGAAGTTCTCAAGGAGATAATATGCTCCAACGGGTGCGGATGCCCTTAGACCATCAACGGTGGATTCTTACTCTTTCAAGATATTAACTCACTTTAACTCACCACTTAGTTCATAACTTTTAATACAAACCAAATCTAATGAATCAAACATTTAATCCTAGTCAAGCATCCATATCCTAAACTTCACTTTCATGATTAAGATATGGATCATTTTCTCCATTCTAAAACTATTCCCTAGCTCTCTCAAGTCATAGGTTCAAGTTTTAGTCTAATTTGTCACTTAGGCATTTCATCAAACACCTTGCAACATAGCATTTCATCCACATGAATATCAATGTATAATTGTGATCATAGAGTATCAAGGAGGGTTCTAGAACCCTCAAAACACAAGAACTACTCACACATCATCATGATAATATGTTTTCAATACAAAACAACAAAAGGGAGGATAGATGAGTAGAGAAACTAACCCATGTGGTAGATGATTCAAGCTTTAGATTCTTTTCTTAATCTTCTCTCTTCTCCGCCAAGCAATCCTTTGATGGTTGTGAGCCTCCTTTAGCCTTTTTCTCACACTTTTTCTCCCTAAAAACCAGCACCACCCTAGGTCAAAACCCTATTTTTCTATTTATAGCATCGGATTAAAAAATCATGAAGTAGCAGGTCCAGCCGGTCGGCTGGTGTAGTGTCTGAAATCCAGTCAGTCGGCTTGTGGCCTTGGGTCCTCATATGTTCTGTGTAAACATCCAGTCGACCGGTTGGATTTGCCAACCGACAGACTCAAAGTGAGCGGTTGCATGATTGGACAGGGCGTGACCAGTCGACCGGTTGGATTTTTAAACCGACCGACTCAAAGTGAGTGGTTACAGCTTGGAATTCCCCTGTCTCCAGCCGACCAGTTAACATGTGAGCCAACCGGTTCATTACGTGCGAGGGCAAGCCTTTGGATAGCTCTTGTCCAGCCCCGGTTGGTTGGCCAACTGACCGATTCAAAGTGAGCGAGAGCTCCCAAGTCTGGCTATTCCATCCAGCCGACCGGCGGGTTCATGGCAGTTTTCTGAACCGGTCGACTGGGAATCTTTTTTTCCACTTTTTTCTCTAAAACTTTGATTTTTAATGCGATCTTGGTATTGAGGTCTTGCATTCAATGGGGTATCAATTTGTACCTGAAATGTGAAAGGCAATGGTCAAATGACATCGGAAACTAGTCAAAGCTTTAGTAAAATAATGACAAAGAATAAGGCGAAAATTCGACTTATCAGTTCTGCATTAGGTTGTTTAGCTAGTTGTTCCGCAAATAGCTAGAACAACATCTCGACACACGCGGGAGTACTTCAGTTCGAATATATTTGACTTGTAACTACAATTACGTGGCTGGACATGTATCACTTAGTAACATTTACTTACGCAATAGACACATGTGACATAACAGTGATACCCATTGACAGGCGTCGTCGGTACCTGCAAATTTAAATTTATAATTCCTTACTCTGGACTGTGGGTTAGTACAGTGGCAAGCAAGGGTCGAACCCTAGAGAGCTAGATGGTTACTACTTTGTTCTGTAAGAAAGGACAAGAAACGATTGGTGAGAGTAACAGTAAGTGCAAATAACGAAATTAAGTGAGTGTAATAATCAGAGAGAAGATATTCAGACTAGGGTTTCTTAATTGTGACTTGTTTTATCCTTGACCTCTAAATATCGTATTTCTAATTCCTAAGCGTGGTTACTTCCATTCCAAGTTATAACCTAAAGTAGGGTCTTTCCGGACGCCTACACCACAAACTATTTCCTTTCCGGGTTGTAGAATTCTAGACCTAGCAATTCATACTCCATTCCAAGATGTATTAAATTAGTGCGCTATTTGTTCTCAACGGTCTAGTATCAAACAAACAGTAAATAAGGGATTTGTACTACTCGACCAAGCCTGACCTTTCCGAGTATCAACTTGGTTTCGTAATACAAATCGAGATAAACAGCACAAGGTCTAGTGGAATAACGAAATAAGCATTACGATTCAAGTCTCAAAAACAATGGTCACAATGTATAAACCCTAGCCCGAATAATAAGATTAGTTACACATGGCCATTAGGGCACAAAAACAATGAATAAGAAACGAAGTACTTCACTAAAACCGAGCAAGGATGAGAACCGGTCGTGGGTGTCTGAGCAAGGCGGAGCAAGGAGGAGCAAGTGGCGGAGAGCTAGGGCTTCGGCCAAGTGAGAGGAGAGAGCACTCGTGTAGAGTTTTTTAGGGATGCTTTAAAAGGCTTATGAGCTCTTCTATTTATAGAGTTGAGAAGATCCCAAAGTTCCCAAAATAAGCCAAGAGATAACTTAGGCAATATTTCCATATCTTTGTTGCTTTATCTTCAAGCTACTTCTTTGCTTGGGAATTAAGCCATCTAGATCCTTCTTGAATGTTCCAAAATCCTAGGTTGTAAGTTGTCCTAATTTCACATGGGCCGGACGGACTGGACGTGGGCTCGGCCTTGCATGGAATTTGGATTTTTCACGGCCCAAAATTACTGTTCACGCCGGAATTACTATTCACACCGGAGTACTGTTCACGAGCCGAAAAACACTGTTCACGGCCCTCCTTTGGCTCTGTTCTTCAACTGCGATGTTTCTGGCATGAAAATGCCGTCTTTTAAGCATGTTTCCTCCTAGAGCTTCCGAAACACCTGAAATGCAAAACAACACTAAGAAGTAACTGTTTGCATAATAAAGTGCTGGAATTGATGGGTTTTGTTGACTCGATGAGTCGTATAAATACGGCTCATCAAACCACCCCACACTTAAACTTGTTCGTCCCGAACAAGGACTAGGTCATAAGAGGAAAAGATGAAGTGCGAACATGACAAAGCTTCGGCAATCCTAGACATGCTATATGAATGTGACCTGGCTAATTTAGACTTCACTTTTCCATGCATGCTCGTTACTAAAAGCCTTGTGCGAAAGCATGGGTTAATGATACGTGTTACCTTTGGGTCGAGATGCAAACCAATTCGGATGTCTCGGGAGATAGCCCTTTATAGACCCATGAACTGCATTCTCAGTGCCGATCTCTTGCTATATGGTTATGCTTCGTCGCTTTTTCTTGCACGTGATTGATTCGAGCTTCAAAGTGTTGAGTGCTTTTCGGCCAGCTATAGTGTCTCGGGTTGATGTATCAATTGAGCTCTTCACTTGATTTCGGTGTAAACTTTCACAATGATGATGGATTTGTTACTTTGTGGTGCGGATTGTGACTCGCTCGAACCTACTTGCTCTCACTCATCATCGTCCTTTGACTCGGGTCAAGCCAAGGGTTGCTTGTCTATTTTCTCGGCTACTCGGACTAGAGTTTGGACGGTGTGAAGTATTCCCGTCCCAACCAATCGCAAAGGTGACGCAGTGGCGGAGCAGACTCGTACGATGTTGCCTCGAAGTGCTAGCCTCCACAAGCTCTACATAACCATATATCCTGAGTTCGGTCTTTGAATGATCTGTCAAGTCTCTCTAGGGCATTTCTATCAACTCCACATCCCTGTTTATCTCAACTAACAAAGGCACGCAAAGATTTTAAGATCACATGTTAGTCGCACAAATCAATTTTCACCGAAGACATGCATGTAATCGGCTCTATCTATTTCACCATATCATTATCCAATACTGCAAGTCTAGGAAATAGTGAAGTATCATGTACAAAAATTTTAAAAATCATGGGAAACGTGCTGACTCTGTGCAGGTGCAGGAAAGTAAACGTGCTGACTCGATGACTGACTCTCCCACCCCACACTTTTGAACTGACGTGTCCTCACGGCACATCTTAAGTTCAGAGACACGACTATGCATGCAAACAAACAATTGGGAAATAAGAAGAGAGTAAGGTTGGACAGGCACTTCCCTCGTGCGTGCGTGACGATCAAAAATAACTGAGTATTCTCTTATGAGTCCTCGAAGAGAGCACCATCGAAGCTTGCATCGCAACGTGAGTTCGTCACCAAATGAAAGGTCTGTGTCAATGATATTAAGACGAATAAAGGATTCCCAGGAGGTTGGAGGAGTCACAATGGTCTCACTTAAAACCCAACCTCCTTAGACTCGTAAGTCTTTGTGACAGAATCTTTAAACGCTCATGTTTCTTGACACAATTTATTCAAGGTGTGAACTACTCACGTTGGATGCAGTCTTATGCAATATCTTGGATACGTCCGCCTCTGCCCCTGCATGAAAATCATCTTCCTTCCCAAGGTACAATGTGACAATAAAGACTCAAAACATAGTAAAATAAATGATGAAAACTGAAATGCAGATAGTGCAGGGCTGCCTCCCTGCGAGCGCCTTTGTTTAACGTCGTTGGCTCGACGTTACCTCTTTAGGGATCACAAGTTAGGATCCCATGGACGTGTGAGGTCATACTTTGCTCCAGCGACTCCTTCAATTTGCCCGAAATCCTCATGAAACGACGTGCTCGGGTCTGCTCTCCATTGATCGGGCGGCTTAGCCTTCACATATTCCCGAGATGGTGAGGACATCTTGGCCATAGCTGCTCAGGTAGGTCCGGAACTAGGGCACCGAAATCTGATGTGTGCACAATGTCTGGCGGTTTCCTCGTGCATGGACGGTCAGCATCCTCATAGACATAGAAATCTGATGTCTTTCCACCGAATGCTAGTGACAGTAAGCCTTTGCCCATGTCAATCTTGGTCTTGGTGGTGTGAAGGAATGGTCGCCCCAAAATCAGTGCTGGCGGTTTGTCGTCTCTAGCATCGCCCATCTGCAAGACATAGAAATCTGCAGGAACAAAAAGGTCTCCTACTCGGAGGGTTAAGTTTTCAAGCAGACCATTAGGCCGAGTACATGACTTATCCCCCAGTTCTATTAACAGTTTAGGCGGTTTCAATCGGCCAAGTTTTAACGAGCAATATAAGGAATAAGGCATGACATTAACAGCAGCACCCAAATCAATTAAGCAGTGATGTATCTGAGCCTCACCAATACCACAGGTGACCGTGAAGGCACCTGGATCCTTACTCTTTCCTGGCGGTGCCTCATGGCTCGTAGTGAGTGGGTGCTCCATTATGGGGCCGTTCTGCTTAGGCCTCGTCTCCAACCTACCTTCCAGCTCGTCCTTGTCGGTCATACAGCCTTCGGGGGCAGCTACCTGCATGGCACATGAAGAACCGTGAGTTTTGGACTTCTCGGCCACGAGGACCGGGCCTGGCTCGGATGCCTTGAGCGTGTCTGGGCTGAGTGTTTCAGCCGATTCTTCTTCGGATGCTAGCAGGCCGAAGTCTTCTGTAGGCCTGGTGTAATCTGAGTCAGGCTCGTCCTCGCTATCCCTTGCCTTCGTGTTGAGAATCTTGTTCACCCAATAAGCAGACTCCTTTAAGGCTGGGTCCACGTCCACTACTTCCACCATGCTGACATTCCCTCTCGGATTCTGCACTGTCTGTGATGGGAGTCTTCCTGTGTTGTCTTCGAGCCTTGAGACTGTTGTGGCCATCTGGGACATCTGTTTCTGTAAGTCGGTTATTGCTCCGTCGGTCTTGGCCATGTGCTGGGTCACAGTTGTTGTCAGTTCTTTCATCATCTCTTCAAGAGACTTGTTGGATCCGTGATTACTCGGACCTGCCTGATTATTGTTCGGCCCTCTCTGCTGATACTGTCCAGGCGCATTCTGCCGAAACTGATGATGTGGGTGCTGGTAGGGCTGCTGGGTCTGCTGAGGCGCACCCTGTCGTGCTGGCTCTCTCTGGGCCTGATGCTGCTGATTGTTGCTCTTCCAGGGCTGTCCGTTGACTCCTTGATTAGTCGTGGCTACACCATATTGTCGGACTGGCACTGGCCGGTTGCCATAACCCTGATAATCTCCTACGGCATTGACCTCAGCCTGGTCGTCTTCCACTAAGGTAGGGCACTCGTCTGTCTTGTGATCTGTAGCTTCACAAAAGCCGCATGGCTTAGTCTGGACTGGTTGCCTCCTGATCACATGCTGCATCATGTCCTTAAGCTCCTTGATCTGTTCGGCCATGGCACTGACTGAGGGTTCAACTTTTGACACGTTTCTTGTTCGGGCATACTCGTCCTCTCTCGTAGATTCATCCTGGAACCGCTCACTTTCTGCCACTTCTTGTATCTTCTGTCGGACTCTGGCTGGGGTCAGGTTCATGAGGTTGCCTCCAGCTGAGGCCTCTAGTAGTTTCCTATCCAGTCTGCGAAGTCCATCTAGCATATACTCGACGACTAATTTCTCTGGGAGCTCAAGGTTGCAGCAGCTCTTCTCCAAGGCATTGAATTTTTCCACGTACTCGTACATGTTCTCGTTTGGGCCTTGCTTGAGCTCTTGCAACTGTCTCCGGACTTGCATTGCACGCCCTGCAGGATAGTGCTTGCTGACGAACTGCCTCTGCATCTGCTCCCATGTGTATATACTACCAGAGGGCAAGGATAAGAACCAATCTGTAGCAGCGTCTGTAAGTGAGAAGTAGAATGCCTTCAGTTTGAAGTCATCGACGTCGACTCCGTATGGCTTTAGGTTCAAGCATATCCCGTGATAGCGTGTCAGGTGAGATGTGGCCGACTCTCCCTTGGTTCCAGAAAACTTGGGCAGATGATGAACGACTGAGGTGCTGACTGTTTAGCGGCGAGGTCTGGTCCTTCGTAGATGCACCATGATTGGTCCTTGAAGTTTGGGACCGAGAGCTCGCCCATTGTAGGTCCTTCATTTTCGTTCTCCTCATCATCATCTCTAACTACTGGCTGGCGTGGAGGTCTCTGAGGTGGTGGGTATGGTTGTTGTGGAAGGTATGGTAGTGGTGGGTATTGTGGTGGATATTGTGGGTATGGCGGTTGTGGATACTGTGGATATGGAGGTGGTGGGTACTGTTGATATGATGGTGGATATTGTGGGCATTGCTGGTACGGTTGTGGTTGGATTGGTTGTTGTTGAACTTGTCCCGGGATAGCCCCCCGGATCTCTCCATTCTGGACCATCGGTCCCTGTTGTTGTGGCAGCACTCCTTCTCCTTTTCGTACAACCTGTTCTACTACTTCATTGTGACTATTGCCACCAACTACACTACCTGCGTGAGACATGTTACGAGAATAGCAAGCACCGAATATCAAGCGCCGAATAACAAGAACAGACTAGCAACAAAGGGTCCCCAGGAGATTGGAGGAGTCACAGCGGTCTCACTTAAAACCCAATCTCCTTAGACTCGTAAGTCTTGGTGACAGAACCCTCTAAAAGCTAGAAATTGAAATCGAAATAATCGGAAATCGGAAAACAAGGCAGTTGAAAATAACGAACTAGGAGAATTCACCGAATAGCAAGAAATACGAAATAAACAAAAAAAAGAAATAAACGAAAAATTCAAAGAACAAAATTCACCGTGCGTAGCTCCCCGGCAACGGCGCCAAAATTTGACAGGCGTCGTCGGTACCTGCAAATTTAAATTTATAATTCCTTACTCTGGACTGTGGGTTAGTACAGTGGCAAGCAAGGGTCGAACCCTAGAGAGCTAGATGGTTACTACTTTGTTCTGTAAGAAAGGACAAGAAACGATTGGTGAGAGTAACAGTAAGTGCAACTAATGAAATTAAGTGAGTGTAATAATCAGAGAGAAGATATTCAGACTAGGGTTTCTTAATTGTGACTTGTTTTATCCTTGACCTCTAAATATCATATTTCTAATTCCTAAGCGTGGTTACTTCCATTCCAAGTTATAACCTAAAGTAGGGTCTTTCCGGACGCCTACACCACAAACTATTTCCTTTCCGGGTTGTAGAATTCTAGACCTAGCAATTCAATACTCCATTCCAAGATATATTAAATTAGTGCGCTATTTGTTCTCAACGGTCTAGTATCAAACAAACAGTAAATAAGGGATTTGTACTACTCGACCAAGCCTGACCTTTCCGAGTATCAACTTGGTTTCGTAATACAAATCGAGATAAACAGCACAAGGTCTAGTGGAATAACGAAATAAGCATTACGATTCAAGTCTCAAAAACAATGGTCACAATGTATAAACCCTAGCCCGAATAATAAGATTAGTTACACATGGCCATTAGGGCACAAAAACAATGAATAAGAAACGAAGTACTTCACTAAAACCGAGCAAGGATGAGAACCGGTCGTGGGTGGCTGAGCAAGGCGGAGCAAGGAGGAGCAAGTGGCGGAGAGCTAGGGCTTCGGCCAAGTGAGAGGAGAGAGCACTCGTGTACAGTTTTTTAGGGATGCTTTAAAAGGCTTATGAGCTCTTCTATTTATAGAGTTGAGAAGATCCCAAAGTTCCCAAAATAAGCCAAGAGATAACTTAGGCAATATTTCCATATCTTTGTTGCTTTATCTTCAAGCTACTTCTTTGCTTGGGAATTAAGCCATCTAGATCCTTCTTGAATGTTCCAAAATCCTAGGTTGTAAGTTGTCCTAATTTCACATGGGCCGGACGGACTGGACGTGGGCTCGGCCTTGCATGGAATTTGGATTTTTCCCCCGAAATTACTGTTCACGGACCGAAATTACTGTTCACGCCGGAATTACTATTCATGCCGGAGTACTGTTCACGAGCCGAAAAACACTGTTCACAGCCCTCCTTTGGCTCTGTTCTTCAACTGCGATGTTTCTGGCATGAAAATGCCGTCTTTTAAGCGTGTTTCCTCCTAGAGCTTCCGAAACACCTGAAATGCAAAACAACACTAAGAAGTAACTGTTTGCATAATAAAGTGCTGGAATTGATGGGTTTTGTTGACTCGATGAGTCGTATAAATACGGCTCATCACCCATCCCGTACATTAGTATACAAATGCGCGACTGACCTATCTCCTCATGTAACTGCAGTAAGGTTTGTCGTTTATGGTGTCTTATGCAACTAGTATTGTCTTAGGTCCGTGTCCGTTGCTTACTGTCTTATGTCACATGAATTAAGCAATTGCCCTTACGCGACTGAGTGTAGCTGAACCAGACCTGGTGCGACTGAGGAAGTCCTAAAGCGTCTAGTCTCGATCAGTCACATAAGATATTGTAAAATGGCTAGTGACATAGTACATAATTTCCAAGTCTGTGTATGGAATGCTCTCCCTTTTGCACACCTCTAAGGTTACTGCAATGATTATGTGACAAATTAGGCATTCTGTACCTATAGCCTATAGGTTCCATTAAAAACGTTGATTGCGTGGAAATTATGTTTTCTGCTCGGTATGACTTGTGCAGTCCCCTTTTATGCCTCATCTTCCTCTACGCCAGTTTGCACCTTAGACGACAGAGTTTGTGTCTTTACATGACAGAGAATAGACGATCAGTCGTATAAGGACTCTTATGTGACTGGTACTTAAATGACTGACCAAAGTAAGTCACCCAAGTTTCCTTAAGTGACATAACTCAGTGATGTAAGCGTACTTATGTGACTGCATCTTATATGACTGTATCAAGTTAGTGACTTAAGTGTTCTTATATGACTGGTCTTATTTGCGTAATCAAGGTGAGTCACATAAGTAAATAGTATAAATGCCACGTCAGATCTGACATTTGAAAATATTGACTTTTTTTATTGTTCACCAACTTTTATTTAATTTGAATGTGGTAGGTGTACTTACGCGACTGAGATACGCAAAGTTAGTCGCGATAGAACGCAGCATTAAATGAAAATAACTAAACACTCCACCAACCTAGTCATTCGTTCTTCTTCTTGTTCCTACAACCTACGGCCGAAAATAGTTTCCGGCGCCCTGGTTCTCCTCCGTCGAACACTCCCAGGTATATATTGTTCATGTATGTTGCTTTAGTAATGTTAATTTATTGCTTGTTGAGCATGTTTGTTACTTATCTTTGTTAATTTGTTTTCATTGTTACATTATGAAGTCGAAGATTCACGATGGATAAAACTTGGATGGGGTTGGAAAGGAGTGACACACGGTACATTCAAGGCATTGTTGAGTTTGTTAAATTCGCAAAGCAAAATGGAGGAAATTCACATATATGTCCTTGTAGAAGGTGTTTGATGATTAGAGGAAGAATTACAACAAAGGAAATTTTTATCCATTTGATCAACAATGGTATGATGAATGGGTACCACACATGGACATCCCACGGTGAAGATAGTGCTGAACCTTCCCAATACATGTTGAGACAACAATGGCTTGCGGAGAGGTATGGAGAAACAAGTAGTGGTGTGAAGAATCATCAATCAAACCCGACTGAAGATATTATTCGAGATGCATTTCCCTTTCAATATATGCAGCATGACAATCTTCAGATGAACATGGATACAGAGAGTGGTGATTTAGATAGTAGGGTGGTTTTTGAAAGGTATAAAAGTCTCGTGGGTGAAGCTCAGACACCTTTATACACTGGTTGTAACAGAATCGTTCTTGAAACTATTTTTAGGGCAATGCAACTGAAAGTAGAGAGCGGAGTGTCGGATAAGGGCTTCAATAAAGTTCTACAGATCACAAAAGAAATTCTGCCTCTCGATAACAACTACCCTAATTGTTATAAAGATGTGAAAAAGGTTTTAAAGAATATGGGGTTGGGTTATGAGACCATACACGCTTGTGAGCATGGTTGTATACTGTACTACAAGGAGCACAAAGATCGTATTACTTGCCCCGTGTGCGGTGAGGGAAGGTACAGAGAAAATGAAAGGAAAAGTAAGGTTCCAAAAAAGACACTTAAGTACTTCCCTTTGACTCCAAGATTGTAGCGTCTCTATATGTCCCCTTATACTACAGGCCAAATGACGTGGCACGCTTCAAGAAATGTTGATGATCCGGAATACATTCGACATCCGGCTGATTCTTAATCATGGCAATTATTTGACAAGGAATATCCAGAGTTCTCAAGTGAGATAAGGAATGTCCGACTTGGCTTAGCAACTGACGGTTTTAATCCAACTGGGGCTTTAGGACTCTCACACAGCACATGGCCTGTCATTGTTATACCTTACAATCTGCCACCCCATATGTGTATGAGAAAAGAGTTGAATATACTATGTGTGTTGATATCTGGACCCAAATCTCCTGGAAAGTGCCTAAGTGTTTTTATGAGGCCTCTTATCGACGAGTTGAAAGTACTATGGAATGAGGGAGTTTGTACTTTTGATAGACGTGATCGGTCATCTTTCATTATGAAAGCAGCGGTGATATCGATAATTAGTGACTTTCCTGGTCTTGGCATGTTAGGAGGCCTTAAGACAAAAGGGTACAAAGCTTGTCCCTTATGTCTAGATGACATCGACGCTACCCATTTGACTGGAAGGATGTCGTATCAAGGGCATCGAAGATGGCTCCCAAGAGACCATGACTGGAGGTTTGCATCCCATAGGTTTAATGGGAAGATTGATTCTAGAGACCATCCACCACCACTTGTCGGTCATGACATATTCAATGTCATTATGTCACACGAGTATCCTACTCTCAGTCTACATCCTCAATTGAAGGCGAGAGGCAGCAGTGAGAGGCTTTGTTGGACACACATGTCTATATTTTATGAGTTACCATATTGGAAGTCATTCTCCCATCCATATTCACTCGATGTTATGCATATTGAGAAGAATGTTTTTGATAACATCATTGGGACCATACTTGGGATTGAAGGTATGAAAACTATTTGTACACATTATACATTAACATATATTTGAAGTACTTATTCACATTTGTTTTAAATTTGCAGGTAAGACTAAAGATGATATCAAGGCTAGAAAGGGTTTGGAAGAGCAGGGGGTACGTAGAAAATTGTGGTTCAACCCATCCGGGTCAAACTCAAGGAATAAGGAAAAAGTGACTAAAGCACCCTATACAGTGACTTCTAATGAGAAGCTAGAGATACTTGAGTACATAAAGGATGCTAAGTATCCATCTGGGTACGCTGGAAGCTTGAAGAATAAGATTAATCTTGAAGACAAAAAGTTTATTGGATTGAAGACACGTGATTGTCATGTTATGTTACAGAGACTGCTGCCGGTTTACATTAGACCATACTTGCCTAGAAATGTGGTTCACCCTCTCATATCACTATCTCATTGGTTTCGCAGAATCTGTTGCAGAGAGTTCAAGAAGGATGAGGTGCATCACATGAAGCTAGAGATAGTTCAGATTCTGTGTCAGTTAGAGAGGATTTTTCCACCAGCATTCTTCACTATAATGGTACATCTCATGGTTCACCTTCCAGATCAAATTTTGTTCAATGGGCCGGTACACTATAGTTGGATGTATCCTATGGAAAGGTATGGAAAAACTCGATTAGTACATTGTAATCATATTTATTGTGCGCAAATTATAATGTTATATATATGTAGGCAACTTGGAAAGTACAAGAAGTTTGTGAGAAACACAAGGTACCCTGAAGGTTGCATTGCCGAGGAATATATTGCCCACGAGTGTGTGATGTACTGTAAGTTGTACATGGGTGAGATTGAAGGTAAATCTCATATTGATGATGAAGATGAGGAAGATCACTTTGAAATATCAGTGGTCTCGAATGTCATAAAGCCGACGGGCTGCTGCGATAGGAGGTTTAGGCTCAACAATAATGACATAGACGTGATACAATGGTGTGTCGTGGACAATTGCGAAGAGGCAAGGGAGTATATTCAGAAACATGCAGAGAACTTTTACAGTGAAAATCCCTACGGTGACAATGATTCCCGTATTGAACATTTCCATTCTCATTTACTTAATAAGGTAAAACTTTATTTAACACATAGATTCATTTGTAGTATATATAAATTTTGTGTCATTGATTTAGTATACATTGATGTGTAGATGATATGGTTACGCGATGAAGGATCTGATGCGTAAACTATCGAGCTTCAAATTTGTCATATAAGCCACAGTTTCACTCATGTTACACTCACTGTGTTGTAAATGGGTTGAAATTTGTTGTATGGGATAAGGACCAACATTTGACGACACAAAATAGTGGAGTAATGGTACACGCTGGTTAGTAATTTTGCTTCATTTTGTTTTTCATCTCATATTGCAATCTGCATCATGGTTTTTATGATATCATCTGCATCCAACTTTGTGCATCATTTCATTTGGTTAGCAAATCTGCATCATTTTTATCAATCTACCACATCATTTGGTTCATCATCCTTGTTATATGTTTCTGTATCCTTAATTAAATATGTTACAACAACATATTTATGTAATAATGGTTCATCTTCTTGTTTCATTGTTTTATGATTTCCAGGAGAAAATAACTATTATGATGTTCTACAAAATGTTATTGATGAGTCGTATTTATACGACTCGTCGAATCGACTAATCCCATTTATTTCGATACATTATTATGCGAACAGTTACTTTTTAGTGTTGTTTTGCATTTCAGGCGTTTCGGAAGCTCTAGGAAGAAACGCGCGTAAAAGATGGCTTTTCATGCCAAAAACATCACAGTTTCAGATTAGACCTTTGGACCTTTGACGGAGCGCTGGGAATGAACCGCTAATCAGAAAAATACGAGTCATATGTCGTTGCGTAGCTAACTCAATTCCCTACAACTCTCTAGTTCACACCAAGAGCATCCGAGGTCGTTTAGATGGTCAAATCAAGAGCGGAAGTCGAGACTCAGTGCTTTAACGCTAATGTCTCTTGCGGACGCGCCGATAACGTTGCTGCCGAACGCGCCTAGTCGACAAGATGATGACGTATGCAGTCCGTTTGATGACGTCAGCAGCCCGAACGTTGATAATTCTAGCCCAAAAATCAGATTTGGAAACCCAAGTGATAATGCAACCCAAAACCAGATTTGGGAATACAGTTTTGCTATAAATAAGAAGCTTGGGCTAGGGTTTTCAGTATCAATTTATCAGACAATCATTCTAGACGGCTCTGGAGAGAAGACGCAAGCTTTCGACGAAGAGAAGAATTTTCTACTTACTTTCATCAAAAATATCTGTGTTTATTTTCCATGACTATGAGTAGCTAAACCTTTAATTCGGTTTAGGGTTTCGTTCATTGTGACAATCGTTTTGAGACTTTTTACTTAATGCAATTTCCTGTTTCTCTAGTTCTTGTGCTTAATATTGAGGACTGAATTGTGAAGCTAAGCTGAGACTTACCCGTAAAGCTTAGCCGAATAATTCAGTTCTTATTGTTAATACTTGTTTGAAACTTTCCCGTAAAAACGAGAAAGAACACCTAGATTAAATAATGCCTATCCCTGATTATTGAATTTAGGAGAACTTGAAGTCTAATGCCTTACCCGGATTAGATTGTGGTGTATTGCCTGAAACGGAATACTTTAGGTTATTGCCTAAACCGGAGTAACCACATTTAGAAACTAGAAATTCGATTATTAGCAGTCAATGATAAACATGTCACAATAGGAAACGCTAGACCGAATACTTTCTCTGATTGAATTCCTTTTGTTTTTATTTCTCTTGCGCTTTTTACCAATTGCTCAAACAAAAAATAAAACCCCCTTTAATTTACTTACAGGACAACTGAACCACACCAGCTCTCTAGGGTTCGACCCCTGCTTGCCACTCTACTAGTTTCTTGCAGGGAAAATATAAATTTAAATTTGAGAGGTCAGACGACGCCTGTCAAATTTTGGCGCCGTTGCCGGGGAGCTGCGCTTCGGTGAAGTTGTTTCTTTTTGCTTTTATTTTCTGTTTTATTTTTATTTAGTTATTTTTTCGTCCTTGCTACTTGTTTCACCATGTCTCGCGCAGGTAGTCAGGTTGGTGATGACCAGAACAACAATAACGAGCTCACTCCGGTCAATGAAAACGCAATTATACCTCCATTCTATGATGACCCGGAGCAACTCTTTCGAGACCGGAACCGTGCGGACAGGGAGGCCGCCAGAATGAATCAAAGGCCACCAGTGGCACAGAACGGTGCTGGCCCGAGGCAACAACCTCCCCCAGCGCCACTACAGCCGTCGGCCCCAGCAAGACCTCAGCAGCCGCCTCTTCAGCGCATCGTCCCACCGCCTCCACTATAGCAACCTCTCATCAGGGAAGAATATGACGAAGAATACTACTACCGAGAGCCCACCATGGGGGAGCTGTCCGCTCCGAACTTCTGGAACCAACCGTGGTGCGTCTACGAGGGGCCAGAACTAGAGGGAATAGTAATCAACACGACAGTCGTGCACCATCTGCCCAAGTTCTCAGGACGCCAGGGAGAGTCAGCCACCACGCATCTTCAGCGTTTTCATGGCATCTGCCAAAACCTCCGACCATACAGAGTTGAAGCGGAAGACTTTAAGTTAAAGGCCTTTTACTTCTCTTTGATTGATGCCGCTAATGATTGATTTTTGTCTCTGCCTTCAGGTAGCATCCAGACATGGGACCAGATGCAGAAAAAGTTCCTGGCCAAATACTACCCAGCCGCCAGAGCAATGCAGGTTCGCAGACAGCTATAGGATCTTAGACAAGGGCCTAACGAATCAATGTACGACTATCTAGAGAAGCTCATCCAACTTGAACAGAGCTGCTGCAACCTCGGACTTCCGGAGGAGCTTATCATTGAGTACCTGCTCGATGGCCTGAGACCCCTCGACAAGATGTTACTAGACGCCTCGGCTGGAGGCACGATCATGAACCTGCCCCTAGGTCAAATCAGTAAGTTGATCGTAGACGTGGCCGAGAACGCAAGGTTCAGAGAGGAAACCAGTCGACAGGAGGAATTCAGCCGGACCAAGAATGTTGCAAAGGCCGACACCCCGGTGAATTCAATGGCCGAGGAGATGAAGCAGATGAAGGAGATGATGCAGCAACTGATAAGGAGGCAGCCGGTCCAGGTGAAGCCTTGTGAATTCTACGGTGCAACTAATCATAAGACAGACGCTTGCCCTACTTTGCAAGAGGAAACGCAGGCTGATGTCAACGCAGTAGGTCAATTCCCAGGCTACAATAATCGTGCACCCCATCAGACTCAGCAGCAGCAGTACTACCGACTGCCTTATCGCCAACAGCAGGGCAGCTACAACAATCAGAATCAGTATCAGCAGCGAGGACAGAGCTACAACCAGGCAGGCCCGAGTCAGCAAGGATCGAGCAAGTCCCTGTAGGACATCGTGAAGGACCTCGCCACCACCATGCATCAATATCAGGAAAAGACCGAGGGCACTTTAGCAGACCTGTCTAAGCAAATGTCCAACTTAGCCTAGATCGTTTCTGAGCTGAAGGGAGATTCAGGAAGGCTACCATCGCAGACAGTGCCGAATCCGAGAGGGAATGTCAGCACATTGGCAGTAGTGGATGTGGACGCAGCACTAAGGGAGTCTGCTTATTGGGTGAACAGGATGCTCACGCTCGACGGGCACATTGAGGCAGAAAATAACGAAAAGGAGCCTGAGTCAGTGCGGATCGCGTCCGAAGGAGACATTAGCTCGACGCTAACGTCTGAAGCGGACGCGCCCATAATGTTAAGGCCGAACGCGCCCATAACATCCACAGCGAATGCGATCCACACTGATATGCAACCCAAAACTGACCCTTTTCCTTCATGTTCTATGCAGGTAATAGCTCCTAAGGACCATATGATCGATAAGGATGAGCTAGGAGGCAGATTGGAGGCGAGGCATGAGCAGAACGACCCAATGATAGAGCGCCCAGTTGCAGCGAGTCACGAGGTACCACTTGAAAAGAGTAAGGACCCAGGTGCCTTCACAGTCACCTGTGGTATCGGTGAGACTCAGATACATCACTGTTTAATTTATTTGGGTGCTGCTGTTAATGCCATGCCATATTCTGTATATTGTTCTTTGAAATTGAGACCATTGAAGCCTCCTAAACTGTTGATAGGGTTAGGAGATAAATCATGTATTCGTCCTGTTGGTTTGCTAGAGGATCTAACCCTCCGAGTAGGAGACCTTGTTGTTCCTGCAGATTTCTATGTCTTGCAGATGGGAGATGCTAGAGACGATGATCCTCCAGCGCTTATCTTTGGACGGCCATTCCTCTTCGCCACCAAGGCCAAGATTGACATGGGCTCAGGCTTATTGTCACTTGCGCATGGTGGCAAGGCATCAAATTTCCATATCTATGAGGAGGCCGACCGTCCATGCATGAAGAAACCACCGGATATAGTGAATACATCATACCTTGGTGCCCTAATTCCAAACCCACCAGACGAGACGAGCTGTGCAGTAGATGAAGTAGCCATGAGCAAGGTGTCCTCGCAGATTCGAGAGGACGTGAAGGCGAACCCGCTTGACCGATGGAGAGCCGAATCGAGCACATCATTACACGATGATTTCGGGCAGATTGAAGGAACAGCTGAAGCGAAATTTGACCTCACACGTCCATGAGATCCTAACTTGTGATCCCTAAAGAGGTAACGACGTGAAACAAAGGCGCTCGTAGGGAGTCAGCCCGGCAAAAATTTTGTTTTTCTCATTTTTATTTCGTTTTATGTTTGTTAGAGTCTTGAGTCATGTTTTTCACATTGTCTTTTGGGAAAAGAGATGTTTTTCGTGCAGGAAACAGGTGCAACTCAGTGCGGATCGCGTCCGCCCTTAACATTAAAGGGCCGCGTTCGGTGTTAACATTACGTTAACGTATCTATCGGACGCGGCACGTAACGTCTGAAGCGGACGCGGCTTACCGTTGACCAGCGTTGACCGACTCGGTTGACCAGAATTTACACCGTCACGTGACGACACGAGGGGAGTGCCTGTTCATTTTTTTATTCTCTATTGTTTTCCCCTGTGTTTGTGTCTTGCATTGTTGTGTCTTTGAATTTAAGTCGTACCGTGAGGACACGGCTTAGTTCAAAAGTGTGGGGTGGGAGAGTCAGTCAGTTGTGTCAGCACGTTTATTTTTTGCACCTGCATAGTGTCAGCACGTTTCCCTTTAAAAAAAATTTTAAAAGTATGAATTTCTCTCTATTTCCTGGATATGCAGTATTGAATGTTGATGATGTGAAATAGATGATGCTGATTAGATGCGTTTTTCTCGTGAAAATTGAGTTGTGCTTTAACATGTGAGCTTAACCTACTACGTGTCCTTCTGAGTTGAGATAAAAAGGGATGTGGAGTTGATAGAAATATCCTAGAGAGACTTGACGAAGCATTCAAAGGACCGAATTTCGAGTTATATGGTTATGTGGATTTCGTGGAGGCTAGCACTTCGAGACTTATTGGTTCAGAGTTTGCTCCGCCACTGCAGCGTTTATGTAGGTAGGCGGGACGGGAAAACAGACCGTCCTATCTCTAGTCCGAAGTAACCGGGAAGAAGGTGAGCGACCCTCATCTTGACTCGCGTAAAAAAGGTCGAGGATGAGAAAGAGCGGGGAGGTATTTCCATATGCTTGCGGGCGATGATTGGACCTCCTTCAAAAGAAAAAAGAAGGACAAGCAATTGACAATAAAGGAGCAAAGCTCAAGAAAAAAAGATCAGCCAAATTGTGAGAGTTCTACAAGCAACCAAGTGAAGTACATCATTGTTACATCAAGAGCCAAAGGCCAAAGAAAGTCACTACAAAAGCTGTCCAACAAAAAAAAGGGGAAGAAAAACTCAAGAAAACCTTGAAGCTCGAATGAATCACGTGCATGAAAAAGAAATGAAGTATAACCATATATCTAGAGTTCGGGACAGCGAATGCAGATCATGGGTCTAAAGAGGACTATCTCCCATTCATCCGAATTGATTTGAATTTCAGCTCAAAAGGTAACATGTATCGAGTTAATTCTATGTTGAGCATGATGATTTTAGTAGCGATTGAGTTATGCATAGAAAAGCGAGTCTAGACTAGCAACTCATATTCATGTAGCATTATCTAGGACGTCGAAGAAATTGTAGTGTTGCATTTATTTTCCTTCTATGACTTAGTTCTTGTTCGGGACGAACAAGTTTAAGTGTGGGGTGGTTTGATGAGTCGTATTTGTACGACTCGTCGAATCGACTAATCCCATTTATTTCGATACATTATTATGCGAACAGTTACTTTTTAGTGTTGTTTTGCATTTCAGGTGTTTCGGAAGCTCTAGGAGGAAACGCGCATAAAAGATGGCTTTTCATGCCAAAAATATCACAGTTTCAGATTAGACCTTTGGACCTTTCACAGAGCGCTGGGAATGAACCGCTGATCAGAAAAATATGAGTCATATGTCGTTGCGTAGCTAACTCAATTCCCCACAACTCTCTAGTTCACACCGAGAGCATCCGAGGTCGTTTAGATGGTCAAATCAAGAGCGGAAGTCGAGACTCAGTGCTTTAACGCTAATGTCTCTTGCGGACGCGCCGATAACGTTGCTGCCGAACGCGCCCAGTCGACGAGATGATGACTTCAGCAGTCCGTTTGATGACGTCAGCAGCCCGAAAGTTGATAATTCTAGCCCAAAAATCAGATTTGGAAACCCAAGTGATAATTCAACCCAAAACCAGATTTGGGAATACAATTTTGCTATAAATAAGAAGCTTGGGCTAGGGTTTTCAGTATCAATTTATCAGACAATCATTCGAGACGGCTCTGGAGAGAAGACGCAAGCTTTCGACGAAGAGAAGAATTTTCTACTTACTTTCATCAAAAATATCTGTGTTTATTTTCCATGACTATGAGTAGCTAAACCTTTAATTCGGTTTAGGGTTTCGTTCATTGTGACAATCGTTTTGAGACTTTTTACTTAATGCAATTTCCTGTTTCTCTAGTTCTTCTGCTTAATATTGAGGACTGAATTGTGAAGCTAAGCTGAGACTTACCCGTAAAGCTTAGCCGAATAATTCAATTCTTATTGTTAATACTTGTTTGAGACTTTCCCGTAAAAACGAGAAAGAACACCTAGATTAAATAATGCCTATCCCGGATTATTGAATTTAGGAGAACTTGAAGTCTAATGCCTTACCCGGATTAGATTGTGGTGTATTGCCTGAAACGGAATACTTTAGGTTATTGCCTAAACCGGAGTAACCACACTTGGAAACTAGAAATTCGATTATTAGCAGTCAATGATAAACATGTCACAATAGGAAACCCTAGCCCGAATACTTTCTCTGATTGAATTCCTTTTGTTTTTATTTCTCTTGCGCTTTTTACCAATTGCTCACACAAAAATAAAACCCCCTTTAATTTACTTACAGGACAACTGAACCACACCAGCTCTCTAGGGTTCGACCCCTGCTTGCCACTCTACTAGTTTCTTGCAGGGAAAATATAAATTTAAATTTGAGAGGTCAGACGACGCTTGTCAGTTATCGAACTCATGTATGCCGAGGGAATGCCGGTAGTCATATTCCAATGCAAGTGGTTTAATACTGATGAATCTGAGGGTGGAAACATAAAAATGGAGCATGGAATTCTCTCGATTGACACATCTAACACGTGGTATGAAGATGCTCCTTATTGTCTTGCAAAACATGCACAACAAGTGTTTTACTTCGAAGATCCTAAGTTTGGAGATAAGTGGAAAGTTGTTAATGTCGTCGCTCAAAGAGGCACTTATAGTCACTCATGTGTTGGTACATCAGAAAATGCATATCAAGAAGACAGCACACTAAAGATTCCCTCTTACAATAATTGCAATGTAATTGATGAAGAAGTTCCCGCTTCATATAATAATTTTTTCGAAGTAGATGAAGAGCAGGAAGATGAAGAAGGTGAAGATGACGAAGGGGAAGATGAATTTGATGAAACATATGATGAAGAGGAAGATGTTGATGAACTCCATTATTATTACAGTGATCATGAAGTAAGTGAGGAGATCATGAAGATGAGGAAGGGTTTGATGATATTGACGAGGAGGAGTGAAGATTATCATGTGTTTCAACATCATGTGTTTTCCAACCTTGAATGTTGTGAAATATTTTGTCCGTTTTGGAATATACAGAGTATGTGAACAAAGTAAAATGTTAGTTTCATTTTCAGGTTGACTTTCACTTATGTGACTGCACATATGTTTTTAAGTTACGTAAGTACTGTTTACTGAAGGTGGGAAATTCCAAAACCATTGGCGGGAAACCTAAATCTGAGGGGGAAATCTAATTTTACTGAGCGCGCTTCTGTAATCCACTTATGCGACTGACTGTATTATGTATATCATTTAAGGCAAAATGCGATCGGTGCCCAACACGTGTCCAAAAACGCGATCGGTGCCGACCACGTGTCAAAAAAACGAACACATGTATGTTTTGAACCAAAACGAAAATCCACTTCACTTCTTCTTCACTTCCTCTCTCACTGGAAATGTTTAGGGTTTCCCAATTTGTTCCATACACTCCGATTTCGACCTTCCATCATGCCACCAAAAGAAAACTTTGACCGACGTTGTAGCCGCAACCAGTGGCGGTCGTAACATGAAGCTGCGCTCTCCAAGTACTCGGCGTCCGGCAAAAATACATATACCGGAGCCTGCGGTGAAGAAGAAGGATCAACCGGCCAAACCTCCAAAGAAGGATCAACCGGCCAAACCTCCGAAGAATAAAGTCGGCACCTTGATTGAGGCGAAGAAGAAAAAAAATCTGTGTTGAAGGTAATGTTACTGACCTCACTATCTCTAATATGGACGATGTTGTTCCAGATCCGGTTAGTACTCCTAAGAAAAGGACTGTTTCAGTGCAAACAATATTGCGTAGAAGCCCTAGATGTTCTACAAAACTGAGAGTAGAGAAACCCTCCAAAAATGATCCCAAAAAAGCCCTAACATACCCTGTTACTGAGTCTGACACCGAAACTGAGTGTCCTTTGTTATTAGTACCCATGCTAGTTGATCCCCATGCTGCTTTTAAATACCCAACAAGAACTGTCTCATCCTCCCACCAAACCATCAATCGCTACCCCTCACTTACACCATCACCTGCAGTTTCTGAAAACCCTCATGTTCAAACTCATACTAATCCCTCAAATGAAGAACCTCCTGCGAATCCCTCTTATGAAGTACTCAATGATTCACCAAATGAAGAACAGCCTGCTAATCCCTCAAATGAAGATCTTCCCGCTAATCCCTCTCAAGTGCCAAATGATGTTGACTATACTAATGACAACACCCAAGAGATGGAGAACTGCCTCTGAGTATCCGCGTGAATACGAAGGATCATTCTTCCGGTATAACATTAATATTGTTTATTTACTAATTTTCTGTTATCAATACATCTTCTCATACTAATATAAATTGTTTGTTACTTGATGCTAGAAGACGACGATGGCAATGTAAGTGAAGGTGAAACCTCAAAGAAGAGAAAGCGTCGGGGAGTTGTGTGTGGCACCAAGATTGCGACTTTGGTGAACTCATTGGGGGACTAAGATCAAGGTTGAATGTTCTGAAGAGGCAAAGGGCCCAGTAATAAGGCAAATAAGGAGTATGATGTGCCACCAAATCGGGGCGTGTGTGAGACAGAAGGTGCCGATGTTAGCACCGACATACAGTGAGCTAGAACCTAAGCATTGGGATGTCGTGGTGAACTATCTCAGTGTAAGTTGTATATGTATTTAATTACAATTTTTTTTGTTTATCTCACTGCAAATTTTACACACGCTGATTTTATATTTATTGCAGCCTCATTTCTTTTTGCCAAAGAAAGACGCTCTACTTTGGGAGTACATTACACGAATAGCAAATAACCGCTACAAGAATTGGAAGTCGTCTTGCCACAAACATTATCTGAAGCACGGGAAGGAAGTACCTTTGGAGTTTGTCCAACGCAAGGAGGAATGGGCATGGCTAGTTAAGCACTTTCAAGAACCTGCATATGAGGTGAAGTGTGGTGACCAAACTCAACTGTCAGTTACATTTTTATTATAATTATTCATCTGTTTCATGGACATTTATTTTTTTGAAGGCAAAATCAAAAAGGATGAAGGAGGCCCGAGAAAAGAAGAAGAATCACCGTGGAGGAAAGACTCCGATGGCCATCAGAGCAATAGACCACCTCCAAAAAGGGCACAAAGCAAACCATGTTGCAACATATGCTGAGGTCTATTCCCAAGAACCTGAATGTGCTGAGATAGTGGTATGTCTTTACTCTGTTTCTTTTTTATTATGTCTTGCTAAATATATGGTCCAATAGTGTCAATCTATGGTTGAATATATGTCACTCATGTGTTCGAATGTGTAGATTAATTGTTGGAATGTGTATGGACAAGTATTGAAGTATGCGTGTCGATTAAATGTTGTATTGTGTAATCAATTTGATGTATGAATTTATTGTGGACTTGTGCATGTTGGAATGTGTAAGAACAATTATTGAAGTATGAATGTGGATTAAATGTTGGATTGTGAACAAGTATGACTGTTTATGAATGTGTGGATTAAATTTTGGATTTTCTGAATATGTGTAAACAATGTGATGTTTTAATTATTTTGGACTTGGGCAAAGGAACACATGAATACCGAGGTGCAGAGACTTCTTGATGAGCAGCAGTTCGATGACCCCAGTAGCATTGCTGGCCCTATCCCGACGAGCACTCAGTTGGAGATAATTTCTAAAGCTGTTGGACAGAAGAAGGGAACTCAAATATCTGGAGTTGGGGGAAATATAAGGAGGCCTCCTCGCCCCAGAGGCGGGGCTTCAAACCATGCTCTGAAGGAAGAGATCATTAGGGCAAAGGAGGAGGCTGCTATAAAGGATGCTGAGTTCGAAGACAGGCTGAGGGCGCTCGAAGAAATGCTGAAAGGGGGTGGAGGTGGTGGCACGGGAATTGCTTGTAACGTCTCTGATGGTGCGAGTTTCGGTCTCGGTACTCTTTGAATTCTCTATCACTTCAAACTTTAGTTGGTGAACATGTTTTGCTACGTTGTGCTGTTGGAAACTTTTGTTGGAATTGTTGTAATGCTTCTTACTGTTGCATTCCTTGTAATGTTGGAAACTTTTGTATAAATCCTGAAATGTTTCAGGTACTTTTGTGTAGGTCATGAATTTCAAATTAAACAGGGTTGTTTGGTTATACTCTTATGTGACACAAAAAACAGTTAAATTATATGTCCCAACTTACGTGACTGGATTTCCTTATCACCAGATCTTTTACTTACTGTTACGTGACTGATATTCGTACCACACGGCGTCTTCTAATCTAAATTATGCGATTGTGTTTCATGGCCGCTCATGACTTCTTACATGACAGAGATTGTAAAATTTAGTTTACGTGACTAACCGAACTGCACCGTTGACTTTTTCCTGGCACCTCACTTTAAACTTATACGGCTGACCTGTGTCCTTATGTGACTATTTTTTTCACTGTCGCATAAGGTTTTATGTGACTGGTGTGATTTAGATCAGTCACCCCAGACCTAATGTGACACAACTTATGTCACTGGTCCTTATGTGACTGAGTGTAGTCACATAAACCCTTATGTGACAGAAAACGAACTTATGTGACTAATTTGGGTTAGTTACCTAAGATGCAAAATGGCGTAGTGTTCCTGATACTGAGCTTATTCTAAAGGCGGTTCATAAATGTTCTTATTCCGATTAGATATTTAAAGATTCCTCAATTAACTATTCGTGTTGGGTGCAGATGTAGTGTAGGTGAACGGTTCTGGTATTAACTCATGTCGCCGTTTGCAAATATAAGCGTTGGATTAATTGAATGTGAAACACACAAAGGTAGATATTGGTAAGTCCTTGCAACCCGTGTCTTCGACCATTTGTTCAGTGGAAAACATACTGCCAAACTATTCGGCCAAAGTTGAGAGCTAAAAACACTTCATAAATATAGTCAAATAACACAGTACGCACTCCTTCAAGTTTGTTTAAACTAACGTTATTTAGTTTTAGTATAGTGCAGAGTGCATTGTTAATTAGTCTTAGAATCTGAATAGCAAATTAGAACTATGTGTATATATATGTAACATCAAAAGGGGGCTGTATGTGGCTCTTGTAGCATGAGATGAGCTTGGTGTTGTGTTGATGGTTCTTCTACAGGAGGAGCCAGGGCACATTGACAAGGTTTTTCCATGATCCGGGCCTTTTCATTGGTAACACCGGCCATCGCAATGCCGTTTTCTATCCTTTCTCTTTGAGCGCTCTCAATAATCTCTGATCCAGCTTCTTTTGTAGAATGTATCGGTTTTAATCCCTGTAAATGAAATGTTACATGTGACCAAAACAACCGTGTGTAAAAAAGACCTAGAATTACTAAAATGCGGTGAAGATGCATTGACAATATGCTATTGCTATTTTTACCTTTTTGAATATGATTTCAGCGTCACGCCGTTCAAATTTATTGACAATACCTCCTGCAATTTCCTACATCACACAACCTCATTAATTTGGTTTTTTTTTTTAATTTGATTGTGGATTTACATGGTACATATCGAGGAATATATCACATACATAGCATGTCTCGACCATATATTGGAGCTCCAAGTTTGAACCAACATTTGTAGAATAAAATCAAACTATTTAAACTCAAGTGACCACCTTACCCTAGCTTGGTTGAGCTGCCCTTCACTCAAGGTCCTTGGCTCCATCTCAATGGAGCAACATAAACTAGCGGCAGCCATTATGGGTCAGTCTCTGGCAAAAACTTCAATAGAAAAAAACGACAACGTATGTATGGTTTAGCAATACTAAAGCGTCTAGGGTGTCACACCATATTAGGCCTCTAGGATGTCCTATTTATACAGATATCACGGAGTAAGAAGGACCACACACTTGTTTCAACAACCCAAGAAACTCACAGTTTCAAAGAATTGTGGCTAATAGAAAAAGATGATGATCAGAAGCCAATAGACGTGCACCTCATTTGCTTCTCGTGCTCTCTTCCTGCGTTGTGGATTTCGTAATGCTCATGCTTGCATTAACTATGTGTGCCGACGGATGGATGGTTGTTGATATATATCAATATTGACTAGTTGATGATATGATGTATGGTTGATTTATCACGGGCTACACACTACAAATTCTAAGGAAAATGGACGATAACCATTTTTTATAGTAGTGTTATCGTATGGATCCATTATACCATAACTTAGCGATAAAAAGAAATAATGTTATCGTAATATCTATTAACGTAAGAAACTTACCATAACATTACGATAACGCTTTACGATAACTCTGCGATACTGCGGTGGTTATCGTACTGTTATCGTACAAAGTATATGTTAACCATGCGATAACGTTATAAATAACTTATTTTGCGTGCTAATAATCATTTAATAAATATTTTTAATAACTAATATTTATTTATTAAAAATGAAAATTAAATATTTCAATATTTGTACAGTAATTATCAAAAAAAATATTTGTACAGTAAATAAAAATGTTTTTCATTTCACAAAATAAACCACTACGATTTCATATAACCAAACCAAAACGATTGCGAAATGTTGACAAAAATTGTAATACATATTGACCGAAGATCAAATGGGAAAAGTAATCGCCGCGTAGGTTCTCTCGTCCTTCTTTTTGTCATCCCGGCAACTTCTATGAGAATTCCTACCCTCTCTGATTGTCTGCCATTAATTTAGATATCAATTAACAACGGAAAAATATGTAGCATGATACCTAGTTTATATGATATGACTGCTAGAAGATTATACAGTTTAAACCAATAGAAGATGTGTAAAGAGACTTGCATTCCAAACTGTAACAGCTTTAGGTTTTACTTTGTGTTTAGATTCTTGAGTAATAGACAACTTTAATGCATAGCCGAAAGTGGAGAACATCATAGGAGACGTTCATAGAAGGTGTTCCTGCCTCTGTTAATCAGTATAATGATGAGTCGAGTTTTCTACTCATTAATAGCATTTTTCACTATAGCTTTGAGTCGTTTCCGACTTTAATTGATATCATTTGACCCTTGCCTTTCACATTTCAGGTATAAAATGATACCCCATTGAATTCAAGACCTCAATATGAAGATTTCATGAAAAATGAAAATTCTGCGCAAAACAAGGAGTTTAGAGGCAAAACAGGGCAGATTGACCTTTCCGACTTATTTTGCATGCCCGGGGCGCATATGGTGTCCGAATTGGTTGATTTATAGCTTGTTGGAAATCTAACTCAAAGGGCTACAACTCTATAGTTTACGCCAAGACCAAATTCAGAATCTAGGACAGCTAAAAGGCCCTCGTAAGTCAGACCGGTTGAAATTCCAGCTGACCGATTGGGCACCTCCATTGTCGAGCATTGCACTGAGGCCACATCCAGCCGACCGGCTAGAACTGCTACAGTACGTTTTTTCAGCCGGGTCTATAAATAGAAAGTGAGAGTTTTGACCTAGGGGGTGGTTTTTAGAGAGACATAGTGTGAGAAGAAGGCTAAGGAAGGACAACCATCATCAAAGTTTTGCTTCGGGAGAAGGGTGAAGACCAAGGAAGGATCCTAGAGCTTGCTAACCATCTACCACTTGAGTTTTCTCTACTCATATTTTCTCCCCCCTCTTGTAGCTTTGTATTGATAACATGTAACATGGTGATGTGTGAGTAGTCCTTGTGTTTTGAGGGTTTTACAACACTCATTGGTACTCTTTGATCACAAATATACATTGATATTCATATGGATGATTGTTGATTTTATTTTCTCTTATGTTATGAATGTTATGCACTCTAGGTGTTTGTCAAAATGCCTAAGGGACCACTTTGACTAAAACTTGAACCTATCACTTGGGAAAGCTAGGGGATAGTTCTAGGATGGAGAAAATGATCATATCTTAAGTATGAAAGTGAGCCTTAGGATATGATGCTTGACTAGGGTTGAATGTTTTATTTATTGGAACTGGTCATTAAGCGAATCATCAATCAATCCCATCAAATGGTGTCAAATTCATGTTCACTATGCTCTTTATACATGTCATGCTACTAAGTGTTTGATGAAATGCCTAAGTAACATGTTGAATCTTAAAACTAGACCTAAGAATCGAACGACCTTAAGGATAGTTTGGATGTAGTGAATATTATCATTTCTACAGATATGAAGTGAACTAGTCATTCATGCCTATTTCATTTATTACCTTGGGAGATGTTCCAAGGATAATAAAGGTTATAGAGAGAATCAACATCTCGATCGAGTGAGGTTCTAATTAAGAAGGTTTGGCTAAGAATAGATTCACACGGAAGTTGGTCTACCTTAGTCTAAACTAGGTTCTAAACTATTTGACTATCACGAAATGTTTGAATATTGTGTATGTGATCATTGGGAAACGCCAAGGAGGGGAGTAACCCCTCGAAACACCCTTTTATCTATCTTTTATCCTTAATTACTCACCACATAGGAATTAGAATATACACATCTTTATACATTTTTGGTTTAGAATAGACGAACGGAAACACGATCTTACATAGTGCATATGCTTGGCTTGCTCCTTTGGGTTCGACCCGGTCATTTATCGGTTAATCTATAAATTCTTTTGACTCTACAACGATCCTCTTAATCAACAAATCGAGGGGCAAAAACAGACTTGTCATATAAGCGTTTACCCTTTAAGTTTCTGTATCAGTCCAATTCTCATTATGTTAGCAAAAGAAACCTTGAGAAGATTCCATGTAAAAGCTGCTTAATTAACAAAAACTATGGTTGCGGGAAATTCTAATTCTACTTTTCCTCCTAATTAATCAACCAAAGCTTAACATGTCAAGGTAGTTTCAGAAAGCCCTCTGTACAAGATAAATTCCCTTCCACACCTAAACATGCATCTTTAAGGAGTAAATAAAAGCAAATAAAATCACACCCTAATGTGAGCTTCGTAAACAGATATCGTACAAATTGCAAGGACGACTAACACATTACTACATACAAATAAACAACAGGCTAGGCTGCAAGGGGTAAAATTTCAAGAAACTTCCCGAAGCGTACAATGAATGGCCTACAACTACTTAAAATTTTATCCCGCTCCTCAAAAAAGTGGTTGTGTTCCCACTTATAGTTTCAGCGTCAAGTGTATTTATGTATCTATGTATAAATGAAATTCACAACACATTTACCATTTCAGAGAACATATTACTTGCGAGCATAAGCAAGTTTTGTTTGTTTGAGCTTGTCCAGCTCCATTCAAGTCAATTAGACATTACTCTTTATAATTATAGTATATACGTAGAAATAGTTTAAAATTTCAATTTGTAACTTGTATCTTGTTCGTCAAGGTCTAAACCAGAAAGATGTTCAACAATTTAGGGTAGAAACTCTCTTGGGTACACCGAATAAGGAACAAAATACGCACTAACGAGCGATAGACTCAATTACAACGCGTAAGAGAGCTATTCAAAAGCTGATTGCGGGAAACAATGAGTTGAGCAACCAAGTAGCCAAAGAAATTTCAAACATATGCAACGCCATAACATTGTAAAGTGGTATAAACTTGAAGCAACCGGAACTGGCAAAAGCCAACGAGGATAATGGAAACCAGGCCAAACCAGAAACTCAGGAACAAAAGAAAAGAGAACTCGAAAGCTCGCAAAATGGAAAAGAGCAACCCCTAAACCATCGTTGTACAAGGCTAGAGTATGTTTCCCTTAACGATAGAAGAAAGCCTATTCTGATAGGAAGTTTGCTAAATTTGCTAAATTAATTCATAAATTATACATTACTATAACCTTTACCATTGTACACAGGTCCCCTTATACGCTAAAATTTTAAAAGAAACTATGCCTAATAAATGTCTGATAGAGAACTATGAAACCCTGACCTTGATCGAAGACTGTAGTGCAATCATTAAAAACATAATCCCCCAAAAGCTCAAGGACCCAGGTTGATTCTATATCCAGTGTATAATAGGAAAGCCAAAACTTAAGCACACATTATGCGACCTTGGGGCAAGTAGAAACATCATGCCATACTGTTTATACCAACGACTTGATGCCAAAGAGCTTACCCAAACAATGATGACCTTAAGTTTAGTGGAAAGTTCAGCCAGACGATCCGAAAGAGTGCTTGAGGACGTTCCACTTAAAGTCGGGGAATTCTACATCCCTATAGACTTTGTAGTCCTGGACATGCCCAGAGATGAATAGGTGCCTACCATCCTCACAAGATTGCTCTTAGCTATGGAGGGCCGTCACAGACATTAAAAACGGGTCGATGGTTTTAAATATAGGAGATTTCAACATAGAATTTAACCTCGATGAAGTAATGAAACGTCCTAGTACCGCACTAAATTTGTAGATATAGAGGATACGATGTAAGATATATGGCAGGAAGAACTAGACCCAGATGAAAAGTCGGAAAAAGAGGAATCAAGACTTAAACCTTTACCTTCCACCCTCATGTATGACTATCTAGGGAAGAATTCAACTTACTCAGTGATCCTCGACGCAACCCTCTCTAAAGAAGAAACCTCGAAACGGCTTGATGTACTAAAGAGGCACATGAAAGCAATAGGATACACATTGGTAGACCTAAAGAGGGCCCCACCCAATGTATGCATGTACCTTATCGAACTATGAGAGGGCGCAAAGGCCCGCAAAGAAACTCAGAGATGGCTTAAACCAGACATGACTGAAGTCGTAAAATAGGAAATACTTATGCTCTTGGACATAGGAATAATCTATTTCATACCTAGCGGTGACTTGGTCAGCCATGTGCACGTAGTGCCAAGGAAAAGAGGATTAAAAGTGATCCAAATGGAAAAGGAGAAGATCTCAGCACGAACTGTGACTTATAATTGAATGTGTATCTACTATCGCAAGTTAAATGAAGTCACAAAGAAGGACATTTTCCTTCCTTTCATTGAGCAAATCCTCGAGTGTTTAGGTAACACTACTAATTTTGCAAATATTTCTGACGTCAGGAAATCGCCGGAATAATGACGGAACATTGACGGAAAAATCCGAATTTCCGTCAATTTTCCTTCAACGATGAAGGTGACGGAAATTTTCCCGACGGTAAAAAGTTTCCGTCTACATTTCGTCATTTAATTCCGTCAATGTTCAGTTAACATTCCATCGCCATTGCGTTAATTAAACTTCCGTCATCAATCCGGCATGTATCCGTTGAGATTCTCCGTGAAAATACCGTCTGAATTTCGTCAATAGTATTTTCCGTCTATATTCAAACACATTTCCGTTTTCAATATTTTGCGTCTATCTTCCGGCTACATTCCGTCATCTTACTTTTCCGTCTAAATTCCGTCCATGTTCCATCAATAATATATTCCGTCATTAGTCCGTCTTAATTCCGTATTAATAGTTCCGTCCATATTCCGTCATTAGTCCATCTTTGTAAGCTATTCAAATATTCCGTCAACTTTTCGGCAAAGTTCCGGCAAAAGAAATTATCAGCAATATTCCATCGATATGCCGTCTACAAGGAAACCGTCGAAGTCATAATCTTCCGCTTCTGGTAAGGTTCTGTCCTCATCCATCGGATCACGGGCAGGCTCCTGTACATGCATAGAAGGCATGTAAAGGTCTGGACTTGGACGTCTGTCCCCGATTGACGATGGTGTACATTGCCTGTCCTCTCCCCCTTGTCTCGCAGGGGTAGGCTCCTGTACCGGAATAGAAGGTCTGTACACATCTCGATTTTGACTAGTGTCTCCAGTTGAAGGCTGATGTTGCATGTCCTGGCTCAACTGTCTCGGTTGGCGTATGTCAGTTAGCCGCGTTTGTGATGAAGTCCCAGTACCTCTACCAGCTCCGGTATTCCTTTTACCGGGTACATTGCGCTTGATTGGTCCCATATTATACCCTGCCACAAAATTTAAATCAGTATTTTTTATACACAAATAGACAAAAAAGTTGGCAAACTAACAGCAAGCAAACACAAATTGTTTTGTGCATCAACAAATTCAATGAAAGCAGCAAGTAGCTTGTACCTGTATGAAAAAATTAAATTGAACCCAAATTGTATCACAAGTGTTACATTCAATGCAACATTGTACCTAAGGACGATGAGCTACAAGCATTTCATTATCAGAATATGACAACAATCACAAATTGTACACAAAACGATAAGGAATGAAAATCAGTCATACCTGCCCGAATACAGCTTACACAGTCAAATAAACACAATTCGTCAACCGGGCATTTTGGAACATTTTTTTCAGTACAATCAACACTTTATACGACAAACAAACGCCCAATAATCTAGCAGACACACACGCATAACATTCGAACAACAACAAACGCAGCCACGGAATCTAACTTACGGATATCAAGCTGACAGGAGAAAGGCGACGACTTTTCCATACCTGTGCAACGAAATTTGCTTCCGAAATCGGCCAAAATCGGTTGAAGAACTCGGCGGAGTACAACGGATGATTGTGCTGGAAGAAAGATAATGAGGGTTTTCTACTGACGCACGTAAACACATATTTAATTATTGCGTTGTAATTCCGTCAAATAAACGTTACCTTTAGTCTATTTTAGGTAAATAGTCTTACTTGTTTAGGTGGATTAATACGACGGGTAATTTTTTAGATAGGAATACGACATCGCCTTTTGGACTAAGCGTTGTCTTCATTCACATATGCCAGCGTTTTAACTATTAAGCGTTGTCGTATATGTTAATTAATACGGCGCATATATATGAGGCGCTGTAGTTTTGGTGCTTTTCTGTGGCGCTTATACAGTAAACGATGTCTTACACAGCACATTTATATTAACCGCTGTTTACTTATCATTTTTTCAGAAAATGACATTACATTAAACGTTCCAGCCCTTTGCATTTACTTAAAACAAAAGTACTTATTACAAGTACAATTTTTTTATTCGTACTGAATATTTCTTTATTGATTTTTATTTACAATTTATTGAACATGCAAAACATATAGTAAGTGTATTTGGATTATCTTGATTCATTCACGACGATTCGTCAGACTCTTCTTCGGTAGCTGGATTATCAGCTACGTGCTCGTCGTTGCCGTCTTCTTCGGTGTACTCGTAGACCTGATCATCAGCGAGGTTCCCGTACGATCCGATTTCATTGACCAATATAGGCAGTTCAGTTCCCATTTGACCCTCATCGGTGTACTCGTTGATTTAACCTTAGATTTCGATTCATTTTGGTACGATAGCCAGTTGTTGAGATTCAATTGTCCCTAGTTGACTCCACCGATTTCCGATTGTTTCACCTTGGGTCCCGAATAGTGCGACGCATATGCTAATTTATTTATAGTACTACTGCATTGCATTTTTTGTGCCGGTATGTTAAGAATTTGTTTATTATATTGTACAGCCTTATGCAATTGTTAGGAATTAGTAGTGCAGTATACTGTAGTTTGTGTAATTTGTTATTTTTCGAAGGAAGATGGTTAGCAATTGTGGCACGAAGGGAGGCTCATCATCAAATCGTAAGAGCAGGGGGCCAACTTCTATGACGAATTTTATCGAGCAGCATAAGGATGGTAGTAAAGAGCAGGTGACGATTGAGGCAGATGGAACAATTGGCGGTGAACAAAGGACACAATTCAGAACATACATTGGTAATTAAATAATACGTTCTGTATTTTTTTACGTAATGAATAACAAGTTATTGCGTGTTTAAAATAAATAATATGTTATGTATTTGCAGGAACAGTTGCTAAATCTCAAGTGCCAATTACATACGAAAGCTGGAAGTTGGTACCTAAAGAGCTTAGGGATACCGTGTGGGATGAGACGCTGGTATGTTTTAAATTGAAAAACGAATGATAATTTCTGCATGTATAAAATTATTAACAATTTTTTGTTTACATTTGTAGAGATACTTTGATGTGCCCCAAAATGACAAGACTATTAAGTTGAGGAAGAAGGAGATGCGAGCTGCCGCTGTTATGTGGAGAAACTTCAAGAGCGAACTCGCAAATCAGTACATCTTTGCGTCGAAACAAGGACATGACCCAAGAGAGAAGTATTCTTACATTACTCTGGAGCACTGGAGGAGGTTCGTGGAACAGCGCTCGACTCCCGATGCACTGCAAATTAGGGAGAGGAACATTGCTCGAGCAAAATCAAACAAGTTCCAGCATACATTGTGTCGAGGCAGGTACAGTAAGGCGAAGGCGGATATCGTCGCAGCAAAGAAAGCAGAGATGGAGGCTCAAGGGTTAACATCGCCTGGGGATGAACCTGTAATCCAGGTTGAGAGGCATGAGGTATGGCTGAAGGGTCATATCAGAAAGAATAAAGAGTACGTGAATGAGTCTATGAGGGAAGTAGCGGAAAAAATTGTAAGTTGTTTGTACAAAGCAAATTAGTCAAAAGTTCATGACTTATTTGTGATTATGATGGACGTAAAATGATTGATAACAGGAACAATTGGAAGAGCAGGTCGCGCAGGGATTATTTCCGTCCCAGGGTCGAAGAGACATATTGACGGAGGCCACATGGAAGGATGAGTACCCTGGACGCACACGTGGAGTCGGTAGTTTTGTAGGTTCGATAGAGGTATTCGGAAAGAAGTCTTCTTCATCATCAACACGATCCACAGTTACATCGCACACGCCGACGCATCAGATCCATCATAGGGGTTCCAATCCAGACCCCTTTGGAGATATACCTGAGGTATTATGCAGTAGTTTCATGAGAAACAAATTAAGGTGTATGGTGTTCATTCATAATGTTCACGATTGATTATTTTTTTTCAAATATCAGGTTGGGAAGAAATGCTTAATGCACATTGACGACGGTTTGGATCAGGGATTGGTAATCGTGGCACTTGGCAAAGTCATGGAAGGAAGAATCGTGCAATATCAGGAGTTGGATGATGATATGGTGAAGGTGATTGTAGACGAGGCGCTTGAAGGATGGAGGGAGCTGCCAAAGAAGTTTGGGAATATGGAGAAAATATCGGATGCAGTGGGTGGTTTTGTGGGATGGCCGAAATCTCTAGTACGCATTGATGAAAAGGTAACTACGTACATTCATGTCTTTGACACTAAACACCTATCACTTTGTCATATATACTCATTCGAACGACATTATTTATGTTCGACAGGGATATGACGAGTTCAGATTTTTCAAAATGCAATGCTCCAGTTTCGACGATGAGGATATTAGCAGAATGAAAATGCAATGCCGCTTTCTTCACGAACACGCTAACACGATGGACAACTCAACTCTGTATTTGGTTTACATCAGTAGCAAAGTGTTTGATGAGGATTGCTTTGTCGTTTTGAACAAAGAATGCATTACTGAGTTCACACTCTTGAAAGCTTTGGGTGCCCAATCAGCAGAAGTTTACATAAGGTAATTATTCATTTCATTATAAAATGGTTTTGAAGTTTATAAGAATTGTACTAATTAAATCAAATGTCAGCAGATTCATCCACGCACTACTACAAACAACACAATATGCAACGGTTTTTTTGGTTGTTATGCATCGGTTTTGGTTCCGATGCATAATGAAGCGTTGCATAATAGTCCGAAAACTGATGCATAATGTATGGACTTTATGCATCGGTTCAAAGAAAAACCGATGCATAATAGGTAAAGCGATGCACATTATGCAACGGTTTCCTGAAAACCGATGCATAAGCTTAAAAAAATGGCAGAATTGGCTTCACAAAAGCTCAATTCCACCTGAAATTGAACATCAATAATAAACCCTGCTGTTCTTCATTATAAATACATTACAGCGTACATGGTAAACATCATTTCACTTAATTTGCAATACAATATCATTCATACACATATTTGTGTCTTTTTGGTACAAATACACCACAAATTATCACATAACAAAAGCCACTTATCTCAGATCACGGTATGCAGATTTCCGACCTGCCAAAAGAGACCGAAAAAGTAACAAGACCAGCAGCTATGGTCAAAGTTCCTTCACCTTCTCAGAAGCAATGGAGAGAAAAAATACCAAAACCATGGGGTTCTAACACGCACAAGAAATCGGGAAAAGGCAAGGCAAGAAGCAACACAGGAACGGTGGCAAAATTCGACCTGAGCCACCCATGGGACCCAAACCAGTAATCCACAACGAGGTATCGTCAAGCCAACGACGTTAAACAAAGGCACTGGTCGGGAGGTAACCCGACACTATCTTACTTTCTGTCATTTAAATTCTGTCATTTAATTTTCTGTCTTAGTCATTCTCACATATATATTAGCTTGCATGACTTTTGAACTAAGGCACGCCTTCGTTCAAAAGTGTGGGGTGAGAACCACCTTTGTATATAAATAACATGCTTGCTGTTTTTTTTTAGTAATAGCATCTTTTTGAAAATATGAACTTAAGAATGTGAAAAAGATAGATCATAATTCATGCATCAACCTTGTGAAAATTCAACTGTTTAAAGACTTAGGACGTAACTTTTCATTTGTCCTTTGTGCTGAGATTAACTAGAGATGTGGAGTTGACATAAACTGCCCTAGAGAGGCTTGGCAAGCAATCGAAGGATCGAATCAAACTATATGGTTTTCGAAGTCAGTGGAGGCTACACTTCGGGTTTCAGTGAAGATTGAAGTCATCTCCGCCATGCAGTGTTTATGCAAAAAGAAAAGAAAAGGCGAGGACGGGAATCAGACCGTCCACTCTCTAGTTAAAGTAGCCGAGAAAATTGAGCGACCCTCATCTTGACCCGCGCGAAACAACAACGATGAGAGGAGCGGGGCGGTATTTCCATAGGCTTGCGGGCGATGATTGGACCTCCCAAAAAGGGCTTGAGAAAATGGACTTGCAAAAGCCACAAAAAGGCGAAAAGCTCGAAGAAGCAAATCAAGAGGCCAAAGGCCCAAAATTGTGAAGGTTTTAACCGAACAAAAAAAGTGAAGTACTCAAAGAGTCAAATCAAGGGCCAAAGGCCGATTCACTACAAAAGCAGTCCCTCGCCAAAAGAAAAAAAAAATCAAAGTACTCAAACCAGTGAAACCCGAACCAAATCACGTGCTAGAGAAAGCTACAAGGAAACCATATAATGCGAGACGATCCCGAAGTTGCAGTCCAGGAACCAAAAAAGGGCTATCTCCCGAAACATCCAATATAAATTGCATCTCAGCACGGAGGTACAAGTATTAAGTTTCCTCTATTTATTTACACAGTTCAATTTGGTAATAAGCAGTAATGCATGAATTAGGATAAATCGAGTCCCACAGTCTAATTTTCATATTTTAAAGCCAAACTTAGTGTACCGCCCTTTAATAGCATTGTTCGGGACGAACAACTAAAAGTGTGGGGTGATCTGATGGACCATAATTATACGAATCAAAAACACAGTAAAACCCCCTTAATTAGACTGTTGGTCTATTTAACTTTTGCTTGTTAGTTCCGATATATTTCTACAGGGTATTTCAGAGCTTAGAGAGAAAACACGCTAAGGAGAGGAGTTTTACGCTAAAAAGGATCGCTCGCAATTTCTGGCGAGCCAAAGACCGAGAAACCCAGATCGCGCCCGCCGTCCAGCGCCCAGCGTCCAGCGCGCCTGCCGAGCTATTCGAGTCCAAATTCAAGTTACCCGAGCAAACCATCTGATCTGACAATTCCGCCTCGACCAAAGTGTTTAAAATAGAAAATAAGGTGGAAGATGTCGGAAAACCAAGGAGAATGCTCGAGCAGATTGGCAGTTAGCTCAATTCCAAGGCAAAGGCCCGGCGCGTATAGGCACCCAAACCAAGTCGCTCGACCCGACGGATGCATCTGGAAAATCTGGCTCGACCAAGATGTTTGGAATACCCAACAACGCGGACAATCTTGCTTCCCAGACAAAACGCCCGAGCCGATTAGCAGTTGGCCCAAGTCCAAAGCAAAAGCCTCGCGCATAGGCACCAAGACCAAATTGCTCGACCAAACCATGGAATTTGGAAATTCTGGCTCGACCATTAGTCTTAAAATCACTTGGCCATTCCAAATCAACTATCAAATGCACTCATGGACTTGCTGACCGGCCACCTTGCTTGGAGGTGGCCAAGGGAGGAGCTCCTCCCTCCATGGTGACCGGCGACCGGCGGCTCCTCCACTCATGGTGACCGGTGGCTTTCCTCCTCCCCCATGTGGCGGCTCCTCCTTGCTCCTCCTCCTCCTCCATTGGATCAAAGACACTTGCCCCTCATCTCCACCACCCATTTCTCCTCCCTTAGCCTATAAATACAACCCATCCATCTCATTTGTAAAGGATCCTCAAATCAAAATTTCACTTATCTCTCTAAGTTTGGTAAAGTTTGGCTTTGGAAATAAAGATTGCTCCCTTGGCGCTTCAACGGTAGTAAGTTTTCAATATTTATTTTCCGTCTTTAATTTCTAGTTCCTTAGTTATAATGTTTAGCGCGATAAATAGTAGCTAAACTAGTCGTTCGGTAGAAGGGGTGGACTTGTATTATAAAATGTTTTAGACTATTAATTTAGTGTCTCGTCTTTGTATTCAAAACTTGTTCTATGTGCCATATATTAAATCAGAACGTCCATGGTTGAGTGGATGCTTGAAATGGCAAAGCTCTTCTGTGGAAGTTCGTAAACATACTCGGGTAAGTGGATGCTTGAAATGGCAAAGCTTATCTGAGGAGTTTGATCTCTCTCAAACACCATTTTGGGTAAATCGGAAAAGATAACCCAAAATGGATGTACACAGGCTAGTATACCTTGAAATGGGGTGCTAGTCTAAGTAGAACAAGGGCTTTACGTTTTTTGCAAAAGATTAGACAGTGTTGCAAGTCGAGTGCTTGAAATGGCCTTGATTCACTTTCGAACACTTTTGCAAAAGACTAGACAGTGTGGCAAATTGAGCGCCGGAAAAGGCCTTGATACACGTTTGAATACTTAGAAGATTCACTAAGGGTCAATGATAAACAGGATATAATACAAGGCCCCTGAAACCGAACGCTTTCTTTTAATTGTAATAATTATCAGTTACTTTCCAGTACTAAAACCAACCAACCAACCAATCAATCACTTAGCTGGTAGCTTTAAAACCAACCAACCAACCTAAAACATGCCCTCCCGCTGAATAATCCCCTCAAAGAACAATTATCCCCCTAATTCCCTTGGGTTCGACCCCTACTTACCACTTACTACCCAGTAGTGTAGTCGCGAGTAGCGGAAACTATAAATTTATTTTGCACAGAGAACATTGCACCTTAACGACAGTGCAGTGGGCTCCGTCATCTAAGTTAATGTTCTATACCGCTGGATGAGTGGTCACGTAGTCGCGTAGGTAGTATGCGATTTCATCCCGAACTTCAAGAATCTTGTCCACTTCATATGCCTCTACTCCATTAGGAAAACAGTACTATAAAAATAACAAAGAGAACTAAGTCAACAATGAAATAGTGACAACGATTAAGCCTAAAAAGCTAAATCAACGACTAACGTCTAAAAAGGTAAATAACCAATTAAAGAGTGAAAACAAGAGAACTAAATAAACAATTAAAAAGTTGTTACGTAACTTCTACTGTTTGACCTTTTTGTAAATCAGCAAATACCACACTGTATATCGTGGGTTAATCCCCTTTAACAAAAGGTGTTTACGTAACTTCTTCGGTTTGACCTTTTTGTAATTCCAACAACCCATACACGGACAGAAGACACGTTCAATATTGTTTCTAGACGCATATGCCGAAGCAAACGCACAAAAATCCATAATCCCTTTCTCGTACTCATCACTCAACCTATTACCGGACATCCACTCTCGATTCATTGTAATTCAACTACATGAAACATGTAAATATTATTAGTTACATACTATTACTTTACACGAACAAACAATTACATTTGAGTGAATTACAAGCACTCAACAATTAAATAGTAGTAAATGAGTTACATAAATTAACTTGCGATTTACCTTATAATAGAAGCTCGCGGAGAAGAATCGTAATGGTGGGTGTGTCACAAGTACGGACTAGAGCTATAAACAACAAGAACGAATTAGTGAACACGGAAAAATAAATTCAAATCTCCATGTTCATATTAAAATAAAAAACATAGATAACCATCAAATACCAGGAATTGAAGAAGCGAAGCACCACCAACGGGAAGAGGATGTAGATCGCAAATGTTAACCCTAAACAAAAGAACATCAATTAAATTAATATACTTAAATTCAGCTAGTTATTAACTTCATTCAACGATGAAAGAGCAACAATGTCCAATTTCGAAAGCTATACACAATTAACACAATAGAATACCTTACTTGATATGATGTTTGGAGGATAAACAAGGTACAAACTTCCACCGTATAGAAGTAACGCCACTCGAATCTATGTTTCCAAACAAAAATATTAGCATACACATGAATCCAATTAGGTATTTACATCATTCAACAATGATAGAGCAACAACTAAAATTTCAACTAATTATTAGCATACTTATTGTTATAGGATTACAACTGCAAAATACCCCTAACCGTTGCGTACTAAAATCTCACAACTGGAGCCCTAATTACCTGTTGATTCGGAGGCGAGTGGAGGAGGAGGAGCAATGGCGAGGATGGCAATGAGCGGCGTCGACTGGCAATGGCGAGTGGAGGAGGAGGACGAGCAATGGCGACGGAAGCGAGGCACGATTGAGCGGAGGCGACTTGCGAGGAACGACCAGTAAGACGAAGGCGACGGACGAAGCCGAGGAGCGAGCATTGAGACGAACGCGACGGAGAGAAACCAATCGAAGTCGGAATCGCGTAGACGGACTGAGAGAAACCAATCGAAGTCGGAATGGCTAAGGCGGACTGACCAATTTCGAAAAAAACCTAAGTGTTTTATCGCACTTTATGCATCGGTTTTTATAAACCGTTGCATAATAGTCATCTTATGCATCGGTTCATCTAAAACCGTTGCATAATGGTTACCATTATGCAACGGTTTTAGATGAACCGATGCATAAAGAAACAATATGCAACGGTTTTAAATGAACCGATGCATAAGGTGACCATTATGCAACGGTTGCATTATAAACCGATGCATAAATACGAACCGATGCCTATAGAAATTTTTGAACCGATGCATAATCCCCTGTTTGTAGTAGTGATGATACGACACCACCGGGCATACGGTTTGGATTCTTCAGACCGAGTTATATGACTCCGTCCGAGGAAGTCAATGTCAGGGTGGAGTTCTTCCAGAAGAGATTGAGAATGCCCGACTATGAGCGTAATTATTGCTACTTCCTTCCCTACGTAGATGTGAAAGAGTGAGTTGATATTATATAATTTTTTTGGCCTATTTTGAATGAGGTGGCTATTTGACTAATAAACAATGGTTACGTTAAATCTATGTTAGGTTTCATTGGATGTTAGCTGTCCTATTCCCAAAGAAGCGAGTGGCCCTTTGGCTTGATCCGCTGGCAACGAAACGAGGCCTGAAGCAATGAATTTTGTTAATACGTAAGTACTATGGTAGTGCACTTTAGTTACCATTATAACATGACCTACAAATTTCTTATGTAAAAATTACCTTATTGTTGCAGGAGCATGAGTATGTGCTTCAACATCCCGTCAGGTGACGAAATAGAATGGAAGACTGTGACGGTATTCGCTCAACATATAACAATTTTTATACAATTGAATATTTCATTAATTAATAATTTTCGTTGATTATAACTTCATTCTTATTTCAGTGCCCGAGACAGCCGTACGATACTGAACTGTGTGCCTACTATGTCATGCAATATATTCTGGACATAATCAAGGTCGTGCAAGAGACAAATGGAACGTTTGAGGACGACATTAGACAAGTAAGTGTATAGCGACATACAAGTTGGCATTAACAATTAATTGAGGTGTCCATAAACTTTGTAATTATGATTTTTTTTTACAGTGTTTTCCTACAGGAGAACGACCATATGATAACACATTGCTTGATGATATGAGGGAACACTTTGCGAATGCTTTGCTTACTTACATACGACAAGTGTATCAAAATGTATAAACTTGAAGGAATATAAGGTGTTATTGGTCGACATATCGAAACGTTTTGTACAATATTTTTCCAAATCGTGTTTTATTTGGATATTGCAACACTTAGTAATGTGACGCATTATTGTTCGAATATTTTTGTGACACAGACGTGTCGAGTATCCAAATATTTTGACATTTATGAATGTAAATGAAGCAAATGAATTGTATAAATATTTACACGTATATGTAAGCAATTTGTATTCAGACTTTAGACAGCGCTTAACTCGAAACGCGCTGTTGAAATAAACAATAAAACAGCGCTTGTTGTGTGAAGCGTTGTTGGAATAAACAATAATACAGCGCTTAATTATTTAAGCGCTGTCGTATTTACAAAGTTCGACAGCGCTTTATGTATTACGCGCTGTCCTAACTCACCCAAAAACTTTATCTGCGAAACATATTTTTCGAAGATGTTTTTATATTAAAATGTCGTGTAATATAAATTTATTTTAACATATAATCAATTTGCGTTACAAATGATTTCAAATACATTTTATTATATTAAAACATTATTTTTCAGGCGGTTCGTTGTCAATTTGCGTTACAAATTCATTTGGAAAACACTAATTTATTTAATTCATGGAATACAAAGTTGTCACTGATTTATTGATAATTAAACATCGTGAGCATTCCATAATTCTGCAATCTACGGGTTGGTTGACCATGAGAAACGTGAATTCCTTCCCGTCAAGTTATCATTGACTATCATATTGCATCTCCTCATAAATATACCCCGAATGCGAAACGTGCATCCCAAGTAGCTATACGCTACAAGCATTTGTAATACCCATTACCTTTTGTCATACAACTGAAATAATAAAATTTTCTGAGTTACCGCTTTGTACCTGAAACTCCTCGTACCAAATTTCCTTGCCGCTTGCTGGGATCATGTTCCATGATGCCCACGTTGCGTCCCAGCATTTTGAGATGCATTCTTGTGCAATCCTTCGATGAACATCGAATGGGAAGAAACGGTTACAAAATTAGGGATTACATGACGGTTGGATTTATCAAAACAATCAATATGAAGAGAACATTAATGAGTTGTTACGCATTTCTGCCAACAGGTGTAACGTGATCTCTACTAGCAAATACACGTGGATTGTCAGGGAAACTCACAAGGTCAAATGAAGGAGACATGCTGACGATTGAAAGGAAGTATGTTGTTAATGAATGTGGTGGGATGAATGATTTCAAGAGTTCTCATATATATATATAGCGCAACCATGGAATATGGGTGCATAAACTGTTCCGTCCACATTCCGTCCCTTTTCCGTCACATGTTGACGGAAATAACATGTTATATTGATGGAAATTCATCAACGGTCAATAATTAACGGTAACTAGATGAAGGAATAATGACGAAAATGTGACGGAAATATGAAACATATACTGGAAATGGGATGAAGATGATTCTAAAGAATTTCATGGCTCTTGAATGAGACGAGTTTCTTACAAGAGAACATAAAAATTTTCGGTTGTCTTATAAGAAACACATCTCAAGCATGAAAAATGAAATTCTTCAGAATCATCTTGCACCCAATGTCAAGTATACATTGCAACAATTGTCTGCTTCAAAATGAAATTTTTTTGGAAATGAATGTGTGTTCAATGATGTAAAGAGTTCTCTTATATAGGGCAAAAGCGATATCTAGTTTTCCATCATTTTTCCATGACATTTCCCTCATGGTAATTTAATAGTGACGAGAAATTTTTGAAATAGCCAATGGTCAGTAAATTACGATAAGTAAATCGGTGACGGACATGTCACGGAAATGTGACGGAACAAGTCAAATATTTCTGGCATACGGAATGATGACGGAATTTGAACGGAAGTTTTCGACGGTATAGAACGATGGAAAGTCCACGAAATCTGAGCGAATAGTATCTGCGGATTGTTTCCGTCATAATTGCGTCAGTTAACTTTCGTCGCTATTCCGTTTACTCGTTCGCGACAGAACATGGTTGACGGAATTCTGACGGAATGACAACGAACTTATTTTTCCGCGACGGAACGGTGACGGAAAGGTGACGTTTTATTTTTCCGTCTCGGTTTGATGCGACGGAAGTTTTGCACGGAAATATTTACAAAATTTGTAGTGTAAGCGTTCCAGGATGGATATAGTGGTTTCTTGCACATACCCAATCAAGACGATTATAAAAAGACAATGTTAACGTGTCCCTATGGAACCTTTGCATATAGAAGGATATGCCCTTGGAATTGTGCAACGTACCAGAGACATTTCAGAGAAGAATGATGTCAATCTTCACTGAATACATTGAGGAAATAATGGAAGTATTCATGGCTACTTCTCTGTTTATGGAAATGATTTCGATGGATGTCTTGGCAATCCAACATAGGCACTACATCATTGCATATATTCCAACTTAGTCCTTACTTGAAAAAAAATTCATTTCATGGTTGAACAAGGTATTGTGCTAGGACACATGATATCTAGTCACGGAACTGAGTGGAAAAAGCTAAAATTGAAGTTATTGAACAACTGCCACCCCCAAAAGGACGTAAAAGTAGTAAGAATCTTCTTAGGCCATGGTGGATTCTACAGGCGGTTCATCCAATACTTCTCCAAATAGCTAAGCCACTGACCGTCCTCCTATGCAAACATACTGAATTCACAAATGTCCAAGCTTGCCTTGAAGTATATAGTCTTTTATGACTGTACCTATCATCCGACCATCGGGTTGGACTCTTCCATTCGAGCAGATGTGTGACGCATGTGACTATGTCGTAGGAGTCGTCATATGGCAAAGGGTGGATAAAAGCTTCATCTGATCCACTACGCTAGTAAGATTCTATAAGGCGCACAACGGAATCATGGAAACATTGAAAATGAGGTGTACGTTGTTGTCTACGCCTTTGTCAAGCCCCGACCATACTTGGTAGGCGCACATAAAATTAGGTATTGATGAGCATAAATCTTGACTATATTTTTTCACATTTAGCTTGTTATCGATCATTTTCCTTGTTTTTATGAGCACTCACTTTGTGTTAGATTATGTTTCTAATAAAACGTAAGTCTCGATCACAGTTTTATACCCGTAGTCAAAAAGAGAGCGAAAGTGGCCAAAACATGCAAAAAATAAGCCTAACCTCTTTATCCAATAGTGTTGCATGTGCGGGAAAATCTAACTCTTTATTAGGTTTTGAAAAAAAAATGAAAAGTTAGATTTTAATATAGAAAGTACCAGTATCAAGCCGCCACACACATTAGAGAAAAGAGACGATCTAAAAATGAAAATCATCACAAAACTCAAGGAAAATTTGACCGGAATCAAAAGGATTATAGATTGGAGAGCGACATCATGATTGTTTACACATAGGTTGTGATTGTTCTTTGTCAAACTTGTAATATAAGTTTTAAACAAAATATGGTTGTATTTTTACATCAATGGGTCGTGAGTAGTGTCCCATATTTTGGAATCCTACGAATCTTACTCAACTATGAACCGTTTAATTAAACAACAGTTGCACAATTTGGATTTTGGGTCTTGTATGATTTGTTTTTACTTAGCACATAAATCAAGTGATGCATCTTAGGTGTTCGAGAAAATGTCTAAATGCATAACTTTGAGGCTAAACGTCGGACTATTAAGTAAAATATGTGTTACATACTCTGTGACTACGAGAGTGACCCGAGATTGTAATGGGAAAGGCTGGATTTCGACAAGTACTCCCCAAATTTACGTAACGAGAGTTGATTAATACCAGCGAGTTACTTGATTTGAACCAATAGCACCGAAAGGGTGAGGTTCGTAGTTTAAGGTACAATTTTAATTCAAACCAATAGAGCCGAAATAGTGAGGTTCCTATCTAGGTTTATACGGCTATTTTCCAATCTACGTAGAAAAATCCAGGCATGCTAGTTATTAATCTTTGTTCTAATTTGGGTAAGTGAAGTAATTCTCGGAAATACTTCTTGAAATTGACAAATACATTTTCATACATACTTATTTACTTTAGATTCTAAAAACATACAAACATTCGCTTAAGACTAGGATAAATAGAAACATAATCTTGTGCATTGCAAAAGTTAACAATTGCTCACATGGACGAACCAGTACTTATCGGTATATAAATTATTTTTGACATCAAAATCACATTTATGTCACGTATACTGATCATGCTGACATCAAGTAGCAGTTTTGAGCTCACTTTCGTTTTACGTTTATTATTTACACATGTGATCCAATGGGAGATTGTTAGGTTAATTTATAAAATTAACCAATTATGTTGGGTCACACATGTAAATAAAATAAATGTGTGTGCTATCATTTAAATAAGTCTAACTAAAGTGATATAGTTGTGATTTAGATTGACTTATGGGTATAATGTTATGAGAGTTATTGTGTAGATATCATAATATAGGTTACGAAGGCGTAGTTTGGGATGAAAACTATTCTTCAGCGCTAGAGGCAGAGTGCATGGCTATTCTTCAGTGCTGGAGACTTGAATCTATCAGAGGTCAAGTTTCTCAGAGATTCGCGGGAGACACTCTGGGCCATAAACTTAGGCTCATGGAGACCAGACTGCAATATGGGAGTGATTAGGCAATGCATTGAGGAGCTAGATAACAACCCAGGCTAGTTAGCGGACAACATCTTGTGAGAGGACAACAAATGGAGCAGATTGGCTTGCATCTACGTGGAGTTGGACGGATTCTTTAGCTATCCCTCTGGGTTTGCCAAAACCAAAAGTGCTGTAGAATTTGGTTCTTCGATTTGTCGTTGTTCAGTTTTTGTTGTAACTGGGTTGTTGTTTTGTTGGTTTTCGCTGTTTTTTTTTTTTTGATAGGAAACAAAGCTCTAATACACAGACCAAAAGCCAACACAACAAACTACGAGCCCACACCTGCTAACGACCTGTCTAAACAAACAGCTTTGGATAAGAATAATGGAATAGCATCAAACGATTTCCATTCCCATCCCCCGTCCCTAGCCTTTTGCGCCAACAAGTCAGCTACCAGGTTCGCCTCTCACATGACATGCTCAAAAAACCAGCGGCTATTCAGGTCCAACAGACTTTTGCAATCCGACAGCCAAGACCAACCTCTCGTAGTGAGCTTCGACTGAGCTATTAAGGCTTGAATAACTTCAATATTATCGCTATCAAACGTGACTTTTTTTAGCTTCAAATCTCTTGCCAGCCTCATTCCCAGCTGCAAAGCTTTTCCCTCGACCTCTATAATACTTGTTTGTTGAGGAAGAAAAGACGCTGCCACAAATTGCACCGATCCTGAGAAATCCCTGCAGACCACCCCTAACCCAGCCTCCTTGGTGTCCGGATTCCACGCTCCATCACATGAAATTTTGAGCTCACCTTCTTCTGGAGGTTCCCATCGGCGTCCTGATTCCGGTCTGCTGATGATAAATCTGTGTTTCCCTTGGCTCAATTCTTCCACTATTCTGAGAATTTGAGAGATGGCCACATTCAGATCAACTCCTCCCTCATTATGCCAGAGTTTGTTTCTGTTCCACCATATCCACCCTGCTCCACAGAATACTTTTGCTATTTCTTCCCCATCTAGCTCATGTAAACAGACCCAGATCCAATCACCCATAGTCGTGAAGTTGTAATCCAGAAACTGTGCTGAAGGTAGCAGATGTCTCCAGAGTTCCCTCGCCCACCAGCACTGTAAGAAGAGATGCGTAGAGTCTTCCTCTTTGAATCCACAAACCACACACTTAGGATCTGCCAGGCATCCTCGTCTCCGCAAATTACTACTGACTGGAACCGCATCATAATAGAGCCTCCACATAAAGATTTTTGATTTGTTGTGGACCTTCACCCTCCAGAATTTCTTCCAGAACTGTTTCACTGTTCTTTTGTCAGAGCACTCCCCTTCTGTGTCCGTAATCTTCTTATTTTCCTCCTGAAGTAGACGTTCATAAGCAGCTTTAGTAGAGAATTCCCTTCCTCCTATTATCATATTAGGTCGTCCCTGTGATCCCTCTTCCTCCGTCAACCATCTCCTTATGTACTGAGCAGCTCCTTGGATACTCCGCCAAGCCCATGATGGCCTATTTCCCACTTGTGCTTCTAACAAGCTAGACATTCGGTGGTATCTACTTTTGAAGATCTTGCTGATAAGAAGCTCCGGATTAGAGTGGATTCTCCAAGCCTGCTTTATAAGAAGGGCTGTATTTGTTAGATGAAAGTTCTTAAAGCCAAGGCCGCCATCCTCCTTAGATCTTTGCAGTGTACTCTTATCTTTCCAGGCTATGTATCGACCTTCCTTAGCATTGTTCCACCAGAATGAGGTAATAATACTGTTCCATCTGTCAAAGATCCTCTTCGGAAGTCTGTAACAAGACAGAGCATAAACTGGTATGGCCTGAACAACCGACTTGATTAATACCTCCTTCCCAGCCATAGATAACACTTTTTCCTTCCATCCATACACCCTTTTCCACATCCTGTCTTCAATGTAGTTCAAAATTGCAGTATTTCTACCATTCAAACAGACAGGAAGACCAAGGTAGCTCTCAACCTTCTCCACCACCTTCATTCCCAGAATACTACCCAAGGCTCTAGCTAGACTCTGATTTATGTTATTGCTCACCAATAACTCTGACTTATCATAATTGATTCTCTGGCCTGAGACGGACTCAAACTCCTTGAGGATGCATTTCAGTCTTAATATATTATCTACATCCGCCTTCACAAACAGCATACAGTCATCAGCAAATAAAAGGTGCGAGATTGATGGAGCAGTTCTACTCACTTTAATGCCTTGAATCTCCTCATTCGCTGTTGTAACAAGGTTGTTTTCCATTCAAAAAAGAAAAGAAAATTTGCCTTCGAGAAGCTACTCCACACATGAATTTTTTTTATTTTCTTAAAATACTCGTAAAACATATTAATTCCAGAACTTCCTTTATCCATTTAAATATTTCCACTAAAATTTCGAAGTTGTATGGCTTACATTGCTCTTTCTCGTCCACTCATCTCTTTCCTTCTCTGTGTGACGAATGTGAACCGATCTCTCCAGTCTCCTAGAGAAGATTCATTTTGGATTTATTTCATCAGGTGATTAATAGAAAACCCTATCTCACAAAGGTTTAATCTTTTGCCGTTGAGGTTTTTGATTTTCACATATTTAGGAATATAATGGCTTCCATTGTTATGAGCTTGTGTCCGCCATTGATTGTCCACGAAAGAAACCCCAGTCTCAGAAATCTTTCAAAGCTCTCATTTTCTCCATTTACAAGTAAAGGTATCCAAGTAACTACTCTCTTGTTTGTACTCTCTAGGAAGACTAGTGCAAGTAGCTTCTCTGGTTTAATGTATTATGATTCATTAGTCTCAAAATATCACACTGTCTGATTCTGAGGCAAGTATAGAAAACAATATTTGACAAAAATGAGCACTCATAAGATCATGAATTCGGTTTTTCGTCGAAATTTAGTTGACTATGTCTATGTTTGCTGGGGCTTATTGTGTACTTTATAGAGCGATTGGCACCGGTTGTAGCATTTTATACGTTCTCTAAATTTGATGATGGGAGCGAGTAGCACTTTTTATCCTAGCATATGTGTACCTAATGGATCTTCTTGTTGCAGCAAGACAGGGCCGGATGATTGTTCTTGCAAAGGCTGCAGGAGAAAACTTGGAATCATCCACCTCACTCAGTGTTATTAAATCAGTTAAAAATGTGGTGAGTTTACTCGTGTGCTTCCCAAGCTTCCTTTATTACACGTTTGTTATCCATGGTTGAGATTTTGCTTGTGTACTAATATTCTTGTTGCTCTCTGGAATGTCACATTGGATAGTGGGAGAATCCTGAAGATCGGTATGGTGTCATCGGCTTGGGGCTTGCAGCTATCGTAGCTGTCTGGGCATCTTCAAACCTCATCACTGTAAAGTGTTCCTTTTTCTTTTTATTTCTGTCTGCATTCCCGGACTATGTTGAATCAAACCTTGAGCTGTACGCTGAAAATATACTCCAGAAATTGTCGAGAGTTATGCTTTCACTTGATCCAAAACACTTTCATTGATGTGTACTTATTTCTTCACTGGTGATATACTTATGATAGGCCATCGACAAGTTGCCCATCCTTCCAAGTACATTAGAGTTTATCGGGATCCTCTTCTCAGGAGTAAGTCTAACATCTCTCAAACTATTCAAGTCCAAGTTCTCGTAAATTGCTAAGACAGCGCACCCAATTCTAAGCCTCATTTAAATTCTCTGGACTATTCCAAATGCCTAGTTGTTGTTATTTTTGCCTGTTCAACATCTGCATTAAAGCTTAACATCTGTTTTCATTTCAGTGGTTTACATACCGATATCTCTTGTTCAAACCAAACCGGTAAGTGATCCCCCCCCCCCAACTGAGAACAACATACATTCTCGAAGTGGCTTCAGGTACTGAATCAGACCGTATTTGTCTTTGTTGTTTGCAGCAAGGAGCTAGTGCAAATCATTAACAAAACCATCTCAGAAATCCTGGGGCAGTAAGTACAGAGTCACCAAGAAGATAAGAGCATAAGAGCCAAGTAAAAACTAAAAGTCCAACATTTTGCCCTCCAGCACAGTTTTCTTCTTCTCCATCTGTTATTTTTTATGTGCGACACCTTAACCATTACATTCCGACGGATTTGAACCAAATAACTGTAGTGTTAAAAATTGACCTTTTTTTTTCTTTCTGAAACTGAAGATGTTGAACTTCAAACCATTCCATCTTCATCAAAATCTATAGAAGGTGATCCTAGCGCCTCCCTAAGGAAATCAAATCTGTATTATATTTTAAGAATCATCAGTTTGATTCCGCCATAGAATTAACAGAAGCAATCCTTTGTACAGCCAAGTCGGTTGCCAATTGTTGAATCTAATGAACGTACAAATTTTACAAGATTTTAATCAATCGTAATGCCACTAAATCATCAATGGATTTGAAATATTATAATTCTTTTTGTTGTAAAAATGTGGACTTAATTAAATGACTCTTATTCAATTTATGTTTCTATCTTTATTTCTACTCTTTGGTCAATATGTCCTATTGCTCGCATTGTAAGTTGCATGGACATGTGTTGGACGAATGTCGTAAAAAGAAACCTTCAAATTTGCATGTTTTGCATGAGCATCCTATGGATACTAGGATTGAAAGGGAAACAAATCGAGGTGGGTCTGTTTCTGTAACAAATCCTATGGATACTAGGATTGAAAGGGAAACAAATCGAGGTGGGCCTGTTCCTGTAACAACCTCAAGAGGGATGAAGGATCTGAATCCTAGCAAATCAATCCAAGGTCATGAGCAAGGGTGGACAAATGTTAAGAAGAAAAGAAGGGCTAGGACAGTTCATAACCCTTCCCAGCCTAGGGAGGTATCTTCTAACCTTGCTGTAAGCCTTAATGAGATAACTGTGGAGGAGGCTGCGAAAGAGAACAATGTGGAGGTGGTTATGAAAGATAACGAAGTGGAGGAGGTGCATAACGGGCAAGCTAGTGAGCTTGCCATGGTGATTTATGATTCTGGTCTTCCTGAGCAGGTAGACAAGGTTGTAGAAGAAGATACTTTTCCTGTGGAAGAGAATGATGAATTGCCTAGCAATAGGAATGCAGAGGCCAATGTGACCCCACCTATAGTGTATACTGAGGTTGGTCAAAAGTGTGCTGAATATCCTGTCTCTTGGCAATGTTGATAAAAGAATGACCTGCCTGAACAAGGGAGTTGAAGCTCGGAATTTTGAGCCAGTGCAAGGGACGAGTCAGCCATCCACAACTGGTAAAAATGGCAGAGTTGTTAAGTTTCGGAGCGCGGATCCCATTTCTAGTGGGCAGAATGATGTTAGCACTGATGGTTGTCACTAATGATAATATTAGTATGTTGAAAATTCCCAAGACCCGGATGAATTTGTCAAAGTGGCCAAGGAAAATGGATATCTGGAAGACTTTGTCAAATTTGCCAAGGAAAATGGATATATCCAACAGGTAGGTTCGAGTATTCCAATAGAAGAATCTGAAAGAGATTATGAAGATCTCGGAGTGATTCATAATAGTGATAATGAGTTATGTGATCAGGATGATTATGTCGATCCCTCCCTGATGCCAACTATAACTATTTCGCAAAGAACCCGCCACCGGAAAAATAAGGGGTCTCGCTCTTCCGCTAGATCATGTCCTAAAAAGAAAGACACAAACTTCATTTGGCCTTGATCCCTTGTATTTTGTTTCTGTAAAAACTCTTTGGTCTGCACCACGGTGTGTCCAATTTATGCCTTCATCGTCCAATTCATGCATTCATCTTTATCACTGTTTGCCTAGCTCATGCCTCATCGTCCAATTCATTCCTTCATATTTATCACGGTTTGCCGAGTTCATACTTTCATATTTATTACATCTTTTCATTTTCTGAATGTATACATATAAATATAAATGGAGATCATTTGTACATGAATGAAGAACAACAAGAATGCAAACAGGACTACAATTCTCTTTTTCTATGCTCTCCATTTGAGTTTATTCTCAACATTTTTCATATCACGCCATCGGTATGATTACTCGAAGAATTCCAATGGTCAATGTAACAATACGATATTCCCTCACTCCTTATTCTTGTTATGATGTGATGATGGCAGCTATGAGTGCAATTTGAAAAAATCTCAAAACATCCTAGCATTCGGAAATATTAATTTCTTTTATATTTGTATATTTTCAAAGTATCATGAAATCTATTGCTTTCTTTGTGTACTACTATTCGTTTTGTAGACTACACATATCAAGTTGATTTGTCTGAGATTGGTATCCTTCACCTCCTCTTATTTTTCTCAGATGCTATGTTCATTGCGTATCTCACGATGTTCATTGCGAATTCGAAAATTGGCAAGCCACTCTACATTCTCAGATGCTCTGATCAATCAATAATGAAAGATGATTTTATTGGAGTTTACTTAGCTGACTATATAGAGCATACAAGTAACAAAAATGCAGGAAAATAGAAAGCAACTAAACTATGTGGGCATAACATAACCCATTAATCAGTCAACTAAATCAACTCCTACAAATTAGGTGACTTGGTACAACATTCCCTCCCTCAAACTGAGCATATCATAGCTCAGTTTGCTTCTTCAAGATTCTGAACACCAAGTAATTTGCGAAGTCTCAGAAACGTGTCAAGCTTCAGAGCCTTGGGTCATGATATCTGATTATTTGTCCCGCAATGAACTAGCTCAACTTCTCCATATCTGACCAAATCACTTAGAAAGTAAAATCTAACCTTGATGCAGGGACAGATCCAGGAATGAAATCTTTGTTGGGCAAAAAAAAAAATTGAGGTTCTGAACCAAATAGGAGCATCACGCTCATTCAAAGGATACTTGCCTATGGACTGACGTTTTCCAAGATCCCTTTCAAGTGAAGTAGTATCAGAAATTGCTTCATCTTCAATTCTTTTGTTTTGATCATCCTTTGATAGAATCAACGAAGACGGGTCTAAATTTCTGGCCTTATAATGCTCACTTTTGCTCACACTTGAGGGAGCATCACTTCTTAACCATTGTGATATACATATACTTTTGCAAGCGCTTGGGAATTCTATTATCCGTCATTGAGTTCAAATTACCTATTCCAATAAAACAAGCAGTTAAAGATTGAATAATTGTATAACTCAAATGTAAAATTCACTCTTCTGTAACATGAACTAAAAATAACAATAAAATATAAAAATCTACTGGGCTCTTGGTCTTGGCAGTTGATTGCCAATAAGACATAGACAATACCACTATTAAGATTAAAAATAAATACAACAAACAATAAACAATAAACAGGCAGATGCAGAATTTGTTAAAGATATGTATGTTTTATTATGCGTTTAATTAGTCAATTAGTAGTGGGTTAATGGTTTAGCTGTTACCAAAATAATGGGTCGATTACTTTTGTAAAGGCAATATATGCTTAGGTCTTTTCATTCCACCATAACAATTTTCTCCATTCCAATCCCAACAAGAGGTATCAAGAGCGTGTGTTCTGATACTATTCCGGCGGCAGTAGCGATCAGCCTGCTGTCCGCCGGGTTCAGTAAATTAGAAAGTGAGAATTGTCATATGTGAGAGGTTAAGTAATTCCAGATGAAGTGGTCGTGAGCCAAAGCCGCTGATTCTAGAAGTTTACATGCGGTTCCAGACAGTTACCGCTTGGGGGAGGGACACAGCGACGCGCATCCGCGTAGAGAAGCAGTAGCATCAGCCGAGACGAAATCGCACGATGCGAGGCGATGCAAGCGGAGCCAAAGGTGTTGGTAATTGGGAATGAGCGATTGTCGCACTCTTTGATTCCGCAGATCGTGATGTGTGCGGAAGCATGGATGATGACGAATCGGTCCCTGAATTTCAAATTGAAGTTGTGTCTTACTGCAAGTCAAGTTGACGGAGCAAGCAACATCGGATTATGCTGAAGCGAGAAGGGAGAATGTTGTGCAGAAATTGGAGACTTCAGTGGTCAGTTTTCGATGCAGATGACTTGGTGAACTGAGAGGTACTCAGAGCTGTGGATTATAGAGATATGGTGTTCCGTGTTCGTGAAAATGCTGAAGAGATTTATGGTTTGAAAGATGGTGAATTTGAAATTCGTCTGCTGTTGATCATGTTGTGCCCTATGATTCATAAGATACTGGATAGTGAACGTGAATGAGTCCAGCAGCGTGAACAAAAGGAGGCTTTGGTTGAGGTATTGATTGGGAAGATGCTGCAGAGGACTCTGGTCACTGATGATGATGATATTTTGGAGGATAATGATGAATCTGCTTTGGTTTTAGTGGAGTGCTGGTAGTGAAGAAATTGCAGTCTTTAATTGAGTCTAATACACTTTGAATGGTGATAGTAGATGAGTACGAAGATGATAATATTTGGATGTCTTCAGTGATGAGACTCAAGATCGAGTACAAGAAAGCTGTAAAAGAGAGGAAGATTGTCACAATGATGATGACATCTTCAGTAGTTGTCCGAAGTTGATGCCCCATTCTGCGTCGTCTGCAGTGCTGAGATACGCAATTCAGCAAACGTTGGAGGTCGCTTTGAGGCGGAGAACGCTGCTACGGTCGAGAGAAACGGACAGCACAGATACTCATGATGCGGATCTGAATTTGGCGGCGACGAAGCTAAGTAACCAGAGAAGAAGAGTAAAGTTGAGTCTCTAGAGTGTTTGACATCGATATGGATTTTCAGCAACATGTGAAGATACAATTCTGAGGTGAATTTTAATGAGGATGAAGATGTTTTTGAAGATACAATTCCGAGATGGAGAAGCAAAGCTGCTGATCAAAAGATGAAGCAGATAAAGATGATGCTTTCATGGCTAGCATTTTTGTGCAGCAATAGCAATGGATAATTGCTGATCAGATGAGGTTATATGGTGCGCACTCTGCCCATATGTGGCTTGATGTATGGTTGTTCATTCATGGAGGTGACTTTGCAGGTGATGAGAGTGGTGTATTTAGGGATGGAGTTGTGCTAATAAAATGAAGTGAGGTGAGGTTGATGGTGTGGAGAAAAAGAGGAGCAGGAGCTTGAGTTGATATCATGCTCATGAGATTGAAAATGGCTCCACGAATGAGCTTGTTCGCAAGAGATATGATGCGTACTTTAGAGGAGCTTGGAAAATTTTATGCGGTGAGTATTCATATGATGATGTCGAGTATGAGAATGGATGTAGTGATTTTGGTCTTGCTTTAGAAGCGGATGAAAGAGCCGTGAAGAGGTCATCACGCTGACTGGTGGTGTCCAAGAAGAGGACTTGGATCTTGAGGTTTGGCGAGTTTGTGCAGCGGCCATGAATATAAAAATCCCAACAAAGGACATGATGGCGTGACACCAAAGAAAGCCCCAGTGGTGGAATGGCCAACATTATTATTTGTGACACAAGACGATGTGTACAGTGTCGTGGAGGTGAATGTTTTGTTACTACAAAGTGATGATGGGAGTGTGATGACTGTGCAACTTAAGTGGTGAGGAACAGAAGATGCGACGAGTCAAGCATTGTGATTGGCAGTGACAGAGAGGCAGTGACAGATGGGCCGGGTTTGAGACGGATATGAAGGTGCTGGGCGCAGGTTGGCAGAAAGGCTTTAAAGAAGAGCAAGGCTTTCACTGCAGGCAATGACTTGATTGGTAATTGTTCATGGCTGTGATGAATGGAAGCACTGAGATAAGTGCCAAGTTAAGTTGAATAAAAGATTGAAGGTGTAAAGTATCAGCTCATCTTGTGAGAATGGTGCTGCCAAGCTCAGTAACATGTGTCTGTGACCAAGTTAGACATTGGCCTCAAATGGAGATGATTGAAGCTGACACTGTCAAGCTACTCTGTCGGATGTGAAAGGGTCAGAGGATAAAGGCAAAGAATGTGAATATTGAAAGCTCATCTTAAAGAAATAAAGTGTGTTTTGAGAAGAAAAAGTTGGAGGTTAGTTCACAGTTTGGTGAAGTAGAAGAAAGTGTGTTTTGAGAAGAAAAAGTTGGAGGTTAGTTCACTGCAGTGGCTCCGCATACGCAGCCACAGACCTCTGAGCCGGTGGAGGAGAATTTAGAGGATTCACATCAAAGTCAGATTGAGCAGGTTAATGGTGGGGAGTATGTTCCCTTGTTGGCTATGGTGGTGTACCATGACCAATGTATGGCTGAAAAAACTTTGGAGTTTCCAAACCATGATATTCAAGCTAACCAAAATATTTATGTTGCTCCTATATCGGAAATCCACCCCATACCAGCAGTGGATAAAGGTAAAATTTCAATTAATGATTTGACTAACAAAGATTTGACTACTCAAGATGAGGAGTCCATCGATCCTGCTTCTGCAATGATTTTGAATAATGAGCAAGACGACAATATCCTGCTTCCTGACCTGTATCTCACAAACGTTGGGGGTCAGTTTTATTGTGAGCAGCTTGGTGGTAAAATCTTCCAAGACCAGGAAGAATTTGCCAAATTTGCCAAGGAAAATGGATACGTGCAGGAAGATCCAATAGAGGAACCTGAAAAAGGGTATGAAGTTCCCGATGTGATTCATAATAGTGCGAATCAGTCTCGTCAGCGAAAGAAAAAGGGGCCTCGGTCTTCAGGTCGCTCGTGCCCCAAAAAGAAAGACAAAAACTTCGTTTGGTCTTGATTTATTTTTTATTGTTGTTGCTCGCTCGTGCGAATCAGTCTTGTGCTGGTAGATTGTTGGATTGTCAGCGTCTGATTTGTGTGATGGTTAGTTGCCGAGTCAGCCTTGTCTTGGCTGTCTGTGTCTGTTGGTTGGGTCTTTTGTTGCCCTGTTGATTCTTTGTTCTTATATATACACCTTTTCCTAAAAAAAAAGAAAGTAGAAAATGGTGACATGAATGTCATCCATTAAGGTTTATTGCATTTGCTCGGAGGAGAACATGAGATTGATTCACATAGTGTTGCAAGGACATTTTAAAATGTCAAGGTGTGATTTGAGTGGGGAGTGAATCCAAGAGAGGCTAGGAGAAAGCCTTGTCGCTACGGTGACAGAAAATGAAGTATGGATGATGTTCCGTGAGTGTTGCAACATCATATTGGTGATGAATGAGATGATGGAGAGCTCATGACATTAAATTGCTGGTAACAATTTTTGTTTTTCGTTGTGAGTGCGATTTTTCAATGATTCTACACTTACCGGGAACAAGCCAGTAGTTGACATGGAGTTCGAGATGGAGACGATGCGAAGATTGGCTGATGGGCAATGGAGAGTGTGCTCAGGAAACTGTTTAGAGTGAAAACCTATGAGGAAGATGGGTTACTTGCCTAGTACGGTAAGTAAAGTCTATGAGTGAAGTAGACTTGGTTTCTAGTCATACAACAAGTAGTGAAGAAGAGCAGTGACTCTCACTTGTTGAGGAGATGACTGATACTGCAGTATCGAGAGATGGAGCTCTAAATGAGCGGCCTAGGAGAAGAAACAATGAGAGAGTTGATGGTCAAGATAACCAGTCAACAGAAACAGTTGAGCAGCCCGGCCAAGGAGTATCGAGATCGCATTGTAAATTGAATGTTAGCATATTCAGTTTAAGGGAGGGTGTTAAAGATATGTATGTTTTATTATGCGTTTAATTAGTCAATTAGTAGTGGGTTAATGGTTTAGCTGTTACCAAAATAATGGGTCGGTTACTTTTGTAAAGGCAATATATGCCTAGGTCTTCTCATTCGACAATAACAATACAGTTTTTAGACTATTTCTCCATTCCAATCCCAACAGAATTCACCAAAACAAACAATGAGTCCCTGCCACACATGGCACATCTGGGACTAGTAGAGAGAAACACACAAGATTAAGACGGAGAGTTGAGAATGAGACGGAGAGTTGTTAGGTCTTACTAATCGTATACAGAAATTGAAGCAGCAGGAAAACGATTGAAGTAGTAGGAGGACGATTGAAGCAGCGAGCAATCTGATCGGAGAGTTGTTAGGTCTTATTCAAGGCTTGATGTGCTTTGTTCTTCCATGAGATATTGGGATTCATTGATAGCTTGATTGTGGAACTATTATCACACAGAATAGTATTTCTTTTAAACTGAGTTTGATGCAAACTATCAAATACCTTTTTCATCCAAAGACTTTGGCAAGCACAAGAAGAGGCAGCCACATATTGCTTCGGTGGTCGATAAGGTGACATTGGGCTGCTTTTTTGAGCTCCAAGCTACTGCCACATTGCTCATAATAAACACATATCCAGATGTACTTCTATCACTGTAAATATCTCCGGGAAAGTCGCTATCGGTATATGCTTGCAGCACCTCTGTTTCAGCCTTGCTGTAAAATAGTCCTAACTTCATTGTTCCCTTTACATACCGCAGCACACGCTTCACTGCCATTAGATGGGCCTCCTTTGTTGGGGAAGTGTGTTCAACTGGCCAGCAGGAGAGTCTTCAATTCACCTTTAGCAGTAGTGTAGGAAATTAGGCAGTGTTGCTTCTTCTTCTTTGTTCTTCTACAGTTGTGATTCTTTGAAGAATCTGTAAATGTCTGGATATCAAATTGATCACGTAGTCGCTTTCCGAATTCGATATTTCGACCCTGTATATTAGTCGAGGGTTGCACGAAATCCGAACGGGGATAATCAATCTGACAATTTCTAATCTCGACTAAGAATTAGAAATCAAAACTTATGTTTGAGGTTTTGGAAACAATGAGAGATTTTGAATCAAGGAATGATTCTCTGTGCGAGTGATCGTTTTTCAACAAATAGCAATCTTGCTTTAAATTTATCAATAGTTCCATCTACCTTCATCTTCTTTCGGAAGATCCACTTATTTCCCAAAGGTTTATGCTCTGGTGGTAAATCTACCAAAATCCAAGTGTTATTTCCTATTATAGAGTCCATTTCATCATTTATGGCCTCTTTCCAAAATGATACATCTTGAGATTTCATAGCTTCATCAAAGCTCTCTCAAGTCATAGGTTCAAGTTTTAGTCTAAGTTGTCACTTGGGCATTTCAACAAACATCTAGAGTGCATAACATTTCATAACACAAGAGAAAATGAAATCAACAATCATCCATATGAATATCAATGTATATTTGTGGTCAAAGAGTACCATGGAGGGTTGTAGAACCCTCAAAACACAAGAACTACTCACACATCATCATGTTACATGTTATCAATACAAAGCAACAAGAGGGAGAAAAGATGAGTGGAGAAAACCAAGTTGGAGATGTTGAGCAAGCTCTTGATTCCTTCCTTGATCTTCTCATTCTCCCCCAAGCAATCCTTTGACGATGGTGAGTATTCCTTAGCCCTTTTCTCACACTTCCTCTCTAAGAACCACCTCCCACAGGTCAAAACCTTCACTTTCTATTTATAGACTCGGTTAAAAAATTCCTAAGTAGCTGGTCCAGCCGGCCGGCTGGCCTGATGCCCAATTTCCCAGCCGGTCGGCTGGTGGCTGAAATCCAAAGTTCTTCTGTTGTTCTTTTCCAGTCGACCGGTTGGCCAAGTGAGCCGACCGGTTGAATATGTGCTTGGGCAAGCATTTTGGAAGCTCTTCTCCAGCCGACCGGTTGAGCTCTCTGCCGATCGACTGGCCAGTGAGCGGTTGGTGAGCCTTCTGAAGTTTTATTCAAGTCGATCGGCTGGTGTGCCTAACCGACCGACTGAATGCTGGAGGTTGCTCTCATGTCTGCTCTTTTATTCCAGTCGACCGACTGGTTCAAGGTAGATTTCGAACCGGTCGCTGGGAGTCTTTTTTCTGCCCACTTATGCTCTAAATCTTCGGATTTTCCCCGAATTTTCGTATTTAGGCTTTGACCTTGAGGGAGACTTGTTGTCTACCTGAAACGTAGAGATATAGATCAAATGACATCAAAATAACGTTGGAAATGATCCAAAGCTATAGTGAAAAATGGCTATTAATGAGCGTAATTGAAGTGCGTGCAATTGTTCGAAAATCTAGGTTTCCAATCGTTCGGAACGTGCATAGGGGACATTAACTGCTTTGATTTTGAATTTTGAATGTGTTTTTGGTCCATTGTACTATTTAAAATAAAATTAACATTCACATAATTCGATTAATATTGTATTTAATCTAATTAATATCAGTATTTGATTAACTAAATGAATAGTTGTAATCAGTTTGTAATTTTTATATTTAAGTAATTTGCACATGATCCCGACCCTAACAATTTAATCCACAAACTAACATTTAAATATCTTTTAAAATTTTGAATAGTTTGTACGAGAGTTTTTAAAAGATAATAGTTCATATCCTCTCTTTTATATTTTTCGATACAAAAAAAAATTATGAACTTTATTAAGTAGTTAGTAATTTATTATTAATAATCTGAGCATTGATCGTTGTTTGTTGTGTTATTTTGCAGAAGAAGAGCAGATGGAAAGCTATGATAAAAGTGTGCAAATTGCAATCAGATGGCTCTTGCAGCTGGCCTCAACCGGACACGAGCTCGAGAATAGGACTCTTAAAGCCATCAAGATCTTGAAAGCTGAAAAGGGGTTCCTCCTATGCAACTACAAAATTCCAATTGAAGCTTCCGTAATCTCTTATTCTTCTTCTCCAAAACCCTATTAGATTTTGACTTTTTTGAATCTAAAAATAGTGGATGAATTAAACAGGACAAGGATGGATACTGGCATGTAGGAGCAATTGCCACACTAGCAGATGATGTCGGCGCTGCTGCAATTTACTCTGTTGCTGGCCATGTCAAAGCATCTGTTGACTTCAGCATCTCATTTTACTCGCAAGTAAAGCTTCATGTATGTTATTCATTGTATTTAATAAAGTTCACCTTTTTGTTAATTTTATTTTGTTCTTCGTCTTCCTCACACTTTGATTTCAATCTGGCTAGGAAGAAGTTGAGGTAGAGGCAAAGGTGGTTGGAGTCAGAGGAAGACTGGCATCAGTTGTGGTTCAAGTAAGAAGACAAGACGATGGAGACTTGGTTGCATTAGGCAAGCAATGGATGGCTGAAGCTGCTTTGATTCCAAAAATCATCAAAGATAAGAAGATTATTCAGGCAATCAACAAGAGTAAACTATAAGAGATCATAAATGTGTACGTTTTCAAATTGCGTTATTTTCTCTTGGCCTCTCAGTTTCTAGTTGGGTTTCAGAATGTCTATATCCCTGACTCATTCATGTATATATTCAAAGTCTCACACATTGAAACTGATTATTGTTATAAGATACATTGCGCAACTTATTGGCGGATATGTCATCTTGGGCATAAGAGATAGTGGTCTAGCGGTCATAGTCTTGGTCAAATGATCAGGAGGTCGATGGTTTGAACCCTGTATGCATGTTATGGCTTCAGTTTGGATTGTCCATTCATTCCCCATCTAACGGAATTTAATTTTAAAAGAAGAATATGTCATCTTAATTGATAGAAGAAAGTGTTTTGAGATTTGGAGTGGTGCAGGAGCTTCATCAGGCTTCTTTTGGAATCTCATCACCATTACCATCATATCATCCACACTTAACACATCATAAGTTTTTATAAAACACCATCCATAAAAGGAGGAAGCCTAGCTACGACCCCACCACCATATGTATATCTTCTCTTTTTACAAGATTTAGAGGCCACAAGATGTACTAGGGAGAAGGAGGAGGAGATGAGGAAGCAGCTGCAGAACCCTTGAAGATGAGAAAGTTAAGTGTTTCCAGAGTAAAGTAAATGAAGCTGCCTTTGGAGTGTGTGAAGAAACAACCAAAGTTGCATCCCACTACACATTGCCATCCACCTCCATACATCTTATCAAAAACCTGACTCATCATCATCCACACGACCAAATTTCAAAATTCAAACACATGCATAATATATTACATGCACAAATGAATCCAATTTACAACTGTAGATGAAGAAAGAAAGGTGTTAATACCTTTTTGATGTGGGCTGCAATTGATTTGCAGTCAAACACATCATACAGATCCAGAGCTTCATAAGCAGCAGCTGTTGCTTGCACCTGCATCTTCCATGGCATGTCCGAATCCTGGACTAAAGCCTTCCCTTCCAACATCTTCACACAGCACACAAATAGACCTGTTCAACCTTCTCTCCCTCTGCTTCTATGTTTCTATCTGCTGATGGGTGGATAATAATTTCAGTTGAGTTATGGGTTGTGAATTTGCTACTTATCTTCACAACCCAGATCATATGAACTCACTTTTTATATACCTTACATGGGGAGCGCTCGGTTGAGAACATTTAAAAATTCGAGAACTTGAGAATTCAAATCTCACCATTAGATCATGATGCATATTTGAATCTGCATGTGACACATGTCAAAAAAGCAAAGTAAAAAAAGTGACTTTGACTTTGCATTAAATGCATCTTGGAAAATGCACATGAGACACTTGTCACCAACAAAATGCATCTTACATTTTGGATGATGAAGAGTGGAGCTTTAAGTTCTCGAAATTTAAAGGAGTTCTTATTTGAGCGCTCCTCTATCTTGCATAATATATCCCAAATGTGAAGTGAAGAGATATAAGATAAATATCAGCAGGGATGGGTCAAGCTAAAGGTTTATTTTTATTGATTTTTTGATCAAAGCTCAAGGTTTATTTAAAAAGAAAAAAAAAAAGACCCTCTTGCTTTTTCCCAATGCGAAGGAACTCACTGCAATAAAGACGCAGTTTTCACCCTTTTTGCGTTTGTTTTTACTTGGTATTATTACTCCATTGTGGATAGACATGGTGTGGATGTGGTGGAATTTAAGGCCAAGGATTGGATTTTTGTGAATTGTTATTGAAGTGGCAAATTTGGTATGAGGATTGGATTTTTGTGAATTGTTATTGAAGTGGCAAATTTGGTATGAAGAACTGGACAGCTCAGAAATTTACTCAGCATGTCTGCCGACTTCGGAGGAACGTACTCTCATGACTTTAGATCATATCTAACGATTAGACCGGAGGATCCGATCCTAACCGTTATAAGTCTAGTTTGCTATAACTGTCTCATGCCACCGTCCTCTGTAGGTCACCACAACCAGAGTTTTCCATGGTCACCACCAGGGGCGAAGCCAAGATTTCGAAGTTACCCGGGCTTAGGGGTGGACAAAATCCGGCCCAACCCAACAACCCGGCCCGGCCCGGCCAATGTCGGGTTTAACCCAACCCGGTATGAGTTTCGGGTCGGGTTAGGTTGAGGATCGGGTTACCCGATTTTATTAGTAATATAAAAAATAATAAATTTTTAACAACATTCGAACCTTATACCTCATCTGAATGAATGTGACTATCATACCAATTAATCTATTTGTTTTCTCGTGCAATATCACATCACATATGAATAAGTAACTCGTTTTGCAATAAAAAATAAAACCGTAATACTAAACTTTACATCATAAATTAGTGATTAAAGCTTATATTTTGAAAATATTTATATCATGATAGATGACGCTGAATGTTTTATGCCTTTTATAAATTTTAATTTTAGGGTCGGATTTGTGTTCACATAATTGATCCGGTCTTTATTTCGGACCGGATTTGGAACGAGCACAACCCGTCCCAACCCGGTCCACACCCACCCTACCCGAGCTAAGATTTTTTTTATATCTTTGTTAGAAGATGACTATACGAAGCATAAAAAATATATAAAATAAATGGCAGCCTTATAAAAGACTTTTCGTTATTGGGCTTGGATTTAACCTTACTTCATAAGTGGTGAAAAACAAGTATATTACCTACGTGAACAAGAAAAGTACTAGATTCAAGCTGTAGCTTAGTGGTAGAGTAGCTAGCGGTCAGGTTTCGGATCCTAGTAGCTGAAATTTTTATTTTCCCAAAATTTCTTAAGCCCGTCCTGCCCACCGACACACGTACATTGTTTTCAACATTTTAGGTTCATGGAAAGTTATTGGAATGAAAGGATATTTTTTACACCGTGTAAGAAAAAAAGATTCTGACCAAAAGAACAAAGTGAAACTGACACTACAAGGTCCTCAAAATTGTTTTCTTCTTCAGTTAGATTTAGTGTCATTTTCTCAGTCTTGGAGGCAGCCACGTTCCACATTCAGTAAGCTTCTACCACCATCTGGCTGTGGCTGGCCAGCATTTCACATCACGTCCTGCCCATATAATAAAAGTGAAATTAATTCCCACATCATGAATTATTACAACACAATTGGTGGTCCAACTTCTAACTTCATTGAGTAGGAATTTTTTTGAGTACGAATGATATCAACACACAACATCAATTTTTTGCCATGGAAAATTCTTTTTTAAAATGTTTTTTGACCTCCCTCAGGAAGACCATTCATCGAAAGCAGATTATCCAAGTTTCTCATTTTTTTTCAACATGAAAACATTTCATATTTACATTTGGCCTTGGAATTTATTCTATTTCCCACTAGACGGTGAAATAGGGTCCTTAAACCGTCAGTGATGTCAACAACTTCAACATTTGGAGGAAATGAAAGTAAGACATAAGAGGAATTATATCATTATATGAAAATGGAGGCTGTTCAGCATGCAAGATTGCAACAGCAACAAACAAGTAAACGAAGAAAAATATACAATAATTTTATCACCTTCACTTTAATCTTTAACCACATGAAGTTTCCAGTATTCCTTCTCAGCCTCCCCTGAGATGAAATAGGGTTCTTAAACAGTCAGTGATGTCAACAACCACTTGAAGTTTCCAATAATAATAATATCTCAAGTTTAAACAAAAAAATAACTCACTCAGTTCCCAATCATAATTAGCACACATAGAGACAGTTACACTCAACACTCTTACCCATTTTCTTAGAAATTCAAGGAGTCATTTGCCATGGAAATGCATAATGATATCTATCGAGCATTGCAGAGTGAAAGAAACGCTAAAATTACTCAAAAGTACTACCTGTAAGTGCTTCTAATAAAGCAATGGAATTCCTTACAATCATTCCCCTTTCACCCAGAAGATCTGCAGCAGCACAGGCTTTTAAAGCCGCATCTGGTTCTTCAAAGCAAACATGCCCATGTTCCGTATTGCCATCGAAATCAAGAAACTGCAATATAATTTGTACACACTCAAATTTGATTTTGTCGGCGGTACAACGTGTTTGAATTATGACTATGAAAATTAGCTCGATGCTTACAGTGAACCCATCAAATATCTTGCATATGAATATCATGTTGGGTTTTAGACTTACCTTGATTGTGCCGAATCTTGTGAAAACGTCTTTTAAATCCTGAACCGCCACAGCATCGTTATCCTTGAATAAAGCTGCTGAATTATCTTGTTGAGCAGCTGCGTTACATTCGACAGCTGTCTCGCTCTCTCTTTCTTCAAAAACATACTTTTTATTCTTTGACTTGATTTCTAAAAGTTCTTCTTCAGCTTTGTCCTCATTATCAATTTTACGCTTCTTTTTCTTCTTACTTTTCTTATCTGCATGACCATCGCCTTCAGCAATGCCTTCAGTGACCTTCACATCATTACTGTTTCCATAACAGTTGAGTTGTGATTGTACTAACTCACTGCTGGCTAGCAAAGGGCTAATATTTTTCCTTGCAGGACCTCCGCTCACTCTTCTCTTTAACGTAAATAAAACAACTAAGCCTTTTTCATAACTGCAGTCAGGGTAATATGCGTGAACAAGATATAGAGAGAATCAAAATTGTCATGCATCTATTTACTGTCGAGGAGTATGAGCCAAACCTGAAATCTTTACTGGATAGCTTCTTTTCTTTTGAACTGCTTCTATTTCTCTCGACATCAAACTGTTTCCTGAACATCCCATTCAATGGTAGAGCCATAAGAGTTTAGTTATTTTGGTGATAAATTAAACCCTCACTTTTCGAGTCATCAATATTCAATACAAAGACAAACCATTTATACCTTGTATAAAATCTTCAGCCAGTGTCACACATACAAATGACTAAAATAATGATTTTGCAAAAAAAGTGGATAAACCAAGAGGGGGTATAAAATAATAGGATCACCATACGGTGTTAAATCGACAATTCTTACTTTGGTTTGAGCTCTATTTCCATGCCATCATATACAGTTTTTAGCTTTAAGACATCACCGGCTTCTTCCTCTGACGAAAACTCAATCAGGGCGGTTCCACAAAAGCAGTTTTTGTCTAAAGCATGCTTAGGTAGTCTTATACTATTAACCTACATGAAGCAAAACATTCATCAGTACATGAACATGTGCAATGAATAGAACGAGCCTTTTCAAAATCCCCCCTCCCCAAATGGATATGCGCTCCACTTGCAACACAAGGACACCAATATACACATCGTAATCGAGGAAAATACCAACCTCATGTAAGATAGGTAACACTTCACCATGTAATCTAGCTTTAACTTTTGAACCAACTTAAAGAATTCTATAGCAAGAAAAAGAATCCATACGAACACATTACTTACTACCTTGCCATACTGCCCAAAGAATGCTTGCAAAACATCGATTTTGGCATCATAAGGCAAAGGTGAAGCAGCCACAGTTCGACCATCCACTTGACGTAGAACTTTTTCTCGATTAGCCAATTTCCGCAACCTACCAATTTTCTTCCCTAAATACAATAACAGCAATACTCTAGGACCGTAAAATAATAGAGTACTAAAAATACTAATGATCACATAGAACTTTCAGGACTGAGCAGCTACAAACTCATGTCTATTGTCAAGAGATTCATAAATGATCACTGCATCCCCCACAGCAATAGTTACAAGCTGCCAAGCTTCTCAAAATAACAATGCCATATTTGCGGCACGTGCCTTTTCAAGCAGACAAACAATTCATACCCGAAAAGTTACACAAAAACTCACCATCCAAAGAGAGCTTCAAAACATCAGATTTCCGCAAAATCTCAGCCACCCCATTAACAATCCTATCCGGAACATCCCTAGCTTTCAAGTTCCCCAATCCAAGGTAACTTCTCATTCGAGAAAAGGAACACACCACATCCAAATTAACCACTGTCTCAGAAGTCAGGAACAACAGCTACCACAGACAAACAAATAACTAGCCATCTACACATACCAATGATAATCTCAAGCTAAAGGATACGCCCATCACTACTCCTTTTCACCAAATTCCTCAGAAAATCATCTCGTGGCAGATTACTGTCGCTGAAGTAAAACTCAACCTGTACCAAAAACAACAACACAACACAGCATAGCACAGCAGGCTTAATTAGAAATACAACTAAAGCTTCTGTCTTTGCAGTCAGAAAATGTTAATTCGAGCTTTCTAGACACGAACCTGTCGCAGTATTTTGTTGGAAGTTTCTTCATCGTATGAAGCTGTCGACATTTTAATCAAAAATTACTTTTTCCACAGAAGGGTTTCTTCTGAGTCAAACTGCCACTGGAAGGGAGCTCTCGTGAAATGGGTGTCGATCAAAACGTCAAGAGATTGAAACTTAAAGCATTCAAAAGAGTAAAATGTTCCAATTTTCACAGCAGTCGACCTATTTCTGAAATTGGGTAAGAAGGGCATTTTCGTAATCGAAAATATGTTTATAAAGAAGGGTTTTTTACTCGTAAACTGTTATAAATATATTATAAAATGGATGACTAATGATGATGTGTGTTGAAATTGATCCACATGGAGGGTTAAAAATAGTGTACTGACTATCTCCCTCCAATCTCATATGTGTTGTCAAACAATCCTGCATTCCACAATTTCGGCGCCTACCAAAATCCTTGAAGAAGAAAAATTGCTTTTTGCTTGTGGAGTCAAAGATGATGTGTTATCCACATCTTCCCACGCCTCTTATCCTCCTGCAAAGGAAGAAATCAAATTGAGTTTGTTCTTATCTTCTTTCTCCTATAAAAGAAGAGAGCAACACAATCTCTCCATACTCTTTTCTCTTCTTATGTTCCAATTCTTACTTTGAGTTTCATCTTCACTACCACATAATTTTATAACACGTTATCAGCACGAGCGCCCTCTACTTCCATACCGTAAGTTTCAATAAGAAAGTAAGTGTTTCCTCACTTGTCTCTCAACTTCCGCTTAGTTCTTCATCTGTTCTACTTTGATATCATAACGGGTTCACTACCTCAAGGGGCGCTCTACTCTCCCTCTTTCACAATTCCAGATTGTGACTTGATATCCGGGCTTTTCTGAATGAAAAAACTGAGAATTCCATTGCTTTTTACTTTGTTTTTCTTTGGAATTCGATCCTATTACGGCGACGGTTATGTATGTTTTACTTTAAATACTTCTTACAACTTGTTTTACTTTCTTAATATATAAACAACATATTATTATGTAGTGCGGATTACCGCCCCATAGTAAAGTGTTGTGACCTACAAAGTAATTATCTTTACTTTAAATACTTCATTTTCTTTGAACTAAATTTCCATAATTTATTTGATGATATTACATTGTTAATTTACTCTTAGCATTTAACCATAACAACGGTAACTAATTAGTGCCCAACGGTAACATAACGACTATATTTTTCTCTCTATAAATTCAATTTCATTCACCATACAAAATCACATTCATTCTCTCTTCTACTACATAATCTTCTCAAGAAAAGAAAAAAAAACCTTGCCATAGAATGTCTCGTCTAATACTAGTTTTTGTTTTCATAATTATTTTTGTAATTACTGTTTATTTATTCACCGGAGATGTTCCGACAGATGAATTGTATCATTGTTTAGAAATGCTTGTAATAATGTATGTCTTCTTCTTCTTTACAATATTTGTAGAATTTTATGTTTTAAATTAATCTAATAAACTTTTTCTATTTTTAGTTACCACCATGTCAAACCTCGCAAAACTTGAGTTCAGTCCCTCGACATCTCAGGAAAAAATTACATGCCTTGGACAATAGACATTGAGACACATTTGGACTCAATGGATCTTCCCGAAACAATCATTGAAGGGAATACCTCATCGAAAGTGGATAAGGCAAAATCTTTGATTTTCCTTCGTCGTCATCTTGACGAGAATCTCAAGAATGAGTATCTCACTGTGAAAGACCCGAGTGATTTATAGAAAAATCTGAAAGACAGATTTGATCACCAAAGGATGTAATGCTTCCCTTTATATCGGGATAAATGGGCCGCTTTACGGTTCCAAGATTTTGTGAAAGTCAGTGAGTATAACTCTGAGATGATAAAAATAGTGAGCCATTTGAACTTTTGTGGAGATAAAACAACTGATGCAAAAATGATGGAAAAGACTTTGTCTACTTTCCATGCATCAAATGTAACCTTGCAGCAGCAGTATCGTGTACGTGATTTTCAAAAATACCATGAGCTGATTGGTACTCTCCTAGTGGCAGAAAGAAACAATGAACTGTTGATAAAGAACAACCAATCTCGCCCAACGGGCCCCAAAACATTTTCTGAGGTATATTTTATCAACTCTAAAGAGAGTAGACCCATGAACTATTTTCAGGGTCGAGGGCAAGGCCGAGGTCGTGGACGTGGACGAGGACGAGGTCGAGGTCGTAGTTTTGGCCAGGGGCGCAGTCAAGGTGGTTATTCCAATAATCCACCTCATAAGATAGCCAATTATCACCAAATGAGACAGCAAAATGACTGGAACCATGAGAACTCCCACAAAAGGGGAGGTGGTCGAAGTTCATCAAAGAGCCCTGAGACTACTTGTTTTAGATGCGGTTGTAAAGGGCATTGGTTTAAAACATGTCGAACCCCTGAACACTTATGCAAACTCTATCAAGAGTCCGTGAAGGAAAAAGGAAAGGAGGTCAACTTTATTGACCAAGCTCCTATGAATGAGTTTACTCGACTTGAAGAATCTGATTTCAACAATGAGCATGTTGATACAGTTGGGGATTTTACAAATGCAAATGAGATCAATTTTACTAACCATGATCCCATAAACGAGTTCACTCATCTTGGGGAACATGATCCTAGTGAGGACTTCCTTGGTGATATAACTGGAAAAATGACTGGTGGGAACTGGAAGAGGAAGTTGTGTAAACCCATGGGAATAAAGCCAAACGGTCCGATGTCTTAATTTGATTTTCTTATGTTATATGTATGTTTTACTTTAAGCATGACTATGTTTTCTCACATGTAATAAAATATGTCTACATTTTTATCTATCTTATCATTTTCTTATTTACTTAAAGCTTTGAAATGGACAAAGCCAAAGTCAACCAAAGGATTAATATTGAAGAAATGTGCATACTTGATAGTGGAACGACGCACACAATCCTGAAGGATAAAAGGTTTTTATTGATGATAAAACCAACACGAACCATTGTGAATACAATATCAGGTCATGTAGATCTGATTGAAGGAATTGACAAGGCAAACTTTGTATTGTCAAGTGGCACAAAGTTTACAATACATAATGCCTTATTTTCGCCAAAATCCAAACGAAACTTATTGAGTTTCAATGATATTTATTCTCATGGATTCGAGACTCAGTCTATGACTGAAGGTAACATGAAGTTCATGTTACTCACTATGTATAGATCTGAAAAGAAATACATAGTTGAAAAACTACCAATGCTTCCCACTGGATTGCATTACACGCATATAAATGAGATTGAGTCAAATGCGGTAGTTATGAAATCTTCAATATTAACCATGTGGCATGACCGATTGGGTCATCCAGGTTCAAGTATGATGCGAAGAATTATCGAAAATACGCATGGACACCCATTGAAGGGTCATAAAATCCCTCAAGGAAATATTTTTCCATGTAAAGCTTGTTCTCTTGGAAAGCTTATCATAAGACCATCACCGGGAAAGGTTGAAACAGAATCACCTATGTTTCTTGAGCGTATTCAAGGTGATATATGTGGGCCTATTCACCCACCATGTGGACCATTTCGATACTTTATGGTATTGATAGATGCATCTAGCAAATGGTCACATGTATGTTTGTTATCAACTCGCAATATGGCATTCGCTAAATTACTTGCCCACATAATAAATTTGCGAGCTCAATTTCCTGATCATACAATCAAGAAAATTAGACTTGATAACGCCGGTGAATTCACATCCCAAACATTTGATGAATATTGTATGTCAGTTGGGATTGTGGTCGAGCATCCTGTTGCTCATGTCCACACACAAAATGGTTTGGCTGAATCATTGATCAAACGCCTCCAACTTATTGCTAGGCCATTGATAATGAGAACAATGCTTCCTACCTCAGTATGGGGTCATGCAATATTACATGCCTCTGAATTAATTCGCATCAGACCAAGTGCATATCATAAAAGTTCACCACTACAACTTGCATTTGGTCAAGAACCAAATATACCTCACTTAAGGATTTTTGGTTGTGCTATTTATGTGCCTATTGCACCTCCTCAAAGAACAAAGATGGGACCACAAAGAAGTCTTGGGATATATGTAGGCTTTGAAAGTCCATCTATTGTTAAATATCTTGAACCTCAAACTGGAAATATTTGCACAGCACGTTTTGCTGATTGCCACTTTGATGAGGAAAATTTCCCACCATTAAGGGGAGAAAGAAAACAGTTTGAGAAAGAAATTACTTGGTCTGTACCAACATTATTGCATCTTGATCCTTACACAAAGGATTGTGAAGGTAGAGTACAAAGGATTTTACATTTGCAAGAAATGGCAAATCAACTTCCCGATGCATTTACAGACACAAAGAGAGTGACTAAATCTCACATACCGGCTGGGAATGCTCCCGTACAAATTGAAATTCCAAAAGGGAAGCCGGAAAATAAAGTCACTCATGAAATCACAACATAGTTAAAGCGTGGAAGGCCACCCGGTTCCAAAAATAAAAATCCTCGAAAAAGAAAAGGGGAAGAAAAGCAAGGCGATCCTATGGTGGAGGAAAGTATTCCTGTAGAAATACAAAATGAAAAGGATCGAGAAATTTCGATTAATTATGCTAATACAGGCATACTATGGAACCGAAAAGAGAACATTGATGATGCGTTCTCTTATAATTTGGCATGTGATATTATGAATGAAAATAATGGTGATCCCGAACCACGGTCTATTACTGAGTGTAAAAATAGACACGATTGGGTTGAGTGGAAAAAGGCAATTGAAACTGAACTAGACTCGCTCAATAAACGCAAAGTCTTTGGGCCTATAGTACTCACACCTAAGGATGTGAAACTTGTTGGATACAAATGGGTTTTCGTACGAAAAAGAAATGAGAAAAATGAAATTGCGAGTTACAAGGCTCGACTTGTTGCACAAGGTTTTTCTCAAAGGCATGGAATCGATTTTGAGCAAACATATTCTCCTGTCATGGATGGAATTACATTTAGATACTTGATAAGTCTAGCAGTTCATGAGAAATTGAATATGCACCTCATGGATGTTGTTACCGCTTACCTATACGGATCGCTTGATACTGAAATTTACATGAAAATCCCTGAAGGTTTTAAAATGCATGAGGCATTCAACCCATAAACCTAGGGAAAGATATTCGATCAAATTAGAAAGATCTTAATATGGGTTAAAGCAATCCGGACGCATGTGGTACAACCGATTAAGCGAATATTTATTTCAAAAGGGTTATGTCAATGATCCCCTTTGCCCTTGCGTTTTCATTAAGAAAACAACATTCGGTTGTGTAATAATTACCGTTTATGTTGATGATTTGAATATCATTGGAACCAGTAAAGAAATTCTGGAAGTAATCTCTTATTTGAAGAAAGAGTTCGAAATGAAAGATCTGGGGAAAACAAAATATTGTCTTGGATTACAGATTGAGCACCTCCAAAATGGGATACTTGTGCATCAATCGAATTATACGAAGAAGATAATAAAACGTTTTAATATGGATAAATCAAATCCATTAAGTACCCCAATGGTCGTAAGATCCCTTGATGTGAACAAGGATCCATTTCGTCCATGTGAGGAATCTGAGCAGATTCTTGATCCAGAAGTACCATATTTCAGTGCAATTGGAGCTCTTATGTACCTTGCTAATTGTACTCGACCTGATATTGCTTTTGCAGTGAATTTATTAGCAAGATTCAGCTCAACTCCAACGAAAAGACTTTGGAATGGAATTAAACATGTATTTCGTTACCTCCAAGGAACGATCGATTTAGGCTTATTTTATCCTAACAATATGAAACCAGTTTTGATTGGTTATGCAGATGCAGGTTACTTGTCAGATCCACACAAAGGTAAGTCACAAACAGGATATGTATTTACTTGTGGAGGAACTGCGATATCTTGGCGCTCCCAGAAACAAACACTTGTTGCAACGTCATCAAATCATGCTGAAGTCATTGCATTACATGAAGCAAGTCGTGAGTGCGTGTGGCTGAGGTCTATGACAGAACACATTAGAACCACTAGCAGTCTTCAACCCATAAACGATCCCATAACACTCTACGAGGATAATGCTGCATTTGTAAAGAGCGACAGAACAAAATATATTCCTCCAAAATTCTTTTCATTTAATCAAGAGTTGGAAAAGAATAATGTCACCAACATCCAATATGTCCGTTCATGCGAGAACTCAGCGGATCTTCTTACAAAGGCCCTTCCTACCTCAGTATTCAGGAAACATGTTCATGACATCGGCATGAAAAGGCTACAAAACTTATGAAGAGATCACTCTTGCCAACATCAGGGGGAGTTTTACGTGGCTGCACTCTTTTTCCCTTATCTTGGTTTTTATCCCACTGGGTTTTTCCAAGTAAGGTTTTTAACGAGACATCGTAGACACATAACAAGTCATCCAAGGGGGAGTGTTATAAATATATTATAAAATGGATGACTAATGATGATGTGTGTTGAAATTGATCCACATGGAAGGTCAAAAATGGTGTGCTGACTACCTCCCTCCAATCCCATATGTGTTGTCAAACAATCCCGCATTCCACAATTTCGGCGCCTACCAAAATCCTTGAAGAAGAAAAATTGCTTTTTGCTTGTGGAGTTGATGGACCATATTTATATGATTCATTAAGACAGTTAAACCCACCAAATTAGACGCTTTGTCTTAACAACTTGTTAGTTTCACTTTTGTTCTACAGTCTATTTCAAGGATTAGAGATGAAACGAGCTAAAAAGGAGTTCTTAAAGCTAAAAATGGATTACAAGTCATTCCAGACTACGACCAGATTCCGGCTTTACAACCTTCATGAACCCAACGTGGAATCACTCAAACATGTCCCAATGACTTGTTCCAAACCTCAACAAAGATCAAGAAGTCAAGTGAATGCAAAGTCAAGCCACCCATGTGCAAGGCATGTGCTCCGATGGCTTTTTGGAGCAAAAGATGTCATTCCACTCACTTCTTCTCCTCCTCCACCTCACCACCGGCGGCTTCCATGGGGAGATGACACATGGGCGGCGGCTTGTGGCTTTGCCACCTCATGGCCGGCGGCTTTTGAATCCCTCCTCCCCCTCTTGACATGTGTTGGCCTCTCCTCCACATCTTCTCCTCCTCCTTGCCTATAAATACTACATCTCCTCCTCCTTGAATCAATGTCCCATTTTGGTGCCAAAGTTACACTTTTTAGTTTCATGTTCTAGTCCTTTGATCACTTGTAACTTTGGTAGAAAATCTCACTACAATCCTTGTAAAACACTTTACTTTGAATCAAAAGCTTCAACTTTGTTCTTGAGTTTTACTTTCGAAAACCTTTACTTTCCTGTCTTTCAAAACCTTTACTTTTCAAGCACTTAGCTATGATGTCCTCTTCCATGGATATTCGTAGCTAAACCCTTCATTCGGTTGAAGGGGTGTGCTTGTATCAAAACATGTTTTAGACCCTTCTCTTAGTGCCACTATTGTGTTTAAACTTGTTCTATGTGCCATATATTAGGTTAGAACACTATTGGTTGAGTGGAGGCTCGAAAGAGCAAAGCTCTTCCATGGGGTTCGTGAACATACGTGGTTAAGTGGAGGCTCGAAAGAGCAAAGCTTTTCTGTAGAGTTCAACCTCTTTAAAACACCACTTGGTTGATCGGAAATGATTGATCAGGTGGATGCACATAAGGCTAAGATACTTCGAAAGGAGGAATTAGCCTAAATAGAACAAGTGTTCTATGTCTTGAAAAGGACTAGACGGTGTGGCAAGTCGAGTGCTAGAAATAGCCTTGATACATTTTAAACACGTAGTATGATCATTAGAGGTCGATGATGAACATATTTATGATACAAGGCCCCTAAAACCGAATCCTTTCCTTTGATCAAAACACCACCTTGCTGCTTACTTTCAGTACCCATATCAACTGCTTACTTTCAGTACCCATATCAACTGCTTTCTTTCAGTCCCATATCAACTGCTTACTTTCCGCAAGTCTTGTCCTTCAAGCATTTACTTTTCGTAAGTCTTGTCCTTCAAGCATTTACTTTTCGTAAGTCTTGTCCTTCAAGCATTTACTTTTCGTAAGTCTTGTCCTTCAAGCACTTACTTTCAGCACTAAAACCACAACCAACCCACTTACTTTTCAGCACTAAAATCACAATCAACCCCAAATCACACTCCCTTTCTGTACAAATCCTCAAAGAACTACTATCCACTAATTCCCTTGGGTTCGACCCCTACTTACCTCTTTACTATCCAATAGTAGAGTTACGAGTAGCGGACTTATAAATTTATCTTGCTTTGCACTCAACGACGTGCTCTGTCAAAATTGGCGCCGTTGCCGGGGAATTAGCAATCGGATTAGTTGTTCTTTTTCTTTCCCTTCGTTTATTTTTCATTGCACTGTCCACTATGTATGCATGGATGATTCGGTATCTCCCCCAGTTTGGAGGTGCAATCGGCGAGGACCCTGTAATACATTGCCAACATTTTCACTCCATCTGCAGCCGCATGAAGCCCAAGGACGAGTCCTTAGAGGGGTTTAAATTAAAATGTTTTGAATTTTCCTTAACTGATTCTGGAATATCTTGGTATTACTCATCATATGCAGATTATGAAGAGTGCTATGGGGATCTACGAGCCAAATTTCTAAAAGAGTTTTCCCTGTCAAATTATCGCACCGATCCCTGTCAAAGAGCCCCGCAATCCTTTCGACTTGAAGTCCGTGAGAAGATCATCACCCTTAAGCAATCCCGGGACGAAACATTGGACGAGTACTTATCATACTTCGATTCCAGTGTGACGAGCTGCCTGCACCATGGATTCACGAACTTTAATCTTCTTCAGAGATTTCTCGATGGGATGATGCCACATGACCGGAATATACTTGATGCTGCGGCAGGAGGTTCGGTGATGAATTTAACCATGTCTAAACTGTGGAACTTGATAAATGATATGGCAGAGAGCTCAAAACGAGGGCCGATGCCCCAAACTGATAATAAGGCGCCAACGATAGAAGCCGATCCAGTGCAGGTCGTGGAAGACATCGCATATGACACCTCCGTCACAATCTTGCCCACAACAATGCCTAAGCCGGAAGGAGACGTCGAATCATGGGTAATAGTAGAGGCGGCTCAAAAAGAAGCTGCATACCGGGTCAATGAAATGCTCGAGACAAAGCCAAAGGTCAGCGAGGAAGAGCCTACATGGGAGATCACTCCCCAGCCATCAGAAGACCTAGAGCCAGAAACCGATCCAGTGTGGGACGAGGAAGAGCCTACATGGGAGATCACTCCCGAGCTGGTAAAGACCTAGAGCCAGAAACCGATCCAGTGTGGGACGAGGAAAAGCCTTCATGGGAACTCACTACCGAGCTGGCAGAAGAGGAAGTCCCTGTCCTCACTGACGAGCTGCCCAAAGCAGTCCCGTTCCTCATTGCCAAACCAGCCGAGACATGCCCGGACCTCACTGTCGAACTGACCGAGAAAATCACGGCAGGCCCGGTCCTCACTGAAGAGCTGCTCGAGAAAGACCCGGTCCTTATGGCCGAGAAGCCCCAACTTAACCCTTCATGTTTTATGCAGATCACGGATACAAGAGATGATGTGATCAATGATGATGTAGTGCAAGGGGAGTTAGAGGAGGAGCATGAACCAAAACAGCCAACAAAGGAGCTCGCTCTCATCACAAGCCAACAAAGCAGCTCAGAAAACTCACTCGTTCCAAGACGACCATTCATCCCTTCCCCAAGGAAGAAGCTCAACATGGGAACAAGCTTGATGTCGCCTATGTTTAAAGGCAAAAGACTGAACTTCCAAAACTGCAAAAGTGTCGACCGTTCATACATGAAGAAGCGACAAAGACATGGCCCAAAAGAATGGAAGCCGGGATGGAGTAGCAAGAGACCACGGCTCAATGGACCAGCAGCTATGGTCAACGAGCCATCACCTTCTCGGAAGCATGTAAAAAAGAACCTGCCGGACCAATGGAGAACTAAACCGAGCACATCATCTCACAAGAACTCGGGGAAAGTCAAGGCAAGAATGAAAGTAGGCACTCCGCAACACTATGACCTGAGCCGCCCATGGGATCCGAACTTATAATCCAGGAATGAGGTACTGTCGAGCCAACGACGTTAAACAAAGGCACTGGTCGGGAGGTAACCCGACATTTATCTTACTTCAGTCATTTTATTTAGTTTTTTCCTTAAGTCATTCTCACCTTTCTTGTAAATATTTGCTTGCAATCGGCTTTTGAACTAAGTCATGCCGAGAGGCACGCCTTTGTTCAAAAGTGTGGGGTGAGAACTGCCTTTGCACATAATTAGTTTAACATGCTTTCCTTTTCCTTTTCCCTTAATATTATCTTTTTGAAAATATGAACTTGAGAATGTGAAAAAGATAGATCTAAATTCATGCATTTACCTTGTGAAATCTCAACTGCATAAAAACTTAGGATGTAACTTCTCATTTGTCCCTTTGTGCTGAAATATACAGGGGATGTGGAGTTGATATAAAATGCCCTAGAGAGGTTTGGCAAGCACTCGAAGGATCGAATTTTACTATATGGTTTACGAAGTCAGTGGAGGCTGCACTTCGGGTTTCATTGAAGATTGAAGTCATCTCCGCCGTGCAGCATTTATGCAAGAGGCGGGACGGGAATCAAACCGTCCTATCTCTAGTCCTAGTAGCCGAGAAAATAGATGAGCGACCCTCATCTTGACCCGCGCGAAACGACGAGGATGAGAAAGAGCGGGGAGGTATTTCCATATGCTCTCGGGCGATGATTGGACCTCCCAAAAGATTGAGAAAATGGACAAGCAAGTCACAAAGAAGCAAAGCTCGAAGAAGCAAATCAAAGGCCGAAGGCCAAATTCTGTGAAGGTTTTAACCGAAACAAAAGTGAAGAAGCTCCAATTCAAAATCAAAGGCCGAAGGCCAAATCACTTCAAAAGCTGTCCCTCATCAAAAGAAAATCAAAGAGCTCAACTCAGTGAAACCCGAACCAAATCATGTGCTAGAGAAAGCTACAAGATAACCATATAGTGCGAGTCGGTCCCAAGAATGCAGTCCAGGAGCTTGAAAAGGGCTATCTCCCGAATCATCCGAATTAATTTGCATCTCAGCTCGAAGGTACAAGTATCAAGTTTCTTCTAAGTATTTACACGGTTTAGATTGGTAACAAATAAGTATTGCATGAATAGGATAAATCTAGTCCCACATTCTCACTTTCCTATTTAAGAGTTTTTACTTGGATTGTGTGTGCCTATCTTTTAAATAGCATTGTTCGGGACGAACAAGTATAAGTGTGGGGTGATCTGATGGACCATATTTATATGATTCATTAAGACAGTTAAACCCACCAAATTAGACGCTTTGTCTTAACAACTTGTTAGTTTCACTTTTGTTCTACAGGCTATTTCAAGGATTAGAGATGAAACGAGCTAAAAAGGAGTCCTTAAAGCTAAAAATGGATTACAAGTCATTCCAGACTACGACCAGATTCCGGCTTTACAACCTTCATGAACCCAACGTGGAATGACTAAAACATGTCCCAATGACTTGTTCCAAACCTCAACAAAGATCAAGAACTCAAGTGAATGCAAAGTCAAGCCACCCATGTGCAAGGCATATGCTCCGATGGCTTTTTGGAGCAAAAGATCTCATTCCACTCACTTCTTCTCCTCCTCCACCTCACCACCGGCGGCTTCCATGGGGAGATGACACATGAGCGGCGGCTTGTGGCTTTGCCACCTCATAGCCGGCGGCTTTTGAAGCCCTCCTCCCCCTCTTGACATGTGTTGGCCTCTCCTCCACATCTTCTCCTCCTCCTTGCCTATAAATACTACATCTCCTCCTCCTTGAATCGATGTCCCATTTTGGTGCCAAAGTTACAAGTTTTAGTTTCATGTTCTAGTCCTTTGATCACTTGTAACTTTGGTAGAAAATCTCACTACAATCCTTGTAAAACACTTTACTTTGAATCAAAAGCTTCAACTTTGTTCTTGAGTTTTACTTTCGAAAACCTTTACTTTCCTGTCTTTCAAAACCTTTACTTTTCAAGCACTTATCTATGATGTCCTCTTCCATGGATATTCGTAGCTAAACCCTTCATTCGGTTGAAGGGGTGTGCTTGTATCAAAACATGTTTTAGACCCTTCTCTTAGTGCCTCTATTGTGTTTAAACTTGTTCTATGTGCCATATATTAGGTTAGAACACTATTGGTTGAGTGGAGGCTCGAAAGAGCAAAGCTCTTCCATGGGGTTCGTGAACATACGTGGTTAAGTGGAGGCTCGAAAGAGCAAAGCTTTTCTGTAGAGTTCAACCTCTTTAAAACACCACTTGGTTGATCGGAAATGATTGATCAGGTGGATGCACATAAGGCTAAGATACTTTGAAAGGAGGAATTAGCCTAAATAGAACAAGTGTTCTATGTCTTGAAAAGGACTAGACGGTGTGGCAAGTCGAGTGCTAGAAATAGCCTTGATACATTTTAAACACGTAGTATGATCATTAGAGGTCGATGATGAACAGATTTATGATACAAGACCCCTAAAACCGAATCCTTTCCTTTGATCAAAACACCACCTTGCTGCTTACTTTCAGTACCCATATCAACTGCTTACTTTCAGTACCCATATCAACTGCTTACTTTCAGTCCCATATCAACTGCTTACTTTCCGCAAGTCTTGTCCTTCAAGCATTTACTTTTCGTAAGTCTTGTCCTTCAAGCATTTACTTTTCGTAAGTCTTGTCCTTCAAGCATTTACTTTTCGTAAGTCTTGTCCTTCAAGCACTTACTTTCAGCACTAAAACCACAACCAACCCACTTACTTTTCAGCACTAAAATCACAATCAACCCCAAATCACACTCCCTTTCTGTACAAATCCTCAAAGAACTACTATCCACTAATTCCCTTGGGTTCGACCCCTACTTACCTCTTTACTATCCAATAGTAGAGTTACGAGTAGCGAACTTATAAATTTATCTTGCTTAGCACTCAACGACGTGCTCTGGCAGGAGTCAAAGATGATGTGTTATCCACATCTTCCCACGCCTCTTATCCTCCTGCAAAGAAGAAATCAAATTGAGTTTGTTCTTATCTTCTTTCTCCTATAAAAGAAGAGAGCAACACAATCTCTCCATACTCTTTTCTCTTCTTATGTTCCAATTCTTACTTTGAGTTTCATCTGCACTACCACATAATTTTATAACATAAACAAAATAAAAGGGAGGATTGCGGTCCTTACTTGCCGTGTCCAAATTGTCCGAAGGATCGAGCGTAAGGGCGGTTCGAAGATACGAAGGGGAAAAAGTTCAACTTAACCTGAATTTAAGTTTGTGCTTCCACTATCAAAAAAAAAAGACAAAAAATTCTGTGCTTCGTGTAAAGTACGTTTTTATAGTCTTAAGATCGGATTACCGCATTTCATTTAAAGTCTGACCTGTATTGGTTTGAACACCCAACACATTCGAAAATGTTAACTGTAGCTGTAGGTGTGGATCGTCATCTTTTTTTTAATAAGTCAGCAGGAGAACAACAGGGCAAAAGATGGCAGCTCCTTCTTCGCATATGAATTTTTTGAAAAGTCGTCAAATTGAAATAACGCAATAAAATGGTCGCTTGGATATCAAATTGGATCGCATAAATTTGCTTTCCAAAATCGATATTTCCATCCTAGTATTATTTGCCTCGGGTTACAGGAAATTCGAAGTGGGGTAATCCAACTGAGTACACTATTATTCAGGCAGTAGAATAACAACATGCTTAGGGTTTGAGGTGTTTTGGAAACGAAGATGGATTTTAGAGATTCTCAAAGTTTCAGAGTGATTTTTTGAGGGTCTCCATGAGGATTACGTCCTCCAATTTATTAAGAACGAAACAAGACAAAGAAAGGATGCGCCTCGAAGCCAATAGCCGTGTCTGTTGTTCAGACTCCGCACGTGCGCTTAATACATTAGCGTCGCACACTGTGTACACATTAGCAGCTAATGTGTATGCTGCACGCGACACACTTAGTGTGTATTGTACACGCGACAAGCCGCTCCCAGTGTTCACATTAGCCATCGCGCGCTGCTTACACATTGCAGCTGACGTGTAGTATTTTGAGCGTCAAAAATAATTTATAATGCCGGTAAGAACCGGATTGTCCAAGGGAGCAAAGTTTAAACTTTTGCACCATGTAAGGTTGTATTTCTACTTATCCAAATCCAAATCGAGTTTTTGGTTTATTTCTAGAATTTAAAATAAATGAAAGTAAGAAAAGGTTTTTGTCGATTTCAAGAGATATTTCGGGGAACTACTGCACTTACCTAACATTTGAATCGAGTTTATCATCTAGCATGCATGGATATGCCTATATTGATTGGAAAATAGCCGCACATTCCAAGTATGAACCTCACCCTTTCGGCGCTATTGGTTTATATTGGAAATGTACCTTAAACTACGTACCTCACCCTTTCGGCGCTATTGGTTCGAATCAAGTAATTCGCTGATGTTTATCAACTATTGTCGCGTAGACATGGGGAGTCCTTGTCGTAGAACGAGCCTTTCCCGTTATAAACTTGGGCTAGTCTCGTACTCACCGAGTTTATAACGTGTATTTTACTTAATAGTCGGATATTAAGTCTCACCCTTTCGACGCTATTGACTTAATATCTCAACGCAATGCACTTAGGCATTTCCTCAAACATCTAATATGCATCGCTTGGATTTAAGTGCTCAGTAAAATACAAATCCAATACAACAATCCAATTCATGCAAATTTCTATATTATTCAACGATTCATAGTTAAATAGATTCGTAAGACACCAAAATAGGGTCACTACTCACTATCCATGGAAGTAAACATACAACTCATCTTTTTGTTCGAAATTGAAATTACAAAATTTATGAAGAACGATCACAAATTTCATGTAGATGATGATGTGGTTCCTATTCGATTTGTAATCCCCTTGATTCCGATCGATTTCCTTCGTTGATATCTTGTGATTTATTTTCTAATTTTGGTCGACAGAAGTTCCTGATCCTTGTTGGCTGCTGTCTCCCTTTGTTTTTGTGTAATTTTTCATTTTTCCAAAAACCTAGTCCAAATTGAGTTTTTGGCCCATTTAGCCAGTGTCACCTGATAAGTGACACAAGTGACACTGTTTGGACCAGAGGCCTGCATTCTTCTCCTTGTGTCGACGGATCTTGACACTCTTAGCGACAGAATATGCTCTAGTTGATAACTACAAAGTTGTAGCCCTTCATCTCATCTTTCCAAAAAGCCATGAATCATTGGATTCAGTCCGTATGAGCTCGGGCATGCACGACAAGTAGGGAGGTCAATGCGCCTATTTTTACACTGTTTTCGCCGAAAACACTACACAATGCTTTGTTTCGCATTGGATTCATTACTTCACCTAAAAGCATCAAAACATAGTGTGAGAGCTCATAAGAATAAAGCAAATGATCGAAAATAAACCAAATGTGGAGCATAAATATAGTCACGATTTATGCATATCAAAACACTCCACACTTAGAGTTTGTTCAATCCGAACACACATGAACTAAATCCTAATCCACTGTCGTAGGGAATAAGAGTGCATTTAGCGTATGCACCAAGCGTTTAAACCTCTAAGCTACCCTAAAGGATGAGTTATAGTCTCGTGAGAGTTTTCAGAAAAGGGAATACTCACAAATCCCATATGCGACCAGCTAATATGCATGAACAAGATAGTTCCTCATTTATCTAGGCAATACGCAACGAATACCCCATACACAACAATTAAAATAGTAATCGAAGACTAACTTATTTTCAAAAGAATTTTTAACCACCAATGACCTTACAAACATGCACATTCAAAGACAATCATTATTAGAGTTATCAAATGACTAACCTAACAATTTATTCAACCTTTTCACAAAATACTCAAAACATGAACCTTCGAAACACAAAAAGCATGTCAATCGCGCGCCTATGCTATCAAGAAGGATAGTCCATGGGCTAACATTACAAAACTCATTTCCAAGTCTTAGGAGCTAAATCCATAATCCATAAGGAAAAAAGAGTTTGACACTTCATTTTCAAAACTATCTCAAACAAAGTCATGCCCACGTACTAGTACAAGGGTCATCCCTCTCAAATCACAATGCATACACACTAAAAGTGATGATGGAAAGTACATTGACAAAGTTAAGTGTGTGCCTCAATTTTTTCAAGGCATTTTTTCCATGATATGCTTCACAAAAATTTTCTTTTGATAGCTTGCCTTATTTTGGCTTGTGCTTGCAATACGTTTTTTTTGCTTTTTTTGTAGCTTGCCTTATTTTGGCTTGTGATAAGTCGTAGTTGTACGACTATTTTCTGTGTTAAAACCCCGTCTCTTAGTGGTTGCCTGTGTATTATTTCACTACCTGTGTGTAGTTTTCGTTCTCAGGTGCATTCGGAGACCATGGAAGGAATATCGGCTAAAGGGAGTCTGTTAGAAGATGTTTTGCGTCGAAGAAATGAAGTCCGAAGTGCTTGAAGTTTGAGTCAGCGCAGAGCGCGTAGGCCTGAAGGATTAAATGCGCGGAGGTCTACTGAGTTTCAATAATTGTTCAGACCTCCCCGAAAGTTAAATGACGAAGACGACCGCGAGTCCAGCTGGCAGTCGAATTTCCTAATTTTGGATTTGCAATCTCGGGAAGGATGAAACAGAAATCGAGGAGACATATTCTCGAGAGGCTGGCTCTCGATTGCAGCAAAGAAAAGGCGAGAGAAAAGAGGAGGATGGGGGTAGAAAAAAGGGAGAAGAACGCTTGGAGAGGCAATTCCAAAAATAAAAAGAAGAAGCTTGAGCGTGGGTTCGTGGCTGGATTCAAGAGTTGGAGTTGAGCTGCAGCTTGGTGGAGAGTTCGTCATCAGTATTTTCGTTTCATCCCATTCAAATACTTGATGATGTATTCCTTTACGATGAGTAGCTAAACTCATATGTGTAGGCTAGAACTCGAAATTGTGATGTTTTTACTTGAGACCTATATTGATTCTGTGTTTTGTGTCATATTACTATGCAATGTTTATGGAATTAATTTGCTAGCATGAGTGAAACCTTAGCGGGGGAGCTTTTGTTTGTTTGTTGATTCCGATTGTCAAGTTTACTAGCAACTTAGCGGGGACAGCGAACTAGGACACGAGTAATATACCACTAGGATTAAACACCATAGGACAACTTGTTTAAATCTTCATGCAACTCTAGCAAGTTAGGGTCTTGGTTATCGCTAGCGCGAGACTAAGTACTAGAACAAGAACAGGGAGTATAACCTTAGCGGGGAAGCTCTAAGTTGTAGAACATTAGAAATCAAAACGGATTTGTCCATGATTTGGTCTTGCATCACAGTCGAAAGTTCTAGCTTGCACATCTCTTTGATATTTCATACTTGAATCTGTGTGACGATTTCTCTCTTGATAAGTGATTATTGTTGCTTGCTTGTGTTTTTTTATTTACTTGTTTGAAATTTCCAACCCCATTGTCACTCTCGTACTTAGTGAACAGATTCTTATATCGATCTCTGTGGATACGACCCGACTTACCACTGGCTAGTCGGAATTATAAAATACTATTTTTGACGGGTGCAACGAAGCCTTTCAAATTTTGGCGCCGTTGCCGGGGATCGGTAACGAAGAATCTCACTAAGTATTTCTTTCTTTTAGTTTTATTTTATTGTCTTTTATTTTGTCACTTGATTATTTTCTGTTTAAGTAACAATGTCACAGAGAAGTGTTGAACGTGATCATGAAGAGCGAAGGAGTGTACTAGGAGATAACATGCAGGAACAGAGGCAAGGACTGCCCGCTGTTAATCAAAGAGTACCACCCCTCAAAAATCAGCAATTTGTGAATGAGTATGCTAGACCTCGTGCAGCTAGACACGAGGATTACGAGGATGAGTTGGATTGAGAATACCTCGGTGGAGGAAACCAATATGGACAGTTAGCTAGGCGTCGGGATTTGGGACGCACTATGAGAGGAGTTTGTGCGCCGTATATTGATGAGGCACCTTGGTGCATTAGGTTGGATGAGGACGCAGAAGATATCGAGATAAAGGGTGGGGTGATACACCACTTGCCCAAGTTTGGAGGAATGCCCGATGAGAACCCCCTAAGGCACTTGAAGGAATTTCATGGAGTTTGCATGTCCATAAAATCGGCATCGGTTCCGGAAAATATTTTTAAATTAAATGCATTCCCTTTTTCTTTAGTAAGTCAATCTAAATCTTGGTTAATGTCTTTGCCTTCAGGTTCGATTATTTCATGGGATCAAATGCAAAGGAAGTTCATGGACAAGTACTACTCCCATTCGAAGGCGGCTCAAACAAGAAAGGAGCTCTCTATGCTTAGACAAGGACGTGGAGAAACGTTGTTCGATTATTTGGAGAGGTTTAGGCAATTGGAAGAGAGTTGTCCGAATCATGGAATCCCACAAAGGATGTTGCTTGAATACTTCATGGATGGGATGATTCTAATGGAAAGAAGAATGCTAGATGCCTCCGCTCAAGGGTCTATCCTTGACATATACCCCGAGGAGATATGGGAGTTGATTGAGAGAGTTGCCGAGAGCTCAAGGTATTTAGAAGAAACACATAAACCTGCACCAGTTGCTAACGTGAATGTACATTCTGAATTGCAGGAACTGAAGAATATGATGGCTCAAATAGTGACGCAACAACCACAAAACAATCAAGAAGTGGAGTGTAAAGTAAACAAGTCCACTTTTAATTCAATGAATAATGATAACGCTGTTTTTCAGGAAAGAACAGAAGACGTGAATATAGTGGGCTACATGAACAAGGGAGATTTGCCACCAAGGAGGTATGATGGATACCAAGGCAAAAAAAAATGGCAACCTAGGCAAAATGATGGTGGTTGGCAAAGGAACAACAATTACGATGTGGGGCAATCGTCGTACCCACAAAAGCAGCCGTACAAACCACCACACATCAAACAAGGAGACGAGGACCCGATCAAGGAATTGAGAGAGGAAATGAGAGGCATGTTCAAGGAACTCACTCAAAAGATGGGCCAACAAGCTGGAGACGTTAACGAGCTAAAGAAGCAAGTGTCTCAAATTGCCAGCGTCGTTTATGAAAAGCGAGAAGACAAAGGGAAGCTGCCGTCACAAACAATTCCCAACCCAAAGTCCAACATTAGCGTTGTAATGCTTAGGAGTGGAAAGCAATTGAAGAATGGAGGAGAAGAGCTGAATGAAGATTCAACCTCAGTGGATCAGGCGGACATCTCACCAATTAAAGCGCGGACGCCTGATGAATTACAAAATAAAGAGACGTCCGCGGAAGATAATCAGAAGACGTACGCGGGTTCCCCAGATTCTGGTAAGGAAACTCCAAATTCTAACACTCCTCTACCATTCCCAATGCAGGTTTCTAAGACCAACAAGAAGTCTATCACAGAAAAGGAGGTTTGGGAGTTGTTTAGCAAGGTGGAAATCAACATTCCACTCATTGAGGCTATTCGGCAAATTCCAAGGTACGCAAAATTTCTTAAAGAATTATGTACTGACCGTAGGCGTACAACTAAGAATGAGCTGGTCATGCTTGGAGAAAGTGTATCAGCAGCGATACGAAGGAAGGTGCCCAAAAGTGTAAGGATCCCGGGACTTTTACTATTCCATGTGTTATTGGTAACGTGAAGATCGAAAATTGCAAGCTTGATCTTGGTGCTTCCATAAATGTTCTTCCTTACTCTTTGTACTTATCTTTGCGTATTGGTCAACTTAAACCCGCGGGTTTGACCATTCAATTGGCTGACCGATCATGCACCCAACCTTTGGGTGTGATCGAGGATGTTTTGGTGCAGGTAGAAAATCTTATTTTTCCTGCAGATTTCTATGTGCTGAAAATGGATGATGAGGGAGCACAAGATCAGCCACCAATTCTATTTGGTAGGCCATTCTTGAAGACGGCTAGAGCTAAGATCGATGTGGATAGTGGCACGCTTTCCATGGAGGTGGAAGGCGAGGTAATATACTTTAATATATATCAAGCTATGCAATATCCACCTGACGATGTAGGAGTACACGCTTTGGATGCGATCGATGAGCTAGTGGAGTCTTCCGATATTCCCTATGGGAATGATGTGCTTGAAATAATTTTGAGGAAGGCTATTGAGTCACGTGGCGCATCAATAGGGATGCTTCATGATACTAGTGACATGCTACATGAGCTTAGAGTTTCGGCACCATCAACCCCAAGGTATGAGGCTAATCAAGTTGCTTTAACTAATAAATCTACACTTGTACCATCTGTTGTTCAGGCACCTGAGTTGCAGCTTAAGCCCTTACCCGAGCATTTAAAGTATATCTTTTTGGGAGATGGTGAGACGTTGCCGGTCATAATCAAGAAAGGCTTGGAACCTAATCAGGAGGAGAGATTGGCAGCGGTACTGAAGAAACATAAGACCGCGATTGGATGGACACTTGCGGACATCAAAGGAGTGAGCCCTACCGTGTGCATGCACCGGATTTTACTCGAGGATGGAGCCAAACCTGTGAGGCAGCCGCATCATAGATTGAACCCACTGATGATGGAGGTGGTTCAAAAAGAGGTACAAAAGCTCTTAGATGCTGACGTGATTTATCCCATTTCAGATAGTCAATGGGTAAGCCCCGTACATGTAGTACCGAAGAAGACAGGAATTACAGTGTAGCTTAATGCTCAAGGTGAGTTGGTGACAAAGAGAATCTAGAACGGATGGCGCGTGTGCATCGACTACAGAATGCTAAATGCAGTGACACGCAAGGATCACTTTCCTTTGCCGTTCATTGACCAGATGTTGGATAGGCTCGCAGGTAAGCCGTACTTTAGCTTTTTAGATGGATTTTCTGGGTATAATTGATGGACCCAAATTATACGAATCATAAACACCGTAAAACCCACCAAATTAGACTGTTGGTCTATTTAACTTTTGCTTGTTAGTCCCGATATATTTCTACAGGGTATTATGGCGCTTAGAGAGAAAACACGCTAAGGAGAGGATTTTACGCTGAAAAGATGTTAAGAGTTATTCCAAGGTCAAGATCAGACGCTGACTGAAGAAATCTCAAGGATCCTGACATGGAATCACTCCAAACAAATCAAACCGAAGAGGAATTTGCATTGAAGACTCAACCGACCGGGTGGGAAAATGCCGCAGAAACCACCCGACCGGTTGAAGCAGTTCCAGGCCCTCCGCCGAGCTGACCAAACACTCAATTCAAGTTGCCCGAGCAAACCATCTCATCTGACAATTCCGCCTCGACCAAAATATTCCAAATGGAAAATAAAGTGGACAACATCGGAAAACCAAGGAGAATGCTCGAGCAGATTGGCAGTTAGCTCAATTCCAAGGCAAAGGCCCGGCGCGCTTAGGCACCCAAACCAAGTCGCTCGACCCGACCGATGCATTTGGAAAATCTGGCTCGACCAAGATGTTTGGAATGCCCAACAAGTCGGACAATCTCGCTTCCCAGACAAAAGGCTCGAGCAGATTGGCAGATTGGCCCAATTCCATAGTAAAGGCCCCGCGCGCATAGGCACCAAAACCAAGTTGCTCAACCAAAACATGGAATTTGGAAAAACTGGCTCGACCATTAGTCTTAGAATCACTTGGCCATTCCGAATCAACTATCAAATGCAAGCATGGACCAAGGTGACCGGCCACCATGCTTGGAGGTGGCCAAGGGAGGAGCTCCTCCCTCCATGGCAACCGGCAACCGGCGGCTCCTCCTCCCTTGAGCGGCGGCTTTGCTCCTCCCCCATGTGGCGGCTCCTCTTTGCTCCTCCTCCTCCTCCTCCATTGGATCAAAGACACTTGCCCCTCATCTCCACCACCCATTTCTCCTCCCTTAGCCTATAAATACCATGCATCCCCTCCTCATTTGTATCATCTCACCATCATCCACATCTCATACAAAAATCACTTATCTCTCTAAGTTTGTAAGTTTGGCTTTGGAAATAAAAGATTGCTCCCTTGGCGCTTCAACGGTTGTAAGTATTTCAATATTTATTTTCCGTCTTTAATTTCCAATTCCTTAGTTATAATGCTTAGCGCGATAAATAGTAGCTAAACTAGTCGTTCGGTAAAAGGGGTGGACTTGTATTATAAAATGTTTTAGACTATTAACTTAGTGTCTCGTCTTTGTATTCAAAACTTATTGTATGTGCCATATATAAGATTAGAATTTCCAAGGTTGAGTGGACGCTTTGACGGGCAAAGCTCTTCCTTGGGATTCGTGAACATACTCGGATAAGTGGATGCTTTGACGGGCAAAGCTTATCTGAGGAGTTCGATCTATCTAAAAAACCATTTGGAAACTGGACCAAAGGGACCAAATGGATGCACATAAAGCTAAGATACTTCGGAAGGAGGAATTAGTTGAAGTAGAATAAGTGCTCTACGACCTTAAAAAGGCTAGACGATGTTGCAAGTCTTGAGCTAGGAATAGCCTCGATTCATGTTTGAATACTTAGAAGGTTCACTAAGAGTCAATGATAAACAGGATATAATACAAGGCCCCTGAAACCGAACGCTTTCTTTTAATTGTAATAGTTATCAGTTACTTTCCAGTACTAAAACCAACCAACCAACCAATCAATCACTTAGCTGGTAGCTTTAAAACCAACCAACCAACCAACCAAAAACACGCTCCCCCGCTGTATGACCATTTAAAGAACAACTTATCCCCCTAATTCCTTTGGGTTCGACCCCTACTTACCACTTACTACCCAGTAGTGTAGTCGCGAGTAGCGGACATTATAAATTTATTTGCACGTTTTGCTTAGACGACGAGCATCTCTGTCAAATTGGCGCCGCTGCCGAGGAATTAGCCATCGGATTAGTTGTTCTTTCCCCCTATGTCCTCATGACGCAACCCCCTTTGTATGCATGGGCAACACGACATCTGCCACTGTTCGGAGGAACGGAGAGAGAAGACCCAGTACAACACTGCCGAAACTTCCACCACGTCTGCTACCACATTAAACCTGCTAATGAAATGTTAGAGGAATTTAAGCTTAAATGCTTCAAATTCTCTCTAACTGATTTCGCAACGATCTGGTACTACACATCCACCGCTTGCAGTGCAGAACGTTACGTAGATCTCTGCGTTCCATTCCTGAAGGAATTCTCCCCACCATCCTTACGCCAAGAAACCCGTGAGAGAATCATGTGCCTTCAACAATCCCGGGATGAGACCTTGGACGAATATTACACGAACTATGATGCCATTGTCTCAAGCTGCCCGCACCATGGATTCACGAAGAAAGTTCTTCTCCAAAAAATTCTTCGTGGGATGAGGTCCGAAGAGCTGGGAAGAGTTAACGAAGCAATGAGAAGATCAGCCAGAAACTTCACCATTGCAGACATGTGGTACCTCATAATTGGCCTAGCCGCTGCCACAAGACGAGCACCCCAAATTGACAAGGAAATGCAGATAAATGAAGCTGACCCTGAGGCAGACAAAGAAGAAACTACCGAGCCGTCAGAAGAGACTCCTGAACCGTCAGAAGAATCAGATATGGAAAGCACCAGAAGCAACGAGGTTGGAGTCCAGAACACCACTGACGAACTGCCCAATTCATACCCGACTCTCATTACCCGGGCAGCCGAGACTATCTACGACCAGTTCCTCACTGACAATCATAACGAGGCAGAACCAAGCCTTAAGATGCAAGCTTCCCGACTTTTCCCTTCGATCAATAGACAAATCGCCGAAAACTATGTGATCCATGAAGAGGCTGAAAAGAGGATGGGAAAAGGGCCTCTGCAGAATGACTCCTCGATGGAGCAGTGTTACACCGTAGCTGGACTAGACAGTCCCAAATACAAAAACTTCAAAGGGCTAATAGTAAAAGGTCCCTCACATCCTCCGGGGTATTGGAAAGAAAAGATCCCAAAACGAAGGAGTCCTGACCCAAGCACATCATCTCGCAAGAAATCAGGAAAAGGCAAGGCAAGAAGCAACACAGGAACGGTGGCGAAGTACGACCTGAGCCACCCATGGGACCCAAACCAGTAATCCACAACGAGGTATCGTCGAGCCAACGACGTTAAACAAAGGCACTGGTCGGGAGGTAACCCGACACTATCTTACTTTCTGTCATTTAAATTCTGTCATTTAATTTTTTGTCTTAGTCATTCTCACATATATATATTAGCTTGCATGACTTTTGAACTAAGGCACGCCTTCGTTCAAAAGTGTGGGGTGAGAACCACCGTTGTATATAAATAACATGCTTGCTGTTTTCTTTTTTAGTAATAGTATCTTTTGAGAATATGAACTTAAGAATGTGAAAAAGATAGACCGAAATTCATGCATTTACCTTGTGAAAATTCAACTGTCTAAAAACTTAGGACGTAACTTTTCATTTGTCCTTTGTGCTGAGATAAACTAGGGATGTGGAGTTGACATAAATCGCCCTAGAAAGGCTTGGGAAGCAATCAAAGGATCGGATCAAACTATATGGTTTTCAAAGTCAGTGGAGGCTGCACTTCGGGTTTCAATGAAGATTGAAGTCATCTCCGCCATGCAGTGTTTATGCAAAAAGAAAAGAAAAGGCGAGGACGGGAATCAGACCGTCCTCTCTCTAGTTAAAGTAGCCGAGAAAATAGATGAGCGACCCTCATCTTGACCCGCGCGAAACAACAACGATGAGAGGAGCGGGGAGGTATTTCCATAGGCTTGCGGGCGATGATTGGACCTCCCAAAAAGGCTTGAGAAAATGGACTAGCAAAGCCACAAAAAGGCGAAAAGCTCGAAGAAGCAATTCAAGAGGCCAAAGGCCCAACATTGTGAAGGTTTTAACCGAACAAAAAAGTGAAGTACTCAAAAAAGTCAAATCAAAGGCCAAAGGCCGATTCACTACAAAAGCAGTCCCTCGCCAAAAGAAAAATCAAAGTACTCGAACCAGTGAAACCCGAACCAAATCACGTGCTAGAGAAAGCTACAAGAAAACCATATAGTGCGAGACGGTCCCGAAATTGCAGTCCAGGAACCTAAAAAGGGCTATCTCCCGAGACATCCGGAACAATTTGCATCTCGGCACGGAGGTACAAGTATTAAGTTTCTTCTATTTATTTACACAGTTCAATTTGGTAATAAGTAAGTAATGCATGAATTAGGATAAATCGAGTCCCACAGTCTAATTTTCATATAATCCAAAACCAAACTTAGAGTGCCGCCCTTTAATAGCATTGTTCGGGACGAACAACTAAAAGTGTGGGGTGATATGATGGACCCAAATTATACGAATCATAAACACCGTAAAACCCACCAAATTAGACTGTTGGTCTATTTAACTTTTGCTTGTTAGTCCCGATATATTTCTACAGGGTATTTTGGCGCTTAGAGAGAAAACACGCTAAGGAGAGGATTTTACGCTGAAAAGATGTTAAGAGTTATTCTAAAGTCAAGAATCAGACGCTGACTGAAGAAATCTCAAGGATCCTGACATGGAATCACTCCAAACAAATCAAACCGAAGAGGAATTTGCATTGAAGACTCAAACGACCGGGTGGGAAAATGCCGCAGAAACCACCCGACCGGTTGAAGCAGTTCCAGGCCCTCCGCCGAGCTGACCAAACACTCAATTCAAGTTGCCCGAGCAAACCATCTCATCTGACAATTCCGCCTCGACCAAAATATTCCAAATGGAAAATAAAGTGGACAATGTCGGAAAACCAAGGCGAATGCTCGAGCAGATTGGCAGTTAGCTCAATTCCAAGGCAAAGGCCCGGCGCGCTTAGGCACCCAAACCAAGTCGCTCGACCCGACCGATGCATCTGGAAAATCTGGCTCGCCCAAGATGTTTGTAATACCCAACAAGTCGGACAATCTCGCTTCCCAGACAAAACGCTCGAGCAGATTGGCAGATTGGCCCAATTCCATAGTAAAGGCCCCGCGCGCATAGGCACCAAAACCAAGTTGCTCGACCAAAACATGGAATTTGGAAAAACTGGCTCGACCATTAGTCTTAGAATCACTTGGCCATTCCAAAAAACTATCAAATGCAAGCATGGACCAAGGTGACCGGCCACCATGCTTGGAGGTGGCCAAGGGAGGAGCTCCTCCCTCCATGGCAACTATCTTCATGTGGAGTGCTCCTATGAGCCCGTCAATATGTTTCTTTTCTGGAGTTATTCCACATGAGGTACAAAGACAATATAATATGTTTGGATGATTTCATTTATTTGTGCTTGATTGTGTGTGGTGTTATTTGTACCATTTGGGCAAAGTTTGCACACCATACCAAAACCTTGTGTACCCATGAGACGGTCAGACTGAGCTATCACTATGGAATGTTTGACTTTGGCTGGGAAACAATCTGTGTGACAATTGTGAAGATAGTGAGTTCTATGTCCTCTGGTAAAGTTGGCTCAGCTTTGGGAAGAGGTACTGATTGAATAAAAAGGTGAACAGTCTCTGCTGTAGGCAGTTGTCCAGTCGGTTACTTTTATGAGAAGACTCGCATACCTACTGATGACACGTGTCGCTTCTCTCTCTCAGTTGGCGCATGCCTTTTCGACCGAATTAAAATTGGCAAGTTATTAATGCGGAGATGTTTTTGGAAGGAAGGAAAAGGTGGCAATTGCTAAAAAGTAGAGGGCGGTTTATTTATTTCTCAAAGGTAGGGAGGCGACGCTTCGAGAATCAGCAGTGCCCATTGTGTTCTAGGGCTTGGAGGGGTATAAGAAGAGAGAGGACCGAGTGTTGTGCCCAAATCAACCAAAGGCAATCAGTTTCTCTCTCACCCAAAATCAAAGTTCCGAAAGTTTCGATGGCTTCCTCAAACCCTAAATCCAGTCTTTCACCTACCGCCGCCGCCGAGATGGCTGCACAGTTGATTGCAAAGGGAGTTGACCCTCTCAGTTTGGAGACTATTCTGCAGTCTGTCACCCCATCTGGTTCTACTCCAACCGACTCTGCAGTGGGCAGAAGAGTGGTCCAACTCGAAGAGCGCCTCGAAGAACTTCGGGAGGACTGTCACTCTCAGCCTCGCATCCGCAAGGGATCCTCGATAGCGGAGCAGTCCGTTGGGAAGCGCGCGAAGAAATCCTCTTCCTCTGCTCCTCCCTTGGACCGGAAAAGTCTCAGGCCCACTAGGCCATTTGCTCCGATGATTGAAGAGGATGGTGAGTCGGAAGAGAGTGCTGAGGACTCAGAGGAAGTTGGTAGGGGGTTCGCGCAAGAGTTAGTGCTAGATCGTGAATGGCTCGGCGAATATAAGTTGGGAGAAGTTGTGGAATTACTGGAGGCCCAGGGGTGGGGCGCACTGTTCAGAAAGCCAGTCCTCGTGGATAAGAGGCTGGTAAAAGAATTTTACTCAAAGTTGAAAGTGGTAGAAAAGGAGAAGGGAAAGGGCAATCTGGAGTTGTCGGTTGTCGTTGGTGGTGAGATGTTCACAGTGAGTTTGCGGGAGTTGGCCACCATTCTGCAGGTGCCAAAAGGCGGGTACGCTACATACTCAAAGGGTACATGGCCAAGTTCCGTGGCGAAGTCGGAAGTATTCGAGCGACTTGGGTTGGATCCCGCTGAAAAAGGACAGAGGGAAATCCACAACATGGATGTGCTTCCGAGGATTCTCCACAGAATCCTCGTGTCCAACATCTCTCCGAGACGTCACAAGCACAATCTGGTGACCTTTCAAGATATGCTGCTGGTAGATCAGATTCTGCAGAAGAAGCAAGTTAACTTGGCATTTCAAGTAATGCGTCACATGGAGAACAACAAGGCAAATCCCTCAAATGGACTCCCCTATCCCGGGTTTGTGAAGAAATCCTGCAGTACTGGGAGATTTATCACCCTGAATCTGAGAAGGTGCTATCGTCTGCTCTGGGTGATGAGCAGATTATCAAGTTGGGTCTGGAGTACTCGGCAGGAGTTGGATGGATAGTCCCGGTTGTTGAAGAAGAGGCTGATGATGAGGATGTTATTGAGGTGACTCCCATTAATGTTGCTGCTCCTGTATGTGATGAAGCGGTCCTCCCCTCTGAGAGTTCGGGTGAGATGTTGGTGCTTGATGGACCATAATTGTATGAATCATAAACACAGTTAAACCCACCAAATTAGACTGTTTGTCTATTTAACTTTTGCTTGTTAGTTCCGATATTTATCTACAGGGTATTTTGGAGTCTAGAGAGAATACAGGCTAAGGAGGAGTTTTAAAGCTGAAAATGAATTACGAGTCAGGACACGACCAGATTCCGACTGTACAACTTTCTTGGAACCTACTTGGAATCATTCAAATATGCTAGAACAGTCGGCGTTTGGACAAGAACGCAATGCAAAGGCACCAAGCCCGGTAAAAACCAAACAAGGGCAATTTCAGCCGATTTGGGATTTCGACCATGTTCCAAGTAGAATTTGGCTTAGGTTCCTTCTTGAGATCATCTTAGAATCACATTTTCATTCAGAATACACTCTCCAAAAGCCGAGAAGCTCCAGTCAAATTCCGGTCAAACCGATGGCTTTTGAGAAACAAATATCTTCCGATGGCTTTTGGAGTAGTGACTCACCCCGATGACTTTTGCTCTCCTTATGCCATGTGTTGAGATCTCAAGCCACAAGCCTCTCCTCCCTTGACAAGTGTATGGCTCTCCTTGCCTCCCTTAGCCTATAAATAGACATCTTCTCTTCACTTGTAAATCATCCACAAATCCATCCACAATTCCAACATCCCACAATCCACAAGTTACTTATCTCTCTAGATTTTGGCACTTTTGTAAGCTTTGTTTGAAATCTATAATACTCCTGTTGGTTCTTGAGTATTCTAGTAGTCTTTGAGAATACTCATGTTGGTTCTTGAGTATTCTCCTTTACTTACTGTCTTTCAAAAACCCTCGAGTACTTAGCTATGGTATCCACCTCTATGGATATTCGTAGCTAAACTCTTCATTCGGTTGAAGGGGTGTACTTGTATCATAAAATGTTTTAGGCTATACTCTTAGTGCCTCTTCTTTGTGTTCAAAACTTGTTCTATGTGCCATATATTAGGTCAGAACTTCCAAGGTTGAGTGGATGCTTGAAATGGCAAAACTCTTCTGTGGGGGTTCGTGAACATACTCGGGTAAGTGGATGCTTGAAATGGCAAAGCTTATCTGAGGAGTTCGACCTCTCTAAAACACCATTTGGTTTGATCGGAAATGATTGATCAAATGGATGCACATAGGCTAGTATACCTTGAAATGGGGTGCTAGTCTAAATAGAACAAGTGCTCTACGACCTTGAAATGGGCTAGAAAGTGTGGCAAATCGAGCGCTTGAAATGGCCTTGATACACGTTTGAATACTTAGCAGGATCACTAAAGGTCAATGATAAACATGCTATGATACAAGGCCCCCGAAACCGAATGCTTTCCTTAGATTAAAACACTACCTGCACTTACTTCCTTAGTATAAACTGCCCTTTCAACTGCTGACGTTCCGCAAGACTTGCCGATCACGCAACAACCGCTGTAAGTCTTCTTTTTACTTTCAGTATTTACTTTTATGTCATTTACTTTTCCGCACTAAAAACCAAAACCAACCAACCAATCACTTAGCTGTTAGTAGTAAAACCTCAATCAACAAAAAACACGCTCCCCCGCTGTACGATCCCTCAAAGAACAACTTATCCCCCTAATTCCCTTGGGTTCGACCCCTACTTACCACTTGCTATCCAGTAGTGAAGTCGCGAGTAGCGACTTATAAATTTATTTGTACATTTGCTCTGACGACAAGCATCTGTCAAATTGGCGCCGTTGCCGGGGAGTTAGCCGTCGGATTAGTTGTTCTTTCCTTTCCCTTCTTGTTTCTTCATCACGCTACACACTATGTATGCATGGACAACACGATATCTTCCTCTGTTCGGAGGTACGGAAGGAGAACGCGGCAGAACCATGGGAACTGGACCCAAGCCCATCATCCCCCAAAAAACACAGGAAGAGTCAAAGCAAGAATCAAGGTTGGCGCAATAAAGAAGTACGACCTGAGCCACCCATGGGATCCAAACCAGTGATCCAGGAATGAGGTACTGTCGACCCAACGACGTTAAACAAAGGCACTGGTCGGGAGGTAACCCGACACCTATCTTACTTTCAGTACTTTTATTTTCTGTCATTTAGTTTTTTCTCCAATAAGTCGCTCTCACCCACTTGGTGCATAGAATGAAATGACTATTCAGGAATCGGTTATGGGTGCAACATCAAGCCAGTCAGGCCTATGCCAAGAGTTCAAAGTCCCTGCCGAACTCCCTCGATTATCCAGCCTCGAGCCATGTCGTTCACTCGACACCTTAAAGGGAGTTGTTCTTCCCTTTTCCTTAATATCATTTCCTTCTCGTATAATACCTGCTTGCATGGCTTTTGAACTAAGTCATTTCGTAAAGAATGCCTTCGTTCAAAAGTGTGGGGTGAGAACCACCTGTGTACATTAGTTAAATAACATGTTTTTCTTTTTTAATATTATCTTTTTGAAAATATGAACTTGAGAATGTGAAAAAGATAGATCATAATTCATGCATTTACCTTGTGAAAATTCAACTGTTTAAAAACATAGAATGTAACTTCTCATTTGTCCCTTTGTGCTGAGATAAACTAGGGATGTGGAGTTGATAGAAACTGCCCTAGAGGGGCTTGGCAAGCACTCAAAGGACTGAATTTCGCTATATGGTTTTCGAAGTCAGTGGAGGCTGCACTTCGGGTTTCAGAGAAGATTGAAGTCATCTCCGCCATGCAGCGTTTATGCAAAAAAAAAAGGCGGGACGGGAATCAAACCGTCCTATCTCTAGTCCTAATAGCCGGGAAAATAAATGAGCGACCCTCATTTTGACTCGCGCAAAACGGCAAGGATGAGAGAGAGCGGGGAGGTATTTCCATATGCTTGCGGGCGATGATTGGACCTCCCAAAAAGGCTTGAGAAAATGGACTAGCAAGCCACAAAAAGGCAAAAGCTCAAAGAAGCAAAAGCTCAAAGAGCTAATCAAAGACCAAAGGCCAAAGTTGTGAAGGTTTTAACCGAACAAAAGTGAAGTACTCAAAGAGTCAAATCAAAGGCCAAAGGCCGATTCACTACAAAAAAAAAGCTGTCCCTCGCCAAAAAGAAATAAAAAAGGCTCAACTCAGTGAAACCCGAACCGAATCACGTGCTAGAGAAAGCTACAAGGAAACCATATAGTGCAGGACGGTCCCGAGAATGCAGTCCAGGAGCCTGAAAAGGGCTATCTCCCGAAACATCCGAATTAATTTGCATCTCGGCACGAAGGTACAAGTATCAAGTTTCTTCTAAGTATTTACGCTGTTTAATTTGGTAATAAGTAAGTAATGCATGAATTAGGATAAATCTAGTCCCACAGTCTCACTTTCATATTTTAAAAGTTTACTTAGATAGTGTGTGCCGCCCTTTAATAGCATTGTTCGGGACGAACAACTAAAAGTGTGGGGTGATCTGATGGACCATAATTGTATGAATCATAAACACAGTTAAACCCACCAAATTAGACTGTTTGTCTATTTAACTTTTGCTTGTACGTTTCGATATTTATCTACAGGGTATTTTGGAGTCTAGAGAGAATACAGGCTAAGGAGGAGTTTTAAAGCTGAAAATGAATTACGAGTCAGGACACGACCAGATTCCGACTGTACAACTTTCTTGGAACCGACTTGGAATCATTCAAATATGCTAGAACAGTCGGCGTTTGGACAAGAACGCAATGCAAAGGCACCAAGCCCGGTAAAAACCAAACAAGGGCAATTTTAGCCGATTTGGGATTTCGACCATGTTCCAAGCAGAATTTGGCTTAGGTTCATTCTTGAGATCATCTTAGAATAACATTTTCATTCAGAATACACTCTCCAAAATCCGAGAAGCTCCGGTCAAATTCCGGTCAAACCGATGGCTTTTGAGAAACAAATATCTTCCGATGGCTTTTGGAGTGATGACTCACCCCGATGGCTTTTGCTCTCCTTATGCCATGTGTTGAGATCTCAAGCCACAAGCCTCTCCTCCCTTGACAAGTGTATGGCTCTCCTTGCCTCCCTTAGCCTATAAATAGACATCTTCTCTTCACTTGTAAATCATCCACAAATCCATCCACAATTCCAACATCCCACAATCCACAAGTTACTTATCTCTCTAGATTTTTGCACTTTTGTAAGCTTTGTTTGAAATCTATAATACTCATGTTGGTTCTTGAGTATTCTAGTAGTCTTTGAGAATACTCCTGTTGGTTCTTGAGTATTCTCCTTTACTTACTGTCTTTCAAAAACCCTCGAGTACTTAGCTATGGTATCCACCTCTATGGATATTCGTAGCTAAACTCTTCATTCGGTTGAAGGGGTGTACTTGTATCATAAAATGTTTTAGGCTATACTCTTAGTGCCTCTTCTTTGTGTTCAAAACTTGTTCTATGTGCCATATATTAGGTCAGAACTTCCAAGGTTGAGTGGATGCTTGAAATGGCAAAACTCTTCCGTGGGGGTTCGTGAACATACTCGGGTAAGTGGATGCTTGAAATGGCAAAGCTTATCTGAGGAGTTCGACCTCTCTAAAACACCATTTGGTTTGATCGGAAATGATTGATCAAATGGATGCACATAGGCTAGTATACCTTGAAATGGGGTGCTAGTCTAAATAGAACAAGTGCTCTACGACCTTGAAATGGGCTAGAAAGTGTGGCAAATCGAGCGCTTGAAATGGCCTTGATACACGTTTGAATACTTAGCAGGATCACTAAAGGTCAACTATAAACATGCTATGATACAAGGCCCCCGAAACCGAATGCTTTCCTTAGATTAAAACACTACCTGCACTTACTTCCTTAGTATAAACTGCCCTTTCAACTGCTGACGTTCCGCAAGACTTGCCGATCACGCAACAACCGCTGTAAGTCTTCTTTTTACTTTCAGTATTTACTTTTATGTCATTTACTTTTCCGCACTAAAAACCAAAACCAACCAACCAATCACTTAGTTGTTAGTAGTAAAACCTCAATCAACCAAAAAACACGCTCCCGCGCTGTACGATCCCTCAAAGAACAACTTATCCCCCTAATTCCCTTGGGTTCGACCCCTACTTACCACTTGCTACCCAGTAGTGAAGTCGCGAGTAGAGGACTTATAAATTTATTTGTACATTTGCTCTGACGACAAGCATCTGTCAGTGCTGCTGAAAGAGGTTACAGCTGAGTTAATGGTGATTAAAGCTGAGATGAAGGAGGTGAAGAGTGAGTTGCTGGAAGTGAGGACCGAGTTGAAGGTCGTGAAGGAGAAGATGGTTGCCCTGGAGGTGGCAATAACAGTTGACTCGGGTGCAATGTCGGTGGCAGTCGAAGGGTTCCCATGGCAGATGAAGTCCCTTGCCGCAGAGATTGTGGAACAGATGAAGGCTTCGTTCCAGATTGAAGCTTAGTCTGAACTGTCTCATGAAACCCCCCTCCTTGCCAACCCTCCCACATCTACCCCTTTTTTTTGCTGTTTTGTTTTGAATTTCATGTTTAAGATCTCTGTGCATTTTGAATTCTCTGCTGCATATGTGGTGTCCACGTGACACACGTTTGATTTGCTGGCAATGAATGAAATGTTTTTCTTTCCATTACTCTGTGTTCTTATTTGCATATCTTTTTGATGATGCCAAAAGGGGGAAGAAATATATGTGCATACACTAAGGGGGATGACAGAGCACGTCGTTGAGTGCTAAGCAAGATAAATTTATAAGTCCACTACTCGCGACTTCACTATTGGGTAGTAAAGCGGTAAGTAGGGGTCGAACCCAAGGGAGTCAGTGTGGATTAGTTGGTTTTTTTTTGATTTTGTTGGTTTTTTTTACAGAAAGTAAAGTGCTGAAATTAAGTGCTTGAAGGACAAGACTTACGAAAAGTAAATGCTTGAAGGACAAGACTTGCGGAAAGTAAATGCTTAAAGGACAAGACTTGCGGAAAGTAAGCAGTTGATATGGACTGAAAGTAAAGTAACAGGTGATATTGCAATTAAAGGAAAGATTCGGTATCAGGGGCCTTGTATCATAGTCCGTTTATCATTGACATCTAATGATCATACTAAGTGTTTAAAAGTGTATCAAGGCCATTTCAAGCACTCGATTTGCCACACCGTCTAGCCCATTTCAAGGCATAGAGCACTTGTTCTATTTAGACTAATACCCCATTTCAAGGTATATTAGCCTATGTGCATCCATTTGATCAATCATTTCCGATCAACCAAATGGTGTTTTAAAGAGGTCGAACTCCTCAGATAAGCTTTGCCATTTCAAGCATCCACTTACCCGAGTATGTTCACGAACCCCACGGAAGAGTTTTGCCATTTCAAGCATCCACTCAACCTTGGAAGTTCTGACCTAATATGTGGCACATAGAACAAGTTTTGAACACAAAGAGGCATTTAAGAGAAGGGTCTAAAACATTGTATGATACTAGTACACCCCTTCAACCGGATGAAGGGTTTAGCTACGAGTATCCATGGAAGTGGATATCATAGCTAAGTGCACTAAAAGTAAAGGGTTTTGGAAATCAAAGACAAGGAAAGTAAAGTGAGCAAGAACAAGTAGAGAGCAATTGTGAGGAAATATGTTTGTGTATTGAAGTGTGAAGAAGAGAGATAAGCTCTCAACTTCCTAATATGTAGCATGGGACATTTGATTTCTAAGGCAAAGGCCTCTATTTATAAGCAAAGGGAGAAGAGGAGAGCCATCCACTTGTACAATCCTCATCCAAAGCAGCCGGCCAGCTGTCCTCCCTTCAAAAGCCGCCGGCCAGCTTGTCTTCTTCTCCAAAAGCCGCCGGTCATAGGTGGCATTCCCCCCCTTGGTTGAATTCTTCTCCAAAAGTCAACCTAAGTCAAAAGGTCTTTTGATTGCGGATTTGGAATGCTGAGGCAATTCTAAGACTAATGGTCGAAGTCGTTTTGCCGGAATCTTCCCGGAACCTGGTCGGAATCCCAAAACGGCCGGAATTGCCCTAGTTTGGCCTTGATCGGGCTTGAGCAGGTTCCACTCGGGCGTTTTGTCTGGGAAGTGAAATCACCCGAGTCATTTGGCATTTAGAACAACTTGGTCGAGCTAGATTTGCCAGATTCTATGGTTTGGTCGAGCGACTTGGTTTAGGTGCCTATGCGCGCGGGGCCTTTGCTTTGGAATTGAGCCAACTTCCAATCTGCTCGGGCATTCTCCTCGGTTTTCCAACATTGTCCACCTTATTTGCTATTTTGATCACTTTGGTCGTGGTGGATTCGTCAGATCAGCTTGTTTGCCCGGGCAACTTGAATTCAGTGCTAGACAGTTTGGGCGTGGCTGGATTTGCTCGAGTCCTGGCTGGCCAGAGTTGGCTGGTGGTGCTTTTTTGGCACAAATCTCCCTTTTTATGTGTGTTTCCTCTTTAGACTCCAAAATTGTCTGTATACATAAAACGACATTAACAAGCACATGTTCGTGCACTCAAAGTGCCTAATTCGGTGGGTTTAGTGTACTCGATGAATCGTATAAAGACGCTCCATCAAATACCCCCACACTTAATCTTGTTCGTCCCGAACAAGTGTAGTCAACAAGAGGAACAAAAACACCCTAAGTCCTAGATGTGAATGTGAGATGCAAAACTAGACTTCACCTTAGCATGCATAGCTTACTTGCTTCCAAACGAAATCATGCTCACATATGACAGTAACTTGATACTTGTACCTTCGAGCCGAGATGCAAATTAATTTGGATGATTGGGAGATAGTCCTTTTTAGGCCTTTGAACTGCACTCTCGGATCCGATCTTACTATATGGTTATGCTTCTTGTTTCTTCTGGCACGTGATTGGTTCGGGCTAATGGGTCGAGCTCATTTTCTTTGTTGTGTGGTTGGACAGCTTTTTGTAGTGATTTGGCCTTTGGCCTTTGATTTGACTCTTTGAGTACTTCACTTTTGCTTCGGTTTGGTTTCACCATTTTGGCTGATTTTTCTTTTCTTCTTTGAGCTTTGCTCCTTTGATGAGATTTGCATGTCCATTTTTCTTCACTTTTGGGAGGTCCAATCATCGCCCGAGAGCATATGGAAATACCTCCCCGCTCTTTCTCATCGTAGTCGTTTCGGCGCGGGTCAAGTTGAGGGTCGCTCACCTCTTTTCCCGGCTACTCGGACTAGAGATAGGACGGTTTGATTCCCGTCCCGCCTATTGCATAGACGCTGCATGGCGGAGTCCACTCTTCACCAACAAGCCCGAAGTGCAGCCTCCACAATCTTCACATAACCGTATAGTAAGGATCCGGTCCCTTGAGTGCTTGTCAAGCCTCTCTAGGGCATTTCTTTCAACTCCACATCCTACGTTTATCTCAGCACACAAGGACAAGTAGATAGTTAAATACACATGTCCTTACACAATTAAGTTTTCACAAGGAAATGCTTGAATCGGGTCTATCTATTTTCACATCATGGAAGTGTATATTTTCAAAAAGATTCCAAAAAGATAAAAATTTAAGAAAAAGAAAACATGCATACTAATATGTGCAAAGACTCACCCCCACACTTTTGAACAAAGCCATGCCTCTCGGCATGACTTTAGTTCAAAACACAAAAAGCTAGTTAACTAAGGAAAGGAAATGACATAAAAAACTGAAAAAACTAGATATGCCGGGTTACCTCCCGGCAAGTGCCTTTGTTTAACGTCGTTGGCTCGACAGTACCTCACTCATGGATCATAAGTAGGGATCCCATGGGTGCTTGAGGTCGAACTTCTTCTCGGCAGCTCTTTTGATTTGCCCAAAGAACACATATGGCAGCGGGCTCAGTTCTGCTCTCCCTTGATCCGGAGGCTTCTTCTTCACATATCCCCGAGAAGGCGAGGATTCCTTGACCATAGCTGCTGGTCCATGGAGCCGTGCTCTCTTGCTTCTCCTTCCGGGTTTCCATTCCTTGGGCCCATGTCTTTGCCGCTTCTTCATGTTTGAGTGGTCGGCACCTTTGCAAGTTTGGAAGTTCGGTATTGTGCCTTCAAACATTGGCGACGACAAGCATGCTCCCATGTTAAGTCTCTTCTTTGGGATTGAGATGAATGGTCGTCTTGGAACGAGTGAGTTTTCCGGGCTGCTTCGTTGAGTCGTGGTGAATGAGTGCTCCATCATTGGCTTTTCTTGTTCATGTTTTGCCTCCAACTCCCCTTGCACCACATCATCATTGATTCCATGATCTTCAGTGGCTATGATCTGCATAAAACATGAAGGGTTAAGTTGAGGTTTCTTGGCCATGAAGACCGGTTCTTTCTCGACCAGCCCGTCTGTGAGGATCGGGGCTGTCTCGGCTAGCTCGCCAATGAGGACCAGGACTTCAGTTGGCTCGGCAGTGAGGACTGTGTAAGACTCGGCTGGCTCGGCAATGAGGAACAGGACTGCTTTGGGCAGCTCGTCAGTGAGGACAGGGACTTCCTCTTCTGCCAGCTCGGTAGTGAGTTCCCATAAAGGCTTTTCCTCGTCCCACACTGGATCGGTTTCTGGCTCTAGGTCTTCTGATGGCTCGGGAGTGATCTCCCATGTAGGCTCTTCCTCGCTGACCTTTAGCTTTGTCTCGAGCATTTCATTGACCCGGTATGCAGCTTCTTTTTGAGCCGCCCATGATTCTGTTTCTTTTTCAGCCGCCCATGATTCGGTTTCGGTCTTGACTAGGTGCAACATGTTGTACAGTTCGTTGAGTGACTCGGCTTGATCTTGTCTTGACCTCTCGGCCAAATCATCTATCAAGTTCCAAAGATCATTCATGCTTAAGTCATTCACCGATCCTCTTGCTGCATCATTTAGCCAATTCCACACATGTGGCATCATCCCGCCAAGAAACTTCTGAAGAAGAACCAAGTCCGTGAGTCCATGGTGCGGGCAGCTCGTTACAAGGGAATCGAAGTACGAGTAGTACTCGTCCAATGTTTCGTCCCGGGATTACTCAAGGGTGATGATCTTCTCGCGGGTTTCAAGTCGAAGGAGTGGCGAGGAAAACCTTTCTAGAAACTTAGCTCGTAGATCCCAATAGTTGCTTTCATAATCTGCACAAGACGAGTCATACCAATATAGTGCAAAGCCTGTTAGGGAAAATTTGAAACATTTTAATTTGAATCCATCTAATGACTCGTCTCTAGGCTTCATGCGGCCGCAAATGGAGTGGAACGTTTGTATATGCCTCACGGGGTCTTCTCCAATGGCACCTCCGAATTTGGGGAGACGGCTAAGCATCTCTAACATAAGCTTGCTGCCCTTGTAGTCCTCTTCCTCATCATCCTCATCGTTCCAAGGTTCTCTGCTGTATTGAGAAGACATAGCAAACTGCAAGACAAAACAAAAACAGAAAAACAAAAAGAACAACTATTTCGATGCACAACTCCCCGGCAACGGCGCCAATTTTGACAGAGCACGTCGTTGAGTGCTAAGCAAGATAAATTTATAAGTCCACTACTCGCGACTTCACTATTGGGTAGTAAAGCGGTAAGTAGGGGTCGAACCCAAGGGAGTCAGTGTGGATTAGTTGTTCTTTAAAAAGAAAGAAAAGAAAGTATATACAATTGGTTTTTTTTGGGTTTTGTTGGTTTTTTAGACAAAAAGTAAATGACAGAAAGTAAAGTGCTGAAATTAAGTGCTTGAAGGACAAGACTTACGAAAAGTAAATGCTTGAAGGACAAGACTTGCGGAAAGTAAATGCTTGAAGGACAAGACTTGCGGAAAGTAAGCAGTTGATATGGACTGAAAGTAAAGTAACATGTGATATTGCAATTAAAGGAAAGATTCGGTATCAGGGGCCTTGTATCATAGTCCGTTTATCATTGACCTCTAATGATCATACTAAGTGTTTAAAAGTGTATCAAGGCCATTTCAAGCACTCGATTTGCCACACCGTCTAGCCCATTTCAAGGCATAGAGCATTTGTTCTATTTAGACTAATACCCCATTTCAAGGTATATTAGCCTATGTGCATCCATTTGATCAATCATTTCCGATCAACCAAATGGTGTTTTAAAGAGGTCGAACTCCTCAGATAAGCTTTGCCATTTCAAGCATCCACTTACCCGAGTATGTTCACGAACCCCACGGAAGAGTTTTGCCATTTCAAGCATCCACTCAACCTTGGAAGTTCTGACCTAATATGTAGCACATAGAACAAGTTTTGAACACAAAGAGGCATTTAAGAGAAGGGTCTAAAACATTGTATGATACTAGTACACCCCTTCAACCGAATGAAGGGTTTAGCTACGAGTATCCATGGAAGTGGATATCATAGCTAAGTGCACTAAAAGTAAAGGGTTTTGGAAATCAAAGACAAGGAAAGTAAAGAGGGTTTCGGTTTTTGACAAGGAAAGTAAAGTGAGCAAGAACAAGTAGAGAGCAATTGTGAGGAAATATGTTTGTGTATTGAAGTGTGAAGAAGAGAGATAAGCTCTCAACTTCCTAATATGTAGCATGGGACATTTGATTTCTAAGGCAAAGGCCTCTATTTATAAGCAAAGGGAGAAGAGGAGAGCCATCCACTTGTACAACCCTCATCCAAAGCAGCCGACCAGCTGTCCTCCCTTCAAAAGCCGCCGGCCAGCTTGTCTTCTTCTCCAAAAGCCGCCGGTCATAGGTGGCATTCCCCCCTTGGTTGAATTCTTCTCCAAAAGTCAACCTAAGTCAAAAGGTCTTTTGATTGCGGATTTGGAATGCTGAGGCAATTCTAAGACTAATGGTCGAAGTCGTTTTTCTGGAATCTTCCCGGAACCTGGTCGGAATCCCAAAACGGCCGGAATTGCCCTAGTTTGGCCTTGATCGGGCTTGAGCTGGTTCCACTCGGGCGTTTTGTCTGGAAAGTGAGATCACCCGAGTCATTTGGCATTTAGAACAACTTGGTCGAGCCAGATTTGCCAGATTCCATGGTTTGGTCGAGCGACTTGGTTTAGGTGCCTATGCGCGCGGGGCCTTTGCTTTGGAATTGAGCCAACTGCCAATCTGCTCGGGCATTCTCCTCGGTTTTCCGACATTGTCCACCTTATTTGCCATTTTGATCACTTTGGTCGAGGTGGATTCGTCAGATCAGCTAGTTTGCCTGGGCAACTTGAATTCAGTGCTAGACAGTTTGGGCGTGGCTGGATTTGCTCGGGTCCTGGCTGGCCAGAGTTGGCTGGTGGTGCTTTTTTGGCACAAATCTCCCTTTTTAGGTGTGTTTCCTCTTTAGACTCCAAAATTGCATGTATACATAAAACGACATTAACAAGCACATGTTCGTGCACTCAAAGTGCCTAATTCGGTGGGTTTAGTGTACTCGATGAATCGTATAAAGACGCTCCATCAGGGGAAAATCAGTACCGAAGTTTGAGCGGATGTCTATCTGAGGGGGAACTATGCTAGCTAGACTTTAAATAAATTTAGTGAATAAATTCTGAAGTAGCTAGCTGTCCTAAGGGAATGTTGATGTGAATTCCGTGCCATCGCTGTGTGTGATTTCTCATTTGTGAAGAAGTGTTTGTCATCATCAAAAAGGGGGAATTTGTTGGACCCTTTGTGTTTTGATGATAACAAACACTTAACTAATAATCCACTTGAGTATGCAGAAATCACTGTCTGACAGGTAGGTTTACCGGACATCTCTGAGAGAGAGCAGAGCTGCAAGAGAGATGCGTTCTGTGTGAGGGACACACCGACTTTGTGACGAGATCGGATCTGGGAAGATATTCTCGAAGATACAAACCGAAGATACACAAGTATATAAGTGTAATATTCGATGAGGAATATTGATGTCAGAATATTCACGAATATATGTCTCGTATATATGATGGAAGATGTGTGTCAGATTTGGAAAGGAAATAAGTGACATGGTTAAGATATGGAAATATCTTAACCATATCACATCTGCTGGATAGCAATCGGATATCTGATAGAAGTCATTTTCAGCCGACTTGAAGACAACTATAAAAGGAGGAGGAGTCTTCTGTTCGAAGCTCGGCTTTTTGGAGAGGGCAATCAGAGATTGAAGAGACGATCAATTCCGGAGCTGACGAAGTGCTGCTGTGTGCGGACAAGAGAAGATCTGTTAGTTGATAGTTGAATTGAGTAGGATTGTTAAACGGTCACTGAGTGAGACAGGTTGTAACATTCTACAAGCATATTCATAATCAATAACATCGATCTTGAAGCCCTTCTGGAATCGTCCAGAAGGCAAGTGGTTTTCAGCCTGTTGCAAGGATTGCAATAAGGTTTCCACTCTAAATCGTGAGCATTTACTTTCCGCATTATTTCCCGTACTAGAGATAATTTCCGCTGCCATCTGTCTGAGGGATATCACTCTGGGATCTCCCTCACATAGACGGCTAACCTAACGATCCAACAAAAACCATTTTGGAATACGATGTCAAAGAATCCATCCCAGCCGAGGAAGATGGTTTGTTCAGCCCCTCTTGTCGACCAGATCTGACACCCAGTTGGAATACGACGGACGCTGAGGAAGTAGGTCTCTTAACCGTGTTTTGTGTAGCCTAGAGCTCAGCAATGGGCAGGGCCGGGTCAGCCCGACCCGCCAATTGTTAAACCCGAACCTAATATATCAGGACCCAAACCCGAAGTTACTCATCAACCGAGTCGGGCTCCACAAAATTTATGCTTCCTTAACTCGAATTAAACCCTAAACTTATTCGGGTAATCCGGGTCTGGGTCGGGCTTGGCCCGAGTGAAACCCGATCCCCAAGAAAAAATTAAATGAAGATAATAAATTGGATACCATCATAGAAGCATCCAATAGTTTGTCTATCAGCATCTGCTCTTCAATTGCAATACAATCAAAGCATTACGCAAGCGGAGCACATTAAGACAAATTAGTAGTCGCCCCTAACATTTTTATATCCATCTACCCATAATGTTTTACTGCGTTTAGCAATGTGGGACAAGCTGTCTAGTGTGTTAACTTACTTCTTTCTCCACTCATCACTGGACATTGGCGTGTTATATTGGAGTGTTCCCCACTTTCATTAATTAAGCCCTCACACAAGTCTCATTATCGCGTGTTATATTGTTGTGTGTGCTTCGTGGAGATCACTTGTAGCTTCGTTTGATCAAAACCTATTCTCCAAGAGTCTTTTGTTACTCTCTCTTTATGGTTCATTGTACTGTCTATTTGAAGATTAATCTCACTCTTATCTAGAATTTGAAGCCTGCAAATAATAAAGATCAACTGTTGTCAATTTTAGGAAGATTTGTTTCTGAATCACCCTCTCATATCATATTTCAATATCAAATTTATCTCATCAATCCTGATAATGTGGATACACACCAAGGATCAGCTAGACTCCATGACATGTATAGATATAGATTGTCCGGCTCTACATCCCTCCATGAACTACAATCACAAACGAATAGGACGTGAAGGGGCACCAACCATCTTCTATTCTTGCTGCCTTTCTCTCCGCATCAAGATAGGCTCATCTCATTGACTAAAGAGGCTAGTTTTATAAATTATAGTTGCATGTAACACACTGCTTCTACAATATTCACCATCTTTCATCTCCATGGCTTCATTTTGATTCCCAATTTCAGCTGTTTGTGACAGGTAACTTCTTATCTAGTTGATCATGAAAATTTAGCCCTTTATCCTTGTAACAATGTTCATTCATAATCAAGTAAAATTTATTATAAACAAACTAAATCTTGGCTAGAACATCAATTTCGTCACCCCCTGCGTCCATTTTGAAATTAGTCCTTTACAAGTCATTAAGAAGAAAATCAAAACCCAAAAATGTAGACCAGCAATTTTTAAAACAACATATAAACTGTCACCATTACAACACATGTCGATCCCTTGGCATGTATTGGGTGGGATTATATTCCACCGTTTAGTTATAACACTCAAACTGTACTGCAGTGCATAGACTCAAAAAATTACTCCAACTTTTAATGTCCCACATTGCTCATTTTTAGGGAATTAGAAGTGGCAGGCGGTAATAAATAGTCTTACCTTCCGCAGGAACCAATCAAAAGCATGTAGGGTCACACGGCAAGAAAATCATTACCGGGCTTCATTAATGGAGCCCTTACCCGACCCTAAGATACTCGGGTCCGGGTCTTAGTCGGGCTAACGTCGGGTTTACTCGGGTTAGGGCTTATTCGGGTTTCGGGTCGGCCTTAGGGCTTATCTGGCCTTAGGGCTGTTTGCTGAGGCCTAGTGTAGCCTCGAATCTTGGTCTTTCTTGAGCTCTTAGTCGTCCTCCTTCTTCAATCTAGGTCAAAATCGATCCCCAAAGTCAGCATACTCAAAATCTGGTCTGAAACTGCTATTTATAGCCCAAAATTGACGACGGGCCCGTGACATATGATTTTTCCACGGGTGTCACGACCCTTAAATGTTTCTGGGCAATTTAGGGAACGTAACACCCGTGACATATTGTTTTGTCACGGATGTCACGGCAGGGCAAAATGGCAGAGACTTCGCATGGCTTTTTCACTATCTTAACCTCCGATTTTGGTCTTGATGTAAACTATAAAGTTATCGCTCTTTGAATTAGCTTTCCAAAAAGCTATAGTATGACTCATTTGGACACCATATGGGATCTTGGCATGCAAATTAAGTTGGAAAGGTCAGTCTGCCTGTTTTGTCCTGTTTTTGCCCAAATCTTCACCAATGCTTTGTTTTACTTCGGATCAATCCAAAAGTCTTAGGTTTGTGATATTCGACCTGAAATACTAGAAAAGAGATTAAATGACAATAAAATGTCGAGATAACAAATATAATCCATCATCGAATGAAGTGAATAATAGGTCAAGAATTCGACCGATCAGTGATCATGAGTCCTGCTTGGTGGTAAGCCTCGCGGAGACGCAAACACCTCACCAACGTGTTGAAGCAGAGCCAACATGTCATCTTGTTGCCCTTTGTCAAGCTCGGTTGGTATGGCAGGCAATCCCTCCTACCCTTTCACGTCGACAATTTCAACCACTGCCAAATAATATAGGCTCATGGCCGCATCAGCTTGATGTACTCTGCGAAGCTGACTTAGGCTCATTACTGCAGGTTTGGCGTTGGGCTTCATGCCATGTAGTCGGACCACCTCTCATTGGTGTTCAAATCTCATCCATAAGTGCTTATAATCAAATGTAATCGGGCTAACTTCGGCTTGCCATTGCGCGCCTAATACAACGTCGGCGCTGTAGATAGGTAGCAGGTGTAAGTCCACCTCAAATACTCTGTTATCTAGTCCAAGTTTCACAGCTCTTCCAACACCATCTCAGTGCAACTCCTCCCCATTGCCCAACACAATACTGATGTGCTTAGTTGCCTCGACTGTAACCCCTGCATTTTTTGCCACTCTTGACTAAATAAAGTTGTGTGTTGAGCCCCCATCAATCAGTATTGTCACCTTTCGTCCAGCCAAAACACCTTCCAACCTTAAGGTGTGTGGTGTTGCTTGGCCTTGTAATGCATGGTAGGAAATTGCTGGCGCTAGTTCTTGCTCTGGCTCCTGCTCCTCTTCTTCCTCGGGGACCTTCTCAGGTTCTTCAATCAATGAGTCATCCTCAACAACCTTGCATAGGAAATTTGGTTTACACTTGTTTCCTGGCATGTATGTGTCATCATAATGAAAACACAGCCCCTTTTCCTTCCCCGTGGCCATCTCAGTGGGTGACAACTTACAGATGAGAATTCTCGGAGGTATCGAGCGTGGTTTGAAAGCCTACGGTGATGTACTGCTAAACCCGTTCGGTGAGGATAATGTCAAACACCTGGTGGGTGCCCAGGTGGTGTTCGCATTCTGATGAGTTTCTCTTCCGCCACGGGGCCATTCCCATTGCCTTTCGTAGGGTATCTGAGTTTAGCATCGCCAACTCTCTTCGCACCTCTTCGTTCAACCCCTGCCATGAACTTATAGCGACAACCCCGGCGTTCGAGTGGATAAGGACTCAAACCCGGCTACATATGTTGTCACCGATCCAGTTTGGTTTAAAAGGTTCAACATCACTTCCGGCTTACAGTATTCAGACGGACCAAAGTGTAACTTAGCATCTTGGGAAAATGTAAACCAACTACTAACCTGGTGAGTCATGTAGAGCCATTGGAACTACTTCACAGCTTCGTCGACAATGTGAAAGGTGTCGATCATCATCCTCTGGTCGTATGGGACTCTATTATGCTCAAAGTATCGTTCTATTTGGAATAGCCATCCTTCACGGCGTCACCGGTGAACATAGCTACCACTATGCGAAGCGGCTTGCTCTCCCCACTTGGTTGATAACATTGGACCTCCAACTGTGCGCTCGTCGGTGGATGCGCTTGTCCACTGCTCGCAGTATAGAGTAATGGAGTGGATAGAAATGGTGCCGACAAACGATTCGGTGCTGTGCCGGTCTCCATGGGTTGCTTGTCCAGTCATCCCGCCATGGTTGGTTGGCCTTGCATGTTTTCTAGCATTTTCATGATGCGGTCATACTTAGCTGTATGCTACGCATGTTCGTTAGCTTGCTGGATTGCGTACGCTTGCTGTTGGGTGGCGAACGCTTGTTGTTGAGCCTCCTGCTCTTTGTTTCGTGAACTTCACTCTGCAAAACTCTGAGCGAGAGCTACGATTGACTCCATCATACTGCGTGTTTCAGACAAAATGATGGAGCTCAGTGGTAGCACCAATGGTGTAGAGTTGATAAAGAAGAGAGGGTTTGAAAGGAAAGGGAAGGATAAGAGAAAACAAGAGGAATGATTTTCAATATTTTCTTGTTTATTCACGTACCCAATACCAGTACATATACTATTCTGTTACACCCATCTGTCAGCAAATCATCACTCATACGTCAGCCCTTTCATGCACCTCGTGCCGCCCTATCCTCCAAGTCAAAGTCGGGTAGTTTGTAAGAGCCGTGAGTCCTGCCTTGCATACATGCCACCTTAAGCTTGTATTCAGAGCTGGGCCAGCGAGTGTTGGGCTTTCGCTTCCTCGACTCAATAACGTATGGATCAGATCAGTTGTCAGGGAGAGCTGGAGTGGGAATCATCTGCCAAGACATTAAAGGGTGAATCCAGTGGGTAGTAGCAAAGCAATTGTCAATGGTATATGTGTTGGAGAGGTGGAGGGCAGAGCTCTGGAACTGGCGTCTTGTTGGGCGGAAGAGGAAGGCATCAGCTATGTCACCTCGCAAACAGATTCTTCAGAGGTTATGGAGGCTATCATTCTCAAAGGAAACACACATGCTTGGATGGGACAATGATTTACGCCTACTACAATTGAGAGATTTCTGAAGTTTCAGGGTCTGCGAATAGTCAAAGTGCAGAGAGATTCAAACAATACAGTTGATTTCTTTGCAAAAAGAGCGTGCTTTGAGGATTGGTGCTGGACTCGCAAGGATGTTGTCCCTAGTCTCAAGATTGAAGAAAGATCGATTTCTCTTATAATAAAAAAAAAATCAATCTTAGTGTAACCCGACCGATCTACCGGTTTAATCAATATCCAATCCAAATTAGATTTTTAGAAGGTTAATTACATATTCAGGTTTAGGGATGCACAACCGGACCGGAATTTTTCAAAAATATGGGTCGTGGACCTTACCGGACTGGTGGACCTGATTTTTTGTAAAAAATAGACCGGACCAAATCACCTTAAATTTCGATCCGGACCAGAAATATACGATCCGGGTCAGACTGATGGATCAGAAATTTTCAAAATTTTGGACCGTGGACCGAATCGAGATTTAACAATCCGTGTCGAATCGGACCATAAAATTACAGTCCGATCCAATCCGGATTTACAGTCCGATCCAAATTTGTGCATCCCTATTCATGTTAATGATCAAATCCAACCAACCAAGGTGATGATCGATTCCCTATTGAACTGGCCCGATCGGTCCAATTTTATAATTTCAGTCCGAAGACACTTTAGAAAGCAAAGCCAATAATACCAGCATTATTTCAATTAGTGACCCAAAAACTGTACAAAATAGTAACTTAAATTTCACCATAACCTGGCAACGCCTTAAAGCGGATCAAGCCTCAACCAAAGAATAAGCAGCATTTATGCGACTGAATTCAGGGAGCATGAACATGTGTTTACAGGCCCAAAAATATCCCATATGAATTAAAGTGAAAGACAACAAGGCACATTTTTTACTTAGATAAAATGGAGACAAATTGAGGGCGATAGTAATCAGAGAAAATACATGCTCATGGAAGTTGAAAACAAGATGAATGAAAACATGTTCTATTAAGTATTCTCTAAAACATAGAAGTTCCATTGGCGCACAACATAACCCGGGCATCTTGATTGGAACAAAAATTATGTTGCAGATGCTGCACCCTTGTTCCTTGGAGTAGCTTGAGTACCTAGGTGGACACAAATAAGGTTATCACTATCAGTTTGATAGGAGTGAAGAGACATATTTTACTAAGAAATCATACGAACAGTTTAGAACAGATAGTACAACCAGATACAGTGCATCAACAATGTACAGAGATAAGAGATTAATAATTGTCCCAATTAGGTTATTCAAGCACCCATTTGACCAAAATGATGGAAGCAATTACATTATAAATCAACACACTTCCTTACATTCTGTCATGTAAAACAATTGAAAGTATTGGCCCTTCACCGAACTCGTACTCAGTGAGTGGAATTAGAGAGAGCAAGCAATGGAACTCAAGAGATATTAATACATTTGCATACTTTGTTCTCTCAAATACATTACAACAAATTAAAGTAGCATCTATTAGCAAAGTCTACCTACAACATGTAATTCACAAGTCTCAGTATCACATTCTCAACTTGAATAGTCAATATTAACCATCTTCCGCAATGCACAACATGTCAAAACAATAAGTAATATAAGGGTAAAGAATTTTGAGAGGAAAACAATATTAACCTTCTCTGAAGTTGCTTTTGAACCTGCGAGGCACGTGGCGCAAGTACCTCATCCTACCAGTTCCTGTAGTCTTCCTTCTGATGGCCTTCTGACTCCAGTTATCTATGAAATCAAACAACAACCAGATCAACTTATTAAAATCAAAATTACTCAAAAACAAGTACATATATATTTAAACAAAACATACACTTCCTAGTGCGAGCAGCAGGATAAGCGCAAGCAGAGCAGCGGCTCTTCTGCAAATGGAAACTGCGTCTACCGCATCTAACGCAAAGCGTGTGCGTCTTGTTCCTTCTCTTACCGAAACTCCCTGTTCCTTTCCCCTGGAAAATTCAAATAAAAAATCAACAAAACGAACAGTTGGGGCTTCGAATCGGAGGAACGAATAGGAGAAAATGGAACGGAGAGAGAGCTGAAGCGCACCATAGCCGCAGACGGAGTTACTAAAAAAACCCTAGGTTAGCTTTTCAGCGAATTATAAAGATGATGTAACAGAACCCGTGGGCAAAATGTTTGACATGTTGGGCTGGGCCCATTTCTATCGGGACTGAAACCGGTTCTGGCCCAACGTAGTTTGTAATATAGGTTTGTGATAAAGACAGTGAGGATTTGAGGAGGAGAGGAAGATGATGATTATGGTTTGGGAGGATTAGATGAGGAGAACGAGAGAGAATAGTCTGAGAAAAGGGATAAGAGGACTATCAGTTGGTTAATTCATTAATATCCTTTTCCTATTACAACATCCATTTATACATTTTATTAAACAATAATCAACTTTAAGTTCCGTTCTTTTGACCTTATTTCTAAGTCAAATAAATTAAACTAAGCTCATTTAAGTCAATCAAAACCAAGATAAACTTTCACATACGACAAACTAAACTAAGCTAAGCTTAGGTAAGCTCATCAATGACAAACTAAGATAAGCTAAATATACTTTTTATTCAATGAATATTTATAAAATAATTTTGATTACAATTTAATTAATAAATAAATAAATTTTATAATTACTAATAAAAACAGAAAATTATTTTTTTAAATAAAATTTTTTTTTGTAAAAATATGATAACCATATTTATTTATATCTATTATAAAAACAGAAAATTATTTTTTTATAAATAAAATTTTATTTTGTAAAAATATGATAACCATATTTATTTATATCTATTTGTACTACTAATTTTTTTCATCAATTTGTAAATATAATTTAAAGTTTTCATTGATAACTACAAAATATATTTTCTTCTTATATTTAAATGTTATGCAAACTCTTTTATAAAAATTTATTTAAATTTAAATATATAATAATGGCAATTTACATTATGAATTTATTTGTTACATTTTGTTTTTATTCTTAACTTTGCATTATTAAACTTATATTTATTTTAGTTAGTATTCATTTAATTTGAACTAGTTTAAGAAATCGAAGCGGTGTATGATTGGCATTCAAGAGTTTTCCCCTGAAAGTGCATTGTCTTTCCCGAGTTGTTTTCCCATTCTTGTTAACTGTTTCGCTTCTACTTATCGTTATTGTAATGAAACGGATCGATCTACACTCTCAGTTTTATGCCAAAACCTAACTAGTTCAGTTCAGATTTACGCATTCAATAGTTGACAGAACTGAAAAATAACAAGAAAAGAACAACACAACTTTTTAAGGCCCGTGGTTCACCCAAAAATAGGGCTAATCCACGTTGAGCCCATATGGGCACGATATGCACTAGAAACTTGAACGACGACCACCAGAGAACCAGGAGGAACGTAGCAGTACAGGCTTATGCCTTACTAAAACATGCCTTTTCTTGCTAGAGACTGAATAGGCCAAGACTGTGCCAAGACTGTGTTTTAGTAAGGCATAAGCCTGAATTGCCTGAACATGCCTTTACAGGTTCAGTTTCTTTCAGTTCACTAGCGGCAACTAAGGCATTAAGTACTAAGTCAGCTTCTGAATACCTAGGATTTGGTCTAGGTTCTCTTCTTGATCTATCTCTAGCAAGCTGATAGTCAGCAAGCTGCTCTTGTGCATAGATAGAATGGTGCTCCACCTTATTTCCAGCATCCTGATTTTCCTCAATGTTCTCAACCTGACCATCATGTTGCTGATCAGGGAGTTCCTGCTGAACATCAGGTTCTGGATCAAACGGTGGGTCATCATTCTGCCCACCAGCATTAGCTGGGAACAAGGGCAGCAAGTTGGACTCCACCTCATTAGAGGTACTAGGCTCACTAGGCTGGGCAGGTGCTACTTGGGCTTGCTTACATGGGAAAACTAACTCATTAAATACAACATCCTTGCTGACTAAGATTTTTACCCCTCTAGTGTCTCTTTCCCACAGTCTGTACCCTTTAGTACCAGGCTGATACCCCAAGAACACACACCTAAGGGATCTGGGATCTAATTTCCCTTCCTTATTGTGCGCATGTGCAGTATATCCAAAGATCCCAAGGTGTCTAAGGTCAAGTTTTCTTTTAGCCCAAATTTCAACAGGGCACTTAAAACTAAGGCTCCTATTTGGGCATCTATTGATAATGTAGGTTGCAGTGGCGAGTGCCTCACCCCAGAAGGCCTTAGGCACACCTGAGGTAAACATTAGGGCGCGAACCTTCTCTAAAAGAGTCCGGTTCGTCCTCTCAGCAACTCCATTTTGATGAGGGGTTGCCCTTACTGTTCTGTGCCTCAGAATGCCACAGGACTTGCAGAAGGAGTCAAACTCATCATTGCAAAACTCTAGACCATTATCAATTCTAAGGGCTTTAAAGTTACAGCTGTTTGGTTTTCTTCAAAGGCTTTCCAATCCTTAAACTTACTACAGGCATCAGACTTAGACTTAAGCAAGAAAGTCCACCCAAACCTAGAGAAATCATCAACAATACTCAAAAAATACTTATTTCCCCCATATGTTTCACACCCCTCAGGCCCCCCACAAATCAACATGCACATAATCCAACACATTCTTAGATAACTGCACACCAGCAGAAAAACTCATTTTATGTTACTTGGCTAACACACATCATTCACAAAACGGCAGATCATTAATAATTGCTTTGTCTAATATGCCTTGCTTTCCTAACTCAGTCAAGCCCCTATGACTAATGTGACCAACCCTAAGGTTCCACTTAACAGTGTCCTCAGGCTCTGCCACATTAGCATAGGCTACCTTACAGCACACACCATCAAAAACATACAATCCAGAACACTTAGAACCAGTAAGCACACACTTATCATTCTTATATACATGCATAATACCATTCACAGCATTATAAGAACAACCAGAATCATACAAAGCACCCAAAAAAGCAGATTTCTTCTTAAGCCAGGTACATATCTAACATTAGACAGTAACACATGCTTCCCATTGTCTAAAGTAAGCCTAACAGTTCCTACCCCCTTAACCTCACATGCATTATGATTACCCATACACACCCTTTCATTAGTACCATACTCAGACAAATGCTCAATCCATGTTCTATGCAGGCACATGTGATATGAACAACCATAATCAAGAATCCAATCACCATGACTAGATTTATTAGAAACAGTCAGCATTTCGGGAACATCAGCATGCATATCAGCAGTTGCAACATTAGTTTCAGATACATTATTTTTCTTATTTAGCAACTTTTGACAATTTTTCTAAGATGTCTTTTAATGCCACAGTAAAAACACTTTCTAGATTCTGTTTGGGGTTTATTACTTTTGGACTTATCAGTCTTGGCCTTACTATCATGCTTGGGAAACCTAGGCTTATTAGGTTGACTATTGAATGACGTATGCTTAACAAACAGATTCATGCATGATTTATTCTTTTGATTTTTAAGTTCGAATTCCCTAGTACGCAAGGCAGAACATAACAAATCATATTCATGCACTGCTCCAAAGTATTGAAAAGCATCTTTAACTACTTGATAATTCTCAGGCAAAGCATTCATCAAGATCATAACAATGCTAGTAGGATCTAAAGCATGTGCAGTACCATGAAGCAACAAAGTTAATTTCAGAAGTCCATCAAGATTATCGTCAAGAGACTTAGCATTGTCAAACTTAAATGCAAACGCAAAGGCTTTCAAGTAGGCTAGGTTGGGAGCATGCTTGTTTGAATACAAGGTGTCTAACCTAGTCCATACATCTAAAGCAGTGGTAGAGGTACTAACCTTTCTGATCACATGATCAGTTAAGTTAAGTATGAGGAGGTTGAATGCCTCCTCATTAATTTCTACCTTCCTCTTCTTCTGGTCTTCGCTCCATTTCGTTTCGTCCTTCTCCAGTGTTATCGACACCTTGCGGTGTGATAGCAGTGCCTTGATTTTTACTTTCCAGATGTTGAAGTCACTCTTGCCATCGTAGGCAGTGACTTCAACATGTCCTGTCATCTTCAGTTACTGTAAGAAAACACAAGGAATATTTATCAGTGTAGATGAAGTTCAAGACGTACTTCACAAGAACTAAGCTCTGATACCACTATAGTGAAACAGATCGATCTACACTCTCAGTTTTATGCCAAATCCTAACTAGTTCAGTTTAGAATTACACATTCAATAGTTGACAGAACTAAAAAATAGCAAGAAAAGAACAACACTTTTTACGGCCCGTGGTTCACCTAAAAATAGGGCTAATCCACGTTGAGCTCCGTCTGGGCTCGATATGCACTATAAACTTGAACGACGACCACCTGAGAACTAGAAGGAACGTAGCAGTACAGGCTTATGCCTTACAAACACAGATTCGAGCGGATCTGAACCAAAACAGTCCCTGAACACTTTAAGAATCCCTCTCCTCGCACATAGGTCACTCGATCTCACTCTTGGTTCACACTGAACTTACAGATGAGCCTATTCTATAAACAGTTGAGAGCAACTGAAGAATACTAGCTAATCTATTGAGAATCAACCCCAAGAACGATCGGATTCTTCCATAACTGAAGAGAGAAGTCGAAGGAGACGCTACACCTCAAAACCCTAGCTACTGAATGAATCCACATCTCGATCTGCATCTGAGTTAATGATGCTTTTATATTTCCATCAATCACCCGTGGATTTCCATTGTGATCCAACGATCGGCATGTACCAATACCCACGTGCTTCCTTTATTGTCATTGGACCTCACTGCCAGCTAAGGAAATTAGCTGGCAATGACCTGGCGTGATAATGATAAGATGAGCCAAAGCCCAATTGCTTATACTCTTGTTCCAAATCTGCATAAGCCCAGTGCCTATATGCAAGCTTCTCCAACAGTTATCATTGTTAAGCATCACTTGTAAGAGAAGAACTGATCAACCAAGGATGAACTCTATGCAAATTCGTGTTCATACTATTTGTGCCATGCTTGTATGGGTGACACTGATATATTGCTCGACAGTGATTACATATGGCGTTATACAATCTCATATTCTCTGTTAAAGGCAGTTTAGTGAAATAATCCCACACAATAGATTTCCTGCACTTACTTCCTTCTCTGTCTACTTTGTTTTGCTCTGTCTACTTTTTTTTGCTCAGACATAATGTGATCATGTAAAACTGATTCAGTAGTATCAGAAGGCTCGTCCATTTTCTTCACCTGAAAGTTTTTTAGCAAAATAGAGAGCATGAATATAAAAAATTGATTTCAATATGAATCAATCAAATTTTGATAATCAAATTATGATAGCTTGCATCTCCTCGTAAAAAACCTTGATAGAAAAAACGTTTGGGAAAGTTACAAGTGTCCACAACTTGAGAGACAAAAAGTATACATTACGTAAGGTCTTCTCGACATTAAACAAAGATAACAAAGGGGCACTAAACTAATCATCGGAGAGGTTATAGTGAGTATAAAATTGGATAAACAATACAAAAAAGCAAGCGAAGACATGTTCGAATAATTTCATATGCCCGAAGATCGTGAAACCTAATTCATGTTAATCAAACACACAGAAAGTACAAAAGATGATCAAACCTTCGTTGATCACTGTGAATTCTTCACTGATCACCGTAGTGGATCTTCCAGCCTTTCCGCAGAACTTTTCCCAGTAAGATTTCGAGAGAGAATGATACTGAAGTTAAGTGCGTAAGACCGGGGACCACTACCTATATATAGCGTTGTACATAACTGCTATATTTCGGATAATTACAAATTCTCCCCCTCAAAAGAAGTGTAATTATCAAACCGGTATCTACACATATTATATATTTCCATGATCATGACTTTAATTATACTCTAAAGTTACTTGTATAATAGATCACTTTAATATATAACCTATAAATAATGATAACATACACATCATATAATATTTACATTATGATCCCAACATTAGATTATATAAAATAATCTAACAATCTCCCACTGGATCATACATGTAAGCTTAAACCGATGTGTAACCTTATGAGCTCAAACTTGCTATCATTTAGAGTATACCTGAAACAATCTCGTCCATCAATTATATGACATAGGATCAAGCCGGCATTCGTAACATTAATCGTTACGGGACCGAACTTGTCACGTATATCAGTATAACCAAATGACACAGATCAATCATGGATGTGTAGCATGGAAATTACATGAATTGTGATCTACACATGTCTATTTCCAACTGGTCACCTTAACTTTATGGAGATCAATCCTTAAATCAAAATATAACATAGTGCAATGTACACTTCATTTCTGCAGAACGTATAAAATCCGTATACAACATAGAGCAAAACATATTCGTAACACAAACTCCCACTAAATCTGGATATTCTCAAGTTTGATTACACTCATATAAGCAGTACGCTAGTGAAAGACCTTGGGTGCTAATCATGGAGTTTTGTCTTAAAGTGCTCTATGGAAATCTGACCACTTTGTACTTTATTGGAATATACTACCTCCTTATTGTCACAATATCCTTAATGGTCTTTCAATACCTTCTATAAATGCAGTCTTGTGACAAAATTTCGTCACTCATATTCCCTAATTAGATGCCTCATAACTTGACATGGATCTTTTACCAAATAGGCATCCTCTGAAATCGCAATCGGAATATATAATGATCTCCTACCGATCCGATTTCCTGTATGTGAACATGTAGTTTCATGTTCTCTTTAAGAACCCATCAATTTTCTTGACTGCTACCCAATGATCCACCCTTGGGTTGCTTATATGTCTGCCAGACATACCAACAATGTATGCAATAACCAAATTCGTACATACCTTAATATATTAAAAAAATCTCTATATAGCAGAAGCGTAAGAGATTTTTCTACATTCCTGAATTTCCAGAGTATTTTCAAGTTGTTAACTGAGACTGAATTGTCTCCTTTAGCTATCGGGGGTGTGAGAACTTAAACCTTACTCCCACTGAACTTGTGATACACACATTCATCCATCAAGATTGTCTCAAAATCATACAAGACTATTACTTGATGTAACTTAAAGTACCACCGACGAGAATCTTCCATAAATCCATAATGAACTTCCTTATTTATACATTTTAAGAGGTTGTTGAGTTTGTACTTCGGAAATAGTGTTCTGATTCTCCGTCTGGGTAGAACAATATTTCTAACATGAATTCTCCCCCCAAACTCAATATCCCCAAAAATGTTACAATTCTCGTCCAAAAAATTAACTTACTGATGGGATCGTCCAACTTAGTTGGTACCTTATTAAGGATATAAGCGGTTGTCTTTAGTGCTTCAACTATAGTCCTTCTGGTAAGTTGAAACGACTAATTATAGTCCTTAGAAAGTCATTAAGAGTTTAATTTTATACTCCTCTAGGTGTCTAGAGAATAGTCATGTAACGTTGTTCACTTGATTGGTGACATCTATCGTGATTTCACCACCACAATGAGATACAACTCCCTTTAATTTTGAAATTGATTCGTCTCTCAACTTTAGTCTTAAATGATTTGAACACGTTCAATGACTCAAGCCTCATGTCTCATGTAGGGATTTATTACATGATGGAACAAAATTCCAACATATACAGATTATTATAAACACTATGCATATTGGTCCCTAAAAAAATTGGAGTTTAATAGATGAAGTAAATTTACTATTACCAAATGAACAAGAATAACCGAATTTTCTCAATATGGAAATATAAATTAAGTTTCGCATGATCGACGATGAACGAATGTCTATTAAATCCAAACAAAAATGACCAAATGCTAATAATCTGAAATTCATCATTGCCTCCTATACCGCATGACCTATTCCCAAATAGATGCATCTTTCAGCGTCAGTAGGCCATCGGCAGCTCAGACAATCTCCTTTTAACTCGCCAGGCGATATACTTAGCCCACTTGGGACATTTCTTCTTCATGTGTCCAGTTTCCTCACAGAAATGACATGTAACATAGAATTGAAAACTGGAGTCTTAGAATTAGCAGCTTCATCATGCTTCAACATCTCGTCTTCTTCCACACAAAATGAAATGAGCTCATGGAGAGTCCACTTCTCCCTCTGACAGTTATAGGAAATCCTAAACTGACTGTACTCTAAAGGAAGAGAGATTAACACCAAATGCACGAGTAGGTTCTCAGATAACTCGAGCTTTAAGGCCTTTAGTTTTGAAGCAAGTTGAGATATTTCCATAATATGCTCCCTGACATTACCCTTGCCGGAGTACTTCATTGAAATCAAGTTTGCTAAAAGCTCACTTGTTTTCGCCTTATCGTTTTGAACAAAACACCTTTTCAAATTCCGCAAGGTAATCTTTGGAACTAGAAATCTCATCAGGCACTATACCCCTGAAAACCTCTGGAATGCCTCGATGAATAATCATTAGACTCAGCCTGTTAGAATGCTCCCACATTCTCAAATGATTTGCGATCAAATGCACTTCTTGAATTAGCGAGATGAATCGGCTTCGGCTCTCGCAATGCTAAGTCAAGATACATGCTGCCCAAGAAAATTTTAATATTTTCTTTCCACTCCTCAAAGTTTGTCCCATTTAGTACAGGAATATTATTGAGGTTGACAGCAACTGAAGTGGCAGACATGTAAGCCGAAAGAATATAAGACATAAGTCAGCTTTCATGCTCACATAAAGTATATAAATATGACGTATCAAGATACCCAGCACAACGTTAACAACAAATCTTTGGATAATACTATTAACTATAAGTGGTACTCTTGTTGTAGTAATCAAACATTGATGATAAACAGTGTCAAATAAATAGCCATCTTTGGATGTACTAATTATTTACACCAAGTTCATCCTGACAATCATCACATGCCATTACCACATATATGTATGTAACTACATTAGATAATAATTTTCCTTGGGGCAATTTAATTATCCAGGTAAATTACATACATATTCCTATCCAACACCCCGTCATGTATTAACTTACACATAAGAGGTCACTTTTATGACAATTATGCTTTGATTAATACACTCTAAATGTGGCCCAAAAAAGGAACCATATGTCATATATGTATGTACACCTTTAGTTTTCAGTAATACACTCCAATTTAATTAAAACAAAATATATTTAATTAATTAAGTGTTACTGAACCAAGATTGAATTTGACCACATAACCAAACTGATCAAATTATCTTTAATTGAACCACGGACCAAACTGGCTCAAATTACTTTAGAACTTGATTCAATTGGACTGAATAACCACATTGAACCAATTCTCCAAAACAACCGAACCGAATCAGTTCCAAGACCGGTTCGCTCAGAAATGAACCGCAACCGGTTCAATTCATCTAAACATACAACCAACTTAGGGTTTGCTCAATCTGCAGTGAAAACTCAAAATAGATTAAAATAATATTATAATCAAAGTTTGTCTGCCTTCTCTTTGAACGCATCCTTGGCCGAAAATTGAGGATCGAATTCATCGTCTCTTCTCCATATCATCAATCAAATCAGTTCTTATTGAACCGCTGAATGAACCGAAATCGGTTCATTCCCTACTGAACCGCAACCGGTTCATACCTTCTTTTTTAACCACAGCCGATTAAAATCTAAATGAACCGCAACCGGTTCGTTTTGAACTGAACCACAATTTCATCTGAACTTGACCAATCTGTTCATTTCAACAACAAAATTTGAAGTCCACATGAATCGAATCAAACTGATTCAGTTGGATCATCCTGAATTAAACCAAAATTGAATTGAGCCTCATTATTATATTTGCTCAAATCACTTTAATTGAATCGAAATCAATTGGACCAAATAACCAAACTGGACCACATTGAACTGATTCTCGTAGTGAACCAGATCCAAATCAGATTCCAACTTGAATGTACTGCAACCGGTTCAAACCCAACTGAATTGTATTGATTTGATCTGAACTGAACCAAAATTGAAGTCCATATTAGGCCGAACCAAGTCAGTCAAAACAAACCTAAATAAATCGTAACCGACTCAATTTGAATTGAACCGCAACCGGTTTCAAACCAAATTCCAATTGAACCAAACTGGTTGGATCCGAATTGAACCGCAACCGGTTCAATTCCTTTAACTCAACAATTAGGGTTTTGTTATATATAAAAAAAAACCCAACATCCCTGCTGTCACATAACAGGACAAAAAAATTGATTAGTGAAATGAATGATTAATCAAATTAAGTTAAACGCCTCCATTAACGCATCATTCCACTAATGCTCCATTAAGGCACCATTAACGCTCCATTAAGGCATCATTCCACTAATGCTTTTGACGTTTCGTGCAGCAGTAACGCATCAATCCATCGCCTGCTCCGAGATCATCGTCCGGCATCTTCTTTATCTATTCCGGTGAACAAAACACAGCGGAGTGAACATCTAGGCCGAGTCTCGTCAGAACTAAGCGGGTCGAAGACCACATTCGAGCGCTCCAGTGGGATTGATTCAAGCCGCAAAAAAAATCAGATCCGAGATCCAATTTACAGTCGATTTACACGACCTGGCAGCCACGCACAGATCTGAGCAGCGGACGATTCAGATGTGGAGGCGCAAACGAGTCCACTGTGAACACTCGAGGAAGCCGAGCGAAATAGTAGCACCATCGCGGCTGAGACGGGGTGGAGCAAGTCGGATCCGAATAGTTGCGCAACTGTTTGGGGCAGTTTCAACGGCGGTTTAACAGCAGTTACGAACGGTTTCCTCCATGATCCTCATGGTTCAAGCCACGTTTGAGCAGTTGCGGAAAATTCCATCGAGCAACAATTTCCCCACAAGCCGCGGATGAACTCAGTAGAACGAAGAAAAAAATAACAGCGAAGTAGCCAGATTTTCTCTGAGCAGTACGGTGCTCAATTAACACAAAAATTGGGCGGCGTCTGATACCAATTGTTCGAATAATTTCATATGCCCGAAGATCGTGAAACCCAATTCATGTTAATCAAACACACAGAAAGTATAAAAGATGATCAAACCTCCTCCGTTGATGACTCTAAATTCTTCACTGATCACCGTAGTGGATCTTCCAGCCTTTCCGCACAACTTTTCCCAGTAAGATTTCGAGAGAGAATGATACTGAAGTTAAGTGCGTAAGACCGGGGACCCCTACCTATATATAGCGTTGTACATAACTGCTATATTTCTGATAATTACAAATCCTTCCCCTCAAAAGAAGTATAATTATCAAACCAGTATCTACACATATTATATATTTCCATGATCATGACTTTAATTATACTCTAAAGTTACTTGTATAATAGATCACTTTAAGAAGAGCGTTCAAATGAGGCAAGACAAATAAGAATGAGGACACGATCTCAGTCATCCATCAACCCCGTGCATTGTGGGCGCGCCATGTGGCAAATAGTAAAACCCATTACCAACAATAGTGTGAACGCAAATGGTGGCTCAACTCACGTGGCGAAGCACAATGGAAGGCCGAGATCGTACCTCACCTGCCTCATTCTACCAAGTTGCCTCAACCGAACGCTCCCCATCACTTTAATATGTAACCTATAAATAATGATAACATACACATCATATAATATTTACATTATGATCTCAACATTAGATTATACTTGAAATATAGCAATTATGTACAACGCTATATTATACTTGAAATATAGCAGTTATCCCAACATTATGATACCTTGGGTACGATACAATTAGGACCAATTCTCGACAGCTTGTGTCGGTCAAGCCTCGACAATTTTTTTGATGGAAAAAAAACTAGGGTTTAGTTTTAATTTTTTTTTGATAAGCAAGTTTTTATTTTGTAACTACGGTCAATATAAGTTTGATACCATTATGAGACAAAGCTGAAGGTGGAGGAGCTAGTGTTGAGTTACCCATTCAAAGATTAGGCTTAGATTCGAGTCCTTATTAATGCATTTTTAAATTAAATTATAAAAATTATCAACTCTTATTTTATTGAATATCAATAGGGACGGGTGACAGAGATGCTCGTCGTCGAAGCAAAACGTGAAAAAAAATTTATAATGTCCGCTACTCGCGACTACACTACTGGGTAGTAAGTGGTAAGTAGGGGTCGAACCCAAAGAAATTAGGGGGATAAGTTGTTCTTTAAATAGTCATACAGCGGGGGATCGTGTTTTTGGTTGGTTGGTTGGTTGGTTTTAAAGCTACCAGCTAAGTGATTGATTGGTTGGTTGGTTGGTTTTAGTACTGGAAAGTAACTGATAACTATTACAATTAAAAGAAAGCGTTCGGTTTCAGGGGCCTTGTATTATATCCTGTTTATCATTGACTCTTAGTGAACCTTCTAAGTATTCAAACATGAATCGAGGCTATTCCTAGCTCAAGACTTGCAACATCGTCTAGCCTTTTTAAGGTCGTAGAGCACTTATTCTACTTCAACTAATTCCTCCTTCCGAAGTATCTTAGCTTTATGTGCATCCATTTGGTCCCTTTGGTCCAGTTTCCAAATGGTTTTTTAGATAGATCGAACTCCTCAGATAAGCTTTGCCCGTCAAAGCATCCACTTATCCGAGTATGTTCACGAATCCCAAGGAAGAGCTTTGCCCGTCAAAGCGTCCACTCAACCTTGGAAATTCTAATCTTATATATGGCACATAGAATAAGTTTTGAATACAAAGACGAGACACTAAGTTAATAGTCTAAAACATTTTATAATACAAGTCCACCCCTTTTACCGAACGACTAGTTTAGCTACTATTTATCGCGCTAAGCATTATAACTAAGGAATTGGAAGTTAAAGACGGAAAATAAATATTGAAATACTTACAACCGTTGAAGCGCCAAGGGAGCAATCTTTTATTTCCAAAGCCAAACTTACAAACTTAGAGAGATAAGTGATTTTTGTATGAGATGTGGATGATGGTGAGATGATACAAATGAGGAGGGGATGCATGGTATTTATAGGCTAAGGGAGGAGAAATGGGTGGTGGAGATGAGGGGCAAGTGTCTGTGATCCAATGGAGGAGCAAGGAGGAGCCGCCACATGGGGGAGGAGCAAAGCCGCCGGTCAAGGGAGGAGGAGCCGCCGGTTGCCGGTTGCCATGGAGGGAGGAGCTCCTCCCTTGGCCACCTCCAAGCATGGTGGCCGGTCACCTTGGTCCATGCTTGCATTTGATAGTTGATTTGGAATGGCCAAGTGATTCTAAGACTAATGGTCGAGCCAGTTTTTCCAAATTCCATGTTTTGGTCGAGCAACTTGGTTTTGGTGCCTATGCGCGCGGGGCCTTTACTATGGAATTGGGCCAATCTGCCAATCTGATCGAGCGTTTTGTCTGGGAAGCGAGATTGTCCGACTTGTTGGGCATTCCAAACATCTTGGTCGAGCCAGATTTTCAAGATGCATCGGTCGGGTCGAGCGACTTGGTTTGGGTGCCTAAGCGCGCCGGGCCTTTGCCTTGGAATTGAGCTAACTGCCAATCTGCTCGAGCATTCTCCTTGGTTTTCCAACATTGTCCACTTTATTTTCCATTTGGAATATTTTGGTCGAGGCGGAATTGTCAGATGAGATGGTTTGCTCGGGCAACTTGAATTGAGTGTTTGGTCAGCTCGGCGGAGGGCCTGGAACTGCTTCAACCGGTCGGGTGGTTTCTGCGGCATTTTCCCACCCGGTCGGTTGAGTCTTCAATGCAAATTCCTCTTCGGTTTGATTTGTTTGGAGTGATTCCATGTCAGGATCCTTGAGATTTCTTCAGTCAGCGTCTGATCTTGACCTTGGAATAACTCTTAACATCTTTTCAGCGTAAAATCCTCTCCTTAGCGTGTTTTCTCGCTAAGCGCCAAAATACCCTGTAGAAATATATCGGGACTAACAAGCAAAAGTTAAATAGACCAACAGTCTAATTTGGTGGGTTTTACGGTGTTTATGATTCGTATAATTTGGGTCCATCATATCACCCCACACTTTTAGTTGTTCGTCCCGAACAATGCTATTAAAGGGCGGCACTCTAAGTTTGGTTTTGGATTATATGAAAATTAGACTGTGGGACTCGATTTATCCTAATTCATGCATTACTTACTTATTACCAAATTGAACTGTGTAAATAAATAGAAGAAACTTAATACTTGTACCTCCGTGCCGAGATGCAAATTGTTCTGGATGTCTCGGGAGATAGCCCTTTTTAGGTTCCTGGACTGCAATGTCGGGACCGTCTCGCACTATATGGTTTTCTTGTAGCTTTCTCTAGCACGTGATTTGGTTCGGGTTTCACTGGTTTGAGTACTTTGATTTTTCTTTTGGCGAGGGACTGCTTTTGTAGTGAATCGGCCTTTGGCCTTTGATTTGACTTTTTTGAGTACTTCACTTTTTTGTTCGGTTAAAACCTTCACAATGTTGGGCCTTTGGCCTCTTGAATTGCTTCTTTGAGCTTTTCGCCTTTTTGTGGCTTTGCTAGTCCATTTTCTCAAGCCTTTTTGGGAGGTCCAATCATCGCCCGCAAGCCTATGGAAATACCTCCCCGCTCCTCTCATCGTTGTTGTTTCGCGCGGGTCAAGATGAGGGTCGCTCATCTATTTTCTCGGCTACTTTAACTAGAGAGAGGACGGTCTGATTCCCGTCCTCGCCTTTTCTTTTCTTTTTGCATAAACACTGCATGGCGGAGATGACTTCAATCTTCACTGAAACCCGAAGTGCAGCCTCCACTGACTTCGAAAACCATATAGTTTGATCTGATCCTTTGATTGCTTGCCAAGCCTCTCTAGGGCGATTTATGTCAACTCCACATCCCTAGTTTATCTCAGCACAAAGGACAAATAAAAAGTTACGTCCTAAGTTTTTAGACAGTTGAATTTTCACAAGGTAAATGCATGAATTTCGGTCTATCTTTTTCACATTCTTAAGTTCATATTCTCAAAAAGATACTATTACTAAAAAAGAAAACAGCAAGCATGTTATTTATATACAACGGTGGTTCTCACCCCACACTTTTGAACGAAGGCGTGCCATAGTTCAAAAGTCATGCAAGCTAATATATATATGTGAGAATGACTAAGACAGAAAATTAAATGACAGAATTTAAATGACAGAAAGTAAGATAGTGTCGGGTTACCTCCCGACCAGTGCCTTTGTTTAACGTCGTTGGCTCGACGATTCCTCGTTGTGGATTACTGGTTTGGGTCCCATGGGTGGGTCAGGTCGAATTTTGCCACCGTTCCTGTGTTGCTTCTTGCCTTGCCTTTTCCTGATTTCTTGCGAGATGATGTGCTTGGGTCAGGACTCCTTTGTTTTGGGATCTTTTCTTTCCAATACCCCGGAGGGGGTGAGGGACCTTTCACTACTAGCCCTTTGAAGTTTTTGTATTTGGGACTGTCTAGTCCAGCTATGGTGTAACACTGCTCCATCGAGGAGTCATTCTGCAGAGGCCCTTTTCCCATCCTCTTTTCAGCCTCTTCATGGATCACATAGTTTTCGGCGATTTGTCTATTGATCGAAGGGAAAAGTCGGGAAGCTTGCATCTTAAGGCTTGGTTCTGCCTCGTTATGATTGTCAGTGAGGAACTGGTCGTAGATAGTCTCGGCTGCCCGGGTAATGATAGTCGGGTATGAATTGGGCAGTTCGTCAGTGGTGTTCTGGACTCCAACCTCGTTGCTTCCGGTGCTTTCCATATCTGATTCTTCTGATGGCTCAGGTGTGATTTCCAATGTAGGCTCTTCTTCAGAGCTTTCTGCATCTGATTCGTCCATCTCGTCCTTTGTAATGCCTTCTTCATTCCTTTCTGGGCTAGCCTCTATCCTCTGTATTCCTCTATTAGGTCGGGGCATTTGCCTTCGTTTTGTGGCTTCGGCCAAGTCGTCTATAACATCCCACATTTGAGTCAGGGATAAGTGCATGGCTGATCCTCCCACTGCGTCATTGATCCTTGAGAACTCATCTTGCCTCATTCCACAAAGGAATTTTTGAAGAAGGAATACTTCGGTGAATCCATGGTGCGGGCAGCGTGAGACGATGGTGTCATAGTACGTGTAGTATTCATCTAAAGTCTCATCCCGGGATTGCTGAAGGCAGATGATCTTCTCTCGGGTGTCATGTCGTAAGGACGGGGGGGGGGGGGGGGGGGGGAGAATTCTTTCAGGAATTTAGCGCGAAGGTCCACATAATATTTTGCACAATTAGCAGTTGATGTGTAATACCATACCGTCGCAAAGTCAGTTAAAGAGTGTTCAAAACATTTTAATTGAAACTCTTCTAACGTTACATTTTCAGGTTTCATGTGACGGCTTATATGGTGGAAATGTTGGCAGTGTATTACTGGGTCTTCTCCGCTGGTCCCTCCAAACTGAGGAAGATATCGTGTTGTCCATGCATACATAGTGTGTAGCGTGATGAAGAAACGAGAAGGGAAAGGAAAGAACAACTATCCGACGGCTAATTCCCCGGCAACGGCGCCAATTTGACAGAGATGCTCGTCGTCAAAGCAAAACGTGCAAATAAATTTATAATGTCCGCTACTCGCGACTACACTACTGGGTAGTAAGTGGTAAGTAGGGGTCGAACCCAAAGGAATTAGGGGGATAAGTTGTTCTTTAAATAGTCATACAGCGGGGGAGCGTGTTTTTGGTTGGTTGGTTGGTTGGTTTTAAAGCTATCAGCTAAGTGATTGATTGGTTGGTTGGTTGGTTTTAGTACTGGAAAGTAACTGATAACTATTACAATTAAAAGAAAGCGTTCGGTTTCAGGGGCCTTGTATTATATCCTGTTTATCATTGACTCTTAGTGAACCTTCTAAGTATTCAAACATGAATCGAGGCTATTCCTAGCTCAAGACTTGCAACATCGTCTAGCCTTTTTAAGGTCGTAGAGCACTTATTCTACTTCAACTAATTCCTCCTTCCGAAGTATCTTAGCTTTATGTGCATCCATTTGGTCCCTTTGACCAGTTTCCAAATGGTTTTTTAGATAGATCGAACTCCTCAGATAAGCTTTGCCCGTCAAAGCATCCACTTATCCGAGTATGTTCACGAATCCCAAGGAAGAGCTTTGCCCGTCAAAGCGTCCACTCAACCTTGGAAATTCTAATCTTATATATGGCACATAGAATAAGTTTTGAATACAAAGACGAGACACTAAGTTAATAGTCTAAAACATTTTATAATACAAGTCCACCCCTTTTACCGAACGACTAGTTTAGCTACTATTTATCGCGCTAAGCATTATAACTAAGGAATTGGAAATTAAAGACGGAAAATAAATATTGAAATACTTACAACCGTTGAAGCGCCAAGGGAGCAATCTTTTATTTCCAAAGCCAAACTTACAAACTTAGAGAGATAAGTGATTTTTGTATGAGATGTGGATGATGGTGAGATGATACAAATGAGGAGGGGATGCATGGTATTTATAGGCTAAGGGAGGAGAAATGGGTGGTGGAGATGAGGGGCAAGTGTCTTTGATCCAATGGAGGAGGAGGAGCAAGGAGGAGCCGCCACATGGGGGAGGAGCAAAGCCGCCGGTCAAGGGAGGAGGAGCCGCCGGTTGCCGGTTGCCATGGAGAAAGGAGCTCCTCCCTTGGCCACCTCCAAGCATGGTGGCCGGTCACCTTGGTCCATGCTTGCATTTGATAGTTGATTTGGAATGGCCAAGTGATTCTAAGACTAATGGTCGAGCCAGTTTTTCCAAATTCCATGTTTTGGTCGAGCAACTTGGTTTTGGTGCCTATGCGCGCGGGGCCTTTACTATGGAATTGGGCCAATCTGCCAATCTGCTCGAGCGTTTTGTCTGGGAAGCGAGATTGTCCGACTTGTTGGGCATTCCAAACATCTCGGTCGAGCTAGATTTTGCAGATGCATCGGTCGGGTCGAGCGACTTGGTTTGGGTGCCTAAGCGCGCCGGGCCTTTGCCTTGGAATTGAGCTAACTGCCAATCTGCTCGAGCATTCTCCTTGGTTTTCCGACATTGTCCACTTTATTTTCCATTTGAAATATTTTGGTCGAGGCGGAATTGTCAGATGAGATGGTTTGCTCGGGCAACTTGAATTGAGTGTTTGGTCAGCTCGGCGGAGGGCCTGGAACTGCTTCAACCGGTCGGGTGGTTTCTGCGGCATTTTCCCACCCGGTCGGTTGAGTTTTCAATGCAAATTCCTCTTCGGTTTGATTTGTTTGGAGTGATTCCATGTTAGGATCCTTGAGATTTCTTCAGTCAGCGTCTGATCTTGACCTTGGAATAACTCTTAACATCTTTTCAGCGTAAAATCCTCTCCTTAGCGTGTTTTCTCTCTAAGCGCCAAAATACCCTGTAGAAATATATCGGGACTAACAAGCAAAAGTTAAATAGACCAACAGTCTAATTTGGTGGGTTTTACGGTGTTTATGATTCGTATAATTTGGGTCCATCAACGGGTAACCCGATGACTAACCCAAATCCAAGTTATTTAATACTGGACTAGGTTCATATTCGTCCAAATTTCAATTGGGTTGGGACAAGTCACCGGGTCAGGGCGGGTCCTGCTCACCCCTATATTTTGAGAGGTGAGTAAGTTCATTAAATCTATTTCGTCCCATAAGGGAGCCGAAAGTGCTACCTTGATTGATGTGGAAATAAGGAAGGAAATGCGACTTCTCTATAAAGGTAAAATTCAAGGAATAGAAGAAGGCCCTATGTCGATGGATTTTGGGGCCCAAGAGCTGGGTCAATATGGGGGTCTAGCGGCCCAGATCACGAAGTCCAATCCAATTAAACTACAGTTGGATAAGACATAATGTCTTAGGCGCGCGACACGGAAGCGTGTGAAGAAAAAAGGAAAACAAAATGGGAATATTGCAAGTGTAAAGGCATTATGCAAGACTGTTAGAGCGGAAGCATAGATAAGGAGGAATCTTGAGAAATCGGGAGTGCGAGGCGCCAAATTCATCATATGCTTAGTAGATTTGGGGAGGTCGGATTCTGGCCTCGCCAAGAGCCGTGAGTTACCAGAGCTAGCACTGTCGCGGTTTAGGTCGCCCACGGGCAGTTCACGTAATGCGACCTAGTCAGGTCTTATAAACCAGCAGTGATGGGATTAACTGAGGGAAAACTAAGATCGAGAGAGCGAAAGAGCATGAAATCAAGCTAGGGTTCAAAAGTTACTTTTCAGCGGACAGAGTGGGGTTGTCAGGAGGTCTAGCTCTCCTTTGGAATGATGATGTAGAGGTAACATCGAAATCCTATTCAAAATGTCACATTGATGTTGAGGTGAGGTCTGATGTTGTCTTTAGATGCACCCTATTTTATGGTAACCCTGCGGCTAATTGGAGGGAGGACAGTTGGGGCTTACTGAGACGACTGAGTCGAATTAGGGGAAGGAGATTGGATGGTGTTTGGAGATTTTAACGAGATATTATTCTCTTGAGAATTGGTGGGAGAAAGAGTAAATATAGAGGTCAGATGTGCTAATTTGCGAATGCCCTAATGGACTGCGTAATTCGTGATGTCAACTTCTGCGGACCAACTATTACGTTTTCCAATCAGAAGCTATGCGAGAATGAAACAAAGGCTCGATGGACGGGGTAGTGGCAAATGAGGAGTAGTTCAGGCTTTTCCTTAGGGCAACTGCATCCATGAGGACGTCCTATCTTTTGAGGACATCCTCAAAGAGAACGTTCTGTTACTATCCATTGAACAATAATAGCATTTTCCTACATTCTGTGCACCCATAACATTCTACAAGAGAACATCCTATTACTATTCATCTAATAAAAATATAATATTTTTTACACAATTTTTTTTGTAAGAGCAGATTTCACTAAAGTTGTTACTCATAAGTTCCAAGCTTTGATTGAGTCACCTTGCCGATAAGTTCCTAGGCTAAGGGTATGTCCGTTTGAGCTTAAATTTATGTTATGTTAGCTGAATTTAATTTAATTTAATTTAATTTGTGTTATGTTAGCTGAATTTAATTTAATTTATGTTAATTTAGTTTAATTTATGTTAGCTTACCTGAATTTAGTTTATTTTAATTTATTATAGTTTATACCAACGTAACATTACATCATCATCATGTCAACATCATCACATGACATCATCAACATCTTGTCACCATCATCATCATGTCACCATCATCACATCATCATCATCATCATGTCATCACCATCATCATCATCATCATCATGTCATCACCATCATCATCATCATCATGTCATCATCATCATCATCATCATGTCACCATCATCATCATCATGCCAACTTGTCATCATCATCATGTCATCGTGATGTCATCATCATCATACCAGCATCATGTCATCACCATCATCATATTACTATTCATCAACATCATGAATACTATTCATCATATTACTGTTTATCATCATCATATTACTATTCATCATCATCATTCATCATGAATACTATTCATCATATTACTATTCACCATTCATCATATTACTATTCATGTGATGAATAGTAATATGATGATGTGATGAATAGTAATATGATGATGCGATGATGATAGTGATGATGATGATGATGATGCAATGATGATAATGATGATGATGATGATACGATGATGTAGATGATGATACGATGATGATTATGATGATGGTGGTGATGATGAACTTTAATCAAATACAATTTGTTTTATTTTAATTTTGTTTAATTTAATTTATGTTAGCTGAATTTAATTTAATTTAATTTATGTTATGTTAGTTGAATTTAATTTAATTTATGTTATGTTAGCTGAATTTAATTTATAAAGCATAAATTTAAAGTCAAGTGGACTGAGCCTAAATCAGTGGCTTTGATTGTTTCTTATGCCAACTTTTCAACAAGATCAAGAGCTTCTTTTAGTTTGCCATCATGATCTTTGGTTGGATGTCTTCTCTCGTGTGCCTCGGCTAATCTCTTGACATCCATAGCTGCATCTTTCACGACTTCATTCACCCTTTCAGTCATCTCTAGTACTTCACTCACTTCATTCACTCTATCAAGTTTGTCTGTATGAAGGCTGAATGTCCGATAAGGTGATTCCCACAACCCATTGTTTCCTGCAAAATGCCCAAGAATGAAGGGTCTCATACTGATCAAATGAATTCAAGTTTGTCAAGGAATTTTTTTTTGTCAATGAATCATGTAGGATTTACCAAGTTGATACCCTGTGTCTTTTCTTTCCATCATCATCTTCATACATGTTTTAAGCACCTGTTTTGAATCTTGGTGTTACGGCCCGGGATTTAGACCTCATGACAGGAGCCGTTGCGAACGATACTCGAATATGAAAACGTTGCAGCCTTACCAACCTAAGCTCTCTTCTTCTTAGAGAGGTTAGATTGATTCAGCTCCAAGATAGCCGATACGAAACTTCTCCAATGCGTGCGAGAATTTCAAACGGACCATAAAATTTTGGTGATAACTTGGTCAAAGAATGACGAGCCACTGTAAACTGGCGGTGAGGGTGAAGTTTAAGCCACACAAAATCACCCACAGCAAATTCAACTAAGCGATGGCTGCCATTATAATGGTCCTTCATTCGCTGCTGGGCTTGTGCTAATCGAGCACGTGCCTCTCGCAAAAATTCAGACCGCTCATTCAATGCTTGGTCGGCTGCCTCCACTAATGATCTTCCTGGCACATAGTCCAAAAGTCGAGGTGGCTCACGCCCGTATACTAGCTGGAAGGGAGTAGCTTGGAGTGCAGTATGGTACGAGGTGTTGTAACAATACTCCACCCACGGGATCCAAGAGAGCCATTTCTTTGGTTTGTCCCCTGTCAAGCACCGAAGATACATCTCCAAGGTTCGATTGACTACCTCGGTTTGCCCGTCAGTCTGTGGATGATAAGCAGTGGAGAAGGACAATGTCGTTCCGGATAAGCGAAAGAGCTCGCGCCAAAAATGTCCACGAAATACCTTGTCGCGATCCGTAACGATTGACTCTGGCAGACCGTGTAAACGAAACACCTCTGAGAAAAATGCATTTGCCACCGAAACTACCGTATAAGGATGGTTAAGCGGAAGGAAATGAGCATACTTGGACAGTCGATCGACAACAACCAAAATAACAGTCTTGCTGGAAGCTTTTGGGAGAGCCTCAATAAAATCCATTGAAATATCAGCCCAAATGACTGCTGGAACAGGTAGGGGCTGCAAGAGGCCAGCCGGTCTTTGTGTCTCCCACTTATATTGTTGACACACCTGACATTCTTGGACATAAGTGCGAATGGTCTGCTTCCACCCTTTCCAATAAAAATCACGACGGATGCGCTCCATGGTCTTTTGAATTCCTTCGTGAGCCAAGTTATGGAATCCTGACACCACTTTCGCAACCAAGGGTGATGTAGACAAGAGATATACTTTATCGCGAAACAAAATCAGTCCATCACGCACTTGCCAGGTGCTACTTTCTTCGCCTCGAATAATACTATCTCGAAGATTAAGTAGTGTAGCATCAGTTTCAATTTCGCGTCTCAGTTCTTCGAATACACCAACCCGAGCTCGCGATAAGACAAATAAAGTCCCTTCTTCTTTGATGTCCCTCTCATCACGACGTGAGAGTGCATCTGCTGCCCGGTTAAGTACCCCTGCGCGATACTCCACACCAAAGTCGAACCCAAGAAGTTTACTAATCCAGTGTTGTTGTGGAGATGTTGTAAGCCGCTGCTCCAATAAAAATTTCAAACTGAAGTGGTCTGTCCGGATAAGAAATCGACGACCCCATAAATAAGGTCTCCAATGAGTGACAGCTTTGGCAAGCCCAATCAACTCACGTTCGTAGGCAGCAAGCTTATGGTGCCGATCAGCCAGTTTCCGACTGAAAAATGCAATAGGGTGACCTTTTTGTTGTAGGACAGCTCCAATTCCGATCCCCGAAGCATCGCATTCTATGACAAACTCTAATGTGAAATCGGGTAAAGCAAGAACATGAGATTCTGAAAGTGCCTTCTTTAGAGAGAGGAATGATGTTGCTGCTTTATCATCCCAAGTGAAATTGTTACGTTTGAGGAGACTTGTTAAGGGCGCTGAGATGATACCATAGTCTTTAATGAACTTTCGATAATATCCCGAGAGGCCCAAAAAACCTCGCACCGCCTTCACTGTATGTGGTTGTGGCCACTCAATGATAGCTGCGATCTTATGTTGATCAACTGCCACGCCAGAGTGTCGAATAACATGACCCAAATAAGCTACTTGAAGTTGGCCGAAGGAGCACTTAGAACGCTTCAGAAATAATCCATGAGAACGAAGGTGACTTAGTGCCGTCTGTATGTGCTGTAGGTGAGCTGCCCAAGATTGACTATATATCAAAATATCGTCAAAGAAAATAAGAATATACCTTCGAAGTTGGTCCTTGAATACTGTATTCATCAGACTTTGAAACGTAGATGGTGCATTCGACAACCCAAACGGCATCACAAGGAATTCATAATGGCCATGATGAGTGCGAAAAGCCGTTTTGTCAATATCTTCTGGAGCCATACGCACCTGATGGTAGCCGGAAGTCAAGTCCAGCTTGGTAAAATATGTAGCTCCATGGAGTTCATCAAGCAGCTCGTCCACCACCGGGATAGGAAACTTATCTTTAATGGTTTTAGCATTTAATTCCCGATAATCTATGCAAAAACGCCATGATCCATCCGTCTTCTTAACTAGGAGCACCGGTGAAGAAAATGGCGAATGACTATCCCGTATAATGCCGTTGTGAAGCATCTCGGTACATTGTCGCTCTATCTCATCCTTTTGGAGGTGTGGATAACGATATGGACGAACCGCCACTGGATCTGAGCCTGCTAGCAAATGAATACGGTGATCGCACTGGCGTGCTGGTGGTAGACCCTTAGGAGTAGCAAAAACATCGTCAAAGGTGGCTAGAAGACGCGTCAAGTCTGTCTCAGGACATCGAGTACCACTTAAGGCATTTAGATGTCCTCTCTCGTCACGAGACTCGGCATACCATATAACTGGTGCACCATTTAACTTGAATTCCATTTCGCCTCTTGTGAAGTCCCACATGATGCGTCCCAGTGTGTTCAGCCAATGTATGCCAAGCACGATGTCAAAGCCGGACAATGGAATCACATACACATTTGCTCCAAATTCATCCCCTTGAACCACCAGACGAAGATTTTCATAAATGCCACTACTCGACATTGACCCTCCATTGGGCAGTGCCACACATGCTCCTGGGCGTTGCTGGATTGGAAGATCAAAGTCGGCAGCCACGCCTTCACGAATAAAGTTGTGTGTGCTCCCAGAATCAAGTAAAGCCCAAACAACTCTTCCGGATATCATTGCTTGCACTTGAAAAGTCTCATTTGTTTGCGTACCTCTCATGGCGTTGAGTGAGAGCACTGGTACCTCATCATCGTCTTCCTCACTCCCAACTTCCGGTTCCTCATAGCGCAGTACAATATGAAACAAAGTCTTGCACCGATGACCTGCAGTGAACAATTCATCGCAATTGAAGCATTGTCCCCTTGCTCGACGACCAGCCATCTCCTGGTTGGTTAACCTTTTAAAAACAGGTTTAGGGGCAGCCAATTTTGATCCTTGAAGGCGCCCACTTGGAAGCTCTCCCCCTCGTGGTTTACCAGTAACTGTGTGTCTTGACGAGCGAGTTTCCGCAGCGGGCAGACCACCAATTGTGCGCATTTCCTTATCATCCGGCAACTTCAACTCATTTTTACGAGCCAAGTTCATCGCGATGTATAACGACTCAGGCTTATGGTACTCGACCTCTCGGCGAAGAGCATCAGAAAGTCCTGCACAAAAATGCCATATAGCGGAATCCTCTGTTACCTTTGAAGTGCGGCCCAGACAGGCTTCGAATTGGATGCAATACTCATCCACGGAGCCCAACTGTCGAAGATATGTCAGTTCTCCAAGCGGATTTAGGCTTGATGGGGGACCAAATCGATGTACACAACGTTCCGCAAATTCAGCCCATGATAAATGATGATTCACCAGTCTTCGGAGCGTCCGAAACCACCCAGCGGCTGCTCCAGTAAGACAAAAGCTAGCTTGGCGGACTTTACGAGCTTCGGCTGTTCCTTGATCTTCAAAAAAATCCTCAGCCTTCTGTAGCCATTCGGTGGGGTCAGATAAGCCATCAAACGTTGGAAAGTCCATTCGCCCAGGTTTGGAGTCAATCAGATAGTGCTCGTAGCGTCCTTCATTCTGCACCGGACAATCCTCATCGATCTCATTGGCTACGCTGTCCTCAAATCGGCCATCCCCAACATAGTTCTTTTTGTGGGCATACTTTGAAGGTGCAGTCTGAGTACCATCAACTTGTCCGATGCCTCCATGTTGTCCTCGACCACCCCGAGAACAATAGCCTCGCGGTCCTTCATAGTGCATCTGGTCACCCCCAATGCCACGACCTCCCTGCCCCCTTCCGCGCCCTTGTCCTCTGGTTGTAGGGACACTGTCGTTTGGATTGTCATCTTCCCCCACAACTTCAGATGGGATGGTCAGTGCGCGGAGCTCCTCGAGATTCGATTGGTGCGCTCGGAGCTCGTCTCGCAGAGCTGTGAGAGCGGCTGCTTGAACCTCCGCTGCTGCCACATTGGCAGCCGCCTGCTCCTCCATAAATTTCTTCATTTGCTCCATGAATTCGTCCGCCATTACAGTTCCCAACTCGAGGGTCGAATCTGATACCAATAATGTTACGACCCGGGATTTAGACCTCGTGACAGGAGCCGTTGCGAACGATACTCGAATATGAAAACGTTGCAGCCTTACCAACCTAAGCTCTCTTCTTCTTAGAGAGGTTAGATTGATTCAGCTCCAAGATGATCCTTTATTCAGCGAGAAAGACCTACTTATATGTAGGTCGATACAATCAGCCTTAATGGCTTAATTATTGATTAACAAAAATACTCTCAAATCAAATATTAGAATTATCTTAGACTGGCAGCGCTATCCCAGTCATATGATTACGATTCCTTCGCTGATATGTGTTACCATAGAAGGGATCTGTATCACTTGGCTGCATAAAAGATGGAGTGCCTTAATGCAGTCATACATGTCAGATGGCTGATAGATTGTTTAATGTTCCAGAGTTGAATTCTGGTACCAAATGAAAACAAAAGAAAAACTGAGCAAGTTGACATACATTAAAAAAAGTGAAAAAGAGGACCCAATTGCTACTGGGAGGACTCAAACATAACCAAGGTCTATCAGAAAGGTTGTAATATGTATCTTGCCACGAATATTGATGATGAAGCTATTAACGATGGAGCAAAGCAAAGTAGTTTGTTCTCTACGAGTGAAAGCTCAGCAATATAGTTGGCCATTGACTCTAGTTGCATAGATGGAACCTGGATATATGATACAATGATTTCAGTCTTATATGAAACTTCATAACCAGAAAGAAAGTAAGCACAATTAAAGAAAACTTTATCTCTTTTCTTGTTTAAGCCTCTGCTACCAACTGAAATCACAAAACAAGTGCTCAAAATCAGACTAACCAAACACACCATCACAAACCCAACAATTGAGCATATGGAAAAATATATATAAGCTGATCAACAAAATCCAGTAGCAAAAATATGGAAAGAAATGATTTGCAACCATGAACTCGCAAATATATAACATAAACAGAGACAGTAACTTTTCATCCGCTCAAACCACCCATCGTTTGTCAAATTTGTCAATGCAATTGTCTCACTCTCACCTGCTTCCCAATCCTTCATTGATCCAAATCACTACCAAATCAAGGACACCACCATCACCGTAAACCCTAAACAGACAATATCAACATAAAAAAAATCAGTTGACTGAAATCACCGCAACAAACGCGCCAGGGCAAAGCGAGCGAACGGAAAATATTCAAATTACCGAACTTAACCGAAAGAATTCAACGAGGACGAATTAAAGTGAATCCAGAACGTCGGCTCAGGCGTTCTCCAGGAGAACGTCCTCGCCTCCACCGCTACACACAAAAGACACGCGGACGTCCTCCAAAACAGCCCCAGAACGTCCTAGAATCCCAACCGGTGCAGATGCTCTAATGGCGACGGTAACGAATGACTTCGCGTTATGTTCAGATCATCGACCAATAGTGGTTAGCTTGAAGGAGTCGAGAACTCGTAGAAGATCCCAAACAAGTTTTAGGTTTGGCCGATGTGGCTGAGAGACCCCAGTTTCAAGGACAATGTCAAGGAAGTATGGAGAAGGGTAAGTGGCAGTGTTGGAGTGCTAGGGGATAAGCTGAGATCCCGCGTAGAGGAACTGATAAGATGGCGTTCAGCTAAATTGGGAAATGTGCAGAAGAAAATTAAGGGTCTAAATGAGAAGTTACCGGCTTTACATGATACAGAGAGAATAACGGAGGTTATTGAGAAAGAACAGCAGATACAAATAAGTTTGATGAATGGATGGAAAGGGAGAAGCTTCTTTGAAGATAGCGGGCCATGACTGAATAATTAAGGGAGGGGAAGAAACACTGCATTCTTTACGGAAAAGTCTACTGATACAAACACCAAAGTTTGTAACAGATCAGAAGGATACATGAGATGAGGAGGGATAGATTGTGATAGAGATGAGGAGTGATAGATTAGGGTTTTAGGAGTAGAAGGGGATGAGAAACGAGAGAAAAATTGAGATGGGAAACTGAGTTTAATTCATTTGTTGTCTTAACCTTGCCAGTTACAAGGCTATCTTATACTAAACTTATTACATCAATTGCAATGACATCCATCAAGTTCTCTAATATTCCAATACGTAACATTCCTCCTGCCTTGAAATTAACCTTGTCCTCAAGGTCATCTACTTCTGGTGGTCTCAGCAATGAAAACATGATAAATTTGTTGATATAGCGCACCAAGATGGCGTGGTCATCCAAGCTGAAATCAAGTGTAAGGAATGCGGTTTCAAACAGCAATATCATTAAGTTCTTCACCCAATCAAGCCTTGCATCACTCAGTGAGCTGTATATAACCACTTCAATCGATTTGTGACGAGTTGTAAGTCTCTTATAATCTTCATTGTAGGAGAAGTATATAGTCATATCAATTCCAGGGGAAACAATATTAAACACTGTATCAAAAGCATCAATGCCATGAATTCCACGAAATGCCCCTGTAAGAGTGAAATCTTGGTGACTATCATCCACTTGAGCAACCTCTTGGTGTGTATTTGTGATTATAACATGAGCATGATCCAAAAGATGAGTAACACCGGCCATATCTTGTACTAGTGGCGCCAGCATCCATCTAAAAAACTCAATGCATAACCTGAAAAATGTAGTGACCTTCAAGATGTTGAGAAAAGGAGACAAGCAAGAGGGCTGGCAGGCAGCTGGTTCACTCCAACAATTACGCCAAATTAGACTTAGCGGTGTACTTATGTAAAAAGCACTTAAATAATGAGAACAACAGCTTTGTTGATCATCTTCTTTCATACATAGAATGCAGCCTTCCCTTTCACCATGATATATGTTCAAGTAGTAAGTCGGTGACCCACAAGCTATGACAAACTGAGTACTCCCTCTGGAAAAAATGGCTTTACCCAATTTTCTTGCAACATCTTCTCTAGAACCTTTCAAGACACTTTCAACATTTTTGTCACTGAAATTTTCGCACAGACCAATAGGATGGCTTGAACTACAACTTGGGACTTTCTTTGGATTACCAAATGCTTCTAATATAAGAAAGGACTTTGAGATCTTCTCCGCCAAAGAGAACAATTGAAATGCCTCCACCATAAACATACTTAAGCAAGTTGTTGTGGCTGTGAAATCATCAAATAATGTTGTACGAGTACTCTCATCGTGGAGTGTAAAAATAAAGACAATCCAAAACATTGTAGCAGCTGATTTGTTCATTCTTAGTTCTGTCTCTATAGTGGCTTGAATAACTTGAATAGGGATCCCACTGACGAGAGTCACTTGTGGCCTATAGCCTTTTTGGTGGTCACCTGTCAACTGCTCGTCACTAAACAAATCCACACAAGCATACAACCAAGCCCCTTCAACTTCACGCAACACTTTGCTGTGAATAGTCATGATCACCTTGCCCTCTATCAGCAGTGTATATATAAAAATAATATCAGGAGGCATTGGAGGGGGTTTGGTCACCCACTGAGCAACCGTCTTACTCCCAGATTCATAACATATATGCAAAATCATTTCAGCAACCTTATAAACACTCGGTGAGCAAGACCTTACATCATTCCAGGAAGAGAAGGTCACTGAGCGGATTTGAGAAACAACTGAAGCGCAAAGGCGTAGAAAATTATTCAGAACTCCGATTAAAGACTCATTCCTTTGGATTGAAGAGAGCGCTAAACTCCAATATCCAGCCACTTTCAGCATCAAATTGGATTTAAAATCAAGTGCATCAAATGTACTGCCTCCAAGATCAACCCCAACACTGACCAGCTCATCTTGATTCTGAATGAGGAACTTGCCATAGTTAACATGAGCATAAGTATGTGCGACATTAGCAGAAACACCTCTCATGAGAATATCAACCAAAAAGACTATGATATTTCTGACCGTCGGAGCTTGCATAATAAAATGAGACACAGTAGATAAGAGTGTATAGCCCCTGATGTTGCTTGACGGCAGCAATAAAATCTTCAAGCCTCCATTGACATAGGATAAATGCACAATTTATGAGATTAGACATCCAGAGATTTCAGGAGGACGTGGTGGTTTGTTTAACCAAGTCAATAGGGATGGAGCAGCACTCAATGACCATAAAATGTCATAACCTTCGATTAAATTGCCTAACAATTCAGAATGCAAAAGAGATGTCTCATGAAACTTTTGACAAACACTTTGAGTACATAAATTAATCCTTCTACTGTGAACACCAGCTGGAACCACAAAACTTATATCCATCAATTTCTTCGACAACTTCAATCTTTTGCAATCCCCAATTAGTCATACTCATATGATTATAGGCACCAATGAACTCAGACACAAGTTGTAGAGGATCCGGACATTCAATGAATGCAGTGTCTATTAAACAAGCCACATGATCAGCAGCTAAAGCCCAAACTGTCAAAAATGCAAATGTTTGATCTCTAAGTGAGCCCCCTTTTTTATAATACTTGAAAACATCGTCAACCAGCTTGGGCAGCACCAAAACTAAAGTCTCCTTGACCACAAATTGTTTACTGGTAGCAGGACAATCCAAACTCACATTCCGATACAAACCATTACATGCCTCAGAAAAATGACCAACCTTCATCAGTTCAGACATCACGTTTATATTATCAATACAACCAAATTTCATCAGAACATTGAGCTTAATGCCAGTCTTGAATTCAATAAGGCCATCTGCATCGTCAGGCCTCGTCTTCAAGAATATAGTACTGTTTTCAAGTTTATCAATCAGCTTCAATCCTACGACCAGACCATCATAATGCACTAGAACTCCAACAATGAATGCCCAGTTTAGTGACTTAATATCCAAAATAGCAGAACCATCAAACTGAATACAATCAACATTTTCGCTGGATCCATCTTCAGGAGGTTTCGCAGGTGGCTTTACAAACATACCATCCACTATAAAAGGCACACTCATAGAAGCATTTTCACAAACAACTGAAAGGCATAAACTCGAAGTACTCTTGATGGCGAAAATCTGAGTTTCAAAACTTTTGTAACTAGTAAACTGTCCCACGACATCCTTGCACAAATTAAACTCAAATGAACAAATACCAGAGTATATGCCAAAAGACTTGGAAACACTCCATGTTCTTGATGAATCTAAAATTAAATCAACACTAACCGTATCCCCAACTATGTCTTCTTCGACAATAACATCCTTTGCTGTATTTTCACTAATTAAATCTGATTCAACCAGAGCAGACAACTCAGTTGTGATTAATTCTGTTTGCGCAGCATCAGACTCCTCCACTTTATCTAAAGAAAAATCAGAAGTCGAGATTGAACTTACTTGAGATTTTAACTTGGAGAGGTTTGACATGTATACTGAGTTCTGAGCCCTCATTTCGGTTAGGGTTTGTTTGAGCTCTTCACACATATTCCAAATCGAATCCAATAGCTCCGCTCGCGACTGTTGGGCTTCGGTTGGCTTGAAACGGTGTCTATGGTCTATGACAAAATTTTCCCACGTATTGAGTCGCCGACCCAATCGCATCTGACGATACCACTCCATAGCTTCTCCAGATAAATAAGGAACTACCACTACAAACTCTTGTTCCGGAGCCATCTGATATCTACTGAAGAAGCCTTCGACCTGATAAAGCCATTGATCCACACCCTCACCACTGAAATATGAAATTTCAGCCGGTTGAAAGCTTGAGTAGTAATATGAACTAGAATAGGTTGCCATTGATATTCAACTCTCGATGAAGAAGCACCAATGATACAAACACCAAAGTTTGTAACAGATCAGAAGGATAGATGAGAAGAGGAGTGATAGATTGAGATAGAGATGAGGAAGAAGATTAGGGTTTTTGGAGTAGAAGGGGATGAGAAACGAGAGAGAAATTGGGATGGAAAACTGAGTTTAATTCATTTGTTGTCTTTTCCTTGCCGGTTACAAGGCCATTTTATACTAAACTTATTACATCAATTGCAATGACATCCATCAAGTTCTATAATATTCCAACACGTAACATCTACCCAAAGAAGGGATAAAAAGAGCATTCAGAAGTTGAGGACTGATGATGAGCATGATACTGGTAAAATCATTTATGAAGTGTCTAACAAATTCCATAACATTTTTCAGGCATCAGTGAATGAAGAGAAGGTGTGTTAGGAGGATGTCTTCTGCTTGGTACCCAGGTGAGTGGAGGATGACATGAACCAAAGCCTGAGGGAACCATACTCGGTGGAGGAAATAAGAAGAGCTCTCTTTCATATGCATCCAACCATAGCTCCAAGAATGATGGCTATTCAGCTTTATTTTATAAGAAATTCTGGGGACTAGTTAAGGATGAGTATGCAGAGAGGTTCTTAGTTTTCTGAATGGTGGTGGTTTAGGCAAATCTTTGAATGAACTTAGATTATCATTGTGCCTATATTTAAAGGAGCACACAAGGTGGGTGACTTTAGGCCAATAAGCTTGTGTAATGTAGTGATGAAAATAATTATAAAAGCTTTGCTAACAGGTTGAGAGAGTGTTTATCTGATATAATCTCAAAATCACAAACAACATTTATGAAGGGTAGGCTCATATCCGATAACATTCTATTGGCTCATGAGGCTATGCTTTACATTAAACATAGAACGAGGGGGTGGGAAGGTTATGTATCTGTAAAAATTGACATGAGCAAAGCATATGACAGAGTTGAGTGATGTTTTCTGAAAATGTTTATGAAACTGGGGTTTGAGGGGAATTGGGTGAAGAAAGTAATGTGTTGCGGGTCGACAGTGACTTATAGTGTTAAAATTAATGGGGGAAAATCTAGAACCATAATGTTAGGATTGTAATCCATTTTGCGCAATGGAATATTTGCCCATATGTGATCAATGTACAAGCAATAGTTTGTTTAGTGCAGGGTAGCTTTGGTTAGGCTTTAGGATTCCATGCCCTTAAGCTCCTCAGCCCCAGCCAGAATTCTGTGCAACGATCTGTGCAACAAGCTTATGTTTGAAGATAAGAGGAACGGCGTCGTTTGGCAAAGCGCGAGACGAATTCAAAACTGAAGAGGAACGCTGCCGTTTCATCCAGTGCACCAATCAGGATATTCCCGCAGCTGGCTTTCCAATTTAGGAATTAGGGCTTTTCTATTTGAGTGAGATCGGGCGAGCGCGATCGATATCCGATTCCTTCCCAATCGATCGAGCTGCCGTTTGTGAGAGTAGCGACCCACTGTGACGACTTCGGAGACACCAGCAATTTGATCGGAAACGACTCAGTCCGCTGGCTAGTTGGTCAGATCTGTGAGAAGAAGGTGGAACCAGTCTGTGGTCTGCCGGACATCTCAGACTCGTCAGGGAAGTTCCAAACTATTCTTATACTGTCTTCATACTGTGCTGGATTGTTTGATTAGTACTGTGCCTTTAGATTGCTTGCTTGATCACACATAAGAACAATTGTGCCATTGTAACCTTATTTGATTTATAGTGAAACATTGGGTTGAGTCTCCTCGTCCCCGAGGCTCCGTGGAGTAGGGGCAGCCCCCCGAACCACGTAAAAACTCTTTGTGTCACTTATCTTTTCAGTTGTTAACTGTGTTTAAGTTTTCTGATAACAAACTGTTCAAGATAAAATCTGTTCAAGGTCAAAACTGTTCTAGGTCAAAACTGTTCAAAAATTGGACTAAGTGAACTTAAGGGAAATCTGTACAAGGGTTTAACTTTAATTTACAACGTGGTATCAGAGCCATTTATGGACTGTTCTAGAGAGTTCTTGACAGTCCTTGAAGGTCTTTACCTTTGGTTTAACAAATTCCCCTGTTTTTGGACTTAGTTCTAATCTGTGCAATGTCTGAATCTTTAAAACTGAAACCCTTCGATGGCACGTCTGACTTTGCTATGTGGAAAGTCAGAATGAAGGCCATATTAATAAAGGAGAGGTGTGATGGTTGCACAGTCGTTATGCGCAATCGTCAAGAATAAATTTATAAGTGTCCGCTACTCGCGACTTCACTACTGGGTAGTAAGTGGTAAGTAGGGGTCAAACCCAAAGGAATTAGGGGGATAGTTGTTCTTTGAGGGGATTATTCAGCGAGAGAGCGTGTTTTAGGTTGGTTGGTTGGTTGGTTTTAGTACTGGAAAGTAACTGATAATTATTACAATTAAAAGAAAGCATTCGGTTTCAGGGGCCTTGTATTATATCCTGTTTATCATTGACCTTTAGTGAATCTTCTAAGTATTCAAACATGAATCGAGGCTATTCCTAGCTCAAGACTTGCAACATCGTCTAGCCTTTTTAAGGTCGTAGAGCACTTATTCTACTTCAACTAATTCCTCCTTCCGAAGTATCTTAGCCTTATGTGCATCCATTTGGTCCCTTTGGTCCAGTTTCCAAATGGTTTTTTAGATAGATCGAACTCCTCAGATAAGCTTTGCCCGTCAAAGCATCCACTTACCCGAGTATGTTCACGAATCCCAAGGAAGAGCTTTGCCCGTCAAAGCGTCCACTCAACCTTGGAAGTTCTAATCTTATATATGGCACATAGAATAAGTTTTGAATACAAAGACGAGACACTAAGTTAATAGTCTAAAACATTTTATAATACAAGTCCACCCCTTCTACCGAACGACTAGTTTAGCTACTATTCATCGCGCTAAACATTATAACTAAGGAATTGGAAATTAAAGACAGTAAATAAATATTAAAATACTTACAACCGTTGAAGCGCCAAGGGAGCAATCCTTTATTTCCAAAACTAAACTTACAAAACTTAGAGAGAGAAGTGTTTACAAACTTATGGATTTGATTTTGATTTTGTGATGATACAAATGAGGAGGAGATGAGCTCCATTTATAGGGAGGAGAAGGGAGGATGATGGCATGTGTTTTTTGATCCAAGGGAGGAGAAGGAGGAAGAAGGAGGAGGCGCCACATGGGGGGGAGCAAAAGCCGCCGGTTGCCGGTTGTGGGGAGGAGGAGCCGCCGGTCATGGAGGGGAGGAGCTCCTCCCTTGGCCACCTTCTCTTCAAGTGGTCGGTCACCAAGGCAAATGGATGAGTTTTGTGAGTTTTGTGCAGTCTTTTCATAAAACTATCAGTGTGTTTCGTCCCGGGCTGACTTGATTCCTCTTCTGCTTAATTTGTTATGAGTGATTCAACGTCAGGATCCTTGATATTTCTTCAGTCGGCATATGATCTTGACCTCGGAATGACTCGTAACATCTTTTCTGCTTTAAAAGCTCCTCTTTAGCATGTATTCTCTCTAAGCTCTGAAATACCCTGTAGAAATATATCGGAACTAACAAGCAAAAGTTAAATAGACAAAGTGTCTAATTAAGGGGTTTTACTGTGTTTATGATTCGTATAATTTTGGTCCATCATATCACCCACACTTTTAGTTGTTCGTCCCGAACAATGCTATTAAAGGGCGGCACTCTAAGTTGGTTTTGGAATATGAAATTTAGACTGTGGTACTTGATCTATCCTAATTTATGCATTACTACTTATTACCAAATTAAACTGCGTAAATAAATAGAAGAAACTTAATACTTGTACCTCCGTGCTGAGATGCAAATTATATTGGATGTTTCGGGAGATAGCTCTTTTTAGGCTCTTGGACTGCAATCTTGGGACCATCTCGCACTATATGGTTTTCTTGTAGCTTTCTCTAGCACGTGATTCGGTTCGGGTTTCACTGAGTTGAGCCTTTTTAATTTCTTTCTTCTTTGGCGAGGGACTGCTTTTTTGTAGTGAATTGGCCTTTGGCCTTTGATTTGACTTTTTTGAGTACTTCACTTTTTTTGTTCGGTTAAAACCTTCACAATGTTGGGCCTTTGGCCTCTTGATTTGCTTCTTCGAGCTTTTTGCTTCTTTGTGACTTGCCAGTCCATTTTCTCAAGCCTTTCCTTTGGGAGGTCCAATCATCGCCCGCGAGCATATGGAAATACCTCCCCGCTCGTCTCATCGTTGTCGTTTCGCGCGGGTCAAGATGAGGGTCGCTCATCTATTTTCTCGGCTACTTTGACTAGAGAGAGGACGGTCTGATTCCTGTCCTCGCCTTTTCTTTTCTTTTTGCATAAACACTGCATGGCGGAGATGACTTCATTCTTCACTGAAACCCGAAGTGCAGCCTCCACTGACTTCGAAAACCATATAGTTTGATTTGATCCTTTGATTGCTTGCCAAGCCTCTCTAGGGCAGTTTATGTCAACTCCACATCCCTAGTTTATCTCAGCACAAAGGACAAATGAAAAGTTACATTCTAAGTTTTTAAACAGTTTGAATTTTCACAAGGTTAATGCATGAACTAAGATCTATCTTTTTCACATTCTCAAGTTCATATTTTCAAAACGATACTATTACTAAAAAAGAAAACAGCAAGCATGTTATTTATATACAAAGGTGGTTCTCACCCCACACTTTTGAACGAAGGCGTGCTTTAGTTCAAAAGTCATGCAAGCTTAAAACTAAATGACTGAATTTAAATGACAGAAAGTAAGATAGTGTCGTGTTACCTCCCGACCAGTGCACTTGTTTAACGTCGTTGGCTCGACAGTACCTCGTTGTGGATTACTGGTTTGGGTCCCATGGGTGGCTCAGATCAAATTTCGCCACTGTTCCTGTGTTGTTTCTTGCCTTGACTCTTCCTGACTTCTTGTCGGATGTTGTACTCGGGTCAGGACTCCTTTGTTTTGGGATCTTTTCTTTCCAATACCCCGGAGGGGGTGAGGGACCTTTCACTACTAGCCTTTTGAAGTTCTTGTATTTGGGACTGCCTAGTCCAGTTACGGCGTAACACTGCTCCATCGAGGAGTCATTCTGCAGAGGCCCTTTTCCCATCCTCTTTTGAGTTTCTTCATTGATCCTATAGTTTTCTGCAACTTGCTCATTGATCAAGGGAAAAAGTCGGGAAAGCCTCAAAAGGCTTGGTTCTGCCTCGTTATGATTGTCAGTGAGGAACTGGTCGTAGATAGTCTCGGCTGCCCGGGTAATGATAGTCGGGTATGAATTGGGCAGTTCGTCAGTGGTATTCTGGACTCCAACCTCGTTGCTTCCGGTGCTTTCCATATCTGATTCTTCTGATGGTTCAGGAGTCTCTTCTGACGGCTCGGTAGTTTCTTCTTTGTCTGCCTCAGGGTCAGCTTCGTTTATCTGCATTTCCTCGTCAGTTTGGGGTACTCGTCTTGTGGCAGCGGCCAGGCCAATTATAAGGTTCCACATGTCTGCAATGGTGAAGTTTCCGGCCGATCTTCTCATTGCTTCGTTAACTCTTCCCAGCTCTTCGGACCTCATCCCACGAAGAAATTTTTGGAGAAGAACTTTCTTCGTGAATCCATGGTGCGGGCAGCTTGAGACGATGGCATCATAGTTCGTGTAGTATTCGTCCAAGGTCTCATCCCGGGATTGTTGAAGGCACATGATCTTCTCACGGGTTTCTTGGCGTAAGGATGGTGGGGAGAATTCCTTCAGGAATGGAACGCAGAGATCTACGTAACGTTCTGCATTGCAAGCGGTGGATGTGTAGTACCATATCGTGGCAAAGTCAGTTAGAGAGAATTTAAAGCATTTAAGCTTAAATTCCTCTAACACTTCATTTTCAGGTTTGATGTGGTGGCAGACGTGGTGGAAGTTTCGGCAGTGCTGTACTGGGTCTTCTCCCTCCGTTCCTCCGAACAAGGGCAGATATCGCGTTGTCCATGCATGCGTAGTGGGTAGTGTCATAGGGAAATGAAAAAGAACAACTATCCGACGGCTAATTCCCCGGCAACTGCGCCAATTTTGATGGTTGCACAGTCGTTATGCGCAATCGTCAAGAATAAATTTATAAGTGTCCGCTACTCGCGACTTCACTACTGGGTAGTAAGTGGTAAGTAGGGGTCGAACCCAAAGGAATTAGGGGGATAGTTGTTCTTTGAGGGGATTATTCAGCGAGAGAGCGTGTTTTAGGTTGGTTGGTTGGTTTTAAAGCTACCAGCTAAGTGATTTATTGGTTGGTTGGTTGGTTTTAGTACTGGAAAGTAACTGATAATTATTACAATTAAAAGAAAGCATTCGGTTTCAGGGGCCTTGTATTATATCCTGTTTATCATTGACCTTTAGTGAATCTTCTAAGTATTCAAACATGAATCGAGGCTATTCCTAGCTCAAGACTTGCAACATCGTCTAGCCTTTTTAAGGTCGTAGAGCACTTATTCTACTTCAACTAATTCCTCCTTCCGAAGTATCTTAGCCTTATGTGCATCCATTTGGTATCTTTGGTCCAGTTTCCAAATGGTTTTTTAGATAGATCGAACTCCTCAGATAAGCTTTGCCCGTCAAAGCATCCACTTACCCGAGTATGTTCACGAATCCCAAGGAAGAGCTTTGCCCGTCAAAGCGTCCACTCAACCTTGGAAGTTCTAATCTTATATATGGCACATAGAATAAGTTTTGAATACAAAGACGAGACACTAAGTTAATAGTCTAAAACATTTTATAATACAAGTCCACCCCTTCTACCGAACGACTAGTTTAGCTACTATTCATCGCGCTAAACATTATAACTAAGGAATTGGAAATTAAAGACAGTAAATAAATATTAAAATACTTACAACCGTTGAAGCGCCAAGGGAGCAATCCTTTATTTCCAAAACCAAACTTACAAAACTTAGAGAGAGAAGTGTTTACAAACTTATGGATTTGATTTTGATTTTGTGATGATACAAATGAGGAGGAGATGAGCTCCATTTATAGGGAGGAGAAGGGAGGATGATGGCATGTGTTTTTTGATCCAAGGGAAGAGAAGGAGGAAGAAGGAGGAGGCGCCACATGGGGGGGGAGCAAAAGCCGCCGGTTGCCGGTTGTGGGGAGGAGGAGCCGCCGGTCATGGAGGGGAGGAGCTCCTCCCTTGGCCACCTTCTCTTCAAGTGGTCGGTCACCAAGGCAAATGGATGAGTTTTGTGAGTTTTGTGCAGTCTTTTCATAAAACTATCAGTGTGTTTCGTCCCGGGCTGACTTGATTCCTCTTCTGGTTAATTTGTTATGAGTGATTCAACGTCAGGATCCTTGATGTTTCTTCAGTCGGCATATGATCTTGACCTCGGAATGACTCGTAACATCTTTTCTGCTTTAAAAGCTCCTCTTTAGCATGTATTCTCTCTAAGCTCTGAAATACCCTGTAGAAATATATCGGAACTAACAAGCAAAAGTTAAATAGACAAAGTGTCTAATTAAGGGGTTTTACTGTGTTTATGATTCGTATAATTTTGGTCCATCAAGGTGTTATCGAGCTGTTTCTGAAGAATGGCTAGATCCCACCTCAGACCAACAAAAGAAGGATTTAAAGGAAATTGCACACTCTGAAATCATGATGAGGCTCACAGATGATGTTGCTAGGCAGGTTCTACAACATACTGATCCTATGCTATTATGGAATGCTCTTGAGGTAATCTATTTGGCCAAATCCCTTCCAAATAAGATTTCTTTGTTATGTAAATTGTTTACATTCAAGATGGAAGTGTCCATAAGTCTTCAAGAGAATCTGGATGCTTTTCTTAATATGACCCAAGAATTAAAACGCTGTGAGGATGAGATTAAGCAGGATCATCAAGCTGTTATTCTTCTTAATTCTCTTCCACCTCAGTTTGACATTTTAAAAGATGTAATACAATATGGTAGGGATGACTTGACTGTCACCAATATCATAGCAGCTGTCAGTCAAAAGAATGAATCCCTTGAGGTTTTTAAATCTAAAAATGGCATTAAAACAGATCATAAAACTGAGGTTATATTTGTTAAGGGTAAAAACAACTACAAAGGGAAATCTAAGAAACCATTTAACAAAGAAACTCATCAGAATCAGTCTAATGGGAATAAAAATCCTGAAAAGAAAACTTATGATAAATCTTCTGCTCCCCTTAAGTGTACCTACTGTGGAAGGTTAGGTCACACAATTAGCTATTGTTTCAAGAAAAAGGAAGAGAAAAACACAGAAAATAAGGCTAGTACAAGTAATGTTTGTGAAAGAAAGCCTCAGTACAATGAGGAACTACTCATGGTTGCCAATGATGATGCTGGTCACTCTTGGATCTTGGATTCAGGGTGTACCATGCATGCCACTCCTCACAGGCATTTATTCAGCTCTATTGAGTTGCAGAATGCTGGTGGTGTCATGCTTGGTGACCAAACCACTTTGCAGATTAAGGGAATTGGCAAAGTTCCCTTAAGAATGCATGATGGTGTCATAAGAACTGTGCAAAATGTGGGTTGGGTGCCTAGTTTGAGAAGGAGTTTATTGTCTGAATCCGAGTTTGATAACCTAGGATGTCACATTAATACACATAATGGGATAAGGGAGGTTATAAAAGACAATAAAATAGTGATAAAAAGCATTAATAAGGGTGGACTGTATCATGTTATTTTGTCACCTGAAATTAACACTGTTGATGAACAAAAAGCTTTAAAAGACACTCATAAATGGCACACCAGACTTGGTCACATTGGTAATAAGGGGCTTCTTCACTTGTATAAATCTGGTCTTATTGAATCTCAACCTATTGATTTGAAATTTTGTGAAAACTGTATTCTTGGTAAAAAGACTTCACATCCATTTAGTAAATCAACATTTAAGGTTAATAAACCTATGGAATATGTTCATTCTTATCTATGGGGGTGACAGAGATGCTCGTCGTCGAAGCAAAACGTGCAAATAAATTTATAATGTCCGCTACTCGCGACTACACTACTGAGTAGTAAGTAGTAAGTAGGGGTCGAACCCAAAGGAATTAGGGGGATAAGTTGTTCTTTAAATGGTCATACAGCGGGGGAGCGTGTTTTTGGTTGGTTGGTTGGTTGGTTGGTTGGTTTTAGTACTGGAAAGTAACTGATAACTATTACAATTAAAAGAAAGCGTTCGGTTTCAGGGGCCTTGTATTATATCCTGTTTATCATTGACTCTTAGTGAACCTTCTAAGTATTCAAACATGAATCGAGGCTATTCCTAGCTCAAGACTTGCAACATCGTCTAGCCTTTTTAAGGTCGTAGAGCACTTATTCTACTTCAACTAATTCCTCCTTCCGAAGTATCTTAGCTTTATGTGCATCCATTTGGTCCCTTTGGTCCAGTTTCCAAATGGTTTTTTAGATAGATCGAACTCCTCAGATAAGCTTTGCCCGTCAAAGCATCCACTTATCCGAGTATGTTCACGAATCCCAAGGAAGAGCTTTGCCCGTCAAAGCGTCCACTCAACCTTGGAAATTCTAATCTTATATATGGCACATAGAATAAGTTTTGAATACAAAGACGAGACACTAAGTTAATAGTCTAAAACATTTTATAATACAAGTCCACCCCTTTTACCGAACGACTAGTTTAGCTACTATTTATCGCGCTAAGCATTATAACTAAGGAATTGGAAATTAAAGACGGAAAATAAATATTGAAATACTTACAACCGTTGAAGCGCCAAGGGAGCAATCTTTTATTTCCAAAGCCAAACTTACAAACTTAGAGAGATAAGTGATTTTTGTATGAGATGTGGATGATGGTGAGATGATACAAATGAGGAGGGGATGTATGGTATTTATAGGCTAAGGGAGGAGAAATGGGTGGTGGAGATGAGGGGCAAGTGTCTTTGATCCAATGGAGGAGGAGGAGGAGCCGCCACATGGGGGAGGAGCAAAGCCGCCGGTCAAGGGAGGAGGAGCCGCCGGTTGCCGGTTGCCATGGAGAAAGGAGCTCCTCCCTTGGCCACCTCCAAGCATGGTGGCCGGTCACCTTGGTCCATGCTTGCATTTGATAGTTGATTTGGAATGGCCAAGTGATTCTAAGACTAATGGTTGAGCCAGTTTTTCCAAATTCCATGTTTTGGTCGAGCAACTTGGTTTTGGTGCCTATGCGCGCGGGGCCTTTACTATGGAATTCGGCCAATCTGCCAATCTGCTCGAGCATTTTGTCTGGGAAGCGAGATTGTCCGACTTGTTGGGCATTCCAAACATCTTGGTCGAGCCATAGTTTCCAGATGCATCGGTCGGGTCGAGCGACTTGGTTTGGGTGCCTAAGCGCGCCGGGCCTTTGCCTTGGAATTGAGCTAACTGCCAATCTGCTCGAGCATTCTCCTTGGTTTTCCGACATTGTCCACTTTATTTTCCATTTGAAATATTTTGGTCGAGGCGGAATTGTCAGATGAGATGGTTTGCTCGGGCAACTTGAATTGAGTGTTTGGTCAGCTCGGCGGAGGGCCTGGAACTGCTTCAACCGGCCGGGTGGTTTCTGCGGCATTTTCCCACCCGGTCGGTTGAGTCTTCAATGAAAATTCCTCTTCGGTTTGATTTGTTTGGAGTGATTCCATGTCAGGATCCTTGAGATTTCTTCAGTCAGCGTCTGATCTTGACCTTGGAATAACTCTTAACATCTTTTCAGCGTAAAATCCTCTCCTTAGCGTGTTTTCTCTCTAAGCGCCATAATACCCTGTAGAAATATATCGGGACTAACAAGCAAAAGTTAAATAGACCAACAGTCTAATTTGGTGGGTTTTACGGTGTTTATGATTCGTATAATTTGGGTCCATCAGGGGGCCTGCTCAGGTTTCCACAGTTGGAGGAAGACATTATCTCCTCTCTTTAATTGATCAATTTACTAGGAAAGTGTGGGTTTATCTGTTAAAAACCAAGGATGAAACCTTTGAACAATTTAAACTGTGGAAAACTAAGGTTGAGAATCAAACAAACTTGAAACTGAAATGCCTAAGAACTGATAATTGGCTGGAATTTTGCAATAAACTGTTTGATGATTTCTATTCTAAAAATGGAGTAAGAAGACATTTAACTGTACCAGGGACTCCCCAGCAGAATGGGACTGCTGAGAGGATGAATAGGACCCTCTTGGAGAGGGCTAGATGCATGATGATCACCTCAGGAGTCAAGCCCTCATTGTGGGGTGAGGCTGTGATCACTGCGTCCTATTTAGTCAATAGAAGTCCTTCATCTGTGATAGACTTCAAGACTCCCCAGGAACTGTGGACTGGAACACTCCCTTCCCTTGGTCATTTGAGACCTTTTGACTGCACAGCATACACCCAAATTTCCCAGGGGAAATTGCAGCCAAGAGCTCAAAAGGGAATCATGATAGGTTACCCTGAGGGTGTTAAAGGCTATAAAATACTGTTAATTCAACCAGGAGGGTATAATGTTATTGTGTCTAGAAGTGTGACTTTTAATGAAGATGATTATTACTTCAAGTCAAAATTAAACTGTGCTTCTAACCCTGTTGGCACATCTGAGCATGTGACCAGTTTTCTTCCACCAGGACATCCTGTTTTCTTTCCAGTTGATGATCCAAGTGACCCTCCAGGAGTTTACTCAGGACAATCATTGGATTTGGAGATGCCAGAGCTAGAGAATGAGGTATCAAGTGAGCCTCAAGGTGGCTCAAACTCACCAGGTAATGTACATCCACACCAATCAGGTGGGGGGGGGGGGGAGGTAAGTGCATCTAACTATTCTTTTTTAAATCATAATGATGATGCTTCTGTTGCTGTTATTGTTAATGATGCTACTTCCCCTGCTGTTGTTGATGCACATGTTGATATTCATGATTCCCCTGTTAATAATCCTGAGGTTCCCTTCACCGCAGTTGATTCACATGTTAGAAATGATTCCAATGCTGTTAGTACCTCACATGTTAGGGACTATTTACTAACTAGGGATAGAGAACCTAGGATTTCTAAACAAAACAGAAAGTATGCAAATTTATCTGAAAATTATGATGTGAATGACCTTGGTGAATTTGCTCTGATTGCTGCTAGATATGTTGAAACTATTGTGCCTGAAACATATAAGCAAGCCATGTCTAGTAAGAATGCTAATGAATGGAAGATTGCTATGATTGAGGAAATTGAATCCATGCATGCTAATAACACTTCGAAACTAATTCCTAAACCTGAAAAAGCCAGAACAATTGACTGTAAATGGATCTTTAAACTGAAAGAGGGAAACAGTCCTAGTGATCCACCTAGATTTAAGGCTAGGCTAGTTGCTAAGGGCTTTACACAAAAAGAAGGAATTGATTACACTGAAATTTTTGCTCCAGTTGTTAAATACAAAACTTTGAGGCTTTTAATTGCTATGGTTGCTGTTTATGACTTAGAGTTAGAACAAATGGATGTTAAGACAGCATTTCTGTATGGGGATTTGCATGAAACAATCTATATGAGACAACCTATTGGTTTTGAGGATAGAAATCACCCTGAGCACGTTTGCATGTTAAAGAAATCAATTTATGGACTGAAACAGTCCCCTAGGCAATGGAACAAGAAGTTTGATTCTTGCATGATTTCTCTTGGCTTTATTAGAAGCAAATATGATAGTTGTCTATACCTGAAAATGCAAAATATTGTTTCCCCTATTTATGTGCTGCTGTATGTTGATGATATTCTGCTCATTTGTAAGTCTAAGTCTGCCATAGAAACTGTTAAGAAAAGGCTAAAACAAAATTTTGACATGAAGGATTTTGGGAGTGCCCAAAAGATCCTTGGGGTAAAAATAATCAGGGATAGAAAATCTAGGACCATTTGCTTATCTCAAACTGATTACATGAATAAGGTCTTAAACAAATTTTCCATGCTAAATGTGAAACCTTCCTCTGTTCCATTAGGAGGGCACCTTGAGCTTTCCAAAGATGATTGTCCTTCTAATGAAGATGAAAAACAACAAATGGCTAATGTCCCCTATGATGTTGCAACTGGGTCAGTCATGTATGCAATGTTGTGTACAAGGCCTGACCTTGCTTTCTCCATCAGCGTTCTGAGCAGGTTCATGTCCAATCCAGGTGAAAAACACTGGTTGGCCATGAAGTACTTGCTCAAGTATATAAATGGAACCAAGAACATAGGCCTAGTTTTTCAAAATTATTATCCAAATGCTGGCTTGGTAGGATATGTAGATTCTGATTATGCTGGGAATAAGGATAATAGAAAATCTACAACTGCTTTCTTTTACACATGGAATGGAAACTGTGTGAGCTGGAAATCCCAGCTCCAACCCATTGTTACACTCTCCTCAACTGAGGCAGAGTATGTTGCTGCTACTGAGGCAGTGAAGGAAGCCTTATGGCTTACTGGTATTGTGGGAGAAATTGAGGGAAGAGTCCCAGTCCCTCATCTCCACATGGACAGCCAAAGTGCTCTTTACTTATGTAAAGATCCTGTTTACCATGAAAGATCAAAGCACATAGATGTAAGATATCACTTCATAAGGGATAAAATTGATTCAAATGATATTGTGCTAAAGAAAATTTCTGGTGATGTTAACCCTGCAGATTTTGGAACAAAAATTGTTCCCACTGATAAGTTTGTTTATTGCAGGAAGAAACTTCACATTGATGAAGTAGGCTGAGATGTGGAGTGAGCCAATGAAGGGATGTGGCAGACTTGGTCCAATGCTCCATTGTAAGTCATTTAAGGTTTTGGCACAAAATAGATTAGGAGGGCATTTGTTAGGATTGTAATCCATTTTGCGCAGTGGAACATTTGCCCATATGTGATCAATGTACAAGCAATAGGTTAGTTTAGTGCAGGGTAGCTTTGGTTAGGCTTTAGGATTCCATGCCCTTAAGCTCCTCAGCCCCAGCCAGAATTCTGTGCAACGATCTGTGCAACAAGCTTATGTTTTAAGATGAAGAGGAACGGCGTCGTTTGGCAAAGCGCGAGACGAATTCAAAATTGAAGAGGAACGCTGCCGTTTCATCCAGTGCATCAATCAGGATATTCCCGCAGCTGGCTTTCCAATTTGGGAATTATGGCTTTTCTATTTGAGCGAGATCAGGCGAGAGCGATCGATATCCGATTCCTTCCCAATCGATCGAGCCGCCGTTTGTGAGAGTAGCGACCCACTGTGACGACTTCGGAGACACCAACAATTTGATCGGAAACGACTCAGTCCGCTGGCTAGTTCGTCAGATCTGTGAGAAGAAGGTGGAACCAGTCTGTGGTCTACCGGACATCTCAGACTCGTCAGGGAAGTTCCAAACTGTTCTTATACTGTCTTCATACTGTGCTAGATTGTTTGATTACTACTGTGCCTTTAGATTGCTTGCTTGATCACACATAAGAACAATTGTGCCATTGTAACCTTATTTGATTTATAGTGGAACATTGGGTTGAGTCTCCTCGTCCCCGAGGCTCCGTGGAGTAGGGACAGCCCCCCCGAACCACGTAAAAACTCTTTGTGTCACTTATCTTTTCAGTTGTTAACTGTGTTTAAGTTTTCTGATAACAAACTGTTAAAGATAAAATCTGTTCAAGGTCAAAACTGTTCTAGGTAAAAACTGTTCAAGAATTGGACTAAGTGAACTTAAGGGAAATCTGTACAAGGGTTTAACTTTAATTTACACATAACACCTAAATGGGGCCGGGTTAAGACAGGGAGACCCTCTTTCCCCATATTTATTTATATTGTGCCAAGATAGGTTGTCATTGAAATTGGATTACGAACGGAACTGTAAGATATTGGCAGGGGTTATGCTAGCGAGAAATATTCTCAGAATAAATCACTTGTTCTTTGTTGATGATTACCTCTTGTTTGTGAAAGCAGACTTTTGTTGTATTTCAGCTCTTAAGCATATTTTGTTGGAGTATGAGAAGGTTTGCGGACAGAAGGTAAATGTCTAGAAATTAGAGATACGTGGGAGCAATAAAGTAGATGAATATATGCTGCAACTGATTGATGACTTTATGGGGATGACAATGGTAGTAAAATATTCAAAGTACTTGGGGTTACCTCTGGTAATTGGACAGAATAAGTGCGAGATGTTAAAAGCTTGGAGGACAAAATGAGCGAAAAGATTCAAGGCTGGAAGAGAGTGTTGCTATCAGCTGCGAGTAAGGAAGTGTTAATCAAATCATGCTTACAATATACACCTACATATGCCATGACTGCTATAAACTACCTAGGACACTGTGTGATAAATTTGCATCTTTGGCTATTAAGAACTGGTTGTCGGGGAATGGTAAAGAGAAAAGTATCCATTGGTTTAGTAATGATGTGCTATAGCTAGAGAAAGATAAGCTGGCATGGTTTTAGATGTTTTGAAGCTTTGAATTTGTCTCTACTAATGAAGCAGCTGTGGAGGTTTTTAACAGAACCAGATCAGCTTGTGAGCCAAGTGTATAAGGAGAAATATTTGAAGGATTGTGGTTTATTGAATTCAAAAGCGAGATCATATGACTCCTATGTATGGAAATGTTTGTGCAATGCAGTTGACGGTTTCAAATGGGGATTGACTTTTGATTAAAGCTGTCAAAATGGATTTGGAAGGACTCCGCATTGGGAAAGTTGACTGTGAGGTTTGCGTATGGGGTGGCTAGAAATTGGCTAAGTATTAATAGAAGTAGTTTGAGAGAGTCGTCAAGGGCAGGAGGCAGGCTGATAACATGGTGAAAGTTCAGGAAGATCAATTTACCAGATAAATTCAAAATCATGGGGTGGAGACTATTTCGTGATGCCTTGCCAGTGGCGAGAAATTTGAAAAGTAGGGGATGTGTAGTAGGGACAGGGTGCTGCTTCTGCGGTTTTAGACAGGAGATTACTAAGCAATTGTGCACCGGGGAGTTGAGGAAGAAGCTAAATAAAGAGAGTTGGCCAATAGAAGTTGAAGGAAATGTTGCGGATTGGTTCTGGTATTTCTTCACTGAAGTTGGTCTGGAGTCCTTGAGGAAAATCTTGGTGGGAGTGTGGATAGTTTGGTACAACATGAACTTACAAACTCGTGGCAAAGCAGGGAAGAACTTTGATTGGTGTAGCAACATGATCAAGGCGCAGGTGATGCAATTTAAAAGCAGGTCCATGCTTGGGTTGTCAGGGTAGATGCAGTGGAAGCTAGTGCTGGGAGCGGTGGCAATGGAAGATCAATGTACTCAAGCTTGGTGTGTCAAATGGCTTTGCTCGCCAATCTTGGAGGTTGAGTGTCTCGCCTTGATCAATGGCATGACCATGGCAGATAAATTGGGATGGGAGCAAGTCTCCTTCTTATCAGACAGTTCCAAGGCAGTCTGGGTAATTCAAGGAGGCGAATGGGAGTCAGGGAAGTTTGTAGAAGCGCCTGAGAGAGGAATGGACCTGTTGCAGAGGCATCCAGAATAGAGGATTTCATATGCAATGAGGGAGTGCAATGTGGCTACGGATATGTTGACAAAGCGAGCGAGAAGAGACCGCTAGAATTGGGATGATCCAAGGGCTATTCCCAGGCGCTTGCAGAGCTCACAAATCCAGCGAAGCATACGTGCTGCCTCATCTTTTTGACCGTAGTGTGTCTTATTGTCCTTATCTATTCTTTTTGCAGTCAATTGGTGTTAGTCCTTTTCAGTTTCGCAGGGTTTGTATTTCGTTTTAGTGTCTGTGTTGTGTTTTTTAGGCTTATGCCTCTCTGTCCTCCATCGAAAAAAATCTAGTTTTGAGATTATTAACAGTTATTATAAAAACAAAATCAATTTTTATAAAAAGGTAAATACTTTCTTTATTATAAGATAAGTTAAGCTAAACTAAGCTCACCTAAGACAAACTAAACTAAGCTAAGCTAAACTAAACTAAACTGACCTATGATAATCTAAGCTAAGCTAAACACCAAAGCTCAATTTCCAAAACCAAAAGAATAGGCCCTTACCTTAGTCTTAAGTTTTAATAGAAAAGTCCTAGCATAATGTTCTACTTAATGCATGTATCATTTCACCCCCTTGAAATTGACCTTGTCCTCAAAGCGATCTCGGTAATGAGAACATGAAAATGTAATCAACAAACTTCTTCTTCCAATTAACTGTCTTGTCCTCCTAAAACCCGAAGGGCTTCTAGAAAACTCAAATCTTGCTAGCAAGTTGTTTTCCTCTGTAACGCCCTCAAAATCATAATGCTCCAAAACAGCGTCACATCGGCCGCACGTTCCCTAAAACTACCAATGGAACGTACGAAGCCTCTAATATAACATTTAATAAACATAAATTTAATAAAATCCAAGTAACTCATATTATCCAAAAATATTTAAATGATAAATAAAACTAACAGAGGAATCATGAAATAATAACTAGCAAAACTAGACTTGAGTTTTATGCTTGAAATAAATAAGTCTAATTAGGCGTCCTCAATGCCACTCACATCCCCAAGCAAGTTAATTATTCAAACCTGAAATAATAATAAACATGAAAGGAAGGGGGTGAGTTACACGATTCAATAAGTAACAGTAACTCGAACTAGCTGGATCATGATTGAAAAGATATAACAAGAGGAACAATGACAAGAGACCTAGCACGAAGCGGATACAACGACTAAAGCTTGTACAAATGGGTTTCGAAATGAAGTAAAGGTCACAGAAGGAAAAGCTCGCCAATCCAACCGGGCCCAAAACAAAACGTCGTATTCTTGCCTTACAGATAGGCAGCAAAAGATGTACCCAACCCATACAATTACGCATCATATTCTTGCCTATATGACGAGGCAACAAAAGCTGTATCCATCCAATACAGCTAGGCATCAAAATCACTTGGCAGATTGACGGTCCTTCTAGATCAATATCTCAGTAGTTGCACAAACGAAATCAAAGGGGTAGCACAAGGAATCATAGATGATGCTCGAGTTCAATTTATCTTCCAAAACAAATCACAAGAACTATGACATATAACGGATTACACACTTTATGATCCAAAAGGAGACAAGTATAGAAGACAAGATTTAAAGAACAAACAACGTTGACAAGATACAAAGGTAACCAGATTGCGTCAAACTTATTTCCCTCAAAAGTTAATGCACAAACAACGCATCCAAATTTACGAAGATCCTACAATCGTATGCACACATTATTTAATTATCAATGGTCTGATTCATAAATTTAGATTTTACCCTTAACTTATAACTCCCATATCATTTTAACCAAAACTAATAAATTGATGATCCATACATATTTAGAAAGATCTTTTCAATCTAACCAGAATAGTTTTAAGAATTACTTAATTCAAATTTCAAAAACATAAATCATAAAGTTTCCAAGTTCAGTCGATCGACTATCATAACACCAGGTTTCTGTAGAATTTGTAGATTACAGACCATCCATCGAAAATTATTTTGTTATCCTGATGGAATTTGGTTATGTATCTTATACCGTTAGAAAGCTTATTTAGTGTAGAATATGATAGAAATAAGACTCATCCAATTTAGATATATGAAACTCATTGAAACTATTCTTCAAAGTCCGACAGCAGTTCTACCAAAATCCTTACTGGCCGATTCATATTATAAGCTTTAAAAATCTATAACTACTTACTCAAATTAAATCAAATTCCGTCGTTTATATAGTAAGAAAGATCTTTTCAAGTAGAATGACTTAAAATTAAGAAACAATCCAATCTAACCAAGAAACCCTAAATTATAGTCATTTCAAATTTAGTCGACGTTGTTGTGTTTAACCAGAAGTTTACTTAATGAATGTTTGTCTTACTTCTTAATCACAGCTCGGAATCAACTATACCAGGTGATCCTTCAACGTTGATTTACACTGATTCAAACGTTATAAAATTGTAATCACGTATTCAATCATCTTCCATACATGATATGAATCACACGTAGTGCGATAACCTTACATTTGAAAATACAAATTCTCTTAATAGGATTTTTCCTTCTTTTCGCTCTCTTGTTTCTACGATGGGTGGATACTAATTAGGGTTTCGTAGGAGAACGGCGCGATATACATAATATTATATATTTCTTAATTCGGACTAAAACCCTATTTCTAATTTAATCATGTTTTATGGGCTAAGCCCCAAATTAATTTACTTTATTTCCTTATAATATTTTTTAGGCTGTTACATCCTCGGTGCTATCTGGTTCACTCTCATACACCTTTATCAAGACTCTAGGCTGATTGTCATGAAGAGTGAGAAAAATTTATTTCTTCATAGTGGGAATGGTTGTGCTTGTGTAGATCAGTATCGTCATCACGTCACCAGCAAGGCCGGCTGAAAGGACATTTCACTCATAGAAGTGGCTTTAGGCCCCTCTTAAGTTCAATATTTTGTTTAGGTCAAAATGGCTCCGTTTAGTAAATTTAAGCTTACAATGATTTTTGTCAGCAAAAAAGAACTAGAAAGGCCCCATTTTATATAATATTTACTCTAAGTGTTTATTAAAAGGCCCTATATTTTACTTGGCTTGATGCCTGCTAAACTCTTGAGCCGACCCTGGTCACCAGCAATGTCTAACCCTAGGGACAGTAGTGACAACCAAAAGTAATAAATCCTGAACCTTCTTGTTGGAGTTTGTGACCACTGCACTACAAATTTTGTCAAAATTTTCGACACAAATTTCCGTCGCAACAAATTCGACAGTCATAATGACGAAAAAAAATCGTCACTTTTCCGACTTAATTCCATGGCCAGCAAATTATCGTTGATATTCCAGCACAATACCGTCAATATCATTCCGTCAATAGTTCGGCAACAAAAAATTTAAATATTTCCGTCTGTTGACAGTCAGATTTCCGTCAATATTATTCCGTCAATGTCCGTTATTATTTCGTCGAGTAAACATTTTCAATCTTTCCGTCATGTGTCCGTCCGTTTGCCGTTAATATCAATCCGTCAAATGTCCGTCATTCGTCCGTTGCCCAAAAATATTCAATGTTTTAGTCATTTGTCCACAATATAGACATCGCCTTTTAATAAAGTGCTTTTGTAGATAGACTCACAACAGCGCTTATTACAAAGGCGCTGTCGTCCCTATTAAATTACTATTTGGTCTCTGTTAGGGAAATGCCATGGAAAACTGACGGAAAGCCAGATTCCGCTTTTGCCCTATATAATAGAACTCTTTACACCATTTTCAACAAATTTTCATTTTTAAGCACACAAATTTTGCAACGTATACTTGACATTGGGTGCAAGATGATTCTGAAGAATTTCATTTTTCATGCCTGAGATGTGTTTCTTACAAGACAACCGTAAATATTTATGTTCTCTTGTAAGAAACTCATCTCATTCAATAGCCATGAAATTCTTTACAATCATCTTCATCCCATTTCCAGTATATGTTTCATATTTTCGTCACATTTTCGTCATTACTCCGTTACAAAGTTCCCGTTAATTATAGACCGTTGCTGGATTGCCGTCACTATAACATGTTATTTCCGTCAACATGAGACGGAAAATGGACGGAATGTGAACGGAACATTTTATGCAACTTCATTGTTGCGCTATATATATACATTTTAGAACTCTTGAAATCAATATTCATCCCACCGCATTCATTAACAACATACTTCATTCCAATCGTCAACATGTCTCCTTCATTTGACCTTGTGAGTTTCCCTGACAATCCACGTGGATTTGCTCGTAGAGATCACGTTACACCTATTGGCAGACACGCGTAACAACTTACTATTGTTCTCTTCATATTGACTGTTTTGATAAACGCTGCTGTTATGTAATCCCTACTTTTGTAGCAGTTTCTTCCCATTCGATGTTCATCGAAGGATTGCTCAAGAATGCATATCAAAATGTTGGGACGCAACGTGGGCATCATGGACCATGATCCCAGAAAGCGGCAAGGAAATTTGATTCGAGGAGTTTCAGGTACAAAGCGATAACTCAGAAAATGTTTAATTTCACTTTCATTTGGATGACAAAAGTTAAATGATTTGCTTGTAGCGTATTGCTACCTGGGATGCACAATATCACAGTCGCATTCGGGGTAATTTTATGAGGAGATGCAAAATGATCTTTGATAATCATCGTACGATGCGAAGGACGGGAAGGAATTCACTTTTGTCATTGTCAACCAACCGGTAGATTGCAGATTGTTGGACTGCTCACGATGTTATCAATCAATCAGTGACAACTTTGTATTCCATGAATTAAATAAATTATAGTGCTTTCCAAATGAATTTGTAACGCAAATTGACAATTAATAATGTTTTTTATTATTAAAGTATATTTGAAATCATTCGTAACGCAAATTGATAATACGTTACACTAAAATTCGTTGAAAAATATGTTTCACGATTAAAGTTTTTCAGTGAGTGAGGACCGCGCTTATTAACATAAAGCGTCCTACATTGTAAATACGACATCGCTTCACTAATTAACCGATGTCGTATAGTTTACTTCAGCAGCGCTGCACCCATTAAGCGCTGTACAATTTTAGTTCAATAGCGCTTTGTTCGTTAAGCGCTGTGTAAAGTTTTAATATAAATTGCTTACATACTTGTAAATATTTATACACTTTATTTGCTTCATTTACATTTATTTGGTTGGCACGTCTATGTCACAAAAATCTTCGAACAATAATGCGTGACATAACTACGTGTTGTAATAGCCTAATAAAACACGATTTCGAAAAATAAACAACAACACGTTTCAATTCATAAATGTCGACCAATAATGTACACTTTATAATCCTTCAATGTTTATACAATTTGATACACTTGTCGTATGTAAGTAAGCAAACCATCGGCAAAGTGCTCCCTCATATCATCAAGCAATGCGTTATCATATGGTCGCAGCCCCGTAGGGAAACACTATAAAAAAAACATAATTACAAAGATCAGGGACACCTCAATTAATTGTTAATGCCTAATTAAATGTCGCTATACACATACTTGTCTGATGTTGTCCTCAAACTTTCCATTTGTGTCTTGGACGAACTTGATTATGTCCAGAATATATTGCATGACGTAGTAGGCACACAGTTCAGTGTCCGGGGGCTGATGCGGGCACTGAAATAAGCATCAATTTATAATCAACGAAAATTATTAATTAATGAAATATTCATTTGTATAACAATTGTTATATGTTCAGCAAATACCGTCACAGTCTTCCATTCTACTTCGTCACCTGACGGGATGTTGAAGCACAGACTCATGCTCCTGCAACAATAAGGTAATTTGAAATGTAAGAAATTTGTAGGTCATGTTATAATGGTAACTAAAGTGCACTACCATAGTACTTAATTACGTGTTAACAAAATTCACTGCATCAGGCCGCGATGCCTTGTCCAGCGGATCGAGCCGAAGGGCCACTCGCTTCTTTGGGAATAGGACAACTAACATCCAATGATACCTAACATAGATTTAACGTAACCATTGTAGATTAGTGAAATAGCCACCACATTAAATAATATCAACTCACTCTTTCACATCTATGTGGGGAAGGAAGTAGCAAAAATTATGCTCATGGTCGGGCATTCTCAATCTCTTTTGGAAGAACTCCACCCTGACATTGAATTCCTCGGACGGAGTCATATAAGTCAGTCTGAAGAATCCAAATCGTATGCCCGGTTGTATCGTATCGTGGATGAATCTGCTGGCATTTGATTTAATTAGTACAATTCTTATAAACTTAAGAAATTTTATTATAATGAAATCAATACTTACCTCATGTAAACTTCTGCTGATTGGGCACCCAAAGCTTGTAAGAGTGTGAACTCAGTAATGCAACTGACATTCTACATGACGAAGCAATCATCACCAAACACTTTGCTACTAATGTAAACCGAATATGTGGTTGACTTGCCCATCTTGTTAGCGTGTTCGTGAAGAAAGCGGCATTGCATTTTCATTCTGCTAATCAATTCGTCGTCGAAACTGAAGCTTAGCATTTTGAAAAATCTGAACTCGTCATATTCCTGTTGAAAATGAATAATCTCGTTTGTGTGAGTATATATGACAAAGTGATAGCAGTTTACCGTTGGGAAGACATGAATATCCGTCGTTACCTTTTCATCAATGCGTACTAGAGATTTCGGCCATCCCACAAAACCACCCACTGCATCCGATACTTTCTCCATATTACCAAACTTCTTTGGCAGCTCCCTCCATCCTTCAAGCGCCTCGTCTACCATCACCTTGACCATATCATCATCAAACTCTTGATATTGCACGATTCGTCCTTCCATCACTTTGCCCAGTGCCACGATTACCAATCTCGTATCGCAACCATCGTCCACGTTTAGTAAGCATTTCTTCCCAAACTGATATTTGACAAAAAAATCAAACGGATTGACATTATGAATGAACACATGAACACAAAATTATTTGTTTCTCGTTAAACTACTGCATAATACCTCAGGTAAATCTCCGAAGGGGTCTGGATTGGTACCACCATCATGGGTCTGAAGCGTCGGCGCGTGCGATGTAACTGTGGATTGTGTTGATGAATACGAAGACGACTGCTTTCCGAATACCTCCTTCCAACCTACAAAACTACCGACGCCACGTGTGCGTCCAGGGTACTCATCCTTCCATGTGGCCTCCGTCAAAATGTCTCTTCGACCCTGGGACATAAATAACCCCTGACATGCCTGCTCTTTCAGTTGACCCTGTTAACAAATATTTTGGGATCAGACTGATGACACAAATTTACATGTACCTGTACGGGTAACATATGTTGGGTATAGTAAAACATAACTTACAATTTTTTCCGCAACCTCCCTCATAGACTCATTCACGTATTCCATATTCTTTCGGATATGACCCATCAGCCATACCTCATGCCTCTCAATCTCGATTACAGGGTCATCTCCAGGTGCTATTAACCCGTCGGCCTCCATCTCTGCTTTCTTTGTTGCTAGGATATCCTCCATCGCTTTCATGTAGCCACTACGAGACAATGTATGCTGGAGCTTGTTTGATTTAGCTCGATCGATGTTCACCTCCCTAATTTGCAGTGCACCCTGATTCGACCGCTGTTCCACAAACCTCGCCCATTGTTCCGGTTGGATGAAAGAATATTTCTGTCTGGGGTCCTGTCCTTGTTTGTCACCATAGATGTATTTGGTCGCGAGTTTGCTCTTGAAGTTTCTCCACATAACACCGGCAGTTCGCATCTCTCTACGCTTTAACCGACTAGTCATTTCATTTTGTGGGACATCAAATAATCTCTGCATAATTAAATAATGTTAGCAATTGTATAGATGCCAAAATTATCCTTCTTGTTCACATTAAAAAACATACCAACATCTCATCCCACACCGTCTCCTTAAGTTCATTAGGTACAACCTTCCAGGTTTCGTATGTAATAGGGATTCGAGATTTAGCAACAGTTCCTATGTACATATACACCATATTTGTTTTTTGCATCGTGGCTACAAATTGTTATTCTTTATGTAATCGATTGAAAGTCAGAAAGTACCAATGACAGTTCTGAAGGATGTCCTCACTGGACGTGCAATTGTTCCATCTGCCTCGATCGTCACCGGCTCCTTATTACCATCATTGTGCTCCTCGATAAACTTTTTCATCGTCGTGGCCCCCCTTTTCTTACGGTTAGATGAAGAGCCGGACTCCATGTTACCTTTGCTAACCATTTTACAACAATTAAAAAACATGTCGGATTGAGACAAAATGAACATTATTCCGTTAACAATCTCAGGGACGACAATACGTTACCGGTGTTAGGCCGGAATCATATACAACCCTACCACATACGGCTTATCGGAATCATTCACGCGCATATGAGAAAACGTATATCTACATACCTGCCAGAAAGTCGCAATTTGAACGAGTATGATGCCCAGTCGGGGGTAAGTAGTCGGCAGTAAGAAATCGAGCGAGATGAAAACCTAAGTGTGTAACTTCTGAAAGTTTAACCTGATGGTGCATACGACAGCGCTTGGTAACACGCGCTGTTGTATATTACCTTGCTACAGCGTTAGCACATATGCGCCGTTGTACATTAAGCTATAACAGCGTTTATTTAACCAACGTTGTTGTATGGATAAAAATACGACGGCGCGTATTGTAAAAGGCGCTTTGTTACGTATGGAAACATACAACAACGCCTTTATACGAATCGCCGTCATTTGGACAAATACGACGACGCTTACTGAATAGGCGCTTTTATACGGGTAAAATTAAATATTTACTTTTTAATTTGACAGAATGGGAAAGGGACTGCTATCGGAAACGCGCCGTAGATTCTTTCTATGCACTATATAAAAGCACGTACACATTACTATCTAAAATTGAAACCCATAGATTTGTAAGAATGAGCAAGAATTCTGAAGCTGAACGTTTATTTGCTTCGTCGTCCGGAGATGAATCCGAAGGCATATCTGAAGGATATATTTGCTCCGCTCAAAATTTAATATATCCTTGCGACAATGGCTCGGGCTGTTTAGGAGATCATAGCTTCAGTCGGGAAAAATATAGACATGACGAAGACAATAGTAGTTTACAAAGTACGTCTTCAAAGCCAATCCATTGTGAAGGTGAGCAAGAAGTTGATCAGCCATCACCCCGTGGGTAACATGAAAATCAAGAATCACACCCGAGTTAAATTTATGAAATTATCATTGCTTATATATATCTTAACTACTTAATTAGTACTTCGTTGTTGATGTTCAACGTATCTATTGAAGTTATCTTCCCTTTAATTTGTTATATTTTTAAATGCATTTCAAATAACGTTAAGGAAGTTAACTTGAATTAAACTTCGTCCAATATAAATCTTTGGACATATGTATAACTCACGCAAATCTGAAGAAATCTATGTATCAGAAATTTTTCAACACGATCTGACTATCATTATTGAGCGATGTCGGGTGACTTCATGAATCACAAATTTTTTTAAATTTTTTTATCTTTTGTAATAATTGTTGACATATATACATAATATATGTGTTACATTAAGAAGATTGAACAAAAAATTTGTAAACATAATTTCTACGTCTTTATTACTTTAGATTTCCGTCACGAGAAACGGAAAAGCAACGCAACTTTTACGGAAAACTTTTTATCATTGGTCCGCTACTATTCCGTTACTATACTGTGCAGCAACAATGTTATCGTTAACATTCAACCGTTGCAAAAAATGCGTCAAGAATACAACGTGTTTCCGTCAATGTTAGACGGAATTGAGCCTCTGTGTTGACGGAACAATTACCGTATTTATTACCTTCTTATCCACATAATTAATCTTCAACTTATGCTATAAATATGGACATTTGCAAACAGAAATTTATTCTAATCATCTCTCCATATCCCCCGTTTACAATCAAGTGTTCTAATTTTTCCAATTCAGTTGTTTGTTATGCTACGCTTTTTTTTTCTTTTGAAGTTCTTTTTGGATTTGCAGTACATGTCAATCAACTCTGGCATATATAGTTCTGTTTCATTATCAGCTCCATTCTGTTCTCCTTTGTATTATTCTGAATTTGTCGTTCATAGATAAATTCTGAAGAAGACATGAGAACAGTATGGAGCTGATCGTGAACAGAACTACATATAATTACTGTAGTTGACTGACTTGTACAAGCAATCCAAAAGATCTTCAAAAGGAAAAAAAGCAAAGCATAAGGTTTTTTATGCGTCTACTTACCGCCAATTTACCGTCACCCGTTAACGAGTAGGACATCGATTTTCAACGAACGCGCTGTAGTTTCGTAACTATAGAAGGCGCTTACGCAATAAGTGCCTTTGTTAGTAGATATACAACGACCCTTAATAAGTAAGCAGTGTCTTGTTTGACTTACAACGGCGTTTCCTACAAATGCGATGTCTTCTTTGTGAACCGTTTTTATCGTCATTAATTCGTTGTAATTCCGGCACTGTTTGACGAAAATTGCTCGAAGTGTTGACGAAATAATTATCATATTCGTTCCACTATCATTTCGGTATTTAATACGAAATTTGACTCAATGCCTTGTTTCTATATTCACCCGGCACGACCAATTGTTCCAATTTGGCTCAATTCCTTGTTTACAATAATACATTGTTAGGTGATATTTGCTTCAACCCCGCCACGGCGTGAGGTACTCTCTTTTACTCATACTGCATAAATTAGTTTCCATGGCATACTTATATCACGAAAGGAGATGGATGTACGAAGCTCGTGCTCATGGAGAGTCATACACCAATGATGTTTTCATCGCCGGAGTCAATCAGTTCATTGAATACGCTGTCTCAAAAGGTTTTCTTGCTAGCAACAACACATTCCGATGTCCATGTACGAAATGCAAAAACCGGCGATTCATAAATATAAGAATGATGGAGGAGCATTTGTACAAATACGGTTTTACACCAGACTACTTCAATTGGACCCTTCACGACAAAGATCTGGTGGAAATACAATACGAAAATACTAGCGCAATCATGCCTGACCCGATCACAGATGACCAAATTCATTATTCTGGGGAAGAAATATGGAGTCATTCGGACTTCGCAGACATGGATACAGATTTTGCCAGTCATGCTGATATTCCTGAGTCGTCTAACTATGGTGAACATCAAACAGAGAATTTCGAAGCTAATAGATTCTTCAATCTACTAAATTCAAGTTCAGAGCCAGCTTACGAAGGTTGCACGATAGAGTCGGAGCTTTCGATTAACATGAAAATGCTGGCAACAAAAGCTAACTACGGGATATCCGAATGCGCTTTTAACGCAGTATGTGGAACGATGAAAAATCTAATGTGGGGGGGGGGGAGAATAAAATCCCATCTTCTTTCAAACAGTCCAAAAAACTTGTAGCTGATCTCGGAATGGGGTACCAACAAATTGACGTTTGTGTAGGCGGGTGTATGATTTACTATGGCTGTGACGAAAGTATGACAGTATGTCATTTTTGCAAAGAACCAAGATATCATCGTCCAAGACGCGCAGAGAGTTCGTCATCGTACCAGCAAAATGCGCGAAGACAAATGTTTTACTTACCGATTATACCCAGAATATAGAGACTTTTTTTATCAGAAACTCTGGCATCTGAAATGTCCTGGCACGCTTCACCCAGAGTAGACATGACTCGGATGGTTCACCCGTCGGACGGGGAATCCTGGAAGCATTTTGATCGGTGCCATCCAAGTTTTGCATCCAAGCCACGGAATGTAAGATTGGGATTATGCACAGATGGATTTAATCCATAGGGTATGTCAACTAAACAGTACTCCATTTGGCCTGTGATGGTAACACCCTACAACTTACCACCGTGGTTGTGCATGAAAACGGGATTCATTTGGTTAACTATACTAATTCCTGGGCCGTCTAATCCAAAGAAGCGTTTGGACATATATCGTAGGCCTCTTATTGACGACCTGGTACATTGTTGGAATGTTGGGGTCGACACATACGATGCCAGTCGCAGGCAGAGTTTTAAAATGAGGGCTGCCCTCATGTGGACTGTGTCTGATTTCCCCGAGTATGCAATGTTATCTGGATGGTCAACTCAAGGAAAACTTGGATGCCCCTATTGTATGGACGACACAAAGACATTCGTGTTGAAGAACGGAAGGAAAGTCTCGTATTTTGGATGTCACAGCCGATTTTTACCAGAAAATCATATATATCGGGGTAATACTCGGAATTTTTACAGAGACCGAACGGACTTTGACGGTCCAATCCAATTTCGATCCGGTCAAGAAGTTTATGACAGGGTTATAAACTTAAAATACATACGGGAACAATGTATCAATGAGGTTTTTGATGGGTTCGGTGTGGGGCACAACTGGACTAAGAAATAATTTTTCTGGGAACTACCTTACTGGATGGACGTGAAGCTTAGACACAACCTAGACGTAATGCACATTGAAAAAAATGTTTTTGAGAATTTATTCAACACCATTATGGATGTGAAGGGGAAAACAAAGGACGACGGAGTGAAGTGCAGAAAAGATATTAGGTTGTATTGTTGAAGACCAGAGTTGGAACTAAAAACCTACCGCGGTCGTTTTATAGCAAAGAAGAGTAAGTATCAGCTTACAAGAGAACAACAAAAGCTTGTGCTTGTTTTGGTGAAGTCTCTGAAGTTTCCTGATGGATTCTCATCAAATTTGGGGAATAAAGTAGATTTGAGTACATTAAAACTAGTAGGTTACAAGTCACACGACGCACATGTTTTCATCGAGCGACTCATGCCGATTGCGTTCAAGGGTTTTTTACCAAAACATATATGGGAAGCTGTATCCGAGATGTGTACGTTTTTCCGAGATATTTGTGCATCTTCCCTTCAAATTGAGCGAATGGAACAGTGGCATGCGAACATAGCCACAACACTGTGTAAGCTAGAGACAATATTTCCACCTTCATTTTTCGACTCGATGGAACACTGACGGGCGTCGTTGTACCCGTCAAAAATAATTTGTTTTCTTTTATCTCCGACTAGCAAGTGGTAAGTCGGGTCGTATCCACAGAGATTGATATGAGAATCTGTTCACTAAGTATTCAAACAAGTAAATGAAAAACGAAACACAAGCAACGGTTATCACTTATTAAGAAAGCAATCGTCACACGAATTCAGGTATGTAATATCAAAGAGAAGTGCAAGCTAGAACTTTCGACTATGATGCAAGACTAAATCATTGACAAATCCGTTTTGATTCCTAATGTTCTACAACTTAGAGCTTCCCCGCTAGGGTTACACTCCCCGTTCTTGTTCTAGTACTTAATCTCGCGCTAGCGATAATCAAGACCCTAACTCGCTAGAGTTGCATGAACATGTAAACAAGTTGTCCTAGGGTGTTTAATCCTAGTGGTATATTACTCGTGTCCTAGTTTGCTATCCCCGCTAGGTTGCTAGTAAACTAGACAATTGTAATCAACAAACAAACAAAAGCTCCCCCGCTAGGGTTCCACTCATGCTAGCCCATCAATTCCATGAACATAGTATAGTAATATGACGCAAAACATAGAAATCAATAGAAGTCTCAAGTCAATACATCACAATGTCGGAGTTCTAGCCTACACATATGAGTTTAGCTACTCATCGTAATGGAATACATCATCAAGTATTTGAATGAGAATGAAATGAAAATACTGTTGACGAATCCTCCACCAAGCTGCAGCTCTACTCCAACACTCGAATCCAGCAACGAACCCTCAATCAGAATCCTACTCCAAGAGCTCTTCTCTGCAAAACCGAACCTCGAACGAACTAACCCTAATCTGATTTTCCTTCCTTTCTCCAGATCCAGCCGCCCCTCTTCTCTGTCCCCTCGAGTTCTGTATTCTCCCCTTTTGAGATTGCAAATGTGAAATAATGATTTCGACTGCCAGCTGTCATCCGCGGATGTCTTCTCCATTTATCCTCCGCGGAGGTCTCAACAATTACCGTAAATCAGTAGACCTCCGCGCCTGTAATTCTTCAGACGTACGCCCCCAAGACTGAGTCAGCCTTCAAACACTTGGACTTCATTCCTTCGATGCAAAACATCTTCTACAGGCTCTCTGTAGCCGATATTCCTTCCATGGTCTCCGAATGTACCTGAGAACGAAAACTACACACAGGTAGTGAAATAACATACAGGCAAACACTAAAAGACGGGGTTTTAACACATAAAATAGTCGTACAACTACGACTTATCAAACTACCCCACACTTGAACTTGTTCGTCTCGAACAAGAACAAAGCCATAGAAAGAACTACAACGTACTAGTCATGTCAATCCTTACATCTCAATCCTAAATCCAGTCTATAATCCTATCATGCTTAAGATTCTAACAATGCGAGTAAACATAGATGTTTCGATACTTGTTACCTCGCGAGTTGAAATTCAAATGACCTTGGATGATTGGGAGATAGTCCCCTATAGGTACCACGGACATTGCATTCTTTTCTGAGTTTTGGTCTTTTGATTGAGTCGGCGGCTTTCTCTGACACATGATTAATTCACTGCTTTCATACCGTTGAGTCTTGAATTCCTTAACTTGTATGGACTTTGATAAACGACACATCTTGCTTGAATCAATCAGATTTTGATTTTTTTTCTTACTTGATGGTTTGCCTTCGGCTTTTGAATTTGTTTCTTGTCCCCATAATCATTTACGCCCTTGAACCACTCCAATCATAGCCTCCGAATAACAGCATAGGAGTGCGTCCCGCTCTTTTCTCATCCTCGTCTTTTCTGCATGAGGCAAGGTAGGGGTTACCCACCCATTCCCAGCTACTTCGACTAGAGATGGACAGTTTGTTTTCTCTGTCCCGCCACCACTGCGAATGCATGAATAAACTTGTATACTTGGTGACGGAGCTACTCTCAGGATTAGGCTAGTGAAGCGTCAACCTCCACCGCTTTTCTCAATCATCAGAACCAAAACTCAGAATTTCCTGCAACTTGCCGTACCTTTCTAGGACATTTCTGTCAACTCCACATCCCTGCATATCACAACTCATAAGAACAAAGCATCGAAAATTTTGAAATTTCGCATTTTTAGTCAAATGAGCCCAATAGTCATACAAAGCTGGAAATAAGATTTCGACATAGAAGGAAAGCATAGCAGTACATCATCAGTTCATCACGAGTTCATCAAGACACATAACATGCGACATAAAAATTGAAAACAGACACGACACACGACTGATTCTACAACATCCCACCCCACACTTAGACGGACCCGTGTCCTCACGGTACAATTCAAGAGATGAGATGTATAACAAAACAGACTCACACAAAATAGACTCAACAGACTCAAATAAAAATAAAAATAAAAGAGGGAACTGGTACTCCCCTAATAGTCTGGTGGTGGCTGTGTGTACTCGGGCGGAATGGCATCTCCTGGATGCCATCCTGGAGGAGCTGAAACCGGATAGAAGCCGCTACCCATCGCCATCATCATAGCCCTGTTCACATTAAATAAATGGTCAATCTGTGCCTGTGAATACTCTCCGGGCTGTCTCTGCGCCTACTCCTCTGGTGGTACTACGTTCAGCGGGACCTCTACCCCGTCCCTCTGACGTCTCCTACCCCCTGCCGATCCTCCACGCCCTGGCGGTCGCCCTCTCCGCCGCGGTGGGCTAGGTGGTGGCCTAAGAGCTGGATCTGCAAAATAAGTCCAACGCACTGCACCCTCACCGCTGAGTCTGAATGTCCTCCCAGAACCAATTCTTTCACTGTCAGCCAATCCAAAGCAAGAATACTGTGGCCAGGAAGTGCATCCATGTCCGGATGAAGACTGCGTAGCAGATAAGTCACCATGCCACCCACACAAAGTGGCCCTCGAGGCCGAATCTGCTTCAAGTGCTCACAGAAAAAATGTCCCTAGTGTGGGACTACCCCTCTCACCAAAGAGCCTAGAAGCGTCAGATCTCGGATAGACGGCTTGTCATTTCCGTTCGCCCTCGCAGTCAAAGTCCTCGTCAATAAGAAATGTACCATATACCAGAAAGGATCTGTGAATGCTGAGGCTGTAGCATCGCTCGGTCTGTAGCGTCTCGTCCCCGTAAGGCTCATGTAAGTGTCGCTAATACCCATCGTATTGCCGTAATCGCAAAAAGTCCCATCTGCCACCTCTGGCCACCCAAAGATTTGACGCAACCGCGTCATCGTGCAATAGTGCTCCACGCCTCTGAAGGTGTATCTGAATCCCTCAAATTCCCTAGGTCCAACATAGTGGTAACCGGTGAGGAACTCACAAGTGTCATCCATATCAGCATCGCTGCGGAGCGTAAGCAATCTAGGCCAACCACATCTGTCCAACAGCTCCCTGAATCTCTCTAAGAATCCGCAATGCTCCAGAAAGAACTGCTCAACCCACATAGGCGGCTTATGTGTACACGCCATGAATTTCTCAAACGTTTGCTGCCTGTCATCGACAACATCCGGAACTAGTGCTTCATCATCAACAGGCGGAGACTGGGCTCTTCGAGAACGGGATGAACTAGCACGATTCGATGAACGCGACATCTTGAGTTGAAACACAAAAATCTGAAATTGCCTGAAAAATCCGCGCACCCCTTAAGAATTTATGATCCGCGGAGGCCTTGACTATTTCACAAAAGCTTCAGACGTCCGCGCCCGTAATTCTTCAGGCGTCCGCGGGCTCAACAAATTTACGGATCTGTGCTTCAATTGACTCAGATTTCTTACCCGACTCAACCTTCTTCAAATGACACAATCCCACACTTCAATCAAGCACTCCTCTAGCTGAGAATCGCCACGGAAACAACGAAAATCGGCCAGCCTTTGTCCCAGTTCTTTCTTTCTTCTTCTTCGCCCAAACACAGATCTGAAATACGAGTTTGCTTTAAGTTCTGCGATGTCGCGGACGTCTCTTGCATTTACTGCCCGCGGACGTCTGAGTATTTATCGTAATTGTTAAGGCGTCCGCGCAATTAATTGTTCAGACGTGCGCCTACGCGACTGAGGTAGAATTCCTTTCTTCGTTCAATCACCTGAAACCACCAAAAAAATGCGTTCGGGGCGCCTCATCAAAGTACCAATTCCACTAACTAATCGACTCTTAACATGTGTAAAATAAAAACACACCGGGTTGCCTCCAGGTAAGCGCCTTTGTTTTACGCCCTTGGCTGGACATTACCTCTTTAGGGATCACAAGTTAGGATCCCATGGCTGCTCCAAGTCAAACTTCTGTACTCCCTTGTGATGCTCATAGCCCTCATCGAGTGGTGCTCTCGTGTCTCTCCATCCTGGTTTCCATCCAAACGTGCCATGTCTCGGTCGCTTCCTCATGTATGGACGGTCGGAATCCTCGTGAACATGGAAGTTTGATGTCTTGCCAGCAAACGCAAGCGACAACAAGTGTGTTCCCATGTCATTCTTGGTCCTTTTGGCCAAGAGGATTGATTGTCTCAGAATGAGTGTGATGGACCATAATTATACGAATCAAAAACACAGTAAAACCCACTAAATTAGACTGTTGGTCTATTTAACTTTTGCTTGTTAGTTCCGATATATTTCTACAGGGTATTTCAGAGCTTAGAGAGAATACATACTAAAGAGGAGCTTTTAAAGCATAAAAGATGTTACGAGTCATTCCAAGGTCAAGATCATATGCCGACTGAAGAAATATCAAGGATCCTGACGTTGAATCACTCATAACAAATTAAGCAGAAGAGGAATCAAAGTCAGACGGAGCGAAATTGGACTGATAGTTTTGTGAAAAGACTGCACAAAACTGTCAAAATACACTCATGGACCAAGGTGACCGACCACTTGAAGAGGAGGTGGCCAAGGGAGGAGCTCCTCCCCTCATGGTGACCGGCCACCGGCGGCTCCTCCCCTCATGGTGACCGGCGGCTTTTGCTCCTCCATGGAAAGCTTGCCATGTGGTGGCTCCTCCACCACATCTTCACCTCCTCCTCCCTTGGATCAAAAACACATGGAAGCCATCTCCACCCTCCACTTCTCCTCCCTTTGGCTATAAATACAAGTCATTCTCCTCTCATTTGTATCATCCAAAAATCATAAATCACTTATCTCTCTAAGTTTTGTAAGTTTGGCTTTGGAAATAAAAGATTGCTCCCTTGGCGCTTCAACGGTAGTAAGTATTTTAATATTTATTTACCGTCTTTAATTTCCAATTCCTTAGTTATAATGTTTAGCGCGATAAATAGTAGCTAAACTAGTCGTTCGGTAGAAGGGGTGGACTTGTATTATAAAATGTTTTAGACTATTAATTTAGTGTCTCGTCTTTGTATTCAAAACTTGTTCTATGTGCCATATATTAGATCAGAACTTCCAAGGTTGAGTGGATGCTTGAAATGGCAAAGCTCTTCTGTGGAAGTTCGCAAACATACTCGGATAAGTGGATGCTTGAAATGGCAAAGCTTATCTGAGGAGTTTGATCTCTCTCAAACACCATTTTGGGTAAATCGGAAAAGACAACCCAAAATGGATGCACATAGGCTAGTATACCTTGAAATGGGGTGCTAGTCTAAGTAGAACAAGGGCTTTACGTTTTTTGCAAAAGATTAGACAGTGTTGCAAGTCGAGTGCTTGAAATGGCCTTGATTCACTTTCGAACACTTTTGCAAAAGACTAGACAGTGTGGCAAATCGAGCGCCGGAAAAGGCCTTGATACACGTTTGAATACTTAGAAGATTCACTAAGGGTCAATGATAAACAGGATATAATACAAGGCCCCTGAAACCGAACGCTTTCTTTTAATTGTAATAATTATCAGTTACTTACCAGTACTAAAACCAACCAACCAACCAATCAATCACTTAGCTGGTAGCTTTAAAACCAACCAACCGATCCCAAAATTGTCCAACTCAAAGAACAACTTATCCCCCTAATTCCCTTGGGTTCGACCCCTACTTACCACTTACTACCCAGTAGTGTAGTCGCGAGTAGCGGAAAATATAAATTTATTTTGCACAGAGAACATTGCACCTTAACGACAGTGCAGTGGGCTCCGTCAGAGTGCAAGAGGACCGTTAGCGCTGGCATCTCCCATCTGCAAAATATAAGAGTCAACATCACGGGTGATTGTGAGAGTACCTGGGTCCTTACTCTTTTTGGGTGGTGCTTTTCGACTTGGTGCAACTGGGCGCTCCATCGTTGGATCGTTTTGCTCATTCCTCGCCTCCAATCTGCCTCCTAGCTCATCTTTGTCGATCGTGTGGTCCTTAGGAACTATCACCTGCATTGGGAATAGTAGAGGGGTGTTAGAATGTGGAATTTCCCTACCAGAATCTGAGTAACCCACGGACGTCTCCTGAGTATCTTCCGCGGATGTCTCTGTATTTTGTTGTAATTCATCAGGCGTCCGCGCGTTAATTATTGAGACGTCCGCCTGGTCCACTGAGGGCGAATCTTCATTCAGCTCTTCTTCTCGCCTTTCGCAAACGGCGCTGGCCATTTGAGACACTTGCTTCTTTAGCTCGTTAATGACTCCAGCTTGTTGGCCCATCTTTTGAGCGAGTTCCTTGAACATGCCTCTCATTTCCTCTCTAAATTCCTTGATCGGGTCCTCGTCCATACTAACGCACCAAGGTGCCTCATCACTATACGGCGCATAAACTCCTCTCATAGTGCGTCCCGAATCCCGACGCCTAGGTAACTGTCCATAACGGTTTCCTCCACCGAGGTATTCTTGATCCAACTCATCCTCGTAATCCTCGTGTCTAGCTGCACAAGATCTCGCATACTCATTCACAAATTTCTGACTTCTGGGGGGTGGTAGTCTTCGATTAACAGCGTCGTCATGAATTGGTTCACTATAATAGGAATACATAGCGAACCATAAAACTAAACAAAAACAATAACAAAACTGAAAGAAAGAAATACTTAGTGAGATTCTTCGTTACCAATCCCCGGCAACAGCGCCAAAATTTGACGGGCGTCGTTGTACCCGTCAAAAATAATTTGTTTTCTTTTATCTCCGACTAGCAAGTGGTAAGTCGGGTCGTATCCACAGAGATTGATATGAGAATCTGTTCACTAAGTAATCAAACAAGTAAATGAAAAACGAAAACACAAGCAACGGTTATCACTTATTAAGAAAGCAATCGTCACACGAATTCAGGTATGTAATATCAAAGAGAAGTGCAAGCTAGAAATTTCGACTGTGATGCAAGACTAAATCATTGACAAATCCGTTTTGATTCCTAATGTTCTACAACTTAGAGCTTCCCCGCTAGGGTTACACTCCCCGTTCTTGTTCTAGTACTTAATCTCGCGCTAGCGATAATCAAGACCCTAACTCGCTAGAGTTGTATGAACATGTAAACAAGTTGTCCTAGGGTGTTTAATCCTAGTGGTATATTACTCGTGTCCTAGTTTGCTATCCCCGCTAGGTTGCTAGTAAACTTGACAATTGAAATCAACAAACAAACAAAAGCTCCCCCGCTAGGGTTCCACTCATGCTAGCACATCAATTCCATGAACATAGTATAGTAATATGACGCAAAACAAAGAAATCAATAGAAGTCTCAAGTCAATACATCACAATGTTGGAGTTCTAGCCTACACATATGAGTTTAGCTACTCATCGTAATGGAATACATCATCAAGTATTTGAATGAGAATGAAATGAAAATACTATTGACGAATCCTCCACCAAGCTGTAGCTCTACTCAAACACTCGAATCCAGCAACGAACCCTCAATCAGAATCCTACTCCAAGAGCTCTTCTCTCCAAAACCGAACCTCGAACGAACTAACCCTAATCCGATTTTCCTTCCTTTCTCCAGATCCAGCCGCCCCTCTTCTCTGTCCCCTCGAGTTCTGTATTCTCCCCTTTCGAGATTGCAAAAGTGAAATAATGATTTCGACTGCCAGCTGTAATCCGCGGACGTCTTCTCCATTTATCCTCCGCGGAGGTCTCAACAATTACCGTAAATCAGTAGACCTCCGCGCCTGTAATTCTTCAGACGTACGCCCCCAAGACTGAGTCAGCCTTCAAACACTTGGACTTCATTTCTTTGATGCAAAACATCTTCTACAGGCTCTCTTTAGCCGATATTCCTTCCATGGTCTCCGAATGTACCTAAGAACGAAAACTACACACAGGTAGTGAAATAACATACATGCAAACACTAAAATACGGGGTTTTAACACATAAAATAGTCGTACAACTACGACTTATCAAACACCTCCCAATTCATTTGGCCGATGAGGTGCTGCTTGGCGGACCAGTACACTACCGATGGATGTATCCGTTTGAGCGTTTCATCTACCGTCTTAAACAGTTGAGTCAAAAGGGAAACAGGGCTGAGGTGGAAGCCAGTATTGTGAACGCATACATACAGCTTGAGACTTCGTATTTGGGATCCGAGTACCTAGATACTGAGTTAACAACTAATGCCATACGCTTAAAACGAAATGAAGTTGCGACATCAGAATTCGAAGATCCTCAGATTTCCATTTACAATTACCCAGGAGTTGGTGGCAGCAAAGCTAAACGGAGGGTATTATAAAGTTGAGAATTTAAAAAAGCAACACATTACATCTTTAGCAATACGCCCGAGCTTGACCAATATTTGACGTTATTTGAGACCGGCTTAAGACAAAGACGCCCGCGATTCACTGATGACTAAATATACAATGCTATATTTACGGAATTTCCAGAATGGCTGTGCACCAATGTAAGTGACATCATTCCTTAAATTTTTTGTATCATTATTTATCTGTTTAAGATGTGTACTTACACTTTCATTTGATGTTCATACATACTATTATGTTCATGTATGGGAGCTTGGAGAAACATTAGCACTACCACAGTGGATTCACTACTTGTCCTCTGGATTTCAATCCGACGTTGCGTGTTCGGCCACATACAAAGTGAACAACTACAAATTTCACATTGAAAGTCATGGTGAAGGGAGGAACACGGTGAACAGTCATGTCTACGTTCAAGGAACAGAGGGTACACACTACTACGGAATTATTGAAGAGATAATACATATGAGATGTAGAACCAACCATCGCCTAAAGGTTGTCTTGTTCAAGTGCCGTTGGTACGACCCTCAGTTTGTTAGATCATACCCATCTAACGGGATTGTTATCGTGAACACTCAGAGACCCTACCCCCGTTACGACCCTTACATTCTTGCACAGCTACCGGTGCACGTTTACTACGTGACGTTTCCGGGTTTAGTGACAGAGATGCTCGTCGTCGAAGCAAAACGTGCAAATAAATTTATAATGTCCGCTACTCGCGACTACACTACTGGGTAGTAAGTGGTAAGTAGGGGTCGAACCCAAAGGAATTAGGGGGATAAGTTGTTCTTTAAATGGTCATACAGCGGGGGAGCGTATTTTTGGTTGGTTGGTTGGTTGGTTTTAAAGCTACCAGCTAAGTGATTGATTGGTTGGTTTGTTGGTTTTAGTACTGGAAAGTAACTGATAACTATTACAATTAAAAGAAAGCGTTCGGTTTCAGGGGCCTTGTATTATATCCTGTTTATCATTGACTCTTAGTGAACCTTCTAAGTATTCAAACATGAATCGAGGCTATTCCTAGCTCAAGACTTGCAACATCGTCTAGCCTTTTTAAGGTCGTAGAGCACTTATTCTACTTCAACTAATTCCTCCTTCCGAAGTATCTTAGCTTTATGTGCATCCATTTGGTCCCTTTGGTCCAGTTTCCAAATGGTTTTTTAGATAGATCGAAATCCTCGGATAAGCTTGCCCATTTGGTCCCCTTGGTCCGGTTACAAATGGTTCACTTACCCGAGTATGTTCACGAATCCCAAGGAAGAGCTTTGCCCGTCAAAGCGTCCACTCAACCTTGGAAATTCTAATCTTATATATGGCACATAGAATAAGTTTTGAATACAAAGACGAGACACTAAGTTAATAGTCTAAAACATTTTATAATACAAGTCCACCCCTTTTACCGAATGACTAGTTTAGCTACTATTTATCGCGCTAAGCATTATAACTAAGGAATTGGAAATTAAAGACGGAAAATAAATATTGAAATACTTACAACCGTTGAAGCGCCAAGGGAGCAATCTTTTATTTCCAAAGCCAAACTTACAAACTTAGAGAGATAAGTGATTTTTGTATGAGATGTGGATGATGGTGAGATGATACAAATGAGAGGGGATGGGTATGTATTTATAGGCTAAGGGAGGAGAAATGGGTGGTGGAGATGAGGGGCAAGTGTCTTTGATCCAATGGAGGAGGAGGAGGAGCAAGGAGGAGCCGCCACATGGGGGAGGAGCAAAGCCGCCGGTCAAGGGCGGAGGAGCCGCCGGTTGCCGGTTGCCATGGAGGGAGGAGCTCCTCCCTTGGCCACCTCCAAGCATGGTGGCCGGTCACCTTGGTCCATGCTTGCATTTGATAGTTGATTTGGAATGGCCAAGTGATTCTAAGACTAATGGTCGAGCCAGTTTTTCCAAATTCCATGGTTTGGTCGAGCAATTTGGTCTTGGTGCCTATGCGCGAGGCTTTTGCTTTGGACTTGGGCCAACTGCTAATCGGCTCGGGCGTTTTGTCTGGGAAGCGATATTGTCCGAGTTGTTGGGCATTCCAAACATCTTGGTCGAGCCAGATTTTCCAGATGCATCGGTCGGGTCGAGCGACTTGGTTTGGGTGCCTAAGCGCGCCGGGCCTTTGCCTTGGAATTGAGCTAACTGCCAATCTGCTCGAGCATTCTCCTTGGTTTTCCGACATTATCCACTTTATTTTCCATTTGGAATATTTTGGTCGAGGCGGAATTGTCAGATGAGATGGTTTGCTCGGGCAACTTGAATTGAGTGTTTGGTCAGCTCGGCGGAGGGCCTGGAACTGCTTCAACCGGTCGGGTGGTTTCTGCGACATTTTCCCACCCGGTCGGTTGAGTCTTCAATGCAAATTCCTCTTCGGCTTGATTTGTTTGGAGTGATTCCATGTCAGGATCCTTGAGATTTCTTCAGTCAGCGTCTGATCTTGACCTTGGAATAACTCTTAACATCTTTTCAGCGTAAAATCCTCTCCTTAGCGTGTTTTCTCTCTAAGCGCCAAAATACCCTGTAGAAATATATCGGGACTAACAAGCAAAAGTTAAATAGACCAACAGTCTAATTTGGTGGGTTTTACGGTGTTTATGATTCGTATAATTTGGGTCCATCATATCACCCCACACTTTTAGTTGTTCGTCCCGAACAATGCTATTAAAGGGCGGCACTCTAAGTTTGGTTTTGGATTATATGAAAATTAGACCGTGGGACTCGATTTATCTTAATTCATGCATTACTTACTTATTACCAAATTGAACTGTGTAAATAAATAGAAGAAACTTAATACTTGTACCTCCGTGCCGAGATGCAAATTATTCCGGATGTTTCGGGAGATAGCCCTTTTTAGGCTCCTGGACTGCAATTTCGGGACCGTCTCGCACTATATGGTTTTCTTGTAGCTCTCTCTAGCACGTGATTTGGTTCGGGTTTCACTGGTTTGAGTACTTTGATTTTTCTTTTGGCGAGGGACTGCTTTTGTAGTGAATCGGCCTTTGGCCTTTGATTTGACTTTTTTGAGTACTTCACTTTTTTGTTCGGTTAAAACCTTCACAATGTTGAGCCTTTGGCCTCTTGAATTGCTTCTTCGAGCTTTTCGCCTTTTTGTGGCTTTGCTAGTCCATTTTCTCAAGCCTTTTTGGGAGGTCCAATCATCGCCCGCAAGCCTATGGAAATACCTCCCCGCTCCTCTCATCGTTGTTGTTTCGCGCGGGTCAAGATGAGGGTCGCTCATCTATTTTCTCGGCTACTTTAACTAGAGAGAGGACGGTCTGATTCCCGTCCTCGCCTTTTCTTTTCTTTTTGCATAAACACTGCATGGCGGAGATGACTTCAATCTTCATTGAAACCCGAAGTGCAGCCTCCGCTGACTTCGAAAACCATATAGTTTGATTCGATCCTTCGATTGCCTGCCAAGCCTTTCTAGGGCAGTTTATGTCAACTCCACATCTTTAGTTAATCTCAGCACAAAGGACAAATGAAAAGTTACGTCCTAAGTCTTTAAACAGTTGAATTTTCACAAGGTTGATGCATGAATTATGATCTATCTTTTTCACATTCTTAAGTTCATATTTTCAAAAAGATACTATTACTAAAAGAAAACAGCAAGCATGTTATTTATATACAACGGTGGTTCTCACCCCACACTTTTAAACGAAGGCGTGCCTTAGTTCAAAAGTCATGCAAGCTAATATATATATGTGAGAATGACTAAGACAGAAAATTAAATGACAGAAAGTAAGATAGTGTCGGGTTACCTCCCGACCAGTGCACTTGTTTAACGTCGTTGGCTCGACAGTACCTCATTGTAGATTACTGGTTTGGGTCCCATGGGTGGCTCAGGTCGTATTTTGCCACCGTTCCTGTGTTGCTTCTTGCCTTACCTTTTCCCGATTTCTTGTGCGTGTTAGAACCCCATGGTTTTGGTACTTTTTCTCTCCATTGCTTCTGAGAAGGTGAAGGAGCTTTGACCATAGCTGCTGGTCTTGTTACTTTTTCGGTCTCTTTTGGCAGGTCGGAAATCTGCGTACCGTGATCTGAGATAGGTATTATATCTGGCGGTTTCTTCGTATCCGTGCGGCTATTGTCAATGTAGAAATATGCAATTTTGCCGCCGAACTTAAGCGATAATGAGCCCTTGCCCACATCGATCCTTGCCTTAGTAGCGTAGAGGAATGGTCGTCCCAAGATTATTGTTGGAGGGTTGTCTTCGCTGGTCTCTCCCAATTGTATTACATAGAAGTCTGCAGCAACGACGAGCTCTCCCACATGGAGTATTACATCTTCCAGCACTCCAACCGGACGGATGCACGATTTATCTCCTAGCTCGATATTTGTCCTGGGTGGCTTCAATGGACCAAGTCCTAACAAGTAATATAAGGAGGAAGGCATGGCGTTGACAGCAGCTCCAAGATCGTCCAGGCACTTATGAATCTGAGTTTCACCAATACCGCAGGTGACTGTGAAAGCCCCTGGGTCTTTATCTCTTTCCGGTTGTGACTCAAGATCTGAAGTGAGGGCTTTTGTAATTGTCGGGTCACTCTGCCCACTCCTTAAATTGTCAGTGTCATCCCATCCAGATGCTGGTACGTCGGAGTGTATAATTGGCGGTGGTGTTATGCAAACGGTGAACGAATATCGTCCATTGTGAGCATGCGTGACCCATGTTTTGCCATCATTGGGTCGGTCTTCCTCTTGGTTCCAATCAGGACGATGCCTACGGGCGAAGTGCTTGTTCGTAAGTTTGTAAGTTGGGGATCGTGCAACTTCTCCTAGCGTCGCCTTTTCGTTAGACCTTTTTATCATGCTAAGATTCGCCTTTGGGTTTTGGATGGTTTGTGAAGGGAGTCTGCCAGGTTCATTAGTGAGTGTTGACATTGCCGTGGCGAGCTGGGACATTTGTTTGGTTAATTCTGAAATTGCCCCGTCAGTTTTCGCCTGATATTGGTGTAGCGAAGTACCCAATTGACTAATGCTTCCTGCGAGCTCCTTCATAGTGTCATCCAGCGACTTGGTTGGTTCTTGCTGATTATGCGGGCCGATTTGGTACTGATTTGATCCTCTTTGCTGATATTGGCCTGCTGATTGAGCGTTCTGGTTATACTGCCGGTGGGGGGGTTGGTAGAATGACTGAGCTAGTTGAGGTACAGCTGGTTGTGCGTCTTTCTGAGCATAGTTATTGTTACGCCAGCTCGGGTTGATTGCTTGACAATACTGTCTGTTTTGTCCGACTCTGTCATTATTGTTGTTGTTGTATCCTTGGTATCCTCCTACTGCATTCACTTCTGCCGGTTCCTCTTCTATTAATGTTGGACATGCGTCAGTTTTGTGGTCTGCAGAACCACAGAACTCGCAAGGTTTTATTGGAACTGGCTGCCTTCGTAGGATCTGAATCATCATCTCCTTTAGCTGCTTCATCTCTTCAGGCATAGAGTTCATTGACGTCTCCGCTTTTGCCACATGTTTTGTCCAGGAGAATTCTTCCTGCTGAGTTGTCTCTTCTCTGAATCGGGCATTCTCAGCAAAGTTGGTGATAAGATCCCTTATGCCACTTAATGATAGATTCATCATGGACCCTCCAGCTGAGGCATCCAGGAGCATTTTGTCTAAAGGTCTTAGTCCGTTAATGAGATACTCCACGGTGAGTTTCTCGGGCAGTCCAAGGGTACAGCAGCTTCTCTCCAGGCGGTTGAATTTTTCCAGGTAGTCGTACATGGTTTCATTGGGTCCTTGCCTGATGTCCTGCAGTTGCCTCCTTACTTGCATCGCTCTTTCTGCTGGGTAATATTTGTCTAAGAACTTTTTCTGTATCCGGAAGGCAATGAAAGGAACCAGTCGTTTGCCGTGTCAATGAGGGAAAAATAGAACGCCTTTAACTTAAAGTCGTCTACGTTTACGCCATTAGGTTTGAGGTTTTGGCAAATCCCATGTAAGCGCTGGAGATGAGTCATTGCTGATTCTCCACGAGTTCCTGAGAATTTTGGCAAGTTGTGGGCCACTGAAGTGTTGATGACGATGTTTTCTAGTTCCGGGCCTTCACAGATACACCACGGCTGAACTCTGAAATCTGGTGCCGAGAGCTCTCTCAATGTAGGTTCACGGTAGTTGTTGTTATCTCCGTAGTAGTCATCGAAAGCGGGTTCTTGTCTTGGCACTTGTCTAGGTTGTGGGCGTGGTGGATATCTAGGGGGTTGTCGTACTGGACCAACTGCATTTCGGTCCTCGGGTGGTTCTTGGTTTCTTCTGATGGCTTCCCTATCACGAGCTCGTCTGCTTCGGATGAGTTGCTCCGGATCATCCATAAATGGAAGTGGTACCTCATTGTTTCGATCGTACAGGTTTATCTCGTCGTCATCCTCGTAGTCGTGATGACTTTCTTCGCGAGACATGGTTGTTTCGAGCGCGTATTGATTTAAAGAACTTATCCGATGGCTAATTCCCCGGCAACGGCACCAATTTGACAGAGATGCTCGTCGTCGAAGCAAAACGTGCAAATAAATTTATAATGTCCGCTACTCGCGACTACACTACTGGGTAGTAAGTGGTAAGTAGGGGTCGAACCCAAAGGAATTAGGGGGATAAGTTGTTCTTTAAATGGTCATACAGCGGGGGAGCGTATTTTTGGTTGGTTGGTTGGTTGGTTTTAAAGCTACCAGCTAAGTGATTGATTGGTTGGTTGGTTTTAGTACTGGAAAGTAACTGATAACTATTACAATTAAAAGAAAGCGTTCGGTTTCAGGGGCGTTGTATTATATCCTGTTTATCATTGACTCTTAGTGAACCTTCTAAGTATTCAAACATGAATCGAGGCTATTCCTAGTTCAAAACTTGCAACATCGTCTAGCCTTTTTAAGGTCGTAGAGCACTTATTCTACTTCAACTAATTCCTCCTTCCGAAGTATCTTAGCTTTATGTGCATCCATTTGGTCCCTTTGGTCCAGTTTCCAAATGGTTTTTTAGATAGATCGAACTCCTCGGATAAGCTTGCCCATTTGGTCCCCTTGGTCCGGTTACAAATGGTTCACTTACCCGAGTATGTTCACGAATCCCAAGGAAGAGCTTTGCCCGTCAAAGCGTCCACTCAACCTTGGAAATTCTAATCTTATATATGGCACATAGAATAAGTTTTGAATACAAAGACGAGACACTAAGTTAATAGTCTAAAACATTTTATAATACAAGTCCACCCCTTTTACCGAACGACTAGTTTAGCTACTATTTATCGCGCTAAGCATTATAACTAAGGAATTGGAAATTAAAGACGGAAAATAAATATTGAAATACTTACAACCGTTGAAGCGCCAAGGGAGCAATCTTTTATTTCCAAAGCCAAACTTACAAACTTAGAGAGATAAGTGATTTTTGTATGAGATGTGGATGATGGTGAGATGATACAAATGAGAGGGGATGGGTATGTATTTATAGGCTAAGGGAGGAGAAATGGGTGGTGGAGATGAGAGGCAAGTGTCTTTGATCCAATGGAGGAGGAGGAGGAGCAAGGAGGAGCCGCCACATGGGGGAGGAGCAAAGCCGCCGGTCAAGGGAGGAGGAGCTGCCGGTTGCCGGTTGCCATGGAGGGAGGAGCTCCTCCCTTGGCCACCTCCAAGCATGGTGGCCGGTCACCTTAGTCCATGCTTGCATTTGATAGTTGATTTGGAATGGCCAAGTGATTCTAAGACTAATGGTCGAGCCAGTTTTTCCAAATTCCATGGTTTGGTCGAGCAATTTGGTCTTGGTGCCTATGCGCGAGGCTTTTGCTTTGGACTTGGGCCAACTGCTAATCGGCTCGGGCGTTTTGTCTGGGAAGCGAGATTGTCCGAGTGGTTGGGCATTCCAAACATCTTGGTCGAGCCAGATTTTCCAGATGCATCGGTCGGGTCGAGCGACTTGGTTTGGGTGCCTAAGCGCGCCGGGCCTTTGCCTTGGAATTGAGCTAACTGCCAATCTGCTCGAGCATTCTCCTTGGTTTTCCGACATTGTCCACTTTATTTTCCATTTGGAATATTTTGGTCGAGGCGGAATTGTCAGATGAGATGGTTTGCTCGGGCAACTTGAATTGAGTGTTTGGTCAGCTCGGCGGAGGGCCTGGAACTGCTTCAACCGGTCGGGTGGTTTCTGCGGCATTTTCCCACCCGGTCGGTTGAGTCTTCAATGCAAATTCCTCTTCGGTTTGATTTGTTTGGAGTGATTCCATGTCAGGATCCTTGAGATTTCTTCAGTCAGCGTCTGATCTTGACCTTGGAATAACTCTTAACATCTTTTCAGCGTAAAATCCTCTCCTTAGCGTGTTTTCTCTCTAAGCGCCAAAATACCCTGTTGAAATATATCGGGACTAACAAGCAAAAGTTAAATAGACCAACAGTCTAATTTGGTGGGTTTTACGGTGTTTATGATTCGTATAATTTGGGTCCATCATTTAGCTGGACAAAACAATCAAGGTTGGGTTGCAATTTGTCCTGTGAAACCTACAAACGCTATCAACATGGAAGTAGCAAATGTTCCAATCCAAGATGAAGGTCAAATGGTACACGAAATCGGAATCGTGAACCTCGCTGATGATGAAGTGTACGAGTACAGCGAAGAAGACGGTAACGACGACCACGTAAATGATAATCCAGATACAGAAGATGAGTCTGACGAATCGTAGGTTTACAAAATTAATGTATGTTTTACATGTACGTTTGCCTATACATTATATAATTCAATTGGAAAAATAATGTGTCATTTTAATAATGGCGTCTTGGTACGATTAAATGCAAACCGCTGGAGCGTTATTATTAAGGTAAATTAATAACAAAATGATAAGTAAACAACGCTTATCCTATAGACGCTGTGTGAAGGACTTCAATGACAGCGCTGTTCTTATACACGATGTCGTATAGTAAACAAATACAGCGTTGAAATGTTAACGCGCTTTAATATGCACCACGTAATACAGCGTGTCACGAAAAGGCGTCGTCTTAAAACATCAATAATACACCGATTAAAAACTTACCGCCGTATAATGAGTAACATACGACAGCGCATAAGAAGAAAGCGCTATTATAGGTCACTATACAAAGGGCTTAGGTAATAAAGCGCTTTCGAATGGCAATCTAAATACGCCCGCGGTATTCGCCCGCCTAAACAAGTAAAAATGTGTGAGTACACCGCCGATTTTCATTTTAAGTGTCTGTTTAATGTAATTACATGCGCTGTTTTCATTATCCCATTTTCTACTCCGCCGAAAATCTCCGTTGTTCTCTCACAAATATTCAACCCATTAGAGCCGATTTCTGAAGCAAGCTTCGTCGCCAGGTATGGAAACTTGTCGTCTTCCTCACGTCTGCTTATTTTCCGTAAGTTAGGGTATGTTGTGTAGGCGCGTGTTGTAAATTGATTTAAACATGTTTTCTGTAAGTTAGGGTACACATATTCGTCGTCGATTACGTGATTTTGGACTTGTTTACCGTTAAGCAACTTGAATATTGATGAAATTATTGTGCGTAACTCTTGAATTTCATCCCAATGAAGCGTGAGTATTTCATTTATTTCTTTGGTTGCTGCCACACAGGGAGTTGGTTCACACGGTCAGTACAATAGAATGAGTATTTCGTGACTGTTTCTTATTTTAGTATGATTGCAGCAACCTGATTATTAAGCCATTGTGGTTGAATTTTGTTAGATTAACAGGAATGCTTTTAATTGTGTGGTAGGGATATGGGACCACTCAAGCGAAATGTACCAAGTAAAAGGAATGCCGGGTCTGGCAGTGGTACTGGGAATAGATCACAACTGCGGCTAACTGACATGCGCCAACCGAGGCAGTCGAATCAGGACATTCTTTCACCTCGGGACAACCTGCATAATCGAGATATGTACAGACCTTCTGATCCGGTACAGGAACCTGCCCCAGCGAGACGAGGGGACGAGGACAGGCAACGTACACCGTCAACCGGGGAAGGACGCCCAAGTCCAGATGGGTACATGCCTTCGATGCATGTTGAGGAGGCCGCACATAATCCTGTTGTAGACGACGCACCCTTACCAGAAGCGGTTGAATTCGACTTAGACGAACTGATGGATTTGGTGGGGCGTCTACGGGGAACAGGGATTCGAATTATGAAGGCGAACGGATGGAATCAGATTCGGCATACGATGACGATCCGGAAGACTCAGTTATGCCAGAATTCGTTAGAGGAGGGACTTCGACCGGAGGTGGCCTCGGTGAGGAGACACCGTTGGGATCGATGCCACATGATACTCGTCCTTGGATCACTCCAGCTGGGGATGACGAGTACTTTTACACGTACATATATTTCTCTAACTTATTATAGTAACCATATTGTAAATGTCGCAACTTGTATTTTGTATTCAGCTTTGACCCCCCTTCAGCTGTTAACAAAATCGGGCTACAATGTATTGGACCGGGTTTTAAGGTGGGTTGGACTACGATGGGGACGTGTGATCCACAAGCTCCGGTGAAGTGGTTTCGACATTTTAAGGTAAAACGTTTTCAAATTGTATTAGTTGCATAATATTTTGTCATTTCTTGTCCACATCGGAATGCCTTGTTTTTTCTAATTAAATAGTTTGTGTTTCTATTAAATGGTTCATAACACAACTATGTATAATGTGCATGTAGAGCTTGTACTGGTGGGATCCGATCCATAACGACCAAATTGAGGCAAACTTCAGGAAGAAGGCGGCTAAGATACTACAAGATACCTTGAGGGGATTGCGAACCGGGGCGACTAAAGGCCCGAAATGGTTGACCGAAGATCACAAAGTAGCGAGAAAAGCTCGATTTAACACGGACCCAGCATTGATAGCCCGCAGCGAAAAGAACAAACAAACTTATTCAGCCCGACATGCCAGAAACGGCCCAGCATTGCATTGCTTTGGTTATAGACCAGTACACTTCCACTGTGCGAAGCTGGTAACTAATAATGACAAATTTAAACATATTTCAATTTTCAATATCACTTATATAAGACATTTAACATTTAATTTGCAGAAAAAGGATAATCGAAGACAAGTGTTGCCAAGTGATATATTTGACAAGAAATACAAACGGAAGGATGGGACGTATTGCATACCCAACGAGGAGAACAAAAGGGTATTACACTCACCTAATTATATATATATATGTTTATCGTATTTAATTTTATTATCAGTTTTGCTCAGTATTTCTTATTACATTTGTTTCCTAACATCAACTATTTTTGGTTCAGAGAGAACTTGTTGATGCTGAAAATTTGGTCCTGAAGGATCGCGTCGGGGATGAAAGGGTACCGGATCAAAAGCTGGTAGAGGCCGCTGCAACTGTTATGGGGGTTAACCCAAGAACGGGGATACCGTACATGTATGGCCCTGCAGCGACATTGGTGTCGGACATGTTTTCTTCAACGGGCAGCCAGTCGTGTGCCAGCTCCCAAAAAGCGAGGGCCCAATCGGTCGAAGTCACTCAAGAGTTGGTGTCGCGGTTAGAGCGCATGGAATCACGACAGGAGGCTGAGCTGAGGCGCATGGAGTCCCGGCAGGAGGTTGAGATGAGAAGCAAGGAGGATAGCATATATCAAATGATGCAAATGCATGCTGCTATGATGAGGATGCTCGCTACTCCTGGATACTAACCGTCCTCTAGTCAAAGCCCGAATGGAAACAACCGTGGTCCGCTTGATGAAGACAACAATCGCAGAGAGTAGACATGTTAATTTATTTGACTCGACGTTTGTGTAATAATTTTATTCGACTATTTTTGTTAATTAAATATGAAAATTTCGAATTTGATATCTGAAATAATTTATAATTAAATTTCGATAATAATTTATAATTTATAATTATTAAATTCGAAGGATGACAGAATTTCGATAAATAAATAAATATAAAATGGTAATTAGATGGATGACGGAATACCGATGAAATATTCCCGGTACAAAATATGTGTCGTAATTGTGACGGAAACACGACGGACCTAAAAGTAGCGCAAAGATGATGGAAAACAGACAGTACCCAGATAGACGGCTTATCGATGGAATATTGACGGAAACTTTTGATGACGGAATACCGATGAAATATCACCGATACAAATATGTGGCGTAATTTTGACGGAAAAATGACGGATATATAACCAGCGCAAAGATGATGGAAAACTGACGGAAATTTTGTTGATGGTACTAAGACGGATAATGGACGGACATAATTATGATGGAAAAGGGACGGAAGGTTGACGGACAATACTATTGACGGTATTTCGACTGCAGATAGACGGAAAATACTAGTGACGAAATTAAGACGGTATTTTAACAGAGAATTGCAACGGAAACATGTCGGATTGCTAACGCATTTAATTCCAACGGATACGACACGAAATTGCAATGGGACATTGACGGAATGCGACAACGAAATGTCGAAGGAAAATAATTACCGTCAGGAAAATTTCCTTCATCTTTCTCGTTGAAGGAAAATTGACGGAAATTGCCTTTATTCCGTCATATTTCCATCGTTACTCCGACGTTTTCCTGTCGTCGGAAATTTTTGCAAAATTTGTAGTGCTGGTTTTGATATAACAAACATCCTGCTGATGTGTTACTTGAGCGTGCATGTTGATGCACAGGTACTCTGGAAGTAACGTTCCCGCAACGCATAACTGCAAGGAGAGAATATCGGCCTAGATATTCTGAGAGATCTTTCAGTTCCCAAAGATCTCGTGATCCAGTTGGAAACTGTGTGGATGATGAAGGAAGAATGATCTAGGGTTTCCTGGGAGGATGGACGAGCTATAAGATGGATGCTACGACCACCATTAGAACTTGTTCGTTGTGGAAATCATTGGTGTCGAGGCCTACTAACTGAGCAACGACTAAAGATTGCTGATGGAGGTTTGGCATACTGACGGCATACCTCTGAGGGAACGGTTAAGCAGTCTGAACCAGACGGAAATCGCAACTTGCTGTGCGGCTATCAACGGAGGAGATTACTACTAAGATTCATCTGAAAGCAAGGTGGTACACCCCGAGTGTGGTTCACCAGTAATCGACTCTCTTGTAACCGGTAACATTATTAATACAAGAAGCTATTTTGAAATCCTTCTAGTTCTGCTAGAAGGTACTGAGTTTTCTCTAAGTACTTATTTGAGTATTAGAGTTTCCATTATAACTCACTTTGTCATTCTACTTTATCTTTTACGTCTAGTTTTCACTGCTTTACATATACCTAGCAAGGAGCGTTACTTGTTAGGTTGTTAACTACGATCCAACAATTGGTATCAGAGCCTGGTCTCTAGATTCTTAGTTAGCTTTGCAGGAAGAATGACATCCATGAACAACTCCTTCTGGAAGCCGCCTATTTTGAAACCAGGTGAGTAAGACTGGTGGGAAGAACAGTTCGAGGCACATACATGTTCCTTGGACGGACAGTTGTGGTAAATCATCGAACAAGGGGCAGTGAAGATCCCAAACGAAATTGATGCTACTAAGGAGAAGGAAAGGAAAGATTATACTGATGCTGATTATAAGATCCTTGAAAAGAACAATAGAGCAAAGAAGATTCTACATGAGGCCCTCAATCCGGGAGATCTGAAGAAGATGCTCCATTATAAAACTGCCAAAGATATCTGGGATGCACTATAGAGGCTCTACTCAGGGAATGATGACGTGACGAAGAACCGCATTCTAGCAGCAATGAAAGATTATGACAATGCAGTCCAACGTAAAGATGAATCACTTGTAGAATTTCACTCACGTTTTCAGGGCTATGTTGGACAGATGCAGCTTCTGGGGGAGCAGGTCCCAGAATGGAAGGTTACCCATCAAGCACTCAGCTTGAAATGGGACACCGTGTTTGTGGCTCTTCAAACAAAAAGAGACATCAAAGAAATCACCCTTGAGGAACTCGTGGCGAAACTACAGAGCAATGATGGGATTCAACAAAGAAAAGCTGCTAGACGCGAACCTGAAAAGACCCAGCTTATTACCCACAAGGTTGAAAAGGCCTTTGAGCTAGCCTAGAAGGATGACAACAAGGAGCCTGAGGATGAGATAACAACACTACTGATTAGAGCACTCAAGATGGCAGGTACCGCATCGAAACGTTCCTTTAAGAGGACTGCATCAAACAAAGATACATTTTGATACCATTGTCAAAAGAAAGGACATATGGCAAAGAATTGCTTCAGCAAAAAGGCGGTAGAGCCGCTAGCTTAGAAAAGTGTTAAGGCTATGGTGTCATCAAACACAAATGCATTCGTACTGTTCCGTTTGACGTAAAGAAGGCCTACACTCTTTGGCTCAAGCAAGCAGCAAGCAGTAAACTTTCCCACATTGACTTTGCTGCACGAGTAGCCAACAGGTCTGTCCCACCAGGAAGAAGTAAGTATGTGGACTTGAAATATCACAGAGTCTGCTGGCACTTTGGTCAGGCAGAACATCGACAATTAGAATGCCCCCTACGACAAGTACGGGACATCGGGAAGACAAGAGAAGGTTTGCTGGACATGTAAACAGTCTGGACACTATCGAAAGACTTAGCCTTATACTGAGAGTCAGAAGAATAAGAGTCAGAAACCAAAAGCCCCGCCAAGGAACGTTCCGGAGAAAGACAAGAAAGAGAAAACTAGTGATACAGACGGATCCAGAATCACTCATGCTGCCAAGAAACCGAGTAAGCCTAAGCTTATTTGGGTTTGTAAAAACTAATACATTTTTCTTGCAGGATGGAGAGGGGAGTTATCCCTGGTACATATATAGTGCATGCTCAGGACACATCACCGGAAACAGAGAATGGTTTGAGTCACTCCGCCATCACTCTGGAAAATCAGTCACATTCGGAAACAAGAGCAAAGGTGAAACATTCGGATTGGGTAAAGTGAAACTTTCTGATCAACTCTATGTCAATAACGTGAGTCTAGTCCATGGATTAAGCTTTGACTTGCTAAGTGTTTCCCAACTATGCCAAAACGGTAAAAACAAAGTCACCTTTACTTCTTATGAATGTGTTGTTAAGTGCATAAGTACAGAGAAAATTCTCGTGAAAGGAAAGGGGATGCACAGAGTATACAAAGTGGATCCTTCATACATACCCGAAGAGGAACTCTATTTGATATCCCGAGCAAATGACTCTGAATTGTGGCATAAACTGTTCGGACATGCAAGTCTGAGACTCCTGTCCATGTTACCTCGCTTAGAGCTAGTAAACGGACTACCAAATGTGGAATACATGTTAAATAACTGACGTGTAGTATTCTGAGCGTCAAAACAATTTATAAAATTGGCAAGTACCGAGTCGTCCAAGGGAGAAATTGTAAACTTATGCACTATGTAAGGTTGTGTATCTATTTATCCTAGTCCAAAAAAAGTTTTTGTTTGGTTTTATAATCTAAAATAAAAAACTAAGAAAGAAAAGGTTTTGACGAATTTCGAGAAGTATTTCGGGGAACTACTTCACTTACCCAACATTAGAATCGATTTTATTAACTAGCATGCAAGGATTTGCCTATATTGATTGGAAAATAGCCGCACAATCCAAGTAAGAACCTCACCCTTTCGGCGCTATTGGTTCAAATTGGAATTGTACCTTAAACTACGAACCTCACCTTTTCGGCGCTATTGGTTCGAATCAAGTAACTCGCTGATGTTTACCAACTCTCCTTGCGTAAACATGGGGAGTCCTTGTCATAAATCTAGCCTTTCCCATTACAAACTTGGGCTACTCTCGTAGTCACCGATTTCGTAACATGTATTTTACTTAATAGTCGAACATTTAGCCTCACCCTTTACGCGCTATTGGCTTACCGTCTCAAAGCAATTCACTTAGGCATTTTCTCAAACACCTAATATGCGTCGCTGGGTTTTAAGCGCTAAGTAAAACACAAATCATATAAAACAATCCAAATCATGCCCTATTTAAATGATTCATAGTCGAATAAGATTAGTAGGACCCCAAAATATTGGTCACTACTCACTATCCATAGTCGTGGAAGTACAAATCATGTTTTGTTCGAAATGAAAATTACAAAGAGAAAAAGGAATGACTACACCCTTCGAATTGATGTCGATAATCCCTTCACCCTCAATCTTTGATTCGATCAAAATCCTCACGTTTTTGTGTCCCCTGCTCTCTTTCGCGTCTCCTCCAAGTGCTTAGGTGTAAATATGTGCGTATGAAAGTGGAGGTCGATCCTGGTGGCTGCTCTTTTTTTCTTTTTTTCTTCTTTTCATTCTTTTTTTGGCTTTTTGCAACTTTTCCCAAAACCCAAGTGGAAATCATGTTTTTGGCCCGTCTGGCAGTATCATTAGTATCACTAGTGTCGTCTAAAAGGTGACACGAGAAAAACCAGAGAGCTGGATTTCTCTGGTAAGTATCACCAGTGTCACTTAAATAGGCGACATGGGCGATACTGGCGTATAGTGATATAGGCTCTTTGGCTCCAATATTTGACCCCTTTAACAACTGAATCTACTCTTGGACCAAACTACAAAGTGGTAGCCCTCTATCGCATCTTTCCAACAAGCCAAAGATCGATGCATTTGGACACTGTATGAGCTCTGGGCGTGCGCAACAAGTAGGGATGTCAATCCTCCTATTTTTGTCCTATTTTCGCCCAAATATCCCCAAAACGTTTTATTTCTCCTTGGATTGTTTTGCCACCTAAAAACACCAAAACACAGAGTGAGAGCTCATAAGAATAAGGAAAATGATCGATAATCCACTAAATGTGAAGCATAAATATAGTCAAGATTTATGCTCATCAAAACACTCCACACTTAGAGTTTGTTCGTCCCGAACAAACATGAACGAAATCCTAATCCACTGTCGTAGGGAACACAAGTGCATTTAGCGTATGCACCAAGCCTTTAAACCTATAGGCTACCCTACAGGACGAGTTGTAGTCTCGTGAGAGTTTTCAGAAATGGGAATACTCACAAATCCCACATGCGACTAGCTATACGAATAAACAAGATAGTTCCTAACTTATCTAGGCAATATGCAATGAATACCCCCATACACAACAACTAAAATAGTAATCAAAGACTAACTCCTTTTCAAAAGAATTTCGAACCACCAATGACCCTACAAAGATGCACATTCAAAGACAATCAATATTAGAGTTATCAAATGACTAACCAAACAATTCATTCAACCTTTTCACAAGATACTCAAAACATGAACCTTAGAAATACAAAAAGCGTACCAATTGCACGCCTATGCTATCAAGAAGGATAGTCCATGGCTAACGATACAAAACTCATTTCCAAGTCTTAGGAGCTAAGTCATAATCCATAAGGAAAGAGAAGTTTGACACTTCATTTTCAAAACTATCTCTAACAAAGTCATGCTCACGTACTAGTACAAGGGTCATCCCTCTACTTAAGTCATAACGCATACACACTAAAAGAAATGATGAAAAGTACATTGACATACTTAAGTGTGTGCCTCATCTTTTTTTTCTTTTTCTTGGCTTTTGGCCCATGATATGCTTCAAGAATTTTTTTCTTTTGATAGCTTGCCTTATTTTGGCTTGTGCTAGCAAAAACTTTTTGCTTTTCTCTTTTTTTTGTAGCTTGCCTTATTTCGGCTTGTGCTTGCATATACAAATTTTTTGTTGGGATCAATTTTTCACCCAAATTGACTCCACACTTAAGATTTGGCAATGTATTAAGGATATAAACTGTGCGTGCATACAATGTGAAAGAATAAAGATCACCTAAGAGCAATGACTAAGTTCTCGAAGGGGAGAAAAGTATTCTCATGCTTGCTAATTCTATGTTCAAGTGATGCAAAAAGGTTGCCAAAATCATTAGATAGACACACAATAACACCAAGATTGACGCATAGGAATTTTGCACTCATAAAAGTCATGGCAGTCCTAGAATCAAAATCAAGTCGAAAGTAATTGAAACTAAATAGTTGAGTAATGGGGTTGTGCGAATGCCTTGGAAATTCGAGTACTCAAATGTAAGCTAGCGCATAAAATGTGCAAGTGCCTAGACATGTATAATTTCAATAGAATGCACTACACACCCGCTCCACGCTTAAGAGGAATCTTAGTCCTTAAGCGACAAATATATAGAAATAAATAGTGTAGTGCAAAGGGCTTCCCTGAAATTGTAGCTCAAAGAGTGTGGCTCCTGGTTTTCTCATTCCTTTCCCGCGTATGACATTTAAATCTGTAAAACAAACACGTGACCACTACATAGAAATTATCAGTATATGCCACTAGTATAATATATAATCATAGTAGGGAACTCCACACTTAAATCAAAAGCGTCTAGCGAGTAATGATGTGAGTACAAAATATATTTGATAAGGCATCTTACAAATGACTTAACTTCCCTCGAAGACCTAGTTTAACGTCTTGGCGGGACTAGCAATGCGCCCCATGTTTTCGCTTCGGAGAAGTCCTTTGCTCAAATAACTTCTCACGGGGCTCATGATGCTTGAGTTGGGATGCACAACCGGACCGGACCGAAATTTACGGTCCGTGTCAGACCGGTGGACCGAAAATTTTCAAAACTTTGGACTGTGGACCGGATTTTTTGTGAAAAGTGGACCGGACCGAATCCCCTTAAATTTACGGTTCGGACTGAGATTTTTACGATCCGGGTTGGACCGGACTGGGAAATTTTGGTCCGTTCCCAATTTGTGCATCCCTGTGCTTGAGCCGTGAATCCACCTTCAAATCCCATTTGAATTTCCGTCCATCAAGTCTAAGGTAGACTTTCATATGCGAGTTCAACCCCTTCGAAAGTATGATTCCCTTTAGAATAGAGTGATTGTGGGAGCTCCTTTCTAAAGATTTTGAAAAGTGTGGTACTGCATTTCTGAATGGAGTACTTAAGGAGGAAGTGTACGTCGCACAGACTCCTGGTTTTGAAGACAGAGCACATCTCGATCATGTTTACATCCTTGACAAAGCTCTAGACGGCCTGAAGTAGGCCCCTCGAGCATGGTACGAAATGCTGTCTCAATTCCTCCTCTCATACGGATATGTACGAGGAAAGGTTGACAAGACACTATTCCTCCTAAGGGAAGGGAAGCACATTCTCAGGTATACGTTAATGATATTATTTTTGGATCCACTAATGTTTCCTTGGTCAGGAAATTTACTAAGCTCATGGAAAGCGAATTTGAGATGAGCATGGTCGGAGAACTCAAGTTCTTTCATGAATGTCAAGTGGTACAAGAAGAAGATGGAACAAGAATACATCAAGAGAAATACCATCGTGAGATGATTATCAAGTTTGGAATGAAGGACTCGAGCGCTATGACTACTCCGATCACTCTAAACAAGTCCCTAGGAAAGGATGAAAGCTCCCCACAGATAGATCAGACACTCTACCGAGGGATGATAGGTTCACTTCTTTATCTTACTGCTAGTAGACCTGATATTATGTATAGTGTGTGTTTGTGTGCCCGTTTTCAGGCTGATCCACGAGAGACACACTTGAAAGCAGTACAGAGAATAATGCAGTACCTGAAGGGTACTGATACCCTCGGCCTATGGTATCCCAGGAATGCAGACCTCCGACTAGTGGGATACACCGACGCTGATTTTGCATGAAATAAGGTAGACCGGAAATCTACATATGGCATGACACAATTCTTTGGATCATGCCTGGTGTCATGGGCCTCAAAGAAGCAAAATTCTGTAGCTCTCTCGACAGCAGAAGCGGAATACATTGCAGATGCAGCGTGTTGTGCGCAACTCCGATGGCTAAAGCAGAAGCTAAGTGATTACGGTATTATATTTGAGTCTGTTCTCATTCTTTGTGATAATACTAGTACTATAAACATCTCTAAGAATCCTGTGCAGAACTCTAGGACAACACACATAGAGATAAAGCATCACTTCCTAGGTGACTGTGTTGAAAAGAAATTGGTGTCTGTAGAATTCTGCAGAACAAAGGAACAAGTTGCTGACATATTCACCAACGCACTTAACAGGGAACCCTTCGACAGGATTCACATGGAGCTAGGTATGACTTCCGTCACATGAGTATGTGTCCCCCGTGAGGACCCCGATGATTGGTGAAGTATGATCTGTGTTTAAGTGCATGGTTATGTGAAGTTATTGTCTTGATCTTATCCGGTCTCACCTAGGAATATACTTGTCAACATGCACTATATAAGTTGATTGATTGTGTGACTTATGATACACTAACATACGGATGAAAAAGCTTTTGTTTTCCAGCCCAAAAAATCCTTTCGCATGTTTTGATCCTACATTACAAGCCAATATGATGGAAGGTATCTAGAGCCATCCGTAGCCTACCCGTGGGGGAACACTTCTATGAGCCCTTTGTTATTTTCCATATACTGGAGGAGATACACACGAGGTACCATCACTTTTACTATCATCTATACTGTTATCTGCTTTTGTGTGTGATGCATTATCTCATACCACTCGGGTAATCCTACCGCATCACACCACCCCTTGCAAGACAACGGCAATTTGCGAAGGAAATCTGTTTCGTGGGAAAGGGACGCGGGATTACGTACTTGGATAACTGTACATAGGTCATTGATGATAGATAGATTTGACGAAATACTACACGAAACATTGGCACTTTATAAGAAGACATGTGCATTACTTGAAGGATGTGGAATATATCATCAATATTACGGATCTCCATATAGTGCGGAGAATTAATGAGAGAGATTTCAACATCAGATTTAGTTGCTCTATACCTACTTGGTAAGGAATGTTACGCGAGGGACAAAAGTGCACTGCATCTTGCAAAACAAGCTCAGTAAAAGTCAGAAGCTTACCCTGCACACAACAACAATACAACATGTGAACCATGCTGACCCTATTCAGGTATACCCTCTCTCGTACCAAAAAATATTGAAAAAAAAAAGCGAAAAAGAAAAAGGGTACGGAGTGAAGGATGAAGTGTACACTCGAAGAGAACAAGGGTGCAGTGGTATGAAGATTATTATAAGGAAGAATAGATTAGGTCATCAGTGGTGGAACGTTTAGGAGGGAATCAATATGGAGTATGATGTTGCTCACTACGAGGATGCACCTCAAAGGGGTGATAAGTTGGCTAATATTCAAAAGGAGATGCTCCAACTCCTATACATGCTCCGGATGACCACTCTAACCCAAGTCCATTGCCTACATCATCGCTCCCAAGTCCCCTACCTTGGCTGCAGACGCACTAAGTAATCTTTCCGTGATCAGCCCAATTTTTTGCACCAAGCTCATCAATCCCATTTCTTGGTAAAGTTTTTAGTGCTTCTTCATCCCTAGTGTTTCGTGTTAGTCTGTCATGCTCTTAATTTAGTGAATGCATTGTTTCGTTTCGGTATGCTCTGATGGTTTAATGAATTTGCCGATTCACTGCTATGCATACTTGTGCACTAACCATACTTGTCGAGATTTTTGATGATGCCAAAAGGGAGAAGACGAGGACATGCTCGCTATAAGGGGGAACACTACCTATGCAATATGCGTTGTTGATCTGAGGGGGAACTTTGTATGCCTAAGGTAATATAAAGTAAACTGTGATTCTGTTACTGTATTGTGAGTCGAGCGGAAATCACCAAGAATTAGTACCTTATGACCATGCAGCAAACCTTGTAGTCGCAACGTACTCGGCATCATGCTGCCTTGTAACGCATGAAAAAGAGATGTTTGGTGCATCTCCCTCCCTTGTTTCATCAGTAGGATTAGGTAATACTGCATAATCTGGCTCTGACTCGTGTTCCTCCTTGTCATCTAACACAGAGCATTGGAACTTCAGCTTGCACTTATGTCCGGGTACAAACTTCTCATCACAATTGAAACATAAGCCTTGCGATTTTCTTGCTGCCATCTCTGCTGTAGATAACTTCTTGAAAGGCAGAGTAACATTATGGTTTGGCAGCTTAGGAGGTACCTGACTTGGTGGACCAAGCGATGGCCGTGGATTGAAAGTTCGAGTGGTCGCGCTACGCACCAACTCGAGTTTTTGCCATTCCCATGGCCAACTGATTCATCAGTTTGGTGCTTTCATCGAATCATGCCCGAGACTCAGATTTCTACGACTGAGAGTATGGTAGCATTGACGGCCAGATTCGCCGATCTCAGTGCACGATCGCAGGCCATGGAACCAAAGTTCGCAGAGGAAGCATCGAAGAATGTGGTGCGGTTTGACGAATTGAAAAAGCATGATGCACGCGATGCAAGGATCTAGACAGGTGATGCAGAGTGGAGGTGTTCAGATAGATCATACGACTGAGGCATCATCATCCAAGGCGCCTCTCCTTCCGACTCCGGCCGCACCACCTCTGTATCTTATGATAATGAATCAGCATCCGCGTGTGCAGCAACCGGTGATGAATCAAGCGCAATTTGAGCAACATACTGATCCAACCTTAGTAACAGTGCGACTTTCGAAATCCGAGCCCATTTATGGTGGTGTTGGGAGCACAGTGGTCGTCGGAGATCGGGCCGACGTGTTTCATGCACCAAGGTTTACAAGTGAAGTTGCATGGACACCGAGGTGCGCACCGCGTAGCGCGCCCAACTCACATTGGGACAGTTGCGTCGAGCCGCTAATTCACATGCTATTGCCTCTATGTTTCAGCTCATGGTTCAGTTGACGAATGAATAATCTAACTCATTGGGGACCAAGCTACCAGTGATTCCGGGTGAGCTAGACAGAACTCAACAAGATGAGTTGCATAACATGTTGCAAAAGCATGCACGAGTGTTTGAATCATTGGGAGGGCTCCCTCCTACACGACTTTATGACCAAAAAATCACATTGTTGCCTGGAGCACCACCATAACAGTAAGGCCTTATCGCTACCCAAGATTCCAGGCGAGTGAGATTGATAAGATGATTCAAGAGATGTTGGCCGACGGGATAATTCAAAAGAGTACAAGTCCGTTTTCGTCGCCATTATTGTATGTGAAAAAGAAGGATGGTACATGGCGATTTTGTGTGGATTATCGAGCTTTGAATGCAGTCACAGTTCGTGATACATTTCCCATCCCGACCGTGGATGAGTTGTTTGATGAGTTACATGGCGCGACAATATTTTCTAAACTGGACCTTCGTTATGGTTATCGTCGAAGAAAGATGACTGATGCAGATGTACACAAAATGGCATTTCAAACTCACGACGGGCACTATGAATTTTTGGTTATGCCGTTCGGCTTGACAAATGCATCGTCGACATTTCAGGCGGCCATGAATGAGATGTTGCGCCCACTGTTGCGGAAATTTGCTTTGGTGTTTATGGACAATATACTCATTTACAGTCGGTCTTTGCGTGAACACTTCGAGTTTTTAAGACATTGGAGGATCATTCATTTGTGGCCAAGGCTTCCAAATGTGATATTGCCCGAGTTTCAGTTCAATACTTAGGCCATATCATTCAAGCTGGCGGAATGGCTGTGGATCCAACCAAGATAGAAGTGGATCAGCAGTGCCGCAGCCGACCACAGTGAAACAACTTAGAGGTTTCTTGGGTCTTACTGAATACTACAGTCGCTATGTTCGTAACTATGCAAAATTGACCTAGCCACTAACCTCTTTGCTGCGCAAGGATGCATTTTCTTAGTCGAGTGATGCTACCAGGGCATTCTGCCAAGTTAAAGAAGGAAAAATAGTGGTACTCGTAGTGGTGGATCGATTGTCAAAATATGCACAGTTTTGTCTTATGGTCGGTGGGTTTACATCTGAGTCAGTGGCAGTTGTTTTCATCTGTGAGATTGTACGATTACATGGTGTTCCCGCTAGCATTGTTTCAGACTGCGACCCGGTGTTCATGAGAGCCTTTTAGAAGGAGCTCTTTCGTAAACATGGAACATTACTAGCCAATAGTACATCATATCACCCTTAGTCCGATGGCCAAACTGAGGTGATCAACCATATTATGGAAGATTATTTGAGGTGCTTTGTAGCGGAGAATCAGTCCCGATGGCTATCTATGTTGTCGTGGGCAGAATACCATTATAATATGGCTGTGCATTTTGTCCTGGGCATTTCACCATTTGAAGCTGTTTATGGGCGTGTGATGAGCCGTATTTATACGACACATCGAGTCATCAAATCCCACCAATTCCAGCACTTTATTATACGAACAGTTACTTTTTAGTGTTGTTTTGTATTTCAGGTGCTTCGGAAGTTCTAGGAGGAAACGCGCTTAAAAGATGGCTTTCTGAGCTAAAAACATCACAAGGAGTTGAGGACCGACCTATCTACACTTAACCTGAGGTGTCTCGAGCAGATCCAGGCCCCAGTCGAGCTGACCAACACTAAACTCAAGTTGCTCAGGCAAACGAGCTGATCTGACGAATCCACCTCGAGCAAAGTGATCAAAATAGCAAATACGGTGGACAATGTCGGAGAACCAAGGAAAACGCCCGAGCAGATTGGCATTTGGCCCAACCCCAGTAAAGCCCCGGGCGCGCTGATAGGCTCTGAAATCAAGTCGCTCGACCAGACGGACTCCTATGACAAATCTGACTCGACCAAGTTGCTCAAAATGGAAAAAAAAGTCCGACAATGTCACCAAGCCAAGGAGAACGCACAAAGGCCCTGTCGAGCAGACCAGCGCTGAATCCGAGTTGCTCGACCAGACGAACGAATCTCGCAAATCTGGCTCGACCAAAGTGATCGAAATGCCAAATGACTCGGACGATATTGCTAGCCAAGCAAAACGCACGAGCGGGATTGGCCGAGATGTGCAAAACGGCGTTGGAGCTGCAAAAGGCCCCGCGCGCTGGGCCAAGTCGGTGGGCTCGGGCGTGGCGGTTTAGGAAGCTTCTAGAAGACTTGTTGGCCAAGTAAACTTGCTGGTTAAGTTTGCTTACAAACCAAGCAAAGTCGGTTTTAGGACATGTTTCCTAAAACCGTTTATGGGCCAACTTCAATTTGGAAACGTCGAAGCCCTAGAATTCTCTATAAATACAACCTCATATCAAGGGTTTCAAGCAACCATCAGAGCTGCGTCCATCCCACAGCACAGAATTCGAGCTCTCCTCTCCTCTCGGTCCGAAGTCCTCCTTCATTCGGCAATAGAGAAGAACATCTTTCCTTTATTTTTATTGTCTTTTGTTTTCATGGCCATGTGTAGCTAAGCCCTCTATTCGGGCTAGGGTTTCATATATTGTGACTATTGTTTGAGACTTCATTCTTAATGATATTCCATGTTTCACTAGTTCTCGTGCCTATATTATGAATTATTGCTAGACTAGGTGGATGCTTTGTCGCAAAGCTTAGTTGATCAATATTTCTATCATTATTATCTGCCTAATACTTTGTCGTTTGGGTAGATAGCACATCTGGGTTAAATAACACCTTTGTCGGGTTGTTTAACTTAGGAGGGAATTAGAAGCCTTTCACCTTTGTCGGGTTAGGTTGTGGCATAACACCTTTGTCGGGTTATTTGGGAAGTCACCTTTGTCGGGATGACCACACTTAGAAACATTGAATTAGATTGTTAGCAGTCAATGATAACAAGTCACAATAGAAACCCTAGTCTGAATATCCTCTCTGATTGATAACCACTCGTTTGTTTCCTATTTCTGCACTGTTTCCTAATTACTCTCAACCCCAATTGTCTTTCTTTTCACAGAACAATAAGTAACCGCTCTAGCTCTCTTGGGTTCGACCCCTTGCTTTTCGCTATACTAGCCAAGAGTAAGTGGAATTATAAATTTAAATTTGCAGGTACCGACGACGCCTGCCAGCGTGCGCCTCCAACAATGTTAGACTATGAGCCAGGGGCAACTACAGTTGCAGCAGTAGACGAGTTATTGGCAGAAAGGGCTCTATTGTTGCACCGCATGCGGGTAAATTCGTTAAGGGTGCAGAACATAATGGTGCGCCAAGCCAACAAGCATAGAACCGATGTCGAGTATGCCGCGGGTAACTGGGTGTTCGTCCAATTACAGCCCTACCGACAAACTTCGCTGAAGCATAATTGCTCGCACAAGCTGGCAACGCGATATTATGGGACTTTCCAGGTAGTGGAGCGAGTTGGGCGTGTTGCGTATAGGTTGTCGCTGCCAGGACATGGAAAGGTGCATGGCGTTTTCCATGTTTCCACGTTGAAACGGTGTAGATCTAACCCTCCTTTCGAGTACGTTTATTGGTCAGACTGCTTCGTGGGCTCGCAGCCAATGTTGCAACCAGCAAAAGCGATTGGTTCGCGAACTGTTCAGCGTCTGTGCCAAGTTCCTCAGATTGTAGTGTGGTGGCACGGAGAGTCAGCAGCTGATGCAACGTGGGAGGATGTGACCCAGTTTAGGAATGACATTCCGCAGTTTGCCCTCGAGGACTCGGCCACTCCTAATGGGGGGACAATGTTGTGCCTGTGGCAAGGAAGAGTGTGCACCAGAGGAAGCCCTTGAAGTCGTACCCACGGGAGACGTATGTAATAGCATAATCTGTGTATAGCAAAGTGAGTTTGTGAGCTGGCAGCCAAATGACAGCTGGCCCGTTAGTGTATGAACAGTTGACACTATATATCTGGTGATAACGAAATAACAACTTGATTAATATTCCTTTCTATCTCTACCTCTCTTCTCTCTCTCCTGTAACAACCTTCTATCTCTCTCTCTCGGATACGCTGTGCGCATAAGCAGCGGTAGGCGTTTGTAACGGCAAGGTTGTAAAAGCTGAAACAAATGAGTAAAAAGGCAGCATAACATGAAATGAAAATCCTTATTCTCGTCCGGTGTCCTCTCTACCAACTTCATTCCTCTACTACAATCTCATCTCAACCCCTAAATGCATCTAAATTCTCATCTTGACCTTAACTCAATCTTATTTTTATTCAAATATAATTTTTGGTTTGCATCATTTGGTGTTTTCACTGAGAGTGAATCAATGATTTTCTATCCTTACAATCCAATTCCTCAACCGATGCAAATTTTGGCCCTAACTGAAAACTTAGATTTGATTTACGGCATGTGTGAAGAAACAGAAACTCGTGCCGCCATGAAGTCTTTTTCTGATGACTTTAAAATAAATTAAATTCCACTACATTGGTAAGGAACGGATAGTGACCAAACTCTAGCCTAAGATGCATACAGGGGGGTTTGAACCATTGACCTCCTGATCATTCGACCAAGACTGTAACCGCTAGACCACAACTCTTTTTTATTTCTGATGACTTCATAAGTCAATTACAACAAATAATGGAATCCATTCAGGACGTGTAGAAACAGTTCGGACGCGAAGAGAAGCAACTCATTTAAATTGAATCAAAGTAGCAGTATGTTCACGTGGCTGGAAATCTGGAAGATATGGGTATGTTTGATCTCGTAGTGGAGGAGGTGAACAAAATCCTTATTTTGGAAATGAAGCTAGCAAATGCAGAGAGCAACGGCTGTATCTACCAAACCATGAATGAAGACGATGTCGATATAGGCTTCGGGATGTTAAATGAAGAAGTGGATCTTGTCATCTTAGTGCGTTTTATTTACAAATTTTGCTAGTTTTGAGGACAAGGTGAATTTGAAGAGAGGAGGAGTGTTACGTGGCAAGCTAATAGAAGGATTCATCACCCACTTTGATTAGTTAGTTCAGTCCAAGTAGTTAGTCATAACTATTGTAGTGGTAGTATGGTTTAGATTAGTTATCGAGTAGTGGAGTAGTAACCAAATAACATGATGATGTAGTGGTAGGCATTTGTATCAGCAAGGTTATAAAAGCTAAAACAAATGAGTACAAAGGCAGCATAGCACGAAATGAAAATCCTTATTCTCGTCTGGTGTCTTCTCTACCAACTTCGTTCCTCTTCTACAATCTCATTTCAACCCCCATATTCATCTCAATTCTCTTCTCAACCTTACCTCAATCTTATTTTGGTTCAAATATAACTTTTGGTTTGCATCATACATTGGATGAGTAAACTAGTGAAATTTCATAGACACAGAATTTTGATGAGTTTCCAAGATGAATGGTTAAATGGGAATGTCAAATATTCTAGAATATGATAAAGGGGTGGATAGCTCAACGTCATATCTGTGTGGCTTGCAAACTGTCCCTTTGTGTGCCGAGTTCCAACCACTAGATGATTTTACACATATGCAGCATGGTATGACATGCTGTTGCATAACTTACGTAGCATAATACATCTCGCAAAAAAGAAAAACATGTTACTTATGTGACGTGTTGCATAAGATACCTAATACAACACAAGCAAATCCAACATACCAACTTGCGTTGTGTAAGTGAATAAATGCAACACATACTTCAGCAGCATACGGGGGTCTTGTTACGTAAACACTCTTAGACAACAGGCACAATAGCAGCATATTAGTAGTCACTGCATAAGTTTAATCATACAAAATGGTCTAAAGTAACCAGCAACATACGTTGCTTACTGTTACTTATGTAACTAAATGAAAAGCAACAAGTACACGAACAAAAGCAATAATTAACAATTGTGCTTTGTTGCAACATGTTCTATAATAACGATTGTGCTTTGTTGCATAAGCAACCTAATTTAACAATTCAAAAGCAACAAATTAGTAGTTGTCCGAAAAGTCTATCTGTGTTGCATAAGTAACAGCATTTATTTTGAAAAAGTGAAATTTATTATCTCGCACGACACTAAGGGTGGTAGTCAGAGGCGGATGCAGGGGGTCCTAGGACATCCCTCCGTTTCGTCGAATTTCGATCAACCAGCCATCTTCTGTCCATATTTTCACCGGCATAACCTTTGAATTTCATCTCGATATAAAAATGAAAGTTGTAGAACGTTCAATTAGCTTTCTAACCATATATAGATCATCTTCAATGGATAGATGATGAGGCATTTGTGAGCTCCCGAAGATTGACCAATCATTAGCAATTTCAATTATATAGTCCATTTCGGTTTAGTTTTGAGTCATCTTAACGTTAGAATTGAGTTTAGGTGTAAGCATAGACATTGTAGCTCTTGTCGTTAACTTTATGTTCTTGGTGATCCATTTCCCAAATTGTACTCCGGTCGCTCGTTATTGGGTTGTAAAGTTGCTAAGGTACATTTATTGGGCGACCTTAGTTTGAGTATATTTTCAGCTGCTTTAATGTCGGATTTAGATCTTAATACCAAATAAAGAGTCGTAGACTATTAAATTATCTTTCCAATGACATATGACTCGATCTGATAGGGTAACAGATGTGAGGTTTATGACCTCTCAACGCAGTTTATGGCATGCTATAGTTATTAAAGTCTCTCGACGCCGGGAATATATGAGTTTGACTTTAATATTTACTTTAAAATAACTTATACCCTTCTCCACATTACAGCGGAAACATTTCAAGATGCAGAGCACATTGCAGACCAAAGCTTAGCAGCTTTGTTAGAGCATGTGCTCTGCCAGTTTTGATAATGACAAACATTCTGCTAATGGGTTACTCGAGTGTGCAGGTTGGAATACATGTACCCGAGGACTAACACTTCCCTCTGCATCTATGATGGAGGGCAAAAATGTCGGATACGGCAGTCTTGAAGATCTTCAAGTTCCCTAAGATCTGTGTCCAGCTGGATGTGGCGTGGATGGAGTTGGAATCTGAGATTTGGCTTTCCTACAAGTTAGGCAACCGCCATCAAGGAAACATCACAAAAGATATGGAGTATATTTTAAGAAGAGATTCGGTCGATATTTAAGGAATGAATATTCGACATATCCAACATGAATATTATGGGATATTCGTGTTGAGGATTTGCTGAGTATAGTATGGGATATTCGCAGCAAATGTGGAAAGATATTCAAGGTATTTTCGGAAGATTTTATCCTTGAATGTCTAGGGTTACCTCGTGGGAAAGACGCCTATATATTGGAAGCTACGGCCTCCATTCAAGTGCGTTCGTTCTGAGGATTTACTGGAGCTGCAGTTTCTAATCAAACTAAAGTTGGAGATTGCAGAAAGAAGGTCGACTCAGCCGAGAAGCACCTGTGAGGGAACGAACGCAGCAATCGAGACCAGTGGGAGAAGGCGACTTGTATTAACAGTGCGGAAAACAACGGAGGTAACTATAACTAAGGTTCGTCTGAAAGGAAGGCGTTACACCCTGGACAGTGGTAGGGTTATATTACCTCTTTGTAATCTATATCTATTAATACAAGGAGCTGTTCTGAAAATCCTTCTAGTTACGCTAGAAGGTAGTGGTTTTTCTTCAGTGCTTAATTTAGTACTGGAGTTTCCACTATAAATCATTGTGTTCTTTACTTTTCATCTGTATTAAGTTTTATTCCGCGGCATAGTAAACACCTCGCGAGTAACGTTACTTGCTTGGTAGCTAACCACGATCCAACAAGCTTATTCCATTCCGACAACCAAGGCATATTGTGGGCAAGAAACACACAAAGATCCAAGCTTGCAGCAACCAAATCCCAAACTTTGTTGCAGCAGCCAAATCCCAAAAGCTTTATTGCCGCAGGGAGCTCGCTTTTTTTTCAAAGCAGCCACACGCTATTTTCATTGCACCATTACCTTAAATGTTGCAGCAAAAAAACATCCGAGTAAAAGCACAAGACAATAAACTGGTTTTTAGATCTTGTAGTTGCCATATGTGTAGCCATTTTCGTATAACCATTTAAATAGTTTCATTTGTAATGTTTAACTCAATATTATTGACATCTTGCAGCAAGTCAAAGAGAAGAAAATACAAATCATCTTATTGCTGGCATTTCTCTATTTCTTCCAAATTAAAGGTAATTTTTTTCATTTTGTAAATGAGATCTTTTAATTTCAAAGTTTAGCTCCATTTGGATCTTTCAGTTTGCCGACAATGCTGGCACTTTCATACAATCATTTATTTTGTTTGCTTTGAATGTTTGACTCAATTAATATTATCTACATCTTGTCTTTGTTTGTCTTTAATTTGTTTTTATAGGTAACAATGAATGAAAGTTAGATTAAATTGTAATGATGCAAAACACGTTACGATGAGGGGATTGATAATTTCGTTCAATTCGTGAAATAAAATAAGGAGGAGCTTACATATTCATGTCCATATAGAAAGTATAAGTTGCACCAAGGGGGACTACATCGGCCGAAACGCATAGACATTTGATTCTATATGGTATGATGCCGGACTACACAACATGGTTATTGCATGGCGAACGTGACGAATTTAATATTCAGAATGATGAAGAAAAAATCAGTCTCATAAGAGTGGTGGGTTGCATTACATGAACTAAACTATGGATCTTTTACATGATACATTCCATTTCGGATAGGCAAGGGACATCTTGAACTGGCATGATGAATGAGTATGTCGAGTTGATTATTTTAGGAAGGCCGCTTATGAAAAGTATTGTAGGCTTTTGGCTGAAGCTTAGAGACCTTTGTATTTTGGTTGTAAGAAGACAGTGATAGAGAGTATTCTGAAGGAAAGGCAGACAAAAGTAGAGAGTCAATGACCAGAAAAAAGTTTCAATAAGTATTTGGAGCTCGTTAAGGATGTGCTTCCTGCAGAAAAGAATTATCCTTTAACTTATCGAGATGTGAAAAAAATCTTGAAGAATTTGGGGTTGTCTTATGAGACTATACATGCATGCGAACATAGTAGATGAAGATGTGAATGAAGATGACGAGGAATCTAAAGATGATGGTGGGAATTAAACTAGAAGATGACGAGGAATCTGAAGATGATGGTGGGAATTAAACTAAGTGTTCATTAGTGAATTCCATGGTGCATTTGTGAATTAAAGAAGGTATAGAATGATATTAAGGCTATTTGAATTAAGTTTATATGATGCCAAATTGGTTCCTTCTATCACTGCAGGTTTCTAAAAGTGTAAGGATGAGGATGATAATGCATCTAAAGATTATAACAGTGTGATGAGCTTCAAGAAATTGATTACGAATGATGGTTTATTTTCATGTGAATGTTAAATTGGTTTCTTTTGTTACAGGTCATAAAAGTGTGAGGATGAGAATGATGGTGCACCAGAAAGATTATAAGATGTGAGGAGCTACAAGGATGTAATATGTTTTCGAAATTAGAAAATGAGGGACTGAAAATTTTGAAGGGGGAAAGGAAAAACATGTATATATGCAACGGAGCAAGTTCGTTGTATTAGTATGTCAAGTTATTAAGTTGTATACATGTTGCTATAAAACTTTTTTAGTTAAATTGTATACATGTTGATGTTGCTATTATCACTGACTATAGGAAGAGATTTTATCGAGATTATAATCATCTACTTCAGGAGATGATATAATGACACTTGAAAAACATATGTTTGGTAGTATATATATTACTCTCTATAAGGAGTGAAATAAACATCCTCTTCAGGGGATGAAGATTATCCTGTACGGATAGTATATAACATATCCGCTTCGGGGATCAAAACACAGAAGAAGAATAATAATATACATGTATTTAGTTCGGTAATACATGTATATGATTCCACTTCGGGGGAATTAAAATAAGCATATACTTATAGATGTATCCACTTCAATTGATACATGTGTATGACTCCACTTCGGGAAATCAAAAACATATACTACACATTCATATATCATATGAACATAGAACCGATTACATGAAGAAGGAAATTGAGTTTTCGAATGCTAGGCTATTTTGAGATTCTCTCCAAAGAGGACTCAAGGTTTCCATCATTGCATTATGAACAAAAATATAAGAGAGGATTGGAGAGGGATGATCGCTACCTTGAACAACTCGTGTGATAACGGGTTGTAATATAAAAGGGAAGAACAAGATAAAAGAGGAAATGTGTAAAGAGAATTGTATTTCATCTATTTACAATGAGACATATTTATAGGGTTACATGAGACAAACGAAATAACATAGCCTTTTAACACAAATAACTGGAGGTATAATTGAGTGATATAATAAGGGCGTAAATGGGTCTAAGCAAAGGTTGAGTGTGCATTCTTAATTTCACGTTAACATAACATGTCTTTTTTTACTTAATGTTAATGTTTTGTATATGAATTATTATATTTTTAGTGTCATGATAATCATTTCTAGATGGTATTGACCATTTTTTGTTGTAAAATTTTAATTTTGACATCTTTAATGGTTGCAAAATTATTTTTTGTGATGATCTCTATGTTCATAAAAAATCTATTGTAACATCTGTAGTGGTTAAAAAGTATATGTTAGCGATGAATTTGATTGTTGTTAAAAGTTATATTGTGTGGTTGTAAAAATATCTTTTAACGATGATCTTAGTTGTCGCAAAAACTTTTACTGTGGCAACTTTAGTGGTCGTTAAATGTCTTTTAGTGGTGACCTTGACGGTTACAAAAAATTTCTATTGCGACGTCCATGGTGGTTGCCAAAATCTCTTTTTGCAATGACTTAAGTGATCTTTCAATGAGTTCATGACATCTTAAGTGGTCGCGGAAGGTGTTTTTGTGATGATTTAAGTGGTCGCGGAATTTTTGTGTGTGATGATTTAAGTGGTCGCGGAATTTTTTGTTGTTGTGATGACTTCAGTGGTAACCAAATTTTTATGTTGTAACTTCATAGTCATCGCAATAGATACCAAATGTGATGAAATCATAAAGTCATCATTAGAACCTTTTGCGAGGGAATCTATTGCAACGACATGTGACAACCTTAAAAGTCATCACTTAATTATATAAGCGATGACTTTTTGACATTCGGCAATGACATCATATCATCACTGATTTTGTATTTTTTCAGTGCATATGCCAAATAAAAAAATGACACGTATGAATTGTGTATTCTATTTGTGGCTTTGAATTTGCTAGAGGTTAACGTGCCACCTTGCAAGCCAAGAAACCATTGACGTCCGCTCATCCTCAGCACCAAAATAGCTCATCCCTGACATCCATTTTCCTCCTATAATACACAAAACAAAGAAAATAGCACCTGTGTAATAGCAACTTGTGCACAATGTCAGGTCTTAAAGCACATAAAATATTCACATCCAACAACGTAACTCTCCTTGAAGGATCAGATCAAACATGTACTGTATCGTATGTAGCCAAATCTCTCATTTTTATAATAATGCGGTGATGTGTTTGTAGAGAATTGGGGATTACAATGATATGGTTCCCAGAATTTCTATCCAATATCTTTGGAGGGGAGTTTGTTGCTGGAGGTTTGGGAGGGATGGCAGGGGTTATTGCTAGGCATCCTCTAGATAGTGTCAGAGTGAGGCAGCAGCAGCAGTATTTGAGAAGTGGATCAGCATTTGGTATCCTTCGTAGCATGGTTGCGACCGAAGGGTTCTCAGCTCTTTTTAGGGGCATGGGCGCCCCTTTGATTTCCATCTCCTTTCAGGTGTGATAATCTGTGTCAATCCCATTTCACAAGACAACACTATCGTGCTACTTGTGCATGCACTCAAATCCATTATGGTATAAACTATGCATGTTGATGCAGAATGCAATGGTGTTCCGACTCATGCAGTCTTGACGCGGGTTTCATCCAAAGACCCTCCATCCCTTGCAGTAATTTTCATGGCTGGAACAGGCACAGGACTCTTGCAAAGCTTCCTCATCTGCCCTGTCGAGCTAGTCAAAATTCGCCTACAACTCCAAAACAAAGCCTTTTCAGCAGATAATAAGAAAGGACCGATGAATCTAGACAAGTCCAAATTAAAGACAGAAGGCCTAAGAGGCATTTTCCGTGGTCTGCTTGTAACAGTGCTCAAAGACTCCCCATCTTACGGTGTCTACTTCTGGTCATACGAATGGAGCAGGAAGCTACTCCATCCAGGGTGTCGAATGACAGGAGAAGAAGGCATGCGCACCATGTTGGTTGCTGGAGGTGTAGCTGGAGTGTCAAGTTCGATATGTTGCTATCCACTGGATGTGCTGAAAACCAGGTTGCAGGCTCAGCTGCCTTGCTCTGAAACCAAGTATGGTGGCATTGTTGATTGTTTCTATAAGAGTGTCTGCCGCGAAGGGCATGTCGTGCTCTATCGGGGCCTAGGAACCACAGTGAGTCGAGCATTTATGGTCAATGGTTCTGTTTTTGCAGCTTATGAGTTAGTTATGAGGGCCTTGTTTGAAAACAATGCTCATGTATAGAAAAGTAGTAGATGTACAATGTATCACATTGTATGAATAGAGGTGTTGGTATGTATTGTCTTTTACAGATTGAAATATATTGCAAAACTCATCAATTGGCACCACGGCCAGTTACCATAGCAATTCGAACTCTAATCACAAATCCTTATCTTTGAATCATATTCCATTTCTCACCGTACGATATCTTGAGCCATGAAGCTCACACATTGTATATTCAGAGCAATGATCATGGAAGACGGTACGTACGATTGTGGCTATTTGATGCTTTGAATATCCAATTGCGTAAGATAGTCTCTTCTTGTTTTTGGTTTTTTTTTTTGCCTTTCGGCTTTGTGTGATGGCTACGAAACCGATAGAGGTGATCTACTATTTTTCAAGCATCTAGCATCAACGCCGATGTTGATGTTTATATTTATTTGGTCACTCAGCAATTGACCGATTCAATCAATTTCAATCCAGGAATAAAATCCATTGTGAGGGCTTTATAAACAAGGAAGATGAGAAAAGTGTAACAAGGTAGTTATATACTGGTAGATCAAATTTGTATCAACGGAAATTGCAGTGTCCTAGATTAACTAAAGAGATAGGTTTGTTTAATCTTCAAATGAGATTAAACATTGGTTCATACAGTTAGAAACTTGAGCAAAATGTGGGTAGAAGAACTCTGAATAGGAAGAAGAGTAGAAGCCGGAAAATGCAATTCTTGATGGGGTCGAATCATACATACAAAGTCTAGTTTGACCTCAAATATTGGCGATAAGGCCTCTACTATCCCCATTATGGAAGAAATTTTGGAATCCCAATCTAAGAAGAAGGATGAAGATGGATCCCGAATGCCGCATGAGTTGTCTTTATCACAAAGACAGATCTAGGGTCACAAGGGCAAGGGCAAAACTCATTTCAGGGAACAATCAACCTAGTAGGATGTTTTGCGATGGAGCCAGCAAAACTAGAGATTTTTTTTTGATATATTCACATTGTCTAATATGTAGGGTGTAACTATCCGATTGGCAGACCGATCAGAGGTATTATAGTCTAGTTTGTCCTAAATATTTCATGTCACCGCCCTCCTTTAAGTAATCACCACTACAAATTTTGGGCGAAACGTACCATAACAAACGTACGATAACTTACATTATCGTAAAACAAAAAACTGTACGGTAATCGGAAGACAACAATTGGGATAATTTTAAAAACTTTAAATCTATACTATAAGAGCATCTGCACCGCGGACACATTTGAGGACTTCCGAGGTGACGAAATTGCGCACCGGTTCAAGATTTTTGTGCTGAACGTCCACGAGGACGTACTGAAGGGGAACGGCTGAGTGGACGTTCTTCAAATCAGTTAGATCTGGCCGTTTACGCGGGGAAGGTCAAAAATCGGTTGGCTTCATCTCAGATTGAGTTTGTTCGCTGTATGGCGGTGAAGAGGCGAGGATGGTGGTGAGATTTGGTGGAGCACATCATCGGACTTCAGCCCTCTGCCCTAGTCGATCATATCGCACGCGTCGATTTGTCCCTCCTTTCTCAAATCCCCGGCGATTCTGGCGCCACCTCCTTCCCTTAAATTAATCCCTCCTCTTATTTTACTGCTAAAAAAGTCTATGCTTGAAATTGAATTGGATATCTATCAAAAAAAAAGAAATTGAATTGGATAAATTTGATACGATTTTTGAGTTTTTTTGGATTGATGCTTTGTTGGGAATATGTGCATCAGTTTAACTACTCATTTTCAGGCATATGCTTCCTATTTGTTTGGTACTTTTTTAGGGATTCGAATTGAATTGTGTGTTCTGCAATTATGAAATCTTGTTTTCGGTAGTTGTAAACTTTGTTTGTTTGTAGGTTATCTGTTTGGTGAAATGCATCAAGAGGTCTTTTGCAGTTATTTATGATTTTACTATCATTACCTCTTGAACTAGGCTAGGCTACTTTTGGATTTCCCTTGTTGGTCGAGTAGAAGGTGAGTTCTCATTGATTCGTTCTCATTTGTTCGCTGTTGTGATGAAGTCTTTGTATAGCCATTGGTTATTGGGGTTTTCCATGTTGTTGTTATTCGCTGCTGGTGAAGATGAAGAAGTTGATGTTGTTTGAATTGGTGGTGTTGCGGCACCTCGAAACATGTTCCATGGATGCTTCAAATTTACTCGGTACCCAGCATCTCCTGAATGCGTAACTGTTTATGATTTTCCTACCATGATTATGTGCTCTAAAATGTTATCTTTTATTGATTATTGAATGTGAAAATGCCCATTTCTGTTTCAGACCTCTTTACGTTGGTCTAGCAATCAGTTTCATGGATCAGTTTAAGTAGGTCTACGAATTGCCAGAGAGTACTAAACCCATTTTTGGATCAGTTTCATGGTTTCATTTATTAACATCTGAATCTTGATGAAATTTATGTGTTTTTGATTGGCAGAAAGGATATGGTTGGAGTGCTCAGTTGTTGGCAGTGGCTTGCTAATTTATAGCAGCGAAACTGGATCAGCGGTTCATGTTTTGTGTATTGGATGTTGCTCAGATGTTAATGAATTCTTTCTTAGCTTTGACCTCTTGAAATCGAAGCTTGCATGTGCAAGAAGGACAAGTTTTGAGATTGCTGTGAAAATAGGAGACCCTTATGGTTTTTTTTATTTGTTCATTGTATTGGGAATACATTGTTGCCTCTGTCCATATGAATATGTATGGTTTCATCATTCCAAAAATACATGGAGGATCAATTGACTGTTGTAGGTAAAATTGATTTTGTTCAAATACAACACAACTTAAATTATGCTTCCATGTTGATAATATATGTTTTGTAATTTAACTAATGTTAAAAATTCCCTTCAATTGGTGGATAAAAAGTTTTAATTGAATTCGCTTGATTAATTCAAAACAACATACAAACTCAAAATAATACGCAAATTTAAAACAACACACAAATCGATACCTCCGGCGGAAGTCTCCCTCTGGTAAAATTGGACGCTCAATGAAGTAGTCTTCCAAAAGATTTTGCCCTCTTGGTCCCCTCTGCCTTTGTCGATTTGGTTGACGACGAACCGGCTCATCGTCCAATTCACCCGTTGTTGCGACAACTGCGGCATTCATCATCATGATCGAGTTAGCCCTCGCATTAATTTCTCTCCTTCTTTGTTGATACCACTCGAAACCTTCATCGAAATTGAAAGGATCCATCCGAAATCGTAACAAAGATCAGAAAAAAGCTTGAAGTTGCTGAGAAGAGTGAAGAAGTTGTGAGTTACAATTGTGTCTTAGTGTTGGAATCCTGAGGTGATAAAGGTGCAAGAGGTTGTGAAAGAGAGTCAATCTATAGTGTGTCAAACAGAGATAGAGGGAAGGCGGTCCTTGGTAGCCTTTGTGTACGCGAGCAATGAAAAGAGGGAAAGGGCACTCTTATGGAAATACTTAGAGAATATGAATGATATATATGAATAGAGGAAGGTGGCTAGTCCTCGAGGACTTTAACTCTATGACAAGTCAAGAGGAGAATATCAACGGTAGGAGGGTGACGAATGCTGAAATTGAGGATCTCAGGAGGTTTGTTGAAAAGGTCGACTTAGTGGATCTAGACTATAGTGGTTGTTTCTTCACATGGAACAATAAACACTCAGAGGAGAAGCGAATATGTGTAAATTGGATAGAGCAATGTGCAACACCAAGTGGTTAGATTCCTACCCAAGATGCGAAGCCTTATGGCCCCCTGCATGTCCGATCACTCCCCTATTAGTGTCTCTTGGGGGGAAAATAAAGTGCCGACGTAAATTCAAGTATTGTAACCTTTGGGAGACCTTAGATGGATATTCTGAATTAGTTCAAAGCTCTTGGGGACAAAACCACTGCACAACGATGACAATGGCCAAGTTTCAGAACAATCTCAAGGTGGTTAGATATCAGTTGAAAATGAAATTTGCTTCTCAGACAAGTGGGATGGAGCAGAGGGTCCAGGAAGCTAAAGAGGAGTTAGAAAGGGTGCATTGTCAACTAGAGAAGAATCCGAACAGTCAAACCATCTCGAATGAGGAGAGCATGCTGAGTAAAAGGTACAAATTGATCCTTCAAAATCAATTCCTTTTTCTAAGGCAGAGATCTAAGGTTGCTTGGATGAAGGAAGGAATACAAACTCGAAATATTTTCATGCCATTCTCAAATCCAGAGGGATTCGTAACAAGATAAGGGGGGTTCAACTAGAGAATGGGGAATTTTCTTCTAACCCACATGACATAAAGGAAAAGTTTGTAAATTACTACAAAGAATTGATCAGTGACATTGATCAAGTTTCAACATTGAGGGAAGTTGCCCTATATGGTAACAAGTTTGTCAGAAATGAGCAATGCAGATGCCTCATTGGAGATGTTTCGCTATTAGAGACATGGAGGGCTTTGGAAACTATTGGGAATGATAAGTTGCCAGAGCCAGATGGTTTTTCGTTGAGTTTCTTTAAGAAGAACTGGAGCATTGTGGGAGCAGACCTCACTGCAGCTATTAATCACTCCCTTAGAATGAATCTAATGCCTCAAAGCAGTAATTCGGCCTACATAGCTTTAGTCCTGAAGTCTGCTGAATCAGTCAACCCGGAGGATTTCAGACCTATCTCTTGCTGTAACGTCACCTACAAAGTTTTATCCTCAGTCCTGGCTTCTCGGTTGAAGAACGTCTTGCCTGATATTATTGATGAAGCTCAAGGAGCCTTTAATAAGGGGAGATCTATTGTAAGCAACATTTGTTTGGCGCAGTAAGTGATGGCTGGCTATGGAAGAAAGAACAAAAGTGAAAGAGTTGCTTGAAAATTGGATCTTCTAAAGGCCTATGATATGGTCAATTGGCAGTTTTTAGAGTTTATGATGCGATATTTGAGATTCCCAGAAAAGTTCATTACATGGGTTCTGATGTGTGTGTCCAGTGCTCACTTTTTAGTTTTGATCAATGGGGAACTTCAGAGATAATTTGACGGTAAAAGGGGGCTTAGGCAAGGAGATCCGCTGTCCCCAATTTTATTAACTCTGGTTATGGAAGGATTGTCGAGAATGATGAACGGTTTATCAGTGAAAGATGGATTCTACTTTCATCCAAAATGCCATTGGATGCAATTCATCTAGTGGTCTCTAATGGTCGCAATTCATCTATTCAAGCTCTACGGAGAACATTGGATGATTTTTTTAAGGCATCAGGCCTTTCAATCAACTTCGGCAAGAGCCAATTATTCACTTCTGGAATGACAGAAGATAAAATTCTTTGGACTTTAAGGGCTTTAGGCACACCCATATCCCCACTCCCTGTAAAGTACCTTGGAGTAAACCTCAGTGACCAAATTCTCAAGGCAGCTGAATGTTCAAGTTTAGTGGCAACAATGACTAATAGGATACATCATTGGAGCTCGAGATTATTATCCAGGGCGGGCAGGCTTGTCTTGGTCAGATCAGTCCTATAGTCCATTGTGTTGTATTGGGCTCGGATTTTTTTGCTCCCGTATAAGGTGATTAAGGCTGTCAACTCTATTTGTTCGAACTTTCTGTGGAATGGTTGCAGTAGTCGAAGAGGCTGTCATTTGGTTAGTTGGGATGAGGTTTGTAGACCTAAAAGCGAAGGGGGGCTTGGAGTAAAGACCTACATACTATGAATGAAGCTCTAGTGTTGTCGCAACTTTGGGACCTCAGAAGTGAGAACCAAAGAAAATGGGCTAGATGGCTGAATATGTACTGTCTGAAAGGGGGTGATTGGTGGAGCACAAATATCCCTAAAGGTGCGTCTTGGGTGGTTAAGAGGTTGGGGAAGTGTTTGGAGCACAGTAGGCTGCTTGTCAATAGTGTTTATGGTATCCCGAAATGGGTAGGGGAAGGGGAAGGCTTCAGAGTCGCTGATACCTATAAATCTTTACGAGTTTCCCGAGATACTAAGACTTGGCATGTGATTGTATGGAATGCTTTGTCTGCGCCTAGAACAAGCTTCACAGGGTGGTTAGGCTTCCATAATAAGCTCCTAACAAAAGATAGGTTGGCTGAGATGGGGTTCTTGGGGAACGACAACTGTGTTCTTTGTAACACATGGATTGAAAGCAGAAATCACTTGTTCTTTGAGTGCACAGTGACAAAGAAGATATGGATTGATGTCCTAAATTTCGTGCGAAGCTCTTGTAAGGAGTATCTTTGGCATAGGCTTATCCCATGGCTGGAAAAGCAGAAGAAGAACTCCCTAAGGTCTCAATTGACAAGTATGGCTTGTGTGCAAACTAGGGATGGGATTTGGCATCTTAGAAACTGTAAGATTTTTAAAAAGGAAGAGCTAAATACAGGGACAATTACACAAGGAATTATAGGGAATATCAAGATGAAGATGACTACATTGACAAAGGCACATAGGTACACACATGATAGCTGGTGGAGACAATACATGAACATTAATGGATAGGAGGTTTGGAGTGAGTCGGGTTCGGTTTGTATAGGCTTTGCCTTCTTTTTTTTGTCTTGCCGTCTGTTTACTATTTTTGTGGTTGGTGTTGTTTTTTCCTGCTGTGTGTTAGGGTAGGCGAGGCCAGGTTGTTTTGTTTCATGGTTTTTGCTTGGTGGTGTGTTTCCCCAGTTATTGGTAAGGGTAGGTGAGGCCAGGTTGCCTGTTGTAAAGCTCTTTTTGATCCTATTTATATATTCTTGGTTCACAAAATAAACCTTGCTTTTATAAGGATTTTGACAATATCTCTCTTTACACGTGTCTTGTAATTATTGGATAAAAATCTTATCAAAAATCTAACTCAATTATTTATCAGTCATTCATACAATATCAAATCGAAAAAAATATTATTTAAAATTATTTTTTATTATGAATATTAATAGGATGTCTTCTCGTAGAATGTCATGGGTGCACATAATGCTGAAAAAATGATATTACTATTTAATGAATAGTAACAGAAAATTGTGTTTGAGGATGTTCTCAAAAGAGAAAATGTCCTCACGGTACAGATGTCCTAATGCTACCTTTAGATTACGATAACAAAACTGTACGACAAGTTTCTGTTGCACGCACGGTTATCGTAGACAATGAAACCTAAAACTAAAATCATTCTTCTCTTTTCATTTCACCCCGAGCGCTTGTTCACCCTTCTCCCCAACCGTTGCACTTCAGACACCGTCGCCGTGACCTCTTGTTACCGACTGTCCCGCCGCCGCTTGCTCCCTTCCTGCCGGCCGATGGTGACGCGAATAGGTAAGTAGTTGTCGCTCGATTTAATTGAAATCTAGGTTTAGGATACCAATTTTTGGGATCCGATTTTCGATTTCGGGTTGGATATGTGTCACTGCATCTTGTATGTCGATTTATTTACCAATTGTGGGTATGCCTTGTTGCTTAGAATCGTCCAATAGAGTGTTCGCAATTGGTGTTCCCGAAATGGGGTATGGATGATGTTAGTACATGTTTAGGGTGGTCGAACTCATAAATATTACTGGATGATCTCAATACACGGTTCTGAATTTGATTGTGTTCATTTGTTGCTTGTTTGTTCTAGGGATTATCAAACGTGGTTGTTTCATAATATGACATGTATGTTGAAGTTAGTCGAAAATGAATACAATTTAGAGGATACTTTGTCATTGTTTTCCATCTTATTTTTTGCCCCGTCTGATATTTGATGGCCTTTTGACAAAACAAATGTAGTTGTTAAGCATATAAGACTTAAATCACCGGTCGTGTTGTTATGTATAAATTAGGCAACCTACGACGTGGGTTACTTTATATTTGTGAATGGAGTTGTAATGTCTGTTGTTTAAGTTTTCATTATGGATTTACATGTGGTCATTTTGTTGAGGTGAACTTATATGTAACCTGTAATTCATGTATGCCTTTTTTGGTAATCTAGTTAACAATTCACTTTGTTATTTACATTGTCAATGTTAGGATCAATAGTCTTCTTCTTGTTTGAATCGTCTAAATACTATCCGAATAGTCTGATTAGTCGTCTTCTAGTTTGTTACACTTTGCTGTTAATACTTAAGGATTCAGTTTGTTACTTTTGTTTCCTGTTAATAGTGCCAAGTGTGGCGAATGTAGTTTGTCACAATTTGTTGTTACTCTCGATGATTGCTGTTTTGGGGTACTTGTACTTGCAGCTCTTCTTATATACTCTCATGATATACTTAAGCTATTTGTTGGAATTTTTGTTGTAAGGAGATCAGCTAGTCTGTCAGCTTTGAACTTATTTTACTCCATAATACTTGAAATGGCTTCAACATTGTTTGCTGGAAATCACATGGACCAATTGCGAGAACTTGTTGTTAATTTGATCAGCTAGTTCATTAGCTAGTCTGGGTAGTGACTAAGTTGCCCAATGCCCAAAAAGCTGCATTCACTACCCAACAACAACTTATTTGATCAGCTAGTCTGTTCTTTTAATTTGACAGTCTTGCTGATTTTAGTGGAGACTACCAAGTCGATACTACTGACAGCAATTTGCATTCGTCCCTTATGCATCCGTAATTTTTTTCTTTGTTTCTCGAGTAAGTTGCGCTATCATTGTTACATCTTTTAATTTGACAGCGCTATCTGCAAACCTCGAAGATAATGCATGTAGGACTCGTCGCTGGGATAAGGTAAACTTGGACGGTTACCTTTGATCACTTTCTTTGTTTTACATACATGTACTTTTGGGTTCTTCATTTTATATTGCTTTGAGCTTTCACTGGGGTTACTGAATAATGTTCAAATGTCGTATATGATGTTTAAAGCTCTTTGGTTCCCATTAAGAGTTGAACGTTTAATCATGCATAGATGTAAAGTTGTTTATGTATTTTTTCCAGATTGTGATTTGTATCTGCAAGTTTTGAGTATATTAAATAGTTGAAGCATTGGTGGACATACAACAAAAAGAATAGGAGCATAGTCACAGACGGGTTAAGCCTCCAAAGTCGGGATGACAAACAGCTAGACGAAGATCCACCGCAATTAGTTTTATGAATTCACATTTGATCGAATTGTATTATTTTTTTGGATCTACAATCGTCGATAACTTTGGTCATATGAAATTGGAATAGTTTATTTTGTATAATGAAAAATATTTTTTTCTGTGCCACTATTTCAGGTATTAATTTTGATGTAATTTATTTTACTTTATTGTATTTCATTATTAACAAAATAAATTAAATTAAAATGTGAAATATAGTGTTATGGTAACGTTGTCATATTGTTATCGTGCGATAACAATATTGTACGTATCGCAGGGTTATCGCAGAAAGTTATCGTAGAGTTATCGCATGTTTCCTACGTTAATCAATTTTATGATAACATGCAAATATTATGGTAGAGTTATCGCATAATCAATTTTGCGATAAATTTAACATAACCCTACAATAATTTTGTGTTATCGCTTGTTTTCCCCAAAATTTGTAGTGCACAACTTAGAGTCTACCACAAAAGACCATGGTAGGTGACATGATAGTTAGTATCCTAGCTTATCAAACTTCACAACCTATACTTCCAGGCGAAGTGGGACAGATATTCGAAACTTGGAGTGTTACATAGGGTCATACCACTGAGAAGTGACACATGCCACAAAAGAAATGGCTATCCACCAAGTCATATATTATATAAAGGGACATTTCAAGAGGTAAAGAAAGTATGTGGCTAACGTAAACAATGTGATCTCTAGCATGAATGAAGTAGGTGATTAGGCGTATTTATATGATTCGTCTAGCTAGTTAATCCCTTCGATTTTGATACATTTATATGCAAACATTTAGTCTTTTGGTATCGTTTTGTATTTCAGTTGCACTGGAAGCTCTAGGAGAGAATATAAACTTAAAGGTGCATTTTCGGTGCAAATACATCATAAGGACAGATTAGACTTTCAATGCTTTAAACAGTTGTTGGGCGCAAATAAAGATTTGGTTGATACAGGTCATATGACTTTATAAAGTGACTCAAATACCCACAACTCTTTGTACATAACCCCAGTTGAACTCAATGAATAAGAATTAAAGCGCAACACCCAAAATTCTTAAACTAAAAATATGAACTCCACACTTAAAATCAAGTTCACCCATCAAAAAGTCAAGCACTTTCACATATAAGATCATGTCATACACCAAACCATGCATCTCAACACTCATATGCATTTAAGTATAAATTCAACGGGTTACCTCTCGTGAGGGCCTAGTTTCCAAGACGTAGCAAAGCGCCCCATAGAATCACTCGTGGGAAGTCCTTTGCTAGGATCCTTTCGCACGGGGCCTTGGACATTTGGGGTGTCAATCCACCTTCAAATCTCATTTGAATTCCCTTCCATAAGGCGTACAATGGACTTTTAAATGGTTGTTTGACCCCTTCAAGAATGTAGATCCCTTTAGAATTAAGGGGTCATGGGAGCTCCTTTCCAATAGTTTTGCAAAATAAGGCACAAAGCTCCAAAACTTATCTCGAAACGTCGTAGTGAAGAAAGGGTCTTCATAACTTATCTCGAGCTCCATGGGCACATCCTCCTTGAGTTTTTCAATTATGTCCTTGGGTGCCCAATCCTCAATCTCCCTCTCTAAACTTGTGGCTTCTTGTATGCGAGGTTGCTCTTCAGCTTGGTCCATGTAAACCTCAACAAAGTCTTTACACTCTTGAAATCCTTTTGGCTTAATATGCTCTTTGACAGATGCTTGTCGTCAGAGCAAATGTACAAATAAATTTATAGTCCGCTACTCGCGACTTCACTACTGGGTAGCAAGTGGTAAGTAGGGGTCGAACCCAAAGGAATTAGGGGGATAGTTGTTCTTTGAGGTGATTTGTACAGCAAGGGAGCGTGTTTTAGGTTGGTTGAGGTTTTAGAGCTAGTAACTACATGACTTTTTGGTTGGTTTTGGTTTTTTTATGCGAAAAGTAAATGACTGAAAACAAAAGTAGGAGACTTACAGCGGGTGATGCGTGATTGGCAAGTCCTCCGAAAGGTGAGCAGTTGATTACGACAGTTATACTAAGAAAGTAAGTGCAGGAGTTGTTTGATTTCAAGGAAAACATTCGATTTTGGGGGCCTTATATCATAGCCTATTTATTATTGACCTTTAGTGATCCTTCTAAGTATTCAAACGTGCATAAAGGCCATTCCAAGCACTCGATTTGCCACACTGTCTAGTCTTTTGCAAAAGTGTTCGAAAGAGTATCAAGGCCATTCCAAGCACTCGATTTGCACACACTGTCTAGACTTTTGCAAAAAACGTAGAGCCCTTGTTCTACTTAGACTAATACCCCATTCCAAGGTATATTAGCCTGTGTGCATCCATTTGATCAGTCATTCCCGAGCAATCAAATGGTGTTTGAGAGAGGTCAAACTCCTCAGATAAGCTTTGCCATTCCAAGCATCCACTTATCCGAGTATGTTTACGAACTTCCACGGAAGAGCTTTGCCATTCCAAGCATCCACTCAACCTTGGAAGTTCTGGCCTAATATATGGCACATAGAACAAGTTTTGAATACAGAGAAAAAAACACTAAAGCAAAGTCTAAAACATTTTATGATACAAGTACACCCCTTCAACCGAATGAAGAGTTTAGCTACGAATATCCATAGAGGTGGATACCATAGCTAAATACTCGGGGGTTTTTGAAAGACAGTAAGTAAGGGGAATACTCAAGAACCAACAGGAGTATTCCCAATTCCTACTTGAATACTCAAGAACCAACAGGAGTATTCTCTAAAACTGTTATAATACTCAAGAACCAACAAGAGTATTATTTCAAAACCAAACTTACAAATTGCCAAACTTAGAGAGATAAGTGATTTATGATTTTTGGGATGTTTTACAAATGAGATGGAGGCATGTATTTATAGCCATGGAGGGAAGGAATGGAGGGCCAAGATGAGAGCATGTGGCTTCATCCAAGGGGAGCTCCATGGGAGGTAAGAGCCGCCGGTTGGAGGTCATCCATGGAGGAGAGCTTCCTCCTTTGGCCACCTCCTCCAAAAGCCGCCGGTCACCATGGGCAAATGTGGAGTTTTGTGACGTTTTTGCGACGTTTTCACAAAACTATCGGTGTATTTCAGCCCGGGATTGACTTTGATTGCTCTTCGCTTTGATTTGTTTTGAATGATTCCATGTCAGGATCTTTAGATTTCTTCAGTCAGCGTCTGATCGAGACCTTGGAATGACTCGTAACATCTTTTCTGCGTAAAATCCTCTCCTTAGCGTGTATTCTCTCTAAGCTCCAAAATACCCTGTAGATAAATATCGAAACTAACAAGCAAAAGTTAAATAGACAAACAGTCTAATTTAGTGGGTTTAACTGTGTTTTTGATTCGTATAATTATGGTCCATCAGATCACCCCACACTTTTAGTTGTTCGTCCCGAACAATGCTATTAAAGGGCGGCACTAAGTAAGCTTTTAAAATATGAAAGTTAGACTGTGGGACTAGACTTATCCTAATTCATGCATTACTACTTATTACCAAATTAAACTGCGTAAATAAATAGAAGAAACTTGATACTTGTACCTCCGTGCTGAGATGCAAAGTATTTTGGATGTTTCGGGAGATAGCCCTTTTTAGGCTCCTGGACTGCAATCTCGGGACCGTCTCGTACTATATGGTTTTCTTGTAGCTTTCTCTAGCACGTGATTCGGTTCGGGTTTCAATGGTTTGATCTTTGATTTTCTTTCTTTTTGGCGAGGGACAGCTTTTTTTGTAGTGAATCGGCCTTTGGGATTTGACTTTTTGAGTACTTCACTTTTGTTCGGTTAAAACCTTCACACTTTTGGGCCTTTGGCCTCTTGATTTGCTTCTTCGAGCTTTTGCTTCTTTGTGACTTGCTAGTCCATTTTCTCAAGCCTTTTTGGGAGGTCCAATCATCGCCCGCGAGCATATAGAAATACCTCCCCGCTCCTCTCATCGTTGCCGTTTCGCGCGGGTCAAGATGAGGGTCGCTCATCTATTTTCTCGGCTACTTTGACTAGAGAGAGGACGGTCTGATTCCCGTCCTCGCCTTTTTTTCTTTTTTCATAAACACTGCATGGCGGAGATGACTTCAATCTTCACTGAAACCCGAAGTGCAGCCTCTATTGACTTCGAAAACCATATAGTTTGATTCGATCCTTCGATTGCTTGCCAAGCCCCTCTAGGGCATTTTCTATCAACTCCACATCCCTAGTTTATCTCAGCACAAAGGAACAAATGAGAAGTTACATTCTAAGTTTTTAAACAGTTGAATTTTCACAAGGTTGATGCATGAATTATGATCTATCTTTTTCACATTCTTGAGTTCATATTTTCAAAAAGATACTATTAAGAAAACAGCAAGCATGTTATTTAACTATATAAAAAGGTGGTTCTCACCCCACACTTTTGAACGAAGGCGTGCCTTTGTTCAAAAGTCATGCAAGCAGATATATACATGTGAGAATGACTTTAAACTAAATGACTGAAATTAAATGACAGAAAGTAAGATAGTGTCGGGTTACCTCCCGACCAGTGCACTTGTTTAACGTTGTTGGCTCGACAGTACCTCATTCTTGGATCATTGGTTTGGATCCCATGGGTGGCTCGGGTCGAATTTCTTTATTGCGCCAACCCTGATTCTTGCTTTGACTCTTCCTGGGTTTTTGGGGGATGATGGGCGTGGGTCCAGCTCCCACTGTTCTGATGGTTTCTCCTTCCAGCGTCTATGCCCCATTACGGTGTCGTTTTGCTCAGGCCCTTTTCCCATCCTCCTTTTAGCCTCTTCATTGATCACATAGTTTTCAGCGATTTACCTATTGATCGAGGGGAAAAGTTGGGAAGCTTGCATCTTAAGGCTTGGTTCTGCCTCGTTATGTCCGTTTGTCAGGATCTGGTCATAGATGGTCTCGGAAGCTTGGGTGATTATAGCTGGGTATGGCTCGGGCAGTATGCTGGTGGTATTTTGGACTTCTTTTACGGGCCCGATATCAAAAAAAGGGAATGGCTCGGCTATCCCCACCTAGCCGAGCCAGAAAAAAGGAAACAAAACTTTTTGCTTCCGATGCTTTCCATGTCTGACTCTTCTGACGGTTCAGGAGTCTCTTCTGATGGCTTGGGAGTTTCTTCATTTGCCTCAGGACCAGCTTCGTCTATTTGCATTCCTCCGTCAGTTTGGGGTATTCGTTTTGTGGCTGCGGCCAGGTTATTTATGAGGTACCACATGTCTGCTATGGATAAGTTCCTGGCTGATCTTTTCATTGCTTCGTTAATCCTTCCCAGCTCATCGAACCTCATCCCACGAAGAAATTTTTAAAGAAGAACTTTCTTCATGAATCCATGGTGCGGGCAGCTTGAGACGATGGTGTCGTAGTTCGTGTAGTATTCGTCCAAAGTCTCATCCCGAGATTGTTGAAGGCACATGATCTTCTCACGGATTTTTTGGCGTAAGGATGGGGGGGAGAATTCCTTCAGGAATGGAACACAGAGGTCCACAAAATATTCAGCATGAATAGCGGGTGATGTGTAGTACCAGATTGTCGCGAAGTCAGTCAGAGAAAATTTGAAGCATTTAAGCTTAAATTCCTCTAACATTTCATTCTCAGGTTTTATGTGGCAGCAAACGTGGTGAAAGTTTCGGCAGTGTTGTACAGGATTTTCTCCATCCGTACCTCCGAACAGGGGCAGATATCGTGTTGTCCATGCATATGTAGTGGGTAGCGTCATGAGAAGGGGAGAGAAAGAAAAGAACAATTATCCGAAGGCTAATTCCCCGGCAACGGCGCCAATTTGACAGATGCTTGTCGTCAGAGCAAATGTACAAATAAATTTATAGTCCGCTACTCGCGACTTCACTACTGGGTAGCAAGTGGTAAGTAGGGGTCGAACCCAAAGGAATTAGGGGGATAGGTTTTCTTTGAGGTGATTTGTACAGCAAGGGAGCGTGTTTTAGGTTGGTTGAGGTTTTAGAGCTAGTAACTACGTGACTTTTTGGTTGGTTTTGGTTTTTTTGTGCGAAAAGTAAATGACTGAAAATAAAAGTAGGAGACTTACAGCGGGTGATGCGTGATTGGCAAGTCCTCCGGAAGGTGAGCAGTTGATTACGACAGTTATACTAAGAAAGTAAGTGCAGGAGTTGTTTGATTTCAAGGAAAACATTCGATTTTGGGGGCCTTATATCATAGCCTGTTTATCATTGACCTTTAGTGATCCTTCTAAGTATTCAAACGTGCATCAAGGCCATTCCAAGCACTCGATTTGCCACACTGTCTAGTCTTTTGCAAAAGTGTTCGAAAGAGTATCAAGGCCATTCCAAGCACTCGATTTGCACACACTGTCTAGACTTTTGCAAAAAAACGTAGAGCCCTTGTTCTACTTAGACTAATACCCCATTCCAAGGTATATTAGCCTGTGTGCATCCATTTGATCAGTCATTCCCGAGCAATCAAATGGTGTTTGAGAGAGGTCAAACTCCTCAGATAAGCTTTGCCATTCCAAGCATCCACTTATCCGAGTATGTTTACGAACTTCCACGGAAGAGCTTTGCCATTCCAAGCATCCACTCAACCTTGGAAGTTCTGGCCTAATATATGGCACATAGAACAAGTTTTGAATACAGAGAAAAAAACACTAAAGCAAAGTCTAAAACATTTTATGATACAAGTACACCCCTTCAACCGAATGAAGAGTTTAGCTACGAATATCCATAGAGGTGGATACCATAGCTAAATACTCGGGGGTTTTTGAAAGACAGTAAGTAAGGGGAATACTCAAGAACCAACAGGAGTATTCCCAATTCCTACTTGAATACTCAAGAACCAACAGGAGTATTCTCTAAAACTGTTATAATACTCAAGAACCAACAAGAGTATTATTTCAAAACCAAACTTACAAATTGCCAAACTTAGAGAGATAAGTGATTTATGATTTTTGGGATGTTTTACAAATGAGATGGAGGCATGTATTTATAGCCATGGAGGGAAGGAATGGAGGGCCAAGATGAGAGCATGTGGCTTCATCCAAGGGGAGCTCCATGGGAGGTAAGAGCCGCCGGTTGGAGGTCATCCATGGAGGAGAGCTTCCTCCTTTGGCCACCTCCTCCAAAAGCCGCCGGTCACCATGGGCAAATGTGGAGTTTTGTGACGTTTTTGCGACGTTTTCACAAAACTATCGGTGTATTTCAGCCCGGGATTGACTTTGATTGCTCTTCGCTTTGATTTGTTTTGAATGATTCCATGTCAGGATCTTTAGATTTCTTCAGTCAGCGTCTGATCGAGACCTTGGAATGACTCGTAACATCTTTTCTGCGTAAAATCCTCTCCTTAGCGTGTATTCTCTCTAAGCTCCAAAATACCCTGTAGATAAATATCGGAACTAACAAGCAAAAGTTAAATAGACAAACAGTCTAATTTAGTGGGTTTAACTGTGTTTTTGATTCGTATAATTATGGTCCATCACTCTTCCTCTATCTTATCCTCAACAAGAGATTCGGGATCACATTTAAGCTCACTTAAGAGATTCGGGAGGAGTTCTTCTTCATCAACAAAAGATATTTCTTCTATGTATGAGTCATCATCATTGAAGAATCCCTCGTTAGAGGGCCAAGGCGTTGATGGAATGATGAACTCTTGTTTGTTCTCATCCAAATGATCTTGAAATGTGCTATTAGTGAAGGATGATGCACTTTTGTGTTCCATTTCATCCATGTTGCAAGATCCACCATCCCACTCCTTGTAAAAAACTTCGGTGGCGACTCTCCAAAACTCGTCTTCCAATTTTTGATCCCTTTCTTGTTTTGAGGCACTAGATTCAAGGACTTCTTCTTCAGAGACCTCCTCTTCCTCATCCAAGTTCCCAATTTCAATTGCTCGTTGCGGGTCACCAATCCATCTATTTGAGTTCGCACGCTTTGTTGGTGGGCTTGGAAGTTTTGATGTTGAGGTAGAAGAGCTTGCTTGATCTCCAATTTATTTTTATCGCTCTTCTCTAGGTTTGCAATGAGTAAATCAATGATGGAATCCAGATTAGAGGACTCATTTGAGGGTTGAGGAGGTAGAGGGTATTGAGGGTAAGAGTCTTCAACTTCAAAGCATTTACTATCATCCCAATTTGGAGTGTAATAACTTGTAGGATAGCCATGTTCTTGATAATAAGAATTTAGTTGCTCATCCTCTTGGTAATATTCTCCATTGTACAAGACTTGTTTGGTTGTTTGAGTTCATCCTCGCAAAACAAGACAAACATAAGCTGGCAAGGGATATGAGTGTGAGAAGGATATACAAGTATAAGAAAAAGAAAAATATCTACAAGAGTAGTTGGAACTTCCGCACACTCTAAGCTAGTAATGTGCTAATTAGTTTCTCCCCGGCAACGGCGTCATTTTGATGTTGTAGATTTTCACATGCAAATAAAGACAATAGAAACTCTAACCAAAAAACAATTTATAAAACCGTTAAGACCGGGTCGAACCCAAAGGAGCAAGCCAAACACATGCACTATATACGATTGTGTTTCTATTCGTCTATTCTAATAAAAAAATGTTGTGTATCTAAATCCTAAATGGCAACTAATTAGAGATAAAAGATGATTAAAAGGCGTTTCGAGGGGTTATTCCCCTCGGCATTTCCCAAAATGATCACGTACACAATATTTGAGTGTTTCATGTCATCAAATAGTCTAGAACCTAGCTTAGACTAAGGTAGACCAATTTTCATGTGAATCTATTCTTAGTCAAGCCTTCTTAACTAGAACCTTACTCCATCGAGATTGTTGGTTCACTCTATAGCCTTTATTATCCTTGGAACATCTCCCAAGGTAATAAATGGCCATAGGCTTAAAGCACTAGTTCACTTCATTTCTATGCATTTACCGTCGTAAACATTAGACATGATCATATTCACTACATCCAAACCTTCCCTAAGGTCCATCGATACTTAGGTCAAGTTTTAAGATCAACATGTTACTTAGGCATTTCATCAAACACTTAGTTACATGTCAAATATGAAGAGCTTTGTGAACATGAATTTAACACCATTCGATGGGATTAATTGATAATTTGCTTAATGACCTAGTCCAAGACTTATGGAAATCAACTTTCGTTGACATTTCCTCAAGCCTTAGACCATCCAAGGTGGAGTCTCACTCTTTCAACATATTAACTCACTTTAACTCACCACTTAGTTCATAACTTTTGTTACAAACCAAATCCAATGAATTAAACATTTAAGCCTAGTCAAGCATCCATATCCTAGAGTTCACTTTCATGATAAACTAAAATATAGATCATTTTCTCTATACCAAATCCATTCCCAAGCTCTTTCAAGTCATAGGTTCAAGTTTGGGTTCATATTTTCACTTAGGCATTTTATCAAACACCTTGGAGCATAGCATTTCATAGCACACGAGAAAATGAAATCAACAATCATCCACATGAATATCAATGTACATTTGTGATCATAGGGTACCAAGGAGGGTTTTAGAACCCTCAAAACACAAGAACTACTCACACATCATCATGATAGCATGTTTTCAATACAAAACTACAAGAGGGAGAAAAGATGAGTAGCTAAAACCCAAGTAGGAGATGTTGAGCAAGCTTGAGATTCCTTCCTTGATCTTCTCTTCTTCTCTCCATCCATCTGATGAGGTTATAAATGGCTAGCCCAAGCAATTCTTTGATGATGTTGGGTCTTCGTAAGCCTTTTTCTCTCTAAAAACCACCTCCCTTTAGGTCAAAACCATCTCTTTCTATTTATAGGTCCGGTTAAGAAAAATCTGGTTCAAGACAGCTATCCGGGCGGGTAGCGTGATTCTAATAGGTTTTGGTGCACTTATCCAATCCGGGCGGGTAGGCTTTGAGCCATACGGATGCCCGGGCGGATAGCACCTCAATGGTGCTCATTTTGTCCCGAACCTTCAACATTTTGCGCAATCTTTATCATGAGGTCTTGACTTTGATATGAGAGCATTTTTTACCAGAAATATGCAAGGTAAGGGTCAAATGCCATCGAAAAACACCGGAAACGACTCAAAGCTTTAATGAAAAGTGGCGAATAATAAGTCGAAAACTCGACTTATCATGGGGTGAGGTTCTAATTAAGATGGCTTGGCTAAGAATAGATTCACATGAAAATTGGTCTACCTTAATCTAAGCTAGGTTCTAGACTATTTGACACCTATGGTATGCTTAATTCGTGTATACGTGATCAATGTGGAAATGCCAAGGAGGGGAATAACCCCTCGAAACTCTCTTTTAATTGAAGTTTAAACCATTGAAACTCTTGCATTGTTAGTTTTTGATTGAAAATCACCTCATACTTGAATTGTAGAAGTAGCCAAATAATATATACAAAATTGTCCTAGCGCATAATCGCGTTTTGCCCCCTTGGGTTTACCTCGGTCTTACCAAAATCTATAAATTCTTTTAACTAAAAAAGGGTAGTCACAAATCTACAACGTCATTGTCTTCCAATCCTGCAATCTCCTCATCATGTTCCTTTAGACTTGTACTAACCTCCTCATTTTCTCAGTAAGTGTTCTCAAGAGTGCCAACATTTGATTGTTAGTACTATTGGATAAGCATGAAAGGGAACTTGAGTCAATTACCTTGTTGTTTGCCATTATGCACATTCTAATGTTGCTGTAGTCATCAACACTCTCTTCTTCGGACTCTCCCCAAGCTGCCAACATGGATTTTGTGTCCTTCTAAGCCGGAGGTTCTCCTGCCTTTTTGCTGAAGCAGTCTCTTCTCATATGCCCCTTTTTGTGACAGTGGTGACAAATGAATTCTTTTGAGGGTCTCTTCCCTCCAAAGGAACGCAAGCGCGTAGTCACTGCCATTCTGAGGGCTCTGGTCATTACGGTAGTTTTCTCTTGCTCACACTCATCAGTATCGTCTGTCTAGGCTAGTTCGAAGGCTTTTCAATTTATAGTGTTATGGACTGTTCCTCGTCGGGCATCTTTCCTCTGTTGTACCCCATCATTGATCTTGAGCATTGCCACGAGTTCCTCAAGGGTCACTTCCTTAGTGTTCTTTTGAGCCTGAAGTGCTAGTGTCACAACATCCCATTTGGAGTTTAAAGGTTGGAGGAAGTGATGCGTGACTTTCCACTTAGGGATGCTCTCCCCCAAAAACCCCATCTGTCCAACATAACTTTGAAAACTTGAGTGAAAATCTTCAAGGGCTCATCCTTACCTTGGAAGTCGTTTTCATAATCCTGCATAGCTGCAAGGATACAACTCTTCTTGACATCTTCATTCCCTGAGTAAAGTCGTCTAAGTACATCACATATCTCCTCGGCTATTTTGTAACTTAGCATCTTCTTCAGATCACCAGGACTAATTGCCGTGTGAAGGACCTTCTTTGCTCTGTTGTTCTTCTCAAGGATCTTATAGTTAGCAATGGTGTAGTTTTCTTAGTCGTTTACTTTGGAGGGATCTATTTTGTCCATAATCTGTACTGATTCCTATTCTATGATCTTCCAAATATGTCCGTCCAATGAGCATGTGTGTGCCTCGAACTATTCCGCCAACCAATCAAAATCTCCAGGCTTTAGCATCGGAGGCATTCAGAAGGAATCATTGATTATCGCCATCTTTCCTGCAAAGGTAACTCAAAATCAAGAGACAAGGATCTGATACCAATTGTTAGGATCGTTAGTTAGCGTTCCCTTGAAGGTATCGGTACCTTCAAGATATAGGTAACACATCAGAAAACTTAATGTAGAATATAAAGTAGAGCGACAAAGTGATTATTAGTGGAAACTCAGATACCTAATACGGTATTTGAGAACAACCACTACCTTCTACGAAAACTAGATAGATTTCAAAATAATCTCTTGCATTACAGTATTCTCGGTTGCAATTGTGTAGATCACTCACCCAACAATACTCAAGTGGTGTACCTCCATACTTTCAGACGCATCTTAGTTCATGTTCTATCTTCGTTGCCCCGCACATCAAGAGAATACTTCCCTTGTAGCTCAGATCGCACTACAACTCCCACCAAGGTATCCGTCAGATCTTTCGATTCTAACGTCACTTCGATCACGCGATTTCTCGTTGTAGTTCTGCTCGAAACCACGAAGCCAATGATCTCCAATTCTGAACCGCAAGCTTAAAAGGCAGACATAGCATCCTTTATATACTGTTGATCCCTCCTGGGTATCCCGAGATTTTCTCAACCGAAAATCTCTGATCTTGTTTCCAAACTGAAATCAAGATCTTCTTGCAGATGAGACAATCACATACTTATCTCATCCACTCTCATACCGATCCAATTGGATCAGCACCAGATCTTCTATCGCTAATAAGTGCGGAGGGAATCTCCAGCAAATATTTTATCCTTTTCCAACTTGTAGCAAAGAATCTGATCCAATCTTCATGAATATCCTGCGGATATCTCACCCGAATCACCAGATCTTTGGAGCTCAAGATCTCTCGAGAATATGTCCACCGATATTCACGCTCTCCAGTTATGCGCTGATGCATCGTTACCTTCAAAGCATAGGTGCGGGATACTGATCCCTTTAGAGGGCCTGTCCATTATCCTGCATACGCATACTTAAATAACCGTTACTTTACGAGTACGTGTGCATCAACATGTACATTCAAGTAACATATCAGCGAGATGTTTATCACATCAGAACACACAGGAGTACGCATACCCCATGATACACATTACTCCGAGTGTAAATGTATTTCAACAGAGAACGAGACTGGAACTGAAAGTTTTGATTTATTTGGAAATGCTAATGAAGCAGACACTGATAGTTCCAACTTCAATGAGATCGCATCACTGAGTAACAACTTTATTATTGATTGAGAGTACCAACTTTATAAAATAATGATAAATTTAAAAGTTTGTTGTAATATAATGGAGAGGAAACAAGAGATGATAGAAATGTATAAAGAGATTTGTATTTCTTCTTCTTCAATCATACTTTACAATGCCATCTATTTATAGGTTACATGAAGGCTAATGAAAGGACATGGCCTTTAACACAAAGAAATGGAGGTATAATGGAGTGATCTAAATAGGGGTGTAAATGGGTCTAATCAAAGGTTAAGTGTGTATTCATATTGTCATTATATCATAACACTCCCCCTTGAATGCACAATCCTTATTCTGCGAACTGCCTCGTTAAAACCTTGACATGAAAAAACCCAAAAAGGGATAAAAACCAAGTTAAGGAAAAAGAGTACAGTTATAAAACTCCCCCTCAAACCGACAAGTCCTTAAGACTGCACATCCCAATGTCATTTACAAGTTTCTTAAAAACTCGTGTCGGTAATGACTTAGGGAACAAGTCTGCCAAATTTTTACTGGATTGTATTTGGCAAACGTTGATCTTCCCTTCGACTTGAAGCTCGTTAGTGGAGAAGAATTTAGGAGATATGTGCTTTGTTTTATCACCTTTAATGTATCCCTCTTTGATTTGGGCGATGCAAGCAGAATTATCCTCATATATTACTGTCGGGCTTTGTTTGCCTGATACTAATCCACAAGAGGTTTTGACATGGTTGATAAATGATATAAGCCAAACACATTCTCGTCCAGCTTCGTATAGTGCAATCAGTTCTGCATGGTTCGATGATGTGGCTAAAAATGTCAGTTTTGTCGAACGCCATGAAATGGCAATTCCTCCATACATGAATAAGTACCCCGTTTGTGAGATAGCTTTGTGTGGGGTCAGACAAATAACCCGCATCAGCATAACCAACCAATTCACCATTTTGTTCTCCATTTGTTCCTTTGAAAAATAAACCCATATCACTTGTTCACGTAAATAACGTAGGATGTGCTTAACAACGCTCAAATGTCTTTTAGTGGGCGATGAACTATATCTTGCAAGTAAATTAACTGCAAATGATATGTCTGGTCGGGTATTATTGGCAAGGTACATTAAAGCCCCAATTGCACTAAGATATGGTAATTCTGGACCTAAAATCTCTTCATCGTTTGACCGGGGACGAAAAGGGTCCTTTTTTAATGTTGAGTGATCTTACTACCATCGGCGTATTTAATGGATGTGCTTTATCCATATTAAAACGCTTTAGAACCTTCTCGGTGTAATTTGATTGATGGATAAAGATTCCATTATTTGTATGCTTGAACTGCAGGCCGAGACAAAACTTAGTAGTTCCTAGATCTTTCATCTCAAATTCCCTTTTCAAATAGTTTGCTGCCAATTGGATCTCTTCTGGAGTTCGAATTATATTTAATTCATCGACGCACACAGCTATGATTACATAACCCGATTCTGTACGTTTTATAAAAACACATGGACATATTTGGTTATTAATAAACCCTTGCGCTAGTAAATATTCGCTGAGCCGATTATACCACATTCGACCAGATTGTTTCAGCCCATACAATGATCTTTTCAATTTGATGGAGTACATATGACGAGGCTTTGCTTGTAATGCTTCAGGCATTTTTAATCCTTCTGGGATTTTCATGTATATATCTTTATCTAATAACCCATATAGGTATGCAGTTACCACATCCATGAGTTGCATTTTGAGTCGTTCAACAACGGCCAAAGAATTAGAAACCTTAGAGTTGTTGCATCCACTACATGTGAATACGTTTCCAAATAGTCAACTCCAGGTTTCTGTGTAAAACCTTGTGCAACCAGTCTAGCTTTGTTTCTTACAATTTCATTACGCTCGTTACGTTTTCGTACGAACACCCACTTATAGCCAACTGGTTTCACACCTTCGGGTGTTGGAGCTACAGGTCCAAAAACACCACGTTTATTCAAAGAGTTCAACTCTGCTTGGATTGCTTCTTTACAGCTCTCCCAATCGTCTCGATGTTGACATTCATCTATTGTTTGGAGATCATTGTCATCTTCTCTAATGACTTATAAGGCAACTGCATAAGCAAAGATATCGTTGAGATTTACCTCATCTCGATACCAACCAACACCAGTGTTGGCATAATTGATTGACATTTCAAAATTTTCATCAATATCTTTGTCTTCATTTTCAGTTTCCTTAGGTAAAGACTCTTCGGGAGTCACACCTTCATTTACGTTCATATTTGATATCTCGACATTCTTCTTACATCTTGCGTGTTCCTTCCTCTTCCGAGGAACTGTATCCTTAGACCCTAATGGTCTCCCACGCTTCCGATGTATTTGAGAATCACTTGCAATATTTTTGTTTGGAGTTACTACAGGAATCTCCAGACGAGCTGGTGCATTTTCCGCAGGTATATGTGACTTCGTCACTTTCTTGGCATCAGTAAACGCATCTGGTAGCCTATTTGCTACATTTTGCAAGTGTAAAATTTGTTGAACTTCAAGTTCACTTTCATTTGTTCTTTGATCTAAGAACGACAAAGAAGGTGTATTCCACACAACCTCCTTATTAATCTCCTTTTCTTCTCCTCCTAAAGTTGGGAATTTTGATTCATCACAATGACTATCAGAATATCGAGCTCTAAATAAATCACCAGTTAATGGCTCTAGATATTTGATAATTGATAGAGACTCAAACCCCACATATATTCCCAACCTCCTTTGTAGCCCCATTTTTGTTCGTTGTGGAGGAAAAATAGGGACATACACCGCACAACCAAAAAATTTCAAGTATGAGATATCAGGCTCTCTTCCAGAGATAAGTTGCAGTGGAGAATACTTACTATAAGCGGTCGGTCGAAGTCTTATCAAAGCCTCTGCATACAAAATTGCATGTCCCCAAGCAGAGGCGGGTAATTTTGACTTCATTAGCAATGGTATTGCTAATAATTGCAACCGTTTTATCAACGACTCTGCTAGGCCGTTTTGTGTATGAACATGAGCTACTGGATGTTCAACTACTATGCCAATTGATGTACAATAGTCGTTGAAAGACTTTGATGTAAATTCTCCTGCATTATCTAGCCTGATTCTTTTGATCGGTTGATCAGGATAATGAGCCCTTAACTTGATTATTTGGGCTAAAAGCCTTGCAAAAGCAACATTTCTCGTTGAGAGTAGGCTTACATGTGACCATCGTGTTGAAGGATCTATCAACACCATAAAATATCTAAATGGTCCACCGGCGGTGTTATTGGTCCACATATGTCACCTTGAATTCTTTCAAGAAACATTGGAGATTCTGCGTTTACTTTTGTTACAGACGACCTTGTATAAATTTGCCAAGTGAATAAGTCGTGCATGTCAGGTCACCCCTTGGGAGGATCTTCGGGTCCTTAAGTGGGTGTCAGTGTGAACTCTCAATGATTCTCCGGATCATTGATTCACGAGGATGACCGAGTCCATCATGCCACAAAGAAAATAATTCTTTATCAACTAACTTCAGGTTAGTGACTTCATACACTTCAATGGGGTAGATTTTTGTGCCATATAAACCAGATGCATGTGCTCTCATTTTCTTCAAGACTTGCTTCCGGCCAGTCTTATAAGATATAAGAAGTAGGTATTCAATACCATCTTCACACATGGTTTCTACATGAAAATCATTTATACGAATATCTTTGAAACTGAGTAAGTTCCTTTGTGATTCACTGGAATACAATGCAGCTTTAATGTTTATTCTCGTTCCTTCGGGTAACAAGATAGAAGCTCTTCCGGAGTCTTCTATAATACTACTCATTCCAGAGATACTATTTAAACTTCACGTTTTTCAATATAGTATGAGTAGTGGCACTATCAACGAGACATAACTCCCCACCATTGATATTTCCGTTGGAAAAACAACATGCACTACTACTGGAGTACAAGATTGATTCATTCTATAAAGAAATATAAGCAATATATATGACTAATTGAAATAGAATTTAACTCTTGACAAATTCATAATAAATAAAATAACTTCAGTTACGGAAATTAAATCTGTGTCATTAAAACCGAATTTAAAAAGTAACTACAAACAGGAAAAATAATCATGTTCCATGTACTAATGCTGGAGTACAAGGTTGATAACATGAGAGATGAATAATCTTTTCTCTAATTTATCTCCGTCTTCCTTAGTCTCTTCACATAGTCTCGAGATTGAAACAATACAATATAGTTCATAATTATAATCCAAGACCTAATTAAAATCTCATATCCTCAAGTGCATCCATATGCATTCATATACTGCACGAGGTACAATGACCGTCCTCTAATGATTAAAATAATCATTTAAGCTTTTCCAGCGTATGAGGGGTCTTTGACTATTAAGTTTTGAGAGCTTCAGGCTCTCGTGAAGATGATGACGAAGTAAGCACAATCCTTTTGGGATGCGCTGGAGTTTCTTTTACAGAATCTCTCAAGTGGTTACATGCTAAAAAGAGTTCAACATCAGTTTACCCATGTAAAACAGTTTCTTCTAGAAACATTTTAAGGCAATAAACTAAAGTCTTGCGACGTAGACATGTATATAATAGTTAAAGCATGAAATTAAAACATTTAAATCACTAAGTATTGATCATACACATCCAACTTATTTGAGGAGAAATTTCATGGTTCTATCAAATACAACATGAAGTGATCTTATAATCATCTACTTCAGGAGATGATATGATCTAAGTAAAAATAATTTCTTGGACCATTATTTTTCTTTCACTTACAAGAAAGGAAAATGGTACATTACTCTCTTCTAGGAGTAAAATAAATTTTACACCTATTCATCCTCTTCGGGGGACGATTTTAACTATCTCATTAGGATAAATATGTATATAAATATGATGTGTGTTTATCCACTTCAGGGGATTAAGTGTGTATGATATATGAATCCGCTCCAGGGGATTAAATATACGAAATATGAATAAAAACGTACCATTACAAAAGTAAATAAATAGATGAATTTAAGAATGTGCATAATAACAATAACATAAATAAAATAGAACTTTATCACTTACAACAGGAAGTGATTTTATCTAGATTATAATCATCCACTTCAGGAGATGATATAAGCACACTACAAAATATATATGCTTGATGTTTTATCACTTACAACAAGAAGTGAATGTTACTCTCTTCAAGGAGTGAAATGAAACATCCTCTTCGGGGGATGAAAACAAAGAAGAATAAAAATAATCATGTATCAACTTCTGGTGATATATGTATATGACTCCACTTTGAGAGAATCGAAAACATGTACTATACATGTATCACTTCAGGTGATACATGTATATGATTCTACTTCATAACAGAAAACACAACATTTATTATACATGTATCTACTTCAGGTGATATATGTATATGATTCCTCTTCGGGGGAATAAAATAAAAACATAAGCTATACATGTATCCACTTCAAGTGATACATGTATATGATTCCACTTCGGGGAAATAAAATAAAACATAAACTATACATGTATCCACTACACATTCATACATCATGTGAATATAGAACCAATTACATGAATAAGAATATTGAGTTTTCGAATGCTAGGATATTTTGAGGTTCTCTACAAAGAGGACTCAAGGTTGCCATCATTGCATTGTGAACAAGATTAGAATAGAGGATTAGAGAGGGATGATCACTACCTTTGAGCAACTCGTGCTGATAACGTGTTGTAATATAATGGAGAAGAAACAAGAGATGATAGAAATGTGTAAAGAGATTTGTATTTCTTCTTCTTCAATCATACTTTACAATGCCATCTATTTATAGATTACATGAAGGCTAATGAAACGACATGGCCTTTAACACAAATAAATGGAGGTATAATGGAGTGATCTAAATAGGGGTGTAAATAGGTCTAATCAAAGGTTATGTGTGTATTCATATTGTCATTATATCATAACAAAGTTAAACATTTTGTAATTCGATCGGTTTACATTCGACCCGGTCAAGACCCGGTTGAACCGGTTGACCCGGTGGGAAGTGTTCAAGAAAACGGCCGCCTAGGCAGCCATTTTCGTTAACCCGTTCCGATTACTTCAAAACGGATCAATTAATCGGTTCTGGACGGATTCGTGTATGGTTGGGAAGATATTTGTGCGTTTAGGCTGAATCATTGCTTGAATAACATCAAATGAAGAAGGCTGAGGTTGCTGGTTCACGTCGGCGCTAGGGTTTCGTTTGGGAGGAGATGATGAACAGTGAAAATAAAATGTTTAAGTTATTATATCTAAACTCCTTAAGTTCAAAATTTTACAATAAGACTTGAGTTTTAAAAAAAGCTTTAAACTCTCTGAAATGTTATATTCAGATTGAAGTCAAATTACTATAATATAAAACAATTTATCAGTATATATATTAAATATATATTAATTCATAAGTCATAACCGATTAATTCCCGATTACTCCTTAAACATATTTAAAAATACTCATATTATTCTAGGGAGAACAATATTATACTTAGACCTTTTAAGTTTAAAATTTTACTATCAGAACTCGTATTTGAAACAAATATATCAAACTGATTATTAATTTCAAATTAAAGTAATATTAGTATGTCGATATTTAAATAATTATTTTTTATAAATACATATTAAAAAAATACAAAAATAAAAAACCGATTAATCCTCAAAGACCCTTTCCGCCCGATTAGCGTCTAGCGTTTTTTACAACCTTACCGGTGGGTTGACCCGGTTGACCCAATTTTTCATTAAAACGTGATTTGATCGGTTCAATCGGTTCGATTTGGTCTGAAAAAATATATATTTATTTTGACTTGGACAAGACTCGAATCTAGTCTTCCTCTATAATTATCCTCTCTCCTTCCACCAAGCTAAACATGATTCTTGTTTTATTATTTGTTTCAATAATGTATATTCATTTATCAAATCTATAAAATTTATTACTTACTATCAATTTAGCTAGAAATTCAATTAGTCTTAGAAATCCCTTATTGTTGTGACCAGCGGAGAGCAAACGGTAATTTACCGTTTTACCGTTTACCGATTTGTAAAATCTCATTCCGTTTACCGTTACCGTTTTACCGATAATTCGGTAAATCGGTAAATTTCGGTAAATTTACCGAAATTTATTTTTTTTAATTTTTTTTAATATATATTATAAATCTTTTACATATATATGTTGATTTTACTATCTAGTGAATAAGAAGTCCCTGCCAGGCAATGAATACAGAAAAACATCATAAATGATGATCACAATTCAGATTTCAGATCATGACTAGAGATTAAAAAGTCTGCAATTTCATTGTCTCGAGTTTTATATATTGTCAAAAAAGTCAGCTTGATGTCTCTGATTCACCCTTGAGCCTTGACAATTAGATAAACACCATCGTCAATTTCAGAGATTCCCTTTTGGTACCTGAAATTCATCCATGAAAAAAATGATATGAGAAGCCGGCAATGCACGTCAATCTCTTGATCCATATAGCAAATGATAAATATTGTGTTGTGCCCAAAAAAATCATAATGTATTGGTGAACATGAGCGGGAATAATCATGAGCATAACAAATCATGAACTGAAATTTAAGTTTTAACATCCTACGATAAGCAGGTTTCTGGCATCCTATAATGCTTCGAATCATGTGTTGATTCTTACCTTTGAATCATCCTAGTACTACAATGCACACCGCCACTTTGAATCTCGAAATTAGTTAATACGGATTTCTTCTTGATTGAGAGAAAAGTTCATCAGTTCTGAAAAAACAGTAAACTTCAAATAAAAAACTTGTACAAGGTAGTTAAAACTTGAAAGACTATATAAATAACAAATCACATGTATATACCTTCATCAAGTTTCTCGAATTCAGCAAGATCTTCTTCAATGCAAACATGTCCTTGAGAAGTGCGAGAGCGACCTCGAATCCAATCTTGTACATCTTTAGAAGACATTTGTACCTACCTAGCACAACCCAATGAGTAAATATTAACTCAACGGATCCAACAAATTCAGACATATGCATTGAAGCAACAAAAATTAGAATCAAACTTGCATCAACAGAAACGTACCGGTTTGAAGTAGATGGTGAAGTCGAAGAAGATGTCGATATCGAGAACTCGATAGGTCGCAGTCGCAGCTCGCAGCTCACTCAAAAATCGCAGTTCGCAGAGCAGCAGCATCCATTAGGGTTTATTCAATTGGGTTCGGAATGGGGCTTTGAGCCTTGGGCCCTTGGCTATATTTTTTAATTTTTTTCTTTATTAATATATATAATATATATTTATTTATACGTTTCGGTAAATCGGTAAATTTACCGATTTCAATATCTATTCCGTTTACCGCCTTATTTTTACCGTTTTACCGTTGGTAAATTTACCGATTTACCGTTTTACCGAATCAATTAAAAATTTGGAAAACGGATTTTGAAAAGAAGGTCAAAATAAATTTCTTACTTTGGGGGGACTTGGGTTTGGTTTGAACTTGGAATGAAACGCAGGGCGGAATCGCCACCTATGGCGGAGGCATCGTCATCCGCCAGTAACGACGACGAGTATGAAGTGATGAGCGAAGTTCACCTCGGATGTCCTCCTGGCGTTTCCGGCCCGTACATTTCTCACTTCACCTTTTCCCTTCCTCACGGTATGGCACAAATCTCTCAGATTCAATATCTCATTCTATTTTTGGCGATATATGGCTTCCGATGCTGTTTTGATTTCTCACGTGTATGGGATTGGTTGTTTGTTTGATGAATGGAAATGCTGAAACTGGGATTGTTCCACTTGGTATAAGCTTTACTTATATTCTAACTAGACGACAGTCGTACCCATAGGTTAGAGAATTCACAACCACTCACCAACCAGCTGATCGCTATGCATTGATGCCTAAGTTGACTTTTTAATTGGTCAAACTTAAACGACATCCTTGAAAAGATACATTCAAATTTCCCAGTTCCTGCATACCAAGAGTTTCCAAGATGGATATCGTCAAGTCCATCCTGCATTGGTCATTCTTCGTATTGAAGAATGAAGACGGTCCTCATGACCAAAAGGTTTGCTATGCTTCAATTGCTATTTGAGGCTATCTGAGGCTTCACAACGCATTGCGCCCTTTCGACCATGCTAGTGAGGTCGAGTCTTTCTATCCTACTATCGAAGTTCGCGTTCCTCAGTATGTTTGCTCTGATTATGCACTGCTCACAATGAGAATGAAGACATTGTCCGAACTTATTTCATAAGCTCTCTACTTGATGTTATGCCCTTTGAGATTGTTGGAATGGGAATCAATTATGTTGATGATGAGGCCACCCTCATCTCCCCCGGCTGCAGTAGAGGAATGTATGTCGTTGGTCTTGGAATTGAATCCTGCTACCACTACAGCCTTGCCGGTGAAGTCTCACTTGGTGAAATCAGTCAAATCCCCATTAATTAGATTTCTGCATGAATCCAATAACTTTACCTATGTTTGAACTTGATACTATTTAACTTTCTATCATCATGTTGAGTCTGTAAGAGATAATTAACGTTTTTCTTTCTCTTTGACTAAAACAAACCATCAGGGGTGTCCTGATGGGAGAATAGGCATTGAAAAGAATGCTGAGATTAGCAGTTTCTCATTAAGATATCACAGATAACAGCTATGATACTTTATGAGCTATGTAGGTGATGATGCAGTTGCAGATGAAGAGATTTCGGCATGCCAGATGATAAGCTTTGATGAAGACGGTGACCTTGTTCTAGCTAGGCGTAATGGTAAGTTTGGTTTGGCCATCTCAGCGATTTAAACATTTAAAATTTTTTTTTTTCTAAGTGAGGTGATGATATCTTCAGGAAAAATTGTCCAAACAGATTTGTCAAAGAAGCTTTGCCAAGTTACGATCCAACATAACATCACATCATCGATTACTAATGTTGGCTTGCAGGTAGCTGCTTTTCAGGCTTCATGAGGTGATCTTTGTGGGTTACTTCATTGGTTATTGCTAATATCGTTCATCTCTTTAGGTTTGGAAAGCAGAGTTAGTCTTAGCTGATTTTGTTTTGCACAAGATGTTTACATCTTCTGACTTGGAAGGAATAGTGTCAGTGGAACTTGGGGCTGGCACAGGTGACAACTTTGGCTTGTTTCGTGACTTTCGTCTTTGTTGTGTGTTACATCAGTGGATTTGAATGCATAGAATTGCCAAAGGATGTAGAATCTATTTTGCTGTCATCTATTACTCAAATGCATCAGCGTGCTTTCCAGATATAACTTTTGAGTCTTATGTATTTGTAGATGAATTAAGCAATTACTTGATTAATATTGAGTTCGATTCATATAGACCGAGAAGCCTTCAAGTGAGAACCCCTCTAATTTGGAGAATTAGAGAACTCAATCTACACTTTTAAAAGTGTATCATTAAGTCATTCTAGTGCTGACACGTGTCCATCATATTCAAAATTGCATTAATCGAAGCCACCAAGTTTGACTTTGTAGTGGGGTACATGTCAGATGCACATTCGCTGATGCATCTTGATTAACAGTCAGATTTGGATTCTCAATTTCTCGAATTATTAGGGGTTCTTATCATAATTCCCCCCATATAGACCTCCTTCAAATAAGATGTTGAAATGTTGGTTGTTAAATATAGTAATAATCACTAAAGTAATACTCATGATATGTGTGCGTATTGTGAAAGATGTAAACTAGAATGCCATCAAATATTTTGTATAACCACATTTCATCGCATTTTTGTTGACAGGTTTAGTTGGAATATTGCTTGCTCGTGTTGCTAAAACCATCTACCTCACAGGTATTGACAGTCTTATGTGTTGCTCCACCACCCAGATGGGTTGGGTTCTATGGCTTCCTCTTTCTGGCTTTTAGTGAATAATTTGTTCTGCCTTGCCTTGAATTAATTACTATTTACACTGCCTTGGCAGATTATGATGATGAAATTCTCAGCAACTGTGCAGAGAATGTTATGCTAAACTATGAGAAACTTCAGTGTAGAGCTTCAGTTTATGTACGTGAATTCAACTGGGATTACTCGTGGCCCCCTATATTTGGTATAGAACCTTTATGCTATTTTCACTACACATGAAATTGTGACATATCGAAATTATAAATCTTCGTGTAGGGGAGGCAACCAAATATACTTGGACATCCTTAGAAGCTGAAGCTGCGCAAGGGGCATCTCTCCTCCTAGCGGCTGATGTTATTTACAATGATGATCTTACTGATGCATTTTTTCGTACTCTGGAAAGACTTATGTCATGCGGCTCAGAAAAGGTAAATTTGATCAAATTTCTGAACTAGTTAATACGAATTTCTACTGATTGGTAATGTAGCCTTAGAGTCCCTGCGTATTCATTACTGACATTTGGTTAGGTAACGTACATGGCTTTGGAGAAGCGTTACAATTTCAGCCTGGATGATTTGAAAGTTGTTGCAAATGGGTACTCTCGTTTTCGAAGCTACCTCAGAGTTGAGGAAGGTACCCCTATTCTATCCTTAACCACCTGTAGCTGACTGAACTTTGAACCTCGCTATAACACAACCTTTATGCAGAACATGATGGCACCCAAACCAACCTTACGCCTTTCATAGGCAAGCTCATTGACCTCACTCAACTCCCTCAATACATGAACGAGTACGCACGAGGAAATGACGTCGAGCTGTGGGAGATCAAATACAAGAAACCAAACATGCTCTAGAAAGAGGACTTCTGGATTGATCCTTAATAGACTAACCTAAGGTTTGGTTTATGTATGCCATCTACTTGGCTGTTCAGAAGTTGTTCTCGGGGAGCTTATTTAGCTGCTGCACTTATTTGCAACTTCTCAAGCAGCAGCTAAATAAGCAAAGAATGTTCGTAGTTTCATACTATTCGTTAATATATGCTCAATTCAATCAATATGTAAATTTGTCATTTTTACCATGTATTCATTTTACAAATTTAATTTTAATCAAACTTTGAGCGGTGCTAGTTGCGCCAAATAATAATGCTTATAGAACTACGGAGTATTTTAAATGTCCATAATAACCTCACAAATAATATGGATAAGTGGAAAATAAAATTATCTTGATTATTCATTAGTTAATAAGCACCTAAAGCGGCGGTGTCCAAATAGTTCAAAGGGCTAAAAAGTTTAAAGGTGGTCCAAAGGTTCTAGGGCCAGTCCGACTCGACCCAACCTTGTAGTCCCAGAAGTGGATAGAGTCTTACATTTGAAGTTGGTTCGGCCCAATCCAAAAGCTCGGTCCGATAAAAGCCCTTCAAGCTAAGCATGATCCAGGTCTTCAAACTGCGCTTGCTATGACCCAACTACTCACTAGTCATTACATCCTAGAATGCTAGTCTTCGACAATTGAAAACAATTGATGCATATGATTTTTATATATGGAAATTTGAACTTGAACAATGACAAACTGGTATATGACATATATCACACGAAATTGGATCACTGAGAAACACTTAATTAGATGACAAATGAGAAGTTACTGGAGCTGTTCGATCTGGTCCTTATATCTTGGAATAATAAGCATATATTTACGTATGAAATTTGATTTTAAGGGTAGAGTCGTCATTTTGCTAGACAAAATATTCTCCAGATCCTGTTTTGTTATTTTCTCGCGTCATGTTCGCTTAGTGTTTTTTTCTCACGCATGCTCGTCCTCGAGCGCAATCCCGTGTTTTGAAATTTGTCGAATGTCGATTGCATCGTCAACTCATTCAGTTTTCTTTGTTTCCTAGGGATATAATGATGAATATACCCCTCGTCAGCAATGCAGATAATCATTCCATTCATTCCGGTCTCTTGCAATGTACGTAATTTATTTGTGCGTGATCAATTTCAATCCGTCCTGTTCCTATTTTTCGCAACATGATGCACTACAATCCTCAAATGGTAGGACTCGTAAATCGCCAGTCTACTTAGTTTCTAAATTCATCGTCATTGTTGCGGCAATATTTCACGACATGACTACATGTATTCATTATACCAGAAGCTGATAAAAATGGACTAGTTTCATCATCGTAGTATTCACTGCCATCATTAGTTCATAAAATTGAACTTGTTAGTAATGTTTTCAACGACATGCCCAGTATTGATTTGTTTCTAACATTCGTAGTTTTATATACGAAATTCGTAATCTAATGATCTTGTATGACGTATAGACAACACCAATGATGGTAGTGAATACTACGATGATGACACTAGTTCATTTTTATCAGCTTCTGGTAGAAAATATTGGAAGGTAGAGTATCCAGATGACTTTAAACCTCAAGTTCGGATGGTCTTTCAAAATATTGACGATGCTAGAGAGTTTTAAAGAGAGTGCATATATTGTTGGATTTTCAATGCGCTTGGTAACCAGCAGCACAAGGTCATATGACATTGTTATCGTAAAGTATTTGGTGTGCCACAGGCAGGGTTACAGAGAGAAGTCTTCTGTTGTCGACACAGTCAATTCCGTAGAATTGAATGACAGGTATAAAAGGGACAGCCTGTGTGGATGCAAAGTAAGACTTCTGATAAGTATAATTGATGGTGGACGATACCATGTTTACTCATTTGAGGAGGCCCACAATCATTATATGGCTTCTGATATAGATAAACTGTTTTTGAATTTAAATCGACAGGTTTCTGTTGTTCACAAAAATATTGTCATGGAATGAGGTAAATTCCATGTTCGGGCTACAAATGCTCACCACACTGTGAAATAATCATGTGCTGGCTTCATGAATGTTGGGGCAACATTACTGATTTTAAGAATTTCAAGAGGGACGTGAAGCTTTACATGTCTGGCTTAATGATACTCAAATGATAGTTGACAGTTCATTGCACAAGAAAAATACTGGCAAAAGGTATTATTTTGAGTACTATTCCGATGAGGAAGGCACCATATCCAGATTGTTCTATTCTGATCAGATAGCAAGGAGGGATTGCATTATTTTTGGCGATGTTGTTTCATTCGTTGCAACTTAGCGATCCAATAAGTAACCAAAGCAAACATAATTTCATACGGAAAGTAGTTTTCTAAAGTTAATATTGTATTGAATATTGTTATTTATAGGTACTATTTGGTGTTTGTATATTTCATCGGCGTAGAAAATCATCACAAAAGTGTGACACTAGCTGCTGGTCTGATATCAATGGAGGATGTTCATTCGTAGACTTGGTTACTCACTTGCTTCAAGAATTTGACGAGGCGCAAACCCAGTCTAATTGTGACTGGTCAAGATGCAACAATGAAGGTCCCATTTTCCGGGTATTTCCATCAAGTCGACATACGTTTTACATGTGGCACATCACCGAAAAATTACAATCCAAGGTATATGATTGACATAATTCGTAAATATGTCTTTATTTTTCGTAGAACTCGTTTATATGAATAGAAGAAGGTATTGCATCTTTATTGAGAGTCATATAATTTGTAGTTACTAATTTAAACTCCCATAAAAAAAAGAAGGTATTGCATCTTTATTGAGAGTCATATAATTTGTAGTTACTAATTTTAACTTCGTGATGATTTTATATGTGCATGTATTTCATAGAGTCGTATAGATAGTTCGCAGCATATGTTTTCTAATTCGTATTGTTTGAAATAAACCACGAATTTCTGATATTTCTCATATGTTCATTGATCTGCAAATAACATGTTTCTTCAATTTGTTTTATATTTCACAAAGGTGGGCATTTCGTTATGCGGAAGCACTGGTTTTCTAAGTAGCATAAAAGCCATTTATGGGGTGATCATAACGATTCAGAAGAATTTGAAGATGGATGGTGGGAGGTTATTACAAAATACGAGCTTCAATGTTATAAATGGCTAGCTGACATTTATGATTTAAGGTCTTCATAGATTCTAGTTTATTTCAAAGATGTAACTATGGATGCCCTTTTGAGGACAACTTTGCAATCGGAAAGCGAGAACTCTTTTTTTGGAAGGTACCTTCACCGATACATGACTCTTGTGGAATTTTACATGGGTTTCGACAGTGCTATTGAATTTCAAAGATATAATAGGAGTGAAACTTGACTACGAATCAAGAAGTTCCACTCCTTCATTGAATTCTACTCATATATTGGAGAAGCATGCATCAGAAATATTCACACTTTCTGTTTTTAAGAAAGTGCAATTTGAGATGTCATTTGGGGCCTATCGATGCGCAATTCGGATGCTCAATTATCAAGAACATGGTAAATTGTACTTTATAAATGATGCTGAAAGGAGAAACAAAACGTACCAAGTAAATATATATTATTTTGCTAACTTTGACTTCATATGTTCCTGTTGTTTCTTACTATAAAATTTGTATCTTATGTCAATTTTATAGGTGATGTTCACAGAAACTGTGAACAATCTAAATTGCACCTGCAAGAAGTTTGAATCATGTGGCATTATTTACTGTCACTTGTGTGTCATGTTTTTAGGCATATGAGAGGATTCCCGATTCGTTGGTAATGCCCAGATGGCATAAGGAGGCGTCAAGGAAGCACAATCCGGGTTTAATATTTGATATTGATGTTGAATCTTCAAACAAAACACGAGAAAAATTAATGATATCGTCAATAATTTGGTCCCATGTCGACTCTGCCATATGTAATTTCAAGAGTGATTGTTACAGCCTGAAAAGATTCCATGATCACATATTTCAGTTTGCTATGGAGAACGCCCTGAATGATGTTGTGGATAATAGTACTTCGAAAGTTGACTATTTTCGAGCTGTTTTGAAGATGCCCATCCACGGATCATTGTCAAGATTAACCTAGATCGTTGAACGCCGCCCATCCACGGATTATCAACGATTTCGATTATTAAGATTAAGGTTTTTCAGACGTTAAAGTCAACTTTTCTATTAGTTCATGTAATACCATCGTAGCTACCATGCCCTAATATCAGTTTCATGCATTCCAGTTAATACCTAGGACTCATCCATCTTTTGGTAATTAACCTAAATACGTTCTAGCATGCATACATCACATTCAATGTAAAACTTGCAAGAATGATAAAAATAAGCACAATGAGATTGAATACTCGAATGACATTAATGAAAAAGCGTTTTATTTGATCACATGAAGAGTTGGGTGCAGCACAGGATCCGTATGATCCCGGAATAAAAGAGATTACTCACTACTCATGGTAAAGACAACCAAGAATAATGTATTTGAGAGATAAAGGACGAGGAAATTGTGTTGACGAATTGGCTCGTTGAATCTTCGATCTCCGGTGATGTTTCTCTCTTTCTTTTTCTCCAAGCTAGGTTAGAAACTCTCCAAAATCAAGCGTATTTTGATTGTGGGTCGAAATCCTCTTTAAATATCTTTTAATTTCCTAAAATTCCGTTCTGCCCGTGAAGCCTGTGATGGCCAACTCATCACGGCCATCACGGCCTCTTGCTACTCTCAGCAATAGTGGCCCGTGATAGACCGTGATGGTAAAGTTTTCACGGTCATCAAGGCCTCGTCTTGCTTTCGACAAAGAATGGTGGCCCGTGATGGTCACGTCATCACGGCCATCACGGCTTTTTGGACTTCAATTGAATTTTTGTCCGCTTTAAGCTTTGAATATGCTCTTTGTTCGAACTACAACGTTGTAGCCACTTGAGTTATCTTTCCAACAAGCTTTGGCATGTGTGATTTCGACACCGTATATGTTCATGACGCTCTAAACAAGTCGAATAGGTCTATTTGCCCGAATTTCGCTTATTTTGCATTGATTTGCTTCGGATGGAATCCAATGTGTCACCGCGTCGATTGACCGGAAACACTAGGAGAAAGGATCAATTGATAATAAAAGTTCAGGAAATCAAACTAAATCCTTCACCGAAGGAGATGAATTTCGGGTCGATAATTCGACCGATCAAAATACTCCACACTTAGGATTTGTTCGTCCTGAACAAACATTGAGCTCATGGAAGAATTGTTCCCACTCAAAATTATTGTGATCAATCCTAAATAAACTAACATGCAAGTCCAAACTCACCATCGTAGAGGTCACGAATGCATTTAGCGTATGTATCAAGCCTTTAAACCTCTAGACTGCCCTAGTAGGACGAGTATAGTCTCGTGAAGGTTTTCAGGAATGTGACTACCTACCAATCCCCTGTACAACTAACTAATGTGAATGCATGAATTGATGCTCAACGAGTCATAGTAAAGTCATCTCATGCCTCGGATTCATCGTGTTACCTCGACTTCAAATCAAACATCTTCATCAAAGTGGTCAGACAATCATAGTTCAAACTATATATGCGTTAAAACAGTCAGTACACACGGCTAGCAAGCATCTAATCACAAGTTCTAGATAGTTCAATAGCAACGTATCAAGAACAAGAAGCAAGTTACACAAAACATGCTCGCCATTCACCTATGCTATCTAGGGATAGTCCACGGGCTCTTTGCGCAAATCTCATTATCAAGTGCCAAGGACTAGGCAATGACCCGTAAGAGAAGAGGAGCCTAGCTTAAGAACTTTCTAAAAAATAGTACGAAAATAACATCAAAATTTCAGTGCAAGCAAGAGGATCGTCCCTTAGTTTCTAGTACATGAATTCTCAAAACAAGTCATGACTGCACGCAATGAAACGGTGGAAGTACACTATATCAAGCAAAAGGGAGTATAAACTTCACTGTTTTTTTCTCGATTTTTCATACACAAGGGGTAACTTTTCTCACTAGACATGTGACTTAGCTGATGAAAGTCAGGAGGTGAGTATATCTGTTGATTAATATTTCCATTGTCATGCCGATTAATATAAACATTAAAACCGGGTCTTTCTCTGCTAGTTAATATTTCCACTTTATACAGCAAAGGGACCACCCGGTAGCACTCTGTGACACTTGCCTGAACACCATTATACGGTCCCCCTGAACTCAAGAAGAGAAGATATGTTAAAGCGCGCATATGCTTGGAGAAGAAAGAAATTTGTTCTTGAAAAATAAGCTTAGATTACCATATTCCATCTGCTATAAACACTAAATTTCACATATGTTGCTAAACATTTCGAATAGTACAATTACATTCAGGGTACTGTCTATTTTGTTGATAAAAAACCATCCCATTTGTATCCAGCTACGAGTCATATGGAATATTCTACGAATATTAGGTACTTCGTCGTCTTTTTTCAATGACAAAAAGTTTTTATTACTTCTTTGAGTTAGTTCAACGATGAAAATGGACTTTCTCATGACTCATTGCCTAAAAACACAAATCCACACAATAGACGAAACGTATTCTAGGGGTACGAATTTTGACTAATATTCTACAATTTATAAACCCAAGTGTCCTAGGCCTGTTCGAGATCAACTACATCATATTCACTTGCAACTTCAAAGGGTGTGTTATGTCTTCTTAACTCGTCCTGTGATCAGTCGAATTATAGACCCGAAATTCACCTCATTCGATGAAGGATTTATTTGATTTCCCGAACCTCTACTGTTGTTTGATCATTTTATCCTAGTGTTTCAGGTCAATTGACGCGATGAAAACTTTGGATTCCTTCCGAAGCAAATCAATGCAAAATAAGCGAAAATTGGGCAAATAGACCTATTTGACATGTTTAGAGTGCCAAGAACAGATACGGTGTTGAAATCACACATGACATAGCTTATTAGAAAGACAACTCAAGTGGCTACAACTTTGTAGTTTGCACCAAGAGCAGGTTCGAAGGTTAAAGTGGTCGAAAATTCAATTGAAGTCTAACAAGCCGTGATTGCCGTGATAATGTGACCATCACAGTCTGTCAAGGGCCACCATTCTCTGCCGAGAGCAAGAAGAGGCCGTGAAAACTTTACCATCACGGGCAAATATTCTTTACTGAGAGCAACAAGAGGCCGTGATGGCCGTGATGACTTGGCCATCACGCGCTTCACAAGCAGAACTGAATTTTAGGAAATTAAAATATATTTAAAGAGGATTTCGACCCATAATCAAAATACGCTGACTTTGGGGATCGATTTTGACCTAAATTAGAGAAGTAGGACGACTAATAGCTCAAGAAAGACCAAGATTCGAGGCAGCGCTTCATCAAAACACGGTTTCCTCATTTCTAGTCGTTGATTTTCATATGACTTGTGGTTGATAGCCATGAATCTTGAGTAGTCATGTTATTCCGGGATCCGTAGGATCCCGTGCTTGTATCCAACTCTTCATGTGATTTATCGAATTGTTTTTCCATTAATGTTATCCAAGTTATTCAATTTTACTACGCTTTATTTTATCGTTCTTGCACGTTATACATTGAATAGATGTTTTCTTGTATTAACGAAATTAGGTTAAACACCAAAAAGATGGATGGGTCTGAGGTAGCTAACTGGATCAAGTAGAATTGATGTCAGATCGTAGTAGTTATGCTGATAGTATTTGACCTAATAGAAGAGTTAATATTAATTGTTTCGCTAGACTACGGTAGCTACGCTAGTAGTACGTAGGTATCTGTAAGTACAACGCGCGCGCATCCGCGGCGATGGTATAACAAGTACGTAGTTGAATAGTTAGTATTTGAAAAATCCTAGGCTTAATAAATCGAAATTGTTGATAATCCGTGGATGGGCGGCGTTCAACGATCTAGGTTAATTTAGACAATGATCCGTGGATGGGCGGCTTGTCTAATGTTATTTTGGTTTATTTCCATATTTGATGGCATATTTGGATTGCATGACATTATCACATGAATTGTATGGTAGGCACGGGTGAAGTTTGATCTTGGAATTATTTCTCTAATTGAATCAAACATTTCCTAATTTCAGTGTCACTTAGGATTTAGTAATAGCCAAACATTTTCCTATAGGAGTAGCTGAACACATTACTTGCATACTAGTACACGCACGCGTCTGTTCCTTGGATCGACTCTTGGCTTACCGAGGTTTATAAATTATTTTTGACTGCAACTTGACCCGAAATACGCCTGTCAAAATGGCGCCATTGTCGGGGAACAGCGTTTAGTGCGTTATTAGATTTTGCGAGTATAGTTTAGGACTCTTCCATTCTTTTTATACTTCCTTGTGCATACTCTGTATACTTTTTCACTTCACTAATCACTTGTATTTTGAATGTTGCGAGGATGTTCTCTTTTGATTATCAAGACACCTACTCAAGGGAAGAGCCATATTATGAGACTTATTCATATAATACGAATTGGGAAGGCCATCAACATCAGTTTTATGACTATTACAAGATAGTCATTGTTATGAGAGCTACCAGAACCAGACACAGCTGCAACAAAATCAGAACTCCGGAATAACATTAAGTATGGAAGCCATGCTAGCTAGCTTCATAGCAGAACAACGAAAGACATCTCAAGAGACGATTGCGCAGCTAAAAGACCTTCAGAAAATGGTAGAACAACTCGCAATCAGGCAGAAAATATTGATGGACGAATTGGAGCAACAAGCCATTGCACCCACTGAGGAAATCATGAATGAGGAAGTCGAGATGGAAACGGCCAGCCATTGAGAAATTCAAGTTTATGAAGCTCCTGGACCTTCAACTTTATTATCTGTGGACGCGGACGATGATCATGATACGAGATTGCCTTCTAGACCAGACTTGGAGATGGAGCACTTTGTGCCATCAAATGACCAGAAGTACGAAGACTTTGTTGATGTGTACATGAGCTCGTTTAAAGAGGAACCTCGCATACGCCTAAATACGATAGTGAAGGGAAATTTTGAAGTATATGCACCTGAGATCTTATCTAAAGACTATAAAGGAAGTGTTCTTGCTGGAGCTGACTTTTAAGATGTATATCTTGCTGCACCGCCTTCGGACAAGTTTCGACAGTTCTTGCCTTACATCTTAAAACAGTCATTTGGGAGCTACTACTCTCCCTTGATTCTCATGGAATTCGAATTGTTGAAGGGAATGTATGATCTACTTAACGTCCATATCATTCTTGATAGACGTAAATTTCAATGGGATTTGAAGGTGGATTGACACCTCTCTCTTTTGAAGGCCCCGTGAGAAGGGATCCTAGCAAAGGACTTCTCACGAGTGATTTATATGGGGTGCTTTGCTGAATCTAGCCAAGACATTAAACTAGGCCTCTTCGGGGAGTAACCCGCACTGTAAGTAATTCTTTTGCATTTGCATCAAGTGATATCTTGACTATTGTGCTTCGAGTTTAAGTCCGTAGTCCCTATGCGCTATTCTCATTTTTATTTTCTTCGCTTAGGGACTAAGCTCATTTTTAAGTGTGGAGTGGGTAGCACATAGTCACATATTCATGTCACATGTCACTCATTCATTCTTGCATATGCTCAACTGGTTATGTATTGTGATTGAAATCCTCTTTTTCTACGATCCTTCTCGGTTGACTGTCAATCTTATAGATTTGAAGTCTAGGAATTAAAATAGTTTTCTCTTGTGTGTATTCTCTCGCATCAGTATCAATGCTAGCTTTTGCCTATCACATGTTCTACGTATTTCTTGAAGCATGTTTGAGACTTGATATTAGTAGGCACCGGTATCAAATGTTAAAAACTTAAATTGCATCTCTTTTTCTAGGTGACCTTAGTACTGGTATATGCTTCTCCTTACTTGTCGTAATTTGTAGGCACCCGTCTCTATTTGTACACTATGTTAAGTTCTAACTATGGAGTTAGAAAAGTTCTAACTGTGGAGTTAAGTTCCCTTGTCGAACCATTTTGCTATGATCGACAATTTAGAGGCCTCTAATAGAACTTCTGTTGGGAGGTCCATGACACTAGGTACATCCAGTAGAGGGACATTTGGTAGTTCAAAATTAATTTGATCATCTTCTTGCACTTATGCCTCATTTCTTTGCATCCCTGATGTGTGCTTTTCCCACGGTTCCGTTGATTTGTCCGTAGGTTTGTCAGTGGAGGATTGTTGCTGCTTGACATCAGTATGTATTGGTTGTTGGATGGCTACCTCGCTACGAATCGTAGCTGGTCTTGTAAACTTTTCTGTTGGGGATTCGACCACAACTTGGCGATGTTCTATAGGAGTTGGAGGGGTACAATTATCCACGGGATCTTCTGGCTCTGCCATTCTTTCTATTTATTCTTCTAAAACTAGCGTGGTGTTCGTACTGATGACAGGTTCGGGAATTTTATTTACCTTCTCCTATGTTGGAGTGTTTCAAGTATCTATAATTATTTCCTTCTAATTTTTCTTGTCCTTGTGAATGGAAAGATGTTTGTTAACTTCCTTTTGTGTCTTGTTGATCCTGTCTTTGAAGTTGGGTTTCTTTGATGTTTTTTGTAAGCCTGGTCATATTTTTTTATGGACGTTATAAGCAATTTTGTAGCCTTTTCCTGCTCCGCGACAACTTTCTGGTATGTTAAGGAATGGATTGGTACTTTTACATGAACAAGAAACACACAAACATTTAAAGGAAAAAGTATATCTATGTATATATATACACCACACTGCTTAGAAACAGCTTAATCGCCACGAAATTTAAATACGAAGCTACGTATTATGTGTATAGTGCCTACAGACCAAAATCATTAAAGTTAGTTTTTTGATTGATACAAACTTTGTGCATGAACCTACGTAATCTAGCATTATTGATTGATACAAACTTAGTTTTTTGATTGATACAAACTTTGTGCATCTCTGGAATCTTGTAACTTCCGTACGATCTTTTTACAGCTGCTATTAAAGGACATTGAACCATAGTGGAGTCTAAAGTGTTGAATCAGTGGGCTCTCGAGGTTGCTCCTTCCTGAAAGCATTATTGGGCGACCGCCCAATGGTAGTCAAAAAGTGTAATGGCCGACTCTTAGTAGTATTTCAACGTCCCCTCTTTGAAGTCCAGAGAGTGCAAGTTTTTGAGTCGAAGGAATCTAGCAGCCATACGTCCAATTTGGCAGATATCAATGTGAGCTTCATGTTTAGTAGTCCATCTAAACCCACTGAACACACTGTTATCTTCTTCTCGTCACAAAGGGACATGATTGCCTCTGTTTGCGGCTTCAGTGTGCATCTTGTCTCAAATCCCGAGCATCTGGCTTTGGGGCTTTAGAATCTTGTTGTTGCTCTTGTGGAATAGAAATTGAAAGGATAATTTGTAAGTTGGTGTAACAATCAGCGCTCTCCGAATTATCCTCGTTTTCACTGTTCTTTGAGCTTTCTTTTTGTTCTGCTACAAAAAAGGATGAATAAAAAAAATGAGTAACACTCGGCTACAAATTTTTACTAAATTGTTATGTATTACAATTTGTTCAAAATGAGTAACACTCGGTACCTGGTTTATTGGCGGGAGGAAATATTTTTCGCGCCTCTTTAGGAGTTTTACCCTTGGCAGCGGAAGGCACGAAATCATCATCGCTCTCGGAATCATGGTCATCCATGATTATGGAGTCATGTTGTTTTAATAAAGATGATTTCATTACTCAAAAGCCAAAACATAATACGTATGCACCCTAATGGCTTAACACGTGCCTTTCAAAAATAGGCATTAGAATATACCCATACTATTCAACCAGTTTCAATAATGTAACGGGCAATTTTTCCTATTTAAGCTTCCTATTTTAACTTTCAGACACCAGACTATACTCCTGTTAATGTTGTCCATGTTAATGCTTTTTTTCTCTGAAAGTAAGTAATTTCTAGCACTCCAGCTCTGATACATCGCCCATGTTATTCCTGATGCGATAATTCTCGTTCGAATACGCTCCTGGTTGAGATTCCGGAACCAAGGAATAAGTAAATGCCATTGGAAAGCCACTCCAGACACGCCCACAAATTTCACGGCCTCACCGCAAATAGCTCGGGAAATTCTGCATTGAAAGAAGAGATGGTTCCTAGTTTTTTCCTCCTCATTACAAAGCATGCAGGTAGGCTCTACATTCATCCTCATGTTTCTCAATCTCGATTTAGTCAGCACTCTATCCCTAGCCACCAACACCGCATTTAAAGAAGCCCGAGGAGTGTTGAAACGGTTCCACACAATCTTATGCCAGTCTACTTCCGTGCTTCAAGCTTTGGGAGTTTTGGCACGTGTCCTTCACTGTGAAACTTTTCCCCTCCCCTATCCACCTCAAGCTGCCATCAACCCCTTCAGTGCATTTCCACTAAGATTTTACAATATGCCAACTTACGCAACACCCAGGAACTATGGGTAAGGCGCTCATTCTCCCACCGTCGTGTCCCTTTGGTCCAATACGCTTTGATCCATTCACTCTATAAATTCAAGTTGTCTTTGTTTAAGTCCCACAGTTGGTTCAAGACCATACCGTCATTCATAGTTTCCAAGTTCTTGATACCTAGACCCCCTTCTTTGTTGTCCAGGCACACCGTGTTCTAGTCTATTAAATGGCAGCCTCGCCCAACAGCCTTTCCATTCCAAATAAATCTGACGCAAATCATATTAATGGCCTTTAAAACATTCCTTTGCAGAAGGCAGATTCTTTAAAATACTATAGCTTGAAGTACTAAGATAATGATCAGTCTTCTACCAGCTCTGGAGAGGAAGCGACTACTCCAACAATTGAGTCTTCCCGTCAGCCTTTGAATGATAGCAATGCAGTTCTGTGTAATAATATCTTTAGTTGTTAGCGGAACGCCTAGGTACCTCATTGGAAGTGCACTACTTGTGGTTTGCACCAAGTTCTCTATCAAGCTTTTCTCAGCCTCACTCATCCCTGCCAAAAATAGCTGACTCTTATCTGTATTCGTGAAAGCCCAGAACACTGTAAGAAAATATCAAGGACCCCTATAAGCGCTACAATAAAGGATCACCTCCCAATGCTGAACAAAAATAAGTTATCTACAAAATCTAGGTGCTTCAAATCCACCCTATGATTCTTTGGATGATGGTAATAGCCCTGAGATTTAGTGAGTCCGTTTAAGAGTCTAGAAAAATATTCCATTGCTAAAGTGAAGAGGGGAGGAGAAATCGGATCCCCTTGGCGCATGCCTCGCTTTCCCTCAAAGAAATCTAAAAGTTTTCCATTAATTTGGATCGATAAGGAAGTGGTTTGAACACACATGTCAATCCACAATATGAATTTATGCGAAAACTTGAGATGTTCAAGTATATTGTGGAGAATTGCACTATATAGTGTCCTAGGCCTTGCGAAGATCGATTTTTCTAGCCATTCTCTAAATGATATCCTTTCGACTATAACCGGAGACAAGCTGCTGTAAGTGAAGAAAGAGGCTAAAGCATGCAAAGACGAAATTGGCCATATTGCCTAGGCTATGCGCGAAAGGCGAACGCCTTTTGGATCAAGGCGATCCTTTGCGCATTTGTTTCATTATAGGTCAAAATTGTGTCATTATGAAGCTATCTAGTTAAGTATTCTTTAACTATAATCATTAATCAACAAATAAACATATAAGTCATGGCAAAAACAAAGTTATATCACAAATAAGATAAAGCATACATATGAAGATAAGAAAAACATGATGAAATTTTCTAAAACTCCACACAATAAACCTAAAAATCAGGAAAGAGTACGCTGGGTGAGACCATTGGACAGGTTTTTTGATTGATTGACACGCCAGAAATGAAATAAAGTAAGAAAAGTTAAAGAGAAAGGGTAGTTGGAGGTAAACTGAATGTTACATCTATGTTCTTTTAGTTATAAAGTTAGGCTTACCTTAAAACCCTAAAACCAAAATTAAAAAATAACTTGTATGCTATATAACGTCGTTTAGTAACACATTGCTTTAAAAAAAAACAAAAAAAACTCATTTCAGTCGAGAGGCACTCGTCTCCACGCCTTAGTGTAAAAGGCGCTCGCCTCAAGTATGTCGCCCGCTTGTTAATAGGTGTTTTACTGGTCGCCTGATCACCTTGGCAAGAGGCAAGCGGCTAGGCATTACTTTTTTCTTCACTGGCTGCTGCGCCTTGCAGACATTACCTACAATCGATCTACCCTTGACAAAAGCCCTGTGCCATGTCAATGATACTCGGAATGACATTTTTTAACATCTCAGCCTGAAGGCCTGAGATCACCTTATAAGCCACATTACAACAAGCAATGGGTTTGTAATTACTAGGTTCAGCAGCTATCTTGGATTTAGGAATGAGGGTGATAACAGCTGAGTACAATCCTTTAGGCAAAGCATTGAACTTGAGGCAATGTCTAATCCTTGCGCAAAATTCCTTCCCTATCAAGCTCCAATACTTACGGAAAAAACTAGCAGAGAAACCATCCGGGCCTAGGATTTAACAAATCCAGCTCTGGCCAAGGCTCGTCAGATTTCAAGGTATGTGGTCTCGCAAACTAGAGACATGCACTAGGAATCTTCAACCTTGCCACCTCTGTTAATAACCATATGGTCAATCGGCGTACAAGGTTTACTCTTTGCAAGGATGGACATGAAGTAGCTAACAAATTCTTTCTTAATAAAGGTTGGGTCTGTGTACACCAATCCATCAGCTGCCTTACCTGGATGAATGTTATTCTTACATTGACGACCTTTTAGAATGCTGTGGAAGAATTTGGAGTTAGCGTCTCCCTCTTTCAGTCACCGCAGTTTAGCCCTTTCCTAGTAGAGAAGGATTTGATACCCTTTAACTTTCCGGAAATCCTTGGCCAAGCTTTGTTCCTTCAGCGCCAAAGATTGATCATTAGGATGTTGCTCTGCAAGCTTCTGCACCTCTCCTAGCGCTTTCCCCATCTCTTCGACTATTTTCTCCATGCCTCTCGTCACCTTAACGAAACGGGCTTTCATCATTATTTTCATGATCATTAATTGATTCTGGAACATAAAAAGATTTCTGCTGTCCCGAGAACTCTTTTAGCATAAGGTCACTTTATCCTGGTAATCTTCCAAATCTTCCCAGAAATTGCAGTAGCGGAAAGTGATTCTTCTAATACTCTCTTCCCCCAAGACACCACCATAATTAAGCCAATGATCTGAGATGCCGGGCGGAAGAAATGCTGCTGAGGAGTTTGGATGGAGGTTAAGCCAAACTTCGTTCCCCATATCACGATCTAATTTACAACATATGCGCTGATCCAAGTTAGTGTTATTATTGCTCCAAATAAAGAAGTGTCCGCTCGCATCGATGTCACTAAGCTCGCAATTGGTGACAAATTTGTTCAGGTCTTCTAAGTCTGAGCCACTAATGAGTTTTCCATTCCGCTTTTTATCTGGTTTCAGAATACAGTTGTCATCTCCTAAGCACAGCTCCTCATTATACTCTCCAGCTCCTCCCTATAAGAGCTTTGTGGGATGTCGTATTACTGGGATAAAAAAAAGAGGCAGCAAAGGAGCAAGTCTCATACTGAATCATGCAACAAATAAAGTGAGATTTCCTAACAAATTGTGTAATTTTAAGCACCTCATTATCCCATAAACTAAGATCCTAGCCCAACCATCATAGGTACCACTACACACCCCTTTCCACGTGGAACTAGGACAACAACTATTAATTGCAAAGTCCCATCAATCTTCTTGTAATTTAACTTCTAACAAAACCACACAACTTAGCCTATCTCTCATCATCCAGTCTCTGCCTTCCGAGTTTTTAGAAGGGTGATTTGAACCCCTAACATTCCAACAAGCTACTTGACACATATTAACGAGAGTTCATTTAGTTACCTCCACCCTTCCTTTGCTTCTCTTTTCTCTAAGATTTCACCATCTTGGATTTAAATCGGACTCCATCAACCCTCGTCCCACTGCAAGAGTTGGAATCCGCCTTGTCTTTCCCTTCATAGCATTCACCTTGTCTCGAATTTCTTCTCTCCTTTTGTTTTACTTCTTTATAGCGCTCTTGGATAAAAATTGTTTGAATCCCTCGGCTTTGGCTTCTATTTTCTTTGGATCATTCAAAACTCCTCCTTTCCCTTCACAGTATCTGGAACAATCGAGCACATATTATCTGCCTCCTCACCAGCCCTATTTTGGTCCGCTCTATCTGCCACCACTTTACGTGTCTCTTCCACCCATTCCTTTTCGAAGTCGTTGATGTCTATTTCGTCTTGTAACTTGAAGTCTCTCCTCTCTTGCTCCCTCATCATCTCGATCATCTTCTCTAGGTTTGGCTGTGGACATCTTTCTACGAGATGTCTGAAGTTACAACAGTTGTCATCTCAGGGGCTTCCATTGCTTGGTGCACAAATTTATTCCTGTATGGATCCTGATATTCTATAGCATCTTACAGCTCGAAGTCGGCTTAGACAGCTATGGATACACTCGCATAGCTAAAGTTAGGACCTTCTGCTGTAATTTTGTCTGTACGTATGGGTTTCTCCAAACACGAACGGAGTAGACTTAAGATTCTGGCATCAGCTAAATGTGTCTTGATCCCAGGAAGACGCACCCAGACCGGTAGCGCACTGATATGTCCACACTTGTACTCCTCCTCCTCTTCTGATGATTGTTTAATGTTGAATGGTCGGTTGTCAAATGTCCAAGGACCGCCCATTAGTACTTCCAACATCTTCTCTTTTATCGTGAAGTTAAGCATAGAAATCCCTTCATTGAGCAGGAACCTTCTTACCATTGACTCGTCCCGCAATTTAGTCCCCGTGGACCCTTTTACTCTGCCCAGCAACGGTTTGGATCGAGAGACAAAACTGACCAGCGGATTCTTGAATCGAATGGTTGCTAATGACGACTGAATCTGCACCCTGAACATTAGGGTAGAACTGCAGTGGTACCCCTCGTTCCCCCTTTCTAGAGTTGCCTGTCTTTGCGGTGCAAAAGTTTCTATTCTTAATTTTAATCGCCTCTCTTCTTATCGGTTGAACCCCCTCTTTGGTTGCATCCGGCAGCTCCTTGCACCTAGGTTTTCCACAGCGGGGCCACCCTTCGATGCTCCTGCTCTCTAGGTTCCCCTTGTGTCTGAAGCTGAGTCTATCCCTCCGTTACTCTTCAAAAACCCTTGCAATTCCCCTAAGTTCTCCACCTGGTCGGTGGCGCCATGGGAAATTCGGTAGACCTAACTGCACGCGCTGGCGCATAGTCTTCTTACCTAAAATTGTTGCACGTGCTTTTCATTTTCAAGGACATTTGCCTATTCAATTTTGGCATGTTTTTTTTTTCATTCTATAAAAAGGGATTAAAAAATTAAGTTTGACTATGAATTTTGATTACCCATGCTCCTAATATTATTGTTTCCGCACAATGAAATAGTAGTCTGATTAGCAACGAATGAAGTCAAAATTCGTATATATGTACTATCATGATATGATCACCTAACATTAACAGTCTACGCTTCTCATGGGCAAAGAACGGATGCATAACAATTTTACTACGAATATGTCACAGCCCGATAAATGATCCCAGACCGGCGCTTGACACTTATGTCAATTGTCAAGCAAGCCTCTATATTTGTCTTAACAAATATTGATAAACGATTTGTGAAAAAGATTATATAACTGAGTAGCAAAATAACATAGAGGAAGCAAAATAACAATATCCAGAATCCTCTTAAATACAACGGAGCAATAGTCTAAAGTGGAAATAAAGAAATAATGGAAGGGACTCCAATGAACGGCACCATACCTGAGTGTTAAACTCTTGCGCGAAGAAGAAGGATAGGTCCTTAACAAGAAGATCACTTATTTGAAAAGTAAGGGAAATAAAGAGGGGGTGAGTCGAAATACTCAATAAGTAAATAATATTTTGTATTATCGCGGGTAGTTTAATTTATTGTGTCTTTCCTTTTTACGTAATGGACAAAGATTGATGAATGTGTGAATGCCCCAATGATGCACATCTCGATCAATCATATCATGTCAACTATCGATGGGTAGTCGTCGCTGCCGGTCCAGACCATCATATCGGTTGGCGGCTGAAGCTCGGCACGTCAAATCTCATATGTAGCATGTTATAACTGTGGGCAGTCGTCAGTGCTGGTTTTGACCATCATATCGTTGGGCGGGCTGAACTTCGCCAAGTCATGCATGTCGTGAATGCAGTAATGCATGAGTAAAATCATGTCAGTAATTATTATGTACATATTTATAAATGCCGTATTGTTTAGCGTCTTTGTCAAAACGAGGGGACCGAGTTTCAGTCCCTCATCATTTTCGGTACTATCCGAATATAACCTCTAATATATATTGAACCGATACGATATTTAAGTATATTATAAACTTACCGATAAACACATTCGATCAAAGACTTGGATGCATCACTAAGATTACTTTGCCCGCTTGCTTTATTCCTCTAACCACCTAAATCCTTTGCAGTTAACTAAACCTTAATAATCATTCGTGCTAATAACATATATATACTTTCATATGTGATCCGTGGGCTGCATCCAGTTCCAGTAAGGCAGTAACAACCATGTCGCATCACACCCTTTCTCATTGCTAATGATGTCAATCAATTTCCATCATATGTGTGCTATCCCAGTCCATATAAACGCTGTATATAAACTGTGTTGAAATTGTTTGTTTTCGCTTCATCATACTAATCCAATAGCAATTATTTGACCCAACATTAACTTGTTTATTTTGAAATTTTTAAATAGGGGAGATTGAAATTACTCGCCAAAATTGTAAGCCACAATTCACCCACCGAATTGATTCCAATTCCAACTTTGCCAATCCACCATCTAGCTAACTGTACACACACTTGTCAAAGATTAACGTCAAAGTCACATCTAGTGACGGATCTAGGGTTTAAAAACTAGGTGAGCGGAAAAAAAATCATAGGTAAAATTCTTGATAAGTTAAAACACAATTCTTACATAGTATTCATCAAGAATTTGATCAAAAGAGATATACGAACTGTGAACCTGTCATGTAGCTCCATCAGCTGAACATCTATTATCACATTAAACACATCAAATTGATAGTAATGTTCGGGTATTTGTGGTAATTAAAAACAATGGAATGTCAACTCTCCAAATCAACACAATCAAGTCCATGGATATTTGTACTGAAAAACCGATAAAGGTTGAATCAGAGTTACCCGGTACGGAATACGATACGATACGGGGAACGCTACTTATAGCGATTTGGGTACGATGAGTATAAGTTCATTTTTTTTATTTAATTAAAAAAAATATAATAATGAAATTGAATTGATGAAATAAAAAATGTAGAATATATTTCATAAGCATTAATAAAACTTATTTAGAAAATATATCATTTATTTATAAACGAAATATATGATAAATATGGATGATTTTGGAGAAATGAAAACAATATTATTATATGGATACAAGTATTTTAAACATAGAGGACCAAATTAAACTAACAATTACTATTCATCATCTTCTCTCTCGGCAAAACCCTAAATCTGCGTTTTCGTCTTCTCATCATCTTCTCTATATCCCATCATCTTCAATCTCGGCAAAATAAAAATTGCAGCCGCCTAGACGCTCACCTCTTCGTCCGCACGCCCGCCATGACATATCTGCGTTTTCGTCTTCGATCTGGTCCCGAGCTCCCCGGAATTCTTACCGGGCTGTAGCTGGGCTAGCTACAAGGTAGATCCGCCACTGGTCACATCCATAAAGTTAAACTTTGCCTTGCTGTCAGACCATGGCGAAAGCCGACTCTGCTTTGCTTCTTCTCCTCTGTTGTGTTTCACTTTTTGTTCTTTGATCCTTAAAACTACAACTCGGCCACCGCCTTCATACATCATCACAATTCAGTTATATATAATTTTTAGGGAAAAGTACAAAAAGAGATATCGAACTATCACCAATTTCTTTTTTTTTTATTTGTCCGAATTATGAAATTTTCCAAAAAATGTGTGAACTATGCATAATTTTTCCTCCCAATAAAAAAAATGCATATTTTTTCCAAAATGAGATAAAAACTAACAAAGCTAACGGAATTATGAACACCGTTAAGTTTTTAACTCTGTCATCCGTTACTCTTTATTATATTTTTCAATGAATAAATTATAATTAACTCAAATAATTAAAATTCTCCGACAACAATGTTTATAAAATGAACCAATATAAAAATCGAACCAGCTCATATTATGTTCTCTCCAATCATCTGATTCAGTTTGAATCAAATAGATGTATCCAACAATTCGTAGGTTTCATCTTTACCGCGGCATGTGCAGCCGCTTCCATTGTTGCCGGCACAAAAGTCCAGGTAGGAATCCATGGCTGATGACTTCAGATAATAAACTGATAAATCCCAAAAAAAAAATCGTAAAATCAATTTCCATCAGCTCATTGGCGTCGTCTATTACTGTCGGCTTCAGATCGGCTCGCATACATGGCACAATCGGTTCACATCGTCGTCGGTCGCTGCTTCTCTTGCCAAGCATCATGAGGGGAGGGGCGGACTAAATGAGTACATCAATCCGGACTAAAACAAACATCACGATTCACAACTAGATCGAATCAAAATCGAATCAGACCAGTTCAATTTCAACTGAATTTGTTCTCCAGCCAAACCAAAAAATAGGGTTTCTTCCTTGTTTAGCTACGAACCATGGCAGCCGCCTCTCCAGGAACTATACTGTTTCTCCGAATTTCAAAGTTGAGACAAATCAGATAAACTATAGATGTCTGTCATATTCTTTCCCAGGAGGTTAGTTTTCTTTGAAGCACCAACAAATCCTCCGACATCGGTGTACATGCGTTCACAAAAAAAGGAACGCAATTGGTAAAAAATTCAGTACATTCTTTGTCAAGTTGTGGTCTGATGGATTGGTTCATCAGGGCTAATTTTAATTATTTCAAATAATTATAATTTGTTTATTGAAAATAAATATATAAAGAGTAATGGATGACAGAGTTAAAAAATTAACGGTGTTTATAAATTCCGTTAGCTTTGTTAGTTTTTATCTCATTGTGGAAAAATTATGCATAGTTCGCAACTCTTTTAAAAAATTTCATAGTTCGAACAAGAAATTGGAAATGAGCAGTAGTTCAATACCTCTTTTTGTAATTTTTCCTAATTCTTAACCAAAGATCCTTAATAATTAATCGGACGATCAAACTCAAACTCATTGCATATTGTGATGCCACGCCGCCGCTCACCTCGGTTCTTCTACTGGTGTTTCTTGACTGTCCGAATCTTACCCCATATAAAGACCTATTTGTGCTTAAATTTAAGAATTTGATCGGTTTCTCCCGATCAATTCCAACCGTCTATTTTTTTTGTATTTCTTTCAGTCAGAAGATAAACATAATAATTTAAATTAGGATATAACAGAATATGAAGTGTTGTACTACGAATTTTAAATGTTACTAGTGGCACTAGGTACTTCATTCTTTTGGTCGGTGGAGTTTCCTTTCTAGCCCTTTCTGGATTTTTTTTCTTGGTAAAAGAAGCATACCTTCCAACTGAGATGAGAATAAATCCGACGTATTATAACCAATTATGTACTTTATAATTACATAAACTCACCTAATTGTAACAGAAAAAATGCGCTACATTTAAGTGTTTGTGTGCTTGTTTGATACGAAATCACTTCCAATTTTTTAGAACGAGGCTGTTTCGCTGGTACGTCTTCTTTGGTTGGCTTAACCACACCTGCAGAATTTTTTCTTTTGAGTTCGATAAAGAATAATTCAATTCTTTATTAAACATAAATTCAGTTACACATTATACATGTTAAATGACGAATCTAAACAATTTAGTAGAAATATAGCAAGGACAATACATTCTGTACACGAATGATGCTTATGTAAGTACGAATAATATTCACTTCAAAGTATCACAACCATGGTTTTAGAAATGATAATACACTATTAAGCGTTGCTTTTTTATTACTAATACGAATTCGGACCCAAATAGTCCCTAATGATGTTATCAGAAGCTACTAATTTTGATTCAATATTCTACAAATTTTATGCTTCCAGAAGTGCGAATAATTTACACTTTAAAGTAGCATAACTGCTTTCAAAAAATAATAACACGCTATTATGCGCTCTTTGTCATTAGTCTTACGAATTCTCACCCAATATGTCTTGAATTTTGTTATCAAAAGTTACGTATTTTGATTCAAATACTACGAATATTATTCTTTTGAAAGAACAAACCATACACTCTACAAGGTATCTTAACACTGTTTTTAAAATTCGTATTTATTTCACGATTAAACGCATTGCTTTGTCATGGTTGTTACAAATTTTGACCTAAAATGTCACGGGCTGTGTTAGCATTTGCTACGAATTATTATTAAGGATGCTATGCATTTTACTTTAAGACTCAGATCGGGTTGAGTCCTTTCAAAGTTGTCTACAGGAAGACTTGTCCCTTGCCGCATTGACATGTAGCTCGTATATTTCTGATCAGTGGTCAATTCCCAGCACTCCGTCGAACATCTGGTCTGATCTGCCACTGTGGTGTTTTTGGCATAAAATGTCGTCTTTTATGCGCGTTTCCTCCTAAAGTTTCCGAAACACCTGAAATGCAAAATCATACTAAAAAGTAATTGTTCGCATAGTAAAGTGTCGAAATAAATGGGATTAATTGATTCGACGAGTCATATAAATACGACTCATCACCAGTCGAGTTTGACTGCAAAGCACTGTGGGCTATAGGCAAACTGAACATGGACCCGAAAACAACCGGTGAAAAACGTCTACTTCACCTTAACGAGCTCGACGAGATCAGACTAGACTCCTATGAGAACGCTTGTATGTACAAGGAGAGAAAGAAGAAATGGCGTGACAAGAGAATAGTGCACAATGAATTAAATGAAGGCGAGGGAGTTCTTCCCTACAACTCTCGCCTCATATCACTTCTTGGAAAGCTACAAACGAAATGGAGTGGTCCACGCACAGTATCAAGAGCATATCGTGATGGTCACTTGGAGCTGAGTGTCGAAGGTGGAAAATCTTTAGTAGTCAAGGCACCGCCTTAAACACTATCACGTTCTAAAGCACCTGGCACCGGCTAACGGCATTTGCGATGAAGTACTTCTCGGGATGGGATCTCAGCACGGGCTTCCCAAGAATGCTTCTCAACTTAATTCTCTGGCTAGTTCTTGCCAAGACGTTAAACTAGGCCATTTCGGGGAGTAACCCGCACTTTAAGTATTAGTTAGTTCACATCTGCATTTTGCATTTTGTGTTGTTTTTGTATGAAATCTTCAATGTGGAGTACCATCACGGGAACCCGAGCTAGTGCGAGACGACATTTTGAATAAATAATTTATGTCCATTGTACAGAAAATATGTGACACCCAATTGGTCACGAGTGTCAATGATGTCACAGGAACAAAGAGAGAAACGATGGAATCACAAGGTCCCATGACACCCGTGACATATGGAATGTGATGGCGTCATAGGAGGAGAGCGGAGACATGTCAAAAATCAATTATCTCGTGACACTTTTTTTGGTCCCGTGACACCTTGACTAAAACGGGTGTCACGAGATTGAGCATAAACAAGAAAAACAATTAGGGTTCGCTATTAAGTCCATCTCCACCCCACACCCAGCGCCGCTGCACGCCAGAGATCTAACCCAGCCCCCTGCCACCGTTGATCACCAACAATAGGCATCACATCACTGCCCATCCCGAATCTCTCCCACACACAGATAGATTCCCCTAAAACCCAAAAACCCCCCATTAAAAAAACCCTAGCCTCAAATTCCAGTTTCCTCAAATGGATAGACAACATCCTCGCCGTGCCGCTAGACGCACCGCTCCAACTGATGTACCACCACAACCCGCCGCTCTGGTTGACTTGCTGGCACTCCCAGCACCGGAAGCCCTTGCGATTCGACCGTTTGATTGTCGGAGATATCCTAACTTTCCATACGCGTATACAGTGGACACTTACAAAGAATTGCGCAGGTCTAAGACTGTTAAACCTATGCTTGTTCCGTGTATTAGCATTTTGGATACATTTCGTTTGAAAGAACAAGTTTGTCCTTTCTTTGATGCTCCGGGATTAGGCATTATAGTTTCACAACGAGTGTTCAATTATAGGGTAGCATTATTTTAGTTTGTGGCTTTGTTTAAGCCTTGCAGAGCACCAGACCAGACTACTCACTGGACATTTTAGATGCAAGATACAGAGTATACCATAGATAGAGTTGAGGTGTGTCGCATACTACATTTCCCACTGGAGGCGGACGTGGTTCATTATTCTGAGGATGGCCGTCACCTCTTCTTGAGGTATATTTCTGAGATTGGCTCATACTATTTATTCACCCTGCCTCTTATTAAGTTTCCGAAATGGTAAGTTCTGCACCGTTTAATAGCTATGGCTGTTAAAGTTTGGATGTCGGGTGGCATAGTGATTAATGAGAAGGATTTAGGTATTTCGTTCTTTATGAGCCGTGGTCTCCCTGTGAACTTCTTTAAGATTCTCACGTCACGTTTTAAGGAGAGGGCATATTTCAGTTGTTACAAACCTAATATGGCAAATAGTTGCGGTCTGTACATCACTCTCCTTGCCGAGGCTCTAGAGTTTGACGTCACTGAGTTGTTCAATGCGGATTCTTGGAAGTGGGATGTCTCGAAGCTGCTTCAGTGCCAGATGATTACCAGAGAGCGCAGATGGGTCCACCGAGACACAGTGCCAGAGAGAGGGGTCAAGGGCCGACGTCGTGAGGGGAAGAAGAGGTGCATGGAGCGCGGGCTGGACGGGGCTCTCTCAGCCGAGTAAGATATTAATGCGCCTGAGGCACATGAGCCTCATGTGCCATAACACATCTCGGCTCCACAGCCGCAGCAGAATAGACACCTTCGACTGAGTGTGGAGGAGTGTTTTACACGCATAGAGGCTCAGCAGAGTCGGATTATTGCTACTCAGTCCTAGTTTGCAGCTACCCAGGACCAGATGATTGGAAACTTCTCTGACCGGGACAACCAGGCCAGTCGCACGCAGCAGTGGCACCAGAACTCCTCACTACCTTTTTTCGCAATCATCACTTCGCCTGCTTCGACCCTTCCCCTTTATACCAGTATTCAACCCCAGACCCATTCGAGGCAGCCTTCACAAAGCATGTTCACTTTTCAGAGCCTACAACCCTTAATGACCACGAGGTCGGGTCTTCGCGCGCAGTAGATATCGATGATGCCTAGTCCACCAGCCCCTCCCACATGTCTTTTTGGATATTTTATAGTTGTTGGATGTTTTACTTTTTTTTATCTACTTTGGATAATTACTATTATGTTCACTACTTTTTCCATGACTATATACACAAGTTTTTTTGATTCTTGATGATATGCTGTTATTCTTACTTTCTTGCTCACATCACTTGACTCTCTTATCTCTTGCATATCTTTATACTTTGCTCATTTCTCTATCTCCATTTTCTTACGACTATTGATGCTAATCTATCACTGGTGAAGCCACACATTTATTTTGTATATCCCAGCTCATAGGTGGTGTTGCATTCCTCGGACATCTCTTAATGATCACCATGGATATTAAGCTATTGACACACGAGGGAAGCTCCTTATGTGTTATTCTTATCTCTGATTTCTTCACTTAGGGACTAAGTCATTTTTAAGTGTGGAGTGGGTAACGCTTAATGACACACATCACATGTCACTCATACATTTACGCATATGCTCAATTGTCTAAGTATTGAGATTGAAATCCTCGTTTTCTACTCACCTACTCATTGATTGTCATTCTTTTGGATTCAGAGTCTAACATTTGAAATGGTTCTATTTGTGTGTGTTTTCTCTCGTGTCAGTTATATTGCTAGCTTTTTCCTATCACATGTTCTACGTATTTCTTGAAGTATGTTTTAGACTTGATATTAGTATGCACCGGTACAAATGTTAAAAAATTAAATTGCATCTCTTTTTCAAGGTGACCTTAGTACTAGTGTATGTTTTTGTTACTTGTTTTGAGTTGCAAGCACACGCCTCTATTTATACACTAAGTCAAAATTTAGGTGTGGAGTTAGAAAAAGTCAAAAGAATGTGAAAAATAGGCCCGAAAGATGAACAAAGCTCTGAAAATCAAAAGAGGGTTGAAAATTGACCCAAGCAAAGTTGTTTTTAAAAAAATTCGAAGTTCAGAAGAAAAAAAATAGTACCGCGGGCAACGTGAGAAAATCCACTCCTTGTGTATGCAAATTGAGAAAGACACTAAAATCTATGCCCCCTTTTGCTTGACATAGTGTATGCAAATTGAGAAAGACACAGAAATCTATGCCCCTTGACGCGCGTCGTCTGACGCATCAAACTTAAATTTATATTCTCCTACAAACAACTAGTGTAGCGGTAAGCAAGGTCGAACCCAAGAGAGCTGGTTTGTTGAAGTTGTATTTGTAGACAATTAAAGAAAAGGGGGTTTTTTTTAGCAATGTGAGTACAAAGGGAAAAACACAAAGAAGGTTTTAATCAGAGAAGATATTCAGCTTAGGGTTTCTATTGTGACACGTTTATCATAGACAACTAATGAACAAATTCCAAATTTTTAAGTGTGGTTGTTCCGACAAAGGTAACAACCCTAAGTATCCCCACAAAGGTAACAATCCTACGTATCCCGACAAAGGTGATACACTACAATCTAACCCGGCAAGGTGTTAGACTTCTAGTTCTTTCCTAAACACAATAATCCGACAAATGTATGATTAAGCTTAGGTGTTACGATATACCTTTACGACAAAGTTAATAGTAGATATTAACCGTAAGAATTGGTTGTCAAACTAAGCTTTACGACAAAGTTTCCCCTTAATTTAACAATTCAATTCATGGGATGAAGAACAAGAACTAGTAAAACTTGAAATTGCATTAAGAAAAGAGTCTTAAAACGTAGTCACAATAAACGAAACCCTTTGAAATAAGAAAATTAGCTACTTATAACCATAACAAAAACAAAAATATTCGTGAATGAAAATAGAAAATTCTCTTCTCTCGTCGAAACCTTCGCATTCTCCTCCAGAGCTGTCTTCAAAAGTAGGATTATTTGATGTAGAATGAATTACAAACCTTTCCAAAAACCCTAATTTATAATTTGATTGAGTTTCTAAGTCTGTTTTAGGCCCAGATTTCCAATTTACGGACTTGCTGACGTCGGCCACGGGCTATGTACATATTAGCGGAGCGGACTATAATCATTTTATTGGCGCGGACTGCGCACTTAAAATGCACATGGTCCGATCCTGTCGGAGACAGTTCACCCATTCTGCGCGCCAGTTTCGACTTCGGCTCTCGATTCGACCCTCCAAATGAGTTCAGATGCTCTCGGTGTGAACTAGAGAGTTATAGAGAATTGAGTCAGCTACGCATTGACATGTAGCTCATATTTTTCTGATCATTAGATAATTCTCAGAACTCCGTCGAGCGTCAAATGTCTGATCTGCCGTTGTGGTGATTTGGCACCGAAATGCCGTATTTATTGCACAATTTCTCCTAGAGCTCCCGAAACACCTGAAATGCAAAACCATACTAAAAAGTAAATGTTCACATATAAAAGTGTCGAAATAAATGGGAATAGTTAGTTCGACGAGTCGTATAAATACGACTCGTCACCCCTTTTGCTTGACATATTGTATTCAACCTTTTCAATGCGTGCAGTTATGACTTGCTTTAGAATTCATGTACTAAGAACTAAGGGACAATCCTCGGTTCTTGCACTAAAATTTTGTTGTGGTTTCCGTACTATTTTTCAAAAAATTCTTTAGCCGAGCGCTTCTTCTCTTACCTGTCATTGTCTAGTATTTTGCACTTGAGAATGAGTTTTGCGCCAAAAGCATGGACTATCCCAAAATAACATAGGTGAATAACGAGTATGTTTTGTGTAACTAACTTGTTGTTCTTGATACTTTGCTCTGGAACTATTTAGAACAGGTGATTAAATGTTTCCTAGCCGTGTGTACTGACTGTTCGAGTGCATATCTTGCTTAAACTTTGATTGTCTGACAACTCCGATGAAGATGTTTGATTTGAAGTCGAGGTTACACGATGAATCCGATGTGTCACATGACTTTACTAGGAATTATTGAGATTCATTTCATGCATGCACACTAGTTAGTTGCATAAGGGATTTAGGAGTAGTCCCTTTTCGGAAAAACTTCACGAGACTATACTCGTCCATTAGGGTAGCCTAGGGGTTCAAAGGCTTGATGCATATGTTAAATGCAATTGTGACCTCTACGACAGTGAGTTAGGAACTGCATGTTAGTTTAGTTAGATTTTATCACTTAAAATTTGAGTGGGTAGTTATTCTATGTTTATTTACTTGAGCTTCATAATCGAACAAATCCTAAATGTGGAGTGTTTTGATCGGTTGAATTCTTGACTAATTATTCTCACCAGTCGATGACGGATTGTTTGATTATCCCAGCATTTTAGTGTTATTTGACAATTTTCCCTAGCATTTCAGGTTGAATAACTCATGGGCTCAATCTAAGCTCGGATAAGCTAAAAGATGAAGAAATATGCCAAAAGTAGTCGTTTTTGGTCCAGATCCCATGACACCACATGCCTATCACGGGTGCACGGGACATTAGCAAACATGCATCAAATTAACCAAGTCATGTGACAGCCCGTGACACTCCCAACTATCACGGGTGTCACGAGACTTTCAAAAATCTTGTTCTTAATTAGGCAATCTGAGCTTGATCAAATTAGAATTTGAAGAGATTTGAGAGAGTTTTCAAACCTAGCTTGGAGAGGAATATAAAGAGGAACATCGCAATATGAAATAATTTATATTTTTAATTGTTTTTAAAGTTTTTATTTTTTCTAATATTTTAAAGCTTTTTTAGATTTTTTTATTCAGATTTATAAAAGAAGTAACGGCGTTAATAATGGAGTTTTAACACCGTTAGTAGGGTTCCCCTCTTTTGGAAAATTATCGTAGTTCCTGCCTCTTTTTGGAAAATTTTATAGTTCGCTTCGCTCAACATGTATGAATCTGATGATTAGTTCAGGTACTCAGATTATACTTTTCCCTAAAAGTTATTACTATTGTATATTTGATTGTCTAAGTAAATGGTTTATGCATTTCAAAACGAATATGTGCCTTGGTACTTCTTGCCCATAGTGCATCAACGTGTTCCTTAATACCACGTCACCTTCTATGCGAGAAAGCGATCTTACATTTATTCATTCAAATATAGAGGAATTACGAGAACAAAGCAGGCCAAATGTTTCCACTGAAACATTTTGTGATTTTGATTGTGAAAGGAAAAAAAACCAAGCCACGGATGTTATAGGTGCAGACGTTTCCCTTATTCAGTTTCCCTAACGTGTCTTTTGAATGTTTTAGCCTACAAGGATTAAAAAAGGCTCAAACACGAAATCAGGAAAAATTTAGACCAAGATTGATCAAAGTGGACCTAAGTCGCCACTTGGCAGGAATGTGAAACGAATAGTCTAGCAGCTCGTTCCAAGAACAACTCGAAATCGATGATCCAGTTCAAGTAAAAGAGGAACTCGGAGGAGCGGAACAACACCTTGGGGGAGTGGAGTGTTGCAGCAACGGTACAACACCTTGGGGGAGTGGAGTGTTGCAGCAACGGTAGTATCAACAACTTTTAAGGTTCGGGTCATTTAAGCTGATCGTGACATGATATGATTAATATCCATTTACAGAACGCATCGTTGATGTTTACCATTTGTGTAGACCTTTTAATTCCCTGATGCAATACATGTTGGAACACATTACGCTCAACTCATAGTTGTTAGAAAAGTAAAACCTACTCCTAGCTTCGTCCATATTATTCCGTGACTCCACTTTTGCTTGCTTTACACTGTCTAGTCAAAAAAATCCAACCAACGGAAAGTGCGGTTAGAATAGATTAGTAAAACTAATACTATCTTAGTGTTGTATGTTAGTAGCTCCTTAGACGATTCTATACTTATCATATATATACAGAGAAGTGCTCAAATGAGACCTGCTCTTTTTTTCGAGACCTTGAGATCTCAATCTTCACCTTCCAAAATGCATCATCAAGTCATTGTGTTGGTAATATGTTTCCCATGTGCATTTTCCAAGATGCATTTAATGCAAAGTCAAAGCCGCCAATATACATATATATATAGCGGAGCGTTCGGTTGAGAACCCCTAAAAATTTGAGAACCTGAGAACTCAAATCTCACCATTGGATCAAGTTGCATCTTCGAATATGGAGGTGACACATGTCCCACTAACTTTTTTCCTTCATTATGCACTTTCAGGTTTCGGGAAGTGCACTTAGGCAAACACGAAAATGCATAACGAAGGTTCTCGAAAAAAGAGGGGTTCTCATTTGAGCGCTCCCCTATATATATAGGGGACCGCTCGGTTGAGAACCCCTAAAAATTTGAAAACCTGAGACTCCAAATCTCACCATTGGATCAAGTTGCATCTTTGAATATAGAGGTGACACATGTCCCACTAATTTTTTCCTTCATTATGCACTTTCGACCATTGTTTTTTCCTAGATGCATTTTCAGGTTTCGGAAAGTGCACTTAGGCAAAAATGAAAATGCATAACAAAGGTTCTCAAAGTTCTCGAAAAAAGAGGGGTTCTCATTTGAGCGCTCCTCTATATATATATTCTTATGAGTACCTTACAAAAAATCGTCGCAAGCGAATAAATTTTACACTAGATTAGCTTTTGAATGAAAAAGAAATCATCATTACATATGAATAAACTAAAGTTGAAATTTTGTATTGATTGTTACTTAATATTGAGCTCCTCTTCTCTTATGGGCATAGGCTGAAACCTTTGCACTTAAGAATGAACTTTGAGCTAACATGCCAATGTACTATCCTTCTTGGTAGCACAAGTAAGAAGCAGAATAGTTGTGAATTGTGTGAAGTGAAAACATATTTTGATAGTTAAAAATTGCATGGTATAAAAATGATGTCAAAAGTTTGAAAGGCTGTTGACATGCTACCTTTTGCTTGCATTTAATAATTTGCACTTTCTGTTGGTAGCGAGACTTGCATATTCTTTTTGCTTTCTTTGGAAAAAACTGAAATGTTTTCATTCTTATATTTGTTAAGCATTGCATAACATGCATCATATAGCTTAGTTGCATTCTCATATTTATGGGTTTCAATTTCCGAAAAATCCTCAGAAGACAACACTCTTCAACATGGGCATCCTAGTGGTTTAATGACTTGATGCATATGCTAAATGCATACACGAATCATGCGACTGTGAGTTAATATTCCTGATTTTAGTAATTTGAATATTTAGGAAATTGCATAAGTCACCTCTACATATTTTTATTGATTTCGGGATGTTTTTTTGTGGCATATGTTTCTCTAAGGCGTCTTGTAAGTGTTTCACCTCACAAGAATCAAAAGAGTGTAAAAAACAAAAACATACCAAGATTGGCCAAACTGGATCAAAGGAGCTAGAGGAAGCACGTTCTGGAAAGGATTTGAAACGAATGGTCAAGCAGATCAAGAGACAAGGAGGCACTGCCTCAGGGAGGCGCCGCCTTTGATGAATTTCGTGACTATAAAAAGAGGCTCATGGCTACTACCCAAAATAACTCGAAAATTGGACGATCTAGTTGAGGAGTCGTATTTATACGACTCGTCGAACTAGCTAATCACATTTATTTCGATACTTTTATATGCGAACATTTACTTTTTAGTATGGTTTTGTATTTCAGGTGTTTCGGAAGCTCTAGGAGGAAACGCGCATAAAAGACAACATTTCTTGCCAAAAACACCACAGTTGCAAATCAGACCTTTGGAGGTTCGACGGAATGCTGGGAATTAACGAGTAATCAGAAAAATATGAGCTATATGTTGATGCCTAGCTGACTCAATTATCTACAGTTCTCTAGTTCACTTTGAGAGTAGCTGAGGTCATTTGGATGCTCAAATCAGGAGTCAAAGTCGAAACTGACGCGCAGAAACGGGAGACCAAAACAGTGAAGGTCGCGCCCAAAGAAGACATTGGCGCATTGCTAATGTCAATGCAGGGGGCGACGATAACGTCAATGCTAGGCACGACGGATGACGTCAGTGATGGGTATTGATGACGTCAGTAGGTCCGAGATTTGGCAATTATAGCCCAAAAACTTATAAATTAAGGGTTTGGAGAAGGGTTTCAAACATTCTACATTCAACTCTACTTTTGAAGACATCTTTGGAGAAGAACGCGAAGCTTTTGACGAAGAGAAGAATTTTCTTTTACCATCATTCCAAAAATATTTGTGTTTTTGTTATGGATATGAGCAGCTAAATTCTTATTTTAGTTTAGGGTTTTATTGTGACTACGTTTTGAGACTCTTTTCTTAATGCAATTTCATGTTTTACTAGTTCTTTTTCTTCATCACATGAATTGAATTGTTAGGTTAAGTGGAAACTTTGCCGTAAGCTTAATTTGACAACAAATTCTTATCGTTAATATATTCTGGAAACTTTTTCGTAAAGTTAGATCGTAACACCTAGGTTTAATATTACATTTGTCGGAATATTGTGCTTAGCAGAACTAGAAGTTCAATACCTTTGCCGGGATACTTTAGGTTATTACCTTTGCCGTAATAACCACGCTTAGAAACTTGGAATTTGATCATTAGCTGTTTATGATAAACGTGTCACAATATAAATCCTAAGCTGAATATTCTCTCTAATTGAAAACCATTCTCTTGTGTCTTTTCGCTTGTTCACTCACAAAACCCTCTTTTTTAATTGTTTATAGTTACAGCTTCAACAAACCAGCTCTCTAGGGTTCGACTCTGCTTACCGCTTGCTAGTAGTTGCAGGAAAATAATAAATATTAAATTTGACACGTATGATGACGTGCGTCAAATTTTAGCGCCGTTACTAGGGAGCTGCGCTTCGGCGAAGTTGTTTCTTTTCGTTATTTATTTTTGTTTTTATTTTTAGTTTTTTATGTGCTTTGCTACTTTCCTTCACAATATCTCGTGCATGTAGTGAGATCGGTAACAACAACAATGAGATCGCCCCAATTGTTTGTAACGAGAATGTGCATGTTTATTTTAATGAGCCAGAAAGAGAGCTACATGCTCAAAACTGGGCGAATAATGCTGCCACAACCGCTACCACCACAGTCAATGCAGGCACAACAGAATCAGAGGGCACCTGTTACACAGACAGCCACCTCAACCGCTACCACCACAGTCACAAATTAACATGGAGCCGGAAGAGGAGGACGAATATTATTAATATCCTACAATGAAGGAGTTGTCTGCCCCTAATTTTATTAATCAACCTGCAAGAAATCGAGATCAAGACTGCGTTAGTGCACTATCTGCCGAAGTTTTCATGGCATCTGCTAGACTCTCCGACCCTATGAAGTCACAGTGGAGAATTTCAAACTCAAAGATTTCCATTTTTCTTTAACTGATATGGCTAGATCTTGGTGTCTAACTCTCCCTTTAGGTAGCATCAGAACTTGGGACCAGATGCAGAAAACGTTTCTTGCTAAGTACTACCCAGCAGCTAAGGCCGGACAGGTTCGTAAAAAGCTACAAAATATCAGGCAAGGACCTAATTAGTCGATGTATGATATCTGGAAAAGTTTAATGCTTTGGAGCAGAGCTACTGCAACCTAGGAGTACCTGAGAAGCTGGTTATCGAGTATTTGCTAGATGGTTAGAGACCACTTGATAGTATGCTGCTTGATGCATCATTTGGAGGGTCTCCCCTGAATTTATCTCCAGTTGGGGTACGGAATTTGTCACTGAGGTGGTCGAGAATGCTAGGTTCAGGGAAGAAGCCAGCCGGCAAGAGGAATTCAGCAGGACTAGAAACGTCGCAAAGGCTAAAGCCCCAGCAAACTAGATGACTGAGGAGCTGAAACAGATGAAAGAGACGATGCAGAATATTATGATGAATCAGGTAGCACGGGCAGCTAACCATAAGACGGATGGTTGCCCTACTTTGCAGGAGGAAACACATGCCGATGTCAATGCAGTGGGGGATTCCAACATTATAATAATAATGCACCCCAACAACCTCAGTAGCAGCAGTACTACCGTCCGCCATACCGTCAACGGCAAGGTAGCTACAATAATCAGGGTCAGTATCAGCAGCGAGGGCAGACTACAATGCAGCAGGCCCAAGTAATCATAATGTGCAGCAAAATCAGGCAAGGACCGATGGAGCCATTGTAGAGCTATCTAAACAGATGTCCCAGATAGCCCGCATCATTTTTGAGCAGAGGAATGATCCAGGGAAGCTACAGTCACAGATAGTACCTAACCTGAGAGGAAACATCAGTACATTGGCAGTGATACATTACTACAAACAGGACATTATGCAACGGTTCCTCATCCGTTGCATAATGCACCGTTGCATAATGTCATGCTATTATGAAACGGGTTTCCTTGAGCCGTTGCATAAAATACGGAAAAAATCTGGCGAATTTTGGCAATTTTATAGCTCAAATCCACTTGAAAAATTAAACACAAATTGCAAACAAATGTAATTCCCTGTTACTCATTTTCCAAACATCAAAATACTTTCATTTCACTCAAAATATAACCATTCATACAACTTCACATAACAATCAAATGTAAATACTACAATAATTTATCTTGCAAAAAGATAAGTTCAAACAAGTAGTCGTGCAAGTAGTCGGCGATGTCATCTCGCAACTGGTGGGAGTAGATAGTGATGTGCTTCGTAGTCCTCGAAGAAGGCACCTTCTTCAGCAGCATACTTCTCAACCAAAGGGCAGAAGACTGGTTCATTGAGCCTTGTCAGTAGGCAGCTGAAAGAGACCAAATTTAAGAAATCAGTATCATACGGTAAGGACGAAAATGCACAAGTGTGCAATTTAAGAAGCCATTTTTATAATAGCAGCATTAGAAACAAATTAAATGAAGGATAGCTGTTGCAAAGGAACGTGTCACTTACATCCATTGATCCAATGCGCAATATACTGAAACCGGGGTAGTAACATGGTGCTTGGTCAGACAGGAAGAGTGCTGAGGAGTACAATAGAGCATCAAGCAGTTAGGTTACTTAAATTTTTGAAGAAGCTGGCTTTTTTTTTTTGCTCATGGAGTTACCTGTTAGAGGACTAAAGACCAACGGAGCAACAATTCCCGTCAAGGCGCTAATGCCTGAAATACAACCTTGGACCTTGCCCTGCCAAAATGTTGCATAAACGGAGAATCAGCACAAGGGTGGGAAGGATAAGCTGATGATTAATTGTTGTGATTTGCAATTCACATGTTCATGTGGTCCAACTTGTTTTGAAACAATGCTACATGCCTGCACAGATACAACAGCTACTGTGAGTTATCCGTGTGAAACCTCCAGCAGAATTACCAAAGGTAACATTTCAAGAACCGACCAAACTGTGAATCAGGAACTCACACAGGTCCAGGGAGGTAAATAAAAAAGAAATTCTTAAAAACTTCTTAAATGGAGAATTATAACTGAATCATCTATAACTTCTTTCAACATAACCGCATTAGAAACTACCTTTTGTTTCAAAAAGCTACATATCATACCATCTCCAATAAAGGACACCAGAGTCTGTGCTAATTCCAGCTCCTGTCAGCACAACATGCCTATTACTACACCATAAGTAACTGCAGTTGTTAAAACACAGCTTAGTATCAACTGCAGTTGTTAAAACACAGCTTAGTATCAACTGTTGTTGTTAAAACACAGCTTAGTATCAACTTTGTACCTCGGTTGGGAGGAGACTCTTGGTTTTAAATGCCATTTCATAGAACTATAGACTATGCAAGCACTGATAATTTTGCAGGGAGGCTCATTAGGCAATACATGAACATTTCGTAATACTTATCATCGAGCATAAGAACAGATAAGCGGCGAACAAAATACAAAAAACAAATGAACAAGACTATTTGATGGGACATAGAGTGGATTGCTTTAGAAAATGAGCATTGATGAAGTATTTACCAGTGACCAAAAGCAATCCAGAAGTGAGTTGCTTCAAAAAGACAACCCTCTTTCCCTTGAACCTCCCAACCAAAATAATGAGCACGGTTTCAGGAGTGATGCCGGCTCTGCAAAACAAAAAGAATCGTCCAAACATATCAAACAATACACTAGCTGCAGATCTAGACTGCTTCAGAAGCCCACGCAACTTAAAATCAATTTACTCAATCTACATCGGCATCTCAAAAAATGAGAATAGTCGGAATCGAAGAAACACAAGCTCGACGAAAATTTGAAGAAGGCGTCGAATCTAATTACCTTGACAGTGAGATCAGGTGGCAGCGGCTAGATGAGCGAATTGAAGACCGAAGCGCACTTCCTAGCAGATCGGTTCCCAGTCTCCAAAAGCTCAGCGCGGAGCCTCTTAGTGCGATCGATCAATGCCTCGCGATTAGCATCAAACTCAGATTCGATAAGGCGGTCGAAGGCCAGGTCGAAGGAGAGTCGCGGCGTTGATGGAGAGTCGATTGCGTAGAGAAATGCACCGAGTAGCGAGTCCAAGGCGGTGCCAACCATCGCCAAATGCTCTCTCAAAGAAGACGATATGTGTTTTAATTTTAGGGTCTAGTAAAGGCTTCTGGTTTAAACACAACCGTTGCTTAATCTTAACCCATAGGCATCGGTTCAGTTTAAACCGTTACATAAGATACACATTATGCAACGGTTAAGTTGAACAGTTGCATAAGGTCACTATATGCAACGGTTCCTTTACAAACCGTTACATAAAGTGGAACCGATGCCTAATGTAATTTTTGAACCGTTGCATAATGTCCTGTCTGTAATAGTGGTAGAAGAACCAGAGGCAAACAACATTGAAACGAGTCCGAGTCCGTGAGTATCGCTCCAAAAGACCACATCAACTTTGGGTGCGTCGAGAATATCTACAGTGGACGCGACGTTAAAGATGTCTGCGGACGCGATCAACTCATTGACCGTGCTCAATGAGCAGATTGCAGCCGCGGCCAATAAACACATTAAGGCGAACAACATCGAAAAGGAGCCTGAGTCAGTGCGTATCGCGCCCAAGGAAGACATTAGCTCTTCGCTAATGTCTGAAGCAGACGCGGTAATAAAGTCAACACCGGGCGCGGCCGTAACGCCTAAACCGGACTCGACCCGCACTTATGCACATTCTAAAATTAACCCGCTACTTCTGTTTCCTATGCAGGTAAGAGCTCATATAGAGCATATGTTCGACAAGGATGAACTAAGAGACAGGTTGGAAGCAAGGCATGAGCTAAAAGAGCCAACGATGGAACACACACTTGTTAAGAGTCACGAGGAACCACCGGGAAAGTGTAAGGACCCAGGTGCCTTCACAGTCACATGCGGTGTTGGTGATACACTCATTAATCATTGTTTAATTGACTTGGGTGTTGCTATTAATGTCATGCCATATTCTTTGTACTGTTCTTTGAAACTTGGTCCATTGAAACCTCCTAAGCTTATGGTAGAGTTGGGGGATATATCATGTGTTCGCCCAATTGGTTTGCTTGAGAATCTAACCCTCCATGTAGGAGATCTTGTTGTTCCTGTCGACTTTTATGTTTTGCAGATGGGAGATTATAGAAACGACGATCCTCCAACACTCATCGTGGGACGTCCGTTCCTCTTTGCCACTAAGACCAAGATTGACATGGAAACAAGCTTATTGTCACTTGCGTTTCCTAGCAGGACGTCAAATTTTAATATTTATGAGGATGCTGACCACCCGAACACAAAGAAGCCAGTGGACATCGTCAACACATCATACCTTGGTGCTCTACTTCCTAACCCACCAGATGACGCCAGTCATGCAGCAAAAGAAGTGGTTGTGAGCATAGTGTCCTCGCAAACTCGGGAGGATGTGAAGGCTAACCTACCCGATCGATGGAGAAAATACACGAGAGCACCGTACTATGAAGGCTATGAGGAGATTGAAGGAGGTGCTGAGGAGAAGTGTGACCTCACACGTCCATGGGATCCCAACCTGTCATCCCTAATGAGGTACCGTCGAGCCAACGACGTAAAACAAAGGCGCTCGCAGGGAGGCATCCCGGTAATTTTTTATTTTCCTTCTTTTTGTGTATTTTATGTCTGTTTGATTCTTGTTCAGTCTGTGTTGTCTAATCGAGTCTATCTTGACTTAGTTTTTGTGGGAAAGAGACATTTTTATTCAAAAACTAGGTCTACTCCAGTGCGGATCGCGCCCAGCCTCGACGTTAGGATTGCGCCCTGCCATAACATTACTGTCGCGCTCCATAAGGACATTAAGGAGTTGACCGCGCCCCTAATGTCTACACTAGGTGCGGTTGACCGTTGACCGTCGTTGACTGACTCGTTTGACCAGAATCTTAACAATCATGCAACGAGACGAGGGGAGTGCCTGTTCACTTTAATCTCTATTTCCCCTATACATGTGTGTCTTGCATTGTCTGTGTCTTTGAACTAAAGTCTTGCCGTGAAGATACGGCTTGGTTCAAAAGTGTGGGGTGGGAGAGTCGGTCAGTCTGTTGTGTAAGCATGTTTACTTTTTTCTTGCATCTGCACCGTGTCTGCACGTTTCTTTTACTAAAAAATGAATGAAAAGTATGAAATTTCTCTCTATTCCTTGAATATGAAGGTGAAATAGATGATGCTGACTACATGTATTTTTCTTGTGAAAACTGATTTATGCGATTACATGTGAATTTAATCCTTTACGTGTCTTTTGAGTTGAAATAAACAGGGATGTGGAGTTGATAGAAATGTCCTAAAGAGACTTGACGAGCATTCAAAAGACCGGATCCCTGACTATATGGTTGTATTGATTTAGTGGAGGCTAGCACTTTGAGTTTTATTGTTCAGAGTTAGCTCCGTCGTTGCTGCGTTTATGTAAGTAGGCGGGACGGGAAAACAGACCATCCTATCTCTAGTCCGAAGTAACCGAGAAAAGGTGAGTGACCCTCATCTCGAGTCGCGTCAAAAAGGGAGAGGGTGAGAAAGAGAGGGGAGGTATTTCTGTATGCTTGCGAGCGATGATTGTACCTCCTTCAAAAGAAAAAGAAGAAAAAAGACAAGCAGTTCACAATCAAGGAGCAAAGCTCAATAAAAAAATCACCCAAGTTGTGAAGTTTTACACGAATAAAAAGTGGTGAAGCACCTCAGTCATACACTAGAGCCAAAGGCCGAAGAAAGTTCACTACATCAAAAGCTGTCCAATAAAAGAATAAAGAAAAGCTCAAAATCTGAAAGCTCAAATGAATCACGTGCCAGAAAAAGCAATGAGGTATAACCATATAGCTATAATTTTGGACAGCGAATGCAGATCATGGGTCTAAAGAGGGCTATCTCCCATTCATCCGAAGTAATTTGAATTTCAGCTCAGAGGTAACGTGTATCAAGTTAATTCTATGTTAAGCATGATGATGTGAGTAACGATTGTGTTATGCATAGAAAAGCTGAATTTAGACTAGCATCTCGTATTCATGTAGCATTTATCCAGGACGTCGTGGAAATTGTGGTGTTATATTTGTTTTCCTTCTATGACTTGTTCTTCTTCGGGACGAACAAGTTTAAGTGTGGGGTAGTTTGAGGAGTCGTATTTATACGGCTTGTCGAACTAACTAATCTCATTTATTTCGACACTTTTATATGCGAACATTTACTTTTTAGTATGGTTTTACATTTCAGGTGTTTAGGAAGCTCTAGGAAGAAACGCGCATAAAAGACAGCATTTCTTGCCAAAAAAACCACAGTTGCAATTGAGACCTTTGGAGGTTGGATGGAGTACTAGGAATTGACGAGTGATCAGAAAAATATGAGCTACATGTTGGTGCGTAGCTGACTCGATTGTCTACAGCTATCTAGATCACACTGAGAGCAGCCGAGGTCATTTGGATGATCAAATCAAGAGTCAAAGTTGGAACTGACGCGCAAAAGGGGGAGACCGAAACAGTGAAGGTCGCGCCCAAAGAAGACATTAGCGCATTGCTAATGTCAACGCTGGGCACGGCGAATGACATCAGCGATGGGCATTGTTGACGTCAGCAGGTCCAGGATTCGGCAATTTGGGCCCAAAAACAGATTTAGAAAACCCTAAAACTTATAAATTAAGGGCTTGGAGAAGGGTTTCAAACATTATACATTCAACTCTACTTTTGAAGATGGTTATGGAGGAGAACGCAAAGCTTTCAACGAAGAGAAGAATTTTCTTTTATCTTCATTCCAAAAATATTTGTATTTTTTATGGATATGAGCAGCTAAATTCTTATTTCAGTTTAGGGTTTCGTTTATTGTGACTACGTTTTGAGACTATTTTCTTAATGCAATTTCATGTTTTACTTGTTCTTATTCTTCATCACATGAACTGAATTGTTAGCTTAAGTAGAAACTTTACAGTAAAGCTTAATTTGACAACCAATTATTATCGTTAATAGCTACTGTAATCTTTGTCGTAATATTGTGCTTAGGAGAACTAAAAGGCTAATACCTTTGCCAGATTAGATTGTGGTGTGTCACCTTTGCCGGAATAATCACGCTTAGAAACTTGAAATTTGATCATTAGCTGTCTATGATAAACGTGTCACAATGGAAACCCTAAGCTGAATATTCTCTTTGATTGAAAACCCTTCTCTTGTGTCTTTTCTCTTGTTTATTCACTCACAACAATTACTCACAAAACCCCCTTTTTTAATTGTTTACATTTACAGCTTCAACAAACCAGCCATCTAGGGTTCGACCCTGCTTACCGCTTGCTAGTAGTTGCAGTTAAATAATAAATATTAAATTTGACAAGTCAGACGACGCGCGTCACTAATTCCAGTAAAAAAACTAAGCATTTCGAAGAACATAAGAGCCCCCTAGGAGGATGGCACGTTGCAGTAACGACGTGTCAACAATTGCCTTTTTTTTTAAGGTTGAGTCGTTTAAGCTGATAGTGACAACATATGACTAGTACCCAACTGCAGTACGCGCCGTTGTTGTTTACCACTTGAATGAATCTTTCAATTCCCTGACTTGCGCAGTACATGTTGGAACGTGGTCCGCTCGGTTCATAGTTGTTATACTAGTACAAACTACTCCTAGATCCGTGCATATTCTTCTGACTTTTGCTTTCTTTAACAATGTTCAATCGAAAAACCCAAACAAACCAAAAGTGCGATTAGAAAATATTATTAGAAGCTAATAATATAGTGTTGCATGCTAATAGCTCATTAGACGACTCTAGACTTACCTATGATGTTATAAATTATTTTTGATCGAGTAAAATATAACAAATTCTTCACAAGCACGTGAGCAGCGAGGCGTGACAAAATGCATAACCGCTACTTATGTAGTTTCTTGAAGTGACTCGAATGAATGAAGGTGTAGCAATTAACAATCAACAAGCATTACATTTTCTTACATTCAACCATATTTAAAGTGTTTAATGAACCTCGTTTAATTTTAAGCTACAATTTTCTAATAATTGTCATTTATCTGCCAACCATTTCAGGAAGTTTGAAGTTACTTTAAGACACGTTGCAACAAACCAAGAAACGGAAACCGATCTCTTTAGAAAATCGCTCCTACATGGCCTTTCTAGCTCTTTATTAGGCAGCCTCATTAATATGGAAATAAGAGCGGTCTCTTTAGAAAATCAAAGAAAATGATCTTCGCAAAACCGATCTCAATACAACTTGTGAAAGTTCCTACTGAGCTGTTAATGTTAGGAAGTTAAGCGGTGTCGTTGTGTTTATGAATAAATAGTTAATGTACTGGTAGACTATGTAACAGGGAAATGTAAACCGAGAAACTGTAACCGCAAATTCAAAAACTAAGAAAAAAGAAACCGCAAAATTAAATATATAAATAAATATAATTTTTTGATTTTTTTAAAAATAATCACATTTTAGTATAAAATAATTCAATTTATCATTTAAATTCATTTTTTTCCAATATAAAAAGAAAAATTAGGTTTCCAGAGGTTTCTTACCGTGTCATAGAAGTTTCCGATTCGTTGACCGTTTCAGAAACCTCAAGAAACGGTCAACTGAGGTTTCTGAAACGAAAACCTCTTGGCATTTGAAGTTTCCGTTGCAATTCTTGTTTTTACTTGTATATTCCAGTCAAGCAAACTGCATGAATAGTAATGGAAGTTCCAAATGCATTCTAGTAGGGGTCGGCAATGGGCACCCTTACCCTAACGGGCAGGGTAAGACCATTTTTCATTGACCCTATGAATAGTACAGGGCAGGATAAGGGCAAGGTAGAGCAATTTTTCTAAGCCCGTAGGATACCCATGGGCAGGGTAATATTAGGGTAGGGTCGGGTAGGCTAGGATAGGGTCAAATAAGGCAAATTTAAGTATATTTTGAAGAAAAAAAATTCATAATATGAATGAAAATAGTAGGATAAGACAGGGTATGATAGTGTAGGAGGGCAGGGTATGTTGTTAGGGTAGAAGGGTAGGGTCTATTTTTTTTATGACCCTTACCCTGCCTTAGGGTAGAAGGGCAGGGTACGTTAGGGTAAAAGGATAGAGCAGGGCAGGGTACGGGTCGGGCAGGGTAAGGGTAGCCCTAAGGGCATTTTGACCTTAGGGTCAAATGCCTACCCCTACATTCTAGCGCAGACGCTTCTCTATCTCCGATTTTCGTCTTGTAGCGATTCTGATGAGCATAAAAATAATCAATTTCCTCGTGATTATTGTGGTTTTCAGAGGTCATAGTTCGCACAAGCGATGCGAATTCATCAGTTATGAATTTCTGGTGTTGTGGATGATCCTTTCACAATTTATAACAATGAGTTTACTGTAATTCGTTGGTTAGTGAATATTGATTGGTACAAAGAATTGTTTCATGGAGGAAACCAATGAAAATAGGCCGATCAACTAGGTTAAAATTAGGTTTTGTCTATGGGTAATATCCGAGGCCTGAGGAGCCTGCTATGGTTGCGCGATGTAATGATGTTATCATGTCCTGGATCCGTAGTTCTGTATCTAAGGAAGTTGCAGGATAGATTTTACGCTCTAAGGATCACTACACCATTTTGACATATATGCAACATCCGAAAATGTGTCGCTTTAACTCACACTACGTTGCAATGGTCACGCGCAACTGTTGCATTAGGCCACGTTGCATATGCCTTGTTGCAAAAACAATTTTCAACGAACAAAAAAGTTAGTGTTGCGTAAGAAAGTACTAATGCAAAACGCAATGTGCAACACAAAGTCTTGTTGCATTAGTATCAATCTTAAGCAACGCATTTTAAAGTTTCGTTGCAATTTTTTTTTGCAACAAGGCATATGCAACTCGGGCTAATGCAACTAGCATTGAGTTGCGCAATGCAAATGCAACAACCTTCGTATGCAACACATTTTCAAAAGACCAAATATTATTAAAACATATGCACCAGAAACATATATGTGCAACAAGATCGTTGCTTGTAAAACAAAACTGTCTATTGTAGCATCCAAAAGACTCATTTTCATTCATAATCTAACCAAAAGTTCATACACGTTCAATATTTATATACGACTAAAATGATTAACTCGACACGTTCGTCTTAACGTCAGCAGAAAAGGTTTCTCAATGCATTGGTGTACTTAGGGAGGGCATCTTGGTACCGTTTCTTGAACCTCAGCCAAGCCTCTGCATGATGCTCAATGCATTCATTCAAAACCTACACCAATGAAAACCCAAAGTTACAAATTGTAATATGTTCAAAACTATTGGATTTTCATGTCTTAACCTTCTTCTTTGGAGCCTTAGCCTACAGCAAAATTGAGATTTTTAAAGAAAATTAAAAAAATACTACACTGGAAAAGTTAGTCATTGTCCAGTTATAGCCCAAAGTTACTCAGATTAAAAAAAATATGCCAGTAATTCACCTTGCGTGATACACTAGCTCTCTCCTTAGTGGATGCGGCTGATCAGCCAGAAGATGATGTCATGTAATGCATCTTGCTTGAGATAAACTGACTTCACCGCAGTATGCAAGTTCTATAGGAGAAAAACTGCAGTTGAGTTACTTGGTTGAAGCTCTGCGATAGCTAATCATGCTTTGCCATGAGATTAGAGTGTGCCTTTTGTTCACTTGCCCGGGTAAGCGCTTCATTTGTCGACTCTGTGTTACGGGAATGGATGGTCTAGATTGAGACGCGTTGATGGAATTGCTTGTTCAAGTGCAGGTTGGATGAGCTGGTGAACTTTAGTGCAGCTGAAGCGTGCCCATTTGAAATCACTGGGAGAACTTCCTCTTTGTCGTTTGGAGAGTGATCAGTCAATATTTTGACTAGTTATTTGCTCCATACGATGAAGGATAACACTTGTTCTCTCGGCAAATTGTCATCATTTGACCCTTTTCTCCTAGTGTTTCAGGTCAATCGACGCGATGAGCACTTTGGATTCCATCTGAAGCAAATAACCGCAAATAAGCGGAAAAGCACACAAAGGATAGCCAGCCGACCAGCTGGCGAAATGGTCCGAAAACCAGCCGACCGGTTGGAGCCAAAGCAGTAGAAAACGCTCACCCGAGCAGAAGAAGGCTCGCCCGAGCCTGCACAAGACCCGTTGAACCTGCTAGATTCTGCTCGACCGAGCTCCCTATAGCTCGCCCGAGGTCCGAGGCCATGATCGAGTTGACTTAAGGAAACCAAGCCCGAGCTTAGCGAGGCTCGACCGAGCCTTGATTCCTCCATAGCACACTGCCGCATTTTGCTCGCCCGAGCTAGGAGAGGCTCGCCCGTTGCGCAACCTTGTGAAGGTCAGCCAGCCGACCAGCTGGATTTCTTCCTTTAAAAGTAGAATTTTTAGTTATTTCCAAAAAATCGTTTTTGGGCTTTTTTTTGCCCTTTTTCGGAAATAAAGAGAGGGCGATTGTGACCTGGGCAGGTGCGCGACATTGATGAGAGTTTTAGACCCAAGAGAAGAGAAAACCAAACTTGGAGAAGAAGACAAAGACGAACATCGTGAGAGATTGAGGATTTAACGAGCTACATCGTCTACACGATTTCCTCGTCCTTAATTTCTGTCTCGACACTATTTTTGGTTAACTTACCCTGAATAGTGAGTAGTCTTCTTTATTCTGGATCATATGGATCCCGTGCCATGTACCCACCTCTTCGTGTGATCAATTGAACGTTTTTCATTAATGCAATTCGGATATTCAATTTCATTGTGCTTAATTTTATCGTTCTTGCAAGTTTTACATTGAATGGGATGTTTGCATGCTAGAACTATTTAGGTTAATTACCAAAAGATGAATGACTCCTACGTATTTACCAGATCATATGAAATTGATATTAGGTCATGATAGCTACAATGGTAGTACATGAATTAATAGGAAAGTTGACTTTTGTCTTAAAAATCCTAAGCTTAACTAATCAAAATCGTTGATAATCCGTGGATGTGCGGCGTTCAACGATTGAGATTAATCTAGAAAATGATTTGTGGATGGGCGGTTGGTCTAGTGTTATTTTGGTTTATTTCCATATTCGATAGCATGATGAATTTACGTGATATTGATGCATGATTTGTGGGTTGGCACGAGTGAAGTTTGATCCTTGGATTCTGTTTGATTTATGGCATGTAGTTTGGAAAAACTTAGTGTAGTTGTTCAAGACTGGAAGAGACAACTGTCCTGTAACAAGTTGAAGCAGATGGAATGTTTCCTAATTTAGATTAGGAAACTCAGTCGACCGTTGGAGATCAAGGCGGTTGCACATGGAAGGACAGAAGGAAAAGTTTCCTAAAATCAAATTAGGAAACTTTTTACAACCGACGTAGCACAAGTTAGACACATCAGCAGTTTCCTAAAAACAGATTAGGACGTTGAAGATAATGCAAGTCGGTTTAGAAGATTACTTGCGCTTGAAGATATCTTAGCAAAGAAGATAATCGAAGATTTCTTAAAACGAGATTGAGGATATATTGAAGGATTATCTACAAGAGATACGCGCAAGATATTAGGAATGTTTCCTAAAAGATTTAGGAAAGATTTCCTAATGAGATATGCGGTTTAGATTAGGAGTCCTATTCGGTTTAGGGTTTCTACCGTCATATATATAGAGGGCTGAGGCATTCACAATACTCAGCATACTCACTAAAGGGAGGAGGAAACAAACGGCCGGTGAACTAATCGTCAGTGATTACTCACGGTGCTCGGATTCAGTCTGTTCTAGTGCTCGGCAGACTGATCGTAGAACAACCTTGAAGCTACACGCATTGGTGTTCATTCGCGCATTCGGGAGAAGGCGCTGATTCTCGTGGAGGATCATTTTGGTGGAATCGGAGGAGATGCTCAGATCTAAGGGGAGACCTAGTTAGCGATTGCTAGAGTGTCCGAGGCTCAGGCTATTTAAGAGGTATTCGGTAAACATAAAGCCATGTACTCGCAATACTCATTATTAGTGAATTGCTATCCACCGGGCTAAGGAGGCAGCCCCTCAGACGTAGGCTCGTTAACGCCGAACTGGGTAACAACTTTGCGTGTCGTTTTATTTTCCGCACTGCATTTATTTTTGCATAAGTTGTTCTAGAAATTGTTCTGCACTCGACCAGAACAACATCTCAACTACTACGGGAAGATTTCAATTGGTATCAGAGCGAACACTCAATGCACAGAGTGAGATACGGAAGTTGTTTGAGATGGATTTAAGAGAAGGGCAGAACATCACGCGACCACCGCTGCTGGAAGGAAACAAGTATGGATATTGGAGAGTGCGAATGAAGGCCTTCCTAAAGTCACAGGATGAATCAATTTGGGAAGCTGTTGAAAACGGATGGACACATCCGGTGATTACCGAAGCTGGCAAAGTTAGCCTTCTTGTTAAAACAAGTGGACCGAAATTCAGAAGAATGCTGGAGCCGCAAACTCCAAAGCAATGAATGCCATATTCTCAGGAGTTGATGGTAAGAATTTCAAGATGATTTCAACCTGTGATATTGAGAAGAAGGCATGGGATATACTGCAAACCGCTCATGAAGGTACGACCAAGGTCAAAATATCTAGAATGGAGATGGTCACATTAAAATTCGAAAACCTAAGAATGCTGGAGGGCGAAACCATAGATGACTTCAACACAAGGGTGCTTGATATTTCTAATGAATCGTTTGCTCTTGGAGAACCCATGCCCGAAGAGACGCTGGTAAGAAAAGGTGCTGAGGTCTTTACCAAAGCAGTACGCAATGAAGGCTCTCGCAGTCAAAGAAGCACATGATGTGAAGACCATGAGGTTGGATGAACTGATGGGATCTCTTCAGACCCATGAGATGGAGATGAATGAAGACGAACAACTCATGAGGTCAAAAGTTTTGGTCTGAAAGCTGAAGCGTATGTTGTTCAGGACAAAACAGGGGAGCTGTCTGAACAATAGTATGCCATGTTCGCTAAGAACTTCGGAAAGTTTATGAGAAGACAATACAATCCAAGTTCTGGTCCAGGTCAGTCATCTAATTCAAGGTTCCAGAAGAATGAAAATTTTCAAAAGAAGGACAGACCTGGAGGTGTCAATCGGGAAAACAAGGGCAAAGGGATTCAATGCCGAGAATGTGAAGACTATGGACATATTCAGGCAGAATGCGTCAACACACAAAAGAAGAAGAATGTCTATGCTGTTAGCTGGAGTGATAGTGAGTCTGATCAGGAAGGTGAGTCCAATAATTTTGTAGCTCTTGCTACCTATGTCCACCAGGAAGTAGAAAGGAACAAATAAGTAGATTCAAAGTCATCCTCGGAGGATCACACACAGTACTCAAGCTGCAGTAATGATGAAGAAATTATTGATGAAGACTTTGCTAACAAGTACAAGGAGTTGTTCCAGAAGTGGCTGAATGAAGTTGAGCAGAACAAACAACACCGCAACAATCTTGCAGACCTGAAGGAAGAAAAAGAAAAGTTATGGGAAGAGGCTGATGTCCTTGTAGCTCAGAAGGTGGAACATCAACAGACAATCACTGATCTCCAAGCTCAGCTGATTAAAGTAAAAGGTGAACGAGCTGAACTTGTTGAACAAAAGGCTGAACTACTGGCAGGTGTGTCATCTCTGAAGATTCAGATTGAAAAGAGTCAATGCGAACATCCAGGAATCTTAGATGATCTAAAAAGAAAGAATGCTGCTCTAAGACGAGGAGAGGTAATCCTTCTCAATACTGTGGATGCCTTGAAATGTGAACTTGAAACAGATAAGCTTGTTCATGCGGAAACTCTTGGAGAGCTGAACAACCTGAAGAAGTCAGTCAAGATGCTGAATTCTGGAACTAAAGATCTAGACGACATACTGGGAGCTCAAAGGATAGGGGGCGGTCACAAAAGACTAGGATTCTGATGGAGCGTATTTATACGATTCATCAAGTACTGCTGAACCCACCAAATTAGACATTTGGTCATACGAACATGTGCTTGTTAATGTGTTTTTGCATTTCAGGCCATTTTGGAGTCTAAAGAGGAAACACACTTAAAAAGGGAGATTTGTGCCAAAAAAGCATGCCAAGTCCATTTATGCGATCGCACGGGGCGCACCAGCCGAGCTGCCCAGGTCCAAAATCAAGTCGCTCGGGCAAACCATCTGATCTGACGAATCCGCCTCGAGCAAAGTGATCAAAATGGAAAATAAGGTGGACAATGTCGAAAAACCAAGGAGAATGCCTGAGCAGATTGGCAGTCGGCTCAATTCCAAAGCAAAGGCCCCGCGCGCATAGGCACCAAAACCACGTCGCTCGACCAGACGGGCGAATCTGGCAAATCTGGCTCAACCAAGTTGTTTGAAACGCCCAACAACTCGGACAATCTCACTTCCCAGACAAAACGCCCGAGTGGAACCAGCTCAAGCCCGATCAAGGCCAAACTAGGGCAATTCCGGCCGTTTTGGGATTCCGACCAGGTTCCGGGAAGATTCCGGCAAAACGACTTCGACCATTAGTCTTAGAATTGCCTCAGCATTCCAAATCCGCAGTCCAAAAGCCAAAGTCCTCCGACCAGTTCCAACCTAACTCCGGTCAAGATCCGGTACTTACTATTCAAATCGGTTGACTTCTACTATTCAAATCGGTTGACTTCTACTATTCAAACCGGTTGACTTCTACTATTTAAAGTTAGTTGGCTTTTGGATAAGAAGATCCAAGTGATGGCTTTTTGCTTGAAAGATCCAAGCGATGGCTTTTTGCTTAAAATATCCTAGTGGTGGCTTTTGGAAGAACCAATCAAAGTCTTTGCTTTTGGGATATTTCCCTGCCATAAACTTAGCCCCCAAGTCTTCCCTTGCTTATAAATAGAGGGCTTGCCTCATGTAATAGGTGTGCTTCAAAGTCCCATGTCCTTAGAGAGTTGAGAGCTTATCTCTCTTCTCTTCATTTTCAATACAAACACAATTTGCTCTCTACTTTGTTCTTGAAAACCTTTACTTTCTTGCACTTGTTCTTGAGCTCCAAAGCTCTTTACTTTCCAGCAAGCACTCTTTACTTTCATGTCTTGTTCTTGATTTGGAGCTCCTCTCCTTTACTTTCTTGTTGTTTTCCTTTACTTTTGTAAGTATGGTGCTTGTATTCCTTGACATGAATACAAGTAGCTAAAGCATATTCGGTCAAAGGGTGTTCATACTTGTGTATGCATCTTGAGACTTGAACTTAATGCTATTTTGTGTTTCAACTAGTTCTATGTGCCATACATTCGGGTAGAACATACATGGTTGAGTGGATGCTTGAAATGGCAAAGCTCTTCCGTGGGGTTCGTGAACATACACGGTTAAGTGGATGCTTGAAATGGCAAAGCTTTTCCGTGGAGTTCAACCTCTCTTTAACACCACTTGGTTGATCGGAAATGATTGATCAAGTGGATGCACTTAGGCTAATATACCTTGAAAAGGGGAATTAGTCTAGCTAGAACTAGAAGTCTATGTCTTGATTTTGGAGTAGATTGTGGTGTAAGTGCTTGAAATGGCCTTACTTTAGGGTTTATGTCTTGAAATGGAATAAACCCACACTTATGAACACAAAGTAAGATCATTTGACGTCTATGATGGTTGTCTCACAAGTAGAGACCCTAGACTGAATATCTTTCGTCCTTACTTATCTGTCATTTACTTTCTGCACTTTACTTTTCAGCACTTTACATTTCAGTCTTTACTTTTCTGTCATTTACATTTCAGCACTTTACTTTTCGCACTTTACTTTCAGTCTTTACTTTCAGCACTTTAAATTCAGTCATTTACTTTCTGTCATTTACTTTCTGTATATATAAAAAAAACCAACAAAAACCCAATCTGTCTTTACTTTCATTTTCTTTCTTTTTAAAGAACAACTAATCCACACTGACTCTCTTGGGTTCGACCCCTACTTACCGCTCTGCTAATCCAATAGTGAGCCACGAGTAGTGGAACTATAAATGTAAATTTTGCAGCGCACAACGATGTGCTGTCAAATTTTGGCGCCGTTGCCGGGGAGTTGTGCATCGGAATAGTTGTTCTATTTGTTTTGTTTTTGTTTTTGTTTTGTCTTGCAGTTCACAATGTCTTCCTATCACGGAAGCGAGCCTTGGTACGATGAGGATGATGAGGAAGAGGACTACAAGGGCAGCAAGCTTATGTTAGAGATGCTTAGCCGTCTCCCCAAATTCAGAGGTGCCATTAAGACCCCGTGAGGCATATACAAACGTTCCACTCCATTTGCGGCCGCATGAAGCCTAGAGACGAGTCATTAGAGGGATTCAAATTAAAATGTTTCAAATTTTCCCTAACAGACTTTGCACAATATTGGTATGACTCGTCTTGTGCAGATTATGAAAGCAACTATTGGGATCTGCGTGCCCAGTTTCTAGAAAGGTTTTCCTCGCCACTCCTTCAACTTGAAACCCGCGAGAAGATCATCACCCTTGAGCAATCCCGGGACGAGACATTAAATGAGTACTGCACGTAGTTTGACTCCATTGTAACGAGCTGCCCGCACCATGGACTCACGGACTTGGTTCTTCTTCAAAAGTTTCTTGGCGGGATGATGCCACTCGAGTGGAATAAGCTTAATGATGCGGCGGGAGGCTCGGTCATGCAGTTAACCATTTCTCAAATTTGGCTGCTCATTGATGATTTGGCCGAGAGCTCAAAACGAGGAGCCACATGCACCGAGCCAGCCGAGACATGCACAGACCTCATTACCGAACTGCCCGAGGAAGTCCCGGACCTCAATGACGGGCTGTCCGAGAAAGACCAGGAAGCGCCCGAGCTGACCGAGAAAATCACGGCAGGCCCGGTCCTCACTAAAGAGCTGCTCGAGAAAGACCCAGTCTTCATGGCCGAGAAACCACAACTTGACCCTTTATGTTTTATGCAGATCATAGCCACCGAAGATCATGGAATCAATGATGATGCGGTGCAAGGGGAGTTGGAGGCAGAACAAGGGCAAGAAAAGCCAATGATGGAGCGCTCACTCACCACAACTCAACAAGGCGGCCCTGAAAACTCACTTGTTCCTAGACAACCCATCTCCGCTGCCACAAAGAAGAAGCTTGGGAGGGGCGCATGCTTGATGTCGCCTACACTTGATGGCACAATGCTGAACTTCCAAACTTGCAAAGGTGCCAACCATTCGAACATGAGAAAGCGACAAAGACATGGCCCAAAAGAATGGAAGCCGGGATGGAGAAATACAAAGCCACGGCTCAATGGACCAGCAGCTATGGCCAACGAGCCCTCATCTTCTCGGCTGTATGTAAAGCAGAACCTGCCGAAGCAATGGAGACTAGAACCGAGCACATCACTCCATGCTTTCTTTGGCCGGAGCAAAAGAGCAACCGAGAAGAAGTTCCACCTCAAGCACCCATGGGATCCCAACTTATGATCCATGAGTGAGGTACCGTCGAGCCAACGACGTTAAACAAAGGCACTCGCCGGGAGGTAGCCCGGCATGTTGAGTTTTTCATGTTTTTCTTATGTCATTTCCTTTCCCTTATTTGCTTACATTTTGTGTTTTGAACTAAGTCATGCCGAGAGGCATGACTTTGTTCAAAAGTGTGGGGGTGAGTCTTTGCACATATTAGTCTGCATGTTTTCTTTTCCTTAAAATTTTTATCTTTTTGAAACTTTTTGAAAATATACACTTTCATGATGTGAAAATAGATAGATCTGATTCATGCATTTCCTTGTGAAAACATAATTGTGTAAGGACATGTGTACTTAACTATCTACTTGTCTTTGTGTGCTGAGATAATGTAGGATGTGGAGTTGAAAGAAATGCCCTAGAGAGGCTTGACAAGCACTCAAGGGACCAGGTCCTTACTTTATGGTTATGTGAAGATTGTGGAGGCTAGCACTTCGGGCTTGATGGTTTAGAGTGGACTCCGCCATGCAGCGTCTATGCAAGAGGCGGGACGGGAATCAAACCGTCCATTGTCTAGTCCAAAGTTGCTGGGAAAATAGATGAGCGACCCTCATCTTGACCCGCGCGAAAAAGGCAAGGATGAGAAAGAGCGGGGAGGTATTTCCATATGCTCTCGGGCAATGATTGGACCTCCCAAAAAGTGAAGAAAAATGGACATGCAAATCTCATCAAAGGAGCAAAGCTCAAAGAAGAAAAGAAAAATCAGCGAAAATGGTGAAACCAAACCGAAGCAAAAGTGAAGTACTCAAAGAGTCATATCAAAGGCCGAAGGCCAAACCTCACTACAAAAGCTGTCCAAGCAATCAACAAAAGAGCTCGACCCATTAGCCCGAATCAATCACGTGCTAGAAGAAGCAAGTAACATAACCATATAGTAAGATTGGATCCGTGAGTGCAGTTCAAAGGCCTAAAAAGGACTATCTCCCAATCATCCAAATTAATTTGCATCTCGGCTCAAAGGTAACAAGTATCTAGTTACTTCCTTGTTTGAGCACAATTTCGTTTGGTAGCAAGTAAGTTATGCATGCAAAGGTGAAGTCTAGTTTTGCATCTCACATTCATATTAGGGACTTAGGGTGTTGTTCCTCTTTGACTATACTTGTTCGGGACGAACAAGATTAAGTATGGGGGTATTTGATGGAGCGTATTTATACGATTCATCAAGTACTACTGAACCCACCAAATTAGACATTTGGTCATACGAACATGTGCTTGTTAATGTGTTTTTGCATTTCAGGCCATTTTGGAGTCTAAAGAGGAAACACACTTAAAAAGGGAGATTTGTGCCAAAAAAGCATGCCAAGTCCATTTATGCGATCGCACGGGGCGCACCAGCCGAGCTGCCAAGGTCCAAAATCAAGTCGCTCGGGCAAACTATCTGATCTGACGAATCCGCCTCGAGCAAAGTGATCAAAATGGAAAATAAGGTGGACAATGTCGGAAAACCAAGGAGAATGCCCGAGCAGATTGGCAGTCGGCTCAATTCCAAAGCAAAGGCCCCGCGCGCATAGGCACCAAAACCACGTCGCTCGACCAGGCGGGCGAATCTGGCTCGACCAAGTTGTTTAAAACGCCCAACAACTCGGAGAATCTCAGTTCCCAGACAAAACGCCCGAGTGGAACCAGCTCAAGCCCGATCAAGGCCAAACTAGGGCAATTCCGGCCGTTTTGGGATTCCGACCAGGTTCCGGGAAGATTCCGGCAAAACGACTTCGACCATTAGTCTTAGAATTGCCTCAGCATTCCAAATCCGCAGTCCAAAAGCCAAAGTCCTCCGACCAGTTCCAACCTAACTCCGGTCAAGATCCGGTACTTACTATTCAAATCAGTTGACTTCTACTATTCAAACCGGTTGACTTCTACTATTCAAAGTTAGTTGGCTTTTGGATAAGAAGATCCAAGTGATGGCTTTTTGTTTGAAAGATCCAAGCGATGGCTTTTTGCTTAAAATATCCTAGTGGTGGCTCTTGGAAGAACCAATCAAAGTCTTTGCTTTTGGGATATTTCCATGCCATAAACTTAGCCCCCAAGTCTTCCATTGCTTATAAATAGAGGGCTTGCCTCATGTAATAGGTGTGCTTTAAAGTCCCATGTCCTTAGAGAGTTGAGAGCTTATCTCTCTTCTCTTCATTTTCAATACAAACACAATTTGCTCTCTACTTTGTTCTTGAAAACCTTTACTTTCTTGCACTTGTTCTTGAGCTCCAAAGCTCTTTACTTTCATGTCTTGTTCTTGATTTGGAGCTCCTCTCCTTTACTTTCTTGTTGTTTTCCTTTACTTTTATAAGTATGGTGCTTGTATTCCTTAACATGAATACAAGTAGCTAAAGCATATTCGGTCAAAGGGTGTTCATACTTGTGTATGCATCTTGAGACTTGAACTTAATGCTATTTTGTGTTTCAACTAGTTCTATGTGCCATACATTCGGGTAGAACATACATGGTTGAGTGGATGCTTGAAATGGCAAAGCTCTTCCGTGGGGTTCGTGAACATACACGGTTAAGTGGATGCTTGAAATGGCAAAGCTTTTCCGTGTAGTTCAACCTCTCTTTAACACCACTTGGCTGATCGGAAATGATTGATCAAGTGGATGCACTTAGGCTAATATACCTTGAAAATGGGAATTAGTCTAGCTAGAACTAGAAGTCTATGTCTTGATTTTGGAGTAGATTGTGGTGTAAGTGCTTGAAATGGCCTTACTTTAGGGTTTATGTCTTGAAATGGAATAAACCCACACTTATGAACACAAAGTAAGATCATTTGACGTCTATGATGGTTGTCTCACAAGTAGAGACCTGATGGACCATAATTGTATGAATCATAAACACAGTTAAACCCACCAAATTAGACTCTTTGTCTATTTAACTTTTGCTTGTTAGTTCCGATATTTATCTACAGGGTATTTTGGAGTCTAGAGAGAATACAGGCTAAAGAGGAGTTTTTAAGCTGAAAAAATATTACGAGTCATTCCAAGGTCGCAACCAGATTCTGACTGAAGAAATATCATGAACCTGACATGGAATCACTCAAAAGAAGTCCAACCGAAGCGCAACCAGAGTCAGTCCGGAGCTGAAAGGACCGATGGCTTTTGTGAAAAGATCACAAACTCACACATGTCCTCTCCTCCTCCTTCACACATGGGCGGCTAAGGGGAGGAGGCTCCTCCTCACATGGGCGGCTAAGCCTCCTCCTCTCCCCTCATGCCACCTAGCCCGGCGGCTTTCCTCCATGCCACCTCCCCCCGGCGGCTTTCTCCTCTTCCATGCATTGCTTGCCATGTGTCTTCACTTCCTCCACAAGTCTACACTCCCTTACCCTATAAATACCAAGCCATTCTCATTTGTAAATCAAGCCCAAAAATAAAAAAACACTTCTCTCTCTAAGTTTGTTACTTTGTAAGTTTGGTTTTGAAATATATAATACTCCTGTTGGTTCTTGAGTATTATAGTAGTTTAGGGAATACAACTGTTGGTTCTTGAGTATTCTCCGTTACTTACTGTCTTTCAAAAACCCTCGAGTACTTAGCTATGATGTCCTCTTCCATGGATAATCGTAGCTAAACCCATATTCGGTTGAGGGTTCTCACCCTTGTGCCCACATCTTGAGACTCTTGCACCTTATGTCATTTTACACTTCTCTAGTCTTTGAGATCTAGTTTGAGTAACACCTTTGTCGGGTTGTTCAAACTAGCGAAAGACTAGAAGCCTAAAGCTTTGTCAAGCTTGTTGTGGAATACAACCATTGTCGGAGTATTTGGGTTGTCACCTTTGTCGGGACAACCACATAACAACTTGACAGGTTAAGGGTGTGGAGTACCACCTTTGTCGGGACAACCACACTTAGAAGTCTTGAAGAAATCATTTGAAGTCAATGATAGATGTGTCACAAGAAGAGTCCCTAAACCGAATCTTTCCTTAGATTAAAACACTACCTGCACTTACTCCCTTAGTATAAACTGCCCTTTCAACTGCTGACGTTCCGCAAGACTTGCCGATCACGCAACAACCGCTGTAAGTCTTCTTTTTACTTTCAGTATTTACTTTTATGTCATTTACTTTTTGCACAAAAAACCAAAACCAACCAAAAAGTCACGCAGTTACTAGCTTTAAAACCTCAACCAACCTAAAACACGCTCCCTCGCTGTACAATCACCTCAAAGAGCAATTATCCCCCTAATTCCCTTGGGTTCGACCCCTACTTACCACTTGCTACCCAGTAGTGAAGTCGCGAGTAGCGGACTTATAAATTTATTTGTACATTTGCTCTGACGACGCTCATCTGTCAAATTGGCGCCGTTGCCGGGGAGTTAGCAAATGGATAGTTGTTCTTTTTTCTGTTGTACATAATTCACCATGTCCTCGTACTACGGCAGAGAACCTTGGAATGATGGGGGCAGCAACCTTATGTTTGAGATGCTTAACCGTCTCCCCAAATTCGGAGGTGCTCTTGGAGAAGATCCCGTGAAGCATACACATACGTTCCACTCCATATGCAGCCACATGAGGCCTAAAAATGAATCGCCAGAGGGGTTTAAACTTAAATGCTTTAAATTTTCTCTAACTAACTCCGCAATAGAATGGTATTACTCATGTGCAGCTTATGAAAGTAATTATGGGGATCTACAAACCAAATTCCTAGAGGAGTTTTGCCCGCCATCTCTCCGACTTGGAGCCCGCAAGGAGATCATCAACATTGAGCAATCCCGGGACGAAACATTGGATGAGTACTTGTCGTACTTTGACTTCATTGTGGCGAGCTGCCCACACCATGGATTCACCAGATTCAATCTTATTCAAAGGTTTCTCGGTGGAATGATGCCACTTGAGCGGAAAAGACTTAATGATGTAGCGGGATGTTCACTCATGAAGTTAACCGTGACTGAAGCCTGGCGCCTCATAAATGATTTGGCAAAGAACACAAAACATGGTCAGTGGCACCAAACTGACGATAAGGCACCAACGATGGAAGTGGACTCAGTACAGAACGAGCCCGACACCATACCCATTATGAGCTTGCCCGCAACAAAACCGAGAGAAGACATCAGTACAAGGGCAGTAATGGATGTGGAGGTGACTCTAAAGGAGCCAATATTGGAGCCCACGGAGCCGACAAAGGATGAGGACTCTTGGATGACCAAAGAAGAACTGCTCAAATCTGGCCCGGTCCTCATCACCAACCTGCCCGAGGAAGTCCCGGCCCTACTTGACGAGCCAAATGAAGTCCCGGACTTCACTACCAAACCAGCCGAGACATACCTGGACCTCACTGCCGAACTGACCGAGAAAATCACGGCAAGCCGGGTCCTCACTGAAGAACTACTCGAGAAAGGCCCTGTCCTTATGGCCGAGAAGCCCCTACATAACCCTTCATGTTCTATAAAGATCACAGCCACCAGAGATGAGATGATCAATGATGATGCAGTGCTAGGCGAGTTGAAGGAGAATCATGAGCCAAAGCAGCCAACGAAGGAGCTCCCACTCGTCACAAGCCAAGAAGAGCCTCCTGAAAGGTGTAAGGATCAAGGACAGCCAATCATCTCTGCCACGAAGAAGAGGGTTAGCAAGGGCGCATGCTTGAGGTCGCTTGGCAAAAGACTGAACTTCCAAAACTGCAAAGATGCCAACCGGCTATACATGAAGAAGCGGCAAAGACATGGGCCCAAAGAATGGAAACCCGGAAGGAGAAGCAAGAGAGCTCGACTTGATGGACCAGCAGCTATGGTCAAGGAGTCCTCGCTTTCTCGGGGATATGTGAAAAAGAAGCCTCCGGATCAAGGGAGAGCAGAACTGAGCCCGCTACCATATGTGTTCTTTGGGCAAATCAAAAGAGCTACCGAGAAGAAGTTCGACCTCAAGCACCCATGGGATCCCACCTTATGATCCAAGAATGAGGTATCGTCGAGCCAACGACGCTAAACAAAGGCACTGGTCGGGAGGTAACCCGACACCTATCTTACTTTCAGTCATTTAATTTCTGTCATTTAGTTTTTTCATTCTCACCTTACCTGTAAATATTTGCTTGCATGACTTTTGAACTAAGCCTTGCTGAAAAGCACGCCTTCGTTCAAAAGTGTGGGGTGAGAACCACCTGTGTACATTAGTTAAATAACATGTTTTTCTTTTTTAATATTATCTTTTTGAAAATATGAACTTGAGAATGTGAAAAAGATAGATCATAATTCATGCATTTACCTTGTAAAAATTTAACTGTTTAAAAACTTAGAATGTAACTTCTCATTTGTCCCTTTGTGCTGAGATAAACTAGGGATGTGGAGTTGATAGAAACTGCCATAGAGGGGCTTGGCAAGCACTCAAAGGACTCAATTTCGCTATATGGTTTTCGAAGTCAATGGAGGCTGCACTTCGGGTTTCAGAGAAGATTGAAGTCATCTCCGCCATGCAGCGTTTATGCAAAAAAAAAGGCGGGACGGGAATCAAACCGTCCTATCTCTAGTCCTAATAGCCGGGAAATAAATGAGCGACCCTCATTTTGACTCGCGCAAAACGGCAAGGATGAGAGAGAGCGGGGAGGTATTTCCATATGCTTGCGGGCGATGATTGGACCTCCCAAAAAGGCTTGAGAAAATGGACTAGCAAGCCACAAAAAGGCAAAAAGCTCAAAGAGCTAATCAAAGGCCGAAGGCCAAAATTGTGAAGGTTTTAACCGAACAAAAGTGAAGAACTCAAAGAATCAAATCAAAGGCCAAAGGCCGACTCACTACAGAAGCTGTCCCTCGCCAAAAAGAAATCAAAAGGCTCAACTCAGTGAAACCCGAACCAAATCACGTGCTAGAGAAAACTACAAGGAAACCATATAGTGCAAGACGGTCCCGAGAATGCAGTCCAGGATCCTGAAAAGGGCTATCTCCCGAAACATCCGAATTAATTTGCATCTCGGCACGAAGGTACAAGTATCAAGTTTCTTCTATTTATTTACACGGTTTAATTTGGTAATAAGTAAGTAATGCATGAATTAGGATAAATCTAGTCCCACAGTCTAACTTTCATATTTTAAAAGCTTACTTAGATAGTGTGTGCCGCCCTTTAATAGCATTGTTCGGGACGAACAACTAAAAGTGTGGGGTGATCTGATGGACCATAATTGTATGAATCATAAACACAGTTAAACCCATCAAATTAGACTCTTTGTCTATTTAACTTTTGCTTGTTAGTTCCGATATTTATCTACAGGGTATTTTGGAGTCTAGAGAGAATACAGGCTAAGGAGGAGTTTTTAAGCTGAAAAGATATTACGAGTCATTCCAAGGTCGCAACCAGATTCCGACTGAAGAAATATCATGAACCTGACATGGAATCACTCAAAAGAAGTCCAACCGAAGCGCAACCAGAGTCAGTCCGGAGCTGAAAGGACCGATGGCTTTTGTGAAAAGATCACAAACTCACACATGTCCTCTCCTCCTCCTTCACACATGGGCGGCTAAGGGGAGGAGGCTCCTCCTCACATGGGCGGCTAAGCCTCCTCCTCTCCCCTCATGCCACCTAGCCCGGTGGCTTTCCTCCATGCCACCTCCCCCCCGGCGGCTTTCTCCTCCTCCATGCATTGCTTGCCATGTGTCTTCACTTCCTCCACAAGTCTACACTCCCTTAGCCTATAAATACCAAGCCATTCTCATTTGTAAATCAAGCCCAAAAATCAAAAAACACTTCTCTCTCTAAGTTTGTTACTTTGTAAGTTTGGTTTTGAAATATATAATACTCATGTTGGTTCTTGAGTGTTATAGTAGTTTAGGGAATACAACTGTTGGTTCTTGCGTATTCTCCTTTACTTACTGTCTTTCAAAAACCCTCGAGTACTTAGCTATGATGTCCTCTTCCATGGATAATCGTAGCTAAACCCATATTCGGTTGAGGGTTCTCACCCTTGTGCCCACATCTTGAGACTCTTGCACCTTATGTCATTTTACACTTCTCTAGTCTTTGAGATCTAGTTTGAGTACCACCTTTGTCGGGTTGTTCAAACTAGCGAAAGACTAGAAGCCTAAAGCTTTGTCAAGCTTGTTGTGGAATACCACCTTTGTCGGAGTATTTGGGTTGTCACCTTTGTCGGGACAACCACATAACAACTTGACAGGTTAAGGGTGTGGAGTACCACCTTTGTCGGGGTATTTGGGTTGTCACCTTTGTCGGGACAACCACACTTAGAAGTCTTGAAGAAATCATTTGAAGTCAATGATAGATGTGTCACAAGAAGAGTCCCTAAACCGAATCTTTCCTTAGATTAAAACACTACCTGCACTTACTTCCTTAGTATAAACTGCCCTTTCAACTGCTGACATTCCGCAAGACTTGCCGATCACGCAACAACCGCTGTAAGTCTTCTTTTTACTTTCAGTATTTACTTTTATTTCATTTACTTTTCGCACAAAAAACCAAAACCAACCAAAAAGTCACGCAGTTACTAGCTTTAAAACCTCAACCAACCTAAAACACGCTCCCTCGCTGTACAATCACCTCAAAGAGCAATTATCCCCCTAATTCCCTTGGGTTCGACCCCTACTTACCACTTGCTACCCAGTAGTGAAGTCGCGAGTATCGGACTTATAAATTTATTTGTACATTTGCTCTGACGACAAGCATCTGTCATTTACTTTCTGCATATCTTTCGTCCTTACTTATCTGTCATTTACTTTCTGCACTTTACTTTTCAGCACTTTACATTTCAGTCTTTACTTTTCTGTCATTTACATTTCAGCACTTTACTTTTCGTACTTTACTTTCAGTCTTTACTTTCAGCACTTTAAATTCAGTCATTTACTTTCTGTATATATAAAAAAAACCAACAAAAACCCAATCTGTCTTTACTTTCATTTTCTTTCTTTTTAAAGAACAACTAATCCACACTGACTCTCTTGGGTTCGACCCCTACTTACCGCTCTGCTAATCCAATAGTGAGCCACGAGTAGTGGAACTATAAATGTAAATTTTGCAGCGCGCAACGACGTGCTGTCAGATTCACTGGCGTATCTAGCTCCGAAATGACAACGTTTGTGAAATCTGAGCCACGATCACACACTGTCCCAGCTGAACATCACCCACGAGGAAAAGCAACCTGGTACCCCTCAAGGAGACAAGACAGACGAAGGTGTTTTTTTTGCTATCGAGTGGGACACATCAAGCCAATATGCTCGGAATTTCATAAGTTTCTCAGAAAAATGAATCAAGTGCCGAAAACTCATCTGAAGCAAGTCTGGAGAGTTAAGCAAAAGAGTGAGGTCTGTTATGTAGCATTCAGTTCAACCAGTAATCCGGAGAAGGAGAAATGGTACTTTGTTAGTGGTTGCTCTAGACACTTGACTGGCTATCCGGAGTTGCTGACCAAGGTAGAGACGTTCAAAGGCAAAACAATGACATTTGGAGATGGAGTAGGAGGCAATGTCCTCGGAAGAGGAACATTGAAGGTTCCAGGCCTACCCAGATTGAAGGAAGTTCTTCTTGTCGAAGGACTGCAGGCAAATCTAATCAGCATAAGCCAGCTGTGCGACGGAGAGCATCGGGTTCAGTTCACGCTGGACACGTGTGTTGTGAAGAACAACCAGAATGATCCAGCCCTCACCGGAAGGAGAGCTTCGAACAACTGCTACGTGCTGAATCTTGGTCGACCCACTGCTGAAACAACATGCATGCTGAGAAAATCTGAAGAATTGACTAGTTTTACATGTCTTCTATCCACTATCAAGCCCAAACATATCATGGGGGCTAGAGGAAAGCTCGAGTTTCGTGTGAAGGCACACAAAGCATGGTATGATTGTCTCAACCATGGCTATGTTCGAGGGGGAGTAGACACGAAGAAGAATCAACCTCTCGTCAAAAACGCAAGATCAGATGCTGGAAGTTGTTGCACCCTGATGTTGTGGAAGAAGTCGACTCTGAAAGAATACAGGGTAGACCAAGATGTGATGAAGCTGCGAGCAGACATATTCACCAAAGCCGGGGACAACCTACAGTTTGAGACGCTTCGCTCCTCACTGGGTCTGGGTGTCATTGACAACTAAGTTGTTCCAGAACAAGTTAGTCGCCTAGAGCTAGAACGAGATATGTTAAGGGCTGACATGGAAGGCAGGTAGAAGATATTCAAATGCTGGTGCTAAAAGAAATGATTGGTCTACCAAAGATATTCAAAAAAAATTTAAAATGCATGAAGTGACGTGGCAGCTTGTGGAGATTTGAGAAGATATCTAGCGTGCCAAAACGGGTTTAGTTTCCAAAAAAAAAATTCAAATTCTTTCAAATCAATTGTTCGTAGTTCCTTCTTTCCGGACGAAACCCTAGACGAAGCGTGACAAAGTTCAACAATGGTGGACACGAGGAAGAATAAGGTGCCTAAAGTAGCGACGGGTGAAGCAACATCGAAGTCCGTTGATGAACCAAAGATAGTCAAAGAAAACCCTAAACCGACGAGCGACAAAGTAACAACAAAATCCAAATCGGTTGCTGTAGAAAAGGTGACTGCCCCGAAGAAATATAAAGCTACCGTGGCCAAGAAGGTGTCAGTTCCTGAGAGGACTATGTCTGAAATACCGGAGAAGGTGACGGAGACGGTTGTGGCAAAAGAGAAGCAAATTCCTAAATCTCTTCCGGAGAAAAACCCCAAGAAGCCGTCTAAAGCCACTTCGGTCAAGGAACCAGTAAAGAAGACAGCACAAGAGGTAATTGCTAAAATCTCCAAATCTTTTGATGCAAATAGCCCTTGTGTACCTGGTGTGTCTATGGAGGGATCGAAAGTCGTTGTAGAAAAGTCGAAGGGTGTGCCGACAGTTCAAGAGGAGATTAGTCCTAAGAAGAAGGGTACTAGGAGAAAGGTTGTTGCTACAAAGAAAACTCCAGAAAAAGAAAAGTTTAGAGTTGTGAAATGAAGAGTGGTTGTTTCTGAATCCGATGAAGAAAAGTCTAGTGAAAAAGATAATGTAGAAGTGGCTGATAAAGGTGTTAGTGAAGAGAAGCAGAGTGATGCTTCTATTGAGAGTACTGATGAGGGAGAACCAGAAGAAGATGAAGGTTCTGCTACAGAGGAGCAGGCTGAACCTGCAAAAGAAGTGGTTAAGGTGCCAATCTGTGAAGAAAAAGAGCCTTCCCAGAATGAGTCCGACAAAGTAGATGAATCCCTGCAAAGTTTGTTCGATGCTGTTGAGCACTATGTTGAAGAAGAATTCAGTTCTAAAGCTGTTGAAGAGGGTGAAATCAATCAACCAGATCAAACTAATGTGGATGAAGAGATGGAGGAACGGAGTGAGGCCTCTGAAGATGAATCAATCAAGCTGTCAGAATTGGCTAAAGAGGTTCAGAAGGATGTTCTAGTTCAAAGGGAGCAAGTACCCAAGTCAAAACCAGCAGCTATGCCAAAGAAAACAGTACTGAATCAAGATGCTGAAGTTGAAGTTCCCACAGTTACTGTAAAAATGTATCAAAGAAAAGGAAGGCATCTACCCTTGAAGAGAATACCATTGACAATTTGGCTACGTGCGCAAAGAAGGTGTCTACACCTGTAACAAAGAAAGCTAAGACGAGTTCCCCTATTGGCGAGTTTAAAGAAAAGGGGAAGAAGGTTCAGTTTGTGTCCGGAGTTGTTACAGAAGGCGTTTGGTTTATGTCAAACAATCATGCTAAGAAGTGGAAATTCGTTCAGAAGAGGAAGATTGTGGCCGAGCGGGTGCTGGAGGCTGACAAATATGCTGCCAAGGAAATTGTGAGCTTGATCAAGGAGCTAGATCTGTGGCCGTCTGTTACAATGGCCAAACCATTTGCTGCAAACCATGTGAGGGAAGTTATTGTGAATTTACCAGAAGGTTTTGCTGATATTGAGAGTGCAGCTTACGGCATGGCAAGTGTGAGAGGTAAGGAGGTCGTTATCACTCCAGACGGTATAAATGACTACTTTGGCATAGAAGGAGGTGCGTTGTGCATTGTAGAGAACCCCAATTGGCACAAGATTGCTGAGGCACTTACAGGTGGAGGTCGCTCGTGATGGTACAAGATGACCTTTCCGGTCAAGGATCTGTCTACAAAGCACTCCTTGCTCCATAGTGTTGCTGTTCATAACTGGCTGCCAAATAATCACCACACAACTCTTGGCAGAACAATGGGAGTGATGGGACGTATTTATACGATTTATCAAGTACACAAAACCCACCAAATAAGACATTTGGTCATACGAACATGTGCTTGTTGATGTCGTTTTATGTATACAGGCAATTTTGGAGTCTAAAGAGGAATCGGGCTTAAAAGATGGCATTTCAAGCCAAAATCATCACAAGGCCATTTATGCGAGCGCACAAGAAGATCTATGCGAGCGCACAAGGCCTCGGCACAGCACCATGCGAGCGCATGCCGCGGCATCGCCCAGGCATCATCCAGGCCGCGCCCCAGCGTTCCAGCGCACCAGCCGAGCTGCCCAGGTCCAAAATCAAGTCGCTCTGGCAAACCATCTGATCTGACGAATCCGCCTCGAGCAAAGTGATCAAAATGGCAAATAAGGTGGACAATGTCGGAAAACCAAGGAGAATGCCCGAGCAGATTGGCAGTTGGCTCAATTCCAAAGCAAAGGCCCCATGCGCATGGGCACCAAAACCACGTCGCTCGACTAGACGAGCGAATCTGGCAAATCTGGCTCGACCAAGTTGTTTGAAATGCCCAATAACTTGGACAATCTCACTTCCCAGACAAAATGCCCGAGTGGAACCAGCCCATGCCCGAGAAATGCCCAAGGTCCGGGTCCTTTTAGCCAAATTCCGGTCATTCTAGGCCCGGCAAGGCCCCGTTGAGATTCCGGCGAAACGACTTCAACCATTAGGCTTAGAATTGCCTCAGCAATCCAAATGCCAAAGACCTCCGACCAAAATTCCGGCCAGATTCCGACCAACTCCGGCCAAACTCCGATCAAGCTCTGATCGAGCTCCGATCAAGCTCCGATCAAGCTCTGATCATGCACAACCTATTCCAACCAAGTTCCGGCCAAGAACCAGCCATGAACCGAATTCCCAATATTCCGGTTGGTTTCTACTATTCATTTCGGTTAGCATTTGGATTTCGGTTGGCTCTACTATTCAAGTTGGTTGGCTTTGGTTTCAAGTTAGTTGGCTTTTGGAAAATCCAATGCAAGTGGCCAAGTCGGTTTGCCCTTTGGGAATGCAAGTGACAAGTCCAAGTGGTTGGCTTTTGGAAGAACCAATCCAAATGGTTTGCTTTTGGGATATTTCCAAGCCAATCCTTATCTTCTCCTCCCTAAGTCGGTTGAGCCTTGCCTATAAATAGACCTCTTGGTCTTAGAAACACAGCATGTACATACACTTGAAAGTTGAGAGCTTCTCTCTATTCTCCTCACTTCAATACAAACACAATTTCCTCAAAGTTGTTTACTTTTGTCCGAATTGCTCTCTACTTGTTCTTGTTCTTGTGATCTCCTTTACTTTCTTTGTCAAGTCCTTTACTATTCCTTGCACCAAAGTCACGGTTTCCTTTCCTTGTTCTTGTTTCCCGAAGTGCTCTCTTTACTTTTCATTGTCACCTTTATTTTCCTTGTTCTTGAGATGACTCTTGTATTCTTTGATATGAATACAAGTAGCTAAATCATATTCGGTCAAGGGTGTTCATACTTGTGTATGCATCTTGAGACTAGAACTTAATGCTATTTTGTGTGTCAACTAGTTCGGTGCCATTATTCGATTGAACAACAAGGCTAAGTGGATGCATCGAAAGGGCAAAGCTTAGCTGAGTAGTTCAATCTTGATTAGACAACAAGGCTAAGTGGATGCATCGAAAGGGCAAAACTTAGCCGAGTAGTTTAATCTTCCTTAAGTCGCTTGGTTGATCAGAAATGAGAGATCAAGTGGCTGCACTTAGAACTAGAAGTCTATGTCTTGATTTTGGAGTAGATTGTGGTGTAAGTGCTAGAAATGGCCTTACTTTAGGGTTTAAGTCTTGAAAAGGAATAAACCCACATTTATAAACACAAAGTAAGATCATTTGAAGTCCATGATGGATGTCTCACAAGTAGAGACCCTAGACTGAATATCTTTCGTCCTTACTTATCAGCACTTACTTTCCTGTCATTTACTTTCAAGCACTTTACATTTCAGCACTTTACTTTCAGTATTTACTTTCAGCACTTATTTTCAGTATTTACTTTCAGTCATTTACTTTCTGTTATTTACTTTCAGTCTAAACCACTCAAACCCAACCTGTATTTACTTTCTTTATTTTTTTGTTTTCGAGAACAACTACTCCACACTGACTCCCTTGGGTTCGACCCCTACTTACCGCTCTACTAATCCATAGTGAGCCACGAGTAGTGGAATTATAAATGTAAATTTTTCAGTGCCTCAACGACGGCCTGTCAAATTTTGGCGCCGTTGCCGGGGAGTTGTGCATCGGAATATTTGTTCTATTTGTTTTGTTTTTGTTTTTGTTTTGTCTTGCAGTTCACAATGTCTTCCTATCACGGAAGTGAGCCTTGGTACGATGAGGAGTTTTCCCCGTCATCTTTCCAACTTGAAGTCCGCGAGAAGATCATCAACCATGAGCAATCCCTGGATGAAACATTGGACGAGTACTTGTCGTACTTCGATTCCATTGTGATGAGCTGCCCGCACCATGGATTCACCAACTTTGCATGAAGGACTTGTAAGTAGCCAAATACTTCCCTGAGTAGTTCGTTTGTAGTTACATGTTCTTGTTTTGCTGGAGGTGCTGGTCTAACTTGTTTGTCCAGGTAAAATGGAACACACATGGGACATCTTGTTATTTCACACAAGGGGCAGTGTATTCGCATCTTTGGGTTTATCCTTTCCTTGCAGAAAGAGCAAGTGAGGGAGTCCAGATTGACTTCTTTATTCTCTTCCCAATCATGCCGGCAGCTTAACTGCTTATCTTTGACCTTAATCTGGGGCCTCCATCCTCCTTTTCCTAGCATCATTCCCCATTCATCTGGGAATAATGCCATGGATGCTATGTAGCGGTTGTTTTCTTCTCCCTCCGATATGCTACATATCGCATCGCTGTATGGCTCATTGAGATCTACTGAAACTACATCCAGATCTTCTGGTAGTTCCAGTCCTTCGAGTATGGATGCACGAGCTATGTTTCCTCGTTGGTTGCTACAATCTCTTGCAAAGTGCCCCTCATCTCCGGATATAAAGCATTTGCATTTTCGGACCTTGTCAGTATGCTTTCTTTTGAAGATTCTGACATGAGAGTCATGAGGCTTTCCTTTGTAAGTTTTTGACTTCCTGATCCCGTATTTGCTTGGCTTGTTATAGTATCCCGGGATAGGAACTTGGTTACAAAATGATAGGTCCTTCATTTCTCTTTGTACTGCTGCCTTTTTGCATGCCTCTGCCAAGAATTGGTAGGCAAAGTGTATACGAGGGAGGACGCCTATAGTGGCGCCTGGGTTCTTTTTCACGAATGCTTCTGCGATTTGCGTTCCAATTAACGGGGGCATCTTTCTAAACAGTTTATCCGATAGCTCAGCCGATATGAATGCCCGTCCACTTCTGATTGCCAGTACCTTGTATTGGTTCATGTAGGTAAAGATATCACGCATCCTTTCACATGACAGTCTATCTAGGTCTCTGTATGCGCGTTCTTGCTCCTCGGTTGAGCCTTGGTATGGTTCCTCCAAGGTGATGATCCTTCTTATTTGTGAGATGACGTTCTGGGGATCGTCTGCTATTGTTACTAGCTGTTCATATTCCTGAACATAGGATGTTCTCCATTGGATCCGGATTTTTTTTTCCAATTCCCCAAGTAAGTTTTCAATGGCATTCACCTTTGCTTGAGGGGTTGCCCATGTTTTGCTGTTGATCAAATTTAGCGTGATCGATTCCCATCGGGATATCACATCGCTATATAATCCAATGTTCTCCGGTAAGACTAGTAGTGCTCCGGTTGCTTGTTGTACCGAGGGTAATTGATACAACTCATCATTAAATGGTTGTGGTTGCCCATTAAATGGCTTTGTCGCCCATCTTTCAGCTGCCTCGTAAGGGTTTGGGTTTCCTTTTATAGCTGGTGGATACAGTACTGGTCCCATCATTGCATCTGTTGGGGGCCTGTACTGCGATGTAGCGCCAGATTGCGCAGTACTGAAGGCTCTTTCTTCTTGGGTTGCCTTGTTGATCCTTAAGATCTTGGCTAATGTTGGGTATTCCATTTCTGGGATATCTTTTCTTTCCACGGGGTATGCTCTTTCGCTTGCGTATTGGTTATCCGTTGCTTCCGAGCCTTCGTCTGATTCTTCCAGTGAGGGGTCCCATCGCGGTTCATCTAGGTTGTTCGTAAGTGAACTTGGTCCCTCATGGGTTTCTTTAGTGTCCTCCCAACCTGATGGCAGTACGTATTCCGTGCCGATTGGTGTTGGTGTCATATTTACGGTGAATGTGTATCGCCCATTATCAGCATGCCTGACCCATGTTTCGTTATTTCTGGGTCGATCTTCCTCCTGGTACCAGTCAGGGCGTTGTCGTCTTGCAAAATGCCTGACTGTAGGTTTGTATGCTACCGGTCCTTTTGTTTGTTCAGCAAGGATTGCTGCCGTCTTTGCTTCTTTTCGACGTTCCTTGGCGATGAGTTCTTTGCATGATTGGGCATATGCATCGTTTTCCCACATCATACCGATGAATTCTTCCTCATCCTGTTCAGGTATTTGTTTGGATAAGGAAGGTCGAGCTTCCGTGTTAATGGTTGGATAGGGAAGGGCGTTATAGTCTCTAAAGCTGAGACTAACCTGCCTCCTGTGAGTCCTCGAACGTTGACCGTAGTAGATGCTTGTGGCCGAATTGTTCTTGATGGTCTAAGGACCCATCGATCTCCCTGAGGTGCTGCCACTTGGGACCCTGTAATGGCACGTATTCCGTTACTAGCTAGGTGTTCCGCGACGTGCCGGACGTTGTATCTGAAGCCTGCGTGGCTTGTATTGGTGAGTCTGCTGATGAGGGATCGTGAGATCAGGAGATTACTTTCCCCATCCCATGACGCAGGATATCCCTGTGTTTGTATTGCGATTTCTATATGGTTGTAGAAATCATCCGCGGACATGAATATCTCAGGGACTATGTATACCAATTGTGTTCCTTCCGATAGATTAACCTCCATTGTTTCTATTACTTGGCGCTCATCTTGCCATCTTGTATCTCGTAAGGCTATCAGGGCAGTGGTGCTTGTTCTCCTCCGGTGTAGGGCATGAATTCATATCATTGTAAGTCCCAGATGTATATGTTGCATGCCAGTTCTTCGAATGGCTTGGTGACTTTGTTCTGTCACCAGGCGTAAGTGCGTCTGTTCTCCTTCTCGGCACAAGATTCGGCTATCAGAGTAGTGTTCGTATACTCTGTGCCTTGCTTTGCTCCATCTTGCATTATAAAGTACTTCTGCGGGTACTAAGTTTGTTCGTTGTTGTTGAGATATGGCCAGCTGCTCCTCTGGGTTCAGCCTTCTTTCCATACTCCTTCCTTGTGCTCTCCTTCTTATCAATCTTCGTGTTATTTCGTGTCTAGCCCTACTCAGTCGTCTGTAATCACGAATTTGATCATCTATGTTTGGAACAGGGTTTAATGAGCTGGATCCGATTTCCGTGACAGATAGTTGTTCTGTGATTGTCCTTGTCATTTCTTTTTCCGTTCTTCTTCTAGGATGTTTTTCGGGTTTTTGAAGACGTAATATGGTCCTGATGAGACCCTGATTTTCTTTTGCTCTCCGGGAGTGGTGATATTTAATCCAGCCAGCTTTTCGGATAGCTCTGCTATAGAGTCTGCTATCCTGGGGTCTTCTGGTCCTTTTTGTTTGAGGTGCTCCTTTGTTAGTTGAGTGAATTCCGAAATGGAGATCGTTTGGCTGAGTAAATCCTTGTGTTGGTTGGTAATTCCGGTGAACAGCTATCCTTGAAAGATTTCAGCCGTCCATAAACGGGTGAACAGGCTCTGATACCATTGGGTGGATCGTCGCTACAGCTAGCGATCTCTTAATATCTCGTTGCTACAGCTAGCGATCTCTTAACCTCTACTACAATTTTATTCAATGGTACACTGATAACCAGTATTTGATTTGTCCCACATTGGGTGGATCGTCGCTACAGCTAACGATCTCTTAACCTCTCGTCGCTACAGCTAGCAATCTCTTAACCTCTACTACAATTTTATTCAATGGTATACTGATAACCAGTATTTGATTTGTCCCACGCTGTTTCTCAAGTGTAGTGCGTATCAAAAAAACAAGTCACAGAATAGAATTGAATACCATCGTAAAAGAGGAAAAACTTGCAGATAATTTTACTGCAGGAGGCTATATGATACAAAGGATATGTTACAGACCTTCTCTCAAGAATTTCCTCTGAGTGTTTTAGATGGATTTTCAAGAGAAATGAAAGATCCTTATATAGTACTCATCTCAAGAGGTAGCAAAGAGCAATAATGCAAGTTGGGTGTTCATTGGGCCCCATCGACACATGCAATGATGCCTTGCGTTCCTTTGACACTAGGGCCCATCAAAAACAGCTGATGGTATCCCGGTTTATTTATCACAATACTAGGGGCTGTCTTCTAGAAGTTTGGCTTGGGCTTCATCTTTTCATCCTTGGATTCGTCTAATGAAATGGGCCAAATCTCCACAGATGCGTTCAATAGATCTTTGTTGGGCTGTGGCCCTTTGATGCTGCTCAGCTGATCAGTCGATATTCTGACTGATTATTCACTACATTCGATGAAGGATAACACTTGTTCTCCGGGCAAATTGTCCCTATTTGATGTATTTTCCTAGTGTTTCGGGTAAAATTGGCATATCATCACTACGTGGACGCAAAGTGCCGAAACAACGAGAAATAGGAACGAAAATGGCCTAAAAGAGCTCTACACCAGCAGTAGGCCGTGACATGCCGTGACATCTCATTAGTGTCACGGGTGTCACGGTAGGCTTTTTCCTCAGAGAGATCCGAGTGACTTCTAGACATGCCGTGACATGTCGTGACATGTCCGAATGTCACGGGTGTCACGGCACCCTTTCAGCTCAGTAAGTTTTGCCATAGCCGTGACATGCCGTGACATATCCGAATGTCACGGGTGTCACGGCCCCTCTTCGACTCAGTGACTTTTGCCCTTGCCGTGACATGTCCGAATGTCACGGGTGTCACGGCACCTCGGAAGACAGAATTTTTGGACAGATTTCCTAATCCGTTTTTGGCAAGTTCTGATCTTTTTGGCATTTACTCAATTTTTGGGCTATAAAAGGGCAACAACCAGAGTGTTCTAAGTGTGCTTATTTTGAGATTCAAGAACCCTAACTTGGGAAAGAAGACGGAGAACATCGCGAGAGATTGAGGATCATCGAGCTACATCGTCTACGGTTAACTCGTCCTTAATATTCTCTTATTACACTATGGTTTAATCACCATGAATAGCGAGTAGTCTTCTTTATTCTGGGATCCTACGGATCCCGTGCATTGTACCCAACTCTTCATGTGATCATATGAATGTTTTTCATTAATGCAAATCGAATATTCAATTTCATCGTGCTTAATTTATCGTTCTATGCAAGTATTTACATCAAAGGGTATGTTTGCATGCTAGAACATATTTAGGTTATATACCGAAAGGTGGATGGGCCCTAGGGATTAACCGGATTGTATGAAATTGTATGAAAACCTATAGTTTAATAAATCGAGATCGTTGATAATCCGTGGATGGACGGCGTTCAACGATTGAGATTAATTTAGATAATGATCCGTGGATGGGCGGCATATCTAGTGTTATTTTGGTTTAATTCGATATTCGATAGCATGATGAATTACATGATAACGATTGCATGATTAGTGGGGTTAGCACGAGTGAAGTATGGTCCTGGAATTCTTTCTCTGATTTAATCACAAACATTTATTTTTCTGCTGTTTAATTTCTGTTATAATTCAGTTCACAACAAAAACCTCTTTTAATCGGAATAGCTAAACAGGTCACATTGTTAGCTAGTAATCACACACCTGTTCCTTGGATCGACCATTGGCTTACCAAGGTTTACAAATTTTGTTTGACTGCAACTTGACCCCTAAAACTCATAATTTGACAACTATAAAGGGTTAAAAATACGCCTGTCATCAGCCCAACCTTCTTCTGGGTGGTTTTGTTCTTGCCTTCTTGGGTTGCAAGGTGTTCTGCTCTGTATCGTAGCATTGAACAGAGCTGTTCCATAGTTTGATGGGCTTCATCTGTTGCTTCATCCAGGCATTCCTGGGCAAGCCTTTCCCTTTTTGTTTGACTTTGTTCAGGGTTTTGCAGGTCTTCTCTTCGGTTATGCTGGCGGTTGTGGAAGAGTATGTCTTGGTACTCATCTGCTCTATCTGTTGGAGCAGGCCATGCATGTATGTGAGCACCTGGTCCTCCGCGTGTTTGATACAATCGCCATGAGGGGATACCGCCATAGCTTGTAGCTCGTCCAAGGCCACGGCCGTGACCTCTGCCTCTTCGTCCGTTAAGCATCCTGCACATAAGTAATGGACTAAACGTGAGAGGGCGTCTGCTAGTACATTATCTTTTTCGCTTATGCGTTCGAAGCGTATGTCGACGCCGGTGCCGGTGATGAAATCGGTGAATCCGATCTATCTGACGCATGATGGTTTATTGGTTGCCGTGTTGTTGTGAAAGCTAATAATAGCTTGGCAGTCAGTCCTTAGCGTGATTTCTTCCTTATCTAAGTAATGGATCTTCATTGCTTGGAGGCTCTCCATGGCGGCGTGAATTTCTGCGTCAATTGTGGCTTTTACTACAGGAAACTTGCCACTCGCGTATGCGCATACGCGCTCGGTTGTTTTGGAGTCACTCCTTGATTTTTTCCACTTGCAGACGCCTCCCCACCCTTCCATGCATCCATCAGTTTCGATTATAATATAGGTGTCTTCAGGGGGTATTTCCAAATCTCGGAGATTCTGTATCTCCTTTTTAAGCAGGCGGACTATTTCCAGATAAGATTCCTTAATGCGTTTGTCCCCATTTGGACTCGTCTTCGAGTATAAGGGTCCGAGCTTAATTCCTAGCTTTGGAATATACGCCCGTGCATAGTTGAGGATTCCTAGCCATGTTCTGAGTCCCTTTTTGTCACGTAGGGTTTCTTCTTTGAATTCAGCTATTCGTTTGATTATGTGTGGCTGGAGTCTTATTCTTTTATTGCCAATTGAAATGCTACTCGTGAGATGAGCTCAACTGTACCAGCACGATGTTGGACACACTGTGATACAGTTAGTTGCACAGATTAATGTAAATGAAAGTAAGGTGTAAAAACAGTAAAGGACACAGAACACTTGGTGACCCAGTTCGGCTCAATGTAGCCTACGTCTGGGGGACTTCTCCCAAGTCCAAGGAACAATTCACTATCACAGTGTATTGTACAGTTTTATGTTTGAACAGCCTTCCAAACTACTGATCCACCTATACAACCTTACAAGCGAATTGTGTGATCTAAGCTTCCCTTAGATCCAGAGACTCCCGTCTACAGGATCAGACCTCCTCATTTGACCATCCTTTAATTTGAGTTTCGCCGGCTGCCTGGAGTTGATGCCACTGAAAAGACAGTGTAATTTAAATCTTCCAGGGCTTTCTCTGGGACTGCCGCCTTGTTGATGCAACAGCATGTGGCTCCGGTATCCAGGATGGCTTCAGTTTTGAAAGGTTGCATTCCTGGGATTGTGAATTTTATCGGTATATGAAACCGTCTACTTACAGCCCTTGTAGCTGCAGGTGTGACGGATGAGGCTCCTTCATTAAGCTCTGCAGGTGTGCTAGATGAGGTTCCTTCATTAAGCCAATTTGCGCTTTCATCCACTCCTTTTCCTCTGTCATGAAGTGTCAGCTCTTCTAGATCCTGGGCTAACTGTCTTTCAACTTCTTCTTCTAAGTCTGCTCCATTTGACGAACTATTCTTTTTCACCTCTAAATAGTATCAATGAAGAGAGGGTCGGTAGTAAGTCAAAACATTTATAATGACCGGTAGGGTACCGGGTCGAACCCAAAGGAGCAAGCCAAGCACACGCACTATTTAAGATTGTGTTTCCATTCGGCTATTCTAAACCAAAAATGTGTAAAAGGGTGTATATATCTAAATCCTATGTGGCGAGTAATTAGGGATAAAAGATAAGTAGGAGGTGTTTCGAGGGGTTACTCCCCTCCTTGGCAAATTCCAATGATCATGTATACAAGAGTTTAATCATTTAAGAGGTTGATAGGTTTAAAACCTAGCTTAGACTAGAATTGAACAAACCATGCATGTTTAATCCTAGTCAAGCCATCTTAGCTAGGATCTCACTAATTAAAGAGTATTGATCCACTATATAGCATTTACTCTCATAAACGTTGGTTAAGTTCAATTTTACTACATCCAAACCATCACTAAGCTCTTTCAATACTTGGATCAAAGTTCTAACACAAACATGTCACTTAGGCATTTTATCAAACACTTAGAGACATGTCTAACATGAAGAGCATAGTAAAATGAAATCAACTTCAATAAATCCATTCAAATGTGTATACAATGATCATTGAGTACCAAGGAGGATCATAAGACCCTCACAACACAAGATCCACTACTCACACATCATGTAAGACAACATGGTGTGAGTAGGGTTTTTACACAACAAGTAGAATAGAAGAGGGATAGAAATAGGATGATTAATCCTTGAACTCCCTTGATCTTCACTTCTCCTTGGTTGGATGATGATTGATGACCTTGGTTGACCTCTTTTCTTAATCTTCTTCTCCCCAAAAACCTCCACACTTTGGTCAAAAAGCCCTCTTTCTATTTATAGATTCGGCTGAAATCTGGGTGCAGAAATCTGAGTTTTTCATCCAGTCGGTCGACTGGGCTTTGCTTGACTCCCAGTCGGTCGACTGGGATGTGCAAGATATGATGAGCTCCTGAGTTTCAATCGAGTCGGTCGACTGGACTTTCAGTCGATCGACTGGTGGTCCTCCCGTCCGAATTTGGTCTTGGCGTCAACTAGAGAGTTGTAGCCCTTTGCGTTAGCTTTCCAACAAGCTTTGAATCAACCAAATCGGACACCGTATGCGCCCTGGGCGTCCAAAACAAGTCGCAAAGGTCACGAAGAACACAGTCTGAGGAGCTGCTGAGTTGTTTAAACAGTCGATCGACTGGACTCCCAGTCGATCGACTGGTGGTCCTCCCGTCCGAATTTGGTCTTTGCATCAACTGGAGAGTTGTATCCCTTTGAGTTAGCTTTCCAACAAGCTTTGAATCAACCAATTCGGACACCGTATGCGCCCTGGGCGTCCAAAACAAGTTGCAAAGGTCAATATGCTCGGTATTGCCCCGAAACTCCTTGTTTTTGCGCCGAAACTCAACCAATCTTCACATTTAGGCATTGACCATGGGGGAAACTTGTTTTCTACCTGAAATGTAGAGATAGAGGTCAAATGACATCAAAATATCGTCAGAAACGATTCAAAACTATAGTGAAGAATGACGATAAATGAGTCGAAAACTCGACTCATCACTCGGCCTTTTGTACCTCCTTGATTATAGCGTTCAGCCTATCTATCTCTGCATGAAGGAATTGTACGTAGCCAAATACTTCCCTGAGTAGTTCGTTTGTAGTTACATATTCTTGTTTTGCTGGAGGTGCTGGTCTAACTGGTTTGTCCAGGTAAAATGGAGCACACATGGGACAGCTCGTTATTTCACACAAGGGCAGGGTATTCGCATCTTTGGGTTTGTCCTTTCCTTGCAGAAAGAGCAAGTGAGGGAGTCCAGATTGACTTCTTTATTCTCTTCCCAATCGTGCCGGCAGCTTAACTGCTTATCTTTGACCTTAATCTGGGGCCTCCATCCTCCTTCTTTTCCTAGCATCATTCCCCATTCGTCTGGGAATAATGCCATCGATGCTATGTAGCGGTTGTTTTCTTCGCCCTCCGATATGCTACATATCGAATCGCTGTCTGGCTCATTGAGATCTACTGAAACTACATCCAGATCTTCTGGTAGTTCCAGTCCTTCGAGTATGGATGCACGAGCTATGTTTCCTCGTTGTTTGCTAAAATCTCTTGCAAAGTGCCCCTCATCTCCGCATATAAAGCATTTGCATTTTCGGACCTTGTCAGCAAGCTTTCTTTTGAAGATTCTGACATGAGAGTCATGAGGCTTTCCTTTGTAAGTTTTTGACTTCCTGATCCCGTATTTGCTTGGCTTGTTATAGTATCCCGGGATAGGAACTTGGTTACAAAATGATAGGTCCTTCATTTCTCTTTGTACTGCTGCCTTTTTGCATGCCTCTGCCAAGAATTGGTAGGCAAAGTGTATACGAGGGAGGACGCCTATGGTGGCGCCTGGGTTCTTTTTCACGAATGCTTCTGCGATTTGCGTTCCAATTAACGGGGGCATCTTTCTTAACAGTTTATCCGATAGCTCAGCCGATATGAATGCCCGTCCACTTCTGATTGCCAGTACCTTGTATTGGTTCATGTAGGTAAAGATATCACGCATCCTTTCACATGAAAGTCTATCTAGGTCTCTGTATGCGCGTTCTTGCTCCTCGGTTGAGCCTTGGTATGGTTCCTCCAAGGTGATGATCCTTCTTATTTGTGAGATGACGTTCTGGGGATCGTCTGCTATTGTTACTAGCTGTTCATATTCCTGAACATAGGATGTTCTCCATTGGATCCGGATTTTTTTTTCCAATTCCCCAAGTAAGTTTTCAATGGCATTCACCTTTGCTTGAGGGGTTGCCCATGTTTTGCTGTTGATCAAATTTAGCGTGATCGATTCCCATCGGGATATCACATCGCTATATAATCCAATGTTCTCCGGTAAGACTAGTAGTGCTCCGGTTGCTTGTTGTACCGAGGGTAATTGATACAACTCATCATTAAATGGTTGTGGTTGCCCATTAAATGGCTTTGTCGCCCATCTTTCAGCTGCCTCGTAAGGGTTTGGGTTTCCTTTAATAGCTGGTGGATACAGTACTGGTCCCATCATTGCATCTGTTGGGGGCCTGTACTGCGATGTAGCGCCAGATTGCGCAGTACTGAAGGCTCTTTCTTCTTAGGTTGCCTTGTTGATCCTTAAGATCTTGGCTAATGTTGGGTATTCCATTTCTGGGATATCTTTTCTTTCCACGGGGTATGCTCTTTCGCTTGCGTATTGGTTATCCGTTGCTTCCGAGCCTTCGTCTGATTCTTCCAGTGAGGGGTCCCATCGCGGTTCATCTAGGTTGTTCGTAAGTGAACTTGGTCCCTCATGGGTTTCTTTAGTGTCCTCCCAACCTGATGGCAGTACGTATTCCGTGCCGATTGGTGTTGGTGTCATATTTACGGTGAATGTGTATCGCCCATTATCAGCATGCCTGACCCATGTTTCGTTATTTCTGGGTCGATCTTCTTCCTGGTACCAGTCAGGGCGTTGTCGTCTTGCAAAATGCCTGACTGTAGGTTTGTATGCTACCGGTCCTTTTGTTTGTTCAGCAAGGATTGCAGCCGTCTTTGCTTCTTTTCGACGTTCCTTGGCGATGAGTTCTTTGCATGATTGGGCATATGCATCGTTTTCCCACATCATACCGACGAATTCTTCCTCATCCTGTTCAGGTATTTGTTTGGATAAGGAAGGTCGAGCTTCCGTGTTAATGGTTGGATAGGGAAGGGCGTTATAGTCTCTAAAGCTGAGACTAACCTGCCTCCTGTGAGTCCTCGAACGTTGACCGTAGTAGATGCTTGTGGCCGAATTGTTCTTGATGGTCTAAGGACCCATCGATCTCCCTGAGGTGCTGCCACTTGGGACCCTGTAATGGCACGTATTCCGTTACTAGCTAGGTGTTCCGCGACGTGCCGGACGTTGTATCTGAAGCCTGCGTGGCTTGTATTGGTGAGTCTGCTGATGAGGGATCGTGAGATCAGGAGATTACTTTCCCCATCCCATGACGCAGGATATCCCTGTGTTTGTATTGCGATTTCTATATGGTTGTAGAAATCATCCGCGGACATGAATATCTCAGGGACTATGTATACCAATTGTGTTCCTTCCGATAGATCAACCTCCATTGTTTCTATTACTTGGCGCTCATCTTGCCATCTTGTATCTCGTAAGGCTATCAGGGCAGTGGTGCTTGTTCTCCTCCGGTGTAGGGCATGAATTCATATCATTGTAAGTCCCAGATGTATATGTTGCATGCCAGTTCTTCGAATGGCTTGGTGACTTTGTTCTGTCACCAGGCGTAAGTGCGTCTGTTCTCCTTCTCGGCACAAGATTCGGCTATCAGAGTAGTGTTCGTATACTCTGTGCCTTGCTTTGCTCCATTTTGCATTATAAAGTACTTCTGCGGGTACTAAGTTTGTTCGTTGTTGTTGAGATATGGCCAGCTGCTCCTCTGGGTTCAGCCTTCTTTCCAGACTCCTTCCTTGTGCTCTCCTTCTTATCAATCTTCGTGTTATTTCGTGTCTAGCCCTACTCAGTCGTCTGTAATCACGAATTTGATCATCTATGTTTGGAACAGGGTTTAATGAGCTGGATCCGGTTTCCGTGACAGATAGTTGTTCTGTGATTGTCCTTGTCATTTCTTTTTCCGTTCTTCTTCTAGGTTTTTTTTCGGGTTTTTGAAGACGTAATATGGTCCTGATGAGACCCTGATTTTCTTTTGCTCTCCGGGAGTGGTGATATTTAATCCAGCCAGCTTTTCGGATAGCTCTGCTATAGAGTCTACTATCCTGGGGTCTTCTGGTCCTTTTTGTTTGAGGTGCTCCTTTGTTAGTTGAGTGAATTCCGAGACTTTTCTGTCGAGTCCTAACAGTAACTCGATTATGGTATTGTTTTGCTTGATCGTGGCTTGGATTTGCAGACTTGTGGTACTGTAGTTTGTCGTAAATTACTGCTATGTTGTTACAAACGTCAGGTAGCTCTGGTTGTGTTCTCGAGATTAAGGAATTCAAGGTCAACTGTTCTGGAATTCCGATACCATTCTTGGATTGATCTCTCAAAATTTTCAGCCATTGATCAGCTCCATGTGACTCCCAGAGTCCAGCGTGGTTATCAATAAGATAATCACGCCTCAATAATGCCCCTCGTTTTCCACTTTCCCCTTACCCCTCCCCACTTCTTCTTGGAGTTATGCCCTATGACTGCCAATACTTCTCGGAGGTAGGGTATGGTTTGTCGGTGATTTCCTCAGGTTACTATTGGTGAAATGGAGATCGTTTGGCTGAGTAAATCCTTGTGTTGGTTGGTAATTCCGGTGAACAGCTATCCTTGAAAGATTTCAGCCGTCCATAAACGGGTGAACAGGCTCTGATACCATTGGGTGGATCGTCGCTACAGCTAGCGATCTCTTAATATCTCGTTGGTACAGCTAACGATCTCTTAACCTCTACTACAATTTTATTCAATGGTACACTGATAACCAGTATTTGATTTGTCCCACATTGGGTGGATCGTCGCTACAGCTAGCGATCTCTTAACCTCTCGTCACTACAGCTAGCAATCTCTTAACCTCTACTACAATTTTATTCAATGGTATACTGATAACCAGTATTTGATTTGTCCCACGCTGTTTCTCAAGTGTAGTGCGTATCAAAAAAACAAGTCACAGAATAGAATTGAATACCATCGTAAAAGAGGAAAAACTTGCAGATAATTTTACTGCAGGAGGCTATATGATACAAAGGATATGTTACAGACCTTCTCTCAAGAATTTCCTCTGAGTGTTTTAGATGGATTTTCAAGAGAAATGAGAGATCCTTATATAGTACTCATCTCAAGAGGTAGCAAAGAGCAATAATGCAAGTTGGGTGTTCATTGGGCCCCATCGACACATGCAATGATGCCTTGCGTTCCTTTGACACTAGGGCCCATCAAAAATAGCTGATGGTATCCCGGTTTATTTATCACAATACTAGGGGCTGTCTTCTAGAAGTTTGGCTTGGGCTTCATCTTTTCATCCATGGATTCGTCTAATGAAATGGGCCAAATCTCCACAGATGCGTTCAATAGATCTTTGTTGGGCTGTGGCCCTTTGATGCTGCTCAGCTGATCAGTCGATATTCTGACTGATTATTCACTACATTCGATGAAGGATAACACTTGTTCTCCGGGCAAATTGTCCCTATTTGATGTATTTTCCTAGTGTTTCGGGTAAAATTGGCATATCATCACTACTTGGACGCAAAGTGCCGAAACAACGAGAAATAGGAACGAAAATGGCCTAAAAGAGCTCTACACCAGCAGTAGGCCGTGACATGCCGTGACATCTCATTAGTGTCACGGGTGTCACGGTAGGTTTTTTCCTCAGAGAGATCCGAGTGACTTCTAGACATGCCGTGACATGTCGTGACATGTCCGAATGTCACGGGTGTCACGGCACCCTTTCAGCTCAGTAAGTTTTGCCATAGCCGTGACATGCCGTGACATATCCGAATGTCACGGGTGTCGCGGGCCCTCTTCGACTCAGTGACTTTTGCCCTTGCCGTGACATGTCCGAATGTCACGGATGTCACGGCACCTCGGAAGACAGAATTTTTGGACAGATTTCCTAATCCGTTTTTGGCAAGTTCTGATCTTTTTGGCATTTACTCAATTTTTGGGCTATAAAAGGGCAACAACCAGAGTGTTCTAAGTGTGCTTATTTTGAGATTCAAGAACCCTAACTTGGGAAAGAAGACGGAGAACATCACGAGAGATTGAGGATCATCGAGCTACATCGTCTACGGTTAACTCGTCCTTAATATTCTCTTATTACACTATGGTTTAATCACCATGAATAGCGAGTAGTCTTCTTTATTCTGGGATCCTACGGATCCCGTGCATTGTACCCAACTCTTCATGTGATCATATGAATGTTTTTCATTAATGCAAATCGAATATTCAATTTCATCGTGCTTAATTTATCGTTCTATGCAAGTATTTACATCAAAGGGTATGTTTGCATGCTAGAACGTATTTAGGTTATATACCGAAAGGTGGATGGGCCCTAGGGATTAACCGGATTGTATGAAATTGTATGAAAACCTATAGTTTAATAAATCGAGATCGTTGATAATCCGTGGATGGACGGCGTTCAACGATTGAGATTAATCTAGATAATGATCCGTGGATGGGCGGCATATCTAGTGTTATTTTGGTTTAATTCGATATTCGATAGCATGATGAATTACATGATAACGATTGCATGATTAGTGGGGTTAGCACGAGTGAAGTATGGTCCTGGAATTCTTTCTCTGATTTAATCACAAACATTTATTTTTCTGCTGTTTAATTTCTGTTATAATTCAGCTCACAACAAAAACCTCTTTTAATCGGAATAGCTAAACAGGTCACATTGTTTGCTAGTAATCACACACCTGTTCCTTGGATCGACCATTGGCTTACCAAGGTTTACAAATTTTGTTTGACTGCAACTTGACCCCTAAAACTCATAATTTGACAACTATAAAGGGTTAAAAATACGCCTGTCATCAGCCCAACCTTCTTCTGGGTGGTTTTGTTCTTGCCTTCTTGGGTTGGAAGGTGTTCTGCTCTGTATCGTAGCATTGAACAGAGCTGTTCCATAGTTTGATGGACTTCATCTGTTGCTTCATCCAGGCATTCCTGGGCAAGCCTTTCCCTTTTTGTTTGACTTTGTTCAGGGTTTTGCAGGTCTTCTCTTCGGTTATGCTGGCGGTTGTGGAAGAGTATGTCTTGGTACTCATCTGCTCCATCTGTTGGAGCAGGCCATGCATGTATGTGAGCACCTGGTCCTCCGCGTGTTTGATACAATCGCCATGAGGGGATACCGCCATAGCTTGTAGCTCGTCCAAGGCCACGGCCGTGACCTCTGCCTTTTTGCATGCATCTGCCAAGAATTGGTAGGCAAAGTGTATACGAGGGCGGACGCCTATGGTGGCGCCTGGGTTCTTTTTCTCGAATGCTTCTGCGATTTCCGTTCCAATTAACGGGGGCATCTTTCTGAACAGTTTATCCGATAGCTCAGCCGATATGAATGTCCGTCCACTTTTGATTGCCAGTACCTTGTATTGGTTCATGTAGGTAAAGATATCACGCATCCTTTCACATGACAGTCTATCCAGGTCTCTGTATGCGCGTTCTTGCTCCTCGGTTGAGCCTTGGTATGGTTCCTCCAAGGTGATGATCCTTCTTATTTGTGGGATGACGTTCTGGGGATCGTCTGCTATTGTTACTAGCTGTTCATATTCCTGAACGTAGGATGTTCTCCATTGGATCCAGATTTTTTTTCCAGTTCCCCAAGTAAGTTTTCAATGGCATTCACCTTTGCTTGAGGGGTTGCCCATGTTTGGCTGTTGATCCAATTTTGCGTGATCGATTCCCACCGGGATATCACATCGCTATATAATCCAATGTTCTCCGATAAGACTAGTAGTGCTCCGGTTGCTTGTTGTGCCGAGGGTAATTGATACAACTCATCATTAAATGGTTGTGGTTGCCCTTTAAATGGCTTTGTCGCCCATCTTTCAGCTGCCTCGTAAGGGTTTGGGTTTCCTTTAATAGCTGGTGGATACAGTACTGGTCCCATCATTGCATCTGTTGGGGGCCTGTACTGCGATGTAGCGCCAGATTGCGCAGTACTGAAGGCTCTTTCTTCTTGGGCTGCCTTGTTGATCCTTAAGATCTTGGCTAATGTTGGGTATTCCATTTCTGGGATATCTTTTCTTTCCACGGGGTATGCTCGTTCGCTTGCGTACTGGTTATCCGTTGCTTCCAAGCCTTCGTCTGATTCTTCCGGTGAGGGGTCCCATCGCGGTTCATCCAGGTTGTTCGTGAACTTGGTCCCTCATGGGTTTCTTCAGTGTCCTCCCAACCTGATGGAGGTACGTATTCCGTGCCGATTGGTGTTGGTGTCATATTTACGGTGAATGCGTATCGCCCATTATCAGCATGCCTGACCCATGTTTCGTTATTTCTGGGTCGATCTTCATCCTGGTGCCAGTCAGGGCGTTGTCGTCTTGCAAAATGCCTGACTGTAGGTTTGTATGCTACCGGTCCTTTTGTTTGTTCAGCAAGGATTGCTGCCGTCTTTGCTTCTTTTCGACGTTCCTTGGCGATGAGATCTTTACATGATTGGGCATATGCATCATTTTCCCACATCATACTGACGAATTCTTCCTCATCCTGTTCAGGTATTTGTGTGGATAAGGAAGGTCGAGCTTCCGTGTTAATGGTTGGATAGGGAAGGGCGTTATAGTCTCTAAAGCTGAGACTAACCCGTCCTCCTATGAGTCCTCGAATGTTGACAGCAGTAGGTGCTTGTGGCCGAATTGTTCTTGATGGTCTAAGGACTCATCGATCTCCCTGAGGTGCTGCCACTTGGGACCCTGTAATGGCACGTATTCCGTTACTAGCTAGGTGTTCCGCGACGTGCCGGACGTTGTATCTGAAGCCTGCGTGGCTTGTATTGGTGAGTCTGCTGATGAGGGATCGTGAGATCAGGAGATTACTTTCCCCATCCCATGACGCAGGATATCCCTGTGTTTGTATTGCAATTTCTATATGGTTGTAGAAATCATCCACGGACATGAATATCTCAGGGACTATGTATACCAATTGTGTTCCTTCCGATAGATCAACCTCCATTGTTTCTATTACTTGGCGCTCATCTTGCCATCTTGTATCTCGCAAGGCTATCAGGGTAGTGGTGCATGTTCTCCTCCGGTGTAGGGCACGAATTCGTATCATTATAAGTCCCAGATGTATATGTTGCATGCCAGTTCTTCGAATGGCTTGGTAACTTTGTTCTGTCACCAGGCGTAAGTCCGTCTGTTCTCCTTCTCGGCACAAGATTCGGCTATCAGAGTAGTGTTCGTATACTCTGTGCCTTGCTTCGCTCCATCTTGCATTATAAAGTACTTCTGCGGGTACTAAGTTTGTTCGTTGTTGTTGAGATATGGCCAGCTGCTCCTCTGGGTTCAGCCTTCTTTCCAGACTCCTTCCTTGTCATGGGATGGGGAAAGTAATCTCCTGATCTCACGATCCCTCATCAGCAGACTCACCAATACAAGTCACGCAGGCTTCAGATACAACGTCCGGCACGTCGCGGAACACCTAGCTAGTAACGGAATACGTGCCATTGCAGTGTCCCAAGTGGCAGCACCTCAGGGAGATCGATGGGTCCTTAGACCATCAAGAAGAATTCGGCCACAAGCACCTACTGCGGTCAACATTCGAGGACTCACAGGAGGACAGGTTAGTCTCAGCTTTAGAGACTATAACGCCCTTCCCTATCCAACCATTAACACGGAAGCTCGACCTTCCTTATCCACACAAATACCTGAACAGGATGAGGAAGAATTCGTCGGTATGATGTGGGAAAACAATGCGTATGCCCAATCATGTAAAGAACTCATCGCCAAGGAACGTCGAAAAGAAGCAAAGACGGCAGCAATCCCTGCTGAACAAACAAAAGGATCGGTAGCATACAAACCTACAGTCAGGCATTTTGCAAGACGACAACGCCCTGACTGGCACCAGGAGGAAGATCGACCCAGAAATTACGAAACATGGGTCAGGCACGCTGATAATGGGCGATACGCATTCACCGTAAATATGACACCAACACCAATCGGCACGGAATACGTACCTCCATCAGGTTGGGAGGACACTGAAGAAACCAATGAGGGACCAAGTTCACTTACGAACAATCTGGATGAACCGCGATGGGACCCCTCACCGGAAGAATCTGACGAAGGCTCGGAAGCAACGGATAACCAGTACGCAAGCGAAAGAGCATACCCCGTGGAAAGAAAAGATATCCCAGAAATGGAATACCCAACATTAGCCAAGATCTTAAGGTTCAACAAGGTAGCCCAAGAAGAAAGAGCCTTCAGTACTGCGCAATCTGGCGCTACATCGCAGTACAGGCCCCCAACAGATGCAATGATGAGACCAGTACTGTATCCACCAGCTATTAAAGGAAACCCAAACCCTTACGAGGCAGCTGAAAGATGGGCGACAAAGCCATTTAAAGGGCAACCACAACCATTTAATGATGAGTTGTATCAATTACCCTCGGCACAAATAGCAACCGGAGCACTACTAGTCTTACCGGAGAACATTGGATTACATAGCGATGTGATATCCCGATGAGAATCGATCACGCTAAATTGGATCAACAGCAAAACATGGGCAACCCCTCAAGCAAAGGTGAATGCCATTGAAAACTTACTTGGGGAATTGGAAAAAAAAAATCCGGATCCAATGGAGAACAACCTACGTTCAGGAATATGAACAGCTAGTAACAATAGCAGACGATCCCCAGAACGTCATCTCACAAATAAGAAGGATCATCACCTTGGAGGAACCATACCAAGGCTTAACCGAGGAGCAAGAACGCGCATACAGAGACCTAGATAGACTGTCATGTGAAAGGATGCGTGATATCTTTACCTACATGAACCAATACAAGGTACTGGCAATTAAAAGTGGACGGGCATTCATATCGGCTGAGCTATCGGATAAACTGTTCAGAAAGATGCCCCCGTTAATTGGAACGGAAATCGCAGAAGCATTCGAGAAAAAGAACCCAGGCGCCACCATAGGCGTCCTCCCTCGTATACACTTTGCCTACCAATTCTTGGCAGAGGCATGCAAAAAGGCAGCAGTACAAAGAGAAATGAAGGACCTATCATTTTGTAACCAAGTTCCTATCCCGGGATACTATAACAAGCCAAGCAAATACGGGATCAGGAAGTCAAAAACTTACAAAGGAAAGCCTCATGACTCTCATGTCAGAATCTTCAAAAGAAAGCATGCTGACAAGGTCCGAAAATGCAAATGCTTTATATGCGGAGATGAGGGGCACTTTCCAAGAGATTGTCGCAAACAACGAGGAAACATAGCTCGTGCATCCATACTCGAAGGACTGGAACTACCAGAAGATCTGGATGTAGTTTCAGTAGATCTCAATGAGCCAGACAGCGATGCGATATGTAGCATATCGGAGGGAGAAGAAAACAACCGCTACATAGCATCCATGGCATTATTCCCAGACGAATGGGGAATGATGCTAGGAAAAGCAGGAGGATGGAGGCCCCAGATTAAGGTCAAAGTTAAGCAGTTAAGCTACCGGCACGATTGGGAAGAGAATAAAGAAGTCATTCTGGACTCCCTCACTTGCTCTTTCTGCAAGGAAAGGACAAACCCAAAGATGCGAATACACTGCCCCTTGTGTGAAATAACGAGCTGTCCCCTGGTTCCTTGATTTTACCTGGACAAACAAGTTAGACCAGCACCTCCAGCAAAACAAGAATATGTAACTACAAACGAACTACTCAGGGAAGTATTTGGCTACGTACAATTCCTTCATGCAGAGATAGATAGGCTGAACGCTATAATCAAGGAGGTACAAAGGACCGAGGCAGACTTAGAAGAAGAAGTTGAAAGACAGTTAGCCCAGGATCTAGAAGAGCTGACACTGCAGGACAGAGGAAAAGGAGTGGATGAAAGCGCAAATTGACTTAATGAAGGAACCTCATCTAGCACACCTGCAGAGCTTAATGAAGGAGCCTCATCCGTCACACCTGCAGCTACAAGGGCTGTAAGTAGACTGTTTCATATACCGATAAAATTCACAATCCCAGGAATGCAACCTTTCAAAATTGAAGCCATCCTGGATACAGGAGCCACATGTTGTTGCATCAACAAGGCGGCAGTCCCAGAGAAAGCCCTGGAAGATTTAAATTACACTGTCTTCTTCAGTGGCATCAACTCCAGGCAGCCGGCGAAACTCAAATTAAAGGATGGTCAAATGACCATCGACGAACAAGTATTCCGTATACCATTCACATACGCATTTGACATAACCATGAAGGACGGAGTACAGATGCTCATCGGATGTAACTTCATCCGAGCACGGAGCGGTGGACTAAGAGTGGAGGGAAACACAATCACCTTCTACAAATAGCTGACGACAATCAACACCAGCCCACAAGTTTTTGAAAAGGCCAACGCATTAATCGAGCTGAGCCCACTAGAGGAAAGAGAATTAGTAGAATTAATCTACTACAACATGGGCCAGACAAGTGATCAGTTCAAACGAAGATTAAGTTCAACGTTAAGTAGGCTGAAACAATTGGGCTACATTGGAGAAAACCCGCTCCAACACTGGGCCAGGAACCAGATCACGTGCAAAATAGAGGTAATTAACCCAGATATCACGATTCAAGATAAGCCTCTAAAACATGTCACGCCAGCTATGCAACAAAGCTTCAAAAGACATGTGGATGCTCTGCTAAACCTAAAAATCATACGACCTAGCAAAAGCCGCCATAGAACAATGGCTATTCTGGTTAACTCGGGAACCACAGTAGACCCAAAAACCGGTGAGGAACTTAAAGGGAAGGAACGAATGGTGTTCAACTACAAAGCACTCAATGCTAACACTCATACAGACCAGTACAACCTACCGGGTATAACCATCCTAAAAAAAGTAGGAAACGCAAACATATTCTGCAAATTTGATCTAAAGAGCGGATTCCACCAAGTGGCGATGGAGGAAGAAAGTATACCCTGGACAGCATTCGTGGTTCCAGGAGGACTATATGAATGGCTAGTTATGCCATTTGGCCATTAAAAATGCACCAGCAATCTTTCAGCGAAAGATGGATCATTGCTTTAAAGAAATGGAAGAATTCACTGCCGTCTACATAAACGACATTCTGGTATTCTCTCGAACAGAGGAGGAGCATGTGGCCCACCTACAGAAGATACTTAACATCTGCGAACAGGAAGGGTTGGTTCTCGCACCAACCAAGATGAAAATAGCCACCAAAGAAGTAGAATTCCTCGGAGCCATCATTGGCAATAAAAGAATAAGACTCCAGCCACACATCATCAAACGAATAGCTGAATTCAAAGAAGAAACCCTACGTGACAAAAAGGGACTCAGAACATGGCTAGGAATCCTCAACTATGCAAGGGCGTATATTCCAAAGCTAGGAATTAAGCTCGGACCCTTATACTCGAAGACGAGTCCAAATGGGGACAAACGCATTAAGGAATCTGATCTGGAAATAGTCCGCCAGCTTAAAAAGGAGATACTGAATCTCTCAGATTTGGAAATACCCCCTGAAGACGCCTATATTATAATCGAAACTGATGGATGCATGGAAGGGTGGGGAGGCGTCTGCAAGTGGAAAAAATCAAGGAGTGACTCCAAAACAACCGAGTGCGCATGCGCATACGCGAGTGGCAAGTTTCCTGTAGTAAAAGCCACAATTGACGCAGAAATTCACGCCGCCATGGAGAGCCTCCAAGCAATGAAGATCCATTACTTAGATAAGGAAGAAATCACGCTAAGGACTGACTGCCAAGCTATTATTAGCTTTCACAACAAAACAGCAGCCAATAAACCATCACGCGTCAGATGGATCGGATTCACCGATTTCATCACCGGCACAGGCGTCGACATACGCTTCGAACACATAAGCGGAAAAGATAATGTACTAGCTGACGCCCTCTCACGTTTAGTCCATTACTTATGTGCAGGATGCTTAACGGACGAAGAGGCAGAGGTCACGACCAAGGCCTTGGACGAGCTACAAGCTATGGCGGTATCCCCTCATGGCGATTGTATCAAACACGCGGAGGACCAGGTGCTCACATACATATGCATGGCCTGCTCCAACAGATAGAGCAGATGAGCACCAAGACATACTCTTCCACAACCGCCAGCATAACCGAAGAGAAGACCTGCAAAACCCTGAATAAAGTCAAACAGAAAGGGAAAGGCTTGCCCAGGAATGCCTGGATGAAGCAACAGATGAAGCCCAGTAAACTATGGAACAGCTCTGTTCAATGCTACGATACAGAGCAGAACACCTCGCAACCCAAGAACAAAACCACCCAGAAGAAGGTTGGGCTGAGCAGCACCAAAGGGCCACAGCCCAACAAAGATCTATTGAACGCATCTGTGGAGATTTGGCCCATTTCATTAGACGAATCCATGGATGAAAAGATGAAGCCCAAGCCCAACTTCTAGAAGACAGCCCCTAGTATTGTGATAAATAAACCGGGATACCATCAGCTATTTTTGATGGGCCCTAGTGTCAAAGGAACACAAGGAATCATTGCATGTGTCGATGGGCCCAATGAGCACCCGACATGCATTATTGCTCTTTGCTACCTCTTGAGATGAGTCCTATATAAGGATCTCTCATTTCTCTTAAAAATCCATCTGAAACACTCAGAGGAAATTCTTGAGAGAAGGTCTGTAACATATCCTTTGTATCATATAGCCTCCTGCAATAAAATTATCTGCAAGTTTTTCCTCTTTTACGATGGTATTCAATTCTATTCTGTGACTTGTTTTTTTTATACGCACTACAATTGAGAAACAGCGTGGGACAAATCAAATACTGGTTATCAGTGTACCATTGAATAAAATTCTAGTAGAGGTTAAGAGATCGCTAGCTGAAACACTTAGTGAAAATGAATTCAACACCATGTATTATAGCATCAAATGTGTGTTCAAGATCATTGAGCACCAAGAAGGGTCATAGGACCCTCAAAACCAAGAGACTACTCATTCATCATGTTAAACAATGAAGCACAAGTAGTATTAATAGAAAACAACTAGTAGAGAAGATAGATTTAGGAGAAATAGGATGATCAAGCCTAGTTTCCCTCCTTGGATCTTCACTTCCTTTCCTCGGTTGAATCCATGATGATGACCTTGGTTGAGCTTTTTTCTCTAGTCTTTTCTCCCAAAAACACGGCTCCCTTTGATCAAAACCCTCTCTTTCTATTTATAGTCTCGAGTCCAAAAATCTGACACAGCGGCCGTACTCGGGCGAGTACTGTGGTAGGCGAACTCGTAGGTAGACTCGTACTCGGGCGAGTACCGCTATCCAAAATTGCTCTAGTGCGGGGGAAGCTGGTACTCGGGCGGGTAAAGCATCGTACTCGACTAAGTGACATGGTCATAAGAATTTCGAGTTTTCAGTGCAAGTTGGTACTCGGGTGACATGGTCACTCGGGCGAATACCATTCTCAGAGTGATTTAAGTTGATAAATCAAGGGCGTACTCGGGCGAGTATGACTCTAAAATGCTCAATTTTCCTTGAATTTCCGATATTTCGTGCAAACTCGATCTTTAGGGGCTGGACATTGATGGAGAGTCATTTTGTACCTGAAATTTACGGATAAGGGTCAAATGACATCAAATAATGCCGGAAACGAGACAAGGCTTTAATGAAATGAAGCGGATAATAAGTCAAAAACTCGACTTATCACAGGATCGTTGATCCAAGGAATAGTGTGTGTGTGTGTATATACTTGCTAACAAGTGACCTTTTTCAGCTATTCCGATTAATGAGAGAAAATCTAGTGTAACTAATTTCCTAAAATTAAACGCAAAAAATTAAAAAGGTTGATCTGATCAGAGAAAGAATCCCATGATCAAACTTCACCTGTGTCAACCCCACAAATCATGCGACAGTATCACGCAATTCAACCATGCTATCGAGTATGCAAATAAAATAAAATAACATTAGACAAGTCGTCCATCCAAAGATCATTGTCTGAATTAACTTACGTCGTTGAACGCCGCCCATCCACGGATTATCAACGATTTCGATTTATTAAGCACAAGGTTTTTCAGATGAAAACATCAACTTTCCTATTAATTCATGTACTACCAGCATAGCTACGATAATATCAATTTCATGCGACCGGATTAATTACCTCGAACCCATCCATCTTTTGGTTATTAACCTAAATTCGCTCTAGCATGCAAACATCACATTCAATGGAAAACTTGCAAGAAAGATAAAATGAAGCACAATGAATTTGAATACTCGAATTGCAATAATGAAAAGCATTTCTATTGATCACATGAAGAGTTGGGTACACGGCACGGGATCCGTAGGATCTCAGAATAAGAGAGACTGACTACTCACTACACATGGTAAGACAACCAAAAAGTAATGTACTTTCAGAGATCAAGGATGAGGAAACCGTGTTGACGAGTTGGCTCGTTGAATCTTCAATCTCTTGCGATGTTCTTCTCGATCTTCTTCCCCAAGTTAGGTCTCAAACTCTATGAAATCTGGTCTTTTTTTGTCAAGTTCAAATTTCCTAATTTTGGCTCTGATTTCAGAAAGTGCCGTGACACCGTGACCAATGGCTGCGTCACGGGCCTCAAAGGCCATGCTGATTATTGGCGCCAAGCTGAGTGTATCGCTCCAGTGTCAGCTGTGCTCGGACCATTTTTTTTGGTATACCCTTCGTACAACGGTAGATTGGTATCATTACTCAGAAAAAGACCAGATGTATCGCACAAAGGCCATGTTGTACACCCTTCGTACCACGGTAATTTGGTATCATTTCGGAGTGTCTCCAAAACCTGCAGTCTGATAGTCGAGTCTTCAGCAACGTTGTTAACCATATCAAGTTGTCCTCCTCCCATTTCGTATAGAAATCATGACTTTGTGGGGAAACAACTGACGGTGCATCTTTTTGTGGTTCAACCTCACCGTTCATACGACATACTCTATAATTGGGATTGATACCGCTTAACAAGTTGTGGTTTAACAATTCGCCGACTTTAACTTTTTTATTATTCCAACAACTCATGCACGGACAGTGAACGTAGCTCCCATTTCGTTCGGCGAATGGCCTCACGAAATTACAAAATTAATGAATTCCTTGTTCGTATACATCCATTAAACGGTTAGCTGACATCCACGCTCGGTCCATTATCATCAAACTATATGTGTAGTGGTTATTAAGGATATGAATAAATTGCAACCCGGGGTTCATATTGGAGAAAGAAAAGTAAAGGAAAAATTAGCACGTATATTTATTTTTCAAGCAAATATATATAACAAGTCTCGTACATAAAATTTGCATCAATGTTATACACTTTTCACACTGAAATGCCCAGCAATATTTAAATGATTCGAAGTACAAGCGAGACAATTTTCACAACTATTTTATACAATGAACAACCAAACAACCATAACAAAAGAAGAGAGACATGCCTATTTGTTGAAAGTTTTAAAAAGAACTTAAATTGGTACACATCAATCGCACCATGAAGAGATAGATCAGGACCAAAAATCAACCATCTCTAACGACACCAGTTCATTCATCAAATTATAATTCCCATCCATATTTCTATAGTTGATGATTGAAACAAACAAAACAAAGAAAGGAAAAATCTGTTCAAAAAACTCACCTTAGCAGCTCATTGTCTCTTCCAATAAAAACCCGAAATTGTGACGCCTCTTGGGAGAATAGCCCACTGTCATCATTCAACTCCCTATTCAGTCACTTCAACAAGAAACCAACAGAAGATACCACCAATAAAATTGACAAAGATACCTCAAATATCGGCTTCTTGAGCCGAGGTGCGCTGCTTCTGTTTTCGCTCGATCAGTTGGATCTGTGATGTTGAAAAAACGAAACCCTAACTTACCAAACAAAATCAGTCGGATGTGCTTCAGTTTCCTCTATCTCTGAATAGCTCTTAGGGTTTTCGACAACGATCAAACCCTAACTCACCTGGCAACGATGCGAAGAAGACGACGACAAGGATTCCCTTGGGTGGCGTGCTCGAAGACGACGGTGAGAATTCGAAACTAATTTCTTGAGTGATAAGTGAGTGAGCGCTTCTGGTTTAGGGGATATCAAATGTGGACTTTAGACAGCGCTTCTTCAGTAAACGTTGTCTAATGTGGCGTTTCTTAAAGACAGCACTTATTTGTAGCGATGTCTATTCTATGTTTTGAACTAGTGTGAAAGCTTTTATCCATGAGCAGTTTAAGATCTAAGACCTTGGGCATTTGAAATATTTTTCGGGTCTACAAGTAGCATGTTCATCAAAAGGTGTTTTTCTGAACCAAAGGAAATATTGCAATGAATTATTGACTGAATACAGTTTTTTTGATTGTAAGCCAGCAAAGACACCAATAGAATCTAAACTTTCCTTGAGTACATCTACTGCCCCTGCCTTGCCTGATGCTCTTTCATATAAAAGGTTGATTAAGAAGTTACTATCAGACTATTTATAGGCCAGATTAGCCTACCTTGTTTATGTGTTGAACCAGTATATGCAGAACCCAAAACTTTATCATATGAAGGCAGCTCATAGGTTCCTGAGGCACCTCAAAAATCCTCCTGGCCAAGGTTTATTTTTGCTGCCAATTCCAATCTTGATCTTACTGCGTAGAGTGATGTTGATTGGGCAACATGTCCAGTTACTTAACATTATATTGTATTCTCCTTGGCTCTTCTTTAATATCTTGAAAAACAAAGAAACAGACAGTTGTTTCAAGGTTTTCAGCGGAGTCCGATTATCGAACTTTAGCAGGTGTGTGTGATACGACCTTAAATGGATAGAAACAGAGAATGAGAAGAACAAGAGTTTGGATGAGAAAATAGAAGAATTTGGGATGAGGAGCAGACGAATTTGGGAGAGAAATTCAGAGACGTTTATCAAAAAAAAACTTGACTGCCTTTCTTATTCCACTGATCATGACTTAAATACACACTAAATTACTACCACTAACCCATACACTCGACCACTAATGCACTAATATTAACCGACTGCTACTAACTTCTAATTAATTCTTTTGACTAAACTACTTTGGCCTATTCAAACGCATCATTCCTGCCCTCTTGAAAATGACATTGTCCTCAAGATCAAGTGATTCCAATATCACGACAATGATTTTGTCTATATGACTGCAGTTTTTGCTCCACGATTTTCGCCATTCCGATGGCAATTCGTAGATTCGCCCGGCTGCAGTAAAACAAGCTCACAATAAATGTCTTCTCGCAAGCCGGCAAGGAATTGGTTCAATAAATTATCAGCTGTGAGCCCAGGTGTACGCATTGAAAGACTTTCAAATTCAGCCACGTAGTTGCTTACCGTCCTGCTTTGGTGTAACTTATTGAGGGCTATCTCCGAGTTCCAGTAAAAAGGATGGCAGAACCTCGAGCTGATGTCTTGTATGAAAGTTTTCCAATTACAGAGTTGATGCGTGGTGTGCATCCATTGATACCACTGGAGGGCTTCCCCACTCATATAAAATGCTACCATGGCAATGCGATGCTCCTCGGGTACTGGATGGTAATCGAAAAATCTTTCTATTTGAAAAGTCCATCCTTCTACATCGTCACCAATGAAGACTCTTACTTCGAGCTTCGGTAAGTGGAATTAATATGTATGCATCATGTCCGTAGTCAGCTGTGGTTGATAGATAAGATTCTGATATGTTTTCGAAGATGTAGCTGGTGTCAGCAATAAGGGTTGATCGGTCTGTAGTGGTTGTTTTTCAGCTTTTGCCTCCTTCACTTGAATCGCCGCCTTCATTTGTTCGAGAATTTCGAACACTCGTTCAAAACCAGCCGTCACTTTTGCTTCGAGAAGGTCCTGTCGGTCTTCAATTGCACGAGTATTTATCGTTAATTCAGCGACAGTAGAGGTAAGTGTGGTGATAGCATCAGCCGTATGTGATTGTTGTTTCGACATTTTCAATTCTCAGTGAAAGCACCAAATTATACGGCCTTAAATGGATAGAAACGGAGAATGAGAAGAACAACAGTTTGGGTGAGAAAATAAAAGAACTTGGGATGAGGAGCAGATGAATTTGGGAGAGAAATTTAGAGACGTTTATCAATTAACTTGGCTGCCTTTCTCATTCCACTAATCATGACTTAAATACACACTAAATTACTACCTCTGATCCATACACTCGACCATTAATGCACTAATATAAACCGACTGCTACTAACTTCTAATTAATTCTTTTGACCAAACTACTTTGACCTATTCAAACGCAACAGTGTGCAGCGAAGTTGTCTGGTGACAATCAAGCAGCTTTACATCTCTTTCTGCAATCATGTGTTCGATAATTGCTATTTTGTACGGCAGTTTGTCAAGTCGGGCCTGATCAATCCTCTTTCTATTCGGACCACTGAGCAACCAACCGGAATAAACGTTTAGTGCTTGCAGGAGTCTTAGAGCATCCTTCACCATGATCAAAAAAATCATACAATCCATCTCTCTCATCCTTTTTCTCTCTCATCTAATCATCCATCATGATTTTTTCAATCACATACACCCCACTCATGATCCAAAAAAAAGTTTATAATCAATCTCTCTCATCACTACATAAATGATAGCTCATTAATGTTAAGATTAATAAAAATATATCAAAGTGTATCTCGTTTTATAGAGCTCAAAAAATTATGAATATTGGTATTTATTTTGATTTTTTTAAATTTGTAATTTAGAAGATATATTCGTTGCAAGATCAAAATAAAAACTGTACTATTTCTTACACAGGACACGTGTCGCGTTGCGATTGGTTCATTCTCATGATCAAAACACACAAAAAAAGATCATGGGATATCTTTTTGATGATCAAAAAAATCATGGTGGGAGTACATGATTTTTTTGATCATCTCCGATGATCACTTTTTATGGTTCAAAAAACCATGATGGGGATGCTCTTATGGAGTCTTTTTGCAATCATGGTTCTTTATGCTCTTATGGAGTCTTACTTCATAGGGGGGTGGGGGAAGCACATGGAAAGTGTGAGAGTGAAATTGAGTCACAGCAAACCCTGCTATGAAGTAAGATGTGTCTATAGATATATGTATTACATAAGGTAATGTAACAAAAATCCCCGTCATCTGCCAGGAACACAAACAACAAACGGCCCCATTCTTTCAAGTCAAAACTCAGCTTACTCTACTTTCCATGCAGCAGGAATTCCTACAAAGCCATGTACAGCTATTATTATGAGTTCTAAAAATGTAAAGAAGAGCTTCTATTGACAAGTATTCATGTTCAGTTATGTATCCGAATTGCAAATAGCAAGCACGGAACTGAAAGACTACGCATTTAGTGGAAGCTTATTGTTATTATGATTGTTTTTTAATATAAGAGGTGATATATTCCAACAAAGGATGAAGCTCGACAACACACTGAAAACTGATCAACCTATATATCATAGAAGAAAAAAAACAATGATGAATTTGTCGCTCTGCATAGTTAAAACATGCATCAACTGCATTAAAGAGGATGTGTTCACCTGAAATAGTTCATTTCTGCAGCTAGGGACTGAGTTTGGTGTGACCTAGCAATGCGGTGTCAGTACTGCAAAAGCAAAAGAACGGAAAATCTTCAAATCTAAGAAAACTGTCAGATACAACATACAATATGAATGACAGTACATTACTGAGAAAGAACTAGTTGACACTGTACGGCATATATAATAAGCGAGTACTACAACCATAACCGCAATGAAAAAATTGACACAATTGGTAATATAAAAGAATCATTTAATCACCAGAGACAAAATTTGGACTTTCACTCTGGGCCAACCAAATGCCTTTTCAGGCTGACAGAGTGGCTTCATTATTCGTACCCCACACTTCTTCAGCATCGTTACCGTTGACTAGAACTGCACCATCTGTGGAATCAGCATCAACCACCACAGCCTCCTCTTGGCTCTCTTCTTGGCATTCTTCTTGGCCTTCGTCACCATTGTGATCCACAGTCTGCATCAAAAAGGCAAAGGATATCACTAAATCAGAAGATTAAACTATGTACGACCTTGTTCTGAGAATACATATTCTTGACTGTACTGAGTAATTACACTGATCTATTCATAAAGGGACCAAAGTAGTTAAGAGCGAAGCAGTAGAATATATGACTCATATCAACTGCAATGCCAGAATTGCAAAAAATCTAAAAGAACTATATTTCTATAATGCCAGTAACAAAGATAATCATTGTACAAAAATAATTTTTACCATAAGCCCGTAGCTAAACAACAATTTTACAAGTGAATTAAGTATGAACACCAATAGATGAATATGCTAATTAAAGAAGGGTGAAGCAATCTTTTACAATATGCTCTTGTCAACAACATCAGATCACTATCACATGCAATGCAATAATAAACACCGGACACATGACCCTTATTAATCTTGGCAAACAATCAACATCAACATCCAGGCCCCGAGTGGCAAAATCCTCTGATATTCAATAATCTTACCTCCAGTTCCGCATCACCATTCTCGAGATGTTCATCCTCCTCAACATGCATATTTCTAAAGGCTTCAACCAGGTTTAAATGTGATTTCTCAGTGAAGTTTAAGTACGCATTAGCAGGTGGATATGTACCCCTACGAATAAATAGTCATTTGTGGATCGTAAGGTTGAACAGATTCAGTTAAACCATCAGAGAAAATGAAGGATAGCATAGAGTGTTTTCAAGATTTATCATACCTAGTCCCTGCGACCTTAGACTCAACGTCAAGAGCTATTTGCCAGTCTTCAAACAAATTAGGATACTCCTCTGGGTCAGCCAAAGATTCTGCAGCTTTCTGATTAACCTGTACAGTAGTGGAACTCGTTTTACTTAACCTCATACAGTTGCAGCATTGTACTCACCATCGCCAAAATGATTGATTTTGCTAACACTTCAAAGACTTGAAAAATAACTTAGCCTCGAGCCTACAATGTTTCCATGTTATATATACCTTAGTAAGATCTTTTCTCCATACTGCAATAATCTCTGATACTTTGCTTGGAAGATAAGAACGTGCCATCAAAGCAGCTTCAGGTATCCGGTTGCTGGCCAAAAGTTCTTTATTGCTTTTCCGAAATGCACATAACTCAAAACATTTTTTGACTCAAATTTTGCATAAAATTACCTGTCTATTAAAAGCTGTAGACACTCTTCTATTTTCCCCAACATAAATAGGCATAGAAATGCAACATTATTCTTTCCCTGCTCCCTGGCCAGAGAGGCAAGTCTTGCTACTCCCTCAGCATCTCCTAGAGACGAATAGAGCAACAACAAACCACTCAAGTCTGTAGCGCGCTCTAGACATTGTTCAGCCAGTTCCAACTGCAACAAGAATCTCATCAGATAATATAAAGAGGTGATAATTTAAGTTCAAGGGCCCCATTTCAATTGATCCTTATTAAAAATTGATACTTGGTGAAGATCCATTACACGAATATACCAAGCACTACGTTAGTACCTTCCCAGTTGACATTGCTAATTCTCCTAATTGCTTCCACTTGGTCTCATTTTGTACTTCAGTTGCGATTTCCTGTACACAGATACATAAACAATTGTATGTATGATTTCTAAACGATGTTAGACTAGCACCATTTTTCAAAGTGAAAGATAAACAGCAGTTGCAAACGATTCTTTGAGACAAGCTTCACTAGTCACTGCTAAATACATACCTTTGCAATCTCTAGCCTTCCAAGGCTTATAGCTAGCTCAAATCTGTAGTCAGGGTCAGTAGCAACTTCGAGAGCATCCTCGATCATACCCCGAGATTCCAAGAAACGAGCAACGCTAGAAGAAAAAGGAAATTTTCATATACTAAATACTTTATTTGAATTAGCAGCATGTGTGTTAAATGAGGTAAGTATTCAATTTGTGTGCAATTTCTTCAATATACAATGGATGCTCGCAGTTCTTCTTCTTCACAATCAAGGTGTCACTCGTTAGCGACCAATAAGCAATGCATTATTCAAACAACTTAATGTTTTCCTATATGAATTAAGAAATTTTATTAAATGAGGTACCTGTTAAGATGTTCCTTGGGAATCGAAGGCAAAACCTCACTAGCACGTTCCAAATCACCACGCATCACAAGTGTCTTGTACTCAATAAGACTTAGTAGTAGTGTGTATCCCATCACACTGGAGAAAGATAGAAACAAAAGGGGATTAATATGTATTTATAAAAGAATAGTTGAGGCGCCAATATAATGACGAATTTACTCACTTGAATTCTTTGTCAATAAGATACACTCGACTTTGACTCGCAAGATATCCCAATAAGTACATAGGTCGATCCAAGTGAAACATTGTGGTTACCTAAACGATTACAGAAAAGAAAAAGCCAGGTTACACATGTTATTTCGAAAAAGCAGAAGCCATTATCTTAACCAAGGCATAGACGAATATATTACATACCTCACCGCCAACGCAGTAGTTGAGTCTCCAGGAGGAGTTGCTGTATATAAAACAATCCCCAACCCATAAACCTGTCCTAACTCTTTCGTTTATTTCATGAAGAAGCTCAAAGGCATCTTCAACACCTTGTTCATCTGTGGGTTTCCCACCATCAAAGTAAGATGCTACTACATCTCGCTGTTGCAATTTAAATTTTCAGTTAATCAGTAATATTGGGCGAAGTTGAAAGCTCGAGAGAGTGTTAAAATATCCGTACGTTGTACTTCAAGACATAAAATGATGTGTCACTGGCAATTGCAACCATATCACCACTGTCAGCCCAGTACAGATTCTGAAATGGAAATATAGACAATTACAATGAATAAGATATTTTTCTGTACATTGATTAGCAAAAATGCGAATAAACTATCTGATAATGACGTTTAGGCTTGTTAAAGCATACTTTGACATTGACATCAATTCGTCGAATGAGCCTGCATTCCAACCAATCGTAAAAACAGATGAAATCATTTGAACACATCGCCAATAAAGTTCCTCCGTAAACACGTTCAGCTGAAAATGTTGGGCGAATGCTCTTCTTTTCCTGAAATATTACACATCCCAGTTCTTATTGATTCAGTAAATAATCAGCCAAAGAAATGACATAATTTAAAGGGCCACAAACGAAGAGTTTTTGTATGTACTAATTACTATGCATCTGACCATGTGTAATTTATATCTTTCAAAAGAACGCATTATATCAAACTACGTAAGCACTAAATAACACTAACCAAGAAATTTTTACTGAAAATTTTGATCTTAGAAGTACTCTCCCTGACAGCATATTCACCATCAGATGACCAAACAAATTCCAATGCAGAGCCAAATGATCTGTTTCTCCATGCAACAGCTGTATATATGACATACTCACCATCCCCACAGACAACAACAAACCTACCATTAGGATTGTGCTTCAAGCTCTGAAAAAAAGAAGATAAAATAAGCACCATGAGAAAGCATTTCCCTAAAACAAAATCTTTCCCATGAATGAGCAATAAAGTGGTTCATTTCAACTAATTTACAAGGTAGCTATGCTTTCAAGACTCCTCAAATAAATCCAACTACCAGTTAAAACCCCTGACAATTTTGAAAGGCAATGAGTCGCACACTAAAATCATTAGACGTACAATCACAAAACAATAGGAAAAAACTGAAATTTTCCTGCTTTCGAAAGAAGCGACAGGGACAGATGACACTGAGATAACACATTCCATAACTGTTTAACAACACATTTCATCCTGAAATATAGTTACTGACAACCAAAATGTCAAAAGTATGAGTCAAATTTGTGGAGCTGGATGAGAATAAGGTCACTAGCCTGTGGATAGAGGTCACAAGTTCCCAGCTCTTTGACAGCTAAAGGCAATCTTTCACCATCCGTGACCTGAAAAAAAGAGACCACATAAAGGTTGAGTAAAGATTTGGGACGAATCACTTTGAATAAAACTTGCCAGGGATCACACGACTATAAATAGTAAAGCATATACCTCAAAACCAGCTCCCAAATTCTTAATGTTAACAGTCTGGATTTCATTATGCTTTGCCCAGATAATTTTTCCACCACTATCCATGCTAGCGACTGGTACTTCTCTACCGAGTTTGACCATGATGGTTCCTTCATCGTACCCAATCACAACCCTGTAAAGAAAGATGCCATACTATAAGCCTTCCAAATGATTGTTGATCTTAAGGATAATAATAATAACAGATGGATTAATTGGATTTCTATTATGTGTGCGTGGTCTTATCAGCTCTAGAAAAAAAATACAAATCAGGAGCTATAAAGAACCTTGTTGCTCGGAAAGCACAGCTTTTCAATGGTAACCCAAAAAGTAAGGAGATAGAATCTCTGGACTATCAATTTTAAGCTTGTTGGAAACATATTCCTAATGTGTAGGCTATATAACTGTATTATCGAAAACGCTCGAGAGAAACAATATGACTAGTAGTTACCTTCGAGAACTTTTCATGTAACCAATTGCCCAGACCCTTTCAAGACCATAGTTCAACGTGTTCTCAAGTCTGCAAAAAACATGAGACCATTGCTTAGTTTTTACTTCTCGAGAGTGCTGATTTCACGACTGCCAGTTGGTTAAGTACTTCAACATAGATCGGCTGATCCAAGGATATCAAAATACAATATGCATGTACTTGCCTGTAAGTTGTTGAGTGCCAGATACGAACTGTTCCATCCTCAGACCCTGTGATGATAATGGGTAGATCGGGATGGAAACAAACTGCAGATACATTATGAGTATGGCCATCAAGTGTCTGTACACAACTTTTTGTTTGGTAATCCCAGACCTTAGCAGTGTGATCGTCAGATCCAGTTATTAGGTAAGGTTTGTCACCGCCAGTGAAGTAATCGACACAGTTAACACCTTTCTGATGAGCATCCAAGGTGAAGTTTGGATCTGGTGAGCCAAGATTCCATATCTATGGTAGGAGACAGTAAAGAAAAAATATGACACTCCAGTTCAACAAGCAAAGGACATGCTAATAATAACATGGTTAAATACCATAAGGAAAGAGGGTGCAGTTCTTACTTTTACAGTGCAATCAAGTGATGCACTTGCAAATGTATTAGTGTCCTTGGGGTTGAAGGTCACTTGCATCACGTAATGGGAATGACCCTCAAAAATTTGAGTACACACCCAACCCTTTTCCCAGTCCCAAAGCTTAATAAGCATGTCATCAGATGATGACAACACATAAGGAAGAGTTGGGTGGACAGAAACACATCGAATGTAATCTGTGTGTGCCTCATAGACTTTGACCTTATCCATTGTGTTGTAGTTGTACACACGAATAAACATGTCATCAGCTCCAGCAACTACCCATTGTTTACGTGCAATGAACTTTGCTGACCGAACTGTAAGATGTAAATATAGCGAAGTTGTCAGGAACAATGAACTATGAGACTGAAATTGAAGAAATAATGGAAAGGTAATCGCTGCAGCTTAATTGAGAAAACATGGTTAGCATACCTGGTAACTCAGTAACCTCAAATGATTTAGCCATAGTCTGTAGCGACAAGAAACTTCATGTGAGTGTTTCAAAGTTAAAACCAAACAAAACAGGAACAATCCATGTATAAAATATCCAGATCTATTTCCACATTTTGCAACCACATGGTTACCTAGGATGGTTGCTACTAAAGTTACCAACCTTAAATAATTAAGCATGACACATACCTGTGACTGGTAGTTCCAAATGCACACCGTTCCAGAGTACAAACTTGCTAATATCCTACAACAGTAACATATTAGAGTGCAACATACCACATGAAACAGGATCACATACTAGGCATAAAAACAATTGTAATTACCATGGTTCAGTTGGATGCAGATCAACTGATTTCACTCTCTCAGACCTCTGAGCAAGTTTTCTCTGATGCAAATAATCATTTCAGGAATATACATTCTAGTAAATGAGCAAACAATTCACCATAGCCGTGTTAATCAATTCAAAGCCACCAAATTGCTAATTCGGTTGTCTTTAAAATAACTCCAGCAATCAAATGCTCAAAAATCTATACAAAAGCAACAAAGAGATCGAATCAGGAATTACGCACCTTGATTTCAAGTCGGAGAGGCTGCAAGCAATAAAAAAAGAAAACAAATCAATCAGCCACGGATTGACGCCGGATCTACACAAATGACACATTCTTATACTTGCTAATTATCGCATTACAATGAACGAATTACGATCGCATATGATTAAATTCAGCCAGATGAGAGTCGAAAATGAGAAAATCCAAGTGGACCGAAACAGTTCAGAACCGGATCTGAGCTGCAACCGGATGAACGGCGAGGTGCACAGCGCGATGCAGACGAAGGAAACTTACCATTTTTCAGATGCGGATCTCGAAGAACAATCCAATCACGAACGAAACTTAAAGCGACCTCGATCCGAGGTTGAGAGAGAGAGTTGAAGAGAGACGTTTTGGTATTGAAGGGGAGAAATTGAGCGAGTGCTAAGAAAACTTATCAAATCTTGTTCAACATTGACAAATTTCTTTATAATAAATTGCAGTGTTACTTTAATATTTCGCGTCTAACTATTCCAATATAAGAAATGAAACATGGTTTTTTATTTTTTTGATAAAGGCATACAAAGATTCGGAGAAACACGATAAAAGAAACAACAACAACCACTCGATTAACATAACACGAACAAAGCATCTAACACTAAACCATATTCCATGCCACGGAAGGCGAGTCAGCTGCTGAGATATGATCCGCAGTCCATGAAAACTCCAAAGTCAATCCATGCCAAAATCGGCCAAATTGAAGAAGCAAACCAGCTGTCCACTTCAAGGTGACAATGAAGCCCCGACCGATTTCCTTGAAAACGAAGAGAGGCTATACTGGCATTCTCAATAAACCACGTTCCGGTCTAGGGAAGAAACTCACCTTGATACCATAAAAGGCATAACGAGGATTTAAAAGCTAAGTCGAGCAGACTAGCTGGGAACAATGAAATGTTCCACTTGACCTCACGCCGGGGGAGGCAAACATTCCACCAAAGACAGGAAAACAGCCATGTCACCAAGTACAGCCCAGCTATTACTAAAACTTAATCTAAAAGTAAAACTAAAACAACAACCACGGCTAAAAACTAAAACACTAGAAAAAACCAAAGCGACTAACAGATTGCCTAAACGGCGACAGAAACAAGCTCCAAAAAAAGAGACGTTTGAGTCGAACAAACGCCGGCTACCAAAACATCCACCAGCCGCCCTCCCTTTAGTCGACAACAGCCACCACCACCAACCAATCCACTGAGGCACCACCACTACGCACGGCCACGCCTCGACACCATCAAACTCCACCCGAACGAGCCACCGCCGGACAGCGACAGGCTGCAAACGGTCTTCCGGCCCCAGATCCGCTAACTCCACCCACCCAACGCACCACACCGGCTGAGACAGGAAGAGGGCGATGAAGCTGCCCCGCCAGCGACGGTGCCATCCGGGCAAGATCAGGCGGGCGAGAAACTCCAGCGGCGGAGGGGACGACACACAGAAAAAGGCTGATGAGGAGTAGGTGTCAGCCGAAGGAAGGCCGGCCGGCGAGGAAACGAAAGACACAAAGTCGGTGTTCAAGCGCCTTCTCTGTCGGAAGATTTCTAGAAGAGAGAGGTTATGGTTTGTTCTTCTTGAATTAGAAATGAAACATGGTTTGATCGTTAAGGGTGTGTTTTGTTGAGTTTAAATTCTTTATTTTTTAATTTAGTAAAGCTAATTAAGTTAAATAAAATTCAGTGGGTATGGATCACATATAAGCCTCGTTTATTTATATAAACTGAACCACTTAAATTTTGACGAATTTTTTTATATAAAACGACTTTAGGATATAAATCGACCAGAACGCTAAATATTGTTACTTTTCACTTTAATTCATCGAAAAATAAATTTTATTTACTAGACACATTTTAGTTAAAATCACTGAATATTCACAAAATACATGTTACAATTCACTGGACATTAAGCGTTATCACTAAACATTTAGCTTTATCACTAACATTTAGTTTTATCACTTAACAAATCACTGAAAATTCACAAAATACGTGGACAATTTGAAAAGTTTTACTGGACAATGTTTAGTAACATGGAACATTTAGCCAAAATACGTGGAAACTTTGAAAAAGCAAAATGTTCAGTGATAAAGCAAAATGTTCACTAATAAGGCAAATGTTCAGTGATAAGCCAAAAAGGTTCAGTGAATAATAATTTTTTTGATGAATTGAAGCAACAAGGAACGATTTAGCCATATCACTCAACATTTAGCTAAATCACTGATTAATAAACCCGTAAAATGGAAAAACCATAGTAACCCACGGATTGCAGTTTATATAAAAAGACAGGGTTTGTATTTGATCCATTCTCAAATTCAGTACAGTTAAATTAAGTTCAATACAGTTAAATAAAGTTTAGTTAATTTTTCAGTTCAATTTATTAGTTATATAAAGTTCAATTTTCTTAGTTCAATCTAAGAAACTAGTTACTGACTTAATGATGGGGTATCGCCGGATAGACGTATGTGTCGGCGGATGTAGGATTTACCTCGCGGAGGACGAAGGTTTGACTTTGTGTCGTTTTTCGGTGAATCAAGATATCATGCTCCGAGACACGCTGAAGGTTCTAAGACTTATAAAAAAAATGCCAGAAATCAAATGTTTTATTTGCCCACAGTACCTCGACTAAAGATTATTCTTGACCGAGAGTTTGGCCTCGCAAATGTCCTAATATGTTTCAACCAGAGACGGTGTCAATAGAGCCGAATTTTTTTCTTATATGGCATGATCGATTAGGCCATCCGGGTTCAATAATGATGCGAAGAATCATTGAAACTTCACATGGACATTCATTAAAGAGTAAAAATATTTTCTTGTCCGAAGATCTCTCATGTGTTGCTTGTTTTCAAGGAAAACTGATTACAAGATCATCTTCAAGGAAAGTTGAGGCTGAATGTCCAGTATTTCTTTAATACGAATTCTAAGGAGATATATGTGGACCTATTTCCCCAACAAGTGAACCATTTCAGTACTTTTTGGTACTTATTGATGCATCGACCAGTTGGTTGCATGTTTGTTTATTGTCCACTCGTAATATGGCATTTGCAGGGTTGCTCGCTCAAAATGAGCACAATTTTCAGATCATACAATTAAGAAAATATGTATGTATAATGCGGGAGAATTCACATCCAAATCTTTTGATGACTATTGTATGTCAACGTGAATTACCGTTGAACATCGGTTGCTCATGTTTGTACTCAAATTGGTTTAGCAGAATCTTTTATTAAGAGGCTAAATTTGATAGCTAGACCATTACTTATTCGATCAAAATTTCCAAATTCTGTTTGAGGACATGCAATATTTCATGCTGCATCACTTATTCGTATTAGGCCAACTGCAACGATAAATATTCCCCGTTGCAACTTGACAGTGGCCAAGAACCATATATCTTTCATTAAAGAGTTTTTTGGTGTGTATTTTATGTTCCAATATCTCTGACCCAACGTACTAAAATGGGATCCCAACGAAGATTGGGGATTTACGTGGGATTTGAGTCTCATCAATTATTAAATTTTTGGAACCTATGACAGGTGACATATTTAAGGCACAATTTGCCGACTGTCAATTTGATGAGAAAAATTTCCCTGCATTAGGGGAGATAAAATAGAGTTTGAAAAACATAGGACATATCTTGGAATACGGAGTCATTGTCTCATTTTGATCATCGTACAAATCAATGTGAACTAGAAGTTCAAAAGATTATCCACTTGTAAAAGGTTGCAAACACATTGCCAAATGCATTTATGAATGTTAAGACAGTGACAAAGTCACATATACCAGATGTCAATTCTCCTTGCAAAATAAATCTTCTTGGTGAAGATATTGGAAATAATGAAGCAAGTGAGTCTAAAACACGACAGAAGCGTGGTAGACCAATTGGGTCCAAGGATTAAAATCCTCGAAAAAGAAAATTTTAAGATAACCGTATTAATGCATCAACCTTTATTCAAAAAGAAATAAATGTGATACAGGAAGAAACATCGTCAAAAGATAATGAGATACCTGCAAATGATGGCAATGAAGAAATTAGATCAATTAGTTCATTTCAGGGAAACGGTGGAATAGAAACGAAATTATAGTGGCTAATGTATTTGCCTATTCTATATCTCTATATATTACAAAGGAAAATGAGGATCATGAGCCAAGATTGGTTAATGAATGTCGACGAAGAAAATGATAGGCCAAACTGAAAAAGTGTCATCGAGGCACAATTAGATTCACTTGAAAATTGTCAAGTCTTTGGGAAAATTTCCCTAACACCTGAGAATGTCAAACCTGTTTATTATAAATGGACATTTGTGCGCAAAAGAGATGAGAAAAATGAAGTTGTAAGATATAAAGCACGACTTGTGGCACAAGGCTACTCGCAAAGACCAGACATTGATTATGAAGAGACATTTTCACCGGTCATACATGCGATAACATTCAGATTGTTATTGGGTTTGTCCGTCTTAGAAAGACTGTAAATGAATTTAATGGATGTCGTGACAGCCTATTTATATGGCTCACTTGATAATGACATTTACATTAAAATTCCCAAAGGATTGGAATTACCTGAAGCGTGTAGCTCAGAACCATGGGAAATGTACTCAATAAAACTACAAAGAGCTTTATATGGATTAAAACAATCTGGTCGAATAAGGTACAATCGTCTAAGGTGCTGTTTGATAGAGCTGAAAAAAAAATTATTTAACTTTATTTAATTTAATTTAACTTTACTGAACTTAATTTTACTTTATTTAACTTGACTGAAATTAAAAAATTAAATTTTCTTGAATAAAGGTGTTTGATTTAAGTTTGTATTCATGTTGAACTACAAAATTGAAATCTGAAATATTTTATTTAACTTTATTTAACTTACTTTAATTTAAATTAACTTTATTTAACTTTACTAAACTGAAAAACATGAAATTTACGCTCTACAGAACAGACCCTAATGAATATCTTATGAAAGAGGGGTACATTAACAATGTAATTCATCCGTGTGTTTTTATTAAAAGGACAAAAACCTAATTTTCTGTTATTGCGGTTTATGTTGATGATTTAAATATCATTGGGGCCCTGATGAACTCACTGAGATGATCACATATTTAAAAAAGTAAATTTGAAATGATAGATTTGGGAAAAAATAAAATTCTGCCTTGGCCTAAAAGCTGAGCATATATTAAAGGGTATTTTTGTTCATCAGTCCTTATATACTGAAAGGATCCTACAATGTTTAACATGTATAAATCATATCCTATGAGTTCGCATATGGTTGTTTGATCACTTAATGTGACAAAGGTCCATTTCGTCCTCAATAAAAGGATAAAGAACTAATTGGTCCTGAAGTACCATATCTTAGTGCTATTGAAGCTTTAATGAATCTTGCTAATTTTACACAACCCGATATTGCATTTTTGGTTAATTTACTATCAAGATATAGTTTTTCCCCAACTCGAAGACATTGGATTTGCGTTAAGCAAATTTTAAGATATCTTCGAGGAACAACTGATATGGGCTTATTTTATTCAAAAGACTCAAAATCAGGATTAATTGGATATGCCGATGCCGGTTATTTATCTGACCCTCAAAAAGTGCGATCACAAACGGGGTATGTGTATATGGTGATGCCGCTATATCTTGGTGATCTACCAAAAGAGACCCTTACAGCCATTTCTTCTAATCATGCTGAAATATTATCACTTCATGAAGCAAGTCGGAAATGTGTGTGGCTGAGATCTTCATTCCATCAAATAAGAGGATCATGTAGCCTTTCAGGCAATAAAGAAAGCCTCATTGTCTTATTTGTGGATAATGCTACTTGTGTAGCTAAAATTAAAAATGGTTACATAAAGGGTAATAAAACGAAGCACATCTCTCCAAAGTTCTTCTTTACACATGAACATCATAAGAATGGAGAGATTGATATTTGTCAGATTCGTTCTTTTGACAACTTAGCCGATTTTTTTTACAAAGGCACTTCCCACTATTCCTTTTGAGAATATGATCTATAAATCGCCATCGAAAGCTTATCGATTTATGTTAAAGGCCACATTGAGGAGGAAAATACGCGCTACACTCTTTTCTTTATTCTAGGTTTTATCTCTATGGGTTTTCCTAAATAGGTTTTTAATGAGGTAACATTTATGCGTACTAGAAAATTATGTACTCTTTTTCCTTCACTAGGTTTTTTCCCATAAGGTTTTCCTAGTAAGGTTTTAATGAGGCATAATATTTGTACGAGTCATCCAAAGGGAGAGTGTTATGAATATTGATATTAATATTCTATGACTCTTAACCTTTCATGTGCCATTGACCTTTAGCTTTTCATGTACCCTAACTTTAATCTCCTATATTGATTGCTAGTCTTTTCATGTGTCCATGTATCCCTAAATAAAGGGATCCATTTGTACAGGAAAATACATCAATAAAAAAATCTCTCATCTCTACATTTTTCCTCTCTTCATATGTTCTTGTTCTTATCACTTTGATTTTCTCATATACATCCACAAATCGTAAATATTTTCACAAGAAGATTATCTAAGTGATTATGAACTATTAGCTCTACATATTGAATATGAAGATAATAACAGCCATATTGTGTCTTTTAGGCCATATGAAGGGATAGCATTGTATTTATTATTTTCTGTATATAAGCTGTACAATGAAACCATCATAGAAATCAATCAATAAGAAAACCTTTTCACTGCAAATCATCTTTCTCTTGCCAACGTACGTTTCCTTTTCTCATGGTATCAGAGCAAGGTTATCGATCTTGGTGTGTTTGAACTCTTTTCTTCAATCATCATTTGATGATGGCTGGAATGAGTGAAGATCAATCTTTGTTGTTACCTTCGGGTGGTGTCAATTCTGGCAGTACAAATGCTTCAGATGACCCCTATTTTGTGAAACACAGTGAAATTACTGGAACTTCCATTGTAAGTGGCGTTTTGATTGGAAGACACAATTTTGTTTCATGGAAGAAATCCATGGAAGTTGCGCTTTCTGTAAGAAACAAACTCAGCTTCGTCAAAGGGGAACATCCCAAACCAAGTGATCCGAATGAATTGAAACAATGGCAAAGGTGCAATGATGTTATTATGTCGTGGCTGCTCAACTCAGTATCAAAGAATGTCGCAAATCAAATGTTACACTCCGGAGATGTTGCAACAGCTTGAAGGATTTTACACACCAGGTACGCTGGATCAAACTTGTCGAGAAAATTTGCAGTTAAGAAAGAAATTTGCAATATGATGCAGGGAGAACAAGACGTTGCGACCTATTTTGAGAGACTTGTTAAGCTTTGGCAGGAGTTCGACTCCATCAGTGGCAGAAAAATATGTAACATTATGGCTGATTGTGAAGAATGCAAGGTAAATGCAAAAGAAAAGGAGGAAGACAAGGCAATGCAATTTATTATGGGCCTCAATGAGTCCCATGCCCAAATTAAGACTTACATCTTAGCAATGGAGCTGCCAGATCTTGATGTCATATATGACATGATTTCACAAGATGAGAGCCAAAAAGCCATGACTAAAGCACTTATATTGAAGCTTCCGCAATGTATGCACATCAGCAAGTTCCACCATCAAGTAACAAGCCTCATGGTAGAGGTTTTCAAACCAAGAATCGAACAAGGTTATATTGCACTTTTTGTCAAATGAATGGGCACACGAGGGAGTTTTGTTACAAGATCATTGGATACCCATCTGCTAACAAATCACATAAAAGTAATGACAAGATGACTAATAGTTCATATGCCAGATCTAATGCAGGAGCAAAGGGAGTTGCGAATACTGTCATTACCAGTCAAAACGATTTGAGCAAGGATGAACCTAGCCCAAGTGACTCCAATCCTCATTTGACTACAACCCAAGTGAATCAGCTTTTGGCTTTGCTCAAGCAAGACACTGGGAATGAAGAGAACAAAGCGACACATATGACAGGTATTTGCAGTGCTTCTACTTATTCGAATGACTTAGTTAATTGGGTGATAGACAGTGGGGCTACCCATCATTTCACATGAAATATTAAGTTGTTAACTGACATACATGAGCTTCCAAAACCATGCTACATCATGCTCCCAAATGGCAACACAAGTAATGTTCCTCTTGCTGGTACATGCTTGTTGAAGAGTGGACTAATATTACAAGAAGTATTATTTGTTCCGGAATTCAGATTCAATCTCATTTCAGTGAGCAAGTTGGTCAAGCACTTACTCTCCTCATTCACTTAGTAAAGTCCTTACGTATCATAAATGCTCAAGCACTCACATGGCCTTTTTATCTAGTCTATCTGCCCTAAAGGAGCCTACTTGCTTTACTAATGCAAGCGGAAATTGATGCTCTCGAGCAAAAAGCGACATCGAAGCTCACTGAACTGCCTCATGGTAAGTTTGTCATCGACTGCAAATAGGTGTACAAAATAAAATATAATTCCGACGGCTCCATTGAGCGTTATAAGGCAAGACTTGTCGCCAAGGGTTTCACGCAAGTTGAAGGTATAGATTATCATGATACGTTTTCTCCGGTAGCCAAAATGACTAGTGTTCACTGCATGTTGGCTGTGGCCGCTACTCGCAATTGGCCTTTGTTCCAATTAGACGTGAATAATGCATTTTACATGGTTTTCTTGACGAAGAGGTCTACATGAAGCCCCTCCTGGATTTTATTCGGATGCTCGTTCATTTGGAAAAGTATGTAAACTACTTAAGAGCTTGTACGACCTTAAAAAAGCTTCTCGACAATGGTTGGTTTTCCAGATTCACTGATGTTTTGCTCACCTTTGGATTTACCCAAAGTCTCACTGACTATTCTTTGTTCACCATGAAGAAAGGAGAAGATTTTGTCATGCTACTCATTTGTGTAGATGACGTGATTATTACCGAAAACTCCACTACTTTAATTTCATCCATGAAGTAGGTCATTCATGATCAGTTTAAAATTAAGGATCTTGGTCACTTAAAATTCTTTTTGGGTCTTGAAGTCGCAAGGTCTAGCAATGGAATTTTTATTAACCAACGGCAATATGCTTTAAATATTCTAGCAGATCATGATTTTCCTCTTTGCAAACCAGTGAAGACACCGATGGAACTTAAGCATCAACTTAGTTTATCAACTGCCCCTCTCTTGCCGGTTACATTGCCATATCGCCAACTTGTTGGTCGCCTAATTTATTTGACAATTACTAGACCCGACTTAGCACATCCAGTGCACATTTTAAGTCAATTTATGCAACAACCAACTGAAGATCATTTGAGGGCTGCACAACGAGTCCTTCGATACATCAAAAACGCATCGGCCAAGGCCTTTTCTTTTCTGCTGGTGGAGACCTTATACTAAAGGCATTTTGCAACGCTGATTGGGTTGCATGCCTGCTTACTCAAAGATCCATTACTTGCTATTGTGTTCTTCTTGGTCAATAATTAGTATCATGGAAAACGAAAAAACAACATGTTATTGCTCGTTCCTCCGCGGAATCGAAATACCGATCGATGGCATACGTGTGCAGCGAAGTCATATGGCTTGTTAACCTTTTAAGGACAAGTGTGTTGTAGTTCCAACACCTATTACTCTTTTCTGTGATAACATGGCGGCTATCCACATATCGCGTAATCCAGTGTATCACGAGCGTACTAAACACATCGAGATTGATTGTCATTTTGTATGCCAACAAGTGTCCTCGAACCTTATATCTCCTATGCACATTCCAACTACCGAGCACTCACATGTTGGCGCTGCATCGTCCGTTTCACCATCGTATGTTTCCTTTTCTCATGAACCTACTTTCACCGCCAAAGCAAAATATTATATAGTCAACTACTTGTCTAATAAAAGATTATCTAAGTGATATGAATCATTCGTGAATCAAATATCTATTGTGCCAGTACCTAACAGAGTGTAGGATGCCTTAAAAGATCAAAAATGGAGAAAAGCTAAGGAAGAAGAGATGGAAGCATTGCAAAAGAATGATACTTGGCAACTTGTTCCTCCACCAAAAGACAAGAATGCAGTAGGTTGTCATTGGGTGTTTACTCTAAAGAAAAATGACAATGCATCATTAAATAGGTACAAACCACGCCTTGTTGTGAAGGGATTTACTCAAACATATGGAGTTGATTATAACGAGACATTTGCACCAGTTGCAGAGATGAATACCATCCGAGTTCTGCTTTCCTTAGCGGCTAATTTAAATTGGCCACTCCGTAATTTGATGTCAAAAATGCGTTTCTCCATGGAGAGTTGAATGAGGAAGTATATATGAATCTTCCACTGGGATAAAAAACTTCACTCTTGATGATTTTATGTGTAGATTTCTTTATATGGTTTAAAGCAGTCACCTCGTGCATGGTTTGGAATGTTCTCAAAGTTTGTGCAGAAAATTGATCATAAACAAACAACTCGGATCACACCTTATTTCTCAAGCATCAACATGGAAAGGTAACATGTCTTATTATTTACGTAGATGATATGGTAATCACATGTTATGACACAGATGAGATTGAAAGACTACAAAAGCAGCTAGCATCCGAATTTGAAAAGAACGACCTTGCTAAAATGAAGTATTTCTTAGGAATTGAGGTGGCTAGGGGGAGAGAAAGAATTTATTTGTGTCAAAGAAAATAGTTTATTATTTGTTGACAGAGACGACAGGATTGTTAGATTGCAAACAAGTGGACACTCCTATTGAGTAGGATCGCTATCTAGCTGAATCTCCCAACCAACTGGTCGAACCATTTATCTGAGACTAGTTGGTAAATTAATTTATTTGACCCACCATACCTGATATTGCATATGCAATAATCGTGGTGAGTCAATTCATGCATAATCCTAGTGAGACTCATATGAATGCTGTTTTAAGAATCTTAAAGTATTTGAAGTCAACTCATGGAAGAGGTGTGTTTTTTTTAAAACACAACAACATTACAGAGGTTTGTGGTTTCACTTATGCGGATTGGGCTAGAAACATTATTGATAGAAGATCCACATCAGGTTACTTCACTTTTGTGGAGGTAATTTAGTTACATGGAAGAGTAAAAATTAAAAAGTAGTGGCGAGATCTTGTGCATGGCTCAAGGAGTATGCGAGTTACTGTGGCTAAAGAGTTTATTACATGAGTTGGGTATTGAACTCACTAGTCCAATGAAGTTGTAATGTGATAAAAAAAGCGATAATTGATATATCACAAAATCCAGTTCAATACGATCGAACAAACATGTGGAGGTTGATCGTCATTTCATAAAGGAGAAACTAGATACCAATATTATTATACTGCCTTTTTTTTCATCTGAAAAGCAACTCGCAGACATATATACTTACAAAGGGAGTTTCCATGAAAGCATTTCATGACTCTCTAAGCAAGTTGGGCATGGTTGATATGTATGCACCAACTTGAGGGGGAGAGTCAACGTGAGTCATGACATAGTATCATTGAATGATATATGGTAAATATATATTTTTGATTTATTTAGAGAATTGAGAATATACTAAGAATATGTTGTAGGATTCATTGCAATATATTATTGATCCTTGCACCAGTATATATACCTTTTGATGGAGAAGAATAAAATCATCAGAAATTCATCTTATTCTACTGAAACTTTCCTTTATATAGGGAAATTTTTTTTTATGTTTATTGTTGAAATCTCCCGAGCCTTTCTGCTTCCAATGATTGTCTATGTAGCTTGATTGCTTTGGATTGGTTTTGAACTAGAAAGCATCTTCTGCAGCTTTTTGTTTTGTTTTTGATCATGGGCTTGCAGGGAACTCATAAGCTCTGTCATGGTGAGTTTTGTGATATCCTTTGATTATTCAATAACCGTAACTATTGTATCATACCTACTCATCAAAGTTCCACAATTCTTTGCAATATCCTTACATTCACGGACGGAGCCTGGAATAAAAACTACCTAGGGCTAAAATATATTTATGATAATTACCCTTAAATTACTTGGGCTCTGTATGGAATTCTGAAGAAAAAAAAAAGAGAGTTAAAATTACACTTGAATTTATATAAAAAAAATTAGGACAAACACAACTTGGGCTTAAGCCCAAGTTGCCCTTCATGTAGGTTCGTTCCTAATTGCATCTGAGATCTTCTCGTGGTAAGTCTTCGTTTGGCTTTCAAGTTCTATTATTCTAGAAGTGAGTGCTTTGTGTTATCATTATCCTCCATTTTCATGTTCTCAAAATCTTTTCTCAAATGATTAAGACGAATGACTTTTACTCTATCGTTTTCTTGAAAGTTCTTCCGAAGCAAACGCCACGTTGATACACCGACTCCCGAATGATTTTAGAAAAAACTATGCTTGTGACAGAGTTGAGCAATAAGATAAAACCCTAGCATCTTTGTTATCTTTGTCGATTTTTAATAATTGAGCTTTGGTGTACTCATCTTCCTCACTTTTTTGTGGAGGACAATTCTCCACAATCTCCCACGATGCAGTTGCTCTTAGAAAGAGCTTCAATTGAAGCACCAATATTCCCAATTTTCTCCATCGAACAAGGGAGGTCTTGGCATGGAGAATGTTGTTGATGAAGCACCCGCCACATCTTTTCCGGGAATGTATGTTTGGCCCTTAATTTTTTTTTGGGCTATGATACCACTTATTGAAATAGAAATGATATTTGGAGTAGATGAATATTATTTTATTGATGGACACATAATGCGATTTAGACCATCTCCAAATATTTATGTGGGTTACATTGGATTCTAATAGTATATAATAAAAATTAGGGAAAAGTACAGTTTGAGGACAATTGCAAGAGGTAATATAAGCTCAAAATTAAATCCACAATCAATCGAATCAGCTGTCCTGCTTTTCAAAACCTAGCAAGGCTTGCTTGGCTAAGATCCATAATTCAAACCAAAGTGAAGGCAAAAGCACCTTAGACGACCGACTATGCATGGTAAATGTATCAAACCTGGCTTGCGCTTCAGAAGTAGAGAAATGTACTAGATGATTCCGGATCCGATCAAGATGTCTTGCAAGAGCTTCGAAGATAATTATGTATATGTACTAGATGATAAAGTGTCATATACATTGTAATATATCGAGTTGTTGGACCCACCCACTATCAAAAAAAAGTTTGGCAATTTAAAAATTTTGAATTTTTTTTAAATTTTCTTAAAAGTTTTGAATTTGTTTAAATTTTTTAATTTTTAAATGAATTTATTAATTAACGGAGTTTAACGCCATCCAACTATGTTAGTGAAATCCCTAACGACGTTGGACGGTGCCCCTAGTTTAAAAACTTGTTTGATAGTTCGCACATTATTTGGAAGTTTTTATTATTCGATCTAGAAGTTGAAAAATGTTGATAGTCAGGTCTCCAAACTGTATTTTTCCCTAAAAATCAAGTTTAAATTCATGTTTACCATCTTTATTTGATGTCTTGATTGGTCTTGACTCAGGTCTTCTTGGCTTCATACCACCTTACTTTTTATCCTATCACTTTATTTTATTTTTTTGATGGATTATCCTATCACTTTATTGGCTCATAATGTTGTGAGCAAATATTTCATTGATTATCCTCAACAAATGTCTCATCGATTAACAATGATACATATCATATGCTTCATCAGTTCTCCAGCCTTTCTCAAACCACTTATCACCTGAACCAATTCTGTAGCCTGCCTTACCTGTCGAGATTCAAAATAAATATTCAAGTTTAAAGAAGGAAAAAGAAACGAAACGTTAAATTAAAACTTTTAAATTTGAATCTACAAAATTCAATTGGATAGTTAAAAAGCAGATGTGGTCAGAGTGTATAATACAGTTTGAGAACAATTGCAAGAGGTAATATAAGCTCAAAATTAAATCCACAATCAATCGAATCAGCTGTCCTGCTTTTCAAAACCTAGCAAGGCTTGCTCGGCTAAGATCCATAATACAAACCAAAGTGAAGGCAAAAGCACCATAGACGACTGACTACTCAGGCTTCTCGGTTTCCATTGGCTCCCCACCTGTAGGAGGGGCTTTGGCATTTGCATCAGCCGCTGGTTGGTTCTCTGGTGCATTTTGTGGCTGGGGCTCGCTTTCTTGAGGGGGTGGGGTCTCAGGTGTAGCAGGCTTGGCTGGTTTTGGTTTTGTCATGATTGGTCGACAGATCCTGTTGAAAATTAGCAGATACCATTGTTCAATGCCCGAGTTTATGTAGAGAGGAAAAAAAGATTATCCAACTGGGAGCATATAACAATCATCCGAGTACCTATCCAGAGCTTCAGCCTTCTTCCTCACATCAGCAGACAAGAGGATTGGAGTGGCATACTTCGGGAGGGCATCTTGGTGCTGCTTCTTCTCCCTCAGCCAAGCTTCAGCCTCAACACATTCATTCAGAACCTAAGATCGTGCAAATCCATGTTAGTTTGTAGCCTAATTTGAAGATGCTTTTACAAAGTAAACATTTGAAAGATAAAAGTACCTTCTGCTTTTCAGCCACTTCTATATGATCAAATTTGGATTCATTTGATACAGCTGCTTCTCTGTAGCTATTGATGCAGTAGACTAGCTGTTCAATCGCGGTTCCTCTCTCAGAGACCTCCTTGAAACGTTCTTCAATAGGGTCTCCTTGCTGCAGGGTTGACAGCCAGATGAGATGCAACAAACAGTCAAGTTACAAGTCGAAACTAAAGAGGAATGTCATAAATACAAGAAGAAAGAAATCTTATTAACCTTCTTCAGTTCCTCGAGCTTTGCTACATATACACCTTTTGTCTCGTCTTCACCATCTTCATACAACCAATCTTCAACTTCTTGAAGCTTAGAGATCAGTGCATCTTTTTCAGCCTCGACAACGAAGTCTTGGTACTTGTCATTAAGCTGAAGAAAAACACAGATTCAAGGAGTTCAAAACCAAGGATTAGGAGACGTTGCAAAGTGCAAATGTCATCACGACTGGATGAATAGCTAACCTTGTTCCTCATATCATAAACATAGGCCTCCACAGCATTCTTTTTATCTTTTGTTTCTTCCATGACACGGTCTTGTAATGCCATCTCAAATTCCTTCTCCACAGCCTTTTGCAAGTCGACAGATGGAAGTCCGCCATAGACAAGCTCCACAATAGGAACATTTGTCTTCTTAACCTTTTTCTTGGGAGCCTCAGCCTGCAGCACAAAATGGGTTATATGAAAACTGAAAAGTATGATATACATTTACATAGGAAACTAGAAAAGACGGGTACCTTAAATATATTAACATAATGAAAACATCATTCTTCACCGATATAGGCAAAATGTGTACAAGCTAACTGGTTAATACATTGAATGGCTAACCCATACGAATCAGATAATAAGGAGCTATTGACGCAATTCAGCATAAACAATAACTAGGTATCTTTTTGATACTCGCTGTAGACAAGTGCAAAGCAAAGTTGTTCTCAACAGAAATTAAGCAGCAATAAACACAAAATTGCAACCACAGTAACTAAACGAGAATAATGCAGACCTTCGAATCTGTGTCCATCTGCACAGGCTTGTCTGATGCACCATTTTCAGAAGAACCATCTTGCATGTTTACATCTGTTTCAGCTGTTGCAGGAGGAGCCTCATCCGTCTCCATTTTCGCAGGTTCTTTTAACACTGGTACTTCGACCTCCTCTTCTTCCAAGAGCTGTTTAAATTTTTAGGAATCAGTTTCCAAATGACAACTAAACATTGATGTAAGTAATAAGAACACGCCACGACTTACAATTGCTGACTCGGTGGACACGATCCCATGCAGGTTCAAACGAACTCTCACCTTCACTTTGGCTCTTTCGCTTTTGCTAGATTGGAATGGACCAATCTGCCAGTATATATCAAACATTGTAACTAGAAGACAAAGCCAAGTGAGAACACATAATGCTGACCCTACTATAATCCTCGAGTACTAACCGTGTAAGTGCTAATCCTGGCAGGCGCTTGCAATTCGCTGGTGTCAGCATACTGCACGTCAACACTGAATGTATCTGATCTAAAAAATGTCAATGCCTTCACACTTGGTATGGGGTTCCCCTTGGGAAAAACTACAGTGCTTTGGGTATTCTCTGTTTCTCCATTCTGAGCATCTGGTGCAGAGCCTTTCCATGTCAAAGCAATTGAGAAGGGGAAACTCTCATTGACCTATGCGAGCAGCATCCAAAGACCGACAAATCGTCAGATCAAACTAACGCATTATTTTCCATTAAATGACATGACCAGGATTGCAAAATCAATGTAAGACAACTTAGACTGATTTAGGTGCATCACGTTCTAAAACAACACACCATGGAGTTACGCATATATGAGGTAACTGAGATCGAGCGCCAAAATATGTTACGAAGACTATGATCCGATCCGATCCGAACCTCAGAAAAAGATGCACAACAGACTCTACCAGTTTACACAGTGTCACAAAATACACAACAGCAAATGTCACATATTTACAGAATTTTAGTGCTTAAACATTACTCAGGGGCATAGATGAAGAAACAAAGGCGAATATAAAATGAGAGTGTTGCTCTACAGAAAAGCTGAAATACAAGAACTATTCACACAATAAGGATTAAATATAGGATCAAATCTTATTACCTGGAAGTCTCTCACTTTAAATGTGGGGCTAAGTATTGCGCACTGCAGAGCAGCACCCTTGGCAACACACTCGCTTGCATTCATTGTACGCCTTGGCTCCTTTCCAAAAAAGTCTGCCACTATCTTAAACACAGCAGGAACACGGGACCCGGAGCCTACAACCTCAACAGTATGGATATTTTCAACTGTCAGACCAGCTTGAGCAAGTGCTTTCTCAAGAGGTCCTTTAACACGCTCGAGAATTGGGATGCTGATAGCTTCAAACTCATCACGAGTAATCATTCCTCTTACATCCTTGTCATCCATAAGACACTCAATATTCAAAGGCGCCTGTGGATTTGCGCTAAGAACCTTCTTAATCTTTTCACAAGAGGCGCGAAGACGAAGACAAGCCCTGGCATTCTTAAGGACATCAATTTTATACTCCTCTTTAAATTTGGCAGCGAAGTGATGGAATAGAGCCTCGTCAAAATCTCTACCACCGAGTGACCGGTCAAAAGCATGAGACAATATTTTGAGCTGCCCTTTTTTGAAGCCAGCAATGCACACTTGCATACTAGCGTGGCCGACATCGACAAAAGCAACATTCAATTGGTCACTTTCTGGAAGATCCGTTTTGTAGATCCCGTACGCCAAAGCAGTTGCAGTTGTTTCATGAATCAAGTGCAGGGGACGCAAGCCAGCTATTGAAGCAGCATCAATAACAGCTCTCCTTTGAAGGTCAGTGAAGTAAACTGGGATTCCAATACAACAATCAACCACCCCAGCATTCAAATTTTTCTCAGCAATCTCTTTCAGATTGGAAAAAAGCATCCCTAGAACCTGAGTAGGGGTAAATGACCTCGCTTCACCTAAATACTGCACGTTTATTAAAGGATGCCCGTCCGGCCCTTCAGTAACGTTAAAAGGTAATGCTGGGAGATCCCTCTGCAGTTCAGGGTCCGAAAATTGGCGGCCAATCAACCTTTTGATTTGAGAAACTGCATTTTTGGGATTTGTCATTGTTGTTGCAGCGCCAGCTGTACCAATGAATCGCTGTTTATCTCCAAAGCAGATAATTGCAGGTGTTTCACGCTTGGACTCATCATTAAGAACGACATCAATTCCTCTTTGTCTGGCAACAGCTACGATGCAGCTCTCATTCCCGATATCAAAGCCAACCACGCTCATCCTAGCTTCTCAGTGGATTTATAACGAATTTAAAACCACAGGATGTTACCTCTCTGAATAAGAAAACGCAAGTTGTAAGCAACACAAAATTTGTTGTTAGTTGACAACATCAATACTGAAGTGAAAAAAAAAAAAATTCTATAAAAATTGAAAATTCATGGTTGCAAGATCGACTGATAAACTAACCAAACTAGCTTCTAAACTTCCCAGACACCCAGTTATTCTAGCCTGCATTTACTTGTCCTCTAAAAAAGAGGAAAGATCATATGGATGAAACTAATAATCACCCAATAAAGAAACAAAAAAATCTTGTCAAAATCACATAAGCCGTTCAAACTAGCCCAAGCATTTCAGGGAGGGCTATCATCTCCAAATACAGCCGGAGACAAATATATCATCTGGAAAAGCAAAATTGAATCTGAGAGTAACATGAGTTCCAAAAATCAGCTCATAAAGTAAAACTAAATCTATCAGACCTAAAACGGCAGATTATGATAGATCTGATAAAAGCTACGATATTCAAATCGGAATCGCAATCGCAATCGCAATCGTACCTTTGCGAGAGGAAGATCGGAGAAGAAAGAGTTGGTGGGCGGCGTTGCTGAGCTGAATATAAATGGTACACAACTGGAGAGAGAAGAAAATAGGGGTTTCGCTTTTTGCGTCGAAACTAAAATAAATTTATTTTTAAGGGAAAAGTACACATTGGTGTCCCGAACTATCGTCATTTTTCAATTGAAGGTCTAAACTATCAATTTTTTCAATCAAGGGCAAAATAAAAAATAAATTGACCAATTTTCTAAAACAAAGCACCATAGCCACACCGTGATTTAATTGCGAACTCAATCATGTGAACATCATTGAAAATAACCCAATGATCGGATCATAAACACTACACGTAACTAATCGATCTTTCTTATTTAACATAAATAGACATTTTTATTTAGTGGTCATTAACGGGGTTCACATGATTGAGTTCACAATTTAACTACGGTGAACCTACGGTGCTTTGTGTTTGAAAATTGGTCAATTTATTTTTATTTTGCCCTTGATTGGAAAATTTGATAGTTTGGACCTTCAATTAGAAAAAGGCGATAGTTCGAGGCACCAATGTGTACTTTTCCCTATTTTTAATTATCTGCTGTTTTCGGTTATTCAAAATTTGATTTGGAGGTTTTAAGTTTTTTTTTATCAAAGGTTTATTTAATTCTACATGGATGAGACATGAGAAGTCCATTTAATGTAAGAAATGAGATTGAAAGTCAGTTGGGTCAACATTCTCTTCTAAGGCTCAAACGCCTTACACGATGCCCTACCCCGCCCATCCAACCTTAAGTTTAGACCTTATAGTCCTTTTTTTAAAGAGAAAACTGGTACAAAACACAAGGGAAAGCAAACGACAGACAAAGCTAACTAAAACAAAGCACATCTCGGCAAAACTTGGGAACTGCGTCTGAATCGAACGAGCCATCACACATAATTATTGCCCCTTCCTTTGCCTCCTCCAAGTCATCACTACTCATAATCTTTCTCTGATAACCATCCCTTTTCTTCATCAATAAAAACCGCAGTTTAACCTTCAAATCGTTCAAGCTTCTCCCCTCCTTCCCATGTGTCAGTTCGTTCCTATTCTTCCACCCAACCACAGACCGCATAATAGGCTGGTGAACTCGGCCTGTGAACACAACTTGGCACAGAGCCAAAGCCAATACCCTGGTTCCCTACACTGATTACTCCACACTGTGACAGGCAACTTATGTTCCTCCAGCAGTCCTCTCATCCACCAGCATTCCTTGAAATATGCATAGCACTCTCACCTCTGCAGCCACAGTGTACACACCTGTTCTCTACTTCGCATCCTCTCCTCTCTAGATTCTCCATTGACGGTAAACTATCATGAAACAGCTTCCAACCGAAGTTCTTGATTCTTTCCGGCACTTTCAGCTTCCAAAAGTTCTTCCAGAATTTCCTCGACTCGTTCCTGTCTGATTGTTCCCCTACCATCGGATTACGAAGCTTGTCCATTTCCAAAGCACAGAGATACGCCCCTTTGACTGTGAACTCCCCCGAGTCATCCCTCTTCCAGCAGTATTTTCCTTCACCGGCAACCTACTCCGCTCCGTATCTAATGATATTCATTGCCTCCATGATCCTTCTCCAAGCGTAAGATGGCCTTGACCCTCTTAAAGTCTCTAACATGTCCGAGCCTGGGAAGTACTTCGCTTTAAAGACTTTGCTCACCAATAGGTCTGTCTCAGTCATGATCCTCCACCCCTGTATCGCTAGCAGTGCTAAGTTCATCACTTCAACTCTTCTGAACCCTAAACCTCCATTACATTTCTCACTTTGCATTACTTCTCTCCTTACTCAATGAATTCCTCTATCTCTGTCCCGGTGCCACCAGAACCTCAGAAAATCTCTCACCAATTTCCTACACAGCATTATTGGTAATTTGAAGCACGACATAGCATAATTTGGGATGGACTGCAAAACTGATTTTATTAACACTTCCCTTCCTGCGCTCGATAGCAGCATGTGCTTCCAATCTCCAATTTTCCTTAGTATTTTCTCTTCCAAACTCTTGAACAAGGTTGTTTTTCGGTTGCTGAAGGTGATAGGTAGGCCTAAATAGGCCGAGTGAGCATCCACCAATTTCATCCGCATCCCTCCTGTAATTTGCTCCCTATACTCCTCTACAATATTCTTTCTACAGACAACTTCTGACTTGGACAAGTTCACCTTCTGACCGGCCACTGCTTCATACTTGCGTAAAATACTCTTGATCCAGCCGAGAGAGTCCTTTCGGGCACTTAGCAAGAGCAAACAGTCATCCACAAACATAAGGTGTGTAATGACTGGGGGCCCCTCTACAAATTCTAATCCCCTTAATGAGTCCTATCTTCTGATACTTATTCAAAGTATGTGTCAACCATTCCGCACAGATGAGAAAGAGGTATCGAGAGATCGGATCCCCCTGTCTCAAGCCACGACTCAGTTTGGTTTCCTCCGTGACACTCCCATTAACCCTTACCTTATACGAGACCGTCTTCACGCAAATCATTATCTTTCTGATCCATTCTTGCGCGAAGCCCATTGCAGCCATCATTCTCTCTAAGAAGTACCACTCCACTCTGTCATACGCCTTGCTCATGTCTAGTTTCATAGAGATATACCCATTCTTCTGCTTATGAATGCCTCTGATGAAATGGGAAACTTCATGTGCAATAAAAATGTTATCCGTGATTAATCTGCCTCCTATGAATGCACTCTGATTTTGGTAATGGCTCGGAGAACTTCCTTCAATCTATTAGCTAGAGCCTTAGTGATTATCTTCATTACCACATTGCATAAACTGATAGGCCTTAGATCTTCTACCCTTTCCGTGACCTTGACCTTGGGAATTAACACAATCAGTGTTTCATTCAGCCCCACATCCAGCCTTCCATTATTCAGGAACTCAAGCACCTCCCTGGTAACATCACTCCCCACTATGTGCCAATTACTTTGAAAAAATAATGCAGAGAACCCGTCCAAACCTGGCGCTTTGGTCGGATGCATCTGGAAGAGGGCCCTCTTTACTTCCCCCCTCAGTGAAAGGTGCCTTGAGCTTATCATTCATCTCTTCCGAGACCAGTCTGGGGATATGGTCAAAAGCTCCAACCCAACTGCCATCCTGAGTGTTGACCTGAGAATGTAAGATGTTAGTAAAATAACTTGTCATAATAGATACAATCCCTTCTTCCAAATCGCAGAACTCCCCCAAATGGTCTTTTAACTTGTCAATGTGATTTCTCCTTCGTCTCTGAGAAGCCTTGGCATGAAAAAAAGGATGTGTTCATGTCTCCAAACTTCAGCCACTCCGCTCTCAATCTTTGTCTCCGGAAAAGTTCCTCCCTTTCCATCCATTCATCAAGCTCCCCTGACAAGATTGCCTCCTGGTTAGCCGACTCCTCCGTTCTTGTCCCATTTCTCAGCTCCTGAATCTTCTCTTTAAGCGTCTTAACTTTCTCCTTAATGTTGCCAAACCCTGAGCCATTCCATTGAGTCAGATCCTCCATGCACGCCTTCAATTTACTTGCGATTGTTTGTCTGTCTCCTTGGCCTACCCAGGAATTCCTCACCACCTCCTTAAAGCATTTATGCCGGAGCCACATCGGTTCAAATCTTTGCAAGTGCTGTCTGCTTGCTAGTCTGGCCCCATTCACATAGACCACAACCGGGACATGATCAGAACAATTAGCGAAGCCATGGCTAACCAGCACATTCGGAAACATATGCCTCCAAGCCGCATTTGCAGCCGCTCTATCAAGCCCGGCCTTAACCTCCTCATTGTCTTTACGCATGTTCGAGTAGGTAAACCTATCTCCTCTAAACCCCAGGTCCACCAGGTCACAGTCCTCGAAGCAACTTCTAAAATTGTTCATCTGCCACAGTTGTCTAGACCTCTTACTCTCCATCTCCCAGCTGAAGGAAATCTCATTAAAATCGCCCATCACCAACCAAGCCTTGCTAGAATCTTTTTTCAATCTTCTTAATAGATTCCAGCTCTCCACTCTATCATGTACCCTCGGCCACCCGTAAAACAACGTCAGGTAAAACTCATTCTTTCCTCTAACCAAGACATCTATGTGGTAATCCGAAAAACTACACAGGAGGACGTCAACTTCATCCGTCCAGAGCAAAGCTAAACCGCCCGACCTACCATTACTCCCAACAGTGAAACAGCCTTTAAACCCTAGCTTGTGTTTCAACACACTCCAATCCGCATCTTCCTTCTTCGTCTCAATTAACCCCAATAGGGAGGGGCGATATGATCTCACCACATCACCGAGCGATCGAACTGCCCGAGGCCCCCCCACCCCGCGACAGTTCCAGCTTAGCAGATTCATGGCTGTCGGTGGGGTCGATCACCGACCTCCGCCGCTGTAAAGTCTGGGACATTTGAGTCAACCACCTGTGCACCCTGTACTCTCCCTGTCTTGTCTGCCTGAGCAACTATGACGACTTGATCAGATGATACGGTTAGTATCTGTTGCTCGGTGCCTTCTTTGTTTTCTCTCCCTTTCTCCTCACCTCTACGATCCCCTTTCCCTTCGAGTCCTTGGCCAAACTCGACTTCAGTGTTGGGTTCCACTGACCGAGTGAGCTGAGCCCACCTACACTATGGGCTTTATATTCTGAGGCAGGCCCATCAGACTCCACTGGCACCGGCCCAAATTAAGCCCCTCCGCTTTCGCCTTCAAAATTGTTTTCCCTCCAAACCTGCCTACCTCGTACGGAAGAACGCTCCCCTGCCTCTTCGGGATTTGCTACTCTCACCTCGACTTCCATCAAATTTTCCAGCTCAGTGGTCCTACCGAGATTTGCGCCTTCCTTATCCTGACATGTCAGACTCTCTTCCCCATGTATTGACTTGTCTTTTCCTCCACCGTTCTTCTGCATCTGCACCACCGTACGCTTTCGTCTACCCGCCCCATCACCTAGCTCAATCGCTTTCACAGCCGGCTTGGTCGTTGAAACACCACTTGCAGCCATCCGTTCATCCCTTTCGCTGCTCATTGAGCCATGGTTTCGGCACTCTGATTCCTCCCTGCAAGCTTCATCCTCATGGCTCAACCTTCCACAGTCCGGACATAAACTCGGCAACCTTTCACACTTAATCGAGATCCATAGCGGGTCTCTACTTGGGCGCCTTTGAAAAAAACCTGTGACCACCGGTTTGTCAATATCAATCTCTACTCTGACCCTGCTGAACTTCTTCTTGTCTTCCTCCGTATCCACCTTGACAAATTTCCCGATGTAACCAGCAAGTTTTTCTCCAGTATCTCTATCCGTCACCGCCGCACCTAAAGGCAAGTTGTGCAACTGCGCCCACACTCCGAGCTTATTCATCTTTATCTCCTCCGGCGCCAAGTCCGGACACCAGTAATGAATTAGGGCCACCGTTCCCAAACACAGCCATGGACCTCCATCCCTCACCCTTACCATATCTGCGGCATACTCAAACTCCGCCAAAGCCATATTGCTTGCCAACTCTTTGAACCTTACTCTCTTGTCCAGCTCCAAGTTCCAGATCTTGCATAGAACATTGCCCAACCCCGTGAGATTAAACGACATACCATTAGCCAGCTTCAAGATCCGCGCCCACTAGCTTGAACCTTCTTGTCATTCTTTCCCAATCTGCATCCTCCAGCGACACCACCAATTTCCCTTCAAATTTGTCTGTAATGTCGTCCACCACAAGTTCCGAATCCTTCTTCGCCATCCTCCCACTGTAGATCTAGCGCCTTGGTCCAACCCTTCACACCAAGCCTTTCCCCTTGACTATCTGCCAACGAGACACACAACTGAACGATTGAGAACAGATTATAACCGAGTAGACTCCAAATGAAAAGCACCTCTAAGATTAACTCTTAGAAGAAATACACTCCCCCCACCAGCAGTAAGAGAGAGAAAGCACGTCTTATAGTCCTAAATGCTCAAATTCGAACAAAGGCTTTGATTTCAAAGCTCTGTCCGGCCTTCGAACCCGACCTAACTACGACCTAATTAAGTTCCGTTGTGCCCGACTTAAAAAAGCTTGACCGTTAAGCCCTTTAATATTCAACCTTTTATTATATCAATTTATATTACACTTACTGATTTATATTAAATTTTATCTATAATTATTCATAGATCATTTAATTCAATATATCTGATTAATTTTACACTTTGTATGTAATTTCATTTGTAATTTATTATAATAACTTATTTAGCTTACATTGATATGATTTTGGGAGAAAAGTCATTAATTATATAATTCATTTGTAATTTTTTGAATATGCTAAAGCTCATGTTGTTCGATAATTTATGCATTTTCTTCATTGATACACTAATTCTAACAAATTTTTGATTTTAAGCCCGACCATAAGTTCGGCCCTAAAAATTAAGGACCGGCCTGATTCGTCCCTAAAAGCTCTTTCACTACTCGGCCTTAAGGCCAGCCTTTGGCTTGGAAATTTGATGTAAGCCCGGCCAGGCCTTAATTTTAAAAAAAGGCCTCTCAAAACGTCATATGTTCGGCCCTAAGCCATTTCAGTGAAGGCAGGGCCGGCCATGCCCTACCCATTCTCGACCCCTCATCTTTGTTAATCTATAGTCAGAATTAAATGAGATTAATTTGAAATGACACTGAGGTAAGAATTAGAGGGCAATTTAGTCCACTTAAACATCCTGATAACAACATCATGTTGATTGCGTATTCGTAATCCCATGACGTAAATCATTCTACAATTTGGAAGGAAGACAAGCGACTAAGGTCTGTCCTATTTCATCCACTGACTAAGACATTCGATGGCAATCGACGACAACTTGAAGCAAGAGCACCCTTCGTCGAGGACATTGAAGCACAACTACAGTATGATTCGCCAACTACAAGCTCAACTAAACCAGTTTATTAAGGTTTACGAAACAACGAAATTGATAGTCGAGAATGTTGCAGTGTTTGTTTCGTTGACTGTATGTTAATTACTAGTACACTAGTTTGAATGCCATGAAAATTGGTAGGATACTGATACAAAATTTATATTAGGGATTTTTAGGTCTCACAAACTATGATTCAAAATTGTCGTTTTTTTTCAAAATTCGTAATTCACATGATAGAGCAGCACATACAAAAATGTATTCTTTAAATTCGTTGTGTACTATGCATCATTTGTAACTTTAGGTTGTGTCTCACTGATATTCTATTATTTCTATTATTCGTGCTTTTCGATGCATAAAATTCGTACAGTTAGAATCAAAACTCGTAGCTTCTGATATATCTTAGAGACTTTTTTTGTAAAATTCGTAACACTAATTGAAAAACAAAGCATAATAGTGTAGCATCATATTATAAAAATGGTTATGATACTCTTGAAGTGAATATTATTCTTGCATCGAATGTATTGCCCTTGCTATATTTCTACTAAGTTGTTCGCCATTCCACATGTACAATGCGTAATTGAAATTATTTTTATTTAAAAATTTGCATTGTTCTTTATCAGAACGTAAGAGAAAAAAGACAACAGATGTGTTTAAGTTAACCAAGAAATAGCAGATAAACAGCCACCTGCTAAAAAACAAAAACTGATTTCATACCAAACAAGTACATAAACACAAAAAGGTAGCATATTTTTCTGTTGCAATTTAGTGTGTTTATGTTAATTATAAAGTACATAAATGGTTATACTAAGTCGATTTATACTCATTACAGTTGGGGGTATCCTTCTTCTACAAAGCAAAAAAATCCAGAAAGGGCTACAAAAGAAGCTCAACCTGGTACCTATTGTATCTAACTTTGTAACAAGCAAAATTCATAATAAAATGGTTAAAATTCGTAACAAGATTTTAAGGTAGTTTGTAGTGTAATATTTAAAAATTGGTAGCGAGACTGATGTATCCATTTTTCTACATGAGAAGCATAACAGTTAATGTTATGTTGCCTTATCATGTTAGTACGTATCTCCAAATTTTGACTTCATTCATTCATAATGAGACTAAAATTTATTGTGGGGAAACAATAAGATTCGGAGCATTGATGTTCAAAATACTTAGGCAGACTTATTGTATTTGATCCCTTAATTATAACTGGAAAAAAACACAATTACTGAATCATGGATGACCCTGAATCCAAGAGCGCTGATGATTTCATGCCTACCACTACGAAGAGTAAAACTCATGAAAGGGCGCGAAAAATATCTCCACCGGGCAATAAACAAGGTACCGGTTGTTACTAATTTTGAAAAAACTATAATCGTATAAATTTGGTTAAAATTCGTAGTTGAGTGTTAATCATTTTTTATCCTTCCTTTTTTGTAGATGAACAGAAACAAAGCTCAAAAGTAGATAACAACAACTTACAAATAGTATTGTCTAATGGTATTCCACAAAAGCAACAACACGATTCTAAAGCTTCCAAGCCAAGATACTCAGGATTTGAAACAATAAGCAGATCGTAGCCACAGACAAAGGCAATACTGTCCCTTAGTTTGGTGCAGAAGATAACAATTGGTTCATTGGGTTATGATGGACTTTTAAACAGAGAATCACCAAGGTACCTTTCCAATTTGCGGAATGGCTGCTGGAATCATTTGACTCGAAAACTTACACACTGAAGACTTCATGAGGGGACGTTGAAATATTACCTAGAGATGTGTATTATATGCTTGGACTGCCATTAGGCGGTCGCAAGATAAAACTTCCTAGGAGAACAAACCCTGATAGCCCGCTTGTTCAGAAGTTTAGTGTTCAATATGGTTAATCAATGTCCTCCTTAGTCAATTGCAAAAAGATAGTGGAGAAGATACATTCAAGCTTAATTTTCTGGTGCTCTTCTTCTCGACAATGGTGGAGAGTAATAAGATGGGAAAATCCAATCAAAGAATTCGCAATGGAATAGAAGGGATCGATGACATTCGCGCTCTATATTGGTCCAAATATATGATCCACCGTCTGTGTGAGACAACTGATGAATGGGAAACTAACAGAAAGAATCCATACACCGGGACCATATAATTTCTAATAGTCATTATCTTGTAAAAATTTGTAGGATCATGCACACAATTCGTATTAATCGAAAACGCTAACTTCACTGATTTTGTTTTGTAGGCACTGTACATGCATATAATTGAAGATATACATTTTATATTCCAGAGAACACTTCTTACTGTAACAGCAGGCAATGACGAAGTCATTGAGAATATGCTCAAATCAGAGAAAAGCGGAGGCGGATTTTGAAAGGGTACATTGATAAAGAGAAATGCACCTCCTTGTATTGCTCAGCCGTTATAGGGAGGGTCAGATGAGGAGGAAGAAGAACAAGCGGACAAGAGCTACAGATGGGGAGACTCTCTACGAGACTTGGGACAGGTACAAAGAGCTGATGACACTGTGCCCCCACCACAACCTGGAGTTGTGGCAGATCATAGACACTTCTATACGAGAAGCGACCAGGGGATGCACACTCTGATAAATCAAGTAGCTGGCGGAGGACTTAATGGAGTTCCACTGGAAGAGACCTACGACATCATAGAGAAGGCGGCCCAGATGCACAAAATTGGATCGAACCGGATTTTTACAGTCTGGTCCACCGGTCCGACCCATATGCACAAAATTGGACTTAATGGAGTTTCACTGGAAGAGACCTACGACATCATAGAGAAGGCGGCCCAGATCCTTTCAAAAATTTCCTGTCCGACCCGAACTGTAATCGGAACCGTAATTTTGAGTGATAATAACATGAAATTCTAGTCCGGTCCCGGTCCGTTTTTAAAAAATATTCCGGTCCTCGGTCCATAAAATACCAGTCTTGTCCCCGGTCCATATTTTCAAAAAATTCAGGTCCACCGGTCTGGGTCGGACCGGATGTGCATCTCTAAAGACTACCACCTCTGGAGGAGCGATCAAGGAAATCCTAAGGAAAGGAAAGGTATACGTGATCTCTACCTTGCAGATGATACTAATGATATTGTTAAACCAATCACTACCACTACTAATTTATGGAAAATTTCCGACGTCTGTTAAGTGACGGAAAAGTGACGGAAAAACTCGTATTTTCGTCACCATTCCATCATCGGTGACGTTGACGGAATATTTTCCGACGGTAAAATGTTTCCGTCACCATTCCGTCGTAAATTTCCGTCATTGTTTCGTCGAGATTCCGCTGCACGTCCGTTAAGTACAATTCCGTCGTCATTGCGGCATGTATCCGGCGATACTCTCCGTCAAAATTTCGTCCAAAATATTTTCCGTCTACAGTCCATCCATGTCCCGTCAGTAAAATATTCCGTCGTTAGTCCGTCTTAATATTTCCGTCACCTTTCCGGCACATTTCCGTCACAAAATATTCCGTCCACCTGCAGTCTTAATCCCGTCTTAACATTTCCGTCAACTGTCCGTCTTTATTCCGGTTTAATATTTCCGTCACTATTTCGTCACATTTCTATCACAAAGAATTCCGTCAACATGCCGTCTTAATCCCGTCTTAACATTTCCGTTTAATATTTCCGTCATTATTACGCTACGGAACGTTCCGTCATATTTCCGGCACACTTTCGTCATATCTACGTCATCTTTTTTTTCGGCACAATTGTTTTAATTTCCTATTTCATTTCATATTATTTAAAACATTAAAATTCGAAATTTCCATATTTAATTAAAAATGTATCAGACAGTACTAAAAATTGTAACACAACATTCGAGTCAAATAAAATCAAAATTTCTAATCTCTGCGGTTGTCTTCATCCGATCTCTGATTAGAAGGACCGCGGTTGTTTCCATTCGGGCTTTGACCGGAGGGCGGCTGGTATCCAGGAGTGAGCATCCTCAGCATATCAGCCTGCATTTGCATCACTCTCCTTCATGCTTCTCATCTCAGCCTCCTGTCGGGATTCCATACGCTCTAAACGCGGCATCAGATCTTGAGTGTAGTCGACGGATGATTGGGCCCTCGATCTCTGCGAGCTCGCATAGGACTGGCTGCCCGTAGAAGAGAACTTGTCCGACACCAATGTCGCCGCAGGGCCATACAGATACGGTATCCCCGACCTCGGGTTAACCCCCATGACAGTTGCAGCGGCCTCCACCAGCTTTTCAACCGGTACCCTTTCCTGGCTGACGCGATCCTTCAGGACTAGAACTTCAGCATCAGCAAGCTGTTTCTGCACATTTTTACAAATGAAAAAAATATATTTGAATATAGGACACAAATGCAATAAGAAAATAAAATAAGACACATATTACTTGGCAACACTGATAATAAATTATAATAAGATAAACAAATGTAATAAGCAAATATAATTGGTAAGTAAGTTTAATACCCTTTTGTTCTCCCCGTCGGGTATCAAATACGTCCCATCCTTCCGCTTGTATTTCTTGTCAAATATATCAGTTGGCAACACTTGTCTTTGATTATCCTTTTCCTGTAAATTTAATGATAAATGTGTTATAATAAATGATATTGAAAATTTAATTAATGTTAAATATTCTGTATTACCATCTTTGCCATGTGATAGTGTGCTGGTCTAGACCCAAAGGCGTGCAAGGCTGGGCCGTTTCTGGCATGCTGGGCTGAATAAGTCTGCTTGTTCTTTTCACTGCGGGCTATAAATGATAGGTCCGTGTTAAATCCAGCTTTTCCCGCAGCTTTGTGATCTTCGGTCAACCATTTCGGCCCTTTAGTCTTCCCGGATCGCAAGCCCCTCCAGGTATCTTGTAGAATCTTAGCCGCCTTCTTCCCGAAGTTGGCCTCAATTTGGTCGTTGTGGATCGGCTCTCACCGGTACAAGCTCCACATGTACATTACAGGGTTGTGTTACGAACCATTTAATAGAAACACAAAACTATGTAATCGAAAACATTTTTGCATGTGGAAAACAAATGACCAAAAATTACGCAACTAATACAATTTTAATACAGTTTACCTTAAAGTGTCGAAACCACTTCACGGGAGCTTGTGGATCACACGTCTCCATTGTGGTCCAACCAACCTTAAAACCAGGTCCAATACATTGGAGCCCGATTTTTGTTAACAGCTGAAGGGGTCAAAGCTGAATAAAAAATACAAGTTGTGACATTTACAATATGGTTACTAAATAAGCTGCACAAATATATGTACAACAAAAGTACTCACTTGTCATCCCCAGCTGGAGTGATCCAAGACCGATCATCATGTGGCATCGAACCCAACCGTGTCTCCTCACCGAGTACGCCTCCGGCCGTAGTCCCGCTGATGGACCATAATTATACGAATCAAAAACACAGTAAAACCCCCTTAATTAGACTGTTGGTCTATTTAACTTTTGCTTGTTCGTTCCGATATATTTCTACAGGGTATTTCAGAGCTTAGAGAGAAAACACGCTAAGGAGAGGAGTTTTACGCTAAAAAGGATCGCTCGCAATTTCTGGCCAGCCAAAGACCGAGAAACCCAGATCGCGCCCGCCGTCCAGCGCCCAGCGTCCAGCGCGCCTGCCGAGCTTTTCGAGTCCAAATTCAAGTTGCCCGAGCAAACCATCTGATCTGACAATTCCGCCTCGACCAAAGTGTTTAAAATGGAAAATAAGGTGGAAGATGTTGGAAAACCAAGGAGAATGCTCGAGCAGATTGGCAGTTAGCTCAATTCCAAGGCAAAGGCCCGGCGCGCATAGGCACCCTAACCAAGTCGCTCGACCCGACGGATGCATCTGGAAAATATGGCTCGACCAAGATGTTTGGAATGCCCAACAACTCGGACAATCTCGCTTCCCAGACAAAACGCCCGAGCCGATTAGCAGTTGGCCCAAGTCCAAAGCAAAAGCCTCGCGCATAGGCACCAAGACCAAATTGCTCGACCAAACCATGGAATTTGGAAATTCTGGCTCGACCATTAGTCTTAAAATCACTTGGCCATTCCAAATCAACTATCAAATGAACTCATGGACTTGGTGACCGGCCACCTTGCTTGGAGGTGGCCAAGGGAGGAGCTCCTCCCTCCATGGTGACCTGCAACCGGCGGCTCCTCCTCCCTTGACCGGCGGCTTTCCTCCTCCCCCATGTGGCGGCTCCTCCTCCTCCTCCATTGGATCAAAGACACTTGCCCCTCATCTCCACCACCCATTTCTCCTCCCTTAGCCTATAAATACATACCCATCCCCTCTCATTTGTATCATCTCACCATCATCCTCAAATCAAAATTTCACTTATCTCTCTAAGTTTTGTAAAGTTTGGCTTTGGAAATAAAGATTGCTCCCTTGGCGCTTCAACGGTAGTAAGTTTTCAATATTTATTTTCCGTCTTTAATTTCTAGTTCCTTAGTTATAATGTTTAGCGCGATAAATAGTAGCTAAACTAGTCGTTCGGTAGAAGGGGTGGACTTGTATTATAAAATGTTTTAGACTATTAATTTAGTGTCTCGTCTTTGTATTCAAAACTTGTTCTATGTGCCATATATTAGATCAGAACTTCCAAGGTTGAGTGGATGCTTGAAATGGCAAAGCTCTTCTGTGGAAGTTCGTAAACATACTCGGGTAAGTGGATGCTTGAAATGGCAAAGCTTATCTGAGGAGTTTGATCTCTCTCAAAAACCATTTTGGGTAAATCGGAAAAGACAACCCAAAATGGATGCACACAGGCTAGTATACCTTGAAATGGGGTGCTAGTCTAAGTAGAACAAGGGCTTTACGTTTTTTGCAAAAGATTAGACAGTGTTGCAAGTCGAGTGCTTGAAATGGCCTTGATTCACTTTCGAACACTTTTGCAAAAGACTAGACAGTGTGGCAAATTGAGCGCCGGAAAAGGCCTTGATACACGTTTGAATACTTAGAAGATTCACTAAAGGTCAATGATAAACAGGATATAATACAAGGCCCCTGAAACCGAACGCTTTCTTTTAATTGTAATAATTATCAGTTACTTTCCAGTACTAAAACCAACCAACCAACCAATCAATCACTTAGCTGGTAGCTTTAAAACCAACCTAAAACACCCCCTCCCGCTGAATAATCCCCTCAAAGAACAATTATCCCCCTAATTCCCTTGGGTTCGACCCCTACTTACCACTTACTACCCAGTAGTTAAGTCGCGAGTAGCGGACTTATAAATTCATTTGCACATTTGCTCTGACGACAAGCATTTGCCAAATTGGCGCCGTTGTCGGGGAATTAGCCATCGGATTAGTTGTTCTTTCCCTCCTATGTCCTCATGACGCAACCCCCTTCGTATGCATGGACAACTCGATATCTTCCTCAGTTTGGAGGGACCACCGGAGAAGACCCAGTAATACACTGCCAACATTTCCACCATATAAGCCGTCATATGAAACCTGAAAATTTAACGTTAGAAGAGTTTCAATTAAAATGTTTTGAACACTCTTTAACTGACTTTGCGACGGTATGGTATTACACATCAACTGCTAATTGTGCAAAATATTATGTGGACCTTCGCGCTAAATTCCTGAAAGAATTTCCCCCCCGTCCTTACGACATGACACCCGAGAGAAGATCATCTGCCTTCAGCAATCCCGGGATGAGACTTTAGATGAATACTACACGTACTATGACACCATCGTCTCACGCTGCCCGCACCATGGATTCACCGAAGTATTCCTTCTTCAAAAATTCCTTTGTGGAATGAGGCATGATGAGTTCTCAAGGATCAATGACGCAGTGGGAGGATCAGCCATGCACTTATCCCTGACTCAAATGTGGGATGTTATAGACGACTTGGCTGAAGCCACAAAACGAAGGCAAATGCCCCGACCTAATAGAGGAATACAGAGGATAGAGGCTAGCCCAGAAAGGAATGAAGAAGGCATTACAAAGGACGAGATGGACGAATCAGATGCAGAAAGCTCTGAAGAAGAGCCTACATTGGAAATCACACCTGAGCCATCAGAAGAATCAGATATGGAAAGCACCGGAAGCAACGAGGTTGGAGTCCAGAACACCACTGACGAACTGCCCAATTCATACCCGACTATCATTACCCGGGCAGCCGAGACTATCTACGACCAATTCCTCACTGACAATCATAACGAGGCAGAACCAAGCCTTAAGATGCAAGCTTCCCGACTTTTCCCTTCGATCAATAGACAAATCGCTGAAAACTATGTGATCCATGAAGAGGCTGAAAAGAGGATGGGAAAAGGGCCTCTGCAGAATGACTCCTCGATGGAGCAGTGTTACACCGTAGCTGGACTAGGCAGTCCCAAATACAAGAAATCCAAAAAGCTAGTAGTGGAAGGTCCCTCACCCCCTCCGGGGTATTGGAAAGAAAAGATCCCAAAACAAAGGAGTCCTGACCCAAGCACATCAGCTCGCAAGAAATCGGGAAAAGGCAAGCCAAGAAGCAATACAGGAACGGTGGCAAAATACGACCTGAGCCACCCATGGGACCCAAACCAGTAATCCACAACGAGGTATCGTCGAGCCAACGACGTTAAACAAGTGCACTGGTCGGGAGGTAACCCGACACTATCTTACTTTCTGTCATTTAAATTCTGTCATTTAATTTTCTGTCTTAGTAATTCTCACATATATATATTAGCTTGCATGACTTTTGAACTAAGGCACGCCTTCGTTCAAAAGTGTGGGGTGAGAACCACCTTTGTATATAAATAACATGCTCGCTGTTTTTTTTAGTAATAGTATCTTTTTGAAAATATGAACTTAAGAATGTGAAAAAGATAGATCATAATTCATGCATCAACCTTGTGAAAATTCAACTGTTTAAAGACTTAGGACGTAACTTTTCATTTGTCCTTTGTGCTGAGATTAACTAGAGATGTGGAGTTGACATAAACTGCCCTAGAAAGGCTTGGCAGGCAATCGAAGGATCTTATCAAACTATATGGTTTTCGAAGTCAGTGGAGGCTACACTTCGGGTTTCAGTGAAGATTGAAGTCATCTCCGCCATGCAGTGTTTATGCAAAAAAGAAAAAAGGCGAGGACGGGAATCAGACCGTCCTCTCTCTAGTTAAAGTAGCCGAGAAAATAGATGAGCGACCCTTATCTTGACCCGCGCGAAACAACAACGATGAGAGGAGCGGGGAGGTATTTCCATAGGCTTGCGGGCGATGATTGGACCTCCCAAAAAGGGCTTGAGAAAATGGACTTGCAAAAGCCACAAAAAGGCGAAAAGCTCGAAGAAGCAAATCAAGAGGCCAAAGGCCCAAAATTGTGAAGGTTTTGACCGAACAAAAAAAGTGAAGTACTCAAAGAGTCAAATCAAGGGCCAAAGGCCGATTCACTACAAAAGCAGTCCCTCGCCAAAAAAAAATAAAAATAAAATCAAAGTACTCAAACCAGTGAAACCCGAACCAAATCACGTGCTAGAGAAAGCTACAAGGAAACCATATAGTGCGAGACGATCCCGAAGTTGCAGTCCAGGAACCAAAAAAGGGCTATCTCCCGAAACATCCAATATAAATTGCATCTCAGCACGGAGGTACAAGTATTAAGTTTCTTCTATTTATTTACACAGTTCAATTCTGTAATAAGTAAGTAATGCATGAATTAGGATAAATCGAGTCCCACAGTCTAATTTTCATATTTTAAAGCCAAACTTAGAGTACCGCCCTTTAATAGCATTGTTCGGGACGAACAACTAAAAGTGTGGGGTGATCTGATGGACCATAATTATACGAATCAAAAATACAGTAAAACCCCCTTAATTAGACTGTTGGTCTATTTAACTTTTACTTGTTAGTTCTGATATATTTCTACAGGGTATTTCAGAGCTTAGAGAGAAAACACGCTAAGGAGAGGAGTTTTACACTAAAAAGGATCGCTCGCAATTTCTGGCCAGCCAAAGACCGAGAAACCCAGATCGCGCCCGCCGTCCAGCGCCCAGCGTCCAGCGCGCCTGCCGAGCTTTTCGAGTCCAAATTCAAGTTGCCCGAGCAAACCATCTGATCTGACAATTCCGCCTCGACCAAAGTGTTTAAAATGGAAAATAAGGTGGAAGATGTCGGAAAACCAAGGAGAATGCTCGAGCAGATTGGCAGTTAGATCAATTCCAAGGCAAAGGCCCGGCGCGCATAGGCACCCAAACCAAGTCGCTCGACCCGACGGATGCATCTGGAAAATATGGCTCGACCAAGATGTTTGGAATGCCCAACAACTCGGACAATCTCGCTTCCCAGACAAAACGCCCGAGCCGATTAGCAGTTGGCCCAAGTCCAAAGCAAAAGCCTCGCGCATAGGCACCAAGACCAAATTGCTCGACCAAACCATGGAATTTGGAAATTCTGGATCGACCATTAGTCTTAAAATCACTTGGCCATTCCAAATCAACTATCAAATGAACTCATGGACTTGGTGACCGGCCACCTTGCTTGGAGGTGGCCAAGGGAGGAGCTCCTCCCTCCATGGTGACCTGCAACCGGCGGCTCCTCCTCCCTTGACCGGCGGCTTTCCTCCTCCCCCATGTGGCGGCTCCTCCTCCTCCTCCATTGGATCAAAGACACTTGCCCCTCATCTCCACCACCCATTTCTCCTCCCTTAGCCTATAAATACATACCCATCCCCTCTCATTTGTATCATCTCACCATCATCCTCAAATCAAAATTTCACTTATCTCTCTAAGTTTTGTAAAGTTTGGCTTTGGAAATAAAGATTGCTCCCTTGGCGCTTCAACGGTAGTAAGTTTTCAATATTTATTTTCCGTCTTTAATTTCTAGTTCCTTAGTTATAATGTTTAGCGCGATAAATAGTAGCTAAACTAGTCGTTCGGTAGAAGGGGTGGACTTGTATTATAAAATGTTTTAGACTATTAATTTAGTGTCTCGTCTTTGTATTCAAAACTTGTTCTATGTGCCATATATTAGATCAGAACTTCCAAGGTTGAGTGGATGCTTGAATTGGCAAAGCTCTTCTGTGGAAGTTCGTAAACATACTCGGGTAAGTGGATGCTTGAAATGGCAAAGCTTATCTGAGGAGTTTGATCTCTCTCAAAAACCATTTTGGGTAAATCGGAAAAGACAACCCAAAATGGATGCACACATGCTAGTATACCTTGAAATGGGGTGCTAGTCTAAGTAGAACAAGGGCTTTACGTTTTTTGCAAAAGATTAGACAGTGTTGCAAGTCGAGTGCTTGAAATGGCCTTGATTCACTTTCGAACACTTTTGCAAAAGACTAGACAGTGTGGCAAATTGAGCGCCGGAAAAGGCCTTGATACACGTTTGAATACTTAGAAGATTCACTAAAGGTCAATGATAAACAGGATATAATACAAGGCCCCTGAAACCGAACGCTTTCTTTTAATTGTAATAATTATCAGTTACTTTCCAGTACTAAAACCAACCAACCAACCAATCAATCACTTAGCTGGTAGCTTTAAAACCAACCTAAAACACGCCCTCCCGCTGAATAATCCCCTCAAAGAACAATTATCCCCCTAATTCCCTTGGGTTCGACCCCTACTTACCACTTACTACCCAGTAGTTAAGTCGCGAGTAGCGGACTTATAAATTCATTTGCACATTTGCTCTGACGACAAGCATTTGTCACCCGCCTCTAACGAACTCCGGCCGAATTGAGTCTTCGTGATCGTCATCATATGCCGAAGGTGAGTCCCTCCCTTCGGCTTCCTCATTACCTTCCCTGTTCCCCGCCGACCCCGCCACCAAATCCATCAGTTCGTCGAAGTCGTAATCATCCGCTTCTGGTAAGGTTCCGTCGTCATCCACAGGATTATGGGCAGGCTCCTGTACATGCATAGAAGACCTGTACACATCTGGACTTGGACGTCTGTCCCCGGTTGATGACGGTGTACGTTGCCTGTCCTTGCCTCCTCGTCTCGCTGGAGTAGGCTCCTGTACCGGAATAGAAGTTCTGTACACATCTCGATTTTGACGGCTGTCCCAGGTGAAGGCTGATGTTGCATGTCCTGGCTTGACTGTCTCGGTTGGCGTATGTCAGTTAGCCGTGTGACAGATGCTTGTCGTCAGAGCAAATGTACAAATAAATTTATAAGTCCGCTACTCGTGACTTCACTACTGGGTAGCAAGTGGTAAGTAGGGGTCGAACCCAAGGGAATTAGGGGGATAAGTTGTTCTTTGAGGGATCGTACAGCGGGGGAGCGTGTTTTTTTGGTTGATTGAGGTTTTACTATTAACAGCTAAGTGATTGGTTGGTTGGTTTTGGTTTTTAGTGCGGAAAAGTAAATGACATAAAAGTAAATACTGAAAGTAAAAAGAAGACTTACAGCGGTTGTTGCGTGATCGGCAAGTCTTGCGGAATGTCAGCAGTTGAAAGGGCAGTTTATACTAAGGAAGTAAGTGCAGGTAGTGTTTTAATCTAAGGAAAGATTCGGTTTAGGGACTCTTCTTGTGACACATCTATCATTGACTTCAAATGATTTCTTCAACACTTCTAAGTGTGGTTGTCCCGACAAAGGTGACAACCCAAATACCCCGACAAAGGTGGTACTCCACACCCTTAACCTGTCAATTTGTTATGTGGTTGTCCCGACAAAGGTGACAACCCAAATACTCCAACAAAGGTGGTATTCCACAACAAGCTTGACAAAGCTTTAGGCTTCTAGTCTTTCGCTAGTTTGAACAACCCGACAACGGTGTTACTCAAACTAGATCTCAAAGACTAGAGAAGTGTAAAATGACATAAGGTGCAAGAGTCTCAAGATGTGGGCACAAGGGTGAGAACCCTCAACCGAATATGGGTTTAGCTACGATTATCCATGGAAGAGGACATCATAGCTAAGTACTTTAAAAAGTAAAGGTTTTGAAAGTAAAGACAAGGAAAGTAAAGTTGCAGTTTTGAAAGACAGGAAAGTAAAGGTTTCGAAAGTAAAAGACAGTAAAGGAAAGGGGTGAGTACTTCAAGAACCGACAAGAGTACTCAAGAACAGTGAAAAGTAAGACAAGCTTGAGTACTTCAAGAACCGACAAGAGTACTCAAGAACTACTAGAATACTCAAGAACCAACAGGAGTATTATAAATTTCAAACCAAGCTTACAAAAGTGCCAAAATCTAGAGAGATAAGTGTTGTATGGATTGTGGGATGTTGGGATTGTGGATTGTGGATGATTTACAAGTGAAGAGAAGATGTCTATTTATAGGCTAAGGGAGGCAAGGAGAGCCATACACTTGTCAAGGGAGGAGAGGCTTGTGGCTTGAGATCTCAACACATGGCATAAGGAGAGCAAAAGCCATCGGGGTGAGTCACCACTCCAAAAGCCATCGGAAGATATTTGTTTCTCAAAAGCCATCGGTTTGACCGGAATTTAACCGGCGCTTCTCGGATTTTGGAGAGTGTATTCTGAATGAAAATGTCATTCTAAGATGATCTCAAGAAGGAACCTAAGCCAAATTCTGCTTGGAACATGGTCGAAATCTCAAATCGGCAGAAATTGCCCTTGTTTGGCCTTTACCGGGCTCGGTGCCTTTGCATTGCGTTCTTGTCCAAATGCCGATGGATTTAGCATGTTTGAGTGATTCCAAGTCGGTTCCATGAAGGATGTTAAGGCTGATTTTGAGTGTAGCATGGTCGTGACATTGGAATGACTCGTAATATCTTTTCAGCTTAAAAACTCCTCCTTAGCCTGTATTCTCTCTAGACTCCAAAATACCCTGTAGATAAATATCGGAACTAAAAAGCAAAAGTTAAATAGACAAACAGTCTAATTTGGTGGGTTTAACTGTGTTTATGATTCATACAATTATGGTCCATCATATCACCCCACACTTTTAGTTGTTCGTCCCGAACAATGCTATTAAAGGGCGGCACACACTATTTAAGTAAGCTTTTAAAATATGAAAGTTAGACTGTGGGACTAGATTTATCCTAATTCATGCATTACTTACTTATTACCAAATTAAACCGTGTAAATAAATAGAAGAAACTTGATACTTGTACCTTCGTGTCGAGATGCAAATTAATTCGGATGTTTCGGGAGATAGCCGTTTTTAGGATCCTGGACTGCATTCTCGGGACCGTCTCGCACTATATGGTTTTCTTGTAGCTTTCTCTAGCACGTGATTCGGTTCGGGTTTCAATGGTTTGGTCTTGGATTTTCTTTTTGGCGAGGGACAGCCTTTTTTTTTTGTAGTGAATCGGCCTTTGGCCTTTGATTTGACTCTTTGAGTGCTTCACTTTTGTTCGGTTAAAACCTTCACAATTTTGGGCCTTTGGCCTCTTGATTTGCTTCTTCGAGCTTTTGCCTTTTTGTGGCTTGCTAGTCCATTTTCTCAAGCCTTTTTGGGAGGTCCAATCATCGCCCGCGAGCATATGGAAATACCTCCCCGCTCCTCTCATCGTTGCCGTTTCGCGCGGGTCAAAATGAGGGTCGCTCATCTATTTTCTCGGCTACTTTGACTAGAGATAGGACGGTCTGATTCCCGTCCTCCCCTTTTTTTTCTTTTCTTTTTTGTATAAACACTGCATGGCGGAGATGACTTCAATCTTCTCTGAAACCCAAAGTGCAGCCTCCACTGACTTCGAAAACCATATAGCGAAATTCAGTCCTTTGAGTGCTTGCCAAGCCCCTCTAGGGCAGTTTCTATCAACTCCACATCCCTAGTTTATCTCAGCACAAAGGGACAAATGAGAAGTTACATTCTAAGTTTTTAAACAGTTGAATTTTCACAAGGTAAATGCCTGAATTATGATCTATCTTTTTCACATTCTCAAGTTCATATTTTTAAAAAGATAATATTAAAAAAGAAAAACATGTTATTTAACTAATGTACACAGGTGGTTCTCACCCCACACTTTTGAACGAAGGCGTGCTTTTCAGCAAGGCTTAGTTCAAAAGTCATGCAAGCAAATATTTACAGGTAAGGTGAGAATGAAAAAACTAAATGACAGAAATTAAATGACTGAAAGTAAGATAGGTGTCGGGTTACCTCCCGACCAGTGCCTTTGTTTAGCGTCGTTGGCTCGACGATACCTCATTCTTGGATCATAAGGTGGGATCCCATGGGTGCTTGAGGTCGAACTTCTTCTCGGTAGCTCTTTTGATTTGCCCAAAGAACACATATGGTAGCGGGCTCAGTTCTGCTCTCCCTTGATCCGGAGGCTTCTTTTTCACATATACCCGAGAAAGCGAGGACTCCTTGACCATAGCTGCTGGTCCATCAAGTCGAGCTCTCTTGCTTCTCCTTCCGGGTTTCCATTCTTTGGGCCCATGTCTTTGCCGCTTCTTCATGTATAGCCGGTTGGCATCTTTGCAGTTTTGGAAGTTCAGTCTTTTGCTAAGCGACCTCAAGCATGCGCCCTTGCTAACCCTCTTCTTCGTGGCAGAGATGATTGGCTGTCCTTGATCCTTACACCTTTCAGGAGGCTCTTCTTGGCTTGTGACGAGTGGGAGCTCCTTCGTTGGCTGCTTTGGCTCATGATTCTCCTTCAACTCGCCTAGCACTGCATCATCATTGATCATCTCATCTCTGGTGGCTGTGATCTTTATAGAACATGAAGGGTTATGTAGGGGCTTCTCGGCCATAAGGACAGGGCCTTTCTCGAGTAGCTCTTCAGTGAGGACCCGGCTTGCCGTGATTTTCTCGGTCAGTTCGGCAGTGAGGTCCAGGTATGTCTCGGCTGGTTTGGTAGTGAAGTCCGGGACTTCATTTGGCTCGTCAAGTAGGGCCGGGACTTCCTCGGGCAGGTTGGTGATGAGGACCGGGCCAGATTTGAGCAGTTCTTCTTTGGTCATCCAAGAGTCCTCATCCTTTGTCGGCTCCGTGGGCTCCAATATTGGCTCCTTTAGAGTCGCCTCCACATCCATTACTGCCCTTGTACTGATGTCTTCTCTCGGTTTTGTTGCGGGCAAGCTCATAATGGGAATGGTGTCGGGCTCGTTCTGTACTGAGTCCACTTCCATCGTTGGTGCCTTATCGTCAGTTTGGTGCCACTGACCCTGTTTTGTGTTCTTTGCCAAATTATTTATGAGGCGCCAGGCTTCAGTCACGGTTAACTTCATGAGTGAACATCCCGCTACATCATTAAGTCTTTTCCGCTCAAGTGGCATCATTCCACCGAGAAACCTTTGAATAAGATTGAATCTGGTGAATCCAAGGTGTGGGCAGCTCGCCACAATGGAGTCAAAGTACGACAAGTACTCATCCAATGTTTCGTCCCGGGATTGCTCAATGTTGATGATCTCCTTGCGGGCTCCAAGTCGGAGAGATGGCGGGCAAAACTCCTCTAGGAATTTGGTTTGTAGATCCCCATAATTACTTTCATAAGCTGCACATGAGTAATACCATTCTATTGCGGAGTTAGTTAGAGAAAATTTAAAGCATTTAAGTTTAAACCCCTCTGGCGATTCATTTTTAGGCCTCATGTGGCTGCATATGGAGTGGAACGTATGTGTATGCTTCACGGGATCTTCTCCAAGAGCACCTCCGAATTTGGGGAGACGGTTAAGCATCTCAAACATAAGGTTGCTGCCTCCATCATTCCAAGGTTCTCTGCCGTAGTACGAGGACATGGTGAATTATGTACAACAGAAAAAAGAACAACTATCCATTTGCTAACTCCCCGGCAACGGCGCCAATTCGACAGATGCTTGTCGTCAGAGCAAATGTACAAATAAATTTATAAGTCCGCTACTCGTGACTTCACTACTGGGTAGCAAGTGGTAAGTAGGGATCGAACCCAAGAGAATTAGGGGGATAAGTTGTTCTTTGAGGGATCGTACAGCGGGGGAGCGTGTTTTTTTTGGTTGATTGAGGTTTTACTATTAACAGCTAAGTGATTGGTTGGTTGGTTTTGGTTTTTAGTGCGGAAAAGTAAATGACATAAAAGTAAATACGGAAAGTAAAAAGAAGACTTACAGCGGTTGTTGCGTGATCGGCAAGTCTTGTGGAACGTCAGCAGTTGAAAGGGCAGTTTATACTAAGGAAGTAAGTGCAGGTAGTGTTTTAATCTAAGGAAAGATTCGGTTTAGGGACTCTTCTTGTGATACATCTATCATTGACTTCAAATGATTTCTTCAACACTTCTAAGTGCGGTTGTCCCGACAAAGGTGACAACCCAAATACCCCGACAAAGGTGGTACTCCACACCCTTAACCTGTCAAGTTGTTATGTGGTTGTCCCGACAAAGGTGACAACCCAAATACTCCGACAAAGGTGGTATTCCACAACAAGCTTGACAAAGCTTTAGGCTTCTAGTCTTTCGCTAGTTTGAACAACCCGACAAAGGTGTTACTCAAACTAGATCTCAAAGACTAGAGAAGTGTAAAATGACATAAGGTGCAAGAGTCTCAAGATGTGGGCACAAGGGTGAGAACCCTCAACCGAATATGGGTTTAGCTACGATTATCCATGGAAGAGGACATCATAGCTAAGTACTTTTAAAAGTAAAGGTTTTGAAAGTAAAGACAAGGAAATTAAAGTTGCAGTTTTGAAAGACAGGAAAGTAAAGGTTTCGAAAGTAAAAGACAGTAAAGGAAAGGGGTGAGTACTTCAAGAACCGACAAGAGTACTCAAGAACAGTGAAAAGTAAGACAAGCTTGAGTACTTCAAGAACCGACAAGAGTACTCAAGAACTACTAGAATACTCAAGAACCAACAGGAGTATTATAGATTTCAAACCAAGCTTACAAAAGTGCCAAAATCTAGAGAGATAAGTGTTGTATGGATTGTGGGATGTTGGGATTGTGGATTGTGGATGATTTACAAGTGAAGATAAGATGTCTATTTATAGGCTAAGGGAGGCAAGGAGAGCCATACACTTGTCAAGGGAGGAGAGGCTTGTGGCTTGAGATCTCAACACATGGCATAAGGAGAGCAAAAGCCATCGGGGTGAGTCACCACTCCAAAAGCCATCGGAAGATATTTGTTTCTCAAAAGCCATCGGTTTGACCGGAATTTGACCGGAGCTTCTCGGATTTTGGAGAGTGTATTCTGAATGAAAATGTCATTCTAAGATGATCTCAAGAAGGAACCTAAGTCAAATTCTGCTTGGAACATGGTTGAAATCCCAAATCGGTAGAAATTGCCCTTGTTTGGCCTTTACCGGGCTCGGTGCCTTTGCATTGCGTTCTTGTCCAAATGCCGATGGATTTAGCATGTTTGAGTGATTCCAAGTCGGTTCCATGAAGGATGTTAAGGCTAATTTTGAGTGTAGCATGGTCGTGACATTGGAATGACTCGTAATATCTTTTCAGCTTAAAAACTCCTCCTTAGCCTGTATTCTCTCTAGACTCCAAATACCCTGTAGATAAATATCGGAACTAACAAGCAAAAGTTAAATAGACAAACAGTCTAATTTGGTGGGTTTAACTGTGTTTATGATTCATACAATTATGGTCCATCACCGTGTTTGTGATGAAGTCCCAGTACCTCTACCAGCCCGGTATTCTTTTTACCGGGTACATTTCGCTTGAGCGGTCCCATATCCCTGCCACAAAATTAAAATCAGTTCTGTTAATCAAGAAATTCAATCAAAGCAGCAAGTAAATCGTAAACAAGAACACTAATGACCATAGCAACCAAGATATATGACATCTTCCAAATTTAGGCATCCCGGTAATTTCAGGAATGGTCGCTTATTTTTCTCCACAAATGAGACCATGTACACAACGAAAGCCAAGTGCCGTTCAAACCTTCAAATGATCAAAGCTCTTATCCAAGGAGAGGGCCAGACGACTTCCTTCCGATTTCCTGAGACACTGAAAGCTACTTCAAATTATCAATAAATAAATATAGACGCCAACTGATATTGCAATCAATATATAAAAGGCAATTATCAATCAATTTGATTAACCAAGAATATAGCGTTCATTGTCCACTTTGTGGCTGCAAACAGATAAATAGATGAAATACCCACGCTTCATTGAGATGAAACTCAAGAGTCAAAATTTAATGTTTCATCAATATTCAAGTTGCTGAACGGTAATCAAGTCCAAATTTAATGTTACCCACACTTGTACCAAATGAACATGGTAATGAAGAACAACACTAGGATAAACCCTAAACCCTAACTTACGGAAATCAAGCTGACGGGAGGAAGACGACGAATTTCCATACGTGGGCGACGAAGCTTGCTTCAGAAATCGAGCAAAATCGGTTGAAGAAATCGGAGAGTACAACGGAGAAATCGGCAGAGTACAAAGTCAGATAATGAGGGTTTCCAGTCACGCATGTAATTTCAGTAAACAGATATTTAGGTACACGTTTTTACTTGTTTAGGCGGGCGAATACGGCGGGCATTTTTTAGATTGGAATACGACAGCGCTTTTTCACCTAAGCGCTGTCTACATTCACCTATAACAGCGCTTTACTTATTACGCGCTGTCGTATATGTGTATCAATACGGCGCTTTCGTTCTAAACGCAGTAGTATTGGTGATTTTCGACGGCGCTTCGCATTAAGCGCTGTATTACGTGTGACATATTGTAGCGCCTGACCGTTTGAGCGCTGTAATATGTTTACTAAAAGACATCGTGTATAGGAAAAGCGCCGTATTTGACATCCTTTACACAACTCATATATATATTAAGCGCATATATACCATTTTCTCAGTAAATTACATTAAAAGAATTGTTCCAGCGCTTTGCATTTACTTAAAACAAAAGTCATTATTACAAGTACACATTATTTTTTCGTATTGAAGATTTATTTATTGAATTTTTTTTACAATTAAATGAACATGCAAAACATACATTAAGTTTATTTGGATATCTTGATTCATTCACGACGATTCGTCAGACTCATCTTCGGTATCCGGATTATCAGCTACGTGGTCGTCGTTGTCGTCTTCTTCGCTGTACTCGTATACCTCATCATCAGCAAGGTTCCCGTATCCGATTTCGATCCTGAATTCCATTTCTGGTCGGTTGGCGCAGTCCGATGTCCAGGCAGAGGAGAGTACAGGCATTTCAGTTCCCATTTGACCGTCATCTTGGAACGGAACATTTGCTACTTCCATGTCGATTGCGTTTGTAGGTTTCACAGGACAAATTGCAACCCAACCTTGATTATTTTGTCCAGCTAATCCCGGAAATGTCACATAGTAAACTTGCACCGCTTGCTGGGCAAGAATGTAAGGGTCGTAACGGGGTAGGGTCTATGAGTGTTCACGATGACAATCCCGTTAGACGGGTATGACCTAACAAACTGAGGGTCGTACCAACGACACTTGAACAAGACAACCTTTAGGCGATGGTTGGTTCTACATCTCATATGAATTATTTCTTCAATCACCCCGTAGTAGTGTGTACCCTCTGTTCCTTTCACGTAAACATGATTGTTCAACGTGTTCCTCCCTTCACCATGTCTTTCAATGTGAAATTTGTAGTTGTTCACTTTGTATGTTGCCGAACATGCAACGTCGGATTGAAATCCAGCGGACAAGTAGTGAATCCACTGTGGCAGTGCTAATGTTTCTCCAATCTCCCAAACCTGAACATAATATTATGGATGAATATGAAAGTGTAAGTATAGTTTAATTTGCTACATAATGAAACGAAATTTAAGTTGATTACACTTACATGGGAACACAGCCATTCTGGAAAATCCGTTAATATAGCATTGTATATTTGCTGATCATTAAATCGCTGGCGTCTTTGGCTTAATCCGGTCTCAAATAATGCCAAATATTGTTCAAGCTTAGGGCTGCAAATGAGATGATGTACTCGTGAACAACTCGTGAGACTTTTCGGTCAAAACTCGGTCAAAGCTCGACTCGATTATAAACGAGTCGAGCACGATCACGATATTTAGGCTCGATTATTAAACGAGTCGAACACGAACAAAGTGATACTCGACTCGTTTAAATTCGTGAACAACTCGTTTATATACTCGATTAGAACTCGATTTATTACTCGATTATAACTCGATTTATTACTCGTTTATAATTTATATACTTATTTATTTCACATTCTTTATATCAATATAATTTCAATTTGAGTATTAAACATGTGTATTATTTTACATGAAACGATTATTTCACATTCTTTATATAAATATTTACTATTATATTGTTCAAAACTTGTTAATAAGCTCGATTAAAGTAATTTTGTAAACTTTAAAATACTTTTTCAGTGAAAGCTCGTTTCAACTCGTGAAAAGCTCGATTAGAGCTTGTTTCAACTCGTGAAAAGCTCGATTAGAGCTTGTTTCAACTCGTGAAAAGCTGGACTAAAGCTCGTTAATAGTAAATATTCACATTAATTTAAATTACTTTAATTACTCGTATAAAAGTCGAACTCGGCTCGAAACTCGTGAACATTAAACGAGCCGAGCTCGAACACAAGTTTTCAGAACTCGTTAATTCTCGGCTCGAACTCGTCAAATTTTAAACGAACCAAGCTTGAGCAACCTAATACTCGACTCGACTCGACTCGTTTGCAGCCCTACAAGCTTAGGCGTATTGCTAAAGATGAATTGAGTTGCGTTTTTAAATTCTCGGCTGTCTAATACCCTCCGTTTAATTTTACTGCCACCAACTCCTGGGTAATGTAAATAGAAATATGAGGATCTTCGAAATCTGATGTCGTAACTTCATTTCGTTTTAAGCGTATACCGGTAGTTGTTAACTCAGGATCGAGGTAGTCGGATCCCAAATACGAAGTCTCAAGCTGTATGTATGCGTTAACAATACTGGCTTCCACCTCAGCTCTATTTCCCTTTTGGCCCAATGTTTAAGACGGTAGATGAAACGCTCAAACGGATACATCCAACGGTAGTGTACTGGTCCGCTAAGTAGCACCTCATCAGCCAAATGAATTGGTAGGTGTTCCCTTGAGTCGAAAATGAAGGGGGAAATACTGTCTCCAACTTACATAGTGTTGCAGATATGTTCTTCTGCCACTGTTCCATTCGCTCAATTTGAAGGGAAGATGCACAGATATCTCAGAAAAATGTACACAACTCGGATACAGCATCCCATGTCTGTTTTGGTAAAAAAAACCCTTGAACGCAATCGGCATGAGTCGCTCGATGAATACGTGTGCGTCGTGTGACTTGTAACCTACTAGTTTTATTGTACTCAAATCTACTTTATTCCCCAAGTAAGATGAAAATCCATCAGGAAACTTCAGAGACTTCACCCAAACAAGCACAAGCTTATGTTGTTCTCTTGTAAGCTGATACTTACCCTTGTTGGCTACAAAATGACCGCGGTAAGTTTTGAGTTCCAATTCTGGTCTTCGACAGTACAACCTGATATCTTTTCCGCACTTCACACCATCATCCTTTGTTTTCCCCTTTACATCCATGATGGTGTTGAATAAATTCTCAAATACATTCTTTTCAATGTGCATGACGTCTAAGTTATGTCTAAGCTTCACGTCCACCCAGTAAGGTAGTTCCCAAAAAATCGATTTCTTAGTCCGGTTGTGTTCCACACCGAACCCGTCGAAAACCTCATTGATACGTTGTTCCCATATATATTTTAAGTTTCTAACCCTGTCATAAACTTCGTGACCTGATCGAAATTGGACTGGACCGTCGAAGTCGGTTCGATCTCTGTAGAAATTCCTGGTATTTCCCCGATATGGATGATTTTCTGGTAAAAATCGTCTGTGACAGCCAAAATACAACACTTTCCTTCCGTTCTTCACCATGAATGTCTTTGTGTCGTCCATACAATAGGGGCATCAGAGTTTTCCTTTAGTTGACCATCCAGATTACATTGCATACGCAGGGAAATCAGATACACTCCACATCAGAGCTGCCCTCAATGTATAACTCTCTTTGCGATTAGCATCGTATGTGTTGACCCCAACATTCCAAAGATGTACCAGGTCATCAATAAGAGGCCTAAGATATATGTCCAAACGCTTCTTTGGATTAGACGGCCCAGGAATTAGTATAGTTAACCAAATGAATCTCGTTTTCATACACAACCACGGTGGTAAGCTGTAGGGTGTTACCATCACAGGCCAAATGGAGTACTGTTTAGTCGACATACCCCATGGATTAAATCCATCTGTGCATAATCCCAATCTTACATTACGTGGCTCAGATGCAAAGCTTGGAAGGCACCGATCAAAATACTTCCAAGATTCCCCGTCCGAAGGGTGAACCATGCGATGCACGTCTACTCTGGGTGAAGCGTGCCAACACATTTCTGATGCAAGACTTTGCAATAAAAAAGTCTCTTTAATCGCGGTATAATCGGTAAGTAAAACATTTGGCGTCTCGCATTTCGTTTGTACGATGAAGAACCTTCTGTGCCTCTTGGACGATGATATCTTGGTTCTGAGCAGAAACGACATACTATCATACTTTCGTCACAGGCACAGTAAATCATACACCCGCCTACGCAAACGTCAATCCATTGGCACCACATTCTGAGATCAGCTACGAGTTTCTTTGATTGTTTGAAAGAAGATGTGATCTTGTTTTCTCCCCCAATTAGATTTTTCATCGTTCCACATATGGCGTTAAATGCCCCTTCAGAGAATCCATAGTTAGCTTTTGTTGCAAGCATTTTCATGTTAATCGAAAGCTCCGTCTCTGTCGTGCAACCTTCGTAAACTGGCTCAGAACTTGACTTTAGGAGATTGAAGAATCTATTTGCTTTGACATTCTCTATTTGCTGTTCACCACAGTTAGACGACTCAGGAATATGATTAGGGTACTCAGAACCAGGAACCATATCTGGGACGGCATCATGACTCCCATTTTCATCTTGAGAATCAGTAAATGCGTCAACGGTGCTCGGGTCAGGTATTGTTGGGCAAGAATTGACGTACTGGATTTTCGCAAGATATTCGCCGTGTAGGGTCGAATTGAAGTACTTTGCTGTGAAACCATATTTGTACAAATGCTCCTCCATCATTCTTATATTGATGAATCGCCGATTTTTGCATTTCGTACATGGACAACGCATTGTGTTGTCGCTGGCAAGATAACCTTTTGACACGGCTGTTTCAATAAAATTATTTACTCCAGCGATGAAAACATCATTGGTGTATGACTCCCCATGAGCACGAGCTTCGTACATCCATCTCCTTTCGTGATACAAATGTGCCATGTATATAACAATATTTTGTATGATTTGAAATGATACTGAAGGAAAATACCTCACAATTAACTGGTGGAAGCAAGCAACACCACAAGTGAGAGACCCCACTAATCCATGGGGTATGTCGACTAAACACTAACGGGTGGAAGCAAGCAACACCACAAGTGAAATTGGAACACTTGATTGTGAGGGTGAATATAGAGAAAATGCTGTGATTTGATTTATATATAGGGTAGAGTATTTATAGGTTGTTTAGAACATTTGTGCAACGGTAATACATTTTTATTTTAATTTTTTAGGTGCAACGGTAATCATTTAACGGTAACTAACTTTCCAACGGATACATTTCAAGTGAGTGACGGAATTGTGACGGACATATTTCCGTCACAATTTCTGTAATATTACGTTAACATCTGACGGAAATAACACGAAAAATCGACGCATCTCTGTGAAACGGATAGATAATATGTTTGTGGTTTCCCAACGGCTAGATTCACATTGAGTGACGGAATTGTAACGGTACGATGATGGAAATAATAGGAGCTTACAACAGTGCTTTTTATATATAGGCGCTGTGGTAAGTTTCATAATACAGTGCCTATTTTGAAGGCGCTGTCGTATGTTAACCAACTTATAACAACGCGTCTCTAGTAAGTGCTATATAACACACAGTGACGGAATTGTAATGGTACATTGATGGAAATAATTCCGTCACTGTTCCGCTACTGTTACGTTACTTGTTGACGGAAATCCAACGAAAAACTGACGTAACTTTTGCACCAGGATGTATTAACTGTAACGGACAACCGCCGAAAATTTGACGAAATATATAATTAGTCATTGCTGGTTGTTTTGTATATTTAATTGATTGACAAATATATATATATGTTCTTATATTATTTCCGACAATGTCGCGTTACAATTCAGTTTCTGGTAACGTACTGTTGACGTAATACACACGGAAACAGCTTTGTCTTATGTTGTCTAATTCCGGTTGTTCATTTTAATTTATTCATTTACAAATATATATGTAACCATAAATAATATTATAACATGAAATATAAACAGGAAAAATGTAAAACGTTACATATGATTTTAATCCAGTACTTCATTCGAATAATGTTACAAACAATTTGCTGGAAACTTATGAAATACATTTCATAGTGATTACATGAAATCATGTCGAGCTATCGTCAACGTACACACGGATTAGATTCTTTCCAGTAATATTTAAGATACACTTGTCTGAACGACCCCACCACACTGAAACCTGAAACAGTTATCGAACATTAAGATATGAAATATTAAAAATAGCCGGAAATTTGTACACAGATCTGTTTCCAGTTACAACCTTTTGCAGTACGAGGACAGACCCGACTACAATACCATCTCGTATTTTCTTATCACATACTGTAGTGCTATGAACAGTCGCACGTACTACAGCTGTGGGATCCTGCATTTGTTTAGGTCTATTATATTAAAATTTAATGATACTGAAATATAAAGAGGGAAAAATTAGTACCTTTAAAGTAAGGTCAAAACCGGATCCGTCCATGTTCAATTGACATGTGTCGATACTCCCACAATCAGTGAAATCATTGGTCGAATTAGTAAATCACACATATGGTAACTGTAATGGTATACATGTTGTATTCGCGTAGTATAGCTTTGAAGGCTTCTTTGGACCATTTGGTGTAAGTTCGATTAGAGGCGTGATGGGTACATCGATAGCAAACTCAGTCATCCAGGTGAATAACTCGCTACAAGTAAATTCCAAGGCATCCAACCAATTTTTTTTAGTAAAATAATTACTATGATCACCTGCTCGACTTGGCTCAGCCATTCGTTCGGAGAGATATTCTTGCGTAGTTTCTTCCGGTATGTGGTCGGTATCGGCGCTTAACCTTACACTCGGCCTTTCTCGCAGCAACTCGAGAACACGACCGGCTGGACCAGGAATACGACGATGTGGATTCATATTCAGTATAAATTATTCTTCTTTGGGTTGCAGTATGTCAATATGCAAGTCATGTTCTATTTATAGACTATGTGAAACCAGAAGTTTGATTCGACGTAATTACGATAGTACTGTGGCAATAATGTGTTCTTCGTTCACTATTCACTCGTGGCCAATAAAGTATTATTCGTTAACTATTCGTTCACTTTTCAAATGTGGACAATACTGTGTCATTCATGTTCTTTGTGGACTATTCATTTGTGGGAAATTGTGTCGGTAGGAAAAGTTGCAACAGTCCACCTGGAAGGCTAAAATAATGGTTGTACATCAATAGCAATTCCCCTTTAACAAATTGCCATAACTATATGCATGTTATAATCCGAAGTCTGAGAAACTTATTTCATTCAAAACAACAAACTGCAATTGGTTAAACCCATAAAGAAGTTACATATGTAGAACATATTTTCAAACACTTTCCGTTCCTACATTTCCAGGAGACCCATGCGGTGAAGGCTTGTCCACTTCTTGATCACCTGGATGTGGCTTTGGAGACGGAGATTGTATACTGGATTCATCTTCGTGTCTATATTTTTCCCCACTAAAGCTATGATACCCTACACATTCGGGGCCATTATGACAGGAATATATAAAATCTTGAGCGGAACAAATATACCCTTCAGAACCGCTGGATTCATCTCCGGACGACAAAGCAAATATACGTTCAACTTCAGAATCCTTGCTCATTGTTAAAAATTATTGGGTTGCAATTTTAGATACGAACTTGTACGTGCTTTTATAGTGCATAGTCAGAAGTTCCGTCGTGTTTCCGACAGTATTCCGTTTCCCATAAAACAGCGCCTATCTGGAAGGCGCTTTTGTATGTTAGCATACTTCAAACAGCCCGTATTCATTAAGCGCTGTTGTAATTGTCCATACAACGACACTTTCTAAATAGGCGTTGTTTTAGCCTACCATATAACAGCGCATATTTTGAAAGCGTTGTAGTATGGTAATGTACAACAACGCATATTCCAAAAGCGATGTCGTATACGACCCCTACTATATTTCCTGTGTTTAATGAAAGTAAAGTAGGTTAAACTACACACAATTACAGAATCAGGTTTACATCGTATTCGAATTTTTACTGCCGACTTAACCCGCCTGCGCATCCAACTCGATTTCTCATTTGCAACATTCGGTCAGGTATGTAGATATACGTTTTCGGGAATACAGTTGTGTGCATGTTTCCGTCCCCAGTATCTGTTTGGGTTGTTTAAGGTTCAGTGTTGATTTCGGTCAGTGATTGGCGTCCGTGAGCTTGTTTACGGTTCATTGTTCATTTCACCTTCGATTTGGATGCAATATGTTACGATACTCAGTTATTAACTTTCAAATGTCCCGATTTCACTCCCCTTTCGATTTCAGCTTCGACCCCGACGTATGCACTGCAATGGTTATTTTTCCCTGTTAATAGTGTACTGCAGTTTTGTGCCGGTGTGTTTTTCAATTGTGTATAATATTGTACCGTCTTATGCATTTGTTAGAAATTAGTAGTGTAGTATACTTTTGTTTCGATTTACTGTTATTTAATCGCAGTAAAATGGTTAGCAAAGGTAGCATGTAGTCCAACTCTTCATCTAACCGTGAGAAAAGGGGGCCAACTTGCATGAAAAAATTTATCGAGCAGCATAAGGATGGGACTAAGGAGCAGATGACGATTGAGGCAGATGGAACAATTGGCGGTGAAGTAAGGACATCACTCAGAACCTACATTCGTAATGTCTGACTTTCATTTGTTTACCTATTGAATAACAATTTTTAGCGTAATGGATTACAAAATATGTACAATCTGTCCAGGAACTGTTGCTAAATATCTAATTCCGATTACATACGAAAGCTGGAAGTTGGTACCTAAGGAGCTTAGGGAGACGGTGTGGGAGGAGAAGCTGGTATGTTTTCAATTGGAACAAGATGGACAATTTATGCATTTATACAATTGCTAACATTATTTAATTCTGCAGAGATTATTTGATGTGCCCCAAAATGAAATGACTAGTCAGTTAAAGAAGACAGAGATGCGAGCTGCCGCTGTTATGTGGAGAAACTTCAAGAGCAAACTCGCAAACCAGTACATCTTTGGTGACAAACAAGGACAGGACCCCAGAGAGAAGTATTCTTACATCCAACCGGATCAATAGACGAGGTTTGTGGAACAACGTTCGAATCCGGATGCACTGCAAATTAGGGAGGTAAACATTGATCGAGCTAAATCAAACAAGTTCCATCATACATTGTCTCGTAGTGGATACAAGAAAGCGAGGGAGGATCTCGTAGCAGCAAAGAAAGCGGAGATGGAGGCCGAGGGGTTAATATCGCCTGGAGATGACCTTGTAATCGAGGTTGAGAGGCATGAGGTATGGCTGAGGGGTCATATCCGAAGGAATAAAGAGTACGTGAATGAGTTTATGAGGGAGGTTGCGGAAAAAATTGTAAGTTGTTTGTTACTGTACGCAAAATAGTTAATAGTACACTAATTTTGTGTGATCAAGCTGATCCTAAAATGATTGATAACGGGATCAATTGAAAGAGCAGGCAGGTCAGGGGTTATTTACGTCCCAGGGTCGAAGAGATATATTGATGGAGGCCACAGGGAAGGATGAGTACCCTGGACGCACACGTGGGGTCGGCAGTTTCGTAGGTTGGTTGAAGGTATTCGGGAAAGAGTCGTCTTCATCATCAACACGATCCACGGTTACATCGAACGCGCCAACGATTCCGAGCCATCACAGTGGTACCGATCCAGACCCCTTCGTAGATATACCCGAGGTATTATGCGGTAGTTTGATATTACGAATAAAGCCTGCCTAATGTTTTTCATTCGTGACGATTTTTTGAAACAATTACGGAAAGTTTTTTCAAATATCAGGTTGGGAAGAAATGCGTCTTGCACGTGGAAGGAGGTTTGGATCAACGCATGATGATCGTGGCACTTGGCAAAGTGATGACAGGACGAATCGTGCAATATCAAGAGTTGGATGATGACATGGTGAAGGTGTTTGTAGACGAAGCGATTGAACCATCGGCGGAGCTGCCAAACAAGTTTGGGAATATGGACACAATATCGGATGCAGTGCATGGGTTCGTGGGATGGCCGAAACGTCTATGAATAGGTAACTACGTACATTTAGTTCTATGACACTAAACAACTATCACTTTCTGATAGTTACTCATTTGAACGACATTATTTATTTTGGACAGGGATATGACGAGTTGAGATTTGTCAAAATGCAATGCAACAGTTTCGAAGACGAAAATAAAAGCAAAATGACAATGCAATGCCGCTTTCTTTACGAACACGCTACCATGATGTCCGAGTCAAGTTTGTATTCGGTGTACATTAGTAGCGAAGTGTTTGGCGAGGATTGCTTTGTCGATTTGAACAAATACTGCATTACTAAGTTCACATGCTTGAGTGCTTTGGGTGCACAAGCAACAGAAGTTTACATAAGGTAATTATTGATTTCATTATAAAATGGTTATGAAGTTTATTAAAATTTAACTAATTAAAATAGGTTGTCAACAGATTTATCCACGATAACATTCCACCGGGCATTCAGTTTGGATTCTTCAGATCGACTTTTATTACTCCGTCCGAGGATTTCTTAGTCATGGTGGACTTCTTCCAGAGGAGATTGAGAATGCCCGACTATGAGCGTAATTATTGCTACTTCCTTCCCTACGTCAATGTGAAAGAGTGAGTTGATATTATACAAAAATTTATAATATTTTGCATCAAATGCGCATTTGACTAATATAAAATGTCTGAACCTATGTTAGGTATCATTGGATGTTAGTTGTCCTATTCCCCAAGAAGCGAGTGGCCCTTTGGCTTGATCCGCTTGGAAAGACACCGCATAATGACGCAACGCTTTTAGTTAACACGTATATACTATGGTAGTCCACTTTAGTTACCATTGTAACATGACCTACAACTTTCTTATATAAAAATTACCTTAATGTTGCAGGAGCATGAGTGACTACTTCAACATCCCGTCAACAGGCGAAATAGAGTGGATCACTGTGACGGTATTGATTTAACATATAACAATTGTTATATAATTTAATATTTCAGTAATTAATATAGGAGGTTTCATTATAACTGAATTCTTATTTCAGTGCCCGAGACAGCCCTTCGACACTGAAATGTGTGGCTACTATGTCATGCAATATATTCTGGACATAATAAAGTTCGTTCAAGCGCTCGATGGAGCGCTTGAGGACAACATCGCACAAGTAAGTGTATACCGACACTTAATTAGTCATTAACAATTAATTGAGGTTTCCATAAATTCTGTAACTATGATTTTGTTTTCCAGTGCTTCCCTAGAGGACAAGAACCATATGGTAACGATGTGCTTGATGAGATGAGGGGTCACTTTGCGGATGCTTTGATAACTTACATACGACAAGTGTATCATCGTTTATAAACTTGAAGGCATAAGTGGTATTATTCCTCGAATTTTGTAACATATATGAATCCAAAAACATTTTAACATTTTGTCATATAATGCATTTCCATTTACCAACATAAACCAACGTTTTGCATTTTGCAACCAATTTGTTAAAAATGACATGTTCAAATAAACCAACATACTGAGACCCCCAAAAAAAAACAAATCATCAATTACACAGCGCTAAATACAACAAGCGTTGTTGGAACAGACAATAACACAGCGCTTTTGTAAACAATAGCTGTTGAAATAACCAAAAGACAGCGCGTAATACATTAAACGCTGTGTTACTGTCAACTACGACAGTGCTTCACCAGTAAGCGCTGTTATTAAGTCCATCCGATTTGCGTTACGTTTAAATAGTAATGTAACATTTAATCGATTTACTAGCAATTGCCATTTCAAATTCAATTGGGAAACATTTATAAATGTAATATAAAATTTATGAAATACATTGTAAGCCGTTGCAAATCACTAATCTATTTAATTTATGGAATATAAAGTTGTCACTAATTTATTGAAAACATCGGCAGCCGTTCACAATTATGTAATGTTTCTGGTTGGTTTAATATGAGATACGTGAAATTCCTCCAGTCCTTTGCATTCTCATTTCGTCTTTGATGATCATATTGCATCTCCTCATGAAATTACCCCGAATGCGACTGTCATATCGTGCATCCCAAGTAGCAATACTCTACAAGCAAATCATTTTTAAAATCATTTAACCTTTGTCAACAAATTGATTTAGTCAAAAAATTTGTGTTGCCGCTTTATACCTGAAACTCCTCGTACCAAATTCCCTTAGCGGTTTCTGGGATCATGTGCCACGATGTGCACGTTGCATCCCAGCATTTTGACATGCATTCTCGTGCAACCCTTCGATGAACGTCGAATGGCCAGAAACTGTTACAAATTTTGGGATCACATAATGGTTGGATTTATGAAAACAATCAATATGAAGGGTACAATCATTTCTTACGCGTTTTTTCCAACAGGTGTAACATGCTGTCTACGATTGACGTCACGTGGATTGACAGCGAAACCAACACGGTCGAATGAAGGAGACATGTTAACGATTATCAATTGTAAGGAAGTATGTTGAGGATTGAATGATTTAAAAGACTTCATATATATAGGGTACTTGTGTGTAATATGTGTCCAAAGTGTCCGACGGAATTCCGTCACAATTCCGTCGACAACGATGGAAAACATATGGAAATGAGACGAAATTTTTTGAACTACCAACGGTAAAAAATAACGGTAACTATTAGTGACGGAATAGTGACGGAAATTACCAACGGTCAAAATAAACGGTAACTAAATCAGTAACGGAAAACGGACGGAAACATTGAAAATTTTTTGTCGACGAAATAGTGACGGAACTGTGACGGAATGATATTGACGGAAAACTGACGGAAACATTGAAAATTTTTCATCGACGAAATAATGACGGAATGATATTGACGGAATTGTGCTAGAATTACAACGATAGTTTGCTTGTGACGGAAATTTGTCGGAAATGTGATGTTTTGTTGTTTCGTCAATTTGACTTGCGACGTTGTTGCGATGAAATTTTGTGACCGAAATTTATCAAAAATTTGTAGTGTACGGTGAAGATGCTTGCAGCTGAGATCAATTCACTGAAAACTGATTTCTTTATGAAATCATCTGTTGTTGCTAACGTAGTAGTCTATTGTCAGATATGTTGTTCTTCTCATTTTACAGATGACTGTGTGGTAATGGGAGTAACAACGGAAATCAAGAGGATGCTAATTATGTGGTGCGGAACAATCAGGGAAACGGTTTCACTTCAAGATTAGCCGCGAACTGGTGGGATAACTCGAACATGAATCATCCAATCTCTCTTACAAGCTGCAGAATCAGGACCTCCAGGCTTCTCATACAGGCAGCAGATGCTCCCTACCAGCCGAGGAATCAGAAAAACAACCAGCCTCAGCAACAGCAGAACCAGGGATCGGGGGGAGCTACAATAATCAACCGCAACCACAACAAGACAAGAGCTCTAGAACAACATCGATTATGGAAGCCATGCTAGCTTGCTTCATAGTAGAACAACGAAAGACATCTCAAGAAACTGCTGCTGAGGTGAGAGATCTGAGAGAGAGATGGTGGAGCAGCTAGCCATCCAGAACAAAATGCTAGAAAATCAGGTGGTGATGGACCATAATTATACGAATCAAAAACACAGTTAAACCCACTAAATTAGACTGTTTGTCTATTTAACTTTTGCTTGTTAGTTCCGATATTTATCTACAGGGTATTTTGGAGCTTAGAGAGAATACACGCTAAGGATAGGATTTTACGCAGAAAAGATGTTACGAGTCATTCCAAGGTCACGATCAGACGCTGACTGAAGAAATCTAAAGATCCTGACATGGAATCATTCAAAACAAATCAAACCGAAGAGCAACCAAAGTCAGTCCGGAGCTGAAATACACCGATAGTTTTGTGAGAACTTCACAAAACCACACAAACCACTCCCATCTTGCCACCTAGCCGGCGACTCCTCCCTCACAACTCCTCTCCTCCACTCCCCTTCCTCCACTTGGCGTCTCCTCCCTCTCCCCTCCCAAAGCCGCCGGCGGCTAGAGCTCTCCCCCATGTGTCATCATCTCAAAGCTCATCCTTCCTCCATGTGACAAGTGTTGGCTCCTCATGGCTTCCCTTAGCCTATAAATACCATGCCTCCTCATTTGTAATCAACATCCCAAAAATCATAAATCACTTATCTCTCTAAGTTTGGCAATTTGTAAGTTTGGTTTTGAAATAATACTCTTGTTGGTTCTTGAGTATTATAACAGTTTTAGAGAATACTCCTGTTGGTTCTTGAGTATTCAAGTAGGAATTGGGAATACTCCTGTTGTTTCTTGAGTATTCCCCTTACTTACTGTCTTTCAAAAACCCCCGAGTATTTAGCTATGGTATCCACCTCTATGGATATTCGTAGCTAAACTCTTCATTCGGTTGAAGGGGTGTACTTGTATCATAAAATGTTTTAGACTTTGCTTTAGTGTTTTTTCTCTGTATTCAAAACTTGTTCTATGTGCCATATATTAGGCCAGAACTTCCAAGGTTGAGTGGATGCTTGGAATGGCAAAGCTCTTCCGTGGAAGTTCGTAAACATACTCGGATAAGTGGATGCTTGGAATGGCAAAGCTTATCTGAGGAGTTTGACCTCTCTCAAACACCATTTGATTGCTCGGGAATGACTGATCAAATGGATGCACACAGGCTAATATACCTTGGAATGGAGTATTAGAGTAAGTAGAACAAGGGCTCTACGTTTTTTGCAAAAGTCTAGACAGTGTGTGCAAATCGAGTGCTTGGAATGGCCTTGATACTCTTTCGAACACTTTTGCAAAAGACTAGACAGTGTGGCAAATCGAGTGCTTGGAATGCCCTTGATGCACGTTTGAATACTTAGAAGGATCACTAAAGGTCAATGATAAACAGGCTATGATATAAGGCCCCCAAAATCGAATGTTTTCCTTGAAATCAAACAACTCCTGCACTTACTTTCTTAGTATAACTGCCGTAATCAACTGCTCACCTTCCGGAGGACTTGCCAATCACGCATCACCCGCTGTAAGTCTCCTACTTTTATTTTTCAGTAATTTACTTTTCGCACAAAAAAAACAAAACCAACCAAAAAGTCACGTAGTTACTAGCTCTAAAACCTCAACCAACCTAAAACACGCTCCCTTGCTGTACAAATCACCTCAAAGAACAACTATCCCCCTAATTCCTTTGGGTTCGACCCCTACTTACCACTTGCTACCCAGTAGTGAAGTCGCGAGTAGCGGACTATAAATTTATTTGTACATTTGCTCTGACGACAAGCATCTGTCAGGTGGCTTAGCAAGCAAACTCAACAAATAGAGAGACACGCAGACTATGATCGAAGCCAGATCCAAACCCCAGAACATCAGTAAAAGCCATCACACTCCGAGGTAGAAAATAGATTGAAACGCTACCAACTCAAAGCAGTCAAACTCCACCTGTGACACCAATTGATTCCACACCAGCTGCTGAGGATACACAGAAGGAAGCAGAGACACGAGCTGCGCAAACAGCGGAACAAACTTCTTATAAGCCTCCAGTTCCATTCCCTCAGCGACTAACTGCGACAAGGACAGACAAAGCTTACAAGCAGTTTACAGAAAAGATCCGCACTCTCTATATCACTTTGCCACTAACAGATGCTATCCCCTAAATTCCTACATATGTGAAATTCATGAAGGACATCCTTACGGGCAAGAGGAAGATTGCCGAACTAGAAACAGTGGCACTGAATGAGGAATGTCGTGCAGCCGTGTAGCATCCCATGCAAACCAAGCTCAAAGATTCAGGGAGTTTTTCTATCCCTTTGTGATATTGGTGGTATTTGTCGTGCTTTGTGTGATCTAGTTGCTAGAGTCTCTATCAAGCCATACTCTCTATATGCTAAGCTTAATTTGGGCGATCTCAGTCCTACTAATGTCACTATTTTCCTTGCGGCTCGTTCTTCTAGACTCCCGAGAGGGATTCTAAAGGATGTCCCCGTCAAGGTGAAGAACATTTATATTCATGTTGATTTTATAGTGCTAGAGATTGCGGAGGACATAGATATCCCAATTATTCTTGGTAGACCATTTCTATACACTGCTAAGGTAGTGGTTGACAATTGACATGGATAGAGGTTTTATAGCTCTGCGAGTAGGTATTGAAAGAGTTGTCTTTTATCTGCCTGACATATGTAGGAGTTCTGGTATGCTAGCTGACTGTGATGTACTGGATGCTTCTGATGTTGATGAACCTATTGCGCAGAGTTCTGTTGAGTCTTTCAGAGTTGTACCAGGATCCCCAGTACCGATGGATATATGCGCACTGAGCAGAGAGGGAGCAGCTGAAGCTGAGAAGGCTATTGGTTCAGGTAAAGAACCTTGCAAGGTAGAGCTGAAACCTCTACATGCAAGTCTCAAGTCTGAATTTCTGGGCCCCAATTTGACCTACCCGGTGATTGTGAATGCATCCTTTGACTGATGTAGAGACTGATCAGTCGATATTCTGACTAATTATTCGCTACATACGATGAAGGATAATACTCGTTCTCCCGGAAAATTATCTCTATTTGATGTCTTCCTTGAGCGTTTCAGGACAAAAAGACGTATCATCGCTCCTTGGACTCGAAGTGTTGAAAGAACGAAAAGATAGACGGAAAAAGGCCAAAAAAGGGACTCTGCACCAGCGACAGGCTATGATTACCGTGACACCCTTTAAGTGTCACGGTAGGTGTTTTTCACAGAGGGATTACGGGCCTACCGTGACAACCGTGACACATTGGACTGTCACGGGTGTCACGGCATACTATCCGCCCAGTGTGATTTTGCCTAAAACAAGACAAACGTGACACGTTCGATTGTCACAGGTGTCACGGCCCCATCGGATATTTCCAAATATAAATAGGAATTTCGAGATCAATTTGGGGAGAGCTTGATTTTGGAGAGTTTGAGACCTAACTTGGAGAAGAGGACTGAGCATAACATTACCAGAGATCAAAGATTCAACGAGCTAAATCGTGAATACGGTTTTCTCGTCCTTGATTTCTACTTCTACACTATTTTTGGTTAACTTACCGTGAATAGTGAGTAGTCTTCCTTATTCTGGGATCCTATAGATCCCGTGCCTTGTACCCAACTCTTTATATGCTCAATTAAACATTTTTCATTAATGCAATTCGAGTATTCAATTTCATTGTGATTAATTTTACCGTTCTTGCAATTTTTACATTGCATGCTAGAACGTATTTAGGTTAATTACCAAAAGATGAATGGGCCCTAGGCATGAACCAGATTGCATGAAATTGATATTAGGTCATGGCAGCTACACTGGTAGTACTTGAATTAATAGGAAAGTTGACTTTATTGTCTGAAAACCCCTAGTCTTAATAATCAAAATCGCTGATAATCCGTGGATGGGCGGGGTTCAATGATTGAGATTAATCTAGACAATGATACATGGATGGGCGACTTGTCTCGTGTTATTTCGGTTTATTTCCATACTCGATAGCATGATGAATTTATGTAATATTGTTGCATGAGTTGTGGGTTGGCACGGGTGAAGTTTGATTCTGGGATTCTTTCTCTGATCAAGTCAAAACCTTTTTATTTATGCATTTAATTTTTGCGATTTGTTTCACACCAAAACCTCTCATTGTTTGGAATAGCTGAATATGTCGCTTGTTAGCTAGTAATCATACACGTTGTTCCTTGGATCGACCCTTGGCTTACCAAGGTCTATAAATTGTTTTTGACTGCAACTTGACCCCTAAAACATATAACTTGACAACTATAAAGGGTTAAAAATACGCTTGTCAAAATGGCGTCGTTGCCGGGGAATAACGGTTAGTGTGATATTAGATTTAACTGGTGTAGTTTAGAATATTCCACCTTGTTCGTTACTTGCCTTTTCTGCCTAATTTGCTTCAGTCATGGTGATTCTTGGCTCTCGTAGGTACTGACAAGTTCATGCCAAAGAAAACACCCAGACATAAGAATATGGCTCAGGCATACGACCAAGACTCACCAAACCAACGAAAAACTCTTCGACAGGTCCAAAACGAAGCTCGGCAACTCCGAGCACAAAACCGTGGAATCGTATCACTTGACATGGATCAACCAGCATTACCTAGGCTGGTCCGAGTTGACCAGCCGTGTCCAGCACAGCAGCCATCACACACGGCTCTTGGAGACTACATTGCTCCACGAGTCTCAGGATTTTATTTCACTATTGCACCACCTTGTGTGGGCAATAAAAATTGGGAGATTAAGACCGAACTCATTCAAATGGTGTAGAATAATCAATTCTCGGGAAGGATGAAGGAAAGACCCTCACCAACACCTTCAACAGTTTGTACAGATGTGCAACACGGTGAAGACCAAAAGTGTCCCTCCCGAATCCTACTACCTGAGGCTATTCCCATTTTCACTCTCTGGCAAGGCTCGTAGGTGGCTAGACAGTCATGCAGAGGGCACTTTTACTACTTGGGATAAAATGGCTGGAGCCCTTCTGTAATAGTACTTCCCACCATCAAAGACATCACATTTTAGGAACAAGATCATATCGTTCCGCTCTACGGATGGTGAGACTCTCTACGAGGCTTAAGAGAGATACAAAGAGCTGATGAGACTGTGCCCTCACCACAACCTGGAGTTGTGGCAGATCATAGACACTTTCTATCGGGGAATCGACCAGGGGATGCGCACCTTGATAAATCAAGCAGCTGGTGGAGGACTTAATGGGGTTCCACTAGAAGAGACCTATGATATCATAGAGAAAGCAGCTCAAGACTACCACCTCTATACGAGTGATCGAGGTAATCCTATGGACAAGAAGGGTGTGCATGATCTCTACCTCGGTGATGGAACTAATGATATTGCTGAGTTAACCACAACAGTGAAGATCATGCTTGCTGCTGAAATAAAAAATCTGAAGACAGACTCCTCTATAAAGTCGTCTATTGTTGCTAATGTGGCTATCTACTGTCAGATATGTGGTTCTCCCTCTCATTTCGCGGATGGCTATTCGATGATGGGACAAGATAGTAACAGTGGAAACCAGAAGGATGCTAATTATGTAAAGTGAAACAACTAGGGAAATGGTTTCACTTCTGGATCAGCCATAAATAGGTGGGATAACCCGAACAGGAATCATCAAAATCTCTCCTATAAACCGCAGAATCAGGCATCACCAGGCTTCCCATACAGACAGCAGCAGAGCAATGCACCGTACCAGCCAAGGAGCCAATACAACCATCAGTCTTAACAACAACAAAATCATGGCTAGGGGCAGTACGACAACCGGGGACATCAACAACAGGACCAACCATCCGGTGTCTCAACAAACCTGGAATCATTTCTGACCAACTTCCTAGCGCAATAAGCGAAGTAGAACCGAGACCAAGACAGGAGACTTCAAGGGGTTGAATAGTCAATAGACCAGCTGGCTACTCAGAACAGAATGCTGGAAACTCAGGTGGCTCAGCAAGCGAACTCGGCGACCAGAGAACATGAGAAACTCCCATCAAAGCCGGATTCGAATCCTAGGGCATCAGTGAATGCCATCACACTCCGTGGAGGAAAATAGATTAAGATGCTGCCAGCTCACATCACTCGCACTCTAGCTGCGACATCGACACAACTGAAGAGGAGACGACGAATGAAGCTGAAAATCGAGCTAAAAATTCTGCGTAGACAGTAGAACCTGCCCCTTATAGACCTCCAGTTCCATTCCCTCAGCGGTTAACAGCAACAAAGACAGACAAAGCTTTCATGCAGTTCGTGGACAAGATTCGTACTCTGTATATCACTCTGCCACTCACCGACGCCATCACCCAGATTCCTACTTATGCCAAATTCATGAAGGAACGTTTTATTGGGAAGAGGAGCTTTCTTGGGCATGCAGGGTTTTACATGCGCTTTATTAAGGATTTTTCGAAGATAGCAAAGCCCCTAACTGATCTACTATGCCAGGACGCTAAGTTTAACTTCGATGAATCATGTTTTAATGCCTTTTACACATTGAAAACTGCTCTTACTTCTGCTTCTATAGTGCATCCCCCTAACCAGGAGCTGTCATTTGAACTAATGTGTGATGCTAGTTACTTCTGTGACCTGTCACACAACCAGAAGAAGAAATTTCTGTCCGGCGTAAAGAGGTACTTTTGGGATGACCCTTTTTTTTTATAAATTATGTGCTGACGGCCTCTATAGAACTTGTGTTGACGAGGATTAGATTAGATGGATCTTGAAGCGCTGTCATTCATCGCAGTTTCAAAAATAGCTGCTAAAGTTCTACATTCCGGATTCTACTGGCCTACTTTATTTAAGGATGCCCACGAATTTCTCAAAGCTTGTGATCAGTGCCAGAGGACTGGAAACATTTCAAAGCAGCGGGAGATGCCCCAGCAGAGCATTCTAGCAGTGGAGTTATTTGATTTATGGGGCATTGATTTCATGGGACCATTCCCACCTTCTTATGGAAATCAGTATATCTTGGTAGGAGTCGACTATGTTTCCAAGTGGGTTGAAGCAGTAGCTACTCCTACTTGCGACGCCAAGGTAGTTACAAAGATGTTTTAGAAGGTTATATTTCCCTGGTTTGGAGTCCCCAGAACAGTTATAATTGATGGAGGCTCCCACTTGAAAGAGAGGAATTTTGAGACTTTGCTGAAGAAATACGGTGTCTACCACAAGGTTGGCACTTCGTACCACCCTCATACTAGTGGGCAGGTTGAGATCTCTAACAGAGAGATTAAGAGCATTCTAGGAAAGACACTTTCCAGCCACAGGAAAGATTGGGCGTCCAAGCTAGATGATGTGCTGTGGGCATATAGGACTGCATTCAAAACTGTTATCGAGATGAGTCCTTTCAGGCTTATTTACGGAAAAACCTGCCATGTACCAGTCGAGCTCGAGTACAAGGCTATGTGGGCTATCAGAGAGTTGAACATGGACATGAAAACATCCGGGGAGAAGAGACTGATGTAGCTTAACGAGCTCGATGAGATCAGATTGGACTCCTATGAGAATGCTCGTATCTATAAGGAGAGGTCGAAGAAATGGCATGACAAACGGATCGTGCGCAGAGAGTTCAATGAAGGCGAGCGAGTTCTTTTCTACAACTCCCGCCTTAGATTATTTCCAGGGAAGCTGTGCACCAAGTGGAGTGGTCCATACACAGTGGAAAGTGCATACACAGATGGTCACTAAGAGCTCAGTGTTTAGGGAGGAAAATCAATGGCGGTCACTGGGAAACACGTTAATCATTACCACGTTCTGAAGCACATGGCACCACCTGAAGGCATTACCTTCTCGAGAAGGGGTCTCAGCAAGGGACTTCCCGAGAATGCTTCTAGTCCTATCTCCCAAGCTATGTCTCGCCAAGACGTTAAACTAGGCCTCCTTGGGGAGTATCCCAGACTATAAGTATTAGTTAGTTGCATCTTGCATTGGGTGCCTTATGAGTGAACATTACAGGAATCTAAGTGTGGAGTGCGCCGAGCTCAGAACAACATATAGGACCTGGAACGAGTATATATACTGCGAGTTAAGGGTGTCGTGACACCCGTGACACAATGGACGTGTAACGGATGTCACGGCTGGTTAAAACAGCAGAAGGTTATTGGGGTGTCATGACTCCTGTGACACAATGGACGTGTAACGGATGTCACGGCTGGTTAAAATAGCAGAAGGTTATTGGTTGTGCCGTGACACCCGTGACATAATGGACGTGTAATGGATGTCACGGCTGGTTAAACATCAGTGAGTTTTTGGGGGTGCCGCGACACCCGTAACAACCTCGGATGTCACGGCTTAATCGTCTCCTTCTTCCCCAAATCGAACCCGAAACCCTAAATCCCCATTCCAAACACAACCCCCGCTTCCGGCCAGCCCTTGTTCGAATCACCTCCGACTGGCCTCCAATCATCCTCCCGCCGTCCGATTAAACACCACCACCCGCCGTCCACTCCTCCCACTCGCTCAGTGATCGGTCGAATTCTTGACCTATTATTCACTTCATTCGATGATGGATTATGTTTGTTTTCCGGATATTTTGTTATCATTTAACCTCTTTTCTTGTGTTTCCGGTCATATATCACATACCTAATGCTTTTGGATTGATCTGAAGCAAAACAAAGAATTTAGTAGAGATTTGGGTGAAAACAGGGCAGATTGACCTCTCCAAATTGTTGTCCACGCACAGATCGCATATAGTGTCCAAATTGGTTGATGTAAGGCTTGTTGGAAAGATAATTCAAAGGGCTACAACTGTGTAGTTTACATCAAGATCAAATTCGGAGGTTAAGACCATGAAAAATACACCCGAAGTCTCTGCCATTTTTCATGGCCGTGACAGCCGTGACAAAACACAACGTCACGGGTGTTACGACCCCTAGATAGCACATAGAGTTTTAGGGGGTCGTGACAGCCGTGACAAAGTCGTATGTCACGACCCCAGCGGATATTTTGAGCTATAATAGCAGTTTCGGACCAGATTTTGAGTACGCTGACTTTGGAGATCGATTTTGACCTAGATTGAAGAAGGAGGACGAAAGGCTACACTTCATCAAAACACGAATGTAACGGCACCTTCGGAAGGCAGAATTATCAGATTATTTCCTAATCCGTTTTTGGCAAGTTCTGGTCCTTTTTGGCAATTGAGCAGTTTTTGGGCTATAAAAGGGAAACGACCTGAGTGTTTTAAGGGAGCCTGATTTTAGAGATTGAAGAACCCTAACTTGGGAGATGACAGAGATCATCGCGAGAGATTGAGGAATCAACGAGCTTCATCGTCTACACGGTTTCCTCGTCCTTAATTTCTTTATATACACTACTTTTGGTTAACTTACCATGAGTAGTGAGTAGTCTTTTTTATTCTGGGATCCTACGGATCCCGTGCTATGTACCCAACTCTTCATGTGATCAATTGAACGTTTTTCATTAATGCGATTCTAATATTCAATTTCATCGTGCTCAATTTTATCGTTCTTGCAAAGTTTACATTGAATGGGATGTTTGCATGCTAGAACATATTTAGGTTAATTACCAAAAGATGGATGTTAGGTCATGGTAGCTACAATGGTAGTACATGAATTAATAGGAAAGTTGACTTTCGTCTGAAAAACCCTAAGTTTAATAATCGAGATCGTTGATAATCCGTGGATGGGTTGCGTTCAACGATTGAGATTAATCTAGATAATGATCCATGGATGGGCGGCTTGTCTAGTGTTATTTCGGTTTATTTCCATTTTCGATAGCATGATGAATTTACGTGATATGATTGCATGATTAGTGGGGTTGGCACGGGTGAAGTTTGATCCTTGAATTCTTTCTCTTATCAAATTCAAACCTTTATTTTTCTGCATTTAATTTCTGCTATTTTCATCGCACCAAAACCTTTCACTGTTAATTGGAATAGCTAAATAGGTCACTTGTTAGCTAGTATTCACACACGCTGTTCCTTGGATCGACCATTGGCTTACCAAGGTTTATAAATTTTGTTTGACTGCAACTAGACCCCTAAAACTCATAACTTGACGACTATAAAGGGTTAAAAATACGCTTGTCACTCAGCAGCACCCCACTCGCCCAGCCAAAAACTCTCAATCCCGAGCACCACTACCAAAACACTCCACCATGTCTTGACAATCCCAGCGTCTCGCAAACCCACCTCCTCCCGTGCTGCTCGGAATGCCCCCTTCCGCCAAGCATGGCCACTGCCATCGTCGCATCACCACCGGCTAACCGACCGCGCCTCTACCCCGCCAAGTGGGATCTCCTATTTGGTAATCGCAAGCACACACGGCGACTCTGCGATGTCATTCCACTCAGTAAAAATCCACAATTGTACCTTGTCATGAGTTGTTGACGAAATTATAAATATTGGGAATGTGCGGAAGAATGTTTGCGGCCTCAGGTTTAGATATCATATTTGCTCATCCGGCTGTGACATATCCTAAGTTGCTTAGGGAGTTTCTATGTTCTTTTGAGATTGTCGGCAGTCCCTCGAATGTCACCCATTTGAAGTTTTGTGTTGGAGGGTCATCATATACAATGTCTAAGGAGGAGGTTTGTGAGGTGTTAGGGTTCCCTACTGAGGGATTTTGTGGTGAATATTGTGAAGAGGAAAGGTATGCGTTTTGGAATCTTATATCCGACTTCGACTACTACTTTGCATCAAGTTGGCCTTCCACCGGCATCAAAGAACCACTGTGGAAAATTGTGCACCGTTTGGTACGCATGAGTATCAACTCCCGTGCAGAGGGCGCCACCGTGGTCACTAACTCCGACCTCGACATCATAATTTCTTTGCACAAGGGGGTGCAAGTTGATTTTTTTTAGATTGTTAGCGGTATGATGACCATTTGGGGCAGTTCATTAGACAACAATGCCATGTGAGGTGGCTTGTTTATCACCTTACTCGCTGAGTCCAAAGGTTGGGACCTCCGCCCCTTGGCCGAGACGAAGAAAATGCTGGAGCTGAATTGGAATAAGATAGCCGAGTGTAAGATGATCGGGCGAGATGGGAAATGGACACATCGAGAGGAGCTTCCTCGCGGAGCTAAGAGACGCCGCATGGATAGCACGAAGAGGAAGCTTGATTGAGCTCGAGGCAGGGAGCCTACACCCGAGTCAGCATCACTAGTGACCGGAGAGGACCAGATCCCACTAGTGCCCTATGCCCACCAGGCCCCAGAGACGCGCCAGGACTGCCCGTTACCCCAGACCGTCTTCGAGTGCCTCACCTTGCTTGAGCAGACTCAGAGCCAGATTTTGGCTAACCAGAGAAAGATCTTGGCTAATCAGGGCCAGATACTTTCAGCATAGAGTCATCTTGCCACCGCTCATGCCCCGACTTCTCTGATTTTCGATATCAGGCCAGTAGGGCGCAACATTTAGCACAGGATGCCTGGACATCATTCTTTCTGCATCAGGGCTTCGCCGGCTATCCTCCACCACCCTATTTTTATGTCTTCCGCCCCAGATCCGTTCAAGGCAGATTTCACTTTGGCCGTCGATCTTAGCTCCACAGGCAATGCACCTCCTACCCGCCATGACGACGAGGCTGGACCCTCCTGCCCCGCCAGTGCTCTGGATTCCCCAGATACCGAGACTCCGTTTGCTGCTGTCGATGATGATGCTGGCGATGGTGTTGTTTAGCTCACCCTCCATTTCTTTTCACATGACTTTTTGTTGTTTTTGTCAGTTGCACTTTTATTCATGATGGATACTATTGTATGCTGGCTTTTGCCATGACTTTGCTTTCTACATGTTATTCGATGCTTGAGATATGTTTTCTATGCTTTACCTTTCGCTCGCATCATTTATCATATTTTCTATTTGGCAACACTAGCCTTTGTTCCTTCACGATTATCGATGCTAACCTATCACTTGTGCAGCTATATGCTTTCGTCTATATTTACCAGCTCATGAGTCGTGTTTCACTCCCTGAGCATTGTGTAATCTCTGCGGATATCGAGCTATCACACACGAGGGAAGTTCATATGCGCCTTTTTCCTATCTTTTATTTCTTCGCTTAGGGACTACGCTCACTTTTAAGTGTGGAGTGGGTAGCGCATAGTCACACACATCGCATGTCACACATAAACTCTTGCATATGCTCAACTGTTGACAGATGCTTGTCGTCAGAGCAAATGTACAAATAAATTTATAGTCCGCTACTCGCGACTTCACTACTGGGTAGCAAGTGGTAAGTAGGGGTCGAACCCAAAGGAATTAGGGGGATAGTTGTTCTTTGAGGTGATTTGTACAGCAAGGGAGCGTGTTTTAGGTTGGTTGAGGTTTTAGAGCTAGTAACTACGTGACTTTTTGGTTGGTTTTGGTTTTTTTGTGCGAAAAGTAAATTACTGAAAATAAAAGTAGGAGACTTACAGCGGGTGATGCGTGATTGGCAAGTCCTCCGGAAGGTGAGCAGTTGATTACGGCAGTTATACTAAGAAAGTAAGTGCAGGAGTTGTTTGATTTCAAGGAAAACATTCGATTTCGGGGGCCTTGTATCATAGCCTGTTTATCATTGACCTTTAGTGATCCTTCTAAGTATTCAAACGTGCATCAAGGCCATTCCAAGCACTCGATTTGCCACACTGTCTAGTCTTTTGCAAAAGTGTTCGAAAGAGTATCAAGGCCATTCCAAGCACTCGATTTGCACACACTGTCTAGACTTTTGCAAAAAACGTAGAGCCCTTGTTCTACTTAGACTAATACCCCATTCCAAAGTATATTAGCCTGTGTGCATCCATTTGATCAGTCATTCCCGAGCAATCAAATGGTGTTTGAGAGAGGTCAAACTCCTCAGATAAGCTTTGCCATTCCAAGCATCCACTTATCCGAGTATGTTTACGAACTTCCACGGAAGAGCTTTGCCATTCCAAGCATCCACTCAACCTTGGAAGTTCTGGCCTAATAAATGGCACATAGAACAAGTTTTGAATACAGAGAAAAAACACTAAAGCAAAGTCTAAAACATTTTATGATACAAGTACACCCCTTCAACCGAATGAAGAGTTTAGATATGAATATCCATAGAGGTGGATACCATAGCTAAATACTCGGGGGTTTTTGAAAGACAGTAAGTAACGGGAATACTCAAGAACCAACAGGAGTATTCCCAATTCCTACTTGAATACTCAAGAACCAACAGGAGTATTCTCTAAAACTTTTATAATACTCAAGAACCAACAAGAGTATTATTTCAAAACCAAACTTACAAATTGCCAAACTTAGAGAGATAAGTGATTTATGATTTTTGGGATGTTGATTACAAATGAGGAGGCATGGTATTTATAGGCTAAGGGAAGCCATGAGGAGCCAACACTTGTCACATGGAGGAAGGATGAGCTTTGAGATGATGACACATGGGGGGAGAGCTCTAGCCGCCGCCGGCTTTGGGAGGGGAGAGGGAGGAGACGCCAAGTGGAGGAAGGGGAGTGGAGGAGAGGAGTTGTGAGGGAGGAGCCGCCGGCTAGGTTGCAAGATGGGAGTGGTTTGTGTGGTTTTGTGAAGTTCTCACAAAACTATCGGTGTATTTCAGCTCCGGACTGACTTTGGTTGCTCTTCGGTTTGATTTGTTTTGAATGATTCCATGTCAGGATCTTTAGATTTCTTCAGTCAGCGTCTGATCGAGACCTTGGAATGACTCGTAACATCTTTTCTGCGTAAAATCTTATCCTTAGCGTGTATTCTCTCTAAGCTCCAAAATACCCTGTAGATAAATAGCGGAACTAACAAGCAAAAGTTAAATAGACAGACAGTCTAATTTAGTGGGTTTAACTGTGTTTTTGATTCGTATAATTATGGTTTATCAGATCACCCCACACTTTTAGTTGTTCGTCCCGAACAACGCTATTAAAGGGCGGCACTAAGTAAGCTTTTAAAATATGAAAGTTAGACTGTGGGACTAGACTTATCCTAATTCATGCATTACTACTTATTACCAAATTAAACTGCGTAAAGAAATAGAAGAAACTTGATACTTGTACCTTCGTGCTGAGATGCAAAGTATTTTGGATGTTTCGGGAGATAGCCCTTTTTAGGCTCCTGGACTGCAATCTCGGGACCGTCTCGTACTATATGGTTTTCTTGTAGCTTTCTCTAGCACGTGATTCTGATCGGGTTTCAATGGTTTGATCTTTGATTTTCTTTCTTTTTGGCGAGGGACAACTTTTTTTTTTGTGTAGTGAATCGGCCTTAGGCCTTGGATTTGACTTTTTGAGTACTTCACTTTTGTTCGGTTAAAACCTTCACACTTTTGGGATGCATGAATTATGATCTATCTTTCTAAGTTACATTCTAAGTTTTTAAACAGTTGAATTTTCACAAGGTTGATGCATGAATTATGATCTATCTTTTTCACATTCTTAAGTTCATATTTTCAAAAAGATACTATTAAGAAAACAGCAAGCATGTTATTTAACTATATAAAAAGGTGGTTCTCACCCCACACTTTTGAACGGAGGCGTGCCTTAGTTCAAAAGTCATGCAAGCAGATATATACATGTGAGAATGACTTTAAACTAAATGACTGAAATTAAATGACAGAAAGTAAGATAGTGTCGGGTTACCTCCCGACCAGTGCACTTGTTTAACGTCGTTGGCTCGACAGTACCTCTTTCTTGGATCATTGGTTTGGATCCCATGGGTGGCTCAGGTCGAATTTCTTTATTGCGCCAACCCTGATTCTTGCTTTGACTCTTCCTGGGTTTTTGGGGGATGATGGGCGTGGGTCCAGCTCCCACTGTTCTGATGGTTTCTCCTTCCAGCGTCTATGCCCCATTACGGTGTCGTTTTGCTCAGGCCCTTTTCCCATCCTCCTTTTAGCCTCTTCATTGATCACATAGTTTTCAGCGATTTGCCTATTGATCGAGGGGAAAAGTTGGGAAGCTTGCATCTTAAGGCTTGGTTCTGCCTCGTTATGTCCGTTTGTCAGGATCTGGTCATAGATGGTCTCGGAAGCTTGGGTGATGATAGCTGGGTATGGCTCGGGCAGTATGCTGGTGGTATTTTGGACTTCTTCCTCGTTGCTTCCGATGCTTTCCATGTCTGATTCTTCTGACGGTTCAGGAGTCTCTTCTGATGGCTCGGGAGTTTCTTCATTTGCCTCAGGACCAGCTTCGTCTATTTGCATTCCTCCGTCAGTTTGGGGTATTCGTTTTGTGGCTGCGGCCAGGTTATTTATGAGGTACCACATGTCTGCTATGGATAAGTTCCTGGCTGATCTTTTTATTGCTTCGTTAATCCTTCCCAGCTCATCGGACCTCATCCCACGAAGAAATTTTTGAAGAAGAACTTTCTTCGTGAATCCATGGTGCGGGCAGCTTGAGACGATGGTGTCGTAGTTCGTGTAGTATTCGTCCAAAGTCTCATCCCGGGATTGTTGAAGGCACATGATCTTCTCACGGGTTTTTTGGCGTAAGGATGGGGGGGATGGTGGATATCTAGGGGGTTGTTGTACTGGACCAGCTGCATTTCGATCCTCGGGCGGTTCTTGGTTTCTTCTGATGGCCTCCCTATCACGAGCTCTTCTGTTTCTGATGAGTTGTTCCGGATCGTCGATAAATGGAAGTGGCACCTCATCATTTTGATCGTACAGGTTTATCTCGTCGTCATCCTGGTAGTCATGGTGGCTTCCTTCGCGAGACATGGTTGTTTCGAAGCGCGTGTTGATTCAAAGAACTTATCCGATTAATTAACTCATTCCCCGGCAACGGCGCCAATTTGACAGATGCTTGTCGTCAGAGCAAATGTACAAATAAATTTATAGTCCGTTACTCGCGACTTCACTACTGGGTAGCACTGTTGATTCGGTTCGGGTTTCAATGGTTTGGTCTTGGATTTTCTTTTTGGCGAGGGACAGCCTTTTTTTTTGTATTGAATCGGCCTTTGGCCTTTGATTTGACTCTTTGAGTGCTTCACTTTTGTTCGGTTAAAACCTTCACAATTTTGGGCCTTTGGCCTCTTGATTTGCTTCTTCGAGCTTTTGCCTTTTTGTGGCTTGCTAGTCCATTTTCTCAAGCCTTTTTGGGAGGTCCAATCATCGCCCGCAAGCATATGGAAATACCTCCCCGCTCTCTCTCATCCTTGCCGTTTTGCGCGAGTCAAAATGAGGGTCGCTCATTTATTTTCCCGGCTATTAGGACTAGAGATAGGACGGTTTGATTCCCGTCCCGCCTTTTTTTTTGCATTAACGCTGCATGGCGGAGATGACTTCAATCTTCTCTGAAACCCGAAGTGCAGCCTCCACTGACTTCGAAAACCATATAGCGAAATTCAGTCCTTTGAGTGCTTGCCAAGCCCCTCTAGGGCAGTTTATATCAACTCCACATCCCTAGTTTATCTCAGCACAAAGGGACAAATGAGAAGTTACATTCTAAGTTTTTAAATAGTTGAATTTTCACAAGGTAAATGCATGAATTATGATCTATCTTTTTCACATTCTCAAGTTCATATTTTCAAAAAGATAATATTAAAAAAAAAGAAAAACATGTTATTTAACTAATGTACACAGGTGGTTCTCACCCCACACTTTTGAACGAAGGCATTCTTTACGAAATGACTTAGTTCAAAAGCCATGCAAGCAGGTATCATACGAGAACGAAATGATATTAAGGAAAAGGTAAGAACAGAACTCCCTTTAAGGTGTCGAGTGAACGACATGGCTCGAGGCTGGATAATCGAGGGAGTTCGGCAGAGGCTTTGAACTCTTGGCATAGGCCTGACTGGCTTGATGTTGCACCCATAACCGATTCCTGAATAGTCATTTCATTCTATGCACCAAGTGGGTGAGAGCGACTTATTGGAGAAAAAACTAAATGACAGAAAATAAAAGTACTGAAAGTAAGATAGGTGTCGGGTTACCTCCCGACCAGTGCATTTGTTTAACGTCGTTAGCTCGACAGTACCTCATTCCTGGATCACTGGTTTGGATCCCATGGGTGGCTCAGGTCGTACTTCTTTATTGCGCCAACCTTGATTCTTGCTTTGACTCTTCCTGTGTTTTTGGGGGATGATGGGCTTGGGTCCAGTTCCCATGGTTCTGCCGGTTTCTCCTTCCAACGTCTCTGAGAAGGTGAGGGGCCTTTTACTACTAGCTTCTTGAATTGGGTTTTCTGGTGTTTGGGGCTGCCTTGTCCAGTTATGGCGAAAACATGCTCCATCGAGGAGTCGTTCTGCTCAGGCCCTTTTCCCATCCTCCTTTTAGCCTCTTCATGGATCACGTAGTTTTCAGTGGTGTTTTGGACTTCTTCCCTTGTTGGCACCTCTTCATTTTGATCGTACAGGTTTATCTCGTCGTCATCCTGGTAGTCATGGTGGCTTTCTTCGCGAGACATGGTTGTTTCGAAGCGCGTGTTGATTTAAAGAACTTATCCGATTAATTAACTAATTCCCCGGCAACGGCGCCAATTTGACAGATGCTTGTCGTCAGAGCAAATGTACAAATAAATCTATAAGTCCGCTACTCGCGACTTCACTACTGGGTAGCAAGTGGTAAGTAGGGGTCGAACCCAAGGGAATTAGGGGGATAAGTTGTTCTTTGAGGGATCGTACAACGGGGGAGCGTATTTTTGGTTGATTGAGGTTTTACTACTAACAGCTAAGTGATTGGTTGGTTGGTTTTGGTTTTTAGTGCGGAAAAGTAAATGACATAAAAGTAAATACTGAAAGTAAAAAGAAGACTTACAGCGGTTGTTGCGTGATCGGCAAGTCTTGCGGAACGTCAGCAGTTGAAAGGGCAGTTTATACTAAGGAAGTAAGTGCAGGTAGTGTTTTAATCTAAGGAAAGATTCGGTTTAGGGACTCTTCTTGTGACACATCTATCATTGACTTCAAATGATTTCTTCAACACATCTAAGTGTGGTTGTCCCGACAAAGGTGACAACCCAAATACCCCGACAAAGGTGGTACTCCACACCCTTAATCTGTCAAGTTGTTATGTGGTTGTCCCGACAAAGGTGACAACCCAAATACTCCGACAAAGGTGGTATTCCACAACAAGCTTGACAAAGCTTTAGGCTTCTAGTCTTTCGCTAGTTTGAACAACCCGACAAAGGTGTTACTCAAACTAGATCTCAAAGACTAGAGAGGTGTAAAATGACATAAGGTGCAAGAGTCTCAAGATGTGGGCACAAGGGTGAGAACCCTCAACCGAATATGGGTTTAGGTACGATTATCCATGGAAGAGGACATCATAGCTAAGTACTCGAGGGTTTTTGAAAGACAGTAAGTAAAGGAGAATACTCAAGAACCAACAGGAGTATTCTCAAAAACTACTGGAATACTCAAGAACCAACAGGAGTATTATATATTTCAAACCAAGCTTACAAAAGTGCCAAAATCTAGAGAGATAAGTAACTTGTGGATTGTGGGATGTTGGAATTGTGGATTGTGGATGTTGGAATTGTGGATTGTGGATGATTTACAAGTGAAGAGAAGATGTCTATTTATAGGCTAAGGGAGGCAAGGAGAGCCATACACTTGTCAAGGGAGGAGAGGCTTGTGGCTTGAGATCTCAACACATGGCATAAGGAGAGCAAAGGCCATCGGGGTGAGTCACCACTCCAAAAGCCATCGGAAGATATTTGTTTCTCAAAAGCCATCGGTTTGACCGGAATTTGACCGGAGCTTCTCGGATTTTGGAGAGTGTATTCTGAATGAAAATGTCATTCTGAGATGATCTCAAGAAGGAACCTAAGCCAAATTTTGCTTGGAACATGGTCGAAATCCCAAATCGGCTGAAATTGCCCTTGTTTGGCTTTTACCGGGCTTGGTGCCTTTGCATTGCGTTCTTGTCCAAACGCCGACTGTTCTAGCATATTTGAATGATTCCAAGTCGGTTCCATGAAAGTTGTACAGTCGGAATCTGGTCGTGTCCTGACTCGTAATTCATTTTCAGCTTTAAAACTCTTCCTTAGCCTGTATTCTCTCTAGACTCCAAAATACCCTGTAGATAAACATCGGAACTAACAAGCAAAAGTTAAATAGACAAACAGTCTAATTTGGTGGGTTTAACTGTGTTTATGATTCATACAATTATGGTCCATCAGATCACCCCACACTTTTAGTTGTTCGTCCCGAACAATGCTATTAAAGGGCGGCACACACTATCTAAGTAAGCTTTTAAAATATGAAAGTTAGACTGTGGGACTAGATTTATCCTAATTCATGCATTACTTACTTATTACCAAATTAAACCGTGTAAATAAATAGAAGAAACTTGATACTTGTACCTTCGTGCCGAGATGCAAATTAATTCGGATGTTTCGGGAGATAGCCCTTTTTAGGATCCTGGACTGCATTCTCGGGACCGTCTCGCACTATATGGTTTTCTTGTAGCTTTCTCTAGCACGTGATTCGGTTCGGGTTTCAATGGTTTGGTCTTGGATTTTCTTTTTGGCGAGGGACAGCCTTTTTTTGTAGTGAATCGGCCTTTGGCCTTTGATTTGACTCTTTGAGTGCTTCACTTTTGTTCGGTTAAAACCTTCACAATTTTGGGCCTTTGGCCTCTTGATTTTCTTCTTCGAGCTTTTGCCTTTTTGTGGCTTGCTAGTCCATTTTCTCAAGCCTTTTTTGGAGGTCCAATCATCGCCCGCAAGCATATGGAAATACCTCCCCGCTCTCTCTCATCCTTGCCGTTTTGCGCGAGTCAAAATGAGGGTCGCTCATTTATTTTCCCGGCTATTAGGACTAGAGATAGGACGGTTTGATTCCCGTCCCGCCTTTTTTTTTTGCATAAACGCTGCATGGCGGAGATGACTTCAATCTTCTCTGAAATCCGAAGTGCAGCCTCCACTGACTTCGAAAACCATATAGCGAAATTCAGTCCTTTGAGTGCTTGCCAAGCCCCTCTAGGGCAGTTTATATCAACTCCACATCCCTAGTTTATCTCAGCACAAAGGGACAAATGAGAAGTTACATTCTAAGTTTTTAAACAGTTGAATTTTCACAAGGTAAATGCATGAATTATGATCTATCTTTTTCACATTCTCAAGTTCATATTTTCAAAAAGATAATATTAAAAAAAAGAAAAACATGTTATTTAACTAATGTACACAGGTGGTTCTCACCCCACACTTTTGAACGAAGGCATTCTTTACGAAATGACTTAGTTCAAAAGCCATGCAAGCAGGTATTATACGAGAAGGAAATGATATTAAGGAAAAGGGAAGAACAGAACTCCCTTTAAGGTGTCGAGTGAACGACATGGCTCGAGGCTGGATAATCGAGGGAGTTCGGCAGAGGCTTTGAACTCTTGGCATAGGCCTGACTGGCTTGATGTTGCACCCATAACCGATTCCTGAATAGTCATTTCATTCTATGCACCAAGTGGGTGAGAGCGACTTATTGGAGAAAAAAGTAAATGACAGAAAATAAAAGTACTGAAAGTAAGATAGGTGTCGGGTTACCTCCTGACCAGTGCATTTGTTTAACGTCGTTAGCTCGACAGTACCTCATTCCTGGATCACTGGTTTGGATCCCATGGGTGGCTCAGGTCGTACTTCTTTATTGCGCCAACCTTGATTCTTGCTTTGACTCTTCCTGTGTTTTTGGGGGATGATGGGCTTGGGTCCAGTTCCCATGGTTCTGCCGGTTTCTCCTTCCAACGTCTCTGAGAAGGTGAGGGGCCTTTTACTACTAGCTTCTTGAATTGGGTTTTCTGGTGTTTAGGGCTGCCTTGTTCAGTTATGGCGAAAACATGCTCCATCGAGGAGTCGTTCTGCTCAGGCCCTTTTCCCATCCTCCTTTTAGCCTCTTCATGGATCACGTAGTTTTCAGTGGTGTTTTGGACTTCTTCCCTTGTTGGCACCTCTTCATTTTGATCGTACAGGTTTATCTCGTCGTAATCCTGGTAGTCATGGTGGCTTTCTTCGCGAGACATGGTTGTTTCGCAGCGCGTGTTGATTCAAAGAACTTATCCGATTAATTAACTAATTCCCCGGCAACGGCGCCAATTTGACAGATGCTTGTCGTCAGAGCAAATGTACAAATAAATCTATAAGTCCGCTACTCGCGACTTCACTACTGGGTAGCAAGTGGTAAGTAGGGGTCGAACCCAAGGGAATTAGGGGGATAAGTTGTTCTTTGAGGGATCGTACAGTGGGGGAGCGTGTTTTTTGGTTGATTGAGGTTTTACTACTAACAGCTAAGTGATTGGTTGGTTGGTTTTGGTTTTTAGTGCGGAAAAGTAAATGACATAAAAGTAAATACTGAAAGTAAAAAGAAGACTTACAGCGGTTGTTGCGTGATCGGCAAGTCTTGCGGAACGTCAGCAGTTGAAAGGGCAGTTTATACTAAGGAAGTAAGTGCAGGTAGTGTTTTAATCTAAGGAAAGATTCGGTTTATGGACTCTTCTTGTGACACATCTATCATTGACTTCAAATGATTTCTTCAACACTTCTAAGTGTGGTTGTCCCGACAAAGGTGACAACCCAAATACCCCGACAAAGGTGGTACTCCACACCCTTAACCTGTCAAGTTGTTATGTGGTTGTCCCGACAAAGGTGACAACCCAAATACTCCGACAAAGGTGGTATTCCACAACAAGCTTGACAAAGCTTTAGGCTTCTAGTCTTTCGCTAGTTTGAACAACCCGACAAAGGTGTTACTCAAACTAGATCTCAAAGACTAGAGAAGTGTAAAATGACATAAGGTGCAAGAGTCTCAAGATGTGGGCACAAGGGTGAGAACCCTCAACCGAATATGGGTTTAGCTACGATTATCCATGGAAGAGGACATCATAGCTAAGTACTCGAGGGTTTTTGAAAGACAGTAAGTAAAGGAGAATACTCAAGAACCAATAGGAGTATTCTCAAAAACTACTGGAATACTCAAGAACCAACAGGAGTATTATATATTTCAAACCAAGCTTACAAAAGTGCCAAAATCTAGAGAGATAAGTAACTTGTGGATTGTGGGATGTTGGAATTGTGGATTGTGGATTGTGGATGTTGGAATTGTGGATTGTGGATGATTTACAAGTGAAGAGAAGATGTCTATTTATAGGCTAAGGGAGGCAAGGAGAGCCATACACTTGTCAAGGGAGGAGAGGCTTGTGGCTTGAGATCTCAACACATGGCATAAGGAGAGCAAAAGCCATCGGGGTGAGTCACCACTCCAAAAGCCATCGGAAGATATTTGTTTCTCAAAAGCCATCGGTTTGACCGGAATTTGACCGGAGCTTCTCGGATTTTGGAGAGTGTATTCTGAATGAAAATGTCATTCTAAGATGATCTCAAGAAGGAACCTAAGCCAAATTTTGCTTGGAACATGGTCGAAATCCCAAATCGGCTGAAATTGCCCTTGTTTGGCTTTTACCGGGCTTGGTGCCTTTGCATTGCGTTCTTGTCCAAACGCCGACTGTTCTAGCATATTTGAATGATTCCAAGTCGGTTCCATGAAAGTTGTACAGTCGGAATCTGGTCGTGTCCTGACTCGTAATTCATTTTCAGCTTTAAAACTCTTCCTTAGCCTGTATTCTCTCTAGACTCCAAAATACCCTGTAGATAAATATCGGAACTAACAAGCAAAAGTTAAATAGACAAACAGTCTAATTTGGTGGGTTTAACTGTGTTTATGATCATACAATTATGGTCCATCAATGAGCATTGCATTTACTCATGTATTTATTCTGCCATTTGTTTGACATTTGTCCGGGACGAACAAATCCTAAGTGTGGAGTGTTTTGATCAGTCGATATTCTGACTAATTATTCGCTACATTTGATAAAGGATAATACTCGTTATCCCGGCAAATTGTCTCTATTTGATGTCTTCCTTGAGCATTTTAGGAAAAAAAGACATATCATCGCTCCTTGACTCGAAGTGTTGAAAGAACGGAAAGGTCGACGGAAAAGGTCGAAATAGGGACTCTGCACCAGCGACAGGCCGTGACACCCTATAAGTGTCACGGTTGTCACGGTAGGTGTTTTTCACAGAGGGATACCGGGTGTGCCATGACAATCGTGACACATTGGATTATCACGGGTGTCACTACATACTATCCGCCCAGTGTGATTTTGCCTAAACCGTGACACGTTCCATTGTCACGGGTGTCACGGACCCGTCAGATATTTCCAAATATAAATAGGAAATTCGAGATCTATTTGGGGAGAGCTTGATTTTGGAGAGTTTGAGACCTAACTTTGCGAAGAGGACTGAGCAGAACATCACCAGAGATCGAAGACTCAACAAGCTACATCGTGAATACAGTTTTCTCGTCCTTGATTTTTACTTCTACACTATTTTTGGTTAACTTACCGTGAATAGTGAGTAGTCTTCCTTATTCTGGGATCCGTTTCATGTGATTAATTAAACGTTTTTCATTAATGCAATTCGAGTATTCAATTTCATTGTGTTTAATTTTATCGTTCTTGCAAATTTTACATTGAATGGGATGTTTGCATGCTAGAACGTATTTAGGTTAATTACCAAAAGATGAATGTGTCCTAGGTATTAACCAGATTGCATGAAATTGATATTAGGTCATGGCAGCTACATTGGTAGTACTTGAATTATTAGGAAAGTTGACTTTATTGTCTGAAAAAAACCTAGGCTTAATTGTCAAAATCGTTGATAATCCGTGGATGGGCGGCGTTCAACGATTCAGATTAATCTAGACAATGATCCGTGGATGGGCGGCTTGTCTAGTGTTATTTCGGTTTATTTCCATACTCGATAGCATGATGAATTTACGTAATATTGTTGCATGAGTTGTGGGTTGGAACGGGTGAAGTTTGATTCTGGGATTCTTTCTCTGATCAAGTCAAAACCTTTTTATTTCTGTATTTAATTTCTGTGATTTGTTTCAAACCAAAACCTCTCATTGTTTGGAATAGCTGAATAGTTCGCTTGTTAGCTAGTAATCATACACGTTGTTCCTTAGATCGACCTTTGGCTTACCATGGTCTTTAAATTGTTTTTGACTGCAACTTGACCCCTAAAACATATAACTTGACAACTATAGAGGGTTAAAAATACGCTTGTCAGAGACCTAGAGATTGCTAGATGTCCTGAAACAGTATAGGCCAGCCCTAAGATACTCGATTGATGATCTTACCAGAATTAGCCAAGATATATGCATGCATATAATCCATCTAGAGGGCGATACAAGACCCACCAGGGAAGTCTTGAGTAGCTTGAACCATAAGCTGAATGATGTTGTGAAGAAGGAAATTATGAAATTATTGGATGCTGGTATTATTTACTCTATTACTGATAATGAGTGAGTAAGTCCTGTGCATGTTGTCCCTAAGAAGGGAGGTTTGACTGTTGTACGCAATGAAAGTAATGATTTGATTCCTACTCGTACTGTGACTGGTTGGCACATGTACATAGACTATAGGAAGCTGAATAAGGCTACCAGTAAGGATCACTTTCCTTTGCCTTTTATTGATCAGATGATAGAACGTCTTGCTAAGCAGAAGTTTTTTTGCTATCTTGATGGTTATAGTGGGTTTTTCCAGGTCCTTATACACCCTCAATATCAGGAGAAGACTACATTTACTTGTCGTTTTGGCACATTTGCTTATAGATGTATGCCTTTGGGTCTTTGCAATGCACCTGCACATTTACTGTATGATGGCCATATTTTTTTTGATTTTATAGAAAACACCATGGCAGTATTAATGGATGATTTTTCGGTGTATGGCTCTTCTTTCGATTCGTGCCTAACTATCCTTACTAACGTTTTGCGTCGTTGTGTGCACACCATCCTGGTTTTGAACTGAGAGAAATGTCACTTCATGGGGTAGGAAAGGATAATGTTGGGTCATCTCTTCTCCAACAGAGGCATCGAGGTCGGTCACTCAAAGATGGAGGTGATTGATAATTTCTGCCTCCAAAAGACGAGAAAGGAATCAGGAGTTTTCTAGGACACACGGGATTCTACAGTTGCTTCATTAATTTTCAAAGATAGCGAAACCCCTCAATGATCTAATATGCCAGAACGCTAATTGTAACTTCAATGAATCATGTTTTAACGCTTTTTATAGGCTTAAAACTGCTCTTACTTCTACTCTTTTAGTGCAGCCCCCTAATTGGGAGCTGCCATTTGAACTAATGTGTGATCCTAGTGAATTCGCAGTGGGAGCAGTCTTGGGGCAGCGCATTGACAAGAAGCTGCACATGATTTATTATGTGAGTAAAGTCTTAGCTGACGTCGTAACAAATTACATTACGACAGAGAAAGAAATGATGGCCATCGTTTTTGCTTTCGATAAGTTCAGGCAGTATTAGATTGGCTCAAAGACCGTAGTGTACATTGATCATGCTGCAATTGAGTATCTACTTTCTAAAAAGGATTCAAAACCGAGATTAATTCGATGAGTGCTTCTCCTTCAATAGTTCGACATTGAGATTAGAGACAAGAAGGGAGTAGAAATTTTGGTTGCAGACCACCTTTCACATCTCGAGCTAGGAGAGCTCGAACGCGAAGAGGACAGACTCATGGATAGCAAGAAGAGATGAGCTTCCTCGCGGGGCTAAGAGACGACGCATGGATAGCAAGAAGAGGAAGCTCGATCGAGCTCGGGGCACGGAGCTCACACCCGAGCCACAAGCACTAGATGCGAGTGAGGACCAGATGCCAACAGCGCCTCCCTCCGACGAGCAGCAACCACCACCCACCCACCCAGTGACAAATGCTTGTCAGGACGACACTTGGCCCCGGAACATCATCGAGCGCCTAACTTTATTAGAGCAGACACAGAGCTGGATTCTCTCGATCATGCACATAATTCGTATCAATCAAAAACGCTAACTTCATTGATTTTGTTTTATCAGAACTGTACCTGGATAGATGTGAAGACATAAATTTTATATTCCAGACAACACTTCCTACCATAATAGCAGTCAATGACAAAGTCATTGAGAATATGCTCAAATCAAAGAAAAGTCATGGCGGCTTTTGAAAGAGAACATTGGTAAAGCAAAATTAGGGATGCACAGTCGGGCCGGTGTAGGGGACCGGATTTTTTTAAAGTGGACCGAAGACCGGACGACCAAGTTATACGGTCCGCTCCTGTATAAGCAACCCACTCATCGGTCTACGAAGATTTGGGAGACATTGGTGAGTTATGAATTCAAATTGTACGTTTTATTACAAGTGTTAGTATCTTTTGTTTTAAATATGCTAACTATTTGTTCTATATGTGCAGAACACATCCCTATTTGTGATTCGTTATCGTGGGTATTTGATTACAAATGAGTGCATACTGTCTTATGTCGTTAGGGCTGGCTTTGGTCCGTGCTATTATATGCAAAATTATGAGGTAGACTGGTCTTTCATGACAGCTTTTGTGGAGAGATGGCGTTCTGAGACACATACATTTGACTTGCGCCACTGAGAGATGACTGTTACATTAGAGGATGTCAGTGTGTGGACTGGACTTCTTGTAGAGGGTAGAGCTGTGACTACAAACAAGGAGGTAGATGATGAGCTTTGTTTGAAGTTATTGGGAGTGGTTCCACCGCACGGGAAGAGAGATACTTGTGTCAGACGCACTTGGTTTAATAACAGAGTGAATGTGCTTCCAGCAGATGCTGCGGAGGAGGTGGTACAGAGATATGCAAGGGCATATATTCTGGTCATGTAGGGGTCATTATTATTTCAAGATCCTTCTAGAAGTGACATTACCCTTCACTACTTGCCATTAATGGCAGACCTGGATGCTATTTCGGGCTATAGATGGGGTTCGGCAGTGTTAGTATATATGTATCGCAGCTTGTAAAATGCATGTCAGTCGACGCATACACAGCTTTCGGGATGTGCCATTCTCATTCAGCTCTGGCTTCGGAGTACTTGATTATTGGTCGACCGAGGAAGCTTGCTGTCCCCGCCCCACCTTCTGGTTGTGATGTTGATCCTATGCGACTTCCAACTTTAGGATAGAAGTAAGTGAACCGCTATTTATTTCTGATTGTTCACATTTTACGGGTCAATATTGTAGATGGAATGTCCCCAAGTCATGGATGTAGACATTTTATCATGTGTTGATGTTGTACCCTGATTTGCTGGATCGAAATGAATCGAATGATGTTACATGGACTCCTTATAAGGATGAGGTTTTAGTCACGCTTAATCTGATGTGTGTATACGGGAAAGATAGCTGGAGGGCCAAAGTGCCACCCAATTATTTCAATATCGCTGAGTGGCACTACCCTTCGCGAGTTCTTTGTAAATTTGGATGGAGACAACCGGATCCGGCAATGCCACCACAGAGTCACAGAGATATGCACATGAGCAAAAAAAAATCGAGCATATAGATGAAGGAATGCAAGTTCAGATGAATCTGTGGGAAAATCGTGCGGAAAGGGTACTAGTGAGCGTGATACGGATAGATCATACATGGGTGCGTACTACACATGGTACTACAATGTCACTCGAGCGCATTGAGCCACCGTTGGTATACACGGGCGCCGTTTCGGTGATAAGTCTTTGCTTTGTTTCCGACATTTTTTGATTTCATTTGACCCTTGCCTTTCAAATTGAATAGAAGACCTTAATATCAAGATCGCATGAAAAATCGATTTTTCGGCGCAAAATAGGGAGTTTCCGGGCAAAATAGGGCAGATTGACCTTTCTGGCTTATTTTGCATGCCCAGAACGCATACGGTGTCCAAATTAGTTGATCTATAGCTTGTTGAAATCTAACTCAAAGGGTTACAACTATATAGTTTGCGCCAAGGCCACATTTGGACGTTACAACTGCGAAAAAGCCCCAGGAAGTCAGACATGTTGGCAAAGGTCGGGTTTGAGCTCCATTGCCCTCGGCCACTCTCAACAGACCGATTGGATTTTTGCCAAATCCAATCGACCGGTTGGGCACCTCTGATTGCTAAACGCATTTTAATCATCTTTTGTCTCTAATTACTTGCCACTTAGGATTTAGATACACTCCTTCATCTTTTTTATTAGAATAGCCTAATAGAAACACAATATTACATAGTGCATGCGCTTAACTTTGCTCCTTTCGGTTCAACCCTATACTTTACCGGTATTATAAATGTTTTGACTACATTCAATCATCTCTTACTTGATACTATTTAGAAGCTAAAAAGAATAGTTTGTCAATAAGCCATCGGGATTTCAGCTAAATTTACTTGAATGTATGTATACATTTTAGCGTAAGTGTTGATATCTACAAATTATCTAACTTATGGCAACTTACCTTATTTTACAGGTCACGTCTTTAGTGCGCACATGCAAAGTGTCTTTGGGAGTATTTCTTAAGACGACTGACATGAATTCGAAGAGGGCACTCCATGATCTTGTTAAGAATTGGAGAGGGCCTAGCATTGGATGTTGATCCCACACAAATTCACCTTTGTAATGGTATATTTATTTTTACGTCATTTATACCTAACTTGTAGTTGTTTTTCGCAAATGTAGACTCGGATGAAGGAGTGGACTTGCTAGAAGATAACTATGAAGGGCAGCCCTTCTCAAGTTACTCAAGCGGAGTCACAAAGGACTCCAAGTCAGAGGGTTGGTTCACGCGCGAGAAAGTCACCTAATCGTTTTACGCCGGGAGCGTGATAGCACCAGTGTGTTCTAAACAATCAGGCTTCATGCATTTTGCTTTATACCGGTGATGGCTTATGTTACATGTTGTTATCATGTAATTTTAGAAACTTTGTACAAGTGATCCCTTTATGTTTGATGCGCTTAGGTGTTGTGAACTTTTGGTGGATGGGATTTGGTTGATTGTATATGGTGTACTTGACAAGGTTGTATGTTTTATATGTTGTTTGCATGTATTTTTGGGTAAAGAGTTGAACTATTGGACTATGTACACAATTCAGGTTTAGGCACCGTTACTGACAGCGCCTAAGCCTAAAATCAGTTAGGTGCTATTTATAGTTTGTGCTTATTATCTTTCAGCGCTGCCCTTCAGAGCGCTTATCCCCTGTGATCTAGGTTGCCAATGGCCAAGCACTGACCATTTGAAAAGTGTTAAAGCGCTCTTGCACTACTAATTTTTCCATAATTTTCGTCTTCAAGAATGCGCAGGAAAAGGGACGGAAAGTTGACGGAAAAACGTGAATTTCCGTCAACTTTCCTTCAACGACGATGATGTCGAAAATTTTCCCGACGGTAAATATTTTCCGTCGACATTCCGTCAAATTATTCCGTCGACTTTCCGTTTCTATTCCGTCATATGTCCGGTACGTGTAATTCCGTCTGCGTGTCGTTGATATTTCGTCACAGTTACGTAAAACATTTCCGTCTACACTCTGAACATATTACGTTAACGTATTTTCCGTCAACTTTCAGTCTATATTCCTTCGATATTATATTCCGTCAATCTTTCGTCTATATTACGCTACTCACGATATCTGATTCAGTCGTATTTCAGTTATTTTTCCGTGACATTTTAAACGGCGCTTCTGTATAAGCGACGTTGAATATATGTATTGAGACAGCGCTTTACTTTAGGCGCTGCCTTAGGATTCATATAACGGCGCCTTCATATATAGGCGACGTCCAATTATTCCGTCGACTTTCCGTTTATGTTCCGTCATATGTCCGGTACGTATAATCCCGTCTGCGTGTCGTTGTTATTCCGTCACAGTTACGTAAAACATTTCCGTCTACACTCCGTACATATTACGTAAAACATTTTCCGTCACAGTTACGTAAAACATTTTTCGTCACAGTTACGTAAAACATTTTCCGTCAACTTTCAGTCTATATTCCTTGAATATTGTATTCCGTCAATCTTTCGTCTATATTACGCTACTCACGTTGCCGTCATTTGTCCGGCATAATTCCGTATATATTATCGGCAATAATCCATCTACGTTCCGTCGTCGTTATTTTCCGTCTACATTCCGTCGTTATTACGATACTCGTATTTCCGTCATTGTTCCGGCAAATTCCGTTAATATATATTATCGGCAATAATTCATCTACGCTTCGTCATACACATTTTCCGTCGTAGTTCCGTCTTCACTCCGTCATCCGTATTTTCCGTCTACATACCGTCTTGTGTCCGGTACTGTTATAAAATTAAAATTTAACAAAATTAAAATTCGACTTTTGTTAATAAAATTTTGTTTAATTTAATAAAATTTAATTTAACAAAATTTAATTTAAATTTGATTTAACAAAATCAACTATTAAAATTCGAATTTAGAAATTATATTAAAATAATTCGAATCAAACAAAATTAAAATGCCTAATTTCTGCGGTCTTCATTCGATTCCTGATGGCCATCATGGTTGTTTCCATCCGAGCTTCGACTGGAGGGCGGCTGGTATCCAGAAGTACTGAGCATTATCCTCATCATAGCAGCTTGCATTTGCATCATTTGGTCCATGCTCTCTCTCAGGGACTCCTGTTGTTGTTGCATGCTCCTCAAATCAGACTCCTGTCGGGATTCTATGCGCTCTAAACGTGGCACAAACTCCTGAGTGTAATCGTTCGATCATTGGCTCCTTGCTGCTCCTTGCACGCTGGCACACGACTGGCTGCCCGTTGAAGAGTACTGTTCCGACACTAATGTTGCTGCAGGACCATACAGATACGGTATCCCCGACCTTGGGTGAACTCCCATGACAGTTGCAGCGGCCTCTACCAGCTTTTCATCTGGTACCCTTTCATCTGCAACGCGATCCTTCAGGACAAGAGCTTCAGCATCAGCAAGCTGTTTCTGCACATTCGTACAAATATCTTGTCAAAATTGTGTGTCCCAAATATATGTAATAAAAAAATATAATTTGTTAAGTTTACCCTTTTGTTCTCCCAATCGGGTATCAGATACGTCCCATCCTGCCGCTTGTATTTCTTGTCAAACATATCAGTTAGCAACACTTGTCTTTTACTGTCCTTTTCCTGCAAATTTAATGATAATGTGTTGTGAAAAAATTTAACTGTAAAATTTGAATTATTAGTGTAACAATTTAATGATAAATTTGTTGTGAAAAATTTAAGTGTAAAAATTGAATTATTACCATCTTCGCATGGTGAAAGTGTGCCGGTCTAGACCCAAATGCGTGCAATTTCGGGCCGTTTCTGGCAAGGTTGGCAGCATACGTTTGCTTGTTCTTTTCACTGCGGGCTATGAATGATGGGTCCGTATTAAATCGAGCTCTTCCCGCATCTATGTGATCTTTGGTCAACCATTTCGGGCCTTTAGTTTTCCCGGTTCGCAAACCTCTCCACGAATCTTGTAGAATCTTAGCCGCCTTTTTCCTAAAGTTGGCCTCAATTTGGTCGGTGTGTATCGGATCCCACCGGTACAAGCTCTACATATACATTACATAGAATCACAAAACTATGTAATCGAAAACGAAATTACCCAAAAAATAATGCAACTGCTACAATTTTACTTTTACCTTGAAGTGTCGAAACCACTTCACCGGAGCTTGTGGATCACACGTCTCCACTGTCGTCCAACCAATCTTAAAGCCAGGTCCAATGCATTGAAGCCCGATTTTGATAACAGCCGAAGGGGGGTCAAAGCTGAAAAAAATACAAGGTGTAACATTTATAATATGGTTAGTATAAACAAGCTGCACAAATTTATGTACAATAAAAGTACTCACTTGTCATCCCCAGCTGGAGTGATCCAAGGCCGAATATCATGTGGCATTGAACCCAACGGAGTCTCCTCACTGAGTCCGCCACCGGCCGAAGTCCCTCCTCTAACGAAATCTGGCCGAATTGCATCATCATGATCGTCAGCATATGCCGAAGGTGGGGCCCTCTCTTCGGCATCCTCGGCCCTGTTCACCCCCACCATATGAAACAGGTCGTCGATTGAGTACTCATCCACTTCTGGTAAGACTCTGTCTTCATCCATAGGATTCACTGTAGGGTCCGGTACATGCATAGAAGGCCTGTAAAGGTCTGGACTTGGACGTCTGTCTCCGGTTGACGATGGTGTACTTTGCCTTTCCTCACCCCCTTGTCTGGCAGGGGTATGATCCTGTACCGGAACAGAAGGTCTGTACGCATCTCGATTTTGACTGTTTTCCCCAGCTGATGGCTGTTGTTGATCACCCTGATTCAGCTGTCTTGGTTGGCGTATTTCAGTTAGCCATGTTTGTGATGAAGCCCCTCTACCAGCTACGATATTCCTTTTACCCTGTACATTTCGCTTGAGTGGTGCCATTTACCCTGCCAGAAAATTTAAATTAGTAATTTCAAATCACAGGTAGAACACATTGTTGACCTTGTTCTTGTAACCACATTTTTAACCAAAACAGCAGCCATTCGAGTGTATCTGTATGACAAATTTTAATTTAACAGTCTTATAGTATCAAGAGTATCTATCAAAGGTACCTAAGGACGATGAGCTACAGGCATTTAATTATCAGAATATGACAACAAGTTCCAACAGATTCAACAGATATCAACATATGATGACAACGCGTACAGCTAACACATAGGACATAATCACAAGTTGTCAGGCGACCAGTTTGGAACATTTTTTGTACAGAAATTCACACACAAGCACACACGAAGACACACCAAACAAACAAATTTGCTTCTGAAATCGGACACACGCGCATAACATTTGACACACTTTTTATACAAATTGGATTCGAACAAACAAACAACCGCAACCGAACAATAGAATCAGGAACTCAACTGAAGCGCACAAGAGAAAGACGAGTAGTTTTCCATACCTGGTCTATTAAGGTTGTTAATGCAATTGGCACAAAAATCGGTTGTCGTGCTCGGCGGCGTACGGCGGACGATTGTGTTCTAACACGGATAATGAGGGTTTTCCATTGCGCATGTAATTTCAATTCGCTTTGTCCAAACAATATGTATTTAGCCTATTTTAACCAAAAATTTTTAACTCGTCTACGCGGGCGAATACGGCGGGGATTTTTTTAAAGATAAATATGACAGCGCTTGTTTTGATAAGCGCTGACGTAATTATATATTACTGCGATTTTATACATAGGCGCTGTAGTTTAATTATTTAATACGGCGCTTAAAATATAAGCGATGTTCTATATGTACCATATAACATCGCTACTAAGACAGGCGCTGTTTTTTTATTACATTATGACATCGTCTATTTACGAAGCGCTATTTCATGGTTACCATATAACATCGCTACATATATTAAGCGCTGTTTACTTATCATTTTTCCAGAAAATTACATAACACAAAACGTTCCAGAAAATTACTTATCATTTTGTTATTTAATACGGCTCTTAACATATAAGCGATGTTCTAGATGTACCATATGACATCGTTACTCAGACAGGCGCTTGTAGGTCACAATATTTCGTATCAAATACAAAATAATGTTTTACAAATGATTTATGCTTGAAGCGGAAGTTGTGTTCGTAATCTCAAATGCTCCTCCGATTCTACTGTATTGCTTGCTTCGGTCTACTCAGCTTGATGTGTGCGGATGAAGGTGTAGTGCAACGTGTCTTGTGTAGCGAGGGTCTTGATGACTTGATCTCACATGCGCAGCGAAGTAAGGGTCGCGGGGACTTGGTCTCACGTACTTGTCGGTTGCTGGCGGATGAAGGCGTAGCGTTGGTCTTGATGACTTGATCTCACATGCGCAGCGAAGTAAGGGTCGCGGGGACTTGGTCTCACGTGCTTGCGTTGCGGTTGGATGCTCTAGTAGAAGACGATGGGATGCCTGGGCAGGCAGCACGTACTTGTCGGTTGCTGGCGGCTGACGCTTCGTTTGAGAGCACTCTCCTCTCTGTTTTCTTCTCCAACTTCAGAATGTCTCTTTTGTGAAGTGAAGTGCTCTATTTATAGAGTTCACTAGTGGGCTTGAGATTGGGCCCGTGCTTTGGGTTGAGTCTAACTCATGGGCCGGGCTTGTAGATTCGACCCAAATATCCCTTGTGGGCCAGCCTATTTATACTTTAATAATCTTGATTTGGTCCTTAAACTTTTAGTGCCTACAAATTGCCCCCTCATGGTCATGTTGTGCGACACAATTTGAGTGTCTTAGCGCGGCGTGATCGTGAGTGATTGACTTGAGAGTTTTGTGGATGTCGAACTTGTCGTAAGAACTTCCACATAAATTTTTTTTTAGTCACCATGTCGTTCTCCAACTTGACGATTGACTTGAGATTTTTGTGAACGTCGAACTTGTCGTAAGAGCTTCCACATAATTTTTTTTGAGTCACCATGTCGTTCTCCAACTTGAAGGTTGACTTGAGATTTTTGTGAATGTCGAACTTGTCGTAAGAGATTCCACATAATTTTTTTTTTGAGTCACCATGTCGTTCTCCAACTTGACGGTTGACATCTTTTCGAACTTCAAATGAGAATTTTTTTTTTATCTTCTATTGATCCCTTCCTTTTTACGAGTTGAAACTGAAAAGAAATAATTTCAAATCTTCTTCAGCTTTCTCTTTCTAAATGAAGCGGCTTGCCATATTTGATCCTTTCCAACGTTGCATAACCAGGATAAAGATAATACTGAGCGTTTGGAAATTACTGGTGTGGGTGATCCGTCTGGAAGAAGCCTAAGCATTGGTGGTTGTTGCTGCCAAAAACATGTCAGAGCCGTGAACAGTAACTTCGGGACGTGAACCGTAATTCCGGGATTAACAGTAACTTCGGGTCGTGAACAGTAATTCTGGGATGAACAGTAACTTCGGGTCGTGAACAGTAATTTTTTTTTATAGATATAAGAATATCTGATCTAATAAGTAAATCAAACCGGGCCAACAGATTTGGTAACCATAATCCCCAAAAAATCTGCGCTGGTCATGCTATATATTCACTCCTCTGATCAGCTCTAAAAACCCTAGCCCTCTTTGAAAGCCGAAAGCTCGCAACTACAACAGATACAAAGACCTCCCTACACTCCTCGTATATATGTTTTCTGATTCTGTTCCTTCACCACCATCAACGGTGTAGATATTATGCTACACTGATATATTTCCTTTAATCTGGGCATGCTCACCAAGAGCAAAATCAAGGATATACCCAGCACTAGAGGATATACGGGTGCAGCAGTTAGCTCTTGCTTTTGATAATCATCTACTAATCTGTATCTCAGGGTCCAAAGTGATTTCGTACGTGCTTCTCTAAATCAATTTCAATCACTGCTGATTCAAATCTCTGCGTGCTTGATGGAGCATCATGTTGAAGCTGCAAAAGGTACCTGCCTTTAAGCAGATCCTTAACTTGGAAGAAATTTGAGATGGGCACTGGGAAAATAGACTCAATCTTGGATGGGTTACTAGCTGATCTGATTTCAACCCTCAGATACGGCTGGAGTTGAGATATCATGTCTCCTTCCACATGGCCACTTATTATGGTCGTTTCAGGCTCATCAAACACCACGAAATCCAATCCCATGATATCCTCCAATCCGACCTCAACGACCTCATGGGATTCGCTAGCTTCTTCTCTGACGCCATTGGAGATGTCGAAGTGAGTTAGCCAGCGTGGCCAACCTGAATCGAACAATTTCGACAGCTTGAACGGCGAGATGTGCTCATTCTGATGCTGATCGTTGACCTTCGCAGCCGACTTAGATTGCTTCATTCTGCAAATTAAACTCACCAATCGACAGCCGAAACCTCAATAGAAAGTGATTCAGAAGCAATCGGCGGAGCAAACAATGTAGAGCCTTTTTAGGGTTTAGAGATTCGTTAATGAAAGAAGAGGAGTTGGGAATTTTTTTTTTTTTTTGTAAGAACAACGTGACTACATCTTGTCTCACTGATTTTTTTTCCTTGTTCATGACTAGGCCCCCCTTCTATCTACAGTTGCCGATTTTACTGCTCTGACGTTGATGCGCTGTTGTTGACGGTACTTTGGCTTGTCGTTGAGAGACCAACCCGCTATCCTTCTTTGCGTAAGACTGCTATCCATCGGGGGTAGTTTCACACTTTGAGTACATTGTGTCAAGAAAATAAGCTTTTTGAGGATTCTGTCACCAAGACTTACGAGTCTAAGGAGATTGGTTTTTAAGTGAGACCATCTGTGACTCCACCAATTTCCTGGGAATTCTTTATTTGTCTTAATTTCTTCGACATAGTCCTTTCATTTTGTGACGAACTCACGTTGCGATACAAGTCTCTACCAAAAGAAGGCAGGCGCAATGGTGCTCTTCTGCCGCTGAAGAGGTTCAGAGGGCTGTTGTCCCAGTGCCAATTGGTGATGCCGCGGATGAGACACTTGTCGATAATGGAGGACCGAGCTCTATACGGTCGGTACGACATAGCCAACAAGTCTCCGATGCTTCGTCTTCCTCCGGGCGACCGCAGGGTAACAAAGCACCAAGTGCTGAAGCTGTCACCGCTCCACCTTCCTCATGCCAAACTGTCAAGATGACTGCCAGCTCGTGAGGATTCTCCTTCAGAACCTTACGGAAGCGCCCTACGCAGAAGTCAGCGATGTAGCTGTGCATGTTACCCACTTCCTTGCTAGCCTTCGAAATGTTGGCGATGACACCTCCATTCTTCAGGCGGCCGTTGATGCGTATGTAAAGAGTGTTGCCAAACTCCTTGCAGTCCAGCAGGGTATTGTTAGCAACTCCGCCCGGCATGCCTGTGAGATTTCTGTGGTTGAGGGCAGTCTACGTTCTGCTCGAGCGACTTATAAGGGCGTTCTCCAAACTAGCAAGAGTTTGGAGAGACATGGAAAAGTAGTGGCGCAGGCAATAGAGGGAGCTGAAGCCAAATTGCGAGCTTTGCATGATGAGGCAAAGAGCATAAGACACCAGCAAAGCCGACAAGTGGAAGTAATTGCTGCGGCCGAGTCGAACGTTGGTGCACTTCAACAAAAGTTAGATGAGTTGAGAACTTTTCGAGCAAGCTCTGATGACTTGGTGCAGGCAAAGCGTGAGTTGGATCAATGCACGAGAGGCATCCAGGCAGCTATGCATTAGAACCGTCAGACTGCTCTATTATTTTTATTTTTTTTATTTTTGAGACTGCACTTGAATTTTTTTTTAATCAAGCTACCTATGTACTTGCAAAGCCACGTGCGTGACACTTTGCAAGATCAAGTCAACGTAGTTCATTTTTTTTTAGCCGTTCACAGTTTATACTCTTGCGGGCCAGGAGTGTCGATCGGCAGCTTTAGGAGTAGTAGCGTTTTAAGAACTTTCCATTGATTGGTCCGACGCGTAATCCTTCTTGATCCACGATCTTGTATGCCCCATTCGTGTAAGCTTCTTGCACCACGTAGGGACCGTCCCACCTCTTTTTGAACTTGCTTCCCGTCTTGTGCGAGGTGATGATTGGCCTTCTTACCGCTAGAACCAAGTCTCCTTTTTGAAAGGAGCGGGGACGCACCTTCTTATTGAATGCACGTGAAAGTCTTGCCTGGTAGCATTGTAAGCTCTGTTGTGCTTGCAATCTCTTCTCATCGAGGGCTTCCAACTCTGCTAAGCGTAGCTTGTCATTTTCGTCACTGCTAAGTCCTTCTTGGATGGCTATGCGCATGGATGGAATTTGAAGTTCAAGTGGCAATACTGCTTCCACTCCATATACTAGAGCATACGGGGTTGCTTGGGTCGGTGTCCTGTACGTTGTTCGATACGCCCACAGTGCTTCACCGATCTTCTCGTGCCAATCAAGTTTTGACTTCCCAACCACCTTTTTCAGCAAATTGCACAAAGTTTTGTTAAATGCTTCGGCCAATCCATTTGCAGGAGCGTTGTACATCGACGACTTGTATGCTTGAATTTGAACGTTTCGCAGAGGCTTGTCACGAGTTTGTTGAAGAACGGCTTTCCATTATCGGTTACAATTCTTTGTGGAACGCCATGCCGGTAGATGATATGCTTTTTTATGAAGTCGACCACGTTTTCTTTCTTCACCTCACGTAGCGTCACTGCCTCTGCCCACTTAGAGAAGTAGTCGGTTGCAGCAAGAATATACGTGTGTCCGTTGGATGCCTTAGGATTGATTGGTCCTACTACGTCGAGTCCCCATGCTTCGAAAGGCCATGATGCAACTGTCAGATGTAGAGGTTCTGGAGGTTGATGTATGAAATTTGCGTTGAACTGACATGCATCGCATTTCTTTGCAAAATCTATGCAGTCCTGCACAACGGTTGGCCAATAATACCCCATCCTCTTGACGCGATCATAAAGTTTCGGACCAGACTGGTGAGCACCACAAATGCCGGCATGAGCTTCTTGCATAACTTCTGCTGCTTCTTCTTCGCTCAAGCACCTTAACCATTGCCCCAGGAACGAGCGTCTGTATAATGTCCCTTTGTAGTGGATGAACCTTGGGGCACGTCGACGGATTTCTATCTTGTGTCTTGGATCGGTAGGTAACTTTTGATGATCCAAGAAGTCGATGATAGGTTGACGCCAATCTTCTCTTTCGATTTCATAGGCATATACCACGTTTGACGACTCCATGTTTTTTTCGTTTTCCTCCAACTGCGGGACTACCCAACGATTGCAAACTGGAATGGACATGGTCTCCTCTGCCCCCAGTGCCAAATTGGATGCAAGGTTGGCAAGCGCGTCAGCCAACTTGTTGGCACTTCTCGGAACATGTCCTAAACTGATGGAGTCAAACTCGTTAAGCAATTGTGTCGCATGTCTATGATAAGGGATCAGGTCGTCCTTCCTAACTTCGTAATCGCCAAGCACTTGATTGATTACTAGCTGTGAATCTCCGTAGATATCCATTTTGTCGATACTTATTTGTCTGGCCATTTAAAGTCCCAAGAGAAGTGCTTGATATTCAGCCATGTTGTTTGAACATAGTTGAGTGAGTGTGAATGAAAAGGGGAGAAGATGATTCTCTGGTGATACAAACACAACTCCAGCTCCAGCTCCATCGCGTCTTGCAGCTCCGTCGAAGAACATCTGCCATGGGGGTAGCACATCGATGTAGAATATGTCTTCGCCTGGAAGGTCGATGGAAAACTCCCATTCGGCAGGAACTGGGTGGTCAGCGAAGAAGTCTGCTATGGCTTGCCCTTTTGTTGCCTTCTGAGGTACGAATACTAGATCATACTGCTTGAGAAGCATAGCCCACTTTGCTAGTCGACCTGACAAGACTGGTCTTGAAAGTATGTATTTGATGGGATCAGCTTTGGAAACTATGTGTACTGTATGTGCTTGCATATAGTGCCTCAGCTTCTGTACTGCGAACACCAGTGCAAGACATATCTTCTCGATTGGAGAGTAATTGAGTTCAGCTCCCACCAAAGTTCGGCTCAAGTAATAGAGGGGTCTTTCTTTTCGTTCGTTGGTTTCTTGTGCACACATTGCCCCAAGCGACTTCTCTTGAGCGGCAACGTAAAGTATCAGTGGCTTTTCTGGAGTCGGTGCCCTGAGCACTGGTGCAGTAGACAAGTACTTCTTTATGTTATCAAAAGCTTTGTGACATTTGTCATCCCAAACGAATGGTGCATCCTTTTTCTTGAGATGATTGAATGGTTGACAACGCCCTGCGAGGTTGGAGATGAATCTTCGTATGTAAGCCAGTCGTCCTTGCAATCTGCGCAGTTCTTTTAAGCTTTTTGGTTCAGGCATTTCTTGAATAGCTTTGATTTTTGTCTGGTCTATTTCGATGCCCCTGTGTGTGACTACGAAGCCAAGGAATTTCCCCGATGTGACGCCAAACGCACATTTGAGTCGATTCATTTTGAGCTGGCACTTTCGGAGTCTTTCGAAGACCGTACGAAGATCTTGGACATGGTCACTCCTGGCTTTTGACTTGACTACCACATCATCGACGTAACATTCTATCGTTTTATGCATCATGTCCTCGAAAATCTTTTGCATTGGACGCTGATATGTGGCTCCCGCATTTTTTAGGCCAAAAGGCATGACTTTGTAGCAGAAGATCCCTTTCGGAGTTCGAAATGCTGTAGCATCTTGGTCTTCAGGCGCCATGTGTATCTGGTTGTATCCAGCCGTGCAATCCATGAAGGAGAGAGCTTCATGCCCAGTTGTTGCATCTATCATGAGCTCCGTAACTGGTAGGGGAAGTCATCCTTTGGACATGCTTCGTTGAGATCTCGAAAGTCCACGCACACTCGCAGCTGCCCATTCTTCTTCCTTACTGGAACAATGTTGGCTATCCACGTTGGATATTTAACTTCGCGAATGAAATCCGCGTCGATGAGTTTATTAACCTCTTTCTCAATTTCACGAACCAGCTCTGGCCTGAATCGCCGTTGGGACTGCTTCTTTGGTCTGACTCCCTTTTTGATCGCTAAACGATGCAAGGCCATCTTTGGATTAAGCCCCGGCATTTCTGTGTAGTTCCAAGCGAAAACGTCTTTGTATTCTGCCAATAATTTGAAGTACTGCTCCTCTTCTTCTTCGGTTAGGAGGGTTAACATATATTGGACGCGGATTTTCAGCGGTTCCGAGATTCACCTCTTTCAAGTCGTCAACAGTTGATTGCCCCCCGTCTTCGAGTACCTCCGGAGCTATATCAGCCTCTACTTCTTCGACTTCCTTTGGAACTTCTTCGGCTGTTACGTGGTAGGATGTCGCTACCTCATACTCCGTTTTATTGTTTTCGATTTCATCTGTAGTGATTTGGTGAGCTGATGTAGAATCTTTTTGGCGACGAACGGAAATTTTCACAGGTGGTGGAGGCTCGTAACCTAGACCAGCATGTTTGTGAGCCATTCCGTGAATTTGGCTGAGACTGTAAGGATGAGGTTTGATTACTTCTCCGAGCATAGCTGGTCTCTTGAAATCGTATCCTGACTTCTCCATCAACTTATAGGCGTTTGGACCGAATTGTCCCTCCAACCTTACTTTCCCTTCATGTGGTTCGATTGACTCTGAAATGAATTCTTCTGGTGGAGGCCTCAGAACCTGTGTTGTATTTGCGCTGGGTAAAGGAATGACTACTTTCGCCACCCATTCTTGTTTGACCACCCTTTTGACCTTCTTTTGATCTGCAAAACTTGTCTCTGCTTTTTGACAGTCTTCCAAAGGTCTTTGTCCTGCTTTACGTCGAGATTTAGGTATATATCGCAAGATAGGGAGCGCGCTTTCAGGAGTCGGCCTTCGCGTTTGTACAGGTGTCATGACACATGGCCTGTTCCTAGCTTTTGATTCAATTTCTGATTTTATTTTCGGCCGGTTTTGGTTTGCTTTCGGTCTTTCCTTATCGTTTTCTTTAGCGGAAGGGATGATTGATGGCAGTAGTTCACTTGACACACCGTCTTCTTCAAAGAACTTAGCATCTGCAAAAAATGAATTTGCCTTGGTAAATGGTTTGACGTCCCCATTTATCTTTCTTTCACCGTCACGATAATACTTCAAGCACTGGTGAAGAGTTGATGCAACAACTCCATTCTCATGCTTCCATGGTCGACCGAGTAACAACTTGAATGAAGTTTTAACGTCAATGACATGAAACAAGGTATCAGCAGATAGCTCTCCAATTGCTAGATTGACACGGATCATGCCAATTGCACGTTCAGTTTTTTGGTTGAATCCGTGAATTAAAAGCTGGCTATTAGAGAGTTCGTCCATAGTGATTCCCAATAAGTCCATGATTTCTTTTGGCATGAGGTTTACTCCAGAGCCTTCGTCCACCAAGATTCTCCCCACCTTTTGTCCTCGAATGTAGCCTGTGACATACAGAGGTCTGTTGTGAGATTTGGATCCAAGGAGAAGATCTTCGTCAGAAAATGTCAAGGTCGTGTTGCAGGAGGTGCATTTGGCTTGACTTTTCTTTAGCTTTTCTGCATTGTTGATGATGTCCTCCTTCAGCTTTGGATGTAGGAGTGCTTGCGATATTTGTTGTCGTGATTCCTCTGGTAAGTGAAAGATCTGCTCCCACTGCTCGTGTTTAGGGAGAGCTTCTAGGATATCAAGTACATCAGCGTCATCTTGAGGATCCGAAGGTGGTTGTGTCTTCGTGGTTGGAGCTTCATTCCTCCGCTCAGCTTTTTGTTCTTCCTCACTTCCTTCGCTTATTCCCCCTGAGGTTGTATTGACACCAACTTTATCGAAGTAATCCTTCGGCAAGAAGTCTCCTAAGATGATGGGATTTGGTGGAATCTGCTTCAAAGGATCAGTAGGCAGTATATGTGACCTCAGACTCCTCTTGAGTCTTTCCTTCCCTTTCATCTGACGTGGTTTCTTCTTGGTCACCTGCTTCTTCTTTCGGCGGACAGGTTCTGGTTGTGGAATGACTTGCCTCTTTGATCTTCTTCGAGTTACAAGAGTCCATCCTTCATCATCCTCCATGCATTCAACCTTTTTCATGATCTCATAAGTTTCGATTCTTTTTGGGTTATAATCGCATCCCAACTTCTTTGATTCAGCTTCAATAGATGGCTTTGACATCCACACTTTTGTTGGCTCAAGGGTGCCAAATTGGATTTGTTGCATGTACCATTCTTGTGACTTGCAAAGTGAGTCGCAACTAGTCGTCACGGAGGCGTGGTTTGCTTCTATTGTTTCATCTGTGTCGAGCTCGATGCGTCCTTCTTTGACTAATCTCATTATAAGCTCCTTGAGAGTGACACAGTTTTCGATACTGTGGCTAACCAATCTATGATAGCGACAGTATTTGGGATCATTCGTCCTGTTGACCTCGTCTGGGCGTTTTGCTTCTGGTAAGTTGACGATGCCTTTCTCCAACAGGTCATCGAGCATGCCTGACAAATCAGAGTCAGGGAATGGATACTTCTTGGCTTGTAATTCTATCAGTGTAGGCTTCGTGCGCTTGAAGTCTTTTGAGGTTACTTCTTTCCTCTTCTCCTGCTTTGGTTTCGATGATATCTTCACAGGAGCGTCGTTGGTGCTGATGGCCATGGCCTCTTTTGGAGCAATTTTGATGACCTTCTCGGACTTTTTGTATTCCCTCTTATCGATGATGGCTTTTGACGAGGATATGTGATTCCTTCCATGTCCTTTCACGGTGATTTCCATGTCGTGTGCACGTGTGGCTAACTCTTGAAAATTCCTAGGTTTGATACCTTTAAGGATGTATAGCAAATCCCAGTTCATTCCATCGATGCACATCTCTACAGCTGACGTCTCGCTGATGCGATCTTTACATTCAAGGCACAATGAACGCCAGCGGTTGATATAGTCAACCACAGGTTCCTCTTCCCATTGTTTCGTATTCGTCAGTTCACTCATACTGACAACCCTTCTGGTGCTATAGAATCGGTTGAAGAATTCGTCCTCCATCTGACTCCAGCTGTCAATAGACTCTGCCTCCAAGTCAGTGTACCAATCGAAAGCAATGCCCTTTAGAGACCGCACAAATTGTTTGACCAGCAGATCCCCTTCAGTTCCCGCGTTGTTACACGTTTCTACGAAGTGGGCAACATGTTGCTTTGGACTTCCTTTTCCGTCAAACTGTTGGAGCTTGGGGGGCTGATATCCCTGTGGCATGCGCAGACCGTCTATCCTCTTGCTGTAGGGTTTGGCACAGCGTGCACCACCAGAAGAATCTCCACTTAGCTGGCTCTTGACCATGTTGGTTATCAGCACTTGAAGTTGGTCTTCGTTGCACGCAACACCTCCGTTCCTGTTGGTTTCTACAGGGATCATCTTATTAGCGCCATCATCTTCTACCGTCTGATTGACCTCTTCACCCTTTTGTTTCCCGAGCCCAACCACCTCTCTCTGGAGCTCTTCAAGCTTCTTGTTCTTCTCCTGGTTGTCTTTCAGGACTAGCTCAAGCATCTCTCTTAGTTCTTGCATCTGCTCCTCCATGGTCTTGGTGCCTATGGTCATGACAGAAGCTACACAGGGTTTGGGTGTCTCGGCTTGTTTTGGCAGAAACACCTTCGTTTTTGGTGAGGGTGTCCCGTCAGCCTTCACACTTCCCTTGTGTCGCGGGGAGTTGGAGGCAATCAATGCCGTAGCTGCAGCCATGATGGAAGCAACGGTATATGTGCGTTCCCTCCTTGGCACTTGAGAAGCTCGTAGGCTTGCAGCAGCGGCATTGACAGCCATCCTCTGAGTCATCCCTCTTGTGCAGATGCCGGTTGGTTGAGCCACAGTTGCGGCGTAAGTCTTCTTGGGAGTTTGTGGACTGGTAGGTTGAGCAGACATCTTAGCTTTAGCGTAGGGATGAGAGGTAGAGATCTTCACGTAGGGTTCACCAAAATTTGTAGGTCACAATATTTCGTATCAAATACAAAATAATATTTTACAAATGATTTATGCTTGAAGCGGAAGTTGTGTTCGTAATCTCAAATGCTCCTCTGATTCTACTGTATTGCTTGCTTCGGTCTACTCAGCTTGATGTGTGCGGATGAAGGCGTAGTGCAACGTGTCTTGCGTAGCGAGGGTCTTGATGACTTGATCTCACATGCGCAGCGAAGTAAGGGTGGAGGGGACTTGGTCTCACGTACTTGTCGGTTGCTGGCGGATGAAGGCGTAGCGCAACGTGTCTTGCGTAGCGAGGGTCTTGATGACTTGATCTCACATGCGCAGCGAAGTAAGGGTCGCGGGGACTTGGTCTCACGTGCTTGCGTTGCGGTTGGATGCTCTAGTAGAAGACGATGGGATGCTTGGGCAGGCAGCACGTACTTGTAGGTTGCTGGCGGCTGACGCTTCGTTTGAGAGCACTCTCCTCTCTGTTTTCTTCTCCAACTTCAGAATGTCTCTTTTGTGAAGTGAAGTGCTCTATTTATAGAGTTCACTAGTGGGCTTGAGATTGGGCCCGTGCTTTGGGTTGAGTCTAACTCATGGGCCGGGCTTGTAGATTCGACCCAAATATCCCTTGTGGGCCACCCCATTTATACTTTAATAATCTTGATTTGGTCCTTAAACTTTTAGTGCCTACAGCGCTGTTTTTTTATTACACTATGACATCGTCTATTTAAGAAGCGCTGTTTCATGGTTACTTAAAACAGCGCACATATATTAAGCGCTGTTACTTATCATTTTAAAAATAACAAAATTGATGATTACACATACATAATCTTTTTCCTTACGTAATAATTATGTATTGATTCCCATTCACATTTTATTAACCATGTCATACATTACCAAAGAATATTAATATCCTACCTAATTGTTTGAACTTTTGAAATTTCAATATTCTAATATCCCACATTGCTCAATGTCATTGAGTTGGATTCACAAGTGATTATAAAAGGGGAGAGTAAAACCCAATAAATCTACAACACCAAAATCCTAACTTGTGGGCTACTCTAATCCTTGGTCTTTGGGTTCTTGAGTTGCCCTTCGGATATTTGTGTAAAACGCTTAATTTTCTCTGCACAACGCTTCATGAACTTCTTGTGTTGCCATTGTGCATAGCCACGAGAAGTTCATGAAGTGTTGGCCGAGAAACTTAGGTTAAAACATACTTAAAATACAATGAATGCTCAGACTAGGCACAATATGTCTGACTTAAAAACAACTATGAATGGTCGTACTTAAAATAGAATTAATGATTAGCAATGCGAAAAAATACGATATGTTGAGACTTAAGATAAAATTGATCAGAGTTATAGAATTAAAGATCAGACTTGTTATTTGCTACACAAGCACAACATTCTCTACACATTTCTCTTAGGTCGACTTGCATGTCCGTTTGGTCTGATTTTTCATTGCTTCATTTGCTTCACGACGATTCGTCAGACTCTTTTTCGGTATCCGAATTAACAGCTACGTGCTCGTCGTTCCTGTCTTCTTCTTCGGTGTCGTACTCATTCACCTCATCATCAGCGAGGTCCCCTACTGAACCGATATCGATGACCAATACAGGCATCTCAGTTCCCATTTCACCATCATCTTGGAACGGAACATTCGCTACCTCCATGTCGATTGCGTTTGTTGGTTTCACAGGACAAATTGCTACCCAACCCTGATTATTTTGCGATGCTAATCCTGGAAATGTAACATAGTAAACTTGCACAGCTTGCTGGGCAAGAATGTAGGGGTCGTAATATGGGTATGGTCTATGAGTGTTCACGATGACAACCCCGTTAGACGGGTATGACCTAACAAACTGAGGGTCATACCAACGGCACTTGAACAAGACAACCTTTAGGCGATGGTTGCTCCTACATCTCATATGAATTATTTCTTCAATCAACCCGTAGTAGTGTGTACTCTCTGTTCCCTTCACGTAAACATGACTGTTCACAGTGTTCCTCCCTTCACCGTGGCTTTCAATATGAAACTTGTAGTTGTTAACTTTGTATGTCGCCGAACATGCAACGTCGGATTGAAATCCAGCGGACAAGTAGTGAATCCATTGTGGCACTCCTATTGTTTCACCTAGCTCCTAAACCTGGAGAGAATTTAATCATGAAAGTGCTACAGTTTAATTTATACGCATAATGGAACGAAATTTGAGTCACTTACATGGGAATTCAGCCATTCTGGGAATTCCGTTAATACGGCATCGTATATTTACTGATCATTAAGTCGCGGTCATCTTTGTCTTAAGCGGGTTTCAAATAATTCCAAATATTGTTCAAGTTCAGGGGTGTTGCTAAATATGTAATGAGTTGCTTTTTTAAATTTCCGGTTGTCTAATACCCTCCTTTTACTTTTGCTGCCACCAACTCCTGGGTAATTGAAAATAGAAATCTGAGGGTCCTCGAAATCTGATGTCCCAAATTTGTTTCGTTTGTATCTTAGGTCGGTTGTTGTTAATTCCGGACCTAGGTAGTCGGACCCCAAATACGAAGTCTCCAACTGTATGTATGCGTTAACAATACTGGCTTCCACCTCAGCTCTGTTTCCCTTATGGCCCAACTGTTTAAGACGGTATATGAAACGCTCAAACGGATACATCCAACGATAGTGTACTGGTCCACCAAGTAGGACCTCATCAGCCAATGGATGGGTAGGTGTTCCATTGAGTCGAAAAATGAAGGGGGAAATATGGACTCCAGTTTACACAGTGTCACCGATATGTTGTTCTGCCAGTGTTCCATTCGCTCAACGTGCAGGGAAGATGCACATATATCTCGGAAAAATGTACACAACTCGGATACAGCTTCCCAGATCTTATTAGGTAAAAACCCCTTGAAAGCAATCGGCATGAGTCGCTCTATAAATACGTGTGCGTCGTGTGACTTGTAACCAACTAGTTTTAGTGCACTCATATCTACTTTGTTCCCCAAATTAGATGAAAATCCATCAGGAAACTTCAGAGACTTCACCCAAATAAGTACATTTCTCTGTTCTTCTCTCGTTAGCTGATATTTGGCCTTATTCGCTACCAAACGCCCCCGGCAAGTTTTCAGTTCCAATTCGGGTCTTCGACAGTACAACCCGATATCTTTTCTACACTTCACACCGTCATCTTTTGTTTTACCCTTAACATCCATGATGGTGTTGAATAAATTCTCAAAAAAATTCTTTTCAATGTGCATGACGTCTAGATTATGTCTAAGCTTCAAGTCCACCCAGTAAGGTAGTCCCCAAAAAATCGATTTCTTTGTCCAGTTGTGTTCCACACCGAAGCCGTCACAAACCTCATTCATATGCTGCTCCCATATATATTTTAAGTTCCTAACCCTGTCATGAACTGCTTGACCAGAACGAAATGGGACTGGACCATCAAAGTCGGTTCGATCTCTGTAAAAATTCCTAGCATCACCCCGATATGGATGATTTTTTGATAAAAATTGTCTGTGACAGCCAAAATACGATACTTTTCTTCCATTTTTCAACACGAATGTCTTCGTGTCGTCCATACAGTAGGGACAGCTGAGTTTCCCTTGCGTTGACCACCCCGACAACATTGCATAGGCAGGGAAATCAGATACAGTCCACGTGAGAGCTGCCCTCAACGTAAAAGTCTGTCTGCGATTTGCATCATACGTGTCGACCCCAACATTCCAAAGTTGAACCAAGTCATCAATAAGAGGCGTTAGATATATGTCCAACCGCTTCTTTGGACTTGACGGACCAGGGATTAGTATAGTTAACCAAATGAATCTCGTTTTCATGCACAACCACGGTGGTAAGTTGTATGTTGTTACCATGACAGGCCAAACGGAGTACTGTTTTGTGGACATACCCCATGGATTTAATCCATCAGTGCATAATCCCAATCTTACGTTACGTGCATCCGATGCAAAATGAGGATGACACCGATCGAATCGCTTCCAAGATTCTCCGTCCGAAGGGTGTAGCATGCGATTCACGTCTGCTTTGGGTAAAGCGTGCCAGGTCATTTCTTTTGCCAGGCTTTGAGATAAAAAAAAGTCTTTGTAAACGCGGTATAATCGGCAAGTAAAACATTTGCCTTCTCGCATTTCGTTGGTACGATGAAGAACTTTTTGTGCGTCTTGGACGATGATATCTTCGTTCCTTGCAGAAACGACATTTTGTCAAACTTTTGTCGCAACCGTAGTAAATCATACAACCCCCCACGCAAACGTCAATCCTTTGGTACCCCATTCCGAGATCAGATACGAGTTTTTTCGACTCTTTGAATGAAGATGGGATCTTATTCTCCCCCCCCCCCCCCAATTAGATTTTTCATCGTTCCACAAACAGCGTTAAATGCTCCTTCTGATAATTCGTAGTTAGCTTTTATTGCCAGCATTTTCATGTTAATTGAAAGCTCCGTCTCCGTCGTGCAACCTTCGTAAGCTGGTTCCCCACATGAATTTAGCATATTGAAGAATCTGTTTGCTTCGAAATTATCTGTTTGATGTTCAATATTGTTCGACGACTCGGGAATATCATCTGTTGTGCCAATATCTGGAACCATCTCTGGGAAGGCCTCGTCAGTCCAAATTTGGTCTTCAGTATCAAAAACTGGGTAATTTGTAGTCGGTTCGGGTAGAGTTGGGACTGTATTTACGTACTGCATTTCTGCCAGATCTTCCCCGTGTAAGGTCCAATTGAAGTAATTTGGTGTGAAACCGTATTTGTACAAATGCGCCTCCATCATTCTTATATTGATGAATCGCTTGTTCTTGCATTTTGTACATGGACATCGGATTGAGTTGTCGCTGGCAATAAAACCTTTTGCGACGGCTGCTTCAATAGAATTATTGACCCCAGCGATGAAAACATTATTGGTACATGATTCCCCATGGGCACCCGCTTCGTACATCCATCTCCGTTCTTCATATAAATATGCCATGCTTATACTAATATGTGATTTGAACGAAAACTAAAATAGAGTACCTCAAGTCGTGTCTCACGCCGAAGCAAATATCAGCACACAAGTGGTCGGTCACAGCTTGGCCTTAATTACTTGGACATTGCAAAGAAGCCATTTGATAAATTGTACCAGCTGTTGAATAAAAGCAAGAACGATGGTGTTAATATATTTGGTCAGTGCAAATTGCTAGTATTTATATAAGTCATTTGCAACATTAAGTTTTCATTCTTATCAATAAATATAAACATTGTCACGGAGTGGTATTCAACTGTTTATGTTCAATATTCCGTCTACACGGCGGCTCATTTCCGTCGCTAAGTGACAAAATTACAACGAGATTTCGACGATGTTTTGCAATTGCGTTTTTATTGTCGGTACATTTATTCACCAAAAATACAGCGCCGTTGTATATCAATGAACGTGAGCGCCTATACATGCAGCGCCGTCGTGTGTAACTAAAGGACATCGCTTATTTGTAAGCGATGTTGAAATGATGCACTGAAACATCGCTTTCATTGTAAGCGATGTTGAAATTCTGAACTGAGACATCGCTTTTTGTACAAGCGATGTTGAAATGATGCACTGAAACAGCGCTTTCATAACAAGCGATGTTGCAATGATGCAATGCAACAGCGCTTTTTGTATAAGCGCTGTGGAAATGATGAACTGAAACTGCGCTTTAATAACAGGCAATGTTATAAGTACATGGGTGACGGTAAATTGGCGGAAATTAGACGCATTATATACATTATGGTCAGACTTTTTTTTCTTTGATAGATCTTCTTGGCTTGCTTGTACAAGTCAGTCAACTACATTATATGCAGTTATATTCATCCTGACCAGCACCATTCTGCTCTCCTCTGTCTTCTTCTGAGTCTATGTCTCAATATGAATGACCAATTCAGAAGAAGACGGAGGAGAACAGAATGGTACTGATCATAAAACACCACTATATATAATACAGCTGATTAACATGTACTGGAAATCCAAAAAGAACTCTCAAACAAAATAAGTCCGAGCATAACAAACAACAGAATCGGAACAATTAGAACAGGTGATTGTAAACGCCCCTATTTAGAATACATTTAGAATACATGTCTGTTTGCAAATGCCCCTATTTATAGCACAGTTTGAAGATTAGGTGGATAAGAAGGTAATAAATACGATACATGTTCAATCAACACAGAGGCTCTATTCCGTCACAAAGTGACGGAAACACGTCGAATTCTCGACGCTTTAATGCAACGGATAAATATTAATATTAACTATGAATTGACGGAATAGTAACGGAACATTGATGAAACGTTTTACGTTAAAGGTCCGTTACATTTCCCTTTCTGGTGACGGAAATGTAAAGGAATAAAGACGTAGAAAATAAGTTTGACAAATTTTGTTTCAATTATCTTAATGTTATACATATATATATATATATGTGGGTGTCAACAATTAGCACGGAAGACGACAAAAACAAAAAAGAAAAAGCTGTGATTCATGCAGTCACCCGACATCGCTCAATAATGATCGTCACATCATATTTCAAACTAAAAAAAACAAATAAGGAAATAGTGAATGATCGTCACAAAAGCTGAAAAAAAATAAAATAGACAAAAAAGGAAATAGTGATCGTCACATCGCTTTAAACAAATTTTTTGATACATAGATACTCATGTCTGATTTCTTGATATACATGGGTGGTATCGTCGATCAATTCTGACACTTAATTTCTTCACTTTTGTATGAAAATATATATGTGCACTTTTGAGATGCCTTTGAAAATGTAATTGTATACTATTGTCTTCGTTGTGTATGTATTTTTATCAATTGAAGCTATGATATCCTAGACAGTCCGAGACATTGTCGCAACGATATATAAAATCTTGAGCGGAGCAAATATATCCGGACGACGAAGCAAATATAAGTTCAGCTTCAGAATTCTTGCTCATTCTTACAAATCTTTGGGTTTCAATTTTAGATAGTAATTAATTTGTACGTGCTTTTATATATATATAGTGCATATAAAGAATATACGTCTCGTTTTCGATAGTAGTCCGTTCCCCATTTTCTAAAATTAAAACGCGCATTTATAACTGAAAAGGGGTAGTTAACTTCATTAGATACGTTGCACATCAATAGATAACATAGTTTATGATACTTTAGTACGGATGATGTGGAACGTTAATTTCATAAATTCAACGAGTTTTTGGTACTTGCTTTCCAGGTGACCCACGGGGTGACGGCTGGTCAACTTCTTCGCCACCGTCACTTGGACTTGTATTTGAAGACGAACATTGTCTATTATTGTTGTATTCGTCGTATCTGTATTTTTCCATACTGAAGCTATGCTCTCCTAAACATTCCGAGCCATTTTAAACGGAACAAACATATCCTTCAGAACCGCTTGATTCTTCATCAGACATCTCCGCAAAGAAACGGTCGGCTGCAGAGTTCGAACTCATTATATGAAATTGTTGGGATGAAAATATAAGGACAAGAGATAGTGCGTTTACTTATAGGGTGGACGATATCTGATTCAGTCGTATTTCAGTTATTTTTCTGTGACATTTTAAACGGCGCTTCTGTATAAGCGACGTTGAATATATGTATTGAGACAGCGCTTTATTTTAGGCGCTGCCTTAGGATTCATATAACGGCGCCTTCATATATAGGCGACGTGAGAAATAACATATAACGGCGCTGGAATATATAGGCGCCGTTATATGTGTAGTGAACACGGCGACTGAAGAATAAACGCCCTCGAACCCTAAAAATTACATTTCAACACATTTTTAACCACACTGGTAAATTCCGTTTACGCCGACTTCTTCGCCCGCGGTACGCATTTCACTCTCGCGGAGGTTTGATTTTGTCGCCCAGGTATGTCGTTTAGTTGTCATCCTATTTCGGCGCTTATTGTCTGTGTTTTGCATAAGTTTTCGGCGGAGTGCGTCACAGTTACGGTTGCGTGTAAATTTGAAAATTTGGTTGACTACGGTGTATGGATGTATTCATTTAGTCAGGGTACTCAGTTCAGGCAACTGATTATTATTCACTGTGAAACTATGAGAATGTAGGGACGATGGTTAACACACCAAGTAGTCTCGACGGAGCCTCATCAGCGACAGGTAAGAAAACATCGAAACGTAAACAAAGGGGTGCAACTCTTCTGACCAGTTTAATTGACAAGCATAAAGATGGCACAAAGGAACCGGTCACGATAGCAGCAGATGGAACTATCAACGGTGAAGCAGGGAAATCATTCAGAACATACATTGGTAATATGATACAGTATGTTAATATATTAAATGCACAATGTGATATTTATACGTTAATCTGTGCGTTCGGTACATGCAGGTCTGGTTGCGAAAAAGCATATGCCAATTACATATGAAAAATGGACGTTAGCACCTTATGTTTAAGCGATGTTTTAAGTATACCTGATACGGCGCGTCTCAATTAAGCGTCGTTTTAAGTATACCCGGGTAATAATAAATTTGTTTAAGATATAAGCAATATTCAAATAAATTTTATTATACGAGTCCGATTTCGAACAAAAATTTTCAGCCGTTTAATCCGTTGGCAATTTCCAAGTACAAATTCAATTCACTGACAATATATGAATGTAATATACAATTTATGACATAATTGTAAGGAGTTGGAAATCACTAATATATTTAATTCGTTGGCAATTTCCAATAAATTAATGTTTCATTTTTCCGTCATTTTGCTATCATTATACCTTTACAAAGTTCCCGTTAATTATAGACCGTTGTTGCGTTTCCGTCACTATAACATGTTATTTCCGTCATCAGATGGCGGAAAATGGACGGAATTTGGACGGAACATTTTATGCAACCGTATTTCATTGTTGCGCTATATAACTATGAGAACTCTTGAAATCATTCATCCCACCACATTCAGTAGCAACATATACTTCCTTCCAATCGTCAACATGTCTCCTTCATTTGACCGTGTGAGTTTCACTGACAATCCACGCGGATTTGCTCGTAGAGATCACGTTGTGCCTATTGGCCGACACCAGTAACAACTTACTATTGTTCTCTTCATATTGTCTGTTTTGATAAATGCGGCACGTTATGTAATCCCTACTTTTGTAACAGTTTCTTCCCATTCGATGTTCAACGACGGATTGCTCAAGAATGCATCTTAAAATGTTGGGACGCAACGTGGGCATCATGGACCATGATCCCAGACAGCAGCAAGGAAATATGGTTCGAGGAGTTTCAGGTACAAAACGGTAACTCAAGAAATGTTTTACTTTCCTTTGGATGACTTATAAAGTTAACGTATCTTACAAATGATTTGCTTGTAGAGTATAGTGACAGGCGTCGTCGGTACCTGCAAATTTAAATTTATAATTCCACTTACTCTTGGCTAGTATAGCGGCAAGCAAGGGGTCGAACCCAAGAGAGCTAGAGCGGTTACTTATTGTTCTGTGAAAAGAAAAGACAATTGGGGTTGAGAGAGATTAGGAAACAGTGCAAAAATAGGAAATAAGTGAGTGGTATCAATCAGAGAGAATATTCAGACTAGGGTTTCTATTGTGACTTGTTATCATCGACTGCTAACAATCTAATTCAATGTTTCTAAGTGTGGTCGTCCCGACAAAGGTGACTTCCCAAATAACCCGACAAAGGTGTTATGCCACAACCTAACCCGACAAAGGTGAAAGGCTTCTAATTCCCTCCTAAGTTAAACAACCCGACAAAGGTGTTATTTAACCTAGATGTGCTATCTACCCAAACGACAAAGTATTAAGCAGATAATAATGATAGAAATATTGATCAACTAAGCTTTGCGACAAAGCATCCACCTAGTCTAGCAATAATTCATAATATAGGCACGAGAACTAGTGAAACATGGAATAGCATTAAGAATGAAGTCTCAAACAATAGTCACAATATATGAAACCCTAGCCCGAATAAAGGGCTTAGCTACACATGGCCATGGAAACAAAAGACAATAAAAATAAAGGAAAGATGTTCTTCTCTATTGCCGAACGAAGGAGGACTTCGGACCGAGAGGAGAGGAGAGCTCGAATTCTGTGTGAAGGAATGCTCGTTTGTGGGATCCGATCGGAGTTCACGTTTTTGGGAATGATGGGATGGATTGCCCAGCTTAAGCTTTACCGTTTCGGGTCTCCACTTAAACTTGCAACTCAAACCGGAATCAACCTTGAACGTGAAACTCGAATTTTTGGATGATTGAAACCCTAGACCAAGAGGTCTTATTTATAGGAAAACATCTAGGGTTTCGAGTAGTTCTTATTTGGGCCTGGTCCACATCCGTTTGGCTTGGTGGGCAAGCAAACAAACCGCCTCACTTTTGAGCCCACTGATTTGGCCCAGCGCGCGGGGCCTTCAACCGTCGTTTTGCTCATCTCGGCCAATCCCGCTCGTGCGTTTTGTCTGGTAAGTGATGTCGTCCAAGTCATTTGTCATTTCGATCACTTTGGTCGAGCCAGATTCATTAGATTCGTTTGTTTGGTCGAGCAACTTGGATTCAGTGCTGGTCTGCTCGACAGGGCCTTCGGGCGCTGGCCTGGAACTCTGCTCGGCTGCTCCTGGGCCATTCCACTCGTGCGTTCTCCTTGGCTTGGTGACATTGTCCGACTAGTTTTCCATTTTGAGCAACTTGGTCGAGTCAGATTTGTCATCAGAGTCCGTCTGGTCCAGCGGATTGATTTCGGTGCCTATCAGCGCGCGTAAGCCCTTTGAGCCAACTGTCAATCTGCTCGAGCGTTTTCCTTGGTTTTCCGACATTGCCCATCTTATTTGCTATTTTGATCACTTTGCTCGAGGTGGATTCATCAGATCAGCTCGTTTGCCCGAGCAACTTGAGTTTAGTGTTGGTCGGCTCGACTCCTTGTGCTGTTTTTAGCTCAGAAAGCCATCTTTTAAGCGTGTTTCCTCCTAGAGCTTCCGAAGCACCTGAAATGCAAAACAATACTAAAAGTAACTTGTTCGCATGATAAAGTGTCGGAATTGGTGGGATTTGTTGACTCGATGAGTTGTATAAATACGGCTCATCAAACCGCCACACACTTAAACTTGTTCGTCTCGAACAAGGACTAGGTCATAAGAGGAAAATAAACAGTAAACATCACAAAGCTTCAGCATCCTAGATATTGTTACATGAACATGACTCGGCTAATCTAGATTTCACGTTTCCACGCATACTCGTTACTAAACGCCTTGTGCTCAAACATGGAAATAATGATACGTGTTACCTTTGGGCCGAGATGCAAATCAATTCGGATGTCTCGGGAGATAGTCCTTTTTAGACCCATGATCTGCACCCTCTGGGCCGAGCTCTTGCCATATGGTTACGCTTAATCGCTTTTTCTTGCACGTGATTGATTCGAGCTTCAAGGTGTTTGAGTTCTTTTCGGACAGCTTGTAGTGACTCGGTTTGATGTATCAATGGGGCACTTCACTTTGTGGCGGTGTACGACTTCACAATGGAATGAATTTGTTTCTTTGTGTTGCGGATTGTGACTGCTCGTACCTACTTGCTCTCACTCATCCTCGTCCTTTTGATGCGAGTCAAGCCGAGGGTCGCTCGTCTATTTTCCCGGCTACTTGGACTAGAGTTTGGACGGTGTGATGTATTCCCGTCCGAACCAACCGCAAAAGTACCGCAGTGGCGAAGCAGACTCGTAACCATGTTGCCTCGAAGTGCTAGCCTCCACGAAATCCACATAACCATATAACTTGAATTCGGTCCTTTGAATGCTTTGTCAAGTCTCTCTAGGACGTTTCTATCAACTCCACATCCCTGTTTATCTCAACTAACAAAGGCACGCAATGGGTTAAGATCACATGTAATCGCACAAGTCAAATTTCACTAAAGATATGCATGTAATCGGTTTCATCTATTTCACATCATCAATATTCAATACCGCAAATCTGGGAAATAGAGAAGAAACATGTACAAAAATTTTAAAATTTCGGGAAACGTGCTGACTCTATGCAAGGTGCAAGAAAGTAAACGTGCTGACACAATGACTGACTCTCCCACCCCACACTTTTGAACTGACGTGTCCTCACGGCTCATCTTAAGTTCAAAGACACGACTATTCATGCAAACAAACAAAGGGAAATAAGAAGAGAGTAAGGTTGGACAGGCACTTCCCTCGTGCGACGCGTGATGTGTAGAAACAGCTGACCATTCTCCTTTGAGTCCTCGAAGAGCACCATTGCGCCTGCCTTCTTTTGGTAGAAACTTGTATCGCACCGTGAGTTCGTCACAAAATGAAAGGACTATGTCAAAGAATTTAAGACAAATAAAGGATTCCCAGGAAATTGGTGGAGTCAAAAACGGTCTCACTTAAAAACCAATCTCCTTAGACTCGTAAGTCTTGGTGACAGAATCTTCAAAAGCTTATGTTTCTCGACACAATTTATTCAAGGTGTGAAACTACCCCCGATGGATAGCAGTCTTACGCAAAGAAGGACAGCAAGTTGGTCCACTCTTCGCGCACAAGGCTCGCTCGGTTGGGATCTCTCGACGACTCCGCACTGAGGTGCATGTTTCCTGCAAAAAGAGCATCTCTTTCCCGAATACAATGTGACAAAAAAGACTCAAGACTCAAATAAACAAAATAAACTGAAAAACGAAAAGAAATGCCGGGCTGCCTCCCTGCGAGCGCCTTTGTTTTACGTCGTTGGCTCGACGGTAACTCATCTAAGTGTCGGTGGCTGGTTCGGCTAGGTCATTCTCCTCAGTGGTTGTGTCGATTTCGCCCTGGTAGTGCTTTACCCGCTGCCCATTTACTTTGAATCGGTTACCATCCTTCGGGTTCTCCAGCTCGAGAGCTCCGTGGTTGAAGACATGTGTTACCGTGGATGGCCCTGTCCATCTGGATCTCAACTTCCCGGGCATCAGTCGTAGCCGTGATGAGAATAGGAGCACCTGTCGTCCGACCTCAAACGTGCGCCGAAGGATGAACTTGTTGTGGTAGAGCTTGGTCCGCGCCTTGTAGTCTGTTTGGCACTCATAAGCCTCCAGGCGCAGCTCCTCAAGCTCGCATAGCTTCATCTTCCTATCCAGCCCGGCTGACTGTAAGTCCGGATTGCATCTCTTGAGTGCCCAGAACGCCTTGTGCTCTAATTCAACCGGTAGATGACATGCCTTCCCATAGACCAATCGAAAAGGCGAGGTGCCTATCGGTGTCTTGTAAGCTGTCCTGTAGGCCCATAGTGCCTCATCTAGCCGCTGGCTCCAGTCCTTCCTGTTCGGGTTCACCATCTTCTCCAGTATCCCCTTAATTTCGCGGTTGGAGATCTCCGCTTGTCCGTTCGTTTGCGAGTGATAGGCTGTGGACGTCCTGTGATGAACATGGTAGTGCTTGAGGGTTGCGGCCATCATCCTGTTGCAGAAGTGCGTCCCTTGGTCGCTGATTATAGCCTTTGGTACTCCGTATCTGCAAAAGATGTTAGTGCGCAGAAAATCTATAACCGTTTTAGCATCATCGCATCTAGTGGCTTTAGCCTCTACCATTTAGACACATAATCAACCGCAACCAGAATGTAAGCATAACCACACGACACAGGAAAAGGACCCATGAAATCAATGCCCCATATGTCAAAAACATCATTAACAACTATCGGTACTTGGGGCATCTCATTCCTAGCTGAAATATTACCTACACGTTGGCACTTATCACATCTCTTACAATGATGGTAGGCATCTTTAAACACATGCGGCCAAAAGAATCCACTGTCTAAAATCTTCCGAGCCGTCCTTATTGGGCCAAAGTGTCCACCGCATGCATGTTCATGGCAGAAACTGATAACTGAAGCAATCTCATCATTAGGAATGCACCGTCTAAGAATCTGGTCTACGCCTATTTTCCACAAGTACGGGTCATCCCACAAATAAAACTTAGAATCATGCTTCAGTTTCAAACATTGAGCTTTAGAATGAGAAGGCGGGAACTTACCTCCGACCAGGTAGTTCACTATGGAAGCATACCATGGCATCTTACCTGTGAGAGCATACAAGTGCTCGTCTGGGAACGTCTCAGTGATGTGCCCGGCCTCTTCTTCTCGGACAAGTCGGCTCAAGTGGTCGGCCACAGTGTTCTCTATGCCCTTCTTGTCCTTAATCTCCAAGTCGAACTCCTGTAGGAGCAGAATCCACCTAATGAGTCGCGGCTTCGCCTCCTTCTTCGTCATCAAGTACCTGATAGCTGCATGGTCAGAATAGACAACAACTTTAGTACCGAGCAAATAAGATCTGAATTTCTCTAAGGCAAAGACGACGGCTAGAAGTTCTTTCTCCGTGGTCGAGTAGTTCTTTTGGGCCACGTCCAGAGTCCTCAAAGCGTAGTAGATCACTACGGGCTTTTTGTCTACCCTCTGGCCGAGGACCGCTCCTACTGCATAGTCGCTCGCGTCGCACATGATCTCGAATGGCTGGTTCCAGTCCGGTGCTCTAATGATGGGCGTGCTGGTGAGGGCCTGTTTTAGCTCATCGAATGCTGCCCTGCACTGATCTGTAAACTCAAAAGGAACATCTTTTTGCAAAAGATTAGATAAAGGCAGCGCCTTTTTAGAGAAATCCTTTATAAATCTACGATAGAAACCAGCATGCCCTAAAAACGACTTAATATCACGCACCGTGGATGGATAGGGCAGAGTAACAATCAAATCTATTTTAGCTTTATCTACCTCTATACCCTCATGTGAGACTATGTGACCGAGAACTACTCCATGGGTAACCATAAAGTGACACTTTTCATAATTGAGTACCAAATTCATAGAAACACACCGTGCTAAAACTGTACTCAAATTATCTAAGCATGCATAAAAAGTGTCACCATGCACAGTAAAATCATCCATGAATACCTCTATAAACGAACCTATCATGTCAGAGAATATACTAGTAACGACCCGTTGAAAAGTACCGGGTGCGTTACACAAACCAAACGACATTCGGCGAAAAGCAAACGTACCGAAAGGACATGTGAAGGTCGTTTTCTCCTGATCCTCGGGTGCTATGGGAATCTGGTTGTAGCCCGAGAATCCATCTAGAAAGCAGAAATAGGGCTTACCTACCAATCGGTCGAGCATCTGATCAATGAATGGGAGTGGGAAGTGGTCCTTGCGTGTGACGGCGTTCAGTTTTCTGTAATCTATGCACATTCTCCATCCATTCTTCACTCGGGTCGTGACCATCTCGCCTTTGGCATTTCTTTCCACTGTGATCCCGGTCTTCTTCAGCACAACATGTACCGGGCTCACCCACTGACTGTCCGAGATCGGGTAGATCACGTCCGTATCCAGCAACTTCTGTATTTCTTTCTGGACAACCTCCATCATGATCGGGTTCAATCTCCGTTGAGGTTCCCTTGAAGTTTTCGCTCCATCCTCCAGCAAAATCCGATGCATACAAACTGCAGGGCTAATTCCCTTGATGTCGGCCAGTGTCCATCCGATGGCCAGCTTGTGCTCGGTCAGTACCTCGATCAACCGTCGCTCCTGATCTGTCCCTAGCCCGTTCTTGATGATGACTGGCAATGTGTCGTTCTTCCCTAGGAACGCATACTTCAAGTGCCCAGGTAGCGGTTTCAATTCTACTGTAGGTGCCTGCACAACAGAAGGCAAACACACTTTAGATTTAAATAAGCGAACTTCATTAACTTCGTACCTCGATGTGAGCGGCTGGGCAATCTCTAGCTGGGCCAGGGCATCCATGATGGTCTCGGTGAGCTCGTAGGAATCCTCGTGTGAATACACGGCCTGTTCGAGTTCTAGCTCAAGTGGGTCGGTCCCTCTCTCTGGGTGCACCTCCTGGACAAGGTCGTCCAGTGTGTCTAAGGCATGGACCGCCTCGTACTCCATCGGATGCTTAATAGCCCTGAAGATGTCAAAACTAAACACCTCCCCTTCAACTTCCATGTAGAGAGTTCCACTGTCGCAATCTATCTTCATCTTTGATGTCTTCAGGAACGGTCGGCCGAGTAGGATGGGTGCATGATCGGTCGGGCCGCAATTCTCCATCTTGAGCACATAAAAATCAGCGGGGAATACTAGCTCTCCTACCTGCACAAGCACATCTTCAATCTTGCCCTCATGCTGCTTGCATGACCTGTCCCGCCAGCTGTATAGTGAGACCTGCAGGTTCTAGAGGACCAATGCGCAGACAGGAGTATATAGAATATGGTAAAACATTGATAGATGCACCGAGATCAAGCATGCAATTTTCTATTCTAATGTTACCGATTGTGCAGGGAATGGTGTAGGTGCCTGGATCACCGCATTTTGGTGGCACCTTGCGCTGAATCACAGCTGAGACATTCCTGCTCATGAGCTCCTGGTCGGGCTGGGTACCTCGCCTCCGGTTCGTGCATAGCTCCTTCAAGAACTTCGAATACCTCGGAATCTGCTTGATGGCCTCGAGGAGCGGGATATTGATTTCCACCTTGCTGAACAGCTCCCATACTTCCTTGTCCATGACGTACTGCTTGGGAGCTCGGACCTGCACAGGAAAAGGTAGAGGAACAGTAACATTAGAGTTGCTAGGCGCCGGGCTCGGGTCCGGCCGAGAGGTGCTAGGGGTGTCGTCTGGCTGAGGCTCCTCGGGCATGGGTATCGGGCTTGGCCGAGAGTCCTCGTCTGCTGGTGGGCTGTCGTCCTCTGATGGTCCGGGCGCTGATGATGTTCCCCTTCCACTCCTGAGCGTCACTGCATTGACGTTCCCTCTTGGGTTCTGAATGGTCTGCAATGGTAGCCGTCCTGGCTCATTTGTAAGTGCGGCGACTGATGTGGCGAGCTGAGACACCTGCTTGGATAGGTCGGCGATGGCCCCGTCGGTTTTGGCCTGATTCTGTTGAACTGTGTTAGACAATCGCTGGGTGCTAGCTGCCAGCTCTTTTACTGCGTCCTCCCAAGTCTTGTTGGGAACATGGCTACTTGGGCCTGCCTGGTTGCTGTTTGGTCCCCGCTGTTGATATTGATTTGGCCCATTCTGTCCCTCTTGCAGGCGAAACGGAGGCTTGTAGTATGGTTGGGTCTGGTGGGGTGCGTACTGCGGTGCCGGCTCCCTCTGGAAGTGGTTGTTCTGATTGTTGTTCTTCCAGTGCGGCCCGTTTGCCCCCTGCCCGTTCCCATTCGATCCATACTGTCGGGCTGGCCCGGTCTGGTTGTTATGGCCCTAGTAATCGCCCACTGCATTGACTTCGGCCTGGTCGTCCTCTACTATGGTTGGGCACTCGTCTGTTCTGTGGTCCGTGGCGGCACAGAAACCGCATGGCTTGATCTGGACCGGTTGCCTCCTGATCACCTGTTGCATCATCTCCTTGAGCTGCCTGATCTCCTCTGCCATTCCACTGGAAGGGGGAGCTACCTGGGATGCACAATATGATAGTCGCATTCGGGGTAATTTTATGAATGCATGCAAGATGATCGTCAATGATCATCGTATGATGCGAAGGACGGGAAGGGATTCACTTTTGTCGTTGTCAACCAACCCGTAGATTGCATAATGTTGGACTGCTCACGATGTCGTTATAAATCAATTAGTGACAACTTTGTATTCAATGAGTTAAATAAAATATAGTGCTTTTCCAAATGAATTTGTAACGCAAATTAACCCCTAAGTAATGGTTTTTATATAATAAATTATATTTGAAATCATTTGTGTAACGCTGATTGATTATACGTTAAAATAAATTGATAATAAAGTAATATAAAAAAATTTCAAAAATTATGGTTCGCAAATGAGACAGCGCTTCCGTGTTGAAGCGATGTCTTAATTGACATTATAAACGGCGCCTTATAAATGAAGCGCTGGCATATATGAAGGAAATGTCGGAATGTATGTGAATAAAATATGCGGGTAATTTCCGTCATTTGTTCGTTAATTATATTCTGTCGCTAATCCGAGAACTCATGAGCGACGGAATTAATGTTGACGGAATTATAATGGAAATACCTCGAAAATTATTTTGGTGACGGAATCGAGTCGAAAATGTACCGTTTTATTTACCGTCGCCATTGCTTGTGACGTTATTGAGACGGAATTATTGGACGGAAAATTTGGAAAAATTTGTAGTGTTGCTAAAAGCGCCTAAAGTCGCCCTTGTTGGGAGCGCTTTTCTCTGTGAACTAATTTAACCACTGAGCTGTCACTGACTTATTTAACAGTATTTAGGTGCTCTTGCTAGAGGCGTGTTTTACTTAAGTCATTGTTCGTGAGGGCGCCTAAGTTAAATTTGCCACATAGGCACATGACTCAGCATGATATCGAGCACAATACGACACTGGGCAAAAGGCGATGTTGCGCAAAGCGCTTTAAGTCTTAGGCGACGTTAGCAGATGCGGCTATGTTCATGTGTCTATTTTGTAAATTCAATTTGGAAAATGGTTACATAATGATATTTGGATTTGGGCTAGAATGGAAATTTTTGTTGAATTATGTCTACTCAATACCTTTGCTTGTAATTTTTCGGTGATGTACCACATGCAAACCGTATGTCGACTCGAGGGAAATATCGTGGCAATGGCAGCCTTCATTGACGCATCTTGGTCAGTAACAATCACACTAGGTTTGCGTTCCAATAACTTCTTGAATCAGCACTAGTACAGAACACACTAAAGACAGCGCTTCAGATAAGCGATGTCTTTCAAAAAAGGGACATTAGACAGCACTTTGTGAATAAGCGCCATCTTTAGTGGTCTTTGATAGCGCTTCAGACACATGTGATGTCTTATTGTAACTTTAGACAGCGCTTAAGTTCCAGGCGCTGTCTTATGTGAATTTTAGACAGCGCTTGGTATTAAGCGATGCCTTAAGTTTGTATAAGACAACGTTTAGAAAATAAACGGTGTCTTAAGTCACATAAGACAACGCTTATTTGTCAAGCGCTGTCTAAAACCAGAATTAAAGGCCGAGCGTTGGGTTGAAGCGATGTCTTTTGTTAAACTAAAACTCAGATCTGACTTTACTCGAAAATCTTACTCATATCTTATTACCTCGCCTTCGAATTCTTACTGCTGTCTTCGCCCGCCTTCGAATTCTTACTGCCATCTTCGCTCAGGTATGTCGATTTTGATTTGCGATTTTGATTTGTATTCATCTCACTCACTCACTCAAAACTTATATTTTGTAGTGCGATTTGAATCTCACTCAGATTTCGATTTGCGATTTGTTTCATTAGTTAGGGTTGTTTGGTATTCATATTCACTCCACTTCAGTTGTTGCGATTTGCGATTTTGATTCATTTCATTCGTTTCAGATTTTATATTCATCTTCGCTTCAGTTGTCTGGTAATGATTGATTGATTGTCATTGGTATGAATTTGAAACAGATTTATTGCTTGAGTTGCTCTCAATACCGAAGTCCTAACTGCCAGATTTGTTGCTGATTGTAAACCGAATACGTAAGCCTCTCTTGGCAAATTTGTTTGATGCTTTGATGAGTTGGGCTTTGGTTTCAATAAATTATGTGTGTCGACATTGGTTTTGTGAGATGGATTTTCGTATTGACATATGATTTGTTGTTTGCATATTTTTGTATTTTTTTTTGATGCTTTGATGCATTTTGTGTAATTATGACGATGTAAATTGTATGTCCAAGACTTGTTAGATATACTTGCTTGAAAAATAAATGTACATATGAATTTTGCTTTTACTTTTCTTTTGTCCAATATAAACATATGTTGCAATTTATTCATATCCTTAATCAACACTATACATATAGTTTGATGATAATGGACCGAGTGTGGATGTCAGCTAACCGTCTAATGGATGAATACGAGCGAGGAATACATAGTTTTTGTAATTTCGCGAAGTTATTTGCAGAACGAAATGGGTCCGAATACGTTCACTGTCCGTGCATCCGTTGTTGGAATAATAAAAAAGTTAACGTTCGATGATTTGGTAGAGGATTGCATTCCTGTGTGTACTACGGTTCCCGTTGAGGTCGAGAATACTGAGATTGATGAGGACATACAACTAAGACATGACCATAACGAAGGCATATGGATTGAAAAACAAACTTAGTGTAAGAGTTGTAATATTTTATGTAATATAATAGTGTAGTCGTATTTGTAAATTAATAAGTATATGATTATTTATATAAATTAATAGTGTAGTCGTATTTTTTCCGTATTTTATGAAATTTTTTATGATATGTTACAATGTAAATCTTATGCATTTGTCTAATACTGAGACTTTAGAGAGCACTTACGGAGATATAAGCGCTGTCTAATATTGTGACTTTAGACAGCGCTTATTAAAGAAGAGATGTCTAAAGTCTCGACATAGGATAGCGGTCGAATAGACAGCGCTGTCTTTTCTCTCTTCTGTTGTAGTGCATGTGAGCAGCCATGTATATGAATCAATGTCCTCCATTGATATCAGCCCAGCAGCAAGTGTCACACTTCTCAGTTGGTTGTCTACAACAACGAAAGGTACAAACACGAAATTGTACCAACAAAAATATCAAGTAAATAGGTTATTAACATTACAAATTATGGTACAACTAAATACTATTGTTTTGTTTACTTATTCGGTCGATAAGTTGCATTAAAGGAAACAACATCACCGAATATAATGTTGTCCCTCCTTGCTATCCCATTAGACCAAAACAACCGGGAAAGGGTGCCTTCCCCTTCTGAAAAGTACTCAAAAGCATACCTTTGGCAAGTCTTTTTCTTATATGGTAAATGGTCAACGATCATTTGAGCGTCATTAATAGACCTGGTAAAATTATCCATCAATCGTTATCCGTCCAGTAACCATCCACGAAAATCCATCCGTTATCCATCCATTTAGGTAATGGATTGAATTAATTCATATCCATTAGTAAACGGATTACATGGTTTGATCCGTTAATGATCCATTAATTAATGAAATATTATTTTTTTTCTAAAAAAAATCCATATCTCCTTAAAACATCTACTCTGTATAGTGCGAAAATCGCACCGTACGCTCTTCTGCCGACTTGATCGCAGCAAGCCACATCGACTCTCCCTTTCGGTACAATAATTCAAACCATTCAAGGTTCAATTAGCCCCACTATTTCTGGTAAGTGCGCGACAATGATTTCGCTCCATTTGCTCAGGTAAAGGACATTGATTTCTGGTAGTCGGATTTGGTTTTTCGGATGATGCAGATGCTCGCGTGCCTGCAATGATTTTGAAAATTGGCTTGTTTTACGTTTTCATTTTGTTTCTCAGTTTTTTACGGGTTTGAGATTTTGAGAGGTGTTTTTTAATCACTGGTTGTGTTTCTGTGGTGTGGAAATTAGGGCTTTTTTCATGAGGATTAGTGGTTTCATGGTCTGTGAGGGTTTTGTGAATTCGGGTTTGTGGAAATTAGGTCGATGATGGATGTTTAGGGTTTGGGGAAGATTGACTTGCTTCAGTTGCAAGGCAGTTTGGGGACGCCGACTTGAAAGAGTGATTCAAGATATATTGCTTTCTTTTCCCATTTTGGTAAATTATTTTTAAAATAAAATCTCTACTAAAATTTATAATTTTTTATTTTACTTTCGTTAAGTGAAAAGTTTTTTTTATGGTGACTTTACATCTAATACATATCGAGAGTATTTGAAGCACGCCACGCAAAGGGTATCAACCTGAATTTGAATTGAATGCATGACTCGATAAAACGCAGGCAACTTTGGCACCTCTAACTTTGTTCTCTGGGAGTAAGTATGATACTTCCAATTTGTTTTTTCCAAAGGTCTTTAAGATCTTGCATTCGATTCGAGGAGCCATGATTCATGAGGATGACTTTATGAGACAGATGGGAAACGAAATGAGTGCTAAGTTTCAAAAGTATTGGTCGGACTATAGTTTGACTCTTGGTATTGCAGTAGTGATGGATTAAATGAGAAAATGAACTAAATGGATTAAATGGATTAAATGGATCAAACGGATTAAATGGATCAAATGGATTTATCCGTTAATCCGTCAACCGTTAGTGATTAGTCCGTTTAATCCATTAACACTAATGGATTTTAATGGATTGGATCCGTTTAATCCGCTAACCGTTTTATCCAGCCATTAACCCATCCGTTCATCCATTTTGCCACCCCTAGTCATTAAGGCCAATATAAAGCTTCAAATCCCTCACAAAATTCTTGAAATCAGTGGCAGTGGCTCTTATTCTTAAAACCACCACATTACTCTTTCCTAATATGAGGAGCTTTTGTAGCACTTATACAACTTTACCACATTCCATGATCAAATTCTGGTCAAGAAAGGACAAATGTCAATGCGAACTTAAAAACGGTTTACCTTTATCAGATTCTAAATGATGATTGTGGGTTTCTTCAAACAAATAGACACACTATCTACCACCATCACTTATGTGTACCAAAAATCTTTCTTCACACCCACGACGAGTGTCCCTCCTAGACCTCTCATTGTGATCAATAGAATTTACAATATCGACCACATGCCCCTTTTCTTTGAAACCCTGCTTTGACACACCAAATACTTTAGGGTAACAATCTCATGTTACATGTTACTAGTGGACAAACACACATCAAATCCAGCGATACGTGCATACTACTTGTAAAGCATTATAGCTTCATTAATAGTTGGAAATATCATCCCCACATATGGCTTTAGGTCATCCGGACACATAAGAATCCAACATTTTTTCCCAGATGCAGAAACAAATGTACAACTTTCATCATCAAGGGTAGTAGTTTCGTCATTGTTATTAGCTACAAAACAAAAAAAACAGAACTAGGTTAGTGTGTTACGAATTATAAATTTCGTACTGCGAATTATACGATAAAGTTCAATCACAAAGGCAAAAAAATGAAAAACACAAATAAATAGGTACGAATAATACATTCTACAATGCGAATGTTGCATGTCGTTGGATACATTATCAATCTGAAACGATAGGTTGTTCCGAATTATATACTTGTACTACGAATAACACAAAAAGGTTCAATCACACAAGAAATGAAAAGGCGAAACACACATACATAGGGTACAACTTTTTTGTTTCGAAACACTGTTCGACTTAAGAGAGTATAATGGAGTGATCATGCTCACTTCCAATATCACTTTTCTCAACTCGTCAAGTTACTACTCAACCTCTGAAGTTGATATTCAACTTCACATGACATGTTTTCTTCAACTGTCACAACTTTGCTATTGAAACAATATTTATAAAAATATTTTGTACTATCATCAATGAAAGTCACAAAATACTTGTTACCACCCTATATCTTAAATCACATAACTCACTATGGATTGACTCAAGGGTTTCACATCGCTTTCAACACTATGAAAGGATTTACTATCACATTTGCTTCAAAGCAAATTTTACATTTGTGCTTTTAAATCAAAATGACATTAGGATGTACAATCCAAATTCATCAAGCACTACGACAGACATTCATGTCATTCATCCGTTTGAAACAACACCCTCAGGTATAATCCTAGAACTAGACCCACAAGTATGTTCCCGACCGTAGTCATGAACACAATGGTGTAACACCACATTACATAAGGTAATGCCCCACATTGGAGTCAAACTTTACCAGAATTGAAGTCAATTGAACTAATTCAAATTGATTCAAACATACCGATTCAATCTAAAACGAATCAGTATCCGTCTTGAACCGATTACGAGCTGATCACACAGAACACTCCACTTGGGAATCTAACCGATACGCTCTTTCCATGCGATCCACAGCCCAAGTGAGCGTGCTTTCAACTGAACCAAAACACACAAGCTCAATGAATAACAGCAAATTGGTATCGTTCATCTCTTATGACCCACATAATGAGGGTTTCTAGGTGAGATCCGATTTAGCAGTGCGCCCCCTCCAGTAGACACTCCCAAATGCAAATGTCATTGTCATAATCATAAGAATGTTTCCAATTATTTAGAAACCACCACTGTTAGTTTTCTGCCAACACATGCGGTGCTCGCCACCTCTGGCTTCGCCACTCCAGAGGACAAGCTTGTCTACTATAACATATTCTCATCATTTGTTCCTGACCAGGTTATACACCAAAACCCAACAGGAGATTAGATTGAATCATACAATGGCAAAAAAAAACCAAACAAAGGTAGGGTTTATATTGAGGCTGAAGGGCGGCGGAGCTCGGCGGAGGTGGCCTTCAATGTCTCAGTCCGCAGCTTGCTGCTAGGAACGGCGTCGTCTGGTGCAAAGCACGAATCTCAGTTTTGGCTTTGCCCAAAACGCTGTCGTTCTCTTCTGGGGCTATGTTGTAATTATGTTTCTGTTCGTTGTGTACTTTGTCTAACTTAGGGGTCTGTGTTGTATTTTCTTCTGCTGATCAAAACGCAGTTGTTTGCTGTGTATCTCAATTCATTCAAACTTTCCCCAAAAATCTCTTCCTTCGTTTCCTCTCTCCGCCGTCTCGCTCAGTTCTCCGATCGAGCTTGTATCATCTATGATCAAGTTCTGATCGTATTATTCCACATGGTATCAGAGCAGCTGTTGTGATCCGCGGTGCTTCTTGAAGTTGTCCGATCGATCGGTGTTGATGTTCGCTGTTTCTCGTCCTCTGCACAGTCGCTATGGCTAGGGCTCAAAATCAACCAGAACTGATCGCAGATGATCCGTATCATTTCAATAGTAATGAAATCACAGGCTCTTCTATTGTCAGCGAGGTCCTCCTTGGCAGACAGAACTTCATCTCGTGGTCCAAATCAATGGAGATCGCGTTATTCGTTTGAGCTAAGCTTGAATTTGTGGAAGGTAAACGCCCTAAACCTAGTGATCCAGCATTAAGTGTCAAATGGAAACGTTGCAATGATGTTATTATTACATGGCTGTTAAATTCTGTTTCAAAGAAAGTTATTAGTCACATTCTACATGCTAAAGATGTTGCTACTGCGTGGCGTATTCTTCACTCTAGATATGCCGGTTCAAATGTTTCAAGAAAATTTTATGTCAAAAGGGAAATTAGTAACATAAGGCAGGGTGAACTTGATGTTGCTAACTACTTTGAGAAATTGAATGCTTATTGGAAGGAACTTGACTCCATGAGCAAGAGAACTAGCTGTGGTGAGGATAGTACATGTAATGACTGTAAAGAAAGTGCTAAAGAAAGAGAGGATGATCGTGTCATTGAGTTTCTGATGGGGCTGAATGATGAGCATGCTCATATCAGGACTCATATTCTAGCTTTGAGGGAGCTACCTAGTTTGGATGTGGTGTATGATATGGTCTTAAATGATGAAAGTCAACAGAATGTTACAAAACCAAATTATGTTGAAGCCTCTGCCCTGTACAGCAGACAACAAGACTCTGAAAACTGTTCTAAGAATCAGAATCAAAATCAGACAACGGGTTATCAAGGCAAGCCTAGAGGAAGACCATTCTGTACTCACTGTCAAGTAAATGGTCATACCAAGGAATTCTGCTACAAACTTGTTGGCTACCCTCCAGGTCATAAACTGTACAAAGGAAGAAACAACTATGCTAAAGGTAGCTCTAATACTAAATCTGCAAATGTGGCCACTACTGATGATTCAAGTGAAAACAATGATCATGTCACTACAAAGAATAACAAGAATGAGTATGTTCCTCAACTCAGTGGTGCTCAAATAAATCAGCTGCTTGCTTTACTGAAACATAATGAAGGTGATTCAGGAAGTAACATGAGGTCTAATGTGGCTCATATGGCAAGTATTTGCTTAATCTCTAGCAAATTGAATAGCAAGTTAGTTGAGTGGATCATTGACAGTGGTGCAACTGATCATTTCACTTGCAATATTGATTTGCTGTTTGATATACATCAAGTAACAAATAGTTGTACAGTTCTTCTACCAAATGGTGGGACTAGTCAGGTAAAACTTGCTGGTAAAATTGCCCTTAGTAACAGCATTGTTTTACAAGAAGTCTACTATGTCCCAGAGTTCAAATTCAATCTTATCTCAGTTAGCAAATTGGCTAGTTGCTCTAACTGCAGTATTGAGTTCTCTAAAGATGTATGTGTGATTCATGACCATGTCCCCAAGACCAGTTTGAGGATTGGTGAAATGGTCGAAGGTCTGTATCAGTTAAAGCTGGAAAGCAACAATATCAAGTCCACATGTACAGCTACCATCAAGAAAGTTTCCTCTACTATATGGCATAAGAGAATGGGACATCTTCCTGTGAATAAGCTGAAGAAAATGCTATCCTTTCTTCCAGACAATATTGAACTAGATGACTGTGATGTTCATTGTCAAGTCTGTCCAATGGCTAAACAAGCCAGACTACCATTCCCTTTAAGTCAGCATAAGTCTGTTGAGTCTTTTGAACTTGTTCATGCAGATGTCTGGGGTCCTTTTCCTACAAGTACTATGACTGGATGTAAATACTTCTTAACTCTTGTGGATGATTTCAGTAGAAGCACATGGACATTTTTGATGAAACAAAAATCTGAAGTTCCTTCTATTGTGATTCAATTTTTTCAATTGTTGAAACTCAGTTCAGCAGGAATATCAAAATATTCAGGTCAGATAATGGCAGTGAATTCTTCAACTCTGTGCTCAAAGATTTCTTAATCATGAAAGGTTGTATTCATCAATGTTCATGCATTTATACTCCTCAGCAGAATGGTGTGGTTGAAAGGAAACACAGGCACTTGTTAGATGTTGCAAGAGCTATCAGACATCAAGCCAATCTTCCAAAGGTGTTTTGGGGAGATTGTGTTCTCTCTGCTACATATCTGATCAAAAGGTCTCCTAGCAGTGTTCTTGGGTTCAAAACTCCTTTTGAAAAATTGTATGGAGCAGCTCCAAACATAAGCCATTTGAGAATCATAGGCGGTCTTTGTTATGTAGGCACTTTGGCTCATCAAAGGGATAAAATGGATCCAAGGGCTGTACCTTGTGTCCTCTTAGGTTATCCATATGCTCAAAAAGGTTACAAAATTTTTAATCTTCAAAGTCATCAGATCCTGATCAGCAGGGATGTGGTTTTCTTTGAAAATATTTTTCCATACAAGGATTGTAGTGAAATGAAGTTCATAATGACACTGTTCATTTGCCCATTCCTGTACCTATTAATGTTGATGCTGAATACAATATTCCTGTGCCAGAGATTGATATTGCCGATGACAACATTCAACATGTAAATGCTGAAGTTCCAAATGAAGGTGCAGCCATCATTCCAGTAAGGAGATCCAACATGCAACATCAAACTCCAGTTTGGCAAAATGACTATATCTGCAATACAACAAAGGTCAGGACATCACCTCACTCTATTGACAAATTCTTAAGCAACTCTGGTTGTTCCATCAGTCACACTGCCTTCTCAGTTGCTGTGGCAAATATCAAAGAACCAAAGACTTATGCTCAAGCTAGCAAAGACCCAAAATGGTGTGAAGCTATGGACAAAGTTCGCAACTCGAGAATGCAGATTGTCACTACTAAGTTTGAAGAGATGAAGATGAACGAGAGTGAAACTATCTCTGAGTACAACACTAGAGTTCTGGAACTGTCCAACGAGGCTGCTGCTCTAGGAAAGCCGATTGAGGAAGAGAGGATGGCCAGTAAAGTCTTGAGATCACTTCCTCCGAGATTTGCTATGAAAGTCACGGCTATTGAGGAAATGCACGACATCTCCAAACTGAAACTGGACGAGCTGATGGGGTCCCTCAGAACTTACGAGATTAACCGTGATTTCCAAATCGGAGATATGAAGGGAATCGCCCTGAAAGCAGAACTGTCTGAAGACAAAGTGGAGGCTGGGTGCACCACTGAGCAACTGGCCATGATGGCTCAAAACTTCGGCAGAATGGTGCGTAAGATAAATAGACGTGGTCCAGAACAAGGTCAGTCTTCATCAACTGGTTTCCGAAACTGGAAATCCGACAGATCAAGGTCTAGTGACTCAAGGCAAGACTCATCTGACAAAAGAAAGGAAGAAATTCAGTGTCATGAATGCAGAGGTTTCGGTCATATTGCTTCACAATGTGCGAATACACTCATGAAAAAGAAGGCAATGGTCACGAGCTTCAGCGATAGTGAGTCAGACGAAGATAAAGGAGGTGCAACCACCAACTTTGTGGCCTTTACTTCAACTCTGGATGGATACGGCATCACCAATAAACCTGTTCTACCTCTGTTGGAACTCCCGGCTGAAGATGTCTCAGACAGTGATGGTGAAGAACTCACGCAGGAGGCTCTGGGTGAGACATATAAGGATCTGTATGAGAAGTGGCTGCTTCTGATCAGGATTAACAAAAAGCTGAATGACACAGTTGCAAGCGTCACCTTGGATAAGGACAAGGTCTGGCAGGAGGTTGAGATATTGCTTACACAGAAGGTTGAGCTCGAAGGCACGGTAGACTCACTGAATACTCGACTAGCTGAGATGAAACAGGAAAGGCTGTGTCTCCTTGCTCAGAAAACAGAGCTCTTAGGTACTGTCTCCTCACTGAAAGTTGAAATGGAGAAGGACCGTGACACTCATCCTGTAGGCATGGTGGGTCTAAGAAAAACCATCACATATCTGAAGCGCAAAGAGGTGTTCCAGTTAAGAAGGGTAGAACAGCTGGAACTTCAGCTAGAATCTGAAAGAATGGAGCACTCAACTACCAAGGAGGAACTCAATCACCTCAAACAGTCGGTAAGAATGCTCAACTCTGGAACTAAAGACTTAAATGATATTCTCAGATCTCAGAGAATGGAGTCTGGACATAGAGGATTGGGGTTCACAGGAGAAGGCAGTTCAAAAGGTACAACGTTTGTTAAAACAAAACCAGTGTCGGAACAGATGCCTGAACAGAAAGTGAGAAAGCACCCTAGACAGAAAGTGGATCTGTCCCAAGACAAAGCCAAAGGCAGGACTGGCAAAGCTCATTCCAGTTCAACCTCCAATCAAAAGAAAGATTTGCGCACATGTTGGTACTGCCTTCAGGATGGACACATCAGATCCAAGTGTCGGCTGTTACTCGCTGAACGTCGAGGGCATCAAAAACAGATCAAGCCTCGACAGAAACAGGTATGGGTACCAAAGGAACAACAGACAGTATGCATGGTGGCATGTTGCTCCTCGAGAGATACAGTGCAAAATAGTTGGTACTTTGACAGCGGATGCTCTGCCCACATGACAGGTAACTCTGAATATCTCTCTCATATTAGACCTGTTGAGCAGATGCGGTTTGTCACCTTCGCGGATGGTAGGAAGAGTCAGGTGATCGGCTGTGGGACATTGAAGGTTCCGGATCTCCCTGCTCTCGAAGACACCCTTCTGGTTGAAGGTCTGACTATGAATCTCATTAGCATCAGTCAACTGTGCGACAATGGACACTATGTGTTATTCTCTCGTGACTCATGCTTGGTTCTAGACGAGAATGGTGATTCTGTGATGAAAGGCAAAAGGATGGCAAATAACTGTTACACCATCAGAATGGGAGTCGAAAGTCTTGACAAGCCACGGTCTACTCTAGACTATGTTCCAGCCATCCATCGAGTTATGCGAGGGGGAGTGAATAAGACCCTGCACACAAGGTCAGATAGGAGAACCGCACAAATCCATGTTGGCAAGAGTACCAGGAGACTGCTGGATCAAAGGGTGTCACAGTTACAGACACAGTTCGAACAGAAGATAACTCAGTTGAAGACGGATTTCGAACTGTTCCCACGAATGAATGCCATTCCACTGGATGAGGAATTGAATGAGATTCCACAGTTTGGAACACCCAGATCCTCCTTGGGTCTGCGTGGTTTCATGAACTAAGTGTTCCAGGCAGTGGTCAGTCAAAGGCGAATCCCCAGCTACATCAGTTGGACTGACCACCTAAGAAAGAGAGCTGGAACAGTTGGCACAATTCTTAAAAGTCAAATATTTATTCTGGAAGATTTGATTTACGCCGTTTTTATTTGGAAAGCAACTTGGTTTCTTTTTGGGATGTTGAAGAGGCAGAAAAGATTTTTATTTTCAAATCACAACTGCTCAGCGTATCTTCTCTCCTGTCTCAAACCCTAGAACGGCGAACACTCCCTCGACTGCCCTCTCCAAAATCGACGATGGTGAATACCAGAAAGACAGTGAAATCAGGCATCAAATCCGCTGAGAAGATGCATGAGAACTGGCAGTCTTCCAAGGCACTGGCGGAAAAACCTAAAATTCCAAAGTCGAAAGCTCCGAAGGAGAAAAAGGCGGCACCTTTTCTCCCTGATTCTAAAGTCTTGGCCGATACCAAGAAGATTGGCGAAGGAACTGCCAGTGAGGAGCTTCAGACGACCGCGGGAGACTCTATCGTCGCTAGTTCAACTCAAGCTTGTCCCAATCGGAGGTAATTTCATCTATACCTTCAACTTCTGCAAGTATTCCGACAGTTGAAAATATTGTGTTGAAAGAAGTTGTGAATGTGAGTATTGGGGAGGCGGTGAAGTCTGCTGACTGTGATGAAGCCAGTAGGGCTGTTTTTGGTAGTGTTTGTAAAGACGGGACTGAATCTATTAAAGAAGGCGAGCCCAGTGTGCCGGTGACAAAAGGCACTGGTACTTCAGGAGTTTGGAGGGCAAAAATCCAAGCTTCCGGGTACATTCGTCCGGGAGGCGTTCAAAGAAAGAAGGGGACACGACGAGTTGCTTCACCAAGGCAATGTCTGGCCAAGATCAGTTCAATCAGAGGGAAGCTCTCTGCTATATCTGTTGAGGAAGCTCTTGATTCCCCAAGAAAGAGGGCGTTGGCGATTGATGAAGCATCTGTCGTTGGATCTGTGGCGAAACTTGGAGTTTCAGAGGGTAATCAAGTCTGTAAGGATGTTGCGATTATGCCCAAGGAGGCTAATCCATCAGTGAAGAGTGATAGGTTGAAGGATGCAATTGGGGAAGAATCCGAGTGTGCTGAAGAAAATAAAGATCTGGACAGTGTGTTCAAAGATTTTAATGATTTTGCTGAAAATCTGCAAAAAGAGGATTTTGGTGCTCAGACAGGAGTGGAGTCAGGTGGTACTTCAGTTCCAGTTGTTGCTGAGGAGACTGTGCTTGTCCCAGTTGTTACTCAAGATGATCTTCTTCGTGATCACTTGGAGAATGTTGATGCATCAGTTCGTGAGGATACTGCGAAGCCAGTTTCAAAGGCGGGTACACTGTCAGATGATGACCAAGATATTGCTCCACTTATCTCTCTCAAAAGGCCAAAGAAGGACAAGGGAAAGAAGAAGGTGGTTTTTGAAAAATCTGCTAAGGGAACAGTCCAAGAGTTTGCGAAGGAGGGCAACCTGGCAGGGGGAGCTGATTCATCTAAGAAAAGAAAACGTGAAGCTCCTGTCCCTGTGTCTGTGGATGCTGGAAGATGTGAAGTCCCATCTCCTGAAGCTGATACTGTCCCAGTGGGTAAGGTCAAGAAAGGAGTATGGTTCGTTAATAAAGACGCTGCGTTGAAATGGAACTGTGTGCTGAAAAGAAAGATCATTCCTGAGAAGTTACTAGAGGAGTCCCGGTACAAGGGAAAGGAAGTAATTGAAGTGCTTAAGGAGTCGGACCTATTTTGGACATTGGACAGGTGCAAACCCTTCCATGAGCAGTTGGTACGTGAGGCCATGGCGAACTTGCCCCCCCCCCCCTCTTTGGGGTTGTTGGAGAATCTGAGTATGGGGTTTTCTACGTCAGAGGGAGAAGGATCAAGATTGATCCTGAGCTGATCAATGTATTCTTTGCCATGGACGACCCAGCTGTTGATGAATTGGAGTCAGATTTTGAAAAGGTAGTGAGCACCATCACTGCAGGCTCTGTTCAGTGGAGGCCTGAGTCAGTTGTGCATACAGCGGATCTTTCTACGTTCTATTCGATGCTGTTTTTCATTGCTGTTTTCAACTGGAGGCCGTCTACTCATCGCTCAACGGTCAACAAGGACATGGCTCATCTGCTTTATCAGATAGGGAATAAGCTAAAGTTCAACCTGGGCAGAGTGATGTTCAAACAGATTGCTGAACATGCCACTTCGACGAGATCTCTGCACCAGATTTGCTTCCCGTCTCTGATATTTGAGCTGATCATCCATCAAGCTCCAGATTTGAAGGCCTCGCCTGACCAACTCTCAAAGGCACCCAGCAAGTTCATCGTTGACCACAAGTTGTTTAAAGGACGTCACGTGAACGATCTCAAGGAGAAAGGAAAAGATGTGGCAGAGTCCAGTCGAGGAGGAGCCAGAATGGGCCGAGATGAGCGAAACAAGTTGCTCAGAGATCTTAATGCCATCATTGCTGCGGACAAGGAGCAACGCAGGCGCATCAATAAGCTTGCTCGTGCCCTTAGCTACCCAAGTGAAGATGAATCTGATGATGCAGATTCTGAAGATGCCACAGATGATGAGTCTGCATAAAGGTCCACTGACTTCAAACTCTCTGAACTCAGTTTTCATTTAAAACTTTAGTTTTTTTTTGTGCTTGTTCTGGCACAGTTTGATTTGCTGTTCGAACTAGATCGGACCCCTTGCCAGTTTGTGGCAAAAAGGGGGAGTATTTTGAGGTGGTGACATTTTCTGTTCCCTCAAGGTTGTCGACTGTCTAGATAGTTAGATAGATCTAGTTATCTAGTAGATTTGGTTTTGCCAAAATGCCAAGGGGGAGATTGATGTTCCCTTGAGTGGCATGTGTTTGGCAAAACGTGGTTAGACAGTTCGAGCAGGAGTTCAGGGGGAGTTCGAACATATCCTAGCACTCATGTACAGCGTGGAGCAGACGCAAGGATATTTTCCGGAAGATATTGGACAGCGAAGATATCGCCAAGTTAAGACGGTCAAGAGACTTTTTCGAGCAATAGATATTCAAATGAATATCTTCATTGATGGCGGCAAAGCTTACTTGGGCAAAGAGACTTCGTATATTCTTCCATCCGATTGGATAAGATATACATCAAATATCTAGGAGTATCTCCTGAATATTTGATGGGATTATCTTGTGCAGTTTAGGGTTTCGTCCGAAGCATATAAATACATTGCTGAGGTGCCCTCATTCGGCATCGCTTTCAAGATCATACATACACGAAGAAATCCTATCGATTGGAGAAGAAGAAAGCGACGGCCGATTGTACTTTCCCCACTGGAAATACATCGGTGTGAGCTCAGTCTGATACGTGCCATTCAGACTGACCAGAGGTAATCACGTTCAGTGCACAAACAGAACAACCTGCTTTCGAGAGAAAGCGACCGAGCTTCAGGAGAAGATCGAGTACGTTCGGACAGAGAGTCTGGACGAAGGGGATCAAGGGGAGTTGCGACGAACCTTGGTTGCAAATCTGAGAGACGGAGGAATAGAGGCTAGGCAATTACAAGGTGTAAGTGTAAGTCCACGTGAAAGCTCTATACTCGTAATAAAGATTTGTTGTCCCTTTTCCGGGTGTGGGAAACCCCCCAGAGTAGGCCTGGCCGAACTGGGTTATCAACCTGTGCGTGCTCCTGTTTTACTGTTCTGTTTGATCTGTTTATTGAACTGTTGTGGAGAGAGTTCAAGGTCTGTCGAAACACGGCCTAGAACTCTTGCTTGAACAGGGGATATAATTTCAAAATCTCTGCTCTTCAAATGAATAACACCTGGATTATTACTGATTTGCCTGAAAATCAACCTCTTACTGCTAGCAAGTGGATATTCAGAATAAAGCTAAAATCTGATGGCTCAATAGAGAGATACAAAGCCACACTTGTAGCCAAGGGCTTTACACAAATAGAGGGAATTGACTACAATGAGACCTTTGCTCCAGTTGCAAAGATGACCACAATCAGATGTTTACCAGCTGTGGCTGCCATCAGAACTTGGCCTATCTTCCAACTGGATGTGGACAATGCATTCCTCCATGGTTCCTTAGATGAGGAAGTCTATATGCAGCTTCCTCCTGGCTACTTCAAAACAGAAAGGGCGGCTGACAAAGTCTGTAAACTAACTAAAAGCTTATATGGATTAAAGCAGGCACCCAGACAGTGGTTCTCAAAATTCACAGAAGCCTTGCTGGATTTTGGATTTACTCAAAGCCTCAATGACTACTCACTATTCACACTTCAAGAAGGGACTGATTTTATTGTTTTGCTGGTGTATGTAGATGATGTCCTACTTACAGGTACTTCTCTTGCTCTAATTGACAAGATCAAGGCTTTCATTCATGACAGATTTAGAATTAATGATCTGGAAAAACTGAAGTACTTTTTAGGCCTTGAGGTTGCCAGAAATTCTACTGGGATATTTCTTCATCAAAGGAAATATGCCCTTGATCTCCTCACTGAGCATGACACTAGAATGTAAGCCTGCTAAGACTGCTCTCCCTATCAAACACCAGCTGAGTTTGTCTACAGCCTCTGTTTTAGAAGATCCCATGTCATACAGAAAATTAGTGGGTAAATTGATTTATCTGACTATAACTAGACCTGATCTGTCACATTCTGTCCATATACTTAGCCAGTTTATGAGTGCCCCAACTGAGGATCATCTCAAGGCTGCTAAGAGACTTCTCAGATATGTCAAACAAGCTCCAGCACAGGGTTTGTTCTTCTCAGCTAGTTCAAAGCTCACTCTCACAGCCTATTGTGATCCAGACTGGGTTGCCTGCCCTCCTACACGGCGGTCCACCACTGGCTTCTGTACTCTCCTTGGTCATTCTCTCATCTCATGGAAGACTAAAAAACAGGCCATAGTCTCCTGGTCATCTGCTGAGTCTGAGTACAGAGCCATGGCCGCAGTTTGTTCTGAAATTCTGTGGTTGATCAGGCTATTTTCGAACATGAAAGCTCCAGTTCCAACTCCAATTTCTCTTCACTGTGACAACCAGGCTGCTCTTCATATTGCAAAGAATCCTGTTTTTCATGAAAGAACAAAGCATATCGAGCTGGACTGTCACTTCATCAGGCATTTCATCAACAACAACACCATTGCTGCAACATACATCCCCACGGCTGATCAACTGGCTGACTTCCTCACGAAGCAACTTTCTTCTGAGCATCTTCACCGCCTTCTCTCCAAGCTGGGAGTGTCTAACTTCTTGCACTCTCCAGCTTGAGGGGGGCTATTGAGGCTGAAGGGCGGCGGAGCTCGGCGGAGCTCGGCGGAGGTGGCCTTCAATGTCTCAGTCCGGTCAGCTTGCTGCTAGGAACGGCGTCGTCTGGTGCAAAGTGCGAATCTCAATTTTGGCTTTGCCCAAAATGCTGTCGTTCTCTTCTGGGGCTATGTTGTAATTATGTTTCTGTTCGTTGTGTGCTTTGTCTAACTTAGGGGTCTGTGTTGTATTTTCTTCTGCTGATCAAAACGCAGTTGTTGCTGTGTATCTCAATACATTCAAACTTTCCCCAAAAATCTCTTCCTTCGTTTCCTCTCTCCGCCGTCTCGCTCAGTTCTCCGATCGAGCTTGTATCGTCTCCGATCCGATCAAGCTCTGATCGTGTTATTCCACAGTTTATCAGTGAAGAAATTGCAGCATCAGTCGCTTTACCTTTCGACGGCACTATTGGCATCCATCAGCACTATACAAGCTGTCAAAACGCTTAGCATAAGATCTTGTGATTTCAGTTCAATCACAATCGGAGCGTTATAGTTGCTACTGAAAAGCAAGCATCTCCGGGCATTAGAAAGGCTTTTAGGCCTCGCTTCTCAGACTTCGAAAACTGAGTGAGCATCAGGCTCTCCATTGACAACATCTCTCCACCACACCATGTGTAGATCCTGATGATTGGCAAACTTGATCAATAGATTTATTATCAATTGAAACATGTCAACAAACTTTCTTATTTCAACCAAGCCAACACGCAGCTTCATCGCAACGCCCACTTTGCCGACAAAGAGTTCGGCATCTCAGTACACCACCAATCGACAGACATCCATCTCAGCAGTACATCAAATGCAAAGCCTTTTTGAGGCATTAATTTGCACTTCTTTATCATCACGTAACTGTTCAGTAGACAATAAGATGAAAAGTCAGCACCTTATCGGCACTTCAGTTGTTGGACCCTTTGTGTTTTGATGATAATAAACACTTAACTAATAATCCACTTGAGTGTGCAGAAATCACTGTCTGACAGGTAGGCTTGCTGGACATCTCTGAGAGAGAGCAGAGCTGCGAGAGAGATGCGATCTGTCCGAGAGATACACCGACACTATGACCAGATCGGATCTGGGAAAATATATCGAAGATACATATCAAAGAAGCACGGGTATATACGCACAATATATGACGAGAAACATTGATGGAAGTATATACACGGATACATGTCAAATATATACACGAGGAGATGTCTGTATATTCGACAGGAAGATTGAAGCCAGATTTGGTAAGCATATATGTGACAGGGTCAAGATATGGAAATATCTTGACTGTATCACATCTGCGAGATATCTATCGGATCTCTGATGGAGATAGACTCTGCCGACTCAAAGACACTATAAAAGGAAGAGAAGTCTTCAAAGAAAGGTTTGGCTTTTTGGAGATAGCGATCGGAGATTGAAGAGTGATCAATTCCGGAGCTGACAAGGTGCTGCTATGTGCGGACGAGACAGATCGTGTTAGTTGGTACTTTGAGTTGAGTAGAGTTGTTAGCTGTCACTGAGTGAGACAAAGTGTAACAATCTACAAGCATACTCTTTCATCAATAACATTGATCTTGAAGCCCTTCTGGAACTGTCCTGAAGGCAAGTGATTTTCAGCCTGCTGCAAAGGTTGCAGTAAGGTTTCCACTATAAATCTGTGAGTCTTTACTTTCCGCATAATTTCCTGTGTTAAAGATAATTTCCGCTGCCATCTGTCTGAGGGATACCACTCTGGGATCTCCCTCACATAGTTGGCTAACCTAACGATCCAACAATTGGTATCAGAGCCCGGCTCTAGATTGTGTGTTAGCCTTTGCAGGAAATCATGTCTGCCGGAAACGATTCATTCTGGAAACCTCCACTGCTCAGCTCGGGAGAGTACGACTGGTGGAAGGATCAGTTCGAAGCCCATGTCTGTTCCCTGGATGGGAAGCTGTGGCGTGTGTTTGAAAAGGGTAACTTCCCTATTCTGGATGTGACAGATCCCGCCAATCCGAAAGAAAAAGAGAAAGACGAGTATACCGAAGCTGATTACAAAGCTCTCCAACAGAATGCCATGGCCAAGAAAGTTCTAAACATGGCCCTCTCACCGGGAGATCAAGTGAAAATGGCTGTTTACAAGACTGCCAAAGATCAGTGGGATGGGCTTGCTAGACTTTACGAGGGAAATGAGGACATAAAGAGGAACCAAATTCTAGCAGCCACAAAGGACTACGAAACAGTCGAGCAACGCAAGGATGAATCCCTTGAGGATTTCTACACCAGATTCCAAATAATCATCGCACAGCTGAACTCCCTGGATGAGAAACTCCCACAGTGGAAGATAACCCATCAGTTCATGCAAGCTCTCAGTCCCAGGTGGGATACAGTGACTACAGCCCTTCAGGCTCAAAAGGGAATTAAAGACATCACCCTGGAAGAGCTGGTGGCGAACCTGCAAAGCCAAGCTGGGATATCAGATAGAAAGATGGACAGGAGACAAGCTGGAAAATCTCATGCCATAGCATTAAAAGTGGAGAAGGCCTTAGATATAGCCCAAGTAAGCCTGTCATCCAAAGGTGAGGACGAGGAGATAGCTCTTCTCTCAAGAGCCTTCAAGATGGCAACCACAGGAAGAACACAAAACAGAGGTGCCTCTGGCGGGGGACGAAACAACCAAAGAGGGAACAAAGGAACTGCCTCAGAGGAAAGCAAGACAAAGGCAGGAACAAAGGAAGAAAGAACTTGTTATCACTGCCAGAAAAAGGGACATCTTGCTAAAGATTGCTACAGCAAGAAGAAGGGTGAACCACCTGCCCCAAAGGAAGCTCAAGCCATGTTCGCTGCCTGGGGTGACTCGGACGAGGAACACAGCGATGGGAAGCGAGCCAAGGAGCCATGTTTGATGGCAAGATCCACGAACGATGAGGTAAATGAATCTGATTCCTTTATCAATGAAGTCTTCAGTGAATCTGATTTTGCAGAAACTATTGCCGAACTGCTGAAGAAGATCACGAGCCTTAAGGAACAGCTTGAGATCATGAAAGATGAACATGAAGATGACATGGAAAACAACCACCTCTGGTCAACTAAAGCTATGCGACTCGAGAGAGAAATAAAGGAACACGTCTGCAAATGTCACACTTGCGACGATAGAGACACGCAAATGAACAGGTTGAGTAATAATCTGAGGTGCATGAAAATTGATGACACCAGGCCGAGAGAAGTCAGAACCAAGATGGTAGGATCAATTGAAGAATCTGTCAGGATCCAGCTTGACAACGAGGAACTCCGTCAGACAGTCGCAGATCTCAGACAAAAGGAGACGGAAGGAAAGAAGATCTGGCTATGAAAACTAGAAGCCAAGAAGGTTGAAGAAGTAAGACAGGACTACAAAGGGAAGTTTGCCAGACCTGGACTCGGGTATATGGAGGAGACCGAAAAAGAGGAAGAAAACAGAAGGATTGCCAAAGGAAAGGGAGTGATGACTGAAGTCGGAGAAAGCTCGCACCAGGTGAAAAATCTGGAAGTCGCCAGACAGTCGGAAAGAACAGGTACATCTCCAAAAGAGGGCCATCTCTATGACAGAGACTCAGTACCCTTCAAGGCTGGGAAAGCCTTCGAAATTTGGAAGAAGATGAGCTCCAATCCTCAACCATTCACTATTGATCCTCACGCCCAAAGAAAGAGGAGACCCATCCCCTTAGAAAGGAACAAGAAAACTGGGGTCCTCTACTATCGAGTCTGCTGGCACTGTGGTCACACTGGTCACTACAAATCGGACTGTAAGGAACTGAAAAAGGCCAACGAGAAGTATCACAGTCATCAGAAGGAAGCTCCCCCCCACAGCAGGGGCGACAGAGTTGAATGGACTCGCTCCTACCACGACACAGCCATCTACGGACGACCCAAGAGAACTCCCAGGAAGAAAATAAATCTTACTAATGATGACGATTCACTGCCCCAAAGCCCGGTAAGCCCAAGCTTGTCTGGGTTCGTAAAAACTGATTTCTCTCTTGCAGGATGGAGTGAGGAGCAAGCCATGGTATCTGGACAGCGGATGCTCCAAACACATGACAGGAGATCCAGGATGGTTTATCTCACTCCAAGCCTACTCCGGAGGAAGCAGCATCTTCGGAAACAAGAGTACAGGTAAGGTAGTTGCAACAGGAGAGGTAAGAATCTCAGAAACAATCAAAGTTCGACAAGTTAGTCTGGTTGAAAACCTGAATTATAACCTGCTGAGTATATCACAATTATGAACATGGTAAGAATCAAGTGATATTCAACTCTAATGACTGTTTTGTGAAGTGCATTGAGACAGGAAAGATAATACTCAGAGGTGTCCGTGAGAATCAAATATACACAGTGGACCCAGAGTTCGTCCCTGAAGAGGAGCTTTGCTTGGCAAGCATAACAGCCGACACGCTGCTGTGGCACAAAAGGTTTGGACATGCAATCACGAGACCGATTCATAAGCTGCATCAGAGCGAACTAGTGATCGGTTTGCCCAAGGTAGAAAGCTCAATTGATCAGGTGTGCAGTGCATGTGCCACAGGTAAGCAAGTACGTACTTCGTTCGAATCAAAACAATCAGTAAGTACTTCAGGTCCTCTTGACATGATCCACATGGATCTCTGTGGACCAGTGAACGTCGTCAGCCGTGGAGGCAACAGGTACATATTAGTCATCGTAGACGACTACTCCAGGTATACTTGGACAATTTTCTTGTGCTCTAAAGATGAAACATATTCTGAATTTGTCTCATGGATGAAACTGATGGAAAATAAATTGAGTAAGAAGTTAGTATCAATTCGCACTGACAACGGAACCGAGTTCCGGAATTCCCAGTTTCTCTCCTTGTGCAGGACTGCTGGAATTGATCACAACTTCTCAGCACCAAGAACTCCTCAGCAGAATGGGGTGGTGGAGAGAAAGAATAGGACGCTGGAAGACATGTCCAGAGCAATGTTGATTGCCAGTGGCGTTCCCAAGGGGTTCTGGGCAGAGGCTGTGCATGCGGCCAGCCACATACTGAACCGAGCATCTCTACGCTTTCTGATAGGAAAAACGCCGTATGAGCTGTGACAGATGCTTGTCGTCAGAGCAAATGTACAAATAAATTTATAGTCCGCTACTCGCGACTTCACTACTGGGTAGCAAGTGGTAAGTAGGGGTCGAACCCAAAGGAATTAGGGGGATAGTTGTTCTTTGAGGTGATTTGTACAGCAAGGGAGCGTGTTTTAGGTTGGTTGAGGTTTTAGAGCTAGTAACTACGTGACTTTTTGGTTGGTTTTGGTTTTTTTGTGCGAAAAGTAAATGACTGAAAATAAAAGTAGGAGACTTACAGCGGGTGATGCGTGATTGGCAAGTCCTCCGGAAGGTGAGCAGTTGATTACGGCAGTTATACTAAGAAAGTAAGTGCAGGAGTTGTTTGATTTCAAGGAAAACATTCGATTTCGGGGGCCTTGTATCATAGCCTGTTTATCATTGACCTTTAGTGATCCTTCTAAGTATTCAAACGTGCATCAAGGCCATTCCAAGCACTCGATTTGCCACACTGTCTAGTCTTTTGCAAAAGTGTTCGAAAGAGTATCAAGGCCATTCCAAGCACTCGATTTGCACACACTGTCTAGACTTTTGCAAAAAACGTAGAGCCCTTGTTCTACTTAGACTAATACCCCATTCCAAGGTATATTAGCCTGTGTGCATCCATTTGATCAGTCATTCCCGAGCAATCAAATGGTGTTTGAGAGAGGTCAAACTCCTCAGATAAGCTTTGCCATTCCAAGCATCCACTTATCCGAGTATGTTTACGAACTTCCACGGAAGAGCTTTGCCATTCCAAGCATCCACTCAACCTTGGAAGTTCTGGCCTAATAAATGGCACATAGAACAAGTTTTGAATACAGAGAAAAAACACTAAAACAAAGTCTAAAACATTTTATGATACAAGTACACCCCTTCAACCGAATGAAGAGTTTAGCTACGAATATCCATAGAGGTGGATACCATAGCTAAATACTCGGGGGGTTTTGAAAGACAGTAAGTAAGGGGAATACTCAAGAACCAACAGGAGTATTCCCAATTCCTACTTGAATACTCAATAACCAACAGGAGTATTCTCTAAAACTGTTATAATACTCAAGAACCAACAAGAGTATTATTTCAAAACCAAACTTACAAATTGCCAAACTTAGAGAGATAAGTGATTTATGATTTTTGGGATGTTGATTACAAATGAGGAGGCATGGTATTTATAGGCTAAGGGAAGCCATGAGGAGCCAACACTTGTCACATGGAGGAAGGATGAGCTTTGAGATGATGACACATGGGGGGAGAGCTCTAGCCGCCGGCGGCTTTGGGAGGGGAGAGGGAGGAGACGCCAAGTGGAGGAAGGGGAGTGGAGGAGAGGAGTTGTGAGGGAGGAGCCGCCGGCTAGGTGGCAAGATGGGAGTGGTTTGTGTGGTTTTGTGAAGTTCTCACAAAACTATCGGTGTATTTCAGCTCCGGACTGACTTTGGTTGCTCTTCGGTTTGATTTGTTTTGAATGATTCCATGTCAGGATCTTTAGATTTCTTCAGTCAGCGTCTGATCGAGACCTTGGAATGACTCGTAACATCTTTTCTGCGTAAAATCCTATCCTTAGCGTGTATTCTCTCTAAGCTCCAAAATACCCTGTAGATAAATAGCGAAACTAACAAGCAAAAGTTAAATAGACAAACAGTCTAATTTAGTGGGTTTAACTGTGTTTTTGATTCGTATAATTATGGTCCATCAGATCACCCCACACTTTTAGTTGTTCGTCCCGAACAATGCTATTAAAGGGCGGCACTAAGTAAGCTTTTAAAATATGAAAGTTAGACTGTGGGACTAGACTTATCCTAATTCATGCATTACTACTTATTACCAAATTAAACTGCGTAAATAAATAGAAGAAACTTGATACTTGTACCTCCGTGCTGAGATGCAAAGTATTTTGGATGTTTCGGGAGATAGCCCTTTTTAGGCTCCTGGACTGCAATCTCGGGACCGTCTCGTACTATATGGTTTTCTTGTAGCTTTCTCTAGCACGTGATTCGGTTCGGGTTTCAATGGTTTGATCTTTGATTTTCTTTCTTTTTGGCGAGGGACAGCTTTTTTTGTAGTGAATCGGCATTTGGCCTTGGATTTGACTTTTTGAGTACTTCACTTTTGTTCGGTTAAAACCTTCACTCTTTTGGGCCTTTGGCCTCTTGATTTGCTTCTTCGAGCTTTTGCTTCTTTGTGACTTGCTAGTCCATTTTCTCAAGCCTTTTTGGGAGGTCCAATCATCGCCCACGAGCATATGGAAATACCTCCCCGCTCCTCTCATCGTTGTCGTTTCGCGCGGGTCAAGATGAGGGTCGCTCATCTATTTTCTCGGCTACTTTGACTAGAGAGAGGACGGTCTGATTCCCGTCCTCGCCCTTTTTTTTCTTTTTTGCATAAACACTGCATGGCGGAGATGACTTCAATCTTCACTGAAACCCGAAGTGCAGCCTCCACTGACTTCGAAAACCATATAGTTTGATTCGATCCTTCGATTGCTTGTCAAGCCCCTCTAGGGCATTTTCTATCAACTCCACATCCCTAGTTTATCTCAGCACAAAGGAACAAATGACAAGTTACATTCTAAGTTCTTAAACAGTTGAATTTTCACAAGGTTGATGCATGAATTATGATCTATCTTTTTCACATTCTTAAGTTCATATTTTCAAAAAGATACTATTAAGAAAACAGCAAGCATGTTATTTAACTATATAAAAAGGTGGTTCTCACCCCACACTTTTGAACGAAGGCGTACCTTAGTTCAAAAGTCATGCAAGCAGATATATACATGTGAGAATGACTTTAAACTAAATGACTGAAATTAAATGACAGAGAATAAAAGTACTGAAAGTAAGATAGGTGTCGGGTTACCTCCCGACCAGTGCATTTGTTTAACGTCGTTTGCTCGACGATACCTCATTCCTGGATCATAAGTAGGGATCCCATGGATGCTTGAGGTCGAATTTCTTCTCGGCTGCCCTTTTGCTCCGAGAGGGTGAGGCCTCTTTGACCATAGCTGCTGGTCCAGTGAGTCGTGCTTGCTTGTTACTCCTTCCGGGTTTCCATTCCTTCGGCCCATGCCTTTGTCGCTTCTTCATGTTTGAATAGTTGGCACCTTTGCGAGTTTGGAAATTTGGTTTTGTGCCATTAAATGTAGGCGACATTGAGCACGCGCCTCTGCCAATCCTCTTCATTGTGGCAGTGATGGATGATTGTCTTGGAACGAGTGAGTTTTCAGGCAGTTTTCCTTGGCTTGTGATGAGTGAGAGTTCCTTTGTCGGCTTTTTTGGCTCATGCTCCTCCTCTAACTCCCCTTGCACCTCATCATTATTGATTATATGATCTTCGGTGGCTATGATCGGCATGAAACATGAAGGGTTAAGTTGAGGCACTTCGACCATGAGGACTGGGTCTGTTCCAGGTGCTCCGACAGTGAGGACCAGGTCTTTCTCGGACAGTTCGGCAATGAGGTCCGGGACTTCTGTAGGCTCGGCAGTTAGGACTGTGATTTCCTCGGATGGATTGGTGATAAGGACCGGGCCTGATTTGGCTGGTTCTTCTTCGGTCATTCGCTGGTCCTCATCCTCAGTCGGCTCCTCGGGTTCAGCCGCCCTTTCTATTGCCCATGATTCAGTTTCGACCGTGAATTGGTGCATCGCGGCACTCAATTGCTGCATGTTTGCGGCCAATTGTTGGGTGCTAGCTGCCAGCTCCTTTTCTGCCGCCCATAATTCAGTTTTGGCCCTGATTTGGTCTATTGTGTTGGCCAACTGCTGGTTGCTAGATGCCAGCTCCGTCATACCGTCCTCGAGTGGCTCGGCCTGATCTTGTCTTGGTCTTGACCTTGCGGCCAAATCATTTATTAATTTCCAAAGCTCATCCGTGTCCAAGTTACTCACCGAGCCTCCCTCTGTAGCATCATTTAGCCACTTCCACTCATGTGGCAACATCCCACAGAGAAATTTTATTTGAAGATCGAAGTTGGTGAATCCATGGTGCGGGCAGCTCGTTACAATGGAATCGAAGTACCATAAGTACTCGTCCAATGTTTCGTCCCGGGATTGCTTTATGTTGTTGATCTTCTCGCGGATTTCAAGTTCAAAGGATGGTAGGGAAAACTCCTCAGTGTTCCAAGGTTCCATTCCGTAGTAGTACGACGACATGGTTGCGTAGAAGTGATTTCGAGAATTGAGAGAGAGAGAGAGAAAAGAAAAGAACAACTAATCAGTTAGCTAACTCCCCGGCAACGGTGCCAATTTGACAGATGCTTGTCGTCAGAGCAAACGTACAAATAAATTTATAGTCCGCTACTCGCGACTTCACTACTGGGTAGCAAGTGGTAAGTAGGGGTCGAACCCAAAGGAATTAGGGGGATAGTTGTTCTTTGAGGTGATTTGTACAGCAAGGGAGCGTGTTTTAGGTTGGTTGAGGTTTTCGAGCTAGTAACTACGTGACTTTTTGGTTGGTTTTGGTTTTTTTGTGCAAAAAGTAATTGACTGAAAATAAAAGTAGGAGACTTACAGCGGGTGATGCGTGATTGGCAAGTCCTCCGGAAGGTGAGCAGTTGATTACGGCAGTTATACTAAGAAAGTAAGTGCAGGAGTTGTTTGATTTCAAGGAAAACATTCGATTTCGGGGGCCTTGTATCATAGCCTGTTTATCATTGACCTTTAGTGATCCTTCTAAGTATTCAAACGTGCATCAAGGCCATTCCAAGCACTCGATTTGCCACACTGTCTAGTCTTTTGCAAAAGTGTTCGAAAGAGTATCAAGGCCATTCCAAGCACTCGATTTGCACACACTGTCTAGACTTTTGCAAAAAACGTAGAGCCCTTGTTCTACTTAGACTAATACCCCATTCCAAGGTATATTAGCCTGTGTGCATCCATTTGATCAGTCATTCCCGAGCAATCAAATGGTGTTTGAGAGAGGTCAAACTCCTCAGATAAGCTTTGCCATTCCAAGCATCCACTTATCCGAGTATGTTTACGAACTTCCACGGAAGAGCTTTGTCATTCCAAGCATCCACTCAACCTTGGAAGTTCTGGCCTAATAAATGGCACATAGAACAAGTTTTGAATACAGAGAAAAAACACTAAAGCAAAGTCTAAAACATTTTATGATACAAGTACACCCCTTCAACCGAATGAAGAGTTTAGCTACGAATATCCATAGAGGTGGATACCATAGCTAAATACTCGGGGGTTTTTTAAAGACAGTAAGTAAGGGGAATACTCAAGAACCAACAGGAGTATTCCCAATTCCTACTTGAATACTCAATAACCAACAGGAGTATTCTCTAAAACTGTTATAATACTCAAGAACCAACAAGAGTATTATTTCAAAACCAAACTTACAAATTGCCAAACTTAGAGAGATAAGTGATTTATGATTTTTGGGATGTTGATTACAAATGAGGAGGCATGGTATTTATAGGCTTAGGGAAGCCATGAGGAGCCAACACTTGTCACATGGAGGAAGGATGAGCTTTGAGATGATGACACATGGGGGGAGAGCTCTAGCCGCCGGCGGCTTTGGAAGGGGAGAGGGAGGAGACGCCAAGTGGAGGAAGGGGAGTAGAGGAGAGGAGTTGTGAGGGAGGAGCCGCCGGCTAGGTGGCAAGATGGGAGTGGTTTGTGTGGTTTTGTGAAGTTCTCACAAAACTATCGGTGTATTTCAGCTCCGGACTGACTTTGGTTGCTCTTCGGTTTGATTTGTTTTGAATGATTCCATGTCAGGATCTTTAGATTTCTTCAGTCAGCGTCTGATCGAGACCTTGGAATGACTCGTAACATCTTTTCTGCGTAAAATCCTATCCTTAGCGTGTATTCTCTCTAAGCTCCAAAATACCCTGTAGATAAATAGCGGAACTAACAAGCAAAAGTTAAATAGACAAACAGTCTAATTTAGTGGATTTAACTGTGTTTTTGATTCGTATAATTATGGTCCATCAAGGTGCTGCGTGGAAGAAAACCTAACATTGGCTATTTGAGAGTTTTTGGCTGCAGGTTTTACGTACATAACAATGGAAAGGACAATCTGGGAAAGTTCGACCCAAGGAGCGATGATGGTGTGTTCATAGGATATTCAAGCCATAGCAGAGCCTACAAGGTGTACAACCTAAGGATGGAACGGTTGGAGGAGAGCATCCACGTAACCTTTGATTAGAGCGCTATGACAGGGCATCTAGTAAAGGATCCTTCATCACAGGATGACGGAGAACTTCAGTTCACCGATAGAGCTGACCCCGACTGGGAACACGCTCAAAATGAAGTCATAGGATCAGGCGAAGCAACTGCTCAGACAACTGGTCAGGAACCCGTAGATGCTCAGCCAGAGATGCCCGCTCAAGATCTTGTTCCTGATGTCCCTGTGACAGTCGTCAATGCTGGGCCTTCCAATGAAGGGCAGATCGCCAACAATCTCCCTCCCACAGACACTGTGGAAGAACCCAGAACTACAAGGAGTGGAAGAGCCACTCAGCCCCCAGCCTGGACAAGGGATTACCAGTGCTATACATCGCAGGATCAGGTAAATCTGGATGATCTGTGCCATTTCTGTGAATTTGCGTCTTTTGTCTCTATCACAGAACAAGGGACTACAGCTGAAGCGTTGAAGGATCCGGAGTGGGTAAATGCCATGCAAGAAGAACTTCATCAGTTCGAGAGGAACAAGGTATGGCGACTGGTCCCTAGGCCGAAGGACAAGAACGTGATTGGAACGAAGTGGGTCTTTTGCAACAAGATGGACGACAAAGGAGTCGTTGTAAGGAACAAAGCCCGCCTGGTAGTCAAAGGATACAACCAACAAGAGGGGATAGACTACGATGAAACTTTCGCCCCAGTTGCAAGGTTAGAAGCAATCAGATTACTAATTGCTTATTCAACTTACCATGGTTTTGTTCTACAGCAAATGGATGTGAAAACGGCCTTCTTGAACGGAGTTCTAAAGGAGGAGGTATATGTGAGCCAGACACCTGGGTTTGAGGATCACACTCACCCGGATCATGTCCACATACTTGAGAAGGCACTATACGGCCTGAAGCAAGCACCTCGTGCCTGGTATGAGAGGCTGTCACAATTCCTTCTATCCCACGGATACACCAGAGGAGAGGTGGACAAAACTCTCTTCCTTCTGAAGGAAGGGAAAGATACTTTGGTGGTGCAGGTATATGTGGATGACATCATTTTTGGTTCAACTAACCCTAAACTTGTCAAGCAGTTTACCGAATTGATGTCAAGCGAGTTCGAGATGAGCATGGTGGGAGAACTCAAGTACTTCCTTGGACTTCAAGTTACTCAAGAAGAGGATGGCACCAGAATCCATCAACAGAAGTACATAAAGGAGATTCTGAAGAAATTCGGGATGGATTCCGCCAAGACGTGTGCCACACCGATGTCCCCAAACGACGCCCTGACGAAGGACGAATCCTCACCCCGAGTAGATCCAACTCTGTACAGAGGAATGATTGGTTCGCTATTATATCTCACTGCTAGCAGACCCACATCTTATTCAGTGTTTGTCTGTGTGCAAGGTTTCAGGCTGATCCCAGGGAAACCCACGTGAAAGCTGTAAAGAGGATATTGAGATATCTGAAGGGAACAGATGACTTGTGCCTGTTCTATCCAAGGGGAGGTGAACTACGCCTGGAAGCATATACTGACGCAGACTATGCTGGATGCAAGACAGACAGGAAGTCCACATCAGGGATGGCTCAATATCTTGGACCATGTCTAATCTCTTGGGCCTCAAAGAAACAGTCCTCAATTGCACTTTCCACCGCTGAGGTAGAATATATTGCCGCTGCTGCTTGCTGTGCGCAGCTGCTATGGATCAGGCAACAGCTAAGTGACTATGGTGTTGTTACAAATTGTGCTAAGATTCTGTGTGATAACACTAGTGCTATTAACATCTCTAAAAATCCAGTGCAGTTCTCACGCACTAAGCATATTGAGATTCGATATCACTTCCTACGTGACTGTGTAGAAAAGGGAACAATCGAGATGGAATATTGCAGAACCGAGGAACAGATTGCAGACATATTCACAAAGGCATTGCATAGAGAACCCTACGAGAAGCTGAGGCTCGAACTAGGTATGGTTTCTCTTCCTTAGAACTATGCTCACATGTTGCTCCCTTGGTGATTGGCTAGACAAGATGCATATGAGTCACGTCTGATGGAGAGTTTAACATAATTGCTCTATGCTAGTGAAAAAGTAAGTTGTGTTCATAATGTATCCATGTATGCTTGCTATGTGAACGATGACTGCATTAGGGACCGAAAAACATGAAACTCTGATTTCCTTCTGCCCAAAAGAGACCTCCACAGTTGATCCCTCACTATAAGCCCAGGAGGTACTCTAGACCACCTTAGCCTATCTTCATGTGGAATGCTTCTATGAGCCCGTCGATATGATTCCTTTCTGAAGCTATTCCACATGAGGTATGAAGACATTATAACACGTTTGGATGATTTCATTTTTTTTTCTTTTTGATTGTGTGTGGTGTTATTTGTACCATTTGGGTAAAATTAGCACACCATACCAAAACCTTGTGTACCCATGTGACGGTCAGACTAAGTTTTCACTATGGAGCGTTCGACTTTGACTGGTAAACAATCTGTGTGACAATTGTGAAGATGGTGAGTTCTATGGTCAGTGGCTCAGCCTTGGGACGGGGTATAGTTTGAATAGAGATGCGAACAGTTTCTGCTGCAGGCAGTTGTCCCGACGGTTGGCACGTGGCTGTTTCGGGTGAATTATAATTGGCAAGTCATTAATGCAGAACCGGTTTTGGAAAGAAGGAAAAGATGGCTAATTGCTAAAGGCGGTCTATCTCTTAAAGGAAGGCGTTCGATGTTTCGAGAATATGTTCTAGGGTTTTGAGGAGTATAAGAAGGACGAGGACCGTGTGTTGTGCCTAACCCAAACCAAAAAGCAATCACCTTCTCTCTCACCAAAATCAGGATTCCGAAAGCTTCGAATGACTTCCTCAAACCCTAAATCCAGTCTTTCCCCTACAGCCGCCGCAGCGATGGCTGCACAGTTGATCGCAAGGGGGGTTGACCCTCTTAGTCTAGAGAGCATTCTACAGTCCGTCACGCCAACCGGGTCTACTCCGACCAACTCTGCAGTGGCCAGGGACCGCTCCTTGCTCGAAGAGCTTCGTGAGGACTCCTGCTCACAGCGCCCTGTTCAAAAAGGGTCCTCCGTTGCTGCTCGGTCCGCTGGCAAGCGTGCGAGGAAATCTGCAACTCCCTCTGCCCGAAAAAGTCACAGATCTGCTAAGTCTTCCGCTCCACTGATTGGTGAAGAAGGGGAGTCGGATGAAAGTGCCGAGGAGTCGGAAGAAGTCGGGAAAGGTTTTGTCCAAGAGTTGGTGTTGCAGTACGAGTGGCTGGTGGAGTATAAGCTGGAGGAAGTTGTTGTGTTGCAGGAAACCCAAGGGTGGGGCGCATTGTTTAGGAAGCCTGTTCTAGTGGACGAAAAGCTGGTAAGAGAGTTTTACTCAAAACTGAAAGTTGTGGAAAAGGAGAAAGGAAAGGGTAAATTGGAGCTGTCGGCCGTCATCGGCGGTGATGTGTTTACAGTGAATGTGAGGGAGCTGGCCACCATTCTACAGGTACCCAAGGGAGGATATGCCACATACTCCAAGGGTACGTGGCCAGGCTCTGTGGCAAATCGGAGGTGTTCGAGCGACTTGGGTTGGATCCCGCTGCTAAGGGACAGAAGGAGATCTACGGCATGGATGTACTTCCGAGGATTCTCCACAGAATCCTTCTGTCCAACATTTCTCCGAGACGTCACAAGCACAACCTGGTGACCTTTCAGGACATGCTGCTGATAGATCAGATCCTGCAGAAGAAACAAGTCAATCTGGCCTACCAAGTCATGCGCCATATGGAGAACAACAAGGAGAACCCATCCAATGGACTACCCTTTCCTGGGTTTGTGAAGGAGATACTGAAGTACTGGGAGACATATGACCCCGTGTCTGAAAAGGTGCTATCGTTTGACCTTGGCGATGAGCAGATTGTCAAATTAGGTCTGGAGTACTCGGCAGGTATTGGGTGGACAGTCCCGGTTGTTAAAGAAGAGGCTGATGATGAGGATGTTGTTGAGGTGGTTCCCATTAGTGTTGCTGCTCCTGTTCGTGATGAAGTGGTTCCCCCCACTGAGAGCTCGGTTGAGTTGCTGGTACTATTGAAAGACGTTCGTGATGAGTTAATAATGGTGAAAGCTGAGATGAAGGATGCAAAGGATGAATTGTGGGAGGTGAAGACTGAGTTGGTGGATGCAAAGATCGAGCTGACAACCGTGAAAGAGAAAATGATCGCCCTGGAGGTGGCCATCACAGTTGACTCGGGTGCCATGTCAGTAGCGGTCGAAGGGTTCCCGGGGCAGATGAAAGCCCTAGCCGCGGAGATTGTTGACCAGATGAAGGCTTCGTTTCAGATTGACCCTTAGTCTGAGCCGTCTCATGGAACCCCCTCCTTGTCATCCCCTCCCACATCTACCCCCCCCCCCCTCCTTTGTTGAACTTGTCTTATTTTGAATTTCATGTTTTAAGTTCTCTATGCTTTTTTCATCTCTCTACTGCATTTGTGGTGTCAACATGACACACTTTTGATTTGCTGGCATGAATGAAATGTTTTTCTTTCCATTGCTCCGTGTTCTTACTTGCTTATCTTTTTGATGATGCCAAAAGGGGGAAGAACTATATGAGCATTGCACTAAGGGGGAATAACCGGTATCAAAATTTGAGCGGATGTCTAACTGAGGGGGAACTAGGCTAGCTAGTCGTTAAATAAAACACTCAGTGAATAAACTCTGAAGCAGCTAGCTGTCCTAGGGAAATATATTTGCATGTTCCATGCCATAGCTATGTGTGATTTCTCATCTGTGAAGAAGTGTTTGTCATCATCAAAAAGGGGGAATTTGTTGGACCCTTTGTGTTTTGATGATAACAAACACTTAACTAATAATCCACTTCAGTGTGCAGAAATCACTGTCTGACAGGTAGGCTTGCTGGACATCTCTGAGAGAGAGCAGAGCTGCGAGAGAGATGCGATCTGTCCGAGAGATACACCGACACTATGACCAGATCGGATCTGGGAAAATATATCGAAGATACATATCAAAGAAGCACGGGTATATACGCACAATATATGACGAGAAACATTGATGGAAGTATATACACGGATACATGTCAAATATATACACGAGGAGATGTCTGTATATTCGACAGGAAGATTGAAGCCAGATTTGGTAAGCATTTATGTGACAGGGTCAAGATATGGAAATATCTTGACTGTATCACATCTGCGAGATATCTATCGGATCTCTGATGGAGATAGACTCTGCCGACTCAAAGACACTATAAAAGGAAGAGAAGTCTTCAAAGAAAGGTTCGGCTTTTTGGAGATAGCGATCGGAGATTGAAGAGTGATCAATTCCGGAGCTGACAAGGTGCTGCTATGTGCGGACGAGACAGATCGTGTTAGTTGGTACTTTGAGTTGAGTAGAGTTGTTAGCTGTCACTGAGTGAGACAAAGTGTAACAATCTACAAGCATACTCTTTCATCAATAACATTGATCTTGAAGCCCTTCTGGAACTGTCCAGAAGGCAAGTGGTTTTCAGCCTGCTGCAAAGGTTGCAGTAAGGTTTCCACTATAAATCTGTGAGTCTTTACTTTCCGCATAATTTCCTGTGTTAAAGATAATTTCCGCTGCCATCTGTCTGAGGGATACCACTCTGGGATCTCCCTCACATAGTTGGCTAACCTAACTATCCAACATCAGTTGGACCAATTCAAATCATTGAATCGAAAAACTGAATTAAGTTTTGTTTTGTTTTAAATCCAAATGAAACCATAATCGCCTGAAGAGTAGCCATTGGCAGATAATTAATCAAATAAGATGAAATTATACGACATTGATTCAATTTAAATCGTAATTGATTTGCAATGAAAAATAAAACCGTAATACTAAACTTTAAATCACAAATCAGTGATTTAAGCTTGTATTTGCTGAGTATTTGTATTGCGATAGATGATATTGAATGTTTTATGTCTATTATAAATTTTAGTTTTAGGATCGGGTTCAGGTACACATGATTGACCCGGTCTTTCGGGTCGGGTTCGGGTTCAAATAAATGACCCGATCACTATTTCGGGTCGGGTTAGGAACGAGTAAAACCTGTCACAACCCGTCCCACGCCCACCCTAAATTCACAGTTCGGCCTCCAATGCCTCCATCACCCCTATGTGGATGCTTTCAGTTTTGACTGAGAGATTCTAGTCCTGAATCAATCTGGCCGCATACTTTTATCACATCTATCAATAGACATTAAGCCAACAATCTTGCTTTAAGATTGTTGTTAAATAATCTGAATATACAGGCGGATATACTCGAAGTTACTGAACAGACTAAAAGTAATACTGATTCAATTAAACTGAAACGTAATTATAAACCGTAGTGGATCGAGTCGCGTTCGACGCTGTCCTTAAAGCAAGATTGTCGTCCAACTGTGCTGGAACTTTCTTGCAGTATGCCTCCCAGGATGAAACGATCCTCGGCAACAGACTTAGTACCAAGCTTTGCCTCTTTCAGATTTAGTGCACACTCTCGACATCGTCTTGCCTCTTTCCTATTTTAGTGAAATTTAGCGAAGTTAATGAGAAGTTTGAAAAACATAACAACATAGAATAAAAACAATTGATACATTAAAGGATTGAAGCAAAATATTGTTTGATAACTATAAGAATTGAGTAACCTGATTTTTTGGTTCATCAAAGTGGCTAATAAGCCATCCCCATTGATCACGGCGATCAATAAACTCCCGGGGAATCACATCAGGTCCATGCTTCTTGTAGAACAGCTTGCAGTCCGCCTTCCAATCGCGGTACCTTTCGATGGCCCTTCTGAAGATAAAATTTCATAACTGATCATCTTTTGGATCAATAACAAAGTTTGGTTGCAAAGAAAAAAATAGAAGTCAATTACATAACATTGAAATCATTACATAAAGTATTTACATTGAATTGAAAAATTAGAACATGAATTACTTACATTCAAGTGGTCATACACAATCCGTCTGTCCTCCTCCCTCAGCTTCCTGAATGACGGTGCTAGCATGGGAACCTTGTCCTTCACCACACTCCCGATCTCGTGCACAATCAGGCTACAAACTTGCTGGTCCACTGGCCCGGTACCATCTGGTAGAAATTCAACCTTGATTGGCTGCCCTTATTGCGTGTGTGTTTGTAGTATGCCACATTAGTTCCATTGATCACACCCCTTACCCTCCTCTGCTCTCCACCCTCGGCCCTTGTATATCAAATTCAATAACAGTTATTACATGAGTAACAGCAAAAAAGAATATAAGTGATCCGTTAAAAACATAGTATATTGAAAACATAATTACCAGATTGAGGATTTTGTGAGTTCTTGCATCAAATGCTTGGAATTGCCTCCAAATTGTCCTCTGCATCATGCTCTGCGGACTGATCAATGTCCATTGAGTTGTTTGGATCAAACTCCGGAGCCGGTGGATCATTTTCAGGCACCTATGTAGGTGACCTTCTGCTCGGAGGTGCCTGATTTTGGTTGGATCGGGCAGGCTGTGGTTGGGAGGGCAAGATAGCGCTGGGAATTGTGGTTGAGGGTTGAGAATGATGGAGGCTCGGGAGCAGGGGCTCGACGAGTGTATTTCGACAAACAACGAGGAGGATTAGCTGAGGGTGGAATTTCAGCGGGTCTAGCTATAACAGGGGGAGGATGATTGTCAATGTGTGGAACTTCACCGAGTGTAGCTCTAACAGGGGGAGGATGATCGTCATTTTGTGGAATTTCAGCTGGTCTAGCTATAACAGATGGGATTTCATTGGGTTGATTCTCATGGGTGGTTGGACATTTGGATTTATTCCTAGCCGGGACTTTTGACCTAACAGGAGGATTGACTACACTATTCTTGCTAGCAAGAGGTTAAACATAAGGATTTAATGCTGGTTTCTTGGCTTTCCTAGGTGGAGTACTTCTAACAGAAGGAGGATGTACCTTCTTTTGCTTGCGTGGTGGAGTCTGCACGACATGCACTGCAGGTGGAGTCTTCGCCAGCGCATCAAGCCTCTTTGTGCGACCGACAGGCTTTAGGGCACCAAGGATGGCCCTAGCACGCTCTGTGTTTCGAAACTCAGCATCCACGGCCGGCTGAGAGGGGGTTGGAGCAGGTGCGTCGGCTGGAGGCCGACTGTCGTCACTGACGGTGGACCCACCAGAAGAGACTGGGCGTGGTGGCGACTCGGCTGGACGAAGCATCGGCGGAACACGACGTGTTGACGGCGAACGTAGCTTCATAGTGCGGCGACTGTTCACTTCCCCCACTTCGACCAAAGGGGAGATTATCGGTTTTAGGATTTTGGTCTCGCCTTCTCGAGTGAGTGATATGGTGGTGTGGTTGGATTTGGTAGAGTAGAGCGCGGTGGTTGGATCTGGTAGAGTAGATCTTGTTTTCGAACGATGGTGGATTGGTGCTTTCGAGAGAGTGATACGGTGGAGAGAGTGATACGGTGTTGTCAAAGACTTGGAGAAATCGAGTTCTCAATCTCGAACTCAAGTGGGCCGTGTGCTAGGGGTGTGTATTTGGTAATTTACCGAATTTATCGTCACCGAATTTACCGTTACCGAATTTACCGACCCAAAATTTTTATTCCGATTACCGAACCGAATTTATCGTTTTACCGACATTTCGGTAAATTCGGTAAATTATCGGAATTAACCGAATTTACCGAATTTTTTTGACTAATTTTAAAATTATTAAAACATAATAATTAATCATCTAATAACAAAAAAAACAAAAAAAACAAAGATAATTCAAAATTTTGATCTACACAATTAAATCACAAAAGTTTTCAAAAATTGCGGATTAAAATTTGTTAAAATTTGAAGTTTAAACAAATATAATTCATTTTAAAAATTTATTTTTTAATAAATATTATTTTTTTAATAATAAAAAATTCGGTAAATCGGTAAATTCCCGAACCAAAAATTTCATTCCGATTACCGACCAAATTTTACCGATTTACCGATCGGTAATTTACCGATATCACCGATTACCGATTTTACCGAACCGAATTGAGTCGGTTCGGTAAATTAAATCGGTAAATTCGGAATTTACCGAACATTGCTCATCCCTACCGTGTGCTATTAGTTTCCTTTTCTGGGCCAAAATACGGTTTTACACGACAGAGTTTGTTTTTCTAAGTCCCATAAATGTTGCGCATGAAAATCGAAAAATTGCGCTCGATCAATGACGAAAATTATTCCCCCCAAAACGAAACTATGTTTTGCGACATTGTAATTCCAAATTTGTCCCATAACAGTTCTGAAAAATGCTACAAACTGAGCAGTTTTGATTTCATCCCAAATGATCACACCAACACAAATTCACCTAACATAGTAGCAACATCACTATCCCAAATGATCACACAAACACAAATTCACCTAACATAGTGGCAACATAACTCAGCTAACACACATGCAAATGTTCACATTTCATCATCTGAAGAGTATTGGATTTCATCATTCTCTTGATCATCTTCTACTTCCATGGTTTCATCCCAATGTGCATCCTCATCTTCCATCGTTGTTTCCCTATCATCTTCATCATCACCCCCTAATGCGAATACATCCTCTTCATCCAAGTTCAATTGTCTACGAGCTCTTGGTATTTGCTCCATATTGGGGTTAATGGCCGTTGCAGGTTGGATATCATTTATAAGAAAACATAGCTTCACTCAAATTTACATTTTCATATACAAAGTTGCATATGAGTTAGTGTATCAACAAAATCAACAGCACTGGAGACTGCATTTGGAGCTACCTAAATTAACCAGTTCAGAATTAGAAAAGAGCCCTAATAAATTAAGTGTCTATGCAGGAAATCTTAAGTCTACCATATGAACTTATACTATGAGTTTAGATGGCAACTTGAGTAGCAATGCAGGAAATCTTAAGTACCTTAAACCATGTATTCACATTACAGAATCCCAAATTTGTATAGCAGTATAGGAACCCATAAAACAACAAAAATGATGACCATGGATGTGAAGCAAAATGAATCAGATACATGAGTGTGAAGCAAAATGAATCAAAAGATGCAGCAACAACGAACGATTCATGAGATATCTCATAGCACGAGCTAATATCAAGTTCTATGAGACAACGACAGTATATAGCTACCTTCTCCTTATCTCCATGGATGCATCAGATACATGAGGACTGCTCTTCACCCATAAAATAAACAATAATTTCATTCATCAACCATATCAAGACCAGTCTGCTGTGCAATATCAAAACCCATGATACAAATTTCCAGAAATGATGACCTGAACACACAAGCAGAATCCTAAATCCAACTAAAATATAATCTGATATCTATGGTGAAAAAAATCACCAGGATAATTAAGATTGTTATTTCGGGGCATCTCATAAACCTAAAATGGGCAAAAGCCTGACCTTTCTGCAACAAATGCAATAGATCGATCAAGGCAGTGCCGAACGCGAATCTCCACAATGCTTCCCTCGCTCCACTCTACCACGTTCGTCGCCATCGCATCGATCCTCCTCTCGAACTCCGGCTCCCACCACCGAGCTGAATCAGGAGCCGACCCGAACGACGACTCGAGGTCCAGAGACTTGTGCATCGGCGGGTGCTTGAAGTCGCACATCCACAGCTTGCAGGCGCCCAGCCACTGGCCGGGTAGGGAGAGGCTGGAGTGAATTTAGGGATTTCACCAAGTGAGATTTTGTTAGAGTTTGATAGCGGGAGGTGAAAACATGTAGGGGGAAAATACGACACTTCCAAATAAAAAAACCCAATAATACGACAACTTTTTTTTTTTTGTCGCATATAATGTTGAACATTTATCGTATATTTGTAACATGTTTTTTATTGTCGTTACGACAACTTATATTGTCATACGTTTTTATCGTATTTTTCAGCCAAAATTTATGTACATAATTCTCCTTGTATTATTTTTTTTGGTCGGGTTATAATTCTCCTTGTATTCAATCATATTGATTGCCTTACAATCATTCTGATTGCATTTCATTCAAATTGATTGCAATACAGTCATTAAGATTGACCTTGTTTAATTTTCATACCAACTACCCACATCTTCTCATGCACACCAATCATTAAAGATCACTTGTAAATTGATATCACGTGTTGACTACTTTCATTGCAAGTCTTATTCACCACTTAAACTTGCTTTACTCTCCCCATTCCTTCTAATGGAATCGTTTCCTTGTGTTCTCTTTGCTTATCTCTCGGTGAGTTTCTCACCAATACAATCATTCTCCACATTATATCGGTTTCAAATGATAAGAGTTTAGCCATTGACATATAAATTTTATTGTTGTTTGTAGCTTTTGCTCGTTGTTGTTAGTCATGGTGTTTCACCATCTCTTTAGTTTCATTTTAGACAACTCAAAACTTGATTTTGTCGCTAAATTGAGTAAAGGCTGGTATCTTTGTAATCCGATGGACTTTATTTATGTATTGACTCCTATTATATATTAAATCAATGCTAGAACATGTTATTTTCTGTGGTTGTGATCTACTTGATATGTATGCTTAATTAATGCACCTTGGGTATTTGAGAAAATATTTTGGTGACCGGTTGTATAGAACACTTGACTTAGGACTCGAGAGAGTGACCCAAAATGCTTGTTAAGGAGATTTGCGGGAAGTAAGACTGTTGCATGTCATGCCAAAAACTTCGGTTACCCAATGTTAATGTGTGATGTGGCCGCAACTACAAGAGCTTATAGCGTTCCATTGGTAGGGGCTACTGGAAGTAAAGTAAATGCCATGGTTGCGTGTCACACAAACACTGCACGATGAAACCCTATAAATCTGGTCTTCCAGATACTCAAAGTTAGTCCTAGAAGCATACCCGTCTGCCATTTCCTTCTAGCGGATCACATCATCTTTGGATCTAACTAAATGTTAGCAATTGAATGAGATGATGAAACAAATAAGAAAGCACATCCAATTCATCATCACTTTAAATTTAATATGATTTAACTTACTTTTTTTTTGATAATGGGGTACAACAATTAGAAATAATACAATGCATATGACGTCTTATTATCTAGTACATATATATTGATATCTGAAGCTCTAGTAAGACATCTTGATCGGATCCAAAATCATAGGGTACATTTCTCCACTTCTGAAGTACAGGCGGGTTCGGCACCTTTACCATTCATGGATCCGTACATGCATCTACCCCAAATTACCATCGGTACATTCTCGACACTTGGAGCTCAGGCCACCTTTGGGCACCTTTACCGTTTTAAGACACGACATGTTAATCTTGACGGTCGGAGGAAGAATCACACGTGAAACGTGAAGAGGAAAGCATCCACACGAGGGATGTAGGAAGCATCCACGCGCGAGGCAGGATGGGGAAGAGAGAAAGGAAAAGGAAGGGGAAATTTTGTGACAAAAATAGTGTCCCTAGGACTCGAACCCGGAATGTAACTTACTATTGAGTACCATAAATAGTACACACAAATTAGACAACAAACAAATTAAATTGACTTCCCTCAACCAAATATAAACATATATACTTATAGGAAAAATATGACACGATTAAATGGAGATTAAAATCACGTTCTTCTCTCAAATAATTACCAATATGGGAAATTCAACTAAGAATATAAAGAATTTAAATTTGCATACGCAGAAGGTGAGATGTAACGTCATTTGGATTGTAAGGAGGAAATGATACGTCAAAGACGATTAATCGGCCTAAAATGCAATCAATTTCATTCCTCTTTTTTTTTTTTTTCAGATTCAATCGTTGATAAATATAGGCCATATCACTTTTTGTAACTTTGATTGTACACTGCTGTGATTATTAAACAAAATAATGTAATTAATAAACAAAACAATGCTGTGATCATTTGACAAAACACTACCAACAATCTAGAATTAGGAAAGCATGCTGAACAATGATAATCGAAGATGGAAGCAATTTAAATATAACCACATTAAAAGTCATGCATTGTTTAAATGCTGTGACTAAATAAACATTGAAAAAAGAAGAAAAACTACGCTGTTAATCTGACCATACATTCAATGCTAAGCAACCGAATCAAAAAAAATTAAGTTGTTCAAAGATTGATATATGTACTAGATAATTAAGGCTATCACGATATGTATTGAAATGTTATGAGTTGTACCCCTTCATAAAAAAAAACATCACATCAAAATTTTTTTTATTGTTGTCAACTTAATTGAGTTATTGGTATATAAATAAAGGATGTATTAAATTAATCAATAAACTTGGTATATAAATAAAGGATGTATTAAATTAATCAATAAACTTGGTATATATAACAAATAAAATTAGTTAAAAAAATATTTGGCTCATATTGTTTTACGTGTGAAGCTAATTAAAATTCAATTAATTTTAATAATTACCTTTTACATCATTTGTTATTTTTATATGGTTCGTTAACTAATTTTCTTTTTTCAATTGAATCAATATTTAATAAACTAATGAACGATACTAGGACGTTGAACCGATTGCTTAAAATTAAACGAACATACTGACATATTAATTAGTTGTAGCCGATTAATTACAAAATACACTAATTCACTTCAAATTTTGGGTGGGACTGGCGATGACAAAAAATGAACGTATCGTTATCATAGAGTTGATTTATACGAGTATCATACGAGAAGATTTCATGTTCTCGTAATTTTCCTTAACGTAAGGATCTTACTTCAACTAAACGATAATGGTCTGCATTAGGTTTACGATAACTCTACGTTAACGCATTATAAACTAACGCAGAGTTATCGTATATATCTCATATTTGATGTACGTTAAAAGAACGATGATAGAACTTTTACTTTACAATCACATCAAAATAAATATCGTAACGTTATCGTATTTGTCTCGTAGAAACTGTACGTTAACAAGACGATGCAAATACGTATCTTCCGGTCCTCAACGTACAGTTAACTAGTGTTTGTCGTAAGATTGTAAGTTAATGTATACGATGACATTGCTGATTTCATTAAAATAAATTAAAATTTTGGATTTAACATGGATTACGTTAATTAATAACAATGAAATATTTCTAAGAATTTAACCTGGATTTAGTGTACGAAAACTAATTGCAATTCTGATTGCTGAAACATCCTTACAAAACAACGCAATTCACAGTATTAGGTTACACCAAAACATCCTTACAAAACAACTCCAAAAAGTCTAGAAATTGAACAGGGTAGAGATTTCCAAAACATATCCACCCGAAACCTCAATCACTTGATTCAATGTCTTCATCTTGGTCGGGACGTTGAGGCTGAGGCTGAGAAGTAGTTGCCTTCAACGGAGCCTGTGTGAGGTTTATAATCACCTGCTGCTGCTGTAGCTGGAACTGCATCATCTGTTGGTGCTGCTGCTGGAGTTGCGTCACCTCTTGAGCTACATCATCAAGCTGCGGGGATGGAGTGGGAGAAGATGAACCAATACGCAGTGACGCAATCCTGTTGAACTTAGATCCCTCGATCAAAGTGGTAGCAGTCCCGATAACTTTAGGAAGCTTTGTTCTTTTGTTGTACCCTATAATTTGAGATCCAACCTTAAAATCCATTGCCTGCGGTACGGAATCACCATATTTCTCCTTGAGACCGACATGTGCTTTCTCTAGTAGAAGCTAACATGAAACCAATGTAAGACATCAATCTAATGTATATGTTGAGCTTAACTTGGAAAAAAGCAGTTTAAAGAATTCTATGGACACACAGTTTAAAGAAGGCCTACATTTTAAGCACCCAAATAAAACTTGCATAAAAACTTGAAACACACATCCATTTCAAATCTTTACAGTGTACTCAATACCTACATTTACATCACCCAAATAACACTTGCATATAAAACTTGAAACACACCTCCATTTCAAATATTAACACATATCAAATATTTACAGTATACTGAATACCCACATGTACAGACAATCAAACTTTGTAACATATATAATTAGTGCTCCATTGATCAATAAGTTAACCTAATGGCAGTAATGATATTGATAAAAAAATGAATCATATTTAATACATATGGATTAGCTACCGCTTTCTCTGCTGCAGCATCGCAAACGTATGTTCCACCCGACTTCCTTTTCAGTCTCCCCCACATGTCATGGCAGTATACTTTCCTTCCTAGTTCAGCTTCCTATAAAAATCATGCACCAATTATTATTAAGTTTCTGAATCATAGTGAAAGCTAAAAAATAAAAGAAATACCAAGCGAGACTCACCAATTCCGCGTAATGTACATCTGTACCTTTAGGACCTCCCCTATGAAACTACTACAGACTAGGGAATATGCATCAGTTCCGTGTTAGACATATCGCATCGGTTGGTTTGAAACCGATGCATAATCATGACTTATGCATTAGTTTTAGACTATCCGATGCATAAAGTCGAAACTTACCCTAATTTCAATTTTTACTTCTGCGAATTCATCCTCCGATGCATAAGTTTTTCTTACTCGAGATTCAAAGTCACCATTGCCCGCCTTCGCCTTCGCCTTCGACTGTTTGTTTGCGTTCATTGCTCGTCTCTGACCGTCGTTGCCCGTCGTCGCCAATTGCTCGCTCTTCTCCGACCGTCATTGCCCGCCTTCGCCAGTCCTCGCTCGTCTTGACAGTCCCCGCTGCTAGCTAGTCTTCGCTCGTCTTCGCCAGTCCTCGCAGCTTGACAGTCCGCCTTTGCCAGTCCTCGCTCGCCAGTCCTCGCTTTTCTTGACAATCCTCCCTCGCCAGCAACAGTTAAAGGTATTTAGGATTCAGATTGATTGATGATGTATTTGACTGATTTATTAGGGTTTATATGGGTTTATGCATTGGTGCTTTGAGTATGAATCGGATTTATTAGGGTTTATATTTCATTCAATATGAATTTGATGGATGTGGTAGGGTTCGGATGTCATTGTTAGGGTATGAATTCTTGTTAGGATGATGTTGTGCAAAGTGTAGTCACATAAATTTTCCTATCGGTTATTGATGTTTGGTTTCATTGGTTTAGGTCTTGAATTGTATTCTCGTCCCTCGCATATAAGTCATATTTCTCTTTTTATTCTCCGAGCACCGTCACATAAGGTATGTATATATTTAGTTCTTTTGTTCATGTTTCATGATTTCTACATGTCAATTCTTTCTTAATTTGTTTTTTCAAATCTAGCGTACTTCAGCCTTTGCTCATTGGCTTCCTCAACCTACTGCTACATTTATCCTCTCTCGATTTCACACAAGGTTAACACCCTCCCAAACTTATTTTTTTCTACCATTCCATACTTATCCATATTCCTTATGGTATTCTTTTATTTTTACTATGTTTATTTTTTGAACATGTCCATTTGTTCTTTGTTTAACAAGATGGTGTATATATTGAATGGTTAGCTAACTTGTTCTCAGTCTAATAATAATATTTACGTGCTTCATGTAGGGGATTTATGATGAGTCGAGAGTGGATGTCCTGTAATAGGTTAAGTGATGAGTATGAAAATGGGATAATGGATTTCTATCAATTTACATATCGATATGATTAGGAGATACAGGGAGAATGGTACCAAGATCACAGTCCAATTTAACGACACAGGTTACCCCTTAGGGAAGACTTGTGACAACTGGAGGAGTTACATGGGCGCTGTGGTCCGTACTCGAGTTCCCACAGACTACACTGATTGGAGGAAGGTGCCTCAAACGATCAAGGATGTTATGTGGAATGAAGCAACGGTAATATATTCTATAATTCCATTAACATAGTGTTAGCAACATTCCATTATCATATTCTAATTATAACTTGTTATATATATTTTTTTCAGGAAATGTTTCTTGGACCAGAAACACACAAAGATCGAGAGGTCAAGTATGCATCCAGTGAGTGGAGGAACTTCAAAACGAGACTCGCAACAGACTACATACTCGGAAACCGAAGGACAAAGATCCCACGAAGGAGTATCAATACATTGATTCTGGGCAGTGGAAGAAATTTGTAGAGCATAGACTCAGTGAAGATGCGAGGAAGTTATCTACTCAGAATAAGGCTCTAGTTGCTAAGAATGAATATGCGCACACCATGGGCCGAGGAGGGTATAGAAAAGTGAAGGAGGTGCTAATAAATGAGAAAATAGCTGATTTAATTGCGCATGGCGTAATTGAAGAGGGAGAGACCTTCCATCACTGTAGAGAGATATGAGGTGTGGAAGAGGGGAAGCCTCAAGAAGAATAAAGAGTTCGTCACCCCGGCAGCTCGGCATGTGGCTGAAAATATTGTGAGTCGTAAACTTTTTTTCAGTAGTTTAACTTTTTCCGTACACTAACCTTTGGTACTAATTTCTTGATAATAAGATCAATTAGTGGAAAAATCTAGTCAATGATCTTTTTCACCACATGGTCGACATGATATACTGACTGAGGCGATTGGGACGCCTGAGTACCCCGGACGTACCAGAGGAATAGGTACACACGTTCCGTGGAAGATTGGGTTCCCGAAATTTTCATCTTCCAGAATGACACCGAGTTCCAGCACTTCTCGCATAGAGATGCCTGATCGCCTCGGCCGTCACAGTCATGTCGATGTAGACCCGAGCACAAGCATACCCGAGGTACATTTAGAACTTTTCGCTTTATTTTTTGTGACAATTTGGTTTATTTTTTCGGAACGTATGTAACATCAATCATGCTTCAAAATTCAAACTCTTTGCTGCATGATCAAAGCAAAGATGAGAGTAGCAGGAAATCGTTAAAAAACACGCAAATCATCAGCTGGCTACTCTATCATCCATTTCTAATCATGTTCGCTACAAGCCACCGTGCATGGCGTGCAAAATCAATCATCATGATACATACACTACACCAGATGGACACTTTTGTCACTGACCAAAAAATGCCGCGTAGAACTTTTTTAGTCGCATAAAGCATGTAACATAAGGTCCCATGCGACTGACTTAAAACACATATGTGACATAAGGATCCTTATGTGACTTGGGACTTGTATCCGCACTAGGACATGTCTAGTCGCATAAGTAGACTTTCATGCTGGATGCATATCACATTTGTCGTCGCATAAGATAACACACAATATTCACATTTTCTTGGAAATTTATAGATCCAAAATCTTGTAATTAAGCAAAAACTAAAATCTTTATTCATTAATAAAAGAAACAGTTCAACAAGTTCCAAAAGCAATTCACGAAATAAAAGTTCATATCCAAATTAAACAACTAAAAAGCTTCAGCATATAATAAGTTCCCAAACTCGACATCTTTTCCCACAACTTCGTCTTTGTCCTTCATAAGTTCCTCTTTCAGTTGATGATATGATACTCCTTTAGGGCTGAGAGGCTACCTTAAATTATTCCCGGCGCCAAACACTCAGAGTGGTGCAAATTCATCAGTCATTGGATCTCTGCATTCATTTTCTCCTACATACAAGTCCAAATAAACTCATAAATTCCAACTAAAATATCTCAAAACCAAAATACTGAACATTAGTGCGAAACACATAAAAAAACTCAAGAAGCCCTGCAAGTTCAAAGAGTAAAAAAGCCTATAACACAAGTGTTGGCTCTCTAGCAAGGGCTTCAAATCAATAGGCGAAGCGGCAGCAGCCACTTTGGAGTAAAAAAGATAATCATTTTTAAAAAATATTTTCAATAAAGGTGCATCAAATTATCCACACAATACTTCAAATCCAAGAGAAGCTCAACTTTAAAAGAAGAGATATTAGATTGCTGTCATCAGTTATAAGGTGGTCTTAATTAATCATATTTTACCTTTAAACAAGAAATTGATTTAGTTCTGTTTTGATCCACAAGATGTCAAGTATGTGATTATGTATTACCTCATTAGGAGATGACCGAGTGATTTGGGAGATGCATGATATTCTTCCCCCTTTCAAGTTCAAACGTTTTCCATAAAAGTTTCTGTTCATCATCCAGGTTCAGTCTAGCGCACTGAATAAATTTCAGACTTGGGCCAGCTTCAAGCAGAATGGTACAAAAGTAGTATAGGAGCCGCAGCCTTGAGTATTAACAAATTGATTCTGGTGGAACTTGGCCCTCATCGAGGCATGTCTTCTCTTGGAGATCATATTCAACTACCAGGGCCAAGGTTGTCAACATATTTGTGATGCTGGAGAAACCCTGCGCACTTCACAAAAACAGTCCATAGAGAAAGGTCACTAACATTCATACATACATAATCTGCAAATATCTAAACAACAAGTTCGTAGATCGAAACTACAAATATCATACATAATCTTCACAACATTCATCAAAGTGAATAGCAATAGCAAAAAGTTTAGCTTTAACCCAAAGTCCAATCTCCAATCCTCCATTTTCTTACAGTAACTACTGACACAAACACCTGCAATGTGAAACACTCGCAGGCAAACATAAACCCCAAACAATCTACAGACAAACTGGAAAACAGAAAAGTCACTACTACAAACGGAACATTATGCATCGGTTCCGTGTTCAGCTTTTAGCATCGATTTTGACATTACGCATCGGTTGAGGATAAAAACGACGCATAATGTCTACCTTATGCATCGGTTTTCATAGAACCGATGCATAACCCGATCTTATGCATCGATTTTCAAAGAACCGATGCATAAGATCGGGATTATGCATCGGTTGGTAAAGAACCGATGCATAAAATTGACATTATGCATCGGTTCTTTTCCAACCGATGCATAAACTCAGCAAATTTCTTTTTCTTAGCAGCAATCTAGGGTTAATTTAATCAAAAATCGATGGCGGCAGCATCGTCGGCATCGCTCCTCCTATCGCTCGTCTTCTCCAACTCGCTCGTCTGTATCGCTCCTCCTCTAGATCTCACAAATCGATGGCGGCAACGTCGTCGGCACCGCATCTCCTCTTCGGCCTCCGCGACAACTTCTACTTTGGCGCGTATCACGCTGCTATCAAACAACTGCGACGTTCCGAACCTCTCTCCTGAGGAGGCTTCCGAGCGGGACTCCATCGTCTATAGAACTTACATCGCGCTAGGATCCTATCAGGTCCGTCACTCATTTGTTCACTATTTTTTTCTCGTATCGGTTTCGCAACTGTTCCCGATCTCTGTGTGTTTTGACTCAGCTCCATCAATGTGAGATCAATTCGTCTGCCCCAACGCCGTGAAGTTGCTGGCCTTGTATCTTTCCATTCCTGATAACAAGGTTTGTTTTTCTCCCGATTTGATGAGATTTGAGTTGCTGAAAAATTGATGTAGTCATCTGTTGAATCTTTTGATATGAAAATGTTAGGATTGGCAGAGAACTTACTGTGCAGTGATTTTGGGTTTTTAATTTGACTGTGGTCTTACTATCATTTAAATGGCGCAGGAGACTGTTATTTCTAGTCTGAAGGAATTGTTGGAAGATGTAGCTATTGGGAATAACCCTCATTGCCGTTGGTTGCAGGGATAATCTTTTTGTATGAACAGGATTTTAATGAAGCTCTTAAACGCACCAATGCTAGAAGGACTATGAAAATATGAGTCTTCAACTTCATGATTTGTTTTGGATGTTGGATATGGTCATTTGATGCTCGTACCTCGTACAAGTTGTTTAGCGCATAGACTTAAGTTCCTTTGACTCTCTACAAGATAATTTTGTGAAATAACTTATTATTTCTTAAACGTCTTCAAGATGTAAACACCATTCAACAAAATATGATGAATTGGGTGAAGTTGCAGCTGAGTTAGTGGGTTGCCTCTTTCATTCTACTATCAGTCCATCACTCTTTTGTATTAAGTTATAACTTAAACTTTTTTTCTCCTGTACTTGTAGGATGCTGATTTGGAAAAGAACAAGGAGGCAGTCAAGGAGGATGACAAGGTATGAGTACTAGCAAAAGTATGTCTGCATTTGTAGTCTCTCAATGCACTATTGCTGCAGTCATATTTGTAGTCATATTTTTTACGAGTGTCGACCATGATTTCATTTTTCCTGCTATGTGCTTTGCAGGTTTGGTTATGTACCAACCCCATATGGCTAGTTAAAACAAGACTACAGCTGCTGTAATTTTCTTAAAGTCTTAAGGAAGAAGAAGCGAAAGGATATAGCAAGTAGTCAAGACTCAAGTCAATGAAGGCTCTCCATTAGAAAAAATAAATAGTACTTTTGTTGAATTGATAAATGTTATACATTAAAAGCGACATGTATGGAATGTTGTATCTTGGTTGAATAAAAAGTATTTAAAGAAGAGTATGTGTATTTATTAATTTTATTTATGAATTTTCAGAATTATTTGAGCTATTAAAAGCTAAAAATGTCAACAAAAAAATCACACATTATGCATCGGTTCAGACAAAACCGATGCATAATGTCTACCTTATGCATCGGTTCTTGCACAAAATCGATGCATAATGTATGGGATTATGCATCGGTTTGTGCCAGAACCGATGCATAAGGTCCGACCCTTATGCATCGCTTCAAAACCGATGCATAATCCCTTCGAAAACCGATGCATAATCCCCTGTTTGTAGTAGTGAATATACACAAACAGTCAAGATCCAAACCTTCCATGTTAGCAGAGAGGTTCACCGCTACATGAAACAGCACCACCAACCAAACCAAAAACAAACCAGATCTCTCTTGCTCCATCACAACTCAACCCACATTCCGAAATTCAAAATAGCCACAGAAAGCCCTAGTTCATATGCTCCCACTAAATCCCAAAATTCTCCACCATTTTCACCGAAACCGACACCAAATCCGCTTGAGCAATACCTCAATCTCGCACCAAAACCATGATAAGTTAGAATCTTTCGAGCCCAGGAAGACCCCAGGTGCCTCCCCGATAATGAAAATAGATCTACAAACCTCAAATCTAGAGAAAGCTCACTGATCTGACGGATCTGGCGCAGACGGCGGCGAACTGGCGGATCTGACGGATCTGGTCATGGATTGCGCGAGGCGAAGTAGGACGACGACGAGAGAGTGAGACCGTGGCGAGCGAGAGCTAAGGGATTATTGATTTGAGGAAGTGAGACCGTGCGGCCGTTTGAGGGAAAATGTGACAGTCATAAGGCGTGCAACCAGGACCACTCGACCAATAGCTGACAATAGATGTTGCACCAACAATGACGCCAACCGCAGAAGACACCAAGTACGGACGTGGGAAACGCGCTGGTATCACCTCTAAACTGTATTCCAAGGACGAGTACGTCCAGTAAAGGAATATTCCTTGCATGCATGAGCTGGTACGTATGAATGGATAGAGTTTGTTAGAAAAGAAGACTCTAGAATAGGACACCTAGCAGTCATTGATTGGTCCCAGAGTACTATTTGAAAGGGTCCTATTTAGTGGTTCATAATCAGAAAATAATTATCTTGTTCCCTATATTCCTTCCTTCCTTTAACTTGCATCATTTTGGTGCTTTTCATTGACGCCACCATGCCTGACACACGTAATTCCTCCATCACTGATTCACTCGCCTCGCTTTCTGCCAGTTTCGCAGACCTGGCCACTCGAACTCAAGCGGTCGAAACCACCCTCACTGCTGAAGCCACCAAGACCGCCGCCGATTCTGCCAGAAACACCACCACCTTCGACCGAGTTCTAGGCATGCTGGACCAACTCACCGGATCTATCCGCGAAATACATCTCGCTGCTCGCCATGCCGAGAAGCAGCCGATGCAAGCTACATCCGACTCACCCCCACCATCTCCGCTCATTCAACCCGTCTTCGGTTCCTACGGCGCGTCCCAGCGCCCACCCCCTTTGGCCATTGACAACAACCCAAACTCTACCCACCGCTTTCCCCGCATCGACATCCCTGTTTTTACTGGTGAAGGCGTGGACGGATGGTTGTTCCAACTCAACCGTTTCTTTGCTCACTACGCCGTCTTAATAGACCAAAAACTGTTCATCGCCTCCTTTCACATGGCCGAAGACGCCTTGAAATGGATGCAATGGGTCTACACCACGCAACGATACCACGACTGGGACTCGTTCTTAGCCGCTCTCACCGCCCGTTTCGGACCACCCGCGTACTACAGTGCCGAGGCTTTAATCCACAAGCTGGTCAAGACTACCACCGTCGGCTCCTACATCGATGAGTTCAAAACTCTGTCGATGCGTACCCCTGGTCTCTCCGTGGACAATCTCCGTCATCGATTTATGGCTGGCCTCAAAGACGAGATCCACAGCGAGATCGTCATGTTCCACCCGACGTCCCTGGAACAAGCAATGGGCCTCGCCCGACTGGTTGAGCAGAAGTTGCACTCGCTGCGGCCACGCCAGTTTGTTCCCAGACCTCACCACAGGCCCCTGGCACTACTCCCACCTCCACCGGCGGCCCGACCAGCACTCCCAGGACTTCCTGTGATGCGCCTTACGCCTACCGAGATGGCAGCTCGACGACAGCAGGGCTTATGCTTCAACTGCGACGATAAGTGGACAACTTGCCACAAATGTAACCCACGCTTCTAGAGCCTTGTGTTGGAAGATTGCTAGGATGAGGAGGACACGGACACCATTGAACTATTGGACATCAGTACCACGCTTCAGCCCACAATGCCTGATGACCAGCTGGTTGATCCACCACCTCCTAATGAGGTCCCAACCATCTCTTTCCATGCCTTGCAAGACCGCCCTCAACCTAGCACGTTACGCCTCGGAGGTACACTGCAGGGTCTCCGAGTCACTATATTGGTGGATAGTGGTTCCACCCATAACTTCCTTCAGGCTCGCGTGGCTCGGAACGCTCACCTCACCATTGAGCCATCTCACCATTTGAATGTCACCATCAGCAACGGCGACGAACTACATTGCGAGGGCCTTTGCCGACAGGTACCCCTCTCCTTGGGTAATCACTCTTTTCATATCGACTTCTTTCTGCTCCCTTTATATGGCGCAGATGCAGTATTAGGCGCCCAGTGGCTCAGGGACATTGGCCCAACATTGTTCGACTTCAAGGACCTTTGGATGATGTTCGACCACAAGGGATCGACTCTGCGACTGGAGGGCCTTAAACCCGGTGCCGAGCTGTCTTGTCTGACCCTTGGCCAACTCCAAAGGGCCACCAGAAAGGACTCCATCTGTTCCATGTTTCAGCTATCCCTACACTTGATCCTGAACACCTCAGAGGCACCACCCTTGAGCTCCCACACACATGACCAGTTCCCAGCTACCCCTGCACATTTAAACACCACCCAAACCCAAGAGCTCCTTACTCTGTTACATACCTTCGACCAAGTGTTCCAAACTCCTAAAGGCCTTCCCCTAAGACGCCCAACAGACCATCACATTCCCTTAGCTCCAGACGCGGGCCCTGTCAATGTGAAACCCTTTTGCTATCCACGCTACCAAAAACTGGAGATATAGAAACACGTCCAAAGCATGCTCGACGATGGCATTATCCAGCACAGCTCCAGCCCCTTCTCGTCACCAGTTCTCCTAGTAAAAAAGAAGGATGGCGGCTGGCATTTTTGCGTCGATTATCGAGTGCTCATCTCGGTGACAACCAAGGATAGATTCCCTATCCCTACAGTCGATGACTTGTTCGATGAGCTACACGGTGCCACCATTTTTACTAAACTCGACCTACGTGCCGGATACCATCAACTTCGAATGGCAGCGGGTGAGGAGTACAAAATTGCTTTTCGAACTCACGACGGTCACTATGAGTTCTTGGTAATGCCCTTTGGTCTCACCAACGCGCCTTCGACATTCCAATCCACAATGAACAACTTGTTTCGACCACACCTTTGGAGGTTTGTCTTGGTATTTTTTGACGACATATTGATTTATTGTTCATCTTGGACTGACCACTTGGCTCACTTACATGCTGTGTTTTCCATTTTACACACTAACACCTTCTATGCCAAAGGCTCCAAGTGTGAGCTTGCCAGCGACAGAGTCCAGTACTTTGGACACATTGTTTCTGCTTCGGGCATGGAAGTTGATCAGGATAAGATCACGGCTATCCAAGCCTGGCAGTCACCTCGCAACATTAAGGACCTTCGTGGCTTCCTTGGATTAGCAGGTTATTATCGTCGCTTTGTGGCCGGATATTGTACCCTTGCTGCACCCTTAACAGATTTGTTGAGAAAAGACGCATATATATGGGACGAGAAAGCCATGCATGCCTTCAACACTTTGAAGTCGGCCCTCACCTCGACGCCTATTTTAGCGCTGCCAGATTTTACCACACACTTTGTGGTCCAAACAAATGCATCAGGCACCGGTATGGGCGTTGTTCTCACCCAGAAAGGGCACCCAATTGCTTACTTCGGTAAGAGATTTCCACCCCTGCTGCAGCGGTCATCCGCTTACAACCGCGAGCTCTGCGCTATCGTCTGGGTCGTCTCCAAATGGCGCCCCTATTTGTTGGGCATGCATTTCATCATTCAGACCGATCATCAACCCTTACGCACCATCCTGTCACAACATATCCACACGACGGAACAACAAAAATGGATCAGTAAACTTATGGGGTTCGACTTCGACGTTGTCTACAAACCCGGAGCTGATAATGGTGCTGCGGATGCTCTGTCCCGGATGCTACACCCCACACTTAACTTTATGCAAGGTCAGTCACGTCCAATGTTCGGCCTCCTCCGAGCTATGCGCCATTTGTTCCAGACAGACCCTGCTGCCAAGGACCTGTTTATGCAAGTCTCGACTGATCATGGGGCCTATGAACATCACACCATCCGCGATGGCCTGCTACTTTTCAAAGGAAAATTAGTAGTTCCACGAGACACAGTGCTACGTGACCTCATTCTCCACGAGTTCTACGCAGGAATCCAGCGCACCATGGCTCGAATTGCATCTCATTTCCACTGGCCAGGGCTGCGCCAAGACGTCACAACCTATGTCAACAATTGTCTGACATGCCAGCAAGTAAAAACCCAGAACACTAGCCCCCAAGGACTGCTTCATCCCCTGCCAATTCCCCAGCAAATATGGTCGGACGTCTCCATGGATTTCATCACCGGCCTCCCTCGCTCGAACTCCAAAACTATCATCCTTGTGGTCATTGGTCGGTTATCGAAGTATTCCCATTTCAGCGCCCTAGATTCTCATGGCCAAATGTTTCATCTGTTACGTCTGCAAGCTACATGGCATACCATCCAATATTGTCTCGGATCGAGACCCTATCTTTATGAGTAGCTTCTGGCGAGAACTATTTCGACTACAAGGCACAACACTGTCCCATAGCACCGCCTACCACCCACAGTCGGATGACCAGACGGAGGTCATTAATCGCACATTGGAGGATTACTTACGGTGTTATGTTAACGAGACGCAAACCGATTGGGTAGAGTATTTGCCTTGGGCTGAGCTTCATTACAACACGGCGTGGCAATCCGGCACACAGCATAACCCTTATGAAGCTGTTTATGGACGACCTCCTCACGCCATTCTGGACTATGAGCCTTACAGTAGTTCCATCGCAGCGGTGGATGAACTGCTCCGCACTCGGGCAGAAATCTTACAGCACCTCCGCACAAACCTCATCCGTGCCCAACAGCGTATGACGCAACAGGCAAATCTTCACCGCACGGATGCCGAGTTCGCTGTACATGACTGGGTCCTGCTGCAACTCCAGCCCTACCGCCAGACCTCACTCCACCCCCGCCGTTCCCCTAAGCTCGCGAAGAGGTATTATGGACCGTTCCAGATTACATCACGTGTTGGCCCTGTTGCATACCGTTTGGCCTTGCCCTCGGCCGCCCGCATCCATGACGTGTTTCATGTTTCGCTTCTCAAACGCTGCAAGGGAGGAACACCGTTCCCACACATTGAATGGCCTGACTCCTTCTCTGGCAGCCATCCACTACTCATGCCCGAACGTGTTCTAGCTTCCCGGATCATCCAGCGCCACGGCAGCTTGATCTCACAAGTCCGCGTCCTCTGGAAAGGCCAACAAGTTGACAACTCTACGTAAGAAGACGTCACAGCACTCCAACCGACTATCCAGATTTCAACCTCGAGGTCGAGGTCTCCGCTGAGGGGGGGAGTAATGTTGCATCAACAATGGCGCCAACCGCAGAAGACGCCAAGTACGGACGTGGGAAACGCGCTGGCATCACCTCTAAACGGTATTCCAAGGACGAGTACGTCCAGTAAAGGAATATTCCTTGCATGCATGAGCTGGTACGTATGAATGGATAGAGTTTGTTAGAAAAGAAGGCTCTAGAATAAGACACCTAGCAGTCATTGATTGGTCCCAGAGTACTATTTGTAAGGGTCCTATCTACTGGTTAATAATCAGAAAATAATTATCTTGTGCCCTATATTCCTTCCTTCCTTTAGCTTGCATCAATAGACGCGCGCAAGGGGGGACCAGCGAGCCTGCAGTCGACGTAACAGGCGCAGCACAAGGACTGCAGTCGGCGCAGCACAAGGCATGCAGTGAAGGCGAGACAATATCCGCATGAGCTGTACGAGCTCTGACGTGTGCATAGCACAACGCAACGTACGAAATCACACCTTTGGGGAACGATGAGCACATATAAATAACCTATTGTATTCATTTTGGAAATCAATGAACAATCAAACAAATTATCCCTCTCCTCTATCTTCTGTCCTCCCCCAACTTCTCTTCACCCGCCGGACTCCGGCAACACAACCCTCACATTGGTGCTTTCATCGATTTGAACTCCCCAACCCATGAATACCTACACCGACATCGCCAGAAACATCCGAGAAGTGCAGTATTTACTGCAAAAAATGAGGAATGAAATCGATTGTTGCCAAAAAGCTACTCTCACCGTCAAAACCCGCTTGCGTGAACTCGCTACAGCTTTGGCCGAGGAGGAAGCGAAAAAACTGCACATGGCTGCACAAGATGAATCGGTTCCTCTTATGGATTTTGATATTGTTCCAAAGTTTGATTTTGTTCCGGAGAAGACCACTCTAGAAGCAACGTCAGTTTTGGAAATGTCTAGTCCGTTCGAAACCGAACCGACTGTAACGCACATGATGGTTAAAGTTTCTTCAGAGGTATTTCATGGTAATTTCTCTTTATTCTTTCTACCTCAAAACATTGAAGCTGGTAGAACTGCAGACCTAAGACTTGGAGGTATTTATTGCCCTCAACCTGTTTGTGAATATGACTCAGTGGGTTTTACTTCTACTTTTGTCACCAAAATGGCTTTTGTTGGAAGTCGGTATCCTACTCAACCATTTAAGGTTGTTCTGATCCATTTGAAACCACCTGCAAAACCTCCGGATAGATTCATAAATATGCCGCAAATGTTGGACTCCCATATGATCTCCAAGCTACTGAGTATTTCACATAAGTATGTCATATTATTACATGGTCTTAAAGGAGTTTTTGTTGTCGAGAGATCCGATTTCGACTTGCTCAGTTTGGTTAAGTCTGAACATCTTAATACTTGGATCTCAAGCCTACGCACAGAGGTACTTTCTATTGATTTTTCTTCATTAAACACATCAGTGAAGCCTAAAGTCGGTGGAGAAGGCTATTATTGAACTAGAGTTTGGGGGTTCCTTTGAGTATTTTTCCTGGCTATTTGCATTTATGCATCTCATATGTAGGTGAAAATTCCCTTCAAATAACTTTTCAAAGTTCAGATGTGCGATGGACTTTCATTACTAGTCACAACATCTTATGTCGTTCGATTGATGTTCAAATCATTTGGTCTTGGTTTGGAAAACCATTTTGGTTGCCCACTGAGGACACTGGTTATTTCATTCTTTGGCACAAATGGTTGACAAAGGTTGGAAACTTTGTATTTAAGTGTTTGGATATGGCTGATTTTACCTTTCTATTGAAGCATGATGAGCTTATACCTTTTGATTTTGCTCATAAGATTAACGGCAGGCAGCGCACACCCTGTCTGCGTGCTTCAAGTGGCTTGGAGGTGTTCCTCATTGTATTGGACCCTATTACGCATCGGCTGAATCTGAATTCTATATACAAGCATGTGATGGTTCATGTTCTGTGGTTTGATGGAGCTCATGGAGATAAGCTTTATGTACAAGTGGTTATAGCACTTTGCCCCGGTGCGTTGTCGAATAAAAAGAGTGCTAAGAAAATTCACAGTGACCATGATGTAGCTGCAATACATGGAGTTCTTCTACATATGCTACATTTTTGTCGCTATCTAGTAGTGAAGCATACTGACTTAAAATTGGAGAATTACTTGATGACTTCTAACATGGTTGAGGACATGCTTCTAGAGGCTACTGAGTTCGGGGAACCACTTTTTATCGAAGATGTGTTAATAATAGCTGGCCATGTGCGCTATTTTGAGGTTCACTCGACAAATTTTGATCAGCCACTGAACATGCTATGGCCTGAGGAAGTTAGATTTAAGGCGTCCGCAAAATTCTTATTCTATGATATCATTATTATTGAGGCAATGACCGAGGGCACAAGTCCATCAAATTTCAGCGTCGCATTTGGCACTGTTGGGGTCAGCAAAACGACTTCCAAGTTTACATTGAAGGTGCACAAATGGGCTTCACCAACGGACTCACAAGCTACAAACATTTATCTAACGCAATTTATCTGGCAAGGATATCACCCGAAACAGAATCAGTTATTTTTCAATATTTCGTACTTTTTGGAAACTGAACAAAGAATCACAATGTCTTCAAGCATCAGTGTTCAGTGGCGGCCAGTATAATTATTTGCAGCACCAGAATGGTGAAATAATGCGATACTTGCATAATGTAGCCCAGCTGGTAATTAGCAGCAGCATGGATGATTTGATGCCGCTACTTGCCCATCCTGAATGAGAATCTAATAAAGTTCACCAAGTGTTTATTGAGCTGTAAGTTTGATAAGAAGGCTTTGTGGCTGACCGATGTACTTTTAGGAGTTAAAATTACACAAAGATTAGTTGGACTTGTCTTAAGTTAGTCACACTATGTTGACAAACTCTTAGACAGATTTGATAAAGACAGTCCAGGACTGTCTAGAATCCCTGTTGATGTGAATCAATACATGTCTAAGAATAAACTTGAATGCATCTCCCAAGTGGAATATGTCAGAGTGATAAGCAGTCTAATGTACTTGATGAATTGTACTATATCAGACAATGCTTACACTGTGAATAGACTAGCGAGATACACGAGTAATCCAGAAAGTACACACTGGAAGGCTATCGTGAGAGTACTGAAGTACCTACGATTTACTCGTAATCATAGTCTACACTAGACCAGATATTTAGAGGTCATTGAGGATTTCAATGACTTTAGGCCACGAGTGGCTATGGGTTCATTGTGGGAGAGGCAAATGTGTCTTGGAAATCCTCTAAACAGATTGTGTTAGTCAAAGTCGATTATAGGCTGAGCTCTTCGCATTAGATAAATGTGAGAAGATGCTAAGTGGTCAAGGAATTTAGAGGAGGATATTCCTGAATGGACACAACATGTGCCAGCAATGTGTTTACATTGTGAGAATCATTCATTGATTTCTAGGGCACACAGTGCTATGTATAATGGTTAGTCTCGACATATACATCGACGACATAATACCATTAAACAATTTCTCTCCATATAAGTCATACTGACTATATGCGGTCCAAAGAGAATATTGCGGATCCGCTAACCAAATGGTTAAGTAAGGACCTAATAGAGAAGTTGTCCAAAGGGAATGGGTCTGAAGCCTTTTGATTGTTAATATCAAAACATAGGCTTAAGCCCATTTGGAAATAAAGTCGAGGCAACGGAAAACCCTACCATGATGACTGGAGATCCCAAGAACTTGGTTCAAAGGGACCACCTAACTGCTAAGACTACGAGGTCACTGTGGAGGTAGCACCCCAGTCCTATTCCCTGATAAACAGTGACTCCCGCACTAGGCTAAGCTTGAAGCTTTTAATGATTCTAGTAATTTGAATAGCGAGATTCAAATGGGTAACGCGGGATTATTTGAAAGAATCACCTATGTGAGAGAGAAGTGGGGCCCCTTCAAAGGAGAATTCAAAGGGCTTAATTCTCTAGAAACTCTTGCAGAACCAGCAGAACCAGGGAAGGGGTGTCATAGCCAAAATGAACCCACCAGTGAGAACTGAATAATGGTCAGGAAAATATCTGTGGGGACATGTCTTTCATTTACATTATAAGACGAACAGTTCAAAGACAATCACGTCTACTGAATAGTCAGTAAAGAGAACATGTTTTCCCAAGGGAAGGTTCAAGGGCGATGACCTACCTATCCTATGCAGATATCAACCGCAGAAGCTATCACCGCATTGAGTTGAGTTTTGATTTTTATTTTCATTACTTGATTTTCTTCATGTGGGGGATTGTTGGAAAAAGTGTTATTAAGGGTGAAGAAAATTAAGCAAGTAATGGCTTAATTGTACATTGGTGTGACTAATGTGACACCGTATGGGCAGAGATAATTAAATAGTTAAATATTGATTTAATTATTTAATTAATATTATTATCATCCCACTATGGGCTGATTTTAATTAGTGGGCCCATTATTGGTGGTTCTAATAACGTGGGTTTTCTTATTTAAAGAAAACACAGTGCGTTATTTGGAAGAACAGAGAAGAGAAAACCCTAATTGCGTTTTCATCATTCCTGGCATGAAGGTTAAGCCGGCCGACATATTTGTTTGAGTTTTTCTTCGCGTGTGTTACGGTGATAGTTGAATGCCAGAAAGGTTCGATCGACAAAGCTTGGTGCTAAGTTGTTGTCGAGGATCGTTTTATCCTGGGAAGCATACTGCCAGCGAGTCCCAAGCACAGCAGGGGGGCAATCTTGCTTTAAGGACAACGTCCAACGTGACTCGATCCACTTCGGTTTGCGATTAATTTTCAGTCATTCAATCTGCATTGCATATTGTTCTGTTTAATCGCATCTCAATATTATGTATCTGTTATTCAGTAACTTCAGTAGTATCCGCCTGTTAATTCAGCAATATTGCCAACAAGAAGGCCAGAAGACATCTACAGTGAAGATCCGGACAACTATTGCAACTGAGATCAACATGGTTCCATTTCCAGGGATGGTGGTGGGATGGGAATGGGCAAACAATGAAGTTTATATGCTGGTGGAACTGGTCTGGAGAGGGTACGATGAAGGCAGAGCTCTGAGGATGATGATTCAGAGTTGCAGATGACACTATGAATGGAGCTTGGAGGGAAAATTTGTTGTTTGGGAAAGGTGGAACCAAATTGAGAAAGAAGTACTTTAATCGTCAATTAAAGGCTACTGTTTGGAGGCAACAAGAGTAAAACCTAGAGAAAGAAGTACTTTAATCGTCAAGTGGAGCGCTCAGTTGAGAACTCCTAAAATTTCGAGAACTTGAGAACCCAAATCTCACTATTAGATCATGATGCATCTTTGAATCTGCATGTGACATATGTCCAAAAAGTAAAGTCAAAAAAGGTGGCTTTGACTTTGCATTAAATGCATCTTGGAAAATGCACATGGGACATGTATCACCACCAAAATGCATTTTGCATTTTGGATGGTGAAGATTAGGATCTCAAATTCTCAAAAAAAATAAGAAATTCTCATTTGAGCGCTCCGCTAATCATCAATTTCAGTAGACTATAATTGAATGCAAAAGAAAATAAACTCAAACGACCAGGGATGGAGCCACCAGGTGAGTTGGATGGGCTCCAACCTGGGTAAGAATTTTGGCAAAAGAGACCCAACAATATGTACCCCAGCACAGATTGGAACTTGGCATTGTTAAGTTTAATGTCACACCTTCTTCCAGTCGGCTACTTGGATTCTAAGGTCACTCGCACAATGCATATCATGTTATATTTATTTGTCCACCTATTAAATATGTTTTTTTATAGACACCTAGTAAATATGTAGTTTTGATATAATTGGTAATTGATAGGAAATAAAATCTTTTAGTATGTTAAATTTGTAATATAATAAGTTCAAAACTACATGAATTCTTAGCATTAGATAGGTAATCATAATTAAATACTGTGTGTTTTGAACAAAAATGACTAATGATTATTTTTTCGTATTGATTTTTGGAAATGACAAAATATCAAAACACTTTTTTTTTTGTATAAATAATAATTATTACGGAGTAGTTTCTTTTGCCACACGTAGTCTTAGAAAAAACCGCTGAAAAAAATATTTATTTTATAGCAATTTGTTAAGTTTTTGATGAATCTCTGACAGAGATCGCCTTATGGTTGCTGTTGTGTTTGGATAGTTTAGTATATATTGTGGTGATTAGCTGGTTTGTATTCGGATTTTTATTAAGATAAATATTATTTATCATTATTATATTAGGTTAAAGCTACAAAAAAAGCGTGACGAATTTTTTTTTTTTAGCCCTACAAAGTTTCAAATCCTGGCTTCTCCCTTAACGACACACTATTTAAGCAATGAAGACAATACATTGATGAACTTGACTTGGTGAACAATGATACAGTGCACTAGGCAATCGTCATACAAAAACACACAATTATACATACCTACTTACCTGTCATGATCAGCTTTCTGTAACATTTTGCCTATGTGCAATGGAGCTGAGACTTTTGTACATTTCCGAAGAGGAGTAGGAAAAATCAGTCAAGGCACGGAATAGTTCAGGCAAGTGAGATTTGAGATTGAATAATGATTTCTCTCTAACCTGAAGGCATTGCTTCCTGTAATCATACTCTTCTTCTTCCAGGCGCTTTTTTAATAAATCAAGAGCGACTTTACGCTCAGCCACTGCTTCATCATGGGCGCCATCATGCATTTCTGTGTCTGTGTCTTCATTAAAATGTTTTGGCAAATACTTGTTGTACCATTCTTCGAACATTCTGGTTCTCTTAATTAGTTCCTTTCTAGTGTCCTCACATTTCGACTTCTTCATCATCTCTTCATTCTGAAGCATTACAATGGTATTAATGACAGCTGCAAAGTTGGATATGGCACTCCTGGCGATGCCGTCCGGGAGTCGGTCCAGGTGATCGAGCCAGGCACGAAGCAGGTACATGATCCTGGGATTTGGGATCCTTGGTGGCGAAGAGACTTTCTCCTTTAGGCTGCTCTCGATGGGGATAAGGTTGAGCTTCAGCCAGCTGTTGAGGGACTTGATGTACTCCCTCTGAAAGTTTACTAATTTCTGAAACTGGTCATGCCACTCTTTAATTACTACCTCAAGCTGGCATGTGCGATCATGGTGGTGTTCACTTGTTTCTTTTGGAGACTGAGACATGTCCAGAGATCTTAACGCAATGACCAGCCTTGTCTGATTCTCATGATGATCTTTCATAGTGTCCCACATTATGGCCATCCTGCAATCCAAGAATCAACATTAGATAATAGTGTATATGCATAATCCAACTATATTTGTACCTCACATCAAAATGGTTCAATACAACAGTCCCATTGCCAACAATATTTTCCCATACATATTAGCTACATATGGATCCTTCTAACAAGTGATATTACCCGTCAACTAAAGCAACAAGTTTCGTGTACAGCTGGTCATCTCGCAATCTATTAATTTCTGATACTGTCGAGTCCAGGGATTGCATGTCAACAATGTATCTCGTATGAAGATGGCTAACAGCCGCTTTAGCTTTCTCCAAAGCTTCAGTGTTTGTACCACGTTTCTTATGCCTATTGAGAGCAGCAAATTTTTTTTGATACTCAAGTTTCATAAGCTCTCCAGCCTGTTCATGGTAAAAAACGACTTCAAAAAGCATTAAGACCCATCATCAAAAAAGAGTTGTTGCATATAAACATGGAGGAAAGAAGCACATTTCAAGTGACGTATATACAAAAGGAAGCAGCACAAAAGAGCATTTCAAGCATTAAAAACATATGAGGATGGCCAAGGATCCTTAGCTAACCCAACAGTCAAAGCGAAGTAAGAGACGAGCACTATTGATCAAAGTTTATAAAAAATCAGGAACAAGATCAGTGTACATTCAGTAATTTTATTGATTTTCATCCAACTCTGAACAAATATCTTGGTTTAGAATCTAATGAGAAGGGGATTTGTGAATAACATAAATTGTCCAAAAGTGTCATATTATCCTAATGTCATGGAACACAAGTCAAGAATGAATAGCTTTCCATAACAAAACTTGCAATTTCACACCTAGAGACTAACAAATGCAATGTTAAGCCAATAAAGGCCTTGTTTGTATAGTCAAGGCTGCAGCTAAGCTGTGATTAGATAGTACTTGGATGGAAATTAAGGCTATTAGAGTAGCAAGGACTTGTAATTCTTCTGGATGGCTGGATATCTTAATTATGCCTTAACAAAGAAATATGCTACACTTGGAAATAATGAAAGCTTGCAAAAATAGAAAGGGAAAAAAGAAGGTAAGCCACAGTGGATGAGTCATACCTTTACTTCATCATATAACTTCTTTTCCCATGCCAGCAGTTTATCTAATACAGTTGCATGAGTTTCGTGCTCCTCTGAATCAGAATCGTCCTTTCCATTATCAGCATTAGGTAGACCTTTAAATGACCTATTCCACGTGATCACACGCATCACTCTCGCTGAATGGTCAATATGTCCTGGATAGTGGAAGGTGGACTATTAATCTCATTTTGTGTATATGCATTGGAACAAACATGATTCTTTGTCATTATGGTCTACTCTAGTTTGAAGAAACAAAGTCCAAATAGATAATTCGTTACCTTATATGTACCAAAGAGAAACATTACAAGATAGACAACTGTGTTAAGTTACCTCGATTGTCTGCGAAATTGGAATGATAGTGCAATCGTGTCGCTTCCAACATCTTTGAAACTTCATGAGCACTTTCATAAGCCTTCAGAAAATGATCATCTACATCAATAAATAACTGCAACAAGTTCACACTCCCCAAAGATTTTGTAGTTCTCCTCCCTTCAATACCACCTGGTCCAGTTGCTACTTGCTTTGCCATTTTCATATTCTTAACCACAACAGCGCCAGAGGGAGACTCAATAACTGGGGACGGGCCCGTTGGCTTCTCCGCCAACGTGTTGTCAAACTTCTTCCCACTCTCTTCAACTTTCTTAGGCCTTTCATCATACACCCTTCTCTCCATCTGCTCCTTGCTAACACTTGACTCTTTTTCCTCCTCAATGTCGTCTGTCAAATGAGGCCCTTGCAAGTTATCCATCCCCGAAAAGAAAAAATCCCAAGTAGAATCAGAAGGCTGTGGAGGAGGTGGCGCACTCTGCCCCATCACTGTCACAGGCGGTGGCCTCTCCTCCTTCATAACTGCACTCTCCTCCATAACAACATTACCACGACTACTACCACCACCACGGCTACCCCTGTTACTCCTACTCCTATGCTTCAATCCAACACCGGTATCCTGCTCATACCCATCCATCTCCTCGCCTTCCTCCTCAATAATCGCATCCGCGTGCTTTATCTCCACCTTCGAAGGCTTAAACTCCGGCATACTGGCCGCCCTCTGTAAGGGAAGCGGTCCGAAATTGGGCAAAGGAGGCGGCGGAGGCACAAACGTTTCAAAAGGCGGTTGCGTCACTCCACCGCCGGATCCCAACTGCGTCGGACTCGCAGTCGGATCTACAAACTTAGGGTTCTGAACAACCTCCCCATGCGCATAATCACTCAACGCCGCGCCAGTGTTCCTAAGCGACATAGCGTAAGCCGAGTGTGCCGCTGCGAACGCGTTCCGCGCCGACACCGCATCCTTCATGAACAGCTTCCGCTCCTTGCACCGCGTCACCGCTTCCTCGTTCTCGATTTTCGACTGCCCGCAACCCATTCGTACGATCGGCGATTTGTGGAGTGAGGAGATCAGGATGGATGGCGATCTACGATCGGATTGGAGAGAGATTCACTAGACGAAGAAAAGTAACGTTTAGCTTTTCTGCTGCGATGTTGTCTGGATAGTAAAGCAGGATTATTTTAATATTAAAAATAAATAAAAGTAATCGCTAGAGGAGAACGAAGTAAAGCAATTTGGTCGAGAGAGGGTGAGATTGTCAGTAATACGCTGCCATTCTAAGGTGGAAGATTGTCATTTTTGGACGAACTTGTAAAACATATGGAATTAGATAAACACGGTTCAATTAGGAAAATTTCCCTATTTGTTTAAAATTGAAATTTGAAATCTTTTTCTTCTCAATCTTCGAATTTCATTCTCAATTTACACTATTCCTTTAAGGCGCCGTTGCCAACGGAGTCTTAGGTTTAGGCCGCTCTTGGGCATGGCTGTTAAATCCATGTGGCATATTTGAGCCCAAAAATGCTGAGTCAGCAATCTAATCTGGCAATTTATATCATAATAAGCTCGACTTCAGTTTCGTACCGTTGCCTGAATCACATATTCGCCTAATCCTCCACCGAAATCCGATTTCGAGCCGACGTCATCCACCCTCGCTCGCCGTTCGACATCAATCCCAGCAGACCGTCGCCGTCCCCTGCTCCGATTGCGCTTATTGCTTCCCGTTTTGTCGACCCCCGCCACTCATCAATTCCGGTAAGACTCCTTGTGATGTTTCCATCTTTTTGTATATTGTTGTTGTCGATTTATAGGGATTCATTGGCTGTACTGTAATTAGGGATGCACATCCGGTCCGGACCGGTGGACCGATTTTTTTTAAAATATGGACCGGGGATCGGACCAGACCGGTATTTTATGGATCGAGGACCGGACCGAAATATTTTTTATAAAACGGACCAGACCGGGACCGGACCAGAATTTCATGTTATTATCACTCACATTTTACGGTCCGGGTCGGAACGGAAATTTTTGAAAGGATGGACCGTGGATCGGACCAGACCGTAAAAATCCGGTCCGGGTTTACGGTCCGGTCCAATTTTGTACAGCCCTAGCTGTAATGGTGTTTTTTCCACCGTGTCCTCGATTAGTAGGATTGTTATCGATGAAGCTTGCAGTTCCAGCAACGGTATGAATGAAACTAAAATCGAGTTTATTGTGCCCTGATGCGCTGTTACAAACAGCGCCTCGGTAAAAAATTTCGGATCAGCTGGCTGACTCAGCATTTTTGGGCTCAAATATGCCACAGGGCTTTAACCGCCGGGCCTAAGAGCGGTAAACCTAAGACGCCGTTGGCAACGACGCCTTAGAAAAGTAGTGTAAATTGAGAATGAAATTTGAAGATTGAGTATAAAGGGAACTCAAATTTAAATTTTGAGCAAATTGGGAAATTTTCGGTAAGATTATATCTTACATTTTGAATAATGGTTTAAGTCGGGCTGTCCGATGGCCCAATGTTTCATAGGCCTAAACCGAAATGCTTTTCTAAAATGTTAAAAATGAGTAATTACGTTTCTTTTATACTTAATCTTCCATAGTATTTTCTAATTTACTCTCTTCTCCTAAGGCGTTGTTGTCAATAGTGTCTTAGACCTCATGTTACTTTTACGCCAAAAATAAAGCTGAGTCGACATCAAGTTGCCAACTAAGCGTAAACACTGTTGCTAAGAGCGACTTAATGAAATTCAATAACTCAGAGACCAGCAAGGAAGTTTGTTTTTTCATAGGACTAAGCCACTATCCTCTACATCACTTTAAATATAAGTCGATATTTGTAAAAGCGTCTTAGTAGAATTCCATAAGTTAGCGGGCAGTCAGGAGGTTCGTTTGTTCACAAGACAAAGTCGCTGTCCTCAACAACGCTCTAAAAGTTAGACGTTGTTCCCCACAATGCCTTAGACCTTGGGTGCTTTATTTTGTTCACTAGACAAAGTCGTTGTTCTTAGGAGCCGCTAAGTAAGTGGAAATAATTTTCAATATTAAGATGTTGTCCTGAACAACGCCGTGTCAGTTTCAAATCAGGACTGTGTCCTAGACAAGACCTTAGCCTTATTTCAGTTCTGGTGCAACTTGTATTACCCTGAACTCAAAAGACCCTGCAAGAAACTTACAAAAATAAAAACACCCTGTCCAAATCCATCACCGGTACAACACATAATATCAATCCATCAAACATATTAAGTTATGACTTATGAAAAGTTTCAAAAGTTAGATGACAACAACATGTAACATAAGTTGTCATTGATACATATCAAAATACATGAACATTGTGAATTTGTAACTAAACCACTTATCTAGCTCCGGGTGTAAAAAAATGGGCTGTCTTTCTAGGACGTGCAGATACCCTCCGTATTAGACTCCTTTGTGACTCTGCTTGAGTCACATGAGAAGGGTCAACTTCAAAATTATCTTGCCACAAGTCTACATTAACACAAAAATGTAAGCTAGACATATGGGGCATAAAAACAATAATTCAAAAATAGAAATAATTTGATAGACCACTATGAAGATGAATTTGTCTGATATCAATATCTAAAACTTGACCCTCTCCAATTTTGAGCAAGTCGACACGAGTAGCATGAAACATATCATGAAGTGCTCTGATAGCATCCATACCAATCGTCTTAAGGAATGATTCAACAGTTGCTTTGCAAGTGCGCACTAGAGACACGACCTATAAAACTATTTAACTTAAAATCAGTTACATATTTCATATCTATGAACACTTACCCTATAATTCGTAAAAATACTTACCATTACATAATCCTATAGTTCGGATGACGATACGGCTCTGGTGTATCCATGGTGGTGAATGGGCTTACGAGTGACGGTGTAATACCATTAGTACTACGCATCAAAATAAGGATCCGCCTGTGTCTGGACACCAATAATAATGTTGTAAGCATGATCATCCCAAATATGTATGTACCTTTGCATCTCTTCATCTATAAGACGAGTCGTTCTTCGCATATGCATGTGCATCTGTTTATGACTCTCACGTGGCAATGTTGGCTGGTTGTCTCCATCCAAACTAACGAAGAACTCTAGAAAGATAATGCCAATCAACTATATAGAAACAAATAAGTGTAACTCGAGCTCTCCAACTATCTCTCCCAGTTACGCACATCAGATTTAGTGTCCCTAAAATCTCATTGGTATATGGAGTCCATCTGACATCGTTTACTTCTTATCGGTCTAACAAATCACGGTATAACATCATCAAAGAATGAGATGTATGTATAAATGACTTGGGGACATTCCATCTGCAATATTGAAATTAGTAGTTAGATATTTACTTCAAAAGGCTAATAATAAAAATGAAATAAATAGCATTTCACGTGTATCCTAAAGCTAAAAGTCACATACGATCACCATTCGGGAGAAGGCAAGCTTCCTCAGTCTACCAATAACCAGGTGCTCCCAAGCACATAACTGAAGGAGAATGGGACACCCAGTGAGCTGCGTGTACTTCGATTTACCCGCAGTGCACAAACTGCGATAAGAGTATGCCAAGACTGCAGACCCGCAACTATAGCTCGAAAAAGAGTATAGGTTTGCTAGTAGTGATAGGTAGTAGAGGGATATCTTACTGCCTGTAGAATCTTGCAATAGAAGTGACCATAACATGAGTAGAATATAGATCCTCGCATATCTTTGTATGTCGAACTCTGTAGCCTCAACTGGAAGTATCTACATATGATCTTTGAACCAAGTGAAACTGACGCAGGTCGTCTGACGCTTCAAATTTAATATTTATAATCTCCTGCTAGTAGGCTAGTGTAGTGGTAAGCAGGGTCGAACCCAAGGGAACTAGTTGTTGAAGCTGTTACTGAAAACAATTAAGTGGGGGGGGGGGGGGGGGGGTTGTGAGCAAGTGTTGTAGAGGCACAAGAGAAAAGACTGACGAAGATTTAAATAAGAGAAGGCATTCAGCTTAGGGTTTCTATTGTGACATGTTTATCATCGACTACTAAATATCAAATCTCAAGTTTCTAAGTGTGGAATTCCGGCAAAGGTAACATCCTAACGTATCCCGGCAAAGGTAATACACCACAATCTAACCATGCAAAGGTGTTAGACTTCTAGTTCTTTCCTAAACTAAATAATCCTGCAAAGGTATTATTAATTCTAGGTGTTACGATCTACCTTTACGGCAAAATTTCCAGTAGATATTAACAATAATAATTGGTTGTCAAATTAAGCTTTACGGCAAAGTTTTCACTTAACCTAACAATTCAATTCATAGGATGAAGCACAAGAACTAGAGAAACATGAAATTGCATTAAGAATAAAGTCTCAAAACATAAGTCACAATAACTGAACTAGGAGTTTAGCTACACATCATCGAAATAAAAACACAACTATTCATGATGGAAAGTAGTAGAAAATCTCTTCTCTTCGTCGAAAGCTTCGTCTTCTCCTCCCGAGCCGCCGTGTTGATTCTTCAAGGTAGGAATGAATGATTTAGAAATCTTTCCCAAAACCCTAATTTATAAGTTGATTGGGTTTCTAAGTCGGTTTTGGGCCTAGATTTCCAATTTTCGGACTTGCTGACGTCAGCCGCGGGCTATGCACATATTAGCGCAGCGAACGATGAACCCTTTATCGGTGCGGACTGCGCACTTAAAATGCACACGGTCCGTGATCCTTTCGGAGACAGTTCACCCATTCTGCGCGCCAGCTTTGACTTCGGCTCTCGATTCGACAATCCAAATGACCTCGGCTGCTCTCGGTGTGAACTAGAGAGTTGTAGGGAATCGAGTCAGCTACGCATCGGCATATAGCTCGTATTTTTCTGATCATTCGTCAATACCCAGCACTCCGCCGAACCTCCAAATGTCTGATCTGCCATTGTGGTGTTTTTGGCATGAAATGCCGTCTTTTATGCGCGTTTCCTCCTAGAGCTTCCGAAATACCTGAAGTGCAAAATAACACTAAAAAGTAACTGTTCGCATAATAATGTGTCGAAATAAATGGGATTAACTGATTCGAAGAGTCGTATAAATACGACTCATCGAACCACCCCCACACTTAAACTTGCTTGTCCCGAACAAGAACAAGTCATAGAAGGAATACAACTATGACACCAAAATTTCTTCGACGTCCTGGATGATGCACATGAATATGAGTTGCTAGTCTAGATTCAACTTTTCTATGCATAACTCAATCGTTATTCAAATCATCATGCTCAACACAGAATTAACTTGATACGTGTTACCATTGAGCTAAAATTCAAATCAATTCGGATGAATGGGAGATAGTCCTCTTTAGACCCATGATCTGTATTCGTTGTCCCAAACTCTAACTATATGGTTATACTTTATTGCTTTCTCTCGCACGTGATTCATTCGAGCTTCAAGGTTTTTGAGCTTTCTTTCTTCTTTTTTTGGACAACTTTTGATGTAATGAACTTCTTTGGCCTTTGGCTCTTGATGTAAGAATGATGTACTTCACTTTTTTTTCTGTATAAACCTTCACAACTTGGCTGATTTTTTCTGGAGCTTTGCTCCTTTGTTGTGAATAACTTGTCATTTTCTTCCTTTCTTTTGAAGAAGGTCCAATCATCACCCGCGAGCATACGAAAATACCTCCCCGCTCTTTCTCATCCTCGCCTTTTTTGACGCGAGTCAAGATGAGGGTCACTCACCTCTTCCCAGTTACGTCGGACTAGAGATAGGACGGTCTGTTTTCCCATCCCGCCTACCTACAAAAACGCTGCAGCGGCAGAGCAAACTCTGAACCATAAAGTCTCGAAGCGCTAGCCTCCACGAAATCCCCATAACCATATAACTCGATATTCGGTCTTTTGAATGCTTCGTCAAGTCTCTCTAGGACATTTCTATTAACTCCACATCCCTGTTTATCTCAACTTAAAAGACACATAGTGGGTTAAATTCACATGTAAAAGCATAATTCAGATTTCACGAGATAAACACAATATAGTCAGCTCATCTATTTCACATCAACATTCAATACTGCATATTCAAGAAAACAAGAGAATGTTATACTTCCAAAAAAATATTTATTTTTTCAAAAGAAAACGTGCTGACACAGTACATATGCAAGAAAAATAAACGTGCAGACACAACTGACTGGCTGAATCTCCCACCTCACACTTTTGAAACAAGTCGTGTCCTCACGGCTTGACTGAAGTTCAAAGACAAACAAAAATGCAGAAACACATGCGTAGGGAAAAAGCAAATAGAGAATAAAAGTGAACAGGTACTCCCCTCGTTTCCTCGCGTGATGGTGAGAAATCAGGTCAAACGAGTCAGCCAACGGTCAACCCTGGTCTATGGTCAACCGAGTGAGCGTGCCCGAAGAAGAGTTTACCTCTGCGCCCAAAGAAGAGATTAGCCATTTAAAATGGGTTCTGGGCGCGGCAGCTAATATGTGCGCTGGGCGCGGTCCTCACGGACTTGCACCGGTTCCCTACATGAAAAACGTTCTCCTTTCCCAAAAGACAATGTGAAAACACGACTCAGACTCAAAAAACATAAAACGACATTAAAAATGAAAAAAATAAAAATTTTGTCGAGCTGCCTCCCTACGAGCGCCTTTGTTTTACATCGTTGGCTCGACCTCACAAGTTAGGATCCCTTGGGCGTTTGAGGTCAAACTTCATCTCAGCTACTCCTTCACTTTGCTCATAGCCCTCGTGGAATGGTGTGCTCGTGTCCATTCTCCATTGATCAGGCGGGTTCGCCTTCACATCTTCCCGAGTTTTCGAGGACATTCCGCTTATAGCCACCTCTCCAGCTGCACAAGTGATCTCATCCAGTAGGTCAGAGGATAGGGCACCAAGATATGGTGTGTGCACGATGTCCGATGGCTTCTTCATGCATGGGCGGTCGGCATCCTCATAATTATGGAAGTTCGATGACTTGCCAGCAAACACAAGTGACAACAAGCCTGTTCTCATGTCAATCTTGGTCATTGTGGCAAATAGGAATGGCCGTCCCAAAATAAGTGCTGGAGGATCGTCATATCTAGCATCTCCCATCTACAAAACATAAAAGTCTGCAGAAACAACAAGGTCTCCTACATGGAGTGTTAGATCATCAAGTAAGCCAACGGGACGAATACGTGACTTATCTCCTAACTCTACCAATGGTTTAGGAGATTTTAATGGTCCTAGTCTCAGAGAACAATATAAAGAGTACGACATGGTATTAATAGCAGCACCCAAATCGATTAAGCAATGATGTATTAGAGTCTCACCAACACCACAGGTGACTGTGAAGGCACCTGTGTCCTTACACTTTCCAGGCGGTGCTTCTTGACTCGTAGCAAGTGGGTGCTCCTCTGTTGGCTTTTCTGGCACATGCTTCGCCTCCAACTTGTCTCCTAGCTCATTCTGGTCAATCGAATGCTCTTTAGGAGCTCTTACCTGCATAGAAAACGAAGGCGGAGTCTCAAAATTCGAAAATAAATTTCCCCCGCCGTGAGTGTTGCGTCCATAGGGCATTTTAACTCCCCTCGCCCAGCTGTAATGTCTTCCTTGGGCGCAGCTTTTATCGCCGCGGATGATGAACACTTTATCGGCGCGGACTGCGCACTTAAAATGCACACGGTCCGTGATCCTTTCGGAGACAGTTCACCAATTCTGCGCGCCAGCTTTCACTTCGGCTCTCGATTCGACAATCCAAATGACCTTGGCTGCTCTTGGTGTGAACTAGAGAGTTGTAGGGAATCGAGTCAGCTACGCATCGGCATGTAGCTCGTATTTTTATGATCATGTGTAAATTCCCAGCCCTCCGCCGAACCTCCGAAGGTCTGATCTGCCATTGTGGTGTTTTTGACATAAAATGCCGTCTTTTATGCGCGTTTCCTCCTAAAGATTCCGAAACACTTGAAATGCAAAACAACACTAAAAAGTAATTGTTTGCATAATAAAGTGTCGAAATAAATGAGATTAATAAATGAAATCAGCAACTAACTGTAGTATATCTCTTCTCGTGCTCTTGAACCACTTCGAATAACTGTAAACATAACTGGTCATACTCTTCTACCTCCTGATTCGTAGTCACAACTCTACCTAATCTAGTTAACACCCCAACTTCTTATAAGGTCATAGTCATCTCCCCGTGACGCAAATAAAATGTATGGGTCTCAGAACGCCATCGCTCCACCAGTGTTGTCATGAACGACTAGTCTACCTCATAATTATGCATGTAATACCAAGGACCAGAGTCATCCCTGATGATATAAGAAAGTATGCGCTCATCTGCACCCTAACTAATCCCATGATGACGAATAACTAATAATTTTGTGTTCTGCACAATAGAACAAATAGTTAGCAAATCGTTTTCAAATAACATGGCTATTACAACTTTGACATACAACTAACCGATGTTTCCTAAATCTTTGTAGAGCGTGTATGGGTTGCCTATACAAAAGCGTGCCAATAATGGGACTTGGATCTTCAATATGGGATACATCCGGTAACAATGTATCCTCCCCACCTAAGCTCGCTGATGAAGATGGCACATCATGCATTGCCAATGAACAAATACATCGTTTCATCTCAATAACACAATATATCAATACGCATAAGTTAGCACAATATTATACATCAAATACAATTAAGATCATATTGTACGGAAAAGGATCCGGTGCAAAGTTAAATTTTTGGTACAAAATACAAACTAATCATAGCCCTTGATCTTGTGATTTGAATGGATGAGATTAAATCTTGAATTTTTGGTATTTTTATTGGTGACGAATTATAAAATGAAACTGACGAATTATGTTGGCTTTTCATTTTTCGGCTCGAAATGTGACGAATTATAAAATAAACTGACGAATTATAAAATGATTCTGACAAATTTTGTATTTTGTACCAAAATTTATCTTTGCACCAGATCTGGTTTCCATATTGTACTCCCTAAACAAAGCATGTTACATAATGTATTCCAATAATACAAAAGTTTTCCAGGAGTTGAAATTTCCAAAATAAGGCTAGAAGTTGTATTCATGAAATACAATAACATTCTACAAATGGTTTTCCAAAAAGATAAACTTATAATATTCTAATTTCTAAATTCACCGTATGAACCGAGCTACAAGATATTTTTTTGTGAGACTGGCAGCACCACATATTGACCATGGGTACACTCCCTTTGGATTAGTAGGTACTTGTTCAGCAGTTCACTAGTTGATCTGACATTCGAGTTTCTTGGATCATGCCTTTCATCAATTTCATTACGTCTCCGCTTTGTTGAATGTCTTCTTTTTTTACTCTTTTGAACTGATTAGGAATATGCTTGGGCCCAATATAGTCCTTCCATTGTATCATAATCGGCTGTGGATTAAATATTGGTGCCCAAATATTCATATACGCATGTGTGCTATATTCATAAGTCACACCGGTAACGCTTGTTCACACACCGGTAACGCTTGACAACACAGATACATCAACAATTATTATTTTTCACAACCAACAGTTTTGTCCTCCATATTAATTTTTTGCGCATGTTCCTTTGATTTGGTAAGAATTAATTTTACTCCAATCAAACAATTGTACCTCATTATGTAAGTATAAATAGGTCTTTATATGGGTTAAGGTTCGCAAAGTTAAGAAACAACAGTAGAAGAACCGAGGTGAGCGGCGGCGTGGCATCACAACATTCAGTGAGTTTAAGTTTGAGTGTCAGATGAATTATTAAGGGTCTTTGGTTAAGAATAATATCAAACAGAATTTTGATGATGATGTCTGAAGGAGGTGGCTGAGTGATAAGTCGAGTCGACTTATTCTTCCCCATAATTTATAAAAGCTTTGATTCGTTTCCGATGTTTTTGTTGTCATTTGACCCTTGCCTTTCACATTTAAGATACAAAACGATACCCCATTGAATTCAAGACCTCAATATCTAGATTGCATGAAAATTTGAAGTTTCGGTGCAAAACAAGGAGTTTTGGGGCAAAACAGGGCAGATTGACCTTTCCGGCATATTTTGCATGCCCATAGCGCATACAGTGTCCTAATTGGCTGATCTATAGCTGTTTAGAAAGATAACTCAATGGGCTACAACTCTCTAGTTTAAGCCAAGACCAAATTCGAGGTTTAAGATAGCGAAAATCCCAAGAAGTGAGACCCGTTGAGATTCCAACCGACTGGTTGGGCACCTCCATTGTTGCTCTCGTATGATCCCAACCGACTGGTCGGGCACCTCATACTGCTAAATGTTTCTCTCGGCCACTCCCAACCGACCGATTGGACCCCGAAACCCAGAAATTTCAGCTTCGAACCTAAAAATAGAAATATAGGTTTTTGACCTAAAGAAGGGTGGTTTTTGGAGAAAAAAAGTGTGATAAAAAGGCTAAGGAAGGCTCACCATCATCAAAAGATTGCTTGGGGGAGAAGAGAGAAGATCAAGGAAGGAATCTAAAGCTTGCTCACCATCTACTAGGGTTTTCTCTACTCATCTTTTCTCCCTCTTGTGTTTTGTATTGAAAACATGTATCACAATGATGTGTGAGTAGTTCTGGTGTTTTGAGGGTCCTATGACCCTCCTTGACACTCTATGATCAATGTATATATATTGAAATTCATGTGGATGATTGTCGATTTCATTTTCTCTTGTGTTATGAAATGCTATGAACTCTAGGTGTTTGATAAATACCTAAGTCACAAGTTAGACTAAAACTTGAACCCATGACTTGAAAGAGCTGGGGAATGGTTTAAGTATGTAGAAAATGATTCATATCTAACTCTGGGATATGGGTGCTTGACTAGGATTAAATATTTGATTAATTGGATTTGGTTTGTAATGAAAGTTATGAACTAAGTGGTGAGTTAAACCGAGTTAATATCTTGAAAGAGTGAGACTCTACCGTTGATGGTCTAAGGCTTGAGGAAATGTCAACGAAAGTTGATTTCCATAAGTCTTGGGCTAGGTCATTAAATAAATCATCAATTAATCCCAATGAATGGTGTTGAATTCATTTTCACTAAGTGCTTCACATTTGACATGCTACCAAGTGTTTGATGAAATGCCTAAGTAACATGTTGATCTTAAAACTTGATCGAAGTATCGATGGACCTTTGTGAAGTTTTGGATGTAGTGAAAATGATAATTTCTAGTGTTTACCACGGCAAATGCATGGAATTGAAGTGAACTATTACTTGATGCTTATGACATTTATTACCTTGGGAGATATTCTAAGGATAATAAAGGTTATAGAGTGAATCAACATCTCGATGGAGTGAGGTTCCAATTAAGATGGCTTGACTAAAAATAGATTCACATGAAAATTAGTCTACCTTAGTTTAAGCTAGGTGCTAGACTATTTGACACCATGAAACATGCAATTTTTGTATACGTAATTATTAGGGAATGCCAAGGAGGGGAGTAACCCCTCGAAACTCATTTATCCATCTTTTGTCTCTAATTACTTGCCATTTAGGATTTAGATACACAATCTTATATAGTGCATGTGCTTGGCTTGCTCCTTTGGCTTCGACCCGTTCTTACCGGTTTTGTAAATTGTATTTGGCTAGAGTTTCTATTGCATTTATTTGCATGTAAAAAATCTACAACGTCACCAAGTTATAATTTGAAGGATCAAAGAAAAAAAAGTGAACGCAGCAGAGGAGAAGAAGCAAAGGTAAGTCGGCTTTCACCATGGTCTGACAACGAGGCAACGTTTAATTTTTTGGATGTCACTTTGATGTTAATCTAGACAAGTGTGTGTACAGTAAGCTCGATGGTGGACTGGCAAAGTTGGAAACTATTCGGTGGGTGAATTGTGGCTAACAATTTTACTGAGTAATTTCAATCTCCCCTGTTTAAAATTTTCAAAATAAACAAGTTATTGTTGGGTCAAATAATTTCTGTTGGATTAGTATTATGAAGCAAAAAAAAAACAATTTCAACACAGTTTGAGGGAGTTTCGGTAACACTGCTACGTGCGGCTGGCCTATTTGCCCCAGTTAGAGAAGTTTGCAATCATCTGGTCCTAGGCAGTTGCAAACTGCGACTCAGTAGCATTAATCCAACTCTGTTGAGTCTAACTTCCAAGCATCCGCATCGAACAACTCAATAACGTCAAACTCTAGAGCCTCGGTAACCAGAGTGATGTACAGACCGTCACTAATCGCCATACTAGGTTTGCTGCAGTGAAACGTGCCCACTCCATAAAACGTGTCGTGAGAATCTTAACGAAGTCCACTGGGAGACCACGGCTCATAGAGAACAAAAGATATAAATCCTTTTCATTAACCAATATGCCACCCGATATCCGAACATTCACATCCATAGCTATTAAACGGTGCAGAACTTTCCATTTTGGAAACTTAATACATAAGGCAGGGTGAGTATGCAAATGGTATGAGCCAATCTCAAAAATATACCTCAAGAAGCGATGATGATCAGCCTCAGGATACTGACCAGCGGGCGCCTCCAGTGGGAAACGTAGGATGCGACACACCTCAACTCAATATATGGTATAATTTGTGTTTTGCAGTTGAAATGTCCAGTAAGTAGTCAGGCCGGGTGCTCCAAGAAGCTCAAACAATGCCACAAACTCAAATAATGCTGCCCTATAAGTGAACACTTGTTGTTCAACTATAATGCCTAATCCCGAAGTATCAAAGAAAGGACAAACTTGTTCTATCAAACGAAATGTATCCAAAGTGCTAATATAAGGAACAAGCGTAGGTTTAACTATCTTACACATGCGCAATTCTTTGTAAGTGTCCAGTGTAGACACGTCTGGAAAGTTGGGATATATCCGACAATCAAACGGGCAAGTTGCAGGGGCATCTGGTGCTAGGAGTGCCAGCACATCAAACGGAGTGGCGATTGGTGGTGGTACATCAGATGGAGTGGTGTGTCTGGTGGAGATGGAATGAATCGCGAACCGTAATTGTTTTTCTTGTATATGTTTAATCCCGTGATAGTCAAGGTGTCAAGGGATAATTGATTTTTGAGATGTCCCTGCTCTCCTCCTGTGACGCCCGTGACATTCCATATGTCACGAGTGTCATTGGACCCTGTGAATTCATCGTTTCTCGCTTTCATCCGGTGACACCATGGACACACACGACCCATTGGGTGTCACGGGACTCCTGTACACCGGCCACAAATAATTTATTCAAAATGTCATCTCGCACCAGCTCGGGTTCCTATGATGGTACTCCATTTTGAAGATTTCACACAAAAACAACACAAAATGCAAAATGTAGATGCAAACTAACTAATACTTACAGTACGTGTTACTTGACAGCACGTCGTTGTGCGCTGCAAAATTTACATTTATAGTTTCCACTACTGTTGGCTCACTATTGGCTAGTAGAGCGGTAAGTAGGGGTCGAACCCAAGGGAGTCAGTGTGGAGTAGTTGTTCTCGAAAACAGAAAATAAAGAAAGTAAATACAGGTTTGGTTTGAGTGGTTTAGACTGAAAGTAAATGACAGAAAGTAAATGACTGAAAGTAAATACTGAAAATAAGTGCTGAAAGTAAAGTACTGAAGATAAAGTGCCGAAAAGTAAAAGTGCTGATAAGTAAGGACGAAAGATATTCAGTCTAGGGTCTCTTCTTGTGAGACATCCATCATAGACTTCAGATGATCTTACTTTGTGTTCATAAGTGTGGGTTTATTCCATTTCAAGACATAAACCCTAAAGTAAGGCCATTTCAAGCACTTACACCACAATCTACTCCAAAATCAAGACATAGACTTCTAGTTCTAGCTAATACTCCATTTCAAGATGTATTAGTATAAGTGCAGCCACTTGATCTCACATTTCCGATCAACCAAGCAACTTAAAGAGGGATTGAACCACTAGGAAAAGCTTTGCCATTTCAAGCATCCACTTAACTTCGTTGTTGAAACCGAATGAATGGCACAAGAACTAGTAGACACACAAAGTAGCATTAAGTTCAAGTCTCAAGATGCATACACAAGTATGAACACCCTTGACCGAATATGCTTTAGCTACTTGTATTCATGTCAAGGAATACAAGTACCATACTTATTAAAGTAAAGGAAACCGAAAAGAAAACAAGAACTTGTAAAGGAAACCGTGACTTGAGCAAGGAAAGTTAAAGAAAGTCGTGGCTTTTGTAACAAGAACAAGTAAAGGAAAGGAGCTCGAAATCAAGAACAAAGTCAAAGTAACCGTGGCTTTGAAAAGAAAGTAAAGAGAGCTTAGGAAATCAAGAACAAGTGCAAGAACAAGAACAAAGTAAAATGTAGAGAGGTTTTGGTATTGAAGTGTAAAGATGAGAGAGAAGCTCTCAACTTTGGTGTATGTACATGATCTGTTTCTAAGACCAAGGGGTCTATTTATAAGCAAGCTAAACCGACCTAAAGGGAGGAGATAAGACATGGCTTGGAAATATCCCAAAAGCAAACCCATTTGGACTTGTCTCTTCCAAAAGGGCAATTAGTTCTCTCCAAAAGCCAAAGGCCAGCCGACTTTGAGCTTGGCTCTCTCCAAAAGCCAAAGGCCAGCCGACTTTGAGCTTGGGATTAGCCAAACCCAACCGAGAGGGTTTTGTAGTAGCTCAATCGAACCGACTTGAATTTGACCGGGTCGAAATTTAGGACTTCGGTTCATAGCCTTTGAGAGGTGGTTCTGGAATTTTGAGGCAATTCTAAGCCTAATGGTCGAAGTAGTTTGGTCAGAATCTGGCCGGAGCTTGGTCAGAATCCCAAAACGGCCGGATTTGCCCTAGTTTGGCCTTGAGCGGGCTTGAGCTGGTTCCACTCGGGCGTTTTGTCTGGGAAGTGAGATTGTTCGAGTCATTTGGTATTTAGAACAACTTGGTCGAGCCAGATTTGCTGGTTTGGTCGAGCGACTTGGTTTCGGTGCCTACCAGCTCGCGCGAGACCTTTGGAATTGGGCCAGCTGCCAATCTGCTCTAGCGTTCTCCTTGGTTTTCCAACATTGTCCACCTTATTTGCCATTTTGATCACTTTTCTCGAGGTGGATTTGTCAGATCAGCTCGTTTGCCAGAGCAACTTGAATTCAGTGCTAGACAGCTCGACTGGTGCGCTGGGCGCGGTCTGGGCGATGCCTGGGCGCGGCCTGGGCGATCATTTCTTTGGACCCGGCTGGAATTTTATCGGACCCGACTGGCCAGAAATGACTTGCGCTCCTTTTTGGCACAAAATGCCCCTTTTAAGCTTGATTCTTCTTTAGGCCTCCAAATTGCCTGCAATACAAAACGCCACTAACAAGTAAATGTTCAAAGGATTAAGTGTCTTTTTTGGTGGGTTTAGTTGACTCGATGAGTCGTATAAATACGGCCCATCAAATCACCCCACACTTATACTTGTTCGTCCCGAACAAGGTCTAGGCAAAAAGAGGAACAACTAAACTAAAATACCAAAAGTGCTAGATATGAATGTTAGAATGCTAGTCTAGACTTCACCTTTCCATGCATAGCTTACTTGCTACCAAACGAAACCGTGCTCAAACATGGAAGTAACTTGATACTTGTAACCTTTGAGCCGAGATGCAAACCAATTTGGATGAGTGGGAGATAGTCCTTTTAGGCCCTTTAACTGCACTCTCGGTTCTGAACTCATACTATATGGTTATAATCTATCGCTTTCTCTAGCACATGATTAATTTGGGCTTCAAGGGTTGAGTTCTTTTTGTTGCTTGGTTGGACAGCTTTTGTAGTGAGTTTTGGCCTTCGGCCTTTGATATGATAGTGGTGTACTTCACTTTGTTGCGTGTAGAACTTTCACAATATGGCTGATTTTTCTTTGAGCTTTGCTCCTTGTTGTGATTTGCTTGTCCATTTTTTTTTCTTTTGGGAGGTCCAATCATCGCCCGAGAGCATATGGAAATACCTCCCCGCTCTTTCTCATCCTTGCCCTTTTTGCGCGGGTCAAGATGAGGGTCGCTCACCTCTTTTCCCGGCTACTCGGACTAGAGATAGGACGGTCTGATTCCCGTCCCGCCCCTTGCATAAACACTGCACGGCGGAGCCAACTCTAATCCAAAGGGCCCGAAGTGCTAGCCTCCACTGAGTCCTCATAACCATTTAGTATTGAGATCCGGTCCTTTGAGTGCTTGTCAAGCCTCTCTAGGGCATTTCTTTCAACTCCATATCCTGTATTATCTCAGCACACAAGGACAAGTAGATAGTTAAGTTCGCATGTTCTTACACAATTAAGATTTCACAAGGAAATGCATGTAATGGGATCTATCTATTTCACATCATGAAAGTTTATATTCTCAAACGTGTTGACTACTATGTGCAATGACTACCCACCCCACACTTTTGAACAAAGCCGTGCCTCTCGGCACGACTTAGTTCAAAACACAAAATGCAAGCAAACAAAGGAAAGGAAACGACATAGAGAGGAAGGGTCGAATAGTACTCCCCTTCATGATGTCGTTACATGTCGTGACTATATGAGCAAACGACAAGGTTCGGATCTGCATGATTCGGTTGAAGCTCGAGGGAGTTCGTCCGGGGCCTAGTTCCTCTCGTGTGCCGCCGGTACTTCTCAGGCGCGGTCCGGTACTTCTCGGACGCGACCCAGTCCCTTAGAAAATTTGCTCTAGACCCGGTACGGTTTTCTGCACAAAAGATCATTTCCCTTCCAAATACAATGGGGGTGAGTACGACTCAAAACTTAAACAAAACGACATAAGTAAAATGAAACTGAAAAACTGAACGACGCATAGAAAAACTAAATATGTCGGGCTGCCTCTCGGCGAGCGCCTTTGTTTAACATCGTTGGCTCGACGGTACCTCACTCATGGATCATAAGTTGGGATCCCATGGGTGCTTGAGGTCGAACTTCTTCTCGGTTGCTCTTTTGCTCCGCCCAAAGAAAGCATGGAGTGATGTGCTCGGTTCTAGTCTCCATTGGTCCGGCGGGTTCTTTTCCACATACAGCCGAGAAGATGAGGGCTCCTTGGCCATAGCTGCTGGTCCATTGAGCCGTGGTCTCTTGCTACTCCATCCCGGCTTCCATTCTTTTGGGCCATGTCTTTGTCGCTTCTTCATGTTCAAATGGTTGGCACCTTTGTAAGTTTGGAAGTTCAGCGTTGTGCCATCAAGTGTAGGCAACATCAAGCATGCGCCCCTGCCAAGCTTCTTTTTTGTGGCAGCGGAGATGGGTTGTCTTGGAACAAGTGAGTTTTCCGAGCCGCTTTGTTGAGTCGTGGTGAATGAGCGCTCCATCATTGGTTTTTCTTGCCCTTGATTTGCCTCCAACTCCCCTTGCACCGCATCATTATTGACTACATGCTCTTCGGTGGCTATGATCTGCATAAAGCATAAAGGGTTAAGTTGGGGTTTCTCGGCCATGAGGACCGGGCCTTTCTCGACCAGCCCGTCCGTGAGGACCGGGCATGTCTCGGCCAGCTCGGGTGCTTCGGCCAGCGCGGGCGCGTCCTGGTCTGTCTCGGCCAGCTCGTCATTGAGGTCTGGGACTTCCTCGGGTGCTCCGAGCGCAAGGACCGGGCCTGGCTTGATTTGTTCGACATTGAGGACCGGTTCTAGTGGCTCGGCCGGCTCCGTGGGCTTCCATGTAGGCTCTTCTTTGACGACCCTTGGCTTTGTGTTGAGCACCTTATTGACCCGGTATGCAGCTTCTTTTTCAGCCGCCCATGATTCGGTTTCGGTCTTGAATTGGTGGACCATGTTGGCCAGTTCTTCGAGTCGCATGGCCTGATCTTGCCTTGACCTCTCGGCCAAATCATCTATCAAGTGCCAAAGATCATCCATGTCTAAGTTATTCACCGAGCCTCCCGCTGCATCATTTAGCCAATTCCACTCATGTGGCATCATCCCACCGAGAAACCTTTGAAGAAGATCGAAGTTGGTGAATCCATGGTGCGGGCAGCTCATCACAATGGAATCGAAGTACGACAAGTACTCGTCCAATGTTTCATCCCGGGATTGCTCAAGGTTGATGATCTTCTCGCGGACTTCAAGTTGGAAAGATGACGGGGAAAACTCCTCATCGTACCAAGGCTCGCTTCCGTGATAGGAAGACATTGTGAACTGCAAGACAAAACAAAAACAAAAACAAAACAAATAGAATAACTATTCCGATGCACAACTCCCCGACAACGGCGCCAAAATTTGACAGCACGTCGTTGTGCGCTGTAAAATTTACATTTATAGTTTCCACTACTGTTGGCTCACTATTGGCTAGTAGAGCGGTAAGTAGGGGTCGAACCCAAGGGAGTCAGTGTGGAGTAGTTGTTCTCGAAAACAGAAAATAAAGAAAGTAAATACAGGTTGGGTTTGAGTGGTTTAGACAGAAAGTAAATGACAGAAAGTAAATGACTGAAAGTAAATACTGAAAATAAGTGCTGAAAGTAAAGTACTGAAAGTAAAGTGCCGAAAAGTAAAAGTGCTGATAAGTATGGACGAAAGATATTCAGTCTAGGGTCTCTTCTTGTGAGACATCCAACATAGACTTCAAATGATCTTACTTTGTGTTCATAAGTGTGGGTTTATTCCATTTCAAGACATAAACCCTAAAGTAAGGCCATTTCAAGCACTTACACCACAATCTACTCCAAAATCAAGACATAGACTTCTAGTTCTAGCTAATACTCCATTTCAAGATGTATTAGTATAAGTCCAGCCACTTGATCTCACATTTCCGATCAACCAAGCAACTTAAAGAGGGATTGAACCACTAAGAAAAGCTTTGCCATTTCAAGCATCCACTTAACTTCGTTGTTGAAACCGAATGAATGGCACAAGAACTAGTAGACACACAAAGTAGCATTAAGTTCAAGTCTCAAGATGCATACACAAGTATGAACACCCTTGACCGAATATGCTTTAGCTACTTGTATTCATGTCAAGGAATACAAGTACCATACTTATTAAAGTAAAGGAAACCGAAAAGAAAACAAGAACTTGTAAAGGAAACCGTGACTTGAGCAAGGAAAGTTAAAGAAAGCCGTAGCTTTTGTAACAAGAACAAGTAAAGGAAAGGAGCTCCAAATAAAGAACAAAGTAAAAGTAACCGTGGCTTTGACAAGAAAGTAAAGAGAGCTTTGGAAATCAAGAACAAGTGCAAGAACAAGAACAAAGTAAAATGTAGAGAGGTTTTGGTATTGAAGTGTAAAGATGAGAGAGAAGCTCTCAACTTTGGTGTATGTACATGATCTGTTTCTAAGACCAAGGGGTCTATTTATAAGCAAGATAAACCAACCTAAAGGGAGGAGATAAGATATGGCTTGGAAATATCCCAAAAGCAAACCCATTTGGACTTGTCTCTTCCAAAAGGGCAATTAGTTCTCTCCAAAAGCCAAAGGCCAGCCGAATTTGAGCTTGGCTCTCTCCAAAAGCCAAAGGCCAGCCGACTTTGAGCTTGGGATTAGCCAAACCCAACCGAGAGGGTTTTGTAGTAGCTCAATCGAACCGACTTGAATTTGACCGGGTCGAAATTTAGGACTTCGGTTCATAGCCTTTGAGAGGTGGTTCTGGAATTCTGAGGCAATTCTAAGCCTAATGGTCGAAGTAGTTTGGTCAGAATCTGGCCGGAGCTTGGTCGGAATCCCAAAACGGCCGGATTAGCCCTAGTTTGGCCTTGAGCGGGCTTGAGCTGGTTCCACTCGGGCGTTTTGTCTGGGAAGTGAGATTGTCAGAGTCATTTGGCATTTAGAACAACTCGGTCGAGCCACATTTGCCAGATTAGCTGGTTTGGTCGAGCGACTTCGTTTTGGTGCCTATCAGCTCGCGCGAGACCTTTGGAATTGGGCCAGCTGGCAATTTGCTCGGGCGTTCTCCTTGGTTTTCCAACATTGTCGACCTTATTTGCCATTTTGATCACTTTGCTCGAGGTGGATTCGTCAGATCAGCTCGTTTGCCCGAGCAACTTGAATTCAGTGCTAGACAGCTCGACTGGTGCGCTGGGCGCGGCCTGGGCGATGCCTGGGTGCGGCTTGGGCGATCATTTCTTTGGACCCGGCTCGAATTTTATCGGACCCGACTGGCCAGAAATGACTTGCGCTCCTTTTTGGCACAAAACGCCCCTTTTAAGCTTGATTCTTCTTTAGGCCTCCAATTTGCCTGCAATACAAAACGCCACTAACAAGTAAATGTTCAAAGGATTAAGTGTCTTTTTTGGTGGGTTTAGTTGACTCGATGAGTCGTATAAATACGGCCCATCATTACTCCTCGAAGGGGCCTAGTTTAATGTCTTAGCGAGAACTAGACAGAGAATTAAATTGAGAAGCATTCTCGGGAAGCCCGTGCTGAGATCCCTTCCCATTAAGTATGTCATTGCAAATGCCTTCAGCCGGTGCTAGGTGCTTTAGAACGTGATAGGTGCTTAAGGCGATGCCCGTTGACTACGAAAGATTTTCCACCTTTGACACTCAGCTCCATGTGACCATCACGATGTGCTCTTGTTACTTTCTGTGGACTACTCCATTTTGTGTGAAGCTTTCCACAAAATGATATGAGGCGAGAGTTGTAAGGAAGAACTCGCTCGCCTTCATTGAATTCAATGCGCACTAAGTTCTTGTCATGCCATTATCGCGTTCTCTCCTTGTAGATACAAGTGTTCTTATTAATTCATGTTCTACCAGCGTAGCGCCCATGCCCTTATGTTAATTTCATGCAATTCGGTTCACTACCTCAGACCCATTCATCATTTGGTCATTAACCTAATTTTGTTTTAGCATGCAAACATCCAATTAAATATAAAAGCTTGCAAAAACGCTAAAACTAAGCATAACAAAATTAAATAATCAGACTGCATTATTGAAAAGCGTTTCTATTGATCACATGAAGAGTTAGGTACAAGGCATAGGATCCGTAGGATCCCAAAGTAAAGGTGATTACTCACTACTCATGGTAAGACAACCAAGAATAATGTATTTTCAAAGTCCAAGGACGAGGAAACTGTGTACACGAGTGGGCTTGTTGAATCTTCAATATCCTGCGATTTTCTTCTCTGTATTCTTCTCCAAGCTAGGTCTGAAAAGTCCCTCCAATCTCTTGTAATTTGATCAAGCTCAAATTGCCTAGTTAAAAACTCAATTTTGGGAAACTGCGTGACACCCACGACAGTTAGGAGTGTCACTGGCTGTCAACGGACTTGGTCAATTTGATGCAGTTTTGTCATGTTCTGTGGCACTCGTGATGCTCGTGAAAGGTGGGAGTGTCACATGACCTTTGATATCGAGCACTCTCGTTGCAGTCCCGTGATGCAATGGTGCCCGTGGCAGGCTTGTTCTTGATATGTTTCTATAGAACTATTTAGAACTTGTGATTAGACGTCGGCTAGTCGTGTGTACTAACTGTTTGAATACATATCTCATTTGAACTATGATTGTCTGACAACTTTATTGAAGATGTTTGATTTGAAGCCGAGGTAACACGATGAATCCAATGTATGACATGACTCTACTATGACTTAATGAGCATTCATTCATGCATTCACCCTAGAAAGTAGCATGGGAGATTTGTAGGTAGTCCCTTTGCTGAAAACCTTCACGAGACTATACTCGGCCAATAAGATAGCCTAGGGGTTTAAATGCTTGGTGCATACGCTAAATGCATTCGTGACCTCTGTGCCTATGAGTTAGGATTTGCATGTTAGTTTAGTTATGATAGATCACATAATATTCCACTGGGTAGCTTAGTCGTTGAGCTTGATATTGACTCATATTTTTGTTCTGCCATTTTCTTAACATTTGTTCAGGACGAACAAATCCTAAGTGTGGAGTGTTTTTATTGGTCAATATATTGACTTATTATTTGCTCCATTTGATGAAGGATAATACTTGTTCTTTTAGGTCAAAAGATGAACCAATGCAGATCACGAGCCCGAACGATCAAAAGAACAGAAAAGACCGATAAAAGCACAGAAAACGTCTAGGCAAAGTGTCATGACAGTCGTGACACATTGCGCTTATCACGGGTGTCACAACATGCTTATTACATCGACGAAGCCAGCATGGATGTGACTATGGTGACACACCCTTTTTTTAACGGTAGTCATGGCGCCCAAAACACCCAGTGTATTCATGGAAGGGTCATGACGGCCGTAACACTCAGGGGATGTTATGGGTGTCCCGACACCTGAAAAGCCCAGCCAATTCTCGTGTCCACCGTGGCTGTTGTAACATCTTGGTATATCACTGGTGTCTCGACCCAATCAATTATTTCCAAAAAAAATAGGAAATTCGGGACGATTTTATGGCCGCTTAATTTTTGAGATTTTGCGACCTAGCTTGGAGAAGAATACATAGAAGAATATCGTAAGAGATTGAAGATTCAACGAGCCATCTCTAAACATACATTATTCTTGGTTGTCATACCTCGAGTAGTGACTAGTCTCGTTCATTCTAGGATCCTATGGATCCCGTGCCTTGTACCCAACTCTGCATGTGATCAATAGAAATGATTTTCATTATTGCAATTCTAGTATTCAATTTCACTGTGCTTAATTTTTTCGTACTAAGTTTTACATTGAATGAAGTGTTTTCATGCCAGAACGAATTTAGGTTAATAACCATAGGATGGATGGATCCAAGGTAATTAACCCGATTGTATGAAATTCATATCAGGTCATGGTAGCTACATTGGTAGTAAATAATTTGATAGGAAAGTTGGTGTTTATCATCTTAAAACCATAGACTTAATAAATAAAAAATCGTTGATAATCCGTGGATGGGCGGCGTTCAACGATCTAGGTTAACTTAAACAATGATTCATAGATGGGCGGCTTGTCTAATGTTATTTTTGTTTATTTCCATACTCGATTGCATAATTGAATTGCGTGATATTGTTGTCTGATTAGAGAAGTTGGCACGGGTGAAGTTTGAGCCTTGGATTCTTTCTCTGATCAGATAGACCTCTTAGATTTAGCGCTCTTATAGGAATTAATAATGAGGATATTAGTTGCACCTGAATTTCTCTTATTATTCGGAGTAGCTAAATACATCACTTGTTTGCTAGTAAACACACATGTGTGTTCCTTGGACCGGCCATTGGGTTATCAAGGTTTATAAATTATTTTTAACTGTAATTGAACCCCTAAAACTAATAATTGACAGCTATAAACGGTTAAAAATACGCTTATTCATATGTCATTCTAACCCTTAAAACCCAAGTTACTCTCACTTTAACATTTTTCTATGTTCGTCTCTCTTTTCAACCCTGAACATCAGTTTCCTCTATAAACAGGAAACCTAAATCGTTTCATTCGAAACTTTGAAAAACTCTATCTCTCTCGCACTTTAGCGTCCCTCGACTTCCATCACTCCTGCTTTAGCGAAGATTATCTCTTTATCCTCTCTCGGTCCATCAAAGCTTAAACTTTCATAATCTATTATATTTCTACCCGCGTTATAACTCTCTCATACTTTTTCATATGTCAGTCTAAGCCTTAAACCCCAAGTTACTCTCGTTTTAACATTTGTCTATGTCCGTCTCTCTTTTTTGAACCCTAAACATTTATTATCTCTATTAACATTAAACCCTACATCGCTTCTCTTGAAACTTTGAACAACACTATTGATGTTGCAGCAAATAGGTGGTGTGCTTACTAAGTAATCAAAATCATTTAGAGACCGATAAGTACCAGGTCGTCCAAGGAGTAAACCAAAACTCGATTCCACTATACGATTTTACATTGATCTTTCTGCTTTTCAAATTACGAATTGGTTATGGGTATCTTTAATGAACTAGTCAAATTAAATGAAGTAAAGTGTGGGGGGGGGGGGGGGAGGGGGTTAATCAATGTAAAGAAATGTTTCCCAAGGTATCTACTTACCCCTCTAATACATACGAATGTATCAAAACCACAACAGTGTGAATCTCTGCCTGGGCCGACTCAGGCCTATAAGTCTATATGGGCAGATTCCACCCCTGAGCTACTTCGCTTACCCAGAGGAAAACGTATCTCGTACATGGACCTCAACCCCTCGGAGTATTGGTCTATGTCAAGTGTCACATCTCTCGACCACCAACCCCATTGGACAGTCGATCCTTGCGGATTGGAAAACCCAGGCATATCGTGATATACTATGGGTCACCCTCGTGCACACCACTGTGTAAAGGTATAACCACTTGGTATACCCCCTCGAGTTCATAACCAATGACCCTTACCCTATGCTCATAGAGATCCCCTCGGACGCCTATGAGCATAGTACAAGCTTAAGAACAGGTGAAATAAACCCCAAAATGAAACTCAACACCATTTATATATTATTCAGATCTTAAACAAGCCGCATACATCAGAGGGTTTTATAGGACCCCAGAAAAATAAAGAGACTACTCACGACTCATTCCTAAGGATTCAATACTGGAAAAATTAGTCAAACAATAGAGGAATACAAGAGGGAAAGAAACACTGGACGCTCGTCTCCCTTCGGCAGCTCCCAGAGCTGCATGATCCATTTTTGTCAAACCCCTTCTTTTGTACAAAAATCGTCTTGCACAAATCCTGGCATGTGCAGCTCTCCCACTGCATAACCCGAGTGCCTTTCTGTAGAGGTGCAAGGGATAAAGATTCCTTTTTAGGCCATTGTCTCGGTCACGACAACGGCACCTCAAGTGACTGGGTAGTGTGAAGTCTGCATGCGTTGTGGTCCGATTGAAATGTCACTATTTGGATTGGCATGGCAAGGAGATGAACTTTTGGAGTTACCCGATCTAAACTAGGCGGTTGGGGGCCCAATGCCATCGAGGTATTGGCTAAGGGCAGTCGGGACAACTCAGTTGCAAATATCTCAGTTGCAACTCCTTTTTGCTTTGTTTCGACTCATTCTGCTCTCCGAGGGGTCTGATCACTGCTTGCACAAGTACTGTACCTAAAAGGGCAAAAGAGTGTCAGTTTGCCTCAAAAATAGACTGTATCGAGTCAAAAGCTTAGGGAAAATGTAGAGAGATAATAGTGGAGAATTTAACTTATCAAAATACTCCACACTTAAGGTTTGATCATCCCGAGCAAACAATCAGAGCGAACGAAAAAGAAATTAAGTCACTTACTCCTACTATCTAGAATATATTTACAGCTAACGAAAATGTATTCTTCCTAACACCTTTTCGTAGGTGTTATGAGTACATTTAGCGTATGCACTAAGCCTTTAAACCTCTAGGTTACCCTAGTGGACGAGTTGTAGTCTTGTGAGAGTTTTCAGGAACGGGAATACTCATAAATCCCTCGTGTGATCAACCCATGTGAATGAATTCCAGAGTGTACACCAGTTGGACTACGATCATTCAAACATACCCTGGTCACCCCCGATAAAGCTCCGACCATCCCGAACAAGATTACCTTGGGGCGGTTTAAAATCACATGAGTTAATAAATTCAATAAAGGTTAGTGCTAGAACTATCCAAAATCTAACCCAAGTGCCTATTCTTTGTTTTGTTACGATGGTTGTATAAGGTTTTCAGGCTACCATGGATGTGCCAGTCGCGCACCTGTGCGCTAGCAAAGAGGCTAGTCCACGGGCTAAACGACTTAACTCATTCCCAAGTCCCAGAACATGTTCATCATAAGTCATAAGGGAAGCGGAGTTCGACAAAAAAAATGGTAATCTAAACAGCCAATGCAACCAAGCAGTGATCATTCCATGGGGTTGTCAAGTTCCAATTGGTGTCCTAGCACTCGGTTCACTCGCACATGTGTTGAATGGTGGAAAAAGACGTTGTCAAGTGTGTATTTTTACTTGGCCTTTGGCCTACAAGTACTTTCAAGGGGTAACTTTTCTTCTTAACCCTCGACACTAGTATCAATTTGAGAACGAACTTCTATTTGAAGCCAAGTTCTTGTTAGGCTTTTACCCTCTTTGACTATGTAATTTTTTTTGATGGGGCTCATTTTTCCCTCTTTGTAACTCCACACTTGACAACAGTTTAAGTTAAATGAGGAAAGTGTGAGTGATGCCTTTATGCACAGGAATTAGACGAGAAAAAACAGGGGTTACCTAAGAATAATTGCAAGGCAAATTTAATGCAAAGAAGTTAGCTTTCGACCAGTGCTCAATATCCACAAAAGAAAATTTACATAACTGGGTAGACCAAGGGTAGTTAGAACACTGATTTGAGGGAATGCATGATCATTAGACCTAATTCGGCTATGAGTTTTCTAGTTCAAGAGTGGGGTAGAGTCAAAATGGGGTTTACGGAGTTTAGAATGAAATCAGGAGTCGTACTAGTTACTCCAATGTTAAGGGTTAATCACAAAGTTGCAAGTTCCTATCTCATGATCATGGCATTTAAACAGTGAACTTTTGTGCCTACCACTCCCCACATTTAGATCAGCTTAGTCCCTAAGCGCATATGATATAATGAAATAAGGCAAGGCGCAAGAGGAACTCCCCTCGTTTGTGGAAGCGTCCCCTCTCGTGTAGCTCCAGCCGGTCCCTACCATCTCCTTGCGGCTGCAAAGTGACTTGCTAGGTTTCACTTTGACGAAATGAACTATTAGTGCATAAAAAGGAAGCAGGTTAGATTGACAACGGGGCCAGGCAAAGATTTAGTGCAATTGTCTTTTGATAAGCAAATTGCTACCCTTACAAATAGGAGTTCGGAATTAGAGGTTCGATTACAAAAAGATAAAGGAAGATGCACTCTTAAGTATAAGCATAAGAATAAGTGAAATAAACCCTTGAATGAAACTCAACACCATTCATAGATTATTCAAATCATAAACAAGTTGAATACATCAGAGGGTTCCATAGGACCCAAGAATGCTAAAGAGACTACTCACAACTCATTTCAAACGATTCAATATAGGAAAAATCAATAAAACAATAGAGGAATACAAGAGCAAAAGATGTACAGGATGATCGTCCCCCTCTGGTATATCCGAGACTGGATTATCGGTTTTTGTCAAAACCCTTCTTCCGTATGGAAACCCTCTTGCAAAAATCGGCGTGTGCAGCTCTCCCAGCGTAGACCCCTGGTTCCACTATTTATAGGTGCACGGGATAAAGAGTCACTTTTTAGGCCGTTGTCTCGGTCATGACAATGACACCTCAATTGACTAGAGAGCGCGTAGTCTGTATGTTTTGCGGTCCGTTCGAAACGGCACTATCTAGACTGGCATGGGAAGGTGATGCACTTTTTGGGTTGCCCGATTTGAACTAGGCGGTTCGGGGCGCAATGCCCCTCGAGGTATTGGCTAAGGGTAGTCGGGACAACTCAATTGCGAATAGCTCACTTTCAGATCCTTCTTTCCTCTTTTTGCTTCGTTTCGACTCATTCGGCTCTCTGAGGGGTCTAATCACTGCTTGCACAATTATTGTACCTAAAAGGGCAAAAGAGTGTCAGTTGGCATTCAAAATACACTGGATCAAGTTAAAACCTTAGGGAAAATGTAGAGAGATTATAGTCGAGAATTCGACTTATCAAGTAACTCCCTCGCTCTTAGGCGTCTCCTTGTGTCCATCACTCCAACTTCAGTGATGATTAATTCTTCTCTTCTCTCTTTAAAAGCCTAAACTTTCATAACCTACTATACTTCTACCCTCTTCGTAGCTCTCTGATACTTATTCATATACAACTCTAACCCTTAAACCCCAAGTTACTCTCATTTTAACATCTGTCCATGCTTGTCTCTTTCTTTTCAACCTTAAACATTTGTTCTCTCTATAAACATTAAAACCTAAATGGTTTCTCTCAAAACGTAGAGAACAACAAGATCTCTATCGCTCTTATTCGTCTGCATACTTCCATCACTCAATCTTTAGTGAAGACTAACTCTTTTGTCCTTTCTTAGTCCTTACAAGCCTAGATTTTCATAATCTACTATACTTTTGCCTTCTTTATAGCTCTCTCATACTTATTCATATGTCACTCTAACCCTTAAAGCCCAAGTTAGTCTCATTTTAGCATTTGTCTATGTTTGCTCTCTCTTTTCAACCCTAAACATTCGGTCTCTCTATACACATGAAACCTAAATATTTACTTTTAAAACTTAGAACCACCGTATCTCTCCCGCACATTATCGTCCACTGACTTCCATCACTCCATCTTTTAAGAAAGACTATCTTTTTGTTCCTCTCTACAGACGTTAAGAGCCTCTACTTTCATTGTCTACTATACTTATACCTTGTTTATAGCTCTCTGACAGGCCGTCGTTGAGGCGCTGCAAAATTTACATTTATAAGTGTCCACTACTGTTGGCTCACTATTGGATTAGTAGAGCGGCAAGTACGGGTCGAACCCACGGGAGTTTGGTTGGAAGCAATTGTTCTTGAAAATACAGTAAATAATGTAAAGACAGTTGGGGTTGGTTGCGGTTTTAGAACTGAAAGGAAATACAGAAAGGTAAATGACTGAAAGTAAGTGCGAGAAAGTAAAGAGCTGAAAGGAAATACTGAAAGGTAAATGACTGAAAGTAAGTGCGAGAAAGTAAAGAGCTGAAAGGAAATACTGAAAGGTAAATGACTGAAAGTAAGTGCGAGAAAATAAAGAGCTGAAATTAAGTGCTTGAAAGTAAAGGGCTGAAAGTAATGCGATAAGAGTAAGTGCACGAATGATAATTGAAAGGTAACTTAGGGAGAGTAATATTCATTCTAGGGTCTCAACTTGTGACACTTCCCTCATAGACTTCAAATGATCTCTTTTACAATTCTAAGTGTGGTTGTCCCGACAAAGGTGACACCCCAAATACCCCGACAAAGGTGATACTCCACACCTTCAACCTGTCAAGGTGTTATGTGGTTGTCCCGACAAAGATGACAACCCTAGTACCCCGACAAAGGTGGTACTCCATAACTAAGCTTCACAAAGTTTTAGGCTTCTAGTCCTCTACTAGAATGAACAACCCGACAAAGGTGTTGCTCGAACTAGATGTCACTATCTACCTTTGCTGCAAGGCATCCAGTAGATATTGACTATAGGAATCATTAGCTCGACTAAGCTTTGTGGCAAAACATCCACTTAGTCTTGCCGAATGATCCTTGAAATAAGCTTAAGGACTAGAGAAGTGTAAAAAGCATTGAAAACACAAGTCTCAGGATGTCGGCACAAGGATGAGAACCCTATACCGAATATGAGTTTTAGCCGCTTGTATTCATGTCAAAGAATACAAGAGGCATTACTAAAAAAAAGTAAAGATTTCGAAAATTGCTAAAGGAAAGTAAGATCACGAAAATGAAACAAGAACAAGTAGAGAGAAGTTGGAGCTTTTGGTATTAAGTGTATTCAAGATTGTGAGTATGTTAAGTGTTACAAGAGATTCATTTCCTAAACTCATGCCCTTCTATTTATAGGCAAGAACTTGGTTCTCCCCAAATGCCAGCCGTCTTGGAGCTTGGCTCTTCCCAAAGGTCAGCAGCCTTTGAGCTAGTTGGAGCCAACCGACTTGACTTTCGTTCCACCCAAGGGCCACCGAACTTGAGAAGCAAGTACCTGGAACTTGATCGGAGCTTTGGCCGGAACTAGATCAGAGTATGGCTGGTTCTTGGTCGGCGCTAGGTCGGAGCTAGATCGGAGTTTGGCCGGAGTTGGCCGGAGTCTGGCCGAAATTTTGGTCGGAGGCTCTTGGCTTTTGGACAGCAGATTTGGAATGCTGAGGCAATTCTACACCTAATGGTCGAAGTCGTTTTGCCGGAATCCGGCTGGGATCTGGTCGGAATCCCAAAATGGCCGGATTTGCCCTAGTTTGGCCTTGAGCGGGCTTGAGCTAGTTCCACTCGGGCGTTTTGCCTGGAAAGTGAGATCGTCCGAGTTGTTGTGAATTTCAAACAACTTGGTCGAGCCAGATTTGCCATATTAGCTGGTTTGGTCGAGCGACTTGGTTTCGGTGCCTATAAGCGCGCGCGGGACCTTTGGAATTAGGCCAACTGCAAATCTGCTCGGGCATTCTCCTTCGATCAGTGACATTGTCCAACTTGGTTTCCATTTTTATCAACTTGGTCGAGTCAGATTTGTCATCGGAGTCTGTCTGGTCGAGCGATTTGATTTCAGCGTTGAACTGCTCGGCCGGGGCCTCGGGCGGTGCTCGGGTGCTGCTCGGCCAAAGATACCTTGTGATGTTTTTGGCACAAAATGCCATCTTTAAGCTCGATTCCTCTTTAGACTCCTGATGAGTCGTAGTTGTACGACTATTTTATGTGTTCAAACCCCGTCTTTTTGTGTTGCATGTATGTTATTTCACTACCTGTGTGTAGTTTTCGTTCTTAGGTACATTCGGAGACCATGGAAGGAATATAGGCTAAAGGGAGCCCATTAGAAGATGTTTTGCATCGAAGAAATGAAGTCCGAAGTGCTGAAATTTGAGTCAGTGCAGCCCACTTACGTCTGAAGAATTACAGTCACTTACGTCTGAACAATTCCGATAATTGTGGAGACCTCCGCGGAGCATAAATCAAGAGACGTCCGCGGAGGACACCTGGCAGTAGAATTCATTACTTCTCATTTGCAATCTCGAAGGGACACATAGAGAACTCGAGGGGACAGAGAAGAGGGGCGACTGGATCTGGAGAAAGGAGAGAAATTCAGATCCATCTAGGGTTCGTTCGAAGTTCGGTTTAGAAGGAAGAGTTCTTGGAGTAGGATTTCGACTGAGGATTCGTTGCTGGGTTCAAGTGCTGGAGTGGAGCTACAGATTGGTGGAGAGTTCGTCATCAGTAATTTCATTTCATTCTATTCAGAAACATGATGATGTATTCCATTACGATGAGTAGCTAAACTCACTTGTGTAGGCTAGAACTCGACATTGTGATGTTTTGACTTGAGACCTATATTGATGTCTGTGTTTTGTGTCATATTACTATGCAGTGTTTATGGAATTGATGTGCTAGCATGAGTGGAACCCTAGCGGGGGAGCTTTCGTTTGTTTATTGATTCCAATTGTCAAGTTTACTAGCAACCTAGCGGGGATAACAAACTAGGACACGAGTAATACACCACTAGGATTAAACACCCTAGGACAACTTGTTCAAATCTTTATGCAACTCTAGCGAGTTTGGGTCTTGATTATCGCTAGTGCGAGATTAAGTACTAGAATTAGAACGGGGGGTGTAACCTTAGCGGGGGAGCTCTAAGTTGTAGAACATAAGGAATCAAAACGGATTTGTCAATGATTTAGTCTTGCATCACAATCGAAGTTCTAGCTTGCACTTCTCTTTGATATTACATACCTGAATTCGTGTGACGATTGCTTTCTTATTACGTGATAACTGTTGCTTGTGTTTGTGTTTCCCAATTACGTGTTTGAATATTTAGTGAACAGATTCTCGGACCAATCTCTGTGGATACGACCCGACTTACCACTTGCTAGTCGGATTACAAAATTATTATTTTTGACGGGTACAACGACAGCCCGCCAAAATGGCGCCGTTGCCGGGGATTGGTAACGAGTAGTCTCACTACGTATTACTTTCTTTTAGTTTTATTTTACTATCTTTTACCGTGTCACTTGATAATTTTCTGTTGAAGTAACAATGTCACAGAGAAGTGTTGAACGTGATCAAGAAGAGCGAAGTAGTGTGATAGGGGATAACATGCAAGAACGGAGGCAAGGACTGCCCCCTGTTAATCAAAAACTACCCCACATTACGGTAATTAGCAAGGCCTCCGCGGATCAGTAAAACAGAAGGGGTGCGCGGAATTCCAGTAAATTTCAGATTTTTGGCGTTTCAACTCAAGATGTCGCGTTCGTCGAATCGTGCTAGTTCCTCCCGCTCTCGAAGAGCCCAGTCGCCGCCGGTTGATGATGCAGCACTAGTTCCGGATGTTGTCGATGACAGGCAGGAAACGTTTGAGAAATTCATGGCGTGTGTACATAAGCAACCCATGTGGGTCGAGCAGTTCTTTCTGGAGCATTGCGGACTCTTAGAGCGATTCAGAGAGCTGATGGAAAGATGTGGATGGCCAGGGTTGCTTACGCTCCGCAGCGATGCTGATATGGATGATACTTGTGAGTTCCTCACCGGTTACCATTACGTTGGACCCAGGGAATTTGAGGGATTCAGATACACCTTCAGAGGCGCAGAGCACTATTGCACGATGACGCGATTGCGTCAAGTCTTTGGGTGGCCAGAGGTGGCAGATGGGACGTTTTGCGATTACGGCAATACGATGGGTATTAGCGACACCTACATGAGTCTTACGGGGACGAGACGCTACAGGCCGAGCGACGCTACAGCCTCAGCATTCACAGATCCTTTCTGGTACATGGTACATTTTATTTTGACGAGGACTTTGACTGCGAGGGCGAACGGCAATGATAAGCCGTCTCTCCGAGATCTGACGCTTCTAGGCTCTTTGGTGAGAGGGGTAGTCCCACATTGGGGACATTTTTTCTGTGAGCACTTGAAGCAGATTCGGCCTCGAGGGCCGCTTTGTGTGGGTGGCGTGGTGACTTATCTGCTGCGCAGTCTTCATCCGGACGTGGATGCACTTCCAGGCCACAGTATTCTCGCTTATGGACTGGCTGACAGTGAAAGAGTTAGTTCTGGGAGGACATTCAGACTCAGCAGCGAGGGTGCAATGCGTTGGACATATTTCGCTGATCCAGCTCTTAGGCCACCACCTTGCCCACCGCGACAGAGAGGGCGACCGCCAGGGCGTGGAGGACCCGCAGGGGGAAGGAGACGTCAGAGGGACGGGGTAGAGGTCCCGCTGAACGTAGTACCACCAGAAGAGCAGGCACAGAGACAGCCCGGACAGTATTCACAGGCACAAATTGACCATTTATTTAATGTGAACAGGGCTATGATGGTGGCGATGGGTAGCGGCTTCTGTCCAGTTTCAGCTCCCCCAGGATGGCGCCCAGGAGATGCCATTCCACCCGAGTACACACAGCCACCACCAGACTATTAGGGGAGTACCAGTTCCCTCTTTTATTTTTATTTTTATTTGAGTCTGTTGAGTCTATTTTGTGCGAGTCTGTTTTGTTATACATCTCATCTCTTGAATTGTATCGTGAGGACACGAGTCCATCTAAGTGTGGGGTGGGATGTTGTTAAGTCAGTTGTGTGTCGTGTCTGTTTTTAATCTTTTAGGTGTCATGTCATGTGTCCTGATGAACTCATGATGTACTGCTATGCTTTCCTTCTATGTCGAGATCTTATTTCCAGCTTTGTATGACAATTGTGCTCATTTGACTAAAAATGCAAAATTTCAAAATTTTCGATGCTTTGTTCTTGTGAGTTGTGATATGTAGGGATGTGGAGTTGACAGAAATGTCCTAGAAAGGTACGGCAAGTTGCAGGAAATTCTGAGTTTTGGGTTCTGATGATTGAGAAAAGCGGTGGAGGTTGACGCTTCACTAGCCTAATCCTGAGAGTAGCTCCGTCACCAAGTATACAAGTTTATTCATGCGTTCGTAGTGGTGGCGGGATAGAGAAAACAAACTGTCCATCTCTAGTCGGAGTAGCTGGGAATGGGTGGGTAACCCCTACTTTGCCTCATGCAGAAAAGACGAGGATGAGAAAAGAGCGGGACGCACTCCTATGCTGTTATTCGGAGGCTATGATTGGAGTGGTTCAAGGGCGCAAATGATTATGGGGACAAGAAACAAATTCAAAAGCCGAAGGCAAACCATCAAGTAAGAAAAAAATCAGAATCTGATTGATTCAAGCAAGATGTGTCGTTTATCAAAGTCCATACAAGTTAAGGAATTCAAGACTCAACGGTATGAAAGCCGGTGACTCAATCACGTGTCAGAGAAAGCCGCTGACTCAATCAAAAGACCAAAACTCAGAAAAGAATGCAATGTCCGTGGTACCTATAGGGGACTATCTCCCAATCATCCAAGGTCATTTGAATTTCAACTCGCGAGGTAACAAGTATCGAAACATCTATGTTTACTCGCATTGTTAGAATCTTAAGCATGATAGGATTATAGACTGGATTTAGATTGAGATGTAAGGATTGACATGACTAGTCGTTGTAGTTCTTTTTATGGCTTTGTTCTTGTTCGAGACGAACAAGTTCAAGTGTGGGGTAGTTTGATGAGTCGTAGTTGTACGACTATTTTATGTGTTCAAACCCCGTCTTTTAGTGTTGCATGTATGTTATTTCACTACCTGTGTGTAGTTTTCGTTCTCAGGTACATTAGGAGACCATGGAAGGAATATAGGCTAAAGGGAGCCCATTAGAAGATGTTTTGCATCGAAGATATGAAGTCCGAAGTGCTGAAATTTGAGTCAGTGCAGCCCACTTACGTCTGAAGAATTACAGTCACTTACGTCTGAACAATTTCGATAATTGTGGAGACCTCCGCGGAGCATAAATCAAGAGACGTCCGCGGAGGACACCTGGCAGTAGAATTGATTACTTCTCATTTGCAATCTCGAAGGGACACATAGAGAACTCGAGGGGACAGAGAAGAGGGGCGACTGGATATGGAGAAAGGAGAGAAATTCAGATCCATCTAGGGTTCGTTCGAAGTTCGGTTTGGAAGGAAGAGTTCTTGGAGTAGGATTTCGACTGAGGATTCGTTGCTGGGTTCAAGTGCTAGAGTGGAGCTACAGATTGGTGGAGAGTTTGTCATCAGTAATTTCATTTCATTCTATTCAGAAACATGATGATGTATTCCATTACGATGAGTAGGTAAACTCACTTGTGTAGGCTAGAACTCGACATTGTGATGTTTTGACTTGAGACCTATATTGATTTCTGTGTTTTGTGTCATATTACTATGCAGTGTTTATGGAATTGATGTTCTAGCATGAGTGGAACCCTAGCGGGGGAGCTTTCGTTTGTTTGTTGATTCCAATTGTCAAGTTTACTAGCAACCTAGCGGGGATAGCAAACTAGGACACGAGTAATATACCACTAGGATTAAACACCCTAGGACAACTTGTTCAAATCTTTATGCAACGCTAGCGAGTTAGGGTCTATTCAAGAAGCTAGTAGTAAAAGGTCCCTCACCTTCTCAGAGACGTTGGAAGGAGAAACCGGCAGAACCATGGGAACTGGACCCAAGCCCATCATCCCCCAAAAACACAGGAAGAGTCAAAGCAAGAATCAAGGTTGGCGCAATAAAGAAGTACGACCTGAGCCACCCATGGGATCCAAACCAGTGATCCAGGAATGAGGTACTGTCGAGCTAACGACGTTAAACAAATGCACTGGTCGGGAGGTAACCCGACACCTATCTTACTTTCAGTACTTTTATTTTCTGTCATTTAGTTTTTTCTCCAATAAGTCGCTCTCACCCACTTGGTGCATAGAATGAAATGACTATTCAGGAATCGGTTATGGGTGCAACATCAAGCCAGTCAGGCCTATGCCAAGAGTTCAAAGCCCCTGCCGAACTCCCTCGATTATCCAGCCTCGAGCCATGTCGTTCACTCGACACCTTAAAGGGAGTTCTGTTCTTCCCTTTTCCTTAATATCATTTCCTTCTCGTATAATACCTGCTTGCATGGCTTTTGAACTAAGTCATTTCGTAAAGAATGCCTTCGTTCAAAAGTGTGGGGTGAGAACCACCTGTGTACATTAGTTAAATAACATGTTTTTCTTTTTTAATATTATCTTTTTGAAAATATGAACTTGAGAATGTGAAAAAGATAAATCATAATTCATGCATTTACCTTGTGAAAATTCAACTGTTTAAAAACTTAGAATGTAACTTCTCATTTGTCCCTTTGTGCTGAGATAAACTAGGGATGTGGAGTTGATAGAAACTGCCCTAGAGGGGCTTGGCAAGCACTCAAAGGACTGAATTTCGCTATATGGTTTTCGAAGTCAGTGGAGGCTGCACTTCGGGTTTCAGAGAAGATTGAGGTCATCTCCGCCATGCAGCGTTTATGCAAAAAAAAAGGCGGGACGGGAATCAAACCGTCCTATCTCTAGTCCTAATAGCCGGGAAAATAAATGAGCGACCCTCATTTTGACTCGCGCAAAACGACAAGGATGAGAGAGAGCGGGGAGGTATTTCCATATGCTTGCGGGCGATGATTGGACCTCCCAAAAAGGCTTGAGAAAATGGACTAGCAAGCCACAAAAAGGCAGGCCACAAAAAGGCAAAAGCTCAAAGAAGCAAAAGCTCAAAGAGCTAATCAAAAGCCAAAGGCCAAAATTGTGAAGGTTTTAACCGAACAAAAGTGAAGAACTCAAAGAGTCAAATCAAAGGCCAAAGGCCGAGTCACTACAAAAAAAGACTGTCCCTCGCCAAAAAGAAATCAAAAGGCTCAACTCAGTGAAACCCGAACCGAATCACGTGCTAGAGAAAACTACAAGGAAACCATATAGTGCAAGACGGTCCCAAGAATGCAGTCCAGGATCCTGAAAAGGGCTATCTCCCGAAACATCCGAATTAATTTGCATCTCGGCACGAAGGTACAAGTATCAAGTTTCTTCTATTTATTTACACGGTTTAATTTGGTAATAAGTAAGTAATGCATGAATTAGGATAAATCTAGTCACACAGTCTAACTTTCATATTTTAAAAGCTTACTTAGATAGTGTGTGCCGCCCTTTAATAGCATTGTTCGAGACGAACAACTAAAAGTGTGGGGTGATCTGATGGACCATAATTGTATGAATCATAAACACAGTTAAAACCACCAAATTAGACTGTTTGTCTATTTAACTTTTGCTTGTTAGTTCCGATATTTATCTACAGGGTATTTTGGAGTCTAGAGAGAATACAGGCTAAGGAGGAGTTTTTAAGCTGAAAAGATATTACGAGTCATTCCAAGGTCACCCAGATTCCGACTGAAGAAATATCATCAACCTGACATGGAATCACTCAAAACAAGTCCAACCGAAGAGCAACCAGAGTCAGACCGGAGCTGAAAGGAGCCGATGGCTTTTGTGAAAAGATCACAAACTCACACATGTCCTCTCCTCCTCCTTCACACATGGGCGGCTAAGGGGAGGAGGCTCCTCCTCACATGGGCGGCTAATGGCTCCTCCACTCCCCTTGCGCCACCTCACCCGGCGGCTTTTGGCTCCTCCACCTCTCACCCGGCGGCTTTTGGAGCTCCACTCCTCCCTTGCCAAGTGTTGGCCCTCCATTGCTCCTCCATGTCTATAAATAGATGCCATCTTCACTTGTAATCCATATCCATCCTCATTCCAAACACAAATCACTTATCTCTCTAAGTTGAGAGCACAATCCTTGTAATACTTTTGTTTGAAATCTATAATACTCCTGTTGGTTCTTGAGTATTCTAGTAGTCTTTGAGAATACTCCTGTTGGTTCTTGAGTATTCTCCTTTACTTACTGTCTTTCAAAAACCCTCGAGTACTTAGTTATGGTATCCACCTCTATGGATATTCGTAGCTAAACTCTTCATTCGGTTGAAGGGGTGTACTTGTATCATAAAATGTTTTAGGCTATACTCTTAGTGCCTCTTCTTTGTATTCAAAACTTGTTCTATGTGCCATATATTAGGTCAGAACTTCCAAGGTTGAGTGGATGCTTGAAATGGCAAAACTCTTCCGTGGGGGTTCGTGAACATACTCGGGTAAGTGGATGCTTGAAATGGCAAAGCTTATCTGAGGAGTTCGACCACTCTAAAACACCATTTAGTTTGATCGGAAATGATTGATCAAATGGATGCACATAGGCTAGTATACCTTGAAATGGGGTGCTAGTCTAAATAGAACAAGTGCTCTACGACCTTGAAATGGGCTAGACAGTGTGGCAAATCGAGCGCTTGAAATGGCCTTGATACACGTTTGAATACTTAGCAGGATCACTAAAGGTCAATGATAAACATGCTATGATACAAGGCCCCCGAAACCGAATGCTTTCCTTAGATTAAAACACTACCTGCACTTACTTCCTTAGTATAAACTGCCCTTTCAACTGCTGACGTTCCGCAAGGCTTGCCAATCACGCAACAACCGCTGTAAGTCTTCTGTTTACTTTCAGTATTTACTTTTATGTCATTTACTTTTCCGCACTAAAAACCAAAACCAACCAACCAATCACTTAGCTGTTAGTAGTAAAACCTCAATCAACCAAAAAACACGCTCCCCCGCTGTACGATCCCTCAAAGAACAACTTATCCCCCTAATTCCCTTGGGTTCGACCCCTACTTACCACTTGCTACCCAGTAGTGAAGTCGCGAGTAGCGGACTTATAAATTTATTTGTACATTTGCTCTGACGACAAGCATCTGTCAGAACTTCTCTAGAGCAAACACCACGGCTAAAAGCTCTTTCTCAGTGGTGGAGTAGTTCTTTTGGGCAGCATCCAAGGTTCTTGAGGCGCAGTAGATAACGACCGCCTTTTTGTCAACTCTTTGGCCAAGAACCGCCCCCATCGCAAAGTCACTGGCGTCGCACATGATTTCAAATGGCTGGCCCCAATCTGGTGTTCTGATGATGGGTGTGCTAGTGAGGGCCTTCTTGAGCTCATCAAAGGCTTCCTTGCATGCCTTGGTGAATTCAAAAGGAACTTCTTTTTGGAGGAGATTGGATAGAGGCAACGCCTTCTTGGAGAAGTCCTTGATGAACCGTCGGTAGAATCCCGCATGGCCAAGGAAAGATTTGATGTCTCGGACCGTGGAGGGGTATGGTAGAGTCATGATTAGGCCGACCTTAGCTTTGTCAACTTCTATGCCCTCTTGAGAGACGACATGTCCCAAGACTACTCCGTGCGTTACCATGAAGTGGCACTTCTCATAATTGAGTACTAAGTTCATTGACACACATCGTTCCAGAACCGTGCTCAAGTTATTCAGGCAAGCGTCGAATGTGTCTCCATAGATGGTGAAGTCTTCCATGAAGACTTCGATGAATGTTCCAATCATGTCCGAGAAGATGCTGGTTACCACTCTTTGAAAAGTCCCGGGAGCATTGCATAGACCGAACGACATCCTTCGGAAGGCGAATGTACCGAATGGGCAGGTGAATGTTGTCTTCCCTTCGTCCTCTGGTGCTATGGGAATCTTGTTGTACCCCGAGAACCCATCTAAGAAGCAGAAGTAAGGTTTACCCGCCAGTCGGTCTAGCATTTGGTCGATGAATGGAAGGGGGAAATGATCTTTTCTTGTGACGGCATTCAATTTTCGGTAGTCAATGCACATCCTCCAGCCATTCTTGACCCTTGTCGTCACCATCTTGCCTTCAGCATCTTCCTCGACCGTGATCCCAGTTTTCTTTGGGACCATGATGGACCATAGTTATATGATTCATTAAGACAGTTAAAGCCACCAAGTTAGACACTTTGTCTTAACAACGTTTACTTGTTAGTTTCATTTTTGCTCTACAGGCTATTTTGAGGTTTAGAGAAGAAACATGCCTAAAAGGGGAGAATTGCGCCCAAAATAATCGCATTGGAGATTCACTCGACCGGCTGGGAAAATGCCTCAGATCCACCCGACCGGCTGAAGCAGAACCAGGCCGCGCCCCAGCGTTCCAGCGCACCTACGAGCTGTCCAAGTCCAAATTCAAGTTGCCCGAACAAATCATCTGATCTGACGAATCCGCCTCGAGCAAAATGATCAAAATGGAAAATGAGGTGGACAATGTCGGAAAACCAAGGAGGACGCCCGAGCAGATTGGCTGTTGGCCTAATTCAAAAGCAAAGGCCCCGCGCGTATAGGCACTGAAACCATGTCGCTCGACCAAACCATGGAATCTCGCAAATCTGGCTCGACCAAAGTGTTTTAAATGCCCAATAACTTGGACAATCTCATTTCCTAGACAAAACGCCCGAGTGGAACCAGCTCAAGCCCGATCAAGGCCAAACTAGGGCAATTCCGGCCGTTTTGGGATTCCGACCAGGTTCCGGGCAGATTCCAGCAAAACGACTTCGACCATTAGTCTTAGAATTGCCTCAGCATTCCAAATCCAAAAGCAAAAGGCCAAAAACCGACCAAGCTCCGGCCAGCAATTAATGGATGTTTCTTCTACTCTATCCCTTGTAGGAGGAGCCCATACCGGCTGCTTTGGGAGGACAGCTGGCCGGCTGCTTTTGGAGCTACCTAACCGGCTGCTTTTGGGAGGACACCTCAACCAAGGGGGAAGTGCCACCTATGGCCGGTGGCTTGACTTGGAGTGCCCATGCCTTGTTGATGTGCCTCTCTCCTTTGCCTATAAATAGAGAGCTCCCTCTCCTTTGTTCAATGTCCCAAATTGTAGTCTCAAGTCTCATAATCCTCGTAGAGAATCTCTCTAGATTTTAGGCGCAATCCTTGTAAACACTCAACTTTGATATTGAAAGCTCCAAGCTTGTTCTTGAGTACTCTTGTTGGTTCTTGAAGTGCTCAAGCTTTTCCCTGTCTTTTACTTTCAAAAACTTTACTTTTTGTCTTTCGAAAACCTTTACTTTTCAAGCACTTAGCTATGATGTCCTCTTCCATGGATATTCGTAGCTAAACCCTTCATTCGGTTGAAGGGGTGTGTTTGTATCAAAACATGTTTTAGACCCTTTTCTTAGTGCCTCTATTGTGTTCAGACTTGTTCTATGTGCCACATATTAGGTTAGAACATTCATGGATGAGTGGAGGCTCGAAAGAGCAAAGCTTTTCCATGAGGTTCGTGAACATACTCGGGTAAGTGGAGGCTCGAAAGAGCAAAGCTTATTCGAGGAGTTCAACCTTCCTTAAACACCACTTGGTTGATCGGAAATGATTGATCAGGTGGATGCACATAAGCTAAGATACTTCGAAAGGAGGAATTAGCATAAGTAGAACACGTGTTCTATGTCTTGAAAAGGACTAGACGATGTGGCAAGTCGAGTGCTAGAAATTGCCTTGATACATCTTTGAACACATAGTATGATCATTAGCGGTCAATGATGAACAGATTTATGATACAAGGCCCCTAAAACCGAATCCTTTCCTTTGATAAAACACCAACTCTTCATTCTACTTTCAGTCTCAATATCAACTGTTTACTTTCAGTACTTTACTTTACGCACTTTACTTTTCAGTCTTTACATTTCCGCACTTTACTTTCAGTTATTTACTTTTCGCTCACTACAGACGTTTTCAACATCAATCCAACATAACTTTGGCACGTATTGCGCTTGGAACACAACGTGCGACAAACCAAAAGTATGTTGTTTGGTTGATATTGAACTCGACTGTTCCAGCAATTTACTTTTCAGTCATTTACTTTTCAGTACTAAAATCACAACCAACCCCCAACTGTCTTATTCAATTTTCCATTCTCGAAAAAATAACTATCCACTAATTCCCTTAGGTTCGACCCCTACTTACCGCTTTACTACCCAATAGTGAAGTCACGAGTAGCGGACTTATAAATTAATTTTGTACACATTGCCTCGCGACAAGGCAGTGCTGTCAGACCACATGGACCGGGCTCACCCACTGGCTGTCCGAGATTGGATAGATGACATCCGCATCCAGTAGCTTCTGTATCTCTTTCTGGACGATCTCCATCATGATTGGGTTGAGTCGTCGTTGAGGCTCTCTTGATGGCTTGGCCCCATCCTCGAGCAAGATACGGTGCATGCATACGGCCTGGCTGATTCCTCTCAAGTCTGCTAGAGTCCATCCAATGGCCAACTTGTGCTGACTTAGCACCTCTACCAAACGACACTCCTGGTCTGCTTGCAAGCCACTCTTGATGATCACCGGGAGTGTGTTGTTCTCCCCTAGGAACACGTACTTCAAGTGCCCGGGCAGGGGCTTCAACTCTACCTTGGGTGCCTTCACAATTGAGGGTAAAAAGGTATTTGATTTAAATAATTTCACCTCATTTACTTCATACCTTGGTGTAAGAGGCTCTGAGATCTTCAAGTGTGATAGTACCTCATGGATGCCTTCGGTCAACGCATAAGAGTTCTTATGTGAGTGTATGGCTCCAATGAGTGTGAGTTCTAGAGGATCTATTCTTAGTTCCGGCTGAACTTCTTGGACTAGGTCGTCCAAAGTGTCAAGAGCGTGCACTTCCTCAAACTCCATGGGGTGCTTCATTGCTCTGAATATGTCGAAGCTAAAGACCTCTCCTTCTACCTCCATTGAGAGCATCCCACTGCCGCAGTCTATCTTCATTTTCGACGTTTTGAGGAACGGTCGGCCGAGAAGGATTGGTGCATGGTCTGTTGGCCCACCATTCTCCATCTTTAGGACGTAGAAGTCCGCCGGAAACACTAACTCGCCCACTTGAACCAAAATGTCTTCTATTTTGCCCTCGGGCTGTTTGCACGACCGGTCCGCCAGTTGGATAGTGAGACCGGTGGGTTCGAGAGGCCCAATCTGAAGGCTCGAGTAAATTGAGAAAGGCAAGACGTTGATGGAGGCCCCAATATCCAACATGCAGTTCTCGATCCGGATGTTCCCGATTGTGCAAGGAATAGTATAAGTTCCCGGGTCACCACACTTGGGGGGCACCTTCCTCTGCATAACTGCCGACACATTTCTACTCATCAGCTCTTGATCATTTCGGGCTCCTCTCCTTCGGTTAGTGCAAAGTTCTTTCAAGAACTTCGCATATCTCGGGATTTGCTTGATGGCTTCCAAGAGAGGGATGTTGATCTCGACTTTGCTGAACAACTCAAACACATCTTTATCCATGACGTGTTGTTTCGGAACTCGGGCTAGTACTGGGAACGGAAGAGGGGTGCTGCTCTTAGACTTCTCGGCCGCTAGTACTAAGCCTGGCCTGCGTGCTTCGGGCGCGTCTAGTCTAAGAGTACCGAGAGCCTCGGGCCTAGTTTGCTCTTCTCCGGGCACCTCCGGGTTTTCGTCTTCCTCTGGCTCCGTGGGTTCAACGACACGCCTTTGCTTACTTCTAAGAGTCACGGCCTTCACATTTCCCTTCGGGTTCTGGATGGTTTGTGAAGGGAGCCGACCAGGTTCATTATTGAGTGCGGACATTGAGGTAGCAAGTTGGGACATTTGCTTCTTAATGTCTGATACTTCTCCCTTTGTTTCGGCTTGGAATTGATGTAGAGAAGCACTCAATTGATGCACAGTACCCGCGAATTCCTTCATCATGTCCTCAAGCGATTTGTTTGGACCTTGCTGATTGCTCGGGCCGGCTTGGTACTGATTCGGTCCCTTCTGTTGATATAGGCCCGGTCCGTTCTGGTTGTACTACCGGTGAGGTGGTCGGTAGAACTGCTGAGCCGGTTGAGGGGCGGATGGCTGTCATTCCGCCAGTTCTGCCCAGAGTCGTTTCGCCAGTTCTGTTCGGTCGTTTGCCCATACTACCGGCTTGGTCCGGCTCGATCGTTGTTGTTGTACCCTTGGTATCCACTCACTGCATTGACCTCCACCAGGTCCTCTTCTATTAACGTTGGGCATGTATCAGTCTTGTGGGCCGTAGAACCACAATATTCACAAGGCCTTACTTGAGCCGGCTGCCTCCGTATGATTTGGATCATCATCTCCTTCATTTGTTTCATTTCCTCAGGCATGGAGTTCATTGGTGTCTCGGCCTTCGCCACATTCTTGGTTCGGGAAAACTCTTCTTGCCGAGTGGTCTCCTCTCTGAACCGGGCATTTTCAGCAACATTGGTGATGAGTTCCCTTATGCCGCTTAATGGTAGGCTCATCATTGATCCTCCAGCCAAGGCATCCAGGAGCATTTTGTCTAGAGGCTTTAATCCATCAAGAAGGTATTCGATGATGAGCTTCTCGGGCAGTCTGAGGGTGCAGCAACTTTGCTCCAAGCGGTTAAACTTTTCGAGGTAGTCGTACATGGTTTCATTAGGCCCCTGCCTTATGTCTTGCAGCTGCCTCCTTACTTGCATCGCCCTTCCCGCCGGATAGTACTTATCCAGGAATTTCTTTTGCATTTGGGCCCACGTTTGGATGCTACCTGAAGGTAAAGAAAGGAACCAATCGTTAGCCGAGTCAATAAGGGAGAAGTAGAAGGCCTTCAATTTGAAGTCTTCTACATCTACTCCATAAGGTTTCAAATTTTGGCAAATGCCATGTAAACGTTGAAGATGAGTAGTTGCGGATTCTCCCTGAGTTCCCGAGAACTTGGGCAAATTATGCACTACGGATGTGTTGATAGCAATGTTCTCTAGTTCAAGGCCTTCGTATATACACCACGGCTGATTTCTGAAACTTGGGGCCGAGAGTTCTCCCATGGTAGGCTCACGGAGGATGTTATTCTCATGGTACTCCTCGAAGATGCGCTGCTACCTTGGCACTTGCTGATGTGGAGGGGGAGGTGGATGTCTAGGGGGCTGCCTTGGGCCAGCTTCATTCCGGTCCTCGGGTGGCCCTAGGTTCCTTCGGGCGGCCTCCCGAATGGCTCGGTTTTGGTTTCGGACGAGTTGTTTCGGGTCGTCAAAAAATGGAGGCGGTGCCTCATCATTTCGACCGAACAGATTTACCTCGTCGTTAACCTCATCGTCATGGTGGCTTCCTGCACGAGACATGGTTATGCAGAAGCAAGTACGAAAACTAAGGAAAAGAAACAAAAGAAAGAACAACTATCCGATGCGCTAACTCCCCGGTAACGACGCCAAAATTTGACAGGCCGTCATTGAGGCGCTGCAAAATTTATATTTATAAGTGTCCACTACTGTTGGCTCACTATTGGATTAGTAGAGCGGCAAGTAGGGATCGAACCCAAGGGAGTTTGGTTGGAAGCAGTTGTTCTTGAAAATACAGTAAATAATGTAAAGATAGTTGGGGTTGGTTGCAGTTTTAGAACTGAAAGGAAATACTGAAAGGTAAATGACGGAAAGTAAGTGCGAGAAAGTAAAGAGCTGAAAGGAAATACTGAAAGGTAAATGACTGAAAGTAAGTGCGAGAAAGTAAAGAGCTGAAAGGAAATACTGAAAGGTAAATGACTGAAAGTAAGTGCGAGAAAGTAAAGAGCTGAATTAAGTGCTTGAAAGTAAAGGGCCGAAAGTAGTGCGATAAGAGTAAGTGCACGAATGATAATTGAAAGGTAACTTAGGGAGAGTAATATTCAGTCTAGGGTCTCAACTTGTGACACTTCCCTCATAGACTTCAAATGATCTCTTTTACAATTCTAAGTGTGGTTGTCCCGACAAAGGTGACAACCCAAATACCCCGACAAAGGTGGTACTCCACACCTTTAACCTGTCAAGGTGTTAAGTGATTGTCCCGACAAAGATGACAACCCTAGTACCCCGATAAAGGTGGTACTCCACAACTAAGCTTGACAAAGTTTTAGGCTTCTAGTCCTCTACTAGAATGAACAACCCGACAAAGGTGTTGCTCGAACTAGATGTCACTATCTACCTTTGCTGCAAGGCATCCAGTAGATATTGACTATAGGAATCATTAGCTCGACTAAGCTTTGTGGCAAAACATCCACTTAGTCTTGCCGAATGATCCTTGAAATAAGCTTAAGGACTAGAGAAGTGTAAAAAGCATTGAAAACACAAGTCTCAGGATGTCGGCACAAGGATGAGAACCCTATACCGAATATGAGTTTTAGCCGCTTGTATTCATGTCAAAGAATACAAGAGGCATTACTAAAAAAAAGTAAAGATTTCGAAAATTGCTAAAGGAAAGTAAGATCACGAAAATGAAACAAGAACAAGTAGAGAGAAGTTGGAGCTTTTGGTATTAAGTGTATTCAAGATTGTGAGTATGATAAGTGTTACAAGAGATTCATTTCCAAGGCTCATGCACTTCTATTTATAGGCAAGGGAGGCGGTTTAGGCAAGGGGGAAGAACCAACCGACTTGGACTTGGTTCTCCCCAAAGGCCAGCCGTCTTGGAACTTGGCTCTTCCCAAAGGTCAGCCGCCTTTGAGCTAGTTGGAGCCAACCGACTTGACTTTCGTTACTCCCAAGGGCCACCGGACTTGAGAAGCAAGTACCTGGAACTTGATCGGAGCTTTGTCCGGAACTAGATCAGAGTATGGCTGGTTCTTGGTCGGCGCTAGGTCGGAGCTAGATCGGAGTTTCGCCGGAGTTGGCCGGAGTCTGGCCGGAATTTTGGTCAGAGGCTCTTGGCTTTTGGACAGCGGATTTGGAATGCTGAGGCAATTCTACGCCTAATGGTCGAAGTCGTTTTGCCGGAATCCGGCTGGGATCTGGTCGGAATCCCAAAATGGTCGGATTTGCCCTAGTTTGGCCTTGGCGGGCTTGAGCTTGTTCCACTCGGGCATTTTGCCTGGAAAGTGAGATCATCTAAGTTGTTGGGAATTTCAAACAACTTGGTCGAGCCAGATTTGCCAGATTAGCTGGTTTGGTTGAGCGACTTGGTTTCGGTGCCTATAAGCGCGCGCGGAACCTTTGGAATTGGGCCAACTGCCAATCTGCTCGGGCATTCTCCTTGGTTCAGTGACATTGTCCAACTTGTTTTCCATTTTGATCAACTTGGTCGAGTCAGATTTGTCATCGGAGTCTGTCTGGTCGAGCAATTTGATTTCAGCGTTGAATTGCTCGGCCGGGGCCTCGGGCGGTGCTCGGGTGCTGCTCGGCCAAAGATACCTTGTGATGTTTTTGGCACAAAATGCCATCTTTAAGCTTGATTCCTCTTTGGACTCCCAAAATGCCTGAAATGCAAAACGACCTTAACAAGTAAGTGTTCTTAGGACCAAGTGTCGTTTAAGGTGGGTTTAGTTGACTCGATGAGTCGTATAAATATGGCTCATCACTCTCTCATAGTTATTCATATTTCATTCTAACCATTAAGCCCAAGTTACTCTCATTTGAACATTTGTCTATGTTCGTCACTTTCCTTCAACCCTAACATTTGTTCTCCCTCAAACATTAAAACCTTAATCATTTCTCTCGAAACTTAGAACAATACTATCTTCAATTACTCCAGCTTTAGAGATGACGATCGCTTTCGTCTTCTCTCATTCTTTATTAGCATATACTTCCGTAATTTACTATACTTGTATCCTCTTTAACCCTTAATTCTCGACTTAATCTCATTTTAAAAGCATATACTTTAAATGCATATACTTCCGTAACTCTCTCGTACGTGTTCATATGCCATTCTAACCCTTAATTCCGTACTTAATCTCATTTTAGCATTTCTCATTGTTCTTCTCTCTCTTTCAATCATAAACATTCATTCTCTCTTTAAACGTTAAAACCTATCGTTTCTCTCGAAACATAGAAAAAAACTATATCTTACACTTTGATTCGTGTACCCGGATCCATCACCTCAACTTTAGTGAAGACTATCTATTTCATCGTCTCTCAGTCCTTAGAAGCCTAAACTTCCATAATCTACTAAATGTCTACCCTTTTTATAGATCTCTTATACTTATTCATAACTCACTCTAACCCTTTATCCTTAATTTACTCTCATTTTAACATTCGTCTGTGTTCATCTCCCTCTTTTTAGACCCTAAACATTCTTGTTTTCCAGACACATATAACATAATTTGTTTCTATCAAAACTTAGAACAACACTACCTCTGTCGCTCTTATGTGTCTGCCTACTTCCATCACTCCATCTTTATTGACGACTATCTTTTTTGTCCTCTCTAAGTCCTTCAAAGCATAAACTTTCATAATCTATTATATTCTACCCTCTTTATAGCTCTCCCATACTTATTCGTATGTAACTCTAACCCTTTCAGCCCAAGTTACTCTCATTTTAACTTTTGTATGTGTCCATCTCCCTCATCTCTCTCTTCTCAACCTTAAATATTCGTTCTCCCTATAAACGTGAAACCGTAAATCGTTTCTCTCAAAACATGGAACAAAATTTTCTCTCATTGTTATTCTTCTGCCTACTTCCATCACTCCATCTCTAGTGAAGACTATCTCGTTCTTCGTCTTTACATTCATTAAAAGCATACACTTTCATAATCTACTACATTTGTACCCTCTTTATATCTATCTCATACTTATTCATATGTCACTCTACCACTTAAAGCCCAAGTTACTCTAATTTGAACATTAGGCTATGTTCGTCTCTCTCTTTTCAACCTTGAACATTCATACTCTCTAAAAACATGAAACCTAAATTGTTTCTCTCAAAACTTTCAACAACTCTACCTCTCTCGAATTTCATCATCTACCTACTTCCATCACTCCATCTTTGGGAAAGGCTATCTGGTTCCTCGTCAGTCCTCAAAAGGCTAATCATTAATAATATACTATACTACTATTTCTTTATAGATCTCTCATACTTATTCATCTGTCACTCTAACCCTTAACCCCCAAGTTACTCTCATTTTAACTTTGTATATGTTCGTCTCTTTCTTACAAACCTTCTTTTAACACACGTTAAAACCTAAATCGTTTCTCTCGAAACTTAGAAAAATACTATCACGCTCGCTCTTATTTGTTTGCCTACTTCCATCACTCCGACTTTAGTGTAGACTACCTCTTTCGTCCTTTCTCACTCTGTAAAACCCTCAACTTTCTAAATCTAATATTCTTCTGCCCCCTTTATAGCTCTCTCGTACTCTGTCATATGTAACTCTAACTCTTTAAGCCCAATTTACTGTCATTTCAACTTCTATCTATGTTCATCTCTCTCTTATAAACCTTAAACATTTGTTCTCTATATAAACGTTAAAACCTTAACCATTTCAAAACTTAGAAAAACTCTCTCTCTCTCTCTCTCTCTCTCTCTATCAAAACTCAGAACAACACTATCTCTCTCGCTCTTATTCATTTGCCTGCATCCATCATTCTAGCATTAGTGAAAACTATTTGACAAACGTATTTTTAACCATTGATATTTGTCAAGTTATAAGTTTTAGGGGCAAGTTGTAGTCAAAACTATTTATAGACCTTGGTAAGCTAAGGGCCGATCCAAGGAACAGTGTGTGAGTACGATAATTTGAGTTTTGAACTCATTAATAGCCATTTTTCACTATAGTTTTGGGTCGTTTCCGACATTATTTTGATGTCATTTGACCTTTATCTCTACGTTTCAGGTAGAAAACAAGTCTTCCTCAAAGTCAAAGCCTAAGTACAAAAACTCAGGGGATAACCGAAGATTTAGAGCAAAAAGGACCCCCAGCCGACCGATTCGGAAATCACCCTGAACAAGCCGATCGGCTGGATGAAAGAGCTGGACTTGAGAGCAATCGCCCACTTTGAGTCGGTCGGTTGGACTCACCAGCCGACTGACTGGCTAAAGGACTTAAGGATGCTCACACCAGCTCACTTTGAGTCGGTCGACTGAGCATCCAACCGATCGGTTGGAAAAGAGATATCCAAATGCTTCCCTCGTAAAAAATGAATGGGTCGGCTCACCTGCCCAACAGGTCGGCTGACGACAGGGGAATTCCAAGCACAACCGCTCACTTTGAGTCAGTCGGTTGGCCAATCCAACTGGTCGGCTGGTCCTTGCCCTGTACAAGCTATGAAACCACTCACTTTGAGTCAGTCGGTTGGCTAATCCAATTGGTCGGTTGAATGTTTACAACAGAAGCAGTCTGGATTTTAGCCATCAGCCGACCGACTGAGTTTCAGGCATCAAGCCAGCCGACCGGATGACCTGCTACTTCAAGATATTTTACCCGAGGCTATAAATAGAAGAAGGAAGATTTGACCTAGGTGCTGAGTTCTTGGGGGGAAATTTCCAGAAAAAGAGGCTCAATCGAGGTCATTATCAAGGATTCAACCAAGGAGAGGACGAGAAGATCAAAGGGAGATTCTAGGATTAACCATCCTACTTCCTCTACACTTTTCCATTCCCCTTGTTGTTTTCTATGAACCCTACTTATACCATGTTGTCTTACATGATGTGTGAGTAGTCACCTTGTGTTTTGAGGGTCTTACAACCCTCCTTGGTATTCTATGATCATGTATACACATTTGATTCTATAATAAATTGTGTTAAATTCATGTTCACTAAGCTCTTCATAAATGACATGTAACTAAGTGTTTGATGAAATGCCTAAGTAACATGTTGATCTTAAAACTTGAACCAAGTATCGATGGACCTTAGGAAAGGTTTGGATGTAGTGAATATGATCATATCTAGTCTCTACGACGGTAAATGCATAGATATGAAGTGAACTAGTGCTTATTGCCTATATCCTTTATTACCTTGGCAGATGTTTCAAGGATACTAAAGGCTATAGAGTGAACCAACAATCTCGATAGAGTGAGGATTCAAGTTAAGATGGTTTGGCTAAGAATAGATTCACATGAAAATTGGTCTACCTTAGTCCAAGCTCGGTTCTAGACTATTTGACACCTTGATATGCATAATTCTTGTATACGTAATCAATGGGAAATGCCAAGGAGGCGTGTAATCCCTCGAAACTCTCTTTTAATTGAAGTTTAAACCCTTGAGACTCTTGAATTGTTAGTTTTTAATTGAAATTCACCTCATACTTGATTTGTAGAAGTAGCCAAGTAATATATGCAACATTGTCCTAGCGCATATCGTGTTAGCTCCTTTGGGTTCGACCCGGTCTTATCAGAAATCTATAAACTCTTTTGACTAAAAAAAGGTTGAAAACTTGCAACGTCGGTGTATACTACCTAACAAGTGTTCTGATTAGCTATTCTGATTCTTGAGAGAAAATAAGGTGCAACAAAATTTCCTAAAAGTAAACGCAAAAAATTAAAAAGGTTGATCTTAATCGAGAAAGAATCCCAGGATCAAACTTCACCTGTGCCAACCACACAAATCATGTAAAATATCACGCAATTTAATCATGCTATCGAGTATGGAAATAACCAAAATAACACTAGACAAGCCAAGCTGCCAATACACTAATCATTGTTTAGATTAACCTAGATCGTTGAACGCCGCCCATCCACGGATTATCAACGATTTTGATTATTAAGCCCAGGGTTTTTCCGATGATGAACATCGACTATAATATTAACTCGTGTACTTCCAGTGTAGCTACCACGACCTAATATCAATTTCATGCGATCAGGTTAACTACCTTGGACCCATCCATCTTTTGGTTATTAACTTAAATTCGTTCCAACATGCAGACATCCAATTCCAAACCTTGCACGAGCGATAATATGAAGCACAAAGAAATTGAATACTCAAATTTCAATAGTGAAAAGAGTTAGGTACAAGGCACGTGATCCGTACAATTCCAGAACAAGAGAGATGGGTCCAAGGTAATTAACCTGATCGCATGAAATTGATATTAGGTTGTGATTTTGGTAATTAACATCATGGCAGCCACAACATACTCGAAATTCTGCTGGTGTCATGGCCGTAAAATATCAAGGTTGTGATTGTTCTTCATTAAAAATTTGTAAGACAAGTCGAGAAAAATTCGTTAAAAATTTGTTCTTCTTCATGGCCACTAGGTGTCATGACCGTAAAACATCAAGGTTGTGATTGTCCTTCGTTAAAAATTTGTAATTTTTGTTTCGAACAAGAACATGAGTTGTATGTTCACTATCATGGATAGTGAGTAGTGACCCTATTTTGGGGTCCTACGAATCGTATCTAACTATGAATCGTTGAATAAAACAAATATTTGCATGAATTGATTTGTCTTATTGGATTTGTATTTTACTTAGCGCTTAAACCCAAGCGATGCATACTAGGTGTTTGACGAAATGCCTAAGTGCATTGCGTTGAGATATTAAGTCAATAGCGCCGAAAGGGTGAGACTTAGTATCCGACAATTAATTAAATACACATTCTAAACTTGGTGACTACGAAAGTGGCCCGAGATTGTAACGGGAAAGGCTCGTTCTACGACAAAAACTCCCCATGTTTATGCGATGAGAGTTGGTAAACATCGGCGAGTTTCTTGATTCAAACCAACAGTGCCGAAAAGGTGAGGTTCGTAGTTTAAGGTACGTTTCCAATATAAACCAATAGCGTCGAAAGGGTGAGGTTTATACTTGGAGTGTACGGCTATTTTTCAATCAATATAAGCAAATCATGCATGCTAGATAATAACAACTCGATTCAAATGTTAGGCAAGTGAAGTAGTTCTCCAAAATATCTCTTGAAATCGACAAAACGTTTCTTACTTTCATTCATTTTGAATTCCAGAAACAAACCAAAACTCGATTTGGATTAGGATAAGTAGAAATATAACCTTACATAGTGCAAAAATTTAAACTTGCTCCCTTGGATGATCCGGTTCTTACCGGTTTATAAACTACTTTTGACATACAAAATACTGCACATCAAAATGATCCCAATAAGCATTTGGTTGCTCCTCGTCTTGGTCATATTCTTCATCGTAAGAGATTCGGTGGTTGTACGAATACATCCTCGCAAAATAAAAAGAACAAAAGTTAGTAAGGGATGTGAATAGAGAATATACGAAAGCAAAAAGAAAATATTTACTAGACTAATCGAGATATCCAAACAACCTAGGCTAATAACAAGTTAATACACTTGGTCCCTTGGACGACTCGGTACTTACCGAATTATAAATTATTTTTGACGCGCAAAATACTGCACGTCAAAATGGCGCCGTTGCTGGGGAGCAACGCATTAACTTATTATTAGCCTAGGTTGTGTGGATATCTCGACTAGTCTTGTAAATATTTTCTTTTTGCTTTTGTATATTCTCTATTCACATCCCTTACTAACTTTTGTTCTTTTAATTTTGCGAGGATGTATTCATACAACCAACGAGTCTCTTACGATGAAGAATATGACCAAGAGGAGCAGCAACCAAATGCTTATTGGGATCACTGCTATCCAACTCATTCCAACACTCCGTATTGGGATGATAGCCAATGCTTGAATGTGGAAGACTCCTACCCGGAATATCCTCCGAATTCTCAACCTAACAATGGACATTCTATCATGGAAATGCTAACCACCATCCTAGCTAATCAAGAGGCCACCCAAGCCAAGGTTGCCCAAGACAATCTGAACATGCTACAAAGTTTCCAAGTTTTGAACCAACGTTTAGATGAACTCGCTGCCCGAAACCAAGTATTCGAAAGAACATTGGCACAACGAGCAATTGAAAATGAGAACTTGCCTGACGAAGAAGAGGTGTCCGAAGAAGAAGTCCTTGAATCTAGTGACTACGAATTATCAAATGAATCTCTTGAAACGCCCGACCAAGCCATCAAAGAGTTAGAAGAGGAGGATTCAAGTATACAAGACCATACTTTTCGGATACTTTCACCTCCACCGATGGTGAGTGCGCTTGAAGGTGAGCTGCAATCTCTTGATGGGGAAGAAATAGAGCAAAAGCACATTGATCATCGAGGATTTGGAATGTACGAAGACTTTGTTGAGGTTTATATGGATGCTACAAGAGAGCAACCTCGCATACAAAAGAATTCAAGTTTTGAGAAGGAGTTAGAGCATTGGGCACCCAAGGAAGTTATTGAGAAACTTAAAGAGGGCGTGCCCATCAAGCTTGAGACAAGTTTTGAAGACCCGTTCTTCATCACGTCTCCTCGAGACAAATTTTGGAGTTTCCTACCACATTTTGCAAAATCATTAGAAAGGGGCTCCCACAATCCCTCCATTCTAAAGGGAATCAACCTTTTGAAGGGGTTGAACTCACAACTGAAAGTCCACCGTACACTTGATGGGCGGAAATTCAAATGGGATTTGAAGGTGGATTGATGGCTCAAGTATCTAGAGCCCCGCGAGAAGTTAGCCAAGCAAAGGACTTCTAGCAAGCAAATCCATGGGGCACTTTGCTAGTCTCGCCAAGACGTTAAACTAGGTCTTCGAGGGAAGTAAAACCATTTGTAAGTTGCCTAATCAAATTTATTTTGCACTCGCATCATTACTCACTAGACGCTTTTGACTTAAGTGTGGAGTTCCCTACTATGCTCTGCATTATACTTGTGACACATACTGATAATTTCTATGTAGTGGTCACTTGTCTGTTTTACAAATTTAAACGCATACGCGGGAAAGGAATGAGAGAACCACGAATCACACTCTATGGCTACAATTTCAGGGAAGCACTTGCACTACACTTTTTATTTTTATATATTTGTCGCTTAGGGACTAAGTGTGGTTGAGCATTATAGTATGAATATCCATGTGTAGGCACTTGCACTTTTTATGCTCTATCTTACACTTGAGGACTCGAATTTCCAAGGCATTCGCATTACCCCATCACTCAACTATCTAGTTTCACCGCTAATGACTTGATTTTGAATCTAGGAACACCATGACTTTTATGAGTGCGAAATTTCTAGGGGTCAATGTTGTTGTTATCTTTTGTCTATCTAATGTCTTAGGCAACCTTTTTGCATCACTCGAACATTGAATTAGTAAGCATGAAAATCCTTTTCTTCTCTTCGAAAATGTTGGCTTTGCTCTTAGGTGATCTTTATTCTTTCACATTGTATGCACACACCATTTATATCCTTAGTACATTGCCAACTCTTAAGTGTGGAGTCAATATGGGTGAAAAATTGACCCCAACAAAAAATTATATATGCAAGCACAAGCCAAAATAAGGCAAGCTACAAAAAAGAGAAAAGCAAAAAGTAATTGCAAGTACAAGCCAAAATAAGCTATCAAACGAAAAAATTCGTGAAGCATATCGTGGGCAAAATGCCTAGAAAAAGAAAGAAAAGATGAGGCACACACTTAAGTTTGTCAATGTACTTTCCATCATTTCTTTTAGTGTGTATGCATTGTGACTTGAATAGAGGGATTACCCTTGTACTAGTACGTGAGAATGACTTTATTCGAGATTGTTTTGAAAATGAAGTGTCAAACTCCTCTTTACTTACGGATTATGGACTTAGCTCCTAAAAATTGGAAATGAGTTTTGTATTGTTAGCCAATGGACTATCCTTCTTGATAGCATTGGCACGCTTTTTGTGTTTCTAAGGATCATGTTTCGAGTATCTTGGGAAAAGGTTGAATGAATTGTTAGGTTAGGCATTTGATAACTCTAATATTGACTGTCCTTGAATGTGCATTTTTGTAAAGTGATTGGTGGTTTTAAATTCTTTTGAAAAGGAGTTAGTCTTTGATTACTAGTTTAGTTGCTTTGCATGGGGTATTCGTTGCGTATTGCTTAGATAAATGAGGAACTATCTTGTTCATGCATATTAGCTACTCGCATATGGGATTTGTGAGTATTCCCTTTTCTGAAAACTCTCACGAGACTACAACTCGTCCTGTAGGGTAGCCTATAGGTTTAAATGCTTGGTTCATACGCTAAATGCAGCCGTGTTCCCTACGACAGGGGTTAGGATTTAGTTCATGTTTGTTCGGGACGAACAAACTCTAAGTGTGGAGTGTTTTGATGAGCATAAATTTGTACTATATTTATGCTCCACATTTAGTTGGTTTTCGATCATCTCCCTTATTTATATAAGCTCTCACTTTATATTTTGGTGCTTCATAGGTGAAAAACGAAATAAAGCATTTTGTGGAATTTAGGCGAAAACAGTGCAAAAATAGGTGGATTGACCCCTACTTGTAGCACACGCCCAGAACTGATACGATGTCCGAATCTGTCGATCTATGGCTTGTTGTAAAGCTAAGAATAAGAGCTACAACTTTGTAGTTTGCACCAAGAGTAGATTCAGCAGTTAAGGGTGTTAGAACTTGAGCTCAAGAAGTCATCTCACTATGCACCAATGTCACTTGTGTCACTTATTATTGACATTGAGCACTTTTTCCTGCTCTCTGGTCCAAATTGTGTCACTTATCAGGTGACATTGGTAAATGGGTCAAAAATGTAATTTTTGCTAGGTTTTTACAAAAAGCCAAAAAATGCAAAATTGAAGAAAAACAAAAGAGGAGCAGCCGCCAACCCGATACGACACTTCCACACACATTCACAACGTACACACTTGGAGACGACGGAAAAGAGAGAAGGGGACATGAAAACAAGAAGACCTTTTATCGACCAAATTGAGGGGGAGAGACACAACACATCACCGAAGATTGATCGAGATCAAGGAATTACAAATCGAAGATCAACAACATCGTCATCTACATCAAGGTTGTGATTGTTCTTCGTTAAAAATTTGTAATTTTCGTTTCGAACAAGAACATGAGTTGTATGTTCACTATCATGGATAGTGAGTAGTGACCCTATTTTGGGGTCCTACGAATCGTGTCTAACTATGAATCGTTGAATAAAACAAATATTTGCATGAATTGATTTGTCTTATTGGATTTGTAGTTATACATGATTCGTAGGACCCCAAAATAGGGCCACTACTCACTATCCATGATATTGAACATACAACTCATGTTCTTGTTAGAAACGAAAATTACAAATTTTTAAAGAAGAACAATCACAACCTTGATGTAGATGATGATGTTGTTGATCTTCGATTTGTAATTCCTTGATCTCGATCAATCTTCGGCGATGTGTTGTGTCTCTCCCCCTCAATTTGGTCGACAAAAGGTCCTCGTGTTTTCGTGTCCCCTTTTCTCTTTTCCGTCGTCTCCAAGTGTGTACGGTGTGAATGTGTGTGGAAGTGTCGTATCGGGTTGGCGGCTGCTCCTCTTTTATTTTTCTTCAATTTTGCATTTTTGGGCTTTTTGCAAAAACCTAGCAAAAATTATATTTTTGGCCCATTTTGCCAATGTCACCTGATAAGTAACACAAGTGACACTATATGGACAAGAGAGCAGAAAAAAGTGCCCAATGTCAAAAGTAAGTGACACAAGTGACATTGGCGCATAGTGAGATGACCTCTTGAGCTCAAGTTCTAACACCCTTAACGGCTGAATCTGCTCTAGGTGCAAACTACAAAGTTGTAGCTCTTATTCTTAGCTTTCCAACAAGCCATAGATCGATGGATTTGGACATCGTATCAGTTCTAGGCGTGTGCTACAAGTAAGGGTCAATCCACCTATTTTTGCAATGTTTTCGCCTAAATTCCATAAAATGCTTTATTTTGCTCTGGATTTGTTTTTCACCTATAAAGCACCAAAATATAAAGTGAGAGCTTAAATAAACAAGGGAGATGATCGAAAATCAACTAAATGTGGAGCATAAATATAGTACAAATTTATGCTCATCAGGTGACGTGACACCCGTTACATCCACTAGGTGTCATGGCAGCCACGACATACTCGAAATTCTGCTGGTTCTCTACCCTGCCATGACACCCATTACATCTTAGTATGTCACGACTATCATGGCTCTACCGAAATTCTTTTGGGAAAATGCCTGGACATGATACCCGTTTCATCTTGGTATGTCACGGCTGTCACGATGCGTTGCCAAGGCAAAGCTTATTCTGTCCTATTTCATCGATCTTTCCGTTTTTTCGATCATGCGGGTCCATGGAGTTGTGATTCATCTTTTGACCTCAAACACTCACAGAAAACATCAAATAGTGACAATTTGTCAGGAGAACGGGTATTATCCTTCATCGAATGGAGTAAATATTTAGTCAAAATATTGACCGATCAAAACACTTCACACTTCAACTTTCTTTGTCCCGAACAAATGATAGAATAAATACACGAGTCAATATAAAGCTTAATAACCATCTATTTCTAAACAGCCACTCGAGTATCATGTAATCAATTCTAACTAAATTAATATGCAAATTCTAACTCATTGTCGTAGAGGTCACGAATGCATTTAACGTATGCATCAAGTCTTTAAACTCTTAGGCTGCCCTAGTAGGAAGAGTATAGTCTCGTAAAGGTTTTCTGAAAAAGGACTACCTACAAATCCCCTATGCAACTAACTAACGTGTATGCATGAAATGATGCACAATAAGTCATAGTAAAGTAATATCATATTTCGGATTCACTGTGTCACCTCAACTTCAAATCAAACATCTTCGTCAAAGTTGTCTCCCATTTAAACATTTGTTCTCTCTATATATGTTAAAACCTAAATTTTTTCCCACGAAACATAGAACAATACTTTCTCTCTCGCTCTTATTTGTTTAACCACTTCAATCACTAAATCATTGATGAAAACTATCTCTTTCGTCCTCTCTCAGTCGGCTAAGGACTAAACTTTCATAATCTACTATACTTCTACCCTCTTTATAGATTTCTCATACTTATTCATATGTCCCTCGAACCCTTCAACCCCGAGTTACTGTCATTATAACATTTGTCTATGTTCGTCTCTCTCTTTTCAACCCGAAACATTTATTCTCCCTATTAACGTTAAAACCTAAATCATTTCCCACGAAGCTTGGAACAACAATATCTCTTTCGCTCGTATTCGTCAAACAACTTCGTCACTCAATCTTTAGTGAATACTATCTCTTTTGACCTCTCTTATTCCTTAAAGCCTAAACTTTCATAATCTACTATATTTGTACCCACTTTATAGATCTCTATAACTTTTTCATTTGTCACTCTAACTCTTAAAGCCCGAGTTACTATCATTTTATCATTTGTCTATGTTCGTCTATCTCTTTCAAAACCTAAACATTGTTTTCTATAAAAACGTTAAAACCTAAATCATTTTCCTCAAAACATTAAGCAACACTATCTCTCACGCTCTTATTCGTCTAATAACTTCGATCACTCAATCGTTAGTGAAGACTATCACTTTCGTCCTCTTTCAGCCATTTAAAGCCTAAAGTTTCACAATCTACTATAATTCTACCCTTTTTATATATCTCTCATACTTGTTCATATGTCACGCTTACCCTTAAAGCCCAAGTTACTATCATTTTAAATTAGTGTATGATCGCCTCTCTTTCCAAACCTAAACATTTGTTCTCCCAATAAACGTTAAAACCTAAATTGTTTCCCACGAACTTAGAAGAACACTATCTCCTGATGTTATTCGTCAAACCACTTCCACAACTCGAAGCCTGTCTCTTTCATCCTCTCCAAGTCCTTAAAATCCTAAACTTTCGTAATCTATTATACTTCTACCCTCTTTGTAGATCTCTCATGCTTATTCATATGTCACTCTAACCCTTAATCTCCAAGTTAGTCCAAATTTAACTGTTGTCTATGTTTGCCTCTCTCTTTTAACCCCTAAACATTCGTTCTTGCTATAAACAATAGAACATAAATCGTGTTCCTCGAGATTTAGAAGAACACTATCGCTATTGCACTTATTTGTCTAACCACTTGCATTACTCAATAATTAGTGAAGACTATCTCTTTCGTATTTTCTCAGTCATTAAAAGCCTAAACTTTCATAATCTAATATGCTTCTACCATCTTTATAGATCTCTCATACTTATTCATTTGTCACTGTAACCGTTGAAGCCCAAGTTACTATCATTTTTACATTTGTCTATGTTCATCTTTCTCGTTCCAACCCTAAACTTTCTTTCTCCCAATAAACGTTAAAACCTAAATCGTTGCTTACGAAATTAGAAAAACACTATCTCTCTTTCACGCGCGTCGTCTGTCGCGTCAAACTTCAATTTATTATTTTCCTGCTAGTGAGCTAGTGTAGCGGCAAGCAGGGTCGAACCCAAGAAAGCTGGTTTGGAAGTTGAATCTATAGATAATTAAAGAAACGGGTGGGTTTTAAGTAATTGTGAGTGCAAAAGAGACAAAATCGCAAAGAAGGTTTCAATCAGAGAAGGTATTCAGCTTAGGGTTTCTATTGTGACACGTTTATCATAGACAACTAATGTTCAAATTTCAAGTTCTAAGTGTGGTTATTCCGGAAAAGGTAATAACCCTAAGTTTCCCGACAAAGGTGATACACCACAACCTAACCCGACAAAGGTGTTAGACTTCTAGTTCTATCATAAACACAATAATCCGACAAAGCTATTATTAAGCTTAGGTGTTACGATCTACCTTTACGACAAAGTATCCAGTAGATATTAACGGTAAGAATTGGTTGTTGGATTAAGCTTTACGACACAGTTTCAACTTAATCTAACAATTCAATTCATGCGATGAAGAACGAGAAATTGCATTAAGAAAAGAATCTCAAAACGTAGTCACAATAAACAAAATCCTAAACTGAAATAAGAATTTAGTTGCTCATATACATAACAAAAACACAAATATTATTGGAATAAAAGTAAACGAAAACTCTTCTCTTCGTCGAAAGCTTCGCGGTCTTCTCCAGAGCCGTCTGTTAATTCTTCATAAGTAGGACTGAGTGTAGAATTGGAAACCCTTCTCCAACTCATTACTTTATAAGTTTTTGGGCTCAAATTGCCAAATCCCAGACCTGCTGACATCATCATTCTATCAGGTTTGTTGCGCCAAAGAACAGTTTAACACCGCACCCAGCGTGTAGTTTAGCAGGCGCGTCCAGCACACTTAAAGTGTGCGCTGGGCGCAGAAACTCTCGGGAAGGCAGTCTGTCCTTCGCTCCAACTTCGACTTTGGCTCTCCATTTGATCTTCTATGAACTCCATGTGATGTATTTGGCACTGAACGCCGTCTTAAATCGAATATTCCTTCCAGAGCTTTGGAAACACCTGAAATGCAGAACCATACTAAAAAGTAAATGTTCACATAATAAAGTGTCAGAATAAATGGGAATAATTGAATTGACGAGTCGTATAAATACGACTCCTCACCCTCGCTCTTATTTGTCTAACCAATTCCATCACGCACTCTTTACTGAAGACTACCTCTTTCGTCCTTCCTCAGTCCTTAAAACCCTAAACTTTCATAATCTACTATACGTTTACCCTCTTTATAGATCTCTCATACTTACATGTGTGACTCTAACCCTTAAAGACTGGGTCCATTTGAGCCGAAACTTAACTGAAATTAACTTAACTTGACTGAAATTAACTTAACTTGACTTAATTTGACTGAAATTAACTTAACTTAATTGAAAGTAACTTAATTGAAATTAACTTAACTTAATTTAGCTTAACTTAAAATTAACATCAGCCAAAAATATATTTATTTAGTTACTATTTGATCTTATGGTTGAATGTATAATTATATTATTTAGTGATGATGATGATGATATTATGATGATGGTGATGATGACGATGGTGATGATGAAGGTGATGAGTCGAGTTTTCGACTCATTAATAGCCATATTTCACTATAGCTTTGAGTCGTTTTCGACTTTATTTGATGTCATTTAACCCTTGCCTTTCACATTTCAGGTATAAAATGATCCTTAGGGAATTCAAGACATCAATATTAAGATTGCTTGAAAAACCCGAAAAATAGAGCAAAAGTGGCAGAAAACAGACTACCAGCCGATCGGTTCGAAATCTCCCCTGACCCAGCCGGTCGGCTGGATGGAAGAGAAGACTTGAAGAGCAACTTGCCAAATTCAATCGGTCGACTGGACCTACCAGTCGACTGGCTGGAAAAGAGTTATCAGGAAGATTACCCAAGCAGACATTCAACCGATTGGCTTACTTGCCAACCGGTCGGCTGGAAAGGGACCTCAGAAGGCACACAAGTGCTCACCATCAAGTCGATCGATTGGACTCACCAGCTGACCGACTGGAATAAGATTTGAGAAGCTGTCCAGACTTTTGGCCACCAGCCGATCGACTGGGATCTCAGCATCAGTCCAGTCGAACGACAGGACCTGCTACAGTACGGTTTTTCAGCCGGGTCTATAAATAGAAAGTGAGGGTTTTGACCAAAGGGAGGTGGTTTTTGGAGAGAAGAAGTGTGAGAAAAAGGCTAAGGAAGGATCATCATCATCAAAGGTTTGCTTGGGGAGAAGGGAGAAGACCAAGGAAGGATTCTAGAGCTTGCTCACCATCTACCACTTGGGTTTTCTCTACTCATATTTTCTCCCCCCTCTTGTTTTATATTCATAACATGTAACATGACGATGTGTGAGTAGTCCTTGTGTTTTGAGGGTGTTGTAAAACTTCTTGATACTCTTTGATCATGTATATACATTTGATTCAATAATCTTTGGTGTTAAATTCATGTTCACTATGCTCTTCATATATGACGTGCTACTAAGTGTTTGATGAAATGCCTAAGTGACATGTTGATCCTAAAACTTGACCTAAGTATCGAATGACCCTAGGAAAGGTTTGGATGTAGTGAATATGATATTTTCTATGGAATTGAAGTGAACTAGTCCCCTAAGCCTACGATATTTATTGTCGTGGGAGATGTTCCAAGGCTAATAAATGCTATAGAGTGAACCGACATTCTCGATTGAGTGAGGTTCTAGTTAAGACGGTTTGGTTTGGAATAGATTCACACGGAAGTTGGTCTACCTTATTCTAAACTAGGTTCAAAACTATTTGACACCTTGATTTGCATAACTCTTGTATACGTGATCAATGGAAAATTGCCAAGGAGGGGAGTAACCCCTCGAAACTCCTCTTATCTATCTTTTATCTTCAATTACTCAACACTTAGAATTTACATATACACACTCCTTATACATTGTTGGTTTAGAATAGCCGAACAGAAACACAATCTTATATAGTGCATGTGCTTGGCTTGCTCCTTTGGGTTCGACCCGGTACTTTACCGGTCGTTATAAATCTCTTAATTGATACTATTTAGAGGTGAAAGAGAATAGTTCGTCAATGACAATGATATGATGATGATATGATGAGGGTGATGATGGTGGTGATGATGATCATATGATTATATGATGATGATGATGATGATGATGATGATGATGATGATGATGATGATGATGAAGGTGATGATGATATGATGATATGATGATGGTGATGATGATGGTGATGGTGATGGCGATGATGATTGTGGTGATATGATGATGATGGTAATATGATGATGATGATGACGATGATGATGGTGGTGATATGATGAAGAAGATGATGACGATGATGATGATGAAGGTGACGATGATATGACGATGATATATGATGATGATGATGAAAAAATTAATTTAAAACAAACTTAACTTAACATAATTTAAATTAACTTAACTAAAATTAACTCAAGTTAACTGAAATTAACTTAAAGTAACTGAAATTAACTTAACTTAATTTAACTGAAATTAATTTAACTTGACTTAACCGTAAAAAATATAAGTCCAAATGGACATGCCCTAAGTTACTATCATTTTATCAATTGTCTATGTTCATCTGTCTCTTGTGAACACTAAACAATCGTTCTCCCAATAAACATTGAAATTGAAATCGTTTCGCTCGAAACTTACAACAAAACTATCTCTCTTGCTCTTATTCGTCTGACTACTTTCATTACTAAATATTTAGTGAATGTAATATATGTAGTCTTGTTACGGACTTAAAAGCCTAAACTTTCGTAATCTACTATACTTCAACCCTCTTTATAGACCTCTCGTACTTATTCATATGTCACTATAGCCCTTAAAGCTCACGTTACTATAATATTATCATTTGTCTATCTTCGTCTTTCTCTTTTCAAACCTAAACATTCATTCTCCAAATAAATATTAAAGCAAAATCGTTTCCCTCAAAACTTTGAACAATACTATCTCTATCACTCTTTTTTGTCTAAACACTTCAATCACTCAATCGTTAGCGAAGACTGTCTCTTTCGTCCCCTCTCAGTCTTTAATAGCCAAAACTTTCAAAATCTACTATACTTCCACCCTCTTTATAGATCTCTGATACTTATTCATATGTCACTGTAGCCCTTCAAGGCCAAGTAATTACTATCATTTGTGTATGTTCGTCTTTCTCTTTCCAAACGCTAAACATTCTTTCTCCATATAAACATTAAAACCTAATTCACATCCCTTGAAACTTTGAACAACACTATCTCTATCTCGCTCTTTTTCGTCTAAGCACTTTAATCACTCAATCATTAGTGAAGACTATCTTTTTCGTCTTCTCTTAGTCCTTAATAGCTTAAAACTTCATAAACTTCTATACTTCTACCCTCTTTATAGATCTCTTGTACTTATTCATATGTAACTCTAACCCTTACACCCAAAGTTACTGTCATTTTAACGTTTGCCTATGTTCGTATCTCTCTTTCCAAACCTAAACATATGTTCTCCCTACAAATGTTAAAACCTAAATTGCATTCCTCGAAACTTAGAACAACACTCTCTATCTCGTACTTATTCATCTAACTACTTCCATCACTAAATCTTTAGAGAAAACTATATCTTTCGTCCTCTATCAGTCTTTAAAAACCCATACTTTCATAATTTACTATACCTTTGCCCTATTTAAAGATTTCTGTACTTATTCATATGTAATTCTAACCCTTAAACACCAAGTTACTCTAATTTTGAAATTTGTTCATGTTCGTATCTCTTATTTCAAAACCCAAACATTCGTTCTCCATTTAAATGTTAAAACCTTATACGCTTCCTAAGAAACTATCTCTCCCGCTCTTATTCATCTAACCACCTCTATCACTCAATCTTTTTGGAAGACTATCTCTTTCGCCATCTCTCAGTCGTCCTCCAAGGCCTACACTTTCATAATCTTCTATACTTCTACCCTCTTTGTAGATCTCCCATACTTATTCATATGTCATTCTAACCCTTAAACCCCAACTTACTCTCATTTTAACATTTGTCTATGTTCTTCTCTCTCTTTACAAATCTAAATATTGCTATCTTCCTAAACGTTAAAACCTAAATTGTTTCCCTCGAAACGTGCAACATCACTATCTTGTTCCTATACCCACTTCCATCACTCAATCTTTAGGAAAGACTATCTCCTACGTCTTCTCTCAGTCCTCCAAGGCCTAAAGTTTCATAATCTACTGTACTTCTACCATCTTTACGGATCTATAATACTTCTCCTAAATTGTTTCCCACGAAACTTAGAACAACACTATCTCTCTCGCTCTTATTCATCTATCCGCTTCCATCACTCAATCTTTAGCGAGGAATATCTCTTTCATCCTCTGTCAATCCTTAAAACCTATAAACATTCATAATCTAGTATACTTCTACCCCTTGTGTAGATCTCTCATCCTTATTCATATGGCACTCTAACCGGTTACTCTCCGTCAATCTCATTTAAACATTTGTGTATGTTTGCCTCTTTCATTTTACCCTAAACATTCGTTCTCCCTATAAATGTTAAAACCTAAATCATTTCCAACGAAACTTAGAACAACACTATCTCTCTCGCTCTCATTCGTCTAACTACTCACATCACTCAATGTTTAGTGAAGACTATCTCTTTCGTCCTCTCTCATTGTTTAAGAGCCTTAACTCTCATAATCTAATATATTTCTGCCCACTTTATAGATCTCTCGTACCGATTCATATGTCAATCAAAACCTTATAGCCCAAGTTACTATCCTTTTAACATTTGTCTATGTAGCTCTATCAACCTAAACATTCGTTCTCCCTATAAACAACAAAACCGAAATTGTTTCTTACAAAAACTAGGACAACACTATCTCTCTCCCTCTTATTCGTCTAACCACTTGAATCACTCAATCTTTAGTGAAGATTATCTCTTTTGTTTTCTATGAGTCCTCAAAAGCCTAAACTTTCATAATCTACTATACATCTACCCTCTTTATAGATCTCCAATACTTATTCATATGTCACTCTAATCCTTAAAGCCCAAGTTACTAACACTTTAACATTTGTCTATGTTATCTCTCTCATTCCAAACCTAAACATTCGTTCTTCCTACAACACTGTCTCTCTCGCTCTTATTCGTGTAACCACTTGAATCACTCAATCTTTAGTGAAGATTATCTCTTTTGTCCTCCACGAGTCCTTGAAAGTCTAAACTTTCGTAATCTACTATACTTCTACCCTCTTTTTAGATCTCTCATACTTATTCATATGTCACTCTAACCGTTGAAGCCCAAGTTACTAATACTTTAACATTTGTCTATGTTCGTCTGCCTCTTTCCAAGCCTAAACATTTGTTCTCCTAGTAAACATTAAACCTAAATCTTGTCCCACGAAACTTAGAACCACACAATTTGATCTAACAACTTCCATCACTCAATCTTTAGTGAAGACTATTGATGAGCATAAATCTTTACTATATTTATGCTCCATATTTAGTTGATTTTCGATCATTTTCCTTATTCTTATGAGCTCTAACTCTATGATTTGATGCTTTTAGGTGAAGAAATGAATCCAAGGCGAAACTAAGCGTTTTGTGTATATTTGGGCAAAAAATATACGGATTGACATCCCTGCTTGTCGCGAACGTGAAGAGCGCATACAGGATCTGAATACATTGATCTATAGCTTGTTGGATAGCTGGGATAAAGGACTACAATTTGGTAGTTTGGACTAAGAGCTGATTCAGTCGTTAGAGAGGTCAAAATTGGAGCCGAAGTCTGCTGTGCAAAGTGCACCTGTGTCACCCGTGTCAATATCTGTCAACAATAGGTGACACTACAACCTCTTTGGATTCATCCGTGTCACCTATTAGGTGACACTAGCGACACATGCCAAACCGCGCCGTTGCCGGGGAGCAACGTATTAACTTGTCATTAGCCTAGGTTGTGTGGATATCTAGACTAGTCTTGTAAATATTTTCTTCTTTCTTTTGTATATTCTCTACTTATATCTTTTACTAACCTTTGATCGTTTTGTTTTGCGAGGATGTATTCATACAATAAAAAAGTCTCGTACAATGAAGAATATGACCAAGAGGAGGTGCAATCAAATTCTTATGGGGGAGATAACAGTTTTCAAACACATTCATACTCTCCATATTGGGATTATAGTCAATGTTCATTCGAAGAAGACTCCTACTACTAATATCCTCCAATTCTTCAACCTAATGGTGGACTCTCCGACATGGAAGCCATGCTTCAAGCTTACCAAGCCAAGGTTGCCCAAGACAATCAGAACATGCTACAAAATTTCCAAGCTTTGAACGAACGTTTAGATGAACTCGCTGCCCACAACCAAGAGTTAGAAAGGAAATTGGCGCTACAAGCAATCGAAAATGCAAACTTGGATATTGTAGAAGAGGTTTCCAAAGAAGAAGTCCATGAACCTAGTGCCTCGAAGCAAAAATGGGACCAAGCAATGGAGGATGAGTTCTTGAGAGTTGCTACACAAGCTTACAACGAGGTGTGGAATGCTGAATCTTGCACCGATGATGAGTTGGAGTACGAAAATGCACCACCCTTCACTACTAGCACGTTTCAAGATCATTCGGATGAGAACACACAAGAATTCACCATTCCATCAATGCCTTGGATCTCCAACGAGGAATTCTTCAGTGATGATGACTCATGCATAGAAGAAATATGTTTTTCGCGTGAAGAAGACATCCCCCTTCCTTCCACATGTGAGTGTGAATATGTCATTAAAAAGGAAACAGAGGATGAGCAACCACGGGGATTTCAAGTGTACAAAGACTTTGTTGAGGTTTACATGGACGCTACAAGAGAGCAACCTCGCATACAAGAGAGTTCAAGTATTGAGAAGGAGTTAGAGGATTGGGTACCCAAGGACGTTATTGAGAAACTCAAGGACGGTGTTCCCATCAAGCTCGAGACATGTTTTGAAGACCCTTTCTTCATCACACCGTTCCGGGACAAGTTTTGGAGCTTCCTACCATACTTTTTTAGACCATTAGCAAGGAGCTCTTTCAACCCCTCATTTCTAAAGAGAGTACTACTTTTGAAGGGGTTAAACTCATATTTAAAAGTCCATCGTAGACTTGATGGAAGAAAATTCAAATGAGATTTGAAGGTAGATTGACGCCTTAAGGACCAATGGCCCGCGCGAAGTTATTCAAGCTAAGGACTTCTCCCAAGCGAATGCATGGGGCGCTTTGGTAGTCTTGCCAAGACATTAAGCTAGGTCTTCGAGGGAAGTAAAACCATTTGTAAGATGCCTTATCGAATTTATTTTGCACTCACATTATCGCTCGCTAGACGCTTTTGATTTAATTGTGGAGTCCTACTATGATGCATATTGTACTTGTGACATATTCTGAAAATTTCTATGTAGTGGTCATTTGTTTGTTTTACAGATTTCTATATATTCGTCGCTTAGGTTCATGAGGGTGATCCATCGTGTATCAGGATAGGCTTGGGTTTACTAGTTTGCAAGATCATCTGTCCAACGAGGGTTAGTGGTCGAGAGATGCAAAGCTGGACATGTACCAACACACCAAGGGGTTGAGGTCTATGTGCGAGATACATCTTCCTCTAGGCATGAGAAGTAGCCGAGGGGTGGAATTCTACAATTGACCTATAGGCCCGAGTCGATCCCAATAGAAGCTCACGTTGTTGTGGTTTCGAGTGACTAGAGTGGTATGCATCGGAGGGGGAAATATATGTCCTGGGAGATGCTTCTACATGATGATTAAATCCCCACTTTACTTCATTTAATTTGTTCAATTCATTAAACAACCTTAAAACCAATTTGTAATTTGAAAAAAAAAACAGATCGACGTAACATTGGAATCGAGTTTTGGTTTATTCCTTGGATGAAAGGTACTTACTGGTTTATAAATGTTTTTGACTACTTATTAAGCATACCACCTGTTTGCTGCAACGTCAAAATGGCACCGTTGCCGGGGAGTAATAGATTAACTTGATATATTAGTGTAGATTTTGGAAGACTTGGAATGTTTACTATTATTTTTATATTACTGATACTTGTGCTGCACTTTGTGCTTTCACAGGTTTTCTTGTTTTTCATCTCTTTTAGGACTTGTTTGATGCAAAAAAAGTCCAAGAGTAAGAAACAGAACAACCCTTCATTCGATCAGACTTTGCAATAGTTTCTGGACAGAATAAAGGCAAGGCATAAGGGGCAATCAAGTAACCAAGTACCTTCCCGGAGCACATTGAGAAACTTCCCGGAGAGCAGGCATTGAGAACCTACGTGACCCCAACTCTCACCGTATTTCGATCACCCATAACACCCCCTCTTGTAGCCATTCATAACTTTGAAGTCAAGCCAACCCTGATCAGTATGGTTTTGGGTGGCCTGTTCACTTAAACTTCGAACCCCAACACATCTAGCGTCATTCCTCCAGCTTTGCAAGACATTCAAGATCAACAATGCTCTGAAGTAAGCAATCTATCTCAGGCTATTCCCTTTCTCCTATGCCCAGAAAGTCCGATACTAGCTCTGGAGCCACGACCCGATTACATTTACCACTTGGGATAAGCTACATTAGTCTTCCTCCTGAAATACTTCCCATCCAGTAAGACTGCTAGGCTGAAGAGCTTGATCCAATACTTCTGACAAGAGCCTGGAGAGACAATCTATGAAGCATGGGAGTGTTTTAAGGAGCTCCAAAGAGCATGCCCTCATCACAACATTGACATGCACATCCTACTTCAGACTATGGAGGAATGAACACTAAAGGAAGAAGCCAAATGGATCAAGCTGTTGGGGGAGCATTTATGGAACTCGAACCTACACTCAAATGGGCAACTGTGGAGAAACTAGCTAAGAACTAATACTTGTGGGTATCAAAAAGTGCAGAGTGACTCAAAACACACCAAGGCGCTCGAGTCAAGGGAGGAAGTTCGTGCTTTGACCAAGATAATTGATGAAATAGCCACATCACTCAGTGCACAGAACAAGGAGCATGTCAAACGCCAAGCACCAGTCTGTAGTATCTGCTCAAGTACCACTCATGGAGATGAAGTCGGCCTAGCATACTATGCCGGCTGAGGAAGTTCAGAATGTAGAAGAGGTGAACTTCATGGGAAGAAACCGAGGGACATATAATACCTACCCTGGTATCAAAATCACCCAAACCTCTCCTACAAGGCCCAAGAGCATGTCAAGTTCAATGAAAACAATGGACCGCCCAGATTCGCACCTAAACCTCAGTACCAACAAGGTAAGTCAGGAGAACAAAGGGCCCACTATCAAGGGCAGTTTAACCAAGGACATCAAAGGAACCAGTACCAACAGAGACTCAGTTATCAGAATAGGAAGGCAGCTACCAAGGAAATCAGTATTGCGATACCAAGCCCCATCGCCACAAAGATCAGATGACCAATAAATAGCGGGGATGCTGGCTAGTTTCCTACCGTAGCAAGCGAAATTTTCAAGAGACAATCAACTAATGTCCCATCCGCTCGCACCGAAGCTAGCCCAAAGGGACTAAGAGATTGACCAACAAGCCACTCACAAGAAAATGCTTTAGACCCAAATAGCCAGCAAGCAAGCTCTTCGTCTCGATCGCAAGGGAAGCTCCCTTCTAAGCCTGACCTCCACCCCAATGAGCACGTGAATGCAATCACCTTGAAGAGCGAGATAGTCTATGAACCTCCTCTACCCAGAGCGGAGACCGCAACACCAGAGGTTCCCACCATGACAACCACCCCTCCTTAGATACCCACTATATAAGAAGTAGAAGAGGAACCAGAAACCCCAGCTTCAGGACAAGGAGTCCCGGGCGCTCCAATTTAGGAAGCAGCCCGAGCGACTCCCAAGGAATCACCCCCCTACAAACCTCCAATGCCATTCCCGCAGAGACACAAGAAAAAGAACGAAGAGAACACTTCAGGAAATTTGCGGAGACGATGAAGAAGGTGAATGTGACACTACCCATCTCGGAGGTAATTTCTCAAATGCCTCTCTGTGCTCAATTTCTTAAGAACATAAGATCACATAGGAGGGAAATTTCTGAGGTGAGCTAAGTCTGTTTAAATGCTGAATATAGTGCCATAGTTTAGAGTTCCATGCCTAAGAAAGAGAAAGATCCAGGGTCATTTCTATTCTCATTACCATTGCTGACATTACTGTTAACGGTGCATTGTACGACTTATGAGATAACATTTCATTGATGCCATATTCATTGTGCCAAAAACATGACATAAGAACTTTAAAATCCACACCCATATGTCTCTGCTTAGCGGACCACTCCTCTATAATCCCAGTTATTTTGGGAGAGGTTCCTGTCAAGGTTGGAAAATTTTACATTCCCACTGATTTCTTTGTTTTGGAGACGGATGAGGAATAAGAGATCCCTATCATTTTAGGCAGACCGTTCTTAAAAACTACTATGCATTTATGAGTTACAAGAATGATTCCTTAGAGTTTGAGACTGGAGGAGAAACAATTGTGTTTTACATGGGAAAAGCATGCAACAGTCCTACCAATTCAATAGATTGTAACTTGATTGATTGGCGCATTGATTCCCCATATGATGGACTGACCCAGTTTGAACCAGATGATTTGAGTGATGAAAGTTCAGGGGACTAATTGGACTTGTTGATGATGGAAGAAGCTGAGCCCAGAGTAGCCCATACATTTGTATTGATGACTTGAAAGGAATAAGCCCATACATTTGCATGCATTCGATTATGCTAGAAGATGATGCTAGACCAACCCATGGGAGGTTCAGACGTTTGAATCCCAAATTAGCCGAGGTTGTTTTCAAGGAAATAACCAAGCTAAGGGAAGCGGGAATGATTTATGTTGTGTCCGACTCTGAGTGGGTCAGCCCCATCCATGTGGATTTGAAGAAAGGGGACCTCACAGTAGTCAAAAATGATAAAAAAAAATAGTATTCCCCACACGCACCGTCATTTGTTGGCGGATGTGTGTTGACTATCGTAAGCTGAACAAGGCCACCCTGAAGGATCAATTACCCTTGCCCTTCATCAATCAGATGTTAGTGAGACTCGCAAATCATGAATACTTCTTTTATTTAGACTGGTATAGTGGATTCTTTCAGATCCCACTACACCCTCTAGACTAGGAGAAGACAATGTTCACATGCCCTACGGACTTATGCTTATATAAGAATGCCTTTTGGGCTGTGCAATGCCACACAGACCTTCCAGAGATTCATGATGGCCACCTTCTTGAACATCATTTAAAAAACAATGGAGGTGTTCATTGACAAATTCGTAGTCTACGACTTATCTTTTTACTCTTGCCGGGACAACTTAGACAAGGTCCTTGAGAAATGCATTGAGACAGACTTGGTTCTTAACAGGGAAAAGTGCCATTTAATAGTACAAGAAGGGGATCCAAAGCTTCCTTGGCCATGCCCGTTTCTACAGAATGTTCGTTAAAGATTTTACCAAATGTCCAAGTCCCTAACCGAGCTCATGCACAATGATGTTGCCTTTGTTTTTGATGATGCATGTCTTCTAGAGTTCGAGATGGTAAGATCGCGCTTGTTTCGTCCCCCGTCATTACACCCCAAATGGGAACTCCCAGTCAAATTAATGTGTGATGAAAGCGACTATGCCATAAGAGCAGTTCCAGGGCAAAGGGTAGACAAGAAGCAGAGCAAAGTCCTAGACCAAGCTCGGTCCAAGTACTTGACAACCGAGAAGGAAATGCTAGCTATTGTCTATGCCTTCGAGAAATTCAGGCAATACTTAGTGGGATCAAAGACCATTGTCTATACTTGCCATGTTGCGATCAAGTACGTAATCTCCAAGAAGGAGGTAATGCCGAGGCTCATAAGATGGGTTCTTCCACTCCAAGATATTGATATTGAAATCAACGATAAGAATGGAGTAGAGAATTTAACTGTAGATCATATATTAAGATTAGAACCATTCAAAGAAGGAGTTCGTAATGACGACCCCGATTGATGAGAGAAGTCCATAACCCTAGTCCCTCCATGTGGGAAGAGTCACGACTTGGTTTCACCAAGACGTTAAACTACGTCCTGAATGGAAGGTAAAAGCAAGTTGCAAGTGCCCTTTCTCATTGATCAATTAAGTGCATTACAATGGATTAAACAAATTAAGGGCACTAGAAACCAAATTTCTACGCATATTGGGAACAAACAAAACCTTTGTCAAAGTTAAAACTCTTCCAGAAGATAATTTTAACGCAACATCACCAAATTTCGCTCAAGATTGTTGGATATCCCCCAGATGTTTCAAAATAAAACCAATTATGGTAAACACTCATGTTGATGTCTTTTGGACTTGAATCAACAAAATAAATTTGAGAGTTCCGCAAACACAACAGTGTATCACAAGGCCTTACACCTTGACACTTATTTTGGTGACTTATCAAGTGTGTGTGAGTTTGCCTACTGCTCATCTAGTAAGGCAGCCTTACACCTTGACACTTATTTTGGTGACTTATCAAGTGTGTGTTGTTATACACCCCCATACATGAATGGGTTCATTAAGAGATCAAATATCTCAACCTTCCATCAAATAACATAATGAAACTTTTCTTTGACATCTGATTACACCTTTTCTTTCGTTTGACCTCATTGAACCAGAATTCATTTTTGTTAGAATTCTTGGTTGGGTACCCAGAATAATTGTAATATAAGAGGCTTGAGTCTCATTTTCTTTGCCGTGTCAAGGACCATACGTTCACACGAGCATCCTTTATACTGTGTCCAAAACCACACGTCCACACAAGCATCATTTATACTGTGTACATAACCATACGTCCACACATGCCCTTTTGTTGTGTCCAATGCCATATGTCCACACATGCCCTTTTGTTGTGTCCAGAACCATATGTTCACACAAGCCCTTTTGCCGTGTCCAGAACCATATGTCCACACAAGCCCTTTTGCTGTGTCTAGGATCATATGTCCACACAAGCCTTTCGCCAGGGGTCGGCCAAGTTCTGCCCTAATTTTACAAGCTCCAATGATATCACACATGTTTCAATCAAGCTGCGTATCACCTTATTTCTCAATTAATCAGCTTCTTGTCCTGCCAATTCAACAACCATCAATTTGGATTCCATGGTCAGGTTCTCCATGTCTGATTGAACCGTTAACCATCATGATCCATATCTCATCCGGCCAAGAACATCACATTATACCAGATTACATTGTAAGTAAACTTGATCGAGATAATCACATTTAATCGAAAAATCAATCAATCAATTCATTAGTCAAATCAGACCAAGATGAATCAACCTCAATTAAACTAAATGAAATTAAATGATATAATAAACAATAAAATTGATCATAATATATCAAACATGAACCAACCAACTCACTGGTTTGCTTTTATTTTGATAGTCTCAAAGTAGTATTTTGTACACCATCCATAAGCCAACCCAATTCCACCTGCTAAGCCCCGAATTATCCTTTGGTAGCATCAGGGAGACGATCCTCAACTGGTGGGTCAGTTTTGTCTTTTTAAATGGAGGCAAACCTACTTTACCAAGACAACCTCACACTTTAAGATAGCTTAAATTAGGAGGATAACTTTTTCACAATTCATATGAGTGACAAATATTTCTTTCAAAAGTACTCGTTTCAAAGTATAACAAGCCGAAATTAAAGCTCCCCTCACATTTGGCAAGGAAGACCAGAACTAAGCAACACTGGATTCATCATATCTTACACAAAGATTTCAAAAAAATATATCAGATGTACTGAACCACATCAAATCAAACTGTAATCCGAGTTAGAATTAATCTAAAATTAATAATAACCATAATGTATCAATATTCAAACCATATCGTACTAAATCAATCAAAATTGAATCAAATCAGTCAGATAACAATTTCAACCAAACCTGATTGAATCAAATCAAATTGATTCAATTGTTCACTCATGAATCGAGCCAAATTAGGGTTTCACTACAAATCCCGTATTCGGCAAAGGTCCAGACAAATCTGCATCAGTCAAAATCCAATTAAATTTTTTTAACTAACTCAAAACAATTCAATCATACCTGATTGAACCATTTGACCAAGTTGCATCAACAGATGATCCACTCATCCTCCTCACGGATGGTAGATATCTACTTGTTTTGCTCCAAAACACAATCTGATTGGTCCAATTGGAACCGAACCGATTGCTTTCCATTGAGCCTACCCAACTAGGTGTTTGCACAGCAATGGTGCCGAGAAGAAGTTTCCTAAAATTGATGTTTCCTCGCACATCGTTGGCAACGCTCTCGAAGCTTTTAACCGGCCAGATCATGTTTTCCGCACCAATCGTCCTCACAGAATTCAACTCTCAGCGTCGCTGACACTGTCGCTTATTCAATTCAACATATACTGAAACCTCTGGTTTTGATAAATTCAGCATCAGATGTTTCAATCTTGAGAGGCCCGACATCTGCACAGTTCGTGGCGTCTCAAAAAAGGTGAAGGAGAATTGCTTAGACACAAGTCCGTCCACATCAAAATAAATCAACCCAGAAGTCGGGGTATCCACATGCGAATCCTCTTAACAGGAGTGACGTTGTAGTATTTAGAGCGTCAAAAACAATTTATAATACCGGTAAGAACCGGATCGTCCAAGGGAGAAAGTGTAAACTTATGCACTATGTAAGGTTGAGCTTCTATTTATCCTAGTCGGAATCGAATGTTTTGTTTGGTTTTATAATCTAAAATAAACAAAAGTAAGAAAAGGTTTCAACGAACTTCGAGAAGTATTTTGGGGAACTACTTCACTTACCCAACATTAGAATCGAGTTATTAACTAACATGCAAGGATTTGCCTATATTGATTGGAAAATAGCCGCACAATCCATGTAAGAACCTCACCATTTCGGCGCTATTGGTTCAAATTGGAGTTATACCTTAAACTACGAACCTCACCCATTCGGCGCTATTGGTTCGAATCAAGTAACTCGCTGATGTTTACAAACTCTCGTCGCGTAAACATGAGGATTCCTTGTCGTAAAACTAGCCTTTCCCGTTACAATCTCGGGCCACTCTCGTAGTCACCGAGTTCGTAACGTGTATTTTACTTAATAGTCTGACGTTTAGCCTCACCCTTTCGGCGCTATTGGCTTAATGTCTCAAAGCAATTCACTTAGGTATTTTCTCAAACACCTAGTGAGCATTGCTGGGTTTAGGCACTAAGTAAAATACAAATCATATAAAACAATCCAAAACATGCAGGTTAATATATTAAACGATTCATAGTCAAGTAAGATTCGTAGGACCCAAAAATATGGGTCACTACTCACTATCCATCGTCATGGAAACAAAATCATGTTTTGTTCGAAACGAAAATTACAAAGAGAAAAAGGAATGATTACACCCTTCGAATTGATCTCGATAACCCCTTTTAGCTCAATCTTCGATCCGATCAAATCCTCGCGTTTTCGTGCCCCCTTCTTTCTTCTTCGTTGTATCCAAGTTTGTGGGCGTGTAGGTGGAGAATGGATGTGCGTATGGAATGTCCAGAATGTGTGTTGCAGCTGCCTCCCTTTTGTTTTTCTTCAATTTTGCATTTTGGACTTTTGGCCCATTCTGTCTTGTTGTGTCGCTTGTGTCGCTTATTCGGAATTTTGATGACACAGAGCTGTTTTTGCATGCTCTCTGGAATCTGCCATATCACTTGTGTCAACTATTTTGGTGACACAAGGGCAGATTGAGATGGCATATTGAGCCACATTTTGACATCCGTAATGGCTGAATCTGCTCTGGGTGCCAACTACAACGTTGTAGAATTTTTTCTTAGCTTTCCAACAAGTCAAAGATCAATGAATTCGGACACCGTATAAGCTCTGGGCGTGCGCGAAAATTAGGGAGGTTAATCCATCAATTTTACACTGTTTTCGCCCAACTTCCCGCAAAACTCTTTCTTTCACCTTGGATTCGTTTTTTCACCTAAAAGCATCAAAACATAATGTGAGAGCTCATATAAATAAGGAAGATGATCAAAAATCGACTAAATGTAGAGCATAAATATAGTTCAGATTTATGCTCATCAAAACACTCCGCACTTAGATTCATGAACTAAATCCTAATCCACTGTCGTAGGGAACACGAGTGCATTTAGCATATGCACCAAGCCTTTAAACCTATAGGCTACCCTACAGGACGAGTTGTAGTCTCGTGAGAGTTTTCAGAAAAGGGAATACTCACAAATTCCATATGCGACTAGCTAATATGCATGAACAGGATACTTCCTCATTTATCTAAGCAATACGCAACGAATACCCCATGCACATCAACTAAAATAGTAATCAAAGGCTAACTCCTTTTCAAAAGAATTCCGAACCACCAATGACCTTACAAAAATACACATTCAAAGACAATCAATATTAGAGTTATTAAATGGCTAACCTAACAATTCATTCAACCTTTTCGCAGCATACTCGAAACATGATTCTTAGAAACACAAAAAGCGTGCCAATCGCGTGCCTATGCTATCAAGAAGGATAGTCCATGGGCTAACGATACAAAACTCATTTCCAAGTCTTAGGAGCTAAGTCCATTAATCCGTAAGGAAAGAGGAGTTTGACACTTCATTTTCAAAGCTATCTCAAACAAAGTCATGCTCACGTACTAATACAAGGGTCATCCCTCTACTCAAATCACAATGCATACACACTAAAAGGAATGATAGGAAGTACATTACAAAACTTAAGTGTGTGCCTCATCTTTTTCTTTTTCAAGGCATTTTACCCTTGATATACTTCACGAATTTTTCTTTTGATAGCTTGCCTTATTTTGGCTTGTGCTTGCAATAACTTTTTGCTTTTCTCTCTTTTTTTTGTAGCTTGCCTTATTTTGGCTTGTGCTTGCATATAATTTTTTTTTGTTGGGGTCAATTTTCACCCATATTGACTCCACATTTAAGAGTTGGTAATGTACTAAGGATATAAATGGTGTGTGCATACAATGTGAAAGAATAAAGATCACCTAAGAGCAATGACAGGGTGGACAACCGAGACTTTGAATTGAAGACCTCCACAATCCAAATGGTTCAATCCAACCAATTCTCGGGGAGAGACCATGAACATGCCAATTCTCACTTGACCTCCTTCCTCGAGATTTGTGATACCTTCAAGATTAATGGAGTCCCAAGAGATGATATCCACTTGAGGTTATTCCTCTTCTCCCTCACGGGACGAGCCAAGGATTGGTTTAGGAGCCAAACAACATCAAGCTTCACTACTTGGGAGGAGCTTGCATCCGCATTCCTCAACAAGTATTTCCCTCCGTCCAAGACGGCTCACTATAGGAGCCAAATCAAGAATTTTGAGCAAATGGACGGAGAGACTCTCTATGTAGCTTGGGAGCGATTCAAAGAATATCAAAGACTTTGTCCGCATCAAAACCTAGATGCCTACCTCTTATGCCATACCTTCTACACTGGAGTTGATGGTCCCTCGTGGCTTGCCCTTGATACCGTCGTGGGGGGAGCCATCATTGATCTTGAACCTACGGAAGGGTATGATGTAATTGAGAAAATCACAAATAACTACTTCATGTGGGCTAGTGAAAGAGGAAACCCAAGAAGGAAAAGTGGAGGATACGAAGCAAAAGCCGTAAGCATAAGTGACTATGATGCATTAGCAAAAAAAATTTAAAACCTCTCAAATGAAGTATTTAAATTGAAATATCCGGCAAGGGACCACTCAATGAGCCAAGGTTGTGACATTTGTGAGGTCTATGAGCATAACACCAACTCTTGCCCTTTGGTTCAAAAGGATGAGAATGGATATGGGTATGAAGAAGCAAATTATGATGGTGGAAACCAAGGTAGGGAATATAACACTAGCGCCCCCAAGGCCAAAGCTCCCAGCCCAATCAAACCACGCCAAGGTTTTCATCGGCTTGGAAGTATCATCCAAACTTCTCATACAAGACCACAAATCCTACACCTCCCAACTTTGGTCCTAGGCCTACTTCAAACAATCAAGCTTTCCAACCAAGGAACCAATACCAAGGGCAAGGAACAACTCTACTTCAAAGGAACCAAATCCAAGGGCAACAATACCAAGCTCAAGCTCAAAAGCCCTACCAACAAGTTGACCATCCTCCTCAACCTTCTAATGAAGTCTCCGGTGTTGAGGCAATGTTGGCAAAACTCCTTGCACAAAACGAAAGAGCAAGTAGGGAAGTCCAAGCTCAATTGATGGACATGCAAACCAAATTTGAAAGGTTGGAAACCCACAACAAGATGATTGAGAACCAAATAGCCCAACAAGCCGAGCCCTCTACAAGAGCACAAGGAAAGTTACCGGCTCGACCCGAGCAAGGGCAAAGGGAGCATTGCAATGCGGTGACATTAAGGAGTGGTAAAGAGTTAGAGGATGAACAACCAAAGAAAAAGAAGAAGGTTGCTTTTGATCTTGGAGGCCTAGCTAGTGCCGAAATTGAAGAATTAGATGAAGAGGTCCCAAATCCTCCAACCCAAAAGGAAAAAGAAGCGGAGAAAGGGAAGAATGAACTAAAGCCATACACCCCTCCTATACCCTTCCCACAAAGGCTAAAGAAAAAGAACAGTGACAAGCAATTCCCAAAGTTCACCGAGATGAAGAGGAAGCTTTATGTTACAAAGCCCTTCACCGAGGTAATCACTCGAGCTTCATCTTATGCGATATTTCTAAAAGATGTTATTACTTGCAGGAGGACGATTGTAAATGTTGACACGGTGCCCCTCAATAGAAAATGTAGTGCTATACTCCAACCACGCATGCCGCAAACTTGAGGATCCCGGTAGTTTTTCCATTTCATGTTATATCAATGATGTGAAAATTGAACGTGCTATGTGTGATTTGGGTGCTAGTATATCTTTGATGCCTTATTCCTTGTGTAAGAAATTGAAAATGGGTGAGCCTAAGCCAACACAAATGATTTTGAGACTCGCAGACAGCTCCTCAATATTTCCAAAGGGAGTGCTTAAGGATGTCCCGGTTAGAGTAGGGAATTTCTTTATTCCGGGTGATTTTGTTGTGTTGGAAATTGAAGAGGATAATGAAATTCCCTTTCTTTTGGGAAGACCTTTCCTCTACACCGCGGGAGCTATATTTGATACGACTAAAGGGTCAATCACCATGAGAGTAGGTGATGCAGAGGTTGAGTTTAATCTAGAAAAAGCACAAAAAGGTCCTAGTTCTACCTTGAGTTGTATTTATCATGACCTTGTTGATGCTTTTGAATTACATGATGTGCCTAACTTGCGTATATGTGAAATTGACCTTGATAATGAGCTCCCTAAACGTGATGATTGTTGGGCTATCTTGGATGACAAGGTTAAACGGGAACCTCAAAGCGACAAAGGTAAGGAGTCTTGTTCGGTAGACTTGAAAACTCTACCAACAGCCCTACGGTATGAATTCTTAGGCCCCAATTCCACTTTGCCCGTTATTGTGAATGCTTCCTTGAATGAAATTGAGACTTTGAGATTGCTTGATGTGATTAGAGAGCACAAAGGTGCCATTGGCTATTCCATTGATGACTTGAAAGGGATAAGTCCTAATTTATGCATGCATAGAATAAATTTAGAAGATGATAATGTACCTACAAGAGAGCATGCTAGGAGACTTAATCCTATTGTTGGTGAAGTTGTGAAAAAAGAGATTTTAAAAATGCTTGATGCCGGAATTATCTTTCCTATTGCGGACTCGGAGTGGGTTAGCCCCATTCATGTTGTGGCAAAACAGGGAGGAATGACGATTGTTAAAAATGAAAAAATTAGTTAATTCCCGCGCGAACCGTTACCGGTTGGCGAATGTGCATAGACTTTAGAAAACTCAACAAGGTAACTAAGAAAGATCACTTTCCACTTCCTTTTATTGATCAAATGTTAGAAAGGCTGGCCAAGCATGACTATTTTTGCTATCTTGATGGATATAGTGGGTTTTTCCAAATCCTTATTCATCTACAAGATCAAGAAAAGACTACTTTTACTTGTCCCCATGGAACATTTGCCTATCGGCGATTGCCCTTTGGGCTTTGTAATGCACCAGACACATTTCAGAGATGCATGATGGCTATATTTTCAGAATTTATTGAGGAATTAATGGAAGTGTTTATGGATGACTTTTTTGTCTATGGTTCTTCATTCGATGATTGGTTGGCTAATTTGGCTAAAGTTTTGAATAGATGTGTCGAGACGAACCTTGTTCTAAATTGGGAAAAATGTCATTTTATGGTGCAGGAAGGCCTAGTGCTTGGACATTGAGGAATCGAGGTGGACAAAGCAAAGGTAGAGGTCATTGAGAAACTACGACGTCGAAGGGTTGTTTGAGGGATAAGAAGCTTTCTAGGCCATGCCGACTTTTATAGAAGGTTCATTAAGGACTTCACAAAAATTGCAACACCTTTGACAAACCAATTGTGCAATGATACCAAATTCCTATTCAATGAAGAGTGATTATTGGCCTTTGAGAAGTTAAAGAAGGCATTGGTCTCGGCTCCCATTATTCAACCTCCGAATTGGGAATTGCCATTTGAGCTCATGTGTGATGCAAGCGATCATGCTATTGGAGCAGTCCTTGGACAAAGAGTGGACAAGAAACTTCACGCCATTTACTACACTAGCAAGGTCCTTAATGGAGCTCAAGTCAATCATTCTACAACCGAAAAAGAGCTTCTTGCCATTGTGTATGCCTTTGACAAGTTTCGTCAATATCTTGTGGGATCAAAGACCATAGTCTTCACCGACCACGCGGCAATTAAATATCTCTTGTCAAAAAAGGACTCCAAGCCCAGGCTAATAAGATGGATTCTCTTACTCCAAGAATTCGATATCGAGATCAAGGATAAAAAGGGAGTGGAGAATCTTGTCGCCGATCATCTCTCTAGGCTTGAAGGAAATGAAGAGCTTGAAGAAGTCACTACCCTAGTTCATGACGCTTTCATTGGGGAGGAACTCATGAGGGTAGAAGCGGAGTCCCTCCCTTGGTATGCGGACATGTTAAATTTTGTAGTATGTGGGATCATACCCCATGACTTAAATCATCACCAAAGGAGGAAATTTTTATCCGAGACAAAGCGATATTTTTGGGATGAGCCATTCTTGTATAGGCTTTGCGCGGATGGGATATATAGGACTTGTGTCGCCGACGAAGAAATGTGGAGTATCCTGTACCATTGTCATTCGTCCCAATATGGAGGACATGGTAGTGGGGGAAAGACGGCGTCAAAAGTTCTACTAAGTGGATTCTATTGGCCTACCCTCTTTAATGATGCTTATGAGTTTCTCAAGGCTTGTGACCAATGCCAAAGGTCGGGGAATATTTCAAAGAGGCACGAAATGCCCCAACAAATCATCCTACCGGTTGAAATATTCAATGTTTGGGGTATAGACTACATGGGTCCTTTCCCGTCTTCATATATAAATCAATATATATTGGTCGCGTCGACTATGTTTCTAAATGGGTAGAGGCCATCGCCTCCCCTACTTGCGATGCCAAGGTTGTTACAAGGCTTTTCAAGAAGATAATTTTCTTAAGGTTTGGAGTTCCAAGAACCGTCATTAGTGATGGTGATTCACACTTTAAGGAAAAACACTTTGAAGCCTTGCTTCGCAAGTATGGGGTAAATCAAAAGGTAGCAACGCTATATCACCCGGAAACAAGTGGGCAAGTGGAGATCTCAAATCGGGAAATCTAGGCAATTTTGGAGAAGACGGTGGGTAGCTTAAGGAAAGATTGGTCAACGCAGCTAGATGATGCACTGTGGGCTTATCGAACTGCATACAAAACCCCCATTGGGATGTCTCCATTTCGCCTTATATATGGAAAACCATGTCATTTGCCGGTTGAAATGGAATACAAGGCAATGTGGGCAGTTAAATTCTTGAATATGGACTTGCAAATGGCAGGAGAAAATAGAGTCCTTTAATTTCACGAGTTAGAAGAGATAAGAAATGAAGCATATGCGAGCGCTAGAATCTACAAGGAAAAGACAAAAGAATCATTCGTCGTGAATTCAAGAAGGGAGATAAGGTCCTACTTTTCAATTCTAGGCTCAAGCTTATTCCGGGAAAATTAAGGAGCCGATGGAGTGGTCCTTTCATTGTCCACAAACCTTATGAAGATGACCATGTAGAGTTGATCAATAATGAAGGAGATATCTTTAAGGCGAATGGACAAAGGCTCAAGCACTATTGTGGACAAACTCGAGATGAGCGTGGTGCAAGTTATTCTTTGATCGACCCATGAAAAGGCTACAAATCTGCTTGAGGAGGGATCCTAGCAAAGGACTCCTCAAGTTTGTTTCTTGAAAAGAGATTTGGCTCGGTCTTTGCCAAGACGTTAAACTAGGCCCTCACGAGAGGTAACCTGGTTTGTAAGTGGTCCATCTATGCGCAGGTAACTTTATAAATGTTTGGCATGCGTGTATTGAACTTTGAATGTGAACATGAGTGCTAGGATGGGGAAAATGCATGATTAGATGTGCTTGGCGTGGAATGGTGCGTGCATGCAATTTCTAAATGGTATGTGATGTCTTATGTGTGGAGTGTATGATCCTAGCTTACTTTTTGTTGAAAATTATGTATACGCTAGTGATTTCTTGGGTGAGCATGCCTTGAGTTTGCATTAAGTTTTAGGTGAATCTTGAGTGGTGCTCGTTCATTTTGCGAAGTAAAAATTTCTAAGTGTGGAGTTGGGTTCAAGCAAGAGTCAAAGGATCTTTGGAGCCAAGACTCGGAAAACTTTGCTGAAAATCTATCTCCAGTCGGTCGGCTGGGAAATGGCCTGGAATCAATCAACCGACTAGCCCACCCTCTCAATGACCAGTTGACCGACTGGTCATTGATCAGCTCAAAAGTTTAGTTTTCTCTCCTCATTCCAATTATGCCTCGAGGTGGTTCTTCATCCAAAACCAAGGATAAGGGCAAGTAAATCGCATGGGAGCTCTTGACAGACACTCCCATTGATGAACCATACGGAAGCAATGAGGATGACATGCCCTTTATCTCCCGCACGAGGAACCCAAAGAAAGCTTCATTGAGAGATATTAGCTCATCCTCGAGCAAGGAAATGGACTCTCCTCCACCGTCTCCTAGCCCACCAATAAAGAAGAAGAGCAAGACTTCGAAGGGGGCCTACTCCGCAGACTAACGAGACTAAATAGGGACGAACAAAGACAAACTTTTGTCTCATTCTAAGGTTTGTCCAAGTTCGTCCCAAGTAAGTCTCTTTCTAAGGACGAACTTGGACAAACCTTAGAATGAGACCAACGAGACTGACTTAGGATGAACAAAGCAAACTTTAGTGTCATTCAAAGGTTTGTCTAAAGTCGTCCCAAGTTAGTCTCATTCTAAGGACGAACTTAGACAAACCTTAGAATGAGACTAACTTGGGACGAACTTAGACAAACCTTAGAATGAGACCAAAGTTTGTCTTTGTTCATCCCAAGTTAGTCTCGTTAGTCTCATTATAAGGTTAGTCTAAGTTTGTCCCAAGTTAGTCTCATTCTAACATTTGTCTAAGTTCGTCCCAAGTAAGCTTCATTCTAAGGACGAACGTAGACAAACCTTAGAATGAGACTAACTTGGGAGGCACTTAGACAAACCTCAGAATGAGATGAACGAGACTAACTTGGGACTAACTTTAGACTAACATTTGTCTTTGTTCGTCACAAGTTATTCTCGTTAATCTCGTTAGTCTCCTTATAAGGTTTGTCTAAGTTCGTCCTTAGAGAGAAGTCTCATTCTAAGGTTTCTCTAAGTTTGTCCTTAGAAAGAGACTAACTTGGGACAAACTTAGACAAACCTTATAATGAGGCTAACGTTTGTCTTTGTTTGTCCCAAGTTAGTCTCGTTAGTCTCATTCTCAGGTTTGCATCAGTCCATCCTTAGAAAGAGACTAACTTGGGACGAACTTAGACAAACCTTAGAATGAGACTAAAGTTTGTCTTTGTTCGTCCCAAGTTAGTCTCATTAGTCTCATTCTAAGGTTTATCTAAGTCCGTCCTTAGAATGAGACTAACTTGGGACGATATTAGACAAACATTAGAATGAGACTAAAGTGTGTCTTTGTTCGTCCCAAGTTAATCTCGTTAGTCTCATTCTAAGGTTTGTCTTAGTTCGTCCTTAGAAAGAGACTAACTAGGGACGAACTTAGACTAACTAGGGACGAACTTAGACTAACCTTTTAATGAGATTAACGTTTGTCTTTGTTCGTCTCAAGTTAGTCTCGTTAGTCTCATTCAAAGGTGTATCTAAGTTCGTCCTTAGAAAGAGACTAACTTGGGACGAACTTGGACTAACTTGGGACGAACTTAGACAAACCTTATAAAGAGACAAACTCTCATTCTAAGGTTTGTCTAAGTGAGACAAACCTGAATATTCGGTTTGATAACCTGCTACTAATTCTTCTTCTGCTTCTGGTAAATCGAAGGGTAACCTCTCACATTCTGCTAGGGAAGCAATTAGAAAAACGATAAACCTTAGAAGGAGACTAACGAGATTAACTTGGAACGAACAAAGACACACTTTATTCTCATTCTAAGGTTTGTCTAAGTTCGTCCCATGTTAGTCTCGTTAGTCTCATTCTAAGGTTTGTTTAAGTTCGTCCTTTGAAAGAAACTAACTAGGGACGACTTTTGACTAACTTGGGACGAACTTAGACTAACCTTAGAAGGAGAGTTTGTCTTGTTAGTCTCATTCTAAGGTTTGTCTAAGTTCGTCCTTAGAAAGAGACTAACTTGGGACGAATTTAGACTAACCTTGTAATGAGACTAACGTTTGTCTTTGTTCGTCCCAAGTTAGTCTCGTTAGTCTCCTTCTAAGGTTTGTCTAAGTCCGTCCTTAGAAAGAGACTAACTAGGGACGAACTTAGACTAACATGTGACGAACTTAGACTAACCTTGTAATGAGACTAACGTTTGTGTTTGTTCGTCCCAAGTTAGGCTCGTTAGTTTCATTCTAAGGTTTGTCTAAGTTCGTCCTTAGAAAGAGACTAACTAGGGACGAACTTAGACTAACTTGGGGTGAACTTAGACAAACCTTATAATGAGACTATCGTTTGTCTTTGTTCGTCCCAAGTTAGTCTCGTTAGTCTCATTCTAAGGTTTGTTTAAGTTCGTCCTTAGAAAGAAACTAACTAGGGACGAACTTAGACTGACTTGGGACAAACTTAGACTAACCTTAGAATGAGAATAAAGTTTGTCTTTGTCGTTCCAAGTTAGTCTCGTTAGTCTCCTTCTAAGGTTTGTCTAAGTTTGACGTTACAAAGAGACTAACTAGGGACTAACTTAGACTAACTTGGGACGAACTTAGACATGTCTTTGTTCGTCCCAAGTTAGTCTCGTTAGTCTCATTCTACGGTTTGTCTAAGTTCGTCCTTAGAAAGAGACTAACTAGGGACGAACTTAGCCTAACTTGGGACGAACTTAGAAAAACCTTATAACTTGGGACGAACTTAGACTAACCTTATAATGAGACTAAAGTTTGTCTTAGTTCGTTCCAAGTTAGTCTCATTAGTCTCATTATAAGGTTTGTCTAAGTTCGTCCTTAGAAAGAGACTAACTAGGGATGAACTTAGACAAACCTTAGAATGAGACTAACGTTTGTCTTTGTTCGTCCCAAGTAAGTCTCGTTAGTCTCATTCTAAGGTTTGTCTAAGTTCGTCCTTAGAAAGAGACTAACTAGGGACGAACTTAGACTGACTTGGGACAAACTTAGACTAACCTTAGAATGAGAATAAAGTTTGTCTTTGTTCGTTCCAAGTTAGTCTCGTTAGTCTCCTTCGAAGGTTTGTCTAAGTTTGACCATAGAAAGAGACTAACTAGGGACGAACTTAGACTAACTTGGGACGAACCTAGACACGTCTTTGTTCGTCCCAAGTTAGACTTGTTAGTCTCATTCTAAGGTTTGTCTAAGTTCGTCCTTAGAAAGAGACTAACTAGGGACGAACTTAGACTAACTTGGGACAAACTTAGAAAAACCTTATAACTTGGGACGAACTTAGACTAACCTTATAGTGAGACTAACCTTATAATGAGACTAAAGTTTGTCTTAGTTCGTTCCAAGTTAGTCTCATTAGTCTCATTCTAAGGTTTGTCGAAGTTCGTCCTTAGAAAGTGACTAACTAGGGACGAACTTAGACTAACTTGGGACGAACTTAAACAAACCTTAGAATATGAATAAAGGTTGTCTTGGTTCGTTCCAAGTTATTCTCGTTAGTCTCATTCTAAGGTTTGTTTAAGTTCGTCCTTAGAAAGAAAATAACTAGGGACGAACTTAGACTAACTTGGGACGAACTTAGACTAACCTTAGAATGAGAATAAAGTTTGTCTTTATTCGATCCAAGTTAGTCTCATTAGTCTCATTCTAAGGTTTGTCAAATTTCGTCCTTAGAAAGAGACTAACTAGGGACGAACTTAGACTAACTTGGGACGAAATTAGACAAACCTTATAATGAGACTAACAGTTGTCTTTGTTCGCCCCAAGTTTGTCTCGTTAGTGTCATTCTAAGGTTTGTCAAAGTCGTCCTTAGAAAGAGACTAACTAGGGACGAAATTAGACTAACTAGGGACGAACTTAGACTAACCTTATAATGAGACTAAAGTTTGTCTTTGTTCGTCCCAAGTTAGTCTCGTTAGTCTCATTCTAAGGTTTGTCTAAGTTCGTCCTTAGAAAGAGACTAACTAGGGACGAACTTAGACTAACTTGGGACGAACTGAGACTAACCTTATAATGAGACTAACGTTTGTCTTTGTTCGTCCCAAGTTAGTTTCACTAGTCTCATTCTAAGGTTTGTCTAAGTTCGTCCTTAGAAAGAGACTAACTAGGGACAAACTTAGACTAACTTGGCACAACTTATACTAACCTTGTAAAGAGACTAAATTTTGTCTTTGTTTGTCCCAAGTTAGTCTCACTAGTCTCATTCTAAGGTTTGTCTAAGTTCGTCCTTAGAAAGAGACTAACTAGGGACAAACTAAGACTAAATTGGGACGAACTTAGACTAACCTTGTAATGAGACTAACGTTTGTCTTTGTTCGTCCCAACTTAGTCTCGTTAGTCTCATTCTAAGGTTTGTCTAAGTTCGTCCTAAGAAAGAGACTAACTAGGGACGAACTTAGACTAACTTGGCACAACTTAGATAAACCTTGTAATGAGACTAATGTTTGTCTTTGTTCGTCCCAAGTTAGTCTCGTTAGTCTCATTCTAAGGTTTGTCTAAGTTCGTCCTTAGAAAGAGACTAACTAGGGATGAACTTAGACTAACTTGGAATGAACTTAGACAAACCTTAGAATGAGAGTTTGTCTCGTTAGTCTCATTCTATGGTTTGTCTAAGTTCGTCTTTAGAAAGAGACTAACTTGGGACGAACTTAGACTAACCTTGTAATGAGACTAACGTTTGTCTTTGTTCGTCCCAAGTTAGTATCGTTAGTCTCATTCTAAGGTTTGTCTAAGTTCGTCCTTAGAAAGAGACTAACTAGGGACAAACTTAGACTAACTTGGCACAACTTATACTAACCTTGTAAAGAGACTAAATTTTGTCTTTGTTTGTCCCAAGTTAGTCTCACTAGTCTCATTCTAAGGTTTGTCTAAGTTCGTCCTTAGAAAGAGACTAACTAGGGACAAACTAAGACTAACTTGGGACGAACTTAGACTAACCTTGTAATGAGACTAACGTTTGTCTTTGTTCGTCCCAAGTTAGTATCGTTAGTCTCATTCTAAGGTTTTTCTAAGTTCGTCCTTAGAAAGAGACTAACTAGGGACGAACTTAGACTAACTTGGCACAACTTATACTAACCTTGTAAAGAGACTAAATTTTGTCTTTGTTTGTCCCAAGTTAGTCTCACTAGTCTCATTCTAAGGTTTGTCTAAGTTCGTCCTTAGAAAGAGACTAACTAGGGACAAACTAAGACTAACTTGGGACGAACTTAGACTAACCTTGTAATGAGACTAACGTTTGTCTTTGTTCGTCCCAACTTAGTCTCGTTAGTCTCATTCTAAGGTTTGTCTAAGTTCGTCCTAAGAAAGAGACTAACTAGGGACGAACTTAGACTAACTTGGCACAACTTAGATAAACCTTGTAATGAGACTAACGTTTGTCTTTGTTCGTCCCAAGTTAGTCTCGTTAGTCTCATTCTAAGGTTTGTCTAAGTTCGTCCTTAGAAAGAGACTAACTAGGGATGAACTCAGACTAACTTGGAATGAACTTAGACAAACCTTAGAATGAGAGTTTGTCTCGTTAGTCTCATTCTATGGTTTGTCTAAGTTCGTCTTTAGAAAGAGACTAACTTGGGACGAACTTAGACTAACCTTGTAATGAGACTAACGTTTGTCTTTGTTCGTCCCAAGTTAGTATCGTTAGTCTCATTCTAAGGTTTTTCTAAGTTCGTCCTTAGTAAGAGACTAACTAGGGACGAACTTAGACTAACTTGACACAACTTATACTAACCTTGTAAAGAGACTAAATTTTGTCTTTGTTTGTCCCAAGTTAGTCTCACTAGTCTCATTCTAAGGTTTGTCTAAGTTCGTCCTTAGAAAGAGACTAACTAGGGACAAACTTAGACTAACTTGGGACGAACTTAGACTAACCTTGTAATGAGACTAACGTTTGTCTTTGTTCGTCCCAACTTAGTCTCGTTAGTCTCATTCTAAGGTTTGTCTAAGTTCGTCCTAAGAAAGAGACTAACTAGGGACGAACTTAGACTAACTTGGCACAACTTAGATAAACCTTGTAATGAGACTAACGGTTGTCTTTGTTCGTCCCAAGTTAGTCTCGTTAGTCTCATTCTAAGGTTTGTCTAAGTTCGTCCTTAGAAAGAGACTAACTAGGGATGAAATTAGACTAACTTGGGATGAACTTAGACAAACCTTAGAATGAGAGTTTGTCTCGTTAGTCTCATTCTATGGTTTGTCTAAGTTCGTCCTTAGAAATAGACTAACTAGGGACGAACTTAGACTAACTTGGGACGAACTTAGACTAACCTTATAATGAGACTAACGTTTGTCTTTGTTCGTCCCTCGTTAGTCTCGTTAGTCTAATTCTAAGGGTTGTCTAAGTTCCTCCTTAGAAAGAGGCTAACTAGGGACGAACTTAGACTATCCTTGTAATGAGACTAACGTTCGTCCCAAGTTAGTTTCGTTAGTCTCCTTCTAAGGTTTGTCTAACATCGTCCTTAGAAAGAGACTAACTAGGGATGAACTTAGACTAACTTGGGACGAACTTAGACTAACCTTGTAATGAGACTAACGTTTGTGTTTGTTCGTCCCAAGTTACTCTCGTTAGTCTCATTCTAAGGTTTGTCTAAGTTCGTCCTTAGAAAGAGACTAACTAGGGACGAACTTAGACTAACTTGGGACGAACTTGGACTAACCTAATAAGGAGACTAAAGTTTGTATTTGTTCGTCCCAGTTAGTCTCGTTAGTCTCATTCTAAGGTTTGTCTAATTTCGTCCTTAGAAAAAGTCTAACTAGGGACGAACTTAGACTAACTTGGGACGAACTTAAACTAACCTTATAATGAGACTAAGGTTTGTCTTTGTTCGTCCCAAGTTAGTCTCGTTAGTCTCCTTCTAAGGTTTGTCTGAGTTCGTCCTTAGAAAGAGACTAACTTGGGACGAAGTTAGACTAAGTTGGGACGAACTTAGAAAAACCTTATAACTTGGGACGAACTTAGACTAACCTTATAATGAGACTAACCTTATAATGAGACTAAAGTTTGTCTTAGTTCGTTCCAAGTTAGCCTCATTAGTCTCATTCTAAGGTTTGTCTAAGTTCGTCCTTAGAAAGAGACTAACTAGGGACGGACTTAGACTAACTTGGGACGAACTTAAACAAACCTTAGAATGTGAATAAAGTTTGTCTTGGTTCGTTCCAAGTTAGTCTCGTTAGTCTCATTCTAAGGTTTGTTTAAGTTCGTCCTTAGAAAGAGACTAACTAGGGACGAACTTAGACTAACCTTGTAATGAGACTAACGTTTGTCTTTGTTCGGCCCAAGTTAATCGCGTTAGTCTCATTCTAAGGTTTGTCTAAGTTCGTCCTCAGAAAGAGACTAACTAGGACGAACTTAGACTAACTTGAGATGAACTTAAACAAACCTTAGAATGAGAATAAAGTTTGTCTTTGTTCGATCCAAGTTAGTCTCATTCTAAGGTTTGTCTTAATTCGTCCTTAGAAAGCGACTAACTAGGGACGAACTTAGACTAACTAGGGACGAACTTAGACTAACCTTTTAATGAGACTAACGTTTGTCTTTGTTCGTCTCAAGTTAGTCTCGTTAGTCTCATTCAAAGGTGTATCTAAGTTCGTCCTTAGAAAGAGACTAACTTGGGACGAACTTGGACTAACTTGGGACGAACTTAGACAAACCTTATAAAGAGACAAACTCTCATCCTAAGGTTTGTCTAAGTTTGTCCCGAGTTAGTCTCACTTAGATAAACCTTAGAAGGATACTAACGAGACTAACTTGGAACGAACAAAGACACACTTTATTCTCATTCTAAGGTTTGTCTAAGTTCGTCCCATGTTAGTCTCGTTAGTCTCATTCTAAGGTTTGTTTAAGTTCGTCCTTAGAAAGAGACTAACTAGGGACGAACTTAGACTAACCTTGTAATGAGACTAACGTTTGTCTTTGTTCGGCCCAAGTTAGTCGCGTTAGTCTCATTCTAAGGTTTGTCTAATTTCGTCATCAGAAAGAGACTAACTAGGGACGAACTTAGACTAACTTGAGACGAACTTAAACAAACCTTAGAATGAGAATAAAGTTTGTCTTTGTTCGTTCCAAGTTAGTCTCATTCTAAGGTTTGTCTTAATTCGTCCTTAGAAAGCGACTAACTAGGGACGAACTTAGACTAACTAGGGACGAACTTAGACTAACCTTTTAATGAGACTAACGTTTGTCTTTGTTCGTCTCAAGTTAGTCTCGTTAGTCTCATTCAAAGGTGTATCTAAGTTCGTCCTTAGAAAGAGACTAACTTGGGACGAACTTGGACTAACTTGGGACGAACTTAGACAAACCTTATAAAGAGACAAACTCTCATCCTAAGGTTTGTCTAAGTTCGTCCCGAGTTAGTCTCACTTAGATAAACCTTAGAAGGAGACTAACGAGACTAACTTGGAACGAACAAAGACACACTTTATTCTCATTCTAAGGTTTGTCTAAGTTCGTCCCATGTTAGTCTCGTTAGTCTCATTCTAAGGTTTGTTTAAGTTCGTCCTTTGAAAGAAACTAACTAGGGACGACTTTTGACTAACTTGGGACGAACTTAGACTAACCTTAGAAGGAGAGTTTGTCTCGTTAGTCTCATTCTAAGGTTTGTCTAAGTTCGTCCTTAGAAAGAGACTAACTTGGGACGAATTTAGACTAACCTTGTACTAACGTTTGTGTTTGTTCGTCCCAAGTTAGGCTCGTTAGTCTCATTCTAAGGTTTGTCTAAGTTCATCCTTAGAAAGAGACTAACTAGGGACGAACTTAGACTAACTAGGGACGAACTTAGACAAACCTTATAATGAGACAAACGTTTGTCTTTGTTCGTCCCAAGTTAGTCTCGTTAGTCTCATTCTAAGGTTTGTTTAAGTTCGTCCATAGAAAGAAACTAACTAGGGACGAACATAGACTAACTTGGGACGAACTTAGACAAACCTTAGAATGAGAATAAAGTTTATCTTTATTCGTTCCAAGTTAGTCTCGTTAGTCTCATTCTAAGGTTTGTCAAAGTTCGTCCTTAGAAAGAGACTAACAGGCGACAAACTTAGACTAACTTGGGACGAAATTAGACAAACCTTATAATGAGACTAACGTTTGTCTTTGTTCGTCCCAAGTTTGTCTCGTTAGTGTCATTCTAAGGTTTGTCAAAGTCGTCCTTAGAAAGAGACTAACTAGGGACGAATTTAGACTAACTAGGGACGAACTTAGACTAACCTTATAATGAGACTAAAGTTTGTCTTTGTTCGTCCCAAGTTAGTCTCGTTAGTCTCATTCTAAGGTTTGTCTAAGTTCGTCCTTAGAAAGAGACTAACTAGGGACGAACTTAGACTAACTTGGGACGAACTTAGACTAAGCTTATAATGAGACTAACGTTTGTCTTTGTTCGTCCCAAGTTAGTCTCACTAGTCTTATTCTAAGGTTTGTCTAAGTTCGTCCTTAGAAAGAGACTAACTAGGGACGAACTTAGACTAACTTGGGACGAACTTAGACTAACCTTGTAATGAGACTAACGTTTGTCTTTGTTCGTCCCAAGTTAGTCTAGTTAGTCTCATTCTAAGGTTTGTCTAAGTTCATCCTTAGAAAGAGACTAACTAGGGACGAACTTAGCCTAACTTGGAACAACTTATACTAACCTTATAATGAGACTAACGTTTGTCTTTGTTCGTCCCAATTTAGTCTCACTAGTCTCATTCAAAGGTTTGCCTAAGTTCGTCCTTAGAAAGAGACTAACTAGGGACAAACTTAGACTAACTTGGGACGAACTTAGACTAACCTTGTAATGAGACTAACGTTTGTCTTTGTTCGTCCCAAGTTAGTCTCGTTAGTCTCATTCTAAGGTTTGCCTAAGTTCGTCCTAAGAAAGAGACTAACTAGGGACGAACTTCGACTAACTTGGCACAACTTAGACAAACCTTGTAATGAGACTAACGTTTGTCTTTGTTCGTCCCAAGTTAGTCTCGTTAGTCTCATTCTAAGGGTTGTCTAAGTTTGTCCTTAGAAAGAGACTAACTAGGGATGAACTAAGATTAACTTGGGACGAACTTAGACAAACCTTATAATGAGACTAACGTTTGTCTTTGTTCGCCCCAAGTTAGTCTAGTTTGTCTCATTCTAAGGTTTGTTTAAGTTCGTCCTTAGAACGAGACTAACTAGGGACGAACTTAGACTAACTTGTGATGAACTTAGACTAACCTTAGAATGAGAGTTTGTCTCGTTACTCTAATTCTAAGGTTTGTCCTTAGAAAGAGACTAACTTGGGACGAACTTAGACTAACCTTATAATGATCTAACGTTTGTCTTTGTTCATCCCAAGTTAAACTCGTTAGTCTCATTCTAAGGTTTGTTTAAGTTCGTCCTTAGAAAGAGACTAACTAGGGAGGAACTTAGACTAACTTGGGACGAACTTAGACTAACCTTATAATGAGACTAACGTTTGTCTTTGTTCGTCCCAAGTTAGTCTCGTTAGTCTCATTCTAAGGTTTGTCTAAGTTCGTCCTTAGAGAGAGACTAACTAGGGACGAACTTAGACTAACCTTGTAATGAGACTAACGTTTGTGTTTGTTCGTCCCAAGTTACTCTCGTTAGTCTCATTCTAAGGTTTGTCTAAGTTCGTCCTTAGAAAGAGACTGACTAGGGAACAACTTAGACGAACTTGGGACGAACTTAGACTAACCTAATAATGAGACTAAAGTTTGTCTTTGTTCGTCCCAAGTTAGTCTCGTTAGTCTCATTTTAAGGTTTGTCTAAGTTCGTCCTTAGAAAGAGACTAACTAGGGACGAACTTAGACTAACTTGGGACGAACTTAGACTAACCTTGTAATGAGACTAACGTTTGTCTTTGTTTGTCCTAAGTTAGTCTCGTTAGTCTCATTCTAAGGTTTGTCTAAGTTCGTCCTTAAGAAGAAACTAAATAGGGACGAACTTAGACTAACTTGTGACGAACTTAGACAAACCTTAGAATGAGACTAACGTTTGTCTTTGTTCGTCCAAAGTTAGTCTCGTTAGTCTCATTCTAAAGTTTGTTTAAGTTCGTCCTTAGAAAGAAACTAACTAGGGACGAACTTAGACTAACTTGGGCCGAACTTAGAGTAACCTTAGAATGAGAATAAAGTTTGTCTTTGTTCGTTCCAAGTTAGTCTCGTTAGTCGCATTCTAAGGTTTGTCTAAGTTCGTCCTTAGAAAGTGACTAACTAGGGACGAACTTAGACTAACTTGGGATAGACTTAGACAAACCTTATAATGAGACTAACGCGCTTGTCTTTGTTCGTCCCAAGTTAGTCTCGTTAGTCTCATTCAAAGGTTTGTCTAAGTTCGTCCTTAGAAAGAGACTAACTAGGGACGAACTTAGACTAACTTGGGACGAACTTAGACTAACCTTATAATGAGACTAAAGTTTGTCTTTGTTCGTCCTAAGTTAGTCTCGTTAGTCTCATTCTAAGGTTTGTCTAAGTTCATCCTTAGAAAGAGACTAACTAGGGACGAACTTAGGCTAACTTGGGACGAACTTAGACAAACCTTATAATGAGACTAACGTTTGTCTTTGTTCGTCCCAAGTTAGTCTCGTTAGTCTCATTCTAAGGTTTGTCTAAGTTCGTCCTTAGAAAGAGACTAACTAGGGACGAACTTAGACTAACCTTATAATGAGACTAACGTTTGTCTTTGTTCGTCCCAAGTTAGTCTTATCTAAGGTTTGTCTAAGTTCGTCCTTAGAAAGAGACTAACTAGGGACAAACTTAGACTAACTTGGGACGAACTTAGACTAACCTTGTAATGAGACTAACGTTTGTCTTTGTTCGTCCCAAGTTAGTCTCGTTAGTCTCATTCTAAGGTTTGTCTAAGTTCGTCCTTAAGAAGAAACTAACTACGGACGAACTTAGACTAACTTGGGACGAAATTAGACAAACCTTAGAATGAGAGTTTGTCTCGTTAGTCTCATTCTAAGGTTTGTCTAAGTTCTTCCTTAGAAAGAGACTAACTTGGGACGAACTTAGACTAACCTTGTAATGAGACTAACGTTTGTCTTTGTTCGTCCCAAGTTACTCTCGTTAGTCTCCTTCTAAGATTTGTCTAAGTTCTTCCTTAGAAAGAGACTAACTAGGGACGAACTTACACTAACTTGGGACGAACTTAGACTAACCTTGTAATGAGACTAACGTTTGTGTTTGTTCGTCCCAAGTTAGTCTCGTTAGTCTCATTCTAAGGTTTGTCTAAGTTCGTCCTTAGAAAGAGAGTACTAGGGACGAACTTAGACTAATTTGGGACGAACTTAGACAAACCTTATAATGGGACTAACGTTTGTCTTTGTTCGTCCCAAGTTAGTCTCGTTAGTCTCATTCTATGGTTTGTTTAAGTTCGCCCTTAGAAAGAAACTTACTAGGGATGAACTTAGACTAACTTGGGACGAACTAAGACTAACCTTAGAATGAGAATAAAGTTTGTCTTTGTTCGTTCCAAGTTAGTCTCGTTAGTCTCATTCTAAGGTTTGTCTAAGTTCGTCCTAAGAAAGAGACTAACTAGGGACGAACTTAGACTAACTTGGGACGAACTTAGACAAACCTTATAATGAGACTAACGCTTGTCTTTGTTCTTCCCGAGTAGTCTCGTTAGTCTCATTCTAAGGTTTGTCTAAGTTCGTCCTTAGAAAGAGACTAACTAGGGACGAACTTAGACTAACTTGGGACGAACTTAGACTAACCTTATAATGAGACTAAAGTTTGTCTTTGTTCGTTCCACGTTAGTCTCGTTTCTAAGGTTTGTCTAAGTTCGTCCTTAGAAAGAGACTAACTAGGGACGAACTTAGACTAACTTGGGACGAACTTAGACTAACCTTATAATGAGACTAAGGTTTGTCTTTGTTCGTCCCAAGTTAGTCTCGTTAGTCTCATTCTAAGGTTTGTCTAAGTTCGTCCTTAGAAAGAGACTAACTACGGACGAACTTAGACTTACCTTATAATGAGACTAACGTTTGTCTTTGTTCGTCCCAAGTTAGTCTCGTTAATCTCATTCTAAGGTTTGTCTAAGTTCGTCCTCAGATAGAGACTAACTAGGGACCAACTTAGACTAACATTGTAATGAGACTAACATTTGTCTTTGTTTGTCCCAAGTTAGTCTCGTTAGTCTAATTCGAAGTTAGTCTATGTTTGTCCTTAGAAAGAGACTAACTAGGGACGAACTTAGACTAACTTGGGACGAACTTGGACAAACCTTAGAATGAGAGTTTGTCTCGTTAGTCTCATTCTAAGGTTTGTCTAAGTTCGTCCTTAGAAAGAGACGAACTTGGGACGAACTTAGACTAACCTTGTAATGAGACTAACGTTTGTCTTTGTTCGTCCCAAGTTACTCTCGTTAGTCTCCTTCTAAGGTTTGTCTAAGTTCGTCCTTAGAAAGAGACTAACTAGGGACGAATGACGGAGCCCACTACACTGTCGTTAAGGTGCAATGTTCTCTGTGCAAAATAAATTTATATTTTCCGCTACTCGCGACTACACTACTGGTTAGTAAGTGGTAAGTAGGGGTCGAACCCAAGGGAATTAGGGGGATAATTGTTCTTTGAGGGGATTATTCAGCGGGAGGGCGTGTTTTAGGTTGGTTGGTTGGTTTTAAAGCTACCAGCTAAGTGATTGATTGGTTGGTTGGTTGGTTTTAGTACTGGAAAGTAACTGATAATTATTACAATTAAAAGAAAGCGTTCGGTTTCAGGGGCCTTGTATTATATCCTGTTTATCATTGACCCTTAGTGAATCTTCTAAGTATTCAAACGTGTATCAAGGCCTTTTCCGGCGCTCGATTTGCCACACGGTCTAGTCTTTTGCAAAAGTGTTCGAAAGTGAATCAAGGCCATTTCAAGCACTCGACTTGCAACACTGTCTAATCTTTTGCAAAAAACGTAAAGCCCTTGTTCTACTTAGACTAGCACCCCATTTCAAGGTATACTAGCCTATGTGCATCCATTTTGGGTTGTCTTTTCCGATTTACCCAAAATGGTGTTTGAGAGAGATCAAAATCCTCAGATAAGCTTTGCCATTTCAAGCATCCACTTACCCGAGTATGTTTGCGAACTTCCACAGAAGAGCTTTGCCATTTCAAGCATCCACTCAACCTTGGAAGTTCTGATCTAATATGGCACATAGAACAAGTTTTGAATACAAAGACGAGACACTAAATTAATAGTCTAAAACATTTTATAATACAAGTCCCTTTTACCGAACGACTAGTTTAGCTACTATTTATCGCGCTAAACATTATAACTAAGGAATTGGAAATTAAAGACGGTAAATAAATATTAAAATACTTACAACCGTTGAAGCGCCAAGGGAGCAATCTTTTATTTACAAAGCCAAACTTACAAAACTTAAAGAGATAAGTGAAATGTTGATTTTTGGATGATACAAATGAGAGGAGAATGGCTTGTATTTATAGCCAAAGGGAGGAGAAATGGAGGGTGGAGATGGCGTCTATGTGTTTTTGATCCAAGGGAGGAGGAGGAGGAGACGAAGATGTGGTGGAGGAGCCACCACATGGCAAGCTTTCCATGGAGGAGCAAAAGCCGCCGGTCACCATGAGGGGAGGATCCGCCGGTGGCCGGTCACCATGAGGGGAGGAGCTCCTCCCTTGACCACCTCCAAGCAAGGTGGCCAGTCACCTTGGTCCATGAGTGTATTTTGACAGTTTTGTGCAGTCTTTTCACAAAACTATCAGTCCAATTTCGCTCCGTCTGACTTTGATTCCTCTTCTGCTTAATTTGTTATGAGTGATTCAACGTCAGGATCCTTGATATTTCTTCAGTCGGCATATGATCTTGACCTTGGAATGACTCGTAACATCTTTTATGCTTTAAAAGCTCCTCTTTAGCATGTATTCTCTCTAAGCTCTGAAATACCCTGTAGAAATATATCGGAACTAACAAGCAAAAGTTAAATAGACCAACAGTCTAATTTGGTGGGTTTTACTGTGTTTTTTATTCGTATAATTATGGTCCATCAGATCACCCCACACCTTTAGTTGTTCGTCCCGAACAATGCTATTAAAGGGCGGCACTCTAAGTTGGTTTTGGAATATGAAAATTAGACTGTGGTACTTGATCTATCCTAATTCATGCATTACTACTTATTACCAAATTAAACTGCGTAAATAAATAGAAGAAACATAATACTTGTACCTCCGTGCTGAGATGCAAATTATATTGGATGTTTCGGGAGATAGCCCTTTTTAGGCTCCTGGACTGCAACCTCGGGATTGTCTCTCACTATATGGTTTCCTTGTAGCTTTCTCTAGCACGTGATTTGGTTCGGGTTTCACTGGTTTGAGTACTTTGATTTTTCTTTTGGCGAGGGACTGCTTTTGTAGTGAATCGGCCTTTGGCCTTTGATTTGACTCTTTGAGTACTTCACTTTTTGTTTGGTTAAAACCTTCACAATTTTGGGCCTTTGGCCTCTTGATTTGCTTCTTCGAGCTTTTCGCCTTTTTGTGGCTTTGCTAGTCCATTTTCTCAAGCCTTTTTGGGAGGTCCAATCATCGCCCGCAAGCCTATGGAAATACCTCCCCGCTCCTCTCATCGTTGTTGTTTCGCGCGGGTCAAGATGAGGGTCGCTCATCTATTTTCTCGGCTACTTTAACTAGAGAGAGGACGGTCTGATTCCCGTCCTCGCCTTTTTTATTTTTTGCATAAACACTGCATGGCGGAGATGACTTCAATCTTCACTGAAACCCGAAGTGCAGCCTCCACTGACTTCGAAAACCATATAGTTTGATTCGATCCTTCGATTGCTTGCCAAGCCTCTCTAGGGCGGTTTATGTCAACTCCACATCCCTAGTTTATCTCAGCACAAAGGACAAATGAAAAGTTACATTCTAAACTTTTAAACAGTTTGAATTTTGACAAGGTTAATGCATGAACTAAGATCTATCTTTTTCACATTCTTAAGTTCATATTTTCAAAAAGATACTATTACTAAAGAGACTAACTTGGGACGAACAAAGATAAAAGTTAGTCTCATTACAAGGTTAGTCTAAGTTCGCCCCAAGTTAGTCTAAGTTTGTCCCTAGTTAGTCTCTTTCTAAGGACAAACTTAGACAAACCTTAGAATGAGACTAACGAGACTAACTTGGGACGAACAAAGACAAATGTTTGTCTCATTATAAGGTTAGTATAAGTTCGTCCCAAGTTAGTCTAAGTTCGTCCCTAGTTCGACTCTTTCTAAGGACGAACTTAGACAAAACTTAGAAGGAGACTAACGAGACTAACTTGGGACGAACAAAGACAAACTTTAGTCTCATTATAAGGTTAGTCTAAGTTCGTCCCAAAGTTAGTCTAAGTTCGTCCCTAGTTAGACTCTTTCTAAGGACGAACTTTGACAAACCTTAGAATGAGACTAACGAGACTAACTTGGGACGAACAATGACAAACGTTAGTCTCATTACAAGGTTAGACTAAGTTCGTCCCAAGTTAGTCTAAGTTTGTCCCTAGTTAGTCTGTTTCTAAGGACGAACTTAGACAAACCTTAGAAGGAGACTAACGAGACTAACTTGGAACGAACAAAGACAAACTTTATTCTCATTCTAAGGTTAGTCTAAGTTCGTCCCTAGTTATTCTCTTTCTAAGGACGAACTTAGACAAACCTTAGAATAAGACTAACGAGGCTAACATGGGACGAACAAAGACAAACGTTAGTCTCATTATAAGGTTTGTGTAAGTTAGTCCCAAGTTTGTCTCTTTCTAAGGACGAACTTAGACAAACCTTAGAATGAGACTAACGAGGCTAACTTGGGACGAACAAAGACATAGTTTAGTCTCATTATAAGGTTTGTCTAAGTTTGTCCCAAGTTTGTCCCGTTCTAAGGACGAACTTACACTAACCTTAGAATGAGACTAACGAGACTAACTTGGGAGGAACAAAGACAAACGTTAGTCTCATTACAAGGTTAGTCTAAGTTCGTCCCAATTTAGTCTAAGTTCGTCCCTAATTAGTCTCATTCTAAGGACGAACTTAGACAAACCTTAGAATGAGACTAACGAGACTAACTTGGGACGAACAAAGACAAAAGTTAGTCTAAGTTCGTCCCAAGTTAGTCTAAGTTTGTCCCTGGTTAGTCCCTTTCTAAGGACGAACTTAGACAAACCTTAGAATGAGACTAACGGGACTAACTTGGGACGAACAAAGACAAACGTTAGTCTCATTATAAGGTTAGTCTAAGTTCGTCCCAAGTTAGTCCATTTCTAAGGACGAACTTAGACTAACCTTAGAATGAGACTAACGAGACTAACTTGGGACAAACAAAGACAAAAGTTAGTCTCATTACAAGGTTAGTCTAAGTTCGTCCAAAGTTAGTCTAAGTTCGTCCCTAGTTGGTCACTTTCTAAGGACGAACTTAGACAAACCTTAGAATGAAACTAACGAGACTAACTTGGGAAGAACAAAGACAAACGTTAGTCTCATTATAAGGTTAGTCTAAGTTCGTCCCTAGTTAGTCTCTTTCTAAGGACGTCCTTAGAAAGAGACTAACTAGGGACGAACTTAGACTAACTTGGGACGAACTTAGACTAACCTTAGAATGAGACTAACGAGACTAACTCGGGACGAACAAAGACAAACGTTAGTCTCATTCTAAGCTTTGTCTAAGTTCATCCCAAGTTAGTCTAAGTTCGTCCCTAGTTTGTCTCTTTTTAAGGATGAACTTAGACAAACCTTAGAATGAGACTAACGAGACTAACTGGGGACGAACAAAGACAAACATTAGTCTCATTAGAAGGTTAGTCTAAGTTCGTCCCCCAAGTTAGTCTAAGTTCGTCCCTAGTTAGTCACTTTCTAAGGACGAACTTAGACAACCCTTAGAATGAGACTAACGAGACTAACTTGGGACGAACAAAGACAAACGTTAGTCTCATTATAAGGTTAGTGACAGATGCTTGTCGTCAGAGCAAATGTGCAAATGAATTTATAAGTCCGCTACTCGCGACTTAACTACTGGGTAGTAAGTGGTAAGTAGGGGTCGAACCCAAGGGAATTAGGGGGATAAGTTGCTCTTTAAGTTGGACAATTTTGGGATTGGTTGGTTGGTTTTAAAGCTACCAGCTAAGTGATTGATTGGTTGGTTGGTTGGTTTTAGTACTAGAAAGTAACTGATAATTATTACAATAAAAAGAAAGCGTTCGGTTTCAGGGGCCTTGTATTATATCCTGTTTATCATTGACCTTTAGTGAATCTTCTAAGTATTCAAACGTGTATCAAGGCCTTTTCCGGCGCTCAATTTGCCACACTGTCTAGTCTTTTGCAAAAGTGTTCGAAAGTGAATCAAGGCCATTTCAAGCACTCGACTTGCAACACTGTCTAATCTTTTGCAAAAAACGTAAAGCCCTTGTTCTACTTAGACTAGCACCCCATTTCAAGGTATACTAGCCTGTGTGCATCCATTTTGGGTTGTCTTTTCCGATTTACCCAAAATGGTTTTTGAGAGAGATCAAACTCCTCAGATAAGCTTTGCCATTTCAAGCATCCACTTACCCGAGTATGTTTACGAACTTCCACAGAAGAGCTTTGCCATTTCAAGCATCCACTCAACCTTGGAAGTTCTGATCTAATATATGGCACATAGAACAAGTTTTGAATACAAAGACGAGACACTAAATTAATAGTCTAAAACATTTTATAATACAAGTCCACCCCTTCTACCGGACGACTAGTTTAGCTACTATTTATCGCGCTAAACATTATAACTAAGGAACTAGAAATTAAAGACGGAAAATAAATATTAAAAACTTACTACCGTTGAAGCGCCAAGGGAGCAATCTTTATTTCCAAAGCCAAACTTTACAAAACTTAGAGAGATAAGTGAAATTTTGATTTGAGGATGATGGTGAGATGATACAAATGAGAGGGGATGGGTATGTATTTATAGGCTAAGGGAGGAGAAATGGGTGGTGGAGATGAGGGGCAAGTGTCTTTGATCCAATGGAGGAGGAGGAGGAGCAAGGAGGAGCCGCCACATGGGGGAGGAGGAAAGCCGCCGGTCAAGGGAGGAGGAGCCGCCGGTTGCAGGTCACCATGGAGGGAAGAGCTCCTCCCTTGGCCACCTCCAAGCAAGGTGGCCGGTCACCAAGTCCATGAGTGCATTTGATAGTTGATTTGGAATGGCCAAGTGATTTTAAGACTAATGGTCGAGCCAGAATTTCCAAATTCCATGGTTTGGTCGAGAAATTTGGTCTTGGTGCCTATGCGCGAGGCTTTTGCTTTGGACTTGGACCAACTGCTAATCGGCTCGGGCGTTTTGTCTGGGAAGCGAGATTGTCCGAGTTGTTGGGCATTCCAAACATCTTAATCGAGCCAGATTTTCCAGATGCATCCGTCGGGTCGAGCGACTTGGTTTGGGTGCCTATGCGCGCCGGGCCTTTGCCTTGGAATTGAGCTAACTGCCAATCTGCTCGAGCATTCTCCTTGGTTTTCCGACATATTCCACCTTATTTTCCATTTTAAACACTTAGGTCGAGGCAGAATTGTCAGATCAGATGGTTTGCTCGGGCAACTTGAATTTGGACTCGAAAAGCTCGGCAGGCGCGCTGGACGGCGGGCGCGATCTGGGTTTCTCTGTCTTTGGCTGGCCAGAAATTGCGAGCGATCCTTTTTAGCGTAAAACTCCTCTCCTTAGCGTGTTTTCTCTCTAAGCTCTGAAATACCCTGTAGAAATATATCGGAACTAACAAGCAAAAGTTAAATAGACCAACAGTCTAATTAAGGAGGTTTTACTGTGTTTTTGATTCGTATAATTATGGTCCATCAGTTAGTCTAAGTTCGTCCCATGTTAGTCTAAGTTTGCCCCTAGTTTGTCTCTTTCTAAGGACGAACTTAAACAAACCTTAGAATGAGATTAACGGGACTAACTTGGAACGAACAAAGACAAACTTTATTCTCATTATAAGGTCAGTCTAAGTTTGTCCCAAGTTAGTCTAAGTTCGTCCCTAGTTAGACTCTTTCTAAGGACAAACTTTGACAAACCTTAGAATGAGACTAACGAGACTAACTTGGGACGAACAAAGACAAACGTTAGTCTCATTACAAGGTTAGTCTAAGTTAGTCCCAAGTTAGTCTAAGTTTGTCCCTAGTTAGTCTCTTTCTAAGGACGAACTTAGACGAACCTTAGAATGAGACTAACTTGGGACGAACAAAGACAAACAATAGTCTCATTATAAGGTTAGTCTAAGTTCGTCCCAAGTTAGTCTCTTTCTAAGGACGAACTTAGACTAACCTTAGGATGAGACTAACGAGCCTAACTTGGGACAAACAAACATAAAAGTTAGTCTCATTACAAGGTTAGTCTATGTTTGTCCCAAGTTAGTCTAAGTTTGTCCCTAGTTAGTGTCTTTCTAAGGACGAACTTAGACAAACCTTAGAATGAGACTAACGAGACTAACTTGGGACGAACAAAGACAAATGTTACTCTCATTATAAGGTTAGTATAAGTTCGTCCCAAGTTAGTCTAAGTTCGTCCCTACTTCGACTCTTTCTAAGGACGAACTTAGACAAAACTTAGAAGGAGACTAACGAGAATAACTTGGGACGAACAAAGACAAACATTAGTCTCATTATAAGGTTAGTCTAAGTTCGTCCCAAGTTAGTCTAAGTTCGTCCCTAGTTAGACTCTTTCTAAGGACGAACTTTGACAAACCTTAGAATGAGACTAACGAGACTAACTTGGGATGAACAAAGACAAAACGTTAGTCTCATTGCAAGGTTAGTCTAAGTTCGTCCCAAGTTAGTGTAAGGTCGTTCCTAGTTAGTCTCTTTCAAAAGACGAACTTAGACAAACCTTAGAAGGAGACTAACGAGACTAACTTGGAACGAACAAAGACAAACTTTAGTCTCATTATAAGGTTTGTCTAAGTTCGTCCCAAGTTAGTCTAAGTTCGTCCCTAGTTAGTCTCTTTCTAAGGACGAACTTAGACAAACCTTAGAAGGAGACTAACGAGACTAACTTGGAACGAACAAAGACAAACTTTATTCTCATTCTAAGGTTAGTCTAAGTTCGTCCCTAGTTATTCTCTTTCTAAGGACGAACTTAGACAAACCTTAGAATAAGACTAACGAGGCTAACATGGGACGAACAAAGACAAACGTTAGTCTCATTATAAGGTTTGTGTAAGTTCGTCCCAAGTTTGTCTCTTTCTAAGGACGAACTTAGACAAACCTTAGAATGCGATTAACGAGACTAACTTGGGACGGACAAAGACATAGTTTAGTCTCATTATAAGGTTTGTCTAAGTTTGTCCCAAGTTAGTCCCATTCTAAGGACGAACTTACACTAACCTTAGAATGAGACTAACGAGACTAACTTGGGAGGAACCAAGACAAACGTTAGTCTCATTACAAGGTTAGTCTAAGTTCGTCCCAATTTAGTCTAAGTTCGTCCCTAATTAGTCTCATTCTAAGGACGAACTTAGACAAACCTTAGAATGAGACTAACGAGACTAACTTGGGACGAACAAAGACAAAAGTTTGTCTAAGTTCGTCCCAAGTTAGTCTAAGTTTGTCCCTGGTTAGTCCCTTTCTAAGGACGAACTTAGACAAACCTTAGAATGAGACTAACGAGACTAACTTGGGACGAACAAAGACAAACGTTAGTCTCATTATAAGGTTAGTCTAAGTTCATCCCAAGTTAGTCCATTTCTAAGGACGAACTTAGACTAACCTTAGAATGAGACTAACGAGACTAACTTGGGACGAACAAAGACAAACGTTAGTCTCATTACAAGGTTAGTCTAAGTTCGTCCAAAGTTAGTCTAAGTTCGTCCCTAGTTAGTCACTTTCTAAGGACGAACTTAGACAAACCTTAGAATGAAACTAACGAGACTAACTTGGGAAGAACAAAGACAAACGTTAGTCTCATTATAAGGTTAGTCTAAGTTCGTCCCTAGTTAGTCTCTTTCTAAGGACGTCCTTAGAAAGAGACTAACTAGGGACGAACTTAGACTAACTTGGGACGAACTTAGACTAACCTTAGAATGAGACTAACGAGACTAACTCGGGACGAACAAAGACAAACGTTAGTCTCATTCTAAGCTTTGTCTAAGTTCATCCCAAGTTAGTCTAAGTCCGTCCCTAGTTTGTCTCTTTTTAAGGACGAACTTAGACAAACCTTAGAATGAGACTAACGAGAATAACTGGGGACGAACAAAGACAAACGTTAGTCTCATTAGAAGGTTAGTCTAAGTTCGTCCCCCAAGTTAGTCTAAGTTCGTCCCTAGTTTGTCACTTTCTAAGGACGAACTTAGACAACCCTTAGAATGAGACTAACAAGACTAACTTGGGACGAACAAAGACAAACATTAGTCTCATTATAAGGTTTGTCTAAGTTCGTCCCAAGTTAGTCTAAGTTCGCCCCTAGTTTGTCTCTTTCTAAGGACGAACTTAAACAAACCTTAGAATGAGATTAACGGGACTAACTTGGAACGAACAAAGACAAACTTTATTCTCATTATAAGGTCAGTCTAAGTTCGTCCCAAGTTAGTCTAAGTTCGTCCCTAGTTTGTCTCTTTCTAAGGACGAACTTAGACAAACCTTAGAATGAGACTAACGAGACTAACTTGGGACGAACAAAGACAAACGTTAGTCTCATAACAAGGTTAGTCTAAGTTCGTCCCAAGTTAGTCTAAGTTCGTCCCATGTTATTCTCTTTCTAAGGGTTCGTCCCAAGTTAGTCTAAGTTCGTCCCAAGTTAGTCTCTTTCTATGGACGAACTTAGACAAACCTTAGAATGAGACTAACGAGACTAACTTGGGACGAACAAAGACAAACGTTAGTCTCATAACAAGGTTAGTCTAAGTTCGTCCCAAGTTAGTTGATGGACCATAATTATATGAATCATAAACACAGTTAAACCCACCAAATTAGACTGTTTGTCTATTTAACTTTTGCTTGTTAGTTCCGATATTTATCTACAGGGTATTTTGGAGTCTAGAGAGAATACAGGCTAAGGAGGAGTTTTTAAGCTGAAAAGATATTACGAGTTATTCCAAGGTCACAACCAGATTCCGACTGAAGAAATATCTTGAACCTGAAATGGAATCACTCAAAACAAGTCCAACCGAAGAGCAACCAGAGTCAGTCCGGAGCTGAAATGGACCAATGGCTTTGTGAAAAGATCACAAAAATCACAAAACCTCCTCCACCTTGCCTTGTGACCGGCGGCTTTGGGCAAAGTGATGAGTCATGGGGGGCGGCTCCTCCCCCTCATGACCTCCAACGGGCGGCTTTCTCCCCTCCCCTTGGATGTTTGCCAAGTGTCCTCATCTCAAACCTCATCTCCTCCTCCCTTAGCCTATAAATACCAAGCCATTTCACTTGTAATCCATATCCATCCTCATTCCAAACACAAATCACTTATCTCTCTAAGTTGAGAGCACAATCCTTGTAATACTTTTGTTTGAAATCTATAATACTCCTGTTGGTTCTTGAGTATTCTAGTAGTCTTTAAGAATACTCCTGTTGGTTCTTGAGTATTCTCCTTTACTTACTGTCTTTCAAAAACCCTCGAGTACTTAGTTATGGTATCCACCTCTATGGATATTCGTAGCTAAACTCTTCATTCGGTTGAAGGGGTGTACTTGTATCATAAAATGTTTTAGGCTATACTCTTAGTGCCTCTTCTTTGTGTTCAAAACTTGTTCTATGTGCCATATATTAGGTCAGAACTTCCAAGGTTGAGTGGATGCTTGAAATGGCAAAACTCTTCCGTGGGGGTTCGTGAACATACTCGGGTAAGTGGATGCTTGAAATGGCAAAGCTTATCTGAGGAGTTCGACCTCTCTAAAACACCATTTGGTTTGATCGGAAATGATTGATCAAATGGATGCACATAGGCTATTATACCTTGAAATGAGGTGCTAGTCTAAATAGAACAAGTGCTCTACGACCTTGAAATGAGCTAGACAGTGTGGCACATCGAGCGCTTGAAATGGCCTTGATACACGTTTGAATACTTAGCAGGATCACTAAAGGTCAATGATAAACATGCTATGATACAAGGCCCCCGAAACCGAATGCTTTCCTTAGATTAAAACACTACCTGCACTTACTTCCTTAGTATAAACTGCCCTTTCAACTGCTGACGTTCCGCAAGACTTGCCGATCACGCAACAACCGCTGTAAGTCTTCTTTTTACTTTCAGTATTTACTTTTATGTTATTTACTTTTCCGCACTAAAAACCAAAACCAACTAACCAATCACTTAGCTGTTAGTAGTAAAACCTCAATCAACCAAAAAACATGCTCCCCCGCTGTACGATCCCTCAAAGAACAACTTATCCCCCTAATTCCCTTGGGTTCGACCCCTACTTACCACTTGCTACCCAGTAGTGAAGTCGCGAGTAGCGGACTTATAAATTTATTTGTACATTTGCTCTGACGACAAGCATCTGTCATTAGTCTAAGTTCGTCCCATGTTATTCTCTTTCTAAGGGTTCGTCCCAAGTTAGTCTAAGTTCGTCCCAAGTTAGTCTCTTTCTATGGACGAACTTAGACAAACCTTAGAATGAGACTAACGAGACTAACTTGGAACGAACAAAGACAAACTTTATTCTCATTATAAGGTTAGTCTAAGTTCGTCCCAAGTTAGTCTGAGTTCGTCCCTAGTAAGTCTCTTTCTAAGGATGAACTTAGACAAACCTTAGAATGAGACTAACGAGACTAACTTGGAACGAACTAAGACAAACTTTATTCTCATTCTAAAGTTAGTCTAAGTCGTCCCTAGTTAGTCTCGTTAGTCTCATTCTAAGGTTTGTCTAAGTTCGTCCTTAGAAAGAGACTAACTAGGGACGAACTTAGACTAAACTTGTAATGAGACTAACGTTTGTCTTTGTTCGTCCCAAGTTAGTCTCGTTAGTCTCCTTCTAAGGTTTGTCTAAGTTCGTCCTTAGAAAGAGACTAACTAGGGACGAACTTAGACTAACTTGGGACGAACCCTTAGAAAGAGACTAACTTGGGACGAACTTAGACAAACTTGGGACGAACTTAGACTAACCGTGTAATGAGACTAACGTTTGTCTTTGTTCGCCCCAAGTTAGTCTTGTTAGTCTCAATCTAAGGTTTGTCTAAGTTCGTCCTTAGAAAGAGACTAACTAGGGACGAACTTAGACTAACTTGGGACGAACTTAGACTAACCTTATAATGAGAATAAAGTTTGTCTTTGTTCGTTCCAATTTAGTCTCGTTAATCTCATTCTAAGGTTTGTTTAAGTTCGTCCTTAGAAAGAGACTAACTAGGGACGAACTTACACTAACTAGGGACGAACTGAGACTAACCTTATAATGAGACTAACGTTTGTCTTTGTTCGTCCCAAGTTAGTCTCGTTAGTCTCATTCTAAGGTTTGTCTAAGTTCGTCCTTAGAAAGAGACTAACTAGGGACGAACTTAGACTAACTTGGGACGAACTTAGACTAACCTTGTAATGAGACTAACGTTTGTCTTTGTTCATTCCAAGTTAGTCTCGTTAGTCTCCTTCTAAGGTTTGTCTAAGTTCGTCCCTAGTTAGTCTCTTTCTAAGGACGAACTTAGACAAACCTTAGAATGAGACTAACGAGACTAACTTGGGACGAACAAAGGCAAACGTTAGTCTCATTACAGGGTTACTCTAAGTTCGTCCCAAGTTAGTCTAAGTTCATCCCTAGTTAGTCACTTTCTAAGGACGAACATTGACAAACCTTAGAATGAAACTAACGAGACTAACTTGGGAAGAACAAAGACAAACGTTAGTCTCCTTATAAGGTTAGTCTAAGGTCGGCCTTAGTTAGTCTCTTTCTAAGGTTTGTCTAAGTTCGTCCTTAGAAAGAGACTAACTAGGGGCGAACTTATACTAACTTGGGACGAACTTAGACTAACCTTAGAATGAGACTAACGTTTGTCTTTGTTCGTCCCAAGTTAGTCTCGTTAGTCTCATTCTAAGGTTAGGCTAAGTTCGTCCTTAGAAAGAGACTAACTAGGGACGAACTTAGACTAACTTGGGACGAACTTAGACAAACCTTAGAATGAGACTAACGAGACTAACTCGGGACGAACAAAGACAAACGTTAGTCTCATTCTAAGCTTTGTCTAAGTTCATCCCAAGTTAGTCTAAGTCCGTCCCTAGTTTGTCTCTTTTTAAGGACGAACTTAGACAAACCTTAGAATGAAATTAACGAGACTAACTTGGAACGAACAAAGACAAACGTTAGTCTCATAACAAGGTTAGTCTAAGTTCGTCCCAAGTTAGTCTATGTTCGTCCCATGTTATTCTCTTTCTAAGTGTTCGTCCCAAGTTAGTCTAAGTTCGTCCCTAGTTAGTCTCTTTCTAAGGACGAACTTAGACAAACCTTAGAATAAGACTAACGAGACTAACTTGGGACGAACAAAGACAAACGTAAGTCTCATTACAAGGTTAGTCTAAGTTCGTCCCCCAAGTTAGTCTAAGTTTGTCCCTAGTTAGTCACTTTCTAAGGACGAACTTAGACAAACCTTCGAATGAGACTAACGAGACTAACTTGGGACGAACAAAGACAAACGTTAGTCTCATTATAAGGTTAGTCTAAGTTCGTCCCAAGTTAGCCCATTTCTAAGGACGAACTTAGACTAACCTTAGAATGAGACTAACGAGACTAACTTGGGACGAACAAAGACAAACGTTAGTCTCATTACAAGGTTAGTCTAAGTTCGTCCAAAATTAGTCTAAGTTCGTCCCTAGTTAGTCACTTTCTAAGGACGAACTTAGACAAACCTTAGAATGAAACTAACGAGACTAACTTGGGAAGAACAAAGACAAAAGTTAGTCTCATTATAAGGTTAGTCTAAGTTCGTCCCTAGTTAGTCTCTTTCTAAGGACGTCCTTAGAAAGAGACTAACTAGGGACGAACTTAGACTAACTTGGGACGAACTTAGACTAACCTTAGAATGAGACTAACGAGACTAACTCGGGACGAACAAAGACAAACGTTAGTCTCATTCTAAGCTTTGTCTAAGTTCATCCCAAGTTAGTCTAAGTCCGTCCCTAGTTTGTCTCTTTTTAAGGACGAACTTAGACAAACCTTAGAATGAGACTAACGAGACTAACTGGGGACGAACAAAGACAAACGTTAGTCTCATTAGAAGGTTAGTCTAAGTTCGTCCCCCAAGTTAGTCTAAGTTCATCCCTAGTTAGTCACTTTCTAAGGACGAACTTAGACAACCCTTAGAATGAGACTAACGAGACTAACTTGGGACGAACAAAGACAAACAATAGTCTCATTATAAGGTTAGTCTAAGTTCGTCCCAAGTTAGTCTAAGTTCGCCCCTAGTTTGTCTCTTTCTAAGGACGAACTTAAACGAACCTTAGAATGAGATTAACGGGACTAACTTGGAACGAACAAAGACAAACTTTATTCTCATTATAAGGTCAGTCTAAGTTCGTCCCAAGTTAGTCTAAGTTCGTCCCTAGTTTGTCTCTTTCTAAGGACGAACTTAGACAAACCTTAGAGTGAGACTAACGAGACTAACTTGGGACGAACAAAGACAAACGTTAGTCTCATAACAAGGTTAGTCTAAGTTCGTCCCAAGTTAGTCTAAGTTCGTCCCAAGTTAGTCTAAGTTCGTCCCATGTTATTCTCTTTCTAAGGGTTCGTCCCAAGTTAGTCTAAGTTCGTCCCTAGTTAGTCTCTTTCTAAGGACGAACTTAGACAAACCTTAGAATGAGACTAACGAGACTAACTTGGAACGAACAAAGACAAACTTTATTCTCATTATAAGGTTAGTCTAAGTTCGTCCGAAGTTTGTCAAAGTTCGTCCCTAGTAAGTCTCTTTCTAAGGATGAACTTTGACAAACCTTAGGATGAGACTAACGAGACTAACTTGGAACGAACTAAGACAAACTTTATTCTCATTCTAAAGTTAGTCTAAGTCGTCCCTAGTTAGTCTCGTTAGTCTCATTCTAAGGTTTGTCTAAGTTCGTCCTTAGAAAGAGACTAACTAGGGACGAACTTAGACTGACTTGGGACGAACTTAGACTAAACTTGTAATGAGACTAACGTTTGTCTTTGTTCGTCCCAAGTTAGTCTAGTTAGTCTCCTTCTAAGGTTTGTCTAAGTTCGTCCGTAGAAAGAGACTAACTAGGGACGAACTTAGACTAACTTGGGACGAACTTAGACTAACCGTGTAATGAGACTGACGTTTGTCTTAGTTCGCCCCAAGTTAGTCTCGTTAGTCTCATTCTAAGGTTTGTCTAAGTTCGTCCTTAGAAAGAGACTAACTAGGGACGAACTTAAACTAACTTGGGACGAACTTAGACTAACTTGGGACGAACTTAGACTAACCTTATAATGAGAATAAAGTTTGTCTTTGTTCATTCCAAGTTAGTCTCGTTAATCTCATTCTAAGGTTTGTTTAAGTTCGTCCTTAGAAAGAGACTAACTAGGGACGAACTTAGACTAACTTGGGACGAACTGAGACTAACCTTATAATGAGACTAACGTTTGTCTTTGTTTGTCCCAAGTTATTCTCGTTAGTCTCATTCTAAGGTTTGTCTAAGTTCGTCCTTAGAAAGAGACTAACTAGGGACGAACTTAGAATGAGACTAACGAGACTAACTTGGGACAAAGAAAGACAAACGTTAGTCTCATTACAAGGTTAGTCTAAGTTCGTCCCTAGTTAGTCTAAGTTCGTCCCTAGTTTGTCACTTTCTAAGGACGAACATAGACAAATATTAGAATGAAACTAACATGACTAACTTGGGAAGAACAAAGACAAACGTTTGTCTCCTTATAAGGTTAGTATAAGTTCGGCCCTAGTTAGTCTCTTTCTAAGGTTTGTCTAAGCTCGTCCTTAGAAAGAGACTAACTAGGGACGAACTTAGACTAACTTGTGACGAACTTAGACAAACCTTAGAAGGAGACAAAAGAGACTAACTTGGGACGAACAAAGACAAACGTTAGTCTCATTCTAAGCTTTGTCTAAGTTCATCCCAAGTTAGTCTAAGTTCGTCCCAAGTTAGTCTCTTTTAAAGGACGAACTTAGACAAACCTTAGAAAGAGACTAACGAGACTAACTTGGGACGAACAAAGGCAAACGTTAGTCTCATTACAAGGTTAGTCAATGTTCGTCCCAAGTTAGTCTAAGTTCGTCCCTAGTTAGTCTCTTTCTAAGGACATACTTTGACAAACCTTAGAAGGAGACTAACGAGACTAACTTGGAACGAACAAAGGCAAACTTTATTCTCTTTCTAAGTTTAGTCTAAGTTCGTCCCAAGTCAGTCTAAGTTTGTCCCTAGTTAGTTTCTTTATAAGGACGAACTTAAACAAACCTTAGAACGAGACTAACGAGACTAACTTGGGATGAACAAAGACAAACTTTATTCTCATTCTAAGGTTTGTCTAAGTTCGTCCCTAGTTAGTCTCTTTCTAAGGAAGAACTTAGACAAACCTTAGAATGAAACTAACGAGACTAACTTGGGAAGAACAAAGACAAACGTTAGTCTCATTATAAGGTTAGTCTGAGCTCGTCCCTAGTTATTCTAAGTTCGTCCCTAGTTAGTCTCTTTCTAAGGACGAACTTAGACAAACCTTAGAATGAGACTAACGAGACTAACTTGGGACGAACAAAGACAAAAGTTAGTCTCATTACAAGGTTAGTCTAAGTTCGTCACAAGTTAGTCTAAGTTCGTCCCTAGTTAGTCTCTTTCTAAGGACGAACTTAGACAATCCTTAGAATGAGACTAACGAGACTAACTTGGGACGAACAAAGACAAACGTTAGTCTCATTATAAGGTTTGTCTAATTTCGTCCCAAGTTAGTCTAAGTTCGTCCCTAGTTAGTCTCTTTCTAAGGAAGAACTTAGACAAACCTTTGAATGAGACTAACGGGACTAACTTGGAACGAACAAAGACAAACTTTATTCTCATTCTAAGGTTAGTCTAAGTTCGTCCCAAGTTAGTCTAAGTTCGTCCCTGGTTAGTTTCTTTCTAAGGACGAACTTGAACAAACCTTAGAATGAGACTAACGAGACTAACTTGGGACGAACAAACACAAACGTTAGTCTCATTCTAAGGTTTGTCTAAGTCCGTCCCTAGTTTGTCTCTTTCTAATGACGAACTAAGACAAACCTTACAATGAGACTAACGTGTCTAACTTGGGACGAACAAAGACAAATGTTAGTCTCATTCTAAGGTTTGTCTAAGTTCGTCCCTAGTTAGTCTCTTTCTAAGGACGAACTTAGACAACCCTTAGAAGGAGACTAACGAGACTAACTTGGAACGAATAAAGACAAACGTTAGTCTCATTCTTTGGTTTGTCTAAGTTCGTCCCAAGTTAGTCTAAGTTCGTCCCTTGTTAGTCTCTTTCTAAGGACGAACTTAGACAAAGCTTAGAAGGAGACTAACGAGACTAACTTGGGACGAACAAAGACAAACGTTAGTCTCATTATAAGGTTAGTCTAAGTTTGTCCCAAGTTAGTCTAAGTTCATCCCTAGTTAGTCTCTTTCTAAGGACGAACTTAGACAACCCTTAGAATGAGACTAACGAGACTAACTTGGGCCGAACAAAGACAAACGTTAGTCTCATTATAAGGTTAGTCTAAGTTCGTCCCAAGTTAGTCTAAGTTCGTCCCTAATTGGTCTCTTTCTAAGGACGAAATTAGACAAACCGTAGAAGGAGATTAACGAGACTAACTTGGAACGAACAAATACAAACTTTATTTTCATTCTAAGGTTTGTCTAAGTTTGTCCCAAATTAGTCTCTTTCTAAGGACGAACTTAGATACACCTTTGAATGAGACTAACGAGACTAACTTGGAACGAACAAAGACAAACTTTATTCTCATTCTAAGGTTTGTCTAAGTTCGTCCCAAGTTAGTCTAAGTTCGTCCCTAGTTAGTCTCTTTCTAAGGACGAACTTAGACAAACCTTAGAATGAAACTAACGAGACTAACTTGGGGCGAACAAAGACAAACGTTAGTCTCATTATAAGGTTAGTCTAAGTTCGTCCCAAGTTAGTCAAAGTTCGTCCCTAGTTAGTCTCTTTCTAAGGACGAACTTAGACAAACCTTAGAATGAGAGTAACGAGACTAACTTGGGACGAACCCAGACAAACTTTATTCTCATTCTAAGTTTAGTCTAAGTTCGTCCCAAGTCAGTCTAAGTTCCTCCCTAGTTAGTTTCTTTCTAAGGACGAACTTAAACAAACTTTAGAATGAGACTAACGAGATTAACTTGGGATGAACAAAGGCAAACTTTATTCTCTATCTAAGTTTAGTCTAAGTTCGTCCCAAGTCAGTCTAAGTTTGTCCCTAGTTAGTTTCTTTATAAGGACGAACTTAAACAAACCTTAGAATGAGACTAACGAGACTAACTTGGGATGAACAAAGACAAACTTTATTCTCATTCTAAGGTTTGTCTAAGTTCGTCCGAAGTTAGTCTAAGTTCGTCCCTAGTTAGTCTCTTTCTAAGGAAGAACTTAGACAAACCTTAGAATGAAACTAACGAGACTAACTTGGGAAGAACAAAGACAAACGTTAGTCTCATTATAAGGTTAGTCTGAGCTCGTCCCTAGTTATTCTAAGTTCGTCCCTAGTTAGTCTCTTTCTAAGGACGAACTTAGACAAACCTTAGAATGAGACTAACGAGACTAACTTGGGACGAACAAAGACAAAAGTTAGTCTCATTACAAGGTTAGTCTATGTTTGTCCCAAGTTAGTCTAAGTCCGTCCCTAGTTAGTCTCTTTCTAATGACGAACTAAGACAAACCTTACAATGAGACTAACGTGTCTAACTTGGGACGAACAAAGACAAATGTTAGTCTCATTCTAAGGTTTGTCTAAGTTCGTCCCTAGTTAGTCTCTTTCTAAGGACGTACTTAGACAACCCTTAGAAGGAGACTAACGAGACTAACTTGGAACGAATAAAGACAAACGTTAGTCTCATTCTTTGGTTTGTCTAAGTTCGTCCCAAGTTAGTCTAAGTTCGTCCCTTGTTAGTCTCTTTCTAAGGACGAACTTAGACAAAGCTTAGAAGGAGACAAACGAGACTAACTTGGGACGAACAAAGACAAACGTTAGTCTCATTATAAGGTTAGTCTAAGTTTGTCCCAAGTTAGTCTAAGTTCATCCCTAGTTAGTCTCTTTCTAAGGACGAACTTAGACAACCCTTAGAATGAGACTAACGAGACTAACTTGGGCCGAACAAAGACAAACGTTAGTCTCATTATAAGGTTAGTCTAAGTTCGTCCCAAGTTAGTCTAAGTTCGTCCCTAATTGGTCTCTTTCTAAGGACGAAATTAGACAAACCTTAGAAGGAGATTAACGAGACTAACTTGGAACGAACAAATACAAACTTTATTTTCATTCTAAGGTTTGTCTAAGTTTGTCCCAAATTAGTCTCTTTCTAAGGACGAACTTAGATACACCTTTGAATGAGACTAACGAGACTAACTTGGAACGAATAAAGACAAACTTTATTCTCATTCTAAGGTTTGTCTAAGTTCGTCCCAAGTTAGTCTAAGTTCGTCCCTAGTTAGTCTCTTTCTAAGGATGAACTTAGACAAACCTTAGAATGAAACTAACGAGACTAACTTGGGGCGAACAAAGACAAACGTTAGTCTCATTATAAGGTTAGTCTAAGTTCGTCCCAAGTTAGTCAAAGTTCGTCCCTAGTTAGTCTCTTTCTAAGGACGAACTTAGACAAACCTTAGAATGAGAGTAACGAGACTAACTTGGGACGAACCCAGACAAACTTTATTCTCATTCTAAGTTTAGTCTAAGTTCGTCCCAAGTCAGTCTAAGTTCCTCCCTAGTTAGTTTCTTTCTAAGGACGAACTTAAACAAACTTTAGAATGAGACTAACGAGATTAACTTGGGATGAACAAAAACAAACTTTATTCTCATTCTAAGGTTTGTCTAAGTTCGTCCCAAGTTAGTCTAAGTTCGTCCCTAGTTAGTCTCTTTCTAAGGACGAACTTAGACAAACCTTAGAATGAGACTAACGAGACAAACTTCGGACGAACAAAGACAAACGTTAGTCTCATTACATGGTTAGTCTAAGTTGGTCCCAAGTTAGTCTAAGTTCGTCCCTCGTTAGTCTCTTTATAAGGACGAACTTAGACAAACCTTAGAATGAGACTAACGAGACTAACTTGGGACGAACAAAGACAAACGTTAGTCTCATTATAAGGTTAGTCTAAGTTCTTCCCAAGTTAGTCTAAGTTCGTCCCTAGTTAGTCTCTTTCTAAGGACGAACATAGACAAACCTTAGAAGGAGACTAACGAGACTAACTTGGGATGAACAAAGACAAACGTTAGTCTCATTATAATGTTAGTCTAAGTTCATCCCTAGTTAGTCTCTTTGTAAGGACGAACTTAGACAAACCTTAGAATGAGACTAACGAGACTAACTTGGGACGAACAAAGACGAACGTTAGTCTCATTACATGGTTAGTCTAAGTTCGTCCCAAGTTAGTCTAAGTTCGCCCCTCGTTAGTCTCTTTATAAGGACGAACTTAGACAAACCTTAGAATGAGACTAACGAGACTAACTTGGGACGAACAAAGACAAACGTTTGTCTCATTATAAGGTTAGTCTAAGTGCGTCCCAAGTAAGTCTAAGTTCGTCCCTAGTTAGTCTCTTTATAAGGACTAACTTAGACAAACCTTAGAATGAGACTAACGAGACTAACTTGGGACGAACAAAGACAAACGTTAGTCTCATTATAAGGTTAGTCTAAGTTCGTCCCAGGTTAGTCTAAGTTCGTCCCTAGTTAGTCTCTTTCTAAGGACGAACTTAGATAAACCTTAGAATGAGACTAACGAGACTAACTTGGGACGAACCAAGACAAACTTTATTCTCATTCTAAGGTTAGTCTAAGTTCGTCCCAAGTCAGTCTAAGTTCGTTCCAAGTTAGTTTGTTTCTAAGGACGAACTTAAACAAACCTTAGAATGAGACTAACGAGACTAACTTGGGATGAACAAAGACAAACTTTAATCTCATTCTAAGGTTAGTCTAAGTTCGTCCCAAGTCAGTCTAAGTTCGTTCCAAGTTAGTTTGTTTCTAAGGACGAACTTAAACAAACCTTAGAATGAGACTAACGAGACTAACTTGGGATGAACAAAGACAAACTTTAATCTCATTCTAAGGTTAGTCTAAGTTCGTCCTAAGTCAGTCTAAGTTCGTCCCAAGTTAGTTTGTTTCTAAGGACGAACTTAAACAAACCTTAGAATGAGACTAACGAGACTAACTTGGGATGAACAAAGACAAACTTTAATCTCATTCTAAGGTTTGTCTAAGTTCGTCCCAAGTTTGTCTAAGTTCGTCCCTAGTTAGTCTCTTTCTAAGGACGAACTTAGACGAACCTTAGAATGAGACTAACGAGACTAACTTGGGAAGAACAAAGACAAACGTTAGTCTCATTATAAGGTTAGTCTAAGTTCGTCCCAAGTTATTCTCAGTTCGTCCCAAGTTAGTCTAAGTTCGTCCCCAGTTTGTCTCTTTCTAAGGACGAACTTAGATAACCCTTAGAAGGAGACTAACGAGACTAACTTGGAACGAACAAAGACAAACGTTAGTCTCATTCTTTGGTTTGTCTAAGTTCGTCCCAAGTTAGTCTAAGTTCGTCCCTAGTTAGTCTCTTTCTAAGGACGAACTTAGACAAACCTTAGAAGGAGACTAACGAGACTAACTTGGGACGAACAAAGACAAACGTTAGTCTCATTATAAGGTTAGTCTAAGTTTGTCCCAAGTTAGTCTAAGTTCGTCCCTAGTTAGTCTCTTTCTAAGGACGAACTTAGACAAACCTTAGAGTGAGACTAACTTGGGACGAACAAAGACAAACGTTAGTCTCATTATAAGGTTAGTCTAAGTTCGTCCCAAGTTAGTCTAAGTTCGTCCCTAATTAGTCTCTTTCTAAGGACGAACTTAGACAAACTTTAGAAGGAGATTAACGAGACTAACTTGGAACGAACAAATACAAACTTTATTCTCATTCTAAGGTTTGTCTAAGTTTGTCCCAAATTAGTCTCCTTCTAAGGACGAACATAGATACACCTTTGAATGAGTCTAACGAGACAAACTTGGAACGAACATAGACAAACTTTATTCTCATTCTAAGGTTTGTCTAAGTTCGTCCCAAGTTAGTCTAAGTTCGTCCCTAGTTTGTCTCTTTCTAAGGACGAACTTAGACAAACCTTAGAATGAGACTAACGAGACTAACTTGGGACGAACCAAGACAAACTTTATTCTCATTCTAAGGTTAGTCTAAGTTTGTCCCCAGTTAGTTTCTTTCTAAGGACGAACTTAAACAAACCTTAGAATGAGACTAACGAGACTAACTTGGGATGAACAAAAACAAACTTTATTCTCATTCTAAGGTTTGTCTAATTCGTCCAAAGTTAGTCTAAGTTCATCCCTAGTTAGTCTCTTTCTAAGGACGAACTTAACCAAACCTTAGAATGAGACTAACGTGACTAACTTGGGGCGAACAAAGACAAAAGTTAGTCTCATTCTAAGGTTAGTCCAAGTTCGTCCCAAGTTAGTCTAAGTTCGTCCCTAGTTAGTCTCTTTCTAAGGACGAACTTAGACAAACCTTAGAATGAGACTAACGAGACTAACTTCGGACGGACAAAGACAAACGTTAGTCTCATTACATGGTTAGTCTCAGTTCGTCCCAAGTTAGTCTAAGTTCGTCCCTCGTTAGTCTCTTTATAAAGACGAACTTAGACAAACCTTAGAATGAGACTAATGAGACTAACTTGGGACGAACAAAGACAAACGTTAGTCTCATTATAAGGTTAGTCTGAGCTCGTCCCAAGTTATTCTAAGTCCGTCCCTAGTTACTCTCTTTCTAAGGACGAACTTAGACAAACCTTAGAAGGAGACTAACGAGACTAACTTGGGATGAACAAAGACAAACGTTAGTCTCATTATAATGTTAGTCTATGTTCGTCCCAAGTTAGTCTAAGTTCGTCCCTCGTTAGTCTATTTCTAAGGACGAACATAGACAAACCTTTGAATGAGACTAACGAGACTAACTTGGGACGAACCAAGACAAACATTATTCTCATTCTAAGGTTAGTCTAAGTTCATCCCAAGTCAGTCTAAGTTCGTCCCTAGTTAGTCTCTTTCTAAGGACGAACTTAGACGAACCTTAGAATGAGACTAACGAGACTAACTTGGGAAGAACAAAGACAAACGTTAGTCTCATTATAAGGTTAGTCTAAGTTCGCCCCAAGTTATTCTAAGTTCGTCCCATGTTAGTCTAAGTTCGTCCCTAGTTAGACTCTTTCTAAGGACGAACTTAGACAAACCTTAGAATGAGACTAACGAGACTAACGTGGGACGAACAAAGACGAACGTTAGTCTCATTACATGGTTAGTCTAAGTTCGTCCCAAGTTAGTTTCTTTCTAAGGACGAACTTAAACAAACCTTAGAATGAGACTAACGAGACTAACATGGGATGAACAAAGACAAACTTTATTCGCATTCTAAGGTTTGTCCAAGTTCGTCCCAAGTTCGTCTAAGTTCGTCCCTAGTTAGTCTCTTTCTAAGGACGAACTTAGACGCACCTTAGAATGAGACTAACGAGGCTAACTTGGGAAGAACAAAGACAAACGTTAGTCTCATTATAAGGTTAGTCTTAGTTCGTCCCAAGTTATTCTAAGTTCGTCCCAAGTTAGTCTAAGTTCGTCCCTAGTTAGTCTCTTTCTAAGGATGAACTTTGACAAACCTTAGAATGAGACTAACGAGACTAACTTGGGACGAACAAAGACGAACGTTAGTCTCATTACATGGTTAGTCTAAGTTCGTCCCAAGTTAGTCTAAGTTCGTCCCTCGTTAGTCCCTTTATAAGGACGAACTTAGACAAACCTTAGAATGAGACTAACGAGACTAACTTGGGAATAACAAAGACAAACATTAGTCTCATTGTAAGGTTAGTCTAAGTTCGTCCCAAGTTAGTTTGAGTTTGTCCCTAGTTAGTCTCTTTCTAAGGACGAACTTAGACAAACCTTAGAATGAGACTAACGAGACTAACTTGGGACGAACAAAGACAAACGTTAGTCTCCTTACATGGTTAGTCTAAGTTCGTCCCAAGTTAGTCTAAGTTCGTCCCTCGTTAGTCTCTTTATAAGGACGAACTTGGACAAACCTTAGAATGAGACTAACGAGACTAACGTGGGACGAACAAAGACAAACGTTAGTCTCCTTATAAGGTTAGTCTAAGTGCGTCCCAAGTAAGTCTAAGTTCGTCCCTAGTTAGTCTCTTTATAAGGACGAACTTAGACAAACCTTAGAATGAGACTAACGAGACAAACTTGGGACGAACAAAGACAAACGTTGGTCTCATTATAAGGTTAGTCTAAGTTCGTCCTAAGTTAGTCTAAGTTCATCCCTAGTTAGTCTCTTTCTAAGGACGAACTTAGACAAACCTTAGAATGAGACTAACGAGACTAACTTGGGACGAACCAAGACAAACTTTATTCTCATTCTAAGGTTAGTCTAAGTTCGTCCCAAGTCAGTCTAAGTTCGTCCCTAGTTAGTTTCTTTCTAAGGACGAACTTAGACAAACCTTAGTAGGAGACTAACGTGACTAACTTGGAACGAACAAAGACAAACTTTATTCTCATTCTAAGGTTAGTCTAAGTTCGTCCCAAGTTAGTCTAAGTTCGTCCCTAGTTAGTCTCTTTCTAAGGACGAACTTAGACGAACCTTAGAATGAGACTAACGAGACTAACTTGGGACGAACAAAGACAAACGTTAGTCTCATTATAAGGTTTGTCTAAGTTCGTCCCAAGTTAGTCACTTTCTAAGGACGAACTTAAACAAACCTTAGAATGAGACTAACGAGACTAACTTGGGACGAACAAAGACAACATTAGTCTCATTATAAGGTTAGTCTAAGTTCGTCCCTAGTTAGACTCTTTCTAATGATGAACTTAGACGAACCTTAGAATGAGACTAACGAGACTAACTTGGGACGAACAAAGATAAACGTAAGTCTCATTATAAGGTTAGTCTAAGTTCGTCCCAAGTTAATCTTAGTTCGTCCCTAGTTAGTCTCTTTCTAAGGACGAATTTAAACAAACATTAGAATGAGATTAATGAGACTAGCTTGGGACGAACAAAGTCAAACGTTAGTCTCATTATAATGTTTGTCTAAGTTCGTCCCAAGTTAGTCTCTTTCTAAGGTCGAACTTAGACAACCCTTAGAATGAGACTAACGAGACTAACTTGGGACGAACAAAGACAACCTTTTGTCACATTATATGTTTAGTCTAAGTTCGTCCCTAGTTAGTCCCTTTCTAAGGACAAACTTAAACAAACCTTAGAATGAGACTAACGAGACTAACTTGGGACGAACAATGACAAACGTTAGTGTCATTACAAGGTTAGTCTAAGTTAGTCCCCAGTTAGTATAAGTTCGTCCCTAGTTTGTCTCTTTCTAAGGACAAACTTAGACAAAACTTAGAAGGAGACTAACGAGACTAACTTGGAACGAACAAAGACAAACTTTATTCTCATTCTAAGGTATGTCTAAGTTCGTCCCAAGTGAGTCTAAGTTCGCCCCTAGTTAGTCTCTTTCTAAGGACGAACTTAGACAAACCTTAGAATGAGACAAACGAGACTAACTTGGGACGAACAAAGACAAACGTTAGTCTCATTATAAGGTTAGTCTAAGTTCCTCCCAAGTTAGTCTAAGTTTGTCCCTAGTTAGTCTCTTTCTAAGGGCGAACTTAGACAAACCTTAGAATGAGACTAACGAGATTAATTTGGGACGAACAAAGACAAACGTTAGTCTCATTATAAGGTTTGTCTAAGTTCGTCCCAAGTTAGTCTAAGTTCGTCCCTAGTTAGTTTCTTTCTAAGGACGAACTTAGACAAACCTTAGAATGAGACTAACGAGACTAACTTGGGACGAACAAAGACAAACGTTAGTCTCATTATAAGGTTTGTCTAAGTTCGTCCCAAGTTAGTCTAAGTTCGTCCCAAGTTAGTCTCGTTAGTCTCATTCTAAGGTTTGTTTAAGTTCATCCTTAGAAAGAAACTAACTAGGGACGAACTTAGACTAACTTGGGACGAACTTAGACTAACCTTAGAATGAGAATAAAGTCTGTCTTAGTTCGTTCCAAGTTAGTCTCGTTTGTCTCATTCTAAGGTTTGTCTAAGTTCGTCCTTAGAAAGAGACTAACTAGGGACGAACTTAGACTAACTTGGGACGAACTTAGACTAACCTTGAAATGAGACTAACGTTTGTCTTTGTTCGTCCCAAGTTAGTCTCGTTAGTCTCATTCTAAGGTTTGTTTAAGTTCATCCTTAGAAAGAAACTAACTAGGGACGAACTTAGACTAACTTGGGACGAACTAAGACTAACCTTAGAATGAGAATAAAGTTTGTCTTTGTTCGTTCCAAGTTAGTCTCGTTAGTCTCATTCTAAGGCTTGTCTAAGTTCGTCCTTTGAAAGAGACAAACTAGGGACGAACTTAGACTAACTTGGGACGAACTTAGACAAACCTTATAATGAGGCTAACGCTTGTCTATGTTCGTCCCAAGTTAGTCTCGTTAGTCTCATTCTAATGTTTGTCTAAGTTCGTCCTTAGAAAGAGACTAACTAGGGACGAACTTAGACTAACTTGGGACGAACTTAGACTAACCTTATAATGAGACAAACGTTTGTCTTTGTTCATCCCAAGTTAGTCTCGTTAGTCTCATTCTAAGGTTTGTCTAAGTTCGTCCTTAGAAAGAGACTAACTAAGGACGAACTTAGACTAACTTGGGACGAACTTAGACTAACCTTATAATGAGACTAACGTTTGTCTTTGTTCGTCCCAAGTTAGTCTCGTTAGTCTCATTCAAAGGTTTGTCTAAATTCGTCCTTAGAAAGAGACTAACTAGGGACGAACTAAGAATAACTTGGGAAGAACTTAGACTAACCTTGTAATGAGACTAACGTTTGTCTTAGTTCGTCCGAAGTTAGTCTCGTTAGTCTCATTCTAAGGTTTGTCTAAGTTCGTCTTTAGAAAGAGACTAACAAGGGACGAACTTAGACTAACTTGGGACGAACTTAGACTAACCTTGTAATAAGACTAACGTTTGTCTTTGTTCGTCCCAAGTTAGTCTCGTTAGTCTCATTCTAAGGTTTGTCTAAGTTTGTCCTTAGAAAGAGACTAACTTGGGACAAACTTAGACAAACCTTGTAATGAGACTAACGTTTGTGTTTGTTCATCCCAAGTTAGTCTCATTAGTCTCATTCTAAGGTTTGTCAAAGTTCGTCCTTAGAAAGAGACTTACTAGGGAAGAACTTAGACTAACTTGGGACGAACTTAGACAAACCTTATAATGTGACTAACGTTTGTCTTTGTCCGTCCCAAGTTAGTCTCGTTAGTCTCATTCTACGGTTTGTCTAAGTTCTTCTTTAGAAAGAGACTAACTAGGGACGAACTTAGACTAACTTGGGGCGAACTTAGACAAACCTTATAATGAGACTAAAGTTTGTCTTTGTTCGTCCCAATTAGTCTCGTTAGTCTCATTCTAAGGTTTGTGTAAGTTCGTCCTTAGAAAGAGACCAACTAGGGATGAACTTAGACTAACTTGGGACGAACTTAGACTAACATTATAATGTGACTAACGTTTGTGTTTGTTCGTCCCAAGTTAGCCTCGTTAGTCTCATTCTAAGGTTTGTCTAAGTTCGTCCTTAGAAAGAGACTACCTAGGGACGAACTTAGACTAACTTGGGACGAACTTAGACTAACCTTATAATGAGACTAACATTTGTCTTTGTTCGTCCCAAGTTAGTCTCGTTAGTCTCATTCTAAGGTTTGTCTAAGTTCGTCCTTATAAGGTTAGTCAAAGTTCGTCCCAAGTTTGTCTAAGTTCGTCCCTAGTTAGACTCTTTCTAAGGAAGAACGTAGACAAACCTTATAATGAGACTAACGAGACTAACTTGGGACAAACAAAGACAAAAGTTAGTCTCATTACAAGGTTAGTCTAAGTTCGTCCCAAGTTAGTCTAAGTTCGTCCATAGTTAGTCTCTTTTTAAGGACGAACATAGACAAACCTTTGAATGAGACTAACGAGACTAACTTGGGACGAACAAAGACAAACAATAGTCTCATTATAAAGTTAGTCTAAGTTCGTCCAAAGTTAGACTCTTTCTAAGGACGAACTTAGACTAACCTTAGAATGAGACTAACGAGACTAACTTGGGACGAACAAAGACAAAATTTAGTCTCATGACAAGGTTAGTCTAAGTTTGTCCCTAGTTAGTCTAAGTTTGTCCCTAGTTAGTCTCTTTCTAAGAACGAACTTAGACGAACCTTAGAATGAGACTAACTTGGGACGAACAAAGACAAACAATAGTCTCATTATAAGGTTAGTATAAGTTCGTCCCAAGTTAGTCTCTTTCTAAGGACGAACTTAGACTAACCTTAGGATGAGACTAACGAGACTAACTTGGGACGAACAAAGACAAAAGTTAGTCTCATTACAAGGTTAGTCTAAGTTCGTCCCAAGTTAGTCTAAGTTTGTCCCTAGTTAGTCTCTTTCTAAGAACGAACTTAGACGAACCTTAGAATGAGACTAACTTGGGACGAACAAAGACAAACAATAGTCTCATTATAAGGTTAGTATAAGTTCGTCCCAAGTTAGTCTCTTTCTAAGGACGAACTTAGACTAACCTTAGGATGAGACTAACGAGACTAACTTGGGACGAACAAAGACAAAATTTAGTCTCATGACAAGGTTAGTCTAAGTTTGTCCCTAGTTAGTCTAAGTTTGTCCCTAGTTAGTCTCTTTCTAAGAACGAACTTAGACGAACCTTAGAATGAGACTAACTTGGGACGAACAAAGACAAACAATAGTCTCATTATAAGGTTAGTATAAGTTCGTCCCAAGTTAGTCTCTTTCTTAGGACGAACTTAGACTAACCTTAGGATGAGACTAACGAGACTAACTTGGGACGAACAAAGACAAAAGTTAGTCTCATTACAAGGTTAGTCTAAGTTCGTCCCAAGTTAGTCTAAGTTTGTCCCTAGTTAGTCTCTTTCTAAGAACGAACTTAGACGAACCTTAGAATGAGACTAACTTGGGACGAACAAAGACAAACAATAGTCTCATTATAAGGTTAGTATAAGTTCGTCCCAAGTTAGTCTCTTTCTAAGGACGAACTTAGACTAACCTTAGGATGAGACTAACGAGACTAACTTGGGACGAACAAAGACAAAAGTTAGTCTCATTACAAGGTTAGTCTAAGTTCGTCCCAAGTTAGTCTAAGTTTGTCCCTAGTTAGTCTCTTTCTAAGGACAACTTAGACAAACCTTAGAATGAGACTAACGAGACTAACTTGGGACGAACAAAGACAAATGTTAGTCTCTTTATAAGGTTAGTATTAGTTCGTCCCAAGTTAGTCTAAGTTCGCCCTTAGTTCGACTCTTTCTAAGGACGAACTTAGACAAAACTTAGAAGGAGACTAACGAGAATAACTTGGGACGAACAAAGACAAACGTTAGTCTCATTATAAGGTTAGTCTAAGTTCGTCCCAAGTTAGTCTAAGTTCGTCCCTAGTTAGTCTCTTTCTAAGGACGAACTTAGACAAACCTTAGAAAGAGACTAACGAGACTAACTTGGAACGAACAAAGACAAACTTTATTCTCATTCTATAGTTAGTGTTAGTTCGTCCCTAGTAATTCTCTTTCTAAGGACGAACTTAGACAAACCTTAGAATAAGACTAACGAGACTAACATGGGACGAACAAAGACAAACGTTAGTCTCATTATAAGGTTTGTGTAAGTTCGTCCCAAGTTTGTCTCTTTCTAAGGACGAACTTAGACAAACCTTAGAATGAGACTAACGAGACTAACTCGGGACGAACAAAGACAAACGTTAGTCTCATTCTAAGCTTTGTCTAAGTTCATCCCAAGTTAGTCTAAGTCCGTCCCTAGTTTGTCTCTTTTTAAGGACGAACTTAGACAAACCTTAGAATGGGATTAACGAGACTAACTTGGGACGAACAAAGACAAAACGTTAGTCTCATTACAAGGTTAGTCTAAGTTCGTCCCAAGTTAGTCTAAGTTCGTTCCTAGTTAGTCTCTTTCTAAAGACGAACTTAGACAAACCTTAGAAGGAGACTAACGAGACTAAATTGGAACGAACAAAGACAAACTTTAGTCTCATTATAAGGTTTGTCTAAGTTCGTCCCAAGTTAGTCTAAGTTCGTCCCTAGTTAATCTCTTTCTAAGGACGAACTTAGACAAACCTTAGAAAGAGACTAACGAGACTAACTTGGAACGAACAAAGACAAACTTTATTTTCATTCTAAGGTTAGTCTAAGTTCGTCCCTAGTTATTCTCTTTCTAAGGACGAACTTAGACAAACCTTAGAATAAGACTAACGAGACTAACATGGGACGAACACAGACAAACGTTAGTCTCATTATAAGGTTTGTGTAAGTTCGTCCCAAGTTTGTCTCTTTCTAAGGACGAACTTAGACAAACCTTAGAATGAGACTAACGAGACAAACTTGGGACGAACAAAGACAAAGTTTAGTCTCATTATAAGGTTTGTCTAAGTTTGTCCCAAGTTAGTCCCATTCTAAGGACGAACTTAGACAAACCTTAGAATGAGACTAACAAGACTAACTCGGGACGAACAAAGACAAACATTAGCCTCATTCTAAGCTCTGTCTAAGCTCATCCCAAGTTAGTCTAACTCCGTCCCTAGTTTGTCTCTTTTTAAGGACGAACTTAGACAAACCATAGAATGAGATTAACGAGACTAACTTGGAACGAACAAAGACAAACTTTATTCTCATTATAAGGTCAGTCTAAGTTTGTCCCAAGTTAGTGTAAGTTCGTCCCTAGTTAGTCTCTTTCTAAGGACGAACTTAACAAACCTTAGTGAGACTAACGAGACTAACTTGGGACGAACAAAGACAAACGTTAGTCTCATAACAAGGTTAGTCTAAGTTTGTCCCTAGTTAGTCTCTTTCTAAGGACGAACTAAGACAAACCTTAGAATGAGACTAACGAGACTAACTTGGGACGAACAAAGACAAATGTTAGTCTCATTACAAGGTTAGTATAAGTTCGTCCCAAGTTAGTCTAAGTTCGTCCCTAGTTCGACTCTTTCTAAGGACGAACTTAGACAAAACTTAGAAGGAGACTAACGAGAATAACTTGGGACGAACAAAGACAAACTTTAGTCTCCTTATAAGGTTAGTCTAAGTTCGTCCCAAGTTAGTCTAAGTTCGTCCCTAGTTAGATCCTTTCTAAGGACGAACTTTGACAAACCTTAGAATGAGACGAACGAGACTAACTTGGGATGAACAAAGACAAAACGTTAGTCACATTACAAGGTTATTCTAAGTTCGTCCCAAGTTAGTCTAAGTTCGTTCCTAGTTAGTCTCTTTCTAAAGACGAACTTAGACAAACCTTAGAAGGAGACTAACGAGACCAAATTGGAACGAACAAAGACAAACTTTAGTCTCATTATAAGGTTTGTCTAAGTTCGTCCCAAGTTAGTCTAAGTTCGTCCCTAGTTAGTCTCTTTCTAAGGACGAACTTAGACAAACCTTAGAAAGAGACTAACGAGACTAACTTGGAACGAACAAAGACAAACTTTATTCTCATTGTAAGGTTAGTCTAAGTTCGTCCCTAGTTATTCTCTTTCTAAGGACGAACTTAGACAAACCTTAGAATAAGACTAACGAGACTAACATGGGACGAACAAAGACAAACGTTAGTCTCATTATAAGGTTTGTGTAAGTTCGTCCCAAGTTTGTCTCTTTCTAAGGACGAACTTAGACAAACCTTAGAATGAGACTAACGAGACTAACTTGGGAAGAACAAAGAAAAACTTTAGTCTCATTCTAAGGTTTGTCTAAGTTCGTCCCAAGTTAATCCAAGTTCGTCCCAAGTTAGTCACTTTCTAAGGACGAACTTACACAAACCTTAGAATGAGACTAACGTGAATAACTTGGGACGAACAAAGACAAACTTTAGTCTCATTACAAGGTTAGTCTAAGTTCGTCCCAAGTTTGTCTAAGTTCGTCCCTAGTTAGTCTCTTTCTAAGGACGAACTTAGACAAACCTTAGAATGAGACTAACGAGGCTAACTTGGGACGAACAAAGACAAACGGTAGTCTCATTACAAGGTTAGTCTAAGTTCGTCCCAAGTTAGTCTAAGTTCGTTCCTAGTTAGTCTCTTTCTAAAGACGAACTTAGACAAACCTTAGAAGGAGACTAACGAGACTAAATTGGAACGAACAAAGACAAACTTTAGTCTCATTATAAGGTTTGTCTAAGTTCGTCCCAAGTTAGTCTAAGTTCGTCCCTAGTTAGTCTCTTTCTAAGGACGAACTTAGACAAACCTTAGAAAGAGACTAACGAGACTAACTTGGAACGAACAAAGACAAACTTTATTCTCATTCTAAGGTTAGTCTAAGTTCGTCCCTAGTAATTCTCTTTCTAAGGACGAACTTAGACAAACCTTAGAATAAGACTAACGAGACTAACATGGGACGAACAAAGACAAACGTTAGTCTCATTATAAGGTTTGTGTAAGTTCGTCCCAAGTTTGTCTCTTTCTAAGGACGAACTTAGACAAACCTTAGAATGAGACTAACGAGACTAACTCGGGACGAACAAAGACAAACGTTAGTCTCATTCTAAGCTTTGTCTAAGTTCATCCCAAGTTAGTCTAAGTCCGTCCCTAGTTTGTCTCTTTTTAAGGACGAACTTAGACAAACCTTAGAATGAGATTAACGAGACTAACTTGGAACGAACAAAGACAAACTTTATTCTCATTATAAGGTCAGTCTAAGTTTGTCCCAAGTTAGTGTAACTTCGTCCCTAGTTAGTCTCTTTCTAAGGACGAACTTAGACAAACCTTAGTGAGACTAACGAGACTAACTTGGGACGAACAAAGACAAACGTTAGTCTCATAACAAGGTTAGTCTAAGTTTGTCCCAAGTTAGTCTAAGTTCGTCCCATGTTATTCTCTTTCTAAGGGTTCGTCCCAAGTTAGTCTAAGTTCGTCCCTAGTTAGTCTCTTTCTAAGGACGAACTTAGACAAACCTTAGAATGAGACTAACGAGACTAAATTGGGACGAACAAAGACAAACGTTAGTCTCATTACAAGGTTAGTCTAAGTTCGTCCCCCAAGTTAGTCAAAGTTCGTCCCTAGTTAGTCACTTTCTAACGACGAACTTAGACTAACCTTAGAATGAGACTAACTTGGGACGAACAAAGACAAACGTTAGTCTCATTACAAGGTTAGTCTAAGTTCGTCCCAAGTTAGTCTAAGTTCGTCCCTAGTTAGTCACTTTCTAAGGACGAACATAGACAAACCTTAGAATGAAACTAACATGACTAACTTGGGAAGAACAAAGACAAACGTTAGTCTCCTTATAAGGTTAGTCTAAGTTCGGCCCTAGTTAGTCTCTTTCTAAGGTTTGTCAAAGTTCGTCCTTAGAAAGAGAATAACTAGGGACGAACTTAGACTAACTTGTGACGAACTTAGACAAACCTTAGAAGGAGACAAAAGAGACTAACTTGGGACGAACAAAGACAAACGTTAGTCTCATTCTAAGCTTTGTCTAAGTTCATCCGAAGTTAGTCTAAGTTCGTCCCTAGTTAGTCTCTTTTTAAGGACGAACTTAGACAAACCTTAGAAAGAGACTAACGAGACTAACTTGGGACGAACAACGGCAAACGTTAGTCTTATTACAAGGTTAGTCTAAGTTCGTCCTCCAAGTTAGTCTAAGTTCGTCCCTAGTTAGTCACTTTGTAAGGACGAACTTTGATAAACCTTAGAATGAGACTAACGAGACTAACTTGGGAAGAACAAAGACAAACGTTAGTCTCATTACAAGGTTAGTCTAAGTTTGTCCCAAGTTAGTCCAAGTTCGTCCCTAGTTAGTGTCTTTTAAGGACTAACTTAGACAAACCTTAGAATGAGACTAACGAGACTAACTTGGAACGAACTAAGACAAAATTTATTCTCATTCTAAGGTTAGTCTAAGTTCGTCCCAAGTTAGTCTAAGTTCGTCCCTAGTTAGTTTCTTTCTAAGGACGAACTTAAACAAACCTTAGAATGTGACTAACGAGACTAACTTGGGACGAACAAAGACAAACGTTAGTCTCATTATAAGGTTTTATCTAAGTCCATCCCAAGTTAGTCTAAGTTCGTCCCTAGTTAGTCTCTTTCTAAGGACGAACTTAAGCAAACCTTAGAATGAGACTAACGAGGCTAACTTGGGACGAACTTAGACAAACCTTAGAATGAGACTAACGAGACTAACTTGGGACCAACAAAGACAAACTTTAGCCTTATTCTAAGGTTAGTCTAAGTTCGTCCCAAGTTAGTCTAAGTTCGTCCCAAGTTAGTCTCCTTCTAGGGACGAACTTAGACAAACCTTAGAATGAGACTAACGAGACTAACTTCGGACGAACAAAGACAAACGTTAGTCTCATTATAAGGTTAGTCTAAGTTCGTCCCAAGTTAGTCTAAGTTCCTCAATAGTTAGTCTCTTTCTAAGGAAGAACTTAGACAAACCTTAGAAGGAGACTAACGAGACTAACTTGGGACGAACAAAGACAAACGTCAGTCTCATTATAAGGTCAGTCTAAGTTCGTCCCAAGTTAGTCTAAGTTCGTCCCTAGTTAGTCTCTTTCTAAGGATGAACTTAGACAAACCTAATAATGAGACTACCGAGACTAACTTGGGACGAACAAAGACAAATGTTAGTTTCATTATAAGGTTAGTCTAAGTTCGTCCCAAGTTAGTCTAAGTTCGTCCCTAATTAGTCTCTTTAGAAGGACGAACTTAGACAAACATTAGAAGGAGATTAACAAGACTAACTTGGAACGAACAGAGACAAACTTTATTCTCATTCTAAGGTTTGTCTAAGTTCGTCCCAAATTAGTCTCTTTCTAAGGACGAACTTAGATACACCTTTGAATGAGACTAACGAGACTAACTTGGAACTAACAAAGACCAACTTTATTCTCATTCTAAGGTTTGTCTAAGTTCGTCCCAAGTTAGTCTAAGTTCATCCCTAGTTAGTCTCTTTCTAAGGACGAACATAGACAAACCTTAGAATGAAACTAACGAGACTAACTTGGGACGAACAAAGACAAACGTTATTCTCCTTATAAGGTTAGTCTAAGTTCATCCCAAGTTAGTTTTAGTTCGTCCCTAGTTAGTCTCTTTCTAAGGACGAACTTAGATAAACCTTAGAATGAGACTAACGAGACTAACTTGGGACGAACAAAGACAAACGTTAGTCTCATTATAAGGTTTGTCTGAGTTCGTCCCAAGTTAGTCACTTTATATGGACGAACTTAAACAAACCTTAGAATGAGACTAACTTGGGACGAACAAAGACAAACATTAGTCTCATTATAAGGTTAGTCTAAGTTCGTCCCTAGTTAGTCTCTTTCTAAGGACGAACTTAGACAAACCTTAGAATGAGACTCACGAGACTAACTTGGGACGAACAAAGACAAACGTCAGTCTCATTATAAGGTTAGCCTAAGTTCGTCCCAAGTTAGTCTTAGTTCGTCCCTATTTAGTCTCTTTCTAAGGACGAATTTGAACAAACCTTAGAATGAGATTAATGAGATTAACTTGGGACGAACAAAGTCAAACGTTAGTCTCATTCTAAGCTTTGTCTAAGTTCGTCCCAAGTTAGTCTAAGTTCGTCCCTAGTTAGTCTCTTTCTAAGGACGAACTTAGACAAACCTTAGAATGAGACTAACGAGACTAACTTGGGACGAACAAAGACAAACTTTTGTCACATTATATGTTTAATCTAAGTTCGTCCCTAGTTAGTCTCTTTCTAAGGACGAACTTAGACAAACCTTAGAATGAGACTAACGAGACTAACTTGGGACGAACAAAGGCAAACGTTAGTCTCATTACAAGGTTAGTCTAAGTTCGTCCTCCAAGTTAGTCTAAGTTCGTCCCTAGTTAGTCACTTTCTAAGGACGAACTTTGATAAACCTTAGAATGAGACTAACGAGACTAACTTGGGACGAACAAAGACAAACGTCAGTCTCATTATAAGGTTAGTCTAAGTTCGTCCCAAGTTAGTCTAAATTCGTCCCTTGTTAGTTTCTTTCTAAGGACGAACTTAGACAAACCTTAGAATGAGACTAACGAGACTAACTTGGGACGAACAAAGGCAACCGTTAGTCTCATTACACGGTTAGTCTAAGTTCGTCGCCCAAGTTAGTCTAATTTCGTCCCAAGTTAGTCACTTTCTAAGGATGAACTTAGACAAACCTTAGAATGAGACTAACGAGACTAACTTGGGACAAACAAAGACAAGCGTTAGTCTCATTACAAGGTTAGTCTAAGTTCGTCCCAAGTTAGTCTAAGTTCGTCCCTAGTTAGTCACTTTCTAAGGACGAACATAGACAAACCTTAGAATGAAACTAACATGACTAACATGGGCAGAACAAAGACAAATGTTAGTCTCCTTATAAGGTTTGTCTAAGTTCGGCCCTAGTTAGTCTCTTTCTAAGGTTTGTCAAAGTTCGTCCTTAGAAAGAGACTAACTAGGGACGAACTTAGACTAACTTGTGACGAACTTAGACAAACCTTAGAATGAGACTAAAGAGACTAACTTGCGACGAACAAAGACAAACGTTAGTCTCATTCTACGCTTTGTCTAAGTTCATCCCAAGTTAGTCTAAGTTCGTCCCTAGTTAGTCTCTTTTTAAGGACGAACTTAGACAAACCTTAGAAAGAGACTAACGAGACTAACATGGGACGAACAAAGGCAGTCTCATTACAAGGTTAGTCTAAGTTCGTCCCTCAAGTTAGTCTAAGTTCGTCCATAGTTAGTCACTTTCTAAGGACGAACTTTGACAAACCTTAGAATGAGACTAACGAGACTAACTTCGGTTGAACAAAGACAAACGTTAGTCTCATTACAAGGTTAGTCTAATTTTGTCCCAAGTTAGTCTAAGTTCGTCCCTAGTTAGTGTCTTTTAAGGACTATCTTAGACAAACCTTAGAATGAGACTAACGAGACTAACTTGGAACGAACTAAGACAAAATTTATTCTCATTCTAAGGTTAGTCTAAGTTCGTCTCAAGTTAGTCTAAGTTCGTCCCTAGTTAGTCTCTTTCTAAGGTTTGTCAAAGTTCGTCCTTAGAAAGAGACTAACTAGGGACGAACTTAGACTAACTTGTGACGAACTTAGACAAACCTTAGAAGGAGACAAAAGAGACTAACTTGGGACGAACAAAGACAAACGTTAGTCTCATTCTAAGCTTTGTCTAAGTTCATCCGAAGTTAGTCTAAGTTCGTCCCTAGTTAGTCTCTTTTTAAGGACGAAATTAGACAAACCTTAGAAAGAGACTAACGAGACTAACTTGGGACGAACAACGGCAAACGTTAGTCTTATTACAAGGTTAGTCTAAGTTTGTCCTCCAAGTTAGTCTAAGTTCGTCCCTAGTTAGTCACTTTGTAAGGACGAACTTTGATAAACCTTAGAATGAGACTAACGAGACTAACTTGGGAAGAACAAAGACAAACGTTAGTCTCATTACAAGGTTAGTCTAAGTTTGTCCCAAGTTAGTCCAAGTTCGTCCCTAGTTAGTGTCTTTTAAGGACTAACTTAGACAAACCTTAGAATGAGACTAACGAGACTAACTTGGAACGAACTAAGACAAAATTTATTCTCATTCTAAGGTTAGTCTAAGTTCGTCCCAAGTTAGTCTAAGTTCGTCCCTAGTTAGTTTCTTTCTAAGGACGAACTTAAACAAACCTTAGAATGTGACTAACGAGACTAACTTGGGACGAACAAAGACAAACGTTAGTCTCATTATAAGGTTTTATCTAAGTCCATCCCAAGTTAGTCTAAGTTCGTCCCTAGTTAGTCTCTTTCTAAGGACGAACTTAAGCAAACCTTAGAATGAGACTAACGAGGCTAACTTGGGACGAACTTAGACAAACCTTAGAATGAGACTAACGAGACTAACTTGGGACCAACAAAGACAAACTTTAGCCTTATTCTAAGCTTAGTCTAAGTTCGTCCCAAGTTAGTCTAAGTTCGTCCCAAGTTAGTCTCCTTCTAGGGACGAACTTAGACAAACCTTAGAATGAGACTAACGAGACTAACTTCGGACGAACAAAGACAAACGTTAGTCTCATTATAAGGTTAGTCTAAGTTCGTCCCAAGTTAGTCTAAGTTCCTCAATAGTTAGTCTCTTTCTAAGGAAGAACTTAGACAAACCTTAGAAGGAGACTAACGAGACTAACTTGGGACGAACAAAGACAAACGTCAGTCTCATTATAAGGTCAGTCTAAGTTCGTCCCAAGTTAGTCTAAGTTCGTCCCCAGTTAGTCTCTTTCTAAGGATGAACTTAGACAAACCTAATAATGAGACTACCGAGACTAACTTGGGACGAACAAAGACAAATGTTAGTTTCATTATAAGGTTAGTCTAAGTTCGTCCCAAGTTAGTCTAAGTTCGTCCCTAATTAGTCTCTTTAGAAGGACGAACTTAGACAAACATTAGAAGGAGATTAACAAGACTAACTGGGAACGAACAGAGACAAACTTTATTCTCATTCTAAGGTTTGTCTAAGTTCGTCCCAAATTAGTCTCTTTCTAAGGACGAACTTAGATACACCTTTGAATGAGACTAACGAGACTAACTTGGAACTAACAAAGACAAACTTTATTCTCATTCTAAGGTTTGTCTAAGTTCGTCCCAAGTTAGTCTAAGTTCATCCCTAGTTAGTCTCTTTCTAAGGACGAACATAGACAAACCTTAGAATGAAACTAACGAGACTAACTTGGGACGAACAAAGACAAACGTTATTCTCCTTATAAGGTTAGTCTAAGTTCATCCCAAGTTAGTTTTAGTTCGTCCCTAGTTAGTCTCTTTCTAAGGACGAACTTAGATAAACCTTAGAATGAGACTAACGAGACTAACTTGGGACGAACAAAGACAAACGTTAGTCTCATTATAAGGTTTGTCTGAGTTCGTCCCAAGTTAGTCACTTTATATGGACGAACTTAAACAAACCTTAGAATGAGACTAACTTGGGACGAACAAAGACAAACATTAGTCTCATTATAAGGTTAGTCTAAGTTCGTCCCTAGTTAGTCTCTTTCTAAGGACGAACTTAGACAAACCTTAGAATGAGACTCACGAGACTAACTTGGGACGAACAAAGACAAACGTCAGTCTCATTATAAGGTTAGCCTAAGTTCGTCCCAAGTTAGTCTTAGTTCGTCCCTATTTAGTCTCTTTCTAAGGACGAATTTGAACAAACCTTAGAATGAGATTAATGAGATTAACTTGGGACGAACAAAGTCAAACGTTTGTCTCATTCTAAGCTTTGTCTAAGTTCGTCCCAAGTTAGTCTAAGTTCGTCCCTAGTTAGTCTCTTTCTAAGGACGAACTTAGACAAACCTTAGAATGAGACTAACGAGACTAACTTGGGACGAACAAAGACAAACTTTTGTCACATTATATGTTTAATCTAAGTTCGTCCCTAGTTAGTCTCTTTCTAAGGACGAACTTAGACAAACCTTAGAATGAGACTAACGAGACTAACTTGGGACGAACAAAGGCAAACGTTAGTCTCATTACAAGGTTAGTCTAAGTTCGTCCTCCAAGTTAGTCTAAGTTCGTCCCTAGTTAGTCACTTTCTAAGGACGAACTTTGATAAACCTTAGAATGAGACTAACGAGACTAACTTGCGACGAACAAAGACAAACGTTAGTCTCATTCTACGCTTTGTCTAAGTTCATCCCAAGTTAGTCTAAGTTCGTCCCTAGTTAGTCTCTTTTTAAGGACGAACTTAGACAAACCTTAGAAAGAGACTAACGAGACTAACTTGGGACGAACAAAGGCAAACGTTAGTCTCATTACAAGGTTAGTCTAAGTTCGTCCCTCAAGTTAGTCTAAGTTCGTCCATAGTTAGTCACTTTCTAAGGACGAACTTTGACAAACCTTAGAATGAGACTAACGAGACTAACTTCGGTTGAACAAAGACAAACGTTAGTCTCATTACAAGGTTAGTCTAATTTTGTCCCAAGTTAGTCTAAGTTCGTCCCTAGTTAGTGTCTTTTAAGGACTATCTTAGACAAACCTTAGAATGAGACTAACGAGACTAACTTGGAACGAACTAAGACAAAATTTATTCTCATTCTAAGGTTAGTCTAAGTTCGTCTCAAGTTAGTCTAAGTTCGTCCCTAGTTAGTTTCTTTATAAGGACGGACTTAGACTAACCTTAGAATGAGACTAACGAGACTAACTTGGGACGAACAAAGACAAACGTTAGTCTCATTATAAGGTTTTATCTAAGTCCATCCCAAGTTAGTCTAAGTTCGTCCCTAGTTAGTCTCTTTCTAAGGACGAACTTAGGCAAACCTTAGAATGAGACTAACGAGGCTAACTTGGGACGAACTTAGACAAACCTTAGAATGAGACTAACGAGACTAACCTGGGACCAACTAAGACAAACTTTAGACTTATTCTAAGGTTAGTCTAAGTTCGTCCCAAGTTAGTCTAAGTTCGTCCCAAGTTAGTCTCTTTCTAGGGACGAACTTAGACAAACCTTAGAATGAGACTAACGAGACTAACTTGGGACGAACAAAGACAAACGGTAGTCACATTATAAGGTTAGTCTAAGTTCGTCCCAAGTTAGTCTAAGTTCGTCAATAGTTAGTCTCTTTCTAAGGACGAACTTAGACAAACCTTAGAATGAGACTAACGAGACTAACTTGGGACGAACAACGACAAACGTTAGTCTCATTATAAGGTCAGTCTAAGTTCGTCCCAAGTTAGTCTAACTTCGTCCCTAGTTAGTCTTTTTCTAAGGATGAACATAGACAAACCTAATAATGAGACTAACGAGACTAACTTGGGACGGACAAAGACAAATGTTAGTTTCATTATAAGGTTTGTCTGAGTTCGTCCCAAGTTAGTCACTTTCTATGGACGAACTTACACAAACCTTAGAATGAGACTAACTTGGGACGAACAAAGACAAACATTAGTCTCATTATAAGGTTAGTCTAAGTTCGTCCCTAGTTTGTCTCTTTCTAAGGACGAACTTAGACAAACCTTAGAATGAGACTAACGAGACTAACTTGGGACGAACAAAGACAAACGTTAGTCTCATTATAAGGTTAGTCTAAGTTCGTCCCAAGTTAGTCTTAGTTCGTCCCTATTTAGTCTCTTTCTAAGGACGAATTTGAACAAACCTTAGAATGAGACTAATGAGACTAACTTGGGACGAAGAAAGACAAACGTTAGTCTCATTCTAAGCTTTGTCTAAGTTCGTCCCAAGTTAGTCTAAGTTCGTCCCTAGTTAGTCTCTTTCTAAGGACGAACTTAGACAAACCTTAGAATGAGACTAACGAGACTAACTTGGGACGAACAAAGACAAACTTTTGTCACATTATATGTTTAATCTAAGTTCGTCCCTAGTTAGTCTCTTTCTAAGGATGAACTTAAACAAACCTTAGAATGAGACTAGCAATACTAACTTGGGACGAACAAAGACAAGCATTAGTCTCATTACAAGGTTAGTCTAAGTTCGTCCCAAGTTAGTCTAAGTTCGTCCCTAATTAGTCTCTTTTTAATGACGAAGTTAGTCAAACCTTAGAATGAGACTAACGAGACTAACTTGGAACTAACTAAGACAAACTTTATTCTCAATCTAAGGTTTGTCTAAGTTCGTCCCAATTTATTCTATGTTCGTCCCTAGTTAGTCTCTTTCAAATGACGAACTTAGACAAACCTTAGAAGGAGACTAACGAGACTAACTTGGAAAGAACAAATACAAACTTTATTCTCATTCTAAGGTTTGTCTAAGTTCGTCCCAAGTTAGTCTAAGTTCGTCCCTAGTTAGTCTCTTTCCAAAGACGAACTTAGACAAACCTTAGAATGAGACTAACGTGACTAACTTGGGACAAAGAAAGACAAACGTTAGTCTCATTATAAGGTTAGTCTAAGTTCGTCCCAAGTTAGTCTAAGTTTGTCCCTAGTTCGTCTCTTTCTAAGGGCGAACTTAGACAAACCTTAGAATGAGACTAACGAGAGCAACTTGGGACGAACAAAGACAAACGTTAGTCTCATTACATGGTTAGTCTAAGTTCGTCCCAAGTTAGTCTAAGTTCGTCCCTAGTTAGTCTCTTTCTAAGGACGAACTTAGCCAAACCTTAGAATGAGACTAACGAGACTAACTTGGGATGAACAAAGACAAACGTTAGTCTCATTATAAGGTTAGTCTGAGCTCGTCCCAAGTTATTCTAAGTTCGTCCCTAGTTTGTCTCTTTCTAATGACGAACTTAGACAAACCTTAGAATGAGACTAACGAGAGCAACTTGGGACGAACAAAGACAAACGTTAGTCTCATTACATGGTTAGTCTAAGTTCATCCCAAGTTAGTCTAAGTTCGTCCCTAGTTGGTCTCTTTCTAAGGACGAACTTAGCCAAACCTTAGAATGAAACTAACGTGACTAACTTGGGACGAACAAAGACAAACGTTAGTCTCATTATAAGGTTAGTCTAAGTTCGTCCCAAGTCAGTCTAAGTTCGTCCCTAGTTGGTTTCTTTCTAAGGACTAACTTAAACAAACCTTAGAATGAGACTAACGAGACTAACTTGGGATGAACAAAGACAAACTTTATTCTCATTCTAAGGTTTGTCTAAGTTCGTCCCAAGTTAGTCTAAGTTTGTCCTTAGTTAGTCTCTTTCTAAGGACGAACTTAGACAAACCTTAGAATGAGACTAACGAGACTAACTTCGGAAGAACAAAGACAAACGTTAGTCTCATTATAAGGTTAGTCTAAGTTCGTCCCAAGTTAGTCTAAGTTCGTCCCTAGTTAGTCTCTTTCTAAGGACGAACTTAGACAAACCTTAGAATGAGACTAACGAGAGTAACTTGGGGCGAACAAAGACAAACGTTAGTCTCATTATAAGGTTAGTCTAAGTTCGTCCCAAGTTAGTCTAAGTTCGTCCATCGTTAGTCTCTTTCTAAGGACGAACTTAGACAAACCTTAGAATAAGAGTAACGAGACTAACTTGGGACGAACCAAGACAAACTTTATTCTCATTCTAAGTTTAGTCTAAGTTCGTCCCAAGTCAGTCTAAGTTCGTCCCTAGTTAGTTTCTTTCTAAGGACGAACTTAAACAAACTTTAGAATGAGACTAACGAGACTAACTTGGGATGAACAAAAACAAACTTTATTCTCATTCTAAGGTTTGTCTAAATTCGTCCCAAGTTAGTCTAAGTTCGTCCCTAGTTAGTCTCTTTCTAAGGACGAACTTAGACAAACCTTAGAATGAGACTAAAGAGACTAACTTCGGACGAACAAAGACAAACGTTAGTCTCATTACATGGTTAGTCTAAGTTCGTCCCAAGTTAGTCTAAGTTCGTCCCTAGTTTGTCTCTTTCTAAGGACATACTTTGACAAACCTTAGAAGGAGACTAACGAGACTAACTTGGAACGAACAAAGGCAAACTTTATTCTCTTTCTAAGGTTAGTCTAAGTTCGTCCCAAGTCAGTCTAAGTTTGTCCCTAGTTAGTTTCTTTCTAAGGACGAACTTAAACAAACCTTAGAATGAGACTAACGAGACTAACTTGGGATGAACAAAGACAAACTTTATTCTCATTCAAAGGTTTGTCTAAGTTCGTCCCAAGTTAGTCTAAGTTCGTCCCTAGTTAGTCTCTTTCTAAGGAAGAACTTAGACAAACCTTAGAATGAAACTAACGAGACTAACTTGGGAAGAACAAAGACAACCGTTAGTCTCATTATAAGGTTAGTCTGAGCTCGTCCCAAGTTAGTCTCTTTCTAAGGACGAACTTAGACAAACCTTAGAATGAGACTAACGAGACTAACTTGGGATGAAGAAAGACAAAAGTTAGTCTCATTACAAGGTTAGTCTAAGTTTGTCCCAAGTTAGTCTAAGTCCGTCCCTAGTTAGTCTCTTTCTAATGACGAACTTAGACAAACCTTACAATGAGACTAACGTGTCTAACTTGGGACGAACAAAGACAAACGTTAGTCTCATTCTAAGGTTAGTCTAAAATCGTCCCTAGTTAGTCTCTTTCTAAGGACGAACTTAGACAACCCTTAGAAGGAGACTAACGAGACTAACTTGGAACGAATAAAAACAAACGTTAGTCTCATTCTTTGGTTTGTCTAAGTTCGTCCCTTGTTAGTCTCTTTCTAAGGACGAACTTAGACAAACCTTGGAATGAGACAAACGAGACTAACTTCGGACGAACAAAGACAAACGTTAGTCTCATTACATGGTTAGTCTAAGTTCGTCCCAAGTTAGTCTAAGTTCGTCCCTCGTTAGTCTCTTTATAAGGACGAACTTAGACAAACCTTAGAATGAGACTAACGAGACTAACTTGGGACGAACAAAGAAAAACGTTAGTCTCATTATAAGGTTAGTCTAAGTTCGTCCCAAGTTAGTCTAAGTTCGTCCCTAGTTAGTCTCTTTCTAGGGACGAACTTAGACAAACCTTAGAAGGAGACTAACGAGACTAACTTGGGATGAACAAAGACAAACGTTAGTCTCATTATAATGTTAGTCTAAGTTCGTCCCTAGTTAGTCTCTTTCTAAGGACGAACTTAGACAAACCTTAGAATGAGACTAACGAGACTAACTTGGAACGAACAAAGACGAACGTTAGTCTCATTACATGTATAGTATAAGTTCGTCCCAAGTTAGTCTAAGTTCGTCCCTCGTTAGTCTCTTTATAAGGACGAACTTAGACAAACCTTAGAATGAGACTAACGAGACGAACTTGGGACGAACAAAGACAAACGTTAGTCTCATTATAAGGTTAGTCTAAGTGCGTCCCAAGTAAGTCTAAGTTCGTCCCTAGTTAGTCTCTTTATAAGGACGAACTTAGACAAACCTTAGAATGAGACTAACGAGACTAACTTGGGACGAACAAAGACAAACGTTAGTCTCATTATAAGGTTAGTCTAAATTCGTCCCAAGTTAGTCTAAGTTCGTCCCTAGTTAGTCTCTTTCTAAGGACGAACTTAGACAAACCTTAGAATGAGACTAACGAGACTAACTTGGGACGAACCAAGACAAACTTTATTCTCATTCTAAGGTTAGTCTAAGTTCGTCCTAAGTTAGTCTAAGTTCGTCCCTAGTTAGTCTCTTACTAAGGACGAACTTAGACAAACCTTAGAATAAGACTAACGAGACTAACTTGGGACGAACCAAGACAAACTTTATTCTCATTCTAAGGTTAGTCTAAGTTCGTCCCAAGTCAGTCTAAGTTCGTCCCGAGTTAGTTTCTTTCTAAGGACGAACTTAAACAAACTTTAGAATGAGACTAACGAGACAAACTTGGGACGAACAAAGACAAACGTTAGTCTCATTATAAGGTTAGTCTAAGTTCGTCCTAAGTTAGTCTAAGTTCGTCCCTAGTTAGTCTCTTTCTAAGGACGAACTTAGACAAACCTTAGAATGAGACAGACGAGACTAACTTGGGACGAACAAAGACAAACGTTAGTCTCATTCTAAGGTTTGTCTAAGTTCTTCCCAAGTTATTCTCAGTTCGTCCCAAGTTAGTCTAAGTTCGTCCCTAGTTAGTCTCTTTCTAAGGACGAACTTAGACAACCCTTAGAAGGAGACTAACGAGACTAACTTGGAACGAACAAAGACAAACGTTAGTCTCATTCTTTGGTTTGTCTAAGTTCGTCCCAAGTTAGTCTAAGTTCGTCCCTAGTTAGTCTCTTTCTAAGGACGAACTTAGACAAACCTTAGAAGGAGACTAACGAGACTAACTTGGGACGAACAAAGACAAAACTTAGTCTCATTATAAGGTTAGTCTAAGTTTGTCCCAAGTTAGTCTAAGTTCGACCCTAGTTAGTCTCTTTCTAAGGACGAACTTAGACAAACCTTAGAATGAGACTAACGAGACTAACTTGGGACGAACAAAGACAAACATTAGTCTCATTATAAGGTTAGTCTAAGTTCGTCCCAAGTTAGTCTAAGTTCGTCCCTAATTAGTCTCTTTCTAAGGACGAACTTAGACAAACCTTAGAAGGAGATGAACGAGATGAACTTGGAACGAACAAATACAAACTTTATTCTGATTCTAAGGTGTGTCTAAGTTTGTCCCAAATTAGTCTCTTTCTAAGGACAAACTTAGATACACCTTTGAATGAGACTAACGAGACTAACTTGGAACGAACAAAGACAAACTTTATTCTCATTCTAAGGTTTGTCTAATTTCGTCCCAAGTTAGTCTAAGTTCGTCCCTAGTTAGTCTCTTTCTAAGGCCGAACTTAGACAAACCTTAGAATGAGAGTAACGAGACTAACTTGGGACGAACCAAGACAAACTTTATTCTCATTCTAATGTTAGTCTAAGTTCGTCCCAAGTCAGTCTAAGTTTGTCCGTAGTTAGTTTCTTTCTAAGGACGAACTTAAACAAACTTTAGAATGAGACTAACGAGACTAACTTGGGATGAACAAAAACAAACTTTATTCTCATTCTAAGGTTTGTCTAAGTTCGTCCCAAGTTAGTCTAAGTTCGTCCCTAGTTAGTCTCTTTCTAAGGACGAACTTAGCCAAACCTTAGAATGAAACTAACGAGACTAACTTGGGACGAACAAAGACAAAAGTTAGTCTCATTCTAAGGTTAGTCTAAGTTCGTCCCAAGTTAGTCTAAGTTCGTCCCTAGTTAGTCTCTTTATAAGGACGAACTTAGACAAACCTTAGAATGAGACTAACGAGACTAACTTCGGACGAACAAAGACATACGTTAGTCTCATTACATGGCTAGTCTAAGTTTTTCCCAAGTTAGTCTAAGTTCATCCCTCGTTAGTCTCTTTATAAGGACGAACTTAGACAAACCTTATAATGAGACTAACGAGACTAACTTGGGACGAACAAAGACAAACGTTAGTCTCATTATAAGGTTAGTCTAAGTTCGTCCCTAGTTAGTTTCTTTCTAAGGACGAACTTTGACAAACCTTAAAATGAGACTAAAGAGACTAACTTGGGACGAACTAAGACAAACATTAGTCTCATTATAAGGTTAGTCTAAGTTCGTCCCAAGTTAGTCCCTAGTTCGTCTCTTTCTAAGGACGAACTTAGACAAACCTTAGAATGAGACTAACGAGAATAACTTGGGATGAACCAAGACAAACTTTATTCTCATTCTAAGGTTAGTCTAAGTTCGTCCCAAGTCAGTCTAAGTTCGTCCCTAGTTAGTTTCTTTCTATGGACGAACTTAAACAAACCTTAGAATGAGACTAACGAGACTAACTTGGGAAGAACAAAGACAAACGTTAGTCTCATTATAAGTTTAGTCTAAGTTCGTCCCAAGTTAGTCTAAGTTCGTCCCTAGTTAGTCTCTTTCTAAGGACGAACTTAGACAAACCTTAGAATGAGACTAACGAGACTAACTTGGGACGAACAAAGACGAACGTTAGTCTCATTACATGGTTAGTCTAAGTTCGTCCCAAGTCAGTCTAAGTTCGTCCCAAGTTAGTTTCTTTCTAAGGACGAACTTAAACAAACCTTAGAATGAGACTAACGAGACTAACTCGGGATGAACAAAGACAAACTTTATTCTCATTCTATGGTTTGTCTAAGTTCGTCCCAAGTTAGTCTAAGTTCGTCCCTAGTTAGTCTCTTTCTAAGGACGAACTTAGACGAAGCTTAGAATGAGACTAACGAGGCTAACTTGGGAAGAACAAAGACAAACGTTAGTCTCATTATAAGGTTAGTCTACGTGCGTCCCAAGTAAGTCTAAGTTCGTCCCAAGTTAGTCTAAGTTCATCCCTAGTTAGTCTCTTTCTAAGGACGAACTTAGACAAACCTTAGAATGAGACTAACGAGACTAACATGGGACGAACAAAGACGAACGTTAGTCTCATTACATGGTTAGTCTAAGTTCGTCCCAAGTTAGTCTAAGTTCGTCCCTCGTTAGTCTCTTTATAAGGACGAACTTAGACAAACCTTAGAATGAGACTAACGAGACTAGCTTGGGACGAACAAAGACAAACGTTAGTCTCATTAGAAGGTTAGTCTAAGTGCGTCCCAAGTAAGTCTAAGTTCGTCCCTAGTTAGTCCCTTTATAAGGACAAACTTAGACAAACCTTAGAATGAGACTAACGAGACTAACTTGGGACGAACAAAGACAAACGTTAGTCTCACTATGAGGTTAGTCTAAGTTCGTCCAAAGTTAGTCTAAGTTCGTCCCTAGTTAGTCTCTTTCTAAGGACGAACTTAGACAAACCTTAGAATGAGACTAACGAGACTAACTTCGAACGAACAAAGACGAACGTTAGTCTCATTATAAGGTTAGTCTAAGTTCGTCCTAAGTTAGTCTAAGTTCGTCCCTAGTTAGTCTCCTTCTAAGGACGAACTTAGACAAACCTTAGAATGAGACTAACGAGACTAACTTGGGACGAACAAAGACAAACTTTTGTCACATTATATGTTTAATCTAAGTTCGTCCCTAGTTAGTCTCTTTCCAAGGACGAACTTCAACAAACCTTAGAATGAGACAAGCAATACAAACTTGGGACGAACAAATACAAGCATTAGTCTCATTACAAGGTTAGTCTAAGTTCGTCCCAAGTTAGTCTAAGTTCGTCCCTAGTTAGTCTCTTTTTAATGACGAACTTAGTCAAACCTTAGAATGAGACTAACGAGACTAACTTGGAACTAACTAAGACAAACTTTATTCTCAATCTAAGGTTTGTCTAAGTTCGTCCCAATTTATTCTATGTTCGTCCCTAGTTAGTCTCTTTCAAATGACGAACTTAGACAAACCTTAGAAGGAGACTAACGAGACTAACTTGGAAAGAACAAATACAAACTTTATTCTCATTCTAAGGTTTGTCTAAGTTCGTCCCAAGTTAGTCTAAGTTCGTCCCTAGTTAGGCTCTTTCCAAGGACGAACTTAGACAAACCTTAGAATGAGACTAACGTGACTAACTTGGGACGAAGAAAGACAAACGTTAGTCTCATTATAAGGTTAGTCTAAGTTCGTCCGAAGTTAGTCTAAGTTTGTCCCTAGTTCGTCTCTTTCTAAGGGCGAACTTAGACAAACCTTAGAATGAGACTAACGAGAGCAAATTGGGACGAACAAAGACAAACGTTAGTCTCATTACATGGTTAGTCTAAGTTCGTCCCAAGTTAGTCTAAGTTCGTCCCTAGTTAGTCTCTTTCTAAGGACGAACTTAGCCAAACCTTAGAATGAGACTAACTTGGGACGAACAAAGACAAACGTTAGTCTCATTATAAGGTTAGTCTGAGCTCGTCCCAAGGTATTCTAAGTCCGCCCTAGTTAGTCTCTTTCTAATGACGAACTTAGACAAACCTTAGAATGAGACTAACGAGAGCAACTTGGGACGAACAAAGACAAACGTTAGTCTCATTACATGGTTAGTCTAAGTTCATCCCAAGTTAGTCTAAGTTCGTCCCTAGTTGGTCTCTTTCTAAGGACGAACTTAGCCAAACCTTAGAATGAAACTAACGTGACTAACTTGGGACGAACAAAGACAAACGTTAGTCTCATTATAAGGTTAGTCTAAGTTCGTCCCAAGTCAGTCTAAGTTCGTCCCTAGTTGGTTTCTTTCTAAGGACTAACTTAAACAAACCTTAGAATGAGACTAACGAGACTAACTTGGGATGAACAAAGACAAACTTTATTCTCATTCTAAGGTTTGTCTAAGTTCGTCCCAAGTTAGTCTAAGTTTGTCCTTAGTTAGTCTCTTTCTAAGGACGAACTTAGACAAACTTTAGAATGAGACTAACGAGACTAACTTCGGAAGAACAAAGACAAACGTTAGTCTCATTATAAGGTTAGTCTAAGTTCGTCCCAAGTTAGTCTAAGTTCGTCCCTATTTAGTCTCTTTCTAAGGACGAACTTAGACAAACCTTAGAATGAGACTAACGAGACTAACTTGGGGCGAACAAAGACAAACGTTAGTCTCATTATAAGGTTAGTCTAAGTTCGTCCCAAGTTAGTCTAAGTTCGTCCCTAGTTAGTCTCTTTCTAAGGACGAACTTAGACAAACCTTAGAATGAGAGTAACGAGACTAACTTGGGACGAACCAAGACAAACTTTATTCTCATTCTAAGTTTAGTCTAAGTTCGTCCCAAGTCAGTCTAAGTTCGTCCTTAGTTAGTTTCTTTCTAAGGACGAACTTAAACAAACTTTAGAATGAGACTAACTAGACTAACTTGGGATGAACAAAAACAAACTTTATTCTCATTCTAAGGTTTGTCTAAATTCGTCCCAAGTTAGTCTAAGTTCGTCCCTAGTTAGTCTCTTTCTAAGGACGAACTTAGACAAACCTTAGAATGAGACTAACGAGACTAACTTCGGACGAACAAAGACAAACGTTAGTCTCATTATAAGGTTAGTCTAAGTTCGTCCCAAGTTAGTCTAAGTTCGTCCCTAGTTAGTCTCTTTCTAAGGACATACTTTGACAAACCTTAGAAGGAGACTTACGAGACTAACTTGGAACGAACAAAGGCAAACTTTATTCTCTTTCTAAGGTTAGTCTAAGTTCGTCCCAAGTCAGTCTAAGTTTGTCCCTAGTTAGTTTCTTTCTAAGGACGAACTTAAACAAACCTTAGATTGAGACTAACGTGACTAACTTGGGATGAACAAAGACAAACTTTATTCTCATTCTAAGGTTTGTCTAAGTTCGTCCCAAGTTAGTCTAAGTTCGTCCCTAGTTAGTCTCTTTCTAAGGAAGAACTTAGACAAACCTTAGAATGAAACTAACGAGACTAACTTGGGAAGAACAAAGACAAACGTTAGTCTCATTATAAGGTTAGTCTGAGCTCGTCCCAAGTTATTCTAAGTTCGTCCCTAGTTAGTCTCTTTCTAAGGACGAACTTAGACAAACCTTAGAATGAGACTAACGAGACTAACTTGGGACGAAGAAAGACAAAAGTTAGTCTCATTACAAGGTTATTCTAAGTTTGTCCCAAGTTAGTCTAAGTCCGTCCCTAGTTAGTCTCTTTCTAATGACGAACTTAGACAAACCTTATAATGAGACTAACGTGTCTAACTTGGGACGAACAAAGACAAACGTTAGTCTCATTCTAAGGTTAGTCTAAGTTCGTCCCTAGTTAGTCTCTTTCTAAGGACAAACTTAGACAACCCTTAGAAGGAGACTAACGAGACTAACTTGGAACGAATAAAGACAAATGTTAGTCTCATTCTTTGGTTTGTCTAAGTTCGTCCCAAGTTAGTCTAAGTTCGTCCCTTGTTAGTCTCTTTCTAAGGACGAACTTAGACAAACCTTAAAATGAGACTAACGAGACTAACTTCGGACGAACAAAGACAAATGTTAGTCTCATTACATGGTTAGTCTAAGTTCATCCCAAGTTAGTCTAAGTTAGTCCCTCGTTAGTCTCTTTATAAGGACGAACTTAGACAAACCTTAGAATGAGACTAACGAGACTAACTTGGGACGAACAAAGACAAACGTTAGTCTCATTATAAAGTTAGTCTAAGTTCGTCCCAAGTTAGTCTAAGTTCGTCCCTAGTTAGTCTCTTTATAAGGACGAACTTAGACAAACCTTAGAATGAGACTAACGAGACTAACTTGGGATGAACAAAGACAAACGTTAGTCTCATTATAATGTTAGTCTAAAATCGTCCCTAGTTAGTCTCTTTCTAAGGACGAACTTAGACAAACCTTAGAATGAGACTAACGAGACTAACTTGGGACGAACAAAGAAAAACGTTAGTCTCATTATAAGGTTAGTCTAAGTTCGTCCCAAGTTAGTCTAAGTTCGTCCCTAGTTAGTCTCTTTCTAGGGACGAACTTAGACAAACCTTAGAAGGAGACTAACGAGACTAACTTGGGATGAACAAAGACAAACGTTAGTCTTATTATAATGTTAGTCTAAGTTCGTCCCTAGTTAGTCTCTTTCTAAGGACGAACTTAGACAAACCTTAGAATGAGACTAACGAGACTAACTTCGAACGAACAAAGACGAACGTTAGTCTCATTACATGGTTAGTATAAGTTCGTCCCAAGTTAGTCTAAGTTCGTCCCTCGTTAGTCTCTTTATAAGGACGAACTTAGACAAACCTTAGAATGAGACTAACGAGACTAACTTGGGACGAAGAAAGACAAAAGTTAGTCTCATTACAAGGTTAGTCTAAGTTTGTCCCAAGTTAGTCTAAGTCCGTCCCTAGTTAGTCTCTTTCTAATGACGAACTTAGACAAACCTTACAATGAGACTAACGTGTCTAACTTGGGACGAACAAAGACAAACGTTAGTCTCATTCTAAGGTTAGTCTAAGTTCGTCCCTAGTTAGTCTCTTTCTAAGGACAAACTTAGACAACCCTTAGAAGGAGACTAACGAGACTAACTTGGAACGAATAAAGACTAATGTTAGTCTCATTCTTTGGTTTGTCTAAGTTCGCCCCAAGTTAGTCTAAGTTCGTCCCTTGTTAGTCTCTTTCTAAGGACGAACTTAGACAAACCTTAAAATGAGACTAACGAGACTAACTTCGGACGAACAAAGACAAACGTTAGTCTCATTACATGGTTAGTCTAAGTTCATCCCAAGTTAGTCTAAGTTAGTCCCTCGTTAGTCTCTTTATAAGGACGAAGTTAGACAAACCTTAGAATGAGACTAACGAGACTAACTTGGGACGAACAAAGACAAACGTTAGTCTCATTATAAAGTTAGTCTAAGTTCGTCCCAAGTTAGTCTAAGTTCGTCCCTAGTTAGTCTCTTTATAAGGACGAACTTAGACAAACCTTAGAATGAGACTAACGAGACTAACTTGGGATGAACAAAGACAAACGTTAGTCTCATTATAATGTTAGTCTAAGTTCGTCCCTAGTTAGTCTCTTTCTAAGGACGAACTTAGACAAACCTTAGAATGAGACTAACGAGACTAACTTGGGACGAACAAAGAAAAACGTTAGTCTCATTATAAGGTTAGTCTAAGTTCGTCCCAAGTTAGTCTAAGTTCGTCCCTAGTTAGTCTCTTTCTAGGGACGAACTTAGACAAACCTTAGAAGGAGACTAACGAGACTAACTTGGGATGAACAAAGACAAACGTTAGTCTCATTATAATGTTAGTCTAAGTTCGTCCCTAGTTAGTCTAAGTTCGTCCCTAGTTAGTCTCTTTCTAAGGACGAACTTAGACAAACCTTAGAATGAGACTAACGAGACTAACTTGGAACGAACAAAGACGAACGTTAGTCTCATTACATGGTTAGTATAAGTTCGTCCCAAGTTAGTCTAAGTTCGTCCCTCGTTAGTCTCTTTATAAGGACGAACTTAGACAAACCTTAGAATGAGACTAACGAGACTAACTTGGGACGAACAAAGACAAACGTTAGTCTCATTATAAGGTTAGTCTAAGTTCGTCCCAAGTTAGTCTAAGTTCGTCCCTAGTTAGTCTCTTTCTAAGGACGAACTTAGACAAACCTTAGAATGAGACTAACGAGACTAACTTGGGACGAACCAAGACAAACTTTATTCTCATTCTAAGGTTAGTCTAAGTTCGTCCCAAGTTAGTCTAAGTTCGTCCCTAGTTAGTCTCTTTCTAAGGACGAACTTAGACAAACCTTAGAATGAGACTAACGAGACTAACTTGGGACGAACCAAGACAAACTTTATTCTCATTCTAAGGTTAGTCTAAGTTCGTCCTAAGTTAGTCTAAGTTCGTCCCTAGTTAGTCTCTTACTAAGGACGAACTTAGACAAACCTTAGAATAAGACTAACGAGACTAACTTGGGACGAACCAAGACAAACTTTATTCTCATTCTAAGGTTAGTCTAAGTTCGTCCCAAGTCAGTCTAAGTTCGTCCCGAGTTAGTTTCTTTCTAAGGATGAACTTAAACAAACTTTAGAATGAGACTAACGAGACTAACTTGGGACGAACAAAGACAAACGTTAGTCTCATTATAAGGTTAGTCTAAGTTCGTCCTAAGTTAGTCTAAGTTCGTCCCTAGTTAGTCTCTTTCTAAGGACGAACTTAGACAAACCTTAGAATGAGACTGACGAGACTAACTTGGGACGAACAAAGACAAACGTTAGTCTCATTCTAAGGTTTGTCTAAGTTCGTCCCAAGTTATTCTCAGTTCGTCCCAAGTTAGTCTAAGTTCGTCCCTAGTTAGTCTCTTTCTAAGGACGAACTTAGACAACCCTTAGAAGGAGACTAACGAGACTAACTTGGAACGAACAAAGACAAACATTAGTCTCATTCTTTGGTTTGTCTAAGTTCGTCCCAAGTTAGTCTAAGTTCGTCCCTAGTTAGTCTCTTTCTAAGGACGAACTTAGACAAACCTTAGAAGGAGATGAACGAGATGAACTTGGAACGAACAAATACAAACTTTATTCTCATTCTAAGGTTTGTCTAAGTTTTTCCGAGATTAGTCTCTTTCTAAGGACAAACTTAGATACACCTTTGAATGAGACTAACGAGACTAACTTGGAACGAACAAAGACAAACTTTATTCTCATTCTAAGGTTTGTCTAAGTTCGTCCCAAGTTAGTCTAAGTTCGTCCCTAGTTAGTCTCTTTCTAAGGCCGAACTTAGACAAACCTTAGAATGAGAGTAACGAGACTAACTTGGGACGAACCAAGACAAACTTTATTCTCATTCTAAGGTTAGTCTAAGTTCGTCCCAAGTCAGTCTAAGTTTGTCCCTAGTTAGTTTCTTTCTAAGGACGAACTTAAACAAACTTTAGAATGAGATTAACCAGACTAACTTGGGATGAACAAAAACAAACTTTATTCTCATTCTAAGGTTTGTCTAAGTTCGTCCCAAGTTAGTCTAAGTTCGTCCCTAGTTAGTCTCTTTCCAGGGCTGAACTTAGCCAAACCTTAGAATGAGACTAACGAGACTAACTTGGGACGAACAAAGACAAAAGTTAGTCTCATTCTAAGGTTAGTCTAAGTTCGTCCCAAGTTAGTCTAAGTTCGTCCCTACTTAGTCTCTTTCTAAGGACGAACTTAGACAAACCTTAGAATGAGACTAACGAGACTAACTTCGGACGAACAAAGACATACGTTAGTCTCATTACATGGTTAGTCTAAGTTTTTCCCAAGTTAGTCTAAGTTCGTCCCTCGTTAGTCTCTTTATAAGGACGAACTTAGACAAACCTTATAATGAGACTAACGAGACTAACTTGGGACGAACAAAGACAAACGTTAGTCTCATTATAAGGTTAGTCTAAGTTCGTCCCTAGTTAGTTTCTTTCTAAGGACGAACTTTGACAAACCTTAAAATGAGACTAAAGAGACTAACTTGGGACGAACTAAGACAAACGTTAGTCTCATTATAAGGTTAGTCTAAGTTCGTCCCAAGTTAGTCCCTAGTTCGTCTCTTTCTAAGGACGAACTTAGACAAACCTTAGAATGAGACTAACGAGAATAACTTGGGATGAACCAAGACAAACTTTATTCTCATTCTAAGGTTAGTCTAAGTTCGTCCCAAGTCAGTCTAAGTTCGTCCCTAGTTAGTTTCTTTCTATGGACGAACTTAAACAAACCTTAGAATGAGACTAACGAGACTAACTTGGGATGAACAAAGACAAACTTTATTCTCATTCTAAGGTCTGTCTTAGTTCATCCCAAGTTAGTCTAAGTTCGTTCCTAGTTAGTCTCTTTCTAAGGACGAACTTAGACAAACCTTAGAATGAGACAAACGAGACTAACTTGGGAAGAACAAAGACAAACGTTAGTCTCATTATAAGGTTAGTCTAAGTGCGTCCCAAGTAAGTCTAAGTTCGTCCCTAGTTAGTCTCTTTCTAAGGACGAACGTAGACAAACCTTAGAAGGAGACTAACGAGACTAACTTGGGATGAACAAAGACAAACGTTAGTCTCATTATAATGTTAGTCTAAGTTCGTCCCAAGTTAGTCTAAGTTCGTCCCTAGTTAGTCTCTTTCTAAGGACGAACATAGACAAACCTTAGAATGAGACTAGCGAGACTAACTTGGGACGAACCAAGACAAACATTATTCTCATTCTAAGGTTAGTCTATGTTCGTCCCTAGTCAGTCTCTTTCAAAGGACGAACTTAGACGAACCTTAGAATGAGACTAACGAGACTAACTTGGGAAGAACAAAGACAAACGTTAGTCTCATTATAAGGTTAGTCTAAGTTTGTCCCAAGTTAGTCTAAGTTCGTCCCTAGTTAGTCTCTTTCTAAGGACGAACTTAGACAAACCTTAGAATGAGACTAACGAGTCTAACTTGGGACGAACAAAGACGAGCGTTAGTCTCATTACATGGTTAGTCTAAGTTCGTCCCAAGTCAGTCTAAGTTCGTCCCAAGTTAGTTTCTTTCTAAGGACGAACTTAAACAAACCTTAGAATGAGACTAACGAGACTAACTGGGGATGAACAAAGACAAACTTTATTCTCATTCTATGGTTTGTCTAAGTTCGTCCCAAGTTAGTCTAAGTTCGTCCCTAGTTAGTCTCTTTCTAAGGACGAACTTAGACGAAGTTTAGAATGAGACTAACGAGGCTAACTTGGGAAGAACAAAGACAAACGTTAGTCTCATTACATGGTTAGTCTAAGTTCGTCCCAAGTTAGTCTAAGTTCGTCCCTCGTTAGTCTCTTTATAAGGACGAACTTAGACAAACCTTAGAATGAGACTAACGAGACTAACTTGGGACGAACAAAGACAAACGTTAGTCTCATTATAAGGTTAGTCTAAGTGCGTCCCAAGTAAGTCTAAGTTCGTCCCTAGTTAGTCTCTTTATAAGGACAAACTTAGACAAACCATAGAATGAGACTAACGAGACTAACTTGGGACGAACAAAGACAAACGTTAGTCTCACTATAAGGTTAGTCTAAGTTCGTCCTAAGTTAGTCTAAGTTCGTCCCTAGTTAGTCTCTTTCTAAGGACGAACTTAGACAAACCTTAGAATAAGACTAACTAGACTAACTTGGGACGAACCTAGACAAACTTTATTCTCATTCTAAGGTTAGTCTAAGTTCGTCCCAAGTCAGTCTAAGTTCGTCCCGAGTTAGTTTCTTGCTAAGGACGAACTTAAACAAACTTTAGAATGAGACTAACGAGACTAACTTGGGACGAACAAAGACAAACGTTAGTCTCATTATAAGGTTAGTCTAAGTTCGTCCTAAGTTAGTCTAAGTTCGTCCCTAGTTAGTCTCTTTCTAAGGACGAACTTAGACAAACCTTAGAATGAGACTGACGAGACTAACTTGGGACGAACAAAGACAAACTTTATTCTCATTCTAAGGTTAGTCTAAGTTCGTCCCAAGTTAGTCTAAGTTCGTCCCTAGTTAGTCTCTTTCTAAGGACGAACTTAGACGAACCTTAGAATAAGACTAACGAGACTAACTTGGGACGAACAAAGACAAACGTTAGTCTCATTATAAGGTTTGTCTAAGTTCGTCCCAAGTTAGTCAGTTTCTAAATGAGACTAACGAGACTAACTTGGGACGATCAAAGGCAACATTAGTCTCATTATAAGGTTAGTCTAAGTTCTTCCCTAGTTAGCCTCTTTCTAAGGATGAACTTAGACGAACCTTAGAATGAGACTAACGAGACTAACTTGGGACGAACAAAGATAAACGTAAGTCTCATTATAAGGTTAGTCTAAGTTCGTCCCAAGTTAATCTTAGTTCGTCCCTAGTTAGTCTCTTTCTAAGGACGAATTTAAACAAAACCTTAGAATGAGACTAACTTGGGACGAACAAAGACAAATGTTAGTCTCATTCTAAGCTTTGTCTAAGTTCGTCCCAAGTTAGTCTAAGTTCGCCCCTAGTTAGTCTCTTTCTAAGGAAGAACTTAGACAAACCTTAGAATGACACAAACGAGACTAACTTGGGACGAACAAAGACAAACGTTAGTCTCATTCTAATGTTTGTCTAAGTTCGTCCCAAGATAGTCTCTTTCTAAGGTCGAACTTAGACAACCCTTAGAATGAGACTAACGAGACTAACTTGGGACGAACAAAGACAACCTTTTGTCACATTATATGTTTAGTCTAAGTTCGTCCCTAGTTAGTCTCTTTCTAAGGACGAACTTACACAAACCTTAGAATGAGACTAACGAGACTAACTTGGGACGAACAAAGACGAACGTTAGTCTCATTACATGGTTAGTCTAAGTTCGTCCCAAGTCAGTCTAAGTTCGTCCCAAGTAAGTTTCTTTCTAAGGACGAACTTAAACAAACCTTAGAATGAGACTAACGAGACTAACTTGGGATGAACAAAGACAAAATTTATTCTCATTTTAAGGTTTGTCTAAGTTCGTCCCAAGTTAGTCTAAGTTCGTCCCTAGTTAGTCTCTTTCTAAGGACGAACTTAGACGAACCTTAGAATGAGACTAACGAGGCTAACTTGGGAAGAACAAAGACAAACGTTAGTCTCATTATAAGGTTAGGCTAAGTTCGTCCCAAGTTATTCTAAGTTCGTCCCAAGTTAGTCTAAGTTCGTCCCTAGTTAGTCTCTTTCTAAGGACGAACTTAGACAAACCTTAGAATGAGACTAAAGAGACTAACATGGGACGAACAAAGACGAACGTTAGTCTCATTACATGGTTAGTCTAAGTTCGTCCCAAGTTAGTCTAAGTTCGTCCCGCGTTAGTCTCTTTATAAGGACGAACTTAGACAAACCCTAGAATGAGACTAACGAGACTAACTTGGGAAGAACAAAGACAAACGTTAGTCTCATTGTAATGTTAGTCTAAGTTCGTCCCAAGTTAGTCTGAGTTCGTCCCTAGTTAGTCTCTTTTTAAGGACGAACTTAGACAAACCTTAGAATGAGACTAACGAGACTAACTTGGGACGAACAAAGACAAACGTTAGTCTCATTACATGGTTAGTCTAAGTTCATCCCAAGTTAGTCTAAGTTCGTCCCTCGTTAGTCTCTTTATAAGGACAAACTTAGACAAACCTTAGAATGAGACTAACGAGACTAACTTGGGACGAACAAAGACAAACGTTAGTCTCATTATAAGGTTAGTCTTAGTTCGTCCCTAGTTAGTGTCTTTCTAAGGACGAACTTAGACAAACCTTAGAAGGAGACTAACGAGACTAACTTGGGATGAACAAAGACAAACGTTAGTCTCCTTATAATGTTAGTCTAAGTTCGTCCCTAGTTAGTCTCTTTCTAAGGACGAACTTAGACAAACCTTAGAATGAGACTAACGAGACTAACTTGGGATGAACAAAGACAAACGTTAGTCTCATTATAAGGTTAGTCTTAGTTCGTCCCTAGTTAGTCTCTTTCTAAGGACGAACTTAGACAAATCTTAGAATGAGACTAACGAGTCTAACTTGGGACGAACAAAGACGAGCGTTAGTCTCATTACATGGTTAGTCTAAGTTCGTCCCAAGTCAGTCTAAGTTCGTCCCAAGTTAGTTTCTTTCTAAGGACGAACTTAAACAAACCTTAGAATGAGACTAACGAGACTAACTGGGGATGAACAAAGACAAACTTTATTCTCATTCTATGGTTTGTCTAAGTTCGTCCCCAGTTAGTCTAAGTTCGTCCCTAGTTAGTCTCTTTCTAAGGACGAACTTAGACGAAGCTTAGAATGAGACTAACGAGGCTAACTTGGGAAGAACAAAGACAAACGTTAGTCTCATAAAAAGGTTAGTCTAAGTGCGTCCCAAGTAAGTCTAAGTTCGTCCCAAGTTAGTCTAAGTTCGTCCCTAGTTAGTCTCTTTCTAAGGACGAACTTAGACAAACCTTAGAATGAGACTAACGAGACTAACTTGGGATGAACAAAGACGAACGTTAGTCTCATTACATGGTTAGTCTAAGTTCGTCCCAAGTTAGTCTAAGTTCGTCCCTCGTTAGTCTCTTTATAAGGACGAACTTAGACAAACCTTATAATGAGACTAACGAGACTAACTTGGGACGAACAAAGACAAACGTTAGTCTCATTATAAGGTTAGTCTAAGTGCGTCCCAAGTAAGTCTAAGTTCGTCCCTAGTTAGTCTCTTTATAAGGACAAACTTAGACAAACCTTAGAATGAGACTAACGAGACTAACTTGGGACGAACAAAGACAAACGTTAGTCTCACTATAAGGTTAGTCTAAGTTCGTCCTAAGTTAGTCTAAGTTCGTCCCTAGTTAGTCTCTTTCTAAGGACGAACTTAGACAAACCTTAGAATAAGACTAACGAGACTAACTTGGGACGAACCTAGACAAACTTTATTCTCATTCTAAGGTTAGTCTAAGTTCGTCCCAAGTCAGTCTAAGTTCGTCCCGAGTTAGTTTCTTGCTAAGGACGAACTTAAACAAACTTTAGAATGAGACTAACGAGACTAACTTGGGACGAACAAAGACAAACGTTAGTCTCATTATAAGGTTAGTCTAAGTTCGTCCTAAGTTAGTCTAAGTTCGTCCCTAGTTAGTCTCTTTCTAAGGACGAACTTAGACAAACCTTAGAATGAGACTGACGAGACTAACTTGGGACGAACAAAGACAAACTTTATTCTCATTCTAAGGTTAGTCTAAGTTCGTCCCAAGTTAGTCTAAGTTCGTCCCTAGTTAGTCTCTTTCTAAGGACGAACTTAGACGAACCTTAGAATAAGACTAACGAGACTAACTTGGGACGAACAAAGACAAACGTTAGTCTCATTATAAGGTTTGTCTAAGTTCGTCCCAAGTTAGTCAGTTTCTAAGGACGAACTTAAACAAACCTTAGAATGAGACTAACGAGACTAACTTGGGACGATCAAAGGCAACATTAGTCTCATTATAAGGTTAGTCTAAGTTCTTCCCTAGTTAGCCTCTTTCTAAGGATGAACTTAGACGAACCTTAGAATGAGACTAACGAGACTAACTTGGGACGAAAAAAGATAAACGTAAGTCTCATTATAAGGTTAGTCTAAGTTCGTCCCAAGTTAATCTTAGTTCGTCCCTAGTTAGTCTCTTTCTAAGGACGAATTTAAACAAAACCTTAGAATGAGACTAACTTGGGACGAACAAAGACAAATGTTAGTCTCATTCTAAGCTTTGTCTAAGTTCGTCCCAAGTTAGTCTAAGTTCGCCCCTAGTTAGTCTCTTTCTAAGGACGAACTTAGACAAACCTTAGAATGACACAAACGAGACTAACTTGGGACGAACAAAGACAAACGTTAGTCTCATTCTAATGTTTGTCTAAGTTCGTCCCAAGATAGTCTCTTTCTAAGGTCGAACTTAGACAACCCTTAGAATGAGACTAACGAGACTAACTTGGGACGAACAAAGACAACCTTTTGTCACATTATATGTTTAGTCTAAGTTCGTCCCTAGTTAGTCTCTTTCTAAGGACGAACTTACACAAACCTTAGAATGAGACTAACGAGACTAACTTGGGACGAACAAAGACGAACGTTAGTCTCATTACATGGTTAGTCTGAGTTCGTCCCAAGTCAGTCTAAGTTCGTCCCAAGTAAGTTTCTTTCTAAGGACGAACTTAAACAAACCTTAGAATGAGACTAACGAGACTAACTTGGGATGAACAAAGACAAAATTTATTCTCATTTTAAGGTTTGTCTATGTTCGTCCCAAGTTAGTCTAAGTTCGTCCCTAGTTAGTCTCTTTCTAAGGACGAACTTAGACGAACCTTAGAATGAGACTAACGAGGCTAACTTGGGAAGAACAAAGACAAACGTTAGTCTCATTATAAGGTTAGTCTAAGTTCGTCCCAAGTTAATCTTAGTTCGTCCCTCGTTAGTCTCTTTATAAGGACGAACTTAGACAAACCTTAGAATGAGACTAACGAGACTAACTTGGGACGAACAAAGACAAACGTTAGTCTCATTATAAGGTTAGTCTTAGTTCGTCCCTAGTTAGTCTCTTTCTAAGGACGAACTTAGACAAACCTTAGAAGGAGACTAACGAGACTAACTTGGGATGAACAAAGACAAACGTTAGTCTCCTTATAATGTTAGTCTAAGTTCGTCCCTAGTTAGTCTCTTTCTAAGGACGAACTTAGACAAACCTTAGAATGAGACTAACGAGACTAACTTGGCACGAACAAAGACGAACGTTAGTCTCATTACATGGTAAGTCTAAGTTCGTCCCAAGTTAGTCTAAGTTCGTCCCTCGTTAGTCTCTTTATAAGGACGAACTTAGACAAACCTTAGAATGAGACTAACGATACTAACTTGGGACGAACAAAGACAAACGTTAGTCTCATTATAAGGTTGGTCTAAGTGCGTCCCAAGTAAGTCTAAGTTCGTCCCTAGTTAGTCTCTTTATAAGGACGAACTTAGACAAACCTTAGAATGAGACTAACGAGACTAACTTGGGACGAACAAAGACAAACGTTAGTCTCATTATAAGGTTAGTCTAAGTTCGTCCTAAGTTAGTCTAAGTTCGTCCCTAGTTAGTCTCTTTCTAAGGACGAACTTAGACAAACCTTAGAATGAGACTAACGAGACTAACTTGGGACGAACCAAGACAAACTTTATTCTCATTCTAAGGTTAGTCTAAGTTCGTCCCAAGTCAGTCTAAGTTCGTCCCTAGTTAGTTTCTTTCTAAGGACGAACTTAGACAAACCTTAGTAGGAGACTAACGAGACTAACTTGGAACGAACAAAGAACAAACTTTATTCTCATTCTAAGGTTAGTCTAAGTTCGTCCCAAGTTAGTCTAAGTTCGTCCCTAGTTAGGGTCTGTTCTGTAGAGCTTAAATGTCATGTTTTTCAGTTAAATAAACTTAAATAAACTTAAATAAAGTTAAATAAAGTTAAATTAAATTAAATAAATTTTTTCAGATTTTAATTTTGTAGTTTAACATGATTAAAAACTTAAATTAAACACCTTTATTCAAAAAAATTATTTTTTTTAAGTTCAGTAAAGTTAAATAAAGTTAAGTAAAGTTAAATAAAGTTCAGTAAAGTTAAATTAAATTAAATAAAGTTTTTTTCAGCTCTATCAAACAGCACCTTAGTCTCTTTCTAAGGACGAACTTAGACGAACCTTAGAATGAGACTAACGAGACTAACTTGGGACGAACAAAGACAAACGTTAGTCTCATTATAAGGTTTGTCTAAGTTCGTCCCAAGTTAGTCACTTTCGAAGGACGAACTTAAACAAACCTTAGAATGAGACTAACGAGACTAACTTGGGACGAACAAAGACAACATTTGTCTCATTATAAGGTTAGTCTAAGTTCGTCCCTAGGTAGACACTTTCTAAGGATGAACTTAGACGAACCTTAGAATGAGACTAACGAGACTAACTATGGATGAACAAAGATAAACGTAAGTCTCATTATAAGGTTAGTCTAAGTTCGTCCCAAGTTAATCTTAGTTCGTCCCTAGTTAGTCTCTTTCTAAGGACGAATTTAAACAAACCTTAGAATGAGACTAATGAGACTAACTTGGCACGAACAAAGGCAAACGTTAGTCTCATTCTAAGCTTTGTCTAAGTTCGTCCCAAGTTAGTCTCGTTCGTCCCTAGTTAGTCTCTTTCTAAGGACGAACTTAGACAAACCTTAGAATGAGACTAACGAGACTAACTTGGGACGAACAAAGACAAACGTTAGTCTCATTATAATGTTTGTCTAAGTTCGTCCCAAGTTAGTCTCTTTCTAAGGTCGAACTTAGGCAACCCTTAGAATGAGACTAACGAGACTAACTTGGGACGAACAAAGACAACCTTTTGTCACATTATATGTTTAGTCTAAGTTCGTCCCTAGTTAGTCTCTTTCTAAGGACGAACTTACACAAACCTTAGAATGAGACTAACGAGACTAACTTGGGACGAACAAAGACAAACGTTAGTCTCATTACAAGGTTAGTCTAAGTTAGTCCCCAGGTAGTCTAAGTTCGTCCCTAGTTTGTCTCTTTCTAAGGCAAACTTAGACAAACCTTAGAAGGAGACTAACGAGACTAACTTGGAACGAACAAAGAAAAACTTTATTCTCATTCTAAGGTATGTCTATGTTTGTCCCAAGTGAGTCTAAGTTCGTCCCTAGTTAGTCTCTTTCTAAGGACGAACTTAGACAAACCTTAGAATGAGACAAACGAGACTAACTTGGGACGAACAAAGACAAACGTTAGTCTCATTATAAGGTTAGTCTAAGTTCGTCCCAAGTTAGTCTAAGTTTGTCCATAGTTAGTCTCTTTCTAAGGGCGAACTTAGACAAACCTTAGAATGAGACTAACGAGATTAACTTGGGACGAACAAAGACAAACGTTAGTCTCATTACATGGTTAGTCTAAGTTCGTCCCAAGTTAGTCTAAGTTCGTTGATGGACCATAATTGTATGAATCATAAACACACTTAAACCCACCAAATTAGACTGTTTGTCTATTTAACTTTTGCTTGTTAGTTCCGATATTTATCTACAGGGTATTTTGGAGTCTAGAGAGAATACAGGCTAAGGAGGAGTTTTTAAGCTGAAAAGATATTACGATTCATTCTAAGGTCGCAACCAGATTCCGACTGAAGAAATATCATGAACCTGACATGGAATCACTCAAAACAAGTCCAACCGAAGAGCAACCAGAGTCAGTCCGGAGCTGAAATGGACCGATGGCTTTGTGAAAAGATCACAAACTCACACATGTCCTCTCCTCCTCCTTCACACATGGGCGGCTAAGGGGAGGAGGCTCCTCCTCACATGGGCGGCTAATGGCTTCTCCACTCCCCTTGCGCCACCTCAGCCGGCGGCTTTTGGCTCCTCCACCTCTCACCCGGCGGCTTTTGGAGCTCCACTCCTCCCTTGCCAAGTGTTGGCCCTCCATTGCTCCTCCATGTCTATAAATAGATGCCCTCTTCACTTGTAATCCATATCCATCCTCATTCCAAACACAAATCACTTATCTCTCTAAGTTGAGAGCACAATCCTTGTAATACTTTTGTTTGAAATCTATAATACTCTTGTTGGTTCTTGAGTATTCTAGTAGTCTTTGAGAATACTCCTGTTGGTTCTTGAGTATTCTCCTTTACTTACTGTCTTTCCAAAACCCTCGAGTACTTAGTTATGGTATCCACCTCTATGGATATTCGTAGCTAAACTCTTCATTCGGTTGAAGGGGTGTACTTGTATCATAAAATGTTTTAGGCTATACTCTTAGTGCCTCTTCTTTGTGTTCAAAACTTGTTCTATGTGCCACATATTAGGTCAGAACTTCCAAGGTTGAGTGGATGCTTGAAATGGCAAAACTATTCCGTGGGGGTTCGTGAACATACTCGGGTAAGTGGATGCTTGAAATGGCAAAGCTTATCTGAGGAGTTCGACCTCTCTAAAACACCATTTGGTTTGATCGGAAATGATTGATCAAATGGATGCACATAGGCTAGTATACCTTGAAATGGGGTGCTAGTCTAAATAGAACAAGTGCTCTACGACCTTGAAATGGGCTAGACAGTGTGGCAAATCGAGCGCTTGAAATGGCCTTGATACACGTTTGAATACTTAGCAGGATCACTAAAGGTCAATGATAAACATGCTATGATACAAGGCACCCGAAACCGAATGCTTTCCTTAGATTAAAACACTACTGCACTTACTTCCTTAGTATAAACTGCCATTTCAACTGCTGACGTTCCGCAAGACTTGCCGATCACGCAACAACCGCTGTAAGTCTTCTTTTTACTTTCAGTATTTACTTTTATGTTATTTACTTTTCCGCACTAAAAACCAAAACCAACCAACCAATCACTTAGCTGTTAGTAGTAAAACCTCAATCAACCAAAAAACACGCTCCCCCGCTGTACGATCCCTCAAAGAACAACTTATCCCCCTAATTCCCTTGGGTTCGACCCCTACTTACCACTTGCTACCCAGTGGTGAAGTCGCGAGTAGCGGACTTATAAATTTATTTGTACATTTGCTCTGACGACAAGCATCTGTCAAATTGGCGCCGTTGCCGGGGAATTAGCCGTCGGATTAGTTGTTCTTTCCTTTCCCTTCTCGTTTCTTCATCACGCTACACACTATGTATGCATGGACAACACGATATCTTCCGCTGTTCGGAGGTACGGATGGAGAAGACCCAGTACAACATTGCCAAAACTTTCACCACATTTGCCGCCACATAAAACCTGAAAATGAAATGTTAGAGGAATTTAAGCTTAAATGCTTCAAATTCTCTTTAACTGATTTTGCGACGATTTGGTATTACACATCAACCGCTAGTCGTGCAGAATATTTTGTGGACCTTTGCGTCCCATTCCTGAAGGAATTCTCCCCCCCATCCTTACGCAAAAAAACCCGTGAGAAGATCATGTGCCTGCAACAATCCCGGGATGAGACTTTGGACGAATACTACACGAACTATGACACCATCGTCTCAAGCTGCCCACACCATGGATTCACGAAGAAAGTTCTTCTTCAAAAATTTCTTCGTGGGATGAGGGCCGATGAGCTGACAAAGATTAACAAAGCAATGAGAAGATCAGCCGGGAACTTATCCATGGCAGACATGTGGAACCTCATAAATGACCTGGCCGCAGCCACAAAACGAATACCCCAAGCTGACAGAGGAATGCAGATAGAAGAGGCTGGTCCAGAGACTGATGAAGAAGATACTCCCGAGCCATCTGAAGAATCAGACATGGAAAGCATCGGAAGCAACGAGGAAAAATCCTCATGGGATCTCAAAGAGGTGCCAACAAGGGAAGAAGTCCAAAACACCACTGAAAACTACGTGATCTATGAAGAGGCTAAAAGGAGGATGGGAAAAGGGTCTGAGCAGAACGACTCCTCGATGGAGCATGTTTTCGCCATAACTGGACAAGGCAGCCCTAAACACCAGAAAACCCTATTCAAGAAGCTAGTAGTAAAAGGTCCCTCACCTTCTCAGAGACGTTGAAAGGAGAAACCGGCAGAACCCAAGCCCATCATCCCCCAAAAAAACAGGAAGAGTCAAAGCAAGAATCAAGGTTGGCGCAATAAAGAAGTACGACCTGAGCCACCCCTGGGATCCAAACCAGTGATCCAGGAATGAGGTACTGTCGAGCTAACGACGTTAAACAAATGCACTGGTCGGGAGGTAACCCGACACCTATCTTACTTTCAGTACTTTTATTTTTTGTCATTTAGTTTTTTCTCCAATAAGTCGCTCTCACCCACTTGGTGCATAGAATGAAATGACTATTCAGGAATCGGTTATGGGTGCAACATCAAGCCAGTCAGGCCTATGCCAAGAGTTCAAAGCCCCTGCCGAACTCCCTCGATTATCCAGCCTCGAGCCATGTCGTTCACTCGACACCTTAAAGGGAGTTCTGTTCTTCCCTTTTCCTTAATGTCATTTCCTTCTCGTATAATACCTGCTTGCATGGCTTTTGAACTAAGTCATTTCGTAAAGAATGCCTTCGTTCAAAAGTGTGGGGTGAGAACCACCTGTGTACATTAGTTCAATAACATGTTTTTCTTTTTTAATATTATCTTTTTGAAAATATGAACTTGAGAATGTGAAAAAGATAAATCATAATTCATGCATTTACCTTGTGAAAATTCAACTGTTTAAAAACTTAGAATGTAACTTCTCATTTGTCCCTTTGTGCTGAGATAAACTAGGGATGTGGAGTTGATAGAAACTGCCCTAGAGGGGCTTGGCAAGCACTCAAAGGACTGAATTTCGCTATATGGTTTTCGAAGTCAGTGGAGGCTGCACTTCGGGTTTCAGAGAAGATTGAAGTCATCTCCGCCATGCAGCGTTTATGCAAAAAAAAAAGGCGGGACGGGAATCAAACCGTCCTATCTCTAGTCCTAATAGCCGGGAAAATAAATAAGCGACCCTCATTTTGACTCGCGCAAAACGGCAAGGATGAGAGAGAGCGGGGAGGTATTTCCATATGCTTGCGGGCGATGATTGGACCTCCCAAAAAGGCTTGAGAAAATGGACTAGCAAGCCACAAAAAGGCAAAAGCTCAAAGAGCTAATCAAAGGCCAAAGGCCAAAATTGTGAAGGTTTTAACCGAACAAAAGTGAAGAACTCAAGGAGTCAAATCAAAGGCCAAAGGCCGATTCACTACAAAAAAAGGTTGTCCCTCGCCAAAAAGAAATCAAAAGGCTCAACTCAGTGAAACCCGAACCGAATCACGTGCTAGAGAAAACTACAAGGAAACCATATAGTGCAAGACGGTCCCGAGAATGCAGTCTAGGATCCTGAAAAGGGCTATCTCCCGAAACATCCGAATTAATTTGCATCTCGGCACGAAGGTACAAGTATCAAGTTTCTTCTATTTATTTACACGGTTTAATTTGGTAATAAGTAAGTAATGCATGAATTAGGATAAATCTAGTCCCACAGTCTAACTTTCATATTTTAAAAGCTTACTTAGATAGTGTGTGCCGCCCTTTAATAGCATTGTTCGGGACGAACAACTAAAAGTGTGGGGTGATCTGATGGACCATAATTGTATGAATCATAAACACAGTTAAACCCACCAAATTAGACTGTTTGTCTATTTAACTTTTGCTTGTTAGTTTCGATATTTATCTACAGGGTATTTTGAAGTCTAGAGAGAATACAAGCTAAGGAGGAGTTTTTAAGCTGAAAAGATATTACGAGTCATTCCAAGGTCGCAACTAGATTCCGACTGAAGAAATATCATGAACCTGACATGGAATCACTCAAAACAAGTCCAACCGAAGAGCAACCATAGTCAGTCCGGAGCTGAAATGGACCGATGGCTTTGTGAAAAGATCACAAACTCACACATGTCCTCTCCTCCTCCTTCACACATGGGCGGCTAAGGGGAGGAGGCTCCTCCTCACATGGGCGGCTAATGGCTCCTCCACTCCCCTTGCGCCACCTCACCCGGCGGCTTTTGGCTCCTCCACCTCTCACCCGGCGGCTTTTGGAGCTCCACTCCTCCCTTGCCAAGTGTTGGCCCTCCATTGCTCCTCCATGTCTATAAATAGATGCCCTCTTCACTTGTAATCCATATCCATCCTCATTCCAAACACAAATCACTTATCTCTCTAAGTTGAGAGCACAATCCTTGTAATACTTTTGTTTGAAATCTATAATACTCCTGTTGGTTCTTGAGTATTCTAGTAGTCTTTGAGAATACTCCTGTTGGTTCTTGAGTATTCTCCTTTACTTACTGTCTTTCAAAAACCCTCGAGTACTTAGTTATGGTATCCACCTCTATGGATATTCGTAGCTAAACTCTTCATTCGGTTGAAGGGGTGTACTTGTATCATAAAATGTTTTAGGCTATACTCTTAGTGCCTCTTCTTTGTGTTCAAAACTTGTTCTATGTGCCATATATTAGGTCAGAACTTCCAAGGTTGAGTGGATGCTTGAAATGGCAAAACTCTTCCGTGGGGGTTCGTGAACATACTCGGGTAAGTGGATGCTTGAAATGGCAAAGCTTATCTGAGGAGTTCGACCTCTCTAAAACACCATTTGGTTTGATCGGAAATGATTGATCAAATGGATGTACATAGGCTAGTATACCTTGAAATGGGGTGCTAGTCTAAATAGAACAAGTGCTCTACGACCTTGAAATGGGCTAGACAGTGTGGCAAATCGAGCGCTTGAAATGGCCTTGATACACGTTTGAATACTTAGCAGGATCACTAAAGGTCAATGATAAACATGCTATGATACAATGCCCCCGAAATCGAATGCTTTCCTTAGATTAAAACACTACCTGCACTTACTTCCTTAGTATAAACTGCCCTTTCAACTGCTGACGTTCCGCAAGACTTGCCGATCACGCAACAACCGCTGTAAGTCTTCTTTTTACTTTCAGTATTTACTTTTATGTTATTTACTTTTTCGCACTAAAAACCAAAACCAACCAACCAATCACTTAGTTGTTAGTAGTAAAACCTCAATCAACCAAAAAACACGCTCCCCCGCTGTACGATCCCTCAAAGAACAACTTATCCCCCTAATTCCCTTGGGTTCGACCCCTACTTACCACTTGCTACCCAGTACTGAAGTCGCGAGTAGCGGACTTATAAATTTATTTGTACATTTGCTCTGACGACAAGCATCTGTCATTCGTCCCTAGTTAGTCTCTTTCTAAGGACGAACTTAGACAAACCTTAGAATGAGACTAACGAGACTAACTTGGGACGAACAAAGACAAACGTTAGTCTCGTTATAAGGTTAGTCTAAGTTCGTCCCTAGTTAGTTTCTTTCTAAGGACGAACTTAGACAAACCTTAGAATGAGACTAACGAGACTAACTTGGGACGAACAAAGACAAACGTTAGTCTCATTATAAGGTTAGATTAAGTTCGTCCCAAGTTAGTCTAAGATCGTCCCTAGTTAGTCTCTTTCTAAGGACGAACTTAGACAAACCTTAGAATGAGACTAACGAGACTAACTTGGGACGAACAAAGACAAAATTTATTCTCATTCTAAGGTTAGTCTAAGTTCGTCCCAAGTCAGTCTAAGTTCGTCCCTAGTTAGTTTCTTTCTAACGACGAACTTACACAAACCTTAGAATGAGACAAACGAGACTAACTTGGGATGAGCAAAGACAAACTTTATTCTCATTCTAAGGTTTGTCTAAGTTCGTCCCAAGTTAGTCTAAGTTCGTCCCTAGTTAGTCTCTTTCTAAGGACGAACTTAGACAAACCTTAGAATGAGACTAACGAGACTAACTTGGGAAGAACAAAGACAAACGTTAGTCTCATTATAAGGTTAGTCTAAGTTCGTCCCAAGTTAGTCTAAGTTCCTCCCTAGTTAGTCTCTTTCTAAGGACGAACTTAGACAAACCTTTGAATGAGACTAACGAGACTAACTTGGGACGAACAAAGACAAACGTTTGTCTCATTACATGGTTAGTCTAAGTTCGTCCCAAATTAGTCTAAGTTCGTCCCTCGTTAGTCTCTTTATAAGGACGAACTTAGACAAACCTTAGAATGAGACTAACGAGACTAACTTGGGAAGAACAAAGACAAACGTTAGTATCATTATAAGGTTAGTCTAAGTTAGTCTAAGTTCGTCCCTAGTTAGTCTCTTTCTAAGGACGAACTTAGACAAACCTTAGAGGGAGACTAACGAGACTAACTTGGAACGAACAAAGGCAAACTTTATTCTCATTCTAAGGTTAGTCTAAGTTCATCCCAAGTCAGTCTAAGTTCGTCCCTAGTTAGTTTCTTTCTAAGGACGAACTTAGACAAACCTAAGAATAAGACTAACGAGATTAACTTGGGACGAACAAAGACAAACGTTAGTCTCAGTACAAGGTTAGTCTAAGTTCGTCCCAAGTTAGTCTAAGTTCGTACCTAGTTAGTCTCTTTCTGAGGACGAACTTAGACAAACCTTAGAATTAGACTAACGAGTCTAACTTGGGACGAACAAAGACAAACATTAGTCTCATTCTAAGGTTTGTTTAAGTTCGTCCCTCATTAGTCTCTTTCTAAGGACGAACTTAGACAAACCTTAGAAGGAGATTAATGAGACTATCTTGGAACGAACAAAGCCAAACTTTATTCTCATTCTAAGGTTTGTCTAAGTTCGTCCCTAGTTAGTCTCTTTGTGAGGACGAACTTAGACAACCCTTAGAAGGAGACTAAGGAGACTAACATGAAACGAACAAAGACAAACGTTAGTCTCATTCTATGGTTCGTCTAAGTTCGTCCCATGTAAGTCAAAGTTTGTTCCTAGTTAGTCTCTTTATAAGGACGAACTTAGACAAACTTGGGACGAACAAAGAGAAACTTTAGTCTCATTGTATGGTTTGTCTAAGTTCGTCCCAAGTTAGTCTAAGTTCGTCCCTTGTTAGTCTCTTTCTAAGGACGAACTTAGACAAACCTTAGAATGAGACTAACGAGACTAACTTGGGACGAACAAAGACAAACGTTTGTCTCATTACGTAGTTAGTCTAAGTTCGTCCCAAGTTAGTCTAAGTTCGTCCCTAGTTAGTCTCTTTCTAAGGACGAACAAAGACAAACGTTAGTCTCATTATAAGGTTAGTCTAAGTTCGTGCCTAGTTTGTTTCGTTCGAAGGACAAACTTAGACAAACCTTAGAATGAGACTAACGAGACTAACTTGGGACGAACAAAGACAAACGATAGTCTCATTATAAGGTTAGTCTAAGTTCGTCCCAAGTTAGTCTAAGTTCGTCCCTAGTTAGTCTCTTTCTAAGGACGAACTTAGACAAACCTTAGAATGAGGCTAACGAGACTAACTTGGGACGAACAAAGACAAACTTTATTCTCATTCTATGGTTAGTCTAAGTTCGTCCCAAGTCAGTCTAAGTTCGTCCCTAGTTAGTTTCTTTCTAAGGACGAACTTAAACAAACCTCAGAATGAGACTAACGAGACTAACTTGGGATGAACAAAGACAAACGTTAGTCTCATTATAAGGTTAGTCTAAGTTCGTCCCAAGTTAGTCTAAGTTCGTCCCTAGTTAGTCTCTTTCTAGGGACGAACTTAGACAAACCTTAGAATGAGACTAACGAGACTAACTTGGGAGGAACAAAGACAAACGTTAGTCTCATTACATGGTTAGTCTAAATTCGTCCCAAGTTAGTCTAACTTCGTCCCTCGTTAGTCTCTTTATAAGGACGAACTTAGACAAACCTTAGAATGAGACTAACGAGATTAACTTGGGACGAACAAAGATAAACGTTAGTCTCATTACAAGGTTAGTCTAAGTTCGTCCCAAGTTAGTCTAAGTTCGTCCCTAGTTAGTCTCTTTCTAAGGACGAACATAGACAAATCTTAGAATGAGACTAATGAGTCTAACTTGGGACGAACAAAGACAAACGTTAGTCACATTCTAAGGTTTGTATAAGTTCGTCCCTAGTTAGTCTCTTTCTAAGGACAAACTTAGACAACCCTTAGAAGGAGACTAACGAGACTAACTTGGAACGAACAAAGACAAACGTTAGTCTCATTCTATGGTTTGTCTAAGTTCGTCCCAAGTTAGTCAAACTTTGTTCCTAGTAAGTCTCTTTCTAAGGACGAACTTAGACAAACTTGGGACGAACAAAGACAAACGTTAGACCCATTCTATAGTTTGTCTTAGTTCGCCCCAAGTTAGTCTAACTTCGTTACTACTTAGTCTCTTTCTAAGGACGAACTAAGACAAACCTTAGAATGAGACTAACGAGACTAACTTGGGACGAACAAAGACAAACGTTAGTCTCATTACAAGGTTAGTCTAAGTTCCTCCCAAGTTAGTCTAAGTTCGTCCATAGTTAGTCTCTTTCTAAGGACGAACTTAGACAAACTTTAGAATGAGACTAACGAGACTAACTTGGCACGAACAAATACAAACGTTAGTCTCATTACAAGGTTATTCTAAGTTCGTCCCAAGTTAGTCTAAGTTCGTCCCTAGTTAGTCTCTTTCTAAGGACGAACTTAAACAAACCTTAGAAGGAGACTAACGAGACTAACTTGGAACGAACTAAGACAGACTTTATTCTCATTCTATTGGGACAAACTAACGAGACTAACTTGGGACGAACTTAGACAAACCTTAGAATGAGACTAACGAGACTAGCTTGGGACGAACAAAGACAACCGTTAGTCTCATTCTATGGTTCGTCTAAGTTCGTCCAAAGTTAGTCAAAGTTTGTTCCTAGTTAGTCTCTTTCTAAGGACGAACTTAGACAAACTTGGGACGAACAAAGACAAACGTTAGTCTCATTCTATGGTTTGTCTAAGTTCGTCCCAAGTTAGTCTAATTTCGTCCCTAGTTAGTCTCTTTCAAAGGACGAACTTAGACAAACCTTAGAATGAGACTAACGAGACTAACTTGGGACGAACAAAGACAAACGTTAGTCTCATTATAAGGTTAGTCTAAGTTCGTCCCTACTTAGTTTCTTTCTAAGGACGAACTTAGACAAACCTTAGAATGAGACTAACGAGACTAACTTGGGACGAACAAAGACAAACGTTAGTCTCCTTATAAGGTTAGTCTAAGTTCGTCCCTAGTTAGTTTCTTTCTAAGGACGAACTTAGACAAACCTTAGAATGAGACTAACGAGACTAGCTTGGGACGAACAAAGACAACCGTTAGTCTCATTCTATGGTTCGTCTAAGTTCGTCCAAAGTTAGTCAAAGTTTGTTCCTAGTTAGTCTCTTTCTAAGGACGAACTTAGACAAACTTGGGACGAACAAAGACAAACGTTAGTCTCATTCTATGGTTTGTCTAAGTTCGTCCCAAGTTAGTCTAATTTCGTCCCTAGTTAGTCTCTTTCAAAGGACGAACTTAGACAAACCTTAGAATGAGACTAACGAGACTAACTTGGGACGAACAAAGACAAACGTTAGTCTCATTATAAGGTTAGTCTAAGTTCGTCCCTACTTAGTTTCTTTCTAAGGACGAACTTAGACAAACCTTAGAATGAGACTAACGAGACTAACTTGGGACGAACAAAGACAAACGTTAGTCTCCTTATAAGGTTAGTCTAAGTTCGTCCCTAGTTAGTTTCTTTCTAAGGACGAACTTAGACAAACCTTAGAATGAGACTAACGAGACTAACTTGGGAAGAACAAAGACAAACGTTAGTCTCATTATAAGGTTAGTCTAAGTTCGTCCCTAGTTAGTTTCTTTCTAAGGACGAACTTAGACAAACCTTAGAATGAGACTAAATAGACTAACTTGGGACGAACAAAGACAAATGTTAGTCTCATTACAAGGTTAGTCTAAGTTCCTCCCAAGTTAGTCTAAGTTCGTCCCTAGTAAGTCTCTTTCTAAGGACGAACTTAGACAAACCTTACAATGAGACTAACGAGACTAACTTGGCACGAACAAAGACAAACGTTAGTCTCTTTACAAGGTTAGTCTAAGTTCGTCCCAAGTTAGTCTTATTTCGTCCCTAGTTAGTCACTTTCTAAGGATGAACTTAGACAAACCTTAGAATGAGACTAACGAGACTAACTTGGGACGAACAAAGACAAACGTTAGTCTCATTATAAGGTTAACCTAAGTTCGTCCCTAGTTAGTCTCTTTCTAAGGAGGAACTTAAAGAAACCTCAGACGGAGACTAACGAGACTAACTTGGAACGAACTAAGACAGACTTTATTCTCATTCTAAGGCTTGTCAAAGTTCGTCCCAAGTTAGTCTAAGTTCGTCCCTAGTTAGTCTCTTTCTAAGGATGAACTTAGACAAACCTTAGAATGAGACTAACGAGACTAACTTGGGAGGAACAAAGACAAACGTTAGTCTCATTACATGGTTAGTCTAAATTCGTCCCAAGTTAGTCTAAGTTCGTCCCTCGTTAGTCTCTTTATAAGGACGAACTTAGACAAACCTTAGAATGAGACTAACGAGATTAACTTGGGACGAACAAAGACAAACGTTAGTCTCATTACAAGGTTAGTCTAAGTTCGTCCCAAGTTAGTCTAAGTTCGTCCCTAGTTAGTCTCTTTCTAAGGACGAACATAGACAAATCTTAGAATGAGACTAATGAGTCTAACTTGGGACGAACAAAGACAAACGTTAGTCACATTCTAAGGTTTGTATATGTTCGTCCCTAGTTAGTCTCTTTCTAAGGACAAACTTAGACAACCCTTAGAAGGAGACTAACGAGACTAACTTGGAACGAACAAAGACAAACGTTAGTCTCATTCTATGGTTTGTCTAAGTTCGTCCCAAGTTAGTCAAAGTTTGTTCCTAGTTAGTCTCTTTCTAAGGACGAACTTAGACAAACTTGGGACGAACAAAGACAAACGTTAGACCCATTCTATAGTTTGTCTTAGTTCGCCCCAAGTTAGTCTAAGTTCGTCACTAGTTAGTCTCTTTCTAAGGACGAACTAAGACAAACCTTAGAATGAGACTAACGAGACTAACTTGGGACGAACAAAGACAAACGTTAGTCTCATTACAAGGTTAGTCTAAGTTCCTCCCAAGTTAGTCTAAGTTCGTCCATAGTTAGTCTCTTTCTAAGGACGAACTTAGACAAACTTTAGAATGAGACTAACGAGACTAACTTGGCACGAACAAATACAAACGTTAGTCTCATTACAAGGTTATTCTAAGTTCGTCCCAAGTTAGTCTAAGTTCGTCCCTAGTTAGTCTCTTTCTAAGGACGAACTTAAACAAACCTTAGAAGGAGACTAACGAGACTAACTTGGAACGAACTAAGACAGACTTTATTCTCATTCTATTGGGACAAACTAACGAGACTAACTTGGGACGAACTTAGACAAACCTTAGAATGAGACTAACGAGTCTAGCTTGGGACGAACAAAGACAACCGTTAGTCTCATTCTATGGTTCGTCTAAGTTCGTCCCAAGTTAGTCAAAGTTTGTTCCTAGTTAGTCTCTTTCTAAGGACGAACTTAGACAAACTTGGGACGAACAAAGACAAACGTTAGTCTCATTCTATGGTTTGTCTAAGTTCGTCCCAAGTTAGTGTAAGTTCGTCCCTAGTTAGTCTCTTTCAAAGGACGAACTTAGACAAACCTTAGAATGAGACTAACGAGACTAACTTGGGACGAACAAAGACAAACGTTAGTCTCATTATAAGGTTAGTCTAAGTTCGTCCCTACTTAGTTTCTTTCTAAGGACGAACTTAGACAAACCTTAGAATGAGACTAACGAGACTAACTTGGGACGAACAAAGACAAACGTTAGTCTCATTATAAGGTTAGTCTAAGTTCGTCCCTAGTTAGTTTCTTTCTAAGGACGAACTTAGACAAACCTTAGAATGAGACTAACGAGACTAACTTGGGACGAACAAAGACAAACGTTAGTCTCATTATAAGGTTAGTCTAAGTTCGTCCCTAGTTAGTTTCTTTCTAAGGACGAACTTAGACAAACCTTAGAATGAGACTAAATAGACTAACTTGGGACGAACAAAGACAAACGTTAGTCTCATTACAAGGTTAGTCTAAGTTCCTCCCAAGTTAGTCTAAGTTCGTCCCTAGTAAGTCTCTTTCTAAGGACGAACTTAGACAAACCTAACAATGAGACTAACGAGACTAACTTGGCACGAACAAAGACAAACGTTAGTCTCATTACAAGGTTAGTCTAAGTTCGTCCCAAGTTAATCTTATTTCGTCCCTAGTTAGTCACTTTCTAAGGACGAACTTAGACAAACCTTAGAATGAGACTAACGAGACTAACTTGGGACGAACAAAGACAAACGTTAGTCTCTTTATAAGGTTAACCTAAGTTCGTCCCAAGTTAGTCTAAGTTCGTCCCTAGTTAGTCTCTTTCTAAGGACGAACTTAAACAAACCTCAGACGGAGACTAACGAGGCTAACTTGGAACGAACTAAGACAGACTTTATTCTCATTATAAGGCTTGTCAAAGTTCGTCCCAAGTTAGTCTAAGTTCGTCCCTAGTTAGTCTCTTTCTAAGGACGAACTTAGACAAACCTTAGAAGGAGACTAACGAGACTAACTTGGGACGAACAAAGACAAACGTTAGTCTCTTTATAAAGTTTTTCTAAGTTCGTCCCTAGTTAGTCCCTTTCTAAGGACGAACTTAGACAACCCTTAGAATGAGACTAACGACACAAACTTGGGACGAACAAAGACACACGTTAGTCTCATTCTATGGTTTGTCTAAGTTCGTCCCAAGTTAGTCTAAGTTCGTCCCTTGTTAGTCTCTTTCTAAGGACGAACTTAGACAAACCTTAGAAAGAGACTAACGAGACTAACTTGGGACGAACAAAGACAAACGTTAGTCTCATTCTATGGTTCGTCTAAGTTCGTCCCAAGTTAGTCTAAGTTCGTCCCTAGTTAGTCTCTTTCTAAGGACGAACTTAGACAAAGCTTAGAATGAGACTAACGAGACTAACTTGGGACGAACAAAGACAAACGTTAGTCTCATTATAAGGTTAGTCTAAGTTCGTCCCTAGTTAGTTTCTTTCTAAGGACGAACTTAGACAAACCGTAGAATGAGACTAAAGAGACTAACTTGGGACGAACAAAGACAAACGTTAGTCTCATTATAAGGTTAGTCTAAGTTCGTCCCAAGTTAGTCTAAGTTTGTCCCTAGTTAGTCTCTTTCTATGGACAAACTTAGACAAACCTTAGAATGAGACTAACGAGACTAACTTGGGACGAACAAAGACAAACTTTATTCTCATTCTAAGGTTAGTCTAAGTTCGTCCCTAGTTTGTTTCTTTCTAAGGACGAACTTAAACAAACCTCAGAATGAGACTAACGAGACTAACTTGGGATTAACAAAGACAAACTTTATTCTCATTCTAAGGTTTGTCTAAGTTCGTCCCAAGTTAGACTAAGTTCGTCCCTAGTTAGTCTCTTTCTAAGGACGAACTTAGACAAACCTTAGAATGAGACTAACGAGACTAACTTGGGAAGAACAAAGACAAACGTTATTCTCATTATAAGGTTAGTCTAAGTTCATCCCAAGTTAGTCTAAGTTCGTCCCTAGTTAGTCTCTTTCTAATGACGAACTTAGACAAACCTTAGAATGAGACTAACGAGACTTACTTGGGACGAACAAAGACAAACGTTAGTCTCATTACATGGTTAGTCTAAGTTCATCCCAAGTTAGTCTAAGTTCGTCCCTCGTTAGTCTCTTCATAAGGACGAACTTAGAAAAACCTTAGAGTGAGACTAACGAGACTACTTGGGACGAACAAAGACAAACGTTAGTCTCATTATAAGGTTAGTATCAGTTCGTCCCAAATTAGTCTAAGTTCGTCCCTAGTTAGTCTCTTTCTAAGGACGAACTTAGACAAACCTTAGAAGGAGTCTAACGAGACTAACTTGGAACGAACAAAGACAAACTTTATTCTCATTCTAAGGTTAGTCTAAGTTCGTCCCAAGTAAGTCTAAGTTCATCCCCATTTAGTTTCTTTCTAAGGACGAACTTAAACAAACCTTAGAATGAGACTAACAAGATTAACTTGGGACGAACAAAGACAAACGTTAGTCTCATTACAAGGTTAGTCTAAGTTCATCCCAAGTTAGTCTAAGTTTGTCCCTAGTTAGTCTCTTTCTAAGGACGAACTTAGACAAATCTTTGAATGAGACTAATGAGTCTAACTTGGGACGAACAAAGACAAACGTTAGTCTCATTCTAAGGTTTGTCTAAGTTCGTCCCTAGTTAGTCTCTCTCTAAGGACAAACTTAGACAACCCTTAGAAGGAGACTAACGAGACTAACTTGGGACGAACAAAGACAAACGTTAGTCTCATTATAAGGTTAGTCTAAGTTCGTCCCTACTTAGTTTCTTTCTAAGGACGAACTTAGACAAACCTTAGAATGAGACTAACGAGACTAACTTGGGACGAACAAAGACAAACGTTAGTCTCCTTATAAGGTTAGTCTAAGTTCGTCCCTAGTTAGTTTCTTTCTAAGGACGAACTTAGACAAACCTTAGAATGAGACTAACGAGACTAACTTGGGAAGAACAAAGACAAACGTTAGTCTCATTATAAGGTTAGTCTAAGTTCGTCCCTAGTTAGTTTCTTTCTAAGGACGAACTTAGACAAACCTTAGAATGAGACTAAATAGACTAACTTGGGACGAACAAAGACAAATGTTAGTCTCATTACAAGGTTAGTTTAAGTTCCTCCCAAGTTAGTCTAAGTTCGTCCCTAGTAAGTCTCTTTCTAAGGACGAACTTAGACAAACCTTACAATGAGACTAACGAGACTAACTTGGCACGAACAAAGACAAACGTTAGTCTCTTTACAAGGTTAGTCTAAGTTCGTCCCAAGTTAGTCTTATTTCGTCCCTAGTTAGTCACTTTCTAAGGATGAACTTAGACAAACCTTACAATGAGACTAACGAGACTAACTTGGGACGAACAAAGACAAACGTTAGTCTCATTATAAGGTTAACCTAAGTTCGTCCCTAGTTAGTCTCTTTCTAAGGAAGAACTTAAAGAAACCTCAGACGGAGACTAACGAGACTAACTTGGAACGAACTAAGACAGACTTTATTCTCATTCTAAGGCTTGTCAAAGTTCGTCCCAAGTTAGTCTAAGTTCGTCCCTAGTTAGTCTCTTTCTAAGGATGAACTTAGACAAACCTTAGAATGAGACTAACGAGACTAACTTGGGAGGAACAAAGACAAACGTTAGTCTCATTACATGGTTAGTCTAAATTCGTCCCAAGTTAGTCTAAGTTCGTCCCTCGTTAGTCTCTTTATAAGGACGAACTTAGACAAACCTTAGAATGAGACTAACGAGATTAACTTGGGACGAACAAAGACAAACGTTAGTCTCATTACAAGGTTAGTCTAAGTTCGTCCCAAGTTAGTCTAAGTTCGTCCCTAGTTAGTCTCTTTCTAAGGACGAACATAGACAAATCTTAGAATGAGACTAATGAGTCTAACTTGGGACGAACAAAGACAAACGTTAGTCACATTCTAAGGTTTGTATATGTTCGTCCCTAGTTAGTCTCTTTCTAAGGACAAACTTAGACAACCCTTAGAAGGAGACTAACGAGACTAACTTGGAACGAACAAAGACAAACGTTAGTCTCATTCTATGGTTTGTCTAAGTTCGTCCCAAGTTAGTCAAAGTTTGTTCCTAGTTAGTCTCTTTCTAAGGACGAACTTAGACAAACTTGGGACGAACAAAGACAAACGTTAGACCCATTCTATAGTTTGTCTTAGTTCGCCCCAAGTTAGTCTAAGTTCGTCACTAGTTAGTCTCTTTCTAAGGACGAACTAAGACAAACCTTAGAATGAGACTAACGAGACTAACTTGGGACGAACAAAGACAAACGTTAGTCTCATTACAAGGTTTGTCTAAGTTCCTCCCAAGTTAGTCTAAGTTCGACCATAGTTAGTCTCTTTCTAAGGACGAACTTAGACAAACTTTAGAATGAGACTAACGAGACTAACTTGGCACGAACAAATACAAACGTTAGTCTCATTACAAGGTTATTCTAAGTTCGTCCCAAGTTAGTCTAAGTTCGTCCCTAGTTAGTCTCTTTCTAAGGACGAACTTAAACAAACCTTAGAAGGAGACTAACGAGACTAACTTGGAACGAACTAAGACAGACTTTATTCTCATTCTATTGGGACAAACTAACGAGACTAACTTGGGACGAACTTAGACAAACCTTAGAATGAGACTAACGAGTCTAGCTTGGGACGAACAAAGACAACCGTTAGTCTCATTCTATGGTTCGTCTAAGTTCGTCCCAAGTTAGTCAAAGTTTGTTCCTAGTTAGTCTCTTTCTAAGGACGAACTTAGACAAACTTGGGACGAACAAAGACAAACGTTAGTCTCATTCTATGGTTTGTCTAAGTTCGTCCCAAGTTAGTGTAAGTTCGTCCCTAGTTAGTCTCTTTCAAAGGACGAACTTAGACAAACCTTAGAATGAGACTAACGAGACTAACTTGGGACGAACAAAGACAAACGTTAGTCTCATTATAAGGTTAGTCTAAGTTCGTCCCTACTTAGTTTCTTTCTAAGGACGAACTTAGACAAACCTTAGAATGAGACTAACGAGACTAACTTGGGACGAACAAAGACAAACGTTAGTCTCATTATAAGGTTAGTCTAAGTTCGTCCCTAGTTAGTTTCTTTCTAAGGACGAACTTAGACAAACCTTAGAATGAGACTAACGAGACTAACTTGGGACGAACAAAGACAAACGTTAGTCTCATTATAAGGTTAGTCTAAGTTCGTCCCTAGTTAGTTTCTTTCTAAGGACGAACTTAGACAAACCTTAGAATGAGACTAAATAGACTAACTTGGGACGAACAAAGACAAACGTTAGTCTCATTACAAGGTTAGTCTAAGTTCCTCCCAAGTTAGTCTAAGTTCGTCCCTAGTAAGTCTCTTTCTAAGGACGAACTTAGACAAACCTTACAATGAGACTAACGAGACTAACTTGGCACGAACAAAGACAAACGTTAGTCTCATTACAAGGTTAGTCTAAGTTCGTCCCAAGTTAGTCTTATTTCGTCCCTAGTTAGTCACTTTCTAAGGACGAACTTAGACAAACCTTAGAATGAGACTAACGAGACTAACTTGGGACGAACAAAGACAAACGTTAGTCTCATTATAAGGTTAACCTAAGTTCGTGCCAAGTTAGTCTAAGTTCGTCCCTAGTTAGTCTCTTTCTAAGGACGAACTTAAAGAAACCTCAGACGGAGACTAACGAGACTAACTTGGAACGAACTAAGACAGACTTTATTCTCATTCTAAGGCTTGTCAAAGTTCGTCCCAAGTTAGTCTAAGTTCGTCCCTAGTTAGTCTCTTTCTAAGGATGAACTTAGACAAACCTTAGAATGAAACTAACGAGACTAACTTGGGAAGAACAAAGAATAACGTTAGTCTCATTATAAGGTTAGTCTAAGTTCGTCCCAAGTTAGTCTAAGTTCGTCCCTAGTTAGTCTCTTTCTAAGGACGAACTTTGACAAACCTAACAATGAGACTAACGAGACTAACTTGGCACGAACAAAGACAAACGTTAGTCTCATTACAAGGTTAGTCTAAGTTCGTCCCAAGTTAATCTTATTTCGTCCCTAGTTAGTCACTTTCTAAGGACGAACTTAGACAAACCTTAGAATGAGACTAACGAGACTAACTTGGGACGAACAAAGACAAACGTTAGTCTCTTTATAAGGTTAACCTAAGTTCGTCCCAAGTTAGTCTAAGTTCGTCCCTAGTTAGTCTCTTTCTAAGGACGAACTTAAACAAACCTCAGACGGAGACTAACGAGGCTAACTTGGAACGAACTAAGACAGAGTTTATTCTCATTATAAGGCTTGTCAAAGTTCGTCCCAAGTTAGTCTAAGTTCGTCCCTAGTTAGTCTCTTTCTAAGGACGAACTTAGACAAACCTTAGAAGGAGACTAACGAGACTAACTTGGGACGAACAAAGACAAACGTTAGTCTCTTTATAAAGTTTTTCTAAGTTCGTCCCTAGTTAGTCCCTTTCTAAGGACGAACTTAGACAACCCTTAGAATGAGACTAACGACACAAACTTGGGACGAACAAAGACACACGTTAGTCTCATTCTATGGTTTGTCTAAGTTCGTCCCAAGTTAGTCTAAGTTCGTCCCTTGTTAGTCTCTTTCTAAGGACGAACTTAGACAAACCTTAGAAAGAGACTAACGAGACTAACTTGGGACGAACAAAGACAAACGTTAGTCTCATTCTATGGTTCGTCTAAGTTCGTCCCAAGTTAGTCTAAGTTCGTCCCTAGTTAGTCTCTTTCTAAGGACGAACTTAGACAAAGCTTAGAATGAGACTAACGAGACTAACTTGGGACGAACAAAGACAAACGTTAGTCTCATTATAAGGTTAGTCTAAGTTCGTCCCTAGTTAGTTTCTTTCTAAGGACGAACTTAGACAAACCGTAGAATGAGACTAAAGAGACTAACTTGGGACGAACAAAGACAAACGTTAGTCTCATTATAAGGTTAGTCTAAGTTCGTCCCAAGTTAGTCTAAGTTTGTCCCTAGTTAGTCTCTTTCTATGGACAAACTTAGACAAACCTTAGAATGAGACTAACGAGACTAACTTGGGACGAACAAAGACAAACTTTATTCTCATTCTAAGGTTAGTCTAAGTTCGTCCCTAGTTTGTTTCTTTCTAAGGACGAACTTAAACAAACCTCAGAATGAGACTAACGAGACTAACTTGGGATTAACAAAGACAAACTTTATTCTCATTCTAAGGTTTGTCTAAGTTCGTCCCAAGTTAGACTAAGTTCGTCCCTAGTTAGTCTCTTTCTAAGGACGAACTTAGACAAACCTTAGAATGAGACTAACGAGACTAACTTGGGAAGAACAAAGACAAACGTTATTCTCATTATAAGGTTAGTCTAAGTTCATCCCAAGTTAGTCTAAGTTCGTCCCTAGTTAGTCTCTTTCTAATGACGAACTTAGACAAACCTTAGAATGAGACTAACGAGACTTACTTGGGACGAACAAAGACAAACGTTAGTCTCATTACATGGTTAGTCTAAGTTCATCCCAAGTTAGTCTAAGTTCGTCCCTCGTTAGTCTCTTTATAAGGACGAACTTAGAAAAACCTTAGAGTGAGACTAACGAGACTACTTGGGACGAACAAAGACAAACGTTAGTCTCATTATAAGGTTAGTATCAGTTCGTCCCAAATTAGTCTAAGTTCGTCCCTAGTTAGTCTCTTTCTAAGGACGAACTTAGACAAACCTTAGAAGGAGTCTAACGAGACTAACTTGGAACGAACAAAGACAAACTTTATTCTCATTCTAAGGTTAGTCTAAGTTCGTCCCAAGTAAGTCTAAGTTCATCCCCATTTAGTTTCTTTCTAAGGACGAACTTAAACAAACCTTAGAATGAGACTAACAAGATTAACTTGGGACGAACAAAGACAAACGTTAGTCTCATTACAAGGTTAGTCTAAGTTCATCCCAAGTTAGTCTAAGTTTGTCCCTAGTTAGTCTCTTTCTAAGGACGAACTTAGACAAATCTTTGAATGAGACTAATGAGTCTAACTTGGGACGAACAAAGACAAACGTTAGTCTCATTCTAAGGTTTGTCTAAGTTCGTCCCTAGTTAGTCTCTCTCTAAGGACAAACTTAGACAACCCTTAGAAGGAGACTAACGAGACTAACTTGGAACGAACAAAGACAAACGTTTGTCTCAATCTATCGTTTGTTTAAGTTCGTCCCAAGTTAGTCAAAGTTTGTTCCTAGTTAGTCTCTTTCTAAGGACGAACTTAGACAAACTTGGGATGAACAAAGACAAACGTTAGTCCCATTCTATAGTTTGTCTTTGTTCGCCCCAAGTTAGTCTAAGTTCGTCACTAGTTAGTCTCTTTCTAAGGACGAACTAAGACAAACCTTAGAATGAGACTAACGAGACTAACTTGGGATGAACAAAGACAAACGTTAGTCTCATTACAAGGTTAGTCTAAGTTCCTCCCAAGTTAGTCTAAGTTCGTCCATAGTTAGTCTCTTTCTAAGGACGAACTTAGACAAATCTTAGAATGAGACTAACGAGACTAACTTGGCACGAACAAATACAAACGTTAGTCTCATTACAAGGTTATTCTAAGTTCGTCCCAAGTTAGTCTAAGTTCGTCCCTAGTTAGTCTCTTTCTAAGGACGAACTTAAACAAACCTTAGAAGGAGACTAACGAGACTAACTTAGAACGAACTAAGACAGACTTTATTCTCAATTTATTGGGACGAACTAACGAGACTAACTTGGGAGGAACTTAGACAAACCTTAGAATGAGACTAACTAGACTAACTTGGGACGAACAAAGACAACCGTTAGTCTCATTCTATGGTTCATCTAAGTTCGTCCCAAGTTAGTCAAAGTTTGTTCCTAGTTAGTCTCTTTCTAAGGACGAACTTAGACAAACTTGGGACGAACAAAGACAAACGTTAGTCTCATTCTATGGTTTGTCTAAGTTCGTCCCAAGTTAGTCTAAGTTCGTCCCTAGTTAGTCTCTTTCTAAGGACGAACTTAGACAAACCTTAGAATGAGACTAACGAGACTAACTTGGGACGAACAAAGACAAACGTTAGTCTCATTATAAGGTTAGTCTAAGTTCGTCCCTAGTTAGTTTCTTTCTAAGGACGAACTTAGACAAACCTTAGAATGAGACTAACGAGACTAACTTGGGACGAACAAAGACAAACGTTAGTCTCATTATAAGGTTAGTCTAAGTTCGTCCCAAGTTAGTCTAAGTTCGTCCCTAGTTAGTCTCTTTCTAAGGACGAACTTAGACAAACCTTAGAATGAGACTAACGAGACTAACTTGGGACGAACAAAGACAAACTTTATTCTCATTCTGAGGTTAGTCTAAGTTTGTCCCAAGTCAGTCTAAGTTCGTTGATGGACCATATTTATATGATTCATTAAGACAGTTAAACCCACCAAATTAGACACTTTGTCTTAACAACGTTTACTTGTTAGTTCCATTTTTGCTCTACAAGCTATTTTGAGGTTTAGAGAAAAACATGCCTAAAAGGGGAGAATTGCGCCCAAAATAATCGCATTGGAGATTCACCCGACCGGCTGGGAAAATGCCTCTGATCCACCCGACCGGCTGAAGCAGAACCAGGCCGCGCCCCAGCGTTCCAGCGCACCTACCGAGCTGTCCAAGTCCAAATTCAAGTTGCCCGAACTAATCATCTGATCTGACGAATCCGCCTCGAGCAAAATGATCAAAATGGCAAATGAGGTGGACAATGTCGGAAAACCAAGGAGAACGCCCGAGCAGATTGGCTGTTGGCTTATTCCAAAGAAAAGGCCCCGCGTGCATAGATACCGAAACCAAGTCGCTCGACCAAACCATGGAATCTCGCAAATCTGGCTCGACCAAAGTGTTTTAAATGCCCAATAACTCGGACAATCTCACTTCCTAGACAAAACGCCCGAGTGGAACCAGCTCAAGCCCGATCAAGGCCAAACTAGGGCAATTCCGGCCGTTTTGGGATTCCGACCAGGTTCCGGGTAGAGTCCGGCAACACGACTTCGACCATTAGTCTTAGAATTGCCTCAGAATTCCAAATCCAAAAGCAAAAGGCCAAAAACTGACCAAGCTCCGGCCAGCAATTAATGGATGTTGACTTTCTTCTACTCTATCCCTTGTAGGAGGAGCCCATACCGGCTGCTTTGGGAGGACAGCTGGCCGGCTGCTTTTGGAGCTACCTAACCGGCGGCTTTTGGGAGGACACCTCAACCAAGGGGGAAGTGCCACCTATGGCCGGCCGCTTGACTTGGAGTGCCCATGCCTTGTTGATTTGCCTCTCTCCTTTGCCTATAAATAGAGAGCTCCCTCTCCTTTGTTCAATGTCCCAAATTGTAGTCTCAAGTCTCATAATCCTTGTAGAGAATCTCTCTAGATTTTAGGCACAATCCTTGTAAACACTCAACTTTGATATTGAAAGCTCCAAGTTTGTTCTTGAGTACTCTTGTTGGTTCTTGAAGTGCTGAAGCTTTTCCCTGTCTTTTACTTTCAAAAACTTTACTTTTTGTCTTTCGAAAATCTTTACTTTTCAAGCACTTAGCTATGATGTCCTCTTCCATGGATATTCGTAGCTAAACTCTTCATTCGGTTGAAGGGGTGTGTTTGTATCAAAACATGTTTTAGACCCTTTTCTTAGTGCTTCTATTGTGTTCAGACTTGTTCTATGTGCCACATATTAGGTTAGAACATTCATGGATGAGTGGAGGCTCGAAAGAGCAAAGCTTTTCCATGTGGTTCGTGAACATACTCGGGTAAGTGGAGGCTCGAAAGAGCAAAGGTTATTCGAGGAGTTCAACCTTCCTTAAACACCACTTGGTTGATCGGAAATGATTGATCAGGTGGATGCACATAAGCAAAGATACTTCGAAAGGAGGAATTAGCATAAGTAGAACAAGTGTTCTATGTCTTGAAAAGGACTAGACGATGTGGCAAGTCGAGTGCTAGAAATAGCCTTGATACATCTTTGAACACATAGTATGATCATTAGCGGTCAATGATGAACAGATTTATGATACAAGGCCCCTAAAACTGAATCCTTTCCTTTGATAAAACACCAACTCTTCATTCTACTTTCAGTCTCAATATCAACTGTTTACTTTCAGTACTTTACTTTACGCACTTTACTTTTCAGTCTTTACATTTCCGCACTTTACTTTCAGTTATTTAATTTCCGCTCACTACAGACGTTTTCAACATCAATCCAACATAACTTTGGCACGTATTGCGCTTGAAACACAGGGTGCGACAAACAAAAAGTATGTTGTTTGGTTGATATTGAACTCGACTGTTCCAGCAATTTACTTTTCAGTCATTTACTTTTCAGTACTAAAATCACAACCAACCCCCAACTGTCTTATTCAATTTTCCATTCTCGAAAGAACAACTATCCACTAATTCCCTTGGGTTCGACCCCAACTTACCACTTTACTACCCAATAGTGAAGTCACGAGTAGCGGACTTATAAATTAATTTTGTACACATTGCCTCGCGACAAGGCAGTGCTGTCATTCGTCCCTAGTTTGTTTCTTTCTAAGGACGAATTTAAACAAACCTCAGAATGAGACTAACGAGACTAACTTGGGATTAACAATGACAAACTTTATTCTCATTCTAAGGTTTGTCTAAGTTCGTCCCAAGTTAGTCTAAGTTCGTCCCTAGTTAGTCTCTTTCTAAGGACGAACTTAGACAAACCTTAGAAGGAGACTAACGAGACTAACTTGGAACGAACAAAGACAAACTTTATTCTCATTCTAAGGTTAGTCTAAGTTCGTCCCAAGTAAGTCTAAGTTCATCCCCATTTAGTTTCTTTCTAAGGACGAAATTAAACAAACCTTAGAATGAGACTAACAAGATTAACTTGGGACGAACAAAGACAAACGTTAGTCTCATTACAAGGTTAGTCTAAGTTCGTCCCAAGTTAGTCTAAGTTCGTCCCTAGTTAGTCTCTTTCTAAGGACGAACTTAGTCAAATCTTAGAATGAGACTAATGAGTCTAACTTGGAACGAACAAAGACAAACGTTAGTCTCATTCTAAGGTTTGTCTAAGTTCGTCCCTGGTTAGTCTCTTTTTAAGGAAGAACTTAGACAACCCTTAGAAGGAGACTAACGAGACTAACTTGGAACGAACAAAGACAAACGTTAGTCTCATTCTATGGTTTGTCTAAGTTCGTCCCAAGTTAGTCAAAGTTTGTTCCTAGTTAGTCTCTTTCTAAGGACGAACTTAGACAAACTTGGGATGAACAAAGACAAATGTTAGTCCCATTCTATAGTTTGTCTAAGTTCTTCACTAGTTAGTCTCTTTCTAAGGACGAACTTAGACAAACCTTAGAATGAGACTAACGAGACTAACTTGGGACGAACAAAGACAAACGTTAGTCTCATTACAAGGTTAGTCTAAGTTCCTCCCAAGTTAGTCTAAGTTCGTCCCTAGTTAGTCTCTTTCTAAGGACGAACTTAGACAAACCTTAGAATGAGACTAACGAGACTAACTTGGCACGAACAAAGACAAACGTTAGTCTCATTACAAGGTTATTCTAAGTTCGTCCCAAGTTAGTCTAAGTTCGTCCCCAGTTAGTCTCTTTCTAAGGACGAACTTAAACAAACCTTAGAAGGAGACTAACGAGACTAACTTGGAACAAACTAAGACAGACTTTATTCTCATTCTAAGGTTAGTCAAAGTTCGTCCCAAGTTAGTCTAAGTTCGTCCCTAGTTAGTCTCTTCCTAAGGACGAACTTAGACAAACCTTAGAATGAAACTAACGAGACTAACTTGGGATGAACAAAGAATAACGTTAGTCTCATTATAAGGTTAGTCTAAGTTCGTCCCTAGTTAGTCTCTTTCTAAGGACGAACTTAGACAAACCTTAGAAGGAGACTAACGAGACTAACTTGGGGCGAACAAAGACAAACTTTATTCTCATTCTAAGGTTTGTCTAAGTTCGTCCCTAGTTAGTCCCTTTCTAAGGAGGAACTTAGACAAACCTTAGAATGAGACTAACGTGACTAACTTGGGACGAACAAAGACAAACGTTAGTCTCATTACGAGGTTAGTCTAAGTTCGTCCCAAGTTAGTCTAAGTTCGTCCCTAGTTAGTCTCTTTCTAAGGACGAACTTAGAAAAACCTTAGAATGAGACTAACGAGGCTAACTTGGGACGAACAAAGACAAACGTTAGTCTCATTATAAGTTTAGTTTAAGTTCGTGCCTAGTTAGTCTCTTTCTAAGGACGAGCATAGACAAAACCCTAGAATGAGACTAACGAGACAAACTTGGGACGAACAAAGACAAACGTTAGTCTCATTACAAGGTTAGTCGTCCCAAGTTCATCCCAAGTTAGTCTCTTTGTCTTTGTTCGTCCCAAGTTTGTCTCGTTAGTCTCATTCTAAGGTTTGTCTAAGTTCTTCCTTAGAAAGAGACTAACTTGGGACGAACTTAAACTAACTTGGGATGAACTTAGACAAACTTTAGAATGAGACTAACGTTTGTCTTTGTTCGTCCCAAGTTAGTCTCATTCTAAGGTTTGTCTAAGTTCGTCCTTAGAAAGAGACTAACTAGGGATGAACTTTGACTAACTTGGGACGAACTTAAACAAACCTTAGAATTAGAATAAAAAGACTAACTTGGGACGAACAAAGACAAACGTTAGTCTCATTACAAGGTTAGTCTAAGTTCCTCCCAAGTTAGTCTAAGTTCGTCCCTAGTTAGTCTCTTTCTAAGGACGAACTTAGACAAACCTTAGAATGAGACTAACGAGACTAACTTGGCACGAACAAAGACAAACGTTAGTCTCATTACAAGGTTATTCTAAGTTCGTCCCAAGTTAGTCTAAGTTCGTCCCCAGTTAGTCTCCTTCTAAGGACGAACTTAAACAAACCTTAGAAGGAGACTAACGAGACTAACTTGGAACAAACTAAGACAGACTTTATTCTCATTCTAAGGTTAGTCAAAGTTCGTCCCAAGTTAGTCTAAGTTCGTCCCTAGTTAGTCTCTTCCTAAGGACGAACTTAGACAAACCTTAGAATGAAACTAACGAGACTAACTTGGGATGAACAAAGAATAACGTTAGTCTCATTATAAGGTTAGTCTAAGTTCGTCCCTAGTTAGTCTCTTTCTAAGGACGAACTTAGACAAACCTTAGAAGGAGACTAACGAGACTAACTTGGGGCGAACAAAGACAAACTTTATTCTCATTCTAAGGTTTGTCTAAGTTCGTCCCTAGTTAGTCCCTTTCTAAGGAGGAACTTAGACAAACCTTAGAATGAGACTAACGTGACTAACTTGGGACGAACAAAGACAAACGTTAGTCTCATTACGAGGTTAGTCTAAGTTCGTCCCAAGTTAGTCTAAGTTCGTCCCTAGTTAGTCTCTTTCTAAGGACGAACTTAGAAAAACCTTAGAATGAGACTAACGAGGCTAACTTGGGACGAACAAAGACAAACGTTAGTCTCATTATAAGTTTAGTTTAAGTTCGTGCCTAGTTAGTCTCTTTCTAAGGACGAGCATAGACAAAACCCTAGAATGAGACTAACGAGACAAACTTGGGACGAACAAAGACAAACGTTAGTCTCATTACAAGGTTAGTCGTCCCAAGTTCATCCCAAGTTAGTCTCTTTGTCTTTGTTCGTCCCAAGTTTGTCTCGTTAGTCTCATTCTAAGGTTTGTCTAAGTTCTTCCTTAGAAAGAGACTAACTTGGGACGAACTTAAACTAACTTGGGATGAACTTAGACAAACTTTAGAATGAGACTAACGTTTGTCTTTGTTCGTCCCAAGTTAGTCTCATTCTAAGGTTTGTCTAAGTTCGTCCTTAGAAAGAGACTAACTAGGGATGAACTTTGACTAACTTGGGACGAACTTAAACAAACCTTAGAATTAGAATAAAAAGACTAACTTGGGACGAACAAAGACAAACGTTAGTCTCATTACAAGGTTAGTCTAAGTTCCTCCCAAGTTAGTCTAAGTTCGTCCCTAGTTAGTCTCTTTCTAAGCACGAACTTAGACAAACCTTAGAATGAGACTAACGAGACTAACTTGGCACGAACAAAGACAAACGTTAGTCTCATTACAAGGTTATTCTAAGTTCGTCCCAAGTTAGTCTAAGTTCGTCCCCAGTTAGTCTCTTTCTAAGGACGAACTTAAACAAACCTTAGAAGGAGACTAACGAGACTAACTTGGAACAAACTAAGACAGACTTTATTCTCATTCTAAGGTTAGTCAAAGTTCGTCCCAAGTTAGTCTAAGTTCGTCCCTAGTTAGTCTCTTCCTAAGGACGAACTTAGACAAACCTTAGAATGAAACTAACGAGACTAACTTGGGATGAACAAAGAATAACGTTAGTCTCATTATAAGGTTAGTCTAAGTTCGTCCCTAGTTAGTCTCTTTCTAAGGACGAACTTAGACAAACCTTAGAAGGAGACTAACGAGACTAACTTGGGGCGAACAAAGACAAACTTTATTCTCATTCTAAGGTTTGTCTAAGTTCGTCCCTAGTTAGTCCCTTTCTAAGGAGGAACTTAGACAAACCTTAGAATGAGACTAACGTGACTAACTTGGGACGAACAAAGACAAACGTTAGTCTCATTACGAGGTTAGTCTAAGTTCGTCCCAAGTTAGTCTAAGTTCGTCCCTAGTTAGTCTCTTTCTAAGGACGAACTTAGAAAAACCTTAGAATGAGACTAACGAAGCTAACTTGGGACGAACAAAGACAAACGTTAGTCTCATTATAAGTTTAGTTTAAGTTCGTGCCTAGTTAGTCTCTTTCTAAGGACGAGCATAGACAAAACCCTAGAATGAGACTAACGAGACAAACTTGGGACGAACAAAGACAAACGTTAGTCTCATTACAAGGTTAGTCGTCCCAAGTTCATCCCAAGTTAGTCTCTTTGTCTTTGTTCGTCCCAAGTTTGTCTCGTTAGTCTCATTCTAAGGTTTGTCTAAGTTCTTCCTTAGAAAGAGACTAACTTGGGACGAACTTAAACTAACTTGGGATGAACTTAGACAAACTTTAGAATGAGACTAACGTTTGTCTTTGTTCGTCCCAAGTTAGTCTCATTCTAAGGTTTGTCTAAGTTCGTCCTTAGAAAGAGACTAACTAGGGACGAACTTTGACTAACTTGGGACGAACTTAAACAAACCTTAGAATTAGAATAAAAAGACTAACTTGGGACGAACAAAGACAAACGTTAGTCGCATTATAAGTGTAGACTAAGTTCATCCCAAGTTTGTCTAAGTACGTCCCAAGTTAGTCTCTTTCTAAGGACGAACTTAGACAAACCTTAGAAGGAGACTAACGCGACTAACTTGGGACGAACAAAGACAACCTTTATTCTCATTCTAAGGATTGTCTAAGTTCGTCCCAAGTTAGTCTAAGTTCGTCCCTAGTTAGTCTCTTTTGAAGGACGAACTTTGACAAACCATAGAATGAGACTAACGAGACTAACTTGGGACGAACAAAGACAAACTTTAGTCTCATTATAAGGTTAGTCAAAGTTTATCCCAAGTTAGTCTAAGTTCGTCCCTAGTTAGTCTCTTTCTAAGGACGAACTTAGAGAAACCTTAGAATGAGACTAACGAGGCTAACTTGGGACGAACAAAGACAAACTTTAGTCTCATTATAAGGTTTGTCTAATTTCGTCCCAAGTTAGTCTCGTTCGTCCCTAGTTAGTCTCTTTCTAAGGATGAACTTAGACAAACCTTAGAATGAGACTAACGAGACTAACTTGGGACGAACAAAGACAAATATTAGTCTCATTACAAGGTTAGTCTAAGTTCGTCCCAAGTTAGTCTAAGTTCGTCCCTAGTTAGTCTCTTTCTAAGGACGAACTTAGACAAACCTTAGAATGAGACTAACGAGACTAACTTGGGACGAACAAAGGCAAACTTTAGTCTTATTATAATGTTAGTCTAAGTTCGTCCCAAGTTAGTCTAAGTTCGTCCCTAGTTAGTGTCTTTCTAGTCTAAGTTCGTCCCTAGTTAGTCTCTATCTAAGTTCGTCCTTAGAAAGAAACGAACTAGGGACGAACTTAGACTTACTTGGGACAAACTTAAACAAACCTTAGAATGAGAATAAAGTTTGTCTTTGTTCGTTCCAAGTTAGTCTTGTTAGTCTCCTTTTATGGGTTGTCTAAGTTCGTCCTTAGAAAGAGACTAACTAGGGACGAACTTAGACTAACTTGGGACGAACTTAGACTAACCTTGTAATGAGACTAACATTTGTCTTTGTTCGTCCCAAGTTAGTCTCGTTAGTCTCATTCTAAGGTTTGTCTAAGTTTGTCCTTAGAAAGAGACTAACTAGGGACGAACTTAGACTAACTTGGGACGAACTTAAACAAACCTTAGAATGACAATAAAAAGACTAACTTGGGACGAACAAAGACAAACGTTAGTCGCATTATAAGGTTAGACTAAGTTCGTCCCAAGGTAGTCTAAGTTCGTCCCTAGTTAGTCTCTTTCTAAGGACGAACTTAGACAAACCTTAGAATGAGACGAACGAGACTAACTTGGGACGAACAAAGACAAACCTTATTCTCATTCTAAGGTTTGTCTAAGTTCGTCCCTAGTTAGTCCCTTTCTAAGGACGAACTTAGACAAACCTTAGAATGAGACTAAAGAGACTAACTTGGGACGAACAAAGACAAACGTTAGTCTCATTACAAGGTTAGTCTAAGTTCGTCCCAAGTTAGTCTAAGTTCATCCCTAGTTAGTCTCTTTTTAAGGACGAACTTAGACAAACCTTAGAATGAGACTAACGAGGCTAACTTGGGACGAACAATGACAAACGTTAGTCTCATTATAAGTTTAGTCAAAGTTCGTGCCTAGTTAGTCTCTTTCTAAGGACGAACATAGACAAACCCTAGAATGAGACTAACAAGACAAACTGGGGACGAACAAAGACAAACGTTAGTCTCATTAAAAGCTTAGTCTAAGTTCGTCCCAAGTTAGTCTAAGTTCGTCCCTAGTTAGTCTCTTTCTAAGGACGAACTTAGACAAACCTTAGAATGAGACTAACGAGACTAACTTGGGACGAACAAAGACTAACGTTAGTCTCATTATAAGGTTAGTCTAAGTTCGTCCCTAGTTAGTCTCTTTCAAAGGACGAACTTAGACAAACCTTAGACGGAGACTAACGAGACTAACTTGGGACTTACAAAGACAAACGTTAGTCTCATTACAAGGTTAGTCTAAGTTCGTCCCAAGTTAGTCTAAGTTCGTCCCTAGTTTGTCTCTTTCTAAGGACGAACTTAAACAAACCTTAGAAGGAGACTAACGAAACTAACTTGGGACAAACAAAGACAAACGTTAGTCTCATTACAAGGTTTGTCTAAGTTCATTCCAAGTTAGTCTAAGTTCGTCCCTTGTTAGTCTCTTTCTAAGGACGAACTTAGACAAACCTTAGAAGGAGACTAACGAAACTAACTTGGGACGAACAAAGACAAAGGTTGGTCTCATTACAAGGTTAGTCTAAGTTCGTCCCAAGTTAGTCTCTTTCTGAGGACGAACTTAGACAAACCTTAGAATGAGACTAACGAGACAAACTCTCATTCTAAGGTTTGTCTAAGTTCGTCCCAAGTAAGTCTAAGTTCGTCCCTAGTTAGTCTCTTTCTAAGGACGAACTTAAACAAACCTTAAAATGAGACTAACGAGACTAACTTGGGACGAAGAGAGACAAACGTTAGTCTTATTATAAGGTTAGTCTAAGTTCGTCCCAAGTTAGTCTATGTCCGTCCCTAGTTAGTCTCTTTCTAAGGACGAACTTAGACAAACCTTAGAATGAGACTAACGAGACTAACTTTAGTCTCATTATAAGGTTAGTCTAAGTTCGTCCCTAGTTAGTCTCTTTCTAAGGACGAACTTAGACAAACCTTAGAATGAGACTAACGAGACTAACTTGGGACGAACAAAGACAAGCGTTAGTCTCATTATAAGGTTTGTCTAAGTTCGTCCCAAGTTAGTCTAAGTTCATCCCTAGTCAGTCTCTTTCTAAAGACGAACTTAGAGAAACCTAAGAATGAGACTAACGAGACTAACTCTCATTCTAAGGTATGTCTAAGTTCGTCACAAGTAAGTCTAAGTTCGTCCCTAGTTAGTCTCTTTCTAAGGACGAACTTAAACAAACCTTAAAATGAGACTAACGAGACTAACTTGGGACGAACAAAGACAAACGTTAGTCTTATTATAAGGTTAGTCTAAGTTCGTCCCAAGTTAGTCTATGTTCGTCCCTAGTTAGTCTCTTTCTAAGGACGAACTTAGACAAACCTTAGAATGAGTCTAACGAGACTAACTTGGGACGAACAAAGACTAACTTTAGTCTCATTATAAGGTTAGTCTAAGTTCGTCCCAAGTTAGTCTAAGTTCGTCTCTAGTTAGTCTCATTCTAAGGACGAACTTAGACAAACCTTAGAATGAGACTAACGAGACTAACTTGGGACGAACAAAGACAAGCGTTAGTCTCATTATAAGGTTTGTCTAAGTTCGTCCCAAGTTAGTCTAAGTTCGTCCCTAGTCAGTCTCTTTCTAAGGACGAACTTAGACAAACCTAAGAATGAGACTAACGAGACTAACTTGGGACGAACAAAGACAAACTATAGTCTCATTACCTGGTTAGTATAAGTTCGTTCCAAGTTAGTCTAATTTCGTCCCAAGGTAGTCTAAGTTCGTCCCTAGTCAGTCTCTTTCTAAGGACGAACTTAGACAAACCTTAGAATGAGACTAACGAGACTAACTTGGGACGAACAAACACAAACGTTAGTCTCATTACAAGGTTAGTCTAAGTTCGTTCCAAGTTAGTCTAAGTTCGTCCCAAGTTAGTCTCTTTCTAAGGACGAACTTAGACAAACCTTAGAATGAGACTAACGAGACAAACTTGCGACGAACAAAGACAAACGTTAGTCTCATTACAAGGTTAGTCTAAGTTCGTCCCAAGTTAGTCTAAGTTCATCCCTAGTTAGTCTCTTTCTAAGGACGAACTTAGACAAACCTTAGAATGAGACTAACGAGGCTAACTTGGGACGAACAATGACAAACGTTAGTCTCATTATAAGTTTAGTCTAAGTTCGTGCCTAGTTAGTCTCTTTCTAAGGACGAACATAGACAAACCCTAGAATGAGACTAACAAGACAAACTGGGGACGAACAAAGACAAACGTTAGTCTCATTAAAAGGTTAGTCTAAGTTCGTCCCAAGTTAGTCTAAGTTCGCCCCTAGTTAGTCTCTTTCTAAGGACGAACTAAGACAAACCTTAGAAGGAGACTAACGCGACTAACTTGAGACGAACAAAGACAAACTTTATTCTCATTATAAGGTTTGTCTAAGTTCGTCCCTAGTTAGTCTCTTTCTAAGGACGAACTTAGACAAACCTTAGAATGAGACTAACGAGGCTAACTTGGGACGAACAATGACAAACGTTAGTCTCATTATAAGTTTAGTCTAAGTTCGTGCCTAGTTAGTCTCTTTCTAAGGACAAACATGGACAAACCTTAGAATGAGACTAACGAGACAAACTGGGGACGAACAAAGACAAACGTTAGTCTCATTAAAAGGTTAGTCTAAGTTCGTCCCAAGTTAGTCTAAGTTCGTCCCTAGTTAGTCTCTTTCTAAGGACGAACTTAGACAAACCTTAGAATGAGACTAACGAGACTAACTTGGGACGAACAAAGACTAACGTTAGTCTCATTATAAGGTTAGTCTAAGTTCGTCCCTAGTTAGTCTCTTTCAAAGGACGAACTTAGACAAACCTTAGACGGAGGGTAACGAGACTAACTTGGGACAAACAAAGACAAACGTTAGTCTCATTTCAAGGTTAGTCAAAGTTCATTCCAAGCTAGTCTAAGTTCGTCTCTTGTTAGTCTCTTTCTAAGGACGAACTTAGACAAACCTTAGAAGGAGACTAACGAAACTAACTTGGGACGAACAAAGACAAAGGTTGGTCTCATTACAAGGTTAGTCTAAGTTCGTCCCAAGTTAGTCTCTTTCTGAGGACGAACTTAGACAAACCTTAGAATGAGACTAACGAGACAAACTCTCATTCTAAGGTTTGTCTAAGTTCGTCCCTAGTTAGTCTCTTTCTAAGTACGAACTTAAACAAACCTTAAAATGAGACTAACGAGACAAACTTGGGACGAACAAAGACAAGCGTTAGTCTTATTGTAAGGTTAGTCTTAGTTCGTCCCAAGTTAGTCTATGTTCGTCCCTAGTTAGTCTCTTTCTAACGACGAACTTAGGTAGACCTTAGAATGAGACTAACGAGACTAACTTTAGTCTCATTATAAGGTTAGTCCAAGTTCGTCCCAAGTTAGTCTAAGTTCGTCCCTAGTTAGTCTCTTTCTAAGGACGAACTTAGACAAACCTTAGAATGAGACTAACGAGACTAACTTGGGACGAACAAAGACAAGCGTTAGTCTCATTATAAGGTTTGTCTAAGTTCGTCCCAAGTTAGTCTAAGTTCGTCCCTAGTCAGTCTCTTTCTAAAGACGAACTTAGAGAAACCTAAGAATGAGACTAACGAGACTAACTCTCATTCTAAGGTTTGTCTAAGTTCGTCCCACGTAAGTCTAAGTTCGTCCCTAGTTAGTCTCTTTCTAAGGACGAACTTAAACAAACCTAAAATGAGACTAACGAGACTAACTTGGGACGAACAAAGACAAACGTTAGTCTTATTATAAGGTTAGTCTAAGTTCGTCCCAAGTTAGTCTATGTTCGTCCCAGTTAGTCTCTTTCTAAGGACGAACTTAGACAAACCTTAGAATGAGACTAACGAGACTAACTTCGGACGAACAAAGACTAACTTTAGTCTCATTATAAGGTTAGTCTAAGTTCGTCCCAAGTTAGTCTAAGTTCGTCCCTAGTTAGTCTCATTCTAAGGACGAACTTAGACAAACCTTAGAATGAGACTAACGAGACTAACTTGGGACGAACAAAGACAAGCGTTAGTCTCATTATAAGGTTTGTCTAAGTTCGTCCCAAGTTAGTCTAAGTTCGTCCCTAGTCAGTCTCTTTCTAAGGACGAACTTAGACAAACCTAAGAATGAGACTAACGAGACTAACTTGGGACGAACAAAGACAAACTATAGTCTCATTACCAGGTTAGTATAAGTTCGTTCCAAGTTTGTCTAAGTTCGTCCCAAGTTAGGCTAAGTTCGTCCCTAGTCAGTCTCTTTCTAAGGACGAACTTAGACAAACCTTAGAATGAGACTAACGAGACTAACTTGGGACGAACAAAGACTAACTTTAGTCTCTTTATAAGGTTAGTCTAAGTTCGTCCCAAGTTAGTCTAAGTTCGTCCCTAGTTAGTGTCTTTCTAAGGACGAACTTAGACAAACCTTAGAATGAGACTAACGAGACTAACTTGGAACGAACAAAGACAAGCGTTAGTCTCATTATAAGGTTTGTCTAAGTTCGTCCCAAGTTAGTCTAAGTTCGTCCCTAGTCAGTCTCTTTCTAAAGACGAACTTAGACAAACCTTAGAATGAGACTAACGAGACAAACTTGGGACGAACAAACACAAACGTTAGTCTCATTACAAGGCTAGTCTAAGTTCGTTCCAAGTTAGTCTAAGTTCGTTCCTAGTTAGTCTCTTTCTAAGGACGAACTTAGACAAACCTTAGAAGGAGACTAACGAAACTAACTTGGGACGAACAAAGACAAACGTTAGTCTCATTACAAGGTTAGTCTAAGTCCGTCCCAAGTTAGTCTCTTTCTAAGGACGAACTTAGACAAACCTTGGAATGAGACTAACGGGACCAACTCTCATTCTAAGGTTTGTATAAGTTCATCCCTAGTTAGTCTAAGTTCGTCCCTAGTCAGTCTCTTTCTAAGGACGAACTTAGACAAACCTTAGAATGTGACTAACGAGACTAACTTGGGACGAACAAAGACAAACGTTAGTCTTATTACAAGGTTAGTCTAAGTTCTACCCATGTTAATCTAAGTTCGTCCCTAGCTAGTCTCTTTCTAAAGACGAACTTAGACAAACCTTAGAATGAGACTAACGAGACGAACTTGGGACGAACAAAGACAAACGTTAGTCTCATTACAAGGTTAGTCTAAGTTCGTCCCAAGTTAGTCTAAGTTCGTCCCAAGTTAGTCTCTTTCTAAGGACGAACTTAGACAAACCTTAGAATGAGACCAACGAGCCTAACTTGGGACGAAGAAAGACAAACGTTAGTCTCATTATAAAGTTTGTCTAAGTTCGTCCCAAGTTAGTCTAAGTTCATCCCTAGTTAGTCTCTTTCTAAGGACGAACTTAGAAAAACCTTAGAATGAGACTAACGAGACTAACTTGGGACGAACAAACACAAACGTTAGTCTCATTACAAGGTTAGTCTAAGTTCGTCCCAAGTTAGTCCAAGTTCGTCCCTAGTTAGTCTCTTTCCAAAGACGAACTTAGACAAACCTTAGAATGAGACTAACGAGACTAACTTGGGACGAACAAAGACAAACATTAGTCTCATTACAAGGTTAGTCTAAGTTCGTCCCAAGTTAGTCTAAGTTCGTCCCTAGTTAGTCTCTTTCTAAGGACGAACTTAGACAAACCTTAGAAAGAGACTAACGAGACTAACTTGGGACGAAAAAAGACAAACCTTAGTCTCATTATAAAGTTAGTCTAAGTTCGTCCCAAGTTAGTCTAAGTTCATCCCTAGTCAGTCTCTTTCTAAGGACGAACCTAGACAAACCTTAGAATGAGACTAACGAGACTAACTTGGGACGAACAAACACAAACGTTAGTCTCATTACAAGGTTAGTCTAAGTTCGTTCCAAGTTAGTCTAAGTTCGTCCCAAGTTAGTCTCTTTCTAAGGACGAACTTAGACAAACCTTAGAAGGAGGCTAACGAGACTAACTTGGGACGAACAAAGACAAACTTTAGTCTCATTATAAGGTTAGTCTAAGTTAGTCCCTAGTTAGTCTAAATTCGTCCCTAGTTAGTCTCTTTCTAAGGACGAACTTAGACAAACCTTAGAATGAGACTAACGAGACTAACTTGGGACGAACAAAAACAAACGTTAGTCTCATTATAAGGTTTGTCTAATTTCGTCCCAAGTTAGTCTAAGTTCGTCCCTAGTTAGTCTCTTTCTAAGGACGAACTTAGACAAACCTTAGAATGAGACTAATGAGACTAACTTGGAACGAACAAAGACAAACTTTATTCTCATTCTAAGGTTAGTCTAAGTTTGTCCCAAGTTAGTCTAAGTTCGTCCCTAGTTAGTTTCTTACTAAGGACGAACAAAAACAAACCTTAGAATGAGACTAATGAGATTAACTTGGGACGAACAAAGACAAATGTTAGTCTCATTATAAGGTTTGTCTAAGTTCGTCCCTAGTTAGTCTCTTTCTAAGGACGAACTTAGACAAACCTTAGAAGGAGACTAACGAGACTAACTTAGGACGAACAAACACAAACGTTAGTCTCATTACAAGGTTAGTCCAAGTTCGTCCCAAGTTAGTCTAAGTTCATCCCTAGTTAGTCTCTTTCTAAGGACGAACTTAGACAACCCTTAGAAGGAGACAAACGAGACTAAATTGGGACGAACAAAGACAAACGTTAATCTCATTTCAAGGTTAGTCTAAGTTCGTCCCAAGTTAGTCTCTTTCTAAGGACGAACTTAGACAAACCTTAGAATGAGACTAACGAGACAAACTCCCATTCTAAGGTTAGTCTAAGTTCGTCCCAAGTTAGTCTAAGTTCGTCCCTAGTTAGTCTCTTTCAAAGGACGAACTTAAACAAACCTTAGAATGAGACTAACGAGAATAACTTGGGACGAACAAAGACAAACGTTAGTCTCATTATAAGGTTTGTCTAAGTTCGTCCCAAGTTAGTCTAAGTTCGTCCCAAGTTAGTCTCTTTCTAAGGACGAACTTAGACAAACCTTAGAATAAGACTAACGAGACTAACTTGGGACGAACAAAGACAAGCGTTAGTCTCATTATAAGGTTTGTCTAAGTTCGTCCCAAGTTAGTCTAAGTTCGTCCCTAGTCAGTCTCTTTCTAAAGACGAACTTAGAGAAACCTAAGAATGAGACTAACGAGACTAACTCTCATTCTAAGGTTTGTCTAAGTTCGTCCCAAGTAAGTCTAAGTTCGTCCCTGGTTAGTCTCTTTCTAAGGACGAACTTAAACAAACCTTAAAATGAGACTAACGAGACTAACTTGGGACGAACAAAGACAAACGTTAGTCTTATTATAAGGTTAGTCTAAGTTCGTCCCAAGTTAGTCTATGTTCGTCCCAGTTAGTCTCTTTCTAAGGACGAACTTAGACAAACCTTAGAATGAGACTAACGAGACTAACTTGGGACGAACAAAGACTAACTTTAGTCTCATTATAAGGTTAGTCTAAGTTCGTCCCAAGTTAGTCTAAGTTCGTCCCTAGTTAGTCTCATTCTAAGGACGAACTTAGACAAACCTTAGAATGAGACTAACGAGACTAACTTGGGACGAACAAAGACAAGCGTTAGTCTCATTATAAGGTTTGTCTAAGTTCGTCCCAAGTTAGTCTAAGTTCGTCCCTAGTCAGTCTCTTTCTATGGACGAACTTAGACAAACCTAAGAATGAGACTAACGAGACTAACTTGGGACGAACAAAGACAAACTATAGTCTCATTACCAGGTTAGTATAAGTTCGTTCCAAGTTAGTCTAAGTTCGTCCCAAGTTAGTCTAAGTTCGTCCCTAGTCAGTCTCTTTCTAAGGACGAACTTAGACAAACCTTAGAATGAGACTAACGAGACTAACTTGGGACGAACAAAGACTAACTTTAGTCTCATTATAAGGTTAGTCTAAGTTCGTCCCAAGTTAGTCTAAGTTCGTCCCTCGTTAGTGTCTTTCTAAGGACGAACTTAGACAAACCTTAGAATGAGACTAACGAGACTAACTTGGGACGAACAAAGACAAGCGTTAGTCTCATTATAAGGTTTGTCTAAGTTCGTCCCAAGTTAGTCTAAGTTCGTCCCTAGTCAGTCTCTTTCTAAAGACGAACTTAGACAAACCTTAGAAAGAGACTAACGAGACAAACTTGGGACGAACAAACACAAACGTTAGTCTCATTACAAGGCTAGTCTAAGTTCGTTCCAAGTTAGTCTAAGTTCGTTCCTAGTTAGTCTCTTTCTAAGGACGAACTTAGACAAACCTTAGAAGGAGACTAACGAAACTAACTTGGGACGAACAAAGACAAACGTTAGTCTCATTACAAGGTTACTCTAAGTCCGTCCCAAGTTAGTCTCTTTCTAAGGACGAACAAACACAAACGTTAGTCTCATTACAAGGTTAGTCTAAGTTCGTTCCAAGTTAGTCTAAGTTCGTCCCAAGTTAGTCTCTTTCTAAGGACGAACTTAGACAAACCTTAGAAGGAGGCTAACGAGACTAACTTGGGACGAACAAAGACAAACTTTAGTCTCATTATAAGGTTAGTCTAAGTTAGTCCCTAGTTAGTCTAAATTCGTCCCTAGTTAGACTCTTTCTAAGGACGAACTTAGACAAACCTTAGAATGAGACTAACGAGACTAACTTGGGACGAACAAAGACAAACGTTAGTCTCATTATAAGGTTTGTCTAATTTCGTCCCAAGTTAGTCTAAGTTCGTCCCTAGTTAGTCTCTTTCTAAGGACGAACTTAGACAAACCTTAGAATGAGACTAATGAGACTAACTTGGAACGAACAAAGACAAACTTTATTCTCAATCTAAGGTTAGTCTAAGTTTGTCCCAAGTTAGTCTAAGTTCGTCCCTAGTTAGTTTCTTACTAAGGACGAACAAAAACAAACCTTAGAATGAGACTAACGAGATTAACTTGGGACGAACAAAGACAAACGTTAGTCTCATTATAAGGTTTGTCTAAGTTCGTCCCTAGTTAGTCTCTTTCTAAGGACGAACTTAGACAAACCTTAGAAGGAGACTAACGAGACTGACTAAGGACGAACAAACACAAACGTTAGTCTCATTACAAGGTTAGTCCAAGTTCGTCCCAAGTTAGTCTAAGTTCATCCCTAGTTAGTCTCTTTCTAAGGACGAACTTAGACAACCCTTAGAAGGAGACAAACGAGACTAAATTGGGACGAACAAAGACAAACGTTAATCTCATTTCAAGGTTAGTCTAAGTTCGTCCCAAGTTAGTCTCTTTCTAAGGACGAACTTAGACAAACCTTAGAATGAGACTAACGAGACAAACTCCCATTCTAAGGTTAGTCTAAGTTCGTCCCAAGTTAGTCTAAGTTCGTCCCTAGTTAGTCTCTTTCTAAGGACGAACTTAAACAAACCTTAGAATGAGACTAACGAGAATAACTTGGGACGAACAAAGACAAACGTTAGTCTCATTATAAGGTTTGTCTAAGTTCGTCCCAAGTTAGTCTAAGTTCGTCACTATTTAGTCTATTTCTAAGGACGAACTTAGACAAACCTTAGAATGAGACTAACGAGACTAACTTTGGACGAACGAACACAAACGTTAGTCTCATTACAAGGTTAGTCTAAGTTCGTTCCAAGTTAGTCTAAGTTCGTCCCTAGTTAGTCTCTTTTTAAGGACGAACTTAGACAAACCTTAGAAGGAGACTAACGAAACTAACTTGGGACGAACAAAGACAAACGTTAGTCTCATTACAAGGTTAGTCTAAGTTCGTCCCAAGTTAGTCTCTTTCTAAGGACGAACTTTGACAAACCTTAGAATGAGACTATCGAGACAAACTCTCATTCTAAGGTTTGTCTAAGTTCGTCCCAAGTTAGTCTAAGTTCGTCCCTAGTCTGTCTCTTTCTAAGGACGAACTTAGACAAACCTTAGAACGAGACTAACGAGACTAACTTGTGACGAACAAACACAAACGTTAGTCTCATTACAAGGTTAGTCTAAGTTCGTTCCAAGTTAGTCTAAGTTCGTCCCTAGTTAGTCTCTATCTAAGGACGAACTTAGACAAACCTTAGAAGGAGACTAACGAAACTAACTTGGGACGAACAAAGACAAACGTTTGTCTCATTATAAGGTTTGTCTAAGTTCGTCCCAAGTTAGTCTAAGTTCGTCCCTAGTTAGTTTCTTTATAAGGACTAACTTAAACAAACCTTAGAATGAGACTAACGAGACTAACTTGGGACGAACAAATTCAAACGTTTGTCTCATTATAAGGTTTGTCTAAGTTCGTCCCAAGTTAGTCTAAATTTGTCCCTAGTTAGTCTCTTTCTAAGGACGAACTTAGACAAACCTTAGAATGAGACTAACGAGAATAACTTGGGACGAACAAACACAAACGTGTGTCTCATTACAAGGTTAGTCTAACTACGTCCCAAGTTAGTCTAAGTTCGTCCCTAGTTAGTCTCTTTTTAAGGACGAACTTAGACAAACCTTAGAAGGAGACTAACGAGACTAACTTGGGACGAACAAAGACAAACGTTAGTCTCATTGCAAGGTTAGTGTAAGTTCGTCCCAAGTTAGTCTCTTTCTAAGGACGAACTAAGACAAACCTTAGAATGAGACTAACGAGACAAATTCTCATTTAAAGGGTTGTCTATGTTCGTCCCAAGTTAGTCTAAGTTCGTCCCTAGTTAGTCTCTTTCGAAGGACGAACTTAGACAAACCTTAGAATGAGACTAACGAGACTAACTTGGGACGAACAAAAACAAACGTTAGTCTCATTACAAGGTTAGTCTAAGTTCGTCCCAAGTTAGTCTAATTTCGTCCCTAGGCTGTCTCTTTCTAAGGACGAACTTAGACAAACCTTAGAACGAGACTAACGAGACTAACTTGGGACGAACAAACACAAACGTTAGTCTCATTACAAGGTTAGTCCAAGTTCGTCCCAAGTTAGTCTAAGTTCATCCCTAGTTAGTCTCTTTCTAAGGACGAACTTAGACAACCCTTAGAAGGAGACAAACGAGACTAAATTGGGACGAACAAAGACAAACGTTAATCTCATTTCAAGGTTAGTCTAAGTTCGTCCCAAGTTAGTCTCTTTCTAAGGACGAACTTAGACAAACCTTAGAATGAGACTAACGAGACAAACTCCCATTCTAAGGTTAGTCTAAGTTCGTCCCAAGTTAGTCTAAGTTCGTCCCTAGTTAGTCTCTTTCTAAGGACGAACTTAAACAAACCTTAGAATGAGACTAACGAGAATAACTTGGGACGAACAAAGACAAACGTTAGTCTCATTATAAGGTTTGTCTAAGTTCGTCCCAAGTTAGTCTAAGTTCGTCACTATTTAATCTATTTCTAAGGACGAACTTAGACAAACCTTAGAATGAGACTAACGAGACTAACTTTGGACGAACGAACACAAACGTTAGTCTCATTACAAGGTTAGTCTAAGTTCGTTCCAAGTTAGCCTAAGTTCGTCCTTAGTTAGTCTCTTTCTAAGGACGAACTTAGACAAACCTTAGAAGGAGACTAACGAGACTAACTTGGGACGAACAAAGACAAACGTTAGTCTCATTACAAGGTTAGTCTAAGTTCGTCCCAAGTTAGTCTCTTTCTAAGGACGAACTTTGACAAACCTTAGAATGAGACTATCGAGACAAACTCTCATTCTAAGGTTTGTCTAAGTTCGTCCCAAGTTAGTCTAAGTTCGTCCCTAGTCTGTCTCTTTCTAAGGACGAACTTAGACAAACCTTAGAACGAGACTAACGAGACTAACTTGTGACGAACAAACACAAACGTTAGTCTCATTACAAGGTTAGTCTAAGTTCGTTCCAAGTTAGTCTAAGTTCGTCCCTAGTTAGTCTCTATCTAAGGACGAACTTAGACAAACCTTAGAAGGAGACTAACGAAACTAACTTGGGACGAACAAAGACAAACGTTTGTCTCATTATAAGGTTTGTCTAAGTTCGTCCCAAGTTAGTCTAAGTTCGTCCCTAGTTAGTTTCTTTATAAGGACTAACTTAAACAAACCTTAGAATGACACTAACGAGACTAACTTGGGTCGAACAAAGACAAACGTTTGTCTCATTATAAGGTTTGTCTAAGTTCGTCCCAAGTTAGTCTAAATTTGTCCCTAGTTAGTCTCTTTCTAAGGACGAACTTAGACAAACCTTAGAATGAGACTAACGAGAATAACTTGGGACGAACAAACACAAACGTGTGTCTCATTACAAGGTTAGTCTAAGTACGTCCCAAGTTAGTCTAAGTTCGTCCCTAGTTTGTCTCTTTTTAAGGACGAACTTAGACAAACCTTAGAAGGAGACTAACGAGACTAACTTGGGACGAACAAAGACAAACGTTAGTCTCATTACAAGGTTAGTGTAAGTTCGTCCCAAGTTAGTCTCTTTCTAAGGATGAACTAAGACAAACCTTAGAATGAGACTAACGAGACAAACTCTCATTCAAAGGGTTGTCTATGTTCGTCCCAAGTTAGTCTAAGTTCGTCCCTAGTTAGTCTCTTTCGAAGGACGAACTTAGACAAACCTTAGAATGAGACTAACGAGACTAACTTGTGACGAACAAACACAAACGTTAGTCTCATTACAAGGTTAGTCTAAGTTCGTTCCAAGTTAGTCTAAGTTCGTCCCTAGTTAGTCTCTATCTAAGGACGAACTTAGACAAACCTTAGAAGGAGACTAACGAAACTAACTTGGGACGAACAAAGACAAACGTTTGTCTCATTATAAGGTTTGTCTAAGTTCGTCCCAAGTTAGTCTAAGTTCGTCCCTAGTTAGTTTCTTTATAAGGACTAACTTAAACAAACCTTAGAATGACACTAACGAGACTAACTTGGGACGAACAAAGACAAACGTTTGTCTCATTATAAGGTTTGTCTAAGTTCGTCCCAAGTTAGTCTAAATTTGTCCCTAGTTAGTCTCTTTCTAAGGACGAACTTAGACAAACCTTAGAATGAGACTAACGAGAATAACTTGGGACGAACAAACACAAACGTGTGTCTCATTACAAGGTTAGTCTAAGTACGTCCCAAGTTAGTCTAAGTTCGTCCCTAGTTTGTCTCTTTTTAAGGACGAACTTAGACAAACCTTAGAAGGAGACTAACGAGACTAACTTGGGACGAACAAAGACAAACGTTAGTCTCATTACAAGGTTAGTGTAAGTTCGTCCCAAGTTAGTCTCTTTCTAAGGACGAACTAAGACAAACCTTAGAATGAGACTAACGAGACAAACTCTCCTTCAAAGGGTTGTCTATGTTCGTCCCAAGTTAGTCTAAGTTCGTCCCTAGTTAGTCTCTTTCGAAGGACGAACTTAGACAAACCTTAGAATGAGACTAACGAGACTAACTTGGGACGAACAAACACAAACGTTAGTCTCATTACAAGGTTAGTCGAAGTTCGTCCCAAGTTAGTCTAATTTCGTCCCTAGGCTGTCTCTTTCTAAGGACGAACTTAGACAAAGCTTAGAACGAGACTAACGAGACTAACTTGGGACGAACAAACACAAACGTTAGTCTCATTACAAGGTTAGTCCAAGTTCGTCCCAAGTTAGTCTAAGTTCATCCCTAGTTAGTCTCTTTCTAAGGACGAACTTAGACAACCCTTAGAAGGAGACAAACGAGACTAACTTGGGACGAACAAAGACAAACGTTTGTCTCATTATAAGGTTTGTCTAAGTTCGTCCCAAGTTTGTCTAAGTTCGTCCCTAGTTTGTTTCTTTATAAGGACTAACTTAAACAAACCTTAGAATGAGACTAACGAGACTAACATGGGACGAACAAAGACAAACGTTAGTCTCATTATAAGGTTTGTCTAAGTTTGTCCCAAGTTAGTCTAAGTTCGTCCCTAGTTAGTCTCTTTCTAAGGACGATGATGGAGCGTATTTATACGATTCATCAAGTACTACTGAACCCACCAAATTAGACTCTTAGTCATAAGAACATGTGCTTGTTAATGTCGTTTTGGCATTTCAGGCAATTTTGGAGTCTAAAGAGGAAACACACTTAAAAAGGTAGATTTGTGCCAAAAAATCATGGCTAGTCCATTTATGCGATCGCACGGGGCGCACCAGCCGAGCTGCCCAGGTCCAAAATCAAGTCGCTCGGGCAAACCATCTGATTTGACGAATCCGCCTCGAGCAAAGTGATCAAAATGGCAAATAAGGTGGACAATATCGGAAAACCAAGGAGAATGCCCGAGCAGATTGGCAGTTGGCTCAATTCGAAAGCAAAGGCCCCGCGCGCATAGGCACCAAAACCACGTCGCTCGACTAGACGGGCGACTCTGGCAAATCTGGCTCAACCAAGTTGTTATAAATGCCCAATAACTCGGACAATCGCACTTCCCAGACAAAATGCCCGAGTGGAACCAGCTCAAGCCCGATCAAGGCCAAACTAGGGCAATTCCGGCCGTTTTGGGATTCGGACCAGGTTCCGGGCAGATTCCGGCAAAACAACTTCGTCCATTAGGCTTAGAATTGCCTCAGCATTCCAAATCCGCAATCCAAAAGCAAAAGACCTCTGACCAAAATTCCGGCCAACCTCCGGCCAAGATCCGGCCGAGCTCCGATCAAGCTCCGATCAGTGCAACAAGGCCAGCCGTGCTCCGATCAAATTCAGGCCCAAACCGATCAAGCTCCGGCCAGCAATTAATGGATGTTGACCTTGGATTTCTTCTACTCTATCCCTTGTAGGAGAAGCCCATACCGGCGGCTTTGGGAAACCACCTGCCCGGCGGCTTTGGGAGACCATACCGGCGGCTGGACTTTGGGGATTGCCCATGCCTAGGTTATTTGCCTCACTCCCTTGCTTATAAATAGAGGGCTTGCTGATGAGACGTATTTATACGACTCATTAAGTCAACAAAACCCACCATTTACGACATTTGATCATAAGAACATATGCTTGTTAATGTCGTTTTGCATTTCAGGGCCTTTTGGAGTCTAAAGAAGAATCGGGCTTAAAAGATGGCATTTAAGGCCAAAATCACCACAAGACATTATTGGCCCACACGTGAGCCCAAGCCAAACATAGTCCACTTGCAAAATCTTGATGATTCTAGAAGCATCTCATCATTTGCCCATGCCAATCCATTTTGACTACTTCCAGAGCAAGAGTGCCTTGATGATTCTAGAAGCATCTCATCATTGGCTCATGCCAATCCATTTTGGCTACTTCCACTCCAAACTTGGTGCCCAAGACAAGAGAAACCCTAGCTCATTTTCTATTAATAGAACCTCTTGGTCTAGGAAAAGGGTGCCACCATCTTAGATAGAAAAGTCCTATCGTGTGCCCCAAGGTGTGAGCCTCATTGGGGGCTTCTCTCTCTACCCCTTTCTCATTTCGGAAATACAAAGCAACTTTACTTTTCTTGTTCTTACATTCTCGTCTTACTTTCTTGCACTTACTTTACTATTCTTACTTTCATGTACTTACATTCCATCCATTACTCTCATATCCTTCCCATGGATATGAGTGGCTAAAATCCCCTATTCGGTTTAGGGATCATTCTACATTGAGGCACGGTTTTGAGACCCTATTCTTAATGCTTCTTTGTGTTCTTGTGGTGTAAGTGCTTGGAATGGCCTTACTTTGGGTGATCTCTTGGAATGGAGTGAACCACACGCATGACACAAAGTATGATCATTAGAGGTCAATGATAAACAAGCCACAATAGTATTGTCAACACATTTTGAGATCCTTTACTTAATGCTATTGAGTGTTCATCTAGTTCTTGTGCCATTATTCGGATTGAACAAAAGGCTAAGTGGATGCTTGGAATGGCAAAGCTTGGCCGAGTAGTCCAATCTAGATTAAACAATGAAACCAAGTGGATGCTTGGAATGGCAAAGCTTGGCCGAGTTGTTTAATCACTCTTTAGCTACTCGTTTGATAATGAATCATGAGAACGGGTGGCTGCACTTAGGCTAATACATCTTGAAATGGAGTATTAGTCTAGCTAGAACTAGAAATCTATATCTTGAAATGGAATAGATTGTGGTGTAAGTGCTTGAAATGGCCTTACTCCGGGATTATGTCTTGAAATGGAGTAATCCACACTCATGAACACAAAGTAAGATCATTAGATATCCATGATGAATGTGTGACAATGGATCCCTAGACCGAATACTCACTTGCTTACAGTCGCTCATTTACTTTATGCACTAGTATTAACTTGTTCCAAACCCCCCCCCCCCCCAAGCCATTTACTTTCTTTTCTGTTTTGTTTAAAAACAACAAGTAACCATTTCAACTCCCTTGGGTTCGACCCCTACTTGCCGCTTGCTATCTTTTTAGTAAAGCCTAAGGTAGTGGAGATTATAAATTTAGATTTGATTTGGCATACGACGACGTGCCTGTCAAATTTTGGCGCCGTTGCCGGGGAGTTGTGCATTGGTGAAGTTGTTCTTTTTGTTTGTTTTCCCTTTTGTTCTTGTTTTGATTCTCTTGGTTCGCCATGGCCTCTTATTACAATAGTGAGCCTTGGGACGAGGAGGAGTTCTCCCCACCATCCTTCCAACGTGAAATCCGAGAAAAGATCATGTACATTGAGCAATCCCGGGATGAAACATTGGATGAGTACTTATGGTACTTTGATTCCATTGTGACAAGCTGCCCGCACCATGGATTCACTAACTTGGATCTTATTCAAAGGTTTCTCGGTGGAATGATGCCACATGAGTGGGATAGGCTCAATGAGGCGGCAGGAGGCTCGGTCTATGACTTGACCATAAGTGATATTTGGGAATTGATAAATGTTTTGGCCGAGAGTTCAAGGCCACAACAAGAACAGACCGAGCCACTAGAGGACGATGTGGAAGAGTTGGCAGCTAGCATCCAATAGTTGGCCGACATGATGGAGCAATATCAGGCCGAGACCGAGGAAGACTTGACCGAGATTCGGGAGAAATTGTCCGACCTGAACCAGGCCGTGTCCGAGTTGAGGAGAGACCGGAGAGAAGAGGACGGTACAAAGACAGTGGTGGACATGGAGGAGGCTCTAATAGAGCCTATATTGGAGCCCATGGAACCGTCAAAAGATGAGGACCCGACTACACCCAAAGGAGAACCGGCCGAGACAAGCCATGACCTCATTACCAATCTGTCCGAGGAAGATCGGGACCTCATTGCCAAAACTCCCTTATTGGACTCTTCTCTCTCAGTTTGTATGCCGACCATAACCCCCGAAGATGAAGCAATCATCAATGATGAGGTACAAGGCCGGTTGGAAGAAAAGCAAGAGCAAGGAAGGCCAATATTGGGGAACTCATTAGCCATAAGTCAACAGGGCAGCCGGAAGAACTCTCTCATTCTGAAACGACCATTCCTCTTAGCTACAAAGACAAGGGTTAACATGGGCACATGCTTGATACCACTTGTGAGAGATGGCGAGATTGTGAACATACAAAATTGCAAGGACGCCATCCGCTCATACATGAAAAAGAGACCAAGGCATGGAATGTTTCAATGGAAACCCGGATGGAGAAGCACTAGAGCACGGCATGATGGACCAGCAGCTATGGTAAAGAAGTCCTCGCCTACTCGGAGGGATGTAAAGGAAAAACCACCCGACCAATGGAAAGGAGAACCGAGCCCGCTGCCACGTAAGTTCTTTGGGCAGATTGTAAGAGCAGTTGGGGCAAAGTTTGACTACACACGCCCATGGGATCCTAACTTGTGATCCCTAAATGAGGTACAGTCGAGCCAACGACGTTAAACAAAGGCGCTCGCCGGGAGGCAGCCCGGCACATTTACTTTCTTCTTCATTTTTCAGTTTTTACTTATGTCATTTCCCTTCCTTTGTTTGCATGCCTTATATGTCTTGAACTTAAGTTGTGCCGTGAGGACACGACTTTGTTCAAAAGTGTGGGGTGGTCAGTTTGTTGTGTCATCACGTCTATTTTCTTGCACATGCATGAGTCAGCACGTTTCCCTTTGAAAATTTTAAATTTTTTGAATAAAATGCGTAGTTTTGTGAATAAAATGCGTAGGAGAGAGGTGTTGAGCTTTCATGATGTGAAATAGATGAATCCTAGTACATGCATTACTCTTATGAAATCTTAATTGTGCGACTAACATGTGAATCTAACTATCTATGTGTCCTTATGAGTTGGATAAATAGGGATGTGGAGTTGATAGAAATGTCCTAGTGAGGCTTGACAAAAGCACTCAAGGATCCGGGATTCAAGTTACATGGTTATACGGACTTGTGGAGGCTGCATTTCAAGACTTGTGGTTTGAAGTTGACTCCACCATTGCAGCGTTTATGCTAGTGGTGGGACGGGAATCAAACCGTCTTATCTCTAGTCCTAGTAGCCGGGAAAAGAGGTGGGTGACCCCCATCTTGACTCGCGCGAAACGACAAGGATGAGAAAGAGCGGGGAGGTATTTCCATATGCTTGAGGGCAATGATTGGACCTCCCAAGAAGGAATGGACAAAGAAACTCACAAAAAGGAGCAAAGCTCAAAGAAAAATCAACTCATGTGAAGGTTTACTCGAAATAAAGTGAAAGATCATCAAAGTCAAACATAGGCCGAAGGCCAAGTTCACTACAAGTATGTCCAAGCAAGTACCAAAGACTCAACCCTTGATGCTCGAACTTATCACGTGCTAGAAGAAGCAACAAGTATAACCATGTAGCAAGAACCGGACCCAAGAGTGTAGATCATGGGTCTAAAAAGGACTATCTCCCACTCATCCGAATTGGGTTGCATCTCGACTCAAAAGGTACATGTATCAAGTTATTTGCATGTTTTATCAAAATGCCTTGAGTAGTGATTGAGAATGCATGGAAAGGGGACATCTAGACTAGCATTTATCTAGGGGGGCCGAGAAGGACTTGTGATGTTTGCATGTGTTTTTTCCTCTTGTGACTTAAGGCCTTGTTCGGGACGAACAAGTTCAAGTGTGGGGTGGTTTGATGAGACGTATTTATATGACTCATTAAGTCAACAAAACCCACCATTTACGACATTTGATCATAAGAACATATGCTTGTTAATGTCGTTTTGCATTTCAGGGCCTTTTGGAGTCTAAAGAAGAATCGGGCTTAAAAGATGGCATTTAAGGCCAAAATCACCACAAGACATTATTGGCCCACACGTGAGCCCAAGCCAAACATAGTCCACTTGCAAAATCTTGATGATTCTAGAAGCATCTCATCATATGCCCATGCCAATCCATTTTGACTACTTCCAGAGCAAGAGTGCCTTGATGATTCTAGAAGCATCTCATCATTGGCTCATGCCAATCCATTTTGGCTACTTCCACTTCAAACTTGGTGCCCAAGACAAGAGAAACCCTAGCTCATTTTCTATTAATAGAACCTCTTGGTCTAGGAAAAGGGTGCCACCATCTTAGATAGAGAAGTCCTATCGTGTGCCCCAAGGTGTGAGCCTCATTGGGGGCTTCTCTCTCTACCCCTTTCTCATTTCGGAAATACAAAGCAACTTTACTTTTCTTGTTCTTACATTCTCGTCTTACTTTCTTGCACTTACTTTACTATTCTTACTTTCATGTACTTACATTCCATCCATTACTCTCATATCCTTCCCATGGATATGAGTGGCTAAAATCCCCTATTCGGTTTAGGGATCATTCTACATTGAGGCACGGTTTTGAGACCCTATTCTTAATGCTTCTTTGTGTTCTTGTGGTGTAAGTGCTTGGAATGGCCTTACTTTGGGTGATCTCTTGGAATGGAGTGAACCACACGCATGACACAAAGTATGATCATTAGAGGTCAATGATAAACAAGGCACAATAGTATTGTCAACACATTTTGAGATCCTTTACTTAATGCTATTGAGTGTTCATCTAGTTCTTGTGCCATTATTCGGATTGAACAAAAGGCTAAGTGGATGCTTGGAATGGCAAAGCTTGGCCGAGTAGTCCAATCTAGATTAAACAATGAAACCAAGTGGATGCTTGGAATGGCAAAGCTTGGCCGAGTTGTTTAATCACTCTTTAGCTACTCGTTTGATAATGAATCATGAGAACGGGTGGCTGCACTTAGGCTAATACATCTTGAAATGGAGTATTAGTCTAGTTAGAACTAGAAATCTATATCTTGAAATGGAATAGATTGTGGTGTAAGTGCTTGAAATGGCCTTACTTCGGGATTATGTCTTGAAATGGAGTAATCCACACTCATGAACACAAAGTAAGATCATTAGATATCCATGATGAATGTGTGACAATGGATCCCTAGACCGAATACTCACTTGCTTACAGTCGCTCATTTACTTTATGCACTAGTATTAACTTGTTCCAAACCCCCCCCCCCCCCCCCCAAGCCATTTACTTTCTTTTCTGTTTTGTTTAAAAACAACAAGTAACCATTTCAACTCCCTTGGGTTCGACCCCTACTTGCCGCTTGCTATCTTTTTAGTAAAGCCTAAATTAGTGGAGATTATAAATTTAGATTTGATTTGGCATACGACGACGTGCCTGTCACTTGCCTCATGTAATAGGTGCTTAAAAAAAAGTCCCATGCTACCTTAGAGAGTTGAGAGCTTATCTCTCTTCTCTTCACTTCAATTCAAAAACACTTTACTTTGTTCTTCATTTGTTCTTGATTTCCAAAGCTTTCTTCACTTTTTCTTGAGCTCCAAAGCTCTTTACTTTCCAGCAAGCACTCTTTACTTTCTTGTCAAGTTCTTGATTTGGAGCTCCTCTCCTTTACTTTCCTTGTTAAGCCACGACTTCTTTACTTTTCTTGTCAAAACCGAGTCCTTTCCTTTACAAGTTCTTGTTTTCTTTTTGGTTACCTTTACTTTCATAAGTATGGTGCTTGTATTCCATGACATGAATACAAGTAGCTAAAGCATATTCGGTCAAAGGGTGTTCATACTTGTGTATGCATCTTGAGACTTGAGCTTAATGCTTCTTTGTGTGTCAACTAGTTCTTGTGCCCTTCATTCGGTTTGAACACAAAGTTAAGTGGATGCTTGAAATGGCAAAGCTTTTCCGAGTGGTTCAAACCCTCTTTAAGTCACTTGGTTGATCGGAAATGTGAGATCAAGTGGCTGCACTTTTGAACTAGAAGTCTATGTCTTGATTTTGGAGTAGATTGTGGTGTAAGTGCTTGAAATGGCCTTACTTTAGGGTTTATGTCTTGAAATGGAATAAACCCACACTTATGAACACAAAGTAAGATCATTTAAAGTCCATGATGGATGTCTCACAAGTAGAGACCTTAGACTGAATATCTTTCGTCCTTACTTATCAGCACTTTACTTTCTTGTCATTTACTTTTAAGCAATTTACATTTCAGCACTTTACTTTCCGCACTTTTACTTTCATTACAGCAGTTTTCAACATCAATCAAACATAACATTTTGGTACGTATTGCGCTTGAAACACAGCGTGCGACAAACCAAAACGTATGTTGTATGGTTGATATTGAACTCAGTTGTTCTCGCACTTACTTTTCGCACTTTACTTTCAGTCTTTACTTTCAGCACTTTAAATTCAGTCATTTACTTTCTGTATATATAAAAAAACAAACAAAAACCCAATCTGTCTTTACTTTCATTTTCTTTCTTTTTAAAGAACAACTAATCCACACTGACTCTCTTGGGTTCGACCCCTACTTACCGCTCTGCTAATCCAATAGTGAGCCACGAGTAGTGGAACTATAAATGTAAATTTTGCAGCGCACAACGACGTGCTGTCAAATTTTGGCGCCGTTACCGGGGAGTTGTGCATCGGAATAGTTATTCTATTTGTTTTGTTTTTGTTTTAATTTTGTCTTGCAGTTCACAATGTCTTCCTATCACGGAAGCGAGCCTTTGTACGATGAGGATGATGAGGAAGAGGACTACAAGGGCAGCAAGCTTATGTTAGAGATGCTTAGCCGTCTCCCCAAATTCAGAGGTGCCATTGGAGAAGACCCCGTGAGGCATATACAAACGTTCCACTCCATTGGCGGCCGCATGAAGCCTAGAGACGAGTCATTAAAGGGATTCAAATTAAAATGTTTCAAATTTTCCCTAACAAACTTTGCACAATATTGGTATGACTCGTCTTGTGCAGATTATGAAAGCAACTATTGGGATCTGCGTGCCCAGTTTCTAGAAAGGTTTTCCTCGCCACTCCTTCGACTTGAAACCCGCGAGAAGATCATCACCCTTGAGCAATCCCGGGACGAGACATTGGATGAGCACTACACGTACTTTGACTCCATTGTAACGAGCTGCCCGCACCATGGACTCAAGGACTTGGTTCTTCTTCAAAAGTTTCTTGGCGGGATGATGCCACTCGAGTGGAATAAGCTTAATGATGCGGCGGGAGGCTCGGTCATGCAGTTAACCATGTCTCAAATCTGGCTGCTCATTGATGATTTGGCCGAGACCTCAAAACGAGGAGCCACATGCATCGAGCCAGCCGAGACATGCACGGACCTCATTACCGAACTGCCCGAGGGAGTCCCGGACCTCAATGACGGGCTGTCCGAGAAAGACCAGGAAGCGCCCGAGCTGATCGAGAAAATCACGGCAGGCCCGGTCCTCACTGAAGAGCTGCTCGATAAAGACCCGGTCTTCATGGCCTTGAAACCACAACATGACCCTTTATGTTTTATGCAGATCATAGCCACCGAAGATCATGGAATCAATGATGATGCGGTGCAAGGGGAGTTGGAGGCAGAACAAGGGCAAGAAAAGCCAATGATGGAGCGCTCACTCACCACAACTCAACAAGGCGGCCCTGAAAACTCACTTGTTCCAAGACAACCCATCTCCGCTGCCACAAAGAAGAAGCTTGGCAGGGGCGCATGCTTGATGTCGCCTACACTTGATGGCACAATGCTGAACTTCCAAACTTGCAAAGGTGCCAACCATTTGAACATGAAGAAGCGGCAAAGACATGGGCCGAAGGAATGGAAACCCGGAAGGAGAAACAAGAGAGCACGACTCATTGGACCAGCAGTTATGGTCAAGAAGTCCTCACCTTCTCGGAGCTATGTAAAGAAGAACCTGCCGAAGCAATGGAGAACCCAACCGAGCACATCACTCCATGCGTTCTTTGGGCGGAGCAAAAGAGCAACCGAGAAGAAGTTCGACCTCAAGCACCCATGGGATCCCAACTTATGATCCATGAGTGAGGTACCGTCGAGCCAATGACGTTAAACAAAGGCACTTGCCGGGAGGTAACCCGGAATATTTTCTTCATTTGTTACAGTTTTTATGTTTTGAACTAAGCCGTTCCGAGAGGAACGGCTTCGTTCAAAAGTGTGGGGGTATTTAAGTAGTATTTGCACATAGTAGTCATTGCACATATTAGTCTGCATGTTTTCATTTCCTTAAAATTTTTATCTTTTTGAAACATTTTGAAAATATACACTTTCATGATGTGAAAATAGATAGATCCGATTCATGCATTTCCTTGTGAAAACTTAATTGTGTAAGGACATGTGTACTTAACTATCTACTTGTCTTTGTGTGCTGAGATAATGTAGGATGTGGAGTTGAAAGAAATGCCCAAGAGAGGCTTGAAAAGCACTCAAAGGACCAGGTCCTTACTTTATGGTTATGTGAAGATTGTGGAGGCTAGCACTTCGGGCTTCTTGGTAAAGAGTGGACTCCGCCATACAGCGTCTATGCAAGAGGCGGGACGGGAATCAAACCGTCCATTCTCTAGTCCAAAGTAGCCGGTAAAATAGATGAGCGACCCTCATCTTGACCCGCGCGAAAAGGGCAAGGATGAGAAAGAGCGGGGAGGTATTTGCATATGCTCTCGGGCGATGATTGGACCTCCCAAAAGTGAAGAAAAATGGACATGCAAATCTCATCAAAGGAGCAAAGCTCAAAGAAGAAAAGAAAAATCAGCCAAAATGGTGAAACCAAACCGAAGCAAAAGTGAAGTACTCAAAGAGTCAAATCAAAGGCCGAAGGCCAAACCTCACTACAAAAAGCGGTCCAACCACGCAAACAAAGAAAAAGAGCTCGACCCATTAGCCCGAATCAATCACGTGCTAGAAGAAGCAAGTAACATAACCATATAGTAAGATCGGATCCGAGAGTGCAGTTCAAAGGCCTAAAAAGGACTATCTCCCAATCATCCAAATTAATTTGCATCTCGGCTCAAAGGTAACAAGTATCTAGTTACTTTCATGTTTGAGCACAATTTCGTTTGGAAGCAAGTAAGTTATGCATGCAAAGGTGAAATCTAGTTTTGCATCTCACATTCATATTTAGGACTTAGGTTGTTGTTCCTCTTTGACTATACTTGTTCGGGACGAACAAGATTAAGTGTGGGGGTATTTGATGGAGCGTATTTATACGATTCATCAAGTACTACTGAACCCACCAAATTAGACTCTTAGTCATAAGAACATGTGCTTGTTAATGTCGTTTTGGCATTTCAGGCAATTTTGGAGTCTAAAGAGGAAACACACTTAAAAAGGGAGATTTGTGCCAAAAAAGCATGGCAAGTCCATTTATGCGATCGCACGGGGCGCACCAGCCGAGCTGCCCAGGTCCGAAATCAAGTCGCTCGGGCAAACCATCTGATCTGACGAATCCGCCTCAAGCAAAGTGATCAAAATGGCAAATAAGGTGGACAATGTCGGAAAACCAAGGAGAATGCCCGAGCAGATTGGCAGTTGGCTCAATTCGAAAGTAAAGGCCCCGCGCGCATAGGCACCAAAACCACGTCGCTCGACTAGACGGGCGACTCTGGCAAATCTGGCTCGACCAAGTTGTTTTAAATGCCCAATAACTCGGACAATCGCACTTCCCAGACAAAACGCCCGAGTGGAACCAGCTCAAGCCCGATCAAGGCCAAAGTAGGGCAATTCCGGCCGTTTTGGGATTCCGACCAGGTTTCGGGCAGATTTTGGCAAAACAACTTCGACCATTAGGCTTAGAATTACCTCAGCATTCCAAAAGCAAAAGACCTCTGACCAAAATTCCGGCCAACCTCCGGCCAAAATCCGGCCAAGATCCGGCCGAGCTCCGATCAAGCTCCGATCAGTGCAACAAGGCCAGCCGTGCTCCGATCAAATTCAGGCCAAAACCGACCAAGCTCCGGCCAGCAATGAATGGATGTTGACCTTGGATTTCTTCTACTCTATCTGTTGTAGGAGAAGCCCATACCGGCGGCTTTGGAAAGCCACCTGGCCGACGGCTTTGGGAGACCATACCGGCTGCTTTGAGAAGAGGACAGCTGGCCAGCGGCTGGACTTTGGGGAGTGCCCATGCCTAGTTGATTTGCCTCACTCCCTTGCTTATAAATAGAGGGCTCGCCTCATGTAATAGGTGCTTAAAAAAAAGTCCCATGCTACCTTAGAGAGTTGAGAGCTTATCTCTCTTGTCTTCACTTCAATTCAAAAACACTTTACTTTGTTTTTCATTTGTTCTTGATTTCCAAAGCTTTCTTCACTTGTTCTTGAGCTCCAAAGCTCTTTACTTTCCAGCAAGCACTCTTTACTTTCTTGTCAAGTTCTTGATTTGGAGCTCCTCCCCTTTACTTTCCTTGTTAAGCCACGGCTTCTTTACTTTTCTTATCAAAACCGAGTCCTTTCCTTTACAAGTTCTTGTTTTCTTTTTGGTTACCTTTACTTTCATAAGTATGGTGCTTGTATTCCTTGACATGAATACAAGTAGCTAAAGCATATTCGGTCAAAGGGTGTTCATACTTGTGTATGCATCTTGAGACTTGAGCTTAATGCTTCTTTGTGTGTCAACTAGTTCTTGTGCCCTTCATTCGGTTTGAACACAAAGTTAAGTGGATGCTTGAAATGGCAAAGATTTTCCGAGTGGTTCAAACCCTCTTTAAGTCACTTGGTTGATCGGAAATGTGAGATCAAGTGGCTGCACTTTTGAACTAGAAGTATATGTCTTGATTTTGGAGTAGATTGTGGTGTAAGTGCTTGAAATGGCCTTACTTTAGGGTTTATGTCTTGAAATGGAATAAACCCACACTTATGAACACAAAGTAAGATCATTTAAAGTCCATGATGGATGTCTCACAAGTAGAGACCTTAGACTGAATATCTTTCGTCCTTACTTAACGGCACTTTACTTTCTTGTCATTTACTTTTAAGCAATTTACATTTCAGCACTTTACTTTCCGTACTTTTACTTTCATTACAGCAGTTTTCAAAATCAATCAAACATAACATTTTGGTACGTATTGCGCTTGAAACACAGTGTGCGACAAACCAAAACGCATGTTGTATGGTTGATATTGAACTCGGTTGTTCTCGCACTTACTTTTCGCACTTTACTTTCAGTCTTTACTTTCAGCACTTTAAATTCAGTCATTTACTTTCAGTCATTTACTTTCTGTATATATAAAAAAACCAACAAAAACCCAATCTGTCTTTACTTTCATTTTGTTTCTTTTTAAAGAACAACTAATCCACACTGACTCTCTTGGGTTCGACCCCTACTTACCGCTCTGCTAATCCAATAGTGAGCCACGAGTAGTGGAACTATAAATGTAAATTTTGCAGCGCACAACGACGTGCTGTCAGATGAACTTAGACAAACCTTAGAATGAGACTAACGAGAATAACTTGGGACGAACAAACACAAACGTTAGTCTCATTACAAGGTTAGTCTAAGTTCGTTTCAAGTTAGTCTAAGTTCGTCCTTAGTTAGTCTCTTTCTAAGGACGAACTTAGACAAACCTTAGAAGGAGACTAACGAGACTAACTTGGGACGAACAAAGACAAAGTTAGTCTCATTACAAGGTTAGTCTAAGTTCGTCCCAAGTTAGTCTCTTCTAAGGACGAACTTAGACAACCCTTAGAATGAGACTAACGAGACAAACTCTCATTCTAAGGTTTCTCTAAGTTCGTCCCAAGTTAGTCTAAGTTCGTCCCTAGTTAGTCTCTTTCTAAGGACGAACTTAGACAAACCTTAGAATGAGACTAACGAGACTAACTTGGGACGAACAAAGACAAACGTTAGTCTTATTACAAGGTTAGTCAAAGTTCATCCCAAGTTAGTCTCTTTCTTAGGATGAACTTAGACAAACCTTAGAATGAGTCTAACGAGACAAACTCTCATTCTAAGGTTTGTCTATGTTCGTCCTAAGTTAGTCTAAGTTCGTCCCTAGTTAGTCTCTTTCTAAGGACGAACTTAAACAAACCTTAGAATGAGACTAACGAGACTAACTTGGGACGAACAAAGACAAACGTTAGTCTCATTATAAGGTTTGTCTAAGTTCGTCCCAAATTAGTCTAAGTTCGTCCCTAGTTAGTCTCTTTCTAAGGACGAACTTAGACAAATGTTAGAATGAGACTAACGAGACTAACTTGTGACGAACAAACGCAAAGGTTATTCTCATTACAAGGTTAGTCTAAGTTCGTCCCAAGTTAGTCTCTTTCTAAGGACGAACTTATACAAACCTTAGAATGAGACTAACGAGACAAACTCTCGTTCTAAGGTTTGTCTAAGTTCGTCGCAAGTTAGTCTAAGTTCGTCCCTAGTTAGTCTCTTTCTAAGGACGAACTTAGACAAACCTTAGAATGAGACTAACGAGACAAACTTGGGACGAACAAACACAAACATTAGTCTCATTACAAGGTTAGTCTAAGTTCGTCCCCAGTTAGTCTCTTACTAAGGACGAACTTAGACAAACCTTAGAAGGAGACTGACGAAACTAAGTTGGGATGAACAAAAACAAACGTTAGTCTCATTATAAGGTTTGTCTAATTTCGTCCCAAGTTAGTCTAAGTTCGTCCCTAGTTAGTCTCTTTCTAAGGACGAACTTAGACAAATCTTAGAATGAGACTAACGAGACAAACTCTCATTCTAAGGTTTGTCTATGTTCGTCCCAAGTTAGTCTCTTTCTAAGGACGAACTTAAACAAACCATAGAATGAGACTAACGAGACTAACTTGGGACGAACAAAGACAAACGTTAGTCTCATTATAAGGTTTGTCTAATTTCGTCCCAAGTTAGTCTAAGTTCGTCCCTAGTTAGTGTCTTTCTAAGGACGAACTTAGACAAATCTTAGAATGAGACTAACGAGACAAACTCTCATTCTAAGGTTAGTCTAAGTTCGTCGCAAGTTAGTCTAATGTTCGTCCCTAGTTAGTCTCTTTCTAAGGACGAACTTAGACAAACCTTAGAATGAGACTAACGAGACAAACTTGGGACGAACAAACACAAACGTTAGTCTCATTAGAAGGTTAGTCTAAGTTCGTCCCATGTTAGTCTAAGTTCGTCCCTAGTTAGTCTCTTTCTAAGTAGTTAGTCTCTTTCTAAGGACGAACTTAGACAAACCTTAGAAGGAGACTAACTTGGGACGAACAAAGACAAACGTTAGTCTCATTACAAGGTTAGTCTAAGTTCGTCCCATGTTAGTCTCTTTCTAAGGACGAACTTAGACAAACCTTAGAATGAGACTAACGAGACAAACTCTCATTCTAAGGTTTGTCTAAGTTCGTCCCTTGTTAGTCTAAGTTTATCCCTAGTTAGTCACTTTCTAAGGACGAACTTAGACAAACCTTAGAATGAGACTAACGAGACTAACTTGGAACGAACAAAGACAAACTTTATTCTCATTCTAAGGTTAGTCTAAGTTCGTCCCAAGTTAGTCTAAGTTCGTCCCTAGGTAGTTTCTTTCTAAGGACTAACTTAAACAAACCTTAGAATGAGACTAACGAGACTAACTTGGGACGAACAAAGACAAACGTTAGTCTCATTATAAGGTTTGTCTAAGTTCGTCCCAAGTTAGTCTAAGTTCGTCCCTAGTTAGTCTCTTTCTAAGGACGAACTTAGACAAACCTTAGAATGAGACTAACGAGACTAACTTGGGACGAACAAACACAAACGTTAGTCTCATTACAAGGTTAGTCTAATTACGTCCCAAGTTAGTCTAAGTTCGTCCCTAGTTAGTCTCTTTCTAAGGACGAACTTAGGCATGCCTTAGAAGGAGACTAACGAGACAAACTTGGGACGAACAAACACAAATGTTAGTCTCATTACAAGGTTAGTGTAAGTTCGTCCCAAGGTAGTCTCTTTCAAAGGTTGGTCTAAGTTCGTCCTAAGTTAGTCTAAGTTCGTCCCTAGTTAGTCTCTTTCGAACGACGAACTTAGCCAAACCTTAGAATGAGACTAACGAGACTAACTTGGGTAGAACAAACACAAACGTTTGTCTCATTACAAGGTTAGTCTATGTTCGTCCCAAGTTAGTCTAAGTTCGTCCCTAGTTAGTCTCTTTCTAAGGACGAACTTAGACAAACCTTAGAAGGAGACTAACGAGTAACTTGGGACGAACAAAGACAAACGTTAGTCTCATTACAAGTTAGTCTAAGTTCGTCCCAAGTTAGTCTCTTTCTAAGGACGAACTTAGACAAACTATAGAATGAGACTAACGAGACTAACTCTCATTCTATGGTTTGTCTAAGCTCGTCCTAAGTTATTCTAAGTTCGTCCCTAGTTAGTCTCTTTCTAAGGACGAACTTAGAAAAACCTTAGAATGAGACTTACGAGACTAACTTGGGACGATAAAGACAAACGTTAGTCTCATTACAAGGTTAGTCAAAGTTCGTCCCAAGTTAGTCTAAGTTTGTCCCTAGTTAGTCTCTTTCTAAGGACGAACTTAGACAAACCTTAGAATGAGACTGACGAGACTAACTTGGGACGAACAAAGACAAACGTTAGTCTCATTACATGGTTAGTCTAAGTTCGTCCCTAGTTAGTCTCTTTCTGAAGTCGAACTTAGACAAACCTTAGAATGAGACTAACGAGACTAACTTGGGACGAACAAAGAAAAACGTTAGTCTCATTAAAAGGTTAGTCTAAGTTCGTCCCAAGTTAGTCTAAGTTCGTCCCTAGTTAGTCTCTTTCTAAGGATGAACTTAGACAAACCTAAGAAGGAGACTAACGAGATTAACTTGGGACGAACAAAGACAAAGTTAGTCTCATTACAAGGTTAGTCTAAGTTCGTCCCAAGTTAGTCTCTTTCTAAGGACGAACTTAGACAAACCTTAGAATGAGACTAACGAGACAAACTCTCATTCTAAGGTTAGTCTAAGTTCGTCCCAAGTTAGTCTAAGTTCGTCCCTAGTTAGTCTCTTTCTAAGGACGAACTTAGACAAACCTTAGAATGAGACTAACGAGACTAACTTGGGACGAACAAAGACAAACGTTAGTCTTATTACAAGGTTAGTCAAAGTTCGTCCCAAGTTAGTCTATTTCTAAGGACGAACTTAGACAAACCTTAGAATGAGACTAACGAGACAAACTTGGGACGAACAAACACAAACGTTAGTCTCATTACAAGGTTAGTCTAAGTTCGTCCCATGTTAGTCTAAGTTCGTCCCTAGTTAGTCTCTTTCTAAGTAGTTAGTCTCTTTCTAAGGACGAACTTAGACAAACCTTAGAAGGAGACTAACTTGGGACAAACAAAGACAAACGTTAGTCTCATTACAAGGTTAGTCTAAGTTCGTCCCATGTTAGTCTCTTTCTAAGGACGAACTTAGACAAACCTTAGAATGAGACTAACGAGACAAACTCTCATTCTAAGGTTTGTCTAAGTTCGTCCCTAGTTAGTCAGTTTCTAAGGACGAACTTAGACAGACCTTAGAATGAGACTAACAAGACTAACTTGGGACGAACAAACACAAATGTTAGTCTCATTACAAAGTTAGTGTAAGTTCGTCCCAAGGTAGTCTCTTTCAAAGGACGAACTAAGACAAACCTTAGAATGACACTAACGAGACAAACTCTCATTCAAAGGTTGGTTTAAGTTCGTCCTAAGTTAGTCTAAGTTAGTCCCTAGTTAGTCTCTTTCGAAGGACGAACTTAGCCAAACCTTAGAATGAGACTAACGAGACTAACTTGGGACGAACATACACAAACGTTAGTCTCATTACAAGGTGAGTCTATGTTCGTCCCAAGTTAGTCTAAGTTCGTCCCTAGTTAGTCTCTTTCTAAATACGAACTTAGACAAACCTTAGAAGGAGACTAACGAGACTAACTTGGGACGAACAAAGACAAACGTTAGTCTCATTACAAGTTAGTCTAAGTTCGTCCCAAGTTAGTCTCTTTCTAAGGTTGAACTTAGACAAACTATAGAATGAGACTAACGAGACAAACTCTCATTCTATGGTTTGTCTAAGTTCGTCCTAAGTTATTCTAAGTTCGTCCCTAGTTTGTTTCTTCTTAAGGACGAACTTAGAAAAGCCTTAGAATGAGGCTAACGAGACTAACTTGGGACGAACAAAGACAAACGTTAGTCTCATTACAAGGTTAGTCTAAGTTCGTCGCAAGTTAGTCTAACGTTCGTCCCTACTTAGTCTCTTTCTAAGGACGAACTTAGACAAACCTTAGAATGAGACTAACGAGACTAACTTGGGAGGAACAAAGACAAACGTTAGTCTCATTACAAGGTTAGTCTAAGTTCGTCCCAAGTTAGTCTAAGTACGTCCCTAGTTAGTCTCTTTCTAAGGACGAATTTAGACAATTCTTAGAATGAGACTAACGAGACAAACTCTCATTCTAAGGTTTGTCTAAGTTCGTCGCAAGTTAGTCTAATGTTCGTCCCTAGTTAGTCTCTTTCTAAGGACGAACTTAGACAAACCTTAGAATGAGACTAACGAGACAAACTTGGGACGAACAAACACAAACGTTAGTCTCATTACAAGGTTAGTCTAAGTTCGTCCCATGTTAGTCTAAGTTCGTCCCTAGTTAGTCTCTTTCTAAGTAGTTAGTCTCTTTCTAAGGACGAACTTAGACAAACCTTAGAAGGAGACTAGCTTGGGACGAACAAAGACAAATGTTAGTCTCATTACAAGGTTAGTATAAGTTCGTCCCATGTTAGTCTCTTTCTAAGGACGAACTTAGACAAACCTTAGAATGAGACTAACGAGACAAACTCTCATTCTAAGGTTTGTCTAAGTTCGTCCCTTGTTAGTCTAAGTTTGTCCCTAGTTAGTCACTTTCTAAGGACGAACTTAGACAAACCTTAGAATGAGACTAACGAGACTAACTTGGAACGAACAAAGACAAACTTTATTCTCATTCTAAGGTTAGTCTAAGTTCGTCCCAAGTTAGTCTAAGTTCGTCCCTAGGTAGTTTCTTTCTAAGGACTAACTTAAACAAACCTTAGAATGAGACTAACGAGACTAACTTGGGACGAACAAAGACAAACGTTAGTCTCATTATAAGGTTTGTCTAAGTTCGTCCCAAGTTAGTCTAAGTTCGTCCCTAGTTAGTCTCTTTCTAAGGACGAACTTAGACAAACCTTAGAATGAGACTAACGAGACTAACTTGGGACGAACAAACACAAACGTTAGTCTCATTACAAGGTTAGTCTAAGTACGTCCCAAGTTAGTCTAAGTTCGTCCCTAGTTAGTCTCTTTCTAAGGACGAACTTAGGCATGCCTTAGAAGGACACTAACGAGACAAACTTGGGACGAACAAACACAAATGTTAGTCTCATTACAAGGTTAGTGTAAGTTCGTCCCAAGGTAGTCTCTTTCAAAGGACGAACTAAGACAAACCTTAGAATGAGACTAACGAGACAAACTCTCATTCAAACGTTGGTCTAAGTTCATCCTAAGTTAGTCTAAGTTCGTCCCTAGTTAGTCTCTTTCGAACGACGAACTTAGCCAAACCTTAGAATGAGACTAACGAGACTAACTTGGGACGAACAAACACAAACGTTTGTCTCATTACAAGGTTAGTCTATGTTCGTCCCAAGTTAGTCTAAGTTCGTCCCTAGTTAGTCTCTTTCTAAGGACGAACTTAGACAAACCTTAGAAGGAGACTAACGAGTAACTTGGGACGAACAAAGACAAACGTTAGTCTCCTTACAAGTTAGTCTAAGTTCGTCCCAAGTTAGTCTCTTTCTAAGGACGAACTTAGACAAACTATAGAATGAGAATAACGAGACTAACTCTCATTCTATGGTTTGTCTAAGCTCGTCCTAAGTTATTCTAAGTTCGTCCCTAGTTAGTCTCTTTCTAAGGACGAACTTAGAAAAACCTTAGAATGAGACTTACGAGACTAACTTGGGACGATAAAGACAAACGTTAGTCTCATTACAAGGTTAGTCAAAGTTCGTCCCAAGTTAGTCTAAGTTTGTCCCTAGTTAGTCTCTTTCTAAGGACGAACTTAGACAAACCTTAGAATGAGACTGACGAGACTAACTTGGGACGAACAAAGACAAACGTTAGTCTCATTACATGGTTAGTCTAAGTTCGTCCCTAGTTAGTCTCTTTCTGAAGTCGAACTTAGACAAACCTTAGAATGAGACTAACGAGACTAACTTGGGACGAACAATGAAAAACGTTAGTCTCATTAAAAGGTTAGTCTAAGTTCGTCCCAAGTTAGTCTAAGTTCGTCCCTAGTTAGTCTCTTTCTAAGGACGAACTTAGACAAACCTTAGAAGGAGACTAACGAGATTAACTTGGGACGAACAAAGACAAAGTTAGTCTCATTACAAGGTTAGTCTAAGTTCGTCCCAAGTTAGTCTCTTTCTAAGGACGAACTTAGACAAACCTTAGAATGAGATTAACGAGACAAACTCTCATTCTAAGGTTAGTCTAAGTTCGTCCCAAGTTAGTCTAAGTTCGTCCCTAGTTAGTCTCTTTCTAAGGACGAACTTAGACAAACCTTAGAATGAGACTAACGAGACTAACTTGGGACGAACAAAGACAAACGTTAGTCTTATTACAAGGTTAGTCAAAGTTCGTCCCAACTTAGTCTCTTTCTTAGGACGAACTTAGACAAACCTTAGAATGAGACTAACGAGACAAACTCTCATTCTAAGGTTTGTCTATGTTCGTCCCAAGTTAGTCTAAGTTCGTCCCTAGTTAGTCTCTTTCTAAGGACGAACTTAAACAAACCTTAGAATGTGACTAACGAGACTAACTCTCATTCTATGGTTTGTCTAAGCTCGTCCTAAGTTATTCTAAGTTCGTCCCTAGTTAGTCTCTTTCTAAGGACGAACTTAGAAAAACCTTAGAATGAGACTTACGAGACTAACTTGGGACGATAAAGACAAACGTTAGTCTCATTACAAGGTTAGTCAAAGTTCGTCCCAAGTTAGTCTAAGTTTGTCCCTAGTTAGTCTCTTTCTAAGGACGAACTTAGACAAACCTTAGAATGAGACTGACGAGACTAACTTGGGACGAACAAAGACAAACGTTAGTCTCATTACATGGTTAGTCTAAGTTCGTCCCTAGTTAGTCTCTTTCTGAAGTCGAAGTTAGACAAACCTTAGAATGAGACTAACGAGACTAACTTGGGACGAACAAAGAAAAACGTTAGTCTCATTAAAAGGTTAGTCTAAGTTCGTCCCAAGTTAGTCTAAGTTCGTCCCTAGTTAGTCTCTTTCTAAGGACGAACTTAGACAAACCTTAGAAGGAGACTAACGAGATTAACTTGGGACGAACAAAGACAAAGTTAGTCTCATTACAAGGTTAGTCTAAGTTCGTCCCAAGTTAGTCTCTTTCTAAGGACGAACTTAGACAAACCTTAGAATGAGACTAACGAGACAAACTCTCATTCTAAGGTTAGTCTAAGTTCGTCCCAAGTTAGTCTAAGTTCGTCCCTAGTTAGTCTCTTTCTAAGGACGAACTTAGACAAATCTTAGAATGAGACTAACGAGACTAACTTGTGACGAACAAACGCAAAGGTTAGTCTCATTACAAGGTTAGTCTAAGTTCGTCCCAAGTTAGTCTCTTTCTAAGGACGAACTTAGACAAACCTTAGAATGAGACTAACGAGACAAACTTGGGACGAACAAACACAAACATTAGTCTCATTACAAGGTTAGTCTAAGTTCGTCCCAAGTTCGTCCCCAGTTAGTCTCTTACTAAGGACGAACTTAGACAAACCTTAGAAGGAGACTGACGAAACTACGTTGGGATGAACAAAAACAAATGTTAGTCTCATTATAAGGTTTGTCTAATTTCGTCCCAAGTTAGTCTAAGTTCGTCCCTAGTTAGTCTCTTTCTAAGGACGAACTTAGACAAATCTTAGAATGAGACTAACGAGACAAACTCTCATTCTAAGGTTTGTCTATGTTCGTCCCAAGTTAGTCTAAGTTCGTCCCTAGTTAGTCTCTTTCTAAGGACGAACTTAAACAACCCTTAGAATGAGACTAACGAGACTAACTTGGGACGAACAAAGACAAACGTTAGTCTCATTATAAGGTTTGTCTAATTTCGTCCCAAGTTAGTCTAAGTTCGTCCCTAGTTAGTCTCTTTCTAAGGACGAACTTAGACAAATCTTAGAATGAGACTAACGAGACAAACTCTCATTCTAAGGTTTGTCTATTGTCGTCCCAAGTTAGTCTAAGTTCGTCCCTAGTTAGTCTCTTTCTAAGGACGAACTTAAACAAACCTTAGAATGAGACTAACGAGACTAACTTGGGACGAACAAAGACAAATGTTAGTCTCATTATAAGGTTTGTCTAATTTCGTCCCAAGTTAGTCTAAGTTCGTCCCTAGTTAGTCTCTTTCTAAGGACGAACTTAGACAAATCTTAGAATGAGACTAACGAGACGAACTCTCATTCTAAGGTTTGTCTAAGTTCGTCGCAAGTTAGTCTAATGTTCGTCCCTAGTTAGTCTCTTTCTAAGGACGAACTTAGACAAACCTTAGAATGAGACTAACGAGACTAACTTGAGACGAACAAAGACAAACGTTAGTCTCGTTATAAGGTTTGTCTAATTTCGTCCCAAGTTAGTCTAAGTTCGTCCCTAGTTAGTCTCTTTCTAAGGACGAACTTAGACAAATCTTCGAATGAGACTTAACGAGACAAACTCTCATTGTAAGGTTTGTCTATGTTCGTCCCAAGTTAGTCTCTTTCTAAGGACGAACTTAGAAAAACCTTAGAATGAGACTTACGAGACTAACTTGGGACGATAAAGACAAACGTTAGTCTCATTACAAGGTTAGTCAAAGTTCGTCCCAAGTTAGTCTAAGTTTGTCCCTAGTTAGTCTCTTTCTAAGGACGAACTTAGACAAACCTTAGAATGAGACTGACGAGACTAACTTGGGACGAACAAAGACAAACGTTAGTCTCATTACATGGTTAGTCTAAGTTCGTCCCTAGTTAGTCTCTTTCTGAAGTCGAAGTTAGACAAACCTTAGAATGAGACTAACGAGACTAACTTGGGACGAACAAAGAAAAACGTTAGTCTCATTAAAAGGTTAGTCTAAGTTCGTCCCAAGTTAGTCTAAGTTCGTCCCTAGTTAGTCTCTTTCTAAGGACGAACTTAGACAAACCTTAGAAGGAGACTAACGAGATTAACTTGGGACGAACAAAGACAAAGTTAGTCTCATTACAAGGTTAGTCTAAGTTCGTCCCAAGTTAGTCTCTTTCTAAGGACGAACTTAGACAAACCTTAGAATGAGACTAACGAGACAAACTCTCATTCTAAGGTTAGTCTAAGTTCGTCCCAAGTTAGTCTAAGTTCGTCCCTAGTTAGTCTCTTTCTAAGGACGAACTTAGACAAATCTTAGAATGAGACTAACGAGACTAACTTGTGACGAACAAACGCAAAGGTTAGTCTCATTACAAGGTTAGTCTAAGTTCGTCCCAAGTTAGTCTCTTTCTAAGGACGAACTTAGACAAACCTTAGAATGAGACTAACGAGACAAACTTGGGACGAACAAACACAAACATTAGTCTCATTACAAGGTTAGTCTAAGTTCGTCCCAAGTTCGTCCCCAGTTAGTCTCTTACTAAGGACGAACTTAGACAAACCTTAGAAGGAGACTGACGAAACTACGTTGGGATGAACAAAAACAAATGTTAGTCTCATTATAAGGTTTGTCTAATTTCGTCCCAAGTTAGTCTAAGTTCGTCCCTAGTTAGTCTCTTTCTAAGGACGAACTTAGACAAATCTTAGAATGAGACTAACGAGACAAACTCTCATTCTAAGGTTTGTCTATGTTCGTCCCAAGTTAGTCTAAGTTCGTCCCTAGTTAGTCTCTTTCTAAGGACGAACTTAAACAACCCTTAGAATGAGACTAACGAGACTAACTTGGGACGAACAAAGACAAACGTTAGTCTCATTATAAGGTTTGTCTAATTTCGTCCCAAGTTAGTCTAAGTTCGTCCCTAGTTAGTCTCTTTCTAAGGACGAACTTAGACAAATCTTAGAATGAGACTAACGAGACAAACTCTCATTCTAAGGTTTGTCTATTGTCGTCCCAAGTTAGTCTAAGTTCGTCCCTAGTTAGTCTCTTTCTAAGGACGAACTTAAACAAACCTTAGAATGAGACTAACGAGACTAACTTGGGACGAACAAAGACAAATGTTAGTCTCATTATAAGGTTTGTCTAATTTCGTCCCAAGTTAGTCTAAGTTCGTCCCTAGTTAGTCTCTTTCTAAGGACGAACTTAGACAAATCTTAGAATGAGACTAACGAGACGAACTCTCATTCTAAGGTTTGTCTAAGTTCGTCGCAAGTTAGTCTAATGTTCGTCCCTAGTTAGTCTCTTTCTAAGGACGAACTTAGACAAACCTTAGAATGAGACTAACGAGACTAACTTGAGACGAACAAAGACAAACGTTAGTCTCGTTATAAGGTTTGTCTAATTTCGTCCCAAGTTAGTCTAAGTTCGTCCCTAGTTAGTCTCTTTCTAAGGACGAACTTAGACAAATCTTCGAATGAGACTTAACGAGACAAACTCTCATTGTAAGGTTTGTCTATGTTCGTCCCAAGTTAGTCTCTTTCTAAGGACGAACTTAGACAAACCTTAGAAGGAGACTAACTTGGGACGAACAAAGACAAACGTTAGTCTCATTACAAGGTTAGTCTAAGTTCGTCCCAAGTTAGTCTAAGTTCGTCCCAAGTTAGTCTCTTTCTGAAGTCGAACTTAGACAAACCTTAGAATGAGATTAACGAGACTAACTTGGGACTAACAAATACAAACGTTAGTCTCATTACAAGGTTAGTCTAAGTTCGTCCCAAGTTAGTCTAAGTTCGTCCCTAGTTAGTCTCTTTCTAAGGATGAACTTAGACAAACCTTAGAAGGAGACTAACGAGACTAACTTGGGACGAACAAAGACAAAGTTAGTCTCATTACAAGGTTAGTCTAAGTTCGTCCCAAGTTAGTCTCTTTCTAAGGACGAACTTAGACAAACCTTAGAATGAGACTAACGAGACAAACTCTCATTCTAAGATTTGTCTAAGTTCGTCCCAAGTTAGTCTAAGTTCGTCCCTAGTTAGTCTCTTTCTAAGGACGAACTTAGACAAACCTTAGAATGAGACTAACGAGACTAACTTGGGACGAACAAAGACAAACGTTAGTCTTATTACAAGATTAGTCAAAGTTCGTCCCAAGTTAGTCTCTTTCTTAGGACGAACTTAGACAAACCTTAGAATGAGACTAACGAGACAAACTCTCATTCTAAGGTTTGTCTATGTTCGTCCCAAGTTAGTCTAAGTTCGTCCCTAGTTAGTCTCTTTCTAAGGACGAACTTAAACAAACCTTAGAATGAGACTAACGAGACTAACTTGGGACGAACAAAGACAAACGTTAGTCTCATTATAAGGTTTGTCTAAGTTCGTCCCAAATTAGTCTAAGTTCGTCCCTAGTTAGTCTCTTTCTAAGGACGAACTTAGACAAATCTTAGAATGAGACTAACGAGACTAACTTGTGACGAACAAACGCAAAGGTTAGTCTCATTACAAGGTTAGGCTAAGTTCGTCCCTAGTTAGTCTCTTTCTAAGGACGAACTTAGACAAACCTTAGAATGAGACTAACGAGACAAACTTGGGACGAACAAACACAAACATTGGTCTCATTACAAGGTTAGTCTAAGTTCGTACCAAGTTCGTCCCCAGTTAGTCTCTTACTAAGGACGAACTTAGACAAACCTTAGAAAGAGACTGACGAAACTAAGTTGGGATGAACAAAAACAAACGTTAGTCTCATTATAAGGTTTGTCTAATTTCGGCCCAAGTTAGTCTAAGTTCGTCCCTAGTTAGTCTCTTTCTAAGGACGAACTTAGACAAATTTTAGAATGAGACTAACGAGACAAACTCTCATTCTAAGGTTTGTCTATGGTCGTCCCAAGTTAGTCTAAGTTCGTCCCTAGTTAGTCTCTTTCTAAGGACGAACTTAAACAAACCTTAGAATGAGACTAACGAGACTAACTTGGGACCAACAAAGACAAACGTTAGTCTCATTATAAGGTTTGTCTGATTTCGTCCCAAGTTAGTCTAAGTTCGTCCCTAGTTAGTCTCTTTCTAAGGACGAACTTAGACAAATCTTAGAATGAGACTAACGAGACAAACTCTCATTCTAAGGTTTGTCTATGTTCGTCCCAAGTTAGTCTAAGTTCGTCCCTAGTTAGTCTCTTTCTAAGGACGAACTTAAACAAACCTTAGAATGAGACTAACGAGACTAACGAGACTAACTTGGGACGAACAAAGACAAACGTTAGTCTCATTATAAGGTTTGTCTAATTTCGTCCCAAGTTAGTCTAAGTTCGTCCCTAGTTAGTCTCTTTCTAAGGACGAACTTAGACAAATCTTAGAATGAGACAAACGAGACTAACTTGGGATGAACAAACACAAAGGTTGGTCTCATTACAAGGTTAGTCTAAGTTCGTCCCAAGTTAGTCTCTTTCTAAGGACGAACATAGACAAACCTTAGAATGAGACTAACGAGACAAACTCTCATTCTAAGGTTTGTCTAAGTTCGTCGCAAGTTAGTCTAATGTTCGTCCCTAGTTAGTCTATTTCTAAGGACGAACTTAGACAAACCTTAGAATGAGACTAACGAGACAAACTTGGGACGAACAAACACAAACGTTAGTCTCATTACAAGGTTAGTCTAAGTTCGTCCCATGTTAGTCTAAGTTCGTCCCTAGTTAGTCTCTTTCTAAGTAGTTAGTCTCTTTCTAAGGACGAACTTAGACAAACCTTAGAAGGAGACTAACTTGGGACGAACAAAGACAAACGTTAGTCTCATTACAAGGTTAGTCTAAGTTCGTCCCATGTTAGTCTCTTTCTAAGGACGAACTTAGACAGACCTTAGAATGAGACTAACGAGACAAACTCTCATTCTAAGGTTTGTCTAAGTTCGTCCCTTGTTAGTCTAAGTTTGTCCCTAGTTAGTCAGTTTCTAAGGACGAACTTAGACAAACCTTAGAATGAGACTAACGAGACTGACTTGGAACGAACAAAGACAAACTTTATTCTCATTCTAAGGTTAGTCTAAGTTCGTCCCAAGTTAGTCTAAGTTCGTCCCTAGTTAGTTTCTTTCTAAGGACTAACTTAAACAAACCTTAGAATGAGACTACCGAGACTAACTTGGGACGAACAAAGACAAACGTTAGTCTCATTATAAGGTTTGTCTAAGTTCGTCCCAAGTTAGTATAAGTTCGTCCCTAGTTAGTCTCTTTCTAAGGACGAACTTAGACAAACCTTAGAATGAGACTAACAAGACTAACTTGGGACGAACAAACACAAATGTTAGTCTCATTACAAAGTTAGTGTAAGTTCGTCCCAAGGTAGTCTCTTTCAAAGGACGAATTAAGACAAACCTTAGAATGACACTAACGGACAAATTCTCATTCAAAGGTTGGTTTAAGTTCGTCCTAAGTTAGTCTAAGTTCGTCCCTAGTTAGTCTCTTTCGAAGGACGAACTTAGTCAAACCTTAGAATGAGACTAACGAGACTAACTTGGGACGAACATACACAAACGTTAGTCTCATTACAAGGTGAGTCTATGTTCGTCCCAAGTTAGTCTAAGTTCGTCCCTAGTTAGTCTCTTTCTAAATACGAACTTAGACAAACCTTAGAAGGAGACTAACGAGACTAACTTGGGACGAACAAAGACAAACGTTAGTCTCATTACAAGTTAGTCTAAGTTCGTCCCAAGTTAGTCTCTTTCTAAGGTTGAACTTAGACAAACTATAGAATGAGACTAACGAGACAAACTCTCATTCTATGGTTTGTCTAAGTTCGTCCTAAGTTATTCTAAGTTCGTCCCTAGTTTGTTTCTTCTTAAGGACGAACTTTGAAAAACCTTAGAATGAGACTAACGAGACGAACTTGGGACGAACAAAGACAAACGTTAGTCTCATTACAAGGTTAGTCTAAGTTCGTCCCAAGTTAGACTAAGTTTGTCCCTAGTTAGTCTCTTTCTAAGGACGAACTTAGACAAACCATAGAATGAGACTAACGAGACTAACTTGGGAGGAACAAAGACAAACGTTAGTCTCCTTACAAGGTTAGTCTAAGTTCGTCCCAAGTTAGTCTAAGTTCGTCCCTAGTTAGTCTCTTTCTAAGGACGAACTTAGAAAAACCTTAGAATGAGACTTACGAGACTAACTTGGGACGATAAAGACAAACGTTAGTCTCATTACCAGGTTAGTCTAAGTTCGTCCCAAGTTAGTCAAAGTTTGTCCCTAGTTAGTCTCTTTCTAAGGACGAACTTAGACAAACCATAGAATGAAACTGACGAGACTAACTTGGGACGAACAAAGACAAACGTTAGTCTCATTACAAGGTTAGTCTAAGTTCGTCCCAATTTAGTCTCTTTCTAAGGTTGAACTTAGACAAACTATAGAATGAGACTAACGAGACAAACTCTCATTCTATGGTTTGTCTAAGTTCGTCCTAAGTTCGTCCCTAGTTTGTTTCTTCTTAAGGACGAACTTAGAAAAACCTTAGAATGAGACTAACGAGACTAACTTGGGACGAACAAAGACAAACGTTTGTCTCATTACAAGGTTAGTCTAAGTTCGTCCCAAGTTAGACTAAGTTTGTCCCTAGTTAGTCTCTTTCTAAGGACGAACTTAGACAAACCTTAGAATGAGACTAACGAGACTAACTTGGGAGGAACAAAGACAAACGTTAGTCTCATTACAAGGTTAGTCTAAGTTCGTCCCAAGTTAGTCTAAGTTCGTCCCTAGTTAGTCTCTTTCTAAGGACGAACTTAGAAAAACCTTAGAATGAGACTTACGAGACTAACTTGGGACGATAAAGACAAACGTTAGTCTCATTACAAGGTTAGTCTAAGTTCGTCCCAAGTTAGTCAAAGTTTGTCCCTAGTTAGTCTCTTTCTAAGGACGAACTTAGGCAAACCATAGAATGAAACTGACGAGACTAACTTGGGACGAACAAAGACAAACGTTAGTCTCATTACAAGGTTAGTCTAAGTTCGTCCCAAGTTAGTCTAAGTTCGTCCCAAGTTAGTCTCTTTCTGAAGTCGAACTTAGACAAACCTTAGAATGAGATTAACGAGACTAACTTGGGACGGACAAAGACAAACGTTAGTCTCATTACAAGGTTAGTCTAAGTTCGTCCCAAGTTAGTCTAAGTTCGTCCCTAGTTAGTCTCTTTCTAAGGACGAACTTAGACAAACCTTAGAATGAGACTAACAAGACTAACTTGGGACGAACAAACACAAATGTTAGTCTCATTACAAGGTAAGTGTAAGTTCGTCCCAAGGTAGTCTCTTTCAAAGGACGAACTAAGACAAACCTTAGAATGAGACTAACGAGACAAACTCTCATTCAAAAATTGGTCTAAGTTCGTCCTAAGTTAGTCTAAGTTCGTCCCTAGTTAGTCTCTTTCGAAGGACGAACTTAGCCAAACCTTGGAATGAGACTAACGAGACTAACTTGGGACGAACATACACAAACGTTAGTCTCATTACAAGGTTAGTCTATGTTCTTCCCAAGTTAGTCTAAGTTCGTCCCTAGTTAGTCTCTTTCGAAATACGAACTTAGACAAACCTTAGAAGGAGACTAACGAGACTAACTTGGGACGAACAAAGACAAACGTTAGTCTCATTACAAGTTAGTCTAAGTTCGTCCAAAGTTGGTCTCTTTCTAAGGACGAACTTAGACAAACCTCAGAATGAGACTAACGAGACAAACTCTCATTCTAAGGTTTGTCTAAGTTCGTCCCAAGTTAGTCTAAGTTCGTCCCTAGTTTGTTTCTTCCTAAGGACGAACTTAGAAAAACCTTAGAATGAGACTAACGAGACTAACTTGGGACGAACAAAGACAAACGTTAGTCTCATTACAAGGTTAGTCTAAGTTCGTCCCAAGTTAGACTAAGTTTGTCCCTAGTTAGTCTCTTTCTTAGGACGAACTTAGACAAACCTTAGAATGAGACTATCGAGACTAACTTGGGAGCAACAAAGACAAACGTAAGTCCCATTACCAGGTTAGTCTAAGTTCGTCCCAAGTTAGTCTTAGTTCGTCCCTAGTTAGTCTCTTTCTAAGGACGAACTTAGACAAACCTTAGAATGAGACTAACGAGACTAACTTGGGACGAACAAAGACAAACGTTAGTCTCATTACAAGGTTAGTCTAAGTTCGTCCCAAGTTAGTCTAAATTCATCCCTAGTTAGTCTCTTTCTAAGGACGAACTTAGACAAACCTTAGAATGAGACTAACAAGACTAACTTGGGACGAACAAACACAAAAGTTAGTCTCATTACATGGTAAGTGTAAGTTCGTCCCAAGGTAGTCTCTTTCAAAGGACGAACTAAGACAAACCTTAGAATGAGACTAACGAGACAAACTCTCACTCAAAAATTGGTCTAAGTTCGTCCTAAGTTAGTCTAAGTTCGTCCCTAGTTAGTCTCTTTCGAAGGACGAACTTAGCCAAACCTTAGAATGAGACTAACGAGACTAACTTGGGACGAACATACACAAACGTTAGTCTCATTACAAGGTTAGTCTATGTTCTTCCCAAGTTAGTCTAAGTTCGTCCCTAGTTAGTCTCTTTCTAAATACGAACTTAGACAAACCTTAGAATGAGACTAACGAGACTAACTTGGGACGAACAAAGACAAACGTTAGTCTCATTACAAGGTTAGTCTAAGTTCGTCCCAAGTTAGTCTAAATTCGTCCCTAGTTAGTCTCTTTCTAAGGAAAAACTTAGACAAACCTTAGAATGAGACTAACGAGACTAACTTGGGACGAAAAAGACAAACGTTTGTCTCATTATAAAGTTAATCTAAGTTCGTCCCAAGTTAGTCTAAGTTCGTCCCGAGTTAGTCTCTTTCTAAGGACGAACTTAGACAAACCTTAGAATGAGACTAGTGAGACTAACTTGGAACGAACAAAGACAGACGTTAGTCTAAGTTCATCCCAAGTTAGTCTAAGTTCGTCCCTAGTAAGTCTCTTTCTAAGGACGAAATTAGACAAACCTTAGAATGGGACTAACGAGACTAACTTGGGACGAACAAAGACAAATGTTAGTCTCATTACAAGGTTACTCTAAGTTCGTCCCAAGTTAGTCTCTTTCTAAGGACGAACTTAGACAATCCTTAGAATGAGACTAACAAGACAATCTCTCATTCTAAGGTTTGTCTAAGTTCGTCCCAAGTTATTCTAAGTTCATACCTAGTTAGTCTCTTTCTAAGGACGAACTTAGACAAACCTTAGAATAATACTAACGCGACTAACTTGGGACGAACAGAGACAAACGTTAGTCTCATTATAAGGTTTGTCTAAGTTCGTCCCAAGTTAGTCTAAGTTCGTCCCTAGTTAGTCTCTTTCTAAGGACGAACTTAGACAAACCTTAGAATGAGACTAACGAGACTAACTTGGGACGAACAAACACAGACGTTAGTCTCATTACAAGGTTAGTCTAAGTTCGTCCCAAGTTAGTCTAAGTTCGTCCCTAGTTAGTCTTTTTCTAAAGACGAACTTAGACAAACCTTAGAATGAGACTAACGAGACTAACTTGGGACGAACAAAGACTAACGTTAGTCTCATTACAAGGTCAGTCTAAGTTCGTCCCAAGTTAGTCTAAGTTCGTACCTAGTTAGTCTCTTTCTAAAGACGAACTTAGACAAACCTTAGAATGAGACTAACGAGACTAACTTGGGACGAACAAAGACAAACGTTAGTCTCATTATAAGGTTTGTCTAAGTTCGCCCCAAGTTAGTTTTAGTTCGTCCCAAGTTAGTCTCTTTCTAAGGGCAAACATAGACAAACCTTAGAATGAGACTAACGAGACTAACTTGGGATGAACAAACACAGACGTTAGTCTCATTACAAGGTTAGTCTAAGTTCGTCCCAAGTTAGTCTAAGTTCGTCCCTAGTTAGTCTCTTTCTAAGGACGAACTTAGACAAACCTTAGAAGGAGACTAACGAGACAAACTTGGGACGAACAAAGACAAACAATAGTCTCATTACAAGGTTAGTCTAAGTTCGTCCCAAGTTAGTCTCACTCTAAGGAGGAACTTAGACAAACCTCAGAATGAGACTAACGAGACAAACTCTCATTCTAAGGTTTGTCTAAGTTCGTCCCAAGTTAGTATAAGTTCGTCCCAAGTTAGTTTAAGTTCGTCCCTAGTTAGTCTCTTTCTAAGGACGAACTTAGACAAACCTTATAATGAGACTAACGAGACTAACTTGGGAAGAACAAAGACAAACGTTAGTCTGATTATAAGGTTTGTCTAATTTCATCCCAAGTAAGTCTAAGTTCGTCCCTAGTTAGTCTCTTTCTAAGGACGAACTTAGACAATCCTTAGAATGAGACTAACGAGACTAACTTGGAACAAACAAAGACAAACGTTAGTCTCATTATAAGGTTTGTCTAATTTCGTCCCAAGTTAGTCTAAGTTCGTCCCTACTTAGTCTCTTTCTAAGGACGAACTTAGACAAACCTTAGAATGAGACTAACGAGGCTAACTTGGAACGAACAAAGACAAACTTTATTCTCATTCTAACGTTAGTCTAAGTTCGTCCCTAGTTAGTTTCTTTCTAAGGACAAACTTAAAAAAACCATAGAATGAGACTAACGAGACTAACTTGGGACGAACAAAGACAAACGTTAGTCTCATTATAAGGTTTGTCTAAGTTCGTCCCAAGTTAGTCTAAGTTCGTCCCTAGTTAGTCTCTTTCTAAGGAGGAACTTAGACAAACCTTAGAAGGAGACTAACGAGACTAACTTGGGACGAACAAACACAAACGTTAGTCTCATTACAAGGTTAGTCTAAGTTCGTCCCATGTTAGTCTAAGTTCGTCCCTAGTTGGTCTCTTTCTAAGGACGAACTTAGACAAACCTTAGAAGGAGACTAACGAGACTAACTTGGGCATACAAAGACAAACGTTAGTCTCATTACAAGGTTAGTCTAAGTTCGTCCTAAGTTAGTCTCTTTCTAAGGACGAACTTAGACAAACCTTAGAATGAGACTAACGAGACAAACTTTCATTCTAAGGTTTGTCTAAGTTAGTCCCAAGTTAGTCTAAGTTCGTCCCTAGTTAGTCAATTTCTAAGGACGAACTTAGACAAAACTTAGAATGAGACTAACGAGACTAACTGGGGACGAACAAAGACAAACGTTAGTCTCATTATAAGGTTTGTCTAAGTTCGTCCCAAGTTAGTCTAAGTTTGTCTAGTAGTTAGTCTCTTTCTAAGGACGAACTTAGACAAGCCTTAGAATGAGACTAACGAGACTAACTTGGGACGAACAAACACAAACGTTAGTCTCATTACAAGGTTAGTCTAACTTCGTCCCAAGTTAGTCTAAGTTCGTCCCTAGTTAGTCTCTTTCTAAGGACGAACTTAGACAAACCTTAGAAGGAGACTAACGAGACTAACTTGGGACGAACAAAGACAAACGTTAGTCTCATTACAAGGTTAGTCTAAGTTCGTCCCTAGTTAGTCTCTTTCTAAGGACGAACTTAGACAAACCTTAGAATGAGACTAACGAGACTAACTTGGGATGAACAAAGACAAACGTTAGTCTCATTACAAGGTTAGTCTAAGTTCATCCCAAGTTAGTCTAAGTTCGTCCCTAGATAGTCTCTTTCTAAGGACGAACTTAGGCAAACCTTTGAATGAGACTAACGAGACTAACTTGGGACGAACAAAGACAAACGTTAGTCTCATTACAAGGTGAGCCTAAGTTCGTCCCAAGTTAGTCTAAGTTCGTCCCTAGTTAGTCTCTTTCTAAGGATGAACTTAGACAAACCTTTGAATGAGACTAACGAGACTAACTTGGGACGAACAAAGACAAACGTTAGTCTCATTATAAAGTTAGTCTAAGTTCGTCCCAAGTTAGTCTAAGTTCGTCCCTAGTTAGTCTCTTTCTAAGGACGAACTTAGACAAACCTTAGAATGAGACTAGTGAGACTAACTTGGGACGAACAAAGACAAACTTTAGTCTCATTATAAGGTTAGTCTAAGTTCGTCCCAAGTTAGTCTAAGTTCGTCCCTAGTTAGTCTCTTTCTAAGGACGAACTTAGACAAACCATGGAATGAGACTAATGAGACTAACTTGGGACGAACAAAGACAAACATTAGTCTCATTATAAGGTTTGTCTAAGTTCGTCCCAAGTTAGTCTAAGTTTGTCTAGTAGTTAGTCTCTTTCTAAGGACGAACTTAGACAAGCCTTAGAATGAGACTAACGAGACTAACTTGGGACGAACAAACACAAACGTTAGTCTCATTACAAGGTTAGTCTAAGTTCGTCCCAAGTTAGTCTAAGTTCGTCCCTAGTTAGTCTCTTTCTAAGGACGAACTTAGACAAACCTTAGAAGGAGACTAACGAGACTAACTTGGGACGAACAAAGACAAACGTTAGTCTCATTACAAGGTTAGTCTAAGTTCGTCCCTAGTTAGTCTCTTTCTAAGGACGAACTTAGACAAACCTTAGAATGAGACTAACGAGACTAACTTGGGATGAACAAAGACAAACGTTAGTCTCATTACAAGGTTAGTCTAAGTTCATCCCAAGTTAGTCTAAGTTCGTCCCTAGATAGTCTCTTTCTAAGGACGAACTTAGGCAAACCTTTGAATGAGACTAACGAGACTAACTTGGGACGAACAAAGACAAACGTTAGTCTCATTACAAGGTTAGCCTAAGTTCGTCCCAAGTTAGTCTAAGTTCGTCCCTAGTTAGTCTCTTTCTAAGGATGAACTTAGACAAACCTTTGAATGAGACTAACGAGACTAACTTGAAACGAACAAAGACAAACGTTAGTCTCATTATAAAGTTAGTCTAAGTTCGTCCCAAGTTAGTCTAAGTTCGTCCCTAGTTAGTCTCTTTCTAAGGACGAACTTAGACAAACCTTAGAATGAGACTAGTGAGACTAACTTGGGACGAACAAAGACAAACTTTAGTCTCATTATAAGGTTAGTCTAAGTTCGTCCCAAGTTAGTCTAAGTTCGTCCCTAGTTAGTCTCTTTCTAAGGACGAACTTAGACAAACCATGGAATGAGACTAATGAGACTAACTTGGGACGAACAAAGACAAACATTAGTCTCATTATAAGGTTTGTCTAAGTTCGTCCCAAGTTAGTCTAAGTTTGTCTAGTAGTTAGTCTCTTTCTAAGGACGAACTTAGACAAGCCTTAGAATGAGACTAACGAGACTAACTTGGGACGAACAAACACAAACGTTAGTCTCATTACAAGGTTAGTCTAAGTTCGTCCCAAGTTAGTCTAAGTTCGTCCCTAGTTAGTCTCTTTCTAAGGACGAACTTAGACAAACCTTAGAAGGAGACTAACGAGACTAACTTGGGACGAACAAAGACAAACGTTAGTCTCATTACAAGGTTAGTCTAAGTTCATCCCTAGTTAGTCTCTTTCTAAGGACGAACTTAGACAAACCTTAGAATGAGACTAACGAGACTAACTTGGGACGAACAAACACAAACGTTAGTCTCATTACAAGGTTAGTCTAGGTTCATCCCAAGTTAGTCTAAGTTCGTCCCTAGTTAGTCTCTTTCTAAGGACGAACTTAGGCAAACCTTAGAATGAGACTAACGAGACTAACTTGGGACGAACAAAGACAAACGTTAGTCTAAGTTCGTCCCAAGTTAGTCTAAGTTCGTCCCTAGTTAGTCTCTTTCTAAGGATGAACTTAGACAAACCTTAGAATGAGACTAACGAGACTAACTTGGGACGAACAAAGATGATGGACCATAATTATACGAATCAAAAACACAGTTAAACCCACTAAATTTGACTGTTTGTCTATTTAACTTTTGCTTGTTAGTTTCGATATTTATCTACAGGGTATTTTGGAGCTTAGAGAGAATACACGCTGAGGATAGGATTTTACGCAGAAAAGATGTTACGAGTCATTCCAAGGTCTCGATCAGACGCTGACTGAAGAAATCTAAAGATCCTGACATGGAATCATTCAAAACAAATCAAAGCGAAGAGCAATCAAAGTCAATCCCGGGCTGAAATACACCGATAGTTTTGTGAAAACGTCGCAAAAACGTCACAAAACTCCACATTTGCCCATGGTGACCGGCGGCTTTTGGAGGAGGTGGCCAAAGGAGGAAGCTCTCCTCCATGGATGACCTCCAACCGGCGGCTCTTACCTCCCATGGAGCTCCCCTTGGATGAAGCCACATGCTCTCATCTTGGCCCTCCATTCCTTCCCTCCATGGCTATAAATACATGCCTCCATCTCATTTGTAAATCATCCCAAAAATCATAAATCACTTATCTCTCTAAGTTTGGAAATTTGTAAGTTTGGTTTTGAAATAATACTCTTGTTGGTTCTTGAGTATTATAACAGTTTTAGAGAATAGTCATGTTGGTTCTTGAGTATTCAAGTAGGAATTGGGAATACTCCTGTTGGTTCTTGAGTATTCCCCTTACTTACTGTCTTTCAAAAACCCCCGAGTATTTAGCTATGGTATCCACCTCTATGGATATTCGTAGCTAAACTCTTCATTCGGTTGAAGGGGTGTACTTGTATCATAAAATGTTTTAGACTTTGCTTTAGTGTTTTTTCTCTGTATTCAAAACTTGTTCTATGTGCCATATATTAGGCCAGAACTTCCAAGGTAGAGTGGATGCTTGGAATGGCAAAGCTCTTCCGTGGAAGTTCGTAAACATACTCGGATAAGTGGATGCTTGGAATGGCAAAGCTTATCTGAGGAGTTTGACCTCTCTCAAACACCATTTGATTGCTCGGGAATGACTGATCAAATGGATGCACACAGGCTAATATACCTTGGAATGGGGTATTAGTCTAAGTAGAACAAGGGTTCTACGTTTTTTGCAAAAGTCTAGACAGTGTGTGCAAATCGAGTGCTTGGAATGGCCTTGATACTCTTTCGAACACTTTTGCAAAAGACTAGACAGTGTGGCAAATCGAGTGCTTGGAATGGCCTTGATGCACGTTAGAATACTTAGAAGGATCACTAAAGGTCAATGATAAACAGGCTATGATATAAGGCCCCCAAAATCGAATGTTTTCCTTGAAATCAAACAACTCCTGCACTTACTTTCTTAGTATAACTGCCGTAATCAACTGCTCACCTTCCGGAGGACTTGCCAATCACGCATAACCCGCTGTAAGTCTCCTACTTTTATTTTCAGTCATTTACTTTACGCACAAAAAAACCAAAACCAACCAAAAAGTCACGTAGTTACTAGCTCTAAAACCTCAACCAACCTAAAACACGCTCCCTTGCAGTACAAATCACCTCAAAGAACAACTATCCCCCTAATTCCTTTGGGTTCGACCCCTACTTACCACTTGCTACCCAGTAGTGAAGTCGCGAGTAGAGGACTATAAATTTATTTGTACATTTGCTCTGACGACAAGCATCTGTCAAAAGACAAACGTTAGTCTCATTATAAAGTTAGTCTAAGTTCGTCCCAAGTTAGTCTAAGTTCGTCCCTAATTAGTCTCTTTCTAAGGACGAACTTAGACAAACCTTAGAATGAGACTAGTGAGACTAACTTGGGACGAACAAAGACAAACTTTAGTCTCAATATAAGGTTAGTCTAAGTTCGTCCCAAGTTAGTCTAAGTTCGTCCCTAGTTAGTCTCTTTCTAAGGACGACCTTAGACAAACCTTAGAATGAGACTAACGAGACTAACTTGGGACGAACAAAGACAAACGTTAGTCCCATTATAAGGTTTGTCTAATTTCATCCCAAGTTAGTCTAAGTTCGTCCCTAGTTAGTCTCTTTCCAAGGACGAACTTAGACAAACCTTAGAATGAGACTAATAAGACTAACTTGGAACGAACAAAGACCAACTTTATTCTGATTCTAACGTTAGTCTAATTTCGTCCCTAGTTAGTTTCTTTCTAAGGACGAACTTAAAAAAACCTTAGAATGAGACTAACTTGGGACGAACAAAGACAAACGTTAGTCTCATTATAAGGTTTGTCTATGTTCGTCCCAAGTTAGCCTAAGTTCGTCCCTAGTTAGTCTATTTCTAAGGACGAACTTAGACAAACCTTAGAATGAGACTAACGAGACTAACTTGGGACGAACTAACACAAACGTTAGTCTCATTACAAGGTTAGTCCAAGTTCGTCCCATGTTAGTCTAAGTTCGTCCCTAGTTAGTCTCTTTCTAAGGACGAACTTAGACAAACCTTAGAAGGAGACTAACGAGACTAACTTGGGACGAACAAAGACAAACGTTAGTCGCATTACAAGGTTAGTCTAAGTTCGTCCCAAGTTAGTCTCTTTCTAAGGATGAACTTTGACAAACCTTAGAATGAGACTAATGAGACAAACGCTCATTCAAAGGTTTGTCTAAGTTCGTCCAAAGTTAGTCAAAGTTCGTCCCTAGTTAGTCTCTTTCGCAGGACGAACTTAGACAAACCTTAGAATGAGACTAACGAGACTAACTTGGGACGAACAAAGACAAACGTTAGTCTCATTATAAGGTTAGTCTAAGTTCGTCCCAAGTTAGTTTAAGTTCGTCCCTAGTTAGTCTCTTTCTAAGGACGAACTTAGACAAACCTTATAATGAGACTAACGAGACTAACTTGGGACGAACAAAGACAAACGTTAGTCTCATTATAAGGTTTGTCTAATTTCATCCCAAGTAAGTCTAAGTTCGTCCCTAGTTAGTCTCTTTCTAAGGACGAACTTAGACAATCCTTAGAATGAGACTAACGAGACTAACTTGGGACGAACAAAGACAAACGTTAGTCTCATTATAAGGTTTCTAAGTTCGTCACTAGTTAGTCTCTTTCTAAGGACGAACTTAGACAAACCTTAGAATGAGACTAACGAGACTAACTTGGAACAAACAAAGACAAACTTTATTCTCATTCTAACGTTAGTCTAAGTTCGTCCCTAGTTAGTTTCTTTCTAAGGTCGAACTTAAAAAAACCTTAGAATGAGACTAACTTGGGACGAACAAAGACAAACGTTAGTCTCATTATAAGGTTTGTCTATGTTCGTCCCAAGTTAGTCTAAGTTTGTCCCTAGTTAGTCTCTTTCTAAGGATGAACTTGGACAAACCTTAGAATGAGACTAACGAGACTAACTTGGGACGAACAAACACAAACGTTAGTCTCATTACAAGGTTAGTCTAAGTTCGTCCCATGTTAGTCTAAGTTCGCCCCTAGTTGGTCTCTTTCTAAGGACGAACTTAGACAAACCTTAGAAGGAGACTAACGAGACTAACATGGGACGAACAAAGACAAACGTTAGTCTCATTACAAGGTTAGTCTAAGTTCGTCCCAAGTTAGTCTCTTTCTAAGGACGAACTTAGACAAACCTTAGAATGAGACTAACGAGACAAACTCTCATTCTAAGGTTTGTCTAAGTTCGTCCCAAGTTAGTCGGAGTTCGTCCCTAGTTAGTCACTTTCTAAGGACGAACTTAGACAAACCTTAGAATGAGACTAACGAGATTAACTTGGGACGAACAAAGACAAACGTTAGTCTCATTATAAGGTTTGTCTAAGTTCGTCCCAAGTTAGTCTAAGTTTGTCTAGTAGTTAGTCTCTTTCTAAGGACGAACTTAGACAAGCCTTAGAATGAGACTAACGAGACTAACTTGGGATGAACAAACACAAACGTTAGTCTCATTACAAGGTTAGTCTAAGTTCGTCCCAAGTTAGTCTAAGTTCGTCCCTAGTTAGTCTCTTTCTAAGGACGAACTTAGACATACCTTAGAAGGAGACTAACGAGACTAACTTGGGACGAACAAAGACAAACGTTAGTCTCATTACAAGGTTAGTCTAAGTTCATCCCAAGTTAGTCTAAGTTCGTCCCTAGTTAGTCTCTTTCTAATGACGAACTTAGGCAAACCTTTGAATGAGACTAACGAGACTAACTTGGGACGAACAAAGACAAACGTTAGTCTCATTACAAGGTTAGTCTAAGTTCGTCCCAAGTTAGTCTAAGTTCGTCCCTAGTTAGTCTCTTTCTAAGGATGAACTTAGACAAACCTAAGAATGAGACTAACGAGACTAACTTGGGACGAACAAAGACAAACGTTAGTCTCATTATAAAGTTAGTCTAAGTTCGTCCCAAGTTAGTCTAAGTTCGTCCCTAGTTAGTCTCTATCTAAGGACAAACTTAGAAAAACCTTAGAATGAGACTAGTGAGACTAACTTGGGACGAACAAAGATAAACTTTAGTCTCATTATAAGGTTAGTCTAAGTTCGTCCCAAGTTAGTCTAAGTTTGTCCCTAGTTAGTCTCTTTCTAAGGATGAACTTAGACAAACCATGGAATGAGACAAATGAGACTAACTTGGGACGAACAAAGACAAACGTTAGTCTCATTATAAGGTTAGTCTAAGTTCGTCCCAAGTTAGTCTAAGTTTGTCTAGTAGTTAGTCTCTTTCTAAGGATGAACTTAGACAAGCCTTAGAATGAGACTAACGAGACTAACTTGGGACGAACAAACACATTCGTTAGTCTCATTACAAGGTTAGTCTAAGTTCGTCCCAAGTTATTCTAAGTTCGTCCCTAGTTAGTCTCTTTCTAAGGACGAACTTAGACAAACCTTAGAAGGAGACTAACGAGACTAACTTGGGACGAACAAAGACAACAGTTAGTCTCATTACAAGGTTAGTCTAAGTTCGTCCCTAATTAGTCTCTTTCTAAGGACGAACTTAAACAAACCTTAGAATGAGACTAACGAGACTAACTTGGGACGAACAAACACAAACGTTAGTCTCATTACAAGGTTAGTCTAAGTTCATCCCAAGTTAGTCTAAGTTCGTCCCTAGTTAGTCTCTTTCTAAGGACGAACTTAGGCAAACCTTAGAATGAGACTAACGAGATTAACTTGGCACCAACAAAGACAAACGTTAGTCTCATTACAAGGTTAGTCTAAGTTCGTCCCAAGTTAGTCTAAGTTCGTCCCTAGTTAGTCTCTTTCTAAGGATGAACTTGGACAAACCTTAGAATGAGACTAACGAGACTAACTTGGGACGAACAAAGACAAACGTTAGTCTCATTATAAAGTTAGTCTAAGTTCGTCCCAAGTTAGTCTCTTTCTAAGGACGAACTAAGACAAACCTTAGAATGAGACTAACGAGACTAACTTGGGACGAACAAAGACAAACGTTAGTCTCATTATAAGGTTTGTCTAATTTCATCCCAAGTTAGTCTAAGTTCGTCCCTAGTTAGTCTCTTTCCAAGGACGAACTTAGACAAACCTTAGAATGAGACTAATAAGACTAACTTGGAACGAACAAAGACAAACTTTATTCTGATTCTAACGTTAGTCTAATTTCGTCCCTAGTTAGTTTCTTTCTAAGGACGAACTTAAAAAAACCTTAGAATGAGACTAACTTGGGACGAACAAAGACAAACGTTAGTCTCATTATAAGGTTTGTCTATGTTCGTCCCAAGTTAGCTTAATTTCGTCCCAAGTTAGTCTCTTTCTAAGGACGAACTTAGACAAACCTTAGAATGAGACTAACGAGACTAACTTGGGACGAACTAACACAAACGTTAGTCTCATTACAAGGTTAGTCTAAGTTCGTCCCATGTTAGTCTAAGTTCGTCCCTAGTTAGTCTCTTTCTAAGGATGAACTTAGACAAACCTTAGAAGGAGACTAACGAGACAAACTTGGGACGAACAAAGACAAACGTTAGTCGCATTACAAGGTTAGTCTAAGTTCGTCCCAAGTTAGTCTCTTTCTAAGGACGAACTTTGACAAACCTTAGAATGAGACTAATGAGAGAAACTCTCATTCAAAGGTTTGTCTAAGTGCGTCCAAAGTTAGTCTAAGTTCGTCCCTAGTTAGTCTCTTTCGAAGGACGAACTTAGACAAACCTTAGAATGAGACTAACGAGACTAACTTGGGACGAACAAAGACAAATGTTAGTCTCATTATAAGGTTTGTCTAAGTTCGTCCCTAGTTAGTCTCTTTCTAAGGACGAACTTAGACAAGCCTTAGAATGAGACTAACGAGACTAACTTGGGGCGAACAAACACAAACGTCAGTCTCATTACAAGGTTAGTCTAAGTTCGTCCCAAGTTAGTCTAAGTTAGTCCCTAGTTAGTCTCTTTCGAAGGACGAACTTAGACAAACCTTAGAAGGAGACTAACGAGACTAACTTGGGACGAACAAAGACAAACGTTAGTCTCATTACGAGGTTAGTCTAAGTTCGTCCCAAGTTAGTCTCTTTCTAAGGACGAACTAAGACAAACCTTAGAATGAGACTAACGAGACAAACTCTCATTCAAAGGTTTGTCTAAGTTCGTCCCAAGTTAGTCTAAGTTCGTCCCAAGTTAGTCTCCTTCGAAGGACGAACTTAGACAAACTTTAGAATGAGACTAACGAGACTAACTTGGGACGAACAAATACAAACGTTAGTCTCATTACAAGGTTAGTCTAAGTTCGTCCCAAGTTAGTCTAAGTTCGTCCCTAGTTAGTCTCTTTCTAAGGACGAACTTAGACAAAACTTAGAAGGAGACTAACGAGACAAACTTGGGACGAACAAAGACAAACGTTAGTCTCATTACGAGGTTAGTCTAAGTTCGTCCCTAGTTAGTCTCTTTTAAGGACGAACTTAGACAAACCATAGAATGAGACTAACGAGACTAACTTGGGACGAACAAAGACAAACGTTAGTCTCATTACAAGGTTAGTCTAAGTTCATCCCAAGTTAGTCTAAGTTTGTCCCTAGTTAGTCTCCTTCTAAGGATGAACTTAGGCAAACCTTAGAATGAGACTAACGAGACTAACTTGGGACGAACAAAGACAACAGTTAGTCTCATTACAAGGTTAGTCTAAGTTCGTCCCTAATTAGTCTCTTTCTAAGGACGAACTTAAACAAACCTTAGAATGAGACTAACGAGACTAACTTGGGACGAACAAACACAAACGTTAGTCTCATTACAAGGTTAGTCTAAGTTCATCCCAAGTTAGTCTAAGTTCGTCCCTAGTTAGTCTCTTTCTAAGGACGAACTTAGGCAAACCTTAGAATGAGACTAACGAGATTAACTTGGCACGAACAAAGACAAACGTTAGTCTCGTTACAAGGTTAGTCTAAGTTCGTCCCAAGTTAGTCTAAGTTCGTCCCTAGTTAGTCTCTTTCTAAGGATGAACTTGGACAAACCTTAGAATGAGACTAACGAGACTAACTTGGGATGAACAAAGACAAACGTTAGTCTCATTATAAAGTTAGTCTAAGTTCGTCCCAAGTTAGTCTCTTTCTAAGGACGAACTAAGACAAACCTTAGAATGAGACTAACGAGACTAACTTGGGACGAACAAAGACAAACGTTAGTCTCATTATAAGGTTTCTCTAATTTCATCCCAAGTTAGTCTAAGTTCGTCCCTAGTTAGTCTCTTTCCAAGGACGAACTTAGACAAACCTTAGAATGAGACTAATAAGACTAACTTGGAACGAACAAAGACAAACTTTATTCTGATTCTAACGTTAGTCTAATTTCGTCCCTAGTTAGTTTCTTTCTAAGGACGAACTTAAAAAAACCTTAGAATGAGACTAACTTGGGACGAACAAAGACAAACGTTAGTCTCATTATAAGGTTTGTCTATGTTCGTCCCAAGTTAGCTTAATTTCGTCCGTAGTTAGTCTCTTTCTAAGGACGAACTTAGACAAACCTTAGAATGAGACTAACGAGACTAACTTGGGACGAACTAACACAAACGTTAGTCTCATTACAAGGTTAGTCTAAGTTCGTCCCATGTTAGTCTAAGTTCGTCCCTAGTTAGTCTCTTTCTAAGGATGAACTTAGACAAACCTTAGAAGGAGACTAACGAGACTAACTTGGGACGAACAAAGACAAACGTTAGTCGCATTACAAGGTTAGTCTAAGTTCGTCCCAAGTTAGTCTCTTTCTAAGGACGAACTTTGACAAACCTTAGAATGAGACTAATGAGACAAACTCTCATTCAAAGGTTTGTCTAAGTGCGTCCAAAGTTAGTCTAAGTTCGTCCCTAGTTAGTCTCTTTCGAAGGACGAACTTAGACAAACCTTAGAATGAGACTAACGAGACTAACTTGGGACGAACAAAGACAAATGTTAGTCTCATTATAAGGTTTGTCTAAGTTCGTCCCTAGTTAGTCTCTTTCTAAGGACGAACTTAGACAAGCCTTAGAATGAGACTAACGAGACTAACTTGGGGCGAACAAACACAAACGTTAGTCTCATTACAAGGTTAGTCTAAGTTCGTCCCAAGTTAGTCTAAGTTAGTCCCTAGTTAGTCTCTTTCGAAGGACGAACTTAGACAAACCTTAGAAGGAGACTAACGAGACTAACTTGGGACGAACAAAGACAAACGTTAGTCACATTACGAGGTTAGTCTAAGTTCGTCCCAAGTTAGTCTCTTTCTAAGGACGAACTAAGACAAACCTTAGAATGAGACTAACGAGACAAACTCTCATTCAAAGGTTTGTCTAAGTTCGTCCCAAGTTAGTCTAAGTTCGTCCCAAGTTAGTCTCCTTCGAAGGACGAACTTAGACAAACTTTAGAATGAGACTAACGAGACTAACTTGGGACGAACAAACACAAACGTTAGTCTCATTACAAGGTTAGTCTAAGTTCGTCCCAAGTTAGTCTAAGTTCGTCCCTAGTTAGTCTCTTTCTAAGGACGAACTTAGACAAAACTTAGAAGGAGACTAACGAGACAAACTTGGGACGAACAAAGACAAACGTTAGTCTCATTACAAGGTTAGTCTAAGTTCGTCCCTAGTTAGTCTCTTTTAAGGACGAACTTAGACAAACCATAGAATGAGACTAACGAGACTAACTTGGGACGAACAAAGACAAACGTTAGTCTCATTACAAGGTTAGTCTAAGTTCATCCCAAGTTAGTCTAAGTTCGTCCCTAGTTAGTCTCCTTCTAAGGATGAACTTAGGCAAACCTTAGAATGAGACTAACGAGACTAACTTGGGACGAACAAAGACAAACGTTAGTCTCATTACAAGGTTAGTCTAAGTTCGTCCCAAGTTAGTCTAAGTTCGTCCCTAGTTAGTCTCTTTCCAAGGACGAACAAAGACAAACGTTAGTCTCATTATAAAGTTAGTCTAAGTTCGTCCCAAGTTAGTCTCTTTCTAAGGACGAACTAAGACAAACCTTAGAATGAGACTAACGAGACTAACTTGGGACGAACAAAGACAAACGTTAGTCTCATTATAAGGTTTGTCTAATTTCATCCCAAGTTAGTCTAAGTTCGTCCCTAGTTAGTCTCTTTCCAAGGACGAACTTAGACAAACCTTAGAATGAGACTAATAAGACTAACTTGGAACGAACAAAGACAAACTTTATTCTGATTCTAACGTTAGTCTAATTTCGTCCCTAGTTAGTTTCTTTCTAAGGACGAACTTAAAAAAACCTTAGAATGAGACTAACTTGGGACGAACAATGACAAACATTAGTCTCATTATAAGGTTTGTCTATGTTCGTCCCAAGTTAGCTTAAGTTCGTCCCTAGTTAGTCTCTTTCTAAGGACAAACTTAGACAAACCTTAGAATGAGACTAACGAGACTAACTTGGGACGAACTAACACAAACGTTAGTCTCATTACAAGGTTAGTCCAAGTTTGTCCCATGTTAGTCTAAGTTCGTCCCTAGTTAGTCTCTTTCTAAGGATGAACTTAGACAAACCTTAGAAGGAGACTAACGAGACTAACTTGGGACGAACAAAGACAAACGTTAGTCGCATTACAAGGTTAGTCTAAGTTCGTCCCAAGTTAGTCTCTTTCTAAGGACGAACTTTGACAAACCTTAGAATGAGACTAATGAGACAAACTCTCATTCAAAGGTTTGTCTAAGTGCGTCCAAAGTTAGTCTAAGTTCGTCCCTAGTTAGTCTCTTTCGAAGGACGAACTTAGACAAACCTTAGAATGAGACTAACGAGACTAACTTGGGACGAACAAAGACAAATGTTAGTCTCATTATAAGGTTTGTCTAAGTTCGTCCCTAGTTAGTCTCTTTCTAAGGACGAACTTAGACAAGCCTTAGAATGAGACTAACGAGACTAACTTGGGGCAAACAAACACAAACGTTAGTCTCATTACAAGGTTAGTCTAAGTTCGTCCCAAGTTAGTCTAAGTTAGTCCCTAGTTAGTCTCTTTCGAAGGACGAACTTAGACAAACCTTAGAAGGAGACTAACAAGACTAACTTGGGACGAACAAAGACAAACGTTAGTCTCATTACGAGGTTAGTCTAAGTTCGTCCCAAGTTAGTCTCTTTCTAAGGACGAACTAAGACAAACCTTAGAATGAGACTAACGAGACAAACTCTCATTCAAAGGTTTGTCTAAGTTCGTCCCAAGTTAGTCTAAGTTCGTCCCAAGTTAGTCTCCTTCGAAGGACGAACTTAGACAAACTTTAGAATGAGACTAACGAGACTAACTTGGGACGAACAAACACAAACGTTAGTCTCATTACAAGGTTAGTCTAAGTTCGTCCCAAGTTAGTCTAAGTTCGTCCCTAGTTAGTCTCTTTCTAAGGACGAACTTAGACAAAACTTAGAAGGAGACTAACGAGACAAACTTGGGACGAACAAAGACAAACGTTAGTCTCATTACAAGGTTAGTCTAAGTTCGTCCCTAGTTAGTCTCTTTTAAGGACGAACTTAGACAAACCATAGAATGAGACTAACGAGACTAACTTGGGACGAACAAAGACAAACGTTAGTCTCATTACAAGGTTAGTCTAAGTTCATCCCAAGTTAGTCTAAGTTCGTCCCTAGTTAGTCTCCTTCTAAGGATGAACTTAGGCAAACCTTAGAATGAGACTAACGAGACTAACTTGGGACGAACAAAGACAAACGTTAGTCTCATTACAAGGTTAGTCTAAGTTCGTCCCAAGTTAGTCTAAGTTCGTCCCTAGTTAGTCTCTTTCCAAGGACGAACAAAGACAAACGTTAGTCTCATTATAAAGTTAGTCTAAGTTCGTCCCAAGTTAGTCTCTTTCTAAGGACGAACTAAGACAAACCTTAGAATGAGACTAACGAGACTAACTTGGGACGAACAAAGACAAACGTTAGTCTCATTATAAGGTTTGTCTAATTTCATCCCAAGTTAGTCTAAGTTCGTCCCTAGTTAGTCTCTTTCCAAGGACGAACTTAGACAAACCTTAGAATGAGACTAATAAGACTAACTTGGAACGAACAAAGACAAACTTTATTCTGATTCTAACGTTAGTCTAATTTCGTCCCTAGTTAGTTTCTTTCTAAGGACGAACTTAAAAAAACCTTAGAATGAGACTAACTTGGGACGAACAATGACAAACATTAGTCTCATTATAAGGTTTGTCTATGTTCGTCCCAAGTTAGCTTAAGTTCGTCCCTAGTTAGTCTCTTTCTAAGGACAAACTTAGACAAACCTTAGAATGAGACTAACGAGACTAACTTGGGACGAACTAACACAAACGTTAGTCTCATTACAAGGTTAGTCCAAGTTTGTCCCATGTTAGTCTAAGTTCGTCCCTAGTTAGTCTCTTTCTAAGGATGAACTTAGACAAACCTTAGAAGGAGACTAACGAGACTAACTTGGGACGAACAAAGACAAACGTTAGTCGCATTACAAGGTTTGTCTAAGTTCGTCCCAAGTTAGTCTCTTTCAAAGGACGAACTTTGACCAACCTTAGAATGAGACTAATGAGACAAACTCTCATTCAAAGGTTTGTCTAAGTTCGTCCAAAGTTAATCTAAGTTCATCCCTAGTTAGTCTCTTTCGAAGGACGAACTTAGACAAACCTTAGAATGAGACTAACGAGACTAACTTGGGACGAACAAAGACAAATGTTAGTCTCATTATAAGGTTTGTCTAAGTTCGTCCCTAGTTAGTCTCTTTCTAAGGACGAACTTAGACAAGCCTTAGAATGAGTCTAACGAGACTAACTTGGGGCGAACAAACACAAACGTTAGTCTCATTACAAGGTTAGTCTAAGTTCGTCCCAAGTTAGTCTAAGTTCGTCCCTAGTTAGTCTCTTTTGAAGGACCAACTTAGACAAACCTTAGAAGGAGACTAACGAGACTAACTTGGGACGAACAAAGACAAACGTTAGTCTCATTACGAGGTTAGTCTAAGTTCGTCCCAAGTTAGTCTCTTTCTAAGGACGAACTAAGACAAACCTTAGAATGAGACTAACGCGACAAACTCTCATTCAAAGGTTTGTCTAAGTTCGTCCCAAGTTAGTCTAAGTTCGTCCCAAGTTAGTCTCCTTCGAAGGACGAACTTAGACAAACTTTAGAATGAGACTAACGAGACTAACTTGGGACGAACAAACACAAACGTTAGTCTCATTACAAGGTTAGTCTAAGTTCGTCCCAAGTTAGTCTAAGTTCGTCCCTAGTTAGTCTCTTTCTAAGGACGAACTTAGACAAACCTTAGAAGGAGACTAACGAGACAAACTTGGGACGAACAAAGACAAACGTTAGTCTCATTACAAGGTTAGTCTAAGTTCGTCCCTCGTTAGTCTCTTTCTAAGGACGAACTTAGACAAACCTTAGAATGAGACTAACGAGACTAACTTGGGACGAACAAAGACAAACGTTAGTCTCATTTTAAGGTTAGTCAAAGTTCGTCCCAAGCTAGTCTAAGTTCGTCCCTAGTTAGTCTCTTTCTAAGGACGAACTTAGACAAACCTTAGAAGGAGACTAACGAGACTAACTTGGAACAAACAAAGACAAACTTTATTCTCATTCTAAGGTTTGTCTAAGTTTGTCCTTAGAAAGAGACTAATTAGGGACGAATTTAGACTAACTTCGGACGAACTTAGACTAACCTTAAAATAAGACTAACGTTTGCCTTTGTTCGTCCCAAGATAGTCTCGTGAGTCTCATTCTAAGATTTGTCTAAGTTCGTCCTTAGAAAGAGACAAACTAGGGATGAACTTAGACTAACTTGGGACGAACTTAGACTAACCTTATAATGAGACTAACATTTGTCTTTGTTCTTCCCAAGTTAGTCTCGTTAGTCTCATTCTAAGGTTTGTCTAAGTTCGTCCTTAGAAATAGATTAACTAGGGACGAACTTAGACTAACTTGGGACGAACTTAGACTAACATTCTAATGAGACTAACGTTTGTCTTTGTTAGTCCCAAGTTAGTCTCGTTAATCTCATTCTAAGGTTTGTCTAAGTTCGTCCTTAGAAAGAGACTAACTAGGGACGAACTTAGACTAACTTGGGACGAACTTAGAATAACCTTGTAATGAGACTAACGTTTGTCTTTGTTCGTCCCAAGTTAGTCTCGTTAGTCTCATTCTAAAGTTTGTCTAAGTTTGTCCTTAGAAAGAGACTAACTAGGGACGAACTTAGACTAACTTGGGATGAACTTAGACTAACCTTGTAATGAGACTAACGTTTGTCTTTTTTCGTCCCAAGTTAGTCTCGTTAGTCTCATTCTAAGGTTTGTCCAAGTTCGTCCTTAGAAAGAGACTAACTAGGGACGAACTTAGAGTAACTTCGGACGAACTTAGACTAACCTTATAATGAGACTAAAGTTTGGCTTAGTTCCTTCCAAGTTTGTCTCATTCTAAGGTTTGTCTAAGTTCGTCCTTAGAAAGAGACTAACTAGGGACAAACTTACACTAACTTGGGACGAACTTAGACTAACCTTATAATGAGACTAACGTTTGTCTTTGTTCGTCCCAAGTTAGTCTCGTTAGTCTCATTATAAGGTTAGTCTAAGTTCGTCCTTAGAAAGACCCTAACTAGGGACGAACTTAGACTAACTTGGGACGAACTTAGACTATCCTTATAATGAGACTAACGTTTGTCTTTGTTCGTCCCAAGTTAGGCTCGTTAGTCTCCTTCTAAGGTTTGTCTAAGTTCATCCTTAGAAAGAGGCTAACTAGGGACGAACTTAGAATAACTTGGGACGAACTTAGACTAACCTTATAATGAGACAAACGTTTGTCTTTGTTTGTCCCAAGTTAGTCTCGTTAGTCTCATTCTAAGGTTTGTTTAAGTTCTTCCCTAGAAAGAGACTAACTTGGGACGAACTTAGACTAACTTGGGACGAAAACCTTAGAATGAGAATAAATTTTGTCTTTGTTCGTTCCAAGTTAGTCTCGTTAGTCCCATTTAAAGGCGTATCTAAGTTCGTCCTTAGAAAGAGACTAACTTGGGATGAACTTAGACAACCCTTAGAATGAGAATAAAGTTTGTCTTTGTTCGTTCCAAGTTAGTCTCGTTAATCTCCTTCTAAGGTTTGTCTAATTTCGTTCTTAGAAAGAGACTAATTAGGGACGAACTTAGACTAACGTTTGTCTTTGTTCATCCCGAGTTAGTCTCGTTAGTCTCATTCTAAGGTTTGTCTAAGTTCGTCCTTAGAAAGAGACTAACTAGGGCGAACTTAGACTAACTTGGGACGAACTTAGACTAACCTTATACTGAGACTAACGTTTATCTTTGTTCGTCCCAAGTTAGGCTCGTTAGTCTCCTTCTAAGGTTTGTCTAATTTCGTCCTTAGAAAGAGGCTAACTAGGGACGAACTTAGACTAACATGGGACGAACTTAGACTAACCTTATAATGAGACTAACGTTTGTCTTTGTTCGTCCCAAGTTAGTCTCGTTAGTCTCATTCTATGGTTTGTCTAAGTTCGTCCCTAGAAAGAGACTAACTTGGGACGAACTTAGACTAACCATAGAATAAGTCTAAAGTTTGTCTTTGTTGGTCCCAAGTTAGTCTCGTTAGTCTCATTAACCTTGGAACGAGAGTTTGTCTCGTTAGTCTCATTCTATGGTTTGTCTAAGTTCGTCCTTAGAAGAAGACTAACTTGGGACGAACTTAGACTAACCTAGTAATGAGACTAATGTTTGTCTTTGTTCGTCCCACGTTAGTCTCCTTCTAAGGTTTGTCTAAGTTCGTCCTTAGAAAGAAACTAACTAGGGACGAACATAGACTAACTTGGGTCGAACTTAGACTAACCTTATAATGTGACTTACATTTGTCTTTGTTCGTCCCAAGTTAGACTCTTTAGTCTCATTCTAAGGTTAGTTTAAGTTCGTCCTTAGAAAGAAACTAATTAGGGACGAACTTAGACTGACTTGGGACGAACTTAGACTAACCTTAGAATGAGAATAAAGTTTGTCTTTGTTTGTTCCAAGTTAGTCTCGTTAGTCTCCTTCTAAGGTTTGTCTAAGTTCATCCTTAGAAAGAGACTAACTAGGGACGAACTTAGACTAACTTGGGACGAACTTAGACTAACCTTATAAGGAAACTAACGTTTGTCTTTGTTCGTCCCAAGTTAGTCTCGTTTGTTTCATTCTAAGGTTTGTCCACGTTCGTCCTTAGAAAGAGACTAACTAGGGACGAACTTAGACTAACTTGGGACGAACTTAGACAAACCTTAGAATGAGAATAAAGTTTGTCTTTGTTCGTTCCAAGTTAGTCTTGTTAGTCTCATTTAAAGGTGTCTAAGTTCGTCCTTAGAAAGAGACTAACTTGGGACGAACTTAGACAACCCTTAGAATGAGAAAAAAGTTTGTCTTTGTTCGTTCCAAGTTGGTCTCGTTAATCTCCTTCTAAGGTTTGTCTAAGTTCGTCCTTAGAAAGAGACTAATTAGGGACGAACTTAGACTAACTTGGGACGAACTTAGACTAACCTTATAATGAGACTAACGTTTGTCTTTGTTCGTCCCAAGTTATTCTCGTTAGTCTCATTCTAAGGTTTGTCTTTAGAAAGAGACTAACTAAGGACGAACTTAGACTAACTTGGGACGAACTTAGACTATCCTTATAATGAGACTAACGTTTGTCTTTGTTCGTCCCAAGTTAGGCTCGTTAGTCTCCTTCTAAGGTTTGTCTAAGTTCATCCTTAGAAAGAGGCTAACTAGGGACGAACTTAGACTAACTTGGGACGAACTTAGACTAACCTTATAATGAGACAAACGTTTGTCTTTGTTCGTCCCAAGTTAGTCTCGTTAGTCTCATTCTAAGGTTTGTTTAAGTTCGTCCCTAGAAAGAGACTAACTTGGGACGAACTTAGACTAACTTGGGACGAAAACCTTAGAATGAGAATAAATTTTGTCTTTGTTCGTTCCAAGTTAGTCTCGTTAGTCTCATTTAAAGGCGTATCTAAGTTCGTCCTTAGAAAGAGACTAACTTGGGACGAACTTAGACAACCCTTAGAATGAGAATAAAGTTTGTCTTTGTTCGTTCCAAGTTAGTCTCGTTAATCTCCTTCTAAGGTTTGTCTAAGTTCTTCCTTAGAAAGAGACTAATTAGGGACGAACTTAGACTAACTTGGGACGAACTAAGACTAACGTTTGTCTTTGTTTGTCCCAAGTTAGTCTCGTTAGTCTCATTCTAAGGTTTGTCTAAGTTCGTCCTTAGAAAGAGACTAACTAGGGCGAACTTAGACTAACTTGGGACGAACTTAGACTGACCTTATACTGAGACAAACGTTTATCTTTGTTCGTCCCAAGTTAGGCTCGTTAGTCTCCTTCTAAGGTTTGTATAAGTTCGTCCTTAGAAAGAGGCTAACTAGGGACGAACTTAGACTAACTTGGGACGAACTTAGAATAACCTTATAATGAGACTAACGTTTGTCTTTGTTCGTCCCAAGTTAGTCTCGTTAGTCTCATTCTATGGTTTGTCTAAGTTCGTCCCTAGAAAGAGACTAACCAGGGACGAACTTAGACTAACCTTGTAATGAGACTAACGTTTGTGTTTGTTCGTCACAAGTTAGTCTCGTTAGTCTCATTCTAAGGTTTGTCTAAGTTCGTCCTTAGAAAGAGACTAAGTAGGGACGAACTTAGACTAACTTGGGACGAACTTAGACAAACCTAATAATGAGACTAAAGTTTGTCTTTGTTCGTCCCAAGTTAGTCTCGTTAGTCTTATTGTAAGGTGTGTTTAAGTTCGTCCTTTGAAAGAGACTAACTAGGGACGAACTTAGAGTAACTTGGGATGAACTTAGACAAACCTTATGAAATCTTCCCCTGGTAGATGAGATGTTGTTCTGGTCGATGTCCAGAACAAATACTAAAACAACTTATGCGCTAAAATAAGTAGTGCGGAAATTAAAATGACACGCAAAGTTGTTACCCAGTTCGGCGTTAACGAGCCTACTCTGGGGGGCGTTCTCTAGCCCGGTGGACAGCAATTCACTATGTTGAGTATTGCGAGTACATGAATTACCGTTTACAGAATCCCTCTTAAACTACCTGAGCCTCGGACACTCTAGTAATTGCAATCTCAGTCTCCCCCTTGATCTTTGCTCCCGCTCCGTATCCACCAAGATGATCCTCCGTGAGAATCAGCGCCTTCTCCCGAATGCGCAGTTCAGAACTTCAGTGCGTGAACTTTTAGTGTTGTCCTTCGATCAATCTGCTGAGCACCAGCACAGATTGAATCCGAGCGCCTTTGAGTAACCTGTGACGATTAACTCTCCGGCCGATTACGAGCTTAGTGAATAACCATTTGCGATTAGTTCACCTCCGTTAGCCTCCTCCTCCCTTCAATGAGTATGAGCGTGATTTAATATCTCCGTAAGTGCTGACTAATACCTAGGCATTAGTCCTCCTTAAATAGAGCAGTAGAAACCCTAGAACGAATAGGATTTCTAAGATGATCCGCCTATATCTATTAGGAAATCTTTCCTAATCTTTTGCGCGTATTTCTTAAGGATAATCCTTCAATCTCCGATTAAGCAATCTTCAATTATCTTCTTCGCTAAGATATCCTTAAGTGCAACCAACCGACTCTCTTTGATATCTTCGATAATCATCATAGCACCGACTTGCTAAAAACCGGACTTGCCAAATCCGTTCTGCTGCTGCGGAAGAGTTGTGCTAGGTCGGTTGAACAAGTTTCCAAATCTGAATTTGGAAACTTCCAAAATCTGTCCATGCATCTGCAACCGCCTTGATCTCCAACGGTTGACTGTGTTTCCAAATCTGAATTTGGAAACATTCCATCTGCTTTAACATGTTCCAGGACAGTTGTCTCTGCTAGACTCGAACAACAGCTTGAACAACTATTCTAAGTTTTGCCAAACTACATGCCATAAAACTAACAATCTGCCCCTTGGCATTTTTGGCAAAACTACTACCTGTAATCTACCTATTACAGTTGAATCTTTGAAGGAGGTTTCAAACTCCCAAGATGTGCTACGAACTAAGCTACCAAACGAATCTTTGAGGAGATTTCAAACTCCGAACATAACAAGCACAAACGAATCTTTTTAGGAGATTTCAAACTCCAACATAATAACATACCAAGCACAACTGAATCTTTTAAGGAGCTTTCAAACTCCGAAACTACTCCCCCTTTTTGTCACAAAATGACAAGGGAGTACAGAAAGAAAGCATTACCTTATAGAACTTTTAATTTCTGTGAACCTTTGACCAAACATACTTCGTCAATACCAAACTTTGAGCGTTCGCTCTTCCTTCTAAGTCAACCCTTTAATCTTGAGACACTTACACTCCGGTTGACCCCTTGTACTGGAACAGTTTATTTGTCAATGACACATAGACCCAGTGAGGATCTAAGTGTTTTGAACTGAAGATTGTCCAAGGCTTTTGTGAAGATGTCTGCCAGCTGCTTCTCAGTTGACACGTGTGTTAGGGTGATAGTTTTCTTCTCAACTAATTCTCGAATGAAATGATGCCTGATGTCGCTATGCTTTGTTCTGGAATGTTGCACCGGATTCTTGGATATGTTGATGGCACTCGTGTTGTCACAGTAGAGAGTCATCACATCTTATTTTACTCCGTATTCCTCCAGCATCTGTTTCATCCATAACATCTGGCTGCACGAACTTCCTGCCGCAATATATTCTGCCTCAGCAGTAGATAGAGAAATACTGTTCTACTTCTTACTGAACCAAGAGACCAGATTGTTTCCAAGAAAGAAACATCCTCCAGACGTACTTTTGCGGTCCTCTGCATTCCCAGCCCAATCTGCATCGCAGTAGCCTACTAAGCAAGAGTTGGTATCCTTAGTGTACCATAACCCATAGTCGACTGTTCCACAGACATATCTGATAATTCTCTTCACATTCATCAGGTGACTCTCCTTGGGATTTGCTTGATATCTGGCACAGACACCAACTGCATGAGAAATGTCCGGCCTACTGGCGGTTAGGTATAATAGACTTCCAATCATATATCGGTATATGGTTTGATCCACCTTTGCGCCAGCTTCGTCCTTTGTAACCTTCACATGAGTTGCAGCGGGGGTTCTCTTGTGTGTTGCTTTTTCGAGATCAAACTTCTTGATCAGTGACAGATGCTTGTCGTCAGAGCAAATGTGCAAATGAATTTATAAGTCCGCTACTCGCGACTTAACTACTGGGTAGTAAGTGGTAAGTAGGGGTCGAACACAAGGGAATTAGGGGGATAAGTTGCTCTTTAAGTTGGACAATTTTGGGATTGGTTGGTTGGTTTTAAAGCTACCAGCTAAGTGATTGATTGGTTGGTTGGTTGGTTTTAGTACTAGAAAGTAACTGATAATTATTACAATTAAAAGAAAACGTTCGGTTTCAGGGGCCTTGTATTATATCCTGTTTGTCACTGACCTTTAGTGAATCTTCTAAGTATTCAAACGTGTATCAAGGCCTTTTCCGGCGCTCAATTTGCCACACAGTCTAGTCTTTTGCAAAAGTGTTCGAAAGTGAATCAAGGCCATTTCAAGCACTCGACTTGCAACACTGTCTAATCTTTTGCAAAAAACATTAGGCCCTTGTTCTACTTAGACTAGCACCCCATTTCAAGGTATACTAGCCTGTGTGCATCCATTTTGGGTTGTCTTTTCTGATTTACCCAAAATGGTTTTTGAGAGAGATCAAACTCCTCAGATAAGCTTTGCCATTTCAAGCATCCACTTACCCGAGTATGTTTACGAACTTCCACAGAAGAGCTTTGCCATTTCAAGCATCCACTCAACCATGGACGTTCTGATCTAATATATGGCACATAGAACAAGTTTTGAATACAAAGACGAGACACTAAATTAATAGTCTAAAACATTGTATAATACAAGTCCACCCCTTCTACCGGACGACTAGTTTAGCTACTATTTATCGCGCTAAACATTATAACTAAGGAACTAGAAATTAAAGACGGAAAATAAATATTTAAAAAAAAACTTACTACCGTTGAAGCGCCAAGGGAGCAATCTTTATTTCCAAAGCCAAACTTTACAAAACTTAGAGAGATAAGTGAAACTTTGATTTGAGGATGATGGTGAGATGATACAAATGAGAGGGGATGGGTATGTATTTATAGGCTAAGGGAGGAGAAATGGGTGGTGGAGATGAGGGGCAAGTGTCTTTGATCCAATGGAGGAGGAGGAAGAGCAAGGAGGAGCCGCCACATGGGGGAGGAGGAAAGCCGCCGGTCAAGGGAGGAGGAGCCGCCGGTTGCAGGTCACCATGGAGGGAGGAGCTCCTCGCTTGGCCACCTCCAAGCAAGGTGGCCGGTCACCAAGTCCATGAGTGCATTTGATAGTTGATTTGGAATGGCCAAGTGATTTTAAGACTAATGGTCGAGCCAGAATTTCCATATTCCATGGTTTGGTCGAGCAATTTGGTCTTGGTGCCTATGCGCGAGGCTTTTGCTTTGGACTTGGACCAACTGCTAATCGGCTCGGGCGTTTTGTCTGGGAAGCGAGATTGTCCGAGTTGTTGGGCATTCCAAACATCTTGGTCGAGCCAGATTTTCCAGATGCATCCGTCGGGTCGAGCGACTTGGTTTGGGTGCCTATGCGCGCCGGGCTTTTGCCTTGGAATTGAGCTAACTGCCAATCTGCTCGAGCATTCTCCTTGGTTTTCCAACATCTTCCACCTTATTTGCCATTTTAAACACTTTGGTCGAGGCGGAATTGTCAGATCAGATGGTTTGCTCGGGCAACTTGAATTTGGACTCGAAAAACTCGACAGGCGCGCTGGACGCTGGGCGCTGGACGGCGGGCGCGATCTGGGTTTCTCGGTTTTTGGCTGGCCAGAAATTGCGAGCGATCCTTTTTAGCGTAAAACTCCTCTCCTTAGCGTGTTTTCTCTCTAAGCTCTGAAATACCCTGTAGAAATATATCGGAACTAACAAGCAAAAGTTAAATAGACCAACAGTCTAATTAAGGGGGTTTTACTGTGTTTTTGATTCGTATAATTATGGTCCATCAGATCACCCCACACTTTTAGTTGTTCGTCCCGAACAATGCTATTAAAGGGCGGTACTCTAAGTTTGGCTTTAAAATATGAAAATTAGACTGTGGGACTCGATTTATCCTAATTCATGCATTACTTACTTATTACCGAATTGAACTGTGTAAATAAATAGAAGAAACTTAATACTTGTACCTCCGTGCCGAGATGCAAATTATTCCGGATGTTTCGGGAGATAGCCCTTTTTAGGTTCCTGGACTGCAACCTCGGGATCGTCTCTCACTATATGGTTTCCTTGTAGCTTTCTCTAGCACGTGATTTGGTTCGGGTTTCACTGGTTTGAGTACTTTGATTTTTCTTTTGGCGAGGGACTGCTTTTGTAGTGAATCGGCCTTTGGCCTTTGATTTGACTCTTTGAGTACTTCACTTTTTGTTTGGTTAAAACCTTCACAATTTTGGGCCTTTGGCCTCTTGATTTGCTTCTTCGAGCTTTTTGCCTTTTTGTGGCTTTTGCAAGTCCATTTTCTCAAGCCCTTTTTGGGAGGTCCAATCATCGCCCGCAAGGCTACTTTAACTAGAGAGAGGACGGTCTGATTCCCGTCCTCGCCTTTTTTATTTTTTGCATAAACACTGCATGGCGGAGATGACTTCAATCTTCACTGAAACCCGAAGTGTAGCCTCCACTGACTTCGAAAACCATATAGTTTGATAAGATCCTTCGATTGCCTGCCAAGCCTTTCTAGGGCAGTTTATGTCAACTCCACATCTCTAGTTAATCTCAGCACAAAGGACAAATGAAAAGTTACGTCCTAAGTCTTTAAACAGTTGAATTTTCACAAGGTTGATGCATGAATTATGATCTATCTTTTTCACATTCTTAAGTTCATATTTTCAAAAAGATACTATTACTATAAAAAAAACAGCAAGCATGTTATTTATATACAAAGGCGGTTCTCACCCCACACTTTTGAACGAAGGCGTGCCTTAGTTCAAAAGTCATGCAAGCTAATATATATATGAGAGAATTACTAAGACAGAAAATTAAATGACAGAATTTAAATGACAGAAAGTATGATAGTGTCGGGTTACCTCCCGACCAGTGCACTTGTTTAACGTCGTTGGCTCGACGATACCTCGTTGTGGATTACTGGTTTGGGTCCCATGGGTGGCTCAGGTCATATTTCTGTGTTATCAAGTTGACCTCGCCATGGTAATGTTTGACTCGTTGCCCATTTACCGTGAATCTGCTTCCATCGTTTGGGCTTTTTAGCTCAATTGCCCCATGGTTGATTACCTTAGTTATAGTGAAAGGGCCGGTCCATCTAGATTTGAGCTTTCCGGGCATCAATTTTAGTCGTGAGGAGAAGACCAGCACTTGTTGTCCCTCCTCAAATGAGCGTTGGAGGATGAATTTGTCATGATATAATTTGGTCCTCGCCTTGTAGTCTGTTTGCACTTCATAGGCTTCAAGCCGCAATTCCTCAAGCTCACACAGATTAAGTTTCCTATCCAGTCCGGCAGCCCTTAAATCTTGATTGCAATGCTTGAGTGCCCAATAAGCTTTATGTTCTACTTCCACCGGAAGATGGCATGCCTTCCCATAAACAAGCCGAAAGGGGGAGGTTCCTATTGGAGTCTTGTATGCCGTCCGATAAGCCCAAAGAGCTTCATCGAGCCTCTGACTCCAATCCTTCCTGCCTTGCTTTACCATTTTTTCTAAAATTCCTTTGATTTCGCGGTTGGAGATCTCCGCTTGACCATTGGATTGGGGATGATATGCTGTGGATGTCCGATGGTGGACATGGTAGCGTTTTAAGGTAGCGGCCATCATGCGGTTACAGAAATGAGTTCCTTGGTCGCTTATTATGGCCTTGGGTACCCCGTATCTACAAAATAGGTTAGTGCGCAAAAATTCTATGACAGTCTTTGCATCGTCGCACCTTGTGGCCTTGGCTTCTACCCATTTTGATACATAATCTACAGCAACTAAAATGTAAGTATAGCCGCATGAGACTGGAAATGGTCCCATAAAATCAAGACCCCAAATGTCAAAAACATCGTTGACTAATATGGGTACTTGAGGCATTTCACTTCTAGCTGACACATTTCCTACTCTTTGACACTTATCGCATTTTTTACACTTTTCACGAGCATCTCTAAATATGCTTGGCCAGAAAAAGCCACTATCTAAGATTTTTCTAGCGGTTCTCCTAGGCCCGAAGTGTCCTCCACATGCAAACTCATGGCAAAAGCTAATGACAGAAGCTATTTCATTATCGGGGATGCATCTCCTAAGTATTTGATCTGCTCCTATTTTCCATAAATAGGGATCATCCCATAAGTAATATCTTGCGTCATGCCTAAGTTTCATGCATTGTGCTTTAGTAAAAGAGGGAGGGAATGTACCTCCTACAAGGTAGTTGACGATTGACGCGTACCATGGCACCTTGGTTGAGACTGCGTAGAGATGCTCGTCTGGAAATGACTCAGTTATGTGCCCTTCTTCTTCCGTTCGGACAATCCTGCTTAGGTGGGTCGGCCACAGTATTCTCGATCCCCTTTTTTGTCCCTTATTTCCACATCGAATTCTTGTAGTAACAAGATCCACCGAATGAGCCGTGGTTTGGCCTCCTTTTTCTTCATTAGGTAACGGATGGAAGCATGGTCAGAATAAACTATCACTTTTGCTCCAAGCAAATAGGATCTAAATTTTTCCAGAGCGAATACTACTGCCAGGAGTTCCTTCTCGGTGGTGGAGTAGTTTCGTTGGGCAGGATCTAGGGTTCGTGAGGCGTAGTAGATCACACCTGCTTTCTTGTCAATCTTTTGGCCGAGAACTGCTCCTACAGCAAAGTCGCTTGCGTCGCACATGATCTCAAATGGTTTTTTCCAATCCGGAGTTTGGATGACGGGCGTGCTAGTGAGGGCCTTTTTAAGCTCATCTAAGGCTTCCTTGCATGTATTGGTGAATTCAAAAGGAACTTCTTTTTGGAGGAGAGTGGATAGAGGTAATGCCTTTTTGGAGAAGTCTTTGATGAATCGTCGGTAAAATCCAGCGTGCCCTAGGAAGGATTGGATGTCTCGGACAGTGGAGGGGTATGGTAAAGTCATGATAAGGTCTATCTTAGATTTATCCACCTCTATGCCTTCTTGTGAGACGACGTGCCCTAAGACCACTCCATGAGTTACCATGAAATGGCACTTCTCATAGTTGAGCACAAGGTTCATCGAGACGCATCGTGCCAGAACCGTGCTTAAGTTGTCTAGGCAAGCGTCGAATGTATCGCCATAGATGGTGAAATCGTCCATGAAGACTTCGATGAATATTCCGATCATGTCAGAGAAGATGTTGGTCACCCCTCTTTGAAAAGTCCCCGGAGCATTGCATAGACCGAACGACATTCTTCTGAAAGCAAATGTGCCGAATGGGCAGGTGAATGTGGTCTTCTCTTGGTCCTCAGGCGCTATGGGAATCTGGTTGTAGCCTGAAAATCCGTCCAGGAAGCAAAAGTATGGTTTGCCCGCCAGTCGGTCTAGCATTTGATCGATAAATGGCAGAGGGAAATGGTCCTTTCTTGTGACGGCGTTCAATTTTCTGTAGTCGATGCACATTCTCCAGCCGTTCTTGACCCTTGTTGTCACCATTTTTCCTTCGGTATCTTCCTCGATTGTGATTCCAGTTTTCTTCGGGACTATGTGGACTGGACTCACCCACTGGCTATCTGATATTGGATAGATTACATCTGCATCCAGGAGCTTCTGTATTTCCTTCTGGACGATTTCCATCATGATTGGATTGATTCGTCGCTGAGGTTCTCTTGATGGCTTAGCTCCATCCTCGAGTAAGATGCGATGCATGCAAACTGCTGGGTTGACTCCTCTCAAGTCGGATAGAGTCCATCCAATAGCCAACTTGTGTTGTCTCAGCACTTTTATCAAACGACGCTCCTGGTCTGTTTCCAAGCCACTCTTTATGATTACCGGGAGCGTGCTATTTTCCCCAAGGAAGGCGTACTTCAGATGTCCGGGCAGGGGCTTTAATTCTATTTTGGGAGCTTGAATCACTGAGGGTAAAAAAGTATTTGATTTGAATAATTTTACCTCGTTGACTTCATATCCTGGTGTGAGAGGCTCCGAGATTGTTAAGTGGGCTAGTGTTTCATGCAGGCCTTCGGCCAAGTCATAAGAGCTCTCGGCTCCATTGAGTATGAGTTCTAAGGGATCTGCTCTTAGTTCTGGTTGAACTTCTTGGACTAGGTCGTCCAAAGCGTCGAGAGCGTGTACTTCCTCGAACTCCATGGGATGCTTCATTGCTCTGAATATGTCGAAGCTGAAGACCTCTCCTTCTACTTCCATTGATAGCATCCCACTTCCGCAGTCTATCTTCATTTTTGAGGTTTTAAGAAATGGTCGGCCGAGAAGGATGGGTGCATGATCTGTAGGTCCGCCATTCTCCATCTTTAAGACGTAGAAGTCTGCTGGAAATACTAATTTGCCTACTTGAACCAGGACGTCTTCTATTTTGCCCTCGGGCTGTTTGCAAGACCGATCTGCTAGTTGAATAGTGAGACCGGTGGGTTTGAGCGGCCCAATCTTAAGACATGAGTAGATAGAGAAGGGAAGAACATTGATTGATGCTCCAAGGTCTAGCATGCAGTTCTCGATCCTGATGTTGCCAATTGTACATGGAATGGTGTAAGTTCCTGGATCTCCACATTTGGGGGGCACTTTTCGTTGTATGACAGCCGACACGTTTCTACTCATCAGCTCTTGATCGTATCTAGTACTCCTTCTCCGGTTGGTGCAAAGTTCTTTTAAAAACTTGGCATATCGAGGAATTTGCTTGATAGCTTCCAAAAGGGGGATGTTGATTTCGACCTTACTGAACAACTCAAATACGTCCTCATCCATGACATGTTGTTTTTGCACGCGGCCTGGTACTGGAAACGGAAGGGTTGTGCTGATTTTAGGGTTTTCGGTTCTGGGTACCGGGTCCGGTATGTGTTCTTTGGACGTATCCCCTTCTTCTTCGGTTACGTCCTGCTCTTCCTCATACATGCCGTCATCTTCATCGGCCGCTTCTTCTTCTAGAGCTTCGAGAGACTCGGGCCTCATTTGTTCTTTCCCGGGTAATCTTGGGTCCTTGTCCTCTTGCTCCAAAGGTTTGCCGACAAGCGTTTTTCCACTCCTAAGAGTCAAGGCATTCACATCTTCCTGTATTTGAATGGTTTGTGAAAGGAGTCTGCCGGACTCATTAGTGAGTGTGGATATTGAGGCAGCGAGTTGGGAGATTTGTTTGGTCAATTCTGAAATTGCCCCGTCAGTTTTTTCCTGATGTTGGTGTAGCGAAGTACCCAATCGATTTATGCTTCCTGCCAGCTCCTTTATTGTGTCATCGAGCGACTTGGTTGGTTCTTGCTGATTGTTGTTGTATCCTTGGTATCCTCATACTGCATTCACTTCTGCCGGTTCCTCTTCTATTAATGTTGGACATGCGTAAGTTTTGTGGTCTGCAGAACCACAGAACTCGCAAGGTTTTACCAGAACTGGCTGCCTTCGTAGGATTTGAATCATCATCTCCTTTAGCTGCTTCATCTCTTCAGGCATAGAGTTTACTGGTGCATCGGCTAGTGAGACGTTTTTTGTTTGGAAGAATTTATCTTGACGAGTAGTCTCTTCTCTAAACCGAGCATTTTCAGCAACGTTGGTGATAAGATTCCTTATGCCACTTAATGATAGATTCATCATGGATCCTCCAGCTGAGGCATCCAGGAGCATTTTGTCTAAGGGTCTTAATCCGTTAATGAGATACTCCACGGTGAGTTTCTCGGGCAGTCCAAGGGTACAGCAGCTTCTCTCCAGGTAGTTGAATTTTTCCAGGTAATCGTACATGGTTTCGTTGGGTTCCTGCCTTATGTCCTGTAATTGCCTTCTTACTTGCATTGTTTTTGTTGCTGGGCAGTATTTGTCCAGGAATTTCCTTTGCATCTGAACCCATGTTCTGATGCTTCCTGAAGGTAATGAAAGGAACCAGTCGCTTGCCGAGTCAACGAGGGAAAAATAGAACGCCTTTAACTTGAAGTCGTTTATATTCACTCGATTGGGTTTTAGATTTTGGCAAATGCCATGTAGGCGTTGGAGATGAGTTGTTGCAGATTCTTCATTAGTTCCTGAGAACCTTGGCAAATTGTTGATGTCGACGACAATGTTTTCCAGCTCAGGGCTCTGGCAAATGCACCATGGCTGCGTTTCAAATTCTGGGGCATTTAGTTCTCCCATAGTAGGTGTACGGTACTTGTTGTTATCTCCGTAGTAGTCATCGAAAGCGGGTCCTTGTCTTGGCACTTGTCTAGGTTGTGGGGGTGGTGGATATCTAGGGGGTTGTCGTACTGGACCAGCTGCATTTCGGTCCTCGGGTGGTTCTTGGTTTCTTCTGATGGCTTCCCTATCACGAGCTCGTCTGCTTCGGATGAGTTGCTCTGGATCATCCATAAATGGAAGTGGCACCTCCTTGTTTCGATCGTACAGGTTTATCTCGTCGTCATCCTGGTAGTCATGATGACTTTCTTCGCGAGACATGGTTGTTTCGAGCGCGTATTGATTTAAAGAACTTATCTGATGGCTAATTCCCCGGCAACGGCGCCAATTTGACAGATGCTTGTCGTCAGAGCAAATGTGCAAATGAATTTATAAGTCCGCTACTCGCGACTTAACTACTGGGTAGTAAGTGGTAAGTAGGGGTCGAACCCAAGGGAATTAGGGGGATAAGTTGCTCTTTAAGTTGGACAATTTTGGGATTGGTTGGTTGGTTTTAAAGCTACCAGCTAAGTGATTGATTGGTTGGTTGGTTTTAGTACTAGAAAGTAACTGATAATTATTACAATTAAAAGAAAGCGTTCGGTTTCAGGGGCCTTGTATTATATCCTGTTTATCATTGACCTTTAGTGAATCTTCTAAGTATTCAAACGTGTATCAAGGCCTTTTCCGGCGCTCAATTTGCCACACTGTCTAGTCTTTTGCAAAAGTGTTCGAAAGTGAATCAAGGCCATTTCAAGCACTCGACTTGCAACACTGTCTAATCTTTTGCAAAAAACATTAAGCCCTTGTTCTACTTAGACTAGCACCCCATTTCAAGGTATACTAGCCTGTGTGCATCCATTTTGGGTTGTCTTTTCCGATTTACCCAAAATGGTTTTTGAGAGAGATCAAACTCCTCAGATAAGCTTTGCCATTTCAAGCATCCACTTACCCGAGTATGTTTACGAACTTCCACAGAAGAGCTTTGCCATTTCAAGCATCCACTCAACCATGGACGTTCTGATCTAATATATGGCACATAGAACAAGTTTTGAATACAAAGACGAGACACTAAATTAATAGTCTAAAACATTTTATAATACAAGTCCACCCCTTCTACCGGACGACTAGTTTTGCTACTATTTATCGCGCTAAACATTATAACTAAGGAACTAGAAATTAAAGACGGAAAATAAATATTAAAAAAAAAACTTACTACCGTTGAAGCCTCAAGGGAGCAATCTTTATTTCCAAAGCCAAACTTTACAAAACTTAGAGAGATAAGTGAAACTTTGATTTGAGAATGATGGTGAGATGATACAAATGAGAGGGGATGGGTATGTATTTATAGGCTAAGGGAGGAGAAATGGGTGGTGGAGATGAGGGGCAAGTGTCTTTGATCCAATGGAGGAGGAGGAGGAGCAAGGAGGAGCCGCCACATGGGGGAGGAGGAAAGCCGCCGGTTGCAGGTCACCATGGAGGGAGGAGCTCCTCCCTTGGCCACCTCCAAGCAAGGTGGCCGGTCACCAAGTCCATGAGTGCATTTGATAGTTGATTTGGAATGGCCAAGTGATTTTAAGACTAATGGTCGAGCCAGAATTTCCAAATTCCATGGTTTGTTCGAGCAATTTGGTCTTGGTGCCTATGCGCGAGGCTTTTGCTTTGGACTTGGACCAACTGCTAATCGGCTCGGGCGTTTTGTCTGGGAAGCGAGATTGTCCGAGTTGTTGGGCATTCCAAACATCTTGGTCGAGCCAGATTTTCCAGATACATCCGTCGGGTCGAGCGACTTGGTTTGGGTGCCTATGCGCGCCGGGCCTTTGCCTTGGAATTGAGCTAACTGCCAATCTGCTCGAGCATTCTCCTTGGTTTTCCGACATCTTCCACCTTATTTTCCATTTTAAACACTTTGGTCGAGGCGGAATTGTCAGATCAGATGGTTTGCTTGGGCAACTTGAATTTGGACTCGAAAAACTCGGCAGGCGTGCTGGACGCTGGGCGCTGGACGGCGGGCGCGATCTGGGTTTCTCGGTCTTTGGCTGGCCAGAAATTGCGAGCAATCCTTTTTAGCGTAAAACTCCTCTCCTTAGCGTGTTTTCTCTCTAAGCTCTGAAATACCCTGTAAAAATATATCGGAACTAACAAGCAAAAGTTAAATAGACCAACAGTCTAATTAAGGGGGTTTTACTGTGTTTTTGATTCGTATAATTATGGTCCATCAATCAGGTTCCTAGCATATTTGCTTTGGGAAATAAAGATGCCATCCGCCTTCTGTTTGACTTGTAAGCCAAGAAAATATGACATCTCTCCCACCATGCTCATCTGGAATTCATTCTGCATTTGATGGACGAATTTGTCTACCAGCTTCTAGTTGCTTGAGCCAAAAACTATATCATCTACATAAATCTGAGAAATGATGAAGTCTGTCCCTGTGTGTTTCACAAACAGCGTCTTGTCTACTCCCCCTCGCACATAGCCATGAGTGATTAAGAAGTCAGTAAGCCGCTCGTACCATGCTCTGGGCACCTGTTTGAGACCATAGAGCGCCTTCTTCAGGTGATACACATAGTCAGGATGATGAGGGTCTTCAAAGCCCTTTGGTTGAGCCACAAACACTTCTTCATTTAGCAGCCCATTTAGGAATGCACTCTTGACATCCATCTGAAACAACTTGAACTTAAGGTGACAAGCAAGATCAAGAAGTAGTCGAATGGCTTCTAAGCGAGCAACCGGAGCAAACGTCTCATCAAAATCTGATGTTCCCTTGAGTGCCATGTGTTTGGCAAAACGTGGTTAGACAGTTCGAGCAGGAGTTCAGGGGGAGTTCGAACATATCCTAGCACTCATGTACAGCGTGGAGCAGACGCAAGGATATTTTCCGGAAGATATTGGCAACGAAGATTTCGTCAAGTAAATGCTGGCGTGCGACTTATCCGAGCAAGATATTCGAATGAATATGCACATTGAAGTCGGCGTGACTTGCTTGGGAAAGAAGACGACTTCGTATAATCTTCCAAGGATTTGTGAAAGATATGCATCAAATATTTTGGAATATATTCCGAAATATTTGATGGGATTATCTTGTGCGAATTAGGGTTTCGTCCGAGCATACAAATACAATGCAAGGGCAGCCTTAATTCTGATCGCTTTCAAAGATCAAACACACACGAGCATACCCTGCTGATTGGAGAAGAAGAAAGCGACGGCCGGTTGTGTTTTCTCATTGAGAATACATCGGTGCAAGTGCAGTCTGATCAAGTGCAACTCAGACTGTCTGGAGCGTATCAACGGAGGCACACAACAAAGGTGATCAAGCTTTCGAGAGAAAGCATCCGAGCTTCTGGAGAAGTTCGAGATCGTTCGGACTGCAGGTTCTGAACGAAGGGGATCGAGGGGAATTGCGGTGAACCTCGGTTGCAAATCTGAGAGACGGAGTATTGAGGTGAGGCTATTACAAGGTGTAAGGGTAAGTCCCTGTGGAAACCCTATACTCGTAATAAAGATTTGTTGTCCCTTTTTCCGGGTGTGGGAAACCCCCCAGAGTAGGCCTGGCCGAACTGGGTTATCATCCTGTGCGTACTCCAGTTTTACTGTTCTGTTTGATCTGTTTGTTGAACTGTTGTGGAGAGAGTTCAAGGTCTGTCGAAACACGACCCAGAACACTTGCTTGAACAGGGGATATAATTTCAATTGGTATCAGAGCAAACACTCGACACACTGAGTGGGATCCTGAACTGTTCAAGATGCCTCTGAAAGAAGGACAAAGTATCACCAGGCCTCCACTGCTTGAAGGATCGAACTATGCCACCTGGAAACCCATGATGCGATCCTTTCTGAAATCCCTTGACGAGAAAGCATGGATGACTGTTCAGAGAGGTTGGACTGAACCTATGATGAACAATCTCACTGGTGAACCTATTCTGAAACCAGAAACCTTGTGGAGTGATGAAGAGAACAAGGCATCCATGGGAAACTCAAAGGCAATGAACGCTATCTTCTCGGCTGTAGATGAGAACGTCATGAAGTTGATCATTAACTGTGAAGTAGCGAAGGATGCGTGGGATATTCTCCAAACGGCATATGAAGGCACGGACAAAGTTCGCAACTCGAGAATGCAGATTGTCACTACTAAGTTTGAAGAGATGAAGATGAACGAGAGTGAAACTATCTCTGAGTACAACACTAGAGTTCTGGAACTGTCCAACGAGGCTGCTGCTCTAGGAAAGCCGATTGAGGAAGAGAGGATGGCCAGTAAAGTCTTGAGATCACTTCCTCCGAGATTTGCTATGAAAGTCACGGCTATTGAGGAAATGCACGACATCTCCAAACTAAAACTGGACGAGCTGATGGGGTCTTTCAGAACTTACGAGATTAACCATAAATTCCAAACCGGAGATATGAAGGGAATCGCCCTGAAAGCAGAACTGTCTGAAGAAAAATGGAGGCTGGCTGCACCACTGAGGAACTGGCCATGATGGCTCAAAACTTCGGCAGAATGGTGCGCAAGATAAATAGACGTGGTCCAGAACAAGGTCAGTCTTCATCAACTGGTTTCCGAAACTGGAAGTCCGACAGATCAAGGTCCAGTGACTCAAGGCAAGACTCCTCTGACAAAAGAAAGGAAGAAATTCAGTGTCATGAATGCAGAGGTTTCGGTCATATTGCTTCACAATGTGCGAATACTCTCATGAAAAAGAAGGCAATGGTCGCGAGCTTCAGCGATAGTGAGTCAGACGAAGATAAAGGAGGTACAACCACCAACTTTGTGGCCTTCACTTCAACTCTGGATGGTTACGGCAGCACCAGTAAACCTGTTCTACCTCTGTTGGAACTCCCGGCTGAAGATGTCTCAGATAGTGATGGTGAAGAACTCACGCAGGAGGCTCTGGGTGAGACATATAAGGATCTGTATGAGAAGTGGCTGCTTCTGATCAGGATTAACAAAAAGCTGAATGACACAGTTGCAAGCGTCACCTTGGATAAGGACAAGGTCTGGCAGGAGGTTGAGATATTACTTACACAGAAGGTTGAGCTCGAAGGCACGGTAGACTCTCTGAATACTCGTCTAGCTGAGATGAAACAGGAAAGGCTGTGTCTCCTTGCTCAGAAAACAGAGCTCTTAGGTACTGTCTCCTCTCTGAAAGTTGAAATGGAGAATGACCGTGACACTCATCCTGTAGGCATGGTGGGTCTAAGAAAAACCATCACAGATCTAAAGCGCAAAGAAGTGTTCCAATTAAGAAGGGTAGAACAGCTGGAACTTCAGCTAGAATCTGAAAGAATGGAGCACTCAACTACCAAGGAGGAACTAAATCACCTCAAACAGTCGGTAAGAATGCTCAACTCTGGCACTAAAGACTTAAATGATATTATCGGATCTCAGAGAATGGAGTCTGGACATAGAGGATTGGGGTTCACAGGAGAAGGCAGCTCAAAAGGTACAACGTTTGTTAAAACAAAACCAGTGTCGGAACAGATGCCTGAACAGAAGGTGAGAAAGCACCCTAGACAGAAAGTGGATCTGTCCCAAGAGAAAGCCAAAGGCAGGACTGTCAAAACTCACTCCAGTTCCACCTCCAATCCAAAGAAAGATTTGCACACATGCTGGTACTGCTTTCAGGATGGTCACATCAGATCCAAGTGTCGGCTGTTTCTTGCTGAACGTCGAGGGCATCAACAACAGATCAAACCTCGACAGAAATAGGTATGGGTACCAAAGGAACAACAGACAGTATGCATGGTGGCCTGTTGCTCCTCAAGAGAAACAGTGCAAAATAGTTGGTACTTCGATAGCGGATGCTCTGCCCACATGACAGGTAACTCTGAATATCTCTCGCATATTAGACCTGTTGAGCAGATGCGGTTTGTCACCTTCGCGGATGGTAGGAAGAATCAGGTGATCGGCTGTGGGACATTGAAGGTTCCGGATCTCCCTGCACTCGAGGACACCCTCCTGGTTGAAGGTCTGACAATGAATCTTATTAGCATCAGTCAAGTGTGCGACAATGGACACTATGTGTCTTTCTCTCGTGACTCATGCTTGGTTCTAAACGAGAATGGTGATTCTGTGATGAAAGGCACAAGGATGGCAAATAACTGTTACACCATCAGAATAGGTGTCGAAAGTCTTGACAAGCCACGGTCTACTCTAGACTATGTTCAAGCCAAACATCGTGTTATGCGAGGGGGAGTGAATAAGACCCTGCACACAAGGTCAGATAGGAGAATCGCACAAATCCATATTGGCAAGAGCACCAGGAGACTGCTGGATCAAAGGGTGTCACAGTTACAGAAAGAGTTCGAACAGAAGATAACACAGTTGAAGACGGAGTTCGAAATGCTTCCACGAATGAATACCATTCCACTGGATGAGAAATTGAATGAGATTCCACAGTTTGGAACACCCAGATCCTCCTTGGGTGTGCGTGGTTTCATGAACTAAGTGTTCCAGGCAGTGGTCAGTCAAAGGCGAATCCCCAGCTACAACAGTTGGACTGACCACCTAAGAAAGGGAGCTGGAACAGATGGGACAATACTTAATGTCAACTTTTTATTCCAGAAGATTTGTTTTACGCCGTTTTTTTTGGAAAGCGGCTTGCGTATATTAAGAAGTCGAAAAGGCAGGAGGATATTTTATTTTCAAAAACTCGACTGTTGAGCGTGTCCTCTCTCTCTCGTCCCCGAAACCCTAGATCGGAAATCTCTTACTCGATTGATCCGCAAACGGCGATGGTGAACACAAGGAAGTCAGCAAAATCCAGTGTTAAATCCGCGGAGAAAAGAAAGGAAAGCATGCAGACCTCAAAGGCGGTGACGGCGAAATCGAAGATTCCAAAATCCAAAGCTGCGAAGGTGAAAAAGGCGTCACCTTTTCATGAAAAGTCTGCCGAAGAGGTCACCGCTGAAATTCCTCAGACAGTCTCAGCGGTTTCTTCTCCACAAGCGTGTCCGCAATCGGAGGTAAATCCCGTTCTCCCATCTATTTCAGCGAATATCTCAGTGGTTGAAAATTCTGTGATTAATGATGAAGTAATTGTGGGAGTTGAGAAAATTGGGTGTTTGGGTGCTGAAGCCAGCAAGGCTGGTAGTGATGAAGCCAGGAGGGCTGAGATTTGTGTTGACAACGGCAAGGTTGTGTGTTGTGATGCTGGTAAAAAGGGTGATGATGTTTCTAAGTTTGTTAAAGAAACGGAACCCAGGCTGTCGATGACAAGAGGCTCAGGCATTTCAGATGTGTGGAAGGCAAAAATTCATGCTTCCGGGTTCGTTCGGCCAGGAGGATTTCAAAGAAAGAAGGTAACTCGCCGAGCAGCCTCTCCCAGACAATGCCTGGCAAAGATCATCTCTATCAGAGGGAGGGTCTCTGATATTTCTAATGAGGGTGAGAAGAGTATGAGGAAGTTGGTATTGGAGGATGCTCCTGTTGATAGGTCAGCTGAGGAGATTGGAGTCTCAGAAGGAGAAGTTGCTGAGACTGTGAATATAAAGCCGGTCTTATCAGTAAACGGTGTTGGTGTGATTGATGAAGAACCTAAGGTTGCGGAAGGAGATGAAGATCTGGACAGTGTGTTCAAAGATATTGATGATTTTGCTGAAAATCTGCAAAAAGAGGATTTTGGTGTTCAGCCAGGAGTGGTATCAGGTGGTACTTCAGTTCCAGCTGTTGCTAAAGGGTCTCTGCTTGTCCCAGCTGTTACTCAAGATGATCTTCTTCGTGATCATATGGAGGATGTTGGTGGATCAGTTCGTGAGGATTCTGCGAAGCCAGTCTCAAAGGAGGGTAAGCTGTCAGATGTTGACCAAGATATTACTCCTCTTATCTCTCTCAAAAGGCCAAAGAAGGACAAGGGAAAGAAGAAGGTGGTGTTTGGAATATCTGCTAAGGGAACAGTCCAAGAGATTGCGAAGTAGGACAACCTGGCAGGGGGAGCTGATTCATCTAAGAAAAGAAAACGTGAAGCTCCTGTCCCTGTTTCAGTGGATGCTGGAAGATGCAAAGTTCCATCTCCTGAGTCTGATTCAGCTCCAGTAGGAATTGTCAAGGGAGGAGTTTGGTTCGTCAACCGTGATGCAAGTAGGAAACGGAGCTGTGTGTCGAAAAGGAAGATCATTCCTGAGAAGGTGCTAGTAGAGTCCAGTTACAAAGGGAAGGAGGTGATTACGGTTCTGAAAGAATCTGATCTATTTTGGACATTGACCAGGGGCAAACCCTTCAATGAGCAGTTGGTTCGTGAGACCATGGCGAACTTACCCCCTCTCTTCGGGGTTGTTGGAGAATTTGAGTATGGAGTCTTCTTCGTCAGAGGGAGAAGGATCAAGATTGATCCTGAGCTGATCAATGTATTCTTCGCCATGGACGACCCAGCTGTTGATGAAGTGGAGTCAGATTTTGAAAAGGTAGTGAGCACCATCACTGCAGGCTCTGTTCAGTGGAGGCCTGAGTCAGTTGTGCATACAGCGGATCTTTCTACGTTCTATTCGATGCTGTTTTTCATTGCTGTTTTCAACTGGAGGCCGTCTACTCATCGCTCAACGGTCAACAAGGACATGGCTCAACTGCTTTATCAAATAGGGAATAAGCTGAAGTTCAACCTGGGCAGTGTAATGTTCCAACAGATTGCTGAACATGCCACTTCGATGATGTCTCTGCATCAGATTTGCTTCCCGTCTCTGATATACGAGCTGATCATCCATCAAGCTCCTGATTTGAAGGCCTCGCCTGACCAACTCTCAAAGGCTCCCAGCAAGTTCATCGTTGACCACAAGTTGTTTAAAGGGCGTCACGTGAACGATCTCAAGGAGAAAGGAAATGCTGTGGCGGAGTCCAGTCGAGGGGGAGCCAGAATGGGCCGTGATGAGCGTAACAAGTTGCTCAGAGATCTTAATGCCATCATTGCTGCGGACAAGGAGCAACGCAGGCGCATCAATAAGCTTGCTCGTGCCCTTAGCTACCCAAGTGAAGATGAATCTGATGATGCAGATTCTGAAGATGCCACAGATGATGTTTCTGCATAAAGGTCCACTGAATTCAATCTCTATGAACTCAGTTTTCGTTTAAAAAACTTTAGTTATTTTGTGCTTGTTCTGGCACAGTTTGATTTGCTGTTCGAACTAGATTGGAACCCTTGCCAGTTTGTGGCAAAAAGGGGGAGTATTTTGAGGTGGTGACATTTTTTGTTCCCTCAAGGTTTTCGACTGTCTAGATAGTTAGATAGATCTAGTTATCTAGTAGATTTGGTTTTGCCAAAATGCCAAGGGGGAGATTGATGTTCCCTTGAGTGGCATGTGTTTGGCAAAACGTGGTTAGACAGTTCGAGCAGGAGTTCAGGGGGAGTTCGAACATATCCTAGCACTCATGTACAGCGTGGAGCAGACGCAAGGATATTTTCCGGAAGATATTGGAAACGAAGATTTCGTCAAGTTAATGCTGGCGTGCGACTTATCCGAGCAAGATATTCGAATGAATATGCACATTGAAGTCGGCGTGACTTGCTTGGGAAAGAAGACGACTTCGTATATTCTTCCAAGGATTTGTGAAAGATATGCATCAAATATTCTGGAATATATTCCGAAATATTTGATGGGATTATCTTGTGCGAATTAGGGTTTCGTCCGAGCATACAAATACAATGCAAGGGCAGCCTTAATTCTGATCGCTTTCAAAGATCAAACACACACGAGCATACCCTGCTGATTGGAGAAGAAGAAAGCGACGGCCGGTTGTGTTTTCTCATTGAGAATACATCGGTGCAAGTGCAGTCTGATCAAGTGCAACTCAGACTGTCTGGAGCGTATCAACGGAGGCACACAACAAAGGTGATCAAGCTTTCGAGAGAAAGCATCCGAGCTTCTGGAGAAGGTCGAGATCGTTCGGACTGCAGGTTCTGAACGAAGGGGATCGAGGGGAATTGCGGTGAACCTCGGTTGCAAATCTGAGAGACGGAGTATTGAGGTGAGGCTATTACAAGGTGTAAGTGTAAGTCCCTGTGGAAACCCTATACTCGTAATAAAGATTTGTTGTCCCTTTTTCCGGGTGTGGGAAACCCCCGAGAGTAGGCCTGGCCGAACTGGGTTATCATCCTGTGCGTGCTCCAGTTTTACTGTTCTGTTTGATCTGTTTGTTGAACTGTTGTGGAGAGAGTTCAAGGTCTATCGAAACACGACCCAGAACACTTGCTTGAACAGGGGATATAATTTCAAAGTCTATTCCCTCAATCTGAGTATAGCCTTGAGCCACGAGACGAGCTTTATTTCTGGTGATGTTTCCGTGTTCGTCCGACTTGTTCTTGAAAATCCACTTTGTTCCAATAACGTTCACACTATCCGGACGTGGAACAAGATCCTAGACATCATTTCGCTGGAATTCACCAAGTTCTTCTTACATGGCGACAACCCAGTATTCATCATTGATGGCTTCCTTGATATTTTTGGGTTTAATAGTAGATATGAAACAGGTAAAGCCAGCCAATTGACGAAAGTTAACCTGTTTACCTCGAGTTTGTATGCCATCTGTGGGATTACCAATTACTTCACTGACAGGACGATACTTTTCAACTGCTCTTGAGGGCTGTAGGACACGAGGAGAGGCAGGAGGCGTTGGAGCAGATTCCGTATCAATATCCTCATCTGATTGATGTTCATTTGTCGCAGATTGCTCAGGCTCTTTATCTGTGACTAATTCCTTATCGGGAGAAGCGATTGTAGGTTGTTCCGGATTAGGTGGGGCATCATCATCATCTGCATTATTTGTCTCAGAAGCACCTGGAACAACGTCCTGCACAACAACATTGATTGATTCCATGACAACTCCAGTGCGTTTGTTGTAGACTCGGTATGCCCTACTGTTAGTGGAATATCCCAGAAAGATTCCTGCATCACTTTTAGGGTCCAGCTTCTGCAGATACTCTCGATCTCTAAGAATGAAGCACTGGCTTCCAAAGACATGGAAGTACTTGACCGTAGGTTTTTTACCCTTCCATAACTCGTAGCAGGTCTTCTCGGTTCCGGATCGAATCTTGACTCTGTTTATGACATAGCAAGCAGTGTTCATGGCTTCCGCCCAAAACTTTAAAGGAACATTCTTTGCATGAAGCATTACTCGCGCCATCTCCTGAATGGTTCGATTCTTCTTTTCAACAACTCCATTCTGTTGAAGTGGGATTGGTGAAGCAAATTGATGAGTTATGCCCCTTTTTGAGCAGAAATCAGCAAGAGCAGCATTCTCAAATTCCTTTCCATGATCACTTCTAATTTTTACTATATGTTCGTCTTTATCCTCTCTTTCACGTTCCAGTTGAGTGCATAGTTGAGCGAAAGCCCGAGTAGCATCTGATTTCTCTCGCAAGAAGCTAGACCAGGTGAACCTTGAGAAGTCATCAACACACACAAGAACGTACCTCTTCCCTGAATAACTTTCCACTTGCATAGGCCCCATTAAATCAATGTGAAGCAGCTCCAGAGGTCTACTTGTATTAATCTGAGTAGTGCCCTTGTGTGGAACTTTGATTTGTTTTCCAATTTGGCAGTCTCCACAAACAATTCTCAGCTCACCTTGAACTTGGGGTATGCCGCGAACAAGACCATCTGAAGCAATCTTCTGAAGCGTTCTTAGATTCACATGACCCATTCACTGATGCCATAAGTTCATCTCTTAAGTTTTACTCAGTAAACATGTTGATTTAGCATTGGGTTTACCAAGGTTTAGGAGGTAGCAGTTGTTCGACGACCTTCTTCCAGAGAGAACTGGATCATTATTCTTGTTTAACACCACACACTCATCTTGTGTGAATTGAACATGATGCTCTCCATCGCACAACTGGCTGATGCTAATTAGATTAGCCTACAATCCCTTGACAAGCAATACTTCTTTCAATCTGGGCAGGCCTTGAACATTTAGAATTCCTTTTCCAATGACCCTGCCTTCTCCACCATCACCAAATGTCACATTCGAACTCCCTTTGATCTCCTCTATATTGGTCAGAAAAGCAGAGTTGCCGGTCATGTGTCTTGAACACCCACTGTCAAAGTACCACATTTCTCTTTTCAGATGACAAGTAGAACTAAAAGCAACGTAACAAACTTCACTTCTTTGCTTAATCCTCCAAACTTGCTTCATATGCGGTTTCTGAACTTGTTTCATCTTTCTGATAGACATTTGGAATTTATGACATCTTGACTTGATGTGTCCCACTTGATTGCAATAAAAACATCTTCGCCTGTCTTGCTGTCTTGTGGGATACAATGTGGGAAACGGAGATGCTTTTCTTCGTGGGTGAAGATTAGCAGGAACAACTTGCGGTCGAGGCTTAACAAAAGTTTTTCTTTGAGAACCATGTTCAGCTGGAACAAGTTGCGGTTGTGGCTCAGCTTTGACAAAAGACGTTTTTCAAGAGCTCGGTCCACCTGTGAAACCAAGACCTTTGTGAGCTCCTCCTATCCTTTGAGCTCCCAGAATGGAGTCTAGATCTTTTGTTCCAGAATTTAGCATTTTGACAGACTTTTTCAAGTTGTTCAGCTCGTCTATTGTCTCCTCATGAGCAAGCTTATCTGTTTCAATTTCACATTTGAGGGCATCAATAATATTGATAAGATTTACATCCCTTCGCTTTAGAGCATTATTCTCTTGTTTTAAGTCAATTGTGTCTTCCGAACGATCTTCTTGTTTTTCACTCCGAAGCTTTAGAGATGAAATAACAGCCAGTAACTCCGCCTTTTGTGAAACAAGGTCAGCATGTTCGTTTCTTGCTTCACTCAACCGAGCTGTGAGGTCACAAACGCTCTGATGATGTTTTAGTTTCAAGGTGGCAATCTCTTCCTTTAGTTTTTCCATAGAGTTCTGGAGAGATTTGTTTCGCTCGACTTCAACCAACCACTGTTGATATAGTTCTTTGTAATTGTTGGCAATTTCCTCATCTGTAATTTCTTCATTATCACTCTCACTGGAATACATAATGTGATCTTCAGCTGATGCCTTTTCCTCCTTTTTGCTATTGTGGTCTTCTTCCTGATCAACACAGCTAGTGAGGGCAACAAAATTACTGTGCTCACCTTCTTGATCAGATTCACTGTCACTCCAGTTGATCACATAGGCATTCTTTTTCTTCTGTGTGTTGATGCATTCTGCTTGAATGTGTCCAAACCCCTCACATTCTCTGCATTGGATACCTTTGCCTTTGTTGTCTCGAACAAAGTCTCCAGACTGATTTCCCTTAGAAGCTCTGCCATCCTTCTGGTACCTCGAATTAGTTGACTGACCAGAATCAGTCCCTTTAGTGTATTCTCTTCTCATATATTTCTTGAAGTTTTTGGCAAACATAGCATACTGTTGTTCTGATGATTCATCCATCTTGTTTTTGACAACTTCAGCTTTCAGACCAACGCTGGTGACCTTCGTGCTGGTGACCTTCGAAAGACGGTCTTCTTCATTCATATCCATCTCATGGGTCTGCAGAGATCCCATCAGTTCATCCAGTCTCATGGTCTTCACATCATTGGCTTCCTTAACGGCAAGAGCTTTCATGGCGAACCGCTTTGTGAGAGATCTCAGCACCTTTCTTACCAGTGTTTCTTCGGTCATTGGTTCTCCTAGGGCAAATGCTTCGTTGGAGATATCGAGAATCCGAGTATTGAAGTCAGCAATGGTCTCATCCTCCTGCATTCTTAAGTTTTCGAATTTTGATGTGACCGTCTCCATTCTGGAAATTTTAACTTTGGTCGTTCCTTCATGAGCAGTTTGAAGAATGTCCCAAGCCATCTTCGCAATTTCAAAGGTAGAGATCATCTTGAAATTCTTTCCATCAACCCCCGAGAATATGGCATTCATTGCTTTAGAGTTTGCCGCTTCAGCATGCTTATGATCCTCAGTCCACTTGTCTTTAGTAATGAGGCAAACTTTACCTTCTTTGTCGATAGTTACTGGGTGTGTCCATCCTTGTTCAACCGCTTCCCAAACTGATTCATCTTGGGATTTCAGAAACGCCTTCATTCGTACCCTCCAATAGCCATATTTATTTCCTTCAAGCAGAGGAGGTTGCGTGATGTTCTGCCCTTCTCTCAAATCCATCTCACCGACTTCTGGATCTTACTCAGTATGTCAAGTATTTGCTCTGATACCAATTAAAATCTTCCCCTGGTAGATGAGATGTTGTTCTGGTCGATGTCCAGAACAAATACTAAAACAACTTATGCGCTAAAATAAGTAGTGCGGAAATAAAAATGACACGAAAAGTTGTTACCCAGTTCGGCGTTAACGAGCCTACTCTGGGCGGCGTTCTCTAGCCTGGTGGACAGCAATTCACTATGTTGAGTATTGCGAGTACAGGAATTACCGTTTACAGAATCCCTCTTAAACTACCTGAGCCTCGGACACACTAGTAATTGCAATCTAGGTCTCCCCCTAGATCTTTGCTCCCGCTCCGTATCCACCAAGATCATCCTCCGTGAGAATCAGCGCCTTCTCCCGAATGCGCAGTTCAGAACTTCAGTGCGTGAACTTTCAGTGTTGTCCTTCGATCAATCTGCTGAGCACCAGCACAGATTGAATCCGAGCGCCTTTGATTAACCAGTGACGATTAACTCTCCGGCCGATTACGAGCTTAGTGAATAACCAGTTACGATTAGTTCACCTCCGTTAGCCTCCTCCTCCCTTCAATAAGTATGAGCGTGATTTAATATCTCCGTAAGTGCTGACTAATACCTAGGCATTAGTCCTCCTTATATAGAGCGGTAGAAACCCTAGAACGAATAGGATTTCTAAGATGAACCGCCTGTATCTATTAGGAAATCTTTCCTAATCTTTTGCGCGTATTTCTTAAGGATAATCCTTCAATCTCCGATTAAGCAATCTTCAATTATCTTCTTCGCTAAGATATCCTTAAGCGCAACCAACCGACTCTCTTTGATATCTTCAATAATCATCATAGCACCGACTTGCTAAAAACCGGACTTGCCAAATCCGTTCTGCTGATGCGACAGAGTTGTGCTAGGTCGGTTGAACAAGTTTCCAAATCTGAATTTGGAAACTTCCAAGATCTGTCCATGCACCTGCAACCGCCTTGATCTCCAACGGTCGACTGTGTTTCCAATTCTGAATTTGGAAACATTCCATCTGCTTTAACTTGTTCCAGGACAGTTGTCTCTGCTAGACTCGAACAACAGCTTGAACCACTATTCTAAGTTTTGCCAAACTACATGCCATAAAACTAACAATCTCCCCCTTGGCATTTTTGGCAAAACTAGTACCTGTAATCTACCTATTACAGTTGAATCTTTGAAGGAGGTTTCAAACTCCCAAGCTGTGCTACGAACTAAGCTGCCAAACGAATCTTTGAGGAGATTTCAAACTCCGAACATAACAAGCACAAACGAATCTTTTTAGGAGATTTCAAACTCCAACATAATGACATACCAAGCACAACTTAATCTTTTAAGGAGCTTTCAAACTCCGAAACTACTCCCCCTTTTTGTCACAAAATGACAAGGGAGTACAGAAAGAAAGCATTACCTTATAGAACTTTCAAACTCCGAAACTAACGAAACTAACTAGGGACGAACTTAGAGTAACTTGGGACGAACTTAGACTAACCTTATAATGAGACTGAAGTTTGTCTTTGTTTGTCCCAAGTTAGTCTCGTTAGTCTCATTCTAAGGTTTGTCTGAGTTCGTCCTTAGAAAGAGACTAACTTGGGATGAGCTTAGACTAGCTTGGGACGAACTTAGACTAACCTTGTAATGAGACTAACGTTTGTCTTTGTTCATCCCAAGTTAGTCTCGTTAGTCTCATTCTAAGGTTTGTCTAAGTTCCTCCTTAGAAAGAGACTAACTAGGGACGAACTTAGACTAACTTGGGACGAACTTAGACAAACCTTAGAATGAGAATAAAGTTTGTTCTTGTTCGCCCCAAGTTAGTCTCGTTAGTCTCATTCTAAGGTTTGTTTAAGTTCGTCCTTAGAAAGAAACTAACTAGGGACGAACTTAGACTGACTTGGGACGAACTTAGACTAACCTTGGAATGAGAATAAAGTTTGTCTTTGTTCGTCCCAAGTTAGTCTCGTTAGTCTCATTCTAAGGTTTGTCTAAGTTCGTCCTTAGAAAGAGACTAACTAGGGACGAACTTAGAATAACTTGGGACGAACTTAGACTAACCTTGTAATGAGACTAACGTTTGTCTTTGTTCGTCCCAAGTTAGTCTCATTAGTCTCATTCTAAGGTTTGTGTACGTTCGTCCTTAGAAAGAGACTAACTAGGGACGAACTTAAACTAACTTGGGACGAAATTAGACTAAACATATAATGTGACAAAAGTTTGTCTTTGTTCGTCCCAAGTTAGTCTCGTTAGTCTCATTCTAAGGTTTGTCTAAGTTTGTCCTTCGAAAGAGACTAACTTGGGACGAACTTAAACTAACTTGGGACGAACTTAGACAAACCTTATAATGAGACTAAAATTTGTCTTTGTTCGTCCCAAGTTAGTCTCGTTAGTCTCATTCTAAGGTTTGTCTAAGTTCGTCCTTAGAAAGAGACTAACTAGGGACGAACTTAGACAAACCTTATAATGAGACTAACGTTTGTCTTTGTTCGTCCCAAGTTAGTCTCGTTAGTCTCATTCTAAGTTCGTCCTTGGAAAGAGACTAACTAGGGACGAACTTAGACTAACTAGGGACAAACTTAGACTAACCTTATAAGGAGACTAACATTTGTCTTTGTTCATCCCAAGTTAGTCTCGTTAGTTTCATTCTAAGGTTTGTCTAAGTTCGTCCTTAGAAAGAGGCTAACTAGGGACGAACTTAGATTAACTTGGGATGAACTTAGACAAACCTTAGAATGAGAATAAAGTTTGTCTTTCTTCGTTCCAAGTTAGTCTCGTTAGTCTCATTCAAAGGTGTATCTAAGTTCGTCCTTAGAAACAGACTAACTTGGGACGAACTTTGACAAACCTTAGAATGAGAATAAAGTTTCTCTTTGTTCGTTCTAAGTCAGTCTCGTTAATCTCCTTCTAAGATTTGTCTAAGTTTGTCCTTAGAAAGAGACTAATTAGGGACGAACTTAGACTAACTTGGGACGAACTTAGACTAACCTTATAATGAGACTAACGTTTGTCTTTGTTCGTCCCAAGTTAGTCTCGTTAGTCTCATTCTAAGCTGTGTTTAAGTTCGTCCTTAGAAAGAGACTAACTAGGGACGAACTTAGACTAACTTGGGACGAACTTAGACAAACCTTAGAATGAGAGTTTGTCTCGTTAGTCTCATTCTAAGGTTTGTCTAAGTTCGTCCTTAGAAAGAGACTAACTTGGGACGAACTTAGACTTACCTTGTAATGAGACTAACGTCTGTCTTTGTTCGTCCCAAGTTAGTCTCGTTAGTCTCCCTCTAAGGTTATCTAAGTTCGTCCTTAGAAAGAGACTAACTAGGGACGAACTTAGACTAACTTGGGACGAACTTAGACTAATCTTGTAATGAGACTAACGTTTGTGTTTGTTCGTCCCAAGTTGGTCTCGTTAGTCTCATTCTAAGGTTTGTCTAAGTTCGTCCTTAGAAAGAGACTAACTAGGGACGAACTTAGACTAACTTGGGACGAACTTAGACTAACCTTATAATGAGACTAACGTTTGTCTTTGTTCGTCCCAAGTTAGTCTCGTTAGTCTCATTCTAAGGTTTGTCTAAGTTCGTCCTTAGAAAGAGATTAACTTGTGACAAACTCAGACAACCCTTAGAATGAGAATAAAGTTTGTCTTTGTTCATTCCAAGTTAGTCTCGTTAATCTCCTTCTAAGGTTTGTCTAAGTTCGTCCTTAGAAAGAGACTAATTAGGGACGAACTTAGACTAACTTCGGACGAACTTAGACTAACGTTTGTCTTTGTTCGTCCCAAGTTAGTTTCGTTCTAAGGTTTGTCTAAGTTCGTCCTTTGAAAGAGACTAACTAGGGTGAACTTAGACTAACTTGGGACGAACTTAGACTAACCTTATACTGAAACCAACGTTTATCTTTGTTCGTCCCAAGTTAGGTTCGTTAGTCTCCTTCTCAGGTTTGTCTAAGTTCGTCCTTAGAAAGAGGCTAACTAGGGACGAACTTAGACCTTATAATGAGACTAACGTTTGTCTTTGTTCGTCCCAAGTTAGTCTCGTTAGTCTCATTCTATGGTTTGTCTAAGTTCGTCCCTAGAAAGAGACTAACTTGGGACGAACTTAGACTAACCTTAGAATAAGACTAAAGTTTGTCTTTGTTGGTCCCAAGTTAGTCTCTTTAGTCTCATTAACCTTAGAATGAGAGTTTGTCTCGTTAGTCTCATTCTATGGTTTGCCTAAGTTCGTCCTTAGAAAGAGACTAACTTGGGACGAACTTAGACTAACCTTGTAATGAGACTAATGTTTGTCTTTGTTCGTCCCACGTTAGTCTCGTTAGTCTCCTTCTAAGGTTTGTCTAAGTTCGTCCTTAGAAAGAGACTAACTTGGGACGAACTTAGACTAACCTTGTAATGAGACTAATGTTTGTCTTTGTTCGTCCCACGTTAGTCTCGTTAGTCTCCTTCTAAGGTTTGTCTAAGTTCGTCCTTAGATAGAGACTAACTAGGGACGAACTTAGACTAACCTTGTAATGAGACTAACGTTTGTGTTTGTTCGTCCCAAGTTAGTCTCGTTAGTCTCATTCTAAGGTTTGTCTAAGTTCGTCCTTAGAAAGAGACTAAGTAGGGACGAACTTAGACTAACTTGGGACGAACTTAGACAAACCTAATAATGAGACTGAAGTTTGTCTTTGTTCGTCCCAAGTTAGTCTCGTTAGTCTTATTGTAAGGTGTGTTTAAGTTCGTCCTTAGAAAGAGACTAACTAGGGACGAACTTAGAGTAACTTGGGATGAACTTAGACAAACCTTAGAATGAGAGTTTGTCTCGTTAGTCTCATTCTAAGGTTTGTCTAAGTTCGTCCTTTGAAAGAGACTAACTTGGGACGAACTTAGACTAACCTTGTAATGAGACTAACGTCTGTCTTTGTTCGTCCCAAGTTAGTCTCGTTAGTCTCCTTCTAAGGTTTGTCTAAGTTCGTCCTTTGAAAGAGACTAACTAGGGACAAACTTAGACTAACTTGGGACGAACTTAGACTAACCTTGTAATGAGACTAACGTTTGTGTTTGTTAGTCCCAAGTTTCTCGTTAGTCTCATTCTAAGGTTTGTCTAAGTTTGTCCTTAGAAAGAGACTAACTAGGGACGAACTTAGACTAACTTGGGACGAACTTAGACAAACCTTACAAAGAGAGTACCGTTTGTCTTTGTTCTTCCCAAGTTAGTCTCGTTAGTCTCATTCTAAGGTTTGTTTAAGTTCGTCCTTAGAAAGAGACTAACTAGGGACGAACTTAGACTAACTTGGGACGAACTCGGACTTACCATAGAATGAGACTAACGTTTGTCTTTGTTCTTCCCAAGTTAGTCTCGTTAGTTTCATTCTAATGTTTGTCTAAGTTCGTCCTTAGAAAGAGACTAACTAGGGACGAACTTAGACTAACTTGGGACGAACATAGACTTACCTAATAATGAGACTAACGTATGTCTTTGTGCGTCCCAAGATAGTCTCGTTAGTCTCATTCTAAGGTTTGTTTAAGTTCGTCCTTAGAAAGAAACTAAATAGGGACGAACTTAGAGTAACTTGGGACGAACTTAGTCTAACCTTATAATGAGACTGAAGTTTGTCTTTGTTTGTCCCAAGTTACTCTCGTTAGTCTCATCCTAAGGTTTGTCTAAGTTCGTCCTTAGAAAGAGACTAACTTCGGACGAACTTAGACTAAATTGGGACGAACTTAGACTAACCTTGTAATGAGACTAACGTTTGTCTTTGTTCATCCCAAGTTAGTCTCGTTAGTCTCATTCTAAGGTTTGTCTAAGTTCGTCCTTAGAAAGAGACTAACTAAGGACGAACTTAGACTAACTTGGGACGAACTTAGACAAACCTTAGAATGAGAATAAAGTTTGTCTTTGTTCGTCCCAAGTTAGTCTCGCTAGTCTCATTCTAAGGTTTGTTTAAGTTCGTCCTTAGAAAGAAACTAACTAAGGACGAACTTAGACTGACTTGGGACGAACTTAGACTAACCTTGGAATGAGAATAAAGTTTGTCTTTGTTCGTCCCAAGTTAGTCTCGTTAGTCTCATTCTAAGGTTTGTCTAAGTTCGTCCTTAGAAAGAGACTAACTAGGGACGAACTTAGAATAACTTGGGACGAACTTAGACTAACCTTGTAATGAGACTAACGTTTTCCTTTGTTCGTCCCAAGTTAGTCTTGTTAGTCTCATTTTAAGGTTTGTCTCAGTCCGTCCTTAGAAAGAGACTAACTAAGGACGAACTTAGACTAACTTGGGACGAACTTAGACTAACCTTGTAATGAGACTAACGTTTTTCTTTGTTCGTCCCAAGTTAGTCTCGTTAGTCTCATTTTAAGGTTTGTCTCAGTCTCTTTCCAAGGACGAACTTAGAATGAGACTAAGGAGACTAACTTGGGACGAACAAAGACAAACGTTAGTCTCATTATAAGGTTTGTCTAAGTTCGTCCCAAGTTAGTCTAAGTTCGTCGCTAATTAGCCTCTTTCTAAGGACAAACTTAGACAAACCTTTGAATGAGACTAACGAGACTAACTTGGAATGAACAAAGACAAACTTTATTCTCATTCTAAGGTTTGTCTAAGTTCGTCCCAAGTTAGGCTAAGTTCGTCCCTAGTTAGCCTCTTTCTAAGGACAAACTTAGACAAACCTTAGAATGAAACTAACGAGACTAACTTGGGATGAACAAAGACAAACGTTAGTCTTCTTATAAGGTTAGTCTAAGTTCGTCCCTAGTTAGTCTAAGTTCGTCCCTAGTTAGTCTCTTTCCAAGGACGAACTTAGAAGGAGACTAACGAGACTAACTTGGAACGAACAAAGACAAACGTTAGTCTCATTCTATGGTTTGTCTAAGTTCGTCCCAAGTTAGTCAAAGTTCGTCCCTAGTTAGTCTCTTTCTAAGGATGAACTTAGACAAACCTTAGAATGAGACTAACGAGACTAACTTGATACGAACAAAGACAAACGTTAGTCGCATTATAAGGTTAGTCTAAGTTCATCCCAAGTTTGTCTAAGTTCGTCGCTAGTTAGTCTCTTTCTAAGGGCGAACTTAGAAAAACCTTAGAATGAGACTAACGAGACAAACTTGGCACGAACAACGACAAACGTTAGTCTCATTATAAGGTTAGTCTAAGTTCGTCCCAAGTTTGTCTAAGTTCGTCCCTAGTTAGTCTCTTTCTAAGGACGAACTTAGACAAATCTTAGAATGAGACTATCGAGACTAACTTGGGACGAACAAAGACAAACGTTAGTTTCATTATAAGGTTAGTCTAAGTTCGTCCCAAGTTAGTCTAAATTCGTCCCTAGTTAATCTCTTTCTAAGGACGAACTTAGACAAACCTTAGAAGGAGACTAACGAGACTAACTTGGAACTTACAAAGACAAACTTTATTCTCATTCTAAGGTGTGTCTAAGTTCGTCCCAAGTTAGTCTAAATTCGTCCCTAGTTAGTCTCTTTCTAAGGACGAACTTAGACAAATCTTAGAATGAGACTAACGAGACTAACTTGGGACGAACAAAGACAAACGTTAGTCTCATTATAAGGTTAGTCTAAGTTTGTCCCGAGTTAGTCTTAGTTCGTCCCTAGTTAGTCTCTTTCTAAGGACGAACTTAGACAAACCTTAGAATGAGACTAACGAGACTAACGAGACTAACTTGGCACGAACAAAGACAAACGTTAGTCTCATTATAAGGTTAGTCTAAGTTCGTCGCATGTTTGTCTAAGTTCGTCCCTTGTTAGTCTCTTTCTAAGGACGAAATTAGAAAAACCTTAGAATGAGACTAACGAGACAAACTTGGCACGAACAAAGACAAACGTTAGTCTCATTACAAGGTTAGTCTAAGTTCGTCCCAAGTTAGTCTTAGTTCGTCCCTAGTTAGTCTCTTTCTAAGGACGAACTTAGACAAACCTTAGAATGAGACTAACGAGTCTAACTTGGGACGAACAAAGACAAATGTTAGTCTCATTACAAGGTTAGTCTAAGTTCGTCCCAAGTTAGTCTTAGTTCGTCCCTAGTTAGTCTCTTTCTAATGACGAACTTAGACAAACCTTAGAATGAGACTAACGAGACTAACTTGGCACGAACAAAGACAAACCTTAGTCTCATTATAAGGTTAGTCAAAGTTCGTCCCAAGTTTGTCTAAGTTCGTCCCAAGTTACTCTCTTTCTAAGGACGAACTTAGAAAAACCTTAGAATGAGACTAACGAGACAAACTTGGCACGAACAAAGACAAATGTTAGTCTCATTACAAGGTTAGTCTAAGTTCGTCCCAAGTTAGTCTTAGTTCGTCCCTAGTTAGTCTCTTTATAAGGACGAACTTAGACAAACCTTAGAATAAGACTAACGAGACTAACTTGGGACGAACAAAGACAAACGTTAGTCTCATTATAAGGTTAGTCCAAGTTCGTCCCAAGTTTGTCTAAGTTCGTCCCTAGTTAGTCTCTTTCTAAGGACGAACTTTGACAAACCTTAGAACGAGACTAACTTGGGACGAACAAAGACAAACGTTAGTCTCATTATAAGGTTAACCTAAGTTCGTCCCTAATTAGTCCAAGTTCGTCCCTAGTTAGTCTCTTTCTAAGGACGAACTTAGACAAACGTTAGTCTCATTACAAGGTTAGTCTAAGTTCGTCCCAAGTTAGACTTAGTTTGTCCCTAGTTAGTCTCTTTCTAAGGACGAACTTAGACAAACATTAGAAAGAGACTAACGAGACTAACTTGGGACGAACAAAGACAAATGTTAGTCTCATTACAAGGTTAGTCTAAGTTCGTCCCAAGTTAGTCTAAGTTCGTCGCTAGTTAGTCTCTTTCTAAGGACGAACTTAGACAAACCTTTGAATGAAACTCACGAGACTAACTTGGGAAGAACAAAGACAAACGTTAGTCTCATTATAAGGTTAGTCTAAGTTCGTCCTTAGAATGAGACTAACTTGGGACGAACTTAGACTAACTTGGGACGAACTTAGACTAACCTTACAATGAGTCTAAACTTTGTCTTTGTTCGTCCCAAGTTAGTCTCGTTAGTCTCATTCTAAGGTTTGTCTAAGTTCGTCCTTAGAAAGAGACTAACTAGGGACGAACTTAGACTAACTTGGGACGAACTTAGTCTAACCTTATATTGAGACTAACATTTGTCTTTGTTCTTCCCAAGTTAGTCTCGTTAGTCTCATTTTGAGGTTTGTCTAAGTTCGTGCTTAGAAATAGACTAACTAGGGACGAACTTAGACTAACTTGGGACGAACTTAGACAAACCTTATAATGAGACTAATTTGGAACTTAGAAAGAGACAAACTAGGGACGAACTTAGACTAACCTTGTAATGAGACTAACGTTTGTCTTTGTTCGTCCCAAGTTAGTCTCGTTAGTCTCGTTCTAAGGTTTGTCTGAGTTCGTCCTTAGAAAGAGAGTAACTAGGGACGAACGAGACTAACTTTGGACGAACTTAAACTAACTTGGGACGAACTTAAACTAACAAGGTTAGTCTAACTTCGTCCCAAGTTAGTCTAAGTTCGTCCCTAGTTAGTCTCTGACAAACCTTAGAATGTGACAAACGAGACTAACTTGGGATGAACAAAGACAAACGTTAGTCTCATTATAAGGTTTGTCTAAGTTCGTCCCTAGTTAGTCTCTTTCTAAGGACGGACTTAGACAAACCTTAGAATGAGACTAACGAGACAAACTCTAATTCTAAGGTTTGTCTAGGTTCGTCCCAAGTTTGTCTGACCTTGTTAGTCTCTTTCCAAGGACGAACTTAGACAAACCTTAGAATGAGACTAACAAGACTAACTTGGGACGAACAAAGACAAACGTTAGTCTCATTATAAGGTTTGTCTAAGTTCGTCCCAAGTTAGTTTAAGTTCGTCCCAAGTTAGTCTCTTTCTAAGGACGAACTTAGAAAAACCTTAGAATGAGACTAACGAGACTAAATTGGGACGAACAAAGACAAACGTTATTCTCATTACATGGTTCGTCTACGTTCGTCCAAAGTTAGTCTATATTCATCCCTAGTGTGTCTCTTTCTAAGGACGAACTTAGACAAACCGTAGAATGAAACTAACGTGACTAACTTGGGAAGAACAAAGACAAACGTTAGTCTCATTATAAGGTTAGTCTAAGTTCGTCCCTCTCATTACAAGGTTAGTCTAAGTTCGTCCCAAGTTAGTCTAAGTTCGTCCCTAGTTAGTCTAAGTTCGTCCCTAGTAAGTTTCTTTCTAAGGACGAACTTAAACAAACCTTAGAATGAGACTAAGGGGACTAACTTGGGACGAACAAAGACAAACGTTAGTCTCATTATAAGGTTAGTCTAAGTTCGTCCCTAGTTAGTCTCTTTCTAAGGACGAACTTCGACAAACCTTCGAAGGAGACTAACGAGACTAACTTGGAACGAACAAAGACAAACTTTATTCTCATTCTAAGGTTAGTCTAAGTTCGTCCCAAGTCAGTCTATGTTCGTCCCTAGTTAGTTTCTTTCTTAGGACGAACTTAGACTAACCTTATAATGAGATTAACGAGACTAACTTGGGACCAACAAAGACAAACTTTAGTCTCATTATAAGGTTAGTCTAAGTTCGTCCAAGTTAGTCTCGTTCGTCCCTTGTTAGTCTCTTTCTAAGGATGAACTTAGACAAACCTAAGAATGAGACTAACGAGACTAACTTTTTTTTATAAAAAAACGGACATGTTGTCCCTGTATTATTGAGGAAGACACAGGTCAAACCTGCTACAAAAACCGCAAGATGGGCAACTAGCAAAACATCCTCATCACCCAAAGAGGAGGAATCATAGGCACAACAACTAGACGAGGCAAGGCCTAAGAACAAGCCACAACAAGTCCAATGGGCAGAACACAATTAGTTGCGCAAAAGAATATCATCCCGAACTTGTCGAAGAGCAAGGGCCATAGTTTCTTCGCTGTGGTCACACTCATCCCTATCACAATGGAAACAATGGCTGAGCTGATCAATCAGAAGGGCCTGTTTAACAAAGGTCGGCATCTGCCCCAAACGGACCTCCTTACCTTGCGCAGAAGCACACGCCACAGCAATGGCGGAGCCATTCGCCATTGTGCAGTGATGGACCATATTTATATGATTCGTTAAGACAGTTAAACCCACCAAATTAGACGCTTTGTCTTAAGAACTTGTACTTGTTAGTTTCACTTTTGTTCTACAGGATATTTCAAGGATTAGAGATGAAACAAGCTAAAAAGGAGTTCTTAAAGCTAAAAATGGATTACAAGTCATTCCAGACTACGACCAGATTCCGGCTTTACAACCTTCATGAACCCAACGTAGAATCACTCAAACATGTCCCAATGACTTGTTCCAAACCTCAACAAAGATCAAGAACTCAAGTGAATGCAAAGTCAAGCCACCCATGTGCAAGGCATGTGCTCCGATGGCTTTTTGGAGCAAAAGGTCTCATTCCACTCACTTCTTCTCCTCCTCCACCTCACCACCGGCGGCTTCCATGGGGAGATGACACATGGGCGGTGGCTTGTGGCTTTGCCACCTCATGGCCGGCGGCTTTTGAAGCCCTCCTCCCCCTCTTGACATGTGTTGGCCTCTCCTCCACATCTTCTCCTCCTCCTTGCCTATAAATACTACATCTCCTCCTCCTTGAATCAATGTCCCATTTTGGTGCCAAAGTTACAAGTTTTAGTTTCATGTTCTAGTCCTTTGATCACTTGTAACTTTGGTAGAAAATCTCACTACAATCCTTGTAAAACACTTTACTTTGAATCAAAAGCTCCAACTTTGTTCTTGAGTTTTACTTTCGAAAACCTTTACTTTCCTGTCTTTCAAAACCTTTACTTTTCAAGCACTTAGCTATGATGTCCTCTTCCATGGATATTGTAGCTAAACCCTTCATTCGGTTGAAGGGGTGTGCTTATATCAAAACATGTTTTAGACCCTTCTCTTAGTGCCTCTATTGTGTTTAAACTTGTTCTATGTGCCATATATTATGTTAGAACACTATTGGTTGAGTGGAGGCTCGAAAGAGCAAAGCTCTTCCATGGGGTTCGTGAACATACGTGGTTAAGTGGAGGCTCGAAAGAGCAAAGCTTTTCTGTAGAGTTCAACCTCTTTAAAACACCACTTGGTTGATCGGAAATGATTGATCAGGTGGATGCACATAAGGCTAAGATACTTCGAAAGGTGGAATTAGCCTAAATAGAACAAGTGTTCTATGTCTTGAAAAGGACTAGACGGTGTGGCAAGTCGAGTGCTAGAAATAGCCTTGATACATTTTAAACACGTAGTATGATCATTAGAGGTCGATGATGAACAAATTTATGATACAAGGCCCCTAAAACCGAATCCTTTCCTTTGATCAAAACACCACCTTTGTGCTTACTTTCAGTACCCATATTAACTGCTTACTTTCAGTACCCATATCAACTGCTTACTTTCAGTACCCATATCAACTGCTTACTTTCAGTCCCATATCAACTGCTTACTTTCCGCAAGTCTTGTCCTTCAAGCATTTACTTTTCGTAAGTCTTGTCCTTCAAGCATTTACTTTCAGCACTAAAACCACAACCAACCCACTTACTTTTCAGCACTAAAATCACAATCAACCCCAAATCACACTCCCTTTCTGTACAAATCCTCAAAGAACTACTATCCACTAATTTCCTTGGGTTCGACCCCTACTTACCTCTTTACTATCCAATAGTAGAGTTACGAGTAGCGGACTTATAAATTTACCTTGCTTAGCACTCAACGACGTGCTCTGTCAGGCAGCATCTGGAAAAATGCACAGAATGGAACTCATCTAACACACTTCTTTGCCTGTAGATTTCATTCCAAGGAATGTCATCTTGGCGAGACCTGTCCAGCCAATCCATAAAAGGGGATGATCCAACCACCATCCCCACCTCCAAATCTTGAGCAGCAATGTCCGAACAGACGGCTCTTATCAAATCCAGCAGACAGAGCCACTCATCATTACCAGCCAAGGCAAAGCCTCGCATCAGGACACAAGAACCTGTCGACGTTTTGAGGACAACTCCTCCAAACATAACTCCTCCTCTACAGATGAGAGAAACATAAGCTGTACGCCCATCGCTATGCAACGGAGCCTTAAATCATTTAGTTGATATAAGACGCCTGCCCGGATTAGAGATGCGCAGCAACTTGCGCTGGGCATTATCGCTCACCTTACTAGCATACTTGAGAGGGATAAGGCGACCCAGGTCATTACCCCATTTACTGATGCACAATCTAATATCAAGACACAGCTTGTCAAAGAACCTCGCATTACGATTCTTCCAAATCTCCCACATCGTGCAGCAGCCATACCAATCTTGTAACAAGCCATAAAGTCCTTGGGATTTCTCCCGGCGATAACTCTCAAAAGGCTTGCTCTTCCTCCTATTAAATCTCCTCCCAAACTAGATTTGAAGTAATTCCAGGCCACCAAAGCAATATCGCCTCTAAAAAAAATATGATTAATGGTCTCCATCTTCACCTCATGACAACAACGACATTTGGACGCCATATTAATCCCCATCTCCATCACCTTATCATCTAGCAGGTCATCCATAAAAAACTGCCACATAAAACAACTAAGCTTCATAGGAATCCAATGGCTCCAGATATGCTTAGCCCATTGGACATCAGGCCATTTTGTTTGGAAAGAAATTCTGAAGGCTTTGGTAGAAAACCTTCCAGAATCATTGCCTTCCCAAACAAAAAGGTTAGCCCCTCTAGTGATAGCCATCTGCTCATAGCATCCTCGTCGTTGCTCTGGAATGTGGATGAAGATACGATCCCAATCATTACTGTTGTTGTGAACTTCCTGGATGCTGTAAGAGCTCAGATCCCTGGGGGGCTCAAAGCCCATGCTAGAACAAAAGGTGTTAACAGATATTAACCCTTGCCCAATAATCCATCGAGATTCTTCCTTCAACTTGAGAATAATATGATCAATAGAATTCCATATACAAGATCCCCTAACACCATGTTGGAATTTCCTTTTAGCATGCATAGCCCACAAGGAATCAGACGTTAGGAAGCTCCAAGCCAACTTGCCTTTAAGAGCAAGCATATTATCCTCCAAGTTCTAAATGCCGAGGCCTCCAGCAGATTTTTCTCTACAGATATTCTCCCAATTCACCGAATGCCTCCTTCTCTCATCGCCCTTATCCCAAAGAAAGCTACGAATCAGTCCTCCAATACGATTGAGAACAGTCTTAGGAATAGGCAGGACAGACATGCAGTGGATACCCATTGATTTCAGAACAGAATCAATCAAGGTGACCTTGCCTCCAAAGGATAGCAGATTCTTCATCCACCCACCTATCCTCTTACGAATCTTCTCTTCAAGATCCTGGAAGTACTCGATCTTTGTACGGCCAGTATAAAGAGGAACTCCCAAGTACTTAACTGGGAAAGTTCCTTTATGGAATTTAGTAATATGCAGCAGCTGCCGTTGCCTTGAGTTACTCATATGCTTTGGGAAGAAAATAAAGCTTTTCTCATTGTTGAGCTGCTGTCCGGACAACTGACAAAATTCCTCTTTAATACCCATCATGGCTTCCATGGAGTTCTTGCACCCATTAGTAAAAATAAGAATGTCATCAGCAAACATCAAAATATTGATAAACCTGCCATAGACACCATTTTGATATCCCTTGACAAGCCTATCCATCACAGCATTATTAATAGCTTTGGTTAGCCATTCCATAGCAATAACAAAGAGAGTGGGCGAGATAGGGTCTCCTTGCCTCAAGACTTGAGTAGATTTAAAGTTCCCATAAATATGACCATCCCATTTGATGGAAAACAAAGGACTGGAAATACATCGAAACACCAAATCAATAAAGCTCTCACTGCATCCAGATGCCCTCAAAGCTGCCAAGATAAAACTCCATGATATTCTATCATAAGCTTTAGACATATCAAGCTTCACCATAACATTCCCACCTTCTGTTTTCCTTTTAAGATCAAAAACCATATCATGAGCAAGAGCTATGTTCTCATGAATACTTCTCTCTTTAACAAAGCCCACTTGCTCAGGACTAACCAATTTATGAAGAAGAAGAAGAGAAAGTCTTGAATTCAAAATTCGGGATAACAACTTATGCAGAACATTGCATAAACTAATAGGACGCAGATCAGAAATACATGTAGGATTAGCTGATTTCGGAATCAAAGTTAGGTAGGTAGCACCCACAATTTTGGGAACTTGAAGACCATAGAAAAAACCAGCCACATCAGCCACCATATCTACTTTAATTAGGCTCCAGAAATACACAAAGAATCTGGAAGTAAAGCCATCCGGACCAGGAGCACTATCATCACTCATAGCTTTCAACTCCTGAAGGATCTCCTCCTCCTCAGGACATTTACTAAGGGAAATATTATCTTCATCAGAAATAACCTTCTCAAAGGAACCGAAGACATTCGGGTCAGGTGGAGGATTATGCCCTATGAGAAGATTTGAATAAAACTTCACAGCAGCATCACCAATCTGCTCCGATGTCCGCTCAGTGGACCCGTCATCTTCCTGAACAAAATTAATCCGTGCACTATTTCTTCTCACCTTAATAGCTCCATGAAAAAAGGCAAAATTAAAGTCACCATCTTTGAGCCATCTAACACGAGCTTTATCTTTCAGCAGAGCAAAGTCTTGCCGGATTGCATCCTCCAACATCGAATTACAGGAAATAATCTCTGAATATAGAGCATCATCATATCTCTCTTGCAAGTTCCTCTCCAAAACCTGAATTTTCAACTTCAGCTCCCGCATTTTGTTTTTGTACAGCGAAAGACAGCCCAATTCCACACTTTAAGCCTGTCCCGAACTTTTTTCAATTTCAGCCCAACATTCAAAATGGGATTAATATACAGGGATCCCCTCCAGGCTTCCTCCACAACTGATTTGAAACCTGGATGTTCCTCCCAGATCTTTAAATAGTGAAAAAAGGATCTCCTTTTGACCTTCAGCTCTAGATCAATTAACAAGGGGCAGTGATCTGATTTAATACGGGCCAGATGATGAACCTGCATGTTAGGAAAACTACAAAATGCTTGATCATTGCATAAAACTCGATCCAGCCATTCCCAAATTCTAGTCTCCCCTTTGTGGTTGTTGCTCCAGGTAAAGGGATTCCCTTTAAACCCAGCATCAGTAATACCTGCATCCATTTGAAACTGATTGAAGGCACCCTTACTACCATCATCCTCCAAACTCCCTCCCCCTTTCTCCTCCAAGCTAGAAATAACATTAAAGTCTCCAGCAATGATCCAAGGCAAATCAACCATAGCACCATAGTCCACCAGATCATCAAAAAGCTCCTGCCGGATATCTTTATCACAAGATGCATAAATAAAAGAACAGGCTACTGCACCCTCTCCATCATTCGCCGAGAGCTCAAAGGTGACGCATTGTTCCTTCCAAACCACATTAGCAATCACAAGACTGTCCCTCCAGAAAACCCAGATATGAGTATTAACAGCACTATCATTCATCCAATTTTCATAACCAAGAAAATCCGCAATAGGGCCCATTCGATCTGCAGCAATTTTAGGTTCTAGAATAACTAACATATCAACAGAGTGATTAGTAAGAAGGTCTTTCAAATACCGCTGGGTAGGCAGATTGCCAATACCCCTAATATTCCAACACATAATTTGTGAAATCATTGGGAAACAGTAGGAAGGCAGTACTTGCTACATGTGTGATGTTCATTGCATTGTTCCTTCTGTGGAGACTTGTCATCCACCTCTCCATCTGGAGAGGAAATTGAGAGAGCTATAGCCTCTAAAGCATTGGAAATTTTGTCATCTTTACAGCCCTTACGAACTTGAAGTGCGTGCTTAACTGCAATGGGAGCCACTAAACCTCCAAGCTCCTCACAAAAGATCAATCCTTCAATCTGACCCTCCACATTGGTACTGTGGGTAACATTGGGCTGAACTGCAGGTTCTTTGTTCAGCTCCTCGAGCTTTTCTAGCCTCTTGAGGTTGGCTTCTTGAGATACAAAAGGGTACTGCGTCTTAAGGATAGGTTTTATAGGCTTCAGGGCTGGATCAAACCTCAAAGCATTGGCAGCCACCTCTTTAACTCCTCCATCAGCAGGAGCTTCAATAGCCACCACAACTACCCCTTTACCTGGATCATTCGAATCACCCGTTGCACCTTGCTCCTTAGTTATCACCACTTGAGGCTCCTTCTCTCCCTTGTCCAGCAAACCCCCATTCGAGGACTCTACCAATATTTCAGCAGCCTTACTAATGTCCGAATTACCTTTGGTTGCAGTGGCCGTGAACTTGACCGACCTGCCCTTTTTCCTTGATTAAACTTCAGTCCACACCTCCTTAGAGGCCTCAAGGAGGTGTCCCTTTCCATTATTATTTTGTTCACCTGAAATGGTGATAGATAGCGAATTGTTCTCCTTAACTCTTTGCTTGTTTACAGCTTGCTTGGATGATTCACCATACTCCTTTGCCTCTTTGGAATCCGACTTCCTCTTCCTGCAGTCCGTGAGGGTATGCCCATGTGTCTTACAGAACGAGCAGTAGGATAAATTGCCTTCAACCTCAATTTTTTGATAAAATTTCCTTCCATCAGACAATACCAGAGTAACCTCATCAGGGATTGGCTTAGCTACATCAACCTCCACACAGGCCCGTGCATATTTGAGAGAAGTACACGCCTTTGTGTAGATATCCAGATCCATAAATTCACCAAAGACATTGACAATACCTGCCACATAGTTCCTTGTGAAGAAAACCGGGTGGAGACCTGGCAGCCGCACCCATTTGGTGGTAGTAGAAGACTCACGCCGCGGATTATAGTCCGGTGTATACCGGAACATAGTGTGGCCGATTTTCCTCACCTGAGAAGTTAGAGAAATTCTCGCATCTTCTTCCAAATCAAGTATTATCATTAAGTGGCGTCCATCCCATAGGTCGCTGATGGTAGCATGCCCCTTAATCTGCCAGTTTTCCTTGAAAACCTACCTTATTTCCGCAATCGGAGGACGACCGACAGTGAACTTAGCCACAAGCGAGTGTTTGAACAGGTCAACGCCGGCGTCAAACTCTGCCGTGGTGAAGTACACCGCCGGTTTGCCATCCATATGCCCATACTGTCTGCCGGCCAAGGGGATAGGTTGAAACCTCGCCTGAAACGTCGGCTTGGCTGCATCGGAGACGAATGACATCTTCAACCCACCTGACGGAGCCCCCACCACCCCGGAGATAGAAGGTAGACTTACAGCAGCAGGCCCCTGCGAAGAAGCCATCGAACCCCCGTTGACGGAAGAGAGAAGCACGCCCGAGGAAAGCCCGTTTTCCAGATCTACTTTCTCCAGATCTACTTTCCCTTTCCAAACTTCAAAATTCAAAAAACTCGCCAACTTCAAATCGCAACCCACCTAGAGGAGAGACAAACACCGAGAAGAAAGACGATGAAAGAAACAACAGCCACGGTCAAATCTGCCGACCGTCGAGAAGAACGAAGACGAGACGCTGAAATCGCCAAAGTCGCCAGAGCTAGAGAGAGAGCCCCCAAAGTTTCCCATCTTGTCTTTTTCCTAACGAGACTAACTTGGGACGAACAAAGACAAAAGTTAGTCTCATTACAAGGTTAGTCTAAGTTCGTGCCAAGTTAGTCTCTTTCTAAGGACTAACTTAGACAAACCTTAGAATGAGACTAACGAGACTAACTTGGAATGAACAGAGACAAACTTTATTCTCATTCTAAGGTTAGTCTAAGTTCGTCCCAAGTTAGTCTAAGTTCGTCCCTAGTTTGTGTCTTTCTAAGGACGAACTTAGACAAACCTTAGAATGAGACTAACGAGACAAACTTGGGACGAACAAAGACAAACGTTAGTCTCATTACAAGGTTAGTCTAAGTTCGTCCCAAATTAGTCTAAGTTCATCCCTAGTTAGTCTCTACCAAGGACGAACTTAGACAAACCTTAGAATGAGACTAACAAACTAACTTGGGACGAACAAAGACAGACGTTAGTCTCATTATAAGGTTTGTCATGAGACTAACAAACTAACTTGGGACGAACAAAGACAGACGTTAGTCTCATTATAAGGTTTGTCTAAGTTCATCCCAAGTTAGTCTAAGTTTGTCCCTAGTTAGTCTCTTTCTAAGGACGAACTTAGACAAACCTTACAATGAGACTAACGAGACTAACTTAGGACGAACAAAGACAAACGTTAGTCTCATTACAAGGTTAGTCTAAGTTCATTCCTAGTTAGTCTCTTTCTAAGGACTAACTTAGACAAACCTTAGAAGGAGACTAACGAGACTAACTTGGAACGAACAAAGACAAACTTTATTCTTTTTCTAAGGTTAGTCTAAGTTCGTCCCAAGTCAGTCTAAGTTCATCCCTAGTTAGTTTCTTTCTAAGGACGAACTTTGACTAACCTTATAATGAGACTAACTTGGGACGAACAAAGACAAACTTTACTCTCATTATAAGGCTAGTCTAAGTTCGTCCAAAATTAGTCTCGTTCGTCCCTAGTTAGTCTCTTTCTAAGGACGAACTTAGACAAACCTAAGAATGAGACTAACGAGACTTACTTGGGAAGAACAAAGACAAAAGTTAGTCTCATTACAAGGTTAGTCAAAGTTCGTGCCAAGTTAGTCTCTTTCTAAGGACTAACTTAGACAAACCTTAGAATGACACTAACAAACTAACTTGGAACGAACAAAGACAAACTTTATTCTCATTCTAAGGTTAGTCTAAGTTCGTCCCAAGTTAGTCTAAGTTCGTCCCTAGTTAGTCTTTTTCTAAGGACGAACTTAGACAAACCTTAGAATGAGACTAACGAGACAAACTTGGGACGAACAAAGACAACTGTTAGTCTCATTACAAGGTTAGTGTAAGTTCGTCCCAAGTTAGTCTAAGTTCGTCTCTAGTTAGTCTCTTCTAAGGACGAACTTAGACAAACCTTAGAATGAGACTAACGAGACTAACTTGGGACGAACAAAGACAAACGTTAGTCTCATTATAAGGTTAGTCTACGTTCGTCCCAAGTTAGTCAAAGTTCGTCCCTAGTTAGTCTCTTTCTAAGGACGAACTTAAACAAACCATAGAATGAGACTAACGAGACTAACTTGGGTCGAACAAAGCCAAATGTTAGTCTCATTATAAGGTAAGTCTAAGTTCATCCCTAGTTAGTCTCATTCTAAGGACGAACTTAGACAAACCTTAGAATGAGACTAACGAGACTAACTTGGGACGAACAAACACAAACGTTAGTCTCATTACAAGGTTAGTCTAAGTTCATCCCAAGTTAGTCTAAGTTCGTCCCTAGTTAGTCTCTTTCTAAGGACGAACTTAGACAAACCTTAGAAGGAGACCAACAAGATTAACTGGGAACAAACAAAGATAAACGTTAGTCTCATTATAAGGTTAGTCTAAGTTCGTCCCTAGTTAGTCTCTTTCTAAGGTCGAATTTAGAAAAACCTTAGAATGAGACTAACGAGACTAACTTGGGACGAACAAAGACAAACGTTAGTCTCATTATAAGGTTAGTCTAAGTTCGTCCCTTGTTAGTCTCATTCTAAGGACGAACTTAGACAAACCTTAAAATGAGACTAACGAGACGAACTTGGGATGAACAAAGACAAATGTCAGTCTCATTACAAGGTTAGTCTAAGTTCGTCTCAAGTTAGTCTAAGTTCGTCCCTAGTTAGTCTCTTTCTAAGGACGAACTTAGAAAAACCATAGAAGGAGACTAACGAGACTAACTTGGAACGAACAAAGACAAACTTTATTCTCATTCTAAGGTCTGTCTAAGTTCGTTCCAAGTTAGTCTAAGTTCGTCCCTAGTGAGTCTCTTTCTAAGAATTAACTAGGGACGAACTTTGACTAGTAAGATACTAAGTAGGGACGAACTTAGACTAACTTGGGACGAACTTAGACTAACCTTATAATGAGACTAAAGTTTGTCTTTGTTCGTCCCAAGTTAGTCTCGTTAGTCTCATTCAAAGGTTTGTCGAAATTCATCCTTAGAAAGAGACTAACTAGGGACGAACTTAGAATAACTTAGACTAACCTTGTAATGAGACTAATGTTGTCTTTGTTCGTCCCAAGTTAGACTCGTTAGTCTCATTCAAAGGTTTGTCTAAGTTCATCCTTAGAAAGAGACTAACCAGGGACGAACTTAGACTAACTTCGGACGAACTTAGCCTAACCTTGTAATGAGACTAACGTTTGTCTTTGTTCGTCCTAAGTTAGTCTCGTTAGTCTCATTCCAAGGTTTGTCTAAGTTCGCCTTTAGAAAGAGACTAACAAGGGACGAACGAGACTAACTTGGGACGAACTTGGATTAACTTTATAATGAGACTAAAGTTTGTCTTTGTTCGTCCCAAGTTAGCCTCGTTAGTCTCATTCTAAGGTTTGTCTATGTTCGTCCTTGGAAAGAGATTAACTAGGGACGAACTTAGGCTAACTTGTATGAACTTAGACAAACCTTAGAATGAGAATAAAGTTTGTCTTTGTTCATTTCAAGTTAGTCTCGTTAGTCTCATTCTAAGGTTTGTCTAAGTTCGTCCTTAGAAAGAGACTAACTAGGGACAAACTTAGACTAACTTGGGACGAACTTAGACTACCTTGGGACGAACTTGGACTAACTAGCACGAACTTAGACTATCCTTATAATGAGACTAACGTTTGTCTTTGTTCGGCCAAAGTTAGTCTCGTTAGTCTCATTATAAGGTTTGTCTAAGTTTGTCCTCCGAAAGAGACTAACTTGGGACGAACTTAGACAAACCTTATAATGAGACTAACATTTGTCTTAGTTCGTTCCAAGTTAGTCTCGTTAGGTTCATTCTAAGGTTTGTCTAAGTTCGTCCTTCGAAAGAGACTAACTAGGGACGAACTTGGACTAACTAGGGACGAACTTAGACTAGCCTTATAATGAGACTAACGTTTGTCTTTGTTTGTCCCAAGTTAGTCTCGTTAGTCTCATTCTAAGGTTTGTCTAAGTTCGTGCTTACAAAGAAACTAACTAGGGACGAACTTAGACTAACTTGGGACAAACATAAACAAACCTTAGAATGAGACTAACGAGACAAACTTGGGACGAACAAAGACAAACGTTAGTCTCATTACAAGGTTAGTCTAAGTTCGTCCCAAGTTAGTCTAAGTTCGTCCCAAGTTAGTCTATGTTCGTCCCTAGTTAGTCTCTTTCTAAGGACGAACTTAGACAAACCTTAGAAGGAGACCAACAAGATTAACTCGGAACGAACATAGACAAACTTTATTCCCATTCTAAGGTTTGTCTATGTTCGTCCCAAGTTAGTCTAAGTTCGTCCCTAGTTAGTCTCTTTCTAAGGACGAACTTAGACAAACCTTAGAATGAGACTAACGAGACTAACTTCGGACAAACAAAGACAAACGTTAGTCTCATTATAAGGTTAGTCTAAGTTCGTCCCTAGTTAGTCTCTTTCTAAGGATGAACTTAGACAAACCTTAGAATGAGACTAACGAGACTAACTTGGGACGAACAAAGACAAACGTTAGTCTCATTACTAGGTTAGTCTAAGGTCGTCCCAAGTTAGTCGAAGTTCGTCGCTAGTTAGTCTCTTTCTAAGGACGAACTTAGACAAACCATAGAATGAGACTAACGAGACTAACTTGGGACGAACAAAGACAAATGTTAGTCACATTACAAGGTTAGTCTAAGTTCGTCCCAAGTTAGTCTAAGTTCATCCCTAGTTAGTCTCTTTCTAAGGCCGAACTTAGACAAACAATAGTAGGAGACTAACGAGACTAACTTGGAACGAACAAAGACAAAGTTTATTCTCATTCTAAGGTTTGTCTAAGTTCGTCCCAAATTAGTCAAAATTCGTCCCTAGTTAGTTTCTTTCTAAGGAAGAACTTAGACCCACCTTGGAATGAGACTAAGAGACTAACTTGGAACGAACAAAGACAAACTTTATTCTCACTCTAAGGTTAGTCTAAGTTCATCCCAAGTTAATCTCTTTCTGAGGACGAACTTAGACAAACCTTATAATGAGACTAACGAGACTAACTTGGGACGAACAAAGACAAACGTTAGTCTCATTATAAGGTTAGTCTAAGTTCGTCCCTAGTTAGTCCAAGTTCATCCCAAGTTAGTCTAAGTTCGTCCCAAGTTAGTCTAAGTTCGTCCCTAGTCAGTCTCTTTCTAAGGACGAACTTAGACAAACCTTAGAATGAGACTAACGAGACTAACTTGAAATGAAAAAAGACAAACTTTATTCTCTTTCTAAGGTTTGTCTAAGTTCGTCCCAAGTTAGTTTAAGTTCGTCCCTAGTAAATCTCTTTCTAAGGACGAACTTAGACAAACCTTAGAATGAGAATAACGAGACTAACTTGGGACGAACAAAGACAAACTTTATTCTCATTCTAAGGTTTGTCTAAGTTCGTCCCAAGTTATTTTAAGTTCGTCCCTACTTATTCTCTTTCTAAGGACGAACTTAGACAAACCTTAGAATGAGACTAACGTGACTATCTTGGGACGAACAAAGAAAAACGTTAGTCTCATTATAATGTTTGTCTAAGTTCGTCCCAAGTTAGTCTAAGTTCGTCCCTAGTTAGTCTCTTTCTAAGGACGAACTTAAACAAACCTTAGCATGAGACTAACGAGGCTAACTTGGGACGAACAAAGACAAACTTTAGTCTCATTATAAGGTTTGTCTAAGTTCGTTCCAAGTTAGTCTAAGTTCGTCCCAAGTTAGTCTCGTTTGTCCCTAGTTAGTCTCTTTCTAAGGACGAACTTAGACAAACCTTAGAATGAGAATAACGAGACTAACTTGGGACGAACAAAGATAAGCGTTAGTCTCATTATAAGGTTTGTCTAAGTTTGTCCCAAGTTAGTCTAAGTTCGTCCCTAGTTAGTCTCTTTCAAAGGACGAACTTAGATAAACCTTAGAATCAGACTAACGAGACTAACTTGGAACGAACAAAGACAAACTTTATTCTCGTTCTAAGGTTTGTCTAAGTTCGTCCCAAGTTAGTCGAAGTTCATCCCTAGTTAGAAAGAGACTAACTAGGGACGAACTTAGACTAACCTTATAATGAGACTAAAGTTTGTATTTGTTGGTCCCAAGTTAGTCTCGTTAGTCTCATTCTAAGGCTTGTCTAAGTTCGTCCCAAGTTAGTCTCGTTAGTCTCATTCTAAGGTTTGTCTCAGTTCATCCTCAGAAAGAAATTGTTCGTCCCAAGTTAGTCTCGTTAGTCTCATTCTAAGGTTTGTCTAAGTTATTCTCTTTCTAAGGACGAACTTAGACTAACCTTATAATGAGACTAACGTTTGTCTTTGTTCGTCCCAAGTTAGTCTTTTTTGTTTCATTCTAAGTTTTGTCTAAGTTCGTCCTTAGAAAGAGACTAACTAGGGACGAACTTGGACAATGTTAGTCTCGTTAGTCTCATTCTAAGGTTTGTTTAATATCGTACTTACAAAGAGGCTAACTAGGCACGAACTTAGACTAACCTTATAATGAGACTAACGTTTGTCTTTGTTCGTCCCAAGTTAGTCTCGTTAGTTTCATTCTTAGGTTTGTCTAAGTTCGTCCTTAGAAAGAGACTAACTAGGGTCGAACTTAGACTAACTTGGGACAAACTTAGACAAACCTTAGAATGAGAATAAAGTTTGTCATTGTTCGTTCCAAGTTAGTCTCGTTAGTCTAATTCAAAGGTGTATCTAAGTTCGTCATTAGAAAGAGACTAACTTGAGACGAACTTAGACTAACTTGGGACGAACTTGGACAAACCTTAGAATGAGAATAAAGTTTGTCTTTGTTCGTTCCAAGTTAGTCTCGTTAATCTCCTTCTAAGGTTTGTCTAAGTTCGTCCTTAGAGAGAGACTAACTAGGGACGAACTTAGACTAATTTGGGACAAACTTAGACTAACCTTATAATGAGACTAACGTTTGTCTTTGTTCGTCCCAAGTTAGTTTCGTTAGTCTCATTATAAGGTTTGTCTAAGTTCGTCCTTTGAAAGAGACTAACTAGGGACGAACTTAGTCTAACTTGGGACGAACTTAGACTAACTTGGCATGAACTTAGACTAACCTTGTAATGAGACTAACGTTTGTCTTTGTTCGGCCCAAGTTAGTCTCATTAGTCTCATTCTAAGGTTTGTCTAAGTTCGTCCTTAGAAAGAGACTAACTAGGGTCGAACTTAGACTAACTTGGGACAAACTTAGACAAACCTTAGAATGAGAATAAAGTTTGTCATTGTTCGTTCCAAGTTAGTCTCGTTAGTCTAATTCGAAGGTGTATCTAAGTTCGTCATTAGAAAGAGACTAACTTGAGACGAACTTAGACTAACTTGGGACGAACTTGGACAAACCTTAGAATGAGAATAAAGTTTGTCTTTGTTCGTTCCAAGTTAGTCTCGTTAATCTCCTTCTAAGGTTTGTCTAAGTTCGTCCTTAGAAAGAGACTAACTAGGGACGAACTAGGACAATGTTAGTCTCGTTAGTCTCATTCTAAGGTTTGTTTAATTTCGTACTTACAAAGAGGCTAACTAGGCACGAACTTAGACTAACTTGGGACGAACTTAGACTAACCTTATAATGAGACTAACGTTTGTCTTTGTTCGTCCCAAGTTAGTCTCGTTAGTTTCATTCTTAGGTTTGTCTAAGTTCGTTCTTAGAAAGAGACTAACTAGGGTCGAACTTAGACTAACTTGGGACAAACTTAGACAAACCTTAGAATGAGAATAAAGTTTGTCATTGTTCGTTCCAAGTTAGTCTCGTTAGTCTAATTCAAAGGTGTATCTAAGTTCGTCATTAGAAAGAGACTAACTTGAGACGAACTTAGACTAACTTGGGACGAACTTGGACAAACCTTAGAATGAGAATAAAGTTTGTCTTTGTTCGTTCCAAGTTAGTCTCGTTAATCTCCTTCTAAGGTTTGTCTAAGTTCGTCCTTAGAAAGAGACTAACTAGGGACGAACTTAGACTAATTTGGGACAAACTTAGACTAACCTTATAATGAGACTAACGTTTGTCATTGTTCGTCCCAAGTTAGTTTCGTTAGTCTCATTATAAGGTTTGTCTAAGTTCGTCCTTTGAAAGAGACTAACTAGGGACGAACTTAGTCTAACTTGGGACGAACTTAGACTAACTTGGCATGAACTTAGACTAACCTTGTAATGAGACTAACGTTTGTCTTTGTTCGGCCCAAGTTAGTCTCGTTAGTCTCATTCTAAGGTTTGTCTAAGTTCGTCCTTAGAAATAGATTAACTAGGGACGAACTTAGACTAACTTGGGACGAACTTAGACTAACCTTGTAATGAGACTAACGTTTGTCTTTGTTCGTCCCAAGTTAGTCTCGTTAGTCTCATTCTAAGACTTGTCCAAGTTCGTCCTTAAAAAGAGACTAACTTGGGATGAACTTAGACTAACTTGGGACGAACTTAGACTAACCTTATAATGAGACCAAAGTTTGTCTTTGTTCATCCCAAGTTAGTCTCATTCTAGGGTTTGTCTAAGTTCATCGTTAGAAAGAGACTAACTAGGGACGAACAAGACTAACTTGGGACGAACTTAGACTAACCTTATAATGAGACTAAAGTTTGTCTTTGTTCGTCCCAAGTTAGTGTCGTTAGTCTCATTCTAAGGTTTGTCTAAGTTCGTCCGTAGAAAGAGACTAACTAGGGACGAACTTAGACTAACTTGGGACGAACTTAGACTAACCTTATAATGAGACTAAAGTTTGTCTTTGTTCGTCCCAAGTTAGTCTCGTTAGTCTCATTCTAAGGTTTGTCTAAGTTCGTCCTTAGAAAGAGACTAACTAGGGATGAACTTAGACTAACTTGGGACGAACTTAGACAAACCTTAGAATGAGAATAAAGTTTGTCATTGTTCGTTCCAAGTTTGTCTCGTTAGTCTAATTTAAAGGTGTATCTAAGTTCGTCATCAGAAAGAGACCAACTTGAGACGAACTTAGACTAACTTGGGACGAACTTGGACAAACCTCAGAATGAGAATAAAGTTTGTCTTTGTTCATTCCAAGTTAGTCTCGTTAATCTCCTTCTAAGGTTTGTCTAAGTTCGTCCTTAGAAAGAGACTAACTAGGGACGAACTTAGACAAATTTGGGACAAACTTAGACTAACCTTATAATGAGACTAACGTTTGTCTTTGTTCGTCCCAAGTTAGTTTCGTTAGTCTCATTCTAAGGTTTGTCTAAGTTCGTCCTTTGAAAGTGACTAACTAGGGACGAACTTAGACTAACTTGGGACGAACTTAGACTTACTTGGGATGAACTTAGACTAACCCTGTAATGAGACTAACGTTTGTCTTTGTTCGTCCCAAGTTAGTCTCGTTAGTCTCATTCTAAGGTTTGTCTAAATTCATCCTTAGAAAGAGACTAACTAGGGACGAACTTAGACTAACTTGGGACGAACTTAGACTAACCTTAGAATGAGAATAAAGTTTGTCCTTGTTCGTTCCAAGTTAGTCTCGTTAGTCTCCTTCTAAGGTTTGTCTAAGTTCGTCCTTAGAAAGGGACTAACTATGGACGAACTTAGACTAACTTGGGACGAACTTAGACTAACCTTATAATGAGACTAACGTTTGTCTTTGTTCGTCCCAAGTTAGTCTCGTTAGTCTCATTCTAAGGTTTGTCTAAGTTCGTCCCTCGAAAGAGACTAACTTGGGACGGACTTAGACTAACGTGGGACGAACTTAGACTAGCCTTAGAATAAGTCTAAAGTTTGTCTTTGTGGGTCCCAAGTTAGTCTCGTTAGTCTCATTCTAAGGTTTGTCTAAATTCGTCCCAAGTTAGTCTCGTTAGTCTCATTCTAAGGTTTGTCTAAGTTCGTCCTTAGAAAGAGACGAACTAGGGACGAACTTAGACTAACTTGGAAAGAACTTATACTAACCTTATAATGAGTCTAACGTTTGTCTTTGTTCGTCCCAAGTTAGTCTCGTTCTAAGGTTTGTTTAAGTTCGTCCTTAGAAAGAAACTAACTAGGGACAAACTTAGACTAACTTGGGACGAATTAGACTAACCTTAGAATGAGAATAAAGTTTGTCTCAGTTCGTTCCAAGTTAGTCTCGTTAGTCTCATTCTAAGGTTTGTCTAAGTTCGTCCTTTGAAAGAGACTAACTAGGGACGAACTTAGTCTAACTTGGGACGAACTTGGCCTAACTAGGGATGAACTTAGACTAACCTTGTAATGAGACTAACGTTTGTCTTTGTTCGGCACAAGTTAGTCTCGTTAGTCTCATTCTAAGGTTTGTCTAAGTTCGTCCTTAGAAATAGACTAACTAGGGACGAACTTAGTCTAACTTGGGACGAACTTAGACTAACTTGGGACGAACTTAGACTAACCTTGTAATGAGACTAACGTTTGTCTTTGTTCGGCCCAAGTTAGTCTCGTTAGTCTCATTCTAAGGTTTGTCTAAGTTCGTCCTTAGAAATAGACTAACTTGGGACGAACTTAGACTTACTTGGGAAGAACTTAGACTAACCTTGTAATGAGACTAACGTTTGTCTTTGTTCGTCCCAAGTTAGTCTCGTTAGTCTCATTCTAAGGTTTGTCTAAGTTCATCCTTAGAAAGAGACTAACTAGGGACGAACTTAGACTAACTTGGGACGAACTTAGACTAACCTTAGAATGAGAATAAACTTTGTCCTTGTTCGTTCCAAGTCAGTCTCGTTAGTTTCCTTCTAAGGTTTGTCTAAGTTCGTCCTTAGAAATGGACTAACTATGGACGAACATAGACTAAGTTGGGACGAACTTAGACTAACCTTATAATGAGACTAACGTTTGTCTTTGTTCGTCCCAAGTTAGTCTCGTTAGTCTCATTCTAAGGTTTGTCTAAGTTCGTCCATAGAAAGAGACGAACTAGGGACGAACTTAGACTAACTTGGCACGAAATTAGACTAACCTTATAATGAGTCTAACGTTTGTCTTTGTTCGTCCCAAGTTAGTCTCGTTCTAAGGTTTGTTTAAGTTCGTCCTTATAAAGAAACTAACTAGGGACGAACTTAGACTAACTTGGGACGAATTAGACTAACCTTAGAATGAGAATAAAGTTTGCCTCAGTTCGTTCCAAGTTAGTCTCGTTAGTCTCATTCTAAGGTTTGTCTAAGTTCGTCCTTTGAATGAGACTAACTAGGGACGAACTTAGTCTAACTTGGGACGAACTTAGACTAACTTGGGACGAACTTAGACTAACCTTATAATGAGACTAACGTTCGTCTTTGTTCTTCCCAAGTTAGTCTCGTTAGTTTCATTCTAACGTTTGTCTATGTTCGTCCTTAGAAAGAAACTAACTAGGGAGGAACTTAGACTAACTTGGGACGAACTTAGACTAACCTTATAATGAGACTAACGTTTGTCTTTGTTCGCCCCAAGTTAGTCTCGTTAGTCTCATTCTAAGGTTTGTCTAAGTTCGTCTTTAGAAAGAGACTAACTAGGGACGAACTTAGACTAACCTTGTAATGAGACTAACGTTTGTCTATGTTCGGCCCAAGTTAGTCTCGTTAGTCTCATTCTAAGGTTTGTCTAAGTTCGTCCTTAGAAAGAGACAAACTCGGGACGAACTTAGACTAACCTTGTATTGAGACTAACGTTTTGTTTGTTTGTCCCAAGTTAGTCTCGTTAGTCTCCTTCTAAGGTTTGTCTAAGTTCGTCCTTAGAAAGAGACTAACTAGGGACGAACTTAGACTAACTTGGGATGAACTTAGACAAACCTTTGAATGAGAGTTTGTCTCGTTAGTCTCATTCTAAGGTTTGTCTTAGTTCGTCCTTAGAAAGAGACTAACTCGGGACGAACTTACACTAACCTTGTAATGAGACTAACATTTGTCTTTGTTCGTCCCAAGTTAGTCTCGTTAGTCTCCTTCTAAGGTGTCTCTAAGTTCGTCTTTAGATAGAGACTAACTAGGGACGAACTTAGACTAACTTGGGACGTACTTAGACTAACGTTGTAATGAGACTAACGTTTGTGTTTGTTCGTCCCAAATTAGTCTCGTTAGTCTCATTCTAAGGTTTGTCTAAGTTCGTCTTTAGAAGGAGACTAACTTGGGACGAACTTAGATAAACCTTATAATGAGACTAACGTTTGTCTTTGTTCCCCCCTAGTTAGTCTCTTTAGTCTCATTCTAAGGTTTTTTTAAGTTCGTCCGTAGAAAGAAACTAACTAGGGACTAACTTAGACTAACTTGGGACGAACTTAGACTAACCTTAGAATGAGAATAAAGTTTGTCTTTGTTCGTTCCAAGTTAGTCTCGTTAGTCTCGTTCTAATGTTTGTCTAAGTTCGTCCTTAGAAAGAGACTAACTAGGGACGAACTTAGTCTAACTTCGGACGAAATTAGACAAACCTTATAATGAGACTAAAGTTTGTCTTTGTTCGTCCCAAGTTAGTCTCGTTAGTCTCATTCTAAGGTTTGTCTAAGCTCGTCATTAGAAAGAGACGAACTAGGGACGAACTTAGACTAACATGGGACGAACTTAGACTAACCTTGTAATGAGACTAACGTTTGTGTTTGTTCATCCCTAGTTAGTCTCGTTAGTCTCATTCTAAGGTTTGTCTAAGTTCGCCCTTAGAAAGATACTAACTAGGGACGAACTTAGACTAACTTACGACAAACTTAGACAAACCTTATAATGAGACTAACCTTTGTCTTTGTTCGTCCCAAGTTAGTCTTGTTAGTCTCATTCTATGGTTTTTTTAAGTTCGTCCTTAGAAAGAAACTAACTAGGGACGAACTTAGACTAACTTGGGACGAACTTAGACTAAACTTAGAATGAGAATAAAGTTTGTCTTTTTTCGTTCCAAGTTAGTCTCGTTAGTCTCATTCTAAGGTTTGTCTAAGTTCGTCCTTAGCAAGAGACTAACTAGGGACGAACTTAGACTAACTTGGGACGAAATTAGACAAACCTTATAATGAGACTAACGTTTGTCTTTGTTCGTCCCAAGTTAGTTGACAGGCGTATTTTTAACCCTTTATAGTTGTCAAATTATGAGTTTTAGGGGTCAAATTGTAGTCAAACAAAATTTATAAACCTTGGTAAGCCAAGGGTCGATCCAAGGAACAGGTGTGTGATTACTAGCAAACAATGTGACCTATTTAGCTATTCCGATTAAAAGAAGTTTTTGTTGTGAACTGAATTGCAGAAATTAAATAACAGAAAATAAAAGGTTGTGTTTAAATCAGAGAAAGAATCCCAGGACCATACTTCACCCGTGCTAACCCCACAAATCATGCAATCATTATCATGTAATGCATCATGCTATCGAATATCGAGTTAAACAAAAATAACACTAGATAAGCCGCCCATACACGGATCATTGTCTAGATTAATCTCAATCGTTGAACGGCGCCCATCCATGGATTATCAACGATCTCGATTTATTAAACTAAAGGTTTTCATACAATTTCATACAATCCGGTTAATCCCTAGGGCCCATCCACCTTTCGGTATATAACCTAAATACGTTCTAGCATGCAAACATATCCTTTGATGTAAATACTTGCATAGAACGATAAATTAAGCACGATGAAATTGAATATTCGATTTCCATTAATGAAAAATATTCATATGATCACATGAAGAGTTGGGTACAATGCACGGGATCCGTAAGATCCCAGAATAAAGAAGACTACTCGCTATTCATGGCAATTAAACCACAAACAGTGTAATAAAAGATAAATAAGGACGAGTTAACCGTAGACGATGTAGCTCGATGATCCTCACTCTCTCGCGATGAACTCAGTCTTCTTTCCCAAGTTAGGGTTTATTCTCCAAAATAAGCACCCTAATTTCGTTCTGGTCGGTGCTCTTTTAAAGCCCAATCGATCAATTTCCAAAAAGGCCCAGAAAAGTTCCAAAAATCAAATTAGGAAACTTCTATCGCAGGTGCCGTGACTACCGTGACCTTTGGGCATGTCACGATAGATCACGGCAGGTCTTGAATGCCTCTGAGCTGAAAAGGAACCGTGACCCTTGGTGGGCATCACGGCAGTCACGGCAAGGCAGGAACGTACTGAGCTAAAAAGGCGTCGTGACTACCGAGACCTTTGGTCGATGTCACGGCAGTCACGGCCCTGTCCAAAGATTGCAGTGCCTTCTGTGCAAAAAATCTACCGTGACTACCGTGACCATCATGGGATGTCACGGCAGTCACGGCCCTTCCTGGTGCAGAGCTCATTTTTGGCCTTTTTCGTTGATCTTTTTGTTCTTTCGACAATTCGAGTCCAAGGAGTGATGATATGCCTTTTTATCCTGAAATACTAGAGAAAGACATCAAATAGAGACAATTTGCCCAGAAAACGAGTGTTATCCTTCATCGAATGTAGTGAATAATTAGTCAAAATATTGACTGATCAAAACACTCCACACTTAGGATTTGTTCGTCCCGAACAAACGTCGAACAAATGGCAGAATAAATGTGCGAGTGAATATCATGCTCAATAACCATATGTTCATAAGCTACCCACTCAAGTGTCATGTGATCAATTCTAACTAAAATGAAAATAAAAATAGATAACTCACTGTCGTAGAGGACACGAATGCATTTAGCATAGGCATCAAGCCATTATTCTGTACAGCTAACTAACGTGTATGCATGAATGATACTCAACGTGTCATAGTAAAGTCATGTCATACCTCGGATTCACCGTGTTACCTCGACTTCAAGTCAAACATCTTCATCAAAGTTGTCAGACAATCATAAATTAAACGAGTCATGCATTCAAACGGTCAGTACACACGGCTAGCAAGCGACTAATCACATGTTCTAAATAGTTCCATAACAACGCAATAAGAACATGAATAGTTAAACAAAACATGCTCGCCATTCACCTATGCTATCTAGGGATAGTCCACGGGCTCTTGGCGCAAAGCTCATTCTCAAGTGCCAAGGATTAGACAATGACCCGTAAGAGAAGAGGAGCTCGGCTAAAGAATTTTCTGAAAAAAAGAGTACAAAAATTGCATTAAAATTTCAGTGCAAGCACGAGGATCGGCTCTTAGTTTCTAGTACATGAATTCGCAATACAAGTCATGATTTGCACGCAATGAGAAGATGTAATTACACTACATCAAGCAAAAGGGGGCAGACCTTGTTTCAAAATTGTTTTCCATACTCAAGGGGTGACTTTTCTCACTTTGCCCTTGGTATAATCTCTCTGTTTTTTTTGTACACAAGGGGTGACTTTTCTCACTTTGCCCTTGGTATTTTTCTGCTCTCTTTTTTTTTCTTTCAAAAACAACTATGCTTGGGGTCAATTTTTCACCCTCTTTTGAAAATTCAGAACTTTGTTCTTGATTGAAAACGTTGAAAACCAATTTTCTAACTCCACACTTAAAGCTTGACATAGTGTATGAGTAAAGGCGGTGCATGCAAATCAAAACGAGTATAGCGAAACACATACTAGTACTAAGGTCACCTAGAAAAAGAGATGCAATTTTCGTTTTTAGACGTTTGAACCGGTGCCTACTAATTTCAAGTCTCAAACATGCTTCAAGAAATACGTAAAACATGTGATAGGCAAAGGCTAGCAATGATACTGACTCAAGAGAATACACATATGATTAAAACTATTTCAAGTCCTAGACTTCGAATCCAAAAGAATGTCAATCAGTCAAGGAGTATCGTAGAAAACGAGGATTTCAATAGCAATACATAGACTGTTGAGCATATGCAAGAGTGAACGTGATATGCAATGCGTGTGACTATGCGCTACCCACTCCACACTTTAAAATGAGCGTAGTCCCTAAGCGAAGAAATAGAAGAGAGAATAAGCGTATAGGAACTTCCCTCGTGTGTGATAGCTCGATACCATAGCGATTAAACGATGACCGGTGAGTGAAACACGACTTGTGAGCTGATAGGTATAGAGAATGACACAAAAGAGCTTCACAAGTAATTGGTTAGCATCGATAATCACGAGAAGAAACCTGGATAAGGGATGCCAAAGAATAAAAAGGTAAACGATGTGAGTAAAGATGAACAATGTAAACAAGGTAGCTCAAACATCGAATAACATGGAAATAGTGAATAGCATCCAAAAGTCAGCGTACAAAGATGAATATCATGAAATGCAGAACAACTGACAAAAGCAACAAAAAGAAGTCATAGAGAGTGCAGGCAGGAAAAGCTAAGAAGCTCCATCATCTGCAGCATCATTATCAGAACCGAACATCTTCTCAACACTGTTGGAGGCTGTAGCACCGGTGGGACGAGAAGGGCCATCCTCGCGGCCATGTGGGGCAGGAGGAGCCTGGGATGGTGGAGGAGGGTAGTCGATCTCGGCATACTCAATTAGTTCTGATAAGGCACCCTGCACCCAGTCCTGCGCCCTGATGGCCTGAGATCTGAACTCTGAAAAATCGGCGGTGAGCTGGCCATAGTTCTGAGCCTCCTGATCCTGCGGTATATGAAACGGAGCCTGATAAGTCATCATCTAGCGCTGGTAGCTCAAAATCCGCTCCTGTGTCTGGATGATCTGGTACTGCTGGTCAAAAACCGCAAGTGAGAGGTCTCCAGGCGCTCTAAGCATTCCACGAGAGTGCTCGTGAACTGACCATCAGCAGGAGGCTGCGGTGGAGGGACAGGTGGAGCTGCTGGAGCGGGCGGTGGCTGATCCATCTCATTCGGCGCAGCCACTTGAGGCTCCTGTACCTCATCCATGATATCGTCCTCAGGTGGAGGATGGTCCTCGCCTCTAGCACGGTTCTGAGTCCTCTGCCTGCGCTCAACTCGGCTGCGCTTCTTCCCAGTAGGAAGCTCGCTTCTGTGCTGCCACGCATGATCTCGGTTAATCATTTTAATTTCGATCATCTTCTTGATGTTCAGCTGAGATGTCTTCGGTGTAGGGAGCCGACTGAATTCCCACCCTTGCGACTCTGCGAGGATGGTGACAAATAGGCCACCGCCTAAAGCGAGGTTCTTGTCAACGATTGATGGACCATAATTATACGAATCAAAAACACAGTAAAACCCACCAAATTAGACTGTTGGTCTATTTAACTTCTACTTGTTAGTCCCGATATATTTCTACAGGGTATTTTGGCGCTTAGAGAGAAAACACGCTAAGGAGAGGAGTTTTACGCTAAAAAGGATCGCTCGCAATTTCTGGCCAGCCAAAGACCGAGAAACCCAGATCGCGCCCGCCATCCAGCGCCCAGCGTCCAGCGCGCCTGCCGAGCTATTCGAGTCCAAATTCAAGTTGCCCGAGCAAACCATCTGATCTGACAATTCCGCCTCGACCAAAGCGTTTAAAATGGAAAATAAGGTGGAAGATGTCGGAAAACCAAGGAGAATGCTCGAGCAGATTGGCAGTTAGCTCAATTCAAAGACAAAGGCCGGGCGCGCATAGGCACCCAAACCAAGTCGCTCGACCTGACAGATGCATCTGGAAGATCTGGCTCGACCAAGATGTTTGTAATGCCCAACAAGTCGGACAATCTCGCTTCCCAGACAAAAGCCTCGCGCATAGGCACCAAGACCAAATTGCTCGACCAAACCATGGAATTTGGAAATTCTGGCTCGACCATTAGTCTTAGAATCACTTGGCCATTCCAAATCAACTATCAAATGCAAGCATGGACCAAGGTGACCGGCCACCATGCTTGGAGGTGGCCAAGGGAGGAGCTCCTCCCTCCATGGTGACCTGCAACCGGCGGCTCCTCCACTCTAGGTGACCGGCGGCTTTGCTCCTCCCCCATGTGGCGGCTCCTCCTTGCTCCTCCTCCTCCTCCCTTGGATCAAAGACACTTGCCCACCATCTCCACCACCCATCTCCTCCCCTTATGGCTATAAATACCAAGCTCCTCCTCCTCATATCAACCATCCAAAAATTGTAATTCACTTATCTCTCTAAGTTTTGTTTGGTTTTGGAAATAAAAGCTTGCTTCCTTGGCGCTTCAACGGTTGTAAGTATTTCTTTGTATTTAATTTACTGCTTTTATAATGTTTAGCACGATAAATAGTAGCTAAACTAGTCGTTCGGTAGAAGGGGTGGACTTGTATTATAAAATGTTTTAGACTATTTTATTATTTATTCTCTGTATTCAAAACTTGTTCTATGTGCCATATATTAGGCCAGAACATCCAAGGTTGAGTGGATGCTTGGAATGGCAAAGCTCTTCCGTGGAAGTTCGTAAACATACTCGGATAAGTGGATGCTTGGAATGGCAAAGCTTATCTGAGGAGTTTGACCTCTCTAAAACACCATTTGATTGCTCGGGAATGACTGATCAAATGGATGCACACAGGCTAGTATACCTTGGAATGGGGTATTAGTCTAAATAGAACAAGGGCTTTACGTTTTCTGCAAAAGTCTAGACGGTGTGTGCAAATCGAGTGCTTGGAATGGCCTTGATACACTATCGAACACTTTTGCAAAAGACTAGACAGTGTAGCAAATCGAGTGCTTGGAATGGCCTTGATGCACGTTTGAATACTTAGAAGATTCACTAAGGGTCAATGATAAACAGGATATAATACAAGGCCCCTGAAACCGAATGCTTTCTTTTAATTGTAATAATTATCAGTTACTTTCCAGTACTAAAACCAACCAACCAACCAATCAATCACTTAGCTGGTAGCTTTAAAACCAACCAACCAATCCCAAAATTGTCCAACTTAAAGAACAACTTATCCCCCTAATTCCCTTGGGTTCGACCCCTACTTACCACTTGCTACCCAGTAGTTAAGTCGCGAGTAGCGGACTTATAAATTTATTTGCACAAATCGCTCCGACGACAAGCGATCTGTCAAATTGGCGCCGTTGCCGGGGAATTAGCAGATGGATAGTTGTTCTTTTTTCTGTTATACATAATCCGCCATGTCTTCCTACTACGAAAACGAGCCTTGGTACGATGAGGAGTTCTTCTCGCTATCTTTCCAAATTAGTCCGCGAAGAGATCATCAACATTAAGCAATCCCGGGACGAAACATTGGACGAGTACTTATGGTACTTTGATTCCCTTGTGACGCGCTGCACGCACCATGGATTCACGAACTTAGATCTTCTTCAAAGATTTCTCATTGGGATGATGCCACTTGAGCGGAAAAGACTTAATGATGTAGCGGGATGTTCACTCATGAAGTTAACCGTGGCTGAAGCCTGGCGCCTCATAAATGATTTGGCAAAGAACACAAAACAGGGTCAGTGGCACCAAACTGACGATAAGGCACCAACGATGGAAGTGGACTCAGTGCAGAACGAGCCCGACACCACACCCATTATGAGCTTGCCCGTAACAAAACCAAGAGAAGACATCAGTACAAGGGCAGTAATGGATGTGGAGGCGACTCTAAAGGAGCCAATATTGGAGCCCACGGAGCCGACAAAGGATGAAGACTCTTGGATGACCGAAGAAGAACTGCCCAAATCTGGCCCGGTCCTCATCACCAATCTGCCCGAGGAAGTCCCGGCCCTACTTGACAAACCAAATGAAGTCCCGGACTTCACTACCAAACCAGCCGAGACATACCTGGACCTCACTGCCGAACTGACCGAGAAAATCACGGCAGGCCCGGTCCTCACTGAAGAGCTGCTCAAGAAAGGCCCTGTCCTTATGGCCGAGAAGCCCCTACATAACCCTTCATGTTCTATAAAGATCACAGCCACCAGAGATGAGGTGATCGATGATGATGCAGTGCTAGGCGAGTTGGAGGAGAAGCATGAGCCAAAACAGCCAACGAAGGAGCTCCCACTCGTCACAAGCCAAGAAGAGTCTCCTGAAAGGTGTAAGGATCAAGGACGGCCAATCATCTCTGCCACAAAGAAGAGGGTCAGCATGGGAGCATGCTTAAGGTCGCATGGCAAAAGACTGAACTTCCAAAGCTGCAAAGATGCCATCCGGCCATACATGAAGAAGCGGGAAAGACATGGGCCCAAAGAATGGAAACCCGGAAGAAGAAGCAAGAGAGCTCGACTTGATGGACCAGCAGCTATGGTCAAAGTTCCTTCACCTTCTCAGAAGCAATGGAGAGAAAAAATACCAAAACCATGGGATTCTAACACGCACAAGAAATCGGGAAAAGGCAAGGCAAGAAGCAACACAGGAACGGTGGCGAAATTTGACCTGAGCCACCCATGGGACCCAAACCAGTAATCCACAACGAGGTATCGTCGAGCCAACGACGTTAAACAAAGGCACTGGTCGGGAGGTAACCCGACACTATCTTACTTTCTGTCATTTAAATTCTGTCATTTAATTTTCTGTCTTAGTCATTCTCACATATATATATTAGCTTGCATGACTTTTGAACTAAGGCACGCCTTCGTTCAAAAGTGTGGGGTGAGAACCACCGTTGTATATAAATAACATGCTTGCTGTTTTCTTTTTTAGTAATAGTATCTTCTTGAAAATATGAACTTAAGAATGTGAAAAAGATAGACCGAAATTCATGCATTTACCTTGTGAAAAGTCAACTGTTTAAAGACTTAGGACGTAACATTTCATTTGTCCTTTGCGCTGAGATAAACTAGGGATGTGGAGTTGACATAAATCGCCCTAGAAAGGCTTGGGAAGCAATCAAAGGATCAGGTCAAACTATATGGTTTTCGAAGTCAGTGGAGGCTGCACTTCGGGTTTCAGTGAAGATTGAAGTCATCTCCGCCATGCAGTGTTTATGCAAAAAAAAGAAAAAAGGCGAGGACGGGAATCAGACCGTCCTCTCTCTAGTTAAAGTAGCCGAGAAAATAGATGAGCGACCCTCATCTTAACCCGCGCGAAACAACAACGATGAGAGGAGCGGGGAGGTATTTCCATAGGCTTGGGGCGATGATTGGACCTCCCAAAAAGGCTTGAGAAAATGGACTAGCAAAGCCACAAAAAGGCGAAAAGCTCAAAGAAGCAATTCAAGAGGCCAAAGGCCCATCAATGTGAAGGTTTTAACCGAACAGAAAATTGAAGTACTCAAAAAAGTCAAATCAAAGGCCAAAGGCCGATTCACTACAAAAGCAGTCCCTCGCCAAAAGAAAAATCAAAGTACTCAAACCAGTGAAACCCGAACCAAATCACGTGCTAGAGAAAGCTACAAGAAAACCATATAGTGCGAGATGATCCCGAAGTTGCAGTCCAGGAACCAAAAAAGGGCTATCTCCCGAAACATCCAATATAAATTGCATCTCAGCACGGAGGTACAGGTATTAAGTTTCTTCTATTTATTTACACAGTTCAATTTGGTAATAAGTAAGTAATGCATGAATTAGGATAAATCGAGTCCCACAGTCTAATTTTCATATAATCCAAAACCAAACTTAGAGTGCCGCCCTTTAATAGCATTGTTCGGGACGAACAACTAAAAGTGTGGGGTGATCTGATGGACCATAATTATACGAATCAAAAACATAGTAAAACCCACCAAATTAGACTGTTGGTCTATTTAACTTCTACTTGTTAGTCCCGATATATTTCTACAGGGTATTTTGGCGCTTAGAGAGAAAACACGCTAAGGAGAGGAGTTTTACGCTAAAAAGGATCGCTCGCAATTTCTGGCCAGCCAAAGACCGAGAAACCCAGATCGCGCCCGCCGTCCAGCGCCCAGCGTCCAGCGCGCCTGCCGAGCTATTCGAGTCCAAATTCAAGTTGCCCGAGCAAACCATCTGATCTGACAATTCCGCCTCGACCAAAGCGTTTAAAATGGAAAATAAGGTGGAATATGTTGGAAAACCAAGGAGAATGCTCGAGCAGATTGGCAGTTAGCTCAATTCAAAGACAAAGGCCCGGCGCGCATAGGCACCCAAACCAAGTCGCTCGACCCGACGGATGCATCTGGAAAATCTGGCTCGACCAAGATGTTTGGAATGCCCAAAAAGTCGGACAATCTCGCTTCCCAGACAAAATGCTCGAGCAGATTGGCAGATTGGCCCAATTCCATAGCAAAAGCCTCGCGCATAGGCACCAAGACAAAATTGCTCGACCAAACCATGGAATTTGGAAATTCTGGCTCGAGCATTAGTCTTAGAATCAATTGGCCATTCCAAATCAACTATCAAATGCAAGTATGGACCAAGGTGACCGGCCACCATGCTTGGAGGTGGCCAAGGGAGGAGCTCCTCCCTCCATGGTGACCTGCAACCGGCGGCTCCTCCACTCTAGGTGACCGGAGGCTTTGCTCCTCCCCCATGTGGCGGCTCCTCCTTGCTCCTCCTCCTCCTCCCTTGGATCAAAGACACTTGCCCACCATCTCCACCACCCATCTCCTCCCCTTATGGCTATAAATACCAAGCTCCTCCTCCTCATATCAAACATCCAAAAATTGTAATTCACTTATCTCTCTAAGTTTTGTTTGGTTTTGGAAATAAAAGCTTGCTTTGTAAGTATTTCTTTGTATTTAATTTACTGCTTTTATAATGTTTAGCACGATAAATAATAGCTAAACTAGTCGTTCGGTAGAAGGGGTGGACTTGTATTATAAAATGTTTTAGACTATTTTAGTATTTATTCTCTGTATTCAAAACTTGTTCTATGTGCCATATATTAGGCCAGAACTTCCAAGGTTGAGTGGATGCTTGGAATGGCAAAGCTCTTCCGTGGAAGTTCGTAAACATACTCGGATAAGTGGATGCTTGGAATGGCAAAGCTTATCTGAGGAGTTTGACCTCTCTAAAACACCATTTGATTGCTCGGGAATGACTGATCAAATGGATGCACACAGGCTAGTATACCTTGGAATGGGGTATTAGTCTAAATAGAACAAGGGCTTTACGTTTTCTGCAAAAGTCTAGACGGTGTGTGCAAATCGAGTGCTTGGAATGGCCTTGATACACTATCGAACACTTTTGCAAAAGACTAGACAGTGTGGCAAATCGAGTGCTTGGAATGGCCTTGATGCACGTTTGAATACTTAGAAGATTCACTAAGGGTCAATGATAAACAGGATATAATACAAGGCCCCTGAAACCGAATGCTTTCTTTTAATTGTAATAATTATCAGTTACTTTCCAGTACTAAAACCAACCAACCAACCAATCAATCACTTAGCTGGTAGCTTTAAAACCAACCAACCAATCCCAAAATTGTCCAACTTAAAGAACAACTTATCCCCCTAATTCCCTTGGGTTCGACCCCTACTTACCACTTGCTACCCAGTAGTTCAGTCGCGAGTAGCGGACTTATAAATTTATTTGCACAAATCGCTCCGACGACAAGCGATCTGTCAACGGTCGAGCCCCAAAAGACCATCTGCCCCGTCAGAATCTGGAAGAAGTCAACTGGTCGGTGGCGATGCATTGAGATCATAACATCTGACTCGGGGTTGCTGATAGTCGTGGCTCCTTCGCCCCGTGGAAATATGCTCATTGCGACAAGACGGTGCACAATCTTCCACAGATGATCCTGAATACAGGAAGAGGGCCAACTGGACAGAAAATAGCAGTCAAAACCTGAGATAGTCTTCCAGAATTCATATCTATCCGCATCAGAATATTGCCCACAGAATCCCTCTAACGGAAATCCCAACAATTCACACACCTCAGCCTTAGTCAGAGTATAAGTTCTACTTCCTAACTGGAAAACCCAATGCGTGGCTTGATCAGATGCACCCAAATAAGAGAAAGTCGCCAAAAATTCCCTCAACACCATATAATACGTTGGAGCTGGTCTTGAAAACAATATATCAAGGCCAGAGGCCACAAATAAAGCACGACAGGCATCTAAAATCCGAAGTAAACTAATCTCTCATGGTGAGGGATGATAGTTGGTTTTACCTTCTTTGCCGGAATGATGGTGTCAAATCGGTGGGCGTGGCTGTTTTGATCAAGCAAAGGACGCGCGGTCGGGATGGGTTTCCGGCGAGGAGGTTCCTCGGCTGATGGTGCTGAGGTGCTGCGAGCATTAAGGGTACAGTTACGAGCCATATGAAATTGAGGTGCAAGGAATTCGGATAAGGGATTTGGGGCGGTTGGAATTTAGGGCTTTGTGGAGATTGGTTTTTGAGGGCGGGCGGACTGGAGAGGCGAGCGCAGGAGGTTTGATTGGCAGGAGGCGGACGGACGGATGCTGGTGGACGGACGGCCGATTGGAGATTGATTGATGCTGGCGGACGGACGACTGAGGCGAGTGGTCAGCTGGTCGTCGGGCGAGGGAGAGAAACGAATTTGAGCTTTTGAAAGTTTGAAATTGCAAAAGAATTTTTGACCTAAATTTCCCGATTTATACTCAAAACTGCCGTGACTGCCGTGACCTTCCATAGGGTTACGGTAGTCGCGGCACCTTGAAAACTCCCAGACATGAAAACATGCCGTGACTGCCGTGACCTTTCCATTGGGTTACGGTAGTCACGGCACCCTGAAAACTCTCGGACATGAAAACCTGTCGTGACTGCCGTGACCTTTCCATTGGGTTACGGTAGTCACAGCACCCTGAAAACTCTCGGACAAGAAAACCTGCAGTGACTGCCGTGACCTTTCCATTGGGTTACGGTAGTCACGACATCCTGACTTCCCAGCACAAAATTTGTTTGTTTCACCCCGAATCGTTTTGTGCCTGAAATTGATGCACTCCACCCTTGGATTTCTGCAAGGGTCACACGCAATGTACAAAATGCAGAATGCAACTATCTAAAAACTTACAGCGCGGGTTACTCCCCGAAGAGGCCTAGTTTAATGTCCTGGCGAGACATAGCTGGGTCTAGACAGACTCATAGTGCATAAGAAGCATTCTCGGAGAGTCCTTTAGCTAGGATCCCTCCCCGAGAAGCAGGTTATCGTTAATGCCTTCTGGAGGTGCCATGAGTACGTGGTAGTGCTTAAGGCATTGCCCGTTTACCACCATAGATTTTCCTCCTTCCACGCTGAGCTCCACATGCCCGTCTTGATATGCTCGTTCCACTGTATAAGGGCCACTCCACTTGGTACGCAGTTTTCCAGGAAATAATCTAAGGCGGGGTTGTAGAGAAGAACTCGCTCGCCTTCATTGAATTCTCTGCGTACAATTGGTTTGTCGTGCCATTTCTTTGTCCTCTCCTTGTAGATGCGAGCGTTCTCATAGGAGTCTAATCTGATTTCGTCGGGCTCTTGCAGCTGCAGTAACCTCTTTTCCCCAGCTGCTCTCATATCCATGTTCAGCTCTCTAATAGCCCACAGAGCCTTGTACTCGAGTTCGACTGGCAAGTGGCAGGTTTTTCCATAAACAAGTCTGAAAGGACTCATCCCAATAGGAGTTTTGAACGCAGTCCTATATGCCCATAGCGCGTCATCTAGCTTGGACACCGAATCCTTCCGGTGGGTCGAGATTGTCTTCCCCAATATGCTCTTGATCTCCCTGTTAGATATTTCAACTTGCCCACTGGTTTGAGGATGGTATGGAGTGCCAACCTTGTGATAAACACCGTACTTCTTTAGCAATGTCTCGAAATTTCTTTCCTTGAAGTGGGAGCCTCCAACGCTGATAACTGTTCAAGGCACTCCGAACCGAGGGAAAATTACCTTCTGAAACATTTTGATAACCACCTTGGCGTCGTAAATAGGAGTTGCCACTGCTTCAACCCACTTGGAAACATAGTCGACTTCTACCAAGATGTACTGATTTCCATAAGAAGGTGGGAATGGTCCCATGAAATCAATCCCCCAAACATCGAACAGGTCCACTGCGAGAATGCTCTGCTGGGGTATCTCCTACTGTTTTGAAATATTTCCCGTCCTCTGGCACTGATCACAAGTTTTAACGAATTCGTGGGAATGCTTAAATAGAGATGGCCAAAAGAACCCGGACTGCGGAACCTTTGTAGCTGTTTTCGAACCAGCCCCGTGCCCACCGTATGGTGATGAATGGCAACGCTCCAGAATCCATTTGATCTGGTCCTCGTCTACACAAGTCTTGTATAGACCGTCAGCACATAATCTGCATAGAAAAGGGCATCCCAGAAGTACCTTTTCACGTCGGATAGAAATTTCCTCTTCTGGTTGTGCGAGAGGTCAGGAGGGAGGATTCCGCAGGCCAAGTAATTGACAACATCTGCGTACCACGGGACGGCATCTACATCGACACGCATAAGCTGTTCCCCTGCTAGAGAGTCAGTCATCGGGAGGTTGTCCTCTTCACGGTCGAGCTCTCTTAGCTCAAGGCGTGACAAGTGATCTGCAACCAAATTTTCTGCTCCCTTCTTGTCTCTAATGTCGATATCAAACTCTTGGAGGAGAAGGACGCATCGAATCAGACGAGGCTTTGAGTCCTACTTGGACAGCAGATATTTGATCGCAACATGGTCTGTGTACACTATGGTCTTCAAACCTATTAGATACTGCCTGAACTTCTCAAAAGTGTAAACAATGGCCAACATCTCTTTCTCAGTTGTGGTGTAATTCGCTGCTGCTCCGGCGAGGACCTCGCTAGCGTAGTAAACTATGTGAAGCTTCTTATCAACTCGCTGCCCCAGAACTGCTCCTACTACAAAATCACTTGCATCACACATTAGCTCAAACGGTAGCTCCCAATCGGGAGGCTGCACTATAGGAGCAGCAGTAAGAGCAGATTTCATATGGTTCAAAGCATTAAAACATGAATCGTTGAAATTAAACTCAGCTTCCTGACAAAGAAGATCAGTGAGTGGCTTGGCTATCTTCGAGAAGTCTTTAATAAAGCGCCTATAAAATCCAGCGTGCCCAAGAAAACTTCTGATCCCTTTCATATCTCTTGGTGGGGGTAGCTTTTCAATCACTTCCACCTTTGCGCGATCGACTTTGATGCCTGTGTTGGAGACCATGTGTCCCAATACGATACCTTCCCGCACCATAAAGTGACACTTCTCCCAGTTTAAAACCAGGTTAGTGTCCACACAACGTCGAAGAACATCAGAAAGGTTAGAGAGGCACGAATCAAATGATGAGTCATACAACGAAAAATCATCCATAAATACTTCCATGGTGTTTTCCAGGAAATCAGAAAAGATGGCCAGCATACAGCGCTGAAAGGTGGATGGTGAGTTGCAAAGACCGAAGCGCATGCGTCTGTAAGCAAATGTGCCACAAGGGCAAGTGAAGGTGGTCTTCTCCTGGTCCTCGGGGTGTATAGGGATCTGAAAGAACCCACTATAACCGTCGAGGTAGCAGAAAAACTTGTGCTTAGCTAGACGCTCTAACATTTGATCAATGAAAGGCAAAGGAAAATGATCTTTACGAGTAGCCTTATTCAACTTTCTATAGTCAATGCACATACGCTAACCAGTCACAGTACGAGTAAGAATCAAATCATTATGCTCGTTTCGTACAACAGTTAAACCCCCCTTCTTATGGACCACGTGCACTGGACTCACCCACTTACCATCAGCAATAGAATAAATGATGCCGGCATCTAATAATTTCAGAATTTGTTTCTTAACCACATCATTCAGTTTAGGGTTCAAACGTCGCAAAGCATCTCTACTAGGTTTAGCATCGACCTCTAGGTTGATTCTATGCATGCAAAAAACTGGGCTAATTCCTTTGAGATTGTCTATTGAATAACATAGGGCTGGTCTATGTTCTCGCAGGACATCTAGCAATTTCTGGGTCTCTATATCAGTCAAAGATGCATTTACAATCACCGGGTAGGTTGAGTTAGGGCCCAGAAATTCATACCTGAGACATGCAGGTAGAGGTTTCAGCTCTACCCTGCAAGGTTCCTTACCTGAATTGGTGGTCGGTTCGGCTTCATCTGCAGCTGCTCCCTCTATGCTCACTGCACATATATCCATCGGTATTGGGCAGTGATGAGCCGTATTTATACGACTCATCGAGTCATCAAATCCCACCGATTTCAGCACTTTATCATGCAAACAGTTACTTCTTAGTATTGTTTTGCATTTCAGGTCGGAAGCTCTAGGAGGAAACGCGCTTAAAAGGCGGCATTTTCATGCCAGAAGCATCGCAGTTGAAGAACAAAGCCAGAGGAGCGTCGTGAACAGTATTTTTCGGCTCATGAACAGTAATTCCGACGTGAACAGTAATTCTGGCGTGAACAGTGTCTGCTGAACAGTGTCCGGATGAACAGTATTTTTCGGGTCGTGAACAGTGATTTTCGGGAAATTTCCCAATTTCGTCCTTGGCGGTTTAGAGGCTTCTAGAACCTCCTGGAAGAATCTGGAAGACTTGTTGGCCAAGTTAGCTTACAATCTAAGCAAACCGGATTTGGAAACAAACGAGATCAGGCCTGGCCCATATTTAGACTATAAATAAGACCTCTCCCCAAGGCCAATAATCATCCAAAAATTCAAGATCCACATTCAAGGTTAATTTCGGTTTGAGTTGCAAGTTTAAGTGGAGACCCAAAACGATAAAGCTTAAGCTGGGCAATCCATACCATCAGATCCAAAAACGTGAACAGCATCCCAAATCCGAGCTCTCCTCCTCAGCCCTTCCGGCCCGACTCTTCCTTCTTCGTTCGGCAGTAGAGACGCAATTTCTGTCTTTTATTATTGTTTTGTATTACATGGAAATGAGTAGCTAAGCCCTTTATTCGGGCTAGGGTTTTATACATTGTGACTATTATTTGAGACTTCGTTCTTAATGCCATTTATGTTTTACTAATTCTCGTGCATTTATTTCTATCATTATTATCTGCCTGATACTTTGTCGTTTGGGTAGGTAGCACATCTAGGTTAAATAACACCTTTGTCGGGTTGTTTGATTTAGGAGGGAATTAGAAGCCTTTCACCTTTGTTGGGTTAGGTTGTGGCATAACACCTTTGTCGGGTTATTTGGGAAGTCACCTTTGTCGGGACGACCACACTTAGAAACATTGAATTAGATTGTTAGCAGTCGATGATGACAAGTCACAATAGAAACCTTAGTCTGAATATTCCCTCTGATTGATACAACCCAGCTTACTTTCCTATTTTTACACTTGTTTCCAAATCTCTTACAAACCCAACTGTTTCCTTCTTCAGAACAACAAGTAACCATCTAGCTCCCTAGGGTTCGACCCTTGCTTGCCGCTGTACTAACCCATAGCCAAGAGTAAGGAACTATAAATACAAATTTGCAGGTACCGACGACGCCTGTCAAATTTTGGCGCCGTTTCCGGGGAGCTACGCACGGTGAAGCTTGTTTTTTTTTAGTTTCTAAATTAGTTATTTCCTTTTCTTTTAGTTTCCTATTTTGTGCATTGCTACTCGTGTGCCATGTCTCATGCAGGTAGCCGAGTTGGCGACAATATCCACAACGAAGAAGTCGAACAGGTCGTGCGAGACATGGAAGGGCCACTTCTACCACATGACGAGCAGGGCCCGATGGGCCAGAACGGAGAGATCAGGGGGGCTGCCCCGAGACAACTTCATCAACAGTTCCAGCAACCACCACTCCAACATTACCCGATGCTTCCACCACAGCAATACCTTCAGCAACAGCAGGTTCCACCGGTCCAATCGAGGTGACAAGCACCGGCCGCTCTACGACAGCCGATCAGACGACCACGGCAGCCGGTCTTCAACGACGAGTATGACGAGGAGTACGAAGATCAAGAGCCCACCATGGGAGATCTTTCGGTGCCCAACTTTCGAGACAATTCTTGGTGCATCTACGAAGGGCCAGACCCAGAAGCCATAGCCATCAACACAGCGGTCGTGCACCACCTACCCAAGTTCTCAGGAACCAAAGGAGAGTCGGCCACAGCTCATCTGCAGCGCTATCATGGGATATGCCAGAACCTCAGGCCATACGGAGTCGAAGTCGAGGACTTCAAGTTAAAAGCTTTCTACTTTTCACTTACAGACTCTGCTAATGACTGATTTCTATCCTTGCCTGCAGGTAGCATACATACATGGGATCAGATGCAGAAGAAATTCCTCAACAAGTACTATCCCGCAGGCCGAGCCATGCAAGTCCGGAGGCAGTTGCAAGAGCTCAGACAAGGACCCAACGAGACCATGTACGAGTACGTGGAGAAGTTCAACGCCCTAGAGCAGAGCTGCTGCAACCTTGGACTTCCAGAGAAGCTGCTCGTGGAGTACATGCTAGACGGACTTCGGCGACTCGACAGGAAGCTCCTAGATGCCTCGGCTGGAGGGAACCTCATGAACCTGTCCCCAGCTGGTGTACGTCGAAAGATCATGGCAGTAGCTGAGAGTGAACGGTTCCAAGATGAGTCAAACAAGGAGGAAGAGTTCAGCCGGTCCAGGAACGTCTCGAAGGCCGATGCTCCATCAAGCTCAATGGCCGAAGACATCAAGCAACTCAAGGAGATGATGCAGCAGGTCATCAGAAGGCAACCAGTCCAGGTCAAGCCATGCGGTTTTTGTGCAGCCACAGATCACAGAACAGATGAGTGCCTAACTATGGTAGAGAACGACCAGGGCGAGGTGAATGCAGTAGGCGACTACCAAAGTTATGGCAACCGGACCGAACCAGTCCGACAGTATGGCGCAACCGCGACCAGGCAAGGGGTGAACGGGCAGCACTGGCGGAACGACAACCAGAATAATCACTTCCAGAGAGATCCAGCACAGCCGGCCGCACCCCAGCAGGCCCAGCAGTACTACAGGCCCCCATATCGCCAGCAACAAGGGCAGAACGGGGCGAGCCAGTATCAATAGAGGCAAGACCGCAATCAGTCGGGCCCGAACCAGCACAACTCGAGCAAATCCTTGGAGGATATAGTGAAGGGCCTGGCCACCTCAGTACACCAGTTCCAAGCCAAGCCTGACGGGGCCATCGCCGACTTGTCCAAACAGGTGTCCCAGATCGCCACAACGGTCTCTGAACTCAAGAATGACTCAGGGAGACTTCCCTCACAGACCATCCAGAACGTCAATGCGGTAACACTTGGGAGTGGGAGAGGAGCACCACCAGTGCCCGGGCCAGCCAAAGACAGCAGCCCACCAGTGCCCGAGACAGAAGCAGTCGGGCCGAACATTCTCGCACCCAGCGGCCAGGACGCGCTCGGACAGAGCCTGGCACAGGCGGCCGACTTCTCTCAGCCAAGCCCGACTCCAGCACTCGAGGATTCTCGGGCAGGCCCGATTCTCGTGACCGAAAATTCTAACGTCCGAGCCCCTTTACCTTTTCCTGTGCAGGTCCGAGCTCCCAAGCAATACGTCATGGACAAGGAAGTATGGGATCTATTCAGCAAGGTGGAAATCAACATTCCCCTCCTCGAGGCAATCAAGCAGATTCCCAGATACTCTAAGTTCCTGAAGGAGCTCTGCACCAACAGGAGACGGGTCACTCAGAACGACCAGGAGATGATGAGCCGAAACGTCTCTGCTGTCATCCAGCGTAAGGTTCCTCCTAAGTGTGGTGATCCAGGCACCTACACTATCCCTTGCACTATTGATAACATTAGGATTGAAAATTGCATGCTTGACCTCGGTGCATCCATTAATGTCTTGCCATATTCTATCTATTCGTGTCTCCGCATTGGTCCTCTAGAACCTGCAGGACTCACCATACAGCTGGCGGACAGATCATGCAAGCAACCCGAGGGCAAGATCGAAGACGTGCTCGTGCAAGTGGGAGAACTAGTGTTCCCAGCAGATTTCTATGTGCTCAAGATGGAGAACTGCGACCCGACCGACCATGCCCCTATCCTATTAGGTCGGCCGTTCCTAAAGACGTCCAAGATGAAGATAGACTGCGGCAGTGGCAATCTCTCCATGGAGGTCGAAGGCGAAGTATTCAGCTTCGACATCTTCCGGGCCATGAAGCATCCAACAGAGTACGAAGCAGTCCATGCCCTAGATACACTGGACGACCTTGTCCAGGAGGTGCAACCCGAGAGAGGAGCAGACCCGCTTGAGCTCACACTTGAGAGAGCCCTGTACTCACCCGAGGACTCATATGAGCTCACCAAGACTATCCTGGATGCCCTAGCTCAGCTGGAGATTGCTCAGCCACTTACACCAAAGTATGAGGTTAATGAGGTTCGATTATTTAAGTCTAACGTGTGTTTGCCTTCTGTCGTGCAAGCACCTACAGTAGAATTGAAACCGCTACCCGGGCACTTGAAGTATGCATTCCTAGGGAAGAATAACACACTTCCGGTCATTATCAAGAGTGGGCTCGCAGCAGATCAGGAACGACGGTTGATCAAGGTGCTGATGAAGCACAAACTGGCCATCGGATGGACACTGGCCGACATCAAGGGAATCAGCCCGGCAGTTTGTATGCATCAGATTTTGCTGGAGGATGGAGCGAAGACTTCGAGGGAACCTCAACGGAGATTGAACCCGATCATGATGGAGGTTATCCAGAAGGAAATACAGAAGTTGTTGGATGCGGACGTAATCTACCCGATCTCGGACAGTCAGTGGGTGAGCTCTGTACATGTTGTGCCGAAGAAGACCGGAATCACGGTGGAAAGGAATGCCAAAGGCGAGATGGTCACGACCCGAGTGAAGAATGGATGGAGGATGTGCATAGATTACAGAAAGCTGAACGCCGTCACACGCAAGGACCACTTCCCACTCCCATTCATTGATCAGATGCTCGACCGATTGGCAGCTAAGCCCTATTTCTGCTTTATAGATGGATTCTCGGGCTACAACCAGATTCCCATAGCACCCGAGGATCAGGAGGAAACGACCTTCACATGTCCTTTTGGTACGTTTGCTTTTCGCCGAATGTCGTTTGGTTTGTGTAACGCACCCGGTACTTTTCAACGGGTCGTTACTAGTATATTCTCTGACATAATAGGTTCGTTTATAGAGGTGTTCATGGACGATTTTACTGTGCATGGTGACACTTTTGATGCATGCTTAGATAATTTGAGTACACTTTTAGCACAGTGTGTTTCTATGAATTTGGTACTCAATTATGAAAAGTGTCACTTTATGGTTACCCATGGAGTAGTTCTCGGTCACATAGTCTCACATGAGGGTATAGAGGTAGATAAAGCTAAAATAGATTTGATTGTTACTCTGCCCTATCCATCCACGGTGCGTGATATTAACACGTTTTTAGGGCATGCTGGTTTCTATCGTCGATTTATAAAGGATTTCTCTAAAAAGGCGCTGCCTTTATCTAATCTTTTGCAAAAAGATGTTCCTTTTGAGTTTACAGATCAGTGCAGGGCAGCATTCGATGAGCTAAAACTGGCCCTCACCAGCACGCCCATCATTAGAGCACCGGACTGGAACCAGCCATTCGAGATCATGTGCGTCGCGAGCGACTATGCAGTAGGAGCGGTCCTCGGCCAGAGAATAGACAAAAGGCCCGTAGTGATTTACTACGCTTCAAGGACTCTGGACGTGGCCCAAAAGAACTACTCGACCACAGAGAAAGAACTGCTAGCCGTGGTCTTTGCCCTAGAGAAATTCAGGTCTTATTTGCTCGGTACTAAAGTTGTTGTCTATTCTGACCATGCAGCTGTTAGGTACTTGATGACAAAGAAGGAGGCAAAACCGAGGCTCATTAGGTGGATCCTACTCCTACAAGAGTTCGATTTGGAGATCAAAGACAAGAAAGGCATTGAGAACACCGTGGCCGACCACTTGAGCCGACTTGTCCGAGAGGAGGATGCCGGACAGATCACCGAGACATTTCCGGACGAGCACTTGTACGCCCTCACAGGTAAGGTACCATGGTATGCTTCCATGGTGAACTACCTGGTTGGAGGTAAGTTTCCACCCTCCTACTCAAAGGCTCAGTGTCTGAAATTGAAGCATGACTCTAAATATTATGTGTGGGATGACCCGTACTTGTGGAAAATAGGCGTAGACCAGATTCTTAGACGGTGCATTCCTAATGATGAAATTGCTTCAGTTATCAGTTTTGCCATGAGCATGCATGTGGTGGTCATTTTGGTCCAAGAAGAACTGCTAGGAAGATTTTAGATAGTGGATTCTTTTGGCCGCATGTGTTTAAAGATGCCTACCATCATTGTAAGACATGTGATAAGTGCCAACGTGTAGGTAATATTTCAGCTAGGAATGAGATGCCCCAAGTAACGATACTTGTTAATGATGTTTTTGACATATGGGGCATTGATTTCACGGGTCCTTTTCCTGTGTCGTGTGGTTATGCTTACATTCTGGTTGCGGTTGATTATGTGTCTAAATGGGTAGAGGCTAAGGCCACTAGATGCGATGATGCTAAAACGGTTGTAGATTTTCTGCGCACTAACATCTTATGCAGATACGGAGTACCAAAGGCTATAATCAGCGACCAAGGGACGCACTTCTGCAATAGGATGATGGCCGCAACCCTCAAGCACTACCATGTTCATCACAGGACGTCCACAGCCTATCACCCGCAAACAAACGGACAAGCAGAGATCTCCAACCGCGAAATTAAGGGGATACTAGAGAAGATGGTGAACCCGAACAGGAAGGACTGGAGCCAGCGGCTAGATGGCACTATGGGCCTACAGGACAGCTTACAAGACACCGATAGGCACCTCGCCTTTTCGGTTGGTCTATGGGAAGGCATGTCATCTGCCGGTTGAATTAGAGCACAAGGCGTTCTGGGCACTCAAGAGATGCAATCCGGACTTACAGTCAGCCGGGCTGGATAGGAAGATGAAGCTATGCGAGCTTGAGGAGCTGCGCCTGGAGGCTTACGAGAGCCAAACAGACTACAAGGCGCGGACCAAGCTCTATCACGACAAGTTCATCCTTCGGCGCACGTTCGAGGTCGGACAGCAGGTGCTCCTATTCTCATCACGGCTACGACTGATGCCCGGGAAGTTGAGATCCAGATGGACAGGGCCATACACGGTAACACATGTCTTCAACCACGGAGCCCTCGAGCTGGAGAACCCGAAGGATGGGAACCGATTCAAAGTAAATGGGCAGCGGGTAAAGCACTACCAGGGCGAAATCGACACAACCACTGAGGAGATTGACCTAGATGAGCCTCCCAACGACACATGAGCGAGGTATCGTCGAGCCAACGACGTAAAACAAAGGCGCTCGCAGGGAGGCAGCCCGGCATTTCTTTTCGGTTTTTTTGTTTATTTTGTTTATTTGAGTCTTGAGTCTTATTTGTCACATTGTATTCGGGAAAGAGATGCCCTTTTTGCAGGAAACATGCACCTCAGTGCGGAGTCGTAGAGAGGTCCCGACCGAGCGAGCCTTGTGCGCGAAGAGTGGACCAACCCGCTATCCTTCTTTGCGTAAGACTGCTACCCATCGAGAGTAGTTTCGCACTTTGAATACATTGTGTCAAGAAAAATAAGCTTTTAAAGATTCTGTCACCAAGACTTACGAGTCTAAGGAGATTGGTTCTTAAGTGAGACCGTTTGTGACTCCACCAATTTCCTGGGAATTCTTTATTTGTCTTAATTTCTTTGACATAGTCCTTTCATTTTGTGACGAACTCACGTTGTGATACAAGTCTCTACCAAAAGAAGGCAGCCGCAATGGTGCTCTCCTTGGAATCAGAGGAGAATGGCCCACCCAGTTGCAAGCCATGTGGGCGTAGAATCGGAGCATTGGAGGAATCCTCGACCAAACTTGCCCAACTTGAGATTCTGACTCGGCCATTAGTCTTAGAATGGCAAATTTATCGAGACATGTGAGAATCCCATAGCGTTCTGGCGAAGTCGTCCGGAGGCCGCCCAACCGATAGGGGCCCTGTGCGCACATAATGGGCACAGTGCCAGAATCCTCGACCGAAGTTCATTATCTGGAAATTCTGGCTCGACAGAAGTGTTTAAAATGTCCAATAACTTTGGAAGGGTGAGCCAACTTTGCAACCGCACGAGGGAAGTGCCTGTTCACTCTTAAAATTTAAAATTTTTGTACATGTTTCTTCTCTATTTCCCAGATTTGCGATATTGAATATTGATGATGTGAAATAGATAGAACCGATTACATGCATATCTTTAGTGAAATTTGACTTGTGCGATTACATGTGATCTTAACCCATTGCGTGCCTTTGTTAGTTGAGATAAACAGGGATGTGGAGTTGATAGAAACGTCCTAGAGAGACTTGACAAAGCATTCAAAGGACCGAATTCAAGTTATATGGTTATGTGGATTTCGTGGAGGCTAGCACTTCGAGGCAACATGGTTACGAGTCTGCTCCGCCACTGCGGTACTTTTGCTGTTGGTTGGGACGGGAATACATCACACCGTCCAAACTCTAGTCCAAGTAGCCGGGAAAATAGACGAGCGACCCTCGGCTTGACTCGCGTCAAAAGGACGAGGATGAGTGAGAGAAAGTAGGTACGAGCAGTCACAATCCGCAACACAAAGAAAAAAATTCATTCCATTGTGAAGTCGTACACCGACACAAAGTGAAGTGCCCCATTGATACATCAAACCGAGTCACTACAAGCTGTCCGAAAAGAACTCAAACACCTTGAAGCTCGAATCAATCACGTGCAAGAGAAAGCAATGAAGCGTAACCATATGGCAAGAGCTCGGCCCCGAGGGTGCAGATCATGGGTCAAAAAAAAAGGACTAACTCCCGAGACATCCGAATTGATTTGCATCTCAGCCCAAAGGTAACACGTGTCATTATTTCCATGTTCGAGCACAAGGCGTTTAGTAACGAGTATGCGTGGAAACGTGAAATCTAGATTAGCCGAGTCATGTTCATGTAGCAATATCTAGGATGCCGAAGCTTTGTGATGTTTACAGTTTATTTTCCTCTTATGACCTAGTCCTTGTTCGAGACGAACAAGTTTAAGTGTGGGGTGGTTTGATAAGCCGTATTTATACGACTCATCGAGTCATCAAATCCCACCGATTTCGGCACTTTATCATGCAAACAGTTACTTCTTAGTGTTGTTTTGCATTTCAGGTGTTTCGGAAGCTCTAGGAGGAAACGCGCTTAAAAGACGGCATTTTCATGCCAGAAGCATCGCAGTTGAAGAACAAAGCCAATGGAGCGTCGTGAACAGTATTTTTCGGCTCATGAACAGTAATTCCGGCGTGATTAGTGTCCGCTGAATAGTGTCCGAGATGAACAGTATTTTTCAGGTCGTGAACAGTGATTTTCGGGAAATTTCCCAATTTCGTCCTTGGCGGTTTAGAGGCTCCTAGAACCTCCTGGAAGAATCTGGAAGACTTGTTGGCCAAGTTAGCTTACAATCTAAGCAAACCGGATTTGGAAACAAACGAGATCAGGCCTGGCCCATATTTAGACTATAAATAAGACCTCTCCCCAAGGCCAATAATCATCCAAAAATTCAAGATCCACATTCAAGGTTAATTTCCGTTTGAGTTGCAAGTTTAAGTCGAGACCCGAAACGGTAAAGCTTAAGCTGGGCAATCCATACCATCAGATCCAAAAACGTGAACAACATCCCAAATCCGAGCTCTCCTCCTCAGCCCTTCCGGCCCGGCTCTTCCTTCTTCGTTCGGCAGTAGAGACGCAATTTCTGTCTTTTATTATTGTTTTGTATTACATGGATATGAGTAGCTAAGCCCTTTATTCGGGCTAGGGTTTTATACATTGTGACTATTATTTGAGACTTCGTTCTTAATGCCATTTATGTTTTACTAATTCTCGTGCATTTATTTCTATCATTATTATCTGCCTGATACTTTGTCGTTTGGGTAGGTAGCACATCTAGGTTAAATAACACCTTTGTCGGGTTGTTTGATTTAGGAGGGAATTAGAAGCCTTTCACCTTTGTTGGGTTAGGTTGTGGCATAACACCTTTGTCGGGTTATTTGGGAAGTCACCTTTGCCGGGACAACCACACTTAGAAACATTGAATTAGATTGTTAGCAGTCGATGATGACAAGTCATAATAGAAACCCTAGTCTGAATATTCTCTCTGATTGATACAACCCAGCTTACTTTCCTATTTTTACACTTGTTTCAAAATCTCTTACAAACCCAATTGTTTCCTTCTTCAGAACAACAGGCAACCATTTAGCTCCCTAGGGTTCGACCCTTGCTTGCCGCTGTACTAACCCATAGCCAAGAGTAAGGAACTATAAATACAAATTTGCAGGTACCGACGACGCCTGTCAGGCAGCCTGGCATAACTCTGTAAGGCTCAATAGAGGTCAGTGTAATAGGATGATCAACATCAGCAGAGTCTAACACATCACAGTCAGCTAAAAGACCAGGAGTCTTGCACATGTCAGGCAAATAAAAGTCAACACGCTCACTGCCCACTCGCAAAGCAATAGACCCTCTATCCATATCAATCACAACGTTAGCCGTATAAAGGAATGGTCTACCAAGTATAATTGGGATGTCTATGTCCTCTGAGATCTCTAGCACAATAAAATCAGCAGGTATGTAAATATTCTTCACCTTGACAGGTACGTCTTTCAGAATCCCTTTCGGGAGTCTACAAGAGCGATCCTAAAGGAGAATGGAGATATTAGTAGGACCGAGATTACCCAAATTCAGTTTAGCATACAAAGAATTAGGCATGATAGACACACTAGCACCAATATCACATAAAGCACGTCGAATAGTAATGCCACCAATATCACAAGGGATAAAAAAACTCCCTGAGTCCTTAAGCTTAGGCGGCATGGGCTGGTGCATGGCAGCACTACACTCGTCACTTAGAGCCAATGTCTATGTCCCGTCCATCTTCCGTTTCCCAGTCAAAATTTCCTTCATGAACTTGGCATAGGTGGGGATCTGGGTGATTGCATCAGTGAAAGGCAACGTGACGTAAAGAGTACACATTTTATCAACAAACTTGAAATTATATCCCCTGTTCAAGCAAGTGTTCTAGGTCGTGTGTCGACAGACCTTGAACTCCCTCCACAACAGTTCAACAAACAGATCAAACAGAACAGTAAAACAGGAGCACGCACAGGTTGATAACCCAGTTCGGCCAGGCCTACTCTGGGGGGTTTCCCACATCCGGAAAAGGGACAACAAATCTTTATTACGAGTATAGAGCTTTCACGTGGACTTACACTTACACCTTGTAATTGCCTAGCCTCTATTCCTCCGTCTCTCAGATTTGCAACCAAGGTTCGTCGCAACTCCCCTTGATCCCCTTCGTCCAGACTCTCTGTCCGAACGTACTCGATCTTCTCCTGAAGCTCGGTCGCTTTCTCTCGAAAGCAGGTTGTTCTGTTTGTGCACTGAACGTGATTACCTCTAGTCAGTCTGAATGGCACGTATCAGACTGAGCACACACCGATGTATTTCCAGTGGGGAAAGTACAAACGGCCGTCGCTTTCTTCTTCTCCAATCAGTAGGGTTTCTCGTGTATGTTTGATCTTGAAAGCGATGCAGAATGAGGGCGCCTCAGCAATGTATTTATATGCTTCGGACGAAACCCTAAACTGTACAAGATATTCCCATCAAATATTCAGGAGATACTCCTAGATATTTGATGTATATCTTATCCAATCGGATGGAGGAATATACGAAGACGTCTTCATTCCCAAGCAAGTCACGCCGTCTTCAATGAGCATATTCATTCGAATATCTTGTTCGAATAAGTCGCACGCCATCTTTAACTTGACGAAATCTTCGTTGCCAATATCTTCCGGAAAATATCCTTGCGTCTGCTCCACGCTGTACATGAGTGCTAGGATATGTTTGAACTCCCCCTGAACTCCTGCTCGAACTGTCTAACCACGTTTTGCCAAACACATGCCACTCAAGGGAACATCAATCTCCCCCTTGGCATTTTGGCAAAACCAAATCTACTAGATAACTAGATCTATCTAACTATCTAGGCAGTCGACAACCTTAAGGGAACAAAAAAAATGTCACCACCTCAAAATACTCCCCCTTTTTGCCACAAACTGGAAAGGGGTCCGATATAGTTCGAACAGCAAATCAAACTGTGCCAGAACAAGCACAAAATAGCTAAAGTTTTAAACGAAAACTGAGTTCAGAGAGTTTGAAGACAGTGGACCTTTAATCAGAAGCTTCTTCAATGGAGACTTCAGCAGAGGCAGTATCTTCTGATTCATCATCACTGGGGTAGCTGAGTGCACGAGCAAGCCTGTTGATCCGGCGGCGCTGTTCCTTGTCCGCAGCAATGATGGCATTAAGATCTCGGAGCAACTTGTTTCGCTCATCTCGGCCCATTCTGGCTCCCCCTCGACTGGACTCCGCCACATCGTTTCCTTTCTCCTTGAGATCGTTCACGTGACCCCGTTTAAACAACTTGTGGTCAACGATGAACTTGCTGGGAGCCTTTGAGAGTTGGTCAGGCGAAGCCTTCAAATCAGGAGCTTGATGGATGATCAGCTCGTATATCAGAGACGGGAAGCAAATCTGATGCAGAGATCTCGTCGAATTGGCATGTTCAGCAATCTGATTGAACATCACTCTGCCCAGGTTGAACTTCAGCTTATTCCCTATCTGATAAAGCAGATGAGCCATGTCCTTGTTGACCGTTGAGCGATGAGTAGACGGCCTCCAGTTGAAAACAGCAATGAAAAACAGCATTGAATAGAATGTAGAAAGATCTGCTGTATGCACAACTGACTCAGGCCTCCACTGAACAGAGCCTGCAGTGATGGTGCTTACTATCTTCTCAAAGCTGGATTCTTCTTCATCAACTGCTGGGTCGTCCATTGCGAAGTATACATTGATCAGCTCAGGATCAATCTTGATCCTTCTTCCCCTTACACAGAAAACCCCATAATCTGCCTCACCAATGGCCCCAAACTTTGGAGGCAAGTTTGCCATGGCCTCACGCACCAGCTGTTCGTTGAACGGCTTGCATCTGTCCAACGTCCAGAACAGATCCGACTCTTTAAGCACCTTAATCACTTCCTTCCCTTTGTAACTGGACTCCTCCAGCAACCTCTCAGGTATGATCTTTCTTTTCAGCACACAGTTCCACCTGTTGTATGCATCACGACTGACGAACCAGATGCCTTTCTTGACCAATCCCACTGGGACAGAATCAGCTTCAGGAGATGGAACTTCACATCTTCCAGCATCCACTGAAACAGGGACAGGAGCTTCACGTTTTCTCTTCTTAGATGAATCAGCTCCCCCTGCCAGGTTGCCCTCCTTTGCAAACTCTTGGACTGTTCCCTTGGCAGATTTTTCAAACGCCACCTTCTTCTTTCCCTTGTCCTTCTTTTGCCTTTTGAGAGAGATAAGAGGAGCAATATCTTGGTCATCATCTGGCAGTGTACCCTCCTTTGGAACTGGCTTCGTAGTATCCTCACGAACTGATGTACCAACATCCTCCATGTGATCACGAAGAAGATCATCTTGAGCAACAGCTGGGACAAGCACAGTCTCCTCAGCAACACCTGGAACTGAAGAACCACCTGACACCACTCCTGACAGAGCACCAAAAACCTCTTTTTGCAGATTTTCAGCAAAATCATCAATATCTTTGAACACACTGTCCAGATCTTCATCTCCTTCCGCAACCTCAGGTTCTTTATCAATCACACCACCACCGTTTACTGAAAAAACCGGCTTCATACTCACAGTCTCAGCAACTTCTCCTTCTGAGACTCCAATCTCCTCAGCCGAGCCAACAACAGGAGCATCTTCCATTACCAACTTCCTCATACTCTTCTTTCCCTCATTGGAAATATCAGAGACCCTCCTTCTGATAGAGCTGATCTTTGCCAGGCATTGTCTGGGAGAGGCAGCTCGGCGAGTTACCTTCTTTCTTTGAAATCCTCCTGGGCGAACGTACCCGGAAGCTTGAATTTTCGCCTTCCACACATCTGAAATACCAGACCCTCTTGTCTCTGACAGCCTGGGTTCCGTTTCTTTAACACACTTAGAGACATCATCACCCTTTTTACTAGTATCACAAGACACAACCTTGCCCTTGTCAACACAAATCTCAGCCCTCCTGGCTTCATCACTACCAGCAGATTTTACCGCCTCCCCAATACTCACATTCACAACTTCTTTCAACACAATATTTTCAACTGTCGGAATACTTGCAGAAGTTGAAGGTATAGATGAAAATACCTCCGATTGGGGACAAGCTTGAGTTGAACAAGGGACGAAAGAGACGCCCGCGGTCGTCTGAAGCTCCTCACTGGCAGTTCCTTCGCCAATCTTCTTGGTATCGCCCAAGACTTTAGAATCAGGGAGAAAAGGTGCCGTCTTTTTCTCCTTCGGAGCTTTCGTCTTTGGAATTTGGGGTTTTGCCGTCAGAGACTTTGAGGATTGCATGCTCTTCTTCTCAGCGGATTTGACGCCGGACCTTGCAGATTTCCTGGTGTTCACCATCGTCGTTTGGAGAGGGCAGTCGAGAGAGTGTTCGCCGTTCTAGGGTTTGAGACAGGAGAGAAAATACGCTGAGCAGTTGTGGTTTGAAAATAAAAGTCTTTTCTGCCTCTTCAACTTCCCAAAAAGAGCCAAGTCGCTTTCCAAAATAGAAACGGCGTAAATCAAATCTTTCAGAATAAATATTTGACTTTTAAGAATTGTGCCAGCTGTTCCAGCTCACGATCTTCGGTGGTCAGTCCAACTGATGTAGCTGGGGGTTCGCCTTTGACTGACCACTGCCTGGAACACTTAGTTTATGAAACCACGCAGACCCAAGGAGGATCTGAGTGTTCCAAACTGTTGAATCTTATTCAATTTCTCATCCAGTGGAATGACATTCATTCGTGGAAACAGTTAGAACTCCATTTTCAGCTGTGTTATCTTCTGTTCGAATTCCTTCTGTAACTGTGACACCCTTTGATCCAGCAGTCTCCTGGTACTCTTGCCATCATGGATTTGTGCGGTTCTCCTATCTGACCTTGTGTGCAGGGTCTTATTCACTCCCCCTCGCATAACCCGATGTATGGCTTCTAGAGTAGACCGTGGCATGTCAAGACTTTCGACTCCCATGCTGATGGTGTAACAGTTATTTGCCATCCTTTTGCCTTTCATCACAGAATCTCCATTCTCGTCTAGAACCAAGCATGAGTCACTAGAGAATGACACATAGTGTCCATTGTCACACAGTTGACTGATGCTAATAAGATTCATTGTCAGACCTTCAACCAGGAGGGTGTCCTCGAGTGCAGGGAGATCCGGAACCTTCAATGTCCCACAGCCGATCACCTGACTCTTCCTACCATCCGCGAAGGTGACAAACCGCATCTGCTCAACAGGTCTAATATGCGAGAGATATTCAGAGTTACCTGTCATGTGAGCAGAGCATCCGCTGTCGAAGTACCAACTATTTTGCACTGTTTTTCTTGAGGAGCAACAGGCCACCATGCATACTGTCTGTTGTTCCTTTGGTACCCATACCTGTTTCTGTCGAGGTTTGATTTGTTGTTTATGCCCTCGACGTTCAGCAAGAAACAGCCGACACTTGGATCTGATGTGACCATCCTGAAAGCAGTACCAGCATGTGCGCAAATCTTTCTTTTGATTGGAGGTGGAACTGGAGTAAGTTTTGCCAGTCCTACCTTTGGCTTTGTCTTGGGACAGATCCACTTTCTGTCTAGGGTGCTTTCTCACCTTCTGTTCAGGCATCTGTTCCGACACTGGTTTTGTTTTAACAAACGTTGTACCTTTTGAACTGCCTTCTCCTGTGAACCCCAATCCTCTATGTCCAGACTCCATTCTCTGAGATCCGAGAATGTCATTTAAGTCTTTAGTGCCAGAGTTGAGCATTCTTACCGACTGTTTGAGGTGATTCAGTTCCTCCTTGGTAGTTGAGTGCTCCATGCTTTTAGATTCTAGCTGAAGTTCCAGCTGTTCTACCCTTCTTAACTGGAACACTTCTTTGCGCTTCAGATCTGTGATGGTTTTTCTTAGACCCACCATGCCTTCAGGATGAGTGTCACGGTCATTCTCCATTTCAACTTTCAGAGAGGAGACAGTACCTAAGAGCTCTGTTTTCTGAGCAAGGAGACACAGCCTTTCCTGTTTCATCTCAGCTAGACGAGTATTCAGAGAGTCTACCGTGCCTTCGAGCTCAACCTTCTGTGTAAGTAATATCTCAACCTCCTGCCAGACCTTGTCCTTATCCAGGGTGACGCTTGCAACTGTGTCATTCAGCTTTTTGTTAATCTTGATCAGAAGCAGCCACTTCTCATACAGATCCTTATATGTCTCACCCAGAGCCTCCTGCGTGAGTTCTTCACCATCACTGTCTGAGACATCTTCAGCCGGGAGTTCCAACAGAGGTAGAACAGGTTTACTGGTGCTGCTGTAACCATCCAGAGTGGAGTAAAGGCCACAAAGTTGGTGGTTGTACCTCCTTTATCTTCGTCTGACTCACTATCGCTGAAGCTCGCGACCATTGCCTTCTTTTTTATGAGAGTATTCGCACATTGTGAAGCAATATGACCGAAACCTCTGCATTCATGACACTGAATTTCTTCCTTTCTTTTGTCAGAGGAGTCTTGCCTTGAGTCACTGGTCCTTGATCTGTCGGACTTCCAGTTTCGGAAACCAGTTGATGAAGACTGACCTTGTTCACGTCTATTTATCTTGCGCACCATTCTGCCGAAGTTTTGAGCCATCATGGCCAGTTGCTCAGTGGTGCAGCCAGCCTCCACTTTGTCTTCAGACAGTTCTGCTTTCAGGGCGATTCCCTTCATATCTCCGGTTTGGAATTTATGGTTAATCTCGTAAGTTCTGAGAGACCCCATCAGCTCGTCCAGTTTCAGTTTGGAGATGTCGTGCATTTCCTCAATAACCGTGACTTTCATAGCAAATCGCGGAGGAAGTGATCTTAAGACTTTACTGGCCATCCTCTCTTCCTCAATCGGCTTTCCTAGAGCAGCAGCCTCGTTGGACAGTTCCAGAACTCTAGTGTTGTACTCAGAGATAGTTTCACTCTCGTTCATCTTCATCTCTTCAAACTTAGTAGTGACAATCTGCATTCTCGAGTTGCGAACTTTGTCCGTGCCTTCATATGCCGTTTGGAGAATATCCCACGCATCCTTTGCTACTTCACAGTTAATGATCAACTTCATGACGTTCTCATCTACAGCCGAGAAGATAGCATTCATCGCCTTCGAGTTTCCCATGTATGCTTTGTTCTCTTCTTCACTCCACAAGGTTTCTGGTTTCAGGATAGGTTCACCAGTTAGATTGTTCATCATAGGTTCAGTCCAGCCTCTCTGAACACTCATCCATGCTTTCTCGTCAAGGGATTTCAGAAAGGATCGCATCATAGGTTTCCAGGTGGCATAGTTCGATCCTTCAAGCAACGGAGGTCTGGTGATGCTTTCTCCTTCTTTCAGAGGCATCTTGAACAGTTCAGGATCCCACTCAGTGTGTCGAGTGTTTGCTCTGATACCAATTGAAATTATATCCCCTGTTCAAGCAAGTGTTCTAGGTCGTGTGTCGACATACCTTTAACTCCCTCCACAACAGTTCAACAAACAGATCAAACAGAACAGTAAAACAGGAGCACGCACAGGTTGATAACCCAGTTCGGCCAGGCCTACTCTGGGGGGTTTCCCACACCCAGAAAAGGGACAACAAATCTTTATTACGAGTATAGAGCTTTCACGTGGACTTACACTTACACCTTGTAATTGCCTAGCCTCTATTCCTCTGTCTCTCAGATTTGCAACCAAGGTTCGTCGCAACTCCCCTTGATCCCCTTCGTCCAGACTCTCTGTCCGAACGTACTCGATCTTCTCCTGAAGCTCGGTCGCTTTCTCTCGAAAGCAGGTTGTTCTGTTTGTGCACTGAACGTGATTACCTCTGGTCAGTCTGAATGGCACGTATCAGACTGAGCACACACCGATGTATTTCCAGTGGGGAAAGTACAAACGGCCGTCGCTTTCTTCTTCTCCAATCAGTAGGGTTTCTCGTGTATGTTTGATCTTGAAAGCGATGCAGAATGAGGGCGCCTCAGCAATGTATTTATATGCTTCGGACGAAACCCTAAACTGCACAAGATAATCCCATCAAATATTCAGGAGATACTCCTAGATATTTGATGTATATCTTATCCAATCGGATGGAAGAATATACGAAGACGTCTTCATTCCCAAGCAAGTCACGCCGTCTTCAATGAGCATATTCATTCGAATATCTTGTTCGAATAAGTCGCACGCCATCTTTAACTTGACGAAATCTTCGTTGCCAATATCTTCCGGAAAATATCCTTGCGTCTGCTCCACGCTGTACATGAGTGCTAGGATATGTTCGAACTCCCCCTGAACTCCTGCTCGAACTGTCTAACCACGTTTTGCCAAACACATGCCACTCAAGGGAACATCAAAACTGCATGAACTCTTCATCTCTTCTCGTAGCCTTGAGTCGTTGTGGGAATGGGACAGACGGTCTATAGGGAGCTGGCTCCTCTGTTTGTGCAGAAGTGTCAGCTCGACTGTCAGCTTCTACGGGCGTTTCCTCATCAGTTGGTGCAGAATCGGTTGCTAATTTTGTGGCTGTGGATCGAGTGGTCTGTGCTGGTAGCATCTCCAGCTGTTTGCCACCTCGGATTGTGATGGCATTCACCGATTCCCTAGGATTCAGATCTGGTTTTGATGGGAGTTTCCCATGTTCTCTAGTTGCCGAGTCTGCCTGTTGAGCAACCTGATTTTCCAGCATCCTGTTCTGAATGGTTAGTTGTTTGTTCTGGGTGCTGATCTGCTCGAGTGTCTGTTCTAGTGCTTTCACGCGCCTATCTTGCTCTGCCATGAAACTAGCCATCATGGACTCCATGCTAGATGAGTTGCCAGTCTCTTGCTGCTTGGGTTACTGTGGCTGGTATGCGTAACTCCCTGAAATCTGATTCTTCTGCCCTCGTGACTGGTTATTGTACTGAGGCCTCGACTGGTAGGAAGTGTTATTCTACGTTTGCTGAGCCTGATTGTTGTATTGGCCTCGTGGCTGGTACGGTGCATTGCCTTGCTCCTGTTTGTAAGGGAAGCCAGGGGGTGTCTGATTCTGTTGTTTATAAGAGAGGTTAGGATGATTCCGGTTCGGATTATCCCACCTGTTAGCAGCTGATCTGTACCCAAAACCAGCCCCTTGATTATTCTACCCAACATAATTTGCATCTTCCTGGTTTCCACCGTTATCATCTTGTCCCATTACCGGACATCCATCTGCAAAATGAGAAGGAGAGCCACAAATCTGACAATAGACACCAACATTGGCAACATCAGATGTTTTCATAGAGGAGGCCGTCTTCAGATTTTTTATCTCGGTTGCGAGCATCTTCACTGTATTGGTCAACTCAGCGATGTCATTAGTGCCATCGGCGTTGCAGAGATCTTGCACGCCCTTTCTGTCCTGATGATTCCCTCGATCACTGGTCCAGAGGTGGTAGTCTTGAGCTGCCTTTTCCACAATAGCATAGGTCTCGTCTAGAGGTACTCCAGTAAGTCCTCCACCTGCAGTTTGATTGGTCAAAGTGTGCATTCCCAGGTCGATTCTTTGATAGAAGGTGTCCATGATCTGCCACAGCTCTAGGTTGTGATGGGGGCACATCCTCAGCAACTCCTTGTACCTCTCCCAAGCGTCGTACAGAGTCTCACCATCTATAGAACGGAACGAGATAATCATGTTCCTGAAATGAGCTGTCTTTGATGGTGGGAAGTACTATTGGAGGAAATCTTCGGCCAACTTGTCCCAGGTAGTAAAAGTACCCTCAGCATGGCTGTCCAACCATCTACTAGCCTTGTCAGATAATGAGAATGGAAAGAGTCTGCGGTAGTAGGACTCTGGGGGGACATTATTGGTTTTCACCGTGTTGCACATTTGGTTAAAATGCTTGAGATGTTGATGAGGGTCCTCATTCATTCTCTCTGAAAACTGATTATTCTACACCATTTGAATGAGACCTGTTTTGAGCTCCCATGTATTGTTGTCTATGCCCGGTGGTGCAATGGCGGACTGAAATCTTGTGACACGTGGAGCAGTGTAGTCTCAAAGTGTCCTGCGCGCTGGTGGCTGCACTTGGCGCTGCTGGTCGTCTTCGACTAGTCCATTCAGCAAGGCTGGGTTGTTTTGATTCATAGCCATTGCTGCGAAATTTCGATTCAGTGCTCGTAGCTGCCAAGCCTCGTTCTGGACCCTGCGAATATTGCTTCGTTGGTCCGGTGTGTCCTCGTCCGAGATCTGAATCCGCTTCTTTCGTCTGGGTGTTTTCTTTGGCATGAACTAGCTAGTACCTGCAAGAGCCAAGAATCACCGTGAGTGAAGAAATTAAGGCAGAAAAATCAGATAACAAATAAGGTGGAATAGTCTACACAACACACGTTAAATCTAATATCACACTAAACGCTGCTCCCCGGCAACGGCGCCATTTTGACAGGCGTATTTTTAACCCTTTATAGTTGTCAAATTATGAGTTTTAGGGGTCAAATCGTAGTCAAACAAAATTTATAAACATTGGTAAGCCAAGGGTCGATCCAAGGAACAGGTGTGTGATTACTAGCAAACAATGTGACCAATTTAGCTATTCCGATTAAAAGAAGTTTTTGTTGTGAACTGAATTGGAGAAATTAAATAACAGAAAATAAAAGGTTGTGTTTAAATCAGAGAAAGAATCCCCGGACCATACTTCACCCGTGCTAACCCCACAAATCATGCAATCATTATCATGTAATGCATCATGCTATCGAATATCGAGTTAAACCAAAATAACAGTAGATAAGCCGCCCATCCACGGATCATTATCTAGATTAATCTCAATCGTTGAACGCCGCTCATCCACGGATTATCAACGATCTCGATTTATTAAACTAAAGGTTTTCATACAATCCGGTTAATCCCTAGGGCCCATCCACCTTTCGGTATATAACCTTAATACGTTCTAGCATGCAAACATATCCTTTCATGTAAATACTTGCATAGAACGATAAATTGAGCATGATGAAATTGAATATTCGATTTGCATTAATAAAAAACATTCATATGATCACATGAAGAGTTGGGTACAATGCACGGGATCCGTAGGATCCCGGAATAAAGAAGACTACTCGCTATTCATGGCGATTAAACCACAAACAGTGTAATAAAAGAGAAATAAGGACGAGTTAACCGTAGACGATGTAGCTCAATGATCCTCAATCTCTCGCGATGAACTCAGTCTTCTTTCCCAATTAGGGTTTATTCTCCAAAATAAGCACACTAATTTCGTTCTGGTCATTGCTCTTTTATAGCCCAATCGATCAATTTCCAAAAAGGCCCAGAAAAGTTCCAAAAATCAAATTAGGAAACTTTTATCGCAGGTGCCGTGACTACCGTGACCTTTGGGCATGTCACGGTAGGTCACGGCAGGTCTTGAATGCCTCTGAGCTGAAAAGGTATCGTGACTACCGTGACCCTTGGTGGCATTACGGCAGTCACGGCAAGGCAGGAACGTACTGAGCTAAAAAGGCGTCGTGACTACCGTGACCTTTGGTCGATATCACGGCAGTCACGGCCCTGTCCAAAGATTGCAGTTCCTTCTGTGCAAAAAACCTACCGTGACTACCGTCACCATCATGGGATGTCACCGCAGTCACGGCCCTTGCTGGTGCAGAGCTCATTTTTGGTCTTTTTCGTAGATCTTTTCGTTCTTTCGACAATTCGAGTCCAAGGAGTGATGATATGCCTTTTTATACAGAAATACTAGAGAAAGACATCAAATAGAGACAATTTGCCCGGAGAACGAGTGTTATCATTCATCGAATGTAGTGAATAATTAGTCAAAATATTGACTGATCATTAGTCTCGTTAGTCTCATTCTAAGGTTTGTCTAAGTTCGTCCTTAGAAAGAGACTAACTAGGGACGAACTTAGACTAACTTGGGACGAACTTAGACTAACCTTAAAATGAGACTAAAGTTTGTCTTTGTTCGTCCCAAGTTAGTCTCGTTAGTCTCAATCTAAGGTTTGTCTAAGTTCGTCCTTAGAAAGAGACTAACTAGGGACGAACTTAGACTAACCTTATAATGAGACTAACGTTTGTCTTTGTTCGTCCCAAGTTAGTCTCACTAGTCTCATTCTAAGGTTTGTCTAAGTTCGTCCTTATAAAGAGACTAACTAGGGACGAACTTAGACTAACTTGGGACGAACTTAGACTAACTTTATAATGAGACTAACGTTTGTCTTTGTTCGTCCCAAGTTAGTGTCGTTAGTCTCATTCTAAGGTTTATCTAAGTTCGTCCTTAGAAAGAGACTAACTAGGGATGAACTTAGACTAACTTGGGACGAACTTAGACTAACCTTGTAATGAGACTAACGTTTGTCTTTGTTCATCCCAAGTTAGTCTCGTTAGTCTCATTCTAAGGTTTATCTAAGTTCGTCCTTAGAAAGAGACTAACTAGGGACGAACTTAGACTAACTTGGGACGAACTTAGACTAACCTTGTAATGAGACTAACGTTTGTCTTTGTTCGTCCCAAGTTAATCTCGTTAGTCACATTCTAAGGTTTGTCTAAGTTCGTCCTTAAGAAGAGACTAACCTGGGACGAACTTAGAGTAACTTGGGACGAACTTAGACAAACCTTTGAATGAGAGTTTGTCTCGTTAGTCTCATTCTAAGGTTTGTCTTAGTTCGTCCTTAGAAAGAGACTAACTTGGGACGAACTTACACTAACCTTGTAATGAGACTAACGTTTGTCTTTGTTCGTCCCAAGTTAGTCTCGTTAGTCTCCTTCTAAGGTTTGTCTAAGTTCGCCCTTTAAAAGAGACTAACTAGGGACGAACTTAGGCTAACTTGGGACGTACTTAGACTAACCTTGTAATGAGACTAATGTTTGTGTTTGTTCGTCCCAAGTTAGTCTCGTTAGTCACATTCTAAGGTTTGTCTAAGTTCGTCCTTAGAAAGAGACTAACTTGGGACGAACTTACACTAACCTTGTAATGAGACTAACGTTTGTCTTTGTTCGTACCAAGTTAGTCTCGTTAGTCTCCTTCTAAGGTTTGTCTAAGTTCGCCCTTTAAAAGAGACTAACTAGGGACGAACTTAGGCTAACTTGGGACGTACTTAGACTAACCTTGTAATGAGACTAATGTTTGTGTTTGTTCGTCCCAAGTTAGTCTCGTTAGTCACATTCTAAGGTTTGTCTAAGTTCGTCCATAGAAAGAGACTAACTAGGGACGAACTTAGACAAACCTTATAATGAGACTAGCTTTTGTCTTTGTTCGTCCCAAGTTACTCTCGTTAGCCTCATTCTAAGGTTTGTTTAAGTTTGTCCTTAGAAAGAAACTAACTAGGGACGAACTTAGACTAACTAGGGACGAACTTAGACTAACCTTAAAATGAGAATAAAGTTTGTCTTTGTTCATTCCAAGTTAGTCTCGTTAGTCTCATTCTAAGGTTTGTCTAAGTTCGTCCTTAGAAAGTGACTAACAAGGGACGAACTTAGACTAACTTGGGACGAACTTAGACAAACCTTAGAATGAGAGTTAGTCTCGTTCGTCTCATTCTAAGGTTTGTCTAAGTTCGTCCGTTGAAAGAGACTAACTTGGGACGAACTCAGACTAACCTTGTAATGAGACTAACGTTTGTCTTTGTTCGTCACAAGTTAGTCTCGTTAGTCTCCTTCTAAGGTTTGTCTAAGTTCGTCCTTAGAAAGAGACTAACTAGGGACGAACTTAGACTAACATGGGACGAAATTAGACTAACCTTGTAATGAGACTAACGTTTGTGTTTGTTCGTCCCAAGTTATTCTCGTTAGTCTCATTCTAAGGTTTGTGATGGACCATATTTATATGATTCATTAAGACAGTTAAACCCACGAAGTTAGACACTTTGTCTTAACATCGTTTACTTGTTAGTTCCATTTTTGCTCTACAGGCTATTTTGAGGTTTAGAGAAGAAACATGCCTAAAAGGGGAGAATTGCGCCCAAAATAATCGCATTGGATATTCACCCGACCGGCTGGGAAAATGCCTCAGTTCCACCCGACCGGCTGAAGCAGAACCAGACCTAAGCCATCCATGGGACCTTGATCCCTCTTAAGTGAGGTATCGTCGAGCCAACGACGTTAAACAAAGGCACTGGTCGGGAGGTAACCCGACATCTATCTTATTTTCAGTCATTTTATTTTATGTCATTTAGTTTTTTGCCTTAAGTCGTACTCACCCATTTCCTTTCTTGTAAATATTTGCTTGCAATCGGCTTTTGAACTAAGTCATGCCGAGAGGCACGCCTTCGTTCAAAAGTGTGTGGTGAGAACTGCCTTTGCACATAATTAGTTTAACATGCTTTCCTTTTCCTTTTCCCTTAATACTATCTTTTTGAAAATATGAACTTGAGAATGTGAAATAGATAGATCTAAATTCAAGCATTTACCTTGTGAAATCTCAACTGTATAAAAACTTGAGGATGTAACTTCTTAATTGTCCCTTTGTGCTGAGATATACAGGGGATGTGGAGTTGACATAAAATGCCCTAGAGAGGCTTGGCAAGCACTCGAAGGATCGGATTTCGCTATATGGTTTACGAAGTCAGTGGAGGCTCCACTTCGGGTTTCAATGGAGATTAGAGTCATCTCCGCCATGCAGCGTTTATGCAAGAGGCGGGACGGGAATCAAACCGTCCTATCTCTAGTCCTAGTAGCCGAGAAAATAGATGAGCGACCCTCATCTTGACCCGCGCGAAACGGCGAGGATGAGAAAGAGCGGGGAGGTATTTCCATATGCTCTCGGGCGATGATTGGACCTCCCAAAAGGTTGAGAAAGTGGACAAGCAAGTCACAAAGAAGCAAAGCTCGAAGAAGCAAATCAAAGGCGAAGGCCCAAAATTGTGAAGGTTTTAACCGAAACAAAAGTGAAGAAGCTCCAATTCAAAATCGAAGGCCAAAGACCAAATCACTTCAAAAGCTGTCCATCATCAATAGGAAATCAAAGAGCTCAGATCATTGAAATCCGAACCAAATCATGTGCTAGAGAAAGCTACGAGAAAACCATATAGTGCGAGTCGGTCCCAAGAATGCAGTCCAGGAGCCTGAAAAGGGCTATCTCCCGAATCATCCGAATTAATTTGCATCTCAGCTCGAAGGTACAAGTATCAAGTTTCTTCTAAGTATTTACACGGTTTAGATTGGTAACAAATAAGTCTTGCATGAATAGGATAAATCTAGTCCCACGTTCTCACTTTCTTATTTAAAGTTTTTACTTGGATTGTGTGTGCCTCTTTAAATAGCATTGTTCGGGACGAACAAGTATAAGTGTGGGGTGATCTGATGGACCATATTTATATGATTCATTAAGACAGTTAAACCCACCAAGTTAGACACTTTGTCTTAACAACGTTTACTTGTTAGTTCCATTTTTGCTCTACAGGTTATTTTGAGGTTTAGAGAAGAAACGTGCCTAAAAGGGGAGAATTGCGCCCAAAATAATCGCATTGGAGATTCACCCGACCGGTTGGGAAAATGCCTCAGATCCACCCGACCGGCTGAAGCAGAACCAGGCCGTGCCCCAGCGTTCCAGCGCACCTACCGAGCTGTCCAAGTCCAAATTCAAGTTGCCCGAACAAATCATCTGATCTGATGAATCCGCCTCGAGCAAAATGATCAAAATGGAAAATGAGGTGGACAATGTCGGAAAACCAAGGAGAACGCCCGAGCAGATTGGCTGTTGGCCTAATTCCAAAGCAAAGGCCCCGCGCGCATAGGCACCGAAACCAAGTCGCTCGACCAAACCATGGAATCTCGCAAATCTGGCTCGACCAAAGTGTTTTAAATGCCCAATAACTCGGACAACCTCACTTCCTAGACAAAACGCTCGAGTGGAACCAGCTCAAGCCCGATCAAGGCCAAACTAGGGCAATTCCGGCCGTTTTGGGATTCCGACCAGGTTCCGGGCAGATTCCGGCAAAACGACTTCGACCATTAGTCTTAGAATTGCCTCAGCATTCCAAATCCAAAAGCAAAAGGCCAAAAACCGACCAAGCTCCGGCCAACAATTAATGGATGTTGACTTTCTTCTACTCTATCCCTTGTAGGAGGAGCCCATACCGGCTGCTTTGGGAGGACAGCTGGCCGGCTGCTTTTGGAGCTACCTAACCGGCGGCTTTTGGGAGGACACCTCAACCAAGGGGAAAGTGCCACCTATGGCCGGCGGCTTGACTTGGAGTGCCCATGCCTTGTTGATTTGCCTCTCTCCTTTGCCTATAAATAGAGAGCTCCCTCTCCTTTGTTCAATGTCCCAAATTGTAGTCTCAAGTCTCAATCTCTCTAGATTTTAGGCACAATCCTTGTAAACACTCAACTTTGATATTGAAAGCTCCAAGCTTGTTCTTGAGTACTCTTGTTGGTTCTTAAAGTGCTCAAGCTTTTCCCTGTCTTTTACTTTCAAAAACTTTACTTTTTGTCTTTCGAAAACCTTTACTTTTCAAGCACTTAGCTATGATGTCCTCTTCCATGGATATTCGTAGCTAAACCCTTCATTCGGTTGAAGGGGTGTGTTTGTATCAAAACATGTTTTGGACCCTTTTCTTAGTGCTTCTATTGTGTTCAGACTTGTTCTATGTGCCACATATTAGGTTAGAACCTTCATGGATGAGTGGAGGCTCGAAAGAGCAAAGCTTTTCCATGAGGTTCGTGAATATACTCGGTGAAGTGGAGGCTCGAAAGAACAAAGCTTATTCGAGGAGTTCAACCTTTCTTAAACACCACTTTGTTGATCGAAAATGATTGATCAGGTGGATGCACATAAGCTAAGATACTTCGAAAGGAGGAATTAGCATTAGTAGAACAAGTGTTCTATGTCTTGAAAAAGACTAGACGATGTGGCAAGTCGAGTGCTAGAAATAGCCTTGATACATCTTTGAACACATAGTATGATCATTAGCGGTCAATGATGAACAGATTTATGATACAAGGCCCCTCAAACCGAATCCTTTGCTTTAATTAAAACATCACCTGTCACTTTACTTTCAGTCTCACTATCAACTGCTTATTTTCAGTCATTTACTTTCAGTACTTTAATTTCCGCACATTTACTTTCAGTAATTTACTTTCTGTCGCTTATTACAGACCCTTTCAATATCAGTCCATACCAAAAGTATGTTGATTAGTCGATATTGAACTTGACTGTTCCAGCACTTTACTTTTCAGTATTTACTTTCAGTCCTGTATTTACTTTCTTTACTTTCAGTCATTTACTTTTCAGTACTAAAATCACAACCAACCCCCAACTGTCTTATTTAATTTTCCATTCTCGAAAGAACAACTATCCACTAATTTCCTTGGGTTCGACCCCTACTTACCGCTTTACTACCCAATAGTGAAGTCACGAGTAGCGGACTTATAAATTAATTTTGTACACATTGCCTCGCGACAAGGCAGTGTTGTCAGTTTGTCTAAGTTCGTCCTTAGAAAGAGACTAACTTGGGACGAACTTAGACAAACCTTAGAATGAGAGTTTGTCTCGTTAGTCACATACTAAGGTTTGTCTCAGTTCATTCTTAGAAAGAGACTAACTAGGGACGAACTTAGACAAACCTTATAATGAGACTAGCGTTTGTCTTTGTTCGTCCCAAGTTAGTCTCGTTAGTCTCATTCTAAGGTTTGTTTAAGTAAGTCCTTAGAAAGAAACTAACTAGGGACGAACTTAGACTAACCTTAAAATGAGAATAAAGGTTGTCTTTGTTCGTTCCAAGTTAGTCTCGTTAGTCTCATTCTAAGGTTTGTCTAAGTTCGTCCTTAGAAAGTGACTAACTAGGGACGAACTTAGACTAACTTGGGACGAACTTAGACAAACCTCAGAATGAGAGTTAGTCTCGTTAGTCTCATTCTAAGGTTTGTCTAAGTTCGTCCTTAGAAAGAGACTAACTTGGGACGAACTCAGACTAACCTTGTAATGAGACTAACGTTTGTCTTTGTTCGTCAAAAGTTAGTCTCGTTAGTCTCCTTCTAAGGTTTGTCCAAGTTCGTCCTTAGAAAGAGACTAACTAGGGATGAACTTAGACTAACTTGGGACGAACTTAGACTAACCTTATAATGAGACTAACGTTTGTCTTTGTTCGTCCCAAGTTAGTCTCGTTAGTCTCATTCGAAGATTTTTTAAAGTTCGTCCTTAGAACGAAACTAACTAGGGACGAACTTAGACTAACTTGGTACGGACTTAGACTAACCTTAGAATGAGAATAAAGTTTGTCTTTGTTCGTTCCAAGTTAGTCTCGTTAGTCTCATTCTAAGGATTGTCTAAGTTCGTCCTTAGAAAGAGACTAACTAGGGACGAACATAGACTAACTTGGGACGAACTTAGACTAACCTTATAAGGAGACTAACGTTTGCCTTTGTTCGTCACAACTTAATCTCGTTAGTCTCATTATAAGGTTTGTCTAAGTTCGTCCTTAGAAAGAGACTAACTAGGGACGAACTTAGACTAACTTGGGACGAACGTAAACTAACCTTGTAATGAGACTAACGTTTGTGTTTGTTCGTCCCAAGTTAGTCTCGTTAGTCGCATTCTAAGGTTTGTCTAAGTTCGTCCTTAGCAAAAGACAAACTAGAGATGAACTTAGACTAACTTGGGACGAACTTAGACAAACCTTATAATGAGACTAACGTTTGTCGTTGTTTGCCCCAAGTTAGTCTCGCTAGTCTCCTTCTAAGTTTATCTAAGTTTGTCCTTAGAAAGAGACTAACTAGGGACGAACTTAGACTAACCTTATAATGAGACTAACGTTTGTCTTTGTTCGTCCCAAGTTAGTCTCGTTAGTCTCATTCTATGGTTTGTCTAAGTATGTCCTTAGAAAGAGACTAACTAGGGACGCACTTAGACTAACTTGGGACGAACATAGACTAACCTTATAATGAGACTAGCGTTTGTCTTTGTTCGCCCCAAGTTAGTCTTGTTAGTCTCATTCTAAGGTTTGCCGAAGTTCTGCTATCAAAAAAAAAGGTTTGTCTAAGTTCGTCCTTAGAAAGAGACTAACTAGGGACGAACTTCGACTTACTAGGGACGAACTTAGACAAACCTTTGAATGAGAATAAAGTTTGTCTTTGTTCGTTCCAAGTTCGTCTCGTTAGTCTCCTTCTAAGGTTTGTCTAAGTTCGTCCTTAGAAAGAGACTAACTTGTGACGAACTTAGACTAACTTGGGACGAACTTAGACAAACCTTAGAATGAGAGTTTGTCTCGTTAGTCTCATTCTGAGGTTTGTCTAAGTTCGTCCTTAGAAAGAGACTAACTTGGGACGAACTTAGACTAACCTTGTAATGAGACTAACGTTTGTGTTTGTTCGTCCCAAGTTAGTCTCGTTAGTCTCATTCTAAGGTTTGTCTAAGTTCGTCCTTAGAAAAAGACTAACTAGGGATGAACTTAGACTAACTTGGGACGAACTTAGACAAACCTTATAATGAGACTAACGTTTGTCGTTGTTTGCCCCAAGTTAGTCTCGTTAGTATCATTCTAAGGTTTCTCTAACTTCATCCTTAGAAAGAGACTAACTAGGGACGAACTTAGACTAACTTGGGACGAACTTAGACAAACCTTATAACGAGACAAACTCTCATTCTAAGGGACGAACTTAGACTAACTTGGGATGAACTTTGACAAACCTTATAATGAGACTAACGTTTGTCTTTGTTCGTCCCAAGTTAATCTCGTTAGTCTCATTCTAAGGTTTCTCTAAGTTCATCCTTAGAAAGAGACTAACTAGGGACGAACTTAGACTAACTTGGGACGAACTTCTAAGGACTAACATTGACAAACCTTAGAATGGGACTAATGAGACTAACTTGGAACGACGAAGATAAACTTTATTCTCATTCTAAGGTTAGTCTAAGTCTTCCCTAGTCAGTCTCTTTCTAAGGACGAACTTAGACATACCTTAGAATGAGTCGAACTTCGACTAACCTTATAATGACACTAACGTTTGTCTTTGTTCGTCCCAAGTTAGTCTCGTTAGTCTCATTCTAAGGTTTGTCTAAGTTCATCCTTAGAAAGAGACTATCTAGGGACGAACTGAGACTAACTTGGGACGAACTTAGACAAACCTTAGAATCAGAATAAAGTTTGTCTTTGTTCGTTCCAAGTTAGTCTCGTTAGTCTCCTTCTAAGTGTATCTAAGTTTGTCCTTAGAAAGAGACTAACTAGGGACGAACTTAGACTAACCTTATAATGAGACTAACGTTTGTCTTTGTTCGTCCCAAGTTAGTCTCGTTAGTCTCATTCTATGGTTTGTCTAAGTACGTCCTTAGAAAGAGACTAACTAGGGACGAACTTAGACTTACTAGGGACGAACTTAGACAAACCTTAGAATGAGAATAAAGTTTGTCTTTGTTCATTCCAAGTTAGTCTCGTTAGTCTCCTTCTAAGGTTTGTCTAAGTTTGTCCTTAGAAAGAGACTAACTTGTGACGAACAAAGACTAACTTGGGACGAACTTAGACTAACCTTGTAATGTGACTCACGTTTGTCTTTGTTTGTCCCAAGTTAGTCTCGTTAGTCTCATTCTAAGGTTTGTCTAAGTTCGTCTATAGAAAGAGACTAACTAGGGACGAACTTAGACTAACTTGGGACGAACTTAGACTAACCTTGTAATGAGACTAACGTTTGTGTTTGTTCGTCCCAAGTTAGTCTCGTTAGTCTCATTCTAAGGTTTGTCTAAGTTCGTCCTTTGAAAGAGACTAACTAGGGACGAACTTAGACTAACTTGGGACGAACTTAGACTAACTTGGGACGAACTTAGACTAACCTTGTAATGAGACTAACGTTAGTCTTTGTTCGTCCCAAGTTAGTCTCGTTAGTCTCATTCTAAGGTTTGTCTAAGTTCGTCCCTAGAAAGAGACTAACTAGGGACGACCTTCGACTAACTTGGGACAAACTTCTAGGGACGAATTTTATAAACCTAAGAATGAGACTAACGAGACTAACTTGGAACGAACTTAGACAAACTCTATTCTGTTTCTAAGGACGAACTTAGACAAACCTTAGAATGAGACGAACTTAGACGAACCTTATAATGAGACTAACGTTTGTCTTGTTCGTCCCAAGTTAGTCTCGTTAGTCTCATTCTAAGGTTTGTCTAAGTTCGTCTTCAGAAAGAGACTAACTAGGGACGGACTTGGGACGAACTTAGACAAACCTTAGCATGAGAATAAAGTTTGTCTTTGTTCGTTCCAAGTTAGTCTCGTTAGTCTCATTCTGAGGTTTGTCTAAGTTCGTCCTTAGAAAGAGACTAACTAGGGACGAACTTAGACTAACTTGGGACGAACTTAGACTAACCTTGTAATGAGACTAACGTTTGTGTTAGTTCGTCCCGAGTTAGTCTCGTTAGTCTCATTCTAAGGTTTGTCTAAGTTCGTCCTTAGAAAGAGACTAACTAGGGACGAACTTAGACTAACTTGGGACGAACTTAGACTAACTTGGGACGAACTTAGACTAACCTTGTAATGAGACTTACGTTAGTCTTTGTTCATCCCAAGTTAGTCTCGTTAGTCTCATTCTAAGGTTTATCTAAGTTCTTCCTTAGAAAGAGACAAACTAGGGACGAACTTTGAATAACTTGGGACGAACTTAGAGAAACTTTATAATGAGACTAACGTTTGTCCTTGTTCGTCCCAATTTAGTCTCGATAGTCTCATTCTGAGGTTTGTCTAAGTCCGTCCTTAGAAAGAGACTAACTAGGGACGAACTTAGACTAACTTGAGACGAACTTAGACTAACCTTGTAATGAGACTAACGTTAGTCTTTGTTCGTCCCAAGTTAGTCTCGTTAGTCTCATTCTAAGGTTTATCTAAGTTCGTCCTTAGAAAGAGACTAACTCGGGACGAACTTAGACTAACCTGGGACGAACTTAAACAAACCTTCTAATGAGACTAACGTTTGTCTTTGTTCGTCCCTAGTTAGTCTCGTTAGTCTCATTCGAAGGTTTGTCTAAGTTCGTCCTTAGAGAGAGAGTAACTAGGGACGAACTTAGACCAACTTGGGACGAACTTAGACAAACCTTAGAATGAGAATAAAGTCTGTCTTTGTTCGTTCCAAGTTAGTCTCGTTAGTCTCATTCTAAGGTTTGTCGAAGTTCGTCCTTTGAAAGAGACTAACTAGGGACAAACTTAGACTAACTTGGGATGAACTTAGACAAACCTTAGAATGGGAGTTTGTCTCGTTAGTCTCATTCTAAGGTTTGTCTAAGTTCGTCCTTAGAAAGAGACTAACTTGGGACAAACTTAGACTAACCTTGTAATGAGACTAACGTTTGTCTTTGTTCGTCCCAAGTTAGTCTAGTTAGTCTCCTTCGAAGGTTTGTCTAAGTTCGTCCTTAGAAAGAGACTAACTAGGGACGAACTTAGACTAACTTGGGACGAACTTCTAAGGACTAACATAGACAAACCTTAGAATGGGACTAATGAGACTAACTTGGAACGACGAAGATAAACTTTATTCTCATTCTAAGGTTAGTCTAAGTCTTCTCTAGTCAGTCTCTTTCTAAGGACGAACTTAGACATACCTTAGAATGAGTCGAACTTCGACTAACCTTATAATGAGACTAACGTTTGTCTTTGTTCGTCCCAAGTTAGTCTCGTTAGTCTCATTCTAAGGTTTGTCTAAGTTCATCCTTAGAAAGAGACTATCTAGGGACGAACTGAGACTAACTTGGGACGAACTTAGACAAACCTTAGAATCAGAATAAAGTTTGTCTTTGTTCGTTCCAAGTTAGTCTCGTTAGTCTCGTTCTAAGTGTATCTAAGTTTGTCCTTAGAAAGAGACTAACTAGGGACGAACTTAGACTAACCTTATAATGAGACTAACGTTTGTCTTTGTTCGTCCCAAGTTAGTCTCGTTAGTCTCATTCTATGGTTTGTCTAAGTACGTCCTTAGAAAGAGACTAACTAGGGACGAACTTAGACTTACTAGGGACGAACTTAGACAAACCTTAGAATGAGAATAAAGTTTGTCTTTGTTCATTCCAAGTTAGTCTCGTTAGTCTCCTTCTAAGGTTTGTCTAAGTTCGTCCTTAGAAAGAGACTAACTTGTGACGAACAAAGACTAACTTGGGACGAACTTAGACTAACCTTGTAATGTGACTCACGTTTGTCTTTGTTTGTCCCAAGTTAGTCTCGTTAGTCTCATTCTAAGGTTTGTCTAAGGTCGTCTATAGAAAGAGACTAACTAGGGACGAACTTAGACTAACTTGGGACGAACTTAGACTAACCTTGTAATGAGACTAACGTTTGTGTTTGTTCGTCCCAAGTTAGTCTCGTTAGTCTCATTCTAAGGTTTGTCTAAGTTCGTCCTTTGAAAGAGACTAACTAGGGACGAACTTAGACTAACTTGGGACGAACTTAGACTAACTTGGGACGAACTTAGACTAACCTTGTAATGAGACTAACGTTAGTCTTTGTTCGTCCCAAGTTAGTCTCGTTAGTCTCATTCTAAGGTTTGTCTAAGTTCGTCCCTAGAAAGAGACTAACTAGGGACGACCTTAGACTAACTTGGGACAAACTTCTAGGGACGAATTTTGTAAACCTAAGAATGAGACTAACGAGACTAACTTGGAACGAACTTAGACAAACTCTATTCTGTTTCTAAGGACGAACTTAGACAAACCTTTGAATGAGACGAACTTAGACGAACCTTATAATGAGACTAACGTTTGTCTTGTTCGTCCCAAGTTAGTCTCGTTAGTCTCATTCTAAGGTTTGTCTAAGTTCGTCTTCAGAAAGAGACTAACTAGGGACGGACTTGGGACGAACTTAGACAAACCTTAGCATGAGAATAAAGTTTGTCTTTGTTTGTTCCAAGTTAGTCTCGTTAGTCTCATTCTGAGGTTTGTCTAAGTTCGTCCTTAGAAAGAGACTAACTAGGGACGAACTTAGACTTACTAGGGACGAACTTAGACAAACCTTAGAATGAGAATAAAGTTTGTCTTTGTTCATTCCAAGTTAGTCTCGTTAGTCTCCTTCTAAGGTTTGTCTAAGTTCGTCCTTAGAAAGAGACTAACTTGTGACGAACAAAGACTAACTTGGGACGAACTTAGACTAACCTTGTAATGTGACTCACGTTTGTCTTTGTTTGTCCCAAGTTAGTCTCGTTAGTCTCATTCTAAGGTTTGTCTAAGTTCGTCTATAGAAAGAGACTAACTAGGGACGAACTTAGACTAACTTGGGACGAACTTAGACTAACCTTGTAATGAGACTAACGTTTGTGTTTGTTCGTCCCAAGTTAGTCTCGTTAGTCTCATTCTAAGGTTTGTCTAAGTTCGTCCTTTGAAAGAGACTAACTAGGGACGAACTTAGACTAACTTGGGACGAACTTAGACTAACTTGGGACGAACTTAGACTAACCTTGTAATGAGACTAACGTTAGTCTTTGTTCGTCCCAAGTTAGTCTCGTTAGTCTCATTCTAAGGTTTGTCTAAGTTCGTCCCTAGAAAGAGACTAACTAGGGACGACCTTAGACTAACTTGGGACAAACTTCTAGGGACGAATTTTGTAAACCTAAGAATGAGACTAACGAGACTAACTTGGAACGAACTTAGACAAACTCTATTCTGTTTCTAAGGACGAACTTAGACAAACCTTTGAATGAGACGAACTTAGACGAACCTTATAATGAGACTAACGTTTGTCTTGTTCGTCCCAAGTTAGTCTCGTTAGTCTCATTCTAAGGTTTGTCTAAGTTCGTCTTCAGAAAGAGACTAACTAGGGACGGACTTGGGACGAACTTAGACAAACCTTAGCATGAGAATAAAGTTTGTCTTTGTTCGTTCCAAGTTAGTCTCGTTAGTCTCATTCTGAGGTTTGTCTAAGTTCGTCCTTAGAAAGAGACTAACTAGGGACGAACTTAGACTAACTTGGGACGAACTTAGACTAACCTTGTAATGAGACTAACGTTTGTGTTTGTTCGTCCCAAGTTAGTCTCGTTAGTCTCATTCTAAGGTTTGTCTAAGTTCGTCCTTAGAAAGAGACTAACTAGGGACGAACTTAGACTAACTTGGGAAGAACTTAGACTAACCTTGTAATGAGACTAACGTTAGTCTTTGTTCGTCCCAAGTTAGTCTCGTTAGTCTCATTCTAAGGTTTATCTAAGTTCTTCCTTAGAAAGAGACAAACTAGGGACGAACTTTGAATAACTTGGGACGAACCTAGAGAAACTTTATAATGAGACTAACGTTTGTCCTTGTTCGTCCCAATTTAGTCTCGATAGTCTCATTCTGAGGTTTGTCTAAGTCCGTCCTTAGAAAGAGACTAACTAGGGACGAACTTAGACTAACTTGGGACGAACTTAGACTAACCTTGTAATGAGACTAACGTTAGTCTTTGTTCGTCCCAAGTTAGTCTCGTTAGTCTCATTCTAAGGTTTATCTAAGTTCGTCCTTAGAAAGAGACTAACTCGGGACGAACTTAGACTAACCTGGGACGAACTTAAACAAACCTTCTAATGAGACTAACGTTTGTCTTTGTTCGTCCCTAGTTAGTCTCGTTAGTCTCATTCGAAGGTTTGTCTAAGTTCGTCCTTAGAAAGAGAGTAACTAGGGACGAACTTAGACCAACTTGGGACGAACTTAGACAAACCTTAGAATGAGAATAAAGTCTGTCTTTGTTCGTTCCAAGTTAGTCTCGTTAGTCTCATTCTAAGGTTTGTCGAAGTTCGTCCTTTGAAAGAGACTAACTAGGGACAAACTTAGACTAACTTGGGATGAACTTAGACAAACCTTAGAATGGGAGTTTGTCTCGTTAGTCTCATTCTAAGGTTTGTCTAAGTTCGTCCTTAGAAAGAGACTAACTTGGGACAAACTTAGACTAACCTTGTAATGAGACTAACGTTTGTCTTTGTTCGTCCCAAGTTAGTCTAGTTAGTCTCCTTCGAAGGTTTGTCTAAGTTCGTCCTTAGAAAGAGACTAACTAGGGACGAACTTAGACAAACTTGGGACGAACTTAGACTAACCTTATAATGAGACTAACGTTTGTCTTTGTTCGCCCCAAGTTAGTCTCGTTAGTCTCATTCTAAGGTTTGCCTAAGTTCTGCTATCAAAAAAAAAAGGTTTGTCTAGGTTCGTCCTTAGAAAGAGACTAACTAGGGACGAACTTAGACAAACCTTAGAATGAGAATTAAGTTTGTCTTTGTTCGTTCCAAGTTAGTCTCGTTAGTCTCCTTCTAAGGTTTGTCTAAGTTCGTCCTCAGAAAGAGACTAACTTGTGACGAACAAAGACTAACTTTGGACGAACTTAGACTAACCTTGTAATGTGACTCACGTTTGTCTTTGTTTGTCCCAAGTTAGTCTCGTTAGTCTCATTCTAAGGTTTGTCTAAGTTCGTCTATAGAAAGAGACTAACTAGGGATGAACTTAGACAAACTTGGGACGAACTTAGATTAACCTTGTAATGAGACTAACGTTAGTGTTTGTTCATCCCAAGTTAGTCTCGTTAGTCTCATTCTAAGGTTTGTCTAAGTTCGTCCTTAGAAAGAGACTAACTAGGGACGAACTTAGACTAATTTGGGACGAACTTTGACTAACTTGGGACGAACTTAGACTAACCATGTAATGAGACTAACGTTAGTCTTTGTTCGCCCCAAGTTAGTCTCGTTAGTCTCATTCTAAGGTTTGTCTAAGTTCGTCCTTAGAAAGAGACTAACTAGGGACGAACTTTGACTAACTTGGGACGAACTTAGACAAACTTTATAATGAGACTAATGTTTGTCTTTGTTCGTCCCAATTTAGTCTCGATAGTCTCATTCTAAGGTTTGCTTAAGTTCGTCCTTAGAAAGAAACTAACTAGGGACGAACTTAGACAAACTTGGGAAGAACTTAGACTAACCTTGTAATGAGACTAACGTTTGTCTTTATTCGTCCCAAGTTTGTCTCGTTAGTCTCATTCTAAGGTTTGTCTAAGTTCGCCCTTAGAAAGAGACTAACGAGAGACGAACTTAGACTAACCTTATAATGTGACTAACGTTTGTCTTTGTTCGTCCCAAGTTAGTCTCGTTAGTCTCATTCTAAGGAGAATGAGACTAACTAGGGACAAACAGAGACTAACCTTGTAATGAGACTAACGTTTGTCTTTGTTCGTCCCAAGTTAGTCTCGTTAGTGTCGTTAGTCTCCTTCTAAGGTTTGTCTAAGTTCGTCCTTAGAAAGAGACTGACTAGGGACGAACTTAGACTAACTCGGGACGAACTTAGACTAACCTTGTAATGAGACTAACGTTTGTGTTTGTTCGTCCCAAGTTAGTCTCGTTAGTCTCATTCTAAGGTTTGTCTAAGTTCGTCCTTAGAAAGAGACTAACTAGGGACGAACTTAGACTAACTTGGGACGAACTTAGACTAACCTTATAATGAGACTAATGTTTGTCTTTGTTCGTCCCAAATTAGTGTCGTTAGTCTCATTCTAAGGTTTGTCTAAGTTCGTCCTTAGAAAGACACTAACTAGTGACGAACGTAGACTAACTTGGGACGAACTTAGACTATCCTTGTAATGAGACTAACGTTTGTCTTTGTTCGTCCCAAGTTAGTCTCGTTAGTCTCATTCTAAGGTTTGTCTAAGTTCGTCCTTAGAAATAGAATAACTAGGGACGAACTTCGACTAACTTGGGACGAACTTAGACTAACCTTGTAATAAGAATAAAGTCTGTCTTTGTTCGTTCCAAGTTAGACTCATTAGTCTCATTCTAAGGTTTGTCGAAGTTCGTCCTTAGAAAGAGACTAACTAGTGACGAACGTAGACTAACTTGGGACGAACTTAGACAAACCTTGTAATGAGACTAACGTCTGTCTTTGTTCGTTCCAAGTTAGTCTTGTTAGTCTCATTCTAAGGTTTGTCTAAGTTCGTCCTTAGAAATAGAATAACTAGGGACGAACTTAGACTGACTTGGGACGAACTTAGACTAACCTTGTAATGAGAATAAAGTCAGTCTTTGTTCGTTTCAAGTTAGTCTCGTTAGTCTCATTCTAAGGTTTGTCGAAGTTCGTCCTTAGAAAGAGACTAACTAGGGACGAACTTAGACTAACTCGGGATGAACTTAGACAAACCTTATAATGAGACTAACGTTTGTTTTTATTCGTCCCAAGTTAGTCTCGTTAGTCTCATTCTAAGGTTTGTCTAAGTTCGTCCTTAGAAAGAGTCTAACTAGGGACGAACTTAGACTAACTTGGGACGAACTTAGACTAACCTTATAATGAGACTAATGTTTGTCTTTGTTCGTCCCAAATTAGTGTCGTTAGTCTCATTCTAAGGTTTGTCTAAGTTCGTCCTTAGAAAGAGACTAACTAGTGACGAACGTAGACTAACTTGGGACGAACTTAGACTATCCTTGTAATGAGACTAACGTTTGTCTTTGTTCGTCCCAAGTTAGTCTCATTCTAAGGTTTGTCTAAGTTCGTCCGTAGAAATAGAATAACTAGGGACGAACTTAGACTAACTTGGGACGAACTTAGCCTAACCTTGTAATGAGAATAAAGTTTGTCTTTGTTCGTTCCAAGTTAGTCTCGTTAGTCTCATTCTAAGGTTTGTCGAAGTTCGTCCTTAGAAAGAGACTAACTAGTGACGAATGTAGACTAACTTGGGACGAACTTAGACTATCCTTGTAATGAGACTAACGTATGTCTTTGTTCGTCCCAAGTTAGTCTCGTTAGTCTCATTCTAAGGATTGTCTAAGTTCGTCCTTAGAAATAGAATAACTAGGGACGAACTTAGACTAACTTGGGACGAACTTCGACTAACCTTGTAATGAGAATAAAGTCTGTCTTTGTTCGTTCCAAGTTAGTCTCGTTAGTCTCATTCTAAGGTTTGTCGAAGTTCGTCCTTAGATAGAGACTAACTAGGGACGAACTTAGACTAACTTGGGACGAACTTAGACAAACCTAATAATGAGACTAACGTTTGTGTTTGTTCGTCCCAAGTTAGTCTCGTTAGTCTCATTCTAAGGTTTGTCTAAGTTCTTCCTTAGAAAGAGACTAACTTGGGACGAACTTAGACAAACCTTATAATGAGACTAATGTTTGTCTTTGTTCGTCCCAAGTTAGTCTCGTTAGTCTCATTCTAAGGTTTGTCTAAGTTCGTCCTTAGAAAGAGACTAACTAGGGACGAACTTAGACTAACTCGGGACGAACTTAGACTAACCTAGTAATGAGACTAACGTTTGTGTTTGTTCGTCCCAAGTTAGTCTCGTTAGTCTCATTCTAAGGTTTGTCTAAGTTCGTCCTTAGAAAGAGACTAACTAGGGACGAACTTAGACTAACTTGAGACGAACTTAGCCTAACTTGGGACGAACTTAGACAAACCTTATAATGAGACTAACGTTAGTCTTTGTTCGTCCCAAGTTAGTCTCGTTAGTCTCATTCTAAGGTTTGTCTAAGTTCGTCCTTAGAAAGATACTAACTAGGGACGAACTTAGACTAACTTGGGACGAACTTAAACAAACCTTCTAATGAGACTAACGTTTGTCTTTGTTCATCCCTAGTTAGTCTCGTTAGTCTCATTCTAAGGTTTGTCTAAGTTCGTCCTTAGAAAGAGACTAACTAGGGACGAACTTAGACTAACTTGGGACGAACTTAGACAAACCTTAGAATGAGAATAAAGTCTGTCTTTGTTCGTTCCAAGTTAGTCTCGTTAGTCTCATTCTAAGGTTTGTCGAAGTTCGTCCTTAGAAAGAGACTAACTAGGGACGAACTTAGACTAACTTGGGACGAACTTAGCCAAACCTTAGAATGGGAGTTTGTCTCGTTAGTCTCATTCTAAGGTTTGTCTAAGTCCGTCCTTAGAAAGAGACTAACTTGGGACAAACTTAGACTAACCTTGTAATGAGACTAACGTTTGTCTTTGTTCGTCCCAAGTTAGTCTCGTTAGTCTCCTTCGAAGGTTTGTCTAAGTTCGTCCTTAGAAAGAGACTAACTAGGGACGAACTTAGACTAACTCCGGACGAACTTAGACTAACCTTGTAATGAGAATATTGTTTGTGTTTGTTTGTCCCAAGTTAGTCTCGTTAGCCTCATTCTAATGTTTGTCTAAGTTCGTCCTTAGAAATAGACTAACTAGGGACGAACTTTGACTAACTATGGACGAACATAGACTAACCTTATAATGAGACTAACGTTTGTCTTTATTCGTCCCAAATTAGTCTCGTTAGTCTCATTCTGAGGTTTGTCTAAGTTTGTCCTTAGAAAGAGACTAACTAAGGACGAACTTAGACTAACTTGGGACGAACTTAGACTAACCTTATAATGAGACAAAAGTTTGTCTTTGTTCGCCCTAAGTTAGTCTCGTTAGTCTCATTCTAAGGTTTTTCTAAGTTCGTCCTTAGAAATAGACGAACTAGGGACGAACTTAGACTAACTTGGGACGAACTTAGACAAACCTTACAATGAGACTAACGTTTGTCTTTATTCGTCCCAAGTTAGTCTGGTTAGTCTCATTCTAAGGTTTTTCAAAGTTCCTCTTTCGAAAGAGACTAACTAGGGACGAACTTAGACTAACTTGGGACAAACTTAGACAAACTATATAATGAGACTAACGTTTGTCTTTGTTCGTCCCATGTTAGTCTCGTTAGTCTCATTCTACGGTTTGTCTAAGTTCGTCCTTAGAAAGAGACTAACTAGGGACGAACTTAGACTAACTTGGGATGAACTTAGACAAATCTTAGAATGAGAATAATGTTTGTCGTTGTTCGTTCCAAGTTAGTCTTTTTAGTCTCCTTCTAAGGTTTGTCTAAGTTCGTCCTTAGAATGAGACTAACCGGCGACGAACTTAGACTAACCTTATAATGAGACAAACGTTTGTCTTTGTTCATCCCAAGTTAGTCTCATTAGTCTCATTCTAAGGTTTGTCTAAGTTCGTCCTTAGAAAGAGACTAACTAGGGACGAACTTAGACTAACTTGGGACGAACTTAGACAAACCTTATAATGAGAGTTTGTCTCGTTAGTCTCATTCTATAGTTTGTCTAAGTTCGTCCTTAGAAAGAGACTAACTTGGGACGAACTGAGACTGACCTTGTAATGAGACAAACATTTGTCTTTGTTCGTCCCAAGTTAGTCTTGTTAGTCTCCTTCTAAGGTTTGTTTAAGTTCGTCCTTAGAAGGAGACTAACTAGGGACGAATTTAGACTAACTTGGGACGAACTTAGACTAACCTTGTAATGAGACTAACGTTTGTCTTTGTTCGTCCCAAGTTAGTCTCGTTAGTCTCATTCTAAGGTTTGTCTAAGTTCCTCCTTAGAAAGAGACTAACTAGAGACGAACTTAGACTAACACGGGACGAACTTAGACTAACCTAGTAATGAGAGTAACGTTTGTGTTTGTTCGTCCCAAGTTAGTCTCGTTAGTCTCATTCTAAGGTTTGTCTAAGTTCGTCTATAGAAAGAGAGTAACTAGGGACGAACTTAGACTAACTTGGGACGAACTTAGACTAACCTTGTAATCAGACTAACGTTTGTGTTTGTTCGTCCCAAGTTAGTCTCGTTAGTCTCATTCTAAGGTTTGTCTAAGTTCGTCCTTAGAAAGAGACTAACTAGGGACAAACTTAGACTAACTAGGGACGAACTTTGACTAACTTGGGACGAACTTAGACTAACCTTATAATGAGACTAACGTTTGTCTTTGTTCGTCCCAAGTTAGTCTCGTTAGTCTCATTCTGAGGTTTGTCTAAGTTCGTCCTTAGAAAGAGACTAACTAGGGACGAACTTAGACTAACTTGGGACGAACTTAGACTAACCTTATAATGAGACAAAAGTTTGTCTTTGTTCGTCCCAAGTTAGTCTCGTTAGTCTCATTCTAAGGTTTTTCTAAGTTCGTCCTTAGAAATAGACGAACTAGGGACGAACTTAGACTAACTTGGGACGAACTTAGACAAACTTTATAATGAGACTAATGTTTGTCTTTGTTCAACCCATGTTAGTCTCGTTAGTCTCATTCTAAGGTTTGTCTAAGTTCGTCCTTAGAAAGAGACTAACTAGGAACGAACTTAGACTAACTTGGGACGAACTTAGACAAACTTTATAATGAGACTAATGTTTGTCTTTGTTCGTCCCAAGTTAGTCTCGTTAGTCTCATTCTAAGGTTTGTCTAAGTTCGTCCTTAGAAAGAGACTAACTAGGGACGAACTTAGACTAACTTGGGACGAACTTAGACTAACCTTGTAATGAGACTAACGTTTGTCTTTGTTCAACCCATGTTAGTCTCGTTAGTCTCATTCTAAGGTTTGTCTAAGTTCGTCCTTAGAAAGAGACTAACTAGGAACGAACTTAGACTAACTTGGGACGAACTTAGAAAAACTTTATAATGAGACTAATGTTTGTCTTTGTTCGTCCCAAGTTAGTCTCGTTAGTCTCATTCTAAGGTTTGTCTAAGTTCGTCCTTAGAAAGAGACTAACTAGGGACGAACTTAGACTAACTTGGGACGAACTTAGACTAACCTAGTAATGAGACTAAAATTTGTGTTTGTTCGTCCCAAGTTAGTCTCATTAGTCTCATTCTAAGGTTTGTCTAAGTTCGTCCTTAGAAAGAGACTAACTAGGGACGAACTTAGACTAACTTGGGACGAACTTAGAAAAACTTTATAATGAGACTAATGTTTGTCTTTGTTCGTCCCAAGTTAGTCTCGTTAGTCTCATTCTAAGGTTTGTCTAAGTTCGTCCTTAGAAAGAGACTAACTAGGGACGAACTTAGACTAACTTGGGACGAACTTAGACTAACCTAGTAATGAGACTAAAATTTGTGTTTGTTCGTCCCAAGTTAGTCTCATTAGTCTCATTCTAAGGTTTGTCTAAGTTCGTCCTTAGAAAGAGACTAACTAGGGACGAACTTAGACTAACTTGGGACGAACTTAGACTAACCTTGTAATGAGACTAACGTTTGTCTTTGTTCGTCCCAAGTTAGTCTCGTTAGTCTCATTCTAAGGTTTGTCTAAGTTCCTCCTTAGAAAGAGACTAACTAGGGACAAACTTAGACTAACTCGGGACGAACTTAGACTAACCTAGTAATGAGACTAACGTTTGTGTTTGTTCGTCCCAAGTTAGTCTCGTTAGTCTCATTCTAAGGTTTGTCTAAGTTCGTCTATAGAAAGAGACTAACTGGGGACGAACTTTGACTAACTATGGACGAACTTAGACTAACCTTATAAGAGACTAACGTTTGTCTTTGTTCGTCCCAAATTAGTCTCGTTAGTCTCATTCTGAGGTTTGTCTAAGTTCGTCCTTAGAAAGAGACTAACTAAGGACGAACTTAGACTAACTTGGGACGAACTTAGACAAACCTTATAATGAGACAAAAGTTTGTCTTTGTTCGTCCCAAGTTAGTCTCGTTAGTCTCATTCTAAGGTTTTTCTAAGTTCGTCCTTAGAAACAGACGAACTACGGACGAACTTAGACTAACTTGGGACGAACTTAGACAAACCTTATAATGAGACTAACGTTTGTCTTTGTTCGTCCCAAGTTAGTCTCGTTAGTCTCATTCTAAGGTTTTTCAAAGTTCCTCTTTCGAAAGAGACTAACTAGGGACGAACTTAGACTAACTTGGGACAAACTTAGACAAACTATATAATGAGACTAACGTTTATCTTTGTTCGTCCCATGTTAGTCTCGTTAGTCTCATTCTAAGGTTTCTCTAAGTTCGTCCTTAGAAAGAGACTAACTAGGAACGAACTTAGACTAACTTGGGACGAACTTAGACAAACCTTATAAGGAGACTAATGTTTGTCTTTGTTCGTCCCAAGTTAGTCTCGTTAGTCTCATTCTAAGGTTTGTCTAAGTTCGTCCTTAGAAAGAGACTAACTAGGGACGAACTTAGACTAACTTGGGACGAACTTAGACTAACCTAGTAATGAGACTAACATTTGTGTTTGTTCGTCCCAAGTTAGTCTCATTAGTCTCATTCTAAGGTTTGTCTAAGTTCGTCCTTAGAAAGAGACTAACTAGGGACGAACTTAGACTAACTTGGGACGAATTTAGACTAACCTTGTAATGAGACTAACGTTTGTCTTTGTTCATCCCAAGTTAGTCTCGTTAGTCTCATTCTAAGGTTTGTCTAAGTTTGTCCTTAGAAAGAGACTAACTAGGGACGAACTTAGACTAACTTGGGACGAACTTAGAGAAACCTTATAATGAGAGTTTGTCTCGTTAGTCTCATTCAATAGTTTGTCTAAGTTCGTCCTTAGAAAGAGACTAACTTGGGACGAACTGAGACTAACCTTGGAATGAGACTAACATTTGTCTTTGTTCGTCCCAAGTTAGTCTTGTTAGTCTCCTTCTAAGGTTTGTCTAAGTTCGTCCTTAGAAACAGACTAACTAGGGACGAACTTAGACTAACTTGGGACGAACTTAGACTAATCTTGTAATGAGACTAACGTTAGTCTTTGTTCGTCCCAATTTGTCTCGTTAGTCTCATTCTAAGGTTTGTCTAAGTTCCTCCTTAGAAAGAGACTAACTAGGGACGGACTTAGACTAACTCGGGACGAACTTAGACTAACCTAGTAATGAGACTAACGTTTGTGTTTGTTCGTCCCAAGTGAGTCTCGTTAGTCTCATTCTAAGGTTTGTCTAAGTTCGTCTATAGAAAGAGACTAACTAGGAACGAACTTAGACTAACTTGGGACGAACTTAGAGTAACCTTCTAATGAGACTAACGTTTGTGTTTGTTCGTCCCAAGTTAGTCTCGTTAGTCTCATTCTAAGGTTTGTCTAAGTTCGTCCTTAGAAAGAGACTAACTAGGGACAAACTTAGACTAACTAGGGACGAACTTTGACTAACTTGGGACGAACTTAGACTAACCTTATAATGAGACTAACGTTTGTCTTTGTTCGTCCCAAGTTAGTCTCGTTAGTCTCATTCTGAGGTTTGGCTAAGTTCATCCTTAGAAAGAGACTAACTTGGGACGAACTTAGACTAACTTGGGACGAACTTAGACTAACCTTATAATGAGACAAAAGTTTGTCTTTCTTCGTCCCAAGTTAGTCTCGTTAGTCTCATTCTACGGTATTTCTAAGTTCGTCCTTAGAAATAGACGAACTAGGGACGAACTTAGATTAACTTGGGACGAACTTAGACAAACCTTATAATGAGACTAACGTTTGTCTTTGTTCGTCCCAAGTTAGTCTCGTTAGTCTCATTCTAAGGTTTTTCAAAGTTCCTCTTTCGAAAGAGACTAACTAGGGACGAACTTAGACTAACTTGGGACAAACTTAGACAAACTATATAATGAGACTAACGTTTGTCTTTGTTCGTCCCATGTTAGTCTCGTTAGTCTCATTCTAAGGTTTGTCTAAGTTCGTCCTTAGAAAGAGACTAACTAGGAACGAACTTAGACTAACTTGGGACGAACTTAGACAAACCTTATAATGAGACTAATGTTTGTCTTTGTTCGTCCCAAGTTAGTCTCGTTAGTCTCATTCTAAGGTTTGTCTAAGTTCGCCCATAGAAAGAGACTAACTAGGGACGAACTTAGACTAACTTGGGACGAACTTAGACTAACCTAGTACTGAGACTAACATTTGTGTTTGTTCGTCCCAAGTTAGTCTCATTAGTCTCATTCTAAGGTTTGTCTAAGTTTGTCCTTAGAAAGAGACAAACTAGGGACGAACTTAGACTAACTTGGGACGAACTTAGACTAACCTTGTAATGAGACTAACGTTTGTCTTTGTTCGTCCCAAGTTAGTCTCGTTAGTCTCATTCTAAGATTTGTCTAAGTTCCTCCTCAGAAAGAGACTACCTAGGGACAAACTTAGACTAACTCGGGACGAACTTAGACTAACCTAGTAATGAGACTAACGTTTGTGTTTGTTCGTCCCAAGTTAGTCTCGTTAGTCACATTCTAAGGTTTGTCTAAGTTCGTCTATAGAAAAAGACTAACTAGGGACGAACTTAGACTAACTTGGGACGAACTTAGACTAACCTTGTAAGGAGACTAACGTTTGTGTTTGTTCGTCCCAAGTTAGTCTCGTTAGTCTCATTCTAAGGTTTGTCTAAGTTCGACCTTAGAAAGAGACTAACTAGGGACGAACTTAGACTAACTAGGGACGAACTTTGAATAACTTGGGACGAACTTAGACTAACCTTATAATGAGACTAACATTTGTCTTTGTTCGTCCCAAGTTAGTCTCGTTAGTCTCATTCTGAGGTTTGTCTAAGTTCGTCTATAGAAAGAGACTAACTAGGGACAAACTTAGACTAACTCGGGACGAACTTAGACTAACCTTGTAATGAGACTAACGTTTGTGTTTGTTCGTCCCAAGTTAGTCTCGTTAGTCTCATTCTAAGGTTTTTCAAAGTTCCTCTTTCGAAAGAGACTAACTAGGGACGAACTTAGACTAACCGGGGACAAACTTAGACTAACCTTATAATGAGACTAACGTTTGTCTTTGTTCGTCCCAAGTTAGTCTCGTTAGTCTCATTCTAAGGTTTGTCTAAGTTCGTCCTTAGAAAGAGACTAACTAGGGACGAACTTTGACTAACTTGGGACGAACTTAGACAAACCTTAGAATGAGAATAAAGTTTGTCTTTGTTCGTTCCAATTTAGTCTCGTTAGTCTCCTTCTAAGGTTTGTCTAAGTTCATCCTTAGAATGAGACTAACTAGGGACGAACTTAGACTAACCTTATAATGAGACTAACGTTTGTCTTTGTTCGTCCCAAGTTAGTCTCATTCTAAGGTTTGTCTAAGTTCATCCTTAGAATGAGACTAACTAGGGACGAACTTAGACAAACCTTATAAAGAGACTAACATTTGTCTTAATTCGTCCCAAGTTAGTCTCGTTAGTCTCATTCTAAGGTTTTTCTAAGTTCGTCCTTAGAAAGAGACTAACTAGGGACGAACTTAGACTAACTTGGCACGAACTTAGACTAACCTTATAATGAGACTAACGTTTGTCTTTGTTCGTCCCAAGTTAGTCTCGTTAGTCTCATTCTAAGGTTTTTCTAAGTTCGTCCTTAGAAAGAGACTAACTAGGGACGAACTTAGACTAACTTGGGACGAACTTAGACAAACCTTATAAAGAGACTAACGTTTGTCTTAATTCGTCCCAAGTTAGTCTCGTTAGTCTCATTCTAAGGTTTTTCTAAGTTCGTCCTTAGAAAGAGACTAACAAGGGACGAACTTAGACTAACTTGGCACGAACTTAGACTAACCTTATAATGAGACTAACGTTTGTCTTTGTTCGTCCCATGTTAGTCTCGTTAGTCTCATTCTAAGGTTTTTCTAAGCTCGTCCTTAGAAAGAGACTAACTAGGGACGAACTTAGACTAACTTGGGACGAACTTAGACAAACCTTATAAAGAGACTAACGTTTGTCTTAATTCGTCCCAAGTTAGTCTCGTTAGTCTCATTCTAAGGTTTTTCTAAGTTCGTCCTTAGAAAGAGACTAACTAGGGACGAACTTAGACTAACTTGGCACGAACTTAGACTAACCTTATAATGAGACTAACGTTTGTCTTTGTTCGTCCCAAGTTAGTCTCGTTAGTCTCATTCTAAGGTTTGTCTAAGTTCGTCCATAGAAAGAGACTAACTAGGGACGAACTTAGACTAACTTGGGACGAACTTAGACAAACCTTATAATGAGACTAACTGTTGTCTTTGTTCGTCCCAAGTTAGTCTCGTTAGTCACCTTCTAAGGTTTGTCTAAGTTCGTCCTTAGAATGAGACTAACCGGGGACAAACTTAGACTAACCTTATAATGAGACTAACGTTTGTCTTTGTTCGTCCCAAGTTAGTCTCGTTAGTCTCATTCTAAGGTTTGTCTAAGTTCGTCCTTAGAAAGAGACTAAATAGGGACGAACTTTGACTAACTTGGGACGAACTTAGACAAACCTTAGAATGAGAATAAAGTTTGTCTTTGTTCGTTCCAATTTAGTCTCGTTAGTCTCCTTCTAAGGTTTGTCTAAGTTCATCCTTAGAATGAGACTAACTAGGGACGAACTTAGACTAACCTTATAATGAGACTAACGTTTGTCTTTGTTCGTCCCAAGTTAGTCTCATTCTAAGGTTTGTCTAAGTTCATCCTTAGAATGAGACTAACTAGGGACGAACTTAGACAAACCTTATAAAGAGACTAACATTTGTCTTAATTCGTCCCAAGTTAGTCTCGTTAGTCTCATTCTAAGGTTTTTCTAAGTTCGTCCTTAGAAAGAGACTAACTAGGGACGAACTTAGACTAACTTGGCACGAACTTAGACTAACCTTATAATGAGACTAACGTTTGTCTTTGTTCGTCCCAAGTTAGTCTCGTTAGTCTCATTCTAAGGTTTTTCTAAGTTCGTCCTTAGAAAGAGACCAACTAGGGACGAACTTAGACTAACTTGGGACGAACTTAGACAAACCTTATAAAGAGACTAACGTTTGTCTTAATTCGTCCCAAGTTAGTCTCGTTAGTCTCATTCTAAGGTTTTTCCAAGTTCGTCCTTAGAAAGAGACTAACAAGGGACGAACTTAGACTAACTTGGCACGAACTTAGACTAACCTTATAATGAGACTAACGTTTGTCTTTGTTCGTCCCATGTTAGTCTCGTTAGTCTCATTCTAAGGTTTTTCTAAGCTCGTCCTTAGAAAGAGACTAACTAGGGACGAACTTAGACTAACTTGGGACGAACTTAGACAAACCTTATAAAGAGACTAACGTTTGTCTTAATTCGTCCCAAGTTAGTCTCGTTAGTCTCATTCTAAGGTTTTTCTAAGTTCGTCCTTAGAAAGAGACTAACTAGGGACGAACTTAGACTAACTTGGCACGAACTTAGACTAACCTTATAATGAGACTAACGTTTGTCTTTGTTCGTCCCAAGTTAGTCTCGTTAGTCTCATTCTAAGGTTTGTCTAAGTTCGTCCTTAGAAAGAGACTAACTAGGGACGAACTTAGACTAACTTGGGACGAACTTAGACAAACCTTATAATGAGACTAACTGTTGTCTTTGTTCGTCCCAAGTTAGTCTCGTTAGTCTCATTCTAAGGTTTGTCTAAGTTCGTCCTTAGAAAGAGACTAACTAGGGACGAACTTAAACTAACTTGGGACGAACTTAGACAAACCTTATAAAGAGACTAACGTTTGTCTTAATTCGTCCCAAGTTAGTCTCGTTAGTCTCATTCTAAGGTTTTTCTAAGTTCGTCCTTAGAAAGAGACTAACTAGGGACGAACTTAGACTAACTTGGCACGAACTTAGACTAACCTTATAATGAGACTAACATTTGTCTTTGTTCGTCCCATGTTAGTCTCGTTAGTCTCATTCTAAGGTTTTTCTAAGCTCGTCCTTAGAAAGAGACTAACTAGGGACGAACTTAGACTAACTAGGGACGAACTTAGACAAACCTTATAATGAGACAAACGTTTGTCTTTGTTCGTCCCAAGTTAGTCTCGTTAGTCTCATTCTAAGGTTTGTCTAAGTTCGTCCTTAGAAAGAGACTAACTAGGGACGAACTTTGACTAACTTGGGACGAACTTAGACAAACCTTAGAATGAGAATAAAGTTTGTCTTTGTTCGTTCCAATTTAGTCTCGTTAGTCTCCTTCTAAGGTTTGTCTAAGTTCATCCTTAGAATGAGACTAACTAGGGACGAACTTAGACTAACCTTATAATGAGACTAACGTTTGTCTTTGTTCATCCCAAGTTAGTCTCATTCTAAGGTTTGTCTAAGTTCATCCTTAGAATGAGACTAACTAGGGACGAACTTAGACAAACCTTATAAAGAGACTAACATTTGTCTTAATTCGTCCCAAGGTAGTCTCGTTAGTCTCATTCTAAGGTTTTTCTAAGTTCGTCCTTAGAAAGAGACTAACTAGGGACGAACTTAGACTTATTTGGCACGAACTTAGACTAACCTTATAATGAGACTAACGTTTGTCTTTGTTCGTCCCAAGTTAGTCTCGTTAGTCTCATTCTAAGGTTTTTCTAAGTTCGTCCTTAGAAAGAGACTAACTAGGGACGAACTTAGACTAACTTGGGACGAACTTAGACAAACCTTATAAAGAGACTAACGTTTGTCTTAATTCGTCCCAAGTTAGTCTCGTTAGTCTCATTCTAAGGTTTTTCTAAGTTCGTCCTTAGAAAGAGACTAACAAGGGACGAACTTAGACTAACTTGGCACGAACTTAGACTAACCTTATAATGAGACTAACGTTTGTCTTTGTTCGTCCCATGTTAGTCTCGTTAGTCTCATTCTAAGGTTTTTCTAAGCTCGTCCTTAGAAAGAGACTAACTAGGGACGAACTTAGACTAACTTGGGACGAACTTAGACAAACCTTATAAAGAGACTAACGTTTGTCTTAATTCGTCCCAAGTTAGTCTCGTTAGTCTCATTCTAAGGTTTTTCTAAGTTCGTCCTTAGAAAGAGACTAACTAGGGACGAACTTAGACTAACTTGGCACGAACTTAGACTAACCTTATAATGAGACTAACGTTTGTCTTTGTTCGTCCCAAGTTAGTCTCGTTAGTCTCATTCTAAGGTTTGTCTAAGTTCGTCCTTAGAAAGAGACTAACTAGGGACGAACTTAGACTAACTTGGGACGAACTTAGACAAACCTTATAATGAGACTAACTGTTGTCTTTGTTCGTCCCAAGTTAGTCTCGTTAGTCTCATTCTAAGGTTTGTCTAAGTTCGTCCTTAGAAAGAGACTAACTAGGGACGAACTTAAACTAACTTGGGACGAACTTAGACAAACCTTATAAAGAGACTAACGTTTGTCTTAATTCGTCCCAAGTTAGTCTCGTTAGTCTCATTCTAAGGTTTTTCTAAGTTCGTCCTTAGAAAGAGACTAACTAGGGACGAACTTAGACTAACTTGGCACGAACTTAGACTAACCTTATAATGAGACTAACATTTGTCTTTGTTCGTCCCATGTTAGTCTCGTTAGTCTCATTCTAAGGTTTTTCTAAGCTCGTCCTTAGAAAGAGACTAACTAGGGACGAACTTAGACTAACTAGGGACGAACTTAGACAAACCTTATAATGAGACAAACGTTTGTCTTTGTTCGTCCCAAGTTAGTCTCGTTAGTCTCATTCTAAGGTTTGTCTAAGTTCGTCCTTAGAAAGAGACTAACTAGGGACGAACTTTGACTAACTTGGGACGAACTTAGACAAACCTTAGAATGAGAATAAAGTTTGTCTTTGTTCGTTCCAATTTAGTCTCGTTAGTCTCCTTCTAAGGTTTGTCTAAGTTCATCCTTAGAATGAGACTAACTAGGGACGAACTTAGACTAACCTTATAATGAGACTAACGTTTGTCTTTGTTCATCCCAAGTTAGTCTCATTCTAAGGTTTGTCTAAGTTCATCCTTAGAATGAGACTAACTAGGGACGAACTTAGACAAACCTTATAAAGAGACTAACATTTGTCTTAATTCGTCCCAAGGTAGTCTCGTTAGTCTCATTCTAAGGTTTTTCTAAGTTCGTCCTTAGAAAGAGACTAACTAGGGACGAACTTAGACTTATTTGGCACGAACTTAGACTAACCTTATAATGAGACTAACGTTTGTCTTTGTTCGTCCCAAGTTAGTCTCGTTAGTCTCATTCTAAGGTTTTTCTAAGTTCGTCCTTAGAAAGAGACTAACTAGGGACGAACTTAGACTAACTTGGGACGAACTTAGACAAACCTTATAAAGAGACTAACGTTTGTCTTAATTCGTCCCAAGTTAGTCTCGTTAGTCTCATTCTAAGGTTTTTCTAAGTTCGTCCTTAGAAAGAGACTAACAAGGGACGAACTTAGACTAACTTGGCACGAACTTAGACTAACCTTATAATGAGACTAACGTTTGTCTTTGTTCGTCCCATGTTAGTCTCGTTAGTCTCATTCTAAGGTTTTTCTAAGCTCGTCCTTAGAAAGAGACTAACTAGGGACGAACTTAGACTAACTTGGGACGAACTTAGACAAACCTTATAAAGAGACTAACGTTTGTCTTAATTCGTCCCAAGTTAGTCTCGTTAGTCTCATTCTAAGGTTTTTCTAAGTTCGTCCTTAGAAAGAGACTAACTAGGGACGAACTTAGACTAACTTGGCACGAACTTAGACTAACCTTATAATGAGACTAACGTTTGTCTTTGTTCGTCCCATGTTAGTCTCGTTAGTCTCATTGTAAGGTTTTTCTAAGCTCGTCCTTAGAAAGAGACTAACTAGGGACGAACTTAGACTAACTTGGGACGAACTTTGACAAACCTTCTAATGAGACTAACGTTTGTCTTTTTTCGTCCCAAGTTAGTCTCGTTAGTCTCATTCTAAGGTTTTTCAAAGTTCCTCTTTCGAAAGAGACTAACTAGGGACGAACTTAGACTAACTTGGGACAAACTTAGACTAACTATATAATGAGACTAACGTTTGTCTTTGTTCGTCCCATGTTAGTCTCGTTAGTCTCATTCTAAGGTTTGTCTAAGTTCGTCCTTAGAAAGAGACTAACTAGGGACGAACTTAGACTAACTTGGGATGAACTTAGACAAACCTTAGAATGATAATAGAGTTTGTCGTTGTTCATTCCAAGTTAGTCTTGTTAGTCTCCTTCTAAGGTTTGTCTAAGTTCGTCCTTAGAATGAGACTAACCGGGGACAAACTTAGACTAACCTTATAATGAGACTAACGTTTGTCTTTGTTCGTCCCAAGTTAGTCTCGTTAGTCTCGTTAGTCTCATTCTAAGGTTTGTCTAAGTTCGTCCTTAGAAAGAGACTAACTAGGAACGAACTTAGACTAACTTGGGACGAACTTAGACAAACCTTATAATGAGACTAACTGTTGTCTTTGTTCGTCCCAAGTTAGTCTCGTTAGTCTCATTCTAAGGTTTGTCTAAGTTCGTCCTTAGAAAGAGACTAACTAGGGACGAACTTAGACTAACTTGGGACGAACTTAGACAAACCTTATAAAGAGACTAACGTTTGTCTTAATTCGTCCCAAGTTAGTCTCGTTAGTCTCATTCTAAGGTTTTTCCAAGTTCGTCCTTAGAAAGAGACTAACAAGGGACGAACTTAGACTAACTTGGCACGAACTTAGACTAACCTTATAATGAGACTAACGTTTGTCTTTGTTCGTCCCATGTTAGTCTCGTTACTCTCATTCTAAGGTTTTTCTAAGCTCGTCCTTAGAAAGAGACTAACTAGGGACGAACTTAGACTAACTTGGGACGAACTTAGACAAACCTTATAAAGAGACTAACGTTTGTCTTAATTCGTCCCAAGTTAGTCTCATTAGTCTCATTCTAAGGTTTTTCTAAGTTCGTCCTTAGAAAGAGACTAACTAGGGACGAACTTAGACTAACTTGGCACGAACTTAGACTAACCTTATAATGAGACTAACGTTTGTCTTTGTTCGTCCCAAGTTAGTCTCGTTAGTCTCATTCTAAGGTTTGTCTAAGTTCGTCCTTAGAAAGAGACTAACTAGGGACGAACTTAGACTAACTTGGGACGAACTTAGACAAACCTTATAATGAGACTAACTGTTGTCTTTGTTCGTCCCAAGTTAGTCTCGTTAGTCTCATTCTAAGGTTTGTCTAAGTTCGTCCTTAGAAAGAGACTAACTAGGGACGAACTTAAACTAACTTGGGACGAACTTAGACAAACCTTATAAAGAGACTAACGTTTGTATTAATTCGTCCCAAGTTAGTCTCGTTAGTCTCATTCTAAGGTTTTTCTAAGTTCGTCCTTAGAAAGAGACTAACTAGGGACGAACTTAGACTAACTTGGGACGAACTTAGACAAACCTTCTAATGAGACTAACGTTTGTCTTTGTTCGTCCCAAGTTAGTCTCGTTAGTCTCATTCTAAGGTTTTTCAAAGTTCCTCTTTCGAAAGAGACTAACTAGGGACGAACTTAGACTAACTTGGGACAAACTTAGACTAACTATATAATGAGACTAACGTTTGTCTTTGTTCGTCCCATGTTAGTCTCGTTAGTCTCATTCTAAGGTTTGTCTAAGTTCGTCCTTAGAAAGAGACTAACTAGGGACGAACTTAGACTAACTTGGGATGAACTTAGACAAACCTTAGAATGAGAATAGAGTTTGTCGTTGTTCATTCCAAGTTAGTCTTGTTAGTCTCCTTCTAAGGTTTGTCTAAGTTCGTCCTTAGAATGAGACTAACCGGGGACAAACTTAGACTAACCTTATAATGAGACTAACGTTTGTCTTTGTTCGTCCCAAGTTAGTCTCGTTAGTCTCGTTAGTCTCATTCTAAGGTTTGTCTAAGTTCGTCCTTAGAAAGAGACTAACTAGGAACGAACTTAGACTAACTTGGGACGTACTTAGACAAACCTTATAATGAGACTAACTGTTGTCTTTGTTCGTCCCAAGTTAGTCTCGTTAGTCTCATTCTAAGGTTTGTCTAAGTTCGTCCTTAGAAAGAGACTAACTAGGGACGAACTTAGACTAACTTGGGACGAACTTAGACAAACCTTATAAAGAGACTAACGTTTGTCTTAATTCGTCCCAAGTTAGTCTCGTTAGTCTCATTATAAGGTTTTTCCAAGTTCGTCCTTAGAAAGAGACTAACAAGGGACGAACTTAGACTAACTTGGCACGAACTTAGACTAACCTTATAATGAGACTAACGTTTGTCTTTGTTCGTCCCATGTTAGTCTCGTTACTCTCATTCTAAGGTTTTTCTAAGCTCGTCCTTAGAAAGAGACTAACTAGGGACGAACTTAGACTAACTTGGGACGAACTTAGACAAACCTTATAAAGAGACTAACGTTTGTCTTAATTCGTCCCAAGTTAGTCTCATTAGTCTCATTCTAAGGTTTTTCTAAGTTCGTCCTTAGAAAGAGACTAACTAGGGACGAACTTAGACTAACTTGGCACGAACTTAGACTAACCTTATAATGAGACTAACGTTTGTCTTTGTTCGTCCCAAGTTAGTCTCGTTAGTCTCATTCTAAGGTTTGTCTAAGTTCGTCCTTAGAAAGAGACTAACTAGGGACGAACTTAGACTAACTTGGGACGAACTTAGACAAACCTTATAATGAGACTAACTGTTGTCTTTGTTCGTCCCAAGTTAGTCTCGTTAGTCTCATTCGAAGGTTTGTCTAAGTTCGTCCTTAGAAAGAGACTAACTAGGGACGAACTTAAACTAACTTGGGACGAACTTAGACAAACCTTATAAAGAGACTAACGTTTGTATTAATTCGTCCCAAGTTAGTCTCGTTAGTCTCATTCTAAGGTTTTTCTAAGTTCGTCCTTAGAAAGAGACTAACTAGGGACGAACTTAGACTAACTTGGGACGAACTTAGACAAACCTTCTAATGAGACTAACGTTTGTCTTTGTTCGTCCCAAGTTAGTCTCGTTAGTCTCATTCTAAGGTTTTTCAAAGTTCCTCTTTCGAAAGAGACTAACTAGGGACGAACTTAGACTAACTTGGGACAAACTTAGACTAACTATATAATGAGACTAACGTTTGTCTTTGTTCGTCCCATGTTAGTCTCGTTAGTCTCATTCTAAGGTTTGTCTAAGTTCGTCCTTAGAAAGAGACTAACTAGGGACGAACTTAGACTAACTTGGGATGAACTTAGACAAACCTTATAATGAGAATAAAGTTTGTCGTTGTTCGTTCCAAGTTAGTCTTGTTAGTCTCCTTCTAAGGTTTGTCTAAGTTCGCCCTTAGAATGAGACTAACCGGGGACGAACTTAGACTAACCTTATAATGAGACTAATGTTTGTCTTTGTTCGTCCCAAGTTAGTCTCGTTAGTCTCATTCTAAGGTTTTTCTAAGTTCGTCCTTAGAAAGAGACTAACTCGGGACGAACTTAGACTAACTTGGGACGAACTTAGACAAACCTTATAATGAGACTAACTGTTGTCTTTGTTCGTCCCAAGTTAGTCTCGTTAGTCTCATTCTAAGGTTTGTCTAAGTTCGTCCTTAGAAAGAGACTAACTAGGGACGAACTTAAACTAACTTGGGACGAACTTAGACAAACCTTATAAAGAGACTAACGTTTGTCTTAATTCGTCCCAAGTTACTCTCGTTAGTCTCATTCTAAGGTTTTTCTAAGTTCGTCCTTAGAAAGAGACTAACTAGGGACGAACTTAGACTAACTTGGCACGAACTTAGACTAACCTTATAATGAGACTAACATTTGTCTTTGTTCGTCCCATGTTAGTCTCGTTAGTCTCATTCTAAGGTTTTTCTAAGCTCGTCCTTAGAAAGAGACTAACTAGGGACGAACTTAGACAAACCTTATAATGAGACTAACGTTTGTCTTTGTTCGTCCCAAGTTAGTCTCGTTAGTCTCATTCTAAGGTTTGTCTAAGTTCGTCCTTAGAAAGAGACTAACTAGGGACGAACTTTGACTAACTTGGGACGAACTTAGACAAACCTTAGAATGAGAATAAAGTTTGTCTTTGTTCGTTCCAATTTAGTCTCGTTAGTCTCCTTCTAAGGTTTGTCTAAGTTCATCCTTAGAATGAGACTAACTAGGGACGAACTTAGACTAACCTTATAATGAGACTAACGTTTGTCTTTGTTCGTCCCAAGTTAGTCTCATTCTAAGGTTTGTCTAAGTTCATCCTTAGAATGAGACTAACTAGGGACGAACTTAGACAAACCTTATAAAGAGACTAACATTTGTCTTAATTCGTCCCAAGTTAGTCTCGTTAGTCTCATTCTAAGGTTTTTCTAAGTTCGTCCTTAGAAAGAGACTAACTAGGGACGAACTTAGACTAACTTGGCACGAACTTAGACTAACCTTATAATGAGACTAACGTTTGTCTTTGTTCGTCCCAAGTTAGTCTCGTTAGTCTCATTCTAAGGTTTTTCTAAGTTCGTCCTTAGAAAGAGACTAACTAGGGACGAACTTAGACTAACTTGGGACGAACTTAGACAAACCTTATAAAGAGACTAACGTTTGTCTTAATTCGTCCCAAGTTAGTCTCGTTAGTCTCATTCTAAGGTTTTTCTAAGTTCGTCCTTAGAAAGAGACTAACAAGGGACGAACTTAGACTAACTTGGCACGAACTTAGACTAACCTTATAATGAGACTAACGTTTGTCTTTGTTCGTCCCATGTTAGTCTCGTTAGTCTCATTCTAAGGTTTTTCTAAGCTCGTCCTTAGAAAGAGACTAACTAGGGACGAACTTAGACTAACTTGGGGCGAACTTAGACAAACCTTATAAAGAGACTAACGTTTGTCTTAATTCGTCCCAAGTTAGTCTCGTTAGTCTCATTCTAAGGTTTTTCTAAGTTCGTCCTTAGAAAGAGACTAACTAGGGACGAACTTAGACTAACTTGGCACGAACTTAGACTAACCTTATAATGAGACTAACGTTTGTCTTTGTTCGTCCCAAGTTAGTCTCGTTAGTCTCATTCTAAGGTTTGTCTAAGTTCGTCCTTAGAAAGAGACTAACTAGGGACGAACTTAGACTAACTTGGAACGAACTTAGAGAAACCTTATAATGAGACTAACTGTTGTCTTTGTTCGTCCCAAGTTAGTCTCGTTAGTCTCATTCTAAGGTTTGTCTAAGTTCGTCCTTAGAAAGAGACTAACTAGGGACGAACTTAAACTAACTTGGGACGAACTTAGACAAACCTTATAAAGAGACTAACGTTTGTCTTAATTCGTCCCAAGTTAGTCTCGTTAGTCTCATTCTAAGGTTTTTCTAAGTTCGTCCTTAGAAAGAGACTAACTAGGGACGAACTTAGACTAACTTGGCACGAACTTAGACTAACCTTATAATGAGACTAACGTTTGTCTTTGTTCGTCCCATGTTAGTCTCGTTAGTCTCATTCTAAGGTTTTTCTAAGCTCGTCCTTAGAAAGAGACTAACTAGGGACGAACTTAGACAAACCTTATAATGAGACTAACGTTTGTCTTTGTTCGTCCCAAGTTAGTCTCGTTAGTCTCATTCTAAGGTTTGTCTAAGTTCGTCCTTAGAAAGAGACTAACTAGGGACGAACTTTGACTAACTTGGGACGAACTTAGACAAACCTTAGAATGAGAATAAAGTTTGTCTTTGTTCGTTCCAATTTAGTCTCGTTAGTCTCCTTCTAAGGTTTGTCTAAGTTCATCCTTAGAATGAGACTAACTAGGGACGAACTTAGACTAACCTTATAATGAGACTAACGTTTGTCTTTGTTCGTCCCAAGTTAGTCTCATTCTAAGGTTTGTCTAAGTTCATCCTTAGAATGAGACTAACTAGGGACGAACTTAGACAAACCTTATAAAGAGACTAACATTTGTCTTAATTCGTCCCAAGTTAGTCTCGTTAGTCTCATTCTAAGGTTTTTCTAAGTTCGTCCTTAGAAAGAGACTAACTAGGGACGAACTTAGACTAACTTGGCACGAACTTAGACTAACCTTATAATGAGACTAACGTTTGTCTTTGTTCGTCCCACGTTAGTCTCGCTAGCCTCATTCTAAGGTTTTTCTAAGCTCGTCCTTAGAAAGAGACTAACTAGGGACGAACTTAGACTAACTTGGGACGAACTTAGACAAACCTTCTAATGAGACTAACGTTTGTCTTTGTTCGTCCCAAGTTAGTCTCGTTTGTCTCATTCTAAGGTTTTTCAAAGTTCCTCTTTCGAAAGAGACTAACTAGGGACGAACTTAGACTAACTTGGGACAAACTTAGACTAACTATATAATGAGACTAACGTTTGTCTTTATTCGTCCCATGTTAGTCTCGTTAGTCTAATTCTAAGGTTTGTCTAAGTTCGTCCTTAGAAAGAGACTAACTAGGGACGAACTTAGACTAACTTGGGATGAACTTAGACAAACCTTATAATGAGAATAAAGTTTGTCGTTGTTCGTTCCAAGTTAGTCTTGTTAGTCTCCTTCTAAGGTTTGTCTAAGTTCGCCCTTAGAATGAGACTAACCGGGGACGAACTTAGACTAACCTTATAATGAGACTAACGTTTGTCTTTGTTCGTCCCAAGTTAGTCTCGTTAGTCTCATTCTAAGGTTTGTCTAAGTTCGTCCTTAGAAAGAGACTAACTAGGGACGAACTTAGACTAACTTGGGACGAACTTAGACAAACCTTATAATGAGACTAACTGTTGTCTTTGTTCGTCCCAAGTTAGTCTCGTTAGTCTCATTCTAAGGTTTGTCTAAGTTCGTCCTTAGAAAGAGACTAACTAGGGACGAACTTAAACTAACTTGGGACGAACTTAGACAAACCTTATAAAGAGACTAACGTTTGTCTTAATTCGTCCCAAGTTAGTCTCGTTAGTCTCATTCTAAGGTTTTTCTAAGTTCGTCCTTAGAAAGAGACTAACTAGGGACGAACTTAGACTAACTTGGCACGAACTTCGACTAACCTTATAATGAGACTAACGTTTGTCTTTGTTCGTCCCATGTTAGTCTCGTTAGTCTCATTCTAAGGTTTTTCTAAGCTCGTCCTTAGAAAGAGACTAACTAGGGACGAACTTAGACTAACGAGGGACGAACTTAGACAAACCTTATAATGAGACTAACGTTTGTCTTTGTTCGTCCCAAGTTAGTCTCGTTAGTCTCATTCTAAGGTTTGTCTAAGTTCGTCCTTAGAAAGAGACTAACTAGGGACGAACTTTGACTAACTTGGGACGAACTTAGACAAACCTTAGAATGAGAATAAAGTTTGTCTTTGTTCGTTCCAATTTAGTCTCGTTAGTCTCCTTCTAAGGTTTGTCTAAGTTCATCCTTAGAATGAGACTAACTAGGGACGAACTTAGACTAACCTTATAATGAGACTAACGTTTGTCTTTGTTCGTCCCAAGTTAGTCTCATTCTAAGGTTTGTCTAAGTTCATCCTTAGAATGAGACTAACTAGGGACGAACTTAGACAAACCTTATAAAGAGACTAACATTTGTCTTAATTCGTCCCAAGTTAGTCTCGTTAGTCTCATTCTAAGGTTTTTCTAAGTTCGTCCTTAGAAAGAGACTAACTAGGGACGAACTTAGACTAACTTGGCACGAACTTAGACTAACCTTATAATGAGACTAACGTTTGTCTTTGTTCGTCCCAAGTTAGTCTCGTTAGTCTCATTCTAAGGTTTTTCTAAGTTCGTCCTTAGAAAGAGACTAACTAGGGACGAACTTAGACTAACTTGGGACGAACTTAGACAAACCTTATAAAGAGACTAACGTTTGTCTTAATTCGTCCCAAGTTAGTCTCGTTAGTCTCATTCTAAGGTTTTTCTAAGTTCGTCCTTAGAAAGAGACTAACAAGGGATGAACTTAGACTAACTTGGCACGAACTTAGACTAACCTTATAATGAGACTAACGTTTGTCTTTGTTCGTCCCATGTTAGTCTCGTTAGTCTCATTCTAAGGTTTTTCTAAGCTCGTCCTTAGAAAGAGACTAACTAGGGACGAACTTAGACTAACTTGGGACGAACTTAGACAAACCTTATAAAGAGACTAACGTTTGTCTTAATTCGTCCCAAGTTAGTCTCGTTAGTCTCATTCTAAGGTTTTTCTAAGTTCGTCCTTAGAAAGAGACTAACTAGGGACGAACTTAGACTAACTTGGCACGAACTTAGACTAACCTTATAATGAGACTAACGTTTGTCTTTGTTCGTCCCAAGTTAGTCTCGTTAGTCTCATTCTAAGGTTTGTCTAAGTTCGTCCTTAGAAAGAGACTAACTAGGGACGAACTTAGACTAACTTGGGACGAACTTAGACAAACCTTATAATGAGACTAACTGTTGTCTTTGTTCGTCCCAAGTTAGTCTCGTTAGTCTCATTCTAAGGTTTGTCTAAGTTCGTCCTTAGAAAGAGACTAACTAGGGACGAACTTAAACTAACTTGGGACGAACTTAGACAAACCTTATAAAGAGACTAACGTTTGTCTTAATTCGTCCCAAGTTAGTCTCGTTAGTCTCATTCTAAGGTTTTTCTAAGTTCGTCCTTAGAAAGAGACTAACTAGGGACGAACTTAGACTAACTTGGCACGAACTTAGACTAACCTTATAATGAGACTAACGTTTGTCTTTGTTCGTCCCATGTTAGTCTCGTTAGTCTCATTCTAAGGTTTTTCTAAGCTCGTCCTTAGAAAGAGACTAACTAGGGACGAACTTAGACTAACTAGGGACGAACTTAGACAAACCTTATAATGAGACTAACGTTTGTCTTTGTTCGTCCCAAGTTAGTCTCGTTAGTCTCATTCTAAGGTTTGTCTAAGTTCGTCCTTAGAAAGAGACTAACTAGGGACGAACTTTGACTAACTTGGGACGAACTTAGACAAACCTTAGAATGAGAATAAAGTTTGTCTTTGTTCGTTCCAATTTAGTCTCGTTAGTCTCCTTCTAAGGTTTGTCTAAGTTCATCCTTAGAATGAGACTAACTAGGGACGAACTTAGACTAACCTTATAATGAGACTAACGTTTGTCTCTGTTCGTCCCAAGTTAGTCTCATTCTAAGGTTTGTCTAAGTTCATCCTTAGAATGAGACTAACTAGGGACGAACTTAGACAAACCTTATAAAGAGACTAACATTTGTCTTAATTCGTCCCAAGTTAGTCTCGTTAGTCTCATTCTAAGGTTTTTCTAAGTTCGTCCTTAGAAAGAGACTAACTAGGGACAAACTTAGACTAACTTGGCACGAACTTAGACTAACCTTATAATGAGACTACCGTTTGTCTTTGTTCGTCCCACGTTAGTCTCGCTAGTCTCATTCTAAGGTTTTTCTAAGCTCGTCCTTAGAAAGAGACTAACTAGGGACGAACTTAGACTAACTTGGGACGAACTTAGACAAACCTTCTAATGAGACTAACGTTTGTCTTTGTTCGTCCCAAGTTAGTCTCGTTTGTCTCATTCTAAGGTTTTTCAAAGTTCCTCTTTCGAAAGAGACTAACTATATAATGAGACTAACGTTTGTCTTTGTTCGTCCCATGTTAGTCTCGTTAGTCTCATTCTAAGGTTTGTCTAAGTTCGTCCTTAGAAAGAGACTAACTAGGGACGAACTTAGACTAACTTGGGATGAACTTAGACAAACCTTATAATGAGAATAAAGTTTGTCGTTGTTCGTTCCAAGTTAGTCTTGTTAGTCTCCTTCTAAGGTTTGTCTAAGTTCGCCCTTAGAATGAGACTAACCGGGGACGAACTTAGACTAACCTTATAATGAGACTAACGTTTGTCTTTGTTCGTCCCAAGTTAGTCTCGTTAGTCTCATTCTAAGGTTTGTCTAAGTTCGTCCTTAGAAAGAGACTAACTAGGGACGAACTTAGACTAACTTGGGACGAACTTAGACAAACCTTATAATGAGACTAACTGTTGTCTTTGTTCGTCCCAAGTTAGTCTCGTTAGTCTCATTCTAAGGTTTGTCTAAGTTCGTCCTTAGAGAGAGACTAACTAGGGACGAACTTAGACTAACTTGGGACGAACTTAGACAAACCTTATAAAGAGACTAACGTTTGTCTTAATTCGTCCCAAGTTAGTCTCGTTAGTCTCATTCTAACGTTTTTCTAAGTTCGTCCTTAGAAAGAGACTAACTAGGGACGAACTTAGACTAACTTGGCACGAACTTAGACTAACCTTATAATGAGACTAACGTTTGTCTTTGTTCGTCCCATGTTAGTCTCGTTAGTCTCATTCTAAGGTTTTTCTAAGCTCGTCCTTAGAAAGAGACTAACTAGGGACGAACTTAGACTAACTTGGGACGAACTTAGACAAACCTTCTAATGAGACTAACGTTTGTCTTTGTTCGTCCCAAGTTAGTCTCGTTAGTCTCATTCTAAGGTTTTTCAAAGTTCCTCTTTCGAAAGAGACTAACTAGGGACGAACTTAGACTAACTTGGGACAAACTTAGACTAACTATATAATGAGACTAACGTTTGTCTTTGTTCGTCCCATGTTAGTCTCGTTAGTCTCATTCTAAGGTTTGTCTAAGTTCGTCCTTAGAAAGAGACTAACTAGGGACGAACTTAGACTAACTTGGGATGAACTTAGACAAACCTTAGAATGAGAATAAAGTTTGTCGTTGTTCATTCCAAGTTAGTCTTGTTAGTCTCCTTCTAAGGTTTGTCTAAGTTCGTCCTTAGAATGAGACTAACCGGGGACAAACTTAGACTTACCTTATAATGAGACTAACGTTTGTCTTTGTTCGTCCCAAGTTAGTCTCGTTAGTCTCATTCTAAGGTTTGTCTAAGTTCGTCCTTAGAAAGAGACTAACTAGGAACGAACTTAGACTAACTTGGGAAGAACTTAGACAAACCTTATAATGAGACTAACTGTTGTCTTTGTTCGTCCCAAGTTAGTCTCGTTAGTCTCATTCTAAGGTTTGTCTAAGTTCGTCCTTAGAAAGAGACTAACTAGGGACGAACTTAGACTAACTTGGGACGAACTTAGACAAACCTTATAAAGAGACTAACGTTTGTCTTAATTCGTCCCAAGTTAGTCTCGTTAGTCTCATTCTAAGGGTTTTCAAAGTTCCTCTTTCGAAAGAGACTAATTAGGGACGAACTTAGACTAACTTGGGACAAACTTAGACTAACTATATAATGAGACTAACGTTTGTCTTTGTTCGTCCCATGTTAGTCTCGTTAGTCTCATTCTAAGGTTTGTCTAAGTTCGTCCTTAGAAAGAGACTAACTAGGGACGAACTTAGACGAACCTTAGAATGAGAATAAAGTTTGTCGTTGTTCGTTCCAAGTTAGTCTTGTTAGTCTCCTTCTAAGGTTTGTCTAAGTTCGTCCTTAGAATGAGACTAACCGGGGACGAACTTAGACTAACCTTATAATGAGACTAACGTTTGTCTTTGTTCGTTCCAAGTTAGTCTCGTTAGTCTCATTCTAAGGTTTGTCTAAGTTCGTCCTTAGAAAGAGACTAACTAGGGACGAACTTAGACTAACTTGGGACGAACTTAGACAAACCTTATAATGAGACTAACTGTTGTCTTTGTTCGTCCCAAGTTAGTCTCGTTAGTCTCATTCTAAGGTTTTTCTAAGCTCGTCCTTAGAAAGAGACTAACTAGGGACTAACTTAGACTAACTTGGGACGAACTTAGACAAACATTATAATGAGACTAACGTTTGTCTTTGTTCGTCCCAAGTTAGTCTCGTTAGTCTCATTCTAAGGTTTTTCAAAGTTCCTCTTTCGAAAGAGACTAACTAGGGACGAACTTAGACTAACTTGGGACAAACTTAGACTAACTATATAATGAGACTAACGTTTGTCTTTGTTCGTCCCATGTTAGTCTCGTTAGTCTCATTCTAAGGTTTGTCTAAGTTCGTCCTTAGAAAGAGACTAACTAGGGATGAACTTAGACTAACTTGGGATGACCTTAGACAAACCTTAGAATGAGACTAACGTTTGTCTTTGTTCGTTCCAAGTTAGTCTTGTTAGTCTCCTTCTAAGGTTTGTCTAAGTTCGTCCTTAGAATGAGACTAACCGGGGATGAACTTAGACTAACCTTATAATGAGACTAACGTTTGTCTTTGTTCGTCCCAAGTTAGTCTCGTTAGTCTCATTCTAAGGTTTGTCTAAGTTCGTCCTTAGAAAGAGACTAACTAGGGACGAACTTAGACTAACTTGGGACGAACTTAGACAAACTTTATAATGAGACTAACTGTTGTCTTTGTTCGTCCCAAGTTAGTCTCGTTAGTCTCATTCTAAGGTTTGTCTAAGTTCGTCCTTAGAAAGAGACTAACTAGGGACGAACTTAGACTAACTTGGGACGAACTTAGACAAACCTTATAAAGAGACTAACGTTTGTCTTAATTCGTCCCAAGTTAGTCTCGTTAGTCTCATTCTAAGGTTTTTCTAAGTTCGTCCTTAGAAAGAGACTAACTAGGGACGAACTTAGACTAACTTGGCACGAACTTAGACTAACCTTATAATGAGACTAACGTTTGTCTTTGTTCGTCCCATGTTAGTCTCGTTAGTCTCATTCTAAGGTTTTTCTAAGCTCGTCCTTAGAAAGAGACTAACTAGGGACGAACTTAGACTAACTAGGGACGAACTTAGACAAACCTTATAATGAGACTAACGTTTGTCTTTGTTCGTCCCAAGTTAGTCTCGTTAGTCTCATTCTAAGGTTTGTCTAAGTTCGTCCTTAGAAAGAGCCTAACTGGGGACGAACTTTGACTAACTTGGGACGAACTTAGACAAACCTTAGAATGAGAATAAAGTTTGTCTTTGTTCGTTCCAATTTAGTCTCGTTAGTCTCCTTCTAAGGTTTGTCTAAGTTCATCCTTAGAATGTGACTAACTAGGGACGAACTTAGACTAACCTTATAATGAGACTAACGTTTGTCTTTGTTCGTCCCAAGTTAGTCTCATTCTAAGGTTTGTCTAAGTTCATCCTTAGAATGAGACTAACTAGGGACGAACTTAGACAAACCTTATAAGGAGACTAACATTTGTCTTAATTTGTCCCAAGTTAGTCTCGTTAGTCTCATTCTGAGGTTTTTCAAAGTTCCTCTTTCGAAAGAGACTAACTAGGGACAAACTTAGACTAACTTGGGACAAACTTAGACAAACTATATAATGAGACTAGCGTTTGTCTTTGTTCGTCCCATGTTAGTCTCGTTAGTCTCATTCTAAGGTTTGTCTAAGTTCGTCCTTAGAAAGAGACTAACTAGGGACGAACTTAGACTAACTTGGGATGAACTTAGACAAACCTTAGAATGAGAATAAAGTTTGTCGTTGTTCGTTCCAAGTTAGTCTTGTTAGTCTCCTTCTAAGGTTTGTCTAAGTTCGTCCTTAGAATGAGACTAACCGGGGACGAACTTAGACTAACCTTATAATGAGACTAACGTTTGTCTTTGTTCGTCCCAAGTTAGTCTCGTTAGTCTCATTCTAAGGTTTGTCTAAGTTCGTCCTTAGAAAGAGACTAACTAGGGACGAACTTAGACTAACTTCGGACGAACTTAGACTAACCTTGTAATGAGACTAACGTTTGTGTTTGTTCGTCCAGAGTTAGTCTCATTAATCTCATTATAAGGTTTGTCTAAGTTTGTCCTTAGAAAGAGACAAACTTGGGACGAACTTAAACTAACTTGGGACGAACTAAGACTAACTTGGGACAAACTTAGACTAACCTTATAACGAGACTAAAGTTTGTCTTTGTTCGTCCTAAGTTAGTCTCGTTAGTCTCATTCTAAGGTTTGTCTAAGTTCGTCCTTAGAAAGAGAGTAACTAGGGACGAACTTAGACTAACCTTATAATGAGACTAACATTTGTCTTTGTTCGTCCCAAGTTAGTCTCACTAGTCTCATTCTAAGGTTTGTCTAAGTTTGTCCTTAGAAAGAGACTAACTAGGAACGAACTTAGACTAACTTGGGACGAACTTAGACTAACTTTATAATGAGACTAACGTTTGTCTTTGTTCATCCCAAGTTAGTCTCGTTTGTCTCATTCTAAGGTTTGTCTAAGTTCATCCTTAGAAAGAGACTAACTAGGGACGAACTTAGACTAACTTGGGACCAACTTAGACTAACCTTGTAATGAGACTAACTTTTGTCTTTGTTCGTCCCAAGTTAGTGTCGTTAGTCTCATTCTAAGGTTTGTCTAAGTTCGTCCTTCGAAAGAGACTAACTAGCGACGAACTTAGACTAACTTGGGACGAACTTAGACTAACCTTGTAATGAGACTAACGTTTGTCTTTGTTCGTCCCAAGTTAGTCTCGTTAGTCACATTCTAAGGTTTGCCTAAGTTTGTCCTTAAGAAGAGACTAACTAGGGACGAACTTAGACTAACATGGGACGAACTTAGACAAACCTTAGAATGAGAGTTTGTCTCGTTAGTCTCATTCTAAGGTTTGTCTAAGTTCGTCCATAGAAAGAGACTAACTTGGGACGAACTTAGACTAACCTTGTAATGAGACTAACGTTTGTCTTTGTTCGTCCCAAGTTAGTCTCGTTACTCTCCTTCTAAGGTTTGTCTAAGTTCGTCCTTAGAAAGAGACTAACTAGGGACGAACTTAGACTAACTTGGGACGAACTTAGACTAACCTTGTAATGAGACTAACGTTTGTGTTTGTTCGTCCAGAGTTAGTCTCATTAGTCTCATTATAAGGTTTGTCTAAGTTTGTCCTTAGAAAGAGACTAACTAGGGACGAACTTAGACTAACTTGGGACGAACTTAGACAAACCTTATAATGAGACTAACGTTTGTCTTTGTTCGTCCCAAGTTAGTCTCGTTAGTCTCATTTTAAGGTTTGTCTAAGTTCGTCCTTCGAAAGAGACTAACTAGGGACGAACTTAGACTAACTTGGGACGAACTTAGACAAACCTTTGAATGAGAGTTTGTCTCGTTTGTCTCATTCTAAGGATTGTCTTAGTTCGTCCTTAGAAAGAGACTAACTTGGGACGAACTTACACTAACCTTGTAATGAGACTAACGTTTGTCTTTGTTCGTCCCAAGTTAGTCTCGTTAGTCTCCTTCTAAGGTTTGTCTAAGTTCGTCCTTTGAAAGAGACAAACTAGGGACGAACTTAGACTAACTTGGGACGTACTTAGACTAACCTTGTAATGAGAATAACGTTTGTATTTCTTCGTCCCAAGTTAGTCTCGTTAGTCTCATTCTAAGGTTTGTCAAAGTTCGTCCTTAGAAGGAGACTAACTAGGGACGAACTTTGACAAACCTTATAATGAGACTAACGTTTGTCTTTGTTCGTCCCAAGTTAGTCTCGTTAGTCTCATTCTAAGGTTTGTTTAAGTTAGTCCTTAGAAAGAAACTAACTTGGGACGAACTTAGACTAACCTTAGAATGAGAATAAAGTTTGTCTTTGTTCGTTCCAAGGTAGTCTCTCGTTAGTCTCATTCTAAGGTTTGTCTAAGTTCGTCCTTAGAAAGTGACTAACTAGGGACGAACTTAGACTAACTTGGGATGAACTTGGACTAACCTTGTAATGAGACTAACGTTTGTCTTTGTTCGTCCCAAGTTAGTCTCGTCAGCCTCATTCTAAGTTAGTCCAAGTTCGTCCCTTGTTAGTCTCTTTCTAAGGACGAACTAAGACAAACCTTAGAACGAGACTAACTTGGGACGAACAAAGGCAAACGTTAGTCTCATTCTACGCTCTATCTAAGTTCGTCCCAAGTTAGTCAAAGTTTGTCCCTAGTTAGTCTCTTTCTATGGATAAACTTGGACAAACCTTAGAATGAGACTAACGAGACTAACTTGGGACGAACAAAGACAAACTTTATTTTCATTCTAAGGTTAGTCTAAGTTCGTCCAGAGTTAGTCTCTTTCTGAGGACGAACTTAGACAAACCTTAGAATGAGACTAACGAGACCAACTTGGAACGAACTAAGACAAACTTTATTCTCATTCTAAACTTAGTCTATGTTCGTCCCAAGTTAGTCTAAGTTCGTCCCTAGTACGTTTCTTTATAAGTACGAACTTAAACCAACCTTAGAATGCGATTAACGAGACTAACTTTGGACGAACAAAGACAAACTTTATTCTCATTCTAAGTTTTGTCTAAGTTCGTCCCAAGTTAGTCTAAGTTCGTTCCTAGTTAGTCTCTTTCTAAGGACGAACTTAGACAAACCTTAGAATGAGACTAACGGGACTAACTTGGGACGAACAAAGAAAAACTTTAGTCTAATTCTAAGGTTTGTCTAAGTTCGTCCCAAGTTAGTCCAAGTTCGTCCAAAGTTAGTCTCTTTCTAAGGACGAACTTAGATACACCTTAGCATGAGACTAACGAGACTAACTTGGGACGAACTTAGACTAACTTGGGAAGAACTTAGACTAACCTTATAATGAGACTAACGTTTGTCTTTGTTCGTCCCAAGTTAGTCTCGTTAGTCTCATTCTAAGGTTTGTTTAAGTTTGTCCTTAGAAAGAAACTAAGTAGGGACGAACTTTGAGTAACTTGGGCCGAACTTAAACTAACCTTAGAATGAGAATAAAGTTTGTCGTAGTTCGTTCCAAGTTAGTCTCGTTAGTCTCGTTCTAAGGTTTGTCTAAGTTCGTCCTTAGAAAGAGACTAACTAGGGACGAACTTTGACTAACTTGGGACGAACTTAGACTAACCTTGTAATGAGACTAACGTTTGTCTTTAATCGTCCCAAGTTAGTCTCGTTAGTCTCATTTGAAGGTTTGTCTAAGTTTGTCCTTAGAAAGAGACTAACTATGGACGAACTTAGACTAACCTTATAATGAGAGTAACGTTTGTCTTTGTTCGTCCCAAGTTAGTCTCGTTAGTCTCATTCTAAGGTTAGACTAAGCTGTCCTTAGAAAGAGACTAACTAGGGACGAACTTAGACAAACTTGGGACGAACTTAGACTAACCTTATAATGAGACTAACGTTTGTTTTTGATCGTCCCAAGTTAGTCTCGTTAGTCTCATTCTAAGGTTTGTCTAAGTTCGTCCTTAGAAAGAGACTAACAAGGGACGAACTTAGACTAACCTTATAAGGAGACTAACGTTTGTCTTTGTTCGTCCCAAGTTAGTCTCGTTAGTCTCATTCTAAGGTTTGTCTAAGTTCGTCCTTAGAAAGAGACTAACTAGGGACGAACTTAGACTAACTTGGGACGAACTTAGACAAACCTTAGAATGAGAATAAAGTTTGTCTTTGTTCGTTCCGAGTTAGTCTCGTTAGTCTCCTTCTAAGGTTTGTCTAAGTTCGTCCTTAGAAAGAGACTAACTAGGGACGAACTTAAACTAACTTGGGACAAACTTAGACAAACGTTAAAAAGAGAATAAAGTTTGTCATTGTTCGTTCCCAGTTAGTCTCGTTAGGCTCCTTCTAAGGTTTGTCTAAGTTCGTCCTTAGAAAGCGACTAACAAGGGACAAACTTAGACTAACCTTATAATGAGACTAACGTTTGTCTTTGATCGTCCCAAGTTAGTCTCGTTAGTCTCATTCTAAGGTTTGACTAAGTTCATCCTAAGAAAGAGACTAACTAGGGACGAACTTAGACTAACTTAGGACGAACTTAGACTAAACTTATAATGAGACTAACTAAGGACTAACTTACACTAACTTGGGACGAACTTAGACTAACCTTATAATGAGACTAACATTTGTCTTTGTTCGTTCCAAGTTAGTCTCGTTAGTCTTCTTACAAGGTTAGTCTAAGTTCGTACCAAGTTAGTCAAAGTTCGTCCCTAGTTAGTTTCTTTCTAAGGACGAACTTAGACAAACCTTAGAATGAGATTAACGAGACAAACTTGGGTCGAACAAAGACAAACGTTAGTCTCATTATAAGGTTAGTCTAAGTTCGTCCCTAGTTAGTCTCTTTTTAAGGACGAACTAAGACAAACCTTAGAATGAGACTAACGAGTCTAACTTGGAACGAACAAACACAAACGTTAGTCTCATTACAAGGTTAGTCTAAGTTCGTCCCTAGTTAGTCTCTTTCTAAGGACGAACTTAGACAAACCTTAGAAGGAGAATAACGAGACAAACTTTGAATGAACAAAGACAAACGTTAGTCTCATTACAAGGTCAGTCTAAGTTCATCCCAAGTTAGCCTAAGTTCGTCCCTAGTTAGTCTCTTTCTAAGGACGAACTTAGACAAACCATAGAATGAGGCTAACGAGACAAACTTGGGACGAACAAAGACAAACGTTAGTCACATTATAAGGTTAGTCTAAGTTCGTCCCTAGTTAGTCTCTTTCTAAGAACTTAGACTAACTTGGGACGAACTTAGACTAACTTGGGACGAACTTAGACTGACTTGGGACGAAATTAGACTAACCTTAGAATGTGAATAAAGTTTGTCTTTTTTCGTTCCAAGTTAGTCTCGTGAGTCTCCTTCTAAGGTTTGTCTATGTTCGTCCTTAGAAAGAGACTAACTAGGGACAAACACAGACTAACTTGGGACAAACTTAGACTAACCTTATAATGAGACTAACGTTTGTCTTTGTTCGTCCCAAGTTTGTCTCGTTAGTCTTATTCTAAGGTTTGTCTAAGTTTGTCCTGAGAAAGAGACTAACTAGGGATGAACTTAGACTAACTTGGGATGAACTTAGACTAACCTTGTAATGAGACTAAAGTTTGTCTTTGTTCGTTCCAAGTTAGTCTCGTTAGTCTTCCTCTAAGGTTTGTCTTAGTTCGTCCTTAGGAAGAGACTAACTAGGGACGAACTTAGACTAACTTGGGACGAACTTAGACAAACCTTAGAATGAGACTAACGAGACTAACTTGGGACGAACAAAGACAAATGTTAGTCTCATTATAAGGTTAGTCTAAGTTCGTCCCAAGTTAGTCTATATTCGTTCCAAGTTAGTCTCTTTCTAAGGACGAACTTAGACAAACCTTAGAAGGAAACAAACGAGACTAACTTGGAACGAGACAAAGACAAACATTAGTCTCATTACAACGTTAGTCTAAGTTCGTCCCTAGTTAGTCTAAGTTCGTCCCTAGTTAGTCTCTTTCTAAGGACGAACTTAGACAAACCTTAGAATGAGACTAACGAGACTAACTTGGGACGAAGAAAGACAAACGTTAGTCTCATTATAGGGTTAGTCTAAGTTCGTCCCTAGTTAGTCTCTTTTTAAGGACGAACTTAGACTAACTTGGGACGAACTTAGACAAACTTGGGCCGAACTTAGACTGACTTGGTACGAAATTAGACTAACCTTAGAATGAGAATAAAGTTTGTCTTTTTTCGTTCCAAGTTTGTCTCGTTAGTCTCCTTCTAAGGTTTGTCTAAGTTCGTCCTTAGAAAGAGACTAACTAGGGACGAACTTAGACTAACTAGGGACGAACTTAGACTAACCTTATAATGAGACTAACGTTTGTCTTTGTTCGTCCCAAGTTAATCTCGTTAGTCTCATTGTAAGGTTTGTCTAAGTTTGTCCTTAGAAAGAGACTAACTAGGGATGAACTTAGACTAACTTGGGATGAACTTATACTAACCTTGTAATGAGACTAAAGTTTGTCTTTGTTCGTTCCAAGTTAGTCGCTTTAGTCTTCTTTTATGGTTTGTCTTAGTTCTTCCTTAGAAAGAGACTAACTAGGGACGAACTTAGACTAACTTAGGACGAACTTAGACAAACCTTAGAATGAGAATAAAGTTTGTCTTTGTTCGTTCCAAGTTTGTCAATTTAGTCTCATTCTAAGGTTTGGTCCTTAGAAAGAGACTAACTAGGGACGAACTTAGACGAACTTAGACTAACTTGGGACGAACTTAGACAAACCTTAGAATGAGACTAACGAGACTAACTTGGGACGAACAAAGACAAACGTTAGTCTCATTGTAAGGTTAGTCTAAGTTCGTCCCAAGTTAGTCTAAGTTCATCCCTGGTTAGTCTCTTTCTAAGGACGAACTTAGACAAACCTTAGAATGAGACTAATGAGACTAACTTGGGACGAACAAAGACAAACGTTAGTCTCCTTATAAGGTTAGTGTAATTTCGTCACTTGTTAGTCTCTTTCTAAGGACGAACTTAGACAAACCTTAGAATGAGACTAACGAGACTAACTTGGGACGATCAAAGACAAACGTTAGTCTCATTATAAGGTTAGTCTAAGTTCGTCCAAAGTTAGTCTAAGTTCGTCCCTAGTTAGTCTCTTTCTATGGACAAACTTAGACAAATCTTGGAATGAGACTAACGAGACTAACTTGGGACGAACAAAGACAAACGTTAGTCTCATTATAAGGTTTGTCTAATTTCGTCCCAAGTTAGTCTGTGTTTATCCCTAGTTAGTCTCTTTCTAAGGACGAACTTAGACAAACCTTAGAAGGAGACTAACGAGACTGACTTGGAACGAAAAAAGACAAACTTTATTCTCATTCTAAGGTTAGCTAATTTCGTCCCAAGTCAGTCTAAGTTCGTCTCAAGTTAGTCTAAGTTCGTCCCAAGTTAGTCTAAGTTCGTCCTTAGAAAGAGACTAACTAGGGACGAACTTAGACTAACCTTATAATGAGACTAACGTTTGTCTTTGTTCCTCCCAAGTTAGTCTCGTTAGTCTCATTCTAAGGTTTGTCTAAGTTCGTCCTTAGAAAGAGACTAACTAGGGACGAACTTAGACTAACTTGGGACGAACTTAGACTAACCTTGTAATGAGACTAATGTTTGTCTTTGTTCGTTCCAAGTTTGTCTCGTTATTCTCCTTCTAAGGTTTGTCTAAGTTCGTCCTTAGAAAGAAACTTACTAGTGACGAACTTAGAATGACTTGGGACGAACTTAGACTAACCTTAGAATGAGAATAAAGTCTGTCTTAGTTCGTTCCAAGTTTGTCTCGTTAGTCTCATTCTAAGGTTTGTCTAAGTTTGTCCTTAGAAAGAGACTAACTAGGGACGAACTTAGACTAACCTTGTTATGAGACTAACGTTTGTCTTTGTTCGTCCCAAGTTAGCCTCGTTAGTCTCATTCTAAGGTTTGTCTAAGTTCGTCCTTAGAAAGAGACTAACTAGGGACTAACTTGGGACGAACTTAGACAAACCTTAGAATGAGACTAACGAGACTAACTTGGAACGAACTAAGACAGACTTTATTCTCAATCTAAGGTTAGTCTAAATTCGTCCCAAGTTAGTCTAAGTTCGTCCCTAGTCAGTCTCTTTCTAAGGACGAACTTAGACAAACCATAGAATGAGACTAACGAGACTAACTTGGGACGAACAAAGATAAACGTTAGTCACATTATAAGGTTCGTCTAAGTTCGTCCCTAGTTAGTCTCTTTCTAAGGACGAACTGTGTTTATGATTCATACAATTATGGTCCATCAGATCACCCCACACTTTTAGTTGTTCGTCCCGAACAATGCTATTAAAGGGCGGCACATACTATCTAAGTAAGCTTTTAAAATATGAAAGTTAGACTGTGGACTTACTTATTACCAAATTAAACCATGTAAATAAATAGAAGAAACTTGATACTTGTACCTTCGTGCCGAGATGCAAATTAATTCGGATGTTTCGGGAGATAGCCCTTTTCAGGATCCTGGACTGCATTCTCGGGACCGTCTTGCACTATATGGTTTCCTTGTAGTTTTCTCTAGCACGTGATTCGGTTCGGGTTTCACTGAGTTGAGCCTTTTGATTTCTTTTTGGCGAGGGACAGCCTTTTTTTGTAGTGACTCGGCCTTTGGCCTTTGATTTGACTCTTTGAGTTCTTCACTTTTGTTCGGTTAAAACCTTCACAATTTTGGCCTTTGGCCTTTGATTAGCTCTTTGAGCTTTTGCTTCTTTGAGCTTTTGCCTTTTTGTGGCTTGCTAGTCCATTTTCTCAAGCCTTTTTGGGAGGTCCAATCATCGCCCGCAAGCATATGGAAATACCTCCCCGCTCTCTCTCATCCTTGCCGTTTTGCGCGAGTCAAAATGAGGGTCGCTCATTTATTTTCCCGGCTATTAGGACTAGAGATAGGACGGTTTGATTCCCGTCCCGCCCTTTTTTTGCATAAACGCTGCATGGCGGAGATGACTTCAATCTTCTCTGAAACCCGAAGTGCAGTCTCCACTGACTTCGAAAACCATATAGCGAAATTCAGTCCTTTGAGTGCTTGCCAATCCCCTCTAGGGCAGTTTCTATCAACTCCACATCCCTAGTTTATCTCAGCACAAAGGGACAAATGAGAAGTTACATTCTAAGTTTTTAAACAGTTGAATTTTCACAAGGTAAATGCATGAATTATGATTTATCTTTTTCACATTCTCAAGTTCATATTTTCAAAAAGATAATATTAAAAAAGAAAAACATGTTATTTAACTAATGTACACAGGTGGTTCTCACCCCACACTTTTGAACGAAGGCATTCTTTACGAAATGACTTAGTTCAAAAGCCATGCAAGCAGGTATTATACGAGAAGGAAATGATATTAAGGAAAAGGGAAGAACAGAACTCCCTTTAAGGTGTCGAGTGAACGACATGGCTCGAGGCTGGATAATCGAGGGACTTCGGTAGGGGCTTTGAACTCTTGGCATAGGCCTGACTGGCTTGATGTTGCACCCATAACCGATTCCTGAATAGTCATTTCATTCTATGCACCAAGTCGGTGAGAGCGACTTATTGGAGAAAAAACTAAATGACAGAAAATAAAAGTACTGAAAGTAAGATAGGTGTCGGGTTACCTCCCGACCAGTGCATTTGTTTAACATCGTTAGCTCGACAGTACCTCATTCCTGGATCACTGGTTTGGATCCCATGGGTGGCTCAGGTCGTACTTCGCCACTGTTCCTGTGTTGCTTCTTGCCTTGACTCTTCCTGATTTCTTGCTTGGGTTAGAACTCCATGGTTTTGGTGTTTTTTCTTTCCATTGTTTCTGAGAAGGCGGGGAACCTTTGACCATAGCTGTTGGTCTTGTTGTCTTTTCGGTCTCCTTTGGCAGGTTAGAAATCTGTGTACCTCGATCTGAGATAGGTATAATGTCTGGCGGTTTCTTTGTACTCGTGCGGCTATTATCAATGTAGAAATTTGCAATTTTGCCGCCGAACTTAAGCGATAATGAACCCTTGCCCACATCGATTCTTGCTTTAGTAGTGTAGAGGAATGGTCGTCCCAATATTATTGTTGGAGGGTCGTCTTCGCTGGTCTCTCCCATTTGTATTACATAAAAGTCTGCAGCAACGACGAGCTCTCCCACATGGAGTATTACATCTTCCAGCACTCCAACTGGACGGATGCACGATTTATCTCCTAGCTCGATATTTGACCTGGGTGGCTTCAATGGACCAAGTCCTAATAAGTAGTATAAGGAGGAAGGCATGGCATTGACAGCAGCCCCAAGATCAACTAAGCACTTATGAATCTGGGTTTCACCAATACCGCAGGTGACTGTGAAGGCCCCTGGGTCTTTATCTCTTTCCGGTTGTGACTCATGATCTGAAGTGAGGGTTCTTTCTATTGTCGGGCCATTCTGCCTATTCCTTGGCTTAGGATTTGTATAATCGGACCCCTTAATATTTTGCTTCGAAGCATAGATATTAGTTGGGGAGTCCCATTTAAAATTGTTATTGCCATCCCATCCAGATGCTGGTATGTCAGAGTGTATGATCGGTGGTGGTGTCATGCAGACGGCGAATGCATACCGTCCATTGTCAGCATGCGTGACCCATGTTTTGCCATTATTGGGTCGGTCTTCCTCTTGATTCCAATCAGGACGATGCCTACGTGTGAAGTGCTTGTTTGTAAGTTTGTAAGTTGGGGATCGTGCTACTTCTTCCAGTGTCGCTGATGAGCCGTATTTATACGAGTCAACAAATCCCATCAATTCCAGCACTTTATTATGCAAACAGTTACTTCTTAGTGTTGTTTTGCATTTCAGGTGATTTGGAAGCTCTAGGAGGAAACGCGCATAAAAGATGGCTTTTCATGCCAAAAACAACACAGTGGCAGATTTGACCTTTGGAGCTTCGCCGGAGTGCTGGGAATGAACCGCTGATCAGAAAAATACAAGACACATGCCGTTGCGTAGATGACTCAATTCCCTACAACTCTCTAGTTCACACCGAGAGCATCCGAGGTCGTTTAGATGGACAAATCAATAGCCGAAGTCGGAACTCAGTGGGTACGGCGTGAACAGTAATTCCGGCGTGAACAGTAATTCCGGCGTGAACAGTGTTTTCGGGAAAAAATCCAAATTCCATGCAAGACGGTTTAGAGGCTTCTAGAAGGTTCTGGAAGGCTCTACACAGATCTGGAAGACTTGCAGAAGAAGAAAACTTAGAGACCAAGCAAAATCGGTTTTAGGACATGTTTCCTAAAACCGTTTTTGGACCGACTTCAATTTGGAAGCTTTGAGGCCTGAGTTTTCTCTATAAATACAGCCTCATATCAAGGGTTTCAAGCTTCCCAAAACACAGAATTCGAGCTCTCCTCTCCTCTCGGTCTGAAGTCCTCCTTCGTTCGGCAATAGAGAAGAACATCTTTCCTTTATTTTTATTGTCTTTTGTTTCCATGGCCATGTGTAGCTAAGCCCTTTATTCGGGCTAGGGTTTCATATATTGTGACTATTGTTTGAGACTTCATTCTTAATGCTATTCCATGTTTCACTAGTTCTCGTGCCTATATTATGAATTATTGCTAGACTAGGTGGATGCTTTGTCGCAAAGCTTAGTTGATCAATATTTCTATCATTATTATCTTCTTAATACTTTGTCGTTTGGGTAGATAGCACATCTAGGTTAAATAACACCTTTGTGGGGTTGTTTAACTTAGGAGGGAATTAGAAGCCTTTCACCTTGTCGGGTTAGGTTGTGGCATAACACCTTTGTCGGGTTATTTGGGAAGTCACCTTTGTCGGGACGACTACACTTAGAAACATTGAATTAGATTGTTAGCAGTCGATGATAACAAGTCACAATAGAAACCCTAGTCTGAATATTCTCTCTGATTGATACCACTCACTTATTTCCTATTTTTGCACTGTTTCCTAATCTCTCTCAACCCCAATTGTCTTTTCTTTTCACAGAACAATAAGTAACCGCTCTAGCTCTCTTGGGTTCGACCCCTTGCTTGCCGCTATACTAGCCAAGAGTAAGTGGAATTATAAATTTAAATTTGCAGGTACCGACGACGCCTGTCAAATTTTGGCGCCGTTGCCGGGGAGCTACGCACGGTGAATTTTGTTCTTTCAATTTTTCGTTTATTTCTTTTTTTGTTTATTTCGTATTTCTTGCTATTCGGTGAATTCTCCTAGTTCGTTATTTTCAACTGCCTTGTTTTCCGATTTCCGATTATTTCGATTTCAATTTCTAGCTTTTAGAGGGTTCTGTCACCAAGACTTACGAGTCTAAGGAGATTGGGTTTTAAGTGAGACCGCTGTGACTCCTCCAATCTCCTGGGGACCCTTTGTTGCTAGTTTGTTCTTGTTATTCGGCGCTTGATATTCGGTGCTTGCTATTCTCGTAACATGTCTCATGCAGGCAGTGTAGTTGGTGGCAATAGTCACAGTGAAGAAGTAGAACAGGTTGTCCGAAACGGAGAAGGAGTGCTGCCACAACAATAGGGACCGATGGTCCAAAATGGAGAGATCCGGGGGCTATCCCGGGACAATTTCAACAACAACCAATCCAACCACAACCGTACCAGCAATACCCACAATATCCACCCCCATATCAACAGTACCCACCACCTCCATATCCACAGTATCCACAACCGCCCTACCCACAATATCCACCACAATACCCACCACTACCATACCTTCCACAACAACCATACCCACCACCTCAGAGACCTCCACGCCAGCCAGTAGTTAGAGATGATGATGAGGAGAACGAAAATGAAGGACCTACAATGGGCGAACTCTCGGTCCCAAACTTCAAGGACCAATCATGGTGCATCTACGAAGGAACAGACCTCGCCGCTATAACATTCAGCACCTCAGTTGTTCATCATCTGCCCAAGTTCTCTGGAATCAAGGGAGAGTCGGCCACATCTCACCTGACACGCTATCACGGGATATGCTTGAACCTAAAGCCATACGGAGTCGACGTCGATGACTTCAAACTGAAGGCATTCTACTTCTCACTTACAGACGCTGCTACAGATTGGTTCTTATCCTTGCCCTCTGGTAGTATATACACATGGGAGCAGATGCAGAGGCAGTTCGTCAGCAAGTACTATCCAGCAGGGCGTGCAATGCAAGTCCGGAGACAGTTGCAAGAGCTCAAGCAAGGCCCAAACGAGAACATGTACGAGTACGTGGAAAAATTCAATGCCTTGGAGAAGAGCTGCTGCAACCTTGAGCTCCTAGAGAAATTAGTCGTCGAGTATATGCTAGATGGACTTCGCAGACTGGATAGGAAACTACTAGAGGCCTCAGCTGGAGGCAACCTCATGAACCTGACCCCAGCCAGAGTCCGACAGAAGATACAAGAAGTGGCAGAAAGTGAGCGGTTCCAGGATGAATCTACGAGAGAGGACGAGTATGCCCGAACAAGAAACGTGTCAAAAGTTGAACCATCAGTCAGTGCCATGGCCGAACAGATCAAGGAGCTTAAGGACATGATGCAGCATGTGATCAGGAGGCAACCAGTCCAGACTAAGCCATGCGGCTTTTGTGAAGCTACAGATCACAAGACAGACGAGTGCCCTACCTTAGTGGAAGACGACCAGGCTGAGGTCAATGCCGTAGGAGATTATCAGGGTTATGGCAACCGGCCAGGGCCAGTCCGACAATATGGCGTAGCCACGACTAATCAAGGAGTCAACGGACAGCCCTGGAAGAGCAACAATCAGCAGCATCAGGCCCAGAGAGAGCCAGCACGACAGGGTGCGCCTCAGCAGACCCAGCAGCCCTACCAGCACCCACATCATCAGTTTCGGCAGAATGCGCCTGGACAGTATCAGCAGAGAGGGCCGAACAATAATCAGGCAGGTCCGAGTAATCACGGCTCCAACAAGTCTCTTGAAGAGATGATGAAAGAACTGACAACAATTGTGACCCAGCACATGGCCAAGACCGACGGAGCAATAACCGACTTACAGAAACAGATGTCCCAGATGGCCACAACAGTCTCAAGGCTCGAAGACAACACAGGAAGACTCCCATCACAGACAGTGCAGAATCCGAGAGGGAATGTCAGCATGGTGGAAGTAGTGGATGTGGACCCAGCCTTAAAGGAGTCTGCTTATTGGGTGAACAAGATGCTCAACACGAAGGCAAGGGATAGCGAGGACGAGCCTAACTCAGATTACACCAGGCCTACAGAAGACTTCGGCCTGCTAGCATCCGAAGAAGAATCGGCTGAAACACTCAGCCCAGACACGCTCAAGGCATCCGCGCCAGGCCCGGTCCTCGTGGCCGAGAAGTCCAAAACTCACGGTTCTTCATGTGCCATGCAGGTAGCTGCCCCCGAAGGCTGTATGACCGACAAGGACGAGCTGGAAGGTAGGTTGGAGACGAGGCCTAAGCAGAACGGCCCCATAATGGAGCACCCACTCACTACGAGCCATGAGGCACCGCCAGGAAAGAGTAAGGATCCAGGTGCCATCACGGTCACCTGTGGTATTGGTGAGGCTCAGATACATCACTGCTTAATTGATTTGGGTGCTGCTGTTAATGTCATGCCTTATTCCTTATATTCCTCGTTAAAACTTGGCCCAATGAAACCGCCTAAACTGTTAATAGAATTGGGGGATAAGTCATGTACTCGGCCTAATGGTCTGCTTGAAAACTTAACCCTCCGAGTAGAAGACTTTTTGTTCCTGCAGATTTCTATGTCTTTGATGGACCCAAATTATACGAATCATAAACACCGTAAAACCCCCTTAATTAGACTGTTGGTCTATTTAACTTTTGCTTGTTAGTACCGATATATTTCTACATGGTATTTTGGCGCTTAGAGAGAGAACACGCTAACGAGAGGATTTTACGCTGAAAAGATGTTAGAGTTATTCCAAGGTCAAGATCAGACGCTGACTGAAGAAATCACTCCAAACAAATCAAGTCAAAGAGGAATTTGCATTGAAGACTCAACCGACCGGGTGAGAAAATGCCGCAGAAACCACCCGACCGGTTGAGGCAGTTCCAGGCTCTCCGCCGAGCTAACCAAGCACTCAATTCAAGTCGCTCGAGCAAACCACCTCATCTGACAATTCCACCTCGACCAAAATGTTCCAAATCGAAAATAAGGTGGAAGTTGTCGAGACTCCAAGGCAAATGCTCTAGCAGATTGGCTGTTAGCTCAATGCAAAGGCAAAGGCCCGGTGCGCATTGGCACCCAAACCAAGTCGCTCGACCCAACGGATGCATCTGGAGATTCTGGCTCGACCAAGATGTTTGGAATGCCCAACAAGTCGGACAATCTCGCTTCCCGGACAAAACGCTCGAGCAGATTAGCAGATTGGCCCAATTCCAAGTAAAAGCCTCGCGCATAGGCATCAAGACCAAATTGCTCGACCAAACCATGGAATTTGGAAAATCTGGCTCCACCATTAGTCTTAGAATCACTTGGACATTCCAAATGAACTATCAAAATGCACGTTTGGACAAGATGACCGGCAACCACCCTTGAAGGTGGCCAAGGGAGGAGCTCCTCCCCATTCCACCACCTGCTACCGGCGGCTGCTCCTCCATGTGACCGGCTGCTCCTCCACCCCCATGTGGCAGCTCCTCCTTGCTCCTCCTCCTCAACCCTTGGATCAAAGGACACTTGCCACCATCTCCACCACCCATCTCCTCCCCTTTTGGCTATAAATACAACCCTCCTCCTCATTTCAAACATCCAAAAATTGTAATTCACTTCTCTCTCTAAATTTTGTAAGTGTGGTTTTGGAAATAAAGCTTGCTTCCTTGGCGCTTCAACGGTTGTAAGTCTTTCTTTGTATTTAATTTACTATTTTTATAATGTTTAGCGCGATAAATAGTAGCTAAACTAGTCGTTCGGTAGAAGGGGCGAACTTGTATTATAAAATGTTTTAGACTATTAACTTAGTGTCTCGTCTGTGTATTCAAAACTTATTCTATGTGCCATATATAAGATTAGAATCTCCAAGGTTGAGTGGACCATTTGTAACTGGACCAAAGGGACCAAATGGGCAAGCTCTTCCTTGGGGGTTCGTGATCATACTCGGGTAAGTGGACCATTTGTAACTGGACCAAAGGGACCAAATGGGCAAGCTTATCCGAGGAGTTCGATCTATCTAAAAAGCCATTTGGAAACTGGACCAAAGGGACCAAATGGATGCACATAGACTAGTATACCTTGAAATGGGGTGCTAGTCTAAGTAGAACAAGGGTCTTACGTTTTCTGCAAAAAGTGTTGCGAGTCGAGTGCTTGAAATGGCCTTGATTCACTTATGCACACTTTTGCAAAAGACTAGAAAGTGTGGCAAATCGAGCGCCGGAAAAGGCCTTGATACACGTTTGAATACTTAGAAGATTCACTAAAGGTCAATGATAAACAGGATATAATACAAGGCCCCTGAAACCGAACGCTTTCTTTTAATAATTATCAGTTTACTTTCCAGTACTAAAACCAACCAACCAACCAATCAATCACTTAGCTGGTAGCTTTAAAACCAACCAACCAATCCCAAAATCGTCCAACTTAAAGAACCACGTATCCCCATAATTCCCATGGGTTCGACCCCTACTTACCACTTACTACCCAGTAGTGTAGTCGCGAGTAGCGGATATTATAAATTTATTTGTACAGAGAACACTGCACCTTAACGACAGTGCAGTGCGCTCCGTCAAATTGGCGCCGTTGCCGGGGAATTAGCCATCGGATTAGTTGTTCTTTCCTTTCCCTTCTCGTTTCTTCATCACGCTACACACTATGTATGCAAGAAGCAACACAGGAACCGTGGCGAAATATGACCTGAGCCACCCATGGGACCCAAACCAGTAATCCACAACGAGGTATCGTCGAGCCAACGACGTTAAACAAGTGCACTGGTCGGGAGGTAACCCGACACTATCTTACTTTCTGTCATTTAAATTCTGTCATTTAATTTTCTGTCTTAGTAATTCTCACATATATATATTAGCTTGCATGACTTTTGAACTAAGGCACGCCTTCGTTCAAAAGTGTGGGGAGAGAACCACCATTGTATATAAATAACATGCTTGCTGTTTTCTTTTTTAGTAATAGTATCTTTTTGAAAATATGAACTTAAGAATGTGAAAAAGATAGACCGAAATTCATGCATTTACCTTGTGAAAATTCAACTGTCTAAAAACTTAGGACGTAACTTTTCATTTGTCCTTTGTGCTGAGATTAACTAGAGATGTGGAGTTGACATAAATCGCCCTAGAAAGGCTTGGCAGGCAATCAAAGGATCTTATCAAACTATATGGTTTTCGAAGTCAGTAGAGGCTGCACTTCGGGTTTCAGTGAAGATTGAAGTCATCTCCGCCATGCAGTGTTTATGCAAAAAGAAAAGAAAAGGCGAGGACGGGAATCAGACCGTCCTCTCTCTAGTTAAAGTAGCCGAGAAAATAGATGAGCGACCCTCATCTTGACCCGCGCGAAACAACAATGATGAGAGGAGCGGGGAGGTATTTCCATAGGCTTGCGGGCGATGATTGGACCTCCCAAAAAAGGCTTGAGAAAATGGACTTGCAAAAGCCACAAAAAGGCGAAAAGCTCGAAGAAGCAAATCAAGAGGCCGATTCACTACAAAAGCAGTCCCTCGCCAAAAGAAAAATCAAAGTACTCAAACCAGTGAAACCCGAACCAAATCACGTGCTAGAGAAAGCTACAAGGAAACCATATAGTGCGAGACGATCCCGAAATTGCAGTCCAGGAACCAAAAAAGGGCTATCTCCCGAGACATCCGGAACAATTTGCATCTCAGCACGGAGGTACAAGTATTAAGTTTCTTCTATTTATTTACACAGTTCAATTTGGTAATAAGTAAGTAATGCATGAACTAGGATAAATCGAGTCCCACAGTCTAATTTTCATATTCCAAAGCCAACTTAGAATGCCGCCCTTTAATAGCATTGTTCGGGACGAACAACTAAAAGTGTGGGGTGATATGATGGACCCAAATTATACGAATCATAAACACCGTAAAACCCCCTTAATTAGACTGTTGGTCTATTTAACTTTTGCTTGTTAGTACCGATATATTTCTACAGGGTATTTTGGCGCTTAGAGAGAAAACACGCTAAGGAGAGGATTTTACGCTGAAAAGATGTTAGAGTTATTCCAAGGTCAAGATCAGACGCTGACTGAAGAAATCTCAAGGATCCTGACATGGAATCACTCCAAACAAATCAAGTCAAAGAGGAATTTGCATTGAAGACTCAACCGACCGGGTGAGAAAATGCCGCAGAAACCACCCGACCGGTTGAGGCAGTTCCAGGCTCTCCGCCGAGCTAACCAAGCACTAAATTCAAGTCGCTCGAGCAAACCACCTCATCTGACAATTCCACCTCGACCAAAATGTTCCAAATGGAAAATAAGGTGGAAGTTGTCGAGACTCAAGGCAAATGCTCGAGCAGATTGGCAGTTAGCTCAATGCAAAGGCAAAGGCCCGGCGCGCATTGGCACCCAAACCAAGTCGCTCGACCCAACGGATGCATCTGGAGATTCTGGCTCGACCAAGATGTTTGGGATGCCCAACAAGTCGGACAATCTCGCTTCCCGGACAAAACGCTCGAGCAGATTAGCAGATTGGCCCAATTCCAAGTAAAAGCCTCGCGCATAGGCATCAAGACCAAATTGCTCGACCAAACCATGGAATTTGGAAAATCTGGCTCGACCATTAGTCTTAGAATCACTTGGACATTCCAAATCAACTATTAAAATGCACGTTTGGACAAGATGACCGGCAACCACCCTTGAAGGTGGCCAAGGGAGGAGCTCCTCCCCATTCCACCACCTGCTACCGGCGGCTGCTCCTCCATGTGACCGGCTGCTCCTCCACCCCCCATGTGGCAGCTCCTCCTTGCTCCTCCTCCTCAACCCTTGGATCAAAGGACACTTGCCACCGTCTCCACCACCGATCTCCTCCCCTTTTGGCTATAAATACAACCCTCCTCCTCCTCATTTCAAACATCCAAAAATTGTAATTCACTTCTCTCTCTAAATTTTGTAAGTGTGGTTTTGGAAATAAAGCTTGCTTCCTTGGCGCTTCAACGGTTGTAAGTCTTTCTTTGTATTTAATTTACTGTTTTTATAATGTTTAGCGCGATAAATAGTAGCTAAACTAGTCGTTCGGTAGAAGGGGCGAACTTGTATTATAAAATGTTTTAGACTATTAACTTAGTGTCTCGTCTGTGTATTCAAAACTTATTCTATGTGCCATATATAAGATTAGAATCTCCAAGGTTGAGTGGACCATTTGTAACTGGACCAAAGGGACCAAATGGGCAAGCTCTTCCTTGGGGGTTCGTGATTATACTCGGGTAAGTGGACCATTTGTAACTGGACCAAAGGGACCAAATGGGCAAGCTTATCCGAGGAGTTCGATCTATCTAAAAAGCCATTTGGAAACTGGACCAAAGGGACCAAATGGATGCACATAGACTAGTATACCTTGAAATGGGGTGCTAGTCTAAGTAGAACAAGGGTCTTACGTTTTCTGCAAAAAGTGTTGCGAGTCGAGTGCTTGAAATGGCCTTGATTCACTTATGCACACTTTTGCAAAAGACTAGAAAGTGTGGCAAATCGAGCGCCGGAAAAGGCCTTGATACACGTTTGAATACTTAGAAGATTCACTAAAGGTCAATGATAAACAGGATATAATACAAGGCCCCTGAAACCGAACGCTTTCTTTTAATAATTATCAGTTTACTTTCCAGTACTAAAACCAACCAACCAACCAATCAATCACTTAGCTGGTAGCTTTAAAACCAACCAACCAATCCCAAAATCGTCCAACTTAAAAAACCACTTATCCCCCTAATTCCCTTGGGTTCGACCCCTACTTACCACTTACTACCCAGTAGTGTAGTCGCGAGTAGCGGATATTATAAATTTATTTGTACAGAGAACACTGCACCTTCAAACTCTCCCCGCATGATTCTCCCTATACGCCCTTCCCTCTACACACCTTGCGATCTCACCAATGAAAGGGAATTCGAGATTGTTATAAAATGTTTATCATGTTCCAGGAATGAAGAAGAATTTCGTTTCGGTTCCACGCCGGCGGCCGGGCATTCATTATGTTCTCTTCGTGCTCAACCCAAACAAAGTGTTATCGAAGGCAGATGTTGGTGGTACTCATGGAAGGAATCAGAGTAAAAATTTAGTACGTGTGTGTTGTCCGCTGGTACAACATATGTCGACAAGACCCATCGCCATGAGACAGCAGACCTCTGGCATGCTCGATTGGCTTATGCCAGCCCTCCCTCCGGTCGCCTGAAGGTGATGATGAAGAGGTTCGTGGCCTTCCTTCTCTATAGATGCGATAAGAGTACAGTGCAGTGCGCTCCGTCAGTCTTGCAGATGGGCGATGCTAGAGACGACAAACCGCCAGCACTGATTTTGGGGCGACCATTCCTTCACACCACCAAGACCAAGATTGACATGGGCAAAGGCTTACTGTCACTAGCATTCGGTGGAAAGACATCAGATTTCTATGTCTATGAGGATGCTGACCGTCCATGCACGAGGAAACCGCCAGACATTGTGCACACATCAGATTTTGGTGCCCTAGTTCCGGACCTACCAGAGCAGACCGTACATACGATTGGGCCAGCAGCTATGGCCAAGATGTCCTCACCATCTCGGGAATATGTGAAGGCTAAGCCGCCCGATCAATGGAGAGCAAACCCGAGCACGTCGTTTCATGAGGATTTCGGGCAAATTGAAGGAGTCGCTGGAGCAAAGTATGACCTCACACGTCCATGGGATCCTAACTTGTGATCCCTAAAGAGGTAACGTCGAGCCAACGACGTTAAACAAAGGCGCTCGCAGGGAGGCAGCCCTGCACTATCTGCATTTCAGTTTTCATCATTTATTTTACTATGTTTTGAGTCTTTATTGTCACATTGTACCTTGGGAAGGAAGATGATTTTCATGCAGGGGCAGAGGCGGACGTATCCAAGATATTGCATAAGACTGCATCCAACGTGAGTAGTTCACACCTTGAATAAATTGTGTCAAGAAACATGAGCGTTTAAAGATTCCGTCACAAAGACTTACGAGTCTAAGGAGGTTGGGTTTTAAGTGAGACCATTGTGACTCCTCCAACCTCCTGGGAATCCTTTATTCGTCTTAATGTCATTGACACAGACCTTTCATTTGGTGACGAACTCACGTTGCGATGCAAGCTTCGATGGTGCTCTCTTCGAGGACTCATAGGAGAATACTCAGTTATTTCTGATCGTCACGCACGCACGAGGGAAGTGCCTGTCCAACCTTACTCTCTTCTTATTTCCCAATTGTTTGTTTGCATGCATAGTCGTGTCTCTGAACTTAAGATGTGCCGTGAGGACACGTCAGTTCAAAAGTGTGGGGTGGGAGAGTCAGTCATCGAGTCAGCACGTTTACTTTCCTGCACCTGCATAGAGTCAGCACGTTTCCCAAATTTTTAAAATTTTTGTACAGGTTTCTTCTCTATTTCCTAGATTTGCGATAGTGAATATTGATGATGTGAAATAGATAGAGCCGATTACATGCATGTCTTTGGTGAAATTAGAATTGTGAGATTACATGTGATCTTAATCCATTGCTTGCCTTTGTTAGTTGAGATAAACAGGGATGTGGAGTTGACAGAAACGTCCTAGAGAGACTTGACAGAACATTCAAGGGACCGAATTCGAGTTATATGGTTATGTGGATTTCGTGGAGGCTAGCACTTCGAGGCAACATGGTTACGAGTCTGCTCCGCCACTGCGGTATTTTTGCGGTTGGTTGGGACGAGAATACATCACACCGTCCAAACTCTAGTCAAGTAGCCGGGAAAATAGACAAGCAACCCTTGGCTTGACTCGCGTCAAAAGGACGAGGATGAGTGAGAGCAAGTAGGAACGAGCAGTCACAATCCGTAGCAAAGAAACAAATTGATTCCATTGTGAAGTTTTACACCGCAACAAAAAGTGAAGTGCCCCATTGATACACCAAACCGAGTCACTACAAGCTGTCTGAAAAGAACTCAAGCACCTTGAAGCTCGAATCAATCACGTGCAAGAAGAAGCAATGAAGCTTAACCATATAGCAAGAATTCGGCACCAAGAATCGGTTCATGGGTCTATAAAGGACTACCTCCCGAGACATCCGAATTGATTTGCATCTTGACCCAAAGGTAACACGTATCATTACTCCATGTTTTCGCACAAGGCTTTTAGTAACGAGTATGCATAGAAAGGCGAAATCTAGATTAGCCGAATCATATACATGTAGCAATATCTAGGATGCCGAAGCGTTGTGATGTTTACAATTATTTTTCCTCTTATGACCTAGTCCTTGTTCGGGACGAACAAGTTTAAGTGTGGGGTGGTTTGATGAGCCGTATTTATATGACTCATCGAGTCAACAAATCCCATCAATTCCAGCACTTTATTATGCAAACAGTTACTTCTTAGTGTTGTTTTGCATTTCAGGTGATTTGGAAGCTCTAGGAGGAAACGCGCATAAAAGATGGCTTTTCATGCCAAAAACAACACAGTGGCAGATTTGACCTTTGGAGCTTCGCCGGAGTGCTGGGAATGAACCGCTGATCAGAAAAATACAAGACACATGCCGTTGCGTAGATGACTCAATTCCCTACAATTCTCTTGTTCACACCGAGAGCATCCGAGGTCGTTTAGATGGACAAATCAATAGCCGAAGTCGGAACTCAGTGGGTACCGCGTTTCGTAGAGACATTAGTAATTCCGGCGTGAACAGTAATTCCGGCGTGAACAACAATTCCGGCGTGAACAGTGTTTTCGGGGAAAAAAATCCAAATTCCATGCATGACGGTTTAGAGGCTTCTAGAAGGTTCTGGAAGGCTCTACACAGATCTGGAAGACTTGCAGAAGAAGAAAACTTAGAGACCAAGCAAAATCGGTTTTAGGACATGTTTCCTAAAACCGTTTTTGGACCGACTTCAATTTGATAGCTTTGAGGCCGGAGTTTTCTCTATAAATACAGCCTCATATCAAGGGTTTCAAGCATCCCAAAACACAGAATTCGAGCTCTCCTCTCCTCTCGGTCCGAAGTACTCCTTCGTTCGGCAATAGAGAAGAACATCTTTCCTTTATTTTTATTGTCTTTTGTTTCCATGGCCATGTGTAGCTAAACCCTTTATTCGGGCTAGGGTTTCATATATTGTGACTATTGTTTGAGACTTCATTCTTAATGCTATTCCATGTTTCACTAGTTCTCGTGCCTATATTATGAATTATTGCTAGACTAGGTGGATGCTTTGTCGCAAAGCTTAGTTGATCAATATTTCTATCATTATTATCTGCTTAATACTTTGTCGTTTGGGTAGATAGCACATACCTTTGTCGGGTTGTTTAACTTAGGAGGGAATTAGAAGCCTTTCACCTTGTCGGGTTAGGTTGTGGCATAACACCTTTGTCGGGTTATTTGGGAAGTCACCTTTGTCGGGACGACCACACTTAGAAACATTGAATTAGATTGTTAGCAGTCGATGATAACAAGTCACAATAGAAACCCTAGTCTGAATATTCTCTCCGATTGATACCACTCACTTATTTCCTATTTTTGCACTGTTTCCTAATCTCTCTCAACCCCAATTGTCTTTTCTTTTCACAGAACAATAAGTAACCGCTCTAGCTCTCTTGGGTTCGACCCCTTGCTTGCCGCTATACTAGCCAAGAGTAAGTGGAATTATAAATTTAAATTTGCAGGTACCGACGACGCCTGTCAGTCGCCTTTATGTTTGACCTCCTTATCATGCTGATATTTGCCTTTGGATTTTGGATGGTTTGTGAAGGAAGTCTGCCAGGTTCATTAGTGAGTGTTGACATTGCAGTGGCGAGCTGGGACATTTGTTTGGTCAATTCTGAAATTTCCCCGTCAGTTTTCGCCTGATATTGGTGTAGCGAAGTACCCAATTGATTTATGCTTCCTGCAAGCTCCTTCATTGTGTTATCGAGCGACTTGGTTGGTTCTTGCTGATTGTTCGGGCCGGCTTGGTACTGATTTGGTCCTCTTTGCTGATATTGGCCTGCTGATGGAGCGTTCTGGTTATACTGTCGGTGGGGGGGTTGGTAGAATGAGTGAGCTAGCTGAGGGACAGCTGGTTGTGTTTCCTTCTGAGGATAGTTGTTATTACGCCAGCTGGGGTTGGTTGTTTGACCATACTGCCTGTTTTGTCCGGCTCTGTCGTTGCTGTTGTTGTTGTATCCATGGTATCCTCCCACCGTATTTACTTCTGCCGGTTCCTCTTCTATTAATGTTGGGCATGCGTCAGTTTTGTGGTCTGTAGAGCCACAAAAATCGCAAGGTTTTACCGGCACTGGTTGTTTTCGTAGGATCTGAATCATCATCTCCTTTAATTGTTTTATCTCTTCTGGCATAGAGCTCATTGGTGTTTCAGCTTGTGCCACATTCCTTGTTCGGGAAAATTCTTCCTGCCAAGTTGTCTCTTCTCTAAATCGGGCATTTTCAGCAACGTTGGCGATGAGGTTCCTTATGCCGCTCAATGATAGATTCATCATGGATCCTCCAGCTGAGGCATCCAGGAGCATTTTGTCTAAGGGTCTTAATCCATCAATGAGGTATTCGATGATGAGTTTCTCGGGTAGTCCAAGGGTACAGCAGCTTCTTTCTAGGTGGTTGAACTTTTCCAGGTAGTCGTACATGGTTTCATTGGGCCCTTGCTTGATGTCTTGTAATTGCCTTCTTACTTGCATTGCCCTTCCTGCCGGGTAATATTTGTCTAGGAATTTCCTTTGCATCTGAACCCATGTTCTGATGCTTCCCGAAGGCAATGAAAGGAACCAGTCGTTTGCCGAGTCAATGAGGGAAAAATAGAACGCCTTCAACTTGAAGTCGTCTATACTCACTCGATTGGGTTTTAGATTCTGGCAAATGCCGTGTAAGCGTTGGAGGTGAGTTGTCGGAGATTCTCCATGTGCTCCTGAGAACTTGGGCAAGCTATGGGCCACTGATGCGTTGATGGTAATGTATTCCAGTTCAGAGCCCTCGTATATGCGCCATGGTTGCGTTTCGAAATCTGGGGCATTCAGCTCTCCCATCGTAGGTGCGCGGTCGTTGTTATTCCCATAATAGTTGTCAAAGACAGGTTCTTGCCTAGGCATTTGTCGAGGTTGAGGGTGTGGGGGACGTATAGGGGGTTGCACTGGACCAGCTGCATTTCGATCCTCGGGTGGTACTTGGTTTCTTCGAACGGCCTCCCTATTACGAGCTCTTTGGTTTCTGATGAGTTGTTCCGGATCGTCAATAAATGGAGGTGGAGCCTCATTATTTCGATCGTACAGGTTTATCTCGTCATCATCCTGATAGTCATGGTGGCTTCCTTCGCGAGACATGGTTGTTTTGGAGCGAGTATCGATTCAAAGAACTTATCCGATTAGGTAACTAATTCCCCGGCAACGGCGCCAATTTGACTGATGCTTGTCGTCAGAGCAAATGTAAAAATAAATTTATAAGTCCGTTACTCGCGACTTCACTACTGGGTAGCAAGTGGTAAGTAGGGGTCGAACCCAAGGGAATTAGGGGGATAAGTTGTTCTTTGAGGGATCGTACAGCGGGGGAGCATTTTTTTGGTTGATTGAGGTTTTACTACTAACAGCTAAGTGATTGGTTGGTTGGTTTTGGTTTTTAGTGCGGAAAAGTAAATGACATAAAAGTAAATACTGAAAGTAAAAAGAAGACTTACAGCGGTTGTTGCGTGATCGGCAAGTCTTGCGGAACGTCAGTAGTTGAAAGGGCAGTTTATACTAAGGAAGTAAGTGCGGGTAGTGTTTTAATCTAAGGAAAGCATTCGGTTTCGGGGGCCTTGTATCATAGCATGTTTATCATTGACCTTTAGTGATCCTGCTAAGTATTCAAACGTGTATCAAGGCCATTTCAAGCGCTCGATTTGCCACACTGTCTAGCCCATTTCAAGGTCGTAGAGCACTTGTTCTATTTAGACTAGCACCCCATTTCAAGGTATACTAGCCTATGTGCATCCATTTGATCAATCATTTCCGATCAAACCAAATGGTGTTTTAGAGAGGTCGAACTCCTCAGATAAGCTTTGCCATTTCAAGCATCCACTTACCCGAGTATGTTCACGAACCCCCAAGGAAGAGTTTTTCCATTTCAAGCATCCACTCAACCTTGGAAGTTCTGACCTAATATATGGCACATAGAACAAGTTTTGAACACAAAGAAGAGGCACTAAGAGTATAGCCTAAAACATTTTATGATACAAGTACACCCCTTCAACTGAATGAAAAGTTTAGCTACGAATATCCATAGAGGTGGATACCATAGCTAAGTACTCGTGGGTTTTTGAAAGACAGTAAGTAAAGGAGAATACTCAAGAACCAACAGGAGTATTCTCAAAGACTACTAGAATACTCAAGAACCAACAGGAGTATTATAGATTTCAAACAAAAGTATTACAAGGATTGTGCTCTCAACTTAGAGAGATAAGTGATTTGTGTTTGGAATGAGGATGGATATGGATTACAAGTGAAATGGCTTGGTATTTATAGGCTAAGGGAGGAGGAGATGAGGTTTGAGATGAGGACACTTGGCAAACATCCAAGGGGAGGGGAGAAAGCCGCCGGTTGGAGGTCATGAGGGGGAGGAGCCGCCCCCCATGACTCATCACTTTGCCCAAAGCCGCCGGTCACAAGGCAAGGTGGAGGAGGTTTTGTGATTTTTGTGATCTTTTCACAAAGCCATCGGTCCATTTCAGCTCCGGACTGACTCTGGTTGCTCTTCGGTTGGACTTGTTTTGAGTGATTCCATGTCAGGTTCATGATATTTCTTCAGTCGGAATCTGGTTGTGACCTTGGAATGACTCGTAATATCTTTTCAGCTTAAAAACACCTCCTTAGCCTGTATTCTCTCTAGACTCCAAAATACCCTGTAGATAAATATCGGAACTAACAAGCAAAAGTTAAATAGACAAACAGTCTAATTTGGTGGGTTTAACTGTGTTTATGATTCATACAATTATGGTCCATCATTAGTCTTTGTTCTTCCCAAGTTAGGCTCGTTAGTTTCATTCTAAGGTTTGTCTAAGTTCGTCCTTCGAAAGAGACTAACTAGGGACGAACATAGACTAACTTGGGACTAACTTAGACTAATCTTAGAATGAGAATAAAGTCTGTCTTAATTCGTTCCAAGTTAGTCTCGTTAGTCCCATTCTAAGGTTTTTCTAAGTTCGTCCTTAGAAAGAGACTAAGTAGGGACGAACTTAGACTAACTTGGGCGAACCTAGACAAACCTTAGAATGAGAATAAAGTTAGTCTTTGTTCGTCCCAAGTTAGTCTTGTTAGTCTCATTCTAAGGTTTGTCTAAGTTCCTCCTTAGAAAGAGAGTAACTTGGGACGAACTTAGACTAACCTTGTAATGAGACTAACGTTTGTCTTTGTTCGTGCCAAGTTAGTCTCGTTAGTCTCATTCTAAGGTTTGTCTAAGTTCGTCCTTAGAAAGAGACTAACTAGGGACGAACTAAGACTAACTTGGGACGAACTTAGACTAACCTTGTCATGAGACTAACGTTTGTCTTTGTTCGTCCCAAGTTAGTCCCGTTAGTCTGATTCTAAGGTTTGTCTAAGTTCGTCCTTAGAAAGAGATTAACTAGGGACGAACTTAGACAAACTTGGGATGAACTTAGACTAAACTTATAATGAGACTAACGTTTGTCTTTGTTCGTCCCAAGTTAGTCTCGTTAGTCTCATTCTAAGGTTTGTCTAAGTTCGTCCTTAGAAAGACACTAACAAGGGACGAACTTAGACTAACTTGGGGCGAACTTAGGCTAACCTTGTAATAAGACTAACTTTTGTCTTTGTTCATCCCAAGTTAGTCTCGTTAGTCTCATTCTAAGGTTTGTCTAAGTTCATCCTTAGAAAGAGATTAACTAGGGACGAACTTAGACTAACTTGGGACGAACTTAGACTAACCTTTTAATGAGACTAACGTTTGTCTTTGTTCGTTCCAAGTTAGTCTCGTTAGTCTCCTTCTAAGGTTTGTCTAAGTCCCTCCTTAGAAAGAGACTAACTAGGGACGAACTTAGACTAACTTGGGACGAACTTCTTAGAATGAGAATAAAGTTTGTCATTGTTAGTTCCAAGTTAGTCTCGTTAGTCTCCTTCTAAGGTTTGTCTAAGTTCATCCTTAGAAAGAGACTAACTAGGGACGAACTTAGACTAACTTGGGACGAACTTAGACTAACCTTTTAATTAGACAAACATTTGTCTTTGTTCCTCCCAAGTTAGTCTTGTTAGTCCCATTCTAAGGTTTGTCTAAGTTCGTCCTTAGAAAGAGACTAACTAGGGACAAACTTAGACTAACCTTATAATGAGACTAACGTTTGTCTTTGTTCTTCTCAAGTTAGTCTCGTTAGTTTCATTTTAAAGTTTGTCTTAGTTCGTCCTTAGAAAAACACTAACTAGGGACGAACTTATACTAACTTGGGACGAACTTAGACTAACCTTAGAATGAGAATAAAGTCTGTCATAGTTCGTTTCAAGTTAGTCTCATTCTAAGGTTTGTCTAAGTTCGTCCTTAGAAAGAGACTAACTAGGGATGAACTTAGACTGACTTGGGACGAACTTAGACTAACATTGTAATGAGACTAACGTTTGTCTTTGTTCGTCGCAAGTTAGTCTCGTTAGTCTCATTCTAAGGTTTGTCTAAGTTCGTCCTTAGAAAGAGACTAACTAGGGACGAACTCAGACTAACTTGGGACGAACTTAGACAAACCATAGAATGAGAATATAGTTTGTCTTTGTTCGTTCCAAGTTAGTCTCGTTAGTCTCCTTCTAAGGTTTGTCTAAGTTCATCCTTAGAAAGAGACTAACTAGGGACGAACTTAGACCAACCTTATAATGAGACTAACGTTTGTCTTTGTTCTTCCCAAGTTAGTCACGTTAGTTTCATTCTAAGGTTTGTCTAAGTTCGTCCTTAGAAAGAGACTGACTAGGGACGAACTTAGACTAACTTGGGACGAACTAAGACTCACCTTAGAATGAGAATAAAGTCTGTCTTAGTTCGTTCCAAGTTAGTCTCGTTAGTCTCATTCTAAGGTATGTCTAAGTTCGTCCTTAGAAAGAGACTAACTAGGGACGAACTTAGAATAACTTGGGACGAACTTAGACTAACCTTATAATGAGGCTAACGTTTGTCTTTGTTCGTCCCAAGTTAGTCTCGTTAGTCTCATTCTAAGGTTTGTTTAAGTTCGTCCTTAGAAAGAAACTAACTAGGGACGAACTTAGGCTGACTTGGGACGAACTTAGACTAACTATAGAATGAGAATAAAGTTTGTCTTTGTTCGTTCCAAGTTAGTCTCGTTAGTCTCCTTCTAAGGTTTGTCTAAGTTCGTCCTTAGAAAAAGACCAACTAGGGACGAACTTAGACTAACTTGGGACGAACTTAGACTAACCTTATAATGCGACTAACGTTTGTCTTTGTTCGTCCCAAGTTAGTCTCGTTAGTCTCATTCTAAGGTTTGTCTAAGTTCGTCCTTAGAAAGAGACTAACTAGGGACGAACTTAGACTAACTTGGGACGAACTTAGACCAACCTTGTAATGAGACTAACGTTTATCTTTGTTCTTGCCAAGTTAGTCTCGTTAGAAAGAGACTAACTAGGGACGAACTTAGACTAACTTGGGACGAACTTAGACTAACCTTATAATGAGACTGAAGTTTGTCTTTGTTCGTCCCAAGTTTGTCTAGTTAGTCTCATTCTAAGGTTTGTCTAAGTTCGTCCTTAGAAATAGACTAAATAGGGACGAAATTTGACTAACTTGGGAGGAACTTAGACAAACCTTAGAATGAGACTAACGTTTGCCTTTGTTCGTTCCAAGTTAGTCTCGTTAGTCTCCTTCTAAGGTTTGTCTAAGTTCGTCCTTAGAAAGAGACTAACTAGGGACGAACTTAGACAAACCTTAGAATGAGAGTAACGTTTGTCTTTCGTCCCAAGTTAGTCTCGTTAGTCTCATTCTAAGGTTTGTCTAAGTTCGTCCTTAGAAAGTGACTAACTAGGGACGAACTAAGACTAACTTGGGACGAACTTAGACTAACCTTGTAATGAGACTAACGTTTGTCTTTGTTCGTGCCAAGTTAGTCTCGTTAGTCTCATTTTAAAGTTTGTCTAAGTTCGTCTTTAGAAAGAGACTAACTAGGGACGAACTTAGACAAACTAGGGATGAACTTAGACTAACCTTATAATGAGACTAACGTTTGTCTTTGTTCGTCCCAAGTTAGTCTAGTTAGTCTCATTCTAAGGGTTGTCTAAGTTCGTCCTTAGAAAGAGACTAACTAGGGATGAACTTAGACTAACCTTATAATGAGACTAACGTTTATCTTTGTTCGTCCCAAGTTAGTCTCGTTAGTCTCATTCTAAGGTTTGTCTAAGTTCGTCATTAGAAAGAGACTAACTAGGGACGAACTTAGACTAACTTGGGACGAACTTAGACTTGTAATGAGACAAACGTTTGTCTTTGTTCGTCCCAAGTTAGTCTCGTTAGTCCCATTCTAAGGTTTGTCTAAGTTCCTCCTTAGAAAGAGACTAACTAGGGACGAACTTAGACTAACCTTATAATGAGACTAACGTTTGTCTTTGTTCTTCACAAGTTAGTCTCGTTAGTTTCATTTTAAAGTTTGTCTAATTTCGTACTTAGAAAGAGACTAACTAGGGACGATCTTAGACTAACTTGGGACGAACTTAGACTAACCTTAGAATGAGAATAAAGTCTGTCGTAGTTCGTTCCAAGTTAGTCTCATTCTAAGGTTTGTCTAAGTTTGTCCTTAGAAAGTGACTAACTCGGGACGAACTTAGACTAACCTTATAATGAGACTAACGTTTGTCTTTGTTCGTCCCAAGTTAGTCTCGTTAGTCTCATTCTAAGGTTTGTCTAAGTTCGTCCTTAGAAAGAGATTAACTAGGGACGAACTTAGACTTACTTGGGACGCACTTAGGTTAAGCTTATAATGAGACTAACGTTTGTCTTTGTTCGTCCCAAGTTAGTCTCGTTAGTCTCATTCTAAGGTTTGTCTAAGTTCGTCCTTAGAAAGAGACTAACTAGGGACGAACTAAGACTAACTCGGGACGAATAGACTAACCTTATAATGAGACTAACGTTTGTCTTTGTTCGTGCCAAGTTAGTCTCGTTAGTCTCATTCTAAGATTTGTCTAAGTTCGTCCTTAGAATGAGACTAACTAGGGCTGAACTAAGACTAACTTTGGACGAACTTAGACTGACCTTGTAATGAGACTAACGTTTGTCTTTATTCGTCCCAAGTTAGTCTCGTTAGTCTCATTCTAAGGTTTGTCTAAGTTCTCCCTTAGAAAGAGATTAACTAGGGACGAACTTAGACTAACCTTATAATGAGACTAACGTTTGTCTTTATTCGTCGCAAGTTAGCCTCGTTAGTCTCATTATAAGGTTTGTCTAAGTTCGTCCTTAGAAAGACACTAACTAGGGACGAACTTAGACTAACTTGGGGCGAACTTAGACTAACCTTGTAATGAGACTAACGTTTGTCTTTGTTCGTCCCAAGTTAGTCTCGTTAGTTTCATTCTAAGGTCTGTCTAAGTTCGTCCTTAGAAAGGGACTAACTAGGGACGAACATAGACTAACTTGGGACGAACTAAGACTAACCTTATAATGAGATTAACGTTCGTCTTTGTTCGTCCCAAGTTAGTCTCGTTAGTCTCATTCTAAGGTTTGTCAAAGTTCGTCCTTAGAAAGAGACTAACTAGGGACGAACCTAGACTAACTTGGGACGAACTTAGACAAACCTTAGAATGAGAATAAAGTTTGTCTTTGTTCGTTCCAAGTTAGTCTCGTTAGTCTCATTCTAAGGATTGTTTAAGTTCGTCCTTAGAAAGACACTAACTAGGGACGAACTTAGACTAAGTTGGGACGAACTTAGATTAACCTTATAATGAGACAGAAGTTTGTCTTTGGTCGTCCCAAGTTAGTCTCGTTAGTCTCATTCTAAGGTTTGTCTAAGTTCGTCCTTAGAAAGAGACTAACTAGGGACGAACTTTAACTATCTTGCGACGAACTTAGACAAACCTTAGAATGAGACTAATGTTTGTCTTTGTTCGTTCCAAGTTAGTCTCGTTAGTCTCCTTCTAAGGTTTGTCTAAGTTCGTCCTTAGAAGGAGACTAACTAGGGACGAACTTATACTAACTTGGGACGAACTTAGACTAACCATGTAATGAGACTAACGTTTGTCTTTGTTCGTCCCAAGTTAGCCTCGTTAGTCTCATTCTAAGATTTGTCAAAGTTCGTCCTTAGAAAGAGACTAACTAAGGACGAACTTAGACTAACTTGGGACGAACTTAGACTAACCTTATAATGAGACTAACGTTTGTCTTTGTTCTTCCAAAGTTAGTCTCGTTAGTCTCATTCTAAGGTTTGTCAAAGTTCGTCCTTAGAAAGAGACTAACTAGGGACGAACTTAGACTAACTTGGGACGAACTTAGACAAACCTTAGAATGAGAATAAAGTTTGTCATTGTTCGTCCCAAGTTAGTCTCGTTAGTCTCATTCTAAGGTTTGTTTAAGTTCGTCCTTAGAAAGAGACTAACTAGGGACAAACTTAGACTAACTTGGGACGAACTTAGACTAACCTTATAATGAGACTAACGTTTGTCTTTGTTCGCCCCAAGTTAGTCTCGTTAGTTTCATTCTAAGGTTAGTCTAAGTTCGTCCTTAGAAAGAGACTAACTGGGGACGAACTTAGACTAACTTGGGACGAACTTAGACTAACCTTAGAATAAGAATAAAGTTTGTCTTTGTTTGTTCCAAGTTAGTCTCGTTAGTCTCCGTCAAAAGTTTTTCTAAGTTCGTCCTTAGAAAGGGACTAACTAGGGATGAACATAGACTTACTTGGGACGAAATTAGACTAACCTTATAATGAGACTAACGTTCGTCTTTGTTCGTCCCAAGTTAGTCTCGTTAGTCTCATTATAAGGTTTGTCTAAGTTCATCCTTAAAAAGAGACTAACTAGGGACGAATTTAGACTAACTTGGGACGAACTTAGACTAACCTTATAATGAGACTAATGTTTATCTTTGTTCTAGCCAATTTAGACTCGTTAGTCTCATTCTAAGGTTTGTCAAAGTTCGTCCTTAGAAAGAGACTAACTAGGGACGAACCTAGACTAACTTGGGACGAACTTAGACAAACCTTAGAATGAGAATAAAGTTTGTCTTTGTTCGTCCCAAGTTAGTCTCGTTAGTCTCATTCTAAGGTTTGTTTAAGTTCGTCCTTAGCAAGACACTAACTAGGGACGAACTTAGACTAACTTGGGACGAACTTAGATTAACCTTATAATGAGACAGAAGTTTGTCTTTGGTCGTCCCAAGTTAGTCTCGTTAGTCTCATTCTAAGGTTTGTCTAAGTTCGTCCTTAGAAAGAGACTAACTAGGGACGAACTTTAACTATCTTGGGACGAACTTAGACAAACCTTAGAATGAGACTAATGTTTGTCTTTGTTCGTTCCAAGTTAGTCTCGTTAGTCTCCTTCTAAGGTTTGTCTAAGTTCGTCCTTAGAAGGAGACTAACTAGGGACGAACTTAGACTAACTTGGGACGAACTTAGACTAACCATGTAACGAGACTAACGTTTGTATTTGGTCGTCCCAAGTTAGCCTCGTTAGTCTCATTCTAAGATTTGTCAAAGTTCGTCCTTAGAAAGAGACTAACTAAGGACGAACTTAGACTAACTTGGGACGAACTTAGACTAACCTTATAATGAGACTAACGTTTGTCTTTGTTCTTCCCAAGTTAGTCTCGTTAGTCTCATTCTAAGGTTTGTCAAAGTTCGTCCTTAGAAAGAGACTAACTAGGGACGAACTTAGACTTACTTGGGACGAACTTAGACAAACCTTAGAATGAGAATAAAGTTTGTCATTGTTCGTCCCAAGTTAGTCTCGTTAGTCTCATTCTAAGGTTTGTTTAAGTTCGTCCTTAGAAAGAAACTAACTATGGACGAACTTTGACTAACTTGGGACGAACTTAGACTAACCTTATGATGAGACTGAAGTTTGTCTTTGTTCGTACCAAGTTAGTCTCGTTAGTCTCATTCTAAGGTTTGTCTAAGTTCGTCCTTAGAAAGAGACTAACTTGGGACGAACTTTAACTATCTTGGGACGAACTTAGACAAACCTTAGAATAAGACTAACGTTTGTCTTTGTTCGTTCCAAGTTAGTCTCGTTAGTCTCCTTCTAAGGTTTGTCTAAGTTCGTCCTTAGAAAGAGACTAACTAGGGACGAACTTAGACAAACCTTAGAATAAGATTAACGTTTGTCTTTGTTCATCCCAAGTTAGTCTCGTTAGTCTCATTCTAAGGTTTGTCTAAGTTCGTCCTTAGAAAGAGACTAACTAGGGACAAACTTAGACTAACTTGGGACGAACTTAGACTAACCTTATAATGAGACTAACGTTTGTCTTTGTTCGTCCCAAGTTAGTCTCGTTAGTTTCATTCTAAGGTTAGTCTAAGTTCTTCCTTAGAAAGAGACTAACTGGGGACGAACTTAGACTAACTTGGGACGAACTTAGACTAACCTTAGAATGAGAACAAAGTTTGTCTTAGTTCGTTCCAAGTTAGTCTCATTCTAAGGTTTGTCTAAGTTCGTCCTTAGAAAGAGTCTAACTAGGGACGGACTTAGACTAACTTGGGACGAATTTAGACTAACCTTATAATGAGACTGAAGTTTCCCTTTGTTCGTCCCAAGTTAGTCTCGTTAGTCTCAATCTAAGGTTTGTCTAAGTTCGTCCTTAGAAAGAGACTAACTAGGGATGAACTTTGACTAACTTGGGACGAACTTAGACTAACCTTATAATGAGACTGAAGTTTGTCTTTGTTTTGTCCCCAGTTAGTCTAGTTAGTCGCATTCTAAGGTTTGTCTAAGTTCATCCTTAGAAAGAGATTAACTAGAGGCAAACTTTAACTAACTTGGGACGAACTTAGACAAACCATAGAATGGGACTAACGTTTGTCTTTGTTCGTTCCAAGTTAGTCTCGTTAGTCTCCTTCTATGGGTTGTCTAAGTTCGTCCTTAGAAATAGACTAACTAGGGACGAAATTAGACAAACCTTAGAATGAGACTAACGTTTGTCTTTGTTCGTCCCAAGTTAGACTCGTTAGTCTCATTCTAAGGTTTGTCTAAGTTCGTCCTTCGAAAGAGACTAACTAGGGACGAACTTAGACTAACTTGGGACGAACTTAGACTAACCTTGTAATGAGACTAACTTTTGTCTTTGTTCATCCCAAGTTATTCTCGTTAGTCTCATTCTAAGGTTTGTCTAAGTTCGTCCTTAGAAAGAGACTAACTAAGGACGAACTTAGACTCACTTGGGACGAACTTAGACTAACCTTATAATGAGACTAACATTTATCTTGGTTCTACCCAAGTTAGTCTCGTTAGTCTCATTCTAACGTTTGTCAAAGTTCGTCCTTAGAAAGAGACTAACTAGGGACGAACCTAGACTAATTTGGGACGAACTTAGACAAACCTTAGAATGAGAATAAAGTTTGTCTTTGTTCGTCCCAAGTTAGTCTCGTTAGTGTCATTCTAAGGTTTATTTAAGTTCGCCCTTAGAAAGACACTAACTAGGGACGAACTTAGACTAACTTGGGACAAACTTAGATTAACCTTATAATGAGACAGAAGTTTGTCTTTGTTCGTCCCAAGTTAGTCTCGTTAGTCTCATTCTAAGGTTTGTCTAAGTTCTTCCTTAGAAAGAGACTAACTAGGGACGAAATTTAACTATCTTGGGACGAACTTAGACAAACCTTAGAATGAGACTAAATTTTGTCTTTGTTCGTTCCAAGTTAGTCTCGTTAGTCTCCTTCTAAGGTTTGTCTAAGTTCGACCTTAGAAGGAGAATAACTTGGGACGAATTTAGACTAACTTGGGACGAACTTAGACTAACCATGTAATGAGACTAACGTTTGTCTTTGTTCGTCCCAAGTTAGCCTCGTTAGTCTCATTCTAAGGTTTGTCAAAGTTCGTCCTTAGAAAGAGACTAACTAAGGACGAACTTAGACTAACTTGGGACGAACTTAGACTAACCTTATAATGAGACTAACGTTTGTCTTTGTTCTTCCCAAGTTAGTCTCCTTAGTCTCATTCTAAGGTTTGTCAGACTTCGTCCTTAGGAAGAGACTAACTAGGGACGAACTTAGACTAACTTGGGACGAACTTAGACAAACCTTAGAATGAGAATAAAGTTTGTCATTGTTCGTCCCAAGTTAGTCTCGTTAGTCTCATTCTAAATTTTGTTTAAGTTCGTCCTTAGAAAGAAACTAACTAGGGACGAACTTTGACTAACTTGGGATGAACTTAGACTAACCTTATGATGAGACTGAAGTTTGTCTTTGTTCGTCCCAAGTTAGTCTCGTTAGTCTCATTCTAAGGTTTGTCTAAGTTCGTCCTTAGAAAGAGACTAACTAGGGACGAACTTTAACTATCTTGGGACGAACTTAGACAATCCTTAGAATGAGACTAACATTTGTCTCTGTTCGTTCCAAGTTAGTCTCGTTAGTCTCCTTTTAAGGTTTGTCTAAGTTCGTCCTTAGAAAGAGACTACCTAGGGACGAAATTAGACAAACCTTAGAATGAGACTAACGTTTGTCTTTGTTCATCCCAAGTTAGTCTCGTTAGACTCATTCTAAGGTTTGTTTCAGTTCGTCCTTAGAAAGAAACTAACTAGGGACGAACTTAGACTAACTTGGGAGGAACTTAGACTAACCTTATAATGAGACTGAAGTTTGTCTTTGTTCGTCCCAAGTTAGTCTCGTTAGTCTCATTCTAAGGTTTGTCTAAGTTCGTCCTTTGAAAGAGACTAACTAGGGACGAACTTAGACTAACTTGGGACGAACTTAGACTAACCTAGTAATGAGACTAACATTTGTCTTTGTTCGTCCCAAGTTAGTCTCGTTAGTCTCATTCTAAGGTTTGTCTAAGTTCGTCCTTAGAAAGAGACTAACTAGGGACGAACTTAGACTAACTTGGGACGAACTTAGACTAACCTTATAATGAGACTTACGTTTGTCTTTGTTCGTCCCAAATTATTCTCGTTAGTCTCATTCTAAGGTTTGTTTAAGTTCGTCCTTAGAAAGAAACTAACTAGGGACGAACTTAGACTGACTTGGGACGAACTTAGACTAACCTTAGAATGAGAATAAAGTTTGTCTTTGTTCGTTCCAAGTTAGTCTCGTTAGTCTCCTTCTAAGGTTTGTCTAAGTTCGTCCTTATAAAGAGACTAACGAGGGATGAACTTAGACTAACTGGGGACGAACTTAGATTAACCATGTAATGAGACTAACGTTTGTTTTTGTTCGTCACAAGTTAGTCTCGTTAGTCTCATTCTAAGGTTTGTCTAAGTTCGTCCTTAGAAAGAGACTAACTAGGGACGAACTTAGACTAACTTGGGACGAACTTAGACTAACCTTGTAATGAGACTAACGTTTGTCTTTGTTGGTCCCAAGTTAATCTCGTTACTCTCATTCTAAGGTTTGTCTAAGTTCGTCCTTAGAAAGAGACTAACTTGGGACGAACTTAGACTAACCATGTAATGAGACTAACGTGTGTCTTTGTTCGTCCCAAGTTAGTCTCGTTAGTCTCATTCTAAGGTTTGTCTAAGTTCGTCCTTAGAAAGAGAATAACTAGGGACGAACTTAGACTAACTTGGGACGAACTTAGACTAACCTTGTAATGAGACTAACATTTGTCTTTGTTCGTCCCAAGTTAGTCTCGTTAGTCTGATTCTAAGGTTCGTCTAAGTTCGTCCATAGAAAGAGACTAACTTGGGACGAACTTAGACTAACTAGGGACGAACTTAGACAAACCTTGGAACGAGAATAAATTTTGTCTTTGTTCGTCCCAAGTTAGTCTCGTTAGTCTCATTCTAAGGTTTGTTTAAGTTCGTCCTTAGAAAGAAACTAACCAGGGAAGAACTTAGACTGACTTGGGACGAACTTAGACTAACCTTAGAATGAGAATAAAGTTTGTCTTTGTTCGTTCCAAGTTAGTCTCGTTAGTCTCCTTCTAAGGTTTGTCTAAGTTCGTCCTTAGAAAGAGACTAACTAGGGACGAACTTAGACTAACTTGGGACGAACTTAGACTAACCTTGTAATGAGACTAACGTTTGTCTTTGTTCGTCCCAAGTTAATCTCGTTCCTCTCATTCTAAGGTTTGTCTAAGTTCGTCCTTAGAAAGAGACTAACCTGGGACGAACTTAGACTAACCATGTAATGAGACTAACGTTTGTCTTTGTTCGTCCCAAGTTAGTCTCGCTAGTCTCATTCTATAGTTTTTCTATGTTCGTCCTTACAAAGAGACTAACTAGGGACGAACTTAGACTAACTTGGGACGCACTTAGACTAACCTTATAATGAGACTAACGTTTGTCTTTGTTCTTCCAAAGTTAGTCTCGTTAGTCTCATTCTAAGGTTTGTTTAAGTTCGTCCTTAGAAAGAAACTAACCAGGGAAGAACTTAGACTGACTTGGGACGAACTTAGACTAACCTTAGAATGAGAATAAAGTTTGTCTTTGTTCGTTCCAAGTTAGTCTCGTTAGTCTCCTTCTAAGGTTTGTCTAAGTTCGTCCTTAGAAAGAGACTAACTAGGGACGAACTTTGACTAACTTTGGACGAACTTAGACTAACCTTATAATGAGACTAACGTTTGTCTTTTTTCTTCCCAAGTTAGTCTCGTTAGTTTCATTCTAAGGTTTGTCTAAGTTCGTCCTTAGAAAGAGACTAACTAGGGACGAACTTAGACTAACTTGGGACGAACTTAGACTAACCTTGTAATGAGACTAACGTTTGTCTTTGTTCGTCCCAAGTTAATCTCGTTCCTCTCATTCTAAGGTTTGTCTAAGTTCGTCCTTAGAAAGAGACTAACTTGGGACGAACTTAGACTAACCATGTAATGAGACTAACGTTTGTCTTTGTTCGTCCCAAGTTAGTCTCGTTAGTCTCATTCTATAGTTTTTCTATGTTCGTCCTTACAAAGAGACTAACTAGGGACGAACTTAGACTAACTTGGGACGAACTTAGACTAACCTTATAATGAGACTAACGTTTGTCTTTGTTCTTCCCAAGTTAGTCTCGTTAGTCTCATTCTAAGGTTTGTCTAAGTTCGTCCTTAGAAAGAGACTTACTAGGGACGAACTTAGACTAACTTGGGACGAACTTAGACAAACCTTGGAACGAGAATAAATTTTATCTTTGTTCGTCCCAAGTTAGTCTTGTTAGTCTCATTCTAAGGTTTGTTTAAGTTCGTCCGTAGAAAGAAACTAACTAGGGACGAACTTAGACTGACTTGGGACGAACTCAGACTAACCTTAGAATGAGAATAAAGTTTGTCTTTGTTCGTCCCAAGTTGGTCTCGGTAGTCTCATTCTAAGGTTTGTCTAAGTTCGTCCTTAGAAAGAGACTAACTAGGGACGAACTTAGACTAACTGTGGACGAACTTAGACTAACCTTATAATGAGACTAACGTTTGTCTTTGTTCGTCCCAAGTTAGTCTCGTTAGTCTCATTCTAAGGTTTGTCTAAGTTCGTCCTTAGAAAGAAACTAACTTGGGACGAACTTAGACTAACCTTATAATGAGACTAACGTTTGTCTTTGTTCTTCCCTAGTTAGTCTCGTTAGTTTCATTCTATGGTTTGTCTAAGTTCGTACTTAGAAAGAGACTAACTAGGGACGAACTTAGACTAACTTGGGACGAACTTCGAGTAACCTTGTAATGAGACTAACGTTTTTCTTTGTTCGTCCAAAGTTAGTCTCGTTAGTCTCATTCTAAGGTTTGTCTAAGGTCGTCCTTAGAAAGAGACTAACTTGGGACGAACTTAGACTAACTAGGGACGAACGTAGACTAACCTTATAAGGAGACTAACGTTTGTCTTTGTTCGTCCAAAGTTAGTCTCGTTAGTTTCATTCTATGGTTTGTCTAAGTTCGTCCTAAGAAAGAGACTAACTAGGGACGAACTTAGACTAACTTGGTACGAACTTAGACAAACCTTAGAATGAGAATAAAGTTTGTCTTTGTTCGTTCCAAGTTAGTCTCGTTAATCTCCTTTGAAGGTTTGTCGAAGTTCGTCCTTAGAAAGAGACTAATTAGGGACGAACTTAGACTAACTTGGGAAGAACTTAGACTAAGCTTATAATGAGACTAACGTTTGTCTTTGTTCGTCCCAAGTTAGTCTCGTTAGTCTCATTCTAAGGTTTGTCTAAGTTCGTCCTTAGAAAGAGACTAACAAGGAACGAACTTAGACTAACTTGGGACGAACTTAGACAAACTTATAATGAGAGTAACGTTTGTCTTTGTTCGTCCCAAGTTAGTCTCGTTAGTATCATTCTAAGGTTTGTCTAAGTTCGTCCCTAGAAAGAGACTAACTTGGGACGAACATAGACTAACTTGGGACGAACATAGACTAACCTTAGAATAAGTCTAAAGTTTGTCTTTGTTGGTCCCAAGTTAGTCTCGTTAGTATCATTCTAAGGTTTGTCTAAGTTCATCCCAAGTTAGTCTCGTTAGTCTCATTCTAAGGTTTGCCTAAGTTCGTCCTTAGAAAGAGACTAACTAAGGACGAACTTAGACTAACTTGGGACGAACTCAGACTAACCTTATAATGAGACTAACGTTTGTCTTTGTTCGTCCCAAGTTAGTCTCGTTAGTCTCATTCTAAGGTTTGTTTAAGTTCGTCCTTAGAAACTAACTAACTAGGGACGAACTCAGACTAACTTGGGACGAACTTAGACTAACCTTATAATGAGACTAACGTTTGTCTTAGTTCGTTCCAAGTTAGTCTCGTTAGCCACATTCTAAGTTTGTCTAAGTTCGTCCTTAGAAAGAGACTAACTTGGGACGAACTTAGACTAACTTGGGACGAACATAGACTAACCTTATAATGAGAGTAACGTTTGTGTTTGTTCGTCCAAAGTTAGTCTCGTTAGTCTCAATCTAAGGTTTGTATAAGTTCATCCTTAGAAAGTGACTAACTAGGGACGAACTTAGACTAACCTTATAATGAGACTAACGTTTGTCTTTGTTCTTCCCAAGTTAGTCTCGTTAGTCTCATTCTAAGGTTTGTCTAAGTTCGTCCTTAGAAAGAGACTTACTAGGGACGAACTTAGACTAACTTGGGACGAACTTAGACAAACCTTGGAACGAGAATAAATTTTATCTTTGTTCGTCCCAAGTTAGTCTTGTTAGTCTCATTCTAAGGTTTGTTTAAGTTCGTCCGTAGAAAGAAACTAACTAGGGACGAACTTAGACTGACTTGGGACGAACTCAGACTAACCTTAGAATGAGAATAAAGTTTGTCTTTGTTCGTCCCAAGTTAGTCTCGGTAGTCACATTCTAAGGTTTGTCTAAGTTCGTCCTTAGAAAGAGACTAACTAGGGACGAACTTAGACTAACTGTGGACGAACTTAGACTAACCTTATAATGAGACTAACGTTTGTCTTTGTTCGTCCCAAGTTAGTCTCGTTAGTCTCATTCTAAGGTTTGTCTAAGTTCGTCCTTAGAAAGAAACTAACTTGGGACGAACTTAGACTAACTTGGGACGAACTTAGACTAACCTTATAATGAGACTAACGTTTGTCTTTGTTCTTCCCTAGTTAGTCTCGTTAGTTTCATTCTATGGTTTGTCTAAGTTCGTACTTAGAAAGAGACTAACTAGGGACGAACTTAGACTAACTTGGGACGAACTTCGAGTAACCTTGTAATGAGACTAACGTTTTTCTTTGTTCGTCCAAAGTTAGTCTCGTTAGTCTCATTCTAAGGTTTGTCTAAGGTCGTCCTTAGAAAGAGACTAACTTGGGACGAACTTAGACTAACTGGGGACGAACGTAGACTAACCTTATAAGGAGACTAACGTTTGTCTTTGTTCGTCCAAAGTTAGTCTCGTTAGTTTCATTCTATGGTTTGTCTAAGTTTGTCCTAAGAAAGAGACTAACTAGGGACGAACTTAGACTAACTTGGTACGAACTTAGACAAACCTTAGAATGAGAATAAAGTTTGTCTTTGTTCGTTCCAAGTTAGTCTCGTTAATCTCCTTCGAAGGTTTGTCGAAGTTCGTCCTTAGAAAGAGACTAATTAGGGACGAACTTAGGCTAACTTGGGAAGAACTTAGACTAAGCTTATAATGAGACTAACGTTTGTCTTTGTTCGTCCCAAGTTAGTCTCGTTAGTCTCATTCTAAGGTTTGTCTAAGTTCGTCCTTAGAAAGAGACTAACTAGGAACGAACTTAGACTAACTTGGGACGAACTTAGACAAACTTATAATGAGAGTAACGTTTGTCTTTGTTCGTCCCAAGTTAGTCTCGTTAGTATCATTCTAAGGTTTGTCTAAGTTCGTCCCTAGAAAGAGACTAACTTGGGACGAACATAGACTAACTTGGGACGAACATAGACTAACCTTAGAATAAGTCTAAAGTTTGTCTTTGTTGGTCCCAAGTTAGTCTCGTTAGTATCATTCTAAGGTTTGTCTAAGTTCATCCCAAGTTAGTCTCGTTAGTCTCATTCTAAGGTTTGCCTAAGTTCGTCCTTAGAAAGAGACTAACTAAGGACGAACTTAGACTAACTTGGGACGAACTCAGACTAACCTTATAATGAGACTAACGTTTGTCTTTGTTCGTCCCAAGTTAGTCTCGTTAGTCTCATTCTAAGGTTTGTTTAAGTTCGTCCTTAGAAACTAACTAACTAGGGACGAACTCAGACTAACTTGGGACGAACTTAGACTAACCTTATAATGAGACTAACGTTTGTCTTAGTTCGTTCCAAGTTAGTCTCGTTAGCCACATTCTAAGTTTGTCTAAGTTCGTCCTTAGAAAGAGACTAACTAGGGACGAACTTAGACTAACTTGGGACGAACATAGACTAACCTTATAATGAGACTAACGTTTGTGTTTGTTCGTCCAAAGTTAGTCTCGTTAGTCTCAATTTAAGGTTTGTATAAGTTCATCCTTAGAAAGTGACTAACTAGGGACGAACTTAGACTAACTTGGGACGAACTTAGACTAACCTTGTAACGAGACTAACCTTTGTCTTTGTTTGTCCCAAGTTAGTCTCGTTAGTCTCATTCTAAGGTTTGTCTAAGTTCGTCCTTAAAAAGAGACTAACTAGGGACGAACATAGACTAACTTGGGACGAAATTAGACAAAGCTTAGAATGAGACTAACGTTTGTCTTTGTTCGACCCAAGTTAGTCTCGTTAGTCACATTCTAAGGTATGTTTAAATTCGTCCTTAGAAAGGGACTAACTAGGGACTAACTTAGACTAACTTGGGACGAACTTAGACTAACCTTATAATGAGACTAACGTTTGTCTTTGTTCGTCCCAAGTTAGTTTCGTTAGTCTCATTCTAAGGTTTGTCTAAGTTCGTCCTTTGAAAGAGACTAACGAGGGACGAACTTAGAATAACTTGGGACGAACTTAAACAAACCTTAGAATGAGAATAAAGTTTGTCTTTGTTCGTTCCAAGTTAGTCTCGATAGTCTCATTCAAAGGTGTATCTAAGTACGTCCCTAGAAAGAGACTAACATGGGACGAACTTAGACTAACCTTAGAATAAGTCTTAAGTTTGTCTTTGTTGATCCCAAGTTAGTCTTGTTAGTCTCATTCTAAGGTTTGTCTAAGTTCGTCCCAAGTTAGTCTCGTTAGTCTCATTCTAAGGTTTGTCTAAGTTCGTCCTTTGAAAGAGACTAACTAGGGACGAACTTAGACTAACCTTATAATGAGACTAACGTTTGTCTTTGTTCGTCCCAAGTTAGTCTCGTTAGTCTCATTCTAAGGTTTGTCTAAGTTCGTCCTTAGAAAGAGCTAACTAGGGACGAACTTAGACTAACCTTGTAATGAGACTAACGTTTGTCTTATTTCGTCAGTTCGTCCCAAGTTAGTCTCGTTAGTCTCATTCTAAGGTATGTCTAAGTTCGTCCCTAGAAAGAGACTAACTAGGGACGAACTAAGGCTAACTTGGGACGAACTTAGACTAACCTTATAATGAGACAAAAGTTTGTCGTTTTTCGTCCCAAGTTAGTCTCGTTAGTCTCATTCTAAGGTTTGTCTAAGTTCGTCTTTAGAAAGAGATAAACTTGGGACGAACTTAGACTAACCTTGTAATGAGACTAACGTTTGTCTTATTTCGTCAGTTCGTCCCAAGTTAGTCTCGTGAGTCTCATTCTAAGGTTTGTCTAAGTTCGTCCTTAGAAAGAGACTAACTAGGGATGAACTTAGACTAACTTGGGACGAGCTTAGACTAACCTTATAATGAGACTAACGTTTGTCTTTGTTCGTCCCAGGTTAGTCTCGTTAGTCTCATTATAAGGTTTGTCTAAGTTCGTCCTTAGAAAGAGACTGACTAGGGACGAACTAAGACTAACTTGGGACGAACTTAGACTAACCTTATAATGAGACAAAAGTTTGTCTTTGTTCGTCCCAAGTTAGTCTCGTTAGTCACATTCTAAGGTTTGTCTAAGTTCGTCCTTAGAAAGAGACTAACTAGGGACGAACTTAGACTAACTTGGGACGAACTTAGACTAACTTGGGACGAACTTAGTCTAACCTTATAATGAGACTAACGTTAGTCTTTGTTCGTCCCAAGTTAGTCTCGCTACTCTCATTCTAAGTTTGTCTAAGTTCGTCCTTAGAAAGAGACTAACTAGGGACAAACTAAGACTAACTTGGGACGAACTTAGACTAACCTTATAATGAGACAAAAGTTTGTCTTTTTTCGTCCCAAGTTAGTCTCGTTAGTCTCATTCTACGGTTTGTCTAAGTTCGTCCTTAGAAAGAGACTAACTAGGGACGAACTTAGACTAACTTGGGACGAACTTAGACTAACCTTATAATGAGACTAACGTTAGTCTTTGTTCGTCGCAAGTTAGTCTCGTTAGTCTCATTCTAAGGTTTGTTTAAGTTCGTCCTTAGAAAGAGACTAACTAGGGACGTACTTAGACTAACCTTATTATGAGACTAACGTTTGTCTTTGTTCGTCCCAGGTTAGTCTCGTTAGTCTCATTCTAAGGTTTGTCTAAGTTCGTCCTTAGAAAGAGATTAACTAGGGACGAACTTTGACTAACTTGGGACGAACTTAGACTAACTTTGTAATGAGACTAACGTTTGTGTTTGTTCGTCCCAAGTTAGTCTCGTTAGTCTCATTCTAAGGTTTGTCTAATTTCGTCTTTAGAAAGAGTCTAACTAGGGACGAACTTAGACAAACTTGGGACGACCTTAGACTAACCTTATAATGAGACTAGCGTTTGTCTTTGTTCGTCCCAGGTTAGTATCGTTAGTCTCATTCTAGGGTTTTTCTAAGTTCGTCCTTAGAAAGAGACTAACTAGGGACGAACTAAGACTAACTTGGGACGAACTTAGACTAACCTTGTAATGAGACTAACGTTTGTGTTTGTTCGTCCCAAGTTAGCCTCGTTAGTCTCATTCTAAGGTTTTTCTAAGTTCGTCCTTAGAAAGAGACTAACTAGGGACGAACTTGGGACGAACTTAGACAAACCTTATAATGAGACTAACGTTTGTCTTTGTTCGTCCCAAGTTAGTCTCGTTAGCCTCATTCTAAGGTTTGTTTAAGTTCGTCCTTAGAACGAAACTAACTAGGGACGAACTTAAACTAACTTGGGACGAACTTAGACTAACCTTAGAATGAGAATAAAGTTTGTCTTTGTTCGTTCCAAGTTAGTCTCGTTAGTCTCATTCTAAGGTTTGTCTAAGTTCGTCCTTAGAAAGAGACTAACTAGGGACGAACTTTGACTAACTTGGGACGAACTTAGACTAACCTTGTAATGAGACTAATGTTTGTCTTTGTTGGTCCCAAGTTAGTCTCGTTAGCCTCATTCTAAGGTTTGTTTTAGTTCGTCCTTAGAACGAAACTAACTAGGGACGAACTTAGACTAACTTGGGACGAACTTAGACTAACCTTATAATGAGACTAACGTTTGTCTTTGTTTGTCCCTGGTTAGTCTCGTTAGTCTCATTCTAAGGTTTGTCTAAGTTCGTCCTTAGAAAGAGACTAACTAGGGACGAACTTTGACTAACTTGGGACGAACTTAGACTAACCTTGTAATGAGACTAATGTTTGTCTTTGTTGGTCCCAAGTTAGTCTCGTTAGTCTCATTATAAGGTTTGTCTAAGTTCGTCTTTAGAAAGAGACTAACTAGGGACGAACTTAGACAAACTTGGGACGAACTTAGACCAACCTTGTAATGAGACTAACGTTTGTCTTTGTTCGTCCCAAGTTAGTCTCGTTAGTCTCATTCTAAGGTTTGTCTAAGTTCGTCCTTAAGAAGAGACTGACTACGGACGAACTTAGACTAACTTGGGACGAACTTTGACAAACCTTAGAATGAGAGTTTATCTCGTTAGTCTCTTTCTAAGGTTTGTCTAAGTTCGTCATTAGAAAGAGACTGACTTGGGACGAACTTAGACTAACCTTGTAACGAAACTAACGTTTGTCTTTGTTCGTCCCAAGTTAGTCTCGTTAGTCTCCTTCTAAGGTTTGTCTAAGGTCATTCTTAGAAAGATACTAACTAGGGAGGAACTTAGACTAACTTGGGACGAACTTAGACAAACCTTATAATGAGACTAACGTTTGTCTTTGTTCGTCCCAAGTTAGTCTCGTTAGTCTCATTCTAAGGTTTGTTTAAGTTCGTCCTTAGAAAGAAACTAACTAGGGACGAACTTAGACAAACTTTGGACGAACTTAGACTAACCTTAGAATGAGAATAAAGTTTATCTTTGTTCGTTCCAAGTTAGTCTCGTTAGTCTCATTCTAAGGTTTGTCTAAGTTCGTCCTTAGAAAGAGACTAACTAGGGAAGAACTTAGACTAACTTGGGACGAACTTAGACTAACCTTATAATGAGATTGACGTTTGTCTTTGTTCGTCCCGAGTTAGTCTCATTATTCTCATTCTAAGGTTTGTCTAAGTTCGTCCTTAGAAAGAGACTAACTAGGGACGAACTAAGACTTACTTGGGACGAACTTCGACTAACCTTATAATGAGACAAAAGTTTGTCTTTGTTTGTCCCAAGTTAGTCTCGTTAGTCTCATTCTAAGGTTTGTCTAAGTTCGTCCTTAGAAAGAGACTAACTAGGAAAGAACTTAGACTAACTAGGGACGAACTTAGACTAACCTTGTAATGAGACTCACATTTGTCTTTGTTCTTCCCAAGTTAGTCTCGTTAGTCTCATTCTAAAGTTTGTCTAAGTTCGTCCTTAGAAAGAGACTAACTAGGGACGAACTTGGGACGAACTTAGACAAACCTTATAATGAGACTAACGTTTGTCTTTGTTCGCCCCAAGTTAGTCTCGTTAGTCTCATTCTAAGGTTTGTCTAAGTTCGTCCTTAGAAAGAGACTAACTAGGGACGAACTTTGACTAACTTGGGACGAACTTAGACTAACCTTATAATGAGACTAACGTTTGTCTTTGTTCGTCCAAAGTTAGTCTCGTTAGTCTCATTCTAAGGTTTGTCTAAGTTCGTCCTTAGAAAGAGACTAACTAGGGACGAACTTAGCCGAACTTAGACTAACCTTATAATGAGACTAACGTTTGTCTTTGTTCGCCCCAAGTTAGTCTCGTTAGTCTCATTCTAAGGTTTGTCGAAGTTCGTCCTTAGAAAGAGACTAACTAGGGAGGAACTAAGACTAACTTGGGACGAACTTAGACTAACCGTATAATGAGACAAAAGTTTGTCTTTGTTCGTCCCAAGTTAGTCTCATTAGTCTCATTCTAAGGTTTTTCTAAGTTCGTCCATAGAAAGAGACTAACTAGGGACGAACTTAGACTAACTTGGGACGAACTTAGATAAACCTTATAATGAGACTAACGTTTGTCTTTGTTCGTCCCAAGTTAGTCTCGTTAGTCTCATTCTAAGGTTTGTCTAAGTTCGTCCTTAGAAAGAGCTAACTAGGGACGAACTAAGACTAACTTGGGACGAACTTAGACTAACCTTATAATGAGACAAAAGTTTGTCGTTTTTCGTCCCAAGTTAGTCTCGTTAGTCTCATTCTAAGGTTTGTCTAAGTTCGTCCTTAAAAAGAGACTAACAAGGGACGAACTTAGACTAACTTGGGACGAACTTAGACTGACCTTATAATGAGACTAACGTTAGTCTTTGTTCGTCGCAAGTTAGTCTCGTTAGTCTTCTTCTAAGGTTTGTCTAAGTTCGTCCTTAGAAAGAGACTAACTAGGGACGAACTTAGACTAACTTGGGACGAACTTAGACTAACCTTATAATGAGACTAACGTTTATCTTTGTTCGTCCCAGGTTAGTCTCGTTAGTCTCATTCTAAGGTTTGTCTAAGTTCGTCCTTAGAAAGAGATTAACTAGGGACGAACTTAGACTAACTTGGGACGAACTTACACTAACCTTGTAATGAGACTAACGTTTGTGTTTGTTCGTCCCAAGTTAGTCTCGTTAGTCTCATTCTAAAGTTTGTCTAAGTTCGTCCTTAGAAAGAGACTAACTAGGGACGAACTTGGGATGAACTTAGACAAACCTTATAATGAGACTAACGTTTGTCTTTGTTCGCCCAAAGTTAGTCTCGTTAGTCTCATTCTAAGGTTTGTCTAAGTTCGTCCTTAGAAAGAGACTAACTAGGGACAAACTTTGACTAACTTGGGACGAACTTAGACTAACCTTATAATGAGACTAACGTTTGTCTTTGTTCGTCCAAAGTTAGTCTCGTTAGTCTCATTCTAAGGTTTGTCTAAGTTCGTCCTTAGAAAGAGACTAACTAGGGACGAACTTAGCCGAACTTAGACTAACCTTATAATGAGACTAACGTTTGTCTTTGTTCGCCCCAAGTTAGTCTCGTTAGTCTCATTCTAAGGTTTGTCTAAGTTCGTCCTTAGAAAGAGACAAACTTGGGACGAACTTAGACTAACCTTGTAATGAGACTAACGTTTGTCTTTGTTCGTCAGTTCGTCCGAAGTTAGTCTCGTTAGTCTCATTCTAAGGTTTGTCTAAGTTCGTCCTTAGAAAAAGACTAACTAGGGACGAACTTAGACTAACTTGGGACGAACTTAGACAAACCTTAGAATGAGAGTTTGTCTCGTTAGTCTCATTCTAAGGTATGTCTAAGTTCGTCCTTAGAAAGAGACTAACTAGGGACGAACTAAGACTAACTTGGGACGAACTTAGACTAACCTTATAATGAGACAAAGGTTTGTCTTTGTTCGTCCCAAGTTAGTCTCGTTAGTCTCATTCTAAGGTTTGTCTAAGTTCGTCCTTAGAAAGAGACTAACTAGGGACGAACCTAGACTAACTTGGGACGAACTTAGACTAACCTTGTAATGAGACTAACATTTGTCTTTGTTCGTCCCAATTTAGTCTCGTTAGTTTCATTCTAAGGTTTGTCTAAGTTCGTCTTTAGAAAGAGACTAACTAGGGAGGAACTTAGACTAACTTGGGACGAATTTAGACTAAACTTGTAATGAGACTAACGTTTGTCTTTGTTCGTCCCAAGTTAGTCTCGTTAGTCTCATTCTAAGGTTTGTCTAAGTTCGTCCTTAGAAAGAGACTAACTAGGGACGAACTAAGACTAACTTGGGACGAACTTAGACTAACCTTATAATGAGACAAAGGTTTGTCTTTGTTCGTCCCAAGTTAGTCTCGTTAGTCTCATTCTAAGGTTTGTCTAAGTTCGTCCTTAGAAAGAGACTAACTAGGGACGAACTTAGACTAACTTGGGACGAACTTAGACTAACCTTGTAATGAGACTAACATTTGACTTTGTTCGTCCCAATTTAGTCTCGTTAGTTTCATTCTAAGGTTTGTCTAAGTTCGTCTTTAGAAAGAGACTAACTAGGGACGAACTTAGACTAACTTGGGACGAATTTAGACTAAACTTGTAATGAGACTAACGTTTGTCTTTGTTCGTCCCAAGTTAGTCTCGTTAGTCTCATTCTAAGGTTTGTCTAAGTTCGTCCTTAGAAAGAGACAAACTAGGGACGAACTTAGACTAACTTGGGACGAACTTAGACTAACCTTATAATGAGACTAACATTTGTCTTTGTTCGTCCCAAGTTAGTCTCGTTAATCTCATTCTAAGGTTTGTCTAAGTTCGTCCTTAGAAAGAGACTAACTAGGGACGAACTTAGACTAACTTGGGACAAACTTAAACTAACCTTGTAATGAGACTAACATTTGTCTTTGTTCGTCCCAATTTAGTCTCGTTAGTCTCATTCTAAGGTTTGTCTAAGTTCGTCTTTAGAAAGAGACTAACTAGGGAGGAACTTAGACTAACTTGGGACGAATTTAGACTAAACTTGTAATGAGACTAACGTTTGTCTTTGTTCGTCCCAAGTTAGTCTCGTTAGTCTCATTCTAAGGTTTGTCTAAGTTCGTCCTTAGAAAGAGACTAACTAGGGACGAACTAAGACTAACTTGGGACGAACTTAGACTAACCTTATAATGAGACAAAGGTTTGTCTTTGTTCGTCCCAAGTTAGTCTCGTTAGTCTCATTCTAAGGTTTGTCTAAGTTCGTCCTTAGAAAGAGACTAACTAGGGACGAACTTAGACTAACTTGGGACGAACTTAGACTAACCTTGTAATGAGACTAACATTTGTCTTTGTTCGTCCCAATTTAGTCTCGTTAGTTTCATTCTAAGGTTTGTCTAAGTTCGTCTTTAGAAAGAGACTAACTAGGGACGAACTTAGACTAACTTGGGACAAATTTAGACTAAACTTGTAATGAGACTAACGTTTGTCTTTGTTCGTCCCAAGTTAGTCTCGTTAGTCTCATTCTAAGGTTTGTCTAAGTTCGTCCTTAGAAAGAGACAAATTAGGGACGAACTTAGACTAACTTGGGACGAACTTAGACTAACCTTATAATGAGACTAACATTTGTCTTTGTTCGTCCCAAGTTTGTCTCGTTAATCTCATTCTAAGGTTTGTCTAAGTTCGTCCTTAGAAAGAGACTAACTAGGGACGAACTTAGACTAACTTGGGACAAACTTAGACTAACCTTGTAATGAGACTAACATTTTTCTTTGTTCGTCCCAATTTAGTCTCGTTAGTCTCATTCTAAGGTTTGTCTAAGTTCGTCTTTAGAAAGAGATTAACTAGGGACGAACTTAGACTAACTTGGGACGAACTTAGACTAAACTTGTAATGAGACTAACGTTTGTCTTTGTTCGTCCCAAGTTAGTCTCGTTAGTCTCATTCTAAGGTTTATCTAAGTTCGTCCTTAGAAAGCGACTAACTAGGGACGAACTTAGACTAACTTAGGACGAACTTAGACAAACCTTAGAATGAGAGTTTGTCTCGTTAGTCTCATTCTAAGGTTTGTCTAAGTTCGTCTTTAGAAAGAGACTAACTAGGGACGAACTTAGACTAACTTTGGATGACTTAGACTAACCTTATAATGAGACTAACATTTGTCTTTGTTCGTCCCAAGTTAGTCTCGTTAGTCTCATTCTAAGGTTTGTCTAAGTTCGTCCTTAGAAAGAGACTAACTAGGGACGAACTTAGACTAAATTGGGACGAACTTAGACTAACATTATAATGAGACTAACGTTTGCCTTTGTTCGTCCAAAGTTAGTCTCGCTAGTCTCATTCTAAGATTTGTCTAAGTTCGTCCGTAGAAAGAGACTAACTAGGGACGAACTAAGACTAACTTGGGAGGAACTTAGACTAACCTTATAATGAGACAAAAGGTTGTCTTTGTTCGTCCCAAGTTAGTCTCGTTAGTCTCATTCTAAGGTTTGTCTAAGTTCGTCCTTAGAAAGAGACAAACTAGGGACGAACTTAGACTAACTTGGGACGAACTTAGACTAACTTTATAATGAGACTAACATTTGTCTTTGTTCGCCCCAAGTTAGTCTCGTTAATCTCATTCTAAGGTTTGTCTAAGTTCGTCCTTAGAAAGAGACTAACTAGGGACGAACTTAGACTAACTTGGGACGAACTTAGACTAACCTTGTAATGAGACTAACATTTGTCTTTGTTCGTCCCAATTTAGTCTCGTTAGTCTCATTATAAGGTTTGTCTAAGTTCGTCTTTAGAAAGAGACTAACTAGCGACGAACTTAGACTAACTTGGGACGAACTTCGACTAAACTTGTAATGAGACTAACGTTTGTCTTTGTTCGTCCCAAGTTATTCTCGTTAGTCTCATTCTAAGGTTTGTATAAGTTTGTCCTTAGAAAGCGACTAACTAGGGACGAACTTAGACTAACTTGGGACGAACTTAGACAAACCTTAGAATGAGAGTTTGTCTCGTTAGTCTCATTCTAAGGTTTGTTTAAGTTCGTCCTTAGAAAGAGACTAAATTGGGACGAACTTAGACTAACTTTGTAATGAGACTAACGTTTGTCTTTATTCGTCCCAAGGTAGTTTCATTAGTCTCCTTCTAAGGTTTGTCTAAGTTCGTCCTTAGAAAGAGACTAACAAGGGACGAACTTAGACTAACTTGGAACGAACTTAGACTAACCTTGTAATGAGACTAACATTTGTGTTTGTTCGTCCCAAGTTAGTCTCGTTAGTCTCATTCTAAGGTTTGTCTAAGTTTGTCCTTAGAAAAAGACTAACTAGGGACAAACTAAGACTTACTTGGGACGAACTTAGACAAACCTTATAATGAGACTAACATTTGTCTTTGTTCGTCCCAAGTTAGTCTCGTTAGTCTCATTGTAAGGTTTGTTTAAGTTCGTCCTTAGAAAGAGACTAACTAGGGATGAACTTTGACTAACCTTATAATGAGACTAACGTTTGTCTTTGTTCGTCCCAAGTTACTCTCGTTAGTCTCATCCTAAGGTTTGTCTAAGTTCGTCCTCAGAAAGAGACTAACTAGGGACGAACTTTGACGAACTTAGACTAACCTTGTAATGAGACTAACGTTTGTCTTTGTTCGTCCCATGTAAGTCTCGTTAGTCTCATTCTAAGGTTTGTCTAAGTTCATCTTTAGAAAGAGACTACCTAGGGACAAACTTAGACAAACTTGGGACGAACTTAGACTAACCTTGTAATGAGACTAACGTTTGTCTTTGTTCGTCCCAAGTTAGTCTCGTTAGTCTCATTCTAAAGTTTGTCTAAGTTCGTCCTTAGAAAAGGACTAACTAGGGACGAACTTAGACTAACTTGGGACGAACTTAGACAAACTATAGAATGAGAGTTTGTCTCGTTAGTCTCATTCTAAGGTTTGTCTAAGTTCGTCTTTAGAAAGAGATAAACTTGGGACGAACTTAGACTAACCTTGTAATGAGACTAACGTTTGTCTTATTTCGTCAGTTCGTCCCAAGTTAGTCTCGTTAGTCTCATTCTAAGGTATGTCTAAGTTCGTCCCTAGAAAGAGACTAACTAGGGACGAACTAAGGCTAACTTGGGACGAACTTAGACTAACCTTATAATGAGACAAAAGTTTGTCTTTGTTCGTCCCAAGTTAATCTCGTTAGTCTCATTCTAAGGTTTGTCTAAGTTCGTCCTTAGAAAGAGACTAACTAGGGACGAACTTAGACTAACTTGGAACGAACTTAGACTAACCTTGTAATGAGACTAACATTTGTCTTTGTTCGTCCCAATTTAGCCTCGTTAGTTTCATTCTAAAGTTTGTCTAAGTTCGTCTTTAGAAAGAGACTGACTAGGGACGAACTTAGACTAACTTGGGACGAACTTAGACTAAACTTGTAATGAGACTAACATTTGTCTTTGTTCGTCCCAAGTTAGTCTCGTTAGTCTCATTCTAAGGTTTGTCAAAGTTCGTCCTTAGAAAGCGACTAACTAGGGACGAACTTAGACTAACTAGGGACGAACTTAGACAAACCTTAGAATGAGAGTTTGTCTCGTTAGTCTCATTCTAAGGTTTGTCTAAGTTCGTCCTTAGAAAGAGACTAACTTGGGACGAACTTAGACTAACCTTGTAATGAGACTAACGTTTGTCTTTGTTCGTCCCAAGTTAGTCTCGCTAGTCTCATTCTAAGGCTTGTCTAAGTTCGCCCTTAGAAAGAGACTAACTAGGGACGAACTAAGACTAACTTGGGATGAACTTAGACTAACCTTATAATGAGACAAAAGGTTGTCTTTGTTCGTCCCAAGTTAGTCTCGTTAGTCTCATTCTAAGGTTTGTCTAAGTTCGTCCTTAGAAAGAGACAAACTAGGGACGAACTTAGACTAACTTGGGACGAACTTAGACTAACTTTATAATGAGACTAACATTTGTCTTTGTTCGTCCCAAGTTAGTCTCGTTAATCTCATTCTAAGGTTTGTCTAAGTTCGTCCTTAGAAAGAGACTAACTAGGGACGAACTTAGACTAACTTGGGACGAACTTAGACTAACCTTGTAATGAGACTAACATTTGTCTTTGTTCGTCCCAATTTAGTCTCGTTAGTCTCATTATAAGGTTTGTCTAAGTTCGTCTTTAGAAAGAGACTAACTAGCGACGAACTTAGACTAACTTGGGACGAACTTAGACTAAACTTGTAATGAGACTAACTTTTGTCTTTGTTCGTCCCAAGTTATTCTCGTTAGTCTCATTCTAAGGTTTGTCTAAGTTCGTCCTTAGAAAGCGACTAACTAGGGACGAACTTAGACTAACTTGGGACGAACTTAGACAAACCTTAGAATGAGAGTTTGTCTCGTTAGTCTCATTCTAAGGTTTGTCTAAGTTCGTCCTTAGAAAGAGACTAACTTGGGACGAACATAGACTAACCTTGTAATGAGACTAACGTTTGTCTTTGTTCGTCCCAAGTTAGTCTCGTTAGTCTCATTCTAAGGTTTGTCTACGTGGTCCTTAGAAAGAGACTAACTAGGGACGAACTTAGACTAACTTTGGACGACTTAGACTAACCTTATAATGACACTAACATTTGTCTTTGTTCGTCCCAAGTTAGTCTCGTTAGTCTCATTCTAAGGTTTGTCTTAGTTTGTCCTTTGAAAAAGACTAACTAGGGACAAACTAAGACTTACTTGGGACGAACTTAGACAAACCTTATAATGAGACTAACATTTGTCTTTGTTCGTCCCAAGTTAGTCTCGTTAGTCTCATTCTAAGGTTTGTTTAAGTTCGTCCTTAGAAAGAGACTAACTAGGGATGAACTTAGACTAACCTTATAATGAGACTAACGTTTGTCTTTGTTCGTCCCAAGTTACTCTCGTTAGTCTCATCCTAAGGTTTGTCTAAGTTCGTCCTCAGAAAGAGACTAACTAGGGACGAACTTTGACGAACTTAGACTAACCTTGTAATGAGACTAACGTTTGTCTTTGTTCGTCCCATGTAAGTCTCGTTAGTCTCATTCTAAGGTTTGTCTAAGTTCATCTTTAGAAAGAGACTACCTAGGGACAAACTTAGACAAACTTGGGACGAACTTAGACTAACCTTGTAATGAGACTAACGTTTGTCTTTGTTTGTCCCAAGTTAGTCTCGTTAGTCTCATTCTAAGGTTTGTCTAAGTTCGTCCTTAGAAAAAGACTAACTAGGGACGAACTTAGACTAACTTGTGACGAACTTAGACAAACTATAGAATGAGAATTTGTCTCGTTACTCTCATTCTAAGGTTTGTCTAAGTTCGTCCTTAGAAAGAGATAAACTTGGGACGAACTTAGACTAACCTTGTAATGAGACTAACGTTTGTCTTTGTTCGTCAGTTCGTCCCAAGCCAGTCTCGTTAGTCTCATTCTAAGGTATGTCTAAGTTCGTCCCTAGAAAGAGACTAACTAGGGACGAACTAAGGCTAACTTGGGACGAACTTAGACTAACCTTATAATGAGACAAAAGTTTGTCTTTGTTCGTCCCAAGTTAGTCTCGTTAGTCTCATTCTAAGGTTTGTCTAATTTCGTCCTTAGAAAGAGACTAACTAGGAACGAACTTAGACTAACTTGGGACGAACTTAGACTAACCTTGTAATGAGACTAACATTTGTCTTTGTTCGTCCCAATTTAGTCTCGTTAGTTTCATTCTAAGGTTTGTCTAAGTTCGTCTTTAGAAAGAGACTAACTAGGGACGAACTTAGACTAACTAGGGACTAACTTAGACTAAACTTGTAATGAGACTAACATTTGTCTTTGTTCGTCCCAAGTTAGTCTCGTTAGTCTCATTCTAAGGTTTGTCTACGTGGTCCTTAGAAAGAGACTAACTAGGGACGAACTTAGACTAACTTTGGACGACTTAGACTAACCTTATAATGAGACTAACATTTGTCTTTGTTCGTCCCAAGTTAGTCTCGTTAGTCTTATTCTAAGGTTTGTCTAAGTTTGTCCTTAGAAAGAGACTAACTAGGCACGAACTTAGACTAACTTGGGACGAACTTAGACTAACCTTATAATGAGACTAACATTTTTCTTTGTTCTTCCCAAGTTAGTCTCGTTAGTCTCATTCTAAGGGTTGTCTAAGTTCGTCCTTAGAAAGAGACTAACTAGGGACGAACTAAGACTAACTTGGGATGAACTTAGACTAACCTTATAATGAGACAAAAGGTTGTCTTTGTTCGTCCCAAGTTAGTCTCGTTAGTCTCATTCTAAGGTTTGTCTAAGTTCGCCCTTAGAAAGAGACAAACTAGGGACGAACTTAGACTAACTTGGGACGAACTTAGACTAACTTTATAATGAGACTAACATTTGTCTTTGTTCGTCCCAAGTTAGTCTCGTTAATCTCATTCAAAGGTTTGTCTAAGTTCGTCCTTAGAAAGAGACTAACTAGGGACGAACTTAGACTAACTTGGGACGAACTTAGACTAACCTTGTAATGAGACTAACATTTGTCTTTGTTCGTCCCAATTTAGTCTCGTTAGTCTCATTATAAGGTTTGTCTAAGTTCGTCTTTAGAAAGAGACTAACTAGCGACGAACTTAGACTAACTTGGGACGAACTTAGACAAACCTTAGAATGAGAGTTTGTCTCGTTAGTCTCATTCTAAGGTTTGTCTAAGTTCGTCCTTAGAAAGAGATAAACTTGGGACGAACTTAGACTAACCTTGTAATGAGACTAACGTTTGTCTTTGTTCGTCAGTTCGTCCCAAGTTAGTCTCGTTAGTCTCATTCTAAGGTTTGTCTAAGTTCGTCCTTAGAAAAAGACTAACTAGGGACGAACTTAGACTAACTTGGGACGAACCTAGACAAACCTTAGAATGAGAGTTTGTCTCGTTGGTCTCATTCTAAGGTTTGTCTAAGTTCGTCCTTAGAAAGAGACTAACTTGGGACGAACTTAGACTAACTTTATAATGAAACTAACGTTTGTCTTTGTTCGTCCCAAGTTAGTCTCGTTAGTCTCATTCTAAGGTTTGTCTACGTTCGTCCTTAGGAAGAGACTAACGAGGGACAAACTTAGACTAACTTGGGATGAACTTAGACTAACCTTATAATGAGACTAACGTTTGTCCTTGTTCGTCCCAAGTTACTCTCGTTAGTCTCATCCTAAGGTTTGTCTAAGTTCGTCCTCAGAAAGAGACTAACTAGGGACGAACTTTGACTAACTTGGGACGAACTTAGACTAACCTTGTAATGAGACTAACGTTTGTCTTTGTGCGTCCCATGTTAGTCTCGTTAGTCTCATTCTAAGGTTTGTCTAAGTTCATCTTTAGAAAGAGACTACCTAGGGACAAACTTAGACAAACTTGGGACGAACTTAGACTAACCTTGTAATGAGACTAACGTTTGTCTTTGTTCGTCCCAAGTTAGTCTCGTTAGTCTCATTCTAAGGTTTGTCTAAGTTCGTCCTTAGAAAAAGACTAACTAGGGACGAACTTAGACTAACTTGGTACGAACTTAGACAAACCTTAGAATGAGAGTTTGTCTCGTTAGTCTCATTCTATGGTTTGTCTAAGTTCGTCCTTAGAAAGAGATAAACTTGGGACGAACTTAGACTAACATTGTAATGAGACTAACGTTTGTCTTTGTTCGTCAGTTCGTCCCAAGTTAGTCTCGTTAGTCTCATTCTAAGGTTTGTCTAAGTTCGTCCTTAGAAAAAGACTAACTAGGGACGAACTTAGACTAACTTGGGACGAACTTAGACAAACCTTAGAATGAGAGTTTGTCTCGTTAGTCTCATTCTATGGTTTGTCTAAGTTCGTCCTTAGAAAGAGACTAACTTGGGACGAACTTAGACTAACTTTATAATGAGACTAACGTTTGTCTTTGTTCGTCCCAAGTTAGTCTCGTTAGTCTCATTCTAAGGTTTGTCTACGTTCGTCCTTAGGAAGAGACTAACTAGGGACAAACTTATACTAACTTGGGATGAACTTAGACTAACCTTATAATGAGACTAACGTTTGTCTTTGTTCGTCCCAAGTTACTCTCGTTAGTCTCATCCTAAGGTTTGTCTAAGTTCGTCCTCAAAAAGAGACTAACTAGGGACGAACTTTGACTAACTTGGGACGAACTTAGACTAACCTTGTAATGAGACTAACGTTTGTCTTTGTTCGTCCCATGTTAGTCTCGTTAGTCTCATTCTAAGGTTTGTCTAAGTTCATCTTTAGAAAGAGACTACCTAGGGACAAACTTAGACAAACTTGGGACCAACTTAGACTAACCTTATAATGAGACTAACGTTTGTCTTTGTTCGTCCCAAGTTAGTCTCGTTAGTCTCATTCTAAGGTTTGTCTAAGTTCGTCCTTAGAAAAAGACTAACTAGGGTCGAACTTAGACTAACTTGGGACGAACTTAAACAAACCTTAGAATGAGAATTTGTCTCGTTAGTCTCATTCTAAGGTTTGTCTAAGTTCGTCCTTAGAAAGAGACAAACTTGGGACGAACTTAGACTAACCTTGTAATGAGACTAACGTTTGTCTTTGTTCGTCAGTTCGTCCCAAGTTAGTCTCGTTAGTCTCATTCTAAGGTTTGTCTAAGTTCGTCCTTAGAAAAAGACTAACTAGGGACGAACTTAGACTAACTTGGGACGAACTTAGACAAACCTTAGAATGAGAGTTTGTCTCGTTAGTCTCATTCTAAGGTTTGTCTAAGTTCGTCCTTAGAAAGAGACTAACTAGGGACGAACTAAGACTAACTTGGGACGAACTTAGACTAACCTTATAATGAGACAAAATTTGTCTTTGTTCGTCCCAAGTTAGTCTCGTTAGTCTCATTCTAAGGTTTGTCTAAGTTCGTCCTTAGAAAGACACTAACTAGGGACGAACTTAGACTAAATTAGGACGAACTTAGACTAACCTTGTAATGAGACTAACATTTGTCTTTGTTCGTCCCAATTTAGTCTCGTTAGTCTCATTCTAAGGTTTGTCTAAGTTCGTCTTTAGAAAGAGACTAACTAGGGACGAACTTAGACTAACTTGGGACGAACTTAGACTAAACTTGTAATGAGACTAACGTTTGTCTTTGTTCGTCCCAAGTTAGTCTCGTTAGTCTCATTCTAAGGTTTGTCTAAGTTCGTCTTTAGAAAGCGAGTAACTAGGGACGACCTTAGACTAACTTGGGACGAACTTAGACAAACCTTAGAATGAATCTAAAGTTTGTCTTTGTTCATCCAAAGTTAGTCTCGTTAGTCTCATTCTAAGGTTTGTCTAAGTTCGTCCATAGAAAGAGACTAACTAGGGACGAACTTAGACTAACTTGGGACGAACTTAGACTAACCTTATAATGAGACTAACGTTTGTCTTTCTTCGTCCCAAGTTAGTCTCACTAGTCTCATTCTAAGGTTTGTCTAAGTTCGTCCTTAGAAAGATACTAACTAGGGACGAACTTAGACTAACTTTATAATGAGACTAACGTTTGTCTTTGTTCGTCCCTAGTTACTCTCGTTAGTCTCTTTCTAACGTTTGTCGAAGTTCGTCCTTAGAAAGAGACTAACTTGGGACGAACTTAGACTAACCTTATAATGAGACTAACGTTTGTCTTTGTTCGTCCCAAGTTAGTCTCGTTAGTCTCATTCTAAGGTTTGTCTAAGTTCGTCTTTTGAAAGAGACTAACTAGGGACGAACTTAGACTAACTTGGGGCGAACTTAGACTAACCTTGTAATGAGACTAACGTTTGTCTTTGTTCGTCCCAAGTTAGTCTCGTTAGTCTCATTCAAAGGTTTGTCTAAGTTCGTCCTTAGAAAGTGACTAACTAGGGACAAACTTTGACTAACTTCGGACGAACTTAGACAAACCTTAGAATGAGAGTTTGTCTTGTTAGTCTCATTCTAAGGTTTGTCCAAGTTCGTCCTTAGAAAGAGACTAACTTGGGACGAACTTAGACTAACCTTGTAATGAGACTAACGTTTGTCTTTGTTCGTCCCAATTTAGTTTCGTTAGTCTCCTTCTAAGGTTTGTCTAAGTTCGTCCTTAGAAAGAGACTAAATAGGGACGACCTTAGACTAACTTGGAACAAACTTAGACTAACCTTGTAATGAGACTAACGTTTGTGTTTGTTCGTCCCAAGTTAGTCTCGTTAGTCTCATTCTAAGGTTTGTCTAAGTTCGTCCTTAGAAAGAGACTAACTAGGGACGAACTTAGACTAAATTGGGACGAACTTAGACTAACCTTGTAATGAGACTAACATTTGTCTTTGTTCGTCCCAATTTAGTCTCGTTAGTCTCATTCTAAGGTTTGTCTAAGTTCGTCTTTAGAAAGAGACTAACTAGGGACGAACTTAGACTAACTTGGGACGAACTTAGACTAAACTTGTAATGAGACTAACGTTTGTCTTTGTTCGTCCCAAGTTAGTCTCGTTAGTCTCATTCTAAGGTTTGTCTAAGTTCGTCTTTAGAAAGCGAGTAACTAGGGACGAACTTAGACTAACTTGGGACGAACTTAGAATAACCTTGTAATGAGACTAACGTTTGTCATTGTTCGTCCCAAGTTAGTCTCGTTAGTCTCATTCTTAGGTTTGTCTAAGTTCTTCCTTAGAAAGAGACTAACTAGGGACGAACTTAGACTAACTACGGACAAACTTAGACTAACCTTATAATGAGACTAAAGTTTGTCTTTGTTCGTCCCAAGTTAGTCACGTTAGTCTCATTCTAAGGTTTGTCAAAGTTCGTCCTTAGAAAGAGACTAACTAGAGACCAACTTAGTCTAACTTGGGACGAACTTAGACTAATCTTGTAATGAGACTAACGTTTGTCTTTGCTCGTCCCAAGTTAGTCTCATTCTAAGGTTTGTCTAAGTTCGACCTTGGAAAGAGACTAACTAGGGACAAACTTAGACTAACTTGGGACGAACTTGGACTAACCTTGTAATGAGACTAACGTTTGTCTTTGTACGTCCCAAGTTAGTCTCGTTAGTCTCATTCTAAGGTTTGTCTAAGTTCGTCCTTAGAAAGAGACTAACGAGGGACAAACTTAGACTAACTTGAGGCGAACTTAGAATAACCTTGTAATGAGACTAACGTTTGTCTTTGTTCGTCCCAAGTTAGTCTCGTAAGTCTCATTCTAAGGTTTGTCTAAGTTCGACCTTAGAAAGAGACAAACTTGGGACGAACTTAGACTAACTTGGGACGAACTTTGACTAACCTTGTAATGAGACTAACGAGACTAATTTGTTCGTTCCAAGTTATTCTCGTTAGTCTCATTCTAAGGTTTGTCTAAGTTTGTCTTTAGAAAGAGACTAACTAGGGACGAACTTAGACTAACCTTATAATGAGACTAAAGTTTGTATTTGTTCGTCCCAAGTTAGTCACGTTAGTCACATTCTTAGGTTTGTCTAAGTTCGTCCTTAGAAAGAGACTAAATAGAGACGAACTTAGACTAACTTGGGACGAATCTAGACTAATCTTGTAATGAGACTAACGTTTGTCTTTGCTCGTCCCAAGTTAGTCTCGTTAGTCTCACTCTAAGGTTTGTCTAAGTTCGACCTTAGAAAGAGACTAATTAGGGACGAACTGAGACTAACTTTGGACGAACTTAGACTAACATTGTAATGAGACTAACGTTTGTCTTTGTTCGTCCCAAGTTAGTCTCGTTAGTCTCATTCTAAGGTTTGTCTAAGTTCGTCATTAGAAAGAGACTAACTAGGGACGAACTTAGACTAACTTGGGACGAACTTAGAATAACCTTGTAATGAGACTAACGTTTGTCTTTGTTTGTCCCAAGTTAGTCTCGTAAGTCTCATTCTAAGGTTTGTCTAAGTTCGACCTTAGAAAGAGACTAACTAGGGACGAACTTAGACTAACTTGGGACGAACTTAGAATAACCTTGTAATGAGACTAACGTTTGTCTTTGTTCGTCCCAAGTTAGTCTCGTTAGTCTCATTCTAAGGTTTGTCTAAGTTCGACCTTAGAAAGAGACTAACTAGGGACGAACTTAGACTAACTTGGGACGAACTTAGAATAACCTTGTAATGAGACTAACGTTTGTCTTTGTTCGTCCGAAGTTAGTCTCTTTAGTCTCATTCTAAGGTTTGTCTAAGTTCGTCCTTAGAAAGAGACTAACTAGGGACGAACTTAGACTAACTTTGGACGAACTTAGAATAAACTTGTAATGAGACTAACGGTTGTCTTTGTTCGTCCCAAATTAGTCTCGTAAGTCTCATTCTAAGGTTTGTCTAAGTTCGACCTTAGAAAGAGACTAACTAGGGACGAACTTAGACTAACTTGGGACGAACTTAGAATAACCTTGTAATGAGACTAACGTTTGTCTTTGTTCGTCCCAAGTTAGTCTCGTGAGTCTCATTCTAAGGTTTGTCTAAGTTCGACCTTAGAAAGAGACTAACGAGGGACGAACTTAGACAAACTTGGGACGAACTTAGAATAACCTTGTAATGAGACTAACGTTTTTCTTTGTACGTCCCAAGTTAGTCTCGTTAGTCTCATTCTAAGGTTTGTCTAAGTTCGACCTTAGAAAGAGACTAACTAGGGACGAACTCAGACTAACTTTGGACGAACTTAGACTAACATTGTAATGAGACTAACGTTTGTCTTTGTTCGCCCCAAGTTAGTCTCGTTAGTCTCATTCTAAGGTTTGTCTAAGTTCGTCCTTAGAAAGAGACTAACTAGGGACACTCTTAGACTAACTTGGGACGAACTTAGAATAACCTTGTAATGAGACTAACGGTTGTCTTTGTTCGTCCCAAGTTAGTCTCGTAAGTCTCACTCTAAGGTTTGTCTAAGTTCGACCTTAGAAAGAGACTAACTAGGGACGAACTTAGAATAACCTTGTAAGGAGACTAACGTTTGTCTTTGTTCGTCCCAAGTTAGTCTCGTTAGTCTCATTCTAAGGTTTGTCTAAGTTCGACCTTAGAAAGAGACTAACTAGGGACGAACTTAGACAAACTTGGGATAAACCTAGACTAATCTTGTAATGAGACTAACATTTGTCATTGCTCGTCCCAAGTTAGTCTCGTTAGTCTCATTCTAAGGTTTGTCTAAGTTCGACCTTAGAAAGAGACTAACTAGGGACGAACTTAGACTAACTTGGGACGAACTTAGACTAACCTTGTAATCTGACTAACATTTGTCTTTGTTCGTCCCAAGTTAGTCTCGTTAGTCTCATTCTAAGGTTTGTCTAAGTTCGACCTTAGAAAGAGACTAATTAGGGACGAACTTAGACTAACTTGGGACGAACTTAGAATAACCTTGTAATGAGACTAACGTTTGTCTTTGTTCGTCCCAAGTTAGTCTCGTAAGTCTCATTCTAAGGTTTGTCTAAGTTCGACTTTAGAAAGAGACAAACTTGGGACGAACTTAGAATAACCTTGTAATGAGACTAACGTTTGTCTTTGTTCTTCCCAAGTTAGTCTCGTTAGTCTCATTCTAAGGTTTGGCTAAGTTCGTCCTTAGAAAGAGACTAACTAGGGACGAACGTAGACTAACTTGGGACAAACTTAGACTAACCTTGTAATGAGACTAACGTTTATCTTTGTTCGTCCCAAGTTAGTCTCGTTAGTCTCATTCTTAGGTTTGTCTAAGTTCTTCCTTAGAAAGAGACTAACTAGGGACGAACTTAGACTAACTACGGACAAACTTAGACTAACCTTATAATGAGACTAAAGTTTGTCTTTGTTCGTCCCAAGTTAGTCACGTTAGTCTCATTCTTAGGTTTTTCAAAGTTCGTCCTTAGAAAGAGACTAACTAGAGACCAACTTAGTCTAACTTGGGACGAACTTAGACTAGTCTTGTAATGAGACTAACGTTTGTCTTTGCTCGTCCCAAGTTAGTCTCGTTAGTCTCATTCTAAGGTTTGTCTAAGTTCGACCTTGGAAAGAGACTAACTAGGGACAAACTTAGACTAACTTGGGACGAACTTGGACTAACCTTGTAATGAGACTAACGTTTGTCTTTGTACGTCCCAAGTTAGTCTCGTTAGTCTCATTCTAAGGTTTGTCTAAGTTCGTCCTTAGAAAGAGACTAACGAGGGACAAACTTAGACTAACTTGAGGCGAACTTAGAATAACCTTGTAATGAGACTAACGTTTGTCTTTGTTCGTCCCAAGTTAGTCTCGTAAGTCTCATTCTAAGGTTTGTCTAAGTTCGACCTTAGAAAGAGACTAACTAGGGACGAACTTAGAATAACCTTGTAATGAGACTAACGTTTGTCTTTGTTCGTCCCAAGTTAGTCTCGTTAGTCTCATTCTAAGGTTTGTCTAAGTTCGACCTTAGAAAGAGACTAACTAGGGACGAACTTAGACAAACTTGGGATAAACCTAGACTAATCTTGTAATGAGACTAACGTTTGTCATTGCTCGTCCCAAGTTAGTCTCGTTAGTCTCATTCTAAGGTTTGTCTAAGTTCGACCTTAGAAAGAGACTAACTAGGGACGAACTTAGACTAACTTGGGACGAACTTAGACTAACCTTGTAATCTGACTAACATTTGTCTTTGTTCGTCCCAAGTTAGTCTCGTTAGTCTCATTCTAAGGTTTGTCTAAGTTCGACCTTAGAAAGAGACTAATTAGGGACGAACTTAGACTAACTTGGGACGAACTTAGAATAACCTTGTAATGAGACTAACGTTTGTCTTTGTTCGTCCCAAGTTAGTCTCGTAAGTCTCATTCTAAGGTTTGTCTAAGTTCGACCTTAGAAAGAGACAAACTTGGGACGAACTTAGAATAACCTTGTAATGAGACTAACGTTTGTCTTTGTTCTTCCCAAGTTAGTCTCGTTAGTCTCATTCTAAGGTTTGGCTAAGTTCGTCCTTAGAAAGAGACTAACTAGGGACGAACGTAGACTAACTTGGGACAAACTTAGACTAACCTTGTAATGAGACTAACGTTTGTCTTTGTTCGTCCCAAGTTAGTCTCGTTAGTCTCATTCTTAGGTTTGTCTAAGTTCTTCCTTAGAAAGAGACTAACTAGGGACGAACTTATACTAACTACGGACAAACTTAGACTAACCTTATAATGAGACTAAAGTTTGTCTTTGTTCGTCCCAAGTTAGTCACGTTAGTCTCATTCTTAGGTTTTTCAAAGTTCGTCCTTAGAAAGAGACTAACTAGAGACCAACTTAGTCTAACTTGGGACGAACTTAGACTAATCTTGTAATGAGACTAACGTTTGTCTTTGCTCGTCCCAAGTTAGTCTCGTTAGTCTCATTCTAAGGTTTGTCTCAGTTCGACCTTGGAAAGAGACTAACTAGGGACAAACTTAGACTAACTTGGGACGAACTTGGACTAACCTTGTAATGAGACTAACGTTTGTCTTTGTCCGTCCCAAGTTAGTCTCGTTAGTCTCATTCTAAGGTTTGTCTAAGTTCGTCCTTAGAAAGAGACTAACGAGGGACAACCTTAGACTAACTTGAGGCGAACTTAGAATAACCTTGTAATGAGACTAACGTTTGTCTTTGTTCGTCCCAAGTTAGTCTCGTAAGTCTCATTCTAAGGTTTGTCTAAGTTCGACCTTAGAAAGAGACAAACTTGGGACGAACTTAGAATAACCTTGTAATGAGACTAACATTTGTCTTTGTTCTTCCTAAGTTAGTCTCGTTAGTCTCATTCTAAGGTTTGTCTAAGTTCGTCCTTAGAAAGAGACTAACTAGGGACGAACGTAGACTAACTTGGGACGAACTTAGACTAACCTTGTAATGGGACTAACGTTTGTCTTTGTTCGTCCCAAGTTAGTCTCGTTAGTCTCATTCTTAGGTTTGTCTAAGTTCTTCCTTAGAAAGAGACTAACTAGGGACGAACTTAGACTAACTACGGACAAACTTAGACTAACCTTATAATGAGACTAAAGTTTGTCTTTGCTCGTCCCAAGTTAGTCACGTTAGTCTCATTCTAAGGTTTGTCTAAGTTCGACCTTAGAAAGAGACTAACTAGGGACGAACTTAAACTAACTTGGGACGAACTTAGAATAACCTTGTAATGAGAATAACCTTTGTCTTTGTTCGTCCCAAGTTAGTCTCGTAAGTCTCATTCTAAGGTTTGTCTAAGTTCGTCCTTAGAAAGAGACTAACTAGAGACGAACTTAGACTAACTTGGGATAAACCTAGACTAATCTTGTAATGAGACTAACGTTTGTCATTGCTCGTCCCAAGTTAGTCTCGTTAGTCTCATTCTAAGGTTTGTCTAAGTTCGACCTTAGAAAGAGACTAACTAGGGACGAACTTAGACTAACTTGGGACGAACTTAGACTAACCTTGTAATCTGACTAACATTTGTCTTTGTTCGTCCCAAGTTAGTCTCGTTAGTCTCATTCTAAGGTTTGTCTAAGTTCGACCTTAGAAAGAGACTAATTAGGGACGAACTTAGACTAACTTGGGACGAACTTAGAATAACCTTGTAATGAGACTAACGTTTGTCTTTGTTCGTCCCAAGTTAGTCTCGTAAGTCTCATTCTAAGGTTTGTCTAAGTTCGACCTTAGAAAGAGACAAACTTGGGACGAACTTAGAATAACCTTGTAATGAGACTAACGTTTGTCTTTGTTCTTCCCAAGTTAGTCTCGTTAGTCTCATTCTAAGGTTTGGCTAAGTTCGTCCTTAGAAAGAGACTAACTAGGGACGAACGTAGACTAACTTGGGACAAACTTAGACTAACCTTGTAATGAGACTAACGTTTGTCTTTGTTCGTCCCAAGTTAGTCTCGTTAGTCTCATTCTTAGGTTTGTCTAAGTTCTTCCTTAGAAAGAGACTAACTAGGGACGAACTTATACTAACTACGGACAAACTTAGACTAACCTTATAATGAGACTAAAGTTTGTCTTTGTTCGTCCCAAGTTAGTCACGTTAGTCTCATTCTTAGGTTTTTCAAAGTTCGTCCTTAGAAAGAGACTAACTAGAGACCAACTTAGTCTAACTTGGGACGAACTTAGACTAATCTTGTAATGAGACTAACGTTTGTCTTTGCTCGTCCCAAGTTAGTCTCGTTAGTCTCATTCTAAGGTTTGTCTCAGTTCGACCTTGGAAAGAGACTAACTAGGGACAAACTTAGACTAACTTGGGACGAACTTGGACTAACCTTGTAATGAGACTAACGTTTGTCTTTGTCCGTCCCAAGTTAGTCTCGTTAGTCTCATTCTAAGGTTTGTCTAAGTTCGTCCTTAGAAAGAGACTAACGAGGGACAAACTTAGACTAACTTGAGGCGAACTTAGAATAACCTTGTAATGAGACTAACGTTTGTCTTTGTTCGTCCCAAGTTAGTCTCGTAAGTCTCATTCTAAGGTTTGTCTAAGTTCGACCTTAGAAAGAGACAAACTTGGGACGAACTTAGAATAACCTTGTAATGAGACTAACATTTGTCTTTGTTCTTCCTAAGTTAGTCTCGTTAGTCTCATTCTAAGGTTTGTCTAAGTTCGTCCTTAGAAAGAGACTAACTAGGGACGAACGTAGACTAACTTGGGACGAACTTAGACTAACCTTGTAATGGGACTAACGTTTGTCTTTGTTCGTCCCAAGTTAGTCTCGTTAGTCTCATTCTTAGGTTTGTCTAAGTTCTTCCTTAGAAAGAGACTAACTAGGGACGAACTTAGACTAACTACGGACAAACTTAGACTAACCTTATAATGAGACTAAAGTTTGTCTTTGCTCGTCCCAAGTTAGTCACGTTAGTCTCATTCTAAGGTTTGTCTAAGTTCGACCTTAGAAAGAGACTAACTAGGGACGAACTTAAACTAACTTGGGACGAACTTAGAATAACCTTGTAATGAGAATAACCTTTGTCTTTGTTCGTCCCAAGTTAGTCTCGTAAGTCTCATTCTAAGGTTTGTCTAAGTTCGTCCTTAGAAAGAGACTAACTAGAGACGAACTTAGACTAACTTGGGACGAACTTAGACTAATCTTGTAATGAGACTAACGTTTGTCTTTGCTCGTCCCAAGTTAGTCTCGTTAGTCTCATTCTAAGGTTTGTCTAAGTTCGACCTTAGAAAGAGACTAACAAGGGACGAACTTAGACTAACTTGGGACGAACTTAGACTAATCTTGTAATGAGACTAACGTTTGTCTTTGTTCGTTCCAAGTTATTCTCGTTAGTCTCATTCTAAGGTTTGTCTAAGTTCGTCTTTAGAAAGAGACTAACTAGGGACGAACTTAGACTAACCTTATAATGAGACTAAAGTTTGTATTTGTTCGTCTCAAGTTAGTCACGTTAGTCTCATTCTTAGGTTTGTCTAAGTTCGTCCTTAGAAAGAGACTAAATAGAGACGAACTTAGACTAACTTGGGACGAATCTAGACTAATCTTGTAATGAGACTAACGTTTGTCTTTGCTCGTCCCAAGTTAGTCTCGTTATTCTCACTCTAAGGTTTGTCTAAGTTCGACCTTAGAAAGAGACTAACTAGGGACGAACTGAGACTAACTTTGGACGAACTTAGACTAACATTGTAATGAGACTAACGTTTGTCTTAGTTCGTCCCAAGTTAGTCTCGTTAGTCTCATTCTAAGGTTTGTCTAAGTTCGTCTTTAGAAAGAGACTAACTAGGGACGAACTTAGACTAACTTGGGACGAACTTAGAATAACCTTGTAATGAGACTAACGTTTGTCTTTGTTCGTCCCAAGTTAGTCTCGTTAGTCTCATTCTAAGGTTTGTCTAAGTTCGACCTTAGAAAGAGACTAACTAGGGACGAACTTAGACAAACTTGGGATAAACCTAGACTAATCTTGTAATGAGACTAACATTTGTCATTGTTCGTCCCAAGTTAGTCTCGTGAGTCTCATTCTAAGGTTTGTCTAAGTTCGACCTTAGAAAGAGACTAACTAGGGACGAACTTAGACAAACTTGGGACGAACTTAGAATAACCTTGTAATGAGACTAACGTTTTTCTTTGTACGTCCCAAGTTAGTCTCGTTAGTCTCATTCTAAGGTTTGTCTAAGTTCGACCTTAGAAAGAGACTAACTAGGGACGAACTCAGACTAACTTTGGACGAACTTAGACTAACATTGTAATGAGACTAACGTTTGTCTTTGTTCGTCCCAAGTTAGTCTTGTTAGTCTCATTCTAAGGTTTGTCTAAGTTCGTCCTTAGAAAGAGACTAACTAGGGACACTCTTAGACTAACTTGGGACGAACTTAGAATAACCTTGTAATGAGACTAACGGTTGTCTTTGTTCGTCCCAAGTTAGTCTCGTAAGTCTCACTCTAAGGTTTGTCTAAGTTCGACCTTAGAAAGAGACTAACTAGGGACGAACTTAGAATAACCTTGTAATGAGACTAACGTTTGTCTTTGTTCGTCCCAAGTTAGTCTCGTTAGTCTCATTCTAAGGTTTGTCTAAGTTCGACCTTAGAAAGAGACTAACTAGGGACGAACTTAGACAAACTTGGGATAAACCTAGACTAATCTTGTAATGAGACTAACATTTGTCATTGCTCGTCCCAAGTTAGTCTCGTTAGTCTCATTCTAAGGTTTGTCTAAGTTCGACCTTAGAAAGAGACTAACTAGGGACGAACTTAGACTAACTTGGGACGAACTTAGACTAACCTTGTAATCTGACTAACATTTGTCTTTGTTCGTCCCAAGTTAGTCTCGTTAGTCTCATTCTAAGGTTTGTCTAAGTTCGACCATAGAAAGAGACTAATTAGGGACGAACTTAGACTAACTTGGGACGAACTTAGAATAACCTTGTAATGAGACTAACGTTTGTCTTTGTTCGTCCCAAGTTAGTCTCGTAAGTCTCATTCTAAGGTTTGTCTAAGTTCGACCTTAGAAAGAGACAAACTTGGGACGAACTTAGAATAACCTTGTAAGGAGACTAACGTTTGTCTTTGTTCTTCCCAAGTTAGTCTCGTTAGTCTCATTCTAAGGTTTGGCTAAGTTCGTCCTTAGAAAGAGACTAACTAGGGACGAACGTAGACTAACTTGGGACAAACTTAGACTAACCTTGTAATGAGACTAACGTTTGTCTTTGTTCGTCCCAAGTTAGTCTCGTTAGTCTCATTCTTAGGTTTGTCTAAGTTCTTCCTTAGAAAGAGACTAACTAGGGACGAACTTAGACTAACTACGGACAAACTTAGACTAACCTTATAATGAGACTAAAGTTTGTCTTTGTTCGTCCCAAGTTAGTCACGTTAGTCTCATTCTTAGGTTTTTCAAAGTTCGTCCTTAGAAAGAGACTAACTAGAGACCAACTTAGTCTAACTTGGGACGAACTTAGACTAGTCTTGTAATGAGACTAACGTTTGTCTTTGCTCGTCCCAAGTTAGTCTCGTTAGTCTCATTCTAAGGTTTGTCTAAGTTCGACCTTGGAAAGAGACTAACTAGGGACAAACTTAGACTAACTTGGGACGAACTTGGACTAACCTTGTAATGAGACTAACGTTTGTCTTTGTACGTCCCAAGTTAGTCTCGTTAGTCTCATTCTAAGGTTTGTCTAAGTTCGTCCTTAGAAAGAGACTAACGAGGGACAAACTTAGACTAACTTGAGGCGAACTTAGAATAACCTTGTAATGAGACTAACGTTTGTCGTTGTTAGTCCCAAGTTAGTCTCGTAAGTCTCATTCTAAGGTTTGTCTAAGTTCGACCTTAGAAAGAGACTAACTAGGGACGAACTTAGAATAACCTTGTAATGAGACAACGTTTGTCTTTGTTCGTCCCAAGTTAGTCTCGTTAGTCTCATTCTAAGGTTTGTCTAAGTTCGACCTTAGAAAGAGACTAACTAGGGACGAACTTAGACAAACTTGGGATAAACCTAGACTAATCTTGTAATGAGACTAACGTTTGTCATTGCTCGTCCCAAGTTAGTCTCGTTAGTCTCATTCTAAGGTTTGTCTAAGTTCGACCTTAGAAAGAGACTAACTAGGGACGAACTTAGACTAACTTGGGACGAACTTAGACTAACCTTGTAATCTGACTAACATTTGTCTTTGTTCGTCCCAAGTTAGTCTCGTTAGTCTCATTCTAAGGTTTGTCTAAGTTCGACCTTAGAAAGAGACTAATTAGGGACGAACTTAGACTAACTTGGGACGAACTTAGAATAACCTTGTAATGAGACTAACGTTTGTCTTTGTTCGTCCCAAGTTAGTCTCGTAAGTCTCATTCTAAGGTTTGTCTAAGTTCGACCTTAGAAAGAGACAAACTTGGGACGAACTTAGACTAATCTTGTAATGAGACTAACGTTTGTCTTTGCTCGTCCCAAGTTAGTCTCGTTAGTCTCATTCTAAGGTTTGTCTCAGTTCGACCTTGGAAAGAGACTAACTAGGGACAAACTTAGACTAACTTGGGACGAACTTGGACTAACCTTGTAATGAGACTAACGTTTGTCTTTGTCCGTCCCAAGTTAGTCTCGTTAGTCTCATTCTAAGGTTTGTCTAAGTTCGTCCTTAGAAAGAGACTAACGAGGGACAAACTTAGACTAACTTGAGGCGAACTTAGAATAACCTTGTAATGAGACTAACGTTTGTCTTTGTTCGTCCCAAGTTAGTCTCGTATGTCTCATTCTAAGGTTTGTCTAAGTTCGACCTTAGAAAGAGACAAACTTGGGACGAACTTAGAATAACCTTGTAATGAGACTAACATTTGTCTTTGTTCTTCCCAAGTTAGTCTCGTTAGTCTCATTCTAAGGTTTGTCTAAGTTCGTCCTTAGAAAGAGACTAACTAAGGACGAACGTAGACTAACTTGGGACGAACTTAGACTAACCTTGTAATGGGACTAACGTTTGTCTTTGTTCGTCCCAAGTTAGTCTCGTTAGTCTCATTCTTAGGTTTGTGTAAGTTCTTCCTTAGAAAGAGACTAACTAGGGACGAACTTAGACTAACTACGGACAAACTTAGACTAACCTTATAATGAGACTAAAGTTTGTCTTTGCTCGTCCCAAGTTAGTCACGTTAGTCTCATTCTAAGGTTTGTCTAAGTTCGACCTTAGAAAGAGACTAACTAGGGACGAACTTAAACTAACTTGGGACGAACTTAGAATAACCTTGTAATGAGACTAACCTTTGTCTTTGTTCGTCCCAAGTTAGTCTCGTAAGTCTCATTCTAAGGTTTGTCTAAGTTCGTCCTTAGAAAGAGACTAACTAGAGACGAACTTAGACTAACTTGGGACGAACTTAGACTAATCTTGTAATGAGACTAACGTTTGTCTTTGCTCGTCCCAAGTTAGTCTCGTTAGTCTCATTCTAAGGTTTGTCTAAGTTCGACCTTAGAAAGAGACTAACAAGGGACGAACTTAGACTAACTTGGGACGAACTTTGACTAACCTTGTAATGAGACTAACGTTTGTCTTTGTTCGTTCCAAGTTATTCTCGTTAGTCTCATTCTAAGGTTTGTCTAAGTTCGTCTTTAGAAAGAGACTAACTAGGGACGAACTTAGACTAACCTTATAATGAGACTAAAGTTTGTATTTGTTCGTCTCAAGTTAGTCACGTTAGTCTCATTCTTAGGTTTGTCTAAGTTCGTCCTTAGAAAGAGACTAAATAGAGACAAACTTAGACTAACTTGGGACGAATCTAGACTAATCTTGTAATGAGACTAACGTTTGTCTTTGCTCGTCCCAAGTTAGTCTCGTTATTCTCACTCTAAGGTTTGTCTAAGTTCGACCTTAGAAAGAGACTAACTAGGGACGAACTGAGACTAACTTTGGACGAACTTAGACTAACATTGTAATGAGACTAACGTTTGTCTTTGTTCGTCCCAAGTTAGTCTCGTTAGTCTCATTCTAAGGTTTGTCTAAGTTCGTCATTAGAAAGAGACTAACTAGGGACGAACTTAGACTAACTTGGGACGAACTTAGAATAACCTTGTAATGAGACTAACGTTTGTCTTTGTTCGTCCCAAGTTAGTCTCGTAAGTCTCATTCTAAGGTTTGTCTAAGTTCGACCTTAGAAAGACACTAACTAGGGTCGAACTTAGACTAACTTGGGACGAATTTAGAATAACCTTGTAATGAGACTAACGTTTGTCTTCGTTCGTCCCAAGTTAGTCTCGTAAGTCTCATTCTAAGGTTTGTCTAAGTTCGACCTTAGAAAGACACTAACTAGGGTCGAACATAGACTAACTTGGGACGAATTTAGAATAACCTTGTAATGAGACTAACGTTTGTCTTTGTTCGTCCCAAGTTAGTCTCGTTAGTCTCATTCTAAGGTTTGTCTAAGTTCGTCCTTAGAAAGAGACTAACTAGGGACGAAATTAGACTAACTAGGGACGAACTTAGAATAACCTTGTAATGGGACTAACGTTTGTCTTTGTTCGTCCCAAGTTAGTCTCGTAAGTCTCATTCTAAGGTTTGTCTAAGTTCGACCTTAGAAAGACACTAACTAGGGTCGAACTTAGACTAACTTGGGACGAACTTAGAATAACCTTGTAATGAGACTAACGTTTGTCTTTGTTCGTCCCAAGTTAGTCTCGTAAGTCTCATTCTAAGGTTTGTCTAAGTTCGACCTTAGAAAGACACTAACTAGGGTCGAACTTAGACTAACTTGGGACGAATTTAGAATAACCTTGTAAGGAGACTAACGTTTGTCTTTGTTCGTCCCAAGTTAGTCTCGTTAGTCTCATTCTAAGGTTTGTCTAAGTTCGTCATTAGAAAGAGACTAACTAGGGACGAACCTAGACTAACTTGGGACGAACTTAGAATAACCTTGTAATGAGACTAACGTTTGTCTTTGTTCGTCCCAAGTTAGTCTCGTAAGTCTCATTCTAAGGTTTGTCTAAGTTCCACCTTAGAAAGACACTAACTAGGGACGAACTTAGAATAACCTTGTAATGAGACTAACGTTTGTCTTTGTTCGTCCCAAGTTAGTCTCAATAGTCTCATTCTAAGGTTTGTCTAAGTTCGACCTTAGAAAGAGACTAACTAGGGATGAACTTAGAATAACCTTGTAATGAGACTAACGTTTGTCTTTGTTCGTCCCAAGTTAGTCTCGTTAGTCTCATTCTAAGGTTTGTCTAAGTTCGACCTTAGAAAGAGACTAACTAGGGACGAACTTAGACTAACTTGGGACGAACTTAGAATAACCTTGTAATGAGACTAACGTTTGTCTTTGTTCGTCCCAAGTTAGTCTCGTTAGTCTCATTCTATGGTTTGTCTAAGTTCGTCCTTAGAAAGAGACTAACTAGGGACGAACTTAGACTAACTTGGGACGAACTTAGAATAACCTTGTAATGAGACTAAGGTTTGTCTTTGTTCGTCCCAAATTAGTCTCGTAAGTCTCATTCTAAGGTTTGTCTAAGTTCGACCTTAGAAAGAGACAAACTAGGGTCGAACTTAGACTAACTTGGGACGAACTTAGAATAACCTTGTAATGAGACTAACGTTTGTCTTTGTTCGTCCCAAGTTAGTCTCGTTAGTCTCATTCTATGGTTTGTCTAAGTTCGACCTTAGAAAGAGACTAACTAGGGACGAACTTAGACTAACTTGGTACAAACATAGAATAACCTTGTAATGAGACTAACGTTTGTCTTTATTCGTCCCAAGTTAGTCTCGTTAGTCTCATTCTAAGGTTTGTCTAAGTTCGACCGAAGAAAGAGACTAACTAGGGACGAACTTAGACTAACTTGGGACGAACTTAGAATAACCTTGTAGTGAGACTAACGTTTGTCTTTGCTCGTCCCAAGTTAGTCTCGTTAGTCTCATTCTACGGTTTGTCTAAGTTCAACCTTAGAAAGAGACTAACTAGGGAAGAACTCAGACTAACTTTGGACGAACTTAGACTAACATTGTAATGACACTAACGTTTGTCTTTGTTCGTCCCAAGTTAGTCTCGTTAGTCTCATTCTAAGGTTTGTCTAAGTTCGTCCTTAGAAAGAGACTAACTAGGGACGAACTTAGACTAACTTGGGACGAACTTAGAATAACCTTGTAATGAGACTAACGTTTGTCTTTGCTCGTCCCAAGTTAGTCTCGTTAGTCTCATTCTACGGTTTGTCTAAGTTCAACCTTAGAAAGAGACTAACTAGGGACGAACTCAGACTAACTTTGGACGAACTTAGACTAACATTGTAATGACACTAACGTTTGTCTTTGTTCGTCCCAAGTTAGTCTCGTTAGTCTCATTCTAAGGTTTGTCTAAGTTCGTCCTTAGAAAGAGACTAACTAGGGACGAACTTAGACTAACTTGGGACGAACTTAGAATAACCTTGTAATGAGACTAACGGTTGTCTTTGTTCGTCCCAAGTTAGTCTCGTTAGTCTCATTCTAAGGTTTGTCTAAGTTCGACCTTAGAAAGACACTAACTAGGGTCGAACTTAGACTAACTTGGGACGAATTTAGAATAACCTTGTAAGGAGACTAACGTTTGTCTTTGTTCGTCCCAAGTTAGTCTCGTTAGTCTCATTCTAAGGTTTGTCTAAGTTCGTCATTAGAAAGAGACTAACTAGGGACGAACCTAGACTAACTTGGGACGAACTTAGAATAACCTTGTAATGAGACTAACGTTTGTCTTTGTTCGTCCCAAGTTAGTCTCGTAAGTCTCATTCTAAGGTTTGTCTAAGTTCCACCTTAGAAAGACACTAACTAGGGACGAACTTAGAATAACCTTGTAATGAGACTAACGTTTGTCTTTGTTCGTCCCAAGTTAGTCTCGTTAGTCTCATTCTAAGGTTTGTCTAAGTTCGACCTTAGAAAGAGACTAACTAGGGATGAACTTAGAATAACCTTGTAATGAGACTAACGTTTGTCTTTGTTCGTCCCAAGTTAGTCTCGTTAGTCTCATTCTAAGGTTTGTCTAAGTTCGACCTTAGAAAGAGACTAACTAGGGACGAACTTAGACTAACTTGGGACGAACTTAGAATAACCTTGTAATGAGACTAACGTTTGTCTTTGTTCGTCCCAAGTTAGTCTCGTTAGTCTCATTCTATGGTTTGTCTAAGTTCGTCCTTAGAAAGAGACTAACTAGGGACGAACTTAGACTAACTTGGGACGAACTTAGAATAACCTTGTAATGAGACTAAGGTTTGTCTTTGTTCGTCCCAAATTAGTCTCGTAAGTCTCATTCTAAGGTTTGTCTAAGTTCGACCTTAGAAAGAGACAAACTAGGGTCGAACTTAGACTAACTTGGGACGAACTTAGAATAACCTTGTAATGAGACTAACGTTTGTCTTTGTTCGTCCCAAGTTAGTCTCGTTAGTCTCATTCTATGGTTTGTCTAAGTTCGACCTTAGAAAGAGACTAACTAGGGACGAACTTAGACTAACTTGGGACAAACATAGAATAACCTTGTAATGAGACTAACGTTTGTCTTTATTCGTCCCAAGTTAGTCTCATTCTAAGGTTTGTCTAAGTTCGACCGAAGAAAGAGACTAACTAGGGACGAACTTAGACTAACTTGGGACGAACTTAGAATAACCTTGTAGTGAGACTAACGTTTGTCTTTGCTCGTCCCAAGTTAGTCTCGTTAGTCTCATTCTACGGTTTGTCTAAGTTCAACCTTAGAAAGAGACTAACTAGGGACGAACTCAGACTAACTTTGGACGAACTTAGACTAACATTGTAATGACACTAACGTTTGTCTTTGTTCGTCCCAAGTTAGTCTCGTTAGTCTCATTCTAAGGTTTGTCTAAGTTCGTCCTTAGAAAGAGACTAACTAGGGACGAACTTAGACTAACTTGGGACGAACTTAGAATAACCTTGTAATGAGACTAACGGTTGTCTTTGTTCGTCCCAAGTTAGTCTCGTAAGTCTCATTCTAAGGTTTATCTAAGTTCGACCTTAGAAAGAGAGTAACTAGGGACGAACTTACAATTACCTTGTAATGAGATTAACGTTTGTCTTTGTTCGTCCCAAGTCAGTCTCGTTAGTCTCATTCTAAGGTTTGTCTAAGTTCGACCTTAGAAAGAGACTAACTACGGACGAACTTAGACTAACTTGGGACGAACTTAGAATAACGTTGTAATGAGACTAACGTTTGTGTTTGTTCGTCCCAAGTTAGTCTCGTTAGTCTCATTCTATGGGTTGTCTAAGTTCGTCCTTAGAAAGAGACTAACTAGGGACGAACTTAGACTAACTTGGGACGAACTTAGAATAACCTTGTAATGAGACTAACGTTTGTCTTTGTTCGTCCCAAGTTAGTCACGTAAGTCTCATTCTAAGGTCTGTCTAAGTTCGACCTTAGAAAGAGACAAACTAGGGTCGAACTTAGACTAACTTGGGACGAACTTAGAATAACCTTGTAATGAGACTAACGTTTGTCTTTGTTCGTGCCAAGTTAGTCTCGTTAGTCTCATTCTAAGGTTTGTCTAAGTTCGTCCTTAGAAAGAGACTAACTAGGGACGAACTTAGACTAACTTGGGACGAACTTAGAATAACCTTGTAATGAGACTAACGGTTGTCTTTGTACGTCCCAAATTAGTCTCGTAAGTCTCATTCTAATGTTTGTCTAAGTTCGACCTTAGAAAGAGACTAACTAGGGACGAACTTAGACTAACTTGGGACGAACTTAGAATAACCTTGCAATGAGACTAACGTTTGTCTTTGTTCGTCCCAAGTTAGTCTCGTTAGTCTCATTCTAAGGTTTGTCTAAGTTCGTCCTTAGAAAGAGACTAACTAGGGACGAACTTAGACTAACTTGGGACGAACTTAGAATAACCTTGTAATGAGACTAACGGTTGTCTTTGTTCGTCCCAAGTTAGTCTCGTAAGTCTCATTCTAAGGTTTGTCTAAGTTCGACCTTAGAAAGACACTAACTAGGGACGAACTTAGAATAACCTTGTAATGAGACTAACGTTTGTCTTTGTTCGTCCCAAGTTAGTCTCGTTTGTCTCATTCTAAGGTTTGTCTAAGTTCGACTTTAGAAAGAGACAAACTAGGGACGAACTTAGACTAACTTGGGACGAACTTAGACTAACCTTATAATGAGACTAACGTTCGTCTTTGTTCGTCCCAAGTTAGTCTCGTTAGTCTTTTTCTAACGTTTGTCTAAGTTCGACCTTAGAAAGAGACTAACTAGGGACGAACTTAGACTAACTTGGGACGAACTTAGACTAACCTTATAATGAGACTAACGTTTGTCTTTGTTCGTCCCAAGTTAGTCTCGTTAGTCTCATTCTAAGGTTTGTCTAAGTTCGACCTTAGAAAGAGACTAAGTAGGGACGAAATTAGACTAACTTGGGACGAACTTAGAATAACCTTGTAATGAGACTAACGTTTGTCTTTGTTCGTCCCAAGTTAGTCTCGTATGTCTCATTCTAAGGTTTTTCTAAGTTCGTCCTTAGAAGGAGACTAACTAGGGACGAACTTAGACTAACTTGGGACGAACTTAGACTAACCTTATAATGAGACTAACGTTCGTCTTTGTTCGTACCAAGTTAGTCTCGTTAGTCTCTTTCTAACGTTTGTCTAAGTTCGACCTTAGAAAGAGACTAACTAGGGACGAACTTAGACTAACTTGGGACGAACTTAGACTAACCTTATAATGAGACTAACGTTTGTCTTTGTTCGCCCCAAGTTAGTCTCGTTAGTCTCATTCTAAGGTTTGTCTAAGTTCGTCCTTAGAAAGACACTAACTAGGAATGAACTTAGATTAACCATGTAATGAGACTAACATTTGTCTTTGTTTGTCCCAAGTTAGTCTCCTTAGTCTCATTCTAAGGTTTGTCTAAGTTCGTCCTTTGAAAGAGATTAACTAGGGACGAACTTAGACTAACTTGGGACGAACTTAGACCAACCTTATAATGAGACTAACGTTTGTCTGTGTTCGTCCCAAGTTAGTCTCGTTAGTCTCATTCTAAGGTTTGTCTAAGTTCGTCCTTAAAGAAAGAGACTAACTAGGAAGGAACTTAGATTAACCTTGTAATGAGACTAACGTTTGTCTTTGTTTGTCTTTGTTCGTCCCAAGTTGGTCTCGTTAGTCTCATTCTAAGGTTTGTCTAAGTTCGACCTTAGAAAGTGACTAACTTGGGACGAACTTAGAATAACCTTGTAATGAGACTAACGTTTGTCTTTGTTCGCCCCAAGTTAGTCTCGTTAGTCTCATTCTAAGGTTTGTCTAAGTTCGTCCTTAGAAAGACACTAACTAGGAATGAACTTAGATTAACCATGTAATGAGACTAACATTTGTCTTTGTTTGTCCCAAGTTAGTCTCCTTAGTCTCATTCTAAGGTTTGTCTAAGTTCGTCCTTAGAAAGAGATTAACTAGGGACGAACTTAGACTAACTTGGGACGAACTTAGACCAACCTTATAATGAGACTAACGTTTGTCTGTGTTCGTCCCAAGTTAGTCTCGTTAGTCTCATTCTAAGGTTTGTCTAAGTTCGTCCTTAAAGAAAGAGACTAACTAGGAAGGAACTTAGATTAACCTTGTAATGAGACTAACGTTTGTCTTTGTTTGTCTTTGTTCGTCCCAAGTTGGTCTCGTTAGTCTCATTCTAAGGTTTGTCTAAGTTCGACCTTAGAAAGTGACTAACTTGGGACGAACTTAGAATAACCTTGTAATGAGACTAACGTTTGTCTTTGTTCGTCCCAAGTTAGTCTCGTAAGTCTCATTCTAAGGTTTTTCTAAGTTCGTCCTCAGAAGGAGACTAACTAGGGACGAACTTAGACTAACTTGGGACGAACTTAGACTAACCTTATAATGAGACTAACGTTCGTCTTTGTTCGTACCAAGTTAGTCTCGTTAGTCTCTTTCTAACGTTTGTCTAAGTTCGACCTTAGAAAGAGACTAACTTGGGACGAACTTAGACTAACCTTATAATGAGACTAACGTTTGTCTTTGTTCGTCCCAAGTTAGTCTCGTTAGTCTCATTCTAAGGTTTGTCTAAGTTCGTCCTTAGAAAGAGACTAACTAGGGACGAACTTAGATTAACCTTGTAATGAGACTAACGTTTGTCTTTGTTCGTCCTAAGTTGGTCTCGTTAGTCTCATTCTAAGGTTTGTCTAAGTTCGTCCTTAGAAAGAGACTAACTAGGGACGAACTTAGCCTAACCTTATAATGAGACTAAAGTTTGTATTTGTTCGTCCCAAGTTAGTCACGTTAGTCTCATTCTAAGGTTTGTCTAAGTTCTTCCTTAGAAAGAGACTAACTAGAGACGAACTTAGACTAACTTGGGATGAACTTAGACTAATCTTGTAATGAGACTAACGTTTGTCTTTGCTCGTCCAAAGTTAGTTTCGTTAGTCTCATTCTAAGGTTTGTCTAAGTTCGACCTTAGAAAGAGACTAACTAGGGACGAACTTAGACTAACTTGGGACAAACTTAGACTAACAATTTAATGGGACTAACGTTTGTCTTTGTTCGTCCCAAGTTAGTCTCGTTAGTCTCATTCTAAGGTTTGTCTAAGTTCGACCTTAGAAAGAGACTAACTAGGGACGAACTTAGACTAACTTGGGACGAACTTAGACTAACATTGTAATGAGACTAACGTTTGTCTTTGTTCGTCCCAAGTTAGTCTCGTTAGTCTCATTCAAAGGTTTGTCTAAGTTCGTCCTTAGAAAGAGGCTAACTAGAGACGAACTTAGACTAACTTGGGATGAACTTAGACTAACCTTATAATGAGACTAAAGTTTGTATTTGTTCGTCCCAAGTTAGTCACGTTAGTCTCATTCTAAGGTTTGTCTAAGTTCGTCCTTAGAAAGAGACTAACTAGGGACGAACTTAGACTAACTTGGGACGAACTTAGAATAACCTTGTAATGAGACTAACGGTTGTCTTTGTTCGTCCCAAATTAGTCTCGTTAGTCTTATTCTAAGGTTTGTCTAAGTTCGTCCTTAGAAAGAGACTAACTAGGGACGAACTTAGACTAACTTGGGACGAACTTAGAATAACCTTGTAATGAGACTAACAATTGTCTTAGTTCGTCCCAAGTTAGTCTCGTTAGTCTCATTCTAAGGTTTGTCTAAGTTCGACCTTAGAAAGAGACTAACTAGGGACGAACTTAGACTAACTTGGGACGAACTTAGAATAACCTTGTAATGAGACTAACGTTTGTCTTTGCTCGTCCCAAGTTAGTCTCGTTAGTCTCGTTAGTCTCATTCTAAGGTTTGTCTAAGTTCGACCTTAAAAGAGACTAACTAGGGACGAACTCAGACTAACTTTGGACGAACTTAGACTAACATTGTAATGAGACTAACGTTTGTCTTTGTTCGTCCCAAGTTAGTCTCGTCAGTCTCATTTTAAGGTTTGTCTAAGTTCGTCCTTAAAAAGAGACTAACTAGGGACGAACTTAGACTAACTTGGGACGAACTTAGAATAACCTTGTAATGAGACTAACGGTTGTCTTTGTTCGTCCCAAGTTAGTCTCGTAAGTCTCATTCTAAGGTTTGTCTAAGTTCGACCTTAGAAAGACACTAACTAGGGACGAACTTAGAATAACCTTGTAATGAGACTAACGTTTGTCTTCGTTCGTCCCAAGTTAGTCTCGTAAGTCTCATTCTAAGGTTTGTCTAAGTTCGACCTTAGAAAGAGACTAACTAGGGACGAACTTAGACTAACTTGGGACGAACTTAGAATAACCTTGTAATGAGACTAACGTTTGTCTTTGTTCGTCCCAAGTTAGTCTCGTAAGTCTCATTCTATGGTTTTTCTAAGTTCGTCCTTAGAAGGAGACTAACTAGGGACGAACTTAGACCAACTTGGGACGAACTTAGACTAACCTTATAATGAGACTGACGTTCGTCTTTGTTCGTCCCAAGTTAGTCTCGTTAGTCTCTTTCTAACGTTTGTCTAAGTTCGACCTTAGAAAGAGACTAACTAGAGACGAACTTAGACTAACTTGGGATGAACTTAGACTAACCTTATAATGAGACTAAAGTTTGTATTTGTTCGTCCCAAGTTAGTCACGTTAGTCTCATTCTAAGGTTTGTCTAAGTTCGTCCTTAGAAAGAGACTAACTAGGGACGAACTTAGACTAACTTGGGACGAACTTAGAATAACCTTGTAATGAGACTAACGGTTGTCTTTGTTCGTCCCAAATTAGTCTCGTTAGTCTCATTCTAAGGTTTGTCTAAGTTCGTCCTTAGAAAGAGACTAACTAGGGACGAACTTAGACTAACTTGGGACGAACTTAGAATAACCTTGTAATGAGACTAACGTTTGTCTTAGTTCGTCCCAAGTTAGTCTCGTTAGTCTCATTCTAAGGTTTGTCTAAGTTCGACCTTAGAAAGAGACTAACTAGGGACGAACTTAGACTAACTTGGGACGAACTTAGAATAACCTTGTAATGAGACTAACGTTTGTCTTTGCTCGTCCCAAGTTAGTCTCGTTAGTCTCGTTAGTCTCATTCTAAGGTTTGTCTAAGTTCGACCTTAAAAGAGACTAACTAGGGACGAACTCAGACTAACTTTGGACGAACATAGACTAACATTGTAATGAGACTAACGTTTGTCTTTGTTCGTCCCAAGTTAGTCTCGTTAGTCTCATTTTAAGGTTTGTCTAAGTTCGTCCTTAGAAAGAGACTAACTAGGGGCGAACTTAGACTAACTTGGGACGAACTTAGAATAACCTTGTAATGAGACTAACAGTTGTCTTTGTTCGTCCCAAGTTAGTCTCGTAAGTCTCATTCTAAGGTTTGTCTAAGTTCGACCTTAGAAAGACACTAACTAGGGGCGAACTTAGAATAACCTTGTAATGAGACTAACGTTTGTCTTCGTTCGTCCCAAGTTAGTCTCGTAAGTCTCATTCTAAGGTTTGTCTAAGTTCGACCTTAGAAAGAGACTAACTAGGGACGAACTTAGACTAACTTGGGACGAACTTAGAATAACCTTGTAATGAGACTAACGTTTGTCTTTGTTCGTCCCAAGTTAGTCTCGTAAGTCTCATTCTAAGGTTTTTCTAAGTTCGTCCTTAGAAGGAGACTAACTAGGGACGAACTTAGACTAACTTGGGACGAACTTAGACTAACCTTATAAAGAGACTAACATTCGTCTTTGTTTGTCCCAAGTTAGTCTCGTTAGTCTCTTTCTAACGTTTGTCTAAGTTCGACCTTAGAAAGAGACTAACTAGGGACGAACTTAGAGTAACTTGGGACGAACTTAGACTAACCTTAAAATGAGACTAATGTTTGTCTTTGTTCGTCCCAAGTTAGTCTCGTTAGTCTCATTCTAAGGTTTGTCTAAGTTCGTCCTTAAAGAAAGAGAATAACTAGGGAGGAACTTAGATTAACCTTGTAATGAGACTAACGTTTGTCTTTGTTCGTCCTAAGTTGGTCTCGTTAGTCTCATTCTAAGGTTTGTCTAAGTTCGTCCTTAGAAAGAGACTAACTAGGGACGAACTTAGACTAACCGTATAATGAGACTAAAGTTTGTATTTGTTCGTCCCAAGTTAGTCACGTTAGTCTCATTCTAAGGTTTGTCTAAGTTCGTCCTTAGAAAGAGACTAACTAGAGACGAACTTAGACTAACTTGGGATGAACATAGACTAATCTTGTAATGAGACTAACGTTTGTCTTTGCTCGTCCCAAGTTAGTCTCGTTAGTCTCATTCTAAGGTTTGTCTAAGTTCGACCTTAGAAAGAGACTAACTAGGGACGAACTTATACTCACTTGGGACGAACTTAGACTAACATTGTAATGAGACTAACGTTTGTATTTGTTCGTCCCAAGTTAGTCTCGTTAGTCTCATTCTATGGTTTGTCTAAGTTCGACCTTAGAAAGAGACTAACTAGGGACGAACTTAGACTAACTTGGGACGAACTTAGACTAACATTGAAATGAGACTAACGTTTGTCTTTGTTTGTCCCAAGTTAGTCTCGTTAGTCTCATTCAAAGGTTTGTCTAAGTTCGTCCTTAGAAAGAGGCTAACTAGAGACGAACTTAGACTAACTTGGGACGAACTTAGACTAACCTTATAATGAGACTAAAGTTTGTATTTGTTCGTCCCAAGTTAGTCACGTTAGTCTCATTCTACGGTTTGTCTAAGTTCGTCCTTAGAAAGAGACTAACTAGAGACGAACTTAGACTAACTTGGGATGAACTTAGACTAATCTTGTAATAAGACTAACGTTTGTCTTTGCTCGTCCCAAGTTAGTCTCGTTAGTCTCATTCTAAGGTTTGTCTAAGTTCGACCTTAGAAAGAGACTAACTAGGGACGAACTTAGACTAACTTGGGACGAACTTAGACTAATCTTGTAATGAGACTAACGTTTGTCTTTGCTCGTCCGAAGTTAGTCTCGTTAGTCTCATTCTAAGGTTTGTCTGAGTTCGACCTTAGAAAGAGACTAACTATGGATGAACTTAGACTAACTTAGGACGAAGTTAGACTAACCTTGTAATGAGACTAACGTTTGTCTTTATTCGTCCCAAGTTAGTCTCGTTAGTCTCGTCAGTCTCATTCTAAGGTTTGTCTAAGTTCGTCCTCAGAAAGAGGCTAACTAGGGACGAACTTAGACTAACCTTATAATGAGACAAAAGTTTGTCTTTGTTCGTCCCAAGTTAGTCTCGGTAGTCTCATTCTAAGGTTTGTCTAAGTTCGTCCTTAGAAAGACACTAACTAGGGTCGAACTTAGACTAACTTGGGACGAACTTAGAATAACCTTGTAATGAGACTAACGTTTGTCTTTGTTCGTCCCAAGTTAGTCTCGTAAGTCTCATTCTAAGGTTTGTGTAAGTTCGACCTTAGAAAGAGACTAACTAGGGACGAAGTTAGACTAACTTGGGACGAACTTAGAATAACCTTGTAATGTGACTAACGTTTGTCTTTGTTCGTCCCAAGTTAGTCTCGTTAGTCTCATTCTAAGGTTTTGTCTAAGTTCTTCCTTAGTAAGAGACTACCAGGGACGAACTTAGACTAACTAGGGACGAACTTAGACTAACCTTATAATGAGACTAAAGTTTGTCTTTGTTCGTCCCAAGTTAGTCACGTTAGTCTCATTCTAAGGTTTGTCTAAGTTCGTCCTTAGAAAGAGACTAACTAGAGACGAACTTAGACTAACTTGGGGCGAACTTTGACTAATCTTGTAATGAGACTAACGTTTGTCTTTGCTCGTCCCAAGTTAGTCTCGTTAATCTCATTCTAAGGTTTGTCTAAGTTCGACCTTAGAAAGAGACTAACTAGGGACGAACTTACACTTACATGGGACGAACTTAGACTAACCTTGTAATGAGACTAACGTTTGTCTTTGTTCGTCCCAAGTTAGTCTTGTTAGTCTCATTCTAAGGTTTGTCTAAGTTCGACCTTAGAAAGACACTAACTGGGGACGAACTTAGACTAACTTGGGACGAACTTAGAATAACCTTGTAATGAGACTAACGTTTGTCTTTGTTCGTCCCAAGTTAGTCTCGTTAGTCTCAATCTAAGGTTTGTCTAAGTTCGTCCTTAGAAAGAGACTAACTAGGGACGAACTTAGATTAACCTTGTAATGTGACTAACGTTTGTCTTTGTTGGTTCTAAGTTGGTCTCGTTAGTCTCATTCTAAGGTTTGTCTAAGTTCGTCCTTAGAAAGAGACTAACTAGGGACGAACTTAGACTAACCTTATAATGAGACTAAAGTTAGTATTTGTTCGTCCCAAGTTAGTCACATTAGTCTCATTCTAAGGTTTGTCTAAGTTCGTCCTTAGAAAGAGACTAACTAGAGACGAACTTAGACTAACTTGGGATAAACCTAGACTAATCTTGTAATGAGACTAACGTTTGTCTTTGCTCGTCCCAAGTTAGTCTCGTTAGTCTCATTCTAAGGTTTGTCTAAGTTTGACCTTAGAAAGAGACTAACTAGGGACGAACTTAGACTAACTTGGGACGAACTTAGACTAACCTTGTAATCTGACAAACGTTTGTCTTTGTTCGTCCCAAGTTAGTCTCGTTAGTCTCATTCTAAGGTTTGTCTAAGTTCGACCTTAGAAAGAGACTAACTAGGGACGAACTTAGACTAACTTGGGACGAACTTAGAATAACCTTGTAATGAGACTAACGTTTGTCTTTGTTCGTCCCAAGTTAGTATCGTTAGTCTCATTCTAAGGTTTGTCTAAGTTCGTCCTTAGAAAGAGACTAACTAGGGACGAACTTAGACTAACCTTATAATGAGACTAAAGTTTGTCTTTGTTCGTCCCAAGTTAGTCACGTTAGTCTCATTCTAGGGTTTGTCTAAGTTCGTCCTTAGAAAGAGACTAACTAGAGACGAACTTAGACTAACTTGGGACGAACTTAGACTAATCTTGTAATGAGACTAACTTTTGTCTTTGTTCGTCCCAAGTTAGTCTCGTTAGTCTCATTCTAAGGTTTGTCTAAGTTCGTCCTCAGAAAGAGACTAACTAGGGACGAACTTAGACTAACCTTATAATGAGACTAAAGTTTGTATTTGTTCGTCCCAAGTTAGTCATGTTAGTCTCATTCTAAGGTTTGTCTAAGTTCGTCCTTAGAAAGAGACTAACTAGAGACGAACTTAGACTAACTTGGGACGAACTTAGACTAATCTTGTATTGAGACAAACGTTTGTCTTTGTTCGTCCCAAGTTAGTCTCGGTAGTCTCATTCTAAGGTTTGTCTAAGTTCGTCCTTAGAAAGAGACTAACTACGGACGAACTTAGACTAACTACGGACAAACTTAGACAAACCTTATAATGAGACTAAAGTTTGTCTTTGTTCGATCCAAGTTAGTCACGTTAGTCTCATTCTAAGGTTTGTCTAAGTTCGACCTTAAAAAGAGACTAACTAGGGACGAACTTAGACTAACTTGGGACGAACTTAGAATAACCTTGTAATGAGACTAACGTTTGTCTTTGTTGGTCCCAAGTTAGTCACGTAAGTCTCATTCTAAGGTTTGTCTAATTTCGACCTTAGAAAGAGACAAACTTGGGACGAACTTAGAATAACCTTGTAATGGGACTAACGTTTGTTTTTGTTCTTCCCAAGTTAGTCTCGTTAGTCTCATTCTAAGGTTTGTCTAAGTTCGTCCTTAGAAAGAGACTAACTAGGGACGAACGTAGACTAACTTGGGACGAACTTAGACTAACCTTGTAATGAGACTAACGTTTGTCTTTGTTCGTCCCAAGTTAGTCTCGTTAGTCTCATTCTTAGGTTTGTCTAAGTTCTTCCTTAGAAAGAGACTAACTAGGGACGAACTTAGACTGACTACGGACAAACTTAGACAGACCTTATAATGAGACTAAAGTTTGTCTTTGTTCGTCCCAAGTTAGTCACGTTAGTCTCATTCTAAGGTTTGTCTAAGTTCGACCTTAAAAAGAGACTAACTAGGGACGAACTTAGACTAACTTGGGACGAACTTAGAATAACCTTGTAATGAGACTAACGTTTGTCTTTGTTCGTCCCAAGTTAGTCACGTTAGTCGCATTCTAAGGTTTGTCTAAGTTCGTCCTCAGAAAGTGACTAACTAGGGACGAACTTAGACTAACCTTATAATGAGACTAAAGTTTGTATTTGTTCGTCCCAAGTTAGTCATGTTAGTCTCATTCTAAGGTTTGTCTAAGTTCGTCCTTAGAAAGAGACTAACTAGAGACGAACTTAGACTAACTTGGGACGAACTTAGACTAATCTTGTATTGAGACAAACGTTTGTCTTTGTTCGTCCCAAGTTAGTCTCGGTAGTCTCATTCTAAGGTTTGTCTAAGTTCGTCCTTAGAAAGAGACTAACTAGGGACGAACTTAGACTAACTTGGGACGAACTTAGAATAACCTTGTAATGAGACTAACGTTTGTCTTTGTTCGTCCCAAGTTAGTCTCGTAAGTCTCATTCTAAGGTTTGTGTAAGTTCGACCTTAGAAAGAGACTAACTAGGGACGAACTTAGACTAACTTGGGACGAACTTAGAATAACCTTGTAATGTGACTAACGTTTGTCTTTGTTCGTCCCAAGTTAGTCTCGTTAGTCTCATTCTAAGGTTTGTCTAAGTTCTTCCTTAGAAAGAGACTACCAGGGACGAACTTAGACTAACTAGGGACGAACTTAGACTAACCTTATAGTGAGACTAAAGTTTGTCTTTGTTCGTCCCAAGTTAGTCACGTTAGTCTCATTCTAAGGTTTGTCTAAGTTCGTCCTTAGAAAGAGACTAACTAGAGACGAACTTAGACTAACTTGGGACGAACTTTGACTAATCTTGTAATGAGACTAACGTTTGTCTTTGCTCGTCCCAAGTTAGTCTCGTTAATCTCATTCTAAGGTTTGTCTAAGTTCGACCTTAGAAAGAGACTAACTAGGGACTAACTTACACTTACATGGGACGAACTTAGACTAACCTTGTAATGAGACTAACGTTTGTCTTTGTTCGTCCCAAGTTAGTCTTGTTAGTCTCATTCTAAGGTTTGTCTAAGTTCGACCTTAGAAAGACACTAACTGGGGACGAACTTAGACTAACTTGGGACGAACTTAGAATAACCTTGTAATGAGACTAACGTTTGTCTTTGTTCGTCCCAAGTTAGTCACGTTAGTCTCATTCTAAGGTTTGTCTAAGTTCGTCTTTAGAAAGAGATTAACTTGGGACGAACCTAGACTAACTTGGGACGAACTTAGACCAACCTTGAAATGAGACTAACGTTTGTCTTTGTTCGTCCCAAGTTAGTCTCGTTAGTCTCATTTTAAGGTTTGTCTAAGTTCGTCCTTAGAAAGAGACTAACTAGGGACGAACTTAGACTAACTTGGGACGAACTTAGACTAATCTTGTAATGAGACTAACGTTTGTCTTTGTTCGTCCCAAGTTAGTCTCGTTAGTCTCATTCTTAGGTTTGTCTAAGTTCTTCCTTAGAAAGAGACTAACTAGGGACGAACTTAGACTAACTACGGACAAACTTAGACAAACCTTATAATGAGACTAAAGTTTGTCTTTGTTCGTCCCAAGTTAGTCACGTTAGTCTCATTCTAAGGTTTGTCTAAGTTCGACCTTAAAAAGAGACTAACTAGGGACGAACTTAGACTAACTTGGGACGAACTTAGAATAACCTTGTAATGAGACTAACGTTTGTCTTTGTTCGTCCCAAGTTAGTCACGTAAGTCTCATTCTAAGGTTTGTCTAAGTTCGACCTTAGAAAGAGACAAACTTGGGACGAACTTAGAATAACCTTGTAATGGGACTAACGTTTGTTTTTGTTCTGCCCAAGTTAGTCTCGTTAGTCTCATTCTAAGGTTTGTCTAAGTTCGTCCTTAGAAAGAGACTAACTAGGGACGAACGTAGACTAACTTGGGACGAACTTAGACTAACCTTGTAATGAGACTAACGTTTGTCTTTGTTCGTCCCAAGTTAGTCTCGTTAGTCTCATTCTTAGGTTTGTCTAAGTTCTTCCTTAGAAAGAGACTAACTAGGGACGAACTTAGACTAACTACGGACAAACTTAGACAAACCTTATAATGAGACTAAAGTTTGTCTTTGTTCGTCCCAAGTTAGTTACGTTAGTCTCATTCTAAGGTTTGTCTAAGTTCGACCTTAAAAAGAGACTAACTAGGGACGAACTTAGACTAACTTGGGACGAACTTAGAATAACCTTGTAATGAGACTAACGTTTGTCTTTGTTCGTCCCAAGTTAGTCACGTTAGTCTCATGCTAAGGTTTGTCTAAGTTCGTCCTCAGAAAGAGACTAACTAGGGACGAACTTAGACTAACCTTATAATGAGACTAAAGTTTGTATTTGTTCGTCCCAAGTTAGTCACGTTAGTCTCATTCTAAGGTTTGTCTAAGTTCGTCCTTAGAAAGAGACTAACTAGAGACGAACTTAGACTAACTTGGGACGAACTTAGACTAATCTTGTATTGAGACAAACGTTTGTCTTTGTTCGTCCCAAGATAGTCTCGGTAGTCTCATTCTAAGGTTTGTCTAAGTTCGTCCTTAGAAAGAGACTAACTAGGGACGAACTTAGACTAACTTGGGACGAACTTAGAATAACCTTGTAATGAGACTAACGTTTGTATTTGTTCGTCCCAAGTTAGTCTCGTAAGTCTCATTCTAAGGTTTGTGTAAGTTCGACCTTAGAAAGAGACTAACGAGGGACGAACTTAGACTAACTTGGGACGAACTTAGAATAACCTTGTAATGTGACTAACGTTTGTCTTTGTTCGTCCCAAGTTAGTCTCGTTAGTCTCATTCTAAGGTTTGTCTAAGTTCTACCATAGAAAGAGACTACCAGGGACGAACTTAGACTAACTAGGGACGAACTTAGACTAACCTTATAATGAGACTAAAGTTTGTCTTTGTTCGTCCCAAGTTAGTCACGTTAGTCTCATTCTAAGGTTTGTCTAAGTTCGTCCTTAGAAAGAGACTAACTAGAGACGGACTTAGACTAACTTGGGACGAACTTAGAATAAACTTGTAATGAGACTAAAGTTTGTCTTTGTTCGTCCCAAGTTAGTCACGTTAGTCTCATTCTAAGGTTTGTCTAAGTTCGTCCTTAGAAAGAGACTAACTAGAGACGGACTTAGACTAACTTGGGACGAACTTAGAATAAACTTGTAATGAGACTAACGTTTGTCTTTGCTCGTCCCAAGTTAGTCTCGTTAGTCTCATTCTAAGGTTTGTCTAAGTTCGACCATAGAAAGAGACTAACTAGGGACGAACTCCGACTAACATTGGACGAAGTTAGACTAACATTGTAATGAGACTAACGTTTGTCTTTGTTCATCCCAAGTTAGTCTCGTTAGTCTCATTCTAAGGTTTGTCTAAGTTCGTCCTTAGAAAGAGACTAACTAGGGACGAACTTAGACTAACTTGGGACGAACTTAGAATAACCTTGTAATGAGACTAACGGTTGTCTTTGTTCGTCCCAAGTTAGTCTCGTAAGTCTCATTCTAAGGTTTGTCTAAGTTCGACCTTAGAAAGAGACTAACTAGGGACGAACTTAGAATAACCTTGTAATGAGACTAACGTTTGTCTTTGTTCGTCCCAAGTTAGTCTCGTTAGTCTCATTCTAAGGTTTGTCTAAGTTCGACCTTAGTAAGAGACTAACTAGGGACGAACTTAGACTAACTTGGGACGAACTTAGAATAAACTTGTAATGAGACTAACGTTTGTCTTTGTTCGTCCCAAGTTAGTCTCGTTAGTCTCATTCTACGGTTTGTCTAAGTTCGTCCTTAGAAAGAGACTAACTAGGGACGAACTTAGATTAACTACGGACAAACTTAGAATAACCTTGTAATGAGACTAACGTTTGTCTTTGCTAGTCCCAAGTTAGTCTCGTTAGTCTCATTCTAAGGTTTGTCTAGGTTCGACCTTAGAAAGCGACTAACAAGGGACGAACTTAGACTAATTTGGGACGAACTTAGACTAACATTGTAATGAGAGTAACGTTTGTCTTTGTCCGTCCCAAGTTAGTCTCGTTAGTCTCATTCTAAGGTTTGTCTAAGTTCGTCCTTAGAAAGAGACTAACTAGAGACGAACTTAGACTAATCTTGTAATGAGACAAACGTTTGTCTTTGTTCGTCCCAAGTTAGTCTCGGTAGTCTCATTCTAAGGTTTGTCTAAGTTCGTCCTTAGAAAGAGACTAACTAGGGACGAACTTAGAATAACCTTGTAATGAGACTAACGTTTGTCTTTGTTCGTCCCAAGTTAGTCTCGTAAGTCTCATTCTAAGGTTTGTGTAAGTTCGACCTTAGAAAGAGACTAACTAGGGACGAACTTAGACTAACTTGGGACGAACTTAGAATAACCTTGTAATGTGACTAACGTTTGTCTTTGTTCGTCCCAAGTTAGTCTCGTTAGTCTCATTCTAATGTTTGTCTAAGTTCTTCCTTAGAAAGAGACTTCCAGGGACGAACTTAGACTAACTAGGGACGAACTTAGACTAACCTTATAATGAGACTAAAGTTTCTCTTTGTTCGTCCCAAGTTAGTTACGTTAGTCTCATTCTAAGGTTTGTCTAAGTTCGTCCTTAGAAAGAGACTAACTAGAGACGAACTTAGACTAACTTGGGACGAACTTTGACTAATCTCGTAATGAGACTAACGTTTGTCTTTGCTCGTCCCAAGTTAGTCTCGTTAATCTCATTCTAAGGTTTGTCTAAGTTCGACCTTAGAAAGAGACTAACTAGGGACGAACTTAGATTAACTACGGACAAACTTAGACAAACCTTATAATGAGACTAAAGTTTGTCTTTGTTCGTCCCAAGTTAGTCACGTTAGTCTCATTCTAAGGTTTGTCTAAGTTCGACCTTAAAAAGAGACTAACTAGGGACGAACTTAGAATAACTTGGGATGAACTTAGAATAACCTTGTAATGAGACTAACATTTGTCTTTGTTCGTCCCAAGTTAGTCACGTTAGTCTCATTCTAAGGTTTGTCTAAGTTTGACCTTAGAAAGAGACTAACTAGGGACGAACTTAGACTAACCTTGTAATGAGACTAACGTTTGTCTTTGTTCGTCCCAAGTTAGTCTCGTTAGTCTCATTCTCTGGTTTGTCTAAGTTCGTCCTTAGAAAGAGACTAACTAGGGACGAACTTAGACTTACTTGGGACGAACTTACAATAACCTTGTAATGAGACTAACGTTGTCTTTGTTCGTCCCAAGTTAGTCTCGTTAGTCCCATTCTAAGGTTTGTCTAAGTTCGACCTTAGAAAGAGACTAACTAGGGACGAACTTAGACTAACTTGGGACGAACTTAGAATAAACTTGTAATGAGACTAACGTTTGTCTTTGCTCGTCCCAAGTTAGTCTCGTTAGTCTCATTCTAAGGTTTGTCTAAGTTCGACCTTAGAAAGAGACTAACTAGGGACGAACTCCGACTAACTTTGGACGAACTTAGACTAACATTGTAATGAGACTAACGTTTGTCTTTGTTCGTCCCAAGTTAGTCTCGTTAGTCTCATTCTAAGGTTTGTCTAAGTTCGTCCTTAGAAAGAGACTAACTAGGGACGAACTTAGACTAACTTGGGACGAACTTAGAATAACCTTGTAATGAGACTAACGGTTGTCTTTGTTCGTCCCAAGTTAGTCTCGTAAGTCCCATTCTAAGGTATGTCTAAGTTCGACCTTAGAAAGAGACTAACTAGGGACGAACTTAGAATAACCTTGTAATGAGACTAACGTTTGTCTTTGTTCGTCCCAAGTTAGTCTCGTTAGTCTCATTCTAAGGTTTGTCTAGGTTCGACCTTAGAAAGCGACTAACAAGGGACGAACTTAGACTAAATTGGGACGAACTTAGACTAACATTGTAATGAGACTAACGTTTGTCTTTGTTCGTCCCAAGTTAGTCACGTTAGTCTCATTCTAAGGTTTGTCTAAGTTTGACCTTAGAAAGAGACTAACTAGGGATGAACTTAGACTAACCTTGTAATGAGACTAACGTTTGTCTTTGTTCGTCCCAAGTTAGTCTCGTTAGTCTCATTCTCTGGTTTGTCTAAGTTCGTCCTTAGAAAGAGACTAACTAGGGACGAACTTAGACTAACTTGGGACGAACTTACAATAACCTTGTAATGAGACTAACGTTGTCTTTGTTCGTCCCAAGTTGGGCTCGTTAGTCTCATTCTAAGGTTTGTCTAAGTTCGACCTTAGAAAGAGACTAACTAGGGACGAACTTAGACTAACTTGGGACGAACTTAGAATAAACTTGTAATGAGACTAACGTTTGTCTTTGCTCGTCCCAAGTTAGTCTCGTTAGTCTCATTCTAAGGTTAGTCTAAGTTCGACCTTAGAAAGAGACTAACTAGGGTCGAACTTAGACTAACTTGGGACGAACTTAGAATAACCTTGTAATGAGACTAACGTTTGTCTTTGTTCGTCCCACGTTAGTCTCGTTAGTCTCATTCTAAGGTTTGTCTAAGTTCGTCCTTAGAAAGAGACTAACTAGGGACGAACTTAGACTAACCTTATAATGAGACTAAAGTTTGTCTTTGTTCGTCCCAAGTAAGTCACGTTAGTCTCATTCTAAGGTTTGTCTAAGTTCGTCCTTAGAAAGAGACTAACTAGAGATGAACTTAGACTAACTTGGGACGAACTTTGACTAATCTTGTAATGAGACTAACGTTTGTCTTTGCTCGTCCCAAGTTAGACTCGTTAATCTCATTCTAAGGTTTGTCTAAGTTCGACCTTAGAAAGAGACTAACTAGGGACGAACTTAGACTAACTTGGGACGAACTTAGACTAACCTTGTAATGAGACTAACGTTTGTCTTTGTTCGTCCCAAGTTAGTCTCGTTTGTCTCATTCTAAGGTTTGTCTAAGTTCGACCTTATAAAGACACTATCTAGGGACGGACTTAGACTAACTTGGGACGAACTTAGAATAACCTTGTAAGGAGACTAACGTTTGTCTTTGTTCGTCCCAAGTTAGTCTCGTTAGTCTCATTCTAAGGTTTGTCCAAGTTCGTCCTTAGAAAGAGACTAACTAGGGACGAACTTAGACTAACCTTATAATGAGACTAAAGTTTGTCTTTGTTCGTCCCAAGTTAGTCACTTTAGTCTCATTCTAAGGTTTGTCTAAGTTCGTCCTTAGAAAGAGACAAACTAGAGACGAACTTAGACTAAGTTGGGACGAACTTTGACTAATCTTGTAATGAGACTAACGTTTGTCTTTGCTAGTCCCAAGTTAGTCTCGTTAGTCTCATTCTAAGGTTTGTCTAGGTTCGACCTTAGAAAGCGACTAACAAGGGCCGAACTTAGAGTAACTTGGGACGAACTTAGACTAACATTGTAATGAGACTAACGTTTGTCTTTGTTCGTCCCAAGTTAGTCTCGTTAGTCTCATTCTAAGGTTTGTCTAAGTTCGTCCTTAGAAAGAGACTTACTAGAGACGAAATTAGACTAACTTGGGATGAACTTGGACTAATCTTGTAATGAGACAAACGTTTGTCTTTGTTCGTCCCAAGTTAGTCTCGGTAGTCCCATTCTAAGGTTTGTCTAAGTTCGTCCTTAGAAAGAGACTAACTAGGGACGAACTTAGAATAACCTTGTAATGAGACTAACGTTTGTCTTTGTTCGTCCCAAGTTAGTCTCGTATGTCTCATTCTAAGGTTTGTGTAAGTTCGACCTTAGAAAGAGACTAACTAGGGACGAACTTAGACTAACTTGGGACGAACTTAGAATAACCTTGTAATGTGACTAACGTTTGTCTTTGTTCGTCCCAACTTAGTCTCGTTAGTCTCATTCTAATGTTTGTCTAAGTTCTTCCTTAGAAAGAGACTACCAGGGACGAACTTAGACTAACTAGGGACGAACTTAGACTAACCTTATAATGAGACTAAAGTTTCTCTTTGTTCGTCCCAAGTTAGTTACGTTAGTCTCATTCTAAGGTTTGTCTAAGTTCGTCCTTAGAAAGAGACTAACTAGAGACGAACTTAGACTAACTTGGGATGAACTTTGACTAGTCTCGTAATGAGACTAACGTTTGTCTTTGCTCGTCCCAAGTTAGTCTCGTTAATCTCATTCTAAGGTTTGTCTAAGTTCGACCTTAGAAAGAGACTAACTAGGGACGAACTTAGACTAACTACGGACAAACTTAGACAAACCTTATAATGAGACTAAAGTTTGTCTTTGTTCGTCCCAAGTTAGTCGCGTTAGTCTCATTCTAAGGTTTGTCTAAGTTCGACCTTAAAAAGAGACTAACTAGAGACGAACTTAGAATAACTTGGGATGAACTTAGAATAACCTTGTAATGAGACTAACGTTTGTCTTTGTTCGTCCCAAGTTAGTCACGTTAGTCTCATTCTAAGGTTTGTCTAAGTTTGACCTTAGAAAGAGACTAACTAGGGACGAACTTAGACTAACCTTGTAATGAGACTAACGTTTGTCTTTGTTCGTCCCAAGTTAGTCTCGTTAGTCTCATTCTCTGGTTTGTCTAAGTTCGTCCTTAGAAAGAGACTAACTAGGGACGAACTTAGAATAACCTTGTAATGAGACTAACGTTTGTCTTTGTTCGTCCCAAGTTAGTCTCGTTAGTCTCACTCTCTGGTTTGTCTAAGTTCGTCCTTAGAAAGAGACTAACTAGGGACGAACTTAGAATAACCATGTAATGAGACTAACGTTTGTCTTTGTTCGTCCCAAGTTAGTCTCGTAAGTCTCATTCTAAGGTTTGTCTAAGTTCGTCCTTAGAAAGAGACTAACTAGAGACGAACTTAGACTAACTTGGGACGAACTTAGACTAATCTTGTAATGAGACTAACGTTTGTCTTTGCTTGTCCCAAGTTAGTCTCGTTAGTCTTATTCTAAGGTTTGTCTAAGTTCGACCTTAGAAAGAGACTAACAAGGGACGAACTTAGACTAACTTGGGACGAACTTTGACTAACCTTGTAATGAGACTAATGTTTTTCTTTGTTCGTCCCAAGTTAGTCTCGTTAGTCTCATTCTAAGGTTTGTCTAAGTTCGTCTTTAGAAAGAGACTAACTAGGGACGAACTTAGACTAACCTTATAATGAGACTAAAGTTGGTATTTGTTCGTCCCAAGTTAGTCACGTTAGTCTCATTCTTAGGTTTGTCTAAGTTCGTCCTTAGAAAGAGACTAAATAGAGACGAACTTAGACAAACTTGGGACGAACTTAGACTAATCTTGTAATGAGACTAACGTTTGTCTTTGCTCGTCCCAAGTTAGTCTCGTTAGTCTCATTCTAAGGTTTGTCTAAGTTCGAACTTAGAAAGAGACTAACTAGGGACGAACTTAGACTAACTTTGGACGAACTTAGACTAACATTGTAATGAGACTAACGTTTGTCTTTGTTCGTCCCAAGTTAGTCTCGTTAGTCTCATTCTAAGGTTTGTCTAAGTTCGTCCTTAGAAAGAGACTAACTAGGGACGAACTTAGACTAACTTGGGACGAACTTAGAATAACCTTGTAATGAGACTAACGTTTGTCTTTGTTCGTCCCAAGTTAGTCTCGTAAGTCTCATTCTAAGGTTTGTCTAAGTTCGACCTTAGAAAAAGACTAACTAGGGACGAACTTAGACTAACTTGGGACGAACTTAGAATAACCTTGTAATGAGACTAACGTTTGTCTTTGTTCGTCCCAAGTTAGTCTCGTTAGTCTCATTCTAAGGTTTGTCTAAGTTCGACCTTAGAAAGAGACTAACTAGGGACGAACTTAGACTAACTTGGGACGAACTTAGAATAACCTTGTAATGAGACTAACGTTTGTCTTTGTTCGTCCCAAGTTTGTCTCGTTAGTCTCATTCTAAGGTTTGTCTAAGTTCGTCCTTAGAAAGAGACTAACTAGGGACGAACTTAGACTAACTTGGGACGAACTTAGAATAACCTTGTAATGAGACTAACGGTTGTCTTTGTTCGTCCCAAATTAGTCTCGTAAGTCTCATTCTAAGGTTTGTCTAAGTTCGACCTTAGAAAGAGACTAACTAGGGACGAACTTAGACTAACTTGGGACGAACTTAGACAAAACTTGTAATGAGACTAACGTTTGTCTTTGTTCGTCCCAAGTTAGTCTCGTTAGTCTCATTCTAAGGTTTGTCTAAGTTCAACCTTAGAAAGAGACTAACTAGGGACGAACTTAGACTAACTTGGGACGAACTTAGAATAACCTTGTAATGAGATTAACGTTTGTCTTGGCTCGTCCCAAGTTAGTCTCGTTAGTCTAATTCTAAGGTTTGTCTAAGTTCGACCTTGGAAAGAGACTAACTAGGGACGAACTCAGACTAACTTTGGACGAACTTAGACTAACATTGTAATGAGACTAACGTTTGTCTTTGTTCGTCCCAAGTTAGTCTCGTTAGTCTCATTCTAAGGTTTGTCTAAGTTCGTCCTTAGAAAGAGACTAACTAGGGACGCACTTAGACTAACTTGGGACGAACTTAGAATAACCTTGTAATGAGACTAACGTGTGTCTTTGTTCGTCCCAAGTTAGTCTCGTTAGTCTCATTCTAAGGTTTGTCTAAGTTCGACCTTAGAAAGAGACTAACTAGGGACGAACTTAGACTAACTTGGGACGAACTTAGAATAACCTTGTAATGAGACTAACGTTTGTCTTTGTTCGTCCCAAGTTAGTCTCGTTAGTCTCATTCTATGGTTTGTCTAAGTTCGTCCTTAGAAAGAGACTAACTAGGGACGAACTTAGACTAACTTGGGACGAACTTAGAATAACCTTGTAATGAGACTAACGTTTGTCTTTGTTCGTCCCAAGTTAGTCTCGTTAGTCTTATTCTAAGGTTTGTCTAAGTTCGTCCTTATAAAGAGACTAACTAGGGACGAACTTAGACTAACTTGGGACGAACTTAGAATAACCTTGTGATGGGACTAACGGTTGTCTTTGTTCGTCCCAAATTAGTCTCGTAAGTCTCATTCTAAGGTTTGTCTAAGTTCGACCTTAGAAAGAGACTAACTAGGGACGAACTTAGACTAACTTGGGACGAACTTACAATAACCTTGTAATGAGACTAACGTTGTCTTTGTTCGTCCCAAGTTAGTCTCGTTAGTCTCATTCTAAGGTTTGTCTAAGTTCGACCTTAGAAAGAGACTAACTAGGGACGAACTTAGACTAACTTGGGACGAACTTAGAATAAACTTGTAATGAGACTAACGCTTGTCTTTGCTCGTCCCAAGTTAGTCTCGTTAGTCTCATTCTAAGGTTTGTCTAAGTTCGACCTTAGAAAGAGACTAACTAGGGACGAACTCCGACTAACTTTGGACGAACTTAGACTAACATTGTAATGAGACTAACGTTTGTCTTTGTTCGTCCCAAGTTAGTCTCGTTAGTCTCATTCTAAAGTTTGTCTAAGTTCGTCCTTAGAAAGAGACTAATTAGGGACGAACTTAGACTAACTTGGGACGAACTTAGAATAACCTTGTAATGAGACTAACGGTTGTCTTTGTTCGTCCCAAGTTAGTCTCGTAAGTCTCATTCTAAGGTTTGTCTAAGTTCGACCTTAGAAAGAGACTAACTAGGGACGAACTTAGAATAACCTTGTAATGAGACTAACGTTTGTCTTTGTTCGTCCCAAGTTAGTCTCGTTAGTCTCATTCTAAGGTTTGTCTAAGTTCGACCTTAGTAAGAGACTAACTAGGGACGAACTTAGACTAACTTGGGACGAACTTAGAATAAACTTGTAATGAGACTAACTTTTGTCTTTGTTCGTCCCAAGTTAGTCTCGTTAGTCTCATTCTATGGTTTGTCTAACTTCGTCCTTAGAAAGAGACTAACTAGGGACGAACTTAGACTAACTTGGGACGAACTTAGAATAACCTTGTAATGAGACTAACGTTTGTCTTTGTTCGTCCCAAGTTAGTCTCGTAAGTCTCATTCTAAGGTTTGTCTAAGTTCGACCTTAGAAAGAGACTAACTAGGGTCGAACTTAGACTAACTTGGGACGAACTTAGAATAACCTTGTAATGAGACTAACGTTTGTCTTTGTTCGTCCCACGTTAGTCTCGTTAGTCTCATTCTAAGGTTTGTCTAAGTTCGTCCTTAGAAAGAGACAAACTAGGGACGAACTTAGACTAACCTTATAATGAGACTAAAGTTTGTCTTTGTTCGTCCCAAGTAAGTCACGTTAGTCTCATTCTAAGGTTTGTCTAAGTTCGTCCTTAGAAAGAGACTAACTAGAGATGAACTTAGACTAACTTGGGACGAACTTTGACTAATCTTGTAATGAGACTAACGTTTGTCTTTGCTCGTCCCAAGTTAGTCTCGTTAATCTCATTCTAAGGTTTGTCTAAGTTTGACCTTAGAAAGAGACTAACTAGGGACGACCTTAGACTAACTTGGGACGAACTTAGACTAACCTTGTAATGAGACTAACGTTTGTCTTTGTTCGTCCCAAGTTAGTCTCGTTAGTCTCATTCTAAGGTTTGTCTAAGTTCGACCTTATAAAGACACTAACCAGGGACGGACTTAGACTAACTTGGGACGAACTTAGAATAACCTTGTAATGAGACTAACGTTTGTCTTTGTTCGTCCCAAGTTAGTCTCGTTAGTCTCATTCTAAGGTTTGTCCAAGTTCGTCCTTAGAAAGAGAATAACTAGGGACGAACTTAGACTAACCTTATAATGAGACTAAAGTTTGTCTTTGTTCGTCCCAAGTTAGTCACTTTAGTCTCATTCTAAGGTTTGTCTAAGTTCGTCCTTAGAAAGAGACAAACTAGAGACGAACTTAGACTAAGTTGGGACGAACTTAGAATAACCTTGTAATGAGACTAACGGTTGTCTTTGTTCGTCCCAAGTTAGGCTCGTTAGTCTCATTCTATGGTTTGTCTAAGTTCGACCTTAGAAAGAGACTAACTAGGGACGAACTTAGACTAACTTGGGACGAACTTAGAATAACCTTGTAATGAGACTAACGTTTGTCTTTGTTCGTCCCAAGTTAGTCTCGTAAGTCTCATTCTAAGGTTTGTCTAAGTTCGACCTTAGAAAGAGACTAACTAGGGACGAACTTAGACTAACTTGGGACGAACTTAGAATAACCTTGTAATGAGACTAACGTTTGTCTTTGTTCGTCCCAAGTTAGTCTCGTTAGTCTCATTCTAAGGTTTGTCTAAGTTCATCCTTAGAAAGAGACTAACTAGGGACGAACTTAGACTAACCTTATAATGAGACTAAAGTTTGTCTTTGTTCGTCCCGAGTTAAACACGTTAGTCTCATTCTAAGGTTTGTCTAAGTTCGTCCTTAGAAAGAGACTAACTAGAGACGAACTTAGACTAACTTGGGACGAACTTTGACTAATCTTGTAATGAGACTAACGTTTGTCTTTGCTCGTCCCAAGTTAGTTTCGTTAATCTCATTCTAAGGTTTGTCTAAGTTCGACGTTAGAAAGAGACTAACAAGGGACGAACTTAGACTAACCTTGTAATGAGACTAACGTTTGTCTTTGTTCGCCCCAAGTTAGTCTCGTTAGTCTCATTCTAAGGTTTGTCTAAGTTCGACCTTAGAAAGACACTAACTAGGGACGAACTTAGACTAACTTGGGACGAACTTAGAATAACCTTGTAATGAGACTAACTTTTGTCTTTGCTCGTCCCAAGTTAGTCTCGTTAGTCTCATTCTAAGGTTTGTCTAAGTTCGTCCTTAGAAAGAGACTAACTAGGGACGAACTTAGACTAACTTGGGACAAACTTAGAATAACCTTGTAATGAGACTAACGTTTGTCTTTGTTTGTCCCAAGTTAGTCTCGTAAGTCTCATTCTAAGGTTTGTCTAAGTTCGACCTTAGAAAGAGACTAAGTTGGAACGAACTTAGACTAACTTGGGATGAACTTAGAATAACCTTGTAATGAGACTAACGTTTGTCGTTGTTCGTCAAAAGTTAGTCTCGTAAGTCTCATTCTAAGGTTTGTCTAAGTTCGTCCTTAAATAGACTAACTAGAGACGAACTTAGACTAACTTGGGAGGAACTTAGACTAACCTTGTAATGAGACTAACGTTTGTCTTTGTACGTCCCAAGTTTGTCTCGTTAGTCTCATTCTAAGGTTTGTCTAAGTTCGTCCTTAGAAAGAGACTAACTAGGGACGAACTTAGACTAACCTTATAATGAGACTAAAGTTTGTATTTGTTCGTCCCAAGTTAGTCACGTTAGTCTTATTCTAAGGTTTGTCTAAGTTCGTCCTTAGAAAGAGACTAACTAGAGACGAACTTAGACTAACTTGGGACGAACTTAGACTAATCTTGTAATGAGACTAACGTTTGTCTTTGCTCGTCCCAAGTTAGTCTCGTTAGTCTCATTCTAAGGTTTGTCTAAGTTCGACCTTAGAAAGCGACTAACTAGGGACGAACTTAGACTAAATTGGGACGAACTTAGACTAACATTGTAATGAGACTAACGTTTGTCTTTGTTCGTCCCAAGTTAGTCTCGTTAGTCTCATTCTAAGGTTTTTCTAAGTTCGTCCTTAGAAAGAGACTAACTAGGGACGAGCTTAGACTAACTTGGGACGAACTTAGAATAACCTTGTAATGAGACTAACGTTTGTCTTTGTTCGTCCCATGTTAGTCACGTAAGTCTCATTCTGAGGTTTGTCTAAGTTCGTCCTTAGAAAGAGACTAACTAGGGACGAACTTAGACTAACCTTATAATGAGACTAAAGTTTGTCTTTGTTCGTCCCAAGTTAGTCACGTTAGTCTCATTCTAAGGTTTGTCTAAGTTCGTCCTTAGAAAGAGACTAACTAGAGACGAACTTAGACTAACTTGGGACGAACTTTGACTAATCTTGTAATGAGACTAACGTTTGTCTTTGCTCCTCCCAAGTTAGTCTCTTTAATCTCATTCTAAGGTTTGTCTAAGTTCGACCTTAGAAAGAGACTAACTAGGGACGAACTTAGACTAACCTTGTAATGAGACTAACGTTTGTCTTTGTTCGTCCCAAGTTAGTCTCGTTAGTCTCATTCTAAGGTTTGTCTAAGTTCCACCTTAGAAAGACACTAACTAGGGACGAACTTAGACTAACTTGGGACGAACTTAGAATAACCTTGTAATGAGACTAACTTTTGTCTTTGCTCGTCCCAAGTTAGTGTCGTTAGTCTCATTCTAAGGTTTGTCTAAGTTCGTCTTTAGAAAGAGACTAACTAGGGACGAACTTAGACTAACTTGGGACGAACTTAGACTAACATTGTAATGAGACTAACGTTTGTCTTTGGTCGTCCCAGGTTAGTCTCGTAAGTCTCATTCTAAGGTTTGTCTAAGTTCGTCCTTAGAAAGAGACTAACTAGAGACGAACTTAGACTAACTTGGGACGAACTTAGACTAACCTTGTAATGAGACTAACGTTTGTCTTTGTTCGTCCCAAGTTAGTCTCGTTAGTCTCATTCTAAGGTTTGTCTAAGTGCGTCCTTAGAAAGAGACTAACTAGGGACGAACTTAGACTAACCTTATAATGAGACTGAAGTTTGTATTTGTTCGTCCCAAGTTAGTCACGTTTGTCTCATTCTAAGGTTTGTCTAAGTTCGTCCTTAGAAAGAGACTGACTAGAGACGAACTTAGACTAACTTGGGACGAACTTAGACTAATCTTGTAATGAGACTAACGTTTGTCTTTGCTCGTCCCAAGTTAGTCTCGTTAGTCTCATTCTAAGGTTTGTCTAAGTTCGACCTTAGAAAGCGACTAACTAAAGACGAACTTAGACTAACTTGGGATGAACTTAGACTAACATTGTAATGAGACTAACGTTTGTCTTTGTTCGTCCCAAGTTAGTCTCGTTAGTCTCATTCTAAGGTTTGTCTAAGTTCGTCCTTAGAAAGAGACTAACTAGTGACGAACTTAGACTAACTTGGGACGAACTTAGAATAACCTTGTAATGAGACTAACGGTTGTCTTTGTTCGTCCCAAGTTAGTCTCGTAAGTCTCATTCTAAGGTTTGTCTAAGTTCGACCATAGAAAGAGACTAACTAGGGACTAACTTGGGACGAACTTAGAATAACCTTGTAATGAGACTAACGTTTGTCTTTGTTCGTCCCAAGTTAGTATTGTTAGTCTCATTCTAAGGTTTGTCTAAGTTCGACCTTAGAAAGAGACTAACTAGGGACGAAAGTAGACTAACATGGGACGAACTTAGAATAACCTTGTAATGAGACTAACGTTTGTCTTTGTTCGTCCCAAGTTAGTCTCGTTAGTCTCATTCTAAGGTTTGTCTAAGTTCGTCCTTAGAAAGAGACTAACTAGGGACGAACTTAGACTAACTTGGGACGAACTTAGAATAACCTTGTAATGAGACTAACATTTGTCTTTGTTCGTCCCAAGTTAGTCTCGTTAATCTCATTCTAAGGTTTGTCTGAGTTCGTCCTTAGAAAGAGACTAACTAGGGACGAACTTAGACTAACCTTATAATGAGACTAAAGTTTGTCTTTGTTCGTCCCAAGTTAATCACGTTAGTCTCATTCTAAGGTTTGTCTAAGTACGTCCTTAGAAAGAGACAAACTAGAGACGAACTTAGACTAACTTGGGACGAACTTTGACTAATCTTGTAATGAGACTAACGTTTGTCTTTGCTCGTCCCAAGTCAGTCTCGTTAATCTCATTCTAAGGTTTGTCTAAGTTCGACCTTAGAAAGAGACTAACTAGGGAAGAACTGAGACTAACCTTGTAATGAGACTAACGTTTGTCTTTGTTCGTCCCAAGTTAGTCTCGTTAGTCTCATTCTAAGGTTTGTCTAAGTTCGACCTTAGAAAGACACTAACTAGGGACAACTTAGACTAACTTGGGACGAACTTAGAATAACCTTGTAATGACACTAACTTTTGTCTTTGCTCGTCCCAAGTTAGTCTCGTTAGTCTCAATCTAAGGTTTGTCTAAGTTCGTCCTTAAAAAGAGACTAACTAGGGACGAACTTAGACTAACTTGGGACGAACTTAGAATAACCTTGTAATGAGTCTAACATTTGTCTTTGTTCGTCCCAAGTTAGTCTCGTAAGTCTCATTCTAAGGTTTGTCTAATTTCGACCTTAGAAAGAGACTAACTTGGGACGAACTTAGACTAACTTGGGACGAACTTAGAGTAACCTTGTAATGAGACTAACGTTTGTCTTTGTTCGTCCCAAGTTAGTCTCGTAAGTCTCATTCTAAGGTTTGTCTAAGTTCGTCCTTAGAAAGAGACTAACTAGAGACGAACTTAGACTAGCTTGGGACGAACTTAGACTAATCTTGTAATGAGACTAACGTTTGTCTTTGCTCGTCCCAAGTTAGTCTCGTTAGTCTCATTCTAAGGTTTGTCTAAGTTCGACCTTAGAAAGAGACTAACTAGGGACGAACTTAGACTAACTTGGGACGAACTTAGACTAACCATGTAATGAGACTAACGTTCGTCTTTGTTCGTCCCAAGTTTGTCTCGTTAGTCTCATTCTAAGGTTTGTCTAAGTTCGTCCTTAGAAAGAGACTAAGTTGGGACGAACTTAGACTAACCTTATAATGAGACTAAAGTTTGTATTTGTTCGTCCCAAGTTAGTCACGTTAGTCTCATTCTAAGGTTTGTCTAAGTTCGTCCTTTGAAAGAGACTAACTAGAGACGAACTTAGACTAACTTGGGACGAACTTAGAGTAACCTTGTAATGAGACTAACGTTTGTCTTTGTTCGTCCCAAGTTAGTCTCGTTAGTCTCATTCTAAGGTTTGTCTAAGTTCGACCTTAGAAAGCGACTAACTAGGGACGAACTTAGACTAACTTGGGACGAACTTAGTCTAACATTGTAATGAGACTAACGTTTGTCTTTGTTCGTCCCAAGTTAGTCTCGTTAGTCGCATTCTAAGGTTTGTCTAAGTTCGACCTTAGAAAGACACTAAATATGGACGAACTTAGACTAACTTGGGACGAACTTAGAATAACCTTGTAATGAGACTAACGTTTGTCTTTGTTCGTCCCAAGTTAATCTCGTTAGACTCATTCTAAGGTTTGTCTAAGTTCGTCCTTAGAAAGAGACTAAATAGGGACGAAATTAGACTAACCTTATAATGAGACTAAAGTTTGTCTTTGTTCGTCCCAAGTTAGTCACGTTAGTCTCATTCTAAGGTTTGTCTAAGTTCGTCCTTAGAAAGAGACTAACTAGAGACGAACTTAGACTAACTTGGGACGAACTTTGACTAATCTTGTAATGAGACTAACGTTTGTCTTTGCTCGTCCGAAGTTAGTCTCGTTAATCTCATTTTAATGTTTGTCTAAGTTCGACCTTAGAAAGAGACTAACTAGGGACGAACTTAGACTAACTTGGGACGAACTTAGACTAACCTTGTAATGAGACTAACGTTTGTCTTTGTTCGTCCCAAGTTAGTCTCGTTAGTCTCATTCTAAGGTTTGTCTAAGTTCGACCTTAGAAAGACACTAACTAGGGACGAACTTAGACTAACTTGGGACGAACTTAGAATAACCTTGTAATGAGACTAACGTTTGTCTTTGTTCGTCCCAAGTTTGTGTCATTCTATGGTTTGTCTAAGTTCGTCCTTAGAAAGAGACTAAATAGGGACGAACTTAGACTAACATGGGACGAACTTAGACGAACTATATAACGTGACTAAAGTTTGTCTTTGTTCGTCCCAAGTTAGTCTCGTTAGACTCATTCTAAGGTTTGTCTAAGTTCGTCCTTAGGAAGAGACTAACTAGGGACGCACTTAGACTAACTTGGGACGAACTTAGACTAACCTTATAATGAGACTAACGTTTGTCTTTGTTCGTCCCAAGTTAGTCTCACTAGTCCCATTCTAAGGTTTGTCTAAGTTCGTCCTTAGAAAGAGACAAACTAGGGACGAACTTAGACTAACTTGGGACGAACTTAGACTAACTTTATAATGAGACTAACGTTTGTCTTTGTTCGTCTCAAGTTAGTCTCGTTAGTCTCACACTAAGGTTTGTCTAAGTTCGTCCTTAGAAAGAGACTAATTAGGGAAGAACTTAGACTAACATGGGACGAACTTAGACTAACCTTGTAATGAGACTAACTTTTGTCTTTGTTCGTCCCAAGTTAGTCTCGTTAGTCTCATTCTAAGGTTTTTTTAAGTTCGTCCTTAGAAAGAAACTAACTAGGGACGAACTTAGACTAACCTTAGAATGAGAATAATGTTTGTCTTTGTTCGTCCCAAGTTAGTCACGTTAGTCTCATTCTAAGGTTTGTCTAAGTTCGTCCTTAGAAAGAGACTAACTAGAGACGAACTTAGACTAACTTGGGACGAACTTAGACTAACCTTGTAATGAGACTAACGTTTGTCTTTGTTCGTCCCAAGTTAGTCTCGCTAGTCTCATTCTAAGGTTTGTCTAAGTTCGTTCTTAAGAACAGATTAACTAGGGACGAACTTAGACTAACATGGGACGAACTTAGACTAACCTTGTAATGAGACTAACGTTTGTGTTTGTTCGTCCCAATTTAGTCTCGTTAGTCTCATTCTAAGGTTTGTCTAAGTTCGTCCTTAGAAAGAGACTAACTAGGGACCAATTTAGACTAACTTGGGACGAACTTAGACAAACCTTATAATGAGACTAACGTTTGTCTTTCTTCGTCCCAAGTTAGTCTCGTTAGTCTCATTCTAAGGTTTTTTTAAGTTCGTCCTTAGAAAGAAACTAACTAGGGACGAACTTAGACTAACTTAGGACGAACTTAGACTAACCTTAGAATGAGAATAAAGTTAGTCTTTGTTCGTTCCAAGTTAGTCTCGTTAATCTCATTCTAAGGTTTGTCTAAGTTCGTGCCTAGAAAGAGACTAACTAGGGACGAACTTAGACTAACTTGGGACGACTTAGACGAACTTTATAACGAGACTAAAATTTGTCTTTGTTCGTCCCAAGTTAGTCTCGTTAGTCTCATTCTAAGGTTTGTCTAAGTTCGTCCTTGGGAAGAGACTAACTAGGGACGCACTTAGACTAACTTGGGATGAACATAGACTAACTTTATAATGAGACTAACGTTTGCCTTTGCTCGTCCCAAGTTAGTCTCACTAGTCTCATTCCAAGGTTTGTCTAAGTTCGTCCTTAGAAAGAGACTAACTAGGGACGAACTTAGACTAACTAGGGACGAACTTAGACTAACTTTATAATGAGACTAACATTTGTCTTTGTTCGTCCCAAGTTAGTCTCGTTAGTCTCATTCTAAGGTTTGTATAAGTTCGTCCTTAGAAAGAGACTAACTAGGGACGAACTTAGACTAACTTGGGACGAACTGAGACTAACCTTGTAGTGAGACTAACGTTTGCGTTTGTTCGTCCCAAGTTAGTCTCGTTAGTCTCATTCTAAGGTTTGTCTAAGTTCGTCCTTAGAAAGAGACTAACTAGGGACGAACTGAGACTAACATGGGACGAACTTAGACTAACCTTGTAATGAGACTAACATTTGTGTTTGTTCGTCCCAAGTTAGTCTCGTTAGTCTCATTCTAAGGTTTGTATGAGTTCGTCCTTAGAAAGTGACTAACTTGGGACGAACTTAGACTAACTTGGAACGAACTCTGACAAACCTTAGTATTTGCCCAGGAATTTCCCTTGCATCTGAACCCGTGTTCTGATGCTTCCCGAAGGCAATGAAAGGAACCAATCGTTTGCCGAGTATATGAGGGAAAAATAGAATGCCTTCAACTTGAAGTCGTCCATATTCACTCGATTGGGCTTTAGATTTTGGCAAATTCCATGCAGGCGTTGGAGGTGAGTTGTGGCAGATTCTCCTTGAGCTCCTGAGAATTTTGGCAAGCTGTGGGCCACTGATGCGTTGATGGTTATGTTTTCTAGTTCAGGGCCCTCGTAAATGCACCACGGCTGTGTTTCGAAATTGGGGGCGTTTAATTCTCCCATAGTAGGTTCATGGTAGTTGTTATCCCCATAGTAGTTATCGTAGAGAGGTTCTTGTCTTGGCATTTGTCGAGGTTGGGGGGGGTGGTGGATATCTAGGGGGTTGTTGTACTGGACCAGCTGCATTTTGGTCCTCGGGCGGTTCTTGGTTTCTTCTGATGGCCTCCCTATCACGAGCTCTTCTGTTTCTGATGAGTTGTTCCGGATCGTCGATAAATGGAAGTGGCACCTCATCATTTTGATCGTACAGGTTTATCTCGTCGTCATCCTGGTAGTCATGGTGGCTTCCTTCGCGAGACATAGTTGTTTCGAAGCGCGTGTTGATTCAAAGAACTTATCCGATTAATTAACTAATTCCCCGGCAACGGCGCCAATTTGACAGATGCTTGTCGTCAGAGCAAATGTACAAATAAATTTATAGTCCGCTACTCGCGACTTCACTACTGGGTAGCAAGTGGTAAGTAGGGGTCGAACCCAAAGGAATTAGGGGGATAGTTGCTCTTTGAGGTGATTTATACAGCGAGGGAGCGTGTTTTAAGTTGATTGAGATTTTAGCGCGGAAAAGTAAGTGACTGGTTGGTTGGTTTTGGTTTTAGTGCGGAAAAGTAAATGACTGAAAATAAAAGTAGGGGACTTACAGCGGGTGATGCGTGATTGGCAAGTCCTCCGGATGATGAGTGCAGTTGATTAAGGCAGTTATACTAAGAAAGTAAGTGCAGGTGTTGTTTGATTTCAAGGAAAACATTCGATTTCGGGGGCTTTGTATCATAGCCTGTTTGTCATTGACCTTTAGTGATCCTTCTAAGTATTCAAACGTGCATCAAGGCCATTCCAAGCACTCGATTTGCCACATTGTCTAGTCTTTTGCAAAAGTGTTCGAAAGAGTATCAAGGCCATTCTAAGCACTCGATTTGCACACACTGTCTAGACTTTTGCAAAAAACGTAGAGCCCTTGTTCTACTTAGACTAATAACCCATTCCAAGGTATATTAGCCTGTGTGCATCCATTTGATCAGTCATTCCCGAGCAATCAAATGGTGTTTGAGAGAGGTCAAACTCCTTAGATAAGTTTTGCCATTCCAAGCATCCACTTATCCGAGCATGTTTACGAACTTCCACGGAAGAGCTTTGCCATTCCAAGCATCCACTCAACCTTGGAAGTTCTGGCCTAATATATGGCACATAGAACAAGTTTTGAATACAGAGAAAAAAACACTAAAGCAAAGTCTAAAACATATTATGATACAAGTACACCCCTTCAACCGAATGAAGAGTTTAGCTACGAATACCATAGAGGTGGATACCATAGCTAAATACTCGGGGGTTTTTTAAAGCCAATAAGTAAAGGGGAATACTCAAGAACCAACAGGAGTATTCCCAATTTCTACTTGAATACTCAAGAACCAAGAGGAGTATTCTCTAAAACTGTTATAATACTCAAGAACCAACAGGAGTATTATTTCAAAATCAAACTTACAAATTGCCAAACTTAGAGAGATAAGTGATTTTGTGTTGTGAATGGGATGTTCAAATGAGAAGAGAATGGCTTGTATTTATAGCCAAAAGGGGAGGAGATGGGTGGTGAGGATGAAACCACATGGTTTCATCCAAGGGAGGAGGAGAAGAGGTGAAAGCCGCCGGTTTTGGGTGGTAAAAGGGGGAGAGCTTCCTCCTTAGGTCACCTCCTCCCATTAGCCACCGGTCACCAAGGGGAGAAGAGGATTTTTGTGAAGTTTTGTGATGTTTTCACAAAACTATCGGTGTATTTCGGCACCGGACTGACTTTGATTGCTCTTCGTTTTGATTTGTTTTGAGTGATTCAATGTCAGGATCTTGAGATTTCTTCAGTCGGCGTCTGATCGTGACCTTGGAATGACTCGTAACATCTTTTCTGCGTAAAATCCTCTCCTTAGCGTGTATTCTCTCTAAGCTCCAAAATACCCTGTAGATAAATATCGGAACTAACAAGCAAAAGTTAAATAGACAAACAGTCTAATTTAGTTGGTTTAACTGTGTTTTTGATTCGTATAATTATGGTCCATCAGATCAGCCCACACTTTTAGTTGTTCGTCCCGAACAATGCTATTAAAGGGCGGCACTAAGTAAGTTTTAAAATATGAAAGTTAGACTGTGGGACTAGACTTATCCTAATTCATGCATTACTACTTATTACCAAATTAAACTGCGTAAATAAATAGAAGAAACTTGATACTTGTACCTCCGTGCTGAGATGCAAAGTATTTTGGATGTTTCGGGAGATAGCCCTTTTTAGGCTCCTGGACTGCAATCTCAGGACAGTCTCGTACTATATGGTTTTCTTGTAGCTTTCTCTAGCACGTGATTCGGTTCGGGTTTCAATGGTTTGGTCTTTGATTTTCTTTCTTTTTGGCGAGGGACAGCTTTTTTGTAGTGAATCGGCCTTTGGCCTTTGATTTGACTTTTTGAGAGCTTCACTTTTGTTCGGTTAAAACCTTCACAATTTTGGGCCTTTGGCCTCTTGATTTGCTTCTTCGAGCTTTTGCTTCTTTGTGACTTGCTAGTCCATTTTCTCAAGCCTTTTTGGGAGGTCCAATCATCGCCCGCGAGCATATGGAAATACCTCCCCGCTCCTCTCATTGTTGTCGTTTCGCGCGGGTCAAGATGAGGGTCGCTCATCTATTTTCTCGGCTACTTTGACTAGAGAGAGGACGGTCTGATTCCCGTCCTCGCCTTTTTTTCTTTTTGCATAAACACTGCATGGCGGAGATGACTTCAATCTTCACTGAAACCCGAAGTGCAGCCTCCACTGACTTCGAAAACCATATAGTTTGATTCGATCCTTCGATTGCTTGCCAAGCCCCTCTAGGGCATTTTCTATCAACTCCACATCCCTAGTTTATCTCAGCACAAACGAACAAATGAGAAGTTACATTCTAAGTTTTTAAACAGTTGAATTTTCACAAGGTTGATGCATGAATTATGATCTATCTTTTTCACATTCTTAAGTTCATATTTTCAGAAAGATACTATTAAGAAAACAGCAAGCATGTTATTTAACTATATAAAAAGGTGGTTCTCACCCCACACTTTTGAACGAAGGCGTGCCTTAGTTCAAAAGTCATGCAAGCAGATATATACATGTGAGAATGACTTTAAACTAAATGACTGAAATTAAATGACAGAAAGTAAGATAGTGTCGGGTTACCTCCCGACCAGTGCACTTGTTTAACGTCGTTGGCTCGACAGTACCTCTTTCTTGGATCATTGGTTTGGATCCCATGGGTGGCTCAGGTCGAATTTCGCCACCATTCCTGTGTTGCTTTTTGCCTTGCCTTTTCCTGATTTCTTGTTTGGGTTGGAACTCCATGGTTTTGGTGTTTTTTCTTTCCATTGTTTCTGAGAAGGCGGGGACCCTTTGACCATAGCTGCTGGTCTTGTTGCTTTTTCAGTTTCTTGTGTCAGGTTAGAAATCCGTGTACCGCGATTTGAGATAGGTATAATATCTGGCGGCTTTTTTGTATCTGCGCGGCTAATATCAATGTAGAAATTTGCAATTTTGCCGCCGAACTCACGCGATAATGAGCCCTTGCCCACATCGATTCTTGCTTTAGTAGCGTAGAGGAATGGTCGTCCCAATATTATTGTTGGAGGGTCGTCCTCGCTGGTCTCTCCTGTTTGTATCACATAAAAGTCTGCAGCAACGACGAGCTCTCCCACATGGAGTATTACATCTTCCAGCACTCCAACCGGACGGATGCACGACTTATCTCCTAGCTCGATATTTGTCCTGGGCGGCTTCAATGGACCAAGTCATAATAAGTAGTATAAGGAGGAAGGCATGGCATTGACAACAGCCCCAAGATCGACTAAGCACTTATGAATTTGGATTTCACCAATACCGCAGGTGACTGTGAAGGCCCCTGGGTCTTTATCTCTTTCCGGTTGTGACTCATGATCTGAAGTGAGGGCTCTTTCTACTGTAGGGTCATTCTGACCATTCCTTGGCTTAGGATTTGTATAATTGGACTTCTCAATATTTTGCTTTGAAGCATAAATATTAGTTGGGGAGTTCCACCTTAAATTGTTATTGTCATCCCATCCAGATGCTGGTATGTGGGAGTGTATGATCGATGGTGGTGTTATGAAGACGGTGAATGCATACCGTCCATTGTCGGCATGCGTGACCCATGTTTTGCCATCATTGGGTCGGTCTTCCTCTTGATTCCAATCAGGACGATGCCTACGTGTGAAGTGCTTGCTTGTGAGTTTGTAAGTTGGGGATCGTGCTACTTCTCCTAGTGTCGCCTTTATGTTTGACCTCCTTATCATGCTAATATTTGCCTTTGGATTTTGGATGGTTTGTGAAGGAAGTCTGCCAGGTTCATTGGAGAGTGTTGACATTGTGGTGGCGAGCTGGGACATCTGTTTGGCCAATTCTGAAATTGCCCCGTCAGTTTTCGCCTGGTATTGGTGTAGCGAAGCACCCAATTGATTTATGTTCCTGCGAGCTCCTTCATCGTGTCATCGAGCGACTTGCTCGGTTCCTGCTGATTGTTCGGGCCAGTTTGGTACTGATTTGGTCCTTTTTGCTGATATTGGCCTGCTGATGGGGCGTTCTGGTTATACTGTCGATGGGGGGGTTGGTAGAATGACTGAGCTAGTTGAGGGACAGCTGGTTGTGCTTCCTTTTGAGGATAGTTGTTGTTACGCCAGCTCGGGTTGGTTGCTTGACCATACTGTCTGTTTTGTCCGGCTCTGTCATTGTTGTTGTTGTTGTATCCTTGGTATCCTCCCACTGCGTCTACTTCTGCCGGTTCCTCTTCTATTAATGTCGGGCATTCGTCAGTTTTGTGGTCAGTGGAACCACAAAACTCGCAAGGTTTTACTGGAACTGGCTGTCTTCGCAGGATCTGAATCATCATCTCCTTTAACTGTTTCATTTCTTCAGGAATAGAGCTCATCGGTGTTTCAGCTCTTGCCACATTCTTTGTTCGGGAAAATTCTTCCTGCCTAGTTGTCTCTTCTCTAAATCGGGCATTTTCAGCAACCTTAGTGATGAGATCCCTTATGCCTCTTAATGATAGATTCATTATGGACCCTCCAGCTGAGGCATCCAGGAGCATTTTGTCTAAGGGTCTTAATCCGTTAATGAGATACTCAATGGTGAGTTTCTCGGGTAGTCCAAGAGTGCAGCAGCTTCTCTCCAGGTGGTTGAATTTCTCCAGGTAGTCGTACATGGTCTCATTAGGTCCTTGCCTTATGTCCTGCAGTTGTCTTCTTACTTGCATTGCTCTTCCTGCTGGGTAGTATTTGCCCAGGAATTTCCCTTGCATCTGAACCCATGTTCTGATGCTTCCCGAAGGCAATGAAAGGAACCAATCGTTTGCCGAGTCTATGAGGGAAAAATAGAATGCCTTCAACTTGAAGTCGTCCATATTCACTCGATTGGGCTTTAGATTTTGGCAAATTCCATGCAGGCGTTGGAGGTGAGTTGTGGCAGATTCTCCTTGAGCTCCTGAGAATTTTGGCAAGCTGTGGGCCACTGATGCGTTGATGGTTATGTTTTCTAGTTCAGGGCCCTCGTAAATGCACCACGGCTGTGTTTCGAAATTGGGGGCGTTTAATTCTCCCATAGTAGGTTCATGGTAGTTGTTATCCCCATAGTAGTTATCGTAGACAGGTTCTTGTCTTGGCATTTGTCGAGGTTGGGGGGGTGGTGGATATCTAGGGGGTTGTTGTACTGGACCAGCTGCATTTCGGACCTAGGGCGGTTCTTGGTTTCTTCTGATGGCCTCCCTATCACGAGCTCTTCTGTTTCTGATGAGTTGTTCCGGATCGTCGATAAATGGAAGTGGCACCTCATCATTTTGATCGTACAGGTTTATCTCGTCGTCATCCTGGTAGTCATGGTGGCTTCCTTCGCGAGACATAGTTGTTTCGAAGCGCGTATTGATTCAAAGAACTTATGCGATTAATTAACTAATTCCCCGGCAACGGCGCCAATTTGACAGATGCTTGTCGTCAGAGCAAATGTACAAATAAATTTATAGTCCGCTACTCGCGACTTCACTACTCGGTAGCAAGTGGCAAGTAGGGGTCGAACCCAAAGGAATTAGGGGGATAGTTGCTCTTTGAGGTGATTTATACAGCGAGGGAGCGTGTTTTAAGTTGATTGAGATTTTAGCGCGGAAAAGTAAGTGACTGGTTGGTTGGTTTTGGATTTAGTGCGGAAAAGTAAATGACTGAAAATAAAAGTAGGGGACTTACAGCGGGTGATGCGTGATTGGCAAGTCCTCCGGATGATGAGTGCAGTTGATTAAGGCAGTTATACTAAGAAAGTAAGTGCAGGTGTTGTTTGATTTCAAGGAAAACATTCGATTTCGGGGGCTTTGTATCATAGCCTGTTTGTCATTGACCTTTAGTGATCCTTCTAAGTATTCAAACGTGCATCAAGGCCATTCCAAGCACTCGATTTGCCACACTGTCTAGTCTTTTGTAAAAATGTTCGAAAGTGTATCAAGGCCATTCCAAGCACTCGATTTGCACACACTGTCTAGACTTTTGCAAAAAACGTAGAGCCCTTGTTCTACTTAGACTAATACCCCATTCCAAGGTATATTAGCCTGTGTGCATCCATTTGATCAGTCATTCCCGAGCAATCAAATGGTGTTTGAGAGAGGTCAAACTCCTCAGATAAGTTTTGCCATTCCAAGCATCTACTTATCCGAGTATGTTTACGAACTTCCACGGAAGAGCTTTGCCATTCCAAGCATCCACTCAACCTTGGAAGTTCTGGCCTAATATATGGCACATAGAACAAGTTTTGAATACAGAGAAAAAAACACTAAAGCAAAGTCTAAAACATTTTATAATACAAGTACACCCCTTCAACCGAATGAAGAGTTTAGCTACGAATATCCATAGAGGTGGATACCATAGCTAAATACTCGGGGGTTTTTGAAATACAGTAAGTAAAGGGGAATACTCAAGAACCAACAGGAGTATTCCCAATTTCTACTTGAATACTCAAGAACCAACAGGAGTATTCTCTAAAACTGTTATAATACTCAAGAACCAACAGGAGTATTATTTCAAAACCAAACTTACAAATTGCCAAACTTAGAGAGATAAGTGATTTTGTATTGTGAATGGGTTGTTCAAATGAGAAGAGAATGGCTTGTATTTATAGCCAAAAAGGGAGGAGATGGGTGGTGAGGATGAAACCACATGGTTTCATCCAAGGGAGGAGGAGAAGAGGTGAAAGCCGCCGGTTTTGGGTGGTAAAAGGGGGAGAGCTTCCTCCTTTGGTCACCTCCTCCCATTAGCCACCGGTCACCAAGGGGAGAAGAGGAGTTTTGTGAAGTTTTGTGATGTTTTCACAAAACTATCGGTGTATTTCGGCCCCGGACTGACTTTGATTGCTCTTCGGTTTGATTTGTTTTGAGTGATTCAATGTCAGGATCTTGAGATTTCTTCAGTCAGCGTCTGATCGTGACCTTGGAATGACTCGTAACATCTTTTCTGTATAAAATCCTCTCCTTAGCGTGTATTCTCTCTAAGCTCCAAAATATCCTGTAGATAAATATCGGAACTAACAAGCAAAAGTTAAATAGACAAACACTCTAATTTAGTGGGTTTAACTGTGTTTTTGATTCGTATAATTATAGTCCATCAGTCTCATTCTAAGGTTTGTCGAAGTTCGTCCTTGGAAAGAGACTAACTAGGGACGAACTTAGACTAACTTGGGACGAACTTAGACTAACCTTGTAATGAGACTAACGTTTGTCTTTGTTCGTCCCAATTTAGTCTCGTTAGTCTCATTCTAAAGTTTGTCTAAGTTCGTCCTTAGAAAGAGACTAACTAGGGACGAACTTAGACTAACTTGGGACGAACTTAGACTAACCTTGTAATGAGACTAACGTTTGTCTTTGTTCGTCCCAAGTTAGTCTCGTTAGTCACATTCTAAGGTTCCTCTAAGTTCGTTCTTAAGAAGAGACTAACTAGGGACGAACTTAGACTAACTTGGGACGAACTTAGACAAACCTTAGAATGAGAATAAAGTTTGTCTTTGCTCGTTCCAAGTTAGTCTCGTTAGTCTCATTCTAAGGGTTGTCTAAGTTCGTGCTTAGAAAGTGACTAACTAGGGACGAACTTAGACTAACTTTGGACGAACTTAGACGTACTTTATAACGTGACTAAAGTTTGTCTTTGTTCGTACCAAGTTAGTCTCGTAAGTCTCATTCTGAGGTTTGTCTAAGTTCGTCCTTAGGAAGAGACTAACTAGGGACGCACTTAGACTAACTTGGGACGAACTTAGACTAACCTTATAATGAGACAAACGTTTGTCTTTGTTCGTCCCAAGTTAGTCTCACTAGTCTCATTCTAAGGTTTGTCTAAGTTCGTCCTTAGAAAGAGACTAACTAGGGACGAACTTAGACTAACTTGGGACGAACTTAGAATAACCTTGTAATGTGACTAACGTTGGTCTTTGTTCGTCCCAAGTTAGTCTCGTTAGTCTCATTCTAAGGTTTTTTTAAGTTCGTCCTTAGAAAGAAACCAACTAGGGACGAACTTAGCCTAACCTTAGAATGAGAATAACGTTTGTCTTTGTTCGTTCCAAGTTAGTCTCGTTAGTCTCATTCTAAGGTTAGTCTAAGTTCGTCCCAAGTTAGTCTAAGTTCGTCCCTAGTTAGTTTCTTTCTAAGGACGAACTTAAAAAAACCTTAGAACGAGACTAACGAGACTAACTTGGGGCGAAGAAAGACAAACGTTAGTCTCATTATAAGGTTTGTCTAAGTTCGTCCCAAGTTAATCTAAGTTCGTCCCTAGTTAATCGCTTTCTAAGGACGAACTTAGACAAACCGTAGAATGAGACTAACGAGACTAACTTGGGACGAACAAAGACAAACGTTAGTCTCATTACAAGGTTAGTCTAAGTTCGACCCTAGTTGGTCTCTTTCTAAGGACGAACTTAGACAAACCTTAGAATAAGACTAAAGAGACTAACTTGGGACGTACAAAGACAAACGTTAGTCTCATTATAAAGTTAGTCTAAGTTCGTCCCAAGTTAGTCTAAGTTCGTCCCTAGTTAGTCTCTTTCTAAGGACGAACTTAGCCTAACCTTAGAATGAGAATAAAGTTTGTCTTTGTTCGTTCCAAGTTAGTCTCGTTAGTCTCATTCTAAGGTTAGTCTAAGTTCGTCCCAAGTTAGTCTAAGTTCGTCCCTAGTTAGTTTCTTTCTAAGGACGAACTTAAAAAAACCTTAGAACGAGACTAACGAGACTAACTTGGGGCGAAGAAAGACAAACGTTAGTCTCATTATAAGGTTTGTCTAAGTTCGTCCCAAGTTAATCTAAGTTCGTCCCTAGTTAATCGCTTTCTAAGGACGAACTTAGACAAACCGTAGAATGAGACTAACGAGACTAACTTGGGACGAACAAAGACAAACGTTAGTCTCATTACAAGGTTAGTCTAAGTTCGACCCTAGTTGGTCTCTTTCTAAGGACGAACTTAGACAAACCTTAGAATAAGACTAAAGAGACTAACTTGGGACGTACAAAGACAAACGTTAGTCTCATTATAAAGTTAGTCTAAGTTCGTCCCATGTTAGTCTAAGTTCGTCCCTAGTTAGTCTCTTTCTAAGGACGAACTTATACAAACCTTAGAATGAGACTAACGAGACTAACATGGGACGAACAAAGACAAACATTAGTCTCATTACAAGGTTAGTCTAAGTTCGACCCTAGTTGGTCTCTTTCTAAGGACGAACTTAGACAAACCTTAGAATAAGACTAAAGAGACTAACTTGGGACGTACAAAGACAAACGTTAGTCTCATTATAAAGTTAGTCTAAGTTCGTCCCAAGTTAGTCTAAGTTCGTCCCTAGTTAGTCTCTTTCTAAGGACGAACTTAGACAAACCTTAGAATGAGACTAACTTGGGACGAACAAACACAAACGTTAGTCTCATTACAAGGTTACTCTAATTTCGTCCCATGTTAGTCTAAGTTCGTCCCTAGTTAGTCTCTTTCTAAGGACGAACTTAGACAAACCTTAGAATGAGACTAACGAGACTAACTTGGGACGAACAAAGACAAACGTTAGTCTCGTTATAAAGTTCGTCTAAGTTCGTCCCAAGTTAGTCTAAGTTCGTCCCTAGTTAGTCTCTTCCTAAGGACGAACTTAGACAAACCGTAGAATGAGACTAACAAGACTAGCTTGGGACGAACAAAGACAAACGTTAGTCTCATTATAAAGTTCGTCTAAGTTCGTCCCAAGTTAGTCTATGTTCGTCCCTAGTTTGTCACTTTCTAAGGACGAACTTAGACAAACCTTATAATGAGACTAACATTTGTCTTTGTTCGTCCCAAGTTAGTCTCACTTGTCTCACTCTAAGGTTTGTCGAAGTTCTTCCTTAGAAAGAGACTAACTAGGGACGAACTTAGACAAACTTGGGACGAACTTAGACTAACTTTATAATGAGACTAACGTTTGTCTTTGTTCGTCCCAAGGTAGTCTTGTTAGTCTCATTCTATGGTTTGTCTAAGTTCGTCCTTAGGAAGAGACTAACTAGGGACGAACTATGACTAACTTGGGACGACTTAGACTAACCTTTTAATGAGACTAACGTCTGTCTTTGTTCGTCCCAAGTTAGTCTCGTTAGTCTCATTCTAAGGTTTGTCAAAGTTCGTGCTTAGAAAGAGACTAACTAGGGACGAACTTAGACTAACTTGGGACGACTTAGACGAACTTCATAACGAGACTAAAGTTTGTCTTTGTTCGTCCCATGTTAGTCTCGTTAGTCTCATTCTAAGGTTTGTCTAAGTTCGTCCTTAGGAAGAGACTAACTAGGGACGCACTTAGACTAACTTGGGACGAACTTAGACTAACTTTATAATGAGACTAACGTTTGTGTTTGCTCGTCCCAAGTTAGTCTCACTAGTCTCATTCTAAGGTTTGTCTAAGTTCGTCCTTAGAAAGAGACTAACTAGGGACGAACATAGACTAACTTGGGACGAACTTTGACTAACTTTATAATGAGACTAACATTTGTCTTTGTTCGTCCCAAGTTAGTCTCGTTAGTCTCATTCTAAGGTTTTCAAAGTTCGTCCTTAGGAAGAGACTAACTTGGGACGAACTTAGACTAACTTGGGACGAACTTAGACTAACTTTATAACGAGACTAACGTTTGTCTTTGTTCGTCCCAAGTTTGTCTCGTTAGTCTCCTTCTAAGGTTTGTCTAAGTTCGTCCTTAGAAAGAGACTAACTAGTGACTAACTTAGACTAACATGGGACGAACATTAGACTAACTTTATAATGTGACTAACGTTTGTCTTTGTTCGTCCCAAGTTAGTCTCGTTAGTCTCATTCTAAGGTTTGTCTAAGTTCGTCCTTAGAAAGAGACTAACTTGGGACGAACTTAGACTAACTTGGGACGAACTTAGACTAACCTTGTAATGAGACTAACGTTTGCGTTTGTTCGTCCCAAGTGAGTCTCGTTAGTCTCATTCTAAGGTTTGTCTAAGTTCGTCCTTAGAAAGAGACTAACTAGGGACGAACTTAGACTAACATGGGACGAACTCAGACTAACCTTGTAATAAGACTAACATTTGTGTTTGTTCGTCCCAAGTTAGTCTCGTTAGTCTCATTCTAAGGTTTGTCTAAGTTCGTCCTTAGAAAGAGACTAACTAGGGACGAACATAGAGTAACTTGGGACGAACTTAGACAAACCTTATTGATGTTCCCATGAATGGCATGGCCTTGGCAAAACGGCTTTAGACAGTTCGAGCTAGAGTTCAAGAAGAGTTCAACCACAGACTGGAACAGAAGTACAGCGTACAGCAGACGCAGGAAGATTTGCGTATCCAGAAGATCGACGAGATTATTTGATTGGGATCAATTGACGAGTCATCATTAAAGATCAGATATTCAAATGAATATCTTCAGCTTGGATTCGAGAATATTGGATGGCTTGGCACGGAAGTAATCTCCAAAGATTGGCTATGGAAGAGATTGAATATCGATCAAATATTTAGGAATATCTCCGAAATATTTGACAAGGATATTCTGATTGGAGTCGGCCAGCGAGGAATTCGAAGATTCAGATATTCAAACGAATATCTACACATCAGATTAAAGGCGACGTGGCTGACTTGGGAAGGAAGTTTTCGAAGATACTTCCTAAAGATTGGATAAAGATACACATCAAATATTTAGGAATATTTCCTAAAATATTTGATGATGTGATCTGCAACAGATTTGGACTTTCGCCTTTACATATAAATACATGGCTAGGGCAACCAGATCTGTGTCGCTTCCTGAGAGAAAAGAAAAACACGAGAGTTCGTGAGATTGGAGGAGAAGCGGCCACCGGCTGATTATTCCACACCGGAATATCAACGGGGAAGTAACAGTCTGTTCAGTGTGCTGTTCAGACTGTTCTTGAAGGACAACAAAGCGCACACACACACGGTAATCAAACTATGTCTTTGAGAGAAGGCGACTGGACTTCCGAGAAGTCCAAGACTAGGCCGAGAGGGAAGTCTCGTCCTACCCACAAGGGGATCGAGGGGAGTAGCGACAAATCGAGATTGCAAATCCGAGAGACGGAGAAGTAGAGGCTAGGCGATTACAAACAAGGTGTTGTGTAAGAGTAAGACCACTTGTAGCTCTATTCTCGTAATACGATTTGTGTCCCTTTTAGGGTGTGGGAAACCCCCCAGAGTAGGCGAGGCCGAACTGGGTAACATATCGTGTGTGCTCCTGTTTGTTCTGTTTACGTTCTGTCTGCTAAGGTGTTCCAGCCTCTGTTTGAACACAAGCTGAAACTGTCCAACAAGTGTTCGAGACGCAGTTCGAACACCATCTGGAACTCGTCTTGACTAAGACAAGTAGATTTCAATTGGTATCAGAGCAGGCACTCGACATACAGAGTGTGATCCGCGACTGTTCAAGATGAGTTTGAAGGAAGGACAGAGCACTAACCGACCACCGTTGCTTGAAGGGCCGAATTATGCCTATTGGAAATCCAAGATGAAAACCTTTCTGAAATCCCTCGATGAAAGTGCTTGGAGAGTGTAATGATAGGATGGACAGAACCCATGATGGCCAACCCTGAAGGAGCTGTTATGCCAAAACCCGAAGCCCTGTGGTCTGAAGCAGATGATGTAGCGGCTGTTGGAAATTCAAAGGCCCTGAATGCAATATTCTATGGAGTAGACGAGAATGTGTTCAAACTGATTGCTGAATGTGAGGTGGCCAAGGAAGCATGGGATATTCTCAGAATAGCCTATGAGGGTCCAGATAGTGAATCTAACGATGGGTCTGGTAAAAAGCTTGGAGGAGCAGGTGGTGAACATCTCAGAAAGCATGTTGAATCTGTGACCGAGGAGGTTAATCCATCAGAGAAGGTTGATGGGTTTTATGATACAATAGCGGAAGTATCTGATCGTGCTGAAAAGGATGATGATCTGGACAGAATCTACAAGGTCCATGTGTCTGCTGTGACAAGTTCAGAGAAGTCGTCTCAGGCCCAGGCTGTAGGGGTGGAAGACTCTGCACCTGCCCTCAATCCAGAAGCTGTGAAGGAGGCAAGTGTTCAAGCAGATGAACCAGGAGATCAGCAGAGAGTTGAGACAGTTGTTGCCTCAATGGCAGTCTCAGTAGAGGAGACAGCTGACGTCCCAGTTATTGTACAAGATGTTTTTCGTGGTGAAAAGGTGAAGGCAGATCTCCCAAACGTCCGTGATACAATGATGGAGAAAAATAGAGAAACACATCCTGCAGGCTTAGTGGGGCTAAGGAGAAAGAATGCTGAGTTGAGTCGCAAAGAAGTTCATCTCAATATGACAGGTAATCCTCAATATCTCATCAATGTTAAACCTATTCGCAAGCGTCAGTTTGTCACTTTTGGAGATGGAGGGAAGGGTCAGGTGATCGGCTATAGGACATTGAACGTTCCGGATCTACCTGAGCTCGAGGATATCCTCCTAGTGGATGGGTTAAAGGTGAACCTGATCAGTTTCAGTAGATTGTCTGTTACATTCACTTGTGATTCCTGTCAAGTACTGGATAGGAATGGAGCCACACTGATGGAAGGAAGTAGGTCATCCAATAAAAGCTACTTCCTAGGCATAGTTGGAACAGGAGCTGCCAATGTCTGTCCGACAAACACGATATATGAGATGGAATTGCAAGGGACAGGTATGGTGTCCTCTTCTGGAAAGGTGAAAGACAAAGTTGCCCTAAACTCAGTTCCAGAAGGTGATAAAGTTAGAGGTGGGACATCGTCTGAAACACCCATTCAGACCAAGTCTACAGTTGCAGAGGGAGGCCTAGCTGATGAAGCCGCACCTACTCCAGCTGGGACACTTGACAATGCACCAGCGCTGCAACCCTCTTGGAGAATTATCAAGCATTATCCGACCACGGAGACAATTGAAGATCCATCTGAAGTAATGAAGAGTCGAGCGAATGCCAAGTGTCGAGAACTGACTGCATGTTCATCCAGTCCGAAGAATGTCAACAAAGCATTTATTGATAAGATTTGGGTGGTGGCCATTCACGTGGAACTGGAAGAGCTCACCAGATATGAAGCATGGAAGTTATATCATCTTGTGCACAGTCACGAACTGAAGGAGACTGTATACGGACTCAGACAAGCGCCCAGAGCATGGTACGAGACTTTTCTCATCGACCATGGCTATGAGCGAGGGGGAGAAGAGAAGCATATGTTCGTCACAAGTACACAGAAGCTTGTTGGCCAGTTCGTGAGACAGATGCAAAAGGAGCTCCAGCTGACCATGGTGGGAGAGATGAAACACCCTCCTGGAACATATGTTACCCAGTTGCTGGGAGAACAGGAGAGCATCGCTGCAGGGAGCTGCTGCACTCTGTTCCTATGTATGAAGCAGAATCTGTCTGAACACGGAATGGAACGGGTGAAGAAGGTTCTGCCCAAGAACCCAGTACAACACTCAATGAGCAGATATCACTTCATCAGAGAGCTAGTGGAGAAGAAGGTCATCACATCGAAACACATGACAACTGTAACTGTCGTACTCACCATGCCACTAGACGCTGCTCAGTTCGAAACACTTAGATCCTTTCTGGGTCTGCGTGTTATCGCCAACTAAGTTTCCCAAACGGAGGTCAGCCAAGAGCAGAGCCCCAGCAAATCAGATGGGCTGACCTACCAAAGAAGAGGGCTCGAATAGATGATACGTAGTTGGAACTGATTACTAAATTCAGCTTATCTACAGTTTTATGAGGCGAAGACAACTGCAATGGGAAGTGAGAAATCAAAAAGGCAGTTGAATCGAAGTTGGATGAGGATAGAATATCAGCAAACCCTAAGATTGGAGAAGGGAAAAAGAAGGGAGACGAGGCAGCTGTGACAGATCTTAAAGAAGCTACTTCAAAGGCGTCAAAAGCTGATCCTAATCCAACTAAAGGGAGTGTGCAGACTGCGAAGGAAAATCAGGCGATGACTGAACCACCCCTCAATGAGGAAGTATGGGCGATTGGTAAAGATTCAGTGGGTTATAAGGGTGACAAAGGGGTTAATGAGAAGCCAAAGGAATTGAAACCTGCTGTAGATTCTGTGGCTAATGATGCAGAAGAAGGTGAAGCCAGTAGGGCTAACATTGTGGTTCTGATAAGCAGAAGCTGTTGAATGCAAAGGTAGATGCCATTGGCTTCGTGCTGAAGAAGACAGGAATCCGCAGGAAAGTCGTGCCTAGAAGGAATGGAACTCCCAGGAAATATGCTGCACGAATTAGTGCTGTGAGGGGGAGAAAAATTGCTATGATAGACTCTGAGACTGAGCAGGTTGTTGAACCTTCTAGCAAGAGAAGTCTGGTACTGGATGAAGAGACAGATGAATGCTTAGCAGAAAAGACTGCTGAGGTAGTCGATAAAAAGAAGATACCCGAGAAGAAAGTGACCTTCCAAGCATGCTCATCTAGGCAACTATCAAGATGAATGGGAACACAAATGCAGGGGGAGCAAGTGCATCCAAGAAAAGGAAGAGGAGTGCTCCAGGATCTGTTTCGCTTAGTGTAACAACTGGAGTGTCTAAGCATGGAATGTGGTGTGCCAGTACAGAAGCAGCAGCCAAGTGGAAGGCATTGCAGAAAAGAAAGATCATCTCTGAGAGGCTGCTTGATGATAAGAAGTACAAAGGAAAGAGGTTATTCAGATCTTGAAGGATACTGATCTGATTTGGACCGTCCAAAGATGCAAATCATTTGATGAACAGTTGGTGCTAGAAGCTATTGCAAATCTACCAAAATAGTTTTGGATTGCTGGTGATAAAGACTGTGGCATAGTTATTGTAAGAGGAAAGAAGGTCAAGATTGATCCTGAGATCATCAATGTGTACCTTGCAATGGATGATCCTTACGAGGTGGTGAAAGAGGAGAACTATGACAAGATTGCGAGCTGTACAACTACTGAAACATACCCTCGGTGGGAAGACACTTCCACCCTTGTTGAAGATCTGACCACACTCTACTCAATGTTGTTCTTCATCGCCATTGTCAATTGGGAGCCTACATCTCATAGAGCCACGGACAGAAAGGAGATGGGACAGCTGCTGTACCAGATTGGAAATAGAATTCTCATTGACATGGGAAGAATTATGTTCGACCAGATTGCAGAACACGCCATATCTACGAAGTCTCTGCACCAGATAATCTTCCCATCGCTTATTTATGAGCTGAACATCAACCAGCATCCAGATGTGAAGACTGACCAGGACAGACTATCAAGTGCTCCGTTGAAGTTGGTAGTTGATCACAAGCTGTTCAAGGGTCGACATAAGAATGATCTGAAGGGCCCCAGGTTTAACAGGAAGGACGCACCTGAGTCTTCCATAAGGAGAGCTGCTAGTGAGAAGTTGTCCCGAGCTGAACGCGGACAGCTACTAGAGGAGATGAAGATTATACTAGAGGTCGAACAGGCGCAGAGGACAAGAATCAATTTATTAGTGCGCGCTCTGCGATTCCCCACTGATGTCCTGCTTGAAGAAAAGACATGCTGCCATGAGCCAAAGAGAGATATGTCTGGAGAAGGTCTACCACGCGGCAGTACTGGACAAGCTGAACCAGATCATCAAAAACCTATCAGTTGCTGACCCGTGGTCGAACAGCTGCGGAGACACCATGGTCCGACAGACTCACAGCATGTGTCACTGTCCCAGGCTATGTTCGAGGGGGAGTTGACAAGGTTTCAGTTGCCGAAGAGACCACGTTGCTCGATTGGACCCCTTGCCAGTTTGTGGCAAAAAGGGGGAGTATGTTGAGGTAACCGTTCTGGTCCCTCAAGTTGTGTCTAAAGCGTAGATTTGGTTTTGCCAAAATGCCAAGGGGGAGATTGATGTTCCCATGAATGGCATGGCCTTGGCAAAACGGCTTTAGACAGTTCGAGCTAGAGTTCAAGAAGAGTTCAACCACGGACTGGAGCAGAAGTACAGCGTACAGCAGACGCAGGAAGATTTGCGTATCCAGAAGATCGACGAGATTATTTGATTGGGATCAATTGACGAGTCATCATTAAAGATCAGATATTCAAATGAATATCTTCATCTTGGATTCGAGAATATTGGATGGCTTGGCACGGAAGTAATCTCCAAAGATTGGATATGGAAGAGATTGAATATCGATCAAATATTTAGGAGTATCTCCGAAATATTTGACAAGGATATTCTGATTGGAGTCGGCCAGCGAGGAATTCGAAGATTCAGATATTCAAACGAATATCTACACATCAGATTAAAGGCGACGTGGCTGACTTGGGAAGGAAGTTTTCGAAGATACTTCCTAAAGATTGGATAAAGATACACATCAAATATTTAGGAATATTTCCTAAAATATTTGATGATGTGATCTGCAACAGATTTGGACTTTCGCCTTTACATATAAATACATGGCTAGGGCAACCAGATCTGTGTCGCTTCCTGAGAGAAAAGAAAAACACGAGAGTTCGTGAGATTGGAGGAGAAGCGGCCACCGGCTGATTATTCCACACCGGAATATCAACCGGGAAGTAACAGTCTGTTCAGTGTGCTGTTCAGACTGTTCTTGAAGGACAACAAAGCGCACACACACACGGTAATCAAACTACGTCTTTGAGAGAAGGCGACTGGACTTCCGAGAAGTCCAAGACTAGGCCGAGAGGGAAGTCTCGTCCTACCCACAAGGGGATCGAGGGGAGTAGCGACAAACCGAGATTGCAAATCCGAGAGACGGAGAAGTAGAGGCTAGGCGATTACAAACAAGGTGTTGTGTAAGAGTAAGACCACTTGTAGCTCTATTCTCGTAATACGATTTGTGTCCCTTTTAGGGTGTGGGAAACCCCCCAGAGTAGGCGGGGCCGAACTGGGTAACATATCGTGTGTGCTCCTGTTTGTTCTGTTTACGTTCTGTCTGCTAAGTTGTTCCAGCCTCTGTTTGAACACAAGCTGAAACTGTCCAACAAGTGTTCGAGACGCAGTTCGAACACCATCTGGAACTCGTCTTGACTAAGACAAGTAGATTTCACTTATAATGAGACTAACGTTTGCGTTTGTTCGTCCCAAGTTAGTCTCGTTAGTCTCATTCTAAGGTTTGTCTAAGTTCGTCCTTAGAAAGAGACTAACTAGGGACGAACTTAGACTAACATGGGACGAACTCAGACTAACCTTGTAATGAGACTAACATTTGTGTTTGTTCGTCCCAAGTTAGTCTCGTTAGTCTCATTCTAAGGTTTGTCTAAGTTCGTCCTTAGAAAGAGACTAACTAGGGACGAACATAGAGTAACTTGGGACGAACTTAGACAAACCTTATAATGAGACTAACGTTTGTCTTTCTTCGTCCCAAGTTAGTCTCGTTAGTCTCATTCTAAGGTTTTTTTAAGTTCGTCCTTAGAAAGAAACTAACTAGGGACGAACTTAGACTAACTTGAGACGAACTTAGACTAACCTTAGAATGAGAATAAAGTTTGTCTTTGTTCGTTCCAAGTTAGTCTCGTTAGTCTCATTCTAAGGTTTGTCAAAGTTCGTGCTTAGAAAGAGACTAACTAGGGACGAAATTAGACTAACTTGGGACGAACTTGGAGGAACTTTATAACGAGACTAACGTTTGTCTTTCTTCGTCCCAAGTTAGTCTCGTTAGTCTCATTCTAAGGTTTGTCTAAGTTCGGCCTTAGGAAGAGACTAACTAGGGACGCACTTAGACTAACTTGGGACGAACTTAGACTAACCTTATAATGAGACTAACGTTTGTCTTTGTTCGTCCCAAGTTAGTCTCACTGGTCTCATTCTAAGGTTTGTCCAAGTTCGTCCTTAGAAAGAGACTAGCTAGGGACGAACTTAGACTAACTTGGGACGGACTTAGACTAACTTTATAATGAGACTAATGTTTGTGTTTGTTCGTCCCTAGTTAGTCTCGTTAGTTCATTCTAAGGTTTGTCTAAGTTCGTCCTTAGAAAGAGACTAACTAGGGACGAACTTAGACTAACTTTATAATGAGACTAACGTTTGTCTTTGTTCGTCCCAAGTTAGTCTCGTTAGTCTCATTCTAAGGTTTGTCTGAGTTCGTGCTTAGAAAGAGACTAACTAGGGACGAAATTAGACTAACTTGGGACGAACTTGGAGGAACTTTATAACGAGACTAACGTTTGTCTGTGTTCGTCCCAAGTTAGCCTCGTTAGTCTCATTCTAAGGTTTGTCTAAGTTCGTCCTTAGGAAGTGACTAACTAGGGACGCACTTAGACTAACTTGGGACGAACTTAGACTAACCTTATAATGAGACTAACGTTTGTCTTTGTTCGTCCCAAGTTAGTCTCACTAGTCTCATTCTAAGGTTTGTCTAAGTTCGTCCTTAGAAAGAGACTAGCTAGGGACGAACTTAGACTAACTTGGGACGAACTTAGACTAACTTTATAAGGAGACTAATGTTTGTGTTTGTTCGTCCCTAGTTAGTCTCGTTAGTTCATTCCAAGGTTTGTCTAAGTTCGTCCTTAGAAAGAGACTAACTAGGGACGAACTTAGACTAACTTTATAATGAGACTAACGTTTGTCTTTGTTCGTCCCAAGTTAGTCTCGTTAGTCTCATTCTAAGGTTTGTCTAAGTTCGTGCTTAGAAAGAGACTAACTAGGGACGAAATTAGACTAACTTGGGACGAACTTAGACTAACTTTATAATGAGACTAACGTTTGTCTTTGTTCTTCCCAAGTTAGTCTCGTTAGTCTCATTCTAAGGTTTGTCTAAGTTTGTTCTTAGAAAGAGACTAACTAGGGACGAACTTAGACTAACATGGGACTACTTAGACTAACCTTGTAACGAGACTAACGTTTGTCTTTGTTCGTCCCAAGTTAGTCCCATTAGTCTCATTCTAAGGTTTGGCTAAGTTCGTCCTTAGGAAGAGACTAACTAGGGACGCACTTAGACTAACTTTGGACGAACTTAGACAAACCTTATAATGAGACTAACGTTTGTCTTTGTTCGTCCCAAGTTTGTCTCACTAGTCTCATTCTAAGGTTTGTCTAAGTTCGTCCTTAGAAAGGGACTAACTCGGGACGAACATAGACTAACTTTGGACGAACTTAGACTAACTTTATAATGAGACTAACGTTTGTCTTTGTTCGTCCCAAGTTTGTCTCGTTAGTGTCATTCTAAGGTTTGTCTAAGTTCGTGCTTAGAAAGTGACTAACTAGGGACGAACTTAGACTAACTTGGGACGCACTTAGACAAACTTCATAGCGAGACTAAAGTTTGTCTAAGTTCGTCCTTAGGAAGAGACTAACTAGGGACGCACTTAGACTAACTTGGGACAAACTTAGACTAACCTTATAATGAGACTAACGTTTGTCTTTGGTCGTCCCAAGTTAGTCCCACTAGTCTCCTTCTAAGGTTTGTCTAAGTTCGTCCTTAGAAAGAGACTAGCTAGGGACGAACTTAGACTAACTTGGGACGAACTTAGACTAACTTTATAATGAGACTAACGTTTGTCTTTGTTCGTCCCAAGTTAGTCTCGTTAGTCTCATTCTAAGGTTTGTCTAAGTTCGTCCTTAGAAAGAGACTAACTAGGGATGAACATAGAGTAACTTGGGACGAACTTAGACAAACCTTATAATGAGACTAACGTTTGTCTTTCTTCGTCCCAAGTTAGTCTCGTTAGTCTCATTCTAAGGTTTTTTTAAGTTCATCCTTAGAAAGAAATTAACTAGGGACGAACTTAGACTAACTTGGGACGAACTTAGACTAACCTTAGAATGAGAATAAAGTTTGTCTTTGTTCGTTCCAAGTTAGTCTCGTTAGTCTCATTCTAAGGTTTGTCTAAGTTCGTGCTTAGAAAGAGACTAACTAGGGACGAAATTAGACTAACTTGGGACGAACTTGGAGGAACTTTATAACGAGACTAACGTTTGTCTTTCTTCGTCCCAAGTTAGTCTCGTTAGTCTCATTCTAAGGTTTGTCTAAGTTCGTCCTTAGGAAGAGACTAACTAGGGACGCACTTAGACTAACTTGGGACGAACTTAGACTAACCTTATAATGAGACTAACGTTTGTCTTTGTTCGTCCCAAGTTAGTCTCACTAGTCTCATTCTAAGGTTTGTCTAAGTTCGTCCTTAGAAAGAGACTAGCTAGGGACGAACTTAGACTAACTTGGGACGGACATAGACTAACTTTATAATGAGACTAATGTTTGTGTTTGTTCGTCCCTAGTTAGTCTCGTTAGTTCATTCTAAGGTTTGTCTAAGTTCGTCCTTAGAAAGAGACTAACTAGGGACGAACTTAGACTAACTTTATAATGAGACTAACGTTTGTCTTTGTTCGTCCCAAGTTAGTCTCGTTAGTCTCATTCTAAGGTTTGTCTGAGTTCGTGCTTAGAAAGAGACTAACTAGGGACGAAATTAGACTAACTTGGGACGAACTTGGAGGAACTTTATAACGAGACTAACGTTTGTCTGTGTTCGTCCCAAGTTAGCCTCGTTAGTCTCATTCTAAGGTTTGTCTAAGTTCGTCCTTAGGAAGTGACTAACTAGGGACGCACTTAGACTAACTTGGGACGAACTTAGACTAACCTTATAATGAGACTAACGTTTGTCTTTGTTCGTCCCAAGTTAGTCTCACTAGTCCCATTCTAAGGTTTGTCTAAGTTCGTCCTTAGAAAGAGACTATCTAGGGACGAACTTAGACTAACTTGGGACGAACTTAGACTAACTTTATAAGGAGACTAATGTTTGTGTTTGTTCGTCCCTAGTTAGTCTCGTTAGTTCATTCTAAGGTTTGTCTAAGTTCGTCCTTAGAAAGAGACTAACTAGGGACGAACTTAGACTAACTTTATAATGAGACTAACGTTTGTCTTTGTTCGTCCCAAGTTAGTCTCGTTAGTCTCATTCTAAGGTTTGTCTAAGTTCGTGCTTAGAAAGAGACTAACTAGGGACGAAATTAGACTAACTTGGGTTGAACTTAGACTAACTTTATAATGAGACTAACGTTTGTCTTTGTTCTTCCCAAGTTAGTCTCGTTAGTCTCATTCTAAGGTTTGTCTAAGTTTGTTCTTAGAAAGAGACTAACTAGGGAGGAACTTAGACTAACATGGGACTACTTAGACTAACCTTGTAACGAGACTAACGTTTGTCTTTGTTCGTCCCAAGTTAGTCTCATTAGTCTCATTCTAAGGTTTGTCTAAGTTCGTCCTTAGGAAGAGACTAACTAGGGACGCACTTAGACTAACTTTGGACGAACTTAGACAAACCTTATAATGAGACTAACGTTTGTCTTTGTTCGTCCCAAGTTTGTCTCACTAGTCTCATTCTAAGGTTTGTCTAAGTTCGTCCTTAGAAAGGGACTAACTCGGGACGAACATAGACTAACTTTGGACGAACTAAGACTAACTTTATAATGAGACTAACGTTTGTCTTTGTTCGTCCCGAGTTAGTCTCGTTAGTGTCATTCTAAGGGTTGTCTAAGTTCGTGCTTAGAAAGAGACTAACTAGGGACGAACTTAGACTAACTTGGGACGCACTTAGACAAACTTCATAACGAGACTAAAGTTTGTCTAAGTTCGTCCTTAGGAAGAGACTAACTAGGGACGCACTTAGACTAACTTGGGACAAACTTAGACTAACCTTATAATGAGACTAACGTTTGTCTTTGGTCGTCCCAAGTTAGTCCCACTAGTCTCATTCTAAGGTTTGTCTAAGTTCGTCCTTAGAAAGAGACTAGCTAGGGACGAACTTAGACTAACTTGGGACGAACTTAGACTAACTTTATAATGAGACTAACGTTTGTCTTTGTTCGTCCCAAGTTAGTCTCGTTAGTCTCATTCTAAGGTTTGTCTAAGTTCGTCCTTAGAAAGAGACTAACTAGGGACGAACTGTGACTAACTTGGGATGACTTAGACTAACCTTTTAATGAGACTAACGTGTGTCTTTGTTCGTCCCAAGTTAGAATGGGAATAACGAGACTAACTTGGGACGAACATAGACAAACGTTAGTCTCATTATAAGGTTTGTCTAAGTTCGTCCCAAGTTAGTCTAAGTTCGTCCCTAGTTAGTCTCTTTCAAAGGACTAACTTAGACAAACCTTAGAATGAGACTAACGAGACTAACTTGGGACGAACAAACACAAACGTTAGTCTCATTACAAGGTTAGTCTAAGTTCGTCCCAAGTTAGTCTAAATTCGTCCCTAGTTAGTCTCTTTCTAAGGAAGAACTTAGACAAACCTTAGAAGGAGACTAACGAGACTAACTTGGGACGAACAAAGACAAACGTTAGTCTCATTACAAGGTTTGTCTAAGTTCGTCCTTAGAAAGAGACTAACTAGGGACGAACTTAGACTAACCTTGTAATGAGACTAACGTTTGTGTTTGTTCGTCCCAAGTTAGTCTCGTTAGTCTCATTCTAAGTTTTGTCCAAGTTCGTCCTTAGAAAGAGACTAACTAGGGACGAACTTAGACTAACCTTGTAATGAGACTAACGTTTGTCTTTATTCGTCCCAAGTCAGTCTCGTTAAGTCTCATTCTAAGGTTTGTCTAAGTTCTACCTTAAAAAGAGACTGACCAAGGACGAACTCAGACTAACTTGGGACGAACTTAGACTAAACTTATAATGAGACAATAGTTTGTCTTTGTTCGTCCCAAGTTAGTCTCGTTTGTCTCATTCTAAGGTTTTTCTAAGTTCGTCCTTAGAAAGAGACTAACTAGGGACGAACTTGGACAAACCTTAGAATGAGACTAACGAGACTAACTTGGGACGAACAAACACAAACGTTAGTCTCATTACAAGGTTAGTCTAAGTTCATCCCTAGTTAGTCTCTTTTCTAAGGACGGAGTTAGACAAACCTTAGAATGAGACTCATGTGACTAACTTGGGACGAACAAAGACAAACTTTAGTCTCATTATAAGGTTAGTCTAAGTTCGTCCCTAGTTAGTCTCTTTCCAAGGACGAACTTAGACTAACCTTAGAATGAGACTAACGAGACTAACTTGGGACGAACAAAGACAAACAATAGTCTCGTTACAAGGTTATTCTAAGTTCGTCCCAAGTTAGTCTAAGTTCGTCCCTAGTTAGTCTCTTTCTAAGGTCGAACATAGACAAACCTTTGAATGAGACTTACGAGACTAACTTGGGACGAACAAAGACAAACGTTAGTCTCATTATAAGGTTATTCTAAGTTCGTCCCAAGTTAGTCTAAGTTTGTCCCTAGTTAGTCTCTTTCTAAGGTCGAACTTAGACAAACCTTAGAATGAGACTAACGAGACTAACTTGGGACGAACAAAGACAAACGTTAGTCTCATTACAAGGTTAATCTAAGTTCGTCCCTAGTTAGTCTCTTTCTAAGGACGAACTTAGACAAACCTTAGAATGAGAGTAACGAGACTAACTTGGGACGACCAAAGACAAACGTTAGTCTCATTATAAGGTTAGTCTAAATTCGTCCCAAGTTAGTCTAAGTTCGTCCTAGTTAGTCTCTTTCTAAGGACGAACTTAGAAAAACCTTAGAATGAGACAAACGAGACTGACTTGGGACGAACAAAGACAAACTTTTGTCTCATTATAAGTTTAGTCTAAGTTCGTCCCAAGTTAGTCTAAGTTTGTCCCTGGTTAGCCTCTTTCTAAGGTAGAACTTAGACAAACCTTAGAATGAGACTTAACGAGACTGACTTGGGACGAACAAAGACAAACGTTAGTCTCATTATAAGGTTTGTCTAAGTTCGTCCCTAGTTAGTCTCTAGTTAGTCTCTTTCTAAGGACGAACTTGGACAAACCTTAGAATGAGACTAACGAGACTAACTTGGGACGAACAAACACAAACGTTAGTCTCATTACAAGGTTAGTCTAAGTTCATCCCTAGTTAGTCTCTTTTCTAAGGACGAACTTAGACAAACCTTAGAAGGAAACTAACGAGACGAACTTGGGACGAATAAAGACAAACGTTAGTCTCATTACAAGGTTAGTCTAAGTTCGTCCCAAGTTAGTCTCTTTCTAAGGACGAACTTAGACAAACTATAGAATGAGACTAACTCATTCTATGATTTGTCTAAGTTCGTCCCAAGTTATTCTCTTTCTAAGGACGAACTTAGACAAACCTTAGAATGAGACTAACGAGACTAACTTGGGACGAACAAAGACAATCGTTAGTCTCATTACAAGGTTAGTCTTAGTTCGTCCCAAGTTAGTCTCTTTCTAAGGACGAACTTAGACAAACTATAGAATGAGACTAACGAGATAAACTCTCATTCTATGATTTGTCTAAGTTCGTCCCAAGTTAGTCTAAGTTCGTCCCTAGTTAGTCTCTTTCTAAGGACGAACTTAGACAAACCTTAGAATGAGACTAACGAGACTAACTTGGGACGAACAAACACAAACGTTAGTCTCATTACAAGGTTAGTCTAAGTTTGTCCTAAGTTAGTCTAAGTTTGTCCCTAGTTTGTCTCTTTCTAAAGACGAACTTAGACAAACCTTAGAATGAGACTAACGAGACTAACTTGGGACGAACAAAGACAAACGTTAGTCTCATTATAAGGTTTGTCTAAGTTCGTCCCAAGTTAGTCTAAGTTCGTTCCTAGTTTGTTTCTTTCTAAGGACGAACTTAAACAAACCTTAGAATGGGAATAACGAGACTAACTTGGGACGAACATAGACAAACGTTAGTCTCATTATAAGGTTTGTCTAAGTTCGTCCCAAGTTAGTCTAAGTTCGTCCCTAGTTAGTCTCTTTCTAAGGACTAACTTAGACAAACCTTAGAATGAGACTAACGAGACTAACTTGGGACGAACAAACACAAACGTTAGTCTCATTACAAGGTTAGTCTAAGTTCGTCCCAAGTTAGTCTAAATTCGTCCCTAGTTAGTCTCTTTCTAAGGAAGAACTTAGACAAACCTTAGAAGGAGACTAACGAGACTAACTTGGGACGAACAAAGACAAACGTTAGTCTCATTACAAGGTTTGTCTAAGTTCGTCCTTAGAAAGAGACTAACTAGGGACGAACTTAGACTAACCTTGTAATGAGACTAACGTTTGTGTTTGTTCGTCCCAAGTTACTCTCGTTAGTCTCATTCTAAGGTTTGTCCAAGTTCGTCCTTAGAAAAAGACTAACTAGGGACGAACTTAGACTAACCTTGTAATGGGACTAACGTTTGTCTTTATTCGTCCCAAGTCAGTCTCGTTAAGTCTCATTCTAAGGTTTGTCTAAGTTCTACCTTAAAAAGAGACTGACCAAGGACGAACTTAGACTAACTTGGGACGAACTTAGACTAAACTTATAATGAGACAATAGTTTGTCTTTGTTCGTCCCAAGTTAGTCTCGTTTTTCTCATTCTAAGGTTTTTCTAAGTTCGTCCTTAGAAAGAGACTAACTAGGGACGAACTTGGACAAACCTTAGAATGAGACTAACGAGACTAACTTGGGACGAACAAACACAAACGTTAGTCTCATTACAAGGTTAGTCTAAGTTCATCCCTAGTTAGTCTCTTTTCTAAGGACGAAGTTAGACAAACCTTAGAAGGAAACTAACGAGACTAACTTGGGACGAACAAAGACAAACGTTAGTCTCATTACAATGTTAGTCTAAGTTCGTCCCAAGTTAGTCTCTTTCTAAGGACGAACTTAGACAAACCTTAGAAGGAAACTAACGAGACTAACTTGGGACGAACAAAGACAAACGTTAGTCTCATTACAATGTTAGTCTAAGTTCGTCCCAAGTTAGTCTAAGTTCGTCTCTAGTTAGTCTCTTTCTAAGGACGAACTTAGACAAACCTTAGAATGAGACTAATGTGACAAACTTGGGACGAACAAAGACAAACTTTAGTCTCATTATAAGGTTAGTCTAAGTTCGTCCCTAGTTAGTCTCTTTCCAAGGACGAACTTAGACTAACCTTAGAATGAGACTAACGAGACTAACTTGGGACGAACAAAGACAAACAATAGTCTCGTTACAAGGTTATTCTAAGTTCGTCCCAAGTTAGTCTAAGTTCGTCCCTAGTTAGTCTCTTTCTAAGGTCGAACATAGACAAACCTTTGAATGAGACTTACGAGACTAACTTGGGACGAACAAAGACAAACGTTAGTCTCATTATAAGGTTATTCTAAGTTCGTCCCAAGTTAGTCTAAGTTCGTCCCTGGTTAGTCTCTTTCTAAGGACGAACTTAGACAAACCTTAGAATGAGACTAACGAGACTAACTTGGGACGAACAAAGACAAACGTTAGTCTCATTACAAGGTTAATCTAAGTTCGTCCCTAGTTAGTCTCTTTCTAAGGACGAACTTAGACAAACCTTAGAATGAGAGTAACGAGACTAACTTGGGACGACCAAAGACAAACGTTAGTCTCATTATAAGGTTAGTCTAAATTCGTCCCAAGTTAGTCTAAGTTCGTCCTAGTTAGTCTCTTTCTAAGGACGAACTTAGAAAAACCTTAGAATGAGACAAACGAGACTGACTTGGGACGAACAAAGACAAACTTTTGTCTCATTATAAGTTTAGTCTAAGTTCGTCCCAAGTTAGTCTAAGTTTGTCCCTGGTTAGTCTCTTTCTAAGGTAGAACTTAGACAAACCTTAGAATGAGACTTAACGAGACTGACTTGGGACGAACAAAGACAAACGTTAGTCTCATTATAAGGTTTGTCTAAGTTCGTCCCTAGTTAGTCTCTTTCTAAGGACGAACTTGGACAAACCTTAGAATGAGACTAACGAGACTAACTTGGGACGAACAAACACAAACGTTAGTCTCATTACAAGGTTAGTCTAAGTTCATCCCTAGTTAGTCTCTTTTCTAAGGACGAACTTAGACAAACCTTAGAAGGAAACTAACGAGACTAACTTGGGACGAATAAAGATAAACGTTAGTCTCATTACAAGGTTAGTCTAAGTTCGTCCCAAGTTAGTCTCTTTCTAAGGACGAACTTAGACAAACTATAGAATGAGACTAACTCATTCTATGATTTGTCTAAGTTCGTCCCAAGTTAGTCTCTTTCTAAGGACGAACTTAGACAAACCTTAGAATGAGACTAACGAGACTAACTTGGGACGAACAAAGACAAACCTTAGTCTCATTACAAGGTTAGTCTAAGTTCGTCCCAAGTTAGTCTCTTTCAAAGGACGAACTTAGACAAACTATAGAATGAGACTAACGAGACAAACTCTCATTCTATGATTTGTCTAAGTTCGTCCCAAGTTAGTCTAAGTTCGTCCCTAGTTAGTCTCTTTCTAAGGACGAACTTAGACAAACCTTAGAATGAGACTAACGAGACTAACTTAGGACGAACAAAGACAAACGTTAGTCTCATTACAAGGTTAGTCTAAGTTCGTCCCAAGTTAGTCTAAGTTCGTCCCTAGTTAGTCTCTTTCTAAGGACGAACTTAGACAAACCTTAGAATGAGACTAACGAGACTAACTTGGGACGAACAAAGACAAACGTTAGTCTCATTACAAGGTTAGTCAAAGTTCATCCAAAGTTAGTCTAAGTTCGTCCCTAGTTAGTCTCTTTCTAAGATCGAACTTAGACAACCTTAGAATGAGACTAACGAGAGTAACTTGGGACGGACAAAGACAAACGTTAGTCTCATTACAAGGTTAGTCTAGGTTCGTCCCAAGTTAGTCTAAGTTCGTCCCTAGTTTGTCTCTTTCTAAGTACGAACTTAGACAAACGTTAGAATGAGACTACCGAGACTAACTTGGAACGAACAAAGACAAACTTTATTCTCATTCTAAGGTTAGTCTAAGTTCGTCCCTAGTTAGTTTATTTCTAAGGACGAACTTCAACAAACCTTAAAATGAGACTAACGAAACTAACTTGGGACGAACAAAGACAAACGTTAGTCTCATTATAAGGTTTGTCTAAGTTCGTCCCTAGTTAGTTTCTTTTTAAGGACGAACTTAGACAAACCTTAGAATGAGACTAACGAGACTAACTTGGGACGAACAAACACAAACGTTAGTCTCATTTGCAAGGTTAGTCTAAGTTCGTCCCATGTTAGTCTAAGTTCGTCCCTAGTTAGTCTCTTTCTAAGGACGAACTTAGACAAACCTTAGAAGGAGACTAACGAGACTAACTTGGGACGAACAAAGACAAACGCTTGTCTCATTACACGGTTAGTCTAAGTTCGTCCCAAGTTAGTCTCTTTCCAAGGACGAACTTAGACAAACCTTAGAATGAGACTAACGAGACAAACTCTCATTCTAAGGTTTGTCTAAGTTCGTCCCTAGTTAGTCTAAGTTCGTCCCTAGTTAGTCACTTTCTAAGGACGAACTTAGACAAACCTTAGAATGAGACTAACGAGACTAACTTGGAACGAATAAAGACAAACTTTATTCTCATTCTAAGGTTAGTCTAAGTTCGTCCCAAGTTAGTCTAAGTTCGTCCCTAGTTTGTCTAAGTTTGTCCCTCGTTAGTCTAAGTTCGTCCCTAGTTAGTCTAAGTTTTTCCCTAGTTAGTCTAAGTTAGTCCCTAGTTAGTCTAAGTTAGTCTAAGTTCGTCCCTAGTTAGTCTAAGTTTGTCCCTCGTTAGTCACTTTCTAAGGACGAACTTAGACAAACCTTAGAATGAGACTAACGAGACTAACTTGGGATGAACAAACACAAACGTTAGTCTCATTACAAGGTTAGTCTAAGTACGTCCCAAGTTAGTCTAAGTTTGTCCCTAGTTGGTCTCTTTCTATGGACGAACTTAGAAAAACCTTAGAAGGGGACTAACGAGACTAACTTGGGACGAACAAAGACAAACGTTAGTCTCATTACAAGGTTAGTGTAAGTTCGTCCCAAGTTAGTCTCTTTCTAAGGACGAACTAAGACAAACCTTAGAATGAGACTAACGAGACAAACTCTCATTAAATGGTTTGTCTAAGTTCGTCCCAAGTTAGTCTAATTTCGTCCCTAGTTAGTCTCTTTCTAAGGACGAACTTAGACAAACCTTAGAATGAGACTAACGAGACTAACTTGGGACGAACAAAGACAAACGTTAGTCTCATTACAAGGTTAATCAAAGTTCATCCCTAGTTAGTCTCTTTCTAAGGACGAACTTAGACAAACCTTAGAATGAGACTAACGAGACTAACTTGGGACGAACAAAGACGAACGTTAGTCTCATTATAAGGTTAGTCTAAGTTCGTCCCAAGTTAGTCTAAGTTCGTCCCTAGTTAGTCTCTTTCTAAGGACAAACTTAGACAAACCTTAGAATGAGACTAACGAGACTAACTTGGGACGAACAAAGACAAACGTTAGTCTCATTACAAGGTTAGTCTAAGTTCGTCCCAAGTTAGTTTAAGTTCGTCCCTAGTTAGTCTCTTTCTAAGGTTGAACTTAGACAAACCTTAGAATGAGACTAACGAGACTAACTTAGGACGAACAAAGACAAACGTTAGTCTCATTACAAGGTTAGTCTAAGTTCGTCCCAAGTTAGTCTAAGTTCGTCCCTAGTTAGTCTCTTTCTAAGGACGAACTTAGACAAACCTTAAATTGAGACTAACGTGACTAGCTTGGGACGAACAAAGACAAACTTTAGTCTCATAATTAGGTTAGTCAAAGTTCGTCCCTAGTTAGTCTCTTTCTAAGGACGAACTTAGACAAACCTTAGAATGAGATTAACGAGACTAACTTGGGACGAACAAAGACAAACGTTAATCTCATTACAAGGTTATTCTATGTTCGTCCCAAGTTAGTCTAAGTTCGTCCCTAGTTAGTCTCTTTCTAAGGACGAACTTAGACAAACCTTAGAATGAGACTAACGAGACTAACTAGGGACGAACAAAGACAAACGTTAGTCTCATTATAAGGTTAGTCTAAGTTCGTCCCAAGTTAGTCTAAGTTCGTCCCTAGTTAGTCTCCTTCTATGGTTGAACTTAGACAAACCTAAGAATGAGACTAACTTGGGACGAACAAAGACAAACGTTAGTCTCATTACAAGGTTAGTCTAAGTTCGTCCCAAGTTAGTCTAAGTTGTCCCTAGTTAGTCTCTTTCTAAGGTTGAACTTAGACAAACCTTTGAATGAGATTTACGAGACTAACTTGGGACGAACAAAGACAAACGTTTGTCTCATTACAAGGTTAGTCTAAGTTCGTCCCAAGTTAGTCTCTTTCCAAGGATGAACTTAGACAAACCTTAGAATGAGACTAACGAGACAAACTCTCATTCTAAGGTTTGTCTAAGTTCGTCCCTAGTTAGTCTAAGTTTGTCCCTAGTTAGTCACTTTCTAAGGACGAACTTAGACAAACCTTAGAATGAGACTAACGAGACTAACTTGGAACGAACAAAGACGAACGTTAGTCTCATTATAAGGTTAGTCTAAGTTCGTCCCAAGTTAGTCTAAGTTCGTCCCTAGTTAGTCTCTTTCTAAGGACAAACTTAGACAAACCTTAGAATGAGACTAACGAGACTAACTTGGGACGAACAAAGACAAACGTTAGTCTCATTACAAGGTTAGTCTAAGTTCGTCCCTAGTTAGTCTCTTTCTAAGGTTGAACTTAGACAAACCTCAAAATGAGACTAACGAGACTAACTTGGGACGAACAAAGACAAACGTTAGTCTCATTATTAGGTTAGTCTAAGTTCGTCCCAAGTTAGTCTAAGTTCGTCTCTAGTTAGTCTCTTTCTAAGGACAAACTAAGAAAAACCTTAAAAAGAGACTAACGTGACTAGCTTGGGACGGACAAAGACAAACTTTAGTCTCATAATTAGGTTAGTCAAAGTTCGTCCCTAGTTAGTCTCTTTCTAAGGACGAACTTAGTCAAACCTTAGAATGAGACTAACGAGACTAACTTGGGACGAACAAAGACAAAAGTTAGTCTCATTACAAGGTTATTCTATGTTCGTCCCAAGTTAGTCTAAGTTTGCCCTAGTTGGTCTCTTTCTATGGACGAACTTAGACAAACCTTAGAAGGGGACTAACGAGACTAACTTGGGACGAACAAAGACAAACGTTAGTCTCATTACAAGGTTAGTGTAATTTCGTCCCTAGTTAGTCTCTTTCTAAGGACGAACTTAGACAAACCTTAGAATGAGACTAACGAGACTAACTTGGGACGAACAAAGACAAACGTTAGTCTCATTACAAGGTTAATCTAAGTTCATCCCTAGTTAGTCTCTTTCTAAGGACGAACTTAGACAAACCATAGAATGAGAATAACTTGGGACGAACAAAGACAAACAATAGTCTCGTTACAAGGTTATTCTAAGTTCGTCCCAAGTTAGTCTAAGTTCGTCCCTAGTTAGTCTCTTTCTAAGGTCGAACATAGACAAACCTTTGAATGAGACTTACGAGACTAACTTGGGACGAACAAAGACAAACGTTAGTCTCATTATAAGGTTATTCTAAGTTCGTCCCAAGTTAGTCTAAGTTCGTCCCTAGTTAGTCTCTTTCTAAGGACGAACTTAGACAAACCTTAGAATGAGACTAACGAGACTAACTTGGGACGAACAAAGACAAACGTTAGTCTCATTACAAGGTTAATCTAAGTTCGTCCCTAGTTAGTCTCTTTCTAAGTACGAACTTAGACAAACCTTAGAATGAGAGTAACGAGACTAACTTGGGACGACCAAAGACAAACGTTAGTCTCATTATAAGGTTAGTCTAAATTCGTCCCAAGTTAGTCTAAGTTCGTCCTAGTTAGTCTCTTTCTAAGGACGAACTTAGAAAAACCTTAGAATGAGACAAACGAGACTGACTTGGGACGAACAAAGACAAACTTTTGTCTCATTATAAGTTTAGTCTAAGTTCGTCCCAATTTAGTCTAAGTTTGTCCCTGGTTAGTCTCTTTCTATGGTAGAACTTAGACAAACCTTAGAATGAGACTTAACGAGACTGACTTGGGACGAACAAAGACAAACGTTAGTCTCATTATAAGGTTTGTCTAAGTTCGTCCCTAGTTAGTCTCTTTCTAAGGACGAACTTGGACAAACCTTAGAATGAGACTAACGAGACTAACTTGGGACGAACAAACACAAACGTTAGTCTCATTACAAGGTTAGTCTAAGTTCATCCCTAGTTAGTCTCTTTTCTAAGGACGAACTTAGACAAACCTTAGAAGGAAACTAACGAGACTAACTTGGGACGAATAAAGATAAACGTTAGTCTCATTACAAGGTTAGTCTAAGTTCGTCCCAAGTTAGTCTCTTTCTAAGGACGAACTTAGACAAACTATAGAATGAGACTAACTCATTCTATGATTTGTCTAAGTTCGTCCCAAGTTAGTCTCTTTCTAAGGACGAACTTAGACAAACCTTAGAATGAGACTAACGAGACTAACTTGGGACGAACAAAGACAAACGTTAGTCTCATTACAAGGTTAGTCTAAGTTCGTCCCAAGTTAGTCTCTTTCTAAGGACGAACTTAGACAAACTATAGAATGAGACTAACGAGACAAACTCTCATTCTATGATTTGTCTAAGTTCGTCCCAAGTTAGTCTAAGTTCGTCCCTAGTTAGTCTCTTTCTAAGGACGAACTTAGACAAACCTTAGAATGAGACTAACGAGACTAACTTAGGACGAACAAAGACAAACGTTAGTCTCATTACAAGGTTAGTCTAAGTTCGTCCCAAGTTAGTCTAAGTTCGTCCCTAGTTAGTCTCTTTCTAAGGACGAACTTAGACAAACCTTAGAATGAGACTAACGAGACTAACTTGGGACGAACAAAGACAAACGTTAGTCTCATTACAAGGTTAGTCAAAGTTCGTCCAAAGTTAGTCTAAGTTCGTCCCTAGTTAGTCTCTTTCTAAGATCGAACTTAGACAAACCTTAGAATGAGACTAACGAGAGTAACTTGGGACGGACAAAGACAAACGTTAGTCTCATTACAAGGTTAGTCTAAGTTCGTCCCAAGTTAGTCTAAGTTCGTCCCTAGTTTGTCTCTTTCTAAGTACGAACTTAGACAAACGTTAGAATGAGACTACCGAGACTAACTTGGAACGAACAAAGACAAACTTTATTCTCATTCTAAGGTTAGTCTAAGTTCGTCCCTAGTTAGTTTATTTCTAAGGACGAACTTCAACAAACCTTAAAATGAGACTAACGAGACTAACTTGGGACGAACAAAGACAAACGTTAGTCTCATTATAAGGTTTGTCTAAGTTCGTCCCTAGTTAGTTTCTTTTTAAGGACGAACTTAGACAAACCTTAGAATGAGACTAACGAGACTAACTTGGGACGAACAAACACAAACGTTAGTCTCATTTGCAAGGTTAGTCTAAGTTCGTCCCATGTTAGTCTAAGTTCGTCCCTAGTTAGTCTCTTTCTAAGGACGAACTTAGACAAACCTTAGAAGGAGACTAACGAGACTAACTTGGGACGAACAAAGACAAACGCTTGTCTCATTACACGGTTAGTCTAAGTTCGTCCCAAGTTAGTCTCTTTCCAAGGACGAACTTAGACAAACCTTAGAATGAGACTAACGAGACAAACTCTCATTCTAAGGTTTGTCTAAGTTCGTCCCTAGTTAGTCTAAGTTTGTCCCTAGTTAGTCACTTTCTAAGGACGAACTTAGACAAACCTTAGAATGAGACTAACGAGACTAACTTGGAACGAATAAAGACAAACTTTATTCTCATTCTAAGGTTAGTCCAACTTAGTCTAAGTTCGTCCCTAGTTTGTCTAAGTTTGTCCCTCGTTAGTCTAAGTTCGTCCCTAGTTAGTCTAAGTTTTTCCCTAGTTAGTCTAAGTTAGTCCCTAGTTAGTCTAAGTTCGTCCCTAGTTAGTCTAAGTTTGTCCCTAGTTAGTCACTTTCTAAGGACGAACTTAGACAAACCTTAGAATGAGACTAACGAGACTAACTTGGGATGAACAAACACAAACGTTAGTCTCATTACAAGGTTAGTCTAAGTACGTCCCAAGTTAGTCTAAGTTTGTCCCTAGTTGGTCTCTTTCTATGGACGAACTTAGAAAAACCTTAGAAGGGGACTAACGAGACTAACTTGGGACGAACAAAGACAAACGTTAGTCTCATTACAAGGTTAGTGTAAGTTCGTCCCAAGTTAGTCTCTTTCTAAGGACGAACTAAGACAAACCTTAGAATGAGACTAACGAGACAAACTCTCATTAAATGGTTTGTCTAAGTTCGTCCCAAGTTAGTCTAATTTCGTCCCTAGTTAGTCTCTTTCTAAGGACGAACTTAGACAAACCTTAGAATGAGACTAACGAGACTAACTTGGGACGAACAAAGACAAACGTTAGTCTCATTACAAGGTTAATCTAAGTTCATCCCTAGTTAGTCTCTTTCTAAGGACGAACTTAGACAAACCTTAGAATGAGACTAACGAGACTAACTTGGGACGAACAAAGACGAACGTTAGTCTCATTATAAGGTTAGTCTAAGTTCGTCCCAAGTTAGTCTAAGTTCGTCCCTAGTTAGTCACTTTCTAAGGACAAACTTAGACAAACCTTAGAATAAGACTAACGAGACTAACTTGGGACGAACAAAGACAAACGTTAGTCTCATTACAAGGTTAGTCTAAGTTCGTCCCAAGTTAGTCTAAGTTCGTCCCTAGTTAGTCTCTTTCTAAGGTTGAACTTTGACAAACCTCAAAATGAGACTAACGAGACTAACTTGGGACGAACAAAGACAAACGTTAGTCTCATTATTAGGTTAGTCTAAGTTCGTCCCAAGTTAGTCTAAGTTCGTCTCTAGTTAGTCTCTTTCTAAGGACGAACTTAGACAAACCTTAAAATGAGACTAACGTGACTAGCTTGGGACGAACAAAGACAAACTTTAGTCTCATAATTAGGTTAGTCAAAGTTCGTCCCTAGTTAGTCTCTTTCTAAGGACGAACTTAGACAAACCTTAGATTGAGATTAACGAGACTAACTTGGGACGAACAAAGACAAACGTTAGTCTCATTACAAGGTTATTCTATGTTCGTCCCAAGTTAGTCTAAGTTCGTCCCTAGTTAGTCTCTTTCTAAGGACGAACTTAGACAAACCTTAGAATGAGACTAACGAGACTAACTAGGGACGAACAAAGGCAAACGTTAGTCTCATTATAAGGTTAGTCTAAGTTCGTCCCAAGTTAGTCTAAGTCCGTCCCTAGTTAGTCTCCTTCTATGGTTGAACTTAGACAAACCTAAGAATGAGACTAACTTGGGACGAACAAAGACAAACGTTAGTCTCATTACAAGGTTAGTCTAAGTTCGTCCCAAGTTAGTCTAAGTTGTCCCTAGTTAGTCTCTTTCTAAGGTTGAACTTAGACAAACCTTTGAATGAGATTTACGAGACTAACTTGGGACGAACAAACACAAACGTTTTTCTAATTACAAGGTTAGTTTAAGTTCGTCCCATGTTAGTCTAAGTTCGTCCCTAGTTAGTCTCTTTCTAAGGACGAACTTAGACAAACCTTAGAAGGAGACTAACGAGACTAACTTGGGACGAACAAAGACAAACGTTTGTCTCATTACAAGGTTAGTCTAAGTTCGTCCCAAGTTAGTCTAAGTTTGTCCCTAGTTAGTCTCTTTCTAAGGACAAACTTAGACAAACCTTAGAATGAGACTAACGAGACTAACTTGGGACGAACAAAGACAAACGTTAGTCTCATTACAAGGTTAGTCTAAGTTCGTCCCTAGTTAGTCTCTTTCTAAGGTTGAACTTAGACAAACCTCAAAATGAGACTAACGAGACTAACTTGGGACGAACAAAGACAAACGTTAGTCTCATTATTAGGTTAGTCTAAGTTCGTCCCAAGTTTGTCTAAGTTCGTCTCTAGTTAGTCTCTTTCTAAGGACAAACTAAGAGAAACCTTAAAATGAGACTAACGTGACTAGCTTGGGACGGACAAAGACAAACTTTAGTCTCATAATTAGGTTAGTCAAAGTTCGTCCCTAGTTAGTCTCTTTCTAAGGACGAACTTAGACAAACCTTAGAATGAGACTAACGAGACTAACTTGGGACGAACAAAGACAAACGTTAGTCTCATTACAAGGTTATTCTATGTTCGTCCCAAGTTAGTCTAAGTTTGCCCTAGTTGGTCTCTTTCTATGGACGAACTTAGACAAACCTTAGAAGGGGACTAACGAGACTAACTTGGGACGAACAAAGACAAACGTTAGTCTCATTACAAGGTTAGTGTAAGTTCGTCCCAAGTTAGTCTCTTTCTAAGGACGAACTAAGACAGACCTTAGAATGAGACTAACGAGACAAACTCTCATTCAATGGTTTGTCTTAGTTCGTCCCTAGTTAGTCAAATTTCGTCCCTAGTTAGTCTCTTTCTAAGGACGAACTTAGACAAACCTTAGAATGAGACTAACGAGACTAACTTGGGACGAACAAAGACAAACGTTAGTCTCATTACAAGGTTAATCTAAGTTCATCCCTAGTTAGTCTCTTTCTAAGGACGAACTTAGACAAACCATAGAATGAGACTAACTTGGGACGAACAAAGACAAACGTTAGTCTCATTATAAGGTTAGTCTAAGTTCGTCCCAAGTTAGTCTGAGTTCATCCCTAGTTAGTCTCTTTCTAAGGTCGAACTTAGACAAACGTTAGAATGAGACTAACGAGACTAACTTGGGACGAACAAAGATGAACGTTAGTCTCATTATAAGGTTAGTCTAAGTTCGTCCCAAGTTAGTCTAAGTTCGTCCCTAGATAGTCTCTTTCTAAGGACAAACTTAGACAAACCTTAGAATGAGACTAACGAGACTAACTTGGGACGAACAAAGACAAACGTTAGTCTCATTACAAGGTTAGTCTAAGTTCGTCCCAAGTTAGTCTAAGTTCGTCCCTAGTTAGTCTCTTTCTAAGGTTGAACTTAGAAAAACCTCAAAATGAGACTAACGAGACTAACTTGGGACGAACAAAGACAAACGTTAGTCTCATTATTAGGTTAGTCTAAGTTCGTCCCAAGTTAGTCTAAGTTCGTCTCTAGTTAGTCTCTTTCAAAGGACGAACTTAGACAAACCTTAAAATGAGACTAAAGTGACTAGCTTGGGACGAACAAAGACAAACTTTAGTCTCATAATTAGGTTAGTCAAAGTTCGTCCCTAGTTAGTCTCTTTCTAAGGACGAACTTAGACAAACCTTAGAATGAGACTAACGAGACTAACTTGGGACGAACAAAGACAAACGTTAGTCTCATTACAAGGTTATTCTATGTTCGTCCCAAGTTAGTCTAAGTTCGTCCCTAGTTAGTCTCTTTCTAAGGACGAACTAAGACAAACCTTAGAATGAGACTAACGAGACAAACTCTCATTCAATGGTTTGTCTAAGTTCGTCCCAAGTTAGTCTAATGTCGTCCCTAGTTAGTTCTTTCTAAGGACGAACTTAGAAAAACCTTAGAATGAGACTAACGAGACTAACTTGGGATGAACAAAGACAAACGTTAGTCTCATTACAAGGTTAATCTAAGTTCATCCCTAGTTAGTCTCTTTCTAAGGACGAACTTAGACAAACCTTTGAATGAGACTAACGAGACTAACTTGGGACGAACAAAGACAAATGTTAGTCTCATTATAAGGTTAGTCTAAGTTCGTCCCAAGTTAGTCTGAGTTCGTACCTTGTTAGTCTCTTTCTAAGGTGGAACTTAGACAAACGTTAGAATGAGACTAACGAGACTAACTTGGGACGAACAAAGACGAACGTTAGTCTCATTATAAGGTTAGTCTAAGTTCGTCTCAAGTTAGTCTAAGTACGTCCCTAGTTAGTCTCTTTTTAAGGACAAACTTAGACAAACCTTAGAATGAGACTAACGAGACTAACTTGGGACGAACAAAGACAAACGTTAGTCTCATTACAAGGTTAGTCTAAGTTCGTCCCAAGTTAGTCTAAGTTCGTCCCTAGTTAGTCTCTTTCTAAGGTTGAACTTAGACAAACCTCAGAATGAGACTAACGAGACTAACTTGGGACGAACAAAGACAAACGTTAGTCTCATTACAAGGTTAGTCTAAGTTCGTCCCTAGTTAGTCTCTTTCTAAGGTTGAACTTAGACAAACCTCAAAATGAGACTAACGAGACTAACTTGGGACGAACAAAGACAAACGTTAGTCTCATTATTAGGTTAGTCTAAGTTCGTCCCAAGTTAGTATAAGTTCGTCTCTAGTTACTCTCTTTCTAAGGACGAACTTGGACAAACCTTAAAATGAGACTAACGTGACTAGCTTGGGACGAACAAAGACAAACTTTTGTCTCATAATTAGGTTAGTCAAAGTTCGTCCCTAGTTAGTCTCTTTCTTAGGACGAACTTAGACAAACCTTAGAATGAGACTAACGAGACTAACTTGGGACGAACAAAGACAAACGTTAGTCTCATTACAAGGTTATTCTATGTTCGTCCCAAGTTAGTGTAAGTTCGTCCCTAGTTAGTCTCTTTCTAAGGACGAACTTAGACAAACCTTAGAATGAGACTAACGAGACTAACTTGGGACGAAAAAAGACAAACGTTAGTCTCATTATAAGGTTAGTCTAAGTTCGCCCCAAGTTAGTCAAAGTTCGTCCCTAGTTAGTCTCCTTCTATGGTCGAACTTAGACAAACCTAAGAATGAGACTAACGAGACTAACTTGGGACGAACAAACACAAACGTTAGTCTCATTACAAGGTTAGTGTAAGTTCGTCCCAAAATAGTCTCTTTCTAAGGACGAACTAAGACAAACCTTAGAATGAGACTAACGAGACAAACTCTCATTCAATGGTTTGTCTAAGTTCGTCCCAAGTTAGTCTAATGTCGTCCCTAGTTAGTCTCTTTCTAAGGACGAACTTAGAAAAACCTTAGAATGAGACTAACGAGACTAACTTGGGACGAACAAAGACAAACGTTAGTCTCATTACAAGGTTAATCTAAGTTCATCCCTAGTTAGTCTCTTTCTAAGGACGAACTTAGACAAACCTTTGAATGAGACTAACGAGACTAACTTGGGACGAACAAAGACAAACGTTAGTCTCATTATAAGGTTAGTCTAAGTTCGTCCCAAGTTAGTCTGAGTTCGTCCCTTGTTAGTCTCTTTCTAAGGTGGAACTTAGACAAACGTTAGAATGAGACTAACGAGACTAACTTGGGACGAACAAAGACGAACGTTAGTCTCATTATAAGGTTAGTCTAAGTTCGTCTCAAGTTAGTCTAAGTACGTCCCTAGTTAGTCTCTTTCTAAGGACAAACTTAGACAAACCTTAGAATGAGACTAACGAGACTAACTTGGGACGAACAAAGACAAACGTTAGTCTCATTACAAGGTTAGTCTAAGTTCGTCCCAAGTTAGTCTAAGTTCGTCCCTAGTTAGTCTCTTTCTAAGGTTGAACTTAGACAAACCTCAAAATGAGACTAACGAGACTAACTTGGGACGAACAAAGACAAACGTTAGTCTCATTATTAGGTTAGTCTAAGTTCGTCCCAAGTTAGTCTAAGTTCGTCTCTAGTTAGTCTCTTTCTAAGGACGAACTTGGACAAACCTTAAAATGAGACTAACGTCACTAGCTTGGGACGAACAAAGACAAACTTTAGTCTCATAATTAGGTTAGTCAAAGTTCGTCCCTAGTTAGTCTCTTTCTAAGGACGAACTTAGACAAACCTTAGAATGAGACTAACGAGACTAACTTGGGACGAACAAAGACAAACGTTAGTCTCATTACAAGGTTATTCTATGTTCGTCCCTAGTTAGTCTCTTTCTAAGGACGAACTTAGACAAACCTTAGAATGAGACTAACGAGACTAACTTGGGACGAACAAAGACAAACGTTAGTCTCATTATAAGGTTAGTCTAAGTTCGTCCCAAGTTAGTCAAAGTTCATCCCTAGTTAGTCTCCTTCTATGGTCGAACTTAGACAAACCTAAGAATGAGACTAACGAGACTAACTTGGGACGAACAAAGACAAACGTTAGTCTCATTACAAGGTTAGTGTAATTTCGTCCCAAGTTAGTCTCTTTCTAAGGACGAACTAAGACAAACCTTAGAATGAGACTAACGAGACAAACTCTCATTCAATGGTTTGTCTAAGTTCGTCCCAAGTTAGTCTAATGTCGTCCCTAGTTAGTCTCTTTCTAAGGACGAACTTAGAAAAACCTTAGAATGAGACTAACTTGGGACGAACAAAGACAAACGTTAGTCTCATTACAAGGTTAATATAAGTTCATCCCTAGTTAGTCTCTTTCTAAGGACGAACTTAGACAAACCTTTGAATGAGACTAACGAGACTAACTTGGGACGAACAAAGACAAACGTCAGTCTCATTATAAGGTTAGTCTAAGTTCGTCCCAAGTTAGTCTGAGTTCGTCCCTTGTTAGTCCCTTTCTAAGGTGGACTTAGACAAACGTTAGAATGAGACTAACGAGACTAACTTGGGACGAACAAAGACAAACGTTAGTCTCATTATTAGGTTAGTCTAAGTTCGTCCCAAGTTAGTCTAAGTTCGTCTCTAGTTAGTCTCTTTCTAAGGACGAACTTGGACAAACCTTAAAATGAGACTAACGTGACTAGCTTGGGACGAACAAAGACAAACTTTAGTCTCATAATTAGGTTAGTCAAAGTTCGTCCCTAGTTAGTCTCTTTCTAAGGACGAACTTAGACAAACCTTAGAATGAGACTAACGAGACTAACTTGGGACGAACAAAGACAAACGTTAGTCTCATTACAAGGTTATTCTATGTTCGTCCCAAGTTAGTGTAAGTTCGTCCCTAGTTAGTCTCTTTCTAAGGACGAACTTAGACAAACCTTAGAATGAGACTAACGAGACTAACTTGGGACGAACAAAGACAAACGTTAGTCTCATTATAAGGTTAGTCTAAGTTCGTCCCAAGTTAGTCTAAGTTCGTCCCTAGTTAGTCTCCTTCTATGGTCGAACTTAGACAAACCTAAGAATGAGACTAACGAGACTAACTTGGGACGAACAAAGACAAACGTTAGTCTCATTACAAGGTTAGTGTAAGTTCGTCCCAAGTTAGTCTCTTTCTAAGGACGAACTAAGACAAACCTTAGAATGAGACTAACGAGACAAACTCTCATTCAATGGTTTGTCTAAGTTCGTCCCAAGTTAGTCTAATGTCGTCCCTAGTTAGTCTCTTTCTAAGGACGAACTTAGAAAAACCTTAGAATGAGACTAACGAGACTAACTTGGGACGAACAAAGACAAAAGTTAGTCTCATTACAAGGTTAATCTAAGTTCATCCCTAGTTAGTCTCTTTCTAAGGACGAACTTAGACAAACCTTTGAATGAGACTAACGAGACTAACTTGGGACGAACAAAGACAAACGTTAGTCTCATTATAAGGTTAGTCTAAGTTCGTCCCAAGTTAGTCTGAGTTCGTCCCTTGTTAGTCTCTTTCTAAGGTGGAACTTAGACAAACGTTAGAATGAGACTAACGAGACTAACTTGGGACGAACAAAGACGAACGTTAGTCTCATTATAAGGTTAGTCTAAGTTCGTCTCAAGTTAGTCTAAGTACGTCCCTAGTTAGTCTCTTTCTAAGGACAAACTTAGACAAACCTTAGAATGAGACTAACGAGACTAACTTGGGACGAACAAAGACAAACGTTAGTCTCATTACAAGGTTAGTCTAAGTTCGTCCCAAGTTAGTCTAAGTTCGTCCCTAGTTAGTCTCTTTCTAAGGTTGAACTTAGACAAACATCAGAATGAGACTAACGAGACTAACTTGGGACGAACAAAGACAAACGTTAGTCTCATTATTAGGTTAGTCTAAGTTCGTCCCAAGTTAGTAAAAGTTCGTCCCTAATTAGTCTCTTTCTAAGGTTGAACTTAGACAAACCTCAGAATGAGACTAACGTGACTAGCTTGGGACGAACAAAGACAAACTTTAGTCTCATAATAAGGTTAGTCAAAGTTCGTCCCTAGTTAGTCTCTTTCTAAGGACGAACTTAGACAAACCTTAGAATGAGACTAACGAGACTAACTTGGGACGAACAAAGACAATCGTTAGTCTCATTACAAGGTTATTCTATGTTCGTCCCAAGTTACTCTAAGTTCGTCCCTAGTTAGCCTCTTTCTAAGGACGAACTTAGACAAACCTTAGAATGAGACTAACGAGACTAACTTGGGACGAACAAAGACAAACGTTAGTCTCATTATAAGGTTAGTCTAAGTTCGTCCCAAGTTAGTCTAAGTTCGTCCCTAGTTAGTCTCCTTCTATGGTCGAACTTAGACAAACCTAAGAATGAGACTAACGAGACTAACTTGGGACGAACAAAGACAAATGTTTGTCTCATTACAAGGTTAGTCTAAGTTCGTTCCAAGTTAGTCTCTTTCCAAGGACGAACTTAGACAAACCTTAGAATGAGACTAACGAGACAAACTCTCATTCTAAGGTTTGTCTATGTTCGTCCCTAGCTAGTCTAAGTTTGTCCCTAGTTAGTCACTTTCTAAGGACGAACTTAGACAAACCTTAGAATGAGACTAACGAGACTAACTTGGAACGAACAAAGACAAACTTTTGTCTCATTACAAGGTTTGTCTAAGTTCGTCCCAAGTTAGTCTAAGTTTTTCCCTAGTTAGTCTCTTTCTAAGGACGAACTTCGACAAACCTTAGAATGAGACTAACGATACTAACTTGGGACAAACAAACACAAACGTTAGTCTCATTACAATGTTAGTCTAAGTGCGTCCCAAGTTAGTCAAAGTTCGTCCCTAGTTGGTCTCTTTCTAAGGACGAACTTAGACAAACCTTAGACGGATACTAACGAGACTAACTTGGGACGAACAAAGACAAACGTTAGCCTGATTACAAGGTTAGTGTAAGTTTGTCCCAAGTTAGTCTCTTTCTAAGGACGAACTAAGACAAACCTTAGAATGAGACTAACGAGACAAACTCTCATTCAAAGGTTTGTCTAAGTTCGTCCCAAGTTAGTCTAAGTTCGTCCCTAGTTAGTCTCTTTCGAAGGACGAACTTAGACAAACCTTAGAATTAGACTAACGAGACTAACTTGGCACGAACAGACACAAACGTTAGTCTCATTACAAGGTTAGTCTAAGTTCGTCCCATGTTAGTCTAAGTTCGTCCCAAGTTAGTCTCTTTCTAAGGACGAACTTAGACAGATCTTAGAATGAGACTAACGAGACTAAATTGGAACGAACAAAGACAAACTTTATTCTCATTCTAAGGTTAGTCTAAGTTCGTCCCAAGTTAGTCTAAGTTCGTCCTAGTTAGTTTCTTTCTAAGGACGAACTTAAACAAACCTCAGAATGAGAATAACGAGACTAACTTGGGACGAACATAGACAAACGTTAGTCTCATTATAAGGTTAGTCTAAGTTCGTCCCAAGTTAGTCTAAGTTCGTCCCTAGTTAGTCTCCTTCTATGGTCGAACTTAGACAAACCTAAGAATGAGACTAACGAGACTAACTTGGGACGAACAAAGACAAACGTTAGTCTCATTACAAGGTTAGTCTAAGTTCGTCCCAAGTTAGTCTAAGTTCGTCCCTAGTTATTCTCTTTCTAAGGTTGAACTTAGACAAACCTTTGAATGAAACTTACGAGACTAACTTGGGACGAACAAACACAAACGTTTGTCTCATTACAAGGTTAGTCTAAGTTCGTCCCATGTTAGTCTAAGTTCGTCCCTAGTTAGTCTCTTTCTAAGGACGAACTTAGACAAACCTTAGAAGGAGACTAACGAGACTAACTTGGGACGAACAAAGACAAACGTTTGTCTCATTACAAGGTTAGTCTAAGTTCGTCCCAAGTTAGTCTCTTTCCAAGCACGAACTTAGACAAACCTTAGAATGAGACTAATGAGACAAACTCTCATTCTAAGGTTTGTCTAAGTTCGTCCCTAGTTAGTCTAAGTTTGTCCCTAGTTAGTCACTTTCTAAGGACAAACTTTGACAAACCTTAGAATGAGACTAACGAGACTAACTTGGGACAAACAAAGACAAACGTTAGTCTCATTACAAGGTTAGTCTAAGTTCGTCCCAAGTTAGTCTAAGTTCGTCCCTAGTTAGTCTCTTTCTAAGGTTGAACTTAGACAAACCTGAAAATGAGACTAACGAGACTAACTTGGGACGACAAAGACAAACGTTAGTCTCATTATTAGGTTAGTCTAAGTTCGTCCCAAGTTAGTCTAAGTTCGTCTCTAGTTAGTCTCTTTCTAAGGACAAACTTAGACAAACCTTAAAATGAGACTAACGTGACTAGCTTGGGACGAACAAAGACAAACTTTAGTCTCATAATAAGGTTAGTCAAAGTTCGTCCCTAGTTAGTCTCTTTCTAAGGACGAACTTAGACAAACCTTAGAATGAGACTAACGAGACTAACTTGGGACGAACAAAGACAAACGTTAGTCTCATTACAAGGTTATTCTATGTTCGTCCCAAGTTAGTCTAAGTTCGTCCCTAGTTAGTCTCTTTCTAAGGACGAACTTAGACAAACCTTAGAATGAGACTAACGAGACTAACTTGGGACGAACAAAGACAAACGTTAGTCTCATTACAAGGTTAATCTAAGTTCATCCCTAGTTAGTCTCTTTCTAAGGACGAACTTAGACAAACCTTTGAATGAGACTAACGAGACTAACTTGGGACGAACAAAGACAAACGTTAGTCTCATTATAAGGTTAGTCTAAGTTCGTCCCAAGTTAGTCTGAGTTCGTACCTTGTTAGTCTCTTTCTAAGGTGGAACTTAGACAAACGTTAGAATGAGACTAACGAGACTAACTTGGGACGAACAAAGACGAACGTTAGTCTCATTATAAGGTTAGTCTAAGTTCGTCTCAAGTTAGTCTAAGTACGTCCCTAGTTAGTCTCTTTTTAAGGATAAACTTAGACAAACCTTAGAATGAGACTAACGAGACTAACTTGGGACGAACAAAGACAAACGTTAGTCTCATTACAAGGTTAGTCTAAGTTCGTCCCAAGTTAGTCTAAGTTCGTCCCTAGTTAGTCTCTTTCTAAGGTTGAACTTAGACAAACCTCAGAATGAGACTAACGAGACTAACTTGGGACGAACAAAGACAAACGTTAGTCTCATTACAAGGTTAGTCTAAGTTCGTCCCAAGTTAGTCTAAGTTCGTCCCTAGTTAGTCTCTTTCTAAGGTTGAACTTAGACAAACCTCAAAATGAGACTAACGAGACTAACTTGGGACGAACAAAGACAAACGTTAGTCTCATTATTAGGTTAGTCTAAGTTCGTCCCAAGTTAGTATAAGTTCGTCTCTAGTTACTCTCTTTCTAAGGACGAACTTGGACAAACTTTAAAATGAGACTAACGTGACTAGCTTGGGACGAACAAAGACAAACTTTTGTCTCATAATTAGGTTAGTCAAAGTTCGTCCCTAGTTAGTCTCTTTCTTAGGACGAACTTAGACAAACCTTAGAATGAGACTAACGAGACTAACTTGGGACGAACAAAGACAAACGTTAGTCTCATTACAAGGTTATTCTATGTTCGTCCCAAGTTAGTGTAAGTTCGTCCCTAGTTAGTCTCTTTCTAAGGACGAACTTAGACAAACCCTAGAATGAGACTAACGAGACTAACTTGGGACGAAAAAAGACAAACGTTAGTTTCATTATAAGGTTAGTCTAAGTTCGTCCCAAGTTAGTCAAAGTTCGTCCCTAGTTAGTCTCCTTCTATGGTCGAACTTAGACAAACCTAAGAATGAGACTAACGAGACTAACTTGGGACGAACAAAGACAAACGTTAGTCTCATTACAAGGTTAGTGTAAGTTCGTCCCAAAATAGTCTCTTTCTAAGGACGAACTAAGACAAACCTTAGAATGAGACTAACGAGACAAACTCTCATTCAATGGTTTGTCTAAGTTCGTCCCAAGTTAGTCTAATGTCGTCCCTAGTTAGTCTCTTTCTAAGGACGAACTTAGAAGAACCTTAGAATGAGACTAACGAGACTAACTTGGGACGAACAAAGACAAACGTTAGTCTCCTTACAAGGTTAATCTAAGTTCATCCCTAGTTAGTCTCTTTCTAAGGACGAACTTAGACAAACCTTTGAATGAGACTAACTTGGGACGAACAAAGACAAACGTTAGTCTCATTATAAGGTTAGTCTAAGTTCGTCCCAAGTTAGTCTGAGTTCGTCCCTTGTTAGTCTCTTTCTAAGGTGGAACTTAGACAAACGTTAGAATGAGACTAACGAGACTAACTTGGGACGAACAAAGACGAACGTTAGTCTCATTATAAGGTTAGTCTAAGTTCGTCTCAAGTTAGTCTAAGTACGTCCCTAGTTAGTCTCTTTCTAAGGACAAACTTTGACAAACCTTAGAATGAGACTAACGAGACTAACTTGGGACGAACAAAGACAAACGTTAGTCTCATTACAAGGTTAGTCTAAGTTCGTCCCAAGTTAGTCTAAGTTCGTCCCTAGTTAGTCTCTTTCTAAGGTTGAACTTAGACAAACATCAGAATGAGACTAACGAGACTAACTTGGGACGAACAAAGACAAACGTTAGTCTCATTATTAGGTTAGTCTAAGTTCGTCCCAAGTTAGTAAAAGTTCGTCCCTAGTTAGTCTCTTTCTAAGGTTGAACTTAGACAAACCTCAGAATGAGACTAACGTGACTAGCTTGGGACGAACAAAGACAAACTTTAGTCTCATAATAAGGTTAGTCAAAGTTCGTCCCTAGTTAGTCTCTTTCTAAGGACGAACTTAGACAAACCTTAGAATGAGACTAACGAGACTAACTTGGGACGAACAAAGACAATCGTTAGTCTCATTACAAGGTTATTCTATGTTCGTCCCAAGTTACTCTAAGTTCGTCCCTAGTTAGTCTCTTTCTAAGGACGAACTTAGACAAACCTTAGAATGAGACTAACGAGACTAACTTGGGACGAACAAAGACAAACGTTAGTCTCATTATAAGGTTAGTCTAAGTTCGTCCCAAGTTAGTCTAAGTTCGTCCCTAGTTAGTCTCCTTCTATGGTCGAACTTAGACAAACCTAAGAATGAGACTAACGAGACTAACTTGGGACGAACAAAGACAAATGTTTGTCTCATTACAAGGTTAGTCTAAGTTCGTTCCAAGTTAGTCTCTTTCCAAGGACGAACTTAGACAAACCTTAGAATGAGACTAACGAGACAAACTCTCATTCTAAGGTTTGTCTATGTTCGTCCCTAGCTAGTCTAAGTTTGTCCCTAGTTAGTCACTTTCTAAGGACGAACTTAGACAAACCTTAGAATGAGACTAACGAGACTAACTTGGAACGAACAAAGACAAACTTTTGTCTCATTACAAGGTTTGTCTAAGTTCGTCCCAAGTTAGTCTAAGTTTTTTCCTAGTTAGTCTCTTTCTAAGGACGAACTTCGACAAACCTTAGAATGAGACTGACGATACTAACTTGGGACAAACAAACACAAACGTTAGTCTCATTACAATGTTAGTCTAAGTGCGTCCCAAGTTAGTCAAAGTTCGTCCCTAGTTGGTCTCTTTCTAAGGACGAACTTAGACAAACCTTAGACGGATACTAACGAGACTAACTTGGGACGAACAAAGACAAACGTTAGCCTCATTACAAGGTTAGTGTAAGTTTGTCCCAAGTTAGTCTCTTTCTAAGGACGAACTAAGACAAACCTTAGAATGAGACTAACGAGACAAACTCTCATTCAAAGGTTTGTCTAAGTTCGTCCCAAGTTAGTCTAAGTTCGTCCCTAGTTAGTCTCTTTCGAAGGACGAACTTAGACAAACCTTAGAATTAGACTAACGAGACTAACTTGGCACGAACAAACACAAACGTTAGTCTCATTACAAGGTTAGTCTGAGTTCGTCCCATGTTAGTCTAAGTTCGTCCCAAGTTAGTCTCTTTCTAAGGACGAACTTAGACAAACCTTAGAAGGAGACTAACGAGACTAAGTTGGGACGAACAAAGACAAACGTTAGTCTCATTACAAGGTTCGTCTAAGTTCGTCCGAAGTTAGTCTCTTTCTAAGGACGAACTTATACAAACCTTAGAATGAGACTAACTTGGGACAAACAAAGACAAACGTTAGTCTTATTACATGGTTAGTCTAAGTTCGTCCCAAGTTAGTCTCTTTCCAAGGACGAACTTAGACAAACAAGACAAACTCTCATTCTAAGGTTTGTCTAAGTTCGTCCCAAGTTAGTCTAAGTTCGTCCCTAGTTCTAAGAACAAACTTAAACTAACCTTAGAATGAGACTAACGAGACTAACTTGGGACGAACAAAGACAAACGTTAGTCTCATTATGGGGTTTGTCTAAGTTCGTTCCAAGTTAGTCTAAGTTCGTCCCAAGTTAGTCTCTTTCCAAGGACGAACTTAGACAAACCTTAGAATGAGACTAACGAGACTAACTTGGGACGAACAAACACAAAGGTTAGTCTCATTACAAGGTTAGTCTAAGTTCGTCCCAAATTCGTCCCTAGTTAGTCTCTTTCTAAGGACGAACTTAGACAAACCTTAGAAGGAGACTAACGAAACTAACTTGGGACGAACAAAGACAAACATTAGTCTCATTACAAGGTTAGTCTAAGTTCATCCCATGTTAGTCTCTTTCTAAGGACAAACTTAGACAAACCTTAGAATGAGACAAACCTTAGAAAGAGACTAACGAGACAAACTATCATTCTAAGGTTTGTCTAAGTTCGTCCCAAGTTAGTCTAAGTTCGTCCCTAGTTAGTCTCTTTCTAAGTACGAACTTAGATAAACCTTAGAATGAGACTAACGAGACTAACTTGGGACGAATAAAGCCAAACGTTAGTCTCATTATAAGGTTTGTCTAAGTTCGTCCCAAGTTAGTCTAAGTTCGTTCCTAGTTAGTCTCTTTCTAAGGACGAACTTAGACAGATCTTAGAATGAGACTAACGAGACTAAATTGGAACGAACAAAGACAAACTTTATTCTCATTCTAAGGTTAGTCTAAGTTCGTCCCAAGTTAGTCTAAGTTCGTCCTAGTTAGTTTCTTTCTAAGGACGAACTTAAACAAACCTCAGAATGAGAATAACGAGACTAACTTGGGACGAACATAGACAAACGTTAGTCTCATTATAAGGTTAGTCTAAGTTCGTCCCAAGTTAGTCCAAGTTCGTCCCTAGTTAGTCTCCTTCTATGGTCGAACTTAGACAAACCTAAGAATGAGACTAACGAGACTAACTTGGGACGAACAAAGACAAACGTTAGTCTCATTACAAGGTTAGTCTAAGTTCGTCCCAAGTTAGTCTAAGTTCGTCCCTAGTTATTCTCTTTCTAAGGTTGAACTTAGACAAACCTTTGAATGAAACTTACGAGACTAACTTGGGACGAACAAACACAAACGTTTGTCTCATTACAAGGTTAGTCTAAGTTCGTCCCATGTTAGTCTAAGTTCGTCCCTAGTTAGTCTCTTTCTAAGGACGAACTTAGACAAACCTTAGAAGGAGACTAACGAGACTAACTTGGGACGAACAAAGACAAACGTTTGTCTCATTACAAGGTTAGTCTAAGTTCGTCCCAAGTTAGTCTCTTTCCAAGCACGAACTTAGACAAACCTTAGAATGAGACTAACGAGCCAAACTCTCATTCTAAGGTTTGTCTAAGTTCGTCCCTAGTTAGTCTAAGTTTGTCCCTAGTTAGTCACTTTCTAAGGACAAACTTAGACAAACCTTAGAATGAGACTAACGAGACTAACTTGGGACAAACAAAGACAAACGTTAGTCTCATTACAAGGTTAGTCTAAGTTCGTCCCAAGTTAGTCTAAGTTCGTCCCTAGTTAGTCTCTTTCTAAGGTTGAACTTAGACAAACCTCAAAATGAGACTAACGAGACTAACTTGGGACGAACAAAGACAAACGTTAGTCTCATTATTAGGTTAGTCTAAGTTCGTCCCAAGTTAGTCTAAGTTCGTCTCTAGTTAGTCTCTTTCTAAGGACAAACTTAGACAAACCTTAAAATGAGACTAACGTGACTAGCTTGGGACGAACAAAGACAAACTTTAGTCTCATAATAAGGTTAGTCAAAGTTCGTCCCTAGTTAGTCTCTTTCTAAGGACGAACTTAGACAAACCTTAGAATGAGACTAACGAGACTAACTTGGGACGAACAAAGACAAACGTTAGTCTCATTACAAGGTTATTCTATGTTCGTCCCAAGTTAGTCTAAGTTCGTCCCTAGTTAGTCTCTTTCTAAGGACGAACTTAGACAAACCTTAGAATGAGACTAACGAGACTAACTTGGGACGAACAAAGACAAACGTTAGTCTCATTATAAGGTTAGTCTAAGTTCGTCCCAAGTTAGTCTAAGTTCGTCCCTAGTTAGTCTCCTTCTATGGTCGAACTTAGACAAACCTAAGAATGAGACTAACGAGACTAACTTGGGACGAACAAAGACAAACGTTTGTCTCATTACAAGGTTAGTCTAAGTTCGTTCCAAGTTAGTCTCTTTCCAAGGACGAACTTAGACAAACCTTAGAATGAGACTAACGAGACAAACTCTCATTCTAAGGTTTGTCTAAGTTCGTCCCTAGCTAGTCTAAGTTTGTCCCTAGTTAGTCACTTTCTAAGGACGAACTTAGACAAACCTTAGAATGAGACTAACGAGACTAACTTGGAACGAACAAAGACAAACTTTTGTCTCATTACAAGGTTTGTCTAAGTTCGTCCCAAGTTAGTCTAAGTTTTTCCCTAGTTAGTCTCTTTCTAAGGACGAACTTCGACAAACCTTAGAAGGAGACTAACGATACTAACTTGGGACAAACAAACACAAACGTTAGTCTCATTACAATGTTAGTCTAAGTACGTCCCAAGTTAGTCAAAGTTCGTCCCTAGTTGGTCTCTTTCTAAGGACGAACTTAGACAAACCTTAGACGGATACTAACGAGACTAACTTGGGACGAACAAAGACAAACGTTAGCCTCATTACAAGGTTAGTGTAAGTTTGTCCCAAGTTAGTCTCTTTCTAAGGACGAACTAAGACAAACCTTAGAATGAGACTAACGAGACAAACTCTCATTCAAAGGTTTGTCTAAGTTCGTCCCAAGTTAGTCTAAGTTCGTCCCTAGTTAGTCTCTTTCGAAGGACGAACTTAGACAAACCTTAGAATTAGACTAACGAGACTAACTTGGCACGAACAAACACAAACGTTAGTCTCATTACGAGGTTAGTCTAAGTTCGTCCCATGTTAGTCCAAGTTCGTCCCAAGTTAGTCTCTTTCTAAGGACGAACTTAGACAAACCTTAGAAGGAGACTAACGAGACTAAGTTGGGACGAACAAAGACAAACGTTAGTCTCATTACAAGGTTCGTCTAAGTTCGTCCGAAGTTAGTCTCTTTCTAAGGACGAACTTATACAAACCTTAGAATGAGACTAACTTGGGACAAACAAAGACAAACGTTAGTCTTATTACATGGTTAGTCTAAGTTCGTCCCAAGTTAGTCTCTTTCCAAGGACGAACTTAGACAAACAAGACAAACTCTCATTCTAAGGTTTGTCTAAGTTCGTCCCAAGTTAGTCTAAGTTCGTCCCTAGTTAGTCTCTTTCTAAGAACAAACTTAAACAAACCTTAGAATGAGACTAACGAGACTAACTTGGGACGAACAAAGACAAACGTTAGTCTCATTATGAGGTTTGTCTAAGTTCGTTCCAAGTTAGTCTAAGTTCGTCCCTAGTTAGTCTCTTTCCAAGGACGAACTTAGACAAACCTTAGAATGAGACTAACGAGACTAACTTGGGACGAACAAACACAAAGGTTAGTCTCATTACAAGGTTAGTCTAAGTTCGTCCCAAATTCGTCCCTAGTTAGTCTCTTTCTAAGGACGAACTTAGACAAACCTTAGAAGGAGACTAACGAAACTAACTTGGGACGAACAAAGACAAACATTAGTCTCATTACAAGGTTAGTCTAAGTTCATCCCATGTTAGTCTCTTTCTAAGGACAAACCTTAGAATGAGACAAACCTTAGAAAGAGACTAACGAGACAAACTATCATTCTAAGGTTTGTCTAAGTTCGTCCCAAGTTAGTCTAAGTTCGTCCCTAGTTAGTCTCTTTCTAAGTACGAACTTAGACAAACCTTAGAATGAGACTAACGAGACTAACTTGGGACGAAGAAAGCCAAACGTTAGTCTCATTATAAGGTTTGTCTAAGTTCATCCCAAGTTAGTCTAAGTTCGTTCCTAGTTAGTCTCTTTCTAAGGACGAACTTAGACAGATCTTAGAATGAGACTAACGAGACTAAATTGGAACGAACAAAGACAAACTTTATTCTCATTCTAAGGTTAGTCTAAGTTCGTCCCAAGTTAGTCTAAGTTCGTCCTAGTTAGTTTCTTTCTAAGGACGAACTTAAACAAACCTCAGAATGAGAATAACGAGACTAACTTGGGACGAACATAGACAAACGTTAGTCTCATTATAAGGTTAGTCTAAGTTCGTCCCAAGTTAGTCTAAGTTCGTCCCTAGTTAGTCTCCTTCTATGGTCGAACTTAGACAAACCTAAGAATGAGACTAACGAGACTAACTTGGGACGAACAAAGACAAACGTTAGTCTCATTACAAGGTTAGTCTAAGTTCGTCCCAAGTTAGTCTAAGTTCGTCCCTAGTTATTCTCTTTCTAAGTTTGAACTTAGACAAACCTTTGAATGAAACTTACGAGACTAACTTGGGACGAACAAACACAAACGTTTGTCTCATTACAAGGTTAGTCTAAGTTCGTCCCTAGTTAGTCTCTTTCTAAGGACGAACTTAGACAAACCTTAGAAGGAGACTAACGAGACTAACTTGGGACGAACAAAGACAAACGTTTGTCTCATTACAAGGTTAGTCTAAGTTCGTCCCAAGTTAGTCTCTTTCCAAGCACGAACTTAGACATACCTTAGAATGAGACTAACGAGACAAACTCTCATTCTAAGGTTTGTCTAAGTTCGTCCCTAGTTAGTCTAAGTTTGTCCCTAGTTAGTCACTTTCTAAGGACAAACTTAGACAAACCTTAGAATGAGACTAACGAGACTAACTTGGGACAAACAAAGACAAACGTTAGTCTCATTACAAGGTTAGTCTAAGTTCGTCCCAAGTTAGTCTAAGTTCGTCCCAAGTTAGTCTCTTTCTAAGGTTGAACTTAGACAAACCTCAAAATGAGACTAACGAGACTAACTTGGGACAAACAAACACAAACGTTAGTCTCATTACAATTTTAGTCTAAGTACGTCCCAAGTTAGTCGAAGTTCGTCCCTAGTTGGTCTCTTTCTAAGGACGAACTTAGACAAACCTTAGACGGAGACTAACGAGACTAACTTGGGACGAACAAAGACAAATGTTAGCCTCATTACAAGGTTAGTGTAAGTTTGTCCCAAGTTAGTCTCTTTCTAAGGACGAACTAAGACAAACCTTAGAATGAGACTAACGAGACAAACTCTCATTCAAAGGTTTGTCTAAGTTCGTCCCAAGTTAGTATAAGTTCGTCCCTAGTTAGTCTCTTTCGAATGACGAACTTAGACAAACCTTAGAATTAGACTAACGAGACTAACTTGGCACGAACAAACACAAACGTTAGTCTCATTACCAGGTTAGTCTAAGTTCGTCCCATGTTAGTCTAAGTTCGTCCCAAGTTAGTCTCTTTCTAAGGACGAACTTAGACAAACCTTAGAAGGAGACTAACGAGACTAAGTTGGGACGAACAAAGACAAACGTTAGTCTCATTACAAGGTTCGTCTAAGTTCGTCCGAAGTTAGTCTCTTTCTAAGGACGAACTTATACAAACCTTAGAATGAGACTAACTTGGGACGAACAAAGACAAACGTTAGTCTTATTACATGGTTAGTCCAAGTTCGTCCCAAGTTAGTCTCTTTCTAAGGACGAACTTAGACAAACAAGACAAACTCTCATTCTAAGGTTTGTCTAAGTTCGTCCCAAGTTAGTCTAAGTTCGTCCCTAGTTAGTCTCTTTCTAAGAACAAACTTAAACAAACCTTAGAATGAGACTAACGAGACTAACTTGGGACGAACAAAGACAAACGTTAGTCTCATTATAAGGTTTGTCTAAGTTCGTTCCAAGTTAGTCTCAGTTCGTCCCTAGTTAGTCTCTTTCTAAGGACGAACTTAGACAAACCTTAGAATGAGACTAACGAGACTAACTTGGGACGAACAAACACAAAGGTTAGTCTCATTACAAGGTTAGTCTAAATTCGTCCCAAATTCGTCCCTAGTTAGTTCCTTTCTAAGGACGAACTTAGACAAACCTTAGAAGGAGACTAACGAAACTAACTTGGGACGAACAAAGACAAACGTTAGTCTCATTACAAGGTTAGTCTAAGTTCATCCCATGTTAGTCTCTTTCTAAGGACAAACTTAGACAAACCTTAGAATGAGACAAACCTTAGAAAGAGACTAACGAGACAAACTCTCATTCTAAGGTTTGTCTAAGTTCGTCCCAAGTTAGTCTAAGTTCGTCCCTAGTTAGTCTCTTTCTAACTACGAACTTAGACAAACCATAGAATGAGGCTGACGAGACTAACTTGGGACGAACAAAGACAAAAGTTAGTCTTATTACAAGGTTAGTTTAAGTTCGTCCCAAGTTAGTCTAAGTTCGTCCCTAGTTTGTCTCTTTCTAAAGACGAACTTAGACAAACCTTAGAATGAGACTAACGAGACAAACTTGGGACGAACAAAGACAAACGTTAGTCTCATTATAAGGTTTGTCTAAGTTCGTCCCAAGTTAGTCTAAGTTCGTTCCTAGTTAGTCTCTTTCTAAGGACGAACTTAGACATATCTTATAATGAGACTAACGAGACTAAATTGGAACGAACAAAGACAAACTTTATTCACATTCTAAGGTTAGTCTATGTTCGTCCCAAGTTAGTCTAAGTTCGTCCTAGTTAGTTTCTTTCTAAGGACGAACTTAAACAAACCTTAGAATGAGAATAACGAGACTAACTTGGGACGAACATAGACAAACGTTAGTCTCATTATAAGGTTTGTCTAAGTTCGTCCCAAGTTAGTCTAAGTTCGTCCCTAGTTAGTCTCTTTCTAAGGACGAACTTAGACAAACCTTAGAATGAGACTAACGAGACTAACTTGGGACGAACAAAGACAAACGTTAGTCTCATTACAAGGTTAGTCTATGTTCGTCCCAAGTTAGTCTAATTTCATCCCTAGTTAGTCTCTTTCTAAGGACGAACTTAGACAAACCTTAGAATGAGACTAACGAGACTAACTTGATTCGAACAAAGACAAACGTTAGTCTCATTACAAGGTTAATCTAAGTTCGTCCCTAGTTAGTCTCTTTCTAAGGACGAACTTAGACAAACCTTAGAATGAGACTTAACGAGACTATCTTGGGACGAACAAAGACAAACGTTAGTCTCATTATAAGGTTTGTGTAAGTTCGTCCCTAGTTAGTCTCTTTCTAAGGACGAACTTAGACAAACCTTAGAATGAGACTAACGAGACTAACTTGGGACGAAAAAACACAAACGTTAGTCTCATTACAAGGTTAGTCTAAGTTCGTCCCAAGTTAGTCTAAATTCGTCCCTAGTTAGTCTCTTTCTAAGGAAGAACTTAGACAAACATTTGAAGGAGACTAACGAGACTAACTTGGGACGAACAAAGACAAACGTTAGTCTCATTACAAGGTTTGTCTAAGTTCGTCCCAAGTTAGTCTAAGTTCATCCCTAGTTAGTCTCTTTCTAAGGACTAACTTAGACAAACCTTAGAATGAGACTAACGAGACTGACTTGGGACGAACAAACACAAACGTTAGTCTCATTACAAGGTTAGTCTAAGTTTGTCCCAAGTTAGTCTAAGTTCGTCCCTAGTTAGTCTCTTTCTAAGGTCGAACTTAGACAAACATTAGAATGAGACTAACGAGACTAACTTGGGACGAGCAAAGACAAACGTTAGTCTCATTACATGATTAGTTTAAGTTCGTCCCAAGTTAGTCTAAGTTCGTCTCTAGTTAGTCTCTTTCTAAGGACGAACTTAGACAAACCTTAGAATGAGACTAACGAGACTAACTTGGGACGAACAAAGACAAACGTTAGTCTCATTACAAGGTTAGTCTATGTTCGTCCCAAGTTAGTCTAATTTCATCCCTAGTTAGTCTCTTTCTAAGGACGAACTTAGACAAACCTTAGAATAAGACTAACGAGACTAACTTGATACGAACAAAGACAAACGTTAGTCTCATTACAAGGTTAATCTAAGTTCGTCCCTAGTTAGTCTCTTTCTAAGGACGAACTTAGACAAACCTTAGAATGAGACTACCGAGACTAACTTGGGACGAACAAAGACAAACGTTAGTCTCATTATAAGGTTAGTCTAAGTTCGTCCCAAGTTAGTCTAAGTTCATCCCTAGTTAGTCTCTTTCTAAGGTCGAACTTAGACAAACGTTAGAATGAGACTAACGAGACTAACTTGGGACGAACAAAGACGAACGTTAGTCTCATTATAAGGTTAGTGTATGTTCGTCCCAAGTTAGTCTAAGTTTGTCCCTAGTTAGTCTCTTTCTAAGGGCGAACTTAGAAAAACCTTAGAATGAGACAAACGAGACTTATTTGGGACGAACAAAGACAAACTTTAGTCTCATTATAAGGTTAGTCTAAGTTCGTCCCAAGTTAGTCTAAGTTCGTCCCTAGTTAGTCTAAGTTCGTCCCTAGTTAGTCTCTTTCTAAGGTCGAACTTAGACAAACCTTAGAATGAGATTAACGTGACTAACTTGGGACGAGCAAAGACAAACGTTAGTCTCATTACAAGATTAGTCAAAGTTCGTCCCAAGTTAGTCTAAGTTCGTCTCTAGTTAGTCTCTTTCTAAGGACGAACTTAGACAAACCTTAGAATGAGACTAACGTGACTAACTTGGGACGAACAAATACAAACTTTAGTCTCATTATAAGGTTAGTCAAAGTTCGTCCCTAGTTAGTCTCTTTCTAAGGACGAAATTCGACAAACCTTAGAATGTGACTAACGAGACTAACTTGGGACGAACAAAGACAAACGTTAGTCTCATTCCAAGGTTAGTCTAAGTTCGTCCCAAGTTAGTCTAAATTCGTACCTAGTTAGTCTCTTTCTAAGGTCGAACTTAGACAAACCTTAGAATGAGACTAACGAGACTAACTTGGGACGAGCAAAGACAAACGTTAGTCTCATTACAAGATTAGTCTAAGTTCGTCCCAAGTTAGTCTAAGTTCGTCTCTAGTTAGTCTCTTTCGAAGGACGAACTTAGACAAACCTTAGAATGAGACTAACGTGACTAACTTGGGACGAACAAAGACAAACTACAAACCTTAGAATGAGACTAACGTGACTAACTTGGGACGAACAAAGACAAATTTTAGTCTCATTATAAGGTTAGTCCTAGTTCGTCCCTAGTTAGTCTCTTTCTAAGGTCGAACTTAGACAAACCTTAGAATGAGACTAACGAGACTAACTTGGGACGAGCAAAGACAAACGTTAGTCTCATTACAAGATTAGTCTAAGTTCGTCCCAAGTTAGTCTAAGTTCGTCTCTAGTTAGTCTCTTTCGAAGGACGAACTTAGACAAACCTTAGAATGAGACTAACGTGACTAACTTGGGACGAACAAAGACAAACTACAAACCTTAGAATGAGACTAACGTGACTAACTTGGGACGAACAAAGACAAATTTTAGTCTCATTATAAGGTTAGTCTAAGTTCGTCCCTAGTTAGTCTCTTTCTAAGGACGAACTTAGACAAACCTTAGAATGAGACTAACGAGACTAAATTGGAACGAACAAAGACAAACTTTATTCTCATTCTAAGGTTAGTCTAAGTTCGTCCCAAGTTAGTCTAAGTTCGTCCTAGTTAGTTTCATTCTAAGGACGAACTTAAACAAACCTTAGAATGAGAATAACGAGACTAACTTGGGACGAACATAGACAAACGTTAGTCGCATTATAAGGTTTGTCTAAGTTCGTCCCAAGTAAGTCTAAGTTCGTCCCTAGTTAGTCTCTTTCTAAGGACTAACTTAGACAAACCTTAGAATGAGACTGACGAGACTAACTTGGGACGAAGAAACACAAACGTTAGTCTCATTACAAGGTTAGTCTAAGTTCGTCCCAAGTTAGTCTAAGTTCGTCCCTAGTTAGTCTCTTTCTAAGGATGACTTAGACAAACCTTAGAAGGAGACTAACGAGACTAACTTGGGACGAACAAAGACAAACGTTAGTCTCATTACAAGGTTAGTCTAAGTTCGTCCCAAGTTTGTCTCTTTCTAAGGACGAACTTAGACAAACCTTAGAATGAGACTAACGAGACAAACTTTCATTATAAGGTTTGTCTAAGTTCGTCCCAAGTTAGTCTAAGTTCGTCCCTAGTTAGTCTCTTTCTAAGGACGAACTTAGACAAACCTTAGAATGAGACTAACGAGACTAACTTGGGACGAACAAAGACAAACGTTAGTCTCATTACAAGGTTAGTCTATGTTCGTCCCAAGTTAGTCTAATTTCATCCCTAGTCAGTCTCTTTCTAAGGACGAACTTAGACAAACCTTAGAATGAGACTAACAAGACTAACTTGATACGAACAAAGACAAACGTTAGTCTCATTACAAGGTTAATCTAAGGTCGTCCCTAGTTAGTCTCTTTCTAAGGACGAACTTAGACAAACCTTAGAATAAGACTAACGAGACTAACTTGATACGAACAAAGACAAACGTTAGTCTCATTACAAGGTTAATCTAAGTTCGTCCCTAGTTAGTCTCTTTCTAAGGACGAACTTAGACAAACCTTAGAATGAGACTACCGAGACTAACTTGGGACGAACAAAGACAAACGTTAGTCTCATTATAAGGTTAGTCTAAGTTCGTCCCAAGTTAGTCTAAGTTCATCCCTAGTTAGTCTCTTTCTAAGGTCGAACTTAGACAAACGTTAGAATGAGACTAACGAGACTAACTTGGGACGAACAAAGACGAACGTTAGTCTCATTATAAGGTTAGTGTATGTTCGTCCCAAGTTAGTCTAAGTTTGTCCCTAGTTAGTCTCTTTCTAAGGGCGAACTTAGAAAAACCTTAGAATGAGACAAACGAGACTTATTTGGGACGAACAAAGACAAACTTTAGTCTCATTATAAGGTTAGTCTAAGTTCGTCCCAAGTTAGTCTAAGTTCGTCCCTAGTTAGTCTAAGTTCGTCCCTAGTTAGTCTCTTTCTAAGGTCGAACTTAGACAAACCTTAGAATGAGATTAACGTGACTAACTTGGGACGAGCAAAGACAAACGTTAGTCTCATTACAAGATTAGTCAAAGTTCGTCCCAAGTTAGTCTAAGTTCGTCTCTAGTTAGTCTCTTTCTAAGGACGAACTTAGACAAACCTTAGAATGAGACTAACGTGACTAACTTGGGACGAACAAATACAAACTTTAGTCTCATTATAAGGTTAGTCAAAGTTCGTCCCTAGTTAGTCTCTTTCTAAGGACGAAATTCGACAAACCTTAGAATGAGACTAACGAGACTAACTTGGGACGAACAAAGACAAACGTTAGTCTCATTCCAAGGTTAGTCTAAGTTCGTCCCAAGTTAGTCTAAATTCGTACCTAGTTAGTCTCTTTCTAAGGTCGAACTTAGACAAACCTTAGAATGAGACTAACGAGACTAACTTGGGACGAGCAAAGACAAACGTTAGTCTCATTACAAGATTAGTCTAAGTTCGTCCCAAGTTAGTCTAAGTTCGTCTCTAGTTAGTCTCTTTCGAAGGACGAACTTAGACAAACCTTAGAATGAGACTAACGTGACTAACTTGGGACGAACAAAGACAAACTACAAACCTTAGAATGAGACTAACGTGACTAACTTGGGACGAACAAAGACAAATTTTAGTCTCATTATAAGGTTAGTCCTAGTTCGTCCCTAGTTAGTCTCTTTCTAAGGTCGAACTTAGACAAACCTTAGAATGAGACTAACGAGACTAACTTGGGACGAGCAAAGACAAACGTTAGTCTCATTACAAGATTAGTCTAAGTTCGTCCCAAGTTAGTCTAAGTTCGTCTCTAGTTAGTCTCTTTCGAAGGACGAACTTAGACAAACCTTAGAATGAGACTAACGTGACTAACTTGGGACGAACAAAGACAAACTACAAACCTTAGAATGAGACTAACGTGACTAACTTGGGACGAACAAAGACAAATTTTAGTCTCATTATAAGGTTAGTCTAAGTTCGTCCCTAGTTAGTCTCTTTCTAAGGACGAACTTAGACAAACCTTAGAATGAGACTAACGAGACTAAATTGGAACGAACAAAGACAAACTTTATTCTCATTCTAAGGTTAGTCTAAGTTCGTCCCAAGTTAGTCTAAGTTCGTCCTAGTTAGTTTCATTCTAAGGACGAACTTAAACAAACCTTAGAATGAGAATAACGAGACTAACTTGGGACGAACATAGACAAACGTTAGTCGCATTATAAGGTTTGTCTAAGTTCGTCCCAAGTAAGTCTAAGTTCGTCCCTAGTTAGTCTCTTTCTAAGGACTAACTTAGACAAACCTTAGAATGAGACTGACGAGACTAACTTGGGACGAAGAAACACAAACGTTAGTCTCATTACAAGGTTAGTCTAAGTTCGTCCCAAGTTAGTCTAAGTTCGTCCCTAGTTAGTCTCTTTCTAAGGATGACTTAGACAAACCTTAGAAGGAGACTAACGAGACTAACTTGGGACGAACAAAGACAAACGTTAGTCTCATTACAAGGTTAGTCTAAGTTCGTCCCAAGTTTGTCTCTTTCTAAGGACGAACTTAGACAAACCTTAGAATGAGACTAACGAGACAAACTTTCATTATAAGGTTTGTCTAAGTTCGTCCCAAGTTAGTCTAAGTTCGTCCCTAGTTAGTCTCTTTCTAAGGACGAACTTAGACAAACCTTAGAATGAGACTAACGAGACTAACTTGGGACGAACAAAGACAAACGTTAGTCTCATTACAAGGTTAGTCTATGTTCGTCCCAAGTTAGTCTAATTTCATCCCTAGTCAGTCTCTTTCTAAGGACGAACTTAGACAAACCTTAGAATGAGACTAACAAGACTAACTTGATACGAACAAAGACAAACGTTAGTCTCATTACAAGGTTAATCTAAGGTCGTCCCTAGTTAGTCTCTTTCTAAGGACGAACTTAGACAAACCTTGGAATGAGACTTAACGAGACTAACTTGGGACGAACAAAGACAAACGTTAGTCTCATTATAAGGTTTGTCTAAGTTCGTCCCTAGTTAGTCTCTTTCTAAGGATGAACTTAGAGAAACCTTAGAATGAGACTAACGAGACTAACTTGGGACGAAAAAACACAAACGTTAGTCTCATTACAAGGTTAGTCTAAGTTCCTCCCAAGTTAGTCTAAATTCGTGCCTAGTTAGTCTCTTTCTAAGGAAGAACTTAGACAAACATTAGAAGGAGACTAACGAGACTAACTTGGGACGAACAAAGACAAACGTTAGTCTCATTACAAGGTTTGTCTAAGTTCGTCCCAAGTTAGTCTAAGTTCGTCCCTAGTTAGTCTCTTTCTAAGGACTAACTTAGACAAACCTTAGAATGAGACTAACGAGACTAACTTGGGACGAACAAACACAAACATTAGTCTCATTACAAGGTTAGTCTAAGTTTGTCCCAAGTTAGTCTAAGTTCGTCCCTAGTTAGTCTCTTTCTAAGGTCGAACTTAGACAAACTTTAGAATGAGACTAACGAGACTAACTTGGGACGAGCAAAGACAAACGTTAGTCTCATTACAAGATTAGTCTAAGTTCGTCCCAAGTTAGTCTAAGTTCGTCTCTAGTTAGTCTCTTTCTAAGGACGAACTTAGACAAACATTAGAATGAGACTAATGTGACAAACTTGGGACGAACAAAGACAAACTTTAGTCTCATTATAAGGTTAGTCTAAGTTCGTCCCAAGTTAGTCTCTTTCCAAGGACGAACTTAGACAAACCTTAGAATGAGACTAACGAGACTAACTTGGGACGAACAAAGACAAACAATAGTCTCGTTACAAGGTTATTCTAAGTTCGTCCCAAGTTAGTCTAAGTTCGTCACTAGTTAGTCTCTTTCTAAGGTCGAAGATAGACAAACCTTAGAATGAGACTTACGAGACTAACTTGGGACGAACAAAGACAAACGTTAGTCTCATTATAAGGTTATTCTAAGTTCGTCCCAAGTTAGTGTAAGTTCGTCCCTAGTTAGTCTCTTTCTAAGGACGAACTTAGACAAACCTTAGAATGAGACTAACGAAATTAACTTGGGACGAACAAAGACAAACGTTAGTCTCATTACAAGGTTAGTCTAAGTTCGTCCCAAGTTAGTCTAAGTTCGTCCCTAGTTAGTCTCTTTCTAAGGTCGAACTTAGACAAACCTTAGAATGAGACTAACGAGACTAACTTGGAACGAGCAAAGTTAAACGTTAGTCTCATTACAAGATTAGTCTAAGTTCGTCCCAAGTTAGTCTAAGTTCGTCTCTAGTTAGTCTCTTTTTAAGGACGAACTTAGACAAACCTTAGAATGAGACTAACGAGACTAACTTGGGACGAACAAAGACAAACGTTAGTCTCATTACAAGGTTAATCTAAGTTCGTCCCTAGTTAGTCTCTTTCTAAGGACAAACTTAGACAAACCTTAGAATGAGACTACCGAGACTAACTTGGGACGAACAAAGACAAACGTTAGTCTCATTATAAGGTTAGTCTAAGTTCGTCCAAAGTTAGTCTAAGTTCGTCTCTAGTTAGTCTCTTTCTAAGGACGAACTTAGACAAACCTTAGAATGAGACTAATCTGACTAACTTGGGACGAACAAAGACAAACTTTAGTCTCATTATAAGGTTAGTCTAAGTTCGTCCCAAGTTAGTCTCTTTCCTAGGACGAACTTAGAGAAACCTTAGAATGAGACTAACGAGACTAACTTGGGACGAACAAAGACAAACAATAGTCTCGTTACAAGGTTATTCTAAGTTCGTCCCAAGTTAGTCAAAGTTCGTCCCTAGTTAGTCTCTTTCTAAGGTCGAAGATAGACAAACCTTAGAATGAGACTTACGAGACTAACTTGGGACGAACAAAGACAAACGTTAGTCTCATTATAAGGTTATTCTAAGTTCGTCTCAAGTTAGTGTAAGTTCGTCCCTAGTTAGTCTTTTTCTAAGGACGAAGTTAGACAAACCTTAGAATGAGACTAACGAGACTAACTTGGGACGAACAAAGACAAACGTTAGTCTCATTACAAGGTTAGTCTAAGTTCGTCCCAAGTTAGTCTAAGTTCGTCCCTAGTTAGTCTTTTTCTAAGGTCGAACTTAGGCAAACCTTAGAATGAGACTAACGAGACTAACTTGGAACGAGCAAAGTTAAACGTTAGTCTCATTACAAGATTAGTGTAAGTTCGTCCCAAGTTAGTCTAAGTTTGTCTCTAGTTAGTCTCTTTCTAAGGACGAACTTAGACAAACCTTAGAATGAGACTAACGTGACTAACTTGGGAAGAACAAAGACAAACTTTAGTCGCATTATAAGGTTAGTCTAAGTTCGTCCCTAGTTGGTCTCTTTCTAAGGACGAACTTAGACAAACCTTAGAATGAGACTAACGAGACTAACTTGGGACGAACAAAGACAAACGTTAGTCTCATTACAAGGTTAATCTAAGTTCGTCCCTAGTTAGTCTCTTTCTAAGGACGAACTTAGACAAACCTTAGAATGAGACTACCGAGACTAACTTGGGACGAACAAAGACAAACGTTAGTCTCATTATACGGTTAGTCTGTGTTCGTCCCAAGTTAGTCTAAGTTTGTCCCTAGTTAGTCTCTTTCTAAGGATGAACTTAGAAAAACCTTAGAATGAGACAAACGAGACTTACTTAGGACGAACAAAGACAAACTTTAGTCTCATTATAAGGTTAGTGTAAGTTCTTCCCAAGTTAGTCTAAGTTCGTCCCTAGTTAGTCTAAGTTCGTCCCTAGTTAGTCTCTTTCTAAGGTCGAACTTAGACAAACCTTAGAATAAGATTAACGTGACTAACTTGGGACGAGCAAAGACAAACGTTAGTCTCATTACAAGATTAGTCAAAGTTCGTGCCAAGTTAGTCTAAGTTCGTCTCTAGTTAGTCTCTTTCTAAGGACGAACTTAGACTAACCTTAGAATGAGACTAACGTGACTAACTTGGGACGAGCAAATACAAACTTTAGTCTCATTATAAGGTTAGTCTAAGTTCGTCCCTAGTTAGTCTCTTTCTAAGGACGAACTTAGACAAACCTTAGAATGAGACTAACGAGACTAACTTGGGACGAACAAAGACAAACGTTAGTCTCATTGCAAGGTTTGTCTAAGTTCGTCCCAAGTTAGTCTAAATTCGTCCCTAGTTAGCCTCTTTCTAAGGTCGAACTTAGACAAACCTTAGAATGAGACTAACGAGACTAACTTGGGACGAGCAAAGCCAAACGTTAGTCTCATTACAAGATTAGTCTAAGTTCGTCCCAAGTTAGTCTAAGTTCGTCTCTAGTTAGTCTCTTTCGAAGGACGAACTTAGACAAACCTTAGAATGAGACTAACGTGACTAACTTGGGACGAACAAAGACAAACAACAAACCTTAGAATGAGACTAACGTGACTAACTTGGGACGAACAAAGACAAATTTTAGTCTCATTATAAGGTTAGTCTAAGTTCCAAGTTAGTCTAAGGACGAACTTAGACAAACCTTAGAATGAGACTAACGAGACTAACTTAGATCGAACAAAGACAAACGTTAGTCTCATTATAAGGTTAGTCTAAGTTCGTCCCTAGTTAGTCTCTTTCTGAGGTCGAAGTTAGACAAACGTTTGAATGAGACTAACGAGACTAACTTGGGACGAACAAAGACGAACGTTAGTCTCATTATGAGGTTAGTCTGAGTTCGTCCCTGGTTAGTCTCTTTCTAAGGACGAACTTAGACAAACCTTAGAATGAGACTAACGAGACTAACTTGGGACGAACAAACACAAACGTTAGTCTCATTAAAACGGTAGTCTAAGTTCGTCCCAAGTTAGTCTAAATTCGTCCCTAGTTAGTCTCTTTCTAAGGACGAACTTAAACAAACCTTAGAAGGAGACTAACGAGACTAACTTGGGACGAACAAAGACAAACGTTGGTCTCATTACTAGGTTGTCTAAGTTCGAGCCAAGTTAGTCTAATTTCATCCCTAGTTAGTCTCTTTCTAAGGACGAACTTAGACAAACCTTAGAATGAGACTAACGAGACTAACTTGATACGAACAAAGACAAACGTTAGTCTCATTACAAGGTTAATCTAAGTTCGTCCCTAGTTAGTCTCTTTCTAAGGACGAACTTAGACAAACCTTAGAATGAGACTTAACTAGACAAACTTAGGACGAACAAAGAGAAACGTTAGTCTCATTATAAGGTTTGTCTAAGTTCGTCCCTATTTAGTCTCTTTCTAAGGACGAACTTAGACAAACCTTAGAATGAGACTAACGAGACTAACTTGGGACGAAAAAACACAAACATTAGTCTCATTACAAGGTTAGTCTAAGTTTGTCCCAAGTTAGTCTAAATTCGTCCCTAGTTAGTCTCTTTCTAAGGAAGAACTTAGACAAACATTAGAAGGAGACTAACGAGACTAACTCTAAGTTCGTCCCAAGTTAGTCTAAATTCGTCCCTAGTTAGTCTCTTTCTAAGGAAGAACTTAGACAAACATTAGAATGAGACTAATCTGACGAACTTGGGACGAACAAAGACAAACTTTAGTCTCATTATAAGGTTAGTCTAAGTTCGTCCCAAGTTAGTCTGTCCTAGGACGAACTTAGACAAACCTTAGAATGAGACTAACGAGACTAACTTGGGACGAACAAAGACAAACAATAGTCTCGTTACAAGGTTATTCTAAGTTCGTCCCAAGTTAGTCAAAGTTCGTCCCTAGTTAGTCTCTTTCTAAGGTCGAAGATAGACAAACCTTAGAATGAGACTTACGAGACTAACTTGGGACGAACAAAGACAAACGTTAGTCTCATTATAAGGTTATTCTAAGTTCGTCCCAAGTTAGTGTAAGTTCGTCCCTAGTTAGTCTCTTTCTAAGGACGAAGTTAGACAAACCTTAGAATGAGACTAACGAGACTAACTTGGGACGAAGAAAGACAAACGTTAGTCTCATTACAAGGTTAGTCTAAGTTCGTCCCAAGTTAGTCTAAGTTCGTCCCTAGTTAGTCTTTTTCTAAGGTCGAACTTAGACAAACCTTAGAATGAGACTAACGAGACTAACTTGAAACGAGCAAAGTTAAACGTTAGTCTCATTACAAGATTAGGCTAAGTTCGTCCCAAGTTAGTCTAAGTTCGTCTCTAGTTAGTCTCTTTCTAAGGACGAACTTAGACAAACCTTAGAATGAGACTAACGTGACTAACTTGGGAAGAACAAAGACAAACTTTAGTCACATTATAAGGTTAGTCCAAGTTCGTCCCTAGTTACTCTCTTTCTAAGGACGAACTTAGACAAACCTTAGAATGAGACTAACGAGACTAACTTGGGACGAACAAAGACAAACGTTAGTCTCATTACAAGGTTAATCTAAGTTCGTCCCTAGTTAGTCTCTTTCTAAGGACGAACTTAGACAAACCTTAGAATGAGACTACCGAGACTAGCTTGGGACGAACAAAGACAAACGTTAGTCTCATTATACGGTTAGTCTATGTTCGTCCCAAGTTAGTCTAAGTTTGTCCCTAGTTAGTCTCTTTCTAAGGACGAACTTAGAAAAACCTTAGAATGAGACAAACGAGACTTACTTAGGACGAACAAAGACAAACTTTAGTCTCATTATAAGGTTAGTCTAAGTTCTTCCCAAGTTAGTCTAAGTTCGTCCCTAGTTAGTCTAAGTTCGTCCCTAGTTAGTCTCTTTCTAAGGTCGAACATAGACAAACCTTAGAATGAGATTAACGTGACTAACTTGGGACGAGCAAAGACAAACGTTAGTCTCATTACAAGATTAGTCAAAGTTCGTCCCAAGTTAGTCTAAGTTCGTCTCTAGTTAGTCTCTTTCTAAGGACGAACTTAGACAAACCTTAGAATGAGACTAACGAGACTAACTTGGGACGAACAAAGACAAACGTTAGTCTCATTGCAAGGTTTGTCTAAGTTCGTCCCAAGTTAGTCTAAATTCGTCCCTAGTTAGCCTCATTCTAAGGTCGAACTGAGTCAAACCTTAGAATGAGACTAACGAGACTAACTTGGGACGAGCAAAGACAAACGTTAGTCTCATTACAAGATTAGTCTAAGTTCGTCCCAAGTTAGTCTAAGTTCGTCTCTAGTTAGTCTCTTTCGAAGGACGAACTTAGACAAACCTTAGAATGAGACTAACGTGACTAACTTGGGACGAACAAAGACGAACTACAAACCTTAGAATGAGACTAACATGACTAACTTGGGACGAACAAAGACAAATTTTAGTCTCATTATAAGGTTAGTCTAAGTTCGTCCCTAGTTATTCTCTTTCTAAGGACAAACTTAGACAAACCTTAGAATGAGACTAACGAGACTAACTTAGGTCGAACAAAGACAAACGTTAGTCTCATTATAAGGTTAGTCTAAGTTCGTCCTTAGTTAGTCTCTTTCTGAAGTCGAAGTTAGACAAACGTTAGAATGAGACTAACGAGACTAACTTGGGACGAACAAAGACGAACGTTAGTCTCATTATAAGGTTAGTCTGAGTTCGTCCCTGGTTAGTCTCTTTCTAAGGACGAACTTAGACAAACCTTAGAATGAGACTAACGAGACTAACTTGGGACGAAGAAACACAAATGTCAGTCTCATTACAACGTTAGTCTAAGTTCGTCCCAAGTTAGTCTAAATTTGTCCCTAGTTAGTCTCTTTCTAAGGACTAACTTAAACAAACCTTAGAAGGAGACTAACGAGACTAACTTGGGACGAACAAAGACAAACGTTGGTCTCATTACTAGGTTGTCTAAGTTCATGCCAAGTTAGTCTAATTTCATCCCTAGTTAGTCTCTTTCCAAGGACGAACTTAGACAAACCTTAGAATGAGACTAACGAGACTAACTCGATACGAACAAAGACAAACGTTAGTCTCATTACAAGGTTAATCTAAGTTCGTCCCTAGTTAGTCTCTTTCTAAGGACGAACTTAGACAAACCTTAGAATGAGACTTAACGAGACTAACTTGGGACGAACAAAGACAAACGTTAGTCTCATTATAAGGTTTGTCTAAGTTCGTCCCTAGTTAGTCTCTTTCTAAGGACGAACTTAGACAAACCTTAGAATGAGACTAACGAGACTAACTTGGGACGAAAAAACACAAACGTTAGTCTCATTACAAGGTTAGTCTAAGTTTGTCCCAAGTTAGTCTAAATTCGTCCCTAGTTAGTCTCTTTCTAAGGAAGAACTTAGACAAACATTAGAAGGAGACTAACGAGACTAACTCTAAGTTCGTCCCAAGTTAGTCTAAATTCGTCCCTAGTTAGTCTCTTTCTAAGGAAGAACTTAGACAAACATTAGAAGGAGACTAACGAGACTAACTTGGGACGAACAAAGACAAACATTAGTCTCATTACAATGTTTGTCGAAGTTCGTCCCAAGTTAGTCTAAGTTCGTCCCTAGTTAGTCTCTTTCTAAGGACTAACTTAGACAAACCTTAGAATGAGACTAACGAGACTAACTTGAGACGAACAAACACAAACGATAGTCTCATTACAAGGTTAGTCTAATTTTGTCCCAAGTTAGTCTAAGTTCGTCCCTAGTTAGTCTCTTTCTAAGGTCGAACTTAGACAAATATTAGAATGAGACTAACGAGACTAACTTGGGACGAGCAAAGACAAACGTTAGTCTCATTACAAGATTAGTCTAAGTTCGTCCCAAGTTAGTCTAAGTTCGTCTCTAGTTAGTCTCTTTCTAAGGTCGAACTTAGACAAACCTTAGAACGAGACTAACTTGGGACGAGCAAAGACAAATGTTAGTCTCATTACAAGATTAGTCTGAGTTCGTCCCAAGTTAGTCTAAGTTCGTCTCTAGTTAGTCTCTTTCTAAGGACGAACTTAGACAAACCTTAGAATGAGACTAACGAGACTAACTTGGGACGAACAAAGACAAACGTTAGTCTCATTACAAGGTTAGTCTAAGTTCGTCCCAACTTAGTCTAAGTTCGTCTCTAGTTAGTCTCTTTCTAAGGAAGAACTTAGACAAACCTTAGAATGAGACTAACGAGACTAACTTGGGACGAACAAAGACAAACGTTAGTCTCATTACAAGATTAGTCTAAGTTCGTCCTAAGTTAGTCTAAGTTCGTCGCTAGTTAGTCTCTTTCTAAGGACGAACTTAGACAAACCTTAGAATGAGACTAACGTGACTAACTTGGGACGAACAAAGACAAACTTTAGTCTCATTATAAGGTTAGTCTAAGTTCGTCCCTAGTTAGTCTCTTTCTAAGGACGAACTTAGACAAACCTTAGAATGAGACTAACGAGACTAACTTGGGACTGACAAAGACAAACGTTAGTCTCATTACAAGGTTATTCTAAGTTCGTCCCAAGTTAGTCTAAGTTCGTCCCTAGTTAGTCTCTTTCTAAGGACGAACTTAGACAAACCTTAGAATGAGACTAACAAGACTAACAAGGGATTGACAAAGACAAACGTTAGTCTTAATACAAGTTTATTCTAAGTTCGTCATAAGTTAATCTAAGTTCGTCCCACGTTAGTCTCTTTCTAAGGTCGAACTTAGACAAACCTTAGAATGAGACTAACGAGACTAACTTGGGACGAACAAAGACAAATGTTAGTCTCATTACAAGGTTAGTCTAAGTTCGTCCCAAGTTAGTCTAAGTTCGTCCAAGTTAGTCTAAGTTCGTCCCTAGTTAGTCTCTTTCTAAGGTCCAACTTAGACAAACCTTAGAATGAGATTAACGAGACGAACTTGAGACGAGCAAAGACAAACGTTAGTCTCATTACAAGATTAGTCAAAGTTCGTCCCAAGTTAGTCTAAGTTCGTCTCTAGTTAGTCTCTTTGTAAGCACGAACTTAGACAAACCTTAGAATGAGACTAACGTGACTAACTTGGGACGAACAAAGACAAACGTTAGTCTCATTACAAGGTTATTCTAAGTTCGTCCCAAGTTAGTCTAAGTTCATCCCTAGTTAGTCTCTTTCTAAGGTCGAACTTAGACAAACCTTAGAATGAGACTTACGAGACTAACTTGGGACGAACAAAGACAAAGGTTAGTCTCATTACAAGGTTATTCTAAGTTCGTCCCAAGTTAGTCTAAGTTCGTCCCTAGTTAGTCTCTTTCTAAGGACGAACTTAGACAAACCTTAGAATGAGACTAACGTGACTAACTTGGGACGAACAAAGACAAACTTTAGTCTCATTATAAGGTTAGTCTAAGTTCGTCCCTAGTTTGTCTCTTTCTAAGGACGCACTTAGACAAACCTTAGAATGAGACTAACGAGACTAACTTGGGACGAACAAAGACAAACGTTAGTCTCATTACGAGGTTATTCTAAGTTCGTCCCAAGTTAGTCTAAGTTCGTCCCTAGTTAGTCCCTTTCTAAGGCCGAACTTAGACAAACCTTAGAATGAGACTTACGAGACTAACTTGGGACGAACAAAGACAAACGTTAGTCTCATTACAAGGTTATTCTAAGTTCGTCCCAAGTTAGTCTAAGTTCGTCCCTAGTTAGTCTCTTTCAAAGGACGAACTTAGACAAACCTTAGAATGAGACTAACGAGACTAACTTGGGACGAACAAAGACAAACGTTAGTCTCATTACAAGGTTAGTCTAAGTCCGTCCCTAGTTAGTCTTTTTCTAAGGTCGAACTCAGACAAACCTTAGAATGAGACAAACGAGACTAACTTGGGACGAGCAAAGACAAACGTTAGTCTCATTACAAGATTAGTCTAAGTTCGTCCCAAGTTAGTCTAAGTTCGTCTCTAGTTTGTCTCTTTCTAAGGACGAACTTAGATAAACCTTAGAATGAGACTAACGTGACTAACTTGGGACGAACAAAGACGAACGTTAGTCTCATTATAAGGTTAGTCTGAGTTCGTCCCTGGTTAGTCTCTTTCTAAGGACGAACTTAGACAAACCTTAGAATGAGACTAACGAGACTAACTTGGGACGAAGAAACACAAATGTCAGTCTCATTACAACGTTAGTCTAAGTTCGTCCCAAGTTAGTCTAAATTTGTCCCTAGTTAGTCTCTTTCTAAGGACTAACTTAAACAAACCTTAGAAGGAGACTAACGAGACTAACTTGGGACGAACAAAGACAAACGTTGGTCTCATTACTAGGTTGTCTAAGTTCATGCCAAGTTAGTCTAATTTCATCCCTAGTTAGTCTCTTTCCAAGGACGAACTTAGACAAACCTTAGAATGAGACTAACGAGACTAACTCGATACGAACAAAGACAAACGTTAGTCTCATTACAAGGTTAATCTAAGTTCGTCCCTAGTTAGTCTCTTTCTAAGGACGAACTTAGACAAACCTTAGAATGAGACTTAACGAGACTAACTTGGGACGAACAAAGACAAACGTTAGTCTCATTATAAGGTTTGTCTAAGTTCGTCCCTAGTTAGTCTCTTTCTAAGGACGAACTTAGACAAACCTTAGAATGAGACTAACGAGACTAACTTGGGACGAAAAAACACAAACGTTAGTCTCATTACAAGGTTAGTCTAAGTTTGTCCCAAGTTAGTCTAAATTCGTCCCTAGTTAGTCTCTTTCTAAGGAAGAACTTAGACAAACATTAGAAGGAGACTAACGAGACTAACTCTAAGTTCGTCCCAAGTTAGTCTAAATTCGTCCCTAGTTAGTCTCTTTCTAAGGAAGAACTTAGACAAACATTAGAAGGAGACTAACGAGACTAACTTGGGACGAACAAAGACAAACATTAGTCTCATTACAATGTTTGTCGAAGTTCGTCCCAAGTTAGTCTAAGTTCGTCCCTAGTTAGTCTCTTTCTAAGGACTAACTTAGACAAACCTTAGAATGAGACTAACGAGACTAACTTGAGACGAACAAACACAAACGATAGTCTCATTACAAGGTTAGTCTAATTTTGTCCCAAGTTAGTCTAAGTTCGTCCCTAGTTAGTCTCTTTCTAAGGGCGAACTTAGACAAATATTAGAATGAGACTAACGAGACTAACTTGGGACGAGCAAAGACAAACGTTAGTCTCATTACAAGATTAGTCTAAGTTCGTCCCAAGTTAGTCTAAGTTCGTCTCTAGTTAGTCTCTTTCTAAGGTCGAACTTAGACAAACCTTAGAACGAGACTAACTTGGGACGAGCAAAGACAAATGTTAGTCTCATTACAAGATTAGTCTGAGTTCGTCCCAAGTTAGTCTAAGTTCGTCTCTAGTTAGTCTCTTTCTAAGGACGAACTTAGACAAACCTTAGAATGAGACTAACGAGACTAACTTGGGACGAACAAAGACAAACGTTAGTCTCATTACAAGGTTAGTCTAAGTTCGTCCCAACTTAGTCTAAGTTCGTCTCTAGTTAGTCTCTTTCTAAGGAAGAACTTAGACAAACCTTAGAATGAGACTAACGAGACTAACTTGGGACGAACAAAGACAAACGTTAGTCTCATTACAAGATTAGTCTAAGTTCGTCCTAAGTTAGTCTAAGTTCGTCGCTAGTTAGTCTCTTTCTAAGGACGAACTTAGACAAACCTTAGAATGAGACTAACGTGACTAACTTGGGACGAACAAAGACAAACTTTAGTCTCATTATAAGGTTAGTCTAAGTTCGTCCCTAGTTAGTCTCTTTCTAAGGACGAACTTAGACAAACCTTAGAATGAGACTAACGAGACTAACTTGGGACTGACAAAGACAAACGTTAGTCTCATTACAAGGTTATTCTAAGTTCGTCCCAAGTTAGTCTAAGTTCGTCCCTAGTTAGTCTCTTTCTAAGGACGAACTTAGACAAACCTTAGAATGAGACTAACAAGACTAACAAGGGATTGACAAAGACAAACGTTAGTCTTATTACAAGTTTATTCTAAGTTCGTCATAAGTTAATCTAAGTTCGTCCCACGTTAGTCTCTTTCTAAGGTCGAACTTAGACAAACCTTAGAATGAGACTAACGAGACTAACTTGGGACGAACAAAGACAAATGTTAGTCTCATTACAAGGTTAGTCTAAGTTCGTCCCAAGTTAGTCTAAGTTCGTCCAAGTTAGTCTAAGTTCGTCCCTAGTTAGTCTCTTTCTAAGGTCCAACTTAGACAAACCTTAGAATGAGATTAACGAGACGAACTTGAGACGAGCAAAGACAAACGTTAGTCTCATTACAAGATTAGTCAAAGTTCGTCCCAAGTTAGTCTAAGTTCGTCTCTAGTTAGTCTTTTTGTAAGCACGAACTTAGACAAACCTTAGAATGAGACTAACGTGACTAACTTGGGACGAACAAAGACAAACGTTAGTCTCATTACAAGGTTATTCTAAGTTCGTCCCAAGTTAGTCTAAGTTCATCCCTAGTTAGTCTCTTTCTAAGGTCGAACTTAGACAAACCTTAGAATGAGACTTACGAGACTAACTTGGGACGAACAAAGACAAAGGTTAGTCTCATTACAAGGTTATTCTAAGTTCGTCCCAAGTTAGTCTAAGTTCGTCCCTAGTTAGTCTCTTTCTAAGGACGAACTTAGACAAACCTTAGAATGAGACTAACGTGACTAACTTGGGACGAACAAAGACAAACTTTAGTCTCATTATAAGGTTAGTCTAAGTTCGTCCCTAGTTTGTCTCTTTCTAAGGACGCACTTAGACAAACCTTAGAATGAGACTAACGAGACTAACTTGGGACGAACAAAGACAAACGTTAGTCTCATTACGAGGTTATTCTAAGTTCGTCCCAAGTTAGTCTAAGTTCGTCCCTAGTTAGTCCCTTTCTAAGGCCGAACTTAGACAAACCTTAGAATGAGACTTACGAGACTAACTTGGGACGAACAAAGACAAACGTTAGTCTCATTACAAGGTTATTCTAAGTTCGTCCCAAGTTAGTCTAAGTTCGTCCCTAGTTAGTCTCTTTCAAAGGACGAACTTAGACAAACCTTAGAATGAGACTAACGAGACTAACTTGGGACGAACAAAGACAAACGTTAGTCTCATTACAAGGTTAGTCTAAGTCCGTCCCTAGTTAGTCTTTTTCTAAGGTCGAACTCAGACAAACCTTAGAATGAGACAAACGAGACTAACTTGGGACGAGCAAAGACAAACGTTAGTCTCATTACAAGATTAGTCTAAGTTCGTCCCAAGTTAGTCTAAGTTCGTCTCTAGTTTGTCTCTTTCTAAGGACGAACTTAGATAAACCTTAGAATGAGACTAACGTGACTAACTTGGGACGAACAAAGACAAACGTTAGTCTCATTACAAGGTTATTCTAAGTTCGTCCCAAGTTAGTCTAAGTTCGTCCCTAGTTAGTCTCTTTCTAAAGACGAACTTAGACAAACCTTAGAATGAGACTAATGAGACTAACGAGACTAACTTGGGACGAACAAAGACAAACGTTAGTCTCATTGCAAGGTTAGTCTAAGTCCGTCCCTAGTTAGTCTATTTCTAAGGTCGAACTCAGACAAACCTTAGAATGAGACTAACGAGACTAACTTGGGACGAGCAAAGACAAACGTTAGTCTCATTATAAGATTAGTCTAAGTTCATCCCAAGTTAGTCTAAGTTCGTCTCTAGTTTGTCTCTTTCTAAGGACGAACTTAGATAAACCTTAGAATGAGACTAACGTGACTAACTTGGGACGAACAAAGACAAACGTTAGTCTCATTACAAGGTTATTCAAAGTTCGTCCCAAGTTAGTCCCTAGTTAGTCTCTTTCTAAGGACGAACTTAGACAAACCTTAGAATGAGACTAACGTGACTAACTTGGGACGAACAAAGACAAACTTTAGTCTCATTATAAGGTTAGTCTAAGTTCGTCCCTAGTTAGTCTCTTTCTAAGGACGAACTTAGACAAACCTTAGAATGAGACTAACAAGACTAACAAGGGATTGACAAAGACAAACGTTAGTCTCATTACAAGTTTATTCTAAGTTCGTCATAAGTTAATCTAAGTTCGTCCCTCGTTAGTCTCTTTCTAAGGTCGAACTTAGACAAACCTTAGAATGAGACTAACCAGACTAACTTGGGACGAACAAAGACAAATGTTAGTCTCATTACAAGGTTAGTCTAAGTTCGTCCCAAGTTAGTCTAAGTTCGTCCCTAGTTAGTCTCTTTCTAAGGTCCAACTTAGACAAACCTTAGAATGAGATTAACGAGACGAACTTGGGACGAGCAAAGACAAACGTTAGTCTCATTACAAGATTAGTCAAAGTTCGTCCAAAGTTAGTCTAAGTTCGTCTCTAGTTAGTCTCTTTCTAAGGACGAACTTAGACAAACCTTAGAATGAGACTAACGTGACTAACTTGGGACGAACAAAGACAAACGTTAGTCTCATTACAAGGTTATTCTAAGTTCGTCCCAAGTTAGTCTAAGTTCGTCCCTAGTTAGTCTCTTTCTAAGGTCGAACTTAGACAAACCTTAGAATGAGACTTACGAGACTAACTTGGGACGAACAAAGACAAAGGTTAGTCTCATTACAAGGTTATTCTAAGTTCGTCCCAAGTTAGTCTAAGTTCGTCCCTAGTTAGTCTCTTTCTAAGGACGAACTTAGACAAACCTTAGAATGAGACTAACGTGACTAACTTGGGACGAACAAAGACAAACTTTAGTCTCATTATAAGGTTAGTCTAAGTTCGTCCCTAGTTAGTCTCTTTCTAAGGACGCACTTAGACAAACCTTAGAATGAGACTAACGAGACTAACTTGGGACGAACAAAGACAAACATTAGTCTCATTACAATGTTTGTCGAAGTTCGTCCCAAGTTAGTCTAAGTTCGTCCCTAGTTAGTCTCTTTCTAAGGACTAACTTAGACAAACCTTAGAATGAGACTAACGAGACTAACTTGAGACGAACAAACACAAACGATAGTCTCATTACAAGGTTAGTCTAATTTTGTCCCAAGTTAGTCTAAGTTCGTCCCTAGTTAGTCTCTTTCTAAGGTCGAACTTAGACAAATATTAGAATGAGACTAACGAGACTAACTTGGGACGAGCAAAGACAAACGTTAGTCTCATTACAAGATTAGTCTAAGTTCGTCCCAAGTTAGTCTAAGTTCGTCTCTAGTTAGTCTCTTTCTAAGGTCGAACTTAGACAAACCTTAGAACGAGACTAACTTGGGACGAGCAAAGACAAACGTTAGTCTCATTACAAGATTAGTCTGAGTTCGTCCCAAGTTAGTCTAAGTTCGTCTCTAGTTAGTCTCTTTCTAAGGACGAACTTAGACAAACATTAGAATGAGACTAACGAGACTAACTTGGGACGAACAAAGACAAACGTTAGTCTCATTACAAGGTTAGTCTAAGTTCGTCCCAACTTAGTCTAAGTTCGTCTCTAGTTAGTCTCTTTCTAAGGACGAACTTAGACAAACCTTAGAATGAGACTAACGAGACTAACTTGGGACGAACAAAGACAAACGTTAGTCTCATTACAAGATTAGTCTAAGTTCGTCCTAAGTTAGTCTAAGTTCGTCGCTAGTTAGTCTCTTTCTAAGGACGAACTTAGACAAACCTTAGAATGAGACTAACGTGACTAACTTGGGACGAACAAAGACAAACTTTAGTCTCATTATAAGGTTAGTCTAAGTTCGTCCCTAGTTAGTCTCTTTCTAAGGACGAACTTAGACAAACCTTAGAATGAGACTAACGAGACTAACTTGGGACTGACAAAGACAAACGTTAGTCTCATTACAAGGTTATTCTAAGTTCGTCCCAAGTTAGTCTAAGTTCGTCCCTAGTTAGTCTCTTTCTAAGGACGAACTTAGACAAACCTTAGAATGAGACTAACAAGACTAACAAGGGATTGACAAAGACAAACGTTAGTCTTATTACAAGTTTATTCTAAGTTCGTCATAAGTTAATCTAAGTTCGTCCCACGTTAGTCTCTTTATAAGGTCGAACTTAGACAAACCTTAGAATGAGACTAACGAGACTAACTTGGGACGAACAAAGACAAATGTTAGTCCCATTACAAGGTTAGTCTAAGTTCGTCCCAAGTTAGTCTAAGTTCGTCCAAGTTAGTCTAAGTTCGTCCCTAGTTAGTCTCTTTCTAAGGTCCAACTTAGACAAACCTTAGAATGAGATTAACGAGACGAACTTGGGACGAGCAAAGACAAACGTTAGTCTCATTACAAGATTAGTCAAAGTTCGTCCCAAGTTAGTTTAAGTTCGTCTCTAGTTAGTCTCTTTGTAAGCACGAACTTAGACAAACCTTAGAATGAGACTAACGTGACTAACTTGGGACGAACAAAGACAAACGTTAGTCTCATTACAAGGTTATTCTAAGTTCGTCCCAAGTTAGTCTAAGTTCATCCCTAGTTAGTCTCTTTCTAAGGTCGAACTTAGACAAACCTTAGAATGAGACTTACGAGACTAACTTGGGACGAACAAAGACAAAGGTTAGTCTCATTACAAGGTTATTCTAAGTTCGTCCCAAGTTAGTCTAAGTTCGTCCCTAGTTAGTCTCTTTCTAAGGACGAACTTAGACAAACCTTAGAATGAGACTAACGTGACTAACTTGGGACGAACAAAGACAAACTTTAGTCTCATTATAAGGTTAGTCTAAGTTCGTCCCTAGTTTGTCTCTTTCTAAGGACGCACTTAGACAAACCTTAGAATGAGACTAACGAGACTAACTTGGGACGAACAAAGACAAACGTTAGTCTCATTACGAGGTTATTCTAAGTTCGTCCCAAGTTAGTCTAAGTTCGTCCCTAGTTAGTCCCTTTCTAAGGCCGAACTTAGACAAACCTTAGAATGAGACTTACGAGACTAACTTGGGACGAACAAAGACAAACGTTAGTCTCATTACAAGGTTATTCTAAGTTCGTCCCAAGTTAGTCTAAGTTCGTCCCTAGTTAGTCTCTTTCAAAGGACGAACTTAGACAAACCTTAGAATGAGACTAACGAGACTAACTTGGGACGAACAAAGACAAACGTTAGTCTCATTACAAGGTTAGTCTAAGTCCGTCCCTAGTTAGTCTCTTTCTAAGGTCGAACTCAGACAAACCTTAGAATGAGACTAACGAGACTAACTTGGGACGAGCAAAGACAAACGTTAGTCTCATTACAAGATTAGTCTAAGTTCGTCCCAAGTTAGTCTAAGTTCGTCTCTAGTTTGTCTCTTTCTAAGGACGAACTTAGATAAACCTTAGAATGAGACTAACGTGACTAACTTGGGACGAACAAAGACAAACGTTAGTCTCATTACAAGGTTATTCTAAGTTCGTCCCAAGTTAGTCTAAGTTCGTCCCTAGTTAGTCTCTTTCTAAAGACGAACTTAGACAAACCTTAGAATGAGACTAATGAGACTAACGAGACTAACTTGGGACGAACAAAGACAAACGTTAGTCTCATTGCAAGGTTAGTCTAAGTCCGTCCCTAGTTAGTCTATTTCTAAGGTCGAACTCAGACAAACCTTAGAATGAGACTAACGAGACTAACTTGGGACGAGCAAAGACAAACGTTAGTCTCATTACAAGATTAGTCAAAGTTCGTCCCAAGTTAGTCTAAGTTCGTCTCTAGTTAGTCTCTTTCTAAGGACGAACTTAGACAAACCTTAGAATGAGACTAACGTGACTAACTTGGGACGAACAAAGACAAACGTTAGTCTCATTACAAGGTTATTCTAAGTTCGTCCCAAGTTAGTCTAAGTTCGTCCCTAGTTAGTCCCTTTCTAAGGTCGAACTCAGACAAACCTTAGAATGAGACTTACGAGACTAACTTGGGACGAACAAAGACAAACGTTAGTCTCATTACAAGGTTATTCTAAGTTCGTCCCAAGTTAGTCTAAGTTCGTCCCTAGTTAGTCTCTTTCTAAGGACGAACTTAGACAAACCTTAGAATGAGACTAACGAGACTAACTTGGGACGAACAAAGACAAACGTTAGTCTCATTACAAGGTTAGTCTAAGTCCGTCCCTAGTTAGTCTTTTTCTAAGGTCAAACTCAGACAAACCTTAGAATGAGACTAACGAGACTAACTTGGGACGAGCAAAGACAAACGTTAGTCTCATTACAAGATTAGTCTAAGTCCGTCCCTAGTTAGTCTTTTTCTAAGGTCGAACTCAGACAAACCTTAGAATGAGACTAACGAGACTAACTTGGGACGAGCAAAGACAAACGTTAGTCTCATTACAAGATTAGTCTAAGTTCGTCCCAAGTTAGTCTAAATTCGTCTCTAGTTTGTCTCTTTCTAAGGACGAACTTAGACAAACATTAGAATGAGACTAACGAGACTAACTTGGGACGAACAAAGACAAACGTTAGTCTCATTACAAGGTTAGTCTAAGTTCGTCCCAACTTAGTCTAAGTTCGTCTCTAGTTAGTCTCTTTCTAAGGACGAACTTAGACAAACCTTAGAATGAGACTAACGAGACTAACTTGGGACGAACAAAGACAAACGTTAGTCTCATTACAAGATTAGTCTAAGTTCGTCCTAAGTTAGTCTAAGTTCGTCGCTAGTTAGTCTCTTTCTAAGGACGAACTTAGACAAACCTTAGAATGAGACTAACGTGACTAACTTGGGACGAACAAAGACAAACTTTAGTCTCATTATAAGGTTAGTCTAAGTTCGTCCCTAGTTAGTCTCTTTCTAAGGACGAACTTAGACAAACCTTAGAATGAGACTAACGAGACTAACTTGGGACTGACAAAGACAAACGTTAGTCTCATTACAAGGTTATTCTAAGTTCGTCCCAAGTTAGTCTAAGTTCGTCCCTAGTTAGTCTCTTTCTAAGGACGAACTTAGACAAACCTTAGAATGAGACTAACAAGACTAACAAGGGATTGACAAAGACAAACGTTAGTCTTATTACAAGTTTATTCTAAGTTCGTCATAAGTTAATCTAAGTTCGTCCCACGTTAGTCTCTTTCTAAGGTCGAACTTAGACAAACCTTAGAATGAGACTAACGAGACTAACTTGGGACGAACAAAGACAAATGTTAGTCTCATTACAAGGTTAGTCTAAGTTCGTCCCAAGTTAGTCTAAGTTCGTCCAAGTTAGTCTAAGTTCGTCCCTAGTTAGTCTCTTTCTAAGGTCCAACTTAGACAAACCTTAGAATGAGATTAACGAGACGAACTTGGGACGAGCAAAGACAAACGTTAGTCTCATTACAAGATTAGTCAAAGTTCGTCCCAAGTTAGTTTAAGTTCGTCTCTAGTTAGTCTCTTTGTAAGCACGAACTTAGACAAACCTTAGAATGAGACTAACGTGACTAACTTGGGACGAACAAAGACAAACGTTAGTCTCATTACAAGGTTATTCTAAGTTCGTCCCAAGTTAGTCTAAGTTCATCCCTAGTTAGTCTCTTTCTAAGGTCGAACTTAGACAAACCTTAGAATGAGACTTACGAGACTAACTTGGGACGAACAAAGACAAAGGTTAGTCTCATTACAAGGTTATTCTAAGTTCGTCCCAAGTTAGTCTAAGTTCGTCCCTAGTTAGTCTCTTTCTAAGGACGAACTTAGACAAACCTTAGAATGAGACTAACGTGACTAACTTGGGACGAACAAAGACAAACTTTAGTCTCATTATAAGGTTAGTCTAAGTTCGTCCCTAGTTTGTCTCTTTCTAAGGACGCACTTAGACAAACCTTAGAATGAGACTAACGAGACTAACTTGGGACGAACAAAGACAAACGTTAGTCTCATTACGAGGTTATTCTAAGTTCGTCCCAAGTTAGTCTAAGTTCGTCCCTAGTTAGTCCCTTTCTAAGGCCGAACTTAGACAAACCTTAGAATGAGACTTACGAGACTAACTTGGGACGAACAAAGACAAACGTTAGTCTCATTACAAGGTTATTCTAAGTTCGTCCCAAGTTAGTCTAAGTTCGTCCCTAGTTAGTCTCTTTCAAAGGACGAACTTAGACAAACCTTAGAATGAGACTAACGAGACTAACTTGGGACGAACAAAGACAAACGTTAGTCTCATTACAAGGTTAGTCTAAGTCCGTCCCTAGTTAGTCTTTTTCTAAGGTCGAACTCAGACAAACCTTAGAATGAGACTAACGAGACTAACTTGGGACGAGCAAAGACAAACGTTAGTCTCATTACAAGATTAGTCTAAGTTCGTCCCAAGTTAGTCTAAGTTCGTCTCTAGTTTGTCTCTTTCTAAGGACGAACTTAGATAAACCTTAGAATGAGACTAACGTGACTAACTTGGGACGAACAAAGACAAACTTTAGTCTCATTATAAGGTTAGTCTAAGTTCGTCCTAAGTTAGTCTAAGTTCGTCGCTAGTTAGTCTCTTTCTAAGGACGAACTTAGACAAACCTTAGAATGAGACTTACGAGACTAACTTGGGACGAACAAAGACAAACGTTAGTCTCATTACAAGGTTATTCTAAGTTCGTCCCAAGTTAGTCTAAGTTCGTCCCTAGTTAGTCTCTTTCTAAGGACGAACTTAGACAAACCTTAGAATGAGACTAACGTGACTAACTTGGGACGAACAAAGACAAACTTTAGTCTCATTATAAGGTTAGTCTAAGTTCGTCCCTAGTTTGTCTCTTTCTAAGGACGCACTTAGACAAACCTTAGAATGAGACTAACGAGACTAACTTGGGACGAACAAAGACAAACGTTAGTCTCATTACGAGGTTATTCTAAGTTCGTCCCAAGTTAGTCTAAGTTCGTCCCTAGTTAGTCCCTTTCTAAGGCCGAACTTAGACAAACCTTAGAATGAGACTAACGAGACTAACTTGGGACGAACAAAGACAAACGTTAGTCTCATTACAAGATTAGTCTAAGTTCGTCCTAAGTTAGTCTAAGTTCGTCGCTAGTTAGTCTCTTTCTAAGGACGAACTTAGACAAACCTTAGAATGAGACTAACGTGACTAACTTGGGACGAACAAAGACAAACTTTAGTCTCATTATAAGGTTAGTCTAAGTTCGTCCCTAGTTAGTCTCTTTCTAAGGACGAACTTAGACAAACCTTAGAATGAGACTAACGAGACTAACTTGGGACTGACAAAGACAAACGTTAGTCTCATTACAAGGTTATTCTAAGTTCGTCCCAAGTTAGTCTAAGTTCGTCCCTAGTTAGTCTCTTTCTAAGGACGAACTTAGACAAACCTTAGAATGAGACTAACAAGACTAACAAGGGATTGACAAAGACAAACGTTAGTCTTATTACAAGTTTATTCTAAGTTCGTCATAAGTTAATCTAAGTTCGTCCCACGTTAGTCTCTTTCTAAGGTCGAACTTAGACAAACCTTAGAATGAGACTAACGAGACTAACTTGGGACGAACAAAGACAAATGTTAGTCTCATTACAAGGTTAGTCTAAGTTCGTCCCAAGTTAGTCTAAGTTCGTCCAAGTTAGTCTAAGTTCGTCCCTAGTTAGTCTCTTTCTAAGGTCCAACTTAGACAAACCTTAGAATGAGATTAACGAGACGAACTTGGGACGAGCAAAGACAAACGTTAGTCTCATTACAAGATTAGTCAAAGTTCGTCCCAAGTTAGTTTAAGTTCGTCTCTAGTTAGTCTCTTTGTAAGCACGAACTTAGACAAACCTTAGAATGAGACTAACGTGACTAACTTGGGACGAACAAAGACAAACGTTAGTCTCATTACAAGGTTATTCTAAGTTCGTCCCAAGTTAGTCTAAGTTCATCCCTAGTTAGTCTCTTTCTAAGGTCGAACTTAGACAAACCTTAGAATGAGACTTACGAGACTAACTTGGGACGAACAAAGACAAAGGTTAGTCTCATTACAAGGTTATTCTAAGTTCGTCCCAAGTTAGTCTAAGTTCGTCCCTAGTTAGTCTCTTTCTAAGGACGAACTTAGACAAACCTTAGAATGAGACTAACGTGACTAACTTGGGACGAACAAAGACAAACTTTAGTCTCATTATAAGGTTAGTCTAAGTTCGTCCCTAGTTTGTCTCTTTCTAAGGACGCACTTAGACAAACCTTAGAATGAGACTAACGAGACTAACTTGGGACGAACAAAGACAAACGTTAGTCTCATTACGAGGTTATTCTAAGTTCGTCCCAAGTTAGTCTAAGTTCGTCCCTAGTTAGTCCCTTTCTAAGGCCGAACTTAGACAAACCTTAGAATGAGACTTACGAGACTAACTTGGGACGAACAAAGACAAACGTTAGTCTCATTACAAGGTTATTCTAAGTTCGTCCCAAGTTAGTCTAAGTTCGTCCCTAGTTAGTCTCTTTCAAAGGACGAACTTAGACAAACCTTAGAATGAGACTAACGAGACTAACTTGGGACGAACAAAGACAAACGTTAGTCTCATTACAAGGTTAGTCTAAGTCCGTCCCTAGTTAGTCTTTTTCTAAGGTCGAACTCAGACAAACCTTAGAATGAGACTAACGAGACTAACTTGGGACGAGCAAAGACAAACGTTAGTCTCATTACAAGATTAGTCTAAGTTCGTCCCAAGTTAGTCTAAGTTCGTCTCTAGTTTGTCTCTTTCTAAGGACGAACTTAGATAAACCTTAGAATGAGACTAACGTGACTAACTTGGGACGAACAAAGACAAACGTTAGTCTCATTACAAGGTTATTCTAAGTTCGTCCCAAGTTAGTCTAAGTTCGTCCCTAGTTAGTCTCTTTCTAAAGACGAACTTAGACAAACCTTAGAATGAGACTAATGAGACTAACGAGACTAACTTGGGACGAACAAAGACAAACGTTAGTCTCATTGCAAGGTTAGTCTAAGTCCGTCCCTAGTTAGTCTATTTCTAAGGTCGAACTCAGACAAACCTTAGAATGAGACTAACGAGACTAACTTGGGACGAGCAAAGACAAACGTTAGTCTCATTACAAGATTAGTCAAAGTTCGTCCCAAGTTAGTCTAAGTTCGTCTCTAGTTAGTCTCTTTCTAAGGACGAACTTAGACAAACCTTAGAATGAGACTAACGTGACTAACTTGGGACGAACAAAGACAAACGTTAGTCTCATTACAAGGTTATTCTAAGTTCGTCCCAAGTTAGTCTAAGTTCGTCCCTAGTTAGTCCCTTTCTAAGGTCGAACTCAGACAAACCTTAGAATGAGACTTACGAGACTAACTTGGGACGAACAAAGACAAACGTTAGTCTCATTACAAGGTTATTCTAAGTTCGTCCCAAGTTAGTCTAAGTTCGTCCCTAGTTAGTCTCTTTCTAAGGACGAACTTAGACAAACCTTAGAATGAGACTAACGAGACTAACTTGGGACGAACAAAGACAAACGTTAGTCTCATTACCAGGTTAGTCTAAGTCCGTCCCTAGTTAGTCTTTTTCTAAGGTCAAACTCAGACAAACCTTAGAATGAGACTAACGAGACTAACTTGGGACGAGCAAAGACAAACGTTAGTCTCATTACAAGATTAGTCAAAGTCCGTCCCTAGTTAGTCTTTTTCTAAGGTCGAACTCAGACAAACCTTAGAATGAGACTAACGAGACTAACTTGGGACGAGCAAAGACAAACGTTAGTCTCATTACAAGATTAGTCTAAGTTCGTCCCAAGTTAGTCTAAATTCGTCTCTAGTTTGTCTCTTTCTAAGGACGAACTTAGATAAACCTTAGAATGAGACTAACGTGACTAACTTGGGACGAACAAAGACAAACGTTAGTCTCATTACAAGGTTATTCTAAGTTCGTCCCAAGTTAGTCTAAGTTCGTCCCTAGTTAGTCTCTTTCTAAGGACGAACTTAGACAAACCTTAGAATGAGACTAATGAGACTAACGAGACTAACTTGGGACGAACAAAGACAAACGTTAGTCTCATTACAAGGTTTGTCTAAGTTCGTCTCTAGTTAGTCTCTTTCTAAGGACGAACTTAGACAAACCTTAGAATGAGACTAACGTGACTAACTTGGGACGAACAAAGACAAACGTTAGTCTCATTACAAGGTTATTCTAAGTTCGTCCCAAGTTAGTCTAAGTTCGTCCCTAGTTAGTCTCATTCTAAAGACGAACTTAGACAAACCTTAGAATGAGACTAATGAGACTAACGAGACTAACTTGGGACGAACAAAGACAAACGTTAGTCTCATTGCAAGGTTAGTCTAAGTCCGTCCCTAGTTAGTCTATTTCTAAGGTCGAACTCAGACAAACCTTAGAATGAGACTAACGAGACTAACTTGGGACGAGCAAAGACAAACGTTAGTCTCATTACAAGATTAGTCAAAGTTCGTCCCAAGTTAGTCTAAGTTCGTCTCTAGTTAGTCTCTTTCTAAGGACGAACTTAGACAAACCTTAGAATGAGACTAACGTGACTAACTTGGGACGAACAAAGACAAACGTTAGTCTCATTACAAGGTTATTCTAAGTTCGTCCCAAGTTAGTCTAAGTTCGTCCCTAGTTAGTCCCTTTCTAAGGTCGAACTCAGACAAACCTTAGAATGAGACTTACGAGACTAACTTGGGACGAACAAAGACAAACGTTAGTCTCATTACAAGGTTATTCTAAGTTCGTCCCAAGTTAGTCTAAGTTCGTCCCTAGTTAGTCTCTTTCTAAGGACGAACTTAGACAAACCTTAGAATGAGACTAACGAGACTAACTTGGGACGAACAAAGACAAACGTTAGTCTCATTACAAGGTTAGTCTAAGTCCGTCCCTAGTTAGTCTTTTTCTAAGGTCAAACTCAGACAAACCTTAGAATGAGACTAACGAGACTAACTTGGGACGAGCAAAGACAAACGTTAGTCTCATTACAAGATTAGTCAAAGTCCGTCCCTAGTTAGTCTTTTTCTAAGGTCGAACTCAGACAAACCTTAGAATGAGACTAACGAGACTAACTTGGGACGAGCAAAGACAAACGTTAGTCTCATTACAAGATTAGTCTAAGTTCGTCCCAAGTTAGTCTAAATTCGTCTCTAGTTTGTCTCTTTCTAAGGACGAACTTAGATAAACCTTAGAATGAGACTAACGTGACTAACTTGGGACGAACAAAGACAAACGTTAGTCTCATTACAAGGTTATTCTAAGTTCGTCCCAAGTTAGTCTAAGTTCGTCCCTAGTTAGTCTCTTTCTAAGGACGAACTTAGACAAACCTTAGAATGAGACTAATGAGACTAACGAGACTAACTTGGGACGAACAAAGACAAACGTTAGTCTCATTACAAGGTTTGTCTAAGTTCGTCTCTAGTTAGTCTCTTTCTAAGGACGAACTTAGACAAACCTTAGAATGAGACTAACGTGACTAACTTGGGACGAACAAAGACAAACGTTAGTCTCATTACAAGGTTATTCTAAGTTCGTCCCAAGTTAGTCTAAGTTCGTCCCTAGTTAGTCTCATTCTAAAGTCGAACTTAGACAAACCTTAGAATGAGACTAATGAGACTAACGAGACTAACTTGGGACGAACAAAGACAAACGTTAGTCTCATTGCAAGGTTAGTCTAAGTCCGTCCCTAGTTAGTCTATTTCTAAGGTCGAACTCAGACAAACCTTAGAATGAGACTAACGAGACTAACTTGGGACGAGCAAAGACAAACGTTAGTCTCATTACAAGATTAGTCAAAGTTCGTCCCAAGTTAGTCTAAGTTCGTCTCTAGTTAGTCTCTTTCTAAGGACGAACTTAGACAAACCTTAGAATGAGACTAACGTGACTAACTTGGGACGAACAAAGACAAACGTTAGTCTCATTACAAGGTTATTCTAAGTTCGTCCCAAGTTAGTCTAAGTTCGTCCCTAGTTAGTCCCTTTCTAAGGTCGAACTCAGACAAACCTTAGAATGAGACTTACGAGACTAACTTGGGACGAACAAAGACAAACGTTAGTCTCATTACAAGGTTATCTAAGTTCGTCCCAAGTTAGTCTAAGTTCGTCCCTAGTTAGTCTCTTTCTAAGGACGAACTTAGACAAACCTTAGAATGAGACTAACGAGACTAACTTGGGACGAACAAAGACAAACGTTAGTCTCATTACAAGGTTAGTCTAAGTCCGTCCCTAGTTAGTCTTTTTCTAAGGTCAAACTCAGACAAACCTTAGAATGAGACTAACGAGACTAACTTGGGACGAGCAAAGACAAACGTTAGTCTCATTACAAGGTTAGTCTAAGTCCGTCCCTAGTTAGTCTTTTTCTAAGGTCGAACTCAGACAAACCTTAGAATGAGACTAACGAGACTAACTTGGGACGAGCAAAGACAAACGTTAGTCTCATTACAAGATTAGTCTAAGTTCGTCCCAAGTTAGTCTAAATTCGTCTCTAGTTTGTCTCTTTCTAAGGACGAACTTAGATAAACCTTAGAATGAGACTAACGTGACTAACTTGGGACGAACAAAGACAAACGTTAGTCTCATTACAAGGTTATTCTAAGTTCGTCCCAAGTTAGTCTAAGTTCGTCCCTAGTTAGTCTCTTTCTAAGGACGAACTTAGACAAACCTTAGAATGAGACTAATGAGACTAACGAGACTAACTTGGGACGAACAAAGACAAACGTTAGTCTCATTACAAGGTTAGTCTAAGTTCGTCTCTAGTTAGTCTCTTTCTAAGGACGAACTTAGACAAACCTTAGAATGAGACTAACGTGACTAACTTGGGACGAACAAAGACAAACTTTAGTCTCATTATAAGGTTAGTCTAAGTTCGTCCCTAGTTAGTCTCTTTCTAAGGACGAACTTAGACAAACCTTAGAATGAGACTAACGAGACTAACTTGGGACGAACAAAGACAAACGTTAGTCTCATTACAAGGTTATTCTAAGTTCGTCCCAAGTTAGTCTAAGTTCGTCCCTAGTTAGTCTCTTTCTAAGGTCGAACTTAGACAAACCTTAGAATGAGATTAACGAGACTAACTTGGGACGACCAAAGACAAACTTTAGTCTCATTACGAGATTAGTCTAAGTTCGTCCCAAGTTAGTCTAAGTTCGTGGCTAGTTAGTCTCTTTCTAAGGACGAACTTAGACAAACCTTAGAATGAGACTAACGTGACTAACTTGGGACGAACAAAGACAAACTTTAGTCTCATTATAAGGTTAGTCTAAGTTCGTCCCTAGTTAGTCTCTTTCTAAGGACGAACTTAGACAAACCTTAGAATGAGACTAACGAGACTAACTTGGGACTGACAAAGACAAACGTTAGTCTCATTACAAGGTTATTCTAAGTTCGTCCCAAGTTAGTCTAAGTTCGTCCCTAGTTAGTCTCTTTCTAAGGACGAACTTAGACAAACCTTAGAATGAGACTAACAAGACTAACTAGGGATTGACAAAGACAAACGTTAGTCTCATTACAAGTTTATTCTAAGTTCGTCATAAGTTAATCTAAGTTCGTCCCTCGTTAGTCTCTTTCTAAGGTCGAACTTAGACAAACCTTAGAATGAGACTAACGAGACTAACTTGGGACGAACAAAGACAAATGTTAGTCTCATTACAAGGTTAGTCTAAGTTCGTCCCAAGTTAGTCTAAGTTCGTCCCAAGTTAGGCTAAGTTCGTCCCTAGTTAGTCTCTTTCTAAGGTCCAACTTAGACAAACCTTAGAATGAGATTAACGAGACGAACTTGGGACGAGCAAAGACAAACGTTAGTCTCATTACAAGATTAGTCAAAGTTCGTCCCAAGTTAGTCTAAGTTCGTCTCTAGTTAGTCTCACAAACCTTAGAATGAGACTAACGTGACTAACTTGGGACGAACAAAGACAAACGTTAGTCTCATTACAAGGTTATTCTAAGTTCGTCCCAAGTTAGTCTAAGTTCGTCCCTAGTTAGTCTCTTTCTAAGGACGAACTTAGACAAACCGTGGAATGAGACTAACGAGACTAACTTGGGACGAACAAAGACAAACGTTAGTCTCATTACAAGGTTATTTTAAGTTCGTCCCAAGTTAGTCTAAGTTCGTCCCTAGTTAGTCCCTTTCTAAGGTCGAACTTAGACAAACCTTAGAATGAGACTTACGAGACTAACTTGGGACGAACAAAGACAAACGTTAGTCTCATTACAAGGTTATTCAAAGTTCGTCCCAAGTTAGTCTAAGTTCGTCCCAAGTTAGTCTCTTTCTAAGGACGAACTTAGACAAACCTTAGAATGAGACTAACGAGACTAACTTGGGACGAACAAAGACAAACGTTAGTCTCATTACAAGTTGAGTCTAAGTTCGTCCCAAGTTAGTCTAAGTTCGTCCCTAGTTAGTCTCTTTCTAAGGTCGAACTTAGACAAACCTTAGAAAGAGACTAACGTGACTAACTTGGGGCGAACAAAGACAAACTTTAGTCTTATTACAAGGTTATTCTAAGTTCGTCCCAAGTTAGTCTAAGTTCGTCCCTAGTTAGTCTCTTTCTAAGGTCGAACTTAGGCAAACCTTAGAATGAGACTAACGTGACTAACTTGGGACGAACAAAGACAAACTCCAGTCTCATTATAAGGTTAGTCTAAGTTCGTCCCTAGTTAGTCTCTTTCTGAGGACGAACTTAGACAAACCTTAGAATGAGACCAACGAGACTAACTTGGGACGAACAAAGACAAACGTTAGTCTCATTACAAGGTTAGTCTAAGTTCATCCCAAGTTAGTCTAAGTTCGTCCCTAGTTAGTCTCTTTCTAAGGTCAAACTTAGACCAACCTTAGAATGAGACTAGCGTGACTAACTTGGGGCGAACAAAGACAAACTTTAGTCTCATTATAAGGTTAGTCTAAGTTCGTCCCTGGTTAGTCTAAGTTCGTCCCTAGTTAGTCTAAGTTCGTCCCTAGTTAGTCTCTTTCTAAGGATGAACTTAGACAAACCTTAGAATGAGACTAACGTGACTAACTTGGGACGAACAAAGACAAACGTTAGTCTCATTACAAGGTTATTCTAAGTTCGTCCCAAGTTAGTCTAAGTTCGTCCCTAGTTAGTCTCTTTCTAAAGTCGAACTTAGACAAACCTTAGAATGAGACTACCGAGACTAATTTGGGACGAACAAAGACAAACTTTAGTCTCATTACAAGGCTATTCTAAGTTCGTCCCAAGTTTGTATTAGTTCGTCCCTAGCTAGTCTCTTTCTAAGGACGAACTTAGACAAACCTTAGAATTAGACTAACGAGACTAACTTGGGACGAACAAAGACAAATGTTAGTCTCATTACAAGGTTATTCTAAGTTCGTCCCAAGTTAGTCTAAGTTCGTCCCTAGTTAGTCTCTTTCTAAGGTCGAACTTAGACAAACCTTAGAATGAGACTAACGTGACTAACTTGGGACGAACAAAGACAAACTTCAGTCTCATTATAAGGTTAGTCTAAGTTCGTCCCTAGTTAGTCTCTTTCTGAGGACGAACTTAGACAAACCTTAGAATGAGACCAACGAGACTAACTTGGGACAAACAAAGACAAACGTTAGTCTCATTACAAGGTTAGTCTAAGTTCGTCCCAAGTTAGTCTAAGTTCGTCCCTAGTTAGTCTCTTTCTAAGGTCAAACTTAGACCAACCTTAGAATGAGACTAACGTGACTAACTTGGGGCGAACAAAGACAAACTTTAGTCTCATTATAAGGTTAGTCTAAGTTCGTCCCTAGTTAGTCTAAGTTCGTCGCTAGTTAGTCTCTTTCTAAGGACGAATTTAGACAAACCTTAGAATGAGACTAACGAGACTAACTTGGGACGAACAAAGACAAACATTAGTCTCATTACAAGGTTAGTCTAAGTTCGCCCCAAGTTAGTCTAAGTTCGTCCCAAGTTAGTCTCTTTCTAAGGTCGAATTTAGACAAACCTTAGAATGAGACTAACGAGACTAACTTGGGACGAGCAGTGACAAACGTTAGTCTCATTACAAGATTAGTCTAAGTTCGTCCCAAGTTAGTCTAAGTTCGTCTCTAGTTAGTCTCTTTCCAAGGACGAACTTAGACAAACCTTAGAATGAGACTTACGAGACTAACTTGGGACGAACAAAGACAAACGTTAGTCTCATTACAAGGTTATTCTAAGTTCGTCCCAAGTTAGTCTATGTTCGTCCCTAGTTAGTCTCTTTCTAAGGACGAACTTAGACAAACCTTAGAATGGGACTAACGAGACTAACTTGGGATGAACAAAGACAAACGTTAGTTTCATTACAAGGTTAGTCTAAGTTCGTCCCACGTTAGTCTAAGTCCGTCCCTAGTTAGTCTCGTTCTAAGGACGAACTTAGACAAACCTTAGAATGAGACTAACGAAACTAACTTGGGACGAACAAAGACAAACGTTAGTCTCATTACAAGGTTATTCTAAGTTCGTCCCATGTTAGTCTAAGTTCGTCCCTAGTAAGTCTCTTTCTAAGGTCGAACTTAGACAAACCTTAGAATGAGACTTACGAGACTTACTTGGGACGAACAAAGACAAACGTTAGTCTCATTACAAGGTTATTCTAAGTTCGTCCCAAGTTAGTCTAAGTTCGTCCCTAGTTAGTCTCTTTCTAAGTTCGAACTTAGACAAACCTTAGAATGAGACTAACGAGACTAACTTGGGACGAACAAAGACAAATGTTAGTCTCATTACAAGGTTAGTCTAAGTTTGTCCCAAGTTAGTCTAAGTTCGTCTCTAGTTAGTCTCATTCTAAGGACGAACTTAGACAAACTTTAGAATGAGACTAACGTGACTAACTTGGGACGAACAAATACAAACTTTAGTCTCATTATAAGGTTAGTCTAAGTTCATCGCTAGTTAGTCTCTTTCAAAGGTTGAACTTACACAAACCTTAGAATGAGACTAACGAGACTAACTTGGGACGAACAAAGACAAACGTTAGTCTCATTACAAGGTTAGTCTATGTTCGTTCCAAGTTAGTCTAAGTTCGTCCCAAGTTAGTCTTTTTCTAAGGTCGAATTTAGACAAACCTTAGAATGAGACTAACGAGACTAACTTGGGACGAGCAGTGACAAACGTTAGTCTCATTACAAGATTAGTCTAAGTTCGTCCCAAGTTAGTCTAAGTTCGTCTCTAGTTAGTCTCTTTCCAAGGACGAACTTAGACAAACCTTAGAATGAGACTTACGAGACTAACTTGGGACGAACAAAGACAAACTTCAGTCTCATTATAAGGTTAGTCTAAGTTCGTCCCTAGTTAGTCTCTTTCTGAGGACGAACTTAGACAAACCTTAGAATGAGACCAACGAGACAAACTTGGGACGAACAAAGACAAACGTTAGTCTCATTACAAGGTTAGTCTAAGTTCGTCCCAAGTTAGTCTAAGTTCGTCCCTAGTTAGTCTCTTTCTAAGGTCAAACTTAGACCAACCTTAGAATGAGACTAACGTGACTAACTTGGGACGAACAAAGACAAACTTTAGTCTCATTATAAGGTTAGTCTAAGTTCGTCCCTAGTTAGTCTAAGTTCGTCCCTAGTTAGTCTCTTTCTAAGGATGAACTTAGACAAACCTTAGAATGAGACTAACGTGACTAACTTGGGACGAACAAAGACAAACGTTAGTCTCATTACAAGGTTATTCTAAGTTCGTCCCAAGTTAGTCTAAGTTCGTCCCTAGTTAGTCTCTTTCTAAAGTCGAACTTAGACAAACCTTAGAATGAGACTACCGAGACTAATTTGGGACGAACAAAGACAAACGTTAGTCTCATTACAAGGCTATTCTAAGTTCGTCCCAAGTTTATATTAGTTCGTCCCTAGTTAGTCTCTTTCTAAGGACGAACTTAGACAAACCTTAGAATGAGACGAACGAGACTAACTTGGGACGAACAAAGACAAATGTTAGTCTCATTACAAGGTTATTCTAAGTTCGTCCCAAGTTAGTCTAAGTTCGTCCCTAGTTAGTCTCTTTCTAAGGTCGAACTTAGACAAACCTTAGAATGAGACTAACGTGACTAACTTGGGACGAACAAAGACAAACTTCAGTCTCATTATAAGGTTAGTCTAAGTTCGTCCCTAGTTAGTCTCTTTCTGAGGACGAACTTAGACAAACCTTAGAATGAGACCAACAAGACTAACTTGGGACGAACAAAGACAAACGTTAGTCTCATTACAAGGTTAGTCTAAGTTCGTCCCAAGTTAGTCTAAGTTCGTCCCTAGCTAGTCTCTTTCTAAGGTCAAACTTAGACCAACCTTAGAATGAGACTAACGTGACTAACTTGGGGCGACCAAAGACAAACTTTAGTCTCATTATAAGGTTAGTCTAAGTTCGTCCCTAGTTAGTCTAAGTCCGTCCCTAGTTAGTCTCTTTCCAAGGACGAACTTAGACAAACCTTAGAATGAGACTTACGAGACTAACTTGGGACGAACAAAGACAAACGTTAGTCTCATTACAAGGTTATTCTAAGTTCGTCCCAAGTTAGTCTATGTTCGTCCCTAGTTAGTCTCTTTCTAAGGACGAACTTAGACAAACCTTAGAATGAGACTAACGAGACTAACTTGGGATGAACAAAGACAAACGTTAGTCTCATTACAAGGTCAGTCTAAGTTCGTCCCAAGTTAGTCTAAGTCCGTCCCTAGTTAGTCTCTTTCTAAGGACGAACTTAGACAAACCTTAGAATGAGACTAACGAGACTAACTTGGGACGAACAAAGACAAACGTTAGTCTCATTACAAGGTTATTCTAAGTTCGTCCCAAGTCAGTCTAAGTTCGTCCCTAGTAAGTCTCTTTCTAAGGTCGAACTTAGACAAACCTTAGAATGAGACTTACGAGACTTAATTGGGATGAACAAAGACAAACGTTAGTCTCATTACAAGGTTATTCTAAGTTCGTCCCAAGTTAGTCTAAGTTCGTCCCTAGTTAGTCTCTTTCTAAGTTCGAACTTAGACAAACCTAAGAATGAGACTTACGAGACTTACTTGGGATGAACAAAGACAAATGTTAGTCTCATTACAAGGTTAGTCTAAGTTTGTCCCAAGTTAGTCTAAGTTCGTCTCTTGTTAGTCTCATTCTAAGGACGAACTTAGACAAACTTTAGAATGAGACGTGACTAACTTGGGACGAACAAATACAAACTTTAGTGTCATTATAAGGTTAGTCTAAGTTCATCCCTAGTTAGTCTCTTTCAAAGGACGAACTTAGACAAACCTTAGAATGAGACTAACGAGACTAACTTGGGACGAACAAAGACAAACGTTAGTCTCATTACAAGGTTAGTCTAAGTTCGTCCCAAGTTAGTCTAAGTTCGTCCCAAGTTAGTCTCTTTCTAAGGTCGAATTTAGACAAACCTTAGAATTAGACTAACGAGACTAACTTGGGACGAGCAGTGACAAACGTTAGTCTCATTACAAGATTAGTCTAAGTTCGTCCCAAGTTAGTCTAAGTTCGTCTCTAGTTAGTCTCTTTCCAAGGACGAACTTAGACAAACCTTAGAATGAGACTTACGAGACTAACTTGGGACGAACAAAGACAAACGTTAGTCTCATTACAAGGTTATTCTAAGTTCGTCCCAAGTTAGTCTATGTTCGTCCCTAGTTAGTCTCTTTCTAAGGACGAACTTAGACAAACCTTAGAATGAGACTAACGAGACTAACTTGGGATGAACAAAGACAAACGTTAGTCTCATTACAAGGTTAGTCTAAGTTCGTCCCAAGTTAGTCTAAGTCCGTCCCTAGTTAGTCTCTTTCTAAGGACGAACTTAGACAAACCTTAGAATGAGACTAACGAGACTAACTTGGGACGAACAAAGACAAACATTAGTCTCATTACAAGGTTATTCTTAGTTCGTCCCAAGTTAGTCTAAGTTCGTCCCTAGTAAGTCTCTTTCTAAGGTCGAACTTAGACAAACCTTAGAATGAGACTTACGAGACTTACTTGGGACGAACAAAGACAAACGTTAGTCTCATTACAAGGTTATTCTAAGTTCGTCCCAAGTCAGTCTAAGTTCGTCCCTAGTAAGTCTCTTTCTAAGGTCGAACTTAGACAAACCTTAGAATGTGACTTACGAGACTTAATTGGGATGAACAAAGACAAACGTTAGTCTCATTACAAGGTTATTCTAAGTTCGTCCCAAGTTAGTCTAAGTTCGTCCCTAGTTAGTCTCTTTCTAAGTTCGAACTTAGACAAACCTAAGAATGAGACTTACGAGACTTACTTGGGATGAACAAAGACAAATGTTAGTCTCATTACAAGGTTAGTCTAAGTTTGTCCCAAGTTAGTCTAAGTTCGTCTCTTGTTAGTCTCATTCTAAGGACGAACTTAGACAAACTTTAGAATGAGACGTGACTAACTTGGGACGAACAAATACAAACTTTAGTGTCATTATAAGGTTAGTCTAAGTTCATCCCTAGTTAGTCTCTTTCAAAGGACGAACTTAGACAAACCTTAGAATGAGACTAACGAGACTAACTTGGGACGAACAAAGACAAACGTTAGTCTCATTACAAGGTTAGTCTAAGTTCGTCCCAAGTTAGTCTAAGTTCGTCCCAAGTTAGTCTCTTTCTAAGGTCGAATTTAGACAAACCTTAGAATTAGACTAACGAGACTAACTTGGGACGAGCAGTGACAAACGTTAGTCTCATTACAAGATTAGTCTAAGTTCGTCCCAAGTTAGTCTAAGTTCGTCTCTAGTTAGTCTCTTTCCAAGGACGAACTTAGACAAACCTTAGAATGAGACTTACGAGACTAACTTGGGACGAACAAAGACAAACGTTAGTCTCATTACAAGGTTATTCTAAGTTCGTCCCAAGTTAGTCTATGTTCGTCCCTAGTTAGTCTCTTTCTAAGGACGAACTTAGACAAACCTTAGAATGAGACTAACGAGACTAACTTGGGATGAACAAAGACAAACGTTAGTCTCATTACAAGGTTAGTCTAAGTTCGTCCCAAGTTAGTCTAAGTCCGTCCCTAGTTAGTCTCTTTCTAAGGACGAACTTAGACAAACCTTAGAATGAGACTAACGAGACTAACTTGGGACGAACAAAGACAAACGTTAGTCTCATTACAAGGTTATTCTTAGTTCGTCCCAAGTTAGTCTAAGTTCGTCCCTAGTAAGTCTCTTTCTAAGGTCGAACTTAGACAAACCTTAGAATGAGACTTACGAGACTTACTTGGGACGAACAAAGACAAACGTTAGTCTCATTACAAGGTTATTCTAAGTTCGTCCCAAGTTAGTCTAAGTTCGTCCCTAGTTAGTCTCTTTCTAAGGTCGAACTTAGACAAACCTTTGAATGAGACTAACGAGACTAACTTGGGACGAACAAAGACAAACGGTAGTCTCATTACAAGGTTAGTCTAAGTTCGTCCCAAGTTAGTCTAAGTCCGTCCCTAGTTAGTCTCTTTCTAAGGACGAACTTAGACAAACCTTAGAATGAGACTAACGAGACTAACTTGGGACGAACAAAGACAAACGTTAGTCTCATTACAAGGTTATTCTAAGTTCGTCCCAAGTTAGTCTATGTTCGTACCTAGTTAGTCTCTTTCTAAGGGCGAACTTAGACAAACCTTAGAACGAGACTAACGAGACTAACTTGGGATGAACAAAGACAAACGTTAGTCTCATTACAAGGTTAGTCTAAGTTCGTCCCAAGTTAGTCTAAGTCCGTCCCTAGTTAGTCTCTTTCTAAGGACGAACTTAGACAAACCTTAGAATGAGACTAACGAGACTAACTTGGGACGAACAAAGACAAACGTTAGTCTCATTACAAGGTTATTCTTAGTTGGTCCCAAGTTAGTCTAAGTTTGTCCCTAGTAAGTCTCTTTCTAAGGTCGAACTTAGACAAACCTTAGAATGAGACTTACGAGACTTACTTGGGACGAACAAAGACAAACGTTAGTCTCATTACAAGGTTATTCTAAGTTCGTCCCAAGTTAGTCTAAGTTCGTCCCTAGTTAGTCTCTTTCTAAGGTCGAACTTAGACAAACCTTTGAATGAGACTAACGAGACTAACTTGGGACGAACAAAGACAAACGTTAGTCTCATTACAAGGTTAGTCTAAGTTCATCCCAAGTTAGTCTAAGTTCGTCCCTAGTTAGTCTCTTTCTAAGGACGAACTTAGACAAACCTTAGAATGAGACTAACGAGACTAACTTGGGACGAACAAAGACAAACATTAGTCTCGTTACAAGGTTATTCTAAGTTCGTCCCAAGTTAGTCTAAGTTCGTCCCTAGTTAGTCTCTTTCTAGGGTCGAACTTAGACAAACCTTAGAATGAGACTTACGAGACCAACTTGGGACGAACAAAGACAAACGTTAGTCTCATTACAAGGTTATTCTAAGTTCGTCCAAAGTTAGTCTAAGTTCTTCCCTAGTTAGTCTCTTTATAAGGACGAACTTAGACAAACCTTAGAATGAGACTAACGAGACTAACTTGGGACGAACAAAGACGAACGTTAGTCTCATTACAAGGTTAGTCTAAGTTCGTCCCAAGTTAGTTTAAGTTCGTCCCTAGTTAGTCTCTTTCTAAGGTCGAACTTAGACAAACCTTAGAATGAGATTAACGAGACTAACTTGGGACGAGCAAAGACAAACGTTAGTCTCATTACAAGATTAGTCAAAGTCCGTCCCAAGTTAGTCTAAGTTCGTCTCTAGTTAGTCTCTTTCTAAGGACGAACTTAGACAAACCTTAGAATGAGACAAACGTGACTAACTTGGGACGAACAAAGACAAACTTGAATCTCATTATAAGGTTAGTCTAAGTTCGTCCCTAGTTAGTATCTTTCTAAGGACGAACTTTGACAAACCGTAGAATGAGACTAACGAGACTAACTTGGGACGAACAAAGAGAAACGTTAGTCTCGTTACAAGGTTATTCTAAGTTCGTCCCAAGTTAGTCTAAGTTCGTCCCAAGTTAGTCTCTTTCTAGGGTCGAACTTAGACAAACCTTAGAATGAGACTTACCAGACCAACTTGGGACGAACAAAGACAAACGTTAGTTAATTACAAGGTTATTCTAAGTTCGTCCAAAGTTAGTCTAAGTTCTTCCCTAGTTAGTCTCTTTATAAGGACGAACTTAGACAAACCTTAGAATGAGACTAACGAGACTAACTTGGGACGAACAAAGACGAACGTTAGTCTCATTACAAGGTTAGTCTAAGTTCGTCCCAAGTTAGTCTAAGTTCGTCCCTAGTTAGTCTCTTTCTAAGGTCGAACTTAGACAAACCTTAGAATGAGACTAACGAGACTAACTTGGGACGAGCAAAGACAAACGAACGTTAGTCTCATTATAAGGTTTGTCTAAGTTCGTCCCTAGTTAGTCTAAGTTCGTCCCTAGTTAGTCTCTTTCGAAGGACGAACTTAGACAAACCTTAGAATGAGACTAACGAGAGTAACTTGGGACGAACAAACACAAACGTTAGTCTCATTACAAGTTAGTCTAAGTTCGTCCCTAGTTAGTCTCTTTTTGAGGACGAACTTAGACAAAAATTAGAATCAGACTAACGAGACTAACTTCGGACGAACAAAGACAAACGTTAGTCTCATTATAAAGTTAGTCTAAGTTCGTCCCAAGTTACTCTAAGTTCGTCACTAGTTAGTCTCTTTCTAACGACGAACTTAGATAAACCTTAGAATGAGACTAACGAGACTAACTTGGAACGAACAAAGACAAACTTTATTCTCATTCTAAGGTTAGTCTAAATTCGTCCCAAGTTAGTCTAAGTTCGTCCCTATTTAGTTTCTTTCTAAGGACGAAGTTAAACAAACCTTTGAATGAGACAAACGAGACTAACCTGGGACGAACAAAGACAAACGTTAGTCTCATTATAAGGTTTGTCTAAGTTCGTCCCAAGTTAGTCTAAGTTCGTCCCTAGTTAGTCTCTTTCTAAGGACGAACTTAGACAAACCTTAGAATGAGACTAACGAGACTAACCTGGGACGAACAAAGACAAACGTTAGTCTCATTACAAGGTTAGTCTAAGTTCGTCCCAAGTTAGTCTAAGTTCGTTCTTAGTTAGTCTCTTTCTAAGGTCGAACTTAGACAAACCTTAGAATGAGACTAACGAGACTAACTTGGGACGAACAAAGACAAACGTTAGTCTCATTATAAGGTTAGTCTAAGTTCGTCCCAAGTTAGTCTAAGTTCGTCCCTAGTTAGTCTCTTTCTAAGGACGGACTTAGAAAAACCTTAGAATGAGACAAACGAGACTAACTTGGTACGAACAAAGACAAACTTTAGTCTCATTATAAGGTTAGTCTAAGTTCGTCCCTGGTTAGTCTCTTTCTAAGGACGAACTTAGACAAACCTTAGAATGAGACTTAACGAGACTAACTTGGGACAACAAATACAAACATTAGTCTCATTATAAGGTTTGTCTAAGTTCGTCCCTAGTTAGTCTCTTTCTAAGGACAAACTTAGACAAACCTTAGAATGAGACTAACGAGACTAACTTGGGACGAACAAACACAAACGTTAGTCTCATTACATGGTTAGTCTAAGTTCGTCCCAAGTTAGTCTAAGTTCGTCCCTAGTTAGTCTCTTTCTAAGGACGAACTTGGACAAACCTTAGAATGAGACTAACGAGACTAACTTGGGACGAACAAAGACAAACGTTAGTCCCATTACTAGGTTAGTCAAAGTTCGTCCCAAGTTAGTCTAAGTTCGTCCCTAGTTAGTTTCTTTCTAATGTCGAACTTAGACAAACTTTAGAATGAGACTAACGAGACTAACTTGGGACGAACAAAGATACACGTTAGTCTCATTACAAGGTTATTCTAAGTTCGTCCCAAGTTAGTCTAAGTTCGTCCCTAGTTAGTCTCTTTCTAAGGACGAACTTAAACAAACCTTAGAATGAGACTAACGAGACTAACTTGGGACAAACAAAGACAAACGTTAGTCTCATTATAAGGTTTGTCTAAGTTCGTCCCAAGTTAGTCTAAGTTCGTCCCTAGTTAGTCTCTTTCTAAGGACGAACTTAGACAAACCTTAGAATGAGACTAACGAGACTAACCTGGGACGAATAAACACAAACGTTAGTCTCATTACAAGGTTAGTCTAAGTTCGTCCCAAGTTAGTCTAAGTTCGTCCCTAGTTAGTCTCTTTCTAAGGACGAACTTAGAGAAACCTTAGAAGGAGACTAACGAGACTAACTTGGGACGAACGAAGACAAACGTTAGTCTCATTACAAGGTTAGTCTAAGTTCGTCCCAAGTTAGTCTCTTTCTAAGGACAAACTTAGACAAACCTTAGAATGAGACTAACGAGACTAACTTGGGACGAACAAAGACAAACGTTAGTCTAATTATAAAGTTAGTCTAAGTTCCTCCCAAGTTAGTCTCTTTCTAAGGACGAACTAAGACAAACCTTAGAATGAGACTAACGAGACAAACTCTCATTCAAAGGTTTGTCTAAGTTCGTCCCAAGTTAGTCTAAGTTTGTCCCTAGTTAGTCTCTTTCGAAGGACGAACTTAAACAAACCTTAGAATGAGACTAACGAGACTAACTTGGGACGAACAAACACAAACGTTAGCCTCATTACAAGGTTAGTCTAAGTTAGTCCCATGTTAGTCTAAGTTCGTCCCTGGTTAGTCTCTTTCTAAGGACGAACTTAGAGAAACCTTAGAAGGAGACTAACGAGACTAACTTGGGACGAACGAAGACAAACGTTAGTCTCATTACAAGGTTAGTCTAAGTTCGTCCCAAGTTAGTCTCTTTCTAAGGACAAACTTAGACAAACCTTAGAATGAGACTAACGAGACAAACTCTCATTCTAAGGTTTGTCTACGTTCGTCCAAAGTTAGTCTAAGTTTGTCCCTAGTCAGTCTCTTTCGAAGGACGAACTTAGACAAACCTTAGAACAAGACTAACTTGGGACGAACAAACACAAACGTTAGTCTCATTACAAGGTTAGTCTAAGTTCGTCCCATGTTAATCTAAGTTCGTCCCTAGTTAATCTGTTTCTAAGGACGAACTTAGACAAACCTTAGAAGGAGACTAACGAGACTAACTTGGGACGAACAAAGACAAACGTTAGTCTCATTACAAGGTTAGTCTTAGTTCGTCCCAAGTTAGTCTCTTTCTAAGGACGAACTTAGACAAACCTTATAATGAGACTAACGAGACAAACTCTCATTCAAAGGTTTGTCTAAGTTCGTCCCTAGTTAGTCTCTTTCGAAGGACGAACTTAAACAAACCTTAGAATGAGACTAACGAGACTAACTTGGGACGAACAAACACAAACGTTAGCCTCATTACAAGGTTAGTCTAAGTTAGTCCCATGTTAGTCTAAGTTCGTCCCTAGTTAGTCTCTTTCTAAGGACGAACTTAGAGAAACCTTAGAAGGAGACTAACGAGACTAACTTGGGACGAGCGAAGACAAACGTTAGTCTCATTACAAGGTTAGTCTAAGTTGGTCCCAAGTTAGTCTCTTTCTAAGGACAAACTTAGACAAACCTTAGAATGAGACTAACGAGACAAACTCTCATTCTAAGGTTTGTATAAGTTCGTCCTAAGTTAGTCTAAGTTTGTCCCCAGTCAGTCTCTTTCGAAGGACGAACTTAGACAAACCTTAGAATGAGACTAACGAGACTAACTTGGGACGAACAAACACAAACGTTAGTCTCATTACAAGGTTAGTCTAAGTTCGTCCCATGTTAATCTAAGTTCGTCCCTAGTTAATCTCTTTCTAAGGACGAACTTAGACAAACCTTAGAAAGAGACTAACGAGACTAACTTGGGACGAACAAAGACAAACGTTAGTCTCATTACAAGGTTAGTCTAAGTTCGTCCCAAGTTAGTCTCTTTCTAAGGACGAACTTAGACAAACCTTATAATGAGACTAACGAGACACAAACTCTCCTTCTATGGTTTGTCTAAGTTCTTCCCAAGTCAGTCTAAGTTCGTCCCTAGTTAGTCTCTTTCTAAGGACGAACTTAAACAAACCTTAGAATGAGACTAACGAGACTAACTTAGGACGAACAAAGACAAACGTTAGTCTAAGTTCGTCCCAAGTTAGTCTCTTTCTAAGGACGAACTTAAACAAACCTTAGAAGGAGACTAATGAGACAAACTCTCTTTCTAATGTTTGTCTAAGTTCGTCCCAAGTTAGTCTAAGTTCGTCCCTAGTTAGTCTCTTTCTAAGGACGAACTTAAACAAACCTTAGAAGGAGACTAACGAGACTAACTTGGGACGAACAAAGACAAATATTAGTCTCATTACAAGGTTAGTCTAAGTTCGTCCCAAGTTAGTCTAAGTTCGTTCTTAGTTAGTCGCTTTCTAAGGTCGAACTTAGACAAACCTTAGAATGAGACTAACGAGACTAACTTGGGACGAACAAAGACAAACGTTAGTCTCATTATAAGGTTAGTCTAAGTTCGTCCCAAGTTAGTCTAAGTTCGTCCCTAGTTAGTCTCTTTCTAAGGACGAACTTAGAAAAACCTTAGAATGAGACAAACGAGACTAACTTGGTACGAACAAAGACAAACTTTAGTCTCATTATAAGGTTAGTCTAAGTTCGTCCCTGGTTAGTCTCTTTCTAAGGACGAACTTAGACAAACCTTAGAATGAGACTTAACGAGACTAACTTGGGACAACAAAGACAAACATTAGTCTCATTATAAGGTTTGTCTAAGTTCGTCCCTAGTTAGTCTCTTTCTAAGGACAAACTTAGACAAACCTTAGAATGAGACTAACGAGACTAACTTGGGACGAACAAACACAAACGTTAGTCTCATTACATGGTTAGTCTAAGTTCGTCCCAAGTTAGTCTAAGTTCGTCCCTAGTTAGTCTCTTTCTAAGGACGAACTTGGACAAACCTTAGAATGAGACTAACGAGACTAACTTGGGACGAACAAAGACAAACGTTAGTCCCATTACTAGGTTAGTCAAAGTTCGTCCCAACTTAGTCTAAGTTCGTCCCTAGTTAGTCTCTTTCTAATGTCGAACTTAGACAAACTTTAGAATGAGACTAACGAGACTAACTTGGGACGAACAAAGATACACGTTAGTCTCATTACAAGGTTATTCTAAGTTCGTCCCAAGTTAGTCTAAGTTCGTCCCTAGTTAGTCTCTTTCTAAGGACGAACTTAAACAAACCTTAGAATGAGACTAACGAGACTAACTTGGGACGAACAAAGACAAACGTTAGTCTCATTATAAGGTTTGTCTAAGTTCGTCCCAAGTTAGTCTAAGTTCGTCCCTAGTTAGTCTCTTTCTAAGGACGAACTTAGACAAACCTTAGAATGAGACTAACGAGACTAACCTGGGACGAATAAACACAAACGTTAGTCTCATTACAAGGTTAGTCTAAGTTCGTCCCAAGTTAGTCTAAGTTCGTCCCTAGTTAGTCTCTTTCTAAGGACGAACTTAAACAAACCTTAGAATGAGACTAACGAGACTAACTTGGGACGAACAAAGACAAACGTTAGTCTCATTATAAGGTTTGTCTAAGTTCGTCCCAAGTTAGTCTAAGTTCCTCCCAAGTTAGTCTCTTTCTAAGGACGAACTGAGACAAACCTTAGAATGAGACTAACGAGACAAACTCTCATTCAAAGGTTTGTCTAAGTTCGTCCCAAGTTAGTCTAAGTTTGTCCCTAGTTAGTCTCTTTCGAAGGACGAACTTAAACAAACCTTAGAATGAGACTAACGAGACTAACTTGGGACGAACAAACACGAACGTTAGCCTCATTACAAGGTTAGTCTAAGTTAGTCCCATGTTAGTCTAAGTTCGTCCCTGGTTAGTCTCTTTCTAAGGACGAACTTAGAGAAACCTTAGAAGGAGACTAACGAGACTAACTTGGGACGAACGAAGACAAACGTTAGTCTCATTACAAGGTTAGTCTAAGTTCGTCCCAAGTTAGTCTCTTTCTAAGGACAAACTTAGACAAACCTTAGAATGAGACTAACGAGACAAACTCTCATTCTAAGGTTTGTCTAAGTTCGTCCAAAGTTAGTCTAAGTTTGTCCCTAGTCAGTCTCTTTCGAAGGACGAACTTAGACAAACCTTAGAACGAGACTAACTTGGGACGAACAAACACAAACGTTAGTCTCATTACAAGGTTAGTCTAAGTTCGTCCCATGTTAATCTAAGTTCGTCCCTAGTTAATCTGTTTCTAAGGACGAACTTGGACAAACCTTAGAAGGAGACTAACGAGACTAACTTGGGACGAACAAAGACAAACGTTAGTCTCATTACAAGGTTAGTCTAAGTTCGTCCCAAGTTAGTCTCTTTCTAAGGACGAACTTAGACAAACCTTATAATGAGACTAACGAGACAAACTCTCATTCAAAGGTTTGTCTAAGTTCGTCCCAAGTTAGTCTAAGTTTGTCCCTAGTTAGTCTCTTTCGAAGGACGAACTTAAACAAACCTTAGAATGAGACTAACGAGACTAACTTGGGACGAACAAACACAAACGTTAGCCTCATTACAAGGTTAGTCTAAGTTAGTCCCATGTTAGTCTAAGTTCGTCCCTAGTTAGTCTCTTTCTAAGGACGAACTTAGAGAAACCTTAGAAGGAGACTAACGAGACTAACTTGGGACGAACGAAGACAAACGTTAGTCTCATTACAAGGTTAGTCTAAGTTCGTCCCAAGTTAGTCTCTTTCTAAGGACAAACTTAGACAAACCTTAGAATGAGACTAACGAGACAAACTCTCATTCTAAGGTTTGTATAAGTTCGTCCTAAGTTAGTCTAAGTTTGTCCCCAGTCAGTCTCTTTCGAAGGACGAACTTAGACAAACCTTAGAATGAGACTAACGAGACTAACTTGGGACGAACAAACACAAACGTTAGTCTCATTACAAGGTTAGTCTAAGTTCGTCCCATGTTAATCTAAGTTCGTCCCTAGTTAATCTCTTTCTAAGGACGAACTTAGACAAACCTTAGAAAGAGACTAACGAGACTAACTTGGGACGAACAAAGACAAACGTTAGTCTCATTACAAGGTTAGTCTAAGTTCGTCCCAAGTTAGTCTCTTTCTAAGGACGAACTTAGACAAACCTTATAATGAGACTAACGAGACACAAACTCTCCTTCTATGGTTTGTCTAAGTTCTTCCCAAGTCAGTCTAAGTTCGTCCCTAGTTAGTCTCTTTCTAAGGACGAACTTAAACAAACCTTAGAATGAGACTAACGAGACTAACTTAGGACGAACAAAGACAAACGTTAGTCTAAGTTCGTCCCAAGTTAGTCTCTTTCTAAGGACGAACTTAAACAAACCTTAGAAGGAGACTAATGAGACAAACTCTCTTTCTAATGTTTGTCTAAGTTCGTCCCAAGTTAGTCTAAGTTCGTCCCTAGTTAGTCTCTTTCTAAGGACGAACTTAAACAAACCTTAGAAGGAGACTAACGAGACTAACTTGGGACGAACAAAGACAAATATTAGTCTCATTACAAGGTTAGTCTAAGTTCGTCCCAAGTTAGTCTAAGTTCGTTCTTAGTTAGTCTCTTTCTAAGGTCGAACTTAGACAAACCTTAGAATGAGACTAACGAGACTAACTTGGGACGAACAAAGACAAACTTTAGTCTCATTATAAGGTTAGTCTAAGTTCGTCCCTGGTTAGTCTCTTTCTAAGGACGAACTTAGACAAACCTTAGAATGAGACTTAACGAGACTAACTTGGGACAACAAAGACAAACATTAGTCTCATTATAAGGTTTGTCTAAGTTCGTCCCTAGTTAGTCTCTTTCTAAGGACAAACTTAGACAAACCTTAGAATGAGACTAACGAGACTAACTTGGGACGAACAAACACAAACGTTAGTCTCATTACATGGTTAGTCTAAGTTCGTCCCAAGTTAGTCTAAGTTCGTCCCTAGTTAGTCTCTTTCTAAGGACGAACTTGGACAAACCTTAGAATGAGACTAACGAGACTAACTTGGGACGAACAAAGACAAACGTTAGTCCCATTACTAGGTTAGTCAAAGTTCATCCCAAGTTAGTCTAAGTTCGTCCCTAGTTAGTCTCTTTCTAATGTTGAACTTAGACAAACTTTAGATGAGACTAACGAGACTAACTTGGGACGAACAAAGATACACGTTAGTCTCATTACAAGGTTATTCTAAGTTCGTCCCAAGTTAGTCTAAGTTCGTCCCTAGTTAGTCTCTTTCTAAGGACGAACTTAAACAAACCTTAGAATGAGACTAACGAGACTAACTTGGGACGAACAAAGACAAACGTTAGTCTCATTATAAGGTTTGTCTAAGTTTGTCCCAAGTTAGTCTAAGTTCGTCCCTAGTTAGTCTCTTTCTAAGGACGAACTTAGACAAACCTTAGAATGAGACTAACGAGACTAACCTGGGACGAATAAACACAAACGTTAGTCTCATTACAAGGTTAGTCTAAGTTCGTCCCAAGTTAGTCTAAGTTCGTCCCTAGTTAGTCTCTTTCTAAGGACGAACTTAGAGAAACCTTAGAAGGAGACTAACGAGACTAACTTGGGACGAACGAAGACAAACGTTAGTCTCATTACAAGGTTAGTCTAAGTTCGTCCCAAGTTAGTCTCTTTCTAAGGACAAACTTAGACAAACCTTAGAATGAGACTAACGAGACTAACTTGGGACGAACAAAGACAAACGTTAGTCTAATTATAAAGTTAGTCTATGTTCCTCCCAATTTAGTCTCTTTCTAAGGACGAACTAAGACAAACCTTAGAATGAGACTAACGAGACAAACTCTCATTCAAAGGTTTGTCTAAGTTCGTCCCAAGTTAGTCTAAGTTTGTCCCTAGTTAGTCTCTTTCGAAGGACGAACTTAAACAAACCTTAGAATGAGACTAACGAGACTAACTTGGGACGAACAAACACAAACGTTAGCCTCATTACAAGGTTAGTCTAAGTTAGTCCCATGTTAGTCTAAGTTCGTCCCTGGTTAGTCTCTTTCTAAGGACGAACTTAGAGAAACCTTAGAAGGAGACTAACGAGACTAACTTGAGACGAACGAAGACAAACGTTAGTCTCATTACAAGGTTAGTCTAAGTTCGTCCCAAGTTAGTCTCTTTCTAAGGACAAACTTAGACAAACCTTAGAATGAGACTAACGAGACAAACTCTCATTCTAAGGTTTGTCTAAGTTCGTCCAAAGTTAGTCTAAGTTTGTCCCTAGTCAGTCTCTTTCGAAGGACGAACTTAGACAAACCTTAGAACGAGACTAACTTGGGACGAACAAACACAAACGTTAGTCTCATTACAAGGTTAGTCTAAGTTCGGCCCATGTTAATCTAAGTTCGTCCCTAGTTAATCTATTTCTAAGGACGAACTTAGACAAACCTTAGAAGGAGACTAACGAGACTAACTTGGGACGAACAAAGACAAACGTTAGTCTCATTACAAGGTTAGTCTAAGTTCGTCCCAAGTTAGTCTCTTTCTAAGGACGAACTTAGACAAACCTTATAATGAGACTAACGAGACAAACTCTCATTCAAAGGTTTGTCTAAGTTCGTCCCAAGTTAGTCTAAGTTTGTCCCTAGTTAGTCTCTTTCGAAGGACGAACTTAAACAAACCTTAGAATGAGACTAACGAGACTAACTTGGGACGAACAAACACAAACGTTAGCCTCATTACAAGGTTAGTCTAAGTTAGTCCCATGTTAGTCTAAGTTCGTCCCTCGTTAGTCTCTTTCTAAGGACGAACTTAGAGAAACCTTAGAAGGAGACTAACGAGACTAACTTGGGACGAACGAAGACAAACGTTAGTCTCATTACAAGGTTAGTCTAAGTTCGTCCCAAGTTAGTCTCTTTCTAAGGACAAACTTAGACAAACCTTAGAATGAGACTAACGAGACAAACTCTCATTCTAAGGTTTGTATAAGTTCGTCCTAAGTTAGTCTAAGTTTGTCCCCAGTCAGTCTCTTTCGAAGGACGAACTTAGACAAACCTTAGAATGAGACTAACGAGACTAACTTGGGACGAACAAACACAAACGTTAGTCTCATTACAAGGTTAGTCTAAGTTCGTCCCATGTTAATCTAAGTTCGTCCCTAGTTAATCTCTTTCTAAGGACGAACTTAGACAAACCTTAGAAAGAGACTAACGAGACTAACTTGGGACGAACAAAGACAAACGTTAGTCTCATTACAAGGTTAGTCTAAGTTCGTCCCAAGTTAGTCTCTTTCTAAGGACGAACTTAGACAAACCTTATAATGAGACTAACGAGACACAAACTCTCCTTCTATGGTTTGTCTAAGTTCTTCCCAAGTCAGTCTAAGTTCGTCCCTAGTTAGTCTCTTTCTAAGGACGAACTTAAACAAACCTTAGAATGAGACTAACGAGACTAACTTAGGACGAACAAAGACAAACGTTAGTCTAAGTTCGTCCCAAGTTAGTCTCTTTCTAAGGACGAACTTAAACAAACCTTAGAAGGAGACTAATGAGACAAACTCTCTTTCTAATGTTTGTCTAAGTTCGTCCCAAGTTAGTCTAAGTTCGTCCCTAGTTAGTCTCTTTCTAAGGACGAACTTAAACAAACCTTAGAAGGAGACTAACGAGACTAACTTGGGACGAACAAAGACAAATATTAGTCTCATTACAAGGTTAGTCTAAGTTCGTCCCAAGTTAGTCTCTTTCTAAGGACGAACTTAGACAAACCTTAGAATGAGACTAACGAGACTAACTTGGGACGAACAAAGACAAACGTTAGTCTAAGTTCGTCCCAAGTTAGTCTCTTTCTAAGGACGAACTTAAACAAACCTTAGAAGGAGACTAATGAGACAAACTCTCTTTCTAATGTTTGTCTAAGTTCGTCCCAAGTTAGTCTAAGTTCGTCCCTAGTTAGTCTCTTTCTAAGGACGAACTTAAACAAACCTTAGAAGGAGACTAACGAGATTAACTTGGGACGAACAAAGACAAATGTTAGTCTCATTACAAGGTTAGTCTAAGTTCGTCCCAAGTTAGTCTCTTTCTAAGGACGAACTTAGACAAACCTTAGAAGGAGACTAACGAGACAAACTTTCATTCTAAGGTTTGTCAAAGTTCGTCCCAAGTTAGTCTAAGTTCGTCCCAAGTTAGTCTCTTTCTAAGGACGAACTTAAACAAACCTTAGAATGAGACTAACGAGACTAACTTGGGACGAACAAAGACAAACGTTAGTCTCATTATAAGGTTTGTCTAAGTTCGTCCCAAGATAGTCTAAGTTCGTCCCTAGTTAGTCTCTTTCTAAGGACGAACTAAGACAAACCTTGGAATGAGACTAACGAGACTAACTTGGGACGAACAAACAAAAAGGTTAGTCACATTAATATGTTAGTCTAAGTTCGTCCCTAGTTAGTCTCTTTCTAAAGACGAACTAAGACAAACCTTAGAATGAGACTAACGAGACTAACTTGGGACGAACAAACACAAAGGTTAGTCTCATTACAAGGTTTGTCTAAGTTCGTCCCAAGTTCATCCCTGGTTTGTCTCTTTCTAAGGACCAATTTCGACAAACCTTAGAAAGAGACTAACGAAACTAACTTGGGACGAACAAAGACAAACGGTAGTATCGTTACAAGGTTAGTCTAAGTTCGTCCCAAGTTAGTCTCTTTCTAAGGACGAACTTAGACAAACCTTAGAATGAGACTAACGAGACTAACTTGGGACGACCAAAGACAAACGTTATTCCCATTACATGGTTTGTCTAAGTTCGTCCCAAGTTAGTCTAAGTTCGTCCCTAGTTTGTCTTTTTCGGAGGACGAACTTAGACAAACTTTAGAATGAGACTAACTAGACTAACTTGGGACGAACAAAGACAAACTTTAGTCTCATTATAAGGTTAGTCTAAGTTCGTCCCAAGTTAGTCTAAGTTCGTCCCTAGTTAGTCTTATTTCTAAGGACGAAATTAGACAAACCTTAGAATGAGACTAACGAGACTAACTTGGGACGAACAAAGACAAATGTTAGTCTCATTACAAGGTTAGTCTAAGTTCGTCCCAAGTTAGTCTAAGTTCGCCCCTAGTTAGTCTCTTTCGAAGGACGAACTTAGACAAACCTTAGAATGAGACTAACGAGAGTAACTTGGGACGAACAAAGACAAACGTTAGTCTCATTACAAGGTTAGTCTAAGTTCGTCCCAAGTTAGTCTAAGTTTGTCTCTAGTTAGTCTCTTTCTAAGGACGAACTTAGACAAACCTTAGAATGAGACTAACGAGACTAACTTGGGACGAACAAAGACAAACGTTAGTCTCATTACAAGGTTATTCTAAGTTCGTCCCAAGTTAGTCTAAGTTCGTCCCTAGTTAGACTCTTTCTAAGGACGAACTTAGACAAACCTTAGAATGAGACTAACGAGACTAACTTGGGACATACACAGACAAACGTTAGTCTCATTATAAAGTTAGTCTAAATTCGTCCCAAGTTAGTCTCTTTCTAAGGACGAACTTAGACAAACCTTAGAAGACCAACGAGACAAACTCTCATTCTAAGGTTTGTCTAAGTTCGTCCCAAGTTAGTCTAAGTTCGTCCCTAGTTAGTCACTTTCTAAGGACGAACTTAGACAAACCTTAGAATGAGACTAACGAGACTAACTTGGGACGAACAAAGACAAACGTTAGTCTCATTACAAGGTTAGTCTAAGTTCATCCCAAGTTAGTCTAATTTCGTCCCTAGTTAGTCTCTTTCTAAGGACGAACTTAGACAAACCTTAGAATGAGACTAACGAGACTAACTTGGGACGAACAAAGATAGACGTTAGTCTCATTAGAAGGTTAGTCCAAGTTCGTCCCAAGTTTGTCTCTTTCTATGGACGAAATTAGACAAACCTTAGAATGAGACTAACGAGACAGACTCTCATTATAAGGTTTGTCTATGTTCGTCCCAAGTTAGTCTAAGTTCGTCCCTAGTTAGTCTCTTTCTCAGGACGAACTTAGACAAACCTTAGAATGAGACTAACGAGACTAACTTAGGACGAACAAAGACAAACGTTAGTCTCATTACAAGGTTAGTCTAAGTTCGTCCCAAGTTAGTCTAAGTTCGCCCCTAGTTAGTCTCTTTCTAAGGACGAACTTAGACAAACCTTAAAAGGAGATTAACGAGACTAACTTGGGACGAACAAAGGCAAACGTTAGTCTCATTGCAAGGTTAGCCTAAGTTCGTCCCAAGTTTGTCTCTTTTTAAGGACGAACTTAGACAAACCTTATAATGAGACTAACGAGACTGACTCTCATTATAAGGTTTGTCTAAGTTCGTCCCAAGTTAGTCTAAGTTCGTCCGTAGTTAGTCTCTTTCTAAGGACGAACTTAGACAAACCTTAGAATGAGACTAACGAGACTAACTTGGGATGAACAAAGACAAACGTTAGTCTCATTTCAAGGTAAGTCTAAGTTCGTCCCAAGTTAGTCTAATTTCGTCCCTAGTTAGTCTCTTTCTAAGGACGAACTTAGACAAACCTTAGAATGAGACTAACGAGACTAACTTGGGATGAACAAAGACGAAGGTTAGTCTCATTATAAGGTTAGTCTAAGTTCGTCCCAAGTTAGTCTAAGTTCGTCCCTAGTTAGTCTCATTCTAAGGACGAACTTAGAAAAACCTTATAATGAGACAAACGAGACTAAGTTGGGACGAACAAAGACAAACGTTAGTCTCATTACAAGGTTAGTCTAAGTTCGCCCCAAGTTAGTCTCTTTCTAAGGACGAACTTAGACAAACCTTAGAAGACTAACGAGACAAACTCTCATTCTAAGGTTTTCCTAAGTTCGTCCCAAGTTAGTCTAAGTTCGTCCCTAGTTAGTCACTTTCTAAGGACGAACTTAGACAAACCTTAGAATGAGACTAACGAGACTAACTTGGGACGAACAAAGACAAACGTTAGTCTCATTACAAGGTTAGTCTAAGTTGGTCCCAAGTTAGTCTAATTTCGTCCCTAGTTAGTCTCTTTCTAAGGACGAACTTAGACAAACCTTAGAATGAGACTAACGAGACTAACTTGGGACAAACAAAGACAGACGTTAGTCTCATTAAAAGGTTAGTCTAAGTTCGTCCCAAGTTTGTCTCTTTCTAAGGACGAAATTAGACAAACCTTAGAATGAGACTAGCGAGACAGACTCTCATTATAAGGTTTGTCTATGTTCGTCCCAAGTTAGTCTAAGTTCGTCCCTAGTTAGTCTCTTTCTCAGGACGAACTTAGACAAACCTTAGAATGAGACTAACGCGACTAACTTGGGACGAACAAAGACAAACGTTAGTCTCATTACAAGGTTAGTCTAAGTTCGTCCCAAGTTAGTCTAAGTTCGCCCCTAGTTAGTCTCTTTCTAAGGACGAACTTAGACAAACCTTAAAAGGAGATTAACGAGACTAACTTGGGACGAACAAAGACAAACGTTAGTCTCATTACAAGGTTAGCCTAAGTTCGTCCCAAGTTTATCTCTTTTTAAGGACGAACTTAGACAAACCTTAGAATGAGACTAACGAGACTGACTCTCATTATAAGGTTTGTCTAAGTTCGTCCCAAGTTAGTCTAAGTTCGTCCCTTGTTAGTCTCTTTCTAAGGACGAACTTAGACAAACCTTAGAATGAGACTAACGAGACTAACTTGGGATGAACAAAGACAAACGTTAGTCTCATTTCAAGGTTAGTCTAAGTTCGTCCCAAGTTAGTCTAATTTCGTCCCTAGTTAGTCTCTTTCTAAGGACGAACTTAGACAAACCATAGAATGAGACTAACGAGACCAACTTGGGACGAACAAAGACAAACGTTAGTCTCATTACAAGGTTAATCTAAGTTCGTCCCTAGTTAGTCTCTTTCTAAGGACGAACTGAGACAAACCTTAGAATGAGACTAACGAGACTAACTTGGGACGAACAAAGACAAACGTTAGTCTCATTACAAGGTTAGCCTAAGTTCGTCCCAAGTTTGTCTCTTTCTAAGGACGAACTTAGACAAACCTTAGAATGAGACTAACGAGACAGACTCTCATTATAAGGTTAGTCTAAGTTCGTCCCAAGTTAGTCTAAGTTCGTCCCTAGTTAGTCTCTTTCTAAGGACGAACTTAGAAAAACCTTAGAATGAGACAAACGAGACTAACTTGGGACGAACAAAGACAAACGTTAGTCTCATTACAAGGTTAGTCTAAGTTCGCCCCAAGTTAGTCTCTTTCTAAGGACGAACTTAGACAAACCTTAGAAGACTAACGAGACAAACTCTCATTCTAAGGTTTTCCTAAGTTCGTCCCAAGTTAGTCTAAGTTCGTCCCTAGTTAGTCACTTTCTAAGGACGAACTTAGACAAACCTTAGAATGAGACTAACGAGACTAACTTGGGACGAACAAAGACAAACGTTAGTCTCATTACAAGGTTAGTCTAAGTTCGTCCCAAGTTAGTCTAATTTCGTCCCTAGTTAGTCTCTTTCTAAGGACGAACTTAGACAAACCTTAGAATGAGACTAACGAGACTAACTTGGGACAAACAAAGACAGACGTTAGTCTCATTAAAAGGTTAGTCTAAGTTCGTCCCAAGTTTGTCTCTTTCTAAGGACGAAATTAGACAAACCTTAGAATGAGACTAACGAGACAGACTCTCATTATAAGGTTTGTCTATGTTCATCCCAAGTTAGTCTAAGTTCGTCCCTAGTTAGTCTCTTTCTCAGGACGAACTTAGACAAACCTTAGAATGAGACTAACGCGACTAACTTGGGACGAACAAAGACAAACGTTAGTCTCATTACGAGGTTAGTCTAAGTTCGTCCCAAGTTAGTCTAAGTTCGCCCCTAGTTAGTCTCTTTCTAAGGACGAACTTAGACAAACCTTAAAAGGAGATTAACGAGACTAACTTGGGACGAACAAAGACAAACGATAGTCTCATTACAAGGTTAGCCTAAGTTCGTCCCAAGTTTATCTCTTTTTAAGGACGAACTTAGACAAACCTTAGAATAGACTAACGAGACTGACTCTCATTATAAGGTTTGTCTAAGTTCGTCCCAAGTTAGTCTAAGTTCGTCCCTAGTTAGTCTCTTTCTAAGGACGAACTTAGACAAACCTTAGAATGAGACTAACGAGACTAACTTGGGATGAACAAAGACAAACGTTAGTCTCATTTCAAGGTTAGTCTAAGTTCGTCCCTAGTTAGTCTCTTTCTAAGGACGAACTTAGACAAACCTTAGAATGAGACTAACGAGACTAACTTGGGACGAACAAAGACTAACGTTAGTCTCATTACAAGGTTAATCTAAGTTCGTCCCTAGTTAGTCTCTTTCTAAGGACGAACTTAGACAAACCTTAGAATGAGACTAACGAGACTAACTTGGGACGAACAAAGACAAACGTTAGTCTCATTACAAGGTTAGCCTAAGTTCATCCCAAGTGTGTCTCTTTCTAAGGACGAACTTAGACAAACCTTAGAATGAGACTAACGTGACAGACTCTCATTATAAGGATTGTCTAAGTTCGTCCCAAGTTAGTCTAAGTTCGTCCCTAGTTAGTCTCTTTCTAAGGACGAACTTAGACAAACCTTAAAAGGAGATTAACGAGACTAACTTGGGACGAACAAAGGCAAACGTTAGTCTCATTTCAAGGTTAGCCTAAGTTCGTCCCAAGTTTGTCTCTTTTTAAGGACGAACTTAGACAAACCTTAGAATGAGACTAACGAGACTGACTCTCATTATAAGGTTTGTCTAAGTTCGTCCCAAGTTAGTCTAAGTTCGTCCCTAGTTAGTCTCTTTCTAAGGATGAACTTAGAGAAACCTTAGAATGAGACTAACGAGACTAACTTGGGATGAACAAAGACAAACGTTAGTCTCATTTCAAGGTTAGTCTAAGTTCGTCCCAAGTTAGTCTAAGTTCGTCCCAAGTTAGTCTAATTTCGTCCCTAGTTAGTCTCTTTCTAAGGACGAACTTAGACAAACCTTAGAATGAGACTAACGAGACTACCTTGGGACGAACAAAGAGGAAGGTTAGTCTCATTATAAGGTTAGTCTAAGTTCGTCCCAAGTTAGTCTAAGTTCGTCCCTAGTTAGTCTCTTTCTAAGGACGAACTTAGAAAAACCTTAGAATGAGACAAACGAGACTAACTTGGGACGAACAAAGACAAACGTTAGTCTCATTACAAGGTTAGTCTAAGTTCGCCTCAAGTTAGTCTCTTTCTAAGGACGAACTTAGACAAACCTTAGAACACTAACGAGAAAAACTCTCATTCTAAGGTTTTCCTAACTTCGTCCCAAGTTAGTCTAAGTTCGTCCCTAGTTAGTCACTTTCTAAGGACGAACTTAGACAAACCTTAGAATGAGACTAACGAGACTAACTTGGGACGAACAAAGACAAACGTTAGTCTCATTACAAGGTTAGTCTAAGTTCGTCCCAAGTTAGTCTAATTTCGTCCCTAGTTAGTCTCTTTCTAAGGACGAACTTAGACAAACCTTAGAACGAGACTAACTTGGGACAAACAAAGACAGACGTTAGTCTCATTAGAAGGTTAGTCTAAGTTCGTCCCAAGTTAGTCTAATTTCGTCCCTAGTTAGTCACTTTCTAAGGACGAACTTAGACAAACCTTAGAATGAGACTAACGAGACTAACTTGGGACGAACAAAGACAAACGTTAGTCTCATTACAAGGTTAGTCTAAGTTCGTCCCAAGTTAGTCTAATTTCGTCCCTAGTTAGTCTCTTTCTAAGGACGAACTTAGACAAACCTTAGAACGAGACTAACTTGGGACAAACAAAGACGGACGTTAGTCTCATTAGAAGGTTAGTCTAAGTTCGTCCCAAGTTAGTCTAATTTCGTCCCTAGTTAGTCTCTTTCTAAGGAGGAACTTAGACAAACCTTAGAATGAGACTAACGAGACTAACTTGGGACAAACAAAGACAGACGTTAGTCTCATTAGAAGGTTAGTCTAAGTTCGTCCCAAGTTTGTCTCTTTCTAAGGACGAAATTAGACAAACCTTAGAATGAGACTGACGAGACAGACTCTCATTATAAGGTTTGTCTATGTTCGTCCCAAGTTAGTCTAAGTTCGTCCCTAGTTAGTCTCTTTCTCAGGACGAACTTAGACAAACCTTAGAATGAGACTAACGCGACTAACTTGGGACGAACAAAGACAAACGTTAGTCTCATTACAAGGTTAGTCTAAGTTCGTCCCAAGTTAGTCTAAGTTCGCCCCTAGTTAGTCTCTTTCTAAGGACGAACTTAGACAAACCTTAAAAGGAGATTAACGAGACTAACTTGGGACGAACAAAGACAAACGTTAGTCTCATTACAAGGTTAGCCTAAGTTCGTCCCAAGTTTATCTCTTTTTAAGGACGAACTTAGACAAACCTTAGAATGAGACTAACGAGACTGACTCTCATTATAAGGTTTGTCTAAGTTCGTCCCAAGTTAGTCTAAGTTCGTCCCTAGTTAGTCACTTTCTAAGGACGAACTTAGACAAACCTTAGAATGAGACTAACGAGACTAACTTGGGACGAACAAAGACAAACGTTAGTCTCATTACAAGGTTAGTCTAAGTTCGTCCCAAGTTAGTCTAATTTCGTCCCTAGTTAGTCTCTTTCTAAGGACGAACTTAGACAAACCTTAGAATGAGACTAACGAGACTAACTTGGGACAAACAAAGACAGACGTTAGTCTCATTAGAAGGTTAGTCTAAGTTCGTCCCAAGTTTGTCTCTTTCTAAGGACGAAATTAGACAAACCTTAGAATGAGACTAACGAGACAGACTCTCATTATAAGGTTTGTCTATGTTCGTCCCAAGTTAGTCTAAGTTCGTCCCTAGTTAGTCTCTTTCTCAGGACGAACTTAGACAAACCTTAGAATGAGACTAACACGACTAACTTCGGACGAACAAAGACAAACGTTAGTCTCATTACAAGGTTAGTCTAAGTTCGTCCCAAGTTAGTCTAAGTTCGCCCCTAGTTAGTCTCTTTCTAAGGACGAACTTAGACAAACCTTAAAAGGAGATTAACGAGACTAACTTGGGACGAACAAAGACAAACGTTAGTCTCATTACAAGGTTAGCCTAAGTTCGTCCCAAGTTTATCTCTTTTTAAGGACGAACTTAGACAAACCTTAGAATGAGACTAACGAGACTGACTCTCATTATAAGGTTTGTCTAAGTTCGTCCCAAGTTAGTCTAAGTTCGTCCCTAGTTAGTCACTTTCTAAGGACGAACTTAGACAAACCTTAGAATGAGACTAACGAGACTAACTTGGGACGAACAAAGACAAACGTTAGTCTCATTACAAGGTTAGTCTAAGTTCGTCCCAAGTTAGTCTAATTTCGTCCCTAGTTAGTCTCTTTCTAAGGACGAACTTAGACAAACCTTAGAATGAGACTAACGAGACTAACTTGGGACAAACAAAGACAGACGTTAGTCTCATTAGAAGGTTAGTCTAAGTTCGTCCCAAGTTTGTCTCTTTCTAAGGACGAAATTAGACAAACCTTAGAATGAGACTAACGAGACAGACTCTCATTATAAGGTTTGTCTATGTTCGTCCCAAGTTAGTCTAAGTTCGTCCCTAGTTAGTCTCTTTCTCAGGACGAACTTAGACAAACCTTAGAATGAGACTAACACGACTAACTTCGGACGAACAAAGACAAACGTTAGTCTCATTACAAGGTTAGTCTAAGTTCGTCCCAAGTTAGTCTAAGTTCGCCCCTAGTTAGTCTCTTTCTAAGGACGAACTTAGACAAACCTTAAAAGGAGATTAACGAGACTAACTTGGGACGAACAAAGACAAACGTTAGTCTCATTACAAGGTTAGCCTAAGTTCCTCCCAAGTTTATCTCTTTTTAAGGACGAACTTAGACAAACCTTAGAATGAGACTAACGAGACTGACTCTCATTATAAGGTTTGTCTAAGTTCGTCCCAAGTTAGTCTAAGTTCGTCCCTAATTAGTCTCTTTCTAAGGACGAACTTAGACAAACCTTAGAATGAGACTAACGAGACTAACTTGGGATGAACAAAGACAAACGTTAGTCTCATTTCAAGGTTAGTCTAAGTTCGTCCCAAGTTAGTCTAATTTCGTCCCTAGTTAGTCTCTTTCTAAGGACGAACTTAGACAAACCTTAGAATGAGACTAACGAGACTAACTTGGGACGAACAAAGACAAACGTTAGTCTCATTACAAGGTTAATCTAAGTTCGTCCCTAGTTAGTCTCTTTCTAAGGACGAACTTTGACAAACCTTAGAATGAGACTAACGAGACTAACTTGGGACGAACAAAGACAAACGTTAGTCTCATTACAAGGTTAGTCTAAGTTCGTCCCAAGTTAGTCTAAGTTCGCCCCTAGTTAGTCACTTTCTAAGGACGAACTTAGACAAACCTTACAATGAGACTAACGAGACTAACTTGGGACGAACAAAGACAAACGTTAGTCTCATTACAAGGTTAGTCTAAGTTCGTCCCAAGTTAGTCTAATTTCGTCCCTAGTTAGTCTCTTTCTAAGGACGAACTTAGACAAACCTTAGAATGAGACTAACGAGACTAACTTGGGACGAACAAAGACAGACGTTAGTCTCATTAAAAGGTTAGTCTATGTTCGTCCCAAGTTTGTCTCTTTCTAAGGACGAAATTAGACAAACCTTAGAATGAGACTAACGAGACAGACTCTCATTATAAGGTTTGTCTATGTTCGTCCCAAGTTAGTCTAAGTTCGTCACTAGTTAGTCTCTTTCTCAGGACGAACTTAGACAAACCTTAGAATGAGACTAACGAGACTAACTTGGGACGAACAAAGACAAACGTTAGTCTCATTACAAGGTTAGTCTAAGTTCGTCCCAGGTTAGTCTAAGTTCGCCCCTAGTTAGTCTCTTTCTAAGGACGAACTTAGACAAACCTTAAAAGGAGATTAACGAGACTAACTTGGGACGAACAAAGACAAACGTTAGTCTCATTACAAGGTTAGCCTAAGTTCGTCCCAAGTTTGTCTCTTTTTAAGGACGAACTTAGACAAACCTTAGAATGAGACTAACGAGACTGACTCTCATTATAAGGTTTGTCTAAGTTCGTCCCAAGTTAGTCGAAGTTCGTCCCTAGTTAGTCTCTTTCTAAGGACGAACTTAGACAAACCTTAGAATGAGACTAACGAGACTAACTTGGGATGAACAAAGACAAACGTTAGTCTCATTTCAAGGTTAGTCTAAGTTCGTCCCTAGTTAGTCTCTTTCTAAGGACGAACTTAGACAAACCTTAGAATGAGACTAACGAGACTAACTTGGGACGAACAAAGACAAACGTTAGTCTCATTACAAGGTTAATCTAAGTTCGTCCCTAGTTAGTCTCTTTCTAAGGACGAACTTAGACAAACCTTAGAATGAGACTAACGAGACCAACTTGGGACGAACAAAGACAAACGTTAGTCTCATTACAAGGTTATTCTAAGTTCGTCCCATGTTAGTCTAAGTTCGTCCCTAGTTAGTCTCTTTCTGAGGTCGAACTTAGACAAACCTTAGAATGAGACTAACGAGACTAACTTGGGACGAACAAAGACATTGTCTCATTACAAGGTCATTCTAAGTTCATCCCAAGTTAGTCTAAGTTCGTCCTTAGTTAATCTCTTTCTAAGGCCGAACTTAGACAAACCTTAGAATGAGACTAACGAGACTAACTTGGGACGAGCAAAGACAAACGTTAGTCTCGTTACAAGATTAGTCTAAGTTCGTCCAAAGTTAGTCTAAGTTCGTCCTTAGTTAGTCTCTTTCTAAGGACAAACTTAGACAAACCTTAGAATGAGACTAATGAGACTAACTTGGGACGAACTTAGAATGAGACTAACGTGACTAACTTGGGCCGAACTTAGACAAACCTTAGAATGAGACTAACGTGACTAACTTGGGACGAACAAAGACAAACTTTAGTCTCATTATAAGGTTAGTCTAAGTTCGTCCCTAGTTAGTCTCTTTCTAAGGATAAACTTAGACAAAGCTTAGAATGAGACTAACGAGACTAACTTGGGACGAACAAAGACAAACGTTAGTCTCATTACAAGGTTATTGTAAGTTCGTCCCAAGTTTGTCTAAGTTCGTCCCTAGTTAGTCTCTTTCGAAGGACGAACTTAGACAAACCTTAGAAGGAGACTAACGAGACTAACTAGGGACGAATAAAGACAAACGTTAGTCTCATTACAAGGTTAGTGTAAGTTCGTCCCAAGTTAGTCTCTTTCTAAGGACGAACTTAGACAAACCTTAGAATAAGACTAACGAGACTAACTTGGGACGAACAAATACAAACTTTAGTCTCATTATAAGGTTAGTCAAAGTTCGTCCCTAGTTAGTCTGTTTCTAAGGACGAACTTAGACAAACCTTAGAATGAGACTAACGAGACTAACTTGGGACAAACAAACACAAACGTTAGTCTCATTACAAGGTCAGTCTGAGTACGTCCCAAGTTAGTCTAATTTCGTCCCTAGTTAGTCTCTTTCTAAGGACGAACTTAGACAAACCTTAGAATGAGACTAACGAGACTAACTTGGGACGAACAAAGACAAACGTTAGTCTCATTACAAGGTTAATCTAAGTTCGTCCCTAGTTAGTCTCTTTCTAAGGACGAACTTTGACAAACCTTAGAATGAGACTAACGAGACTAACTTGGGACGAACAAAGACAAACGTTAGTCTCATTACAAGGTTAGTCTAAGTTCGTCCCAAGTTAGTCTAAGTTCGCCCCTAGTTAGTCATTTTCTAAGGACGAACTTAGACAAACCTTACAATGAGACTAACGAGACTAACTTGGGACGAACAAAGACAAACGTTAGTCTCATTACAAGGTTAGTCTAAGTTCGTCCCAAGTTAGTCTAATTTCGTCCCTAGTTAGTCTCTTTCTAAGGACGAACTTAGACAAACCTTAGAATGAGACTAACGAGACTAACTTGGGACGAACAAAGACAGACGTTAGTCTCATTAAAAGGTTAGTCTATGTTCGTCCCAAGTTTGTCTCTTTCTAAGGACGAAATTAGACAAACCTTAGAATGAGACTAACGAGACAGACTCTCATTATAAGGTTTGTCTATGTTCGTCCCAAGTTAGTCTAAGTTCGTCACTAGTTAGTCTCTTTCTCAGGACGAACTTAGACAAACCTTAGAATGAGACTAACGAGACTAACTTGGGACGAACAAAGACAAACGTTAGTCTCATTACAAGGTTAGTCTAAGTTCGTCCCAGGTTAGTCTAAGTTCGCCCCTAGTTAGTCTCTTTCTAAGGACGAACTTAGACAAACCTTAAAAGGAGATTAACGAGACTAACTTGGGACGAACAAAGACAAACGTTAGTCTCATTACAAGGTTAGCCTAAGTTCGTCCCAAGTTTGTCTCTTTTTAAGGACGAACTTAGACAAACCTTAGAATGAGACTAACGAGACTGACTCTCATTATAAGGTTTGTCTAAGTTCGTCCCAAGTTAGTCGAAGTTCGTCCCTAGTTAGTCTCTTTCTAAGGACGAACTTAGACAAACCTTAGAATGAGACTAACGAGACTAACTTGGGATGAACAAAGACAAACGTTAGTCTCATTTCAAGGTTAGTCTAAGTTCGTCCCTAGTTAGTCTCTTTCTAAGGACGAACTTAGACAAACCTTAGAATGAGACTAACGAGACTAACTTGGGACGAACAAAGACAAACGTTAGTCTCATTACAAGGTTAATCTAAGTTCGTCCCTAGTTAGTCTCTTTCTAAGGACGAACTTAGACAAACCTTAGAATGAGACTAACGAGACCAACTTGGGACGAACAAAGACAAACGTTAGTCTCATTACAAGGTTATTCTAAGTTCGTCCCATGTTAGTCTAAGTTCGTCCCTAGTTAGTCTCTTTCTGAGGTCGAACTTAGACAAACCTTAGAATGAGACTAACGAGACTAACTTGGGACGAACAAAGACATTGTCTCATTACAAGGTCATTCTAAGTTCATCCCAAGTTAGTCTAAGTTCGTCCTTAGTTAATCTCTTTCTAAGGCCGAACTTAGACAAACCTTAGAATGAGACTAACGAGACTAACTTGGGACGAGCAAAGACAAACGTTAGTCTCGTTACAAGATTAGTCTAAGTTCGTCCAAAGTTAGTCTAAGTTCGTCCTTAGTTAGTCTCTTTCTAAGGACAAACTTAGACAAACCTTAGAATGAGACTAATGAGACTAACTTGGGACGAACTTAGAATGAGACTAACGTGACTAACTTGGGCCGAACTTAGACAAACCTTAGAATGAGACTAACGTGACTAACTTGGGACGAACAAAGACAAACTTTAGTCTCATTATAAGGTTAGTCTAAGTTCGTCCCTAGTTAGTCTCTTTCTAAGGATAAACTTAGACAAAGCTTAGAATGAGACTAACGAGACTAACTTGGGACGAACAAAGACAAACGTTAGTCTCATTACAAGGTTATTGTAAGTTCGTCCCAAGTTTGTCTAAGTTCGTCCCTAGTTAGTCTCTTTCGAAGGACGAACTTAGACAAACCTTAGAAGGAGACTAACGAGACTAACTAGGGACGAATAAAGACAAACGTTAGTCTCATTACAAGGTTAGTGTAAGTTCGTCCCAAGTTAGTCTCTTTCTAAGGACGAACTTAGACAAACCTTAGAATAAGACTAACGAGACTAACTTGGGACGAACAAATACAAACTTTAGTCTCATTATAAGGTTAGTCAAAGTTCGTCCCTAGTTAGTCTCTTTCTAAGGACGAACTTAGACAAACCTTAGAATGAGACTAACGAGACTAACTTGGGACAAACAAACACAAACGTTAGTCTCATTACAAGGTCAGTCTGAGTACGTCCCAAGTTAGTCAAAGTTCGTCCCTAGTTAGTCTCTTTCTAAGGACGAACTTAGACAAACCTTAGAAGGAGTCTAACAAGACTAACTTGGGACAAATAAAGACAAACGTTAGTCTCATTACAAGGTTAGTGTAAGTTCGTCCCAAGTTAGTCTCTTTCTATGGACGAACTAAGACAAACTTAGAATGAGACTAACACGACAAACTCTCATTCAAAGGTTTGTCTAAGTTCGTCCCAAGTTAGTCTAAGTTAGTCTAAGTTCGTCCCTAGTTAGTCTCTTTCGAAGGACGAACTTAGACAAACCTTAGAATGAGACTAACGTGACTAACTTGGGACGAACAAACACAAAATTTAGTCTCATTACAAGGTTAGTCTAAGTTCGTCCCAAGTTTGTCTAAGTTCGTCCCTAGTTAGTCTCTTTCTAAGGACGAATTTAGACAAACATTAGAAGGAGACTAACGAGACTAACTTGGGACGAACAAAGACAAACGTTAGTCTCATTACAAGGTTAGTCTAAGTTCGTCCCAAGTTAGTCTAAGTTCGCCCCTTGTTAGTCTCTTTCTAAGGACGAACTTAAAGAAACCTTAGAATGAGACTAATGAGACTAACTTGGGACGAACAAAGACAAACGTTAGTCTCATTATAAGGTTTGTCTAAGTTCGTCCCAAGTTAGTCCAAGTTCGTCCCTAGTTAGTCTCTTTCTAAGGACGAACTTAGACAAACCTTAGAATGAGACTAAAGAGACTAACTTGGGACGAACAAAGACAAACGTTAGTCTTATTACAAGGTTAGTCTAAGTTCGTCCCAAGTTAGTCTCTTTTTAAGGACGAACTTAGACAAACCTTAGAATGAGACAAACGAGACAAACTCTCATTCTAAGGTTTGTCTAAGTTCGTCCCAAGTCAGTCTAAGTTCGTCCCAAGTTATTCTCTTTCTAAGGACGAACTTAAACAAACCTTAGAATGAGACTAACGAGACTAACTTGGGACGAACAAAGACAAACGTTAGTCTCATTATAAGGTTTGTCTAAGTTCGTCCCAAGTTAGTCTAAGTTCGTCCCTAGTTAGTGTCTTTCTAAGGACGAACTTAGACAAACCTTAGAATGAGACTAATGAGACTAACTTGGGACGAACAAACACAAAGGTTAGTCTCATTACAAGGTTAGTCTAAGTTCGTCCCAAGTTCGTGCCTAGTTAGTCTCTTTCTAAGGACGAACTTAGACAACCCTTAGAATGAGACTAACGAGACAACTCTTATTCTAAGGTTTGTCTAAGTTCGTCCCTAGTTAGTCTCTTTCTAAGGACAAACTTTAGTCTCATTATAAGGTTAGTCTAAGTTCGTCCCTAGTTAGTCTCTTTCTAAGGACGAACTTAGACAAACCTTAGAATGAGTCTAACGAGACTAACTTGGGAGGAACAAAGACAAACGTTAGTCTCATTACAAGGTTATTCTAAGTTCGTCCTAATTTAGTCTAAGTTCGTCCCTAGTTAGTCTATTTATAAGGTCGAACTTAGACAAACCTTAGAATGAGACTAACGAGACTAACTTAGGACAAACAAAGACATTGTCTCATTACAAGGTTATTCTAAGTTCTTCCCAAGTTAGTCTAAGTTCGTCCCTAGTTAATCTCTTTCTAAGGACGAACTTAGACAAACCTTAGAATGAGACTAACGAGACTAACTTGGGACGAACAAAGACAAACGTTAGTCTCATTACAAGGTTATTCTAAGTTCGTCCCATGTTAGTCTAAGTTCGTCCCTAGTTAGTCTCTTTCTAAGGTCGAACTTAGACAAACCTTAGAATGAGACTAACGAGACTAACTTGGGACGAACAAAGACATTGTCCCATTACAAGGTTATTCTAAGTTCGTCCCAAGTTAGTCTAAGTTCGTCCCTAGTTAATCTCTTTCTAAGGACGAACTTAAACTAACCTTAGAATGAGACTAACGAGACTAAATTGGGACGAACAAAGACAAACGTTTGTCTTATTACAAGGTTAGTCTAAGTTCGTCCCAAGTTAGTCTATGTTCGTCCCTAGTTAGTCTATGTTCGTCCCTAGTTAGTCTCTTTCTAAGGTCGAACTTAGACAAACCTTAGAATGAGACTAACGAGACTAACTTGGGACGAGCAAAGACAAACGTTAGTCTCATTACAAGATTAGTCTAAGTTCGTCCAAATTTAGTCTAAGTTCGTCTCTAGTTAGTCTGTTTCTAAGGACGAACTTAGAGAAACCTTAGAATGAGACTAACGTGACTAACTTAGGACGAACAAAGACAAACTTTAGTCTCATTATAAGGTTAGTCTAAGTTCGTCCCTAGTTAGTCTCTTTCTATGGACAAACTTAGAAAAACCTTAGAATGAGACTAACGAGACTAACTTGGGACGAACAAAGACAAACGTTAGTCTCATTACAAGGTTATTCTAAGTTCGTCCCATGTTAGTCTAAGTTCGTCCCTAGTTAGTCTCTTTCTAAGGTCGAACTTAGACAAACCTTAGAATGAGACTAACGAGACTAACTTGGGACGAACAAAGACATTGTCTCCTTACAAGGTTATTCTAAGTTCGTCCCAAGTTAGTCTAAAGTTCGTCCCTAGTAAATCTCTTTCTAAGGACGAACTTAGACAAACCTTAGAATGAGACTAAAGAGACTAAATTGGGACGAACAAAGACAAACGTTTGTCTTATTACAAGGTTAGTCTAAGTTCGTCCCAAGTTAGTCTATGTTCGTCCCTAGTTAGTCTCTTTCTAAGGTCGAACTTAGACAAACCTTAGAATGAGACTAACGAGACTAACTTGGGACGAGCAAAGACAAACGTTAGTCTCATTACAAGATTAGTCTAAGTTCGTCCAAATTTAGTCCAAGTTCGTCTCTAGTTAGTCTCTTTCTAAGGACGAACTTAGACAAACCTTAGAATGAGACTAACGTTTCTAACTTAGGACGAACAAAGACAAACTTTAGTCTCATTATAAGGTTAGTCTAAGTTCGTCCCTAGTTAGTCTCTTTCTATGGACAAACTTAGAAAAACCTTAGAATGAGACTAACGAGACTAACTTGGGACGAACAAAGACAAACGTAAGTGTCATTACAAGGTTATTCTAAGTTCGTCCCAAGTTTGTCTAAGTTCGTCCCTAGTTAGTCTCTTTCTAAGGTCGAACTTAGACAAACCTTAGAAGGAGACTAACGAGACTAACTTGGGACGAATAAAAACAAACGTTAGTCTCATTACAAGGTTAGTGTAAGTTCGTCCCAAGTTAGTCTCTTTCTAAGGACGAACTTAGACAAACCTTAGAATAAGACTAACGAGACTAACTTGGGACGAACAAATACAAACTTTAGTCTCATTATAAGGTTAGTCTAAGTTCGTCCCTAGTTAGTCTCTTTCTAAGGACGAACTTAGACAAACCTTAGAATGAGACTAATGAGACTAACTTGGGACAAACAAACACAAACGTTAGTATCATTACAAGGTTAGTCTAAGTACGTCCCAAGTTAGTCAAAGTTCGTCCCTAGTTAGTCTCTTTCTAAGGACGAACTTAGACAAACCTTAGAAGGAGACTAACGAGACTAACTTGGGACGAATAAAGACAAACGTTAGTCTCATTACAAGGTTAGTGTAAGTTCGTCCCAAGTTAGTCTCTTTCTAAGGACGAACTAAGACAAACATTAGAATGAGACTAACACGACAAACTCTCATTCAAAGGTTTGTCTAAGTTCGTCCCAAGTTAGTCTAAGTTCGTCCCTAGTTAGTCTCTTTCGAAGGACGAACTTAGACAAACCTTAGAATGAGACTAACGAGACTAACTTGGGACGAACAAACACAAACGTTAGTCTCATTACAAGGTTAGTCTAAGTTCGTCCCAAGTTAGTCTAAGTTCGTCCCTAGTTAGTCTCTTTCTAAGGACGAACTTAGAAAAACATTAGAAGGAGACTAACGAGACTAACTTGGGACGAACAAAGACAAACGTTAGTCTCATTACAAGATTAGTCTAAGTTCGTCCCAAGTTAGTCTCTTTTTAAGGACGAACTTAGACAAACCTTAGAATGAGACTAACGAGACAAACTCTCATTCTAAGGTTTGTCTAAGTTCGTCCCAAGTTAGTCTAAGTTCGTCCCTAGTTAGTCTCTTTCTAAGGACGAACTTAAAGAAACCTTAGAATGAGACTAATGAGACTAACTTTGGACGAACAAAGTGATGATTCGTAGTTGTACGACTATTTTATGTGTTTAAACCCCGTCTTTTAGTGTTTGCCTGTATGTTATTTCACTACCTGTGTGTAGTTTCCGTTCTCAGGTACATTCGGAGACCATGGAAGGAATATCGGCTAAAGAGAGCCTGTAGAAGATGTTTTGCATCGAAGGAATGGAGTCCAAAGTGTTTGAAGGCTGACTCAGTTTTAGGGGCGGACGTCTGAAGAATTACAGGCGCGGACGTCTCTTGATTTACGGTAATTGTTGAGACGTCCGTGGGAACTAAATGAACAAGGCATCCGCGGATGACAGCTGGCAGTCGAAATCATTATTGCACATTTGCAATCTCGAAATGAAAAACAGAGAACTCGAGGGGACAGAGAACCAGGCGGCTGGATCTGGAAAAAGGAGAGAAAATCAGATCTAGGGTTAGGGAGTTCGAAGTTTCGGTTTGGAGAGAAGACTACTTGGAGTAGGATTTCGATTGAGGACTCGTTGCTGGGTTTGAGCGTTGGAGTAGAGCTGCAGATTGGTGGAGGATTCGTCAACAGTATTTTCGTTTCATTCTTACTCAACTCTTGACGATGTATTCCATTACGATGAGTAGCTAAACTCATTTGTGTAGGCTAGAACTCCAAATTGTGATGTATTGACTTGAGACTTCTATCGATTTCTATGTTTTGCGTCATATTACTGTATAATATTCATGGAATTGATGTGCTAGCATGAGTGGAACCCTAGCGGGGGAGCTTTTGTTTGTTTGTTGATTTCAATTGTCAAAGTTTTCTAACAACCTAGCGGGGATAGTGAACTAGGACACGAGTAATAGACCACTAGGATTAAACACCCTAGGACAACTTGTTCAATTCTTCATGCAACTCTAGCGAGTTAGGGTCTTGATTATCGCTAGCGCGAGATTGAGTACTAGAACTAGAACGGGGAGTACAACCTAGCGGGGAGCTCTAAGTTGTAAAACAATAGAAATCAATACGGATTTGTCAATGATTTAGTCTTGCATCACAGTGGAAAGTTCTAGCTTGCACTTCTCTTTGATATTACATACTCGAATTCGTGTGACTATTTCTCTATTGATAATTGATCGTGTTTTGATACTTGCGTTTTTATTTGACTTGTTCGGAATTTACCCCCCATTGTTACTTTTATACTTAGTGAAACAGATTCTCACACCGATCTCTGTGGATACGACCCGACTTACCACTTGCTAGTCGGATTACAAATTATTATTTTTGACGGGTACAACGACAGCCCGCCAAAATGGCGCCGTTGCCGGGGATTGGTAACGAAGAATCTCGCTAAGTATTTCTTTTTTTTAGTTTTATTTTACTGTCTTTTATTTTGTCACTTGATCATCTTCTGTTGAAGTTACAATGTCGCAGCGAAGTGTTGATCATGATAGTGATGAGCGAGGGAGTGTGCTTGGAGAAAATATGCAAGATCAGAGGCAAGGATTGCCTCCCGTGAATCAAAGAAGAGCACTACCCCCTATCAATCAACAGCATGTGAACAGAGATGCTAGGAACCGCGCAGCTAGACGCGACGAGTATGAGGATGAGCTGGATAGGGAATATCTCGATGGAGAGGATCAATATAGACAGCCAGCTAGGCGTCGGGATATGGGGCGCACTATGAGAGGAATTTCTGCGCCATACATCGATGAGGCACCTTGGTGCATTCGGGTGGATCAAGACGCGGAAAACATTGAGATAAATGGTGGGGTGATCCACCATCTACCCAAGTTTGGAGGGATGCCCGATGAGAACCCACTAAGGCACTTGAAGGAATTTCATGGAGTTTGCATGTCCATGAAATCAGCATTGGTTTCTGAGGAGGCTTTTAAATTAAAGGCATTTCCTTTTTCTCTAGTAGGACATGCTAAATCTTGGTTGATGTGTCTTTCTTCAGGTTCAATTTGGTCATGGGAGCAAATGCAAAGGAAATTTATGGATAAATACTACTCCCATTCGAAGGCTGCTCAAACAAGAAGGGAACTCTCAATGCTTAGACAAGGACGTGGTGAGACGTTGTTCGAGTATTTGGAGAGATTTAGGCTATTGGAAGAGAATTGTCCGAATCATGGAGTCCCACAAAGGATGTTGCTAGAGTACTTTATGGATGGCATGATTCTCATGGAAAGGAGAATGCTAGATGCCTCAGCTCAAGGGTCTATCCTTGACATGTACCCCGAGGAAATTTGAAAATTGATTGAGAAAGTGGCCGATGGCACCAGGTATTTAGAAGAGACACATAGACCCGCACCTGTTGCTAACGTTAATGTCCAATCTGAATTGCAGGAGCTAAGGAATATGGTGGCTCAACTTATGACGCAACAGCCACAAAACAATCAGCAAGGAGAATGCAAGGTAAACAGGTCTACTAATATTTCGACTAACAGTGATGATTGCACTGTTTTTCAGGAAAGAACAGATGACGTGAATATAGTAGGGTACATGAACAAAGGTGACCTACCGCCAAGAAGGAATGATGGGCACCAAGGCAACAGCAAATGGCAACCTAGGCAAAATGAAGGTGGGTGGCAAAGGACCAACAATTACGAGGTTGGGCAGTCTCAATTTCAATAAAAGCAACCTTACAGACCACCACAATTCAGACAAGGGGATGATGAAGCTTCAATGTCTAAGGATGTCAAGGAAATTAAAGAAGCAATGAAAGGGCTAGTGCAAAAGGTTAATCAACATGATGGAGCGATCAGTGAGATGTCCAAGCAAATGACTCAGATTGCCAGCGCCGTTTACGAAAAGCGAGAAGACAAAGGGAAGCTTCCGTCACAAACGATCCCCAATCCAAGGCAAAATGTGAGTGTGATTGTGGTAAGGGATGAAGAGGAGAAGGAGGCTGAAGGAGATAAAAAGGAGCTGAATGAAGATTCCAACTCAGTGGCGCAGGCGGACGTCTCAACAATTAATCCGCGGACGTCTCAACAATTAATGAAAAATCAAGAGACGTGGGCGGAGGAAAATCAAGAGACGTGGGCGGAATTCCCAGTAAGCAATTTTCAGATTTTGAATTCTAACCCTTTTGCGCCATCGCCATTTCCCATGCAGGTTATTGAGCGTCACGAAGCTTTAGACAATGAGATTCAACGGAAGGGGTATGAGGACACGCGAACCAACGCACAAATGCAAGAATTGGAGCGAGAGCAACAAGGAGCGTTGACCAAGCGAATTAGAGACCCAGGTGCCTTCACGGTGACCTGTGGCATTGGTAACACGCTTATCCCCCACTGTTTGATTGATTTGGGAGCGTCCATTAATGTTATGCCGTATGATCTATATTGTTCATTGAAACTTGGACCGGTAAAACCGATCAAGTTAACTATTGAGTTAGGCAACAAGTCATGTGTTCATCCTTATGGTTTGCTTGAGGATTTAACCGTGAAAGTTGGTGAAGTTGTTGTGCCTGCAGATTTTTATGTCATGCAGATGGAGGACACCCAGACTAAGGAGTCGCCAACACTCATTCTAGGACGACCGATCTTGTTTGCGACGAAGGCAAAAATTGATGTCGATGAGGGCACTATTATCCTCAAATATGGTGGAAAGATGGCTGAGTTTCGTGTCTTTGAGGATGACCACCAGCCTTGTGCGGGAAAACCACCTGAGATAGCTGGTAACACTTGTTTTAATATTACAACTGATGAATCGTTGCGTGTTATTCAGGGTGTCAGTGAGCAGCTGAAGGTAACAAGGAAAACACGCCCACCAGATAAAAAGCGAGTAAAGAAACTAAAATGTGGGGTGGCTGTGCAAAAGAGGTGGACACCTAAAGAAAAGAACTGGAGATCGAAGCCACGTGATGGCGGGCGGAGCATTGAGAAGCGATTAACTTGTGGAAATGCTGAGGAGAGGAGTGCGCTGAGCGGTAAGTTTGACTTGGAGCAGCCATGGGATCCTAACTTGTGATCCCGTAGAGGTAATGTCCAGCCAAGAACGTAAAACAAAGGCGCTTATCGGGAGGCAACCCGGTGTGTTTTTACTTTACACATGTTTTTAGTAGATTAATTAGTGGAATTGGTACATTGATAAGGCGCCCCAAGCGCATTTTTTATTTCTGGTGGTTTCAGGTGATTTAACGAAAAAAATGGAACTCAACTCAGTGCGTTAGGCGCACGTCTAAGCAATTACAGGCGCGGACGCGTCCGCGGTGCATTTCAAAAAGGAAAAAAATCGCAGAGCACACAGCCACCACCAGACTATTAGGGGAGTACCAGTTCCCTTTTTTATTTTTTATTTTTATTTTGAGTCTGTTGAGTCTGTTTTGTTTATACATCTCATCTCTTGAATTGTACCGTGAGGACACGGGTCCGTCTAAGTGTGGGGTGGGATGTTGTTGAGTCAGTTGTGTGCCGTGTCTGTTTTTTCGATTTTTATGTCGCATGTCATGTGTCGTGATGAACTGATGATGTACTGCTATGCTTTCCTTTTATGTCAAAATCTCATTTCCAGTTTTGTATGACTATTGTGCTCATTTGACTAAAAATGCGAAATTTCAAAATTTTCGATGCTTTGTTCTTGTGAGTTGTGATATGCAGGGATGTGGAGTTGACAGAAATGTCCTAGAAAGGTACGACAAGTTGCAGGAAATTCTGAGTTTTGGGTTCTGATGATTGAGAAAAGCGGTGGTGGTTGACGCTTCACTAGCCTAATCCTGAGAGTCTGCTCCGCCACTGCAGTGCTTATGCGGTTAGGTGGGACGAGAGAACATCACACCGTCCAATCTCTAGTCCGAGTAGCCGGGAAAACAGACGAGCGACCCTCGGCTTGACTCGCGTGAAAAGGACGAGGATGAGAAAGAGCAGAAGGCGCAAATGATTATGTGGACAAGAAACAAGTTCAAAAGCCGATAGCAATCCATCAAGTGAGAAGAAAATCAGAAATCTGATTGATTCAAACAAAGATGTGTCATTTATCAAAGTCCAGCTCAATAGTATGAAAGCAGTGAATTAGTCGCGTGTCAGAGAAAGCCGCCGACTCAATCAAAAGACCAAAACTCAGAAAAGAATGCAATATCCGTGGTACCTATAGGGGACTATCTCCCAATCATCCAAGGTCATTTGAATTTCAACTCGCGAGGTAACAAGTATCGAAACATCTATGTTTGCTCGCATTGTTAGAATCTTGAGCATGATAGGATTATAGAATGGATTTAGGATTGAGATGTAAGGATTGACATGACTAGTCGTTGTAGTTCTTTCTGTGGCTTTGTTCTTGTTCGAGACGAACAAGTTCAAGTGTGGGGTAGTTTGATGAGTCGTAGTTGTACGACTATTTTATGTGTTTAAACCGTGTCTTTTAGTGTTTGCCTGTATGTTATTTCACTACCTGTGTGTAGTTTCCGTTCTCAGGTACATTCGGAGACCATGGAAGGAATATCGGCTAAAGAGAGCATGTAGAAGATGTTTTGCATCGAAGGAATGGAGTCCAAAGTGTTTGAAGGCTGACTCAGTTTTAGGGGCGGACGTCTGAAGAATTACAGGCGCGGACGTCTCTTGATTTACGTAATTGTTGAGACGTCCGCGGGAACTAAATGAACAAGGCGTCCGCGGATGACAGCTGGCAGTCGAAATCATTATTGCACATTTGCAATCTCGAAATGAAAAACAGAGAACTCGAGGGGACTGAGAACCAGGCGGCTGGATCTGGAAAAAGGAGAGAAAATCAGATCTAGGGTTAGGGAGTTCGAAGTTTCGGTTTGGAGAGAAGACTACTTGGAGTAGGATTTCGATTGAGGACTCGTTGCTGGGTTTGAGCGTTGGAGTAGAGCTGCAGATTGGTGGAGGATTCGTCAACAGTATTTTCGTTTCATTCTTACTCAATACTTGACGATGTATTCCATTACGATGAGTAGCTAAACTCACTTGTGTAGGCTAGAACTCCAAATTGTGATGTATTGACTTGAGACTTCTATCGATTTCTATGTTTTGCGTCATATTACTGTATAATATTCATGGAATTGATGTGCTAGCATGAGTGGAACCCTAGCGGGGGAGCTTTTGTTTGTTTGTTGATTTCAATTGTCAAAGTTTGCTAACAACCTAGCGGGGATAGTGAACTAGGACACGAGTAATAGACCACTAGGATTAAACACCCTAGGACAACTTGTTCAACTCTTCATGCAACTCTAGTGAGTTAGGGTCTAGATTATCGCTAGCGCGAGATTGAGTACTAGAACTAGAACGGGGAGTACAACCTAGCGGTGAGCTCTAAGTTGTAAAACAATAGAAATCAATACGGATTTGTCAATGATTTAGTCTTGCATCACAGTGGAAAGTTCTAGCTTGCACTTCTCTTTGATATTACATACTCGAATTCGTGTGACTATTTCTCTATTGATAATTGATCGTGTTTTGATACTTGCGTTTTTATTTGACTTGTTCGGAATTTACCCCCCATTGTTACTTTTATACTTAGTGAAACAGATTCTCACACCGATCTCTGTGGATACGACCCGACTTACCACTTGCTAGTCGGATTACAAATTATTATTTTTGACGGGTACAACGACAGCCCGCCACAAAGACAAACGTTAGTCTCATTATAAGGTTTGTCTAAGTTCGTCCAAAGTTAGTCCAAGTTCGTCCCTAGTTAGTCTCTTTCTAAGGACGAACTTAGACAAACCTTAGAATGAGACTAACGAGACTAACTTGGGACGAACAAAGACAAACGTTAGACTTATTACAAGGTTAGTCTAAGTTCGTCTCTAGTTAGTCTCTTTTTAAGGACGAACTTAGACAAACCTTAGAATGAGACAAACGAGACAAACTCTCATTCTACGGTTTGTCTAAGTTCGTCCCAAGTCAGTCTAAGTTCGTCCCTAGTTAGTCACTTTCTAAGGACGAACTTAAACAAACCTTAGAATGAGACTAACGAGACTAACTTGGGACGAACAAAGACAAACGTTAGTCTCATTATAAGGTTTGTCTAAGTTCGTCCCTAGTTAGTGTCTTTCTAAGGATGAACTTAGACAAACCTTAGAATGAGACTAATGGGATTAACTTGGGACGAACAAACACAAAGGTTAGTCTCATTACAAGGTTTGTCTAAGTTCGTCCCAAGTTCGTGCCTAGTTAGTCTCTTTCTAAGGATGAACTTAGACAACCCTTAGAATGAGACAAACGAGACAAACTCTTATTCTAAGGTTTGTCTAAGTTCGTCCCTAGTTAGTCTCTTTCTAAGGACGAACTTAGACAAACCTTAGAATGAGTCTAACGAGACTAACTTGGACGAACTTAGATAAACCTTATAATGAGTCTAACGAGACTAACTTGGGAGGAACAAAGACAAACGTTAGTCTCATTACAAGGTTATTCTAAGTTCGTCCCAAGTTAGTCTAAGTTCGTCCCTAGTTAGTCTCTTTCTAAGGTCGAACTTAGACAAACCTTAGAATGAGACTAACGAGACTAACTTGGGACGAACAAAGACAAACGTTAGTCTCATTACAAGGTTATTCGAAGTTCGTCCCAAGTTAGTCTAAGTTCGTCTCTAGTTAGTCTCTTTCTAAGGACAAACTTAGACAAACCTTAGAATGAGACTAACGTGACTAACTTGGGACGACCAAAGACAAACTTTAGTCTCATTATAAGGTTAGTCTAAGTTCGTCCCTAGTTAGTCTCTTTCTAAGGAAGAACTTAGAACAACCTTAGAATGAGACTAACGAGACTAAATTTGGACGAATAAAGACAAACGTTAGTCTCATTACAAGGTTATTCTAGGTTCGTCCCATGTTAGTCTAAGTTCGCCCCTAGTTAGTCTCTTTCTAAGGTCGAACTTAGACAAACCTTAAAATGAGACTAACGAGACTAACTTGGGACGAACAAAGACATTGTCTCATTACAAGGTTATTCTAAGTTCGTCCCAAGTTACTCTAAGTTCGTCCCAAGTTAATCTCTTTCTAAGGACGAACTTAGACAAACCTTAGAATGAGACTAACGAGACTAACTTGGGACGAACAAAGACAAACGTTTGTCTCATTACAAGATAAGTCTAAGTTCGTCCCAATTTAGTCTAAGTTCGTCCCAAGTTAGTCTCTTTCTAAGGTCGAACTTAGACAAACCTTAGAATGAGACTAACGAGACTAACTTGGGACGAGCAAAGACAAACGTTAGTCTCATTACAAGATTAGTCTAAGTTCGTCAAAAGTTAGTCTAAGTTCGTCTCTAGTTAGTCTCTTTCTAAGGACGAACTTAGACAAACCTTATAATGAGACTGACGTGACTAACTTCGGACGAACAAATACAAACTTTTGTCTCATTATAAGGTTAGTCTAAGTTCGTCCCTAGTTAGTCTCTTTCTAAGGATGAACTTAGACAAACCTTAGAATGAGACTAACGAGACTGACTTGGGACGAACAAAGATAAACGTTAGTCTCATTACAAGGTTATTCTAAGTTCGTCCCAAGTTAGTCCAAGTTCATCCCGAGTTAGTCTCTTTCTAAGGACGAACTTAGACAAACCTTAGAATGAGACTAACGAGACTAACTTGGGACGAACAAAGACAAACGTTAGTCTCATTATATGGTTTGTCTAATTTCGTCCCAAGTTAGTCCAAGTTCATCCCGAGTTAGTCTCTTTCTAAGGAAGAACTTAGACAAAACTTAGAATGAGACTAACGAGACTAACTTGGGACGAACAAAGACAAATGTTAGTCTTATTACAAGGTTAGTCTAAGTTCGTCCCAAGTTAGTCTCTTTCTAAGGACGAACTTAGACAAACCTTAGAATGAGACTAACGAGACAAACTCTCATTCTAAGGTTTGTCTAAGTTCGTCCCAAGTCAGTCTAAGTTCGTCCCTAGTTAGTCTCTTTCTAAGGACGAACTTAAACAAACCTTAGAATGAGACTAACGAGACTAACTTGGGACGAAAAAAGACAAACGTTAGTCTCAATATAAGGTTTGTCTAAGTTCGTCCCAAGTTAGTCTAAGCTCGTCCCTAGTTAGTCTCTTTCTAAGGACGAACTTAGACAAACCATAGAATGAGACTAACGAGACTAACTTGGGATGAACAAACACAAACATTAGTCTCATTAAAAGGTTTGTCTAAGTTCGTCCCAAGTTAGTCTAAGTTCGTCCCTAGTTAGTCACTTTCTAAGGACGAACTTAGACAAACCTTAGAATGAGACTAACGAGACTAACTTGGGACGAACAAACACAAACGTTAGTCTCATTACAAGGTTAGTCTAAGTACGTCCCAAGTTAGTCTAAGTTCATCCCTAGTTAGTCTCTTTCAAAGGACGAACTTAGACAAACCTTAGAAGGAGACTACGAGATTAACTTGGGACGAACAAAGACAAACGTTAGTCTCATTACAAGGTTAGTGTAAGTTTGTCCCAAGTTAGTCTCTTTCTAAGGACGAACTAAGACAAACCATAGAATGAGTCTAACGAGGCAAACTCTCATTCAAAGGTTTGTCTAAGTTCGTCCCAAGTTAGTCTAAGTTCGTCGCTAGTTAGTCTATTTCGAAGGATGAACTTAGACAAACCTTAGAATGAGACTAACGAGACTAACTTGGGACGAACAAACACAAACGTTAGTCTCATTACATGGTTACTCTAAGTTCGTCCCAACTTAGTCTAAGTTCGTCCCTAGTTAGTCTCTTTCGAAGGACGAAGTTAGACAAACCTTAGAAGGATACTAACGAGACTAAATTGGGACGAACAAAGACAAACGTTAGTCTCATTACAGGGTTAGTCTAAGTTCGTCCCAAGTTAGTCTCTTTCTAAGGACGAACTTAGACAAACTATAGAATGAGACTAACGAGACAAACTCTCATTCTATGGTTAGTCTTAGTCTCATTCTATGGTTAGTCTTAGTCTCATTCTAAGGTTTGTCTAAGTTCGTCCTTAGAAAGAGACCAACTAGGGACGAACTTAGATTAACTTGGGACGAACTTAGACAAACTATAGAATGAGACTAACGAGACAAACTCTCATTCTATGGTTAGTCTAAGTTCGTCCCAAGTTAATCTAAGTTCGTCCCTAGTTAGTCTCTTTCTAAGGACGAACTTAGACAAACCTTAGAATGAGACTAAGGAGACTAACTTGGGACGAACAAAGACAAACGTTAGTGTCATTACAAGGTTAGTCTAAGTTCGTCCCAAGTTAGTCTAAGTTTGACCCTAGTTAGTCTCTTTCTAAGGACGAACTTAGACAAACCTTAGAATGAGACTAACGAGACTAACTTGGGACGAACAAAGACAAACGTTAGTCTTATTACAAGGTTAGTCTAAGTTCGTCCCAAGTTAGTCTCTTTCTAAGGACGAACTTAGACAAACCGTAGAATGAGACTAACGAGACAAACTCTCATTCTAAGGTTTGTCTAAGTTCGTCCCAAGTTAGTCTAAGTTTGTCCCTAGTTAGTCTCTTTCTGAGGACGAACTTAGACAAACCTTAGAATGAGACTAACGAGACTAACTTGGGACGAACAGAGACAAACGTTAGTCTCATTATAAGGTTGTCTAAGTTCGTCCCAAGTTAGTCTAAGTTCGTCCCTAGTTAGTCTCTTTCTAAGGACGAACTTAGACAAACCTTAGAATGAGACTAATGAGACTAACTTGGGACGAACAAACACAAAGGTTAGTCTCATTCCAAGGTTTGTCTAAGTTCGTCCCTAGTTAGTCTCTTTCTAAGGACGAACTTAGACAACCCTTAGAATGAGACCAACGAGACAAACTCTCATTCTAAGGTTTGTCTAAGTTCGTCCCTAGTTAGTCTGTTTCTAAGGACGAACTTAGACAAACCATAGAATGAGACTAACGAGACTAACTTGGGACGAACAAACACAAACGTTAGTCTCATTACAAGGTTAGTCTAAGTACGTCCCAACTTAGTCTAAGTTCGTCCCTAGTTAGTCTCTTTCTAAGGACGAAGTTAGACAAACCTTAGAAGGATACTAACGAGACTAAATTGGGACGAACAAAGACAAACGTTAGTCTCATTACAGGGTTAGTCTAAGTTCGTCCCAAGTTAGTCTCTTTCTAAGGACGAACTTAGACAAACTATAGAATGAGACTAACGAGACAAACTCTCATTCTATGGTTAGTCTTAGTCTCATTCTATGGTTAGTCTTAGTCTCATTCTAAGGTTTGTCTAAGTTCGTCCTTAGAAAGAGACCAACTAGGGACGAACTTAGATTAACTTGGGACGAACTTAGACAAACTATAGAATGAGACTAACGAGACAAACTCTCATTCTATGGTTAGTCTAAGTTCGTCCCAAGTTAATCTAAGTTCGTCCCTAGTTAGTCCCTTTCTAAGGACGAACTTAGACAAACCTTAGAATGAGACTAAGGAGACTAACTTGGGACGAACAAAGACAAACGTTAGTGTCATTACAAGGTTAGTCTAAGTTCGTCCCAAGTTAGTCTAAGTTTGACCCTAGTTAGTCTCTTTCTAAGGACGAACTTAGACAAACCTTAGAATGAGACTAACGAGACTAACTTGGGACGAACAAAGACAAACGTTAGTCTTATTACAAGGTTAGTCTAAGTTCGTCCCAAGTTAGTCTCTTTCTAAGGACGAACTTAGACAAACCGTAGAATGAGACTAACGAGACAAACTCTCATTCTAAGGTTTGTCTAAGTTCGTCCCAAGTTAGTCTAAGTTTGTCCCTAGTTAGTCTCTTTCTGAGGACGAACTTAGACAAACCTTAGAATGAGACTAACGAGACTAACTTGGGACGAACAGAGACAAACGTTAGTCTCATTATAAGGTTGTCTAAGTTCGTCCCAAGTTAGTCTAAGTTCGTCCCTAGTTAGTCTCTTTCTAAGGACGAACTTAGACAAACCTTAGAATGAGACTAATGAGACTAACTTGGGACGAACAAACACAAAGGTTAGTCTCATTCCAAGGTTTGTCTAAGTTCGTCCCTAGTTAGTCTCTTTCTAAGGACGAACTTAGACAACCCTTAGAATGAGACCAACGAGACAAACTCTCATTCTAAGGTTTGTCTAAGTTCGTCCCTAGTTAGTCTGTTTCTAAGGACGAACTTAGACAAACCATAGAATGAGACTAACGAGACTAACTTGGGACGAACAAACACAAACGTTAGTCTCATTACAAGGTTAGTCTAAGTACGTCCCAAGTTAGTCTAAGTTCATCCCTAGTTAGTCTCTTTCTAAGGACGAACTTAGACAAACCTTAGAAGGAGACTACGAGATTAACTTGGGACGAACAAAGACAAACGTTAGTCTCATTACAAGGTTAGTGTAAGTTTGTCCCAAGTTAGTCTCTTTCTAAGGACGAACTAAGACAAACCATAGAATGAGTCTAACGAGGCAAACTCTCATTCAAAGGTTTGTCTAAGTTCGTCCCAAGTTAGTCTAAGTTCGTCGCTAGTTAGTCTATTTCGAAGGATGAACTTAGACAAACCTTAGAATGAGACTAACGAGACTAACTTGGGACGAACAAACACAAACGTTAGTCTCATTACATGGTTACTCTAAGTTTGTCCCAACTTAGTCTAAGTTCGTCCCTAGTTAGTCTCTTTCTGAGGACGAAGTTAGACAAACCTTAGAAGGATACTAACGAGACTAACTTGGGACGAACAAAGACAAACGTTAGTCTCATTACAGGGTTAGTCTAAGTTCGTCCCAAGTTAGTCTCTTTCTAAGGACGAACTTAGACAAACTATAGAATGAGACTAACGAGACAAACTCTCATTCTATGGTTAGTCTTAGTCTCATTCTATGGTTAGTCTTAGTCTCATTCTAAGGTTTGTCTAAGTTCGTCCTTAGAAAGAGACCAACTAGGGACGAACTTAGATTAACTTGGGACGAACTTAGACAAACTATAGAATGAGACTAACGAGACAAACTCTCATTCTATGGTTAGTCTAAGTTCGTCCCAAGTTAATCTAAGTTCGTCCCTAGTTAGTCTCTTTCTAAGGACGAACTTAGACAAACCTTAGAATGAGACTAAGGAGACTAACTTGGGACGAACAAAGACAAACGTTAGTGTCATTACAAGGTTAGTCTAAGTTCGTCCCAAGTTAGTCTAAGTTCGTCCCTAGTTAATCTCTTTCTAAGGTCGAACTTAGACAAACCTTAGAATGAGACTAACGAGACTAACTTGGGACGAACAAAGACAAATGTTAGTCTCATTACAAGGTTAGTCTAAGTTCGTCCCAAGTTAGTCTAAGTTCGTCTCTAGTTAGTCTCTTTCTAAGGACGAACTTAGACAAACCTTAGAATGAGACTAACGAGACTAACTTGGGACGAAAAAAGACAAACTTTTGTCTTATTATAATGTTAGTCTAAGTTCGTCCCTAGTTTGTCTCTTTCTAACGACGAACTTAGACAAACCTTAGAATGAGACTAAGGAGACTAACTTGGGACGAACAAAGACAAACGTTAGTGTCATTACAAGGTTAGTCTAAGTTCGTCCCAAGTTAGTCTAAGTTCGTCCCTAGTTAATCTCTTTCTAAGGTCGAACTTAGACAAACCTTAGAATGAGACTAACGAGACTAACTTGGGACGAACAAAGACAAATGTTAGTCTCATTACAAGGTTAGTCTAAGTTCGTCCCAAGTTAGTCTAAGTTCGTCTCTAGTTAGTCTCTTTCTAAGGACGAATTTAGACAAACCTTAGAATGAGACTAACGAGACTAACTTGGGACGAACAAAGACAAACTTTTGTCTTATTATAATGTTAGTCTAAGTTCGTCCCTAGTGAGTCTCTTTCTAAGGACGAACTTAGACAAACCTTAGAATGAGACTAACGAGACTAACTTGGGACGAACAAAGACAAACGTTAGTCTCATTAGAAGGTTAGTCTAAGTTCGTCCCAAGTTAGTCTAAGTTCGTCCCCAATTAGTCTCTTTCTAAGGACGAACTTAGACAAACCTTAAAATGAGACTAACGAGACTAACTTGGGACGAACAAAGACAAACGTTAGTCTAAGTTCGTCCCAAGTTAGTCTAAGTTCGTCCATAGTTAGTCTCTTTCTAAGGTCGAACTTAGACAAACCTTAGAATGAGACTAACGAGACTAACTTGGGACGAACAAAGACAAATGTTAGTCTCATTACAAGGTTAGTCTAAGTTCGTCCCAAGTTAGTCTAAGTTCGTCTCTTGTTGGTCTCTTTCTATGGACGAACTTAGACAAACCTTAGAATGAGACTAACGAGACTAACTTGGGACGAACAAAGACAAACTTTAGTCTCATTATAAGGTTAGTCTAAGTTCGTCCCTAGTTAGTCTCTTTCAAAGTACGAACTTAGACAAACCTTAGAATTAGACTAACGAGACTAACTTGGGACGAACAAAGACAAACGTTTGTCTCATTACAAGGTTATACTAAGTTCGTCCCAAGTTAGTCTAAGTTCGTCCCTAGTTAGTCTCTTTCTAAGGACGAACTTAGACAAACCTTAGAATGAGACTAACGAGACTAACTTGGGACGAACAAAGACAAACGTTAGTCTCATTATAAGGTTAGTCTAAGTTCGTCCCAAGTTAGTCTAAGTTCGTCCCTAGTTAGTCTCTTTCTAAGGTCGAACTTAGACAAACCTTAGAATGAGACTAACGAGACTAACTTGGGACGAACAAAGACAAACGTTAGTCCCATTACAAGGTTAGTCTAAGTTCGTCCCAAGTTAGTCTAAGTTCGTCCTTAGTTAGTCTCTTTCTAAGGACAAACTTAGACAAACCTTAGAATGAGACTAAGGAAACTAACTTGGGACGAACAAAGACAAACGTTAGTCTCATTACAAGGTTAGTCTAAGTTCGTCCCAAGTTAGTCTTAGTTCGTCCCTAGTTTGTCTCTTTCTAAGGACGAACTTAGACAAACCGTAGAATGAGACTAACGAGACTAACTTGGGACGAACAAAGACAAACGTTAGTCTCATTAAAAAGTTAGTCTAAGTTCGTCCCAAGTTAATCTAAGTTCGTCCCTAGTTAGTCTCTTTCTAAGGTCAAACTTAGACAAACCTTCGAATGAGACTAACTTGGGACGAACAAAGACAAACGTTAGTCTCATTACAAGGTTAGTCTAAGTTCGTCCCAAGTTAGTCTCTTTCTAAGAAAGAACTTAGACAATCCTTAAAATGAGACTAACGAGACTAACTCTCATTCTAAGGTTTGTCTAAGTTCGTCCCAAGTTAGTCTAAGTTCGTCCCTAGTTAGTCTCTTTCTAAGGACGAACTTAGACAAACCTTAGAAGGAGACTAACGAGACGAACTTGGGACGAACAAAGACAAACGTTAGTCTCATTACAAGGTTAGTCTAAGTTCATCCCAAGTTAGTCTCTTTCTAAAGACGAACTTACACAAACCTCAGAATGAGACTAACGAGACAAACTCTCATTCTATGGTTTGCCTAAGTTCGTCCCTAGTTAGTTTCTTCATAAGGACGAACTTAGACAAACCTTAGAATGAGACTAACGAGACTAACTTGGGACGAACAAAGGCAAACGTTAAGCTCATTACAAGGTTAGTCTAAGTTCGTCCAAAGTTAGTCTAAGTTCGTCCTTAGTTAGTCTCTTTCTAAGGAAGAACTTAGACAAACCTTAGAATGAGACTAAGGAAACTTACTTGGGACGAACAAAGACAAACGTTAGTCTCATTACAGGGTTAGTCTAAGTTCGTCCCAAGTTAGTCTTAGTTCGTCCCTAGTTAGTCTCTTTCTAAGGACGAACTTAGACAAACCTTAGAATGAGACTAACGAGACTAACTTGGGACGAACAAAGGCAAACGTTAAGCTCATTACAAGGTTAGTCTCAGTTCGTCCAAAGTTAGTCTAAGTTCGTCCTTAGTTAGTCTCTTTCTAAGGACGAACTTAGACAAACCTTAGAATGAGACTAAGGAAACTAACTTGGGACGAACAAAGACAAACGTTAGTCTCATTACAAGGTTAGTCTAAGTTCGTCCCAAGTTAGTCTTAGTTCGTCCCTAGTTAGTCTCTTTCTAAGGACGAACTTAGACAAACCTTAGAATGAGACTAACGAGACTAACTTGGGCGAACAAAGACAAACGTTAGTCTCATTAAAAAGTTAGTCTAAGTTCGTCCCTAGTTAATCTAAGTTCGTCCCGAGTTAGTCTCTTTCTAAGGTCAAACTTAGACAAACCTTAGAATGAGACTAACTTGGGACGAACAAAGACAAACGTTAGTCTCATTACAAGGTTATTCTAAGTTCGTCCCAAGTTAGTCTAAGTTCGTCCCTAGTTAGTCTATTTCTAAGGACGAACTTAGACAAACCTTAGAATGAGACTAACGAGACTAACTTGGGACAAACAAAGACAAACGTTAGTCTCCTTAAAAAGTTAGTCTAAGTTCGTCCCAAGTTAATCTAAGTTCGTCCCTAGTTAGTCTCTTTCTAAGGTCAAACTTAGACAAACCTTAGAATGAGACTAACTTGGGACGAACAAAGACAAACGTTAGTCTCATTAAAAAGTTAGTCTAAGTTCGTCCCTAGTTAGTCTAAGTTCGTCCCAAGTTAGTCTCTTTCTAAGGACGAACTTAGACAAACCTTAGAATGAGACTAACGAGACAAACCCTCATTCTAAGTTTAGTCTAAGTTCGTCCCAAGTTAGTCTAAGTTCGTCCCTAGTTAGTCTCTTTCTAAGGACGAACTTATACAAACCTTAGAATGAGACTAACGAGACTAACTTGGGACGAACAAAGACAAACGTTAGTCTCATTATAAGGTTAGTCAAAGTTCGTCCCAAGTTAGTCTAAGTTCGTCCTTAGTTAGTCTCTTATGAAGGACGAACTTAGCTAAACCTTAGAATGAGACTAACGAGACAAATTGAAATTAAATCCCCTGTTCAAGCAAGTGTTCTAGGTCGTGTTTCGACTGACCTTGAACTCTCTCCACAACAGTGCAACAAACAGATCAAACAGAATAGTAAAACTGGAGCACGCACAGGTTGATAACCCAGTTCGGCCAGGCCTACTCTGGGGGGTTTCCCACACCCGGAAAAGGGACAACAAATCTTTATTACGAGTATAGGGTTTCCACAGGGACTTACACTTACACCTTGTAATAGCCTCACCTCAATACTCCGTCTCTCAGATTTGCAACCGAGGTTCACCGCAATTCCCCTCGATCCCCTTCGTTCAGAACCTGCAGTCCCAACGTTCTCGACCTTCTCCTGAAGCTCGGATGCTTTCTCTCGAAAGCTTTGATCTCCTTTGTTGTGTGCGGCAGTTGATACGCTTCAGACAGTCTGAGTTGCACTTGAGCAGACTGCACTTGCACCGATGTATTCTCAATGAGAAAACACAACCGGCCGTCGCTTTCTTCTTCTCCAATCAGCAGGGTATGCTCGTGTGTATTTGATCTTTGAAAGCGATGGGAATTAGGGTTGCCTTTGCATTGTATTTATATGCTCGGACGAAACCCTAATTCGCACAAGATAATCCCATCAAATATTTCGGAAAATATTCCAGAATATTTGATGCATATCTTTCACAAATCCTTGGAAGAATATACGAAGTCGTCTTCTTTCCCAAGCAAGTCACGCCGTCTTCAATGTGCATATTCATTCGAATATCTTGCTCGAATAAGTCGCACGCCATCTTTAACTTGACGAAATCTTCGTTGCCAATATCTTCCGGAAAATATCCTTGCGTCTGTTCCACGCTGTACATGAGTGCTAGGATATGTTCGAACTCCCCCTGAACTCCTGCTCGAACTGTCTAACCACGTTTTGCCAAACACATGCCACTCAAGGGAACATCAATCTCCCCCTTGGCATTTTGGCAAAACCAAATCTACTAGATAACTAGATCTATCTAACTATCTAGACAGTCGACAACCTTGAGGGAACAAAAAAGTCACCATCTCAAAATACTCCCCCTTTTTGCCACAAATTGGCAAGGGGTCCGATCTAGTTCGAACAGCAAATCAAGTTGTGCCAGAACAAGCACGAAATAACTAAAGTTTTAAACGAAAACTGAGTTCAGAGAGATTGAAGTCAGTGGACCTTTATGCAGACACATCATCTGTTGCATCTTCAGAATCTGCATCATCAGATTCATCTTCACTTGGGTAGCTAAGGGCACGAGCAAGCTTATTGATGCGCCTGCGTTGCTCCTTGTCCACAGCAATGATGGCATTAAGATCTCTGAGCAACTTGTTTCGCTCATCTCGGCCCATTCTGGCTCCCCCTCGACTGGACTCCGTGACAGCATTTCCTTTCTCCTTGAGGTCGTTCACGTGACGCCCTTTAAACAACTTGTGGTCAACGATGAACTTGCTGGGAGCCTTTGAGAGTTGGTCAGGCGAGGCCTTCAAATCAGGAGCTTGATGGATGATCAGCTCGTATATCAGGGACGGGAAGCAAATCTGATGCAGAGATCTCATCGAAGTGGCATGTTCAGCAATCTGTTGGAACATTACTCTGCCCAGGTTGAACTTCAGTTTATTCCCTATCTGATAAAGCAGTTGACCATGTCCTTGTTGACCGTTGAGCGATGAGTAGACGGCCTCCAGTTGAAAACAGCAATGAAAAACAGCATCGAATAGAACGTAGAAAGATCCGCTGTATGCACAACTGACTCAGGCCTCCACTGAACAGAGCATGCAGTGATGGTGCTCACTACCTTTTCAAAATCTGACTCCACTTCATCAACAGCTGGGTCGTCCATGGCGAAGAATACATTGATCAGCTCAGGATCAATCTTGATCCTTCTCCCTCTGACGTAGAAGACCCCATACTCAGATTCTCCAACAACCCCAAAGAGAGGGGGTAAGTTTGCCATGGTCTCACGTACCAACTGCTCATTGAAGGGTTTGCCCCTGGTCAATGTCCAAAACAGATCAGATTCTTTCAGAACCGTAATCACCTCCTTCCCTTTGTAACTGGACTCTACTAGCACCCTCTCAGGAATGATCTTCCTTTTCGACACACAGCTCCATTTCCTACTTGCATCACGGTTGACGAACCAAACTCCTCCCTTGACAATTCCCACTGGAGCTGAATCAGACTCAGGAGATGGAACTTTGCATCTTCCAGCATCCACTGAAACAGGGACAGGAGCTTCATGTTTTCTTTTCTTAGATGAAACAGCTCCCCCTGCCAGGTTGTCCTCCTTCGCAATCTCTTGGACTGTTCCCTTAGCAGATTTTTCAAACACCACCTTCTTCTTTCCCTTGTCCTTCTTTGGCCTTTTGAGAGAGATAAGAGGAGCAATATCTTGGTCAGCTTCAGACAACTTACCCTCCTTTGAGACTAGCTTCGCAGTATCCTCACGAACTGATCCACCAACATCCTCCATATGATCACAAATAAGATCATCTTGAGTAACAGCTGGGACAAGCACAGACTCCTTAGCAACAACTGGAACTGAAGTACCACCTGATTCCACTCCTGGCTGAACACCAAAATCCTCTTTTTGCAGATTTTCAGCAAAATCATCAATATCTTTGAAAACACTGTCCAGATCTTCATCTCCTTCCGCAACCTCAGGTTCTTCATCAATCACACCAACACCGTTTACTGATAAAACAGGCTTCATACTCACAGTCTCAGCAACTTCTCCTTCAGAGACTCCAATCTCCTCAGGCAACCCATCAACAGGAGCATCCTCCATTACCAACTTCCTCATGCTCTTCTCACCCTCATTAGAAATATCAGAGACCCTCCCTCTGATAGTGATGATCTTTGCCAGGCATTGTCTGGGAGAGGCAGCTCGGCGAGTTACCTTCTTTCTTTGAAATCCTCCTGGACGAACGAACCCGGAAGCTTGAATTTTCGCCTTCCACACATCTGAAATACCTGAGCCTCTTGTCACTGACAGCCTGGGTTCCGTTTCTTTAACAAACTTAGAAACATCATCACCCTTTTTACCAGCATCACAAGTCACAACCTTGCCCTTGTCAACACAAATCTCAGCCCTCCTGGCTTCATCACTACCAGCCCTACTGGCTTCAGCACCCAAACACCCAATTTTCTCAACTCCCACAATTGCTTCATCATTAATCACAGAATTTTTAACCACTGAGATATTCGCAGAAACAGATGGGAGAACGGGATTTACCTCCGATTGCGGACACGCTTGTGGAGAAGAAACCGCTTAGACTGTCTGAGGAATTTCAGCGGTGACCTCTTCGACAGACTTTACATGAAAAGGTGACGCCTTTTTCACCTTCGCAGCTTTGGATTTTGGAATCTTCGATTTCGCCGTCACCGCCTTTGAGGTCTGCATGCTTTCCTTTCTTTTCTCCGCGGATTTAACACTGGATTTTGCTGACTTCCTTGTGTTCACCATCGCCGTTTGTGGAGCAATCGAGTGAGAGATTTCCGATCTAGGGTTTCGGGGACGAGTGAGAGAGGACACGCTCAACAGTCGAGTTTTTGAAAATAAAATATCCTCCTGCCTTTTCGACTTCCTAATATACGCAAGCCGCTTTCCAAAAAAAACGGCGTAAAACAAATCTTCTGGAATAAAGAAGTTGACATTAAGTATTGTCCCATCTGTTCCAGCTCCCTTTCTTAGGTGGTCAGTCCAACTGTTGTAGCTGGGGATTCGCCTTTGACTGACCACTGCCTGGAACACTTAGTTCATGAAACCACGCACACCCAAGGAGGATCTGGGTGTTCCAAACCGTGGAATCTCATTCAATTTCTCATCCAGTGGAATGGCATTCATTCGTGGAAACAGTTCGAACTCCGTCTTCAACTGTGTTACCTTTTGTTCGAACTCTTTCTGTAACTGCGACACCCTTTGATCCAGCAGTCTCCTGGTGCACTTGCCAACATGGATTTGTGCGATTCTCCTATCTGACCTTGTGTGCAGGGTCTTATTCACTCCCCCTCGCATAACTCGATGTTTGGCTTGAACATAGTCTAGAATAGACCGTGGCTTGTCAAGACTTTCGACTCCTATTCTGATGGTGTAACAGTTATTTGCCATCCTTGTGCCTTTCATCACAGAATCACCATTCTCGTCTAGAACCAAGCATGAGTCACGAGAGAATGACACATAGTGTCCATTGTCGCACAGTTGACTGATGCTAATAAGATTCATTGTCAGACCTTCAACCAGGAGGGTGTCCTCGAGTGCAGGGAGATCCGGAACCTTCAATGTCCCACAGCCGATCACCTGACTCTTCCTACCATCCGCGAAGGTGACAAACCGCATCTGCTCAACAGGTCTAATATGCGAGAGAAATTCAGAGTTACCTGTCATGTGGGCAGAGCATCCGCTGTCGAAGTACCAACTATTTTGCACTGTATCTCTTGAGGAGCAACAGGCCACCATGCATACTGTCTGTTGTTCCTTTGGTACCCACATCTGTTTCTGTCGAGGTTTGATCTGTTGTTTATGCCCTCGACGTTCAGTAAGAAACAGCCGACACTTGGATCTGATGTGTCCATCCTGAAAGCAGTACCAACATGTGCGCAAATCTTTCTTTTGATTGGAGATTGAACTGGAGTGAGCTTTGCCAGTCCTGCCTTTGGCTTTGTCTTGGGACAGATCCACTTTCTGTCTAGGGTGCTTTCTCACCTTCTGTTCAGGCATCTGTTCCGACACTGGTTTTGTTTTAACAAACGTTGTACCTTTTGAACTGCCTTCTCCTGTGAACCCCAAACCTCTATGTCCAGACTCCATTCTCTGAGATCCGAGAATATCCGTTAAGTCTTTAGTGCCAGAGTTGAGCATTCTTACCAATTGTTTGAGGTGATTTAGTTCCTCCTTGATAGTTGAGTGCTCCATTCTTTCAGATTCTAGCTGAAGTTCCAGCTGTCCTATCCTTCTTAACTGGAACACCTCTTTGCGCTTCAGATCTGTGATGGTCTTTCTTAGACCCACCATGCCTACAGGATGAGTGTCACGGTCATTCTCCATTTCAACTTTCAGTGAGGAGACAGTACCTAAGAGCTCTGTTTTCTGAGCAAGGAGACACAGCCTTTCCTGTTTCATCTCAGCTAGACGAGTATTCAGAGAGTCTAGCGTGCCTTCGAGCTCAACCTTCTGTGTAAGTAATATCTCAACCTCCTGCCAGACCTTGTCCTTATCCAAGGTGACGCTTGCAACTGTGTCATTCAGCTTTTTGTTAATCCTGATCAGAAGCAGCCACTTCTCATACAGATCCTTATATGTCTCACCCAGAGCCTCCTGCGTGAGTTCTTCACCATCACTGTCTGAGACATCTTCAGCCGGGAGTTCCAACAGAGGTAGAGCAGGTTTACGGGTGCTGCCGTAACCATCCAGAGTTGAAGTAAAGGCCACAAAGTTGGTGGTTGCACCTCCTTTATCTTCGTCTGACTCACTATCGCTGAAGCTCGCAACCATTGCCTTCCTTTTCATGAGAGTATTCGCACATTGTGAAGCAATATGACCGAAACCTCTGCATTCATGACACTGAATTTCTTCTTTTCTTTTGTCAGAGGAGTCTTGCCTTGAGTCACTGGACCTTGATCTGTCGGACTTCCAGTTTCGGAAACCAGTTGATGAAGACTGACCTTGTTCTGGACCACGTCTATTTATCTTGCGCACCATTCTGCCGAAGTTTTGAGCCATCATGGCCAGTTGCTCAGTGGTGCAGCCAGCCTCCACTTTGTCTTCAGACAGTTCTGCTTTCAGGGCGATTCCCTTCATATCTCCGGTTTGGAAATCACGGTTAATCTCGTAAGTTCTGAGAGACCCCATCAGCTCGTCCAGTTTCAGTTTGGAGATGTCGTGCATTTCCTCAATAGCCGTGACTTTCATAGCAAATCTCGGAGGAAGTGATCTCAAGATTTTACGTGCCATCCTCTCTTCCTCAATCGGCTTTCCTAGAGCAGCAGCCTCGTTGGACAGTTCCAGAACTCTAGTGTTGTACTCAGAGATAGTTTCACTCTCGTTCATCTTCATCTCTTCAAACTTAGTAGTGACAATCTGCATTCTTGAGTTGCGAACTTTGTCCGTGCCTTCATATGCCGTTTGGAGAATATCCCAAGCATCCTTTGCTACTTCACAGTTAATGATCAACTTCATGACGTTCTCATCTACAGCCGAGAAGATTGCGTTCATCGCCTTTGAGTTTCCCATGGATGCCTTGTTCTCTTCTTCACTCCACAAGGTTTCTGGTTTCAGAATTGGTTCACCAGTGAGATTGTTCATCATAGGTTCAGTCCAACCTCTCTGAACAGTCATCCATGCTTTCTCGTCAAGGGATTTCAGAAAGGATCGCATCATGGGTTTCCAGGTGGCATAGTTCGATCCTTCAAGCAACGGAGGTCTGGTGATGCTTTGTCCTTCTTTCAGAGGCATCTTGAACAGTTCAGGATCCCACTCAGTGTGTCGAGTGTTTGCTCTGATACCAATTGAAATTAAATCCCCTGTTCAAGCAAGTGTTCTAGGTCGTGTTTCGACAGACCTTGAACTCTCTCCACAACAGTGCAACAAACAGATCAAACAGAACAGTAAAACTGGAGCACGCACAGGTTGATAACCCAGTTCGGCCAGGCCTACTCTGGGGGGTTTCCCACACCCGGAAAAGGGACAACAAATCTTTATTACGAGTATAGGGTTTCCACAGGGACTTACACTTACACCTTGTAATAGCCTCACCTCAATACTCCGTCTCTCAGATTTGCAACCGAGGTTCACCGCAATTCCCCTCGATCCCCTTCGTTCAGAACCTGCAGTCCGAACGTTCTCGACCTTCTCCAGAAGCTCGGATGCTTTCTCTCGAAAGCTTTGATCACCTTTGTTGTGTGCGGCAGTTGATACGCTTCAGACAGTCTGAGTTGCACTTGAGCAGACTGCACTTGCACCGATGTATTCTCAATGAGAAAACACAACCGGCCGTCGCTTTCTTCTTCTCCAATCAGCAGGGTATGCTCGTGTGTATTTGATCTTTGAAAGCGATGGGAATTAGGGTTGCCTTTGCATTGTATTTATATGCTCGGACGAAACCCTAATTCGCACAAGATAATCCCATCAAATATTTCGGAAAATATTCCAGAATATTTGATGCATATCTTTCACAAATCCTTGGAAAAATATACGAAGTCGTCTTCTTTCCCAAGCAAGTCACGCCGTCTTCAATGTGCATATTCATTCGAATATCTTGCTCGAATAAGTTGCACGCCATCTTTAACTTGACGAAATCTTCGTTGCCAATATCTTCCGGAAAATATCCTTGCGTCTGTTCCACGCTGTACATGAGTGCTAGGATATGTTCGAACTCCCCCTGAACTCCTGCTCGAACTGTCTAACCACGTTTTGCCAAACACATGCCACTCAAGGGAACATCACAAACTTGGGACGAACAAAGACAAACGTTAGTCTCATTGTAAGGTTAGTCTAAGTTCGTCCCAAGTTAGTCTCTTTCTAAGGAAGAACTTCGACAAACCTTAGAATGAGACTAACAAGACAAACCCTCATTCTAAGGTTAGTCTAAGTTCGTCCCAAGTTAGTCTAAGTTCATCCCGAGTTAGTCTCTTTCTACGGACCAACTTAAATAAACCTTAGAATGAGACTAACGAGACTAACTTGGGACGAACAAAGACAAACGTTAGTCTCATTACAAGGTTAGTCTAAGTTCATCCCAAGTTAGTCTAAGTTCGTCCCTAGTTAGTCTCTTTCTAAGGACGAACTTAGACAAACCTTAGAAAGAGACTAACGAGACGAACTTGGGACGAACAAAGAGAAACGTTAGTCTCATTACAAGGTTAGTCTAAGTTCAACCCAAGTTAGTCTCTTTCTAAAGACGAACTTACACAAACCTCAGAATGAGACTAACGAGACAAACTCTCATTCTAAGGTTTGCCTAAGTTCGTCCCTAGTTAGTTTCTTCATAAGGACGAACTTAGACAAACCTTAGAATGAGACTAACGAGACTAACTTGGGACGAACAAAGGCAAACGTTAAGCTCATTACAAGGTTAGTCTAAGTTCGTCCAAAGTTAGTCTAAGTTCGTCCTTAGTTAGTCTCTTTCTAAGGACGAACTTAGACAAACCTTAGAATGAGACTAAGGAAACTAACTTGGGACAAACAAAGACAAACGTTAGTCTCATTACAAGGTTAGTCTAAGTTCGTCCCAAGTTAGTCTTAGTTCGTCCCTAGTTAGTCTCTTTCTAAGGACGAACTTAGACAAACCTTAGAATGAGACTAACGAGACTAACTTGGGACGAACAAAGACAAACGTTAGTCTCATTAAAAAGTTAGTCTAAGTTCGTCCCAAGTTAATCTAAGTTCGTCCCTAGTTAGTCTCTTTCTAAGGTCAAACTTAGACAAACCTTCGAATGAGACTAACTTGGGACGAACAAAGACAAACGTTAGTCTCATTACAAGGTTAGTCTAAGTTCGTCCCAAGTTAGTCTCTTTCTAAGGACGAACTTAGACAATCCTTAAAATGAGACTAACGAGACTAACTCTCATTCTAAGGTTTGTCTAAGTTCGTCCCAAGTTAGTCTAAGTTCGTCCCTAGTTAGTCTCTTTCTAAGGACGAACTTAGACAAACCTTAGAATGAGACTAAGGAGACTAACTTGTAACGAACAAAGACAAACATTAGTCTCATTACAAGGTTAGTCTAAGTTCGTCCCAAGTTAGTCTAAGTTCGTCCCTAGTTAGTCTCTTTCTAAGGACAAACTGAGACAAACCTTAGAATGAGACTAACGAGAGACTAACTTGGGACGAACAAAGACAAACGTTAGTCTCATTCCAAGGTTAGTCTAAGTTCGTCCCAAGTTAGTCTTAGTTCGTCCTTAGTTAGTCTCTTTCTAAGGACGAACTTAGACACACCATAGAATGAGACTAACGAGACTAACTTGGAACGAAAAAAGACAAACGTTATCCTCATTATAAAGTTAGTCTAAGTTCGTCCCAAGTTAGTCTAAGTTCGTCCCTAGTTAGTCTCTTTCTAAGGACGAACTTAGACAAACCTTAGAATGAGACTACTGAGACTAACTTGGGACGAACAAAGACAAACGTTAGTCTTATTACAACGTTAGTCTAAGTTCGTCCCAAGTTAGTCTCTTTCTAAGGACGAACTTAGACAATCCTTAGAATGAGACTAACGAGACAAACTCTCATTCTAAGGTTTGTCTAAGTTCGTCCCAAGTTATTCTAAGTTCGTCCCTAGTTAGTCTCTTTATAAGGACGAACTTAGACAAACCCTAGAATGAGACTAACGAGACTAACTTGGGACGAACAAAGACAAACGTTAGTCTCATTACAAGGTTAGTCTAAGTTCGTCCCAAGTTACTATAAGTTCGTCCGTAGTTAGTCTCTTTCTAAAGACGAACTTAGACAAACCTTATAATGAGACTAACGAGACTAACTTGGGACGAACAAAGACAAACGTTAGTCTCATTACAAGGTTAGTCTAAGTTCGTCCCAAGTTAGTCTAAGTTCGTCCCTAGTTAGTTTCTTTCTAAGGACGAACTTAGACAAACCTTAGAATGAGACTAACGAGACTAACTTGTGACGAACAAAGACAAACGTTAATCTCATTATAAGGTTAGTCTAAGTTCGTCCCAAGTTAGTCTAAGTTCGTCCCTAGTTAGTCTCTTTCTAAGGACGAACTTAGATAAACCTTAGAATGAGACTAACGAGACTAACTTGGGACGAAGAAACACAAATGTTAGTCTCATTACAATGTTAGTCTAAGTTCGTCCCATGTTAGTCTAAGTTCGTCCCTAGTTAGTCTCTTTCTAAGGACGAACTTAGACAAACCTTAGAAGGAGACTAACGAAACTAACTTGGGACGAACAAACACAAACGTTAGTCTCATTACAAGGTTAGTCTAAGTTCGTCCCAAGTTAGTCTAAGTTCGTCCCTAGTTAGTCTCTTTCTAAGGACGAACTTATACAAACCTTAGAATAAGACTAACGAGACTAACTTGTGACGAACAAAGACAAACGTTAATCTCATTATAAGGTTTGTCTAAGTTCGTCCCAAGTTAGTCTAAGTTCGTCCCTAGTTAGTCTCTTTCTAAGGACGAACTTAGATAAACCTTAGAATGAGACTAACGAGACTAACTTGGGACGAACAAACACAAATGTTAGTCTCATTACAATGTTAATCTAAGTTCGTCCCATGTTAGTCTAAGTTCGTCCCTAGTTAGTCTCTTTCTAAGGACGAACTTAGACAAACCTTAGAAGGAGACTAACGAGACTAACTTGGGACGAACAAACACAAACGTTAGTCTCATTACAAGGTTAGTCTAAGTTCGTCCCAAGTTAGTCTAAGTTCGTCCCTAGTTAGTCTCTTTCTAAGGACGAACTTAGACAAACCTTAGAAGGAGACTAACGAGACTAACTTGGGACGAACAAAGACAAACGTTAGTCTCATTACAAGGTTATTGTAAGTCCGTCCCATGTTAGTCTAAGTTCGTCCCAAGTTAGTCTCTTTCTAAGGACGAATTTAGACAAAACTTAGAAGGAGACTAACTCGGGACGAACAAAGACAAACGTTAGTCTCATTACAAGGTTAGTCAAAGTTTGTACTAAGTTAGTCTCTTTCTAAGGATGAACTTAGACAAATCATAGAATCAGACTAAGGAGACAAACTCTCATTCTAAGGTTTGTCTAAGTTCGTCCCAAGTTAGTCTAAGTTCGTCCCTAGTTAGTCTCTTTCTAAGGTCAAACTTAGACAAACCTTAGAATGAGACTAACGAGACTAACTTGGGACGAACAAAGAAAAACGTTAGTCCCATTACAAGGTTAGTCTAAGTTCGTCCCAAATTAGTCTAAGTTCGTCCCAAGTTAGTCTCTTTCTAAGGTCGAACTTAGACAAACCTTAGAATGAGACTAACGAGACTAACTTGGGACGAACAAAGACAAACGTTAGTCTCATTATAAATTTAGTCTAAGTTCGTCCCAAGTTAATCTAAGTTCGTCCCGAGTTAGTCTCTTTCTAAGGTCAAACTTAGACAAACCTTAGAATGAGACTAACGTGGGACGAACAAAGACAAACGTTAGTCTCATTACAAGGTTATTCTAAGTTCGTCCCAAGTTAGTCTAAGTTCGTCCCTAGTTAGTCTCTTTCTAAGGACGAACTTAGACAAACCTTAGAATGAGACTAACGAGACTAACTTGGGACGAACAAAGACAAACGTTAGTCTCATTAAAAAGTTAGTCTAAGTTCGTCCCAAGTTAATCTAAGTTCATCCCTAGTTAGTCTCTTTCTAAGGTCAAACTTAGACAAACCTTAGAATGAGACAAACTTGGGACGAACAAAGACAAACGTTAGTCTCATTACAAGGTTATTCTAAGTTCGTCCCAAGTTAGTCTAAGTTCGTCCCTAGTTAGTCTCTTTCTAAGGACGAACTTAGACAAACCATAGAATGAGACTAACGAGACTAACTTGGGACGAACAAAGACAAACATTAGTCTCATTAAGAAGTTAGTCTAAGTTCGTCCCTAGTTAGTCTAAGTTCGTCCCAAGTTAGTCTCTTTCTAAGGACGAACTTAGACAAACCTTTGAATGAGACTAACGAGACAAACCCTCATTCTACGGTTAGTCTAAGTTCGTCCCAAGTTTGTCTAAGTTCGTCCCTAGTTAGTCTCTTTCTAAGGACGAACTTATACAAACCTTAGAATGAGACTAACGAGACTAACTTGTGACGAACAAAGACAAACGTTAATCTCATTATAAGGTTAGTCTAAGTTCGTCCCAAGTTAGTCTAAGTTCGTCCCTAGTTAGTCTCTTTCTAAGGACGAACTTAAACAAACCTTAGAATGAGACTAACGAGACTAACTTGGGACGAACAAAGACAAACGTTAGTCTCATTATAAGGTTTGTCTAATTTCGTCCCAAGTTAGTCTAAGTTCGTCCCTAGTTAGTCTCTTTCTAAGGACGAACTTAGACAAACCTTAGAATTAGACTAACGGGACTAACTTGGAACGAACAAAGACAAACTTTATTCTTATTCTAAGGTTAGTCTAAGTTCGTCCCAAGTTAGTCTAAGTTCGTCCCTGGTTAGTTTCTTTCTAAGGACTAACTTGAACAAACCTTAGAATGAGACTAACGAGACTAACTTGGGACGAACAAACACAAACGTTAGTCTCATTACAAGGTTATTCTAAGTACGTCCCAAGTTAGTCTAAGTTCGTCCCTTGTTAGTCTCTTTCAAAGGACGAACTTAGACAAACCTTAGAAGGAGACTAACGAGACTAACTTGGGACGAACAAAGACAAACGTTAGTCTCATTACGAGGTTAGTCTAAGTTCGTCCCAAGTTAGTCTCTTTCTAAGGACAAACTTAGACAAACCTTAGAATGAGACCCACGAGACAAACTCTCATTCTAAGGTTTGTCTAAGTTCGTCCCATGTTAGTCTAAGTTCGTCCCTAGTTAGTCTCTTCTTAAGGACGAACTTAGACAAACCTTAGAATGAGACTAATGTGACTAACTTGGGACGAAGAGAGACAAACGTTAGTCTCATTACAAGGTTAGTCTAAGTTCGTCCCAAGTTAGTATAAGTTCGTCCTTAGTTAGTCTCTTTCTAAGGACGAACTTAGACTAACCTTAGAATGAGACTAACGAGACTAACTTGGGACGAACAAAGACAAACGTTAGTCTCATTATAAGGTTTGTCTAATTTCGTCCCAAGTTAGTCTAAGTTCGTCCCTAGTTAGTCTCTTTCTAAGGACGAACTTAGACAAACCTTAAAATGAGACTAACGGGACTAACTTGGAACGAACAAAGACAAACTTTATTCTCATTCTAAGGTTAGTCTAAGTTCATCCCAAGTTAGTCTAAGTTTGTCCCTAGTTAGTTTCTTTCTAAGGACGAACTAAAAAAAACCTACTAACTTGGGACGAACAAAGTCAAACGTTAGTCTCATTAAAAGGTTTGTCTAAGTTCGTCCCAAGATAGTCTAAGTTCGTCCCTATTTAGTAGGTTTGTCTAAGTTCGTCCCAAGTTAGTCTCGTTAGTCTCGTTCTAAGGACAAACTTAGACTAACCTTAGAAGGAGACAAACGAGACTAACTTGGGACGAACAAAGAGAAACGTTAGTCAGATTACAAGGTTATTCTAAGTTCGTCCCAAGTTAGTCTCTTTCTAAGGACGAACTTAGACAAACCTTAGAATAAGACAAACGAGAATAACTTGGGACGAACAAACACAAACGTTTGTCTCATTACGAGGTTAGTCTAAGTTCGTCCCATGTTAGTCTAAGTTCGTCCCAAGTTATATTTCTTTCTAAGGACGAACTTAGACAAACCTTAGAATGAGACTAACGAGACTAACTCCGGACGAACAAACACAAACGTTAGACTCATTACAAGGTTAGTCTAAGTTCGTCCCAAGTTAGTCTAAGTTCGTCCCTCGTTAGTCTCTTTCTAAGGACAAACTTAGACAAACCTCAGAATGAGACTAACGAGACTCACTTGGGACGAACAGAGACAAACGGTAGTCTCATTACAAGGTTAGTCTAAGTTCGTCCCAAGTTAGTCTAAGTTCGTCCCTAGTTAGTCTCTTTCTAAGGACGAACTTAGACAAACCTTTGAAGGAGACTAACGAGACTAACTTGGGACGAACAAAGACAAACGTTAGTCTCATTACAAGGTTAGTCTAAGTCCGTCCCATGTTAGTCTAAGTTCGTCCCTAGTTAGTCTCTTTCTAAGGACGAACTTAGACAAACCTTAGAAGGAGACTAACGAGACTAACTTGGGACGAACAAAGACAAACGTTAATCTCATTACATGGTTAGTCTAAGTTCCTCCCAAGTGAGTCTCTTTCTAAGGACGAACTTAGACAAACCTTAGAATGAGACTAACGAGACAAACTCTCATTCTAAGGTTTGTCTAAGTTCCAAGTTAGTCTAAGTTCGTCCCTAGTTAGTCACTTTCTAAGGACGAACTTAGACAAACCTTAGAATGAGACTAACGAGACTAACTTGGAACGAACAAAGACAAACTTTATTCTCATTTTAAGGTTAGTCAAAGTTCGTCCCAAGTTAGTCTAAGTTCGTCCCTAGTTAGTCTCTTTCGAAGGACGAACTTAGACAAACCTTAGAATGAGACTAACGAGACTAACTTGGGACGAACAAAGACAAACATTAGTCTCATTATAAGGTTTGTCTAAGTTCGTCCCAAGTTAGTCTAAGTTCATCCCTAATTAGTCTCTTTCTAAGGACGAACTTAGACAACCTTAGAATGAGACTAACGAGACTAACTTGGGGCGAACAAACACAAACGTTAGTCTCATTATAAGGTTTGTCTAATTTCGTCCCAAGTTAGTCTAAGTTCGTCCCAAGTTAGTCTCTTTCTAAGGACGAACTTAGACAAACCTTAGAATGAGACTAACGAGACTAACTCCGGACGAACAAACACAAACGTTAGACTCATTACAAGGTTATTCTAAGTTCGTCCCAAGTTAGTCTAAGTTCGTCCCTCGTTAGTCTCTTTCTAAGGACAAACTTAGACAAACCTCAGAATGAGACTAACGAGACTAACTTGGGACGAACAGAGACAAACGGTAGTCTCATTACAAGGTTAGTCTAAGTTCGTCCCAAGTTAGTCTAAGTTCGTCCCTAGTTAGTCTCTTTCTAAGGACGAACTTAGACAAACCTTTGAAGGAGACTAACGAGACTAACTTGGGACGAACAAAGACAAACGTTAGTCTCATTACAAGGTTAGTCTAAGTCCGTCCCATGTTAGTCTAAGTTCGTCCCTAGTTAGTCTCTTTCTAAGGACGAACTTAGACAAACCTTAGAAGGAGACTAACGAGACTAACTTGGGACGAACAAAGACAAACGTTAATCTCATTACATGGTTAGTCTAAGTTCCTCCCAAGTGAGTCTCTTTCTAAGGACGAACTTAGACAAACCTTAGAATGAGACTAACGAGACAAACTCTCATTCTAAGGTTTGTCTAAGTTCCAAGTTAGTCTAAGTTCGTCCCTAGTTAGTCACTTTCTAAGGACGAACTTAGACAAACCTTAGAATGAGACTAACGAGACTAACTTGGAACGAACAAAGACAAACTTTATTCTCATTTTAAGGTTAGTCTAAGTTCGTCCCAAGTTAGTCTAAGTTCGTCCCTAGTTAGTCTCTTTCGAAGGACGAACTTAGACAAACCTTAGAAGGAGACTAACGAGACTAACTCGGGACGAACAAAGACAAACGTTAGTCTCATTACAAGGTTAGTCTAAGTTTGTCCCAAGTTAGTCTCTTTCTAAGGACGAACTTAGACAAACCTTAGAATGAGACTAACGAGACAAATTCTCATTCTAAGGTTTGTCTAAGTTCGTCCCTAGTTAGTCTCTTCTTAAGGACGAACCTAGACAAACCTTAGAATGAGACTAACGGGACAAACTTGGAACGAACAAAGACAAACTTTATTCTCATTCTAAGGTTAGTCTAAGTTCGTCCCAAGTTAGTCTAAGTTCATCCCTATTTAGTTTCTTTCTAAGGACTAACTTAAACAAACCTTAGAATGAGACTAACGAGACTAAGTTGGGACGAACAAAGACAAACTTTAGTCTCGTTATAAGGTTAGTCTAAGTTCGTCCCAAGTTAGTCTAAGTTTGTCCCTAGTTAGTCTCTTTCTAAAGACGAACTTACACAAACCTTAGAATGAGACTAACGAGACTAACTTGGGACGAACAAAGACAAACGTTAGTCTCATTATAAGGTTTGTCAAATTTCGCCCCTAGTTAGTCTCTTTCTAAGGACAAACTTAGACAAACCTTAGAATGAGACTAACGAGACTAACTCCGGATGAACAAACACAAACGTTAGACTCAATACAAGGTTAGTCTAAGTTCGTCCCAAGTTAGTCTAAGTTCGTCCCTAGTTAGTCTCTTTCTAAGGACGAACTTAGACAAACCTTAGAATGAGACTAACGAGACTAACTTGGCACGAACAAAGACAAACGTTAGTCTCATTATAAGGTTTGTCTAATTTCGTCCTAAGTTAGTGAAAGTTCGTCCCTAGTTAGTCTCTTTCTAAGGACGAAGGTAGACAAACCTTAGAATGAGACTAACGGGACTAACTTGGAATGAACACAGACAAACTTTATTCTCATTCTAAGGTTAGTCTAAGTTCGTCCCAAGTTAGTCTAAGTTCGTCCCTGGTTAGTTTCTTTCTAAGGACTAACTTGAACAAACCTTAGAATGAGACTAACGAGACTAACTTGGGACGAACAAACACAAACGTTAGTCTCATTATAAGGTTTGTCAAAGTTCGTCCCTAGTTAGTCTCTTTCTAAGGAGGAACTTAGACAAACCTTAGAATGAGACTAACAAGAATAAATTGGGACGAACAAACACAAACGTTAGTCTCATTACAAGGTTAGTCTAAGTACGTCCCAAGTTAGTCTAAGTTCGTCCCTTGTTAGTCTCTTTCAAAGGATGAACTTAGACAAACCTTAGAAGGAGACTAACGAGACTAACATGGGACGAACAAAGACAAACGTTAGTCTCATTGCAAGGTTAGTGTAAGTTTGTCCCAAGTTAGTCTAAGTTCGTCCCTAGTTAGTCTCTTTCGAAGGACGAACCTAGACAAACCTTAGAATGAGACTAACGAGACTAACTTGGGACGAACAAAGACAAACATTAGTCTCATTATAAGGTTTGTCAAAGTTCATCCCAAGTAAGTCTATTTTCGTCCCTAGTTAGTCTCTTTCTAAGGACGAACTTAGACAAACCTTAGAATGAGACTAACGAGACTAACTTGGGACGAACAAACACAAATATTAGTCTAAGTTCGTCCCAAGTTTGTCTAAGTTCGTCCCAAGTTAGTCTAAGTTCGTCCCAAGTTAGTCTCTTTCTAAGGACGAACTTAGACAAACCTTAGAAGGACTAACGAGACGAACTCGGGATGAACAAAGAGAAACGTTAGTCTCATTACAAGGTTAGTCAAAGTTTGTCCTAAGTTAGTCTCTTTCTAAGGACGAACTTAGACAAACCATAGAATGAGACTAAGAAGACAAACTCTCATTCTAAGGTTTGTCTAAGTTCGTCCCAAGTTAGTCTAAGTTCGTCCCTAGTTAGTCTCTTCTTAAGGACGAACTTGGACAAACCTCAGAATGAGACTAACGAGACTAACTTGGGACGAACAAAGACAAACGTTAGTCTCATTACAAGGTTAGTCTAAGTTCGTCCCAAGTTAGTCTAAGTTCGTCCCTAGTTAGTCTCTTTCTAAGGACGAACTTAGACAACCTTAGAATGAGACTAACGAGACTAACTTGGGACGAACAAAGACAAACGTTAGTCTCATTATAAGGTTTGTCTAATTTCGTCCTAAGTTAGTCTAAGTTCGTTCCTAGTTAGTCTCTTTCTAAGGACGAAGTTAGACAAACCTTAGAATGAGACTAACGGGACTAACTTGGAACGAACAAAGACAAACTTTATTCTCATTCTAAGGTTAGTCTAAGTTCGTCCCAAGTTAGTCTAAGTTCGTCCCTGGTTTGTTTCTTTCTAAGGACTAAATTGAACAAACCTTAGAATGAGACTAACGAGACTAACTTGGGACGAACAAACACAAACGTTAGTCTCATTATAAGGTTTGTCAAAGTTCGTCCCTAGTTAGTCTCTTTCTAAGGACGAACTTAGACAAACCTTAGAAGGAGACTAACGCGACTAACTTGGGACGAACAAAGACAAACGTTAGTCTCATTGCAAGGTTAGTGTAAGTTCGTCCCAAGTTAGTCTCTTTCTAAGGACAAACTAAGACAAACCTTAGAATGAGACTAACGAGACAAACTCTCATTCAAAGGTTTGTCTAAGTTTGTCCCAAGTTAGTCTAAGTTCCTCCCTAGTTAGTCTCTTTCGAAGGACGAACTTAGACAAACCTTAGAATGAGACTAACGAGACAAACTTGGGACGAACAAAGACAAACGTTAGTCTCATTATAAGGTTTGTCTAAGTTCGTCCCAAGTTAGACTAAGTTCGTCCGTAGTTAGTCTCTTTCTAAGGACAAACTTAGACAAACCTTAGAATGAGACTAACGAGACTAACTCGGGACGAACAAACACAAACGTTAGATTCATTACAAGGTTAGTCTAAGTTCATCCCAAGTTAGTCTAAGTTTGTCCCTAGTTAGTCTTTTTCTAAGGACGAACTTAGACAAACCTTAGAATGAGACTAACGAGACTAACTGGGGACGAACAAACACAAACGTTAGTCTCATTACTAGGTTAGTCTAAGTTCGTCCCAAGTTAGTCTAAGTTCGTCCCTAGTTAGTCTCTTTCTAAGGACGAACTTACACAAACCTTAGAAGGATACTAACGAGACTAACTCGGGACGAACAAAGACAAACGTTAGTCTCATTACAAGGTTAGTCTAAGTTTGTCCCAATTTAGTCTCTTTCTAAGGACAAACTTAGACAAACCTTAGAATGAGACTAACGAGACAAACTCTCATTCGAAGGTTTGTCTAAGTTCGTCCCAAGTTAGTCTAAGTTCGTCCCTAGTTAGTCTCTTCTTAAGGACGAACTTTGACAAACCTTAGAATGAGACTAACGGGACTAACTTGGAACGAACAAAGACAAACTTTATTCTCATTCTAAGGTTAGTCTAAGTTCGTCCCAAGTTAGTCTAAGTTCATACCTAGTTAGTTTCTTTCTAAGGACTAACTTAAACAAACCTTAGAATGAGACTAACGAGACTAAGTTGGGACGAACAAAGATGAACTTTTGTGTCATTATAAGGTTTGTCCAAGTTCGTCCCAAGTTAGTCTAAGTTCATCCCTATATAGTCTCTTTCTAAGGACGAACTTAGACAAACCTTAGAATGAGACTAAGGAGACAAACTCTCATTCTAAGGTTTGTCTAAGTTCGTCCCAAGTTAGTCTAAGTTCGTCCCTAGTTAGTGTCTTCTTAAGGACGAACTTAGACAAACCTTAGAATGAGACTAACGAGACTAACTTGGGACGAACAAAGACAAACGTTAGTCTCATTACAAGGTTAGTCTAAGTTCGTCCCAAGTTAGTCTAAGTTCGTCCCTAGTTAGTCTCTTTCTAAGGACGGACTTAGACAAACCTTAGAATGAGACTAACGAGACTAACTTGGGACGAACAAAGACAAACGTTAGTCTCATTATAAGGTTTGTCTAATTTCGTCCTAAGTTAGTCCAAGTTCGTCCCTAGTTAGTCTCTTTCTAAGGACGAAGTTAGACAACCTTAGAATGAGACTAACAGGACTAACTTGGAACGAACAAAGACAAACTTTCTTCTCATTCTAAGGTTAGTCTAAGTTCGTCCCAAGTTAGTCTAAGTTCGTCCCTGGTTAGTTTCTTTCTAAGGACTAACTTGAACAAACCTTAGAATGAGACTAACGAGACTAACTTGGGACGAACAAACACAAATGTTAGTCTCATTATAAGGTTTGTCAAAGTTCGTCCCTAGTTAGTCTCTTTCTAAGGACGAACTTAGACAAACCTTAGAATGAGACTAACGAGAGTAACTTGGGACGAACAAACACAAACGTTAGTCTAATTACAAGGTTAGTCTAAGTACGTCCCAAATTAGTCTAAGTTCGTCCCTTGTTAGTCTCTTTCAAAGGACGAACTTAGACAAACCTTAGAAGGAGACTAACGAGACTAACTTGGGACGAACAAAGACAAACGTTAGTCTCATTGCAAGGTTAGTGTAAGTTCGTCCCAAGTTAGTCTCTTTCTAAGGACGAACTAAGACAAACCTTAGAATGAGACTAACGAGACAAACTCTCATTCAAAGGTTTGTCTAAGTTCGTCCCAAGTTAGTCTAAGTTCGTCCCTAGTTAGTCTCTTTCGAAGGACGAACTTAGACAAACCTTAGAATGAGACTAACGAGACTAACTTGGGACGAACAAAGACAAATGTTCGTCTCATTACATGGTTAGTCTAAGTTCGTCCCAAGTGAGTCTCTTTCTAAGGACGAACTTAGACAAACCTTAGAATGAGACTAACGAGACAAACTCTCATTCTAAGGTTTGTCTAAGTTCCAAGTTAGTCTAAGTTCGTCCCTAGTTAGTCTCTTTCGAAGGACGAACTTAGACAAACCTTAGAATGAGACTAACGAGACTAACTTGGGACGAACAAAGACAAACATTAGTCTCATTATAAGGTTTGTCTAAGTTCGTCCCAAGTTAGTCTAAGTTCGTCCCTAGTTAGTCTCTTTCTAAGGACGAACTTAGACAAACCTTAGAATGAGACTATCGAGACTAACTTGGGACGAAAAAACACAAACGTTAGTCTAAGTTCATCCCAAGTTAGTCTAAGTTCGTCCCAAGTTAGTCTAAGTTCGTCCCTAGTTAGTCTCTTTCTAAGGACGAACTTAGACAAACCTTAGAAGGAGACTAACGAGACTAACTCGGGACGAACAAAGACAAACGTTAGTCTCATTACAAGGTTAGTCAAAGTTTGTCCTAAGTTAGTCTCTTTCTAAGGACGAACTTAGACAAACCATAGAATGAGACTAAGGAGACAAACTCTCATTCTAAGGTTTGTCTAAGTTCGTCCCAAGTTAGTCTAAGTTCGTCCCTAGTTAGTCTCTTCTTAAGGACGAACTTGGACAAATCTTAGAATGAGACTAACGAGACTAACTTGGGACGAACAAAGACAAACGTTAGTCTCATTACATGGTTAGTCTAAGTTCGTCCCAAGTTAGTCTAAGTTCGTCCCTAGTTAGTCTCTTTCTAAGGACGTACTTAGACAAACCTTAGAATGAGACTAACGAGACTAACTTGGGACGAACAAAGACAAACGTTAGTCTCATTATAAGATTTGTCTAATTTCGTCCTAAGTTAGTCTAAGTTCGTCCCTAGTTAGTCTCTTTCTAAGGACGAAGTTAGAAAAACCGTAGAATGAGACTAACGGGACTAACTTGGAACGAACAAAGACAAACTTTATTCTCATTCTAAGGTTAGTCTAAGTTCGTCCCAAGTTAGTCTAAGTTCGTCCTTGGTTAGTTTCTTTCTAAGGACTAACTTGAATAAACCTTAGAATGAAACTAACGAGACTAACTTGGGACGAACAAACACAAACGTTAGTCTCATTATAAGGTTTGTCAAAGTTCGTCCCTAGTTAGTCTCTTTCTAAGGACGAACTTAGACAAACCTTAGAAGGAGACTAACGAGACTAACTTGGGACGAACAAAGACAAATGTTAGTCTCATTGCAAGGTTAGTGTAAGTTCGTCCCAAGTTAGTCTCTTTCTAAGGACGAACTAAGACAAACCTTAGAATGAGACTAACGAGACAAACTCTCATTCAAAGGTTTGTCTAAGTTTGTCCCAAGTTAGTCTAAGTTCGTCCCTATATAGTCTCTTTCTAAGGACGAACTTAGACAAACCTTAGAATGAGACTAACGAGACTAACGAGACTAACTTGGGACGAACAAACACAAACGTTAGTCTAAGTTCGTCCCAAGTTAGTCTAAGTTCGTCCCAAGTTAGTCTAAGTTCGTCCCTAGTTAGTCTCTTTCTAAGGACGACTTAGACAAACCTTAGAAGGAGACTAACGAGACTAACTCGGGACGAACAAAGACAAACGTTAGTCTCATTACAAGGTTAGTCAAAGTTTGTCCTAAGTTAGTCTCTTTCTAAGGACGAACTTAGACAAACCATAGAATGAGACTAAGGAGACAAACTCTCATTCTAAGGTTTGTCTAAGTTCGTCCCAAGTTAGTCTAAGTTCGTCCCTAGTTAGTCTCTTCTTAAGGACGAACTTAGACAAACCTTAGAATGAGACTAACGAGACTAACTTGGGACGAACAAAGACAAACGTTAGTCTCATTACAAGGTCAGTCTAAGTTCGTCCCTAGTTCGTCTCTTTCTAAGGACGAACTTAGACAAACCTTAGAATGAGACTAACGAGACTAACTTGGGACGAACAAAGACAAACGTTAGTCTCATTATAAGGTTTGTCTAATTTCGTCCTAAGTTAGTCTAAGTTCGTCCCTAGTTAGTCTCTTTCTAAGGACGAAGTTAGACAAACCTTAGAATGAGACTAACAGGACTAACTTGGAACGAACAAAGACAAACTTTATTCTCATTCTAAGGTTAGTCTAAGTTCGTCCCAAGTTAGTCTAAGTTCGTCCCTGGTTAGTTTCTTTCTAAGGACTAACTTGAACAAACCTTAGAATGAGACTAACGAGACTAACTTGGGACGAACAAACACAAACGTTAGTCTCATTATAAGGTTTGTCAAAGTTCGTCCCTAGTTAGTCTCTTTCTAAGGACGAACTTAGACAAACCTTAGAATGAGACTAACGAGACTAACTTGGGACGAACAAACACAAACGTTAGTCTCATTAGAAGGTTAGTCTAAGTACGTCCCAAGTTAGTCTAAGTTCGTCCCTTGTTAGTCTCTTTCAAAGGATGAACTTAGACAAACCTTAGAAGGAGACTAACGAGACTAACTTGGGACGAACAAAGACAAACGTTAGTCTCATTGCAAGGTTAGTGTAAGTTCGTCCCAAGTTAGTCTCTTTCTAAGGACGAACTAAGACAAACCTTAGAATGAGACTAACGAGACAAACTCTCATTCAAAGGTTTGTCTAAGTTCGTCCCAAGTTAGTCTAAGTTCGTCCCTAGTTAGTCTCTTTCGAAGGACGAACTTAGAGAAACCTTAGAATGAGACTAACGAGACTAACTTGGGACGAACAAAGACAAACGTTAGTCTCATTATAAGGTTTGTCTAAGTTCGTCCCAAGTTAGACGAAGTTCGTCCCTAGTTAGTCTCTTTCTAAGGACAAACTTAGACAAACTTTAGAATGAGACTAACGAGACTAACTCGGGACGAACAAACACAAACGTTAGACTCATTACAAGGTTAGTCTAAGTTCGTCCCAAGTTAGTCTAAGTTTGTCCATAGTTAGTCTCTTTCTAAGGACGAACTTAGACAAACCTTAGAATGAGACTAACGAGACTAACTTGGGACGAACAAACACAAACGTTAGTCTCATTACTAGGTTAGTCTAAGTTCGTCCCTAGTTAGTCTCTCTCGAAGGACGAACATAGACAAACCTTAGAATGAGACTAACGAGACTAACTTGGGACGAACAAAGAAAAACATTAGTCTCATTATAAGGTTTGTCTAAGTTCGTCCCAAGTTAGTCTAAGTTCGTCCCTAGTTAGTCTCTTTTTCTAAGGACGAACTTAGACAAACCTTAGAATGAGACTAACGAGACTAACTTGGGACGAACAAAGACAAACGTTAGTCTAAGTTCGTCCCAAGTTAGTCTAAGTTCGTCCCTAGTTAGTCTCTTTCTAAGGACGAACTTAGACAAACCTTAGAATGAGACTAACGAGACTAACTTGGGACGAACAAAGACAAACGTTAGTCTAAGTTCGTCCCAAGTTAGTCTAAGTTCGTCCCTAGTTAGTCTCTTTCTAAGGACGAACTTAGACAAACCATAGAAGGAGACTAACGAGACTAACTCGGGACGAACAAAGACAAACGTTAGTCTCATTACAAGGTTAGTCAAAGTTCGTCCTAAGTTAGTCTCTTTCTAAGGATGAACTTAGACAAACCATAGAATGAGACTAAGGAGACAAACTCTCATTCTAAGGTTTGTCTAAGTTCGTCCCAAGTTAGTCTAAGTTCGTCCCTAGTTAGTCTCTTCTTAAAGATGAACTTAGACAAACCTAAGAATGAGACTAACGAGACTAACTCGAGACGAACAAAGACAAACGTTAGTCTCATTACAAGGTTAGTCTAAGTTCGTCCCAAGTTAGTCTAAGTTCGTCCCTAGTTAGTCTCTTTCTAAGGACGAACTTAGACAAACCTTAGAATGAGACTAACGAGACTAACTTGGGACGAACAAAGACAAACGTTAGTCTCATTATAAGGTTTGTCTAATTTCATCCCAAGTTAGTCTAAGTTCGTCCCTAGTTAGTCTCTTTCTATGGACAAACTTAGACAAACCTTAGAATGAGACTAACGGGACTACCTTGGAACGAACAAAGACAAACTTTATTCTCATTCTAAGGTTAGTCTAAGTTCGTCCCAAGTTAGTCTAAGTTCGTCCCTGGTTAGTTTCTTTCTAAGGACTAACTTGAACAAACCTTAGAATGAGACTAACGAGACTAACTTGGGACGAACAAACACAAACGTTAGTCTCATTATAAGGTTTGTCAAAGTTCGTCCCTAGTTAGTCTCTTTCTAAGGACGAACTTAGACAAACCTTAGAATGAGACCAACAAGACTAACTTGGGACGAACAAACACAAACGTTAGTCTCATTACAAGGTTGTTCTAAGTACGTCCCAAGTTAGTCTAAATTTGTCCCTTGTTAGTCTCTTTCAAAGCACGAACTTAGACAAACCTTAGAAGGAGACTAACGAGACTAACTTGGGACGAACAAAGACAAACGTTAGTCTCATTACAAGGTTAGTCTAAGTTCGTCCCAAGTTAGTCTCTTTGTAAGGACCAACTTAGACAAACCTTAGAATGAGACCAACGAGACAAACTCTCATTCTAAGGTTTGTCTAAGTTCGTCCCATGTTAGTCTAAGTTCGTCCCTAGTTAGTCTCTTCTTAAGGACGAACTTAGACAAACCTTAGAATGAGACTAACGTGACTAACTGGGGACGAAGAAAGACAAACGTTAGTCTCATTACAAGGTTAGTCTAAGTTCGTCCCAAGTTAGTATAAGTTCGTCCCTAGTTAGTCTCTTTCTAAGGACAAACTTAGACAAACCTTAGAATGAGACTAACGAGACTAACTTGGGACGAACAAAGATAAACGTTAGTCTCATTATAAGGTTTGTCTAATTTCGTCCCAAGTTAGTCTAAGTTCGTCCCTAGTTAGTCTCTTTCTAAGGACGAACTTAGACAAACCTTAAAATGAGACTAACGGGACTTACTTGGAACGAACAAAGACAAACTTTATTCTCATTCTAAGGTTAGTCTAAGTTCGTCCCAAGTTAGTCTAAGTTTGTCCCTAGTTAGTTTCTTTGTAAGGACGAACTAAAAAAACCTACTAACTTGGGACGAACAAAGACAAACGTTAGTCTCATTATAAGGTTTGTCTGAGTTCGTCCCAAGTTAGTCTAAGTTCGTCCCTATTTAGTAGGTTTGTCTAAATTCGTCCCAAGTTAGTCTCGTTAGTCTCATTCTAAGGACGAACTTAGACAAACCTTAGAAGGAGACAAACGAGACTAACTTGGGACGAACAAAGACAAACGTTAGTCAGATTACAAGGTTATTCTAAGTTCGTCCCAAGTTAGTCTCTTTCTAAGGACGAACTTAGAAAAACCTTAGAATGAGACTAACGAGACTAACTTGGGACGAACAAACACAAACGTTAGTCTCATTACAAGGTTAGTCTAAGTTCGTCCCATGTTAGTCTAAGTTCGTCCGGAGTTAGTCTCTTTCTAAGGACGAACTTAGACAAACCTTAGAATGAGACTAACGAGACTAACTCCGGACGAACAAACACAAACGTTAGACTCATTACAAGGTTAGTCTAAGTTCGCCCCAAGTTAGTCTAAATTCTTCGCTAGTTAGTCTCTTTCTAAGGCCGAACTTAGACAAACCTTAGAATGAGACTAACGAGACTAACTTGGGACGAACAGAGACAAACGTTAGTCTCATTACAAGGTTAGTCGAAGTTCATCCCAAGTTAGTCTAAGTTCGTCCCTAGTTAGTCTCTTTCTAAGGACGAACTTAGAAAACCTTATAATGAGACAAACGGGACTAACTTAGACAAACTTTAGTCTCATTATATGGTTAGTCTAAGTTCGTCCCTAGTTAGTCTCTTTCTAAGGACGAACTTAGAAAACCTTAGAATGAGACTAACGAGACTAACTTGGGACGAACAAAGACAAACGTTAGTCTCATTATAAGGTTTGTCTAATTTCGTCCCAAGTTAGTCTAATTTCATCCCTAGTTAGTCTCTTTCTAAGGACGAACTTAGACAAACCTTAGAATGAGACTAACGAGACTAACTTGGGACGAACAAACACAAACGTTAGTCTCATTATAAGGTTTGTCTAATTTCGTCCCAAGTTCGTCCCTAGTTAGTCTCTTTCTAAGGACGAACTTAGACAAACCTTATAATGAGACAAACAGGACTAACTTGGAACGAACAAAGACAAACTTTATTCTCATTCTAAGGTTTGTCTAATTTCGTCCCAAGTTAGTCTATGTTCGTCCCTAGTTAGTCTCTTTCTAAGGACGAACTTAGACAAACCTTATAATTAGACTAACGAGACTAACTTGGAACGAACAAAGACAAACTTTATTCTCATTCTAAGGTTAGTCTAAGTTCGTCCCAAGTTAGTCTAAGTTCGTCCCTTGTTAGTTTCTTTCAAAGGACGAACTTAAAAAAACCTTAGAATGAGACTAACGAGACTAACTTGGGACGAACAAAGACAAACGTTAGTCTCATTATAAGGTTTGTCTAAGTTCGTCCCAAGTTAGACTAAGTTCGTCCCTAGTTAGTCTCTTTCTAAGGACAAACTTAGACAAACCTTAGAATGAGACTAACGAGACTAACTCGGGACGAACAAACACAAACGTTAGACTCATTACAAGGTTAGTCTAAGTTCGTCCCCAGTTAGTCTAAGTTTGTCCCTAGTTAGTCTCTTTCTAAGGACGAACTTAGACAAACCTTAGAATGAGACTAACGAGACTAACGTGGGACGAACAAACACAAACGTTAGTCTCCTTACTAGGTTGGTCTGAGTTCGTCCCAAGTTAGTCTAAGTTCGTCCCTAGTTAGTCTCTTTCTAAGGACGAAGTTAGACAAACCTTAGAAGGAGACTAACGAGACTAACTTGGGACGAACAAAGACAAACGTTAGTCTCATTACAAGGTTAGTCTAAGTTCGTCCCAAGTTAGTCTAAGTTCGTCCCTAGTTAGTCTCTTTCTAAGGACGAACTTAGACAACCTTAGAATGAGACTAACGAGACTAACTTGGGACGAACAAAGACAAACGTTAGTCTCATTATAAGGTTTGTCTAATTTCGTCCTAAGTTAGTCTAAGTTCGTTCCTAGTTAGTCTCTTTCTAAGGACGAAGTTAGACAAACCTTAGAATGAGACTAACGGGACTAACTTGGAACGAACAAAGACAAACTTTATTCTCATTCTAAGGTTAGTCTAAGTTCGTCCCAAGTTAGTCTAAGTTCGTCCCTGGTTTGTTTCTTTCTAAGGACTAAATTGAACAAACCTTAGAATGAGACTAACGAGACTAACTTGGGACCAACAAACACAAACGTTAGTCTCATTATAAGGTTTGTCAAAGTTCGTCCCTAGTTAGTCTCTTTCTAAGGACGAACTTAGACAAACCTTAGAAGGAGACTAACGCGACTAACTTGGGACGAACATAGACAAACGTTAGTCTCATTGCAAGGTTAGTGTAAGTTCGTCCCAAGTTAGTCTCTTTCTAAGGACAAACTAAGACAAACCTTAGAATGAGACTAACGAGACAAACTCTCATTCAAAGGTTTGTCTAAGTTTGTCCCAAGTTAGTCTAAGTTCGTCCCTAGTTAGTCTCTTTCGAAAGACGAACTTAGACAAACCTTAGAATGAGACTAACGAGACAAACTTGGGACGAACAAAGACAAACGTTAGTCTCATTATAAGGTTTGTCTAAGTTCGTCCCAAGTTAGACTAAGTTCGTCCGTAGTTAGTCTCTTTCTAAGGACAAACTTAGACAAACCTTAGAATGAGACTAACGAGACTAACTCGGGACGAACAAACACAAACGTTAGATTCATTACAAGGTTAGTCTAAGTTCATCCCAAGTTAGTCTAAGTTTGTCCCTAGTTAGTCTCTTTCTAAGGATGAACTTAGACAAACCTTAGAATGAGACTAGTTAGTCTCATTACTAGGTTAGTCTAAGTTCGTCCCAAGTTAGTCTAAGTTCGTCCCTAGTTAGTCTCTTTCTAAGGACGAACTTACACAAACCTTAGAAGGATACTAACGAGACTAACTCGGGACGAACAAAGACAAACGTTAGTCTCATTACAAGGTTAGTCTAAGTTTGTCCCAATTTAGTCTCTTTCTAAGGACAAACTTAGACAAACCTTAGAATGAGACTAACGAGACAAACTCTCATTCGAAGGTTTGTCTAAGTTCGTCCCAAGTTAGTCTAAGTTCGTCCCTAGTTAGTCTCTTCTTAAGGACGAACTTTGACAAACCTTAGAATGAGACTAACGGGACTAACTTGGAACGAACAAAGACAAACTTTATTCTCATTCTAAGGTTAGTCTAAGTTCGTCCCAAGTTAGTCTAAGTTCATACCTAGTTAGTTTCTTTCTAAGGACTAACTTAAACAAACCTTAGAATGAGACTAACGAGACTAAGTTGGGACGAACAAAGATGAACTTTTGTGTCATTATAAGGTTTGTCCAAGTTCGTCCCAAGTTAGTCTAAGTTCGTCCCTATATAGTCTCTTTCTAAGGACGAACTTAGACAAACCTTAGAATGAGACTAAGGAGACAAACTCTCATTCTAAGGTTTGTCTAAGTTCGTCCCAAGTTAGTCTAAGTTCGTCCCTAGTTAGTGTCTTCTTAAGGACGAACTTAGACAAACCTTAGAATGAGACTAACGAGACTAACTTGGGACGAATAAAGACAAACGTTAGTCTCATTACAAGGTTAGTCTAAGTTCGTCCCAAGTTAGTCTAAGTTCGTCCCTAGTTAGTCTCTTTCTAAGGACGGACTTAGACAAACCTTAGAATGAGACTAACGAGACTAACTTGGGACGAACAAAGACAAACGTTAGTCTCATTATAAGGTTTGTCTAATTTCGTCCTAAGTTAGTCTAAGTTCGTCCCTAGTTAGTCTCTTTCTAAGGACGAAGTTAGACAACCTTAGAATGAGACTAACAGGACTAACTTGGAACGAACAAAGACAAACTTTCTTCTCATTCTAAGGTTAGTCTAAGTTCGTCCCAAGTTAGTCTAAGTTCGTCCCTGGTTAGTTGCTTTCTAAGGACTAACTTGAACAAACCTTAGAATGAGACTAACGAGACTAACTTGGGACGAACAAACACAAATGTTAGTCTCATTATAAGGTTTGTCAAAGTTCGTCCCTAGTTAGTCTCTTTCTAAGGATGAACTTAGACAAACCTTAGAATGAGACTAACGAGAGTAACTTGGGACGAACAAACACAAACGTTAGTCTAATTACAAGGTTAGTCTAAGTACGTCCCAAGTTAGTCTAAGTTCGTCCCTTGTTAGTCTCTTTCAAAGGACGAACTTAGACAAACCTTAGAAGGAGACTAACGAGACTAACTTGGGACGAACAAAGACAAACGTTAGTCTCATTGCAAGGTTAGTGTAAGTTCGTCCCAAGTTAGTCTCTTTCTAAGGACGAACTAAGACAAACCTTAGAATGAGACTAACGAGACAAACTCTCATTCAAAGGTTTGTCTAAGTTCGTCCCAAGTTAGTCTAAGTTCGTCCCTAGTTAGTCTCTTTCGAAGGACGAACTTAGATAAACCTTAGAATGAGACTAACGAGACTAACTTGGGACGAACAAAGACAAATGTTCGTCTCATTACATGGTTAGTCTAAGTTCGTCCCAAGTGAGTCTCTTTCTAAGGACGAACTTAGACAAACCTTTGAATGAGACTAACGAGACAAACTCTCATTCTAAGGTTTGTCTAAGTTCCAAGTTAGTCTAAGTTCGTCCCTAGTTAGTCTCTTTCGAAGGACGAACTTAGACAAACCTTAGAATGAGACTAACGAGACTAACTTGGGACGAACAAAGACAAACATTAGTCTCATTATAAGGTTTGTCTAAGTTCGTCCCAAGTTAGTCTAAGTTCGTCCCTAGTTAGTCTCTTTCTAAGGACGAACTTAGACAAACCTTAGAATGAGACTATCGAGACTAACTTGGGACGAACAAACACAAACATTAGTCTAAGTTCATCCCAAGTTAGTCTAAGTTCGTCCCAAGTTAGTCTAAGTTCGTCCCTAGTTAGTCTCTTTCTAAGGACGAACTTAGACAAACCTTAGAAGGAGACTAACGAGACTAACTCGGGACGAACAAAGACAAACGTTAGTCTCATTACAAGGTTAGTCAAAGTTTGTCCTAAGTTAGTCTCTTTCTAAGGACGAACTTAGACAAACCATAGAATGAGACTAAGGAGACAAACTCTCATTCTAAGGTTTGTCTAAGTTCGTCCCAAGTTAGTCTAAGTTCGTCCCTAGTTAGTCTCTTCTTAAGGACGAACTTGGACAAATCTTAGAATGAGACTAACGAGACTAACTTGGGACGAACAAAGACAAACGTTAGTCTCATTACATGGTTAGTCTAAGTTCGTCCCAAGTTAGTCTAAGTTCGTCCCTAGTTAGTCTCTTTCTAAGGACGTACTTAGACAAACCTTAGAATGAGACTAACGAGACTAACTTGGGACGAACAAAGACAAACGTTAGTCGCATTATAAGATTTGTCTAATTTCGTCCTAAGTTAGTCTAAGTTCGTCCCTAGTTAGTCTCTTTCTAAGGACGAAGTTAGAAAAACCGTAGAATGAGACTAACGGGACTAACTTGGAACGAACAAAGACAAACTTTATTCTCATTCTAAGGTTAGTCTAAGTTCGTCCCAAGTTAGTCTAAGTTCGTCCTTGGTTAGTTTCTTTCTAAGGACTAACTTGAACAAACCTTAGAATGAAACTAACGAGACTAACTTGGGACGAACAAACACAAACGTTAGTCTCATTATAAGGTTTGTCAAAGTTCGTCCCTAGTTAGTCTCTTTCTAAGGACGAACTTAGACAAACCTTAGAAGGAGACTAACGAGACTAACTTGGGACGAACAAAGACAAATGTTAGTCTCATTGCAAGGTTAGTGTAAGTTCGTCCCAAGTTAGTCTCTTTCTAAGGACGAACTAAGACAAACCTTAGAATGAGACTAACGAGACAAACTCTCATTCAAAGGTTTGTCTAAGTTTGTCCCAAGTTAGTCTAAGTTCGTCCCTATATAGTCTCTTTCTAAGGACGAACTTAGACAAACCTTAGAATGAGACTAACGAGACTAACTTGGGACGAACAAACACAAACGTTAGTCTAAGTTCGTCCCAAGTTAGTCTAAGTTCGTCCCAAGTTAGTCTAAGTTCATCCCTAGTTAGTCTCTTTCTAAGGACGAACTTAGACAAACCTTAGAAGGAGACTAACGAGACTAACTCGGGACGAACAAAGACAAACGTTAATCTCATTACAAGGTTAGTCAAAGTTTGTCCTAAGTTAGTCTCTTTCTAAGGACTAACTTAAACAAACCTTAGAATGAGACTAACGAGACTAAGTTGGGACGAACAAAGATGAACTTTTGTGTCATTATAAGGTTTGTCCAAGTTCGTCCCAAGTTAGTCTAAGTTCGTCCCTATATAGTCTCTTTCTAAGGACGAACTTAGACAAACCTTAGAATGAGACTAAGGAGACAAACTCTCATTCTAAGGTTTGTCTAAGTTCGTCCCAAGTTAGTCTAAGTTCGTCCCTAGTTAGTGTCTTCTTAAGGACGAACTTAGACAAACCTTAGAATGAGACTAACGAGACTAACTTGGGACGAATAAAGACAAACGTTAGTCTCATTACAAGGTTAGTCTAAGTTCGTCCCAAGTTAGTCTAAGTTCGTCCCTAGTTAGTCTCTTTCTAAGGACGGACTTAGACAAACCTTAGAATGAGACTAACGAGACTAACTTGGGACGAACAAAGACAAACGTTAGTCTCATTATAAGGTTTGTCTAATTTCGTCCTAAGTTAGTCTAAGTTCGTCCCTAGTTAGTCTCTTTCTAAGGACGAAGTTAGACAACCTTAGAATGAGACTAACAGGACTAACTTGGAACGAACAAAGACAAACTTTCTTCTCATTCTAAGGTTAGTCTAAGTTCGTCCCAAGTTAGTCTAAGTTCGTCCCTGGTTAGTTGCTTTCTAAGGACTAACTTGAACAAACCTTAGAATGAGACTAACGAGACTAACTTGGGACGAACAAACACAAATGTTAGTCTCATTATAAGGTTTGTCAAAGTTCGTCCCTAGTTAGTCTCTTTCTAAGGATGAACTTAGACAAACCTTAGAATGAGACTAACGAGAGTAACTTGGGACGAACAAACACAAACGTTAGTCTAATTACAAGGTTAGTCTAAGTACGTCCCAAGTTAGTCTAAGTTCGTCCCTTGTTAGTCTCTTTCAAAGGACGAACTTAGACAAACCTTAGAAGGAGACTAACGAGACTAACTTGGGACGAACAAAGACAAACGTTAGTCTCATTGCAAGGTTAGTGTAAGTTCGTCCCAAGTTAGTCTCTTTCTAAGGACGAACTAAGACAAACCTTAGAATGAGACTAACGAGACAAACTCTCATTCAAAGGTTTGTCTAAGTTCGTCCCAAGTTAGTCTAAGTTCGTCCCTAGTTAGTCTCTTTCGAAGGACGAACTTAGATAAACCTTAGAATGAGACTAACGAGACTAACTTGGGACGAACAAAGACAAATGTTCGTCTCATTACATGGTTAGTCTAAGTTCGTCCCAAGTGAGTCTCTTTCTAAGGACGAACTTAGACAAACCTTTGAATGAGACTAACGAGACAAACTCTCATTCTAAGGTTTGTCTAAGTTCCAAGTTAGTCTAAGTTCGTCCCTAGTTAGTCTCTTTCGAAGGACGAACTTAGACAAACCTTAGAATGAGACTAACGAGACTAACTTGGGACGAACAAAGACAAACATTAGTCTCATTATAAGGTTTGTCTAAGTTCGTCCCAAGTTAGTCTAAGTTCGTCCCTAGTTAGTCTCTTTCTAAGGACGAACTTAGACAAACCTTAGAATGAGACTATCGAGACTAACTTGGGACGAACAAACACAAACATTAGTCTAAGTTCATCCCAAGTTAGTCTAAGTTCGTCCCAAGTTAGTCTAAGTTCGTCCCTAGTTAGTCTCTTTCTAAGGACGAACTTAGACAAACCTTAGAAGGAGACTAACGAGACTAACTCGGGACGAACAAAGACAAACGTTAGTCTCATTACAAGGTTAGTCAAAGTTTGTCCTAAGTTAGTCTCTTTCTAAGGACGAACTTAGACAAACCATAGAATGAGACTAAGGAGACAAACTCTCATTCTAAGGTTTGTCTAAGTTCGTCCCAAGTTAGTCTAAGTTCGTCCCTAGTTAGTCTCTTCTTAAGGACGAACTTGGACAAATCTTAGAATGAGACTAACGAGACTAACTTGGGACGAACAAAGACAAACGTTAGTCTCATTACATGGTTAGTCTAAGTTCGTCCCAAGTTAGTCTAAGTTCGTCCCTAGTTAGTCTCTTTCTAAGGACGTACTTAGACAAACCTTAGAATGAGACTAACGAGACTAACTTGGGACGAACAAAGACAAACGTTAGTCGCATTATAAGATTTGTCTAATTTCGTCCTAAGTTAGTCTAAGTTCGTCCCTAGTTAGTCTCTTTCTAAGGACGAAGTTAGAAAAACCGTAGAATGAGACTAACGGGACTAACTTGGAACGAACAAAGACAAACTTTATTCTCATTCTAAGGTTAGTCTAAGTTCGTCCCAAGTTAGTCTAAGTTCGTCCTTGGTTAGTTTCTTTCTAAGGACTAACTTGAACAAACCTTAGAATGAAACTAACGAGACTAACTTGGGACGAACAAACACAAACGTTAGTCTCATTATAAGGTTTGTCAAAGTTCGTCCCTAGTTAGTCTCTTTCTAAGGACGAACTTAGACAAACCTTAGAAGGAGACTAACGAGACTAACTTGGGACGAACAAAGACAAATGTTAGTCTCATTGCAAGGTTAGTGTAAGTTCGTCCCAAGTTAGTCTCTTTCTAAGGACGAACTAAGACAAACCTTAGAATGAGACTAACGAGACAAACTCTCATTCAAAGGTTTGTCTAAGTTTGTCCCAAGTTAGTCTAAGTTCGTCCCTATATAGTCTCTTTCTAAGGACGAACTTAGACAAACCTTAGAATGAGACTAACGAGACTAACTTGGGACGAACAAACACAAACGTTAGTCTAAGTTCGTCCCAAGTTAGTCTAAGTTCGTCCCAAGTTAGTCTAAGTTCATCCCTAGTTAGTCTCTTTCTAAGGACGAACTTAGACAAACCTTAGAAGGAGACTAACGAGACTAACTCGGGACGAACAAAGACAAACGTTAATCTCATTACAAGGTTAGTCAAAGTTTGTCCTAAGTTAGTCTCTTTCTAAGGACGAACTTAGACAAACCATAGAATGAGTCTAAGGAGACAAACTCTCATTCTAAGGTTTGTCTAAGTTCGTCCCAAGTTAGTCTAAGTTCGTCCCTAGTTAGTCTCTTCTTAAGGACGAACTTAGACAAACCTTAGAATGAGACTAACGAGACTAACTTGGGACGAACAAAGACAAACGTTAGTCTCATTACAAGGTTAGTCTAAGTTCGTCCCAAGTTAGTCTAAGTTCGTCCCTAGTTCGTCTCTTTCTAAGGACGAACTTAGACAAACCTTAGAATGAGACTAACGAGACTAACTTGGGACGAACAAAGACAAACGTTAGTCTCATTATAAGGTTTGTCTAATTTCGTCCTAAGTTAGTCTAAGTTCGTCCCTAGTTAGTCTCTTTCTAAGGACGAAGTTAGACAAACCTTAGAATGAGACTAACAGGACTAACTTGGAACGAACAAAGACAAACTTTATTCTCATTCTAAGGTTAGTCTAAGTTCGTCCCAAGTTAGTCTAAGTTCGTCCCTGGTTAGTTTCTTTCTAAGGACTAACTTGAACAAACCTTAGAATGAGACTAACGAGACTAACTTGGGACGAACAAACACAAACGTTAGTCTCATTATAAGGTTTGTCAAAGTTCGTCCCTAGTTAGTCTCTTTCTAAGGACGAACTTAGACAAACCTTAGAATGAGACTAACGAGACTAACTTGGGACGAACAAACACAAACGTTAGTCTCATTAGAAGGTTAGTCTAAGTACGTCCCAAGTTAGTCTAAGTTCGTCCCTTGTTAGTCTCTTTCAAAGGATGAACTTAGACAAACCTTAGAAGGAGACTAACGAGACTAACTTGGGACGAACAAAGACAAACGTTAGTCTCATTGCAAGGTTAGTGTAAGTTCGTCCCAAGTTAGTCTCTTTCAAAGGACGAACTAAGACAAACCTTAGAATGAGACTAACGAGACAAACTCTCATTCAAAGGTTTGTCTAAGTTCGTCCCAAGTTAGTCTAAGTTCGTCCCTAGTTAGTCTCTTTCGAAGGACGAACTTAGAGAAACCTTAGAATGAGACTAACGAGACTAACTTGGGACGAACAAAGACAAACGTTAGTCTCATTATAAGGTTTGTCTAAGTTCGTCCCAAGTTAGACGAAGTTCGTCCCTAGTTAGTCTCTTTCTAAGGACAAACTTAGACAAACTTTAGAATGAGACTAACGAGACTAACTCGGGACGAACAAACACAAACGTTAGACTCATTACAAGGTTAGTCTAAGTTCGTCCCAAGTTAGTCTAAGTTTGTCCATAGTTAGTCTCTTTCTAAGGACGAACTTAGACAAACCTTAGAATGAGACTAACGAGACTAACTTGGGACGAACAAACACAAACGTTAGTCTCATTACTAGGTTAGTCTAAGTTCGTCCCAAGTTAGTCTAAGTTCGTCCCTAGTTAGTCTCTTTCTAAGGACGAACTTAGACAAACCTTAGAAGGAGACTAACGAGACTAACTCGGGACGAACAAAGACAAACGTTAGTCTCATTACAAGGTTAGTCTATGTTTGTCCCAAGTTAGTCTCTTTCTAAGGACGAACTTAGACAAACCTTAGAATGAGAGTCTCTCATTCTAAGGTTTGTCTAAGTTCGTCCCAAGTTAGTCTAAGTTCGTCCCTAGTTAGTCTCTTCTTAAGGACGAACTTAGACAAACCTTAGAATGAGACTAACGGGACTAACTTGGAACGAACAAAGACAAACTTTATTCACATTCTAAGGTTAGTCTAAGTTCGTCCCAAGTTAGTCTAAGTTCATCCCTAGTTAGTTTCTTTCTAAGGACTAACTTAAACAAACCTTAGAATGAGACTAACGAGACTAACTTGGGACGAACAAAGATAAACTTTAGTCTCGTTATAAGGTTAGTCTAAGTTCGTCCCAAGTTAGTCTAAGTTCGTCCCTAGTTAGTCTCTTTCTAAGGACGAACTTAGACAAACCTTAGAAGGAGACTAACGAGACTAACTTGGGACGAACAAAGACAAACGTTAGTCTCATTACAAGGTTAGTCTAAGTTCGTCCCAAGTTAGTCTCTTTCTAAGGACGAACTTACACAAACCGTAGAATGAGATTAACGAGACAAACTCTCATTCTAAGGTTTGTCAAAGTTCGTCCCATGTTAGTCTAAGTTCGTCCCAAGTTAGTCTCTTCTTAAGGACGAACTTAGACAAACCTTAGAATGTGACTAACGAGACTAACTTGGGACGAACAAAGACACACGTGAGTCTCATTACAAGGTTAGTCTAAGTTCGTCCCAAGTTAGTCTAAGTTCCTCGCTAGTTAGTCTCTTTCTAAGGACGAACATAGACAAACATTAGAATGAGACTAACGAGACTAACTTGGGACGAACAAAGACAAACGTTACTCTCATTACAAGGTTAGTCTAAGTTCCTCCCAAGTTAGTCGAAGTTCGTCCCTAGTTAGTCTCTTTCTAAGGACGAACTTAGACAAACCTTAGAATGAGACTAACGAGACTAACTTGGGACGAACAAAGACAAACGTTAGTCTCCTTATAAGGTTTGGCTAATTTCATCCCAAGTTAGTCTAAGTTCGTCCCCAGTTAGTCTCTTTCTAAGGACGAACTTAGACAAACCATAGAATGAGACTAACGAGACTAACTTGAAACGAACAAAGAAAAACTTAATTCTCAATCTAAGGTTAGTCGAAGTTTGTCCCAAGTTAGTCTAAGTTCGTCCCTTGTTTGTCTCTTTCTAAGGACGAACTTAAAAAAACCTTAGAATGAGACTAACGAGACTAACTTGGGACGAACAAAGACAAACCTTAGTCTCATTATAAGGTTTGTCTAAGTTCGTCCCAAGTTAGTCTAAGTTCGTCCCTAGTTAGTCTCTTTCTAAGGACGAACTTAGACAAACCTTTGAATGAGACTAACGAGACTAACTTGGGACGAACAAACACAAACGTTTGTCTCATTACAAGGTTAGTCTAAGTTCGTCCCATGTTAGTCTAAGTTCGTCCCTATTTAGTCTCTTTCTAAGGACGAACGTAGACAAACTTTAGAAGGAGACCAACGAGACTAACTTGGGACGAACAAACACAAACGTTAGTCTCATTACAAGGTTAGTCTAAGTTCGTCCCATGTTAGTCTATGTTCGTCCCTAGTTAGTCTCTTTGTAAGGACGAACTTAGACAAACCTTAGAAGGAGACTAACGAGACTAACAAGACTCACTTGGGACGAACAAAGACAAACGATAGTCTCATTACAAGGTTAGTCTAAGTTCATCCCAAGTGAGTCTCTTTCTAAGGACGAACTTAGACAAACCTTAGAATGAGACTAACGAGACAAACTCTCATTCTAAGGTTTGTCTAAGTTCCAAGTTAGTCTAAGTTCGTCCCTAGTTAGTCACTTTCTAAGGACGAACTTAGACAAACCTTAGAATGAGACTAACGAGACTAACTTGGAACGAACAAAGACAAACTTTATTCTCATTCTAAGGTTACTCTAAGTTCGTCCCAAGTTAGTCTAAGTTCGTCCCTAGTTAGTCTCTTTCGAAGGACGAAATTAGACAAACCTTAGAATGAGACTAACGAGACTAACTTGGGACGAACAAAGACAAACATTTGTCTCATTATAAGGTTTGTCTAAGTTCGTCCCAAGTTAGTCTAAGTTCGTCCCTAGTTAGTCTCTTTCTAAGGACGAACTTAGACAAACCTTAGAATGAGACTAACGAGACTAACTTGGGACGAACAAACACAAACGTTAGTCTCATTACAAGGTTAGTACGGATCTTGGTTGGGAAGATAGCAAGAACTCAGCCAGCAAGCAATAGCATCCTGTTGTTATAGAAGAAATGAAATTGCATAAAAAAAATAAGGACCTCGCTCCAGTTTCTACTCCTGCTAACAGTTTAGCACATTCTTTGTTGTTACTATGGTGCCCTGAAGCACAGGGAGATTTTACTCGGTGGTGTCAATTAGGCGGTCTTTGGACTTTTGTTGCTCTACATGGCGCTTTCGGTCTAAGTCCGTCCCAAGTTAGTCTAAGTTCGTCCCTAGTTAGACTCTTTCTAAGGACGAACTTAGACAAACCTTAGAAGTAGACAAACGAGACTAACTCGGGACGAACAAAGACAAACGTTAGTCTCATTACATGGTTAGTCTAAGTTTGTCCCAAGTTAGTCTCTTCTTAAGGACGAACTTAGACAAACCTTAGAATGAGACTAACGAGACTAACTTGGGACGAACAAAGACAAACGTTAGTCTCATTACAAGGTTAGTCTAAGTTCGTCCCAAGTTAGTAAGTCCTAGTTAGTCTCTTTCTAAGGACGAACTTAGACAAACCTTAGAATAAGACTAACGAGACTAACATGGGACGAACAAAGACAAACGTTAGTCTCATTACAAGGTTAGTCTAAGTTCGTCCTAAGTTAGTCTATGTTCGTCCCTAGTTAGTTTTTTTCTAAGGACGAACTTAGACAAACCTTAGAATGAGACTAACGAGACTAACTTAGGACGAACAAAGACAAACGTTAGTCTCGTTATAAGGTTAGTCTAAGTTCGTCCCTAGTTAGTCTCTTTCTAAGGACGAACTTAGACAAACCTTAGAATGAGACTAACGAGACTAACTTGGGACGAACAAACACAAACGTTAGTCTCATTACAAGGTTAGTCTAAGTACGTCCCAAGTTAGTCTAAGTTCGTCCCTAGATAGTCTCTTTCAAAGGACGAACTTAGACAAACCTTAGAAGGAGACTAACGAGACTAACTTGGGACGAACAAAGACAAATGTTAGTCTCATTACAAGGTTAGTGTAAGTTCGTCCCAAGTTAGTCTCTTTCTAAGGACGAACTAAGACAAACCTTAGAATGAGACTAACGAGACAAACTCTCATTCAAAGGTTTGTCTAAGTTCGTCCCAAGTTAGTCTAAGTTCGTCCCTAGTTAGTCTCTTTCGAAGGACGAACTTAGACAAACCTTAGAATGAGACTAACGAGACTAACTTGGGACGAACAAAGACAAACGTTAGTCTCATTATAAGGTTTGTCTAAGTTCGTCCTAAGTTAGTCCCTAGTTAGTCACTTTCTAAGGACAAACTTAGCCAAACCTTAGAATGAGACTAACGAGACTAACTTGGGACGAACAAAGACAAACGTTAGTCTCATTATAAGGTTTGTCAAAGTTCGTCCCTAGTGAGTCTCTTTCTAAGGACGAACTAAGACAAACCTTAGAATGAGACTAACGAGACAAACTGTCATTCTAAGGTTTCTCTAAGTTCGTCCCAAGTTAGTCTAAGTGCGTCCCTAGTTAGTCTCTTTCTAAGGACGAACGTAAACAAACCATAGAATGAGACTAACGAGACAAACTTGGGACGAACAAAGACAAACGTTAGTCTCATTATACGGTTTGTCTAAGTTCGTCCCAAGTTATTCTAAGTTCGTCCCTAGTTAGTCCCAAGACAAACGTTAGTCTCTTTCTAAGGACGAACTTAGACAAACCTTAGAATGAGACTAACGAGACCAACTTGGGACCAACAAACACAAAGGTTAGTCACATTACAAGGTTAGTCCAAGTTCGACCCAAGTTCGTCCCTAGTTAGTCCCTTTCTAAGGACGAACTTAGACAAACCTTAGAAGGAGACTAACGAAACTAACGTGGGACGAACAAAGACAAACGTTGGTCTCATTACATGGTTAGTGTAAGTTCGTCCCAAGTTAGTCTCTTTCTAACGACGAACTTAGACAAAGCTTAGAATGAGACTAACGAGACAAACTCTCATTCTAAGGTTTGTCTAAGTTAGTCCCAAGTTAGGCTAAGTTCGTCCCTAGTTAGTCTCTTTCTAAAGACGAACTTAGAAAAACCTTAGAATGAGACTAACGAGACTAACTTGGGACGAACAAAGACAAACGTTAGTCTCATTATAAGGTTAGTCTAAGTTCGTCCCAAGTTAGTCTAAGTTCGTCCCTAGTTAGTTTCTTTCTAAGGACGAACTTAGACAAACCTTAGAATGAGACTAACTTGGGACGAACAAACACAAACGTTAGTCTCATTACAAGGTTAGTCTAAGTTCGTCCCATGTTAGTCTAAGTTCGTCCCTAGTTAGTCTCTTTCTAAAAATGAACTTAGACAAACCTTAGAATGAGACAAACGAGACTAACTTGGGACGAACAAAGACAAACGTTAGTCTCATTACTAGGTAGTCTAAGTTCGTCCCAAGTTAGTCTAAGTTCGTCCCAAGTTAGTCTCTTCTTAAGGACGAACTTAGACAAACCTTAAAATGAGACTAACGAGACTAACTTGGGACGAACAAAGACAAACGTTAGTCTCATTACAAGGTTAGTCTAAGTTCGTCCCAAGTTAGTCTAAGTTCGTCCCTAGTTTGTCTCTTTCTAAGGACGAACTTAGACAAACCTTAGAATGAGACTAACTTGGGACGAACAAAGACAAACGTTAGTCTCATTACAAGGTTAGGCCACAGTTCGTCCCAAGTTAGTCTAAGTTCGTCCCTAGTTAGTCTCTTTCTAAGGACGAACATGGACAAACCTTAGAATGAGACAAACGAGACTAACTTCGGACGAACAAACACAAACGTTAGTCTCATTACAAGGTTAGTCTAAGTTCGTCCCAAGTTAGTCTAAGTTCGTCCCTAGTTAGTCTCTTTCTAAGGACGAACTTAGACAAACGTTAGAATGAGACTAACGAGACTAACTTGGGACGAACAAAGACAAACGTTAGTCTCATTATAAAGTTAGTCTAAGTTCGTCCCAAGTTAGTGTAAGTTCGTCCCTAGTTAGTCTCTTTCTAAGGACGAACTTAGACAAACCTTAGAATGAGACTAGTGAGACTAACTTGGGACGAACAAAGACAAACGTTAGTCTCATCATAAGGTTAGTCTAAGTTCGTCCCAAGTTAGTCTAAGTTCGTCCCAAGTTAGTTTCTTCTTAAGGAAGAACTTAGACAAACCTTAGAATGAGACTAACTTGGGACGAAATAAGACAAACGTTAGTCTCATTACAAGGTTAGGCCACAGTTCGTCCCAAGTTAGTCTAAGTTCGTCCCTAGTTAGTCTCTTTATAAGGACGAACTTAGACAAACCTTAAAATGAGACTAACGAGACTAACTTGGGACGAACAAAGACAAACGTTAGTCTCATTATAAAGTTAGTCTAAGTTCGTCCCTAGTTAATCTCTTTCTAAGGACAAACTTAGACAAACCTTAGAATGAGACTAGTGAGACTAACTTGGGACGAACAAAGACAAACGTTAGTCTCATTATAAGGTTAGTCTAAGTTCGTCCCAAGTTAGTCTATGTTCGTCCCTACTTTGTCTCTTTCTAAGGACGAACTTAGACAAACCTTCGAATGAGACTAACGAGACTAACTTCGGACGAACAAAGACAAACTTCAGTCTCGTTATAAGGTTAGTCTAAGTTCGTCCCAAGTTAGTCTAAGTTCGTCCCTAGTTAGTCTCTTTCTAAGGACGAACTTAGACAAACCTTAGAATGAGACTAACGAGACGAACTTGGGATGAACAAAGACAAACGTTCATTATAAGGTTTGTCTAATTTCGTCCCAAGTTTGTCTAAGTTCGTCCCTAGTTGGTCTCTTTCTAAGGACGAACTTAGACAAACCTTAGAATGAGACTAACGAGACTAACTTGGGACGAACAAAGACAAACGTTTTTCTCATTATAAATTTAGTCTAAGTTCGTCCCAAGTTAGTCTATGTTCGTCCCTAGTTAGTCTCTTTCTAAGGACGAACTTAGACAAACGTTAGAACGAGACTACCGAGACTAACTTGGGACGAACAAAGACAAACGTTAGTCTCATTATAAGGTTAGTCTAAGTTCGTCCCAAGTTAGTCTATGTTCGTCCCTAGTTAGTCTCTTTCTAAGGACGAACTTAGACAAACCTTAGAATGAGACTAACGAGACTAACTTGGGACGAACAAACACAAACGTTAGTCTCATTACAAGGTTAGTCTAAGTTCGTCCCTAGTTAGTCTCTTTCTGAGGACGAACATAGAGAAACCGTAGAATGAGACTAACGAGACTAACTTGGGACGAACAAAGACAAACGTTCGTCTCATTACAAGGTTAGTCTAAGTTCGTCCCAAGTTAGTCTAAGTTCATCCCTAGTTAGTCTCTTTCTAAGGACGAACTTAGAAAAACCTTAGAATGAGACTAACGAGACTAACTTGGGACGAACAAACACAAACGTTAGTCTCATTACAAGGTTAGTCTAAGTACGTCCCAAGTTAGTCTAAGTTCGTCCCTAGTTAGTCTCTTTCAAAGGACGAACTTAGACAAACCTTAGAAGGAGACTAAAGAGACAAACTTAGGACGAACAAAGACAAACGTTAGTCTCATTACATGGTTAGTGTAAGTTCGTCCCAAGTTAGTCTCTTTCTAAGGATGAACTAAGACAAAGCTTAGAATGAGACTAACGAGACAAACTCTCATTCAAAGGTTTGTCTAAGTTCGTCCCAAGTTAGTCTAAGTTCGTCCCTAGTTAGTCACTTTCTAAGGACGAACTTAGACAAACCTTAGAATGAGACTAACGAGACTAACTTGGAATGAACAAAGACAAACTATATTCTCATTATAAGGTTAGTCTAAGTTCGTCCCAAGTTAGTCTAAGTTCGTCCCTAGTTAGTCTCTTTCTAAGGACGAACTTAGACAAATCTTAGAATGAGACTAACGAGACTAACTTGGAACGAACAAAGACAAACTTTATTCTCATTCTAAGGTTAGTCTAAGTTCGTCACAAATTAGTCTAAGTTCGTCCCTAGTTTGTTTCTTTCTAAGGACGAACTTAAAAAAACCTAAGAATGAGACTAACGAGACTAACTTGGGGCGAAGAAAGACAAACGTTAGTCTCATTATAAGGTTAGTCTAAGTTCGTCCCAGGTTAGTCTAAGTTCGTCCCTAGTTAGTCTCTTTATAAGGACGAAGTTAGACAAATCTTAGAATGAGACTAACGAGACTAACTTGGGACGAACACACACAAACGTTAGTCTCATTACAAGGTTAGTCTAAGTGTGTCCCTTGTTAGTCTAAGTTCGTCCCATAGTCTCTTTCTAAGGACGAACTTAAACAAACCTTAGAATGAGACTAGTGAGACTAACTTGGGACGAACAAAGACAAACGTTAGTCTCATTATAAGGTTAGTCTAAGTTCGTCCCTAGTTAGTCTCTTTCTAAAGACGAACTTAGACAAACCTTAGAATGAGACTTACGAGACTAACTTGGAACGAACAAACACAAACTTTAGTCTCCTTATAAGGTTAGTCTAAGTTCGTCCCAAGTTAGTCTAAGTTCGTCCCTAGTTAGTTTCTTTCTAAGGACGAACTTAAAAAAACCTTAGAATAAGACTAAGAGACTAACTTGGGACGAAGAAAGATAAACGTTAGTCTCATTATAAGGTTAGTCTAAGTTCGTCCCAAGTTAGTCTAAGTTCGTCCCTAGTTAGTCTCTTTCTAAGGACGAACTTAGACAAACCTTAGAATGAGACTAACGAGACTAACTTGGAACGAACAAAGACAAACTTTATTCTCATTCTAAGGTTAGTCTAAGTTCGTCCCAAGTTAGTCTAAGTTCGTCCCTAGTTAGTTTCTTTCTAAGGACGAACTTAAAAAACCTTAGAATAAGACTAACGAGACTAACTTGGGACGAAGAAACACAAACGTTAGTCTCATTATAAGGTTAGTCTAAGTTCGTCCCAAGTTAGTCTAAGTTCGTCCCTAGTTAGTCTCTTGCTAAGGACGAACTTAGACAAACCTTAGAATGAGACTAACGAGACTAACTTGGGACGAACACACACAAACGTTAGTCTCATTACAACGTTAGTCTAAGTTCGTCCCATGTTAGTGTAAGTTCTTCCCTAGTTAGTCTCTTTCTAATGACGAACTTAGACAAACCTTAGAATGAGACTAACGAGACTAACTGGGGATGAACAAAGACAAACGTTAGTCTCATTATAAAGTTAGTCTAAGTTAGTCCCAAGTTACTCTAAGTTCGTCCCTAGTTAGTCTCTTTCTAAGGACGAACTTAAACAAACCTTAGAATGAGACTAGTGAGACTAACTTGGGACGAACAAAGACAAACGTTAGTCTCATTATAAGGTTAGTCTAAGTTCGTCCCCAGTTAGTCTCTTTCTAAAGGCGAACTTAGACAAACCTTAGAATGAGACTAACGAGACTAACTTGGGACGAACAAAGACAAACTTTAGTCTCCTTATAAGGTTAGTCTAAGTTCGTCCCAAGTTAGTCTAAGTTCATCCCTAGTTAGTCTCTTTCTAAGGACGAACTTAGACAAACCTTAGAATGAGACTAACGAGACTAACTTGGGACGAATAAAGACAAACGTTAGTCTCGTTATAAGGTTTGTCTAATTTCGTCCCAAGTTTGTCTAAGTTCATCCCTAGTTAGTCTCTTTCTAAGGACGAACTTAAAAAAACCTTAGAATAAGACTAAAGAGACTAACTTGGGACGAAGAAAGATAAACGTTAGTCTCATTATAAGGTTAGTCTAAGTTCGTCCCAAGTTAGTCTAAGTTCGTCCCTAGTTAGTCTCTTTCTAAGGACGAACTTAGACAAACCTTAGAATGAGACTAACGAGACTAACTTGGAACGAACAAAGACAAACTTTATTTTCATTCTAAGGTTAGTCTAAGTTCGTCCCAAGTTAGTCTAAGTTCGTCCCTAGTTAGTTTCTTTCTAAGGACGAACTTAAAAAAACCTTAGAATAAGACTAACGAGACTAACTTGGGACGAAGAAACACAAACGTTAGTCTCATTATAAGGTTAGTCTAAGTTCGTCCCAAGTTAGTCTAAGTTCGTCCCTAGTTAGTCTCTTGCTAAGGACGAACTTAGACAAACCTTAGAATGAGACTAACGAGACTAACTTGGGACGAACACACACAAACGTTAGTCTCATTACAACGTTAGCCTAAGTTCGTCCCATGTTAGTCTAAGTTCTTCCCTAGTTAGTCTCTTTCTAATGACGAACTTAGACAAACCTTAGAATGAGACTAACGAGACTAACTGGGGATGAACAAAGACAAACGTTAGTCTCATTATAAAGTTAGTCTAAGTTAGTCCCAAGTTAGTCTAAGTTCGTCCCTAGTTAGTCTCTTTCTAAGGACGAACTTAAACAAACCTTAGAATGAGACTAGTGAGACTAACTTGGGACGAACAAAGACAAACTTTAGTCTCATTATAAGGTTAGTCTAAGTTCGTCCCTAGTTAGTCTCTTTCTAAAGACGAACTTAGACAAACCTTAGAATGAGACTAACGAGACTAACTTGGGACGAACAAAGACAAACTTTAGTCTCCTTATAAGGTTAGTCTAAGTTCGTCCCAAGTTAGTCTAAGTTGGTCCCTAGTTAGTCTCTTTCTAAGGACGAACTTAGACAAACCTTAGATTGAGACTAACGAGACTAACTTGGGAAGAACCAAGACAAATGTTAGTCTTATTATAAGGTTTGTCTAAGTTCGTCCCTAGTTAGTCGCTTTCTAAGGACGAACTAAGACAAACCATAGAATGAGACTAACGAGACAAACTCTCATTCAAAGGTTTGTCTAAGTTCGTCCCTAGTTAGTCTCTTTCGAAGGACGAACTTAGACAAACCTTAGAATGAGACTAACAGACTAACTTGGGACGCACAAAGATAAACGTTAGTCTCATTATAAGGTTTGTCTAAGTTCGTCACAAGTTAGTCCAAGTTCGGCCCTAGTTTGTCTCTTTCTAAGGACAAACTTAGACAAACCTTAGAATGACACTAACGAGACTAACTCCGAACGAACAAACACAAACGTTAGTCACATTACAAGGTTAGTCTAAGTTCGTCCCAAGTTAGTCTAAGTTCGTCCCTAGTTAGTCTCTTTCTAAGGACGAACTTAGACAAACCTTAGAAGGAGACTAACGAGACTAACTTGGGACGAACAAAGACAAACGTTAGTCTCCTTACAAGGTTAGTCTAAGTTCGTCCAAAGTTAGTCTCTTTCTAAGGACGAACTTAGACAAATCTTAGAATGAGACTAACGAGACAAACTCTCATTCTAAGGTTTGTCTAAGTTCGTCCCATGTTAGTCTAACTTCGTCCCTAGTTAGTCCCTTCTTAAGGACGAAATTAGACAAACCTTAAAATGTGACTAACGAGACTAACATGGGACGAACAAAGACAAACGTTAGTCTCATTACAAGGTTAGTCTAAGTTCGTCCCAAGTTAGTCTAAGTTCGTCCCTAGTTAGTCTCTTTCCAAGGACGAACTTAGACAAACCTTAGAATGAGACTAACGAGACTAACTTGGGACGAACGAAGACAGACATTAGTCTCATTACAAGGTTAGTCTAAATTCGTCCCAAGTTAGTCTAAGTTCGTCTCAAGTTAGTCTCTTTGTAAAGACGAACTTAAACAAACCTTAGAATGAGACTAACGAGATTAACTTGGGACGAACAAAGACAAACGTTAGTCTCATTATAAAGTTAGTGTAAGTTCGTCCCATGTTAGTCTAACTTCGTCCCTAGTTAGTCCCTTCTTAAGGACGAAATTAGACAAACCTTAAAATGTGACTAACGAGACTAACTTGGGACGAACAAAGACAAACGGTAGTCTCATTACAAGGTTAGTCTACCCAAGTTAGTCTAAGTTCGTTCCTAGTTAGTCTCTTTCCAAGGACGAACTTAGACAAACCTTAGAATGAGACTAACTAGACTAACTTGGGACGAACGAAGACAAACGTTAGTCTCATTATAAGGTTAGTCTAAGTTCGTCCAAAGTTTGTCTAAGTTCGTCCCTAGTTAGTCTCTTTCCAAGGACGAACTTAGACAAATCTTAGAATGAGACTAACGAGACTAACTTGGGACGAACAAACACAAACGTTAGTCTCATTACAAGGTTAGTCTAAGTTCGTCCGAAGTTAGTCTAAGTTCGTCTCAAGTTAGTCTCTTTGTAAAGACGAACTTAGACGAACCTTAGAATGAGACTAACGAGATTAACTTGGGACGAACAAAGACAAACGTTAGTCTCATTATAAAGTTAGTGTAAGTTCGTCCCATGTTAGTCTAACTTCGTCCCTAGTTAGTCTCTTTCCAAGGACGAACTTAGACAAACCTTAGAATGAGACTAACGAGACTAACTTGGGACGAACAAAGACAAACGTTAGTCTCATTATAAAGTTAGTGTAAGTTTGTCCCATGTTAGTCTAACTTCGTCCCTAGTTAGTCCCTTCTTAAGGACGAAATTAGACAAACCTTAAAATGTGACTAACGAGACTAACATGGGACTAACAAAGACAAACGTTAGTCTCATTACAAGGTTAGTCGAAGTTCGTCACAAGTTAGTCTAAGTTCGTCCCTAGTTAGTCTCTTTCCAAGGACGAACTTAGACAAACCTTAGAATGAGACTAACGAGACTAACTTGGGACGAACCAAGACAAATGTTAGTCTTATTATAAGGTTTGTCTAAGTTCGTCCCTAGTTAGTCGCTTTCTAAGGAAGAACTAAGACAAACCATAGAATGAGACTAACGAGACAAACTCTCATTCAAAGGTTTGTCTAAGTTCGTCCCTAGTTAGTCTCTTTCGAAGGACGAACTTAGACAAACCTTAGAATGAGACTAACAGACTAACTTGGGACGAACAAAGATAAACGTTAGTCTCATTATAAGGTTTGTCTAAGTTCGTCACAAGTTAGTCCAAGTTCGTCCCTAGTTTGTCTCTTTCTAAGGAAAAACTTAGACAAACCTTAGAATGACACTAACGAGACTAACTACGAACGAACAAACACAAACGTTAGTCACATTACAAGGTTAGTCGAAGTTCGTCCCAAGTTAGTCTAAGTTCGTCCCTAGTTAGTCTCTTTCTAAGGACGAACTTAGACAAACCTTAGAAGGAGACTAACATGACTAACTTGGGACGAACAAAGACAAATGTTAGTCTCATTACAAGGTTAGTCTAAGTTCGTCCAAAGTTAGTCTCTTTCTAAGGACGAACTTAGACAAATCTTAGAATGAGACTAACGAGACAAACTCTCGTTCTAAGATTTGTCTAAGTTCGTCCCATGTTAGTCTAACTTCGTCCCTAGTTAGTCCCTTCTTAAGGACGAAATTAGACAAACCTTAAAATGTGACTAACGAGACTAACATGGGACGAACAAAGACAAACGTTAGTCTCATTACAAGGTTAGTCTAAGTTCGTACCAAGTTAGTCTAAGTTTGTCCCTAGTTAGTCTCTTTCCAAGGACGAACTTAGACAAACCTTAGAATGAGACTAACGAGACTAACTTGGGACGAACGAAGACAGACATTAGTCTCATTACAAGGTTAGTCTAAATTCGTCCCAAGTTAGTCTAAGTTCGTCTCAAGTTAGTCTCTTTGTAAAGACGAACTTAAACAAACCTTAGAATGAGACTAACGAGATTAACTTGGGACGAACAAAGACAAACGTTAGTCTCATTATAAAGTTAGTGTAAGTTCGTCCCATGTTAGTCTAACTTCGTCCCTAGTTAGTCCCTTCTTAAGGACGAAATTAGACAAACCTTAAAATGTGACTAACGAGACTAACTTGGGACGAACAAAGACAAACGTTAGTCTCATTACAAGGTTAGTCTAAGTTCGTCCCAAGTTAGTCTAAGTTCGTTCCTAGTTAGTCTCTTTCCAAGGACGAACTTAGACAAACCTTAGAATGAGACTAACTAGACTAACTTGGGACGAACGAAGACAAACGTTAGTCTCATTATAAGGTTAGTCTAAGTTCGTCCAAAGTTTGTCTAAGTTCGTCCCTAGTTAGTCTCTTTCCAAGGACGAACTTAGACAAATCTTAGAATGAGACTAACGAGACTAACTTGGGACGAACAAACACAAACGTTAGTCTCATTACAAGGTTAGTCTAAGTTCGTCCCAAGTTAGTCTAAGTTCGTCTCAAGTTAGTCTCTTTGTAAAGACGAACTTAGACAAACCTTAGAATGAGACTAACGAGATTAACTTGGGACGAACAAAGACAAACGTTAGTCTCATTATAAAGTTAGTGTAAGTTCATCCCATGTTAGTCTAACTTCGTCCCTAGTTAGTCCCTTCTTAAGGACGAAATTAGACAAACCTTAAAATGTGACTAACGAGACTAACATTGGACGAAGAAAGACAAACGTTAGTCTCATTACAAGGTTAGTCTAAGTTCGTCCCAAGTTAGTCTAAGTTCGTCCCTAGTTAGTCTCTTTCCAAGGACGAACTTAGACAAACCTTAGAATGAGACTAACGAGACTAACTTGGGACGAACGAAGACAGACATTAGTCTCATTACAAGGTTAGTCTAAGTTCGTCCCAAGTTAGTCTAAGTTCATCTCAAGTTAGTCTCTTTGTAAAGGCGAACTTAGACAAACCTTAGAATGAGACTAACGAGATTAACTTGGGACGAACAAAGACAAACGTTAGTCTCATTATAAAGTTAGTGTAAGTTCGTCCCATGTTAGTCTAACTTCGTCCCTAGTTAGTCCCTTCTTAAGGACGAAATTAGACAAACCTTAAAATGTGACTAACGAGACTAACTTGGGACGAACAAAGACAAACGGTAGTCTCATTACAAGGTTAGTCTACCCAAGTTAGTCTAAGTTCGTTCCTAGTTAGTCTCTTTCCAAGGACGAACTTAGACAAACCTTAGAATGAGACTAACTAGACTAACTTGGGACGAACGAAGACAAACGTTAGTCTCATTATAAGGTTAGTCTAAGTTCGTCCAAAGTTTGTCTAAGTTCGTCCCTAGTTAGTCTCTTTCCAAGGACGAACTTAGACAAATCTTAGAATGAGACTAACGAGACTAACTTGGGACGAACAAACACAAACGTTAGTCTCATTACAAGGTTAGTCTAAGTTTGTCCGAAGTTAGTCTAAGTTCGTCTCAAGTTAGTCTCTTTGTAAAGACGAACTTAGACGAACCTTAGAATGAGACTAACGAGATTAACTTGGGACGAACAAAGACAAACGTTAGTCTCATTATAAAGTTAGTGTAAGTTCGTCCCATGTTAGTCTAACTTCGTCCCTAGTTAGTCTCTTTCCAAGGACGAACTTAGACAAACCTTAGAATGAGACTAACGAGACTAACTTGGGACGAACAAAGACAAACGTTAGTCTCATTATAAAGTTAGTGTAAGTTTGTCCCATGTTAGTCTAACTTCGTCCCTAGTTAGTCCCTTCTTAAGGACGAAATTAGACAAACCTTAAAATGTGACTAACGAGACTAACATGGGACTAACAAAGACAAACGTTAGTCTCATTACAAGGTTAGTCGAAGTTCGTCACAAGTTAGTCTAAGTTCGTCCCTAGTTAGTCTCTTTCCAAGGACGAACTTAGACAAACCTTAGAATGAGACTAACGAGACTAACTTGGGACGAACCAAGACAAATGTTAGTCTTATTATAAGGTTTGTCTAAGTTCGTCCCTAGTTAGTCGCTTTCTAAGGAAGAACTAAGACAAACCATAGAATGAGACTAACGAGACAAACTCTCATTCAAAGGTTTGTCTAAGTTCGTCCCTAGTTAGTCTCTTTCGAAGGACGAACTTAGACAAACCTTAGAATGAGACTAACAGACTAACTTGGGACGAACAAAGATAAACGTTAGTCTCATTATAAGGTTTGTCTAAGTTCGTCACAAGTTAGTCCAAGTTCGTCCCTAGTTTGTCTCTTTCTAAGGACAAACTTAGACAAACCTTAGAATGACACTAACGAGACTAACTACGAACGAACAAACACAAACGTTAGTCACATTACAAGGTTAGTCGAAGTTCGTCCCAAGTTAGTCTAAGTTCGTCCCTAGTTAGTCTCTTTCTAAGGACGAACTTAGACAAACCTTAGAAGGAGACTAACATGACTAACTTGGGACGAACAAAGACAAATGTTAGTCTCATTACAAGGTTAGTCTAAGTTCGTCCAAAGTTAGTCTCTTTCTAAGGACGAACTTAGACAAATCTTAGAATGAGACTAACGAGACAAACTCTCGTTCTAAGGTTTGTCTAAGTTCGTCCCATGTTAGTCTAACTTCGTCCCTAGTTAGTCCCTTCTTAAGGACGAAATTAGACAAACCTTAAAATGTGACTAACGAGACTAACATGGGACGAACAAAGACAAACGTTAGTCTCATTACAAGGTTAGTCTAAGTTCGTACCAAGTTAGTCTAAGTTTGTCCCTAGTTAGTCTCTTTCCAAGGACGAACTTAGACAAACCTTAGAATGAGACTAACGAGACTAACTTGGGACGAACGAAGACAGACATTAGTCTCATTACAAGGTTAGTCTAAATTCGTCCCAAGTTAGTCTAAGTTCGTCTCAAGTTAGTCTCTTTGTAAAGACGAACTTAAACAAACCCTAGAATGAGACTAACGAGATTAACTTGGGACGAACAAAGACAAACGTTAGTCTCATTATAAAGTTAGTGTAAGTTCGTCCCATGTTAGTCTAACTTCGTCCCTAGTTAGTCCCTTCTTAAGGACGAAATTAGACAAACCTTAAAATGTGACTAACGAGACTAACTTGGGACGAACAAAGACAAACGTTAGTCTCATTACAAGGTTAGTCTAAGTTCGTCCCAAGTTAGTCTAAGTTCGTTCCTAGTTAGTCTCTTTCCAAGGACGAACTTAGACAAACCTTAGAATGAGACTAACTAGACTAACTTGGGACGAACGAAGACAAACGTTAGTCTCATTATAAGGTTAGTCTAAGTTCGTCCAAAGTTTGTCTAAGTTCGTCCCTAGTTAGTCTCTTTCCAAGGACGAACTTAGACAAATCTTAGAATGAGACTAACGAGACTAACTTGGGACGAACAAACACAAACGTTAGTCTCATTACAAGGTTAGTCTAAGTTCGTCCCAAGTTAGTCTAAGTTCGTCTCAAGTTAGTCTCTTTGTAAAGACGAACTTAGACAAACCTTAGAATGAGACTAACGAGATTAACTTGGGACGAACAAAGACAAACGTTAGTCTCATTATAAAGTTAGTGTAAGTTCATCCCATGTTAGTCTAACTTCGTCCCTAGTTAGTCCCTTCTTAAGGACGAAATTAGACAAACCTTAAAATGTGACTAACGAGACTAACATTGGACGAAGAAAGACAAACGTTAGTCTCATTACAAGGTTAGTCTAAGTTCGTCCCAAGTTAGTCTAAGTTCGTCCCTAGTTAGTCTCTTTCCAAGGACGAACTTAGACAAACCTTAGAATGAGACTAACGAGACTAACTTGGGACGAACGAAGACAGACATTAGTCTCATTACAAGGTTAGTCTAAGTTCGTCCCAAGTTAGTCTAAGTTCATCTCAAGTTAGTCTCTTTGTAAAGGCGAACTTAGACAAACCTTAGAATGAGACTAACGAGATTAACTTGGGACGAACAAAGACAAACGTTAGTCTCATTCTATGGTTTGTCTAAGTTCGTCCTAAGTTTGTCCAAGTTCGTCCTTAGTTAGTCTCTTTCTAAGGACGAACTTAGACAAACCTTAGAATGAGACTAACGAGACTAACATGGGACGAACAAAGACAAACGTTAGTCTCCTTTTAAGGTTAGTGTAAGTTCATCCCAAGTTAGTCTCTTTCTAAGGACGAACTTAGACAAACCTTAGAATGAGACTAACATGACTAACTTGGGACGAACAAAGACAAACGTTAGTCTCATTACAAGGTTAGTCTAAGTTCGTCCCAAGTTTGTCTAAGTTCGTCCCTAGTTAGTCTCTTTCTAAGGACAAATTTAGGCAAACCTTAGAAGGAGACTAACGAGACTAACTTGGGATGAACAAAGACAACCGTTAGTCTCATTATAAGGTTAGACTAAGTTCGTCCCAAGTTAGTCTAAGTTCGTCCCTAGTTAGTCTCTTTCTAAGGACGAACTTAAACAAACCTTAGAATGAGACTAACGAGACTAACTTGGAACAAACAAAGACAAACGTTAGTCTCGTTATAAGGTTTGTCCAAGTTCGTCCCCAGTTAGTCTCTTTCTAAGGACGAACATAGACAAACCTTAGAATGAGACTAACGAGACTAACTTGGGACGAACAAAGACAAACGTTAGTCTCATTATAAAGTTAGTCCAAGTTCGTCCCCAGTTAGTCTCTTTCTATGGACGAACTTAAACAAACCTTGGAATGAGACAAGGGAGACTAACTTGGGACGAACAAAGACAAACGTTAGTCTCATTATAAGGTTAGTCTAAGTTCGTCCCAAGTTAGTCTAAGTTCGTCCCTAGTTAGTCTCTTTCTAAGGACGAACTTAGACAAACCTTAGAAGGAGACTAACGAGACTAACTTGGAACGAACAAAGACAAACTTTATTCTCATTCTAAGGTTTGTCTAAGTTCGTCCCTAGTTAGTCTCTTTCTAAGGACGAACTTAGACAAACCTTAGAATGAGACTAACGAGACTAACATGGGACGAACAAAGACAAACGTTAGTCTCATTATAAGGTTAGTGTAAGTTCGTCCCAAGTTTGTCTCTTTCTAACGACGAACTTAGACAAACCTTAGAATGAGACTAACGAGACTAACTTGGGACGAACAAAGACACACTTTAGTCTCATTATAAGGTTAGTCTAAGTTCGTCCCAAGTTAGTCTAAGTTCGTCACTAGTTAGTCTCTTTCTATGGACAAACTTAGACAAACCTTAGAATGAGACTAACGAGACTAACGAGACTAACTTGGGAAGAACAAAGAAAAACTTTAGTCTCAATCTAAGGTTTGTCTAAGGTCGTCCCAAGTTAGTCCAAGTTCGTCCCAACTTACTCTCTTTCTAAGGTCGAACTTTGATACACCTTTGAATGAGACTAACGAGACTAACTTGGAACAAACAAAGACAAACTTTATTCTCATTCTAAGGTTTGTCTAAGTTCGTCCCTAGTTAGTCTCTTTCTAAGTACGAACTTAGACAAACCTTAAAATGAGACTAACATGACTAACATGGGACGAACAAAGACAAACGTTAGTCTCATTATAAGGTTAGTGTAAGTTCGTCCCAAGTTAGTCTCTTTCTAAGGACGAACTTAGACAAACCTTAGAATGAGACTAACGAGACTAACTTGGGACGAACAAAGACATACTTTAGTCTCATTATAAGGTTAGTCTAAGTTCGTCCCAAGTTTGTCTAAGTTCATCCCTAGTTAGTCTCTTTCCAAGGACGAACTTAGACAAACCTTAGAATGAGACTAACGAGACTAACATGGGACGAACAAAGACAAACGTTAGTCTCATTATAAGGTTAGTCTGAGTTCGTCCCTAGTTAGTCTCTTTCTAAGGATGAACTTAGACAAACCTTAGAATGAGACTAACGAAACAAACTCTCATTCTAAGGTATGTCTAAGTTCGTCCCAAGTTAGTCTCTTTCTAAGGACGAACTTAGACAAACCTTAGAATGAGACTAACGAGACTAACTTTGGACGAAGAAAGACATACTTTTGTCTCATTACAAGGTTAGTCTAAGTTCGTCCCAAGTTAGTCTCTTTCTCAGGACAAACTTAGACAAACCTTAGAATCAGACTAACGAGACAAACTCTCATTCTGAGGTTTGTCTAAGTTCGTCCCAAGTTAGTCTAAGTTCGTCCCTAGTTAGTCTCTTCTTAAGAACGAACATAGAGAAACCTTAGAATGTGACTAACGAGACTAACTTGGGACGAACAAAGACAAACGTTAGTCTCATTACAAGGTTAGTCTAAGTTCGTCCCAAGTTAGTCTAATTTCGTCCCTAGTTAGTCTCTTTGTAAGGAAGAACTTAGACAAACCTTAGAATGAGACTAACGAGACTAACTTGGGACGAACAAAGACAAACTTTAGTCTCATTACAAGGTTAGTCTGAGTTCGTCCCAAGTTAGTCTAAGTTCGTCCCTAGTTAGTCTCTTTCTAAGGACGAACTTAGACAAACCTTAGAATGAGACTACCGAGACAAACTTGGGACGAACAAAGACAAACGTTAGTCTCATTATAAGGTTAGTCTAAGTTCGTCACAAGTTTGTCTAAGTTCGTCCCTAGTTTGTCTCTTTCTAAGGAAGAACTTAGACAAACCTTAGAAGGAGGCTAAAGAGACTAACTTGGGACGAACAAAGACAAATATTAGTCTCATTACAAGGTTAGTCTAAGTTCGTCCCAAGTTAGTCTCTTTCTAAGGACGAACTTAAACAAACCTTAGAATGAGAGTAACGGGACAAACTCTCATTCTAAGGTTTGTCTAAGTTCGTCCCAAATTAGTCTAAGTTCGTCCCTAGTTAGTCACTTTCTAAGGACGAACTTAGACAAACCATAGAATGAGACTAACGAGACTAACTTGGAACGAACAAAGACAAACTTTATTCTCATTCTAAGGTTAGTCTAAGTTCGTCCCTAGTTAGTCTAAATTCGTCCCTAGTTAGTTTCTTTCTAAGGACTAACCTAAACAAACCTTAGAATGAGACTAACGAGACCAACTTGGGACGAACAAAGACAAACATTAGTCTCATTATAAGGTTTGTCTGAGTTCGTCCCAAGTTTGTCTAAGTTCGTCCTTAGTTAGTCTCTTTCTAAGGACGAACTTAGACAAACCTTAGAATGAGACTAACGAGACTAACATGGGACGAACAAAGACAAACGTTAGTCTCCTTATAAGGTTAGTGTAAGTTCGTCCCAAGTTAGTCTCTTTCTAAGGACGAACTTAGACAAACCTTAGAATGAGACTAACGAGACTAACTTGGGACGAACAAAGACATACTTTAGTCTCATTATAAGGTTAGTCTAAGTGCGTCCCAAATTAGTCTAAGTTCGTCCCTAGTTAGTCTCTTTCTATGGACGAACCTAGACAAACCTTAGAATGAGACTAACGAGACTAGCTTGGGAAGAACAAAGAAAAACTTTAGTCTCATTCTATGGTTTGTCTAAGTTCGTCGTAAGTTTGTCCAAGTTCGTCCTTAGTTAGTCTCTTTCTAAGGACGAACTTAGACAAACCTTAGAATGAGACTAACGAGACTAACATGGGACGAACAAAGACAAACGTTAGTCTCCTTTTAAGGTTAGTGTAAGTTCATCCCAAGTTAGTCTCTTTCTAAGGACGAACTTAGACAAACCTTAGAATGAGACTAACATGACTAACTTGGGACGAACAAAGACAAACGTTAGTCTCATTACAAGGTTAGTCTAAGTTCGTCCCAAGTTTGTCTAAGTCCGTCCCTAGTTAGTCTCTTTCTAAGGACAAACTTAGGCAAACCTTAGAAGGAGACTAACGAGACTAACTTGGGATGAACAAAGACAACCGTTAGTCTCATTATAAGGTTAGACTAAGTTCGTCCCAAGTTAGTCTAAATTCGTCCCTAGTTAGTCTCTTTCTAAGGACGAACTTAAACAAACCTTAGAATGAGACTAACGAGACTAACTTGGGACAAACAAAGACAAACGTTAGTCTCGTTATAAGGTTTGTCCAAGTTCGTCCCCAGTTAGTCTCTTTCTAAGGACGAACATAGACAAACCTTAGAATGAGACTAACGAGACTAACTTGGGATGAACAAAGACAAACGTTAGTCTCATTATAAAGTTAGTCCAAGTTCGTCCCCAGTTAGTCTCTTTCTATGGACGAACTTAAACAAACCTTGGAATGAGACAAGGGAGACTAACTTGGGACGAACAAAGACAAACGTTAGTCTCATTATAAGGTTAGTCTAAGTTCGTCCCAAGTTAGTCTAAGTTCGTCCCTAGTTAGTCTCTTTCTAAGGACGAACTTAAACAAACCTTAGAATGAGACTAACGAGACTAACTTGGGACAAACAAAGACAAACGTTAGTCTCGTTATAAGGTTTGTCCAAGTTCGTCCCCAGTTAGTCTCTTTCTAAGGACGAACATAGACAAACCTTAGAATGAGACTAACGAGACTAACTTGGGAAGAACAAAGACAAACGTTAGTCTCATTATAAAGTTAGTCCAAGTTCGTCCCCAGTTAGTCTCTTTCTATGGATGAACTTAAACAAACCTTGGAATGAGACAAGGGAGACTAACTTGGAACGAACAAAGACAAACTTTATTCTCATTCTAAGGTTTGTCTAAGTTCGTCCCTAGTTAGTCTCTTTCTAAGGACGAACTTAGACAAACCTTAGAATGAGACTAATGAGACTAACGAGACTAACATGGGACGAACAAAGACAAACGTTAGTCTCATTATAAGGTTAGTGTAAGTTCGTCCCAAGTTAGTCTCTTTCTAACGACGAACTTAGACAAACCTTAGAATGAGACTAACGAGACTAACTTGGGACGAACAAAGACACACTTTAGTCTCATTATAAGGTTAGTCTAAGTTCGTCCCAAGTTAGTCTAAGTTCGTCTCTAGTTAGTCTCTTTCTATGGACAAACTTAGACAAACCTTAGAATGAGACTAACGAGACTAACGAGACTAACTTGGGAAGAACAAAGAAAAACTTTAGTCTCAATCTAAGGTTTGTCTAAGGTCTTCCCAAGTTAGTCCAAGTTCGTCCCAACTTAGTCTCTTTCTAAGGTCGAACTTTGATACACCTTTGAATGAGACTAACGACACTAACTTGGAACAAACAAAGACAAACTTTATTCTCATTCTAAGGTTTGTCTAAGTTCGTCCCTAGTTAGTCTCTTTCTAAGTACGAACTTAGACAAACCTTAGAATGAGACTAACGAGACTAACATGGGACGAACAAACACAAACGTTAGTCTCATTATAAGGTTAGTGTAAGTTTGTCCCAAGTTATACTCTTTCTAAGGACGAACTTAGACAAACCTTAGAATGAGACTAACGAGACTAACTTGGGACGAACAAACACATACTTTAGTCTCATTATAAGGTTAGTCTAAGTTCGTCCCAAGTTTGTCTAAATTCATCCCTAGTTAGTCTCTTTCCAAGGACGAACTTAGACAAACCTTAGAATGAGACTAACGAGACTAACATGGGACGAACAAAGACAAACGTTAGTCTCATTATAAGGTTAGTCTGAGTTCGTCCCTAGTTAGTCTCTTTCTAAGGATGAACTTAGACAAACCTTAGAATGAGACTAACGAAACAGACTCTCATTCTAAGGTATGTCTAAGTTCGTCCCAAGTTAGTCTCTTTCTAAGGACGAACTTAGACAAACCTTAGAATGAGACTAACGAGACTAACTTTGGACGAAGAAAGACATACTTTAGTCTCATTATAAGGTTAGTCTAAGTTCGTCCCAAGTTAGTCTAAGTTCGTCTCTAGTTAGTCTCTTTCTATGGACGAACTTAGACAAACCTTAGAATGAGACAAACGAGACTAACTTGGGACGGAGAAAGACAAACTTTAGTCTCAGTATAAGGTTACTCTAAGTTTGTCCCAAGTTAGTCTCGTTCGTCCCTAGTTAGTCTCTTTCTAAGGACGAACTTAGACAAACCTTAGAAAGATACTAACGTGACTAACTTGGGACGAACAAAGACAAACGTTAGTCTCATTACAAGGTTAGTCTAAGTTCGTCCCAAGTTAGTCTAAGTTCGTCCATAGTTAGTCTCTTTTTAAGGACGAACTTAGACAAACCTTAGAATGAGACTAACGAGACTAACTTGGGACGAACAAAGACAAACATTAGTCTCATTACAAGGTTAGTCTAAGTTCGTCCCAAGGTAGATTAAGTTCGTCCCTAGTTAGTCTCTTTCTAAGGACGAACTTAGACAAACCTTAGAACGAGACTAACGATACTAACTTGGGACAAACAAAGATAAACGTTTGTCTCATTATAAGGTTAGTCTAAGTTCGTCCCAAGTTAGTCTCTTTCTAAGGACGAACTTAGACTAACCTTAGAATGAGACTAACGAGACTAACTTGGGACGAACAAAGACAAACATTAGTGTCATTATAAGGTTAGTCTCATCAGTAATTTCATTTCATTCTATTCACAAACATGATGATGTATTCCATTACGATGAGTAGCTAAACTCACTTGTGTAGGCTAGAACTCGACATTGTGATGTTTTGACTAGAGACCTATATTGATTTCTGTGTTTTGTGTCATATTACTATGCAGTGTTTATGGAATTGATGTGCTAGCATGAGTGGAACCCTAGCGGGGGGGGGGGGGGGGGGGGGGGGTCTTGTTTGTTTGTTGATTTCAATTGTCAAGTTTACTAGCAACCTAGCGGGGATAGCAAACTAGGACACGAGTAATATACCACTAGGATTAAACACCCAAGGACAACTTGTTCAAATCTTCATGCAACTCTAGCGAGTTAGGGTCTTGATTATCGCTAGCGCGAGATTAAGTACTAGAACTAGAACAGGGAGTATAACCTTAGCGGGGGAGCTCTAAGTTGTAGAACATTAGGAATCAAAACGGATTTGTCAATGATTTAGTCGTGCATCACAGTCGAAAGTTCTAGCTTGCACTTCTCTTTGATATTACATACCTGAATTCGTGTGACGATTGCTTTCTTAATACGTGATAACTGTTGCTTGTGTTTGCGTTTCTCAATTACGTGTTTGAATATTTAGTGAACAGATTCTCGGATCAATCTCTGTGGATACGACCCGACTTACCACTTGCTAGTCGGATTACAAATTATTAGTTTTGACGGGTACAACGACAGCCCGCCAAAATGGCGCCGTTGCCGGGGATTGGTAACGAGTAATCTCACTCCGTATTACTTTCTTTTAGTTTTATTTTACTATCTTTTACCGTGTCACTTGATTATTTTCTGTTGAAGTAACAATGTCACAGAGAAGTGTTGAACGTGATCAAGAAGAGCGAAGTAGTGTGATAGGGGATAACATGCAAGAACGGAGGCAAGGACTGCCCCCTGTTAATCAAAGACTGCCACCCCCCAGAAATCAGCGAGGCAATGAGTTTGCTGGACATCGTGCAGCTAGACACGAGGATTACGAGGATGAGTTGGATCGACAATACCTCGGTGGAGGAAACCAATATGGACAGCTAGCTAGGCGTCGGGATTTGGGACGCACTATGAAAGGAGTGTGTGCGCCATATATTGATGAGGCACCTTGGTGCATTAGGTTGGATGAAGACGCAGAAGACATCGAGATAAAGAGTGGGGTGATACATCACTTGCCCAAGTTTGGAGGAATGCCCGATGAGAACCCTCTAAGGCACTTGAAGGAATTTCATGGAGTTTGCATGTCCATGAAATCAGCATCGGTTCCGGAAGAAATCTTTAAATTAAAGACATTTCTTTTTTCTTTAGTAAGTCAAGCTAAATCTTGGTTGATGTATTTGCCTTCAGGTTCCATTATTTCTTGGGAACAAATGCAAAGGAAATTCAAGGACAAGTATTACTCCCATTTGAAGGCGGCTCAAACAAGAAAGGAGCTCTCTATGCTCAGACAAGGACGTGGAGAGACGTTGTTCGAGTATTTGGAGAGATTTAGGCTACTGGAAGAGAATTGTCCGAATCATGGAGTCCCACAAAGGATGTTGCTAGAGTACTTCATGGATGGGATGATTCTGATGGAAAGAAGAAAGCTGGATGCCTCCGCTCAAGGGTCTATCCTTGACATGTACCCCGAGGAGATATGGGAGTTAATTGAGAGAGTTGCCGAGAGCACAAGGTATTTAGAAGAGACATATAAACCTGCACCTGTTGCTAATGTGAATGTACATTCTGAATTGCAGGAACTGAAGGATATGATGGCTCAATTAGTGACGCAGAAACCACAAGGCAATCAACAAGTGGAGCATAAGGAAAGAGCAGAAGACGTGAATGTAGTGGGCTACATCAACAAGGGAGATTTGCCACCAAGGAGGTATGAAGGATACCAGGGCAACAACAAATGGCAACCAAGGCAGAATGACGGTGGTTGGCAAAGAAACAACAATTACGATGCGGGGCAATCTTCGTACCCACAAAAGCAGCCGTACAAACCACCACACAACAAACAAGGAGATGAGGACCCGATCAAGGAGTTGAGAGACGAAATGAGAGGCATGTTCAAGGAACTAACTCTGAAGATGGGTCAACAAGCTGGAGACGTTAACGAACTAAAGAAGCAAGTGTCTCGAATTTCTAGTGCCGTGTACGAAAAGCGAGAAGACAAAGGAAAGCTGCCGTCACAAACAATTCCCAACCCAAAGTCCAACATTAGCGCTGTGATGCTTAGGAGTGGAAAGCAGTTGAAAAATGGAGGAGAAAAGCTGAATGAAGATTCCAACTCAGTGGAGCAGGCGGACGTCTCAACATTTAATCCGCGGACGCCTGATGAATTACTGCAAAATACGGAGACGTCCGCGGAGGAAAAGCAAGAGACGTGCGCGGGCTCTTCAAACACTGGTAAGGAATACCCAATTTCTAACACTCCTCTACCATTCCCAATGTAGGTTTCTAAGACCAACAAGAAGTCTATCACAGACAATGAGGTTTGGGAGTTGTTTAGCAAGGTGGAAATCAACATTCCACTTATTGAAGCAATTCGGCAAATTCCAAGGTATGCAAAATTTCTTAAAGAGTTATGTACTAACCGTAGGCGTACGACTAAGAATGACCTGGTCATGCTTGGAGAGAGTGTATCAGTAGCGATACAAATGAAGATGCCCAAGAAGTGTAAGGATCCCGGAACTTTTACCATTCCATGTGTTATTGGTAACGTAAGGGTGGAAAATTGTATGCTTGATCTTGGTGCATCCATAAATGTTCTTCCTTACTCTTTGTACTTATCTTTGCGTATTGGTCCACTGAAACCCGCGGGTTTGACTATTCAATTGGCTGACCGATCGTGCACCCAACCTTTGGGTGTGATCGAGGATGTTTTGGTGCAGGTAGAAAATCTTATTTTTCCTGCAGATTTCTATGTGCTGAAAATGGATGATGAAGGAGCACAAGATCAGCCACCAATTCTATTTGGTAGGCCATTCATGAAGACGGCTAGAGCTAAGATCGATGTGGATCGTGGCACGCTTTCCATGGAGGTGGAAGGTGAGGTAATAAACTTTAATATATATCAAGCTATGCAATATCCACCTGATGATGTAGGAGTACACGCTTTGGATGCGATCGATGATCTAGTGGAATCTTCCGATATTCCCTGTGGGAACGATGTGCTTGAAATGATTTTGAGGGAGGCTATTGAGTCACGTGGCGCATCAATAGGGATGCTTCGTGATACTAGTGACATGCTACAGGAGCTTAGAGTTTTAGAACCATTAACCCCAAGGTATGAGGCTAATCAAGTTACTTTAACTAATAAATCTACACCTGTACCATCTGTTGTACAGGCACCTGAGTTGCAGCTTAAGCCGTTACCAGAGCATTTAAAGTATATCTTTTTGGGAGATGGTGAGACGTTGCCGGTCATAATCAAGAAAGGCTTGGAGCCTAATCAGGAGGAGAGATTGGCAGCGGTTCTGAAGAAGCATAAGACCGCGATTGGATGGACACTTGCGGACATCAAGGGAGTGAGCCCTACTGTGTGCATGCACCGGATTTTACTCGAGGACGGAGCCAAACCTGTGAGGCAGCCGCAGCGTAGGTTGAACCCATTGATGATGGAGGTGGTTCAAAAAGAGGTACAAAAGCTCTTAGATGCTGACGTGATTTATCCCATTTCAGATAGTCAATGGGTGAGCCCCGTACATGTAGTACCGAAGAAGACAGGGATTACTGTGGAGCTTAATGCTCAAGGTGAGTTGGTGACAAAGAGAATCCAGAATGGATGGCGCGTGTGCATCGACTACAGGAAGCTAAATGCAGTGACACGCAAGGATCACTTCCCTTTGCCATTCATTGACCAGATGTTGGATAGGCTCGCAGGTAAGCCTTACTTCTGTTTTTTAGATGGATTTTCTGGGTATAATCAAATTCCGATTGCAGCCGAAGGCCAGGACAAGACCACTTTCACGTGCCCATTCGGTACATTTGCGTTTCGACGCATGTCTTTTGGTTTGTGCAACGCGCCTCGTACCTTCCAGCGTGTGGTAATGAGTATTTTTTCGGAATTGATTAGTGATTGTGTTGAAGTGTTCATGGATGACTTCACTGTGTATGGAAATACTTTCGATGAATGCTTGCTTAATGTTGGTAGAGTGCTTGCACGTTGTGAGGAGAGAAACTTGGTTTTGAATTATGAAAAATGTCATTTTATGGTCACTCACGGCATAGTATTGGGGCATGTTGTTTCTGGAGAAGGAATACAAGTAGATACGGCTAAAATTGACTTGATTATTAGCTTACCTTACCCTACTGATCAGCGTGGTGTGAAGGCTTTTTTGGGACATGCAGGATTTTATCGCAGATTTTTAAAGGACTTCTCAAAAAGGGCGCTATCTCTCTCTAGATTGCTACAAAAGGATGCACCGTTTGAGTTTACGGAGGAATGCAAGGCGGCATTCGATGATCTTAAGGCGGCACTGACTAGTGCACCGATCATTCAAGCACCGGATTGGACGCAACCCTTCGAGATAATGTGTGATGCTAGCGACTACGCAGTTGGAGCGGTGCTCGGGCAAAGGAAGGAAAAGAAGCCTGTGGTGATCCATTATGCGTCTAGGACGCTTGACGCGGCTCAGCGAAATTATTCCACAACTGAAAAAGAGCTTTTAGCTGTTATATTTGCTTTAGAAAAATTTCTGATCATGCAGCTATTCGCTATTTGATGACGAAAAAGGAGTCCAAGCCGCGGCTGATTAGATGGATCCTCTTGCTACAAGAGTTCGATGTGGAAATAAAAGACAAAAAGGGCATTGAGAACACCGTGGCAGATCACTTGAGCCGAATAGTGAGAGAGGAGGACGAACAAAGACAAACGTTAGTCTCATTATAAGGTTTGTCTAAGTTCGTCCCAAGTTAGTCTAAGTTCGTCCCTTGTTAGTCTCTTTCTAAGGACGAACTTATACAAACCTTAGAATGAGACTAACGAGACTAACTTGGGACGAACAAAGACAAACATTAGTCTCATTACAAGGTTCCCAAGTTAGTCTCTTTCTAAGAATGAACTTAGACAAACCTTAGAATGAGACTAACGAGACAAATTTTCATTCTAAGGTTTGTCTAAGTTTGTCCCAAGTTAGTCTAAGTTCTTCCCTAGTTCGTCTCTTCTTAAGGACGAACTTAGACAAACCTTAGAATGAGACTAACGTGACTAACTTGGGACGAACAAAGACAAACGTTAGTCTCATTACAAGGTTAGTCTAACTTCGTCCCAAGTTAGTCTAAGTTCATCCTTAGTTGGTCTCTTTCTAAGGACGAACTTAAACAAACCTTAGAATGAGACTAACGAGACTAACTTGGGACGAACAAAGACAAACGTTAGTCTCATTATAAGGTTTGTCTAATTTCGTCCCAAGTTAGTCTAAGTTCGTCCCTAGTTAGTCTCTTTTTTTAAGGACGAACTTAGACAAACCATAGAATGAGACTAACGAGACTAACTTGGAACGAACAAAGACAAACTTTATTCTCATTCTAAGGTTAGTCTAAGTTCGTCCCAAGTTAGTCTAAGTTCGTCCCTAGTTAGTTTCTTTCTAAGGACGAACTTAAAAAAACCTTAGAATGAGACAAACGAGACTAACTTGCGACGAACAAAGACAAACGTTTGTCTTATTCTAAGGTTAGTCTAAGTTCGTCACATGTTAGTCAAAGTTCGTCCCTAGTTAGTCTCTTTCTAAGGACGAACTTAGACAAACCTTAGAAGGAGACTAACGAGACTAACTTGGGACGAACAAAGACAAACGTTAGTCTCATTACAATGTTAGTGTAAGTTCGTCCCAAGTTGGTCTCTTTCTAAGGACGAACTAAGACAAACCTTAGAATGAGACTAACAAGACAAACTCTCATTCAAAGGTTTGTCTAAGTTCGTCCCCAGTTAGTCTAAGTTCGTCCTTAGTTAGTCTCTTTCTGAGGACGAACTTAGACAAACCTTAGAATGAGACTAACAAGACTAACTTGACACGGACAAAGACAAACGTTAGTCTCATTATAAGGTTAGTCTTAGTTCGTCCTAAGTTAGTCAAAGTTCGTCCCTAGTTAGTCTCTTTCTAAGGACGAACTTACACAAACCTTAGAATGAGACTAACGAGATTAACTTGGGACGAACAAACTCAAACGTTAGTCTCATTACATGGTTAGTCTAAGTTCGTCCCAAGTTAGTCTGTTTCTAAGGACGAACTTAGACAAACCTTAGAATGAGATTAACGTGACAAACTCTCATTCTAAGGTTTGTCTAAGTTCGTCCCAAGTTAGTCTAAGTTCGTCCCTAGTTAGTCTCTTTCGAAGGACAAACTTAGACAAACCTTAGAACGAGACTAACGAGACTAACTTGGGACGGACAAAGACAAACGTTAGTCTCATTCTAAGGTTTGTCTAAGTTCGCCCCAAGTTAGTCTAAGTTCGTCCCTAGTTAGTCTCTTTCTAAGGACGATCTTAGACAAACCTTAGAAGGAGACTAACGAGACTAACTTGGGACGAACAAAGACAAACGTTAGTCTCATTACAAGGTTAGTGTAAGTTCGTCCCAAGTTAGTCTCTTTCTAAGGACGAACTAAGACAAACCTTAGAATGAGACTTACGAGACAGACTCTCATTCAAAGGTTTGTCTAAGTTCGTCCCAAGTTAGTGGAAGTTCATCCCTAGTTAGTCTCTTTCGAAGGACGAACTTAGACAAACCTTAGAATGAGACTAACGAGACTAACTTGGGACGAACAAACACAAACGTTAGTCGCATTACAAGGTTAGTCTAAGTTCGTCCCAAGTTAGACTAAGTTCGTCTCTAGTTAATCTCTTTCTAAGGACGAACTTAGACAAACCTTAGAAGGAGACTAACGAGACTAACTTGGGACGAACAAACACAAACGTTAGTCGCAATACAAGGTTAGTCTTAGTTCGTCCCAAGTTAGTCTAAGTTCGTCCCTAGTTAGTCTTTTTCTAACGACGAACTTAGACAAACCTTAGAAGGAGACTAACGAGACTAACTTGGGACGAACAAAGACAAACGTTAGTCTCATTACAAGGTTTGTCTAAGTTCGTCCCAAGTTAGTCTCTTTCTAAGGACGAACTAAGACAAACCTTAGAATGAGACTAACGAGGCAAACTCTCATTCAAAGGTTTGGCTAAGTTTGTCCCAAGTTAGTCGAAGTTCGTCCCTAGTTAGTCTCTTTCGAAGGACGAACTTAGACAAACCTTAGAATGAGACTAACGAGACTAACTTGGGACGAACAAACACAAACGTTAGTCGCATTACAAGGTTAGTCTAAGTTCGTCCCAAGTTAGTCTAAGTTCGTCTCTAGTTAATCTCTTTCTAAGGACGAACTTAGACAAACCTTAGAAGGAGACTAACGAGACTAACTTGGGACGAAAAAAGACAAACGTTAGTCTCATTATAAGGTTTGTCTAAGTTCGTCCCAAGTTAGTCTAAGTTCGTCCCTAGTTAGTCTCTTTCAAAGGACGAACTTAGACAAACCTTAGACTGAGACTAACGAGACTAACGAGACTAACTTGGGATGAACATAGACAAACGTTAGTCTCATTATAAGGTTTGTCTAAGTTCGTCCCAGGTTAGTCTAAGTTCGTCCCTGGTTAGTCTCTTTCTAAGGACGAACTTAGAATGAGACTAACGAGTCTAACTTGGGACGAACAAACACAAACGTTTGTCTCATTACAAGGTTAGTCAAAGTTCGTCCCAAGTTAGTCTAAGTTCGTCCCTATTTAGTCTCTTTCTAAGGACGAACTTAGAAAAACCTTAGAAGGAGACTAACGAGACTAACTTGGGACGAACAAAGACAAACGTTAGTCTCATTACAAGGTTTGTCTAAGTTCGTCCCAAGTTTGTCTCTTTCTAAGGACGAACTTAAAAAAACCTTAGAATGAGACTAACGAGACAAACTCTCATTCTAAGGTTTTTCTAAATTCGTCCCAAGTTAGTCTAAGTTCGTCCCTAGTTAGTCTCTTCTTAAGAACGAACTTAGACAAACCTTAGAATGAGGCTAACGAGACTAACTTGGGACGAACAAAGATAAACGTTAGTCTCATTACAAGGTTAGCCTAACTTCGTCCCAAGTTAGTCTAAGTTCATCCCTAGTTAGTCTCTTTCTAAGGACGAACTTAAACAAACCTTAGAATGAGACTAACGAGACTAACTTGGGACGAACAAAGACAAACGTTAGTCACATTATAAAGTTAGTCTAAGTTCGTCCCAAGTTAAGTTCGTCCCTAGTTAGTCTCTTTCTAAGGGCGAACTTAGACAAACCTTAGAATGAGACTAACGAGACAAACTTGGGACGAACAAAGACAAACGTTAGTCTCATTATAAGGTTTGTCTAATTTCGTCCCAAGTTAGTCTAAGTTCGTCCCTAGTTAGTCTCTTTCTAAGGACGGACTTAGACAAACCTTAGAATGAGACTAACGAGACTAACTTGGAACGAACAAAGACAAACTTTATTCTCATTCTAAGGTTAGTCTAAGTTCGTCCCAAGTTAGTCTAAGTTCGTCCCTAGTTAGTTTCTTTCTAAGGACGAACTTAAAAAAACCTTAGAATGAGACTAACGAGACTAACTTGGGACGAACAAAGACAAACGTTAGTCTCATTATAAGGTTTGTCTAAGTTCGTCCCAAGTTAGTCTCTTTCTAAGGACGAACTTAGACAAACCTTAGAAAGAGACTAACGAGACTAACTTGGGACGAACAAACACAAACGTTAGTCTCATTACAAGGTTAGTCTAAGTACGTCCCAAGTTAGTCCAAGTTCGTCCTTAGTTAGTCTCTTTCTAAGGACGAACTTAGACAAACCTTAGAATGAGACTAACGAGACTAACTTGGGACGAACAAAGACAAACGTTAGTCTCATTACAAGGTTAGTGTAAGTTCGTCCCAAGTTAGTCTCTTTCTAAGGACGAACTAAGACAAACCTTAGAATGAGACTAACGAGACAAACTCTCATTCAAAGGTTTGTCTAAGTTCGTCCCAAGTTAGTGTAAGTTCGTCCCTAGTTAGCCTCTTTCGAAGGATGAACTTAGACAAACCTTAGAATAAGGCTAACGAGACTAACTTGGGATGAACTAAGACAAACGTTAGTCTTTGTTCGTCCCAAGTTAGTCTCGTTAGTCTCATTCTAAGGTTTGTCTAAGTTCGTCCTTAGAAAGAGACTAACTAGGGACGAACTTAGACTAACTTGGGACGAACTTTGACTAACCTTGTAAGGAGACTAACAAACTTTGTTCTTCCCAAGTTAGTCTCGTTAGTCTCATTCTAAGGTTTGTCTAAGTTCGTCCTTAGAAAGAGACTAACTAGGGACGAACTTAGACTAACTTGGGACGAACTTAGACTAACCTTTTAACGAGACTAAAGTTTGTCTTTGTTCGTCCCAAGTTAGTCTCGTTAGTCTCATTCTAAGGTTTGTCTAAGTTCGTCCTTAGAAAGAGACTAACTAGGGACGAAATTAGACGAACTTAGACTAACCTTATAATGAGACTAACGTTTGTCTTTGTTCGTCCCAAGTTAGTCTCACTAGTCTCATTCTAAGGTTTGTCTAAGTTCGTCCTTAGAAAGAGATTAACTAGGGATGAACTTAGACTAACTTGGGACGAACTTAGACTATCGTTATAATGAGGCTAACGTTTGTCTTTGTTCGTCCCAAGTTAGTCTCGTTAGTCTCATTCTAAGGTTTGTCTAAGTTCGTCCTTAGAAAGAGACTAACTAGGGACGAACTTAGACTAACTTGGGACGAACTTTGACTAACCTTGTAAGGAGACTAACGTTTCTTTTGTTCGTCCCAAGTTAGTCGTGTTAGTCTCATTCTAAGGTTTGTCTAAGTTCGTCCTTAGAAAGAGACTAACTAGGGACGAACTTAGACTAACTTGGGACGAAGTTAGACTAACCTTACAATGAGACTAACGTTTGTCTTTGTTCGTCCCAAGTTAGTCTCACTAGTCTCATTCTAAGGTTTGTCTAAGTTCGTCCTTAGAAAGAGACTAACCAGGGACGAACTTAGACAAACCTTATAATGAGACTAACGTTTGTCTTTGTTCGTCCCAGGTTAGTCTCGTTAGTCTCATTCTAAGGTTTGTCTAAGTTCGTCCTTAGAAAGAGACAAACTAGGGACGAACTTAGACTAACTTGGGACGAACGTAGACAAACCATAGAGTGAGAGTTTGTCTCGTTAGTCTCATTCTATGGTATGTCTAAGTTCGTCCTTAGAAAGAGACTAACATGTGACAAACTTAGACTGACCTTGTAATGAGACTAACGTTTGTCTTTGTTCGTCCCAAGGTAGTCTCGTTAGTCTCCTTCTAAGTTTGTCTAAGTTCGTCCTTATTTAGAGACTAACTAGGGACAAATTTAGACTAACTAGGGACAAACTTTATTCTCATTCTAAGGTTAGCCTAAGTTCGTCCCATGTTAGTCCAAGTTCGTCCCTAGTTAGTTTCTTTCTAAGGACGAACTTGGACAAACCTTAGAATGAGACTAACGAGACAGACTCTCATTAAAAGGTTTGTCTAAGTTCGCCCTTTTTAAGAGACTAACTAGGGACGAACTTAGACTAACTTGGGACGAACTTAGACAAACCTTATAATGAGACTAACGTTTGTCTTTGTTCGTCCCAAGTTAGTCTCGTTAGTCTCATTCTAAGGTTTGTTTAAGTTCGTCCTTAGAAAGAAACTAACTAGGGACGAACTTGGACTAACTTGGGACGAACTTAGGCTAACCTTAGAATGAGAATAAAGTTTGTCTTTGTTCGTTCCAAGTTAGTCTCGTTAGTCTCATTCTAAGGTTTGTCTAAGTTCGTCCTTCGAAAGAGACTAACTAGGGACGAACTTAGACTAACTTTATAATGAGACTAACGTTTGTCTTTGTTAGTCCCAAGTTAGTCTCGTTAGTCTGACTCTAAGGTTTGTCTAAGTTCGTCCTCAGAAAGAGACTAACTAGGGACGAACTTAAACTAACTTGGGATGAACTTAGAATAACCTCGTAATGAGACTAACGTTTGTCTTTGTTCGTCCCAAGGTAGTCTCGTTAGTCTCATTCTAAGGTTTGTCTAAGTTCGTCCTTAGAAAGAGACTAACTAGGGACGAACTTAGACTAACTTGGGACGAACTTAGACTAACATTATAATGAGACTAACGTTTGTCTTTATTCGTCCCAAGTTAGTCTCGTTAGTCTCATTCTAAGGTTTGTCTAAGTTCGTCCTTAGAAAGAGACTAACTAGGGACGAACTTAGACTAACTTGGGAAGAACTTAGAATAACCTTGTAATGAGACTAACGTTTGTCTTTGTTCGTCCCAAGTTGGTCTCGTTAGTCTCATTCTAAGGTTTGTCTAAGTTCGTCCTTAGAAAGAGACTAACTAGAGACGAACTAAGACTAACTTGGGACGAACTTAGACTAACCGTGTAATGAGACAAACGTTTCTCTTTGTTCGACCAAGTTAGTCTCGTTAGTCTCATTCTAAGGTTTGTCTAAGTTCGACCTTAGAAAGAGACTAACTAGGGACGAACTTAGACTAACTTGGGACGAACTTAGACTAACCTTGTAATGAGACAAACGTTTGTCTTTGTTCGTCCAAAGTTAGTCTCGTTAGTCTCATTCTAAGGTTTGTCTAAGTTCGTCCTTAGAAAGAGACTAACTAGGGACGAACTTAGACTAACTTGAGACGAACTTAGACAAACCATATACTGAGAGTTTGTCTCGTTAGTCTCATTCTATAGTTTGTCTGAGTTCGACCTTAGAAAGAGACTAACTTGGGACGAACTTAGATAAACCTTAGAATGAGAGTTTGTCTCGTTAGTCCCATTCTAAGGTTTGTCTAAGTTCGTCCTTAGAAAGAGACTAACTTGGGACGAACTTAGACTAACCCTGTAATGAGACTAACGTTTGTCTTTGTTCGTCCCAAGTTAGTCTCGTTAGTCTCCTTCTAAGGTTTGTCTAAGTTCGCCCTTAGAAAGAGACTAACTAGAGACGAACTTAGACTAACTTGGGACGAACTTAGACTAACCTTGTAATGAGACTAACGTTTGTGTTTGTTCGTCCCAAGTTAGTCTCGTTAGTCTCATTCTAAGGTTTGTCTAAGTACGTCCTTAGAAAGAGACTAACTAGGGACGAACTTAGACTAATTTGGGACGAACTTAGACAAACCTTATAATGAGACTAATGTTTGTCTTTGTTCGTCCCAAGTTGGCTCGTTAGTCTCATTCTAAGGTTTGTCTAAGTTCGTCCTTCGAAAGAGAGTAACTAGGGACGAACTTAGACTAACTTGGGACGAACTTAGACTAACCTTTTAACGAGACTAAAGTTTGTCTTTGTTCGTCCCATGTTAGTCTCGTTAGTCTCATTCTAAGGTTTGTCTAAGTTCGTCCTTAGAAAGAGACTAACTAGGGACGAAATTAGACTAACTTGGGACGAACTTAGACTAACCTTATAATGAGACTAACGTTTGTCTTTGTTCGTCCCAAGTTATTCTCACTAGTCTCATTCTAAGGTTTGTCTAAGTTCGTCCTTATAAAGAGATTAACTAGGGATGAACTTAGACGAACTTAGACTATCATTATAATGAGGCTAACGTTTGTCTTTGTTCGTCCCAAGTTAGTCTCGTTAGTCTCATTCTAAAGTTTGTCTAAGTTCGTCCTTAGAAAGAGACTAACTAGGGACGAACTTAGACTAACCTTATAATGAGACTACAGTTTGTCTTTCTTCGTCCCGACTTAGTCACGTTAGTCTCATTCTAAGGTTTGTCTAAGTTCGTCCTTTGAAAGAGACTAACTAGAGACGAACTAAGACTAACTTGGGACGAACTTAGACTAACCATGTAATGAGACAAACGTTTCTCTTTGTTCGACCAAGTTAGTCTCGTTAGTCTCATTCTAAGGTTTGTCTAAGTTCGACCTTAGAAAGAGACTAACTTGGGACGAACTTAGACTAACTTGGGACGAACTTAGACTAACCTTGTAATGAGACAAACGTTTGTCTTTGTTCGTCCAAAGTTAGTCTCGTTAGTGTCATTCTAAGGTTTGTCTATGTTCGTCCTTAGAAAGAGACTAACTAGGGACGAACTTAGACTAACTTGGGATAAACTTAGACTAACCTTGTAATGAGACTAACGTTTGTCTTTGTTCGTCCCAAGTTAGTCTCGTTAGTCTCATTCTAATGTTTGTCTAAGTTCGTCCTTAGAAAGAGACTAACTAGGGACGAACTTAGACTAACTTGGGACGAACTTAGACAAACCATATACTGAGTTCGACCTTAGAAAGAGACTAACTTGGGATGAACTTAGATAAACCTTAGAATGAGAGTTTGTCTCATTAGTCTCATTCTAAGGTTTGTCTAAGTTCGTCCTTAGAAAGAGACCAACTTGGGACGAACTTAGACTAACCCTGTAATGAGACTAAAGTTTGTCTTTGTTCGTCCCAAGTTAGTCTCGTTAGTCTCCTTCTAAGGTTTGTCTAAGTTCGCCCTTAGAAAGAGACTAACTAGAGACGAACTTAGACTAACTTGGGATGAACTTAGACTAACCTTGTAATGAGACTAACGTTTGTGTTTGTTCGTCCCAAGTTAGTCTCGTTAGTCTCATTCTAAGGGTTGTCTAAGTTCGTCCTTAGAAAGAGACTAACAAGGGACGAACTTAGACTAACTTGGGACGAACTTAGACAAACCTTATAATGAGACTAATGTTTGTCTTTGTTCGTCCCAAGTTGGCTCGTTAGTCTCATTCTAAGGTTTGTCTAAGTTCGTCCTTCGAAAGAGAGTAACTAGGGACGAACTTAGACTAACTTGGGACGAACTTAGACTAACCATTTAACGAGACTAAAGTTTGTCTTTGTTCGTCCCAAGTTAGTCTCGTTAGTCTCATTCTAAGGTTTGTCTAAGTTCGTCCTTAGAAAGAGACTAACTAGGGACGAACTTAGACTAACTTGGGACGAACTTAGACTAACCTTGTAATGAGACAAACGTTTGTCTTTGTTCGTCCAAAGTTAGTCTCGTTAGTGTCATTCTAAGGTTTGTCTATGTTCGTCCTTAGAAAGAGACTAACTAGGGACGAACTTAGACTAACTTGGGATAAACTTAGACTAAACTTGTAATGAGACTAACGTTTGTCTTTGTTCGTCCCAAGTTAGTCTCGTTAGTCTCATTCTAATGTTTGTCTAAGTTCGTCCTTAGAAAGAGACTAACTAGGGACGAACTTAGACTAACTTGGGACGAACTTAAACAAACCATATACTGAGTTCGACCTTAGAAAGAGACTAACTTGGGACGAACTTAGATAAACCTTAGAATGAGAGTTTGTCTCGTTAGTCTCATTCTAAGGTTTGTCTAAGTTCGTCCTTAGAAAGAGACTAACTTGGGACGAACTTAGACTAACCCTGTAATGAGACTAACGTTTGTCTTTGTTCGTCCCAAGTTAGTCTCGTTAGTCTCCTTCTAAGGTTTGTCTAAGTTCGCCCTTAGAAACAGACAAACTAGAGACGAACTTAGACTAACTTGGGACGAACTTAGACTAACCTTGTAATGAGACTAACGTTTGTGTTTGTTCGTCCCAAGTTAGTCTCGTTAGTCTCATTCTAAGGTTTGTCTAAGTTCGTCCTTAGAAAGAGACTAACTAGGGACGAACTTAGACTAACTTGGGACGAACTTATACAAACCTTATAATGAGACTAATGTTTGTCTTTGTTCGTCCCAAGTTGGCTCGTTAGTCTCATTCTAAGGTTTGTCTAAGTTCGTCCTTCGAAAGAGAGTAACTAGGGACGAACTTAGACTAACTTGGGACGAACTTAGACTAACCATGTAATGAGACAAACGTTTCTCTTTGTTCGACCAAGTTAGTCTCGTTAGTCTCATTCTAAGATTTGTCTAAGTTCGACCTTAGAAAGAGACTAACTAGGGACGAACTTAGACTAACTTGGGACGAACTTAGACTAACTTGGGACGAACTTAGACTAACCTTTTAACGAGACTAAAGTTTGTCTTTGTTCGTCCCAAGTTAGTCTCGTTAGTCTCATTCTAAGGTTTGTCTAAGTTCGTCCTTAGAAAGAGACTAACTATGGACGAAATTAGACGAACTTAGACTAACCTTATAATGAGACTAACGTTTGTCTTTGTTCGTCCCAAGTTAGTCTCACTAGTCTCATTCTAAGGTTTGTCTAAGTTCGTCCTTAGAAAGAGATTAACTAGGGATGAACTTAGACTAACTTGGGACGAACTTAGACTATCGTTATAATGAGGCTAACGTTTGTCTTTGTTCGTTCCAAGTTAGTCTCGTTAGTCTCATTCTAAGGTTTGTCTAAGTTCGTCCTTAGAAAGAGACTAACTAGGGACGAACTTAGACTAACTTGGGATGAACTTAGACTAACCTTATAATGACACTAACGTTTGTCTTTGTTCGTCCCAAGTTAGTCTCACTAGTCTCATTCTAAGGTTTGTCTAAGTTCGTCCTTAGAAAGAGACTAACCAGGGACGAACTTAGACAAACCTTATAATGAGACTAACGTTTGTCTTTGTTCGTCCCAGGTTAGTCTCTTTAGTCTCATTCTAAGGTTTGTCTAAGTTCGTCCTTAGAAAGAGACAAACTAGGGACGAACTAAGACTAACTTGGGACGAACGTAGACAAACCCTAGAGTGAGAGTTTGTCTCGTTAGTCTCATTCTATGGTATGTCTAAGTTCGTCCTTAGAAAGAGACTAACATGAGACAAACTTAGACTAACCTTGTAATGAGACTAACGTTTGTCTTTGTTCGTCCCAAGGTAGTCTCGTTAGTCTCCTTCTAAGTTGGTCTAAGTTCGTCCTTATTAAGAGACTAACTAGGGACAAACTTAGACTAACTAGGGACAAACTTAGACTAACTAGGGACAAACTTTATTCTCATTCTAAGGTTAGCCGAAGTTCGTCCCAAGTTAGTCCAAGTTCGTCCTTAGTTAGTTTCTTTCTAAGGACGAACTTGGACAAACCTTAGAATGAGACTAACGAGACAGACTCTCATTAAAAGGTTTGTCTAAGTTCGCCCTTTGAAAGAGACTAACTAGGGACGAACTTAGACTAACTTGGGGTGAACTTAGACAAACCTTATAATGAGACTAACGTTTGTCTTTGTTCGTCCCAAGTTAGTCTCGTTAGTCTCATTCTAAGGTTTGTTTAAGTTCGTCCTTAGAAAGAAACTAACTAGGGACGAACTTGGACTAACTTGGGACGAACTTAGGCTAACCTTAGAATTAGAATAAAGTTTGTCTTTGTTCGTTCCAAGTTAGTCTCGTTAGTCTCATTCTAAGGTTTGTCTAAGTTCGTCCTTCGAAAGAGACTAACTAGGGACGAACTTAGACTAACTTTATAATGAGACTAACGATTGTCTTTGTTAGTCCCAAGTTAGTCTGACTCTAAGGTTTGTCTAAGTTCGTCCTCAGAAAGAGACTAACTAGGGACGAACTTAAACTAACTTGGGACAAACTTAGAATAACCTCGTAATGAGACTAACGTTTGTCTTTGTTCGTCCCAAGGTAGTCTCGTTAGTCTCATTCTAAGGTTTGTCTAAGTTCGTCCTTAGAAAGAGACTAACTAGGGACAAACTTAGACTAACTTGGGACGAACTTAGACTAACATTATAATGAGACTAACGTTTGTCTTTATTCGTCCCAAGTTAGTCTCGTTAGTCTCATTCTAAGGTTTGTCTAAGTTCGTCCTTAGAAAGAGACTAACTAGGGACGAACTTAATCTAACTTGGGACGAACTTAGAATAACCTTGTAATGAGACTAACGTTTGTCTTTGTTCGTCCCAAGTTGGTCTCGTTAGTCTCATTCTAAGGTTTGTCTAAGTTCGTCCTTAGAAAGAGACTAACTAGAGACGAACTAAGACTAACTTGGGACGAACTTAGACTAACCGTGTAATGAGACAAACGTTTCTCTTTGTTCGACCAAGTTAGTCTCGTTAGTCTCATTCTAAGGTTTGTCTAAGTTCGACCTTAGAAAGAGACTAACTAGGGACGAACTTAGACTAACTTGGGACGAACTTAGACTAACCTTGTAATGAGACAAACGTTTGTCTTTGTTCGTCCAAAGGTAGTCTCGTTAGTCTCATTCTAAGGTTTGTCTATGTTCGTCCTTAGAAAGAGACTAACTAGGGACGAACTTAGACTAACTTGGGATAAACTTAGACTAACCTTGTAATGAGACTAACGTTTGTCTTTGTTCGTCCCAAGTTAGTCTCGTTAGTCTCATTCTAAGGTTTGTCTAAGTTCGTCCTTAGAAAGAGACTAACTAGGGACGAACTTAGACTAACTTGAGACGAACTTAGACAAACCATATACTGAGAGTTTGTCTCGTTAGTCTCATTCTATAGTTTGTCTGAGTTCGACCTTAGAATGAGACTAACTTGGGACGAACTTAGATAAACCTTAGAATGAGAGTTTGTCTCGTTAGTCTCATTCTAAGGTTTGTCTAAGTTCGCCCTTAGAAAGAGACTAACTAGAGACGAACTTAGACTAACTTGGGACAAACTTAGACTAACCTTGTAATGAGACTAACGTTTGTGTTTGTTCGTCCCAAGTTAGTCTCGTTAGTCTCATTCTAAGGTTTGTCTAAGTACGTCCTTAGGAAGAGACTAACTAGGGACGAACTTAGACTAACTTGGGACGAACTTAGACAAACCTTATAATGAGACTAATGTTTGTCTTTGTTCGTCCCAAGTTGGCTCGTTAGTCTCATTCTAAGGTTTGTCTAAGTTCGTCCTTCGAAAGAGAGTAACTAGGGACGAACTTAGACTAACTTGGGACGAACTTAGACTAACCTTTTAACGAGACTAAAGTTTGTCTTTGTTCATCCCATGTTAGTCTCGTTAGTCTCATTCTAAGGTTTGTCTAAGTTCGTCCTTAGAAAGACACTAACTAGGGACGAAATTAGACTAACTTGGGACGAACTTAGACTAACCTTATAATGAGACTAACGTTTGTCTTTGTTCATCCCAAGTTATTCTCACTAGTCTCATTCTAAGGTTTGTCTAAGTTCGTCCTTAGAAAGAGATTAACTAGGGATGAACTTAGACTAACTTGGGACGAACTTAGACTATCATTATAATGAGGCTAACGTTTATCTTTGTTCGTCCCAAGTTAGTCTCGTTAGTCTCATTCTAAGGTTTGTCTAAGTTCGTCCTTAGAAAGAGACTAACTAGGGACGAACTTAGACTAACTTGGGACGAACTTAGACTAACATTATAATGAGACTAACGTTTGTCTTTATTCGTCCCAAGTTAGTCTCGTTAGTCTCATTCTAAGGTTTGTCTAAGTTCGTCCTTAGAAAGAGACTAACTAGGGACGAACTTAATCTAACTTGGGACGAACTTAATCTAACTTGGGACGAACTTAGAATAACCTTATAATGAGACTAACGTTTGTCTTTGTTCGTCCCAAGTTAGTCTCGTTAGTCTCATTCTAAGGTTTGTTTAAGTTCGTCCTTAGAAAGAAACTAACTAGGGACGAACTTGGACTAACTTGGGACGAACTTAGGCTAACCTTAGAATGAGAATAAAGTTTGTCTTTGTTCGTTCCAAGTTAGTCTCGTTAGTCTCATTCTAAGGTTTGTCTAAGTTCGTCCTTCGAAAGAGACTAACTAGGGACGAACTTAGACTAACTTTATAATGAGACTAACGTTTGTCTTTGTTAGTCCCAAGTTAGTCTCGTTAGTCTGACTCTAAGGTTTGTCTAAGTTCGTCCTCAGAAAGAGACTAACTAGGGACGAACTTAAACTAACTTGGGACAAACTTAGAATAACCTCGTAATGAGACTAACGTTTGTCTTTGTTCGTCCCAAGGTAGTCTCGTTAGTCTCATTCTAAGGTTTGTCTAAGTTCGTCCTTAGAAAGAGACTAACTAGGGACGAACTTAGACTAACTTGGGACGAACTTAGACTAACATTATAATGAGACTAACGTTTGTCTTTATTCGTCCCAAGTTAGTCTCGTTAGTCTCATTCTAAGGTTTGTCTAAGTTCGTCCTTAGAAAGAGACTAACTAGGGACGAACTTAATCTAACTTGGGACGAACTTAGAATAACCTTGTAATGAGACTAACGTTTGTCTTTGTTCGTCCCAAGTTGGTCTCGCTAGTCTCATTCTAAGGTTTGTCTAAGTTCGTCCTTAGAAAGAGACTAACTAGAGACGAACTAAGACTAACTTGGGACGAACTTAGACTAACCGTGTAATGAGACAAACGTTTCTCTTTGTTCGACCAAGTTAGTCTCGTTAGTCTCATTCTAAGGTTTGTCTAAGTTCGACCTTAGAAAGAGACTAACTAGGGACGAACTTAGACTAACCTTGTAATGAGACTAACGTTTGTCTTTGTTCGTCCCAAGTTAGTCTCGTTAGTCTCATTCTAAGGTTTGTCTAAGTTCGTCCTTAGAAAGAGACTAACTAGGGACGAACTTAGACTAACTTGAGACGAACTTAGACAAACCATATACTGAGAGTTTGTCTCGTTAGTCTCATTCTATAGTTTGTCTGAGTTCGACCTTAGAAAGAGACTAACTTGGGACGAACTTAGATAAACCTTAGAATGAGAGTTTGTCTCGTTAGTCGCATTCTAAGGTTTGTCTAAGTTCGCCCTTAGAAAGAGACTAACTAGAGACGAACTTAGACTAACTTGGGACAAACTTAGACTAACCTTGTAATGAGACTAACGTTTGTGTTTGTTCGTCCCAAGTTAGTCTCGTTAGTCTCATTCTAAGGTTTGTCTAAGTACGTCCTTAGGAAGAGACTAACTAGGGACGAACTTAGACTAACTTGGGACGAACTTAGACAAACCTTATAATGAGACTAATGTTTGTCTTTGTTCGTCCCAAGTTGGCTCGTTAGTCTCATTCTAAGGTTTGTCTAAGTTCGTCCTTCGAAAGAGAGTAACTAGGGACGAACTTAGACTAACTTGGGACGAACTTAGACTAACCTTTTAACGAGACTAAAGTTTGTCTTTGTTCGTCCCATGTTAGTCTCGTTAGTCTCATTCTAAGGTTTGTCTAAGTTCGTCCTTAGAAAGACACTAACTAGGGACGAAATTAGACTAACTTGGGACGATCTTAGACTAACCTTATAATGAGACTAACGTTTGTCTTTGTTCGTCCCAAGTTATTCTCACTAGTCTCATTCTAAGGTTTGTCTAAGTTCGTCCTTAGAAAGAGATTAACTAGGGATGAACTTAGACTAACTTGGGACGAACTTAGACTAACCTTGTAATGAGACAAACGTTTGTCTTTGTTCGTCCAAAAATAGTCTCGTTAGTGTCATTCTAAGGTTTGTCTATGTTCGTCCTTAGAAAGAGACTAACTAGGGACGAACTTAGACTAACTTGGGATAAACTTAGACTAACCTTGTAATGAGACTAACATTTGTCTTTGTTCGTCCCAAGTTAGTCTCGTTAGTCTCATTCTAATGTTTGTCTAAGTTCGTCATTAGAAAGAGACTAACTAGGGACGAACTTAGACTAACTTGGGACGAACTTAGACAAACCATATACTGAGTTCGACCTTAGAAAGAGACTAACTTGGGACGAACTTAGATAAACCTTAGAATGAGAGTTTGTCTCGTTAGTCTCATTCTAAGGTTTGTCTAAGTTCGTCCTTAGAAAGAGACTAACTTGGGACGAACTTAGACTAACCCTGTAATGAGACTAACGTTTGTCTTTGTTCGTCCCAAGTTAGTCTCGTTAGTCTCCTTCTAAGGTTTGTCTAAGTTCGCCCTTAGAAAGAGACTAACTAGAGACGAACTTAGACTAACTTGGGACGAACTTAGACTAACCTTGTAATGAGACTAACGTTTGTGTTTGTTCGTCCCAAGTTAGTCTCGTTAGTCTCATTCTAAGGTTTGTCTAAGTTCGTCCTTAGAAAGAGACTAACTAGGGACGAACTTAGACTAACTTGGGACGAACTTAGACAAACCTTATAATGAGACTAATGTTTGTCTTTGTTCGTCCCAAGTTGGCTCGTTAGTCTCATTCTAAGGTTTGTCTAAGTTCGTCCTTCGAAAGAGAGTAACTAGGGACGAACTTAGACTAACTTGGGACGAACTTAGACTAACCATTTAACGAGACTAAAGTTTGTCTTTGTTCGTCCCAAGTTAGTCTCGTTAGTCTCATTCTAAGGTTTGTCTAAGTTCGTCCTTAGAAAGAGACTAACTAGGGACGAACTTAGACTAACTTGGGACGAACTTAGACTAACCTTGTAATGAGACAAACGTTTGTCTTTGTTCGTCCAAAGTTAGTCTCGTTAGTGTCATTCTGAGGTTTGTCTATGTTCGTCCTTAGAAAGAGATTAACTAGGGATGAACTTAGACTAACTTGGGACGAACTTAGACTATCATTATAATGAGACTAACGTTTGTGTTTGTTCGTCCCAAGTTAGTCTCGTTAGTCTCATTCTAAGGTTTGTCTAAGTTCGTCCTTAGAAAGAGACTAACTAGGGACGAACTTAGACTAACTTGGGACGAACTTAGACAAACCTTATAATGAGACTAATGTTTGTCTTTGTTCGTCCCAAGTTGGCTCGTTAGTCTCATTCTAAGGTTTGTCTAAGTTCGTCCTTAGAAAGAGACTAACTAGGGACGAAATTAGACTAACTTGGGACGAACTTAGACTAACCTTATAATGAGACTAACGTTTGTCTTTGTCCGTCCCAAGTTAGTCTCACTAGTCTCATTCTAAGGTTTGTCTAAGTTCGTCCTTAGAAAGAGATTAACTAGGGATGAACTTAGACTAACTTGGGACGAACTTAGACTATCATTATAATGAGGCTAACGTTTGTCTTTGTTCGTCCCAAGTTAGTCTCGTTAGTCTCATTCTAAGGTTTGTCTAAGTTCGTCCTCAGAAAGAGACTAACTAGGGACGAACTTAGACTAACTTGGGACGAACTTTGACTAACCTTGTAAGGAGACTAACAAACTTTGTTCGTCCCAAGTTAGTCTCGTTAGTCTCATTCTAAGGTTTGTCTAAGTTCGTCCTTAGAAAGAGACTAACTAGGGACGAACTTAGACTAACTTGGGACGAACTTAGACTAACCTTTTAACGAGACTAAAGTTTGTCTTTGTTCGTCCCAAGTTAGTCTCGTTAGTCTCATTCTAAGGTTTGTCTAAGTTCGTCCTTAGAAAGAGACTAACTAGGGACGAAATTAGACGAACTTAGACTAACCTTATAATGAGACTAACGTTTGTCTTTGTTCGTCCCAAGTTAGTCTCACTAGTCTCATTCTAAGGTTTGTCTAAGTTCGTCCTTAGAAAGAGATTAACTAGGGATGAACTTAGACTAACTTGGGACGAACTTAAACTATCATTATAATGAGGCTAACGTTTGTCTTTGTTCGTCCCAAGTTAGTCTCGTTAGTCTCATTCTAAGGTTTGTCTAAGTTCGTCCTTAGAAAGAGACTAACTAGGGACGAACTTAGACTAACTTGGGACGAACTTAGAATAACCTTGTAATGAGACTAACGTTTGTCTTTGTTCGTCCCAAGTTGGTCTCGTTAGTCTCATTCTAAGGTTTGTCTAAGTTCGTCCTTAGAAAGAGACTAACTAGGGACGAACTTAGACTAACCTTATAATGAGACTAAAGTTTGTCTTTGTTCGTCCCGACTTAGTCACGTTAGTCTCATTCTAAGGTTTGTCTAAGTTTGTCCTTAGAAAGAGACTAACTAGAGACGAACTAAGAGTAACTTGGGACGAACTTAGACTAACCATGTAATGAGACAAACGTTTCTCTTTGTTCGACCAAGTTAGTCTCGTTAGTCTCATTCTAAGGTTTGTCTAAGTTCGACCTTAGAAAGAGACTAACTTGGGACGAACTTAGACTAACCTTGTAATGAGACAAACGTTTGTCTTTGTTCGTCCAAAAATAGTCTCGTTAGTGTCATTCTAAGGTTTGTCTATGTTGGTCCTTAGAAAGAGACTAACTAGGGACGAACTTAGACTAACTTGGGATAAACTTAGACTAACCTTGTAATGAGACTAACGTTTGTCTTTGTTCGTCCCAAGTTAGTCTCGTTAGTCTCATTCTAATGTTTGTCTAAGTTCGTCCTTAGAAAGAGACTAACTAGGGACGAACTTAGACTACCTTGGGACGAACTTAGACAAACCATATACTGAGTTCGACCTTAGAAAGAGACTAACTTGGGACGAACTTAGATAAACCTTAAAATGAGAGTTTGTCTCGTTAGTCTCATTCTAAGGTTTGTCTAAGTTCGTCCTTAGAAAGAGACTAACTTGGGACGAACTTAGACTAACCCTGTAATGAGACTAACGTTTGTCTTTGTTCGTCCCAAGTTAGTCTCGTTAGTCTCCTTCTAAGGTTTGTCTAAGTTTGCCCTTAGAAAGAGACTAACTAGAGACAAACTTAGACTAACTTGGGACGAACTTAGACTAACCTTGTAATGAGACTAACGTTTGTGTTTGTTCGTCCCAAGTTAGTCTCGTTAGTCTCATTCTAAGGTTTGTCTAAGTTCGTCCTTAGAAAGAGACTAACTAGGGACGAACTTAGACTAACTTGGGACGAACTTAGACAAACCTTATAATGAGACTAATGTTTGTCTTTGTTCGTCCCAAGTTGGCTCGTTAGTCTCATTCTAAGGTTTGTCTAAGTTCGTCCTTCGAAAGAGAGTAACTAGGGACGAACTTAGACTAACTTGGGACGAACTTAGACTAACCATTTAACGAGACTAAAGTTTGTCTTTGTTCGTCCCAAGTTAGTCTCGTTAGTCTCATTCTAAGGTTTGTCTAAGTTCGTCCTTAGAAAGAGACTAACTAGGGACGAACTTAGACTAACTTGGGACGAACTTAGACTAACCTTGTAATGAGACAAACGTTTGTCTTTGTTCGTCCAAAGTTAGTCTCGTTAGTGTCATTCTAAGGTTTGTCTATGTTCGTCCTTAGAAAGAGATTAACTAGGGATGAACTTAGCCTAACTTGGGACGAACTTAGACTATCATTATAATGAGACTAACGTTTGTGTTTGTTCGTCCCAAGTTAGTCTCGTTAGTCTCATTCTAAGGTTTGTCTAAGTTCGTCCTTAGAAAGAGACTAACTAGGGACGAACTTAGACTAACTTGGGACGAACTTAGACAAACCTTATAATGAGACTAATGTTTGTCTTTGTTCGTCCCAAGTTGGCGCGTTAGTCTCATTCTAAGGTTTGTCTAAGTTCGTCCTTAGAAAGAGACTAACTAGGGACGAAATTAGACTAACTTGGGACGAACTTAGACTAACCTTATAATGAGACTAACGTTTGTCTTTGTCCGTCCCAAGTTAGTCTCACTAGTCTCATTCTAAGGTTTGTCTAAGTTCGTCCTTAGAAAGAGATTAACTAGGGAGGAACTTAGACTAACTTGGGACGAACTTAGACTATCATTATAATGAGGCTAACGTTTGTCTTTGTTCGTCCCAAGTTAGTCCCGTTAGTCTCATTCTAAGGTTTGTCTAAGTTCGTCCTTAGAAAGAGACTAACTAGGGACGAACATAGACTAACTTGGGACGAACTTAGACAAACCTTATAATGAGACTAATCTTTGTCTTTGTTCGTCCCAAGTTGGCGCGTTAGTCTCATTCTAAGGTTTGTCTAAGTTCGTCCTTAGAAAGAGACTAACTAGGGACGAAATTAGACTAACTTGGGACGAACTTAGACTAACCTTATAATGAGACTAATGTTTGTCTTTGTTCGTCCCAAGTTAGTCTCACTAGTCTCATTCTAAGGTTTGTCTAAGTTCGTCCTTAGAAAGAGATTAACTATGGATGAACTTAGACTAACTTGGGACGAACTTAGACTATCATTATAATGAGGCTAACGTTTGTCTTTGTTCGTCTCAAGTTAGTCTCGTTAGTCTCATTCTAAGGTTTGTCTAAGTTCGTCCTTAGAAAGAGACTAACTAGGGACGAACATAGACTAACTTGGGACGAACTTTGACTAACCTTGTAAGGAGACTAACGTTTGTTTTGTTCGTCCCAAGTTAGTCTCGTTAGTCTCATTCTAAGGTTTGTCTAACTTCGTCCTTAGAAAGAGGCTAACTAGGGACGAACTTAGACTAACCTTATAATGAGACTAAAGTTTGTCTTTGTTCGTCCCGACTTAGTCACGTTAGTCTCATTCTAAGGTTTGTCTAAGTTCGTCCTTAGAAAGAGACGAACTAGAGACGAACTAAGACTAACTTGGGACGAACTTAGACTAACCATGTGATGAGACAAACGTTTCTCTTTGTTCGACCAAGTTAGTCTCGTTAGTCTCATTCTAAGGTTTGTCTAAGTTCGACCTTAGAAAGAGACTAACTAGGGACGAACTTAGACTAACTTGGGACGAACTTAGACTAACCATGTAAGGAGACTAACGTTTGTCTTTGTTCGTCCCAAGCAAGTCTCGTTAAGTCTCATTCTAAGGGTTTTCTAAGTTCGTCCTTAGAAAGAGACTAACTAGGGACGAACTTAGACTAACTTGGTACGAACTTAGACAAACCTTATAATGAGACTAACATTTGTCTTTGTTCGTCCCAAGTTAGTTTCGTTACTCTCATTCTAAGGTTTGTTTAAGTTCGTCCTTAGAAAGAAACTCACTAGGACGAACTTAGACTAACTTGGGACGAACTTAGACTAACCTTAGAATGAGAATATAGTTTGTCTTTGTTCGTTCCAAGTTAGTCTCGTTAGTCTCATTCTAAAGTTTGTCTAAGTTCGTCCTTAGAAAGAGACTAACTAGGGACGAACTTAGACTAACTTGGGACGAACTTAGACAAACCTTGTAATGAGACTAACGTTTGTCTTTGTTCGTCCCAAGTTAGTCTCGTTAGTCTCATTCTAAGGTCTATCAAAGTTCGTCCTTAGAAAGTGACTAACTAGGGACGAACTTAGACTAACTTGGGACGAACTTAGACTAACCTTGTAATGAGACTAACGTTTGTGTTTGTTCGTCCCAAGTTAGTCTCGTTAGTCTCATTCTAAGGTTTGTCTAAGTTCGTCCTTAGAAAGAGACTAGTTAGGGACGAACTTAGACAAACCTTATAAAGAGACTAACGTTTGTCTTTGATCGTCCCAAGTGAGTCTTGTTAAGTCTCATTCTAAGGTTTTTCTAAGTTCGTCCTTAGAAAGAGACTAACTAGGGACGAACTTAGACTAACTTGGGATGAACTTAGACTAACCTTATAATGAGACTAACGTTTGTCTTTGTTCGTAACAAGTTAGTCTCGTTAGTCTCATTCTAAGGTCTGTCAAAGTTCGTCCTTAGAAAGTGACTAACTAGGGACGAACTTAGACTACCTTGGGACGAACTTAGACTAACCTTGTAATGATACTAACGTTCGTCTTTGTTCGTCCCAAGTTAGTCTCGTTAGTCTCATTCTAACGTTTGTTTAAGTTCGTCCTTAGAAAGAGACTAACATGGGACAAACTTAGACTAACCTTGTAATGAGACTAACGTTTGTCTTTGTTCGTCCCAAGGTAGTCTCGTTAATCTCCTTCTAAGGTTTGTCTAAGTTCGGCCTTATTAAGAGACTAACTGGGGACAAACTTAGACTAACTTGGGACGAACTTAGACTAACCTTGTAATGAGACTAACGTTTGTGTTTGTTCGTCCCAAGTTAGTCTCGTTAGTCTCATTCTAAGGTTTCTCTAAGTTCGTCCTTAGAAAGAGACTAGTTAGGGACGAACTTAGACAAACCTTATAATGAGACTAACGTTTGTCTTTGTTCGTCCCAAGTTAGTCTCGTTAAATTTCATTCTAAGGTTTTTCTAAGTTCGTCCTTAGAAAGAGACTAACTAGGGACGAACTTAGACTAACTTGGGACGAACTTAGACTAACCTTATAATGAGACTAACGTTCGTCTTTGTTCGTCCCAAGTTAGTCTCGTTAGTCTCATTCTAACGTTTGTCTAAGTTCGTCCTTAGAAAGAGACTAACTAGGGACAAACTTAGACTAACTTGGGACGAACTTAGACTAACCTTATAATGAGACTAACGTTTGCCTTTGTTCGTGCCAAGTTTGTCTCGTTAGTCTCATTCTAAGGTTTGTCTAAGTTCGTCCTTAGAAAGAGACTAACTAGGGACGAACTTAGAATAACTTGGGACTAACTTAGACAAACCATAGAATGAGAGTTTGTCTCGTTAGTCTCATTCTATAGTATGTCTAAGTTCGTCCTTAGAAAGAGACTAACTTGTGACAAACTTAGACTAACCTTGTAATGAGACTAACGTTTGTCTTTGTTCGTCCCAAGTTAGTCTCATTAGTCTCCTTCTAAGGTTTGTCTAAGTTCGTCCTTAGAAAGAGACTAACTAGGGACGAACTTAGACTAACCTTGTAATGAGACTAACGTTTGTGTTTGTTCGTCCCAAGTTAGTCTCGTTAGTCTCATTCTAAGGTTTGTCTAAGTTAGTCCTTAGAAAGAGACTAACTAGGGACGAACTTAGACAAACCTTACAATGAGACTAACGTTTGTCTTTGTTCGTCCCAAGATAGTCTCGTTAAGTCTCATTCTAAGGTTTGTCTAAGTTCGTCCTTTGAAAGTGACTAACCAGGGACGAACTTAGACTAACTTGGGACGAACTTAGACTAACCTTATAATGAGACTAACGTTTGTCTTTGTTCGTTCCAAGTTAGTCTCGTTAGTCTCATTCTAAAGTTTGTTTAAGTTCGTCCTTAGAAAGAGACTAACTAGGGACGAACTTAGACTAACTTGGGACGAACTTAGACAAACCTTATAATGAGACTAACGTTTGTCTTTGTTCGTCCCAAGTTAGTCTCGTTAGTCTCATTCTAAGGTCTGTCAAAGTTCATCCTTAGAAAGTGACTAACTAGGGACAAACTTAGACTACCTTGGGACGAACTTAGACTAACCTTGTAATGATACTAACGTTCGTCTTTGTTCGTCCCAAGTTAGTCTCGTTAGTCTCATTCTAACGTTTGTTTAAGTTCGTCCTTAGAGAGAGACTAACATGGGAAAAACTTAGACTAACCTTGTAATGAGACTAACGTTTGTCTTTGTTCGTCCCAAGGTAGTCTCGTTAGTCTCCTTCTAAGGTTTGTCTAAGTTCGTCCTTATTAAGAGACTAACTGGGGACAAACTTAAACTAACTTGGGACGAACTTAGACTAACCTTGTAATGAGACTAACGTTTGTGTTTGTTCGTCCCAAGTTAGTCTCGTTAGTCTCATTCTAAGGTTTCTCTAAGTTTGTCCTTAGAAAGAGACTAGTTAGGGACGAACTTAGACAAACCTTATAATGAGACTAACGTTTGTCTTTGTTCGTCCCAAGTTAGTCTCAATAAATCTCATTCTAAGGTTTTTCTAAGTTCGTCCTTAGAAAGAGACTAACTAGGGACGAACTTAGACTAACTTGGGACGAACTTAGACTAACCTTATAATGAGACTAACGTTCGTCTTTGTTCGTCCCAAGTTAGTCTCGTTAGTCTCATTCTAACGTTTGTCTAAGTTCGTCTTTAGAAAGAGACTAACTAGGGACAAACTTAGACTAACTTGGGACGAACTTAGACTAACCTTATAATGAGACTAACGTTTGCCTTTGTTCGTGCCAAGTTTGTCTCGTTAGTCTCATTCTAAGGTTTGTCTAAGTTCGTCCTTAGAAAGAGACTAACTAGGGACGAACTTAGAATAACTTGGGACTAACTTAGACAAACCATAGAACGAGAGTTTGTCTCGTTAGTCTCATTCTATAGTATGTCTAAGTTCGTCCTTAGAAAGAGACTAACTTGTGACAAACTTAGACTAACCTTGTAATGAGACTAACGTTTGTCTTTGTTCGTCCCAAGTTAGTCTCATTAGTCTGCTTCTAAGGTTTGTCTAAGTTCGTCCTTAGAAAGAGACTAACTAGGGACGAACTTAGACTAACCTTGTAATGAGACTAACGTTTGTGTTTGTTCGTCCCAAGTTAGTCTCGTTAGTCTCATTCTAAGGTTTGTCTAAGTTAGTCCTTAGAAAGAGACTAACTAGGGACGAACTTAGACAAACCTTATAATGAGACTAACGTTTGTCTTTGTTCGTCCCAAGATAGTCTCGTTAAGTCTCATTCTAAGGTTTGTCTAAGTTCGTCCTTTGAAAGTGACTAACCAGGGACGAACTTAGACTAACTTGGGACGAACTTAGACTAACCTTATAATGAGACTAACGTTTGTCTTTGTTCGTTCCAAGTTAGTCTCGTTAGTCTCATTCTAAAGTTTGTTTAAGTTCGTCCTTAGAAAGAGACTAACTAGGGACGAACTTAGACTAACTTGGGACGAACTTAGACAAACCTTATAATGAGACTAACGTTTGTCTTTGTTCGTCCCAAGTTAGTCTCGTTAGTCTCATTCTAAGGTCTGTCAAAGTTCGTCCTTAGAAAGTGACTAACTAGGGACGAACTTAGACTACCTTGGGACGAACTTAGACTAACCTTGTAATGATACTAACGTTCGTCTTTGTTCGTCCCAAGTTAGTCTCGTTAGTCTCATTCTAACGTTTGTTTAAGTTCGTCCTTAGAGAGAGACTAACATGGGAAAAACTTAGACTAACCTTGTAATGAGACTAACGTTTGTCTTTGTTCGTCCCAAGGTAGTCTCGTTAGTCTCCTTCTAAGGTTTGTCTAAGTTCGTCCTTATTAAGAGACTAACTGGGGGCAAACTTAGACTAACTTGGGACGAACTTAGACTAACCTTGTAATGAGACTAACGTTTGTGTTTGTTCGTCCCAAGTTAGTCTCGTTAGTCTCATTCTAAGGTTTCTCTGAGTTTGTCCTTAGAAAGAGACTAGTTAGGGACGAACTTAGACAAACCTTATAATGAGACTAACGTTTGTCTTTGTTCGTCCCAAGTTAGTCTCAATAAATCTCATTCTAAGGTTTTTCTAAGTTCGTCCTTAGAAAGAGACTAACTAGGGACGAACTTAGACTAACTTGGGACGAACTTAGACTAACCTTATAATGAGACTAACGTTCGTCTTTGTTCGTCCCAAGTTAGTCTCGTTAGTCTCATTCTAACGTTTGCCTAAGTTCGTCCTTAGAAAGAGACCAACTAGGGACAAACTTAGACTAACTTGGGACGAACTTAGACTAACCTTATAATGAGACTAACGTTTGTCTTTGTTCGTGCCAAGTTTGTCTCGTTAGTCTCATTCTAAGGTTTGTCTAAGTTCGTCCTTAGAAAGAGACTAACTAGGGACGAACTTAGAATAACTGGGGACTAACTTAGACAAACCATAGAATGAGAGTTTGTCTCGTTAGTCTCATTCTATAGTATGTCTAAGTTCGTCCTTAGAAAGAGACTAACTTGTGACAAACTTAGACTAACCTTGTAATGAGACTAACGTTTGTCTTTGTTCGTCCCAAGTTAGTCTCATTAGTCTCCTTCTAAGGTTTGTCTAAGTTCGTCCTTAGAAAGAGACTAACTAGGGACGAACTTAGACTAACCTTGTAATGAGACTAACGTTTGTGTTTGTTCGTCCCAAGTTAGTCTCGTTAGTCTCATTCTAAGGTTTGTCTAAGTTAGTCCTTAGAAAGAGACTAACTAGGGACGAACTTAGACAAACCTTATAATGAGACTAACGTTTGTCTTTGTTCGTCCCAAGATAGTCTCGTTAAGTCTCATTCGAAGGTTTGTCTAAGTTCGTCCTTTGAAAGTGACTAACCAGGGACGAACTTAGACTAACTTGGGACGAACTTAGACTAACCTTATAATGAGACTAAAGTTTGTCTTTGTTCGTCCCAAGTTAGTCTCGTATGTCTTATTCTAAGGTTTGTCTAAGTTCGTCCTTTGAAAGAGACTAACTAGGGACGAACTTAGACTAACTTGGGACGAACATAGACTAACATTATAATGAGACTAACGTTCGTCTTTGTTCGTCCCAAGTTAGTCTCGTTAGTCTCATTCTAACGTTTGTCTAAGTTCGTCCTTAGAAAGAGACTAACTAGGGACGAACTTAGACTAACTTGGGACGAACTTAGACTAACCTTATAATGAGACTAACGTTTGTCTTTGTTCATCCCAAGTTAGTCTCGTTAGTCTCATTCTAAGGTTTGTCTAAGTTCGCCCTTTGAAAGTAACTAACTAGGGACGAAATTAGACTAACTTGGGACGAACTTAGACTAACCTTGTAATGAGACTAACGTTTGTCTTTGTTCGTCCCATGTTAGTCTCGTTTGTCTCATTCTAAGGTTTGTCTAAGTTCGTCCTTTGAAAGAGACTAACTAGGGACGAACTTAGACTAACTTGGGACGAACTTAGACTAACCTTATAATGAGAGTCTGTCTCGTTAGTCTCATTCTAAGGTTTGTCTAAGTTCATCCTTAGAAAGAGACAAACTTGGGACGAACTTAGACTAACCTTGTAATGAGACTAACGTTTGTCTTTGGTCGTCCCAAGTTAGTCTCGTTAGTCTCCTTCTAAGGTTTGTCTAAGTTCGTCCTTTGAAAGAGACTAACTAGGGACAAACTTAGACTAAGGTGCTGTTTGATAGAGCTGAAAAAAACTTTATTTAACTTTATTTAATTTAATTTAACTTTACTGAACTTAATTTTATTTTATTTAACTATACTGAACTTTATTTTACTTTATTTAACTTTACTTAACTTTATTTAACTTTACTGAACTTAAATGTTTTTATTTTTTGAATAAAGGTGTTTAATTTAAGTTTTTAATCATATTGAACTACAAAATTAAAATCTGAAATTTTTTATTTAACTTAACTTAACTTAATTTAACTTTATTTAAATTAATTTAATTTAATTTAACTGTACTGAACTTTATTTAACTTTATTTAACTTTACTTAACTGAAAAACATGAAATTTAAGCTCTACAGAACAGACCCTAACTTGGGACGAACTTAGACAAACCTTATAATGAGACTAACGTTTGTCTTTGTTTGTCCCAAGTTAGTCTCGTCAGTCTCATTCTAATGTTTGTTTAAGTTCGGCCTTAGAAAGAAACTAACTAGGGACGACCTTGGACTAACTTGGGACGAACTTAGACAAACCTTATAATGAGACTAACGTTTGTCTTTGTTCGTCCCAAGATAGTCTCGTTAAGTCTCATTCTAAGGTTTGTCTAAGTTCGTCATTTGAAAGAGACTAACCAGGGACGAACTTAGACTAACTTGGGACGAACATAGACTAACATTATAATGAGACTAACGTTCGTCTTTGTTCGTCCCAAGTTAGTCTCGTTAGTCTCATTCTAACGTTTGGCTATGTTCGTCCTTAGAAAGAGACTAACTAGGGACGAACTTAGACTAACTTGGGACGAACTTAGAATAACCTTATAAGGAGACTAACGTTTGTCTTTGTTCATCCCAAGTTAGTCTCGTTAGTCTCATTCTAAGGTTTGTCTAAGTTCGCCCTTAGAAAGAGACTAACTAGGGACGAAATTAGACTAACTTGGGACGAACTTAGACTAACCTTGTAATGAGACTAACGTTTGTCTTTGTTCGTCCCAAGTTAGTCTCGTTTGTCTCATTCTAAGGTTTGTCTAAGTTCGTCCTTCGAATGAGACTAACTGGGGATGAACTTAGACTAACTTTATAATGAGACTAACGTTTGTCTTTGTTAGTCCCAAGTTAGTCTCGTTAGTCTGACTCTAAGGTTTGTCTAAGTTCGTCCTCAGAAAGAGACTAACTAGGGACGAACTTAAACTAACTTGGGACGAACTTAGAATAACCTTGTAATGAGACTAACGTTTGTCTTTGTTCGTCCCAAGTTAGTCTCGTTAGTCTCATTCTAAGGTTTGTCTAAGTTCGTCCTTAGAAAGAGACTAACTAGGGACGAACTTAGGCTAACTTGGGACGAACTTAGACTAACATTATAATGAGACTAACATTTGTCTTTATTCGTCCCAAGTTAGTCTCGTTAGTCTCATTCTAAGGTTTGTCTAAGTTCTTCCTTAGAAAGAGACTAACTAGGGACGAACTTAGACTAACTTGGGACGAACTTAGAATAACCTTGTAATGACACTAACGTTTGTCTTTGTTCGTCCCAAGTTGGTCTCGTTAATCTCATTCTAAGGTTTGTCTAAGTTCGTCCTTAGAAAGAGACTAACTAGGGACGAACTTAGACTAAGCTTATAATGAGACTAAAGTTTGTCTTTGTTGGTCTCGACTTAGTCACGTTAGTCTCATTCTAAGGTTTGTCTAAGTTCGTCCTTAGAAAGAGACTAACTAGAGATGAACTAAGACTAACTTGGGACGAACTTAGACTAACCATGTAATGAGACAAACGTTTCTCTTTGTTCTCCCAAGTTAGTCTCGTTAGTCTCATTCTAAGGTTTGTCTAAGTTCGACCTTAGAAAGAGACTAACTAGGGACGAACTTAGACTAACTTGGGACGAACTTAGACTAACCTTGTAATGAGACAAACGTTTGTCTTTGTTCGTCCAAAGTTAGTCTCGTTAGTCTCATTCTAAGGTTTGTCTATGTTCGTCCTTAGAAAGAGACTAACTAGGGACGAACTTAGACTAACTTGAGATAAACTTAGACTAACCTTGTAATGAGACTAACGTTTGTCTTTGGTCGTCCCAAGTTAGTCTCGTTAGTCTCATTCTAAGGTTTGTCTAAGTTCGCCCTTTGAAAGTAACTAACTAGGGACGAAATTAGACTAACTTGGGACGAACTTAGACTAACCTTGTATTGAGACTAACGTTTGTCTTTGTTCGTCCCATGTTAGTCTCGTTTGTCTCATTCTAAGGTTTGTCTAAGTTCGTCCTTTGAAAGAGACTAACTAGGGACGAACTTAGACTAACTTGGGACGAACTTAGACTAACCTTATAATGAGAGTCTGTCTCGTTAGTCTCATTCTAAGGTTTGTCTAAGTTCATCCTTAGAAAGAGACAAACTTGGGACGAACTTAGACTAACCTTGTAATGAGACTAACGTTTGTCTTTGGTCGTCCCAAGTTAGTCTCGTTAGTCTCCTTCTAAGGTTTGTCTAAGTTCGTCCTTTGAAAGAGACTAACTAGGGACAAACTTAGACTAAGGTGCTGTTTGATAGAGCTGAAAAAAACTTTATTTAACTTTATTTAATTTAATTTAACTTTACTGAACTTAATTTTATTTTATTTAACTGTACTGAACTTTATTTTACTTTATTTAACTTTACTTAACTTTATTTAACTTTACTGAACTTAAATGTTTTTATTTTTTGAATAAAGGTGTTTAATTTAAGTTTTTAATCATATTGAACTACAAAATTAAAATCTGAAATTTTTTATTTAACTTAACTTAACTTAATTTAACTTTATTTAAATTAATTTAACTTTATTTAAATTAATTTAATTTAATTTAACTGTACTGAACTTTCTTTAACTTTATTTAACTTTACTTAACTGAAAACATGAAATTTAAGCTCTACAGAACAGACCCTAACTTGGGACGAACTTAGACAAACCTTATAATGAGACTAACGTTTGTCTTTGTTTGTCCCAAGTTAGTCTCGTCAGTCTCATTCTAATGTTTGTTTAAGTTCGGCCTTAGAAAGAAACTAACTAGGGACGACCTTGGACTAACTTGGGACGAACTTAGACAAACCTTATAATGAGACTAACGTTTGTCTTTGTTCGTCCCAAGATCGTCTCGTTAAGTCTCATTCTAAGGTTTGTCTAAGTTCGTCCTTTGAAAGAGACTAACCAGGGACGAACTTAGACTAACTTGGGACGAACTTAAACTAACCTTATAATGAGACTAATGTTTGTCTTTGTTCGTCCCAAGTTAGTCTCGTTTGTCTTATTCTAAGGTTTTTCTAAGTTCGTCCTTAGAAAGAGACTAACTAGGGACGAACTTAGACTAACTTGGGACGAACATAGACTAACATTATAATGAGACTAACGTTCGTCTTTGTTCGTCCCAAGTTAGTCTCGTTAGTCTCATTCTAACGTTTGGCTATGTTCGTCCTTAGAAAGAGACTAACTAGGGACGAACTTAGACTAACTTGGGACGAACTTAGAATAACCTTATAAGGAGACTAACGTTTGTCTTTGTTCATCCCAAGTTAGTCTCGTTAGTCTCATTCTAAGGTTTGTCTAAGTTCGCCCTTAGAAAGAGACTAACTAGGGACGAAATTAGACTAACTTGGGACGAACTTAGACTAACCTTGTAATGAGACTAACGTTTGTCTTTGTTCGTCCCAAGTTAGTCTCGTTTGTCTCATTCTAAGGTTTGTCTAAGTTCGTCCTTCGAATGAGACTAACTGGGGATGAACTTAGACTAACTTTATAATGAGACTAACGTTTGTCTTTGTTAGTCCCAAGTTAGTCTCGTTAGTCTGACTCTAAGGTTTGTCTAAGTTCGTCCTCAGAAAGAGACTAACTAGGGACGAACTTAAACTAACTTGGGACGAACTTAGAATAACCTTGTAATGAGACTAACGGTTGTCTTTGTTCGTCCCAAGTTAGTCTCGTTAGTCTCATTCTAAGGTTTGTCTAAGTTCGTCCTTAGAAAGAGACTAACTAGGGACGAACTTAGACTAACTTGGGACGAACTTAGACTAACATTATAATGAGACTAACATTTGTCTTTATTCGTCCCAAGTTAGTCTCGTTAGTCTCATTCTAAGGTTTGTCTAAGTTCTTCCTTTGAAAGAGACTAACTAGGGACGAACTTAGACTAACTTGGGACGAACTTAGAATAACCTTGTAATGACACTAACGTTTGTCTTTGTTCGTCCCAAGTTGGTCTCGTTAGTCTCATTCTAAGGTTTGTCTAAGTTCGTCCTTAGAAAGAGACTAACTAGGGACGAACTTAGACTAAGCTTATAATGAGACTAAAGTTTGTCTTTGTTCGTCTCGACTTAGTCACGTTAGTCTCATTCTAAGGTTTGTCTAAGTTCGTCCTTAGAAAGAGACTAACTAGAGATGAACTAAGACTAACTTGGGACGAACTTAGACTAACCATGTAATGAGACAAACGTTTCTCTTTGTTCTCCCAAGTTAGTCTCGTTAGTCTCATTCTAAGGTTTGTCTAAGTTCGACCTTAGAAAGAGACTAACTAGGGACGAACTTAGACTAACTTGGGACGAACTTAGACTAACCTTGTAATGAGACAAACGTTTGTCTTTGTTCGTCCAAAGTTAGTCTCGTTAGTCTCATTCTAAGGTTTGTCTATGTTCGTCCTTAGAAAGAGACTAACTAGGGACGAACTTAGACTAACTTGAGATAAACTTAGACTAACCTTGTAATGAGACTAACGTTTGTCTTTGTTCGTCCCAAGTTAGTCTCGTTAGTCTCATTCTAAGGTTTGTCTAAGTTCGCCCTTAGAAAGAGACTACCTAGGGACAAACTTAGACTAACTTGGGACGAACTGAGACAAACCATATACTGAGAGTTTGTCTGAGTTTGTCTGAGTTCGACCTTAGAAAGAGACTAACTAGGGATGAACTTAGAATATCATTATAATGAGGCTAACGTTTGTCTTTGTTCGTCCCAAGTTAGTCTCGTTAGTCTCATTCTAAGGTTTCTCTAAGTTCGTTCTTAGAAAGAGACTAACTAGGGACGAACTTAGACTAACTTGGGACGAACTTAGACTAACCTTGTAATGAGACTAACGTTTGTCTTTGTTCGTCCCAAGTTAGTCTCGTTTGTCTCATTCTAAGGTTTGTCTAAGTTCGTCCTTCGAAAGAGACTAACTGGGGATGAACTTAGACTAACTTTATAATGAGACTAACGTTTGTCTTTGTTAGTCCCAAGTTAGTCTCGTTAGTCTGACTCCAAGGTTTGTCTAAGTTCGTCCTCAGAAAGAGACTAACTAGGGACGAACTTAAACTAACTTGGGACGAACTTAGAATAACCTTGTAATGAGACTAACGTTTGTCTTTGTTCGTCCCAAGTTAGTCTCGTTAGTCTCATTCTAAGGTTTGTCTAAGTTCGTCCTTAGAAAGAGACTAACTAGGGACGAACTTAGACTAACTTGGGACGAACTTAGACTAACATTATAATGAGACTAACATTTGTCTTTATTCGTCCCAAGTTTGTCTCGTTAGTCTCATTCTAAGGTTTGTCTAAGGTCTTCCTTAGAAAGAGACTAACTAGGGACGAACTTAGACTAACTTGGGACGAACTTAGAATAACCTTGTAATGACACTAACGTTTGTCTTTGTTCGTCCCAAGTTGGTCTCGTTAGTCTCATTCTAAGGTTTGTCTAAGTTCGTCCTTAGAAAGAGACTAACTAGGGACGAACTTAGACTAACCTTATAATGAGACTAAAGTTTGTCTTTGTTCGTCTCGACTTAGTCACGTTAGTCTCATTCTAAGGTTTGTCTAAGTTCGTCCTTAGAAAGAGACTAACTAGAGATGAACTAAGACTAACTTGGGACGAACTTAGACTAACCATGTAATGAGACAAACGTTTCTCTTTGTTCTCCCAAGTTAGTCTCGTTAGTCTCATTCTAAGGTTTGTCTAAGTTCGACCTTAGAAAGAGACTAACTAGGGACGAACTTAGACTAACTTGGGACGAACTTAGACTAACCTTGTAATGAGACAAACGTTTGTCTTTGTTCGTCCAAAGTTAGTCTCGTTAGTCTCATTCTAAGGTTTGTCTATGTTCGTCCTTATAAAGAGACTAACTAGGGACGAACTTAGACTAACTTGAGATAAACTTAGACTAACCTTGTAATGAGACTAACGTTTGTCTTTGTTCGTCCCAAGTTAGTCTCGTTAGTCTCATTCTAAGGTTTGTCTAAGTTCGTCCTTAGAAAGAGACTACCTAGGGACAAACTTAGACTAACTTGGGACGAACTTAGACAAACCATATACTGAGACTTTGTCTGAGTTTGTCTGAGTTCGACCTTAGAAAGAGACTAACTAGGGATGAACTTAGAATATCATTATAATGAGGCTAACGTTTGTCTTTGTTCGTCCAAAGTTAGTCTCGTTAGTCTCATTCTAAGGTTTCTCTAAGTTCGTTCTTAGAAAGAGACTAACTAGGGACGAACTTAGACTAACTTGGGACGAACTTAGACTAACCTTATAATGAGACTAACGTTTGTCTTTGTTCTTCCCAAGTTAGTCTCACTAGTCTCATTCTAAGGTTTGTCTAAGTTCGTCCTTAGAAAGAGATTAACTAGGGACGAACTTAGACTAACTTGGGACGAACTTAGACTAACTTTATAATGAGACTAACGTTTGTCTTTGTTCGTCCCAAGTTAGTCTCGTTAGTCTCATTCTACTTTTGTCTAAGTTCGTCCTTAGAAAGAGACTAACTAGGGACGAACTTAGACTAACTTGGGACGAACTTAGACAAACCTTATAATGAGACTAACATTTGTCTTTGTTCGTCCCAAGTTAGTCTCGTTAGTCTCATTCTAAGGTTTGTTTAAGTTCGTCCTTAGAAAGAAACTCACTAGGACGAACTTAGACTAACTTGGGACGAACTTAGACTAACCTTAGAATGAGAATAAAGTTTGTCTTTGTTCGTTCCAAGTTAGTCTCGTTAGTCTCAATCTAAAGTTTGTCTAAGTTCGTCCTTAGAAAGAGACTAACTAGGGACGAACTTAGACTAACTTGGGACGAACTTAGACAAACCTTATAATGAGACTAACGTTTGTCTTTGTTCGTCCCAAGTTAGTCTCATTAGTCTCATTCTAAGGTCTGTCAAAGTTCGTCCTTAGAAAGTGACTAACTAGGGACGAACTTAGACTAACTTGGGATGAACTTAGACTAACCTTGTAATGAGACTAAAGTTTGTCTTTGTTCGTCCCAAGTTAGTCTCGTTAGTCTCATTCTAAGGTTTGTCTCAGTTCGTCTTTAGAAAGAGACTAACTAGGACGAACTTACACTAACCTTGTAATAAGACTAACGTTTGTCTTTGTTCGTCCTAAGTTAGTCTTGTTAGTCTCATTCTAAGGTCTGTCAAAGTTCGTCCTTAGAAAGTGACTAACTAGGGACGAACTTAGACTAACTTGGGACGAACTTTGACTAACCTTGTAATGAGACTAACGTTTGTCTTTGTTCGTCCCAAGTTAGTCTCGTTAGTCTCATTCTAAGGTTTGTCTAAGTTCGTCCATAGAAAGAGACTAACTAGGGACGAACTTAGACTAACTTGGGACGAACTTAGACTAACCTTATAATTAGACTAACGTTTGTGTTTGTTCGTCCTAAGTTAGTCTCGTTAGTCTCATTCTAAGGTTTGTTTAAGTTAGTCCTTAGAAAGAAACTAACTAGGGACGAACTTAGACTAACTTGGGACGAACTTAGACTAACCTTAGAATGAGAATAAAGTTTGTCTTTGTTCGTTCTAAGTTAGTCTCGTTAGTCTCATTCTAAGGTTTGTCTAAGTTCGTCCTTTGAAACTGACAAACTATGGACGAACTTAGACTAACTTGGGACGAACTTAGATAAACCTTAGAATGAGAGTTTGTCTCATTCTAAGGTTTGTCTAAGTTCGTCCTTAGAAAGAGACTAACTTGGGACGAACTTAGACTAACCCTGTAATGAGACTAACGTTTGTCTTTGTTCGTCCCAAGTTTGTCACGTTAGTCTCCTTCTTAGGTTTGTCTAAGTTCGTCCTTAGAAAGAGACTAACTAGAGACGAACTTAGACTAACTTGGGACGAACTTAGACTAACCTTGTAATGAGACTAACGTTTGTGTTTGTTTGTCCCAAGTTAGTCTCGTTAGTCTCATTCTAAGGTTTGTCTAAGTTCGTCCTTAGAAAGAGACTAACTAGGGACGAACTTAGACTAACTTGGGACGAACTTAGACAAACCTTATAATGAGACTAATGTTTGTCTTTGTTCGTCCCAAGTTGGCTCGTTAGTCTCATTCTAAGGTTTGTCTAAGTTCGTCCTTCGAAAGAGAGTAACTAGGGACGAACTTAGACTAACTTGGGACGAACTTAGACAAACCTTTGAATGAGAGTTTGTCTCGTTAGTCTCATTCTAAGGTTTGTCTTAGTTCGTCCTTAGAAAGAGACTAACTTGGGACGAACTTACACTAACCTTGTAATGAGACTAACGTTTGTCTTTGTTCGTCCCAAGTTAGTCTCGTTAGTCTCCTTCTAAGGTTTGTCAAAGTTCGTCCTTAGAAAGAGACTTACTAGGGACGAACTTAGACTAACTTGGGACGTACTTAGACTAACCTTGTAATGAGACTAACGTTTGTGTTTGTTCATCCCAAGTTAGTCTCGTTTGTCTCATTCTAAGGTTTGTCTAAGTTCGTCCTTAGAAAGAGACTAACTAGGGACGAACTTAGACTAACTTGGGACGAACTTACACAAACCTTATAATGAGACTAACGTTTGTCTTTGTTCGTCCCAAGTTTGTCTCATTAGTCTCATTCTAAGGTTTGTCTAAGTTCGTCGTTAGAAAGTGACAAACTAGGGACGAACTTAGACTAACTTGGGAAGAACTTAGACTAACTTTATAATGAGACTAACTTTTGTCTTTGTTCGTCCCAAGTTAATCTCGTTAGTCTCATTCTAAAGTTTGTCTAAGTTCGTCCTTAGAAAGAGACTAACTAGGGTCTAACTTACACTAACTTGGGACGAACTTAGACTAACCTTGTAATGAGGCTAACGTTTGTCTTTGTTCGTCCCAAGTTAGTCTCGTTAGTCTCATTCTAAGGTTTGTCTAAGTTCGTCCTTAGAAAGAGACTAACTAGGGACGAACTTAGACTAACATTGGGCAAACTTAGACTAACCTTGTAATGAGACTAACGTTTGTGTTTGTTCGTCCCAAGTTAGTCTCGTTAGTCTCATTCTAAGGTTTGTCTAAGTTCGTCCTTAGAAAGAGACTAACTAGGGACGAACATAGACTAACTTGGGACGAACATAGACTAACCTTATAATGAGACTAAAGTTTGTCTTTGTTCGTCCCAAGTTAGTCTTGTTAGTCTCATTCTAAGGTTTGTCTAAGTTCGTCCTTAGAAAGAGACTAACTAGGGACGAAATTAGACTAACTTGGGACGAACTTAGACTAACCTTATAATGAGACTAACGTTTGTCTTTGTTCGTCCCAAGTTTGTCTCACTAGTCTCATTCTAAGGTTTGTCCAAGTTCGTCCTTAGAAAGAGATTAACTAGGGATGAACTTAGACTAACTTGGGACGAACTTACACTATCATTATAATGAGGCTAACGTTTGTCTTTGTTCGTCCCAAGTTAGTCTCGTTAGTCTCATTCTAAGGTTTGTCTAAGTTCGTCCTTAGAAAGAGACAAACTAGGGACGAACTTAAACTAACTTGGGACGAACTTTGACTAACCTTGTAAGGAGACAAACGTTTGTCTTTGTTCGTCCCAAGTTAGTCTCGTTAGTCTCATTCTAAGGTTTGTCCAAGTTCGTCCTTAGAAAGAGATTAACTAGGGATGAACTTAGACAAACTTGGGACGAACTTAGACTATCATTATAATGAGGCTAACGTTTGTCTTTGTTCGTCCCAAGTTAGTCTCGTTAGTCTCATTCTAAGGTTTGTCTAAGTTCGTCCTTAGAAAGAGACTTACTAGGGACAAACTTAGACTAACTTGGGACGAACTTTGACTAACCTTGTAAGGAGACTAACGTTTGTCTTTGTTCGTCCCAAGTTAGTCTCGTTAGTCTCATTCTAAGGTTTGTCCAAGTTCGTCCTTAGAAAGAGATTAACTAGGGATGAACTTAGACTAACTTGGGACGAACTTAGACTATCATTATAATGAGGCTAATGTTTGTCTTTGTTCGTCCCAAGTTAGTCTCGTTAGTCTCATTCTAAGGTTTGTCTCAGTTCGTCCTTAGAAAGAGACTAACTAGGGACGAACTTAGACTAACTTGGGACGAACTTTGACTAACCTTGTAAGGAGACTAAACTTTGTCTTTGTTCGTCCCAAGTTAGTCTCGTTAGTCTCATTCTAAGGTTTGTCTCAGTTCGTCTTTAGAAAGAGACTAACTAGGGACGAACTTACACTAACCTTGTAATAAGACTAACGTTTGTCTTTGTTCGTCCCAAGTTAGTCTCGTTAGTCTCATTCTAAGGTCTGTCAAAGTTCGTCCTTAGAAAGTGACTAACTAGGGACGAACTTAGACTAACTTGGGACGAACTTAGACTAACATTATAATGAGACTAACGTTTGTCTTTATTCGTCCCAAGTTAGTCTCGTTAGTCTCATTCTAAGGTTTGTCTAAGTTCGTCCTTTGAAAGAGACTAACTAGGGACGAACTTAGACTAACTAGGGACGAACTTAGAATAACCTTGTAATAACACTAACGTTTGTCTTTGTTCGTCCCAAGTTGGTCTCGTTAGTCTCATTCTAAGGTTTGTCTAAGTTCGTCCTTAGAAAGAGACTAACTAGGGACGAACTTAGACTAACCTTATAATGAGACTAAAGTTTGTCTTTGTTCGTCTCGACTTAGTCACGTCAGTCTCATTCTAAGGTTTGTTTAAGTTTGTCTTTAGAAAGAGACTAACTAGAGACGAACTAAGACTAACTTGGGACGAACTTTGACTAACCATGTAATGAGACAAACGTTTCTCTTTGTTCTCCCAAGTTAGTCTCGTTAGTCTCATTCTCAGGTTTGTCTAAGTTCGACCTTAGAAAGAGACTAACTAGGGATGAACTTAGACTAACCTTGTAATGAGATAAACGTTTGTCGTTGTTCGTCCAAAGTTAGTGTCGTTAGTCTCATTCTAAGGTTTGTCTATGTTCGTCCTTAGAAAGAGACTAACTAGGGACGAACTTAGACGAACTTGAGATAAACTTAGACAAACCTTGTAATGAGACTAACGTTTGTCTTTGTTCGTCCCAAGTTAGTCTCGTTAGTCTCATTCTAAGGTTTGTCTAAGTTCGTCCTTAGAAAGAGACTAACTAGGGACGAACTTAGACTAACTTGGGACGAACTTAGACAAACCATATACTGAGTGTTTGTCTCGTTAGTCTCATTCTATAGTTTGTCTGAGTTCGACCTTAGAAAGAGACTAACTTGGGACGAACTTAGATAAACCTTAGAATGAGAGTTTGTCTCGTTAGTCTCATTCTAAGGTTTGTCTAAGTTCGACCTTAGAAAGAGACTAACTTGGGACGAACTTAGACTAACCCTGTAATGAGACTAACGTTTGTCTTTGTTCGTCCCAAGTTAGTCTCGTTAGTCTCCTTCTAAGGTATGTCTAAGTTCGCCCTTAGAAAGAGACTAACTAGAGACGAACTTAGACTAACTTGGGACGAACTTTGACTAACCTTATAATGAGACTAACGTTTGTGTTTGTTCGTCCCAAGTTAGTCTCGTTAGTCTCATTCTAAGGTTTGTCTAAGTTCGTCCTAAGAAAGAGACTAACTAGGGACGAACTTAGACTAACTTGGGACGAACTTAGACAAACCTTATAATGAGACTAATGTTTGTCTTTGTTCGTCCCAAGTTGGCTCGTTAGTCTCATTCTAAGGTTTGTCTAAGTTCGTCCTTCGAAAGAGAGTAACTAGGGACGAACTTAGACTAACTTGGGACGAACTTAGACTAACCTTTTAACGAGACTAAAGTTTGTCTTTGTTCGTCCCAAGTTAGTCTCGTTAGTCTCATTCTAAGGTTTGTCTGAGTTCGTCCTTAGAAAGAGACTAACTAGGGACGAAATTAGACTAACTTGGGACGAACTTGGACTAACCTTATAATGAGACTAACGTTTGTCTTTGTTCGTCCCAAGTTAGTCTCACTAGTCTCATTCTAAGGTTTGTCTAAGTTCGTCCTTAGAAAGAGATTAACTAGGCATGAACTTAGACTAACTTGGGACGAACTTAGACTATCCTTATAATGAGGCTAATGTTTGTCGTTGTTCGTCCCAAGTTAGTCTCGTTAGTCTCATTCTAAGGTTTGTCTAAGTTCGTCCTTAGAAAGAGACTAACGAGGGACGAACTTAGACTAACTTGGGACGAACTTTGACTAACCTTGTAAGGAGACTAACCTTTGTCTTTGTTCGTCCCAAGTTAGTCTCGTTAGTCTCATTCTAAGGTTTGTTTAAGTTCGTCCTTAGAAAGAAACTCACTAGGACGAACTTAGACTAACTTGGGACGAACTTAGACTAACCTTAGAATGAGAATAAAGTTTGTCTTTGTTCGTTCCAAGTTAGTCTCGTTAGTCTCAATCTAAAGTTTGTCTAAGTTCGTCCTTAGAAAGAGACTAACTAGGGACGAACTTAGACTAACTTGGGACGAACTTAGACAAACCTTATAATGAGACTAACGTTTGTCTTTGTTCGTCCCAAGTTAGTCTCATTAGTCTCATTCTAAGGTCTGTCAAAGTTCGTCCTTAGAAAGTGACTAACTAGGGACGAACTTAGACTAACTTGGGATGAACTTAGACTAACCTTGTAATGAGACTAAAGTTTGTCTTTGTTCGTCCCAAGTTAGTCTCGTTAGTCTCATTCTAAGGTTTGTCTCAGTTCGTCTTTAGAAAGAGACTAACTAGGACGAACTTACACTAACCTTGTAATAAGACTAACGTTTGTCTTTGTTCGTCCTAAGTTAGTCTTGTTAGTCTCATTCTAAGGTCTGTCAAAGTTCGTCCTTAGAAAGTGACTAACTAGGGACGAACTTAGACTAACTTGGGACGAACTTTGACTAACCTTGTAATGAGACTAACGTTTGTCTTTGTTCGTCCCAAGTTAGTCTCGTTAGTCTCATTCTAAGGTTTGTCTAAGTTCGTCCATAGAAAGAGACTAACTAGGGACGAACTTAGACTAACTTGGGACGAACTTAGACTAACCTTATAATTAGACTAACGTTTGTGTTTGTTCGTCCTAAGTTAGTCTCGTTAGTCTCATTCTAAGGTTTGTTTAAGTTAGTCCTTAGAAAGAAACTAACTAGGGACGAACTTAGACTAACTTGGGACGAACTTAGACTAACCTTAGAATGAGAATAAAGTTTGTCTTTGTTCGTTCTAAGTTAGTCTCGTTAGTCTCATTCTAAGGTTTGTCTAAGTTCGTCCTTTGAAACTGACAAACTATGGACGAACTTAGACTAACTTGGGACGAACTTAGATAAACCTTAGAATGAGAGTTTGTCTCATTCTAAGGTTTGTCTAAGTTCGTCCTTAGAAAGAGACTAACTTGGGACGAACTTAGACTAACCCTGTAATGAGACTAACGTTTGTCTTTGTTCGTCCCAAGTTTGTCACGTTAGTCTCCTTCTTAGGTTTGTCTAAGTTCGTCCTTAGAAAGAGACTAACTAGAGACGAACTTAGACTAACTTGGGACGAACTTAGACTAACCTTGTAATGAGACTAACGTTTGTGTTTGTTTGTCCCAAGTTAGTCTCGTTAGTCTCATTCTAAGGTTTGTCTAAGTTCGTCCTTAGAAAGAGACTAACTAGGGACGAACTTAGACTAACTTGGGACGAACTTAGACAAACCTTATAATGAGACTAATGTTTGTCTTTGTTCGTCCCAAGTTGGCTCGTTAGTCTCATTCTAAGGTTTGTCTAAGTTCGTCCTTCGAAAGAGAGTAACTAGGGACGAACTTAGACTAACTTGGGACGAACTTAGACAAACCTTTGAATGAGAGTTTGTCTCGTTAGTCTCATTCTAAGGTTTGTCTTAGTTCGTCCTTAGAAAGAGACTAACTTGGGACGAACTTACACTAACCTTGTAATGAGACTAACGTTTGTCTTTGTTCGTCCCAAGTTAGTCTCGTTAGTCTCCTTCTAAGGTTTGTCAAAGTTCGTCCTTAGAAAGAGACTTACTAGGGACGAACTTAGACTAACTTGGGACGTACTTAGACTAACCTTGTAATGAGACTAACGTTTGTGTTTGTTCATCCCAAGTTAGTCTCGTTTGTCTCATTCTAAGGTTTGTCTAAGTTCGTCCTTAGAAAGAGACTAACTAGGGACGAACTTAGACTAACTTGGGACGAACTTACACAAACCTTATAATGAGACTAACGTTTGTCTTTGTTCGTCCCAAGTTTGTCTCATTAGTCTCATTCTAAGGTTTGTCTAAGTTCGTCGTTAGAAAGTGACAAACTAGGGACGAACTTAGACTAACTTGGGAAGAACTTAGACTAACTTTATAATGAGACTAACTTTTGTCTTTGTTCGTCCCAAGTTAATCTCGTTAGTCTCATTCTAAAGTTTGTCTAAGTTCGTCCTTAGAAAGAGACTAACTAGGGTCTAACTTACACTAACTTGGGACGAACTTAGACTAACCTTGTAATGAGGCTAACGTTTGTCTTTGTTCGTCCCAAGTTAGTCTCGTTAGTCTCATTCTAAGGTTTGTCTAAGTTCGTCCTTAGAAAGAGACTAACTAGGGACGAACTTAGACTAACATTGGGCAAACTTAGACTAACCTTGTAATGAGACTAACGTTTGTGTTTGTTCGTCCCAAGTTAGTCTCGTTAGTCTCATTCTAAGGTTTGTCTAAGTTCGTCCTTAGAAAGAGACTAACTAGGGACGAACATAGACTAACTTGGGACGAACATAGACTAACCTTATAATGAGACTAAAGTTTGTCTTTGTTCGTCCCAAGTTAGTCTTGTTAGTCTCATTCTAAGGTTTGTCTAAGTTCGTCCTTAGAAAGAGACTAACTAGGGACGAAATTAGACTAACTTGGGACGAACTTAGACTAACCTTATAATGAGACTAACGTTTGTCTTTGTTCGTCCCAAGTTTGTCTCACTAGTCTCATTCTAAGGTTTGTCCAAGTTCGTCCTTAGAAAGAGATTAACTAGGGATGAACTTAGACTAACTTGGGACGAACTTACACTATCATTATAATGAGGCTAACGTTTGTCTTTGTTCGTCCCAAGTTAGTCTCGTTAGTCTCATTCTAAGGTTTGTCTAAGTTCGTCCTTAGAAAGAGACAAACTAGGGACGAACTTAAACTAACTTGGGACGAACTTTGACTAACCTTGTAAGGAGACAAACGTTTGTCTTTGTTCGTCCCAAGTTAGTCTCGTTAGTCTCATTCTAAGGTTTGTCCAAGTTCGTCCTTAGAAAGAGATTAACTAGGGATGAACTTAGACAAACTTGGGACGAACTTAGACTATCATTATAATGAGGCTAACGTTTGTCTTTGTTCGTCCCAAGTTAGTCTCGTTAGTCTCATTCTAAGGTTTGTCTAAGTTCGTCCTTAGAAAGAGACTTACTAGGGACAAACTTAGACTAACTTGGGACGAACTTTGACTAACCTTGTAAGGAGACTAACGTTTGTCTTTGTTCGTCCCAAGTTAGTCTCGTTAGTCTCATTCTAAGGTTTGTCCAAGTTCGTCCTTAGAAAGAGATTAACTAGGGATGAACTTAGACTAACTTGGGACGAACTTAGACTATCATTATAATGAGGCTAATGTTTGTCTTTGTTCGTCCCAAGTTAGTCTCGTTAGTCTCATTCTAAGGTTTGTCTCAGTTCGTCCTTAGAAAGAGACTAACTAGGGACGAACTTAGACTAACTTGGGACGAACTTTGACTAACCTTGTAAGGAGACTAAACTTTGTCTTTGTTCGTCCCAAGTTAGTCTCGTTAGTCTCATTCTAAGGTTTGTCTCAGTTCGTCTTTAGAAAGAGACTAACTAGGGACGAACTTACACTAACCTTGTAATAAGACTAACGTTTGTCTTTGTTCGTCCCAAGTTAGTCTCGTTAGTCTCATTCTAAGGTCTGTCAAAGTTCGTCCTTAGAAAGTGACTAACTAGGGACGAACTTAGACTAACTTGGGACGAACTTAGACTAACATTATAATGAGACTAACGTTTGTCTTTATTCGTCCCAAGTTAGTCTCGTTAGTCTCATTCTAAGGTTTGTCTAAGTTCGTCCTTTGAAAGAGACTAACTAGGGACGAACTTAGACTAACTAGGGACGAACTTAGAATAACCTTGTAATAACACTAACGTTTGTCTTTGTTCGTCCCAAGTTGGTCTCGTTAGTCTCATTCTAAGGTTTGTCTAAGTTCGTCCTTAGAAAGAGACTAACTAGGGACGAACTTAGACTAACCTTATAATGAGACTAAAGTTTGTCTTTGTTCGTCTCGACTTAGTCACGTCAGTCTCATTCTAAGGTTTGTTTAAGTTTGTCTTTAGAAAGAGACTAACTAGAGACGAACTAAGACTAACTTGGGACGAACTTTGACTAACCATGTAATGAGACAAACGTTTCTCTTTGTTCTCCCAAGTTAGTCTCGTTAGTCTCATTCTCAGGTTTGTCTAAGTTCGACCTTAGAAAGAGACTAACTAGGGATGAACTTAGACTAACCTTGTAATGAGATAAACGTTTGTCGTTGTTCGTCCAAAGTTAGTGTCGTTAGTCTCATTCTAAGGTTTGTCTATGTTCGTCCTTAGAAAGAGACTAACTAGGGACGAACTTAGACGAACTTGAGATAAACTTAGACAAACCTTGTAATGAGACTAACGTTTGTCTTTGTTCGTCCCAAGTTAGTCTCGTTAGTCTCATTCTAAGGTTTGTCTAAGTTCGTCCTTAGAAAGAGACTAACTAGGGACGAACTTAGACTAACTTGGGACGAACTTAGACAAACCATATACTGAGTGTTTGTCTCGTTAGTCTCATTCTATAGTTTGTCTGAGTTCGACCTTAGAAAGAGACTAACTTGGGACGAACTTAGATAAACCTTAGAATGAGAGTTTGTCTCGTTAGTCTCATTCTAAGGTTTGTCTAAGTTCGACCTTAGAAAGAGACTAACTTGGGACGAACTTAGACTAACCCTGTAATGAGACTAACGTTTGTCTTTGTTCGTCCCAAGTTAGTCTCGTTAGTCTCCTTCTAAGGTATGTCTAAGTTCGCCCTTAGAAAGAGACTAACTAGAGACGAACTTAGACTAACTTGGGACGAACTTTGACTAACCTTATAATGAGACTAACGTTTGTGTTTGTTCGTCCCAAGTTAGTCTCGTTAGTCTCATTCTAAGGTTTGTCTAAGTTCGTCCTAAGAAAGAGACTAACTAGGGACGAACTTAGACTAACTTGGGACGAACTTAGACAAACCTTATAATGAGACTAATGTTTGTCTTTGTTCGTCCCAAGTTGGCTCGTTAGTCTCATTCTAAGGTTTGTCTAAGTTCGTCCTTCGAAAGAGAGTAACTAGGGACGAACTTAGACTAACTTGGGACGAACTTAGACTAACCTTTTAACGAGACTAAAGTTTGTCTTTGTTCGTCCCAAGTTAGTCTCGTTAGTCTCATTCTAAGGTTTGTCTGAGTTCGTCCTTAGAAAGAGACTAACTAGGGACGAAATTAGACTAACTTGGGACGAACTTGGACTAACCTTATAATGAGACTAACGTTTGTCTTTGTTCGTCCCAAGTTAGTCTCACTAGTCTCATTCTAAGGTTTGTCTAAGTTCGTCCTTAGAAAGAGATTAACTAGGCATGAACTTAGACTAACTTGGGACGAACTTAGACTATCCTTATAATGAGGCTAATGTTTGTCGTTGTTCGTCCCAAGTTAGTCTCGTTAGTCTCATTCTAAGGTTTGTCTAAGTTCGTCCTTAGAAAGAGACTAACGAGGGACGAACTTAGACTAACTTGGGACGAACTTTGACTAACCTTGTAAGGAGACTAACCTTTGTCTTTGTTCGTCCCAAGTTAGTCTCGTTAGTCTCATTCTAAGGTTTGTCTCAGTTCGTCTTTAGAAAGAGACTAACTAGGGACGAACTTACACTAACCTTGTAATAAGACTAACGTTTGTCTTTGTTCGTCCCAAGTTAGTCTTGTTAGTCTCATTCTAAGGTCTGTCAAAGTTCGTCCTTAGAAAGTGACTAACTAGGGACGAACTCAGACTAACTTGGGACGAACTTAGACTAACATTATAATGAGACTAACGTTTGTCTTTATTCGTCCCAAGTTAGTCTCGTTAGTCTCATTCTAAGGTTTGTCTAAGTTCGTCCTTTGAAAGAGACTAACTAGGGACGAACTTAGACTAACTTGGGACGAACTTAGAATAACCTTGTAATGACACTAACGTTTGTCTTTGTTCGTCCCAAGTTGGTCTCGTTAGTCTCATTCTAAGGTTTGTCTAAGTTCGTCCTTAGAAAGAGACTAACTAGGGACGAACTTAGACTAACCTTATAATGAGACTAAAGTTTGTCTTTGTTCGTCTCGACTTAGTCACGTTAGTCTCATTCTAAGGTTTGTCTAAGTTTGTCTTTAGAAAGAGACTAACTAGAGACGAACTAAGACTAACTTGGGACGAACTTAGACTAACCATGTAATGAGACAAACGTTTCTCTTTGTTCTCCCAAGTTAGTCTCGTTAGTCTCATTCTAAGGTTTGTCTAAGTTCGACCTTAGAAAGAGACTAACTAGGGACGAACTTAGACTAACCTTGTAATGAGACAAACGTTTGTCTTTGTTCGTCCAAAGTTAGTCTCGTTAGTCTCATTCTAAGGTTTGTCTATGTTCGTCCTTAGAAAGAGACTAACTAGGGACGAACTTAGACGAACTTGAGATAAACTTAGACTAACCTTGTAATGAGACTAACGTTTGTCTTTGTTCGTCCCAAGTTAGTCTCGTTAGTCTCATTCTAAGGTTTGTTTAAGTTCGTCCTTAGAAAGAGACTAACTAGGGACGAACTTAGACTAACTTGGGACGAACTTAGACAAACCATATACTAAGTGTTTGTCACGTTAGTCTCATTCTATAGTTTGTCTGAGTTCGACCTTAGAAAGAGACTAACTTGGGACGAACTTAGATAAACCTTAGAATGAGAGTTTGTCTCGTTAGTCTCATTCTAAGGTTTGTCTAAGTTCGTCCTTAGAAAGAGACTAACTTGGGACGAACTTAGACTAACCCTGTAATGAGACTAACGTTTGTCTTTGTTCGTCCCAAGTTAGTCTCGTTAGTCTCCTTCTAAGGTATGTCTAAGTTCGCCCTTAGAAAGAGACTAACTAGAGACGAACTTAGACTAACTTGGGACGAACTTAGACTAACCTTATAATGAGACTAACGTTTGTGTTTGTTCGTCCCAAGTTAGTCTCGTTAGTCTCATTCTAAGGTTTGTCTAAGTTCGTCCTAAGAAAGAGACTAACTAGGGACAAACTTAGACTAACTTGGGACGAACTTAGACAAACCTTATAATGAGACTAATGTTTGTCTTTGTTCGTCCCAAGTTGGCTCGTTAGTCTCATTCTAAGGTTTGTCTAAGTTCGTCCTTCGAAAGAGAGTAACTAGGGACGAACTTAGACTAACTTGGGACGAACTTAGACTTACCTTTTAACGAGACTAAAGTTTGTCTTTGTTCGTCCCAAGTTAGTCTCGTTAGTCTCATTCTAAGGTTTGTCTAAGTTCGTCCTTAGAAAGAGACTAACTAGGGACGAAATTAGACTAACTTGGGACGAACTTGGACTAACCTTATAATGAGACTAACGTTTGTCTTTGTTCGTCCCAAGTTAGTCTCACTAGTCTCATTCTAAGGTTTGTCTAAGTTCGTCCTTAGAAAGAGATTAACTAGGCATGAACTTAGACTAACTTGGGACGAACTTAGACTATCCTTATAATGAGGCTAACGTTTGTCTTTGTTCGTCCCAAGTTAGTCTCGTTAGTCTCATTCTAAGGTTTGTCTAAGTTAGTCCTTAGAAAGAGACTAACTAGGGACGAAATTAGACTAACTTGGGACGAACTTAGACTAACCTTATAATGAGACAAACGTTTGTCTTTGTTCGTCCCAAGTTAGTCTCGTTAGTCTCATTCTAAGGTTTGTCTAAGTTCGTCCTTAGAAAGAGACTAACTAGGGACGAAATTAGACTAACTTGGCACGAACTTAGACTATCATTATAATGAGGCTAACGTTTGTCTTTGTTCGTCCCAAGTTAGTCTCGTTAGTCTCATTCTAAGGTTTGTCTAAGTTCGTCCTTAGAAAGAGACTAACTAGGGACGAACTTAGACTAACTTGGGACGAACTTTGACTAAACTTGTAAGGAGACTAACGTTTGTCTTTGTTCGTCCCAAGTTAGTCTCAATAGTCTCATTCTAAGGTTTGTCTAAGTTCGTCCTTAGAAAGAGACTAACTAGGGACGAACTTAGACTAACTTGGGACGAACTTAGACTAACCTTTTAACGAGACTAAAGTTTGTCTTTGTTCGTCCCAAGTTAGTCTCATTCTAAGGTTTGTCTAAGATCGTCCTTAGAAAGAGACTAACTAGGGACGAAATTAGACTAACTTGGGACGAACTTAGACTAACCTTATAATGAGACTAACGTTTGTCTTTGTTCGTCCCAAGTTAGTCTCACTAGTCTCATTCTAAGGTCTGTCTAAGTTCGTCCTTAGAAAGAGATTAACTAGGGATGAACTTAGACTATCATTATAATGAGGCTAACGTTTGTCTTTGTTCGTCCCAAGTTAGTCTCGTTAGTCTCATTCTAAGGTTTGTCTAAGTTCGTCCTTAGAAAGAGACTAACTAGGGACGAAATTAGACTAACTTGGGACGAACTTGGACTAACCTTATAATGAGACTAACGTTTGTCTTTGTTCGTCCCAAGTTAGTCTCACTAGTCTCATTCTAAGGTTTGTCTAAGTTCGTCCTTAGAAAGAGATTAACTAGGCATGAACTTAGAGTAACTTGGGACGAACTTAGACTATCCTTATAATGAGGCTAACGTTTGTCTTTGTTCGTCCCAAGTTAGTCTCGTTAGTCTCATTCTAAGGTTTGTCTAAGTTAGTCCTTAGAAAGAGATTAACTAGGGATGAACTTAGACTAACTTGGGACGAACTTACACTATCATTATAATGAGGCTAACGTTTGTCTTTGTTCGTCCCAAGTTAGTCTCGTTAGTCTCATTCTAAGGTTTGTCTAAGTTCGTCCTTAGAAAGAGACAAACTAGGGACGAACTTAAACTAACTTGGGACGAACTTTGACTAACCTTATAATGAGACTAACGTTTGTGTTTGTTCGTCCCAAGTTAGTCTCGTTAGTCTCATTCTAAGGTTTGTCTAAGTTCGTCCTAAGAAAGAGACTAACTAGGGACAAACTTAGACTAACTTGGGACGAACTTAGACAAACCTTATAATGAGACTAATGTTTGTCTTTGTTCGTCCCAAGTTGGCTCGTTAGTCTCATTCTAAGGTTTGTCTAAGTTCGTCCTTCGAAAGAGAGTAACTAGGGACGAACTTAGACTAACTTGGGACGAACTTAGACTTACCTTTTAACGAGATTAAAGTTTGTCTTTGTTCGTCCCAAGTTAGTCTCGTTAGTCTCATTCTAAGGTTTGTCTAAGTTCGTCCTTAGAAAGAGACTAACTAGGGATGAAATTAGACTAACTTGGGACGAACTTGGACTAATCTTATAATGAGACTAACGTTTGTCTTTGTTCGTCCCAAGTTAGTCTCACTAGTCTCATTCTAAGGTTTGTCTAAGTTCGTCCTTAGAAAGAGACTAACTAGGGACGAACTTAGACTAACTTGGGACGAACTTTCACTAAACTTGTAAGGAGACTAACGTTTGTCTTTGTTCGTCCCAAGTTAGTCTCAATAGTCTCATTCTAAGGTTTGTCTAAGTTCGTCCTTAGAAAGAGACTAACTAGGGACGAACTTAGACTAACTTGGGACGAACTTAGACTAACCTTTTAACGAGACTAAAGTTTGTCTTTGTTCGTCCCAAGTTAGTCTCATTCTAAGGTTTGTCTAAGTTCGTCCTTAGAAAGAGACTGACTAGGGACGAAATTAGACTAACTTGGGACGAACTTAGACTAACCTTATAATGAGACTAACGTTTGTCTTTGTTCGTCCCAAGTTAGTCTCACTAGTCTCATTCTAAGGTCTGTCTAAGTTCGTCCTTAGAAAGAGATTAACTAGGGATGAACTTAGACTATCATTATAATGAGGCTAACGTTTGTCTTTGTTCGTCCCAAGTTAGTCTCGTTAGTCTCATTCTAAGGTTTGTCTAAGTTCGTCCTTAGAAAAAGACTAACTAGGGACGAAATTAGACTAACTTGGGACGAACTTAGACTAACCTTATAATGAGACTAACGTTTGTCTTTGTTCGTCCCAAGTTAGTCTCACTAGTCTCATTCTAAGGTTTGTCCAAGTTCGTCCTTCGAAAGAGATTAACTAGGGATGAACTTAGACTAACTTAGGACGAACTTAGACTATCATTATAATGAGTCTAACGTTTGTCTTTGTTCGTCCCAAGTTAGTCTCGTTAGTCTCATTCTAAGGTTTGTCTAAGTTCGTCCTTAGAAAGAGACTAACTAGGGACGAACTTAGACTAACTTCGGACAAACTTTGACCAACCTTCTAAGGAGACTAACGTTTGTCTTTGTTCGTCCCAAGTTAGTCTCGTTAGTCTCATTCTAAGGTTTGTCCAAGTTCGTCCTTAGAAAGAGATTAACGAGGGATGAACTTAGACCAACTTGGGACGAACTTAGACTATCATTATAATGAGGCTAACGTTTGTCTTTGTTCGTCCCAAGTTAGTCTCGTTAGTCTCATTCTAAGGTTTGTCTAAGTTCGTCCTTAGAAAGAGACTAACTAGGGACGAACTTAGACTAACTTGGGACGAACTTTGACTAAACTTGTAAGGAGACTAACGTTTGTCTTTGTTCGTCCCAAGTTAGTCTCGTTAGTCTCGTTCTAAGGTTTGTCTAAGTTCGTCCTTAGAAAGAGACTAACTAGGGACGAACTTAGACTAACTTGGGACGAACTTAGACAAACCATATACTGAGTGTTTGTCTCGTTAGTCTCATTCTATAGTTTGTCTGAGTTCGACCTTAGAAAGAGACTAACTTGGGACGAACTTAGATAAACCTTAGAATGAGAGTTTGTCTCGTTAGTCTCATTCTAAGGTTTGTCTAAGTTCGACCTTAGAAAGAGACTAACTTGGGACGAACTTAGACTAACCCTGTAATGAGACTAACGTTTGTCTTTGTTCGTCCCAAGTTAGTCTCGTTAGTCCTCCTTCTAAGGTATGTCTAAGTTCGCCCTTAGAAAGAGACTAACTAGAGACGAACTTAGACTAACTTGGGACGAACTTTGACTAACCTTATAATGAGACTAACGTTTGTGTTTGTTCGTCCCAAGTTAGTCTCGTTAGTCTCATTCTAAGGTTTGTCTAAGTTCGTCCTAAGAAAGAGACTAACTAGGGACGAACTTAGACTAACTTGGGACGAACTTAGACAAACCTTATAATGAGACTAATGTTTGTCTTTGTTCGTCCCAAGTTGGCTCGTTAGTCTCATTCTAAGGTTTGTCTAAGTTCGTCCTTCGAAAGAGAGTAACTAGGGACGAACTTAGACTAACTTGGGACGAACTTAGACTAACATTTTAACGAGACTAAAGTTTGTCTTTGTTCGTCCCAAGTTAGTCTCGTTAGTCTCATTCTAAGGTTTGTCTAAGTTCGTCCTTAGAAAGAGACTAACTAGGGACGAAATTAGACTAACTTGGGACGAACTTGGACTAACCTTATAATGAGACTAACGTTTGTCTTTGTTCGTCCCAAGTTAGTCTCACTAGTCTCATTCTAAGGTTTGTCTAAGTTCGTCCTTAGAAAGAGATTAACTAGGCATGAACTTAGACTAACTTGGGACGAACTTAGACTATCCTTATAATGAGGCTAATGTTTGTCTTTGTTCGTCCCAAGTTAGTCTCGTTAGTCTCATTCTAAGGTTTGTCTAAGTTCGTCCTTAGAAAGAGACTAACTAGGGACGAACTTAGACTAACTTGGGACGAACTTTGACTAACCTTGTAAGGAGACTAACCTTTGTCTTTGTTCGTCCCAAGTTAGTCTCGTTAGTCTCATTCTAAGGTTTGTCTCAGTTCGTCTTTAGAAAGAGACTAACTAGGGAAGAACTTACACTAACCTTGTAATAAGACTAACGTTTGTCTTTGTTCGTCCCAAGTTAGTCTCGTAGTCTCATTCTAAGGTCTGTCAAAGTTCGTCCTTAGAAAGTGACTAACTAGGGACGAACTTAGACTAACTTGGGACGAACTTAGACTAACATTATAATGAGACTAACGTTTGTCTTTATTCGTCCCAAGTTAGTCTCGTTAGTCTCATTCTAAGGTTAGTCTAAGTTCGTCCTTTGAAAGAGACTAACTAGGGACGAACTTAGACTAACTTGGGACGAACTTAGAATAACCTTGTAATGAAACTAACGTTTGTCTTTGTTCGTCCCAAGTTGGTCTCGTTAGTCTCATTCTAAGGTTTGTCTAAGTTCGTCCTTAGAAAGAGACTAACTAGGGACGAACTTAGACTAACCTTATAATGAGACTAAAGTTTGTCTTTGTTCGTCTCGACTTAGTCACGTTAGTCTCATTCTAAGGTTTGTCTAAGTTTGTCTTTAGAAAGAGACTAACTAGAGACGAACTAAGACTAACTTGGGACGAACTTTGACTAACCATGTAATGAGACAAACGTTTCTCTTTGTTCTCCCAAGTTAGTCTCGTTAGTCTCATTCTAAGGTTTGTCTAAGTTCGACCTTAGAAAGAGACTAACTAGGGACGAACTTAGACTAACTTGGGACGAACTTAGACTAACCTTGTAATGAGACAAACGTTTGTCGTTGTTCGTCCAAAGTTAGTCTCGTTAGTCTCATTCTAAGGTTTGTCTATGTTCGTCCTTAGAAAGAGACTAACTAGGGACGAACTTCGACGAACTTGAGATAAACTTAGACTAACCTTGTAATGAGACTAACGTTTGTCTTTGTTCGTCCCAAGTTAGTCTCGTTAGTCTCATTCTAAGGTTTGTCTAAGTTCGTCCTTAGAAAGAGACTAACTAGGGACGAACTTAGACTAACTTGGGACGAACTTAGACAAACCATATACTGAGTGTTTGTCTCGTTAGTCTCATTCTATAGTTTGTCTGAGTTCGACCTTAGAAAGAGACTAACTTGGGACGAACTTAGATAAACCTTAGAATGAGAGTTTGTCTCGTTAGTCTCATTCTAAGGTTTGTCTAAGTTCGACCTTAGAAAGAGACTAACTTGGGACGAACTTAGACTAACCCTGTAATGAGACTAACGTTTGTCTTTGTTCGTCCCAAGTTAGTCTCGTTAGTCCTCCTTCTAAGGTATGTCTAAGTTCGCCCTTAGAAAGAGACTAACTAGAGACGAACTTAGACTAACTTGGGACGAACTTTGACTAACCTTATAATGAGACTAATGTTTGTCTTTGTTCGTCCCAAGTTGGCTCGTTAGTCTCATTCTAAGGTTTGTCTAAGTTCGTCCTTCGAAAGAGAGTAACTAGGGACGAACTTAGACTAACTTGGGACGAACTTAGACTAACCTTTTAACGAGACTAAAGTTTGTCTTTGTTCGTCCCAAGTTAGTCTCGTTAGTCTCATTCTAAGGTTTGTCTAAGTTCGTCCTTAGAAAGAGACTAACTAGGGACGAAATTAGACTAACTTGGGACGAACTTGGACTAACCTTATAATGAGACTAACGTTTGTCTTTGTTCGTCCCAAGTTAGTCTCACTAGTCTCATTCTAAGGTTTGTCTAAGTTCGTCCTTAGAAAGAGATTAACTAGGCATGAACTTAGACTAACTTGGGACGAACTTAGACTATCCTTATAATGAGGCTAATGTTTGTCTTTGTTCGTCCCAAGTTAGTCTCGTTAGTCTCATTCTAAGGTTTGTCTAAGTTCGTCCTTAGAAAGAGACTAACTAGGGACGAACTTAGACTAACTTCGGACGAACTTAGACTAACCTTGTAAGGAGACTAGTCTTCAGTCGATCGACTGGGAAGCTCCCCTGCTCCAGTCGATCGACTTAATGGAGACTCAGGAGGTGCTGCAAATCAAGTTATTCCAGTCGATCGACTGAGAAGCTCCCCTGCTCCAGTCGATCGACTGGCGAGTCCCCTGTCCAGAGCATGCAGATCACGTGACCATCAGTCGATCGACTGGATCTCAGTCGATCGACTAAATGGACTCTCAGGAGGGGCTGCATATCAAGTTATTCCAGTCGATCGACTGGGAAGCTCCCCTGCTCCAGTCGATCGACTGAGAATCCACTTTCCAAGCAACTCATCTACCTCCAGTCGATCGACTGGGCCAACAGCCCAACGCCAGTCGATCGACTGGACTGCTACAGTACCGAATCTTTTCCGAAGCTATAAATAGAAAGAGGCAAAGTTGACCTAGCATCTTGGATTTTTCTGGAGAAAAGACAAAAGGAAGTGAGCCAAATCAAGGGTTTGAACATCATCTAATCAAGGAGGATTGAAGATCAAGGGAGTTTATTAGGATCATCAATCCTACTCTTTTCCCTCTTCCTTTCTCTTAGATTTTGCTAAAAACCCACACATCATGTTGTCTTACTTGATGTGTGAGTAGTCCCCCTTGTGTTTTGAGGGTTCTATGAACCTCCTTGGTACTCAATGATCATTGTATACACATTTGAATGGATTTATTGAAGTTGATTTCATTTTACTATGCTCTTCATGTTAAACATGTCTCTAAGTGTTTGATAAAATGCCCAAGTGACATGTTTATGTTAGAACTTTGATCTAAGTCTTGAGAGAGCTTAGGGATGGTTTTGATGTAGTAAAAATGAACTTAACCTACATTTATGAGAGTAAATGCATGGTGAGAGGTGAACTAGAACTTTATGCATGTGGCATTTATGAGAGTAAATGCTATGTAGTGGATCAATACTCTTTAATTAGTGAGATCCTAGCTAAGATGGCTTGCCTAGGATTAATCATGCATGGTTTGTTTGATTCTAGTTTAAGCTAGGTTTGAAACCTATCAACTCATAATTAATTAAACTCTTGTATGCACGATCATTGGGAAATTGCCAAGGAGGGGATTAATCCCTCGAAACTCGCTTTTAATTGAATTCAATCCCCTAAAAACCATTTCATTCTTGCTTTGAATCATTGATAACTCAACCACATTTGAATTTTAGGAATTAGCCGAGTAACAAAACTTGATAGAACTAGCGTGTAATCCGTTTGCTCCCTTGGGTTCGACACCGGTCTTACCGGTTGAATTACAAATTGTTTTTGACTAATTGCATTGCTTGAAAAACTACAACGTCAAAATGGCGCCGTTGCCGGGGAGCAATAGCTAGATTACCCCTAGGAAAATCATTTAGTGCTCCGACTATTCCATGTTTTTCTTTATTCTACTTGTTACTTGGATTTCTTGAGCTTATTCACTACGCTTACTTGTTTTAATTGGCTTCTCTTATAGGTTCACTTCTTTTATGCCACCCAAGACCAAGAAACTTTCTCAAATAGCGGATAGAGATTTGAACCAACCTATTAGAGAGCTAGTTAATCTTCCCGTTACAAGGAGTAAGACTAAAGACAAAGGACAAGCCTCCAACACTCAAGGAAATCAAGAAACCATCGCTCAAGGCATGGGTGATAGAGACAATAGACTCCCTCCTCCACCTCCACCTCCCCAAGGTCACCTACCACAAGTCCCTCAAGCTAGAAGGGTTCTCAAGGATTATGCTACTCCTACGGCCTATGGATATCGTTCCCCAATCCTCGTACCTACGGTTGATAACCGAGATTTTGACTTGAAGACGTCCACAATTCAAATGGTTCAATCTAACCAATTCTCGGGGAGGGACAATGAAGACCCTAATTCTCACTTGACAACATTTCTTGAAGTGTGTTCCACCTTCAAGATCAATGGGTTCTCGGAAGACGCTAAACTCCTAAGGCTCTTCCCCTTCTCCCTCACGGGAAGAGCAAAGGATTGGTTGAGGAGTCAAACTCCCGATAGCTTCACGACTTGGGAGGAGCTCGCCGTGGCTTTCTTGAACAAATACTTCCCTCCTTCCAAGACGGCTTTCTATAGAAGTCAAATTACAAATTTCTCACAATTGGATGGGGAGAACCTCTATGAAGCATGGGAGAGATACAAAGAATACCAAAGGCTTTGCCCTCACCACAACCTCGATGATCTCCAAGTCTTCCACACCTTCTACCACGGTGTCGATGGTGCCTCTCGACTTGCACTTGACACCGCCTCGGGAGGAGCTATTATGGAACTAGAACCGCATGAAGGATATGCGGTGATAGAGAAAATAACGAAAAACTACTTCATGTGGGGAAGCGAAAGAGGAAACCCGAGAAGAAGACATGAAAGGCATGAGGTTAAAGCGGTGAGCACAAGTGATTATGATGCTTTGAGGAAGGACTTTGATAGCCTCTCGGATGAAGTCTTCAAGTTGAAACACCCGGAAAGAGAATCTTCGACAAAGCAAGGGTGTGATATTTGTGAGGTCTACGAGCATGAGACCGTTTCTTGCCCCTTAGTGCAAAGGGATGTGCAAGGGCAAGGCTATGGAGAGGTGAATTTTGTGGGAGGAAACCAAGGAAGAGACTATGGAGCCAATGCCAATCAAGGGCAAAGCTCTCAAGCAAACTATACTACACCAAAGTTCTCTTCGGGATGGAGAAATCACCCCAATTTCTCCTACAAGACCACTAACCCCACTCGCCCCGACTTTGGATCCACACCTCCCGGATTCGGTCCTAAGCCTACTCAACCGAATCAAGCATTCCAACCTAGGAATCAATATCAAAGTCAAGGACCGGCTTTGCTTCAAAGGAATCAAAACCAAGGGCAACAATACCAAGCTCAAACTCAAAGGCCCTACCAACAAGTTGAACCTCCCTCACAAGCTTCTAATGAACTTTCCGGGGTTGAAGCTATGTTTGCCAAGCTACTTGCAAATCAAGATAAAATGCAAGCCCAAATTGAGAGAATGGAGATCCACAACAAAATGCTAGAAACTCAAATTGCTCAACAAGCCGAATCCTCTACAAGGGCACAAGGTAAATTACCGGCTAGACCCGAGCAAGGACAAAGGGAGCATTGTAATGCGGTTACTTTGAGAAGCGGGAAAGAGCTAGAGGGAGAGCTACCAAAGAAGAAGAAAGTCTCCTTTGATCTAAGAGGCCAAGCTAGTGCCGAAATTGAAGAGTTAGATGAAGAGGTTCCTAACCCTCAAGTTGAGAAGGAGAGTGAAGTGGAAAAGGAGAAAGACGAACCTAGAGTATACACTCCTCCTATTCCATTTCCCCAAAGGCTAAAGAAGAAGAGCAATGACAAGCAATTCTCCAAGTTTGCCGAGATGATGAGGAAGCTCTATGTCACAATGCCCTTCACCGAGGTAATAACTCAAGCTCCATCTTATGCAAGATTTCTAAAAGATGTTATTACGTGCAGGAGAACAATCGAGGATGTTGACACGGTGTCTCTCAATGGCGAATGTAGTGCCATACTCCAACTGCGCATGCCCCCAAAGCTTGAGGATCCCGGTAGCTTCTCCATTTCATGCTTTATTAATGATATTAAGATTGAACGTGCTATGTGTGATTTGGGTGCAAGTATATCGTTGATGCCTTATTCTTTGTGCAAAAAGTTGAATATGGGTGAGCCTAAACCAACTAACATGATTCTAAGGCTCGCGGACCGCTCCTCAAGATTCCCTAGGGGGGTTCTTAAGGATGTCCCGGTTAGAGTAGGGAATTTCTATATTCCGGGGGATTTTGTGGTGTTAGAGATGGAAGAGGACAATGAAATTCCCATTCTTTTGGGAAGGCCTTTCCTCTACACCGCGGGGGCTATATTTGATACTACTAAGGGGTCAATCACCATGAGAGTAGGAGATGAGGAAATTGAGTTTAATCTTGAAAAGGCACAAAAAGGTCCTAGTCCTACAATGACTTGTAATTATCTTGACCTAGTTGATGCATATGAATTGTATGATGTGCCTAACCTTTACATGAGTGGAATTGACCTTGATAATGAGCTTCCCGACATTGCCAATTGTTGGGCTATCTTGGAGGAAGAAAACGAAGAAGGAACTCTAAGCGACAAAGGTAAGGAGTCTTGTTCGGTAGAGCTAAAAGCTCTACCAACAAGCCTAAGGTATGAGTTCTTAGGCCCAAATTCTAGCTTGCCTATCATTGTGAATGCCTCTTTGAATGATGTTGAAACGTCGAAATTGCTTGATGTGGTTAGAGAACATAAGGATGCTATTGGCTACTCTATTGATGATTTGAAGGGAATAAGCCCAAACTTGTGCATGCATGAAATCAATTTAGAGAGTGATAGTATGCCATCTAGGGAGAGAGCTAGGAGGTTGAATCCTATTGTTGGGGAAGTAGTCAAAAAGGAGGTTCTTAAATTGCTTGATGCGGGAATCATCTTCCCCGTTGCGGACTCTAAATGGGTGAGCCCCATTCATGTAGTCCCCAAAAAGGGAGGGATGACCGTAGTTAAAAATGATAAGAATGAACTAATCCCCACAAGAACGGTAACCGGGTGGCGTATGTGTGTGGACTATAGGAAATTAAACCAAGCCACTAGAAAAGACCACTTTCCCCTTCCATTTATTGATCAAATGTTGGAAAGACTAGCTAAGCATGACTATTTTTGCTATCTTGATGGATATAGCGGATTCTTCCAAATCCCTATACATCCACAAGATCAAGAGAAAACCACCTTTACATGTCCCTATGGAACATTTGCCTATCGGCGAATGCCCTTTGGACTATGTAATGCGCCGGGTACTTTTCAACGTTGCATGATGGCTATTTTTTCCGAGTTTATTGAAAAGATTATGGAAGTATTCATGGATGACTTTTCTGTGTATGGTTCGTCTTTTGATGATTGCTTGGCTAATTTGGCTAAAGTGTTGAAAAGATGTATTGAGACGAACCTTGTACTTAATTGGGAAAAATGCCATTTTATGGTGCAGGAGGGGATAGTTCTTGGTCATTTGGTCTCTAAAAGAGGAATTGAGGTGGATAAAGCAAAGATAGAGGTTATGGAAAAATTGCCACCTCCAAAGGACGTGAAAGGCATAAGGAGTTTTCTAGGCCATGCGGGGTTTTATAGGAGATTTATCAAGGATTTCTCGAAGATTGCAAAGCCATTAACAAACCTTCTATGCAATGACACCAAGTTTCGGTTTGATGAAGATTGCTTGGTGGCCTTTGAGAAGTTGAAAGAAGCATTGATCTCGGCCCCAATTATCCAACCTCCAAGATGGGACTTGCCCTTTGAGCTTATGTGCGACGCTAGTGATTATGCCATTGGGGCGGTTCTTGGGCAAAGGATAGATAAGAAACTCCATGCCATTCATTACACAAGCAAGGTTCTAAATGGAGCCCAATTGAACTACACTACAACCGAGAAGGAGCTCCTAGCTATCGTGTATGCCTTTGACAAGTTTCGTTCATACCTAGTGGGATCAAAAGTTATAGTATTCACCGACCACGCGGCAATCAAGTACCTCTTGGCAAAGAAAGACTCTAAGCCGAGATTGATAAGATGGATTCTATTGCTCCAAGAATTTGATATCGAGATAAAAGATAAAAAGGGAGTAGAAAATGTGGTAGCCGACCACTTATCAAGGCTAGAGGAAAATGAAGAGATTGAAGAGGATACTAGACCCGTGAATGACTCATTTATTGGAGAGCAACTTATGAGAGTTGAGGCGGAGGCACTCCCATGGTACGCGGACTTTGTAAACTTCGTGGTTTGTGGGATTATTCCTCACGATATGAACCACCATCAAAAGAGGAAGTTCCTATCCGAGACCAAGAGGTATTATTGGGATGAGCCCTATTTGTATAGGCTATGCGCGGATGGATTATATAGGACTTGCGTCGCCGAAGAAGAAATGAGGGATATCCTACACCATTGTCACTCTTCCCAATATGGAGGACATGGTAGTGGAGCAAAGACGGCGTCCAAGGTTCTACAAAGCGGTTTTTATTGGCCTACTCTCTTTGGTGATGCTTATGAATTTGTGAAAGCTTGCGATCAATGCCAAAGAACGGGAAGCATCTCAAAAAGGCATGAAATGCCCCAACAAAGCATCCTCCCGGTCGAGATATTTGATGTATGGGGCATAGATTATATGGGTCCTTTCCCATCCTCATATGGGAACCAATATATATTGGTCGCGGTTGATTACGTCTCCAAATGGGTTGAGGCCGTCGCTTCCCCTACTTGTGATGCCAAGGTGGTCACAAAGCTCTTCAAGAAGATTATCTTCCCCAGATTTGGAGTTCCAAGGACCGTCATTAGTGATGGCGGTTCACATTTCAAGGAAAAACATTTTGAGGCCTTGCTTCGCAAATATGGAGTTAGTCACAAGGTTGCTACGCCTTATCACCCACAAACTAGTGGGCAAGTGGAAATTTCGAATAGAGAAATCAAGGCAATCTTAGAGAAAACCGTGGGAAGCTCAAGGAAGGATTGGTCATCGAAGCTAGATGACGCTTTATGGGCCTATCGTACGGCATTCAAGACCCCTATTGGAATGTCTCCCTATCGCCTTATTTATGGGAAGCCATGCCACTTGCCGGTGGAATTGGAATACAAGGCGATGTGGGCAATTAAAATGCTAAATATGGACTTGCAAACGGCGGGAGACAATAGGGTGCTTCAACTCCATGAGTTGGAAGAGATAAGGAATGAAGCCTACGAAAGTGCTAGGATCTATAAAGAGAAGACCAAGAAATGGCACGACAAGAAAATCTTTCGTCGTGAATTCAAGAAGGGAGAAAAGGTCTTGCTCTTCAATTCTAGGCTCAAGTTATTCCCGGGAAAATTGAGAAGCCGGTGGAGTGGTCCATTTATTGTCCACAAGCCTCACGAGGATGGACACGTGGAATTGCTCAACAATGATGGGACTACCTTCACAGCAAATGGGCAAAGACTAAAGCATTATAGAGAAGGCGTTCGGGATGAGAAAAATGTGACTCACCATTTGACCGACCCTTAGAGAGCCTCTATCCGCTTGAGGAGGGATCCTAGCTATGGACTCCTCAAGTGTGTTTCTTAGTGAGAAGAGATTCGGCTCGGTCTTTGCCAAGACGTTAAACTAGGCACCTCACGGGAGGTACCCCGGTTTGTGAGTTGTCTATCTATGCACAAGGAACTTTCATATATGTGTAGCATGCAAATTGTGAACTTGTTATGTGGCTTGGTGTTTGGGATGATTCTAAATGCATGACTAGGTGTGTGTGACATGATATAAGGCTTGCATGAAATTTCTTGATGATGGTGGCATTCTAAGTGTGGAGTGTGATCCTAGCTTGTTTGTTTGAAAATCGTATGTTTATGTGCTAGTGATTGCATAGAAGAGCGTGCCTTGAATATATGTGATATTTTGAGTAATGCTGATCTTTGTTTGTGAGTAAAAATTCTGAGTGTGGAGTTGAGATTCGACGAGAAGTGGAAAATAATTTTTGCAGGAATTGGTATCCAGTCGATCGACTGGGAAGCTCCCCTGCTCCAGTCGATCGACTAAATGATGTTTCAGGAGCCCTTGTTTTTTGCGCATTCTCAGTCGATCGACTGGGCTATCAGTCGATCGACTGATATTTCCTTGCCAAATTCACCCATCTCCTCATTCGAACCCCACTTCAGTCGATCGATCCGCCAAACCCTAAATTCGAATTTTTCACCCTCCGAATCTCAGCTCCAAGCCTCCGACCATCTCGCCATCAGCTTGCCAGCCATCCACCGCCCGTCCACCGCCCAGCCAGCCGCCCTCACGCAGTTTCGATTTCCGATCGGAAATCCAAGCCGTCGTCCGATCTCCCTCGTCCGGCCATCTCAGCGCCCGCTCCGACCGCCTACCTACTCCCCTTCCGTCCGCCTTCAATCCCCAAGCATCAATTCGGAATCCCAGAGCCTCCCGGACAAACCCCGATTTCGACCCTAACCCCGACAGTTTTTCCCCTCCCAGTCGATCGACTGAGACACAAGTCTCACCCCAGTCGATCGACTCGATCAGAGTTCAGTGCCTATTTGTGAGTTTTTGCTCAGATTGACTTGTTCTTCCATTTCAAGTGCACTATGGGTCGTGCCAGTGCATCGTCCAGTTCAAAAGCAAAGGGAAAAGAGATAGCTCACGAGCCCTCGCTCGATGAGCAAATTGACGACTTCACGCTAGAGGGCGAGGATGATAGACCTCTAGTTACCCGCAAGAGGAGGTTATTGAGGACCTCCTTAGCCGACCATGTCTCGGGCTCAGATGAGGAGGTTGACGCCGTGCCGGTTTCCCCTGCTCCTCCAAAGAAGAAAGCGCCTCCACCAAGGAAACCGGCGCCGAAGAAGAAGGCGCCAGTGCCTCCTAGACCTAGTGCACCCCCGCGCCCTGCTGCTGCGCCTACATCCACCGCCATTGTGCCGGTTGAGCCTCACGAGGGGCCCTATGAGGGACCGATGCCCATACCGGTCCCGTACCCGTTCTCGGCCCCCTTGGTCTTCAAGGAAGAGAAGCACCGGACTCGTCACACCACTATCACTACGAAGAGGAAGAAGGCCATCCCGACATTGTACCTAGACATGGGCTTGCTTCGTAGCATCGACGAAGTGGTAGCCATTGAGGTACAATCTCGTCTCACACAACATGGTTTGCCTTTCCTATTTTGTGATGATCCGGGCTCCCACCAGAGATTAGTTGAGGAGTTCTTGTGCTCGTTTGAGACGGTGAAGGAGAGAGTGGGGGAGGATGGATCCTCGGTTTATTATTGGAAGTTTGTTTTAGGAGGGAGAGATTTCCGGATCAGGGAGAGTACGATCCGAGAGTGGCTTGGTTTCCCACAACCTCCGGCCTCACCCCGGGTATTCACTGAGCACGACCAGTCCAGGCTTTGGAAGAGGATATCCGGTAGGAATGAGTGGTTCGTGTCTTCATATAACTCTTCTGCGATCGTTGACCCGGTTTGGAAGATTGTGCACCACGTCATTGCTATTGATTTTAACACGAGGACGGAGAAGGCTAGGAAGGTTACCTTCCCGGATATGGACCTCATGGTTGCCATGGATCACGGGGAGGTCATTGATTGGCTAGTGGTTCTTGCAAACCGGTTTGAGGCCGTTGTGAAGCCGAGTACGAGGAACAAGAGCATGGGAGGGGGCTCCTTGATTACTTTGATAGCCCAAAGGTGTAACTTCACCTTTGGTCACGAGGGTTGTGAGGCCCCTTCTAGGAGCAAGCTTGACTTAGACTTGATGAAGAATATGCATATGGTCAAGCGAGACGGCAGGACATGGAGCAGTGACCCGTCGCCTCATGTGGAGGAGCTTGTGACCGCCGCTGCTGCGCGGAGGAGAGCCTTCAAGCAACAACGCCCGCTCTATTGCCTTGCCCACCTCACCCCCTCACCCGCTCCCTCGCCTCCTGGCTCACCTCCTCCTCCCCCTACCGCAGATGAGGAGCTTCCTACCGCAGATGAGGAGCTCCCTACCGCAGATGTGGAGCTTCCCCCGGTGCAGCCCGCCGCCGAGATTCCCCCTCATGTCGCCGATGATTCAGCTGAGTGGCGACAGAGGATGACCTCTGATATTGCTGACTTGAAGGGCGGCGTGGCTGACTTGAGGAGTGGATTGACTTGCCTTGAGGACTTTGTCCGAGAGTCTGATGCGAGAGCTCGCCAGGAGTGGGAATGGCTCCGTGCTACATTGTCATCCATGACGGGAGGTTCTAGTGCACCAGTTGCTGCTCCGTCAGTGGGCTTAGAGCCATCTGCCCCGCGTGCTTCCTCGCCCATGCCTTCATCGCCTCCCACCAGACCTGACGCTCCTGCTGTTCCTGACGTTCCATTGGAGACCGGTGGTGATCCAGCTAGAGACGAGGCTACATCTTGAGCTTGCATTGCATTTTGCTCGTACTTTTGTCTATCATTTGGTGCTTTCTCGCTTAGATCATGTACTTGGATGTTAAGTCGCCTTTTGGCGCAATTTTGGATGATGTATGCCATCTTGTGTGATATACTCTTGATTTGCCTTTGGTTGTATGTCACATTTTCTATGATATTGACGGTGTTTACCATCTATGTTGCTCAATCCACAGGATATATATTTCCATGTTCTCACCATGCCCATATTCGCCGTCTTGATCTACTTTTGCAACCACAAGGTTACTTCTCACTCCCGAGAGTCTTATCACCGAGTCTACAAACGAGGGGAGTTCCTATGCGCCTTTGCCTTTGTTTTATCATTCTTTGCGCTTAGGGACTAAGCTTGAATTAAGTGTGGAGTGGTTTGATGCGCATAGTTCACATTATTGCATGCCATACATATCATTTCTAGATGGACACTCGCATACTTGCACATTGTCCCAACATGAGAGTGTTTTAACCACAAAGGCTTATGATTTTCAAACTCTAAATCCCTATAAATCACAACTAGCCTATTTGCCACATTTACCGACCTAGTCCTTTGAGCATACATTCTTGAGAATCAATATCATGGCTATATATTGTCTATCCAACTTTTTAAGTATTCTCATTGCAACGCCTTTGATCAAGCTAGCAAACACTTTTAAAATATCATCTTGAAAAACTTAGACCGTTTGAATGCTCTTTGGTGACTTGAGTGCTCTAACATAGTGCTTTGTTCATGATTGATTCCCGCACATTCCATGCACTTTTTGAACATATTGTCAAGTTTTAAGTGTGGAGTCAAAAAAAAAAAAAAAAAAAAAAAAAAAAAAAAAAAAAAAAAAAAAAAAAAAAAAAATGTTTGCGGTCAAAGAGGGCAAAGCCCCGACTAAAAACTCTCTCAATGATCATGAGAAGTTTTGCTCCAAATATACAAATGCCGGGGGTTAGGGAGGTAAGTCCCCCCTCGAAAGCATTTGTAGGCCAAAGGCCGTTTCAAAAAGAAATAAGGAGCACTTAAAACTTGACTATATGTTTTTCCCTCCATTCTTCATTTGTGCGGGATTCATTCATTTACAATGTGTGCTTGTTAAAATAACTCTTGGACGACCCATGTGCCTTGCACGGGAGCTATCATTTGGGCTATGCTTGTTTATTGAGAAACTCTAGTGTCGAACTCCACTTCCCTTATGGATTACGGCTTGAGCGCCTAAAACTTGGGAATGAGTTCCTAGTCGCGAGCCCTTGGACTAGCCCTAGCTAGCATAGGTGAGCGGTTGACGCTCTATTGTGCAAACTATAAGCCTTGCCTCGATAGTGTTGCCTTGATAATGAGTAGAACTTGGGATGAGACATTTTATAGCCCTTGTGTTGATAATCTTGAATGCATGTCCTCAAAGGTACTCAAAAGGTTGAGAAAGTTTTTTTTATGATATTGTGGCGCTAGTCTAGCTTGGGGTGAGGGATTGGTTTTGAATAATCGTAGCCTTGGTTGAGCACTCTTGCATTCACTCTTATGGGACATGTGCACCTTTGGGATTTGTGAGTATTCCCTTTTTCTGAAAACTCTCACGAGACTATAACTCGTCCACTAGGGTAGCCTAGGGGTTTAAAGGCTTAATGCATATGCTAAATGCATTCGTAACGCCTACGAAAAGGAGCTAGGTAGGTTGTACATACTTGTCATTTACCTTTCAAATAACATGTTTAGAAATGAAGATCGAGACCTTGTGAGATCTAGTGAGGCAAATGCACGAAAAACATAGCACCACTAGCATATCGACATTTGCACTTCCTTGGCATATTTGCATACTTTGTTCGGGACGAGCAAAGCTTAAGTGTGGAGTGTTGATGAGTCGAGCTTTCGACTCGTTAAATGCCCATTTTCACTATAGCTTTAGCTTGATTCCGACTACTATTAGATGTCATTTGATCTCCTTTTCGTGCGTTTCAGGTGCAAAGCAAGATGTCTATGTGTCAAGAGCCATTGGAAGAAAACTCGGGAAAATCGGTGTTTTAGAGCAAAAAGTGGCAGTATTTGGTCTTCAGTCGATCGACTGGGAAGCTCCCCTGCTCCAGTCGATCGACTTAATGGAGACTCAGGAGGTGCTGCAAATCAAGTTATTCCAGTCGATCGACTGAGAAGCTCCCCTGCTCCAGTCGATCGACTGGCGAGTCCCCTGTCCAGAGCATGCAGATCACGTGACCATCAGTCGATCGACTGGATCTCAGTCGATCGACTAAATGGACTCTCAGGAGGGGCTGCATATCAAGTTATTCCAGTCGATCGACTGGGAAGCTCCCCTGCTCCAGTCGATCGACTGAGAATCCACTTTCCAAGCAACTCATCTACCTCCAGTCGATCGACTGGGCCAACAGCCCAACGCCAGTCGATCGACTGGACTGCTACAGTACCGAATCTTTTCCGAAGCTATAAATAGAAAGAGGCAAAGTTGACCTAGCATCTTGGATTTTTCTGGAGAAAAGACAAAAGGAAGTGAGCCAAATCAAGGGTTTGAACATCATCTAATCAAGGAGGATTGAAGATCAAGGGAGTTTATTAGGATCATCAATCCTACTCTTTTCCCTCTTCCTTTCTCTTAGATTTTGCTAAAAACCCACACATCATGTTGTCTTACTTGATGTGTGAGTAGTCCCCCTTGTGTTTTGAGGGTTCTATGAACCTCCTTGGTACTCAATGATCATTGTATACACATTTGAATGGATTTATTGAAGTTGATTTCATTTTACTATGCTCTTCATGTTAAACATGTCTCTAAGTGTTTGATAAAATGCCCAAGTGACATGTTTATGTTAGAACTTTGATCTAAGTCTTGAGAGAGCTTAGGGATGGTTTTGATGTAGTAAAAATGAACTTAACCTACATTTATGAGAGTAAATGCATGGTGAGAGGTGAACTAGAACTTTATGCATGTGGCATTTATGAGAGTAAATGCTATGTAGTGGATCAATACTCTTTAATTAGTGAGATCCTAGCTAAGATGGCTTGCCTAGGATTAATCATGCATGGTTTGTTTGATTCTAGTTTAAGCTAGGTTTGAAACCTATCAACTCATAATTAATTAAACTCTTGTATGCACGATCATTGGGAAATTGCCAAGGAGGGGATTAATCCCTCGAAACTCGCTTTTAATTGAATTCAATCCCCTAAAAACCATTTCATTCTTGCTTTGAATCATTGATAACTCAACCACATTTGAATTTTAGGAATTAGCCGAGTAACAAAACTTGATAGAACTAGCGTGTAATCCGTTTGCTCCCTTGGGTTCGACACCGGTCTTACCGGTTGAATTACAAATTGTTTTTGACTAATTGCATTGCTTGAAAAACTACAACGTCAACTAACCTTTGTCTTTGTTCGTCCCAAGTTAGTCTCGTTAGTCTCATTCTAAGGTTTGTCTCAGTTCGTCTTTAGAAAGAGACTAACTAGGGACGAACTTACACTAACCTTGTAATAAGACTAACGTTTGTCTTTGTTCGTCCCAAGTTAGTCTCGTTAGTCTCATTCTAAGGTCTGTCAAAGTTCGTCCTTAGAAAGTGACTAACTAGGGACGAACTTAGACTAACTTGGGACGAACTTAGACTAACATTATAATGAGACTAACGTTTGTCTTTATTCGTCCCAAGTTAGTCTCGTTAGTCTCATTCTAAGGTTTGTCTAAGTTCGTCCTTCGAAAGAGACTAACTAGGGACGAACTTAGACTAACTTGGGACGAACTTAGAATAACCTTGTAATGACACTAACGTTTGTCTTTGTTCGTCCCAAGTTGGTCTCGTTAGTCTCATTCTAAGGTTTGTCTAAGTTCGTCCTTAGAAAGAGACTAACTAGGGACGAACTTAGACTAACCTTATAATGAGACTAAAGTTTGTCTTTGTTCGTCTCGACTTAGTCACGTTAGTCTCATTCTAAGGTTTGTCTAAGTTTGTCTTTAGAAAGAGACTAACTAGAGACGAACTAAGACTAACTTGGGACGAACTTAGACTAACCATGTAAGGAGACAAACGTTTCTCTTTGTTCTCCCAAGTTAGTCTCGTTAGTCTCATTCTAAGGTTTGTCTAAGTTCGACCTTAGAAAGAGACTAACTAGGGACGAACTTAGACTAACTTGGGACGAACTTAGACTAACCTTGTAATGAGACAAACGTTTGTCTTTGTTCGTCCAAAGTTAGTCTCGTTAGTCTCATTCTAAGGTTTGTCTATGTTCGTCCTTAGAAAGAGACTAACTAGGGACGAACTTAGACGAACTTGAGATAAACTTAGACTAACCTTGTAATGAGACTAACGTTTGTCTTTGTTCGTCCCAAGTTAGTCTCGTTAGTCTCATTCTAAGGTTTGTCTAAGTTCGTCCTTAGAAAGAGACTAACTAGGGACGAACTTAGACTAACTTGGGACGAACTTAGACAAAGCATATACTAAGTGTTTGTCACGTTAGTCTCATTCTATAGTTTGTCTGAGTTCGACCTTAGAAAGAGACTAACTTGGGATGAACTTAGATAAACCTTAGAATGAGAGTTTGTCTCGTTAGTCTCATTCTAAGGTTTGTCTAAGTTCGTCCTTAGAAAGAGGCTAACTTCGGACGAACTTAGACTAACCCTGTAATGAGACTAACGTTTGTCTTTGTTCGTCCCAAGTTAGTCTCGTTAGTCTCCTTCTAAGGTATGTCTAAGTTCGCCCTTAGAAAGAGACTAACTAGAGACGAACTTAGACTAACTTGGGACGAACTTAGACTAACCTTATAATGAGACTAACGTTTGTGTTTGTTCGTCCCAAGTTAGTCTCGTTAGTCTCATTCTAAGGTTTGTCTAAGTTCGTCCTAAGAAAGAGACTAACTAGGGACAAACTTAGACTAACTTGGGACGAACTTAGACAAACCTTATAATGAGACTAATGTTTGTCTTTGTTCGTCCCAAGTTGGCTCGTTAGTCTCATTCTAAGGTTTGTCTAAGTTCGTCCTTCGAAAGAGAGTAACTAGGGACGAACTTAGACTAACTTGGGACGAACTTAGACTTACCTTTTAACGAGACTAAAGTTTGTCTTTGTTCGTCCCAAGTTAGTCTCGTTAGTCTCATTCTAAGGTTTGTCTAAGTTCGTCCTTAGAAAGAGACTAACTAGGGACGAAATTAGACTAACTTGGGACGAACTTGGACTAACCTTATAATGAGACTAACGTTTGTCTTTGTTCGTCCCAAGTTAGTCTCACTAGTCTCATTCTAAGGTTTGTCTAAGTTCGTCCTTAGAAAGAGATTAACTAGGCATGAACTTAGACTAACTTGGGACGAACTTAGACTATCCTTATAATGAGGCTAACGTTTGTCTTTGTTCGTCCCAAGTTAGTCTCGTTAGTCTCATTCTAAGGTTTGTCTAAGTTAGTCCTTAGAAAGAGACTAACTAGGGACGAAATTAGACTAACTTGGGACGAACTTACACTAACCTTATAATGAGACAAACGTTTGTCTTTGTTCGTCCCAAGTTAGTCTCGTTAGTCTCATTCTAAGGTTTGTCTAAGTTCGTCCTTAGAAAGAGACTAACTAGGGACGAAATTAGACTAACTTGGGACGAACTTAGACTATCATTATAATGAGGCTAACGTTTGTCTTTGTTCGTCCCAAGTTAGTCTCGTTAGTCTCATTCTAAGGTTTGTCTAAGTTCGTCCTTAGAAAGAGACTAACTAGGGACGAACTTAGACTAACTTGGGACGAACTTTGACTAAACTTGTAAGGAGACTAACGTTTGTCTTTGTTCGTCCCAAGTTAGTCTCAATAGTCTCATTCTAAGGTTTGTCTAAGTTCGTCCTTAGAAAGAGACTAACTAGGGACGAACTTAGACTAACTTGGGACGAACTTAGACTAACCTTTTAACGAGACTAAAGTTTGTCTTTGTTCGTCCCAAGTTAGTCTCATTCTAAGGTTTGTCTAAGTTCGTCCTTAGAAAGAGACTAACTAGGGACGAAATTAGACTAACTTGGGACGAACTTAGACTAACCTTATAATGAGACTAACGTTTGTCTTTGTTCGTCCCAAGTTAGTCTCACTAGTCTCATTCTAAGGTCTGTCTAAGTTCGTCCTTAGAAAGAGATTAACTAGGGATGAACTTAGACTATCATTATAATGAGGCTAACGTTTGTCTTTGTTCGTCCCAAGTTAGTCTCGTTAGTCTCATTCTAAGGTTTGTCTAAGTTCGTCCTTAGAAAGAGACTAACCAGGGACGAAATTAGACTAACTTGGGACGAACTTAGACTAACCTTATAATGAGACTAACGTTTGTCTTTGTTCGTCCCAAGTTAGTCTCACTAGTCTCATTCTAAGGTTTGTCGAAGTTCGTCCTTAGAAAGAGATTAACTAGGGATGAACTTAGACTAACTTGGGACGAACTTAGACTATCATTATAATGAGGCTAACGTTTGTCTTTGTTCGTCCCAAGTTAGTCTCGTTAGTCTCATTCTAAGGTTTGTCTAAGTTCGTCCTTAGAAAGAGACTAACTAGGGACGAACTTAGACTAACTTGGGACGAACTTTGACTAAACTTGTAAGGAGACTAACGTTTGTCTTTGTTCGTCCCAAGTTAGTCTCAATAGTCTCATTCTAAGGGTTGTCTAAGTTCGTCCTTAGAAAGAGACTAACTAGGGACGAACTTAGATGAACTTGGGACGAACTTAGACTAACCTTTTAACGAGACTAAAGTTTGTCTTTGTTCGTCCCAAGTTAGTCTCGTTAGTCTCATTCTAAGGTTTGTCCAAGTTCGTCCTTAGAAAGAGATTAACGAGGGATGAACTTAGACTAACTTGGGACGAACTTAGACTATCATTATAATGAGGCTAACGTTTGTCTTTGTTCGTCCCAAGTTAGTCTCGTTAGTCTCATTCTAAGGTTTGTCTAAGTTCGTCCTTAGAAAGAGACTAACTAGGGACGAACTTAGACTAACTTGGGACGAACTTTGACTAAACTTGTAAGGAGACTAACGTTTGTCTTTGTTCGTCCCAAGTTAGTCTCAATAGTCTCATTCTAAGGGTTGTCTAAGTTCGTCCTTAGAAAGAGACTAACTAGGGACGAACTTAGACGAACTTGGGACGAACTTAGACAAACCTTTTAACGAGACTAAAGTTTGTCCTTGTTCGTCCCAAGTTAGTCTCGTTAGTCTCATTCTAAGGTTTGTCTAAGTTCGTCCTTAGAAAGAGACTAACTAGGGACGAAATTAGACTAACTTGGGATGAACTTAGACTAACCTTATAATGAGACTAACGTTTGTCTTTGTTCGTCCCAAGTTAGTCTCACTAGTCTCATTCTAAGGTCTATCTAAGTTCGTCCTTAGAAAGAGATTAACTAGGGATGAACTTAGACTATCATTATAATGAGGCTAACGTTTGTCTTTGTTCGTCCCAAGTTTGTCTCGTTAGTCTCATTCTAAGGTTTGTCTAAGTTCGTCCTTAGAAAGAGACTAACTAGGGACGAAATTAGACTAACTTGGGACGAACTTAGACTAACCTTATAATGAGACTAACGTTTGTCTTTGTTCGTCCCAAGTTAGTCTCACTAGTCTCATTCTAAGGTTTGTCCAAGTTCGTCCTTAGAAAGAGATTAACTAGGGATGAACTTAGACTAACTTGGGACGAACTTAGACTATCATTATAATGAGGCTAACGTTTGTCTTTGTTCGTCCCAAGTTAGTCACGTTAGTCTCATTCAAAGGTTTATTTAAGTTCGTCCTTAGAAAGAAACTCACTAGGACGAACTTATACTAACTTGGGACGAACTTAGACTAACCTTAGAATGAGAATAAAGTTTGTCTTTGTTCGTTCCAAGTTAGTCTCGTTAGTCTCATTCTAAAGTTTGTCTAAGTTCGTCCTTAGAAAGAGACTAACTAGGGACGAACTTAGACTAACTTGGGACGAACTTAGACTAACCTTATAATGAGACTAACGTTTGTCTTTGTTCGTCCCAAGTTAGTCGCGTTAGTCTCATTCTAAGGTTTGTCAAAGTTCGTCCTTAGAAAGAGACTAACTAGGGACGAACTTAGACTAACTTGGGACGAACTTAGACTAACCTTATAATGAGACTAACGTTTGTCTTTGTTCGTCCCAAGTTAGTCTCACTAGTCTCATTCTAAGGTTTGTCTAAGTTCGTCCTTAGAAAGAGATTAACTAGGGACGAACTTAGACTAACTTTATAATGAGACTAACATTTGTCTTTGTTCGTCCCAAGTTAGTCATGTTAGTCCCATTCTACGGTTTGTCAAAGTTCGTCCTTAGAAAGAGACTAACTAGGGACGAACTTAGACTAACTTGGGACGAACTTAGACAAACCTTATAATGAGACTAACATTTGTCTTTGTTCGTCCCAAGTTAGTCTCGTTAGTCTCATTCAAAGGTTTGTTTAAGTTCGTCCTTAGAAAGAAACTCACTAGGACGAACTTATACTAACTTGGGACGAACTTAGACTAACCTTAGAATGAGAATAAAGTTTGTCTTTGTTCGTTCCAAGTTAGTCTCGTTAGTCTCATTCTAAAGTTTGTCTTAGTTCGTCCTTAGAAAGAGACTAACTAGGGACGAACTTAGACAAACTTGGGACGAACTTAGACAAACCTTATAATGAGACTAACGTTTGTCCTTGTTCGTCCCAAGTTAGTCTCGTTAGTCTCATTCTAAGGTCTGTCAAAGTTCGTCCTTAGAAAGTGACTAACTAGGGACGAACTTAGACTAACTTGGGATGAACTTAGACTAACCTTGTAATGAGACTAACGTTTGTCTTTGTTCGTCCCAAGTTAGTCTCGTTGGTCTCATTCTAAGGTTTGTCTCAGTTCGTCTTTAGAAAGTGACTAACTAGGGACGAACTTACACTAACCTTGTAATAAGACTAACGTTTGTCTTTGTTCGTGCCAAGTTAGTCTCGTTAGTCTCATTCTAAGGTCTGTTAAAGTTCGTCCTTAGAAAGTGACTAACTAGGGACGAACTTAGACTAACTTGGGACGAACTTAGACTAACATTATAATCAGACTAACGTTTGTCTTTATTCGTCCCAAGTTAGTCTCGTTAGTCTCATTCTAAGGTTTGTCTAAGTTCGTCCTTTGAAAGAGACTAACTAGGGACGAACTTAGACTAACTTGGGACGAACTTAGAATAACCTTGTAATGACACTAACGTTTGTCTTTGTTCGTCCCAAGTTGGTCTCGTTAGTCTCATTCTAAGGTTTGTTTAAGTTCGTCCTTAGAAAGAAACTAACTAGGGACGAACTTAGACTAACCTTATAATGAGACTAAAGTTTGTCGTTGTTCGTCTCGACTTAGTCACGTTAGTCTCATTCTAAGGTTTGTCTAAGTTTGTCTTTAGAAAGAGACTAACTAGAGACGAACTAAGACTAACTTGGGACGAACTTAGACTAACCATGTAATGAGACAAACGTTTCTCTTTGTTCTCCCAAGTTAGTCTCGTTAGTCTCATTCTAAGGTTTGTCTAAGTTCGTCCTTAGAAAGAGACTAACAAGGGACGAACTTAGACTAACCTTATAATGAGACTAAAGTTTGTCTTTGTTCGTCTCGACTTAGTCACGTTTGTCTCATTCTATGGTTTGTCTAAGTTTGTCTTTAGAAAGAGACTAACTAGAGACGAACTAAGACTAACTTGGGACGAACTTAGACTAACCATGTAATGAGACAAACGTTTCTCTTTGTTCTCCCAAGTTAGTCTCGTTAGTCTCATTCTAAGGTTTGTCTAAGTTCGTCCTTAGAAAGAGATTAACTAGGGATGAACTTGGACTAACTTGGGACGAACTTAGACTATCCTTATAATGAGGCTAACGTTTGTCTTTGTTCGTCCCAAGTTAGTCTCGTTAGTCTCATTCTAAGGTTTGTCTAAGTTCGTCCTTAGAAAGAGACTAACTAGGGACGAACTTAGACTAACTTGGGACGAACTTTGACTAACCTTGTAAGGAGACTAACGTTTGTCTTTGTTCGTCCCAAGTTAGTCCCAATAGTCTCATTCTAAGGTTTGTCTAAGTTCGTCCTTAGAAAGAGACTAACTAGGGACGAACTTAGACTAACTTGGGACGAACTTAGACTAACCTTTTAACGAGACTAAAGTTTGTCTTTGTTCGTCCCAAGTTAGTCTCGTTAGTCTCATTCTAAGGTTTGTCTAAGTTCGTCCTTAGAAAGAGACTAACTAGGGACGAAATTAGACTAACTTGGGACGAACTTAGACTAACCTTATAATGAGACTAACGTTTGTCTTTGTTCGTCCTTAGAAAGAGATTAACCTTTGTCTCACTAGTCACATTCTAAGGTTTGTCTAAGTTCGTCCTTAGAAAGAGATTAACTAGGGATGAACTTAGACTATCATTATAATGAGGCTAACGTTTGTCTTTGTTCGTCCCAAGTTTGTCTCGTTAGTCACATTCTAAGGTTTGTCTAAGTTCGTCCTTAGAAAGAGACTAACTAGGGACGAACTTAGACTAACTTGGGGCGAACTTACACTAACCTTATAATGAGACTAACGTTTGTCTTTGTTCATCCCAAGTTAGTCTCACTAGTCTCATTCTAAGGTTTGTCTAAGTTCGTCCTTAGAAAGAGATTAACTAGGGACGAACTTAGACTAACTTGGGACGAACTTATACTAACTTTATAATGAGACTAACGTTTGTCTTTGTTCGTCCCAAGTTAGTCTCGTTAGTCTCATTCTACGGTTTGTCTAAGTTCTTCCTTAGAAAGAGACTAACTAGGGACGAACTTAGACTAACTTGGGACGAACTTAGACAAACCTTATAATGAGACTAACGTTTGTCTTTGTTCGTCCCAAGTTAGTCTCGTTAGTCTCATTCTAAGGTCTGTCAAAGTTCGTCCTTAGAAAGTGACTAACTAGGGACGAACTTAGACTAACTTGGGACGAACTTAGACTAACCTTGTAATATGACTAACGTTTGTCTTTGTTCGTCCCAAGTTAGTCTCGTTAGTCTCATTCTAAGGTCTGTCAAAGTTCGTCCTTAGAAAGTGACTAACTAGGGACGAACTTAGACTAACCTTGTAATAAGACTAACGTTTGTCTTTGTTCGTCCTAAGTTAGTCTCGTTAGTCTCATTCTACGGTTTGTCTAAGTTCGTCATTTGAAAGAGACTAACTAGGGATGAACTTAGACTAACTTGGGACGAACTTAGACTAACCTTATAATTACACTAACGTTTGTGATTGTTCGTCCCAAGTTAGTCTCGTTAGTCTCATTCTAAGGTTTGTTTAAGTTAGTCCTTAGAAAGAAACTAACTAGGGACGAACTTAGACTAACTTGGGACGAACTTAGACTAACCTTAGAATGAGAATAAAGTTTGTCTTTGTTCGTTCTAAGTTAGTCTCGTTAGTCTCATTCTAAGGTTTGTCTAAGTTCGTCCTTTGAAACTGACAAACTATGGGCGAACTTAGACTAACTTGGGACGAACTTAGATAAACCTTAGAATGAGAGTTTGTCCCGTTTGTCTCATTCTAAGGTTTGTCTAAGTTCGTCCTTAGAAAGAGACTAACTTGGGACGAACTTAGACTAACCCTGTAATGAGACTAACGTTTGTCTTTGTTCGTCCCATGTTAGTCTAAGTTCGTCCGGAGTTAGTCTCTTTCTAAGGACGAACTTAGACAAACCTTAGAATGAGACTAACGAGACTAACTCCGGACGAACAAACACAAACGTTAGACTCATTACAAGGTTAGTCTAAGTTCGCCCCAAGTTAGTCTAAATTCTTCGCTAGTTAGTCTCTTTCTAAGGACGAACTTAGACAAACCTTAGAATGAGACTAACGAGACTAACTTGGGACGAACAGAGACAAACGTTAGTCTCATTACAAGGTTAGTCGAAGTTCATCCCAAGTTACTCTAAGTTCGTCCCTAGTTAGTCTCTTTCTAAGGACGAACTTAGAAAACCTTAGAATGAGACTAACGAGACTAACTTGGGACGAACAAAGACAAGCGTTAGTCTCATTATAAGGTTTGTCTAATTTCGTCCCAAGTTAGTCTAAGTTCGTCCCTAGTTAGTCTCTTTCTAAGGACGAACTTAGACAAACCTTAGAATGAGACTAACGAGACTAACTTGGGACGAACAAACACAAACGTTAGTCTCATTATAAGGTTTGTCTAATTTCGTCCCAAGTTAGTCTAAGTTCGTCCCTAGTTAGTCTCTTTCTAAGGACGAACTTAGACAAACCTTATAATGAGACAAACGGGACTAACTTGGAATGAACAAAGACAAACTTTATTCTCATTCTAAGGTTTGTCTAATTTCGTCCCAAGTTAGTCTATGTTCGTCCCTAGTTAGTCTCTTTCTAAGGACGAACTTAGACAAACCTTATAATGAGACTAACGAGACTAACTTGGAACGAACAAAGACAAACTTTATTCTCATTCTAAGGTTAGTCTAAGTTCGTCCCAAGTTAGTCTAAGTTCGTCCCTTGTTAGTTTCTTTCAAAGGACGAACTTAAAAAAACCTTAGAATGAGACTAACGAGACTAACTTGGGACGAACAAAGACAAACGTTAGTCTCATTATAAGGTTTGTCTAAGTTCGTCCCAAGTTAGACTAAGTTCGTCCCTAGTTAGTCTCTTTCTAAGGACAAACTTAGACAAACCTTAGAATGAGACTAACGAGACTAACTCGGGACGAACAAACACAAACGTTAGACTCATTACAAGGTTAGTCTAAGTTCGTCCCCAGTTAGTCTAAGTTTGTCCCTAGTTAGTCTCTTTCTAAGGACGAACTTAGACAAACCTTAGAATGAGACTAACGAGACTAACTTGGGACGAACAAACACAAACGTTAGTCTCATTACTAGGTTGGTCTAAGTTCGTCCCAAGTTAGTCTAAGTTCGTCCCTAGTTAGTCTCTTTCTAAGGACGAACTTAGACAAACCTTAGAAGGAGACTAACGAGACTAACTCGGGACGAACAAAGACAAACGTTAGTCTCATTACAAGGTTAGTCTAAGTTTGTCCCAAGTTAGTCTCTTTCTAAGGACGAACTTAGACAAACCTTAGAATGAGACTAACGAGACAAATTCTCATTCTAAGGTTTGTCTAAGTTCGTCCCAAGTTAGTCTAAGTTCGTCCCTAGTTAGTCTCTTCTTAAGGACGAACCTAGACAAACCTTAGAATGTGACTAACGGGACAAACTTGGAACGAACAAAGACAAACTTTATTCTCATTCTAAGGTTAGTCTAAGTTCGTCCCAAGTTAGTCTAAGTTCATCCATATTTAGTTTCTTTCTAAGGACTAACTTAAACAAACCTTAGAATGAGACTAACGAGACTAACATGGGACGAACAAAGACAAACTTTTGTCTCGTTATAAGGTTAGTCTAAGTTCGTCCCAAGTTAGTCTAAGTTTGTCCCTAGTTAGTCTCTTTCTAAAGACGAACTTACACAAACCTTAGAATGAGACTAACGAGACTAACTTGGGACGAACAAAGACAAACGTTAGTCTCATTATAAGGTTTGTCAAATTTTGTCCCTAGTTAGTCTCTTTCTAAGGACAAACTTAGACAAACCTTAGAATGAGACTAACGAGACTAACTCCGGACGAACAAACACAAACGTTAGACTCATTACAAGGTTAGTCTAAGTTCGTCCCAAGTTAGTCTAAGTTCGTCCCTAGTTAGTCTCTTTCTAAGGACGAACTTAGACAAACCTTAGAATGAGACTAACGAGACTAACTTGGGACGAACAAAGACAAACGTTAGTCTCATTATAAGGTTTGTCTAATTTCGTCCTAAGTTAGTCTAAGTTCGTCCCTAGTTAGTCTCTTTCTAAGGACGAAGTTAGACAAACCTTAGAATGAGACTAACGGGACTAACTTGGAATGAACAAAGACAAACTTTATTCTCATTCTAAGGTTAGTCTAAGTTCGTCCCAAGTTAGTCTAAGTTCGTCCCTGGTTAGTTTCTTTCTAAGGACTAACTTGAACAAACCTTAGAATGAGACTAACGAGACTAACTTGGGACGAACAAACACAAACGTTAGTCTCATTATAAGGTTTGTCAAAGTTCGTCCCTAGTTAGTCTCTTTCTAAGGAGGAACTTAGACAAACCTTAGAATGAGACTAACAAGACTAAATTGGGACGAACAAACACAAACGTTAGTCTCATTACAAGGTTAGTCTAAGTACGTCCCAAGTTAGTCTAAGTTCGTCCCTTCTTAGTCTCTTTCAAAGGACGAACTTAGACAAACCTTAGAAGTAGACTAACGAGACTAACATGGGACGAACAAAGACAAACGTTAGTCTCATTGCAAGGTAAGTGTAAGTTTGTCCCAAGTTAGTCTCTTTCTAAGGACGAACTAAGACAAACCTTAGAATGAGACTAACGAGACAAACTCTCATTCAAAGGTTTGTCTAAGTTCGTCTCAAGTTAGTCTAAGTTCGTCCCTGGTTAGTCTCTTTCGAAGGACGAACTTAGACAAACCTTAGAATGAGACTAACGAGACTAACTTGGGACGAACAAAGACAAACGTTAGTCTCATTATAAGGTTTGTCTAAGTTCGTTGCAAGTTAGACTAAGTTCGTCCCTAGTTAGTCTCTTTCTAAGGACAAACTTAGACAAACCTTAGAATGAGACTAACGAGACTAACTCGGGACGAACAAACACAAACGTTAGACTCATTACAAGGTTAGTCTAAGTTCATCCCAAGTTAGTCTAAGTTTGTCCCTAGTTAGTCTCTTTCTAAGGACGAACTTAGACAAACCTTAGAATGAGACTAACGAGACTAACTTGGGATGAACAAACACAAACGTTAGTCTCATTACTAGGTTAGTCTAAGTTCGTCCCGAGTTAGTCTAAGTTCGTCCCTAGTTAGTCTCTTTCTAAGGACGAACTTAGACAACCCTTAGAAGGAGACTAACGAGACTAACTCGGGACGAACAAAGACAAACGTTAGTCTCATTACAAGGTTAGTCTAAGTTTGTCCCAAGTTAGTCTCTTTCTAAGGACGAACTTAGACAAACCTTAGAATGAGACTAACGAGACAAACTCTCATTCTAAGGTTTGTCTAAGTTCGTCCCAAGTTAGTCTAAGTTCGTCCCTAGTTAGTCTCTTCTTAAGGACAAACCTAGACAAACCTTAGAATGAGACTAACGGGACTAACTTGGAACGAACAAAGACAAACTTAATTCTCATTCTAAGGTTAGTCTAAGTTCGTCCCAAGTTAGTCTAAGTTCATCCCTATTTAGTTTATTTATAAGGACTAACTTAAACAAACCTTAGAATGAGACTAACGAGACTAACTTGGGACGAACAAAGACAAACTTTAGTCTCGTTATAAGGTTAGTCTAAGTTCGTCCCAAGTTAGTCTAAGTTGGTCCCTAGTTAGTCTCTTTCTAAGGACGAACTTAGACAAACCTTAGAATGAGACTAACGAGACTAACTTGGGACGAACAAAGACAAACGTTAGTCTCATTATAAGGTTTGTCAAATTTCGTCCCTAGTTAGTCTCTTTCTAAGGACAAACTTAGACAAACCTTAGAATGAGACTAACGAGACTAACTCCGGACGAACAAACACAAACGTTAGACTCATTACAAGGTTAGTCTAAGTTCGTCCCTAGTTAGTCTCTTTCTAAGGACGAACTTAGACAAACCTTAGAAGGAGACTAACGAGACTAACTTGGGACGAACAAACACAAACGTTAGTCTCATTACAAGGTTAGTCTAAGTTCGTCCCATGTTAGTCTAAGTTCGTCCCTAGTTAGTCTCTTTCTAAGGACGAACTTAGACAAACCTTAGAAGGAGACCAACGAGACTAACTTGGGACGAACAAAGACAAACGTTAGTCTCATTACATGGTTAGTCTAAGTTCGTCCCAAGTGAGTCTCTTTCTAAGGACGAACTTAGACAAACCTTAGAATGAGACTAACGAGACAAACTCTCATTCTAAGGTTTGTCTAAGTTCCAAGTTAGTCTAAGTTCGTCCCTAGTTAGTCACTTTCTAAGGACAAACTTAGACAAACCTTAGAATGAGACTAACGAGACTAACTTGGAAAGAACAAAGACAAACTTTATTCTCATTTTAAGGTTAGTCTAAGTTCGTCCCAAGTTAGTCTAAGTTCGTCCCTAGTTAGTCTCTTTCGAAGGACGAACTTAGACAAACCTTAGAATGAGACTAACGAGACTAACTTGGGACGAACAAAGACAAACATTAGTCTCATTATAAGGTTTGTCTAAGTTCGTCCCAAGTTAGTCTAAGTTCGTCCCTAGTTAGTCTCTTTCTAAGGACGAACTTAGACAAACCTTAGAATGAGACTAACGAGACTAACTTGGGACGAACAAACACAAACGTTAGTCTAAGTTCATCCCAAGTTAGTCTAAGTTCGTCCCAAGTTAGTCTAAGTTCGTCCCTAGTTAGTCTCTTTCTAAGGACGAACTTAGACAAACCTTAGAAGGACTAACGAGACTAACTCGGGACGAACAAAGAGAAACGTTAGTCTCATTACAAGGTTAGTCAAAGTTTGTCCTAAGTTAGTCTCTTTCTAAGGACAAACTTAGACAAACCATAGAATGAGACTAAGGAGACCAACTCTCATTCTAAGGTTAGTCTAAGTTCGTCCCAAGTTAGTCTAAGTTCGTCCCTAGTTAGTCTCTTCTTACGGACGAACTTGGACAAACCTTAGAATGAGACTAACGAGACTAACTTGGGACGAACAAAGACAAACGTTAGTCTCATTACAAGGTTAGTCTAAGTTCGTCCCAAGTTAGTCTAAGTTCGTCCCTAGTTAGTCTCTTTCTAAGGACGAACTTAGACAAACCTTAGAATGAGACTAACGAGACTAACTTGGGACGAACAAAGACAAACGTTAGTCTCATTATAAGGTTTGTCTAATTTCGTCCTAAGTTAGTCTAAGTTCGTTCCTAGTTAGTCTCTTTCTAAGGACGAAGTTAGACAAACCTTAGTATGAGACTAACGGGACTAACGGGACTAACTTGGAACGAACAAAGACAAACTTTATTCTAATTCTAAGGTTAGTCTAAGTTCGTCCCAAGTTAGTCTAAGTTCGTCCCTGGTTAGTTTCTTTCTAAGGACTAAATTGAACAAACCTTAGAATGAGACTAACGAGACTAACTTGGGACGAACAAACACAAATGTTAGTCTCATTATAAGGTTTGTCAAAGTTCGTCCCTAGTTAGTCTAAGTTCGTCCCTTGTTAGTCTCTTTCTAAAGACGAACTTACACAAACCTTAGAATGAGACTAACGAGACTAACTTGGGACGAACAAACACAAACGTTAGTCTAAGTTCATCCCAAGTTAGTCTAAGTTCGTCCCAAGTTAGTCTAAGTTCGTCCCTAGTTAGTCTCTTTCTAAGGACGAACTTAGACAAACCTTAGAAGGACTAACGAGACTAACTCGGGACGAACAAAGAGAAACGTTAGTCTCATTACAAGGTTAGTCAAAGTTTGTCCTAAGTTAGTCTCTTTCTAAGGACAAACTTAGACAAACCATAGAATGAGACTAAGGAGACCAACTCTCATTCTAAGGTTAGTCTAAGTTCGTCCCAAGTTAGTCTAAGTTCGTCCCTAGTTAGTCTCTTCTTACGGACGAACTTGGACAAACCTTAGAATGAGACTAACGAGACTAACTTGGGACGAACAAAGACAAACGTTAGTCTCATTACAAGGTTAGTCTAAGTTCGTCCCAAGTTAGTCTAAGTTCGTCCCTAGTTAGTCTCTTTCTAAGGACGAACTTAGACAAACCTTAGAATGAGACTAACGAGACTAACTTGGGACGAACAAAGACAAACGTTAGTCTCATTATAAGGTTTGTCTAATTTCGTCCTAAGTTAGTCTAAGTTCGTTCCTAGTTAGTCTCTTTCTAAGGACGAAGTTAGACAAACCTTAGTATGAGACTAACGGGACTAACGGGACTAACTTGGAACGAACAAAGACAAACTTTATTCTAATTCTAAGGTTAGTCTAAGTTCGTCCCAAGTTAGTCTAAGTTCGTCCCTGGTTAGTTTCTTTCTAAGGACTAAATTGAACAAACCTTAGAATGAGACTAACGAGACTAACTTGGGACGAACAAACACAAATGTTAGTCTCATTATAAGGTTTGTCAAAGTTCGTCCCTAGTTAGTCTAAGTTCGTCCCTTGTTAGTCTCTTTCTAAAGACGAACTTACACAAACCTTAGAATGAGACTAACGAGACTAACTTGGGACGAACAAAGACAAACGTTAGTCTCATTATAAGGTTTGTCAAATTTCGTCCCTAGTTAGTCTCTTTCTAAGGACAAACTTAGACAAACCTTAGAATGAGACTAACGAGACTAACTCCGGACGAACAAACACAAACGTTAGACTCATTACAAGGTTAGTCTAAGTTCGTCCCAAGTTAGTCTAAGTTCGTCCCTAGTTAGTCTCTTTCTAAGGACGAACTTAGACAAACCTTAGAATGAGACTAACGAGACTAACTTGGGACGAACGAAGACAAACGTTAGTCTCATTATAAGGTTTGTCTAATTTCGTCCTAAGTTAGTCTAAGTTCGTCCCTAGTTAGTCTCTTTCTAAGGACGAAGTTAGACAAACCTTAGAATGAGACTAACGGGACTAACTTGGAACGAACAAAGACAAACTTTATTCTCATTCTAAGGTTAGTCTAAGTTCGTCCCAAGTTAGTCTAAGTTCGTCCCTAGTTAGTTTCTTTCTAAGGACTAACTTGAACAAACCTTAAAATGAGACTAACGAGACTAACTTGGGACGAACAAACACAAACGTTAGTCTCATTATAAGGTTTGTCAAAGTTCGTCCCTAGTTAGTCTCTTTCTAAGGACGAACTTAGACAAACCTTAGAATGAGACTAACAAGACTAAATTGGGACGAACAAACACAAACGTTAGTCTCATTACAAGGTTAGTCTAAGTACGTCCCAAGTTAGTCTAAGTTCGTCCCTTGTTAGTCTCTTTCAAAGGACGAACTTAGACAAACCTTATAAGGAGACTAACGAGACTAACATGGGACGAACAAAGACAAACGTTAGTCTCATTGCAAGGTTAGTGTAAGTTTGTCCCAAGTTAGTCTCTTTCTAAGGACGAACTAAGACAAACCTTAGAATGAGACTAACGAGACAAACTCTCATTCAAAGGTTTGTCTAAGTTCGTCTCAAGTTAGTCTAAGTTCGTGCCTGGTTAGTCTCTTTCGAAGGACGAACTTAGACAAACCTTAGAATGAGACTAACGAGACTAACTTGGGACGAACAAAGACAAACGTTAGTCTCATTATAAGGTTTGTCTAAGTTCGTCCCAAGTTAGACTAAGTTCGTCCCTAGTTAGTCTCTTTCTAAGGACAAACTTAGACAAACCTTAGAATGAGACTAACGAGACTAGCTCGGGACGAACAAACACAAACGTTAGACTCATTACAAGGTTAGTCTAAGTTCATCCCAAGTTAGTCTAAGTTTGTCCCTAGTTAGTCTCTTTCTAAGGACGAACTTAGACAAACCTTAGAATGAGACTAACGAGACTAACTTGGGACGAACAAACACAAACGTTAGTCTCATTACTAGGTTAGTCTAAGTTCGTCCCAAGTTAGTCTAAGTTCGTCCCTAGTTAGTCTCTTTCTAAGGACGAACTTAGACAAACCTTAGAAGGAGACTAACGAGACTAACTCGGGACGAACAAAGACAAACGTTAGTCTCATTACAAGGTTAGTCTAAGTTTGTCCCAAGTTAGTCTCTTTCTAAGGACGAACTTAGACAAACCTTAGAATGAGACTAACGAGACAAACTCTCATTCTAAGGTTTGTCTAAGTTCGTCCCAAGTTAGTCTAAGTTCGTCCCTAGTTAGTCTCTTCTTAAGGACAAACCTACACAAACCTTAGAATGAGACTAACGGGACTAACTTGAAACGAACAAAGACAAACTTAATTCTCATTCTAAGGTTAGTCTAAGTTCGTCCCAAGTTAGTCTAAGTTCATCCCTTTTTAGTTTATTTATAAGGACTAACTTAAACAAACCTTAGAATGAGACTAACGAGACTAACTTGGGACGAACAAAGACAAACTTTAGTCTCGTTATAAGGTTAGTCTAAGTTCGTCCCAAGTTAGTCTAATTTGGTCCCTAGTTAGTCTCTTTCTAAGGACGAACTTAGACAAACCTTAGAATGAGACTAACGAGACTAACTTGGGACGAACAAAGACAAACGTTAGTCTCATTATAAGGTTTGTCAAATTTCATCCCTAGTTAGTCTCTTTCTAAGGACAAACTTAGACAAACCTTAGAATGAGACTAACGAGACTAACTCCGGACGAACAAACACAAACGTTAGACTCATTACAAGGTTAGTCTAAGTTCGTCCCAAGTTAGTCTAAGTTCGTCCCTAGTTAGTCTCTTTCTAAGGACGAACTTAGATAAACCTTAGAAGGAGACTAACGAGACTAACTTGGGACGAACAAACACAAACGTTAGTCTCATTACAAGGTTAGTCTAAGTTCGTCCCATGTTAGTCTAAGTTCGTCCCTAGTTAGTCTCTTTCTAAGGACGAACTTAGACAAACCTTAGAAGGAGACCAACGAGACTAACTTGGGACGAACAAAGACAAACGTTAGTCTCATTACATGGTTAGTCTAAGTTCGTCCTAAGTGAGTCTCTTTCTAAGGACGAACTTAGACAAACCTTAGAATGAGACTAACGAGACAAACTCTCATTCTAAGGTTTGTCTAAGTTCCAAGTTAGTCTAAGTTCGTCCCTAGTTAGTCACTTTCTAAGGACAAACTTAGACAAACCTTAGAATGAGACTAATGAGACTAACTTGGAAAGAACAAAGACAAACTTTATTCTCATTTTGAGGTTAGTCTAAGTTCGTCCCAAGTTAGTCTAAGTTCGTCCCTAGTTAGTCTCTTTCGAAGGACGAACTTAGACAAACCTTAGAATGAGACTAACGAGACTAACTTGGGACGAACAAAGACAAACATTAGTCTCATTATAAGGTTTGTCTAAGTTCGTCCCAAGTTAGTCTAAGTTCGTCCCTAGATAGTCTCTTTCTAAGGACGAACTTAGACAAACCTTAGAATGAGACTAACGAGACTAACTTGGGACGAACAAACACAAACGTTAGTCTAAGTTCGTCCCAAGTTAGTCTAAGTTCGTCCCAAGTTAGTCTAAGTTCGTCCCTAGTTAGTCTCTTTCTAAGGTCGAACGTAGACAAACCTTAGAAGGACTAACGAGACTAACTCGGGACGAACAAAGAGAAACGTTAGTCTCATTACAAGGTTAGTCAAAGTTTGTCCTAAGTTAGTCTCTTTCTAAGGACAAACTTAGACAAACCATAGAATGAGACTAAGGAGACAAACTCTCATTCTAAGGTTTGTCTAAGTTCGTCCCAAGTTAGTCTAAGTTCGTCCCTAGTTAGTCTCTTCTTACGGACGAACTTGGACAAACCTTAGAATGAGACTAACGAGACTAACTTGGGACGAACAAAGACAAACGTTAGTCTCATTACAAGGTTAGTCTAAGTTCGTCCCAAGTTAGTCTAAGTTCGTCCCTAGTTAGTCTCTTTCTAAGGACGAACTTAGACAAACCTTAGAATGAGACTAACGAGACTAACTTGGGACGAACAAAGACAAACGTTAGTCTCATTATAAGGTTTGTCTAATTTCGTCCTAAGTTAGTCTAAGTTCGTTCCTAGTTAGTCTCTTTCTAAGGACGAAGTTAGACAAACCTTAGAATGAGACTAACGGGACTAACGGGACTAACTTGGAACGAACAAAGACAAACTTTATTCTCATTCTAAGGTTAGTCTAAGTTCGTCCCAAGTTAGTCTAAGTTCGTCCCTGGTTAGTTTCTTTCTAAGGACTAAATTGAACAAACCTTAGAATGAGACTAACGAGACTAACTTGGGACGAACAAACACAAACGTTAGTCTCATTATAAGGTTTGTCAAAGTTCGTCCCTAGTTAGTCTAAGTTCGTCCCTTGTTAGTCTCTTTCTAAAGACGAACTTACACAAACCTTAGAATGAGACTAACGAGACTAACTTGGGACGAACAAAGACAAACGTTAGTCTCATTATAAGGTTTGTCAAATTTCGTCCCTAGTTAGTCTCTTTCTAAGGACAAACTTAGACAAACCTTAGAATGAGACTAACGAGACTAACTCCGGACGAACAAACACAAACGTTAGACTCATTACAAGGTTAGTCTAAGTTCGTCCCAAGTTAGTCTAAGTTCGTCCCTAGTTAGTCTCTTTCTAAGGACGAACTTAGACAAACCTTAGAATGAGACTAACGAGACTAACTTGGGACGAACGAAGACAAACGTTAGTCTCATTATAAGGTTTGTCTAATTTCGTCCTAAGTTAGTCTAAGTTCGTCCCTAGTTAGTCTCTTTCTAAGGACGAAGTTAGACAAACCTTAGAATGAGACTAACGGGACTAACTTGGAACGAACAAAGACAAACTTTATTCGCATTCTAAGGTTAGTCTAAGTTCGTCCCAAGTTAGTCTAAGTTCGTCCCTGGTTAGTTTCTTTCTAAGGACTAACTTGAACAAACCTTAGAATGAGACTAACGAGACTAACTTGGGATGAACAAACACAAACGTTAGTCTCATTATAAGGTTTGTCAAAGTTCGTCCCTAGTTAGTCTCTTTCTAAGGACGAACTTAGACAAACCTTAGAATGAGACTAACAAGACTAAATTGGGACGAACAAACACAAACGTTAGTCTCATTACAAGGTTAGTCTAAGTACGTCCCAAGTTAGTCTAAGTTCGTCCCTTGTTAGTCTCTTTCAAAGGACGAACTTAGACAAACCTTAGAAGGAGACTAACGAGACTAACATGGGACGAACAAAGACAAACGTTAGTCTCATTGCAAGGTTAGTGTAAGTTTGTCCCAAGTTAGTCTCTTTCTAAGGACGAACTAAGACAAACCTTAGACTGAGACTAACGAGACAAACTCTCATTCAAAGGTTTGTCTAAGTTCGTCTCAAGTTAGTCTAAGTTCGTCCCTGGTTAGTCTCTTTCGAAGGACGAACTTAGACAAACCTTAGAATGAGACTAACGAGACTAACTTGGGACGAACAAAGACAAACGTTAGTCTCATTATAAGGTTTGTCTAAGTTCGTCCCAAGTTAGACTAAGTTCGTCCCTAGTTAGTCTCTTTCTAAGGACAAACTTAGACAAACCTTAGAATGAGACTAACGAGACTAGCTCGGGACAAACAAACACAAACGTTAGACTCATTACAAGGTTAGTCTAAGTTCATCCCAAGTTAGTCTAAGTTTGTCCCTAGTTAGTCTCTTTCTAAGGACGAACTTAGACAAACCTTAGAATGAGACAAACGAGACTAACTTGGGACGAACAAAGACAAACGTTAGTCTCATTATAAGGTTTGTCTAAGTTCGTCCCAAGTTAGACTAAGTTCGTCCCTAGTTAGTCTCTTTCTAAGGACAAACTTAGACAAACCTTAGAATGAGACTAACGAGACTAGCTCGGGACAAACAAACACAAACGTTAGACTCATTACAAGGTTAGTCTAAGTTCATCCCAAGTTAGTCTAAGTTTGTCCCTAGTTAGTCTCTTTCTAAGGACGAACTTAGACAAACCTTAGAATGAGACTAACGAGACTAACTTGGGACGAACAAACACAAACGTTAGTCTCAATACTAGGTTAGTCTAAGTTCGTCCCAAGTTAGTCTAAGTTCGTCCCTAGTTAGTCTCTTTCTAAGGACGAACTTAGACAAACCTTAGAAAGAGACTAACGAGACTAACTCGGGACGAACAAAGACAAACGTTAGTCTCATTACAAGGTTAGTCTAAGTTTGTCCCAAGTTAGTCTCTTTCTAAGGACGAACTTAGACAAACCTTAGAATGAGACTAACGAGACAAACTCTCATTCTAAGGTTTGTCTAAGTTCGTCCCAAGTTAGTCTAAGTTCGTCCCTAGTTAGTCTCTTCTTAAGGACAAACCTAGACAAACCTTAGAATGAGACTAACGGGACTAACTTGGAACGAACAAAGACAAACTTAATTCTCATTCTAAGGTTAGTCTAAGTTCGTCCCAAGTTAGTCTAAGTTCATCCCTATTTAGTTTATTTATAAGGACTAACTTAAACAAACCTTAGAATGAGACTAACGAGACTAACTTGGGACGAACAAAGACAAACTTTAGTCTCGTTATAAGGTTAGTCTAAGTTCGTCCCAAGTTAGTCTAAGTTGGTCCCTAGTTAGTCTCTTTCTAAGGACGAACTTAGACAAACCTTAGAATGAGACTAACGAGACTAACTTGGGACGAACAAAGACAAACGTTAGTCTCATTATAAGGTTTGTCAAATTTCGTCCCTAGTTAGTCTCTTTCTAAGGACAAACTTAGACAAACCTTAGAATGAGACTAACGAGACTAACTCCGGACGAACAAACACAAACGTTAGACTCATTACAAGGTTAGTCTAAGTTCGTCCCAAGTTAGTCTAAGTTCGTCCCTAGTTAGTCTCTTTCTAAGGACGAACTTAGACAAACCTTAGAAGGAGACTAACGAGACTAACTTGGGACGAACAAACACAAACGTTAGTCTCATTACAAGGTTAGTCTAAGTTCGTCCCATGTTAGTCTAAGTTCGTCCCTAGTTAGTCTCTTTCTAAGGACGAACTTAGACAAACCTTAGAAGGAGACCAACGAGACTAACTTGGGACGAACAAAGACAAACGTTAGTCTCATTACATGGTTAGTCTAAGTTCGTCCCAAGTGAGTCTCTTTCTAAGGACGAACTTAGACAAACCTTAGAATGAGACTAACGAGACAAACTCTCATTCTAAGGTTTGTCTAAGTTCCAAGTTAGTCTAAGTTCGTCCCCAGTTAGTCACTTTCTAAGGACAAACTTAGACAAACCTTAGAATGAGACTAATGAGACTAACTTGGAAAGAACAAAGACAAACTTTATTCTCATTTTAAGGTTAGTCTAAGTTCGTCCCAAGTTAGTCTAAGTTCGTCCCTAGTTAGTCTCTTTCTAAGGACGAACTTAGACAAACCTTAGAATGAGACTAACGAGACTAACTTGGGACGAACAAACACAAACGTTAGTCTAAGTTCGTCCCAAGTTAGTCTAAGTTCGTCCCAAGTTAGTCTAAGTTCGTCCCTAGTTAGTCTCTTTCTAAGGACGAACTTAGACAAACCTTAGAAGGACTAACGAGACTAACTCGGGACGAACAAAGAGAAACGTTAGTCTCATTACAAGGTTAGTCAAAGTTTGTCCTAAGTTAGTCTCTTTCTAAGGACAAACTTAGACAAACCATAGAATGAGACGAAGGAGACAAACTCTCATTCTAAGGTTTGTCTAAGTTCGTCCCAAGTTGGTCTAAGTTCGTCCCTAGTTAGTCTCTTCTTACGGACGAACTTGGACAAACCTTAGAATGAGACTAACGAGACTAACTTGGGACGAACAAAGACAAACGTTAGTCTCATTACAAGGTTAGTCTAAGTTCGTCCCAAGTTAGTCTAAGTTCGTCCCTAGTTAGTCTCTTTCTAAGGACGAACTTAGACAAACCTTAGAATGAGACTAACGAGACTAACTTGGGACGAACAAAGACAAACGTTAGTCTCATTATAAGGTTTGTCTAATTTCGTCCTAAGTTAGTCTAAGTTCGTTCCTAGTTAGTCTCTTTCTAAGGACGAAGTTAGACAAACCTTAGAATGAGACTAACGGGACTAACTTGGAACGAACAAAGACAAACGTTAGTCTCATTATAAGGTTTGTCTAATTTCGTCCTAAGTTAGTCTAACTTCGTCCCTAGTTAGTCTCTTTCTAAGGACGAAGTTAGACAAACCTTAGAATGAGACTAACGGGACTAACTTGGAACAAACAAAGACAAACTTTATTCTCATTCTAAGGTTAGTCTAAGTTCGTCCCAAGTTAGTCTAAGTTCGTCCCTGGTTAGTTTCTTTCTAAGGACTAACTTGAACAAACCTTAGAATGAGACTAACGAGACTAACTTGGGACGAACAAACACAAACGTTAGTCTCATTATAAGGTTTGTCAAAGTTCATCCCTAGTTAGTCTCTTTCTAAGGACGAACTTAGACAAACCTTAGAATGAGACAAACGAGACTAACTTGGGACGAACAAAGACAAACGTTAGTCTCATTCCAAGGTTAGTGTAAGTTCGTCCCAAGTTAGTCTCTTTCTAAGGACGAACTAAGACAAACCTTAGAATGAGACTAACGAGACAAACTCTCATTCAAAGGTTTGTCTAAGTTCGTCCCAAGTTAGTCTAAGTTCGTCCCTAGTTAGTCTCTTTCGAAGGACGAACTTAGACAAACCTTAGAATGAGACTAACGAGACTAACTTGGGACGAACAAAGACAAACGTTAGTCTCATTACATGGTTAGTCTAAGTCCGTCCCAAGTGAGTCTCTTTCTAAGGGCGAACTTAGACAAACCTTAGAATGAGACTAACGAGACAAACTCTCATTCTAAGGTTTGTCTAAGTTCCAAGTTAGTCTAAGTTCGTCCCTAGTTAGTCTCTTTCGAAGGACGAACTTAGACAAACCTTAGAATGAGACTAACGAGACTAACTTGGGACGAACAAAGACAAACATTAGTCTCATTATAAGGTTTGTCTAAGTTCGTCCCAAGTTAGTCTAAGTTCGTCCCTAGTTAGTCTCTTTCTAAGGACGAACTTAGACAAACCTTAGAATGAGACTAACGGGACTAACTTGGGACGAACAAACACAAATGTTAGTCTAAGTTCGTCCCAAGTTAGTCTAAGTTCGTCCCAAGTTAGTCTAAGTTCGTCCCTAGTTAGTCTCTTTCTAAGGACGAACTTAGACAAACCTTAGAAGGACTAACGAGACTAACTCGGGACGAACAAAGAGAAACGTTAGTCTCATTACAAGGTTAGTCAAAGTTTGTCCTAAGTTAGTCTCTTTCTAAGGACGAACTTAGACAAACCATAGAATGAGACTAAGAAGACAAACTCTCATTCTAAGGTTTGTCTAAGTTCGTCCCAAGTTAGTCTAAGTTCGTCCCTAGTTAGTCTCTTTCGAAGGACGAACTTAGACAAACCTTAGAATGAGACTAACGAGACAAACTTGGGACGAACAAAGACAAACGTTAGTCTCATTATAAGGTTTGTCTAAGTTCGTCCCAAGTTAGACTAAGTTCGTCCCTAGTTAGTCTCTTTCTAAGGACAAACTTCGACAAACCTTAGAATGAGATTAACGAGACTAACTCGGGACGAACAAACACAAACGTTAGATTCATTACAAGGTTAGTCTAAGTTCGTCCCAAGTTAGTCTAAGTTCCTCCCTAGTTAGTCTCTTTCTAAGGACGAACTTACACAAACCTTAGAAGGATACAAACGAGACTAACTCGGGACGAACAAAGACAAACGTTAGTCTCATTACAAGGTTAGTCTAAGTTTGTCCCAAGTTAGTCTCTTTCTAAGGACAAACTTAGACAAACCTTAGAATGAGACTAACGAGACAAACTCTCATTCTAAGGTTTGTCTAAGTTCGTCCCAAGTTAGTCTAAGTTCGTCCCTAGTTAGTCTCTTCTTAAGGACGAACTTTGACAAACCTTAGAATGAGACTAACGGGACTAACTTGGAACGAACAAAGACAAACTTTATTCTCATTCTAAGGTTAGTCTAAGTTCGTCCCAAGTTAGTCTAAGTTCATCCCTAGTTAATTTCTTTCTAAGGACTAACTTAAACAAACCATAGAATGAGACTAACGAGACTAACTTGGGACGAACAAACACAAACGTTAGTCTAAGTCCGTCCCAAGTTAGTCTAAGTTCGTCCCAAGTTAGTCTAAGTTCATCCCTAGTTAGTCTCTTTCTAAGGACGAACTTAGACAAACCTTAGAAGGAGACTAACGAGACTAACTCGGGACGAACAAAGACAAACGTTAGTCTCATTACAAGGTTAGTCAAAGTTTGTCCTAAGTTAGTCTTTTTCTAAGGACGAACTTAGACAAACCATAGAATGAGACTAAGGAGACAAACTCTCATTCTAAGGTTTGTCTAAGTTCGTCCCAAGTTAGTCTAAGTTCGTCCCTAGTTAGTGTCTTCTTAAGGACGAACTTAGACAAACCTTAGAATGAGACTAACGAGACTAACTTGGGACGAACAAAGACAAACGTTAGTCTCATTACAAGGTTAGTCTAAGTTCGTCCCAAGTTAGTCTAAGGACGGACTTAGACAAACCTTAGAATGAGACTAACGAGACTAACTTGGGACGAACAAAGACAAACGTTAGTCTCATTATAAGGTTTGTCTAATTTCGTCCTAAGTTAGTCTAAGTTCGTCCCTAGTTAGTCTCTTTCTAAGGACGAAGTTAAACAACCTTAGAATGAGACTAACAGGACTAACTTGGAACGAACAAAGACAAACTTTATTCTCATTCTAAGGTTAGTCTAAGTTCGTCCCAAGTTAGTCTAAGTTCGTCCCTGGTTAGTTTCTTTCTAAGGACTAACTTGAACAAACCTTAGAATGAGACTAACGAGACTAACTTGGGACGAACAAACACAAATGTTAGTCTCATTATAAGGTTTGTCAAAGTTCGTCCCTAGTTAGTCTCTTTCTAAGGACGAACTTAGACAAACCTTAGAATGAGACTAACGAGAGTAACTTGGGACGAACAAACACAAACGTTAGTCTAATTACAAGGTTAGTCTAAGTACGTCCCAAGTTAGTCTAAGTTCGTCCCTTGTCAGTCTCTTTCAAAGGACGAACTTAGACAAACCTTAGAAGGAGACTAACGAGACTAACTTGGGACGAACAAAGACAAACGTTAGTCTCATTGCAAGGTTAGTGTAAGTTCGTCCCAAGTTAGTCTCTTTCTAAGGACGAACTAAGACAAACCTTAGAATGAGACTAACGAGACAAACTCTCATTCAAAGGTTTGTCTAAGTTAGTCTAAGTTCGTCCCTAGTTAGTCTCTTTCGAAGGACGAACTTAGACAAACCTTAGAATGAGACTAACGAGACTAACTTGGGACGAACAAAGACAAATGTTCGTCTCATTACATGGTTAGTCCAAGTTCGTCCCAAGTGAGTCTCTTTCTAAGGACGAACTTAGACAAACCTTAGAATGAGACTAACGAGACAAACTCTCATTCTAAGGTTTGTCTAAGTTCCAAGTTAGTCTAAGTTCGTCCCTAGTTATTCTCTTTCGAAGGACGAACTTAGACAAACCTTAGAATGAGACTAACGAGACTAACTTGGGACGAACAAAGACAAACATTAGTCTCATTATAAGGTTTGTCTAAGTTTGTCCCAAGTTAGTCTAAGTTCGTCCCTAGTTAGTCTCTTTCTAAGGACGAACTTAGACAAACCTTAGAATGAGACTATCGAGACTAACTTGGGACGAACAAACACAAACGTTAGTCTAAGTTCGTCCCAAGTTAGTCTAAGTTCGTCCCAAGTTAGTCTAAGTTCGTCCCTAGTTAGTCTCTTTCTAAGGGCGAACTTAGACAAACCTTAGAAGGAGACTAACGAGACTAACTCGGGACGAACAAAGACAAACGTTTGTCTCATTACAAGGTTAGTCAAAGTTTGTCCTAAGTTAGTCTCTTTCTAAGGACGAACTTAGACAAACCATAGAATGAGACTAAGGAGACAAATCTCATTCTAAGGTTTGTCTAAGTTCGTCCCAAGTTAGTCTAAGTTCGTCCCTAGTTAGTCTCTTCTTAAGGACGAACTTGGACAAACCTTAGAATGAGACTAACGAGACTAACTTGGGACGAACAAAGACAAACGTTAGTCTCATTATAAGGTTTGTCTAATTTCGTCCTAAGTTAGTCTAAGTTCGTCCCTAGTTAGTCTCTTTCTAAGGACGAAGTTCGACAAACCTTAGAATGAGACTAACGGGACTAACTTGGAACGAACAAAGACAAACTTTATTCTCATTCTAAGGTTAGTCTAAGTTCGTCCCAAGTTAGTCTAAGTTCGTCCTTGGTTAGTTTCTTTCTAAGGACTAACTTGAACAAACCTTAGAATGAAACTAACGAGACTAACTTGGGACGAACAAACACAAACGTTAGTCTCATTATAAGGTTTGTCAAAGTTCGTCCCTAGTTAGTCTCTTTCTAAGGACGAACTTAGACAAACCTTAGAAGGAGACTAACGAGACTAACTTGGGACGAACAAAGACAAATGTTAGTCTCATTGCCAGGTTAGTGTAAGTTCGTCCCAAGTTAGTCTCTTTCTAAGGACGAACTAAGACAAACCTTAGAATGAGACTAACGAGACAAACTCTCATTCAAAGGTTTGTCTAAGTTTGTCCCAAGTTAGTCTAAGTTCGTCCCTATATAGTCTCTTTCTAAGGACGAACTTAGACAAACCTTAGAATGAGACTAACGAGACTAACTTGGGACGAACAAACACAAACGTTAGTCTAAGTTCGTCCCAAGTTAGTCTAAGTTCGTCCCAAGTTAGTCTAAGTTCGTCCCTAGTTAGTCTCTTTCTAAGGACGAACTTAGACAAACCTTAGAAGGAGACTAACGAGACTAACTCGGGACGAACAAAGACAAAGGTTAGTCTCATTACAAGGTTAGTCAAAGTTTGTCCTAAGTTAGTCTCTTTCTAAGGACGAACTTAGACAAACCATAGAATGAGACTAAGGAGACAAACTCTCATTCTAAGGTTTGTCTAAGTTCGTCCCAAGTTAGTCTAAGTTCGTCCCTAGTTAGTCTCTTCTTAAGGACGAACTTAGACAAACCTTAGAATGAGACTAACGAGACTAACTTGGGAGGAACAAAGACAAACGTTAGTCTCATTACAAGGTTAGTCTAAGTTCGTCCCAAGTTAGTCTAAGTTCGTCCCTAGTTCGTCTCTTTCTAAGGACGAACTTAGACAAACCTTAGAATGAGACTAACGAGACTAACCTGGGACGAACAAAGACAAACGTTAGTCTCATTATAAGGTTTGTCTAATTTCGTCCTAAGTTAGTCTAAGTTCGTCCCTAGTTAGTCTCTTTCTAAGGACGAAGTTAGACAAACCTTAGAATGAGACTAACAGGACTAACTTGGAACGAACAAAGACAAACTTTATTCTCATTCTAAGGTTAGTCTAAGTTCGTCCCAAGTTAGTCTAAGTTCGTCCCTGGTTAGTTTCTTTCTAAGGACTAACTTGAACAAACCTTAGAATGAGACTAACGAGACTAACTTGGGACGAACAAACACAAACGTTAGTCTCATTATAAGGTTTGTCAAAGTTCGTCCCTAGTTAGTCTCTTTCTAAGGACGAACTTAGACAAACCTTAGAATGAGACTAACGAGACTAACTTGGGACGAACAAACACAAACGTTAGTCTCATTACAAGGTTAGTCTAAGTACGTCCCAAGTTAGTCTAAGTTCGTCCCTTGTTAGTCTCTTTCAAAGGATGAACTTAGACAAACCTTAGAAGGAGACTAACGAGACTAACTTGGGACGAACAAAGACAAACGTTAGTCTCATTGCAAGGTTAGTGTAAGTTCGTCCCAAGTTAGTCTCTTTCTAAGGACGAACTAAGACAAACCTTAGAATGAGACTAACGAGACAAACTCTCATTCAAAGGTTTGTCTAAGTTCGTCCCAAGTTAGTCTAAGTTCGTCCCTAGTTAGTCTCTTTCGAAGGACGAACTTAGACAAACCTTAGAATGAGACTAACGAGACTAACTTGGGACGAACAAAGACAAACGTTAGTCTCATTATAAGGTTTGTCTAAGTTCGTCCCAAGTTAGACGAAGTTCGTCCCTAGTTAGTCTCTTTCTAAGGACGAACTTAGACAAACCATAGAATGAGACTAACGAGACTAACTTGGAACGAACAAAGTAACACTTAATTCTCAATCAAAGGTTAGTCTAAGTTCGTCCCAAGTTAGTCTAAGTTCGTCCCTTGTTAGTCTCTTTCTAAGGACGAACTTAAAAAAACCTTAGAATGAGACTAACGAGACTAACTTGGGACGAACAAAGACAAACGTTAGTCTCATTATAAGGTTTGTCTAAGTTCGTCCCAAGTTAGTCTAAGTTCGTCCCTAGTTAGTCTCTTTCTAAGGACGAACTTAGACAAACCTTTGAATGAGACTAACGAGACTAACTTGGGACGAACAAACACAAACGTTTGTCTCATTACAAGGTTAGTCTAAGTTCGTCCCATGTTAGTCTAAGTTCGCCCCTAGTTAGTCTCTTTCTAAGGACGAACGTAGACAAACTTTAGAAGGAGACCAACGAGACTAACTTGGGACGAACAAACACAAACGTTAGTCTCATTACAAGGTTAGTCTAAGTTCGTCCCATGTTAGTCTAAGTTCGTCCCTAGTTAGTCTCTTAGTAAGGACGAACTTAGACAAACCTTAGAAGGAGACTAACGAGACTCACTTGGGACGAACAAAGACAAACGTTAGTCTCATTACAAGGTTAGTCTAAGTTCATCCCAAGTGAGTCTCTTTCTAAGGACGAACTTAGACAAACCTTAGAATGAGACTAACGAGACAAACTCTCATTCTAAGGTTTGTCTAAGTTCCAAGTTAGTCTAAGTTCGTCCCTAGTTAGTCACTTTCTAAGGACGAACTTAGACAAACCTTAGAATGAGACTAACGAGACTAACTTGGAACGAACAAAGACAAACTTTATTCTCATTCTAAGGTTACTCTAAGTTCGTCCCAAGTTAGTCTAAGTTCGTCCCTAGTTAGTCTCTTTCGAAGGACGAAATTAGACAAACCTTAGAATGAGACTAACGAGACTAACTTGGGACGAACAAAGACAAACATTTGTCTCATTATAAGGTTTGTCTAAGTTCGTCCCAATTTAGTCTAAGTTCGTCCCTAGTTAGTCTCTTTCTAAGGACGAACTTAGACAAACCTTAGAATGAGACTAACGAGACTAACTTGGGACGAACAAACACAAACGTTAGTCTCATTACAAGGTTAGTACGGATCTTGGTTGGGAAGATAGCAAAAACTAAGCCAGCAAGCAATAGCATCCTGTTGTTATAGAAGAAATGAAATTGCATAAAAAAATAAGGACCTCGCTCCAGTTTCTACTCCTGCTAACAGTTTAGCACATTCTTTGTTGTTACTATGGGGCCCTGAAGCACAGGGAGATTTTACTCGGTGGTGTCAATTAGGCGGTCTTTGGACTTTTGTTGCTCTACATGGCGCTTTCGGTCTAAGTTCGTCCCAAGTTAGTCTAAGTTCGTCCCTAGTTAGACTCTTTCTAAGGACGAACTTAGACAAACCTTAGAAGTAGACAAACGAGACTAACTCGGGACGAACAAAGACAAACGTTAGTCTCATTACATGGTTAGTCTAAGTTTGTCCCAAGTTAGTCTCTTCTTAAGGACGAACTTAGACAAACCTTAGAATGAGACTAACGAGACTAACTTGGGACGAACAAAGACAAACGTTAGTCTCATTACAACGTTAGTCTAAGTTCGTCCCAAGTTAGTAAGTCCTAGTTAGTCTCTTTCTAAGGACGAACTTAGACAAACCTTAGAATGAGACTAACGAGACTAACTTGGGACGAACAAAGACAAACGTTAGTCTCATTATAAGGTTAGTCTAAGTTCGTCCTAAGTTAGTCTATGTTCGTCCCTAGTTAGTCTCTTTCTAAGGACGAACTTAGACAAACCTTAGAATGAGACTAACGAGACTAACTTAGGACGAACAAAGACAAACGTTAGTCTCGTTATAAGGTTAGTCTAAGTTCGTCCCTAGTTAGTCTAAGTTCGTCCCTAGTTAGTCTCTTTCTAAGGTCGAACTTAGACAAAACCTTAGAATGAGACTAACTAGACTAACTTGGGACGAACAAAGACAAACGTTAGTCTCATTATAAGGTTTGTCTAATTTCGTCCCAAGTTAGTCTATGTTCGTCCCTAGTTAGTCTCTTTCTAAGGACGAACTTAGACAAACCTTAGAATGAGACTAACGGGACTAACTTGGAACGAACAAACACAAACTTTATTCTCATTCTAAGGTTTGTCTAATTTCGTCCCAAGTTAGTCTATGTTCGTCCCTAGTTAGTCTCTTTCTAAGTACGAAGTTAGACAAACCTTAGAAGGAGACTAACGAGACTAACTCGGGACGAACGAAGACAAATGTTAGTCTCATTACACGGTTAGTCTAAGTTTGTCCCAAGTTAGTCTCTTCTTAAGGACGAACTTAGACAAACCTTAGAATGAGACTAACGAGACTAACTTGGGACGAACAAAGACAAACGTTAGTCTCATTATAAGGTTAGTCTAAGTTCGTCCCAAGTTAGTCTATGTTCGTCCCTAGTTAGTCTCTTTCTAAGGACGAACTAAGACAAACCTTAGAATGAGACTAACGAGACTAACTTAGGACGATCAAAGACAAACGTTAGTCTCATTATAAGGTTAGTCTAAGTTCGTCCCAAGTTAGTTTAAGTTCGTCCCTAGTTAGTCTCTTTCTAAGGAGGAACTTAGACAAACCTTAGAATGAGACTAACGAGACTAACTTGGAACGAACAAAGTCAAACTTTATTCTCATTCTAAGGTTTGTCTAAGTTCGTCCCAAGTTAGTCTAAGTTCGTCCCTAGTTAGAAAGAGACTAACTAGGGACGAACTTAGACAAACCTTAGAATGAGAATAAAGTTTGTCTTTGTTCGTTCCAAGTTAGTCTCGTTAGTCTCATTCTAAGGTTTGTCTAAGTTCTTCCTTAGAAAGAGACTAACTAGGGACGAACTTAGACTAACTTGGGACGAACTTAGACAAACCTTATAATGAGACTAATGTTTGTCTTTGTTCGTTCCAAGTTAGTCTCGTTAGTCTCATTCTAAGGTTTGTTTAAGTTCGTCCCATGTTAGTCTAAGTTCGTCCCTAGTTAATTTCTTTGTAAGGACGAACTAAGACAAACCTTAGAAGGAGACTAACGAGACTAACTTGGGACGAGCAAAGACAAACGGTAGTCTCATTACAAGGTTAGTCTAAGTTCATCCCAAGTTAGTCTCTTTCTAAGGACGAACTTAGACAAACCTTAGAATGAGACTAACGAGACAAACTCTCATTCTATGGTTTGTCTAAGTTCATCCCATGTTAGTCTAAGTTCGTCCCTTGTTAGTCTCTTCTTAAGGACGAACTTAGACAAACCTTAGAATGAGACTAACGAGACTAACATGGGACGAACAAAGACAAACGTTAGTCTCATTACAAGGTTAGTCTATTTTTGTCCCATGTTAGTCTAAGTTCGTCCCTAGTTAGTCTCTTTCTAAGGACGAACTTAGACAAACCTTAGAATGAGACTAACGAGACTAACTTGGGACGAACAAAGACAAACGTTAGTCTCATTATAAGGTTTGTCAAAGTTCGTCCCTAGTTAGTCTCTTTCTAAGGACGAACTTAGACAAACCTTAGAATGAGACTAACGAGACTAACTTGGGACGAACAAACACAAACGTTAGTCTCATTACAAGGTTAGTCTAAGTACGTCCCAAGTTAGTCTAAGTTCGTCCCTAGTTAGTCTCTTTCAAAGGACGAACTTAGACAAACCTTAGAAGGAGACTAACGAGACTAACTTGGGACGAACAAACACAAACTTTAGTCTCATTACAAGGTTAGTCTAAGTTCGTCCCATGTTAGTCTAAGTTCGTCCCTAGTTAGTCTCTTAGTAAGGACGAACTTAGACAAACCTTAGAAGGAGACTAACGAGACTCACTTGGGACGAACAAAGACAAACGTTAGTCTCATTACAAGGTTAGTCTAAGTTCATCCCAAGTGAGTCTCTTTCTAAGGACGAACTTAGACAAACCTTAGAATGAGACTAACGAGACAAACTCTCATTCTAAGGTTTGTCTAAGTTCCAAGTTAGTCTAAGTTCGTCCCTAGTTAGTCACTTTCTAAGGACGAACTTAGACAAACCTTAGAATGAGACTAACGAGACTAACTTGGAACGAACAAAGACAAACTTTATTCTCATTCTAAGGTTACTCTAAGTTCGTCCCAAGTTAGTCTAAGTTCGTCCCTAGTTAGTCTCTTTCGAAGGACGAAATTAGACAAACCTTAGAATGAGACTAACGAGACTAACTTGGGACGAACAAAGACAAACGTTAGTCTCATTATAAGGTTAGTCTAAGTTCGTCCCAAGTTAGTCTAAGTTCATCCCAAGTTAGTCTCTTCTTAAGGACGAACTTAGACAAACCTTAAAATGAGACTAACGAGACTAACTTGGGACGAACAAAGACAAACGTTAGTCTCATTACAAGGTTAGTCTAAGTTCGTCCCAAGTTAGTCTCTTTCTAAGGACGAACTAAGACAAACCTTAGAATGAGACTAACGAGACAAACTCTCATTCAAAGGTTTGTCTAAGTTCGTCCCAAGTTAGTCTAAGTTCGTCCCTAGTTAGTCTCTTTCGAAGGACGAACTTAGACAAACCTTAGAATGAGACTAACGAGACTAACTTGGGACGAACAAAGACAAACGTTAGTCTCATTATAAGGTTTGTCTAAGTCGTCCCAAGTTAGTCTAAGTTCGTCCCTAGTTAGTCTCTTTCTAAGGACAAACTTAGACAAACCTTAGAATGAGACTAACGAGACTAACTTGGGACGAACAAAGACAAACGTTAGTCTCATTATAAGGTTTGTCAAAGTTCGTCCCTAGTTAGTCTCCTTCTAAGGACGAATTTACACAAACCTTAGAATGAGACTAACGAGACTAACTTGGGACGAACAAACACAAACGTTAGTCTCATTACACGGTTAGTCTAAGTACGTCCCAAGTTAGTCTAAGTTCGTCCCTAGTTAGTCTCTTTCAAAGGACGAACTTAGACAAACCTTAGAAGGAGACTAACGAGACTAACTTGGGAAGAACAAAGACAAAAGTTAGTCTCATTACATGGTTAGTGTAAGTTCGTCCCAAGTTAGTCTCTTTCTAAGGACGAACTAAGACAAACCTTAGAATGAGACTAACAAGACAAACTCTCATTCAAAGGTTTGTCTAAGTTCGTCCCAAGTTAGTCTATGTTCGTCCTTAGTTAGTCTCTTTCGAAGGACGAACTTAGACAAATCTTAGAATGAGACTAACGAGACTAACTTGCGACGAACAAAGACAAACGTTAGTCTCATTATAAGGTTTGTCTAATTTCGTCCCAAGTTAGTCTAAGTTCGTCCCCAGTTAGTCTCTTTCTAAGGACGAACTTAGAAAAACCTCAGAATGAGACTAACGGGACAAACTTCGAACGAACAAAGACAAACTTTATTCTCATTCTAAGGTTAGTCTAAGTTCGTCCCAAGTTAGTCTAAGTTCGTCCCTAGTTAGTTTCTTTCTAAAGACTAACTTAAACAAACCTTAGAATGAGACTAACGAGACTAACTTGGGACGAACAAAGACAAACGTTAGTCTCATTATAAGGTTTGTCAAAGTTCGTCCCTAGTTAGTCTCTTTCTAAGGACGAACTTAGACAAACCTTAGAATGAGACTAACGAGACTAACTTGGGACGAACAAACACAAACGTTAGTCTCATTACAAGGTTAGTCTAAGTACGTCCCAAGTTAGTCTAAGTTCGTCCCTAGTTAGTCTCTTTCAAAGGACGAACTTAGACAAACCTTAGAAGGAGACTAACGAGACTAACTTGGGACGAACAAAGACAAATGTTAGTCTCATTACAAGGTTAGTGTAAGTTCGTCCCAAGTTAGTCTCTTTCTAAGGATGAACTAAGACAAACCTTAGAATGAGACTAACGAGACAAACTCTCATTCAAAGGTTTGTCTAAGTTCGTCCCAAGTTAGTCTAAGTTCGTCCCTAGTTAGTCTCTTTCGAAGGACGAACTTAGACAAACCTTAGAATGAGACTAACGAGACTAACTAGGGACGAACAAAGACAAACGTTAGTCTCATTATAAGGTTTGTCTAAGTTCGTCGCAAGTTAGTCTAAGTTCGTCCCTAGTTAGTCTCTTTCTAAGGACAAACTTAGACAAACCTTAGAATGAGACTAACGAGACTAACTTGGGACGAACAAAGACAAACGTTAGTCTCATTATAAGGTTTGTCAAAGTTCGTCCCTAGTGAGTCTCTTTCTAAGGACGAACTTAGACAAACCTTAGAATGAGACTAACGAGACTAACTTGGGACGAACAAACACAAACGTTAGTCTCATTACAAGGTTAGTCTAAGTACTCCCAAGTTAGTCTAAGTTCGTCCCTAGTTAGTCTCTTTCAAAGGACGAACTTAAACAAACCTTAAAATGAGACTAACGAGACTAACTTGGGACGGACAAAGACAAACGTTAGTCTCATTATAAGGTTTGTCAAAGTTCGTCCCTAGTTAGTCTCTTTCTAAGGACGAACTAAGACAAACCTTAGAATGAGACTAACGAGACAAACTCTCATTCTAAGGTTTCTCTAAGTTCGTCCCAAGTTAGTCTAAGTTCGTCCCTAGTTAGTCTCTTTCTAAGGACGAACGTAAACAAACCTTAGAATGAGACTAACGAGACAAACTTGGGACGAACAAAGACAAACGTTAGTCTCATTATAAGGTTTGTCTAAGTTCGTCCCAAGTTATTCTAAGTTCGTCCCTAGTTAGTCTCTTTCTAAGGACGAACTTAGACAACCCTTAGTATGAGACTAACGAGACCAACTTGGGACGAACAAACACAAACGTTAGTCACATTACAAGGTTAGTCTAAGTTCGACCCAAGTTCGTCCCTAGTTAGTCCCTTTCTAAGGACGAACTTAGACAAACCTTAGAAGGAGACTAACGAAACTAACTTGGGACGAACAAAGACAAACGTTGGTCTCATTACATGGTTAGTCTAAGTTCGTCCCAAGTTAGTCTCTTTCTAACGATGAACTTAGACAAACCTTAGAATGAGACTAACGAGACTAACTTGGGACGAACAAAGACAAACTTTATTCTCATTCTAAGGTTAGTCGAGGTTCGTCCCAAGTTAGTCTAAGTTCGTCCCTAGTTAGTTTATTTCTAAGGACCAACTTAGACAAACCTTAGAAAGAGACTAACGAGACTAACTTGGGACGAACAAAGACAAACGTTAGTCTCATTATAAGGTTAGTCTAAGTTCGTCCCAAGTTAGTCTAAGTTCGTCTCTAGTTAGTTTCCTTCTAAGGACGAACTTAGACAAACCTTAGAATGAGACTAACTTGGGACGAACAAACACAAACGTTAGTCTCATTACAAGGTTAGTCTAAGTTCGTCCCATGTTAGTCTAACTTCGTCCCTAGTTAGTCTCTTTCTAAAAATGAACTTAGACAAACCTTAGAATGAGACAAACGAGACTAACTTGGGACGAACAAAGACAAACGTTAGTCTCATTACTAGGTAGTCTAAGTTCGTCCCAAGTTAGTCTAAGTTCGTCCCTAGTTAGTCTCTTTATAAGGACAAACTCAGACAAACCTTAGAATGAGACTAGTGAGACTATCTTGGGACGAACAAAGACAAACGTTAGTCTCATTATATGGTTAGTCTAAGTTCGTCCCAAGTTTGTCTAAGTTCGTCCCTACTTTGCCTCTTTCTAAGGACGAACTTAGACAAACCTTCGAATGAGACTAACGAGACTAACTTCGGACGAACAAAGACAAACTTTAGTCTCGTTATAAGTTTAGTCTAAGTTCGTCCCAAGTTAGTGTAAGTTCGTCCCTAGTTAGTCTCTTTCTAAGGACGAACTTAGACAAACCTTAGAATGAGACTAGTGAGACTAACTTGGGACGAACAAAGACAAACGTTAGTCTCATTATAAGGTTAGTCTAAGTTCGTCCCAAGTTAGTCTAAGTTCGTCCCAAGTTAGTGTCTTCTTAAGGAAGAACTTAGACAAACCTTAGAATGAGACTAACTTGGGACGAAATAAGACAAACGTTAGTCTCATTACAAGGTTAGGCCACAGTTCGTCCCAAGTTAGTCTAAGTTCGTCCCTAGTTAGTCTCTTTATAAGGACGAACTTAGACAAACCTTAAAATGAGACTAACGAGACTAACTTGGGACGAACAAATACAAACGTTAGTCTCATTATAAAGTTAGTCTAAGTTCGTCCCTAGTTAATCTCTTTCTAAGGACAAACTTAGACAAACCTTAGAATGAGACTAGTGAGACTAACTTGGGACGAACAAAGACAAACGTTAGTCTCATTATATGGTTAGTCTAAGTACGTCCCAAGTTTGTCTAAGTTCGTCCCTACTTTGTCTCTTTCTAAGGACGAACTTAGACAAACCTTCGAATGAGACTAACGAGACTAACTTCGGACGAACAAAGACAAACTTTAGACTCGTTATAAGGTTAGTCTAAGTTCGTCCCAAGTTAGTCTAAGTTCGTCCCTAGTTAGTCTCTTTCTAAGGATGAACTTAGACAAACCTTAGAATAAGACTAACGAGACTAACTTGGGACGAACAAAGACAAACGTTAGTCTCATTATAAAGTTAGTCTAAGTTAGTCCCAAGTTAGTGTAAGTTCGTCCCTAGTTAGTCTCTTTCTAAGGACGAACTTAGACAAACCTTAGAATGAGACTAGTGAGACAAACTTGGGACGAACAAAGACAAACGTTAGTCTCATTATAAGGTTAGTCTAAGTTCGTCCCAAGTTAGTCTAAGTTCGTCCCAAGTTAGTGTCTTCTTAAGGAAGAACTTAGACAAACCTTAGAATGAGACTAACTTGGGACGAAATAAGACAAACGTTAGTCTCATTACAAGGTTAGGCCACAGTTCGTCCCAAGTTAGTCTAAGTTCGTCCCTAGTTAGTCTCTTTATAAGGACGAACTTAGACAAACCTTAAAATGAGACTAACGAGACTAACTTGGGACGAACAAAGACAAATGTTAGTCTCATTATAAAGTTAGTCTAAGTTCGTCCCTAGTTAATCTCTTTCTAAGGACAAACTTAGACAAACCTTAGAATGAGACTAGTGAGACTAACTTGGGACGAACAAAGACAAACGTTAGTCTCATTATATGGTTAGTCTAAGTTCGTCCCAAGTTTGTCTAAGTTCGTCCCTACTTTGTCTCTTTCTAAGGACGAACTTAGACAAACCTTCGAATGAGACTAACGAGACTAACTTCGGACGAACAAAGACAAACTTTAGTCTCGTTATAAGGTTAGTCTAAGTTCGTCCCAAGTTAGTCTAAGTTCGTCCCTATTTAGTCTCTTTCTAAGGACGAACTTAGACAAACCTTAGAATGAGACTAACGAGACGAACTTGGGATGAACAAAGACAAACGTTCATTATAAGGTTTGTCTAATTTCGTCCCAAGTTTGTCTAAGTTCGTCCCTAGTTAGTCTCTTTCTAAGGAAGAACTTAGACAAACCTTAGAATGAGACTAACGAGACTAACTTGGGACGAACAAAGACAAACATTTTTCTCATTATAAGGTTAGTCTAAGTTCGTCCCAAGTTAGTCTATGTTCGTCCCTAGTTAGTCTCTTTCTAAGGACGAACTTAGACAAACGTTAGAACGAGACTACCGAGACTAACTTGGGACGAACAAAGACAAACGTTAGTCTCATTATAAGGTTAGTCTAAGTTCGTCCCAAGTTAGTCTATGTTCGTCCCTAGTTAGTCTCTTTCTAAGGACGAACTTAGACAAACCTTAGAATGAGACTAACGAGACTAACTTGGGACGAACAAACACAAACGTTAGTCTCATTACAAGGTTAGTCTAAGTACGTCCCAAGTTAGTCTAAGTTCGTCCCTAGTTAGTCTCTTTCAAAGGACGAACTTAGACAAACCTTAGAAGGAGACTAACGAGACTAACTTGTGACGAACAAAGACAAACGTTAGTCTCATTACAAGGTTAGTGTAAGTTCGTCCCAAGTTAGTCTAAGTTCGTCCCTAGTTAGTCTCTTTCTAAGGACAAACTTAGACAAACCTTAGAATGAGACTAACGAGACTAACTTGGGACGAACAAACACAAACGTTAGTCTCATTACAAGGTTTGTCTAAGTACTCCCAAGTTAGTCTAAGTTCGTCCCTAGTTAGTCTCTTTCAAAGGACGAACTTAAACAAACCTTAGAATGAGACTAACGAGACTAACTTGGGACGGACAAAGACAAACGTTAGTCTCATTATAAGGTTTGTCAAAGTTCGTCCCTAGTTAGTCTCTTTCTAAGGACGAACTAAGACAAACCTTAGAATGAGACTAACGAGACAAACTCTCATTCTAAGGTTTCTCTAAGTTCGTCCCAAGTTAGTCTAAGTTCGTCCCTAGTTAGTCTCTTTCTAAGGACGAACGTAAACAAACCTTAGAATGAGACTAACGAGACAAACTTGGGACGAACAAAGACAAACGTTAGTCTCATTATAAGGTTTGTCTAAGTTCGTCCCAAGTTATTCTAAGTTCGTCCCTAGTTAGTCTCTTTCTAAGGACGAACTTAGACAAACCTTAGTATGAGACTAACGAGACCAACTTGGGACGAACAAACACAAACGTTAGTCACATTACAAGGTTAGTCTAAGTTCGACCCAAGTTCGTCCCTAGTTAGTCCCTTTCTAAGGACGAACTTAGACAAACCTTAGAAGGAGACTAACGAAACTAACTTGGGACGAACAAAGACAAACGTTGGTCTCATTACATGGTTAGTCTAAGTTCATCCCAAGTTAGTCTCTTTCTAACGACGAACTTAGACAAACCTTAGAATGAGACTAACGAGACAAACTCTCATTCTAAGGTTTGTCTAAGGTAGTCCCAAGTTAGGCTAAGTTCGTCCCTAGTTAGTCTCTTTCTAAAGACGAACTTAGAAAAACCTTAGAATGAGACTAACGAGACTAACTTGGGACGAACAAAGACAAACTTTATTCTCATTCTAAGGTTAGTCGAGGTTCGTCCCAAGTTAGTCTAAGTTCGTCCCTAGTTAGTTTCTTTCTAAGGACCAACTTAGACAAACCTTAGAATGAGACTAACGAGACTAACTTGGGACGAACAAAGACAAACGTTAGTCTCATTATAAGGTTAGTCTAAGTTCGTCCCAAGTTAGTCTAAGTTCGTCCCTAGTTAGTTTCTTTCTAAGGACGAACTTTGACAAACCTTAGAATGAGACTAACTTGGGACGAACAAACACAAACGTTAGTCTCATTACAAGGTTAGTCTAAGTTCGTCCCATGTTAGTCTAACTTCGTCCCTAGTTAGTCTCTTTCTAAAAACGAACTTAGACAAACCTTAGAATGAGACAAACGAGACTAACTTGGGACGAACAAAGACAAACGTTAGTCTCATTACTACGTAGTCTAAGTTCGTCCCAAGTTAGTCTAAGTTCGTCCCTAGTTAGTCTCTTTCTAAGGATGAACTTAGACTAACGAGACTAACTTGGGACGAACAAAGACAAACGTTAGTCTCATTATAAGGTTTGTCAAAGTTCGTCCCTAGTTAGTCTCTTTCTAAGGACGAACTAAGACAAACCTTAGAATGAGACTAACGAGACAAACTCTCATTCTAAGGTTTCTCTAAGTTCGTCCCAAGTTAGTCTAAGTTCGTCCCTAGTTAGTCTCTTTCTAAGGACGAACGTAAACAAACCTTAGAATGAGACTAACGAGACAAACTTGGGACGAACAAAGACAAACGTTAGTCTCATTATAAGGTTTGTCTAAGTTCGTCCCAAGTTATTCTAAGTTCGTCCCTAGTTAGTCTCTTTCTAAGGACGAACTTAGACAACCCTTAGTATGAGACTAACGAGACCAACTTGGGACGAACAAACACAAACGTTAGTCACATTACAAGGTTAGTCTAAGTTCGACCCAAGTTCGTCCCTAGTTAGTCCCTTTCTAAGGACGAACTTAGACAAACCTTAGAAGGAGACTAACGAAACTAACTTGGGACGAACAAAGACAAACGTTGGTCTCATTACATGGTTAGTCTAAGTTCGTCCCAAGTTAGTCTCTTTCTAACGACGAACTTGGACAAACCTTAGAATGAGACTAACGAGACTAACTTGGGACGAACAAAGACAAACTTTATTCTCATTCTAAGGTTAGTCGAGGTTCGTCCCAAGTTAGTCTAAGTTCGTCCCTAGTTAGTTTATTTCTAAGGACCAACTTAGACAAACCTTAGAAAGAGACTAACGAGACTAACTTGGGACGAACAAAGACAAACGTTAGTCTCATTATAAGGTTAGTCTAAGTTCGTCCCAAGTTAGTCTAAGTTCGTCTCTAGTTAGTTTCCTTCTAAGGACGAACTTAGACAAACCTTAGAATGAGACTAACTTGGGACGAACAAACACAAACGTTAGTCTCATTACAAGGTTAGTCTAAGTTCGTCCCATGTTAGTCTAACTTCGTCCCTAGTTAGTCTCTTTCTAAAAATGAACTTAGACAAACCTTAGAATGAGACAAACGAGACTAACTTGGGACGAACAAAGACAAACGTTAGTCTCATTACTAGGTAGTCTAAGTTCGTCCCAAGTTAGTCTAAGTTCGTCCCTAGTTAGTCTCTTTATAAGGACAAACTCAGACAAACCTTAGAATGAGACTAGTGAGACTATCTTGGGACGAACAAAGACAAACGTTAGTCTCATTATATGGTTAGTCTAAGTTCGTCCCAAGTTTGTCTAAGTTCGTCCCTACTTTGCCTCTTTCTAAGGACGAACTTAGACAAACCTTCGAATGAGACTAACGAGACTAACTTCGGACGAACAAAGACAAACTTTAGTCTCGTTATAAGTTTAGTCTAAGTTCGTCCCAAGTTAGTGTAAGTTCGTCCCTAGTTAGTCTCTTTCTAAGGACGAACTTAGACAAACCTTAGAATGAGACTAGTGAGACTAACTTGGGACGAACAAAGACAAACGTTAGTCTCATTATAAGGTTAGTCTAAGTTCGTACCAAGTTAGTCTAAGTTCGTCCCAAGTTAGTGTCTTCTTAAGGAAGAACTTAGACAAACCTTAGAATGAGACTAACTTGGGACGAAATAAGACAAACGTTAGTCTCATTACAAGGTTAGGCCACAGTTCGTCCCAAGTTAGTCTAAGTTCGTCCCAAGTTAGTCTCTTTTTAAGGACGAACTTAGACAAACCTTAAAATGAGACTAACGAGACTAACTTGGGACGAACAAAGGCAAACGTTAGTCTCATTATAAAGTTAGTCTAAGTTCGTCCCTAGTTAATCTCTTTCTAAGGACAAACTTAGACAAACCTTAGAATGAGACTAGTGAGACTAACTTGGGACGAACAAAGACAAACGTTAGTCTCATTATATGGTTAGTCTAAGTACGTCCCAAGTTTGTCTAAGTTCGTCCCTACTTTGTCTCTTTCTAAGGACGAACTTAGACAAACCTTCGAATGAGACTAACGAGACTAACTTCGGACGAACAAAGACAAACTTTAGACTCGTTATAAGGTTAGTCTAAGTTCGTCCCAAGTTAGTCTAAGTTCGTCCCTAGTTAGTCTCTTTCTAAGGACGAACTTAGACAAACCTTAGAATAAGACTAACGAGACTAACTTGGGACGAACAAAGACAAACGTTAGTCTCATTATAAAGTTAGTCTAAGTTAGTCCCAAGTTAGTGTAAGTTCGTCCCTAGTTAGTCTCTTTCTAAGGACGAACTTAGACAAACCTTAGAATGAGACTAGTGAGACAAACTTGGGACGAACAAAGACAAACGTTAGTCTCATTATAAGGTTAGTCTAAGTTCGTCCCAAGTTAGTCTAAGTTCGTCCCAAGTTAGTGTCTTCTTAAGGAAGAACTTAGACAAACCTTAGAATGAGACTAACTTGGGACGAAATAGGACAAACGTTAGTCTCATTACAAGGTTAGGCCACAGTTCGTCCCAAGTTAGTCTAAGTTCGTCCCTAGTTAGTCTCTTTATAAGGACGAACTTAGACAAACCTTAAAATGAGACTAACGAGACTAACTTGGGACGAACAAAGACAAATGTTAGTCTCAGTATAAAGTTAGTCTAAGTTCGTCCCTAGTTAATCTCTTTCTAAGGACAAACTTAGACAAACCTTAGAATGAGACTAGTGAGACTAACTTGGGACGAACAAAGACAAACGTTAGTCTCATTATATGGTTAGTCTAAGTTCGTCCCAAGTTTGTCTAAGTTCGTCCCTACTTTGTCTCTTTCTAAGGACGAACTTAGACAAACCTTCGAATGAGACTAACGAGACTAACTTCGGACGAACAAAGACAAACTTTAGTCTCGTTATAAGGTTAGTCTAAGTTCGTCCCAAGTTAGTCTAAGTTCGTCCCTATTTAGTCTCTTTCTAAGGACGAACTTAGACAAACCTTAGAATGAGACTAACGAGACGAACTTGGGATGAACAAAGACAAACGTTCATTATAAGGTTTGTCTAATTTCGTCCCAAGTTTGTCTAAGTTCGTCCCTAGTTAGTCTCTTTCTAAGGAAGAACTTAGACAAACCTTAGAATGAGACTAACGAGACTAACTTGGGACGAACAAAGACAAACATTTTTCTCATTATAAGGTTAGTCTAAGTTCGTCCCAAGTTAGTCTATGTTCGTCCCTAGTTAGTCTCTTTCTAAGGACGAACTTAGACAAACGTTAGAACGAGACTACCGAGACTAACTTGGGACGAACAAAGACAAACGTTAGTCTCATTATAAGGTTAGTCTAAGTTCGTCCCAAGTTAGTCTATGTTCGTCCCTAGTTAGTCTCTTTCTAAGGACGAACTTAGACAAACCTTAGAATGAGACTAACGAGACTAACTTGGGACGAACAAACACAAACGTTAGTCTCATTACAAGGTTAGTCTAAGTACGTCCCAAGTTAGCCTAAGTTCGTCCCTAGTTAGTCTCTTTCAAAGGACGAACTTAGACAAACCTTAGAAGGAGACTAACGAGACTAACTTGTGACGAACAAAGACAAACGTTAGTCTCATTACAAGTTTAGTGTAAGTTCGTCCCAAGTTAGTCTAAGTTCGTCCCTAGTTAGTCTCTTTCTAAGGACAAACTTAGACAAACCTTAGAATGAGACTAACGAGACTAACTTGGGACGAACAAACACAAACGTTAGTCTCATTACAAGGTTAGTCTAAGTACTCCCAAGTTAGTCTAAGTTCATCCCTAGTTAGTCTCTTTCAAAGGACGAACTTAAACAAACCTTAGAATGAGACTAACGAGACTAACTTGGGACGGACAAAGACAAACGTTAGTCTCATTATAAGGTTTGTCAAAGTTCGTCCCTAGTTAGTCTCTTTCTAAGGACGAACTAAGACAAACCTTAGAATGAGACTAACGAGACAAACTCTCATTCTAAGGTTTCTCTAAGTTCGTCCCAAGTTAGTCTAAGTTCGTCCCTAGTTAGTCTCTTTCTAAGGACGAACGTAAACAAACCTTAGAATGAGACTAACGAGACAAACTTGGGACGAACAAAGACAAACGTTAGTCTCATTATAAGGTTTGTCTAAGTTCGTCCCAAGTTATTCTAAGTTCGTCCCTAGTTAGTCTCTTTCTAAGGACGAACTTAGACAAACCTTAGTATGAGACTAACGAGACCAACTTGGGACGAACAAACACAAACGTTAGTCACATTACAAGGTTAGTCTAAGTTCGACCCAAGTTCGTCCCTAGTTAGTCCCTTTCTAAGGACGAACTTAGACAAACCTTAGAAGGAGACTAACGAAACTAACTTGGGACGAACAAAGACAAACGTTGGTCTCATTACATGGTTAGTCTAAATTCATCCCAAGTTAGTCTCTTTCTAACGACGAACTTAGACAAACCTTAGAATGAGACTAACGAGACAAACTCTCATTCTAAGGTTTGTCTAAGGTAGTCCCAAGTTAGGCTAAGTTCGTCCCTAGTTAGTCTCTTTCTAAAGACGAACTTAGAAAAACCTTAGAATGAGACTAACGAGACTAACTTGGGACGAACAAAGACAAACTTTATTCTCATTCTAAGGTTAGTCGAGGTTCGTCCCAAGTTAGTCTAAGTTCGTCCCTAGTTAGTTTCTTTCTAAGGACCAACTTAGACAAACCTTAGAATGAGACTAACGAGACTAACTTGGGACGAACAAAGACAAACGTTAGTCTCATTATAAGGTTAGTCTAAGTTCGTCCCAAGTTAGTCTAAGTTCGTCCCTAGTTAGTTTCTTTCTAAGGACGAACTTTGACAAACCTTAGAATGAGACTAACTTGGGACGAACAAACACAAACGTTAGTCTCATTACAAGGTTAGTCTAAGTTCGTCCCATGTTAGTCTAACTTCGTCCCTAGTTAGTCTCTTTCTAAAAACGAACTTAGACAAACCTCAGAATGAGACAAACGAGACTAACTTGGGACGAACAAAGACAAACGTTAGTCTCATTACTAGGTAGTCTAAGTTCGTCCCAAGTTAGTCTAAGTTCGTCCCTAGTTAGTCTCTTTCTAAGGATGAACTTAGACTAACGAGACTAACTTGGGACGAACAAAGACAAACGTTAGTCTCATTATAAAGTTAGTCTAAGTTCGTCCCTAGTTAATCTCTTTCTAAGGACGAACTTAGACAAACCTTCGAATGAGACTAACGAGACTAACTTCGGACGAACAAAGACAAACTTTAGTCTCGTTATAAGGTTAGTCTAAGTTCGTCCCAAGTTAGTCTAAGTTCGTCCCTAGTTAGTCTAAGTTCGTCCCTACTTTGTCTCTTTCTAAGGACGAACTTAGACAAACCTTCGAATGAGACTAACGAGACTAACTTCGGACGAACAAAGACAAACTTTAGTCTCGTTATAAGGTTAGTCTAAGTTCGTCCCAAGTTAGTCTAAGTTCGTCCCTAGTTAGTCTCTTTCTAAGGACGAACTTAGACAAACCTTAGAATGAGACTAACGAGACTAACTTGGGACGAACAAAGACAAACGTTCATTATAAGGTTTGTCTAATTTCATCCCAAGTTTGTCTAAGTTCGTCCCTAGGTAGTCTCTTTCTACGGACGAACTTAGACAAAGCTTAGAATGAGACTAACGAGACTAACTTGGGACGAACAAAGACAAACATTTTTCTCATTATAAGGTTAGTCTAAGTTCGTCCCAAGTTAGTCTATGTTCGTCCCTAGTTAGTCTCTTACTAAGGACGAACTTAGACAAACCTTAGAACGAGATTAACGAGACTAACTTGGGACGAACAAAGACAAACGTTAGTTTCATTATAAGGTTAGTCTAAGTTCGTCCCAAGTTAGTCTATGTTCGTCCCTAGTTAGTCTCTTTCTAAGGACGAACTTAGACAAACCTTAGAATGAGACTAACGAGATTAACTTGGGACGAACAAACACAAATGTTAGTCTCATTACAAGGTTAGTCTAAGTTCGCCCCATGTTAGTCTAAGTTCGTCCCTAGTTAGTCTCTTTCTGAGGACGAACTTAGACAAACCTTAGAACGAGACTAACTTGGGACGAACAAAGACAAACGTTCGTCTCATTACAAGGTTAGTCTAAGTTCGTCCCAAGTTAGTCTAAGTTCGTCCCTAGTTAGTCTCTTTCTAAGGACGAACTTAGACAAACCTTAGAATGAGACTAACGAGACTAACTTGGGACGAACAAAGACAAACGTTAGTCTCATTATAAAGTTAGTCTAAGTTCGTCCCAAGTTAGTCTAAGTTCGTCCCTAGTTAGTCCCTTTCTAAGGATGAACTTAGACAAACCTTAGAATGAGACAAGTGAGACTAACTTGGGACGAACAAAGACAAATGTTAGTCTCATTATAAGGTTAGTCTAAGTTCGTCCCAAGTTAGTCTAAGTTCGTCCCAAGTTAGTCTCTTCTTAAGGACGAACTTAGACAAACCTTAAAATGAGACTAACGAGCGAGACTAACTTGGGACGAACAAAGACAAACGTTAGTCTCATTACAAGGTTAGTCTAAGTTCGTCCCAAGTTAGTCTAAGTTCGTCCCTAGTTAGTCTCTTTCTAAGGACGAACTTAGACAAACCTTAGAATGAGACTAACGAGACTAACTTGGGACGAACAAAGACAAACGTTAGTCTCATTATAAAGTTAATCTAAGTTCGTCCCAAGTTAGTGTAAGTTCGTCCCTAGTTAGTCTCTTTCTAAGGACGAACTTAGACAAACCTTAGAATGAGACTAACTTGGGACGAACAAAGACAAACGTTAGTCTCATTACAAGGTTAGGCCACAGTTCGTCCCAAGTTAGTCTAAGATCGTCCCTAGTTAGTCTCTTTCTAAGGACGAACATAGACAAACCTTAGATTGAGACAAACGAGACTAACTTGGGACGAACAATGACAAACGTTAGTCTCATTATAAAGTTAGTCTAAGTTTGTCCCAAGTTAGTCTAAGTTCGTCCCTAGTTAGTCTCTTTCTAAGGACGAACTTAGACAAACCTTAGAATGAACTAACGAGACTAATTGGGGACGAACAAACACAAACGTTAGTCTCATTGCAAGGTTAGTCTAAGTTCGTCCCTAGTTAGTCTCTTTCAAAGGACGAACTTAGACAAACCTTAGAAGGAGACTAACGAGACAAACTTGGGACGAACAAAGACAAACGTTAGTCTCATTACCAGGTTAGTCTAAGTTCGTCCCAAGTTAGTCTAAGTTCGTCTCTAGTTAGACTCTTTCTTAGGAGAAACTAAGACAAACCTTAGAATGAGACTAACGAGACTAACTTGGGACGAACAAAGACAAACATTAGTCTCATTAGAAGGTTAGGCCACATTTCGTCCCAAGTTAGTCTCTTCCTAAGGATGAACTTAGACAAACCTTAGAATGAGACTAACGAGATAAACTCTCATTCTAAGGTTTGTCTAAGTTCGTCCCAAGTTAGTCTAAGTTCGTCCCTAGTTAGTCACTTTCTAAGGACGAACCTATACAAACCTTAGAATGAGACTAACGAGACTAACTTGGAATGAACAAAGACAAACTTTATTCTCATTCTAAGGTTAGTCTAAGTTCATCCCAAGTTAGTCTAAGTTCGTCCCTAGTTAGTTTCTATCTAAGGACTAACTTAAACAAACCTTAGAATGGGACTAACTTGGGACGAACAAAGACAAACATTAGTCTCATTATATGGTTTGTCTAAGTTTGTCCCTAGTTAGTCTCTTTCTAAGGACGAACTTAGAAAAACCTTAGAATGAGACTAACGAGACTAACTTGGGACGAACAAACACAAACGTTAGTCTCATTACAAGGTTAGTCTAAGTACGTCCCAAGTTAGTCTAAGTTCGTCCCTAGTTAGTCTCTTTCAAAGGACGAACTTAGACAAACCTTAGAAGGAGACTAACGAGAAAAACTTAGGACGAACAAAGATAAACGTTAGTCTCATTACATGGTTAGTGTAAGTTCGTCCCAAGTTAGTCTCTTTCTAAGGACGAACTAAGACAAAGCTTAGAATCAGACTAACGAGACAAACTCTCATTCAAAGGTTTGTCTAAGTTCGTCCCAAGTTAGTCTAAGTTCGTCCCTAGTTAGTCACTTTCTAAGGACGAACTTAGACAAACCTTAGAATGAGACTAACGAGACTAACTTGGAATGAACAAAGACAAACTATATTCTCATTATAAGGTTAGTCTAAGTTCGTCCCAAGTTAGTCTAAGTTCGTCCCTAGTTAGTCTCTTTCTAAGGACGAACTTAGACAAATCTTAGAATGAGACTAACGAGACTAACTTGGAACAAACAAAGACAAACTTTATTCTCATTCTAAGGTTAGTCTAAGTTCGTCCCAAATTAGTCTAAGTTCGTCCCTAGTTTGTTTCTTTCTAAGGACGAACTTAAAAAAACCTTAGAATGAGACTAACGAGACTAACTTGGGGCGAAGAAAGACAAACGTTAGTCTCATTATAAGGTTAGTCTAAGTTCGTCCCAAGTTAGTCTAAGTTCGTCCCTAGTTTGTCTCTTTCTAAGGACGAACTTAGACAAACCTTTGAATGCGACTAACTTGGGACGAACAAAGACAAACGTTAGTCTCATTACATGGTTAGGCCACAGTTCGTCCCAAGTTAGTCTAAGTTCGTCCCTAGTTAGTCTCTTTCTAAGGACGAACATGGACAAACCGTAGATTGAGACAAACGAGACTAACTTGGGACGAACAATGACAAACGTTAGTCTCATTATAAAGTTTGTCCCAAGTTAGTCTAAGTCCGTCCCTAGTTAGTCTCTTTCTAAGGACGAACTTAGACAAACCTTAGAATGAACTAACGAGACTAATTGGGGACGAACAAACACAAACGTTAGTCTCATTGCAAGGTTAGTCTAAGTTCGTCCCATGTTAGTCTAAGTTCGTCCCTAGTTAGTCTCTTTCTAAGGACGAACTTAGACAAACCTTAGAAGGAGACTAACGAGACTAACTTGGGACGAACAAAGACAAACGTTAGTCTCGTTACAAGGTTAGTCTAAGTTCGTCCCAAGTTAGTCTCTTTCTAAGGACGAACTTAGACAAACCTTAGAATGAGACTAACGAGACAAACTCTCATTCTAAGGTTTGTCTAAGTTCGTCCCAAGTTAGTCTAAGTTCGTCCCTAGTTAGTCACTTTCTAAGGACGAACTTAGAAAAACCTTAGAATGAGACTAACGAGACTAACTTGGAATGAACAAAGACAAACTTTATTCTCATTCTAAGGTTAGTCTAAGTTCGTCCCAAGTTAGTCTAAGTTCGTCCCTAGTTAGTTTCTATCTAAGGACTAACTTAAACAAACCTTAGAATGAGACTAACTTGGGACGAACAAAGACAAACGTTAGTCTCATTATAAGGTTTGTCTAAGTTCGTCCGTAGTTAGTCTCTTTCTAAGGACGAACTTAGAAAAACCATAGAATGAGACTAACGAGACTAACTTGGGACGAACAAACACAAACGTTAGTCTCATTACAAGGTTAGTCTAAGTACGTCCCAAGTTAGTCTAAGTTCGTCCCTAGTTAGTCTCTTTCAAAGGACGAACTTAGACAAACATTAGAAGGAGACTAACGAGACAAACTTGGGACGAACAAAGACAAACGTTAGTCTCATTACAATGTTAGTGTAAGTTCGTCCCTAGTTAGTCTCTTTCGAAGGACAAACTTAGACAAACCTTAGAATGATACTAACGAGACTAACTAGGGACGAACAAAGACAAACATTAGTCTCATCATAAGGTTTGTCTAAGTTCGTCCCAAGTTAGTCTAAGTTCGTCCCTAGTTAGTCTCTTTCTAAGGACAAACTTAGATAAACCTTAGAATGAGACTAACGAGACTAACTCCGGACAAAAAAACACAAACGTTAGTCTCATTACAAGGTTAGTATAAGTTCGTCCCAAGTTAGTCTAAGTTCGTCCCTAGTTAGTCTCTTTCTAAGGACGAACTTAGACAAACCTTAGAAGGAGACTAACGAGACAAACTTGGGACGAACAAAGACAAACGTTAGTCTCATTACCAGGTTAGTCTAAGTTCGTCCCAAGTTAGTCTAAGTTCGTCTCTAGTTAGACTCTTTCTTAGGAGAAACTAAGACAAACCTTAGAATGAGACTAACAAGACTAACTTGGGACGAACAAAGACAAACATTAGTCTCATTAGAAGGTTAGGCCACATTTCGTCCCTAGTTAGTCTCTTTCTAAGGACGAACTTAGAAAAACCTTAGAATGAGACTAACGAGACTGACTTGGGACGCACAAAGACAAACGTTAGTCTCATTATAAAGTTAGTCTAAGTTCGTCCCAAGTTAGTCTAAGTTCGTCCCTAGTTAGTATCTTTCTAAGGACGAACTTAGACAAACCTTAGAATGAGACTAACGAGACTAACTCCGGATGAACAAACACAAACGTTAGTCTCATTACAAGGTTAGTCTAAGTTCGTCCCAAGTTAGTCTAAGTTCGTCCCTAGTTAGTCTCTTTCTAAGGACGAACTTAGACAAACCTTAGAAGGAGACTAACGAGACTAACTTGGGACGAACAAAGACAACCGTTAGTCTCATTACACGGTTAGTCTAAGTTCGTCCCAAGTTAGTCTCTTCCTAAGGATGAACTTAGACAAACCTTAGAATGAGACTAACGAGACAAACTCTCATTCTAAGGTTTGTCTAAGTTCGTCCCAAGTTAGTCTAAGTTCGTCCCTAGTTAGTCACTTTCTAAGGACGAACCTATACAAACCTTAGAATGAGACTAACGAGACTAACTTGGAATGAACAAAGACAAACTTTATTCTCATTCTAAGGTTAGTCTAAGTTCATCCCAAGTTAATCTAAGTTCGTCCCTAGTTAGTTCTATCTAAGGACTAACTTAAACAAACCTTAGAATGGGACGAACTTGGGACGAACAAAGACAAACATTAGTCTCATTATATGGTTTGTCTAAGTTTGTCCCTAGTTAGTCTCTTTCTAAGGACGAACTTAAAAAAACCTTAGAATGAGACTAACGAGACTAACTTGGGACGAACAAACACAAACGTTAGTCTCATTACAAGGTTAGTCTAAGTACGTCCCAAGTTAGTCTAAGTTCGTCCCTAGTTAGTCTCTTTCAAAGGACGAACTTAGACAAACCTTAGAAGGAGACTAACGAGACAAACTTAGGACGAACAAAGACAAACGTTAGTCTCATTACATGGTTAGTGTAAGTTCGTCCCAAGTTAGTCTCTTTCTAAGGACGAACTAAGACAAAGCTTAGAATCAGACTAACGAGACAAACTCTCATTCAAAGGTTTGTCTAAGTTCGTCCCAAGTTAGTCTAAGTTCATCCCTAGTTAGTCACTTTCTAAGGACGAACTTAGACAAACCTTAGAATCAGACTAACGAGACTAACTTGGAATGAACAATGACAAACTATATTCTCATTATAAGGTTAGTCTAAGTTCGTCCCAAGTTAGTCTAAGTTCGTCCCTAGTTAGTCTCTTTCTAAGAACGAACTTAGACAAATCTTAGAATGAGACTAACGAGACTAACTTGGAACGAACAAAGACAAACTTTATTCTCATTCTAAGGTTAGTCTAAGTTCGTCCCAAATTAGTCTAAGTTCGTCCCTAGTTTGTTTCTTTCTAAGGACGAACTTAAAAAAAACTTAGAATGAGACTAACGAGACTAACTTGGGGCGAAGAAAGACAAACGTTAGTCTCATTATAAGGTTAGTCTAAGTTCGTCCCAGGTTAGTCTAAGTTCGTCCCTAGTTAGTCTCTTTATAAGGACGAAGTTAGACAAATCTTAGAATGAGACTAACGAGACTAACTTGGGACGAACACACACAAACGTTAGTCTCATTACAAGGTTAGTCTAAGTGTGTCCCTTGTTAGTCTAAGTTCGTCCCTATTTAGTCTCTTTCTAAGGACGAACTTAAACAAACCTTAGAATTAGACTAGTGAGACTAACTTGGGACGAACAAAGACAAACGTTAGTCTCATTATAAGGTTAGTCTAAGTTCGTCCCTAGTTAGTCTCTTTCTAAAGACAAACTTAGACAAACCTTAGAAGGAGACTTACGAGACTAACTTGGAACGAACAAACACAAACTTTAGTCTCCTTATAAGGTTAGTGTAAGTTCGTCCCAAGTTAGTCTAAGTTCGTCCCTAGTTAGTTTCTTTCTAAGGACGAACTTAAAAAAACCTTAGAATAAGACTAACGAGACTAACTTGGGACGAAGAAAGACAAACGTTAGTCTCATTATAAGGTTAGTCTAAGTTCGTCCCAAGTTAGTCTAAGTTCGTCCCTAGTTAGTCTCTTTCTAAGGATGAACTTAGACAAACCTTAGAATGAGACTAACCAGACTAACTTGGAACGAACAAAGACAAACGTTAGTCTCATTATAAAGTTAGTCTAAGTTCGTCCCAAGTTAGTGTAAGTTCGTCCCTAGTTAGTCTCTTTCTAAGGACGAACTTAGACAAACCTTAGAATGAGACTAGTGAGACTAACTTGGGACGAACAAAGACAAACGTTAGGCTCATCATAAGGTTAGTCTAAGTTCGTCCCAAGTTAGTCTAAGTTCGTCCCAAGTTAGTGTCTTCTTAAGGAAGAACTTAGACAAACCTTAGAATGAGACTAACTTGGGACGAAATAAGACAAACGTTAGTCTCATTACAAGGTTAGGCCACAGTTCGTCCCAAGTTAGTCTAAGTTCGTCCCTAGTTAGTCTCTTTATAAGGACGAACTTAGACAAACCTTAAAATGAGACTAACGAGACTAACTTGGGACGAACAAAGACAAACGTTAGTCTCATTATAAAGTAAGTCTAAGTTCGTCCCTAGTTAATCTCTTTCTAAGGACAAACTTAGACAAACCTTAGAATGAGACTAGTGAGACTAACTTGGGACGAACAAAGACAAACGTTAGTCTCATTATAAGGTTAGTCTAAGTTCGTCCCAAGTTTGTCTAAGTTCGTCCCTACTTTGTCTCTTTTTAAGGACGAACTTAGACAAACAATCGAATGAGACTAACGAGACTAACTTCGGACGAACAAAGACAAACTTTAGTCTCGTTATAAGGTTAGTCTAAGTTCGTCCCAAGTTAGTCTAAGTTCGTCCCTAGTTAGTCTCTTTCTAAGGACGAACTTAGACAAACCTTAGAATGAGACTAACGAGACGAACTTGGGATGAACAAAGACAAACGTTCATTATAAGGTTTGTCTAATTTCGTCCCAAGTTTGTCTAAGTTCGTCCCTAGTTAGTCTCTTTCTAAGGACGAACTTAGACAAACCTTAGAATGAGACTAACGAGACTAACTTGGGACGAACAAAGACAAACGTTTTTCTCATTATAAGGTTAGTCTAAGTTCGTCCCAAGTTAGTCTATGTTCGTCCCTAGTTAGTCTCTTTCTAAGGACGAACTTAGACAAACGTTAGAACGAGACTACCGAGACTAACTTGGGACGAACAAAGACAAACGTTAGTCTCATTATAAGGTTAGTCTAAGTTCGTCCCAAGTTAGTCTATGTTCGTCCCTAGTTAGTCTCTTTCTAAGGACGAACTTAGACAAACCTTAGAATGAGACTAACGAGACTAACTTGGGACGAACAAACACAAACGTTAGTCTCATTACAAGGTTAGTCTAAGTTCGCCCCATGTTAGTCTAAGTTCGTCCCTAGTTAGTCTCTTTCTGAGGACGAACATAGACAAACCGTAGAATGAGACTAACGAGACTAACTTGGGACGAACAAAGACAAACGTTCGTCTCATTACAAGGTTAGTCTAAGTTCGTCCCAAGTTAGTCTAAGTTCGTCCCTAGTTAGTCTCTTTCTAAGGACGAACTTAGAGAAACCTTAGAATGAGACTAACGAGACTAACTTGGGACGAACAAAGACAAACGTTAGTCTCATTATAAAGTTAGTCTAAGTTCGTCCCAAGTTAGTCTAAGTTCGTCCCTAGTTAGTCTCTTTCTAAGGAAGAACTTAGACAAACCTTAGAATGAGACAAGTGAGACTAATTTGGGACGAACAAAGACAAACTTTAGTCTCATTATAAGGTTAGTCTAAGTTCGTCGCAAGTTAGTCTAAGTTCGTCCCAAGTTAGTCTCTTCTTAAGGATGAACTTAGACAAACCTTAGAATGAGACTAACGAGACTAACTTGGGACGAACAAAGACAAACGTTAGTCTCATTACAAGGTTAGTCTAAGTTCGTCCCAAGTTAGTCTATGTTCGTCCCTAGTTAGTCTCTTTCTAAGGACAAACTTAGACAAACCTTAGAATGAGACTAACGAGACTAACTTGGGACGAACAAACACAAACGTTAGTCTCATTACAAGGTTAGTCTAAGTTCGCCCCATGTTAGTCTAAGTTCGTCCCTAGTTAGTCTCTTTCTGAGGACGAACGTAGACAAACCGTAGAATGAGACTAACGAGACTAACTTGGGACGAACAAAGACAAACGTTCGTCTCATTACAAGGTTAGTCTAAGTTCGTCCCAAGTTAGTCTAAGTTCGTCCCTAGTTAGTCTCTTTCTAAGGACGAACTTAGAGAAACCTTAGAATGAGACTAACGAGACTAACTTGGGACGAACAAAGACAAACGTTAGTCTCATTATAAAGTTAGTCTAAGTTCGTCCCAAGTTAGTCTAAGTTCGTCCCTAGTTAGTCTCTTTCTAAGGAAGAACTTAGACAAACCTTAGAATGAGACAAGTGAGACTAACTTGGGACGAACAAAGATAAACTTTAGTCTCATTATAAGGTTAGTCTAAGTTCGTCCCAAGTTAGTCTAAGTTCGTCCCAAGTTAGTCTCTTCTTAAGGATGAACTTAGACAAACCTTAGAATGAGACTAACGAGACTAACTTGGGACGAACAAAGACAAACGTTAGTCTCATTACAAGGTTAGTCTACGTTCGTCCCAAGTTAGTCTAAGTTCGTCCCTAGTTTGTCTCTTTCTAAGGACGAACTTAGACAAACCTTAGAATGAGACTAACTTGGGACGAACAAAGACAAACGTTAGTCTCATTACAAGGTTAGGCCACAGTTCGTCCCAAGTTAGTCTAAGTTAGTCCCTAGTTTGTCTCTTTCTAAGGACGAACTTAGACAAACCTTAGAATGAGACTAACGAGACGAACTTGGGATGAACAAAGACAAACGTTCATTATAAGGTTTGTCTAATTTCGTCCCAAGTTTGTCTAAGTTCGTCCCTAGTTAGTCTCTTTCTAAGGACGAACTTAGACAAACCTTAGAATGAGACTAACGAGACTAACTTGGGACGAACAAAGACAAACGTTTTTCTCATTATAAGGTTAGTCTAAGTTCGTCCCAAGTTAGTCTATGTTCGTCCCTAGTTAGTCTCTTTCTAAGGACGAACTTAGACAAACGTTAGAACGAGACTACCGAGACTAACTTGGGACGAACAAAGACAAACGTTAGTCTCATTATAAGGTTAGTCTAAGTTCGTCCCAAGTTAGTCTATGTTCGTCCCTAGTTAGTCTCTTTCTAAGGACGAACTTAGACAAACCTTAGAATGAGACTAACGAGACTAACTTGGGACGAACAAACACAAACGTTAGTCTCATTACGAGGTTAGTCTAAGTTCGCCCCATGTTAGTCTAAGTTCGTCCCTAGTTAGTCTCTTTCTGAGGACGAACATAGACAAACCGTAGAATGAGACTAACGAGACTAACTTGGGACGAACAAAGACAAACGTTCGTCTCATTACAAGGTTAGTCTAAGTTCGTCCCAAGTTAGTCTAAGTTCGTCCCTAGTTAGTCTCTTTCTAAGGACGAACTTAGAGAAACCTTAGAATGAGACTAACGAGACTAACTTGGGACGAACAAAGACAAACGTTAGTCTCATTATAAAGTTAGTCTAAGTTCGTCCCAAGTTAGTCTAAGTTCGTCCCTAGTTAGTCTCTTTCTAAGGAAGAACTTAGACAAACCTTAGAATGAGACAAGTGAGACTAATTTGGGACGAACAAAGACAAACTTTAGTCTCATTATAAGGTTAGTCTAAGTTCGTCGCAAGTTAGTCTAAGTTCGTCCCAAGTTAGTCTCTTCTTAAGGATGAACTTAGACAAACCTTAGAATGAGACTAACGAGACTAACTTGGGACGAACAAAGACAAACGTTAGTCTCATTACAAGGTTAGTCTAAGTTCGTCCCAAGTTAGTCTATGTTCGTCCCTAGTTAGTGTCTTTCTAAGGACAAACTTAGACAAACCTTAGAATGAGACTAACGAGACTAACTTGGGACAAACAAACACAAACGTTAGTCTCATTACAAGGTTAGTCTAAGTTCGCCCCATGTTAGTCTAAGTTCGTCCCTAGTTAGTCTCTTTCTGAGGACGAACATAGACAAACCGTAGAATGAGACTAACGAGACTAACTTGGGACGAACAAAGACAAACGTTCGTCTCATTACAAGGTTAGTCTAAGTTCGTCCCAAGTTAGTCTAAGTTCGTCCCTAGTTAGTCTCTTTCTAAGGACGAACTTAGAGAAACCTTAGAATGAGACTAACGAGACTAACTTGGGACGAACAAAGACAAACGTTAGTCTCATTATCAAGTTAGTCTAAGTTCGTCCCAAGTTAGTCTAAGTTCGTCCCTAGTTAGTCTCTTTCTAAGGAAGAACTTAGACAAACCTTAGAATGAGACAAGTGAGACTAACTTGGGACGAACAAAGATAAACTTTAGTCTCATTATAAGGTTAGTCTAAGTTCGTCCCAAGTTAGTCTAAGTTCGTCCCAAGTTAGTCTCTTCTTAAGGATGAACTTAGACAAACCTTAGAATGAGACTAACGAGACTAACTTGGGACGAACAAAGACAAACGTTAGTCTCATTACAAGGTTAGTCTACGTTCGTCCCAAGTTAGTCTAAGTTCGTCCCTAGTTTGTCTCTTTCTAAGGACGAACTTAGACAAACCTTAGAATGAGACTAACTTGGGACGAACAAAGACAAACGTTAGTCTCATTACAAGGTTAGGCCACAGTTCCTCCCAAGTTAGTCTAAGTTCGTCCCTAGTTAGTCTCTTTCTAAGGACGAACTTAGAGAAACCTTAGAATGAGACTAACGAGACTAACTTGGGACGAACAAAGACAAACGTTAGTCTCATTATAAAGTTAGTCTAAGTTCGTCCCAAGTTAGTCTAAGTTCGTCCCTAGTTAGTCTCTTTCTAAGGAAGAACTTAGACAAACCTTAGAATGAGACAAGTGAGACTAATTTGGGACGAACAAAGACAAACTTTAGTCTCATTATAAGGTTAGTCTAAGTTCATCGCAAGTTAGTCTAAGTTCGTCCCAAGTTAGTCTCTTCTTAAGGATGAACTTAGACAAACCTTAGAATGAGACTAACGAGACTAACTTGGGACGAACAAAGACAAACGTTAGTCTCATTACAAGGTTAGTCTAAGTTCGTCCCAAGTTAGTCTATGTTCGTCCCTAGTTAGTCTCTTTCTAAGGACGAACTTAGACAAACCTTAGAATGAGACTAACGAGACTAACTTGGGACGAACAAACACAAACGTTAGTCTCATTACAAGGTTAGTCTAAGTTCGCCCCATGTTAGTCTAAGTTCGTCCCTAGTTAGTCTCTTTCTGAGGACGAACATAGACAAACCGTAGAATGAGACTAACGAGACTAACTTGGGACGAACAAAGACAAACGTTCGTCTCATTACAAGGTTAGTCTAAGTTCGTCCCAAGTTAGTCTAAGTTCGTCCCTAGTTAGTCTCTTTCTAAGGACGAACTTAGAGAAACCTTAGAATGAGACTAACGAGACTAACTTGGGACGAACAAAGACAAACGTTAGTCTCATTATAAAGTTAGTCTAAGTTCGTCCCAAGTTAGTCTAAGTTCGTCCCTAGTTAGTCTCTTTCTAAGGAAGAACTTAGACAAACCTTAGAATGAGACAAGTGAGACTAACTTGGGACGAACAAAGACAAACTTTAGTCTCATTATAAGGTTAGTCTAAGTTCGTCCCAAGTTAGTCTAAGTTCGTCCCAAGTTAGTCTCTTCTTAAGGATGAACTTAGACAAACCTTAGAATGAGACTAACGAGACTAACTTGGGACGAACAAAGACAAACGTTAGTCTCATTACAAGGTTAGTCTACGTTCGTCCCAAGTTAGTCTAAGTTCGTCCATAGTTTGTCTCTTTCTAAGGACGAACTTAGACAAACCTTAGAATGAGACTAACTTGGGACGAACAAAGACAAACGTTAGTCTCATTACAAGGTTAGGCCACAGTTCGTCCCAAGTTAGTCTAAGTTCGTCCCTAGTTAGTCTCTTTCTAAGGACGAATATGGACAAACCTTAGAATGAGACAAACGAGACTAACTTGGGACGAACAAAGACAAACGTTAGTCTCATTATAAAGTTAGTCTAAGTTTGTCCCAAGTTAGTCTAAGTTCGTCCCTAGTTAGTCTCTTTCTAAGGACGAACTTAGACAAACCTTAGAATGAACTAACGAGACTAATTGGGGACGAACAAACACAAACGTTAGTCTCATTGCAAGGTTAGTCTAAGTTCGTCCCATGTTAGTCTAAGTTCGTCCCTAGTTAGTCTCTTTCTAAGGACGAACTTAGACAAACCTTAGAAGGAGACTAACGAGACTAACTTGGGACGAACAAAGACTAACGTTAGTCTCATTACAAGGTTAGTCTAAATTCGTCCCAAGTTAGTCTCTTTCTAAGGGCGAACTTAGACAAACCTTAGAATGAGACTAACGAGACAAACTCTCATTCTAAGGTTTGTCTAAGTTCGTCCCAAGTTAGTCAAAGTTCGTCCCTAGTTAGTCTCTTTCTAAGGACGAACTTAGACAAACCTTAGAATGAGACTAACGAGACTAACTTGGGACGAACAAACACAAACGTTAGTCTCATTACTAGGTTAGTCTATGTTCATTCCAAGTTAGTCTAAGTTCGTCCCAAGTTAATCTCTTTCTAAGGACGAACTTAGACAACCCTTAGAAGGAGACTAATGAAACTAACTTGGGACGAACAAAGACAAATGTTAGTCTCATTACAAGGTTAGTCTAAGTTCGTCCCAAGTGAGTCTCTTTCTAAGGACGAACTTAGACAAACCTTAGAATGAGACTAATGAGACAAACTCTCATTCTAAGGTTAGTCTAAGTTCGTCCCAAGTTAGTCTAAGTTCGTCACTAGTTAGTCACTTTCTAAGGACGAACTTAGACAAACCTTAGAATGAGACTAACGAGACTAACTTGGAATGAACAAAAACAAACTTTATTCTCATTCTAAGGTTAGTCTAAGTTCGTTTCAAGTTAGTCTAAGTTCGTCCCTAGTTAGTTTCTATCTAAGGACTAACTTAAACAAACCTTAGAATGAGACTAACTTGGGACGAACAAAGACAAACGTTAGTCTCATTATAAGGTTTGTCTAAGTTCGTCCCTAGTTAGTCTCTTTCTAAGGACGAACTTAGAAAAACCATAGAATGAGACTAACGAGACTAACTTGGGACGAACAAACACAAACGTTTGTCTCATTACAAGGTTAGTCTAAGTACGTCCCAAGTTAGTCTAAGTTCGTCCCTAGTTAGTCTCTTTCAAAGGACGAACTTAGACAAACCTTAGAAGGAGACTAACGAGACAAACTTGGGACAAACAAAGACAAACGTTAGCCTCATTACAATGTTAGTGTAAGTTCGTCCCTAGTTAGTCTCTTTCGAAGGACGAACTTAGACAAACCTTAGAATGATACTAACGAGACTAACTAGGGACGAACAAAGACAAACATTAGTCTCATTATAAGGTTTGTCTAAGTTCGTCCCAAGTTAGTCTAAGTTCGTCCCTAGTTAGTCTCTTTCTAACGACAAACTTAGATAAACCTTAGAATGAGACTAACGAGACTAACTCCGGACAAAAAAACACAAACGTTAGTCTCATTACAAGGTTAGTATAAGTTCGTCCCAAGTTAGTCTAAGTTCGTCCCTAGTTAGTCTCTTTCTAAGGACGAACTTAGACAAACCTTAGAAGGAGACTAACGAGACAAACTTGGGACGAACAAAGACAAACGTTAGTCTCATTACCAGGTTAGTCTAAGTTCGTCCCAAGTTAGTCTAAGTTCGTCTCTAGTTAGACTCTTTCTTAGGAGAAACTAAGACAAACCTTAGAATGAGACTAACGAGACTAACTTGGGACGAACAAAGACAAACATTAGTCTCATTAGAAGGTTAGGCCACATTTCGCCCCTAGTTAGTCTCTTTCTAAGGACGAACTTAGAAAAACCTTAGAATGAGACTAACGAGACTGACTTGGGACGCACAAAGACAAACATTAGTCTCATTATAAAGTTAGTCTAAGTTCGTCCCAAGTTAGTCTAAGTTCGTCCCTAGTTAGTATCTTTCGAAGGACGAACTTAGACAAACCTTAGAATGAGACTAACGAGACTAACTCCGGATGAACAAACACAAACGTTAGGCTCATTACAAGGTTAGTCTAAGTTCGTCCCAAGTTAGTCTAAGTTCGTCCCTAGTTAGTCTCTTTCTAAGGGCGAACTTAGACAAACCTTAGAAGGAGACTAACGAGACTAACTTGGGACGAACAAAGACAACCGTTAGTCTCATTACACGGTTAGTCTAAGTTCGTCCCAAGTTAGTCTCTTCCTAAGGATGAACTTAGACAAACCTTAGAATGAGACTAACGAGACAAACTCTCATTCTAAGGTTTGTCTAAGTTCGTCCCAAGTTAGTCTAAGTTCGTCCCTAGTTAGTCACTTTCTAAGGACGAACTTAGACAAACCTAAGAATGAGACTAACGAGACTAACTTGGAATGAACAAAGACAAACTATATTCTCATTATAAGGTTAGTCTAAGTTCGTCCCAAGTTAGTCTAAGTTCGTCCCTAGTTAGTCTCTTTCTAAGGACGAACTTAGACAAATCTTAGAATGAGACTAACGAGACTAACTTGGAACGAACAAAGACAAACTTTATTCTCATTCTAAGGTTAGTCTAAGTTCGTCCCAAATTAGTCTAACTTCGTCCCTAGTTTGTTTCTTTCTAAGGAAGAACTTAAAAAAACCTTAGAATGAGACTAACGAGACTAACTTGGGGCGAAGAAAGACAAACGTTAGTCTCATTATAAGGTTAGTCTAAGTTCGTCCCAGGTTAGTCTAAGTTCGTCCCTAGTTAGTCTCTTTATAAGGACGAAGTTAGACAAATCTTAGAATAAGACTAACGAGACTAACTTGGGACGAACACACACAAACGTTAGTCTCATTACAAGGTTAGTCTAAGTGTGTCCCTTGTTAGTCTAAGTTCGTCCCTATTTAGTCTCTTTCTAAGGACGAACTTAAACAAACCTTAGAATGAGACTAACGAGACAAACTTGGGACGAACAAAGACAAACGTTAGTCTCATTACAATGTTAGTGTAAGTTCGTCCCTAGTTAGTCTCTTTCGAAGGACGAACTTAGACAAACCTTAGAATGATACTAACGAGACTAACTAGGGACGAACAAAGACAAACATTAGTCTCATTATAAGGTTTGTCTAAGTTCGTCCCAAGTTAGTCTAAGTTCGTCCCTAGTTAGTCTCTTTCTAACGACAAACTTAGATAAACCTTAGAATGAGACTAACGAGACTAACTCCGGACAAAAAAACACAAACGTTAGTCTCATTACAAGGTTAGTATAAGTTCGTCCCAAGTTAGTCTAAGTTCGTCCCTAGTTAGTCTCTTTCTAAGGACGAACTTAGACAAACCTTAGAAGGAGACTAACGAGACAAACTTGGGACGAACAAAGACAAACGTTAGTCTCCTTACCAGGTTAGTCTAAGTTCGTCCCAAGTTAGTCTAAGTTCGTCTCTAGTTAGACTCTTTCTTAGGAGAAACTAAGACAAACCTTAGAATGAGACTAACGAGACTAACTTGGGACGAACAAAGACAAACATTAGTCTCATTAGAAGGTTAGGCCACATTTCGCCCCTAGTTAGTCTCTTTCTAAGGACGAACTTAGAAAAACCTTAGAATGAGACTAACGAGACTGACTTGGGACGCACAAAGACAAACATTAGTCTCATTATAAAGTTAGTCTAAGTTCGTCCAAAGTTAGTCTAAGTTCGTCCCTAGTTAGTATCTTTCTAAGGACGAACTTAGACAAACCTTAGAATGAGACTAACGAGACTAACTCCGGATGAACAAACACAAACGTTAGTCTCATTACAAGGTTAGTCTAAGTTCGTCCCAAGTTAGTCTAAGTTCGTCCCTAGTTAGTCTCTTTCTAAGGACGAACTTAGACAAACCTTAGATGGAGACTAACGAGACTAACTTGGGACGAACAAAGACAACCGTTAGTCTCATTACACGGTTAGTCTAAGTTCGTCCCAAGTTAGTCTCTTCCTAAGGATGAACTTAGACAAACCTTAGAATGAGACTAACGAGACAAACTCTCATTCTAAGGTTTGTCTAAGTTCGTCCCAAGTTAGTCTAAGTTCGTCCCTAGTTAGTCACTTTCTAAGGACGAACTTAGACAAACCTAAGAATGAGACTAACGAGACTAACTTGGAATGAACAAAGACAAACTATATTCTCATTATAAGGTTAGTCTAAGTTCGTCCCAAGTTAGTCTAAGTTCGTCCCTAGTTAGTCTCTTTCTAAGGACGAACTTAGACAAATCTTAGAATGAGACTAACGAGACTAACTTGGAACGAACAAAGACAAACTTTATTCTCATTCTAAGGTTAGTCTAAGTTCGTCCCAAATTAGTCTAACTTCGTCCCTAGTTTGTTTCTTTCTAAGGAAGAACTTAAAAAAACCTTAGAATGAGACTAACGAGACTAACTTGGGGCGAAGAAAGACAAACGTTAGTCTCATTATAAGGTTAGTCTAAGTTCGTCCCAGGTTAGTCTAAGTTCGTCCCTAGTTAGTCTCTTTATAAGGACGAAGTTAGACAAATCTTAGAATAAGACAAACGAGACTAACTTGGGACGAACACACACAAACGTTAGTCTCATTACAAGGTTAGTCTAAGTGTGTCCCTTGTTAGTCTAAGTTCGTCCCTATTTAGTCTCTTTCTAAGGACGAACTTAAACAAACCTTAGAATGAGACTAGTGAGACAAACTTGGGACGAACAAAGACAAACGTTAGTCTCATTATAAGGTTAGTCTAAGTTCGTCCCTAGTTAGTCTCTTTCTAAAGACGAACTTAGACAAACCTTAGAATGAGACTTACGAGACTAACTTGGAACGAACAAACACAAACTTTAGTCTCCTTATAAGGTTAGTCTAAGTTCGTCCCAAGTTAGTCTAAGTTCGTCCCTAGTTAGTTTCTTTCTAAGGACGAACTTCAAAAAACCTTAGAATAAGACTAACGAGACTAACTTGGGACGAAGAAAGACAAACGTTAGTCTCATTATAAGGTTAGTCTAAGTTCGTCCCAAGTTAGTCTAAGTTCGTCCCTAGTTAGTCTCTTTCTAAGGACGAACTTAGACAAACCTTAGAATGAGACTAACGAGACTAACTTGGAACGAACAAAGACAAACTTTATTCTCATTCTAAGGTTAGTCTAAGTTCGTCCCAAGTTAGTCGAAGTTCGTCCATAGTTAGTTTCTTTCTAAGGACGAACTTAAAAAAACCTTAGAATAAGACTAACGAGACTAACTTTGGACGAAGAAAGACAAACTTTAGTCTCATTATAAGGTTAGTCTAAGTTCGTCCCAAGTTAGTCTAAGTTCGTCCGTAATTAGTCTCTTTCTAAGGACGAACTTAGACAAACCTTAGAATGAGACTAACGAGACTAACTTGGGACGAACAAAGAGAAACGGTAGTCTCATTATAAAGTTAGTCTAAGTTTGTCCCAAGTTAGTCTAAGTTCGTCACTAGTTATTCTCTTTCTAAGGACGAACTCAGACAAACCTTAGAATGAGACTAGTGAGACTAACTTGGGACAAACAAAGACAAACGTTAGTCTCTTTCAAAGGACGAACTTAGACAAACCTTAGAATGAGACTAACGTGACTAACTTGGGATGAACAAAGACAAACATTAGTCTCATTATAAAGTTAGTCTAAGTTAGTCCCAAGTTACTCTAAGTTCGTCCCTAGTTAGTCTCTTTCTAAGGACGAACTTAAACAAACCTTAGAATGAGACTAACGTGACTAACTTGGGATGAACAAAGACAAACATTAGTCTCATTATAAAGTTTGTCTAAGTTCGTCCCAAGTTAGTCTAAGTTCGTCCCTAGTTAGTCTCTTTCTAAGGACGAACTTAGACAAACCTTAGAATGAGACTAACGACAATAACTCCGGACGAAGAAACACAAACGTTAGTCTCATTACAAGGTTAGTCTAAGTTCGTCCCAAGTTAGTCTAAGTTCGTCCCTAGTTAGTCTCTTTCTAAGGACGAACTTAGACAAACCTTAGAAGGAGACTAACGAGACTAACTTGGGACGAACAAAGACAAACGTTAGTCTCATTACAAGGTTAGTCTAAGTTCGTCCCAAGTTAGTCTCTTTCTAAGGATGAACTTAGACAAACCTTAGAATGAGACTAACGAGACAAACTCTCATTCTAAGGTTTGTCTAAGTTCGTCCCAAGTTAGTCTAAGTTCGTCCCTAGTTAGTCACTTTCTAAGGACGAACTTAGACAAACCTTAGAATGAGACTAACGAGACTAACTTGGAATGAACAAAGACAAACTTTATTCTCATTCTAAGGTTAGTCTAAGTTCGTCCCAAGTTAGTCTAAGTTCGTCCCGAGTTAGTTTCTATCTAAGGATTAACTTAAACAAACCTTAGAATGAGACTAACTTGGGACGAACAAAGACAAACGTTAGTCTCATTATAAGGTTTGTCTAAGTTCGTCCCTAGTTAGTCTCTTTCTATGGACGAACTTAGTAAAACCTTAGAATGAAACTAACGAGACTAACTTGGGACGAACAAACACAAACGTTAGTCTCATTACAAGGTTAGTCTAAGTACGTCCCAAGTTAGTCTAAGTTCGTCCCTAGTTAGTCTCTTACGAAGGACGAACTTAGACAAACCTTAGAAGGAGACTAACTAGACAAACTTGGGACGAACAAAGACAAACGTTAGTCTCATTACAAGGTTAGTGTAATTTCGTCCCAAGTTAGTCTCTTTCTAAGGACAAACTTAGATAAACCTTAGAATGAGACTAACGAGACTAACTCCGGACGAAAAAACACAAACGTTAGTCTCATTACAAGGTTAGTCTAAGTTCGTCCCAAGTTAGTCTAAGTTCGTCCCTAGTTAGTCTCTTTCTAAGGACGAACTTAGACAAACCTTAGAAGGAGACGAACGAGACAAACTTGGGACGAACAAAGACAAACGTTAGTCTCATTACCAGGTTAGTCTAAGTTCGTCCCAAGTTAGTCTAAGTTCGTCTCTAGTTAGTCTCTTTCTAAGGAGAAACTTAGACAAACCTTAGAATGAGACTAACGAGACTAACTTGGGACGAACAAAGACAAACATTAGTCTCATTAGAAGGTTAGGCCACAGTTCGTCCCTAGTTAGTCTCTTTCTAAGGACGAACTGAGACAAACCTTAGAATGAGACTATCGAGACTAACTTGGGACGCACAAAGACAAACGTTAGTCTCATTATAAAGTTAGTCTAAGTTCGTCCCAAGTTAGTCTAAGTTCGTCCCTAGTTAGTCTCTTTCTAAGGACGAACTTAGACAAACCTTAGAATGAGACTAACGAGACTAACTTGGGACGAAGAAAGACAAACGTTAGTCTCATTATAAGGTTAGTCTAAGTTCGTCCCAAGTTAGTCTAAGTTCGTCCCTAGTTAGTCTCTTTCTAAGGACGAACTTAGACAAATCTTGGAATGAGACTAACGAGACTAACTCCGGACGAAAAAACACAAATGTTAGTCTCATTACAAGGTTAGTCTAAGTTCGTCCCAAGTTAGTCTAAGTTCGTCCCTAGTTAGTCTCTTTCTAAGGACGAACTTAGACAAACCTTAGAAGGAGACGAACGAGACAAACTTGGGACGAACAAAGACAAACGTTAGTCTCATTACCAGGTTAGTCTAAGTTCGTCCCAAGTTAGTCTAAGTTCGTCTCTAGTTAGTCTCTTTCTAAGGAGAAACTTAGACAAACCTTAGAATGAGAATAACGAGACTAAATTGGGACGAACAAAGACAAACATTAGTCTCATTAGAAGGTTAGGCCACAGTTCGTCCCTAGTTAGTCTCTTTCTAAGGACGAACTTAGACAAACCTTAGAATGAGACTAACGAGACTAACTTGGGACGCACAAAGACAAACGTTAGTCTCATTATAAAGTTAGGCTAAGTTCGTCCCAAGTTAGTCTAAGTTCGTCCCTAGTTAGTCTCTTTCTAAGGACGAACTTAGACAAACCTTAGAATGAGACTAACGAGACAAACTTGGGACGAACAAAGACAAACGTTAGTCTCATTTTAAGGTTTGTCTAATTTCGTCCCAAGTTAGTCTAAGTTCATCCCTAGTTAGTCTCTTTCTAAGGACGAACTTAAAAAAACCTTAGAATAAGACTAACTTGGGACGAAGAAAGACAAACGTTAGTCTCATTATAAGGTTAGTCTAAGTTCGTCCCAAGTTAGTCTAAGTTCGTCCCTAGTTAGTCTCTTTCTAAGGACGAACTTAGACAAATCTTAGAATGAGACTAACGAGACTAACTTGGAACGAAAAAAGACAAACTTTATTCTCATTCTAAAGTTAGTCTAAGTTCGTCCCAAATTAGTCTAAGTTCGTCCCTAGTTAGTTTCTTTCTAAGGACGAACTTAAAAAAACCTTAGAATGAGACTAACGAGACTAACTTGGGACGAAGAAAGACAAAAGTTAGTCTCATTATAAGGTTAGTCTAAGTTCGTCCCAAGTTAGTCTAAGTTCGTCCCTAGTTAGTCTCTTTCTAAGGACGAACTTAGACAAATCTTGGAATGAGACTAACGAGACTAACTCCGGACGAAAAAACACAAATGTTAGTCTCATTACAAGGTTAGTCTAAGTTCGTCCCAAGTTAGTCTAAGTTCGTCCCTAGTTAGTCTCTTTCTAAGGACGAACTTAGACAAACCTTAGAAGGAGACGAACGAGACAAACTTGGGACGAACAAAGACAAACGTTAGTCTCATTACCAGGTTAGTCTAAGTTCGTCCCAAGTTAGTCTAAGTTCGTCTCTAGTTAGTCTCTTTCTAAGGAGAAACTTAGACAAACCTTAGAATGAGAATAACGAGACTAAATTGGGACGAACAAAGACAAACATTAGTCTCATTAGAAGGTTAGGCCACAGTTCGTCCCTAGTTAGTCTCTTTCTAAGGACGAACTTAGACAAACCTTAGAATGAGACTAACGAGACTAACTTGGGACGCACAAAGACAAACGTTAGTCTCATTATAAAGTTAGGCTAAGTTCGTCCCAAGTTAGTCTAAGTTCGTCCCTAGTTAGTCTCTTTCTAAGGACGAACTTAGACAAACCTTAGAATGAGACTAACGAGACTAACTTGGGACGAACAAAGAGAAACGTTAGTCTCATTATAAAGTTAGTCTAAGTTTGTCCCAAGTTAGTCTAAGTTCGTCACTAGTTAGTCTCTTTCTAAGGACAAACTCAGACAAACCTTAGAATGAGACTAGTGAGACTAACTTGGGGCAAACAAAGACAAACGTTAGTCTCTTTCTAAGGACGAACTTAGACAAACCTTAGAATGAGACTAACGAGACTAACTTGGGACGAACAAAGACAAATATTAGTCTCATTATAAAGTTTGTCTAAGTTCGTCCCAAGTTAGTCTAAGTTCGTCCCTAGATAGTCTCTTTCTAAGGACGAACTTAGACAAACCTTAGAATGAGACTAACGACACTAACTCCGGACGAACAAACACAAACGTTAGTCTCATTACAAGGTTAGTCTAAGTTCGTCCCTAGTTAGTCTCTTTCTAAGGACGAACTTAGACAAACCTTAGAAGGAGACTAACGAGACTAACTTGGGACGAACAAAGACAAACGTTAGTCTCATTACAAGGTTAGTCTAAGTTCGTTCCAAGTTAGTCTAAGTTCGTCCCTAGTTAGTCTCTTTCTAAGGACGAACTTAGACAAACCTTAGAAGGAGACGAACAAGACAAACTTGGGACGAACAAAGACAAACGTTTGTCTTTGTTCGTCCCAAGTTAGTCTCACTAGTCTCATTCTAAGGTTTGTCTAAGTTCGTCCTTAGAAAGAGACTAACTAGGGACGAACTTAGACTAACTTGGGACGAACTTTCACTAAACTTGTAAGGAGACTAACGTTTGTCTTTGTTCGTCCCAAGTTAGTCTCAATAGTCTCATTCTAAGGTTTGTCTAAGTTCGTCCTTAGAAAGAGACTAACTAGGGACGAACTTAGACTAACTTGGGACGAACATAGACTAACATTATAATGAGACTAACGTTCGGCTTTGTTCGTCCCAAGTTAGTCTCGTTAGTCTCATTCTAACGTTTTGCTAAGTTCGTCCTTAGAAAGAGACTAACTAGGGACGAACTTAGACTAACTTGGGACGAATTTAGAATAACCTTATAATGATACTAACGTTTGTCTTTGTTCATCCCAAGTTAGTCTCGTTAGTCTCATTCTAAGGTTTGTCTAAGTTCGCCCTTAGAAAGAGACTAACTAGGGACGAAATTAGACTAACTTGGGACGAACTTAGACTAACCTTGTAATGAGACTAACGTTTGTCTTTGTTCGTCCCAAGTTAGTCTCGTTTGTCTCATTCTAAGGTTTGTCTAAGTTCGTCCTTCGAAAGAGACTAACTGGGGATGAACTTAGACTAACTTTATAATGAGACTAACGTTTGTCTTTGTTAGTCCCAAGTTAGTCTCGTTAGTCTGACTCTAAGGTTTGTCTAAGTTCGTCCTCAGAAAGAGACTAACTAGGGACGAACTTAAACTAACTTGGGACGAACTTAGAATAACCTTGTAATGAGACTAACGTTTGTCTTTGTTCGTCCCAAGTTAGTCTCGTTAGTCTCATTCTAAGGTTTGTCTAAGTTCGTCCTTAGAAAGAGACTAACTAGGGACGAACTTAGACTAACATTATAATGAGACTAACATTTGTCTTTATTCGTCCCAAGTTAGTCTCGTTAGTCTCATTCTAAGGTTTGTCTAAGTTCTTCCTTAGAAAGAGACTAACTAGGGACCAACTTAGACTAACTTGGGACGAACTTAGAATAACCTTGTAATGACACTAACGTTTGTCTTTGTTCGTCCCAAGTTGGTCTCGTTAGTCTCATTCTAAGGTTTGTCTAAGTTCGTCCTTAGAAAGAGACTAACAAGGGACGAACTTAGACTAACCTTATAATGAGACTAAAGTTTGTCTTTGTTCGTCTCGACTTAGTCACGTTAGTCTCATTCTAAGGTTTGTCTAAGTTCGTCTTTAGAAAGAGACTAACTAGAGATGAACTAAGACTAACTTGGGACAAACTTAGACTAACCATGTAATGAGACAAACGTTTTTCTTTGTTCTCCCAAGTTAGTCTCGTTAGTCTCATTCTATGGTTTGTCTAAGTTCGACCTTAGAAAGAGACTAACTAGGGACGAACTTAGACTAACTTGGGACGAACTTAGACTAACCTTGTAATGAGACAAACGTTTGTCTTTGTTCGTCCAAAGTTAGTCTCGTTAGTCTCATTCTAAGGTTTGTCTATGTTCGTCCTTAGAAAGAGACTAACTAGGGACGAACTTAGACTAACTTGAGATAAACTTAGACTAGCCTTGTAATGAGACTAACGTTTGTCTTTGTTCGTCCCAAGTTAGTCTCGTCAGTCTCATTCTAATGTTTGTTTAAGTTCGGCCTTAGAAAGAAACTAACTAGGGACGACCTTGGACTAACTTGGGACGAACTTAGACAAACCTTATAATGAGACTAACGTTTGTCTTTGTTCGTCCCAAGTTAGTCTCGTTTGTCTTATTCTAAGGTTTTTCTAAGTTCGTCCTTAGAAAGAGACTAACTAGGGACGAACTTAGACTAACTTGGGACGAACATAGACTAACATTATAATGAGACTAACGTTCGGCTTTGTTCGTCCCAAGTTAGTCTCGTTAGTCTCATTCTAACGTTTTGCTAAGTTCGTCCTTAGAAAGAGACTAACTAGGGACGAACTTAGACTAACTTGGGACGAACTTAGAATAACCTTATAATGATACTAACGTTTGTCTTTGTTCATCCCAAGTTAGTCTCGTTAGTCTCATTCTAAGGTTTGTCTAAGTTCGCCCTTAGAAAGAGACTAACTAGGGACGAAATTAGACTAACTTGGGACGAACTTAGACTAACCTTGTAATGAGACTAACGTTTGTCTTTGTTCGTCCCAAGTTAGTCTCGTTTGTCTCATTCTAAGGTTTGTCTAAGTTCGTCCTTCGAAAGAGACTAACTGGGGATGAACTTAGACTAACGTTTGTCTTTGTTAGTCCCAAGTTAGTCTCGTTAGTCTGACTCTAAGGTTTGTCTAAGTTCGTCCTCAGAAAGAGACTAACTAGGGACGAACTTAAACTAACTTAGGACGAACTTAGAATAACCTTGTAATGAGACTAACGTTTGTCTTTGTTCGTCCCAAGTTAGTCTCGTTAGTCTCATTCTAAGGTTTGTCTAAGTTCGTCCTTAGAAAGAGACTAACTAGGGACGAACTTAGACTAACATTATAATGAGACTAACATTTGTCTTTATTCGTCCCAAGTTAGTCTCGTTAGTCTCATTCTAAGGTTTGTCTAAGTTCTTCCTTAGAAAGAGACTAACTAGGGACGAACTTAGACTAACTTGGGACGAACTTAGAATAACCTTGTAATGACACTAACGTTTGTCTTTGTTCGTCCCAAGTTGGTCTCGTTAGTCTCATTCTAAGGTTTGTCTAAGTTCGTCCTTAGAAAGAGACTAACAAGGGACGAACTTAGACTAACCTTATAATGAGACTAAAGTTTGTCTTTGTTCGTCTCGACTTAGTCACGTTAGTCTCATTCTAAGGTTTGTCTAAGTTCGTCTTTAGAAAGAGACTAACTAGAGATGAACTAAGACTAACTTGGGACGAACTTAGACTAACCATGTAATGAGACAAACGTTTTTCTTTGTTCTCCCAAGTTAGTCTCGTTAGTCTCATTCTAAGGTTTGTCTAAGTTCGACCTTAGAAAGAGACTAACTAGGGACGAACTTAGACTAACTTGGGACGAACTTAGACTAACCTTGTAATGAGACAAACGTTTGTCTTTGTTCGTCCAAAGTTAGTCTCGTTAGTCTAATTCTAAGGTTTGTCTATGTTCGTCCTTAGAAAGAGACTAACTAGGGACGAACTTAGACTAACTTGAGATAAACTTAGACTAGCCTTGTAATGAGACTAACGTTTGTCTTTGTTCGTCCCAAGTTAGTCTCGTTAGTCTCATTCTAAGGTTTGTCTAAGTTCGTCCTTAGAAAGAGACTAACTAGGGACAAACTTAGACTAACTTGGGACGAACTTAGACAAACCATATACTGAGAGTTTGTCTGAGTTTGTCTGAGTTCGACCTTAGAAAGAGACTAACTAGGGATGAACTTAGAATATCATTATAATGAGGCTAACGTTTGTCTTTGTTCGTCCCAAGTTAGTCTCGTTAGTCTCATTCTAAGGTTTCTCTAAGTTCGTTCTTAGAAAGAGACTAACTAGGGACGAACTTAGACTAACTTGGGACGAACTTAGACTAACCTTATAATGAGACTAACGTTTGTCTTTGTTCGTCCCAAGTTAGTCTCACTAGTCTCATTCTAAGGTTTGTCTAAGTTCGTCCTTAGAAAGAGATTAACTAGGGACGAACTTAGACTAACTTGGGACGAACTTAGACTAACTTTATAATGAGACTAACGTTTGTCTTTGTTCGTCCCAAGTTAGTCTCGTTAGTCTCATTCTACGTTTGTCTAAGTTCGTCCTTAGAAAGAGACTAACTAGGGACGAACTTAGACTAACTTGGGACGAACTTAGACAAACCTTATAATGAGACTAACATTTGTCTTTGTTCGTCCCAAGTTAGTCTCGTTAGTCTCATTCTAAGGTTTTGTTTAAGTTCGTCCTTAGAAAGAAACTCACTAGGACGAACTTAGACTAACTTGGGACGAACTTAGACTAACCTTAGAATGAGAATAAAGTTTGTCTTTGTTCGTTCCAAGTTAGTCTCGTTAGTCTCATTCTAAAGTTTGTCTAAGTTCGTCCTTAGAAAGAGACTGACTAGGGACGAACTTAGACTAACTAGGGACGAACTTAGACAAACCTTATAATGAGACTAACGTTTGTCTTTGTTCGTCCCAAGTTAGTCTCGTTAGTCTCATTCTAAGGTCTGTCAAAGTTCGTCCTTAGAAAGTGACTAACTAGGGACGAACTTAGACTAACTTGGGATGAACTTAGACTAACCTTGGGATGAGACTAAAGTTTGTCTTTGTTCGTCCCAAGTTAGTCTCGTTAGTCTCATTCTAAGGTTTGTCTCAGTTCGTCTTGAGAAAGAGACTAACTAGGGACGAACTTACACTAACCATGTAATAAGACTAACGTTTGTCTTTGTTCGTCCTAAGTTAGTCTCGTTAGTCTCATTCTAAGGTCTGTCAAAGTTCGTCCTTAGAAAGTGACTAACTAGGGACGAACTTAGACTAACTTGGGACGAACTTTGACTAACCTTGTAATGAGACTAACGTTTGTCTTTGTTCGTCCCAAGTTAGTCTCGTTAGTCTCATTCTAAGGTTTGTCTAAGTTCGTCCTTAGAAAGAGACTAACTAGGGACGAACTTAGACTAACTTGGGACGAACTTAGACTAACCTTATAATTAGACTAACGTTTGTGTTTTTTCGTCCCAAGTTAGTCTCGTTAGTCTCATTCTAAGGTTTGTTTAAGTTAGTCCTTAGAAAGAAACTAACTAGGGACGAACTTAGACTAACTTGGGACGAACTTAGACTAACCTTAGAATGAGAATAAAGTTTGTCTTTGTTCATTCTAAGTTAGTCTCGTTAGTCTCATTCTAAGGTTTGTCTAAGTTCGTCCTTTGAAACTGACAAACTATGGACGAACTTAGACTAACTTGGGACGAACTTAGATAAACCTTAGAATGAGATTTTGTCCCGTTTGTCTCATTCTAAGGTTTCTCTAAGTTCGTCCTTAGAAAGAGACTAACTTGGGACGAACTTAGACTAACCCTGTAATGAGACTAACGTTTGTCTTTGTTCGTCCCAAGTTTGTCACGTTAGTCTCCTTCTTAGGTTTGTCTAAGTTCGTCCTTAGAAAGAGACTAACTAGAGACGAACTTAGACTAACTTGGGACGAACTTAGACTAACATTGTAATGAGACTAACGTTTGTGTTTGTTTGTCCCAAGTTAGTCTCGTTAGTCTCATTCTAAGGTTTGTCTAAGTTCGTCCTTAAAAAGAGACTAACTAGGGACGAACTTAGACTAACTTGGGACGAACTTAGACAAACCTTATAATGAGACTAATGTTTGTCTTTGTTCGTCCCAAGTTGGCTCGTTAATCTCATTCTAAGGTTCGTCTAAGTTCGTCCTTCGAAAGAGAGTAACTAGGGACGAACTTAGACTAACTTGGGACGAACTTAGACAAACTTTTGAATGAGAGTTTGTCTCGTTAGTCTCATTCTAAGGTTTGTCTTAGTTCGTCCTTAGAAAGAGACTAACTTGGGAAGAACTTACACTAACCTTGTAATGAGACTAACGTTTGTCTTTGTTCGTCCCAAGTTAGTCTCGTTAGTCTCCTTCTAAGGTTTGTCAAAGTTCGTCCTTAGAAAGAGACTGACTAGGGACGAACTTAGACTAACTTGGGACGTACTTAGACTAACCTTGTAATGAGACTAACGTTTGTGTTTGTTCATCCCAAGTTAGTCTCGTTTGTCTCATTCTAAGGTTTGTCTAAGTTCGTCCTTAGAAAGAGACTAACTAGGGACGAACTTAGACTAACTTGGGACGAACTTAGACAAACCTTATAATGAGACTAACGTTTGTCTTTGTTCGTCCCAAGTTTGTCTCATTAGTCTCATTCTAAGGTTTGTCTAAGTTCGTCGTTAGAAAGAGACAAACTAGGGACGAACTTAGACTAACTTGGGAAGAACTTAGACTAACTTTATAATGAGACTAACGTTTGTCTTTGTTCGTCCCAAGTTAATCTCGTTAGTCTCCTTCTAAAGTTTGTCTAAGTTCGTCCTTAGAAAGAGACTAACTAGGGACGAACATAGACTAACATTGGGCAAACTTAGACTAACCTTGTAATGAGACTAACGTTTGTGTTTGTTCGTCCCAAGTTAGTCTCGTTAGTCTCATTCTAAGGTTTGTCTAAGTTCGTCCTTAGAAAGAGACTAACTAGGGACGAACATAGACTAACTTGGGACGAACTTAGACTAACCTTATAATGAGACTAACGTTTGTCTTTGTTCGTCCCAAGTTAGTCTCGTTAGTCTCATTCTAATGTTTGTCTAAGTTCGTCCTTAGAAAGAGACTAACTAGGGACGAACTTAGACAAACTTGGGACGAAATTAGACAAACCTTATAATGAGACTAACGTTTGTCTTTGTTCGTCCCAAGTTAGTCTCGTTAGTCTCATTCTAAGGTTTGTCTGAGTTCGTCCTTAGAAAGAGACTAACTAGGGACGAACTTAGACTAACCTTTTAACGAGACTAAAGTTTGTCTTTGTTCGTCCCAAGTTAGTCTCACTAGTCTCATTCTAAGGTTTGTCCAAGTTCGTCCTTAGAAAGAGATTAACTAGGGATGAACTTAGACTAACTTGGGACGAACTTACACTATCATTATAATGAGGCTAACGTTTGTCTTTGTTCGTCCCAAGTTAGTCTCGTTAGTCTCATTCTAAGGTTTGTCTAAGTTCGTCCTTAGAAAGAGACAAACTAGGGACAAACTTAAACTAACTTGGGACGAACTTTGACTAACCTTGTAAGGAGGCTAACGTTTGTCTTTGTTCGTCCCAAGTTAGTCTCGTTAGTCTCATTCTAAGGTTTGTCTAAGTTCGTCCTTAGAAAGAGACTTACTAGGGACAAACTTAGACTAACTTGGGACGAACTTTGACTAACCTTGTAAGGAGACTAACGTTTGTCTTTGTTCGTCCCAAGTTAGTCTCGTTAGTCTCATTCTAAGGTTTGTCCAAATTCGTCCTTAGAAAGAGATTAACTAGGGATGAACTTAGACAAACTTGGGACGAACTTAGACTATCATTATAATGAGGCTAAAGTTTGTCTTTGTTCGTCCCAAGTTAGTCTCGTTAGTCTCATTCTAAGGTTTGTCTAAGTTCGTCCTTAGAAAGAGACTTACTAGGGACAAACTTAGACTAACTTGGGACGAAATTTGACTAACCTTGTAAGGAGACTAACGTTTGTCTTTGTTCGTCCCAAGTTAGTCTCGTTAGTCTCATTCTAAGGTTTGTCCAAGTTCGTCCTTAGAAAGAGATTAACTAGGCATGAACTTAGACTAACTTGGGACGAACTTAGACTATCATTATAATGAGGCTAATGTTTGTCTTTGTTCGTCCCAAGTTAGTCTCGTTAGTCTCATTCTAAGGTTTGTCTAAGTTCGTCCTTAGAAAGAGACAAACTAGGGACGAACTTAAACTAACTTGGGACGAACTTTGACTAACCTTGTAAGGAGACAAACGTTTGTCTTTGTTCGTCCCAAGATAGTCTCGTTAGTCTCATTCTAAGGTTTGTCCAAGTTCGTCCTTAGAAAGAGATTAACTAGGGATGAACTTAGACAAACTTGGGACGAACTTGGACTATCATTATAATGAGGCTAAAGTTTGTCTTTGTTCGTCCCAAGTTAGTCTCGTTAGTCTCATTCTAAGGTTTGTCTAAGTTCGTCCTTAGAAAGAGACTTACTAGGGACAAACTTAGACTAACTTGGGACGAACTTTGACTAACCTTGTAAGGAGACTAACGTTTGTCTTTGTTCGTCCCAAGTTAGTCTCGTTGGTCTCATTCTAAGGTTTGTCCAAGTTCGTCCTTAGAAAGAGATTAACTAGGCATGAACTTAGACTAACTTGGGACGAACTTAGACTATCATTATAATGAGGCTAATGTTTGTCTTTGTTCGTCCCAAGTTAGTCTCGTTAGTCTCATTCTAAGGTTTGTCTAAGTTCGTCCATAGAAAGAGACTAACTAAGGACGAACTTAGACTAACCTTATAATGAGACTAAAGTTTGTCTTTGTTCGTCTCGACTTAGTCACGTTAGTCTCATTCTAAGGTTTGTCTTTAGAAAGAGACTAACTAGAGACGAACTAAGACTAACTTGGGACGAACTTAGACTAACCATGTAATGAGACAAACGTTTCTCTTTGTTCTCCCAAGTTAGTCTCGTTAGTCTCATTCTAAGGTTTGTCTAAGTTCGACCTTAGAAAGAGACTAACTAGGGACGAACTTAGACTAACTTGGGACGAACTTAGACTAACCTTGTAATGAGACAAAAGTTTGTCTTTGTTCTCCCAAGTTAGTCTCGTTAGTCTCATTCTAAAGTTTGTCTAAGTTCGTCCTTAGAAAGAGACTAACTAGGGACGAACTTAGACTAACTTGGGACGAACTTAGACAAACCTTATAATGAGACTAACGTTTGTCTTTGTTCGTCCCAAGTTAGTCTCGTTAGTCTCATTCTAAGGTCTGTCAAAGTTCGTCCTTAGAAAGTGACTAACTAGGGACGAACTTAGACAAACTTGGGACGAACTTAGACTAACCTTGTAATGAGACTAACGTTTGTCTTTGTTCGTCCCAAGTTAGTCTCGTTAGTCTCATTCTAAGGTTTGTCTCAGTTCGTCTTTAGAAACAGACTAACTAGGGACGAACTTACACTAACCTTGTAATAAGACTAACGTTTGTCTTTGTTCGTCCTAAGTTAGTCTCGTTAGTCTCATTCTAAGGTCTGTCAAAGTTCGTCCTTAGAAAGTGACTAACTAGGGACGAACTTAGACTAACCTTGTAATAAGACTAACGTTTGTCTTTGTTCGTCCTAAGTTAGTCTCGTTAGTCTCATTCTACGGTTTGTCTAAGTTCGTCCTTAGAAAGAGACTAACTAGGGACGAACTTAGACTAACTTGGGACGAACTTAGACTAACCTTATAATTAGACTAACGTTTGTGTTTGTTCGTCCCAAGTTAGTCTCGTTAGTCTCATTCTAAGGTTTGTTTAAGTTAGTCCTTAGAAAGAAACTAACTAGGGACGAACATAGACTAACTTGGGACGAACTTAGACTAACCTTGTAATGAGACTAACATATGTCTTTGTTCGTCCCAAGTTAGTCTCGTTAGTCTCATTCTAAAGTTTGTCTAAGTTCGTCCTTAGAAAGAGACTAACTAGGGACGAACTTAGACTAACTTGGGACGAACTTAGACTAACCTTATAATGAGACTAACGTTTGTCTTTGTTCGTCCCAAGTTAGTCTCACTAGTCTCATTCTAAGGTTTGTCTAAGTTCGTCCTTAGAAAGAGATTAACTAGGGACGAACTTAGACTAACTTGGGACAAAGTTAGACTAACTTTATAATGAGACTAACGTTTGTCTTTGTTCGTCCCAAGTTAGTCTCGTTAGTCTCATTCTACGGTTTGTCTAAGTTCGTCCTTAGAAAGAGACTAACTAGGGACGAACTTAGACTAACTTGGGACGAACTTAGACTAACCTTATAATGAGACTAACGTTTGTCTTTGTTCGTCCCAAGTTAGTCTCACTAGTCTCATTCTAAGGTTTGTCTAAGTTCGTCCTTAGAAAGAGACTAACTAGGGACGAACTTAGACTAACTTGGGACGAACTTAGACAAACCTTATAATGAGACTAACATTTGTCTTTGTTCGTCCCAAGTTAGTCTCGTTAGTCTCATTCTAAAGTTTGTCTAAGTTCGTCCTTAGAAAGAGACTAACTAGGGACGAACTTAGACTAACTTGGGACGAACTTAGACTAACCTTATAATGAGACTAACGTTTGTCTTTGTTCGTCCCAAGTTAGTCTCGTTAGTCTCATTCTAAGGTTTGTCTAAGTTCGTGCTTAGAAAGAGACTAACTAGGGACGAACATAGACTAACTTAAACGAAGTTAGACTAACCTTATAATGAGACTAACGTTTGTCTTTGTTCGTCCCAAGTTAGTCTCGTTAGTCTCATTCTAATGTTTGTCTAAGTTCGTCCTTAGAAAGAGACTAACTAGGGACGAACTTAGACAAACTTGGGACGAAATGAGACAAACCTTATAATGAGACTAAAGTTTGTCTTTGTTCGTCCCAAGTTAGTCTCGTTAGTCTCATTCTAAGGTTTGTCTGAGTTCGTCCTTAGAAAGTGACTAACTAGGGACGAACTTAGACTAACCTTTTAACGAGACTAAAGTTTGTCTTTGTTCGTCCCAAGTTAGTCTCGTTAGTCTCATTCTAAGGTTTGTCTAAGTTCGTCCTTCGAAAGAGACTAACTAGGGTCGAACTTAGACTAACTTGGGACGAACTTAGACTAACCTAGTAATGAGACTAACGTTTGTCTTTGTTCGTCCCAAGTTAGTCTCGTTAGTCTCATTCTAAGGTTTGTCTAAGTTCGTCCTTAGAAAGAGACTAACTAGGGACGAACTTAGACTAACATGGGGCGAATTTAGACTAACCTTGTAATGAGACTAACGTTTGTGTTTGTTCGTCCCAAGTTAGTCTCGTTAGTCTCATTCTAAGGTTTGTCTCAGTTCGTCCTTAGAAAGAGACTAACTAGGGACGAACTTAGACTAACTTGGGACGAACTTAGACTAACCTTATAATGAGACTAACGTTTGTCTTTCTTCGTCCCAAGTTAGTCTCGTTAGTCTCATTCTAAGGTTTGTCTAAGGTCGTCCTTAGAAAGAGACTAACTAGGGACGAACTTAGACTAACTTCGGACTAACTTTGACTAACCTTGTAAGGAGACTAACGTTTGTCTTTGTTCGTCCCAAGTTAGTCTCGTTAGTCTCATTCTAAGGTTTGCCTAAGTTCGTCCTTAGAAAGAGACTAACTAGGGACGAACTTAGACTAACTTGGGACGAACTTAGACTAACCTTTTAACGAGACTAAAGTTTGTCTTTGTTCGTCCCAAGTTAGTCTCGTTAGTCTCATTCTAAGGTTTGTCTAAGTTCGTCCTTAGAAAGAGACTAACTAGGGACGAACTTAGACTAACATGGGGCGAATTTAGACTAACCTTGTAATGAGACTAACGTTTGTGTTTGTTCGTCCCAAGTTTGTCTCGTTAGTCTCATTCTAAGGTTTGTCTTAGTTCGTCCTTAGAAAGAGACTAACTTGGGACGAACTTACACTAACCTTGTAATGAGACTAACGTTTGTCTTTGTTCGTCCCAAGTTAGTCTCGTTAGTCTCCTTCTAAGGTTTGTCAAAGTTCGTCCTCAGAAAGAGACTGACTAGGGACGAACTTAGACTAACTTGGGACGAACTTAGACTAACCTTGTAATGAGGCTAACGTTTGTCTTTGTTAGTCCCAAGTTAGTCTCGTTAGTCTCATTCTAAGGTTTGTCTAAGTTCGTCCTTAGAAAGAGACTAACTAGGGACGAACTTAGACTAACATTGGGCAAACTTAGACTAACCTTGTAATGAGACTAACGTTTGTGTTTGTTCGTCCCAAGTTAGTCTCGTTAGTCTCATTCTAAGGTTTTCGTCCTTAGAAAGAGACTAACTAGGGACAAACTTAGACTAACTTGGGACGAACTTAGACTAACCTTATAATGAGACTAACGTTTGTCTTTCTTCGTCCCAAGTTAATCTCGTTAGTCTCATTCTAAGATTCGTCTAAGTTCGTCCTTAGAAAGAGACTAACTAGGGACGAACATAGACTAACTTGGGACGAACTTAGACTAACCTTATAATGAGACTAACGTTTGTCTTTGTTCGTCCCAAGTTAGTCTCGTTAGTCTCATTCTAAGGTTTGTCTAAGTTCGTCCTTAGAAAGAGACTAACTAGGGACGAACATAGACTAACTTGGGACGAACTTAGACTAACCTTATAATGAGTCTAACGTTTGTCTTTGTTCGTCCCAACTTACTCTCGTTAGTCTCATTCTAATGTTTGTCTAAGTTCGTCCTTAGAAAGAGACTAACTAGGGACGAACTTAGACAAACTTGGGACGAAATGAGACAAAACTTATAATGAGACTAACGTTTGTCTTTGTTCGTCCCAAGTTAGTCTCGTTAGTCTCATTCTAAGGTTTGTCTGAGTTCGTCCGAGTTCGTCCTTAGAAAGAGACTAACTAGGGACGAACTTAGACTAACCTTTTAACGAGACTAAAGTTTGTCTTTGTTCGTCCCAAGTTAGTCTCGTTAGTCTCATTAGTCTCATTCTAAGGTTTGTCTAAGTTCGTCCTTCGAAAGAGACTAACTAGGGTCGAACTTAGACTAACTTGGGACGAACTTAGACTAACCTAGTAATGAGACTAACGTTTGTCTTTGTTCGTCCCAAGTTAGTCTCGTTAGTCTCATTCTAAGGTTTGTCTAAGTTCGTCCTTAGAAAGAGACTAACTAGGGACGAACTTAGACTAACATGGGGCGAATTTAGACTAACCTTGTAATGAGACTAACGTTTGTGTTTGTTCGTCCCAAGTTAGTCTCGTTAGTCTCATTCTAAGGTTTGTCTCAGTTCGTCCTTAGAAAGAGACTAACTAGGGACGAACTTAGACTAACTTGGGACGAACTTAGACTAACCTTATAATGAGACTAACGTTTGTCTTTCTTCGTCCCAAGTTAGTCTCGTTAGTCTCATTCTAAGGTTTGTCTAAGGTCGTCCTTAGAAAGAGACTAACTAGGGACGAACTTAGACTAACTTCGGACTAACTTTGACTAACCTTGTAAGGAGACTAACGTTTGTCTTTGTTCGTCCCAAGTTAGTCTCGTTAGTCTCATTCTAAGGTTTGCCTAAGTTCGTCCTTAGAAAGAGACTAACTAGGGACGAACTTAGACTAACTTGGGACGAACTTAGACTAACCTTTTAACGAGACTAAAGTTTGTCTTTGTTCGTCCCAAGTTAGTCTCGTTAGTCTCATTCTAAGGTTTGTCTAAGTTCGTCCTTAGAAAGAGACTAACCAGGGACGAAATTAGACTAACTTGGGACGAACTTAGACTAACCTTATAATGAGACTAACGTTTGTCTTTATTTGTCCCAAGTTAGTCTCACTAGTCTCATTCTAAGGTTTGTCCAAGTTCGTCCTTAGAAAGAGATTAACTAGGGATGAACTTAGACTAACTTGGGACGAACTTAGACTATCATTATAATGAGGCTAACGTTTGTCTTTGTTCGTCCCAAGTTAGTCTCGTTAGTCTCATTCTAAGGTTTGTCTAAGTTCGTCCTTAGAAAGAGACTAACTAGGGACGAACTTAGACTAACTTGGGGTGAACTTTGACTAACCTTGTAAGGAGACTAACGTTTGTCTTTGTTCGTCCCAAGTTAGTCTCGTTAGTCTCATTCTAAGGTTTGTCCAAGTTCGTCCTTAGAAAGAGATTAACTAGGGATGAACTTAGACTAACTTGGGACGAACTTAGACTATCATTATAATGAGGCTAACGTTTGTCTTTGTTCGTCCCAAGTTAGTCTCGTTAGTCTCATTCTAAGGTTTGTCTAAGTTCGTCCTTAGAAAGAGACTAACTAGGGACGAACTTAGACTAACTTGGGAGGAACTTTGACTAACCTTGTAAGGAGACTAACGTTTGTCTTTGTTCGTCCCAAGTTAGTCTCGTTAGTCTCATTCTAAGGTTTGTCTAAGATCGTCCTTAGAAAGAGACTAACTAGGGAGGAACTTAGACTAACTTGGGACGAACTTAGACTAACCTTATAATGAGACTAACGTTTGTCTTTGTTCGTCCCAAGTTAGTCTCACTAGTCTCATTCTAAGGTTTGTCTAAGTTCGTCCTTAGAAAGTAATTAACTAGGGACGAACTTAGACTAACTTGGGACGAACTTAGACTAACTTTATAATGAGACTAACGTTTGTCTTTGTTCGTCCCAAGTTAGTCTCGTTAGTCTCATTCTACGGTTTGTCTAAGTTCGTCCTTAGAAAGAGACTAACTAGGGACGAACTTAGACTAACTTGGGACGAACTTAGACAAACTTTATAATGAGACTAACATTTGTCTTTGTTCGTCCCAAGTTAGTCTCGTTAGTCTCATTCAAAGGTTTGTTTAAGTTCGTCCTTAGAAAGAAACTCACTAGGACGAACTTAGACTAACTTGGGACGAACTTAGACTAACCTTAGAATGAGAATAAAGTTTGTCTTTGTTCGTTCCAAGTTAGTCTCGTTAGTCTCATTCTAAAGTTTGTTTAAGTTCGTCCTTAGAAAGAGACTAACTAGGGACGACCTTAGACAAACTTGGGACGAACTTAGACAAACCTTATAATGAGACTAACGTTTGTCTTTGTTCGTCCCAAGTTAGTCTCGTTAGTCTCATTCTAAGGTCTGTCAAAGTTCGTCCTTAGAAAGTGACTAACTAGGGACGAACTTAGACTAACTTGGGATGAACTTAGACTACCCTTGTAATGAGACTAACGTTTGTCTTTGTTCGTCCCAAGTTAGTCTCGTTAGTCTCATTCTAAGGTTTGTCTCAGTTCGTCTTTAGAAAGAGACTAACTAGGCACGAACTTACACTAACCCTGTAATAAGACTAACGTTTGTCTTTGTTCGTCCCAAGTTAATCTCGTTAGTCTCATTCTAAGGTCTGTCAAAGTTCGTCCTTAGAAAGTGACTAACTAGGGACGAACTTAGACTAACTTGGGACGAACTTAGACTTACCTTGTAATGAGACTAACGTTTGTCTTTGTTCGTCCCAAGTTAATCTCGTTAGTCTCATTCTAAGGTTTGTCTAAGTTCGTCCTTAGAAAGAGACTAACTAGGGACGAACTTAGACTAACATGGGGCGAATTTAGACTAACCTTGTAATGAGACTAATGTTTGTGTTTGTTCGTCCCAAGTTAGTCTCGTTAGTCTTATTCTAAGGTTTGTCTCAGTTCGTCCTTAGAAAGAGACTAACTAGGGACGAACTTAGACTAACCTTTTAACGACACTAAAGTTTGTCTTTGGTCGTCCCAAGTTAGTGTCGTTAGTCTCATTCTAAGGTTTGTCTAAGTTCGTCCTTCGAAAGAGACTAACTAGGGTCGAACTTAGACTAACTTGGGACGAACTTAGACTAACCTTGTAATGAGACTAACGTTTGTCTTTGTTCGTCCCAAGTTAGTCTCACTAGTCTCATTCTAAGGTTTGTCTAATTTCGTCCTTAGAAAGAGATTAACTAGGGACGAACTTAGACTAACCTTAGAATGAGAATAAAGTTTGTCTTTGTTCGTTCCAAGTTAGTCTCGTTAGTCTCATTCTAAAGTTTGTCTAAGTTCGTCCTTAGAAAGAGACTAACTAGGGACGAACTTAGACAAACTTGGGACGAACTTAGACAAACCTTATAATGAGACTAACGTTTGTCTTTGTTCGTCCCAAGTTAGTCTCGTTAGTCTCATTCGAAGGTCTGTCAAAGTTCGTCCTTAGAAAGTGACTAACTAGGGACGAACTTAGACTAACTTGGGGTGAACTTTGACTAACCTTGTAAGGAGACTAACGTTTGTCTTTGTTCGTCCCAAGTTAGTCTCGTTAGTCTCATTCTAAGGTTTGTCCAAGTTCGTCCTTAGAAAGAGATTAACTAGGGATGAACTTAGACTAACTTGGGACGAACTTAGACTATCATTATAATGAGGCTAACGTTTGTCTTTGTTCGTCCCAAGTTAGTCTCGTTAGTCTCATTCTAAGGTTTGTCTAAGTTCGTCCTTAGAAAGAGACTAACTAGGGACGAACTTAGACTAACTTGGGAGGAACTTTGACTAACCTTGTAAGGAGACTAACGTTTGTCTTTGTTCGTCCCAAGTTAGTCTCGTTAGTCTCATTCTAAGGTTTGTCTAAGATCGTCCTTAGAAAGAGACTAACTAGGGAGGAACTTAGACTAACTTGGGACGAACTTAGACTAACCTTATAATGAGACTAACGTTTGTCTTTGTTCGTCCCAAGTTAGTCTCACTAGTCTCATTCTAAGGTTTGTCTAAGTTCGTCCTTAGAAAGTAATTAACTAGGGACGAACTTAGACTAACTTGGGACGAACTTAGACTAACTTTATAATGAGACTAACGTTTGTCTTTGTTCGTCCCAAGTTAGTCTCGTTAGTCTCATTCTACGGTTTGTCTAAGTTCGTCCTTAGAAAGAGACTAACTAGGGACGAACTTAGACTAACTTGGGACGAACTTAGACAAACTTTATAATGAGACTAACATTTGTCTTTGTTCGTCCCAAGTTAGTCTCGTTAGTCTCATTCAAAGGTTTGTTTAAGTTCGTCCTTAGAAAGAAACTCACTAGGACGAACTTAGACTAACTTGGGACGAACTTAGACTAACCTTAGAATGAGAATAAAGTTTGTCTTTGTTCGTTCCAAGTTAGTCTCGTTAGTCTCATTCTAAAGTTTGTTTAAGTTCGTCCTTAGAAAGAGACTAACTAGGGACGACCTTAGACAAACTTGGGACGAACTTAGACAAACCTTATAATGAGACTAACGTTTGTCTTTGTTCGTCCCAAGTTAGTCTCGTTAGTCTCATTCTAAGGTCTGTCAAAGTTCGTCCTTAGAAAGTGACTAACTAGGGACGAACTTAGACTAACTTGGGATGAACTTAGACTACCCTTGTAATGAGACTAACGTTTGTCTTTGTTCGTCCCAAGTTAGTCTCGTTAGTCTCATTCTAAGGTTTGTCTCAGTTCGTCTTTAGAAAGAGACTAACTAGGGACGAACTTACACTAACCCTGTAATAAGACTAACGTTTGTCTTTGTTCGTCCCAAGTTAATCTCGTTAGTCTCATTCTAAGGTCTGTCAAAGTTCGTCCTTAGAAAGTGACTAACTAGGGACGAACTTAGACTAACTTGGGACGAACTTAGACTTACCTTGTAATGAGACTAACGTTTGTCTTTGTTCGTCCCAAGTTAATCTCGTTAGTCTCATTCTAAGGTTTGTCTAAGTTCGTCCTTAGAAAGAGACTAACTAGGGACGAACTTAGACTAACATGGGGCGAATTTAGACTAACCTTGTAATGAGACTAATGTTTGTGTTTGTTCGTCCCAAGTTAGTCTCGTTAGTCTTATTCTAAGGTTTGTCTCAGTTCGTCCTTAGAAAGAGACTAACTAGGGACGAACTTAGACTAACCTTTTAACGAGACTAAAGTTTGTCTTTGGTCGTCCCAAGTTAGTGTCGTTAGTCTCATTCTAAGGTTTGTCTAAGTTCGTCCTTCGAAAGAGACTAACTAGGGTCGAACTTAGACTAACTTGGGACGAACTTAGACTAACCTTGTAATGAGACTAACGTTTGTCTTTGTTCGTCCCAAGTTAGTCTCACTAGTCTCATTCTAAGGTTTGTCTAATTTCGTCCTTAGAAAGAGATTAACTAGGGACGAACTTAGACTAACCTTAGAATGAGAATAAAGTTTGTCTTTGTTCGTTCCAAGTTAGTCTCGTTAGTCTCATTCTAAAGTTTGTCTAAGTTCGTCCTTAGAAAGAGACTAACTAGGGACGAACTTAGACAAACTTGGGACGAACTTAGACAAACCTTATAATGAGACTAACGTTTGTCTTTGTTCGTCCCAAGTTAGTCTCGTTAGTCTCATTCGAAGGTCTGTCAAAGTTCGTCCTTAGAAAGTGACTAACTAGGGACGAACTTAGACTAACCTTAGAATGAGAATAAAGTTTGTCTTTGTTCGTTCCAAGTTAGTCTCGTTAGTCTCATTCTAAAGTTTGTCTAAGTTCGTCCTTCGAAAGAGACTAACTAGGGTCGAACTTAGACTAACTTGGGACGAACTTAGACTAACCTTGTAATGAGACTAACGTTTGTCTTTGTTCGTCCCAAGTTAGTCTCACTAGTCTCATTCTAAGGTTTGTCTAAGTTCGTCCTTAGAAATAGATTAACTTGGGACGAACTTAGACTAACCTTTTAACGTGACTAAAGTTTGTCTTTGTTCGTCCCAAGTTAGTGTCGTTAGTCTCATTCTAAGGTTTGTCTAAGTTCGTCCTTCAAAAGAGACTAACTAGGGTCGAACTTAGACTAACTTGGGACGAACTTAGACTAACCTTGTAATGAGACTAACGTTTGTCTTTGTTCGTCCCAAGTTAGTCTCACTAGTCTCATTCTAAGGTTTGTCTAAGTTCGTCCTTAGAAAGAGATTAACTTGGGACGAACTTAGACTAACCTTAGAATGTGAATAAAGTTTGTCTTTATTCGTCCCAAGTTAGTCTCACTAGTCTCATTCTAAGGATTGTCCAAGTTCGTCCTTAGAAAGAGATTAACTAGGGATGAACTTAGACTAACTTGGGACGAACTTAGACTATCATTATAATGAGGCTAACGTTTGTCTTTGTTCGTCCCAAGTTAGTCTCGTTAGTCTCATTCTAAGGTTTGTCTAAGTTCGTCCTTAGAAAGAGACTAACTAGGGACGAACTTAGACTAACTTGGGACGAACTTTGACTAACCTTGTAAGGAGACTAACGTTTGTCTTTGTTCGTCCCAAGTTAGTCTCGTTAGTCTCATTCTAAGGTTTGTCCAAGTTCGTCCTTAGAAAGAGATTAACTAGGGACGAACTTAGACTAACTTTGGACGAACTTAGACAAACCTTATAATGAGACTAACATTTGTCTTTGTTCGTCCCAAGTTAGTCTCGTTAGTCTCATTCAAAGGTTTGTTTAAGTTCGTCCTTAGAAAGAAACTCACTAGGACGAACTTAGACTAACTTGGGACGAACTTAGACTAACCTTAGAATGAGAATAAAGTTTGTCTTTGTTCGTTCCAAGTTAGTCTCGTTAGTCTCATTCTAAAGTTTGTCTAAGTTCGTCCTTAGAAAGAGACTAACTAGGGACGAACTTAGACAAACTTGGGACGAACTTAGACAAACCTTATAATGAGACTAACGTTTGTCTTTGTTCGTCCCAAGTTAGTCTCGTTAGTCTCATTCTAAGGTCTGTCAAAGTTCGTCCTTAGAAAGTGACTAATTAGGGACGAACTTAGACTAACTTGGGATGAACTTAGACTAACCTTGTAATGAGACTAACGTTTGTCTTTGTTCGTCCCAAGTTAGTCTCGTTAGTCTCATTCTAAGGTTTGTCTCAGTTCGTCTTTAGAAAGAGACTAACTAGGGACGAACTTACACTAACCTTGTAATAAGACTAACGTTTGTCTTTGTTCGTCCCAAATTAGTCTCGTTTGTCTCATTCTACGGTCTGTCAAAGTTCGTCCTTAGAAAGTGACTAACAAGGGACGAACTTAGACTAACTTGGGACGAACTTATACTAACCTTGTAATGAGACTAACGTTTGTCTTTGTTCGTCCCAAGTTAGTCTCGTTAGTCTCATTCTAAGGTTTGTCTAAGTTCGTCCTTAGAAAGAGACTAACTAGGGACGAACTTAGACTAACTTGGGACGAACTTAGACAAACCTTATAATGAGACTAACGTTTGTCTTTGTTCGTCCCAAGTTAGTCTCACTAGTCTCATTCTAAGGTTTGTCTAAGTTCGTCCTTAGAAAGAGATTAACTTGGGACGAACTTAGACTAACCTTAGAATGTGAATAAAGTTTGTCTTTATTCGTCCCAAGTTAGTCTCACTAGTCTCATTCTAAGGATTGTCCAAGTTCGTCCTTAGAAAGAGATTAACTAGGGATGAACTTAGACTAACTTGGGACGAACTTAGACTATCATTATAATGAGGCTAACGTTTGTCTTTGTTCGTCCCAAGTTAGTCTCGTTAGTCTCATTCTAAGGTTTGTCTAAGTTCGTCCTTAGAAAGAGACTAACTAGGGACGAACTTAGACTAACTTGGGACGAACTTTGACTAACCTTGTAAGGAGACTAACGTTTGTCTTTGTTCGTCCCAAGTTAGTCTCGTTAGTCTCATTCTAAGGTTTGTCCAAGTTCGTCCTTAGAAAGAGATTAACTAGGGACGAACTTAGACTAACTTTGGACGAACTTAGACAAACCTTATAATGAGACTAACATTTGTCTTTGTTCGTCCCAAGTTAGTCTCGTTAGTCTCATTCAAAGGTTTGTTTAAGTTCGTCCTTAGAAAGAAACTCACTAGGACGAACTTAGACTAACTTGGGACGAACTTAGACTAACCTTAGAATGAGAATAAAGTTTGTCTTTGTTCGCTCCAAGTTAGTCTCGTTAGTCTCATTCTAAAGTTTGTCTAAGTTCGTCCTTAGAAAGAGACTAACTAGGGACGAACTTAGACAAACTTGGGACGAACTTAGACAAACCTTATAATGAGACTAACGTTTGTCTTTGTTCGTCCCAAGTTAGTCTCGTTAGTCTCATTCTAAGGTCTGTCAAAGTTCGTCCTTAGAAAGTGACTAATTAGGGACGAACTTAGACTAACTTGGGATGAACTTAGACTAACCTTGTAATGAGACTAACGTTTGTCTTTGTTCGTCCCAAGTTAGTCTCGTTAGTCTCATTCTAAGGTTTGTCTCAGTTCGTCTTTAGAAAGAGACTAACTAGGGACGAACTTACACTAACCTTGTAATAAGACTAACGTTTGTCTTTGTTCGTCCCAAATTAGTCTCGTTTGTCTCATTCTACGGTCTGTCAAAGTTCGTCCTTAGAAAGTGACTAACAAGGGACGAACTTAGACTAACTTGGGACGAACTTATACTAACCTTGTAATGAGACTAACGTTTGTCTTTGTTCGTCCCAAGTTAGTCTCGTTAGTCTCATTCTAAGGTTTGTCTAAGTTCGTCCTTAGAAAGAGACTAACTAGGGACGAACTTAGACTAACTTGGGACGAACTTAGACCAACCTTATAATTAGACTAACGTTTGTGTTTGTTCGTCCCAAGTTAGTCTCGTTAGTCTCATTCTAAGGTTTGTTTAAGTTAGTCCTTAGAAAGAAACTAACTAGGGACGAACTTAGACTAACTTGGGACGAACTTAGACTAACCTTAGAATGAGAATAAAGTTTGTCTTTGTTCGTTCCAAGTTAGTCTCGTTAGTCTCATTCTAAGGTTTGTCTAAGTTCGTCCTTTGAAACTGACTAACTATGGACGAACTTAGACTAACTTGGGACGAACTTAGATAAACCTTAGAAAGAGAGTTTGTCCCGTTAGTCTCATTCTAAGGTTTGTCTAAGTTCGTCGTTAGAAAGAGACTACCTTGGGACGAACTTAGACTAACCCTGTAATGAGACTAACGTTTGTCTTTGTTCGTCCCAAGTTTGTCATGTTAGTCTCCTTCTTAGGTTTGTCTAAGTTCGTCCTTAGAAAGAGACTAACAAGAGACGAACTTAGACTAACTTGGGACGAACTTAGACTAACCTTGTAATGAGACTAACATTTGTGTTTGTTCGTCCCAAGTTAGTCTCGTTAGTCTCATTCTAAGGTTTGTCTAAGTTCGTTCTTAGAAAGAGACTAACTAGGGACGAACTTAGACTAACTTGGGACGAACTTAGACAAACCTTATAATGAGACTAATGTTTGTCTTTGGTCGTCCCAAGTTGGCTCGTTAGTCTCATTCTAAGGTTTGTCTAAGTTCGTCCTTCAAAAGAGAGTAACTAGGGACGAACTTAGACTAACTTGGGACGAACTTAGACAAACCTTTGAATGAGAGTTTGTCTCGTTAGTCTCATTCTAAGGTTTGTCTAAGTTCATCCTTTGAAACTGACTAACTATGGACGAACTTAGACTAACTTGGGACGAACTTAGATAAACCTTAGAATGAGAGTTTGTCCCGTTAGTCTCATTCTAAGGTTTGTCTAAGTTCGTCCTTAGAAAGAGACTAACTTGGGACGAACTTAGACTAACCGTGTAATGAGACTAACGTTTGTCTTTGTTCGTCCCAAGTTTGTCACGTTAGTCTACTTCTTAGGTTTGTCTAAGTTCGTCCTTAGAAAGAGACTAACTAGAGACGAACTTAGACTAACTTGGGACGAACTTAGACTAACCTTGTAATGAGACTAACGTTTGTGTTTGTTCGTCCCAACTTAGTCTCGTTTGTCTCATTCTAAGGTTTGTCTAAGTTCGTCCTTAGAAAGAGACTAACTAGGGACGAACTTAGACTAACTTGGGACGAACTTAGACAAACCTTATAATGAGACTAACGTTTGTCTTTGTTCGTCCCAAGATTGTCTCTTTAGTCTCATTCTAAGGTTTGTCTAAGTTCGTCGTTAGAAAGTGACAAACTAGGGATGAACTTAGACTAACTTTATAATGAGACTAACGTTTGTCTTTGTTCGTCCCAAGTTAATCTCGTTAGTCTCATTCTAAAGTTTGTTTAAGTTCGTCCTTAGAAAGAGACTAACTAGGGTCGAACTTACACTAACTTGGGACGAACTTAGACTAACCTTGTAATGAGGCTAACGTTTGTCTTTGTTCGTCCCAAGTTAGTCTCGTTAGTCTCATTCTAAGGTTTGTCTAAGTTCGTCCTTAGAAAGAGACTAACAAGGGACGAACTTAGACTAACATGGGGCAAACTTAGACTAACCTTGTAATGAGACTAACGTTTGTGATTGTTCGTCCCAAGTTAGTCTCGTTAGTCTCATTCTAAGGTTTGTCTAAGTTCGTCCTTAGAAAGAGACTAACTAGGGACAAACTTAGACTAGCTTGGGACGAACTTAGACTAACCTTATAATGAGACTAACGTTTGTCTTTCTTCGTCCCAAGTTAGTCTCGTTACTCTCATTCTAAGGTTTGTCTAAGTTCGTCTTAGAAAGAGACTAACTAGGGACGAACATAGACTAACTTGGGACAAACTTAGACTAACCTTATAATGAGACTAACGTTTGTCTTTGTTCGTCCCAAGTTAGTCTCGTTAGTCTCATTCTAAGGTTTGTGTAAGTTCGTCCTTAGAAAGAGACTAACTAGGGACGAACATAGACTAACTTGGGACGAACTTAGACTAACCTTATAATGAGACTAACGTTTGTCTTTGTTCGTCCCAAGTTAGTCTCGTTAGTCTCATTCTAATGTTTGTCTAAGTTCGTCCTTAGAAAGAGACTAACTAGGGACGAACTTAGACAAACTTGGGACGAAATTAGACAAACCTTATAATGAGACTAACGTTTGTCTTTGTTCGTCCCAAGTTAGTCTCGTTAGTCTCATTCTAAGGTTTGTCTAAGTTCGTCTTAGAAAGAGACTAACTAGGGACGAACATAGACTAACTTGGGACAAACTTAGACTAACCTTATAATGAGACTAACGTTTGTCTTTGTTCGTCCCAAGTTAGTCTCGTTAGTCTCATTCTAAGGTTTGTCTGAGTTCGTCCTTAGAAAGAGACTAACTAGGGACGAACTTAGACTAACTTGGGACGAACTTAGACTAACCTTTTAACGAGACTAAAGTTTGTCTTTGTTCGTCCCAAGTTAGTCTCGTTAGTCTCATTCTAAGGTTTGTCTAAGTTCGTCCTTCGAAAGAGACTAACTAGGGTCGAACTTAGACTAACTTGGGACGAACTTAGACAAACTATTAATGAGACTAAAGTTTGTCTTTGTTCGTCCCAAGTTAGTCTCGTTAGTCTCATTCTAAGGTTTGTCTAAGTTCGTCCTTAGAAAGAGACTAACTAGGGACGAACTTAGACTAACATGGGGCGAATTTAGACTAACCTTGTAATGAGACTAACGTTTGTGTTTGTTCGTCCCAAGTTAGTCTCGTTAGTCTCCTTCTAAGGTTTGTCAAAGTTCGTCCTTAGAAAGAGACTGACTAGGGACGAACTTAGACTAACTTGGGACGTACTTAGACTAACCTTGTAATGAGAATAACGTTTGTGTTTGTTCGTCCCAAGTTAGTCTCGTTTGTCTCATTCTAAGGTTTGTCTAAGTTCGTCCTTAGAAAGAGACTAACTAGGGACGAACTTAGACTAACTTGGGACGAACTTAGACAAACCTTATAATGAGACTAACGTTTGTCTTTGTTCGTCCCAAGTTTGTCTCTTTAGTCTCATTCTAAGGTTTGTCTAAGTTCGTCGTTAGAAAGTGACAAACTAGGGACGAACTTAGACTAACTTTATAATGAGACTAACGTTTATCTTTGTTCGTCCCAAGTTAATCTCGTTAGTCTCATTCTAAAGTTTGTCTAAGTTCGTCCTTAGAAAGAGACTAACTAGGGTCGAACTTACACTAACTTGGGACGAACTTAGACTAACCTTGTAATGAGGCTAACGTTTGTCTTTGTTCGTCCCAAGTTAGTCTCGTTAGTCTCATTCTAAGGTTTGTCTAAGTTCGTCCTTAGAAAGAGACTAACTAGGGACGAACTTAGACTAACTTGGGACGAACTTAGACTAACCTAATAATGAGACAAACGTTTGTCTTTCTTCGTCCCAAGTTAGTCTCGTTAGTCTCATTCTAAGGTTTGTCTAAGTTTGTCCTTAGAAAGAGACTAACTAGGGACGAACATAGACTAACTTGGGGCAAACTTAGACTAACCTTATAATGAGACTAACGTTTGTCTTTGTTCGTCCCAAGTTAGTCTCGTTAGTGTCATTCTAAGGTTTGTCTAAGTTCGTCCTTAGAAAGAGACTAACTAGGGACGAACATAGACTAACTTGGGACGAACTTAGACTAACCTTATAATGAGACTAACGGTTGTCTTTGTTCGTCCCAAGTTAGTCTCGTTAGTCTCATTCTAATGTTTGTCTAAGTTCGTCCTTAGAAAGAGACTAACTAGGGACGAACTTAGACAAACTTGGGATGAAATTAGACAAACCTTATAAGGAGACTAACGTTTGTCTTTGTTCGTCCCAAGTTAGTCTCGTTAGTCTCATTCTAAGGTTTGTCTGAGTTCCTCCTTAGAAAGAGACTAACTAGGGACGAACTTAGACTAACTTGGGACGAACTTAGACTAACTTGGGACGAACTTAGACTAACCTTTTAACGAGACTAAAGTTTGTCTTTGTTCGTCCCAAGTTAGTCTCGTTAGTCTCATTCTAAGGTTTGTCTAAGTTCGTCCTTCGAAAGAGACTAACTAGGGTCGAACTTAGACTAACTTGGGACGAACTTAGACTAACCTTGTAACGAGACTAACGTTTGTCTTTGTTCGTCCCAAGTTAGTCTCGTTAGTCTCATTCTAAGGTTTGTCTAAGTTCGTCCTTAGAAAGAGACTAACTAGGGACGAACTTAGACTAACATGGGGCGAATTTAGACTAACCTTGTAATGAGACTAACGTTTGTGTTTGTTCGTCCCAAGTTAGTCTCGTTAGTCTCATTCTAAGGTTTGTCTCACTTCGTCCTTAGAAAGAGACTAATTAGGGACGAACTTAGACTAACTTGGGACGAACTTAGACTAACCTTATAAGGAGACTAACGTTTGTCTTTGTTCGTCCCAAGTTAGTCTCGTTAGTCTTATTCTAAGGTTTGTCTAAGTTTGTCCTTAGAAAGAGACTAACTAGGGATGAACATAGACTAACTTGGGACGAACTTAGACTAACCTTATAATGAGACTTACGTTTGTCTTTGTTCGTTCCAAGTTAGTCTCGTTAGTCTCATTCTAAGGTTTGTCTAAGTTCGTCCTTAGAAAGAGACTAACTAGGGACGAACTTAGACAAACTTGGGATGAAATTAGACAAACCTTATAATGAGACTAACGTTTGTCCTTGTTCGTTCCAAGTTAGTCTCGTTAGTCTCATTCTAAGGTTTGTCTAAGTTCGTCCTTAGAAAGAGACTAACTAGGGACGAACTTAGAAATAACTTGGGACGAACTTAGACTAACCTTTTAACGAGACTAAAGTTTGTCTTTGTTCGTCCCAGGTTAGTCTCGTTAGTCTCATTCTAAGGTTTGTCTAAGTTCGTCCTTAGAAAGAGACTAACTAGGGACGAAATTAGACTAACTTGGGACGAACTTAGACTAACCTTATAATGAGACTAATGTTTGTCTTTGTTCGTCCCAAGTTAGTCTCACTAGTCTCATTCTACGGTTTGTCTAAGTTCGTCCTTAGAAGGAGATTAACTAGGGGATGAACTTAGACTAACTTGGGGCGAACTTAGACTAACTTTACAATGAGGCTAACGTTTGTCTTTGTTCGTCCCAAGTTAGTCTCGTTAGTCTCATTCTAAGGTTTGTCTAAGTTCGTCCTTAGAAAGAGACTAACTAGGGATGAACTTAGACTAACATGGGGCGAATTGAGACTAACATTGTAATGAGAGTAACGTTTGTGTTTGTTCGTCCCAAGTTAGTTTCGTTAGTCTCATTCTAATGTTTGTCTAAGTTCGTCCTTAGAAAGAGACTAACTAGGGACGAACTTAGACTAACTTGGGACGAACTTAGACAAACCTTATAATGAGACTAACGTTTGTCTTTGTTCGTCCCAAGTTAGTCTCGTTAGTCTCATTCTAAGGTCTGTCAAAGTTCGTCCTTAGAAAGTGACTAATTAGGGACGAACTTAGACTAACTTGGGATGAACTTAGACTAACCTTGTAATGAGACTAACGTTTGTCTTTGTTCGTCCCAAGTTAGTCTCGTTAGTCTCATTCTAAGGTTTGGCTCAGTTCGTCTTTAGAAAGAGACTAACTAGGGACGAACTTACACTAACCTTGTAATAAGACTAACGTTTGTCTTTGTTCGTCCCAAATTAGTCTCGTTTGTCTCATTCTACGGTCTGTCAAAGTTCGTCCTTAGAAAGTGACTAACAAGGGACGAACTTAGACTAACTTGGGACGAACTTAGACTAACCTTGTAATGAGACTAACGTTTGTCTTTGTTCGTCCCAAGTTAGTCTCGTTAGTCTCATTCAAAGGTTTGTCTAAGTTCGTCCTTAGAAAGAGACTAACTAGGGACGAACTTAGACTAACTTGGGATGAACTTAGACTAACCTTATAATTAGACTAACGTTTGTGTTTGTTCGTCCCAAGTTAGTCTCGTTAGTCTCATTCTAAGGTTTGTTTAAGTTAGTCTTTAGAAAGAAACTAACTAGGGACGAACTTAGACTAACTTGGGACGAACTTAGACTAACCTTAGAATGAGAATAAAGTTTGTCTTTGTTCGTTCCAAGTTAGTCTCGTTAGTCTCATTCTAAGGTTTGTCTAAGTTCGTCCTTTGAAACTGACTAACTATGGACGAACTTAGACTAACTTGGGACGAACTTAGATAAACCTTAGAATGAGAGTTTGTCCCGTTAGTCTCATTCTAAGGTTTGTCTAAGTTCGTCCTTAGAAAGAGACTAACTTGGGACGAACTTAGACTAACCCTGTAATGAGACTAACGTTTGTCTTTGTTCGTCCCAAGTTTGTCATGTTAGTCTCCTTCTTAGGTTTGTCTAAGTTCGTCCTTAGAAAGAGACTAACTAGAGGCGAACTTAGACTAACTTGGGACGAACTTAGACTAACCTTGTAATGAGACTAACGTTTGTGTTTGTTCGTCCCAAGTTAGTCTCGTTACTCTCATTCTAAGGTTTGTCTAAGTTCGTCCTTAGAAAGAGACTAACTAGGGACGAACTTAGACTAACTTGGGACGAACTTAGACAAACCTTATAATGAGACTAATGTTTGTCTTTGTTCGTCCCAAGTTGGCTCGTTAGTCTCATTCTAAGGTTTGTCTAAGTTCGTCCTTCAAAAGAGAGTAACTAGGGACGAACTTAGACTAACTTGGGACGAACTTAGACAAACCTTTGAATGAGAGTTTGTCTCGTTAGTCTCATTCTAAGGTTTGTCTAAGTTCGTCCTTTGAAACTGACTAACTATGGACGAACTTAGACTAACTTGGGACGAACTTAGATAAACCTTAGAATGAGAGTTTGTCCCGTTAGTCTCATTCTAAGGTTTGTCTAAGTTCGTCCTTAGAAAGAGAGTAACTTGGGACGAACTTAGACTAATCGTGTAATGAGACTAACGTTTGTCTTTGTTCGTCCCAAGTTTGTCACGTTAGTCTCCTTCTTAGGTTTGTCTAAGTTCGTCCTTAGAAAGAGACTAACTAGAGGCGAACTTAGACTAACTTGGGACGAACTTAGACTAACCTTGTAATGAGACTAACGTTTGTGATTGTTCGTCCCAAGTTAGTCTCGTTTGTCTCATTCTAAGGTTTGTCTAAGTTCGTCCTTAGAAATAGACTAACTAGGGACGAACTTAGACTAACTTGGGACGAACTTAGACAAACCTTATAATGAGACTGACGTTTGTCTTTGTTCGTCCCAAGTTTGTCTCTTTAGTCTCATTCTAAGGTTTGTCTAAGTTCGTCATTAGAAAGTGACAAACTAGGGACGAACTTAGACTAACTTTATAATGAGACTAACGTTTGTCTTTGTTCGTCCCAAGTTAATCTCGTTAGTCTCATTCTAAAGTTTGTTTAAGTTCGTCCTTAGAAAGAGACTAACTAGGGTCGAACTTACACTAACTTGGGACGAACTTAGACTAACCTTGTAATGAGGCTAACGTTTGTCTTTGTTCGTCCCAAGTTAGTCTCGTTAGTCTCATTCTAAGGTTTGTCTAAGTTCGTCCTTAGAAAGAGACTAACTAGGGACGAACTTAGACTAACATGGGGCAAACTTAGACTAACCTTGTAATGAGACTAACGTTTGTGATTGTTCGTCCCAAGTTAGTCTCGTTACTCTCATTCTAAGGTTTGTCTAAGTTCGTCCTTAGAAAGAGACTAACTAGGGACAAACTTAGACTAACTTGGGACGAACTTAGACTAACCTTATAATGAGACTAACGTTTGTCTTTCTTCGTCCCAAGTTAGTCTCGTTAGTCTCATTCTAAGGTTTGTCTAAGTTCGTCTTAGAAAGAGACTAACTAGGGACGAACATAGACTAACTTGGGACAAACTTAGACTAACCTTATAATGAGACTAACGTTTGTCTTTGTTCGTCCCAAGTTAGTCTCGTTAGTCTCATTCTAAGGTTTGTCTAAGTTCGTCCTTAGAAAGAGACTAACTAGGGACGAACATAGACTAACTTGGGACGAACTTAGACTAACCTTATAATGAGACTAACGTTTGTCTTTGTTCGTCCCAAGTTAGTCTCGTTAGTCTCATTCTAATGTTTGTCTAAGTTCGTCCTTAGAAAGAGACTAACTAGGGACGAACTTAGACAAACTTGGGACGAAATTAGACAAACCTTATAATGAGACTAACGTTTGTCTTTGTTCGTTCCAAGTTAGTCTCGTTAGTCTCATTCTAAGGTTTGTCTGAGTTTGTCCTTAGAAAGAGACTAACTAGGGACGAACTTAGACTAACTTGGGACGAACTTAGACTAACCTTTTAACGAGACTAAAGTTTGTCTTTGTTCGTCCCAAGTTAGTCTCGTTAGTCTCATTCTAAGGTTTGTCTAAGTTCGTCCTTCGAAAGAGACTAACTAGGGTCGAACTTAGACTAACTTGGGACGAACTTAGACAAACTATTAATGAGACTAACGTTTGTCTTTGTTCGTCCCAAGTTAGTCTCGTTAGTCTCATTCTAAGGTTTGTCTAAGTTCGTCCTTAGAAAGAGACTAACTAGGGACGAACTTAGACTAACATGGGGCGAATTTAGACTAACCTTGTAATGAGACTAACGTTTGTGTTTGTTCGTCCCAAGTTAGTCTCGTTAGTCTCCTTCAAAGGTTTGTCAAAGTTCGTCCTTAGAAAGAGACTGACTAGGGACGAACTTAGACTAACTTGGGACGTACTTAGACTAACCTTGTAATGAGACTAACGTTTGTGTTTGTTCGTCCCAAGTTAGTCTCGTTTGTCTCATTCTAAGGTTTGCCTAAGTTCGTCCTTAGAAAGAGACTAACTAGGGACGAACTTAGACTAACTTGGGACGAACTTAGACAAACCTTATAATGAGACTAACGTTTGTCTTTGTTCGTCCCAAGTTTGTCTCTTTAGTCTCATTCTAAGGTTTGTCTAAGTTTGTCGTTAGAAAGTGACAAACTAGGGACGAACTTAGACTAACTTTATAATGAGACTAACGTTTGTCTTTGTTCGTCCCAAGTTAATCTCGTTAGTCTCATTCTAAAGTTTGTCTAAGTTCGTCCTTAGAAAGAGACTAACTAGGGTCGAACTTACACTAACTTGGGACGAACTTAGACTAACCTTGTAATGAGGCTAACGTTTGTCTTTGTTCATCCCAAGTTAGTCTCGTTAGTCTCATTCTAAGGTTTGTCTAAGTTCGTCCTTAGAAAGAGACTAACTAGGGACGAACTTAGACTAACTTGGGACGAACTTAGACTAACCTAATAATGAGACAAACGTTTGTCTTTCTTCGTCCCAAGTTAGTCTCGTTAGTCTCATTCTAAGGTTTGTCTAAGTTCGTCCTTAGAAAGAGACTAACTAGGGACGAACATAGACTAACTTGGGGCAAACTTAGACTAACCTTGTAATGAGACTAACGTTTGTGATTGTTCGTCCCAAGTTAGTCTCGTTAGTCTCATTCTAAGGTTTGTCTAAGTTCGTCCTTAGAAAGAGACTAACTAGGGACAAACTTAGACTAACTTGGGACGAACTTAGACTAACCTTATAATGAGACTAACGTTTGTCTTTCTTCGTCCCAAGTTAGTCTCGTTAGTCTCATTCTAAGGTTTGTCTAAGTTCGTCCTTAGAAAGAGACTAACTAGGGACGAACATAGACTAACTTGGGACGAACTTAGACTAACCTCATAATGAGACTAACGTTTGTCTTTGTTCGTCCCAAGTTAGTCTCGTTAGTCTCATTCTAATGTTTGTCTAAGTTCGTCCTTAGAAAGAGACAAACTAGGGACGAACTTAGACAAACTTGGGACGAAATTAGACAAACCTTATAATGAGACTAACGTTTGTCTTTGTTCGTCCCAAGTTAGTCTCGTTAGTCTCATTCTAAGGTTTGTCTGAGTTCGTCCTTAGAAAGAGACTAACTAGGGACGAACTTAGACTAACTTGGGACGAACTTAGACTAACCTTTTAACGAGACTAAAGTTTGTCTTTGTTCGTCCCAAGTTAGTCTCGTTAGTCTCATTCTAATGTTTGTCTAAGTTCGTCCTTAGAAAGAGACTAACTAGGGACGAACTTAGACTAACTTGGGACGAACTTAGACTAACCTTATAATGAGACTAACGTTTGTCTTTGTTCGTCCCAAGTTAGTCTCACTAGTTTCATTCTAAGGTTTGTCTAAGTTCGTCCTTAGAAAGAGATTTACTAGGGACGAACTTAGACTAACTTGGGACGAACTTAGACTAACCTTATAGTGAGACTAACGTTTGTCTTTGTTCGTCCCAAGTTAGTCTCGTTAGTCTCATTCTAAGGTTTGTCTAAGTTCGTCCTTAGAAAGAGACTAACTAGGGACGAACATAGACTAACTTGGGACGAACTTAGACTAACCTTATAATGAGACTAACGTTTGTCTTTGTTCGTCCCAAGTTAGTCTCGTTAGTCTCATTCTAATGTTTGTCTAAGTTCGTCCTTAGAAAGAGACTAACTAGGGACGAACTTAGACAAACTTGGGACGAAATTAGACAAACCTTATAATGAGACTAACGTTTGTCTTTGTTCGTCCCAAGTTAGTCTCGTTAGTCTCATTCTAAGGTTTGTCTGAGTTCCTCCTTAGAAAGAGACTAACTAGAGACGAACTTAGACTAACTTGGGACGAACTTAGACTAACCTTTTTGACGAGACTAAATTTTGTCTTTGTTCGTCCCAAGTTAGTCTCGTTAGTCTCATTCTAAGGTTTGTCTAAGTTCGTCCTTCGAAAGAGACTAACTAGGGTCGAACTTAGACTAACTTGGGACGAACTTAGACTAACCTTGTAATGAGACTAACGTTTGTCTTTGTTCGTCCCAAGTTAGTCTCGTTAGTCTCATTCTAAGGTTTGTCTAAGTTCGTCCTTAGAAAGAGACTAACTAGGGACGAACATAGACTAACTTGGGACAAACTTAGACTAACCTTATAATGAGACTAACGTTTGTCTTTGTTCGTCCCAAGTTAGTCTCGTTAGTCTTATTCTAAGGTTTGTCTAAGTTCGTCCTTAGAAAGAGACTAACTAGGGACGAACATAGACTAACTTGGGACGAACTTAGACTAACCTTATAATGAGACTTACGTTTGTCTTTGTTCGTCCCAAGTTAGTCTCGTTAGTCTCATTCTAAGGTTTGTCTGAGTTCCTCCTTAGAAAGAGACTAACTAGAGACGAACTTAGACTAACTTGGGACGAACTTAGACTAACCTTTTTGACGAGACTAAATTTTGTCTTTGTTCGTCCCAAGTTAGTCTCGTTAGTCTCATTCTAAGGTTTGTCTAAGTTCGTCCTTCGAAAGAGACTAACTAGGGTCGAACTTAGACTAACTTGGGACGAACTTAGACTAACCTTGTAATGAGACTAACGTTTGTCTTTGTTCGTCCCAAGTTAGTCTCGTTAGTCTCATTCTAATGTTTGTCTAAGTTCGTCCTTAGAAAGAGACTAACTAGGGACGAACTTAGACAAACTTGGGACGAAATTAGACAAACCTTATAATGAGACTAACGTTTGTCTTTGTTCGTCCCAAGTTAGTCTCGTTAGTCTCATTCTAAGGTTTGTCTGAGTTCCTCCTTAGAAAGAGACTAACTAGAGACGAACTTAGACTAACTTGGGACGAACTTAGACTAACCTTTTTGACGAGACTAAATTTTGTCTTTGTTCGTCCCAAGTTAGTCTCGTTAGTCTCATTCTAAGGTTTGTCTAAGTTCGTCCTTAGAAAGAGACTAACTAGGGACGAACTTAGACTAACATGGGGCGAATTTAGACTAACCTTGTAATGAGACTAACGTTTGTGTTTGTTCGTCCCAAGTTAGTCTCGTTAGTCGCATTCTAAGGTTTGTCTCAGTTCGTCCTTAGAAAGAGACTAATTAGGGACGAACTTAGACTAACTTGGGACGAACTTAGACTAACCTTATAAGGAGACTAACGTTTGTCTTTGTTCGTCCCAAGTTAGTCTCGTTAGTCTTATTCTAAGGTTTGTCTAAGTTCGTCCTTAGAAAGAGACTAACTAGGGACGAACATAGACTAACTTGGGACGAACTTAGACTAACCTTATAATGAGACTTACGTTTGTCTTTGTTCGTTCCAAGTTAGTCTCGTTAGTCTCATTCTAAGGTTTGTCTAAGTTCGTCCTTAGAAAGAGACTAACTAGGGACGAACTTAGACTAACTTGGGATGAAATTAGACAAACCTTATAATGAGACTAACGTTTGTCCTTGTTCGTCCCAAGTTAGTCTCGTTAGTCTCATTCTAAGGTTTGTCTAAGTTCGTCCTTAGAAAGAGACTAACTAGGGACGAACTTAGAAATAACTTGGGACGAACTAGACTAACCTTTTAACGAGACTAAAGTTTGTCTTTGTTCGTCCCAAGTTAGTCTCGTTAGTCTCATTCTAAGGTTTGTCTAAGTTCGTCCTTAGAAAGAGACTAACTAGGGACGAAATTAGACTAACTTGGGACGAACTTAGACTAACCTTATAATGAGACTAACGTTTGTCTTTGTTCGTCCCAAGTTAGTCTCACTAGTCTCATTCTACGGTTTGTCTAAGTTCATCCTTAGAAGGAGATTAACTAGGGGATGAACTTAGACTAACTTGGGGCGAACTTAGGCTAACTTTACAATGAGGCTAACGTTTGTCTTTGTTCGTCCCAAGTTAGTCTCGTTAGTCTCATTCTAAGGTTTGTCTAAGTTCGTCCTTAGAAAGAGACTAACTAGGGACGAACTTAGACTAACATGGGGCGAATTTAGACTAACCTTGTAATGAGACTAACGTTTGTGTTTGTTCGTCCCAAGTTAGTCTCGTTAGTCTCATTCTAATGTTTGTCTAAGTTCGTCCTTAGAAAGAGACTAACTAGGGACGAACTTAGGCTAACTTGGGACGAACTTAGACAAACCTTATAATGAGACTAACGTTTGTCTTTAATCGTCCCAAGTTAGTCTAGTTAGTCTCATTCTAAGGTTTGTCTAAGTTCGTCCTTAGAAAGAGACTAACTAGGGGCGAACTTAGACTAACTTGGGACGAACTTAGACTAACCTTATAATGAGACAAACGTTTGTCTTTGTTCGTCCGAAGTTAGTCTCGTTAGTCTCATTCTAAGGTCTGTCTAAGTTCGTCCTTAGAAAGAGACTAACTAGGGACGAACATAGACTAACTTGGGACGAACTTAGACTAACCTTATAATGAGACTAACGTTTGCCTTTGTTCGTCCCAAGTTAGTCTCGTTAGTCTTATTCTAAGGTTTGTCTAAGTTCGTCCTTAGAAAGAGACTAACTAGGGACGAACATAGACTAACTTGGGACGAACTTAGACTAACCTTATAATGAGACTAACGTTTGCCTTTGTTCGTCCCAAGTTAGTCTCGTTAGTCTTATTCTAAGGTTTGTCTAAGTTCGTCCTTAGAAAGAGACTAACTAGGGACGAACGTAGACTAACTTGGGACGAACTTAGACTAACCTTATAATGAGACTTACGTTTCTCTTTGTTCGTTCCAAGTTAGTCTCGTTAGTCTCATTCTCAGGTTTGTCTCAGTTCGTCCTTAGAAAGAGACTAACTAGGGACGAACTTAGACAAACTTGGGATGAAATTAGACAAACCTTATAATGAGACTAACGTTTGTCCTTGTTCGTCCCAAGTTAGTCTCGTTAGTCTCATTCTAAGGTTTGTCTAAGTTCGTCCTTAGAAAGAGACTAAATAGGGACGAACTTAGAAATAACTTGGGACGAACTTAGACAAACCTTATAATGAGACTAACGTTTGTCTTTGTTCGTCCAAAGTTAGTCTCTTTAGTCTCATTCTAAGGTTTGTCTAAGTTCGTCTTTAGAAAGAGACTAACTAGGGACGAACTTATACTAACCTTGTAATAAGACTAGCGTTTGTCTTTGTTCGTCCCAAGTTAGTCTCCTTCTAAGGTTTGTCTAAGTTCGTCCTTAGAAAAAGACTAACTAGGGACGAACTTAGACTAACCTTATAATGAGACTAACGTTTGTGTTTGTTCGTCCCAAGTTAGTCTCGTTAGTCTCATTCTAAGGTTTGTTTAAGTTAGTCCTTAGACAGAAACTAACTAGGGACGAACTTAGACTAACTTGGGACGAACTTAGACTAACCTTAGAATGAGAATAAAGTTTGTTTTTGTTCGTTCCAAGTTAGTCTCGTTAGTCTCATTCTAAGGTTTGTCTAAGTTCGTCCTTTGAAAGTGACTAACTATGGACGAACTTAGACTAACTTGGGGCGAACTTAGATAAACCTTAGAATGAGAGTTTGTCTCGTTAGTCTCATTCTAAGGTTTGTCTAAGTTTGTCCTTTGAAAGAGACTAACTTGGGACGAACTTAGACTAAACATGTAATGAGACTAACGTTTGTCTTTGTTCGTCCCAAGTTAGTCTCGTTAGTCTCCTTTTAAGGTTTGTCTAAGTTCGTCCTTAGAAAGAGACTAAATAGAGACAAACTTAGACTAACTTGGGACGAACTTATACTAACCTTGTAATGAGACTAACGTTAGTGTTTGTTCGTCCCAAGTTAGTCTCGTTTGTCTCATTCTAAGGTTTGTCTAAGTTCGTCCTTAGAAAGAGACTAACTAGGGACGAACCTAGACTAACTTGGGACGAACTTAGACTAACCTTTTAACGAGACTAAAGTTTGTCATTGTTCGTCCCAAGTTAGTCTCGTTAGTCCCATTCTAAGGTTTGTCTAAGCTCGTCCTTAGAAAGAGACTAACTAGGGACGAATTTAGACTAACTTGGGACGAACTTAGACTAACCTTTTAACGAGACTAAAGTTTGTCATTGTTCGTCCCAAGTTAGTCTCGTTAGTCCCATTCTAAGGTTTGTCTAAGCTCGTCCTTGGAAAGAGACTAACTAGGGACGAAATTAGACTAACTTGGGACAAACTTAGACTAACCTTATAATGAGACTAACGTTTGTCTTTGTTCGTCCCAAGTTAGTCTCACTAGTCTCATTCTAAGGTTTGTCTAAGTTCGTCCTTAGAAAGAGATTAACTAGGGATGAACTTAGACTAACTTGGGACGAACTTAGACTAACTTTATAATGAGGCTAACGTTGGTCTTTGTTCGTCCCAAGTTAGTCTCGTTAGTCTCATTCTAAGGTTTGTCTAAGTTCGTCCTTAGAAAGAGACTAACTAGGGACGAACTTAGACTAACTTGGGACGAACTTTGACTAACCTTGAAAGGAGACTAACGTTTGTCTTTGTTCGTCCCACGTTAGTCTCGTTAGTCTCATTCTAAGGTTTGTCTAAGTTCGTCCTTAGAAAGAGACTAACTAGGGACGAACTTAGACTAACTTGGGACGAACTTAGACTAACCTTATAATGAGACTAACATTTGTCTTTGTTCGTCCCAAGTTAGTCTCACTAGTCTCATTCTAAGGTTTGTCTAAGTTCGTCCTTAGAAAGAGATTAACTAGGGACGAACTTAGACTAACTTGGGACGAACTTAGACTAACTTTATAATGAGACTAACGTTTGTCTTTGTTCGTCCCAAGTTAGTCTCGTTAGTCTCATTCTACGGTTTGTCTAAGTTCGTCCTTAGAAAGAGACTAACTAGGGACGAACTTAGACTAAGTTGGGACGAACTTAGACAAACCTTATAATGAGACTAACATTTGTCTTTGTTCGTCCCAAGTTAGTCTCGTTAGTCTCATTCTAAGGTTTGTTTAAGTTCGTCCTTAGAAAGAAACAAACTAGGACGAACTTAGACTAACTTGGGACGAACTTAGACTAACCTTAGAATGAGAATAAAGTTTGTCTTTGTTCGTTCCAAGTTAGTCTCGTTAGTCTCATTCTAAAGTTTGTCTAAGTTCGTCCTTAGAAAGAGACTAACTAGGGACGAACTTAGACTAACTTGGGACGAACTTAGACAAACCTTATAATGAGACTAACGTTTGTCTTTGTTCGTCCCAAGTTAGTCTCGTTAGTCTCATTCTAAGGTTTGTCTAAGTTCGTCTTTAGAAAGAGACAAACTAGGGACGAACTTATACTAACCTTGTAATAAGACTAACGTTTGTCTTTGTTCGTCCCAAGTTAGTCTCATTCTAAGGTTTGTCTAAGTTCGTCCTTAGAAAGAGACTAACTAGGGATGAACTTAGACTAACCTTATAATGAGACTAACGTTTGTGTTTGTTCGTCCCAAGTTAGTCTCGTTAGTCTCATTCTAAGGTTTGTTTAAGTTAGTCCTTAGAAAGAAACTAACTAGGGACGAACTTAGACTAACTTGGGACGAACTTAGACTAACCTTAGAATGAGAATAAAGTTTGTTTTTGTTCGTTCCAAGTTAGTCTCGTTAGTCTCATTCTAAGGTTTGTCTAAGTTCGTCCTTTGAAAGTGACTAACTATGGACGAACTTAGACTAACTTGGGACGAACTTAGATAAACCTTAGAATGAGAGTTTGTCTCGTTAGTCTCATTCTAAGGTTTGTCTAAGTTTGTCCTTTGAAAGAGACTAACTTGGGACGAACTTAGACTAAACATGTAATGAGACTAACGTTTGTCTTTGTTCGTCCCAAGTTAGTCTCGTTAGTTTCCTTCTAAGGTTTGTCTAAGTTCGTCCTTAGAAAGAGACTAACTAGAGACGAACTTAGACTAACTTGGGATGAATTTAGACTAACCTTGTAATGAGACTAACTATTGTGTTTGTTCGTCCCAAGTTAGTCTCGTTAGTCTCATTCTAAGGTTTGTCTAAGTTCGTCCTTAGAAAGAGACTAACTAGGGACGAACTTAGACTAACTTGGGACGAACTTAGACAAAACTTATAATGAGACTAATGTTTGTCTTTGTTCGTCCCAAGTTAGTCTCGTTAGTCTCATTCTAAGGTCTGTCTAAGTTCGTCCTTAGAAAGTGACTAACTAGGGACGAACTTAGACTAACTTGGCACGAACTTTGACTAACCTTGTAAGGAGACTAACGTTTGTCTTTGTTCATCCCAAGTTAGTCTCTTTAGTCTCATTCTAAGGTTTGTTTAAGTTCGTATTTAGAAAGAGACTAACTAGGGACAAACTTATACTAACCTTGTAATAAGACTAGCGTTTGTCTTTGTTCGTCCCAAGTTAGTCTCCTTCTAAGGTTTGTCTAAGTTCGTCCTTAGAAAAAGACTAACTAGGGACGAACTTAGACTAACCTTATAATGAGACTAACGTTTGTGTTTGTTCGTCCCAAGTTAGTCTCGTTAGTCTCATTCTAAGGTTTGTTTAAGTTAGTCCTTAGACAGAAACTAACTTGGGACGAACTTAGACTAACTTGGGACGAACTTAGACTAACCTTAGAATGAGAATAAAGTTTGTTTTTGTTCGTTCCAAGTTAGTCTCGTTAGTCTCATTCTAAGGTTTGTCTAAGTTCATCCTTTGAAAGTGACTAACTATGGACGAACTTAGACTAACTTGGGGCGAACTTAGATAAACCTTAGAATGAGAGTTTGTCTCGCTAGTCTCATTCTAAGGTTTGTCTAAGTTTGTCCTTTGAAAGAGACTAACTTGGGACGAACTTAGACTAAACATGTAATGAGACTAACGTTTGTCTTTGTTCGTCCCAAGTTAGGCTCGTTAGTCTCCTTTTAAGGTTTGTCTAAGTTCGTCCTTAGAAAGAGACTAAATAGAGACAAACTTAGACTAACTTGGGACGAACTTATACTAACCTTGTAATGAGACTAACGTTAGTGTTTGTTCGTCCCAAGTTAGTCTCGTTTGTCTCATTCTAAGGTTTGTCTAAGTTCGTCCTTAGAAAGAGACTAACTAGGGACGAACCTAGACTAACTTGGGACGAACTTAGACAAACCTTGTAATGAGGCTAACGTTTGTCTTTGTTCGTCCCAAGTTAGTCTCGTTAGTCGCATTCTAAGGTTTGTCTAAGTTCGTCCTTAGAAAGAGACTAACTAGGGACGAACTTAGACTAACATGGGGCGAACTTAGAAACACCTTGTAATGAGACTAACGTTTGTCTTTGTTCGTCCCAAGTTAGTCTCATTAGTCTCATTCTAAGGTTTGTCTAAGTTCGTCCTTAGAAACTGACAAACTAGGGACGAACTTAGACTAACTTGGGGCGAACTTACACTAACCTTGTAATGAGACTAACATTTGTCTTTGTTCGTCCCAAGTTAGTCTCGTTAGTCTCATTCTAAGGTTTGTCTAAGTTCGTCCTTAGAAAGAGACTAACTAGGGACGAACATAGACTAACTTGGGACGAACTTAGACTAACCTTATAATGAGACTAACGTTTGTCTTTGTTCGTCCCAAGTTAGTCTCGTTAGTCTCATTCTAAGGTTTGTCTAAGTTCGTCCTTAGAAAGAGACTAACTAGGGACGAACTTAGACAAACTTGGGATGAAATTAGACAAACCTTATAAAGAGACTAACGTTTGTCCTTGTTCGTCCCAAGTTAGTCTCGTTAGTCTCATTCTAAGGTTTGTCTAAGTTCGTCCTTAGAAAGAGACTAACTAGGGACGAATTTAGACTAACTTGGGACGAACTTAGACTAACCTTTTAACGAGACTAAAGTTTGTCATTGTTCGTCCCAAGTTAGTCTCGTTAGTCCCATTCTAAGGTTTGTCTAAGCTCGTCCTTGGAAAGAGACTAACTAGGGACGAAATTAGACTAACTTGGGACAAACTTAGACTAACCTTATAATGAGACTAACGTTTGTCTTTGTTCGTCCCAAGTTAGTCTCACTAGTCTCATTCTAAGGTTTGTCTAAGTTCGTCCTTAGAAAGAGATTAACTAGGGATGAACTTAGACTAACTTAGGACGAACTTAGACTAACTTTATAATGAGGCTAACGTTGGTCTTTGTTCGTCCCAAGTTAGTCTCGTTAGTCTCATTCTAAGGTTTGTCTAAGTTCGTCGTTAGAAAGAGACTAACTAGGGACGAACTTAGACTAACTTGGGACGAACTTTGACTAACCTTGAAAGGAGACTAACGTTTGTCTTTGTTCGTCCCACGTTAGTCTCGTTAGTCTCATTCTAAGGTTTGTCTAAGTTCGTCCTTAGAAAGAGACTAACTAGGGACGAACTTAGACTAACTTGGGACGAACTTAGACTAACCTTATAATGAGACTAACGTTTGTCTTTGTTCGTCCCAAGTTAGTCTCACTAGTCTCATTCTAAGGTTTGTCTAAGTTCGTCCTTAGAAAGAGATTAACTATGGACGAACTTAGACTAACTTGGGACGAACTTAGACTAACTTTATAATGAGACTAACGTTTGTCTTTGTTCGTCCCAAGTTAGTCTCGTTAGTCTCATTCTACGGTTTGTCTATGTTCGTCCTTAGAAAGAGACTAACTAGGGACGAACTTAGACTAAGTTGGGACGAACTTAGACAAACCTTATAATGAGACTAACATTTGTCTTTGTTCGTCCCAAGTTAGTCTCGTTAGTCTCATTCTAAGGTTTGTTTAAGTTCGTCCTTAGAAAGAAACTAACTAGGACGAACTTAGACTAACTTGGGACGAACTTAGACTAACCTTAGAATGAGAATAAAGTTTGTCTTTGTTCGTTCCAAGTTAGTCTCGTTAGTCTCATTCTAAAGTTTGTCTAAGTTCGTCCTTAGAAAGAGACTAACTAGGGACGAACTTAGACTAACTTGGGACGAACTTAGACAAACCTTATAATGAGACTAACGTTTGTCTTTGTTCGTCCCAAGTTAGTCTCGTTAGTCTCATTCTAAGGTTTGTCTAAGTTCGTCTTTAGAAAGAGACAAACTAGGGACGAACTTATACTAACCTTGTAATAAGACTAACGTTTGTCTTTGTTCGTCCCAAGTTAGTCTCATTCTAAGGTTTGTCTAAGTTCGTCCTTAGAAAGAGACTAACTAGGGACGAACTTAGACTAACCTTATAATGAGACTAACGTTTGTGTTTGTTCGTCCCAAGTTAGTCTCGTTAGTCTCATTCTAAGGTTTGTTTAAGTTAGTCCTTAGAAAGAAACTAACTAGGGACGAACTTAGACTAACTTGGGACGAACTTAGACTAACCTTAGAATGAGAATAAAGTTTGTTTTTGTTCGTTCCAAGTTAGTCTCGTTAGTCTCATTCTAAGGTTTGTCTAAGTTCGTCCTTTGAAAGTGACTAACTATGGACGAACTTAGACTAACTTGGGACGAACTTAGATAAACCTTATAATGAGAGTTTGTCTCGTTAGTCTCATTCTAAGGTTTGTCTAAGTTTGTCCTTTGAAAGAGACTAACTTGGGACGAACTTAGACTAAACATGTAATGAGACTAACGTTTGTCTTTGTTCGTCCCAAGTTAGTCTCGTTAGTCTCCTTCTAAGGTTTGTCTAAGTTCGTCCTTAGAAAGAGACTAACTAGAGACGAACTTAGACTAACTTGGGATGAATTTAGACTAACCTTGTAATGAGACTAACTATTGTGTTTGTTCGTCCCAAGTTAGTCTCGTTAGTCTCATTCTAAGGTTTGTCTAAGTTCGTCCTTAGAAAGAGACTAACTAGGGACGAACTTAGACTAACTTGGGACGAACTTAGACAAAACTTATAATGAGACTAATGTTTGTCTTTGTTCGTCCCAAGTTGGCTCGTTAGTCTCATTCTAAGGTTTGTCTAAGTTCGTCCTTCGAAAGAGAGTAACTAGGGACGAACTTAGACTAACTTGGGACGGACTTAGACAAACCTTTGAATGAGAGTTTGTCTCGTTAGTCTCATTCTAAGGTTTGTCTTAGTTCATCCTTGGAAAGAGGCTAACTTGGGGCGAACTTACACTAACCTTGTAATGAGACTAACGTTTGTCTTTGTTCGTCCCAAGTTAGTCTCGTTAGTCTCATTCTAAGGTTTGTCTAAGTTCGTCCTTTGAAAGTGACTAACTATGGACGAACTTAGACTAACTTGGGGCGAACTTAGATAAACCTTAGAATGAGAGTTTGTCTCGTTAGTCTCATTCAAAGGTTTCTCTAAGTTTGTCCTTTGAAAGAGACTAACTTGGGACGAACTTAGACTAAACATGTAATGAGACTAACGTTTGTCTTTGTTCGTCCCAAGTTAGTCTCGTTAGTCTCCTTTTAAGGTTTGTCTAAGTTCGTCCTTAGAAAGAGACTAAATAGAGACAAACTTAGACTAACTTGGGACGAACTTATACTAACCTTGTAATGAGACTAACGTTAGTGTTTGTTCGTCCCAAGTTAGTCTCGTTTGTCTCATTCTAAGGTTTGTCTAAGTTGGTCCTTAGAAAGAGACTAACTAGGGACGAACTTAGACTAACATGGGGCGAACTTAGAAACACCTTGTAATGAGACTAACGTTTGTCTTTGTTCGTCCCAAGTTAGTCTCATTAGTCTCATTCTAAGGTTTGTCTAAGTTCGTCCTTAGAAAGTGACAAACTAGGGACGAACTTAGACTAACTTGGGGCGAACTTACACTAACCTTGTAATGAGACTAACGTTTGTCTTTGTTCGTCCCAAGTTAGTATCGTTAGTCTCATTCTAAGGTTTGTCTAAGTTCGTCCTTAGAAAGAGACTAACTAGGGACGAACATAGACTAACTTGGGACGAACTTAGACTAACCTTATAATGAGACTAACGTTTGTCTTTGTTCGTCCCAAGTTAGTCTCGTTAGTCTCATTCTAAGGTTTGTCTAAGTTCGTCCTTAGAAAGAGACTAACTAGGGACGAACTTAGACAAACTTGGGATGAAATTAGACAAACCTTATAAAGAGACTAACGTTTGTCCTTGTTCGTCCCAAGTTAGTCTCGTTAGTCTCATTCTAAGGTTTGTCTAAGTTCGTCCTTAGAAAGAGACTAACTAGGGACGAATTTAGACTAACTTGGGACGAACTTAGACTAACCTTTTAACGAGACTAAAGTTTGTCTTTGTTCGTCCCAAGTTAGTCTCGTTAGTCTCATTCTAAGGTTTGTCTAAGCTCGTCCTTGGAAAGAGACTAACTAGGGACGAAATTAGACTAACTTGGGACAAACTTAGACTAACCTTATAATGAGACTAACGTTTGTCTTTGTTCGTCCCAAGTTAGTCTCACTAGTCTCATTCTAAGGTTTGTCTAAGTTCGTCCTTAGAAAGAGATTAACTAGGGATGAACTTAGACTAACTTGGGACGAACTTAGACTAACTTTATAATGAGGCTAACGTTGGTCTTTGTTCGTCCCAAGTTAGTCTCGTTAGTCTCATTCTAAGGTTTGTCTAAGTTCGTCCTTAGAAAGAGACTAACTAGGGACGAACTTAGACTAACTTGGGACGAACTTTGACTAACCTTGAAAGGAGACTAACGTATGTCTTTGTTCGTCCCACGTTAGTCTCGTTAGTCTCATTCTAAGGTTTGTCTAAGCTCGTCCTTGGAAAGAGACTAACTAGGGACGAAATTAGACTAACTTGGGACAAACTTAGACTAACCTTATAATGAGACTAACGTTTGTCTTTGTTCGTCCCAAGTTAGTCTCACTAGTCTCATTCTAAGGTTTGTCTAAGTTCGTCCTTAGAAAGAGATTAACTAGGGATGAACTTAGACTAACTTGGGACGAACTTAGACTAACTTTATAATGAGGCTAACGTTGGTCTTTGTTCGTCCCAAGTTAGTCTCGTTAGTCTCATTCTAAGGTTTGTCTAAGTTCATCCTTAGAAAGAGACTAACTTGGGACGAACTTAGACTAACATGGGACGAAATTAGACTAACCTTGTAATGAGACTAACGTTTGTGTTTGTTCGTCCCAAGTTAGTCTCGTTAGTCTCCTTCTAAGGTTTGTCTAAGTTCGTCCTTAGAAAGAGACTAACTAGGGACGAACTTAGACTAACATGGGACGAAATTAGACTAACCTTGTAATGAGACTAACGTTTGTGTTTGTTCGTCCCAAGTTAGTCTCGTTAGTCTCATTCTAAGTTTTGTCTAATTTCGTCCTTAGAAAGAGACTAACTTGGGACGAACTTAGACTAACTTGGGACGAACTTTGACTAACCTTGAAAGGAGACTAACGTTTGTCTTTGTTCGTCCCACGTTAGTCTCGTTAGTCTCATTCTAAGGTTTGTCTAAGTTCGTCCTTAGAAAGAGACTAACTAGGGACGAACTTAGACTAACTTGGGACGAACTTAGACTAACCTTATAATGAGACTAACGTTTGTCTTTGTTCGTCCCAAGTTAGTCTCACTAGTCTCATTCTAAGGTTTGTCTAAGTTTGTCCTTAGAAAGAGATTAACTAGGGACGAACTTAGACTAACTTGGGACGAACTTAGACTAACTTTATAATGAGACTAACGTTTGTCTTTGTTCGTCCCAAGTTAGTCTCGTTAGTCTCATTCTACGGTTTGTCTAAGTTCGTCCTTAGAAAGAGACTAACTAGGGACGAACTTAGACTAACTTGGGACGAACTTAGACAAACCTTATAATAAGACTAACATTTGTCTTTGTTCGTCCCAAGTTAGTCTCGTTAGTCTCATTCTAAGGTTTGTTTAAGTTCGTCCTTAGAAAGAAACTAACTAGGACGAACTTAGACTAACTTGGGACGAACTTAGACTAACCTTAGAATGAGAATAAAGTTTGTCTTTGTTCGTTCCAAGTTAGTCTCGTTAGTCTCATTCTAAAGTTTGTCTAAGTTCGTCCTTAGAAAGAGACTAACTAGGGACGAACTTAGACAAACTTGGGATGAAATTAGACAAACCTTATAAAGAGACTAACGTTTGTCCTTGTTCGTCCCAAGTTAGTCTCGTTAGTCTCATTCTAAGGTTTGTCTAAGTTCGTCCTTAGAAAGAGACTAACTAGGGACGAATTTAGACTAACTTGGGACGAACTTAGACTAACCTTTTAACGAGACTAAAGTTTGTCTTTGTTCGTCCCAAGTTAGTCTCGTTAGTCTCATTCTAAGGTTTGTCTAAGCTCGTCCTTGGAAAGAGACTAACTAGGGACGAAATTAGACTAACTTGGGACAAACTTAGACTAACCTTATAATGAGACTAACGTTTGTCTTTGTTCGTCCCAAGTTAGTCTCACTAGTCTCATTCTAAGGTTTGTCTAAGTTCGTCCTTAGAAAGAGATTAACTAGGGATGAACTTAGACTAACTTGGGACGAACTTAGACTAACTTTATAATGAGGCTAACGTTGGTCTTTGTTCGTCCCAAGTTAGTCTCGTTAGTCTCATTCTAAGGTTTGTCTAAGTTCGTCCTTAGAAAGAGACTAACTAGGGACGAACTTAGACTAACTTGGGACGAACTTTGACTAACCTTGAAAGGAGACTAACGTTTGTCTTTGTTCGTCCCACGTTAGTCTCGTTAGTCTCATTCTAAGGTTTGTCTAAGCTCGTCCTTGGAAAGAGACTAACTAGGGACAAAATTAGACTAACTTGGGACAAACTTAGACTAACCTTATAATGAGACTAACGTTTGTCTTTGTTCGTCCCAAGTTAGTCTCACTAGTCTCATTCTAAGGTTTGTCTAAGTTCGTCCTTAGAAAGAGATTAACTAGGGATGAACTTAGACTAACTTGGGACGAACTTAGACTAACTTTATAATGAGGCTAACGTTGGTCTTTGTTCGTCCCAAGTTAGTCTCGTTAGTCTCATTCTAAGGTTTGTCTAAGTTCATCCTTAGAAAGAGACTAACTTGGGACGAACTTAGACTAACATGGGACGAAATTAGACTAACCTTGTAATGAGACTAACGTTTGTGTTTGTTCGTCCCAAGTTAGTCTCGTTAGTCTCCTTCTAAGGTTTGTCTAAGTTCGTCCTTAGAAAGAGACTAACTAGGGACGAACTTAGACTAACATGGGACGAAATTAGACTAACCTTGTAATGAGACTAACGTTTGTGTTTGTTCGTCCCAAGTTAGTCTCGTTAGTCTCATTCTAAGTTTTGTCTAATTTCGTCCTTAGAAAGAGACTAACTTGGGACGAACTTAGACTAACTTGGGACGAACTTTGACTAACCTTGAAAGGAGACTAACGTTTGTCTTTGTTCGTCCCACGTTAGTCTCGTTAGTCTCATTCTAAGGTTTGTCTAAGTTCGTCCTTAGAAAGAGACTAACTAGGGACGAACTTAGACTAACTTGGGACGAACTTAGACTAACCTTATAATGAGACTAACGTTTGTCTTTGTTCGTCCCAAGTTAGTCTCACTAGTCTCATTCTAAGGTTTGTCTAAGTTTGTCCTTAGAAAGAGATTAACTAGGGACGAACTTAGACTAACTTGGGACGAACTTAGACTAACTTTATAATGAGACTAACGTTTGTCTTTGTTCGTCCCAAGTTAGTCTCGTTAGTCTCATTCTACGGTTTGTCTAAGTTCGTCCTTAGAAAGAGACTAACTAGGGACGAACTTAGACTAACTTGGGACGAACTTAGACAAACCTTATAATAAGACTAACATTTGTCTTTGTTCGTCCCAAGTTAGTCTCGTTAGTCTCATTCTAAGGTTTGTTTAAGTTCGTCCTTAGAAAGAAACTAACTAGGACGAACTTAGACTAACTTGGGACGAACTTAGACTAACCTTAGAATGAGAATAAAGTTTGTCTTTGTTCGTTCCAAGTTAGTCTCGTTAGTCTCATTCTAAAGTTTGTCTAAGTTCGTCCTTAGAAAGAGACTAACTAGGGACGAACTTAGACTAACTTGGGACGAACATAGACAAACCTTATAATGAGACTAACGTTTGTCTTTGTTCGTCCCAAGTTAGTCTAGTTAGTCTCATTCTAAGGTTTGTCTAAGTTCGTCCTTAGAAAGAGACTAACTTGGGGCGAACTTAGACTAACTTGGGACGAACTTAGACTAACCTTAGAATGAGAATAAAGTTTGTTTTTGTTCGTTCCAAGTTAGTCTCGTTAGTTTCATTCTAAGGTTTGTCTAAGTTTGTCCTTTGAAAGTGACTAACTATGGACGAACTTAGACTAACTTGGGACGAACTTAGATAAACCTTAGAATGAGAGTTTGTCTCGTTAGTCTCATTCTAAGGTTTGTCTTAGTTCGTCCTTAGAAAGAGACTAACTAGAGACGAACTTAGACTAACTTGGGACGAACTTAGACAAACCTTGTAATGAGACTAACGTTTGTCTTTGTTCGTCCCAAGTTAGTCTCGTTAGTCTCCTTCTAAGGTTTGTCTAAGTTCGTCCTTAGAAAGAGACTAACTAGAGACGAACTTAGACTAACTTAGGACGAACTTAGACAAACCTTGTAATGAGGCTAACGTTTGTCTTTGTTCGTCCCAAGTTAGTCTCGTTAGTCTCATTCTATGGTTTGTCTAAGTTCGTTCTTAGAAAGAGACTAACTAGGGACGAACTTAGACTAACATGGGGCGAACTTAGAAAAACCTTGTAATGAGACTAACGTTTGTCTTTGTTCGTCCCAAGTTAGTCTCATTAGTCTCATTCTAAGGTTTGTCTAAGTTCGTCCTTAGAAAGTGACAAACTAGGGACGAATGATGGACCATAATTATACGAATCAAAAACACAGTTAAACCCACTAAATTAGACTGTTTGTCTATTTAACTTTTGCTTGTTAGTTCCGATATTTATCTACAGGGTATTTTGGAGCTTAGAGAGAATACACGCTAAGGAGAGGATTTTACGCAGAAAAGATGTTACGAGTCATTCCAAGGTCACGATCAGACGCTGACTGAAGAAATCTCAAGATCCTGACATTGAATCACTCAAAACAAATCAAACCGAAGAGCAATCAAAGTCAGTCCGGGGCCGAAAGACACCGATAGTTTTGTGAAAACATCACAAAACTTCACAAAACTCCTCTTCTCCCCTTGGTGACCGGTGGCTAATGGGAGGAGGTGACCTAAGGAGGAAGCTCTCCCCCTTTTACCACCCAAAACCGGAGGCTTTCACCTCTTCTACTCCTCCCTTGGATGAAACCATGTGGTTTCATCCTCACCACCCATCTCCTCCCCTTTTGGCTATAAATACAAGCCATTCTCTTCTCATTTGTATATCCCATTCACAACACAAAATCACTTATCTCTCTAAGTTTGGCAATTTGTAAGTTTGGTTTTGAAATAATACTCCTGTTGGTTCTTGAGTATTATAACAGTTTTAGAGAATACTCATGTTGGTTCTTGAGTATTCAAGTAGAAATTGGGAATACTCCTGTTGGTTCTTGAGTATTCCCCTTTACTTACTGTCTTTCAAAAACCCCCGAGTATTTAGCTATGGTATCCACCTCTATGGATATTCGTAGCTAAACTCTTCATTCGGTTGAAGGGGTGTACTTGTATCATAAAATGTTTTAGACTTTGCTTTAGTGTTTTTTCTCTGTATTCAAAACTTGTTCTATGTGCCATATATTAGGCCAGAACTTCCAAGGTTGAGTGGATGCTTGGAATGGCAAAGCTCTTCCGTGGAAGTTCGTAAACATACTCGGATAAGTGGATGCTTGGAATGGCAAAACTTATCTGAGGACTTTGACCTCTCTCAAACACCATTTGATTGCTCGGGAATGACTGATCAAATGGATGCACACAGGCTAATATACCTTGGAATGGGGTATTAGTCTAAGTAGAACAAGGGCTCTACGTTTTTTGCAAAAGTCTAGACAGTGTGTGCAAATCGAGTGCTTGGAATGGCCTTGATACACTTTCGAACATTTTTGCAAAAGACTAGACAGTGTGGCAAATCGAGTGCTTCGAATGGCCTTGATGCACGTTTGAATACTTAGAAGGATCACTAAAGGTCAATGATAAACAGGCTATGATACAAAGCCCCCGAAATCGAATGTTTTCCTTGAAATCAAACAACACCTGCACTTACTTTCTTAGTATAACTGCCTTAATCAACTGCATTCATCATCCGGAGGACTTGCCAATCACGCATCACCCGCTGTAAGTCCCCTACTTTTATTTTCAGTCATTTACTTTTCCGCACTAAAACCAAAACCAACCAACCAGTCACTTACTTTTCCGTGCTAAAATATCAATCAACTTAAAACACGCTCCCTCGCTGTATAAATCACCTCAAAGAGCAACTATCCCCCTAATTCCTTTGGGTTCGACCCCTACTTACCACTTGCTACCCAGTAGTGATGTCGCGAGTAGCGGACTATAAATTTATTTGTACATTTGCTCTGACGACAAGCATCTGTCAAATTGGCGCCGTTGCCGGGGAATTAGTTAATTAATCGGATAAGTTCTTTGAATCAACACGCGCTTCGAAACAACCATGTCTCGCGAAGGAAGCCACCATGACTACCAGGATGACGACGAGATAAACCTGTACGATCAAAATGATGAGGTGCCACTTCCATTTATCGACGATCCGGAACAACTCATCAGAAACAGAAGAGCTCGTGATAGGGAGGCCATCAGAAGAAACCAAGAACCGCCCGAGGACCGAAATGCAGCTGGTCCAGTACAACAACCCCTTAGATATCCACCACCCCCCAACCTCGACAAATGCCAAGACAAGAACCTGTCTACGATAACTACTATGGGGATAACAACTACCATGAACCTACTATGGGAGAATTAAACGCCCCCAATTTCGAAACACAGCCGTAGTGCATTTACGAGGGCCCTGAACTAGAAAACATAACCATCAACGCATCAGTGGCCCACAGCTTGCCAAAATTCTCAGGAGCTCAAGGAGAATCTGCCACAACTCACCTCCAACGCCTGCATGGAATTTGCCAAAATCTAAAGCCCAATCGAGTGAATATGGACGACTTCAAGTTGAAGGCATTCTATTTTTCCCTCATAGACTCGGTAAACGATTAGATCCTTTCATTGCCTTCGGGAAGCATCAGAACATAGGTTCAGATGCAAGGGAAATTCCTGGGCAAATACTACCCAGCAGGAAGAGCAATGCAAGTAAGAAGACAACTGCAGGACATAAGGCAAGGACCTAATGAGACCATGTATGACTACCTGGAGAAATTCAACCACCTGGAGAGAAGCTGCTGCACTCTTGGACTACCCGAGAAACTCACCATTGAGTATCTCATTAACGGATTAAGACCCTTAGACAAAATGCTCCTGGATGCCTCAGCTGGAGGGTCCATAATGAATCTATCATTAAGAGGCATAAGGGATCTCATCACTAAGGTTGCTGAAAATGCCCGATTTAGAGAAGAGACAACTAGGCAGGAAGAATTTTCCCGAACAAAGAATGTGGCAAGAGCTGAAACACCGATGAGCTCTATTCCTGAAGAAATGAAACAGTTAAAGGAGATGATGATTCAGATCCTGCGAAGACAGCCAGTTCCAGTAAAACCTTGCGAGTTTTGTGGTTCCACTGACCACAAAACTGACGAATGCCCGACATTAATAGAAGAGGAACCGGCAGAAGTAGACGCAGTGGGAGGATACCAAGGATACAACAACAACAACAACGACAGAGCCGGACAAAACAGACAGTATGGTCAAGCAACCAACCCGAGCTGGCGTAACAACAACTATCCTCAGGAGGAAGTACAACCAGCTGTCCCTCAATTAGCTCAGTCATTCTACCAACCCCCCCCCCCCCCCCCCACCGACAGTATAACCAGAACGCTCCATCAGCAGGCCAATATCAGCAAAAAGGACCAAATCAGTACCAAACTGGCCCGAACAATCAGCAGGAACCGAGCAAGTCACTCGATGACACGATGAAGGAGCTCGCAGGAAACATAAATCAATTGGGTGCTTCGCTACACCAATACCAGGCGAAAACTGACGGGGCAATTTCAGAATTGGCCCAACAGATGTCCCAGCTCGCCACCACAATGTCAACACTCTCCAATGAACCTGGCAGACTTCCTTCACAAACCATCCAAAACCCAAAGGCAAATATTAGCATGATAAGGAGGTCAAACATAAAGGCGACACTAGGAGAAGTAGCACGATCCCCAACTTACAAACTCACAAGCAAGCACTTCACACGTAGGCATCGTCCTGATTGGAATCAAGAGGAAGACCGACCCAATGATGGCAAAACATGGGTCACGCATGCCGACAATGGACGGTATGCATTCACCGTCTGCATAACACCACCATCGATCATACACTCCGACATACCAGTATCTGGATGGGATGACAATAACAATTTAAGGTGCAACTCCCCAACTAATATTTATGCTTCAAAGCAAAATATTGAGAAGTCCAATTATACAAATCCTAAGCCAAGGAATGGTCAGAATGACCCTACAGTAGAAAGAGCCCTCACTTCAGATCATGAGTCACAACCGGAAAGAGATAAAGACCCAGGGGCCTTCACAGTCACCTGCGGTATTGGTGAAACCCAAATTCATAAGGGCTTAGTCGATCTTGGGGCTGCTGTCAATGCCATGCCTTCCTCCTTATACTACTTATTAGGACTTGGTCCATTGAAGCCGCCCAGGACAAATATCGAGCTAGGAGATAAGTCGTGCATCCGTCCGGTTGGAGTGCTGGAAGATGTAATACTCCATGTGGGAGAGCTCGTCGTTGCTGCAGACTTTTATGTGATACAAACAGGAGAGACCAGCGAGGACGACCCTCCAACAATAATATTGGGACGACCATTCCTCTACGCTACTAAAGCAAGAATCGATGTGGGCAAGGGCTCATTATCGCTTGAGTTCGGCGGCAAAATTGCAAATTTCTACATTGATATTAGCCGCGCAGATACAAAAAAGCCGCCAGATATTATACCTATCTCAGATCGCGGTACACGGATTTCTAACCTGACACAAGAAACCGAAAAAGCAACAAGACCAGCAGCTATGGTCAAAGGCTCCCCGCCTTCTCAGAAACAATGGAAAGAAAAAACACCAAAACCATGGAGTTCCAACTCAAACAAGAAATCAGGAAAAGGCAAGGCAAAAAGCAACACAGGAATGGTGGCGAAATTCGACCTGAGCCACCCATGGGATCCAAACCAATGATCCAAGAAAGAGGTACTGTCGAGCCAACGACGTTAAACAAGTGCACTGGTCGGGAGGTAACCCGACACTATCTTACTTTCTGTCATTTAATTTCAGTCATTTAGTTTAAAGTCATTCTCACATGTATATATCTGCTTGCATGACTTTTGAACTAAGGCATGCCTTCGTTCAAAAGTGTGGGGTGAGAACCACCTTTTTATATAGTTAAATAACATGCTTGCTGTTTTCTTAATAGTATCTTTTTGAAAATATGAACTTAAGAATGTGAAAAAGATAGATCATAATTCATGCATCAACCTTGTGAAAATTCAACTGTTTAAAAACTTAGAATGTAACTTCCCATTTGTTCCTTTGTGCTGAGATAAACTAGGGATGTGAAGTTGATAGAAAATGCCCTAGAGGGGCTTGGCAAGCAATCGAAGGATCGAATCAAACTATATGGTTTTCGAAGTCAGTGGAGGCTGCACTTCGGGTTTCAGTGAAGATTGAAGTCATCTCCGCCATGCAGTGTTTATGCAAAAAGAAAAAAAGGCGAGGACTGGAATCAGACCGTCCTCTCTCTAGTCAAAGTAGCCGAGAAAATAGATGAGCAACCCTCATCTTGACCCGCGCGAAACGACAACGATGAGAGGAGCGGGGAGGTATTTCCATATGCTCGCGGGCGATGATTGGACCTCCCAAAAAGGCTTGAGAAAATGGACTAGCAAGTCACAAAGAAGCAAAAGCTCGAAGAAGCAAATCAAGAGGCCAAAGGCCCAAAATTGTGAAGGTTTTAACCGAACAAAAGTGAAGCTCTCAAAAAGTCAAATCAAAGGCCAAAGGCCGATTCACTACAAAAAAGTTGTCCCTCGCCAAAAAGAAAGAAAATCAAAGACCAAACCATTGAAACCCGAACCGAATCACATGCTAGAGAAAGCTACAAGAAAACCATATAGTACGAGACGGTCCCGAGATTGCAGTCCAGGAGCCTAAAAAGGGCTATCTCCCGAAACATCCAAAATACTTTGCATCTCAGCACGGAGGTACAAGTATCAAGTTTCTTCTATTTATTTACGCAGTTTAATTTGGTAATAAGTAGTAATGCATGAATTATGATAAGTCTAGTCCCACAGTCTAACTTTCATATTTTAAAAGCTTACTTAGTGCCGCCCTTTAATAGCATTGTTCGGGACGAACAACTAAAAGTGTGGGGTGATCTGATGGACCATAATTATACGAATCAAAAACACAGTTAAACCCACTAAATTAGACTGTTTGTCTATTTAACTTTTGCTTGTTAGTTCTGATATTTATCTACAGGGTATTTTGGAGCTTAGAGGAGCAATCAAAACTCGTCTTCTCCCCTTGGTGACTGGTGGCTAATGGGAGGAGGTGACCTAAGGAGGAAGCTCTCCCCCTTTTACCACCCAAAACCGGCGGCTTTCACCTCTTCTCCTCCTCCCTTGGATGAAACCATGTGGTTTCATCCTCACCACCCATCTCCTCCCCTTTTGGCTATAAATACAAGCCATTCTCTTCTCATTTGTATATCCCATTCACAACACAAAATCACTTATCTCTCTAAGTTTGGCAATTTGTAAGTTTGGTTTTGAAATAATACTCCTGTTGGTTCTTGAGTATTATAACAGTTTTAGAGAATACTCCTGTTGGTTCTTGAGTATTCAAGTAGAAATTGGGAATACTCCTGTTGGTTCTTGAGTATTCCCCTTTACTTACTGTCTTTCAAAAACCCCCGAGTATTTAGCTATGGTATCCACCTCTATGGATATTCGTAGCTAAACTCTTCATTCGGTTGAAGGGGTGTACTTGTATCATAAAATGTTTTAGACTTTGGTTTAGTGTTTTTTTTCTGTATTCAAAACTTGTTCTATGTGCCATATATTAGGCCAGAACTTCCAAGGTTGAGTGGATGCTTGGAATGGCAAAGCTCTTCCGTGGAAGTTCGTAAACATACTCGGATAAGTGGATGCTTGGAATGGCAAAACTTATCTGAGGAGTTTGACCTCTCTCAAACACCATTTGATTGCTCGGGAATGACTGATCAAATGGATGCACACAGGCTAATATACCTTGGAATGGGGTATTAGTCTAAGTAGAACAAGGGCTCTACATTTTTTGCAAAAGTCTAGACAGTGTGTGCAAATCGAGTGCTTGGAATGGCGATACACTTTCGAACATTTTTGCAAAAGACTGGACAGTGTGGCAAATCGAGTGCTTGGAATGGCCTTGATGCACGTTTGAATACTTAGAAGGATCACTAAAGGTCAATGATAAACAGGCTATGATACAAAGCCCCCGAAATCGAATGTTTTCCTTGAAATCAAACAACACCTGCACTTACTTTCTTAGTATAACTGCCTTAATCAACTGCATTCATCATCCGGAGGACTTGCCAATCACGCATCACCCGCTGTAAGTCCCCTACTTTTATTTTCAGTCATTTACTTTTCCGCACTAAAACCAAAACCAACCAACCAGTCACTTACTTTTCCGCGCTAAAATCTCAATCAACTTAAAACACGCTCCCTCGCTGTATAAATCACCTCAAAGAGCAACTATCCCCCTAATTCCTTTGGGTTCGACCCCTACTTACCACTTGCTACCCAGTAGTGAAGTCGCGAGTAGCGGACTATAAATTTATTTGTACATTTGCTCTGACGACAAGCATCTGTCAACGAACTTAGACTAACATGGGGCGAACTTAGAAAAACCTTGTAATGAGACTTACGTTTGTCTTTGTTCGTCCCAAGTTAGTCTCATTAGTCTCATTCTAAGGTTTGTCTAAGTTCGTCCTTAGAAAGTGACAAACTAGGGACGAACTTAGACTAACTTGGGACGAACTTAGACTAACATTATAATGAGACAAACGTTTGTCTTTGTTCGTCCCAAGTTAGTCTCGTTAGTCTCATTCTAAAGTTTGTCTAAGTTCGTCCTTAGAAAGAGACTTACTAGGGTCGAACTTAGACTAACTTGGGACGAACTTAGACTAACCTTGTAATGAGAGTAACGTTTGTGTTTGTTCGTCCCAAGTTAGTCTCGTTAGTCTCATTCTAAGGTTTTTCTAAGTTCGTCCTTAGAAAGAGACTAACTAGGGACGAACTTTGACTAACTTGGGACGAACTTATACAAACCTTGTAATGAGGCTAACGTTTGTCTTTGTTCGTCCCAAGTCAGTCTCGTTAGTCTCATTCTAAGGTTTGTCTAAGTTCGTCCTTAGAAAGAGACTAACTAGGGGCGAACGTAGACTAACTTGGGACGAACTTAGACTAACCTTATGATGAGACTAACGTTTGTCTTTGTTCGTCCCAAGTTAGTCTCGTTAGTGTCATTCTAAGGTCTGTCTCAGTTCGTCCTTAGAAAGTGACTAACTAGGGACGAACTTAGACTAACTTGCGATGAACTTAGACTAACCTTGTAATGAGACTAACGTTTGTCTTTGTTCATCCCAAGTTAGTCTCGTTAGTCTCATTCTAAGGTTTGTCTAAGTTCGTCTTTAGAAAGAGACTAACTAGGGACGAACTTATACTAACCTTGTAATAAGACTAACGTTTGTCTTTGTTCGTCCCAAGTTAGTCTCATTCTAAGGTTTGTCTAAGTTCGTCCTTAGAAAGAGACTAACTAGAGATGAACTTAGACTAACCTTATAATGAGACAAACGTTTGTGTTTGTTTGTCCCAAGTTAGTCTCGTTAGTCTCATTCTATGGTTTTTTAAGTTAGTCCTTAGAAAGAAACTAACTAGGGACGAACTTAGACTAACTTGGGACCAACTTAGACTAACCTTAGAATGAGAATAAAGTTTGTCTTTGTCCGTTCCAAGTTAGTCTCGTTAGTCTCATTCTAAGGTTTGCCTAAGTTCGTCCTTTGAAAGTGACTAACTATGGACGAACTTAGACTAACTTGGGACGAACTTAGATAAACTTTAGAATGAGAGTTTGTCTCGTTAGTCTCCTTCTTAGGTTTGTCTAAGTTCGTCCTTAGAAAGAGACTAACTAGAGACGAACTTAGACTAACTTGGGACGAACTTAGACTAACCTTGTAATGAGACTAACGTTTGTGTTTGTTCGTCCCAAGTTAGTCTCGTTAGTCTCATTCTAAGGTTTGTCTAAGTTCGTCCTTAGAAAGAGACTAACTAGGGACGAAATTAAACTAACTTGGGACGAACTTAGACTAACCTTATAATGAGACTAACGTTTGTCTTTGTTCGTCCCAAGTTAGTCTCACTAGTCTCATTCTAAGGTTTGTCTAAGTTCGTCCTTAGAAAGAGATTAACTAGGGATGAACTTAGACTAACTTGGGACGAATAACTTAGACTAACTTTATAATGAGGCTAACGTTTGTCTTTGTTTGTCCCAAGTTAGTCTCGTTAGTCTCATTCTAAGGTTTGTCTAAGTTCGTCCTTAGAAAGAGACTAACTAGGGACGAACTTAGACTAACATGGGGCGAATTTTGACTAACCTTGTAATGAGACTAACGTTTGTGTTTTTTCGTCCCAAGTTAGTCTCGTTAGTCTCATTCTAAGGTTTGTCTAAGTTCGTCCTTAGAAAGAGACTAACTAGGGACGAACTTAGACTAACTTGGGACGAACTTAGACTAACTTGGGACGAACTTAGACAAACCTTATAATGAGACAAACGTTTGTCTTTGTTCGTCCCAAGTTAGTCTAGTTAGTCTCATTCTAAGGTTTGTCTAAGTTCGTCCTTAGAAAGAGACTAACTAGGGGCGAACTTTGACTAACTTGGGACGAACTTAGACTAACCTTATAATGAGACTAACGTTTGTCTTTGTTCGTCCCAAGTTAGTCTCGTTAGTCTCATTCTAAGGTCTGTTTAAGTTCGTCCTTAGAAAGTGACTAACTAGGGACGAACTTAGACTAACTTGGGACGAACTTAGACTAACCTTATAATGAGACTAACGTTTGTCTTTGTTCGTCCCAAGTTAGTCTCGTTAGTCTCATTCTAAGGTTTGTCTAAGTTCGTCTTTAGAAAGAGACTAACTAGGGACGAACTTATACTAACCTTGTAATAAGACTAACGTTTGTCTTTGTTCGTCCCAAGTTAGTCTCATTCTAAGGTTTGTCTAAGTTCGTCCTTAGAAAGAGACTAACTAGGGACGAACTTAGACTAACTTGGGACGAACTTAGACTAACCTTATAATGAGACTAACGTTTGTGTTTGTTCGTCCCAAGTTAGTCTCGTTAGTCTCATTCTAAGGTTTGTTTAAGTTAGTCCTTAGAAAGAAACTAACTAGGGACGAACTTAGACTAACCTTAGAATGAGAATAAAGTTTGTTTTTGTTCGTTCCAAGTTAGTCTCGTTAGTCTCATTCTAAGGTTTGTCTAAGTTCGTCCTTTGAAAGTGACTAACTATGGACGAACTTAGACTAACTTGGGACGAACTTAGATAAACCTTAGAATGAGAGTTTGTCTCGTTAGTCTCATTATAAGGTTTATCTAAGTTCGTCCTTAGAAAGAGACTAACTTGGGACGAACTTAGACTAACCATGTAATGAGACTAACGTTTGTCTCTGTTCGTCCCAAGTTAGTCTCGTTAGTCTCCTTCTAAGGTTTGTCTAAGTTCGTCCTTAGAAAGTGACTAACTAGAGACGAACTTAGACTAACTTGGGACGAACTTAGACTAACCTTGTAATGAGACTAACGTTTGTGTTTGTTCGTCCCAAGTTAGTCTCGTTAGTCTCATTCTAAGGTTTGTTTAAGTTCGTCCTTAGCAAGAGACTAACAAGGGACGAACTTAGACTAACTTGGGACGAACTTAGACAAACCTTATAATGAGACTAATGTTTGTCTTTGTTCGTCCCAAGTTGGCTCGTTAGTCTCATTCTAAGGTTTGTCTAAGTTCGTTCTTAGAAAGAGATTAACTAGGGATGAACTTAGACTAACTTAGGACGAACTTAGACTAACTTTATAGTGAGGCTAACGTTTGTCTTTGTTCGTCCCAAGTTAGTCTCGTTAGTCTCATTCTAAGGTTTGGCTAAGTTCGTCCTTAGAAAGAGACTAACTAGGGACGAACTTCGACTAACTTGGGACGAACTTTGACTAACCTTGTAAGGAGACTAACGTTTGTCTTTGTTCGTCCCACGTTAGTCTCGTTAGTCTCATTCTAAGGTTTGTCTAAGTTCGTCCTTAGAAAGAGACTGACTAGGGACGAACTTAGACTAACTTGGGACGAACTTAGACTAACCTTATAATGAGACTAACGTTTGTCTTTGTTCGTCCCAAGTTAGTCTCACTAGTCTCATTCTAAGGTTTGTCTAAGTTCGTCCTTAGAAAGAGATTAACTAGGGACGAACTTAGACTAACTTGGGACGAACTTAGACTAACTTTATAATGAGACTAACGTTTGTCTTTGTTCGTCCCAAGTTAGTCTCGTTAGTCTCATTCTACGGTTTGTCTAAGTTCGTCCTGAGAAAGAGACTAACTAGGGACGAACTTAGACTAACTTGGGACGAACTTAGACAAACCTTATAATGAGACTAACATTTGTCTTTGTTCGTCCCAAGTTAGTCTCGTTAGTCTCATTCTAAGGTTTGTTTAAGTTCGTCCTTAGAAAGAGACTAACTAGGGACGAACTTAGACAAACTTGGGATGAAATTAGACAAACCTTATAATGAGACTAACGTTTGTCCTTGTTCGTCCCAAGTTAGTCTCGTTAGTCTCATTCTAAGGTTTGTCTAAGTTCGTCCTTAGAAAGAGATTAACTAGGGACGAACTTAGACTAACTTGGGACGAACTTAGACTAACCTTTTAACGAGACTAAAGTTTGTCTTTGTTCGTCCCAAGTTAGTCTCGTTAGTCTCATTCTAAGGTTTGTCAAAGTTCGTCTTTAGAAAGAGACTAACTAGGGACGAAATTAGACTAACTTGGGCCGAACTTAGACTAACCTTATAATGAGACTAACGTTTGTCTTTGTTCGTCCCAAGTTAGTCTCGTTAGTCTCATTCTACGATTTGTCTAAGTTCGTCCTTAGAAAGAGACTAACTAGGGACGAACTTAGACTAACTTGGGACGAACTTAGACTAACTTTATAGTGAGGCTAACGTTTGTGTTTGTTCGTCCCAAGTTAGTCTCATTCTAAGGTTTGGCTAAGTTCGTCCTTAGAAAGAGACTAACTAGGGACGAACTTAGACTAACTTGGGACGAACTTTGACTAACCTTGTAAGGAGACTAACGTTTGTCTTTGTTCGTCCCACGTTAGTCTCGTTAGTCTCATTCTAAGGTTTGTCTAAGTTCGTCCTTAGAAAGAGACTGACTAGGGACGAACTTAGACTAACTTGGGACGAACTTAGACTAACCTTATAATGAGACTAACGTTTGTCTTTAATCGTCCCAAGTTAGTCTCACTAGTCTCATTCTAAGGTTTGTCTAAGTTCGTCCTTAGAAAGAGACTGACTAGGGACGAACTTAGACTAACTTGGGACGAACTTAGACTAACCTTATAATGAGACTAACGTTTGTCTTTAATCGTCCCAAGTTAGTCTCACTAGTCTCATTCTAAGGTTTGTCTAAGTTCGTCCTTAGAAAGAGATCAACTAGGGACGAACTCAGACTAACTTGGGACGAACTTAGACTAACTTTATAATGAGACTAACGTTTGTCTTTGTTCGTCCCAAGTTAGTCTCGTTAGTCTCATTCTAAGGTTTGTTTAAGTTCGTCCTTCGAAAGAGACTAACTAGGGACGAACTTAGACAAACTTGGGATGAAATTAGACAAACCTTATAATGAGACTAACGTTTGTCTTTGTTCGTCCCAAGTTAGTCTCGTTAGTCTCATTCTAAGGTTTGTCTAAGTTCGTCCTTAGAAAGAGACTAACTAGGGACGAACTTAGACAAACTTGGGATGAAATTAGACAAACCTTATAATGAGACTAACGTTTGTCTTTGTTCGTCCCAAGTTAGTCTCGTTAGTCTCATTCTACGGTTTGTCTAAGTTCGTCCTTAGAAAGAGACTAACTAGGGACGAACTTAGACTAACTTGGGACGAACTTAGACAAACCTTATAATGAGACTAACATTTGTCTTTGTTCGTCCCAAGTTAGTCTCGTTAGTCTCATTCTAAGGTTTGTCTAAGTTCGTCCTTAGAAAGTGACTAACTAGGGACGAACTTAGACAAACTTGGGATGAAATTAGACAAACCTTATAATGAGACTAACGTTTGTCCTTGTTCGTCCCAAGTTAGTCTCGTTAGTCTCATTCTAAGGTTTGTCTAAGTTCGTCCTTAGAAAGAGACTAACTAGGGACGAACTTAGACTAACTTGGGACGAACTTAGACTAACCTTTTAACGAGACTAAAGTTTGTCTTTGTTCGTCCCAAGTTAGTCTCGTTAGTCTCAATCTAAGGTTTGTCAAAGTTCGTCTTTAGAAAGAGACTAACTAGGGACGAAATTAGACTAACTTGGGACGAACTTAGACTAACCTTATAATGAGACTAACGTTTGTCTTTGTTCGTCCCAAGTTAGTTTCACTAATCTCATTCTAAGGTTTGTCTAAGTTCGTCCTTAGAAAGAGATTAACTAGGGATGAACTTAGACTAACTTGGGACGAACTTAGACTAACTTTATAGTGAGGCTAACGTTTGTCTTTGTTCGTCCCAAGTTAGTCTCGTTAGTCTCATTCTAAGGTTTGGCTAAGTTCGTCCTTAGAAAGAGACTAACTAGGGACGAACTTAGACTAACTTGGGACGAACTTTGACTAACCTTGTAAGGAGACTAACGTTTGTCTTTGTTCGTCCCACGTTAGTCTCGTTAGTCTCATTCTAAGGTTTGTCTAAGTTCGTCCTTAGAAAGAGACTGACTAGGGACGAACTTAGACTAACTTGGGACGCACTTAGACTAACCTTATAATGAGACTAACGTTTGTCTTTGTTCGTCCCAAGTTAGTCTCACTAGTCTCATTCTAAGGTTTGTCTAAGTTCGTCCTTAGAAAGAGATTAACTTGGGACGAACTTAGACTAACTTGGGACGAACTTAGACTAACTTTATAATGAGACTAACGTTTGTCTTTGTTCGTCCCAAGTTAGTCTTGTTAGTCTCATTCTACGGTTTGTCTAAGTTCGTCCTTAGAAAGAGACTAACTAGGGACGAACTTAGACTAACTTGGGACGAACTAAGACAAACCTTATAATGAGACTAACATTTGTCTTTGTTCGTCCCAAGTTAGTCTCGTTAGTCTCATTCTAAGGTTTGTTTAAGTTCGTCCTTAGAAAGAAACTAACTAGGACGAACATAGACTAACTTGGGACGAACTTAGACTAACCTTAGAAGGAGAATAAAGTTTGTCTTTGTTCGTCCCAAGTTAGTCTTGTTAGTCTCATTCTAAGGTTTGTCTAAGTTCGTCTTTAGAAAGAGACTAATTCGGGACGAACTTATACTAACCTTGTAATAAGACTAACGTTTGTCTTTGTTCGTCCCAAGTTAGTCTCATTCTATGGTTTGTCTAAGTTCGTCCTTAGAAAGAGACTAACTAGGGACGAACTTAGACTAACCTTATAATGAGCCTAACGTTTGTGTTTGTTCGTCCCAAGTTAGTCTCGTTAGTCGCATTCTAAGGTTTGTCTAAGTTCGTCCTTTGAAAGTGACTAACTATGGACGAACTTAGACTAACTTGGGACGAACTTAGACTAACCTTGTAATGAGACTAACGTTTGTCTTTGTTCGTCCCAAGTTAGTCTCGTTAGTCTCATTCTAAGGTTTGTCTAAGTTCGTCTTTAGAAAGAGACTAACTAGGGACGAACTTATACTAACCTTGTAATAAGACTAACGTTTGTCTTTGTTCGTCCCAAGTTAGTCTCATTCTAAGGTTTGTCTAAGTTCGTCCTTAGAAAGAGACTAACTAGGGACGAACTTAGACTAACTTGGGACGAACTTAGACTAACCTTATAATGAGACTAACATTTGTGTTTGTTCGTCCCAAGTTAGTCCCGTTAGTCTCATTCTAAGGTTTGTTTAAGTTAGTCCTTAGAAAGAAACTAACTAGGGACGAACTTAGACTAACTTGGGACGAACTTAGACTAACCTTAGAATGAGAATAAAGTTTGTTTTTGTTCGTTCCAAGTTAGTCTCGTTAGTCTCATTCTAAGGTTTGTCTAAGTTCGTCCTTTGAAAGTGACTAACTATGGACGAACTTAGACTAACTTGGGACGAACTTAGATAAAACTTAGAATGAGAGTTTGTCTCGTTAGTCTCATTATAAGGTTTGTCTAAGTTCGTCCTTAGAATGAGACTAACTTGGGACGAACTTAGACTAACCATGTAATGAGACTAACGTTTGTCTTTGTTTGTCCCAAGTTAGTCTCGTTAGTCTCCTTCTAAGGTTTGTCTAAGTTCGTCCTTAGAAAGAGACTAACTAGAGACGAACTTAGACTAACTTGGGACGAACTTAGACTAACCTTGTAATGAGACTAACGTTTGTGTTTGTTCGTCCCAAGTTAGTCTCGTTAGTCTCATTCTAAGGTTTGTCTATGTTCGTCCTTAGCAAGAGCCTAACTAGGGACGAACTTAGACTAACTTGGGACGAACTTAGACAAACCTTATAATGAGACTAATGTTTGTCTTTGTTCGTCCCAAGTTGGCTCGTTAGTCTCATTCTAAGGTTTGTCTAAGTTCGTCCTTTGAAAGAGAGTAACTAGGGACGAACTTAGACTAACTTGGGACAGACTTAGACAAACCTTTGAATGAGAGTTTGTCTCGTTAGTCTCATTCTAAGGTTTGTCTTAGTTCGTCCTTAGAAAGAGACTAACTTGGGACGAACTTACACTAACCTTGTAATGAGACTAACGTTTGTCTTTGTTCGTCCCAAGTTAGTCTCGTTAGTCTCATTCTAAAGTTTGTCTAAGTTCGTCCTTAGAAAGAGACTAACTAGGGTCGAACTTAGACTAACTTGGGACGAACTTAGACTAACCTTGTAATGAGACTAACGTTTGTCTTTGTTCGTCCCAAGTTAGTCTCGTTTGTCTCATTCTAAGGTTTGTCTAAGTTCGTCCTTAGAAAGAGACTAACTAGGGACGAACTTAGACTAACTTGGGACGAACTTACACAAACCTTATAATGAGACTAACGTTTGTCTTTGTTCGTCCCAAGTTAGTCTCATTAGTCTCATTCTTAGGTTTGTCTAAGTTCGTCCTTAGAAAGTGACAAACTAGGGACGAACTTAGACTAACTTGGGACGAACTTAGACAAACCTTATAATGAGACTAATGTTTGTCTTTGTTCGTCCCAAGTTGGCTCGTTAGTCTCATTCTAAGGTTTGTCTAAGTTCGTTCTTAGAAAGAGATTAACTAGGGATGAACTTAGACTAACTTGGGACGAACTTAGACTAACTTTATAGTGAGGCTAACATTTGTCTTTGTTCGTCCCAAGTTAGTCTCGTTAGTCTCATTCTAAGGTTTGGCTAAGTTCGTCCTTAGAAAGAGACTAACTAGGGACGAACTTCGACTAACTTGGGACGAACTTTGACTAACCTTGTAAGGAGACTAACGTTTGTCTTTGTTCGTCCCACGTTAGTCTCGTTAGTCTCATTCTAAGGTTTGTCTAAGTTCGTCCTTAGAAAGAGACTGACTAGGGACGAACTTAGACTAACTTGGGACGAACTTAGACTAACCTTATAATGAGACTAACGTTTGTCTTTGTTCGTCCCAAGTTAGTCTCACTAGTCTCATTCTAAGGTTTGTCTAAGTTCGTCCTTAGAAAGAGATTAACTAGGGACGAACTTAGACTAACTTGGGACGAACTTAGACTAACTTTATAATGAGACTAACGTTTGTCTTTGTTCGTCCCAAGTTAGTCTCGTTAGTCTCATTCTACGGTTTGTCTAAGTTCGTCCTGAGAAAGAGACTAACTAGGGACGAACTTAGACTAACTTGGGACGAACTTAGACAAACCTTATAATGAGACTAACATTTGTCTTTGTTCGTCCCAAGTTAGTCTCGTTAGTCTCATTCTAAGGTTTGTTTAAGTTCGTCCTTAGAAAGAGACTAACTAGGGACGAACTTAGACAAACTTGGGATGAAATTAGACAAACCTTATAATGAGACTAACGTTTGTCCTTGTTCGTCCCAAGTTAGTCTCGTTAGTCTCATTCTAAGGTTTGTCTAAGTTCGTCCTTAGAAAGAGATTAACTAGGGACGAACTTAGACTAACTTGGGACGAACTTAGACTAACCTTTTAACGAGACTAAAGTTTGTCTTTGTTCGTCCCAAGTTAGTCTCGTTAGTCTCATTCTAAGGTTTGTCAAAGTTCGTCTTTAGAAAGAGACTAACTAGGGACGAAATTAGACTAACTTGGGCCGAACTTAGACTAACCTTATAATGAGACTAACGTTTGTCTTTGTTCGTCCCAAGTTAGTCTCGTTAGTCTCATTCTACGATTTGTCTAAGTTCGTCCTTAGAAAGAGACTAACTAGGGACGAACTTAGACTAACTTGGGACGAACTTAGACTAACTTTATAGTGAGGCTAACGTTTGTGTTTGTTCGTCCCAAGTTAGTCTCATTCTAAGGTTTGGCTAAGTTCGTCCTTAGAAAGAGACTAACTAGGGACGAACTTAGACTAACTTGGGACGAACTTTGACTAACCTTGTAAGGAGACTAACGTTTGTCTTTGTTCGTCCCACGTTAGTCTCGTTAGTCTCATTCTAAGGTTTGTCTAAGTTCGTCCTTAGAAAGAGATTGACTAGGGACGAACTTAGACTAACTTGGGACGAACTTAGACTAACCTTATAATGAGACTAACGTTTGTCTTTAATCGTCCCAAGTTAGTCTCACTAGTCTCATTCTAAGGTTTGTCTAAGTTCGTCCTTAGAAAGAGACTGACTAGGGACGAACTTAGACTAACTTGGGACGAACTTAGACTAACCTTATAATGAGACTAACGTTTGTCTTTAATCGTCCCAAGTTAGTCTCACTAGTCTCATTCTAAGGTTTGTCTAAGTTCGTCCTTAGAAAGAGATCAACTAGGGACGAACTCAGACTAACTTGGGACGAACTTAGACTAACTTTATAATGAGACTAACGTTTGTCTTTGTTCGTCCCAAGTTAGTCTCGTTAGTCTCATTCTAAGGTTTGTTTAAGTTCGTCCTTAGAAAGAGACTAACTAGGGACGAACTTAGACAAACTTGGGATGAAATTAGACAAACCTTATAATGAGACTAACGTTTGTCTTTGTTCGTCCCAAGTTAGTCTCGTTAGTCTCATTCTAAGGTTTGTCTAAGTTCGTCCTTAGAAAGAGACTAACTAGGGACGAACTTAGACAAACTTGGGATGAAATTAGACAAACCTTATAATGAGACTAACGTTTGTCTTTGTTCGTCCCAAGTTAGTCTCGTTAGTCTCATTCTACGGTTTGTCTAAGTTCGTCCTTAGAAAGAGACTAACTAGGGACGAACTTAGACTAACTTGGGACGAACTTAGACAAACCTTATAATGAGACTAACATTTGTCTTTGTTCGTCCCAAGTTAGTCTCGTTAGTCTCATTCTAAGGTTTGTCTAAGTTCGTCCTTAGAAAGTGACTAACTAGGGACGAACTTAGACAAACTTGGGATGAAATTAGACAAACCTTATAATGAGACTAACGTTTGTCCTTGTTCGTCCCAAGTTAGTCTCGTTAGTCTCATTCTAAGGTTTGTCTAAGTTCGTCCTTAGAAAGAGACTAACTAGGGACGAACTTAGACTAACTTGGGACGAACTTAGACTAACCTTTTAACGAGACTAAAGTTTGTCTTTGTTCGTCCCAAGTTAGTCTCGTTAGTCTCAATCTAAGGTTTGTCAAAGTTCGTCTTTAGAAAGAGACTAACTAGGGACGAAATTAGACTAACTTGGGACGAACTTAGACTAACCTTATAATGAGACTAACGTTTGTCTTTGTTCGTCCCAAGTTAGTTTCACTAATCTCATTCTAAGGTTTGTCTAAGTTCGTCCTTAGAAAGAGATTAACTAGGGATGAACTTAGACTAACTTGGGACGAACTTAGACTAACTTTATAGTGAGGCTAACGTTTGTCTTTGTTCGTCCCAAGTTAGTCTCGTTAGTCTCATTCTAAGGTTTGGCTAAGTTCGTCCTTAGAAAGAGACTAACTAGGGACGAACTTAGACTAACTTGGGACGAACTTTGACTAACCTTGTAAGGAGACTAACGTTTGTCTTTGTTCGTCCCACGTTAGTCTCGTTAGTCTCATTCTAAGGTTTGTCTAAGTTCGTCCTTAGAAAGAGACTGACTAGGGACGAACTTAGACTAACTTGGGACGCACTTAGACTAACCTTATAATGAGACTAACGTTTGTCTTTGTTCGTCCCAAGTTAGTCTCACTAGTCTCATTCTAAGGTTTGTCTAAGTTCGTCCTTAGAAAGAGATTAACTTGGGACGAACTTAGACTAACTTGGGACGAACTTAGACTAACTTTATAATGAGACTAACGTTTGTCTTTGTTCGTCCCAAGTTAGTCTCGTTAGTCTCATTCTACGGTTTGTCTAAGTTCGTCCTTAGAAAGAGACTAACTAGGGACGAACTTAGACTAACTTGGGACGAACTAAGACAAACCTTATAATGAGACTAACATTTGTCTTTGTTCGTCCCAAGTTAGTCTCGTTAGTCTCATTCTAAGGTTTGTTTAAGTTCGTCCTTAGAAAGAAACTAACTAGGACGAACATAGACTAACTTGGGACGAACTTAGACTAACCTTAGAAGGAGAATAAAGTTTGTCTTTGTTCGTCCCAAGTTAGTCTTGTTAGTCTCATTCTAAGGTTTGTCTAAGTTCGTCTTTAGAAAGAGACTAATTCGGGACGAACTTATACTAACCTTGTAATAAGACTAACGTTTGTCTTTGTTCGTCCCAAGTTAGTCTCATTCTATGGTTTGTCTAAGTTCGTCCTTAGAAAGAGACTAACTAGGGACGAACTTAGACTAACCTTATAATGAGCCTAACGTTTGTGTTTGTTCGTCCCAAGTTAGTCTCGTTAGTCGCATTCTAAGGTTTGTCTAAGTTCGTCCTTTGAAAGTGACTAACTATGGACGAACTTAGACTAACTTGGGACGAACTTAGACTAACCTTGTAATGAGACTAACGTTTGTCTTTGTTCGTCCCAAGTTAGTCTCGTTAGTCTCATTCTAAGGTTTGTCTAAGTTCGTCTTTAGAAAGAGACTAACTAGGGACGAACTTATACTAACCTTGTAATAAGACTAACGTTTGTCTTTGTTCGTCCCAAGTTAGTCTCATTCTAAGGTTTGTCTAAGTTCGTCCTTAGAAAGAGACTAACTAGGGACGAACTTAGACTAACTTGGGACGAACTTAGACTAACCTTATAATGAGACTAACATTTGTGTTTGTTCGTCCCAAGTTAGTCCCGTTAGTCTCATTCTAAGGTTTGTTTAAGTTAGTCCTTAGAAAGAAACTAACTAGGGACGAACTTAGACTAACTTGGGACGAACTTAGACTAACCTTAGAATGAGAATAAAGTTTGTTTTTGTTCGTTCCAAGTTAGTCTCGTTAGTCTCATTCTAAGGTTTGTCTAAGTTCGTCCTTTGAAAGTGACTAACTATGGACGAACTTAGACTAACTTGGGACGAACTTAGATAAAACTTAGAATGAGAGTTTGTCTCGTTAGTCTCATTATAAGGTTTGTCTAAGTTCGTCCTTAGAATGAGACTAACTTGGGACGAACTTAGACTAACCATGTAATGAGACTAACGTTTGTCTTTGTTCGTCCCAAGTTAGTCTCGTTAGTCTCCTTCTAAGGTTTGTCTAAGTTCGTCCTTAGAAAGAGACTAACTAGAGACGAACTTAGACTAACTTGGGACGAACTTAGACTAACCTTGTAATGAGACTAACGTTTGTGTTTGTTCGTCCCAAGTTAGTCTCGTTAGTCTCATTCTAAGGTTTGTCTATGTTCGTCCTTAGCAAGAGCCTAACTAGGGACGAACTTAGACTAACTTGGGACGAACTTAGACAAACCTTATAATGAGACTAATGTTTGTCTTTGTTCGTCCCAAGTTGGCTCGTTAGTCTCATTCTAAGGTTTGTCTAAGTTCGTCCTTTGAAAGAGAGTAACTAGGGACGAACTTAGACTAACTTGGGACAGACTTAGACAAACCTTTGAATGAGAGTTTGTCTCGTTAGTCTCATTCTAAGGTTTGTCTTAGTTCGTCCTTAGAAAGAGACTAACTTGGGACGAACTTACACTAACCTTGTAATGAGACTAACGTTTGTCTTTGTTCGTCCCAAGTTAGACTCGTTAGTCTCCTTCTAAGGTTTGTCAAAGTTCGTCCTTAGAAAGAGACTAACTAGGAACGAACTTAGACTAACTTGGGACGTACTTAGACTAACCTTGTAATCAGACTAACGTTTGTGTTTGTTCATCCCAAGTTAGTCTCGTTTGTCTCATTCTAAGGTTTGTCTAAGTTCGTCCTTAGAAAGAGACTAACTAGGGACGAACTTAGACTAACTTGGGACGAACTTACACAAACCTTATAATGAGACTAACATTTGTCTTTGTTCGTCCCAAGTTAGTCTCATTAGTCTCATTCTTAGGTTTGTCTAAGTTCGTCCTTAGAAAGTGACAAACTAGGGACGAACTTAGACTAACTTGAGACGAACTTAGACTAACTTTATAATGAGACAAACATTTGTCTTTGTTCGTCCCAAGTTAGTCTCGTTAGTCTCATTCTAAAGTTTGTCTAAGTTCGTCCTTAGAAAGAGACTAACTAGGGTCGAACTTAGACTAACTTGGGACGAACTTGGACTAACCTTGTAATGAGACTAACGTTTGTCTTTGTTCGTCCCAAGTTAGTCTCGTTAGTCTCATTCTAAGGTTTGTCTAAGTTCGTCCATAGAAAGAGACTAACAAGGGACGAACTTAGACAAACTTGGGATGAAATTAGACAAACCTTATAATGAGACTAACGTTTGTCCTTGTTCGTCCCAAGTTAGTCTCGTTAGTCTCATTCTAAGGTTTGTCTAAGTTCGTCCTTAGAAAGAGACTAACTAGGGACGAACTTAGACTAACCTTTTAACGAGAGTAAAGTTTGTCTTTGTTCGTCCCAAGTTAGTCTCGTTAGTCTCATTCTAAGGTTTGTCAAAGTCTGTCTTTAGAAAGAGACTAACTAGGGACGAAATTAGACTAACCTTATAACGAGACTAAAGTTTGTCTTTGTTCGTCCCAAGTTAGTCTCGTTAGTCTCGTCTAAGGTTTGTCTAAGTTCGGCCTTCGAAAGAGACTAACTCGGGATGAACTTTGACTAACATGGGACGAACTTAGACTAACCTTGTAATGAGACTAACGTTTGTCTTTGTTCGTCCCAAGTTAGTCTCGTTAGTCTCATTCTAAGGTTTGTCTAAGTTCGTCCTTAGAAAGAGACTAACTAGGGACGAACTTAGACTAACTTGGGACGAACTTAGACTAACCTTATAACGAGACTAAAGTTTGTCTTTGTTCGTCCCAAGTTAAGTGTCGTTAGTCTCATTTTAAGGTTTGTCTAAGTTCGTCCTTAGAAAGAGACTAACTAGGGACGAACTTAGACTAACATGGGACGAACTTAGACTAACCTTTTAACGAGACTAAAGTTTGTCTTTGTTCGTCCCAAGTGAGTCTCGTTAGTCCCATTCTAAGGTTTGTCTAAGTTCGTCCTTAGAAAGAGACTGACTAGGGACGAACTTAGACTAACTTGGGACGAACTTAGACTAACCTTATAATGAGACTAACGTTTGTCTTTGTTCGTCCCAAGTTAGTCTCACTAGTCTCATTCTAAGGTTTGTCTAAGATCGTCCTTAGAAAGAGATTAACTAGGGACGAACTTAGACTAACTTGGGACGAACTTAGACTAACTTTATAATGAGACTAACGTTTGTCTTTGTTCGTCCCAAGTTAGTCTCGTTAGTCTCATTCTACGGTTTGTCTAAGTTCGTCCTTAGAAAGAGACTAACTAGGGACGAACTTAGACTAACTTGGGACGAACTTAGACAGACCTTATAATAAGACTAACATTTGTCTTTGTTCGTCCCAAGTTAGTCTCGTTAGTCTCATTCTAAGGTTTGTTTAAGTTCGTCCTTAGAAAGAAACTAACTAGGACGAACTTAGACTAACTTGGGACAAAATTAGACTAACCTTAGAAGGAGAATAAAGTTTGTCTTTGTTCGTCCCAAGTTAGTCTCGTTAGTCTCATTCTAAGGTTTGTCTAAGTTCGTCTTTAGAAAGAGACTAATTAGGGACGAACTTATACTAACCTTGTAATAAGACTAACATTTGTCTTTGTTCGTCCCAAGTTAGTCTCATTCTAAGGTTTGTCTAAGTTCGTCCTTAGAAAGAGACTAACTAGGGACGAACTTAGACTAACCTTATAATGAGACTAACGTTTGTGTTTGTTCGTCCCAAGTTAGTCTCGTTAGTCTCATTCTAAGGTTTTTTAAGTTAGTCCTTAGAAAGAAACTAACTAGGGACGAACATAGACTAACTTGGGACGAACTTAGACTAACCTTAGAATGAGAATAAAGTTTGTCTTTGTTCGTTCCAAGTTAGTCTCGTTAGTCTCATTCTAAGGTTTGTCTAAGTTCGTCCTTTGAAAGTGACTAACTATGGACGAACTTAGACTAACTTGGGACGAACTTAGATAAACCTTAGAATGAGAGTTTGTCTCGTTAGTCTCCTTCTAAGGTTTGTCTAAGTTCGTCCTAAGAAAGAGACTAACTAGAGACGAACTTAGACTAACTTGGGACGAACTTAGACTAACCTGGTAATGAGACTAACGTTTGTGATCGTTCGTCCCAAGTTAGTCTCGTTATTCTCATTCTAAGGTTTGTCTAAGTTCGTCCTTAGTATGAGACTAACTAGGGACGAACTTAGACTAACTTGGGACGAACTTAGACAAACCTTATAATGAGACTAATATTTTTCTTTGTTCGTCCCAAGTTGGCTCGTTAGTCTCATTCTAAGGTTTGTCTAAGTTCGTCCTTCGAAAGAGAGTAACTAGGGACGAACTTAGACTAACTTGGGACGGACTTAGACAAACCTTTGAATGAGAGTTTGTCTCGTTAGTCTCATTCTAAGCTTTGTATTAGTTCGTCCTTAGAAAGAGACTAACTTGGGACGAACTTACACTAACCTTGTAATGAGACTAACGTTTGTCTTTGTTCGTCCCAAGTTAGTCTCGTTAGTCTCCTTCTAAGGTTTGTCAAAGTTCGTCTTTAGAAAGAGACTAACTAGGGACGAACTTAGACTAACTTGGGACGTACTTAGACTAACCTTGTAATGAGACTAACGTTTGTGTTTGTTCGTCCCAAGTTAGTCTCGTTTGTCTCATTCTAAGGTTTGTCTAAGTTCGTCCTTAGAAAGAGACTAACTAGGGACGAACTTAGACTAACTTGGGACGAACTTAGACAAACCTTATAATGAGACTAACGTTTGTCTTTGTTCGTCCCAAGTTAGTCTCACTAATCATTACAATTATTTTTCCCTGTTGACGCCCCTGCTTCGAATCTTCTAGACACTTCTAGCTCTGTCGAAGTCCGTCTTCTTATCTCACATGATTCATCTGTATACCAGAAACATGTGTATCCAGTTTTTAAAGATGGCGTTTCACCTTTATTTTCAGAAATTGTTCGAATTTGATGGAATAACATTCTAGCACATTTGTCATTAAAAAAAGGTTTGTCTAAGTTCGTCCTTAGAAAGAGATTAACTAGGGATGAACTTAGACTGACTTGGGACGAACTTAGACTAACTTTATAATGAGACTAACGTTTGTCTTTGTTCGTTCCAAGTTAGTCTCGTTAGTCTCATTCTAAGGTTTGTCTAAGTTCGTCCTTAGAAAGAGACTAACTAGGGACGAACTTAGACTAACTTGGGACGAACTTAGACTAACATTATAATGAGACTAACGTTTGTCTTTGTTCGTCCCGAGTTAGTCTCACTAGTCTCATTCTAAGGTTTGTCTAAGTTCGCCCTTAGAAAGAGATTAACTAGGGACGAACTTAGACTAACTTGGGCCGAAATTAGACTAACTTTATAATGAGACTAACGTTTGTCTTTGTTCGTCCCAAGTTAGTCTCGTTAGTCTCATTCTAAGGTTTGTCTAAGTTCGACCTTAGAAAGAGACTAACTAGAGACGAACTTAGACTAATTTGGGACGAACTTAGACAAACCTTATAATGAGACTAACATTTGTCTTTGTTCGTCCCAAGTTAGTCTCGTTAGTCTCATTCTAAGGTTTGTTTAAGTTCGTCCTTAGAAAGAAACTAACTAGGACGAACTTAGACTAACTTGGGACGAACTTAGACTAACCTTAGAATGAGAATAAAGTTTGTCTTTGTTCGTTCCAAGTTAGTCTCGTTAGTCTCATTCTAAAGTTTGTCTAAGTTCGTCCTTAGAAAGAGACTAACTAGGGACGAACTTAGACAAACCGTATAATGAGACTAACGTTTGTCTTTGTTCGTCCCAAGTTAGTCTCGTTAGTCTCAATCTAAGGTTTGTCTAAGTTCGTCCTTAGAAATAAGACTAACTAGAGACGAAGTTAGACTAACTTGGGACGAACTTAGACTAACGTTATAACGAGACTAAAGTTTGTCTTTGTTCGTCCCAAGTTAGTCTCGTTAGTCTCCTTCTAAGGTTTGTCTAAGTTCGGCCTTCGAAAGAGACTAACTCGGGATGAACTTTGACTAACATGGGACGAACTTAGACTAACCTTGTAATGAGACTAACGTTTGTCTTTGTTCGTCCCAAGTTAGTCTCGTTAGTCTCATTCTAAGGTTTGTCTAAGTTCGTCCTTAGAAAGAGACTAACTAGGGACGAACTTAGACTAACCTTATAATGAGACTAACGTTTGTCTTTGTTCGTCCCAAGTTAGTCTCACTAGTCTCATTTTAAGGTTTGTCTAAGTTCGTCCTTAGAAAGAGATTAACTAGGGATGAACTTAGACTGACTTGGGATGAACTTAGACTAACTTTATAATGAGACTAACGTTTGTCTTTGTTCGTCCCAAGTTAGTCTCGTTAGTCTCATTCTAAGGTTTGTCTGAGTTCGTCCTTAGAAAGAGACTAACTAGGGACGAACTTAGACTAACTTGGGACGAACTTTGACTAACCTTGTAATGAGACTAACGTTTGTCTTTGTTCGTCCCAAGTTAGTCTCGTTAGTCTCATTCTAAGGTTTGTCTAAGTTTGTCCTTAGAAAGAGACTAACTAGGGACGAACTTAGACTAACTTGGGACGAACTTAGACTAACCTTATAATGAGACTAACGTTTGTCTTTGTTCGTCGCAAGTTAGTCTCACTAGTCTCATTCTAAGCTTTGTCTAAGTTCGTCCTTAGAAAGAGATTAACTAGGGACGACCTTAGACTAACTTTATAATGAGACTAACGTTTGTCTTTGTTCGTCCCAAGTTAGTCTCGTTAGTCTCATTCTAAGGTTTGTTTAAGTTCGTCCTTAGAAAGAGACTAACTAGGGACGAACAAAGACTAACTTGGGACGAACTTAGAATAACCTTATAATGAGACTAACGTTTGTCTTTGTTCGTCCCAAGTTAGTCTCACTAGTCTCATTCTATGGTTTGTCTAAGTTCGTCCTTAGAAAGAGATTAACTAGGGCCGAACTTAGACTAACTTGGGACGAACTTTGACTAACTTTATAATGAGACTAACGTTTGTCTTTGTTCGTCCCAAGTTAGTCTCGTTAGTCTCATTCTAAGGTTTGTCTATGTTCGTCCTTAGAAAGAGACTAACTAGGGACGAACTTAGACTAACTTGGGACGAACTTAGACTAACCTTGTAATGAGACAAACTTTTGTCTTTGTTCGTCCCAAGTTAGTCTCATTCTAAGGTTTGTCTAAGTTCGTCTTTGGAAAGAGACTAACTAGGGACGAACTTAGACTAACATGGGACGAACTTAGACTAACCTTGTGATGAGACTAACGTTTGTGTTTGTTCGTCCCAAGTTAGTCTCGTTAGTCTCATTCTAAGGTTTTTTTAAACTCGTCCTCAGAAAGAAACTAACTAGGGACGAACTTAGACTAACTTGGGACGAACTTAGACTAACCTTAGAATGAGAATAAAGTTTATCTTTGTTCGTTCCAAGTTAGTGTCGTTAGTCTCATTCCGGTTTGTCTAAGTTCGTCCTTAGAAAGAGACTAACTAGGGACAAAGTTAGACTAACATGGGACGAACTTAGACTAACCTTGTAATGTGACTAACGCTTGTGTTTGTTCGTCCCAAGTTAGTCTCATTCTAAGGTTTGTCTAAGTTCGTCCTTAGAAAGAGACTAACTAGGGACGAACTTAGACTAACTTGGGACGAAATTAGACTAACCTTATAATGAGACTAACGTTTGTGTTTGTTCGCCCCAAGGTAGTCTCGTAAGTCTCATTCTAAGGTTTGTTTAAGTTAGTCCTTAGAAAGAAACTAACTAGGGACGAACTTAGACTAACTTGGGACGAACTTAGACTAACCATAGAATGAGAATAAAGTTTGTCTTTGTTCGTTCCAAGTTAGTCTCGTTAGTCTCATTCTAAGGTTTGTCTAAGTTCGTCCTTTGAAAGTGACTAACTATGGACGAACTTAGACTAACTTGGGACGAACTTAGATAAACCTTTGAATGAGAGTTTGTCTCGTTAGTCTTATTCTAAAGTTTGTCTTAGTTCGTCCTAAGAAAGAGCCTAACTTGGGACGAACTTACACTAACCTTGTAATGAGACTAATGTTTGTCTTTGTTCGTCCCAAGTTAGTCTCGTTGGTCTCCTTCTAAGGTTTGTCAACGTTCGTCCTTAGAAAGAGACTAACTAGGGACGAACTCAGACTAACTTGGGACGTACTTAGACTAACCTTGTAATGAGACTAACGTTTGTGTTTGTTCGTCCCAAGTTAGTCTCGTTTGTCTCATTCTAAGGTTTGTCTAAGTTCGTCCTTAGAAAGAGACTAACTAGGGACGAACTTAGACTAACTTGGGACGAACTTAGACAAACCTTAGAAAGAGAGTTTGTCTCGTTAGTCTCATTCTAAGGTTTGTCTAAGTTCATCCTTAGAAAGAGACTAACTTGGGACGAACTTAGACTAACCTTGTAATGAGACTAACGTTTGTCTTTGTTCGTCCTAAGTTAGTCTCGTTAGTCTCCTTCTAAGGTTTGTCTAAGTTCGTCCTTAGAAAGAGACTAACTAGGGACGAACTTAGACTAACTTGGGACGAACTTAGACTAACCTTGTAATGAGACAAACTTTTGTCTTTGTTCGTCCCAAGTTAGTCTCGTTAGTAGTCTCATTCTAAGGTTTGTCTAAGTTCGCCTTTGGAAAGAGACTAACTAGGGACGAACTTAGACTAACATGGGACGAACTTAGACTAACCTTGTGATGAGACTAACGTTTGTGTTTGTTCGTCCCAAGTTAGTCTCGTTAGTCTCATTCTAAGGTTTTTTTAAACTCGTCCTCAGAAAGAAACTAACTAGGGACGAACTTAGACTAACTTGGGACGAACTTAGACTAACCTTAGAATGAGAATAAAGTTTATCTTTGTTCGTTCCAAGTTAGTCTCGTTAGTCTCATTCCGGTTTGTCTAAGTTCGTCCTTAGAAAGAGACTAACTAGGGACAAAGTTAGACTAACATGGGACGAACTTAGACTAACCTTGTAATGTGACTAACGCTTGTGTTTGTTCGTCCCAAGTTAGTCTCATTCTAAGGTTTGTCTAAGTTCGTCCTTAGAAAGAGACTAACTAGGGACGAACTTAGACTAACTTGGGACGAAATTAGACTAACCTTATAATGAGACTAACGTTTGTGTTTGTTCGTCCCAAGGTAGTCTCGTAAGTCTCATTCTAAGGTTTGTTTAAGTTAGTCCTTAGAAAGAAACTAACTAGGGACGAACTTAGACTAACTTGGGACGAACTTAGACTAACCATAGAATGAGAATAAAGTTTGTCTTTGTTCGTTCCAAGTTAGTCTCGTTAGTCTCATTCTAAGGTTTGTCTAAGTTCGTCCTTTGAAAGTGACTAACTATGGACGAACTTAGACTAACTTGGGACGAACTTAGATAAACCTTTGAATGAGAGTTTGTCTCGTTAGTCTTATTCTAAAGTTTGTCTTAGTTCGTCCTAAGAAAGAGCCTAACTTGGGACGTACTTAGACTAACCTTGTAATGAGACTAACGTTTGTGTTTGTTCGTCCCAAGTTAGTCTCGTTTGTCTCATTCTAAGGTTTGTCTAAGTTCGTCCTTAGAAAGAGACTAACTAGGGACGAACTTAGACTAACTTGGGACGAACTTAGACATACCTTAGAAAGAGAGTTTGTCTCGTTAGTCTCATTCTAAGGTTTGTCTAAGTTCATCCTTAGAAAGAGACTAACTTGGGACGAACTTAGACTAACCTTGTAATGAGACTAACGTTTGTCTTTGTTCGTCCCAAGTTAGTCTCGTTAGTCTCCTTCTAAGGTTTGTCTAAGTTCGTCCTTAGAAAGAGACTAACTAGGGACGAACTTAGACTAACATGGGACGAAATTAGACTAACCTTGTAATGAGACTAACGTTTGTGTTTGTTCGTCCCAAGTTAGTCTCGTTAGTCTCATTCTAAGGTTTGTCTAAGTTCGTCCTTAGAAAGAGACTAACTAGGGACGAACTTAGACTAACATGGGACGAACTTAGATTAACCTTGTAATGTGACTAACTTTTGTGTTTGTTCGTCCCAAGGTAGTCTCGTTAGTCTCATTCTAAGGTTTGTTTAAGTTAGTCCTTAGAACGAAACTAACTAGGGACGAACTTAGACTAACTTGGGACGAACTTAGACTAACCTTAGAATGAGAATAAAGTTTGTCTTTGTTCGTTCCAAGTTAGTCTCGTTAGTCTCATTCTAAGGTTTGTCTAAGTTCGTCCTTTGAAAGTGACTAACTATGGACGAACTTAGACTAACTTGGGACGAACTTAGATAAACCTTAGAATGAGAGTTTGTCTCGTTAGTCTCATTCTAAGGTTTGTCTAAGTTCGTCCTTAGAAGGAGACTAACTTGGGACGAACTTAGACTAACCCTGTAATGAGACTAACGTTTGTCTTTGTTCGTCCCAAGTTAGTCTCGTTAGTGTCCTTCTAAGGCTTGTCTAAGTTCGTCCTTAGAAAGAGACTAACTAGGGACGAACTTAGACTAACTTGGGACGTACTTAGACTAACCTTTGAATGAGAGTTTGTCTCGTTAGTCTTATTCTAAAGTTTGTCTTAGTTCGTCCTTATAAAGAGCCTAACTTGGGACGAACTTACACTATCCTTGTAATGAGACTAATGTTTGTCTTTGTTCGTCCCAAGTTAGTCTCGTTAGTCTCCTTCTAAGGTTTGTCAAAGTTCGTCCTTAGAAAGAGACTAACTAGGGACGAACTTAGACTAACTTGGGACGTACTTAGACTAACCTTGTAATGAGACTAACGTTTGTGTTTATTCGTCCCAAGTTAGTCTCGTTTGTCTCATTCTAAGGTTTGTCTAAGTTCGTCCTTAGAAAGAGACTAACTAGGGACGAACTTAGACTAACTTGGGACGAACTTAGGCAAACCGTAGAAAGAGAGTTTGTCTCGTTAGTCTCATTCTAAGGTTTGTCTAAGTTCATCCTTAGAAAGAGACTAACTTGGGACGAACTTAGACTAACCATGTAATGAGACTAACGTTTGTCTTTGTTCGTCCCAAGTTAGTCTCGTTAGTCTCCTTCTAAGGTTTGTCTAAGTTCGTCCTTAGAAAGAGACTAACTAGGGACGAACTTAGACTAACATGGGACGAAATTAGACTAACCTTGTAATGAGACTAACGTTTGTGTTTGTTCGTCCCAAGTTAGTCTCGTTAGTCTCATTCTAAGTTTTGTCTAAGTTCGTCCTTAGAAAGAGACTAACTTGGGACGAACTTAGACTAACTTGGGACGAACTTAGATAAACCTTAGAATGAGAGTTTGTCTCGTTAGTCTCATTCTAAGGTTTGTCTAAGTTCGTCCTTAGAAGGAGACTAACTTGGTATGAACTTAGACTAACCCTGTAATGAGACTAACGTTTGTCTTTGTTCGTCCCAAGTTAGTCTCGTTAGTCTCCTTCTAAGGCTTGTCTAAGTTCGTCCTTAGGAAGAGACTAACTACGGACGAACTTAGACTAACTTGGGACGTACTTAGACTAACCTTTGAATGAGAGTTTGTCTCGTTAGTCTTATTCTAAAGTTTGTCTTAGTTCGTCCTTAGAAAGAGCCTAACTAGGGACGAACTTACACTAACCTTGTAATGAGACTAATGTTTGTCTTTGTTCGTCCCAAGTTAGTCTCGTTAGTCTCCTTCTAAGGTTTGTCAAAGTTCGTCCTTAGAAAGAGACTAACTAGGGACGAACTTAGACTAACTTGGGACGAACTTAGACTAACTTGGGACGAACTTAGACTAACCTTATAATGAGACTAACGTTTGTCTTTGTTCGTCCCAAGTTAGTCTCACTAGTCTCATTCTAAGGTTTGTCTAAGTTCGTCCTTAGAAAGAGATTAACTAGGGACGAACTTAGACTAACTTGGGCCGAACTTAGACTAACTTTATAATGAGACTAACGTTTGTCTTTGTTCGTCCCAAGTTAGTCTCGTTAGTCTCATTCTAAGGTTTGTCTAAGTTCGTCCTTAGAAAGAGACTAACTTGGGACGAACTTAGACTAATTTGGGACGAACTTAGACAAACCTTATAATGAGACTGACATTTGTCTTTGTTCGTCCCAAGTTAGTCTCGTTAGTCTCATTCTAAGGTTTGTTTAAGTTCGTCCTTAGAAAGAACTAACTAGGACGAACTTAGACTAACTTGGGACGAACTTAGACTAACCTTAGAATGAGAATAAAGTTTGTCTTTGGTCATTCCAAGTTAGTCTCGTTAGTCTCATTCTAAAGTTTGTCTAAGTTCATCCTTAGAAAGAGACTAACTAGGGACGAACTTAGACAAACCGTATAATGAGACTAACGTTTGTCTTTGTTCGTCCCAAGTTAGTCTCGTTAGTCTCATTCTAAGGTTTGTCTAAGTTCGTCCTTAGAAATAAGACTAACTAGAGACAAACTTAGACTAACTTGGGACGAACTTAGACTAACTTGGGACGAACTTAGACTAACCTTATAATGAGACTAACGTTTGTCTTTGTTCGTCCCAAGTTAGTCTCACTAGTCTCATTCTAAGGTTTGTCTAAGTTCGTCCTTAGAAAGAGATTAACTAGGGACGAACTTAGACTAACTTGGGCCGAACTTAGACTAACTTTATAATGAGACTAACGATTGTCTTTGTTCGTCCCAAGTTAGTCTCGTTAGTCTCATTCTAAGGTTTGTCTAAGTTCGACCTTAGAAAGAGACTAACTAGGGACGAACTTAGACTAGCTAACTTGGGACGAACTTAGACTAACCTCTTAACGAGACTAAACTTTGTATTTGTTCGTCCCAAGTTAGTCTCGTTAGTCTCATTCTAAGGTTTGTCTAAGTTCGTCCTTAGAAAGTGACAAACTAGGAACGAACTTAGACTAACTTGGGACGAACTTAGATTAACTTTATAATAAGACTAACGTTTGTCTTTGTTCGTCCCAAGTTAGTCTCGTTAGTCTCATTCTAAGGTTTGTCTAAGTTCGTCCTTAGAAAGAGACTAACTAGGGACGAAATTAGACTAACTTGGGACGAACTTAGACTAACCTTATAATGAGACTAACGTTTGTCTTTGTTCGTTCCAAGTTAGTCTCACTAGGCTCATTTTAAGGTTTGTCTAAGTTCGTCCTTAGAAATAGATTAACTAGGGATGAACTTTGACTGACTTGGGATGAACTTAGACTAACTTTATAATGAGACTAACGTTTGTCTTTGTTCGTCCCAAGTTAGTCTCGTTAGTCTTATTCTAAGGTTTGTCTGAGTTCGTCCTTAGAAAGAGACTAACGAGGGACGAACTTAGACTAACTTGGGACGAACTTTGACTAACCTTGTAATGAGACTAACGTTTGTCTTTGTTCGTCCCAAGTTAGTCTCGTTAGTCTCATTCTAAGGTTTGTCTAAGTTCGTCCTTAGAAAGAGACTAACTAGGGACGAACTTAGACTAACTTGGGACGAACTTAGACTAACCTTATAATGAGACTAACATTTGTCTTTGTTCGTCCCAAGTTAGTCTCACTAGTCTCATTCTAAGGTTTGTCTAAGTTCGTCCTTAGAAAGAGATTAACTAGGGACGAACTTAGACTAACTTGGGCCGAACTTAGACAAACTTGGGACGAACTTAGGCAAACCGTAGAAAGAGAGTTTGTCTCGTTAGTCTCATTCTAAGGTTTGTCTAAATTCATCCTTAGAAAGAGACTAACTTGGGACGAACTTAGACTAACCATGTAATGAGACTAACGTTTGTCTTTATTCGTCCCAAGTTAGTCTCGTTAGTCTCCTTCTAAGGTTTGTCTAAGTTCGTCCTTAGAAAGAGACTAACTAGGGACGAACTTAGACTAACATGGGACGAAATTAGACTAACCTTGTAATGAGACTAACGTTTGTGTTTGTTCGTCCCAAGTTAGTCTCGTTAGTCTCATTCTAAGTTTTGTCTAAGTTCGTCCTTAGAAAGAGACTAACTTGGGACGAACTTAGACTAACTTGGGACGAACTTAGATAAACCTTAGAATGAGAGTTTGTCTCGTTAGTCTCATTCTAAGGTTTGTCTAAGTTCGTCCTTAGAAGGAGACTAACTTGGTATGAACTTAGACTAACCCTGTAATGAGACTAACGTTTGTCTTTGTTCGTCCCAAGTTAGTCTCGTTAGTCTCCTTCTAAGGCTTGTCTAAGTTCGTCCTTAGGAAGAGACTAACTAGGGACGAACTTAGACTAACTTGGGACGTACTTAGACTAACCTTTGAATGAGAGTTTGTCTCGTTAGTCTTATTCTAAAGTTTGTCTTAGTTCGTCCTTAGAAAGAGCCTAACTAGGGACGAACTTACACTAACCTTGTAATGAGACTAATGTTTGTCTTTGTTCGTCCCAAGTTAGTCTCGTTAGTCTCCTTCTAAGGTTTGTCAAAGTTCGTCCTTAGAAATAGACTAACTAGGGACGAACTTAGACTAACTTGGGACGAACTTAGACTAACTTGGGACGAACTTAGACTAACCTTATAATGAGACTAACGTTTGTCTTTGTTCGTCCCAAGTTAGTCTCACTAGTCTCATTCTAAGGTTTGTCTAAGTTCGTCCTTAGAAAGAGATTAACTAGGGACGAACTTAGACTAACTTGGGCCGAACTTAGACTAACTTTATAATGAGACTAACGTTTGTCTTTGTTCGTCCCAAGTTAGTCTCGTTAGTCTCATTCTAAGGTTTGTCTAAGTTCGTCCTTAGAAAGAGACTAACTAGGGACGAACTTAGACTAATTTGGGACGAACTTAGACAAACCTTATAATGAGACTGACATTTGTCTTTGTTCGTCCCAAGTGAGTCTCGTTAGTCTCATTCTAAGGTTTGTTTAAGTTCGTCCTTAGAAAGAACTAACTAGGACGAACTTAGACTAACTTGGGACGAACTTAGACTAACCTTAGAATGAGAATAAAGTTTGTCTTTGGTCATTCCAAGTTAGTCTCGTTAGTCTCATTCTAAAGTTTGTCTAAGTTCATCCTTAGAAAGAGACTAACTAGGGACGAACTTAGACAAACCGTATAATGAGACTAACGTTTGTCTTTGTTCGTCCCAAGTTAGTCTCGTTAGTCTCATTCTAAGGTTTGTCTAAGTTCGTCCTTAGAAATAAGACTAACTAGAGACAAACTTAGACTAACTTGGGACGAACTTAGACTAACCTTATAACGAGACTAAAGTTTGTCTTTGTTAGTCCCAAGTTAGTCTCGTTAGTCTCATTCTAAGGTTTGTCTAAGTTCGTCCTTAGAAAGAGACTAACAAGGGACGAACTTAGACTAACTTGGGACGAACTTAGACTAACCTTATAATGAGACTAACGTTTGTCTTTGTTCGTCCCAAGTTAGTCTCACTAGTCTCATTCTAAGGTTTGTCTAAGTTCGTCCTTAGAAAGAGATTAACTAGGGACGAACTTAGACTAACTTGGGCCGAACTTAGACTAACTTTATAATGAGACTAACGTTTGTCTTTGTTCGTCCCAAGTTAGTCTCGTTAGTCTCATTCTAAGGTTTGTCTAAGTTCGACCTTAGAAAGAGACTAACTAGGGACGAACTTAGACTAGCTAACTTGGGACGAACTTAGACTAACCTCTTAACGAGACTAAACTTTGTATTTGTTCGTCCCAAGTTAGTCTCGTTAGTCTCATTCTAAGGTTTGTCTAAGTTCGTCCTTAGAAAGTGACAAACTAGGAACGAACTTAGACTAACTTGGGACGAACTTATATTAACTTTATAATAAGACTAACGTTTGTCTTTGTTCGTCCCAAGTTAGTCTCGTTAGTCTCATTCTAAGGTTTGTCTAAGTTCGTCCTCAGAAAGAGACTAACTAGGGACGAAATTAGACTAACTTGGGACGAACTTAGACTAACCTTATAATGAGACTAACGTTTGTCTTTGTTCGTCCCAAGTTAGTCTCACTAGTCTCATTTTAAGGTTTGTCTAAGTTCGTCCTTAGAAATAGATTAACTAGGGATGAACTTTGACTGACTTGGGATGAACTTAGACTAACTTTATAATGAGACTAACGTTTGTCTTTGTTCGTCCCAAGTTAGTCTCGTTAGTCTTATTCTAAGGTTTGTCTGAGTTCGTCCTTAGAAAGAGACTAACGAGGGACGAACTTAGACTAACTTGGGACGAACTTTGACTAACCTTGTAATGAGACTAACGTTTGTCTTTGTTCGTCCCAAGTTAGTCTCGTTAGTCTCATTCTAAGGTTTGTCTAAGTTCGTCCTTAGAAAGAGACTAACTAGGGACGAACTTAGACTAACTTGGGACGAACTTAGACTAACCTTATAATGAGACTAACGTTTGTCTTTGTTCGTCCCAAGTTAGTCTCACTAGTCTCATTCTAAGGTTTGTCTAAGTTCGTCCTTAGAAAGAGATTAACTAGGGACGAACTTAGACTAACTTGGGCCGAACTTAGACTAACTTTATAATGAGACTAACGTTTGTCTTTGTTCGTCCCAAGTTAGTCTCGTTAGTCTCATTCTAAGGTTTGTCTAAGTTCGTCCTTAGAAAGAGACTAACTAGGGACGAACTTAGACTAATTTGGGACGAACTTAGACAAACCTTATAATGAGACTGACATTTGTCTTTGTTCGTCCCAAGTTAGTCTCGTTAGTCTCATTCTAAGGTTTGTTTAAGTTCGTCCTTAGAAAGAACTAACTAGGACGAACTTAGACTAACTTGGGACGAACTTAGACTAACCTTAGAATGAGAATAAAGTTTGTCTTTGGTCATTCCAAGTTAGTCTCGTTAGTCTCATTCTAAAGTTTGTCTAAGTTCATCCTTAGAAAGAGACTAACTAGGGACGAACTTAGACAAACCGTATAATGAGACTAACGTTTGTCTTTGTTCGTCCCAAGTTAGTCTCGTTAGTCTCATTCTAAGGTTTGTCTAAGTTCGTCCTTAGAAATAAGACTAACTAGAGACAAACTTAGACTAACTTGGGACGAACTTAGACTAACCTTATAACGAGACTAAAGTTTGTCTTTGTTCGTCCCAAGTTAGTCTCGTTAGTCTCCTTCTAAGGTTTGTCTAAGTTCGGCCTTCGAAAGAGACTAACTCGGGATGAACTTTGACTAACATGGGACGAACTTAGACTAACCTTGTAATGAGACTAACGTTTGTCTTTGTTCGTCCCAAGTTAGTCTCGTTAGTCTCATTCTAAGGTTTGTCTAAGTTCGTCCTTAGAAAGCGACTAACTAGGGACGAACTTAGACTAACTTGGGACGAACTTAGACTAACCTTATAACGAGACTAAAGTTTGTCTTTGTTCGTCCCAAGTTAGTCTCGTTAGTCTTATTCTAAGGTTTGTCTAAGTTCGTCCTTAGAAAGAGACTAACAAAGGACGATCTTAGACTAACTTGGGACGAACTTAGACTAACCTTTTAACGAGACTAAAGTTTGTCTTTGTTCGTCCCAAGTTAGTCTCGTTAGTCTCATTCTAAGGTTTGTCTAAGTTCGTCCTTAGAAAGTGACAAACTAGGAACGAACTTAGACTAACTTGGGACGAACTTAGACTAACTTTATAATAAGACTAACGTTTGTCTTTGTTCGTCCCAAGTTAGTCTCGTTAGTCTCATTCGAAGGTTTGTCTAAGTTCGTCCTTAGAAAGAGACTAACTAGGGACGAACTTAGAAAAACTTGGGATGAAATTAGACAAACCTTATAAGGAGACTAACGTTTGTCTTTGTTCGTCCCAAGTTAGTCTCGTTAGTCTCATTCTAAGGTTTGTCTAAGTTCGTCCTTAGAAAGAGACTAACTAGGGACGAACTTAGACTAACTTGGGACGAACTTAGACTAAGCTTTTAACGAGACTAAAGTTTGTCTTTGTTCGTCCCAAGTTCGTCTCGTTAGTCTCATTCTAAGGTTTGTCTAAGTTCGTCCTTAGAAAGAGACTAACTAGGGACGAAATTAGACTAACTTGGGACGAACTTAGACTAACCTTATAATGAGACTAACGTTTGTCTTTGTTCGTCCCAAGTTAGTCTCACTAGTCTCATTTTAAGGTTTGTCTAAGTTCGTCCTTAGAAAGAGATTAACTAGGGATGAACTTAGACTGACTTGGGATGAACTTAGACTAACTTTATAATGAGACTAACGTTTGTCTTTGTTCGTCCCAAGTTAGTCTCGTTAGTCTCATTCTAAGGTTTGTCTGAGTTCGTCCTTAGAAAGAGACTAACTAGGGACGAACTTAGACTAACTTGGGACGAACTTTGACTAACCTTGTAATGAGACTAACGTTTGTCTTTGTTCGTCCCAAGTTAGTCTCGTTAGTCTCCTTCTAAGGTTTGTTTAAGTTCGTCCTTAGAAAGAGACTAACTAGGGACGAACTAAGACTAACTTGGGACGAACTTAGACTAACCTTATAATGAGACTAACGTTTGTCTTTGTTCGTCCCAAGTTAGTCTCACTAGTCTCATTCTATGGTTTGTCTAAGTTCGTCCTTAGAAAGAGATTAACTAGGGCCGAACTTAGACTAACTTGGGACGAACTTTGACTAACTTTATAATGAGACTAACGTTTGTCTTTGTTCGTCCCAAGTTAGTCTCGTTAGTCTCATTCTAAGGTTTGTCTATGTTCGTCCTTAGAAAGAGACTAACTAGGGACGAACTTAGACTAACTTGGGACGAACTTAGACTAACCTTGTAATGAGACAAACTTTTGTCTTTGTTCGTCCCAAGTTAGTCTCGTTAGTCTCATTCTAAGGTTTGTCTAAGTTCGTCTTTGGAAAGAGACTAACTAGGGACGAACTTAGACTAACATGGGACGAACTTAGACTAACCTTGTGATGAGACTAACGTTTGTGTTTGTTCGTCCCAAGTTAGTCTCGTTAGTCTCATTCTAAGGTTTTTTTAAACTCGTCCTCAGAAAGAAACTAACTAGGGACGAACTTAGACTAACTTGGGACGAACTTAGACTAACCCTAGAATGAGAATAAAGTTTATCTTTGTTCGTTCCAAGTTAGTCTCGTTAGTCTCATTCCGGTTTGTCTAAGTTCGTCCTTAGAAAGAGACTAACTAGGGACAAAGTTAGACTAACATGGGACGAACTTAGACTAACCATGTAATGTGACTAACGCTTGTGTTTGTTCGTCCCAAGTTAGTCTCATTCTAAGGTTTGTCTAAGTTCGTCCTTAGAAAGAGACTAACTAGGGACGAACTTAGACTAACTTGGGACGAAATTAGACTAACCTTATAATGAGACTAACGTTTGTGTTTGTTCGTCCCAAGGTAGTCTCGTAAGTCTCATTCTAAGGTTTGTTTAAGTTAGTCCTTAGAAAGAAACTAACTAGGGACGAACTTAGACTAACTTGGGACGAACTTAGACTAACCTTAGAATGAGAATAAAGTTTGTCTTTGTTCGTTCCAAGTTAGTCTCGTTAGTCTCATTCTAAGGTTTGTCTAAGTTCGTCCTTTGAAAGTGACTAACTATGGACGAACTTAGACTAACTTGGGACGAACTTAGATAAACCTTTGAATGAGAGTTTGTCTCGTTAGTCTTATTCTAAAGTTTGTCTTAGTTCGTCCTAAGAAAGAGCCTAACTTGGGACGAACTTACACTAACCTTGTAATGAGACTAATGTTTGTCTTTGTTCGTCCCAAGTTAGTCTCGTTAGTCTCCTTCTAAGGTTTTTCAACGTTCGTCCTTAGAAAGAGACTAACTAGGGACGAACTCAGACTAACTTGGGACGTACTTAGACTAACCTTGTAATGAGACTAACGTTTGTGTTTGTTCGTCCCAAGTTAGTCTCGTTTGTCTCATTCTAAGGTTTGTCTAAGTTCGTCCTTAGAAAGAGACTAACTAGGGACGAACTTAGACTAACTTGGGACGAACTTAGACAAACCTTAGAAAGAGAGTTTGTCTCGTTAGTCTCATTCTAAGGTTTGTCTAAGTTCATCCTTAGAAAGAGACTAACTTGGGACGAACTTAGACTAACCTTGTAATGAGACTAACGTTTGTCTTTGTTCGTCCCAAGTTAGTCTCGTTAGTCTCCTTCTAAGGTTTGTCTAAGTTCGTCCTTAGAAAGAGACTAACTAGGGACGAACTTAGACTAACATGGGACGAAATTAGACTAACCTTGTAATGAGACTAACGTTTGTGTTTGTTCGTCCCAAGTTAGTCTCGTTAGTCTCATTCTAAGTTTTGTCTAATTTCGTCCTTAGAAAGAGACTAACTTGGGACGAACTTAGACTAACTTGGGACGAACTTTGACTAACCTTGAAAGGAGACTAACGTTTGTCTTTGTTCGTCCCACGTTAGTCTCGTTAGTCTCATTCTAAGGTTTGTCTAAGTTCGTCCTTAGAAAGAGACTAACTAGGGACGAACTTAGACTAACTTGGGACGAACTTAGACTAACCTTATAATGAGACTAACGTTTGTCTTTGTTCGTCCCAAGTTAGTCTCACTAGTCTCATTCTAAGGTTTGTCTAAGTTTGTCCTTAGAAAGAGATTAACTAGGGACGAACTTAGACTAACTTGGGACGAACTTAGACTAACTTTATAATGAGACTAACGTTTGTCTTTGTTCGTCCCAAGTTAGTCTCGTTAGTCTCATTCTACGGTTTGTTTAAGTTCGTCCTTAGAAAGAGACTAACTAGGGACGAACTTAGACTAACTTGGGACGAACTTAGACAAACCTTATAATAAGACTAACATTTGTCTTTGTTCGTCCCAAGTTAGTCTCGTTAGTCTCATTCTAAGGTTTGTTTAAGTTCGTCCTTAGAAAGAAACTAACTAGGACGAACTTAGACTAACTTGGGACGAACTTAGACTAACCTTAGAATGAGAATAAAGTTTGTCTTTGTTCGTTCCAAGTTAGTCTCGTTAGTCTCATTCTAAAGTTTGTCTAAGTTCGTCCTTAGAAAGAGACTAACTAGGGACGAACTTAGACTAACTTGGGACGAACTTAGACAAACCTTATAATGAGACTAACGTTTGTCTTTGTTCGTCCCAAGTTAGTCTAGTTAGTCTCATTCTAAGGTTTGTCTAAGTTCGTCCTTAGAAAGAGACTAACTTGGGGCGAACTTAGACTAACTTGGGACGAACTTAGACTAACCTTAGAATGAGAATAAAGTTTGTTTTTGTTCGTTCCAAGTTAGTCTCGTTAGTTTCATTCTAAGGTTTGTCTAAGTTTGTCCTTTGAAAGTGACTAACTATGGACGAACTTAGACTAACTTGGGACGAACTTAGATAAACCTTAGAATGAGAGTTTGTCTCGTTAGTCTCATTCTAAGGTTTGTCTTAGTTCGTCCTTAGAAAGAGACTAACTAGAGACGAACTTAGACTAACTTGGGACGAACTTAGACAAACCTTGTAATGAGACTAACGTTTGTCTTTGTTCGTCCCAAGTTAGTCTCGTTAGTCTCCTTCTAAGGTTTGTCTAAGTTCGTCCTTAGAAAGAGACTAACTAGAGACGAACTTAGACTAACTTAGGACGAACTTAGACAAACCTTGTAATGAGGCTAACGTTTGTCTTTGTTCGTCCCAAGTTAGTCTCGTTAGTCTCATTCTATGGTTTGTCTAAGTTCGTTCTTAGAAAGAGTCTAACTAGGGACGAACTTAGACTAACATGGGGCGAACTTAGAAAAACCTTGTAATGAGACTAACGTTTGTCTTTGTTCGTCCCAAGTTAGTCTCATTAGTCTCATTCTAAGGTTTGTCTAAGTTCGTCCTTAGAAAGTGACAAACTAGGGACGAATGATGGACCATAATTGTACGAATCAAAAACACAGTTAAACCCACTAAATTAGACTGTTTGTCTATTTAACTTTTGCTTGTTAGTTCCGATATTTATCTACAGGGTATTTTGGAGCTTAGAGAGAATACACGCTAAGGAGAGGATTTTACGCAGAAAAGATGTTACGAGTCATTCCAAGGTCACGATCAGACGCTGACTGAAGAAATCTCAAGATCCTGACATTGAATCACTCAAAACAAATCAAACCGAAGAGCAATCAAAGTCAGTCCGGGGCCGAAATACACCGATAGTTTTGTGAAAACATCACAAAACTTCACAAAACTCCTCTTCTCCCCTTGGTGACCGGTGGCTAATGGGAGGAGGTGACCTAAGGAGGAAGCTCTCCCCCTTTTACCACCCAAAACCGGAGGCTTTCACCTCTTCTCCTCCTCCCTTGGATGAAACCATGTGGTTTCATCCTCACCACCCATCTCCTCCCCTTTTGGCTATAAATACAAGCCATTCTCTTCTCATTTGTATATCCCATTCACAACACAAAATCACTTATCTCTCTAAGTTTGGCAATTTGTAAGTTTGGTTTTGAAATAATACTCCTGTTGGTTCTTGAGTATTATAACAGTTTTAGAGAATACTCATGTTGGTTCTTGAGTATTCAAGTAGAAATTGGGAATACTCCTGTTGGTTCTTGAGTATTCCCCTTTACTTACTGTCTTTCAAAAACCCCCGAGTATTTAGCTATGGTATCCACCTCTATGGATATTCGTAGCTAAACTCTTCATTCGGTTGAAGGGGTGTACTTGTATCATAAAATGTTTTAGACTTTGCTTTAGTGTTTTTTCTCTGTATTCAAAACTTGTTCTATGTGCCATATATTAGGCCAGAACTTCCAAGGTTGAGTGGATGCTTGGAATGGCAAAGCTCTTCCGTGGAAGTTCGTAAACATACTCGGATAAGTGGATGCTTGGAATGGCAAAACTTATCTGAGGACTTTGACCTCTCTCAAACACCATTTGATTGCTCGGGAATGACTGATCAAATGGATGCACACAGGCTAATATACCTTGGAATGGGGTATTAGTCTAAGTAGAACAAGGGCTCTACGTTTTTTGCAAAAGTCTAGACAGTGTGTGCAAATCGAGTGCTTGGAATGGCCTTGATACACTTTCGAACATTTTTGCAAGAGACTAGACAGTGTGGCAAATCGAGTGCTTGGAATGGCCTTGATGCACGTTTGAATACTTAGAAGGATCACTAAAGGTCAATGATAAACAGGCTATGATACAAAGCCCCCGAAATCGAATGTTTTCCTTGAAATCAAACAACACCTGCACTTACTTTCTTAGTATAACTGCCTTAATCAACTGCATTCATCATCCGGAGGACTTGCCAATCACGCATCACCCGCTGTAAGTCCCCTACTTTTATTTTCAGTCATTTACTTTTCCGCACTAAAACCAAAACCAACCAACCAGTCACTTACTTTTCCGTGCTAAAATATCAATCAACTTAAAACACGCTCCCTCGCTGTATAAATCACCTCAAAGAGCAACTATCCCCCTAATTCCTTTGGGTTCGACCCCTACTTACCACTTGCTACCCAGTAGTGATGTCGCGAGTAGCGGACTATAAATTTATTTGTACATTTGCTCTGACGACAAGCATCTGTCAAATTGGCGCCGTTGCCGGGGAATTAGTTAATTAATCGGATAAGTTCTTTGAATCAACACGCGCTTCGAAACAACCATGTCTCGCGAAGGAAGCCACCATGACTACCAGGATGACGACGAGATAAACCTGTACGATCAAAATGATGAGGTGCCACTTCCATTTATCGACGATCCGGAACAACTCATCAGAAACAGAAGAGCTCGTGATAGGGAGGCCATCAGAAGAAACCAAGAACCGCCCGAGGACCGAAATGCAGCTGGTCCAGTACAACAACCCCCTAGATATCCACCACCCCCCCAACCTCGACAAATGCCAAGACAAGAACATGTCTACGATAACTACTATGGGGATAACAACTACCATGAACCTACTATGGGAGAATTAAACGCCCCCAATTTCGAAACACAGCCGTAGTGCATTTACGAGGGCCCTGAACTAGAAAACATAACCATCAACGCATCAGTGGCCCACAGCTTGCCAAAATTCTCAGGAGCTCAAGGAGAATCTGCCACAACTCACCTCCAACGCCTGCATGGAATTTGCCAAAATCTAAAGCCCAATCGAGTGAATATGGACGACTTCAAGTTGAAGGCATTCTATTTTTCCCTCATAGACTCGGTAAACGATTAGTTCCTTTCATTGCCTTCGGGAAGCATCAGAACATAGGTTCAGATGCAAGGGAAATTCCTGGGCAAATACTACCCAGCAGGAAGAGCAATGCAAGTAAGAAGACAACTGCAGGACATAAGGCAAGGACCTAATGAGACCATGTATGACTACCTGGAGAAATTCAACCACCTGGAGAGAAGCTGCTGCACTCTTGGACTACCCGAGAAACTCACCATTGAGTATCTCATTAACGGATTAAGACCCTTAGACAAAATGCTCCTGGATGCCTCAGCTGGAGGGTCCATAATGAATCTATCATTAAGAGGCATAAGGGATCTCATCACTAAGGTTGCTGAAAATGCCCGATTTAGAGAAGAGACAACTAGGCAGGAAGAATTTTCCCGAACAAAGAATGTGGCAAGAGCTGAAACACCGATGAGCTCTATTCCTGAAGAAATGAAACAGTTAAAGGAGATGATGATTCAGATCCTGCGAAGACAGCCAGTTCCAGTAAAACCTTGCGAGTTTTGTGGTTCCACTGACCACAAAACTGACGAATGCCCGACATTAATAGAAGAGGAACCGGCAGAAGTAGACGCAGTGGGAGGATACCAAGGATACAACAACAACAACAACGACAGAGCCGGACAAAACAGACAGTATGGTCAAGCAACCAACTCGAGCTGGCGTAACAACAACTATCCTCAGGAGGAAGTACAACCAGCTGTCCCTCAACTAGCTCAGTCATTCTACCAACCCCCCCACCGACAGTATAACCAGAACGCTCCATCAGCAGGCCAATATCAGCAAAAAGGACCAAATCAGTACCAAACTGGCCCGAACAATCAGCAGGAACCGAGCAAGTCGCTCGATGACACGATGAAGGAGCTCGCAGGAAACATAAATCAATTGGGTGCTTCGCTACACCAATACCAGGCGAAAACTGACGGGGCAATTTCAGAATTGGCCCAACAGATGTCCCAGCTCGCCACCACAATGTCAACACTCTCCAATGAACCTGGCAGACTTCCTTCACAAACCATCCAAAACCCAAAGGCAAATATTAGCATGATAAGGAGGTCAAACATAAAGGCGACACTAGGAGAAGTAGCACGATCCCCAACTTACAAACTCACAAGCAAGCACTTCACACGTAGGCATCGTCCTGATTGGAATCAAGAGGAAGACCGACCCAATGATGGCAAAACATGGGTCACGCATGCCGACAATGGACGGTATGCATTCACCGTCTGCATAACACCACCATCGATCATACACTCCGACATACCAGCATCTGGATGGGATGACAATAACAATTTAAGGTGCAACTCCCCAACTAATATTTATGCTTCAAAGCAAAATATTGAGAAGTCCAATTATACAAATCCTAAGCCAAGGAATGGTCAGAATGACCCTACAGTAGAAAGAGCCCTCACTTCAGATCATGAGTCACAACCGGAAAGAGATAAAGACCCAGGGGCCTTCACAGTCACCTGCAGTATTGGTGAAACCCAAATTCATAAGGGCTTAGTCGATCTTGGGGCTGCTGTCAATGCCATGCCTTCCTCCTTATACTACTTATTAGGACTTGGTCCATTGAAGCCGCCCAGGACAAATATCGAGCTAGGAGATAAGTCGTGCATCCGTCTGGTTGGAGTGCTGGAAGATGTAATACTCCATGTGGGAGAGCTCGTCGTTGCTGCAGACTTTTATGTGATACAAACAGGAGAGACCAGCGAGGACGACCCTCCAACAATAATATTGGGACGACCATTCCTCTACGCTACTAAAGCAAGAATCGATGTGGGCAAGGGCTCATTATCGCTTGAGTTCGGCGGCAAAATTGCAAATTTCTACATTGATATTAGCCGCGCAGATACAAAAAAGCCGCCAGATATTATACCTATCTCGGATCGCGGTACACGGATTTCTAACCTGACACAAGAAATCGAAAAAGCAACAAGACCAGCAGCTATGGTCAAAGGCTCCCCGCCTTCTCAGAAACAATGGAAAGAAAAAACACCAAAACCATGGAGTTCCAACTCAAACAAGAAATCAGGAAAAGGCAAGGCAAAAAGCAACACAGGAATGGTGGCGAAATTCGACCTGAGCCACCCATGGGATCCAAACCAATGATCCAAGAAAGAGGTACTGTCGAGCCAACGACGTTAAACAAGTGCACTGGTCGGGAGGTAACCCGACACTATCTTACTTTCTGTCATTTAATTTCAGTCATTTAGTTTAAAGTCATTCTCACATGTATATATCTGCTTGCATGACTTTTGAACTAAGGCATGCCTTCGTTCAAAAGTGTGGGGTGAGAACCACCTTTTTATATAGTTAAATAACATGCTTGCTGTTTTCTTAATAGTATCTTTTTGAAAATATGAACTTAAGAATGTGAAAAAGATAGATCATAATTCATGCATCAACCTTGTGAAAATTCAACTGTTTAAAAACTTAGAATGTAACTTCTCATTTGTTCCTTTGTGCTGAGATAAACTAGGGATGTGAAGTTGATAGAAAATGCCCTAGAGGGGCTTGGCAAGCAATCGAAGGATCGAATCAAACTATATGGTTTTCGAAGTCAGTGGAGGCTGCACTTCGGGTTTCAGTGAAGATTGAAGTCATCTCCGCCATGCAGTGTTTATGAAAAAAGAAAAAAGGCGAGGACGGGAATCAGACCGTCCTCTCTCTAGTCAAAGTAGCCGAGAAAATAGATGAGCAACCCTCATCTTGACCCGCGCGAAACGACAACGATGAGAGGAGCGGGGAGGTATTTCCATATGCTCGCGGGCGATGTTTGGACCTCCCAAAAAGGCTTGAGAAAATGGACTAGCAAGTCACAAAGAAGCAAAAGCTCGAAGAAGCAAATCAAGAGGCCAAAGGCCCAAAATTGTGAAGGTTTTAACCGAACAAAAGTGAAGCTCTCAAAAAGTCAAATCAAAGGCCAAAGGCCGATTCACTACAAAAAAGCTGTCCCTCGCCAAAAAGAAAGAAAATCAAAGACCAAACCATTGAAACCCGAACCGAATCACATGCTAGAGAAAGCTACAAGAAAACCATATAGTACGAGACGGTCCCGAGATTGCAGTCCAGGAGCCTAAAAAGGGCTATCTCCCGAAACATCCAAAATACTTTGCATCTCAGCACGGAGGTACAAGTATCAAGTTTCTTCTATTTATTTACGCAGTTTAATTTGGTAATAAGTAGTAATGCATGAATTATGATAAGTCTAGTCCCACAGTCTAACTTTCATATTTTAAAAGCTTACTTAGTGCCGCCCTTTAATAGCATTGTTCGGGACGAACAACTAAAAGTGTGGGGTGATCTGATGGACCATAATTATACGAATCAAAAACACAGTTAAACCCACTAAATTAGACTGTTTGTCTATTTAACTTTTGCTTGTTAGTTCCGATATTTATCTACAGGGTATTTTGGAGCTTAGAGGAGCAATCAAAACTCCTCTTCTCCCCTTGGTGACCGGTGGCTAATGGGAGGAGGTGACCTAAGGAGGAAGCTCTCCCCCTTTTACCACCCAAAACCGGCGGCTTTCACCTCTTCTCCTCCTCCCTTGGATGAAACCATGTGGTTTCATCCTCACCACCCATCTCCTCCCCTTTTGGCTATAAATACAAGCCATTCTCTTCTCATTTGTATATCCCATTCACAACACAAAATCACTTATCTCTCTAAGTTTGGCAATTTGTAAGTTTGGTTTTGAAATAATACTCTTGTTGGTTCTTGAGTATTATAACAGTTTTAGAGAATACTCCTGTTGGTTCTTGAGTATTCAAGTAGAAATTGGGAATACTCCTGTTGGTTCTTGAGTATTCCCCTTTACTTACTGTCTTTCAAAAACCCCCGAGTATTTAGCTATGGTATCCACCTCTATGGATATTCGTAGCTAAACTCTTCATTCGGTTGAAGGGGTGTACTTGTATCATAAAATGTTTTAGACTTTGCTTTAGTGTTTTTTCTCTGTATTCAAAACTTGTTCTATGTGCCATATATTAGGCCAGAACTTCCAAGGTTGAGTGGATGCTTGGAATGGCAAAGCTCTTCCGTGGAAGTTCGTAAACATACTCGGATAAGTGGATGCTTGGAATGGCAAAACTTATCTGAGGAGTTTGACCTCTCTCAAACACCATTTGATTGCTCGGGAATGACTGATCAAATGGATGCACACAGGCTAATATACCTTGGAATGGGGTATTAGTCTAAGTAGAACAAGGGCTCTACATTTTTTGCAAAAGTCTAGACAGTGTGTGCAAATCGAGTGCTTGGAATGGCCTTGATACACTTTCGAACATTTTTGCAAAAGACTGGACAGTGTGGCAAATCGAGTGCTTGGAATGGCCTTGATGCACGTTTGAATACTTAGAAGGATCATTAAAGGTCAATGATAAACAGGCTATGATACAAAGCCCCCGAAATCGAATGTTTTCCTTGAAATCAAAGAACACCTGCACTTACTTTCTTAGTATAACTGCCTTAATCAACTGCATTCATCATCCGGAGGACTTGCCAATCACGCATCACCCGCTGTAAGTCCCCTACTTTTATTTTCAGTCATTTACTTTTCCGCACTAAAACCAAAACCAACCAACCAGTCACTTACTTTTCCGCGCTAAAATCTCAATCAACTTAAAACACGCTCCCTCGCTGTATAAATCACCTCAAAGAGCAACTATCCCCCTAATTCCTTTGGGTTCGACCCCTACTTACCACTTGCTACCCAGTAGTGAAGTCGCGAGTAGCGGACTATAAATTTATTTGTACATTTGCTCTGACGACAAGCATCTGTCAACGAACTTAGACTAACATGGGGCGAACTTAGAAAAACCTTGTAATGAGACTTACGTTTGTCTTTGTTCGTCCCAAGTTAGTCTCATTAGTCTCATTCTAAGGTTTGTCTAAGTTCGTCCTTAGAAAGTGACAAACTAGGGACGAACTTAGACTAACTTGGGACGAACTTAGACTAACATTATAATGAGACAAACGTTTGTCTTTGTTCGTCCCAAGTTAGTCTCGTTAGTCTCATTCTAAAGTTTGTCTAAGTTCGTCCTTAGAAAGAGACTTACTAGGGTCGAACTTAGACTAACTTGGGACGAACTTAGACTAACCTTGTAATGAGACTAACGTTTGTGTTTGTTCGTCCCAAGTTAGTCTCGTTAGTCTCATTCTAAGGTTTTTCTAAGTTCGTCCTTAGAAAGAGACTAACTAGGGACGAACTTTGACTAACTTGGGACGAACTTATACAAACCTTGTAATGAGGCTAACGTTTGTCTTTGTTCGTCCCAAGTCAGTCTCGTTAGTCTCATTCTAAGGTTTGTCTAAGTTCGTCCTTAGAAAGAGACTAACTAGGGGCGAACGTAGACTAACTTGGGACGAACTTATACTAACCTTATAATGAGACTAACGTTTGTCTTTGTTCGTCCCAAGTTAGTCTCGTTAGTGTCATTCTAAGGTCTGTCTCAGTTCGTCCTTAGAAAGTGACTAACTAGGGACGAACTTAGACTAACTTGGGATGAACTTAGACTAAGCTTGTAATGAGACTAACGTTTGTCTTTGTTCATCCCAAGTTAGTCTCGTTAGTCTCATTCTAAGGTTTGTCTAAGTTCGTCTTTAGAAAGAGACTAACTAGGGACGAACTTATACTAACCTTGTAATAAGACTAACGTTTGTCTTTGTTCGTCCCAAGTTAGTCTCATTCTAAGGTTTGTCTAAGTTCGTCCTTAGAAAGAGACTAACTAGAGATGAACTTAGACTAACCTTATAATGAGACAAACGTTTGTGTTTGTTTGTCCCAAGTTAGTCTCGTTAGTCTCATTCTATGGTTTTTTAAGTTAGTCCGTAGAAAGAAACTAACTAGGGACGAACTTAGACTAACTTGGGACGAACTTAGACTAACCTTAGAATGAGAATAAAGTTTGTCTTTGTCCGTTCCAAGTTAGTCTCGTTAGTCTCATTCAAAGGTTTGTCTAAGTTCGTCCTTAGAAAGAGACTAACTAGGGACGAACTTAGACAAACTTGGGATGAAATTAGACAAACCTTATAATGAGACTAACGTTTGTCCTTGTTCGTCCCAAGTTAGTCTCGTTAGTCTCATTCTAAGGTTTGTCTAAGTTCGTCCTTAGAAAGAGATTAACTAGGGACGAACTTAGACTAACTTGGGACGAACTTAGACTAACCTTTTAACGAGACTAAAGTTTGTCTTTGTTCGTCCCAAGTTAGTCTCGTTAGTCTCATTCTAAGGTTTGTCAAAGTTCGTCTTTAGAAAGAGACTAACTAGGGACGAAATTAGACTAACTTGGGCCGAACTTAGACTAACCTTATAATGAGACTAACGTTTGTCTTTGTTCGTCCCAAGTTAGTCTCACTAGTCTCATTCTGGTTTGTCTAAGTTCGTATTTAGAAAGAGATTAACTAGGGATGAACTTAGACTAACTTGGGACGAACTTAGACTAACTTTATAGTGAGGCTAACGTTTGTCTTTGTTCGTCCCAAGTTAGTCTCGTTAGTCTCATTCTAAGGTTTGGCTAAGTTCGTCCTTAGAAAGAGACTAACTAGGGACGAACTTAGACTAACTTGGGACGAACTTTGACTAACCTTGTAAGGAGACTAACGTTTGTCTTTGTTCGTCCCACGTTAGTCTCGTTAGTCTCATTCTAAGGTTTGTCTAAGTTCGTCCTTAGAAAGAGACTGACTAGGGACGAACTTAGACTAACTTGGGACGAACTTAGACTAACCTTATAATGAGACTAACGTTTGTCTTTAATCGTCCCAAGTTAGTCTCGCTAGTCTCATTCTAAGGTTTGTCTAAGTTCGTCCTTAGAAAGAGATCAACTAGGGACGAACTTAGACTAACTTGGGACGAACTTAGACTAACTTTATAATGAGACTAACGTTTGTCTTTGTTCGTCCCAAGTTAGTCTCGTTAGTCTCATTCTAAGGTTTGTTTAAGTTCGTCCTTAGAAAGAGACTAACTAGGGACGAACTTAGACTAACTTGGGACGAACTTAGACAAACCTTATAATGAGACTAACATTTGTCTTTGTTCGTCCCAAGTTAGTCTCGTTAGTCTCATTGTAAGGTTTGTCTAAGTTCGTCCTTAGAAAGAGACTAACTAGGGACGAACTTAGACAGACTTGGGATGAAATTAGACAAACCTTATAATGAGACTAACGTTTGTCTTTGTTCGTCCCAAGTTAGTCTCGTTAGTCTCATTCTACGGTTTGTCTAAGTTCGTCCTTAGAAAGAGACTAACTAGGGACGAACTTTGACTAACTTGGGACGAACTTAGACAAACCTTATAATGAGACTAACATTTGTCTTTGTTCGTCCCAAGTTAGTCTCGTTAGTCTCATTCTAAGTTTGTCTAAGTTCGTCCTTAGAATGTGACTAACTAGGGACGAACTTAGACAAACTTGGGATGAAATTAGACAAACCTTATAATGAGACTAACGTTTGTCCTTGTTCGTCCCAAGTTAGTCTCGTTAGTCTCATTCTAAGGTTTGTCTAAGTTCGTCCTTAGAAAGAGACTAACTAGGGACGAACTTAGACTAACTTGGGACGAACTTAGACAAACCTTATAATGAGACTAACATTTGTCTTTGTTCGTCCCAAGTTAATCTCGTTAGTCTCATTGTAAGGTTTGTCTAAGTTCGTCCTTAGAAAGAGACTAACTAGGGACGAACTTAGACAGACTTGGGATGAAATTAGACAAACCTTATAATGAGACTAACGTTTGTCTTTGTTCGTCCCAAGTTAGTCTCGTTAGTCTCATTCTACGGTTTGTCTAAGTTCGTCCTTAGAAAGAGACTAACTAGGGACGAACTTTGACTAACTTGGGACGAACTTAGACAAACCTTATAATGAGACTAACATTTGTCTTTGTTCGTCCCAAGTTAGTCTCGTTAGTCTCATTCTAAGTTTGTCTAAGTTCGTCCTTAGAATGTGACTAACTAGGGACGAACTTAGACAAACTTGGGATGAAATTAGACAAACCTTATAATGAGACTAACGTTTGTCCTTGTTCGTCCCAAGTTAGTCTCGTTAGTCTCATTCTAAGGTTTGTCTAAGTTCGTCCTTAGAAAGAGACTAACTAGGGACGAACTTAGACTAACTTGGGACGAACTTAGACTAACCTTTTAACGAGACTAAAGTTTGTCTTTGTTCGTCCCAAGTTAGTCTCGTTAGTCTCAATCTAAGGTTTGTCAAAGTTCGTCTTTAGAAAGAGACTAATGTTTGTCCTTGTTCGTCCCAAGTTAGTCTCGTTAGTCTCATTCTAAGTTTGTCTAAGTTCGTCCTTAGAATGTGACTAACTAGGGACGAACTTAGACAAACTTGGGATGAAATTAGACAAACCTTATAATGAGACTAACGTTTGTCCTTGTTCGTCCCAAGTTAGTCTCGTTAGTCTCATTCTAAGGTTTGTCTAAGTTCGTCCTTAGAAAGAGACTAACTAGGGACGAACTTAGACTAACTTGGGACGAACTTAGACTAACCTTGTAATGAGACTAACGTTTGTGTTTGTTCGTCCCAAGTTAAGTCTCGTTAGTCTCATTCTAAGGTTTGTCTAAGTTCGTCCTTAGAAAGAGACTAACTAGGGACGAACTTAGACTAACATGGGACGAACTTAGACTAACCTTTTAACGAGACTAAAGTTTGTCTTTGTTCGTCCCAAGTTAGTCTCGTTAGTCTCATTCTAAGGTTTGTGTAAGTTCGTCCTTAGAAAGAGACTGACTAGGGACGAACTTAGACTAACTTGGGACGAACTTAGACTAACCTTATAATGAGACTAACGTTTGTCTTTGTTCGTCCCAAGTTAGTCTCACTAGTCTCATTCTAAGGTTTGTCTAAGATCGTCCTTAGAAAGAGATTAACTAGGGACGAACTTAGACTAACTTGGGACGAACTTAGACTAACTTTATAATGAGACTAACGTTTGTCTTTGTTCGTCCCAAGTTAGTCTCGTTAGTCTCATTCTACGGTTTGTCTAAGTTCGTCCTTAGAAAGAGACTAACTAGGGACGAACTTAGACTAACTTGGGACGAACTTAGACAGACCTTATAATAAGACTAACATTTGTCTTTGTTCGTCCCAAGTTAGTCTCGTTAGTCTCATTCTAAGGTTTGTTTAAGTTCGTCCTTAGAAAGAAACTAACTAGGACGAACTTAGACTAACTTGGGACGAAATTAGACTAACCTTAGAAGGAGAATAAAGTTTGTCTTTGTTCGTCCCAAGTTAGTCTCGTTAGTCTCATTCTAAGGTTTGTCTAAGTTCGTCTTTAGAAAGAGACTAATTAGGGACGAACTTATACTAACCTTGTAATAAGACTAACGTTTGTCTTTGTTCGTCCCAAGTTAGTCTCATTCTAAGGTTTGTCTAAGTTCGTCCTTAGAAAGAGACTAACTAGGGACGAACTTAGACTAACCTTATAATGAGACTAACGTTTGTGTTTGTTCGTCCCAAGTTAGTCTCGTTAGTCTCATTCTAAGGTTTTTTAAGTTAGTCCTTAGAAAGAAACTAACTAGAGACGAACTTAGACTAACTTGGGACGAACTTAGACTAACCTTAGAATGAGAATAAAGTTTGTCTTTGTTCGTTCCAAGTTAGTCTCGTTAGTCTCATTCTAAGGTTTGTCTAAGTTCATCCTTTGAAAGTGACTAACTATGGACGAACTTAGACTAACTTGGGACGAACTTAGATAAACCTTAGAATGAGAGTTTGTCTCGTTAGTCTCCTTCTAAGGTTTGTCTAAGTTCGTCCTAAGAAAGAGACTAACTAGAGACGAACTTAGACTAACTTGGGACGAACTTAGACTAACCTGGTAATGAGACTAACGTTTGTGATCGTTCGTCCCAAGTTTGTCTCGTTATTCTCATTCTAAGGTTTGTCTAAGTTCGTCCTTAGTATGAGACTAACTAGGGACGAACTTAGACTAACTTGGGACGAACTTAGACAAACCTTATAATGAGACTAATGTTTTTCTTTGTTCGTCCCAAGTTGGCTCGTTAGTCTCATTCTAAGGTTTGTCTAAGTTCGTCCTTCGAAAGAGAGTAACTAGGGACGAACTTAGACTAACTTGGGACGGACTTAGACAAACCTTTGAATGAGAGTTTGTCTCGTTAGTCTCATTCTAAGCTTTGTCTTAGTTCGTCCTTAGAAAGAGACTAACTTGGGACGAACTTACACTAACCTTGTAATGAGACTAACGTTTGTCATTGTTCGTCCCAAGTTAGTCTCGTTAGTCTCCTTCTAAGGTTTGTCAAAGTTCGTCTTTAGAAAGAGACTAACTAGGGACGAACTTAGACTAACTTGGGACGTACTTAGACTAACCTTGTAATGAGACTAACGTTTGTGTTTGTTCGTCCCAAGTTAGTCTCGTTTGTCTCATTCTAAGGTTTGTCTAAGTTCGTCCTTAGAAAGAGACTAACTAGGGACGAACTTAGACTAACTTGGGACGAACTTAGACAAACCTTATAATGAGACTAACGTTTGTCTTTGTTCGTCCCAAGTTAGTCTCACTAATCATTACAATTATTTTTCCCTGTTGACGCCCCTGCTTCGAATCTTCTAGACACTTCTAGCTCTGTCGAAGTCCGTCGTCTTATCTCACATGATTCATCTGTATACCAGAAACATGTGTATCCCGTTTTTAAAGATGGCGTTTCACCTTTATTTTCAGAAATTGTTCGAATTTGATGGAATAACATTCTAGCACATTTGTCATTAAAAAAAAAAAAAAAAAAGTCTCACTAGTCTCATTTTAAGGTTTGTCTAAGTTCGTCCTTAGAAAGAGATTAACTAGGGATGAACTTAGACTGACTTGGGACGAACTTAGACTAACTTTATAATGAGACTAACGTTTGTCTTTGTTCGTTCTAAGTTAGTCTCGTTAGTCTCATTCTAAGGTTTGTCTAAGTTCGTCCTTAGAAAGAGACTAACTAAGGACGAACTTAGACTAACTTGGGACGAACTTTGACTAACCTTGTAATGAGACTAACATTTGTCTTTGTTCGTCCCGAGTTAGTCTCGTTAGTCTCATTCTAAGGTTTGTCTAAGTTCGTCCTTAGAAAGAGACTAACTAGGGACGAACTTAGACTAACTTGGGACGAACTTAGACTAACCTTTTAACGAGACTAAAGTTTGTCTTTGTTCGTCCCAAGTTAGTCTCGTTAGTCTCATTCTAAGGTTTGTCTAAGTTCGTCCTTAGAAAGAGACTAACTTGGGCCGAACTTAGACTAACTTTATAATGAGACTAACGTTTGTCTTTGTTCGTCCCAAGTTAGTCTCGTTAGTCTCATTCTAAGGTTTGTCTAAGTTAGTCCTTAGAAAGAGACTAACTAGGGACAGACTTAGACTAACTTGGGACGAACTTAGACTAACCTTTTAACGAGACTAAAGTTTGTCTTTGTTCGTCCCAAATTAGTCTCGTTAGTCTCGTTCTAAGGTTTGTCTAAGTTCGTCCTTAGAAAGAGACTAACTAGGGACGAAATTCGACTAACTTGGGACGAACTTAGACTAACCTTATAATGAGACTAACGTTTGTCTTTGTTCGTCCCAAGTTAGTCTCACTAGTCTCATTTTAAGGTTTGTCTAAGTTCGTCCTTAGAAAGAGATTAACTAGGGATGAACTTAGACTGAATTGGGACGAACTTAGACTAACTTTATAATGAGACTAACGTTTGTCTTTGTTCGTCCCAAGTTAGTCTCACTAGTCTCATTCTAAGGTTTGTCTAAGTTCGTCCTTAGAAAGAGATTAACTAGGGACGAACTTAGACTAACATGGGCCGAACTTAGACTAACTTTATAATGAGACTAACGTTTGTCTTTGTTCGTCCCAAGTTAGTCTCGTTAGTCTCATTCTAAGGTTTGTCTAAGTTCGTCCTTAGAAAGAGACTAACTAGGGACGGACTAAGACTAACTTGGGACGAACTTAGACTAACCTTTTAACGAGACTAAAGTTTGTCTTTGTTCGTCCCAAGTTAGTCTCGTTAGTCTCATTCTAAGGTTTGTCTAAGTTCGTCCTTATAAGAGACTAACTAGGGACGAACTTAGACTAACTTTGGACGAACTTTGACTAACCTTGTAATGAGACTAAAGTTTGTCTTTGTTCGTCCCAAGTTAAGTCTCGTTAGTCTCATTCTAAGGTTTGTCTAAGTTCGTCCTTAGAAAGAGACTAACTAGGGACGAACTTAGACTAACATGGGACGAACTTAGACTAACCTTTTAACGAGACTAAAGTTTGTCTTTGTTCGTCCCAAGTTAGTCTCGTTAGTCTCATTCTAAGGTTTGTGTAAGTTCGTCCTTAGAAAGAGACTGACTAGGGACGAACTTAGACTAACTTGGGACGAACTTAGACTAACCTTATAATGAGACTAACGTTTGTCTTTGTTCGTCCCAAGTTAGTCTCACTAGTCTCATTCTAAGGTTTGTCTAAGATCGTCCTTAGAAAGAGATTAACTAGGGACGAACTTAGACTAACTTGGGACGAACTTAGACTAACTTTATAATGAGACTAACGTTTGTCTTTGTTCGTCCCAAGTTAGTCTCGTTAGTCTCATTCTACGGTTTGTCTAAGTTCGTCCTTAGAAAGAGACTAACTAGGGACGAACTTAGACTAACTTGGGACGAACTTAGACAGACCTTATAATAAGACTAACATTTGTCTTTGTTCGTCCCAAGTTAGTCTCGTTAGTCTCATTCTAAGGTTTGTTTAAGTTCGTCCTTAGAAAGAAACTAACTAGGACGAACTTAGACTAACTTGGGACGAAATTAGACTAACCTTAGAAGGAGAATAAAGTTTGTCTTTGTTCGTCCCAAGTTAGTCTCGTTAGTCTCATTCTAAGGTTTGTCTAAGTTCGTCTTTAGAAAGAGACTAATTAGGGACGAACTTATACTAACCTTGTAATAAGACTAACGTTTGTCTTTGTTCGTCCCAAGTTAGTCTCATTCTAAGGTTTGTCTAAGTTCGTCCTTAGAAAGAGACTAACTAGGGACGAACTTAGACTAACCTTATAATGAGACTAACGTTTGTGTTTGTTCGTCCCAAGTTAGTCTCGTTAGTCTCATTCTAAGGTTTTTTAAGTTAGTCCTTAGAAAGAAACTAACTAGAGACGAACTTAGACTAACTTGGGACGAACTTAGACTAACCTTAGAATGAGAATAAAGTTTGTCTTTGTTCGTTCCAAGTTAGTCTCGTTAGTCTCATTCTAAGGTTTGTCTAAGTTCGTCCTTTGAAAGTGACTAACTATGGACGAACTTAGACTAACTTGGGACGAACTTAGATAAACCTTAGAATGAGAGTTTGTCTCGTTAGTCTCCTTCTAAGGTTTGTCTAAGTTCGTCCTAAGAAAGAGACTAACTAGAGACGAACTTAGACTAACTTGGGACGAACTTAGACTAACCTGGTAATGAGACTAACATTTGTGATCGTTCGTCCCAAGTTTGTCTCGTTATTCTCATTCTAAGGTTTGTCTAAGTTCGTCCTTAGTATGAGACTAACTAGGGACGAACTTAGACTAACTTGGGACGAACTTAGACAAACCTTATAATGAGACTAATGTTTTTCTTTGTTCGTCCCAAGTTGGCTCGTTTGTCTCATTCTAAGGTTTGTCTAAGTTCGTCCTTCGAAAGAGAGTAACTAGGGACGAACTTAGACTAACTTGGGACGGACTTAGACAAACCTTTGAATGAGAGTTTGTCTCGTTAGTCTCATTCTAAGCTTTGTCTTAGTTCGTCCTTAGAAAGAGACTAACTTGGGACGAACTTACACTAACCTTGTAATGAGACTAACGTTTGTCATTGTTCGTCCCAAGTTAGTCTCGTTAGTCTCCTTCTAAGGTTTGTCAAAGTTCGTCTTTAGAAAGAGACTAACTAGGGACGAACTTAGACTAACTTGGGACGTACTTAGACTAACCTTGTAATGAGACTAACGTTTGTGTTTGTTCGTCCCAAGTTAGTCTCGTTTGTCTCATTCTAAGGTTTGTCTAAGTTCGTCCTTAGAAAGAGACTAACTAGGGACGAACTTAGACTAACTTGGGACGAACTTAGACAAACCTTATAATGAGACTAACGTTTGTCTTTGTTCGTCCCAAGTTAGTCTCACTAATCATTACAATTATTTTTCCCTGTTGACGCCCCTGCTTCGAATCTTCTAGACACTTCTAGCTCTGTCGAAGTCCGTCGTCTTATCTCACATGATTCATCTGTATACCAGAAACATGTGTATCCAGTTTTTAAAGATGGCGTTTCACCTTTATTTTCAGAAATTGTTCGAATTTGATGGAATAACATTCTAGCACATTTGTCATTAAAAAAAAAAAAAAAAAGTCTCACTAGTCTCATTTTAAGGTTTGTCTAAGTTCGTCCTTAGAAAGAGATTAACTAGGGATGAACTTAGACTGACTTGGGACGAACTTAGACTAACTTTATAATGAGACTAATGTTTGTCTTTGTTCGTTCCAAGTTAGTCTCGTTAGTCTCATTCTAAGGTTTGTCTAAGTTCGTCCTTAGAAAGAGACTAACTAAGGACGAACTTAGACTAACTTGGGACGAACTTTGACTAACCTTGTAATGAGACTAACATTTGTCTTTGTTCGTCCCGAGTTAGTCTCGTTAGTCTCATTCTAAGGTTTGTGTAAGTTCGTCCTTAGAAAGAGACTAACTAGGGACGAACTTAGACTAACTTGGGACGAACTTAGACTAACCTTTTAACGAGACTAAAGTTTGTCTTTGTTCGTCCCAAGTTAGTCTCGTTAGTCTCATTCTAAGGTTTGTCTAAGTTCGTCCTTAGAAAGAGACTAACTTGGGCCGAACTTAGACTAACTTTATAATGAGACTAACGTTTGTCTTTGTTCGTCCCAAGTTAGTCTCGTTAGTCTCATTCTAAGGTTTGTCTAAGTTCGTCCTTAGAAAGAGACTAACTAGGGACGGACTTAGACTAACTTGGGACGAACTTAGACTAACCTTTTAACGAGACTAAAGTTTGTCTTTGTTCGTCCCAAATTAGTCTCGTTAGTCTCGTTCTAAGGTTTGTCTAAGTTCGTCCTTAGAAAGAGACTAACTAGGGACGAAATTCGACTAACTTGGGACGAACTTAGACTAACCTTATAATGAGACTAACGTTTGTCTTTGTTCGTCCCAAGTTAGTCTCACTAGTCTCATTTTAAGGTTTGTCTAAGTTCGTCCTTAGAAAGAGATTAACTAGGGATGAACTTAGACTGAATTGGGACGAACTTAGACTAACTTTATAATGAGACTAACGTTTGTCTTTGTTCGTCCCAAGTTAGTCTCACTAGTCTCATTCTAAGGTTTGTCTAAGTTCGTCCTTAGAAAGAGATTAATTAGGGACGAACTTAGACTAACATGGGCCGAACTTAGACTAACTTTATAATGAGACTAACGTTTGTCTTTGTTCGTCCCAAGTTAGTCTCGTTAGTCTCATTCTAAGGTTTGTCTAAGTTCGTCCTTAGAAAGAGACTAACTAGGGACGGACTAAGACTAACTTGGGACGAACTTAGACTAACCTTTTAACGAGACTAAAGTTTGTCTTTGTTCGTCCCAAGTTAGTCTCGTTAGTCTCATTCTAAGGTTTGTCTAAGTTCGTCCTTATAAAGAGACTAACTAGGGACGAACTTAGACTAACTTTGGACGAACTTTGACTAACCTTGTAATGAGACTAACGTTTGTCTTTGTTCGTCCCAAGTTAGTCTCGTTAGTCTCATTCTAAGGTTTGTCTAAGTTCGTCCTTAGAAAGAGACTAACAAGGGACGAACTTAGACTAACTTGGGACGAACTTAGACTAACATTATAATGAGACTAACGTTTGTCTTTGTTCGTCCCAAGTTAGTCTCACTAGTCTCATTCTAAGGTTTGTCACAGTTCGTCCTTAGAAAGAGATTAACTAGGGACGAACTTAGACTAACTTGGGCCGAACTTAGACTAACTTTATAATGAGACTAACGTTTGTCTTTGTTCGTCCCAAGTTAGTCTCGTTAGTCTCATTCTAAGGTTTGTCTAAGTTCGACCTTAGAAAGAGACTAACTAGGGACGAACTTAGACTAATTTGGGACGAACTTAGACAAACCTTATAATGAGACTAACATTTGTCTTTGTTCGTCCCAAGTTAGTCTCGTTAGTCTCATTCTAAGGTTTGTTTAAGTTCGTCCTTAGAAAGAAACTAACTAGGACGAACTTAGACTAACTTGGGACGAACTTAGACTAACCTTAGAATGAGAATAAAGTTTGTCTTTGTTCGTTCCAAGTTAGTCTCGTTAGTCACATTCTAAAGTTTGTCTAAGTTCGTCCTTAGAAAGAGACTAACTAGGGACGAACTTAGACAAACCGTATAATGAGACTAACGATTGTCTTTGTTCGTCCCAAGTTAGTCTCGTTAGTCTCATTCTAAGGTTTGTCTAAGTTCGTCCTTAGAAATAAGACTAACTAGAGACGAACTTAGACTAACTTAGGACGAACTTAGACTAACCTTATAACGAGACTAAAGTTTGTCTTTGTTCGTCCCAAGTTAGTCTCGTTAGTCTCCTCTAAGGTTTGTCTAAGTTCGGCCTTCGAAAGAGACTAACTCGGGATGAACTTTGACTAACATGGGACGAACTTAGACTAACCTTGTAATGAGACTAACGTTTGTCTTTGTTCGTCCCAAGTTAGTCTCGTTAGTCTCATTCTAAGGTTTGTCTAAGTTCGTCCTTAGAAAGAGACTAACTAGGGACGAACTTAGACTAACTTGGGACGAAGTTAGACTAACCTTATAACGAGACTAAAGTTTGTCTTTGTTCGTCCCAAGTTAAGTCTCGTTAGTCTCATTCTAAGGTTTGTCTAAGTTCGTCCTTAGAAAGAGACTAACTAGGGACGAACTTAGACTAACTTGGGACGAACTTAGACTAACCTTTTAACGAGACTAAAGTTTGTCTTTGTTCGTCCCAAGTTACTCTCGTTAGTTTCATTCTAAGGTTTGTCTAAGTTCGTCCTTAGAATGAGACTAACTAGGGACGAACTTAGACTAATTTGGACGAACTTAGACAAACCTTATAATGGGACTAACGTTTGTCTTTGTTCGTCCCAAGTTAGTCTTGTTAGTCTCATTCTAAGGTTTGTCTGAGTTCATCCTTAGAAAGAGACTAACTAGGGACGAACTTAGACTAACTTTGGACGAACTTTGAGTAACCTTGTAATGAGACTAACGTTTGTCTTTGTTCGTCCCAAGTTAGTCTCGTTAGTCTCATTCTAAGGTTTGTCTAAGTTCGTCCTTAGAAAGAGACTAACTAGGGACGAACTTAGACTAACCTTGTAATGTGACTAACGTTTGTGTTTGTTCGTCCCAAGTTAGTCTCATTCTAAGGTTTGTCTAAGTTCGTCCTTAGAAAGAGACTAACTAGGGACGAACTTAGACTAACTTGGGACGAACTTAGACTAACCTTATAATGAGGCTAACTTTTGTGTTTGTTCGTCCTTAGAAAGAAACTAACTAGGACGAACTTAGACTAACTTGGGACGAACTTAGACTAACCTTAGAATGAGAATAAAGTTTGTCTTTGTTCGTTCCAAGTTAGTCTCGTTAGTCTCATTCTAAAGTTTGTCTAAGTTCGTCCTTAGAAAGAGACTAACTAGGGACGAACTTAGACAACCCGTATAATGAGACTAACGATTGTCTTTGTTCGTCCCAAGTTAGTCTCGTTAGTCTCATTCTAAGGTTTGTCTAAGTTCGTCCTTAGAAATAAGACTAACTAGAGACGAACTTAGACTAACTTAGGACGAACTTAGACTAACCTTATAACGAGACTAAAGTTTGTCTTTGTTCGTCCCAAGTTAGTCTCGTTAGTGTCCTCTAAGGTTTGTCTAAGTTCGTCCTTAGTAAGAGACTAACTAGGGACGAACTTAGACTAACTTGGGACGAACTTAGACTAACCTTATAACGAGACTAAAGTTTGTCTTTTTTCGTCCCAAGTTAGTCTCGTTAGTCTCATTCTAAGGTTTGTCTAAGTTCGTCCTTAGAAAGAGACTAACTAGGGACGAACTTAGACTAACTTGGGACGAACTTAGACTAACCTTATAACGAGACTAAAGTTTGTCTTTTTTCGTCCCAAGTTAGTCTCGTTAGTCTCATTCTAAGGTTTGTCTAAGTTCGTCCTTTGAAAGTGACTAACTATGGACGAACTTAGACTAACTTGGGACGAACTTAGATAAACCTTAGAATGAGAGTTTGTCTCGTTAGTCTCATTCTAAGGTTTGTCTAAGTTCGTCCTTAGAAGGAGACTAACTTGGGACGAACTTAGACTAACCCTGTAATGAGACTAACGTTTGTCTTTGTTCGTCCCAAGTTAGTCTCGTTAGTGTCCTTCTAAGGCTTGTCTAAGTTCGTCCTTAGAAAGAGACTAACTAGGGACGAACTTAGACTAACTTGGGACGTACTTAGACTAACCTTTGAATGAGAGTTTGTCTCGTTAGTCTTATTCTAAAGTTTGTCTTAGTTCGTCCTTATAAAGAGCCTAACTTGGGACGAACTTACACTAACCTTGTAATGAGACTAACGTTTGTCTTTGTTCGTCCCAAGTTAGTCTCGTTAGTCTCATTCTAAGGTTTGTCTAAGTTCGTCCTTAGAAAGAGACTAACTAGGGACGAACTTAGACTAACCTTGTAATGTGACTAACGTTTGTGTTTGTTCGTCCCAAGTTAGTCTCATTCTAAGGTTTGTCTAAGTTCGTCCTTAGAAAGAGACTAACTAGGGACGAACTTAGACTAACTTGGGACGAACTTAGACTAACCTTATAATGAGGCTAACTTTTGTGTTTGTTCGTCCTTAGAAAGAAACTAACTAGGACGAACTTAGACTAACTTGGGACGAACTTAGACTAACCTTAGAATGAGAATAAAGTTTGTCTTTGTTCGTTCCAAGTTAGTCTCGTTAGTCTCATTCTAAAGTTTGTCTAAGTTCGTCCTTAGAAAGAGACTAACTAGGGACGAACTTAGACAACCCGTATAATGAGACTAACGATTGTCTTTGTTCGTCCCAAGTTAGTCTCGTTAGTCTCATTCTAAGGTTTGTCTAAGTTCGTCCTTAGAAATAAGACTAACTAGAGACGAACTTAGACTAACTTAGGACGAACTTAGACTAACCTTATAACGAGACTAAAGTTTGTCTTTGTTCGTCCCAAGTTAGTCTCGTTAGTGTCCTCTAAGGTTTGTCTAAGTTCGTCCTTAGTAAGAGACTAACTAGGGACGAACTTAGACTAACTTGGGACGAACTTAGACTAACCTTATAACGAGACTAAAGTTTGTCTTTTTTCGTCCCAAGTTAGTCTCGTTAGTCTCATTCTAAGGTTTGTCTAAGTTCGTCCTTAGAAAGAGACTAACTAGGGACGAACTTAGACTAACTTGGGACGAACTTAGACTAACCTTATAACGAGACTAAAGTTTGTCTTTTTTCGTCCCAAGTTAGTCTCGTTAGTCTCATTCTAAGGTTTGTCTAAGTTCGTCCTTTGAAAGTGACTAACTATGGACGAACTTAGACTAACTTGGGACGAACTTAGATAAACCTTAGAATGAGAGTTTGTCTCGTTAGTCTCATTCTAAGGTTTGTCTAAGTTCGTCCTTAGAAGGAGACTAACTTGGGACGAACTTAGACTAACCCTGTAATGAGACTAACGTTTGTCTTTGTTCGTCCCAAGTTAGTCTCGTTAGTGTCCTTCTAAGGCTTGTCTAAGTTCGTCCTTAGAAAGAGACTAACTAGGGACGAACTTAGACTAACTTGGGACGTACTTAGACTCACCTTTGAATGAGAGTTTGTCTCGTTAGTCTTATTCTAAAGTTTGTCTTAGTTCGTCCTTATAAAGAGCCTAACTTGGGACGAACTTACACTAACCTTGTAATGAGACTAATGTTTGTCTTTGTTCGTCCCAAGTTAGTCTCGTTAGTCTCATTCTAAGGTTTGTCTAAGTTCGTCCTTAGAAAGAGACTAACTAGGGACGAACTTAGACTAACATGGGACGAAATTAGACTAACCTTGTATTGAGACTAACGTTTGTGTTTGTTCGTCCAAAGTTAGTCTCGTTCTAAGTTTTGTCTAAGTTCGTCCTTAGAAAGAGACTAACTTGGGACGAACTTAGACTAACTTGGGACGAACTTAGATAAACCTTAGAATGAGAGTTTGTCTCGTTAGTCTCATTCTAAGGTTTGTCTAAGTTCGTCCTTAGAAGGAGACTAACTTGGGATGAACTTAGACTAACCCTGTAATGAGACTAATGTTTGTCTTTGTTCGTCCCAAGTTAGTCTCGTTAGTCTCCTTCTAAGGTTTGTCAAAGTTCGTCCTTAGAAAGAGACTAACTAGGGACGAACTTAGACTAACTTGGGACGTACTTAGACTAACCTTATAATGAGACTAACGTTTGTCTTTGTTCGTCCCAAGTTAGTCTCACTAGTCTCATTTTAAGGTTAGTCTAAGTTCGTCCTTAGAAAGAGATTAACTAGGGATGAACTTAGACTGACTTGGGACGAACTTAGACTAACTTTATAATGAGACTAACGTTTGTCTTTGTTCGTCCCAAGTTCGTCTCGTTAGTCTCATTCTAAGGTTTGTCTAAGTTCGTCCTTAGAAAGAGACTAACTAGGGACGAACTTAGACTAACTTGGGACGAACTTTGACTAACCTTGTAATGAGACTAACGTTTGTCTTTGTTCGTCCCAAGTTAGTCTCGTTAGTCTCATTAGTCTCATTCTAAGGTTTGTCTAAGTTCGTCCTTAGAAAGAGACTAACAAGGGACGAACTTAGACTAACTTGGGACGAACTTAGACTAACCTTATAATGAGACTAACGTTTGTCTTTGTTCGTCCCAAGTTAGTCTCACTAGTCTCATTCTAAGGTTTGTCTAAGTTCGTCCTTAGAAAGAGATTGACTAGGGACGAACTTAGACTAACTTGTGCCGAACTTAGACTAACTTTATAATGAGACTAACGTTTGTCTTTGTTCATCCCAAGTTAGTCTCGTTAGTCTCATTCTAAGGTTTGTCTAAGTTCGTCCTTAGAAAGAGACTAACTAGGGACGAACTTAGACTAGCTAACTTGGGACGAACTTAGACTAACCTTTTAACGAGACTAAAGTTTGTATATGTTCGTCCCAAGTTTGTCTCGTTAGTCTCATTCTAAGGTTTGTCTAAGTTCGTCCTTAGAAAGTGACAAACTAGGAACGAACTTAGACTAACTTGGGACGAACTTAGATTAACTTTATAATAAGACTAACGTTTGTCTTTGTTCGTCCCAAGTTAGTCTCGTTAGTCTCATTCTAAGGTTTGTCTAAGTTCGTCCTTAGAAAGAGACTAACTAGGACGAACTTAGACTAACTTGGGACGAACTTAGACTAACCTTAGAATGAGAATAAAGTTTGTCTTTGTTCATTCCAAGTTAGTCTCGTTAGTCTCATTCTAAAGTTTGTCTAAGTTCATCCTTAGAAAGAGACTAACTAGGGACGAACTTAGACAAACCGTATAATGAGACTAACGTTTGTCTTTGTTCGTCCCAAGTTAGTCTCGTTAGTCTCATTCTAAGGTTTGTCTAAGTTCGTCCTTAGAAATAAGACTAACTAGAGACGAACTTAGACTAACTTAGGGACGAACTTAGACTAACCTTATAACGAGACTAAAGTTTGTCTTTGTTCGTCCCAAGTTAGTCTCGTTAGTCTCCTTCTAAGGTTTGTCTAAGTTCGGCCTTCGAAAGAGACTAACTCGGGACGAACTTAGACTAACCTTTTAACGAGACTAAAGTTTGTATATGTTCGTCCCAAGTTAGTCTCGTTAGTCTCATTCTAAGGTTTGTCTAAGTTCGTCCTTAGAAAGTGACAAACTAGGAACGAACTTAGACTAACTTGGGACGAACTTAGATTAACTTTATAATAAGACTAACGTTTGTCTTTGTTCGTCCCAAGTTAGTCTCGTTAGTCTCATTCTAAGGTTTGTCTAAGTTCGTCCTTAGAAAGAGACTAACTAGGGACGAACTTAGACTAACTTGGGACGAACTTAGACTAACCTTATAACGAGACTAAAGTTTGTCTTTGTTCGTCCCAAGTTAGTCTCGTTAGTCTTATTCTAAGGTTTGTCTAAGTTCGTCCTTAGAAAGAGACTAATAAGGGACGATCTTAGACTAACTTGGGACGAACTTAGACTAACCTTTTAACGAGACTAAAGTTTGTCTTTGTTCGTCCCAAGTTAGTCTCGTTAGTCTCATTCTAAGGTTTGTCTAAGTTCGTCCTTAGAAAGTGACAAACTAGGAACGAACTTAGACTAACTTGGGACGAACTTAGACTAACTTTATAATAAGACTAACGTTTGTCTTTGTTCGTCCCAAGTTAGTCTCGTTAGTCTCATTCGAAGGTTTGTCTAAGTTCGTCCTTAGAAAGAGACTAACTAGGGACGAACTTAGAAAAACTTGGGACGAAATTAGACAAACCTTATAAGGAGACTAACGTTTGTCTTTGTTCGTCCCAAGTTAGTCTCGTTAGTCTCATTCTAAGGTTTGTCTAAGTTCGTCCTTAGAAAGAGACTAACTAGGGACGAACTTAGACTAGCTAACTTGGGACGAACTTAGACTAACCTTTTAACGAGACTAAAGTTTGTATATGTTCGTCCCAAGTTTGTCTCGTTAGTCTCATTCTAAGGTTTGTCTAAGTTCGTCCTTAGAAAGTGACAAACTAGGAACGAACTTAGACTAACTTGGGACGAACTTAGATTAACTTTATAATAAGACTAACGTTTGTCTTTGTTCGTCCCAAGTTAGTCTCGTTAGTCTCATTCTAAGGTTTGTCTAAGTTCGTCCTTAGAAAGAGACTAACTAGGACGAACTTAGACTAACTTGGGACGAACTTAGACTAACCTTAGAATGAGAATAAAGTTTGTCTTTGTTCATTCCAAGTTAGTCTCGTTAGTCTCATTCTAAAGTTTGTCTAAGTTCATCCTTAGAAAGAGACTAACTAGGGACGAACTTAGACAAACCGTATAATGAGACTAACGTTTGTCTTTGTTCGTCCCAAGTTAGTCTCGTTAGTCTCATTCTAAGGTTTGTCTAAGTTCGTCCTTAGAAATAAGACTAACTAGAGACGAACTTAGACTAACTTGGGACGAACTTAGACTAACCTTATAACGAGACTAAAGTTTGTCTTTGTTCGTCCCAAGTTAGTCTCGTTAGTCTCCTTCTAAGGTTTGTCTAAGTTCGGCCTTCGAAAGAGACTAACTCGGGACGAACTTAGACTAACCTTTTAACGAGACTAAAGTTTGTATATGTTCGTCCCAAGTTAGTCTCGTTAGTCTCATTCTAAGGTTTGTCTAAGTTCGTCCTTAGAAAGTGACAAACTAGGAACGAACTTAGACTAACTTGGGACGAACTTAGATTAACTTTATAATAAGACTAACGTTTGTCTTTGTTCGTCCCAAGTTAGTCTCGTTAGTCTCATTCTAAGGTTTGTCTAAGTTCGTCCTTAGAAAGAGACTAACTAGGGACGAACTTAGACTAACTTGGGACGAACTTAGACTAACCTTATAACGAGACTAAAGTTTGTCTTTGTTCGTCCCAAGTTAGTCTCGTTAGTCTTATTCTAAGGTTTGTCTAAGTTCGTCCTTAGAAAGAGACTAATAAGGGACGATCTTAGACTAACTTGGGACGAACTTAGACTAACCTTTTAACGAGACTAAAGTTTGTCTTTGTTCGTCCCAAGTTAGTCTCGTTAGTCTCATTCTAAGGTTTGTCTAAGTTCGTCCTTAGAAAGTGACAAACTAGGAACGAACTTAGACTAACTTGGGACGAACTTAGACTAACTTTATAATAAGACTAACGTTTGTCTTTGTTCGTCCCAAGTTAGTCTCGTTAGTCTCATTCGAAGGTTTGTCTAAGTTCGTCCTTAGAAAGAGACTAACTAGGGACGAACTTAGAAAAACTTGGGACGAAATTAGACAAACCTTATAAGGAGACTAACGTTTGTCTTTGTTCGTCCCAAGTTAGTCTCGTTAGTCTCATTCTAAGGTTTGTCTAAGTTCGTCCTTAGAAAGAGACTAACTAGGGACGAACTTGGACTAACTTGGGACGAACTTAGACTAACCTTTTAACGAGACTAAAGTTTGTCTTTGTTCATCCCAAGTTCGTCTCGTTAGTCTCATTCTAAGGTTTGTCTAAGTTCGTCCTTAGAAAGAGACTAACTAGGGACGAAATTAGACTAACTTGGGACGAACTTAGACTAACCTTATAATGAGACTAACGTTTGTCTTTGTTCGTCCCAAGTTAGTCTCACTAGTCTCATTTTAAGGTTTGTCTAAGTTCGTCCTTAGAAAGAGATTAACTAGGGATGAACTTAGACTGACTTGGGATGAACTTAGACTAACTTTATAATGAGACTAACGTTTGTCTTTGTTCGTCCCAAGTTAGTCTCGTTAGTCTCATTCTAAGGTTTGTCTGAGTTCGTCCTTAGAAAGAGACTAACTAGGGACGAACTTAGACTAACTTGGGACGAACTTTGACTAACCTTGTAATGAGACTAACGTTTGTCTTTGTTCGTCCCAAGTTAGTCTCGTTAGTCTCATTCTAAGGTTTGTCTAAGTTTGTCCTTAGAAAGAGACTAACTAGGGACGAACTTAGACTAACTTTGGACGAACTTAGACTAACCTTATAATGAGACTAACGTTTGTCTTTGTTCGTCCCAAGTTAGTCTCACTAGTCTCATTCTAAGCTTTGTCTAAGTTCGTCCTTAGAAAGAGATTAACTAGGGACGACCTTAGACTAACTTTATAATGAGACTAACGTTTGTCTTTGTTCGTCCCAAGTTAGTCTCGTTAGTCTCATTCTAAGGTTTGTTTAAGTTCGTCCTTAGAAACAGACTAACTAGGGACGAACTAAGACTAACTTGGGACGAACTAACGTTTGTCTTTGTTCGTCCCAAGTTAGTCTCACTAGTCTCATTCTATGGTTTGTCTAAGTTCGTCCTTAGAAAGAGATTAACTAGGGCCGAACTTAGACTAACTTAGGACGAACTTTGACTAACTTTATAATGAGACTAACGTTTGTCTTTGTTCGTCCCAAGTTAGTCTCATTAGTCTCATTCTAAGGTTTGTCTATGTTCGTCCTTAGAAAGAGACTAACTAGGGACGAACTTAGACTAACTTGGGACGAACTTAGACTAACCTTGTAATGAGACAAACTTTTGTCTTTGTTCGTCCCAAGTTAGTCTCGTTAGTCTCATTCTAAGGTTTGTCTAAGTTCGTCTTTGGAAAGAGACTAACTAGGGACGAACTTAGACTAACATGGGACGAACTTAGACTAACCTTGTGATGAGACTAACGTTTGTGTTTGTTCGTCCCAAGTTAGTCTCGTTAGTCTCATTCTAAGGTTTTTTAAGTTCGTCCTCAGAAAGAAACTAACTAGGGACGAACTTAGACTAACTTGGGACGAACTTAGACTAACCTTAGAATGAGAATAAAGTTTATCTTTGTTCGTTCCAAGTTAGTCTCGTTAGTCTCATTCCGGTTTGTCTAAGTTCGTCCTTAGAAAGAGACTAACTAGGGACAAAGTTAGACTAACATGGGACGAACTTAGACTAACCTTGTAATGTGACTAACGCTTGTGTTTGTTCGTCCCAAGTTAGTCTCATTCTAAGGTTTGTCTAAGTTCGTCCTTAGAAAGAGACTAACTAGGGACGAACTTAGACTAACTTGGGACGAAATTAGACTAACCTTATAATGAGACTAACGTTTGTGTTTGTTCGTCCCAAGGTAGTCTCGTAAGTCTCATTCTAAGGTTTGTTTAAGTTAGTCCTTAGAAAGAAACTAACTAGGGACGAACTTAGACTAACTTGGGACGAACTTAGACTAACCTTAGAATGAGAATAAAGTTTGTCTTTGTTCGTTCCAAGTTAGTCTCGTTAGTCTCATTCTAAGGTTTGTCTAAGTTCGTCCTTTGAAAGTGACTAACTATGGACGAACTTAGACTAACTTGGGACGAACTTAGATAAACCTTTGAATGAGAGTTTGTCTCGTTAGTCTTATTCTAAAGTTTGTCTTAGTTCGTCCTAAGAAAGAGCCTAACTTGGGACGAACTTACACTAACCTTGTAATGAGACTAATGTTTGTCTTTGTTCGTCCCAAGTTAGTCTCGTTAGTCTCCTTCTAAGGTTTGTCTCAGTTCGTCCTTAGAAAGAGACTAACTAGGGACGAACTTAGACTAACATGGGACGAAATTAGACTAACCTTGTAATGAGACTAACGTTTGTGTTTGTTCGTCCCAAGTTAGTCTCGTTAGTCTCAATCTATGTTTTGTCTAATTTCGTCCTTAGAAAGAGACTAACTTGGGACGAACTTAGACTAACTTGGGACGAACTTAGATAAACCTTAGAATGAGAGTTTGTCTCGTTACTCTCATTCTAAGGTTTGTCTAAGTTCGTCCTTAGAAGGAGACTAACTTGGGATGAAGTTAGACTAACCCTGTAATGAGACTAACGTTTGTCTTTGTTCGTCCCAAGTTAGTCTCGTTAGTCTCCTTCTAAGGCTTGTCTAAGTTCGTCCTTAGAAAGAGACTAACTAGGGACGAACTTAGACTAACTTGGGACGTACTTAGACTAACCTTTGAATGAGAGTTTGTCTCGTTAGTCTTATTCTAAAGTTTGTCTTAGTTCGTCCTTAGAAAGAGCCTAACTAGGGACGAACTTACACTAACCTTGTAATGAGACTAATGTTTGTCTTTGTTCGTCCCAAGTTAGTCTCGTTAGTCTCATTCTAAGGTTTGTCTAAGTTCGTCCTTAGAAAGAGATTAACTAGGGATGAACTTAAACTGACTTGGGATGAACTTAGACTAACTTTATATTGAGACTAACGTTTGTCTTTGTTCGTCCAAAGTTAGTCTTGTTAGTCTCATTCTAAGGTTTGTATAAGTTCGTCCTTAGAAAGAGACTAACAAGGGACGAACTTAGACTAACTTGGGACGAACTTTGACTAACCTTGTAATGAGACTAACGTTTGTCTTTGTTCGTCCCAAGTTAGTCTCGTTAGTCTCATTCTAAGGTTTGTCTAAGTTCGTCCTTAGAAAGAGATTAACTAGGGACGAACTTAGACTAACTTGGGCCGAACTTAGACTAACTTTATAATGAGACTAACGTTTGTCTTTGTTCGTCCCAAGTTAGTCTCGTTAGTCTCATTCTAAGGTTTGTCTAAGTTCGTCCTTAGAAAGAGACTAACTAGGGACGAACTTAGACTAATTTGGGACGAACTTAGACAAACCTTATAATGAGACTGACATTTGTCTTTGTTCGTCCCAAGTTAGTCTCGTTAGTCTCATTCTAAGGTTTGTTTAAGTTCATCCTTAGAAAGAAACTAACTAGGACGAACTTAGACTAACTTGGGACGAACTTAGACTAACCTTAGAATGAGAATAACGTTTGTCTTTGTTCGTCCCAAGTCAGTCTCACTAGTCTCATTCTAAGATTTGTCTAAGTTCGTCCTTAGAAAGAGATTAGCTAGGGACGAACTTAGACTAACTTGGGCCGAACTTAGACTAACTTTATAATGAGACTAACGTTTGTCTTTGTTCATCCCAAGTTAGTCTCGTTAGTCTCATTCTAAGGTTTGTCTAAGTTCGTCCTTAGAAATAAGACTAACTAGAGACGAACTTAGTCTAACTTGGGACGAACTTAGACTAACCTTATAACGAGACTAAAGTTTGTCTTTGTTCGTCCCAAGTTAGTCTCGTTAGTCTCATTCTAATATTTGTCTAAGTTCGTCCTTAGAAAGAGACTAACTAGGGACGAACTTAGACTAACTTGGGACGAACTTAGACTAACCTTTTAACGAGATTAAAGTTTGTATTTGTTCGTCCCAAGTTAGTCTCGTTAGTCTCATTCTAAGGTTTGTCTAAGTTCGTCCTTAGAAAGTGACAAACTAGGAACGAACTTAGACTAACTTGGGACGAACTTAGACTAACTTTATAATGAGACTAACGTTTGTCTTTGTTCGTCCCAAGTTAGTCTCATTAGTCTCATTCTAAGGTTTGTCTAAGTTCGTCCTTAGAAAGAGACTAACTAGGGACGAACTTAGAAAAACTTGGGACGAAATTAGACAAACCTTATAATGAGACTAACGTTTGTCTTTGTTCGTCCCAAGTTAGTCTCGTTAGTCTCATTCTAAGGTTTGTCTAAGTTCGTCCTTAGAAAGAGACTAACTAGGGACGAACTTAGACTAACTTGGGACGAACTTTGACTAACCTTGTAATGAGACTAACGTTTGTCTTTGTTCGTCCCAAGTTAGTCTCGTTAGTCTCATTCTAAGGTTTGTCTAAGTTCGTCCTTAGAAAGAGACTAACTAGGGACGAACTTAGACTAACTTGGGACGAACTTTGACTAACCTTGTAATGAGACTAACGTTTGTCTTTGTTCGTCCCAAGTTAGTCTCGTTAGTCTCATTCTAAGGTTTGTCTAAGTTCGTCCTTAGAAAGAGACTAACTAGGGACGAACTTGGGACGAACTTAGACTAACCTTGTAATGAGACTAACGTTTGTGTTTGTTCGTCCCAAGTTGGTCTAGTTAGTCTCATTCTAAGGTTTGTCTAAGTTCGTCCTTAGAAAGAGACTAACTAGGGACGAACTTAGACTAACTTGGGACGAACTTAGAGAAACCTTAGAATGAGAGTTTGTCTCGTTAGTCTCATTCTAAGATTTGTCAAAGTTCGTCCTTAAAAAGACACACTTGGGACGAACTTAGACTAACCTTGTAAAGAGACTAACGTTTGTCTTTGTTCGTCCCAAGTTAGTCTCGTTAGTCTCCTTCTAAGGTTTTTCTAAGTTCGTCCTTAGAAAAAGACTAACTAGGGACGAACTTAGCCTAAATTGGGACGAACTTAGTCTAACCTTGTAATGAGACTAACGTTTGAGTTTGTTTGTCCCAAGTTAGTCTCGTTAGTCTCATTCTAAGGTTTGTCTAAGTTCGTCTTTCGAAAGAGACTAACTAGGGACGAACTTAGACTAACTTGGGACGAACTTAGACAAACCTTTGAATGAGAGTTTGACTCGTTAGTCTCATTCTAAGGTTTGTCTTAGTTCGTCCTTAGAAAGAGACTAACTTGGGACAAACTTACACTATTCTTGTAGTGGGACTAAGGTTTGTCTTTGTTCGTCCCATGTTAGTCTCGTTAGTCTCCTTCTCAGGTTTGTCTAAGTTCGTCCTTAGAAAGAGACTAACTAGGGACGAACTTAGACTAACTTGGGACGAACTTAGACAAACTTTATAATGAGACTAACGTTTGTCTTTGTTCGTCCCAAGTTAGTCCCGTTAGTCTCATTTTAAGGTTTGTCTATGTTCGTCCTTAGAAAGAGACTAACTAGGGACGAACTTAGACTAACTTGGGACGTACTTAGACTAACCTTGTAATGAGACTAACGTTTGTGTTTGTTCGTCCCAAGTTAATCTCGTTAGTCTCATTCTAAGGTTTGTCTAAGTTCTTCCTTAGAAAGAGACTAACTAGGGACGAACTTAGACTAACTTGGGACGAACTTAGACTAACCTTATAATGAGACTAACGTTTGTCTTTGTTCGTCCCAAGTTAGTCTCACTAGCCTCATTCTAAGGTTTGTCTAAGTTCGTCCTTAGAAAGAGATTAACTAGGGACGAACTTATACTAACTTGGGACGAACTTAGACAAACTTTATAATGAGACTAACGTTTGTCTTTGTTCGTCCCAAGTTAGTCTCGTTAGTCTCATTCTAAGGTTTGTCTAAGTTCGTCCTTAAAAAGAGACTAACTAGGGACGAACTTAGACTAATTTGGGACGAACTTAGACAAACCTTATAATGAGACTAACATTTGTCTTTGTTCGTCCCAAGTTAGTCTCGTTAGTCTCATTCTAAGGTTTGTTTAAGTTCATCCTTAGAAAGAAACTAACTAGGACGAACTTAGACTAACTTGGGACGTACTTAGACTAACCTTAGAATGAGAATAAAGTTTGTCTTTGTTCGTTCCAAGTTAGTCTCGTTAGTCTCATTCTAAAGTTTGCCTAAGTTCGTCCTTAGAAAGAGACTAACTAGGGACGAACTTAGACTAACTTGGGACGAACTTAGACTAACTTTATAATGAGACTAACGTTTGTCTTTGTTCGTCCCAAGTTAGTCTCGTTAGTCTCATTCTAAGGTTTGTCTAAGTTTGTCCTTAGAAAAAGACTAACTAGGGACGAACTTAGACTAATTTGGGACGAACTTAGACAAACCTTATAATGAGACTGGCATTTGTCTTTGTTCGTCCCAAGTTAGTCTCGTTAGTCTCATTCTAAGGTTTGTTTAAGTTCATCCTTAGAAAGAAACTAACTAGGACGAACTTAGACTAACTTGGGACGTACTTAGACTAACCTTAGAATGAGAATAAAGTTTGTCTTTGTTCGTTCCAAGTTAGTCTCGTTAGTCTCATTCTAAAGTTTGTCTAAGTTCGTACTAAGAAAGAGACTAACTAGGGACGAACTTAGACAAACCTTATAATGAGACTAACGTTTGTCTTTATTCGTCCCAAGTTAGTCTCGTTAGTCTCATTCTAAGGTTTGTCTAAGTTCGTCCTTAGAAATAAGACTAACTAGAGACGAACTTAGACTAACTTGGGACGAACTTAGACTAACCTTATAACGAGACTAAAGTTTGTCTTTGTTCGTCCCAAGTTAGTCTCGTTAGTCTCATTCTAAGGTTTGTCCAAGTTCGTCCTTAGAAAGAGACTAACTAGGGACGAACTTAGACTAACTTGGGACAAACTTAGACTAACCTTATAATGAGACTAACGTTTGTGTTTTTTCGTCCCAAGGTAGTCTCGTTAGTCTCATTCAAAGGTTTGTTTAAGTTAGTCCTTAGAAAGAAACTAACTAGGGACGAACTTAGACTAACCTTAGAATGAGAATAAAGTTTGTCTTTGTTCGTTCCAAGTTAGTCTCGTTAGTCTCATTCTAAGGTTTGTCTAAGTTCGTTCTTTGAAAGTGACAAACTAGGGACGAACTTAGACTAACTTGGGACGAACTTAGACTAACCTTATAATGAGACTAACGTTTGTGTTTGTTCGTCCCAAGGTAGTCTCATTAGTCTCATTCTAAGGTTTTTCTAAGTTCGTCTTTAGAAAGAGACTAACTAGGGACGAACTTAGACTAACTTGAGACGAACTTAGACAAACCTTAGAATGAGAGTTTGTCTCGTTAGTCTCATTTTAAGGTTTGTCTAAGTTCGTCCTTAGAAAGAGACTAACTTGGCACGAACTTAGACTAACCTTGTAATGAGACTAACGCTTGTATTTGTCCGTCCCAAGTTAGTTTCGTTAGTCTCCTTCTAAGGTTTGTCTAAGTTCGTCCTTAGAAAGAGACTAACTAGGGACGAACTTGGGACGAACTTAGACTAACCTTGTAATGAGACTAACGTTTGTGTTTGTTCGTCCCAAGTTGGTCTCGTTAGTCTCATTCTAAGGTTTGTCTAAGTTCGTCCCAAGTTAGTCTAAGTTCGTCCCTAGTTAGTCTCTTTCTAAGGACGAACTTAGACAAACCTTAGAATGAGACTAAGGAGACTAACTTGGAACGAACAAAGACAAAAATTAGTCTCATTACAAGGTTAGTCTAAGTTCGTCCCAAGTTAGTCTACGTTCGTCCCTAGTTAGTCTCTTTCTAAGGACGAACTTAGACAAACCTTAGAAGGAGACTAAAGAGACTAACCTGGGACGAACAAAGACAAACGTTAGTCTCATAACAAGGTTTGTCTAAATTCGTCCCAAGTTAGTCTCTTTCTAAGGACGAACTTAGACAATCCTTAGAATGAGACTAACGAGACAAACTCTCATTCTAAGGTTTGTCTAAGTTCGTCCCAAGTTAGTCTAAGTTCGTCCCTAGTTAGTCTCTTTGTAAGGACAAACTTAGACAAACCTTAGAATGAGACTAAGGAGACTAACTTGGAACGAACAAAGACAAACATTAGTCTCATTACAAGGTTAGTCTAAGTTCGTCCCAAGTTAGTCTAAGTTCGTCCCTAGTTAGTCTCTTTCGAAGGACGAACTTAGACAAACCTTAGAATGAGACTAACGAGACTAACTAGGGACGAACTTAGACTAACTTGGGACGTACTTAGACTAACCTTTTAATGAGACTAACGTTTGGGTTTGTTCGTCCCAAGATAGTCTCGTTGTCTCATTCTAAGGTTTGTCTAAGTTCGTCCTTAGAAAGAGACTAACTAGGGACGAACTTAGACTAACATGGGACGAAATTAGACTAACCTTGTAATGAGGCTAACATTTGTGTTTGTTCGTCCCAAGTTAGTCTCGTTAGTCTGATTCTAAAGTTTCTCTAAGTTCGTCCTTAGAAAGAGACTAACTAGAGACGAACTTAGACTAACTTGGGACGAACTTAGACTAACCTTATAATGAGACTAACGTTTGTCTTTGTTCGTCCCAAATGAGTCTCGTTAGTCTCATTCTAAGGTTTGTCTAAGTTGGTCCTTAGAAAGAGACTAACTAGGGACGAACTTAGACTAACTTGGCACGAACTTAGACCAACCTGGTAATGAGACTAACGTTTGTCTTTGTTCGTCCCATGTTAGTCTCGTTAGTCTCATTCTAAGGTTTTTCTAAGTTCGTCTTTAGAAAGAGACTAACTTGGGACGAACTTAGCCTAACTTGGGACTAACTTAGACAAACCTTACAATGAGAGTTTGTCTCGTTAGTCTCATTCTAAGGTTTGTCTAAGTTCATCCATAGAAAGAGACTAACTTGGGACGAACTTAGACTAACCTTGTAGTTAGACCAACGTTTGTCTTTGTTCGTCCCAAGTTAGTTTCGTTAGTCTCCTTCTAAGGTTTGTCTAAGTTCGTCCTTAGAAAGAGACTAACTAGGGACGAACTTGGGACGAACTTAGACTAACCTTGTAATGAGACTAACATTTGTGTTTGTTCGTCCCAAGTTGGTCTCGTTAGTCTCATTCTAAGGTTTGTCTAAGTTCGTCCTTAGAAAGAGACTAACCAGGGACGAACTTAGACTAACTTGGGACGAACTTAGAGAAACCTTAGAATGAGAGTTTGTCTCGTTAGTCTCATTCTAAGATTTGTCAAAGTTCGTCCTTAAAAAGACACACTTGGGACGAACTTAGACTAACCTTGTAAAGAGACTAACGTTTGTCTTTGTTCGTCCCAAGTTAGTCTCGTTAGTCTCCTTCTAAGGTTTTTCTAAGTTCGTCCTTAGAAAAAGACTAACTAGGGACGAACTTAGCCTAAATTGGGACGAACTTAGACTAACCTTGTAATGAGACTAACGTTTGAGTTTGTTTGTCCCAAGTTAGTCTCGTTAGTCTCATTCTAAGGTTTGTCTAAGTTCGTCCTTCGAAAGAGACTAACTAGGGACGAACTTAGACTAACTTGGGACGAACTTAGACAAACGTTTGAATGAGAGTTTGACTCGTTAGTCTCATTCTAAGGTTTGTCTTAGTTCGTCCTTAGAAAGAGACTAACTTGGGAAAAACTTACACTATTCTTGTAGTGGGACTAAGGTTTGTCTTTGTTCGTCCCATGTTAGTCTCGTTAGTCTCCTTCTCAGGTTTGTCTAAGTTCGTCCTTAGAAAGAGACTAACTAGGGACGAACTTAGACTAACTTGGGACGAACTTAGACAAACTTTATAATGAGACTAACGTTTGTCTTTGTTCGTCCCAAGTTAGTCCCGTTAGTCTCATTTTAAGGTTTGTCTATGTTCGTCCTTAGAAAGAGACTAACTAGGGACGAACTTAGACTAACTTGGGACGTACTTAGACTAACCTTGTAATGAGACTAACGTTTGTGTTTGTTCGTCCCAAGTTAATCTCGTTAGTCTCATTCTAAGGTTTGTCTAAGTTCGTCCTTAGAAAGAGACTAACTAGGGACGAACTTAGACTAACTTGGCACGAACTTAGACCAACCTTGTAATGAGACTAACGTTTGTCTTTGTTCGTCCCATGTTAGTCTCGTTAGTCTCATTCTAAGGTTTTTCTAAGTTCGTCTTTAGAAAGAGACTAACTTGGGACGAACTTAGCCTAACTTGGGACTAACTTGGACAAACCTTACAATGAGAGTTTGTCTCGTTTGTCTCATTCTAAGGTTTGTCTAAGTTCGTCCTTAGAAAGAGACTAACTTGGGACGAACTTAGACTAACCTTGTAATTAGACCAACGTTTGTCTTTGTTCGTCCCAAGTTAGTTTCGTTAGTCTCCTTCTAAGGTTTGTCTAAGTTCGTCCTTAGAAAGAGATTAACTAGGGACGAACTTGGGACGAACTTAGACTAACCTTGTAATGAGACTAACGTTTGTGTTTGTTCGTCCCAAGTTGGTCTCGTTAGTCTCATTCTAAGGTTTGTCTAAGTTCGTCCTTAGAAAGAGACTAACTAGGGACGAACTTAGACTAACTTTGGGACGAACTTAGAGAAACCTTAGAATGAGAGTTTGTCGTTAGTCTCATTCTAAGATTTGTCAAAGTTCGTCCTTAAAAAGACACACTAGGGACGAACTTAGACTAACCTTGTAAAGAGACTAACGTTTGTCTTTGTTCGTCCCAAGTTAATCTCGTTAGTCTCCTTCTAAGGTTTTTCTAAGTTCGTCCTTAGAAAAAGACAAACTAGGGACGAACTTAGCCTAAATTGGGACGAACTTAGACTAACCTTGTAATGAGACTAACGTTTGAGTTTGTTTGTCCCAAGTTAGTCTCGTTAGTCTCATTCTAAGGTTTGTCTAAGTTCGTCCTTCGAAAGAGACTAACTAGGGACGAACTTAGACTAACTTGGGACGAACTTAGACAAACCTTTGAATGAGAGTTCGACTCGTTAGTCTCATTCTAAGGTTTGTCTTAGTTCGTCCTTAGAAAGAGACTAACTTGGGACGAACTTACACTATTCTTGTAGTGGGACTAAGGTTTGTCTTTGTTCGTCCCATGTTAGTCTCGTTAGTCTCCTTCTCAGGTTTGTCTAAGTTCGTCCTTAGAAAGAGACTAACTGGGGACGAACTTAGACTAACTTGGGGCAAACTTAGACAAACTTTATAATGAGACTAACGTTTGTCTTTGTTCGTCCCAAGTTAGTCCCGCTAGTCTCATTTTAAGGTTTGTCTATGTTCGTCCTTAGAAAGAGACTAAATAGGGACGAACTTAGACTAACTTGGGACGTACTTAGACTAACCTTGTAATGAGACTAACGTTTGTGTTTGTTCGTCCCAAGTTAATCTCGGTAGTCTCATTCTAAGGTTTGTCTAAGTTCTTCCTTAGAAAGAGACTAACTAGGGACGAACTTAGACTAACTTGGGACGAACTTAGACAAACCTTATAATGAGACTAACGTTTGTCTTTGTTCGTCTCAAGTTAGTCTTTGTTAGTCTCATTCTAAGGTTTGTTTAAGTTAGTCCTTAGAAAGAAACAAACTAGGGACGAACTTAGACTAACTTGGGACGAACTTAGACTAACCTTAGAATGAGAATAAAGTTTGTCTTTGTTCGTTCCAAGTTAGTCTCGTTAGTCTCATTCTAAGGTTTGTCTAAGTTCGTCCTTAGAAAGTGACTAACTAGGGACGAACTTAGACAAACCTTAGAATGAGAGTTTGTCTCGTTAGTCTCATTCTAAAGTTTGTCTAAGTTCGTCCTTAGAAAGAGACTAACTTGGGACGAACTTGGACTAACCTTGTAATCTGACTATCGTTAGTCTTTGTTCGTCCCAAGTTAGTCTCGTTAGTCTCATTCTAAGGTTTGTCTAAGTTCGTCCTTAGAAAGTGACTAACTAGGGACGAACTAAGACCAACTTGGGACGAACTTAGACAAACCTTTGAATGAGAGTTTGTCTCGTTAGTCTCAATCTAAGGTTTGTCTAAGTTCGTCCTTAGAAAGAGATTCACTTGGGACGAACTTAGACTAACCTTGTAATGATAACGTTTGTCTTTGTTCGTCCCAAGTTAGTCTCGTTAGTCTCCTTCTAAGGTTTGTCTAAGTTCGTCCTTAGAAAGAGATTAACTAGGGACGAACTTAGACTAACATGGGACGAACTTAGACTAACCTTGTAATGAGACTAACGTTTGTGTTTGTTCGTCCCAAGTTAGTCTCGTTAGTCTCATTCTAAGGTTTGTCTAAGTTCGTCCTTAGAAAGAGACTAACTTGGGACGAACTTAGAATAACCTTGTAATCTGACTAACGTTTGTCTTTGTTCGTCCCAAGTTAGTCTCGTTAGTCTCCTTCTAAGGTTTGTCTATGTTCGTCCTTAGAATGAGACTAACGAGACTAACTTGGGACGACCTTAGACAAACCTACTAACTAGGGACGAATTTAGACTATCTTGGGATGAACTTAGACTAACCTTATAATGAGACTAACGTTTGTCTTTGTTCGTCCCAAGTTAGTAGGTTTTTTTTAGTTCGTCCTTAGAAAGAAACTAACTAGGGATGAACTTAGACTAACTTGGGACGAACTTAGACTAACTTGGGACGAACTTAGACTAACCTTGTAATGAGACTAACGTTTGTGTTTGTTCGTCCCAAGTTAGTCTCGTTAGTCTCATTCTAAGGTTTGTCTAAGTTCGTCCTTAGAAAGAGACTAGTTAGGGACAAACTTAGACAAACCTTATAATGAGACTAACGTTTGTCTTTGTTCGTCCCAAGTTAGTCTCGTTAAATCTCATTCTAAGGTTTTTCTAAGTTCGTCCTTAGAAAGAGACTAACTAGGGACGAACTTAGACTAACCTTATAATGAGACTAACGTTCGTCTTTGTTTGTCCCAAGTTAGTCTCGTTAGTCTCATTCTAACGTTTGTCTAAGTTCGTCCTTAGAAAGAGACTAACTAGGGACAAACTTAGACTAACTTGGGACGAACTTAGACTAACCTTATAATGAGACTAACGTTTGTCTTTGTTCGTGCCAAGTTTGTCTCGTTAGTCTCATTCTAAGGTTTGTCTAAGTTCGTCCTTAGAAAGAGACTAACTAGGGACGAACTTAGAATAACTTGGGACTAACTTAGACAAACCATAGAATGAGAGTTTGTCTCGTTAGTCTCATTCTATAGTATGTCTAAGTTCGTCCTTAGAAAGAGACTAACTTGTGACAAACTTAGACTAACCTTGTAATGAGACTAACGTTTGTCTTGGTTCGTCCCAAGTTAGTCTCGTTAGTCTCCTTCTAAGGTTTGTCTAAGTTCGTCCTTAGAAAGAGACTAACTAGGGATGAACTTAGACTAACCTTGTAATGAGACTAACGTTTGTGTTTGTTCGTCCCAAGTTAGTCTCGTTAGTCTCATTCTAAGGTTTGTCTAAGTTAGTCCTTAGAAAGAGACTAACTAGGGACGAACTTAGACAAACCTTATAATGAGACTAATGTTTGTCTTTGTTCGTCCCAAGATAGTCTCGTTAAGTCTCATTCTAAGGTTTGTCTAAGTTCGTCCTTTGAAAGTGACTAACCAGGGACGAACTTAGACTAACTTGGGACGAACTTAGACTAACCTTATAATGAGACTAAAGTTTGTCTTTGTTCGTCCCAAGTTAGTCTCGTTTGTCTTATTCTAAGGTTTGTCTAAGTTCGTCCTTTGAAAGAGACTAACTAGGGATGAACTTAGACTAACTTGGGACGAACATAGACTAACATTATAATGAGACTAACGTTCGTCTTTGTTCGTCCCAAGTTAGTCTCGTTAGTCTCATTCTAACGTTTGTCTAAGTTCGTCCTTAGAAAGAGACCAACTAGGGACGAACTTAGACTAACTTGCGACGAACTTAGACTAACCTTATAATGAGACTAACGTTTGTCTTTGTTCATCCCAAGTTAGTCTCGTTAGTCTCATTCTAAGGTTTTTCTAAGTTCGCCCTTAGAAAGAGACTAACTAGGGACGAAATTAGACTAACTTGGGACGAACTTAGACTAACCTTGTAATGAGACTAACGTTTGTCTTTGTTCGTCCCATGTTAGTCTCGTTTGTCTCATTCTAAGGTTTGTCTAAGTTCGTCGTTTGAAAGAGACTAACTAGGGACGCACTTAGACTAACTTGGGACGAACTTAGACTAACCTTATAATGAGAGTCTGTCTCGTTAGTCTCATTCTAAGGTTTGTCTAAGTTCGTCCTTTGAAAGAGACTAACTAGGGACGAACTTAGACTAACTTGGGACGAACTTAGACTAACCTTATAATGAGAGTCTGTCTCGTTAGTCTCATTCTAAGGTTTGTCTAAGTTCATCCTTAGAAAGAGACAAACTTGGGACGAACTTAGACTAACCTTGTAATGAGACTAACGTTTGTCTTTGGTCGTCCCAAGTTAGTCTCGTTAGTCTCCTTCTAAGGTTTGTCTAAGACTAACTAGGGACGAACTTAGACTAACTTGGGACGAACTTAGACAAACCTTATAATGAGACTAACGTTTGTCTTTGTTCGTCCCAAGTTAGTCTCGTCAGTCTCATTCTAAGGTTTGTTTAAGTTCGTCCTTAGAAAGAAACTAACTAGGGACGAACTTGGACTAACTTGGGACGAACTTAGACAAACCTTATAATGAGACTAAGGTTTGTCTTTGTTCGTCCCAAGATAGTCTCGTTAAGTCTCATTCTAAGGTTTGTCTAAGTTCGTCCTTTGAAAGAGACTAACCAGGGATGAACTTAGACTAACTTGGGACGAACTTAGACTAACCTTATAATGAGACTAATGTTTGTCTTTGTTCGTCCCAAGTTAGTCTCGTTTGTCTTATTCTAAGGTTTTTCTAAGTTCGTCCTTAGAAAGAGACTAACTAGGGACGAACTTAGACTAACTTGGGACGAACATAGACTAACATTATAATGAGACTAACGTTCGTCTTTGTTCGTCCCAAGTTAGTCTCGTTAGTCTCATTCTAACGTTTGGCTAAGTTCGTCCTTAGAAAGAGACTAACTAGGGACGAACTTAGACTAACTTGGGACGAACTTAGAATAACCTTATAATGAGACTAACGTTTGTCTTTGTTCATCCCAAGTTAGTCTCGTTAGTCTCATTCTAAGGTTTGTCTAAGTTCGCCCTTAGAAAGAGACTAACTAGGGACGAAATTAGACTAACTTGGAACGAACTTAGACTAACCTTGTAATGAGACTAACGTTTGTCTTTGTTCGTCCCAAGTTAGTCTCGTTTGTCTCATTCTAAGGTTTGTCTAAGTTCGTCCTTAGAAAGAGACTAACTGGGGATGAACTTAGACTAACTTTATAAGGAGACTAACGTTTGTCTTTGTTAGTCCCAAGTTAGTCTCGTTAGTCTGACTCTAAGGTTTGTCTAAGTTCGTCCTCAGAAAGAGACTAACTAGGGACAAACTTAAACTAACTTGGGACGAACTTAGAATAACCTTGTAATGAGACTAACGTTTGTCTTTGTTCGTCCCAAGTTAGTCTCGTTAGTCTCATTCTAAGGTTTGTCTAAGTTCGTCCTTAGAAAGAGACTAACTAGGGACGAACTTAGACTAACTTGGGACGAACTTAGACTAACATTATAATGAGACTAACATTTGTCTTTATTCGTCCCAAGTTAGTCTCGTTAGTCTCATTCTAAGGTTTGTCTAAGTTCTTCCTTAGAAAGAGACTAACTAGGGACGAACTTAGACTAACTTGTGACGAACTTAGAATAACCTTGTAATGACACTAACGTTTGTCTTTGTTCGTCCCAAGTTGGTCTCGTTAGTCTCATTCTAAGGTTTGTCTAAGTTCGTACTTAGAAAGAGACTAACTAGGGACGAACTTAGACTAACCTTATAATGAGACTAAAGTTTGTCTTTGTTCGTCTCGAATTAGTCACGTTAGTCTCATTCTAAGGTTTGTCTAAGTTCGTCCTTAGAAAGAGACTAACTAGAGACGAACTAAGACTAACTTGGGACGAACTTAGACTAACCATGTAATGAGACAAACGTTTGTCTTTGTTCGTCCAAAGTTAGTCTCGTTAGTCTCATTCTAAGGTTTGTCTATGTTCGTCCTTAGAAAGAGACTAACTAGGGACGAACATAGACTAACTTGGGACGAACTTAGACTATCATTATAATGAGGCTAACATTTGTCTTTGTTCGTCCCAAGTTAGTCTCGTTAGTCTCATTCTAAGGTTTGTCTAAGTTCGTCCTTAGAAAGAGACTAACTAGGGACGAACATAGACTAACTTGGGACGAACTTAGACTATCATTATAATGAGGCTAACATTTGTCTTTGTTCGTCCCAAGTTAGTCTCGTTAGTCTCATTCTAAGGTTTGTCTAAGTTCGTCCTTAGAAAGAGACTAACTAGGGACAAACTTAGACTAACTTGGGACGAACTTAGACAAACCATATACTGAGAGTTTGTCTCGTTAGTCTCATTCTATAGTTTGTCTGAGTTCGACCTTAGAAAGAGACTAACTTGGGACGAACTTAGATAAACCTTAGAATGAGAGTTTGTCTCGTTAGTCTCATTCTAAGGTTTGTCTAAGTTCGTCCTTAGAAAGAGACTAACTTGGGACGAACTTAGACTAACCCTGTAATGAGACTAACGTTTGTCTTTGTTCGTCCAAGTTAGTCTCGTTAGTCTCCTTCTAAGGTTTGTCTAAGTTCGCCCTTAGAAAGAGACTAACTAGAGACGAACTTAGACTAACTTGGGACGAACTTAGACTAACCTTGTAATGAGACTAACGTTTGTGTTTGTTCATCCCAAGTTAGTCTCGTTAGTCTCATTCTAAGGTTTGTCTAAGTTCGCCCTTAGAAAGAGACTAACTAGGGACGAACTTAGACTAACTTGGGACGAACTTAGACCAACCTTATAATGAGACTAATGTTTGTCTTTGTTCGTCCCAAGTTGGCTCGTTAGTCTCATTCTAAGGTTTGTCTAAGTTCGTCCTTCGAAAGAGAGTAACTAGGGACGAACTTAGACTAACTTGGGACGAACTTAGACTAACCTTTTAACGAGACAAAAGTTTGTCATTGTTCGTCCCAAGTTAGTCTCGTTAGTCTCATTCTATGGTTTGTCTAAGTTCGTCCTTAGAAAGAGACTAACTAGGGACGAAATTAGACGAACTTGGGACGAACTTAGACTAACCTTATAATGAGACTAACGTTTGTCTTTGTTCGTCCCAAGTTAGTCTCGTTAGTCTCATTCTAAAGTTTGTCTAAGTTCGTCCTTAGAAAGAGACTAACTAGGGACGAACTTAGACTAACTTGGGACGAACTTAGACAAACCTTATAATGAGACTAACGTTTGTCTTTGTTCGTCCCAAGTCAGTCTCGTTAGTCTCATTCTAAGGTCTGTCAAAGTTCGTCCTTAGAAAGTGACTAACTAGGGACGAACTTAGACTAACTTGGGATGAACTTAGACTAACCTTGTAATGAGACTAAAGTTTGTCTTTGTTCGTCCCAAGTTAGTCTCGTTAGTCTCATTCTAAGGTTTGTCTCAGTTCGTCTTTGGAAAGAGACTAACTAGGGACGAACTTACACTAACCTTGTAATAAGACTAACGTTTGTCTTTGTTCGTCCTATGTTAGTCTCGTAAGTCTCATTCTAAGGTCTGTCAAAGTTTGTCCTTAGAAAGTGACTAACTAGGGACGAACTTAGACTAAATTGGGACGAACTTAGACTAACCTTGTAATGAGACTAACGTTTGTCTTTGTTAGTCCCAAGTTAGTCTCGTTAGTCTCATTCTAAGGTTTGTCTAAGTTCGTCCTTAGAAAGAGACTAACTAGGGACGAACTTAGACTAACATGGGACGAACTTAGACAAACCTTATAATGAGACTAATGTTTGTCTTTGTTCGTCCCAAGTTGGCTCGTTAGTCTCATTCTAAGGTTTGTCTAAGTTCGTCCTTCGAAAGAGAGTTACTAGGGACGAACTTAGACTTACTTGGGACGAACTTAGACAAACCTTTGAATGAGAGTTTGTCTCGTTAGTCTCATTCTAAGGTTTGTCTTAGTTCGTCCTTAGAAAGAGACTAACTTGGGACGAACTTAAACTAACCGTGTAATGAGACTAACGTTTGTCTTTGTTCGTCCCAAGTTAGTCTCGTTAGTCTCCTTCTAAGGTTTGTCAAAGTTCGTCCTTAGAAAGAGACTGACTAGGGACGAACTTAGACTAACTTGGGACGTACTTAGACTAACCTTGTAATGAGACTAACGTTTGTGTTTGTTCATCCCAAGTTAGTCTCGTTTGTCTCATTCTAAGGTTTGTCTAAGTTCGTCCATAGAAAGAGACTAACTAGGGACGAATATAGACTAACTTGGGACGAACTTAGACAAACCTTATAATGAGACTAACGTTTGTCTTTGTTCGTCCCAAGTTTGTCTCATTAGTCTCATTCTAAGGTTTGTCTAAGTTCGTCGTTAGAAAGTGACAAACTAGGGACGAACTTAGACTAACTTGGGAAGAACTTAGACTAACTTTATAATGAGACTAACGTTTGTCTTTGTTCGTCCCAAGTTAATCTCGTTAGTCTCATTCTAAAGTTTGTCTAAGTTCGTCCTTAGAAAGAGACTAACTAGGGTCTAACTTACACTAACTTGGGACGAACTTAAACTAACCTTGTAATGAGGCTAACGTTTGTCTTTGTTCGTCCCAAGTTAGTCTCGTTAATCTCATTCTAAGGTTTGTCTAAGTTCGTCCTTAGAAAGAGACTAACTAGGGACGAACTTAGACTAACATTTGGCAAACTTAGACTAACCTTGTAATGAGACTAACTTTGTGTTTGTTCGTCCCAAGTTAGTCTCGTTAGTCTCATTCTAAGGTTTGTCTAAGTTCGTCCTTAGAAAGAGACTAACTAGGGACGAACATAGACTAACTTGGGACGAACTTAGACTAACCTTATAATGAGACTAACGTTTGTCTTTGTTCGTCCCAAGTTAGTCTCGTTAGTCTCATTCTAATGTTTGTCTAAGTTCGTCCTTAGAAAGAGACTAACTAGGGACGAACTTAGACAAACTTGGGACGAAATTAGACAAACCTTATAATGAGACTAACGTTTGTCTTTGTTCGTCCCAAGTTAGTCTCGTTAGTCTCATTCTAAGGTTTGTCTGAGTTCGTCCTTAGAAAGAGACTAACTAGGGACGAACTTAGACTAACCTTTTAACGAGACTAAAGTTTGTCTTTGTTCGTCCCAAGTTAGTCTCGTTAGTCTCATTCTAAGGTTTGTCTAAGTTCGTCCTTCGAAAGAGACTAACTAGGGTCGAACTTAGACTAACTAGGGACGAACTTAGACTAACATTTGGCAAACTTAGACTAACCTTGTAATGAGACTAACGTTTGTGTTTGTTCGTCCCAAGTTAGTCTCGTTAGTCTCATTCTAAGGTTTGTCTAAGTTCGTCCTTAGAAAGAGACTAACTAGGGACGAACATAGACTAACTTGGGACGAACTTAGACTAACCTTATAATGAGACTAACGTTTGTCTTTGTTCGTCCCAAGTTAGTCTCGTTAGTCTCATTCTAATGTTTGTCTAAGTTCGTCCTTAGAAAGAGACTAACTAGGGACGAACTTAGACAAACTTGGGACGAAATTAGACAAACCTTATAATGAGACTAACATTTGTCTTTGTTCGTCCCAAGTTAGTCTCGTTAGTCTCATTCTAAGGTTTGTCTGAGTTCGTCCTTAGAAAGAGACTAACTAGGGACGAACTTAGACTAACCTTTTAACGAGACTAAAGTTTGTCTTTGTTCGTCCCAAGTTAGTCTCGTTAGTCTCATTCTAAGGTTTGTCTAAGTTCGTCCTTCGAAAGAGACTAACTAGGGTCGAACTTAGACTAACTTGGGACGAACTTAGACTAACCTTGTAATGACACTAACGTTTGTCTTTGTTCGTCCCAAGTTAGTCTCGTTAGTCTCATTCTAAGGTTTGTCTAAGTTCGTCCTTAGAAAGAGACTAACTAGGGACGAACTTAGACTAACATGGGGTGAATTTAGACTAACCTTGTAATGAGACTAACGTTTGTGTTTGTTCGTCCCAAGTTAGTCTCGTTAGTCTCATTCTAAGGTTTGTCTCAGTTCGTCCTTAGAAAGAGACTAACTAGGGACGAACTTAGACTAACTTGGGGCGAACTTAGACTAACCTTATAATGAGACTAACGTTTGTTTTTGTTCGTCCCAAGTTAGTCTCGTTAGTCTCATTCTAAGGTTTGTCTAAGTTCGTCCTTAGAAAGAGACTAACTTGGGACGACTTAGACTAACTTGGGACGAACTTTGACTAACCTTGTAAGGAGACTAACGTTTGTCTTTGTTCATCCCAAGTTAGTCACGTTAGTCTCATTCTAAGGTTTGTCTAAGTTCGTCCTTAGAAAGAGACTAACTAGGGACGAACTTAGACTAACTTGGGACGAACTTAGACTAACCTTTTAACGAGACTAAAGTTTGTCTTTGTTCGTCCCAAGTTAGTCTCGTTAGTCACATTCTAAGGTTTGTCTAAGTTCGTCCTTAGAAAGAGACTAACTAGGGACGAAATTAGACTAACTTGGGACGAACTTAGACTAACCTTATAATGAGACTAACGTTTGTCTTTGTTCGTCCCAAGTTAGTCTCACTAGTCTCATTCTAAGGTTTGTCCAAGTTCGTCCTTAGAAAGAGATTAACTACGGATGAACTTAGACTAACTTGGGACGAACTTACACTATCATTATAATGAGGCTAACGTTTGTCTTTGTTCGTCCCAAGTTAGTCTCGTTAGTCTCATTCTAAGGTTTGTCTAAGTTCGTCCTTAGAAAGAGACTAACTTGGGACGAAATTAGACTAACTTGGGACCAACTTAGACTAACCTTATAATGAGACTAACGTTTGTCTTTGTTCGTCCCAAGTTAGTCTCACTAGTCTCATTCTAAGGTTTGTCCAAGTTCGTCCTTAGAAAGAGATTAACTACGGATGAACTTAGACTAACTTGGGACGAACTTACACTATCATTATAATGAGGCTAACGTTTGTCTTTGTTCGTCCCAAGTTAGTCTCGTTAGTCTCATTCTAAGGTTTGTCTAAGTTCGTCCTTAGAAAGAGACAAACTAGGGACGAACTTAAACTAACTTGGGACGAACTTTGACTAACCTTGTAAGGAGACTAACGTTTGTCTTTGTTCGTCCCAAGTTAGTCTCGTTAGTCTCATTCTAAGGTTTGTCCAAGTTCGTCCTTAGAAAGAGATTAACTAGGGATGAACTTAGACAAACTTGGGACGAACTTAGACTATCATTATAATGAGGCTAACGTTTGTCTTTGTTCGTCCCAAGTTAGTCTCGTTAGTCTCATTCTAAGGTTTGTCTAAGTTCGTCCTTAGAAAGAGACTAACTAGGGACAAACTTAGACTCACTTGGGACGAACTTTGACTAACCTTGTAAGGAGACTAACGTTTGTCCTTGTTCGTCCCAAGTTAGTCTCGTTAGTCTCATTCTAAGGTTTGTCCAAGTTCGTCCTTAGAAAGAGATTAACTAGGGATGAACTTAGACTAACTTGGGACGAACTTAGACTATCATTATAATGAGGCTAATGTTTGTCTATGTTCGTCCCAAGTTAGTCTCGTTAGTCTCAGTTCGTCTTTAGAAAGAGACTAACTAGGGACGAACTTACACTAACCTTGTAATAAGACTAACGTTTGTCTTTGTTCGTCCCAAGTTAGTCTCGTTAGTCTCATTCTAAGGTCTGTCAAAGTTCGTCCTTAGAAAGTGACTAACTAGGGACGAACTTAGACTAACTTGGGGCGAACTTAGACTAACATTATAATGAGACTAACGTTTGTCTTTATTCGTCCCAAGTTAGTCTCGTTAGTCTCATTCTAAGGTTTGTCTAAGTTCGTCCTTTGAAAGAGACTAACTAGGGACGAACTTAGACTAACTTGGGACGAACTTAGAATAACCTTGTAATGACACTAACGTTTGTCTTTGTTCGTCCCAAGTTGGTCTCGTTAGTGTCATTCTAAGGTTTGTCTAAGTTCGTCCTTAGAAAGAGACTAACTAGGGACGAACTTAGACTAACCTTATAATGAGACTAAAGTTTGTCTTTGTTCATCTCGACTTAGTCACGTTAGTCTCATTCTAAGGTTTGTCTAAGTTTGTCTTTAGAAAGAGACTAACTAGAGACGAACTAAGACTAACTTGGGACGAACTTAGACTAACCATGTAATGAGACAAACGTTTCTCTTTGTTCTCCCAAGTTAGTCTCGTTAGTCTCATTCTAAGGTTTCTCTAAGTTCGACCTTAGAAAGAGACTAACTAGGGACGAACTTAGACTAACTTGGGACGAACTTAGACTGACCTTGTAATGAGACAAACGTTTGTCTTTGTTCGTCCAAAGTTAGTCTCGTTAGTCTCATTCTAGGGTTTGTCTATGTTCGTCCTTAGAAAGAGACTAACTAGGGACGAACTTAGACTAACTTGACATAAACTTAGACTAACCTTGTAATGAGACTAACGTTTGTCTTTGTTCGTCCCAAGTTAGTCTCGTTAGTCTCATTCTAAGGTTTGTCTAAGTTCGTCCTTAGAAAGAGACTAACTAGGGACGAACTTAGACTAACTTGGGATGAACTTAGACAAACCATATACTGAGTGTTTGTCTCGTTAGTCTCATTCTATAGTTTGTCTGAGTTCGACCTTAGAAAGAGACTAACTTGTGACGAACTTAGATAAACCTTAGAATGAGAGTTTGTCTCGTTAGTCTCATTCTAAGGTTTGTCTAAGTTTGTCCTTAGAAAGAGACTAACTTGGGACAAACTTAGACTAACTTGGGACGAACTTAGACTAACCTTATAATGAGACTAACGTTTGTGTTTGTTCGTCCCAAGTTAGTCTCGTTAGTCTCATTCTAAGGTTTGTCTAAGTTCGTCCTTAGAAAGAGACTAACTAGGGACGAACTTAGACTAACTTGGGACGAACTTAGACAAACCTTATAATGAGACTAATGTTTGTCTTTGTTCGTCCCAAGTTGGCTCGTTAGTCTCATTCTAAGGTTTGTCTAAGTTCGTCCTTCGAAAGAGAGTAACTAGGGACGAACTTAGACTAACTTGGGACGAACTTAGACTAACCTTTTAACGAGACTAAAGTTTGTCTTTGTTCGTCCCAAGTTAGTCTCGTTAGTCTCATTCTAAGGTTTGTCTAAGTTCGTCCTTAGAAAGAGACTAACTAGGGACGAAATTAGACTAACTTGGGATGAACTTGGACTAACCTTATAATGAGACTAACGTTTGTCTTTGTTCGTCCCAAGTTAGTCTCACTAGTCTCATTCTAAGGTTTGTCTAAGTTCGTCCTTAGAAAGAGATTAACTAGGCATGAACTTAGACGAACTTGGGACGAACTTAGACTATCCTTATAATGAGGCTAACGTTTGTCTTTGTTCGTCCCAAGTTAGTCTCGTTAGTCTCATTCTAAGGTTTGTCTAAGTTCGTCCTTAGAAAGAGACTTACTAGGGACGAAATTAGACTAACTTGGGACGAACTTAGACTAACCTTATAATGAGACAAACGTTTGTCTTTGTTCGTCCCAAGTTTGTCTCGTTAGTCTCATTCTAAGGTTTGTCTAAGTTCGTCCTTAGAAAGAGACTAACTAGGGACGAAATTAGACTAACTTGGGACGAACTTAGACTATCATTATAATGAGGCTAACGTTTGTCTTTGTTCGTCCCAAGTTAGTCTCGTTAGTCTCATTCTAAGGTTTGTCTAAGTTCGTCCTTAGAAAGAGACTAACTAGGGACGAACTTAGACTAACTTGGGACGAACTTTGACTAAACTTGTAAGGAGACTAACGTTTGTCTTTGTTCGTCCCAAGTTAGTCTCAATAGTCTGATTCTAAGGTTTGTTTAAGTTCGTCCTTAGAAAGAGACTAACTAGGGACGAACTTAGACTAACTTGGGACGAACTTAGACTAACCTTTTAACGAGACTAAAGTTTGTCTTTGTTCGTCCCAAGTTAGTCTCGTTAGTCTCATTCTAAGGTTTGTCTAAGTTCGTCCTTAGAAAGAGACTAACTAGGGACGAAATTAGACTAACTTGGGACGAACTTAGACTAACCTTATAATGAGACTAACGTTTGTCTTTGTTCGTCCCAAGTTAGTCTCACTAGTCTCATTCTAAGGTCTGTCTAAGTTCGTCCTTAGAAAGAGATTAATTTGGGATGAACTTAGACTATCATTATAATGAGGCTAACGTTTGTCTTTGTTCGTCCCAAGTTAGTCTCGTTAGTCTCATTCTAAGGTTTGTCTAAGTTCGTCCTTAGAAAGACACTAACAAGGGACGAAATTAGACTAACTTGGGACGAACTTAGACTAACCTTATAATGAAACTAACGTTTGTCTTTGTTCGTCCCAAGTTAGTCTCACTAGTCTCATTCTAAGGTTTGTCCAAGTTCGTCCTTAGAAAGAGATTAACTAGGGATGAACTTAGACTAACTTGGGACGAACTTAGACTATCATTATAATGAGGCTAACGTTTGTCTTTGTTCGTCCCAAGTTAGTCTCGTTAGTCTCATTCTAAGGTTTATATAAGTTCGACCTTAGAAAGAGACTAACTAGGGACGAACTTAGACTAACTTGGGACGAACTTAGACAAACCTTATAATGAGACTAACGTTTGTCTTTGTTCGTCCCAAGTTAGTCTCAATAGTCTCATTCTAAGGTTTGTTTAAGTTCGTCCTTAGAAAGAGACTAACTTGGGACGAACTTAGACTAACTTGGGACGAACTAAGACTAACCTTTTAACGAGACTAAAGTTTGTCTTTGTTCGTCCCAAGTTAGTCTCGTTAGTCTCATTCTAAGGTTTGTCTAAGTTCGTCCTTAGAAAGAGACTAACTAGGGACGAAATTAGACTAACTTGGGACGAACTTAGACTAACCTTATAATGAGACTAACGTTTGTCTTTGTTCGTCCCAAGTTAGTCTCACTAGTCTCATTCTAAGGTCTGTCTAAGTTCGTCCTTAGAAAGAGATTAACTTGGGATGAACTTAGACTATCATTATAGTGAGGCTAACGTTTGTCTTTGTTCGTCCCAAGTTAGTCTCGTTAGACTCATTCTAAGGTTTGTCTAAGTTCGTCCTTAGAAAGAGACTAACAAGGGACGAAATTAGACTAACTTGGGACGAACTTAGACTAACCTTATAATGAGACTAACGTTTGTCTTTGTTCGTCCCAAGTTAGTCTCACTAGTCTCATTCTAAGGTTTGTCCAAGTTCGTCCTTAGAAAGAGATTCACTAGGGATGAACTTAGACTAACTTGGAACGAACTTAGACTATCATTATAATGAGGCTAACGTTTGTCTTTGTGTGTCCCAAGTTAGTCTCGTTAGTCTCATTCTAAGGTTTGTCTAAGTTCGTCCTTAGAAAGAAACTAACTAGGGACGAACTTAGACTAACTTGGGACGAACTTAGACAAACCTTATAATGAGACTAACATTTGTCTTTGTTCGTCCCAAGTTAGTCGCGTTAGTCTCATTCAAAGGTTTGTTTAAGTTCGTCCTTAGAAAGAAACTCACTAGGACGAACTTATACTAACTTGGGACGAACTTAGACTAACCATAGAATGAGAATAAAGTTTGTCTTTGTTCGTTCCAAGTTAGTCTCGTTAGTCTCATTCTAAAGTTTGTCTAAGTTCGTCCTTAGAAAGAGACTAACTAGGGACGAACTTAGACTAACTTGGGACGAACTTAGACTAACCTTATAATGAGACTAACGTTTGTCTTTGTTCGTCCCAAGTTAGTCGCGTTAGTCTCATTCTATGGTTTGTCTAAGTTCGTCCTTAGAAAGAGACTAACTAGGGACGAACTTAGACTAACTTGGGACGAACTTAGACTAACCTTATAATGAGACTAACGTTTGTCTTTGTTCGTCCCAAGTTAGTCTCACTAGTCTCATTCTAAGGTTTGTCTAAGTTCGTCCTTAGAAAGAGACTAACTAGGGACGAACTTAGACTAACTTGGGACGAACTTAGACTAACCTTATAATGAGACTAACGTTTGTCTTTGTTCGTCCCAAGTTAGTCTCACTAGTCTCATTCTAAGGTTTGTCTAAGTTCGTCCTTAGAAAGAGATTAACTAGGGACGAACTTAGACTAACTTGGGACGAACTTAGACTAACTTTATAATGAGACTAACGTTTGTCTTTGTTCGTCCCAAGTTAGTCTCGTTAGTCTCATTCTAAGGTCTGTCAAAGTTCGTCCTTAGAAAGTGACAAACTAGGGACGAACTTAGACTAACATGGGATGAACTTAGACTAACCTTGTAATGAGACTAACGTTTGTCTTTGTTCGTCCCAAGTTAGTCTCGTTGGTCTCATTCTAAGGTTTGTCTCAGTTCGTCTTTAGAAAGAGACTAACTAGGGACGAACTTACACTAACCTTGTAATAAGACAAACGTTTGTCTTTGTTCGTCCCAAGTTAGTCTCGTTATTCTCATTCTAAGGTCTGTTAAAGTTCGTCTTTAGAAAGTGACTAACTAGGGACGAACTTAGACTAACTTGGGACGAACTTAGACTAACATTATAATCAGAATAACGTTTGTCTTTATTCGTCCCAAGTTAGTCTCGTTAGTCTCATTCTAAGGTTTGTCTAAGTTCGTCCTTTGAAAGAGACTAACTAGGGACGAACTTAGACTAACTTGGGACGAACTTAGAATAACCTTGTAATGACACTAACGTTTGTCTTTGTTCGTCCCAAGTTGGTCTCGTTAGTCTCATTCTAAGGTTTGTCTAAGTTCGTCCTTAGAAAGAGACTAACTAGGGACGAACTTAGACTAACCTTATAATGAGACTAAAGTTTGTCTTTGTTCGTCTCGACTTAGTCACGTTAGTCTCATTCTAAGGTTTGTCTAAGTTTGTCTTTAGAAAGAGACTAACTAGAGACGAACTAAGACTAACTTGGGACGAACTTAGACTAACCATGTAAGGAGACAAACGTTTCTCTTTGTTCTCCCAAGTTAGTCTCGTTAGTCTCATTCTAAGGTTTGTCTAAGTTCGACCTTAGAAAGAGACTAACTTGGGACGAACTTAGACTAACTTGGGACGAACTTAGACTAACATTGGGTAAACTTAGACTAACCTTGTAATGATACTAACGTTTGTGTTTGTTCGTCCCAAGTTAGTCTCTTTAGTCTCATTCTAAGGTTTGTCTAAGTTCGTCTTTAGAAAGAGACTAACTAGGGACAAACTTAGTCTAACTTGGGACGAACTTAGACTAACCTTATAATGAGACTAACGTTTGTATTTCTTCGTCCCAAGTTAGTCTCGTTAGTCTCATTCTAAGGTTCGTCTAAGTTCGTCCTTAGAAAGAGACTAACTAGGGACGAACATAGACTAACTTGGGACGAACTTAGACTAACCTTATAATGAGAGTAACGTTTGTCTTTGTTCGTCCCAAGTTAGTCTCGTTAGTCTCATTCTAAGGTTTGTCTATGTTCGTCCTTAGAAAGAGACTAACTAGGGACGAACATAGACTAACTTGGGACGAAGTTAGACTAACCTTATAATGGGACTAACGTTTGTCTTTGTTCGTCCCAAGTTAGTCTCGTTAGTCTCATTCTAATGTTTGTCTAAGTTCGTCCTTAGAAAGAGACTAACTAGGGACGAACTTAGACAAACTTGGGACGAAATGAGACAAACCTTATAATGAGACTAACGTTTGTCTTTGTTCGTCCCAAGTTAGTCTCGTTAGTCTCATTCTAAGGTTTGTCTGAGTTCGTCCTTAGAAAGAGACTAACTAGGGACGAACTTAGACTAACCTTTTAACGAGACTAAAGTTTGTCTTTGTTCGTCCCAAGTTAGTCTCGTTAGTCTCATTCTAAGGTTTGTCTAAGTTCGTCCTTCGAAAGAGACTAACTAGGGTCGAACTTAGACTAACTTGGGACGAACTTAGACTAACCTAGTAATGAGACTAACGTTTGTCTTTGTTCGTCCCAAGTTAGTCTCGTTAGTCTCATTCTAAGGTTTGTCTAAGTTCGTCCTTAGAAAGAGACTAACTAGGGACGAACTTAGACTAACATGGGGCGAATTTAGACTAACCTTGTAATGAGACTAACGTTTGTGTTTGTTCGTCCCAAGTTTGTCTCGTTAGTCTCATTCTAAGGTTTGTCTCAGTTCGTCCTTAGAAAGAGACTAACTAGGGACGAACTTAGACTATCTTGGGACGAACTTAGACTAACCTTATAATGAGACTAACGTTTGTCTTTCTTCGTCCCAAGTTAGTCTCGTTAGTCTCATTCTAAGGTTTGTCTAAGTTCGTCCTTAGAAAGAGACTAACTAGGGACGAACTTAGACTAACTTCGGACGAACTTTGACTAACCTTGTAAGGAGACTAACGTTTGTCTTTGTTCGCCCCAAGTTAGTCTCGTTAGTCTCATTCTAAGGTTTGTCTAAGTTCGTCCTTAGAAAGAGACTAACTAGGGACGAACTTAGACTAACTTGGGACGAACTTAGACTAACCTTTTAACGAGACTAAAGTTTGTCTTTGTTCTTCCCAAGTTAGTCTCGTTAGTCTCATTCTAAGGTTTGTCTAAGTTCGTCCTTAGAAAGAGACTAACTAGGGACGAAATTAGACTAACTTGGGACGAACTTAGACTAACCTTATAATGAGACTAACGTTTGTCTTTATTTGTCCCAAGTTAGTCTCACTAGTCTCATTCTAAGGTTTGTCTAAGTTCGCCCTTAGAAAGAGACTAACTAGAGACGAACTTAGACTAACTTGGGACGAACTTAGACTAACCCTGTAATGAGACTAACGTTTGTCTTTGTTCGTCCCAAGTTTGTCACGTTAGTCTCCTTCTTAGGTTTGTCTAAGTTCATCCTTAGAAAGAGACTAACTAGAGACGAACTTAGACTAACTTGGGACGAACTTAGACTAACCTTGTAATGAGACTAACGTTTGTGTTTGTTCGTCCCAAGTTAATCTCGTTAGTCTCATTCTAAGGTTTGTCTAAGTTCGTCCTTAGAAAGAGACTAACTAGGGACGAACTTAGACAAACCTTATAATGAGACTAATTTTTGTCTTTGTTCGTCCCAAGTTGGCTCGTTAGTCTCATTCTAAGGTTTGTCTAAGTTCGTCCTTCGAAAGAGAGTAACTAGGGACGAACTTAGACTAACTTGGGACGAACTTAGACAAACCTTTGAATGAGAGTTTGTCTCGTTAGTCTCATTCTAAGGTTTGTCTTAGTTCGTCCTTAGAAAGAGACTAACTTGGGACGAACTTACACTAACCTTGTAATGAGACTAACGTTTGTCTTTGTGCGTCCCAAGTTAGTCTTGTTAGTCTCCTTCTAAGGTTTGTCAAAGTTCGTCTTTAGAAAGAGACTGACTAGGGACGAACTTAGACTAACTTGGGACGAACTTAGACTAACCCTGTAATGAGGCTAACGTTTGTCTTTGTTCGTCCCAAGTTAGTCTCGTTAGTCTCATTCTAAGGTTTGTCTAAGTTCGTCCTTAGAAAGAGACTAACTAGGGACGAACTTAGACTAACATTGGGCAAACTTAGACTCACCTTGTAATGAGACTAACGTTTGTGTTTGTTCGTCCCAAGTTAGTCTCGTTAGTCTCATTCTAAGGTTTGTCTAAGTTCGTCCTTAGAAAGAGACTAACTAGGGACAAACTTAGACTAACTTGGGACGAACTTAGACTAACCTTATAATGAGACTAACGTTTGTCTTTCTTCGTCCCAAGTTAGTCTCGTTAGTCTCATTCTAAGGTTCGTCTAAGTTCGTCCTTGTAAAGAGACTAACTAGGGACGAACATAGACTAACTTGGGACGAACTTAGACAAACTTTATAATGAGACTAACATTTGTCTTTGTTCGTCCCAAGTTAGTCTCGTTAGTCTCATTCTAAGGTTTGTCCAAGTTCGTCCTTAGAAAGAGATTAACTAGGGATGAACTTAGACTAACTTGGGACGAACTTAGACTATCATTATAATGAGGCTAACGTTTGTCTTTGTTCGTCCCAAGTTAGTCTCGTTAGTCTCATTCTAAGGTTTGTCTATGTTCGTCCTTAGAAAGAGACTAACTAGGGACGAACTTAGACTAACTTCGGACGAACTTTGACTTACCTTGTAAGGAGACTAACGTTTGTCTTTGTTCGTCCCAAGTTAGTCTCGTTAGTCTCATTCTAAGGTTTGTCTAAGATCGTCCTTAGAAAGAGACTAACTAGGGACGAACTTAGACTAACTTGGGACGAACTTAGAATAACCTTGTAATGACACTAACGTTTGTCTTTGTTCGTCCCAAGTTGGTCTCGTTAGTCTCATTCTAAGGTTTGTCTAAGTTCGTCCTTAGAAAGAGACTAACTAGGGACGAACTTAGACTAACCTTATAATGAGACTAAAGTTTGTCTTTGTTCGTCTCGACTTAGTCACGTTAGTCTCATTCTAAGGTTTGTCTAAGTTTGTCTTTAGAAAGAGACTAACTAGAGACGAACTAAGACTAACTTGGGACGAACTTAGACTAACCATGTAAGGAGACAAACGTTTCTCTTTGTTCTCCCAAGTTAGTCTCGTTAGTCTCATTCTAAGGTTTGTCTAAGTTCGACCTTAGAAAGAGACTAACTTGGGACGAACTTAGACTAACTTGGGACGAACTTAGACTAACATTGGGTAAACTTAGACTAACCTTGTAATGATACTAACGTTTGTGTTTGTTCGTCACAAGTTAGTCTCGTTAGTCTCATTCTAAGGTTTGTCTAAGTTCGTCTTTAGAAAGAGACTAACTAGGGACAAACTTAGTCTAACTTGGGACGAACTTAGACTAACCTTATAATGAGACTAACGTTTGTATTTCTTCGTCCCAAGTTAGTCTCGTTAGTCTCATTCTAAGGTTCGTCTAAGTTCGTCCTTAGAAAGAGACTAACTAGGGACGAACATAGACTAACTTGGGACGAACTTAGACTAACCTTATAATGAGAGTAACGTTTGTCTTTGTTCGTCCCAAGTTAGTCTCGTTAGTCTCATTCTAAGGTTTGTCTATGTTCGTCCTTAGAAAGAGACTAACTAGGGACGAACATAGACTAACTTGGGACGAAGTTAGACTAACCTTATAATGGGACTAACGTTTGTCTTTGTTCGTCCCAAGTTAGTCTCGTTAGTCTCATTCTAATGTTTGTCTAAGTTCGTCCTTAGAAAGAGACTAACTAGGGACGAACTTAGACAAACTTGGGACGAAATGAGACAAACCTTATAATGAGACTAACGTTTGTCTTTGTTCGTCCCAAGTTAGTCTCGTTAGTCTCATTCTAAGGTTTGTCTGAGTTCGTCCTTAGAAAGAGACTAACTAGGGACGAACTTAGACTAACCTTTTAACGAGACTAAAGTTTGTCTTTGTTCGTCCCAAGTTAGTCTCGTTAGTCTCATTCTAAGGTTTGTCTAAGTTCGTCCTTCGAAAGAGACTAACTAGGGTCGAACTTAGACTAACTTGGGACGAACTTAGACTAACCTAGTAATGAGACTAACGTTTGTCTTTGTTCGTCCCAAGTTAGTCTCGTTAGTCTCATTCTAAGGTTTGTCTAAGTTCGTCCTTAGAAAGAGACTAACTAGGGACGAACTTAGACTAACATGGGGCGAATTTAGACTAACCTTGTAATGAGACTAACGTTTGTGTTTGTTCGTCCCAAGTTTGTCTCGTTAGTCTCATTCTAAGGTTTGTCTCAGTTCGTCCTTAGAAAGAGACTAACTAGGGACGAACTTAGACTATCTTGGGACGAACTTAGACTAACCTTATAATGAGACTAACGTTTGTCTTTCTTCGTCCCAAGTTAGTCTCGTTAGTCTCATTCTAAGGTTTGTCTAAGTTCGTCCTTAGAAAGAGACTAACTAGGGACGAACTTAGACTAACTTCGGACGAACTTTGACTAACCTTGTAAGGAGACTAACGTTTGTCTTTGTTCGCCCCAAGTTAGTCTCGTTAGTCTCATTCTAAGGTTTGTCTAAGTTCGTCCTTAGAAAGAGACTAACTAGGGACGAACTTAGACTAACTTGGGACGAACTTAGACTAACCTTTTAACGAGACTAAAGTTTGTCTTTGTTCTTCCCAAGTTAGTCTCGTTAGTCTCATTCTAAGGTTTGTCTAAGTTCGTCCTTAGAAAGAGACTAACTAGGGACGAAATTAGACTAACTTGGGACGAACTTAGACTAACCTTATAATGAGACTAACGTTTGTCTTTATTTGTCCCAAGTTAGTCTCACTAGTCTCATTCTAAGGTTTGTCTAAGTTCGCCCTTAGAAAGAGACTAACTAGAGACGAACTTAGACTAACTTGGGACGAACTTAGACTAACCCTGTAATGAGACTAACGTTTGTCTTTGTTCGTCCCAAGTTTGTCACGTTAGTCTCCTTCTTAGGTTTGTCTAAGTTCATCCTTAGAAAGAGACTAACTAGAGACGAACTTAGACTAACTTGGGACGAACTTAGACTAACCTTGTAATGAGACTAACGTTTGTGTTTGTTCGTCCCAAGTTAATCTCGTTAGTCTCATTCTAAGGTTTGTCTAAGTTCGTCCTTAGAAAGAGACTAACTAGGGACGAACTTAGACAAACCTTATAATGAGACTAATTTTTGTCTTTGTTCGTCCCAAGTTGGCTCGTTAGTCTCATTCTAAGGTTTGTCTAAGTTCGTCCTTCGAAAGAGAGTAACTAGGGACGAACTTAGACTAACTTGGGACGAACTTAGACAAACCTTTGAATGAGAGTTTGTCTCGTTAGTCTCATTCTAAGGTTTGTCTTAGTTCGTCCTTAGAAAGAGACTAACTTGGGACGAACTTACACTAACCTTGTAATGAGACTAACGTTTGTCTTTGTGCGTCCCAAGTTAGTCTTGTCAGTCTCCTTCTAAGGTTTGTCAAAGTTCGTCTTTAGAAAGAGACTGACTAGGGACGAACTTAGACTAACTTGGGACGAACTTAGACTAACCCTGTAATGAGGCTAACGTTTGTCTTTGTTCGTCCCAAGTTAGTCTCGTTAGTCTCATTCTAAGGTTTGTCTAAGTTCGTCCTTAGAAAGAGACTAACTAGGGACGAACTTAGACTAACATTGGGCAAACTTAGACTCACCTTGTAATGAGACTAACGTTTGTGTTTGTTCGTCCCAAGTTAGTCTCGTTAGTCTCATTCTAAGGTTTGTCTAAGTTCGTCCTTAGAAAGAGACTAACTAGGGACAAACTTAGACTAACTTGGGACGAACTTAGACTAACCTTATAATGAGACTAACGTTTGTCTTTCTTCGTCCCAAGTTAGTCTCGTTAGTCTCATTCTAAGGTTCGTCTAAGTTCGTCCTTGTAAAGAGACTAACTAGGGACGAACATAGACTAACTTGGGACGAACTTAGACAAACTTTATAATGAGACTAACATTTGTCTTTGTTCGTCCCAAGTTAGTCTCGTTAGTCTCATTCTAAGGTTTGTCCAAGTTCGTCCTTAGAAAGAGATTAACTAGGGATGAACTTAGACTAACTTGGGACGAACTTAGACTATCATTATAATGAGGCTAACGTTTGTCTTTGTTCGTCCCAAGTTAGTCTCGTTAGTCTCATTCTAAGGTTTGTCTATGTTCGTCCTTAGAAAGAGACTAACTAGGGACGAACTTAGACTAACTTCGGACGAACTTTGACTAACCTTGTAAGGAGACTAACGTTTGTCTTTGTTCGTCCCAAGTTAGTCTCGTTAGTCTCATTCTAAGGTTTGTCTAAGATCGTCCTTAGAAAGAGACTAACTAGGGACGAACTTAGACTAACTTGGGACGAACTTAGACTAACCTTATAATGAGACTAACGTTAGTCTTTGTTCGTCCCAAGTTAGTCTCACTAGTCTCATTCTAAGGTTTGTCTAAGTTCGTCCTTAGAAAGAGATTAACTAGGGACGAACTTAGACTAACTTGGGACGAACTTAGACTAACTTTATAATGAGACTAACGTTTGTCTTTGTTCGTCCCAAGTTAGTCTCGTTAGTCTCATTCTACGGTTTGTCTAAGTTCGTCCTTAGAAAGAGACTAACTAGGGACGAACTTAGACTAACTTGGGGACGAACTTAGACAAACTTTATAATGAGACTAACATTTGTCTTTGTTCGTCCCAAGTTAGTCTCGTTAGTCTCATTCAAAGGTTTGTTTAAGTTCTTCCTTAGAAAGAAACTCACTAGGAAGAACTTAGACTAACTTGGGACGAACTTAGACTAACCTTAGAATGAGAATAAAGTTTGTCTTTGTTCGTTCTGTGTTAGTCTCGTTAGTCTCATTCTAAAGTTTGTTTAAGTTCGTCCTTAGAAAGAGACTAACTAGGGACGAACTTAGACAAACTTGGGACGAACTTAGACAAACCTTATAATGAGACTAACGTTTGTCTTTGTTCGTCCCAAGTTAGTCTCGTTAGTCTCATTCTAAGGTCTGTCAAACTTCGTCCTTAGAAAGTGACTACCTAGGGACGAACTTAGACTAACTTGGGATGAACTTAGACTAACCTTGTAATGAGACTAACGTTTGTCTTTGTTCGTCCCAAGTTAGTCTCGTTAGTCTCATTCTAAGGTTTGTCCAAGTTCGTCCTTAGAAAGAGATTAACTAGGGATGAACTTAGACTAACTTGGGACGAACTTAGACTATCATTATAATGAGGCTAACGTTTGTCTTTGTTCGTCCCAAGTTAGTCTCGTTAGTCTCATTCTAAGGTTTGTCTAAGTTCGTCCTTAGAAAGACACTAACTAGGGACGAACTTAGACTAACTTGGGACGAACTTTGACTAACCTTGTAAGGAGACTAACGTTTGTCTTTGTTCGTCCCAAGTTAGTCTCGTTAGTCTCATTCTAAGGTTTGTCTAAGATCGTCCTTAGAAAGAGACTAACTAGGGACGAACTTAGACTAACTTGGGACGAACTTAGACTAACCTTATAATGAGACTAACGTTAGTCTTTGTTCGTCCCAAGTTAGTCTCACTAGTCTCATTCTAAGGTTTGTCTAAGTTCGTCCTTAGAAAGAGATTAACTAGGGACGAACTTAGACTAACTTGGGACGAACTTAGACTAACTTTATAATGAGACTAACGTTTGTCTTTGTTCGTCCCAAGTTAGTCTCGTTAGTCTCATTCTACGGTTTGTCTAAGTTCGTCCTTAGAAAGAGACTAACTAGGGACGAACTTAGACTAACTTGGGACGAACTTAGACAAACTTTATAATGAGACTAACATTTGTCTTTGTTCGTCCCAAGTTAGTCTCGTTAGTCTCATTCAAAGGTTTGTTTAAGTTCGTCCTTAGAAAGAAACTCACTAGGACGAACTTAGACTAACTTGGGACGAACTTAGACTAACCTTAGAATGAGAATAAAGTTTGTCTTTGTTCGTTCCAAGTTAGTCTCGTTAGTCTCATTCTAAAGTTTGTTTAAGTTCGTCCTTAGAAAGAGACTAACTAGGGACGAACTTAGACAAACTTGGGACGAACTTAGACAAACCTTATAATGAGACTAACGTTTGTCTTTGTTCGTCCCAAGTTAGTCTCGTTAGTCTCATTCTAAGGTCTGTCAAAGTTCGTCCTTAGAAAGTGACTAACTAGGGACGAACTTAGACTAACTTGGGATGAACTTAGACTAACCTTGTAATGAGACTAACGTTTGTCTTTGTTCGTCCCAAGTTAGTCTCGTTAGTCTCATTCTAAGGTTTGTCTCAGTTCGTCTTTAGAAAGAGACTAACTAGGGACGAACTTACACTAACCTTGTAATAAGACTAACGTTTGTCTTTGTTCGTCCCAAGTTAGTCTCGTTAGTCTCATTCTAAGGTCTGTCAAAGTTCGTCCTTAGAAAGTGACTAACAAGGGACGAACTTAAACTAACTTGGGACGAACTTAGACTTATCTTGTAATGAGACTAACGTTTGTCTTTGTTCGTCCCAAGTTAGTCTCGTTAGTCTCATTCTATGGTTTGTCTAAGTTCGTCCTTAGAAAGAGACTAACTAGGGACGAACTTAGACTAACATGGGGCGAATTTAGACTAACCTTGTAATGAGACTAACGTTTGTGTTTGTTCGTCCCAAGTTAGTCTCGTTAGTCTCATTCTAAGGTTTGTCTCAGTTCGTCCTTAGAAAGAGACTAACTAGGGACGAACTTAGACTAACCTTTTAACGAGACTAAAGTTTGTCTTTGTTCGTCCCAAGTTAGTGTCGTTAGTCTCATTCTAAGGTTTGTCTAAGTTCGTCCTTCGAAAGAGACTAACTAGGGTCGAACTTAGACTAACTTGGGACGAACTTAGACTAACCTTGTAATGAGACTAACGTTTGTCTTTGTTCGTCCCAAGTTAGTCTCACTAGTCTCATTCTAAGGTTTGTCTAAGTTCGTCCTTAGAAAGAGATTAACTAGGGACGAACTTAGACTAACCTTAGAATGAGAATAAAGTTTGTCTTTGTTCGTTCCAAGTTAGTCTCGTTAGTCTCATTCTAAAGCTTGTCTAAGTTCGTCCTTAGAAAGAGACTAACTAGGGACGAACTTAGACAAACTTGGGACGAACTTAGACAAACCTTATAATGAGACTAACGTTTGTCTTTGTTCGTCCCAAGTTAGTCTCGTTAGTCTCATTCTAAGGTCTGTCAAAGTTCGTCCTTAGAAAGTGACTAACTAGGGACGAACTTTGACTAACCTTAGAATGAGAATAAAGTTTGTCTTTGTTCGTTCCAAGTTAGTCTCGTTAGTCTCATTCTAAAGTTTGTCTAAGTTCGTCCTTCGAAAGAGACTAACTAGGGTCGAACTTAGACTAACTTGGGACGAACTTAGACTAAGCTTGTAATGAGACTAACGTTTGTCTTTGTTCGTCCCAAGTTAGTCTCACTAGTCTCATTCTTAGGTTTGTCTAAGTTCGTCCTTAGAAATAGATTAACATGGGACGAACTTAGTGTCGTTTGTCTCATTCTAAGGTTTGTCTAAGTTCGTCCTTCGAAAGAGACTAACTAGGGTCGAACTTAGACTAACTTGGGACGAACTTAGACTAACCTTGTAATGAGACTAACGTTTGTCTTTGTTCGTCCCAAGTTAGTCTCACTAGTCTCATTCTATGGTTTGTCTAAGTTCGTCCTTAGAAAGAGATTAACTTGGGACGAACTTAGACTAACCTTAGAATGAGAATAAAGTTTGTCTTTGTTCGTTCCAAGTTAGTCTCGTTAGTCTCATTCTAAGGTTTGTCTAAGTTCGTCCTTAGAAAGAGACTAACTAGGGACGAAATTAGACTAACTTGGGACGAACTTAGACTAACCTTATAATGAGACTAACGTTTGTCTTTATTTGTCCTAAGTTAGTCTCGTTAGTCTCATTCTAAGGTTTGTCTAAGTTCGTCCTTAGAAAGAGACTAACTAGGGACGAACTTAGACTAACTTGGGACGAACTTAGACAAACTTTATAATGAGACTAACGTTTGTCTTTGTTCGTCCCAAGTTAGTCTCGTTAGTCTCATTCAAAGGTTTGTTTAAGTTCGTCCTTAGAAAGAAACTCACTAGGACGAACTTAGACTAACTTGGGACGAACTTAGACTAACCTTAGAATGAGAATAAAGTTTGTCTTTGTTCGTTCCAAGTTAGTCTCGTTAGTCTCATTCTAAAGTTTGTTTAAGTTCGTCCTTAGAAAGAGACTAACTAGGGACGAACTTAGACTAACTTGGGACGAACTTAGACTAACCTTATAATGAGACTAACGTTAGTCTTTGTTCGTCCCAAGTTAGTCTCACTAGTCTCATTCTAAGGTTTGTCTAAGTTCGTCCTTCGAAAGAGACTAACTAGGGTCGAACTTAGACTAACTTGGGACGAACTTAGACTAACTTTGTAATGAGACTAACGTTTGTCTTTGTTCGTCCCAAGTTAGTCTCGTTAGTCTCATTCTAAAGTTTGTCTAAGTTCGTCCTTAGAAAGAGACTAACTAGGGACGAAATTAGACTAACTTGGGACGAACTTAGACTAAGCTTGTAATGAGACTAACGTTTGTCTTTGTTCGTCCCAAGTTAGTCTCACTAGTCTCATTCTTAGGTTTGTCTAAGTTCGTCCTTAGAAATAGATTAACATGGGACGAACTTAGTGTCGTTTGTCTCATTCTAAAGTTTGTCTAAGTTCGTCCTTCGAAAGAGACTAACTAGGGTCGAACTTAGACTAACTTGGGACGAACTTAGACTAAGCTTGTAATGAGACTAACGTTTGTCTTTGTTCGTCCCAAGTTAGTCTCACTAGTCTCATTCTTAGGTTTGTCTAAGTTCGTCCTTAGAAATAGATTAACATGGGACGAACTTAGTGTCGTTTGTCTCATTCTAAGGTTTGTCTAAGTTCGTCCTTCGAAAGAGACTAACTAGGGTCGAACTTAGACTAACTTGGGACGAACTTAGACTAACCTTGTAATGAGACTAACGTTTGTCTTTGTTCGTCCCAAGTTAGTCTCACTAGTCTCATTCTATGGTTTGTCTAAGTTCGTCCTTAGAAAGAGATTAACTTGGGACGAACTTAGACTAACCTTAGAATGAGAATAAAGTTTGTCTTTGTTCGTTCCAAGTTAGTCTCGTTAGTCTCATTCTAAGGTTTGTCTAAGTTCGTCCTTAGAAAGAGACTAACTAGGGACGAAATTAGACTAACTTGGGACGAACTTAGACTAACCTTATAATGAGACTAACGTTTGTCTTTATTTGTCCTAAGTTAGTCTCGTTAGTCTCATTCTAAGGTTTGTCTAAGTTCGTCCTTAGAAAGAGACTAACTAGGGACGAACTTAGACTAACTTGGGACGAACTTAGACAAACTTTATAATGAGACTAACGTTTGTCTTTGTTCGTCCCAAGTTAGTCTCGTTAGTCTCATTCAAAGGTTTGTTTAAGTTCGTCCTTAGAAAGAAACTCACTAGGACGAACTTAGACTAACTTGGGACGAACTTAGACTAACCTTAGAATGAGAATAAAGTTTGTCTTTGTTCGTTCCAAGTTAGTCTCGTTAGTCTCATTCTAAAGTTTGTTTAAGTTCGTCCTTAGAAAGAGACTAACTAGGGACGAACTTAGACTAACTTGGGACGAACTTAGACTAACCTTATAATGAGACTAACGTTAGTCTTTGTTCGTCCCAAGTTAGTCTCACTAGTCTCATTCTAAGGTTTGTCTAAGTTCGTCCTTCGAAAGAGACTAACTAGGGTCGAACTTAGACTAACTTGGGACGAACTTAGACTAACTTTGTAATGAGACTAACGTTTGTCTTTGTTCGTCCCAAGTTAGTCTCGTTAGTCTCATTCTAAAGTTTGTCTAAGTTCGTCCTTAGAAAGAGACTAACTAGGGACGAAATTAGACTAACTTGGGACGAACTTAGACTAAGCTTGTAATGAGACTAACGTTTGTCTTTGTTCGTCCCAAGTTAGTCTCACTAGTCTCATTCTTAGGTTTGTCTAAGTTCGTCCTTAGAAATAGATTAACATGGGACGAACTTAGTGTCGTTTGTCTCATTCTAAAGTTTGTCTAAGTTCGTCCTTCGAAAGAGACTAACTAGGGTCGAACTTAGACTAACTTGGGACGAACTTAGACTAAGCTTGTAATGAGACTAACGTTTGTCTTTCTTCGTCCCAAGTTAGTCTCACTAGTCTCATTCTTAGGTTTGTCTAAGTTCGTCCTTAGAAATAGATTAACATGGGACGAACTTAGTGTCGTTTGTCTCATTCTAAGGTTTGTCTAAGTTCGTCCTTCGAAAGAGACTAACTAGGGTCGAACTTAGACTAACTTGGGACGAACTTAGACTAACCTTGTAATGAGACTAACGTTTGTCTTTGTTCGTCCCAAGTTAGTCTCACTAGTCTCATTCTATGGTTTGTCTAAGTTCGTCCTTAGAAAGAGATTAACTTGGGACGAACTTAGACTAACCTTAGAATGAGAATAAAGTTTGTCTTTGTTCGTTCCAAGTTAGTCTCGTTAGTCTCATTCTAAGGTTTGTCTAAGTTCGTCCTTAGAAAGAGACTAACTAGGGACGAAATTAGACTAACTTGGGACGAACTTAGACTAACCTTATAATGAGACTAACGTTTGTCTTTATTTGTCCCAAGTTAGTCTCGTTAGTCTCATTCTAAGGTTTGTCTAAGATCGTCCTTAGAAAGAGACTAACTAGGGACGAACTTAGACTAACTTGGGACGAACTTAGACTAACCTTATAATGAGACTAACGTTAGTCTTTGTTCGTCCCAAGTTAGTCTCACTAGTCTCATTCTAAGGTTTGTCTAAGTTCGTCCTTAGAAAGAGATTAACTAGGGACGAACTTAGACTAACTTGGGACGAACTTAGACTAACTTTATAATGAGACTAACGTTTGTCTTTGTTCGTCCCAAGTTAGTCTCGTTAGTCTCATTCTACGGTTTGTCTAAGTTCGTCCTTAGAAAGAGACTAGGGACGAACTTAGACTAACTTGGGACGAACTTAGACAAACTTTATAATGAGACTAACGTTTGTCTTTGTTCGTCCCAAGTTAGTCTCGTTAGTCTCATTCAAAGGTTTGTTTAAGTTCGTCCTTAGAAAGAAACTCACTAGGACGAAATTAGACTAACTTGGGACGAACTTAGACTAACCTTAGAATGAGAATAAAGTTTGTCTTTGTTCGTTCCAAGTTAGTCTCGTTAGTCTCATTCTAAAGTTTGTTTAAGTTCGTCCTTAGAAAGAGACTAACTAGGGACGAACTTAGACAAACTTGGGACGAACTTAGACAAACCTTATAATGAGACTAACGTTTGTCTTTGTTCGTCCCAAGTTAGTCTCGTTAGTCTCATTCTAAGGTCTGTCAAAGTTCGTCCTTAGAAAGTGACTAACTAGGGACGAACTTAGACTAACTTGGGATGAACTTAGACTAACCTTGTAATGAGACTAACGTTTGTCTTTGTTCGTCCCAAGTTAGTCTCGTTAGTCTCATTCTAAGGTTTGTCTCAGTTCGTCTTTAGAAAGAGACTAACTAGGGACGAACTTACACTAACCTTGTAATAAGACTAACGTTTGTCTTTGTTCGTCCCAAGTTAGTCTCGTTAGTCTCATTCTAAGGTCTGTCAAAGTTCGTCCTTAGAAAGTGACTAACAAGGGACGAACTTAGACTAACTTGGGACGACCTTAGACTTACCTTGTAATGAGACTAACGTTTGTCTTTGTTCGTCCCAAGTTAGTCTCGTTAGTCTCATTCTTAGGTTTGTCTAAGTTCGTCCTTAGAAAGAGACTAACTAGGGACGAACTTAGACTAACATGGGGCGAATTTAGACTAACCTTGTAATGAGACTAACGTTTGTGTTTGTTCGTCCCAAGTTAGTCTCGTTAGTCTCATTCTAAGGTTTGTCTCAGTTCGTCCTTAGAAAGAGACTAACTAGGGACGAACTTAGACTAACCTTTTAACGAGACTAAAGTTTGTCTTTGTTCGTCCCAAGTTAGTGTCGTTAGTCTCATTCTAAGGTTTGTCTAAGTTCGTCCTTAGAAAGAGACTAACTAGGGACGAACTAAGACAAACTTGGGACGAACTTAGACAAACCTTATAATGAGACTAACGTTTGTCTTTGTTTGTCCCAAGTTAGTCTCGTTAGTCTCATTCTAAGGTCTGTCAAAGTTCGTCCTTAGAAAGTGACTAACTAGGGACGAACTTTGACTAACCTTAGAATGAGAATAAAGTTTGTCTTTGTTCGTTCCAAGTTAGTCTCGTTAGTCTCATTCTAAAGTTTGTCTAAGTTCGTCCTTCGAAAGAGACTAACTAGGGTCGAACTTAGACTAACTTGGGACGAACTTAGACTAACCATATAATGAGACTAACGTTTGTCTTTGTTCGTCCCAAGTTAGTCTCACTAGTCTCATTCTATGGTTTGTCTAAGTTCGTCCTTAGAAAGAGATTAACTAGGGACGAACTTAGACTAACTTGGGACGAACTTAGACTAACTTTATAATGAGACTAACGTTCGTCTTTGTTCTTCCCAAGTTAGTCACGTTAGTCTAATTCTATGGTTTGTCTAAGTTCGTCCTTAGAAAGCGACTAACTAGGGACGAACTTAGACTAACTTGGGACGAACTTAGACTAACCTTGTAATGAGACAAACTTTTGTCTTTGTTCGTCCCAAGTTAGTCTCGTTAGTCTCATTTTAAGGTTTGTCTAAGTTCGTCATTAGAAAGAGACTAACTAGGGACGAACTTAGACTAACATGGGACGAACTTAGACTAACCTTGTGATGAGACTAACGTTTGTGTTTGTTCATCCCAAGTTAGTCTCGTTAGTCTCATTCTAAGGTTTTTTTAAGTTTGTCCTCAGAAAGAAACTAACTAGGGACGAACTTAGACTAACTTGGGACGAACTTAGACTAACCTTAGAATGAGAATAAAGTTTATCTTTGTTCGTTCCAAGTTAGTCTCGTTAGTCTCATTCTGGTTTGTCTAACTTCGTCCTTAGAAAGAGACTAACTAGGGACAAAGTTAGACTAACATGGGACGAACTTAGACTAACATTGTAATGTGACTAACGTTTGTGTTTGTTCGTCCCAAGTTAGTCTCATTCTATGGTTTGTCTAAGTTCGTCCTTAGAAAGAGACTAACTAGGGACGAACTTAGACTAACTTGCGACGAACTTAGACTAACCTTATAATGAGACTAACGTTTGTGTTTGTTGGTCCCAAGGTAGTCTCGTTAGTCTCATTCTAAGGTTTGTTTAAGTTAGTCTTTAGAAAGAAACTAACTAGGGACGAACTTAGACTAACTTGGGACGGACTTAGACTAACCTTAGAATGAGAATAAAGTTTGTCTTTGTTCGTTCCAAGTTAGTCTCGTTAGTCTCATTCTAAGGTTTGTCTAAGTTCGTCCTTTGAAAGTGACTAACAATGGACGAACTTAGACTAACTTGGGACGAACTTAGATAAACCTTAGAATGAGAGTTTGTCTCGTTAGTCTCATTCTAACGTTTGTCTAAGTTCGTCCTTAGAAGGAGACTAACTTGGGACGAACTTAGACTAACCCTCTAATGAGACTAACGTTTGTCTTTGTTCGTCCCAAGTTAGTCTCGTTAGTCTCCTTCTAAGGCTGGTCTAAGTTCGTCCTTAGAAAGAGACTAACTAGGGACGAACTTAGACTAACTTGGGACGTACTTAGACTAACCTTTGAATGAGAGTTTGTCTCGTTAGTCTTATTCTAAAGTTTGTCTTAGTTCGTCCTTAGAAAGAGCCTAACTTGGGACGAACTTACACTAATCTTGTAATGAGACTAATGTTTGTCTTTGTTCGTCCCAAGTTAGTCTCGTTAGTCTCCTTCTAAGGTTGGTCAAAGTTCGTCCTTAGAAAGAGACTAACTAGGGACGAACTTAGACTAACTTGGGACGTACTTAGACTAACCTTGTAATGAGACTAACGTTTGTGTTTGTTCGTCCCAAGTTAGTCTCGTTTGTCTCATTCTAAGGTTTGTCTAAGTTCGTCCTTACAAAGAGACTAACTAGGGACGAACTTAGACTAACTTGGGACGAACTTAGACAAACCTTAGAAAGAGAGCTTGTCTCGTTAGTCTCATTCTAAGGTTTGTCTAAGTTCATCCTTAGAAAGAGACTACCTTGGGACGAACTTAGACTAACCTTGTAATGAGACTAACGTTTGTCTTTGTTCGTCCCAAGTTGATCTCGTTAGTCTCCTTCTAAGGTTTGTCTAAGTTCGTCCTTAGAAAGAGACTAACTAGGGACGAGCTTAGACTAACATGGGACGAAATTAGACTAACCTTGTAATGAGACTAACGTTTGTGTTTGTTCGTCCCAAGTTAGTCTCGTTAGTCTCATTCTAAGTTTTGTCTAAGTTCGTCCTTAGAAAGAGACTAACTTGGGACGAACTTATACTAACCTTATAATGAGACTAACGTTTGTGTTTGTTCGTCCCAAGGTAGTCTCGTTAGTCTCATTCTAAGGTTTGTTTAAGTTAGTCCTTAGAAAGAAACTAACTAGGGACGAACTTAGACTAACTTGGGACGAACTTAGACTAACCTTAGAATGAGAATAAAGTTTGTCTTTGTTCATTCCAAGTTAGTCTCGTTAGTCTCATTCTAAGGTTTGTCTAAGTTCGTCCTTTGAAAGTGACTAACTAGGGACGTACTTAGACTAACTTGGGACGAACTTAGACTAACTTTATAATAAGACTAACGTTTCTCTTTGTTCGTCCCAAGTTAGTCTCGTTAGTCTCATTCTAAGGTTTGTCTAAGTTCGTCCTTAGAAAGAGACTAACTAGGGACGAACTTAGACTAACTTGGGACGAACTTAGACTAACCTTTTAACGAGACTAAAGTTTGTCTTTGTTCGTCCCAAGTTAGTCTCGTTAGTCTCATTCTAAGGTATGTCTAAGTTCTTCCTTAGAAATAGATTAACTAGGGACGAAATTAGACTAACCTGGGACGAACTTAGACTAACATTATAATGAGACTAACATTTGTCTTTGTTCGTCCCAAGTTAGTCTCGTTAGTCACATTCTAAGGTTTGTTTAAGTTCATCTATAGAAAGAAACTAACTAGGACGAACTTAGACTAACTTGGGACGTACTTAGACTAACCTTAGAATGAGAATAAAGTTTGTCTTTGTTCATTCCAAGTTAGTCTCGTTAGTCTCATTCTAAAGTTTGTCTAAGTTCGTCCTTAGAAAGAGACTAACTAGGGACGAACTTAGACAAACCTTATAATGAGACTAACGTTTGTCTTTTTTCGTCCCAAGTTAGTCTGGTTAGTCTCGTTCTAAGGTTTGTCTAAGTTCGTCCTTAGAAAGAGACTAACTTGGGACGAACTTAGACTAACCTTGTAATGAGACTAACGTTTGTCTTTGTTCGTCCCAAGTTAGTCTCACTAGTCTCATTTGAAGGTTTGTCTAAGTTCGTGCTTAGAAAGAGATTAACTAGGGATGAACTTAGACTAACTTGGGACGAACTTAGACTAACTTTATAATGAGACTAACGTTTGTCTTTGTTTGTCCCAAGTTAGTCTCGTTAGTCTCATTCTAAGGTTTGTCTAAGTTCGTCCTTAGAAAGAGACTAACTAGGGACGAACTTAGACTAACTTAGGACGAACTTTGACTAACCTTGTAATGAGACTAACGTTTGTGTTTGTTCGTCCCAAGGTAGTCTCGTTAGTCTCATTCTAAGGTTTGTTTATATTAGTCCTTAGAAAGAAACTAACTAGGGACGAACTTAGACTAACTTGGGACGAACTTAGACTAACCTAAGAATGAGAATAAAGTTTGTCTTTGTTCGTTCCAAGTTAGTCTCGTTAGTCTCATTCTAAGGTTTGTCTAAGTTCGTCCTTTGAAAGTGACTAACTAGGGACGAACTTAGACTAACTTGGGACGAACTTAGACTAACTTTATAATATGGCTACCGTTTGTCTTTGTTCGTCCCAAGTTAGTCTCGTTATTCTCATTCTAAGGTTTGTCTAAGTTCGTCCTTAGAAAGAGACTAACTAGGGACGAACTTAGACAAACTTGGGACGAAATTAGACAAACCTTATAATAAGACTAACGTTTGTCTTTGTTCGTCCTAAGTTAGTCTCGTTAGTCTCATTCTAAGGTTTGTCTAAGTTCATCCTTAGAAAGAGACTAAATAGGGACAAACTTAGACTAACTTGGGACGAACTTAGACTAACCTTTTAACGAGACTAAAGTTTGTCTTTGTTCGTCCCAAGTTAGTCTCGTTAGTCTCATTCTAAGGATTGTCTAAGTTCGTTCTTAGCCAGAGACTAACTAGGGACGAAATTAGACTAACTTGGGACGAACTTAGACTAACCTTATAATGAGACTAACGTTTGTCTTTGTTAGTCCCAAGTTAGTCTCACTAGTCTCATTTTAAGGTTTGTCTAAGTTCGTCCTTAGAAAGAGATTAACTAGGGATGAACTTAGACTGACTTGGGACGAACTTAGACTAACTTTATAATGAGACTAACACTTGTCTTTGTTCGTCCCAAGTTAGTCTCGTTAGTCTCATTCTAAGGTTTGTCTAAGTTCGTCCTTAGAAAGAGACTAACTAGGGACGAACTTAGACTAACTTGGGACGAACTTTGACTAACCTTGTAATGAGACTAACGTTTGTGTTTGTTCGTCCCAAGGTAGTCTCGTTAGTCTCATTCTAAGGTTTGTTTAAGTTAGTCCTTAGAAAGAAACTAACTAGGGACGTACTTAGACTAACTTGGGACGAACTTAGACTAACCTAAGAATGAGAATAAAGTTTGTCTTTGTTCGTTCCAAGTTAGTCTCGTTAGTCTCATTCTACGGTTTGTCTAAGTTCGTCCTTTGAAAGTGACTAACTAGGGACGAACTTAGACTAACTTGGGACGAACTTAGACTAACTTTATAATAAGACTACCGTTTGTCTTTGTTCGTCCCAAGTTAGTCTCGTTAGTCTCATTCTAAGGTTTGTCTAAGTTCGTCCTTAGAAAGAGACTAACTAGGGACGAACTTAGACAAACTTGGGACGAAATTAGACAAACCTTATAATGAGACTAACGTTTGTCTTTGTTCGTCCTAAGTTAGTCTCGTTAGTCTCATTCTAAGGTTTGTCTAAGTTCATCCTTAGAAAGAGACTAAATAGGGACGAACTTAGACTAACCTTTTAACGAGACTAAAGTTTGTCTTTGTTCGTCCCAAGTTAGTCTCGTTAGTCTCATTCTAAGGATTGTCTAAGTTCGTTCTTAGCCAGAGACTAACTAGGGACGAAATTAGACTAACTTGGGACGAACTTAGACTAACCTTATAATGAGACTAACGTTTGTCTTTGTTAGTCCCAAGTTAGTGTCACTAGTCTCATTTTAAGGTTTGTCTAAGTTCGTCCTTAGAAAGAGATTAACTAGGGATGAACTTAGACTGACTTGGGACGAACTTAGACTAACTTTATAATGAGACTAACACTTGTCTTTGTTCGTCCCAAGTTAGTCTCGTTAGTCTCATTCTAAGGTTTGTCTAAGTTCGTCCTTAGAAAGAGACTAACTAGGGACGAACTTAGACTAACTTGGGACGAACTTTGACTAACCTTGTAATGAGACTAACGTTTGTCTTTGTTCGTCCCAAGTTAGTCTCGTTAGTCTCATTCTAGGGTTTGTCTAAGTTCGTCCTTAGAAAGAGACTAACTAGGGACGAACTTAGACTAACTTGGGACGAACTTTGACTAACCTTGTAATGAGACTAACGTTTGTCTTTGTTCGTCCCAAGTTAGTCTCGTTAGTCTCATTCTAAGGTTTGTCTAAGTTTGTCCTTAGAAAGTGACTAACTAGGGACGAACTTAGACTAACTTGGGACGAACTTAGACTAACCTTATAATGAGACTAACGTTTGTCTTTGTTCGTCCCAAGTTAGTCTCACTAGTCTCATTCTAAGGTTTGTCTAAGTTCCTCCTTAGAAAGAGATTAACTAGGGACGAACTTAGACTAACTTGGGACGAACTTAGACTAACTTTATAATGAGACTAACGTTTGTCTTTGTTCGTCCCAAGTTAGTCTCGTTAGTCTCATTCTAAGGTTTGTCTAAGTTCGTCCTTAGAAAGAGACTAACAAGGGACGAACTTAGACTAATTTGGGACGAACATAGACAAACCTTATAATGAGACTAACATTTGTCTTTGTTCGTCCCAAGTTAGTCTCGTTAGTCTCATTCTAAGGTTTGTTTAAGTTCATCCTTAGAAAGAAACTAACTAGGACGAACTTAGACTAACTTGGGACGTACTTAGACTAACCTTAGAATGAGAATAAAGTTTGTCTTTGTTCGTTCCAAGTTAGTCTCGTTAGTCTCATTCTAAAGTTTATCTAAGTTCGTCCTTAGAAAGAGACTAACTAGGGACGAACTTAGACAAACCTTATAATGAGACTAACGTTTGTCTTTATTCGTCCCAAGTTAGTCTCGTTAGTCTCATTCTAAGGTTTGTCTAAGTTCGTCCTTAGAAATAAGACTAACTAGAGACGAACTTAGACTAACTTGGGACGAACCTTTTAACGAGACAAAAGTTTGTCTTGGTTCGTCCCAAGTTAGTCTCGTTAGTCTCATTCTAAGGTTTGTCTAAGTTCGTCCTTAGAAAGAGACTAACTAGGGACGAAATTAGACTAACTCGGGACGAACTTAGACTAACCTTACAATGAGACTAACGTTTGTCTTTGTTCGTCCCAAGTTAGTCTCACTAGTCTCATTTGAAGGTTTGTCTAAGTTCGTCCTTAGAAAGAGATTAACTAGGGATGAACTTAGATTGACTTAGGACGAACTTAGACTAACTTAGACTAACTTTATAATGAGACTAATGTTTGTCTTTGTTCGTCGCAAGTTAGTCTCGTTAGTCTCGTTCTAATGTTTGTCTAAGTTCGTCCTTAGAAAGAGACTAACTAGGGACGAACTTAGACTAACTTGGGACGAACTTTGACTAACCTTGTAATGAGACTAACGTTTGTCTTTGTTCGTGCCAAGTTAGTCTCGTTAGTCTCATTCTAAGGTTTGTCTAAGTTCGTCCTTAGAAAGAGACTAACATGGGACGAACTTAGACTAACCTTGTAATGAGACTAACGTTTGTCTTTGTTCGTCCCAAGTTAGTCTCGTTAGTCTCCTTCTAAGGTTTGTCAAAGTTCGTCCTTAGAAAGAGACTAACTAGGGACGAACTTAGACTAACATGGGACGAAATTAGACTAACCTTGTAATGAGACTAACGTTTGTGTTTGTTCGTCCCAAGTTAGTCTCGTTAGTCTCATTCTAAGTTTTGTCTAAGTTCGTCCTTAGAAAGAGACTAACTTCGGACGAACTTAGACTAACTTGGGACGAACTTATACTAACCTTATAATGAGACTAACGTTTGTGTTTGTTCGTCCCAAGGTAGTCTCGTTAGTCTCATTCTAAGGTTTGTTTAAGTTAGTCCTTAGAAAGAAACTAACTAGGGACGAACTTAGACTAACTTGGGACGAACTTAGACTAACCTTAGAATGAGAATAAAGTTTGTCTTTGTTCGTTCCAAGTTAGTCTCGTTAGTCTCATTCTAAGGTTTGTCTAAGTTCGTCCTTTGAAAGTGACTAACTAGGGACGAACTTAGACTAACTTGGGACGAACTTTGGCAAACTTTATAATAAGACTAACGTTTGTCTTTGTTCGTCCCAAGTTAGTCTCGTTAGTCTCATTCTAAGGTTTGTCTAAGTTCGTCCTTAGAATGAGACTAACTAGTGACGAACTTAGACAAAGTTGGGATGAAATTAGACAAACCTTATAATGAGACTAACGTTTGTCTTTGTTCGTCCCAAGTTAGTCTCGTTAGTCTCATTCTAAGGTTTGTCTAAGTTCGTCCTTAGAAAGAGACTAACTAGGGACGAACTTAGACTAATTTGGGACGAACTTAGACTAACTTTATAATGAGACTAACGTTTGTCTTTGTTTGTCCCAAGTTAGTCTCGTTAGTCTCATTCTAAGGTTTGTCTAAGTTCGTCCTTAAAAAGAGACTAACTAGGGACGAACTTAGACTAATTTGGGACGAACTTAGACAAACCTTATAATGAGACTAACATTTGTCTTTGTTCGTCCCAAGTTAGTCTCGTTAGTCTCATTCTAAGGTTTGTCTAAGTTCGTCCTTAGAAAGAGACTAACTAGGGACGAACTTAGACAAACTTGGGATGAAATTAGACAAACCTTATAATGAGACTAACGTTTGTCTTTGTTCGTCCCAAGTTAGTCTCGTTAGTCTCATTCTAAGGTTTGTCTAAGTTCGTCCTTAGAAAGAGACTAACTAGGGACGAACTTAGACTAACTTGGGACGAACTTAGACTAACCTTTTAACGAGACTAAAGTTTGTCTTTGTTCGTCCCAAGTTAGTCTCGTTAGTCTCATTCTAAGGTTTGTCTAAGTTCGTCCTTAGTCAGAGACTAACTAGGGACGAACTTAGACTAACTTGGGACGAACTTAGACTAACCTTTTAACGAGACTAAAGTTTGTCTTTGTTCGTCCCAAGTTAGTCTCGTTAGTCTCATTCTAAGTTTGTCCCAAGTTAGTCTCGTTAGTCTCATTCTTAGGTTTGTCTAAGTTCGTCCTTAGAAAGAGATTAACTAGGGATGAACTTAGACTGACTTGGGACGAACTTAGACTAACTTTATAATGAGGCTAACGTTTATCTTTGTTCGTCCCAAGTTAGTGTCGTTAGTCTCATTCTAAGGTTTGTCTAAGTTCGTCCTTAGAAAGAGACTAACTAGGGACGATCTTAGACTAACTTGGGACGAACTTAGACTAACCTTGTAATGAGACTAACGTTTGTCTTTGTTCGTCCCAAGTTAGTCTCGTTAGTCTCATTCTAAGGTTTGTCTAAGTTCTTCCTTAGAAAGAGACTAACTAGGGATGAACTTAGACTAACTTGGGACGAACTTAGACTAACCTTATAATGAGACTAACGTTTGTCTTTGTTCGTCCCAAGTTAGTCTCACTAGTCTCATTCTAAGGTTTGTCTAAGTTCGTCCTTAGAAAGAGATTAACTAGGGACGAACTTATACTAACTTGGGACGAACTTAGACTAACTTTATAATGAGACTAACGTTTGTCTTTGTTCGTCCCAAGTTAGTCTCGTTAGTCTCATTCTAAGGTTTGTCTAAGTTCGTCCTTAAAAAGAGACTAACTAGGGACGAACTTAGACTAATTTGGGACGAACTTAGACAACCCTTATAATGAGACTAACATTTGTCTTTGTTCGTCCCAAGTTAGTCTCGTTAGTCTCATTCTAAGGTTTGTTTAAGTTCATCCTTAGAAAGAAACTAACTAGGACGAACTTAGACTAACTTGGGACGTACTTAGACTAACCTTAGAATGAGAATAAAGTTTGTCTTTGTTCGTTCCAAGTTAGTCTCGTTAGTCTCATTCTAAAGTTTGTCTAAGTTCGTCCTTAGAAAGAGACTAACTAGGGACGAACTTAGACTAACTTGGGACGAACTTAGACTAACTTTATAATGAGACTAACGTTTGTCTTTGTTCGTCCCAAGTTAGTCTCGTTAGTCTCATTCTAAGGTTTGTCTAAGTTTGTCCTTAGAAAGAGACTAACTAGGGACGAACTTAGACTAATTTGGGACGAACTTAGACAAACTTTATAATGAGACTAACATTTGTCTTTGTTCGTCCCAAGTTAGTCTCGTTAGTCTCATTCTAAGGTTTGTTTAAGTTCATCCTTAGAAAGAAACTAACTAGGACGAACTTAGACTAACTTGGGACGTACTTAGACTAACCTTAGAATGAGAATAAAGTTTGTCTTTGTTCGTTCCAAGTTTGTCATGTTAGTCTCATTCTAAAGTTTGTCTAAGTTCGTCCTTAGAAAGAGACTAACTAGGGACGAACTTAGACAAACCTTATAATGAGACTAACGTTTGTCTTTATTCGTCCCAAGTTAGTCTCGTTAGTCTCATTCTAAAGTTTGTCTAAGTTCGTCCTTAGAAATAAGACTAACTAGAGACGAACTTAGACTAACTTGGGACGAACTTAGACTAACCTTATAACGAGACTAAAGTTTGTCTTTGTTCGTCCCAAGTTAGTCTCGTTAGTCTCATTCTAAGGTTTGTCCAAGTTCGTCCTTAGAAAGAGACTAACTAGGGACGAACTTAGACTAACTTGGGACAAACTTAGACTAACCTTATAATGAGACTAACGTTTGTGTTTGTTCGTCCCAAGGTAGTCTCGTTAGTCTCATTCTAAGGTTTGTTTAAGTTAGTCCTTAGAAAGAAACTAACTAGGGACGAACTTAGACTAACCTTAGAATGAGAATAAAGTTTGTCTTTGTTCGTTCCAAGTTAGTCTCGTTAGTCTCATTCTAAGGTTTGTCTAAGTTCGTCCTTTGAAAGTGACAAACTAGGGACGAACTTAGACTAACTTGGGACGAACTTAGACTAACCTTATAATGAGACTAACGTTTGTGTTTGTTCGTCCCAAGGTAGTCTCATTAGTCTCATTCTAAGGTTTTTCTAAGTTCGTCTTTAGAAAGAGACTAACTAGGGACGAACTTAGACTAACTTGGGACGAACTTAGACAAACCTTAGAATGAGAGTTTGTCTCGTTAGTCTTATTCTAAGGTTTGTCTAAGTTCGTCCTTAGAAAGAGACTAACTTGGCACGAACTTAGACTAACCTTGTAATGAGACTAACGTTTGTGTTTGTTCGTCCCAAGTTGGTCTCGTTAGTCTCATTCTAAGGTTTGTCTAAGTTCGTCCCAAGTTAGTCTAAGTTCGTCCCTAGTTAGTCTCTTTCTAAGGACGAACTTAGACAAACCTTAGAATGAGACTAAGGAGACTAACTTGGAACGAACAAAGACAAAATTTAGTCTCATTACAAAAATTAGTCTAAGTTCGTCCCAAGTTAGTCTAAGTTCGTCCCTAGTTAGTCTCTTTCTAAGGACGAACTTAGACGAACCTTAGAAGGAGACTAACTAGGGACGAACTTGGGACGAACTTATACTAACCTTATAATGAGACTAACGTTTGTGTTTGTTTGTCCCAAGGTAGTCTCGTTAGTCTCATTCTAAGGTTTGTTTAAGTTAGTCCTTAGAAAGAAACTAACTAGGGACGAACTTAGACTAACCTTAGAATGAGAATAAAGTTTGTCTTTGTTCGTTCCAAGTTAGTCTCGTTAGTCTCATTCTAAGGTTTGTCTAAGTTCGTCCTTTGAAAGTGACTAACTAGAGACGAACTTAGACTAACTTGGGACGAACTTAGGCAAACTTTATAATAAGACTAACGTTTGTCTTTGTTCGTCCCAAGTTAGTCTCGTTAGTCTCATTCTAAGGTTTGTCAAAGTTCGTCCTTAGAAAGAGACTAACTAGGGACGAACTTAGACAAACTTGGGATGAAATTAGACAAACCTTATAATGAGACTAACGTTTGTCTTTGTTCGTCCCAAGTTAGTCTCGTTAGTCTCATTCTAAGGTTTGTCTAAGTTCGTCCTTAGAAAGAGACTAACTAGGGACGAACTTAGACTAATTTGGGACGAACTTAGACTAACTTTATAATGAGACTAACGTTTGTCTTTGTTTGTCCCAAGTTAGTCTCGTTAGTCTCATTCTAAGGTTTGTCTAAGTTCGTCCTTAAAAAGAGACTAACTAGGGACGAACTTAGACTAATTTGGGACGAACTTAGACTAACTTTATAATGAGACTAACGTTTGTCTTTGTTTGTCACAAGTTAGTCTCGTTAGTCTCAATCTAAGGTTTGTCTAAGTTCGTCCTTAAAAAGAGACTAACTAGGGACGAACTTAGACTAATTTGGGACGAACTTAGACAAACCTTATAATGAGACTAACATTTGTCTTTGTTCGTCCCAAGTTAGTCTCGTTAGTCTCATTCTAAGGTTTGTCTAAGTTCGTCCTTAGAAAGAGACTAACTAGGGACGAACTTAGACAAACTTGGGATGAAATTAGACAAACCATATAATGAGACCAACGTTTGTCTTTGTTCGTCCCAAGTTAGTCTCGTTAGTCTCATTCTAAGGTTTGTCTAAGTTCGTCCTTAGAAAGAGACTAACTAGGGACGAACTTAGACTAACTTGGGACGAACTTAAACTAACCTTTTAACGAGACTGAAGTTTGTCTTTGATCGTCCCAAGTTAGTCTCGTTAGTCTCATTCTAAGGTTTGTCTAAGTTCGTCATTAGTCAGAGACTAACTAGGGACGAAATTGGACTAACTTGGGACGAACTTAGACTAACCTTAGGTTTGTCTAAGTTCGTCCTGAGAAAGAGATTCACTAGGGATGAACTTAGACTGACTTGGGACGAACTTAGACTAACTTTATAATGAGACTAACGTTTATCTTTGTTCGTCCCAAGTTAGTGTCGTTAGTCTCATTCTAAGGTTTGTCTAAGTTCGTCCTTAGAAAGAGACTAACTAGGGACGAACTTAGACTAACTTGGGACGAACTTAGACTAACCTTGTAATGAGACTAACGTTTGTCTTTGTTCGTCCCAAGTTAGTCTCGTTAGTCTCATTCTAAGGTTTGTCTAAGTTCTTCCTTAGAAAGAGACTAACTAGGGACGAACTTAGACTAACTTGGGACGAACTTAGACTAACCTTATAATGAGACTAACGTTTGTCTTTGTTCGTCCCAAGTTAGTCTCACTAGTCTCATTCTAAGGTTTGTCTAAGTTCGTCCTTAGAAAGAGATTAACTAGGGACGAACTTATACTAACTTGGGACGAACTTAGACTAACTTTATAATGAGACTAACGTTTGTCTTTGTTCGTCCCAAGTTAGTCTCGTTAGTCTCATTCTAAGGTTTGTCTAAGTTCGTCCTTAAAAACAGACTAACTAGGGACGAACTTAGACTAATTTGGGACGAACTTAGACAAACCTTATAATGAGACTAACATTTTTCTTTGTTCGTCCCAAGTTAGTCTCATTCTAAGATTTGTTTAAGTTCATCCTTAGAAAGAAACTAACTAGGACGAACTTAGACTAACTTGGGACGTACTTAGACTAACCTTAGAATGAGAATAAAGTTTGTCTTTGTTCGTTCCAAGTTAGTCTCGTTAGTCTCATTCTAAAGTTTGTCTAAGTTCGTCCTTAGAAAGAAACTAACTAGGGACGAACTTAGACAAACTTGGGACGAACTTAGACTAACTTTATAATGAGACTAACGTTTGTCTTTGTTCGTCCCAAGTTAGTCTCGTTAGTCTCATTCTAAGGTTTGTCTAAGTTTGTCCTTAGAAAGAGACTAACTAGGGACGAACTTAGACTAATTTGGGACGAACTTAGACAAACCTTATAATCAGACAAACATTTGTCTTTGTTCGTCCCAAGTTAGTCTCGTTAGTCTCATTCTAAGGTTTGTTTAAGTTCATCCTTAGAAAGAAACTAACTAGGACGAACTTAGACTAACTTGGGACGTACTTAGACTAACCTTAGAATGAGAATAAAGTTTGTCTTTGTTCGTTCCAAGTTAGTCTCGTTAGTCTCATTCTAAAGTTTGTCTAAGTTCGTCCTTAGAAAGAGACTATCTTGGGACGAACTTAGACAAACCTTATAATGAGACTAACGTTTGTCTTTATTCGTCCCAAGTTAGTCTCGTTAGTCTCATTCTAAGGTTTGTATAAGTTCGTCCTTAGAAATAAGACTAACTAGAGACGAACTTAGACTAACTTGGGACGAACTTAGACTAACCTTATAACGAGACTAAAGTTTGTCTTTGTTCGTCCCAAGTTAGTCTCGTTAGTCTCATTCTAAGGTTTGTCCAAGTTCGTCCTTAGAAAGAGACTAACAAGGGACGAACTTAGACTAACTTGGGACAAACTTAGACTAACCTTATAATGAGACTAACATTTATCTTTCTTCGTCCCAAGTTAGTCACGTTAGTCTCATTCTAAGGTTTGTCTAAGTTCGTCCTTAAGAAGAGACTAACATGGGACGAACTTAGACTAACATGGGACGAACTTAGACTAACATTTGTCTTTGTTCGTCCCAAGTTAGTCTCGTTAGTCTCCTTCTAAGGTTTGTCTAAGTTCGTCCTTAGAAAGAGACTAACTAGGGACGAACTTAGACTAACCTTGTAATGAGACTAACGTTTGTGTTTGTTCGTCCGGAGTTAGACTCGTTAGTCTCATTCTAAGGTTTGTCTAAGTTTTTCCTTAGAAAGAGACTAACTAGGGACGAACTTAGACTAACTAGGGACGAACTTAGACAAACCTTATAATGAGACTAACGTTTGTCTTTGTTTGTCCCAAGTTGGTCTCGTTAGTCTCATTCTATGGTTTGTCTAAGTTCGTCCTTAGAAAGAGACTAACTAGGGACGAACTTAGACTAACTTGGGACGAACTTAGACTAACCTTGTAATGAGACTAACGTTTGTCTTTGTTCGTCCCAAGTTAGTCTCGTTAGTCTCATTCTAAGGTTTGTCTAAGTTCTTCCTTAGAAAGAGACTAACTAGGGACGAACTTAGACTAACTTGGGACGAACTTAGACTAACCTTATAATGAGACTAACGTTTGTCTTTGTTCGTCCCAAGTTAGTCTCACTAGTCTCATTCTAAGGTTTGTCTAAGTTCGTCCTTAGAAAGAGATTAACTAGGGACGAACTTATACTAACTTGGGACGAACTTAGACTAACTTTATAATGAGACTAACGTTTGTCTTTGTTCGTCCCAAGTTAGTCTCGTTAGTCTCATTCTAAGGTTTGTCTAAGTTCGTCCTTAAAAACAGACTAACTAGGGACGAACTTAGACTAATTTGGGACGAACTTAGACAAACCTTATAATGAGACTAACATTTTTCTTTGTTCGTCCCAAGTTAGTCTCATTCTAAGATTTGTTTAAGTTCATCCTTAGAAAGAAACTAACTAGGACGAACTTAGACTAACTTGGGACGTACTTAGACTAACCTTAGAATGAGAATAAAGTTTGTCTTTGTTCGTTCCAAGTTAGTCTCGTTAGTCTCATTCTAAAGTTTGTCTAAGTTCGTCCTTAGAAAGAAACTAACTAGGGACGAACTTAGACAAACTTGGGACGAACTTAGACTAACTTTATAATGAGACTAACGTTTGTCTTTGTTCGTCCCAAGTTAGTCTCGTTAGTCTCATTCTAAGGTTTGTCTAAGTTTGTCCTTAGAAAGAGACTAACTAGGGACGAACTTAGACTAATTTGGGACGAACTTAGACAAACCTTATAATCAGACTAACATTTGTCTTTGTTCGTCCCAAGTTAGTCTCGTTAGTCTCATTCTAAGGTTTGTTTAAGTTCATCCTTAGAAAGAAACTAACTAGGACGAACTTAGACTAACTTGGGACGTACTTAGACTAACCTTAGAATGAGAATAAAGTTTGTCTTTGTTCGTTCCAAGTTAGTCTCGTTAGTCTCATTCTAAAGTTTGTCTAAGTTCGTCCTTAGAAAGAGACTATCTTGGGACGAACTTAGACAAACCTTATAATGAGACTAACGTTTGTCTTTATTCGTCCCAAGTTAGTCTCGTTAGTCTCATTCTAAGGTTTGTATAAGTTCGTCCTTAGAAATAAGACTAACTAGAGACGAACTTAGACTAACTTGGGACGAACTTAGACTAACCTTATAACGAGACTAAAGTTTGTCTTTGTTCGTCCCAAGTTAGTCTTGTTAGTCTCATTCTAAGGTTTGTCCAAGTTCGTCCTTAGAAAGAGACTAACTAGGGACGAACTTAGACTAACTTGGGACAAACTTAGACTAACCTTATAATGAGACTAACATTTATCTTTCTTCGTCCCAAGTTAGTCACGTTAGTCTCATTCTAAGGTTTGTCTAAGTTCGTCCTTAAGAAGAGACTAACATGGGACGAACTTAGACTAACATGGGACGAACTTAGACTAACATTTGTCTTTGTTCGTCCCAAGTTAGTCTCGTTAGTCTCCTTCTAAGGTTTGTCTAAGTTCGTCCTTAGAAAGAGACTAACTAGGGACGAACTTAGACTAACCTTATAATGAGAATAACGTTTGTCTTTGTTCGTCCCAAGTTAGTCTCGCTAGTCTCATTCTAAGCTTTGTCTAAGTTCGTCCTTAGAAAGAGACTAACTAGGGACGAACTTAGACTAACCTTATAATGAGAATAACGTTTGTCTTTGTTCGTCCCAAGTTAGTCTCGCTAGTCTCATTCTAAGCTTTGTCTAAGTTCGTCCTTAAGAAGAGACTAACTAGGGTCGAACTTAGACTAACTTGGGACGAACTTAGACAAACCTTAGAATGAAAGTTTGTCTCGTTAGTCTCATTCTAAGGTTTGTCAAAGTTCGTCCTTAGAAAGAGACTAACTTGGGACAAACTTAGACTAACCGTGTAATGAGACTAACGTTTGTCTTCGTTCGTCCCGAGTTAGTCTCGTTAGTCTCCATTTAAAGTTTGTCTAAGTTCGTCCTTAGAAAGAGACTAACTAGGGACGAACTTAGACAAACTTGGGACAAACTTAGACTAACCTTGTAATGAGACTAACGTTTGTGTTTGTTCGTCCCAAGTTAGTCTCATTCTAAGGTTTGTCTAAGTTCGTCCTTAGAAAGTGACTAACTAGGGACGAACTTACACTAACTTGGGACGAACTTAGACAAACCTGATAATGAGACTAATGTTTGTCTTTGTTCGTCCCAAGTTAGTCTCGTTAGTCCATTCTAAGGTTTGTCTAAGTTCGTCCTTCGAAAGAGACTAACTAGGGATGAACTTAGACTAACTTGGGACGAACTTAGACTAACCTTTGAATGAGAATAAAGTTTGTCTTTGTTCGTTCTAAGTTAGTCTCGTTAGTCTCATTCTAAGGTTTGTCTAAGTTCATCCTCAGAAAGTGACTAACTAGGGACGAACTTAGACTAACTTGGAACTTAGACAAACCTTAGAATAAGAGTCTCTCTCGTTAGTCTCATTCTAAGGTTTGTCTAAGTTCGTCCTTAGAAAGAGACTCACTTGGGACGAACTTAGACTAACCTTGTAATGAGACTAACGTTTGTCTTTGTTCGTCCCAAGTTAGTCTCGTTAGTCTCCTTCTAAGGCTTGTCTAATTTCGTCCTTAGAAAGAGACTGACTAGGGACGAATTAGACTAACGTGGGACGCACTTAGACTAACCTTGTAATGAGACTAACGTTTGTGTTTGTTCGTCCCAAGTTAGTCTCGTTAGTCTCCTTCTAAGGTTTGTCTAAGTTCGTCCTTAGAAAGAGACTAACAAGGGACGAACTTAGACTAACATCCGACGAACTTAGACTAACCTTGTAATGAGACTAACCTTTGTGTTTGTTCGTCCCAAGTTAGTCTCGTTAGTCTCATTCTAAGGTTTGTCTAAGTTCGTCCTTAGAAAGTGACTAACTAGGGACGAACTTAGACTACTAACTTGGGACGAACTTAGACAAACCTTATAATGAGACTAACGTTTGTCTTTGTTCGTCCCAAGTTAGTCTCGTTAGTCTCATTCTAAGGTTTTTTTGAGTTCGTCCTTAGAAAGAGACTAACTAGGGACGAACTTAGACTAACATGGGACGAACTTAGACTAACCTTAGAATGAGAATAAAGTTTGTCTTTGTTCGTTCCATGTTAGTCTCGTTAGTCTCATTCTAAGGTTTGTCTAAGTTCGTCCTTAGAAAGAGACTAACTAGGGACGAACTTAGACTAACTTGGGACGAGCTTAGACAGACCTTGTAATGAGACTAACGTTTGTCTTTGTTCGTCCCAAGTTAGTCTCGTTAGTCTCATTCTAAGGTTTGTCTAAGTTCGTCCTTAGAAAGAGACTAACCAGCGAAGAACTTAGACTAACTTGGGACGAACTTAGACTAATGAGACTAACGTTTGTCTTTGTTCGTCCCAAGTTAGTCACGTTAGTCAAATTCTAAGGTTTGTCTAAGTTCGTCCTTAAGAAGAGACTAACTAGGGACGAACTTAGACTAACATGGGACGAACTGAGACAAACCTTAGAATGAGAGTTTGTCTTGTTAGTCGCATTGTAAGGTTTGTCCAAGTTCGTCCTTAGAAAGAGACTAACTTGGGACGAACTTAGACTAACCTTATAATGAGACAAACGATTGTCTTTGTTCGTCCCAAGTTAGTCTCGTTAGTCTCATTCTAAGGTTTGTCTAAGTTCGTCCTTCGAAAGAGACTAACTAGGGATGAACTTAGATTAACTTGGGACGAACTTAGACAAACCTTTGAATGAGAGTTTGTCTCTTTAGTCTCATTCTAAGGTTTGTCTTAGTTCGTCCATAGAAAGAGACTAAATTGGGACGAACTTACACTAACCTTGTAATGAGACTAACGTTTGTGTTTGTTCGTCCCAAGTTAGTCTCGTTAATCTCATTCTATGGTTTGTCTAAGTTCGTCCTTAGAAAGAGATTAACTAGGGAAGAACTTAGACTAACTTGGGACGAACTTAGACTAACTTTATAATGAGACTAACGTTTGTCTTTGTTCGTCCCAAGTTAGTCTCGTTAGTCTCATTCTACGGTTTGTCTAAGTTCGTCCTTAGAAAGAGACTAACTAGGGACGAACTTAGACTAACTAGGGACGAACTTTGACAAACCTTATAATGAGAACGTTTGTCTTTGTTCGTCCCAAGTTAGTCTCGTTAATTTAATTCTAAGGTTTGTTTAAGTTAGTCCTTAGAAGGAAACTAACTTGGGACGAACTTAGACTAACCTTAGAATGAGAATAAAGTTTGTGTTTGTTCGTCCCAAGTTAGTCTCGTTAGTTTCATTCTAAGGTTTGTCTAAGTTCGTCCTTAGAAAGAGACTAACTAGGGACGAACTTAGACAAACCTTATAATGAGACTAACGTTTGTGTTTGTTCGTCCCAAGTTAGTCTCGTTAGTTTCATTCTATGGCTTGTCTATGTTCGTCCTTAGAAAGAGACTAACTAGGGACGAACTTAGACTAACTTGGGATGAAATTTGCCAAACCTTATAATGAGACTAACGGTTGTCTTTGTTCGTCCCAAGTTAGTCTCGTTAGTCTCATTCTAATGTTTGTCTAAGTTCGTCCTTAGAAAGAAACTAACTAGGGACGAACTTAGACTAACTTGGGACGAACTTAGACTAACCTTGTAATGAGAGTAACGTTTGTCTTTGTTCGTCCCAAGTTAGTCTCGTTAGTCGCATTCTAATGTTTGTCTAAGTTCGTCCTTAGAAAGAGACTAACTAGCGAAGAACTTAGACTAACTTGGGACGAACTTAGACTAACCTTGTAATGAGACTCACGTGTGTCTTTGTTCGTCCCAAGTTAGTCTCGTTAGTCACATTATAAGGTTTGTCTAAGTTCGTCCTTAAGAAGAGACTAACTAGGGACGAACTTAGACTAACATGGGACGAACTTAGACAAACCTTAGAATGAGAGTTTGTCTCGTTAGTCTCATTCTACGGTTTGTGTAAGTTCGTCCTTAGAAAGAGACTAACTTGGGACGAACTTAGACTAACCTTGTAATAAGACTAACGTTTGTCTTTGTTCGTCCCAAGTTAGTCTCGTTAGTCTCATTCTACGGTTTGTCTAAGTTCGTCCTTAGAAAGAGACTAACTAGGGACGAACTTAGACTAACTTGGGACGAACTTAGACAAACTTTATAATGAGACTAACATTTGTCTTTGTTCGTCCCAAGTTAGTCTCGTTAGTCTCATTCTACGGTTTGTCTAAGTTCGTCCTTAGAAAGAGACTAACTAGGGACGAACTTAGACTAACTTGGGACGAACTTAGACAAACTTTATAATGAGACTAACATTTGTCTTTGTTCGTCCCAAGTTAGTCTCGTTAGTCTCATTCAAAGGTTTGTTTAAGTTCGTCCTTAGAAAGAAACTCACTAGGACGAACTTAGACTAACTTGGGATGAACTTAGACTAACCTTAGAATGAGACTAACGTTTGTCTTTGTTCGTCCCAAGTTAGACTCGTTAGTCTCATTCTAAGGTTTGTCTAAGATCGTCCTTAGAAAGAGATTAACTAGGGATGAACTTAGACTAACTTGGGACGAACTTAGACTATCATTATAATGAGGCTAACGTTTGTCTTTGTTCGTCCCAAGTTAGTCTCGTTAGTCTCATTCTAAGATTTGTCTAAGTTCGTCCTTAGAAAGACACTAACTAGGGACGAACTTAGACTAACTTGGGACGAACTTTGACTAACCTTGTAAGGAGACTAACGTTTGTCTTTGTTCGTCCCAAGTTAGTGTCGTTAGTCTCATTCTAAGGTTTGTCTAAGATCGTCCTTAGAAAGAGACTAACTAGGGACGAACTTAGACTAACTTGGGACGAACTTAGACTAACCTTATAATGAGACTAACGTTAGTCTTTGTTCGTCCCAAGTTAGTCTCACTAGTCTCATTCTAAGGTTTGTCTAAGTTCGTCCTTAGAAAGAGATTAACTAGGGACGAACTTAGACTAACTTGGGACGAACTTAGACTAACTTTATAATGAGACTAACGTTTGTCTTTGTTCGTCCCAAGTTAGTCTCGTTAGTCTCATTCTACGGTTTGTCTAAGTTCGTCCTTAGAAAGAGACTAACTAGGGACGAACTTAGACTAACTTGGGACGAACTTAGACAAACTTTATAATGAGACTAACGTTTGTCTTTGTTCGTCCCAAGTTAGTCTCGTTAGTCTCATTCAAAGGTTTGTTTAAGTTCGTCCTTAGAAAGAAACTCACTAGGACGAACTTAGACTAACTTGGGACGAACTTAGACTAACCTTAGAATGAGAATAAAGTTTGTCTTTGTTCGTTCCAAGTTAGTCTCGTTAGTCTCATTCTAAAGTTTGTTTAAGTTCGTCCTTAGAAAGAGACTAACTAGGGACGAACTTAGACAAACTTGGGACGAACTTAGACAAACCTTATAATGAGAAACGTTTGTCTTTGTTCGTCCCAAGTTAGTCTCGTTAGTCTCATTCTAAGGTCTGTCAAAGTTCGTCCTTAGAAAGTGACTAACTAGGGACGAACTTAGACTAACTTGGGATGAACTTAGACTAACCTTGTAATGAGACTAACGTTTGTCTTTGTTCGTCCCAAGTTAGTCTCGTTAGTCTCATTCTAAGGTTTGTCTCAGTTCGTCTTTAGAAAGAGACTAACTAGGGACGAACTTACACTAACCTTGTAATAAGACTAACGTTTGTCTTTGTTCGTCCCAAGTTAGTCTCGTTAGTCTCATTCTAAGGTCTGTCAAAGTTCGTCCTTAGAAAGTGACTAACAAGGGACGAACTTAAACTAACTTGGGACGAACTTAGACTTACCTTGTAATGAGACTAACATTTGTCTTTGTTCGTCCCAAGTTAGTCTCGTTAGTCTCATTCTAAGGTTTGTCTAAGTTCGTCCTTAGAAAGAGACTAACTAGGGACGAACTTAGACTAACATGGGGCGAATTTAGACTAACCTTGTAATGAGACTAACGTTTGTGTTTGTTCGTCCCAAGTTAGTCTCGTTAGTCTCATTCTAAGGTTTGTCTCAGTTCGTCCTTAGAAAGAGACTAACTAGGGACGAACTTAGACTAACCTTTTAACGAGACTAAAGTTTGTCTTTGTTCGTCCCAAGTTAGTGTCGTTAGTCTCATTCTAAGGTTTGTCTAAGTTCGTCCTTCGAAAGAGACTAACTAGGGTCGAACTTAGACTAACTTGGGACGAACTTAAACTAACCTTGTAATGAGACTAACGTTTGTCTTTGTTCGTCCCAAGTTAGTCTCACTAGTCTGATTCTAAGGTTTGTCTAAGTTCGTCCTTAGAAAGAGATTAACTAGGGACGAACTTAGACTAACCTTAGAATGAGAATAAAGTTTGTCTTTGTTCGTTCCAAGTTAGTCTCGTTAGTCTCATTCTAAAGTTTGTCTAAGTTCGTCCTTAGAAAGAGACTAACTAGGGACGAACTTAGACAAACTTGGGACGAACTTAGACAAACCTTATAATGAGACTAACGTTTGTCTTTGTTCGTCCCAAGTTAGTCTCGTTAGTCTCATTCTAAGGTCTGTCAAAGTTCGCCCTTAGAAAGTGACTAACTAGGGACGAACTTTGACTGACCTTAGAATGAGAATAAAGTTTGTCTTTGTTCGTTCCAAGTTAGTCTCGTTAGTCTCATTCTAAAGTTTGTCTAAGTTCGTCCTTCGAAAGAGACTAACTAGGGTCGAACTTAGACTAACTTGGGACGAACTTAGACTAAGCTTGTAATGAGACTAACGTTTGTCTTTGTTTGTCCCAAGTTAGTCTCACTAGTCTCATTCTAAGGTTTGTCTAAGTTCGTCCTTAGAAATAGATTAACTTGGGACGAACTTAGACTAACCTTTTAACGAGACTAAAGTTTGTCTTTGTTCGTCCCAAGTTAGTGTCGTTTGTCTCATTCTAAGGTTTGTCTAAGTTCGTCCTTCGAAAGAGACTAACTAGGGTCGAACTTAGACTAACTTGGGACGAACTTAGACTAACCTTGTAATGAGACTAACGTTTGTCTTTGTTCGTCCCAAGTTAGTCTCACTAGTCTCATTCTAAGGTTTGTCTAAGTTCGTCGTTAGAAAGAGATTAACTTGGGACGAACTTAGACTAACCTTAGAATGAGAATAAAGTTTGTCTTTGTTCGTTCCAAGTTAGTCTCGTTAGTCTCATTCTAAGGTTTGTCTAAGTTCGTCCTTAGAAAGAGACTAACTAGGGACGAAATTAGACTAACTTGGGACGAACTTAGACTAACCTTATAATGAGACTAACGTTTGTCTTTATTTGTCCCAAGTTAGTCTCACAAGTCTCATTCTAAGGTTTGTCCAAGTTCGTCCTTAGAAAGAGATTAACTAGGGATGAACTTAGACTAACTTGGGACGAACTTAGACTATCATTATAATGAGGCTAACGTTTGTCTTTGTTCGTCCCAAGTTAGTCTCGTTAGTCTCATTCTAAGGTTTGTCTAAGTTCGTCCTTAGAAAGAGACTAACTAGGGACGAACTTAGACTAACTTGGGACGAACTTTGACTAACCTTGTAAGGAGACTAACGTTTGTCTTTGTTCGTCCCAAGTTAGTCTCGTTAGTCTCATTCTAAGGTTTGTCCAAGTTCGTCCTTAGAAAGAGATTAACTAGGGATGAACTTAGACTAACTTGGGACGAACTTAGACTATCATTATAATGAGGCTAACGTTTGTCTTTGTTCGTCCCAAGTTAGTCTCGTTAGTCTCATTCTAAGGTTTGTCTAAGTTCGTCCTTAGAAAGAGACTAACTAGGGACGAAATTAGACTAACTTGGGACGAACTTAGACTAACCTTTTAATGAGACTAACGTTTGTCTTTATTTGTCCCAAGTTAGTCTCACTAGTCTCATTCTAAGGTGTGTCCAAGTTCGTCCTTAGAAAGAGATTAACTAGGGATGAACTTAGACTAACTTGGGACGAACTTAGACTATCATTATAATGAGGCTAACGTTTGTCTTTGTTCGTCCCAAGTTAGTCTCGTTAGTCTCATTCTAAGGTTTGTCTAAGTTCGTCCTTAGAAAGAGACTAACTAGGGACTAACTTAGACTAACTTGGGACGAACTTTGACTAACCTTGTAAGGAGACTAACGTTTGTCTTTGTTCGTCCCAAGTTAGTCTCGTTAGTCTCATTCTAAGGTTTGTCCAAGTTCGTCCTTAGAAAGAGATTAACTAGGGATGAACTTAGACTAACTTGGGACGAACTTAGACTATCATTATAATGAGGCTAACGTTTGTCTTTGTTCGTCCCAAGTTAGTCTCGTTAGTCTCATTCTAAGGTTTGTCTAAGTTCGTCCTTAGAAAGAGACTAACTAGGGACGAACTTAGACTAACTTGGGACGAACTTTGACTAACCTTGTAAGGAGACTAACGTTTGTCTTTGTTCGTCCCAAGTTAGTCTCGTTAGTCTCATTCTAAGGTTTGTCTAAGATCGTCCTTAGAAAGAGACTAACTAGGGACGAACTTAAACTAACTTGGGACGAACTTAGACTAACCTTATAATGAGACTAACGTTAGTCTTTGTTCGTCCCAAGTTAGTCTCACTAGTCTCATTCTAAGGTTTGTCTAAGTTCGTCCTTAGAAAGAGATTAACTAGGGACGAACTTAGACTAACTTGGGACGAACTTAGACTAACTTTATAATGAGACTAACGTTTGTCTTTGTTCGTCCCAAGTTAGTCTCGTTAGTCTCATTCTACGGTTTGTCTAAGTTCGTCCTTAGAAAGAGACTAACTAGGGACGAACTTAGACTAACTTGGGACGAACTTAGACAAACTTTATAATGAGACTAACATTTGTCTTTGTTCGTCCCAAGTTAGTCTCGTTAGTCTCATTCAAAGGTTTGTTTAAGTTCGTCCTTAGAAAGAAACTCACTAGGACTAACTTGGGACGAACTTAGACTAACCTTAGAATGAGAATAAAGTTTGTCTTTGTTCGTTCCAAGTTAGTCTCGTCAGTCTCATTCTAAAGTTTGTTTAAGTTCGTCCTTAGAAAGAGACTAACTAGGGACGAACTTAGACAAACTTGGGACGAACTTAGACAAACCTTATAATGAGACTAACGTTTGTCTTTGTTCGTCCCAAGTTAGTCTCGTTAGTCTCATTCTAAGGTCTGTCAAAGTTCGTCCTTAGAAAGTGACTAACTAGGGACGAACTTAGACTAACTTGGGATGAACTTAGACTAACCTTGTAATGAGACTAACGTTTGTCTTTGTTCGTCCCAAGTTAGTCTCGTTAGTCTCATTCTAAGGTTTGTCTCAGTTCGTCTTTAGAAAGAGACTAACTAGGGACGAACTTACACTAACCTTGTAATAAGACTAACGTTTGTCTTTGTTCGTCCCAAGTTAGTCTCGTTAGTCTCATTCTAAGGTCTGTCAAAGTTCGTCCTTAGAAAGTGACTAACAAGGGACGAACTTAGACTAACTTGGGACGAACTTAGACTTACCTTGTAATGAGACTAACGTTTGTATTTGTTAGTCCCAAGTTAGTCTCGTTAGTCTCATTCTAAGGTTTGTCTAAGTTCGTCCTTAGAAAGAGACTAACTAGGGACGAACTTAGACTAACATGGGGCGAATTTAGACTAACCTTGTAATGAGACTAACGTTTGTGTTTGTTCGTCCCAAGTTAGTCTCGTTAGTCTCATTCTAAGGTTTGTCTCAGTTCGTCCTTAGAAAGAGACTAACTAGGGACGAACTTAGACTAACCTTTTAACGAGACTAAAGTTTGTCTTTGTTCGTCCCAAGTTAGTGTCGTTAGTCTCATTCTAAGGTTTGTCTAAGTTCGTCCTTCGAAAGAGACTAACTAGGGTCGAACTTAGACTAACTTGGGACGAACTTAGACTAACCTTGTAATGAGACTAACGTTTGTCTTTGTTCGTCCCAAGTTAGTCTCACTAGTCTCATTCTAAGGTTTGTCTAAGTTCGTCCTTAGAAAGAGATTAACTAGGGACGAACTTAGACTAACCTTAGAATGAGAATAAAGCATGTCTTTGTTCGTTCCAAGTTAGTCTCGTTAGTCTCATTCTAAAGTTTGTCTAAGTTCGTCCTTAGAAAGAGACTAACTAGGGACGAACTTAGACAAACTTGGGACGAACTTAGACAAACCTTATAATGAGACTAACGTTTGTCTTTGTTCGTCCCAAGTTAGTCTCGTTAGTCTCATTCTAAAGTCTGTCAAAGTTCGTCCTTAGAAAGTGACTAACTAGGGACGAACTTTGACTAACCTTAGAATGAGAATAAAGTTTGTCTTTGTTCGTTCCAAGTTAGTCTCGTTAGTCTCATTCTAAAGTTTGTCTAAGTTCGTCCTTCGAAAGAGAATAACTAGGGTCGAACTTAGACTAACTTGGGACGAACTTAGACTAAGCTTGTAATGAGACTAACGTTTGTCTTTGTTCATCCCAAGTTAGTCTCACTAGTCTCATTCTAAGGTTTGTCTAAGTTCGTCCTTAGAAATAGATTAACTTGGGACGAACTTAGACTAACCTTTTAACGAGACTAAAGTTTGTCTTTGTTCGTCCCAAGTTAGTGTCGTTAGTCTCATTCTAAGGTTTGTCTAAGTTCGTCCTTCGAAAGAGACTAACTAGGGTCGAACTTAGACTAACTTGGGACGAACTTAGACTAACCTTGTAATGAGACTAACGTTTGTCTTTGTTCGTCCCAAGTTAGTCTCACTAGTCTCATTCTAAGGTTTGTCTAAGTTCCTCCTTAGAAAGAGATTAACTTGGGACGAACTTAGACTAACCTTAGAATGAGAATAAAGTTTGTCTTTGTTCGTTCCAAGTTAGTCTCGTTAGTCTCATTCTAAGGTTTGTCTAAGTTCGTCCTTAGAAAGAGACTAACTAGGGACTAAATTAGACTAACTTGGGACGAACTTAGACTAACCTTATAATGAGACTAAAGTTTGTCTTTGTTCGTCCCAAGTTAGTGTCGTTAGTCTCATTCTAAGGTTTGTCTAAGTTCGTCCTTCGAAAGAGACTAACTAGGGTCGAACTTAGACTAACTTGGGACGAACTTAGACTAACCTTGTAATGAGACTAACGTTTGTCTTTGTTCGTCCCAAGTTAGTCTCACTAGTCTCATTCTAAGGTTTGTCTAAGTTCGTCCTTAGAAAGAGATTAACTAGGGACGAACTTAGACTAACCTTAGAATGAGAATAAAGTTTGTCTTTGTTCGTTCCAAGTTAGTCTCGTTAGTCTCATTCTAAAGTTTGTCTAAGTTCGTCCTTAGAAAGAGACTAACTAGGGACGAACTTAGACATACTTGGGACGAACTTAGACAAACCTTATAATGAGACTAACGTTTGTCTTTGTTCGTCCCAAGTTAGTCTCGTTAGTCTCATTCTAAGGTCTGTCAAAGTTCGTCCTTAGAAAGTGACTAACTAGGGACGAACTTTGACTGACCTTAGAATGAGAATAAAGTTTGTCTTTGTTCGTTCCAAGTTAGTCTCGTTAGTCTCATTCTAAAGTTTGTCTATGTTCGTCCTTCGAAAGAGACTAACTAGGGTCGAACTTAGACTAACTTGGGACGAACTTAGACTAAGCTTGTAATGAGACTAACGTTTGTCTTTGTTTGTCCCAAGTTAGTCTCACTAGTCTCATTCTAAGGTTTTTCTAAGTTCGTCCTTAGAAATAGATTAACTTGGGACGAACTTAGACTAACCTTTTAACGAGACTAAAGTTTGTCTTTGTTCGTCCCAAGTTAGTGTCGTTTGTCTCATTCTGAGGTTTGTCTAAGTTCATCCTTCGAAAGAGACTAACTAGGGTCGAACTTAGACTAACTTGGGATGAACTTAGACTAACCTTGTAATGAGACTAACGTTTGTCTTTGTTCGTCCCAAGTTAGTCTCACTAGTCTCATTCTAAGGTTTGTCTAAGTTCGTCCTTAGAAAGAGATTAACTTGGGACGAACTTAGACTAACCTTAGAATGAGAATAAAGTTTGTCTTTGTTCGTTCCAAGTTAGTCTCGTTAGTCTCATTCTAAGGTTTGTCTAAGTTCGTCCTTAGAAAGAGACTAACTAGGGACGAAATTAGACTAACTTGGGACGAACTTAGACTAACCTTATAATGAGACTAACGTTTGTCTTTATTTGTCCCAAGTTAGTCTCACAAGTCTCATTCTAAGGTTTGTCCAAGTTCGTCCTTAGAAAGAGATTAACTAGGGATGAACTTAGACTAACTTGGGACGAACTTAGACTATCATTATAATGAGGCTAACGTTTGTCTTTGTTCGTCCCAAGTTAGTCTCGTTAGTCTCTTTCTAAGGTTTGTCTAAGTTCGTCCTTAGAAAGAGACTAACTAGGGACGAAATTCGACTAACTTGGGACGAACTTAGACTAACCTTTTAATGAGACTAACGTTTGTCTTTATTTGTCCCAAGTTAGTCTCACTAGTCTCATTCTAAGGTTTGTCCAAGTTCGTCCTTAGAAAGAGATTAACTAGGGATGAACTTAGACTAACTTGGGACGAACTTAGACTATCATTATAATGAGGCTAACGTTTGTCTTTGTTCGTCCCAAGTTAGTCTCGTTAGTCTCATTCTAAGGTTTGTCTAAGTTCGTCCTTAGAAAGAGACTAACTAGGGACTAACTTAGACTAACTTGGGACGAACTTTGACTAACCTTGTAAGGAGACTAACGTTTGTCTTTGTTCGTCCCAAGTTAGTCTCGTTAGTCTCATTCTAAGGTTTGTCCAAGTTCGTCCTTAGAAAGAGATTAACTAGGGATGAACTTAGACTAACTTGGGACGAACTTAGACTATCATTATAATGAGGCTAACGTTTGTCTTTGTTCGTCCCAAGTTAGTCTCGTTAGTCTCATTCTAAGGTTTGTCTAAGTTCGTCCTTAGAAAGAGACTAACTAGGGACGAACTTAGACTAACTTGGGACGAACTTTGACTAACCTTGTAAGGAGACTAACGTTTGTCTTTGTTCGTCCCAAGTTAGTCTCGTTAGTCTCATTCTAAGGTTTGTCTAAGATCGTCCTTAGAAAGAGACTAACTAGGGACGAACTTAGACTAACTTGGGACGAACTTAGACTAACCTTATAATGAGACTAACGTTAGTCTTTGTTCGTCCCAAGTTAGTCTCACTAGTCTCATTCTAAGGTTTGTCTAAGTTCGTCCTTAGAAAGAGATTAACTAGGGACGAACTTAGACTAACTTGGGACGAACTTAGACTAACTTTATAATGAGACTAACGTTTGTCTTTGTTCGTCCCAAGTTAGTCTCGTTAGTCTCATTCTACGGTTTGTCTAAGTTCGTCCTTAGAAAGAGACTAACTAGGGACGAACTTAGACTAACTTGGGACGAACTTAGACAAACTTTATAATGAGACTAACATTTGTCTTTGTTCGTCCCAAGTTAGTCTCGTTAGTCTCATTCAAAGGTTTGTTTAAGTTCGTCCTTAGAAAGAAACTCACTAGGACTAACTTGGGACGAACTTAGACTAACCTTAGAATGAGAATAAAGTTTGTCTTTGTTCGTTCCAAGTTAGTCTCGTTAGTCTCATTCTAAATTTGTTTAAGTTCGTCCTTAGAAAGAGACTAACTAGGGACGAACTTAGACAAACTTGGGACGAACTTAGACAAACCTTATAATGAGACTAACGTTTGTCTTTGTTCGTCCCAAGTTAGTCTCGTTAGTCTCATTCTAAGGTCTGTCAAAGTTCGTCCTTAGAAAGTGACTAACTAGGGACGAACTTAGACTAACTTGGGATGAACTTAGACTAACCTTGTAATGAGACTAACGTTTGTCTTTGTTCGTCCCAAGTTAGTCTCGTTAGTCTCATTCTAAGGTTTGTCTCAGTTCGTCTTTAGAAAGAGACTAACTAGGGACGAACTTACACTAACCTTGTAATAAGACTAACGTTTGTCTTTGTTCGTCCCAAGTTAGTCTCGTTAGTCTCATTCTAAGGTCTGTCAAAGTTCGTCCTTAGAAAGTGACTAACAAGGGACGAACTTAGACTAACTTGGGACGAACTTAGACTTACCTTGTAATGAGACTAACGTTTGTCTTTGTTAGTCCCAAGTTAGTCTCGTTAGTCTCATTCTAAGGTTTGTCTAAGTTCGTCCTTAGAAAGAGACTAACTAGGGACGAACTTAGACTAACATGGGGCGAATTTAGACTAACCTTGTAATGAGACTAACGTTTGTGTTTGTTCGTCCCAAGTTAGTCTCGTTAGTCTCATTCTAAGGTTTGTCTCAGTTCGTCCTTAGAAAGAGACTAACTAGGGACGAACTTAGACTAACCTTTTAACGAGACTAAAGTTTGTCTTTGTTCGTCCCAAGTTAGTGTCGTTAGTCTCATTCTAAGGTTTGTCTAAGTTCGTCCTTCGAAAGAAACTAACTAGGGTCGAACTTAGACTAACTTGGGACGAACTTAGACTAACCTTGTAATGAGACTAACGTTTGTCTTTGTTCGTCCCAAGTTAGTCTCACTAGTCTCATTCTAAGGTTTGTCTAAGTTCGTCCTTAGAAAGAGATTAACTAGGGACGAACTTATACTAACCTTAGAATGAGAATAAAGTTTGTCTTTGTTCGTTCCAAGTTAGTCTCGTTAGTCTCATTCTAAAGTTTGTCTAAGTTCGTCCTTAGAAAGAGACTAACTAGGGACGAACTTAGACAAACTTGGGACGAACTTAGACAAACCTTATAATGAGACTAACGTTTGTCTTTGTTCGTCCCAAGTTAGTCTCGTTAGTCTCATTCTAAGGTCTGTCAAAGTTCGTCCTTAGAAAGTGACTAACTAGGGACGAACTTGGACTAACCTTAGAATGAGAATAAAGTTTGTCTTTGTTCGTTTCAAGTTAGTCTCGTTAGTCTCATTCTAAAGTTTGTCTAAGTTCGTCCTTCGAAAGAGACTAACTAGGGTCGAACTTAGACTAACTTGGGACGAACTTAGACTAAGCTTGTAATGAGACTAACGTTTGTCTTTGTTCGTCCCAAGTTAGTCTCACTAGTCTCATTCTAAGGTTTGTCTAAGTTCGTCCTTAGAAATAGATTAACTTGGGACGAACTTAGACTAACCTTTTAACGAGACTAAAGTTTGTCTTTGTTCGTCCCAAGTTAGTGTCGTTAGTCTCATTCTAAGGTTTGTCTAAGTTCGTCCTTCGAAAGAGACTAACTAGGGTCAAACTTAGACTAACTTGGGACGAACTTAGACTAACCTTGTAATGAGACTAACGTTTTTCTTTGTTCGTCCCAAGTTAGTCTCACTAGTCTCATTCTAAGGTTTGTCTAAGTTCGTCCTTAGAAAGAGATTAACTTGGGACGAACTTAGACTAACCTTAGAATGAGAATAAAGTTTGTCTTTGTTCGTTCCAAGTTAGTCTCGTTAGTCTCATTCTGAGGTTTGTCTAAGTTCGTCCTTAGAAAGAGACTAACTAGGGACGAAATTAGACTAACTTGGGACGAACTTAGACTAACCTTATAATGAGACTAACGTTTGTCTTTATTTGTCCCAAGTTAGTCTCACAAGTCTCATTATAAGGTTTGTCCAAGTTCGTCCTTAGAAAGAGATTAACTAGGGATGAACTTAGACTAACTTGGGACGAACTTAGACTATCATTATAATGAGGCTAACGTTTATCTTTGTTCGTCCCAAGTTAGTCTCGTTAGTCTCATTCTAAGGTTTGTCTAAGTTCGTCCTTAGAAAGAGACTAACTAGGGACGAACTTAGACTAACTTGGGACGAACTTTGACTAACCTTGTAAGGAGACTAACGTTTGTCTTTGTTCGTCCCAAGTTAGTCTCGTTAGTCTCATTCTAAGGTTTGTCCAAGTTCGTCCTTAGAAAGAGATTAACTAGGGATGAACTTAGACTAACTTGGGACGAACTTAGACTATCATTATAATGAGGCTAACGTTTGTCTTTGTTCGTCCCAAGTTAGTCTCGTTAGTCTCATTCTAAGGTTTGTCTAAGTTCGTCCTTAGAAAGAGACTAACTAGGGACGAAATTAGACTAACTTGGGACGAACTTAGACTAACCTTATAATGAGACTAACGTTTGTCTTTGTTCGTCCCAAGTTAGTCTCGTTAGTCTCATTCTAAGGTTTGTCTAAGTTCGTCCTTCGAAAGAGACTAACTAGGGACGAACTTAGACTAACTTGGGACGAACTTTGACTAACCTTGTAAGGAGACTAACGTTTGTCTTTGTTCGTCCCAAGTTAGTCTCGTTAGTCTCATTCTACGGTTTGTCTAAGATCGTCCTTAGAAAGAGACTAACTAGGGACGAACTTAGACTAACCTTATAATGAGACTAACGTTAGTCTTTGTTCGTCCCAAGTTAGTCTCACTAGTCTCATTCTAAGGTTTGTCTAAGTTCGTCCTTAGAAAGAGATTAACTAGGGACGAACTTAGACTAACTTGGGACGAACTTAGACTAACTTTATAATGAGACTAACGTTTGTCTTTGTTCGTCCCAAGTTAGTCTCGTTAGTCTCATTCTACGGTTTGTCTAAGTTCGTCCTTAGAAAGAGACTAACTAGGGACGAACTTAGACTAACTTGGGATGAACTTAGACAAACTTTATAATGAGACTAACATTTGTCTTTGTTTGTCCCAAGTTAGTCTCGTTAGTCTCATTCAAAGGTTTGTTTAAGTTCGTCCTTAGAAAGAAACTCACTAGGACTAACTTGGGACGAACTTAGACTAACCTGAGAATGAGAATAAAGTTTGTCTTTGTTCGTTCCAAGTTAGTCTCGTTAGTCTCATTCTAAAGTTTGTTTAAGTTCGTCCTTAGAAAGAGACTAACTAGGGACGAACTTAGACAAACTTGGGACGAACTTAGACAAACCATATAATGAGACTAACGTTTGTCTTTGTTTGTCCCAAGTTAGTCTCGTTAGTCTCATTCTAAGGTCTGTCAAAGTTCGTCCTTAGAAAGTGACTGACTAGGGACGAACTTAGACTAACTTGGGATGAACTTAGACTAACCTTGTAATGAGACTACCGTTTGTCTTTGTTCGTCCCAAGTTAGTCTCGTTAGTCTCATTCTAAGGTTTGTCTCAGTTCGTCTTTAGAAAGAGACTAACTAGGGACGAACTTACACTAACCTTGTAATAAGACTAACGTTTGTCTTTGTTCGTCCCAAGTTAGTCTCGTTAGTCTCATTCTAAGGTCTGTCAAAGTTCGTCCTTAGAAAGTGACTAACAAGGGACGAACTTAGACTAACTTGGGACGAACTTAGACTTACCTTGTAATGAGACTAACGTTTGTCTTTGTTAGTCCCAAGTTAGTCTCGTTAGTCTCATTCTAAGGTTTGTCTAAGTTCGTCCTTAGAAAGAGACTAACTAGGGACGAACTTAGACTAACATGGGGCGAATTTAGACTAACCTTGTAATGAGACTAACGTTTGTGTTTGTTCGTCCCAAGTTAGTCTCGTTAGTCTCATTCTAAGGTTTGTCTCAGTTCGTCCTTAGAAAGAGACTAACTAGGGACGAACTTAGACTAACCTTTTAACGAGACTAAAGTTTGTCTTTGTTCGTCCCAAGTTAGTGTCGTTAGTCTCATTCTAAGGTTTGTCTAAGTTCGTCCTTCGAAAGAGACTAACTAGGGTCGAACTTAGACTAACTTGGGACGAACTTAGACTAACCTTGTAATGAGACTAACGTTTGTCTTTGTTCGTCCCAAGTTAGTCTCACTAGTCTCATTCTAAGGTTTGTCTAAGTTCGTCCTTAGAAAGAGATTAACTAGGGACGAACTTAGACTAACCTTAGAATGAGAATAAAGTTTGTCTTTGTTCGTTCCAAGTTAGTCTCGTTAGTGTCATTCTAAAGTTTGTCTAAGTTCGTCCTTAGAAAGAGACTAACTAGGGACAAACTTGGGACGAACTTAGACAAACCTTATAATGAGACTAACGTTTGTCTTTGTTCGTCCCAAGTTAGTCTCGTTAGTCTCATTCTAAGGTCTATCAAAGTTCGTCCTTAGAAAGTGACTAACTAGGGACGAACTTTGACTAACCTTAGAATGAGAATAAAGTTTGTCTTTGTTCGTTCCAAGTTAGTCTCGTTAGTCTCATTCTAAAGTTTGTCTAAGTTCGTCCTTCGAAAGAGACTAACTAGGGTCGAACTTAGACTAACTTGGGACGAACTTAGACTAAGCTTGTAATGAGACTAACGTTTGTCTTTGTTCGTCCCAAGTTAGTCTCACTAGTCTCATTCTAAGGTTTGTCTAAGTTCGTCCTTAGAAAGAGATTAACTTGGGATGAACTTAGACTAACTTGGGACGAACTTAGACTATCATTATAATGAGGCTAACGTTTATCTTTGTTCGTCCCAAGTTAGTCTCGTTAGTCTCATTCTAAGGTTTGTCTAAGTTCGTCCTTAGAAAGAGACTAACTAGGGACGAACTTAGACTAACTTGGGACGAACTTTGACTAACCTTGTAAGGAGACTAACGTATGTCTTTGTTCGTCCCAAGTTAGTCTCGTTAGTCTCATTCTAAGGTTTGTCCAAGTTCGTCCTTAGAAAGAGATTAACTAGGGATGAACTTAGACTAACTTGGGACGAACTTAGACTATCATTATAATGAGGCTAACGTTTGTCTTTGTTCGTCCCAAGTTAGTCTCGTTAGTCTCATTCTAAGGTTTGTCTAAGTTCGTCCTTAGAAAGAGACTAACTAGGGACGAAATTAGAATAACTTGGGACGAACTTAGACTAACCTTATAATGAGACTAACGTTTGTCTTTGTTCGTCCCAAGTTAGTCTCACTTGTCTCATTCTAAGATTTGTCTAAGTTCGTCCTTAGAAAGAGTTTAACTTGGGACGAACTTAGACTAACCTTAGAATGAGAATAAAGTTTGTCTTTGTTCGTTCCAAGTTAGTCTCGTTAGTCTCATTCTAAGGTTTGTCTACGTTCGTCCTTAGAAAGAGACTAACTAGGGACGAAATTAGACTAACTTGGGACGAACTTAGACTAACCTTATAATGAGACTAACGTTTGTCTTCATTTGTCCCAAGTTAGTCTCACAAGTCTCATTCTAAGGTTTGTCCAAGTTCGTCCTTAGAAAGAGATTAACTAGGGATGAACTTAGACTAACTTGGGACGAACTTAGACTATCATTATAATGAGGCTAGCGTTTATCTTTGTTCGTCCGAAGTTAGTCTCATTCTAAGGTTTGTCTAAGTTCGTCCTTAGAAAGAGACTAACTAGGGACGAACTTAGACTAACTTGGGACGAACTTTGACTAACCTTGTAAGGAGACTAACGTTTGTCTTTGTTCGTCCCAAGTTAGTCTCGTTAGTCTCATTCTAAGGTTTGTCCAAGTTCGTCCTTAGAAAGAGATTAACTAGGGATGAACTTAGACTAACTTGGGACGAACTTAGACTATCATTATAATGAGGCTAACGTTTGTCTTTGTTCGTCCCAAGTTAGTCTCGTTAGTCTCATTCTAAGGTTTGTCTAAGTTCGTCCTTAGAAAGAGACTAACTAGGGACGAACTTAGACTAACATGGGGCGAATTTAGACTAACCTTGTAATGAGACTAACGTTTGTGTTTGTTCATCCCAAGTTAGTCTCGTTAGTCTCATTCTAAGGTTTGTCTCAGTTCGTCCTTAGAAAGAGACTAACTAGGGACGAACTTAGACTAACCTTTTAACGAGACTAAAGTTTGTCTTTGTTCGTCCCAAGTTAGTGTCGTTAGTCTCATTCTAAGGTTTGTCTAAGTTCGTCCTTCGAAAGAGACTAACTAGGGTCGAACTTAGACTAACTTGGGACGAACTTAGACTAACCTTGTAATGAGACTAACGTTTGTCTTTGTTCGTCCCAAGTTAGTCTCACTAGTCTCATTCTAAGGTTTGTCTAAGTTCGTCCTTAGAAAGAGATTAACTAGGGACGAACTTAGACTAACCTTAGAATGAGAATAAAGTTTGTCTTTGTTCGTTCCAAGTTAGTCTCGTTAGTCTCATTCTAAAGTTTGTCTAAGTTCGTCCTTAGAAAGAGACTAACTAGGGACGAACTTAGACAAACTTGGGACGAACTTAGACAAACCTTATAATGAGACTAACGTTTGTCTTTGTTCGTCCCAAGTTAGTCTCGTTAGTCTCATTCTAAGGTCTGTCAAAGTTCGTCCTTAGAAAGTGACTAACTAGGGACGAACTTTGACTAACCTTAGAATGAGAATAAAGTTTGTCTTTGTTCGTTCCAAGTTAGTCTCGTTAGTCTCATTCTAAAGTTTGTCTAAGTTCGTCCTTCGAAAGAGACTAACTAGGGTCGAACTTAGACTAACTTGGGACGAACTTAGACTAAGCTTGTAATGAGACTAACGTTTGTCTTTGTTCGTCCCAAGTTAGTCTCACTAGTCTCATTCTAAGGTTTGTCTAAGTTCGTCCTTAGAAAGAGATTAACTAGGGATGAACTTAGACTAACTTGGGACGAACTTAGACTATCATTATAATGAGGCTAACGTTTATCTTTGTTCGTCCCAAGTTAGTCTCGTTAGTCTCATTCTAAGGTCTGTCTAAGTTCGTCCTTAGAAAGAGACTAACTAGGGACGAATTAGACTAACTTGGGACGAACTTAGACTTACCTTGTAATGAGACTAACGTTTGTCTTTGTTTGTCCCAAGTTAGTCTCGTTAGTCTCATTCTAAGGTTTGTCTAAGTTCGTCCTTAGAAAGAGACTAACTAGGGACGAACTTAGACTAACATGGGGCGAATTTAGACTAACCTTGTAATGAGACTAACGTTTGTGTTTGTTCGTCCCAAGTTAGTCTCGTTAGTCTCATTCTAAGGTTTGTCTCAGTTCGTCCTTAGAAAGAGACTAACTAGGGACGAACTTAGACTAACCTTTTAACGAGACTAAAGTTTGTCTTTGTTCGTCCCAAGTTAGTGTCGTTAGTCTCATTCTAAGGTTTGTCTAAGTTCGTCCTTCGAAAGAGACTAACTAGGGTCGAACTTAGACTAACTTGGGACGAACTTAGACTAACCTTGTAATGAGACTAACGTTTGTCTTTGTTCGTCCCAAGTTAGTCTCACTAGTCTCATTCTAAGGTTTGTCTAAGTTCGTCCTTAGAAAGAGATTAACTGGGGACGAACTTAGACTAACCTTAGAATGAGAATAAAGTTTGTCTTTGTTCGTTCCAAGTTAGTCTCGTTAGTCTCATTCTAAAGTTTGTCTAAGTTCGTCCTTAGAAAGAGACTAACTAGGGACGAACTTAGACAAACTTGGGACGAACTTAGACAAACCTTATAATGAGACTAACGTTTGTCTTTGTTCGTCCCAAGTTAGTCTCGTTAGTCTCATTCTAAGGTCTGTCAAAGTTCGTCCTTAGAAAGTGACTAACTAGGGACGAACTTTGACTAACCTTAGAATGAGAATAAAGTTTGTCTTTGTTCGTTCCAAGTTAGTCTCGTTAGTCTCATTCTAAAGTTTGTCTAAGTTCGTCCTTCGAAAGAGACTAACTAGGGTCGAACTTAGACTAACTTGGGACGAACTTAGACTAAGCTTGTAATGAGACTAACGTTTGTCTTTGTTCGTCCCAAGTTAGTCTCACTAGTCTCATTCTAAGGTTTGTCTAAGTTCGTCCTTAGAAAGAGATTAACTAGGGATGAACTTAGACTAACTTGGGACGAACTTAGACTATCATTATAATGAGGCTAACGTTTATCTTTGTTCGTCCCAACTTAGTCTCGTTAGTCTCATTCTAAGGTTTGTCTAAGTTCGTCCTTAGAAAGAGACTAACTAGGGACGAACTTAGACTAACTTGGGACGAACTTTGACTAACCTTGTAAGGAGACTAACGTTTGTCTTTGTTCGTCCCAAGTTAGTCTCGTTAGTCTCATTCTAAGGTTTGTCCAAGTTCGTCCTTAGAAAGAGATTAACTAGGGATGAACTTAGACTAACTTGGGACGAACTTAGACTATCATTATAATGAGGCTAAAGTTTGTCTTTGTTCGTCCCAAGTTACTGTCGTTAGTCTCATTCTAAGGTTTGTTTAAGTTCGTCCTTCGAAAGAGACTAACTAGGGTCGAACTTAGACTAACTTGGGACGAACATAGACTAACCTTGTAACGAGACTAACGTTTGTCTTTGTTCGTCCCAAGTTAGTCTCACTAGTCTCATTCTAAGGTTTGTCTAAGTTCGTCCTTAAAAAGAGATTAACTTGGGACGAACTTAGACTAACCTTAGAATGAGAATAAAGTTTGTCTTTGTTCGTTCCAAGTTAGTCTCGTTAGTCTCATTCTAAGGTTTGTCTAAGTTCGTCCTTAGAAAGAGACTAACTAGGGACGAAATTAGACTAACTTGGGACGAACTTAGACTAACCTTATAATGAGACTAACGTTTGTCTTTATTTGTCCCAAGTTAGTCTCACAAGTCTCATTCTAAGGTTTGTCCAAGTTCGTCATTAGAAAGAGATTAACTAGGGATGAACTTAGACTAACTTGGGACGAACTTAGACTATCATTATAATGAGGCTAACGTTTATCTTTGTTCGTCCCAAGTTAGTCTCGTTAGTCTCATTCTAAGGTTTGTCTAAGTTCGTCCTTAGAAAGAGACTAACTAGGGACGAACTTAGACTAACTTGGGACGAACTTTGACTAACCTTGTAAGGAGACTAACGTTTGTCTTTGTTCGTCCCATGTTAGTCTCGTTAGTCTCATTCTAAAGTTTGTCCAAGTTCGTCCTTAGAAAGAGATTAACTAGGGATGAACTTAGACTAACTTGGGACGAACTTAGACTATCATTATAATGAGGCTAACGTTTGTCTTTGTTCGTCCCAAGTTAGTCTCGTTAGTCTCATTCTAAGGTTTGTCTAAGTTCGTCCTTAGAAAGAGACTAACTAGGGACGAAATTAGACTAACTTGGGACGAACTTAGACTAACCTTATAATGAGACTAACGTTTGTCTTTATTTGTCCCAAGTTAGTCTCACTAGTCTCATTCTAAGGTTAGTCCAAGTTCGTCCTTAGAAAGAGATTAACTAGGGATGAACTTAGACTAACTTGGGACGAACTTAGACTATCATTATAATGAGGCTAACGTTTGTCTTTGTTCGTCCCAAGTTAGTCTCGTTAGTCTCATTCTAAGGTTTGTCTAAGTTCGTCCTTAGAAAGAGACTAACTAGGGACGAACTTAGACTAACTTGGGACGAACTTTGACTAACCTTGTAAGGAGACTAACGTTTGTCTTTGTTCGTCCCAAGTTAGTCTCGTTAGTCTCATTCTAAGGTTTGTCCAAGTTCGTCCTTAGAAAGAGATTAACTAGGGATGAACTTAGACTAACTTGGGACGAACTTAGACTATCATTATAATGAGGCTAACGTTTGTCTTTGTTCGTCCCAAGTTAGTCTCGTTAGTCTCATTCTAAGGTTTGTCTAAGTTCGTCCTTAGAAAGAGACTAACTAGGGACGAACTTAGACTAACTTGGGACGAACTTTGACTAACCTTGTAAGGAGACTAACGTTTGTCTTTGTTCGTCCCAAGTTAGTCTCGTTAGTCTCATTCTAAGGTTTGTCTAAGATCATCCTTAGAAAGAGACTAACTAAGGACGAACTTAGACTAACTTGGGACGAACTTAGACTAACCTTATAATGAGACTAACGTTAGTCTTTGTTCGTCCCAAGTTAGTCTCACTAGTCTCATTCTAAGGTTTGTCTAAGTTCGTCCTTAGAAAGAGATTAACTAGGGACGAACTTAGACTAACTTTATAATGAGACTAACGTTTGTCTTTGTTCGTCCCAAGTTAGTCTCGTTAGTCTCATTCTACGGTTTGTCTAAGTTCGTCCTTAGAAAGAGACTAACTAGGGACGAACTTAGACTAACTTGGGACGAACTTAGACAAACTTTATAATGAGACTAACATTTGTCTATGTTCGTCCCAAGTTAGTCTCGTTAGTCTCATTCAAAAGTTTGTTTAAGTTCGTCCTTAGAAAGAAACTCACTAGGACGAACTTAGACTAACTTGGGACGAACTTAGACTAACCTTAGAATGAGAATAAAGTTTGTCTTTGTTCGTTCCAAGTTAGTCTCGTTAGTCTCATTCTAAAGTTTGTTTAAGTTCGTCCTTAGAAAGAGACTAACTAGGGACGAACTTAGACAAACTTGGGACGAACTTAGACAAACCTTATAATGAGACTAACGTTTGTCTTTGTTCGTCCCAAGTTAGTCTCGTTAGTCTCATTCTAAGGTCTGTCAAAGTTCGTCCTTAGAAAGTGACTAACTAGGGACGAACTTAGACTAACTTGGGATCAACTTAGACTAACCTTGTAATGAGACTAACGTTTGTCTTTGTTCGTCCCAAGTTAGTCTCGTTAGTCTCATTCTAAGGTTTGTCTCAGTTCGTCTTTAGAAAGAGACTAACTAAGGACGAACTTACACTAACCTTGTAATAAGACTAACGTTTGTCTTTGTTCGTCCCAAGTTAGTCTCGTTAGTCTCATTCTAAGGTCTGTCAAAGTTCGTCCTTAGAAAGTGACTAACTAGGGACGAACTTAGACTAACTTGGGACGAACTTAGACTTGCCTTGTAATGAGACTAACGTTTGTCTTTGTTCGTTCCAAGTTAGTCTCGTTAGTCTCATTCTAAGGTTTGTCTAAGTTCGTCCTTAGAAAGAGACTAACTAGGGACGAACTTAGACTAACATGGGGCGAATTTAGACTAACCTTGTAATGAGACTAACGTTTGTGTTTGTTCGTCCCAAGTTAGTCTCGTTAGTCTCATTCTAAGGTTTGTCTCAGTTCGTCCTTAGAAAGAGACTAACTAGGGACGAACTTAGACTAACCTTTTAACGAGACTAAAGTTTGTCTTTGTTCGTCCCAAGTTAGTGTCGTTAGTCTCATTCTAAGGTTTGTCTAAGTTCGTCCTTCGAAAGAGACTAACTAGGGTCGAACTTAGACTAACTTGGGACGAACTACCTTGTAATGAGACTAACGTTTGTCTTTGTTCGTCCCAAGTTAGTCTCACTAGTCTCATTCTAAGGTTTGTCTAAGTTCGTCCTTAGAAAGAGATTAACTAGGGACCAACTTAGACTAACCTTAGAATGAGAATAAAGTTTGTCTTTGTTCGTCCCAAGTTAGTCTCGTTAGTCTCATTCTAAGGTTTGTCTAAGATCATCCTTAGAAAGAGATTAACTAGGGATGAACTTAGACTAACTTGGGACGAACTTAGACTATCATTATAATGAGGCTAAAGTTTGTCTTTGTTCGTCCCAAGTTACTGTCGTTAGTCTCATTCTAAGGTTTGTCTAAGTTCGTCCTTCGAAAGAGACTAACTAGGGTCGAACTTAGACTAACCTTGTAACGAGACTAACGTTTGTCTTTGTTCGTCCCAAGTTAGTCTCACTAGTCTCATTCTAAGGTTTGTCTAAGTTCGTCCTTAAAAAGAGATTAACTTGGGACGAACTTAGACTAACCTTAGAATGAGAATAAAGTTTGTCTTTGTTCGTTCCAAGTTAGTCTCGTTAGTCTCATTCTAAGGTTTGTCTAAGTTCGTCCTTAGAAAGAGACTAACTAGGGACGAAATTAGACTAACTTGGGACGAACTTAGACTAACCTTATAATGAGACTAACGTTTGTCTTTATTTGTCCCAAGTTAGTCTCACAAGTCTCATTCTAAGGTTTGTCCAAGTTCGTCCTTAGAAAGAGATTAACTAGGGATGAACTTAGACTAACTTGGGACGAACTTAGACTATCATTATAATGAGGCTAACGTTTATCTTTGTTCGTCCCAAGTTAGTCTCGTTAGTCTCATTCTAAGGTTTGTCTAAGTTCGTCCTTAGAAAGAGACTAACTAGGGACGAACTTAGACTAACTTGGGACGAACTTTGACTAACCTTGTAAGGAGACTAACGTTTGTCTTTGTTCGTCCCAAGTTAGTCTCGTTAGTCTCATTCTAAGGTTTGTCCAAGTTCGTCCTTAGAAAGAGATTAACTAGGGAAGAACTTAGACTAACTTGGGATGAACTTAGACTATCATTATAAGGAGGCTAACGTTTGTCTTTGTTCGTCCCAAGTTAGTCTCGTTAGTCTCATTCTAAGGTTTGTCTAAGTTCGTCCTTAGAAAGAGACTAACTAGGGACGAAATTAGACTAACTTGGGACGAACTTAGACTAACCTTATAATGAGACTAACGTTTGTCTTTATTTGTCCCAAGTTAGTCTCACTAGTCTCATTCTAAGGTTAGTCCAAGTTCGTCCTTAGAAAGAGATTAACTAGGGATGAACTTAGACTAACTTGGGACGAACTTAGACTATCATTATAATGAGGCTAACGTTTGTCTTTGTTCGTCCCAAGTTAGTCTCGTTAGTCTCATTCTAAGGTTTGTCTAAGTTCGTCCTTAGAAAGAGACTAACTAGGGACGAACTTAGACTAACTTGGGACGAACTTTGACTAACCTTGTAAGGAGACTAACGTTTGTCTTTGTTCGTCCCAAGTTAGTCTCGTTAGTCTCATTCTAAGGTTTGTCCAAGTTCGTCCTTAGAAAGAGATTAACTAGGGATGAACTTAGACTAACTTGGGACGAACTTAGGCTATCATTATAATGAGGCTAACGTTTGTCTTTGTTCGTCCCAAGTTAGTCTCGTTAGTCTCATTCTAAGGTTTGTCTAAGTTCGTCCTTAGAAAGAGACTAACTAGGGACGAACTTAGACTAACTTGGGACGAACTTTGACTAACCTTGTAAGGAGACTAACGTTTGTCTTTGTTCGTCCCAAGTTAGTCTCGTTAGTCTCATTCTAAGGTTTGTCTAAGATCATCCTTAGAAAGAGACTAACTAGGGACGAACTTAGACTAACTTGGGACGAACTTAGACTAACCTTATAATGAGACTAACGTTAGTCTTTGTTCGTCCCAAGTTAGTCTCACTAGTCTCATTCTAAGGTTTGTCTAAGTTCGTCCTTAGAAAGAGATTAACTAGGGACGAACTTAGACTAACTTTATAATGAGACTAACGTTTGTCTTTGTTCGTCCCAAGTTAGTCTCGTTAGTCTCATTCTACGGTTTGTCTAAGTTCGTCCTTAGAAAGAGACGAACTAGGGACGAACTTAGACTAACTTGGGATGAACTTAGACAAACTTTATAATGAGACTAACATTTGTCTATGTTCGTCCCAAGTTAGTCTCGTTAGTCTCATTCAAAAGTTTGTTTAAGTTCGTCCTTAGAAAGAAACTCACTAGGACGAACTTAGACTAACTTGGGACGAACTTAGACTAACCTTAGAATGAGAATAAAGTTTGTCTTTGTTCGTTCCAAGTTAGTCTCGTTAGTCTCATTCTAAAGTTTGTTTAAGTTCGTCCTTAGAAAGAGACTAACTAGGGACGAACTTAGACAAACTTGGGACGAACTTAGACAAACCTTATAATGAGACTAACGTTTGTCTTTGTTCGTCCCAAGTTAGTCTCGTTAGTCTCATTCTAAGGTCTGTCAAAGTTCGTCCTTAGAAAGTGACTAACTAGGGACGAACTTAGACTAACTTGGGATCAACTTAGACTAACCTTGTAATGAGACTAACGTTTGTCTTTGTTCGTCCCAAGTTAGTCTCGTTAGTCTCATTCTAAGGTTTGTCTCAGTTCGTCTTTAGAAAGAGACTAACTAAGGACGAACTTACACTAACCTTGTAATAAGACTAACGTTTGTCTTTGTTCGTCCCAAGTTAGTCTCGTTAGTCTCATTCTAAGGTCTGTCAAAGTTCGTCCTTAGAAAGTGACTAACTAGGGACGAACTTAGACTAACTTGGGACGAACTTAGACTTGCCTTGTAATGAGACTAACGTTTGTCTTTGTTCGTCCCAAGTTAGTCTCGTTAGTCTCATTCTAAGGTTTGTCTAAGTTCGTCCTTAGAAAGAGACTAACTAGGGACGAACTTAGACTAACATGGGGCGAATTTAGACTAACCTTGTAATGAGACTAACGTTTGTGTTTGTTCGTCCCAAGTTAGTCTCGTTAGTCTCATTCTAAGGTTTGTCTCAGTTCGTCCTTAGAAAGAGACTAACTAGGGACGAACTTAGACTAACCTTTTAACGAGACTAAAGTTTGTCTTTGTTCGTCCCAAGTTAGTGTCGTTAGTCTCATTCTAAGGTTTGTCTAAGTTCGTCCTTCGAAAGAGACTAACTAGGGTCGAACTTAGACTAACTTGGGACGAACTACCTTGTAATGAGACTAACGTTTGTCTTTGTTCGTCCCAAGTTAGTCTCACTAGTCTCATTCTAAGGTTTGTCTAAGTTCGTCCTTAGAAAGAGATTAACTAGGGACGAACTTAGACTAACCTTAGAATGAGAATAAAGTTTGTCTTTGTTCGTTCCAAGTTAGTCTCGTTAGTCTCATTCTACAGTTTGTCTAAGTTCGTCCTTCGAAAGAGACTAACTAGGGACGAACTTAGACAAACTTGGGACGAACTTAGACAAACCTTATAATGAGACTAACGTTTGTCTTTGTTCGTCCCAAGTTAGTCTCGTTAGTCTCATTCTAAGGTCTGTCAAAGTTCGTCCTTAGAAAGTGACTAACTAGGGACGAACTTTGACTAATTTGGGACGAACTTAGACAAACCTTATAATGAGACTAACATTTTTCTTTGTTCGTCCCAAGTTAGTCTCGTTAGTCTCATTCTAAGGTTTGTTTAAGTTCATCCTTAGAAAGAAACTAACTAGGACGAACTTAGACTAACTTGGGACGTACTTAGACTAACCTCAGAATGAGAATAAAGTTTGTCTTTGTTCATTCCAAGTTAGTCTCGTTAGTCTCATTCTAAAGTTTGTCTAAGTTCGTCCTTAGAAAGAGACTAACTAGGGACGAACTTAGACAAACCTTATAATGAGACTAACGTTTGTCTTTGTTCGTCCCAAGTTAGTCTCACTAGTCTCATTCTAAGGTTTGTCTAAGTTCGTCCTTAGAAATAGATTAACTTGGGACGAACTTAGACTAACCTTAGAATGAGAATAAAGTTTGTCTTTGTTGGTTCCAAGTTAGTCTCGTTAGTCTCATTCTAAAGTTTGTCTAAGTTCGTCCTTAGAAAGAGACTAACTAGGGACGAACTTAGACAAACTTGGGACGAACTTAGACAAACCTTATAATGAGACTAACGTTTGTCTTTGTTCGTCCCAAGTTAGTCTCGTTAGTGTCATTCTAAGGTCTGTCAAAGTTCGTCCTTAGAAAGTGACTAACTAGGGACGAACTTAGACTAACTTGGGACGAACTTAGACTAACCTTATAATGAGACTAACGTCTGTCTTTGTTCGTCCCAAGTTAGTCTCACTAGTCTCATTCTAAGGTTTGTCTAAGTTCGTCCTTAGAAAGAGATTAACTAGGGACGAACTTAGACTAACTTGGGACGAACTTAGACTAACTTGAGACGAACTTAGACTAACTTTATAATGAGACTAACGTTTGTCTTTGTTCGTCCCAAGTTAGTCTCGTTAGTCTCATTCTACGGTTTGTCTAAGTTCGTCCTTAGAAAGAGACTAACTAGGGACGAACTTAGACTAACTTGGGACGAACTTTGACTAACCTTGTAATGAGACTAACGTTTGTCTTTGTTCGTCCCAAGTTAGTCTCGTTAGTCTCATTCTGAGGTTTGTCTAAGTTCGTCCTTAGAAAGAGACTAACTAGGGACGAACTTAGACTAACTTGGGACGAACTTAGACTAACCTTATAATGAGACTAACGTTTGTCTTTGTTCGTCCCAAGTTAGTCTCACTAGTCTCATTCTAAGGTTTGTCTAAGTTCGTCCTTAGAAAGAGATTAACTAGGGACGAACTTAGACTAACTTGGGACGAACTTAGACTAACTTTATAATGAGACTAACGTTTGTCTTTGTTCGTCCCAAGTTAGTCTCGTTAGTCTCATTCTAAGGTTTGTCTAAGTTCGTCCTTAGAAAGAGACTAACTAGGGACGAACTTAGACTAATTTGGGACGAACTTAGACAAACCTTATAATGAGACTAACATTTTTCTTTGTTCGTCCCAAGTTAGTCTCGTTAGTCTCATTCTAAGGTTTGTTTAAGTTCATCCTTAGAAAGAAACTAACTAGGACGAACTTAGACTAACTTGGGACGTACTTAGACTAACCTCAGAATGAGAATAAAGTTTGTCTTTGTTCGTTCCAAGTTAGTCTCGTTAGTCTCATTCTAAAGTTTGTCTAAGTTCGACCTTAGAAAGAGACTAACTAGGGACGAACTTAGACAAACCTTATAATGAGACTAACGTTTGTCTTTGTTCGTCCCAAGTTAGTCTCGTTAGTCTCATTCTAAGGTTTTTCTAAGTTAGTCTTTAGAAATAAGACTAACTAGAGACGAACTTAGACTAACTTGGGACGAAGTTAGACTAACCTTATAACGAGACTAAAGTTTGTCTTTGTTCGTCCAAAGTTAGTCTCGTTAGTCTCCTTCTAAGGTTTGTTTAAGTTCGTCCTTAGAAAGAGACTAACTAGGGACGAACTTAGACTAACTTGGGACGAACTTAGACTAACCATATAATGAGACTAACGTTTGTCTTTGTTCGTCCCAAGTTAGTCTCACTAGTCTCATTCTATGGTTTGTCTAAGTTCGTCCTTAGAAAGAGATTAACTAAGGACGAACTTAGACTAACTTGGGACGAACTTAGACTAACTTTATAATGAGACTAACGTTCGTCTTTGTTCGTCCCAAGTTAGTCACGTTAGTCTAATTCTATGGTTTGTCTAAGTTCGTCCTTAGAAAGCGACTAACTAGGGACGAACTTAGACTAACTTGGGACGAACTTAGACTAACCTTGTAATGAGACAAACTTTTGTCTTTGTTCGTCCCAAGTTAGTCTCGTTAGTCTCATTCTAAGGTTTGTCTAAGTTCGTCTTTAGAAAGAGACTAACTAGGGACGAACTTAGACTAACATGGGACGAACTTAGACTAACCTTGTGATGAGACTAACGTTTGTGTTTGTTCATCCCAAGTTAGTCTCGTTAGTCTCATTCTAAGGTTTTTTTAAGTTCGTCCTCAGAAAGAAACTAACTAGGGACGAACTTAGACTAACTTGGGACGAACTAAGACTAACCTTAGAATGAGAATAAAGTTTATCTTTGTTCGTTCCAAGTTAGTCTCGTTAGTCTCATTCCGGTTTGTCTAACTTCGTCCTTAGAAAGAGACTAACTAGGGACAAAGTTAGACTAACATGGGACGAACTTAGACTAACATTGTAATGTGACTAACGTTTGTGTTTGTTCGTCCCAAGTTAGTCTCATTCTATGGTTTGTCTAAGTTCGTCCTTAGAAAGAGACTAACTAGGGACGAACTTAGACTAACTTGGGACGAACTTAGACTAACCTTATAATGAGACTAACGTTTGTGTTTGTTGGTCCCAAGGTAGTCTCGTTAGTCTCATTCTAAGGTTTGTTTAAGTTAGTCTTTAGAAAGAAACTAACTAGGGACGAACTTAGACTAACTTGGGACGAACTTAGACTAACCTTAGAATGAGAATAAAGTTTGTCTTTGTTCGTTCCAAGTTAGTCTCGTTAGTCTCATTCTAAGGTTTGTCTAAGTTCGTCCTTTGAAAGTGACTAACAATGGACGAACTTAGACTAACTTGGGACGAACTTAGATAAACCTTAGAATGAGAGTTTGTCTCGTTAGTCTCATTCTAACGTTTGTCTAAGTTCGTCCTTAGAAGGAGACTAACTTGGGACGAACTTAGACTAACCCTCTAATGAGACTAACGTTTGTCTTTGTTCGTCCCAAGTTAGTCTCGTTAGTCTCCTTCTAAGGCTGGTCTAAGTTCGTCCTTAGAAAGAGACTAACTAGGGACGAACTTAGACTAACGTGGGACGTACTTAGACTAACCTTTGAATGAGAGTTTGTCTCGTTAGTCTTATTCTAAAGTTTGTCTTAGTTCGTCCTTAGAAAGAGCCTAACTTGGGACGAACTTACACTAACCTTGTAATGAGACTAATGTTTGTCTTTGTTCGTCCCAAGTTAGTCTCGTTAGTCTCGTTCTAAGGTTTGTCAAAGTTCGTCCTTAGAAAGAGACTAACTAGGGACGAACTTAGACTAACTTGGGACGTACTTAGACTAACCTTGTAATGAGACTAACATTTGTGTTTGTTCGTCCCAAGTTAGTCTCGTTTGTCTCATTCTAAGGTTTGTTTAAGTTCGTCCTTACAAAGAGACTAACTAGGGACGAACTTAGACAAACCTTAGAAAGAGAGCTTGTCTCGTTAGTCTCATTCTAAGGTTTGTCTAAGTTCATCCTTAGAAAGAGACTACCTTGGGACGAACTTAGACTAACCTTGTAATGAGACTAACGTTTGTCTTTGTTTGTCCCAAGTTAGTCTCGTTAGTCTCCTTCTAAGGTTTGTCTAAGTTCGTCCTTAGAAAGAGACTAACTAGGGACGAGCTTAGACTAACATGGGAAGAAATTAGACTAACCTTGTAATGAGACTAACGTTTGTGTTTGTTCGTCCCAAGTTAGTCTCGTTAGTCTCATTCTAAGTTTTGTCTAAGTTCGTCCTTAGAAAGAGACTAACTTGGGACGAACTTATACTAACCTTATAATGAGACTAACGTTTGTGTTTGTTCGTCCCAAGGTAGTCTCGTTAGTCTCATTCTAAGGTTTGTTTAAGTTAGTCCTTAGAAAGAAACTAACTAGGGACGAACTTAGACTAACTTGGGACGAACTTAGACTAACCTTAGAATGAGAATAAAGTTTGTCTTTGTTCGTTCCAAGTTAGTCTCGTTAGTCTCATTCTAAGGTTTTTCTAAGTTCGTCCTTTGAAAGTGACTAACTGGGGACGAACTTAGACTAACTTGGGACGAACTTAGACTAACTTTATAATAAGACTAACGTTTCTCTTTGTTCGTCCCAAGTTAGTCTCGTTAGTCTCATTCTAAGGTTTGTCTAAGTTCGTCCTTAGAAAGAGACTAACTAGGGACGAACTTAGACTAACTTGGGACGAACTTAGACTAACCTTTTAACGAGACTAAAGTTTGTCTTTGTTCGTCCCAAGTTAGTCTCGTTAGTCTCATTCTAAAGTTTGTCTAAGTTCTTCCTTAGAAAGAGACTAACTAGGGACGAACTTAGACTAACTTGGGACGAACTTAGACTAACCTTTTAACGAGACTAAAGTTTGTCTTTGTTCGTCCCAAGTTAGTCTCGTAAGTCTCATTCTAAGGTTTGTCTAAGTTCTTCCTTAGAAATAGATTAACTAGGGACGAAATTAGACTAACCTGGGACGAACTTAGACTAACATTATAATGAGACTAACATTTGTCTTTGTTCGTCCCAAGTTAGTCTCGTTAGTCTCATTCTAAGGTTTGTTTAAGTTCATCTATAGAAAGAAACTAACTAGGACGAACTTAGACTAACTTGGGACGTACTTAGACTAACCTTAGAATGAGAATAAAGTTTGTCTTTGTTCGTTCCAAGTTAGTCTCGTTAGTCTCATTCTAAAGTTTGTCTAAGTTCGTCCTTAGAAAGAGACTAACTAGGGACGAACTTAGACAAACCTTATAATGAGACTAACGTTTGTCTTTATTCGTCCCAAGTTAGTCTCGTTAGTCTCATTCTAAGGTTTGTCTAAGTTCGTCCTTAGAAATCAGACTAACTAGAGACGAACTTAGACTAACTTGGGACGAACTTAGACTAACCTTTTAACGAGACTAAAGTTTGTGTTTGTTCGTCCCAAGTTAGTCTCGTTAGTCTCATTCTAAGGTTTGTCTAAGTTCGTCCTTAGAAAGAGACTAACTAGAGACGAAATTAGACTAACTTGGGACGAACTTAGACTAACCTTATAATGAGACTAACGTTTATCTTTGTTTGTCCCAAGTTAGTCTCACTAGTCTCATTTGAAGGTTTGTCTAAGTTCGTCCTTAGAAAGAGATTAACTAGAGATGAACTTAGATTGACTTAGGACGAAATTAGACTAACTTAGACTAACTTTATAATGAGACTAACGTTTGTCTTTGTTCGTCCCAAGTTAGTCTCGTTAGTCTCGTTCTAAGGTTTGTCTAAGTTCGTCCTTAGAAAGAGACTAACTAGGGACGAACTTAGACTAACTTGGGACGAACTTTGACTAACCTTGTAATGAGACTAACGTTTGTCTTTGTTCGTCCCAAGTTAGTCTCGTTAGTCTCATTTTAAGGTTTGTCTAAGTTCGTCCTTAGAAAGAGACTAACTAGGGACGAACTTAGACAAACTTGGGACGAACTTAGACTAACTTTATAATGAGACTCACGTTTATCTTTGTTCGTCCCAAGTTAGTGTCGTTAGTCTCATTCTAAGGTTTGTCTAAGTTCGTCCTTAGAAAGAGACTAACTAGGGACGAACTTAGACTAACTTGGGACGAACTTAGACTAACCTTGTAACGAGACTAACGTTTGTCTTTGTTCGTCCCAAGTTAGTCTCGTTAGTCTCATTCTAAGGTTTGTCTAAGTTCTTCCTTAGAAAGAGACTAACTAGGGACGAACTTAGACTAACTTGGGACGAACTTAGACTAACCTTATAATGAGACTAACGTTTGTCTTTGTTCGTCCCAAGTTAGTCTCACTAGTCTCATTCTAAGGTTTGTCTAAGTTCGTCCTTAGAAAGAGATTAACTAGGGACGAACTTATACTAACTTGGGACGAACTTAGACTAACTTTATAATGAGACTAACGTTTGTCTTTGTTCGTCCCAAGTTAGTCTCGTTAGTCTCATTCTAAGGTTTGTCTAAGTTCGTCCTTAAAAAGAGACTAACTAGGGACGAACTTAGACTAATTTGGGACGAACTTAGACAACCCTTATAATGAGACTAACATTTGTCTTTGTTCGTCCCAAGTTAGTCTCGTTAGTCTCATTCTAAGGTTTGTTTAAGTTCATCCTTAGAAAGAAACTAACTAGGACGAACTTAGACTAACTTGGGACGTACTTAGACTAACCTTAGAATGAGAATAAAGTTTGTCTTTGTTCGTTCCAAGTTAGTCTCGTTAGTCTCATTCTAAAGTTTGTCTAAGTTCGTCCTTAGAAAGAGACTAACTAGGGACGAACTTAGACTAACTTGGGACGAACTTAGACTAACTTTATAATGAGACTAACGTTTGTCTTTGTTCGTCCCAAGTTAGTCTCGTTAGTCTCATTCTAAGGTTTGTCTAAGTTTGTCCTTAGAAAGAGACTAACTAGGGACGAACTTAGACTAACATGGGACGAACTTAGACTAACCTTGTAATGAGACTAACGTTTGTGTTTGTTCGTCCCAAGTTAGTCTCGTTACTCTCATTCTAAGGTTTGTCTAAGTTCGTCCTTAGAAAGAGATTAACTAGGGACGAACTTATACTAATTTGGGACGAACTTAGACAACCCTTATAATGAGACTAACATTTGTCTTTGTTCGTCCCAAGTTAGTCTCGTTAGTCTCATTCTAAGGTTTGTTTAAGTTCATCCTTAGAAAGAAACTAACTAGGACAAACTTAGACTAACTTGGGACGTACTTAGACTAACCTTAGAATGAGAATAAAGTTTGTCTTTGTTCGTTCCAAGTTAGTCTCGTTAGTCTCATTCTAAAGTTTGTCTAAGTTCGTCCTTAGAAAGAGACTAACTAGGGACGAACTTAGACTAACTTGGGACGAACTTAGACTAACTTTATAATGAGACTAACGTTTGTCTTTGTTCGTCCCAAGTTAGTCTCGTTAGTCTCATTCTAAGGTTTGTCTAAGTTCGTCCTTAGAAAGAGATTAACTAGGGACGAACTTAGACTAACATGGGACGAACTTAGACTAACCTTGTAATGAAACTAACGTTTGTGTTTGTTCGTCCCAAGTTAGTCTCGTTAGTCTCATTCTAAGGTTTGTCTAAGTTCGTCCTTAGAAAGAGACTAACTTGGGACGAACTTAGAATAACCTTGTAATCTGACTAACGTTTGTCTTTGTTCGTCCCAAGTTAGTCTCGTTAGTCTCCTTCTAAGGTTTGTCTATGTTCGTCCTTAGAATGAGACTAACGAGACTAACTTGGGACTAACTAAGGGACAAACCTACTAACTAGGGACGAACTTAGACTATCCTGGGATGAACTTAGACTAACCTTATAATGAGACCAACGTTTGTCTTTGTTCGTCCCAAGTTAGTAGGTTTTTTTTAGTTCGTCCTTAGAAAGAAACTAACTAGGGACGAACTTAGACTAACTTGGGACGAACTTAGACTAACCTTAGAATGAGAATAAAGTTTGTCTTTGTTCGTTCCAAGTTAGTCCCGTTAGTTACATTTTAAGGTTTGTCTAAGTTCGTCCTTAGAAAGAGACTAACTAGGGACGAACTTAGACTAACTTGGGACGAAATTAGACATGCCTTATAATGAGACTAAAGTTTGTCTTTGTTCGTCCCAAGTTAGTCTCGTTAGTCTCATTCTAAGGTTTTTCGAAGTTCGTCCTTAGAAAGAGACTAACTAGGGACGAACTTAGACTAACTTGGGACGAACTTAGACTAACCTTGTAATGAGACTAACATTTATCTTTCTTCGTCCCAAGTTAGTCACGTTAGTCTCATTCTAAGGTTTGTCTAAGTTCGTCCTTAAGAAGAGACTAACATGGGACGAACTTAGACTAACATGGGACGAACTTAGACTAACATTTGTCTTTGTTCGTCCCAAGTTAGTCTCGTTAGTCTCCTTCGAAGGTTTGTCTAAGTTCGTCCTTAGAAAGAGACTAACTAGGGACGAACTTAGACTAACCTTGTAATGAGACTAACGTTTGTGTTTGTTCGTCCGGAGTTAGACTCGTTAGTCTCATTCTAAGGTTTGTCTAAGTTTTTCCTTAGAAAGAGACTAACTAGGGACGAACTTAGACTAACTAGGGACGAACTTAGACAAACCTTATAATGAGACTAACGTTTGTCTTTGTTTGTCCCAAGTTGGTCTAGTTAGTCTCATTCTATGGTTTGTCTAAGTTCGTCCTTCGAAAGAGACTAACTAGGGACGAACTTAGACAAACTTGGGACGAACTTCGACAAACCTTTGAATGAGAGTTTGTCTCGTTAGTCTCATTCTAAGGTTTGTCTTAGTTCGTCCTTAGAAAGAGACTAACTTGGGACGAACTTACACTAACCTTGTAATGAGACTAACGTTTGTCTTTGTTTGTCCCAAGTTAGTCTCGTTAGTCTCCTTCTAAGGTTTGTCTAAGTTCGTCCTTTGAAAGAGACTAACTAGGGACGAACTTAGACTAACTTGGGACGTACTTAGACTAACCTTGTAAGGAGACTAACGTTTGTGTTTGTTCGTCCCAAGTTAGTCTCGTTAGTCTCATTCTAAGGTTTGTCTAAGTTCGTCCTTAGAAAGAGACTAACTAGGGACGAACTTTGACAAACCTTATAATGAGACTAACGTTTGTCTTTGTTTGTCCCAAGTTAGTCTCGTTAGTCTCATTCCAAGGTTTGTTTAAGTTAGTCTTTAGAAAGACACTAACTAGGGACGAACTTAGACTAACTTGGGACGAACTTAGACTAACCTTAGAATGAGAATAAAGTTTGTCTTTGTTCGTTCCAAGTTAGTCCCGTTAGTCTCATTCTAAGGTTTGTCTAAGTTCGTCCTTAGAAAGAGACTAACTAGGGAAGAACTTAGACTAACTTGGGACGAAATTAGACAAACCTTATAATGAGACTAACGTTTGTCTTTGTTCGTCGAAAGTTAGTCTCGTTAGTCTCATTCTAAGGTTTGTCTAAGTTCGTCCTTCGAAATAGACTAACTAGGGACGAACTTAGACTAACTTGGGACGAACTTAGACAAACCTTTGAATGAGAGTTAGTCTCGTTAGACTCATTCTAATGTTTGTCTTAGTTCGTCCTTAGAAAGAGACTAACTTGGGACGAACATACACTAACCTTGTAATGAGACTAACGTTTGTCTTTGTTCGTCCCAAGTTAGTCTCGTTAGTCTCCTTCTAAGGTTTGTCTAAGTTCGTCCTTTGAAAGAGACTAACTAGGGACAAACTTAGACTAACTTGGGACGTACTTAGACTAACCTTGTAATGAGACTAACGTTTGTGTTTGTTCGTCCCAAGTTAGTCTCATTTTAAGGTTTGTTTAAGTTCGTCCATAGAAGGAGACTAATTAGGGACGAACTTTGACAAACCTTATAATGAGACTAACGTTTGTCTTTGTCCGTCCCAAGTTAGTCTCGTTAGTCTCGTTAGTCTCATTCTAAGGTTTGTTTAAGTTCGTCCTTTGAAAGAGACTAACTAGGGACGAACTTAGACTAACTTGGGACGTACTTAGACTAACCTTGTAATGAGACTAACGTTTGTGCTTGTTCGTCCCAAGTTAGTCTCGTTAGTCTCATTCTAAGGTTTGTCTAAGTTCGTCCTTAGAAAGAGACTCACTAGGGACGAACTTTGACAAACATTATAATGAGACTAACGTTTGTCTTTGTTCGTCCCAAGTTAGTCTCGTTAGTCTCATTCTAAGCTTTGTCTAAGTTCGTCCTTAGAAAGAGACTAACTAGGGACGAACTTAGACTAACATGGGACAAAAATAGACTAACCTTGTAATGAGACTAACGTTTGTGTTTGTTCGTCCCAAGTTAGTCTCGTTAGTCTCATTCTAAGGTTTGTCTAAGTTCGTCCTTAGAAAGAGACTAACTAGGGACGAACTTTGACAAACCTTATAATGAGACTAACGTTTGTCTTTGTTCGTCCCAAGTTAGTCTCGTTAGTCTCATTCTAAGGTTTGTTTAAGTTATTCTATAGAAAGAAACTAACTAGGAACGAACTTAGACTAACTTGGGACGAACTTAGACTAACCTTAGAATGAGAATAAAGTTTGTCTTTGTTCGTTCCAAGTTAGTCCCGTTAGTCTCATTCTAAGGTTTGTCTAAGTTCGTCCTTAGAAAGAGACTAACTAAGGGACAAACTTCGACTAACTTGGGACGAAATTAGACAAACCTTATAATGAGACTAAGGTTTGTCTTTGTTCGTCCCAAGTTAGTCTTGTTAGTCTCATTCTAAGGTTTGTCTAAGTTCGCCGTTAGATAGAGACTAACTAGGGACGAACTTAGACTAACTTGGGACGAACTTAGACTAACCTTATAACGAGACTAAAGTTTGTCTTTGTTCGTCCCAATTTAGTCTCGTTAGTCTCATTATAAGGTTTATCTAAGTTCGTCCTTAGAAAGAGACAAACTAGGGACGAACTTAGACTAACATGGGACGAACTTAGACTAACCTTGTAATGAGACTAACGTTTGTGTTTGTTCGTCCCAAATTAGTCTCGTTAGTCTCATTCGAAGGTTTGTCTAAGTTCGTCCTTAGAAAGAAACTAACTAGGGACGAACTTAGACTAACTTGGGACGAACTTATACTAACCGTAGAATGATAATAAAGTTTGTCTTTGTTCGTTCCAAGTTAGTCCCGTTAGTCTCATTCTAAGGTTTGTCTAAGTTCGTCCTTAGATAGAGACTAACTAGGGACGAACTTAGACTAACTTGGGACGAAATTAGACAAACCTTATAAGGAGACTAACGTTTGTCTTTGTTCGTCCTAAGTTAGTCTCGTTAGTCTCATTCTAAGGTTTGTCTAAGTTCGTCCTTAGAAAGAGACTAACTAGGGACGAACTTAGACTAACTTGGGACGAAATTAGAAAAACCTTATAAGGAGACTAACGTTTGTCTTTGTTCGTCCTAAGTTAGTCTCGTTAGTCTCATCTAAGGTTTGTCTAAGTTCTCCTTAGAAAGAGACTAACTAGGGACGAACTCAGACTAACTTGGGACGAACTTAGACTAACCTTATAACGAGACTAAAGTTTGTCTTTGTTCGTCCCAAGTTAGTCTCGTTAGTCTCATTTCTAAGGTTTGTCTAAGTTCGTCCTTAGAAAGAGACTAACTAGGGACGAACTTAGACTAACCTTATAATGAGACTAACGTTTGTCTTTGTTCGTCCCAAGTTAGTCTCACTAGTCTCATTCTAAGGTTTGTCTAAGTTCGTCCTTAGAAAGAGACTAACTAGGGACGAACTTAGACTAACTTGGGACGAACTTAGACTCACTTTAAAATGAGACTAACGTTTGTCTTTATTCGTCCCAAGTTAGTCTCGTTAGTCTCATTCTAAGGTTTGTCTAAGTCCATACTTAGAAAGAGACTAACAAGGGACGAACTTAGACTAACTTGGGACGAATTTAGACTAACCTTGTAATGAGACTAACGTTTGTCTTTGTTCGTCCCAAGTTAGTCTCGTTAATTTAATTCTAAGGTTTGTCTAAGTTCGTCCTTAGAAGGAAACTAACTTGGGACGAACTTAGACTAACTTGGGACGAACTTAGACTAACCTTAGAATGAGAATAAAGTTTGTGTTTGTTCGTCCCAAGTTAGTCTCGTTAGTTTCATTCTAAGGTTTGTCTAAGTTCGTCCTTAGAAAGAGACTAACTAGGGACGAACTTAGACAAACCTTATAATGAGACTAACGTTTGTGTTTGTTCGTCCCAAGTTAGTCTCGTTAGTTTCATTCTATGGCTTGTCTATGTTCGTCCTTAGAAAGAGACTAACTAGGGACGAACTTAGACTAACTTGGGATGAAATTTGCCAAACCTTATAATGAGACTAACGGTTGTCTTTGTTCGTCCCAAGTTAGTCTCGTTAGTCTCATTCTAAGGTTTGTCTAAGTTCGTCCTTAGAAAGAAACTAACTAGGGACGAACATAGACTAACTTGGGACGAACTTAGACTAACCTTGTAATGAGAGTAACGTTTATCTTTGTTCGTCCCAAGTTAGTCTCGTTAGTCTCATTCTAATGTTTGTCTAAGTTCGTCCTTAGAAAGAGACTAACTAGCGAAGAACTTAGACTAACTTGGGACGAACTTAGACTAACCTTGTAATGAGACTCACGTGTGTCTTTGTTCGTCCCAAGTTAGTCTCGTTAGTCACATTATAAGGTTTGTCTAAGTTCGTCCTTCAGAAGAGACTAACTAGGGACGAACTTAGACTAACATGGGACGAACTTAGACAAACCTTAGAATGAGAGTTTGTCTCGTTAGTCTCATTCTACGGTTTGTGTAAGTTCGTCCTTAGAAAGAGACTAACTTGGGATGAACTTAGACTAACCTTGTAATAAGACTAACGTTTGTCTTTGTTCGTCCCAAGTTAGTCTCGTTAGTCTCCTTCTAAGGTTTGTCTAAGTTCGTCCTTAGAAAGAGACTAACTAGGGACGAACTTAGACTAACTTGGGACGAACTTAGACTAACCTTGTAATGAGTCTAACGTTTGTGTTTGTTCGTCCGTAGTTAGTCTCGTTAGTCTCATTCTAAGGTTTGTCTAAGTTTGTCCTTAGAAAGAGACTAACTAGGGACGAAATTAGACAAACCTTATAATGAGACTAACGTTTATCTTTGTTCGTCCAAAGTTTGTCTCGTTAGTCTCATTCTAAGGTTTGTCTAAGTTCGTCCTTAGAAAGAGACTAACTACGGACGAACTTAGACTAACTTGGGACGAACTTAGACTCCCCTTATAACGAGACTAAAGTTTGTCTTTGTTCGTCCCAAGTTAGTCTCGTTAGTCTCATTCTAAGGTTTGTTTAAGTTAGTCCTTAGAAAGAAACTAACTAGGGACGAACTTAGACTAACTAGGGACGAAATTAGACAAACCTTATAATGAGACTAACGTTTATCTTTGTTCGTCCCAAGTTAGTCTCGTTAGTCTCATTCTAAGGTTTGTCTAAGTTCGTCCTTAGAAAGAGACTAACTAGCGACGAACTTAGACTAACTTGGGACGAACTTAGACTAACCTTATAATGAGACTAACGTTTGTCTTTGTTCGTCCCAAGTTAGTCTCGTTAGTCTCATTCTAAGGTTTGTCTAAGTTCGTCCTTCGAAAGAGACTAACTAGGGACGAACTGAGACTAACTTGGGACGAACTTAGACAAACCTTTGAATGAGAGTTTGTCTCGTTAGTCTCATTCTAAGGTTTGTCTTAGTTCGTCCTTCGAAAGAGATTAACTTGTGACGAACTTACACTAACCTTGTAATGAGACTAACATTTGTCTTTGTTCGTCCCAAGTTAGTCTCGTTAGTCTCATTCTAAGGTTTGTCTAAGTTCATCCTTAGAAAGAGACTAACAAGGGACGAACTTAGACTAACTTGGGACGAACTTAGACTAACCTTGTAATGAGACTAACGTTTGACTTTGTTCGTCCCAAGTTAGTTTCGTTAGTCTCATTCTAAGGTTTGTCTAAGTTAGTCCTTAGAAAGAGACAAACTAGCGACGAACTTAGACTAACTTCGGACGAACATAGACTAACCTTGTAATGAGACTAACGTTTGTCTTTGTTCGTCCCAAGTTAGTCTCGTTAGTCACATTCTACGGTTTGTCTAAGTTCGTCCTTAAGAATAGACTAACTAGGGACGAACTTAGACTAACATGGGACGAACTTAGACCAACCATAGAATGAGAGTTTGTCTCGTTAGTCTCATTCTATGGTTTGTCTAAGTTCGTCCTTAGATAGAGACTAACTTGGGACGAACTTAGACTAACCTCTAAATGAGACTAACGTTTGTCTTTGTTCGTCCCAAGTTAGTCTCATTAGTCTCCTTCTAAGGTTTGTCTAAGTTCGTCCTTAGAAAGAGACTAACTAGGGACAAACTTAGACTAACTTGGGACGAACTTAGACTAACCTTGTAATGAGACTAACGTTTGTGTTTGTTCGTCCGGAGTTAGTCTCGTTAGTCTCATTCTAAGGTTTGTCTAAGTTTGTCCTTAGAAAGAGACTAACTAGGGACGAACTTAGACAAACTTGGGACGAACTTAGACAAACCTTATAATGAGACTAACGTTTGTCTTTTTGTTCGTCCAAAGTTAGTCTCGTTAGTCTCATTCTAAGGTTTTTCTAAGTTCGTCCTTCGAAAGAGACTAACTAGGGACGAACTTAGACTAACTTGGGACGAACTTAGACAAACCTTTGAATGAGAGTTTGTCTCGTTAGTCTCATTCTAAGGTTTGTCTTAGTTCGTCCTTAGAAAGAGACTAACTTGGGACGAACTTACACTAACCTTGTAATGAGACTAACGTTTGTCTTTGTTCGTCCCAAGTCAGTCTCGTTAGTCTCATTCTAATGTTTGTCTAAGTTCGTCCTTAGAAAGAGACTAACTAGCGAAGAATTTAGACTAACTTGGGACGAACTTAGACTAACCTTGTAATGAGTCTAACGTTTGTGTTTGTTCGTCCGGTATTAGTCTCGTTAGTCTCATTCTAAGGTTTGTCTAAGTTTGTTCTTATAAAGAGACTAACTAGGGACGAACTTAGACAAACTTGGGACGAACTTAGACAAACCATATAATGAGACTAACGTTTGTCTTTGTTCATCCCAAGTTAGTCTCATTAGTCTCATTCTAAGGTTTGTCTAAGTTCGTCCTTCGAAAGAGACGAACTAGGGACGAACTTACACTAACTTGGGACGAACTTTGACAAACCTTTGAATGAGAGTTTGTCTCGTTAGTCTCATTCTAAGGTTTGTCTTAGTTCGTCTTTAGAAAGAGACTAACTTGGGATGAACTTACACTAACCTTGTAATGAGACTAACATTTGTCTTTGTTCGTCCCAAGTCACCCTCGTTAGTCTCCTTCTAAGGTTTGTCTAAGTTCGTCCTTTGAAAGAGACTAACTAGGGACGAACTTAGACTAACTTGGGACGTACTTAGACTAACCTTGCAATGAGACTAACGTTTGTGTTTGTTCGTCCAAAGTTAGTCTCGTTAGTCTCATTCTAAGGTTTGTCTAAGTTCGTCCTTAGAACTGATTAACTAGGGACGAAGTTTGACAAACCTTATAATGAGACTAACGTTTGTGTTTGTTCGTCCCAAGTTAGTCTCGTTAGTCTCATTCTAAGGTTTGTCTAAGTTCGTCCTTAGAAAGAGACTAACTTGGGAAGAACTTAGCCTAACTTGGGACGAACTTAGACTAACCATATAATGAGACTAACGTTTGTCTTTGTTCGTACCAAGTTAGTCTCGTTAGTCTCATTCTAAGGTTTGTCTAAGTTCGTCCTTAGAAAGAGACTCACTAGGGACGAACTTTGACAAACCTTATAATGGGACTAACGTTTGTCTTTGTTCGTCCCAAGTTAGTCTCGTTAGTCACATTCTAAGGTTTGTCTAAGTTCGTCCTTAAGAGGAGACTAACTAGGGACGAACTTAGACTAACATGGGACGAACTTAGACCAACCATAGAATGAGAGTTTGTCTCGTTAGTCTCATTCTATGGTTTGTCTAAGTTCGTCCTTAGAAAGAGACTAACTTGGGACGAACTTAGACTAACCTCTAAATGAGACTAACGTTTGTCTTTGTTCGTCCCAAGTTAGTCTCGTTAGTCTCCTTCTAAGGTTTGTCTAAGTTCATCCTTAGAAAGACACTAACTAGGGACGAACTTAGACTAACTTTGGACGAACTTAGACTAACCTTGTAATGAGACTAACGTTCGTGTTTGTTCGTCCGGAGTTAGTCTCGTTCTCATTCTAAGGTTTGTCTAAGTTTGTCCTTCGAAAGAGACTAACTAGGGACGAACTTAGACAAACTTGGGACGAACTTAGACAAACCTTATAATGAGACTAACGTTTGTCTTTGTTCGTCCAAAGTTAGTCTCGTTAGTCTCATTCTAAGGTTTGTCTAAGTTCGTCCTTCGAAAGAGACTAACTAGGCACGAACTTAGACTAACATGGGACGAACTTAGACCAACCATAGAATGAGAGTTTGTCTCGTTAGTCTCATTCTATGGTTTGTCTAAGTTCGTCCTTAGAAATAGACTAACTTGGGACGATCTTAGACTAACCTCTAAATGAGACTAACGTTTGTCTTTGTTCGTCCCAAGTTAGTCTCGTTAGTCTCCTTCTAAGGTTTGTCTAAGTTCATCCTTAGAAAGAGAGTAACTTGGGACGATCTTAGACTAACCTCGAAATGAGACTAACGTTTGTCTTTGTTCGTCCCAAGTTAGTCTCGTTAGTCTCATTCTAAGGTTTGTCTAAGTTCGTCCTTCGAAAGAGACTAACTAGGGACGAACTTAGACTAACTTGGGACGAACTTAGATAAACCTTTGAATGAGAGTTTGTCTCGTTAGTCTCATTCTAAGGTTTGTCTTAGTTCGTCCTTAGAAAGAGACTAACTTGGGACGAACTTACACTAACCTTGTAATGAGACTAACATTTGTCTTTGTTCGTCCCAAGTTAGTCTAGTTAGTCTCCTTCTAAGGTTTGTCTAAGTTCGTCCTTTGAAAGAGACTAACTAGGGACGAACTTAGACTAACTTGGGACGTACTTAGACTAACCTTGTAATGAGACTAACGTTTGTGTTTGTTCGTCCCAAGTTAGTCAAGTTAGTCTCGTTAGTCTAAGTTCGTCCTTAGAAAGAGACTAACTAGGGACGAACTTTGACAAACCTTATAATGAGACTAACGTTTGTCTTTGTTCATCCCAAGTTAGTCTCGTTAGTCTCATTCTAAGGTTTGTTTAAGTTAGTCCTTAGAAAGAAACTAACTTGGGACGAACTTAAACTAACTTGGGACGAACTTAGACTAACCTTAGAATGAGAATAAAGTGTGTCTTTGTTCGTCCCAAGTTAGTCTCGTTAGTCTCATTCTAAGGTTTGTCTAAGTTCGTCCTTAGATAGAGACTAACTAGGGACGAACTTAGACTAACCTTATAATGAGACTAACGTTTGTCTTTGTTCGTCCTAAGTTAGTCTCGTTAGTCTCATTCTAAGGTTTGTCTAAGTTCGTCCTTAGATTGAGACTAACTAGGGACGAACTATGACTAACTTGGGACGAACTTAGACTAACCTTATAACGAGACTAAAGTTTGTCTTTGTTCGTCCCAAGTTAGTCTCATTTCTAAGGTTTGTCTAAGTTCGTCCTTAGAAAGAGACTAACTAGGGACGAACTTAGACTAACCTTATAATGAGACTAACGTTTGTCTTTGTTCGTCCCAAGTTAGTCTCACTAGTCTCATTCTAAGGTTGTGTCTAAGTTCGTCCTTAGAAAGAGACTAACTAGGGACGAACGTAGACTAACTTGGGACGAACTTAGACTAACTTTATAATGAGACTAACTTTTGTCTTTGTTCGTCCCAAGTTAGTCTCGTTAGTCTCATTCTAAGGTTTGTCTAAGTTCATCCTTAGAAAGAGACTAACAAGGGACGAACTTAGACTAACCTTGTAATGAGACTAACGTTTGTCTTTGTTCGTCCCAAGTTAGTTTCGTTAGTCTCATTCTAAGGTTTGTCTAAGTTAGTCCTTAGAAAGATACAAACTAGCGACGAACTTAGACTAACTTGGGACGAACATAGACTAACCTTGTAAGGAGACTAACGTTTGTCTTTGTTCGTCCCAAGTTAGTCTCGTTAGTCACATTGTAAGGTTTGTCTAAGTTCGTCCTTAGAAAGAGACTAACTAGGGACGAACTTTGACAGACCTTATAATGAGACTAGCGTTTGTGTTTGTTCGTCCCAAGTTAGTCTCATTAGTCTCATTTTAAGGTTTGTCTAAGTTCGTCCTTAGAAAGAGACTAACTAGGGACGAACTTAGACTAACTTGGGACGAACTTAGACTAACCTTATAATGAGACTAACGTTTGTCTTTGTTCGTCCCAAGTTAGTCTCGTTAGTCTCATTCTAAGGTTTGTTTAAGTTCGTCCTTAGAAAGAAACTAACTAGGGACGAACTTAGACTAACTTGGGACGAACTTATACTAACCTTAGAATGAGAATAAAGTTTGTCTTTGTTCGTTCCAAGTTAGTCCCGTTAGTCTCATTCTAAGGTTTGTCTAAGTTCGTCCTTAGAAAGAGACTAACTAGGGACGAACTTATACTAACTTGGGACGAAATTAGACAAACCTTATAATGAGACTAACGTTTGTCTTTGTTCGTCCCAATTTAGTCTCGTTAGTCTCATTCTAAGGTTTGTCTAAGTTCGTCCTTCGAAAGAGACTAACTCGGGACGAACTTAGACTAACTTGGGACGAACTTAGACAAACCTTTGAATGCGAGTTTCTCTCGTTTATCTCATTATAAGGTTTGTCTTAGTTCGTCCTTAGAAAGAGACTAACTTGGGACGAACTTAGACTAACCTTGTAATGAGACTAACGTTTGTCTTTGTTCGTCCCAAGTCAGTCTCGTTAGTCTCCTTTGTCTAAGTTTGTCCTTTGAAAGAAACTAACTAGGGTCGAACTTAGACTAACTTGGGACGTACTTAAACTGACCATAGAATGAGAGTTTGTCTCGTTAGTCTCATTCTAAGGTTTGTTTAAGTTCGTCCGTAGAAAGAGACCAACTTGGGACGAACTTAGACTAACCTTGTAATGAGACTAACGTTTGTCTTTGTTCGTCCCAAGTTAGTCTCGTTAGTCTCCTTCTAAGGTTTGTCTAAGTTCGTCCTTAGAAAGCGACTAACTAGGGACGAACTTAGACTAACTTGGGACGAACTTAGACTAACCTTGTAATAAGTATAACGTTTGTGTTTGTTCGTCTGGAGTTAGTCTCGTTAGTCTCATTCTAAGGTTTGTCTAAGTTCGTCCTTAGAAAGAGACTAACTAGGGACGAACTTTGACAAACCTTATAATGAGACTAACGTTTGTGTTTGTTCGTTCCAAGTTAGTCTCGTTAGTCTCATTCTAAGGTTTGTTTAAGTTAGTCCTTAGAAAGAAACTAACTAGGGAAGAACTTAGACTAACTTGGGACGAACTTAGACTAACCTTAGAATGAGAATAAAGTTTGTCTTTGTTCGTTCCAAGTTAGTCCCGTTAGTCTCATTCTAAGGTTTGTCTAAGTTCGTTCTTATAAAGAGAATAACTAGGGACGAACTTAGACTAACTTGGGACGAAATTAGACAAACCTTATAATGAGACTAACGTTTGTCTTTGTTCGTCCCAAGTTAGTCTTGTTAGTCTCATTCTAAGGTTTGTCTAAGTTCGTCCTTAGAAAGAGACTAACTAGGGACGAACTTGAACTAACTTGGGACGAACTTGGACTAACCTTATAACGAGACTAAAGTTTGTCTTTGTTCGTCCCAAGTTAAGCTCGTTAGTCTCATTCTAAGATTTGTTTAAGTTAGTCCTTAGAAAGAAACTAACTAGGGACGAACTTAGACTAACTTGGGACGAACTTAGACTAACCTTAGAATGAGAATAAAGTTTGTCTTTGTTCATTCCAAGTTAGTCCCGCTAGTCTCATTCTAAGATTTGTCTAAGTTCGTCCTTAGAAAGAGACTAACTAGGGACGAACTTAGACTAACTTGGGATGAACTTAGACAAACCTTGTAATGAGACTAACCTCTGTGTTTGTTCGTCCCAAGTTAGTCTTGTTTGTCTTATTCTAAGGTTTGTCTAAGTTCGTCCTTAGAAAGAGACTAACTAGGGACGAACTTACACTAACCTTGTAATGAGACTAACGTTTGTCTTTGTTCGTCCCGAGTTAGTCTCGTTAGTCTCATTCTAAGGTTTGTCTAAGTTCGTCCTTAGAAAGAGACTAACTAGGGACGAACTTAGACTAACTTCGGACGAACTTAGACTAACCTTGTAGTGAGACTAACGTTTGTGTTTGTTCGTCCCAAGTTAGTCTCGTAAGTCTCATTCTAAGGTTTGTCTAAGTTCGTCCTTAGAAAGAGACTAACTAGGGACGAACTTAGACAAACTTGGGACGAACTTAGACAAACCTTGTAATGAGACTAACGTCTGTGTTTGTTCGTCCCAAGTTAGTCTCGTTAGTCTCATTCTAAGGTTTGTCTAAGTTCGTCCTTAGAAAGAGACTAACTAGGGACGAACTTAGACTAACTTGGGACGAACTTAGACAAACCTTATAAGGAGACTAACGTTTGTCTTTGTTCGTCCCAAGTTAGTCTCGTTAGTCTCATTCTAATGTTTTTTTAAGTTCGTCCTTAGAAAGAAACTAACTAGGGACGAACTTCGACTAATTTGGGACGAACTTAGACTAACCTTAGAATGAGAATAAAGTTTGTCTTTGTTCGTTCCAAGTTAGTCTCGTTAGTCACATTCTTAGGTTTGTATAAGTTCGTCCTTAAGAAGAGACTAACTAGGGACGAACTTAGACTAACTAGGGACGAACTTAGACTAACATGGGACGAACTTTGACAAACCTTAGAATCAGAGTTTGTCTCGTTAGTCTCATTCTAAGGTTTGTCTACGTTCGTCCTCGGAAAGAGACTAACTTGGGACAAACTTAGACTAACCTTGTAATGAGACTAACGTTTGTCTTTGTTTGTCCCAAGTTAGTCACGCTAGTCTCCTTCTAAGGTTTGTCTAAGTTCGTCCTTAGAAAGAGACTAACTAGGGACGAACTTAGACTAACCTTGTAATGAGTCTAACGTTTGTGTTTGTTCGTCCGGAGTTAGTCTCGTTAGTCTCATTCTAAGGTTTGTCTAAGTTTGTCCTGAGAAAGAGACTAACTAGGGACGAACTTAGAATAACTTGGGACGAACTTAGACAAACCTTATAATGAGACTAACGTTTGTCTTTGTTCGTCCCAAGTTAGTCTCGTTAGTCTCATTCTAAGGTTTGTCTAAGTTCGTCCTTCGAAAGAGACTAACTAGGGACGAACTTGAACTAACTTGGGACGAACTTAGACTAACCTTATAACGAGACTAAAGTTTGTCTTTGTTCGTCCCAAGTTAAGCTCGTTAGTCTCATTCTAAGGTTTGTTTAAGTTAGTCATTAGAAAGAAACTAACTTGGGACGAACTTAGACTAACTAGGGACGAACTTAGACTAACCTTAGAATGAGAATAAAGTTTGTCTTTGTTCATTCCAAGTTAGTCCCGTTAGTCTCATTCTAAGGTTTGTCTAAGTTCGTCATTAGAAAGAGACTAACTAGGGACGAACTTAGACTAACTTGTGACGAAATTAGACAAACCTTATAATGAGACTAAAGTTTGTCTTTGTTCGTCCCAAGTTAGTCTCGTTAGTCTCATTCTATGGTTTGTCTAAGTTCGTCCTTAGAAAGAGACTAACTAGGGACGAACTTAGACTAACTTGGGATGAACTTAGACAAACCTTGTAATGAGACTAATGTCTGTGTTTGTTCGTCCCAAGTTAGTCTCGTTAGTCTCATTCTAAGGTTTGTCTAAGTTCGTCCTTAGAAAGAGACTAACTAGGGACGAACTTACACTAACCTTGTAATGAGACTAACGTTTGTCTTTGTTCGTCCCGAGTTAGTCTCGTTTGTCTCCTTCTAAGGTTTGTCTAAGTTCGTCCTTAGAAAGAGACTAACTAGGGACGAACTTAGACTAACTTGGGACGAACTTAGACTAACCTTGTAGTGAGACTAACGTTTGTGTTTGTTCGTCCCAAGTTAGTCTCGTTAGTCTCATTCTAAGGTTTCTCTAAATTCGTCCTTAGAAAGAGACTAACTAGGGACGAACTTAGACAAACTTGGGACGAACTTAGACAAACCTTGTAATGAGACTAACGTCTGTGTTTGTTCGTCCCAAGTTAGTCTCGTTAGTCTCATTCTAAGGTTTGTCTAAGTTCGTCCTTAGAAAGAGATTAACTAGGGACGAACTTAGACTAACTTGGGACGAACTTAGACAAACCTTATAAGGAGACTAACGTGTGTCTTTGTCCGTCCCAAGTTAGTCTCGTTAGTCTCATTCTAATGTTTTTTAAGTTCGTCCTTAGAAAGAAACTAACTAGGGACGAACTTAGGCTAACTTGGGACGAACTTAGACTAACCTTAGAATGAGAATAAAGTTTGTCTTTGTTCGTTCCAAGTGAGTCTCGTTAGTCTCATTCTATGGTTTGTCTAAGTTCGTCCTTTGAAAGAGACAAACTAGGGACGAACTTAGACTAACTTGGGATGAAATTAGACAAACCTTATAATGAGACTAACGTTTGTCTTTGTTCGTCCCAAGTTAGTCTCGATAGTCTCATTCTAAGGTTTGTCTAACTTCGTCCTTAGAAAGAGACAAACTAGCGAAGAACTTAGACTAACTTGGGACGAACTTAGACTAACCTTGTAATGAGACTAACGTTTGTTTTTGTTCGTCCCAAGTTAGTCTCGTTAGTCACATTCTTAGGTTTGTATAAGTTCGTCCTTAAGAAGAGACTAACTAGGGACGAACTTAGACTAACATGGGACGAACTTTGACAAACCTTAGAATCAGAGTTTGTCTCATTAGTCTCATTCTAAGGTTTGTCTAAGTTCGTCCTTAGAAAGAGACTAACTTGGGACAAACTTAGACTAACCTTGTAATGAGACTAATGTTTGTCTTTGTTCGTCCCAAGTTAGTCACGTTAGTCTCCTTCTAAGGTTTGTCTAAGTTCGTCCTTAGAAAGAGACTAACTAGGGACGAACTTAGACTAACTTGGGACGAACTTAGACTAACCTTGTAATGAGTCTAACGTTTGTGTTCGTTCGTCCGGAGTTAGTCTTGTTAGTCTCATTCTAAGGTTTGTCTAAGTTCGTCCTTAGAAAGAGACTAACTAGGGACGAACTTAGACTAACTTGGGACGAACTTAGACAAACCTTATAATGAGACTAACGTTTGTCTTTGTTCGTCCCAAGTTAGTGTCGTTAGTCTCATTCTAAGGTTTGTCTAAGTTCGTCCTTCGAAAGAGACTAACTAGGGACGAACTTGAACTAACTTGGGACGAACTTAGACTAACCTTATGACGAGACTAAAGTTTGTCTTTGTTCATCCCAAGTTAAGCTCGTTAGTCTCATTCTAAGGTTTGTTTAAGTTAGTCATTAGAAAGAAACTAACTAGGGACGAACTTAGACTAACAAGGGACGAACTTAGACTAACCTTAGAATGAGAATAAAGTTTGTCTTTGTTCATTCCAAGTTAGTCCCGTTAGTCTCATTCTAAGGTTTTTCTAAGTTCGTCATTAGACAGAGACTAACTAGGGACGAACTTAGACTAACTTGTGACGAAATTAGACAAACCTTATAATGAGACTAAAGTTTGTCTTTGTTCGTCCCAAGTTAGTCTCGTTAGTCTCATGTTTGTCTAAGTTCGTCCTTAGAAAGAGACTAACTAGGGACGAACTTAGACTAACTTGGGATGAACTTAGACAAACCTTGTAATGAGACTAATGTCTGTGTTTGTTCGTCCCAAGTTAGTCTCGTTATTCTCATTCTAAGGTTTGTCTAAGTTCGTCCTTAGAAAGAGACTAACTAGGGACGAACTTAGACTAACTTGGGACGAACTTAGACAAACCTTATAAGGAGACTAACGTGTGTCTTTGTTTGTCCCAAGTTAGTCTTGTTAGTCTCATTCTAATGTTTTTTTAAGTTCGTCCTTAGAAAGAAACTAACTAGGGACGAACTTAGACTAACTTGGGACGAACTTAGACTAACCTTAGAATGAGAATAAAGTTTGTCTTTGTTCGTTCCAAGTTAGTCTCGTTAGTCTCATTCTAAGGTTTGTCTAAGTTCGTCCTTAGAAAGAGACAAACTAGGGACGAACTTAGACTAACTTGGGACGAAATTAGACAAACCTTATAATGAGACTAACGTTTGTCTTTGTTCGTCCCAAGTTAGTCTCGTTAGTCTCATTCTAAGGTTTGTCTAACTTCGTCCTTAGAAAGAGACTAACTAGCGAAGAACTTAGACTAACTTGGGACGAACTTAGACTAACCTTGTAATGAGACTAACGTTTGTCTTTGTTCGTCCCAAGTTAGTCTCGTTAGTCACATTCTTAGGTTTGTATAGGTTCGTCCTTAAGAAGAGACTAACTAGGGACGAACTTAGACTAACATGGGACGAACTTTGACAAACCTTAGAATCAGAGTTTGTCTCGTTAGTCTCATTCTAAGGTTTGTCTAAGTTCGTCCTTAGAAAGAGACTAACTTGGGACAAACTTAGACTAACCTTGTAATGAGACTAACGTTTGTCTTTGTTCGTCCCAAGTTAGTCACGTTAGTCTCCTTCTAAGGTTTGTCTAAGTTCGTCCTTAGAAAGAGACTAACTAGGGACGAACTTAGACTAACTTGGGCCGAACTTAGACTAACCTTGTAATGAGTCTAACGTTTGTGTTTGTTCGTCCGGAGTTAGTCTCGTTAGTCTCATTCTATGGTTTGTCTAAGTTTGTCCTTAGAAAGAGACTAACTAGGGACGAACTTAGACTAACTTGGGACGAACTTAGACAAACCTTATAATGAGACTAACGTTTGTCTTTGTTCGTCCCAAGTTAGTCTCGTTAGTCTCATTCTAAGGTTTGTCTAACTTCGTCCTTAGAAAGAGACAAACTAGCGAAGAACTTAGACTAACTTGGGACGAACTTAGACTAACCTTGTAATGAGACTAACGTTTGTTTTTGTTCGTCCCAAGTTAGTCTCGTTAGTCACATTCTAAGGTTTGTCTAAGTTCGTCCTTAAGAAGAGACTAACTAGGGACAAACTTTGACTAACATGGGACGAACTTAGACAAACCTTAGAATGAGAGTTTGTCTCCTTAGTCTCATTCTATGGTTTGTCTAAGTTCGTCCTTAGAAAGAGACTAACTTAGGACAAACTTTGACTAACCTTGTAATGAGACTAACGTTTGTCTTTGTTCGTCCCGAGTTAGTCTCGTTAGTCTCCTTCTAAGGTTTCTCTAAGTTCGTCCTTAGAAAGAGACTAACTAGGGACGAACTTAGACTAACTTGGGACGAACTTAGACTAACCTTGTAATGAGACTAACATTTGTCTTTGTTCAATCCAAGTTAGTCTCGTTAGTCTCATTCTAAGGTTTGTCTAAGTTCGTCCTTAAGAAGAGACTAACTAGGGACAAACTTTGACTAACTTGGGACGAACTTAGACAAACCTTAGAATGAGAGTTTGTCTCCTTAGTCTCATTCTATGGTTTGTCTAAGTTCGTCCTTAGAAAGAGACTAACTTAGGACAAACTTTGACTAACCTTGTAATGAGACTAACGTTTGTCTTTGTTCGTCCCGAGTTAGTCTCGTTAGTCTCCTTCCAAGGTTTGTCAAAGTTCGTCCTTAGAAAGAGACTAACTAGGGACAAACTTAGACTAACTTGGGACGAACTTAGACTAACTTGGGACGAACTATGACTAACTTTTGTGTTTGTTCGTCCCAAGTTAGTCTCGTTAGTCTCATTCTAAGGTTTGTCTAAGTTCGTCCTTAGAAAGAGACTAACTAGGGACGAACTTAGACTAACTTGGGAGGAACTTAGACAAACCTTATAATGAGACTAATGTTTGTCTTTGTTCGTCCCAAGTTAGTCTTGTTAGTCTCATTCTAAGGTTTGTCTAAGTTCGTCCTTCGAAAGAGACTAACTAGGGACTAACTTAGACTAACTTGGGACGAACTTAGACTAAGCTTAAAATGAGAATAAAGTTTGTCTTTGTTCGTTCCAAGTTTGTCTCGTTAGTCTCATTCTAAGGTTTGTCTAAGTTCGTCCTTAGAAAGAGACTCACTTGGGACGAACCTAGACTAACCATGTAATGAGACTAACGTTTGTCTTTGTTCGTCCCAAGTTAGTCTCGTTTGTCTCCTTCTAAGGTTTGTCTAAGTTCGTCCTTAGAAAGAGAATAACTAGGGACGAACTTAGACTAACATGGGACGAACTTAGACTAACCTGGTAATGAGACTATTGTTTGTGTTTGTTCGTCCCAAGTTAGTCTCGTTAGTCTCCTTCTAAGGTTTGTCTAAGTTCGTCCTTAGAAAGAGACTAACTAGGGACGAACTTAGACTAACATGAGACGAACTTAGACTAACCTTGTAATGAGACTAACATTTGTGTTTGTTCGTCCCAAGTTAGTCTCGTTAGTCTCATTCTAAGGTTTGTTTAAGTTCGTCCTTAGAAAGAGACTAACTAGGGACGAACTTAGACTTACTTGGGACGAGCTTAGACAAACCTTATAATGAGACTAACGTTTGTCTTTGTTCGTCCCAGGTTAGTCTCGTTAGTCTCATTCGAAGGTTTTTTTAAGTTCGTCCTTTGAAAGAAACTAACAAGGGACGAACTTAGACTAACTTGGGACGAACTTAGACTAACCTTAGAATGAGAAGAAAGTTTTTCTTTGTTCGTTCCAAGTTAGTCTCGTTAGTCTCATTATAAGGTTTGTCTAAGTTCGTCCTTAGAAAGAGACTAACTAGGGACGAACTTAGACTAACTTGGGACGAAATTGGACAAACCTTATAATGAGACTAACGTTTGTCTTTGTTCGTCCCAAGTTAGTCTCGTTAGTCTCATTCTAAGGTTTTCTAAGTTCGTCCTTAGAAAGAGACTAACTAGGGACGAACTTAGACTAACTTGGGACGAACTTCGACTAACCTTGTAATGAGACTAACGTTTGTCTCTGTTCGTCCCAAGTTAGTCTCGTTAGTCTCATTCTAAGGTTTGTCTAAGTTTGTCCTTAGAAAGAGACTAACTAGCGAAGAATTTAGACTAACTTGGGACGAACTCAGACTAACCATGTAATGAGTCTAACGTTTATGTTTGTTCGTACGGAGTTAGTCTCGTTAGTGTCATTCTAAGGTTTGTCTAAGTTCGTCCTTAGAAAGAGACTAACTTGGGACGAACTTAGACTAACATGGGACGAACTTAGACTAACCTTGTAATGAGACTAACGTTTGTGTTTGTTCGTCCCAAGTTAGTCTAGTTAGTCTCATTCTAAGGTTTGTCTAAGTTCGTCCTTAGAAAGAGACTAACTTGGGACGAACTTAGAATAACCTTGTAATCTGACTAACGTTTGTCTTTGTTCGTCCCAAGTTAGTCTCGTTTGTCTCCTTCTAAGGTTTGTCTAAGTTCGTCCTTAGAATGAGACTAACGAGACTAACTTGGGACGAACTTAGACAAACCTACTAACTAGGGACGAACTTAGACTATCTTGGGACGAACTTAGACAAACCTTAGAATGAGAATAAAGTTTGTCTTTGTTCGTTCCAAGTTAGTCCCGTTAATCTCATTCTAAGGTTTGTCTAAGTTCGTCCTTAGAAAGAAACTAACTAGGGAGGAACTTAGACTAACTTGGGACGAAATTAGACAAACCTTATAATGAGACTAACGTTTGTCTTTGTTCGTGCCAAGTTAGTCTCGTTAGTCTCATTCTAAGGTTTGTCTAAGTTCGTCCTTAGAAAGAGACTAACTAGGGACGAACTTAGACTAACTTTGGATGAACTTAGACTAACCTTGTAATGAGACTAACGTTTGTCTTTGTTCGTCCCAAGTTAGTCTCGTTAGTCTCATTCTAAGGTTTGTCTAACTTCGTCCTTAGAAAGAGACTAACTAGCGAAGAACTTAGACTAACTTGGGACGAACTTAGACTAACCTTGTAATGAGACTAACGTTTGTCTTTGTTCGTCCCAAGTTAGTCTCGTTACTCACATTCTTAGGTTTGTATAGGTTCGTCCTTAAGAAGAGACTAACTAGGGACGAACTTAGACTAACATGGGACGAACTTTGACAAACCTTAGAATCAGAGTTTGTCTCGTTAGTCTCATTCTAAGGTTTGTCTAAGTTCGTCCTTAGAAAGAGACTAACTTGGGACAAACTTAGACTAACCTTGTAATGAGACTAACGTTTGTCTTTGTTCGTCCCAAGTTAGTCACATTAGTCTCCTTCTAAGGTTTGTTTAAGTTCGTCCTTAGAAAGAGACTAACTAGGGACGAACTTAGACTAACTTGGGCCGAACTTAGACTAACCTTGTAATGAGTCTAACGTTTGTGTTTGTTCGTCCGGAGTTAGTCTCGTTAGTCTCATTCTATGGTTTGTCTAAGTTTGTCCTTAGAAAGAGACTAACTAGGGACGAACTTAGACTAACTTGGGACGAACTTAGACAAACCTTATAATGAGACTAACGTTTGTCTTTGTTCGTCCCAAGTTAGTCTCGTTAGTCTCATTCTAATGTTTGTCTAACTTCGTCCTTAGAAAGAGACAAACTAGCGAAGAACTTAGACTAACTTGGGACGAACTTAGACTAACCTTGTAATGAGACTAACGTTTGTTTTTGTTCGTCCCAAGTTAGTCTCATTAGTCACATTCTAAGGTTTGTCTAAGTTCGTCCTTAAGAAGAGACTAACTAGGGACAAACTTTGACTAACATGGGACGAACTTAGACAAACCTTAGAATGAGAGTTTGTCTCCTTAGTCTCATTCTATGGTTTGTCTAAGTTCGTCCTTAGAAAGAGACTAACTTAGGACAAACTTTGACTAACCTTGTAATGAGACTAACGTTTGTCTTTGTTCGTCCCGAGTTAGTCTCGTTAGTCTCCTTCTAAGGTTTCTCTAAGTTCGTCCTTAGAAAGAGACTAACTAGGGACGAACTTAGACTAACATTTGTCTTTTTTCGTTCCAAGTTAGTCTCGTTAGTCTCATTCTAAGGTTTGTCTAAGTTCGTCCTTAAGAAGAGACTAACTAGGGACAAACTTTGACTAACTTGGGACGAACTTAGACAAACCTTAGAATGAGAGTTTGTCTCCTTAGTCTCATTCTATGGTTTGTCTAAGTTCGTCCTTAGAAAGAGATTAACTAGGGACGAACTTTGACAAACCTTATAATGAGACTAACGTTTGTCTTTGTTCGTCCCGAGTTAGTCTCGTTAGTCTCCTTCCAAGGTTTGTCTAAGTTCATCCTTAGAAAGAGACTAACTAGGGACAAACTTAGACTAACTTGGGACGAACTTAGACTAACTTGGGACGAACTTAGACTAACTTTTGTCTTTGTTCGTCCCAAGTTAGTCTCGTTAGTCTCATTCTAAGGTTTGTCTAAGTTCGTCCTTAGAAAGAGATTAACTAGGGGCGAACTTTGACAAACCTTATAATGAGACTAACGTTTGTGTTTGTTCGTCCCAAGTTAGTCTCGTTAGTCTCATTCTAAGGTTTGTTCAAGTTAGTCCTTAGAAAGAAACTAACCAGGGACGAACTTAGACTAACTTGGGACGAACTTAGAATAACCTTAGAATGAGAATAAAGTTTGTCTTTGTTCGTTCCAAGTTAGTCCCGTTAGTCTCATTCTAAGGTTTGTCTAAGTTCGTCCTTAGAAAGAGACTAACTAGGGACGAACTTAGACTGACTTGGGACGAAATTAGACAAACCTTATAATGAGACCAACGTTTGTCTTTGTTTGTCCCAAGTTAGTCTCGTTAGTCTCATTCTAAGGTTTGTCTAAGTTCGTCCTTAGAAAGAGACTAACTAGGGACGAACTTAGACTAACTTGGGACGAACTTAGACTAACCTTGTAATGAGACTAACGTTTGTCTTTGCTCGTCCCAAGTTAGTCTCGTTAGTCTCATTCTAAGTTTTGTCTAAGTTCGTCCTTAAGAAGAGACTAACTAGGGACGAACTTAGACTAACTTGGGACGAACTTAGACTAACTTGGGACGAACTTAGACAAACCTTAGAATGAGAGTTTGTCTCCTTAGTTTAATTCTATGGTTTGTCTAAGTTCGTCCTTAGAAAGAGACTAACTTAGGACAAACTTTGACTAACCTTGTAATGAGACTAACGTTTGTCTTTGTTCGTCCCGAGTTAGTCTCGTTAGTCTCCTTCTAAGGTTTGTCTAAGTTCGTCCTTAGAAAGAGACTAACTAGTGACGAACTTAGACTAACTTGGGACGAACTTAGACTAACTTAGGACGAACTTAGACTAACGTTTGTGTTTGTTCGTCCCAAGTTAGTCTCGTTAGTCTCATTCTAAGGTTTGTCTAAGTTCGTCCTTAGAAAGAGACTAACTAGGGAGGAACTTAGACTAACTTGGGACGAACTTAGACAAACCTTAGAATGAGAGTTTGTCTCCTTAGTTTAATTCTATGGTTTGTCTAAGTTCGTCCTTAGAAAGAGACTAACTTAGGACAAACTTTGACTAACCTTGTAATGAGACTAACGTTTGTCTTTGTTCGTCCCGAGTTAGTCTCGTTAGTCTCCTTCTAAGGTTTGTCTAAGTTCGTCCTTAGAAAGAGACTAACTAGTGACGAACTTAGACTAACTTGGGACGAACTTAGACTAACTTAGGACGAACTTAGACTAACGTTAGTGTTTGTTCGTCCCAAGTTAGTCTCGTTAGTCTCATTCTAAGGTTTGTCTAAGTTCGTCCTTAGAAAGAGACTAACTAGGGAGGAACTTAGACTAACTTGGGACGAACTTAGACAAACCTTATAATGAGACTAATGTTAGTCTTTGTTCGTCCCAAGTTAGTCTCGTTAGTCTCATTCTAAGGTTTGTCTAAGTTCGTTCTTCGAAAGAGACTAACTAGGGACGAACTTAGACTAACTTGGGACGAACTTAGACTAACCTTAAAATGAGAATAAAGTTTGTCTTTGTTCGTTCCAAGTTAGTCTCGTTAGTCTCATTCTAAGGTTTGTCTAAGTTCGTCCTTAGAAAGTGACTAACTGGGGACGAACTTAGACTACCTTGGAACTTAGACAAACCTTAGAATGAGAGTTTGTCTCGTTAGTCTCATTCTAAGGTTTGTCTAAGTTCGTCCTCAGAAAGAGACTCACTTGGGACGAACTTAGACTAACCATGTAATGAGACTAACGTTTGTCTTTGTTCGTCCCAAGTTAGTCTCGTTAGTCTCCTTCTAAGGTTTGTCTAAGTTCGTCCTTAGAAAGAGACTAACTAGGGACGAACTTAGACTAACATGGGACGAACTTAGACTAACCTTGTAATGAGACTAACGTTTGTGTTTGTTCGTCCCAAGTTAGTCTCGTTAGTCTCCTTCTAAGGTTTGTCTAAGTTCGTCCTTAGAAAGAGACTAACTAGGGACGAACTTAGACTAACATGGGACGAACTTAGACTAACCTTGTAATGAGACTAACATTTGTGTTTGTTCGTCCCAAGTTAGTCTCGTTAGTCTCATTCTAAGTTTTGTTTAAGTTCGTCCTTAGAAAGAGACTAACTAGGGACGAACTTAGACTAACTTGGGGCGAGCTTAGACAAACCTTATAATGAGACTAACGTTTGTCTTTGTTCGTCCCAAGTTAGTCTCGTTAGTCTCATTCTAAGGTTTTTTTAAGTTCGTCCTTTGAAAGAAACTAACAAGGGACGAATTTAGACTAACTTGGGACGAACTTAGACTAACCTTAGAATGAGAATAAAGTTTGACTTTGTTCGTTCCAAGTTAGTCTCGTTAGTCTCATTATAAGGTTTGTCTAAGTTCGTCCTTAGAAAGAGACTAACTAAGGACGAACTTAGACTAACTTGGGACGAAATTAGACAAACCTTATAATGAGACTAACGTTTGTCTTTGTTCGTCCCAAGTTAGTCTCGTTAGTCTCATTCTAAGTTTTTCTAAGTTCGTCCTTAGAAAGAGACTAACTAGGGACGAACTTAGACTAACATGGGACGAACTGAGACAAACCTTAGAATGAGAGTTTGTCTTGTTAGTCTCATTGTAAGGTTTGTCTAAGTTGGGACGAACTTAGACTAACCTTGTAATGAGACAAACCTTGTAATGAGACTAACGTTAGAAACCTTAGAAAGAGACTAACTGAGACAAACCTTAGAAAGAGACTAACTTGGGACGAACTTAGACTAACCTTGTAATGAGACTAACGTTTGTCTTTGTTCGTCCCAAGTTTGTCTCGTTAGTCTCCTTCTAAGGTTTGTCTAAGTTCGTCCTTAGAAAGAGACTAACTAGGGACGAACTTAGACTAACTTGGGACGAAATTAGACAAACCTTATAATGAGACTAACGTTTGTCTTTGTTCATCCCAAGTTAGTCTCGTTAGTCTCATTCTAAGGTTTGTCTAAGTTCGTCCTTAGAAAGAGACTAACTAGGGTTGAACTAAGACTAACTTGGGACGAACTTAGACTAACCTAATAACGAGACTAAAGTTTGTCTTTGTTCGTCCCAACTTAGTCTCGTTAGTCTCATTCTAAGGTTTGTCTAAGTTCGTCCTTAGTAAGAGACTAACTAGGGACGAACTTAGACTAACCTTATAATGAGACTAACGTTTGTCTTTGTTCGTCCCAAGTTAGTCTCACTAGTCTCATTATAAGGTTTGTCTAAGTTCGTCCTTAGAAAGAGACTAACTAGGGACGAACTTAGACTAACTTGGGACGAACTTAGACTAACCTTGTAATGAGACTAACGTTTGTCTTTGTTCGTCCCAAGTTAGTCTCGTTAGTCTCATTCTAAGGTTTGTCTAAGTTCGTCCTTAAGAAGAGACTAACTTGGGACGAACTTAGACTAACTTGGGACGAACTTAGACAAACCTTAGAATGAGAGTTAGTCTCGTTAGTCTCATTCTAAGGTTTGTCTAAGTTCGTCCTTAGAAAGAGACTAACTTGGGACAAACTTAGACTAACCTTGTAATGAGACTAACGTTTGTGTTTGTTCGTCCGGAGTTTGTCTCGTTAGTTTCATTCTAAGGTTTGTCTAAGTTTGTCCTTAGAAAGAGACTAACTAGGGACGAACTTAGACTAACTTGGGACGAACTTAGAGAAACCTTATAATGAGACTAACGTTTGTCTTTGTTCGTCCCAAGTTAGTCTCGTTAGTCTCATTCTAAGGTTTGTCTAAGTTCGTCCTTCGAAAGAGACTAACTAGGGATGAACTTAGACTAACTTGGGACGAACTTAGACAAACCTTTGAATGAGAGTTTGTCTCTTTAGTCTCATTCTAAGGTTTGTCTTAGTTCGTCCATAGAAAGAGACTAACTTGGGACGAACTTACACTAACCTTGTAATGAGACTAACGTTTGTCTTTGTTCGTCCCAAGTTAGTCTCTCGTTAGTCTCCTTCTAAGGTTTGTCTACGTTCGTCCTTCGAAAGAGACTAACTAGGGACGAACTTAGACTAACTTGGGGCGTACTTAGACAAACCTTGTAATGAGACTAACGTTTGTGTTTGTTCGTCCCAAGTTAGTCTCGTTAGTCTCATTCTAAGGTTTGTCTTAGTTCGTCCTTAGAAAGAGACTAACTAGAGACGAACTTTGACAAACCTTATAATGAGACTAACGTTTGTCTTTGTTCGTCCCAAGTTAGTCTCGTTAATCTCATTCTAAGGTTTGTTTAAGTTAGTCCTTAGAAAGAAACTAACTTGGGACGAACTTAGACTAACTTGGGACGAACATTGACTAACCTTAGAATGAGAATAAAGTTTGTGTTTGTTCGTTCCAAGTTAGTCCCGTTAGTCTCATTCTAAGGTTTGTCTAAGTTCGTCCTTAGAAAGAGACTAACTAGGGACGAACATAGACTAACTTGGGACGAAATTAGACAAACCTTATAATGAGACTAACGTTTGTCTTTGTTTGTCCCAAGTTAGTCTCGTTAGTCTCATTCTAAGGTTTGTCTAAGTTCTTCCTTAGAAAGAGACTAACTAGGGACCAACTTAGACTAACTTGGGACGAACTTGGACTAACCTTATAACGAGACTAAAGTTTGTCTTTGTTCGTCCCAAGTTAGTCTCGTTTGTCTCATTCTAAGGTTTGTTTAAGTTCGTCTTTAGAAAGAGACTAACTAGGGGCGAACTTAGACTAACATGGGACGAACTTAAACTAACCTTGTCATGAGACTAACGTTTGTATTTGTTCGTCCCAAGTTAGTCTCACTAGTCTCATTATAAGGTTTGTCTAAGTTCGTCCTTAGAAAGAGACTAACTAGGGACGAACTTAGACTAACTTGGGACGAACTTAGACTAACTTTATAATGAGACTAACGTTTGTCTTTGTTCGTCCCAAGTTAGTCTCGTTAGTCTCCTTCTAAGGTTTGTCTAAGTTCGTCCTTAGAAAGAGACTAACTAGGGACGAACTTAGACTAACATGGGACGAACTTAGACTATCCTTGTAATGAGACTAACATTTGTGTTTGTTCGTCCCAAGTTAGTCTCGTTAGTCTCATTCTAAGTTTTGTTTAAGTTCGTCCTTAGAAAGAGACTAACTAGGGACGAACTTAGACTAACTTGGGACGAGCTTAGACAAACCTTATAATGAGACTAACGTTTGTCTTTGTTCGTCCCAAGTTAGTCTCGTTAGTCTCATTCTAAGGTTTTTCTAAGTTCGTCCTTAGAAAGAGACTAACTAGGGACGAACTTAGACTAACTTGGGACGAAATTAGACAAACCTTATAATGAGACTAACGTTTGTCTTTGTTTGTCCCAAGTTAGTCTCGTTATTCTCATTCTAAGGTTTGTCTAAGTTCGTCCTTAGAAAGAGACTAACTAGGGACGAACTTAGACTAACTTGGGACGAACTTAGACTAACCTTGTAATGAGACGAACGTTTGTCTTTGCTCGTCCCAAGTTAGTCTCGTTAGTCTCATTCTAAGTTTTGTCTATGTTCGTCCTTAAGAAGAGACTAACTAGGGACGAACTTAGACTAACTTGGGACGAACTTAGACTAACTTGGGACGAACTTAGACAAACCTTAGAATGAGAGTTTGTCTCCTTAGTCTAATTCTATGGTTTGTCTAAGTTCGTCCTTAGAAAGAGACTAACTTAGGACAAACTTTGACTAACCTTGTAATGAGACTAACGTTTGTCTTTGTTCGTCCCGAGTTAGTCTCGTTAGTCTCCATCTAAGGTTTGTCTAAGTTCGTCCTTAGAAAGAGACTAACTAGTGACGAACTTAGACTAACTTGGGACGAACTTAGACTAACCTAGGACGAACTTAGACTAACGTTTGTGTTTGTTCGTCCCAAGTTAGTCTCGTTACTCTCATTCTAAGGGTTGTCTAAGTTTGTCCTTAGAAAGAGATTAACTAGGGAGGTACTTAGACTAACTTGGGACGAACTTAGACAAACCTTATAATGAGACTAATGTTTGTCTTTGTTCGTCCCAAGTTAGTCTCGTTAGTCTCATTCTAAGGTTTGTCTAAGTTCGTTCTTCGAAAGAGACTAACTAGGGACGAACTTAGACTAACTTGGGACGAACTTAGACTAACCTTAAAATGAGAATAAAGTTTGTCTTTGTTCGTTCCAAGTTAGTCTCGTTAGTCTCATTCTAAGGTTTGTCTAAGTTCGTCCTTAGAAAGTGACTAACTGGGGACGAACTTAGACTACCTTGGAACTTAGACAAACCTTAGAATGAGAGTTTGTCTCGTTAGTCTCATTCTAAGGGTTGTCTAAGTTCGTCCTCAGAAAGAGACTCACTTGGGACGAACTTAGACTAACCATGTAATGAGACTAACGTTTGTCTTTGTTCGTCCCAAGTTAGTCTCGTTAGTCTCCTTCTAAGGTTTGTCTAAGTTCGTCCTTTGAAAGAGACTAACAAGGGACGAACTTAGACTAACTTGGGACATACTTAGACTAACCTTGTAATGAGACTAACGTTTGTGTTTGTTCCTCCCAAGTTAGTCTCGTTAGTCTCATTCTAAGGTTTGTCTAAGTTCGTCCTTAGAAAGAGATTAACTAGGGACGAACTTTGACAAACCTTATAATGAGACTAAAGTTTGTGTTTGTTCGTCCCAAGTTAGTCTCGTTAGTCTCATTCTAAGGTTTGTTCAAGTTAGTCCTTAGAAAGAAACTAACCAGGGACGAACTTAGACTAACTTGGGACGAACTTAGACTAACCTTAGAATGAGAATAAAGTTTGTCTTTGTTCGTTCCAAGTTAGTCCCGTTAGTCTCATTCTAAGGTTTGTCTAAGTTCGTCCTTAGAAAGAGACTAACTAGGGACGAACTTAGACTAACTTGGGACGAAATTAGACAAACCTTATAATGAGACTAACGTTTGTCTTTGTTTGTCCCCAGTTAGTCTCGTTAGTCTCATTCTAAGGTTTGTCTAAGTTCGTCCTTAGAAAGAGACTAACTAGGGACGAACTTAGACTAACTTGGGACGAACTTAGACTAACCTTGTAATGAGACTAACGTTTGTCTTTGCTCGTCCCAAGTTAGTCTCGTTAGTGTCATTCTAAGTTTTGTCTAAGTTCGTCCTTAAGAAGAGACTAACTAGGGACGAACTTAGACTAACTTGGGACGAACTTAGACTAACTTGGGACGAACTTAGACAAACCTTAGAATGAGAGTTTGTCTCCTTAGTTTAATTCTATGGTTTGTCTAAGTTCGTCCTTAGAAAGAGACTAACTTAGGACAAACTTTGACTAACCTTGTAACGAGACTAACGTTTGTCTTTGTTCGTCCCGAGTTAGTCTCGTTAGTCTCCTTCTAAGGTTTGTCTAAGTTCGTCCTTAGAAAGAGACTAACTAGTGACGAACTTAGCCTAACTTGGGACGAACTTAGACTAACTTAGGACGAACTTAGACTAATGTTTGTGTTTGTTCGTCCCAAGTTAGTCTCGTTAGTCTCATTCTAAGGTTTGTCTAAGTTCGTCCTTAGAAAGAGACTAACTAGGGAGGAACTTAGACTAACTTGGGACGAACTTAGACAAACCTTATAATGAGAATAATGTTTGTCTTTTTTCATCCCTAGTTAGTCTCGTTAGTCTCATTCTAAGGTTTGTCTAAGTTCGTTCTTCGAAAGAGACTAACTAGGGACGAACTTAGACTAACTTGGGACGAACTTAGACTAACCTTAAAATGAGAATAAAGTTTGTCTTTGTTCGTTCCAAGTTAGTCTCGTTAGTCTCATTCTAAGGTTTGTCTAAGTTCGTCCTTAGAAAGTGACTAACTGGGGACGAACTTAGACTACCTTGGAACTTAGACAAACCTTAGAATGAGAGTTTGTCTCGTTAGTCTCATTCTAAGGTTTGTCTAAGTTCGTCCTCAGAAAGAGACTCACTTGGGACGAACTTAGACTAACCATGTAATGAGACTAACGTTTGTCTTTGTTCGTCCCAAGTTAGTCTCGTTAGTCTCCTTCTAAGGTTTGTCTAAGTTCGTCCTTAGAAAGAGACTAACTAGGGACGAACTTAGACTAACATGGGACGAACTTAGACTAACCTTGTAATGAGACTAACGTTTGTGTTTGTTCGTCCCAAGTTAGTCTCGTTAGTCTCCTTCTAAGGTTTGTCTAAGTTCGTCCTTAGAAAGAGACTAACTAGGGACGAACTTAGACTAACATGGGACGGACTTAGACTAACCTTGTAATGAGACTAACATTTGTGTTTGTTCGTCCCAAGTTAGTCTCGTTAGTCTCATTCTAAGTTTTGTTTAAGTTCGTCCTTAGAAAGAGACTAACTAGGGACGAACTTAGACTAACTTGGGGCGAGCTTAGACAAACCTTATAATGAGACTAACGTTTGTCTTTGTTCGTCCCAAGTTAGTCTCGTTAGTCTCATTCTAAGGTTTTTTTAAGTTCGTCCTTTGAAAGAAACTAACAAGGGACGAATTTAGACTAACTTGGGACGAACTTAGACTAACCTTAGAATGAGAATAAAGTTTGACTTTGTTCGTTCCAAGTTAGTCTCGTTAGTCTCATTATAAGGTTTGTCTAAGTTCGTCCTTAGAAAGAGACTAACTAGGGACGAACTTAGACTAACTTGGGACGAAATTAGACAAACCTTATAATGAGACTAACGTTTGTCTTTGTTCGTCCCAAGTTAGTCTCGTTAGTCTCATTCTAAGTTTTTCTAAGTTCGTCCTTAGAAAGAGACTAACTAGGGACGAACTTAGACTAACATGGGACGAACTGAGACAAACCTTAGAATGAGAGTTTGTCTTGTTAGTCTCATTGTAAGGTTTGTCTAAGTTCGTCCTTAGAAAGATACTAACTTGGGACGAACTTAGACTAGCCTTGTAATGAGACTAACGTTTGTCTTTGTTCGTCCCAAGTTTGTCTCGTTAGTCTCCTTCTAAGGTTTGTCTAAGTTCGTCCTTAGAAAGAGACTAACTAGGGACGAACTTAGACTAACTTGGGACGAAATTAGACAAACCTTATAATGAGACTAACGTTTGTCTTTGTTCATCCCAAGTTAGTCTCGTTCGTCTCATTCTAAGGTTTGTCTAAGTTCGTCCTTAGAAAGAGACTAACTAGGGACGAACTAAGACTAACTTGGGACGAACTTAGACTAACCTAATAACGAGACTAAATTTTGTCTTTGTTCGTCCCAACTTAGTCTCGTTAGTCTCATTCTAAGGTTTGTCTAAGTTCGTCCTTAGTAAGAGACTAACTAGGGACGAACTTAGACTAACCTTATAATGAGACTAACGTTTGTCTTTGTTCGTCCCAAGTTAGTCTCACTAGTCTCATTATAAGGTTTGTCTAAGTTCGTCCTTAGAAAGAGACTAACTAGGGACGAACTTAGACTAACTTGGGACGAACTTAGACTAACCTTGTAATGAGACTAACGTTTGTCTTTGTTCGTCCCAAGTTAGTCTCGTTAGTCTCATTCTAAGGTTTGTCTAAGTTCGTCCTTAAGAAGAGGCTAACTTGGGACGAACTTAGACTAACTTGGGACGAACTTAGACAAACCTTAGAATGAGAGTTAGTCTCGTTAGTCTCATTCTAAGGTTTGTCTAAGTTCGTCTTTAGAAAGAGACTAACTTGGGACAAACTTAGACTAACCTTGTAATGAGACTAACGTTTGTGTTTGTTCGTCCGGAGTTCGTCTCGTTAGTCTCATTCTAAGGTTTGTCTAAGTTTGTCCTTAGAAAGAGACTAACTAGGGACGAACTTAGACTAACTTGGGACGAATTTAGAGAAACCTTATAATGAGACTAACGTTTGTCTTTGTTCGTCCCAAGTTAGTCTCGTTAGTCTCATTCTTGGTTTGTCTAAGTTCGTCCTTCGAAAGAGACTAACTAGGGATGAACTTAGACTAACTTGGGACGAACTTAGACAAACCTTTGAATGAGAGTTTGTCTCTTTAGTCTCATTCTAAGGTTTGTCTTAGTTCGTCCATAGAAAGAGACTAACTTGGGACGGACTTACACAAACCTTGTAATGAGACTAATGTTTGTCTTTGTTCGTCCCAAGTTAGTCTCTCGTTAGTCTCCTTCTAAGGTTTGTCTAAGTTCGTCCTTTGAAAGAGACTAACTAGGGACGAACTTAGACTAACTTGGGGCGTACTTAGACAAACCTTGTAATGAGACTAACGTTTGTGTTTGTTCGTCCCAAGTTAATCTCGTTAGTCTCATTCTAAGGTTTGTCGTAGTTCGTCCTTAGAAAGAGACTAACTAGAGACGAACTTTGACAAACCTTATAATGAGACTAACGTTTGTCTTTGTTCGTCCCAAGTTAGTCTCGTTAATCTCATTCTAAGGTTTGTTTAAGTTAGTCCTTAGAAAGAAACTAACTTGGGACGAACTTAGACTAACTTGGGACGAACATAGACTAACCTTAGAACGAGAATAAAGTTTGTGTCTGTTCGTTCCAAGTTAGTCCCGTTAGTCTCATTCTAAGGTTTGTCTAAGTTCGTCCTTAGAAAGAGACTAACTAGGGACGAACATAGACTAACTTGGGACGAAATTAGACAAACCTTATAATGAGACTAACGTTTGTCTTTGTTTGTCCCAAGTTAGTCTCGTTAGTCTCATTCTAAGGTTTGTCTAAGTTCGTCCTTAGAAAGAGACTAACTAGGGACCAACTTAGACTAACTTGGGACGAACTTAGACTAACCTTATAACGAGACTAAAGTTTGTCTTTGTTCGTCCCAAGTTAGTCTCGTTTGTCTCATTCTAAGGTTTGTTTAAGTTCGTCTTTAGAAAGAGACTAGCTAGGGGCGAACTTAGACTAACATGGGACGAACTTAGACTAACCTTGTCATGAGACTAACGTTTGTATTTGTTCGTCCCAAGTTAGTCTCACTAGTCTCATTATAAGGTTTGTCTAAGTTCGTCCTTAGAAAGAGACTAACTAGGGACGAACTTAGACTAACTTGGGACGAACTTAGACTAACTTTATAATGAGACTAACGTTTGTCTTTGTTCGTCCCAAGTTAGTCTCGTTGGTCTCATTCTAAGGTTTATCTAAGTTCGTCCTTAGAAAGAGACTAACTAGGGACGAACTTAGACTAACTTGGGACGAACTTAGACTAACCTTATAATGAGACTAACGTTTGTCTTTGTTCGTCCCAAGTTAGTCTCACTAGTCTCACTATAAGGTTTGTCTAAGTTCGTCCTTAGAAAGAGACTAACTAGGGACGAACTTAGACTAACTTGGGACGAACTTAGATTAACCTTGTAATGAGACTAACGTTTGTCTTTGTTCGTCCCAAGTTAGTCTCGTTAGTCTCATTCTAAGGTTTGTCCAAGTTCATCCTTAAGAAGAGACTAACTAAGGACGAACTTAGACTAACCTGGGACGAACTTAGACAAACCTTAGAATGAGAGTTTGTCTCGTTAGTCTCATTCTAAGGTTTGTCTAAGTTCGTCCTTAGAAAGAGACTAACTTGGGACGAATTTAGACTAACCTTGTAAGGAGACTAACGTTTGTCTTTGTTCGTCCCAAGTTAGTCTCGTTAGTCTCCTTCTAAGGTTTGTCTAAGTTCGTCCTTAGAAAGAGACTAACTAGGGACGAACTTAGACTAACTTGGGACGAACTTAGACTAACCTTGTCATGAGACTAACGTTTGTATTTGTTCGTCCCAAGTTAGTCTCACTAGTCTCATTATAAGGTTTGTCTAAGTTCGTCCTTAGAAAGAGACTAACTAGGGACGAACTTAGACTAACTTGGGACGAACTTAGAGAAACCTTATAATGAGACTAACGTTTGTCTTTGTTCGTCCCAAGTTAGTCTCGTTAGTCTCATTCTAAGGTTTGTCTAAGTTCGTCCTTCGAAAGAGACTAACTAGGGATGAACTTAGACTAACTTGGGACGAACTTAGACAAACCTTTGAATGAGAGTTTGTCTCTTTAGTCTCATTCTAAGGTTTGTCTTAGTTCGTCCATAGAAAGAGACTAACTTGGGACGGACTTACACAAACCTTGTAATGAGACTAATGTTTGTCTTTGTTCGTCCCAAGTTAGTCTCTCGTTAGTCTCCTTCTAAGGTTTGTCTAAGTTCGTCCTTTGAAAGAGACTAACTAGGGACGAACTTAGACTAACTTGGGGCGTACTTAGACAAACCTTGTAATGAGACTAACGTTTGTGTTTGTTCGTCCCAAGTTAATCTCGTTAGTCTCATTCTAAGGTTTGTCGTAGTTCGTCCTTAGCAAGAGACTAACTAGAGACGAACTTTGACAAACCTTATAATGAGACTAACGTTTGTCTTTGTTCGTCCCAAGTTAGTCTCGTTAATCTCATTCTAAGGTTTGTTTAAGTTAGTCCTTAGAAAGAAACTAACTTGGGACGAACTTAGACTAACTTTGGACGAACATAGACTAACCTTAGAATGAGAATAAAGTTTGTGTTTGTTCGTTCCAAGTTAGTCCCGTTAGTCTCATTCTAAGGTTTGTCTAAGTTCGTCTTAGAAAGAGACTAACTAGGGACGAACTTAGACTAACTTGGGACGAACTTAGACTAACTTTATAATGAGACTAACGTTTGTCTTTGTTCGTCCCAAGTTAGTCTCGTTGGTCTCATTCTAAGGTTTATCTAAGTTCGTCCTTAGAAAGAGACTAACTAGGGACGAACTTAGACTAACTAGGGACGAACTTAGACTAACCTTATAATGAGACTAACGTTTGTCTTTGTTCGTCCCAAGTTAGTCTCAGTAGTCTCATTATAAGGTTTGTCTAAGTTCGTCCTTAGAAAGAGACTAACTAGGGACGAACTTAGACTAACTTGGGACGAACTTAGACTAACCTTGTAATGAGACTAACGTTTGTCTTTGTTCGTCCCAAATTAGCCTCGTTAGTCTCATTCTAAGGTTTGTCTAAGTTCGTCCTTAAGAAGAGACTAACTTGGGATGAACTTAGACTAACTTGGGACGAACTTTGACAAACCTTAGAATGAGAGTTAGTCTCGTTAGTCTCATTCTAAGGTTTGTCTAAGTTCGTCCTTAGAAAGAGACTAACTTGGGACAAACTTAGACTAACCGTGTAATGAGACTAACGTTTGTGTTTGTTCGTCCGGAGTTTGTCTCGTTAGTCTCATTCTAAGGTTTGTCAAAGTTTGTCCTTAGAAAGAGACTAACTAGGGACGAACTTAGACTAACTTGGGACGAACTTAGAGAAACCTTATAATGAGACTAACGTTTGTCTTTGTTCGTCCCAAGTTAGTCTCGTTAGTCTCATTCTAAGGTTTGTCTAAGTTCGTCCTTCTAAAGAGACTAACTAGGGATGAACTTAGACTAACTTGGGACGAACTTAGACAAACCTTTGAATGAGAGTTTGTCTCTTTAGTCTCATTCTAAGGTTTGTCTTAGTTCGTCCATAGAAAGAGACTAACTTGGGACGGACTTACACAAACCTTGTAATGAGACTAATGTTTGTCTTTGTTCGTCCCAAGTTAGTCTCTCGTTAGTCTCCTTCTAAGGTTTGTCTAAGTTCGTCCTTTGAAAGAGACTAACTAGGGACGAACTTAGACTAACTTGGGGCGTACTTAGACAAACCTTGTAATGAGACTAACGTTTGTGTTTGTTCGTCCCAAGTCAATCTCGTTAGTCTCATTCTAAGGTTTGTCGTAGTTCGTCCTTAGAAAGAGACTAACTAGAGACGAACTTTGACAAACCTTATAATGAGACTAACGTTTGTCTTTGTTCGTCCCAAGTTAGTCTCGTTAATCTCATTCTAAGGTTTGTTTAAGTTAGTCCTTAGAAAGAAACTAATTTGGGACGAACTTAGACTAACTTGGGACGAACATAGACTAACCTTAGAATGAGAATAAAGTTTGTGTTTGTTCGTTCCAAGTTAGTCCCGTTAGTCTCATTCTAAGGTTTGTCTAAGTTCGTCCTTAGAAAGAGACTAACTAGGGACGAACATAGACTAACTTGGGACGCAATTAGACAAACCTTATAATGAGACTAACGTTTGTCTTTGTTTGTCCCAAGTTAGTCTCGTTAGTCTCATTCTAAGGTTTGTCTAAGTTCGTCCTTAGCAAGAGACTAACTAGGGACCAACTTAGACTAACTTGGGATGAACTTAGACTAACCTTATAACGAGACTAAAGTTTGTCTTTGTTCGTCCCAAGTTAGTCTCGTTTGTCTCATTCTAAGGTTTGTTTAAGTTCGTCTTTAGAAAGAGACTAACTAGGGGCGAACTTAGACTAACATGGGACGAACTTAGACTAACCTTGTCATGAGACTAACGTTTGTATTTGTTCGTCCCAAGTTAGTCTCACTAGTCTCATTATAAGGTTTGTCTAAGTTCGTCCTAAGAAAGAGACTAACTAGGGACGAACTTAGACTAACTTGGGACGAACTTAGACTAACTTTATAATGAGACTAACGTTTGTCTTTGTTCGTCCCAAGTTAGTCTCGTTGGTCTCATTCTAAGGTTTATCTAAGTTCGTCCTTAGAAAGAGACTAACCAGGGACGAACTTAGACTAACTTGGGACGAACTTAGACTAACCTTATAATGAGACTAACGTTTGTCTTTGTTCGTCCCAAGTTAGTCTCACTAGTCTCATTATAAGGTTTGTCTAAGTTCGTCCTTAGAAAGAGACTAACTAGGGACGAACTTAGACTAACTTGGGACGAACTTAGATTAACCTTGTAATGAGACTAACGTTTGTCTTTGTTCGTCCCAAGTTAGTCTCGTTAGTCTCATTCTAAGTTTTGTCCAAGTTCATCCTTAAGAAGAGACTAACTAAGGACGAACTTAGACTAACCTGGGACGAACTTAGACAAACCTTAGAATGAGAGTTTGTCTCGTTAGTCTCATCTAAGGTTTGTCTAAGTTCGTCCTTAGAAAGAGACTAACTTGGGACGAACTTAGACTAACCTTGTAAGGAGACTAACGTTTGTCTTTGTTCGTCCCAAGTTAGTCTCGTTAGTCTCCTTCTAAGGTTTGTCTAAGTTCGTCCTTAGAAAGAGACTAACTAGGGACGAACTTAGACTAACTTGGGACGAACTTAGACTAACCTTGTAACGAGACTAGCGTTTGTGTTTGTTCGTCCCAAGTTCGTCTCACTAGTCTCATTATAAGGTTTGTCTAAGTTCGTCTTTAGAAAGAGACTAACTAGGGGCGAACTTAGACTAACATGGGACGAACTTAGACTAACCTTGTCATGAGACTAATGTTTGTATTTGTTCGTCCCAAGTTAGTCTCACTAGTCTCATTATAAGGTTTGTCTAAGTTCGTCCTTAGAAAGAGACTAACTAGGGACGAACTTAGACTAACTTGGGACGAACTTAGACTAACCTTGTAATGAGACTAACGTTTGTCTTTGTTCGTCCCAAGTTAGTCTCGTTAGTCTCATTCTAAGGTTTGTCTAAGTTCGTCCTTCGAAAGAGACTAACTAGGGATGAACTTAGACTAACTTGGGACGAACTTAGACAAACCTTTGAATGAGAGTTTGTCTCTTTAGTCTCATTCTAAGGTTTGTCTTAGTTCGTCCATAGAAAGAGACTAACTTGGGACGGACTTACACAAACCTTGTAATGAGACTAATGTTTGTCTTTGTTCGTCCCAAGTTAGTCTCTCGTTAGTCTCCTTCTAAGGTTTGTCTAAGTTCGTCCTTTGAAAGAGACTAACTAGGGACGAACTTAGACTAACTTGGGGCGTACTTAGACAAACCTTGTAATGAGACTAACGTTTGTGTTTGTTCGTCCCAAGTTAATCTCGTTAGTCTCATTCTAAGGTTTGTCGTAGTTCGTCCTTAGAAAGAGACTAACTAGAGACGAACTTTGACAAACCTTATAATGAGACTAACGTTTGTCTTTGTTCGTCCCAAGTTAGTCTCGTTAATCTCATTCTAAGGTTTGTTTAAGTTAGTCCTTAGAATGAAACTAACTTGGGACGAACTTAGACTAACTTGGGACGAACATAGACTAACCTTAGAATGAGAATAAAGTTTGTGTTTGTTCGTTCCAAGTTAGTCCCGTTAGTCTCATTCTAAGGTTTGTCTAAGTTCGTCCTTAGAAAGAGACTAACTAGGGACTAACATAGACTAACTTGGGACGAAATTAGACAAACCTTATAATGAGACTAACGTTTGTCTTTGTTTGTCCCAAGTTAGTCTCGTTAGTCTCATTCTAAGGTCTGTCTAAGTTCGTCCTTAGAAAGAGACTAACTAGGGACCAACTTAGACTAACTTGGGACGAACTTAGACTAACCTTATAACGAGACTAAAGTTTGTCTTTGTTCGTCCCAAGTTAGTCTCGTTTGTCTCATTCTAAGGTTTGTTTAAGTTCGTCTTTAGAAAGAGACTAACTAGGGGCGAACTTAGACTAACATGGGACGAACTTAGACTAACCTTGTCATGAGACTAACGTTTGTATTTGTTCGTCCCAAGTTAGTCTCACTAGTCTCATTATAAGGTTTGTCTAAGTTCGTCCTTAGAAAGAGACTAACTAGGGACGAACTTAGACTGACTTGGGACGAACTTAGACTAACTTTATAATGAGACTAACGTTTGTCTTTGTTCGTCCCAAGTTAGTCTCGTTGGTCTCATTCTAAGGTTTATCTAAGTTCGTCCTTAGAAAGAGACTAACTAGGGACGAACTTAGACTAACTTGGGACGAACTTAGACTAACCTTATAATGAGACTAACGTTTGTCTTTGTTCGTCCCAAGTTAGTCTCACTAGTCTCATTATAAGGTTTGTCTAAGTTCGTCCTTAGAAAGAGACTAACTAGGGACGAACTTAGACTAACTTGGGACGAACTTAGATTAACCTTGTAATGAGACTAACGTTTGTCTTTGTTCGTCCCAAGTTAGTCTCGTTAGTCTCATTCTAAGGTTTGTCCAAGTTCATCCTTAAGAAGAGACTAACTAAGGACGAACTTAGACTAACCTGGGACGAACTTAGACAAACCTTAGAATGAGAGTTTGCCTCGTTAGTCTCATTCTAAGGTTTGTCTAAGTTCGTCCTTAGAAAGAGACTAACTTGGGACGAACTTAGACTAACCTTGTAAGGAGACTAACGTTTGTCTTTGTTCGTCCCAAGTTAGTCTCGTTAGTCTCCTTCTAAGGTTTGTCTAAGTTCGTCCTTAGAAAGAGACTAACTAGGGACGAACTTAGACTAACTTGGGACGAACTTAGACTAACCTTGTAATGAGACTAGCGTTTGTGTTTGTTCGTCCCAAGTTCGTCTCACTAGTCTCATTATAAGGTTTGTCTAAGTTCGTCTTTAGAAAGAGACTAACTAGGGGCGAACTTAGACTAACATGGGACGAACTTAGACTAACCTTGTCATGAGACTAACGTTTGTATTTGTTCGTCCCAAGTTAGTCTCACTAGTCTCATTATAAGGTTTGTCTAAGTTCGTCCTTAGAAAGAGACTAACTAGGGACGAACTTAGACTAACTTGGGACGAACTTAGAGAAACCTTATAATGAGACTAACGTTTGTCTTTGTTCGTCCCAAGTTAGTCTCGTTAGTCTCATTCTAAGGTTTGTCTAAGTTCGTCCTTCGAAAGAGACTAACTAGGGATGAACTTAGACTAACTTGGGACGAACTTAGACAAACCTTTGAATGAGAGTTTGTCTCTTTAGTCTCATTCTAAGGTTTGTCTTAGTTCGTCCATAGAAAGAGACTAACTTGGGACGGACTTACACAAACCTTGTAATGAGACTAATGTTTGTCTTTGTTCGTCCCAAGTTAGTCTCTCGTTAGTCTCCTTCTAAGGTTTGTCTAAGTTCGTCCTTTGAAAGAGACTAACTAGGGACGAACTTAGACTAACTTGGGGCGTACTTAGACAAACCTTGTAATGAGACTAACGTTTGTGTTTGTTCGTCCCAAGTTAATCTCGTTAGTCTCATTCTAAGGTTTGTCGTAGTTCGTCCTTAGAAAGAGACTAACTAGAGACGAACTTTGACAAACCTTATAATGAGACTAACGTTTGTCTTTGTTCGTCCCAAGTTAGTCTCGTTAATCTCATTCTAAGGTTTGTTTAAGTTAGTCCTTAGAAAGAAACTAACTTGGGACGAACTTAGACTAACTTGGGACGAACATAGACTAACCTTAGAATGAGAATAAAGTTTGTGTTTGTTCGTTCCAAGTTAGTCCCGTTAGTCTCATTCTAAGGTTTGTCTAAGTTCGTCCTTAGAAAGAGACTAACTAGGGACTAACATAGACTAACTTGGGACGAAATTAGACAAACCTTATAATGAGACTAACGTTTGTCTTTGTTTGTCCCAAGTTAGTCTCGTTAGTCTCATTCTAAGGTCTGTCTAAGTTCGTCCTTAGAAAGAGACTAACTAGGGACCAACTTAGACTAACTTGGGACGAACTTAGACTAACCTTATAACGATACTAAAGTTTGTCTTTGTTCGTCCCAAGTTAGTCTCGTTTGTCTCATTCTAAGGTTTGTTTAAGTTCATCTTTAGAAAGAGACTAACTAGGGGCGAACTTAGACTAACATGGGACGAACTTAGACTAACCTTGTCATGAGACTAACGTTTGTATTTGTTCGTCCCAAGTTAGTCTCACTAGTCTCATTATAAGGTTTGTCTAAGTTCGTCCTTAGAAGGAGACTAACTAGGGACGAACTTAGACTGACTTGGGACGAACTTAGACTAACTTTATAATGAGACTAACGTTTGTCTTTGTTCGTCCCAAGTTAGTCTCGTTGGTCTCATTCTAAGGTTTATCTAAGTTCGTCCTTAGAAAGAGACTAACTAGGGACGAACTTAGACTAACTTGGGACGAACTTAGACTAACCTTATAATGAGACTAACGTTTGTCTTTGTTCGTCCCAAGTTAGTCTCACTAGTCTCATTATAAGGTTTGTCTAAGTTCGTCCTTAGAAAGAGACTAACTAGGGACGAACTTAGACTAACTTGGGACGAACTTAGATTAACCTTGTAATGAGACTAACGTTTGTCTTTGTTCGTCCCAAGTTAGTCTCGTTAGTCTCATTCTAAGGTTTGTCCAAGTTCATCCTTAAGAAGAGACTAACTAAGGACGAACTTAGACTAACCTGGGACGAACTTAGACAAACCTTAGAATGAGAGTTTGCCTCGTTAGTCTCATTCTAAGGTTTGTCTAAGTTCGTCCTTAGAAAGAGACTAACTTGGGACGAACTTAGACTAACCTTGTAAGGAGACTAACGTTTGTCTTTGTTCGTCCCAAGTTAGTCTCGTTAGTCTCCTTCTAAGGTTTGTCTAAGTTCGTCCTTAGAAAGAGACTAACTAGGGACGAACTTAGACTAACTTGGGACGAACTTAGACTAACCTTGTAATGAGACTAGCGTTTGTGTTTGTTCGTCCCAAGTTCGTCTCACTAGTCTCATTATAAGGTTTGTCTAAGTTCGTCTTTAGAAAGAGACTAACTAGGGGCGAACTTAGACTAACATGGGACGAACTTAGACTAACCTTGTCATGAGACTAACGTTTGTATTTGTTCGTCCCAAGTTAGTCTCACTAGTCGCATTATAAGGTTTGTCTAAGTTCGTCCTTAGAAAGAGACTAACTAGGGACGAACTTAGACTAACTTGGGACGAACTTAGAGAAACCTTATAATGAGACTAACGTTTGTCTTTGTTCGTCCCAAGTTAGTCTCGTTAGTCTCATTCTAAGGTTTGTCTAAGTTCGTCCTTCGAAAGAGACTAACTAGGGATGAACTTAGACTAACTTGGGACGAACTTAGACAAACCTTTGAATGAGAGTTTGTCTCTTTAGTCTCATTCTAAGGTTTGTCTTAGTTCGTCCATAGAAAGAGACTAACTTGGGACGGACTTACACAAACCTTGTAATGAGACTAATGTTTGTCTTTGTTCGTCCCCAGTTAGTCTCTCGTTAGTCTCCTTCTAAGGTTTGTCTAAGTTCGTCCTTTGAAAGAGACTAACTAGGGACGAACTTAGACTAACTTGGGGCGTACTTAGACAAACCTTGTAATGAGACTAACGTTTGTGTTTGTTCGTCCCAAGTTAATCTCGTTAGTCTCATTCTAAGGTTTGTCGTAGTTCGTCCTTAGAAAGAGACTAACTAGAGACGAACTTTGACAAACCTTATAATGAGACTAACGTTTGTCTTTGTTCGTCCCAAGTTAGTCTCGTTAATCTCATTCTAAGGTTTGTTTAAGTTAGTCCTTAGAAAGAAACTAACTTGGGACGAACTTAGACTAACTTGGGACGAACATAGACTAACCTTAGAATGAGAATAAAGTTTGTGTTTGTTCGTTCCAAGTTAGTCCCGTTAGTCTCATTCTAAGGTTTGTCTAAGTTCGTCCTTAGAAAGAGACTAACTAGGGACTAACATAGACTAACTTGGGACGAAATTAGGCAAACCTTATAATGAGACTAACGTTTGTCTTTGTTTGTCCCAAGTTAGTCTCGTTAGTCTCATTCTAAGGTTTGTCTAAGTTCGTCCTTAGAAAGAGACTAACTAGGGACCAACTTAGACTAACTTGGGACGAACTTAGACTAACCTTATAACGAGACTAAAGTTTGTCTTTGTTCGTCCCAAGTTAGTCTCGTTTGTCTCATTCTAAGGTTTGTTTAAGTTCGTCTTTAGAAAGAGACTAACTAGGGGCGAACTTAGACTAACATGGGACGAACTTAGACTAACCTTGTCATGAGACTAACGTTTGTATTTGTTCGTCCCAAGTTAGTCTCACTAGTCTCATTATAAGGTTTGTCTAAGTTCGTCCTTAGAAAGAGACTAACTAGGGACGAACTTAGACTAACTTGGGACGAACTTAGACTAACTTTATAATGAGACTAACGTTTGTCTTTGTTTGTCCCAAGTTAGTCTCGTTGGTCTCATTCTAAGGTTTATCTAAGTTCGTCCTTAGAAAGAGACTAACTGGGGACGAACTTAGACTAACTTGGGACGAACTTAGACTAACCTTATAATGAGACTAACGTTTGTCTTTGTTCGTCCCAAGTTAGTCTCACTAGTCTCATTATAAGGTTTGTCTAAGTTCGTCCTTAGAAAGAGACTAACTAGGGACGAACTTAGATTAACCTTGTAATGAGACTAACGTTTGTCTTTGTTTGTCCCAAGTTAGTCTCGTTAGTCTCATTCTAAGGTTTGTCCAAGTTCATCCTTAAGAAGAGACTAACTAAGGACGAACTTAGACTAACCTGGGACGAACTTAGACAAACCTTAGAATGAGAGTTTGTCTCGTTAGTCTCATTCTAAGGTTTGTCTAAGTTCGTCCTTAGAAAGAGACTAACTTGGGACGAACTTAGACTAACCTTGTAAGGAGACTAACGTTTGTCTTTGTTCGTCCCAAGCTAGTCTCGTTAGTCTCCTTCTAAGGTTTGTCTAAGTTCGTCCTTAGAAAGAGACTAACTAGGGACGAACTTAGACTAACTTGGGACGAACTTAGACTAACCTTGTAATGAGACTAGCGTTTGTGTTTGTTCGTCCCAAGTTCGTCTCACTAGTCTCATTATAAGGTTTGTCTAAGTTCGTCTTTAGAAAGAGACTAACTAGGGGCGAACTTAGACTAACATGGGACGAACTTAGACTAACCTTGTCATGAGACTAACGTTTGTATTTGTTCGTCCCAAGTTAGTCTCACTAGTCTCATTATAAGGTTTGGCTAAGTTCGTCCTTAGAAAGAGACTAACTAGGGACGAACTTAGACTAACTTGGGACGAACTTAGAGAAACCTTATAATGAGACTAACGTTTGTCTTTGTTCGTCCCAAGTTAGTCTCGTTAGTCTCATTCTAAGGTTTGTCTAAGTTCGTCCTTCGAAAGAGACTAACTAGGGATGAACTTAGACTAACTTGGGACGAACTTAGACAAACCTTTGAATGAGAGTTTGTCTCTTTAGTCTCATTCTAAGGTTTGTCTTAGTTCGTCCATAGAAAGAGACTAACTTGGGACGGACTTACACAAACCTTGTAATGAGACTAATGTTTGTCTTTGTTCGTCCCAAGTTAGTCTCTCGTTAGTCTCCTTCTAAGGTTTGTCTAAGTTCGTCCTTTGAAAGAGACTAACTAGGGACGAACTTAGACTAACTTGGGGCGTACTTAGACAAACCTTGTAATGAGACTAACGTTTGTGTTTGTTCGTCCCAAGTTAATCTCGTTAGTCTCATTCTAAGGTTTGTCGTAGTTCGTCCTTAGAAAGAGACTAACTAGAGACGAACTTTGACAAACCTTATAATGAGACTAACGTTTGTCTTTGTTCGTCCCAAGTTAATCTCGTTAATCTCATTCTAAGGTTTGTTTAAGTTAGTCCTTAGAAAGAAACTAACTTGGGACGAACTTAGACTAACTTGGGACGAACATAGACTAACCTTAGAATGAGAATAAAGTTTGTGTTTGTTCGTTCCAAGTTAGTCCCGTTAGTCTCATTCTAAGGTTTGTCTAAGTTCGTCCTTAGAAAGAGACTAACTAGGGACTAACATAGACTAACTTGGGACGAAATTAGGCAAACCTTATAATGAGACTAACGTTTGTCTTTGTTTGTCCCAAGTTAGTCTCGTTAGTCTCATTCTAAGGTTTGTCTAAGTTCGTCCTTAGAAAGAGACTAACTAGGGACCAACTTAGACTAACTTGGGACGAACTTAGACTAACCTTATAACGAGACTAAAGTTTGTCTTTGTTCGTCCCAAGTTAGTCTCGTTTGTCTCATTCTAAGGTTTGTTTAAGTTCGTCTTTAGAAAGAGACTAACTAGGGGCGAACTTAGACTAACATGGGACGAACTTAGACTAACCTTGTCATGAGACTAACGTTTGTATTTGTTCGTCCCAAGTTAGTCTCACTAGTCTCATTATAAGGTTTGTCTAAGTTCGTCCTTAGAAAGAGACTAACTAGGGACGAACTTAGACTAACTTGGGACGAACTTAGACTAACTTTATAATGAGACTAACGTTTGTCTTTGTTTGTCCCAAGTTAGTCTCGTTGGTCTCATTCTAAGGTTTATCTAAGTTCGTCCTTAGAAAGAGACTAACTGGGGACGAACTTAGACTAACTTGGGACGAACTTAGACTAACCTTATAATGAGACTAACGTTTGTCTTTGTTCGTCCCAAGTTAGTCTCACTAGTCTCATTATAAGGTTTGTCTAAGTTCGTCCTTAGAAAGAGACTAACTAGGGACGAACTTAGATTAACCTTGTAATGAGACTAACGTTTGTCTTTGTTTGTCCCAAGTTAGTCTCGTTAGTCTCATTCTAAGGTTTGTCCAAGTTCATCCTTAAGAAGAGACTAACTAAGGACGAACTTAGACTAACCTGGGACGAACTTAGACAAACCTTAGAATGAGAGTTTGTCTCGTTAGTCTCATTCTAAGGTTTGTCTAAGTTCGTCCTTAGAAAGAGACTAACTTGGGACGAACTTAGACTAACCTTGTAAGGAGACTAACGTTTGTCTTTGTTCGTCCCAAGCTAGTCTCGTTAGTCTCCTTCTAAGGTTTGTCTAAGTTCGTCCTTAGAAAGAGACTAACTAGGGACGAACTTAGACTAACTTGGGACGAACTTAGACTAACCTTGTAATGAGACTAGCGTTTGTGTTTGTTCGTCCCAAGTTCGTCTCACTAGTCTCATTATAAGGTTTGTCTAAGTTCGTCTTTAGAAAGAGACTAACTAGGGGCGAACTTAGACTAACATGGGACGAACTTAGACTAACCTTGTCATGAGACTAACGTTTGTATTTGTTCGTCCCAAGTTAGTCTCACTAGTCTCATTATAAGGTTTGGCTAAGTTCGTCCTTAGAAAGAGACTAACTAGGGACGAACTTAGACTAACTTGGGACGAACTTAGAGAAACCTTATAATGAGACTAACGTTTGTCTTTGTTCGTCCCAAGTTAGTCTCGTTAGTCTCATTCTAAGGTTTGTCTAAGTTCGTCCTTCGAAAGAGACTAACTAGGGATGAACTTAGACTAACTTGGGACGAACTTAGACAAACCTTTGAATGAGAGTTTGTCTCTTTAGTCTCATTCTAAGGTTTGTCTTAGTTCGTCCATAGAAAGAGACTAACTTGGGACGGACTTACACAAACCTTGTAATGAGACTAATGTTTGTCTTTGTTCGTCCCAAGTTAGTCTCTCGTTAGTCTCCTTCTAAGGTTTGTCTAAGTTCGTCCTTTGAAAGAGACTAACTAGGGACGAACTTAGACTAACTTGGGGCGTACTTAGACAAACCTTGTAATGAGACTAACGTTTGTGTTTGTTCGTCCCAAGTTAATCTCGTTAGTCTCATTCTAAGGTTTGTCGTAGTTCGTCCTTAGAAAGAGACTAACTAGAGACGAACTTTGACAAACCTTATAATGAGACTAACGTTTGTCTTTGTTCGTCCCAAGTTAGTCTCGTTAATCTCATTCTAAGGTTTGTTTAAGTTAGTCCTTAGAAAGAAACTAACTTGGGACGAACTTAGACTAACTTGGGACGAACATAGACTAACCTTAGAATGAGAATAAAGTTTGTGTTTGTTCGTTCCAAGTTAGTCCCTTTAGTCTCATTCTAAGGTTTGTCTAAGTTCGTCCTTAGAAAGAGACTAACTAGGGACTAACATAGACTAACTTGGGACGAAATTAGGCAAACCTTATAATGAGACTAACGTTTGTCTTTGTTTGTCCCAAGTTAGTCTCGTTAGTCTCATTCTAAGGTTTGTCTAAGTTCGTCCTTAGAAAGAGACTAACTAGGGACCAACTTAGACTAACTTGGGACGAACTTAGACTAACCTTATAACGAGACTAAAGTTTGTCTTTGTTCGTCCCAAGTTAGTCTCGTTTGTCTCATTCTAAGGTTTGTTTAAGTTCGTCTTTAGAAAGAGACTAACTAGGGGCGAACTTAGACTAACATGGGACGAACTTAGACTAACCTTGTCATGAGACTAACGTTTGTATTTGTTCGTCCCAAGTTAGTCTCACTAGTCTCATTATAAGGTTTGTCTAAGTTCGTCCTTAGAAAGAGACTAACTAGGGACGAACTTAGACTAACTTGGGACGAACTTAGACTAACTTTATAATGAGACTAACGTTTGTCTTTGTTCGTCCCAAGTTAGTCTCGTTGGTCTCATTCTAAGGTTTATCTAAGTTCGTCCTTAGAAAGAGACTAACTGGGGACGAACTTAGACTAACTTGGGACGAACTTAGACTAACCTTATAATGAGACTAACGTTTGTCTTTGTTCGTCCCAAGTTTGTCTCACTAGTCTCATTATTAGGTTTGTCTAAGTTCGTCCTTAGAAAGAGACTAACTAGGGACGAACTTAGACTAACTTGGGACGAACTTAGATTAACCTTGTAATGAGACTAACGTTTGTCTTTGTTCGTCCCAAGTTAGTCTCGTTAGTCTCATTCTAAGGTTTGTCCAAGTTCATCCTTAAGAAGAGACTAACTAAGGACGAACTTAGACTAACCTGGGACGAACTTAGACAAACCTTAGAATGAGAGTTTGTCTCGTTAGTCTCATTCTAAGGTTTGTCTAAGTTCGTCCTTAGAAAGAGACTAACTTGGGACGAACTTAGACTAACCTTGTAAGGAGACTAACGTTTGTCTTTGTTCGTCCCAAGCTAGTCTCGTTAGTCTCCTTCTAAGGTTTGTCTAAGTTCGTCCTTAGAAAGAGACTAACTAGGGACGAACTTAGACTAACTTGGGACGAACTTAGACTAACCTTGTAATGAGACTAGCGTTTGTGTTTGTTCGTCCCAAGTTCGTCTCACTAGTCTCATTATAAGGTTTGTCTAAGTTCGTCTTTAGAAAGAGACTAACTAGGGGCGAACTTAGACTAACATGGGACGAACTTAGACTAACCTTGTCATGAGACTAACGTTTGTATTTGTTCGTCCCAAGTTAGTCTCACTAGTCTCATTATAAGGTTTGGCTAAGTTCGTCCTTAGAAAGAGACTAACTAGGGACGAACTTAGACTAACTTGGGACGAACTTAGAGAAACCTTATAATGAGACTAACGTTTGTCTTTGTTCGTCCCAAGTTAGTCTCGTTAGTCTCATTCTAAGGTTTGTCTAAGTTCGTCCTTCGAAAGAGACTAACTAGGGATGAACTTAGACTAACTTGGGACGAACTTAGACAAACCTTTGAATGAGAGTTTGTCTCTTTAGTCTCATTCTAAGGTTTGTCTTAGTTCGTCCATAGAAAGAGACTAACTTGGGACGGACTTACACAAACCTTGTAATGAGACTAATGTTTGTCTTTGTTCGTCCCAAGTTAGTCTCTCGTTAGTCTCCTTCTAAGGTTTGTCTAAGTTCGTCCTTTGAAAGAGACTAACTAGGGACGAACTTAGACTAACTTGGGGCGTACTTAGACAAACCTTGTAATGAGACTAACGTTTGTGTTTGTTCGTCCCAAGTTAATCTCGTTAGTCTCATTCTAAGGTTTGTCGTAGTTCGTCCTTGGAAAGAGACTAACTAGAGACGAACTTTGACAAACCTTATAATGAGACTAACGTTTGTCTTTGTTCGTCCCAAGTTAGTCTCGTTAATCTCATTCTAAGGTTTGTTTAAGTTAGTCCTTAGAAAGAAACTAACTTGGGACGAACTTAGACTAACTTGGGACGAACATAGACTAACCTTAGAATGAGAATAAAGTTTGTGTTTGTTCGTTCCAAGTTAGTCCCGTTAGTCTCATTCTAAGGTTTGTCTAAGTTCGTCCTTAGAAAGAGACTAACTAGGGACTAACATAGACTAACTTGGGACGAAATTAGACAAACCTTATAATGAGACTAACGTTTGTCTTTGTTTGTCCCAAGTTAGTCTCGTTAGTCTCATTCTAAGGTTTGTCTAAGTTCGTCCTTAGAAAGAGACTAACTAGGGACCAACTTAGACTAACTTGGGACGAACTTAGACTAACCTTATAACGAGACTAAAGTTTGTCTTTGTTCGTCCCAAGTTAGTCTCGTTTGTCTCATTCTAAGGTTTGTTTAAGTTCGTCTTTAGAAAGAGACTAACTAGGGGCGAACTTAGACTAACATGGGACGAACTTAGACTAACCTTGTCATGAGACTAACGTTTGTATTTGTTCGTCCCAAGTTAGTCTCACTAGTCTCATTATAAGGTTTGTCTAAGTTCGTCCTTAGAAAGAGACTAACTAGGGACGAACTTAGACTAACTTGGGACGAACTTAGACTAACTTTATAATGAGACTAACGTTTGTCTTTGTTCGTCCCAAGTTAGTCTCGTTGGTCTCATTCTAAGGTTTATCTAAGTTCGTCCTTAGAAAGAGAGTAACTAGGGACGAACTTAGACTAACTTGGGACGAACTTAGACTAACCTTATAATGAGACTAACGTTTGTCTTTGTTCGTCCCAAGTTAGTCTCACTAGTCTCATTATAAGGTTTGTCTAAGTTCGTCCTTAGAAAGAGACTAACTAGGGACGAACTTAGACTAACTTGGGACGAACTTAGATTAACCTTGTAATGAGACTAACGTTTGTCTTTGTTCGTCCCAAGTTAGTCTCGTTAGTCTCATTCTAAGGTTTGTCCAAGTTCATCCTTAAGAAGAGACTAACTAAGGACAAACTTAGACTAACCTGGGACGAACTTAGACAAACCTTAGAATGAGAGTTTGTCTCGTTAGTCTCATTCTAAGGTTTGTCTAAGTTCGTCCTTAGAAAGAGACTAACTTGGGACGAACTTAGACTAACCTTGTAAGGAGACTAACGTTTGTCTTTGTTCGTCCCAAGTTAGTCTCGTTAGTCTCCTTCTAAGGTTTGTCTAAGTTCGTCCTTAGAAAGAGACTAACTAGGGACGAACTTAGACTAACTTGGGACGAACTTAGACTAACCTTGTAATGAGACTAGCGTTTGTGTTTGTTCGTCCCAAGTTCGTCTCACTAGTCTCATTATAAGGTTTGTCTAAGTTCGTCTTTAGAAAGAGACTAACTAGGGGCGAACTTAGACTAACATGGGACGAACTTAGACTAACCTTGTCATGAGACTAACGTTTGTATTTGTTCGTCCCAAGTTAGTCTCACTAGTCTCATTATAAGGTTTGTCTAAGTTCGTCCTTAGAAAGAGACTAACTAGGGACGAACTTAGACTAACTTGGGACGAACTTAGACTAACTTTATAATGAGACTAACGTTTGTCTTTGTTCGTCCCAAGTTAGTCTCGTTGGTCTCATTCTAAGGTTTATCTAAGTTCGTCCTTAGAAAGAGACTAACTAGGGACGAACTTAGACTAACTAGGGACGAACTTAGACTAACCTTATAATGAGACTAACGTTTGTCTTTGTTCGTCCCAAGTTAGTCTCACTAGTCTCATTATAAGGTTTGTTTAAGTTCGTTCTTAGAAACAGACTAACTAGGGACGAACTTAGCCTAACTTGGGACGAACTTAGACTAACCTTGTAATGAGACTAACGTTTGTCTTTGTTCGTCCCAAGTTACTCTCGTTAGTCTCATTCTAAGGTTTGTCTAAGTTCGTCCTTAAGAAGAGACTAACTCAGGACGAACTTAGACTAACTTGGGACGAACTTAGACAAACCTTTGAATGAGAGTTAGTCTCGTTAGTCTCATTCTAAGGTTTGTCTAAGTTCGTCCTTATAAAGAGACTAACTTGGGACAAACTTAGACTAACCTTGTAATGAGACTAACGTTTGTCTTTGTTCGTCCCGAGTTAGTGTCGTTTGTCTCCTTCTAAGGTTTGTCTAAGTTCGTCCTTAGAAAGAGTCTAACTAGGGACGAACTTAGACAAACCTTATAACGAGACTAAAGTTTGTCTTTGTTCGTCCCAAGTTAGTCTCGTTTGTCTCATTCTATGGTTTGTCTAAGTTCGTCCTTAGAAAGAGACTAACTAGGGACGAACATAGACTAACTTGGGACGAACATAGACTAATCTTAGAATGAGAATAAAGTTTGTGTTTGTTCGATCCAAGTTAGTCCCGTTAGTCTCATTCTAAGGTTTTTTTAAGTTCGTCCTTAGAAAGAGACTAACTAGGGACGAACATAGACTAACTTGGGACGAACTTAGACTAACCTTATAATGAGACTAACGTTTGTCTTTGTTCGTCGCAAGTTACTCTCGTTAGTCTCATTCTAAGGTTTGTCTAAGTTCTTCCTTAGAAAGAGACTAACTAGATACGAACTTAGACTAACTTGGGATGAATTTAGACTAACCTTGTAATGAGACTAACGTTTGTCTTTGTTCGTCCCAAGTTAGTCTCGTTAGTCTCCTTCTAAGGTTTGTCTAAGTTCGTCCTTAGAAAGGGACTAACTTGGGACGAACTTAGACTAACTTGGGACGAACTTAGACTAACCTTGTAACGAGACTAACGTTTGTATTTGTTCGTCCCAAGTTAGTCTCGTTAGTCTCATTCTAAGGTTTGTCTAAGTTCGTCCTTAGAAAGGGACTAACTAGGGACGAACTTCGACTAACATGGGACGAACTTAGACTAACCTTGTAATGAGACTAACGTTTGTGTTTGTTCGTCCGGAGTTAGTCTCGTTAGTCTCATTTTAATGTTTGTCTAAGTTTGTCCTTAGAAAGAGACTAACTACGGACGAACTTAGACTAACTTGGGATGAACTTAGACAAACCTTATAATGAGACTAACGTTTTTCTTTGTTTGTCCCAAGTTAGTCTCGTTAGTCTCATTCTAAGGTTTGTCTTAGTTCGTCCTTAGAAAGAGACTAACTAGAGACGAACTTTGACAAACCTTATAATGAGACTAACGTTTGTCTTTGTTCGTCCCAAGTTAGTCTCTTTAATCTCATTGTAAGGTTTGTTTAAGTTAGTCCTTAGAAAGAAACTAACTTGGGACGAACTTAGACTAACTTGGGACGAACATTGACTAACCTTAGAATGAGAATAAAGTTTGTGTTTGTTCGTTCCAAGTTAGTCCCGTTAGTCTCATTCTAAGGTTTGTCTAAGTTCGTCCTTAGAAAGAGACTAACTAGGGACGAACATAGACTAACTTGGGACGAAATTAGACAAACCTTATAATGAGACTAACGTTTGTCTTTGTTTGTCCCAAGTTAGTCTCGTTAGTCTCATTCTAAGGTTTGTCTAAGTTCTTCCTTAGAAAGAGACTAACTAGGGACCAACTTAGACTTACTTGGGACGAACTTAGACTAACCTTATAACGAGACTAAAGTTTGTCTTTGTTCGTCCCAAGTTAGTCTCGTTTGTCTCATTCTAAGGTTTGTTTAAGTTCGTCTTTTGAAAGAGACTAACTAGGGGCGAACTTAGACTAACATGGGACGAACTTAAACTAACCTTGTCATGAGACTAACGTTTGTATTTGTTCGTCCCAAGTTAGTCTCGTTAGTCTCATTCTAAGTTTTGTTTAAGTTCGTCCTTAGAAAGAGACTAACTAGGGACGAACTTAGACTAACTTGGGACGAGCTTAGACAAACCTTATAATGAGACTAACGTTTGTCTTTGTTCGTCCCAAGTTAGTCTCGTTAGTCTCATTCTAAGGTTTTTCTAAGTTCGTCCTTAGAAAGAGACTAACTAGGGACGAACTTAGACTAACTTGGGACGAAATTAGACAAACCTTATAATGAGACTAACGTTTGTCTTTGTTTGTCCCAAGTTAGTCTCGTTATGCTCATTCTAAGGTTTGTCTAAGTTCGTCCTTAGAAAGAGACTAACTAGGGACGAACTTAGACTAACTTGGGACGAACTTAGACTAACCTTGTAATGAGACTAACGTTTGTCTTTGCTCGTCCCAAGTTAGTCTCGTTAGTCTCATTCTAAGTTTTGTCTAAGTTCGTCCTTAAGAAGAGACTAACTAGGGACGAACTTAGACTAACTTGGGACGAACTTAGACTAACTTGGGACGAACTTAGACAAACCTTAGAATGAGAGTTTGTCTCCTTAGTCTAATTCTATGGTTTGTCTAAGTTCGTCCTTAGAAAGAGACTAACTTAGGACAAACTTTGACTAACCTTGTAATGAGACTAACGTTTGTCTTTGTTCGTCCCGAGTTAGTCTCGTTAGTCTCCTTCTAAGGTTTGTCTAAGTTCGTCCTTAGAAAGAGACTAACTAGTGACGAACTTAGACTAACTTGGGACGAACTTAGACTAACTTAGGACGAACTTAGACTAACGTTTGTGTTTCTTCGTCTCAAGTTAGTCTCGTTAGTCTCATTCTAAGGTTTGTCTAAGTTTGTCCTTAGAAAGAGACTAACTAGGGAGGTACTTAGACTAACTTGGGACGAACTTAGACAAACCTTATAATGAGACTAATGTTTGTCTTTGTTCGTCCCAAGTTAGTCTCGTTAGTCTCATTCTAAGGTTTGTCTAAGTTCGTTCTTCGAAAGAGACTATCTAGGGACGAACTTAGACTAACTTGGGACGAACTTAGACTAACCTTAAAATGAGAATAAAGTTTGTCTTTGTTCGTTCCAAGTTAGTCTCGTTAGTCTCATTCTAAGGTTTGTCTAAGTTCGTCCTTAGAAAGTGACTAACTGGGGACGAACTTAGACTACCTTGGAACTTAGACAAACCTTAGAATGAGAGTTTGTCTCGTTAGTCTCATTCTAAGGGTTGTCTAAGTTCGTCCTCAGAAAGAGACTCACTTGGGACGAACTTAGACTAACCATGTAATGAGACTAACGTTTGTCTTTGTTCGTCCCAAGTTAGTCTCGTTAGTCTCCTTCTAAGGTTTGTCTAAGTTCGTCCTTAGAAAGAGACTAACTAGGGACGAACTTAGACTAACATGGGACGAACTGAGACTAACGTTTGTGTTTGTTCGTCCCAAGTTAGTATCGTTAGTCTCCTTCTAAGGTTTGTCTAAGTTCGTCCTTTGAAAGAGACTAACAAGGGACGAACTTAGACTAACTTGGGACATACTTAGACTAACCTTGTAATGAGACTAACGTTTGTGTTTGTTCCTCCCAAGTTAGTCTCGTTAGTCTCATTCTAAGGTTTGTCTAAGTTCGTCCTTAGAAAGAGATTAACTAGGGACGAACTTTGACAAACCTTATAATGAGACTAACGTTTGTGTTTGTTCGTCCCAAGTTAGTCTCGTTAGTCTCATTCTAAGGTTTGTTCAAGTTAGTCCTTAGAAAGAAACTAACCAGGGACGAACTTAGACTAACTTGGGACGAACTTAGACTAACCTTAGAATGAGAATAAAGTTTGTCTTTGTTCGTTCCAAGTTAGTCCCGTTAGTCTCATTCTAAGGTTTGTCTAAGTTCGTCCTTAGAAAGAGACTAACTAGGGACGAACTTAGACTAAATTGGGACGAAATTAGACAAACCTTATAATGAGACTAACGTTTGTCTTTGTTTGTCCCAAGTTAGTCTCGTTAGTCTCATTCTAAGGTTTGTCTAAGTTCGTCCTTAGAAAGAGACTAACTAGGGACGAACTTAGACTAACTTGGGACGAACTTAGACTAACCTTGTAATGAGACTAACGTTTGTCTTTGCTCGTCCCAAGTTAGTCTCGTTAGTCTCATTCTAAGTTTTGTCTAAGTTCGTCCGTAAGAAGAGACTAACTAGGAACGAACTTAGACTAACTTGGGACGAACTTAGACTAACTTGGGACGAACTTAGACAAACCTTAGAATGAGAGTTTGTCTCCTTAGTTTAATTCTATGGTTTGTCTAAGTTCGTCCTTAGAAAGAGACTAACTTAGAACAAACTTTGACTAACCTTGTAATGAGACTAACGTTTGTCTTTGTTCGTCCCGAGTTAGTCTCGTTAGTCTCCTTCTAAGGTTTGTCTAAGTTCGTCCTTAGAAAGAGACTAACTGGTGACGAACTTAGCCTAACTTGGGACGAACTTAGACTAACTTAGGACGAACTTAGACTAACGTTTGTGTTTGTTCGTCCCAAGTTAGTCTCGTTAGTCTCATTCTAAGGTTTGTCTAAGTTTGTCCTTAGAAAGAGACTAACTAGGGAGGAACTTAGACTAACTTGGGACGAACTTAGACAAACCTTATAATGAGACTAATGTTTGTCTTTGTTCGTCCCAAGTTAGTCTCGTTAGTCTCATTCTAAGGTTTGTCTAAGTTCGTTCTTCGAAAGAGACTAACTAGGGACGAACTTAGACTAACTTGGGACGAACTTAGACTAACCTTAAAATGAGAATAAAGTTTGTCTTTGTTCGTTCCAAGTTAGTCTCGTAAGTCTCATTCTAAGGTTTGTCTAAGTTCGTCCTTAGAAAGTGACTAACTGGGGACGAACTTAGACTACCTTGGAACTTAGACAAACCTTAGAATGAGAGTTTGTCTCGTTAGTCTCATTCTAAGGTTTGTCTAAGTTCGTCCTCAGAAAGAGACTCACTTGGGACGAACTTAGACTAACCATGTAATGAGACTAACGTTTGTCTTTGTTCGTCCCAAGTTAGTCTCGTTAGTCTCCTTCTAAGGTTTGTCTAAGTTCGTCCTTAGAAATAGACTAACTAGGGACGAACTTAGACTAACATGGGACGAACTTAGACTAACATGGGACGAACTTAGACAAACGTTTGTGTTTGTTCGTCCCAAGTTAGTCTCGTTAGTCTCCTTCTAAGGTTTGTCTAAGTTCGTCCTTAGAAAGAGACTAACTAGGGACGAACTTAGACTAACATGGGACGAACTTAGTCTAACCTTGTAATGAGACTAACATTTGTGTTTGTTCGTCCCAAGTTAGTCTCGTTAGTCTCATTCTAAGTTTTGTTTAAGTTCGTCCTTAGAAAGAGACTAACTAGGGACGAACTTAGACTAACTTGGGGCGAGCTTAGACAAACCTTATAATGAGACTAACGTTTGTCTTTGTTCGTCCCAAGTTAGTCTCGTTAGTCTCATTCTAAGGTTTGTTTAAGTTCGTCCTTTGAAAGAGACTAACTAGGGACGAACTTAGACTAACATGGGACGAACTGAGACAAACCTTAGAATGAGAGTTTGTCTTTTTAGTCTCATTGTAAGGTTTGTCTAAGTTCGTCCTTAGAAAGGGACTAACTTGGGACGAACTTAGACTAACCTTGTAATGAGACTAACGTTTGTCTTTGTTCGTCCCAAGTTTGTCTCGTTAGTCTCCTTCTAAGGTTTGTCTAAGTTCGTCCTTAGAAAGAGACTAACTAGGGACGAACTTAGACTAACATGGGACGAACTGAGACAAACCTTAGAATGAGAGTTTGTCTTGTTAGTCTCATTGTAAGGTTTGTCTAAGTTCGTCCTTAGAAAGGGACTAACTTGGGACGAACTTAGACTAACCTTGTAATGAGACTAACGTTTGTCTTTGTTCATCCCAAGTTAGTCTCGTTCGTCTCATTCTAAGGTTTGTCTAAGTTCGTCCTTAGAAAGAGACTAACTAGGGACGAATTAAGACTAACTTGGGACGAACTTAGACTAACCTAATAACGAGACTAAATTTTGTCTTTGTTCGTCCCAACTTAGTCTCGTTAGTCTCATTCTAAGGTTTGTCTAAGTTCGTCCTTAGTAAGAGACTAACTAGGGACGAACTTAGACTAACCTTATAATGAGACTAACGTTTGTCTTTGTTCGTCCCAAGTTAGTCTCACTAGTCTCATTATAAGGTTTGTCTAAGTTCGTCCTTAGAAAGAGACTAACTAGGGACGAACTTAGACTAACTTGGGACGAACTTAGACTAACCTTGGAATGAGACTAACGTTTGTCTTTGTTCGTCCCAAGCTAGTCTCGTTAGTCTCATTCTAAGATTTGTCTAAGTTCGTCCTTAAGAAGAGACTAACTTGGGACGAACTTAGACTAACTAGGGACCAACTTAGACTAACTTGGGACGAACTTAGACTAACCTTATAACGAGACTAAAGTTTGTCTTTGTTCGTCCCAAGTTAGTCTCGTTTGTCTCATTCTAAGGTTTGTTTAAGTTCGTCTTTAGAAAGAGACTAACTAGGGGCGAACTTAGACTAACATGGGACGAACTTAAACTAACCTTGTCATGAGACTACCGTTTGTATTTGTTCGTCCCAAGTTAGTCTCACTAGTCTCATTATAAGGTTTGTCTAAGTTCGTCCTTAGAAAGAGACTAACTAGGGACGAACTTAGACTAACTTGGGACGAACTTAGACTAACTTTATAATGAGACTAACGTTTGTCTTTGTTCGTCCCAAGTTAGTCTCGTTAGTCTCCTTCTAAGGTTTGTCTAAGTTCGTCCTTAGAAAGAGACTAACTAGGGACGAACTTAGACTAACATGGGACGAACTTAGACTAACCTTGTAATGAGACTAACGTTTGTGTTTGTTCGTCCCAAGTTAGTCTCGTTAGTCTCCTTCTAAGGTTTGTCTAAGTTCGTCCTTAGAAAGAGACTAACTAGGGACGAACTTAGACTAACATGGGACGAACTTAGACTATCCTTGTAATGAGACTAACATTTGTGTTTGTTCGTCCCAAGTTAGTCTCGTTAGTCTCATTCTAAGTTTTGTTTAAGTTCGTCCTTAGAAAGAGACTAACTAGGGACGAACTTAGACTAACTTGGGACGAGCTTAGACAAACCTTATAATGAGACTAACGTTTGTCTTTGTTCGTCCCAAGTTAGTCTCGTTAGTCTCATTCTAAGGTTTTTTTAAGTTCGTCCTTTGAAAGAAACTAACAAGGGACGAATTTAGACTAACTTGGGACGAACTTAGACTAACCTTAGAATGAGAATAAAGTTTGACTTTGTTCGTTCCAAGTTAGTCTCGTTAGTCTCATTATAAGGTTTGTCTAAGTTCGTCCTTAGAAAGAGACTAACTAGGGACGAACTTAGACTAACTTGGGACGAAATTAGACAAACCTTATAATGAGACTAACGTTTGTCTTTGTTCGTCCCAAGTTAGTCTCGTTAGTCTCATTTTAAGTTTTGTCTAAGTTCGTCCTTAGAAAGAGACTAACTAGGGACCAACTTAGACTAACTTGGGACGAACTTAGACTAACCTTATAATGAGACTAACGTTTGTCTTTGTTCGTCCCAAGTTCGTCTCACTAGTCTCATTCTAAGGTTTGTCTAAGTTCGTCCTTAGAAAGAGACTCACTAGGGACGAACTCAGACTAACTTGGGACGAACTTAGACTAACCTTGTAATGAGACTAACGTTTGTCTTTGTTCGTCCCAAGTTAGTCTCGTTAGTCTCATTCTAAGGTTTGTCTAAGTTCGTCCTTAGTAAGAGACTAACTAGGGACGAACTTAGACTAACCTTATAATGAGACTAAAGTTTGTCTTTGTTCGTCCCAAGTTAGTCTCACTAGTCTCATTATAAGGTTTGTCTAAGTTCGTCCTTAGAAAGAGACTAACTAGGGACGAACTTAGACTAACTTGGGACGAACTTAGACTAACCTTGTAATGAGACTAACGTTTGTCTTTGTTCGTCCCAAGTTAGTCTCGTTAGTCTCATTCTAAGGTTTGTCTAAGTTCGTCCATAAGAAGAGACTAACTTGGGACGAACTTAGACTAACTTGGGACGAACTTTGACAAACCTTAGAATGAGAGTTAGTCTCGTTAGTCTCATTCTAAGGTTTGTCTAAGTTCGTCCTTAGAAAGAGACTAACTTGGGACAAACTTAGACTAACCTTGTAATGAGACTAACGTTTGTGTTTGTTCGTCCGGAGTTTGTCTCGTTAGTCTCATTCTAAGGTTTGTCTAAGTTTGTCCTTAGAAAGAGACTAACTAGGGACGAACTTAGACTAACTTGGGACGAACTTAGAGAAACCTTATAATGAGACTAACGTTTGTCTTTGTTCGTCCCAAGTTAGTCTCGTTAGTCTCATTCTAAGGTTTGTCTAAGTTCGTCCTTCGAAAGAGACTAACTAGGGATGAACTTAGACTAACTTGGGACGAACTTAGACAAACCTTTGAATGAGAGTTTGTCTCTTTAGTCTCATTCTAAGGATTGTCTTAGTTCGTCCATAGAAAGAGACTAACTTGGGACGAACTTACACAAACCTTGTAATGAGACTAATGTTTGTCTTTGTTCGTCCCAAGTTAGTCTCTCGTTAGTCTCCTTCTAAGGTTTGTCAAAGTTCGCCGTTTGAAAGAGACTAACTAGGGACGAACTTAGACTAACTTGGGGCGTACTTAGACAAACCTTGTAATGAGACTAACGTTTGTGTTTGTTCGTCCCAAGTTAGTCTCGTTAGTCTCATTCTAAGGTTTGTCGTAGTTCGTCCTTAGAAAGAGACTAACTAGAGACAAACTTTGACAAACCTTATAATGAGACTAACGTTTGTCTTTGTTCGTCCCAAGTTAGTCTCGTTAATCTCATTCTAAGGTTTGTTTAAGTTAGTCCTTAGAAAGAAACTAACTTGGGACGAACTTAGACTAACTTGGGACGAACATAGACTAACCTTAGAATGAGAATAAAGTTTGTGTTTGTTCGTTCCAAGTTAGTCCCGTTAGTCTCATTCTAAGGTTTGTCTAAGTTCGTCCTTAGAAAGAGACTAACTAGGGACGAACATAGACTAACTTGGGACGAAATTAGACAAACCTTATAATGAGACTAACGTTTGTCTTTTGTTTGTCCCAAGTTAGTCTCGTTAGTCTCATTCTAAGATTTGTCTAAGTTCGTCCTTAGAAAGAGACTAACTAGGGACCAACTTAGACTAACTTGGGACGAACTTAGACTAACCTTATAACGAGACTAAAGTTTGTCTTTGTTCGTCCCAAGTTAGTCTCGTTTGTCTCATTCTAAGGTTTGTTTAAGTTCGTCTTTAGAAAGAGACTAACTAGGGGCGAACTTAGACTAACATGGGACGAACTTAGACTAACCTTATAATGAGACTAACGTTTGTCTTTGTTCGTCCCAAGTTAGTCTCACTAGTCTCATTATAAGGTTTGTCTAAGTTCGTCCTTAGAAAGAGACTAACTAGGGACGAACTTAGACTAACTTGGGACGAACTTAGATTAACCTTGTAATGAGACTAACGTTTGTCTTTGTTCGTCCCAAGTTAGTCTCGTTAGTCTCATTCTAAGGTTTGTCTAAGTTCATCCTTAAGAAGAGACTAACTAAGGACGAACTTAGACTAACCTGGGACGAACTTAGACAAACCTTAGAATGAGAGTTTGTCTCGTTAGTCTCATTCTAAGGTTTGTCTAAGTTCGTCCTTAGAAAGAGACTAACTTGGGACGAACTTAGACTAACCTTGTAAGGAGACTAACGTTTGTCTTTGTTCGTCCCAAGTTAGTCTCGTTAGTCTCCTTCTAAGGTTTGTCTAAGTTCGTCCTTAGAAAGAGACTAACTAGGGACGAACTTAGACTAACTTGGGACGAACTTAGACTAACCTTGTAATGAGACTAGCGTTTGTGTTTGTTCGTCCCAAGTTCGTCTCACAAGTCTCATTATAAGGTTTGTCTAAGTTCGTCTTTAGAAAGAGACTAACTAGGGGCGAACTTAGACTAACATGGGACGAACTTAGACTAACCTTGTCATGAGACTAACGTTTGTATTTGTTCGTCCCAAGTTAGTCTCACTAGTCTCATTATAAGGTTTGTCTAAGTTCGTCCTTAGAAAGAGACTAACTAGGGACGAACTTAGACTAACTTGGGACTAACTTAGACTAACTTTATAATGAGACTAACGTTTGTCTTTGTTCGTCCCAAGTTAGTCTCGTTGGTCTCATTCTAAGGTTTATCTAAGTTCGTCCTTAGAATGAGACTAACTAGGGACGAACTTAGACTAACTAGGGACGAACTTAGACTAACCTTATAATGAGACTAACGTTTGTCTTTGTTCGTCCCAAGTTAGTCTCACTAGTCTCATTATAAGGTTTGTCTAAGTTCGTCCTTAGAAAGAGACTAACTAGGGACGAACTTAGCCTAACTTGGGACGAACTTAGACTAACCTTGTAATGAGACTAACGTTTGTCTTTGTTCGTCCCAAGTTACTCTCGTTAGTCTCATTCTAAGGTTTGTCTAAGTTCGTCCTTAAGAAGAGACTAACTCAGGACGAACTTAGACTAACTTGGGACGAACTTAGACAAACCTTTGAATGAGAGTTAGTCTCGTTAGTCTCATTCTAAGGTTTGTCTAAGTTCGTCCTTAGAAAGAGACTAACTTGGGACAAACTTAGACTAACCTTGTAATGAGACTAACGTTTGTCTTTGTTTGTCCCGAGTTAGTGTCGTTTGTCTCCTTCAAAGGTTTGTCTAAGTTCGTCCTTAGAAAGAGTCTAACTAGGGACGAACTTAGACAAACCTTATAACGAGACTAAAGTTTGTCTTTGTTCGTCCCAAGTTAGTCTCGTTTGTCTCATTCTATGGTTTGTCTAAGTTCGTCTTTAGAAAGAGACTAACTAGGGGCGAACTTAGACTAACATGGGACGAACTTAGACTAACCTTGTAATGAGACTAACGTTTGTGTTTGTTCGTCCCAAGTTAGTCTCGTTAGTCTCATTCTAAGGTTTGTCTAAGTTCGTCCTTAAAAAGAGACTAACTAGGGACGAACTTAGACTAACTTGGGACGAACATAGACTAACCTTAGAATGAGAATAAAGTTTGTGTTTGTTCGATCCAAGTTAGTCCCGTTAGTCTCATTCTAAGGTTTTTTTAAGTTCGTCCTTAGAAAGAGACTAACTAGGGACGAACATAGACTAACTTGGGACGAACTTAGACAAACCTTATAATGAGACTAACGTTTGTCTTTGTTCGTCCCAAGTTACTCTCGTTAGTCTCATTCTAAGGTTTGTCTAAGTTCGTCCTTAGAAAGAGACTAACTAGGGACGAACTTAGACTAACTTGGGACGAACTTAGACTAACCTAATAACGAGACTAAAGTTTTTCTTTGTTCGTCCCAACTTAGTCTCGTTAGTCTCATTCTAAGGTTTGTCTAAGTTCTTCCTTAGAAAGAGAGACTAACTAGGGACGAACTTAGACTAACTTGGGACGAATTTAGACTAACCTTGTAATGAGACTAACGTTTGTCTTTGTTCGTCCCAAGTTAGTCTCGTTAGTCTCCTTCTAAAGTTTGTCTAAGTTCGTGCTTAGAAAGGGACTAACTTGGGACGAACTTAGACTAACTTGGGACGAACTTAGACTAACCTTGTAACGAGACTAACCTTTGTGTTTGTTCGTCCCAAGTTAGTCTCGTTAGTCTCATTCTAAGGTTTGTCTAAGTTCGTCCTTAGAAAGGGACTAACTAGGGACGAACTTCGACTAACATGGGACGAACTTAGACTAACCTTGTAATGAGACTAACGTTTGTGTTTGTTCGTCCGGAGTTAGTCTCGTTAGTCTCATTTTAATGTTTGTCTAAGTTTGTCCTTAGAAAGAGACTAACTAGGGACGAACTTAGACAAACTTGGGACGAACTTAGACAAACCTTATAATGAGACTAACGTTTTTCTTTGTTTGTCCCAAGTTAGTCTCGTTAGTCTCATTTTAAGGTTTGTCTAAGTTCGTCCTTAGAAAGAGACTAACTAGGGACCAACTTAGACTAACTTGGGACGAACTTAGACTAACCTTATAACGAGACTAAAGTTTGTCTTTGTTCGTCCCAAGTTAGTCTCGTTTGTCTCATTCTAAGGTTTGTCTAAGTTCGTCTTTAGAAAGAGACTAACTAGGGGCGAACTTAGACTAGCATGGGACGAACTTAGACTAACCTTGTAATGAGACTAACGTTTGTGTTTGTTCGTCCCAAATTAGTCTCGTTAGTCTCATTCTAAGGTTTGTCTAAGTTCGTCCTTAGAAAGAGACTAACTAGAGACGAACTTAGACTAACTTGGGACGAAATTAGACAAACCTTATAATGAGACTAACGTTTGTCTTTGTTCATCCCAAGTTAGTCTCGTTAGTCTCATTCTAAGGTTTGTCTAAGTTCGTCCTTAGAAAGAGACTAACTAGGGACGAACTAAGACTAACTTGGGATGAAGTTAGACTAACCTAATAAGGAGACTAAAGTTTGTCTTTGTTCGTCCCAACTTGGTCTCGTTAGTCTTATTCTAAGGTTTGTCTAAGTTCGTCCTTAGAAAGAGACTAACTAGGGACAAACTTAGACTAACCTTATAATGAGACTAACGTTTGTCTTTGTTCGTCCGAAGTTAGTCTTACTAGTTTCATTATAAGGTTTGTCTAAGTTCGTCCTTAGAAAGAGACTAACTAGGGACGAACTTAGACTAACTTGGGACGAACTTAGACTAACCTTGTAATGAGACTAACGTTTGTCTTTGTTCGTCCCAAGTTAGTCTCGTTAGTCTCATTCTAAGGTTTGTCTAAGTTCGTCCTTAAGAAGAGACTAACTCGGGACGAACTTAGACTAATTTGGGACGAACTTAGACAAACCTTTGAATGAGAGTTAGTCTCGTTAGTCTCATTCTAAGGTTTGTCTAAGTTCGTCCTTAGAATAAGACTAACTTGGGACAAACTTAGACTAACCTTGTAATGAGACTAACGTTTGTCTTTGTTCGTCCCGAGTTAGTCTCGTTTGTCTCCTTCTAAGGTTTGTCTAAGTTCGTCCTTAGAAAGAGTCTAACTAGGGACGAACTTAGACTAACTTGGGATGAACTTAGACTAACCTTGTAATGAGACTAACGTTTGTGTTTGTTCGTCCGGAGTTAGTCTCGGTAGTCTCATTCTAAGGTTTGTCTAAGTTAGTCCTTAGAAAGAGACTAACTAGGGACGAACATAGACTAACTTGGGACGAACTTAGACAAACCTTATAACGAGACTAAAGTTTGTCTTTGTTCGTCCCAAGTTAGTCTCGTTTGTCTCATTCTATGGTTTGTCTAAGTTCGTCTTTAGAAAGAGACTAACTAGGGGCGAACATAGACTAACATGGGACGAACTTAGACTAACCTTGTAATGAGACTAACGTTTGTGTTTGTTCGTCCCAAGTTAGTCTCGTTAGTCTCATTCTAAGGTTTGTCTAAGTTCGTCCTTAGAAAGAGACTAACTAGGGACGAACTTAGACTAACTTGGGACGAAATTAGACAAACCTTATAATGAGACTAACGTTTGTCTTTGTTCATCCCAAGTTAGTCTCGTTAGTCTCATTCTAAGGTTTGTCTAAGTTCGTCCTTAGAAAGAGACTAACTAGGGACGAACTAAGACTAACTTGGGACGAACTTAGACTAACCTAATAACGAGACTAAAGTTTGTCTTTGTTCGTCCCAACTTAGTCTCGTTAGTCTCATTCTAAGGTTTGTCTAAGTTCGTCCTTAGAAAGAGACTAACTAGGGACGAACTTAGACTAACTTGGGACGAACTTAGACTAACTTTATAATGAGACTAACGTTTGTCTTTGTTCGTCCCAAGTTAGTCTCGTTAGTCTCATTCTAAGGTTTGTCTAAGTTCATCCTTAAAAAGAGACTAACTAGGCACGAACTTAGACTAACTTGGGACGAATTTAGACTAACCTTGTAATGAGACTAACGTTTGTCTTTGTTCGTCCCAAGTTAGTCTCGTTGGTCTCATTCTAAGGTTTGTCTAAGTTCGTCTTTAGAAAGAGACTAACTAGCGACGAACTTAGACTAATTTGGGACGAACATAGACTAACCTTGTAATGAGACTAACGTTTGTCTTTGTTCGTCCCAAATTAGTCTCATTCTAAGGTTTGTTTAAGGTCGTCTTTAGAAAGAGACTAACTAGGGACGAACTTAGACTAACATGGGACGAACTTAGACTAACCTTGTAATGAGAATAACGTTTGTGTTTGTTCGTCCCAAGTTAGTCTCGTTAGTCTCGTTCTAAGGTTTGTCTAAGTTCGTCCTTAGAAAGAGACTAACTAGGGACGAACTTAGACTAACTTGGGACGAACTTAGACAAACCTTATAATGAGACTAACGTTTGTCTTTGTTCGTCCCAAGTTAGTCTCGTTAGTCTCATTCTAAGGTTTGTCTAAGTTCGTCCTTAGAAAGAGACTAACTAGGGACGAACTAAGACTAACTTGGGACGAACTTAGACAAACCTAATAACGAGACTAAAGTTTTTCTTTGTTCGTCCCAAGTTAGTCTCGTTAGTCTCATTCTAAGGGTTGTCTAAGTTTGTCCTTAGAAAGTGACTAACTAGGGACGAACTTAGACTAACTAAGAACTTAGACAAACCTTAGAATGAGAGTTTGTCTCGTTAGTCTCATTCTAAGGTTTGTCTAAGTTCGTCCTTAGAAAGAGACTCACTTGGGACGAACTTAGACTAACCATGTAATGAGACTAATGTTTGTCTTTGTTCGTCCCAAGTTAGTCTCGTTAGTCTCCTTCTAAGGTTTGTCTAAGTTCGTCCTTAGAAAGAGACTAACTAGGGACGAACTTAGACTAACATGGGACGAACTTAGACAAACCTTACAATGAGACTAATGTTTGTCTTTGTTCGTCCCAACTTAGTCTCGTTAGTCTCATTCTTAGGTTTGTCTAAGTTCGTCCTTCGAAAGAGACTAACTAGGGACGAACTTAGACTAACTTGGGACGAACTTAGACTAACCTTAAAATGAGAATAAAGTTTGTCTTTGTTCGTTCCAAGTTAGTCTCGTTAGTCCCATTCTAAGGTTTGTCTAAGTTCGTCCTTAGAAAGTGACTAACTAGGGACGAACTTAGACTAACTTGGAACTTAGACAAACCTTAGAATGAGAGTTTGTCTCGTTAGTCTCATTCTAAGGTTTGTCTAAGTTCGTCCTTAGAAAGAGACTCACTTGGGACGAACTTAGACTAACCATGTAATGAGACTAATGTTTGTCTTTGTTCGTCCCAGGTTAATCTCGTTAGTCTCCTTCTAAGGTTTGTCTAAGTTCGTCCTTAGAAAGAGACTAACTAGGGACGAACTTAGACTAACATGGGACGAACTTAGCCTAACCTTGTAATGAGACTAACGTTTGTGTTTGTTCGTCCCAAGTTAGTCTCGTTAGTCTCATTCTAAGGTTTGTTTAAGTTCGTCCTTAAAAAGAGACTAACTAGGGACGAGCTTAGACAAACCTTATAATGAGACTAACGTTTGTCTTTGTTCGTCCCATGTTAGTCTCGTTAGTCTCATTCTAAGGTTTTTTTAAGTGCATCCTTTGAAAGAAACTAACAAGGGACGAACTTAGACTAACTTGGGACGAACTTAGACTAACCTTAGAATGAGAATAAAGTTAGTCTTTGTTCATTCCAAGTTAGTCTCGTTAGTCTCATTATAAGGTTTGTCTAAGTTCGTCCTTAGAAAGAGACTAACTAGGGACGAACTTAGACTAACTTGGGACGAAATTCGACAAACCTTATAATGAGACTAACGTTTGTGTTTGTTCGTCTCAAGTTAGTCTCGTTAGTCTCATTATAAGGTTTTCTAAGTTCGTCCTTAGAAAGAGACTAAATAGGGACGAACTTAGACTAACTTGGGACGAACTTCGACTAACCTTGTAATGAGACTAACGTTTGTCTTTCCTCGTCCCAAGTTAGTCACGTTAGTCTCATTCTAAGGTTTGTCTAAGTTCGTCCATAAGAAGAGACTAACTAGGGACGAACTTAGACTAACATGGGACGAACTTAGGCAAACCTTAGAATGAGAGTTTGTCTCGTTAGTCTCATTCTAAGGTTTGTCTAAGTTTGTCCTTAGAAAGAGACTAACTTGGGACGAACTTACACTAACCTTGCAATGAGACCAACGTTTGTCTTTGTTCGTCCCAAGTTAGTCTCGTTAGTCTCCTTCTAAGGTTTGTCTAAGTTCGTCCTTTGAAAGAGACTAACAAGGGACGAACTTTGACTAACTTGGGACGTACTTAGACTAACCTTGTAATGAGACTAACGTTTGTGTTTGTTCGTCCCAAGTTAGTCTCGTTAGTCTCATTCTAAGGGTTGTCTAAGTTCGTCCTTAGAAAGAGACTAACTAGGGACGAACTTAGACTAACTTGGGACGAACTTAGACTAACCTTATAACGAGACTAAAGTTTGTCTTTGTTCGTCCCAAGTTAGTCTCGTTTGTCTCATTCTATGGTTTGTCTAAGTTCGTCTTTAGAAAGAGACTAACTAGGGGCGAACATAGACTAACATGGGACGAACTTAGACTAACCTTGTAATGAGACTAACGTTTGTGTTTGTTCGTCCCAAGTTAGTCTCGTTAGTCTCATTCTAAGGTTTGTCTAAGTTCGTCCTTAGAAAGAGACTAACTAGGGACGAACTTAGACTAACTTGGGACGAAATTAGACAAACCTTATAATGAGACTAACGTTTGTCTTTGTTCATCCCAAGTTAGTCTCGTTAGTCTCATTCTAAGGTTTGTCTAAGTTCGTCCTTAGAAAGAGACTAACTAGGGACGAACTAAGACTAACTTGGGACGAACTTAGACTAACCTAATAACGAGACTAAAGTTTGTCTTTGTTCGTCTCAACTTAGTCTCGTTAGTCTCATTCTAAGGTTTGTCTAAGTTCGTCCTTAGAAAGAGACTAACTAGGGACGAACTTAGACTAACTTGGGACGAACTTAGACTAACTTTATAATGAGACTAACGTTTGTCTTTGTTCGTCCCAAGTTAGTCTCGTTAGTCTCATTCTAAGGTTTGTCTAAGTTCATCCTTAAAAAGAGACTAACTAGGGACGAACTTAGACTAACTTGGGACGAATTTAGACTAACCTTGTAATGAGACTAACGTTTGTCTTTGTTCGTCCCAAGTTAGTCTCGTTGGTCTCATTCTAAGGTTTGTCTAAGTTCGTCCTTAGAAAGAGACTAACTAGCGACGAACTTAGACTAATTTGGGACGAACATAGACTAACCTTGTAATGAGACTAACGTTTGTCTTTGTTCGTCCCAAATTAGTCTCATTCTAAGGTTTGTCTAAGGTCGTCTTTAGAAAGAGACTAACTAGGGACGAACTTACACTAACATGGGACGAACTTAGACTAACCTTGTAATGAGAATAACGTTTGTGTTTGTTCGTCCCAAGTTAGTCTCGTTAGTCTCGTTCTAAGGTTTGTCTAAGTTCGTCCTTAGAAAGTGAATAACTAGGGACGAACTTAGACTAACTTGGGACGAACTTAGACAAACCTTATAATGAGACTAACGTTTCTCTTTCTTCGTCCCAAGTTAGTCTCGTTAGTCTCATTGTAAGGTTTTTTTAAGTTCGTCCTTAGAAAGAAACTAACTAGGGACGAACTTAGACCAACTTGGGACGAACTTAGACTAACCTTAGAATGAGAATAAAGTTTGTCTTTGTTCGTTCTAAGTTAGTCCCGTTAGTCTCATTCTAAGGTTTGTCTAAGTTCGTCCTTAGAAAGAGACTAACTAGGGACGAACTTAGACTAACTTGGGACGAAATTAGACAAACCTTATAATGAGACTAACGTTTGTCTTTGTTCGTCCCAAGTTAGTCTCGTTAGTCTCATTCTAAGGTTTGTCTAAGTTCGTCCTTAGAAAGAGACTAACTAGGGACGAACTAAGACTAACTTGGGACGAACTTAGACTAACCTAATAACGAGACTAAAGTTTTTCTTTGTTCGTCCCAAGTTAGTCTCGTTAGTCTCATTCTAAGGGTTGTCTAAGTTCGTCCTTAGAAAGTGACTAACTAGGGACGAACTTAGACTAACTAGGAACTTAGACAAACCTTAGAATGAGAGTTTGTCTCGTTAGTCTCATTCTAAGGTTTGTCTAAGTTCGTCCTTAGAAAGAGACTCACTTGGGACGAACTTAGACTAACCATGTAATGAGACTAATGTTTGTCTTTGTTCGTCCCAAGTTAGTCTCGTTAGTCTCCTTCTAAGGTTTGTCTAAGTTCGTCCTTAGAAAGAGACTAACTAGGGACGAACTTAGACTAACATGGGACGAACTTAGACAAACCTTACAATGAGACTAATGTTTGTCTTTGTTCGTCCCAAGTTAGTCTCGTTAGTCTCATTCTTAGGTTTGTCTAAGTTCGTCCTTCGAAAGAGACTAACTAGGGACGAACTTAGACTAACTTGGGACGAACTTAGACTAACCTTAAAATGAGAATAAAGTTTGTCTTTGTTCGTTCCAAGTTAGTCTCGTTAGTCCCATTCTAAGGTTTGTCTAAGTTCGTCCTTAGAAAGTGACTAACTAGGGACGAACTTAGACTAACTTGGAACTTAGACAAACCTTAGAATGAGAGTTTGTCTCGTTAGTCTCATTCTAAGGTTTGTCTAAGTTCGTCCTTAGAAAGAGACTCACTTGGGACGAACTTAGACTAACCATGTAATGAGACTAATGTTTGTCTTTGTTCGTCCCAAGTTAATCTCGTTAGTCTCCTTCTAAGGTTTGTCTAAGTTCGTCCTTAGAAAGAGACTAACTAGGGACGAACTTAGACTAACATGGGACGAACTTAGCCTAACCTTGTAATGAGACTAACGTTTGTGTTTGTTCGTCCCAAGTTAGTCTCGTTAGTCTCATTCTAAGGTTTGTTTAAGTTCGTCCTTAAAAAGAGACTAACTAGGGACGAGCTTAGACAAACCTTATAATGAGACTAACGTTTGTCTTTGTTCGTCCCATGTTAGTCTCGTTAGTCTCATTCTAAGGTTTTTTTAAGTTCATCCTTTGAAAGAAACTAACAAGGGACGAACTTAGACTAACTTGGGACGAACTTAGACTAACCTTAGAATGAGAATAAAGTTAGTCTTTGTTCATTCCAAGTTAGTCTCGTTAGTCTCATTATAAGGTTTGTCTAAGTTCGTCCTTAGAAAGAGACTAACTAGGGACGAACTTAGACTAACTTGGGACGAAATTCGACAAACCTTATAATGAGACTAACGTTTGTGTTTGTTCGTCTCAAGTTAGTCTCGTTAGTCTCATTATAAGGTTTTCTAAGTTCGTCCTTAGAAAGAGACTAAATAGGGACGAACTTAGACTAACTTGGGACGAACTTCGACTAACCTTGTAATGAGACTAACGTTTGTCTTTCCTCGTCCCAAGTTAGTCACGTTAGTCTCATTCTAAGGTTTGTCTAAGTTCGTCCATAAGAAGAGACTAACTAGGGACGAACTTAGACTAACATGGGACGAACTTAGGCAAACCTTAGAATGAGAGTTTGTCTCGTTAGTCTCATTCTAAGGTTTGTCTAAGTTTGTCCTTAGAAAGAGACTAACTTGGGACGAACTTACACTAACCTTGCAATGAGACCAACGTTTGTCTTTGTTCGTCCCAAGTTAGTCTCGTTAGTCTCCTTCTAAGGTTTGTCTAAGTTCGTCCTTTGAAAGAGACTAACAAGGGACGAACTTTGACTAACTTGGGACGTACTTAGACTAACCTTATAATGAGACTAACGTTTGTGTTTGTTCGTCCCAAGTTAGTCTCGTTAGTCTCATTCTAAGGTTTGTCTAAGTTCGTCCTTAGAAAGAGACTAACTAGGGACGAACTTAGACTAACTTGGGACGAACTTAGACAAACCTTATAAGGAGACTAACGTTTGTCTTTGTTCGTCCCAAGTTAGTCTCGTTAGTCTCATTCTAAGGTTTTTTTAAGTTCGTCCGACTAACCTTGTAATGAGACTAACGTTTGTGTTTGTTCGTCCCAAGTTAGTCTCGTTAGTCTCATTCTAAGGTTTGTCTAAGTTCGTCCTTAGAAAGAGACTAACTAGGGACGAACTTTGACAAACCTTATAATGAGACTAACGTTTGTGTTTGTTCGTCCCAAGTTAGTCTCGTTAGTCTCATTCTAAGGTTTGTCTAAGTTCGTCCTTCGAAAGAGACTAACTAGGACGAACTTAGACTAACTTGGGACGAACTTAGAGTAACCTTAGAATGAGAGTAAAGTTTGTCTTTGTTCGTTCCAAGTTAGTCTCGTTAGTCTCATTCTAAGGTTTTTCTAAGTTCGTCCTTAGAAAGTGACTAACTAGGGACGAACTTAGACTAACTTGGAACTTAGACAAACCTTAGAATGTGAGTTTGTCTCGTTAGTCTCATTCTAAGGTTTGTCTAAGTTCGTCCTTAGAAAGAGACTCACTTGGGATGAAGTTAGACTAACCTTGTAATGAGACTAACGTTTGTTTTTGTTCGTCCCAAGTTAGTCTCGTTAGTCTCCTTCTAAGGTTTGTCTAAGTTCGTCCTTAGAAAGAGACTAACTAGGGACGAACATAGACTAACATGGGACGAACTTAGACTAACCTTGCAATGAGACTAACGTTTGTGTTTGTTCGTCCCAAGTTAGTCTCGTTGGTCTCCTTCTAAAGTTTGTCTACGTTCGTCCTTAGAAAGAGACTAACTAGGGACGAACTTAGACTAACATGGGACGAACTTAGACTAACCTTGTAATGAGACAAACGTTTGTGTTTGTTTGTCCCAAGTTAGTCTCGTTAGTCTCATTCTATGGTTTGTCTAAGTTCATCCTTAAAAAGAGACTAACAAGGGACGAACTGAGACTAACTTGGGACGAACTTAGACTGACCTTGTAATGAGACTAACGTTTGTCTTTGTTCGTCCCAAGTTAGTCTCGTTGGTCTCATTCTATGGTTTGTCTAAGTTCATCCTTAGAAAGAGACTAACTAGCGACGAACTTAGACTAACCTTGTAATGAGACTAACGTTTGTCTTTGTTCGTCCCAAGTTAGTCTCATTCTAAGGTTTGTCTAAGGTCGTCTTTACAAAGAGACTAACTAGGGACGAACTTAGACTAACAAGGGACGAACTTAGACTAACCTTGTAATGACAATAACGTTTGTGTTTGTTCGTCCCAAGTTAGTCTCGTTAGTCTCGTTCTAAGGTTTGTCTAAGTTCGTCCTTAGAAAGAGACTAACTAGGGACGAACTTAGACTAACTTGGGACGAACTTAGACAAACCTTATAATGAGACTAACGTTTCTCTTTCTTCGTCCCAAGTTAGTCTCGTTAGTCTCATTCTAAGGTTTGTCTAAGTTCGTCCTTAGAAAGAGACTAACTAGGGACCAACTTAGACTAACTTGGGACGAACTTAGACTAACCTTATAACGAGACTAAAGTTTATCTTTGTTCGTCCCAAGTTAGTCTCGTTTGTCTCATTCTAAGGTTTGTCTAAGTTCGTCTTTAGAAAGAGACTAACTAGGGGCGAACTTAGACTTACATGGGACGAACTTAGACTTACCTTGTAATGAGACTAACGTTTGTGTTTGTTCGTCCCAAGTTAGTCTCGTTAGTCTCATTCTAAGGTTTGTCTAAGTTCATCCTTAGAAAGAGACTAACTAGGGACGAACTTAGACTAACTTGGGACGAAATTAGACAAACTTTATAATGAGACTAACGTTTGTCTTTGTTCATCCCAAGTTAGTCTCGTTAGTCTCATTCTAAGGTTTGTCTAAGTTCGTCCTTAGAAAGAGACTAACTTGGGACGAACTTAGACTAACATGGGACGAACTTAGACTAACCTTGTAATGAGACAAACGTTTGTGTTTGTTCGTCCCAAGTTAGTCTCGTTAGTCTCATTCTAAGGTTTGTCTAAGTTCATCCTTAAAAAGAGACTAACAAGGGACGAACTTAGACTAACTTGGGACGAACTTAGACTAACCTTGTAATGAGACTAACGTTTGTCTTTGTTCGTCCCAAGTTAGTCTCGTTGGTCTCATTCTAAGGTTTGTCTAAGTTCGTCCTTAGAAAGAGACTAACTAGCGACGAACTTAGACTAACTTGGAACGAACTTAGACTAACCTTGTAATGAGACTAACGTTTGTCTTTGTTCATCCCAAGTTAGTCTCATTCTAAGGTTTGTCTAAGGTCGTCTTTAGAAAGAGACTAACTAGGGACGAACTTAGACTAACAAGGGACGAACTTAGACTAACATTGTAATGAGAATAACGTTTGTGTTTGTTCGTCCCAAGTTAGTCTCGTTAGTCTCGTTCTAAGGTTTGTCTAAGTTCGTCCTTAGAAAGAGACTAACTAGGGACGAACTTAGACTAACATGGGACGAACTTAGACTAACCTTGTAATGAGACTAACGTTTGTGTTTGTTCGTCCCAAGTTAGTCTCGTTAGTCTCATTCTAAGGTTTGTCTAAGTTCGTCCTTAGAAAGAGACTAACTAGGGACGAACTTAGACTAACCTTATAACGAGACTAAAGTTTATCTTTGTTCGTCCCAAGTTAGTCTCGTTTGTCTCATTCTAAGGTTTGTCTAAGTTCGTCTTTAGAAAGAGACTAACTAGGGGCGAACTTAGACTTACATGGGACGAACTTAGACTTACCTTGTAATGAGACTAACGTTTGTGTTTGTTCGTCCCAAGTTAGTCTCGTTAGTCTCATTCTAAGGTTTGTCTAAGTTCGTCCTTAGAAAGAGACTAACTAGGGACGAACTTAGACTAACTTGGGACGAAATTAGACGAACTTTATAATGAGACTAACGTTTGTCTTTGTTCATCCCAAGTTAGTCTCGTTAGTCTCATTCTAAGGTTTGTCTAAGTTCGTCCTTAGAAAGAGACTAACTTGGGACGAACTTAGACTAACATGGGACGAACTTAGACTAACCTTGTAATGAGACAAACGTTTGTGTTTGTTCGTCCCAAGTTAGTCTCGTTAGTCTCATTCTAAGGTTTGTCTAAGTTCATCCTTAAAAAGAGACTAACAAGGGACGAACTTAGACTAACTTGGGACGAACTTAGACTAACCTTGTAATGAGACTAACGTTTGTCTTTGTTCGTCCCAAGTTAGTCTCGTTGGTCTCATTCTAAGGTTTGTCTAAGTTCGTCCTTAGAAAGAGACTAACTAGCGACGAACTTAGACTAACTTGGAACGAACTTAGACTAACCTTGTAATGAGACTAACGTTTGTCTTTGTTCATCCCAAGTTAGTCTCATTCTAAGGTTTGTCTAAGGTCGTCTTTAGAAAGAGACTAACTAGGGACGAACTTAGACTAACAAGGGACGAACTTAGACTAACATTGTAATGAGAATAACGTTTGTGTTTGTTCGTCCCAAGTTAGTCTCGTTAGTCTCGTTCTAAGGTTTGTCTAAGTTCGTCCTTAGAAAGAGACTAACTAGGGACGAACTTAGACTAACATGGGACGAACTTAGACTAACCTTGTAATGAGACTAACGTTTGTGTTTGTTCGTCCCAAGTTAGTCTCGTTAGTCTCATTCTAAGGTTTGTCTAAGTTCGTCCTTAGAAAGAGACTAACTAGGGACGAACTTAGACTAACTTGGGACGAAATTAGACAAACTTTATAATGAGACTAACGTTTGTCTTTGTTCATCCCAAGTTAGTCTCGTTAGTCTCATTCTAAGGTTTGTCTAAGTTCGTCCTTAGAAAGAGACTAACTTGGGACGAACTTAGACTAACATGGGACGAACTTAGACTAACCTTGTAATGAGACAAACGTTTGTGTTTGTTCGTCCCAAGTTAGTCTCGTTAGTCTCATTCTAAGGTTTGTCTAAGTTCATCCTTAAAAAGAGACTAACAAGGGACGAACTTAGACTAACTTGGGACGAACTTAGACTAACCTTGTAATGAGACTAACGTTTGTCTTTGTTCGTCCCAAGTTAGTCTCGTTGGTCTCATTCTAAGGTTTGTCTAAGTTCGTCCTTAGAAAGAGACTAACTAGCGACGAACTTAGACTAACTTGGAACGAACTTAGACTAACCTTGTAATGAGACTAACGTTTGTCTTTGTTCATCCCAAGTTAGTCTCATTCTAAGGTTTGTCTAAGGTCGTCTTTAGAAAGAGACTAACTAGGGACGAACTTAGACTAACAAGGGACGAACTTAGACTAACATTGTAATGAGAATAACGTTTGTGTTTGTTCGTCCCAAGTTAGTCTCGTTAGTCTCGTTCTAAGGTTTGTCTAAGTTCGTCCTTAGAAAGAGACAAACTAGGGACGAACTTAGACTAACTTGGGACGAACTTAGACAAACCTTATAATGAGACTAACGTTTCTCCTTCTTCGTCCCAAGTTAGTGTCGTTAGTCTCATTCTAAGGTTTTTTTAAGTTCGTCCTTAGATAGAAACTAACTAGGGACGAACTTAGACTAACATGGGACGAACTTAGACTAACCTTGTAATGAGACTAACGTTTGTGTTTGTTCGTCCGGAGTTAGTCTCGTTAGTCTCATTCTAAGGTTTGTCTAAGTTTGTCCTTAGAAAGAGACTAACTAGGAACGAACTTAGACTAACTTGGGACGAACTTAGACAAACCTTATAAGGAGACTAACGTTTGTCTTTGTTTGTCCCAAGTTAGTCTCGTTAGTCTCATTCTAAGGTTTGTCTAAGTTCGTCCTTAGAAAGAGACTAACTAGGGACGAACTAAGACTAACTTGGGACGAACTTAGACTAACCTAATAACGAGACCAAAGTTTGTCTTTGTTCGTCCCAACTTAGTCTCGTTAGTCTCATTCTAAGGTTTGTCTAAGTTCGTCCTTAGAAAGAGACTAACGAGGGACGAACTTAGACTAACTTGGGACGAACTTAGACTAACTTTATAATGAGACTAACGTTTGTCTTTGTTCGTCCCAAGTTAGTCTCGTTAGTCTCATTCTAAAGTTTGTCTAAGTTCATCCTTAAAAAGAGACTAACTAGGGACGAACTTAGACTAACTTGGGACGAATTTAGACTAACCTTGTAATGAGACTAACGTTTGTCTTTGTTCGTCCCAAGTTAGTCTCGTTGGTCTCATTCTAAGGTTTGTCTAAGTTCGTCCTTAGAAAGAGACTAACTAGCGACGAACTTAGACTAACTTGGGACGAACATAGACTAACCTTGTAATGAGACTAACGTTTGTCTTTGTTCGTCCCAAATTAGTCTCATTCTAAGGTTTGTCTAAGGTCGTCTTTAGAAAGAGACTAACTAGGGACGAACTTAGACTAACATGGGACGAACTTAGACTAACCTTATAATGAGAATAACGTTTGTGTTTGTTCGTCCCAAGTTAGTCTCGTTCTAAGGTTTGTCTAATCTCGTCCTTAGAAAGAGACTAACTAGGGACGAACTTAGACTAACTTGGGACGAACTTAGACAAACCTTATAATGAGAAACGTTTCTCTTTCTTCGTCCCAAGTTAGTCTCGTTAGTCTCATTCTAAGGTTTTTTTAAGTTCGTCCTTAGAAAGAAACTAACTAGGGACGAACTTAGACCAACTTGGGACGAACTTAGACTAACCTTAGAATGAGAATAAAGTTTGTCTTTGTTCGTTCCAAGTTAGTCCCGTTAGTCTCATTCTAAGGTTTGTCTAAGTTCGTCCTTTGAAAGAGACTAACTAGGGACGAACTTAGACTAACTTGGGACGAAATTAGACAAACCTTATAATGAGACTAACGTTTGTCTTTGTTCGTCCCAAGTTAGTCTCGTTAGTCTCATTCTAAGGTTTGTCTAAGTTCGTCCTTAGAAAGAGACTAACTAGGGACGAACTAAGACTAACTTGGGACGAACTTAGACTAACCTAATAACGAGACTAAAGTTTGTCTTTGTTCGTCCCAAGTTAGTCTCGTTAGTCTCCTTCTAAGGTTTGTCTAAGTTCGTCCTTAGAAAGTGACTAACTAGGGACGAACTTAGACTAACTAGGAACTTAGACAAACCTTAGAATGAGAGTTTGTCTCGTTAGTCTCATTCTAAGGTTTGTCTAAGTTCGTCCTTAGAAAGAGCCTCACTTGGGACGAACTTAGACTAACCATGTAATGAGACTAATGTTTGTCTTTGTTCGTCCCAAGTTAGTCTCGTTAGTCTCCTTCTAAGGTTGTCTAAGTTCGTCCTTAGAAAGAGACTAACTAGGGACGAACTTAGACTAACATGGGACGAACTTAGACAAACCTTATAATGAGACTTATGTTTGTCTTTGTTCGCCCCAAGTTAGTCTCGTTAGTCTCATTCTAAGGTTTGTCTAAGTTCGTCCTTCGAAAGAGACTAACTAGGGACGAACTTAGACTAACTTGGGACAAACTTAGACTAACCTAAAAATGAGAATAAAGTTTGTCTTTGTTCGTTCCAAGTTAGTCTCGTTAGTTTCATTCTAAGGTTTGTCTAAGTTCGTCCTTAGAAAGTGACTAACTAGGGACGAACTTAGACTAACTTGGAACTTAGACAAACCTTAGAATGAGAGTTTGTCTCGTTAGTCTCATTCTAAGGTTTGTGTAAGTTCGTCCTTAGAAAGAGACTCACTTGGGACGAACTTAGACTAACCATATAATGAGACTAATGTTTGTCTTTGTTCGTCCCAAGTTAATCTCGTTAGTCTCCTTCTAAGGTTTGTCTAAGTTCGTCCTTAGAAAGAGACTAACTAGGGACGAACTTAGACTAACATGGGACGAACTTATCCTAACCTTGTAATGAGACTAATGTTTGTGTTTGTTCGTCCCAAGTTAGTCTCGTTAGTCTCATTCTAAGGTTTGTTTAAGTTCGTCCTTAAATAGAGACTAACTAGGGACGAGCTTAGACAAACCTTATAATGAGACTAACGTTTGTCTTTGTTCGTCCCATGTTAGTCTCGTTAGTCTCATTCTGAGGTTTTTTTAAGTTCGTCCTTTGAAAGAAACTAACAAGGGACGAACTTAGACTAACTTGGGACGAACTTAGACTAACCTTAGAATGAGAATAAAGTTTGTCTTTGTTCATTCCAAGTTAGTCTCGTTAGTCTCATTATAAGGTTTGTCTAAGTTCGTCCTTAGAAAGAGACTAACTAGGGACGAACTTAGACTAACTTGGGACGAAATTAGACAAACCTTATAATGAGACTAACGTTTGTGTTTGTTCGTCTCAAGTTAGTCTCGTTAGTCTCATTATAAGGTTTTCTAAGTTTGTCCTTAGAAAGAGACTAAATAGGGACGAACTTAGACTAACTTGGGACGAACTTCGACTAACCTTGTAATGAGACTAACGTTTGTCTTTCCTCGTCCCAAGTTAGTCACGTTAGTCTCATTCTAAGGTTTGTCTAAGTTCGTCCATAAGAAGAGACTAACTAGGGACGAACTTAGACTAACATGGGACGAACTTAGACAAACCTTAGAATGAGAGTTTGTCTCGTTAGTCTCATTCTAAGGTTTGTCTAAGTTTGTCCTTAGAAAGAGACTAACTTGGGACGAACTTACACTAACCTTGCAATAAGACCAACGTTTGTCTTTGTTCGTCCCAAGTTAGTCTCGTTAGTCTCCTTCTAAGGTTTGTCTAAGTTCGTCCTTTGAAAGAGACTAACAAGGGACGAACTTTGACTAACTTGGGACGTACTTAGACTAACCTTGTAATGAGACTAACGTTTGTGTTTGTTCGTCCCAAGTTAGTCTCGTTAGTCTCATTCTAAGGTGTGTCTAAGTTCGTCCTGAGAAAGAGACTAACTAGGGACGAACTTAGACTAACTTGGGACGAACTTAGACAAAGCTTATAAGGAGACTAACGTTTGTCTTTGTTCGTCCCAAGTTAGTCTCGTTAGTCTCATTCTATGGTTTTTTTAAGATCGTCCGACTAACCTTGTAATGAGACTAACGTTTGTGTATGTTCGTCCGAAGTTAGTCTCGTTAGTCTCTTTCTAAGGTTTGTCTAAGTTCGTCCTTAGAAAGAGACTAACTAGGGACGAACTTTGACAAACCTTATAATGAGACTAACGTTTGTGTTTGTTCGTCCCAAGTTAGTCTCGTTAGTCTCATTCTAAGGTTTGTTCAAGTTAGTCCTTAGAAAGAAACTAACCATGGACGAACTTAGACTAACTTGGGACGAACTTAGACTAACCTTAGAATGAGAATAAAGTTTGTCTTTGTTCGTTCCTAGTTAGTCCCGTTAGTCTCATGCTAAGGTTTGTCTAAGTTCGTCCTTAGAAAGAGACTAACTAGGGACGAACTTAGACTAACTTGAGACGAAATTAGACAAACCTTACAATGAGACTAACGTTTGTATTTGTTCGTCCCAAGTTAGTCTCGTTAGTCTCATTCTAAGGTCTGTCTAAGTTCGTCCTTAGAAAGGGACTAACTAGGGACGAACTTAGACTAACTTGGGACGAACTTAGACTAACCTTGTAATGAGACTAACGTTTGTCTTTGTTCGTCCCAAGTTAGTCTCGTTAGTCTCATTCTAAGGTTTGTCTAAGTTCGTCCTTAAGAAGAGACTAACTAGGGACGAACTTAGACTAACTTGGGACGAACTTAGACTAACTTGGGACGAACTTAGACAAACCTTAGAATGAGAGTTTGTCTCCTTAGTCTAATTCTATGGTTTGTCTAAGTTCGTCCTTAGAAAGAGACTAACTTAGGACAAATTTTGACTAACCTTGTACTGAGACTAACGTTTGTCTTTGTTCGTCCCGAGTTAGTCTCGTTAGTCTCCTTCTAAGGTTTGTCTAAGTTCGTCCTTAGAAAGAGACTAACTAGGGACGAACTTAGACTAACTTGGGACGAACTTAGACTAACTTAGGACGAACTTAGACTAACGTTTGTGTTTGTTCGTCCCAAGTTAGTCTCGTTAGTCTCATTCTAAGGTTTGTCTAAGTTCGTCCTTAGAAAGAGACTAACTAGGGACGAACTTAGACTAACTTGGGACGAACTTAGACAAACCTTATAATGAGACTAATGTTTGTCTTTGTTCGTCCCAAGTTAGTCTCGTTAGTCTCATTCTAAGGTCTGTCTAAGTTCGTCCTTAGAAAGAGACTAACTTGGGACGAACTTAGATTAACCTTGTAATGAGACTAACGTTTGTCTTTGTTCGTCCCAAGTTAGTCTCGTTAGTCTCATTCTAAGGTTTTTTTAAGTTCGTCCGACTAACCTTGTAATGAGACTAACGTTTGTGTTTGTTCGTCCCGAGTTAGTCTCGTTAGTCTCATTCTAAGGTTTGTCTAAGTTCGTCCTTAGAAAGAGATTAACTAGGGACGAACTTTGACAAACCTTATAATGAGACTAACGTTTGTGTTTGTTCGTCCCAAGTTAGTCTCGTTAGTCTCATTCTAAGGTTGGTTCAAGTTAGTCCTTAGAAAGAAACTAACCAGGGACGAACTTAGACTAACTTGGGACGAACTTAGACTAACCTTAGAATGAGAATAAAGTTTGTCTTTGTTCGTTCCAAGTTAGTCCCGTTAGTCTCATTCTAAGGTTTGTCTAAGTCCGTCCTTAGAAAGAGACTAACTAGGGACGAACTTAGACTAACTTGGGACGAAATTAGACAAACCTTATAATGAGACTAACGTTTGTCTTTGTTTGTCCCAAGTTAGTCTCGTTAGTCTCATTCTAAGGTTTGTCTAAGTTCTTCCTTAGAAAGAGACTAACTAGGGACGAACTTAGACTAACTTGGGACGAACTTAGACTAACCTTGTAATGAGACTAACGTTTGTGTTTGTTCGTCCCAAGTTAGTCTCGTTAGTCTCATTCTAAGGTTTGTCTAAGTTCGTCCTTAAGAAGAGACTAACTAGGGACGAACTTAGACTAACTTGGGACGAACTTAGACTAACTTGGGACGAACTTAGACTAACTTGGGACGAACTTAGACAAACCTTAGAATGAGAGTTTGTCTCCTTAGTCTAATTCTATGGTTTGTCTAAGTTCGTCCTTAGAAAGAGACTAACTTAGGACAAATTTTGACTAACCTTGTAATGAGACTAACGTTTGTCTTTGTTCGTCCCGAGTTAGTCTCATTAGTCTCCTTCTAAGGTTTGTCTAAGTTCGTCCTTAGAAAGAGACTAACTAGGGACGAACTTAGACTAACTTGGGACGAACTTAGACTAACTTAGGACGAACTTAGACTAATGTTTGTGTTTGTTCGTCCCAAGTTAGTCTCGTTAGTCTCATTATAAGGTTTGTCAAAGTTCGTCCTTAGAAAGAGACTAACTAGGGACGAACTTAGACTAACTTGGGACGAACTTAGACAAACCTTATAATGAGACTAATGTTTGTCTTTGTTCGTCCCAAGTTAGTCTCGTTAGTCTCATTCTAAGGTTTGTCTAAGTTCGTTCTTCGAAAGAGACTAACTAGGGACGAACTTAGACTAACTTGGGACGAACTTAGACTAACCTTAAAATGAGAATAAAGTTTGTCTTTGTTCGTTCCAAGTTAGTCTCGTTAGTCTCATTCTAAGGGTTGTCTAAGTTCGTCCTTAGAAAGTGACTAACTAGGGACGAACTTAGACTACCTTGGAACTTAGACAAACCTTAGAATGAGAGTTTGTCTCGTTAGTCTCATTCTAAGGTTTGTCTAAGTTCGTCCTCAGAAAGAGACTCACTTGGGACGAACTTAGACTAACCATGTAATGAGACAAACGTTTGTCTTTGTTCGTCCCAAGTTAGTCTCGTTAGTCTCCTTCTAAGGTTTGTCTAAGTTCGTCCTTAGAAAGAGACTAACTAGGGACGAACTTAGACTAACATGGGATGAACTTAGACTAACCTTGTAATGAGACTAACGTTTGTGTTTGTTCGTCCCAAGTTAGTCTCGTTAGTCTCCTTCTACGGTTTGTCTAAGTTCGTCCTTAGAAAGAGACTAACTAGGGACGAACTTAGACTAACATGGGACGAACTTAGACTAACCTTGTAATGAGACTAACATTTGTGTTTGTTCGTCCCAAGTTAGTCTCGTTAGTCTCATTATAAGGGTTGTCTAAGTTTGTCCTTAGAAAGAGACTAACTAGGGACGAACTTAGACTAACTTGGGACGAAATTAGACAAACCTTATAATGAGACTAACGTTTGTCTTTGTTCGTCCCAAGTTAGTCTCGTTAGTCTCATTCTAAGGTTTGTCTAAGTTCGTCCTTAGAAAGAGACTAACTAGGGACCAACTTAGACTAACTTGGGACGAACTTAGACTAACCTTATAACGAGACTAAAGTTTATCTTTCTTCGTCCCAAGTTAGTCTCGTTTGTCTCATTCTAAGGTTTGTGTAAGTTCGTCCTTAGAAAGAGACTAACTAGGGACGAACTAAGACTAACTTGGGACGAACTTAGACTAACCTAATAACGAGACTAAAGTTTGTCTTTGTTCGTCCCAACTTAGTCTCGTTAGTCTCATTCTAAGGTTTGTCTAAGTTCGTCCTTAGAAAGAGACTAACTAGGGACGAACTTAGACTAACCTTATAATGAGACTAACGTTTGTCTTTGTTCGTCCCAAGTTAGTCTCACTAGTCTCATTATAAGGTTTGTCTAAGTTCGTCCTTAGAAAGAGACTAACTAGGGACGAACTTAGACTAACTTGGGACGAACTTAGACTAACCTTGTAATGAGACTAACGTTTGTCTTTGTTCGTCCCAAGTTAGTCTCGTTAGTCTCATTCTAAGGTTTGTCTAAGTGTGTCCTTAAGAAGAAACTAACTCGGGACGAACTTAGACTAATTTGGGACGAACTTAGACAAACCTTAGAATGAGAGTTAGTCTCGTTAGTCTCATTCTAAGGTTTGTCTAAGTTCGTCCTTAGAAAGAGACTAACTTGGGACAAACTTAGACTAACCTTGTAATGAGACTAACGTTTGTCTTTGTTCGTCCCGAGTTAGTCTCGTTTGTCTCCTTCTAAGGTTTGTATAAGTTCATCCTTAGAAAGAGTCTAACTAGGGACGAACTTAGACTAACTTGGGACGAACTTAGACTAACCTTGTAATGAGACTAACGTTTGTGTTTGTTCGTCCCAAGTTAGTCTCGTTAGTATCATTCTAAGGTTTGTCTAAGTTCGTCCTTAGAAAGAGACTAACTAGGGACGAATTTAGACTAACTTGGGACGAACTTAGACAAACCATATAATGAGACAAATGTTTGTCTTTGTTCGTCCCAAGTTAGTCTCGTTAGTCTGATTCTAAGGTTTGTCTAAGTTCGTCCTTCGAAAGAGACTAACTAGGACGAACTTATACTAACTTGGGACGAACTTAGACTAACCTTGTAATGAGACTAACGTTTGTGTTTGTCCGTTCCAAGTTAGTCTCGTTAGTCTGATTCTAAGGTTTGTCTAAGTTCGTCCTTCGAAAGAGACTAACTAGGACGAACTTATACTAACTTGGGACGAACTTAGAGTAACCTCAGAAAGAGAGTAAAGTTTGTCTTTGTTCTTTCCAAGTTTGTCTCGTTAGTCTCATTCTAAGGTTTTTCTGAGTTCGTCCTTAGAAAGTGACTAACTAGGGACGAACTTAGACTAACTTGGAACTTAGACAAATCTTAGAATGCGAGTTTGTCTCGTTAGTCTCATTCTAAGGTTTGTCTAAGTTCGTCCTTAGAAAGAGACTCATTTGGGATGAAGTTAGACTAACCTTGTAATGAGACTAATGTTTGTTTTTGTTCGTCCCAAGTTCGTCTCGTTAGTCTCCTTCTAAGGTTTGTCTAAGTTCGTCCTTAGAAAGAGACTAGCTAGGGACGAACTTAGACTAACATGGGACGAACTTAGACTAACCTTGTAAATAGACAAACGTTTGTGTTTGTTCGTCCCAAGTTAGTCTCGTTTGTCTCCTTCTAAAGTTTGTCTTAGTTCATCCTTAGAAAGAGACTAACTAGGGACGAACTTAGACTAACATGGGACGAACTTAGACTAACCTTGTAATGAGACTAACGTTTGTCTTTGTTCGTCCCAAGTTAGTCTCGTTGGTCTCATTCTAAGGTTTGTCTAAGTTTGTCCTTAGAAAGAGACTAACTAGCGACGAACTTAGACTAACTTGGGACGAACTTAGACTAACCTTGTAATGAGACTAACGTTTGTCTTTGTTCGTCCCAAGTTAGTCTCATTCTAAGGTTTGTCTAAGGTCGTCTTTAGAAAGAGACTGACTAGGGACGAACTTAGACTAACATGGGACGAACTTAGACTAACCTTGTAATGAGAATAACGTTTGTGTTTGTTCGTCCCAAGTTACTCGTTAGTCTCGTTCTAAGGTTTGTCTAAGTTCGTCCTTAGAAAGAGACTAACTAGGGACGAACTTAGACTAACTTGGGACGAACTTAGACAAACCTTATAATGAGACTAACGTTTCTCTTTCTTCGTCCCAAGTTAGTCTCGTTAGTCTCATTCTAAGGTTTTTTTAAGTTCGTCCTTAGAAAGAAACTAACTAGGGACGAACTTAGACTAACATGGGACGAACTTAGACTAACCTTGTAATGAGACTAACGTTTGTGTTTGTTCGTCCGGAGTTATTCTCGTTAGTCTCATTCTAAGGTTTGTCTAAGTTTGTCCTTAGAAAGAGACTAACTAGGGACGAACTTAGACTAACTTGGGACGAACTTAGACAAACCTTATAATGAGACTAACGTTTGTCTTTGTTTGTCCCAAGTTAGTCTCGTTAGTCTCATTCTAAGGTTTGTCTAAGTTCGCCCTTAGAAAGAGACTAACTAGGGACCAACTTAGACTAACTTGGGACGAACTTAGACTAACCTTATAACGAGACTAAAGTTTGTCTTTGTTCGTCCCAAGTTAGTCTCGTTTGTCTCATTCTAAGGTTTGTCTAAGTTCGTCTTTAGAAAGAGACTAACTAGGGGCGAACTTGGACTAACATGGGACGAACTTAGACTAACCTTGTAATGAGACTAACACTACAAATTTTGGGGAAAATTACGATAACACTAATTTATGGTAGAGTTATGGTAAAATTAATGTTGCGATAACCGTGCGATTACATTTATTGTTATCGCAATTTTCCTTGTCGTAAAACAAGTACGATAACTCTGCGTTAACATTTTGCGACAACCCTACGATAAGCATGCGATAACAGCTATAAAGTTATCGTAAAGTTATCGTAAACAGTGTGCGATAACTTTACCATAACACTTCGATAACATAAATAAAATATTTTAAATACTAATTCTTTCCATTTATGATTTGTATTATTAATAATTCAATTTAATTAAATTAAATTAATAAAATATAACAAAAATATTTGACGCCGAATAAAATATTTTGATTCTATAAAATAAAATATTCTGATTTCAAAAATAAAATATTCAAAAATATTCATTTTGATTTATTTTTAAATAATTGAATTAAATTATTAAAATTAATCGGAAATTAAAGGATGAAATTTTGTTTTTCATTTCACAAAATTGGAGTGTATTCAACACAATAAAATATTCAAAAATGTAATACATATTCAGGGAATTTCTATGTTTTCTACTACTGTGAGCTGTAGAAATCCTCATTAAGAAGAAATCTCTGGGCGCTTCTTCATCATATCTTTTCCATCCATTTTAATCGGCAACACTTCACACTTCACCTGCATTGAAGAATTAAAAATAATCACGAGAAATCCATTGCATACCAAAAATAAAATGATTACAAATAATGTCAGATTCCCAATATACAAGATTCCGAAGATTAACTCAGAAGGATAGTACATTGCAAGGAGAAAACAATACACAAAGCATGAACAATTTGGAGGAACAAAAACTGTGTTCACAGCAGATTAACACGGCATACATGAAAGAGAAGCAGACGACCTAAACAAAGATGTATAAAGGGTCACTAAGCTGATGTAAAATTTACTGTTATATGATAGTTGCTAAGCAGACGTAAAATGGTCACTAAGCAGATGTATAAACGAGTGAAGGAAATGTATTTGAAAATTAGCATACATGGAGAAGAGAATACTAATAATGTAACATACAATAGCCATTGGTATCACATTTAAATATAACAAGATGCAAAAGCGTAGTTTAAATAAGGTAAAACGAGTAAAACCAAACTTACAACTTTCTCAGCTCCCCTGTCCCCAGGGTGGCTGCCCTTCTGATGAAGCAGTGTGATCCAATAAGTCTTCTGCAACCTCACATATTTGTTAAAAAGGAATACATTAGTAGAAGCATCTACATGGGTGAAACGAATTAGCAGACATGAAAATAGGTGCACTACATGGGTAAAACGAATTAGCTGACATGAAAATTGGAGTGAGTAAGCTAAGAAGTTACAATAGTCACCTACTTGCAGAGAAAACAAATTACAAATTAATCCTTCAGCCAAATAAAAAAACAAGTGTAGAACATGAAACAATAGCAAACATCACAAGTAACCAAAATGACTATTAACACTTCATGATTCCACATCAGACCAATAAAAAGATAAAATTCTTCAACATCTAAACGAATCAAATAGCTGACTAGCATCTTGAACTAGCCAAACAACAAATAACAAAAATCTAAAGCCAACTACACTCATCCATTCTATCAATGGAAATACAACATTAATCCATCTCTCGAAACATGCTTCTCAGCTGAAATCTAAAAACTCCAAATCTCAAAATCTTTCACACAGATTCATTTCAATAACCACAAGCAACCTATCAAAAGGCAAAAATGACACATTGAAAATTGAAATGCAGAGTATAATAAAATGGAAAGGCGTCGTTTACCTTCACACCGATCTAGAGCTCAGTAACATCATTAGACTTCTTCGCCGACACTAATCTCCAAAACAAACGATAAAAAATTCACAATTACAAGAAGCAAATCTTACAATGGCGAATCGTTGAGATTTAGGATTAACAGAAAGATCGACGAAGAACACTCACCTACGAAGGGAAGAAGCACGCGATGAGCAACACCGAAATAACTATCAGTCCACACTGGCAGAAACCGATACCTTAGATACATATGATACACTATGATCGAAAATCGACTCAGAGTAAATAATTGTGGTTTATAAACTTGATTGCATCCAAAAAAAACTTTGTCCAACATCATAGCTGAATGAGCAGCAGGTGAAATGTTTTAGATCCTTGAACTAGATTGTATTGAACTGATAAAACTATAAACAGAATAATGAGCTGATCAAGGTTTTTATTCATCAACTGACATGTTTAACTACAGAAGTTAACTAACATTTACATGAAGAAATGAAAACGCTCAGTCCAACATCAAATCCTCACCTACTACATCTTGCGAAAGAATTTCGCTGTGGTTAAGCAAATTCACAATCTTCTTCACCTCCTCGGTGGTCCCGTTCTGCAAGTAGATTATGCAACAGACAAATCAGATTCCAATCGTACACATCCACTCACAATTCACTTCAATCAAATAAAACTCCCACCATATACAGATGGCCTCGACCCCAACTACTAACCGCACACATCATATAATTTATATAAACCCTAAAAAATATGTTCCATCGATTAAATGCAATAGTTAACATTCAGATCATCCAGTGCGCGGATCTGGACGGAATATCCAAATCAACCGATGAATAATATACAGAAATTAACAGATCGAGAGATCTATAAGCCGAATCGACGTACAGAGGAGCATCAATTTAATCAATGAAAAGTCGGCGACTCAGACCCTAACCGAATTGAAAGAAAAACAAATGCACGGAATTGGGAAACACAAACCCTAGATCTACAATATTGGGAAATCGATGCGATGATACTACCTGTCGGGTTAGTCGACGGCTGGTCAGGGAAACAGCGGCTGCACAAATGGAACGAATGGTGAGTTCGGCGGTGAACGAATGGTGAGTTCGTTCGATGGAAATGGAGTTATGAATGAAATTTTGGCTAAGGACTTGAGCGGTAAAATGAAAACAGTCGAATGAGATCGGCAGTGAACTAAAATCAATTAAGTTTTTTTTTTTACTAATTTAACGATGACCATACGTGATTTATAAGATAAGATACTGTTATCGTTAATAATGTTATCGTAAGCTTATCGCTTACGTTATCGTAAAAAATATTATTATTTATAGTTATCGTATAACTTAACTTCCCGTTGTCGTATAAAACTTACGATAACGACTGTTATCGTAAAACTGTTATCGTAAATATTTCCCGAAATTTGTAGTGTAACGTTTGTATTTGTTCGTCCCAAGTTAGTCTCGTTAGTCTCATTCTAAGGTTTGTCTAAGTTCGTCCTTAGAAAGAGACAAACTAGGGACGAACTTAGACTAACTTGGGACGAAATTAGACAAACCTTATAATGAGACTAACGTTTGTCTTTGTTCATCCCAAGTTAGTCTCGTTAGTCTCATTCTAAGGTTTGTCTAAGTTCGTCCTTAGAAAGAGACTAAGTAGGGACCAACTTAGACTAACTTGGGACGAACTTAGACTAACCTTATAACGAGACTAAAGTTTATCTTTCTTCGTCCCAAGTTAGTCTCGTTTGTCTCATTCTAAGGTTTGTGTAAGTTCGTCCTTAGAAAGAGACTAACTAGGGACGAACTAAGACTAACTTGGGACGAACTTAGACTAACCTAATAACGAGACTAAAGTTTGTCTTTGTTCGTCCCAACTTAGTCTCGTTAGTCTCATTCTAAGGTTTGTCTAAGTTCGTCCTTAGAAAGAGACTAACTAGGGACGAACTTAGACTAACCTTATAATGAGACTAACGTTTGTCTTTGTTCGTCCCAAGTTAGTCTCACTAGTCTCATTATAAGGTTTGTCTAAGTTCGTCCTTAGAAAGAGACTAACTAGGGACGAACTTAGACTAACTTGGGACGAACTTAGACTAACCTTGTAATGAGACTAACGTTTGTCTTTGTTCGTCCCAAGTTAGTCTCGTTAGTCTCATTCTAAGGTTTGTCTAAGTTTGTCCTTAAGAAGAGACTAACTCGGGACGAACTTAGACTAACTTGGGACGAACTTAGACAAACCTTAGAATGAGAGTTAGTCTCGTTAGTCTCATTCTAAGGTTTGTCTAAGTTCGTCCTTAGAAAGAGACTAACTTGGGACAAACTTAGACTAACCTTGTAATGAGACTAACGTTTGTCTTTGTTCGTCCCGAGTTAGTCTCGTTTGTCTCCTTCTAAGGTTTGTCTAAGTTCATCCTTAGAAAGAGTCTAACTAGGGACGAACTTAGACTAACTTGGGACGAACTTAGACTAACCTTGTAATGAGACTAACGTTTGTGTTTGTTCGTCCCAAGTTAGTCTCGTTAGTCTCATTCTAAGGTTTGTCTAAGTTCGTCCTTAGAAAGAGACTAACTAGGGACGAATTTAGACTAACTTGGGACGAACTTAGACAAACCATATAATGAGACAAATGTTTGTCTTTGTTCGTCCCAAGTTAGTCTCGTTAGTCTCATTCTAAGGTTTGTCTAAGTTCGTCCTTCGAAAGAGACTAACTAGGACGAACTTATACTAACTTGGGACGAACTTAGAGTAACCTCAGAAAGAGAGTAAAAATTGTCTTTGTTCTTTCCAAGTTTGTCTCGTTAGTCTCATTCTAAGGTTTCTCTAAGTTCGTCCTTAGAAAGTGACTAACTAGGGACGAACTTAGACTAACTTGGAACTTAGACAAACCTTAGAATGCGAGTTTGTCTCGTTAGTCTCATTCTAAGGTTTGTCTAAGTTCGTCCTTAGAAAGAGACTCACTTGGGATGAAGTTAGACTAACCTTGTAATGAGGCTAATGTTTGTTTTTGTTCGTCCCAAGTTCGTCTCGTTAGTCTCCTTCTAAGGTTTAAGTTCGTCCTTAGAAAGAGACTAGCTAAGGACGAACTTAGACTAACATGGGACGAACTTAGACTAACCTTGCAATGAGACTAACGTTTGTGTTTGTTCGTCCCAAGTTAGTCTCGTTGGTCTCCTTCTAAAGTTTGTCTACGTTCGTCCTTAGAAAGAGACTAACTAGGGACGAACTTAGACTAACATGGGACGAACTTAGACTAACCTTGTAATGAGACAAACGTTTGTGTTTGTTCGTCCCAAGTTAGTCTCGTTAGTCTCATTCTAAGGTTTGTCTAAGTTCATCCTTAAAAAGAGACTAACAAGGGACGAACTTAGACTAACATGGGACGAACTTAGACTAACCTTGTAATGAGACTAACGTTTGTCTTTGTTCGTCCCAAGTTAGTCTCGTTGGTCTCATTCTAAGGTTTGTCTAAGTTCGTCCTTAGAAAGAGACTAACTAGCGACGAACTTAGACTAACTTGGGACGAACTTAGACTAACCTTGTAATGAGACTAACGTTTGTCTTTGTTCGTCCCAAGTTAGTCTCATTCTAAGGTTTGTCTAAGGTCGTCTTTAGAAAGAGACTAACTAGGGACGAACTTAGACTAACATGGGACGAACTTAGACTAACCTTGTAATGAGAATAACGTTTGTGTTTGTTCGTCCCAAGTTAGTCTCGTTAGTCTCGTTCTAAGGTTTGTCTAAGTTCGTCCTTAGAAAGAGACTGACTAGGGACGAACTTAGACTAACTTGGGACGAACTTAGACAAACCTTATAATGAGACTAACGTTTCTCTTTCTTCGTCCCAAGTTAGTCTCGTTAGTCTCATTCTAAGGTTTTTTTAAGTTCGTCCTTAGAAAGAAACCAACTAGGGACGAACTTAGACTAACATGGGACGAACTTAGACTAACCTTGTAATGAGACTAACGTTTGTGTTTGTTCGTCCGGAGTTAGTCTCGTTAGTCTCATTCTAAGGTTTGTTTAAGTTTGTCCTTAGAAAGAGACTAACTAGGGACGAACTTAGACTAACTTGGGACGAACTTAGACAAACCTTATAATGAGACTAACGTTTGTCTTTGTTTGTCCCAAGTTAGTCTCGTTAGTCTCATTCTAAGGTTTGTCTAAGTTCGCCCTTAGAAAGAGACTAACTAGGGACCAACTTAGACTAACTTGGGACGAACTTAGACTAACCTTATAACGAGACTAAAGTTTATCTTTCTTCGTCCCAAGTTAGTCTCGTTTGTCTCATTCTAAGGTTTGTGTAAGTTCGTCCTTAGAAAGAGACTAACTAGGGACGAACTAAGACTAACTTGGGACGAACTTAGACTAACCTAATAACGAGACTAAAGTTTGTCTTTGTTCGTCCCAACTTAGTCTCGTTAGTCTCATTCTAAGGTTTGTCTAAGTTCGTCCTTAGAAAGAGACTAACTAGGGACGAACTTAGACTAACCTTATAATGAGACTAACGTTTGTCTTTGTTCGTCCCAAGTTAGTCTCACTAGTCTCATTATAAGGTTTGTCTAAGTTCGTCCTTAGAAAGAGACTAACTAGGGACGAACTTAGACTAACTTGGGACGAACTTAGACTAACCTTGTAATGAGACTAACGTTTGTCTTTGTTCGTCCCAAGTTAGTCTCGTTAGTCTCATTCTAAGGTTTGTCTAAGTGTGTCCTTAAGAAGAAACTAACTCGGGACGAACTTAGACTAATTTGGGACGAACTTAGACAAACCTTAGAATGAGAGTTAGTCTCGTTAGTCTCATTCTAAGGTTTGTCTAAGTTCGTCCTTAGAAAGAGACTAACTTGGGACAAACTTAGACTAACCTTGTAATGAGACTAACGTTTGTCTTTGTTCGTCCCGAGTTAGTCTCGTTTGTCTCCTTCTAAGGTTTGTATAAGTTCATCCTTAGAAAGAGTCTAACTAGGGACGAACTTAGACTAACTTGGGACGAACTTAGACTAACCTTGTAATGAGACTAACGTTTGTGTTTGTTCGTCCCAAGTTAGTCTCGTTAGTCTCATTCTAAGGTTTGTCTAAGTTCGTCCTTAGAAAGAGACTAACTAGGGACGAATTTAGACTAACTTGGGACGAACTTAGACAAACCATATAATGAGACAAATGTTTGTCTTTGTTCGTCCCAAGTTAGTCTCGTTAGTCTGATTCTAAGGTTTGTCTAAGTTCGTCCTTCGAAAGAGACTAACTAGGGGCGAACTTAGACTAACTTGGGACGAACTTAGACTAACCTTGTAATGAGACTAACGTTTGTGTTTGTTCGTCCCAAGTTAGTCTCGTTAGTCTCATTCTAAGGTTTGTCTAAGTTCGTCCTTAGAAAGAGACTAACTAGGGACGAACTTAGACTAACTTGGGACGAAATTAGACAAACCTTATAATGAGACTAACGTTTGTCTTTGTTCATCCCAAGTTAGTCTCGTTAGTCTCATTCTAAGGTTTGTCTAAGTTCGTCCTTAGAAAGAGACTAACTAGGGACGAACTAAGACTAACTTGGGACGAACTTAGACTAACCTAATAACGAGACTAAAGTTTGTCTTTGTTCGTCTCAACTTAGTCTCGTTAGTCTCATTCTAAGGTTTGTCTAAGTTCGTCCTTAGAAAGAGACTAACTAGGGACGAACTTAGACTAACTTGGGACGAACTTAGACTAACTTTATAATGAGACTAACGTTTGTCTTTGTTCGTCCCAAGTTAGTCTCGTTAGTCTCATTCTAAGGTTTGTCTAAGTTCATCCTTAAAAAGAGACTAACTAGGGACGAACTTAGACTAACTTGGGACGAATTTAGACTAACCTTGTAATGAGACTAACGTTTGTCTTTGTTCGTCCCAAGTTAGTCTCGTTGGTCTCATTCTAAGGTTTGTCTAAGTTCGTCCTTAGAAAGAGACTAACTAGCGACGAACTTAGACTAATTTGGGACGAACATAGACTAACCTTGTAATGAGACTAACGTTTGTCTTTGTTCGTCCCAAATTAGTCTCATTCTAAGGTTTGTCTAAGGTCGTCTTTAGAAAGAGACTAACTAGGGACGAACTTACACTAACATGGGACGAACTTAGACTAACCTTGTAATGAGAATAACGTTTGTGTTTGTTCGTCCCAAGTTAGTCTCGTTAGTCTCGTTCTAAGGTTTGTCTAAGTTCGTCCTTAGAAAGTGAATAACTAGGGACGAACTTAGACTAACTTGGGACGAACTTAGACAAACCTTATAATGAGACTAACGTTTCTCTTTCTTCGTCCCAAGTTAGTCTCGTTAGTCTCATTCTAAGGTTTTTTTAAGTTCGTCCTTAGAAAGAAACTAACTAGGGACGAACTTAGACCAACTTGGGACGAACTTAGACTAACCTTAGAATGAGAATAAAGTTTGTCTTTGTTCGTTCTAAGTTAGTCCCGTTAGTCTCATTCTAAGGTTTGTCTAAGTTCGTCCTTAGAAAGAGACTAACTAGGGACGAACTTAGACTAACTTGGGACGAAATTAGACAAACCTTATAATGAGACTAACGTTTGTCTTTGTTCGTCCCAAGTTAGTCTCGTTAGTCTCATTCTAAGGTTTGTCTAAGTTCGTCCTTAGAAAGAGACTAACTAGGGACGAACTAAGACTAACTTGGGACGAACTTAGACTAACCTAATAACGAGACTAAAGTTTTTCTTTGTTCGTCCCAAGTTAGTCTCGTTAGTCTCATTCTAAGGGTTGTCTAAGTTCGTCCTTAGAAAGTGACTAACTAGGGACGAACTTAGACTAACTAGGAACTTAGACAAACCTTAGAATGAGAGTTTGTCTCGTTAGTCTCATTCTAAGGTTTGTCTAAGTTCGTCCTTAGAAAGAGACTCACTTGGGACGAACTTAGACTAACCATGTAATGAGACTAATGTTTGTCTTTGTTCGTCCCAAGTTAGTCTCGTTAGTCTCCTTCTAAGGTTTGTCTAAGTTCGTCCTTAGAAAGAGACTAACTAGGGACGAACTTAGACTAACATGGGACGAACTTAGACAAACCTTACAATGAGACTAATGTTTGTCTTTGTTCGTCCCAAGTTAGTCTCGTTAGTCTCATTCTTAGGTTTGTCTAAGTTCGTCCTTCGAAAGAGACTAACTAGGGACGAACTTAGACTAACTTGGGACGAACTTAGACTAACCTTAAAATGAGAATAAAGTTTGTCTTTGTTCGTTCCAAGTTAGTCTCGTTAGTCCCATTCTAAGGTTTGTCTAAGTTCGTCCTTAGAAAGTGACTAACTAGGGACGAACTTAGACTAACTTGGAACTTAGACAAACCTTAGAATGAGAGTTTGTCTCGTTAGTCTCATTCTAAGGTTTGTCTAAGTTCGTCCTTAGAAAGAGACTCACTTGGGACGAACTTAGACTAACCATGTAATGAGACTAATGTTTGTCTTTGTTCGTCCCAAGTTAATCTCGTTAGTCTCCTTCTAAGGTTTGTCTAAGTTCGTCCTTAGAAAGAGACTAACTAGGGACGAACTTAGACTAACATGGGACGAACTTAGCCTAACCTTGTAATGAGACTAACGTTTGTGTTTGTTCGTCCCAAGTTAGTCTCGTTAGTCTCATTCTAAGGTTTGTTTAAGTTCGTCCTTAAAAAGAGACTAACTAGGGACGAGCTTAGACAAACCTTATAATGAGACTAACGTTTGTCTTTGTTCGTCCCATGTTAGTCTCGTTAGTCTCATTCTAAGGTTTTTTTAAGTTCATCCTTTGAAAGAAACTAACAAGGGACGAACTTAGACTAACTTGGGACGAACTTAGACTAACCTTAGAATGAGAATAAAGTTAGTCTTTGTTCATTCCAAGTTAGTCTCGTTAGTCTCATTATAAGGTTTGTCTAAGTTCGTCCTTAGAAAGAGACTAACTAGGGACGAACTTAGACTAACTTGGGACGAAATTCGACAAACCTTATAATGAGACTAACGTTTGTGTTTGTTCGTCTCAAGTTAGTCTCGTTAGTCTCATTATAAGGTTTTCTAAGTTCGTCCTTAGAAAGAGACTAAATAGGGACGAACTTAGACTAACTTGGGACGAACTTCGACTAACCTTGTAATGAGACTAACGTTTGTCTTTCCTCGTCCCAAGTTAGTCACGTTAGTCTCATTCTAAGGTTTGTCTAAGTTCGTCCATAAGAAGAGACTAACTAGGGACGAACTTAGACTAACATGGGACGAACTTAGGCAAACCTTAGAATGAGAGTTTGTCTCGTTAGTCTCATTCTAAGGTTTGTCTAAGTTTGTCCTTAGAAAGAGACTAACTTGGGACGAACTTACACTAACCTTGCAATGAGACCAACGTTTGTCTTTGTTCGTCCCAAGTTAGTCTCGTTAGTCTCCTTCTAAGGTTTGTCTAAGTTCGTCCTTTGAAAGAGACTAACAAGGGACGAACTTTGACTAACTTGGGACGTACTTAGACTAACCTTATAATGAGACTAACGTTTGTGTTTGTTCGTCCCAAGTTAGTCTCGTTAGTCTCATTCTAAGGTTTGTCTAAGTTCGTCCTTAGAAAGAGACTAACTAGGGACGAACTTAGACTAACTTGGGACGAACTTAGACAAACCTTATAAGGAGACTAACGTTTGTCTTTGTTCGTCCCAAGTTAGTCTCGTTAGTCTCATTCTAAGGTTTTTTTAAGTTCGTCCGACTAACCTTGTAATGAGACTAACGTTTGTGTTTGTTCGTCCCAAGTTAGTCTCGTTAGTCTCATTCTAAGGTTTGTCTAAGTTCGTCCTTAGAAAGAGACTAACTAGGGACGAACTTTGACAAACCTTATAATGAGACTAACGTTTGTGTTTGTTCGTCCCAAGTTAGTCTCGTTAGTCTCATTCTAAGGTTTGTCTAAGTTCGTCCTTCGAAAGAGACTAACTAGGACGAACTTAGACTAACTTGGGACGAACTTAGAGTAACCTTAGAATGAGAGTAAAGTTTGTCTTTGTTCGTTCCAAGTTAGTCTCGTTAGTCTCATTCTAAGGTTTTTCTAAGTTCGTCCTTAGAAAGTGACTAACTAGGGACGAACTTAGACTAACTTGGAACTTAGACAAACCTTAGAATGTGAGTTTGTCTCGTTAGTCTCATTCTAAGGTTTGTCTAAGTTCGTCCTTAGAAAGAGACTCACTTGGGATGAAGTTAGACTAACCTTGTAATGAGACTAACGTTTGTTTTTGTTCGTCCCAAGTTAGTCTCGTTAGTCTCCTTCTAAGGTTTGTCTAAGTTCGTCCTTAGAAAGAGACTAACTAGGGACGAACATAGACTAACATGGGACGAACTTAGACTAACCTTGCAATGAGACTAACGTTTGTGTTTGTTCGTCCCAAGTTAGTCTCGTTGGTCTCCTTCTAAAGTTTGTCTACGTTCGTCCTTAGAAAGAGACTAACTAGGGACGAACTTAGACTAACATGGGACGAACTTAGACTAACCTTGTAATGAGACAAACGTTTGTGTTTGTTCGTCCCAAGTTAGTCTCGTTAGTCTCATTCTATGGTTTGTCTAAGTTCATCCTTAAAAAGAGACTAACAAGGGACGAACTGAGACTAACTTGGGACGAACTTAGACTGACCTTGTAATGAGACTAACGTTTGTCTTTGTTCGTCCCAAGTTAGTCTCGTTGGTCTCATTCTATGGTTTGTCTAAGTTCATCCTTAGAAAGAGACTAACTAGCGACGAACTTAGACTAACCTTGTAATGAGACTAACGTTTGTCTTTGTTCGTCCCAAGTTAGTCTCATTCTAAGGTTTGTCTAAGGTCGTCTTTACAAAGAGACTAACTAGGGACGAACTTAGACTAACAAGGGACGAACTTAGACTAACCTTGTAATGACAATAACGTTTGTGTTTGTTCGTCCCAAGTTAGTCTCGTTAGTCTCGTTCTAAGGTTTGTCTAAGTTCGTCCTTAGAAAGAGACTAACTAGGGACGAACTTAGACTAACTTGGGACGAACTTAGACAAACCTTATAATGAGACTAACGTTTCTCTTTCTTCGTCCCAAGTTAGTCTCGTTAGTCTCATTCTAAGGTTTGTCTAAGTTCGTCCTTAGAAAGAGACTAACTAGGGACCAACTTAGACTAACTTGGGACGAACTTAGACTAACCTTATAACGAGACTAAAGTTTATCTTTGTTCGTCCCAAGTTAGTCTCGTTTGTCTCATTCTAAGGTTTGTCTAAGTTCGTCTTTAGAAAGAGACTAACTAGGGGCGAACTTAGACTAACATGGGACGAACTTAGACTTACCTTGTAATGAGACTAACGTTTGTGTTTGTTCGTCCCAAGTTAGTCTCGTTAGTCTCATTCTAAGGTTTGTCTAAGTTCGTCCTTAGAAAGAGACTAACTAGGGACGAACTTAGACTAACTTGGGACGAAATTAGACAAACTTTATAATGAGACTAACGTTTGTCTTTGTTCATCCCAAGTTAGTCTCGTTAGTCTCATTCTAAGGTTTGTCTAAGTTCGTCCTTAGAAAGAGACTAACTTGGGACGAACTTAGACTAACATGGGACGAACTTAGACTAACCTTGTAATGAGACAAACGTTTGTGTTTGTTCGTCCCAAGTTAGTCTCGTTAGTCTCATTCTAAGGTTTGTCTAAGTTCATCCTTAAAAAGAGACTAACAAGGGACGAACTTAGACTAACCTTGTAATGAGACTAACGTTTGTCTTTGTTCGTCCCAAGTTAGTCTCGTTGGTCTCATTCTAAGGTTTGTCTAAGTTCGTCCTTAGAAAGAGACTAACTAGCGACGAACTTAGACTAACTTGGAACGAACTTAGACTAACCTTGTAATGAGACTAACGTTTGTCTTTGTTCATCCCAAGTTAGTCTCATTCTAAGGTTTGTCTAAGGTCGTCTTTAGAAAGAGACTAACTAGGGACGAACTTAGACTAACAAGGGACGAACTTAGACTAACATTGTAATGAGAATAACGTTTGTGTTTGTTCGTCCCAAGTTAGTCTCGTTAGTCTCGTTCTAAGGTTTGTCTAAGTTCGTCCTTAGAAAGAGACTAACTAGGGACGAACTTAGACTAACATGGGACGAACTTAGACTAACCTTGTAATGAGACTAACGTTTGTGTTTGTTCGTCCCAAGTTAGTCTCGTTAGTCTCATTCTAAGGTTTGTCTAAGTTCGTCCTTAGAAAGAGACTAACTAGGGACGAACTTAGACTAACCTTATAACGAGACTAAAGTTTATCTTTGTTCGTCCCAAGTTAGTCTCGTTTGTCTCATTCTAAGGTTTGTCTAAGTTCGTCTTTAGAAAGAGACTAACTAGGGGCGAACTTAGACTTACATGGGACGAACTTAGACTTACCTTGTAATGAGACTAACGTTTGTGTTTGTTCGTCCCAAGTTAGTCTCGTTAGTCTCATTCTAAGGTTTGTCTAAGTTCGTCCTTAGAAAGAGACTAACTAGGGACGAACTTAGACTAACTTGGGACGAAATTAGACAAACTTTATAATGAGACTAACGTTTGTCTTTGTTCATCCCAAGTTAGTCTCGTTAGTCTCATTCTAAGGTTTGTCTAAGTTCGTCCTTAGAAAGAGACTAACTTGGGACGAACTTAGACTAACATGGGACGAACTTAGACTAACCTTGTAATGAGACAAACGTTTGTGTTTGTTCGTCCCAAGTTAGTCTCGTTAGTCTCATTCTAAGGTTTGTCTAAGTTCATCCTTAAAAAGAGACTAACAAGGGACGAACTTAGACTAACTTGGGACGAACTTAGACTAACCTTGTAATGAGACTAACGTTTGTCTTTGTTCGTCCCAAGTTAGTCTCGTTGGTCTCATTCTAAGGTTTGTCTAAGTTCGTCCTTAGAAAGAGACTAACTAGCGACGAACTTAGACTAACTTGGAACGAACTTAGACTAACCTTGTAATGAGACTAACGTTTGTCTTTGTTCATCCCAAGTTAGTCTCATTCTAAGGTTTGTCTAAGGTCGTCTTTAGAAAGAGACTAACTAGGGACGAACTTAGACTAACAAGGGACGAACTTAGACTAACATTGTAATGAGAATAACGTTTGTGTTTGTTCGTCCCAAGTTAGTCTCGTTAGTCTCGTTCTAAGGTTTGTCTAAGTTCGTCCTTAGAAAGAGACTAACTAGGGACGAACTTAGACTAACATGGGACGAACTTAGACTAACCTTGTAATGAGACTAACGTTTGTGTTTGTTCGTCCCAAGTTAGTCTCGTTAGTCTCATTCTAAGGTTTGTCTAAGTTCGTCCTTAGAAAGAGACTAACTAGGGACGAACTTAGACTAACTTGGGACGAAATTAGACAAACTTTATAATGAGACTAACGTTTGTCTTTGTTCATCCCAAGTTAGTCTCGTTAGTCTCATTCTAAGGTTTGTCTAAGTTCGTCCTTAGAAAGAGACTAACATGGGACGAACTTAGACTAACCTTGTAATGAGACAAACGTTTGTGTTTGTTCGTCCCAAGTTAGTCTCGTTAGTCTCATTCTAAGGTTTGTCTAAGTTCATCCTTAAAAAGAGACTAACAAGGGACGAACTTAGACTAACTTGGGACGAACTTAGACTAACCTTGTAATGAGACTAACGTTTGTCTTTGTTCGTCCCAAGTTAGTCTCGTTGGTCTCATTCTAAGGTTTGTCTAAGTTCGTCCTTAGAAAGAGACTAACTAGCGACGAACTTAGACTAACTTGGAACGAACTTAGACTAACCTTGTAATGAGACTAACGTTTGTCTTTGTTCATCCCAAGTTAGTCTCATTCTAAGGTTTGTCTAAGGTCGTCTTTAGAAAGAGACTAACTAGGGACGAACTTAGACTAACAAGGGACGAACTTAGACTAACATTGTAATGAGAATAACGTTTGTGTTTGTTCGTCCCAAGTTAGTCTCGTTAGTCTCGTTCTAAGGTTTGTCTAAGTTCGTCCTTAGAAAGAGACTAACTAGGGACGAACTTAGACTAACTTGGGACGAACTTAGACAAACCTTATAATGAGACTAACGTTTCTCCTTCTTCGTCCCAAGTTAGTGTCGTTAGTTTCATTCTAAGGTTTTTTTAAGTTCGTCCTTAGATAGAAACTAACTAGGGACGAACTTAGACTAACATGGGACGAACTTAGACTAACCTTGTAATGAGACTAACGTTTGTGTTTGTTCGTCCGGAGTTAGTCTCGTTAGTCTCATTCTAAGGTTTGTCTAAGTTTGTCCTTAGAAAGAGACTAACTAGGAACGAACTTAGACTAACTTGGGACGAACTTAGACAAACCTTATAAGGAGACTAACGTTTGCCTTTGTTTGTCCCAAGTTAGTCTCGTTAGTCTCATTCTAAGGTTTGTCTAAGTTCGTCCTTAGAAAGAGACTAACTAGGGACGAACTAAGACTAACTTGGGACGAACTTAGACTAACCTAATAACGAGACCAAAGTTTGTCTTTGTTCGTCCCAACTTAGTCTCGTTAGTCTCATTCTAAGGTTTGTCTAAGTTCGTCCTTAGAAAGAGACTAACGAGGGACGAACTTAGACTAACTTGGGACGAACTTAGACTAACTTTATAATGAGACTAACGTTTGTCTTTGTTCGTCCCAAGTTAGTCTCGTTAGTCTCATTCTAAAGTTTGTCTAAGTTCATCCTTAAAAAGAGACTAACTCGGGACGAACTTAGACTAACTTGGGACGAATTTAGACTAACCTTGTAATGAGACTAACGTTTGTCTTTGTTCGTCCCAAGTTAGTCTCGTTGGTCTCATTCTAAGGTTTGTCTAAGTTCGTCCTTAGAAAGAGACTAACTAGCGACGAACTTAGACTAACTTGGGACGAACATAGACTAACCTTGTAATGAGACTAACGTTTGTCTTTGTTCGTCCCAAATTAGTCTCATTCTAAGGTTTGTCTAAGGTCGTCTTTAGAAAGAGACTAACTAGGGACGAACTTAGACTAACATGGGACGAACTTAGACTAACCTTATAATGAGAATAACGTTTGTGTTTGTTCGTCCCAAGTTAGTCTCGTTCTAAGGTTTGTCTAATCTCGTCCTTAGAAAGAGACTAACTAGGGACGAACTTAGACTAACTTGGGACGAACTTAGACAAACCTTATAATGAGAAACGTTTCTCTTTCTTCGTCCCAAGTTAGTCTCGTTAGTCTCATTCTAAGGTTTTTTTAAGTTCGTCCTTAGAAAGAAACTAACTAGGGACGAACTTAGACCAACTTGGGACGAACTTAGACTAACCTTAGAATGAGAATAAAGTTTGTCTTTGTTCGTTCCAAGTTAGTCCCGTTAGTCTCATTCTAAGGTTTGTCTAAGTTCGTCCTTTGAAAGAGACTAACTAGGGACGAACTTAGACTAACTTGGGACGAAATTAGACAAACCTTATAATGAGACTAACGTTTGTCTTTGTTCGTCCCAAGTTAGTCTCGTTAGTCTCATTCTAAGGTTTGTCTAAGTTCGTCCTTAGAAAGAGACTAACTAGGGACGAACTAAGACTAACTTGGGACGAACTTAGACTAACCTAATAACGAGACTAAAGTTTGTCTTTGTTCGTCCCAAGTTAGTCTCGTTAGTCTCCTTCTAAGGTTTGTCTAAGTTCGTCCTTAGAAAGTGACTAACTAGGGACGAACTTAGACTAACTAGGAACTTAGACAAACCTTAGAATGAGAGTTTGTCTCGTTAGTCTCATTCTAAGGTTTGTCTAAGTTCGTCCTTAGAAAGAGCCTCACTTGGGACGAACTTAGACTAACCATGTAATGAGACTAATGTTTGTCTTTGTTCGTCCCAAGTTAGTCTCGTTAGTCTCCTTCTAAGGTTTGTCTAAGTTCGTCCTTAGAAAGAGACTAACTAGGGACGAACTTAGACTAACATGGGACGAACTTAGACAAACCTTATAATGAGACTTATGTTTGTCTTTGTTCGCCCCAAGTTAGTCTCGTTAGTCTCATTCTAAGGTTTGTCTAAGTTCGTCCTTCGAAAGAGACTAACTAGGGACGAACTTAGACTAACTTGGGACAAACTTAGACTAACCTAAAAATGAGAATAAAGTTTGTCTTTGTTCGTTCCAAGTTAGTCTCGTTAGTTTCATTCTAAGGTTTGTCTAAGTTCGTCCTTAGAAAGTGACTAACTAGGGACGAACTTAGACTAACTTGGAACTTAGACAAACCTTAGAATGAGAGTTTGTCTCGTTAGTCTCATTCTAAGGTTTGTGTAAGTTCGTCCTTAGAAAGAGACTCACTTGGGACGAACTTAGACTAACCATATAATGAGACTAATGTTTGTCTTTGTTCGTCCCAAGTTAATCTCGTTAGTCTCCTTCTAAGGTTTGTCTAAGTTCGTCCTTAGAAAGAGACAAACTAGGGACGAACTTAGACTAACATGGGACGAACTTATCCTAACCTTGTAATGAGACTAATGTTTGTGTTTGTTCGTCCCAAGTTAGTCTCGTTAGTCTCATTCTAAGGTTTGTTTAAGTTCGTCCTTAAATAGAGACTAACTAGGGACGAGCTTAGACAAACCTTATAATGAGACTAACGTTTGTCTTTGTTCGTCCCATGTTAGTCTCGTTAGTCTCATTCTGAGGTTTTTTTAAGTTCGTCCTTTGAAAGAAACTAACAAGGGACGAACTTAGACTAACTTGGGACGAACTTAGACTAACCTTAGAATGAGAATAAAGTTTGTCTTTGTTCATTCCAAGTTAGTCTCGTTAGTCTCATTATAAGGTTTGTCTAAGTTCGTCCTTAGAAAGAGACTAACTAGGGACGAACTTAGACTAACTTGGGACGAAATTAGACAAACCTTATAATGAGACTAACGTTTGTGTTTGTTCGTCTCAAGTTAGTCTCGTTAGTCTCATTATAAGGTTTTCTAAGTTTGTCCTTAGAAAGAGACTAAATAGGGACGAACTTAGACTAACTTGGGACGAACTTCGACTAACCTTGTAATGAGACTAACGTTTGTCTTTCCTCGTCCCAAGTTAGTCACGTTAGTCTCATTCTAAGGTTTGTCTAAGTTCGTCCATAAGAAGAGACTAACTAGGGACGAACTTAGACTAACATGGGACGAACTTAGACAAACCTTAGAATGAGAGTTTGTCTCGTTAGTCTCATTCTAAGGTTTGTCTAAGTTTGTCCTTAGAAAGAGACTAACTTGGGACGAACTTACACTAACCTTGCAATGAGACCAACGTTTGTCTTTGTTCGTCCCAAGTTAGTCTCGTTAGTCTCCTTCTAAGGTTTGTCTAAGTTCGTCCTTTGAAAGAGACTAACAAGGGACGAACTTTGACTAACTTGGGACGTACTTAGACTAACCTTGTAATGAGACTAACGTTTGTGTTTGTTCGTCCCAAGTTAGTCTCGTTAGTCTCATTCTAAGGTGTGTCTAAGTTCGTCCTGAGAAAGAGACTAACTAGGGACGAACTTAGACTAACTTGGGACGAACTTAGACAAAGCTTATAAGGAGACTAACGTTTGTCTTTGTTCGTCCCAAGTTAGTCTCGTTAGTCTCATTCTAAGGTTTTTTTAAGATCGTCCGACTAACCTTGTAATGAGACTAACGTTTGTGTATGTTCGTCCGAAGTTAGTCTCGTTAGTCTCTTTCTAAGGTTTGTCTAAGTTCGTCCTTAGAAAGAGACTAACTAGGGACGAACTTTGACAAACCTTATAATGAGACTAACGTTTGTGTTTGTTCGTCCCAAGTTAGTCTCGTTAGTCTCATTCTAAGGTTTGTTCAAGTTAGTCCTTAGAAAGAAACTAACCATGGACGAACTTAGACTGACTTGGGACGAACTTAGACTAACCTTAGAATGAGAATAAAGTTTGTCTTTGTTCGTTCCTAGTTAGTCCCGTTAGTCTCATGCTAAGGTTTGTCTAAGTTCGTCCTTAGAAAGAGACTAACTAGGGACGAACTTAGACTAACTTGAGACGAAATTAGACAAACCTTACAATGAGACTAACGTTTGTATTTGTTCGTCCCAAGTTAGTCTCGTTAGTCTCATTCTAAGGTCTGTCTAAGTTCGTCCTTAGAAAGGGACTAACTAGGGACGAACTTAGACTAACTTGGGACGAACTTAGACTAACCTTGTAATGAGACTAACGTTTGTCTTTGTTCGTCCCAAGTTAGTCTCGTTAGTCTCATTCTAAGGTTTGTCTAAGTTCGTCCTTAAGAAGAGACTAACTAGGGACGAACTTAGACTAACTTGGGACGAACTTAGACTAACTTGGGACGAACTTAGACAAACCTTAGAATGAGAGTTTGTCTCCTTAGTCTAATTCTATGGTTTGTCTAAGTTCGTCCTTAGAAAGAGACTAACTTAGGACAAATTTTGACTAACCTTGTACTGAGACTAACGTTTGTCTTTGTTCGTCCCGAGTTAGTCTCGTTAGTCTCCTTCTAAGGTTTGTCTAAGTTCGTCCTTAGAAAGAGACTAACTAGGGACGAACTTAGACTAACTTGGGACGAACTTAGACTAACTTAGGACGAACTTAGACTAACGTTTGTGTTTGTTCGTCCCAAGTTAGTCTCGTTAGTCTCATTCTAAGGTTTGTCTAAGTTCGTCCTTAGAAAGAGACTAACTAGGGACGAACTTAGACTAACTTGGGACGAACTTAGACAAACCTTATAATGAGACTAATGTTTGTCTTTGTTCGTCCCAAGTTAGTCTCGTTAGTCTCATTCTAAGGTCTGTCTAAGTTCGTCCTTAGAAAGAGACTAACTTGGGACGAACTTAGATTAACCTTGTAATGAGACTAACGTTTGTCTTTGTTCGTCCCAAGTTAGTCTCGTTAGTCTCATTCTAAGGTTTTTTTAAGTTCGTCCGACTAACCTTGTAATGAGACTAACGTTTGTGTTTGTTCGTCCCGAGTTAGTCTCGTTAGTCTCATTCTAAGGTTTGTCTAAGTTCGTCCTTAGAAAGAGATTAACTAGGGACGAACTTTGACAAACCTTATAATGAGACTAACGTTTGTGTTTGTTCGTCCCAAGTTAGTCTCGTTAGTCTCATTCTAAGGTTGGTTCAAGTTAGTCCTTAGAAAGAAACTAACCAGGGACGAACTTAGACTAACTTGGGACGAACTTAGACTAACCTTAGAATGAGAATAAAGTTTGTCTTTGTTCGTTCCAAGTTAGTCCCGTTAGTCTCATTCTAAGGTTTGTCTAAGTCCGTCCTTAGAAAGAGACTAACTAGGGACGAACTTAGACTAACTTGGGACGAAATTAGACAAACCTTATAATGAGACTAACGTTTGTCTTTGTTTGTCCCAAGTTAGTCTCGTTAGTCTCATTCTAAGGTTTGTCTAAGTTCTTCCTTAGAAAGAGACTAACTAGGGACGAACTTAGACTAACTTGGGACGAACTTAGACTAACCTTGTAATGAGACTAACGTTTGTGTTTGTTCGTCCCAAGTTAGTCTCGTTAGTCTCATTCTAAGGTTTGTCTAAGTTCGTCCTTAAGAAGAGACTAACTAGGGACGAACTTAGACTAACTTGGGACGAACTTAGACTAACTTGGGACGAACTTAGACTAACTTGGGACGAACTTAGACAAACCTTAGAATGAGAGTTTGTCTCCTTAGTCTAATTCTATGGTTTGTCTAAGTTCGTCCTTAGAAAGAGACTAACTTAGGACAAATTTTGACTAACCTTGTAATGAGACTAACGTTTGTCTTTGTTCGTCCCGAGTTAGTCTCATTAGTCTCCTTCTAAGGTTTGTCTAAGTTCGTCCTTAGAAAGAGACTAACTAGGGACGAACTTAGACTAACTTGGGACGAACTTAGACTAACTTAGGACGAACTTAGACTAATGTTTGTGTTTGTTCGTCCCAAGTTAGTCTCGTTAGTCTCATTATAAGGTTTGTCAAAGTTCGTCCTTAGAAAGAGACTAACTAGGGACGAACTTAGACTAACTTGGGACGAACTTAGACAAACCTTATAATGAGACTAATGTTTGTCTTTGTTCGTCCCAAGTTAGTCTCGTTAGTCTCATTCTAAGGTTTGTCTAAGTTCGTTCTTCGAAAGAGACTAACTAGGGACGAACTTAGACTAACTTGGGACGAACTTAGACTAACCTTAAAATGAGAATAAAGTTTGTCTTTGTTCGTTCCAAGTTAGTCTCGTTAGTCTCATTCTAAGGGTTGTCTAAGTTCGTCCTTAGAAAGTGACTAACTAGGGACGAACTTAGACTACCTTGGAACTTAGACAAACCTTAGAATGAGAGTTTGTCTCGTTAGTCTCATTCTAAGGTTTGTCTAAGTTCGTCCTCAGAAAGAGACTCACTTGGGACGAACTTAGACTAACCATGTAATGAGACAAACGTTTGTCTTTGTTCGTCCCAAGTTAGTCTCGTTAGTCTCCTTTTAAGGTTTGTCTAAGTTCGTCCTTAGAAAGAGACTAACTAGGGACGAACTTAGACTAACATGGGATGAACTTAGACTAACCTTGTAATGAGACTAACGTTTGTGTTTGTTCGTCCCAAGTTAGTCTCGTTAGTCTCCTTCTACGGTTTGTCTAAGTTCGTCCTTAGAAAGAGACTAACTAGGGACGAACTTAGACTAACATGGGACGAACTTAGACTAACCTTGTAATGAGACTAACATTTGTGTTTGTTCGTCCCAAGTTAGTCTCGTTAGTCTCATTATAAGGGTTGTCTAAGTTTGTCCTTAGAAAGAGACTAACTAGGGACGAACTTAGACTAACTTGGGACGAAATTAGACAAACCTTATAATGAGACTAACGTTTGTCTTTGTTCGTCCCAAGTTAGTCTCGTTAGTCTCATTCTAAGGTTTGTCTAAGTTCGTCCTTAGAAAGAGACTAACTAGGGACCAACTTAGACTAACTTGGGACGAACTTAGACTAACCTTATAACGAGACTAAAGTTTATCTTTCTTCGTCCCAAGTTAGTCTCGTTTGTCTCATTCTAAGGTTTGTGTAAGTTCGTCCTTAGAAAGAGACTAACTAGGGACGAACTAAGACTAACTTGGGACGAACTTAGACTAACCTAATAACGAGACTAAAGTTTGTCTTTGTTCGTCCCAACTTAGTCTCGTTAGTCTCATTCTAAGGTTTGTCTAAGTTCGTCCTTAGAAAGAGACTAACTAGGGACGAACTTAGACTAACCTTATAATGAGACTAACGTTTGTCTTTGTTCGTCCCAAGTTAGTCTCACTAGTCTCATTATAAGGTTTGTCTAAGTTCGTCCTTAGAAAGAGACTAACTAGGGACGAACTTAGACTAACTTGGGACGAACTTAGACTAACCTTGTAATGAGACTAACGTTTGTCTTTGTTCGTCCCAAGTTAGTCTCGTTAGTCTCATTCTAAGGTTTGTCTAAGTGTGTCCTTAAGAAGAAACTAACTCGGGACGAACTTAGACTAATTTGGGACGAACTTAGACAAACCTTAGAATGAGAGTTAGTCTCGTTAGTCTCATTCTAAGGTTTGTCTAAGTTCGTCCTTAGAAAGAGACTAACTTGGGACAAACTTAGACTAACCTTGTAATGAGACTAACGTTTGTCTTTGTTCGTCCCGAGTTAGTCTCGTTTGTCTCCTTCTAAGGTTTGTATAAGTTCATCCTTAGAAAGAGTCTAACTAGGGACGAACTTAGACTAACTTGGGACGAACTTAGACTAACCTTGTAATGAGACTAACGTTTGTGTTTGTTCGTCCCAAGTTAGTCTCGTTAGTATCATTCTAAGGTTTGTCTAAGTTCGTCCTTAGAAAGAGACTAACTAGGGACGAATTTAGACTAACTTGGGACGAACTTAGACAAACCATATAATGAGACAAATGTTTGTCTTTGTTCGTCCCAAGTTAGTCTCGTTAGTCTGATTCTAAGGTTTGTCTAAGTTCGTCCTTCGAAAGAGACTAACTAGGACGAACTTATACTAACTTGGGACGAACTTAGACTAACCTTGTAATGAGACTAACGTTTGTGTTTGTCCGTTCCAAGTTAGTCTCGTTAGTCTGATTCTAAGGTTTGTCTAAGTTCGTCCTTCGAAAGAGACTAACTAGGACGAACTTATACTAACTTGGGACGAACTTAGAGTAACCTCAGAAAGAGAGTAAAGTTTGTCTTTGTTCTTTCCAAGTTTGTCTCGTTAGTCTCATTCTAAGGTTTTTCTGAGTTCGTCCTTAGAAAGTGACTAACTAGGGACGAACTTAGACTAACTTGGAACTTAGACAAATCTTAGAATGCGAGTTTGTCTCGTTAGTCTCATTCTAAGGTTTGTCTAAGTTCGTCCTTAGAAAGAGACTCATTTGGGATGAAGTTAGACTAACCTTGTAATGAGACTAATGTTTGTTTTTGTTCGTCCCAAGTTCGTCTCGTTAGTCTCCTTCTAAGGTTTGTCTAAGTTCGTCCTTAGAAAGAGACTAGCTAGGGACGAACTTAGACTAACATGGGACGAACTTAGACTAACCTTGTAAATAGACAAACGTTTGTGTTTGTTCGTCCCAAGTTAGTCTCGTTTGTCTCCTTCTAAAGTTTGTCTTAGTTCATCCTTAGAAAGAGACTAACTAGGGACGAACTTAGACTAACATGGGACGAACTTAGACTAACCTTGTAATGAGACTAACGTTTGTCTTTGTTCGTCCCAAGTTAGTCTCGTTGGTCTCATTCTAAGGTTTGTCTAAGTTCGTCCTTAGAAAGAGACTAACTAGCGACGAACTTAGACTAACTTGGGACGAACTTAGACTAACCTTGTAATGAGACTAACGTTTGTCTTTGTTCGTCCCAAGTTAGTCTCATTCTAAGGTTTGTCTAAGGTCGTCTTTAGAAAGAGACTGACTAGGGACGAACTTAGACTAACATGGGACGAACTTAGACTAACCTTGTAATGAGAATAACGTTTGTGTTTGTTCGTCCCAAGTTACTCGTTAGTCTCGTTCTAAGGTTTGTCTAAGTTCGTCCTTAGAAAGAGACTAACTAGGGACGAACTTAGACTAACTTGGGACGAACTTAGACAAACCTTATAATGAGACTAACGTTTCTCTTTCTTCGTCCCAAGTTAGTCTCGTTAGTCTCATTCTAAGGTTTTTTTAAGTTCGTCCTTAGAAAGAAACTAACTAGGGACGAACTTAGACTAACATGGGACGAACTTAGACTAACCTTGTAATGAGACTAACGTTTGTGTTTGTTCGTCCGGAGTTATTCTCGTTAGTCTCATTCTAAGGTTTGTCTAAGTTTGTCCTTAGAAAGAGACTAACTAGGGACGAACTTAGACTAACTTGGGACGAACTTAGACAAACCTTATAATGAGACTAACGTTTGTCTTTGTTTGTCCCAAGTTAGTCTCGTTAGTCTCATTCTAAGGTTTGTCTAAGTTCGCCCTTAGAAAGAGACTAACTAGGGACCAACTTAGACTAACTTGGGACGAACTTAGACTAACCTTATAACGAGACTAAAGTTTGTCTTTGTTCGTCCCAAGTTAGTCTCGTTTGTCTCATTCTAAGGTTTGTCTAAGTTCGTCTTTAGAAAGAGACTAACTAGGGGCGAACTTGGACTAACATGGGACGAACTTAGACTAACCTTGTAATGAGACTAACACTACAAATTTTGGGGAAAATTACGATAACACTAATTTATGGTAGAGTTATGGTAAAATTAATGTTGCGATAACCGTGCGATTACATTTATTGTTATCGCAATTTTCCTTGTCGTAAAACAAGTACGATAACTCTGCGTTAACATTTTGCGACAACCCTACGATAAGCATGCGATAACAGCTATAAAGTTATCGTAAAGTTATCGTAAACAGTGTGCGATAACTTTACCATAACACTTCGATAACATAAATAAAATATTTTAAATACTAATTCTTTCCATTTATGATTTGTATTATTAATAATTCAATTTAATTAAATTAAATTAATAAAATATAACAAAAATATTTGACGCCGAATAAAATATTTTGATTCTATAAAATAAAATATTCTGATTTCAAAAATAAAATATTCAAAAATATTCATTTTGATTTATTTTTAAATAATTGAATTAAATTATTAAAATTAATCGGAAATTAAAGGATGAAATTTTGTTTTTCATTTCACAAAATTGGAGTGTATTCAACACAATAAAATATTCAAAAATGTAATACATATTCAGGGAATTTCTATGTTTTCTACTACTGTGAGCTGTAGAAATCCTCATTAAGAAGAAATCTCTGGGCGCTTCTTCATCATATCTTTTCCATCCATTTTAATCGGCAACACTTCACACTTCACCTGCATTGAAGAATTAAAAATAATCACGAGAAATCCATTGCATACCAAAAATAAAATGATTACAAATAATGTCAGATTCCCAATATACAAGATTCCGAAGATTAACTCAGAAGGATAGTACATTGCAAGGAGAAAACAATACACAAAGCATGAACAATTTGGAGGAACAAAAACTGTGTTCACAGCAGATTAACACGGCATACATGAAAGAGAAGCAGACGACCTAAACAAAGATGTATAAAGGGTCACTAAGCTGATGTAAAATTTACTGTTATATGATAGTTGCTAAGCAGACGTAAAATGGTCACTAAGCAGATGTATAAACGAGTGAAGGAAATGTATTTGAAAATTAGCATACATGGAGAAGAGAATACTAATAATGTAACATACAATAGCCATTGGTATCACATTTAAATATAACAAGATGCAAAAGCGTAGTTTAAATAAGGTAAAACGAGTAAAACCAAACTTACAACTTTCTCAGCTCCCCTGTCCCCAGGGTGGCTGCCCTTCTGATGAAGCAGTGTGATCCAATAAGTCTTCTGCAACCTCACATATTTGTTAAAAAGGAATACATTAGTAGAAGCATCTACATGGGTGAAACGAATTAGCAGACATGAAAATAGGTGCACTACATGGGTAAAACGAATTAGCTGACATGAAAATTGGAGTGAGTAAGCTAAGAAGTTACAATAGTCACCTACTTGCAGAGAAAACAAATTACAAATTAATCCTTCAGCCAAATAAAAAAACAAGTGTAGAACATGAAACAATAGCAAACATCACAAGTAACCAAAATGACTATTAACACTTCATGATTCCACATCAGACCAATAAAAAGATAAAATTCTTCAACATCTAAACGAATCAAATAGCTGACTAGCATCTTGAACTAGCCAAACAACAAATAACAAAAATCTAAAGCCAACTACACTCATCCATTCTATCAATGGAAATACAACATTAATCCATCTCTCGAAACATGCTTCTCAGCTGAAATCTAAAAACTCCAAATCTCAAAATCTTTCACACAGATTCATTTCAATAACCACAAGCAACCTATCAAAAGGCAAAAATGACACATTGAAAATTGAAATGCAGAGTATAATAAAATGGAAAGGCGTCGTTTACCTTCACACCGATCTAGAGCTCAGTAACATCATTAGACTTCTTCGCCGACACTAATCTCCAAAACAAACGATAAAAAATTCACAATTACAAGAAGCAAATCTTACAATGGCGAATCGTTGAGATTTAGGATTAACAGAAAGATCGACGAAGAACACTCACCTACGAAGGGAAGAAGCACGCGATGAGCAACACCGAAATAACTATCAGTCCACACTGGCAGAAACCGATACCTTAGATACATATGATACACTATGATCGAAAATCGACTCAGAGTAAATAATTGTGGTTTATAAACTTGATTGCATCCAAAAAAAACTTTGTCCAACATCATAGCTGAATGAGCAGCAGGTGAAATGTTTTAGATCCTTGAACTAGATTGTATTGAACTGATAAAACTATAAACAGAATAATGAGCTGATCAAGGTTTTTATTCATCAACTGACATGTTTAACTACAGAAGTTAACTAACATTTACATGAAGAAATGAAAACGCTCAGTCCAACATCAAATCCTCACCTACTACATCTTGCGAAAGAATTTCGCTGTGGTTAAGCAAATTCACAATCTTCTTCACCTCCTCGGTGGTCCCGTTCTGCAAGTAGATTATGCAACAGACAAATCAGATTCCAATCGTACACATCCACTCACAATTCACTTCAATCAAATAAAACTCCCACCATATACAGATGGCCTCGACCCCAACTACTAACCGCACACATCATATAATTTATATAAACCCTAAAAAATATGTTCCATCGATTAAATGCAATAGTTAACATTCAGATCATCCAGTGCGCGGATCTGGACGGAATATCCAAATCAACCGATGAATAATATACAGAAATTAACAGATCGAGAGATCTATAAGCCGAATCGACGTACAGAGGAGCATCAATTTAATCAATGAAAAGTCGGCGACTCAGACCCTAACCGAATTGAAAGAAAAACAAATGCACGGAATTGGGAAACACAAACCCTAGATCTACAATATTGGGAAATCGATGCGATGATACTACCTGTCGGGTTAGTCGACGGCTGGTCAGGGAAACAGCGGCTGCACAAATGGAACGAATGGTGAGTTCGGCGGTGAACGAATGGTGAGTTCGTTCGATGGAAATGGAGTTATGAATGAAATTTTGGCTAAGGACTTGAGCGGTAAAATGAAAACAGTCGAATGAGATCGGCAGTGAACTAAAATCAATTAAGTTTTTTTTTTTACTAATTTAACGATGACCATACGTGATTTATAAGATAAGATACTGTTATCGTTAATAATGTTATCGTAAGCTTATCGCTTACGTTATCGTAAAAAATATTATTATTTATAGTTATCGTATAACTTAACTTCCCGTTGTCGTATAAAACTTACGATAACGACTGTTATCGTAAAACTGTTATCGTAAATATTTCCCGAAATTTGTAGTGTAACGTTTGTATTTGTTCGTCCCAAGTTAGTCTCGTTAGTCTCATTCTAAGGTTTGTCTAAGTTCGTCCTTAGAAAGAGACAAACTAGGGACGAACTTAGACTAACTTGGGACGAAATTAGACAAACCTTATAATGAGACTAACGTTTGTCTTTGTTCATCCCAAGTTAGTCTCGTTAGTCTCATTCTAAGGTTTGTCTAAGTTCGTCCTTAGAAAGAGACTAAGTAGGGACCAACTTAGACTAACTTGGGACGAACTTAGACTAACCTTATAACGAGACTAAAGTTTATCTTTCTTCGTCCCAAGTTAGTCTCGTTTGTCTCATTCTAAGGTTTGTGTAAGTTCGTCCTTAGAAAGAGACTAACTAGGGACGAACTAAGACTAACTTGGGACGAACTTAGACTAACCTAATAACGAGACTAAAGTTTGTCTTTGTTCGTCCCAACTTAGTCTCGTTAGTCTCATTCTAAGGTTTGTCTAAGTTCGTCCTTAGAAAGAGACTAACTAGGGACGAACTTAGACTAACCTTATAATGAGACTAACGTTTGTCTTTGTTCGTCCCAAGTTAGTCTCACTAGTCTCATTATAAGGTTTGTCTAAGTTCGTCCTTAGAAAGAGACTAACTAGGGACGAACTTAGACTAACTTGGGACGAACTTAGACTAACCTTGTAATGAGACTAACGTTTGTCTTTGTTCGTCCCAAGTTAGTCTCGTTAGTCTCATTCTAAGGTTTGTCTAAGTTTGTCCTTAAGAAGAGACTAACTCGGGACGAACTTAGACTAACTTGGGACGAACTTAGACAAACCTTAGAATGAGAGTTAGTCTCGTTAGTCTCATTCTAAGGTTTGTCTAAGTTCGTCCTTAGAAAGAGACTAACTTGGGACAAACTTAGACTAACCTTGTAATGAGACTAACGTTTGTCTTTGTTCGTCCCGAGTTAGTCTCGTTTGTCTCCTTCTAAGGTTTGTCTAAGTTCATCCTTAGAAAGAGTCTAACTAGGGACGAACTTAGACTAACTTGGGACGAACTTAGACTAACCTTGTAATGAGACTAACGTTTGTGTTTGTTCGTCCCAAGTTAGTCTCGTTAGTCTCATTCTAAGGTTTGTCTAAGTTCGTCCTTAGAAAGAGAGTAACTAGGGACGAATTTAGACTAACTTGGGACGAACTTAGACAAACCATATAATGAGACAAATGTTTGTCTTTGTTCGTCCCAAGTTAGTCTCGTTAGTCTCATTCTAAGGTTTGTCTAAGTTCGTCCTTCGAAAGAGACTAACTAGGACGAACTTATACTAACTTGGGACGAACTTAGAGTAACCTCAGAAAGAGAGTAAAAATTGTCTTTGTTCTTTCCAAGTTTGTCTCGTTAGTCTCATTCTAAGGTTTCTCTAAGTTCGTCCTTAGAAAGTGACTAACTAGGGACGAACTTAGACTAACTTGGAACTTAGACAAACCTTAGAATGCGAGTTTGTCTCGTTAGTCTCATTCTAAGGTTTGTCTAAGTTCGTCCTTAGAAAGAGACTCACTTGGGATGAAGTTAGACTAACCTTGTAATGAGGCTAATGTTTGTTTTTGTTCGTCCCAAGTTCGTCTCGTTAGTCTCCTTCTAAGGTTTAAGTTCGTCCTTAGAAAGAGACTAGCTAAGGACGAACTTAGACTAACATGGGACGAACTTAGACTAACCTTGCAATGAGACTAACGTTTGTGTTTGTTCGTCCCAAGTTAGTCTCGTTGGTCTCCTTCTAAAGTTTGTCTACGTTCGTCCTTAGAAAGAGACTAACTAGGGACGAACTTAGACTAACATGGGACGAACTTAGACTAACCTTGTAATGAGACAAACGTTTGTGTTTGTTCATCCCAAGTTAGTCTCGTTAGTCTCATTCTAAGGTTTGTCTAAGTTCATCCTTAAAAAGAGACTAACAAGGGACGAACTTAGACTAACATGGGACGAACTTAGACTAACCTTGTAATGAGACTAACGTTTGTCTTTGTTCGTCCCAAGTTAGTCTCGTTGGTCTCATTCTAAGGTTTGTCTAAGTTCGTCCTTAGAAAGAGACTAACTAGCGACGAACTTAGACTAACTTGGGACGAACTTAGACTAACCTTGTAATGAGACTAACGTTTGTCTTTGTTCGTCCCAAGTTAGTCTCATTCTAAGGTTTGTCTAAGGTCGTCTTTAGAAAGAGACTAACTAGGGACGAACTTAGACTAACATGGGACGAACTTAGACTAACCTTGTAATGAGAATAACGTTTGTGTTTGTTCGTCCCAAGTTAGTCTCGTTAGTCTCGTTCTAAGGTTTGTCTAAGTTCGTCCTTAGAAAGAGACTGACTAGGGACGAACTTAGACTAACTTGGGACGAACTTAGACAAACCTTATAATGAGACTAACGTTTCTCTTTCTTCGTCCCAAGTTAGTCTCGTTAGTCTCATTCTAAGGTTTTTTTAAGTTCGTCCTTAGAAAGAAACCAACTAGGGACGAACTTAGACTAACATGGGACGAACTTAGACTAACCTTGTAATGAGACTAACGTTTGTGTTTGTTCGTCCGGAGTTAGTCTCGTTAGTCTCATTCTAAGGTTTGTTTAAGTTTGTCCTTAGAAAGAGACTAACTAGGGACGAACTTAGACTAACTTGGGACGAACTTAGACAAACCTTATAATGAGACTAACGTTTGTCTTTGTTTGTCCCAAGTTAGTCTCGTTAGTCTCATTCTAAGGTTTGTCTAAGTTTGTCCTTAAGAAGAGACTAACTCGGGACGAACTTAGACTAACTTGGGACGAACTTAGACAAACCTTAGAATGAGAGTTAGTCTCGTTAGTCTCATTCTAAGGTTTGTCTAAGTTCGTCCTTAGAAAGAGACTAACTTGGGACAAACTTAGACTAACCTTGTAATGAGACTAACGTTTGTCTTTGTTCGTCCCGAGTTAGTCTCGTTTGTCTCCTTCTAAGGTTTGTCTAAGTTCATCCTTAGAAAGAGTCTAACTAGGGACGAACTTAGACTAACTTGGGACGAACTTAGACTAACCTTGTAATGAGACTAACGTTTGTGTTTGTTCGTCCCAAGTTACTCTCGTTAGTCTCATTCTAAGGTTTGTCTAAGTTCGTCCTTAGAAAGAGAGTAACTAGGGACGAATTTAGACTAACTTGGGACGAACTTAGACAAACCATATAATGAGACAAATGTTTGTCTTTGTTCGTCCCAAGTTAGTCTCGTTAGTCTCATTCTAAGGTTTGTCTAAGTTCGTCCTTCGAAAGAGACTAACTAGGACGAACTTATACTAACTTGGGACGAACTTAGAGTAACCTCAGAAAGAGAGTAAAAATTGTCTTTGTTCTTTCCAAGTTTGTCTCGTTAGTCTCATTCTAAGGTTTCTCTAAGTTCGTCCTTAGAAAGTGACTAACTAGGGACGAACTTAGACTAACTTGGAACTTAGACAAACCTTAGAATGCGAGTTTGTCTCGTTAGTCTCATTCTAAGGTTTGTCTAAGTTCGTCCTTAGAAAGAGACTCACTTGGGATGAAGTTAGACTAACCTTGTAATGAGGCTAATGTTTGTTTTTGTTCGTCCCAAGTTCGTCTCGTTAGTCTCCTTCTAAGGTTTAAGTTCGTCCTTAGAAAGAGACTAGCTAAGGACGAACTTAGACTAACATGGGACGAACTTAGACTAACCTTGCAATGAGACTAACGTTTGTGTTTGTTCGTCCCAAGTTAGTCTCGTTGGTCTCCTTCTAAAGTTTGTCTACGTTCGTCCTTAGAAAGAGACTAACTAGGGACGAACTTAGACTAACATGGGACGAACTTAGACTAACCTTGTAATGAGACAAACGTTTGTGTTTGTTCGTCCCAAGTTAGTCTCGTTAGTCTCATTCTAAGGTTTGTCTAAGTTCATCCTTAAAAAGAGACTAACAAGGGACGAACTTAGACTAACATGGGACGAACTTAGACTAACCTTGTAATGAGACTAACGTTTGTCTTTGTTCGTCCCAAGTTAGTCTCGTTGGTCTCATTCTAAGGTTTGTCTAAGTTCGTCCTTAGAAAGAGACTAACTAGCGACGAACTTAGACTAACTTGGGACGAACTTAGACTAACCTTGTAATGAGACTAACGTTTGTCTTTGTTCGTCCCAAGTTAGTCTCATTCTAAGGTTTGTCTAAGGTCGTCTTTAGAAAGAGACTAACTAGGGACGAACTTAGACTAACATGGGACGAACTTAGACTAACCTTGTAATGAGAATAACGTTTGTGTTTGTTCGTCCCAAGTTAGTCTCGTTAGTCTCGTTCTAAGGTTTGTCTAAGTTCGTCCTTAGAAAGAGACTGACTAGGGACGAACTTAGACTAACTTGGGACGAACTTAGACAAACCTTATAATGAGACTAACGTTTCTCTTTCTTCGTCCCAAGTTAGTCTCGTTAGTCTCATTCTAAGGTTTTTTTAAGTTCGTCCTTAGAAAGAAACCAACTAGGGACGAACTTAGACTAACATGGGACGAACTTAGACTAACCTTGTAATGAGACTAACGTTTGTGTTTGTTCGTCCGGAGTTAGTCTCGTTAGTCTCATTCTAAGGTTTGTTTAAGTTTGTTCTTAGAAAGAGACTAACTAGGGACGAACTTAGACTAACTTGGGACGAACTTAGACAAACCTTATAATGAGACTAACGTTTGTCTTTGTTTGTCCCAAGTTAGTCTCGTTAGTCTCATTCTAAGGTTTGTCTAAGTTCGCCCTTAGAAAGAGACTAACTAGGGACCAACTTAGACTAACTTGGGACGAACTTAGACTAACCTTATAACGAGACTAAAGTTTATCTTTCTTCGTCCCAAGTTAGTCTCGTTTGTCTCATTCTAAGGTTTGTGTAAGTTCGTCCTTAGAAAGAGACTAACTAGGGACGAACTAAGACTAACTTGGGACGAACTTAGACTAACCTAATAACGAGACTAAAGTTTGTCTTTGTTCGTCCCAACTTAGTCTCGTTAGTCTCATTCTAAGGTTTGTCTAAGTTCGTCCTTAGAAAGAGACTAACTAGGGACGAACTTAGACTAACCTTATAATGAGACTAACGTTTGTCTTTGTTCGTCCCAAGTTAGTCTCACTAGTCTCATTATAAGGTTTGTCTAAGTTCGTCCTTAGAAAGAGACTAACTAGGGACGAACTTAGACTAACTTGGGACGAACTTAGACTAACCTTGTAATGAGACTAACGTTTGTCTTTGTTCGTCCCAAGTTAGTCTCGTTAGTCTCATTCTAAGGTTTGTCTAAGTGTGTCCTTAAGAAGAAACTAACTCGGGACGAACTTAGACTAATTTGGGACGAACTTAGACAAACCTTAGAATGAGAGTTAGTCTCGTTAGTCTCATTCTAAGGTTTGTCTAAGTTCGTCCTTAGAAAGAGACTAACTTGGGACAAACTTAGACTAACCTTGTAATGAGACTAACGTTTGTCTTTGTTCGTCCCGAGTTAGTCTCGTTTGTCTCCTTCTAAGGTTTGTATAAGTTCATCCTTAGAAAGAGTCTAACTAGGGACGAACTTAGACTAACTTGGGACGAACTTAGACTAACCTTGTAATGAGACTAACGTTTGTGTTTGTTCGTCCCAAGTTAGTCTCGTTAGTCTCATTCTAAGGTTTGTCTAAGTTCGTCCTTAGAAAGAGACTAACTAGGGACGAATTTAGACTAACTTGGGACGAACTTAGACAAACCATATAATGAGACAAATGTTTGTCTTTGTTCGTCCCAAGTTAGTCTCGTTAGTCTGATTCTAAGGTTTGTCTAAGTTCGTCCTTCGAAAGAGACTAACTAGGACGAACTTATACTAACTTGGGACGAACTTAGAGTAACCTCAGAAAGAGAGTAAAGTTTGTCTTTGTTCTTTCCAAGTTTGTCTCGTTAGTCTCATTCTAAGGTTTTTCTAAGTTCGTCCTTAGAAAGTGACTAACTAGGGACGAACTTAGACTAACTTGGAACTTAGACAAATCTTAGAATGCGAGTTTGTCTCGTTAGTCTCATTCTAAGGTTTGTCTAAGTTCGTCCTTAGAAAGAGACTCATTTGGGATGAAGTTAGACTAACCTTGTAATGAGACTAATGTTTGTTTTTGTTCGTCCCAAGTTCGTCTCGTTAGTCTCCTTCTAAGGTTTGTCTAAGTTCGTCCTTAGAAAGAGACTAGCTAGGGACGAACTTAGACTAACATGGGACGAACTTAGACTAACCTTGTAAATAGACAAACGTTTGTGTTTGTTCGTCCCAAGTTAGTCTCGTTTGTCTCCTTCTAAAGTTTGTCTAAGTTCATCCTTAGAAAGAGACTAACTAGGGACGAACTTAGACTAACATGGGACGAACTTAGACTAACCTTGTAATGAGACTAACGTTTGTCTTTGTTCGTCCCAAGTTAGTCTCGTTGGTCTCATTCTAAGGTTTGTCTAAGTTCGTCCTTAGAAAGAGACTAACTAGCGACGAACTTAGACTAACTTGGGACGAACTTAGACTAACCTTGTAATGAGACTAACGTTTGTCTTTGTTCGTCCCAAGTTAGTCTCATTCTAAGGTTTGTCTAAGGTCGTCTTTAGAAAGAGACTGACTAGGGACGAACTTAGACTAACATGGGACGAACTTAGACTAACCTTGTAATGAGAATAACGTTTGTGTTTGTTCGTCCCAAGTTACTCGTTAGTCTCGTTCTAAGGTTTGTCTAAGTTCGTCCTTAGAAAGAGACTAACTAGGGACGAACTTAGACTAACTTGGGACGAACTTAGACAAACCTTATAATGAGACTAACGTTTCTCTTTCTTCGTCCCAAGTTAGTCTCGTTAGTCTCATTCTAAGGTTTTTTTAAGTTCGTCCTTAGAAAGAAACTAACTAGGGACGAACTGAGACTAACATGGGACGAACTTAGACTAACCTTGTAATGAGACTAACGTTTGTGTTTGTTCGTCCGGAGTTAGTCTCGTTAGTCTCATTCTAAGGTTTGTCTAAGTTTGTCCTTAGAAAGAGACTAACTAGGGACGAACTTAGACTAACTTGGGACGAACTTAGACAAACCTTATAATGAGACTAACGTTTGTCTTTGTTTGTCCCAAGTTAGTCTCGTTAGTCTCATTCTAAGGTTTGTCTAAGTTCGCCTTTAGAAAGAGACTAACTAGGGACCAACTTAGACTAACTTGGGACGAACTTAGACTAACCTTATAACGAGACTAAAGTTTGTCTTTGTTCGTCCCAAGTTAGTCTCGTTTGTCTCATTCTAAGGTTTGTCTAAGTTCGTCTTTAGAAAGAGACTAACTAGGGGCGAACTTGGACTAACATGGGACGAACTTAGACTAACCTTGTAATGAGACTAACACTACAAATTTTAGGGAAAATTACGATAACACTAATTTATGGTAGAGTTATGGTAAAATTAATGTTGCGATAACCGTGCGATTACATTTATTGTTATCGCAATTTTCCTTGTCGTAAAACAAGTACGATAACTCTGCGTTAACATTTTGCGACAACCCTACGATAAGCATGCGATAACAGCTATAAAGTTATCGTAAAGTTATCGTAAACAGTGTGCGATAACTTTACCATAACACTTCGATAACATAAATAAAATATTTTAAATACTAATTCTTTCCATTTATGATTTGTATTATTAATAATTCAATTTAATTAAATTAAATTAATAAAATATAACAAAAATATTTGACGCCGAATAAAATATTTTGATTCTATAAAATAAAATATTCTGATTTCAAAAATAAAATATTCAAAAATATTCATTTTGATTTATTTTTAAATAATTGAATTAAATTATTAAAATTAATCGGAAATTAAAGGATGAAATTTTGTTTTTCATTTCACAAAATTGGAGTGTATTCAACACAATAAAATATTCAAAAATGTAATACATATTCAGGGAATTTCTATGGTTTCTACTACTGTGAGCTGTAGAAATCCTCATTAAGAAGAAATCTCTGGGCGCTTCTTCATCATATCTTTTCCATCCATTTTAATCGGCAACACTTCACACTTCACCTGCATTGAAGAATTAAAAATAATCACGAGAAATCCATTGCATACCAAAAATAAAATGATTACAAATAATGTCAGATTCCCAATATACAAGATTCCGAAGATTAACTCAGAAGGATAGTACATTGCAAGGAGAAAACAATACACAAAGCATGAACAATTTGGAGGAACAAAAACTGTGTTCACAGCAGATTAACACGGCATACATGAAAGAGAAGCAGACGACCTAAACAAAGATGTATAAAGGGTCACTAAGCTGATGTAAAATTTACTGTTATATGATAGTTGCTAAGCAGACGTAAAATGGTCACTAAGCAGATGTATAAACGAGTGAAGGAAATGTATTTGAAAATTAGCATACATGGAGAAGAGAATACTAATAATGTAACATACAATAGCCATTGGTATCACATTTAAATATAACAAGATGCAAAAGCGTAGTTTAAATAAGGTAAAACGAGTAAAACCAAACTTACAACTTTCTCAGCTCCCCTGTCCCCAGGGTGGCTGCCCTTCTGATGAAGCAGTGTGATCCAATAAGTCTTCTGCAACCTCACATATTTGTTAAAAAGGAATACATTAGTAGAAGCATCTACATGGGTGAAACGAATTAGCAGACATGAAAATAGGTGCACTACATGGGTAAAACGAATTAGCTGACATGAAAATTGGAGTGAGTAAGCTAAGAAGTTACAATAGTCACCTACTTGCAGAGAAAACAAATTACAAATTAATCCTTCAGCCAAATAAAAAAACAAGTGTAGAACATGAAACAATAGCAAACATCACAAGTAACCAAAATGACTATTAACACTTCATGATTCCACATCAGACCAATAAAAAGATAAAATTCTTCAACATCTAAACGAATCAAATAGCTGACTAGCATCTTGAACTAGCCAAACAACAAATAACAAAAATCTAAAGCCAACTACACTCATCCATTCTATCAATGGAAATACAACATTAATCCATCTCTCGAAACATGCTTCTCAGCTGAAATCTAAAAACTCCAAATCTCAAAATCTTTCACACAGATTCATTTCAATAACCACAAGCAACCTATCAAAAGGCAAAAATGACACATTGAAAATTGAAATGCAGAGTATAATAAAATGGAAAGGCGTCGTTTACCTTCACACCGATCTAGAGCTCAGTAACATCATTAGACTTCTTCGCCGACACTAATCTCCAAAACAAACGATAAAAAATTCACAATTACAAGAAGCAAATCTTACAATGGCGAATCGTTGAGATTTAGGATTAATAGAAAGATCGACGAAGAACACTCACCTACGAAGGGAAGAAGCACGCGATGAGCAACACCGAAATAACTATCAGTCCACACTGGCAGAAACCGATACCTTAGATACATATGATACACTATGATCGAAAATCGACTCAGAGTAAATAATTGTGGTTTATAAACTTGATTGCATCCAAAAAAAACTTTGTCCAACATCATAGCTGAATGAGCAGCAGGTGAAATGTTTTAGATCCTTGAACTAGATTGTATTGAACTGATAAAACTATAAACAGAATAATGAGCTGATCAAGGTTTTTATTCATCAACTGACATGTTTAACTACAGAAGTTAACTAACATTTACATGAAGAAATGAAAACGCTCAGTCCAACATCAAATCCTCACCTACTACATCTTGCGAAAGAATTTCGCTGTGGTTAAGCAAATTCACAATCTTCTTCACCTCCTCGGTGGTCCCGTTCTGCAAGTAGATTATGGAACAGACAAATCAGATTCCAATCGTACACATCCACTCACAATTCACTTCAATCAAATAAAACTCCCACCATATACAGATGGCCTCGACCCCAACTACTAACCGCACACATCATATAATTTATATAAACCCTAAAAAATATGTTCCATCGATTAAATGCAATAGTTAACATTCAGATCATCCAGTGCGCGGATCTGGACGGAATATCCAAATCAACCGATGAATAATATACAGAAATTAACAGATCGAGAGATCTATAAGCCGAATCGACGTACAGAGGAGCATCAATTTAATCAATGAAAAGTCGGCGACTCAGACCCTAACCGAATTGAAAGAAAAACAAATGCACGGAATTGGGAAACACAAACCCTAGATCTACAATATTGGGAAATCGATGCGATGATACTACCTGTCGGGTTAGTCGACGGCTGGTCAGGGAAACAGCGGCTGCACAAATGGAACGAATGGTGAGTTCGGCGGTGAACGAATGGTGAGTTCGTTCGATGGAAATGGAGTTATGAATGAAATTTTGGCTAAGGACTTGAGCGGTAAAATGAAAACAGTCGAATGAGATCGGCAGTGAACTAAAATCAATTAAGTTTTTTTTTTACTAATTTAACGATGACCATACGTGATTTATAAGATAAGATACTGTTATCGTCAATAATGTTATCGTAAGCTTATCGCTTACGTTATCGTAAAAAATATTATTATTTATAGTTATCGTATAACTTAACTTCCCGTTGTCGTATAAAACTTACGATAACGACTGTTATCGTAAAACTGTTATCGTAAATATTTCCCGAAGTTTGTAGTGTAACGTTTGTATTTGTTCGTCCCAAGTTAGTCTCGTTAGTCTCATTCTAAGGTTTGTCTAAGTTCGTCCTTAGAAAGAGACAAACTAGGGACGAACTTAGACTAACTTGGGACGAAATTAGACAAACCTTATAATGAGACTAACGTTTGTCTTTGTTCATCCCAAGTTAGTCTCGTTAGTCTCATTCTAAGGTTTGTCTAAGTTCGTCCTTAGAAAGAGACTAAGTAGGGACCAACTTAGACTAACTTGGGACGAACTTAGACTAACCTTATAACGAGACTAAAGTTTATCTTTCTTCGTCCCAAGTTAGTCTCGTTTGTCTCATTCTAAGGTTTGTGTAAGTTCGTCCTTAGAAAGAGACTAACTAGGGACGAACTAAGACTAACTTGGGACGAACTTAGACTAACCTAATAACGAGACTAAAGTTTGTCTTTGTTCGTCCCAACTTAGTCTCGTTAGTCTCATTCTAAGGTTTGTCTAAGTTCGTCCTTAGAAAGAGACTAACTAGGGACGAACTTAGACTAACCTTATAATGAGACTAACGTTTGTCTTTGTTCGTCCCAAGTTAGTCTCACTAGTCTCATTATAAGGTTTGTCTAAGTTCGTCCTTAGAAAGAGACTAACTAGGGACGAACTTAGACTAACTTGGGACGAACTTAGACTAACCTTGTAATGAGACTAACGTTTGTCTTTGTTCGTCCCAAGTTAGTCTCGTTAGTCTCATTCTAAGGTTTGTCTAAGTTTGTCCTTAAGAAGAGACTAACTCGGGACGAATTTAGACTAACTTGGGACGAACTTAGACTAACCTTAGAATGAGAGTTAGTCTCGTTAGTCTCATTCTAAGGTTTGTCTAAGTTCGTCCTTAGAAAGAGACTAACTTGGGACAAACTTAGACTAACCTTGTAATGAGACTAACGTTTGTCTTTGTTCGTCCCGAGTTAGTCTCGTTTGTCTCCTTCTAAGGTTTGTCTAAGTTCATCCTTAGAAAGAGTCTAACTAGGGACGAACTTAGACTAACTTGGGACGAACTTAGACTAACCTTGTAATGAGACTAACGTTTGTGTTTGTTCGTCCCAAGTTAGTCTCGTTAGTCTCATTCTAAGGTTTGTCTAAGTTCGTCCTTAGAAAGAGACTAACTAGGGACGAATTTAGACTAACTTGGGACGAACTTAGACAAACCATATAATGAGACAAATGTTTGTCTTTGTTCGTCCCAAGTTAGTCTCGTTAGTCTCATTCTAAGGTTTGTCTAAGTTCGTCCTTCGAAAGAGACTAACTAGGACGAACTTATACTAACTTGGGACGAACTTAGAGTAACCTCAGAAAGAGAGTAAAAATTGTCTTTGTTCTTTCCAAGTTTGTCTCGTTAGTCTCATGCTAAGGTTTTTCTAAGTTCGTCCTTAGAAAGTGACTAACTAGGGACGAACTTAGACTAACTTGGAACTTAGACAAACCTTAGAATGCGAGTTTGTCTCGTTAGTCTCATTCTAAGGTTTGTCTAAGTTCGTCCTTAGAAAGAGACTCACTTGGGATGAAGTTAGACTAACCTTGTAATGAGGCTAATGTTTGTTTTTGTTCGTCCCAAGTTCGTCTCGTTAGTCTCCTTCTAAGGTTTAAGTTCGTCCTTAGAAAGAGACTAGCTAGGGACGAACTTAGACTAACATGGGACGAACTTAGACTAACCTTGCAATGAGACTAACGTTTGTGTTTGTTCGTCCCAAGTTAGTCTCGTTGGTCTCCTTCTAAAGTTTGTCTACGTTCGTCCTTAGAAAGAGACTAACTAGGGACGAACTTAGACTAACATGGGACGAACTTAGACTAACCTTGTAATGAGACAAACGTTTGTGTTTGTTCGTCCCAAGTTAGTCTCGTTAGTCTCATTCTAAGGTTTGTCTAAGTTCATCCTTAAAAAGAGACTAACAAGGGACGAACTTAGACTAACATGGGACGAACTTAGACTAACCTTGTAATGAGACTAACGTTTGTCTTTGTTCGTCCCAAGTTAGTCTCGTTGGTCTCATTCTAAGGTTTGTCTAATTTCGTCCTTAGAAAGAGACTAACTAGCGACGAACTTAGACTAACTTGGGACGAACTTAGACTAACCTTGTAATGAGACTAACGTTTGTCTTTGTTCGTCCCAAGTTAGTCTCATTCTAAGGTTTGTCTAAGGTCGTCTTTAGAAAGAGACTAACTAGGGACGAACTTAGACTAACATGGGACGAACTTAGACTAACCTTGTAATGAGAATAACGTTTGTGTTTGTTCGTCCCAAGTTAGTCTCGTTAGTCTCGTTCTAAGGTTTGTCTAAGTTCGTCCTTAGAAAGAGACTGACTAGGGACGAACTTAGACTAACTTGGGATGAACTTAGACAAACCTTATAATGAGACTAACGTTAATCTTTCTTCGTCCCAAGTTAGTCTCGTTAGTCTCATTCTAAGGTTTTTTTAAGTTCGTCCTTAGAAAGAAACCAACTAGGGACGAACTTAGACTAACATGGGACGAACTTAGACTAACCTTGTAATGAGACTAACGTTTGTGTTTGTTCGTCCGGAGTTAGTCTCGTTAGTCTCATTCTAAGGTTTGTTTAAGTTTGTCCTTAGAAAGAGACTAACTAAGGACGAACTTAGACTAACTTGGGACGAACTTAGACAAACCTTATAATGAGACTAACGTTTGTCTTTGTTTGTCCCAAGTTAGTCTCGTTAGTCTCATTATAAGGTTTGTCTAAGTTCGCCCTTAGAAAGAGACTAACTAGGGACCAACTTAGACTAACTTGGGACGAACTTAGACTAACCTTATAACGAGACTAAAGTTTGTCTTTGTTCGTCCCAAGTTAGTCTCGTTTGTCTCATTCTAAGGTTTGTCTAAGTTCGTCTTTAGAAAGAGACTAACTAGGGGCGAACTTAGACTAACATAGGACGAACTTAGACTAACCTTGTAATGAGACTAACGTTTGTGTTTGTTCGTCCCAAGTTAGTCTCGTTAGTCTCATTCTAAGCTTTGTCCAAGTTCGTCCTTAGAAAGAGACTAACTAGGGACGAACTTAGACTAACTTGGGACGAACTTAGACTAACCTTGTAATGAGACTAACGTTTTTCTTTGTTCGTCCCAAGTTAGTCTCGTTGGTCTCATTCTAAGGTTTGTCTAACTTCGTCCTTAGAAAGAGACTAACTAGGACGAACATAGGCTAACCTTGTAATGAGACTAACGTTTGTCTTTGTTCGTCCCAAGTTAGTCTCATTCTAAGGTTTGTCTAAGGTCGTCTTTAGAAAGAGACTAACTAGGGATGAACTTAGACTAACCTTGTAATGAGAATAACGTTTGTGTTTGTTCGTCCCAAGTTAGTCTCGTTCTAAGGTTCGTCTAAGTTCGTCCTTAGAAAGAAACTAACTAGGGACGAACTTAGACAAACCTTATAATGAGACTAACGTTTCTCTTTCTTCGTCCCAAGTTAGTCTCGTTAGTCTCATTCTAAGGTTTTTTAAGTTCGTCCTTAGAAAGAAACTAACTAGGGACGAACTTAGACTAACTAGGGACGAACTTAGACTAACCTTAGAATGAGAATAAAGTTTGTTTTTGTTCGTTCCAAGTTAGTGCCGTTAGTCTCATTCTAAGGTTTGTCTAAGTTCGTCCTTTGAAAGAGACTAACTAGGGACGAACTAAGACTAACTTGGGACGAACTTAGACAAACCTTAGAATGAGAGTTAGTCTCGTTAGTCTCATTCTAAGGTTTGTCTAAGTTCGTCCTTAGAAAGAGACTAACTTGGGACAAACTTAGACTAACCTTGTAATGAGACTAACGTTTGTCTTTGTTCGTCCCGAGTTAGTCTCGTTTGTCTCCTTCTAAGGTTTGTCTAAGTTCATCCTTAGAAAGAGTCTAACTAGGGACGAACTTAGACTAACTTGGGACGAACTTAGACTAACCTTGTAATGAGACTAACGTTTGTGTTTGTTCGTCCCAAGTTAGTCTCGTTAGTCTCATTCTAAGGTTTGTCTAAGTTCGTCCTTAGAAAGAGACTAACTAGGGACGAATTTAGACTAACTTGGGACGAACTTAGACAAACCATATAATGAGACAAATGTTTGTCTTTGTTCATCCCAAGTTAGTCTCGTTAGTCTCATTCTAAGGTTTGTCTAAGTTCGTCCTTAGAAAGAGACTAACTAGGGACGAACTTAGACTAATCTTATAATGAGACTAACGTTTGTCTTTATTCGTCCCAAGTTAGTCTCACTAGTCTCATTATAAGGTTCATCTAAGTTCGTCCTTTGAAAGATACTAACTAGGAACGAACTTAGACTAACTTGGGACGAACTTAGACTAACTTTACAATGAGACTAGCGTTTGTCTTTGTTCGTCCCAAGTTAGTCTCGTTAGTCTCATTCTAAGGTTTGTCTAAGTTCATCCTTAAGAAGAGACTAACTAGGGACGAACATAGACTAACTTGGGACGAAGTTAGACAAACCTTCGAATGAGAGTTTGTCTCGTTAGTCTCATTCAAAGGTTTGTCTAAGTTCGTCCTTAGAAAGAGACTAACATGGGACGAACTTAGACTAACCTTGTAAGGAGACTAACGTTTGTCTTTGTTCGTCCCAAGTTAGTCTCGTTAGTCTCCTTCTAAGGTTTGTCTAAGTTCGTCCCAAATTAGTCTAAGTTCGTCCTTAGAAAAAAACTAACCAGGGACGAACTAAGACTAACTTGGGACGAACTTAGACTAACCTTTTTTTTTTTATAAAAAAAACCGGACGGTGCCGGGCAGTTCATTAGATAAGGATCCTAATAGCCTGGATCGTGGCGTGTACACAGGTCCTCAAGCGCCAGAGGCTAGTTATAAAACCTAGCCTCTTAAAAACGCCGAACGGACTAAGGCGGGTCCTAAACATAGGGGCAATCAAGAATACGGTCCTCAAGCGCCAGAGACTAGTTATAAAACCTAGCCGCTTAAAAACGCCAGACAGACTATTACAGGGGACTGACCAAAAAGGACGCTTAGGCATCAAGGCCTGTGGGGCTGTGGGAACTGTGGGAACTGGTGCATACATGGCAGTTCTTGCAAATGGAAGGGAGGCCAAGTCGGTCGCCACGCAGGGCTAGACGAACTGCGAGGGGAAGGGAGGGGAGGGGCGGACCATCATGGTGAAGGAGTAAGGCCCGGGCAGCAGAATTTGCGGCTTCGCAGATACGGTGGACGGAGATGTCCCTCATGAGGCGCCGATCGAAACCAGGGCAGGGCTGCTGACGGGCTTGGAGGCATGCATCGAGGAAAGCTGGGTGACAGCTTTGGAGGGCCGTAGGGAGCTGATGAATGTCATGGAGGGCGCTGAGGGTGGTCCGGAGACTGTCTAGGGGACTGGGGCCTCTGTGGCACTTGTGCCATACGACACTACTCGTCTGGTTACGAAGGATGAAGGCTCCGAAGAGGCCGGAGGCAGATTGAGTCCAGGCTATGTTGAGGGTGAAGCCGGCAGGGTGAGCAATCCATCGTTTCCATCCTTTTCTGGGATTGTAGGGCGTGCGAAGCTGGAGCGCTTTTAAAGTGAGATCGTTGCAGTAGTTGTTGATGTGGGGAAGGTTTATGATGGAGGCTGACCGACGGACCCACGAGGAGATGTTGCCCGCAAGATCGAAACGGCTGTTATCATGCATGACATGGTTCCTGTTCTTCCAGACCTCCCAGAAGCTGCTACAAACCCATAGGAGGCGAACACCATCCAGATACTGGCTGATAGGGTTGTTGTGAATCCAACAGAACCACAGCATTCGCATAGTTAGGGGAGGGCGAATGTTGAAAAGCAGCTGGCCCATGGCCCAAATCTTATGAGCCAGATCGCTGCTGATGAAGATATGGTGAACGGTTTCAGCAGAGGGGGAGGCACAACACCGACAGCGGGAGCTGAGGGGGATACCACACTTTTGGATATTGTCGTCCGTGGGAAGGGCGAGGCGGAAAAGTCTCCAGATGAAGACGCTGATGCGAGGAGGGAGCCAAGAGTGCCATGCTTTCGAGAGGATTGGGTGGTGAGCAATGGGAGAGCCAATACAGAGTCGGTAGGCTTTGGATGAAAAACTGCCGTCCACACTTCTAGCCCAGATCAGCCGATCTGGGTCATTGTTCACAGCCGTGTGGTCAAGGTCCATTCTAGCAAGAGGGGGGAGGTTTTGGAGCACGTCCGCGAGAAGGTCCGGGTCAGAAAGGATCTCATGCAGCCTGGTCCATTTCAAGATTTTCAGGGGAGTTACATTGTAAGTCTAGCAGAAGTCTAGGAGCGTGATCTTGCCTTCCCCCACCTGCCAGCGGCATTGGCTCTTTAGGGTTAGGGAGGATTTTGTTTAACGCCGTCCACATGTGCGAGCCTCGCTCGTTATGTTTGTACCGGGCGCGGATGTACCTCCCCCACAGGGCCGTGGACTCCATGCAGCGCCAAGCAAGCTAGTTCTGAAGGGCCTGTCTTGCTTCTTCGAGAGGGCGAATGCCCAGACCTCCTGCAGATTTAGGCCTGCAAACATCCGCCCAAGTTACTCTCGTTAGTCTCATTCTAAGGTTTGTCTAAGTTCGTCCTTCGAAAGAGACTAACTAGGGACGAACTAAGAATAACTTGGGACGAACTTAGACTAACCTTAGAATGAGAATAAAGTTTGTCTTTGTTCGTTCCAAGTTAGTCTCGTTAGTCTCATTCAAAGGTTTGTCTAAGTTCGTCCTTAGAAAGTGACTAACTTGGGACGAACTTAGACTAACTTGGGACGAACTTAGACTAACTTGGGACGAACTTAGACTAACCTTAGAATGAGAGTTTGTCTCGTTAGTCTCATTCTAAGGTTTGTCTAAGTTCGTCCTTAGAAAGAGACTCAATTGGGACGAACTTAGACTAACCTTGTAATGAGACTAACATTTGTCTTTGTTCGTCCCAAGTTAGTTTCGTTAGTCTCCTTCTAAGGTTGGTCTAAGTTCGTCCTTAGAAAGAGACTAATTAGGGACGAACTTAGACTAACTTGGAACGAACTTAGACTAACCTAGGAATGAGACTAACGTTTGTCTTTGTTCGTCCCAAGTTAGTCTCGTTAGTCTCATTCTAAGGTTTGTCAAAGTTCATCCTTAGAAAGAGACTAACTAGAGACGAACTTAGACTAACTTGGGACGAACTTAGACTAACCTTGTAATGAGAATAACGTTTGTCTTTGTTCGTCCCAAGTTAGTCTCGTTAGTCTCATTCTAAGGTTTGTCTAAGTTCGTCCTTCGAAAGAGACTAACTAGGGACGAACTTAGACTAACTTGGGACGAACTTAGACTAACCTTAGAATGAGAATAAAGTTTGTCTTTGTTCGTTCCAAGTTAGTCTCGTTAGTCTCATTCAAAGGTTTGTCTAAGTTCGTCCTTAGAAAGTGACTAACTTGGGACGAACTTAGACTGACTTGGGACGAACTTAGACTAACCTTAGAATGAGAGTTTGTCTCGTTAGTCTCATTCTAAGGTTTGTCTAAGTTCGTCCTTAGAAAGAGACTCACTTGGGACGAACTTAGACAAACCTTGTAATGACACTAACATTTGTCTTTGTTCGTCCCAAGTTAGTTTCGTTAGTCTCCTTCTAAGGTTGGTCTAAGTTCGTCCTTAGAAAGAGACTAATTAGGGACGAACTTAGACTAACTTGGAACGAACTTAGACTAACCTAGTAATGAGACTAACGTTTGTCTTTGTTCGTCCCAAGTTAGTCTCGTTAGTCTCATTCTAAGGTTTGTCTAAGTTCGTCCTTAGAAAGAGACTAACTAGAGACGAACTTAGACTAACTTGGGACGAACTTAGACTAACCTTGTAATGAGACTAACGTTTGTCTTTGTTCGTCCCAAGTTAGTCTCGTTAGTCTCATTCTAAGGTTTGTCTAAGTTCGTCCTTAGAAAGAGACTAACTAGGGACGAACTTAGACTAACTTGGGACGAACTTAGACTAACCTTGTAATGAGACTAACGTTTGTCTTTGTTCATCCCAAGTTAGTCTCGTTAGTCTCATTCTAAGGTTTGTCTAAGTTCGTCCTTCGAAAGAGACTAACTAGGGACGAACTTAGACTAACTTGGGACGAACTTAGACTAACCTTAGAATGAGAATAAAGTTTGTCTTTGTTCGTTCCAAGTTAGTCTCGTTAGTCTCATTCAAAGGTTTGTCTAAGTTCGTCCTTAGAAAGTGACTAACTTGGGACGAACTTAGACTAACTTGGGACGAACTTAGACTAACCTTGTAATGTGACTAATGTTTGTCTTTGTTCGTCCCAAGTTAGTCTCGTTAGTCTCATTCTAAGGTTTGTCTAAGTTCGTCCTTAGAAAGAGACTAACTAGGGACGAACTTAGACTAACCTTATAATGAGACTAACGTTTGTCTTTGTTCGTCCCAAGTTAGTCTCACTAGTCTCATTATAAGGTTTGTCTAAGTTCGTCCTTAGAAAGAGACTAACTAGGGACGAACTTAGACTAACTTGGGACGAACTTAGACTAACCTTGTAATGAGACTAACGTTTGTCTTTGTTCGTCCCAAGTTACTCTCGTTAGTCTCATTCTAAGGTTTGTCTAAGTTCGTCCTTCGAAAGAGACTAACTAGGGACGAACTAAGAATAACTTGGGACGAACTTAGACTAACCTTAGAATGAGAATAAAGTTTGTCTTTGTTCGTTCCAAGTTAGTCTCGTTAGTCTCATTCAAAGGTTTGTCTAAGTTCGTCCTTAGAAAGTGACTAACTTGGGACGAACTTAGACTAACTTGGGACAAACTTAGACTAACTTGGGACGAACTTAGACTAACCTTAGAATGAGAGTTTGTCTCGTTAGTCTCATTCTAAGGTTTGTCTAAGTTCGTCCTTAGAAAGAGACTCAATTGGGACGAACTTAGACTAACCTTGTAATGAGACTAACATTTGTCTTTGTTCGTCCCAAGTTAGTTTCGTTAGTCTCCTTCTAAGGTTGGTCTAAGTTCGTCCTTAGAAAGAGACTAATTAGGGACGAACTTAGACTAACTTGGAACGAACTTAGACTAACCTAGGAATGAGACTAACGTTTGTCTTTGTTCGTCCCAAGTTAGTCTCGTTAGTCTCATTCTAAGGTTTGTCAAAGTTCATCCTTAGAAAGAGACTAACTAGAGACGAACTTAGACTAACTTGGGACGAACTTAGACTAACCTTGTAATGAGAATAACGTTTGTCTTTGTTCGTCCCAAGTTAGTCTCGTTAGTCTCATTCTAAGGTTTGTCTAAGTTCGTCCTTCGAAAGAGACTAACTAGGGACGAACTTAGACTAACTTGGGACGAACTTAGACTAACCTTAGAATGAGAATAAAGTTTGTCTTTGTTCGTTCCAAGTTAGTCTCGTTAGTCTCATTCAAAGGTTTGTCTAAGTTCGTCCTTAGAAAGTGACTAACTTGGGACGAACTTAGACTGACTTGGGACGAACTTAGACTAACCTTAGAATGAGAGTTTGTCTCGTTAGTCTCATTCTAAGGTTTGTCTAAGTTCGTCCTTAGAAAGAGACTCACTTGGGACGAACTTAGACAAACCTTGTAATGACACTAACATTTGTCTTTGTTCGTCCCAAGTTAGTTTCGTTAGTCTCCTTCTAAGGTTGGTCTAAGTTCGTCCTTAGAAAGAGACTAATTAGGGACGAACTTAGACTAACTTGGAACGAACTTAGACTAACCTAGTAATGAGACTAACGTTTGTCTTTGTTCGTCCCAAGTTAGTCTCGTTAGTCTCATTCTAAGGTTTGTCTAAGTTCGTCCTTAGAAAGAGACTAACTAGAGACGAACTTAGACTAACTTGGGACGAACTTAGACTAACCTTGTAATGAGACTAACGTTTGTCTTTGTTCGTCCCAAGTTAGTCTCGTTAGTCTCATTCTAAGGTTTGTCTAAGTTCGTCCTTAGAAAGAGACTAACTAGGGACGAACTTAGACTAACTTGGGACGAACTTAGACTAACCTTGTAATGAGACTAACGTTTGTCTTTGTTCATCCCAAGTTAGTCTCGTTAGTCTCATTCTAAGGTTTGTCTAAGTTCGTCCTTCGAAAGAGACTAACTAGGGACGAACTTAGACTAACTTGGGACGAACTTAGACTAACCTTAGAATGAGAATAAAGTTTGTCTTTGTTCGTTCCAAGTTAGTCTCGTTAGTCTCATTCAAAGGTTTGTCTAAGTTCGTCCTTAGAAAGTGACTAACTTGGGACGAACTTAGACTAACTTGGGACGAACTTAGACTAACCTTGTAATGTGACTAATGTTTGTCTTTGTTCGTCCCAAGTTAGTCTCGTTAGTCTCATTCTAAGGTTTGTCTAAGTTCGTCCTTAGAAAGAGACTAACTAGGGACGAACTTAGACTAACCTTATAATGAGACTAACGTTTGTCTTTGTTCGTCCCAAGTTAGTCTCACTAGTCTCATTATAAGGTTTGTCTAAGTTCGTCCTTAGAAAGAGACTAACTAGGGACGAACTTAGACTAACTTGGGACGAACTTAGACTAACCTTGTAATGAGACTAACGTTTGTCTTTGTTCGTCCCAAGTTAGTCTCGTTAGTCTCATTCTAAGGTTTGTCTAAGTTTGTCCTTAAGAAGAGACTAACTCGGGACGAATTTAGACTAACTTGGGACGAACTTAGACTAACCTTAGAATGAGAGTTAGTCTCGTTAGTCTCATTCTAAGGTTTGTCTAAGTTCGTCCTTAGAAAGAGACTAACTTGGGACAAACTTAGACTAACCTTGTAATGAGACTAACGTTTGTCTTTGTTCGTCCCGAGTTAGTCTCGTTTGTCTCCTTCTAAGGTTTGTCTAAGTTCATCCTTAGAAAGAGTCTAACTAGGGACGAACTTAGACTAACTTGGGACGAACTTAGACTAACCTTGTAATGAGACTAACGTTTGTGTTTGTTCGTCCCAAGTTAGTCTCGTTAGTCTCATTCTAAGGTTTGTCTAAGTTCGTCCTTAGAAAGAGACTAACTAGGGACGAATTTAGACTAACTTGGGACGAACTTAGACAAACCATATAATGAGACAAATGTTTGTCTTTGTTCGTCCCAAGTTAGTCTCGTTAGTCTCATTCTAAGGTTTGTCTAAGTTCGTCCTTCGAAAGAGACTAACTAGGACGAACTTATACTAACTTGGGACGAACTTAGAGTAACCTCAGAAAGAGAGTAAAAATTGTCTTTGTTCTTTCCAAGTTTGTCTCGTTAGTCTCATTCTAAGGTTTTTCTAAGTTCGTCCTTAGAAAGTGACTAACTAGGGACGAACTTAGACTAACTTGGAACTTAGACAAACCTTAGAATGCGAGTTTGTCTCGTTAGTCTCATTCTAAGGTTTGTCTAAGTTCGTCCTTAGAAAGAGACTCACTTGGGATGAAGTTAGACTAACCTTGTAATGAGGCTAATGTTTGTTTTTGTTCGTCCCAAGTTCGTCTCGTTAGTCTCCTTCTAAGGTTTAAGTTCGTCCTTAGAAAGAGACTAGCTAGGGACGAACTTAGACTAACATGGGACGAACTTAGACTAACCTTGCAATGAGACTAACGTTTGTGTTTGTTCGTCCCAAGTTAGTCTCGTTGGTCTCCTTCTAAAGTTTGTCTACGTTCGTCCTTAGAAAGAGACTAACTAGGGACGAACTTAGACTAACATGGGACGAACTTAGACTAACCTTGTAATGAGACAAACGTTTGTGTTTGTTCGTCCCAAGTTAGTCTCGTTAGTCTCATTCTAAGGTTTGTCTAAGTTCATCCTTAAAAAGAGACTAACAAGGGACGAACTTAGACTAACATGGGACGAACTTAGACTAACCTTGTAATGAGACTAACGTTTGTCTTTGTTCGTCCCAAGTTAGTCTCGTTGGTCTCATTCTAAGGTTTGTCTAATTTCGTCCTTAGAAAGAGACTAACTAGCGACGAACTTAGACTAACTTGGGACGAACTTAGACTAACCTTGTAATGAGACTAACGTTTGTCTTTGTTCGTCCCAAGTTAGTCTCATTCTAAGGTTTGTCTAAGGTCGTCTTTAGAAAGAGACTAACTAGGGACGAACTTAGACTAACATGGGACGAACTTAGACTAACCTTGTAATGAGAATAACGTTTGTGTTTGTTCGTCCCAAGTTAGTCTCGTTAGTCTCGTTCTAAGGTTTGTCTAAGTTCGTCCTTAGAAAGAGACTGACTAGGGACGAACTTAGACTAACTTGGGATGAACTTAGACAAACCTTATAATGAGACTAACGTTTCTCTTTCTTCGTCCCAAGTTAGTCTCGTTAGTCTCATTCTAAGGTTTTTTTAAGTTCGTCCTTAGAAAGAAACCAACTAGGGACGAACTTAGACTAACATGGGACGAACTTAGACTAACCTTGTAATGAGACTAACGTTTGTGTTTGTTCGTCCGGAGTTAGTCTCGTTAGTCTCATTCTAAGGTTTGTTTAAGTTTGTCCTTAGAAAGAGACTAACTAAGGACGAACTTAGACTAACTTGGGACGAACTTAGACAAACCTTATAATGAGACTAACGTTTGTCTTTGTTTGTCCCAAGTTAGTCTCGTTAGTCTCATTATAAGGTTTGTCTAAGTTCGCCCTTAGAAAGAGACTAACTAGGGACCAACTTAGACTAACTTGGGACGAACTTAGACTAACCTTATAACGAGACTAAAGTTTGTCTTTGTTCGTCCCAAGTTAGTCTCGTTTGTCTCATTCTAAGGTTTGTCTAAGTTCGTCTTTAGAAAGAGACTAACTAGGGGCGAACTTAGACTAACATAGGACGAACTTAGACTAACCTTGTAATGAGACTAACGTTTGTGTTTGTTCGTCCCAAGTTAGTCTCGTTAGTCTCATTCTAAGCTTTGTCCAAGTTCGTCCTTAGAAAGAGACTAACTAGGGACGCACTTAGACTAACTTGGGACGAACTTAGACTAACCTTGTAATGAGACTAACGTTTTTCTTTGTTCGTCCCAAGTTAGTCTCGTTGGTCTCATTCTAAGGTTTGTCTAACTTCGTCCTTAGAAAGAGACTAACTAGGACGAACATAGGCTAACCTTGTAATGAGACTAACGTTTGTCTTTGTTCGTCCCAAGTTAGTCTCATTCTAAGGTTTGTCTAAGGTCGTCTTTAGAAAGAGACTAACTAGGGATGAACTTAGACTAACCTTGTAATGAGAATAACGTTTGTGTTTGTTCGTCCCAAGTTAGTCTCGTTCTAAGGTTCGTCTAAGTTCGTCCTTAGAAAGAAACTAACTAGGGACGAACTTAGACAAACCTTATAATGAGACTAACGTTTCTCTTTCTTCGTCCCAAGTTAGTCTCGTTAGTCTCATTCTAAGGTTTTTTAAGTTCGTCCTTAGAAAGAAACTAACTAGGGACGAACTTAGACTAACTAGGGACGAACTTAGACTAACCTTAGAATGAGAATAAAGTTTGTTTTTGTTCGTTCCAAGTTAGTGCCGTTAGTCTCATTCTAAGGTTTGTCTAAGTTCGTCCTTTGAAAGAGACTAACTAGGGACGAACTAAGACTAACTTGGGACGAACTTAGACAAACCTTAGAATGAGAGTTAGTCTCGTTAGTCTCATTCTAAGGTTTGTCTAAGTTCGTCCTTAGAAAGAGACTAACTTGGGACAAACTTAGACTAACCTTGTAATGAGACTAACGTTTGTCTTTGTTCGTCCCGAGTTAGTCTCGTTTGTCTCCTTCTAAGGTTTGTCTAAGTTCATCCTTAGAAAGAGTCTAACTAGGGACGAACTTAGACTAACTTGGGACGAACTTAGACTAACCTTGTAATGAGACTAACGTTTGTGTTTGTTCGTCCCAAGTTAGTCTCGTTAGTCTCATTCTAAGGTTTGTCTAAGTTCGTCCTTAGAAAGAGACTAACTAGGGACGAATTTAGACTAACTTGGGACGAACTTAGACAAACCATATAATGAGACAAATGTTTGTCTTTGTTCATCCCAAGTTAGTCTCGTTAGTCTCATTCTAAGGTTTGTCTAAGTTCGTCCTTAGAAAGAGACTAACTAGGGACGAACTTAGACTAATCTTATAATGAGACTAACGTTTGTCTTTATTCGTCCCAAGTTAGTCTCACTAGTCTCATTATAAGGTTCATCTAAGTTCGTCCTTTGAAAGATACTAACTAGGAACGAACTTAGACTAACTTGGGACGAACTTAGACTAACTTTACAATGAGACTAACGTTTGTCTTTGTTCGTCCCAAGTTAGTCTCGTTAGTCTCATTCTAAGGTTTGTCTAAGTTCATCCTTAAGAAGAGACTAACTAGGGACGAACATAGACTAACTTGGGACGAAGTTAGACAAACCTTCGAATGAGAGTTTGTCTCGTTAGTCTCATTCAAAGGTTTGTCTAAGTTCGTCCTTAGAAAGAGACTAACATGGGACGAACTTAGACTAACCTTGTAAGGAGACTAACGTTTGTCTTTGTTCGTCCCAAGTTAGTCTCGTTAGTCTCCTTCTAAGGTTTGTCTAAGTTCGTCCCAAATTAGTCTAAGTTCGTCCTTAGAAAAAAACTAACCAGGGACGAACTAAGACTAACTTGGGACGAACTTAGACTAACCTTTTTTTTTTTATAAAAAAAACCGGACGGTGCCGGGCAGTTCATTAGATAAGGATCCTAATAGCCTGGATCGTGGCGTGTACACAGGTCCTCAAGCGCCAGAGGCTAGTTATAAAACCTAGCCTCTTAAAAACGCCGAACGGACTAAGGCGGGTCCTAAACATAGGGGCAATCAAGAATACGGTCCTCAAGCGCCAGAGACTAGTTATAAAACCTAGCCGCTTAAAAACGCCAGACAGACTATTACAGGGGACTGACCAAAAAGGACGCTTAGGCATCAAGGCCTGTGGGGCTGTGGGAACTGTGGGAACTGGTGCATACATGGCAGTTCTTGCAAATGGAAGGGAGGCCAAGTCGGTCGCCACGCAGGGCTAGACGAACTGCGAGGGGAAGGGAGGGGAGGGGCGGACCATCATGGTGAAGGAGTAAGGCCCGGGCAGCAGAATTTGCGGCTTCGCAGATACGGTGGACGGAGATGTCCCTCATGAGGCGCCGATCGAAACCAGGGCAGGGCTGCTGACGGGCTTGGAGGCATGCATCGAGGAAAGCTGGGTGACAGCTTTGGAGGGCCGTAGGGAGCTGATGAATGTCATGGAGGGCGCTGAGGGTGGTCCGGAGACTGTCTAGGGGACTGGGGCCTCTGTGGCACTTGTGCCATACGACACTACTCGTCTGGTTACGAAGGATGAAGGCTCCGAAGAGGCCGGAGGCAGATTGAGTCCAGGCTATGTTGAGGGTGAAGCCGGCAGGGTGAGCAATCCATCGTTTCCATCCTTTTCTGGGATTGTAGGGCGTGCGAAGCTGGAGCGCTTTTAAAGTGAGATCGTTGCAGTAGTTGTTGATGTGGGGAAGGTTTATGATGGAGGCTGACCGACGGACCCACGAGGAGATGTTGCCCGCAAGATCGAAACGGCTGTTATCATGCATGACATGGTTCCTGTTCTTCCAGACCTCCCAGAAGCTGCTACAAACCCATAGGAGGCGAACACCATCCAGATACTGGCTGATAGGGTTGTTGTGAATCCAACAGAACCACAGCATTCGCATAGTTAGGGGAGGGCGAATGTTGAAAAGCAGCTGGCCCATGGCCCAAATCTTATGAGCCAGATCGCTGCTGATGAAGATATGGTGAACGGTTTCAGCAGAGGGGGGAGGCACAACACCGACAGCGGGAGCTGAGGGGGATACCACACTTTTGGATATTGTCGTCCGTGGGAAGGGCGAGGCGGAAAAGTCTCCAGATGAAGACGCTGATGCGAGGAGGGAGCCAAGAGTGCCATGCTTTCGAGAGGATTGGGTGGTGAGCAATGGGAGAGCCAATACAGAGTCGGTAGGCTTTGGATGAAAAACTGCCGTCCACACTTCTAGCCCAGATCAGCCGATCTGGGTCATTGTTCACAGCCGTGTGGTCAAGGTCCATTCTAGCAAGAGGGGGGAGGTTTTGGAGCACGTCCGCGAGAAGGTCCGGGTCAGAAAGGATCTCATGCAGCCTGGTCCATTTCAAGATTTTCAGGGGAGTTACATTGTAAGTCTAGCAGAAGTCTAGGAGCGTGATCTTGCCTTCCCCCACCTGCCAGCGGCATTGGCTCTTTAGGGTTAGGGAGGATTTTGTTTAACGCCGTCCACATGTGCGAGCCTCGCTCGTTATGTTTGTACCGGGCGCGGATGTACCTCCCCCACAGGGCCGTGGACTCCATGCAGCGCCAAGCAAGCTAGTTCTGAAGGGCCTGTCTTGCTTCTTCGAGAGGGCGAATGCCCAGACCTCCTGCAGATTTAGGCCTGCAAACATCCGCCCAAGTTACTCTCGTTAGTCTCATTCTAAGGTTTGTCTAAGTTCGTCCTTCGAAAGAGACTAACTAGGGACGAACTAAGAATAACTTGGGACGAACTTAGACTAACCTTAGAATGAGAATAAAGTTTGTCTTTGTTCGTTCCAAGTTAGTCTCGTTAGTCTCATTCAAAGGTTTGTCTAAGTTCGTCCTTAGAAAGTGACTAACTTGGGACGAACTTAGACTAACTTGGGACGAACTTAGACTAACTTGGGACGAACTTAGACTAACCTTAGAATGAGAGTTTGTCTCGTTAGTCTCATTCTAAGGTTTGTCTAAGTTCGTCCTTAGAAAGAGACTCAATTGGGACGAACTTAGACTAACCTTGTAATGAGACTAACATTTGTCTTTGTTCGTCCCAAGTTAGTTTCGTTAGTCTCCTTCTAAGGTTGGTCTAAGTTCGTCCTTAGAAAGAGACTAATTAGGGACGAACTTAGACTAACTTGGAACGAACTTAGACTAACCTAGGAATGAGACTAACGTTTGTCTTTGTTCGTCCCAAGTTAGTCTCGTTAGTCTCATTCTAAGGTTTGTCAAAGTTCATCCTTAGAAAGAGACTAACTAGAGACGAACTTAGACTAACTTGGGACGAACTTAGACTAACCTTGTAATGAGAATAACGTTTGTCTTTGTTCGTCCCAAGTTAGTCTCGTTAGTCTCATTCTAAGGTTTGTCTAAGTTCGTCCTTCGAAAGAGACTAACTAGGGACGAACTTAGACTAACTTGGGACGAACTTAGACTAACCTTAGAATGAGAATAAAGTTTGTCTTTGTTCGTTCCAAGTTAGTCTCGTTAGTCTCATTCAAAGGTTTGTCTAAGTTCGTCCTTAGAAAGTGACTAACTTGGGACGAACTTAGACTGACTTGGGACGAACTTAGACTAACCTTAGAATGAGAGTTTGTCTCGTTAGTCTCATTCTAAGGTTTGTCTAAGTTCGTCCTTAGAAAGAGACTCACTTGGGACGAACTTAGACAAACCTTGTAATGACACTAACATTTGTCTTTGTTCGTCCCAAGTTAGTTTCGTTAGTCTCCTTCTAAGGTTGGTCTAAGTTCGTCCTTAGAAAGAGACTAATTAGGGACGAACTTAGACTAACTTGGAACGAACTTAGACTAACCTAGTAATGAGACTAACGTTTGTCTTTGTTCGTCCCAAGTTAGTCTCGTTAGTCTCATTCTAAGGTTTGTCTAAGTTCGTCCTTAGAAAGAGACTAACTAGAGACGAACTTAGACTAACTTGGGACGAACTTAGACTAACCTTGTAATGAGACTAACGTTTGTCTTTGTTCGTCCCAAGTTAGTCTCGTTAGTCTCATTCTAAGGTTTGTCTAAGTTCGTCCTTAGAAAGAGACTAACTAGGGACGAACTTAGACTAACTTGGGACGAACTTAGACTAACCTTGTAATGAGACTAACGTTTGTCTTTGTTCATCCCAAGTTAGTCTCGTTAGTCTCATTCTAAGGTTTGTCTAAGTTCGTCCTTCGAAAGAGACTAACTAGGGACGAACTTAGACTAACTTGGGACGAACTTAGACTAACCTTAGAATGAGAATAAAGTTTGTCTTTGTTCGTTCCAAGTTAGTCTCGTTAGTCTCATTCAAAGGTTTGTCTAAGTTCGTCCTTAGAAAGTGACTAACTTGGGACGAACTTAGACTAACTTGGGACGAACTTAGACTAACCTTGTAATGTGACTAATGTTTGTCTTTGTTCGTCCCAAGTTAGTCTCGTTAGTCTCATTCTAAGGTTTGTCTAAGTTCGTCCTTAGAAAGAGACTAACTAGGGACGAACTTAGACTAACTTGGGACGAACTTAGACTAACTTTATAATGAGACTAACGTTTGTCTTTGTTCGTCCCAAGTTAGTTACGTTAGTCTCATTCTAAGGTTTGTCTAAGTTCGTCCTTAGAAAGAGACTAACTAGGGACGAACTTAGACTTACTTGGGACGAACTTAGACTAACCTTGTAATGAGACTAACGTTTGTCTTTGTTCGTCCCAAGTTAGTCTCGTTAGTCTCATTCTAGGGTTTGTCTAAGTTCGTCCTTAGAAAGAGACTAACTAGGGACGAACTTAGACTAACTTGGGACGAACTTAGACTAACCTTGTAATGAGACTAACGTTTGTCTTTGTTCGTCCCAAGTTAGTCTCGTTAGTCTCATTCTAAGGGTTGTCTTAGTTCGTCCTTAGAAAGAGACTAACTAGGGACGAACTTAGACTTACTTGGGACGAACTTAGACTAACCTTGTAATGAGACTAACGTTTGTCTTTGTTCGTCCCAATTTAGTCTCGTTAGTCTCATTCTAAGGTTTGTCTAAGTTCGTCCTTAGAAAGAGACTAACTAGGGATGAACTTAGACTAACTTGGGACGAACTTAGACTAACCTTGTAATGAGACTAACGGTTGTCTTTGTTCGTCCCAAGTTAGTCTCGTTAGTCTCATTCTAAGGTTTGTCTAAGTTCGTCCTTAGAAAGAGACTAACTAGGGACGAACTTAGACTAACTTCGGACGAACTTAGACTAACCTTGTAATGAGACTAACGTTTGTCTTTGTTCGTCCCAAGTTAGTCTCGTTAGTCTCATTCTAAGGTTTGTCTAAGTTCGTCCTTAGAAAGAGACTAACTAGGGACGAACTTAGACTAACTTGGGACGAACTTAGACTAACCTTGTAATGAGACTAACGTTTGTCTTTGTTCGTCCCAAGTTAGTCTCGTTAGTCTCATTCTAAGGTTTGTCTAAGTTCGTCCTTAGAAAGAGACTAACTAGGGACGAACTTAGACTAACTTGGGACGAACTTAGACTAACTTTATAATGAGACTAACGTTTGTCTTTGTTCGTCCCAAGTTAGTCTCGTTAGTCTCATTCTAAGGTTTGTCTAAGTTCGTCCTTAGAAAGAGACTAACTAGGGACGAACTTAGGCTAACTTGGGACGAACTTAGACTAACCTTGTAATGAGACTAACGTTTGTCTTTGTTCGTCCCAAGTTAGTCTCGTTACTCTCATTCTAAGGTTTGTCTAAGTTCGTCCTTAGAAAGAGACTAACTAGGGACGAACTTAGACTAACTTGGGACGAACTTAGACTAACTTTATAATGAGACTAACGTTTGTCTTTGTTCGTCCCAAGTTAGTCTCGTTAGTCTCATTCTAAGGTTTGTCTAAGTTCGTCCTTAGAAAGAGACTAACTAGGGACGAACTTAGACTTACTTGGGACGAACTTAGACTAACCTTGTAATGAGACTAACGTTTGTCTTTGTTCGTCCCAAGTTAGTCTCGTTAGTCTCATTCTAAGGTTTGTCTAAGTTCGTCCTTAGAAAGAGACTAACTAGGGACGAACTTAGACAAACTTGGGACGAACTTAGACTAACCTTGTAATGAGACTAACGTTTGTCTTTGTTCGTCCCAAGTTAGTCTCGTTAGTCTCATTCTAAGGTTTGTCTAAGTTCGTCCTTAGAAAGAGACTAACTAGGGACGAACTTAGACTAACTTGGGACGAACTTAGACTAACTTTATAATGAGACTAACGTTTGTCTTTGTTCGTCCCAAGTTAGTCTCGTTAGTCTCATTCTAAGGTTTGTCTAAGTTCGTCCTTAGAAAGAGACTAACTAGGGACGAACTTAGACTAACTTGGGACGAACTTAGACTAACCTTGTAATGAGACTAACGTTTGTCTTTGTTCGTCCCAAGTTAGTCTCGTTAGTCTCATTCTAAGGGTTGTCTAAGTTCGTCCTTAGAAAGAGACTAACTAGGGACGAACTTAGACTTACTTGGGACGAACTTAGACTAACCTTGTAATGAGACTAACGTTTGTCTTTGTTCGTCCCAAGTTAGTCTCGTTAGTCTCATTCTAAGGTTTGTCTAAGTTCGTCCTTAGAAAGAGACTAACTAGGGATGAACTTAGACTAACTTGGGACGAACTTAGACTAACCTTGTAATGAGTCTAACGGTTGTCTTTGTTCGTCCCAAGTTAGTCTCGTTAGTCTCATTCTAAGGTTTGTCTAAGTTCGTCCTTAGAAAGAGACTAACTAGGGACGAACTTAGACTAACTTCGGACGAACTTAGACTAACCTTGTAATGAGACTAACGTTTGTCTTTGTTCGTCCCAAGTTAGTCTCGTTAGTCTCATTCTAAGGTTTGTCTAAGTTCGTCCTTAGAAAGAGACTAACTAGGGACGAACTTAGACTAACTTGGGACGAACTTAGACTAACCTTGTAATGAGACTAACGTTTGTCTTTGTTCGTCCCAAGTTAGTCTCGTTAGTCTCATTCTAAGGTTTGTCTAAGTTCGTCCTTAGAAAGAGACTAACTAGGGACGAACTTAGACTAACTTGGGACGAACTTAGACTAACTTTATAATGAGACTAACGTTTTTCTTTGTTCGTCCCAAGTTAGTCTCGTTAGTCTCATTCTAAGGTTTGTCTAAGTTCGTCCTTAGAAAGAGACTAACTAGGGATGAACTTAGACTAACTTGGGACGAACTTAGACTAACTTTATAATGAGACTAACGTTTGTCTTTGTTCGTCCCAAGTTAGTCTCGTTAGTCTCATTCTAAGGTTTGTCTAAGTTCGTCCTTAGAAAGAGACTAACTAGGGACGAACTTAGACAAACTTGGGACGAACCTAGACTAACCTTGTAATGAGACTAAGGTTTGTCTTTGTTCGTCCCAAGTTAGTCTCGTTAGTCTCATTCTAAGGTTTGTCTAAGTTCGTCCTTAGAAAGAGACTAACTAGGGACGAACTTAGACTTACTTGGGACGAACTTAGACTAACCTTGTAATGAGACTAACGTTTGTCTTTGTTCGTCCCAAGTTAGTCTCGTTAGTCTCATTCTAGGGTTTGTCTAAGTTCGTCCTTAGAAAGAGACTAACTTGAGACGAACTTAGACTAACCTTGTAATGAGACTAACATTTGTCTTTGTTCGTCCCAAGTTAGTTTCTTTAGTCTCCTTCTAAGGTTTGTCTAAGTTCGTCCTTAGAAAGAGATTAACTAGGGACGAACTTAGGCTAACATTGGACGAACTTAGACTAACCTTGTAATGAGACTAACGTTTGTGTTTGTTCGTCCCAAGTTAGTCTCGTTAGTCTCCTTCTAAGGTTTGTCTAAGTTCATCCTTAGAAAGAGACTAACTAGGGATGAACTTCGACTAACTTGGGACGAACTTAGACAAACCTTATAATGAGACTAACGTTTGTCTTTGTTCGCCCCAAGTTAGTCTCGTTAGTCTCATTCTAAGGTTTTTTTAAGTTTGTCCTTAGAAAGAAACTAACAAGGGACGAACTTAAACTAACTTGGGACGAACTTAGACTAACCTTAGAATGAGAATAAAGTTTGTCTTTGTTCGTTCCAAGTTAGTCTCGTTAGTCTCATTGTAAGGTTTGTCTAAGTTCGTCCTTAGAAAGAGACTAACTTGGGACGAACTTAGACTAACTAGGGACGAAATTAGACAAACCTTATAATGAGACTAACGTTTGTCTTTGTTCGTCCCAAGTTAGTCTCGTTAGTCTAATTCTAAGGTTTGTCTAAGTTCGTCCTTAGAAAGAGACTAACTAGGGACGAACTTAGACTAACTTGGGACGAACTTAGACTAACCTTATAATGAGACTAACGTTTGTGTTTGTTCGTCCCAAGTTAGTCTCGTTAGTCTCATTCTAAGGTTTGTCTAAGTTCGTCCTTAGAAAGAGACTCACTTGGGACGAACTTAGACTAACCTTGTAATGAGACTAGCGTTTGTCTTTGTTCGTCCCAAGTTAATCTCGTTAGTCTCCTTCTAAGGTTTGTCTAAGTTCGGCCTTCGAAAGAGACTAACTCGGGATGAACTTTGACTAACATTGGATGAACTTAGACTAACCTTGTAATGAGACTAACGTTTGTGTTTGTTCGTCCCAAGTTAGTCTCGTTAGTCTCCTTCTAAGGTTTGTCTAAGTTCGTCCTTAGAAAGAGACTAACATGGGACGAACTTAGACAAACATTAGAATGAGAGTTTGTCTCGTTATTCTCATTCTAAGGTTTGTTTAAGTTCGTCCTTAGAAAGAGACTAACTTGGGACGAACTTAGACTAACCTTGTAATGAGACTAACGTTTGTCTTTGTTCGTCCCAAGTTAGTTTTGTTAGTCTCCTTCTAAGGTTTGTCTACGTTCGTCCTTAGAAAGAGACAAACTAGGGACGAACTTAGACTAACTTGGGACGAACTTAGACAAACCTTATAATGAGACTAAGGTTTTTCTTTGTTCGTCCCAGCTTAGTCTCGTTAGTCTCATTCTAAGGTTTGTCTAAGTTCGTCCTTCGAAAGAGACTAACTAGGGACGAACTTAGACTAACTTGGGACAAACTTAGACAAACCTTTGAATGAGAGTTTGTCTCGTTAGTCTCATTCTAAGGTTTGTCTTAGTTCGTCTTTAGAAAGAGACTAACTTGGGACGAACTTGCACTAACCTTGTAATGAGACTAACGTTTGGCTTTGTTCCTCCCAAGTTAGTCTCGTTAGTCTCCTTCTAAGGTTTGTCTAAGTTCGTCCTTTGAAAGAGACTAACTAGGGACGAACTTAGACTAACTTGGGACAAACTTAGACAAACCTTTGAATGAGAGTTTGTCTCGTTAGTCTCATTCTAAGGTTTGTCTTAGTTCGTCTTTAGAAAGAGACTAACTTGGGACGAACTGGCACTAACCTTGTAATGAGACTAACGTTTGGCTTTGTTCATCCCAAGTTAGTCTCGTTAGTCTCCTTCTAAGGTTTGTCTAAGTTCGTCCTTTGAAAGAGACTAACTAGGGACGAACTTAGACTAACTTGGGACGTACTTAGACTAACCTTGTAATGAGACTAACGTTTCGGTTTGTTCGTCCCAAGTTATTCTCGTTAGTCTCATTCTAAGGTTTGTCTAAGTTCGTCCTTAGAAAGAGACTAACTAGGGACGAACTTTGACAAACCTTATAATGAGACTAACGTTTGTGTTTGTTCGTCCCAAGTTACTCTCGTTAGTCTCATTCTAAGGTTTGTTTAAGTTAGTCCTTAGAAAGAAACTAACTAGGGCAGAACTTGGACTAACTTGGGACAAACTTAGACTAACCTTAGAATGAGAATAAAGTTTGTCTTTGTTCATTCCAAGTTAGTCTCGTTAGTCTCATTCTAAGGTTTGTCTAAGTTCGTCCTTAGAAAGAGACTAACTAGGGACGAACTTAGACTAACTTGGGACGAAATTAGACAAACCTTATAATGAGACTAACGTTTGTCTTTGTTCGTCCCAAGTTAGTCTCGTTAGTCTCATTCTAAGGTTTGTCTAAGTTCGTCCTTAGAAAGAGACTAACTAGGGACGAACTTGAACTAACTTGGGACGAACTTAGACTAACCTTGTAATGAGACTAACGTTTGTCTTTGTTCGTCCCAAGTTAGTCTCGTTAGTCTCATTCTAAGGTTTGTCTAAGTTCGTCCTTAGAAAGAGACTAACTAGGGACGAACTTAGACTAACTTGGGAAGAACTTAGACTAACTTTATAATGAGACTAACGTTTGTCTTTGTTCGTCCCAAGTTAGTCACGTTAGTCTCATACTAAGGTTTGTCTAAGTTCGTCCTTAGAAAGAGACTAACTAGGGACGAACTTAGACTAACTTGGGACGAAATTAGACAAACCTTATAATGAGACTAAAGTTTGTCTTTGTTCGTCCCAAGTTAGTCTCGTTAGTCTCATTCTAAGGTTTGTCTAAGTTCGTCCTTAGAAAGAGACTAACTAGGGACGAACTTTGACTAACTTGGGAAGAACTTAGACTAACCTTGTAATGAGACTAACGTCTGTGTTTGTTCGTCCCAAGTTAGTCTCGTTAGTCTCATTCTAAGGTTTGTCTAAGTTCGTCCTTAGAAAGAGACTAACTAGGGACGAACTTAGACTAACTTGGGACGAAATTAGACAAACCTTATAATGAGACTAACGTTTGTCTTTGTTCGTCCCAAGTTAGTCTCGTTAGTCTCATTCTAAGGTTTGTCTAAGTTCGGCCTTAGAAAGAGGCTAACTAGGGACGAACTTGAACTAACTTGGGACGAACTTAGACTAACCTTATAACGAGACTAAAGTTTGTCTTTGTTTGTCCCAAGTTAGTCTCGTTAGTCTCATTCTTAGGTTTGTTTAAGTTCGTCCTTAGAAAGAGACTAACTAGGGACGAACTTACACTAACCTTGTAATGAGACTAACGTTTGTCTTTGTTCGTCCCGAGTTAGTCTCGTTAGTCTCCTTCTAAGGTTTGTCTAAGTTCGTCCTTAGAAAGAGACTAACTAGGGACGAACTTAGACTAACTTGGGACGAACTTAGACTAACCTTGTAGTGAGACTAACGTTTGTGTTTGTTCGTCCCAAGTTAGTCTCGTTAGTCTCATTCTAAGGTTTGTCTAAGTTCGTCCTTAGAAAGAGACTAACTAGGGACGAACTTAGACTAACTTGGGACGAACTTAGACAAACCTTGTAATGAGACTAACGTCTGTGTTTGTTCATCCCAAGTTAGTCTCGTTAGTCTCATTCTAAGGTTTGTCTAAGTTCGTCCTTAGAAAGAGACTAATTAGGGACGAACTTACTTAGGACGAACTTAGACAAACCTTATAAGGAGACTAACGTTTGTCTTTGTTCGTCCCAAGTTAGTCGCGTTAGTCTCATTCTAAGGTTTTTTTAAGTTCGTCCTTAGAAAGAAACTAACTAGGGACGAACTTAGACTAACTTGGGACGAACTTAGACTAACCTTAGAATGAGAATAAAGTTTGTCTTTGTTCCTTCCAAGTTTGTCTCGTTAGTCTCATTCTAAGGTTTGTCTAAGTTCGTCCTTAGAAAGAGACAAACTAGGGACAAACTTAGACTAACTTGGGACGAAATTAGACAAACCTTATAATGAGCCTAACGTTTGTCTTTGTTCGTCCCAAGTTAGTCTCGTTAGTCTCATTCTAAGGTTTGTCTAACTTCGTCCTTAGAAAGAGACTAACTAGCGAAGAACTTAGACTAACCTTATAATGAGACTAACTTTGACTAACTTGGGACGAACAAAGACAAACGTGGGACTAACTTAGACTAAGTTGGGACGAACTTAGACAAACCTTATAATGAGACTAACGTTTGTCTTTGTTCGTCCCAAGTTAGTCTCGTTAGTCTCATTCTAAGGTTTGTTTAAGTTCGTCCCATGTTAGTCTAAGTTCGTCCCTAGTTAGTCTCTTTATAAGGACGAACTTAGACAAACCTTAGAAGGAGACTAACGAGACTAACTTTGGACAAACAAAGACAAACGTTAGTCTCATTACAAGGTTAGTCTAAGTTCGTCCCAAGTTAGTCTCTTTCTAAGGAAGAACTTAGACAAACCTTAGAATGAGACTAACGAGACAAACTCTCATTATAAGGTTTGTCTAAGTTCGTCCCAAGTTAGTCTATGTTCGTCCCTAGTTAGTCTCTTTCTGAGGAAGAATTTAGACAAACCTTAGAATGAGACGAACGAGACTAACTTGGGACGAACAAAGACAAACGTTAGTCTCATTACAAGGTTAGTCTAAGTTCGTCCCAAGTTAGTCTAAGTTCATCCCCAGTTAGTCTCTTTCTAAGGACGAACTTAGACAAACGTTAGTCTCATTACAAGGTTAGTCTAACTTCGTCCCTAGTTAGTCTCTTTCTAAGGACAAACTTAGACAAACCTTAGAATGAGACTAACGAAACTAACTTGGTACGAACAAAGACAAACGTTAGTCTCATTATAAGGTTAGTCTAAGTTCGTCCCAAGTTAGTCTAAGTTCGTCCCTAGTTTGTCTCTTTCTAAGGACGAACTTAGACAAACCTTAGAATGCGACTAACGAGACTAACTTGGGACGAACAAAGACATGCGTTAGTCTCATTATAAGGTTAGTCTAAGTTCGTCCCAAGTTAGTCTAAGTTCGTCCCTAGTTAGTCTCTTTCTAAGGAGAAACTTAGACAAACCTTAGAATGAGACTAACGAGACTAACTTGGGACGAACAAAGACAAACGTTAGTCTCATTACAAGGTTAGTCTAAGTTCGTCCCAAGTTAGTCTCTTTCTAAGGACGAACTTAGACAAACCTTAGAATGAGACTAACGAGACAAACTCTCATTCTAAGGTTTGTCTAAGTTCGTCCCAAGTTAGTCTATGTTCGTCCCTAGTTAGTCTCTTTCTGAGGAAGAATTTAGACAAACCTTAGAATCCTTAGAATGAGACTAACTTGGGACGAACAAAGACAAACGTTAGTCTCATTACAAGGTTAGTTTAAGTTCGTCCCAAGTTAGTCTAAGTTCGTCCCTTGTTAGTCTCTTTCTAAAGACGACATTAGACAAACCTTAGAATGAGACTAACGAGACTAACTTGGGACGAACAAAGACAAACGTTAGTCTCATTACAAGGTTAGTCGAAGTTCGTCCCAAGTTAGTCTAAATTCATCCCTAGTTAGTCTCTTTCTAAGGACGAACTTAGACAAACCTTAGAATGAGACTAACGAGACTAACTTGGGACGAACAAAGACAAACGTTAGTCTCATTATAAGGTTAGTCTAAGTTCGTCCCAAGTTAGTCTAAGTTCGTCCCTAGTTAGTCTCTTTCTAAGGACAAACTTAGACAAACCTTAGAATGAGATTAACGAGACTAACTTGGGACGAACAAAGACAAACGTTAGTCTCATTACAAGGTTAGTCTAACTTCGTCCCAAGTTAGTCTAAATTCGTCCCTAGTTAGTCTCTTTCTAAGGACAAACTTAGACAAACCTTAGAATGAGACTAACGAAACTAACTTGGGACGAACAAAGACAAACGTTAGTCTCATTATAAGGTTAGTCTAAGTTCGTCCCAAGTTAGTCTAAGTTCGTCCCTAGTTTGTCTCTTTCTAAGGACGAACTTAGACAAACCTTAGAATGAGACTAACGAAACTAACTTGGGACGAACAAAGACAAGCGTTAGTCTCATTATAAGGTTAGTCTAAGTTCGTCCCAAGTTAGTCTAAGTTCGTCACTAGTTAGTCTCTTTCTAAGGAGAAACTTAGACAAACCTTAGAATGAGACTAACGAGACTAACTTGGGACGAACAAAGACAAACGTTAGTCTCATTACAAGGTTAGTCTAACTTCGTCCCAAGTTAGTCTAAGTTCGTCCCTAGTTAGTCTCTTTCTAAGGACGAACTTAGACAAACCTTAGAATAAGACTAACGAGACTAACTTGGGACGAATAAAGACAAACGTTAGTCTCATTATAAGGTTAGTCTAAGTTCGTCCCAAGTTAGTCTATGTTCGTCCCTAGTTAGTCTCTTTCTAAGGACGAACTTAGACAAACCTTAGAATGAGAGTAATGAGACTAACATGGGACGAACAAAGACAAACGTTAGTCTCATTATAAGGTTAGTCTAAGTTCGTCCCTAGTTAGTCTCTTTCGAAGGACGAACTTAGACAAACCTTAGAATGAGACTAATGAGACTAACTTGGGGCGAACAACCACAAACGTTAGTCTCATTACAAGGTTAGTCTAAGTTCGTCCCTAGTTAGTCTAAGTTCGTCCCTAGTTAGTCTCTTTCTAACTAGGGTCGAACTTAGACTAACTTGGGACGAACTTAGACAAACCTTAGAATGAGAATAAAGTTTGTCTTTGTTCGTTCCAAGTTAGTCTCGTTAGTTTCATTCTAAGGTTTGTCTAAGTTCGTCCTTAGAAAGAGACTAACTAGGGACGAACTTAGACTAACTTGGGACGAACTTAGACAAACCTTATAATGAGACTAACGTTTGTCTTTGTTCGTCCCAAGTAAGTCTCGTTAGTCTCATTCTAAGGTTTGTTTAAGTTCGTCCCATGTTAGTCTAAGTTCGTCCCAAGTTAGTCTCTTTATAAGGACGAACTTAGACAAACCTTAGAAGGAGACTAACGAGACTATCTTGGGACGAACAAAGACAAACGTTAGCCTCATTACAAGGTTAGTCTAAGTTCATCCCAAGTTAGTTTCTTTCTAAGGACGAACTTAGACAAACCTTAGAATGAGACTAAAGAGACAAACTCTCATTCTAAGGTTTGTCTAACTTCGTCCCAAGTTAGTGTATGTTCGTCCCTAGTTAGTCACTTTCTAAGGACGAACTTAGACAAACCTTAGAATGAGACTAACGAGACTAACTTGGAACGAACGAAGACAAACTTTATTCTCATTCTAAGGTTAGTCTAAGTTCGTCCCAAGTTAGTCTAAGTTCGTCCCTAGTTAGTTTCTTTCTAAGGACTAACTTAAACAAACTTTAGAATGAGACTAACGAGACTAACTTGGGACGAACGAAGACAAACTTTAGTCTCATTATAAGGTTTGTCAAAGTTCGTCCCTAGTTAGTCTCTTTCTAAGGACGAACTTAGACAAACCTTAGAGTGAGACTAACGGGACTAACTTGGGACGAACAAACACAAACGTTAGTCTCATTACTAGGTTAGTCTATGTTCATTCCAAGTTAGTCTAAGTTCGTCCCAAGTTAATCTCTTTCTAAGGACGAACTTAGACAACCCTTAGAAGGAGACTAACGAAACTAACTTGGGACGAACAAAGACAAATGTTAGTCTCATTACAAGGTTAGTCTAAGTTCGTCCCAAGTGAGTCTCTTTCTAAGGACGAACTTAGACAAACCTTAGAATGAGACTAATGAGACAAACTCTCATTCTAAGGTTAGTCTAAGTTCGTCCCAAGTTAGTCTAAGTTCGTCACTAGTTAGTCACTTTCTAAGGACGAACTTAGACAAACCTTAGAATGAGACTAACGAAACTAACTTGGGACGAACAAAGACAAACGTTAGTCTCATTATAAGGTTAGTCTAAGTTCGTCCCAAGTTAGTCTAAGTTCGTCCCTAGTTTGTCTCTTTCTAAGGACGAACTTAGACAAACCTTAGAATGAGACTAACGAGACTAACTTGGGACGAACCAAGACAAGCGTTAGTCTCATTATAAGGTTTGTGTAAGTTCGTCCCAAGTTAGTCTAAGTTCGTCCCTAGTTAGTCTCTTTCTAAGGACAAACTTAGACAAACCTTAGAATGAGACTAACGAGACTAACTTGGGACGAACAAAGACAAACGTTAGTCTCATCACAAGGTTAGTCTAAGTTCGTCCCTAGTTAGTCTCTTTCTAAGGACAAACTTAGAAAGAGACTAACGAGACTAACTTGGGACGAACAAAGACAAACGTTAGTCTCATTACAAGGTTAGTCTAAGTTCGTCCCTTGTTAGTCTCTTTCTAAAGACGACATTAGACAAACCTTAGAATGAGACTAACGAGACTAACTTGGGACGAACAAAGACAAACGTTAGTCTCATTACAAGGTTAGTCTAAGTTCGTCCCAAGTTAGTCTAAGTTCGTCCCTAGTTTGTCTCTTTCTAAGGACGAACTTATACAAACCTTAGAATGAGACTAACTTGGGACGAACAAAGACAAGCGTTAGTCTCATTATAAGGTTCTACTAAGTTCGTCCCAAGTTAGTCTAAGTTCGTCCCTAGTTAGTCTCTTTCTAAGGACAAACTTAGACAAACCTTAGAATGAGACTAATGAGACTAACTTGGGACGAACAAAGACAAACGTTAGTCTCATTACAAGGTTAGTCTAACTTCGTCCCAAGTTAGTCTAAGTTCGTCCCTAGTTAGTTTCTTTCTAAGGACAAACTTAGACAAACCTTAGAATGAGACTAACGAAACTAACTTGGGACGAACAAAGACAAACGTTAGTCTCATTATAAGGTTAGTCTAAGTTCGTCCCAAGTTAGTCTAAGTTCGTCCCTAGTTTGTCTCTTTCTAAGGATGAACTTAGACAAACCTTAGAATGAGACTAACGAGACTTACTTGGGTCGACCAAAGACAAGCGTTAGTCTCATTATAAGGTTACTATAAGTTCGTCCCAAGTTAGTCTAAGTTCGTCCCTAGTTAGTCTCTTTCTAAGGAGAAACTTAGACAAACCTTAGAATGAGACTAACCAGACTAACTTGGGACGAACAAAGACAAACGTTAGTCTCATTACAAGGTTAGTCTAACTTCGTCCCAAGTTAGTCTAAGTTCGTCCCTAGTTAGTCTCTTTCTAAGGACGAACTTAGACAAACCTTAGAATGAGACTAACGAGACTAACTTGGGACGAATAAAGACAAACGTTAGTCTCATTATAAGGTTAGTCTAAGTTCGTCCCAAGTTAGTCTATGTTCGTCCCTAGTTAGTCTCTTTCTAAGGACGAACTTAGACAAACCTTAGAATGAGACTAACGAGACTAACATGGGACGAACAAAGACAAACGTTAGTCTCATTATAAGGTTAGTCTAAGTTCGTCCCAAGTTAGTCTAAGTTCGTCCCTAGTTAGTTTCTTTCTAAGGACTAACTTAAACAAACCTTAGAATGAGACTAACGAGACTAACTTGGGACGAACGAAGACAAACTTTAGTCTCATTATAAGGTTTGTCAAAGTTCGTCCCTAGTTAGTCTCTTTCTAAGGACGAACTTAGACAAACCTTAGAATGAGACTAACGAGACTAACTTGGGACGAACAAACACAAACGTTAGTCTCATTACTAGGTTAGTCTATGTTCATTCCAAGTTAGTCTAAGTTCGTCCCAAGTTAATCTCTTTCTAAGGACGAACTTAGACAACCCTTAGAAGGAGACTAATGAAACTAACTTGGGACGAACAAAGACAAATGTTAGTCTCATTACAAGGTTAGACTAAGTTCGTCCCAAGTGAGTCTCTTTCTAAGGACGAACTTAGACAAACCTTAGAATGAGACTAATGAGACAAACTCTCATTCTAAGGTTAGTCTAAGTTCGTCCCAAGTTAGTCTAAGTTCGTCACTAGTTAGTCACTTTCTAAGGACGAACTTAGACAAACCTTAGAATGAGACTAACGAAACTAACTTGGGACGAACAAAGACAAACGTTAGTCTCATTATATGGTTTGTCTAAGTTCGTCCCAAGTTAGTCTAAGTTCGTCCCTAGTTTGTCTCTTTCTAAGGACGAACTTAGACAAACCTTAGAATGAGACTAACGTCACTAACTTGGGACGAACCAAGACAAGCGTTAGTCTAATTATAAGGTTTGTCTAAGTTCGTCCCAAGTTAGTCTAAGTTCGTCCCTAGTTAGTCTCTTTCTAAGGACAAACTTAGACAAACCTTAGAATGAGACTAACGAGACTAACTTGGGACGAACAAAGACAAACGTTAGTCTCATCACAAGGTTAGTCTAACTTCGTCCCAAGTTAGACTAAGTTCGTCCCTTGTTAGTCTCTTTCTAAGGACAAACTTAGAAAGAGACTAACGAGACTAACTTGGGACGAACAAAGACAAACGTTAGTCTCATTACAAGGTTAGTCTAAGTTCGTCCCTTGTTAGTCTCTTTCTAAAGACGACATTAGAAAACCTTAGAATGAGACTAACGAGACTAACTTGGGACGAACAAAGACAAACGTTAGTCTCATTACAAGGTTAGTCTAAGTTCGTCCCAAGTTAGTCTAAGTTCGTCCCTAGTTTGTCTCTTTCTAAGGACGAACTTAGACAAACCTTAGAATGAGACTAACGAGACTAACTTGGGACGAACAAAGACAAGCGTTAGTCTCATTATAAGGTTCTACAAAGTTCGTCCCAAGTTAGTCTAAGTTCATCCCTAGTTAGTCTCTTTCTAAGGACAAACGTAGACAAACCTTAGAATGAGACTAACGAGAATAACTTGGGACGAACAAAGACAAACGTTAGTCTCATTACAAGGTTTGTCCAACTTCGTCCCAAGTTAGTCTAAGTTCGTCCCTAGTTAGTCTCTTTCTAAGGACAAACTTAGACAAACCTTAGAATGAGACTAACGAAACTAACTTGGGACGAACAAAGACAAACGTTAGTCTCATTATAAGGTTAGTCTAAGTTTGTCCCAAGTTAGTCTAAGTTCGTCCCTAGTTTGTCTCTTTCTAAGGACGAACTTAGACAAACCTTAGAATGAGACTAACGAGACTAATTTGGGACGAACAAAGACAAACGTTAGTCTCATTATATAAGGTTAGTCTAAGTTTGTCCCAAGTTAGTCTAAGTTCGTCCCTAGTTAGTCTCTTTCTAAGGAGACACTTAGACAAACCTTAGAATGAGACTAACGAGACTAACTTGGGACGAACAAAGACAAACATTAGTCTCATTACAAGGTTAGTCTAACTTCGTCCCAAGTTAGTCTAAGTTCGTCCCTAGTTAGTCTCTTTCTAAGGACGAACTTAGACAAACCTTAGAATGGGACTAACGAGACTAACTTGGGACGAATAAAGACAAACGTTAGTCTCATTATAAGGTTAGTCTAAGTTCGTCCCAAGTTAGTCTATGTTCGTCCCTAGTTAGTCTCTTTCTAAGGGCGAACTTAGACAAACCTTAGAATGAGAGTAATGAGACTAACATGGGACGAACAAAGACAAACGTTAGTCTCACTATAAGGTTAGTCTAAGTTCGTCCCTAGTTAGTCTCTTTCGAAGGACGAACTTAGACAAACCTTAGAATGAGACTAATGAGACTAACTTGGGACGAACAACGACAAACGTTAGTCTCATTACAAGGTTAGTCTAAGTTCGTCCCTAGTTAGTCTAAGTTCGTCCCTAGTTAGTCTCTTTCTAACTAGGGTCGAACTTAGACTAACTTGGGACGAACTTAGACAAACCTTAGAATGAGAATAAAGTTTGTCTTTGTTCGTTCCAAGTTAGTCTCGTTAGTTTCATTCTAAGGTTTGTCTAAGTTCGTCCTTAGAAAGAGACTAACAAGGGACGAACTTAGACTAACTTGGGACGAACTTAGACAAACCTTATAATGAGACTAACGTTTGTCTTTGTTCGTCCCAAGTAAGTCTCGTTAGTCTCATTCTAAGGTTTGTTTAAGTTCGTCCCATGTTAGTCTAAGTTCGTCCCAAGTTAGTCTCTTTATAAGGACGAACTTAGACAAACCTTAGAAGGAGACTAACGAGACTATCTTGGGACGAACAAAGACAAACGTTAGCCTCATTACAAGGTTAGTCTAAGTTCGTCCCAAGTTAGTTTCTTTCTAAGGACGAACTTAGACAAACCTTAGAATGAGACTAACGAGACAAACTCTCATTCTAAGGTTTGTCTAACTTCGTCCCAAGTTAGTCTATGTTCGTCCCTAGTTAGTCACTTTCTAAGGACGAACTTAGACAAACCTTAGAATGAGACTAACGAGACTAACTTGGAACGAACGAAGACAAACTTTATTCTCATTCTAAGGTTAGTCTAAGTTCGTCCCAAGTTAGTCTAAGTTCGTCCCTAGTTAGTTTCTTTCTAAGGACTAACTTAAACAAACCTTAGAATGAGACTAACGAGACTAACTTGGGACGAACGAAGACAAACTTTAGTCTCATTATAAGGTTTGTCAAAGTTCGTCCCTAGTTAGTCTCTTTCTAAGGACGAACTTAGACAAACCTTAGAGTGAGACTAACGGGACTAACTTGGGACGAACAAACACAAACGTTAGTCTCATTACTAGGTTAGTCTATGTTCATTCCAAGTTAGTCTAAGTTCGTCCCAAGTTAATCTCTTTCTAAGGACGAACTTAGACAACCCTTAGAAGGAGACTAACGAAACTAACTTGGGACGAACAAAGACAAATGTTAGTCTCATTACAAGGTTAGTCTAAGTTCGTCCCAAGTGAGTCTCTTTCTAAGGACGAACTTAGACAAACCTTAGAATGAGACTAATGAGACAAACTCTCATTCTAAGGTTAGTCTAAGTTCGTCCCAAGTTAGTCTAAGTTCGTCACTAGTTAGTCACTTTCTAAGGACGAACTTAGACAAACCTTAGAATGAGACTAACGAAACTAACTTGGGACGAACAAAGACAAACGTTAGTCTCATTATAAGGTTAGTCTAAGTTCGTCCCAAGTTAGTCTAAGTTCGTCCCTAGTTTGTCTCTTTCTAAGGACGAACTTAGACAAACCTTAGAATGAGACTAACGAGACTAACTTGGGACGAACCAAGACAAGCGTTAGTCTCATTATAAGGTTTGTGTAAGTTCGTCCCAAGTTAGTCTAAGTTCGTCCCTAGTTAGTCTCTTTCTAAGGACAAACTTAGACAAACCTTAGAATGAGACTAACGAGACTAACTTGGGACGAACAAAGACAAACGTTAGTCTCATCACAAGGTTAGTCTAAGTTCGTCCCTAGTTAGTCTCTTTCTAAGGACAAACTTAGAAAGAGACTAACGAGACTAACTTGGGACGAACAAAGACAAACGTTAGTCTCATTACAAGGTTAGTCTAAGTTCGTCCCTTGTTAGTCTCTTTCTAAAGACGACATTAGACAAACCTTAGAATGAGACTAACGAGACTAACTTGGGACGAACAAAGACAAACGTTAGTCTCATTACAAGGTTAGTCTAAGTTCGTCCCAAGTTAGTCTAAGTTCGTCCCTAGTTTGTCTCTTTCTAAGGACGAACTTAGACAAACCTTAGAATGAGACTAACGAGAATAACTTGGGACGAACAAAGACAAGCGTTAGTCTCATTATAAGGTTCTACTAAGTTCGTCCCAAGTTAGTCTAAGTTCGTCCCTAGTTAGTCTCTTTCTAAGGACAAAGTTAGACAAACCTTAGAATGAGACTAATGAGACTAACTTGGGACGAACAAAGACAAACGTTAGTCTCATTACAAGGTTAGTCTAACTTCGTCCCAAGTTAGTCTAAGTTCGTCCCTAGTTAGTTTCTTTCTAAGGACAAACTTAGACAAACCTTAGAATGAGACTAACGAAACTAACTTTGGACGAACAAAGACAAACGTTAGTCACATTATAAGGTTAGTCTAAGTTCGTCCCAAGTTGGTCTAAGTTCGTCCCTAGTTTGGCTCTTTCTAAGGATGAACTTAGACAAACCTTAGAATGAGACTAACGAGACTTACTTGGGTCGACCAAAGACAAGCGTTAGTCTCATTATAAGGTTACTATAAGTTTGTCCCAAGTTAGTCTAAGTTCGTCCCTAGTTAGTCTCTTTCTAAGGAGAAACTTAGACAAACCTTAGAATGAGACTAACGAGACTAACTTGGGACGAAAAAAGACAAACGTTAGTCTCATTACAAGGTTAGTCTAACTTCGTCTCAAGTTAGTCTAAGTTCGTCCCTAGTTAGTCTCTTTCTAAGGACGAACTTAGACAAACCTTAGAATGAGACTAACGAGACTAACTTGGGACGAATAAAGACAAACGTTAGTCTCATTATAAGGTTAGTCTAAGTTCGTCCCAAGTTAGTCTATGTTCGTCCCTAGTTAGTCTCTTTCTAAGGACGAACTTAGACAAACCTTAGAATGAGACTAACGAGACTAACATGGGACGAACAAAGACAAACGTTAGTCTCATTATAAGGTTAGTCTAAGTTCGTCCCAAGTTAGTCTAAGTTCGTCCCTAGTTAGTTTCTTTCTAAGGACTAACTTAAACAAACCTTAGAATGAGACTAACGAGACTAACTTGGGACGAACGAAGACAAACTTTAGTCTCATTATAAGGTTTGTCAAAGTTCGTCCCTAGTTAGTCTCTTTCTAAGGACGAACTTAGACAAACCTTACAATGAGACTAACGAGACTAACTTGGGACGAACAAACACAAACGTTAGTCTCATTACTAGGTTAGTCTATGTTCATTCCAAGTTAGTCTAAGTTCGTCCCAAGTTAATCTCTTTCTAAGGACGAACTTAGACAACCCTTAGAAGGAGACTAACGAAACTAACTTGGGACGAACAAAGACAAATGTTAGTCTCATTACAAGGTTAGTCTAAGTTCGTCCCAAGTGAGTCTCTTTCTAAGGACGAACTTAGACAAACCTTAGAATGAGACTAATGAGACAAACTCTCATTCTAAGGTTAGTCTAAGTTCGTCCCAAGTTAGTCTAAGTTCGTCACTAGTTAGTCACTTTCTAAGGACGAACTTAGACAAACCTTAGAATGAGACTAACGAAACTAACTTGGGACGAACAAAGACAAACGTTAGTCTCATTATAAGGTTTGTCTAAGTTCGTCCCAAGTTAGTCTAAGTTCGTCCCTAGTTTGTCTCTTTCTAAGGACGAACTTAGACAAACCTTAGAATGAGACTAACGTCACTAACTTGGGACGAACCAAGACAAGCGTTAGTCTAATTATAAGGTTTGTCTAAGTTCGTCCCAAGTTAGTCTAAGTTCGTCCTTAGTTAGTCTCTTTCTAAGGACAAACTTAGACAAACCTTAGAATGAGACTAACGAGACTAACTTGGGACGAACAAAGACAAACGTTAGTCTCATCACAAGGTTAGTCTAACTTCGTCCCAAGTTAGACTAAGTTCGTCCCTTGTTAGTCTCTTTCTAAGGACAAACTTAGAAAGAGACTAACGAGACTAACTTGGGACGAACAAAGACAAACGTTAGTCTCATTACAAGGTTAGTCTAAGTTCGTCCCTTGTTAGTCTCTTTCTAAAGACGACATTAGAAAACCTTAGAATGAGACTAACGAGACTAACTTGGGACGAACAAAGACAAACGTTAGTCTCATTACAAGGTTAGTCTAACTTCGTCCCAAGTTAGTCTAAGTTTGTCCCTAGTTAGTCTCTTTCTAAGGATAAACTTAGACAAACCTTAGAATGAGACTAACGAAACTAACTTGGGACGAACAAAGACAAACGTTAGTCTCATTATAAAGTTAGTCTAAGTTCGTCCCAAGTTAGTCTAAGTTCGTCCCTAGTTTGTCTCTTTCTAAGGACGAACTTAGACAAACCTTAGAATGAGACTAATGAGACTAACTTGGGACGAACAAAGACAAGCGTTAGTCTCATTATAAGGTTCTACAAAGTTCGTCCCAAGTTAGTCTAAGTTCATCCCTAGTTAGTCTCTTTCTAAGGACAAACGTAGACAAACCTTAGAATGAGACTAACGAGAATAACTTGGGACGAACAAAGACAAACGTTAGTCTCATTACAAGGTTTGTCTAACTTCGTCCCAAGTTAGTCTAAGTTCGTCCCTAGTTAGTCTCTTTCTAAGGACAAACTTAGACAAACCTTAGAATGAGACTAACGAAACTAACTTGGGACGAACAAAGACAAACGTTAGTCTCGTTATAAGGTTAGTCTAAGTTCGTCCCAAGTTAGTCTAAGTTCGTCCCTAGTTTGTCTCTTTCTAAGGACGAACTTAGACAAACCTTAGAATGAGACTAACGAGACTAATTTGGGACGAACAAAGACAAACGTTAGTCTCATTATAAGGTTAGTCTAAGTTTGTCCCAAGTTAGTCTAAGTTCGTCCCTAGTTAGTCTCTTTCTAAGGAGACACTTAGACAAACCTTAGAATGAGACTAACGAGACTAACTTGGGACGAACAAAGACAAACATTAGTCTCATTACAAGGTTAGTCTAACTTCGTCCCAAGTTAGTCTAAGTTCGTCCCTAGTTAGTCTCTTTCTAAGGACGAACTTAGACAAACCTTAGAATGGGACTAACGAGACTAACTTGGGACGAATAAAGACAAACGTTAGTGTCATTATAAGGTTAGTCTAAGTTCGTCCCAAGTTAGTCTATGTTCGTCCCTAGTTAGTCTCTTTCTAAGGACGAACTTAGACAAACCTTAGAATGAGACTAATGAGACTAACATGGGACGAACAAAGACAAACGTTAGTCTCATTATAAGGTTAGTCTAAGTTCGTCCCTAGTTAGTCTCTTTCGAAGGACGAACTTAGACAAACCTTAGAATGAGACTAACGAGACTAACTTGGGACGAACAACCACAAACGTTAGTCTCATTACAAGGTTAGTCTAAGTTCGTCCCTAGTTAGTCTAAGTTCGTCCCTAGTTAGTCTCTTTCTAACTAGGGTCGAACTTAGACTAACTTGGGACGAACTTAGACAAACCTTAGAATGAGAATAAAGTTTGTCTTTGTTCGTTCCAAGTTAGTCTCGTTAGTCTCATTCTAAGGTTTGTCTAAGTTCGTCCTTAGAAAGAGACTAACTAGGGACGAACTTAGACTAACTTGGGACGAACTTAGACAAACCTTATAATGAGACTAACGTTTGTCTTTGTTCGTCCCAAGTAAGTCTCGTTAGTCTCATTCTAAGGTTTGTTTAAGTTCGTCACATGTTAGTCTAAGTTCGTCCCTAGTTAGTCTCTTTCTAAGGACAAACTTAGACAAACCTTAGAATGAGACTAACGAAACTAACTTGGGACGAACAAAGACAAATGTTAGTCTCATTACAAGGTTAGTCTAAGTTCGTCCCAAGTTAGTCTCTTTCTAAGGACGAACTTAGACAAACCTTAGAATGAGACTAACGAGACTAACTTGGGACGAACAAACACAGACGTTAGTCTCATTACAAGGTTTGTCTAAGTTCATCCCAAGTTAGTCTAAGTTCGTCCCTAGTTAGTCTCTTTCTAAGGACGAACTTAGACAAACCTTAGAATGAGACTAACGAGACTAACTTGGGACGAACAAACACAAACGTTAGTCTCAGTACAAGGTTAGTCTAAGTTCGTCCCAAGTTAGTCTAAGTTCGTCCCTAGTTAGTCTCTTTCTAAGGACGAACTTAGACAAACCTTAGAAGGAGACTAACGAGACTAACTCGGGACGAACAAAGACAAACGTTAGTCTCATTACAAGGTTAGTGTAAGTTCGTCCCTAGTTAGTCTCTTTCTAAGGACTAACTTAGACAAACCTTAGAATGAGTCTAACGAGACTAACTTGGGACGAACAAACACAGACGTTAGTCTCATTACAAGGTTTGTCTAAGTTCATCCCAAGTTAGTCTAAGTTCGTCCCTAGTTAGTCTCTTTCTAAGGACGAACTTAGACAAACCTTAGAATGAGACTAACGAGACTAACTTGGGACGAACAAAGACAAACATTAGTCTCATTATAAGGTTTGTCTAATTTCGTCCCAAGTTAGTCTAAGTTCGTCCCTAGTTAGTCTCTTTCTAAGGACGAACTTAGACAAACCTTAGAATGAGACTAACTGGACTAACTTGGAATAAACAATGACAAACTTTATTCTCATTCTTAGGTTAGTCTAAGTTCGTCCCAAGTTAGTCTAAGTTCATCCCAAGGTAGTCTCTTTCTAAGGACGAACTTAGACAAACCTTAGAATTAGACTAACGAGACTAACTTGGGACGAACAAAGATAAACGTTAGTCTCATTATAAGGTTTGTCTAATTTCGTCCCAAGTTAGTCTAAGTTCGTCCCTAGTTAGTCTCTTTCTAAGGACGAACTTAGACAAACATTAAAATGAAACTAACGAGACTAACTTGGGACGAACAAACACAGACGTTAGTCTCATTACAAGGTTTGTCTAAGTTCGTCCCAAGTTAGTCTAAGTTCGTCCCTAGTTAGTCTCTTTCTAAGGACGAACATAGACAAACCTTAGAATGAGACTAACGAGACTAACTTGGGACGATTAAACACAAACGTTAGTCTTACTACAAGGTTAGTCTAAGTTCGTCCCAAGTTAGTCTTTTTCTAAGGACGAACTTAGACAAACCTTACAATGAGACTAACGAGACTAACATGGGACGAACAAACACAAACGTTAGTCTCATTATAAGGTTAGTCTAAGTTCGTCCCAAGTTAGTCTAAGTTCGTCCCTAGGTAGTCTCTTTCTAAGGACGAACTTAGACAAACCTTAGAATGAGACTAATGAGACTAACATGGGACGAACAAAGACAAACGTTAGTCTCATTATAAGGTTAGTCTAAGTTCGTCCCTAGTTAGTCTCTTTCGAAGGACGAACTTAGACAAACCTTAGAATGAGACTAACGAGACTAACTTGGGACGAACAACCACAAACGTTAGTCTCATTACAAGGTTAGTCTAAGTTCGTCCCTAGTTAGTCTAAGTTCGTCCCTAGTTAGTCTCTTTCTAACTAGGGTCGAACTTAGACTAACTTGGGACGAACTTAGACAAACCTTAGAATGAGAATAAAGTTTGTCTTTGTTCGTTCCAAGTTAGTCTCGTTAGTCTCATTCTAAGGTTTGTCTAAGTTCGTCCTTAGAAAGAGACAAACTAGGGACGAACTTAGACTAACTTGGGACGAACTTAGACAAACCTTATAATGAGACTAACGTTTGTCTTTGTTCGTCCCAAGTAAGTCTCGTTAGTCTCATTCTAAGGTTTGTTTAAGTTCGTCACATGTTAGTCTAAGTTCGTCCCTAGTTAGTCTCTTTCTAAGGACAAACTTAGACAAACCTTAGAATGAGACTAACGAAACTAACTTGGGACGAACAAAGACAAATGTTAGTCTCATTACAAGGTTAGTCTAAGTTCGTCCCAAGTTAGTCTCTTTCTAAGGACGAACTTAGACAAACCTTAGAATGAGACTAACGAGACTAACTTGGGACGAACAAACACAGACGTTAGTCTCATTACAAGGTTTGTCTAAGTTCATCCCAAGTTAGTCTAAGTTCGTCCCTAGTTAGTCCTTTCTAAGGACGAACTTAGATAAACCTTAGAATGAGACTAACGAGACTAACTTGGGACGAACAAACACAAACGTTAGTCTCAGTACAAGGTTAGTCTAAGTTCGTCCCAAGTTAGTCTAAGTTCGTCCCTAGTTAGTCTCTTTCTAAGGACGAACTTAGACAAACCTTAGAAGGAGACCAACGAGACTAACTCGGGACGAACAAAGACAAACGTTAGTCTCATTACAAGGTTAGTGTAAGTTCGTCCCTAGTTAGTCTCTTTCTAAGGACTAACTTAGACAAACCTTAGAATGAGTCTAACGACACTAACTTGGGACGAACAAACACAGACGTTAGTCTCATTACAAGGTTTGTCTAAGTTCATCCCAAGTTAGTCTAAGTTCGTCCCTAGTTAGTCTCTTTCTAAGGACGAACTTAGACAAACCTTAGAATGAGACTAACGAGACTAACTTGGGACGAACAAAGACAAACTTTAGTCTCATTATAAGGTTTGTCTAATTTCGTCCCAAGTTAGTCTAAGTTCGTCCCTAGTTAGTCTCTTTCTAAGGATGAACTTAGACAAACCTTAGAAGGAGACTAACGAGACTAACTCGGGACGAACAAAGACAAACGTTAGTCTCATTACAAGGTTAGTGTAAGTTCGTCCCTAGTTAGTCTCTTTCTAAGGACTAACTTAGACAAACCTTAGAATGAGTCTAACGAGACTAACTTGGGACGAACAAACACAGACGTTAGTCTCATTACAAGGTTTGTCTAAGTTCATCCCAAGTTAGTCTAAGTTCGTCCCTAGTTAGTCTCTTTCTAAGGACGAACTTAGACAAACCTTAGAATGAGACTAACGAGACTAACTTGGGACGAACAAAGACAAACATTAGTCTCATTATAAGGTTTGTCTAATTTCGTCCCAAGTTAGTCTAAGTTCGTCCCTAGTTAGTCTCTTTCTAAGGACGAACTTAGACAAACCTTAGAATGAGACTAACTGGACTAACTTGGAATAAACAATGACAAACTTTATTCTCATTCTTAGGTTAGTCTAAGTTCGTCCCAAGTTAGTCTAAGTTCATCCCAAGGTAGTCTCTTTCTAAGGACGAACTTAGACAAACCTTAGAATTAGACTAACGAGACTAACTTGGGACGAACAAAGATAAACGTTAGTCTCATTATAAGGTTTGTCTAATTTCGTCCCAAGTTAGTCTAAGTTCGTCCCTAGTTAGTCTCTTTCTAAGGACGAACTTAGACAAACATTAAAATGAAACTAACGAGACTAACTTGGGACGAACAAACACAGACGTTAGTCTCATTACAAGGTTTGTCTAAGTTCGTCCCAAGTTAGTCTAAGTTCGTCCCTAGTTAGTCTCTTTCTAAGGACGAACATAGACAAACCTTAGAATGAGACTAACGAGACTAACTTGGGACGATTAAACACAAACGTTAGTCTTACTACAAGGTTAGTCTAAGTTCGTCCCAAGTTAGTCTTTTTCTAAGGACGAACTTAGACAAACCTTACAATGAGACTAACGAGACTAACATGGGACGAACAAACACAAACGTTAGTCTCATTATAAGGTTAGTCTAAGTTCGTCCCAAGTTAGTCTAAGTTCGTCCCTAGGTAGTCTCTTTCTAAGGACGAACTTAGACAAACCTTAGAATGAGACTAATGAGACTAACATGGGACGAACAAAGACAAACGTTAGTCTCATTATAAGGTTAGTCTAAGTTCGTCCCTAGTTAGTCTCTTTCGAAGGACGAACTTAGACAAACCTTAGAATGAGACTAACGAGACTAACTTGGGACGAACAACCACAAACGTTAGTCTCATTACAAGGTTAGTCTAAGTTCGTCCCTAGTTAGTCTAAGTTCGTCCCTAGTTAGTCTCTTTCTAACTAGGGTCGAACTTAGACTAACTTGGGACGAACTTAGACAAACCTTAGAATGAGAATAAAGTTTGTCTTTGTTCGTTCCAAGTTAGTCTCGTTAGTCTCATTCTAAGGTTTGTCTAAGTTCGTCCTTAGAAAGAGACAAACTAGGGACGAACTTAGACTAACTTGGGACGAACTTAGACAAACCTTATAATGAGACTAACGTTTGTCTTTGTTCGTCCCAAGTAAGTCTCGTTAGTCTCATTCTAAGGTTTGTTTAAGTTCGTCACATGTTAGTCTAAGTTCGTCCCTAGTTAGTCTCTTTCTAAGGACAAACTTAGACAAACCTTAGAATGAGACTAACGAAACTAACTTGGGACGAACAAAGACAAATGTTAGTCTCATTACAAGGTTAGTCTAAGTTCGTCCCAAGTTAGTCTCTTTCTAAGGACGAACTTAGACAAACCTTAGAATGAGACTAACGAGACTAACTTGGGACGAACAAACACAGACGTTAGTCTCATTACAAGGTTTGTCTAAGTTCATCCCAAGTTAGTCTAAGTTCGTCCCTAGTTAGTCCTTTCTAAGGACGAACTTAGATAAACCTTAGAATGAGACTAACGAGACTAACTTGGGACGAACAAACACAAACGTTAGTCTCAGTACAAGGTTAGTCTAAGTTCGTCCCAAGTTAGTCTAAGTTCGTCCCTAGTTAGTCTCTTTCTAAGGACGAACTTAGACAAACCTTAGAAGGAGACCAACGAGACTAACTCGGGACGAACAAAGACAAACGTTAGTCTCATTACAAGGTTAGTGTAAGTTCGTCCCTAGTTAGTCTCTTTCTAAGGACTAACTTAGACAAACCTTAGAATGAGTCTAACGACACTAACTTGGGACGAACAAACACAGACGTTAGTCTCATTACAAGGTTTGTCTAAGTTCATCCCAAGTTAGTCTAAGTTCGTCCCTAGTTAGTCTCTTTCTAAGGACGAACTTAGACAAACCTTAGAATGAGACTAACGAGACTAACTTGGGACGAACAAAGACAAACTTTAGTCTCATTATAAGGTTTGTCTAATTTCGTCCCAAGTTAGTCTAAGTTCGTCCCTAGTTAGTCTCTTTCTAAGGATGAACTTAGACAAACCTTAGAATGAGACTAACTGGACTAACTTGGAATGAACAATGACAAACTTTATTCTCATTCTTAGGTTAGTCTAAGTTCGTCCCAAGTTAGTCTAAGTTCATCCCAAGGTAGTCTCTTTCTAAGGACGAACTTAGACAAACCTTAGAATTAGACTAACGAGACTAACTTGGGACGAACAAAGATAAACGTTAGTCTCATTATAAGGTTTGTCTAATTTCGTCCCAAGTTAGTCTAAGTTCGTCCCTAGTTAGTCTCTTTCTAAGGACGAACTTAGACAAACATTAAAATGAAACTAACGAGACTAACTTGGGACGAACAAACACAGACGTTAGTCTCATTACAAGGTTTGTCTAAGTTCGTCCCAAGTTAGTCTAAGTTCGTCCCTAGTTAGTCTCTTTCTAAGGACGAACATAGACAAACCTTAGAATGAGACTAACGAGACAAACTTGGGACGATTAAACACAAACGTTAGTCTCACTACAAGGTTAGTCTAAGTTCGTCCCAAGTTAGTCTTTTTCTAAGGACGAACTTAGACAAACCTTACAATGAGACTAACGAGACTAACATGGGACGAACAAACACAAACGTTAGTCTCATTATAAGGTTAGTCTAAGTTCGTCCCAAGTTAGTCTAAATTCGTCCCTAGGTAGTCTCTTTCTAAGGACGAACTTAGACAAACCTTAGAATTAGACTAACGAGACTAACTTGGGACGAACAAAGACAAATGTTACTCTCATTATAAGGTTTGTCTAATTTCGTCCGAAGTTAGTCTAAGTTAGTCCCTAGTTTGTCTCTTTCTAAGGACGAACTTAGACAAACATTACAATGAGACTAACGAGACTAACTTGGGACGAACAAACACAGACGTTAGTCTCATTACAAGGTTTGTCTGAGTTCGTCCCAAGTTAGTCTTAGTTCGTCCCTAGTTAGTCTCTTTCTAAGGACGAACTTTGACAAACCTTAGAATGAGACTAACGAGACTAACTTGGGACGAACAAACACAAACGTTAGTCTCAGTACAAGGTTAGTCTAAGTTCGTCCCAAGTTAGTCTAAGTTCGTCCCTAGTTAGTCTCTTTCTAAGGACGAACTTAGACAAACCTTAGAAGGAGACTAACGAGACTAACTCGGGACGAACAAAGACAAACGTTAGTCTCATTACAAGGTTAGTGTAAGTTCGTCCCTAGTTAGTCTCTTTCTAAGGACGAACTTAGACAAACCTTAGAATGAGTCTAACGAGACTAACTTGGGACGAACAAACACAGACGTTAGTCTCATTACAAGGTTTGTCTAAGTTCGTCCCTAGTTAGTCTCTTTCTAAGGACGAACTTAGACAAACCTTAGAATGAGACTAACGAGACTAACTTGGGACGAACAAAGACAAACTTTAGTCTCATTATAAGGTTTGTCTAATTTCGTCCCAAGTTAGTCTAAGTTCGTCCCTAGTTAGTCTCTTTCTAAGGACCAACTTAGACAAACCTTAGAATGAGACTAACTGGACTAACTTGGAATGAACAAAGACAAACTTTATTCTCATTCTAAGGTTAGTCTAAGTTCGTCCCAAGTTAGTCTAAGTTCGTCCCAAGGTAGTCTCTTTCTAAGGACGAACTTAGACAAACCTTAGAATTAGACTAACGAGACTAACTTGGGACGAACAAAGACAAACGTTAGTCTCATTATAAGGTTTGTCTAATTTCGTCCCAAGTTAGTCTAAGTTCGTCCCTAGTTAGTCTCTTTCTAAGGACGAACTTAGACAAACATTACAATGAGACTAACGAGACTAACTTGGGACGAACAAACACAGACGTTAGTCTCATTACAAGGTTTGTCTAAGTTCGTCCCAAGATAGTCTAAGTTCGTCCCTAGTTAGTCTCTTTCTAAGGACGAACATAGACAAACCTTAGAATGAGACTAACGAGACTAACTTGGGACGAACAAACACAAACGTTAGTCTCACTACAAGGTTAGTCTAAGTTCGTCCCAAGTTAGTCTAAGTTCATCCCTAGTTAGTCTCTTTCTGGGGACGAACTTAGACAAACCTTAGAAGGAGACTAACGAGACTAACTCGGGACGAACAAAGACAAATGTTAGTCTCATTACAAGGTTAGTGTAAGTTCGTCCCTAGTTAGTCTCTTTCTAAGGACTAACTTAGACAAACCTTAGAATGAGTCTAACGAGACTAACTTGGGACGAACAAACACAGACGTTAGTCTCATTACAAGGTTTGTCTAAGTTCATCCCAAGTTAGTCTAAGTTCGTCCCTAGTTAGTCTCTTTCTAAGGACGAACTTAGACAAACCTTAGAATGAGACTAACGAGACTAACTTGGGACGAACAAAGACAAACTTTAGTCTCATTATAAGGTTTGTCTAATTTCGTCCCAAGTTAGTCTAAGTTCGTCCCTAGTTAGTCTCTTTCTAAGGACGAACTTAGACAAACCTTAGAATGAGACTAACTGGACTAACTTGGAATAAACAAAGACAAACTTTATTCTCAATCTAAGGTTAGTCTAAGTTCGTCCCAAGTTAGTCTAAGTTCGTCCCAAGGTAGTCTCTTTCTAAGGACGAACTTAGACAAACCTTAGAATTAGACTAACGAGACTAACTTGGGACGAACAAAGACAAACTTTAGTCTCATTATAAGGTTTGTCTAATTTCGTCCCAAGTTAGTCTAAGTTCGTCCCTAGTTAGTCTCTTTCTAAGGACGAACTTAGACAAACCTTAGAATGAGACTAACGAGACTAACTTGGGACGAACAAACACAGACGTTAGTCTCATTACAAGGTTTGTCTAAGTTCATCCCAAGTTAGTCTAAGTTCGTCCCTAGTTAGTCTCTTTCTAAGGACGAACTTAGACAAACCTTAGAATGAGACTAACGAGACTAACTTCGGACGAACAAAGACAAATTTTAGTCTCATTATAAGGTTTGTCTAATTTCGTCCCAAGTTAGTCTAAGTTCGTCCCTAGTTAGTCTCTTTCTAAGGACGAACTTAGACAAACCTTAGAATGAGACTAACTGAACTAACTTGGAATGAACAAAGACAAACTTTATTCTCATTCTAAGGTTAGTCTAAGTTCGTCCCAAGTTAGTCTAAGTTCGTCCCTAGTTAGTTTCTTTCTAAGGACTAACTTAAACAAACCTTAGAATGAGACTAACCAGACTAACTTGGGACGAACAAAGACAAACTTTAGTCTCGTTTTAAGGTTAGTCTAAGTTCGTCCCAAGTTAGTTCAAGTTCGTCCCTAGTTAGTCTCTTTCTAAGGACGAACTTAGACAAACCTTAGAATGAGACTAACCAGACTAACTTGGGACGAACAAAGACAAACGTTAGTCCCATTATAAGGTTTGTCTAATTTCGTCCCAAGTTAGTCTAAGTTCGTCCCTAGTTAGTCTCTTTCTAAGGACGAACTTAGACAAACCTTAGAATGAGACTAACGGGACTAACTTGGGACGAACAAATACAAACGTTAGTCTCATTACAAGGTATGTCTAAGTTCGTCCCAAGTTAGTCTAAGTTCGTCCCTATTTAGTCTCTTTCTAAGGACGAACTTAGACAAACCTTAGAAGGAGACTAACGAGACTAACTCGGGACGAACAAAGACAAACGTTAGTCTCATTACAAGGTTAGTGTAAGTTCGTCCCTAGTTAGTCTCTTTCTAAGGACGAACTTAGACAAACCTTAGAATGAGACTAACGAGACTAACTTGGGACGAACAAACACAGACGTTAGTCTCATTACAAGGTTTGTCTAAGTTCATCCCAAGTTAGTCTAAGTTCATCCCTAGTTAGTCTCTTTCTAAGGACGAACTTAGACAAACCTTAGAATGAGACTAACGAGACTAACTTCGGACGAACAAAGACAAACTTTAGTCTCATTATAAGGTTTGTCTAATTTCGTCCCAAGTTAGTCTAAGTTCGTCCCTAGTTAGTCTCTTTCTAAGGACGAACTTAGACAAACCTTAGAATGAGACTAACTGGACTAACTTGGAATGAACAAAGACAAACTTTATTCTCATTCTAAGGTTAGTCTAAGTTCGTCCCAAGTTAGTCTAAGTTCGTCCCTAGTTAGTTTCTTTCTAAGGACTAACTTAAACAAACCTTAGAATGAGACTAACCAGACTCACTTGGGACGAACAAAGACAAACTTTAGTCTCGTTTTAAGGTTAGTCTAAGTTCGTCCCAAGTTAGTCTAAGTTCGTCCCTAGTTAGTCTCTTTCTAAGGACGAACTTAGACAAACCTTAGAATGAGACTAACTGGACTAACTTGGAATGAACAAAGACAAACTTTATTCTCATTCTAAGGTTAGTCTAAGTTCGTCCCAAGTTAGTCTAAATTCGTCCCAAGGTAGTCTCTTTCTAAGGACGAACTTAGACAAACCTTAGAATTAGACTAACGAGACTAACTTGGGACGAACAAAGACAAACGTTAGTCTCATTATAAGGTTTGTCTAATTTCGTCCCAAGTTAGTCTAAGTTCGTCCCTAGTTAGTCTCTTTCTAAGGACGAACTCAGACAAACATTACAATGAGACTAACGAGACTAACTTGGGACGAACAAACACAGACGTTAGTCTCATTACAAGGTTTGTCTAAGTTCGTCCCAAGATAGTCTAAGTTCGTCCCTAGTTAGTCTCTTTCTAAGGACGAACATAGACAAACCTTAGAATGAGACTAACGAGACTAACTTGGGACGAACAAACACAAACGTTAGTCTCACTACAAGGTTAGTCTAAGTTCGTCCCAAGTTAGTCTAAGTTCGTCCCTAGTTAGTCTCTTTCTAAGGACGAACTTAGACAAACCTTAGAAGGAGACTAACGAGACTAACTCGGGACGAATAAAGACAAACGTTAGTCTCATTACAAGGTTAGTGTAAGTTCGTCCCTAGTTAGTCTCTTTCTAAGGACGAACTTAAACAAACCTTAGAATGAGACTAACGAGACTAACTTGGGACGAACAAACACAGACGTTAGTCTCATTACAAGGTTTGTCTAAGTTCATCCCAAGTTAGTCTAAGTTCGTCCCTAGTTAGTCTCTTTCTAAGGACGAACTTAGACAAACCTTAGAATGAGACTAACGAGACTAACTTCGGACGAACAAAGACAAACTTTAGTCTCATTATAAGGTTTGTCTAATTTCGTCGCAAGTTAGTCTAAGTTCGTCCCTAGTTAGTCTCTTTCTAAGGACGAACTTAGACAAACCTTAGAATGAGACTAACTGGACTAACTTGGAATGAACAAAGACAAACTTTATTCTCATTCTAAGGTTAGTCTAAGTTCGTCCCAAGTTAGTCTAAGTTCGTCCCTAGTTAGTTTCTTTCTAAGGACTAACTTAAACAAACCTTAGAATGAGACTAACCAGACTAACTTGGGACGAACAAAGACAAGCTTTAGTCTCGTTTTAAGGTTAGTCTAAGTTCGTCCCAAGTTAGTTCAAGTTCGTCCCTAGTTAGTCTCTTTCTAAGGACGAACTTAGACAAACCTTAGAATGAGACTAACGAGACTAACTTGGGACGAACAAAGACAAACGTTAGTCTCATTATAAGGTTTGTCTAATTTCGTCCCAAGTTAGTCTAAGTGCGTCCCTAGTTAGTCTCTTTCTAAGGACGAACTTAGACAAACCTTAGAATGAGACTAACGGGACTAACTCAGGACGAACAAAGACAAACGTTATTCTCATTACAAGGTTAGTGTAAGTTCGTCCCTAGTTAGTCTCTTTCTAAGGACGAACTTAGACAAACCTTAGAATGAGACTAACGAGACTAACTTGGGACGAACAAACACAGACGTTAGTCTCATTACAAGGTTTGTCTAAGTTCATCCCAAGTTAGTCTAAGTTCGTCCCTAGTTAGTCTCTTTCTAAGGACGAACTTAGACAAACCTTAGAATGAGACTAACGAGACTAACTTGGGACGAACAAACACAAATGTTAGTCTCAGTACAAGGTTAGTCTAAGTTCGTCCCAAGTTAGTCTAAGTTCGTCCCTAGTTAGTCTCTTTCTAAGGACGAACTTAGACAAACCTTAGAATGAGACTAACTGGACTTACTTGGAATAAACAAAGACAAACTTTATTCTCATTCTAAGGTTAGTCTAAGTTCGTTCCAAGTTAGTCTAAGTTTGTCCCAAGGTAGTCTCTTTCTAAGGACGAACTTAGACAAACCTTAGAATTAGACTAACGAGACTAACTTGGGACGAACAAAGACAAACGTTAGTCTCATTATAAGGTTTGTCTAATTTCGTCCCAAGTTAGTCTAAGTTCGTCCCTCGTTAGTCTCTTTCTAAGGACGAACTTAGACAAACATTACAATGAGACTAACGAGACTAACTTGGGATGAACAAACTCAGACGTTAGTCTCATTACAAGGTTTGTCTAAGTTCGTCCCAAGTTAGTCTAAGTTCGTCCCTAGTTAGTCTCTTTCTAAGGACGAACATAGACAAACCTTAGAATGAGACTAACGAGACTAACTTGGGACGAACAAACACAAACGTTAGTCTCACTACAAGGTTAGTCTAAGTTGGTCCCAAGTTAGTCTAAGTTCGTCCCTAGTTAGTCTCTTTCTAAGGACGAACTTAGACAAACCTTAGAAGGAGACTAACGAGACTAACTCGGGACGAACAAAGACAAACGTTAGTCTCATTACAAGGTTAGTGTAAGTTCGTCCCTAGTTAGTCTATTTCTAAGGACGAACTTAGACAAACCTTAGAATGAGACTAACGAGACTAACTTGGGACGAACAAACACAGACGTTAGTCTCATTACAATGTTTGTCTAAGTTCATCCCAAGTTAGTCTAAGTTCGTCCCTAGTTAGTCTCTTTCTAAGGACGAACTTAGACAAACCTTAGAATGAGACTAACGAGACAAAATTCGGACGAACAAAGACAAACTTTAGTCTCATTATAAGGTTTGTCTAATTTCGTCCCAAGTTAGTCTAAGTTCGTCCCTAGTTAGTCTCTTTCTAAGGACGAACTTAGACAAACCTTAGAATGAGACTAACTGGACTAACTTGGAATGAACAAAGACAAACTTTATTCTCATTCTAAGGTTAGTCTAAGTTCGTCCCAAGTTAGTCTAAGTTCGTCCCTAGTTAGTTTCTTTCTAAGGACTAACTTAAACAAACCTTAGAATGAGACTAACCAGACTAACTTGGGACGAACAAAGACAAACTTTAGTCTCGTTTTACGGTTAGTCTAAGTTCGTCCCAAGTTAGTTCAAGTTCGTCCCTAGTTAGTCTCTTTCTAAGGACGAACTTAGACAAACCTTAGAATGAGACTAACGAGACTAACTTGAGACGAACAAAGACAAACGTTAGTCTCATTATAAGGTTTGTCTAATTTCGTCCCAAGTTAGTCTAAGTTCGTCCCTAGTTAGTCTCTTTCTAAGGACGAACCTAGACAAACCTTAGAATGAGACTAACGGGACTAACTTGGGACGAACAAATACAAACGTTAGTCTCATTACACGGTTAGTCTAAGTTCGTTCCATGTTAGTCAAAGTTCATCCCGAGTTAGTGTCTTTCGAAGGCCGAACTTAGACAAACCTTAGAAAGAGACTAACGAGACTAACTTGGGACGAACAAAGACAAACGCAAGTCTCATTACAAGGTTAGTCTAAGTTCGTCCCAAGTTAGTCTCTTTCTAAGGACGAACTTAGACAAACCTTAGAATGAGACTAACGAGACAAACTCTCATTCTAAGGTTTGTCTAAGTTCCAAGTTAGTCTAACTTCGTCCCTAGTTAGTCACTTTCTAAGGACGAACTTAGACAAACTTTAGAATGAAACTAACGAGACTAACTTGGAACGAACAAAGACAAACTTTATTCTCCTTCTAAGGTTAGTCTAAGTTCGTCACAAGTTAGTCTAAGTTTGTCCCTAGTTAGTCTCTTTCGAAGCACGAACTTAGACAAACCTTATAATGAGACTAACGAGACTAACTTGGGACGAACAAAGACAAACATGTGTCTCATTATAAGGTTTGTCTAAGTTCGTCCCAAGTTAGTCAAAGTTCGTCCCAAGTTAGTCTCTTTCTAAGGACGAACTTAGACAAACCTTAGAATGAGACTAACGAGACAAACTCTCATTCTAAGGTTTGTCTAAGTTCGTCCCAAGTTAGTCTGAGTTCGTCCCTAGTTAGTCTCTTTCTGAGGACGAATTTAGGCAAACCTTAGAATGAGACGAACGAGACTAACTTGGGACGAACAAAGACAAACGTTAGTCTCATAACAAGGTTAGTCTAAGTTCGTCCCAAGTTAGTCTAAGTTCGTCCCTTGTTAGTCTCTTTCTAAAGACGAACTTAGACAAACCTTAGAATGAGACTAACGAGACTAACTTGGGACAAACAAAGACAAACGTTAGTCTCCTTACAAGGTTAGTCTAAGTTCGTCCCAAGTTAGTCTAAGTTCGTCCCTAGTTAGTCTCTTTCTAAGGACGAACTTAGACAAACCTTAGAATTAGACTAACGAGACTAACTTGGGACGAACAAAGACAAACGTTAGTCTCATTATAAGGTTAGTCTAAGTACGTCCCAAGTTAGTCCCTAGTTTGTCTCTTTCTAAGGACGAACTTAGACAAACCTTAGAATGAGACTAACGAGACTAACTTGGGACGAACAAAGACAAGCGTTAGTCTCATTATAAGGTTTTACTAAGTTCGTCCCTAGTTAGTCTCTTTCTAAAGACGACCTTAGACAAACCTTAGAATGGGACTAACGACACTAACTTGGGACGAACAAAGACAAACTTTAGTCTCGTTATTATGTTAGTTTAAGTTTCGTCCCAATTTAGTCTTAGTTCGTCCCTAGTTAGTCTCTTTCTAAGGACGAACTTAGACAAACCTCAGAATGAGACTAACAAGACTAACTTGGGACGAACAAAGACAAACGTTAGTCTCATTATAAGGTTTGTCTAATTTCATCCTAAGTTAGTCTAAGTTCGTCCCTAGTTAGTCTCTTTCTAAGGACGAACTTAGACAAACCTTAGAATGAGACTAACGGGACTAATTTGGAACGAACAAAGACAAACTTTATTCTCCTTCTAAGGTTAGTCTAAATTCGTCCCAAGTTAGTCTAAGTTCGTCCCTAGTTAGTTTCTTTCTAAGGACAAACTTAAAAAAACCTTAGAATGAGACTAACGAGACTAACTTGGGACGAAGAAAGAGTAACGTTAGTCTCATTATAAGGTTTGTCTAAGTTCGTCCCAAGTTAGTCTAAGTTCGTCCCTAGTTAGTCTCTTTCTAAGGACGAACTTAGACAAACCTTAGAATGAGACTAACTTGACTAACTTGGGACGAACAAAGACAAACTTTAGTCTCGTTATTAGGTTAGTCTAAGTTCGTCCCAAGTTAGTCTCTTTCTAAGGACGAACTTAGACAAACCTTAGAATGAGACTAACGAGACTAACTTGGGACGAACAAAGACAAACGTTAGTCTCATTATAAGGTTTGTCTAATTTCGTCCCAAGTTAGTCTAAGTTCGTCCCTAGTTAGTCTCTTTCTAAGGATGAACTTAGACAAACGTTAGAATGAGACTAACGGGAGTAACTTGGAACGAACAAAGACAAACTTTATTCTCATTCTAAGGTTAGTCTAAGTTCGTCCCAAGTTAGTCTAAGTTCGTCCCAAGTTAGTTTCTTTCTAAGGACGAACTTAAAAAAATCTTAGAATGAAACTAACGAGACTAACGTGGGACGAAGAAAGAGAAACGTTAGTCTCATTATAAGGTTTGTCTAAGTTCGTCTCAAGTTAGTCTAAGTTCGTCCCTAGTTAGTCTCTTTATAAGGACAAACTTAGACAAACCTTAGAACGAGACTAACGAGACTAACTTGGGACGAACAAACACAAACGTTATTCTCATTACAAGGTTAGTCTAAGTTCGCCCCATGTTAGTCTAAGTTCGTCCCTAGTTAGTCTCTTTCTAAAGACGACCTTAGACAAACCTTAGAATGAGACTAACGAGACTAACTTGGGACGAACAAAGACAAACGTTAGTCTCATTACAAGGTTAGTCTTAGTTCGTCCCAAGTTAGTCTTAGTTCGTCCCTAGTTAGTCTCTTTCTAAGGACGAACTTAGACAAACCTTAGAATGAGACTAACGAGACTAAGTTGGGACGAACAAACACAAACGTTAGTCTCATTATAAGGTTTGTCTAATTTCGTCCTAAGTTAGTCTAAGTTCGTCCCTAGTTAGTCTCTTTCTAAGGACGAACTTAGACAAACCTTAGAATGAGAATAACGGGACTAACTTAGAACGAACAAAGACAAACTTTATTCTCATTCTAAGGTTAGTCTAAGTTCGTCCCAAGTTAGTCTAAGTTCGTCCCTAGTTAGTTTCTTTCTAAGGACAAACTCTAAAAAACCTTAGAATGAGACTAACGAGACTAACTTGGGACGAAGAAAGAGTAACGTTAGTCTCATTATAAGGTTTGTCTAAGTTCGTCCCTAGTTAGTCTCTTTCTAAGGACGAACTTAGACAAACCTTAGAATGAGACTAACGAGACTAACTTGGGACAAACAAAGACAAACGTTAGTCTCATTATAAGGTTAGTCTAAGTTCGTCCCAAGTTAGTCCCTAGTTTGTCTCTTTCTAAGGACGAACTTAGACAAACCTTAGAATGAGACTAACGAGACTAACTTGGGACGAACAAAGACAAGCGTTAGTCTCATTATAAGGTTTTACTAAGTTCATCCCAAGTTAGTCTAAGTTCGTCCCTAGTTAGTCTCTTTCTAAGGACAAACTTAGACAAACCTTAGAATGAGACTAACTTGGGACGAACAAAGACAAACGTTAGTCTCATTACAAGGTTAGTCTAACTTCGTCCCAAGTTAGTCTAAGTTAGTCCCAAGTTAGTCACTTTCTAAGGACGAACTTAGACAAACCATAGAATGAGACTAACGAGACTAACTTGGAACGAACAAAGACAAACTTTATTCTCATTACAAGGTTAGTCTAAGTTCATCCCTAGTTAGTCTAAGTTCGTACCTAGTTAGTCTCTTTCTAACTAGGGTAGAACTTAGACTAACTTGGGACGAACTTAGACAAACCTTAGAATGAGAATAAAGTTTGTCTTTGTTCGTTCCAAGTTAGTCTCGTTAGTCTCATTCTAAGGTTTGTCTAAGTTCGTCCTTAGAAAGAGACTAACTAGGGACGAACTTAGACTAACTTGGGACGAACTTAGACAAACCTTATAATGAGACTAACGTTTGTCTTTGTTCGTCCCAAGTTAGTCTCGTTAGTCTCATTCTAAGGTTTGTTTAAGTTCGTCCCATGTTAGTCTAAGTTCGTCCCTAGTTAGTCTCTTTATAAGGACGAACTTAGACAAACCTTAGAAGGAGACTAACGAGACTAACTTGGGATGAACAAACACAAACGTTAGCCTCATTACAAGGTTAGTCTAAGTTCGTCCCAAGTTAGTCTCTTTCTAAGGACAAACTTAGACAAACCTTAGAATGAGACTAACGAGACAAACTCTCATTCTAAGGTTTGTCTAAGTTCGTCCCAAGTTAGTCTATGTTCGTCCCTAGTTAGTCACTTTCTAAGGACGAACTTAGACAAACCTTAGAATGAGACTAACGAGACTAACTTGGAACGAACAAAGACAAACTTTATTCTCATTCTAAGGTTAGTCTAAGTTCGTCCCAAGTTAGTCTAAGTTCGTCCCTAGTTAGTTTCTTTCTAAGGACTAACTTAAACAAACCTTAGAATGAGACTAACGAGACTAACTTGGGACGAACGAAGACAAACTTTACTCTCATTATAAGGTTTGTCAAAGTTCGTCCCTAGTTAGTCTCTTTCTAAGGACGAACTTAGACAAACCTTAGAATGAGACTAACGAGACTAACTTGGGACGAACAAACACAGACGTTAGTCTCATTACTAGGTTAGTCTATGTTCGTTCCAAGTTAGTCTAAGTTCGTCCCAAGTTAATCTCTTTCTAAGGACGAACTTAGACAAACCTTAGAAGGAGACTAACGAAACTAACTTGGGACGAACAAAGACAAATGTTAGTCTCATTACAAGGTTAGTCTAAGTTCGTCCCAAGTTAGTCTCTTTCTAAGGACGAACTTAGACAAACCTTAGAATGAGACTAACGAGACTAACTTGGGACGAACCAAGACAAACGTTAGTCTCATTACAAGGTTAGTCTAAGTTCGTCCCAAGTTAGTCTAAGTTCGTCCCTAGTTAGTCTCTTTCTAAGGACGAACTTAGACAAACCTTAGAATGAGACTAACGAGACTAACTTGGGACGAACAAAGACAAACGTTAGTCTAAGTTCGTCCCAAGTTAGTCTAAGTTCGTCCCTAATTAGTCTCTTTCTATGGACGAACTTAGACAAACCTTAGAAGGAGACTAACAAAATTAACTTGGGACGAACAAAGACAAATGTTAGTCTCATTACAAGGTTAGTCTAAGTTCGTCCCAAGTTAGTCTCTTTCTAAGGACGAACTTAGACAAACCTTAGAATGAGACTAACGAGACAAACTCTCATTCTAAGGTTTGTCTAAGTTCATCCCAAGTTAGTCTAAGTCAGTCCCTAGTTAGTCTAAGTTCATCCCAAGTTAGTCTAAGTTCGTCCCAAGTTAGTCTAAGTTCGTCCCTAGTTACTCTCTTTCTAAGGACGAACTTAGACAAACCTTAGAATTAGACTAACGAGACTAACTTGGGACGAACAAAGACAAACGTTAGTCTCATTATAAGGCTTGTCTAATTTCGTCCCAAGTTAGTCTAAGTTCGTCCCTAGTAAGTCTTTTTCTAAGGACGAACTTAGACAAACCTTACAATGAGACTAACGAGACTAACTTGGAACGAACAAAGACAAACTTTATTCTCATTCTAAGGTTAGTCTAAGTTCGTCCCAAGTTAGTCTAAGTTCGTCCCTAGTCAGTTTCTTTCTAAGGACAAACTTAAAAAAACCTTAGAATGAGACTAACGAGACTAACTTGGGGCGAACAAAGACAAACGTTAGTCTCATTATAAGGTTTGTCTAAGTTCGTCCCAAGTTAGTCTAAGTTCGTCCCTAGTTAGTCTCTTTCTAAGGACGAACTTAGACAAACCTTTAGAATGAGACTAACGAGACTAACATGGGACGAAAAAACACAAACGTTAGTCTCATTATAAGGTTAGTCTAAGTTCGTCCCAAGTTAGCCTAAGTTCGTCCCTAGGTAGTCTCTTTCTAAGGACGAACTTAGAGAAACATTACAAAGAGACTAACGAGACTAACTTGGGACGAACAAACACAGACGTTAGTCTCATTACAAGGTTTGTCTAAGTTCGTCTCAATGTCTAAGTTCGTCCTTAGAAAGAGACTAACTAGGGACGAACTTAGACTAACTTGGGACGAACTTAGACTAACTTGGGACGAACTTAGACTAACCTTATAATGAGACTAACGTTTGTCTTTGTTCGTCCCAAGTTAGTCTCATTAGTCTCGTTAGTCCCATTCTAAGGTTTGTTTAATTTCGTCCCATGTTAGTCTAAGTTCGTCCCTAGTTAGTCTCTTTATAAGGACGAACTTAGACAAATCTTAGAAGGAGACTAACGAGACTAACTTGGGACGAACAAAGACAAACGTTAGCCTCATTACAAGGTTAATCTAAGTTCGTCCCAAGTTAGTCTCTTTCTAAGGACGAACTTAGACAAACCTTAGAATGAGCCTAACAAAGACAAACTTTATTCTCATTCTAAGGTTAGTCTAAGTTCATCCCAAGTTAGTCTAAGTTCGTCCCTAGTTAGTTTCTTTCTAAGGACTAACTTAAACAAACCTTAGAATGAGACTAACGAGACTAACTTGGGACGAACAAAGACAAACTTTAGTGTCGTTATAAGGTTTGTCAAAGTTCGTCCCTAGTTAGTCTCTTTCGAAGGACGAACTTAGACAAACCTTAGAATGAGACTAACGAGACTAACTTGGGACGAGCAAAGACAAACGTTAGTCTCATTATAAGGTTTGTCTAAGTTTGTCCCAAGTTAGTCTAAGTTCGTCCCTAGTTAGTCTCTTACTAAGGACAAACTTAGACAAACCTTAGAATGAGACTAACGAGACTAACTCCGGACGAACAAACACAATTGTTAGACTCATTACAAGGTTAGTCTAAGTTCGTCCCCAGTTAGTCTCTTTCTAAGGACGAACTAAGACAAACCTTAGAATGAGACTAACAAGACAAACTCTCATTCAAAGGTTTGTCTAAGTTCGTCCCAAGTTAGTCTAAGTTCGTCCCTAGTTAGTCTCTTTCGAAGGACGAAGTTAGACAAACCTTAGAATGAGACTAACGAGACTAACTTGGGATGAATAAAGACAAACGTTAGTCTCATTATAAGGTTTGTCTAAGTTTGTCCCAAGTTAGTCTAAGTTCGTCCCTAGTTAGTCTCTTTCTAAGGACAAACTTAGACAAACCTTAGAATGAGACTAACGAGACTAACTCCGGACGAACAAACACAAACGTTAGACTCATTACAAGGTTAGTCTAAGTTCGTCCCAAGTTAGTCTAACTTCGTCCCTAGTTAGTCTCTTTCTAAGGACGAACTTAGACAAACCTTAGAAGGAGACTAACGTGACTAACTTGGGACGAACAAAGACAAACGTTAGTCTCATTACAAGGTTAGTCTAAGTTTGTCCAAAGTTAGTCTCTTTCTAAGGACGAACTTAGACAAACCTTAGAATGAGACTAACGAGACTAACTTGGGACGAACAAAGACAAATGTTAGTCTCATTATAAGGTTTGTCTAATTTCGTCCCAAGTTAGTCTAAGTTCTTCCCTAGTTAGTCTCTTTCTAAGGACGAACTTAGACAAACCATAGAATGAGACTAACGGGACTAACTTGGAACGAACAAAGACAAACTTTATACTCATTCTAAGGTTAGTTTAAGTTCGTCCCAAGTTAGTCTAAGTTCGTCCCTAGTTAGTTTCTTTCTAAGGACGAACTTAAAAAAACCTTAGAAAGAGACTAACGAGACTAACTTGTGACGAAGAAAGAGAAACGTTAGTCTCATTATAAGGTTTGTCTAAGTTCGTCTCAAGTTAGTCTAAGTTTGTCCCTAGTTAGTCTCTTTATAAGGACAAACTTAGACAAACCTTAGAACGAGACTAACGAGACTAACTTGGGACGAACAAACACAAACGTTATTCTCATTACAAGGTTTGTCTAAGTTCGTCCCATGTTAGTCTAAGTTCGTCCCTAGTTAGTCTCTTTCTAAAGACGACCTTAGACAAACCTTAGAATGAGACTAACAAGACTAACTTGGGATGAACAAAGACAGACGTTAGTCTCATTATATGGTTTGTCTAATTTCGTCCTAAGTTAGTCTAAGTTCGTCCCTAGTTTGTCTCTTTCTAAAGACGATTTTAGACAAACCTTAGAATGAGACTAACGGGACTAACTTGGAACGAAAAAAGACAAACTTTATTCTCATTCTAAGGTTAGTCTAAGTTCGTCCCAAGTTAGTCTAAGTTCGTCCCTAGTTAGTTTCTTTCTAAGGACGAACTTAAAAAAATCTTAGAATGAAACTAACGAGACTAACTTGGGACGAAGAAAGAGAAACGTTAGTCTCATTATAAGGTTTGTCTAAGTTCGTCTCAAGTTAGTCTAAGTTCGTCCCTAGTTAGTCTCTTTATAAGGACAAACTTAGACAAACCTTAGAACGAGACTAACGAGACTAACTTGGGACGAACAAACACAAACGTTATTCTCATTACAAGGTTAGTCTAAGTTCGTCCCATGTTAGTCTAAGTTCGTCCCTAGTTAGTCTCTTTCTAAAGACGACCTTAGACAAACCTTAGAATGAGACTAACGAGACTAACTTGGGACGAACAAAGACAAACGTTAGTCTCATTACAAGGTTAGTCTTAGTTCGTCCCAAGTTAGTCTAAGTTCGTCCCTAGTTAGTCTCTTTCTAAGGATGAACTTAGACAAACCTTAGAATGAGACTAACGAGACTAACTTGGGACGAACAAAGACAAACGTTAGTCTCATTATAAAGTTAGTCTAAGTTTGTCCCAAGTTAGTCTAAGTTCGTCCCTAGTTACTCTCTTTCTAAGGACGAACTTAGACAAACCTTATAATGAGACTAGTGAGACTAACTTGGGACGAACAAAGACAAACGTTAGTCTCATTATAAGGTTAGTCTAAGTTCGTCCCTAGTTGGTCTCTTTCTAAGGACGAACTTAGACAAACCTTAGAATGAGACTAACTTGACTAACTTGGGACGAACAAAGACAAACTTTAGTCTCGTTATTAGGTTAGTCTAAGTTCGTCCCAAGTTAGTCTTAGTTCGTCCCTAGTTAGTCTCTTTCTAAGGACGAACTTAGACAAACCTTAGAATGAGACTAACGAGACTAACTTGGGACGAACAAAGACAAACGTTAGTCTCATTATAAGGTTTGTCTAATTTCGTCCCAAGTTAGTCTAAGTTCGTCCCTAGTTAGTCTCTTTCTAAGGACGAACTTAGACAAACCTTAGAATGAGACTAACGGGAGTAACTTGGAACGAACAAAGACAAACTTTATTCTCATTCTAAGGTTAGTCTAAGTTCGTCCCAAGTTAGTCTAAGTTCGTCCCAAGTTAGTTTCTTTCTAAGGACGAACTTAAAAAAACCTTAGAATGAGACTAACGAGATTAACTTGGAACGGACTTAGACTAACTTGGGACAAACTTAGAGAAACCTTAGTCTCATTATAAGGTTTGTCTAAGTTCGTCCCAAGTTAGTCTAAGTTCGTCCCTAGTTAGTCTCTTTCTAAGGACGAACTTAGACAAACCTTAGAACGAGACTAACTTGGGACGAACAAACACAAACGTTATTCTCAAGGTTAGTCAAAGTTCGTCCCAAGTTAGTCTAAGTTCGTCCCTAGTTAGTCTCTTTCTAAGGATGAACTTAGACAAACCTTAGAATGAGACTAACGAGACTAACTTGGGACGAACAAAGACAAACGTTAGTCTCATTATAAAGTTAGTCTAAGTTCGTCCCAAGTTAGTCTAAGTTCGTCCCTAGTTAGTCTCTTGCTAAGGACGAACTTAGACAAACCTTATAATGAGACTAGTGAGACTAACTTGGGACGAACAAAGACAAACGTTTGTCTCATTATAAGGTTAGTCTAAGTTCTTCCCTAGTTAGTCTCTTTCTAAGGACGAACTTAGACAAACCTTAGAATGAGACTAACGAGACTAAGTTGGGACGAACAAAGACAAACTTTAGTCTCGTTATTAGGTTAGTCTAAATTCGTCCCAAGTTAGTCTTAGTTCGTCCCTAGTTAGTCTCTTTCAAAGTACGAACTTCGACAAACCTTAGAATGAGACTAACGAGACTAAGTTGGGACGAACAAACACAAACGTTAGTCTCATTATAAGGTTTGTCTAATTTCGTCCTAAGTTAGTCTAAGTTCGTCCCTAGTTAGTCTCTTTCTAAGGACGAACTTAGACAAACCTTAGAATGAGAATAACGGGACTAACTTAGAACCAACAAAGACAAACTTTATTCTCATTCTAAGGTTAGTCTAAGTTCGTCCCAAGTTAGTCTAAGTTCGTCCCTAGTTAGTTTCTTTCTAAGGACAAACTTAAAAAAACCTTAGAATGAGACTAACGAGACTAACTTGGGACGAAGAAAGAGTAACGTTAGTCTCATTATAAGGTTTGTCTAAGTTCGTCCCAAGTTAGTCTAAGTTCGTCCCTAGTTAGTCTCTTTCTAAGGACGAACTTAGACAAACCTTAGAATGAGACTAACTTGACTAACTTGGGGCGAACAAAGACAAACTTTAGTCTCGTTATTAGGTTAGTCTAAGTTCGTCCCCAGTTAGTCTTAGTTCGTCCCTAGTTAGTCTCTTTCTAAGGACGAACTTAGACAAACCTTAGAATGAGACTAACGAGACTAACTTGGGACGAACAAAGACAAACGTTAGTCTCATTATAAGGTTTGTCTAATTTCGTTCCAAGTTAGTCTAAGTTCATCCCATGTTAGTCTAAGTTCGTCCCTAGTTAGTCTCTTTCTAAAGACGACCTTAGACAAACCTTAGAATGGGACTAACGAGACTAACTTGGGACGAACAAAGACAAACTTTAGTCTCGTTATTATGTTAGTTTAAGTTTCGTCCCAATTTAGTCTTAGTTCGTCCCTAGTTAGTCTCTTTCTAAGGACGAACTTAGACAAACCTTAGAATGAGACTAACGAGACTAACTTGGGACGAACAAAGACAAACGTTAGTCTCATTATAAGGTTTGTCTAATTTCATCCTAAGTTAGTCTAAGTTCGTCCCTAGTTAGTCTCTTTCTAAGGACGAACTTAGACAAACCTTAGAATGAGACTAACGGGACTAACTTGGAACGAACAAAGACAAACTTTATTCTCATTCTAAGGTTAGTCTAAATTCGTCCCAAGTTAGTCTAAGTTCGTCCCTAGTTAGTTTCTTTCTAAGGACAAACTTAAAAAAACCTTAGAATGAGACTAACGAGACTAACTTGGGACGAAGAAAGAGTAACGTTAGTCTCATTATAAGGTTTGTCTAAGTTCGTCCCAAGTTAGTCTAAGTTCGTCCCTAGTTAGTCTCTTTCTAAGGACGAACTTAGACAAACCTTAGAATGAGACTAACTTGACTAACTTGGGGCGAACAAAGACAAACTTTAGTCTCGTTATTAGGTTAGTCTAAGTTCGTCCCAAGTTAGTCTCTTTCTAAGGACAAACTTAGACAAACCTTAGAATGAGACTAACGAGACTAACTTGGGACGAACAAAGACAAACGTTAGTCTCATTATAAGGTTTGTCTAATTTCGTCCCAAGTTAGTCTAAGTTCGTCCCTAGTTAGTCTCTTTCTAAGGACGAACTTAGACAAACATTAGAATGAGACTAACGGGAGTAACTTGGAACGAACAAAGACAAACTTTATTCTCATTCTAAGGTTAGTCTAACTTCGTCCCAAGTTAGTCTAAGTTCGTCCCTAGTTACTTTCTTTCTAAGGACGAACTTAAAAAAATCTTAGAATGAAACTAACGAGACTAACGTGGGACGAAGAAAGAGAAACGTTAGTCTCATTATAAGGTTTGTCTAAGTTCGTCTCAAGTTAGTCTAAGTTCGTCCCTAGTTAGTCTCTTTATAAGGACAAACTTAGACAAACCTTAGAACGAGACTAACGAGACTAACTTGGGACGAACAAACACAAACGTTATTCTCATTACAAGGTTAGTCTAAGTTCGCCCCATGTTAGTCTAAGTTCGTCCCTAGTTAGTCTCTTTCTAAAGACGACCTTAGACAAACCTTAGAATGAGACTAACGAGACTAAGTTGGGACGAACAAAGACAAACGTTAGTCTCATTACAAGGTTAGTCTTAGTTCGTCCCAAGTTAGTCTTAGTTCGGCCCTAGTTAGTCTCTTTCTAAGGACGAACTTAGACAAACCTTAGAATGAGACTAACGAGACTAAGTTGGGACGAACAAACACAAACGTTAGTCTCATTATAAGGTTTGTCTAATTTCGCTCTAAGTTAGTCTAAGTTCGTCCCTAGTTAGTCTCTTTCTAAGGACGAACTTAGACAAACCTTAGAATGAGAATAACGGGACTAACTTAGAACGAACAAAGACAAACTTTATTCTCATTCTAAGGTTAGTCTAAGTTCGTCCCAAGTTAGTCTAAGTTCGTCCCTAGTTAGTTTCTTTCTAAGGACAAACTCTAAAAAACCTTAGAATGAGACTAACGAGACTAACTTGGGACGAAGAAAGAGTAACGTTAGTCTCATTATAAGGTTTGTCTAAGTTCGTCCCTAGTTAGTCTCTTTCTAAGGACGAACTTAGACAAACCTTAGAATGAGACTAACGAGACTAACTTGGGACAAACAAAGACAAACGTTAGTCTCATTATAAGGTTTGTCTAAGTTCGTCCCAAGTTAGTCTAAGTTCGTCCCTAGTAAGTCTCTTTCTAAGGACAAACTTAGACAAACCATAGAATGAGACTAACGAGACTAACTCCGGACGAACAAAAACAAACGTTAGTCTCATTACAAGGTTAGTCTAAGTTTGTCCCAAGTTAGTCTAAGTTCGTCCCTAGTTAGTCTCTTTCTAAGGATGAACTTAGACAAACCTTTGAATGAGACTAACGAGACTAACTTGGGACGAACAAAGACAAACGTTTGTCTCATTACAAGGTTAGTCTAAGTTTGTCCCAAGTTAGTCTAAGTTCGTCCCTAGTTAGTCTCTTTCTAAGGATGAACTTAGACAAACCTTAGAATGAGACTAACGAGACTAACTTGGGACGAACAAAGACAAACGTTAGTCTCATTGTAAAGTTAGTCTAAGTTCGTCCCAAGTTAGTCTAAGTTCGTCCCTAGTTAGTCTCTTTCAAAGGACGAACTTAGATAAACCTTATAATGAGACTTGTGAGACTTACTTGGGACGAACAAAGACAAACGTTAGTCTCATTATAAGGTTAGTCTAAGTTCGTCCCTAGTTAGTCTCTTTCTAAGGACCAACTTAGACAAACCTTAGAAAGAGACTAACTTGACTAACTTGGGACGAACGAAGACAAACTTTAGTCTCGTTATTAGGTTAGTCTAAGTTCGTCCCTAGTTAGTCTCTTTCTAAGGATGAACTTAGACAAACCTTAGAATGAGACTAACGAGACTAACTTGGGACGAACAAAGACACACGTTAGTCTCATTGTAAAGTTAGTCTAAGTTCGTCCCAAGTTAGTCTAAGTTCGTCCCTAGTTAGTCTAAGTTCGTCCCTAGTTAGTCTCTTTCTAAGGACGAACTTAGACAAACCTTATAATGAGACTAGTGAGACTAACTTGGGACGAACAAAGACAAACGTTAGTCTCATTATAAGGTTAGTCTAAGTTCGTCCCTAGTTAGTCTCTTTCTAAGGACGAACTTAGACAAACCTTAGAATGAGACTAACTTGACTAACTTGGGACGAACAAAGACAGACTTTAGTCTCGTTATTAGGTTAGTCTAAGTTCGTCCCAAGTTAGTCTTAGTTCGTCCCTAGTTAGTCTCTTTCTAAGGACGAACTTAGACAAACCTTAGAATGAGACTAACGAGACTAACTTGGGACGAACAAAGACAAACGTTAGTCTCATTATAAAGTTTGTCTAATTTCGTCCCAAGTTAGTCTAAGTTCGTCCCTAGTTAGTCTCTTTCTAAGGACGAACTTAGACAAACCTTAGAATGAGACTAACGGGACTAACTTGGAACGAACAAAGACAAACTTTATTCTCATTCTAAGGTTAGTCTAAGTTCGTCCCAAGTTAGTCTAAGTTCGTCCCAAGTTAGTTTCTTTCTAAGGACGAACTTAAAAAAACCTTAGAATGAGACTAACGAGATTAACTTGGAACGGACTTAGACTAACTTGGGACGAACTTAGAGAAACCTTAGTCTCATTATAAGGTTTGTCTAAGTTCATCCCAAGTTAGTCTAAGTTCGTCCCTAGTTAGTCTCTTTCTAAGGACGAACTTAGACAAACCTTAGAACGAGACTAACTTGGGACGAACAAACACAAACGTTATTCTCATTACAAGGTTAGTCAAAGTTCGTCCCAAGTTAGTCTAAGTTCGTCCCTAGTTAGTCTCTTTCTAAGGATGAACTTAGACAAACCTTAGAATGAGACTAACGAGACTAACTTGGGACGAACAACGACAAACGTTAGTCTCATTATAAAGTTAGTCTAAGTTCGTCCCTAGTTAGTCTCTTGCTAAGGACGAACTTAGACAAACCTTATAATGAGACTAGTGAGACTAACGTGGGACGAACAAAGACAAACGTTTGTCTCATTATAAGGTTAGTCTAAGTTCTTCCCTAGTTAGTCTCTTTCAACGGACGAACTTAGACAAACCTTAGAATGAGACTAACGAGACTAAGTTGGGACGAACAAAGACAAACTTTAGTCTCGTTATTAGGTTAGTCTAAATTCGTCCCAAGTTAGTCTTAGTTCGTCCCTAGTTAGTCTCTTTCTAAGGACGAACTTAGACAAACCTTAGAATGAGACTAACGAGACTAAGTTGGGACGAACAAACACAAACGTTAGTCTCATTATAAGGTTTGTCTAATTTCGTCCTAAGTTAGTCTAAGTTCGTCCCTAGTTAGTCTCTTTCTAAGGACGAACTTAGACAAACCTTAGAATGAGAATAACGGGACTAACTTAGAACGAACAAAGACAAACTTTATTCTCATTCTAAGGTTAGTCTAAGTTCGTCCCAAGTTAGTCTAAGTTCGTCCCTAGTTAGTTTCTTTCTAAGGACAAACTTAAAAAAACCTTAGAATGAGACTAACGAGACTAACTTGGGACGAAGAAAGAGTAACGTTAGTCTCATTATAAGGTTTGTCTAAGTTCGTCCCAAGTTAGTCTAAGTTCGTCCCTAGTTAGTCTCTTTCTAAGGACGAACTTAGAGAAACCTTAGAATGAGACTAACTTGACTAACTTGGGGCGAATAAAGACAAACTTTAGTCTCGTTATTAGGTTAGTCTAAGTTCGTCCCAAGTTAGTCTAAGTTCGTCCCTAGTTAGTCTCTTTCTAAGGATGAACTTAGACAAACCTTAGAATGAGACTAACGAGACTAACTTGGGACGAACAAAGACAAACGTTAGTCTCATTGTAAAGTTAGTCTAAGTTCGTCCCAAGTTAGTCTAAGTTCGTCCCTAGTTAGTCTCTTTCAAAGGACGAACTTAGATAAACCTTATAATGAGACTAGTGAGACTTACTTGGGACGAACAAAGACAAACGTTAGTCTCATTATAAGGTTTGTCTAAGTTCGTCCCAAGTTAGTCTAAGTTCGTCCCTAGTAAGTCTCTTTCTAAGGACAAACTTAGACAAACCATAGAATAAGACTAACGAGACTAACTCCGGACGAACAAACACAAACGTTAGTCTCATTACAAGGTTAGTCTAAGTTTGTCCCAAGTTAGTCTAAGTTCGTCCCTAGTTAGTCTCTTTCTAAGGATGAACTTAGACAAACCTTTGAATGAGACTAACGAGACTAACTTGGGACGAACAAAGACAAACGTTTGTCTCATTACAAGGTTAGTCTAAGTTTGTCCCAAGTTAGTCTAAGTTCGTCCCTAGTTAGTCTCTTTCTAAGGAGGAACTTAGACAAACCTTAGAATGAGACTAACGAGACTAACTTGGGACGAACAAAGACAAACGTTAGTCTCATTGTAAAGTTAGTCTAAGTTCATCCCAAGTTAGTCTAAGTTCGTCCCTAGTTAGTCTCTTTCAAAGGACGAACTTAGATAAACCTTATAATGAGACTAGTGAGACTTACTTGGGACGAACAAAGACAAACGTTAGTCTCATTATAAGGTTAGTCTAAGTTCGTCCCTAGTTAGTCTCTTTCTAAGGACCAACTTAGACAAACCTTAGAAAGAGACTAACTTGACTAACTTGGGACGAACAAAGACAAACTTTAGTCTCGTTATTAGGTTAGTCTAAGTTCGTCCCTAGTTAGTCTCTTTCTAAGGATGAACTTAGACAAACCTTAGAATGAGACTAACGAGACTAACTTGGGACGAACAAAGACACACGTTAGTCTCATTGTAAAGTTAGTCTAAGTTCGTCCCAAGTTAGTCTAAGTTCGTCCCTAGTTAGTCTCTTTCAAAGGACGAACTTAGATAAACCTTATAATGAGACTAGTGAGACTTACTTGGGACGAACAAAGACAAACGTTAGTCTCATTATAAGGTTAGTCTAAGTTCGTCCCTAGTTAGTCTCTTTCTAAGGACCAACTTAGACAAACCTTAGAAAGAGACTAACTTGACTAACTTGGGACGAACAATGACAAACTTTAGTCTCGTTATTAGGTTAGTCTAAGTTCGTCCCAAGTTAGTCTTAGTTCGTCCCTAGTTAGTCTCTTTCTAAAGACGAACTTTGACAAACCTTAGAATGAGACTAACGAGACTAACTTGGGACGAACAAAGACAAACGTTAGTCTCATTATAAGGTTTGTCTAATTTCGTCCTAAGTTAGTCTAAGTTCGTCCCTAGTTAGTCTCTTTCTAAGGACGAACTTAGACAAACCTTAGAATGAGACTAACGGGACTAACTTGGAACGAACAAAGACTAACTTTATTCTCATTCTAAGGTTAGTCTAAGTTCGTCCCAAGTTAGTCTAAGTTCGTCCCTAGTTAGTTTCTTTCTAAGGACGAACTTAAAAAAACCTTAGAATGAGACTAACGAGACTAACTTGGGACGAAGAAAGAGAAACGTTAGTCTCATTATAAGGTTTGTCTAAGTTCGTCCCAAATTAGTCTAAGTTCGTCCCTAGTTAGTCTCTTTCTAAGGACTAACTTAGACAAACATTAGAACGAGACTAACTTGGGACGAACAAACACAAACGTTATTCTCATTACAAGGTTAGTCTAAGTTCGTCCCTAGTTAGTCTCTTTCTAAAGACGACCTTAGACAAACCTTAGAATGAGACTAACGAGACTAATTTAGGACGAACAATGACAAACGTTATTCTCATTCTAAGGTTAGTCTAAGTTCGTCCCAAGTTAGTCTAAGTTCGTCCCTAGTTAGTCTCTTTCTAAGGACGAACTTAGACAAACCATAGAATGAGACTAGTGAGACTAACTTGGGACGAACAAAGACAAACGTTAGTCTCATTATAAGGTTAGTCTATGTTCGTCCCAAGTTAGTCTAAGTTCGTCCCTAGTTAGTCTCTTTCTAAGGACGAACTTAGACAAACCTTACAATGAGACTAACGAGACTAACTCCGGACGAACAAACACAAACGTTACTCTCATTACAAGGTTAGTCTAAGTTCGTCCCATGTTAGTCTAAGTTCGTCCCCAGTTAGTCTCTTTCTAAGGACGAACTTCGACAAACCTTAGAATGAGACTAACGAGACTAACTTGGGACGAACAAACACAAACGTTAGTCTCGTTACAAGGTTAGTCTAAGTTCGTCCCAAGTTAGTCTAAGTTCGTCCCTAGTTAGTCTCTTTCTAAGGACAAACTTAGACAAACCTTAGAATGAGACTAACGAGACTAACTCCGGACGAACAAACACAAACGTTCTTCTTATTTCAAGGTTAGTCTAAGTTCGTCGCTAGTTAGTCTCTTTCTAAGGACGAACTTAGACAAACCTTAGAATGAGACCAACGAGACTAACTTGGGACGAACAAAGACAAACGTTAGTCTCATTATAAAGTTAGTCTAAGTTCATCCCAAGTTAGTCTAAGTTCGTCCCTAGTTAGTCTCTTTCAAAGGACGAACTTAGATAAAGCTTATAATGAGACTAGTGAGACTAACTTGGGACGAACAAAGACAAACGTTAGTCTCATTATAAGGTTAGTCTAAGTTCGTCCCTAGTTAGTCTCTTTCTAAGGACGAACTTAGACAAACCTTAGAATGAGACTAACTTGACTAACTTGGGACGAACAAAAACAAACTTTAGTCTCGTTATTAGGTTAGTCTATGTTCGTCCCAAGTTAGTCTTAGTTCGTCCCTAGTTAGTCTCTTTCTAAGGACGAACTTAGACAAACCTTAGAATGAGACTAACGAGACTAACTTGGGACGATCAAAGACAAACGTTAGTCTCATTATAAGGTTTGTCTAATTTCGTCCCAAGTTAGTCTAAGTTCGTCCCTAGTTTGTCTCTTTCTAAGGACGAACTTAGACAAACCTTAGAATGAGACTAACGGGACTAACTTGGAACGAACAAAGACTAACTTTATTCTCATTCTAAGGTTAGTCTAAGTTCGTCCCAAGTTAGTCTAAGTTCGTCCCTAGTTAGTTTCTTTCTAAGGACGAACTTAAAAAAACCTTAGAATGAGACTAACGAGACTAACTTGGGACGAAGAAAGAGAAACGTTAGTCTCATTATAAGGTTTGTCTAAGTTCGTCCCAAGTTAGTCTAAGTTTGTCCCTAGTTAGTCTCTTTCTAAGGACGAACTTAGACAAACCTTAGAACGAGACTAACTTGGGACGAACAAACACAAACGTTATTCTCATTACAAGGTTAGTCTAAGTTTGTCCCATGTTAGTCTAAGTTCGTCCCTAGTTAGTCTCTTTCTAAAGACGACCGTAGACAAACCTTAGAATGAGACTAACGAGACTAACTTGGGATGAACAAAGACAAACGTTAGTCTCATTACAAGGTTAGTCTAAGTTCGTCCCAAGTTAGTCTAAGTCTATCCCTAGTTGGTCTCTTTCTAAGGATGAACTTAGACAAACCTTAGAATGAGACTAACGAGACTAACTTGGGACGAACAAAGACAAACGTTAGTCTCATTACAAGGTTATTCTAAGTTCGTCCCAAGTTAGTCTAAGTCTATCCCTAGTTGGTCTCTTTCTAAGGATGAACTTAGACAAACCTTAGAATGAGACTAACGAGACTAACTTTGGACGAACAAAAATAAACGTTAGTCTCATTATAAAGTTAGTCTAAGTTCGTCCCAAGTTAGTCTAAGTTCGTCCCAAGTTAGTCTCTTTCTAAGGACGAACTTAGAAAAACCTTATAATGAGACTAGTGAGACTAACTTGGGACGAACAAAGACAAACCTTAGTCTCATTATAAGGTTAGTCTAAGTTCGTCCCTAGTTAGTCTCTTTCTAAGGACGAACTTAGACAAACCTTAGAATGAGACTAACGAGACTACGTTGGGACGAACAAAGACAAACTTTAGTCTCGTTATTAGGTTAGTCTAAGTTCGTCCCAAGTTAGTCTTAGTTCGTCTCTAGTTAGTCTCTTTCTAAGGACGAACTTAGACAAACCTTAGAATGAGACTAACGAGACTAACTTGGGATGAACAAAGACAAACGTTAGTCTCATTATAAGGTTTGTCTAATTTCGTCCCAAGTTAGTCTAAGTTCGTCCCTAGTTAGTCTCTTTCTAAGGACGAACTTAGACAAACCTTAGAATGAGACTAAAGAGACTAACTTGGGACGAACAAACACAAGCGTTACTCTCATTACAAGGTTAGTCTAAGTTCGTCCCATGTTAGTCTAAGTTCGTCCCTAGTTAGTCTCTTTCTAAAGATGAACTTAGACAAACCTTAGAATGAGACTAATGAGACTACATTGGGACGAACAAAGACAAACGTTAGTCTCATTATAAAGTCAGTCTAAGTTCGTCCCTAGTTAGTCTCTTTCAAAGGACGAACTTAGATAAACCTTATAATGAGACTAGTGAGACTAACTTGAGACGAACAAAGACAAACGTTAGTCTCATTATAAGGTTAGTCTAAGTTCGTCCCTAGTTAGTCTCTTTCTAAGGACGAACTTGACTAACTTTGGACGAACAAAGACAAACTTTAGTCTCGTTATTAGGTTAGTCTAAGTTCGTCCCAAGTTAGTCTTAGTTCGTCCCAAGTTAGTCTCTTTCTAAGGACGAACTTAGACAAACCTTAGAATGAGACTAACGAGACTAACTTGCGACAAACAAAGACAAACGTTATTCTCATTCTAAGGTTATTCTAAGTTCGTCCCAAGTTAGTCTAATTTCGTCCCTAGTTAGTTTCTTTCTAAGGACGAACTTAAAAAACCTTAGAATGAGACTAACGGGACTAACTGGGTACGAAGAAAGAGAAACGTTAGTCTCATTATAAGGTTTGTCTAAGTTCGTCCCAAGTTAGTCTAAGTTCGTCCCTAGTTAGTCTCTTTCTAAGGATGAACTTAGACAAACCTTAGAACGAGACTAGTGAGACTAACTTGGGACGAACAAAGACAAACGTTAGTCTCATTATAAGGTTAGTCTAAGTTCGTCCCAAGTTAGTCTAAGTTCGTCCCTAGTTAGTCTCTTTCTAAGGACGAACTTAGACAAACCTTAGAATGAGACTAACGGGACTAACTTGGAACGAACAAAAACAAACTTTATTCTCATTCTAAGGTTAGTCTAAGTTCGTCCCAAGTTAGTCTAAGTTCGTCCCTAGTTAGTTTCTTTCTAAGGACGAACTTAAAAAAACCTTAGAATGGGACTAACGAGACTAACTTGGGACGAAGAAAGAGAAACGTTAGTCTCATTATAAGGTTAGTCTAAGTTCGTCCCAAGTTAGTCTAAGTTCGTCCCTAGTTAGACTCTTTCTAAGGACGAACTTAGACAAACCTTAGAACGAGACTAACGAGACTAACGAGACTAACTTGGGACGAACAAACACAAACGTTATTCTCATTACAAGGTTAGTCTAAGTTCGTCCCTAGTTAGTCTCTTTCTAAAGACGACCTTGGACAAACCTTAAAATGAGACCAACGAGACTAACTTGGGACGAACAAAGACAAACGTTAGTCTCCTTACAAGGTTAGTCTAAGTTCGTCCCAAGTTAGTCTCTTTCTAAGGACGAACTTAGACAAACCTTAGAATGAGACTAGTGAGACTAACTTGGGACGAACAAAGACAAACGTTAGTCTCATTATAATGTTAGTCTAAGTTTGTCCCAAGTTAGTCTAAGTTCGTCCCTAGGTATTCTCTTTCTATGGACGAACTTAGACAAACCTTAGAATGAGACTAACGAGACAAACTTGGGACGAACAAAGACAAACGTTAGTCTCATTATAAAGTTAGTCTAAGTTCGTCCCAAGTTAGTCTAAGTTCGTCCCTAGTTAGTCTCTTTCTAAGGACGAACTTAGATAAACCTTATAATGAGACTAGTGAGACTAACTTGGGCCGAACAAAGACAAACGTTAGTCTCATTATAAGGTTAGTCTAAGTTCGTCCCTAGTTAGTCTCTTTCTAAGGACCAACTTAGACAACCCTTAGAAAGAGACTAAGTTGACTAACTTGGGACGAACAAAGACAAACTTTAGTCTCGTTATTAGCTTATTCTAAGTTTGTCCCAAGCTAGTCTTAGTTCGTCCCTAGTTAGTCTCTTTCTAAGGACGAACTTAGACAAACCTTAGAATGAGACTAACGGGACTAACTTGATACGAACAAAGACAAACTTTATTCTCATTCTAAGGTCAGCCTAAGTTCGTCCCAAGTTAGTCTAAGTTCGTCCCTAGTTAGTTTCTTTCTAAGGACGAACTTAAAAAAACCTTAGAATGAGACTAACGAGACTAATTTGGGACGAAGAAAGAGAAACGTTAGTCTCATTATAAGGTTTGTCTAAGTTCGTCCCAAGTTAGTCTAAGTTTGTCCCTAGTTAGTGTCTTTCTAAGGACGAACTTAGACAAACCTTAGAACGAGACTAACTTGGGACGAACAAACACAAACGTTATTCTCATTACAAGGTTAGTCTAAGTTCGTCCCATGTTAGTCTAAGTTCGTCCCTAGTTAGTCTCTTTCTAAAGACGACCTTAGACAAACCTTAGAATGAGACTAACGAGACTAACTTGGGACGAACAAAGACAAACGTTAGTCTCCTTACAAGGTTAGTCTAAGTTAGTCCCAAGTTAGTCTCTTTCTAAGGACGAACTTAGACAAACCTTAGAATGAGACTAGTGAGACTAACTTGGGACGGACAAAAACAAACGTTAGTCTCATTATAAGGTTAGTCTAAGTTCGTCCCAAGTTAGTCTAAGTTCGTCCCAAGTTAGTCTAAGTTCGTCCCTAGGTAGTCTCTTTCTAAGGAGGAACTTAGACAAACCTTAGAATGAGACTAACGAGACTAACTTGGGATGAACAAAGACAAAAGTTAGTCTAAGTTCATCCCAAGTTAGTCTAAGTTCGTCCCTAGTTAGTCTCTTTCTAAGGACGAACTTAGACAAACCTTAGAATGAGACTAACTTGACTAACTTGGGACGAACAAAAACAAACTTTAGTCTCGTTATTAGGTTAGTCTATGTTCGTCCCAAGTTAGTCTTAGTTCGTCCCTAGTTAGTCTCTTTCTAAGGACGAACTTAGACAAACCTTAGAATGAGACTAACGAGACTAACTTGGGACGATCAAAGACAAACGTTAGTCTCATTATAAGGTTTGTCTAATTTCGTCCCAAGTTAGTCTAAGTTCGTCCCTAGTTTGTCTCTTTCTAAGGACGAACTTAGACAAACCTTAGAATGAGACTAACGGGACTAACTTGGAACGAACAAAGACTAACTTTATTCTCATTCTAAGGTTAGTCTAAGTTCGTCCCAAGTTAGTCTAAGTTCGTCCCTAGTTAGTTTCTTTCTAAGGACGAACTTAAAAAAACCTTAGAATGAGACTAACGAGACTAACTTGGGACGAAGAAAGAGAAACGTTAGTCTCATTATAAGGTTTGTCTAAGTTCGTCCCAAGTTAGTCTAAGTTTGTCCCTAGTTAGTCTCTTTCTAAGGACGAACTTAGACAAACCTTAGAACGAGACTAACTTGGGACGAACAAACACAAACGTTATTCTCATTACAAGGTTAGTCTAAGTTTGTCCCATGTTAGTCTAAGTTCGTCCCTAGTTAGTCTCTTTCTAAAGACGACCGTAGACAAACCTTAGAATGAGACTAACGAGACTAACTTGGGATGAACAAAGACAAACGTTAGTCTCATTACAAGGTTAGTCTAAGTTCGTCCCAAGTTAGTCTAAGTCTATCCCTAGTTGGTCTCTTTCTAAGGATGAACTTAGACAAACCTTAGAATGAGACTAACGAGACTAACTTGGGACGAACAAAGACAAACGTTAGTCTCATTACAAGGTTATTCTAAGTTCGTCCCAAGTTAGTCTAAGTCTATCCCTAGTTGGTCTCTTTCTAAGGATGAACTTAGACAAACCTTAGAATGAGACTAACGAGACTAACTTTGGACGAACAAAAATAAACGTTAGTCTCATTATAAAGTTAGTCTAAGTTCGTCCCAAGTTAGTCTAAGTTCGTCCCAAGTTAGTCTCTTTCTAAGGACGAACTTAGAAAAACCTTATAATGAGACTAGTGAGACTAACTTGGGACGAACAAAGACAAACCTTAGTCTCATTATAAGGTTAGTCTAAGTTCGTCCCTAGTTAGTCTCTTTCTAAGGACGAACTTAGACAAACCTTAGAATGAGACTAACGAGACTACGTTGGGACGAACAAAGACAAACTTTAGTCTCGTTATTAGGTTAGTCTAAGTTCGTCCCAAGTTAGTCTTAGTTCGTCTCTAGTTAGTCTCTTTCTAAGGACGAACTTAGACAAACCTTAGAATGAGACTAAGGAGACTAACTTGGGATGAACAAAGACAAACGTTAGTCTCATTATAAGGTTTGTCTAATTTCGTCCCAAGTTAGTCTAAGTTCGTCCCTAGTTAGTCTCTTTCTAAGGACGAACTTAGACAAACCTTAGAATGAGACTAAAGAGACTAACTTGGGACGAACAAACACAAGCGTTACTCTCATTACAAGGTTAGTCTAAGTTCGTCCCATGTTAGTCTAAGTTCGTACCTAGTTAGTCTCTTTCTAAAGATGAACTTAGACAAACCTTAGAATGAGACTAATGAGACTACATTGGGACGAACAAAGACAAACGTTAGTCTCATTATAAAGTCAGTCTAAGTTCGTCCCTAGTTAGTCTCTTTCAAAGGACGAACTTAGATAAACCTTATAATGAGACTAGTGAGACTAACTTGAGACGAACAAAGACAAACGTTAGTCTCATTATAAGGTTAGTCTAAGTTCGTCCCTAGTTAGTCTCTTTCTAAGGACGAACTTGACTAACTTTGGACGAACAAAGACAAACTTTAGTCTCGTTATTAGGTTAGTCTAAGTTCGTCCCAAGTTAGTCTTAGTTCGTCCCAAGTTAGTCTCTTTCTAAGGACGAACTTAGACAAACCTTAGAATGAGACTAACGAGACTAACTTGCGACAAACAAAGACAAACGTTATTCTCATTCTAAGGTTATTCTAAGTTCGTCCCAAGTTAGTCTAATTTCGTCCCTAGTTAGTTTCTTTCTAAGGACGAACTTAAAAAACCTTAGAATGAGACTAACGGGATTAACTGGGTACGAAGAAAGAGAAACGTTAGTCTCATTATAAGGTTTGTCTAAGTTCGTCCCAAGTTAGTCTAAGTTCGTCCCTAGTTAGTCTCTTTCTAAGGATGAACTTAGACAAACCTTAGAACGAGACTAGTGAGACTAACTTGGGACGAACAAAGACAAACGTTAGTCTCATTATAAGGTTAGTCTAAGTTCGTCCCAAGTTAGTCTAAGTTCGTCCCTAGTTAGTCTCTTTCTAAGGACGAACTTAGACAAACCTTAGAATGAGACTAACGGGACTAACTTGGAACGAACAAAAACAAACTTTATTCTCATTCTAAGGTTAGTCTAAGTTCGTCCCAAGTTAGTCTAAGTTCGTCCCTAGTTAGTTTCTTTCTAAGGACGAACTTAAAAAAACCTTAGAATGGGACTAACGAGACTAACTTGGGACGAAGAAAGAGAAACGTTAGTCTCATTATAAGGTTAGTCTAAGTTCGTCCCAAGTTAGTCTAAGTTCGTCCCTAGTTAGACTCTTTCTAAGGACGAACTTAGACAAACCTTAGAACGAGACTAACGAGACTAACGAGACTAACTTGGGACGAACAAACACAAACGTTATTCTCATTACAAGGTTAGTCTAAGTTCGTCCCTAGTTAGTCTCTTTCTAAAGACGACCTTGGACAAACCTTAAAATGAGACCAACGAGACTAACTTGGGACGAACAAAGACAAACGTTAGTCTCCTTACAAGGTTAGTCTAAGTTCGTCCCAAGTTAGTCTCTTTCTAAGGACGAACTTAGACAAACCTTAGAATGAGACTAGTGAGACTAACTTGGGACGAACAAAGACAAACGTTAGTCTCATTATAATGTTAGTCTAAGTTTGTCCCAAGTTAGTCTAAGTTCGTCCCTAGGTATTCTCTTTCTATGGACGAACTTAGACAAACCTTAGAATGAGACTAACGAGACAAACTTGGGACGAACAAAGACAAACGTTAGTCTCATTATAAAGTTAGTCTAAGTTCGTCCCAAGTTAGTCTAAGTTCGTCCCTAGTTAGTCTCTTTCTAAGGACGAACTTAGATAAACCTTATAATGAGACTAGTGAGACTAACTTGGGCCGAACAAAGACAAACGTTAGTCTCATTATAAGGTTAGTCTAAGTTCGTCCCTAGTTAGTCTCTTTCTAAGGACCAACTTAGACAACCCTTAGAAAGAGACTAAGTTGACTAACTTGGGACGAACAAAGACAAACTTTAGTCTCGTTATTAGCTTATTCTAAGTTTGTCCCAAGCTAGTCTTAGTTCGTCCCTAGTTAGTCTCTTTCTAAGGACGAACTTAGACAAACCTTAGAATGAGACTAACGGGACTAACTTGATACGAACAAAGACAAACTTTATTCTCATTCTAAGGTCAGCCTAAGTTCGTCCCAAGTTAGTCTAAGTTCGTCCCTAGTTAGTTTCTTTCTAAGGACGAACTTAAAAAAACCTTAGAATGAGACTAACGAGACTAATTTGGGACGAAGAAAGAGAAACGTTAGTCTCATTATAAGGTTTGTCTAAGTTCGTCCCAAGTTAGTCTAAGTTTGTCCCTAGTTAGTGTCTTTCTAAGGACGAATTTAGACAAACCTTAGAACGAGACTAACTTGGGACGAACAAACACAAACGTTATTCTCATTACAAGGTTAGTCTAAGTTCGTCCCATGTTAGTCTAAGTTCGTCCCTAGTTAGTCTCTTTCTAAAGACGACCTTAGACAAACCTTAGAATGAGACTAACGAGACTAACTTGGGACGAACAAAGACAAACGTTAGTCTCCTTACAAGGTTAGTCTAAGTTCGTCCCAAGTTAGTCTCTTTCTAAGGACGAACTTAGACAAACCTTAGAATGAGACTAGTGAGACTAACTTGGGACGGACAAAAACAAACGTTAGTCTCATTATAAGGTTAGTCTAAGTTCGTCCCAAGTTAGTCTAAGTTCGTCCCAAGTTAGTCTAAGTTCGTCCCTAGGTAGTCTCTTTCTAAGGAGGAACTTAGACAAACCTTAGAATGAGACTAACGAGACTAACTTGGGATGAACAAAGACAAAAGTTAGTCTAAGTTCATCCCAAGTTAGTCTAAGTTCGTCCCTAGTTAGTCTCTTTCTAAGGACGAACTTAGACAAACCTTAGAATGAGACTAACTTGACTAACTTGGGACGAACAAAAACAAACTTTAGTCTCGTTATTAGGTTAGTCTATGTTCGTCCCAAGTTAGTCTTAGTTCGTCCCTAGTTAGTCTCTTTCTAAGGACGAACTTAGACAAACCTTAGAATGAGACTAACGAGACTAACTTGGGACGATCAAAGACAAACGTTAGTCTCATTATAAGGTTTGTCTAATTTCGTCCCAAGTTAGTCTAAGTTCGTCCCTAGTTTGTCTCTTTCTAAGGACGAACTTAGACAAACCTTAGAATGAGACTAACGGGACTAACTTGGAACGAACAAAGACTAACTTTATTCTCATTCTAAGGTTAGTCTAAGTTCGTCCCAAGTTAGTCTAAGTTCGTCCCTAGTTAGTTTCTTTCTAAGGACGAACTTAAAAAAACCTTAGAATGAGACTAACGAGACTAACTTGGGACGAAGAAAGAGAAACGTTAGTCTCATTATAAGGTTTGTCTAAGTTCGTCCCAAGTTAGTCTAAGTTTGTCCCTAGTTAGTCTCTTTCTAAGGACGAACTTAGACAAACCTTAGAACGAGACTAACTTGGGACGAACAAACACAAACGTTATTCTCATTACAAGGTTAGTCTAAGTTTGTCCCATGTTAGTCTAAGTTCGTCCCTAGTTAGTCTCTTTCTAAAGACGACCGTAGACAAACCTTAGAATGAGACTAACGAGACTAACTTGGGATGAACAAAGACAAACGTTAGTCTCATTACAAGGTTAGTCTAAGTTCGTCCCAAGTTAGTCTAAGTCTATCCCTAGTTGGTCTCTTTCTAAGGATGAACTTAGACAAACCTTAGAATGAGACTAACGAGACTAACTTGGGACGAACAAAGACAAACGTTAGTCTCATTACAAGGTTATTCTAAGTTCGTCCCAAGTTAGTCTAAGTCTATCCCTAGTTGGTCTCTTTCTAAGGATGAACTTAGACAAACCTTAGAATGAGACTAACGAGACTAACTTTGGACGAACAAAAATAAACGTTAGTCTCATTATAAAGTTAGTCTAAGTTCGTCCCAAGTTAGTCTAAGTTCGTCCCAAGTTAGTCTCTTTCTAAGGACGAACTTAGAAAAACCTTATAATGAGACTAGTGAGACTAACTTGGGACGAACAAAGACAAACCTTAGTCTCATTATAAGGTTAGTCTAAGTTCGTCCCTAGTTAGTCTCTTTCTAAGGACGAACTTAGACAAACCTTAGAATGAGACTAACGAGACTACGTTGGGACGAACAAAGACAAACTTTAGTCTCGTTATTAGGTTAGTCTAAGTTCGTCCCAAGTTAGTCTTAGTTCGTCTCTAGTTAGTCTCTTTCTAAGGACGAACTTAGACAAACCTTAGAATGAGACTAACGAGACTAACTTGGGATGAACAAAGACAAACGTTAGTCTCATTATAAGGTTTGTCTAATTTCGTCCCAAGTTAGTCTAAGTTCGTCCCTAGTTAGTCTCTTTCTAAGGACGAACTTAGACAAACCTTAGAATGAGACTAAAGAGACTAACTTGGGACGAACAAACACAAGCGTTACTCTCATTACAAGGTTAGTCTAAGTTCGTCCCATGTTAGTCTAAGTTCGTCCCTAGTTAGTCTCTTTCTAAAGATGAACTTAGACAAACCTTAGAATGAGACTAATGAGACTACATTGGGACGAACAAAGACAAACGTTAGTCTCATTATAAAGTCAGTCTAAGTTCGTCCCTAGTTAGTCTCTTTCAAAGGACGAACTTAGATAAACCTTATAATGAGACTAGTGAGACTAACTTGAGACGAACAAAGACAAACGTTAGTCTCATTATAAGGTTAGTCTAAGTTCGTCCCTAGTTAGTCTCTTTCTAAGGACGAACTTGACTAACTTTGGACGAACAAAGACAAACTTTAGTCTCGTTATTAGGTTAGTCTAAGTTCGTCCCAAGTTAGTCTTAGTTCGTCCCAAGTTAGTCTCTTTCTAAGGACGAACTTAGACAAACCTTAGAATGAGACTAACGAGACTAACTTGCGACAAACAAAGACAAACGTTATTCTCATTCTAAGGTTATTCTAAGTTCGTCCCAAGTTAGTCTAATTTCGTCCCTAGTTAGTTTCTTTCTAAGGACGAACTTAAAAAACCTTAGAATGAGACTAACGGGACTAACTGGGTACGAAGAAAGAGAAACGTTAGTCTCATTATAAGGTTTGTCTAAGTTCGTCCCAAGTTAGTCTAAGTTCGTCCCTAGTTAGTCTCTTTCTAAGGATGAACTTAGACAAACCTTAGAACGAGACTAGTGAGACTAACTTGGGACGAACAAAGACAAACGTTAGTCTCATTATAAGGTTAGTCTAAGTTCGTCCCAAGTTAGTCTAAGTTCGTCCCTAGTTAGTCTCTTTCTAAGGACGAACTTAGACAAACCTTAGAATGAGACTAACGGGACTAACTTGGAACGAACAAAAACAAACTTTATTCTCATTCTAAGGTTAGTCTAAGTTCGTCCCAAGTTAGTCTAAGTTCGTCCCTAGTTAGTTTCTTTCTAAGGACGAACTTAAAAAAACCTTAGAATGGGACTAACGAGACTAACTTGGGACGAAGAAAGAGAAACGTTAGTCTCATTATAAGGTTAGTCTAAGTTCGTCCCAAGTTAGTCTAAGTTCGTCCCTAGTTAGACTCTTTCTAAGGACGAACTTAGACAAACCTTAGAACGAGACTAACGAGACTAACGAGACTAACTTGGGACGAACAAGCACAAACGTTATTCTCATTACAAGGTTAGTCTAAGTTCGTCCCTAGTTAGTCTCTTTCTAAAGACGACCTTGGACAAACCTTAAAATGAGACCAACGAGACTAACTTGGGACGAACAAAGACAAACGTTAGTCTCCTTACAAGGTTAGTCTAAGTTCGTCCCAAGTTAGTCTCTTTCTAAGGACGAACTTAGACAAACCTTAGAATGAGACTAGTGAGACTAACTTGGGACGAACAAAGACAAACGTTAGTCTCATTACAATGTTAGTCTAAGTTTGTCCCAAGTTAGTCTAAGTTCGTCCCTAGGTATTCTCTTTCTATGGACGAACTTAGACAAACCTTAGAATGAGACTAACGAGACAAACTTGGGACGAACAAAGACAAACGTTAGTCTCATTATAAAGTTAGTCTAAGTTCGTCCCAAGTTAGTCTAAGTTCGTCCCTAGTTAGTCTCTTTCTAAGGACGAACTTAGATAAACCTTATAATGAGACTAGTGAGACTAACTTGGGCCGAACAAAGACAAACGTTAGTCTCATTATAAGGTTAGTCTAAGTTCGTCCCTAGTTAGTCTCTTTCTAAGGACCAACTTAGACAACCCTTAGAAAGAGACTAAGTTGACTAACTTGGGACGAACAAAGACAAACTTTAGTCTCGTTATTAGCTTATTCTAAGTTTGTCCCAAGCTAGTCTTAGTTCGTCCCTAGTTAGTCTCTTTCTAAGGACGAACTTAGACAAACCTTAGAATGAGACTAACGGGACTAACTTGATACGAACAAAGACAAACTTTATTCTCATTCTAAGGTCAGCCTAAGTTCGTCCCAAGTTAGTCTAAGTTCGTCCCTAGTTAGTTTCTTTCTAAGGACGAACTTAAAAAAACCTTAGAATGAGACTAACGAGACTAATTTGGGACGAAGAAAGAGAAACGTTAGTCTCATTATAAGGTTTGTCTAAGTTCGTCCCAAGTTAGTCTAAGTTTGTCCCTAGTTAGTGTCTTTCTAAGGACGAACTTAGACAAACCTTAGAACGAGACTAACTTGGGACGAACAAACACAAACGTTATTCTCATTACAAGGTTAGTCTAAGTTCGTCCCATGTTAGTCTAAGTTCGTCCCTAGTTAGTCTCTTTCTAAAGACGACCTTAGACAAACCTTAGAATGAGACTAACGAGACTAACTTGGGACGAACAAAGACAAACGTTAGTCTCCTTACAAGGTTAGTCTAAGTTCGTCCCAAGTTAGTCTCTTTCTAAGGACGAACTTAGACAAACCTTAGAATGAGACTAGTGAGACTAACTTGGGACGGACAAAGACAAACGTTAGTCTCATTATAAGGTTAGTCTAAGTTCGTCCCAAGTTAGTCTAAGTTCGTCCCAAGTTAGTCTAAGTTCGTCCCTAGGTAGTCTCTTTCTAAGGAGGAACTTAGACAAACCTTAGAATGAGACTAACGAGACTAACTTGGGATGAACAAAGACAAAAGTTAGTCTAAGTTCATCCCAAGTTAGTCTAAGTTCGTCCCTAGTTAGTCTCTTTCTAAGGACGAACTTAGGCAAACCTTATAATGAGACTAGTGTGACTAACTTGGGACGAACAAAGACAAACTTTAGTCTCGTTATTAGGTTAGTCTATGTTCGTCCCAAAGTAGTCTTAGTTCGTCCCTAGTTAGTCTCTTTCTAAGGACGAACTTAGACAAACCTTAGAATGAGACTAACGAGACTAACTTGGGACGATCAAAGACAAACGTTAGTCTCATTATAAGGTTTGTCTAATTTCGTCCCAAGTTAGTCTAAGTTCGTCCCTAGTTTGTCTCTTTCTAAGGACGAACTTAGACAAACCTTAGAATGAGACTAACGGGACTAACTTGGAACGAACAAAGACTAACTTTATTCTCATTCTAAGGTTAGTCTAAGTTCGTCCCAAGTTAGTCTAAGTTCGTCCCTAGTTAGTTTCTTTCTAAGGACGAACTTAAAAAAACCTTAGAATGAGACTAACGAGACTAACTTGGGACGAAGAAAGAGAAACGTTAGTCTCATTATAAGGTTTGTCTAAGTTCGTCCCAAGTTAGTCTAAGTTTGTCCCTAGTTAGTCTCTTTCTAAGGACGAACTTAGACAAACCTTAGAACGAGACTAACTTGGGACGAACAAACACAAACGTTATTCTCATTACAAGGTTAGTCTAAGTTTGTCCCATGTTAGTCTAAGTTCGTCCCTAGTTAGTCTCTTTCTAAAGACGACCGTAGACAAACCTTAGAATGAGACTAACGAGACTAACTTGGGATGAACAAAGACAAACGTTAGTCTCATTACAAGGTTAGTCTAAGTTCGTCCCAAGTTAGTCTAAGTCTATCCCTAGTTGGTCTCTTTCTAAGGATGAACTTAGACAAACCTTAGAATGAGACTAACGAGACTACCTTGGGACGAACAAAGACAAACGTTAGTCTCATTACAAGGTTATTCTAAGTTCGTCCCAAGTTAGTCTAAGTCTATCCCTAGTTGGTCTCTTTCTAAGGATGAACTTAGACAAACCTTAGAATGAGACTAACGAGACTAACTTTGGACGAACAAAAATAAACGTTAGTCTCATTATAAAGTTAGTCTAAGTTCGTCCCAAGTTAGTCTAAGTTCGTCCCAAGTTAGTCTTTTTCTAAGGACGAACTTAGAAAAACCTTATAATGAGACTAGTGAGACTAACTTGGGACGAACAAAGACAAACCTTAGTCTCATTATAAGGTTAGTCTAAGTTCGTCCCTAGTTAGTCTCTTTCTAAGGACGAACTTAGACAAACCTTAGAATGAGACTAACGAGACTACGTTGGGACGAACAAAGACAAACTTTAGTCTCGTTATTAGGTTAGTCTAAGTTCGTCCCAAGTTAGTCTTAGTTCGTCTCTAGTTAGTCTCTTTCTAAGGACGAACTTAGACAAACCTTAGAATGAGACTAACGAGACTAACTTGGGATGAACAAAGACAAACGTTAGTCTCATTATAAGGTTTGTCTAATTTCGTCCCAAGTTAGTCTAAGTTCGTCCCTAGTTAGTCTCTTTCTAAGGACGAACTTAGACAAACCTTAGAATGAGACTAAAGAGACTAACTTGGGACGAACAAACACAAGCGTTACTCTCATTACAAGGTTAGTCTAAGTTCGTCCCATGTTAGTCTAAGTTCGTCCCTAGTTAGTCTCTTTCTAAAGATGAACTTAGACAAACCTTAGAATGAGACTAATGAGACTACATTGGGACGAACAAAGACAAACGTTAGTCTCATTATAAAGTCAGTCTAAGTTCGTCCCTAGTTAGTCTCTTTCAAAGGACGAACTTAGATAAACCTTATAATGAGACTAGTGAGACTAACTTGAGACGAACAAAGACAAACGTTAGTCTCATTATAAGGTTAGTCTAAGTTCGTCCCTAGTTAGTCTCTTTCTAAGGACGAACTTGACTAACTTTGGACGAACAAAGACAAACTTTAGTCTCGTTATTAGGTTAGTCTAAGTTCGTCCCAAGTTAGTCTTAGTTCGTCCCAAGTTAGTCTCTTTCTAAGGACGAACTTAGACAAACCTTAGAATGAGACTAACGAGACTAACTTGCGACAAACAAAGACAAACGTTATTCTCATTCTAAGGTTATTCTAAGTTCGTCCCAAGTTAGTCTAATTTCGTCCCTAGTTAGTTTCTTTCTAAGGACGAACTTAAAAAACCTTAGAATGAGACTAACGGGACTAACTGGGTACGAAGAAAGAGAAACGTTAGTCTCATTATAAGGTTTGTCTAAGTTCGTCCCAAGTTAGTCTAAGTTCGTCCCTAGTTAGTCTCTTTCTAAGGATGAACTTAGACAAACCTTAGAACGAGACTAGTGAGACTAACTTGGGACGAACAAAGACAAACGTTAGTCTCATTATAAGGTTAGTCTAAGTTCGTCCCAAGTTAGTCTAAGTTCGTCCCTAGTTAGTCTCTTTCTAAGGACGAACTTAGACAAACCTTAGAATGAGACTAACGGGACTAACTTGGAACGAACAAAAACAAACTTTATTCTCATTCTAAGGTTAGTCTAAGTTCGTCCCAAGTTAGTCTAAGTTCGTCCCTAGTTAGTTTCTTTCTAAGGACGAACTTAAAAAAACCTTAGAATGGGACTAACGAGACTAACTTGGGACGAAGAAAGAGAAACGTTAGTCTCATTATAAGGTTAGTCTAAGTTCGTCCCAAGTTAGTCTAAGTTCGTCCCTAGTTAGACTCTTTCTAAGGACGAACTTAGACAAACCTTAGAACGAGACTAACGAGACTAACTTGGGACGAACAAACACAAACGTTATTCTCATTACAAGGTTAGTCTAAGTTCGTCCCTAGTTAGTCTCTTTCTAAAGACGACCTTGGACAAACCTTAAAATGAGACCAACGAGACTAACTTGGGACGAACAAAGACAAACGTTAGTCTCCTTACAAGGTTAGTCTAAGTTCGTCCCAAGTTAGTCTCTTTCTAAGGACGAACTTAGACAAACCTTAGAATGAGACTAGTGAGACTAACTTGGGACGAACAAAGACAAACGTTAGTCTCATTATAATGTTAGTCTAAGTTTGTCCCAAGTTAGTCTAAGTTCGTCCCTACGTATTCTCTTTCTATGGACGAACTTAGACAAACCTTAGAATGAGACTAACGAGACAAACTTGGGACGAACAAAGACAAACGTTAGTCTCATTATAAAGTTAGTCTAAGTTCGTCCCAAGTTAGTCTAAGTTCGTCCCTAGTTAGTCTCTTTCTAAGGACGAACTTAGATAAACCTTATAATGAGACTAGTGAGACTAACTTGGGCCGAACAAAGACAAACGTTAGTCTCATTATAAGGTTAGTCTAAGTTCGTCCCTAGTTAGTCTCTTTCTAAGGACCAACTTAGACAACCCTTAGAAAGAGACTAAGTTGACTAACTTGGGACGAACAAAGACAAACTTTAGTCTCGTTATTAGCTTATTCTAAGTTTGTCCCAAGCTAGTCTTAGTTCGTCCCTAGTTAGTCTCTTTCTAAGGACGAACTTAGACAAACCTTAGAATGAGACTAACGGGACTAACTTGATACGAACAAAGACAAACTTTATTCTCATTCTAAGGTCAGCCTAAGTTCGTCCCAAGTTAGTCTAAGTTCGTCCCTAGTTAGTTTCTTTCTAAGGACGAACTTAAAAAAACCTTAGAATGAGACTAACGAGACTAATTTGGGACGAAGAAAGAGAAACGTTAGTCTCATTATAAGGTTTGTCTAAGTTCGTCCCAAGTTAGTCTAAGTTTGTCCCTAGTTAGTGTCTTTCTAAGGACGAACTTAGACAAACCTTAGAACGAGACTAACTTGGGACGAACAAACACAAACGTTATTCTCATTACAAGGTTAGTCTAAGTTTGTCCCATGTTAGTCTAAGTTCGTCCCTAGTTAGTCTCTTTCTAAAGACGACCGTAGACAAACCTTAGAATGAGACTAACGAGACTAACTTGGGATGAACAAAGACAAACGTTAGTCTCATTACAAGGTTAGTCTAAGTTCGTCCCAAGTTAGTCTAAGTCTATCCCTAGTTGGTCTCTTTCTAAGGATGAACTTAGACAAACCTTAGAATGAGACTAACGAGACTAACTTGGGACGAACAAAGACAAACGTTAGTCTCATTACAAGGTTATTCTAAGTTCGTCCCAAGTTAGTCTAAGTCTATCCCTAGTTGGTCTCTTTCTAAGGATGAACTTAGACAAACCTTAGAATGAGACTAACGAGACTAACTTTGGACGAACAAAAATAAACGTTAGTCTCATTATAAAGTTAGTCTAAGTTCGTCCCAAGTTAGTCTAAGTTCGTCCCAAGTTAGTCTCTTTCTAAGGACGAACTTAGAAAAACCTTATAATGAGACTAGTGAGACTAACTTGGGACGAACAAAGACAAACCTTAGTCTCATTATAAGGATAGTCTAAGTTCGTCCCTAGTTAGTCTCTTTCTAAGGACGAACTTAGACAAACCTTAGAATGAGACTAACGAGACTACGTTGGGACGAACAAAGACAAACTTTAGTCTCGTTATTAGGTTAGTCTAAGTTCGTCCCAAGTTAGTCTTAGTTCGTCTCTAGTTAGTCTCTTTCTAAGGACGAACTTAGACAAACCTTAGAATGAGACTAACGAGACTAACTTGGGATGAACAAAGACAAACGTTAGTCTCATTATAAGGTTTGTCTAATTTCGTCCCAAGTTAGTCTAAGTTCGTCCCTAGTTAGTCTCTTTCTAAGGACGAACTTAGACAAACCTTAGAATGAGACTAAAGAGACTAACTTGGGACGAACAAACACAAGCGTTACTCTCATTACAAGGTTAGTCTAAGTTCGTCCCATGTTAGTCTAAGTTCGTCCCTAGTTAGTCTCTTTCTAAAGATAAACTTAGACAAACCTTAGAATGAGACTAATGAGACTACATTGGGACGAACAAAGACAAACGTTAGTCTCATTATAAAGTCAGTCTAAGTTCGTCCCTAGTTAGTCTCTTTCAAAGGACGAACTTAGATAAACCTTATAATGAGACTAGTGAGACTAACTTGAGACGAACAAAGACAAACGTTAGTCTCATTATAAGGTTAGTCTAAGTTCGTCCCTAGTTAGTCTCTTTCTAAGGACGAACTTGACTAACTTTGGACGAACAAAGACAAACTTTAGTCTCGTTATTAGGTTAGTCTAAGTTCGTCCCAAGTTAGTCTTAGTTCGTCCCAAGTTAGTCTCTTTCTAAGGACGAACTTAGACAAACCTTAGAATGAGACTAACGAGACTAACTTGCGACAAACAAAGACAAACGTTATTCTCATTCTAAGGTTATTCTAAGTTCGTCCCAAGTTAGTCTAATTTCGTCCCTAGTTAGTTTCTTTCTAAGGACGAACTTAAAAAACCTTAGAATGAGACTAACGGGACTAACTGGGTACGAAGAAAGAGAAACGTTAGTCTCATTATAAGGTTTGTCTAAGTTCGTCCCAAGTTAGTCTAAGTTCGTCCCTAGTTAGTCTCTTTCTAAGGATGAACTTAGACAAACCTTAGAACGAGACTAGTGAGACTAACTTGGGACGAACAAAGACAAACGTTAGTCTCATTATAAGGTTAGTCTAAGTTCGTCCCAAGTTAGTCTAAGTTCGTCCCTAGTTAGTCTCTTTCTAAGGACGAACTTAGACAAACCTTAGAATGAGACTAACGGGACTAACTTGGAACGAACAAAAACAAACTTTATTCTCATTCTAAGGTTAGTCTAAGTTCGTCCCAAGTTAGTCTAAGTTCGTCCCTAGTTAGTTTCTTTCTAAGGACGAACTTAAAAAAACCTTAGAATGGGACTAACGAGACTAACTTGGGACGAAGAAAGAGAAACGTTAGTCTCATTATAAGGTTAGTCTAAGTTCGTCCCAAGTTAGTCTAAGTTCGTCCCTAGTTAGACTCTTTCTAAGGACGAACTTAGACAAACCTTAGAACGAGACTAACGAGACTAACGAGACTAACTTGGGACGAACAAACACAAACGTTATTCTCATTACAAGGTTAGTCTAAGTTCGTCCCTAGTTAGTCTCTTTCTAAAGACGACCTTGGACAAACCTTAAAATGAGACCAACGAGACTAACTTGGGACGAACAAAGACAAACGTTAGTCTCCTTACAAGGTTAGTCTAAGTTCGTCCCAAGTTAGTCTCTTTCTAAGGACGAACTTAGACAAACCTTAGAATGAGACTAGTGAGACTAACTTGGGACGAACAAAGACAAACGTTAGTCTCATTATAATGTTAGTCTAAGTTTGTCCCAAGTTAGTCTAAGTTCGTCCCTAGGTATTCTCTTTCTATGGACGAACTTAGACAAACCTTAGAATGAGACTAACGAGACAAACTTGGGACGAACAAAGACAAACGTTAGTCTCATTATAAAGTTAGTCTAAGTTCGTCCCAAGTTAGTCTAAGTTCGTCCCTAGTTAGTCTCTTTCTAAGGACGAACTTAGATAAACCTTATAATGAGACTAGTGAGACTAACTTGGGCCGAACAAAGACAAACGTTAGTCTCATTATAAGGTTAGTCTAAGTTCGTCCCTAGTTAGTCTCTTTCTAAGGACCAACTTAGACAACCCTTAGAAAGAGACTAAGTTGACTAACTTGGGACGAACAAAGACAAACTTTAGTCTCGTTATTAGCTTATTCTAAGTTTGTCCCAAGCTAGTCTTAGTTCGTCCCTAGTTAGTCTCTTTCTAAGGACGAACTTAGACAAACCTTAGAATGAGACTAACGGGACTAACTTGATACGAACAAAGACAAACTTTATTCTCATTCTAAGGTCAGCCTAAGTTCGTCCCAAGTTAGTCTAAGTTCGTCCCTAGTTAGTTTCTTTCTAAGGACGAACTTAAAAAAACCTTAGAATGAGACTAACGAGACTAATTTGGGACGAAGAAAGAGAAACGTTAGTCTCATTATAAGGTTTGTCTAAGTTCGTCCCAAGTTAGTCTAAGTTTGTCCCTAGTTAGTGTCTTTCTAAGGACGAACTTAGACAAACCTTAGAACGAGACTAACTTGGGACGAACAAACACAAACGTTATTCTCATTACAAGGTTAGTCTAAGTTCGTCCCATGTTAGTCTAAGTTCGTCCCTAGTTAGTCTCTTTCTAAAGACGACCTTAGACAAACCTTAGAATGAGACTAACGAGACTAACTTGGGACGAACAAAGACAAACGTTAGTCTCCTTACAAGGTTAGTCTAAGTTCGTCCCAAGTTAGTCTCTTTCTAAGGACGAACTTAGACAAACCTTAGAATGAGACTAGTGAGACTAACTTGGGACGGACAAAGACAAACGTTAGTCTCATTATAAGGTTAGTCTAAGTTCGTCCCAAGTTAGTCTAAGTTCGTCCCAAGTTAGTCTAAGTTCGTCCCTAGGTAGTCTCTTTCTAAGGAGGAACTTAGACAAACCTTAGAATGAGACTAACGAGACTAACTTGGGATGAACAAAGACAAAAGTTAGTCTAAGTTCATCCCAAGTTAGTCTAAGTTCGTCCCTAGTTAGTCTCTTTCTAAGGACGAACTTAGGCAAACCTTATAATGAGACTAGTGTGACTAACTTGGGACGAACAAAGACAAACTTTAGTCTCGTTATTAGGTTAGTCTAAGTTCGTCCCAAGTTAGTCTTAGTTCGTCCCTAGTTAGTCTCTTTCTATGGACGAACTTAGACAAACCTTAGAATGAGACTAACGAGACTAACTTGGGACGAACAAAGACAAATGTTAGTCTCATTATAAGGTTTGTCTAATTTCGTCCCATGTTAGTCTAAGTTCGTCCCTAGTTAGTCTCTTTCTAAGGACGAACTTAGACAAACCTTAGAATGAGACTAAGGAGACTAACTTGGGACGAACAAACACAAACGTCAGTCTCATTACAAGGTTAGTCTAAGTTCGTCCCAAGTTTGTCTAAGTTCGTGCCTAGTTAGTCACTTTCTAATGACGAACTTAGACAAACCTTAGAATGAGACTAGTGAGACTAACTTGGGACGAACAAAGACAAACTTTAGTCTCGTTATTAGGTTAGTCTAAGTTCGTTACAAGGTTAGTCTAAGTTCGTCCCAAGTTAGTCTTAGTTCGTCCCTAGTTAGTCTCTTTCTATGGACGAACTTAGACAAACCTTAGAATGAGACTAACGAGACTAACTTGGGACGAACAAAGACAAATGTTAGTCTCATTATAAGGTTTGTCTAATTTCGTCCCATGTTAGTCTAATTTCGTCCCATGTTAGTCTAAGTTCGTGCCTAGTTAGTCACTTTCTAAGGACGAACTTAGACAAACCTTAGAATGAGACTAGTGAGACTAACTTGGGACGAACAAAGACAAACTTTAGTCTCGTTATTAGGTTAGTCTAAGTTCGTTACAAGGTTAGTCTAAGTTCGTCCCAAGTTTGTCTAAGTTCGTGCCTAGTTAGTCACTTTCTAAGGACGAACTTAGACAAACCTTAGAATGAGACTAGTGAGACTAACTTGGGACGAACAAAGACAAACTTTAGTCTCGTTATTAGGTTAGTCTAAGTTCGTTACAAGGTTAGTCTAAGTTCGTCCCAAGTTAGTCTTAGTTCGTCCCTAGTTAGTCTCTTTCTAAGGACGAACTTAGACAAACCTTAGAATGAGACTAACGAGACTAACTTGGGACGAACAAACACAAACGTTAGTCTCATTACAAGGTTAGTCTAAGTTTGTCCCAAGTTTGGCTAAGTTCGTCCCTAGTTAGTCTCTTTCTAAGGACGAACTTGGACAAACCTTAGAATGAGACTAGTGAGACTAACTTGGGACGAACAAAGACAAACGTTAGTCTAAGTTCGTCCCAAGTTAGTCTAAGTTCGTCCCAAGTTAGTCTAAGTTCGTCCCTAGTTAGTCTCTTTCTATGGACGAACTTAGACAAACCTTAGAATGAGACTAACGAGACTAACTTGGGACGAACAAAGACAAACGTTAGTCTCATTATAAGGTTTGTCTAATTTCGTCCCAAGTTAGTCTAAGTTCGTCCCTAGTTAGTCTCTTTCTAAGGACGAACTTAGACAAACCATAGAATGAGACTAACGAGACTAACTCCGGACGAACAAACACAAACGTTAGTCTCATTACAAGGTTAGTCTAAGTTCATCCCATGTTAGTCTAAGTTCGTCCCTAGTTAGTCTCTTTCTAAGGACGAACTTAGACAAACCTTAGAATGAGACTAACGAGACTAACTTGGGACGAACAAACACAAACGTTAGTCTCATTACAAGGTTAGTCTAAGTTCGTCCCAAGTTAGTCTAAGTTCGTCCCTAGTTAGTCTCTTTCTAAGGACGAACTTAGACAAACCTTAGAAGGAGACTAACGAGACTAACTTGGGACGAACAAAGACAAACGTTAGTCTCCTTACAAGGTTAGTCTAAGTTCGTCCCAAGTTAGTCTCTTTCTAAGGATGAACTTAGACAAACCTTAGAATGAGACTAACGAGACTAACTTGGGACGAACAAAGACAAACGTTAGTCTCATTATAAGGTTAGTTTAAGTTCGTCCCTAGTTAGTCTCTTTCTAAGGACGAACTTAGACAAACCTTAGAACGAGACTAACTTGACTAACTTGGGACGAACAAAGACAAACTTTAGTCTCGTTATTAGGTTAGTCTAAGTTCGTCCCAAGTTAGTCTTAGTTCGTCCCTAGTTAGTCTCTTTCTAAGGACGAACTTAGACAAACCTTAGAATGAGACTAACGAGACTAACTTGGGACGAACAAAGACAAACGTTAGTCTCATTATAAGGTTTGTCTAATTTCGTCCCAAGTTAGTCTAAGTTCGTCCCTAGTTAGTCTCTTTCTAAGGACGAACTTAGACAAACCTTAGAATGAGACTAACGAGACTAACTCCGGACGAACAAACACAAACGTTAGTCTCATTACAAGGTTAGTCTAAGTTCGTCCCATGTTAGTCTAAGTTCGTCCCTAGTTAGTCTCTTTCTAAGGACGAACTTAGACAAACCTTAGAATGAGACTAACGAGACTAACTTGGGACGAACAAACACAAACGTTAGTCTCATTACAAGGTTAGTCTAAGTTCGTCCCAAGTTAGTCTAAGTTCGTCCCTAGTTAGTCTCTTTCTAAGGATGAACTTAGACAAACCTTAGAATGAGACTAACGAGACTAACTTGGGACGAACAAAGACAAAAGTTAGTCTAAGTTCGTCCCAAGTTAGTCTAAGTTCGTCCCTAGTTAGTCTCTTTCTAAGGACGAACTTGGACAAACCTTATAATGAGACTAGTGAGACTAACTTGGGACGAACAAAGACAAACTTTAGTCTCGTTATTAGGTTAGTCTAATTTCGTCCCAAGTTAGTCTTAGTTCGTCCCTAGTTAGTCTCTTTCTATGGACGAACTTAGACAAACCTTAGAATGAGACTAACGAGACTAACTTGGGACGAACAAAGACAAATGTTAGTCTCATTATAAGGTTTGTCTAATTTCGTCCCATGTTAGTCTAAGTTCGTCCCTAGTTAGTCTCTTTCTAAGGACGAACTTAGACAAACCTTAGAATGAGACTAACTTGACTAACTTGGGACGAACAAAGACAAACTTTAGTCTCGTTATTAGGTTAGTCTAAGTTCGTCCCAAGTTAGGCTTAGTTCGTCCCTAGTAAGTCTCTTTCTAAGGAAGAACTTAGACAAACCTTAGAATGAGACTAACGAGACTAACTTGGGACGAACAAAGACAAACGTTGGTCTCATTATAAGGTTTGTCTAATTTCGTCACAAGTTAGTCTAAGTTCGTCGCTAGTTAGTCTCTTTCTAAGGACGAACTTAGACAAACCTTAGAATGAGACTAACGAGACTAACTTGGGACGAACAAACACAAACGTTAGTCTCATTACAAGGTTAGTAGTCTAAGTTCGTCCCAAGTTAGTCTCTTTCTAAGGATGAACTTAGACAAACCTTAGAATGAGACTAACGAGACTAACTTGGGACGAACAAAGACAAACGTTAGTCTCATTATAAGGTTAGTTTAAGTTCGTCCCTAGTTAGTCTCTTTCTAAGGACGAACTTAGACAAACCTTAGAACGAGACTAACTTGACTAACTTGGGACGAACAAAGACAAACTTTAGTCTCGTTATTAGGTTAGTCTAAGTTCGTCCCAAGTTAGTCTTAGTTCGTCCCTAGTTAGTCTCTTTCTAAGGACGAACTTAGACAAACCTTAGAATGAGACTAACGAGACTAACTTGGGACGAACAAAGACAAACGTTAGTCTCATTATAAGGTTTGTCTAATTTCGTCCCAAGTTAGTCTAAGTTCGTCCCTAGTTAGTCTCTTTCTAAGGACGAACTTAGACAAACCTTAGAATGAGACTAACGAGACTAACTCCGGACGAACAAACACAAACGTTAGTCTCATTACAAGGTTAGTCTAAGTTCGTCCCATGTTAGTCTAAGTTCGTCCCTAGTTAGTCTCTTTCTAAGGACGAACTTAGACAAACCTTAGAATGAGACTAACGAGACTAACTTGGGACGAACAAACACAAACGTTAGTCTCATTACAAGGTTAGTCTAAGTTCGTCCCAAGTTAGTCTAAGTTCGTCCCTAGTTAGTCTCTTTCTAAGGATGAACTTAGACAAACCTTAGAATGAGACTAACGAGACTAACTTGGGACGAACAAAGACAAAAGTTAGTCTAAGTTCGTCCCAAGTTAGTCTAAGTTCGTCCCTAGTTAGTCTCTTTCTAAGGACGAACTTGGACAAACCTTATAATGAGACTAGTGAGACTAACTTGGGACGAACAAAGACAAACTTTAGTCTCGTTATTAGGTTAGTCTAATTTCGTCCCAAGTTAGTCTTAGTTCGTCCCTAGTTAGTCTCTTTCTATGGACGAACTTAGACAAACCTTAGAATGAGACTAACGAGACTAACTTGGGACGAACAAAGACAAATGTTAGTCTCATTATAAGGTTTGTCTAATTTCGTCCCATGTTAGTCTAAGTTCGTCCCTAGTTAGTCTCTTTCTAAGGACGAACTTAGACAAACCTTAGAATGAGACTAACTTGACTAACTTGGGACGAACAAAGACAAACTTTAGTCTCGTTATTAGGTTAGTCTAAGTTCGTCCCAAGTTAGGCTTAGTTCGTCCCTAGTAAGTCTCTTTCTAAGGAAGAACTTAGACAAACCTTAGAATGAGACTAACGAGACTAACTTGGGACGAACAAAGACAAACGTTGGTCTCATTATAAGGTTTGTCTAATTTCGTCACAAGTTAGTCTAAGTTCGTCGCTAGTTAGTCTCTTTCTAAGGACGAACTTAGACAAACCTTAGAATGAGACTAACGAGACTAACTTGGGACGAACAAACACAAACGTTAGTCTCATTACAAGGTTAGTAGTCTAAGTTCGTCCCAAGTTAGTCTAAGTTCGTCCCTAGTTAGTCTCTTTCAAAGGATGAACTTAGACAAACCTTAGAATGAGACTAACGAGACTAATTTGGGACGAACAAAGACAAAAGTTAGTCTAAGTTCGTCCCTAGTTAGTCTCTTTCTAAGGACGAACTTAGACAAACCTTATAATGAGACTAGTGAGACTAACTTGGGACGAACAAAGACAAACGTTAGTCTCATTATAAGGTTAGTCTAAGTTCGTCCCAAGTTAGTCTAAGTTCGTCCCTAGTTAGTCTCTTTCTATGGACGAACTTAGACAAACCTTAGAATGAGACTAACGAGACTAACTTGGGACGAACAAAGACAAACGTTAGTCTCATTATAAGGTTTGTCTAATTTCGTCCCAAGTTAGTCTAAGTTCGTCCCTAGTTAGTCTCTTTCTAAGGACGAACTTAAACAAACCATAGAATGAGACTAACGAGACTAACTCCGAACGAACAAACACAAACGTTAGTCTCATTACAAGGTTAGTCTAAGTTCATCCCATGTTAGTCTAAATTCGTCCCTAGTTAGTCTCTTTCTAAGGACGAACTTAGACAAACCTTAGAATGAGACTAACGAGACTAACTTGGGACAAACAAACACAAACGTTAGTCTCATTACAAGGTTAGAATAAGTGGGTCCCAAGTTAGTCTAAGTTCGTCCCTAGTTAGTCTCTTTCTAAGGATGAACTTAGACAAACCTTAGAATGTGACTAACGAGAGTAACTTGGGACGAACAAAGACAAACGTTAGTCTCATTATAAAGTTAGTCTAAGTTCGTCCCAAGTTAGTCTAAGTTCGTCCCTAGTTAGTCTCTTTCAAAGGACGAACTTAGATAAACCTTATAATGAGACTAGTGAGACTAACTTGGGACGAACAAAGACAAACGTTAGTCTCATTATAAGGTTAGTCTAAGTTCGTCCCTAGTTAGTCTCTTTCTAAGGACGAACTTAGACAAACCTTAGAATGAGACTAACTTGACTAACTTGGGACGAACAAAGACAAACTTTAGTCTCGTTATTAGGTTAGTCTAAGTTCGTCCCAAGTTAGTCTTAGTTCGTCCCTAGTTAGTCTCTTTCTAAGGACGAAATTAGACAAACCTTAGAATGAGACCAACGTGACTAACTTGGGACGAACAAAGACAAACGTTAGTCTCATTACAAGGTTAGTCTAAGTTCGTCCCTAGTTAGTTTCTTTCTAAGGACGAACTTAAAAAAACCTTAGAATGAGACTAACGAGACTAACTTGGGACGAAGAAAGAGAAACGTTAGTCTCATTATAAGGTTTGTCTAAGTTCGTCCCAAGTTAGTCTAAATTCGTCCCTAGTTAGTCTCTTTCTAAGGACGAACTTAGACAAACCTTAGAACGAGACTAACGAGACTAACTTGGGACGAACAAACACAAACGTTATTCTCATTACAAGGTTAGTCTAAGTTCGTCCCATGTTAGTCTAAGTTCGTCCTTAGTTTGTCTCTTTCTAAAGACGACCTTAGACAAACCTTAGAATGAGACTAACGAGACTAACTTGGGACGAACAAAGACAAACGTTAGTCTCATTACAAGGTTAGTCTAAGTTCGTCCCTAGTTAGTCTCTTTCTAAGGATGAACTTAGACAAACCTTAGAATGAGACTAACGAGACTAACTCCGGACGAACAAACACAAACGTTAGTGTCATTACAAGGTTAGTCTAAGTTCGTCCCATGTTAGTCTAAGTTCGTTCCTAGTTAGTCTCTTTCTAAGGACGAACTTAGACAAACCTTAGAATGAGACTAACGAGACAAACTTGGGACGAACAAAGACAAACGTTAGTCTCACTACAAGGTTAGTCTAAGTTCCTCCCAAGTTAGTCTAAGTTCGTCCCTAGTTAATCTCTTTCTAAGGACGAACTTAGACAAACCTTAGAATGAGACTAGTGAGACTAACTTGGGACAAACAAAGACAAACGTTAGTCTTATTATAAGGTTAGTCTAAGTTCGTCCCAAGTTAGTCTAAGTTAGTCCCTAGTTAGTCTCTTTCTAAGGACGAACTTAGACAAACCTTTTAATGAGACTAGTGAGACTAACTTGCGATGAACATAGACAAACGTTAGTCTCATTATAAGGTTAGTCGAAGTTCGTCCCTAGTTAGTCTCTTTCTAAGGACGAACTTAGACAAACCTTAGAATGAGACTAACGAGACTAAGTTGGGACGAACAAAGACAAACTTTAGTCTCGTTATTAGGTTAGTCTAAGTTCGTCCCAAGTTAGTCTTAGTTCGTCCCTAGTTAATCTCTTTTTAAGGATGAACTTAGACAAACCTTAGAATGAGACTAACGAGACTAACTTGGGACGAACAAAGACAAACGTTAGTCTCTTTATAAAGTTAGTCTAAGTTCGTCCCAAGTTAGTCTAAGTTCGTCCCTAGTTAGTCTCTTTCTAAGGACGAACTTAGACAAACCTTATAATGAGACTAGTGAGACTAACTTGGGACGAACATAGACAAACGTTAGTCTCATTATAAGGTTAGTCTAAGTTCGTCCCTAGTTAGTCTCTTTCTAAGGACGAACTTAGACAAACCTTAGAATGAGACTAACGAGACTAAGTTGGGACGAACAAAGACAAACTTTTGTCTCGTTATTAGGTTAGTCTAAGTTCGTCCCAAGTTAGTCTTAGTTCGTCCCTAGTTAGTCTCTTTCTAAGGACGAACTTAGACAAACCTTAGAATGTGACTAACGAGACTAACTTGGGATGAACAAAGACAAACGTTAGTCTCATTATAAGGTTTGTCTAATTTCGTCCCAAGTTAGTCTAAGTTCGTCGCAAGTTAGTCTCTTCTTAAGGATGAACTTAGACAAACCTTAGAATGAGACTAACGAGACTAACTTGGGACGAACAAAGACAAACGTTAGTCTCATTACAAGGTTAGTCTAAGTTCGTCCCATGTTAGTCTAAGTTCGTCCCTAGTTAGTCTCTTTCTAAGGACGAACTTAGGCAAACCTTAGAATGAGACAAACGAGACTAACTTGGGATGAACAAAGACAAACTTTAGTCTCATTATAAGGTTAGTCTAAGTTCGTCCCAAGTTAGTCTAAGTTCGTCCCTAGTTAGTCTCTTTCTAAGGACGAACTTAGTCAAACTTTAGAATGAGACTAACGAGACTAACTTGGGACAAACAAACACAAACGTTAGACTCATTACAAGGTTAGTCTAAGTTCGTCCCATGTTAGTCTAAGTTCGTCCCTAGTTAGTCTCTTTCTAAGGACGAACTTTGACAAACCTTAGAATGAGACTAACGAGACTAACTTGGGACGAACAAACACAAACGTTAGTCTCATTACAAGGTTAGTCTAAGTTCGTCCCATGTTAGTCTAAGTTCGTCCCTACTTTGTCTCTTTCTAAGGACGAACTTAGACAAACCTTAGAAGGAGACTAACGAGACTAACTTGGGACGAACAAAGACAAACGTTAGTCTCCTTACAAGGTTAGTCTAAGTTCATCCCAAGTTAGTCTAAGTTCGTCCCTAGTTAGTCTCTTTCTAAGGACGAACTTAGACAAACCTTAGAATGAGACTAACGAGACTAACTTGGGACGAACAAAGACAAACGTTAGTCTCATTATAAGGTTTGTCTAATTTCGTTCCAAGTTAGTCTAAGTTCGTCCCTAGTTAGTCTCTTTCTAAGGACGAACTTAGACAAACCTTAGAATGAGACTAATGAGACTAACTTAGAACGAACAAAGACAAACTTTATTCTCATTCTAAGGTTAGTCTAAGTTCGTCCCAAGTTAGTCTAAGTTCATCCCTAGTTAGTTTCTTTCTGAGGACGAACTTAAAAAACCTTAGAATGAGACTAACGAGACTAACTTGGGACGATGAAAGACAAACGTTAGTCTCATTATAAGGTTTGTCTAAGTTCGTCCCCAGTTAGTCTCTTTCGAAGTACGAACATAGACAAACCTTAGAATGAGACTAACAATACTAACTTGGGACGAACAAAGACAAACGTTAGTCTCATTACAAGGTTAGTCTAAGTTCGTCCCTAGTTAGTCTCTTTCTAAGGACAAACTTAGACAAACCTTAGAATGAGTCTAACGAGACTAACTTGGGACGAACAAAGACAAACGTTAGTCTCATTATAAGGTTTGTCTAATTTCGTCCCGAGTTAGTCTAAGTTCGTCCCTAGTTAGTCTCTTTCTAAGGACGAACTTAGACAAACCTTAGAATGAGACTAACGGGACTAACTTGGAACGAACAAAGACAAACTTTATTCTCATTCTAAGGTTAGTCTAAGTTCGTCCCTAGTTAGTTTCTTTCTAAGGATGAACTTAAAAAAACCTTAGAATGAGACTAACGAGACTAAATTGGGACGAAGAAAGAGAAACGTTAGTCTCATTATAAGGTTTGTCTAAGTTCGTCCCCAGTTAGTCTAAGTTCGTCCCTAGTTAGTGTCTTTCTAAGGACGAACTTAGACAAACCTTAGAACGAGACGAACTTGGGACGAACAAACACAAACGTTATTCTCATTACAAGGTTAGTCTAAGTTCGTCCCAAGCTAGTCTAAGTTCGTCGCTAGTTAGTCTCTTTCTAAGGACGAACTTAGACAAACCTTAGAATGAGACCAACGAGACTAACTTGGGACGAACAAAGACAAACGTTAGTCTCATTACAAGGTTAGTCTAAGTTCGTCCCTAGTTAGTCTCTTTCTAAGGATGAACTTAGACAAACCTTAGAATGAGACTAACGAGACTAACTTGGGACGAACAAAGACAAACGTTAGTCTCATTATAAAGTTAGTCTAAGTTCGTCCCAAGTTAGTCAAAGTTCGTCCCTAGTTAGTCTCTTTCAAAGGACGAACTTAGATAAACCTTATAATGAGACTAGTGAGACTAACTTGGGACGAACAAAGACAAACGTTAGTCTCATTATAAGGTTAGTCTAAGTTCGTCCCTAGTTAGTCTCTTTCTAAGGACGAACTTAGACAAACCTTAGAATGATACTAACTTGACTAACTTGGGACGAACAAAGACAAATGTTAGTCTCATTATAAGGTTTGTCTAATTTCGTCCCAAGTTAGTCTAAGTTCGTCCCTAGTTAGTCTCTTTCTAAGGACGAACTTGGACAAACCTTAGAATGAGACTAACGAGACTAACTTGGAACGAACAAAGACAAACTTTATTCTCATTCTAAGGTTACTCTACGTTCGTCCCAAGTTAGTCTAAGTTCGTCCCTAGTTAGTTTCTTTCTAAGGACGAACTTAAAAAAACCTTAGAATGAGACTAACGAGACTAACTTGGGACGAAGAAAGAGAAACGTTAGTCTCATTATAAGGTTTGTCTAAGTTCGTCCCAAGTTAGTCTAAATTCGTCCCCAGTTAGTCTCTTTCTAAGGACGAACTTAGACAAACCTTAGAACGAGACTAACGAGACTAACTTGGGACGAACAAACACAAACGTTATTCTCATTACAAGGTTAGTCTAAGTTTGTCCCATGTTAGTCTAAGTTCGTCCCTAGTTAGTTTCTTTCTAAAGACGACCTTAGACAAACCTTAGAATGAGACTAACGAGACTAACTTGGGACGAACAAAGACAAACGTTAGTCTCATTACAAGGTTAGTCTAAGTTCGTCCCAAGTTAGTCTAAGTTCGTCGCTAGTTAGTCTCTTTCTAAGGACGAACTTAGACAAACCTTAGAATGAGACCAACGAGACTAACTTGGGACGAACAAAGACAAACGTTAGTCTCATTACAAGGTTAGTCTAAGTTCGTCCCAAGTTAGTCTAAGTTCGTCCCTAGTTAGTCTCTTTCTAAGGACGAACTTAGACAAACCTTATAATGAGACTAGTGAGACTAACTTGGGACGAACATAGACAAACGTTAGTCTCATTATAAGGTTAGTCTAAGTTCGTCCCTAGTTAGTCTCTTTTTAAGGATGAACTTAGACAAACCTTAGAATGAGACTAACGAGACTAAGTTGGGACGAACAAAGACAAACTTTAGTCTAGTTATTAGGTTAGTCTAAGTTCGTCCCTAGTTAGTCTTAGTTCGTCCCTAGTTAGTCTCTTTCTAAGGACGAACTTAGACAAACCTTAGAATGAGACTAACGAGACTAACTTGGGATGAACAAAGACAAACGTTAGTCTCATTATAAGATTTGTCTAATTTCGTCCCAAGTTAGTCTAGGTTCGACCCTAGTCAGTCTCTTTCTAAGGACGAACTTAGACAAACCTTAGAATGAGACTAACGAGACTAACTTGGGACGAACAAACACAAACGTTAGTCTCATTACAAGGTTAGTCTAAGTTCGTCCCATGTTAGTCTAAGTTCGTCCCTAGTTAGTCTCTTTCTAAGGACAAACTTAGACAAACCTTAGAATGAGACTAACGAGACTAACTCTGGACGAACAAATACAAACGTTAGTCTCATTACAAGGTTAATCTAAGTTCATCCCATGTTAGTCTAAGTTCGTCCCTAGTTAGTCTCTTTCTAAGGACGAACTTAGACAAACCTTAGAATGAGACTAACGAGACTAACTTGGGATGAACAAAGACAAACGTTAGTCTCATTATAAGGTTTGTCTAATTTCGTCCCAAGTTAGTCTAAGTTCGTCCCTAGTTAGTGTCTTTCTAAGGACGAACTTAGACAAACCTTAGAACGAGATGAACTTGGGACGAACAAACACAAACGTTATTCTCATTACAAGGTTAGTCTAAGTTCGTCCCAAGCTAGTCTAAGTTCGTCGCTAGTTAGTCTCTTTCTAAGGACGAACTTAGACAAACCTTAGAATGAGACCAACGAGACTAACTTGGGACGAACAAAGACAAACGTTAGTCTCATTACAAGGTTAGTCTAAGTTCGTCCCTAGTTAGTCTCTTTCTAAGGATGAACTTAGACAAACCTTAGAATGAGACTAACGAGACTAACTTGGGACGAACAAAGACAAACGTTAGTCTCATTATAAAGTTAGTCTAAGTTCGTCCCAAGTTAGTCAAAGTTCGTCCCTAGTTAGTCTCTTTCAAAGGACGAACTTAGATAAACCTTATAATGAGACTAGTGAGACTAACTTGGGACGAACAAAGACAAACGTTAGTCTCATTATAAGGTTAGTCTAAGTTCGTCCCTAGTTTGTCTCTTTCTAAGGACGAACTTAGACAAACCTTAGAATGATACTAACTTGACTAACTTGGGACGAACAAAGACAAACGTTAGTCTCATTATAAGGTTTGTCTAATTTCGTCCCAAGTTAGTCTAAGTTCGTCCCTAGTTAGTCTCTTTCTAAGGACGAACTTGGACAAACCTTAGAATGAGACTAACGAGACTAACTTGGAACGAACAAAGACAAACTTTATTCTCATTCTAAGGTTAGTCTACGTTCGTCCCAAGTTAGTCTAAGTTCGTCCCTAGTTAGTTTCTTTCTAAGGACGAACTTAAAAAAACCTTAGAATGAGACTAACGAGACTAACTTGGGACGAAGAAAGAGAAACGTTAGTCTCATTATAAGGTTTGTCTAAGTTCGTCCCAAGTTAGTCTAAATTCGTCCCCAGTTAGTCTCTTTCTAAGGACGAACTTAGACAAACCTTAGAACGAGACTAACGAGACTAACTTGGGACGAACAAACACAAACGTTATTCTCATTGCAAGGTTAGTCTAAGTTCGTCCCATGTTAGTCTAAGTTCGTCCCTAGTTAGTCTCTTTCTAAAGACGACCTTAGACAAACCTTAGAATGAGACTAACGAGACTAACTTGGGACGAACAAAGACAAACGTTAGTCTCATTACAAGGTTAGTCTAAGTTCGTCCCAAGTTAGTCTAAGTTCGTCGCTAGTTAGTCTCTTTCTAAGGACGAACTTAGACAAACCTTAGAATGAGACCAACGAGACTAACTTGGGACGAACAAAGACAAACGTTAGTCTCATTACAAGGTTAGTCTAAGTTCGTCCCAAGTTAGTCTAAGTTCGTCCCTAGTTAGTCTCTTTCTAAGGACGAACTTAGACAAACCTTATAATGAGACTAGTGAGACTAACTTGGGACGAACATAGACAAACGTTAGTCTCATTATAAGGTTAGTCTAAGTTCGTCCCTAGTTAGTCTCTTTTTAAGGATGAACTTAGACAAACCTTAGAATGAGACTAACGAGACTAACTTGGGATGAACAAAGACAAACGTTAGTCTCATTATAAGATTTGTCTAATTTCGTCCCAAGTTAGTCTAGGTTCGTCCCTAGTCAGTCTCTTTCTAAGGACGAACTTAGACAAACCTTAGAATGAGACTAACGAGACTAACTTGGGACGAACAAACACAAACGTTAGTCTCATTACAAGGTTAGTCTAAGTTCGTCCCATGTTAGTCTAAGTTCGTCCCTAGTTAGTCTCTTTCTAAGGACAAACTTAGACAAACCTTAGAATGAGACTAACGAGACTAACTTTGGACGAACAAGCACAAACGTTAGTCTCATTACAAGGTTAATCTAAGTTCATCCCATGTTAGTCTAAGTTCGTCCCTAGTTAGTCTCTTTCTAAGGACGAACTTAGACAAACCTTAGAATGAGACTAACGAGACTAACTTGGGATGAACAAAGACAAACGTTAGTCTCATTATAAGGTTTGTCTAATTTCGTCCCAAGTTAGTCTAAGTTCGTCCCTAGTTAGTCTCTTTCTAAGAACGAGACTAACTTGGGACGAACAGACACAAACGTTAGTCTCATTACAAGGTTAGTCTAAGTTCGTCCCATGTTAGTCTAAGTCCGTCCCTAGTTAGTCTCTTTCTAAGGACTAACTTAGACAAACCTTAGAATGAGACGAACGAGACTAACTTGGGACAAACAAAGACAAACTTTAGTCTCGTTATAAGGTTAGTCTAAGTTCGTCCCAAGTTAGTCTAAGTTCGTCCCTAGTTAGTCTCTTTCTAAGGACGAACTTAGACAAACCTTAGAATGAGACTAACGAGACTAACTTGGGACAAACAAAGACAAACGTTAGTCTCATTATAAGGTTTGTCTAAGTTCCTCCCAAGTTAGTCTAAGTTCGTCCCTAGTTAGTCTCTTTCTAAGGACAAACTTAGACAAACCTTAGAATGAGACTAACGAGACTAACTCCGGACGAACAAACACAAACGTTAGTCTCATTACAAGGTTAGTCTAAGTTCGTCCCATGTTAGTCTAAGTTCGTCCCTAGTTAGTCTCTTTCTAAGGACGAACTTAGACAAACCTTAGAATGAGACTAACGCGACTAACTTGGGATGAACAAACACAAGTTCGTCCCAAGTTAGTCTAAGTTCGTCCCTAGTTAGTCTCTTTCTAAGGACGAACTTAGACATACCTTAGAAGGAGACTAACGAGACTAACTTGGGACGAACAAAGACAAACGTTAGTGACAAACCTTAGAATGAGACTAACGAGACTAACTTGGGACGAACAAAGACAAACGTTAGTCTCATTATAAGGTTTGTCTAATTTCGTCCCAAGTTAGTCTAAGTTCGTCCCTAGTTAGTCTCTTTCTAAGGACGAACTTAAAAAAACCTTAGAATGTGACTAACGAGACTAACTTGGGACGAAGAAAGACAAACAATAGTCTCATTATAAGGTTTGTCTAAGTTCGTCCCAAGTTAGTCTAAGTTCGACCCTAGTTAGTCTCTTTCTAAGGACGAACTTAGACAAACCTTAGAATGAGACTAACGAGACTAACTTGGGACTAACAAACACAAACGTTAGTCTCATTACAAGGTTAGTCTAAGTTCGTCTCATGTTAGTCTAAGTTCGTCCCTAGTTAGTCTCTTTCTAAGGACGAACTTAGACAAAGGAGACTAACGAGACTGACTTGGGACGAACAAAGACAAACGTTAGTCTCATTACAAGGTTAGTGTAAGTTCGTCCCAAGTTAGTCTCTTTCTAAGGACGAACTAAGACAAACCTTATAATGAGACTAACGAGACAAACTCTCATTCAAAGGTTTGTCTAAGTTCGTCCCAAGTCAGTCTCGTTAGTCTCATTCTAAGGTTTCTCTAAGTTCGTCCCTAGTTAGTCTCTTACGAAGGACGAACTTAGAGAAACCTTAGAATGAGACTAACGAGACTAACTTGGGACGAACAAAGACAAACGTTAGTCTCATTATAAGGTTTGTCTAAGTTCGTCCCATGTTAGTGTATGTTCGTCCCAAGTTAGTCTCTTTCTAAGGACAAACTTAAACAAACCTTAGAATGAGACTAACGAGACTAACTCCGAACGAACAAACACAAACGTTAGTCTCATTACAAGGTTAGTCCCAGTTCGTCCCAAGTTAGTCTAAGTTCGTCCCTAGTTAGACTCTTTCTAAGGACGAACTTAGACAAACCTAAGAAGGAGACTAACGAGACTAACTTGGGACGAACAAACACAAACGTTAGTCTCATTACAAGGTTAGTCTAAGTTCGTCCCAAGTTAGTCTCTTTCTAAGGACGAACTTAGACAAACCTTAGAATGAGACTAACGAGACAAACTCTCATTCTAAGGTTAGTCTAAGTTCGTCCCAAGTTAGTCTAAGTTCGTCCCTAGTTAGTCTCTTTCTAAGGACGAACTTAGACAAACCCTAGATTGAGACTAACGAGACTAACTTGGGACGAACAAAGACAAACGTTAGTCTCATTATAAGGTTTGTCTAATTTCGTCCCAAGTTAGTCTAAGTTTGTCCCTAGTTAGTCTCTTTCTAAGGTCGAACTTAGACAAACCTTAGAATGAGACTAACGGGACTAACTTGGAACGAACAAAGACAAACTTTATTCTCATTCTAAGGTTAGTCTAAGTTCGTCCCAAGTTAGTCTAAGTTCGTCCCTAGTTAGTTTCTTTCTAAGGACGAACTTAAACAAACCTTAGAATGAGAATAACGTGACTAACTTGGGACGAACAAAGACAAACTTTAGTCTAGTTATTAGGTTAGTCTAAGTTCGTCCCTAGTTAGTCTTAGTTCGTCCCTAGTTAGTCTCTTTCTAAGGACGAACTTAGACAAACCTTAGAATGAGACTAACGAGACTAACTTGGGATGAACAGAGACAAACGTTAGTCTCATTATAAGATTTGTCTAATTTCGTCCCAAGTTCGTCTAGGTTCGTCCCTAGTCAGTCTCTTTCTAAGGACGAACTTAGACAAACCTTAGAATGAGACTAACGAGACTAACTTGGGACGAACAAACACAAACGTTAGTCTCATTACAGGGTTAGTCTAAGTTCGTCCCATGTTAGTCTAAGTTCGTCCCTAGTTAGTCTCTTTCTAAGGACAAACTTAGACAAACCTTAGAATGAGACTAACGAGACTAACTCTGGACGAACAAGCACAAACGTTAGTCTCATTACAAGGTTAATCTAAGTTCATCCCATGTTAGTCTAAGTTCGTCCCTAGTTAGTCTCTTTCTAAGGACGAACTTAGACAAACCTTAGAATGAGACTAACGAGACTAACTTGGGATGAACAAAGACAAACGTTAGTCTCATTATAAGGTTTGTCTAATTTCGTCCCAAGTTAGTCTAAGTTCGTCCCTAGTTAGTCTCTTTCTAAGAACGAGACTAACTTGGGACGAACAAACACAAACGTTAGTCTCATTACAAGGTTAGTCTAAGTTCGTCCCATGTTAGTCTAAGTCCGTCCCTAGTTAGTCTCTTTCTAAGGACTAACTTAGACAAACCTTAGAATGAGACGAACGAGACTAACTTGGGACGAACAAAGACAAACTTTAGTCTCGTTATAAGGTTAGTCTAAGTTCGTCCCAAGTTAGTCTAAGTTCGTCCATAGTTAGTCTCTTTCTAAGGACGAACTTAGACAAACCTTAGAATGAGACTAACGAGACTAACTTGGGACAAACAAAGACAAACGTTAGTCTCATTATAAGGTTTGTCTAAGTTCCTCCCAAGTTAGTCTAAGTTCGTCCCTAGTTAGTCTCTTTCTAAGGACAAACTTAGACAAACCTTAGAATGAGACTAACGAGACTAACTCCGGACGAACAAACACAAACGTTAGTCTCATTACAAGGTTAGTCTAAGTTCATCCCATGTTAGTCTAAGTTCGTCCCTAGTTAGTCTCTTTCTAAGGACGAACTTAGACAAACCTTAGAATGAGACTAACGCGACTAACTTGGGATGAACAAACACAAACGTTAGTCTCATTACAAGGTTAGTCTAAGTTCGTCCCAAGTTAGTCTAAGTTCGTCCCTAGTTAGTCTCTTTCTAAGCACGAACTTAGACATACCTTAGAAGGAGACTAACGAGACTAACTTGGGACGAACAAAGACAAACGTTAGTGACAAACCTTAGAATGAGACTAACGAGACTAACTTGGGACGAACAAAGACAAACGTTAGTCTCATTATAAGGTTTGTCTAATTTCGTCCCAAGTTAGTCTAAGTTCGTCCCTAGTTAGTCTCTTTCTAAGGACGAACTTAAAAAAACCTTAGAATGTGACTAACGAGACTAACTTGGGACGAAGAAAGACAAACAATAGTCTCATTATAAGGTTTGTCTAAGTTCGTCCCAAGTTAGTCTAAGTTCGACCCTAGTTAGTCTCTTTCTAAGGACGAACTTAGACAAACCTTAGAATGAGACTAACGAGACTAACTTGGGACTAACAAACACAAACATTAGTCTCATTACAAGGTTAGTCTAAGTTCGTCTCATGTTAGTCTAAGTTCGTCCCTAGTTAGTCTCTTTCTAAGGACGAACTTAGACAAAGGAGACTAACGAGACTGACTTGGGACGAAAAAAGACAAACGTTAGTCTCATTACAAGGTTAGTGTAAGTTCGTCCCAAGTTAGTCTCTTTCTAAGGACGAACTAAGACAAACCTTATAATGAGACTAACGAGACAAACTCTCATTCAAAGGTTTGTCTAAGTTCGTCCCAAGTCAGTCTCGTTAGTCTCATTCTAAGGTTTCTCTAAGTTCGTCCCTAGTTAGTCTCTTACGAAGGACGAACTTAGAGAAACCTTAGAATGAGACTAACGAGACTAACTTGGGACGAACAAAGACAAACGTTAGTCTCATTATAAGGTTTGTCTAAGTTCGTCCCATGTTAGTGTATGTTCGTCCCAAGTTAGTCTCTTTCTAAGGACAAACTTAAACAAACCTTAGAATGAGACTAACGAGACTAACTCCGCACGAACAAACACAAACGTTAGTCTCATTACAAGGTTAGTCCCAGTTCGTCCCAAGTTAGTCTAAGTTCGTCCCTAGTCAGACTCTTTCTAAGGACGAACTTAGACAAACCTAAGAAGGAGACTAACGAGACTAACTTGGGACGAACAAACACAAACGTTAGTCTCATTACAAGGTTAGTCTAAGTTCGTCCCAAGTTAGTCTCTTTCTAAGGACGAACTTAGACAAACCTTAGAATGAGACTAACGAGACAAACTCTCATTCTAAGGTTAGTCTAAGTTCGTCCCAAGTTAGTCTAAGTTCGTCCCTAGTTAGTCTCTTTCTAAGGACGAACTTAGACAAACCCTAGATTGAGACTAACGAGACTAACTTGGGACGAACAAAGACAAACGTTAGTCTCATTATAAGGTTTGTCTAATTTCGTCCCAAGTTAGTCTAAGTTTGTCCCTAGTTAGTCTCTTTCTAAGGTCGAACTTAGACAAACCTTAGAATGAGACTAACGGGACTAACTTGGAACGAACAAAGACAAACTTTATTCTCATTCTAAGGTTAGTCTAAGTTCGTCCCAAGTTAGTCTAAGTTCGTCCCTAGTTAGTTTCTTTCTAAGGACGAACTTAAACAAACCTTAGAATGAGAATAACGAGACTAACTTGGGACGAACAAAGACAAACGTTAGTCTCATTATAAAGTTAGTCTAAGTTCTTCCCAAGTTAGTCTAAGTTCGTCCCTAGTTAGTCTCTTTCTAAGGACGAACTTAGACAAACCTTAAAATGAGACTAATGAGACTAACTTGGGACGAACAAACACAAACGTTAGTCTCATTATAAGGTCTGTCAAAGTTCGTCCCTAGTTAGTCTCTTTCTACGAACTTAGACAAACCATAGAATGAGACTCACGAGACTAACTTGGGACGAACAAACACAAACGTTAGTCTCATTGCAAGGTTAGTTTAAGTACGTCCCAAGTTAGTCTAAGTTCGTCCCTAGTTAGTCTCTTTCAAAGGACGAACTTAGACAAACCTTAGAAGGAGACTAACGAGACTGACTTTGGACGAACAAAGACAAACGTTAGTCTCATTTCAAGGTTAGTGTAAGTTTGTCCAAGTTAGTCTCTTTCTAAGGACGAACTAAGACAAACCTTATAATAAGACTAACGAGACAAACTCTCATTCAAACGTTTGTCTAAGTTCATCCCAAGTTAGTCTAAGTTCATCCCTAGTTAGTCTCTTTCGAAGGACGAACATAGACAAACCTTAGAATGAGACTAACGAGACTAACTTGGGACGAACAAAGACAAACGTAAGTCTCATTATAAGGTTTGTCTAAGTTCGTCCCAAGTTAGTCTAAGTTCGTCCCTAGTTAGTCTCTTTCTAAGGACAAACTTAGACAAACCTTAGAATGAGACTAACGAGACTGACTCCGGACGAACAAACACAAACGTTAGTCTCATTACAAGGTTAGTCTCAGTTCGTCCCAAGTTAGTCTAAGTTCGTCCCTAGTTAGTTTCTTTCTGAGGACGAACTTAGACAAACCTTAGAAGGAGACTAACGAGACTAACTTGGGACGAACAAAGACAAACGTTAGTCTCATTACAAGGTTAGTCTAAGTTCGTCCCAAGTTAGTCTCTTTCTAAGGACGAACTTAGACAAACCTTAGAATGAGACTAACGAGACAAACTCTCATTCCAAGGTTTGTCTAAGTTCGTCCCATGTTAGTCTAAGTTCGTCCCTAGTTAGTCTCTTCTTAAGGACGAACTTAGACAAACCTTAAAATGAGACTAATGAGACCAACTTCAGACGAACAAACACAAATGTTAGTCTCATTATAAGGTCTGTCAAAGTTCGTCCCTAGTTAGTCTCTTTCAAAGGACGAACTTAGACAAACCTTAGAATGAGACTCACGAGACTAACTTGGGACGAACAAACACAAACGTTAGTCTCATTGCAAGGTTAGTTTAAGTACGTCCCAAGTTAGTCTAAGTTCGTCCCTAGTTAGTCTCTTTCAAAGGACGAACTTAGACAAACCTTAGAAGGAGACTAACGAGACTGACTTGGGACGAACAAAGACAAACGTTAGTCTCATTACAAGGTTAGTGTAAGTTCCAAGTTAGTCTCTTTCTAAGGACGAACTAAGACAAACCTTATAATGAGACTAACGAGACAAACTCTCATTCAAAGGTTTGTCTAAGTTCGTCCCAAGTTAGTCTAAGTTCATCCCTAGTTAGTCTCTTTCGAAGGACGAACTTAGACAAACCTTAGAATGAGACTAACAAGCCTAACTTGGGACGAACAAAGACAAACGTTAGTCTCATTATAAGGTTTGTCTAAGTTCGTCCCAAGTTAGTCTAAGTTCGTCCCTAGTTAGTCTCTTTCTAAGGACAAACTTAGACAAACCTTAGAATGAGACTAACGGGACTAACTCCGGACGAACAAACACAAACGTTAGTCTCATTACAAGGTTAGTCTCAGTTCGTCCCAAGTTAGTCTAAGTTCGTCCCTAGTTAGTCTCTTTCTAAGGACGAACTTAGACAAACCTTAGAAGGAGACTAACGAGACTAACTTGGGACGAACACAGACAAACGTTAGTCTCATTACAAGGTTAGTCTAAGTTCGTCCCAAGTTAGTCTCTTTCTAAGGACGAACTTAGACAAACCTTAGAATGAGACTAACGAGACAAACTCTCATTCTATGGTTTGTCTAAGTTCGTCCCATGTTAGTCTAAGTTCGTCCCTAGTTTGTCTCTTCTTAAGGACAAACTTAGACAAACCTTAGAATGTGACTAACGAGACTAACTTGGGACGAACAAAGACAAACGTTAGTCTCATTACAAGGTTAGTCTAAGTTCGTCCCAAGTTAGTCTCTTTCTAAGGACGAACTAAGACAAACCTTATAATGAGACTAACGAGACAAACTCTCATTCAAAGGTTTGTCTAAGTTCGTCCCAAGTCAGTCTCGTTAGTCTCATTCTAAGGTTTCTCTAAGTTCGTCCCTAGTTAGTCTCTTACGAAGGACGAACTTAGAGAAACCTTAGAATGAGACTAACGAGACTAACTTGGGACGAACAAAGACAAACGTTAGTCTCATTATAAGGTTTGTCTAAGTTCGTCCCAAGTTAGTGTATGTTCGTCCCAAGTTAGTCTCTTTCTAAGGACAAACTTAAACAAACCTTAGAATGAGACTAACGAGACTAACTCCGGACGAACAAACACAAACGTTAGTCTCATTACAAGGTTAGTCCCAGTTCGTCCCAAGTTAGTCTAAGTTCGTCCCTAGTTAGACTCTTTCTAAGGACGAACTTAGACAAACCTAAGAAGGAGACTAACGAGACTAACTTGGGACGAACAAACACAAACGTTAGTCTCATTACAAGGTTAGTCTAAGTTCGTCCCAAGTTAGTCTCTTTCTAAGGACGAACTTAGACAAACCTTAGAATGAGACTAACGAGACAAACTCTCATTCTAAGGTTAGTCTAAGTTCGTCCCAAGTTAGTCTAAGTTCGTCCCTAGTTAGTCTCTTTCTAAGGACGAACTTAGACAAACCCTAGATTGAGACTAACGAGACTAACTTGGGACGAACAAAGACAAACGTTAGTCTCATTATAAGGTTTGTCTAATTTCGTCCCAAGTTAGTCTAAGTTCGTCCCTAGTTAGTCTCTTTCTAAGGTCGAACTTAGACAAACCTTAGAATGAGACTAACGGGACTAACTTGGAACGAACAAAGACAAACTTTATTCTCATTCTAAGGTTAGTCTAAGTTCGTCCCAAGTTAGTCTAAGTTCGTCCCTAGTTAGTTTCTTTCTAAGGACGAACTTAAACAAACCTTAGAATGAGAATAACGAGACTAACTTGGGACGAACAAAGACAAACGTTAGTCTCATTATAAAGTTAGTCTAAGTTCTTCCCAAGTTAGTCTAAGTTCGTCCCTAGTTAGTCTCTTTCTAAGGACGAACTTAGACAAACCTTAAAATGAGACTAATGAGACTAACTTGGGACGAACAAACACAAACGTTAGTCTCATTATAAGGTCTGTCAAAGTTCGTCCCTAGTTAGTCTCTTTCTACGAACTTAGACAAACCATAGAATGAGACTCACGAGACTAACTTGGGACGAACAAACACAAACGTTAGTCTCATTGCAAGGTTAGTTTAAGTACGTCCCAAGTTAGTCTAAGTTCGTCCCTAGTTAGTCTCTTTCAAAGGACGAACTTAGACAAACCTTAGAAGGAGACTAACGAGACTGACTTTGGACGAACAAAGACAAACGTTAGTCTCATTTCAAGGTTAGTGTAAGTTTGTCCAAGTTAGTCTCTTTCTAAGGACGAACTAAGACAAACCTTATAATTAGACTAACGAGACAAACTCTCATTCAAACGTTTGTCTAAGTTCATCCCAAGTTAGTCTAAGTTCATCCCTAGTTAGTCTCTTTCGAAGGACGAACATAGACAAACCTTAGAATGAGACTAACGAGACTAACTTGGGACGAACAAAGACAAACGTAAGTCTCATTATAATGTTTGTCTAAGTTCGTCCCAAGTTAGTCTAAGTTCGTCCCTAGTTAGTCTCTTTCTAAGGACAAACTTAGACAAACCTTAGAATGAGACTAACGAGACTGACTCCGGACGAACAAACACAAACGTTAGTCTCATTACAAGGTTAGTCTCAGTTCGTCCCAAGTTAGTCTAAGTTCGTCCCTAGTTAGTTTCTTTCTGAGGACGAACTTAGACAAACCTTAGAAGGAGACTAACGAGACTAACTTGGGACGAACAAAGACAAACGTTAGTCTCATTACAAGGTTAGTCTAAGTTCGTCCCAAGTTAGTCTCTTTCTAAGGACGAACTTAGACAAACCTTAGAATGAGACTAACGAGACAAACTCTCATTCCAAGGTTTGTCTAAGTTCGTCCCATGTTAGTCTAAGTTCGTCCCTAGTTAGTCTCTTCTTAAGGACGAACTTAGACAAACCTTAAAATGAGACTAATGAGACCAACTTCAGACGAACAAACACAAATGTTAGTCTCATTATAAGGTCTGTCAAAGTTCGTCCCTAGTTAGTCTCTTTCAAAGGACGAACTTAGACAAACCTTAGAATGAGACTCACGAGACTAACTTGGGACGAACAAACACAAACGTTAGTCTCATTGCAAGGTTAGTTTAAGTACGTCCCAAGTTAGTCTAAGTTCGTCCCTAGTTAGTCTCTTTCAAAGGACGAACTTAGACAAACCTTAGAAGGAGACTAACGAGACTGACTTGGGACGAACAAAGACAAACGTTAGTCTCATTACAAGGTTAGTGTAAGTTCCAAGTTAGTCTCTTTCTAAGGACGAACTAAGACAAACCTTATAATGAGACTAACGAGACAAACTCTCATTCAAAGGTTTGTCTAAGTTCGTCCCAAGTTAGTCTAAGTTCATCCCTAGTTAGTCTCTTTCGAAGGACGAACTTAGACAAACCTTAGAATGAGACTAACAAGCCTAACTTGGGACGAACAAAGACAAACGTTAGTCTCATTATAAGGTTTGTCTAAGTTCGTCCCAAGTTAGTCTAAGTTCGTCCCTAGTTAGTCTCTTTCTAAGGACAAACTTAGACAAACCTTAGAATGAGACTAACGGGACTAACTCCGGACGAACAAACACAAACATTAGTCTCATTACAAGGTTAGTCTCAGTTCGTCCCAAGTTAGTCTAAGTTCGTCCCTAGTTAGTCTCTTTCTAAGGACGAACTTAGACAAACCTTAGAAGGAGACTAACGAGACTAACTTGGGACGAACAAAGACAAACGTTAGTCTCATTACAAGGTTAGTCTAAGTTCGTCCCAAGTTAGTCTCTTTCTAAGGACGAACTTAGACAAACCTTAGAATGAGACTAACGAGACAAACTCTCATTCTATGGTTTGTCTAAGTTCGTCCCATGTTAGTCTAAGTTCGTCCCATGTTAGTCTAAGTTCGTCCCTAGTTTGTCTCTTCTTAAGGACAAACTTAGACAAACCTTAGAATGTGACTAACGAGACTAACTTGGGACGAACAAAGACAAACGTTAGTCTCATTACAAGGTTAGTCTAAGTTCGTCCCAAGTTAGTCTAAGTTCGTCGCTAGTTAGTCTCTTTCTAAGGACTAACTTAGACAACCTTAGAATGAGACTAACGAGACTAACTTGATACGAACAAAGACAAACGTTAGTCTCATTACAAGGTTAGTCTAAGTTCGTCCCAAGTTAGTCTAAGTTCGTCGCTAGTTAGTCTCTTTCTAAGGACTAACTTAGACAACCTTAGAATGAGACTAACGAGACTAACTTGATACGAACAAAGACAAACGTTAGTCTCATTATAAAGTTAGTCTAAGTTCGTCCCAAGTTAGTCTAAGTTCGTCCCTAGTTAGTCTTATTCTAAGGACGAACTTAGACAAACCTTAGAATGAGACTAACGAGACTAACTTGGGACTAACAAACACAAACGTTAGTCTCATTACAAGGTTAGTCTAAGTTCGTCCCATGTTAGTCTAAGTTCGTCCCTAGTTAGTCTCTTTCTAAGGACAAACTTAGACTAACCTTAGAATGAGACTAACGAGACTAACTCGGGACAAACAAACACAAACGTTAGACTCATTACAAGGTTAGTCTAAGTTCGTCCCAAGTTAGTCTAAGTTTGTCCCTAGGTAGTCTCTTTCTAAGGACGAACTTAGACAAACCTTAGAATGAGACTAACGAGACTAACTTGGGACGAACAAAGACAAACGTTAGTCTCATTATAAGGTTTGTCTAAGTTCGTCCCAAGTTAGTCTATGTTCGTCCCTTGTTAGTCTCTTTCTTAGGACAAACTTAGACAAACCTTAGAATGAGACTAACGAGACTAACTCCGGATGAACAAACACAAACGTTAGTCTCATTACAAGGTTAGTCTAAGTTCGTCCCAAGTTAGTCTAAGTTCGTCCCTAGTTAGTCTCTTTCTAAGGACGAACTTAGACAAACCTTAGAATGAGACTAACGAGACTAACTTGGGACGAACAAAGACAAACATTAGTTTCATTATAAGGTTTGTCTAATTTCGTCCCAAAATAGTCTAAGTTCGTCCCTAGTTAGTCTCTTTCTAAGGACGAACTTAGACAAAACTTAGAATGAGACTAACGAGACTAACTTGGAACGAACAAAGACAAACTTTATTCTCATTCTAAGGTTAGTCTAAGTTCGTCCCTAGTTAGTCTCTTTCTAAGGACGAACTTAAAAAAACCTTAGAATGAGACTAACGAGACTAACTTGGGACGAATAAAGACAAACGTTAGTCTCATTATAAGGTTTGTCTAAGTTCGTCCCCAGTTAGTCTAAGTTCGTCCCTAGTTAGTCTAAGTTCGTCCCTAGTTAGTCTCTTTCTAAGGACAAACTTAGACAAACCTTAGAATGAGACTAACGAGACTAATTCGGGACAAACAAACACAAACGTTAGACTCATTACAAGGTTACTCTAAGTTCGTCCCTAGTTTGTCTCTTCTTAAGGACGAACTTAGACAAACCTTAGAATGTGACTAACGAGACTAACTTGGGACGAACAAAGACAAACGTTAGTCTCATTACAAGGTTAGTCTAAGTTCGTCCCAAGTTAGTCTAAGTTCGTCGCTAGTTAGTCTCTTTCTAAGGACGAACTTAGACAAACCTTAGAAAGAGACTAACGACACTAACTTGATACGAACAAAGACAAACGTTAGTCTCATTACAAGGTTAGTCTAAGTTCGTCCCTAGTTAGTCTCTTTCTAAGGACGAACTTAGACAAACCTTAGAATGAGACTAACGAGACTAACTTGGGACGAACAAAGACAAACATTAGTCTCATTATAAAGTTAGTCTAAGTTCGTCGCAAGTTAGTCTTAGTTCGTCCCTAGTTAGTCTCTTTCTAAGGACGAACTTAGCCAAACCTTAGAATGAGACTAACGAGACTAACTTGGGACGAACAAAGACAAACGTTAGTCTCATTATTAGGTTTGTCTAATTTCGTCCCGAAATAGTCTAAGTTCGTCCCTAGTTAGTCTCTTTCTAAGGACGAACTTAGACAAAACTTAGAATGAGACTAACGAGACAAACTTGGAACGAACAAAGACAAACTTTATTCTCATACTAAGGTTAGTCTAAGTTCGTCCCATGTTAGTGTAAGTTCGTCCCTAGTTAGTCTCTTTCTAAGGACGAACTTAAAAAAACCTTAGAATGAGACTAACGAGACTAACTTGGGACGAACAAAGACTAACGTTAGTCTCATTATAAGGTTTGTCTAAGTTCGTCACAAGTTAGTCTAAGTTCGTCCCTAGTTAGTCTCTTTCTAAGGACAAACTTACACAAACCTTAGAATGAGACTAACGAGACTAACTCGAGACAAACAAACACAAACGTTAGACTCATTACAAGGTTAGTCTAAGTTCGTCCCAAGTTAGTCTAAGTTTGTCCCTAGTTAGTCTCTTTCTAAGGACGAACTTAGACAAACCATAGAAGGAGACTAACGAGACTAACTCGGGACGAACAAAGACAAACGTTAGTCTCATTACAAGGTTAGTCTAAGTTTGTCCCAAGTTAGTCTCTTTCTAAGGACGAACTTAGAAAAACCTTAGAATGAGACTAACGAGACAAACTCTCATTCTAAGGTTTGTCTAAGTTCGTCCCAAGTTAGTCTAAGTTCGTCCCTTGTTAGTCTCTTCTTAAGGACGAACTTAGACAAACCTTAGAATGAGACTAACGGGACTAAGTTGGAACGAACAAAGACAAACTTTATTCTCATTCTAAGGTTACTCTAAGTTCGTCCCAAGTTAGTCTAAGTTCATCCCTAGTTAGTTTCTTTCTAAAGACTAACTTAAACAAACCTTAGAATGAGACTAACGAGACTAACTTGGGACGAACAAAGACAAACTTTAGTCTCGTTATAAGGTTAGTCTAAGTTCGTCCCAAGTTAGTTTAAGTTCGTCCCAAGTTAGTCTCTTTCTAAGGATGAACTTTGACAAACCTTAGAATGAGACTAACGAGACTAACTTGGGACGAACAAAGACAAACGTTAGTCTCATTGATAAGGTTTGTCTAATTTCGTCCCTAGTTAGTCTCTTTCTAAGGACAAACTTAGACAAACCTTAGAATGAGACTACCGAGACTAACTCCGGACGAACAAACACAAACGTTAGTCTCATTACAAGGTTAGTCTAAGTTCGTCCAAAGTTAGTCTCTTTCTAAGGACGAACTTACACAAACCGTAGAATGAGACTAACGAGACAAACTCTCATTCTAAGGTTTTGTCTAAGTTCGTCCCATGTTAGTCTAAGTTCGTCCCTAGTTAGTCTCTTCTTAAGGACGAACTTAGACAAACCTTAGAATGTGACTAACGAGACTAACTTGGGATGAACAAAGACACACGTGAGTCTCATTACAAGGTTAGTCTAAGTTCGTCCCAAGTTAGTCTAAGTTCTTCGCTAGTTAGTCTATTTCTAAGGACGAACTGAGACAAACATTTGAATGAGACTAACGAGACTAACTTGGGACGAACAAAGACAAACGTTACTCTCATTACAAGGTTAGTCTAAGTTCGTCCCAAGTTAGTCTAAGTTCGTCCCTAGTTAGTCACTTTCTAAGGACAAACTTAGACAAAACTTAGAATGAGACTAACGAGACTAACTTGGGACGAACAAAGACAAACGTTAGTCTCATTATAAGGTTTGGCTAATTTCGTCCCAAGTTAGTCTAAGTTCGTCCCTAGTTAGTCTCTTTCTAAGGACGAACTTAGACAAACCATAGAATGAGACTAATGAGACTAACTTGGAACGAACAAAGACAAACTTTATTCTCATTCTAAGGTTTGTCTAAGTTTGTCCCAAGTTAGTCGAAGTTCGTCCCTAGTTAGTCTCTTTCTAAGGAAGAACTTAGACAAACCTTAGAATGAGACTAACGAGACTAACTTGGGACGAACAAACACAAACGTTTGTCTCATTACAAGGTTAGTCTAAGTTCGTCCCATGTTAGTCTAAGTTCGTCCCTAGTTAGTCTCTTTCTAAGGACGAACGTAGACAAACTTTAGAAGGAGACCAACGAGACTAACTTGGGACGAACAAACACAAACGTTAGTCCCATTACAAGGTTAGTCTAAGTTCGTCCCATGTTAGTCTAAGTTCGTCCCTAGTTAGTCTCTTTCTAAGGACGAACTTAGACAAATCTTAGAAGGAGACTAACGAGACTAACTTGGGACGAACAAAGACAAACGTTAGTCTCATTACAAGGTTAGTCTAAGTTCATCCCAAGTGAGTCTCTTTCTAAGGACGAACTTAGACAAACCTTAGAATGAGACAAACGAGACAAACTCTCATTCTAAGGTTTGTCTAAGTTCCAAGTTAGTCTAAGTTCTCGTCCCTTGTTAGTCACTTTCTAAGGACAAACTTAGACAAACCTTAGAATGAGACTAACGAGACTAAATTGGAACGAACAAAGACAAACTTTATTCTCATTCTAAGGTTACTCTAAGCTCGTCCCAAGTTAGTCTAAGTTCGTCCCTAGTTAGTCTCTTTCGAAGGACGAACTTAGACAAACCTTAGAATGAGACTAACGAGACTAACTTGGGACGAACAAAGACAAACATTTTTCTCATTATAAGGTTTGTCTAAGTTCGTCCCAAGTTAGTCTAAGTTCGTCCCTAGGTAGTCTCTTTCTAAGGACGAACTTAGACAAACCTTAGAATGAGACTAACGAGACTAACTTGGGACGAACAAAGACAAACGTTAGTCTCATTACAAGGTTAGTCTAAGTTCGTCCCAAGTTAGTCTAAGTCCTAGTTAGTCTCTTTCTAAGGACGAACTTAGACAAACCTTAGAATGAGACTAACGAGACGAACTTGGGACGAAGAAAGACAAACGTTAGTCTCATTATAATTTTAGTCTAAGTTCGTCCCAAGTTAGTCTATGTTCGTCCCTAGTTAGTCTCTTTCTAAGGACGAACTTGGACAAACCTTAGAATGAGACTAACGAGACTAAATTGGAACGAACAAAGACAAACTTTATTCTCATTCTAAGGTTAGTCTAAGTTCGTCCCAAGTTAGTCTAAGTTCGTCCCTAGTTAGTCACTTTCTAAAGACAAACTTAGACAAAACTTAGAATGAGACTAACGAGACTAACTTGGGACGAACAAAGACAAACGTTAGTCTCATTATAAGGTTTGGCTAATTTCGTCCCAAGTTAGTCTAAGTTCGTCCCTAGTTAGTCTCTTTCTAAGGACGAACTTAGACAAACCATAGAATGAGACTAATGAGACTAACTTGGAACGAACAAAGACAAACTTTATTCTCATTCTAAGGTTTGTCTAAGTTTGTCCCAAGTTAGTCGAAGTTCGTCCCTAGTTAGTCTCTTTCTAAGGAAGAACTTAGACAAACCTTAGAATGAGACTAACGAGACTAACTTGGGACGAACAAACACAAACGTTTGTCTCATTACAAGGTTAGTCTAAGTTCGTCCCATGTTAGTCTAAGTTCGTCCCTAGTTAGTCTCTTTCTAAGGACGAACGTAGACAAACTTTAGAAGGAGACCAACGAGACTAACTTGGGACGAACAAACACAAACGTTAGTCCCATTACAAGGTTAGTCTAAGTTCGTCCCATGTTAGTCTAAGTTCGTCCCTAGTTAGTCTCTTTCTAAGGACGAACTTAGACAAACCTTAGAAGGAGACTAACGAGACTAACTTGGGACGAACAAAGACAAACGTTAGTCTCATTACAAGGTTAGTCTAAGTTCATCCCAAGTGAGTCTCTTTCTAAGGACGAACTTAGACAAACCTTAGAATGAGACAAACGAGACAAACTCTCATTCTAAGGTTTGTCTAAGTTCCAAGTTAGTCTAAGTTCTCGTCCCTTGTTAGTCACTTTCTAAGGACAAACTTAGACAAACCTTAGAATGAGACTAACGAGACTAAATTGGAACGAACAAAGACAAACTTTATTCTCATTCTAAGGTTACTCTAAGTTCGTCCCAAGTTAGTCTAAGTTCGTCCCTAGTTAGTCTCTTTCGAAGGACGAACTTAGACAAACCTTAGAATGAGACTAACGAGACTAACTTGGGACGAACAAAGACAAACGTTAGTCTCATTATAAGGTTTGTCTAAGTTCGTCACAAGTTAGTCTAAGTTCGTCCCTAGTTAGTCTCTTTCTAAGGACAAACTTAGACAAACCTTAGAATGAGACTAACGAGACTAACTCGAGACAAACAAACACAAACGTTAGACTCATTACAAGGTTAGTCTAAGTTCGTCCCAAGTTAGTCTAAGTTTGTCCCTAGTTAGTCTCTTTCTAAGGACGAACTTAGACAAACCATAGAAGGAGACTAACGAGACTAACTCGGGACGAACAAAGACAAACGTTAGTCTCATTACAAGGTTAGTCTAAGTTTGTCCCAAGTTAGTCTCTTTCTAAGGACGAACTTAGAAAAACCTTAGAATGAGACTAACGAGACAAACTCTCATTCTAAAGTTTGTCTAAGTTCGTCCCAAGTTAGTCTAAGTTCGTCCCTTGTTAGTCTCTTCTTAAGGACGAACTTAGACAAACCTTAGAATGAGACTAACGGGACTAAGTTGGAACGAACAAAGACAAACTTTATTCTCATTCTAAGGTTACTCTAAGTTCGTCCCAAGTTAGTCTAAGTTCATCCCTAGTTAGTTTCTTTCTAAAGACTAACTTAAACAAACCTTAGAATGAGACTAACGAGACTAACTTGGGACGAACAAAGACAAACTTTAGTCTCGTTATAAGGTTAGTCTAAGTTCGTCCCAAGTTAGTTTAAGTTCGTCCCAAGTTAGTCTCTTTCTAAGGATGAACTTTGACAAACCTTAGAATGAGACTAACGAGACTAACTTGGGACGAACAAAGACAAACGTTAGTCTCATTGATAAGGTTTGTCTAATTTCGTCCCTAGTTAGTCTCTTTCTAAGGACAAACTTAGACAAACCTTAGAATGAGACTACCGAGACTAACTCCGGACGAACAAACACAAACGTTAGTCTCATTACAAGGTTAGTCTAAGTTCGTCCAAAGTTAGTCTCTTTCTAAGGACGAACTTACACAAACCGTAGAATGAGACTAACGAGACAAACTCTCATTCTAAGGTTTTGTCTAAGTTCGTCCCATGTTAGTCTAAGTTCGTCCCTAGTTAGTCTCTTCTTAAGGACGAACTTAGGCAAACCTTAGAATGTGACTAACGAGACTAACTTGGGACGAACAAAGACACACGTGAGTCTCATTACAAGGTTAGTCTAAGTTCGTCCCAAGTTAGTCTAAGTTCTTCGCTAGTTAGTCTATTTCTAAGGACGAACTGAGACAAACATTAGAATGAGACTAACGAGACTAACTTGGGACGAACAAAGACAAACGTTACTCTCATTACAAGGTTAGTCTAAGTTCGTCCCAAGTTAGTCTAAGTTCGTCCCTAGTTAGTCACTTTCTAAGGACAAACTTAGACAAAACTTAGAATGAGACTAACGAGACTAACTTGGGACGAACAAAGACAAACGTTAGTCTCATTATTAGGTTTGGCTAATTTCGTCCCAAGTTAGTCTAAGTTCGTCCCTAGTTAGTCTCTTTCTAAGGACGAACTTAGACAAACCATAGAATGAGACTAATGAGACTAACTTGGAACGAACAAAGACAAACTTTATTCTCATTCTAAGGTTTGTCTAAGTTTGTCCCAAGTTAGCCGAAGTTCGTCCCTAGTTAGTCTCTTTCTAAGGAAGAACTTAGACAAACCTTAGAATGAGACTAACGAGACTAACTTGGGACGAACAAACACAAACGTTTGTCTCATTACAAGGTTAGTCTAAGTTCGTCCCATGTTAGTCTAAGTTCGTCCCTAGTTAGTCTCTTTCTAAGGACGAACGTAGACAAACTTTAGAAGGAGACCAACGAGACTAACTTGGGACGAACAAACACAAACGTTAGTCCCATTACAAGGTTAGTCTAAGTTCGTCCCATGTTAGTCTAAGTTCGTCCCTAGTTAGTCTCTTTCTAAGGACGAACTTAGACAAACCTTAGAAGGAGACTAACGAGACTAACTTGGGACGAACAAAGACAAACGTTAGTCTCATTACAAGGTTAGTCTAAGTTCATCCCAAGTGAGTCTCTTTCTAAGGACGAACTTAGACAAACCTTAGAATGAGACAAACGAGACAAACTCTCATTCTAAGGTTTGTCTAAGTTCCAAGTTAGTCTAAGTTCTCGTCCCTTGTTAGTCACTTTCTAAGGACAAACTTAGACAAACCTTAGAATGAGACTAACGAGACTAAATTGGAACGAACAAAGACAAACTTTATTCTCATTCTAAGGTTACTCTAAGTTCGTCCCAAGTTAGTCTAAGTTCGTCCCTAGTTAGTCTCTTTCGAAGGACGAACTTAGACAAACCTTAGAATGAGACTAACGAGACTAACTTGGGACGAACAAAGACAAACATTTTTCTCATTATAAGGTTTGTCTAAGTTCGTCCCAAGTTAGTCTAAGTTCGTCCCTAGGTAGTCTCTTTCTAAGGACAAACTTAGACAAACCTTAGAATGAGACTAACGAGACTAACTTGGGACGAACAAAGACAAACGTTAGTCTCATTACAAGGTTAGTCTAAGTTCGTCCCAAGTTAGTCTAAGTCCTAGTTAGTCTCTTTCTAAGGACGAACTTAGACAAACCTTAGAATGAGACTAACGAGACGCACTTGGGACGAAGAAAGACAAACGTTAGTCTCATTATAAGTTTAGTCTAAGTTCGTCCCAAGTTAGTCTATGTTCGTCCCTAGTTAGTCTCTTTCTAAGGACGAACTTGGACAAACCTTAGAATGAGACTAACGAGACTAAATTGGAACGAACAAAGACAAACTTTATTCTCATTCTAAGGTTAGTCTAAGTTCGTCCCAAGTTAGTCTAAGTTCGTCCCTAGTTAGTCACTTTCTAAGGACAAACTTAGACAAAACTTAGAATGAGACTAACGAGACTAACTTGGGACGAACAAAGACAAACGTTAGTCTCATTATAAGGTTTGGCTAATTTCGTCCCAAGTTAGTCTAAGTTCGTCCCTAGTTAGTCTCTTTCTAAGGACGAACTTAGACAAACCATAGAATGAGACTAATGAGACTAACTTGGAACGAACAAAGACAAACTTTATTCTCATTCTAAGGTTTGTCTAAGTTTGTCCCAAGTTAGTCGAAGTTCGTCCCTAGTTAGTCTCTTTCTAAGGAAGAACTTAGACAAACCTTAGAATGAGACTAACGAGACTAACTTGGGACGAACAAACACAAACGTTTGTCTCATTACAAGGTTAGTCTAAGTTCGTCCCATGTTAGTCTAAGTTCGTCCCTAGTTAGTCTCTTTCTAAGGACGAACGTAGACAAACTTTAGAAGGAGACCAACGAGACTAACTTGGGACGAACAAACACAAACGTTAGTCCCATTACAAGGTTAGTCTAAGTTCGTCCCATGTTAGTCTAAGTTCGTCCCTAGTTAGTCTCTTTCTAAGGACGAACTTAGACAAACCTTAGAAGGAGACTAACGAGACTAACTTGGGACGAACAAAGACAAACGTTAGTCTCATTACAAGGTTAGTCTAAGTTCATCCCAAGTGAGTCTCTTTCTAAGGACGAACTTAGACAAACCTTAGAATGAGACAAACGAGACAAACTCTCATTCTAAGGTTTGTCTAAGTTCCAAGTTAGTCTAAGTTCGTCCCTAGTTAGTTTCTTTCTAGGGACGAACTTAGACAAACCTTTGAATGAGACTAACGAGACTAACTTGGGATGAACAAAGACAAACATTAGTCTCATTATAAAGTTAGTCTAAGTTTGTCCCAAGTTAGTCTAAGTTCGTCCCTAGTTAGTCTCTTTCTAAGGACGAACTTAAACAAACCTTAGAATGAGACTAGTGAGACTAACTTGGGACGAACAAAGACAAACGTTAGTCTCATTATAAGGTTAGTCTAAGTTTGTCCCTAGTTAATCTCTTTCTAAGGACGAACTTAGACAAACCTTAGAATGAGACTAACGAGACTAACTTGGAACGAACAAAGACAAACTGTATTCTCATTCTAAGGTTTGTCTAAGTTCGTCCCAAGTTAGTCTAAGTTCGTCCCTAGTTAGGTTCTTTCTAAGGACGAACTTAAAAAAACCTTAGAATAAGACTAACGAGACTAACTTGGGACGAAGAAAGACAAACGTTAGTCTCATTATATGATTAGTCTAAGTTCGTCCCAAGTTAGTCTAAGTTCGTCCCTTGTTAGTCTCTTTCTAAGGACGAACTTAGACAAACCTTAGAATGAGACTAACGAGACTAACTTGGAACGAACAAAGACAAACTTTATTCTCATTCTAAGGTTTGTCTAAGTTCGTCCCAAGTTAGTCTAAGTTCGTCCCTAGTTAGTTTCTTTCTAAGGACGAACTTAAAAAAACTTTAGAATGAGACTAACGAGACTAACTTGGGAAGAAGAAAGACAAACGTTAGTCTCATTATAAGGTTAGTCTAAGTTCGTCCTAAGTTAATCTAAGTTCGTCCCTAGTTAGTCTCTTTCTAAGGACGAACTTAGACAAACCTTAGAATGAGACTAACGAGACTAACTTGGGACGAACAAAGACAAACGTTAGTCTCATTATAAAGTTAGTCTAAGTTTGTCCCAAGTTAGTCTAAGTTCGTCACTAGTTAGTCTCTTTCTAAGGACAAACTCATACAAACCTTAGAATGAGACTAGTGAGACTAACTTGGGACAAACAAAGACAAACGTTAGTCTCTTTCTAAGGACGAACTTAGACAACCCTTAGAATGAGACTAACGAGACTAACTTGGGACTAACAAAGACAAACGTTAGTCTCATTATAAAGTTAGTCTAAGTTCGTCCCAAGTTAGTCTAAGTTCGTCCCTAGTTAGTCTCTTTCTAAGGACGAACTTAGACAAACCTTAGAATGAGACTAGTGAGACTAACTTGGGACGAGAAAGACAAACGTTAGTCTCATTATAAGGTTAGTCCAAGTTCGTCCCAAGTTAGTCTAAGGACGAACTTAGACAAATCTTAGAATGAGACTAACGAGACTAATTTGGGACGAACACACACAAACGTTAGTCTCATTACAAGGTTAGTCTAAGTTCGTCCCATGTTAGTCTAAGTTCGTCCCTAGTTAGTCTCTTTCTAAGGACGAACTTAGACAAACCTTAGAATGAGACTAACGAGACTAACTTGGGATGAACAAAGACAAACGTTAGTCTCATTATAAAGTTAGTCTAAGTTTGTCCCAAGTTAGTCTAAGTTCGTCCCTAGTTAGTCTCTTTCTAAGGACGAACTTAAACAAACCTTAGAATGAGACTAGTGAGACTAACTTGGGACGAACAAAGACAAACGTTAGTCTCATTATAAGGTTAGTCTAAGTTCGTCCCTTGTTAGTCTAAGTTCGTCCCTAGTTAGTCTCTTTCTAAGGACGAACTTAGACAAATCTTAGAATGAGACTAACGAGACTAACTTGGGACGAACACACACAAACGTTAGTCTCATTACAAGGTTAGTCTAAGTTCGTACCATGTTAGTCTAAGTTCGTCCCTAGTTAGTCTCTTTCTAAGGACGAACTTAGACAAACCTTAGAATGAGACTAACGAGACTGACTTGGGATGAACAAAGAGAAACGTTAGTCTCATTATAAAGTTAGTCTAAGTTTGTCCCAAGTTAGTCTAAGTTCGTCCCTAGTTAGTCTCTTTCTAAGGACGAACTTAAACAAACCTTAGAATGAGACTAGTGAGACTAACTTGGGACGAACAAAGACAAACGTTATTCTCATTATAAGGTTAGTCTAAGTTCATCCCTAGTTAGTCTCTTTCTAAGGACGAACTTAGACAAACCTTAGAATGAGACTAACGAGACTAACTTGGAACGAACAAAGACAAACTGTATTCTCATTCTAAGGTTTGTCTAAGTTCGTCCCAAGTTAGTCTAAGTTCGTCCCCAGTTAGGTTCTTTCTAAGGACGAACTTAAAAAAACCTTAGAATAAGACTAACGAGACTAACTTGGGACGAAGAAAGACAAACGTTAGTCTCATTATATGGTTAGTCTAAGTTCGTCCCAAGTTAGTCTAAGTTCGTCCCTAGTTAGTCTCTTTCTAAGGACGAACTTAGATAAACCTTAGAATGAGACCAACGAGACTAACTTGGAACGAACAAAGACAAACTTTATTCTCATTCTAAGGTTTGTCTAAGTTCGTCCCAAGTTAGTCTAAGTTCGTCCCTAGTTAGTTTGTTTCTAAGGACGAACTTAAAAAAACTTTAGAATGAGACTAACGAGACTAACTTGGGAAGAAGAAAGACAAACGTTAGTCTCATTATAAGGTTAGTCTAAGTTCGTCCCAAGTTAATCTAAGTTCGTCCCTAGTTAGTCTCTTTCTAAGGACGGAATAAGACAAACCTCAGAATGAGACTAACGGGACTAACTTGGGACGAACAAAGACAAACGTTAGTCTCATTATAAAGTTAGTATAAGTTTGTCCCAAGTTAATCTAAGTTCGTCACTAGTTAGTCTCTTTCTAAGGACGAACTCAAACAACCCTTAGAATGAGACTAGTGAGACTAACTTGGGACAAACAAAGACAAACGTTAGTCTCTTTCTAATGACGAACTTGGACAAACCTTAGAATGAGACTAACGAGACTAACTTGGGACTAACAAAGACAAACGTTAGTCTCATTATAAGGTTAGTGTAAGTTCGTCCCAAGTTAGTCTAAGTTCGTCCCAAGTTAGTCTCTTCTTAAGGACGAACTTAGACAAACCTTAGAATGAGACTAACGAGACTAACTTGGGACGAACAAAGACAAACGTTAGTCTGATTACAAGGTTAGTCTAAGTTCGTCCCAAGTTAATCTAAGTTCGTCCCTAGTTAGTCTCTTTCTAAGGACGAACTTAGACAAACCTTAGAATGAGACTAACTTGGGACGAACAAAGACAAACGTTAGTCGCATTACAAGGTTAGGCCACAGTTCGTCACAAGTTAGTCTAAGTTCATCCCTAGTTAGTCTCTTTCTAAATACAAACTTAGACAAACCTTAGAATGAGACTAACGAGACTAACTTGGGACGAAGAAAGACAAACGTTAGTCTCATTATAAAGTTAGTCTAAATTTGTCCCAAGTTAGTCTAAGTTCGTCCCTAGTTAGTCTCTTTCTAAGGACGAACTTAGACAAAGCTTAGAATGAACTAACGAGACTAACTGGGGACGAACAAACCCAAACGTTAGTCTCATTACAAGGTTAGTCTAAGTTCGTCCCATGTTAGTCTAAGTTCGTCCCTAGTTAGTCTCTTTCTAAGGACGAACTTAGACAAACCTTAGAATGAGACTAACGAGACTAACTTGGGACTAACAAAGACAAAAGTTAGTCTCATTATAAAGTTAGTCTAAGTTCGTCCCAAGTTAGTCTAAGTTCGTCCCTAGTTAGTCTCTTTCTAAGGACGAACTTAGACAAACCTTAGAATGAGACTAGTGAGACTAACTTGGGACGAAGAAAGACAAACGTTAGTCTCATTATAAGGTTAGTCTAAGTTCGTCCCAAGTTAGTCTAAGTTCGTCCCTAGTTAGTCTCTTTCTAAGGACGAACTTAGACAAATCTAAGAATGAGACTAACGAGACTAACTTGGGATGAACAAAGACAAACGTTAGTCTCATTATAAAGTTAGTCTAAGTTCGTCCCAAGTTAGTCTAAGTTTGTCCCTAGTTAGTCTCTTTCTAAGGACGAACTTAGACAAACCTTAGAATGAGACTAACGAGACTAACTTGGGATGAACAAAGACAAACGTTAGTCTCATTATAAAGTTAGTCTAAGTTTGTCCCAAGTTAGTCTAAGTTCGTCCCTAGTTAGTCTCTTTCTAAGGACGAACTTAAACAAACCTTAGAATGAGACTAGTGAGACTAACTTGGGACGAACAAAGACAAACGTTAGTCTCATTATAAGGTTAGTCTAAGTTCGTCCCTAGTTAGTCTCTTTCTAAAGACGAACTTAGACAAACCTTAGAATGAGACTAACGAGACTAACTTGGAACGAACGAAGACAAACTTTAGTCTCCTTATAAGGTTAGTCTAAGTTCGTCCCAAGTTAGTCTAAGTTCGTCCCTAGTTAGTCTCTTTCCAAGGACAAACTTAGCCAAATCTTAGAATGAGACTAACGAGACTAACTTGGGACTAACAAAGACAAACGTTAGTCTCATTATAAAGTTAGTCTAAGTTCGTCCCAAGTTAGTCTAAATTCGTCCCTAGTTAGTGTCTTTCTAAGGACGAACTTAAAAAAACCTTAGAATAAGACTAAAGAGACTTACTTGGGACCAAGAAAGATAAACGTTAGTCTCATTATAAGGTTTGTCTAAGTTCGTCCCAAGTTAGTCTAAGTTCGTCCCTAGTTAGTCTCTTTCTAAGGACGAACTTAGACAAACCTTAGAATGAGACTAACGAGACTAACTTGGAACGAACAAAGACAAACTGTATTCTCATTCTAAGGTTTGTCTAAGTTCGTCCCTAGTTAGGTTCTTTCTAAGGACGAACTTAAAAAAACCTTTGAATAAGACTAACGAGACTAACTTGGGGCGAAGAAAGACAAACGTTAGTCTCATTATAAGGTTAGTCTAAGTTCGTCCCAAGTTAGTCTAAGTTCGTCCCTTGTTAGTCTCTTTCTAAGGACGAACTTAGATAAACCTTAGAATGAGACTAACGAGACTAACTTGGAACGAACAAAGACAAACTTTATTCTCATTCTAAGGTTAGTCTAAATTCGTCCCTAGTTAGTTTCTTTCTAAGGACGAACTTAAAAAAACTTTAGAATGAGACTAACGAGACCAACTTGGGAAGAAGAAAGACAAACGTTAGTCTCATTATAAGGTTAGTCTAAGTTCGTCCCAAGTTAATCTAAGTTCGTCCCTAGTTAGTCTCTTTCTAAAGGCGAACTTAGACAAACCTTAGAATGAGACTAACGAGACTAACTTGGGACGAACATAGACAAACGTTAGTCTCATTATAAAGTTAGTCTAAGTTTGTCCCAAGTTAGTCTAAGTTCGTCACTAGTTAGTCTCTTTCTAAGGACGAACTCAAACAAACCTTAGAATGAGACAGTGAGACTAACTTGGGACAAACAAAGGCAAACGTTAGTCTCTTTCTAAGGACGAACTTAGACAAACCTTAGAATGAGACTAACGAGACTAACTTGGGACTGACAAAGACAAACGTTAGTCTCATTATAAGGTTAGTGTAAGTTCGTCCCAAGTTAGTCTTAGTTCGTCCCAAGTTAGTCTCTTCTTAAGGACGAACTTAGACAAACCTTAGAATGAGACTAACGAGACTAACTTAGGACGAACAAAGACAAACGTTTGTCTCATTACAAGGTTAGTCTAAGTTCGTCCCAAGTTGTTCTAAGTTCGTCCCTAGTTAGTCTCTTTCTAAGGACGAATTAGACAAACCTTAGAATGAGACTAACTTGGGACGAACAAAGACAAACGTTAGTCTCATTACAAGGTTAGGCCACAGTTCGTCCCAAGTTAGTCTAAGTTCGTCCCTAGTTAGTCTCTTTCTAAGGAGAAACTTAGACAACCTTAGAATGAGACTAACGAGACTAACTTGGGACGAACAAAGACAAACGTTAGTCTCATTATAAAGTTAGTCTAAGTTTGTCCCAAGTTAGTCTAAGTTCGTCCCTAGTTAGTCTCTTTCTAAGGACGAACTTAGACAAAACTTAGAATGAACTGGGGACGAACAAACACAAACGTTAGTCTCATTACAAGGTTAGTCTAAGTTCGTCCCATGTTAGTCTAAGTTCGTCCCTAGTTAGTCTCTTTCTAAGGATGAACTTAGACAAACCTTAGAAGGAGACTAACGACATTAACTTGGGACGAACAAAGACAAACGTTAGTCTCATTACAAGGTTAGTCTAAGTTCGTCCCAAATTAGCCTCTTTCTAAGGACGAATTTAGACAAACCTTAGAATGAGACTAACGAGACGAACTCTCATTCTAAGGTTTGTCTAAGTTCGTCCCTAGTTAGTCACTTTCTAAGGACGAACTTAGACAAACCTTAGAATAAGACTAACGAGACTAACTTGGAATGAACAAAGACAAACTTTATTCTCTTTCTACGGTTAGTCTAAGTTCGTCCCAAGTTAGTCTAAGTTCGTCCCTAGTATGTTTCTATCTAAGGACTAACTTAAACAAACCTTAGAATGAGACTAACTTGGGACGAACAAAGACTAACGTTACTCTCATTATAAGGTTTGTCTAAGTTCGTCCCTAGTTAGTCTCTTTCTAAGGACGAAATTAGAAAAACCATAGAATGAGACTACCGAGACTCAATTGGGACGAACAAACACAAACGTTAGTCTCATTACAAGGTTAGTCTAAGTTCGTCCCAATTTAGTCTAAGTTCGTCCCTAGTTAGTCTCTTTTTGAGGACGAACTTAGACAAACCTTAGAAGGAGACTAACGAGACTAACTTGGGACGAACAAAGACAAACGTTAGTCTCATTACAAGGTTAGTCTGAGTTCGTCCCAAGTTAGTCGCTTTATAAGGATGAACTTAGACAAACCTTAGAATGAGACTAACGAGACAAACTCTCATTCTAAGGTTAGTCTAAGTTCGTCCCTAGTTAGTCACTTTCTAAGGACGAACTTAGACAAACCTTAGAATGAGACTAACGAGACTAACTTGGGACGAACACACACAAACGTTAGTCTCATTACAAGGTTAGTCTAAGTTCGTCCCATGTTAGTCTAAGTTCGTCCCTAGTTAGTCTCTTTCTAAGGACAAACTTAGATAAACCTTAGAATGAGACTAACGAGACTAACTCCGGACGAAAAAACACAAACGTTAGTCTCATTACAAGGTTTGTCTAAGTTCGTCCCAAGTTAGTCTAAGTTCGTCCCTAGTTAGTCACTTTCTAAGGACGAACTTAGACAAACCTTAGAATGAGACTAACGAGACTAACTTGGAATGAACAAAGACAAACTTTATTCTCATTCTAAGGTTAGTCTAAGTTCATCCCAAGTTAGTCTAAGTTCGTCCCTAGTTAGTTTCTATCTAAGGACTAACTTAAACAAACCTTAGAATGAGACTAACTTGGGACGAACAAAGACAAACGTTAGTCTCATTATAAGGTTTGTCTAAGTTCGTCGCAAGTTAGTCTCTTTCTAAGGACAAACTTAGAAAAACCTTAGAATGAGACTGACGAGACTAACTTAGGACGAACAAAGACAAACGTTAGTCTCATTACAAGGTTAGTCTAAGTTCATCCCAAGTTAGTCTATGTTCGTCCCTAGTTAGTCTCTTTCTAAGGACGAACTTAGACAAACCTTAGAATGAGACTAACTTGGGACGAACAAAGACAAACGTTAGTCTCATTACAAGGTTATGCCACAATTCGTCCCAAGTTAGTCTAAGTTCGTCCCTAGTTAGTCTCTTTCTAAGGACGAACTTAGACAAACCTTAGAAGGAGACTAACGAGACTAACTTGGGACGAACAAACACAAACGTTAGTCTCATTACAAGGTTAGTCTAAGTTCGTCCCAAGTTAGTCTCTTTCTAAGGACGAACTTAGACAAACCTTAGAATGAGACTAACGAGACAAACTCTCATTCTAAGGTTTGTCTAAGTTCGTCCCAAGTTAGTCTAAGTTCGTCCCTAGTTAGTCTCTTTCTAAGGACAAACTTAGATAAACCTTAGAATGAGACTAACGAGACTAACTCCGGACGAAAAAACACAAACGTTAGTCTCATTACAAGGTTAGTCTAAGTTCATCCCAAGTTAGTCTAAGTTCGTCCCTAGTTAGTCTCTTTCTGAGGACGAACTTAGACAAACCTTAGAAGGAGACTAACGAGACTAACTTGGGACGAACAAAGACAAACGTTAGTCTCATTACAAGGTTAGTCTGAGTTCGTCCCAAGTTAGTCTCTTTCTATGGATGAACTTAGACAAACCTTAGAATGAGACTAACGAGACAAACTCTCATTCTAAGGTTAGTCTAAGTTCATCCCAAGTTAGTCTAAGTTCGTCCCTAGTTAGTTTCTATCTAAGGACTAACTTAAACAAACCTTAGAATGAGACTAACTTGGGACGAACAAAGACAAACGTTAGTCTCATTATAAGGTTTGTCTAAGTTCGTCCCTAGTTAGTCTCTTTCTAAGGACGAACTTAGAAAAACCTTAGAATGAGACTAACTCCGGACGAAAAAACACAAACGTTAGTCTCATTACAAGGTTAGTCTAAGTACGTCCCTAGTTAGTCTAAGTTCGTCCCTAGTTAGTCTCTTTCAAAGGACGAACTTAGACAAACCTTAGAAGGAGACTAATGAGACAAACTTGGGACGAACAAAGACCAACGTTAGTCTCATTACAAGGTTAGTGTAAGTTCGTCCCAAGTTAGTCTCTTTCTACGGACGAACTAAGACAAAGCTTAGAATGAGACTAACGAGACAAACTCTCATTCAAAGGTTTGTCTAAGTTCGTCCCAAGTTAGTCTAAGTTCGTCCCTAGTTAGTCTCTTTCGAAGGACGAACTTAGACAAACCTTAGAATGAGACTAACGAGACTAACTTTGGACGAACAAAGACAAACGTTAGTCTCATTCAAAGGTTTGTCTAAGTTGGTCCCAAGTTAGTCAAAGTTCGTCCCTAGTTAGTCTCATTCGAAGGACGAACTTAGACAAACCTCAGAATGAGACTAACGAGACTAACTTGGGACGAACAAAGACAAATGTTAGTCTCATTACAAGGTTAGTCTAAGTTCGTCCCAATTTAGTCTAAGTTCGTCCCTAGTTAGTCTCTTTTTGAGGACGAACTTAGACAAACCTTAGAAGGAGACTAACGAGACTAACTTGGGACGAACAAAGACAAACGTTAGTCTCATTACAAGGTTAGTCTGAGTTCGTCCCAAGTTAGTCGCTTTATAAGGATGAACTTAGACAAACCTTAGAATGAGACTAACGAGACAAACTCTCATTCTAAGGTTAGTCTAAGTTCGTCCCAAGTTAGTCTAAGTTCGTCCCTAGTTAGTCACTTTCTAAGGACGAACTTAGACAAACCTTAGAAGGAGACTAACGAGACTAACTTAGGACGAACACACACAAACGTTAGTCTCATTACAAGATTAGTCTAAGTTCGTCCCATGTTAGTCTAAGTTCGTCCCTAGTTAGTCTCTTTCTAAGGACAAACTTAGATAAACCTTAGAATGAGACTAACGAGACTAACTCCGGACGAAAAAATACAAACGTTAGTCTCATTACAAGGTTAGTGTAAGTTCGTCCCAAGTTTGTCTAAGTTCGTCCCTAGTTAGTCTCTTTCTAAGGACGAACTTAGACAAACTTTAGAAGGAGACTAACGAGACTAACTTGGGACGAACAAAGACAAACGTTAGTCTCATTACTAGGTTAGTCTAAGTTCGTCCCAAGTTTGTCTAAGTTCGTCCCTAGTTAGTCTCTTTCTAAGGAGAAACTAAGACAAACCTTAGAATGAGACTAACGAGACTAACTTGGGACGAACAAACACAAACGTTAGTCTCATTACAAGGTTAGTCTAAGTTCGTCCCAAGTTAGTCTCTTTCTAAGGACGAACTTAGACAAACCTTAGAATGAGACTAACGAGACAAACTCTCATTCTAAGGTTTGTCTAAGTTCGTCCCAAGTTAGTCTAAGTTCGTCCCTAGTTAGTCTCTTTCTAAGGACAAACTTAGATAAACCTTAGAATGAGACTAACGAGACTAACTCCGGACGAAAAAACACAAACGTTAGTCTCATTACAAGGTTAGTCTAAGTTCATCCCAAGTTAGTCTAAGTTCGTCCCTAGTTAGTCTCTTTCTGAGGACGAACTTAGACAAACCTTAGAAGGAGACTAACGAGACTAACTTGGGACGAACAAAGACAAACGTTAGTCTCATTACAAGGTTAGTCTGAGTTCGTCCCAAGTTAGTCTCTTTCTATGGATGAACTTAGACAAACCTTAGAATGAGACTAACGAGACAAACTCTCATTCTAAGGTTAGTCTAAGTTCATCCCAAGTTAGTCTAAGTTCGTCCCTAGTTAGTTTCTATCTAAGGACTAACTTAAACAAACCTTAGAATGAGACTAACTTGGGACGAACAAAGACAAACGTTAGTCTCATTATAAGGTTTGTCTAAGTTCGTCCCTAGTTAGTCTCTTTCTAAGGACGAACTTAGAAAAACCTTAGAATGAGACTAACTCCGGACGAAAAAACACAAACGTTAGTCTCATTACAAGGTTAGTCTAAGTACGTCCCTAGTTAGTCTAAGTTCGTCCCTAGTTAGTCTCTTTCAAAGGACGAACTTAGACAAACCTTAGAAGGAGACTAATGAGACAAACTTGGGACGAACAAAGACCAACGTTAGTCTCATTACAAGGTTAGTGTAAGTTCGTCCCAAGTTAGTCTCTTTCTACGGACGAACTAAGACAAAGCTTAGAATGAGACTAACGAGACAAACTCTCATTCAAAGGTTTGTCTAAGTTCGTCCCAAGTTAGTCTAAGTTCGTCCCTAGTTAGTCTCTTTCGAAGGACGAACTTAGACAAACCTTAGAATGAGACTAACGAGACTAACTTTGGACGAACAAAGACAAACGTTAGTCTCATTCAAAGGTTTGTCTAAGTTGGTCCCAAGTTAGTCAAAGTTCGTCCCTAGTTAGTCTCATTCGAAGGACGAACTTAGACAAACCTCAGAATGAGACTAACGAGACTAACTTGGGACGAACAAAGACAAATGTTAGTCTCATTACAAGGTTAGTCTAAGTTCGTCCCAATTTAGTCTAAGTTCGTCCCTAGTTAGTCTCTTTTTGAGGACGAACTTAGACAAACCTTAGAAGGAGACTAACGAGACTAACTTGGGACGAACAAAGACAAACGTTAGTCTCATTACAAGGTTAGTCTGAGTTCGTCCCAAGTTAGTCGCTTTATAAGGATGAACTTAGACAAACCTTAGAATGAGACTAACGAGACAAACTCTCATTCTAAGGTTAGTCTAAGTTCGTCCCAAGTTAGTCTAAGTTCGTCCCTAGTTAGTCACTTTCTAAGGACGAACTTAGACAAACCTTAGAAGGAGACTAACGAGACTAACTTAGGACGAACACACACAAACGTTAGTCTCATTACAAGATTAGTCTAAGTTCGTCCCATGTTAGTCTAAGTTCGTCCCTAGTTAGTCTCTTTCTAAGGACAAACTTAGATAAACCTTAGAATGAGACTAACGAGACTAACTCCGGACGAAAAAATACAAACGTTAGTCTCATTACAAGGTTAGTGTAAGTTCGTCCCAAGTTTGTCTAAGTTCGTCCCTAGTTAGTCTCTTTCTAAGGACGAACTTAGACAAACTTTAGAAGGAGACTAACGAGACTAACTTGGGACGAACAAAGACAAACGTTAGTCTCATTACTAGGTTAGTCTAAGTTCGTCCCAAGTTTGTCTAAGTTCGTCCCTAGTTAGTCTCTTTCTAAGGAGAAACTAAGACAAACCTTAGAATGAGACTAACGAGACTAACTTGGGACGAACAAAGACAAACATTAGTCTCATTACAAGGTTAGGCCACAGTTCGTCCCAAGTTAGTCAAATCTCGTCCCTAGTTAGTCTCTTTCTAAGGACGAACTTAGACAAACCTTAGAATGAGACTAACGAGACTAACTCTGGACGAACAAAGACAAACACGTTAGTCTCATTATAAAGTTAGTCTAAGTTCGTCCCAAGTTAGTCTAAGTTCGTCCCTAGTTAGTCTCTTTCTAAGGACGAACTTAGACAAACCTTAGAATGAGACTAACGAGACTAACTCCGGACGAACAAACACAAACGTTAGTCTCATTACAAGGTTAGTCTAAGTTCGTCCCTAGTTAATTTCTTTCTAAGGACGAACTTAAAAAAACCTTAGAATGAGACTAACGAGACTAACTTGGGACGAAGAAAGACAAACGTTAGTCTCATTATAAGGTTAGTCAAAGTTCGTCCCAAGTTAGTCTAAGTTCGTCCCTAGTTAGTCTCTTTCGAAGGACGAACTTAGACAAACCTTAGAATGAGACTAACGAGACTAACTTTGGACGAACAAAGACAAACGTTAGTCTCATTCAAAGGTTTGTCTAAGTTGGTCCCAAGTTAGTCAAAGTTCGTCCCTAGTTAGTCTCATTCGAAGGACGAACTTAGACAAACCTTAGAATGAGACTAACGAGACTAACTTGGGACGAACAAAGACAAACGTTAGTCTCATTACAAGGTTAGTCTAAGTTCGTCCCAATTTAGTCTAAGTTCGTCCCTAGTTAGTCTCTTTTTGAGGACGAACTTAGACAAACCTTAGAAGGAGACTAACGAGACTAACTTGGGACGAACAAAGACAAACGTTAGTCTCATTACAAGGTTAGTCTGAGTTCGTCCCAAGTTAGTCGCTTTATAAGAATGAACTTAGACAAACCTTAGAATGAGACTAACGAGACAAACTCTCATTCTAAGGTTAGTCTAAGTTCGTCCCAAGTTAGTCTAAGTTCGTCCCTAGTTAGTCACTTTCTAAGGACGAACTTAGACAAACCTTAGAATGAGACTAACGAGACTAACTTAGGACGAACACACACAAACGTTAGTCTCATTACAAGATTAGTCTAAGTTCGTCCCATGTTAGTCTAAGTTCGTCCCTAGTTAGTCTCTTTCTAAGGACAAACTTAGATAAACCTTAGAATGAGACTAACGAGACTAACTCCGGACGAAAAAACACAAACGTTAGTCTCATTACAAGGTTAGTCTAAGTTCGTCCCAAGTTTGTCTAAGTTCGTCCCTAGTTAGTCTCTTTCTAAGGACGAACTTAGACAAACTTTAGAAGGAGACTAACGAGACTAACTTGGGACGAACAAAGACAAACGTTAGTCTCATTACTAGGTTAGTCTAAGTTCGTCCCAAGTTTGTCTAAGTTCGTCCCTAGTTAGTCTCTTTCTAAGGAGAAACTAAGACAAACCTTAGAATGAGACTAACGAGACTAACTTGGGACGAACAAAGACAAACATTAGTCTCATTACAAGGTTAGGCCACAGTTCGTCCCAAGTTAGTCAAATCTCGTCCCTAGTTAGTCTCTTTCTAAGGACGAACTTAGACAAACCTTAGAATGAGACTAACGAGACTAACTCTGGACGAACAAAGACAAACACGTTAGTCTCATTATAAAGTTAGTCTAAGTTCGTCCCAAGTTAGTCTAAGTTCGTCCCTAGTTAGTCTCTTTCTAAGGACGAACTTAGACAAACCTTAGAATGAGACTAACGAGACTAACTCCGGACGAACAAACACAAACGTTAGTCTCATTACAAGGTTAGTCTAAGTTCGTCCCTAGTTAATTTCTTTCTAAGGACGAACTTAAAAAAACCTTAGAATGAGACTAACGAGACTAACTTGGGACGAAGAAAGACAAACGTTAGTCTCATTATAAGGTTAGTCAAAGTTCGTCCCAAGTTAGTCTAAGTTCGTCCCTAGTTAGTCTCTTTCGAAGGACGAACTTAGACAAACCTTAGAATGAGACTAACGAGACTAACTTTGGACGAACAAAGACAAACGTTAGTCTCATTCAAAGGTTTGTCTAAGTTGGTCCCAAGTTAGTCAAAGTTCGTCCCTAGTTAGTCTCATTCGAAGGACGAACTTAGACAAACCTTAGAATGAGACTAACGAGACTAACTTGGGACGAACAAAGACAAACGTTAGTCTCATTACAAGGTTAGTCTAAGTTCGTCCCAATTTAGTCTAAGTTCGTCCCTAGTTAGTCTCTTTTTGAGGACGAACTTAGACAAACCTTAGAAGGAGACTAACGAGACTAACTTGGGACGAACAAAGACAAACGTTAGTCTCATTACAAGGTTAGTCTGAGTTCGTCCCAAGTTAGTCGCTTTATAAGGATGAACTTAGACAAACCTTAGAATGAGACTAACGAGACAAACTCTCATTCTAAGGTTAGTCTAAGTTCGTCCCAAGTTAGTCTAAGTTCGTCCCTAGTTAGTCACTTTCTAAGGACGAACTTAGACAAACCTTAGAATGAGACTAACGAGACTAACTTAGGACGAACACACACAAACGTTAGTCTCATTACAAGATTAGTCTAAGTTCGTCCCATGTTAGTCTAAGTTCGTCCCTAGTTAGTCTCTTTCTAAGGACAAACTTAGATAAACCTTAGAATGAGACTAACGAGACTAACTCCGGACGAAAAAACACAAACGTTAGTCTCATTACAAGGTTAGTCTAAGTTCGTCCCAAGTTTGTCTAAGTTCGTCCCTAGTTAGTCTCTTTCTAAGGACGAACTTAGACAAACTTTAGAAGGAGACTAACGAGACTAACTTGGGACGAACAAAGACAAACGTTAGTCTCATTACTAGGTTAGTCTAAGTTCGTCCCAAGTTTGTCTAAGTTCGTCCCTAGTTAGTCTCTTTCTAAGGAGAAACTAAGACAAACCTTAGAATGAGACTAACGAGACTAACTTGGGACGAACAAAGACAAACATTAGTCTCATTACAAGGTTAGGCCACAGTTCGTCCCAAGTTAGTCAAATCTCGTCCCTAGTTAGTCTCTTTCTAAGGACGAACTTAGACAAACCTTAGAATGAGACTAACGAGACTAACTCTGGACAAACAAAGACAAACACGTTAGTCTCATTATAAAGTTAGTCTAAGTTCGTCCCAAGTTAGTCTAAGTTCGTCCCTAGTTAGTCTCTTTCTAAGGACGAACTTAGACAAACCTTAGAATGAGACTAACGAGACTAACTCCGGACGAACAAACACAAACGTTAGTCTCATTACAAGGTTAGTCTAAGTTCGTCCCTAGTTAATTTCTTTCTAAGGACGAACTTAAAAAAACCTTAGAATGAGACTAACGAGACTAACTTGGGACGAAGAAAGACAAACGTTAGTCTCATTATAAGGTTAGTCAAAGTTCGTCCCAAGTTAGTCTAAGTTCGTCCCTAGTTAGTCTCTTTCTAAGGACGAACTTAGACAAATCTTAGAATGAGACTAACGAGACTAACTTGGGACGAACACACACAAACGTTAGTCTCATTACAAGGTTAGTCTAAGTTCGTCCCATGTTAGTCTAAGTTCGTCCCTAGTTAGTCTCTTTCTAAGGACGAACTTAGACAAACCTTAGAATGAGACCCACGAGACTAACTTGGGATGAACAAAGACAAACGTTAGTCTCATTATAAAGTTAGTCTAAGTTTGTCCCACGTTTGTCTAAGTTCGTCCCTTGTTAGGCTATTTCTAAAGACGAACTTAAACAAACCTTAGAATGAGACTAGTGAGACTAACTTGGGACGAACAAAGACAAACGTTAGTCTCATTACAAGGTTTAGTCTAAGTTCGTCCCAAGTTAGTCTCGTTAGTCTCATTATAAGGTTAGTCTAAGTTCGTCCCAACTTAGACTAACTTTGGACGAACTTAGACTAACTTGGGAAGAACTGTGGCCTAACCTTGTAATGAGACTAATGTTTGTCTTTGTTCGTCCCAAGTTAGTCTCGTTAGTCTCATTCTAAGGGTTGTCTAAGTTTCTCCTTAGAAAGAGACTAACTAGGGTCGAACTTAGACAAACTTGGGCCGAACTTAGACTAACCTGGTAATGAGACTAACGTTTGTCTTTGTTCGTCCCAAGTTAGTCTCGTTAGTCTCCTTCGAAGGTTTGTCTAAGTTCGTCCTTAGAAAGAGACTAACTAGGGACGAACTTAGACTAACTTGGGACGAACTTAGACTAACCTTATAATGAGACTAACTTTTGTGTTTTTTCATCCGGAGTTAGTCTCGTTAGTCTCATTCTAAGGTTTATCTAAGTTTGTCCTTAGAAAGAGACTAACTAGGGACGAACTTAGACTAACTTGGGACGAACTTAGACAAACCTTATAATGAGACTAATGTTTGTCTTTGTTCGTCCCAAGTTAGTCTCATTCAAAGGTTTGTCTAAGTTCGTCCTTCGAAAGAGACTAACTAGGGACGAACTTAGACAAACCTTTGAATGAGAGTTATTCTCGTTAGTCTCATTCTAAGCTTTGTCTTAGTTCGTCCTTAGAAAGAGACTAACTTGGGACGAACTTACACTAACCTTGTAATGAGACTAACGTTTGTCTTTGTTCGTCCCAAGTTTGTCTCGTTAGTCTCCTTCTAAGGTTTGTCTAAGTTCTTCCTTTGAAAGAGACTAACTAGGGACGAACTTAGACTAACTTGGGACGTACTTAGACAAACCTTGTAATGAGAATAACGTTTGTGTTTGTTCGTCCCTAGTTAGTCTCGTTAGTCTCATTCTAAGGTTTTTCTAAGTTCGTCCTTAGAAAGAGACTAACTAGGGACGAACTTAGACAAACCTTATAATGAGACTAACGTTTGTCTTTGTTCGTCCCAAGTTAGTCTCATTCTAAGGTTTGTTTAAGTTAGTCCATAGATAGAAACTAACTAGGGACGAACTTAGACTAACTTGGGATGAACTTAGGCTAACCTTAGAATGAGAATAAAGTTTGTCTTTGTTCATTCCAAGTTAGTCTCGTTAGTCTCATTCTAAGACTTAGAAAGTGACTAACTAGGGACGAACTTAGACTAACTTGGGACGAACTTTGACAAACCTTAGAATGAGACTAACGAGACTAACTTGGGACGCACAAAGATAAATGTTAGTCTCATTACAAGGTTTGTCTAAGTTCGTCCCAAGTTAGTCTAAGTTCGTCCCTAGTTAGTCTCTTTCAAAGGACGAACTTAGACAAACCTTAGAAGGAGACTAACGAGACAAACTAGGGACGAACAAAGACAAACGTTAGTCTCATTACAAGGTTAGTGTAAGTTCGTCCCAAGTTAGTCTAAGTTAGTCTAAGTTCGTCCCTAGTTAGTCTCTTTCTAAGGACGAACTTAGACAAACCTTAGAATGAGACTAACTTGGGACGAACAAAGACAAACGTTAGTCTCATTACAGGGTTAGGCCACAGTTCGTCCCAAGTTAGTCTAAGTTTGTCCCTAGTTAGTCTCTTTCTAAGGACGAACTTAGACAAACCTTAGAATGAGACTAACGAGACTAACTTGGGACGAACAAAGACAAACGTTAGTCTCATTATAAAGTTAGTCTAAGTTTGTCCCAAGTTAAGTCTAAGTTCGTCCCTAGTTAGTCTCTTTCTAAGGACGAACTTAGACAAACATTAGAATGAACTAACGAGACTAACTGGGGACGAACAAACACAAACGTTAGTCTCATTACAAGGTTAGTCTAAGTTCGTCCCATGTTAGTCTAAGTTCGTCCCAAGTTAGTCTCTTTCTAAGGACAAACTTAGACTAACCTTACAATGAGACTAACGAGACAAACTCTCATTCTAAGGTTTGTCTAAGTTCGTCCCAAGTTAGTCTAAGTTCGTCCCTAGTTAGTCACTTTCTAAGGACGAACTTAGACAAACCTTAGAATGAGACTAAAGAGACTAACTTGGAATGAACAAAGACAAACTTTATTCTCATTCTAAGGTTAGTCTAAGTTCGTCCCAAGTTAGTCTAAGTTCGTCCCAAGTTAGTCTAAGTTCGTCCCAAGTTAGTCTAAGTTCGTCCCTAGTTAGTCTCTTTCTAAGGACGAACTTAGACAAACCTTAGAATGAGACTAACGAGACTAACTTGGGATGAACAAAGACAAACGTTAGTCTCATTTTAAGGTTTGTCTAATTTCGTCCCAAGTTAGTCTAAGTTCATCCCTAGTTAGTTTCTTTCTATGGACGAACTTAAAAAAACCTTAGAATAAGACTAACGAGACTAACTTGGGACGAAGAAAGACAAACGTTAGTCTCATTATAAGGTTAGCCTAAGTTCGTCCCAAGTTAGTCCAAGTTCGTCCCAAGTTAGTCTAAGTTCGTCCCAAGTTAGTCTCTTTCTAAGGACGAACTTAGACAAACCTTAGAATGAGACTAACGAGACTAACTTGGGACGAATAAAGACAAACGTTAGTCTCATTATAAGGTTTGTCTAATTTCGTCCCAAGTTTGTCTAAGTTCATCCCTAGTTAGTCTCTTTCTAAGGACGAACTTAAAAAAACCTTAGAATCAGACTAAAGAGACTAACTTGGGACGAACACACATAAACGTTAGTCTCATTATAAGTTTAGTCTAATTTCATCCCAAGTTTGTCTAAGTTCATCCCTAGTTAGTCTCTTTCTAAGGACGAACTTAAAAAAACCTTAGAATAAGACTAAAGAGACTAACTTGGGACGAAGAAAGATAAACGTTAGTCTCATTATAAGGTTAGTCTAAGTTGGTCCCAAGTTAGTCTAAGTTCGTCCCTAATTAGTCTCTTTCTAAGGACAAACTTAGACAAACCTTAGAATGAGACTAACGAGACTAACTTGGAACGAACAAAGACAAACTTTATTCATATTCTAAGGTTTGTCTAAGTTCGCCCCAAGTTAGTCTAAGTTCGTCCCTAGTTAGTTTCTTTCTAAGGACGAACTTAAAAAAACCTTAGAATGGGACTAACGAGACTAACTTGGGACGAAGAAAGACAAACGTTAGTCTCATTATAAGGTTAGTCTAAGTTTGTCACAAGTTAGTCTAAGTTCGTCCCTAGTTAGTCTCTCTCTAAGGACGAACTTAGACAAACCTTAGAATGAGACTAACGAGACTAACTTGGAAAGAACAAAGACAAACTTTATTCTCATTCTAATGTTAGTCTAAGTTCTTCCCAAGTTAGTCTAAGTTCGTCCCTAGTTAGTTTCTTTCTAAGGACGGACTTAAAAAAACTTTAGAATGAGACTAACGAGACTAACTTGGGAAGAAGAAAGACAAACGTTAGTCTCATTATAAGGTTAGTCTAAGTTCGTCCCAAGTTAATCTAAGTTCGTCCCTAGTTAGTCTCTTTCTAAGGACGAACTTAGACAAACCTTAGAATGAGACTAACGAGACTAACTTGGGACAAACAAAGACAAACGTTTGTCTCTTTCTAAGGACGAACTTAGACAAACCTTAGAATGAGACTAACGAGACGAACTCTCATTCTAATGTTTGTCTAAGTTCGTCCCAAGTTTGTCTAAGTTCGTCCCTAGTTAGTCACTTTCTAAGGACGAACTTAGACAAAACCTTAGAATGAGACTAACGAGACTAACTTGGAATGAACAAAGACAAAATTTATTCTCATTCTAAGGTTAGTCTAAGTTCGTCCCAAGTTAGTCTAAGTTCGTCCCTAGTTAGTTTCTATCTAAGGACTAACTTAAACAAACCTTAGAATGAGACTAACTTGGGACGAATAAAGACAAACGTTAGTCTCATTATAAGGTTTGTCTAGGTTCGTCCCTAGTTAGTCTCTTTCTAAGGACGAACTTAGACAAACCTTAGAATGATACTCATGAGACTAACTTGGGACGAACAAAGACAAACATTAGTCTCATTATAAGGTTTGTCTAAGTTCGTCCCAAGTTAGTCTAAGTTCGTCCCTAGTTAGTCTCTTTCTAAGGATAAACTTAGATAAACCTTAGAATGAGACTAACGAGACTAACTCCGTACGAAAAAACACAAACGTTAGTCACATTACAAGGTTAGTCTAAGTTCGTCCCAAGTTAGTCTAAGTTCGTCCCTAGTTAATCTCTTTCTAAGGACGAACTTAGACAAACCTTAGAAGGAGACTAACGAGACCAACTTGGGACGAACAAAGACAAACGTTTGTCTCATTACAAGGTTATTCTGAGTTCGTCCCAAGTTAGTCTCTTTCTAAGGATGAACTTAGACAAACCTTAGAATGAGACTAATGAGACAAACTCTCATTCTAAGGTTTGTCTAAGTTCGTCCGAAGTTAGTCTAAGTTCGTCCCTAGTTAGTCACTTTCTAAGGACGAACTTAGACAAACCTTAGAATGAGACTAACGAGACTAACTTGGAATGAACAAAGACAAACTTTATTCTCATTCTAAGGTTAGTCTAAGTTCGTCCCAAGTTAGTCTAAGTTCGTCCCTAATTAGTTTCTATCTAAGGACTAACTTAAACAAACCTTAGAATGAGACTAACTTGGGACGAACAATGACGAACGTTAGTCTCATTATAAGGTTTGTCTAAGTTCGTCCCTAGTTAGTGTCTTTCTAAGGACGAACTTAGAAAAACCTTAGAATGAGACTAACGAGACTACCTTGGGACGAACAAACACAAACGTTAGTCTCATTACAAGGTTAGTCTAAGTACGTCCCAAGTTAGTCTCAGTTCGTCCCTAGTTAGTCTCTTTAAAAGGACGAACTTAGACAAACCTTAGAAGGAGACTAACGTGACAAACTTAGGACGAACAAAAGACAAACGTTAGTCTCATTACAAGGTTAGTGTAAGTTCGTCCCAAGTTAGTCTCTTTCTAAGGACGAACTAAGACAAAGCTTAGAATGAGACTAACGAGACAAACTCTCATTCAAAGGTTTGTCTAAGTTCGTCCCAAGTTAGTCTAAGTTCGTCCCTAGTTAGTCTCTTTCGAAGGACGAACTCAGACAAACCTTAGAATGAGACTAACGAGACTAACTTGGGACGAACAAAGACAAACGTTAGTCTCATTATAAGGTTTGTCTAAGTTCATCCCAAGTGAGTCTAAGTTCGTCCCTAGTTAGTCTCTTTCTAAGGACAAACTTAGATAAACCTTAGAATGAGACTAACGAGACTAACTCCGGACGAAAAAACACAAACGTTAGTCTCATTACAAGGTTAGTCTAAGTTCGTCCCAAGTTAGTCTAAGTTCGTCCCTAGTTAGTCTTTTTCTAAGGACGAACTTAGACAAACCTTAGAAGGAGACTAACGAGACTAACTTGGGACGAACAAAGACAAACGTTAGTCTCATTACCAGGTTAGTCTAAGTTCGTCCCAAGTTTGTCTAAGTTCGTCCCTAGTTATTCTCTTTCTAAGGAGAAACTTAGACAAACCTTAGAATGAGACTAACGAGACTAACTTGGGACGAACAAAGACAAACATTAGTCTCATTACAAGGTTAGGCCACAGTTCGTCCCAAGTTAGTCTAAGTTTGTCCCAAGTTAGTCTAAGTTCGTCCCTAGTTAGTCTCTTTCTAAAGACGAACTTAGACAAACCTTAGAATGAGACTAGTGAGACTAACTTGGGACGAACAAAGACAAACGTTAGTCTCAATATAAGGTTAGTGTAAGTTCGTCCCGAGTTAGTCTAAGTTCTTCCCAAGTTAGTCTCTTCTTAAGGACGAACATAGACAAACCTTAGAATGAGACTAACGAGACTAACTTGGGACGAACAAAGACAAACGTTAGTCTCATTACAAGGTTAGTCTAAGTTCGTCCCAAGTTAGTCTAAGTTCGTCCCTAGTTAGTCTCTTTCTAAGGACGAACTTAGACAAACCTTAGAATGAGACTAACTTGGGACGAACAAAGACAAACGTTAGTCTCATTACAAGGTTAGGCCACAGTTCGTCCCAAGTTAGTCTAAGTTCGTCCCTAGTTAGTCTCTTTCTAAGGCCGAACTTAGACAAACCTAAGAATGAGACTAACGAGACTAACTTGAAACGAACAAAGACAAACTTTAGTCTCCTTATAAGGTTAGTCTTAGTTCGTCCCAAGTTAGTCTAAGTTCGTCCCTAGTTAGTCTCTTTCTAAGGACGAACTTAGACAGACCTTAGAATGGGACTAACGAGACTAACTTAGGACGAATAAAGACAAACGTTAGTCTCATTATAAGGTTTGTCTAATTTCGTCCCAAGTTAGTCTAAGTTCATCCCTAGTTAGTCTCTTTCTAAGGACGAACTTAAAAAAACCTTAGAATAAGACTAAAGAGACTAACTTGGGACGAAGAAAGTTAAACGTTAGTCTCATTATAAGGTTAGTCTAAGTTCGTCCCAAGTTAGTCTAAGTTCGTCCCTAGTTAGTCTCTTTCTAAGGACGAACTTAGACAAACCTTAGAATGAGACTAATCAGACTAACTTGGAACAAACAAAGACAAACGTTAGTCTCATTCTAAGGTTTGTCTAAGTTCGTCCCTAGTTAGTCTAAGTTCGTCCCTAGTTAGTTTCTTTCTAAGTACGAACTTAAAAAAACCATAGAATAAGACTAACGAGACTAACTTGGGACGAAGAAAGACAAACGTTAGTCTCATTATAAGGTTAGTCTAAGTTCGTCCCAAGTTAGTCTAAGTTCGTCCCTAGTTACTCTCTTTCTAAGGACGAACTTAGACAAACCTTAGAATGAGACTAACTTGGAACGAACAAAGACAAACGTTAGTCTCATTCTAAGGTTTGTCTAAGTTCGTCCCAAGTTAGTCTAAGTTCGTCCGTAGTTAGTTTCTTTCTAAGGACGAACTTAAAAAAATCTTAGAATAGGACTAACGAGACTAACTTGGGACAAAGAAAGACAAACGTTAGTCTCATTATAAGGTTAGTCTAAGTTCGTCCCAAGTTAGTCTAAGTCTAAGTTTGTCCCTAGTTAGTTTCTTTCTAAGGACGAACTCAAACAAACCTTAGAATGAGACTAGTGAGACTAACTTGGGACAAACAAAGACAAACATTAGTCTCTTTCTAAGGACGAACTTAGACAAACCTTTAAATAAGACTAACGAGACTAACTTGGGACGAACAAAGACAAACGTTAGTCTCATTATAAAGTTAGTCTAAGTTTGTCCCAAGTTAGTCTAACTTCGTCCCTAGTTAGTCTCTTTCTAAGGACGAACTTAGACAAACCTTAGAATGAGACTAGTGAGACTAACTTGGGACGAACAAAGAGAAACGTTAGTCTCATTATAAGGTTAGTGTAAGTTCGTCCCAAGTCAGTCTAAGTTCGTCCCAAGTTAGTCTCTTCTTAAGGACGAACTTAGACAAACCTTAGAATGAGACTAACGAGACTAACTTGGGACGAACAAAGACAAACGTTAGCCTCATTACAAGGTTAGTCTAAGTTCGTCTCAAGTTAGTCAAAGTTCGTCCCTAGTTAGTCTCTTTCTAAGGACGAACTTAGACAAACCTTAGAATGAGACTAGTGAGACTAACTTGGGACGAACAAAGAGAAACGTTAGTCTCATTATAAGGTTAGTGTAAGTTCGTCCCAAGTTAGTCTAAGTTCGTCCCTAGTTAGTCTCTTTCTAAGGACGACCTTAGACAAACCTCAGAATGAGACTAACGAGACTAACTTGGAACGAACAAAGACAAACTTTATTCTCATTCTAAGGTTAGTCTAAGTTCGTCCCAAGTTAGTCTAAGTCTAAGTTTGTCCCTAGTTAGTTTCTTTCTAAGGACGAACTCAAACAAACCTTAGAATGAGACTAGTGAGACTAACTTGGGACAAACAAAGACAAACATTAGTCTCTTTCTATGGACGAACTTAGACAAACCTTTAAATAAGACTAACGAGACTAACTTGGGACGAACAAAGACAAACGTTAGTCTCATTATAAAGTTAGTCTAAGTTCGTCCCTAGTTAGTCTCTTTCTAAGGACAAACTTAGACAAACCTTAGAATGAGACTAGTGAGACTAACTTGGGACGAACAAAGAGAAACGTTAGTCTCATTATAAGGTTAGTGTAAGTTCGTCCCAAGTCAGTCTAAGTTCGTCCCAAGTTAGTCTCTTCTTAAGGACGAACTTAGACAAACCTTAGAATGAGACTAACGAGACTAACTTGGGACGAACAAAGAGAAACGTTCGCCTCATTACAAGGTTAGTCTAAGTTCGTCCCAAGTTAGTCAAAGTTCGTCCCTAGTTAGTCTCTTTCTAAGGACGAACATAGACAAACCTTAGAATGAGACTAACTTGGGACGAACAAAGACAAACGTTAGTCTCATTACAAGGTTAGGCCACAGTTCGTCCCAAGTTAGTCTAAGTTCGTCCCTAGTTAGTCTCTTTCTAAGGCCGAACTTAGACAAACCTAAGAATGAGACTAACGAGACTAACTTGGGACGAACAGAGACAAACGTTAGTCTCATTATAAAGTTAGTCTAAGTTTGTCCAAAGTTAGTCTAAGTTCGTCCCTAGTTAGTCTCTTTCTATGGACGAACTTAGACAAACCTTAGAATGAACTAACGAGACTAACTGGGGACGAACAAACACAAACATTAGTCTCATTACAAGGTTAGTCTAAGTTCGTCCCATGTTAGTCTAAATTCGTCCCTAGTTAGTCTCTTCCTAAGGACGAACTTAGACAAACCTTAGAAGGAGACTAACGAGACTAACTTGGGACGAACAAAGACAAACGTTAGTCTCATTACAAGGTTAGTCTAAGTTCGTCCCAAGTTAGTCTAAGTTCGTCCCTAGTTAGTAGTTAGTCTCTTTCAAAGGACGAACTTAGACAAACCTTAGAAGGAGACTAACGAGACAAACTTGGGACGAACAAAGACAAGCGTTAGTCTCATTACAAGGTTAGTCTAAGTTCGTCCCAAGTTAGTCTAAGTTCGTCCCTAGTTAGTCTCTTTCTAAGGACGAACTTAGACAAACCTTAGAATGAGACTAACGAGACTAACTTGGAACGAACAAAGACAAACGTTAGTCTCATTCTAAGGTTTGTCTAAGTTCGTCCCTAGTTAGTCTAAGTTCGTCCCTAGTTAGTTTCTTTCTAAGTACGAACTTAAAAAAACCATAGAATAAGACTAACGAGACTAACTTGGGACGAAGAAAGACAAACGTTAGTCTCATTATAAGGTTAGTCTAAGTTCGTCCCAAGTTAGTCTAAGTTCGTCCCTAGTTACTCTCTTTCTAAGGACGAACTTAGACAAACCTTAGAATGAGACTAACGAGACTAACTTGGAACGAACAAAGACAAACGTTAGTCTCATTCTAAGGTTTGTCTAAGTTCGTCCCTAGTTAGTTTCTTTCTAAGGACGAACTTAAAAAATTCTTAGAATAAGACTAACGAGACTAACTTGGGACGAAGAAAGACAAACGTTAGTCTCATTATATGGTTAGTCTAAGTTCGTCCCAAGTTAGTCTCAGTTCGTCCCTAGTTAGTCTCTTTCTAAGGACGAACTTAGACAAACCTTAGAATGAGACTAACGAGACTAACTTGGAACGAACAAAGACAAACTTTATTCTCATTCTAAGGTTAGTCTAAGTTCGTCCCAAGTTAGTCTAAGTTCGTCCCAAGTTAGTCTAAGTTCGTCCCAAGTTAGTCTAAGGACGAACTGAAACAAACCTTAGAATGAGACTAGTGAGACTAACTTGGCACAAACAAAGACAAACATTAGTCTCTTTCTAAGGACGAACTTAGACAAACCTTTAAATAAGACTAACGAGACTAACTTGGGACGAACAAAGACAAACGTTAGTCTCATTATAAAGTTAGTCTAAGTTTGTCCTAAGTTAGCCTAAGTTCGTCCCTAGTTAGTCTCTTTCTAAGGACGAACTTAGACAAACCTTAGAATGAGACTAGTGAGACTAACTTGGGACGAACAAAGACAAACGTTAGTCTCATTATAAGGTTAGTGTAAGTTCGTCCCAAGTTAGTCTAAATTCGTCCCAAGTTAGTCTCTTCTTAAGGACGAACTTAGACAAACCTTAGAATGAGACTAACGAGACAAACTTGGGACGAACAAAGACAAACGTTAGTCTCATTACAAGGTTAGTCTAAGTTCGTCCCTAGTTAGTCTCTTTCTAAGGACGAACATAGACAAACCTTAGAATGAGACTAACTTGGGACGAACAAAGACAAACGTTAGTCTCATTGCAAGGTTAGGCCACAGTTCGTCACAAGTTAGTCTAAGTTCGTCCCTAGTTAGTCTCTTTCTAAGGCCGAACTTAGACAAACCTAAGAATGAGACTAACGAGACTAACTTGGGACGAACAAAGACAAACGTTAGTCTCATTATAAAGTTAGTCTAAGTTTGTCCCAAGTTAGTCTAAGTTCGTCCCTAGTTAGTCTCTTTCTAAGGACGAACTTAGACAAACCTTAGAATGAGACTAGTGAGACTAACTTGGAACGAACAAAGACAAACGTTAGTCTCATTATAAGGTTAGTGTAAGTTCGTCCCAAGTTAGTCTAAGTTCGTCCCAAGTTAGTCTCTTCTTAAGGACGAACTTAGACAAACCTTAGAATGAGACTAACGAGACTAACTTGGGACGTACAAAGACAAACGTTAGTCTCATTACAAGGTTAGTCTAAGTTCGTCCCAAGTTAGTCTAAGTTCGTCCCTAGTTAGTCTCGTTCTAAGGACGAACTTAGACAAACCTTAGAATGAGACTAACTTGGGACGAACAAAGACAAACGTTAGTCTCATTACAAGGTTAGGCCACAGTTCGGCCCAAGTTAGTATAAGTTCGGCCCTAGTTAATCTCTTTCTAAGGCCGAACTTAGACAAACCTTAGAATAAGACTAACGAGACTAACTTGGGACGAACAAAGACAAACGTTAGTCTCATTATAAAGTTAGTCTAAGTTTGCCCCAAGTTAGTCTAAGTTCGTCCCTAGTTAGTCTCTTTCTAAGGACGAACTTAGACAAACCTTAGAATGAACTAACGAGACTAACTGGGGACGAACAAACACAAACGTTAGTCTCATTACAAGGTTAGTCTAAGTTCGTCCCATGTTAGTCTAAGTTCGTCCCTAGTTAGTCTCTTCCTAAGGATGAACTTAGACAAACCTTAGAAGGAGACTAACGAGACTAACTTGGGACGAACAAAGACAAACGTTAGTCTCATTACAAGGTTAGTCTAAGTTCGTCCCAAGTTAGTCTCTTTCTAAGGACGAACTTAGACAAACCTTAGAATGAGACAAACGAGACAAACTCTCATTCTAAGGTTTGTCTAAGTTCGTCCCTTGTTAGTCACTTTCTAAGGACGAACTTAGACAAACCTTAGAATGAGACTAACGAGACTAACTCGGAATGAACAAAGACAAACTTTATTCTCATTCTAAGGTTAGTCTAAGTTCGTCCCAAGTTAGTCTAAGTTCGTCCCTAGTTAGTTTCTATCTAAGGACTAACTTAAACAAACCTTAGAATGAGACTAACTTGGGACGAACAAAGACAAACGTTAGTCTCATTATAAGGTTTGTCTAAATTCGTCCCTAGTTAGACTCTTTCTAAGGACGAACTTAGAAAAACCATAGAATGAGACTAACGAGACTAAATTGGGACGAACAAACACAAACGTTAGTCTCATTACAAGGTTAGTCTAAGTACGTCCCAAGTTAGTCTAAGTTCGTCCCTAGTTCGTCTCTTTCAAAGGACGAACTTAGACAAACCTTAGAAGGAGACTAACGAGACAAACTTGGGACGAACAAAGACAAGCGTTAGTCTCATTACAAGGTTAGTGTAAGTTCGTCCCAAGTTAGTCTCTTTCAAAGGACGAACTGAGACAAACCTTATAATGAGACTAACGAGGCAAACTCTCATTCAAAGGTTTGTCTAAGTTCGTCCCAGGTTAGTCTAAGTTCGTCCCTAGTTAGTCTCTTTCGAAGGACGAACTTAGATAAACCTTAGAATGAGACTAACGAGACAAACTCCGGACGAAAAAACAAAAACGTTAGTCTCATTACAAGGTTAGTCTAAGTGCGTCCCAAGTTAGTCTAAGTTCGTCCCTAGTTAGTCTCTTTCTAAGGACGAACTTAGACAAACCTTAGAAGGAGACTAACGAGACAAACTTGGGACGAACAAAGACAAACGTTAGTCTCATTACGAGGTTAGTATAAGTTCGTCCCAAGTTAGTCTAAGTTCATCTCTAGTTAGTCTCTTTCTAAGGAAAAACTTAGACAAACCTTAGAATGAGACTAACGAGACTAACTTGGGACGAACAAAGACAAACATTAGTCTCATTAGAAGGTTAGGCCACAGTTCGTCCCTAGTTAGTCTCTTTCTAAGGACGAACTTAGACAAACTTTAGAATGAGACTAACGAGACTAACTTGGCACGCACAAAGACAAACGTTAGTCTCATTATAAAGTTAGTCTAAGTTCGTCCCAAGTTAGTGTCAGTTCGTCCCTAGTTAGTCTCTTTCTAAGGACGAACTTAGACAAACCTTAGAATGAGACTAACGAGACTAACTCCGGACGAACAAACACAAACGTTAGTCTCATTACAAGGTTAGTCTAAGTTCGTCCCAAGTTAGTCTAAGTTCGTCCCTAGTTAGTCTCTTTCTAAGGACGAACTTAGACAAACCTTAGAAGGAGACTAACGACACCAACTTGGGACGAACAAAGACAAACGTTAGTCTCATTACGAGGTTAGTCTATGTTTGTCCCAAGTTAGTCTAAGTTCGTCCCTAGCTCTTTCTAAGGACCAACTTAAACAAACCATAGAATGAGACTAGTGAGACTAATTCGGGACGAACAAAGACAAACGTTAGTCTCATTATAAGGTTAGTCTAAGTTCGTCCCAAGTTAGTCTCTTTCTAAAGACGAACTTAGACAAACCTTAGAATGAGACTAACGAGACTAACTTGCGACAAAGACAAACGTTAGTCTCATTATAAGGTTAGTCTAAGTTCTTCCCAACTTAGTCTAAGTTCGTCCCTAGTTTGTCACTTTCTAAGGACGAACTTAGACAAATCTTAGAATGAGACTAACGAGACTAACTTGGAACGAACAAAGACAAACTTTATTCTCATTCTAAGGTTAGTCTAAGTTCGTCCCAAGTTAGTCTAAGTTCGTCCCTAGTTAGTTTCTTTCTAAGGACGAACTTAAAAAAACCTTAGAATGAGACTAACGAGACTAACTTGGGACGAAGAAAGACAAACGTTAGTCTCATTATAAGGTTAGTCTAAGTTCGTCCCATGTTAGTCTAAGTTCGTCCCTAGTTAGTCTCTTTCTAAGGACGAACTTAGACAAACCTTAGAATGAGACTAACGAGACTAACTTGGGATGAACAAAGACAAACGTTAGTCTCATTATAAAGTTAGTCTAAGATTGTCCCAAGTTAGTCTAAGTTCGTCCCTAGTTAGTCTCTTTCTAAGGACGAACTTAAACAAACCTTAGAATGAGACTAGTGAGACTAACTTGGGACGAACAAAGACAAACGTCAGTCTCATTATAAGGTTAGTCTAAGTTCGTCCCTAGTTAGTCTCTTTCTAAAGACGAATTTAGACAAACCTTAGAATGAGACTAACGAGACTAACTTGGGACAAACAAAGACAAACTTTAGTCTCCTTATAAGGTTAGTCTAAGTTCGTCCCTAGTTAGTCTCTTTCTAAGGACGAACTTAGACAAACCTTAGAATGAGACTAACGAGACTAACTTGGAACGAACAAAGACAAACGTTAGTCTCATTATAAGGTTTGTCTAATTTCGTCCCATGTTTGTCTAAGTTCATCCCTAGTTAGTCTCTTTCTAAGGACGAACTTAAAAAAACCTTAGAATAAGACTAAAGAGACTAACTTGGGACGAAGAAAGATAAACGTTAGTCTCATTATAAGGTTAGTCTAAGTTCGTCCCAAGTTAGTCTAAGTTCGTCCCTAGTTAGTTTCTATCTAAGGACTAACTTAAACAAACCTTAGAATGAGACTAACTTGGGACGAACAAAGACAAACGTTAGTCTCATTATAAGGTTTGTCTAAATTCGTCCCTAGTTAGACTCTTTCTAAGGACGAACTTAGAAAAACCATAGAATGAGACTAACGAGACTAAATTGGGACGAACAAACACAAACGTTAGTCTCATTACAAGGTTAGTCTAAGTACGTCCCAAGTTAGTCTAAGTTCGTCCCTAGTTCGTCTCTTTCAAAGGACGAACTTAGACAAACCTTAGAAGGAGACTAACGAGACAAACTTGGGACGAACAAAGACAAGCGTTAGTCTCATTACAAGGTTAGTGTAAGTTCGTCCCAAGTTAGTCTCTTTCAAAGGACGAACTGAGACAAACCTTATAATGAGACTAACGAGGCAAACTCTCATTCAAAGGTTTGTCTAAGTTCGTCCCAGGTTAGTCTAAGTTCGTCCCTAGTTAGTCTCTTTCGAAGGACGAACTTAGATAAACCTTAGAATGAGACTAACGAGACAAACTCCGGACGAAAAAACAAAAGCGTTAGTCTCATTACAAGGTTAGTCTAAGTGCGTCCCAAGTTAGTCTAAGTTCGTCCCTAGTTAGTCTCTTTCTAAGGACGAACTTAGACAAACCTTTGAAGGAGACTAACGAGACAAACTTGGGACGAACAAAGACAAACGTTAGTCTCATTACGAGGTTAGTATAAGTTCGTCCCAAGTTAGTCTAAGTTCATCTCTAGTTAGTCTCTTTCTAAGGAAAAACTTAGACAAACCTTAGAATGAGACTAACGAGACTAACTTGGGACGAACAAAGACAAACATTAGTCTCATTAGAAGGTTAGGCCACAGTTCGTCCCTAGTTAGTCTCTTTCTAAGGACGAACTTAGACAAACTTTAGAATGAGACTAACGAGACTAACTTGGCACGCACAAAGACAAACGTTAGTCTCATTATAAAGTTAGTCTAAGTTCGTCCCAAGTTAGTGTCAGTTCGTCCCTAGTTAGTCTCTTTCTAAGGACGAACTTAGACAAACCTTAGAATGAGACTAACGAGACTAACTCCGGACGAACAAACACAAACGTTAGTCTCATTACAAGGTTAGTCTAAGTACGTCCCAAGTTAGTCTAAGTTCGTCCCTAGTTAGTCTCTTTAAAAGGACGAACTTAGACAAACCTTAGAATGAGACTAACGAGACTAACTTGGAACGAACAAAGACAAACGTTAGTCTCATTATAAGGTTTGTCTAATTTCGTCCCATGTTTGTCTAAGTTCATCCCTAGTTAGTCTCTTTCTAAGGACGAACTTAAAAAAACCTTAGAATAAGACTAAAGAGACTAACTTGGGACGAAGAAAGATAAACGTTAGTCTCATTATAAGGTTAGTCTAAGTTCGTCCCAAGTTAGTCTAAGTTCGTCCCTAGTTAGTCTCTTTCTAAGGACAAACTTAGACAAACCTTTGAATGAGACTAACGAGACTAACTTGGAACGAACAAAGACAAACATTATTCTCATTCTAAGGTTTGTCTAAGTTCGTCCCAAGTTAGTCTAAGTTCGTCCCTAGTAAGTTTCTTTCTAAGGACGAACTTAAACAAACCTTAGAATGAGACTAGTGAGACTAACTTGGGACGAACAAAGACAAACGTTAGTCTCATTATAAGGTTAGTCTAAGTTCGTCCCTAGTTAGTCTCTTTCTAAAGACGAATTTAGACAAACCTTAGAATGAGACTAACGAGACTAACTTGGGACGAACAAAGACAAACTTTAGTCTCCTTATAAGGTTAGTCTAAGTTCGTCCCTAGTTAGTCTCTTTCTAAGGACGAACTTAGACAAACCTTAGAATGAGACTAACGAGACTAACTTGGAACGAACAAAGACAAACGTTAGTCTCATTATAAGGTTTGTCTAATTTCGTCCCATGTTTGTCTAAGTTCATCCCTAGTTAGTCTCTTTCTAAGGACGAACTTAGACAAACCTTAGAATGAGACTAACGAGACTAACTTGGAACGAACAAAGACAAACTTTATTCTCATTCTAAGGCTAGTCTAAGTTCGTCCTTAGAAAGAGACTAACTAGGGACGAACTTAGACTAACTTAAGACGAACTTAGACTAACCTTAGAATGAGAATTTGTCTCGTTAGTCTCATTCTAAGGTTTGTCTAACTTCGTCCTTAGAAAGAGACTAACTTGGGACGAACTTAGACTAACTTGGGACGAACTTAGACAAACCTTATAATGAGACTAATGTTTGTCTTTGTTCGTCCCAAGTTAGTCTCGTTAGTCTCATTATAAGGTTTGTCTAAGTTCGTCCTTCGAAAGAGACTAACAAGGGACGAACTTAGACTAAGTTGGGACGAACTTAGACTAACCTTAGAAGGAGAATAAAGTTTGTCTTTGTTCGTTCCAAGTTAGTCTCCTTAGTTTCAATCTAAGGTTTGTCTAAGTTCGTCCTTAGAAAGTGACTAACTAGGGACGAACTTAGACTAACTTGGAACTTAGACAAACCTTAGAATGAGAGTTTGTCTCGTTAGTCTCATTCTAAGGTTTGTCTAAGTTCGTCCTTAAAAAGAGACTCACTTGGGACGAACTTAGACTAACCTTGTAATGAGACTAGCGTTTGTCTTTGTTCGTCCCAAGTTAGTCTCGTTAGTCTCCTTCTAAGGTTTGTCTAAGTTCGGCCTTCGAAAGAGACTAACTCGGGATGAACTTTGACTAACATGGGACGAACTTAGACTAACCTTGTAATGAGACTAACGTTTGTGTTTGTTCGTCCCAAGTTAGTCTCGTTAGTCTCCTTCTAAGGTTTGTCTAAGTTCTTCCTTAGAAAGAGACTAACTAGGGACGAACTTAGACTAACTTGGGACGAACTTAGACTAACCTTAGAATGAGAATAAAGTGTGTCTTTGTTCGTTCCAAGTTAGTCCCGTTAGTCTCATTCTAAGGTTTGTCTAAGTTCGTCCTTAGAAAGAGACTAACTAGGGACGAACTTAGACTAACTTGGGACGAAATTAGACAAACCTTATAATGAGACTAAAGTTTGTCTTTGTTCGTCCCAAGTTAGTCTCGTTTGTCTCATTCTAAGGTTTGTCTAAGTTCGTCCTTAGAAAGAGACTAACTAGGGACGAACTTAGACTAACTTGGGATGAACTTAGACAAACCTTGTAATGAGACAAACGTCTGTGTTTGTTCGTCCCAAGTTAGTCTCGTTAGTCTCATTCTCAGGTTTGTCTAAGTTCGTCCTTAGAAAGAGACTAACTAGGGACGAACTTACACTAACCTTGTAATGAGACTAACGTTTGTCTTTGTTCGTCCCGAGTTAGTCTCGTTAGTCTCCTTCTAAGGTTTTTCTAAGTTCGTCCTTAGAAAGAGACTCTAACTAGGGACGAACTTAGACTAACTTGGGACGAACTTAGACTAACCTTAGAATGAGAATAAAGTGTGTCTTTGTTCGTTCCAAGTTAGTCCCGTTAGTCTCATTCTAAGGTTTGTCTAAGTTCGTCCTTAGAAAGAGACTAACTAGGGACGAACTTAGACTAACTTGGGACGAAATTAGACAAACCTTATAATGAGACTAAAGTTTGTCTTTGTTCGTCCCAAGTTAGTCTCGTTAGTCTCATTCTAAGGTTTGTCTAAGTTCGTCCTTAGAAAGAGACTAACTAGGGACGAACTTACACTAACCTTGTAATGAGACTAACGTTTGTCTTTGTTCGTCCCGAGTTAGTCTCGTTAGTCTCCTTCTAAGGTTTTTCTAAGTTCGTCCTTAGAAAGAGACTCTAACTAGGGACGAACTTAGACTAACTTGGGACGAACTTAGACTAACCTTAGAATGAGAATAAAGTGTGTCTTTGTTCGTTCCAAGTTAGTCCCGTTAGTCTCATTCTAAGGTTTGTCTAAGTTCGTCCTTAGAAAGAGACTAACTAGGGACGAACTTAGACTAACTTGGGACGAAATTAGACAAACCTTATAATGAGACTAAAGTTTGTCTTTGTTCGTCCCAAGTTAGTCTCGTTAGTCTCATTCTAAGGTTTGTCTAAGTTCGTCCTTAGAAAGAGACTAACTAGGGACGAACTTAGACTAACTTGGGATGAACTTAGACAAACCTTGTAATGAGACAAACGTCTGTGTTTGTTCGTCCCAAGTTAGTCTCGTTAGTCTCATTCTCAGGTTTGTCTAAGTTCGTCCTTAGAAAGAGACTAACTAGGGACGAACTTACACTAACCTTGTAATGAGACTAACGTTTGTCTTTGTTCGTCCCGAGTTAGTCTCGTTAGTCTCCTTCTAAGGTTTTTCTAAGTTCGTCCTTAGAAAGAGACTCTAACTAGGGACGAACTTAGACTAACTTGGGACGAACTTAGACTAACCTTGTAGTGAGACTAACGTTTGTGTTTGTTCGTCCCAAGTTAGTCTCGTTAGTCTCATTCTAAGGGTTGTCTAAGTTCGTCCTTAGAAAGAGACTAACTAGGGACGAACTTAGACTAACTTGGGACGAACTTAGACAAACCTTTTAATGAGACTAACGTCTGTGTTTGTTTGTCCCAAGTTAGTCTCGTTAGTCTCATTCTAAGGTTTGTCTAAGTTCGTCCTTAGAAAGAGACAAACTAGGGACGAACTTAGACTAACTTGGGACGAAGAAAGACAAACGTTAGTCTCATTATAAGGTTAGTCTAAGTTTGTCACAAGTTAGTCTAAGTTCGTCCCTAGTTAGTCTCTCTCTAAGGACGAACTTAGACAAACCTTAGAATGAGACTAACGAGACTAACTTGGAACGAACAAAGACAAACTTTATTCTCATTCTAAGGTTAGTCTAAGTTCGTCCCAAGTTAGTCTAAGTTCGTCCCTAGTTAGTTTCTTTCTAAGGACGAACTTAAAAAAACTTTAGAATGAGACTAACGAGACTAACTTGGGAAGAAGAAAGACAAACGTTAGTCTCATTATAAGGTTAGTCTAAGTTCGTCCCAAGTTAATCTAAGTTCGTCCCTAGTTAGTCTCTTTCTAAGGACGAACTTAGACAAACCTTAGAATGAGACTAACGAGACTAACTTGGGACAAACAAAGACAAACGTTTGTCTCTTTCTAAGGACGAACTTAGACAAACCTTAGAATGAGACTAACGAGGCGAACTCTCATTCTAATGTTTGTCTAAGTTCGTCCCAAGTTTGTCTAAGTTCGTCCCTAGGTAGTCACTTTCTAAGGACGAACTTAAACAAAACCTTAGAATGAGACTAACGAGACTAACTTGGAATGAACAAAGACAAAATTTATTCTCATTCTAAGGTTAGTCTAAGTTCGTCCCAAGTTAGTCTAAGTTCGTCCCTAGTTAGTTTCTATCTAAGGACTAACTTAAACAAACCTTAGAATGAGACTAACTTGGGACGAATAAAGACAAACGTTAGTCTCATTATAAGGTTTGTCTAGGTTCGTCCGTAGTTAGTCTCTTTCTAAGGACGAACTTAGACAAACCTTAGAATGATACTCACGAGACTAACTTGGGACGAACAAAGACAAACATTAGTCTCATTATAAGGTTTGTCGAAGTTCGTCCCAAGTTAGTCTAAGTTCGTCCCTAGTTAGCCTCTTTCTAAGGATAAACTTAGATAAACCTTAGAATGAGACTAACGAGACTAACTCCGGACGAAAAAACACAAACGTTAGTCACATTACAAGGTTAGTCTAAGTTCGTCCCAAGTTAGTCTAAGTTCGTCCCTAGTTAATCTCTTTCTAAGGACGAACTTAGACAAACCTTAGAAGGAGACTAACGAGACTAACTTGGGACGAACAAAGACAAACGTTTGTCTCATTACAAGGTTATTCTGAGTTCGTCCCAAGTTAGTCTCTTTCTAAGGATGAACTTAGACAAACCTTAGAATGAGACTAACGAGACAAACTCTCATTCTAAGGTTTGTCTAAGTTCGTCCCAAGTTAGTCTAAGTTCGTCCCTAGTTAGTCACTTTCTAAGGACGAACTTAGACAAACCTTAGAATGAGACTAACGAGACTAACTTGGAATGAACAAAGACAAACTTTATTCTCATTCTAAGGTTAGTCTAAGTTCGTCCCAAGTTAGTCTAAGTTCGTCCCTAATTAGTTTCTATCTAAGGACTAACTTAAACAAACCTTAGAATGAGACTAACTTGGGACGAACAATGACGAACTTTAGTCTCATTATAAAGTTTGTCTAAGTTCGTCCCTAGTTAGTGTCTTTCTAAGGACGAACTTAGAAAAACCTTAGAATGAGACTAACGAGACTAACTTGGGACGAACAAACACAAACGTTAGTCTCATTACAAGGTTAGTCTAAGTACGTCCCAAGTTAGTCTAAGTTCGTCCCTAGTTAGTCTCTTTAAAAGGACGAACTTAGACAAACCTTAGAAGGAGACTAACGTGACAAACTTAGGACGAACAAAGACAAACGTTAGTCTCATTACAAGGTTAGTGTAAGTTCGTCCCAAGTTAGTCTCTTTCTAAGGACGAACTAAGACAAAGCTTAGAATGAGACTAACGAGACAAACTCTCATTCAAAGGTTTGTCTAAGTTCGTCCCAAGTTAGTCTAAGTTCGTCCCTTGTTAGTCTCTTTCGAAGGACGAACTTAGACAAACCTTAGAATGAGACTAACGAGACTAACTTGGGACGAACAAAGACAAACGTTAGTCTCATTATAAGGTTTGTCTAAGTTCATCCCAAGTTAGTCTAAGTTCGTCCCTAGTTAGTCTCTTTCTAAGGACAAACTTAGATAAACCTTAGAATGAGACTAACGAGACTAACTCCGGACGAAAAAACACAAACGTTAGTCTCATTACAAGGTTAGTCTAAGTTCGTCCCAAGTTAGTCTAAGTTCGTCCCTAGTTAGTCTTTTTCTAAGGACGAACTTAGACAAACCTTAGAAGGAGACTAACGAGACTAACTTGGGACGAACAAAGACAAACGTTAGTCTCATTACCAGGTTAGTCTAAGTTCGTCCCAAGTTTGTCTAAGTTCGTTCCTAGTTATTCTCTTTCTAAGGAGAAACTTAGACAAACCTTAGAATGAGACTAACGAGACTAACTTGGGACGAACAAAGACAAACATTAGTCTCATTACAAGGTTAGGCCACAGTTCGTCCCAAGTTAGTCTAAGTTCGTCCCTAGTTAGTCTCTTTCTAAAGACGAACTTAGACAAACCTTAGAATGAGACTAGTGAGACTAACTTGGGACGAACAAAGACAAACGTTAGTCTCAATATAAGGTTAGTGTAAGTTCGTCCCAAGTTAGTCTAAGTTCTTCCCAAGTTAGTCTCTTCTTAAGGACGAACATAGACAAACCTTAGAATGAGACTAACGAGACTAACTTGGGACGAACAAAGACAAACGTTAGTCTCATTACAAGGTTAGTCTAAGTTCGTCCCAAGTTAGTCTAAGTTCGTCACTAGTTAGTCTCTTTCTAAGGACGAACTTAGACAAACCTTAGAATGAGACTAACTTGGGACGAACAAAGACAAACGTTAGTCTCATTACAAGGTTAGGCCACAGTTCGTCCCAAGTTAGTCTAAGTTCGTCCCTAGTTAGTCTCTTTCTAAGGCCAAACTTAGACAAACCTAAGAATGAGACTAACGAGACTAACTTGAAACGAACAAAGACAAACTTTAGTCTCCTTCTAAGGTTAGTCTAAGTTCGTCCCAAGTTAGTCTAAGTTCGTCCCTAGTTAGTCTCTTTCTAAGGACGAACTTAGACAGACCTTAGAATGGGACTAACGGGACTAACTTAGGACGAATAAAGACAAACGTTAGTCTCATTATATGGTTTGTCTAATTTCGTCCCAAGTTAGTCTAAGTTCATCCCTAGTTAGTCTTTTTCTAAGGACGAACTTAAAAAAACCTTAGAATAAGACTAAAGAGACTAACTTGGGACGAAGAAAGTTAAACGTTAGTCTCATTATAAGGTTAGTCTAAGTTCGTCCCAAGTTAGTCTAAGTTCGTCCCTAGTTAGTCTCTTTCTTAGGACGAACTTAGACAAACCTTAGAATGAGACTAATGAGACTAACTTGGAACGAACAAAGACAAACGTTAGTCTCATTCTAAGGTTTGTCTAAGTTCGTCCCTAGTTAGTCTAAGTTCGTCCCTAGTTAGTTTCTTTCTAAGTACGAACTTAAAAAAACCATAGAATAAGACTAACGAGACTAACTTGGGACGAAGAAAGACAAACGTTAGGCTCATTATAAGGTTAGTCTAAGTTCGTCCCAAGTTAGTCTAAGTTCGTCCCTAGTTACTCTCTTTCTAAGGACGAACTTAGACAAACCTTAGAATGAGACTAACAAGACTAACTTGGAACGAACAAAGACAAACGTTAGTCTCATTCTAAGGTTTGTCTAAGTTCGTCCCAAGTTAGTCTAAGTTCGTCCCTAGTTAGTTTCTTTCTAAGGACGAACTTAAAAAAATCTTAGAATAAGACTAACGAGACTAACTTGGGACGAAGAAAGACAAACGTTAGTCTCATTATAAGGTTAGTCTAAGTTCGTCCCAAGTTAGTCTAAGTTCGTCCCTAGTTAGTCTCTTTCTAAGGACGAACTTAGACAAACCTTAGAATGAGACTAACGAGACTAACTTGGAACGAACAAAGACAAACTTTATTCTCATTCTAAGGTTAGTCTAAGTTCGTCCCAAGTTAGTCTAAGTCTAAGTTTGTCCCTAGTTAGTTTCTTTCTAAGGACGAACTCAAACAAACCTTAGAATGAGACTAGTGAGACTAACTTGCGACAAACAAAGACAAACATTAGTCTCTTTCTAAGGACGAACTTAGACAAACCTTTAAATAAGACTAACGAGACTAACTTGGGACGAACAAAGACAAACGTTAGTCTCATTATAAAGTTAGTCTAAGTTTGTCCCAAGTTAGTCTAAGTTCGTCCCTAGTTAGTCTCTTTCTAAGGACGAACTTAGACAAACCTTAGAATGAGACTAGTGAGACTAACTTGGGACGAACAAAGAGAAACGTTAGTCTCATTATAAGGTTAGTGTAAGTTCGTCCCAAGTTAGTCTAAGTTCGTCCCAAGTTAGTCTCTTCTTAAGGACGAACTTAGACAAACCTTAGAATGAGACTAACGAGACTAACTTGGGACGAACAAACACAAACGTTAGTCTCATTACAAGGTTAGTCTAAGTACGTCCCAAGTTAGTCTAAGTTCGTCCCAAGTTAGTCTCTTTAAAAGGACGAACAAAGACAAACGTTAGTCTCATTACAAGGTTAGGCCACAGTTCGTCCCAAGTTAGTCTAAGTTCGTCCCTAGTTAGTCTCTTTCTAAGGACGAACTTAGACAAACCTAAGAATGAGACTAACGAGACTAACTTGGGACGAACAGAGACAAACGTTAGTCTAAGTTTGTCCAAAGTTAGTCTAAGTTCGTCCCTAGTTAGTCTCTTTCTATGGACGAACTTAGACAAACCTTAGAATGAACTAACGAGACTAACTGGGGACGAACAAACACAAACATTAGTCTCATTACAAGGTTAGTCTAAGTTCGTCCCATGTTAGTCTAAATTCGTCCCTAGTTAGTCTCTATCTAAGGACGAACTTAGACAAACCATAGAAGGAGACTAACGAGACTAACTTGGGACGAACAAAGACAAACGTTAGTCTCATTACAAGGTTAGTCTAAGTTCGTCCCAAGTTAGTCTAAGTTCGTCCCTAGTTAGTAGTTAGTCTCTTTCAAAGGACGAACTTAGACAAACCTTAGAAGGAGACTAACGAGACAAACTTGGGACGAACAAAGACAAGCGTTAGTCTCATTACAAGGTTAGTCTAAGTTCGTCCCAAGTTAGTCTAAGTTCGTCCCTAGTTAGTCTCTTTCTAAGGACGAACTTAGACAAACCTTAGAATGAGACTAACGAGACTAACTTGGAACGAACAAAGACAAACGTTAGTCTCATTCTAAGGTTTGTCTAAGTTCGTCTCTAGTTAGTCTAAGTTCGTCCCTAGTTAGTTTCTTTCTAAGTACGAACTTAAAACAACCATAGAATAAGACTAACGAGACTAACTTGGGACAAACAAAGACAAACGTTTGTCTCTTTCTAAGGACGAACTTAGACAAACCTTAGAATGAGACTAACGAGGCGAACTCTCATTCTAATGTTTGTCTAAGTTCGTCCCAAGTTTGTCTAAGTTCGTCCCTAGTTAGTCTCTCTCTAAGGACGAACTTAGACAAACCTTAGAATGAGACTAACGAGACTAACTTGGAACGAACAAAGACAAACTTTATTCTCATTCTAAGGTTAGTCTAAGTTCGTCCCAAGTTAGTCTAAGTTCGTCCCTAGTTAGTTTCTTTCTAAGGACGAACTTAAAAAAACTTTAGAATGAGACTAACGAGACTAACTTGGGAAGAAGAAAGACAAACGTTAGTCTCATTATAAGGTTAGTCTAAGTTCGTCCCAAGTTAATCTAAGTTCGTCCCTAGTTAGTCTCTTTCTAAGGAAGAACTTAGACAAACCTTAGAATGAGACTAACGAGACTAACTTGGGACAAACAAAGACAAACGTTTGTCTCTTTCTAAGGACGAACTTAGACAAACCTTAGAATGAGACTAACGAGGCGAACTCTCATTCTAATGTTTGTCTAAGTTCGTCCCAAGTTTGTCTAAGTTCGTCCCTAGGTAGTCACTTTCTAAGGACGAACTTAAACAAAACCTTAGAATGAGACTAACGAGACTAACTTGGAATGAACAAAGACAAAATTTATTCTCATTCTAAGGTTAGTCTAAGTTCGTCCCAAGTTAGTCTAAGTTCGTCCCTAGTTAGTTTCTATCTAAGGACTAACTTAAACAAACCTTAGAATGAGACTAACTTGGGACGAATAAAGACAAACGTTAGTCTCATTATAAGGTTTGTCTAGGTTCGTCCGTAGTTAGTCTCTTTCTAAGGACGAACTTAGACAAACCTTAGAATGATACTCACGAGACTAACTTGGGACGAACAAAGACAAACATTAGTCTCATTATAAGGTTTGTCGAAGTTCGTCCCAAGTTAGTCTAAGTTCGTCCCTAGTTAGCCTCTTTCTAAGGATAAACTTAGATAAACCTTAGAATGAGACTAACGAGACTAACTCCGGACGAAAAAACACAAACGTTAGTCACATTACAAGGTTAGTCTAAGTTCGTCCCAAGTTAGTCTAAGTTCGTCCCTAGTTAATCTCTTTCTAAGGACGAACTTAGACAAACCTTAGAAGGAGACTAACGAGACTAACTTGGGACGAACAAAGACAAACGTTTGTCTCATTACAAGGTTATTCTGAGTTCGTCCCAAGTTAGTCTCTTTCTAAGGATGAACTTAGACAAACCTTAGAATGAGACTAACGAGACAAACTCTCATTCTAAGGTTTGTCTAAGTTCGTCCCAAGTTAGTCTAAGTTCGTCCCTAGTTAGTCACTTTCTAAGGACGAACTTAGACAAACCTTAGAATGAGACTAACGAGACTAACTTGGAATGAACAAAGACAAACTTTATTCTCATTCTAAGGTTAGTCTAAGTTCGTCCCAAGTTAGTCTAAGTTCGTCCCTAATTAGTTTCTATCTAAGGACTAACTTAAACAAACCTTAGAATGAGACTAACTTGGGACGAACAATGACGAACTTTAGTCTCATTATAAAGTTTGTCTAAGTTCGTCCCTAGTTAGTGTCTTTCTAAGGACGAACTTAGAAAAACCTTAGAATGAGACTAACGAGACTAACTTGGGACGAACAAACACAAACGTTAGTCTCATTACAAGGTTAGTCTAAGTACGTCCCAAGTTAGTCTAAGTTCGTCCCTAGTTAGTCTCTTTAAAAGGACGAACTTAGACAAACCTTAGAAGGAGACTAACGTGACAAACTTAGGACGAACAAAGACAAACGTTAGTCTCATTACAAGGTTAGTGTAAGTTCGTCCCAAGTTAGTCTCTTTCTAAGGACGAACTAAGACAAAGCTTAGAATGAGACTAACGAGACAAACTCTCATTCAAAGGTTTGTCTAAGTTCGTCCCAAGTTAGTCTAAGTTCGTCCCTTGTTAGTCTCTTTCGAAGGACGAACTTAGACAAACCTTAGAATGAGACTAACGAGACTAACTTGGGACGAACAAAGACAAACGTTAGTCTCATTATAAGGTTTGTCTAAGTTCGTCCCAAGTTAGTCTAAGTTCGTCCCTAGTTAGTCTCTTTCTAAGGACAAACTTAGATAAACCTTAGAATGAGACTAACGAGACTAACTCCGGACGAAAAAACACAAACGTTAGTCTCATTACAAGGTTAGTCTAAGTTCGTCCCAAGTTAGTCTAAGTTCGTCCCTAGTTAGTCTTTTTCTAAGGACGAACTTAGACAAACCTTAGAAGGAGACTAACGAGACTAACTTGGGACGAACAAAGACAAACGTTAGTCTCATTACCAGGTTAGTCTAAGTTCGTCCCAAGTTTGTCTAAGTTCGTTCCTAGTTATTCTCTTTCTAAGGAGAAACTTAGACAAACCTTAGAATGAGACTAACGAGACTAACTTGGGACGAACAAAGACAAACATTAGTCTCATTACAAGGTTAGGCCACAGTTCGTCCCAAGTTAGTCTAAGTTCGTCCCTAGTTAGTCTCTTTCTAAAGACGAACTTAGACAAACCTTAGAATGAGACTAGTGAGACTAACTTGGGACGAACAAAGACAAACGTTAGTCTCAATATAAGGTTAGTGTAAGTTCGTCCCAAGTTAGTCTAAGTTCTTCCCAAGTTAGTCTCTTCTTAAGGACGAACATAGACAAACCTTAGAATGAGACTAACGAGACTAACTTGGGACGAACAAAGACAAACGTTAGTCTCATTACAAGGTTAGTCTAAGTTCGTCCCAAGTTAGTCTAAGTTCGTCACTAGTTAGTCTCTTTCTAAGGACGAACTTAGACAAACCTTAGAATGAGACTAACTTGGGACGAACAAAGACAAACGTTAGTCTCATTACAAGGTTAGGCCACAGTTCGTCCCAAGTTAGTCTAAGTTCGTCCCTAGTTAGTCTCTTTCTAAGGCCAAACTTAGACAAACCTAAGAATGAGACTAACGAGACTAACTTGAAACGAACAAAGACAAACTTTAGTCTCCTTCTAAGGTTAGTCTAAGTTCGTCCCAAGTTAGTCTAAGTTCGTCCCTAGTTAGTCTCTTTCTAAGGACGAACTTAGACAGACCTTAGAATGGGACTAACGGGACTAACTTAGGACGAATAAAGACAAACGTTAGTCTCATTATAAGGTTTGTCTAATTTCGTCCCAAGTTAGTCTAAGTTCATCCCTAGTTAGTCTTTTTCTAAGGACGAACTTAAAAAAACCTTAGAATAAGACTAAAGAGACTAACTTGGGACGAAGAAAGTTAAACGTTAGTCTCATTATAAGGTTAGTCTAAGTTCGTCCCAAGTTAGTCTAAGTTCGTCCCTAGTTAGTCTCTTTCTTAGGACGAACTTAGACAAACCTTAGAATGAGACTAATGAGACTAACTTGGAACGAACAAAGACAAACGTTAGTCTCATTCTAAGGTTTGTCTAAGTTCGTCCCTAGTTAGTCTAAGTTCGTCCCTAGTTAGTTTCTTTCTAAGTACGAACTTAAAAAAACCATAGAATAAGACTAACGAGACTAACTTGGGACGAAGAAAGACAAACGTTAGGCTCATTATAAGGTTAGTCTAAGTTCGTCCCAAGTTAGTCTAAGTTCGTCCCTAGTTACTCTCTTTCTAAGGACGAACTTAGACAAACCTTAGAATGAGACTAACAAGACTAACTTGGAACGAACAAAGACAAACGTTAGTCTCATTCTAAGGTTTGTCTAAGTTCGTCCCAAGTTAGTCTAAGTTCGTCCCTAGTTAGTTTCTTTCTAAGGACGAACTTAAAAAAATCTTAGAATAAGACTAACGAGACTAACTTGGGACGAAGAAAGACAAACGTTAGTCTCATTATAAGGTTAGTCTAAGTTCGTCCCAAGTTAGTCTAAGTTCGTCCCTAGTTAGTCTCTTTCTAAGGACGAACTTAGACAAACCTTAGAATGAGACTAACGAGACTAACTTGGAACGAACAAAGACAAACTTTATTCTCATTCTAAGGTTAGTCTAAGTTCGTCCCAAGTTAGTCTAAGTCTAAGTTTGTCCCTAGTTAGTTTCTTTCTAAGGACGAACTCAAACAAACCTTAGAATGAGACTAGTGAGACTAACTTGCGACAAACAAAGACAAACATTAGTCTCTTTCTAAGGACGAACTTAGACAAACCTTTAAATAAGACTAACGAGACTAACTTGGGACGAACAAAGACAAACGTTAGTCTCATTATAAAGTTAGTCTAAGTTTGTCCCAAGTTAGTCTAAGTTCGTCCCTAGTTAGTCTCTTTCTAAGGACGAACTTAGACAAACCTTAGAATGAGACTAGTGAGACTAACTTGGGACGAACAAAGAGAAACGTTAGTCTCATTATAAGGTTAGTGTAAGTTCGTCCCAAGTTAGTCTAAGTTCGTCCCAAGTTAGTCTCTTCTTAAGGACGAACTTAGACAAACCTTAGAATGAGACTAACGAGACTAACTTGGGACGAACAAACACAAACGTTAGTCTCATTACAAGGTTAGTCTAAGTACGTCCCAAGTTAGTCTAAGTTCGTCCCAAGTTAGTCTCTTTAAAAGGACGAACAAAGACAAACGTTAGTCTCATTACAAGGTTAGGCCACAGTTCGTCCCAAGTTAGTCTAAGTTCGTCCCTAGTTAGTCTCTTTCTAAGGACGAACTTAGACAAACCTAAGAATGAGACTAACGAGACTAACTTGGGACGAACAGAGACAAACGTTAGTCTAAGTTTGTCCAAAGTTAGTCTAAGTTCGTCCCTAGTTAGTCTCTTTCTATGGACGAACTTAGACAAACCTTAGAATGAACTAACGAGACTAACTGGGGACGAACAAACACAAACATTAGTCTCATTACAAGGTTAGTCTAAGTTCGTCCCATGTTAGTCTAAATTCGTCCCTAGTTAGTCTCTATCTAAGGACGAACTTAGACAAACCATAGAAGGAGACTAACGAGACTAACTTGGGACGAACAAAGACAAACGTTAGTCTCATTACAAGGTTAGTCTAAGTTCGTCCCAAGTTAGTCTAAGTTCGTCCCTAGTTAGTAGTTAGTCTCTTTCAAAGGACGAACTTAGACAAACCTTAGAAGGAGACTAACGAGACAAACTTGGGACGAACAAAGACAAGCGTTAGTCTCATTACAAGGTTAGTCTAAGTTCGTCCCAAGTTAGTCTAAGTTCGTCCCTAGTTAGTCTCTTTCTAAGGACGAACTTAGACAAACCTTAGAATGAGACTAACGAGACTAACTTGGAACGAACAAAGACAAACGTTAGTCTCATTCTAAGGTTTGTCTAAGTTCGTCTCTAGTTAGTCTAAGTTCGTCCCTAGTTAGTTTCTTTCTAAGTACGAACTTAAAACAACCATAGAATAAGACTAACGAGACTAACTTGGGACGAAGAAAGACAAACGTTAGTCTCATTATAAGGTTAGTCTAAGTTCGTCCCAAGTTAGTCTAAGTTCGTCCCTAGTTACTCTCTTTCTAAGGACGAACTTAGACAAACCTTAGAATGAGGCTAACGAGACTAACTTGGAAAAAACAAAGACAAACGTTAGTCTCATTCTAAGGTTTGTCTAAGTTCGTCCCTAGTTAGTTTCTTTCTAAGGATGAACTTAAAAAATTCTTAGAATAAGACTAACGAGACTAACTTGGGACGAAGAAAGACAAACGTTAGTCTCATTATATGGATAGTCTAAGTTCGTCCCAAGTTAGTCTAAGTTTGTCCCTAGTTAGTCTCTTTCTAAGGACGAACTTAGACAAACCTTAGAATGAGACTAACGAGACTAACTTGGAACGAACAAAGACAAACTTTATTCTCATTCTAAGGTTAGTCTAAGTTCGTCCCTAGTTAGTTTCTTTCTAAGGACGAACTCAAACAAACCTTAGAATGAGACTAGTGAGACTAACTTGGCACAAACAAAGACAAACATTAGTCTCTTTCGAAGGACGAACTTAGACAAACCTTTAAATAAGACTAACGAGACTAACTTGGGACGAACAAAGACAAACGTTAGTCTCATTATAAAGTTAGTCTAAGTTTGTCCCAAGTTAGTCTAAGTTCGTCCCTAGTTAGTCTCTTTCTAAGGACAAACTTAGACAAACCTTAGAATGAGACTAGTGAGACTAACTTGGGACGAACAAAGACAAACGTTAGTCTCATTATAAGGTTAGTGTAAGTTCGTCCCAAGTTAGTCTCTTCTTAAGGACGAACTTAGACAAACCTTAGAATGAGACTAACGAGACAAACTTGGGACGAACAAAGACAAACGTTAGTCTCATTACAAGGTTAGTCTAAGTTCGTCCCTAGTTAGTCTCTTTCTAAGGACGAACTTAGACAAACCTTAGAATGAGACTAACTTGGGACGAACAAAGACAAACGTTAGTCTCATTACAAGGTTAGGCCACAGTTCGTCCCAAGTTAGTCTAAGTTCGTCCCTAGTTAGTCTCTTTCTAAGGCCGAACTTAGACAAACCTAAGAATGAGACTAACGAGACTAACTTGAAACGAACAAAGACAAACTTTAGTCTCCTTCTAAGGTTAGTCTAAGTTCGTCCCAAGTTAGTCTAAGTTCGTCCCTAGTTAGTCTCTTTCTAAGGACGAACTTAGACAGACCTTAGAATGGGACTAACGAGACTAACTTAGGACGAATAAAGACAAACGTTAGTCTCATTATAAGGTTTGTCTAATTTCGTCCCAAGTTAGTCTAAGTTCATCCCTAGTTAGTCTCTTTCTAAGGACGAACTTAAAAAAACCTTAGAATAAGACTAAAGAGACTAACTTGGGACGAAGAAAGTTAAACGTTAGTCTCATTATAAGGTTAGTCTAAGTTCGTCCCAAGTTAGTCTAAGTTCGTCCCTAGTTAGTCTCTTTCTAAGGACGAACTTAGACAAACCTTAGAATGAGACTAATGAGACTAACTTGGAACGAACAAAGACAAACGTTAGTCTCATTCTAAGGTTTGTCTAAGTTCGTCCCTAGTTAGTCTAAGTTCGTCCCTAGTTAATTTCTTTCTAAGTACGAACTTAAAAAAACCATAGAATAAGACTAACGAGACTAACTTGGGACGAAGAAAGACAAACGTTAGGCTCATTATAAGGTTAGTCTAAGTTCGTCCCAAGTTAGTCTAAGTTCGTCCCTAGTTACTCTCTTTCTAAGGACGAACTTAGACAAACCTTAGAATGAGACTAACAAGATTAACTTGGAACGAACAAAGACAAACGTTAGTCTCATTCTAAGGTTTGTCTAAGTTCGTCCCAAGTTAGTCTAAGTTCGTCCCTAGTTAGTTTCTTTCTAAGGACGAACTTAAAAAAATCTTAGAATAAGACTAACGAAACTAACTTGGGACGAAGAAAGACAAACGTTAGTCTCATTATAAGGTTAGTCTAAGTTCGTCCCAAGTTAGTCTAAGTTCGTCCCTAGTTAGTCTCTTTCTAAGGACGAACTTAGACAAACCTTAGAATGAGACTAACGAGACTAACTTGGAACGAACAAAGACAAACTTTATTCTCATTCTAAGGTTAGTCTAAGTTCGTCCCAAGTTAGTCTAAGTCTAAGTTTGTCCCTAGTTAGTTTCTTTCTAAGGACGAACTCAAACAAACCTTAGAATGAGACTAGTGAGACTAACTTGGGACAAACAAAGACAAACATTAGTCTCTTTCTAAGGACGAACTTAGACAAACCTTTAAATAAGACTAACGAGACTAACTTGGGACGAACAAAGACAAACGTTAGTCTCATTATAAAGTTAGTCTAAGTTTGTCCCAAGTTAGTCTAAGTTCGTCCCTAGTTAGTCTCTTTCTAAGGACGAACTTAGACAAACCTTAGAATGAGACTAGTGAGACTAACTTGGGACGAACAAAGAGAAACGTTAGTCTCATTATAAGGTTAGTGTAAGTTCGTCCCAAGTTAGTCTAAGTTCGTCCCAAGTTAGTCTCTTCTTAAGGACGAACTTAGACAAACCTTAGAATGAGACTAACGAGACTAACTTGGGACGAACAAAGACAAACGTTAGCCTCGTTACAAGGTTAGTCTAAGTTCGTCCCAAGTTAGTCAAAGTTCGTCCCTAGTTAGTCTCTTTCTAAGGACGAACATAGACAAACCTTAGAATGAGACTAACTTGGGACGAACAAAGACAAACGTTAGTCTCATTACAAGGTTAGGCCACAGTTCGTCCCAAGTTAGTCTAAGTTCGTCCCTAGTTAGTCTCTTTCTAAGGACGAACTTAGACAAACCTAAGAATGAGACTAACGAGACTAACTTGGGACGAACAGAGACAAACGTTAGTCTAAGTTTGTCCAAAGTTAGTCTAAGTTCGTCCCTAGTTAGTCTCTTTCTATGGACGAACTTAGACAAACCTTAGAATGAACTAACGAGACTAACTGGGGACGAACAAACACAAACATTAGTCTCATTACAAGGTTAGTCTAAGTTCGTCCCATGTTAGTCTAAATTCGTCCCTAGTTAGTCTCTATCTAAGGACGAACTTAGACAAACCATAGAAGGAGACTAACGAGACTAACTTGGGACGAACAAAGACAAACGTTAGTCTCATTACAAGGTTAGTCTAAGTTCGTCCCAAGTTAGTCTAAGTTCGTCCCTAGTTAGTAGTTAGTCTCTTTCAAAGGACGAACTTAGACAAACCTTAGAAGGAGACTAACGAGACAAACTTGGGACGAACAAAGACAAGCGTTAGTCTCATTACAAGGTTAGTCTAAGTTCGTCCCAAGTTAGTCTAAGTTCGTCCCTAGTTAGTCTCTTTCTAAGGACGAACTTAGACAAACCTTAGAATGAGACTAACGAGACTAACTTGGAACGAACAAAGACAAACGTTAGTCTCATTCTAAGGTTTGTCTAAGTTCGTCTCTAGTTAGTCTAAGTTCGTCCCTAGTTAGTTTCTTTCTAAGTACGAACTTAAAACAACCATAGAATAAGACTAACGAGACTAACTTGGGACGAAGAAAGACAAACGTTAGTCTCATTATAAGGTTAGTCTAAGTTCGTCCCAAGTTAGTCTAAGTTCGTCCCTAGTTACTCTCTTTCTAAGGACGAACTTAGACAAACCTTAGAATGAGGCTAACGAGACTAACTTGGAAAAAACAAAGACAAACGTTAGTCTCATTCTAAGGTTTGTCTAAGTTCGTCCCTAGTTAGTTTCTTTCTAAGGATGAACTTAAAAAATTCTTAGAATAAGACTAACGAGACTAACTTGGGACGAAGAAAGACAAACGTTAGTCTCATTATATGGATAGTCTAAGTTCGTCCCAAGTTAGTCTAAGTTTGTCCCTAGTTAGTCTCTTTCTAAGGACGAACTTAGACAAACCTTAGAATGAGACTAACGAGACTAACTTGGAACGAACAAAGACAAACTTTATTCTCATTCTAAGGTTAGTCTAAGTTCGTCCCTAGTTAGTTTCTTTCTAAGGACGAACTCAAACAAACCTTAGAATGAGACTAGTGAGACTAACTTGGCACAAACAAAGACAAACATTAGTCTCTTTCGAAGGACGAACTTAGACAAACCTTTAAATAAGACTAACGAGACTAACTTGGGACGAACAAAGACAAACGTTAGTCTCATTATAAAGTTAGTCTAAGTTTGTCCCAAGTTAGTCTAAGTTCGTCCCTAGTTAGTCTCTTTCTAAGGACAAACTTAGACAAACCTTAGAATGAGACTAGTGAGACTAACTTGGGACGAACAAAGACAAACGTTAGTCTCATTATAAGGTTAGTGTAAGTTCGTCCCAAGTTAGTCTCTTCTTAAGGACGAACTTAGACAAACCTTAGAATGAGACTAACGAGACAAACTTGGGACGAACAAAGACAAACGTTAGTCTCATTACAAGGTTAGTCTAAGTTCGTCCCTAGTTAGTCTCTTTCTAAGGACGAACATAGACAAACCTTAGAATGAGACTAACTTGGGACGAACAAAGACAAACGTTAGTCTCATTACAAGGTTAGGCCACAGTTCGTCACAAGTTAGTCTAAGTTCGTCCCTAGTTAGCCTCTTTCTAAGGCCGAACTTAGACAAACCTAAGAATGAGACTAACGAGACTAACTTGGGACGAACAAAGACAAACGTTAGTCTCATTATAAAGTTAGTCTAAGTTTGTCCCAAGTTAGTCTAAGTTCGTCCCTAGTTAGTCTCTTTCTAAGGACGAACTTAGACAAACCTTAGAATGAGACTAGTGAGACTAACTTGGAACGAACAAAGACAAACGTTACTCTCATTATAAGGTTAGTGTAAGTTCGTCCCAAGTTAGTCTAAGTTCGTCCCAAGTTAGTCTCTTCTGAAGGACGAACTTAGACAAACCTTAGAATGAGACTAACGAGACTAACTTGGGACGTACAAAGACAAACGTTAGTCTCATTACAAGGTTAGTCTAAGTTCGTCCCAAGTTAGTCTAAGTTCGTCCCTAGTTAGTCTCGTTCTAAGGACGAACTTAGACAAACCTTAGAATGAGACTAACTTGGGACGAACAAAGACAAACGTTAGTCTCATTACAAGGTTAGGCCACAGTTCGGCCCAAGTTAGTATAAGTTCGGCCCTAGTTAATCTCTTTCTAAGGCCGAACTTAGACAAACCTTAGAATAAGACTAACGAGACTAACTTGGGACGAACAAAGACAAACGTTAGTCTCATTATAAAGTTAGTCTAAGTTTGTCCCAAGTTAGTCTAAGTTCGTCCCTAGTTAGTCTCTTTCTAAGGACGAACTTAGACAAACCTTAGAATGAACTAACGAGACTAACTGGGGACGAACAAACACAAACGTTAGTCTCATTACAAGGTTAGTCTAAGTTCGTCCCATGTTAGTCTAAGTTCGTCCCTAGTTAGTCTCTTCCTAAGGATGAACTTAGACAAACCTTAGAAGGAGACTAACGAGACTAACTTGGGACGAACAAAGACAAACGTTAGTCTCATTACAAGGTTAGTCTAAGTTCGTCCCAAGTTAGTCTCTTTCTAAGGACGAACTTAGACAAACCTTAGAATGAGACTAACGAGACAAACTCTCATTCTATGGTTTGTCTAAGTTCGTAACTAGGGACGAAATTAGACTAACTTGGGACGAACTTAGACTAACCTTATAATGAGACTAACGTTTGTCTTTATTTGTCCCAAGTTAGTCTCACAAGTCTCATTCTAAGGTTTGTCCAAGTTCGTCCTTAGAAAGAGATTAACTAGGGATGAACTTAGACTAAGTTGGGACGAACTTAGACTATCATTATAATGAGGCTAACGTTTGTCTTTGTTCGTCCCAAGTTAGTCTCGTTAGTCTCATTCTAAGGTTTGTCTAAGTTCGTCCTTAGAAAGAGACTAACTAGGGACGAACTTAGACTAACTTGGGACGAACTTTGACTAACCTTGTAAGGAGACTAACGTTTGTCTTTGTTCGTCCCAAGTTAGTCTCGTTAGTCTCATTCTAAGGTTTGTCCAAGTTCGTCCTTAGAAAGAGATTAACTAGGGATGAACTTAGACTAACTTGGGACGAACTTAGACTATCATTATAATGAGGCTAACGTTTGTCTTTGTTCGTCCCAAGTTAGTCTCGTTAGTCTCATTCTAAGGTTTGTCTAAGTTCGTCCTTAGAAAGAGACTAACTAGGGACGAAATTAGACTAACTTGGGACGAACTTAGACTAACCTTTTAATGAGACTAACGTTTGTCTTTATTTGTCCCAAGTTAGTCTCACTAGTCTCATTCTAAGGTGTGTCCAAGTTCGTCCTTAGAAAGAGATTAACTAGGGATGAACTTAGACTAACTTGGGACGAACTTAGACTATCATTATAATGAGGCTAACGTTTGTCTTTGTTCGTCCCAAGTTAGTCTCGTTAGTCTCATTCTAAGGTTTGTCTAAGTTCGTCCTTAGAAAGAGACTAACTAGGGACTAACTTAGACTAACTTGGGACGAACTTTGACTAACCTTGTAAGGAGACTAACGTTTGTCTTTGTTCGTCCCAAGTTAGTCTCGTTAGTCTCATTCTAAGGTTTGTCCAAGTTCGTCCTTAGAAAGAGATTAACTAGGGATGAACTTAGACTAACTTGGGACGAACTTAGACTATCATTATAATGAGGCTAACGTTTGTCTTTGTTCGTCCCAAGTTAGTCTCGTTAGTCTCATTCTAAGGTTTGTCTAAGTTCGTCCTTAGAAAGAGACTAACTAGGGACGAACTTAGACTAACTTGGGACGAACTTTGACTAACCTTGTAAGGAGACTAACGTTTGTCTTTGTTCGTCCCAAGTTAGTCTCGTTAGTCTCATTCTAAGGTTTGTCTAAGATCGTCCTTAGAAAGAGACTAACTAGGGACGAACTTAGACTAACTTGGGACGAACTTAGACTAACCTTATAATGAGACTAACGTTAGTCTTTGTTCGTCCCAAGTTAGTCTCACTAGTCTCATTCTAAGGTTTGTCTAAGTTCGTCCTTAGAAAGAGATTAACTAGGGACGAACTTAGACTAACTTGGGACGAACTTAGACTAACTTTATAATGAGACTAACGTTTGTCTTTGTTCGTCCCAAGTTAGTCTCGTTAGTCTCATTCTACGGTTTGTCTAAGTTCGTCCTTAGAAAGAGACTAACTAGGGACGAACTTAGACTAACTTGGGACGAACTTAGACAAACTTTATAATGAGACTAACATTTGTCTTTGTTCGTCCCAAGTTAGTCTCGTTAGTCTCATTCAAAGGTTTGTTTAAGTTCGTCCTTAGAAAGAAACTCACTAGGACTAACTTGGGACGAACTTAGACTAACCTTAGAATGAGAATAAAGTTTGTCTTTGTTCGTTCCAAGTTAGTCTCGTTAGTCTCATTCTAAAGTTTGTTTAAGTTCGTCCTTAGAAAGAGACTAACTAGGGACGAACTTAGACAAACTTGGGACGAACTTAGACAAACCTTATAATGAGACTAACGTTTGTCTTTGTTCGTCCCAAGTTAGTCTCGTTAGTCTCATTCTAAGGTCTGTCAAAGTTCGTCCTTAGAAAGTGACTAACTAGGGACGAACTTAGACTAACTTGGGATGAACTTAGACTAACCTTGTAATGAGACTAACGTTTGTCTTTGTTCGTCCCAAGTTAGTCTCATTCTAAGGTTTGTCTCAGTTCATCTTTAGAAAGAGACTAACTAGGGACGAACTTACACTAACCTTGTAATAAGACTAACGTTTGTCTTTGTTCGTCCCAAGTTAGTCTCGTTAGTCTCATTCTAAGGTCTGTCAAAGTTTGTCCTTAGAAAGTGACTAACAAGGGACGAACTTAGACTAACTTGGGACGAACTTAGACTTACCTTGTAATGAGACTAACGTTTGTCTTTGTTAGTCCCAAGTTAGTCTCGTTAGTCTCATTCTAAGGTTTGTCTAAGTTCGTCCTTAGAAAGAGACTAACTAGGGACGAACTTAGATTAACATGGGGCGAATTTAGACTAACCTTGTAATGAGACTAACGTTTGTGTTTGTTCGTCCCAAGTTAGTCTCGTTAGTCTCATTCTAAGGTTTGTCTCAGTTCGTCCTTAGAAAGAGACTAACTAGGGACGAACTTAGACTAACCTTTTAACGAGACTAAAGTTTGTCTTTGTTCGTCCCAAGTTAGTGTCGTTAGTCTCATTCTAAGGTTTGTCTAAGTTCGTCCTTCGAAAGAGACTAACTAGGGTCGAACTTAGACTAACTTGGGACGAACTTAGACTAACCTTGTAATGAGACTAACGTTTGTCTTTGTTCGTCCCAAGTTAGTCTCACTAGTCTCATTCTAAGGTTTGTCTAAGTTCGTCCTTAGAAAGAGATTAACTAGGGACGAACTTAGACTAACCTTAGAATGAGAATAAAGCATGTCTTTGTTCGTTCCAAGTTAGTCTCGTTAGTCTCATTCTAAAGTTTGTCTAAGTTCGTCCTTAGAAAGAGACTAACTAGGGACGAACTTAGACAAACTTGGGACGAACTTAGACAAACCTTATAATGAGACTAACGTTTGTCTTTGTTCGTCCCAAGTTAGTCTCGTTAGTCTCATTCTAAGGTCTGTCAAAGTTCGTCCTTAGAAAGTGACTAACTAGGGACGGACTTTGACTAACCTTAGAATGAGAATAAAGTTTGTCTTTGTTCGTTCCAAGTTAGTCTCGTTAGTCTCATTCTAAAGTTTGTCTAAGTTCGTCCTTCGAAAGAGACTAACTAGGGTCGAACTTAGACTAACTTGGGACGAACTTAGACTAAGCTTGTAATGAGACTAACGTTTGTCTTTGTTCGTCCCAAGTTAGTCTCACTAGTCTCATTCTAAGGTTTGTCTAAGTTCGTCCTTAGAAATAGATTAACTTGGGACGAACTTAGACTAACCTTTTAACGAGACTAAAGTTTGTCTTTGTTCGTCCCAAGTTAGTGTCGTTAGTCTCATTCTAAGGTTTGTCTAAGTTCGTCCTTCGAAAGAGACTAACTAGGGTCGAACTTAGACTAACTTGGGACGAACTTAGACTAACCTTGTAATGAGACTAACGTTTGTCTTTGTTCGTCCCAAGTTAGTCTCACTAGTCTCATTCTAAGGTTTGTCTAAGTTCGTCCTTAGAAAGAGATTAACTTGGGACGAACTTAGACTAACCTTAGAATGAGAATAAAGTTTGTCTTTGTTCGTTCCAAGTTAGTCTCGTTAGTCTCATTCTAAGGTTTGTCTAAGTTCGTCCTTAGAAAGAGACTAACTAGGGACTAAATTAGACTAACTTGGGACGAACTTAGACTAACCTTATAATGAGACTAAAGTTTGTCTTTGTTCGTCCCAAGTTAGTGTCGTTAGTCTCATTCTAAGGTTTGTCTAAGTTCGTCCTTCGAAAGAGACTAACTAGGGTCGAACTTAGACTAACTTGGGACGAACTTAGACTAACCTTGTAATGAGACTAACGTTTGTCTTTGTTCGTCCCAAGTTAGTCTCACTAGTCTCATTCTAAGGTTTGTCTAAGTTCGTCCTTAGAAAGAGATTAACTAGGGACGAACTTAGACTAACCTTAGAATGAGAATAAAGTTTGTCTTTGTTCGTTCCAAGTTAGTCTCGTTAGTCTCATTCTAAAGTTTGTCTAAGTTCGTCCTTAGAAAGAGACTAACTAGGGACGAACTTAGACATACTTGGGACGAACTTAGACAAACCTTATAATGAGACTAACGTTTGTCTTTGTTCGTCCCAAGTTAGTCTCGTTAGTCTCATTCTAAGGTCTGTCAAAGTTCGTCCTTAGAAAGTGACTAACTAGGGACGAACTTTGACTAACCTTAGAATGAGAATAAAGTTTGTCTTTGTTCGTTCCAAGTTAGTCTCGTTAGTCTCATTCTAAAGTTTGTCTAAGTTCGTCCTTCGAAAGAGACTAACTAGGGTCGAACTTAGACTAACTTGGGACGAACTTAGACTAAGCTTGTAATGAGACTAACGTTTGTCTTTGTTTGTCCCAAGTTAGTCTCACTAGTCTCATTCTAAGGTTTGTCTAAGTTCGTCCTTAGAAATAGATTAACTTGGGACGAACTTAGACTAACCTTTTAACGAGACTAAAGTTTGTCTTTGTTCGTCCCAAGTTAGTGTCGTTTGTCTCATTCTAAGGTTTGTCTAAGTTCGTCCTTCGAAAGAGACTAACTAGGGTCGAACTTAGACTAACTTGGGACGAACTTAGACTAACCTTGTAATGAGACTAACGTTTGTCTTTGTTCGTCCCAAGTTAGTCTCACTAGTCTCATTCTAAGGTTTGTCTAAGTTCGTCCTTAGAAAGAGATTAACTTGGGACGAACTTAGACTAACCTTAGAATGAGAATAAAGTTTGTCTTTGTTCGTTCCAAGTTAGTCTCGTTAGTCTCATTCTAAGGTTTGTCTAAGTTCGTCCTTAGAAAGAGACTAACTAGGGACGAAATTAGACTAACTTGGGACGAACTTAGACTAACCTTATAATGAGACTAACGTTTGTCTTTATTTGTCCCAAGTTAGTCTCACAAGTCTCATTCTAAGGTTTGTCCAAGTTCGTCCTTAGAAAGAGATTAACTAGGGATGAACTTAGACTAACTTGGGACGAACTTAGACTATCATTATAATGAGGCTAACGTTTGTCTTTGTTCGTCCCAAGTTAGTCTCGTTAGTCTCATTCTAAGGTTTGTCTAAGTTCGTCCTTAGAAAGAGACTAACTAGGGACGAAATTAGACTAACTTGGGACGAACTTAGACTAACCTTTTAATGAGACTAACGTTTGTCTTTATTTATCCCAAGTTAGTCTCACTAGTCTCATTCTAAGGTTTGTCCAAGTTCGTCCTTAGAAAGAGATTAACTAGGGATGAACTTAGACTAACTTGGGACGAACTTAGACTATCATTATAATGAGGCTAACGTTTGTCTTTGTTCGTCCCAAGTTAGTCTCGTTAGTCTCATTCTAAGGTTTGTCTAAGTTCGTCCTTAGAAAGAGACTAACTAGGGACTAACTTAGACTAACTTGGGACGAACTTTGACTAACCTTGTAAGGAGACTAACGTTTGTCTTTGTTCGTCCCAAGTTAGTCTCGTTAGTCTCATTCTAAGGTTTGTCCAAGTTCGTCCTTAGAAAGAGATTAACTAGGGATGAACTTAGACTAACTTGGGACGAACTTAGACTATCATTATAATGAGGCTAACGTTTGTCTTTGTTCGTCCCAAGTTAGTCTCGTTAGTCTCATTCTAAGGTTTGTCTAAGTTCGTCCTTAGAAAGAGACTAACTAGGGACGAACTTAGACTAACTTGGGACGAACTTTGACTAACCTTGTAAGGAGACTAACGTTTGTCTTTGTTCGTCCCAAGTTAGTCTCGTTAGTCTCATTCTAAGGTTTGTCTAAGATCGTCCTTAGAAAGAGACTAACTAGGGACGAACTTAGACTAACTTGGGACGAACTTAGACTAACCTTATAATGAGACTAACGTTAGTCTTTGTTCGTCCCAAGTTAGTCTCACTAGTCTCATTCTAAGGTTTGTCTAAGTTCGTCCTTAGAAAGAGATTAACTAGGGACGAACTTAGACTAACTTGGGACGAACTTAGACTAACTTTATAATGAGACTAACGTTTGTCTGTGTTCGTCCCAAGTTAGTCTCGTTAGTCTCATTCTACGGTTTGTCTAAGTTCGTCCTTAGAAAGAGACTAACTAGGGACGAACTTAGACTAACTTGGGACGAACTTAGACAAACTTTATAATGAGACTAACATTTGTCTTTGTTCGTCCCAAGTTAGTCTCGCTAGTCTCATTCAAAGGTTTGTTTAAGTTCGTCCTTAGAAAGAAACTCACTAGGACTAACTTGGGACGAACTTAGACTAACCTTAGAATGAGAATAAAGTTTGTCTTTGTTCGTTCCAAGTTAGTCTCGTTATTCTCATTCTAAAGTTTGTTTAAGTTCGTCCTTAGAAAGAGAATAATTAGGGACGAACTTAGACAAACTTGGGACGAACTTAGACAAACCTTATAATGAGACTAACGTTTGTCTTTGTTCGTCCCAAGTTAGTCTCGTTAGTCTCATTCTAAGGTCTGTCAAAGTTCGTCCTTAGAAAGTGACTAACTAGGGACGAACTTAGACTAACTTGGGATGAACTTAGACTAACCTTGTAATGAGACTAACGTTTGTCTTTGTTCGTCCCAAGTTAGTCTCGTTAGTCTCATTCTAAGGTTTGTCTCAGTTCGTCTTTAGAAAGAGACTAACTAGGGACGAACTTACACTAACCTTGTAATAAGACTAACGTTTGTCTTTGTTCGTCCCAAGTTAGTCTCGTTAGTCTCATTCTAAGGTTTGTCTAAGTTCGTCCTTAGAAAGAGACTAACTAGGGACGAACTTAGACTAACATGGGGCGAATTTAGACTAACCTTGTAATGAGACTAACGTTTGTGTTTGTTCGTCCCAAGTTAGTCTCGTTAGTCTCATTCTAAGGTTTGTCTCAGTTCGTCCTTAGAAAGAGACTAACTAGGGACGAACTTAGACTAACCTTTTAACGAGACTAAAGTTTGTCTTTGTTCGTCCCAAGTTAGTGTCGTTAGTCTCATTCTAAGGTTTGTCTAAGTTCGTCCTTCGAAAGAGACTAACTAGGGTCGAACTTAGACTAACTTGGGACGAACTTAGACTAACCTTGTAATGAGACTAACGTTTGTCTTTGTTCGTCCCAAGTTAGTCTCACTAGTCTCATTCTAAGGTTTGTCTAAGTTCGTCCTTAGAAAGAGATTAACTAGGGACGAACTTAGACTAACCTTAGAATGAGAATAAAGCATGTCTTTGTTCGTTCCAAGTTAGTCTCGTTAGTCTCATTCTAAAGTTTGTCTAAGTTCGTCCTTAGAAAGAGACTAACTAGGGACGAACTTAGACAAACTTGGGACGAACTTAGACAAACCTTATAATGAGACTAACGTTTGTCTTTGTTCGTCCCAAGTTAGTCTCGTTAGTCTCATTCTAAGGTCTGTCAAAGTTCGTCCTTAGAAAGTGACTAACTAGGGACGAACTTTGACTAACCTTAGAATGAGAATAAAGTTTGTCTTTGTTCGTTCCAAGTTAGTCTCGTTAGTCTCATTCTAAAGTTTGTCTAAGTTCGTCCTTCGAAAGAGACTAACTAGGGTCGAACTTAGACTAACTTGGGACGAACTTAGACTAAGCTTGTAATGAGACTAACGTTTGTCTTTGTTCGTCCCAAGTTAGTCTCACTAGTCTCATTCTAAGGTTTGTCTAAGTTCGTCCTTAGAAATAGATTAACTTGGGACGAACTTAGACTAACCTTTTAACGAGACTAAAGTTTGTCTTTGTTCGTCCCAAGTTAGTGTCGTTAGTCTCATTCTAAGGTTTGTCTAAGTTCGTCCTTCGAAAGAGACTAACTAGGGTCGAACTTAGACTAACTTGGGACGAACTTAGACTAACCTTGTAATGAGACTAACGTTTGTCTTTGTTCGTCCCAAGTTAGTCTCACTAGTCTCATTCTAAGGTTTGTCTAAGTTCGTCCTTAGAAAGAGATTAACTAGGGACGAACTTAGACTAACCTTAGAATGAGAATAAAGTTTGTCTTTGTTCGTTCCAAGTTAGTCTCGTTAGTCTCATTCTAAAGTTTGTCTAAGTTCGTCCTTAGAAAGAGACTAACTAGGGACGAACTTAGACATACTTGGGACGAACTTAGACAAACCTTATAATGTGACTAACGTTTGTCTTTGTTCGTCCCAAGTTAGTCTCGTTAGTCTCATTCTAAGGTCTGTCAAAGTTCGTCCTTAGAAAGTGACTAACTAGGGACGAACTTTGACTAACCTTAGAATGAGAATAAAGTTTGTCTTTGTTCGTTCCAAGTTAGTCTCGTTAGTCTCATTCTAAGGTTTGTCTAAGTTCGTCCTTAGAAAGAGACTAACTAGGGACTAAATTAGACTAACTTGGGACGAACTTAGACTAACCTTATAATGAGACTAAAGTTTGTCTTTGTTCGTCCCAAGTTAGTGTCGTTAGTCTCATTAAAAGGTTTGTCTAAGTTCGTCCTTCGAAAGAGACTAACTAGGGTCGAACTTAGACTAACTTGGGACGAACTTAGACTAACCTTGTAATGAGACTAACGTTTGTCTTTGTTCGTCCCAAGTTAGTCTCACTAGTCTCATTCTAAGGTTTGTCTAAGTTCGTCCTTAGAAAGAGATTAACTAGGGACGAACTTAGACTAACCTTAGAATGAGAATAAAGTTTGTCTTTGTTCGTTCCAAGTTAGTCTCGTTAGTCTCATTCTAAAGTTTGTCTAAGTTCGTCCTTAGAAAGAGACTAAATAGGGACGAACTTAGACATACTTGGGACGAACTTAGACAAACCTTATAATGAGACTAACGTTTGTCTTTGTTCATCCCAAGTTAGTCTCGTTAGTCTCATTCTAAGGTCTGTCAAAGTTCGTCCTTAGAAAGTGACTAACTAGGGACGAACTTTGACTAACCTTAGAATGAGAATAAAGTTTGTCTTTGTTCGTTCCAAGTTAGTCTCGTTAGTCTCATTCTAAAGTTTGTCTAAGTTCGTCCTTCGAAAGAGACTAACTAGGGTCGAACTTAGACTAACTTGGGACGAACTTAGACTAAGCTTGTAATGAGACTAACGTTTGTCTTTGTTTGTCCCAAGTTAGTCTCACTAGTCTCATTCTAAGGTTTGTCTAAGTTCGTCCTTAGAAATAGATTAACTTGGGACGGACTTAGACTAACCTTTTAACGAGACTAAAGTTTGTCTTTGTTCGTCCCAAGTTAGTGTCGTTTGTCTCATTCTAAGGTTTGTCTAAGTTCGTCCTTCGAAAGAGACTAACTAGGGTCGAACTTAGACTAACTTGGGACGAACTTAGACTAACCTTGTAATGAGACTAACGTTTGTCTTTGTTCGTCCCAAGTTAGTCTCACTAGTCTCATTCTAAGGTTTGTCTAAGTTCGTCCTTAGAAAGAGATTAACTTGGGACGAACTTAGACTAACCTTAGAATGAGAATAAAGTTTGTCTTTGTTCGTTCCAAGTTAGTCTCGTTAGTCTCATTCTAAGGTTTGTCTAAGTTCGTCCTTAGAAAGAGACTAACTAGGGACGAAATTAGACTAACTTGGGACGAACTTAGACTAACCTTATAATGAGACTAACGTTTGTCTTTATTTGTCCCAAGTTAGTCTCACAAGTCTCATTCTAAGGTTTGTCCAAGTTCGTCCTTAGAAAGAGATTAACTAGGGATGAACTTAGACTAACTTGGGACGAACTTAGACTATCATTATAATGAGGCTAACGTTTGTCTTTGTTCGTCCCAAGTTAGTCTCGTTAGTCTCATTCTAAGGTTTGTCTAAGTTCGTCCTTAGAAAGCGACTAACTAGGGACGAAATTAGACTAACTTGGGACGAACTTAGACTAACCTTTTAATGAGACTAACGTTTGTCTTTATTTATCCCAAGTTAGTCTCACTAGTCTCATTCTAAGGTTTGTCCAAGTTCGTCCTTAGAAAGAGATTAACTAGGGATGAACTTAGACTAACTTGGGACGAACTTAGACTATCATTATAATGAGGCTAACGTTTGTCTTTGTTCGTCCCAAGTTAGTCTCGTTAGTCTCATTCTAAGGTTTGTCTAAGTTCGTCCTTAGAAAGAGACTAACTAGGGACTAACTTAGACTAACTTGGGACGAACTTTGACTAACCTTGTAAGGAGACTAACGTTTGTCTTTGTTCTTCCCAAGTTAGTCTCGTTAGTCTCATTCTAAGGTTTGTCCAAGTTCGTCCTTAGAAAGAGATTAACTAGGGATGAACTTAGACTAACTTGGGACGAACTTAGACTATCATTATAATGAGGCTAACGTTTGTCTTTGTTCGTCCCAAGTTAGTCTCGTTAGTCTCATTCTAAGGTTTGTCTAAGTTCGTCCTTAGAAAGAGACTAACTAGGGACGAACTTAGACTAACTTGGGACGAACTTTGACTAACCTTGTAAGGAGACTAACGTTTGTCTTTGTTCGTCCCAAGTTAGTCTCGTTAGTCTCATTCTAAGGTTTATCTAAGATCGTCCTTAGAAAGAGACTAACTAGGGACGAACTTAGACTAACTTGGGACGAACTTAGACTAACCTTATAATGAGACTAACGTTAGTCTTTGTTCGTCCCAAGTTAGTCTCACTAGTCTCATTCTAAGGTTTGTCTAAGTTCGTCCTTAGAAAGAGATTAACTAGGGACGAACTTAGACTAACTTGGGACGAACTTAGACTAACTTTATAATGAGACTAACGTTTGTCTGTGTTCGTCCCAAGTTAGTCTCGTTAGTCTCATTCTACGGTTTGTCTAAGTTCGTCCTTAGAAAGAGACTAACTAGGGACGAACTTAGACTAACTTGGGACGAACTTAGACAAACTTTATAATGAGACTAACATTTGTCTTTGTTCGTCCCAAGTTAGTCTCGTTAGTCTCATTCAAAGGTTTGTTTAAGTTCGTCCTTAGAAAGAAACTCACTAGGACTAACTTAGGACGAACTTAGACTAACCTTAGAATGAGAATAAAGTTTGTCTTTGTTCGTTCCAAGTTAGTCTCGTTAGTCTCATTCTAAAGTTTGTTTAAGTTCGTCCTTAGAAAGAGACTAATTAGGGACGAACTTAGACAAACTTGGGACGAACTTAGACAAACCTTATAATGAGACTAACGTTTGTCTTTGTTCGTCCCAAGTTAGTCTCGTTAGTCTCATTCTAAGGTCTGTCAAAATTCGTCCTTAGAAAGTGACTAACTAGGGACGAACTTAGACTAACCTTGTAATGAGACTAACGTTTGTCTTTGTTCGTCCCAAGTTAGTCTCGTTAGTCTCATTCTAAGGTTTGTCTCAGTTCGTCTTTAGAAAGAGACTAACTAGGGACGAACTTACACTAACCTTGTAATAAGACTAACGTTTGTCTTTGTTCGTCCCAAGTTAGTCTCGTTAGTCTCATTCTAAGGTCTGTCAAAGTTCGTCCTTAGAAAGTGACTAACAAGGGACGAACTTAGACTAACTTGGGACGAACTTAGACTTACCTTGTAATGAGACTAACGTTTGTCTTTGTTAGTCCCAAGTTAGTCTCGTTAGTCTCATTCTAAGGTTTGTCTAAGTTCGTCCTTAGAAAGAGACTAACTAGGGACGAACTTAGACTAACATGGGGCGAATTTAGACTAACCTTGTAATGAGACTAACGTTTGTGTTTGTTCGTCCCAAGTTAGTCTCGTTAGTCTCATTCTAAGGTTTGTCTCAGTTCGTCCTTAGAAAGAGACTAACTAGGGACGAACTTAGACTAACCTTTTAACGAGACTAAAGTTTGTCTTTGTTCGTCCCAAGTTAGTGTCGTTAGTCTCATTCTAAGGTTTGTCTAAGTTCGTCCTTCGAAAGAGACTAACTAGGGTCGAACTTAGACTAACTTGGGACGAACTTAGACTAACCTTGTAATGAGACTAACGTTTGTCTTTGTTCGTCCCAAGTTAGTCTCACTAGTCTCATTCTAAGGTTTGTCTAAGTTCGTCCTTAGAAAGAGATTAACTAGGGACGAACTTAGACTAACCTTAGAATGAGAATAAAGTTTGTCTTTGTTCGTTCCAAGTTAGTCTCGTTAGTCTCATTCTAAAGTTTGTCTAAGTTCGTCCTTAGAAAGAGACTAACTAGGGACGAACTTAGACAAACTTGGGACGAACTTAGACAAACCTTATAATGAGACTAACGTTTGTCTTTGTTCGTCCCAAGTTAGTCTCGTTAGTCTCATTCTAAGGTCTGTCAAAGTTCGTCCTTAGAAAGTGACTAACTAGGGACGAACTTTGACTAACCTTAGAATGAGAATAAAGTTTGTCTTTGTTCGTTCCAAGTTAGTCTCGTTAGTCTCATTCTAAAGTTTGTCTAAGTTCGTCCTTCGAAAGAGACTAACTAGGGTCGAACTTAGACTAACTTGGGACGAACTTAGACTAAGCTTGTAATGAGACTAACGTTTGTCTTTGTTCGTCCCAAGTTAGTCTCACTAGTCTCATTCTAAGGTTTGTCTAAGTTCGTCCTTAGAAATAGATTAACTAGGGACGAACTTAGACTAACCTTTTAACGAGACTAAAGTTTGTCTTTGTTCGTCCCAAGTTAGTGTCGTTAGTCTCATTCTAAGGTTTGTCTAAGTTCGTCCTTCGAAAGAGACTAACTAGGGTCGAACTTAGACTAACTTGGGACGAACTTAGACTAACCTTGTAATGAGACTAACGTTTGTCTTTGTTCGTCCCAAGTTAGTCTCACTAGTCTCATTCTAAGGTTTGTCTAAGTTCGTCCTTAGAAAGAGATTAACTTGGGACGAACTTAGACTAACCTTAGAATGAGAATAAAGTTTGTCTTTGTTCGTTCCAAGTTAGTCTCGTTAGTCTCATTCTAAGGTTTGTCTAAGTTCGTCCTTAGAAAGAGACTAACTAGGGACGAAATTAGACTAACTTGGGACGAACTTAGACTAACCTTATAATGAGACTAAAGTTTGTCTTTGTTCGTCCCAAGTTAGTGTCGTTAGTCTCATTCTAAGGTTTGTCTAAGTTCGTCCTTCGAAAGAGACTAACTAGGGTCGAACTTAGACTAACTTGGGACGAACTTAGACTAACCTTGTAATGAGACTAACGTTTGTCTTTGTTCGTCCCAAATTAGTCTCACTAGTCTCATTCTAAGGTTTGTCTAAGTTCGTCCTTAGAAAGAGATTAACTTGGGACGAACTTAGACTAACCTTAGAATGAGAATAAAGTTTGTCTTTGTTCGTTCCAAGTTAGTCTCGTTAGTCTCATTCTAAGGTTTGTCCAAGTTCGTCCTTAGAAAGAGATTAACTAGGGATGAACTTAGACTAACTTGGGACGAACTTAGACTATCATTATAATGAGGCTAACGTTTGTCTTTGTTCGTCCCAAGTTAGTCTCGTTAGTCTCATTCTAAGGTTTGTCTAAGTTCATCCTTAGAAAGAGACTAACTAGGGACGAAATTAGACTAACTTGGGACGAACTTAGACTAACCTTTTAATGAGACTAACGTTTGTCTTTAGTTGTCCCAAGTTAGTCTCACTAGTCTCATTCTAAGGTTTGTCCAAGTTCGTCCTTAGAAAGAGATTAACTAGGGATGAACTTAGACTAACTTGGGACGAACTTAGACTATCATTATAATGAGGCTAACATTTGTCTTTGTTCGTCCCAATTTAGTCTCGTTAGTCTCATTCTAAGGTTTGTCTAAGTTCGTCCTTAGAAAGAGACTAACTAGGGACTAACTTAGACTAACTTGGGACGAACTTTGACTAACCTTTTAATGAGACTAACGTTTGTCTTTAGTTGTCCCAAGTTAGTCTCACTAGTCTCATTCTGAGGTTTGTCCAAGTTCGTCCTTAGAAAGAGATTAACTAGGGATGAACTTAGACTAACTTGGGACGAACTTAGACTATCATTATAATGAGGCTAACGTTTGTCTTTGTTCGTCCCAAGTTAGTCTCGTTAGTCTCATTCTAAGGTTTGTCTAAGTTCGTCCTTAGAAATAGATTAACTTGGGACGAACTTAGACTAACCTTTTAACGAGACTAAAGTTTGTCTTTGTTCGTCCCAAGTTAGTGTCGTTAGTCTCATTCTAAGGTTTGTCTAAGTTCGTCCTTCGAAAGAGACTAACTAGGGTCGAACTTAGACTAACTTGGGACGAACTTAGACTAACCTTGTAATGAGACAAACGTTTGTCTTTGTTCGTCCCAAGTTAGTCTCACTAGTCTCATTCTAAGGTTTGTCTAAGTTCGTCCTTAGAAAGAGATTAACTTGGGACGAACTTAGACTAACCTTAGAATGAGAATAAAGTTTGTCTTTGTTCGTTCCAAGTTAGTCTCGTTAGTCTCATTCTAAGGTTTGTCCAAGTTCGTCCTTAGAAAGAGATTAACTAGGGATGAACTTAGACTAACTTGGGACGAACTTAGACTATCATTATAATGAGGCTAACGTTTGTTTTTGTTCGTCCCAAGTTAGTCTCGTTAGTCTCATTCTAAGGTTTGTCTAAGTTCGTCCTTAGAAAGAGACTAACTAGGGACGAAATTAGACTAACTTGGGACGAACTTAGACTAACCTTTTAATGAGACTAACGTTTGTCTTTATTTGTCCCAAGTTAGTCTCACTAGTCTCATTCTAAGGTTTGTCCAAGTTCGTCCTTAGAAAGAGATTAACTAGGGATGAACTTAGACTAACTTGGGACGAACTTAGACTATCATTATAATGAGGCTAACGTTTGTCTTTGTTCGTCCCAAGTTAGTCTCGTTAGTCTCATTCTAAGGTTTGTCTAAGTTCGTCCTTATAAAGAGACTAACTAGGGACTAACTTAGACTAACTTGGGACGAACTTTGACTAACCTTGTAAGGAGACTAACGTTTGTCTTTGTTCGTCCCAAGTTAGTCTCGTTAGTCTCATTCTAAGGTTTGTCCAAGTTCGTCCTTAGAAAGAGATTAACTAGGGATGAACTTAGACTAACTTGGGACGAACTTAGACTATCATTATAATGAGGCTAACGTTTGTCTTTGTTCGTCCCAAGTTAGTCTCGTTAGTCTCATTCTAAGGTTTGTCTAAGTTCGTCCTTAGAAAGAGACTAACTAGGGACGAACTTAGACTAACTTGGGACGAACTTTGACTAACCTTGTAAGGAGACTAACGTTTGTCTTTGTTCGTCCCAAGTTAGTCTCGTTAGTCTCATTCTAAGGTTTGTCTAAGATCGTCCTTAGAAAGAGACTAACTAGGGACGAACTTAGACTAACTTGGGACGAACTTAGACTAACCTTATAATGAGACTAACGTTAGTCTTTGTTCGTCCCAAGTTAGTCTCACTAGTCTCATTCTAAGGTTTGTCTAAGTTCGTCCTTAGAAAGAGATTAACTAGGGACGAACTTAGACTAACTTGGGACGAACTTAGACTAACTTTATAATGAGACTAACGTTTGTCTTTGTTCGTCCCAAGTTAGTCTCGTTAGTCTCATTCTACGGTTTGTCTAAGTTCGTCCTTAGAAAGAGACTAACTAGGGACGAACTTAGACTAACTTGGGACGAACTTAGACAAACTTTATAATGAGACTAACATTTGTCTTTGTTCGTCCCAAGTTAGTCTCGTTAGTCTCATTCAAAGGTTTGTTTAAGTTCGTCCTTAGAAAGAAACTCACTAGGACTAACTTGGGACGAACTTAGACTAACCTTAGAATGAGAATAAAGTTTGTCTTTGTTCGTTCCAAGTTAGTCTCGTTAGTCTCATTCTAAAGTTTGTTTAAGTTCGTCCTTAGAAAGAGACTAACTAGGGACGAACTTAGACAAACTTGGGACGAACTTAGACAAACCTTATAATGAGACTAACGTTTGTCTTTGTTCGTCCCAAGTTAGTCTCGCTAGTCTCATTCTAAGGTCTGTCAAAGTTCGTCCTTAGAAAGTGACTAACTAGGGACGAACTTAGACTAACTTGGGATGAACTTAGACTAACCTTGTAATGAGACTAACGTTTGTCTTTGTTCGTCCCAAGTTAGTCTCGTTAGTCTCATTCTAAGGTTTGACTCAGTTCGTCTTTAGAAAGAGACTAACTAGGGACGAACTTACACTAACCTTGTAATAAGACTAACGTTTGTCTTTGTTCGTCCCAAGTTAGTCTCGTTAGTCTCATTCTAAGGTCTGTCAAAGTTCGTCCTTAGAAAGTGACTAACAAGGGACGAACTTAGACTAACTTGGGACGAACTTAGACTTACCTTGTAATGAGACTAACGTTTGTCTTTGTTAGTCCCAAGTTAGTCTCGTTAGTCTCATTCTAAGGTTTGTCTAAGTTCGTCCTTAGAAAGAGACTAACTAGGGACGAACTTAGACTAACATGGGGCGAATTTAGACTAACCTTGTAATGAGACTAACGTTTGTGTTTGTTCGTCCCAAGTTAGTCTCGTTAGTCTCATTCTAAGGTTTGTCTCAGTTCGTCCTTAGAAAGAGACTAACTAGGGACGAACTTAGACTAACCTTTTAACGAGACTAAAGTTTGTCTTTGTTCGTCCCAAGTTAGTGTCGTTAGTCTCATTCTAAGGTTTGTCTAAGTTCGTCCTTCGAAAGAAACTAACTAGGGTCGAACTTAGACTAACTTGGGACGAACTTAGACTAACCTTTTAATGAGACTAACGTTTGTCTTTGTTCGTCCCAAGTTAGTCTCACTAGTCTCATTCTAAGGTTTGTCTAAGTTCGTCCTTAGAAAGAGATTAACTAGGGACGAACTTATAGTAACCTTAGAATGAGAATAAAGTTTGTCTTTGTTCGTTCCAAGTTAGTCTCGTTAGTCTCATTCTAAAGTTTGTCTAAGTTCGTCCTTAGAAAGAGACTAACTAGGGACGAACTTAGACAAACTTGGGACGAACTTAGACAAACCTTAAAATGAGACTAACGTTTGTCTTTGTTCGTCCCAAGTTAGTCTCGTTAGTCTCATTCTAAGGTCTGTCAAAGTTCGTCCTTAGAAAGTGACTAACTAGGGACGAACTTTGACTAACCTTAGAATGAGAATAAAGTTTGTCTTTGTTCGTTCCAAGTTAGTCTCGTTAGTCTCATTCTAAAGTTTGTCTAAGTTCGTCCTTCGAAAGAGACTAACTAGGGTCGAACTTAGACTAACTTGGGACGAACTTAGACTAAGCTTGTAATGAGACTAACGTTTGTCTTTGTTCGTCCCAAGTTAGTCTCACTAGTCTCATTCTAAGGTTTGTCTAAGTTCGTCCTTAGAAATAGATTAACTTGGGACGAACTTAGACTAACCTTTTAACGAGACTAAAGTTTGTCTTTGTTCGTCCCAAGTTAGTGTCGTTAGTCTCATTCTAAGGTTTGTCTAAGTTCGTCCTTCGAAAGAGACTAACTAGGGTCAAACTTAGACTAACTTGGGACGAACTTAGACTAACCTTGTAATGAGACTAACGTTTGTCTTTGTTCGTCCCAAGTTAGTCTCACTAGTCTCATTCTAAGGTTTGTCTAAGTTCGTCCTTAGAAAGAGATTAACTTGGGACGAACTTAGACAAACCTTAGAATGAGAATAAAGTTTGTCTTTGTTCGTTCCAAGTTAGTCTCGTTAGTCTCATTCTAAGGTTTGTCTAAGTTCGTCCTTAGAAAGAGACTAACTAGGGACGAAATTAGACTAACTTGGGACGAACTTAGACTAACCTTATAATGAGACTAACGTTTGTCTTTATTTGTCCCAAGTTAGTCTCACAAGTCTCATTATAAGGTTTGTCCAAGTTCGTCCTTAGAAAGAGATTAACTAGGGATGAACTTAGACTAACTTGGGACGAACTTAGACTATCATTATAATGAGGCTAACGTTTATCTTTGTTTGTCCCAAGTTAGTCTCGTTAGTCTCATTCTAAGGTTTGTCTAAGTTCGTCCTTAGAAAGAGACTAACTAGGGACGAACTTAGACTAACTTGGGACGAACTTTGACTAACCTTGTAAGGAGACTAACGTTTGTCTTTGTTCGTCCCAAGTTAGTCTCGTTAGTCTCATTCTAAGGTTTGTCCAAGTTCGTCCTTAGAAAGAGATTAACTAGGGATGAACTTAGACTAACTTGGGACGAACTTAGACTATCATTATAATGAGGCTAACGTTTGTCTTTGTTCGTCCCAAGTTAGTCTCGTTAGTCTCATTCTAAGGTTTGTCTAAGTCCGTCCTTAGAAAGAGACTAACTAGGGACGAAATTAGACTAACTTGGGACGAACTTAGACTAACCTTATAATGAGACTAACGTTTGTCTTTGTTCGTCCCAAGTTAGTCTCGTTAGTCTCATTCTAAGGTTTGTCTAAGTTCGTCCTTAGAAAGAGACTAACTAGGGACGAACTTAGACTAACTTGGGACGAACTTTGACTAACCTTGTAAGGAGACTAACGTTTGTCTTTGTTCGTCCCAAGTTAGTCTCGTTAGTCTCATTCTACGGTTTGTCTAAGATCGTCCTTAGAAAGAGACTAACTAGGGACGAACTTAGACTAACTTGGGACGAACTTAGACTAACCTTATAATGAGACTAACGTTAGTCTTTGTTCGTCCCAAGTTAGTCTCACTAGTCTCATTCTAAGGTTTGTCTAAGTTCGTCCTTAGAAAGAGATTAACTAGGGACGAACTTAGACTAACTTGGGACGAACTTAGACTAACTTTATAATGAGACTAACGTTTGTCTTTGTTCGTCCCAAGTTAGTCTCGTTAGTCTCATTCTACGGTTTGTCTAAGTTCGTCCTTAGAAAGAGACTAACTAGGGACGAACTTAGACTATATTGGGACGAACTTAGACAAACTTTATAATGAGACTAACATTTGTCTTTGTTCGTCCCAAGTTAGTCTCGTTAGTCTCATTCAAAGGTTTGTTTAAGTTCGTCCTTAGAAAGAAACTCACTAGGACTAACTTGGGACGAACTTAGACTAACCTGAGAATGAGAATAAAGTTTGTCTTTGTTCGTTCCAAGTTAGTCTCGTTAGTCTCATTCTAAAGTTTGTTTAAGTTCGTCCTTAGAAAGAGACTAACTAGGGACGAACTTAGACAAACTTGGGACGAACTTAGACAAACCATATAAGGAGACTAACGTTTGTCTTTGTTCGTCCCAAGTTAGTCTCGTTAGTCTCATTCTAAGGTCTGTCAAAGTTCGTCCTTAGAAAGTGACTGACTAGGGACGAACTTAGACTAACTTGGGATGAACTTAGACTAACCTTGTAATGAGACTAACGTTTGTCTTTGTTCGTCCCAAGTTAGTCTCGTTAGTCTCATTCTAAGGTTTGTCTCAATTCGTCTTTAGAAAGAAACTAACTAGGGACGAACTTACACTAACCTTGTAATAAGACTAACGTTTGTCTTTGTTCGTCCCAAGTTAGTCTCGTTAGTCTCATTCTAAGGTCTGTCAAAGTTCGTCCTTAGAAAGTGACTAACAAGGGACGAACTTAGACTAACTTGGGACGAACTTAGACTTACCTTGTAATGAGACTAACGTTTGTCTTTGTTAGTCCCAAGTTAGTCTCGTTAGTCTCATTCTAAGGTTTGTCTAAGTTCGTCCTTAGAAAGAGACTAACTAGGGACGAACTTAGACTAACATGGGGCGAATTTAGACTAACCTTGTAATGAGACTAACGTTTGTGTTTGTTCGTCCCAAGTTAGTCTCGTTAGTCTCATTCTAAGGTTTGTCTCAGTTCGTCCTTAGAAAGAGACTAACTAGGGACGAACTTAGACTAACCTTTTAACGAGACTAAAGTTTGTCTTTGTTCGTCCCAAGTTAGTGTCGTTAGTCTCATTCTAAGGTTTGTCTAAGTTCGTCCTTCGAAAGAGACTAACTAGGGTCGAACTTAGACTAACTTGGGACGAACTTAGACTAACCTTGTAATGAGACTAACGTTTGTCTTTGTTCGTCCCAAGTTAGTCTCACTAGTCTCATTCTAAGGTTTGTCTAAGTTCGTCCTTAGAAAGAGATTAACTAGGGACGAACTTAGACTAACCTTAGAATGAGAATAAAGTTTGTCTTTGTTCGTTCCAAGTTAGTCTCGTTAGTGTCATTCTAAAGTTTGTCTAAGTTCGTCCTTAGAAAGAGACTAACTAGGGACAAACTTGGGACGAACTTAGACAAACCTTATAATGAGACTAACGTTTGTCTTTGTTCGTCCCAAGTTAGTCTCGTTAGTCTCATTCTAAGGTCTGTCAAAGTTCGTCCTTAGAAAGTGACTAACTAGGGACGAACTTTGACTAACCTTAGAATGAGAATAAAGTTTGTCTTTGTTCGTTCCAAGTTAGTCTCGTTAGTCTCATTCTAAAGTTTGTCTCAGTTCGTCCTTCGAAAGAGACTAACTAGGGTCGAACTTAGACTAACTTGGGACGAACTTAGACTAAGCTTGTAATGAGACTAACGTTTGTCTTTGTTCGTCCCAAGTTAGTCTCACTAGTCTCATTCTAAGGTTTGTCTAAGTTCGTCCTTAGAAAGAGATTAACTAGGGATGAACTTAGACTAACTTGGGACGAACTTAGACTATCATTATAATGAGGCTAACGTTTATCTTTGTTCGTCCCAAGTTAGTCTCGTTAGTCTCATTCTAAGGTTTGTCTAAGTTCGTCCTTAGAAAGAGACTAACTAGGGACGAACTTAGACTAACTTGGGATGAACTTTGACTAACCTTGTAAGGAGACTAACGTTTGTCTTTGTTCGTCCCAAGTTAGTCTCGTTAGTCTCATTCTAAGGTTTGTCCAAGTTCGTCCTTAGAAAGAGATTAACTAGGGATGAACTTAGACTAACTTGGGACGAACTTAGACTATCATTATAATGAGGCTAACGTTTGTCTTTGTTCGTCCCAAGTTAGTCTCGTTAGTCTCATTCTAAGGTTTGTCTAAGTTCGTCCTTAGAAAGAGACTAACTAGGGACGAAATTAGAATAACTTGGGACGAACTTAGACTAACCTTATAATGAGACTAACGTTTGTCTTTGTTCGTCCCAAGTTAGTCTCACTAGTCTCATTCTAAGGTTTGTCTAAGTTCGTCCTTAGAAAGAGATTAACTTGGGACGAACTTAGACTAACCTTAGAATGAGAATAAAGTTTGTCTTTGTTCGTTCCAAGTTAGTCTCGTTAGTCTCATTCTAAGGTTTGTCTACGTTCGTCCTTAGAAAGAGACTAACTAGGGACGAAATTAGACTAACTTGGGACGAACTTAGACTAACCTTATAATGAGACTAACGTTTGTCTTCATTTGTCCCAAGTTAGTCTCACAAGTCTCATTCTAAGGTTTGTCCAAGTTCGTCCTTAGAAAGAGATTAACTAGGGATGAACTTAGACTAACTTGGGACGAACTTAGACTATCATTATAATGAGGCTAACGTTTATCTTTGTTCGTCCGAAGTTAGTCTCATTCTAAGGTTTGTCTAAGTTCGTCCTTAGAAAGAGACTAACTAGGGACGAACTTAGACTAACTTGGGACGAACTTTGACTAACCTTGTAAGGAGACTAACGTTTGTCTTTGTTCGTCCCAAGTTAGTCTCGTTAGTCTCATTCTAAGGTTTGTCCAAGTTCGTCCTTAGAAAGAGATTAACTAGGGATGAACTTAGACTAACTTGGGACGAACTTAGACTATCATTATAATGAGGCTAACGTTTGTCTTTGTTCGTCCCAAGTTAGTCTCGTTAGTCTCATTCTAAGGTTTGTCTAAGTTCGTCCTTAGAAAGAGACTAACTAGGGACGAACTTAGACTAACATGGGGCGAATTTAGACTAACCTTGTAATGAGACTAACGTTTGTGTTTGTTCGTCCCAAGTTAGTCTCGTTAGTCTCATTCTAAGGTTCGTCTCAGTTCGTCCTTAGAAAGAGACTAACTAGGGACGAACTTAGACTAACCTTTTAACGAGACTAAAGTTTGTCTTTGTTCGTCCCAAGTTAGTGTCGTTAGTCTCATTCTAAGGTTTGTCTAAGTTCGTCCTTCGAAAGAGACTAACTAGGGTCGAACTTAGACTAACTTGGGACGAACTTAGACTAACCTTGTAATGAGACTAACGTTTGTCTTTGTTCGTCCCAAGTTAGTCTCACTAGTCTCATTCTAAGGTTTGTCTAAGTTCGTCCTTAGAAAGAGATTAACTAGGGACGAACTTAGACTAACCTTAGAATGAGAATAAAGTTTGTCTTTGTTCGTTCCAAGTTAGTCTCGTTAGTCTCATTCTAAAGTTTGTCTAAGTTCGTCCTTAGAAAGAGACTAACTAGGGACAAACTTTGGACGAACTTAGACAAACCTTATAATGAGACTAACGTTTGTCTTTGTTCGTCCCAAGTTAGTCTCGTTAGTCTCATTCTAAGGTCTGTCAAAGTTCGTCCTTAGAAAGTGACTAACTAGGGACGAACTTTGACTAACCTTAGAATGAGAATAAAGTTTGTCTTTGTTCGTTCCAAGTTAGTCTCGTTAGTCTCATTCTAAAGTTTGTCTAAGTTCGTCCTTCGAAAGAGACTAACTAGGGTCGAACTTAGACTAACTTGGGACGAACTTAGACTAAGCTTGTAATGAGACTAACGTTTGTCTTTGTTCGTCCCAAGTTAGTCTCACTAGTCTCATTCTAAGGTTTGTCTAAGTTCGTCCTTAGAAAGAGATTAACTAGGGATGAACTTAGACTAACTTGGGACGAACTTAGACTATCATTATAATGAGGCTAACGTTTATCTTTGTTCGTCCCAAGTTAGTCTCGTTAGTCTCATTCTAAGGTTTGTCTAAGTTCGTCCTTAGAAAGAGACTAACTAGGGACGAACTTAGACTAACTTGGGACGAACTTTGACTAACCTTGTAAGGAGACTAACGTTTGTCTTTGTTCGTCCCAAGTTAGTCTCGTTAGTCTCATTCTAAGGTTTGTCCAAGTTCGTCCTTAGAAAGAGATTAACTAGGGATGAACTTAGACTAACTTGGGACGAACTTAGACTATCATTATAATGAGGCTAACGTTTGTCTTTGTTCGTCCCAAGTCAGTCTCGTTAGTCTCATTCTAAGGTTTGTCTAAGTTCGTCCTTAGAAAGAGACTAACTAGGGACGAAATTAGACTAACTTGGGACGAACTTAGACTAACCTTATAATGAGACTAACGTTTGTCTTTGTTCGTCCCAAGTTAGTCTCACTAGTCTCATTCTAAGGTTTGTCTAAGTTCGTCCTTAGAAAGAGATTAACTTGGGACGAACTTAGACTAACCTTAGAATGAGAATAAAGTTTGTCTTTGTTCGTTCCAAGTTAGTCTCGTTAGTCTCATTCTAAGGTTTGTCTACGTTCGTCCTTAGAAAGAGACTAACTAGGGACGAAATTAGACTAACTGGGGACGAACTTAGACTAACCTTATAATGAGACTAACGTTTGTCTTCATTTGTCCCAAGTTAGTCTCACAAGTCTCATTCTAAGGTTTGTCCAAGTTCGTCCTTAGAAAGAGATTAACTAGGGATGAACTTAGACTAACTTGGGACGAACTTAGACTATCATTATAATGAGGCTAACGTTTATCTTTGTTCGTCCGAAGTTAGTCTCATTCTAAGGTTTGTCTAAGTTCGTCCTTAGAAAGAGACTAACTAGGGACGAACTTAGACTAACTTGGGACGAACATTGACTAACCTTGTTAGGAGACTAACGTTTGTCTTTGTTCGTCCCAAGTTAGTCTCGTTAGTCTCATTCTAAGGTTTGTCCAAGTTCGTCCTTAGAAAGAGATTAACTAGGGATGAACTTAGACTAACTTGGGACGAACTTAGACTATCATTATAATGAGGCTAACGTTTGTCTTTGTTCGTCCCAAGTTAGTCTCGTTAGTCTCATTCTAAGGTTTGTCTAAGTTCGTCCTTAGAAAGAGACTAACTAGGGACGAACTTAGACTAACATGGGGCGAATTTAGACTAACCTTGTAATGAGACTAACGTTTGTGTTTGTTCGTCCCAAGTTAGTCTCGTTAGTCTCATTCTAAGGTTTGTCTCAGTTCGTCCTTAGAAAGAGACTAACTAGGGACGAACTTAGACTAACCTTTTAACGAGACTAAAGTTTGTCTTTGTTCGTCCCAAGTTAGTGTCGTTAGTCTCATTCTAAGGTTTGTCTAAGTTCGTCCTTCGAAAGAGACTAACTAGGGTCGAACTTAGACTAACTTGGGACGAACTTAGACTAACCTTGTAATGAGACTAACGTTTGTCTTTGTTCGTCCCAAGTTAGTCTCACTAGTCTCATTCTAAGGTTTGTCTAAGTTCGTCCTTAGAAACAGATTAACTAGGGACGAACTTAGACTAACCTTAGAATGAGAATAAAGTTTGTCTTTGTTCGTTCCAAGTTAGTCTCGTTAGTCTCATTCTAAAGTTTGTCTAAGTTCGTCCTTAGAAAGAGACTAACTAGGGACGAACTTAGACAAACTTGGGACGAACTTAGACAAACCTTATAATGAGACTAACGTTTGTCTTTGTTCGTCCCAAGTTAGTCTCGTTAGTCTCATTCTAAGGTCTGTCAAAGTTCGTCCTTAGAAAGTGACTAACTAGGGACGAACTTAGACTAACTTGGGACGAACTTAGACTTGCCTTGTAATGAGACTAACGTTTGTCTTTGTTCGTCCCAAGTTAGTCTCGTTAGTCTCATTCTAAGGTTTGTCTAAGTTCGTCCTTAGAAAGAGACTAACTAGGGACGAACTTAGACTAACATGGGGCGAATTTAGACTAACCTTGTAATGAGACTAACGTTTGTGTTTGTTCGTCCCAAGTTAGTCTCGTTAGTCTCATTCTAAGGTTTGTCTCAGTTCGTCCTTAGAAAGAGACTAACTAGGGACGAACTTAGACTAACCTTTTAACGAGACTAAAGTTTGTCTTTGTTCGTCCCAAGTTAGTGTCGTTAGTCTCATTCTAAGGTTTGTCTAAGTTCGTCCTTCGAAAGAGACTAACTAGGGTCGAACTTAGACTAACTTGGGACGAACTACCTTGTAATGAGACTAACGTTTGTCTTTGTTCGTCCCAAGTTAGTCTCACTAGTCTCATTCTAAGGTTTGTCTAAGTTCGTCCTTAGAAAGAGATTAACTAGGGACGAACTTAGACTAACCTTAGAATGAGAATAAAGTTTGTCTTTGTTCGTTCCATGTTAGTCTCGTTAGTCTCATTCTAAAGTTTGTCTAAGTTCGTCCTTAGAAAGAGACTAACTAGGGACGAACTTAGACAAACTTGGGACGAACTTAGACAAACCTTATAATGAGACTAACGTTTGTCTTTGTTCGTCCCAAGTTAGTCTCGTTAGTGTCATTCTAAGGTCTGTCAAAGTTCGTCCTTAGAAAGTGACTAACTAGGGACGAACTTAGACTAACTTGGGACGAACTTAGACTAACCTTATAATGAGACTAACGTCTGTCTTTGTTCGTCCCAAGTTAGTCTCACTAGTCTCATTCTAAGGTTTGTCTAAGTTCGTCCTTAGAAAGAGATTAACTAGGGACGAACTTAGACTAACTTTATAATGAGACTAACGTTTGTCTTTGTTCGTCCCAAGTTAGTCTCGTTAGTCTCATTCTACGGTTTGTCTAAGTTCGTCCTTAGAAAGAGACTAACTAGGGACGAACTTAGACTAACTAGGGACGAACTTTGACTAACCTTGTAATGAGACTAACGTTTGTCTTTGTTCGTCCCAAGTTAGTCTCGTTAGTCTCATTCTGAGGTTTGTCTAAGTTCGTCCTTAGAAAGAGACTAACTAGGGACGAACTTAGACTAACTTGGGACGAACTTAGACTAACCTTATAATGAGACTAACGTTTGTCTTTGTTCGTCCCAAGTTAGTCTCACTAGTCTCATTCTAAGGTTTGTCTAAGTTCGTCCTTAGAAAGAGATTAACTAGGGACGAACTTAGACTAACTTGGGACGAACTTAGACTAACTTTATAATGAGACTAACGTTTGTCTTTGTTCGTCCCAAGTTAGTCTCGTTAGTCTCATTCTAAGGTTTGTCTAAGTTCGTCCTTAGAAAGAGACTAACTAGGGACGAACTTAGACTAATTTGGGACGAACTTAGACAAACCTTATAATGAGACTAACATTTTTCTTTGTTCGTCCCAAGTTAGTCTCGTTAGTCTCATTCTAAGGTTTGTTTAAGTTCATCCTTAGAAAGAAACTAACTAGGACGAACTTAGACTAACTTGGGACGTACTTAGACTAACCTCAGAATGAGAATAAAGTTTGTCTTTGTTCGTTCCAAGTTAGTCTCGTTAGTCTCATTCTAAAGTTTGTCTAAGTTCGTCCTTAGAAAGAGACTAACTAGGGACGAACTTAGACAAACCTTATAATGAGACTAACGTTTGTCTTTGTTCGTCCCAAGTTAGTCTCGTTAGTCTCATTCTAAGGTTTGTCTAAGTTAGTCTTTAGAAATAAGACTAACTAGAGACGAACTTAGACTAACTTGGGACGAAGTTAGACTAACCTTATAACGAGACTAAAGTTTGTCTTTGTTCGTCCAAAGTTAGTCTCGTTAGTCTCATTCTAAGGTTTGTTTAAGTTCGTCCTTAGAAAGAGACTAACTAGGGACGAACTTAGACTAACTTGGGACGAACTTAGACTAACCATATAATGAGACTAACGTTTGTCTTTGTTCGTCCCAAGTTAGTCTCACTAGTCTCATTCTATGGTTTGTCTAAGTTCGTCCTTAGAAAGAGATTAACTAAGGACGAACTTAGACTAACTTGGGACGAACTTAGACTAACTTTATAATGAGACTAACGTTCGTCTTTGTTCGTCCCAAGTTAGTCACGTTAGTCTAATTCTATGGTTTGTCTAAGTTCGTCCTTAGAAAGCGACTAACTAGGGACGAACTTAGACTAACTTGGGACGAACTTAGACTAACCTTGTAGTGAGACAAACTTTTGTCTTTGTTCGTCCCAAGTTAGTCTCGTTAGTCTCATTCTAAGGTTTGTCTAAGTTCGTCTTTAGAAAGAGACTAACTAGGGACGAACTTAGACTAACATGGGACGAACTTAGACTAACCTTGTGATGAGACTAACGTTTGTGTTTGTTCATCCCAAGTTAGTCTCGTTAGTCTCATTCTAAGGTTTTTTTAAGTTCGTCCTCAGAAAGAAACTAACTAGGGACGAACTTAGACTAACTTGGGACGAACTTAGACTAACCTTAGAATGAGAATAAAGTTTATCTTTGTTCGTTCCAAGTTAGTCTCGTTAGTCTCATTCCGGTTTGTCTAACTTCGTCCTTAGAAAGAGACTAACTAGGGACAAAGTTAGACTAACATGGGACGAACTTAGACTAACATTGTAATGTGACTAACGTTTGTGTTTGTTTGTCCCAATTTAGTCTCATTCTATGGTTTGTCTAAGTTCGTCCTTAGAAAGAGACTAACTAGGGACGAACTTAGACTAACTTGGGACGAACTTAGACTAACCTTATAATGAGACTAACGTTTGTGTTTGTTGGTCCCAAGGTAGTCTCGTTAGTCTCATTCTAAGGTTTGTTTAAGTTAGTCTTTAGAAAGAAACTAACTAGGGACGAACTTAGACTAACTTGGGACGAACTTAGACTAACCTTAGAATGAGAATAAAGTTTGTCTTTGTTCGTTCCAAGTTAGTCTCGTTAGTCTCATTCTAAGGTTTGTCTAAGTTCGTCCTTTGAAAGTGACTAACAATGGACGAACTTAGACTAACTTGGGACGAACTTAGATAAACCTTAGAATGAGAGTTTGTCTCGTTAGTCTCATTCTAACGTTTGTCTAAGTTCGTCCTTAGAAGGAGACTAACTTGGGACGAACTTAGACTAACCCTCTAATGAGACTAACGTTTGTCTTTGTTCGTCCCAAGTTAGTCTCGTTAGTCTCCTTCTAAGGCTGGTCTAAGTTCGTCCTTAGAAAGAGACTAACTAGGGACGAACTTAGACTAACGTGGGACGTACTTAGACTAACCTTTGAATGAGAGTTTGTCTCGTTAGTCTTATTCTAAAGTTTGTCTTAGTTCGTCCGTAGAAAGAGCCTAACTTGGGACTAACTTACACTAACCTTGTAATGAGACTAATGTTTGTCTTTGTTCGTCCCAAGTTAGTCTCGTTAGTCTCCTTCTAAGGTTTGTCAAAGTTCGTCCTTAGAAAGAGACTAACTAGGGACGAACTTAGACTAACTTGGGACGTACTTAGACTAACCTTGTAATGAGACTAACGTTTGTGTTTGTTCGTCCCAAGTTAGTCTCGTTTGTCTCATTCTAAGGTTTGTTTAAGTTCGTCCTTACAAAGAGACTAACTAGGGACGAACTTAGACAAACCTTAGAAAGAGAGCTTGTCTCGTTAGTCTCATTCTAAGGTTTGTCTAAGTTCATCCTTAGAAAGAGACTACCTTGGGACGAACTTAGACTAACCTTGTAATGAGACTAACGTTTGTCTTCGTTCGTCCCAAGTTAGTCTCGTTAGTCTCCTTCTAAGGTTTGTCTAAGTTCGTCCTTAGAAAGAGACTAACTAGGGACGAGCTTAGACTAACATGGGAAGAAATTCGACTAACCTTGTAATGAGACTAACGTTTGTGTTTGTTCGTCCCAAGTTAGTCTCGTTAGTCTCATTCTAAGTTTTGTCTAAGTTCGTCCTTAGAAAGAGACTAACTTGGGACGAACTTATACTAACCTTATAATGAGACTAACGTTTGTGTTTGTTCGTCCCAAGGTAGTCTCGTTAGTCCCATTCTAAGGTTTGTTTAAGTTAGTCCTTAGAAAGAAACTAACTAGGGACGAACTTAGACTAACTTGGGACGAACTTAGACTAACCTTAGAATGAGAATAAAGTTTGTCTTTGTTCGTTCCAAGTTAGTCTCGTTAGTCTCATTCTAAGGTTTTTCTAAGTTCGTCCTTTGAAAGTGACTAACTGGGGACGAACTTAGACTAACTTGGGACGAACTTAGACTAACTTTATAATAAGACTAACGTTTCTCTTTGTTCGTCCCAAGTTAGTCTCGTTAGTCTCATTCTAAGGTTTGTCTAAGTTCGTCCTTAGAAAGAGACTAACTGGGGACGAACTTAGACTAACTTGGGACGAACTTAGACTAACCTTTTAACGAGACTAAAGTTTGTCTTTGTTCGTCCCAAGTTAGTCTCGTTAGTCTCATTCTTAGGTTTGTCTAAGTTCGTCCTTAGAAAGAGATTAACTAGGGATGAACTTAGACTGACTTGGGACGAACTTAGACTAACTTTATAATGAGACTAACGTTTATCTTTGTTCGTCCCAAGTTAGTGTCGTTAGTCTCATTCTAAGGTTTGTCTAAGTTCGTCCTTAGAAAGAGACTAACTAGGGACGAACTTAGACTAACTTGGGACGAACTTAGACTAACCTTGTAATGAGACTAACGTTTGTCTTTGTTCGTCCCAAGTTAGTCTCGTTAGTCTCATTCTAAGGTTTGTCTAAGTTCTTCCTTAGAAAGATACTAACTAGGGACGAACTTAGACTAACTTGGGACGAACTTAGACTAACCTTATAATGAGACTAACGTTTGTCTTTGTTCGTCCCAAGTTAGTCTCACTAGTCTCATTCTAAGGTTTGTCTAAGTTCGTCCTTAGAAAGAGATTAACTAGGGACGAACTTATACTAACTTGGGACGAACTTAGACTAACTTTATAATGAGACTAACGTTTGTCTTTGTTCGTCCCAAGTTAGTCTCGTTAGTCTCATTCTAAGGTTTGTCTAAGTTCGTCCTTAAAAAGAGACTAACTAGGGACGAACTTAGACTAATTTGGGACGAACTTAGACAACCCTTATAATGAGACTAACATTTGTCTTTGTTCGTCCCAAGTTAGTCTCGTTAGTCTCATTCTAAGGTTTGTTTAAGTTCATCCTTAGTAAGAAACTAACTAGGACGAACTTAGACTAACTTGGGACGTACTTAGACTAACCTTAGAATGAGAATAAAGTTTGTCTTTGTTCGTTCCAAGTTAGTCTCGTTAGTCTCATTCTAAAGTTTGTCTAAGTTCGTCCTTAGAAAGAGACTAACTAGGGACGAACTTAGACTAACTTGGGACGAACTTAGACTAACTTTATAATGAGACTAACGTTTGTCTTTGTTCGTCCCAAGTTAGTCTCGTTAGTCTCATTCTAAGGTTTGTCTAAGTTTGTCCTTAGAAAGAGACTAACTAGGGACGAACTTAGACTAACATGGGACGAACTTAGACTAACCTTGTAATGAGACTAACGTTTGTGTTTGTTCGTCCCAAGTTAGTCTCGTTAGTCTCATTCTAAGGTTTGTCTAAGTTCGTCCTTAGAAAGAGATTAACTAGGGACGAACTTATACTAATTTGGGACGAACTTAGACAACCCTTATAATGAGACTAACATTTGTCTTTGTTCGTCCCAACTTAGTCTCGTTAGTCTCATTCTAAGGTTTGTTTAAGTTCATCCTTAGAAAGAAACTAACTAGGACGAACTTAGACTAACTTGGGACGTACTTAGACTAACCTTAGAATGAGAATAAAGTTTGTCTTTGTTCGTTCCAAGTTAGTCTCGTTAGTCTCATTCTAAAGTTTGTCTAAGTTCGTCCTTAGAAAGAGACTAACTAGGGACGAACTTAGACTAACTTGGGACGAACTTAGACTAACTTTATAATGAGACTAACGTTTGTCTTTGTTCGTCCCAAGTTAGTCTCGTTAGTCTCATTCTAAGGTTTGTCTAAGTTCGTCCTTAGAAAGAGATTAACTAGGGACGAACTTAGACTAACATGGGACGAACTTAGACTAACCTTGTAATGAAACTAACGTTTGTGTTTGTTCGTCCCAAGTTAGTCTCGTTAGTCTCATTCAAAGGTTTGTCTAAGTTCGTCCTTAGAAAGAGACTAACTTGGGACGAACTTAGAATAACCTTGTAATCTGACTAACGTTTGTAGTTGTTCGTCCCAAGTTAGTCTCGTTAGTCTCCTTCTAAGGTTTGTCTATGTTCGTCCTTAGAATGAGACTAACGAGACTAACTTGGGACTAACTAAGGGACAAACCTACTAACTAGGGACGAACTTAGACTATCCTGGGATGAACTTAGACTAACCTTATAATGAGACCAACGTTTGTCTTTGTTCGTCCCAAGTTAGTAGGTTTTTTTTAGTTCGTCCTTAGAAAGAAACTAACTAGGGACGAACTTAGACTAACTTGGGACGAACTTAGACTAACCTTAGAATGAGAATAAAGTTTGTCTTTGTTCGTTCCAAGTTAGTCCCGTTAGTTACATTTTAAGGTTTGTCTAAGTTCGTCCTTAGAAAGAGACTAACTAGGGACGAACTTAGACTAACTTGGGACGAAATTAGACATGCCTTATAATGAGACTAAAGTTTGTCTTTGTTCGTCCCAAGTTAGTCTCGTTAGTCTCATTCTAAGGTTTTTCGAAGTTCGTCCTTAGAAAGAGACTAACTAGGGACGAACTTAGACTAACTTGGGACGAACTTAGACTAACCTTGTAATGAGACTAACATTTATCTTTCTTCGTCCCAAGTTAGTCACGTTAGTCTCATTCTAAGGTTTGTCTAAGTTCGTCCTTAAGAAGAGACTAACATGGGACGAACTTAGACTAACATGGGACGAACTTAGACTAACATTTGTCTTTGTTCGTCCCAAGTTAGTCCCGTTAGTCTCCTTCGAAGGTTTGTCTAAGTTCGTCCTTAGAAAGAGACTAACTAGGGACGAACTTAGACTAACCTTGTAATGAGACTAACGTTTGTGTTTGTTCGTCCGGAGTTAGACTCGTTAGTCTCATTCTAAGGTTTGTCTAAGTTTTTCCTTAGAAAGAGACTAACTAGGGACGAACTTAGACTAACTAGGGACGAACTTAGACAAACCTTATAATGAGACTAACATTTGTCTTTGTTTGTCCCAAGTTGGTCTAGTTAGTCTCATTCTATGGTTTGTCTAAGTTCGTCCTTCGAAAGAGACTAACTAGGGACGAACTTAGACAAACTTGGGACGAACTTCGACAAACCTTTGAATGAGAGTTTGTCTCGTTAGTCTCATTCTAAGGTTTGTCTTAGTTCGTCCTTAGAAAGAGACTAACTTGGGACGAACTTACACTAACCTTGTAATGAGACTAACGTTTGTCTTTGTTCGTCCCAAGTTAGTCTCGTTAGTCTCCTTCTAAGGTTTGTCTAAGTTCGTCCTTTGAAAGAGACTAACTAGGGACGAACTTAGACTAACTTGGGACGTACTTAGACTAACCTTGTAAGGAGACTAACGTTTGTGTTTGTTCGTCCCAAGTTAGTCTCGTTAGTCTCATTCTAAGGTTTGTCTAAGTTCGTCCTTAGAAAGAGACTAACTAGGGACGAACTTTGACAAACCTTATAATGAGACTAACATTTGTCTTTGTTTGTCCCAAGTTAGTCTCGTTAGTCTCATTCCAAGGTTTGTTTAAGTTAGTCTTTAGAAAGAAACTAACTAGGGACGAACTTAGACTAACTTGGGACGAACTTAGACTAACCTTAGAATGAGAATAAAGTTTGTCTTTGTTCGTTCCAAGTTAGTCCCGTTAGTCTCATTCTAAGGTTTGTCTAAGTTCGTCCTTAGAAAGAGACTAACTAGGGAAGAACTTAGACTAACTTGGGACGAAATTAGACAAACCTTATATTGAGACTAACGTTTGTCTTTGTTCGTCGAAAGTTAGTCTCGTTAGTCTCATTCTAAGGTTTGTCTAAGTTCGTCCTTCGAAATAGACTAACTAGGGACGAACTTAGACTAACTTGGGACGAACTTAGACAAACCTTTGAATGAGAGTTAGTCTCGTTAGACTCATTCTAAGGTTTGTCTTAGTTCGTCCTTAGAAAGAGACTAACTTGGGACGAACTTACACTAACCTTGTAATGAGACTAACGTTTGTCTTTGTTCGTCCCAAGTTAGTCTCGTTAGTCTCCTTCTAAGGTTTGTCTAAGTTCGTCCTTTGAAAGAGACTAACTAGGGACAAACTTAGACTAACTTGGGACGTACTTAGACTAACCTTGTAATGAGACTAACGTTTGTGTTTGTTCGTCCCAAGTTAGTCTCATTTTAAGGTTTGTTTAAGTTCGTCCATAGAAGGAGACTAATTAGGGACGAACTTTGACAAACCTTATAATGAGACTAACGTTTGTCTTTGTCCGTCCCAAGTTAGTCTCGTTAGTCTCATTCTAAGGTTTGTTTAAGTTCATCCTTTGAAAGAGACTAACTAGGGACGAACTTAGACTAACTTGGGACGTACTTAGACTAACCTTGTAATGAGACTAACGTTTGTGCTTGTTCGTCCCAAGTTAGTCTCGTTAGTCTCATTCTAAGGTTTGTCTAAGTTCGTCCTTAGAAAGAGACTCGCTAGGGACGAACTTTGACAAACATTATAATGAGACTAACGTTTGTCTTTGTTCGTCCCAAGTTAGTCTCGTTAGTCTCATTCTAAGCTTTGTCTAAGTTTGTCCTTAGAAAGAGACTAACTAGGGACGACTTTAGACTAACATGGGACAAAAATAGACTAACCTTGTAATGAGACTAATGTTTGTGTTTGTTCGTCCCAAGTTAGTCTCGTTAGTCTCATTCTAAGGTTTGTCTAAGTTCGTCCTTAGAAAGAGACTAACTAGGGACGAACTTTGACAAACCTTATAATGAGACTAACGTTTGTCTTTGTTCGTCACAAGTTAGTCTCGTTAGTCTCATTCTAAGGTTTGTTTAAGTTAGTCTTTAGAAAGAAACTAACTAGGAACGAACTTAGACTAACTTGGGACGAACTTAGACTAACCTTAGAATGAGAATAAAGTTTGTCTTTGTTCGTTCCAAGTTAGTCCCGTTAGTCTCATTCTAAGGTTTGTCTAAGTTCGTCCTTAGAAAGAGACTAACTAAGGGACAAACTTCGACTAACTTGGGACGAAATTAGACAAACCTTATAATGAGACTAAGGTTTGTCTTTGTTCGTCCCAAGTTAGTCTTGTTAGTCTCATTCTAAGGTTTGTCTAAGTTCGCCGTTAGATAGAGACTAACTAGGGACGAACTTAGACTAACTTGGGACGAACTTAGACTAACCTTATAACGAGACTAAAGTTTGTCTTTGTTCGTCCCAATTTAGTCTCGTTAGTCTCATTATAAGGTTTGTCTAAGTTCGTCCTTAGAAAGAGACAAACTAGGGACGAACTTAGACTAACATGGGACGAACTTAGACTAACCTTGTAATGAGACTAACGTTTGTGTTTGTTCGTCCCAAATTAGTCTCGTTAGTCTCATTCGAAGGTTTGTCTAAGTTCGTCCTTAGAAAGAAACTAACTAGGGACGAACTTAGACTAACTTGGGACGAACTTAGACTAACCGTAGAATGATAATAAAGTTTGTCTTTGTTCGTTCCAAGTTAGTCCCGTTAGTCTCATTCTAAGGTTTGTCTAAGTTCGTCCTTAGATAGAGACTAACTAGGGACGAACTTAGACTAACTTGGGACGAAATTAGACAAACCTTATAAGGAGACTAACGTTTGTCTTTGTTCGTCCTAAGTTAGTCTCGTTAGTCTCATTCTAAGGTTTGTCTAAGTTCGTCCTTAGAAAGAGACTAACTAGGGACGAACTTAGACTAACTTGGGACGAAATTAGAAAAACCTTATAAGGAGACTAACGTTTGTCTTTGTTCGTCCTAAGTTAGTCTCGTTAGTCTCATCTAAGGTTTGTCTAAGTTCGTCCTTAGAAAGAGACTAACTAGGGACGAACTCAGACTAACTTGGGACGAACTTAGACTAACCTTATAACGAGACTAAAGTTTGTCTTTGTTCGTCCCAAGTTAGTCTCGTTAGTCTCATTTCTAAGGTTTGTCTAAGTTCGTCCTTAGAAAGAGACTAACTAGGGACGAACTTAGACTAACCTTATAACGAGACTAACGTTTGTCTTTGTTCGTCCCAAGTTAGTCTCACTAGTCTCATTCTAAGGTTTGTCTAAGTTCGTCCTTAGAAAGAGACTAACTAGGGACGAACTTAGACTAACTTGGGACGAACTTAGACTCACTTTAAAATGAGACTAACGTTTGTCTTTATTCGTCCCAAGTTAGTCTCGTTAGTCTCATTCTAAGGTTTGTCTAAGTCCATACTTAGAAAGAGACTAACAAGGGACGAACTTAGACTAACTTGGGACGAATTTAGACTAACCTTGTAATGAGACTAACGTTTGTCTTTGTTCGTCCCAAGTTAGTCTCGTTAATTTAATTCTAAGGTTTGTCTAAGTTCGTCCTTAGAAGGAAACTAACTTGGGACGAACTTAGACTAACTTGGGACGAACTTAGACTAACCTTAGAATGAGAATAAAGTTTGTGTTTGTTCGTCCCAAGTTAGTCTCGTTAGTTTCATTCTAAGGTTTGTCTAAGTTCGTCCTTAGAAAGAGACTAACTAGGGACGAACTTAGACAAACCTTATAATGAGACTAACGTTTGTGTTTGTTCGTCCCAAGTTAGTCTCGTTAGTTTCATTCTATGGCTTGTCTATGTTCGTCCTTAGAAAGAGACTAACTAGGGACGAACTTAGACTAACTTGGGATGAAATTTGCCAAACCTTATAATGAGACTAACGGTTGTCTTTGTTCGTCCCAAGTTAGTGTCGTTAGTCTCATTCTAAGGTTTGTCTAAGTTCGTCCTTAGAAAGAAACTAACTAGGGACGAACATAGACTAACTTGGGACGAACTTAGACTAACCTTGTAATGAGAGTAACGTTTGTCTTTGTTCGTCCCAAGTTAGTCTCGTTAGTCTCATTTCTAAGGTTTGTCTAAGTTCGTCCTTAGAAAGAGACTAACTAGCGAAGAACTTAGACTAACTTGGGACGAACTTAGACTAACCTTGTAATGAGACTCACGTGTGTCTTTGTTCGTCCCAAGTTAGTCTCGTTAGTCACATTATAAGGTTTGTCTAAGTTCGTCCTTCAGAAGAGACTAACTAGGGACGAACTTAGACTAACATGGGACGAACTTAGACAAACCTTAGAATGAGAGTTTGTCTCGTTAGTCTCATTCTACGGTTTGTGTAAGTTCGTCCTTAGAAAGAGACTAACTTGGGACGAACTTAGACTAACCTTGTAATAAGACTAACGTTTGTCTTTGTTCGTCCCAAGTTAGTCTCGTTAGTCTCCTTCTAAGGTTTGTCTAAGTTCGTCCTTAGAAAGAGACTAACTAGGGACGAACTCAGACTAACTTGGGACGAACTTAGACTAACCTTATAACGAGACTAAAGTTTGTCTTTGTTCGTCCCAAGTTAGTCTCGTTAGTCTCATTTCTAAGGTTTGTCTAAGTTCGTCCTTAGAAAGAGACTAACTAGCGAAGAACTTAGACTAACTTGGGACGAACTTAGACTAACCTTGTAATGAGACTCACGTGTGTCTTTGTTCGTCCCAAGTTAGTCTCGTTAGTCACATTATAAGGTTTGTCTAAGTTCGTCCTTCAGAAGAGACTAACTAGGGACGAACTTAGACTAACATGGGACGAACTTAGACAAACCTTAGAATGAGAGTTTGTCTCGTTAGTCTCATTCTACGGTTTGTGTAAGTTCGTCCTTAGAAAGAGACTAACTTGGGACGAACTTAGACTAACCTTGTAATAAGACTAACGTTTGTCTTTGTTCGTCCCAAGTTAGTCTCGTTAGTCTCCTTCTAAGGTTTGTCTAAGTTCGTCCTTAGAAAGAGACTAACTAGGGACGAACTTAGACTAACTTGGGACGAACTTAGACTAACCTTGTAATGAGTCTAACGTTTGTGTTTGTTCGTCCGTAGTTAGTCTCGTTAGTCTCATTCTAAGGTTTGTCTAAGTTTGTCCTTAGAAAGAGACTAACTAGGGACGAAATTAGACAAACCTTATAATGAGACTAACGTTTATCTTTGTTCGTCCAAAGTTAGTCTCGTTAGTCTCATTCTAAGGTTTGTCTAAGTTCGTCCTTAGAAAGAGACTAACTACGGACGAACTTAGACTAACTTAGGACGAACTTAGACTAACCTTATAACGAGACTAAAGTTTGTCTTTGTTCGTCCCAAGTTAGTCTCGTTAGTCTCATTCTAAGGTTTGTTTAAGTTAGTCCTTAGAAAGAAACTAACTAGGGACGAACTTAGACTAACTAGGGACGAAATTAGACAAACCTTATAATGAGACTAACGTTTATCTTTGTTCGTCCCAAGTTAGTCTTGTTAGTCTCATTCTAAGGTTTGTCTAAGTTCGTCCTCAGAAAGAGACTAACTAGCGACGAACTTAGACTAACTTGGGACGAACTTAGACTAACCTTATAATGAGACTAACGTTTGTCTTTGTTCGTCCCAAGTTAGTGTCGTTAGTCTCATTCTAAGGTTTGTCTAAGTTCGTCCTTCGAAAGAGACTAACTAGGGACGAACTTAGACTAACTTGGGACGAACTTAGACTAACCTTGTAATGAGACTAACGTTTGACTTTGTTCGTCCCAAGTTAGTTTCGTTAGTCTCATTCTAAGGTTTGTCTAAGTTAGTCCTTAGAAAGAGACAAACTAGCGACGAACTTAGACTAACTTCGGACGAACATAGACTAACCTTGTAATGAGACTAACGTTTGTCTTTGTTCGTCCCAAGTTAGTCTCGTTAGTCACATTCTACGGTTTGTCTAAGTTCGTCCTTAAGAATAGACTAACTAGGGACGAACTTAGACTAACATGGGACGAACTTAGACCAACCATAGAATGAGAGTTTGTCTCGTTAGTCTCATTCTATGGTTTGTCTAAGTTCGTCCTTAGAAAGAGACTAACTTGGGACGAACTTAGACTAACCTCTAAATGAGACTAACGTTTGTCTTTGTTCGTCCCAAGTTAGTCTCATTAGTCTCCTTCTAAGGTTTGTCTAAGTTCGTCCTTAGAAAGAGACTAACTAGGGACAAACTTAGACTAACTTGGGACGAACTTAGACTAACCTTGTAATGAGACTAACGTTTGTGTTTGTTCGTCCGGAGTTAGTCTCGTTAGTCTCATTCTAAGGTTTGTCTAAGTTTGTCCTTAGAAAGAGACTAACTAGGGACGAACTTAGACAAACTTGGGACGAACTTAGACAAACCTTATAATGAGACTAACGTTTGTCTTTTTGTTCGTCCAAAGTTAGTCTCGTTAGTCTCATTCTAAGGTTTTTCTAAGTTCGTCCTTCGAAAGAGACTAACTAGGGACGGACTTAGACTAACTTGGGACGAACTTAGACAAACCTTTGAATGAGAGTTTGTCTCGTTAGTCTCATTCTAAGGTTTGTCTTAGTTCGTCCTTAGAAAGAGACTAACTTGGGACGAACTTACACTAACCTTGTAATGAGACTAAAATTTGTCTTTGTTCGTCCCAAGTCAGTCTCGTTAGTCTCATTCTTATGTTTGTCTAAGTTCGTCCTTAGAAAGAGACTAACTAGCGAAGAATTTAGACTAACTTGGGACGAACTTAGACTAACCTTGTAATGAGTCTAACGTTTGTGTTTGTTCGTCCGGTATTAGTCTCGTTAGTCTCATTCTAAGGTTTGTCTAAGTTTGTTCTTATAAAGAGACTAACTAGGGACGAACTTAGACAAACTTGGGACGAACTTAGACAAACCTTATAATGAGACTAACGTTTGTCTTTGTTCATCCCAAGTTAGTCTCATTAGTCTCATTCTAAGGTTTGTCTAAGTTCGTCCTTCGAAAGAGACGAACTAGGGACGAACTTACACTAACTTGGGACGAACTTTGACAAACCATTGAATGAGAGTTTGTCTCGTTAGTCTCATTCTAAGGTTTGTCTTAGTTCGTCTTTAGAAAGAGACTAACTTGGGATGAACTTACACTAACCTTGTAATGAGACTAACATTTGTCTTTGTTCGTCCCAAGTCACTCTCGTTAGTCTCCTTCTAAGGTTTGTCTAAGTTCGTCCTTTGAAAGAGACTAACTAGGGACGAACTTAGACTAACTTGGGACGTACTTAGACTAACCTTGCAATGAGACTAACGTTTGTGTTTGTTCGTCCAAAGTTAGTCTCGTTAGTCTCATTCTAAGGTTTGTCTAAGTTCGTCCTTAGAACTGATTAACTAGGGACGAAGTTTGACAAACCTTATAATGAGACTAACGTTTGTGTTTGTTCGTCCCAAGTTAGTCTCGTTAGTCTCATTCTAAGGTTTGTCTAAGTTCGTCCTTAGAAAGAGACTAACTTGGGAAGAACTTAGCCTAACTTGGGACGAACTTAGACTAACCATATAATGAGACTAACGTTTGTCTTTGTTCGTCCCAAGTTAGTCTCGTTAGTCTCATTCTAAGGTTTGTCTAAGTTCGTCCTTAGAAAGAGACTAACAAGCGACGAACTTAGACTAACTTGGGACGAACTTAGACTAACCTTGTAATGAGACTAACGTTTGTCTTTGTTCGTCCCAAGTTAGTCTCGTTAGTCTCCTTCTAAGGTTTCTCTAAGTTCGTCCTTAGAAAGAGACTAACTAGGGACGAACTTAGACTAACTTGGGACGTACTTAGACTAACCTTGTAATGAGACTAACGTTTGTGTTTGTTCGTCCCAAGTTAGTCTCGTTAGTCTCATTCTAAGGTTTGTCTAAGTTCGTCCTTAGAAAGAGACTCACTAGGGACGAACTTTGACAAACCTTATAATGGGACTAACGTTTGTCTTTGTTCGTCCCAAGTTAGTCTCGTTAGTCTCATTCTAAGGTTTGTTTAAGTTAGTCCTTAGAAAGAAACTAACTTGGGACGAACTTAGACTAACTTGGGACGAACTTAGACTAACCTGAGAATGAGAATAAAGTGTGTCTTTGTTCGTCCCAAGTTAGTCTCGTTAGTCTCATTCTAAGGTTTGTCTAAGTTCGTCCTTAGATAGAGACTAACTAGGGACGAACTTAGACTAACTTGGGACGAACTTAGACTAACCTTATAATGAGACTAACGTTTGTCTTTGTTCGTCCTAAGTTAGTCTCGTTAGTCTCATTCTAAGGTTTGTCTAAGTTCGTCCTTAGATTGAGACTAACTAGGGACGAACTATGACTAACTTGGGACGAACTTAGACTAACCTTACAACGAGACGAAAGTTTGTCTTTGTTCGTCCCAAGTTAGCCTCATTTCTAAGGTTTGTCTAAGTTCGTCCTTAGAAAGAGACTAACTAGGGACGAACTTAGACTAACCTTATAATGAGACTAACGTTTGTCTTTGTCCCAAGTTAGTCTCACTAGTCTCATTCTAAGGTTTTGTCTAAGTTCGTCCTTAGAAAGAGACTAACTAGGGACGAACTTAGACTAACTTGGGACGAACTTAGACTAACTTTATAATGAGACTAACGTTTGTCTTTGTTCGTCCCAAGTTAGTCTCGTTAGTCTCATTCTAAGGTTTGTCTAAGTTCATCCTTAGAAAGAGACTAACAAGGGACGAACTTAGACAAACCTTGTAATGAGACTAACGTTTGTCTTTGTTTGTCCCAAGTTAGTCTCGTTAGTCACATTCTAAGGTTTGTCTAAGTTCGTCCTTAAGAAGAGACTAACTAGGGACGAACTTAGACTAACATGGGACGAACTTAGACCAACCATAGAATGAGAGTTTGTCTCGTTAGTCTCATTCTATGGTTTGTCTAAGTTCGTCCTTAGAAAGAGACTAACTTGGGACGAACTTAGACTAACCTCTAAATGAGACTAACGTTTGTCTTTGTTCGTCCCAAGTTAGTCTCGTTAGTCTCCTTCTAAGGTTTGTCTAAGTTCATCCTTAGAAAGACACTAACTAGGGACGAACTTAGACTAACTTTGGACGAACTTAGACTAACCTTGTAATGAGACTAACGTTCGTTTTTGTTCGTCCGGAGTTAGTCTCGTTCTCATTCTAAGGTTTGTCTAAGTTTGTCCTTCGAAAGAGACTAACTAGGGACGAACTTAGACAAACTTGGGACGAACTTAGACAAACCTTATAATGAGACTAACGTTTGTCTTTGTTCGTCCAAAGTTAGTCTCGTTAGTCTCATTCTAAGGTTTGTCTAAGTTCGTCCTTCTAAAGAGACTAACTAGGCACGAACTTAGACTAACATGGGACGAACTTAGACCAACCATAGAATGAGAGTTTGTCTCGTTAGTCTCATTCTATGGTTTGTCTAAGTGCGTCCTTAGAAAGAGACTAACTTGGGACGATCTTAGACTAACCTCTAAATGAGACTAACGTTTGTCTTTGTTCGTCCCAAGTTAGTCTCGTTAGTCTCCTTCTAAGGTTTGTCTAAGTTCATCCTTAGAAAGAGAGTAACTTGGGACGATCTTAGACTAACCTCGAAATGAGACTAACGTTTGTCTTTGTTCGTCCCAAGTTAGTCTCGTTAGTCTCATTCTAAGGTTTGTCTAAGTTCGTCCTTCGAAAGAGACTAACTAGGGACGAACTTAGACTAACTTGGGACGAACTTAGATAAACCTTTGAATGAGAGTTTGTCTCGTTAGTCTCATTCTAAGGTTTGTCTTAGTTCGTCCTTAGAAAGAGACTAACTTGGGACGAACTTACACTAACCTTGTAATGAGACTAACATTTGTCTTTGTTCGTCCCAAGTTAGTCTAGTTAGTCTCCTTCTAAGGTTTGTCTAAGTTCGTCCTTTGAAAGAGACTAACTAGGGACGAACTTAGACTAACTTGGGACGTACTTAGACTAACCTTGTAATGAGACTAACGTTTGTGTTTGTTCGTCCCAAGTTAGTCAAGTTAGTCTCGTTAGTCTAAGTTCGTCCTTAGAAAGAGACTAACTAGGGACGAACTTTGACAAACCTTATAATGAGACTAACGTTTGTCTTTGTTCATCCCAAGTTAGTCTCGTTAGTCTCATTCTAAGGTTTGTTTAAGTTAGTCCTTAGAAAGAAACTAACTTGGGACGAACTTAAACTAACTTGGGACGAACTTAGACTAACCTTAGAATGAGAATAAAGTGTGTCTTTGTTCGTCCCAAGTTAGTCTCGTTAGTCTCATTCTAAGGTTTGTCTAAGTTCGTCCTTAGATAGAGACTAACTAGGGACGAACTTAGACTAACCTTATAATGAGACTAACGTTTGTCTTTGTTCGTCCTAAGTTAGTCTCGTTAGTCTCATTCTAAGGTTTGTCTAAGTTCGTCCTTAGATTGAGACTAACTAGGGACGAACTATGACTAACTTGGGACGAACTTAGACTAACCTTATAACGAGACTAAAGTTTGTCTTTGTTCGTCCCAAGTTAGTCTCATTTCTAAGGTTTGTCTAAGTTCGTCCTTAGAAAGAGACTAACTAGGGACGAACTTAGACTAACCTTATAATGAGACTAACGTTTGTCTTTGTTCGTCCCAAGTTAGTCTCACTAGTCTCATTCTAAGGTTTTGTCTAAGTTCGTCCTTAGAAAGAGACTAACTAGGGACGAACGTAGACTAACTTGGGACGAACTTAGACTAACTTTATAATGAGACTAACTTTTGTCTTTGTTCGTCCCAAGTTAGTCTCGTTAGTCTCATTCTAAGGTTTGTCTAAGTTCATCCTTAGAAAGAGACTAACAAGGGACGAACTTAGACTAACCTTGTAATGAGACTAACGTTTGTCTTTGTTCGTCCCAAGTTAGTTTCGTTAGTCTCATTCTAAGGTTTGTCTAAGTTAGTCCTTAGAAAGATACAAACTAGCGACGAACTTAGACTAACTTGGGACGAACATAGACTAACCTTGTAATGAGACTAACGTTTGTCTTTGTTCGTCCCAAGTTAGTCTCGTTAGTCACATTCTAAGGTTTGTCTAAGTTCGTCCTTAGAAAGAGACTAACTAGGGACGAACTTTGACAGACCTTATAATGAGACTAGCGTTTGTGTTTGTTCGTCCCAAGTTAGTCTCATTAGTCTCATTTTAAGGTTTGTATAAGTTCGTCCTTAGAAAGAGACTAACTAGGGACGAACTTAGACTAACTTGGGACGAACTTAGACTAACCTTATAATGAGACTAACATTTGTCTTTGTTCGTCCCAAGTTAGTCTCGTTAGTCTCATTCTAAGGTTTGTTTAAGTTCGTCCTTAGAAAGAAACTAACTAGGGACGAACTTAGACTAACTTGGGACGAACTTATACTAACCTTAGAATGAGAATAAAGTTTGTCTTTGTTCGTTCCAAGTTAGTCCCGTTAGTCTCATTCTAAGGTTTGTCTAAGTTCGTCCTTAGAAAGAGACTAACTAGGGACGAACTTATACTAACTTGGGACGAAATTAGACAAACCTTATAATGAGACTAACGTTTGTCTTTGTGCGTCCCAATTTAGTCTCGTTAGTCTCATTCTAAGGTTTGTCTAAGTTCGTCCTTCGAAAGAGACTAACTCGGGACGAACTTAGACTAACTTGGGACGAACTTAGACAAACCTTTGAATGCGAGTTTCTCTCGTTTATCTCATTATAAGGTTTGTCTTAGTTCGTCCTTAGAAAGAGACTAACTTGGGACGAACTTAGACTAACCTTGTAATGAGACTAACGTTTGTCTTTGTTCGTCCCAAGTCAGTCTCGTTAGTCTCCTTTGTCTAAGTTTGTCCTTTGAAAGAAACTAACTAGGGTCGAACTTAGACTAACTTGGGACGTACTTAGACTGACCATAGAATGAGAGTTTGTCTCGGTAGTCTCATTCTAAGGTTTGTTTAAGTTCGTCCGTAGAAAGAGACCAACTTGGGACGAACTTAGACTAACCTTGTAATGAGACTAACGTTTGTCTTTGTTCGTCCCAAGTTAGTCTCGTTAGTCTCCTTCTAAGGTTTGTCTAAGTTCGTCCTTAGAAAGCGATTAACTAGGGACGAACTTAGACTAACTTGGGACGAACTTAGACTAACCTTGTAATAAGTATAACGTTTGTGTTTGTTCGTCTGGAGTTAGTCTCGTTAGTCTCATTCTAAGGTTTGTCTAAGTTCGTCCTTAGAAAGAGACTAACTAGGGACGAACTTTGACAAACCTTATAATGAGACTAACGTTTGTGTTTGTTCGTCCCAAGTTAGTCTCGTTAGTCTCATTCTAAGGTTTGTTTAAGTTAGTCCTTAGAAAGAAACTAACTAGGGAAGAACTTAGACTAACTTGGGACGAACTTAGACTAACCTTAGAATGAGAATAAAGTTTGTCTTTGTTCGTTCCAAGTTAGTCCCGTTAGTCTCATTCTAAGGTTTGTCTAAGTTCGTTCTTATAAAGAGAATAACTAGGGACGAACTTAGACTAACTTGGGACGAAATTAGACAAACCTTATAATGAGACTAACGTTTGTCTTTGTTCGTCCCAAGTTAGTCTTGTTAGTCTCATTCTAAGGTTTGTCTAAGTTCGTCCTTAGAAAGAGACTAACTAGGGACGAACTTGAACTAACTTGGGACGAACTTGGACTAACCTTATAACGAGACTAAAGTTTGTCTTTGTTCGTCCCAAGTTAAGCTCGTTAGTCACATTCTAAGATTTGTTTAAGTTAGTCCTTAGAAAGAAACTAACTAGGGACGAACTTAGACTAACTTGGGACGAACTTAGACTAACCTTAGAATGAGAATAAAGTTTGTCTTTGTTCATTCCAAGTTAGTCCCGCTAGTCTCATTCTAAGGTTTGTCTAAGTTCGTCCTTAGAAAGAGACTAACTAGGGACGAACTTAGACTAACTTGGGATGAACTTAGACAAACCTCGTAATGAGACTAACCTCTGTGTTTGTTCGTCCCAAGTTAGTCTTGTTTGTCTTATTCTAAGGTTTGTCTAAGTTCGTCCTTAGAAAGAGACTAACTAGGGACGAACTTACACTAACCTTGTAATGAGACTAACGTTTGTCTTTGTTCGTCCCGAGTTAGTCTCGTTAGTCTCATTCTAAGGTTTGTCTAAGTTCGTCCTTAGAAAGAGACTAACTAGGGACGAACTTAGACTAACTTCGGACGAACTTAGACTAACCTTGTAGTGAGACTAACGTTTGTGTTTGTTCGTCCCAAGTTAGTCTCGTAAGTCTCATTCTAAGGTTTGTCTAAGTTCGTCCTTAGAAAGAGACTAACTAGGGACGAACTTAGACAAACTTGGGACGAACTTAGACAAACCTTGTAATGAGACTAACGTCTGTGTTTGTTCGTCCCAAGTTAGTCTCGTTAGTCTCATTCTAAGGTTTGTCTAAGTTCGTCCTTAGAAAGAGACTAACTAGGGACGAACTTAGACTAACTTGGGACGAACTTAGACAAACCTTATAAGGAGACTAACGTTTGTCTTTGTTCGTCCCAAGTTAGTCTCGTTAGTCTCATTCTAATGTTTTTTTAAGTTCGTCCTTAGAAAGAAACTAACTAGGGACGAACTTCGACTAATTTGGGACGAACTTAGACTAACTTTAGAATGAGAATAAAGTTTGTCTTTGTTCGTTCCAAGTTAGTCTCGTTAGTCACATTCTTAGGTTTGTATAAGTTCGTCCTTAAGAAGAGACTAACTAGGGACGAACTTAGACTAACTAGGGACGAACTTAGACTAACATGGGACGAACTTTGACAAACCTTAGAATCAGAGTTTGTCTCGTTAGTCTCATTCTAAGGTTTGTCTACGTTCGTCCTCGGAAAGAGACTAACTTGGGACAAACTTAGACTAACCTTGTAATGAGACTAACGTTTGTCTTTGTTCGTCCCAAGTTAGTCACGCTAGTCTCCTTCTAAGGTTTGTCTAAGTTCGTCCTTAGAAAGAGACTAACTAGGGACGAACTTAGACTAACCTTGTAATGAGTCTAACGTTTGTGTTTGTTCGTCCGGAGTTAGTCTCGTTAGTCTCATTCTAAGGTTTGTCTACGTTTGTCCTTAGAAAGAGACTAACTAGGGACGAACTTAGAATAACTTGGGACGAACTTAGACAAACCTTATAATGAGACTAACGTTTGTCTTTGTTCGTCCCAAGTTAGTCTCGTTAGTCTCATTCTAAGGTTTGTCTAAGTTCGTCCTTCGAAAGAGACTAACTAGGGACGAACTTAGACTAACTTGGGACGAACTTAGACTAACCTTGTAATAAGTATAACGTTTGTGTTTGTTCGTCTGGAGTTAGTCTCGTTAGTCTCCTTCTAAGGTTTGTCTAAGTTCGTCCTTAGAAAGCGACTAACTAGGGACGAACTTAGACTAACTTGGGACGAACTTAGACTAACCTTGTAATAAGTATAACGTTTGTGTTTGTTCGTCTGGAGTTAGTCTCGTTAGTCTCATTCTAAGGTTTGTCTAAGTTCGTCCTTAGAAAGAGACTAACTAGGGACGAACTTTGACAAACCTTATAATGAGACTAACGTTTGTGTTTGTTCGTCCCAAGTTAGTCTCGTTAGTCTCATTCTAAGGTTTGTTTAAGTTAGTCCTTAGAAAGAAACTAACTAGGGAAGAACTTAGACTAACTTGGGACGAACTTAGACTAACCTTAGAATGAGAATAAAGTTTGTCTTTGTTCGTTCCAAGTTAGTCCCGTTAGTCTCATTCTAAGGTTTGTCTAAGTTCGTTCTTATAAAGAGAATAACTAGGGACGAACTTAGACTAACTTGGGACGAAATTAGACAAACCTTATAATGAGACTAACGTTTGTCTTTGTTCGTCCCAAGTTAGTCTTGTTAGTCTCATTCTAAGGTTTGTCTAAGTTCGTCCTTAGAAAGAGACTAACTAGGGACGAACTTGAACTAACTTGGGACGAACTTGGACTAACCTTATAACGAGACTAAAGTTTGTCTTTGTTCGTCCCAAGTTAAGCTCGTTAGTCTCATTCTAAGATTTGTTTAAGTTAGTCCTTAGAAAGAAACTAACTAGGGACGAACTTAGACTAACTTGGGACGAACTTAGACTAACCTTAGAATGAGAATAAAGTTTGTCTTTGTTCATTCCCAGTTAGTCCCGCTAGTCTCATTCTAAGGTTTGTCTAAGTTCGTCCTTAGAAAGAGACTAACTAGGGACGAACTTAGACTAACTTGGGATGAACTTAGACAAACCTTGTAATGAGACTAACCTCTGTGTTTGTTCGTCCCAAGTTAGTCTTGTTTGTCTTATTCTAAGGTTTGTCTAAGTTCGTCCTTAGAAAGAGACTAACTAGGGACGAACTTACACTAACCTTGTAATGAGACTAACGTTTGTCTTTGTTCGTCCCGAGTTAGTCTCGTTAGTCTCATTCTAAGGTTTGTCTAAGTTCGTCCTTAGAAAGAGACTAACTAGGGACGAACTTAGACTAACTTCGGACGAACTTAGACTAACCTTGTAGTGAGACTAACGTTTGTGTTTGTTCGTCCCAAGTTAGTCTCGTAAGTCTCATTCTAAGGTTTGTCTAAGTTCGTCCTTAGAAAGAGACTAACTAGGGACGAACTTAGACAAACTTGGGACGAACTTAGACAAACCTTGTAATGAGACTAACGTCTGTGTTTGTTCGTCCCAAGTTAGTCTCGTTAGTCTCATTCTAAGGTTTGTCTAAGTTCGTCCTTAGAAAGAGACTAACTAGGGACGAACTTAGACTAACTTGGGACGAACTTAGACAAACCTTATAAGGAGACTAACGTTTGTCTTTGTTCGTCCCAAGTTAGTCTCGTTAGTCTCATTCTAATGTTTTTTTAAGTTCGTCCTTAGAAAGAAACTAACTAGGGACGAACTTCGACTAATTTGGGACGAACTTAGACTAACTTTAGAATGAGAATAAAGTTTGTCTTTGTTCGTTCCAAGTTAGTCTCGTTAGTCACATTCTTAGGTTTGTATAAGTTCGTCCTTAAGAAGAGACTAACTAGGGACGAACTTAGACTAACTAGGGACGAACTTAGACTAACATGGGACGAACTTTGACAAACCTTAGAATCAGAGTTTGTCTCGTTAGTCTCATTCTAAGGTTTGTCTACGTTCGTCCTCGGAAAGAGACTAACTTGGGACAAACTTAGACTAACCTTGTAATGAGACTAACGTTTGTCTTTGTTCGTCCCAAGTTAGTCACGCTAGTCTCCTTCTAAGGTTTGTCTAAGTTCGTCCTTAGAAAGAGACTAACTAGGGACGAACTTAGACTAACCTTGTAATGAGTCTAACGTTTGTGTTTGTTCGTCCGGAGTTAGTCTCGTTAGTCTCATTCTAAGGTTTGTCTAAGTTTGTCCTTAGAAAGAGACTAACTAGGGACGAACTTAGAATAACTTGGGACGAACTTAGACAAACCTTATAATGAGACTAACGTTTGTCTTTGTTCGTCCCAAGTTAGTCTCGTTAGTCTCATTCTAAGGTTTGTCTAAGTTCGTCCTTCGAAAGAGACTAACTAGGGACGAACTTGAACTAACTTGGGACGAACTTAGACTAACCTTATAACGAGACTAAAGTTTGTCTTTGTTCGTCCCAAGTTAAGCTCGTTAGTCTCATTCTAAGGTTTGTTTAAGTTAGTCATTAGAAAGAAACTAACTTGGGACGAACTTAGACTAACTAGGGACGAACTTAGACTAACCTTAGAATGAGAATAAAGTTTGTCTTTGTTCATTCCAAGTTAGTCCCGTTAGTCTCATTCTAAAGTTTGTCTAAGTTCGTCATTAGAAAGAGACTAACTAGGGACGAACTTAGACTAACTTGTGACGAAATTAGACAAACCTTATAATGAGACTAAAGTTTGTCTTTGTTCGTCCCAAGTTAGTCTCGTTAGTCTCATTCTATGGTTTGTCTAAGTTCGTCCTTAGAAAGAGACTAACTAGGGACGAACTTAGACTAACTTGGGATGAACTTAGACAAACCTTGTAATGAGACTAATGTCTGTGTTTGTTCGTCCCAAGTTAGTCTCGTTAGTCTCATTCTAAGGTTTGTCTAAGTTCGTCCTTAGAAAGAGACTAACTAGGGACGAACTTACACTAACCTTGTAATGAGACTAACGTTTGTCTTTGTTCGTCCCGAGTTAGTCTCGTTTGTCTCCTTCTAAGGTTTGTCTAAGTTCGTCCTTAGAAAGAGACTAACTAGGGACGAACTTAGACTAACTTGGGACGAACTTAGACTAACCTTGTAGTGAGACTAACGTTTGTGTTTGTTCGTCCCAAGTTAGTCTCGTTAGTCTCATTCTAAGGTTTGTCTAAATTCGTCCTTAGAAAGAGACTAACTAGGGACGAACTTAGACAAACTTGGGACGAACTTAGACAAACCTTGTAATGAGACTAACGTCTGTGTTTGTTCGTCCCAAGTTAGTCTCGTTAGTCTCATTCTAAGGTTTGTCTAAGTTCGTCCTTAGAAAGAGATTAACTAGGGACGAACTTAGACTAACTTGGGACGAACTTAGACAAACCTTATAAGGAGACTAACGTGTGTCTTTGTCCGTCCCAAGTTAGTCTCGTTAGTCTTATTCTAATATTTTTTAAGTTCGTCCTTAGAAAGAAACTAACTAGGGACGAACTTAGGCTAACTAGGGACGAACTTAGACTAACTTGGGACGAACTTAGACAAACCTTATAAGGAGACTAACGTGTGTCTTTGTCCGTCCCAAGTTAGTCTCGTTAGTCTTATTCTAATGTTTTTTAAGTTCGTCCTTAGAAAGAAACTAACTAGGAACGAACTTAGGCTAACTTGGGACGAACTTAGACTAACCTTAGAATGAGAATAAAGTTTGTCTTTGTTCGTTCCAAGTTAGTCTCGTTAGTCTCATTCTATGGTTTGTCTAAGTTCGTCCTTTGAAAGAGACAAACTAGGGACGAACTTAGACTAACTTGGGATGAAATTAGACAAACCTTATAATGAGACTAACGTTTGTCTTTGTTCGTCCCAAGTTAGTCTCGATAGTCTCATTCTAAGGTTTGTCTAACTTCGTCCTTAGAAAGAGACAAACTAGCGAAGAACTTAGACTAACTTGGGACGAACTTAGACTAACCTTGTAATGAGACTAACGTTTGTTTTTGTTCGTCCCAAGTTAGTCTCGTTAGTCACATTCTTAGGTTTGTATAAGTTCGTCCTTAAGAAGAGACTAACTAGGGACGAACTTAGACTAACATGGGATGAACTTTGACAAACCTTAGAATCAGAGTTTGTCTCGTTAGTCTCATTCTAAGGTTTGTCTAAGTTCGTCCTTAGAAAGAGACAAACTAGGGACGAACTTAGACTAACTTGGGATGAAATTAGACAAACCTTATAATGAGACTAACGTTTGTCTTTGTTCGTCCCAAGTTAGTCTCGTTAGTCTCATTCTAAGGTTTGTCTAACTTCGTGCTTAGAAAGAGACGAACTAGCGAAGAACTTAGACTAACTTGGGACGAACTTAGACTAACCTTGTAATGAGACTAACATTTGTTTTTGTTCGTCCCAAGTTAGTCTCGTTAGTCACATTCTTAGGTTTGTATAAGTTCGTCCTTAAGAAGAGACTAACTAGGGACGAACTTAGACTAACATGGGACGAACTTTGACAAACCTTAGAATCAGAGTTTGTCTCGTTAGTCTCATTCTAAGGTTTGTCTAAGTTCGTCCTTAGAAAGAGACTAACTTGGGACAAACTTAGACTAACCTTTTAATGAGACTAATGTTTGTCTTTGTTCGTCCCAAGTTAGTCACGTTAGTCTCCTTCTAAGGTTTGTCTAAGTTCGTCCTTAGAAATAGACTAACTAGGGACGAACTTAGACTAACTTGGGACGAACTTAGACTAACCTTGTAATGAGTCTAACGTTTGTGTTCGTTCGTCCGGAGTTAGTCTTGTTAGTCTCATTCTAAGGTTTGTCTAAGTTCGTCCTTAGAAAGAGACTAACTAGGGACGAACTTAGACTAACTTGGGACGAACTTAGACAAACCTTATAATGAGACTAACGTTTGTCTTTGTTCGTCCCAAGTTAGTGTCGTTAGTCTCATTCTAAGGTTTGTCTAAGTTCGTCCTTCGAAAGAGACTAACTAGGGACGAACTTGAACTAACTTGGGACGAACATAGACTAACCTTATGACGAGACTAAAGTTTGTCTTTGTTCATCCCAAGTTAAGCTCGTTAGTCTCATTCTAAGGTTTGTTTAAGTTAGTCATTAGAAAGAAACTAACTAGGGACGAACTTAGACTAACAAGGGACGAACTTAGACTAACCTTAGAATGAGAATAAAGTTTGTCTTTGTTCATTCCAAGTTAGTCCCGTTAGTCTCATTCTAAGGTTTGTCTAAGTTCGTCATTAGAAAGAGACTAACTAGGGACGAACTTAGACTAACTTGTGACGAAATTAGACAAACCTTATAATGAGACTAAAGTTTGTCTTTGTTCGTCCCAAGTTAGTCTCGTTAGTCTCATTCTAAGGTTTGTCTAAGTTCGTCCTTAGAAAGAGACTAACTAGGGACGAACTTAGACTAACTTGGGATGAACTTAGACAAACCTTGTAATGAGACTAATGTCTGTGTTTGTTCGTCCCAAGTTAGTCTCGTTATTCTCATTCTAAGGTTTGTCTAAGTTCGTCCTTAGAAAGAGACTAACTAGGGACGAACTTAGACTAACTTGGGACGAACTTAGACAAACCTTATAAGGAGACTAACGTGTGTCTTTGTTTGTCCCAAGTTAGTCTTGTTAGTCTCATTCTAATGTTTTTTTAAGTTCGTCCTTAGAAAGAAACTAACTAGGGACGAACTTAGACTAACTTGGGACGAACTTAGACTAACCTTTGAATGAGAATAAAGTTTGTCTTTGTTCGTTCCAAGTTAGTCTCGTTAGTCTCATTCTAAGGTTTGTCTAAGTTCGTCCTTAGAAAGAGACAAACTAGGGACGAACTTACACTAACTTGGGACGAAATTAGACAAACCTTATAATGAGACTAACGTTTGTCTTTGTTCGTCCCAAGTTAGTCTCGTTAGTCTCATTCTAAGGTTTGTCTAACTTCGTCCTTAGAAAGAGACTAACTAGCGAAGAACTTAGACTAACTTGGGACGAACTTAGACTAACCTTGTAATGAGACTAACGTTTGTCTTTGTTCGTCCCAAGTTAGTCTCGTTAGTCACATTCTTAGGTTTGTATAGGTTCGTCCTTAAGAAGAGACTAACTAGGGACGAACTTAGACTAACATGGGACGAACTTTGACAAACCTTAGAATCAGAGTTTGTCTCGTTAGTCTCATTCTAAGGTTTGTCTAAGTTCGTCCTTAGAAAGAGACTAACTTGGGACAAACTTAGACTAACCTTGTAATGAGACTAACGTTTGTCTTTGTTCGTCCCAAGTTAGTCACGTTAGTCTCCTTCTAAGGTTTGTCTAAGTTCGTCCTTAGAAAGAGACTAACTAGGGACGAACTTAGACTAACTTGGGCCGAACTTAGACTAACCTTGTAATGAGTCTAACGTTTGTGTTTGTTCGTCCGGAGTTAGTCTCGTTAGTCTCATTCTATGGTTTGTCTAAGTTTGTCCTTAGAAAGAGACTAACTAGGGACGAACTTAGACTAACTTGGGACGAACTTAGACAAACCTTATAATGAGACTAACGTTTGTCTTTGTTCGTCCCAAGTTAGTCTCGTTAGTCTCATTCTAAGGTTTGTCTAACTTCGTCCTTAGAAAGAGACAAACTAGCGAAGAACTTAGACTAACTTGGGACGAACTTAGACAAACCTTGTAATCAGACTAACGTTTGTTTTTGTTCGTCCCAAGTTAGTCCCGTTAGTCACATTCTTAGGTTTGTATAAGTTCGTCCTTAAGAAGAGACTAACTAGGGACGAACTTAGACTAACATGGGACGAACTTTGACAAACCTTAGAATCAAAGTTTGTCTCGTTAGTCTCATTCTAAGGTTTGTCTAAGTTCGTCCTTAGAAAGAGACAAACTAGGGACGAACTTAGACTAACTTGTGATGAAATTAGACAAACCTTATAATGAGACTAACGTTTGTCTTTGTTTGTCCCAAGTTAGTCTCGTTAGTCTCATTCTAAGGTTTGTCTAACTTCGTCCTTAGAAAGAGACAACCTAGCGAAGAACTTAGACTAACTTGGGACGAACTTAGACTAACCTTGTAATGAGACTAACGTTTGTTTTTGTTCGTCCCAAGTTAGTCTCTTTAGTCACATTCTTAGGTTTGTATAAGTTCGTCCTTAAGAAGAGACTAACTAGGGACGAACTTAGACTAACATGGGACGAACTTTGACAAACCTTAGAATCAGAGTTTGTCTCGTTAGTCTCATTCTAAGGTTTGTCTAAGTTCGTCCTTAGAAAGAGACTAACTTGGGACAAACTTAGACTAACCTTGTAATGAGACTAACGTTTGTCTTTGTTCGTCCCAAGTTAGTCACGTTAGTCTCTTTCTAAGGTTTGTCTAAGTTCGTCCTTAGAAAGAGACTAACTAGGGACGAACTTAGACTAACTTGGGATGAACTTAGACAAACCTTGTAATGAGACTAATGTCTGTGTTTGTTCGTCCCAAGTTAGTCTCGTTATTCTCATTCTAAGGTTTGTCTAAGTTCGTCCTTAGAAAGAGACTAACTAGGGACGAACTTAGACTAACTTGGGACGAACTTAGACAAACCTTATAAGGAGACTAACGTGTGTCTTTGTTTGTCCCAAGTTAGTCTTGTTAGTCTCATTCTAATGTTTTTTTAAGTTCGTCCTTAGAAAGAAACTAACTAGGGACGAACTTAGACTAACTTGGGACGAACTTAGACTAACCTTTGAATGAGAATAAAGTTTGTCTTTGTTCGTTCCAAGTTAGTCTCGTTAGTCTCATTCTAAGGTTTGTCTAAGTTCGTCCTTAGAAAGAGACAAACTAGGGACGAACTTACACTAACTTGGGACGAAATTAGACAAACCTTATAATGAGACTAACGTTTGTCTTTGTTCGTCCCAAGTTAGTCTCGTTAGTCTCATTCTAAGGTTTGTCTAACTTCGTCCTTAGAAAGAGACTAACTAGCGAAGAACTTAGACTAACTTGGGACGAACTTAGACTAACCTTGTAATGAGACTAACGTTTGTCTTTGTTCGTCCCAAGTTAGTCTCGTTAGTCACATTCTTAGGTTTGTATAGGTTCGTCCTTAAGAAGAGACTAACTAGGGACGAACTTAGACTAACATGGGACGAACTTTGACAAACCTTAGAATCAGAGTTTGTCTCGTTAGTCTCATTCTAAGGTTTGTCTAAGTTCGTCCTTAGAAAGAGACTAACTTGGGACAAACTTAGACTAACCTTGTAATGAGACTAACGTTTGTCTTTGTTCGTCCCAAGTTAGTCACGTTAGTCTCCTTCTAAGGTTTGTCTAAGTTCGTCCTTAGAAAGAGACTAACTAGGGACGAACTTAGACTAACTTGGGACGAAATTACACAAACCTTATAATGAGACTAACACTTGTGTTTGTTCGTCTCAAGTTAGTCTCGTTAGTCTCATTCTAAGGTTTGTCTAAGTTCGTCCTTAGAAAGAGACAAACTAGGGACGAACTTAGACTAACTTGGGACGAAATTAGACAAACCTTGTAATGAGACTAACGTTTGTCTTTGTTCGTCCCAAGTTAGTCTCGTTAGTCTCATTCTAAGGTTTGTCTAACTTCGTCCTTAGAAAGAGACTAACTAGCGAAGAACTTAGACTAACTTGGGACGAACTTAGACTAACCTTGTAATGAGACTAACGTTTGTCTTTGTTCGTCCCAAGTTAGTCTCGTTGGTCTCATTCTAAGGTTTGTCTAAGTTCGTCCTTAGAAAGAGACTAACTAGCGACGAACTTAGACTGACTTGGGACGAAGTTAGACTAACCTTGTAATGAGACTAACGTTTGTCTTTGTTCGTCCCAAGTTAGTCTCATTCTAAGGTTTGTCTAAGGTCGTCTTTAGAAAGAGACTAACTAGGGACGAACTTAGACAAACATGGGACGAACCTAGACTAACCTTGTAATGAGAATAACGTTTGTATTTGTTCGTCCCAAGTTAGTCTCGTTAGTCTCGTTCTAAGGTTTGTCTAAGTTCGTCCTTAGAAAGAGACTAACTAGGGACGAACTTAGACTAACTTGGGACGAACTTAGACTAACCTTATAATGAGACTAACGTTTCTCTTTCTTCGTCCCAAGTTAGTCTAGTTAGTCTCATTCTATGATTTTTTTAAGTTCGTCCTCAAAAAGAAACTAACTAGGGACGAACCCTTAGAATGAGAATAAAGTTTGTCTTTGTTCGTCCAAAGTTAGTCTCGTTAGTCTCATTCTAAGGTTTGTCTAAGTTCGTCCTTAGAAAGAGACTAACTAGGGACGAACTTAGACTAACTTTTGACGAACTTAGACTAACCTTGTAATGAGAGTAACGTTTGTCTTTGTTCGTCCCAAGTTAGTCTCGTTAGTCTCATTCTAATGTTTGTCTAAGTTCGTCCTTAGAAAGAGACTAACTAGCGAAGAACTTAGACTAACTTGGGACGAAATTAGACTAAAATTGTAATGAGACTCACGTGTGTCTTTGTTCGTCCCAAGCTAGTCTCGTTAGTCACATTCTAAGGTTTGTCTAAGTTCGTGCTTAAGAAGAGACTAACTAGGGACGAACTTAGACTAACATGGGACGAACTTAGACAAACCTTAGAATGAGAGTTTGTCTCGTTAGTCTCATTCTACGGTTTGTGTAAGTTCATCCTTAGAAAGAGACTAAGTTGGGACGAACTTAGACTAACCTTGTAATGAGACTAACGTTTGTCTTTGTTCGTCCCAAGTTAGTCTCGTTAGTCTCCTTCTAAGGTTTGTCTAATTTTGTCCTTAGAAAGAGACTAACTAGGGACGAACTTAGACTAACTTGGGACGAACTTAGACTAACCTTGTAATGAGTCTAACGTTTGTGTTTGTTCGTCCGGAATTAGTCTCGTTAGTCTCATTCTGAGGTTTGTCTAAGTTCGTCCTTCGAAAGAGACTAACTAGGGACGAACTTAGACTAACTTGGGACGAACTTAGACAAACCTTATAATGAGACTAACGTTTGTCTTTCATCGTCCCCAGTTAGTCTCCTTAGTCTCATTCTAAAGTTTTTTTAAGTTCGTCCTCAGAAAGAAACTAACTAGGGATGAACTTAGACTAACTTGGGACGAACTTAGACTAACCTTAGAATGAGAATAAAGTTTGTATTTGTTCGTTCCAAGTTAGTCTCGTTAGTCTCATTCTAAGGTTTGTCTAAGTTCGTCCTTAGAAAGAGACTAACTAGGGACGAACTTTGACTAACTTGGGACGAAATTAGACAAACCTTATAATGAGACTAACGTTTATCTTTGTTCGTCCCAAGTTTGTCTCACTAGTCTCATTCTAAGGTTTGTCTAAGTTCGTCCTTAGAAAGAGACTAACTAGGGACGAACTTAGATTAACTTGGGACGAAGTTAGACTAACCTTGTAATGAGACTAACGTTTGTCTTTGTTCGTCCCAAGTTAGTCTCGTTAGTCTCATTCTAAGGTTTGTCAAAGTTCATCCTTAAGAAGAGACTAACTAGGGACGAACTTGGACTAACTTGGGACGAACTTAGACAAACCTTAGAATGAGAGTTTGTCTCGTTAGTCTCATTCTAAGGTTTGTCTAAGTTCGTCCTTAGAAAGAGACTAACTTGGGACGAACTTAGACTAACCTTGTAAGGAGACTAACGTTTGTCTTCGTTCGTCCCAAGTTAGTCTCGTTAGTCTCCTTCTAAGGTTTGTCTAAGTTCGTCCTTAGAAAGAGACTAACTAGGAACGAACTTAGACTAACATGGGACGAACTTAGACTAACCTTGTAATGAGACTAACGTTTGTGTTTGTTCGTCCGGAGTTAGTCTCGTTAGTCTCATTCTAAGGTTTGTCTAAGTTTGTCCTTAGAAAGAGACTAACTAGGGACGAAATTAGACTAACTTGGGACGAACTTAGACAAACCTTATAATGAGACTAACGTTTGTCTTTGTTTGTCCCAAGTTAGTCTCGTTAGTCTCATTCTAAGGTTTGTCTAAGTTCGTCCTTAGAAAGAGACTAACTAGGGACCAACTTGAACTAACTTGGGACGAACTTAGACTAACCTTATAACGAGACTAAAGTTTGTCTTTGTTCGTCCCAAGTTAACCTCGTTAGTCTCATTCTAAGGTTTGTTTAAGTTAGTCATTAGAAAGAAACTAACTTGGGACGAACTTAGACTAACTAGGGACGAACTTAGACTAACCTTAGAATGAGAATAAAGTTTGTCTTTGTTCATTCCAAGTTAGTCCCGTTAGTCTCATTCTAAGGTTTGTCTAAGTTCGTCATTAGAAAGAGACTAACTAGGGACGAACTTAGACTAACTTGTGACGAAATTAGACAAACCTTATAATGAGACTAAAGTTTGTCTTTGTTCGTCCCAACTTAGTCTCGTTAGTCTCATTCTATGGTTTGTCTAAGTTCGTCCTTAGAAAGAGACTAACTAGGGACGAACTTAGACTAACTTGGGATGAACTTAGACAAACCTTGTAATGAGACTAATGTCTGTGTTTGTTCGTCCCAAGTTAGTCTCGTTAGTCTCATTCTAAGGTTTGTCTAAGTTCGTCCTTAGAAAGAGACTAACTAGGGACGAACTTACACTAACCTTGTAATGAGACTAACGTTTGTCTTTGTTCGTCCCGAGTTAGTCTCGTTTGTCTCCTTCTAAGGTTTGTCTAAGTTCGTCCTTAGAAAGAGACTAACTAGGGACGAACTTAGACTAACTTGGGACGAACTTAGACTAACCTTGTAGTGAGACTAACGTTTGTGTTTGTTCGTCCCAAGTTAGTCTCGTTAGTCTCATTCTAAGGTTTATCTAAATTCGTCCTTAGAAAGAGACTAACTAGGGACGAACTTAGACAAACTTGGGACGAACTTAGACAAACCTTGTAATGAGACTAACGTCTGTGTTTGTTCGTCCCAAGTTAGTCTCGTTAGTCTCATTCTAAGGTTTGTCTAAGTTCGTCCTTAGAAAGAGATTAACTAGGGACGAACTTAGACTAACTTGGGACGAACTTAGACAAACCTTATAAGGAGACTAACGTGTGTCTTTGTCCGTCCCAAGTTAGTCTCGTTAGTCTCATTCTAATGTTTTTTAAGTTCGTCCTTAGAAAGAAACTAACTAGGGACGAACTTAGGCTAACTTGGGACGAACTTAGACTAACCTTAGAATGAGAATAAAGTTTGTCTTTGTTCGTTCCAAGTTAGTCTCGTTAGTCTCATTCTATGGTTTGTCTAAGTTCGTCCTTTGAAAGAGACAAACTAGGGACGAACTTAGACTAACTTGGGATGAAATTAGACAAACCTTATAATGAGACTAACGTTTGTCTTTGTTCGTCCCAAGTTAGTCTCGATAGTCTCATTCTAAGGTTTGTCTAACTTCGTCCTTAGAAAGAGACAAACTAGCGAAGAACTTAGACTAACTTGGGACGAACTTAGACTAACCTTGTAATGAGACTAACGTTTGTTTTTGTTCGTCCCAAGTTAGTCTCGTTAGTCACATTCTTAGGTTTGTATAAGTTCGTCCTTAAGAAGAGACTAACTAGGGACGAACTTAGACTAACATGGGACGAACTTTGACAAACCTTAGAATCAGAGTTTGTCTCGTTAGTCTCATTCTAAGGTTTGTCTAAGTTCGTCCTTAGAAAGAGACTAACTTGGGACAAACTTAGACTAACCTTGTAATGAGACTAATGTTTGTCTTTGTTCGTCCCAAGTTAGTCACGTTAGTCTCCTTCTAAGGTTTGTCTAAGTTCGTCCTTAGAAAGAGACTAACTAGGGACGAACTTAGACTAACTTGGGACGAACTTAGACAAACCTTGTAATGAGTCTAACGTTTGTGTTCGTTCGTCCGGAGTTAGTCTTGTTAGTCTCATTCTAAGGTTTGTCTAAGTTCGTCCTTAGAAAGAGACTAACTAGGGACGAACTTAGACTAACTTGGGACGAACTTAGACAAACCTTATAATGAGACTAACGTTTGTCTTTGTTCGTCCCAAGTTAGTGTCGTTAGTCTCATTCTAAGGTTTGTCTAAGTTCGTCCTTCGAAAGAGACTAACTAGGGACGAACTTGAACTAACTTGGGACGAACTTAGACTAACCTTATGACGAGACTAAAGTTTGTCTTTGTTCATCCCAAGTTAAGCTCGTTAGTCTCATTCTAAGGTTTGTTTAAGTTAGTCATTAGAAAGAAACTAACTAGGGACGAACTTAGACTAACAAGGGACGAACTTAGACTAACCTTAGAATGAGAATAAAGTTTGTCTTTGTTCATTCCAAGTTAGTCCCGTTAGTCTCATTCTAAGGTTTGTCTAAGTTCGTCATTAGAAAGAGACTAACTAGGGACGAACTTAGACTAACTTGTGACGAAATTAGACAAACCTTATAATGAGACTAAAGTTTGTCTTTGTTCGTCCCAAGTTAGTCTCGTTAGTCTCATGTTTGTCTAAGTTCGTCCTTAGAAAGAGACTAACTAGGGACGAACTTAGACTAACTTGGGATGAACTTAGACAAACCTTGTAATGAGACTAATGTCTGTGTTTGTTCGTCCCAAGTTAGTCTCGTTATTCTCATTCTAAGGTTTGTCTAAGTTCGTCCTTAGAAAGAGACTAACTAGGGACGAACTTAGACTAACTTGGGACGAACTTAGACAAACCTTATAAGGAGACTAACGTGTGTCTTTGTTTGTCCCAAGTTAGTCTTGTTAGTCTCATTCTAATATTTTTTTAAGTTCGTCCTTAGAAAGAAACTAACTAGGGACGAACTTAGACTAACTTGGGACGAACTTAGACTAACCTTAGAATGAGAATAAAGTTTGTCTTTGTTCGTTCCAAGTTAGTCTCGTTAGTCTCATTCTAAGGTTTGTCTAAGTTCGTCCTTAGAAAGAGACAAACTAGGGACGAACTTAGACTAACTTGGGACGAAATTAGACAAACCTTATAATGAGACTAACGTTTGTCTTTGTTCGTCCCAAGTTAGTCTCGTTAGTCTCATTCTAAGGTTTGTCTAACTTCGTCCTTAGAAAGAGACTAACTAGCGAAGAACTTAGACTAACTTGGGACGAACTTAGACTAACCTTGTAATGAGACTAACGTTTGTCTTTGTTCGTCCCAAGTTAGTCTCGTTAGTCACATTCTTAGGTTTGTATAGGTTCGTCCTTAAGAAGAGACTAACTAGGGACGAACTTAGACTAACATGGGACGAACTTTGACAAACCTTAGAATCAGAGTTTGTCTCGTTAGTCTCATTCTAAGGTTTGTCTAAGTTCGTCCTTAGAAAGAGACTAACTTGGGACAAACTTAGACTAACCTTGTAATGAGACTAACGTTTGTCTTTGTTCGTCCCAAGTTAGTCACGTTAGTCTCCTTCTAAGGTTTGTCTAAGTTCGTCCTTAGAAAGAGACTAACTAGGGACGAACTTAGACTAACTTGGGCCGAACTTAGACTAACCTTGTAATGAGTCTAACGTTTGTGTTTGTTCGTCCGGAGTTAGTCTCGTTAGTCTCATTCTATGGTTTGTCTAAGTTTGTCCTTAGAAAGAGACTAACTAGGGACGAACTTAGACTAACTTGGGACGAACTTAGACAAACCTTATAATGAGACTAACGTTTGTCTTTGTTCGTCCCAAGTTAGTCTCGTTAGTCTCATTCTAAGGTTTGTCTAACTTCGTCCTTAGAAAGAGACAAACTAGCGAAGAACTTAGACTAACTTGGGACGAACTTAGACTAACCTTGTAATGAGACTAACGTTTGTTTTTGTTCGTCCCAAGTTAGTCTCGTTAGTCACATTCTAAGGTTTGTCTAAGTTCGTCCTTAAGAAGAGACTAACTAGGGACAAACTTTGACTAACATGGGACGAACTTAGACAAACCTTAGAATGAGAGTTTGTCTCCTTAGTCTCATTCTATGGTTTGTCTAAGTTCGTCCTTAGAAAGAGACTAACTTAGGACAAACTTTGACTAACCTTGTAATGAGACTAACGTTTGTCTTTGTTCGTCCCGAGTTAGTCTCGTTAGTCTCCTTCTAAGGTTTCTCTAAGTTCGTCCTTAGAAAGAGACTAACTAGGGACGAACTTAGACTAACTTGGGACGAACTTAGACTAACCTTGTAATGAGACTAACATTTGTCTTTGTTCAATCCAAGTTAGTCTCGTTAGTCTCATTCTAAGGTTTGTCTAAGTTCGTCCTTAAGAAGAGACTAACTAGGGACAAACTTTGACTAACTTGGGACGACCTTAGACAAACCTTAGAATGAGAGTTTGTCTCCTTAGTCTCATTCTATGGTTTGTCTAAGTTCGTCCTTAGAAAGAGACTAACTTAGGACAAACTTTGACTAACCTTGTAATGAGACTAACGTTTGTCTTTGTTCGTCCCGAGTTAGTCTCGTTAGTCTCCTTCCAAGGTTTGTCTAAGTTCGTCCTTAGAAAGAGACTAACTAGGGACAAACTTAGACTAACTTGGGACGAACTTAGACTAACTTGGGACGAACTTAGACTAACTTTTGTGTTTGTTCGTCCCAAGTTAGTCTCGTTAGTCTCATTCTAAGGTTTGTCTAAGTTCGTCCTTAGAAAGAGACTAACTAGGGACGAACTTAGACTAACTTGGGACGAACTTAGACAAACCTTATAATGAGACTAATGTTTGTCTTTGTTCGTCCCAAGTTAGTCTTGTTAGTCTCATTCTAAGGTTTGTCTAAGTTCGTCCTTCGAAAGAGACTAACTAGGGACTAACTTAGACTAACTTGGGGCGAACTTAGACTAAGCTTAAAATGAGAATAAAGTTTGTCTTTGTTCGTTCCAAGTTTGTCTCGTTAGTCTCATTCTAAGGTTTGTCTAAGTTCGTCCTTAGAAAGAGACTCACTTGGGACGAACTTAGACTAACCATGTAATGAGACTAACGTTTGTCTTTGTTCGTCCCAAGTTAGTCTCGTTTGTCTCCTTCTAAGGTTTGTCTAAGTTCGTCCTTAGAAAGAGAATAACTAGGGACGAACTTAGACTAACATGGGACGAACTTAGACTAACCTGGTAATGAGACTATTGTTTGTGTTTGTTCGTCCCAAGTTAGTCTCGTTAGTCTCCTTCTAAGGTTTGTCTAAGTTCGTCCTTAGAAAGAGACTAACTAGGGACGAACTTAGACTAACATGAGACGAACTTAGACTAACCTTGTAATGAGACTAACATTTGTGTTTGTTCGTCCCAAGTTAGTCTCGTTAGTCTCATTCTAAGGTTTGTTTAAGTTCGTCCTTAGAAAGAGACTAACTAGGGACGAACTTAGACTAACTTGGGACGAACTTAGACAAACCTTATAATGAGACTAATGTTTGTCTTTGTTCGTCCCAAGTTAGTCTCGTTAGTCTCATTCTAAGGTTTGTCTAAGTTCGTCCTTAGAAAGAGATTAACTAGGGACGAACTTTGACAAACCTTATAATGAGACTAACGTTTGTCTTTGTTCGTCCCGAGTTAGTCTCGTTAGTCTCCTTCCAAGGTTTGTCTAAGTTCGTCCTTAGAAAGAGACTAACTAGGGACAAACTTAGACTAACTTGGGACGAACTTAGACTAACTTGGGACGAACTTAGACTAACTTTTGTGTTTGTTTGTCCCAAGTTAGTCTCGTTAGTCTCATTCTAAGGTTTGTCAAAGTTCGTCCTTAGAAAGAGACTAACTAGGGACGAACTTAGACTAACTTGGGACGAACTTAGACAAACCTTATAATGAGACTAACGTTTGTCTTTGTTCGTCCCGAGTTAGTCTCGTTAGTCTCCTTCCAAGGTTTGTCTAAGTTCGTCCTTAGAAAGAGACTAACTAGGGACAAACTTAGACTAACTTGGGACGAACTTAGACTAACTTGGGACGAACTTAGACTAACTTTTGTCTTTGTTCGTCCCAAGTTAGTCTCGTTAGTCTCATTCTAAGGTTTGTCTAAGTTCGTCCTTAGAAAGAGATTAACTAGGGACGAACTTTGACAAACCTTATAATGAGACTAACGTTTGTGTTTGTTCGTCCCAAGTTAGTCTCGTTAGTCTCATTCTAAGGTTTGTTCAAGTTAGTCCTTAGAAAGAAACTAACCAGGGACGAACTTAGACTAACTTGGGACGAACTTAGAATAACCTTAGAATGAGAATAAAGTTTGTCTTTGTTCGTTCCAAGTTAGTCCCGTTAGTCTCATTCTAAGGTTTGTCTAAGTTCGTCCTTAGAAAGAGACTAACTAGGGACGAACTTAGACTAACTTGGGACGAAATTAGACAAACCTTATAATGAGACTAACGTTTGTCTTTGTTTGTCCCAAGTTAGTCTCGTTAGTCTCATTCTAAGGTTTGTCTAAGTTCGTCCTTAGAAAGAGACTAACTAGGGACGAACTTAGACTAACTTGGGACGAACTTAGACTAACCTTGTAATGAGACTAACGTTTGTCTTTGCTCGTCCCAAGTTAGTCTCGTTAGTCTCATTCTAAGTTTTGTCTAAGTTCGTCCTTAAGAAGAGACTAACTAGGGACGAACTTAGACTAACTTGGGACGAACTTAGACTAACCTTGTAATGAGACTAACGTTTGTCTTTGCTCGTCCCAAGTTAGTCTCGTTAGTCTCATTCTAAGTTTTGTCTAAGTTCGTCCTTAAGAAGAGACTAACTAGGGACGAACTTAGACTAACTTGGGACGAACTTAGACTAACTTGGGACGAACTTAGACAAACCTTAGAATGAGAGTTTGTCTCCTTAGTTTAATTCTATGGTTTGTCTAAGTTCGTCCTTAGAAAGAGACTAACTTAGGACAAACTTTGACTAACCTTGTAATGACACTAACGTTTGTCTTTGTTCGTCCCGAGTTAGTCTCGTTAGTCTCCTTCTAAGGTTTGTCTAAGTTCGTCCTTAGAAAGAGACTAACTAGTGACGAACTTAGACTAACTTGGGACGAACTTAGACTAACTTAGGACGAACTTAGACTAACGTTTGTGTTTGTTCGTCCCAAGTTAGTCTCGTTAGTCTCATTCTAAGGTTTGTCTAAGTTCGTCCTTAGAAAGAGACTAACTAGTGACGAACTTAGACTAACTTGGGACGAACTTTGACTAACTTAGGACGAACTTAGACTAACGTTAGTGTTTGTTCGTCCCAAGTTAGTCTCGTTAGTCTCATTCTAAGGTTTGTCTAAGTTCGTCCTTAGAAAGAGACTAACTAGGGAGGAACTTAGACTAACTTGGGACGAACTTAGACAAACCTTATAATGAGACTAATGTTTGTCTTTGTTCGTCCCAAGTTAGTCTCGTTAGTCTCATTCTAAGGTTTGTCTAAGTTCGTTCTTCGAAAGAGACTAACTAGGGACGAACTTAGACTAACTTGGGACGAACTTAGACTAACCTTAAAATGAGAATAAAGTTTGTCTTTGTTCGTTCCAAGTTAGTCTCGTTAGTCTCATTCTAAGGTTTGTCTAAGTTCGTCCTTAGAAAGTGACTAACTTGGGACGAACTTAGACTACCTTGGAACTTAGACAAACCTTAGAATGAGAGTTTGTCTCGTTAGTCTCATTCTAAGGTTTGTCTAAGTTCGTCCTCAGAAAGAGACTCACTTGGGACGAACTTAGACTAACCATGTAATGAGACTAACGTTTGTCTTTGTTCGTCCCAAGTTAGTCTCGTTAGTCTCCTTCTAAGGTTTGTCTAAGTTCGTCCTTAGAAAGAGACTAACTAGGGACGAACTTAGACTAACATGGGACGAACTTAGACTAACCTTGTAATGAGACTAACGTTTGTGTTTGTTCGTCCCAAGTTAGTCTCGTTAGTCTCCTTCTAAGGTTTGTCTAAGTTCGTCCTTAGAAAGAGACTAACTAGGGACGAACTTAGACTAACATGGGACGAACTTAGACTAACCTTGTAATGAGACTAACATTTGTGTTTGTTCGTCCCAAGTTAGTCTCGTTAGTCTCATTCTAAGTCTTGTTTAAGTTCGTCCTTAGAAAGAGACTAACTAGGGACGAACTTAGACTAACTTGGGGCGAGCTTAGACAAACCTTATAATGAGACTAACGTTTGTCTTTGTTCGTCCCAAGTTAGTCTCGTTAGTCTCATTCTAAGGTTTTTTTAAGTTCGTCCTTTGAAAGAAACTAACAAGGGACGAATTTAGACTAACTTGGGACGAACTTAGACTAACCTTAGAATGAGAATAAAGTTTGACTTTGTTCGTTCCAAGTTAGTCTCGTTAGTCTCATTATAAGGTTTGTCTAAGTTCGTCCTTAGAAAGAGACTAACTAAGGACGAACTTAGACTAACTTGGGACGAAATTAGACAAACCTTATAATGAGACTAACGTTTGTCTTTGTTCGTCCCAAGTTAGTCTCGTTAGTCTCATTCTAAGTTTTTCTAAGTTCGTCCTTAGAAAGAGACTAACTAGGGACGAACTTAGACTAACATGGGACGAACTGAGACAAACCTTAGAATGAGAGTTTGTCTTGTTAGTCTCATTGTAAGGTTTGTCTAAGTTCGTCCTTAGAAAGAGACTAACTTGGGACGAACTTAGACTAACCTTGTAATGAGACTAACGTTTGTCTTTGTTCGTCCCAAGTTTGTCTCGTTAGTCTCCTTCTAAGGTTTGTCTAAGTTCGTCCTTAGAAAGAGACTAACTAGGGACGAACTTAGACTAACTTGGGACGAAATTAGACAAACCTTATAATGAGACTAACGTTTGTCTTTGTTCATCCCAAGTTAGTCTCGTTAGTCTCATTCTAAGGTTTGTCTAAGTTCGTCCTTAGAAAGAGACTAACTAGGGACGAACTAAGACTAACTTGGGACGAACTTAGACTAACCTAATAACGAGACTAAAGTTTGTCTTTGTTCGTCCCAACTTAGTCTCGTTCTCATTCTAAGGTTTGTCTAAGTTCGTCCTTAGTAAGAGACTAACTAGGGACGAACTTAGACTAACCTTATAATGAGACTAACGTTTGTCTTTGTTCGTCCCAAGTTAGTCTCACTAGTCTCATTATAAGGTTTGTCTAAGTTCGTCCTTAGAAAGAGACTAACTAGGGACGAACTTAGACTAACTTGGGACGAACTTAGACTAACCTTGTAATGAGACTAACGTTTGTCTTTGTTCGTCCCAAGTTAGTCTCGTTAGTCTCATTCTAAGGTTTGTCTAAGTTCGTCCTTAAGAAGAGACTAACTTGGGACGAACTTAGACTAACTTGGGACGAACTTAGACAAACCTTAGAATGAGAGTTAGTCTCGTTAGTCTCATTCTAAGGTTTGTCTAAGTTCGTCCTTAGAAAGAGACTAACTTGGGACAAACTTAGACTAACCTTGTAATGAGACTAACGTTTGTGTTTGTTCGTCCGGAGTTTGTCTCGTTAGTTTCATTCTAAGGTTTGTCTAAGTTTGTCCTTAGAAAGAGACTAACTAGGGACGAACTTAGACTAACTTGGGACGAACTTAGAGAAACCTTATAATGAGACTAACGTTTGTCTTTGTTCGTCCCAAGTTAGTCTCGTTAGTCTCATTCTAAGGTTTGTCTAAGTTCGTCCTTCGAAAGAGACTAACTAGGGATGAACTTAGACTAACTTGGGACGAACTTAGACAAACCTTTGAATGAGAGTTTGTCTCTTTAGTCTCATTCTAAGGTTTGTCTTAGTTCGTCCATAGAAAGAGACTAACTTGGGACGAACTTACACTAACCTTGTAATGAGACTAACGTTTGTCTTTGTTCGTCCCAAGTTAGTCTCTCGTTAGTCTCCTTCTAAGGTTTGTCTACGTTCGTCCTTCGAAAGAGACTAACTAGGGACGAACTTAGACTAACTTGGGGCGTACTTAGACAAACCTTGTAATGAGACTAACGTTTGTGTTTGTTTGTCCCAAGTTAGTCTCGTTAGTCTCATTCTAAGGTTTGTCTTAGTTCGTCCTTAGAAAGAGACTAACTAGAGACGAACTTTGACAAACCTTATAATGAGACTAACGTTTGTCTTTGTTCGTCCCAAGTTAGTCTCGTTAATCTCATTCTAAGGTTTGTTTAAGTTAGTCCTTAGAAAGAAACTAACTTGGGACGAACTTAGACTAACTTGGGACGAACATTGACTAACCTTAGAATGAGAATAAAGTTTGTGTTTGTTCGTTCCAAGTTAGTCCCGTTAGTCTCATTCTAAGGTTTGTCTAAGTTCGTCCTTAGAAAGAGACTAACTAGGGACGAACATAGACTAACTTGGAACGAAATTAGACAAACCTTATAATGAGACTAACGTTTGTCTTTGTTTGTCCCAAGTTAGTCTCGTTAGTCTCATTCTAAGGTTTGTCTAAGTTCTTCCTTAGAAAGAGACTAACTAGGGACCAACTTAGACTAACTTGGGACGAACTTAGACTAACCTTATAACGAGACTAAAGTTTGTCTTTGTTCGTCCCAAGTTAGTCTCGTTTGTCTCATTCTAAGGTTTGTTTAAGTTCGTCTTTAGAAAGAGACTAACTAGGGGCGAACTTAGACTAACATGGGACGAACTTAAACTAACCTTGTCATGAGACTAACGTTTGTATTTGTTCGTCCCAAGTTAGTCTCACTAGTCTCATTATAAGGTTTGTCTAAGTTCGTCCTTAGAAAGAGACTAACTAGGGACGAACTTAGACTAACTTGGGACGAACTTAGACTAACTTTATAATGAGACTAACGTTTGTCTTTGTTCGTCCCAAGTTAGTCTCGTTAGTCTCCTTCTAAGGTTTGTCTAAGTTCGTCCTTAGAAAGAGACTAACTAGGGACGAACTTAGACTAACATGGGACGAACTTAGACTATCCTTGTAATGAGACTAACATTTGTGTTTGTTCGTCCCAAGTTAGTCTCGTTAGTCTCATTCTAAGTTTTGTTTAAGTTCGTCCTTAGAAAGAGACTAACTAGGGACGAACTTAGACTAACTTGGGACGAGCTTAGACAAACCTTATAATGAGACTAACGTTTGTCTTTGTTCGTCCCAAGTTAGTCTCGTTAGTCTCATTCTAAGGTTTTTCTAAGTTCGTCCTTAGAAAGAGACTAACTAGGGACGAACTTAGACTAACTTGGGACGAAATTAGACAAACCTTATAATGAGACTAACGTTTGTCTTTGTTTGTCCCAAGTTAGTCTCGTTAGTCTCATTCTAAGGTTTGTCTAAGTTCGTCCTTAGAAAGAGACTAACTAGGGACGAACTTAGACTAACTTGGGACGAACTTAGACTAACCTTGTAATGAGACGAACGTTTGTCTTTGCTCGTCCCAAGTTAGTCTCGTTAGTCTCATTCTAAGTTTTGTCTAAGTTCGTCCTTAAGAAGAGACTAACTAGGGACGAACTTAGACTAACTTGGGACGAACTTAGACTAACTTGGGACGAACTTAGACAAACCTTAGAATGAGAGTTTGTCTGTTTAGTCTAATTCTATGGTTTGTCTAAGTTCGTCCTTAGAAAGAGACTAACTTAGGACAAACTTTGACTAACCTTGTAATGAGACTAACGTTTGTCTTTGTTCGTCCCGAGTTAGTCTCGTTAGTCTCCATCTAAGGTTTGTCTAAGTTCGTCCTTAGAAAGAGACTAACTAGTGACGAACTTAGACTAACTTGGGACGAACTTAGACTAACTTAGGACGAACTTAGACTAACGTTTGTGTTTGTTCGTCCCAAGTTAGTCTCGTTAGTCTCATTCTAAGGTTTGTCTAAGTTTGTCCTTAGAAAGAGATTAACTAGGGAGGTACTTAGACTAACTTGGGACGAACTTAGACAAACCTTATAATGAGACTAATGTTTGTCTTTGTTCGTCCCAAGTTAGTCTCGTTAGTCTCATTCTAAGGTTTGTCTAAGTTCGTTCTTCGAAAGAGACTAACTAGGGACGAACTTAGACTAACTTGGGACGAACTTAGACTAACCTTAAAATGAGAATAAAGTTTGTCTTTGTTCGTTCCAAGTTAGTCTCGTTAGTCTCATTCTAAGGTTTGTCTAAGTTCGTCCTTAGAAAGTGACTAACTGGGGACGAACTTAGACTACCTTGGAACTTAGACAAACCTTAGAATGAGAGTTTGTCTCGTTAGTCTCATTCTAAGGGTTGTCTAAGTTCGTCCTCAGAAAGAGACTCACTTGGGACGAACTTAGACTAACCATGTAATGAGACTAACGTTTGTCTTTGTTCGTCCCAAGTTAGTCTCGTTAGTCTCCTTCTAAGGTTTGTCTAAGTTCGTCCTTTGAAAGAGACTAACAAGGGACGAACTTAGACTAACTTGGGACATACTTAGACTAACCTTGTAATGAGACTAACGTTTGTGTTTGTTCCTCCCAAGTTAGTCTCGTTAGTCTCATTCTAAGGTTTGTCTAAGTTCGTCCTTAGAAAGAGATTAACTAGGGACGAACTTTGACAAACCTTATAATGAGACTAAAGTTTGTGTTTGTTCGTCCCAAGTTAGTCTCGTTAGTCTCATTCTAAGGTTTGTTCAAGTTAGTCCTTAGAAAGAAACTAACCAGGGACGAACTTAGACTAACTTGGGACGAACTTAGACTAACCTTAGAATGAGAATAAAGTTTGTCTTTGTTCGTTCCAAGTTAGTCCCGTTAGTCTCATTCTAAGGTTTGTCTTAGTTCGTCCTTAGAAAGAGACTAACTAGGGACGAACTTAGACTAACTTGGGACGAAATTAGACAAACCTTATAATGAGACTAACGTTTGTCTTTGTTTGTCCCCAGTTAGTCTCGTTAGTCTCATTCTAAGGTTTGTCTAAGTTCGTCCTTAGAAAGAGACTAACTAGGGACGAACTTAGACTAACTTGGGACGAACTTAGACTAACCTTGTAATGAGACTAACGTTTGTCTTTGCTCGTCCCAAGTTAGTCTCGTTAGTCTCATTCTAAGTTTTGTCTAAGTTCGTCCTTAAGAAGAGACTAACTAGGGACGAACTTAGACTAACTTGGGACGAACTTAGACTAACTTGGGACGAACTTAGACAAACCTTAGAATGAGAGTTTGTCTCCTTAGTTTAATTCTATGGTTTGTCTAAGTTCGTCCTTAGAAAGAGACTAACTTAGGACAAACTTTGACTAACCTTGTAATGAGACTAACGTTTGTCTTTGTTCGTCCCGAGTTAGTCTCGTTAGTCTCCTTCTAAGGTTTGTCTAAGTTCGTCCTTAGAAAGAGACTAACTAGTGACGAACTTAGCCTAACTTGGGACGAACTTAGACTAACTTAGGACGAACTTAGACTAATGTTTGTGTTTGTTCGTCCCAAGTTAGTCTCGTTAGTCTCATTCTAAGGTTTGTCTAAGTTCGTCCTTAGAAAGAGACTAACTAGGGAGGAACTTAGACTAACTTGGGACGAACTTAGACAAACCTTATAATGAGAATAATGTTTGTCTTTTTTCGTCCCTAGTTAGTCTCGTTAGTCTCATTCTAAGGTTTGTCTAAGTTCGTTCTTCGAAAGAGACTAACTAGGGACGAACTTAGACTAACTTGGGACGAACTTAGACTAACCTTAAAATGAGAATAAAGTTTGTCTTTGTTCGTTCCAAGTTAGTCTCGTTAGTCTCATTCTAAGGTTTGTCTAAGTTCGTCCTTAGAAAGTGACTAACTGGGGACGAACTTAGACTACCTTGGAACTTAGACAAACCTTAGAATGAGAGTTTGTCTCGTTAGTCTCATTCTAAGGTTTGTCTAAGTTCGTCCTCAGAAAGAGACTCACTTGGGACGAACTTAGACTAACCATGTAATGAGACTAACGTTTTTCTTTGTTCGTCCCAAGTTAGTCTCGTTAGTCTCCTTCTAAGGTTTGTCTAAGTTCGTCCTTAGAAAAAGACTAACTAGGGACGAACTTAGACTAACATGGGACGAACTTAGACTAACCTTGTAATGAGACTAACGTTTGTGTTTGTTCGTCCCAAGTTAGTCTCGTTAGTCTCCTTCTAAGGTTTGTCTAAGTTCGTCCTTAGAAAGAGACTAACTAGGGACGAACTTAGACTAACATGGGACGGACTTAGACTAACCTTGTAATGAGACTAACATTTGTGTTTGTTCGTCCCAAGTTAGTCTCGTTAGTCTCATTCTAAGTTTTGTTTAAGTTCGTCCTTAGAAAGAGACTAACTAGGGACGAACTTAGACTAACCTTAGAATGAGAATAAAGTTTGACTTTGTTCGTTCCAAGTTAGTCTCGTTAGTCTCATTATAAGGTTTGTCTAAGTTCGTCCTTAGAAAGAGACTAACTAAGGACGAACTTAGACTAACTTGGGACGAAATTAGACAAACCTTATAATGAGACTAACGTTTGTCTTTGTTCGTCCCAAGTTAGTCTCGTTAGTCTCATTCTAAGTTTTTCTAAGTTCGTCCTTAGAAAGAGACTAACTAGGGACGAACTTAGACTAACATGGGACGAACTGAGACAAACCTTAGAATGAGAGTTTGTCTTGTTAGTCTCATTGTAAGGTTTGTCTAAGTTCGTCCTTAGAAAGAGACTAACTTGGGACGAACTTAGACTAACCTTGTAATGAGACTAACGTTTGTCTTTGTTCGTCCCAAGTTTGTCTCGTTAGTCTCCTTCTAAGGTTTGTCTAAGTTCGTCCTTAGAAAGAGACTAACTAGGGACGAACTTAGACTAACTTGGGACGAAATTAGACAAACCTTATAATGAGACTAACGTTTGTCTTTGTTCATCCCAAGTTAGTCTCGTTAGTCTCATTCTAAGGTTTGTCTAAGTTCGTCCTTAGAAAGAGACTAACTAGGGACGAACTAAGACTAACTTGGGACGAACTTAGACTAACCTAATAACGAGACTAAAGTTTGTCTTTGTTCGTCCCAACTTAGTCTCGTTCTCATTCTAAGGTTTGTCTAAGTTCGTCCTTAGTAAGAGACTAACTAGGGACGAACTTAGACTAACCTTATAATGAGACTAACGTTTGTCTTTGTTCGTCCCAAGTTAGTCTCACTAGTCTCATTATAAGGTTTGTCTAAGTTCGTCCTTAGAAAGAGACTAACTAGGGACGAACTTAGACTAACTTGGGACGAACTTAGACTAACCTTGTAATGAGACTAACGTTTGTCTTTGTTCGTCCCAAGTTAGTCTCGTTAGTCTCATTCTAAGGTTTGTCTAAGTTCGTCCTTAAGAAGAGACTAACTTGGGACGAACTTAGACTAACTTGGGACGAACTTAGACAAACCTTAGAATGAGAGTTAGTCTCGTTAGTCTCATTCTAAGGTTTGTCTAAGTTCGTCCTTAGAAAGAGACTAACTTGGGACAAACTTAGACTAACCTTGTAATGAGACTAACGTTTGTGTTTGTTCGTCCGGAGTTTGTCTCGTTAGTTTCATTCTAAGGTTTGTCTAAGTTTGTCCTTAGAAAGAGACTAACTAGGGACGAACTTAGACTAACTTGGGACGAACTTAGAGAAACCTTATAATGAGACTAACGTTTGTCTTTGTTCGTCCCAAGTTAGTCTCGTTAGTCTCATTCTAAGGTTTGTCTAAGTTCGTCCTTCGAAAGAGACTAACTAGGGATGAACTTAGACTAACTTGGGACGAACTTAGACAAACCTTTGAATGAGAGTTTGTCTCTTTAGTCTCATTCTAAGGTTTGTCTTAGTTCGTCCATCGAAAGAGACTAACTTGGGACGAACTTACACTAACCTTGTAATGAGACTAACGTTTGTCTTTGTTCGTCCCAAGTTAGTCTCTCGTTAGTCTCCTTCTAAGGTTTGTCTACGTTCGTCCTTCGAAAGAGACTAACTAGGGACGAACTTAGACTAACTTGGGGCGTACTTAGACAAACCTTGTAATGAGACTAACGTTTGTGTTTGTTTGTCCCAAGTTAGTCTCGTTAGTCTCATTCTAAGGTTTGTCTTAGTTCGTCCTTAGAAAGAGACTAACTAGAGACGAACTTTGACAAACCTTATAATGAGACTAACGTTTGTCTTTGTTCGTCCCAAGTTAGTCTCATTAATCTCATTCTAAGGTTTGTTTAAGTTAGTCCTTAGAAAGAAACTAACTTGGGACGAACTTAGACTAACTTGGGACGAACATTGACTAACCTTAGAATGAGAATAAAGTTTGTGTTTGTTCGTTCCAAGTTAGTCCCGTTAGTCTCATTCTAAGGTTTGTCTAAGTTCGTCCTTAGAAAGAGACTAACTAGGGACGAACATAGACTAACTTGGAACGAAATTAGACAAACCTTATAATGAGACTAACGTTTGTCTTTGTTTGTCCCAAGTTAGTCTCGTTAGTCTCATTCTAAGGTTTGTCTAAGTTCTTCCTTAGAAAGAGACTAACTAGGGACCAACTTAGACTAACTTGGGACGAACTTAGACTAACCTTATAACGAGACTAAAGTTTGTCTTTGTTCGTCCCAAGTTAGTCTCGTTTGTCTCATTCTAAGGTTTGTTTAAGTTCGTCTTTAGAAAGAGACTAACTAGGGGCGAACTTAGACTAACATGGGACGAACTTAAACTAACCTTGTCATGAGACTAACGTTTGTATTTGTTCGTCCCAAGTTAGTCTCACTAGTCTCATTATAAGGTTTGTCTAAGTTCGTCCTTAGAAAGAGACTAACTAGGGACGAACTTAGACTAACTTGGGACGAACTTAGACTAACTTTATAATGAGACTAACGTTTGTCTTTGTTCGTCCCAAGTTAGTCTCGTTAGTCTCCTTCTAAGGTTTGTCTAAGTTCGTCCTTAGAAAGAGACTAACTAGGGACGAACTTAGACTAACATGGGACGAACTTAGACTATCCTTGTAATGAGACTAACATTTGTGTTTGTTCGTCCTAAGTTAGTCTCGTTAGTCTCATTCTAAGTTTTGTTTAAGTTCGTCCTTAGAAAGAGACTAACTAGGGACGAACTTAGACTAACTTGGGACGAGCTTAGACAAACCTTATAATGAGACTAACGTTTGTCTTTGTTCGTCCCAAGTTAGTCTCGTTAGTCTCATTCTAAGGTTTTTCTAAGTTCGTCCTTAGAAAGAGACTAACTAGGGACGAACTTAGACTAACTTGGGACGAAATTAGACAAACCTTATAATGAGACTAACGTTTGTCTTTGTTTGTCCCAAGTTAGTCTCGTTAGTCTCATTCTAAGGTTTGTCTAAGTTCGTCCTTAGAAAGAGACTAACTAGGGACGAACTTAGACTAACTTGGGACGAACTTAGACTAACCTTGTAATGAGACGAACGTTTGTCTTTGCTCGTCCCAAGTTAGTCTCGTTAGTCTCATTCTAAGTTTTGTCTAAGTTCGTCCTTAAGAAGAGACTAACTAGGGACGAACTTAGACTAACTTGGGACGAACTTAGACTAACTTGGGACGAACTTAGACAAACCTTAGAATGAGAGTTTGTCTGTTTAGTCTAATTCTATGGTTTGTCTAAGTTCGTCCTTAGAAAGAGACTAACTTAGGACAAACTTTGACTAACCTTGTAATGAGACTAACGTTTGTCTTTGTTCGTCCCGAGTTAGTCTCGTTAGTCTCCAACTAAGGTTTGTCTAAGTTCGTCCTTAGAAAGAGACTAACTAGTGACGAACTTAGACTAACTTGGGACGAACTTAGACTAACTTAGGACGAACTTAGACTAACGTTTGTGTTTGTTCGTCCCAAGTTAGTCTCGTTAGTCTCATTCTAAGGTTTGTCTAAGTTTGTCCTTAGAAAGAGATTAACTAGGGAGGTACTTAGACTAACTTGGGACGAACTTAGACAAACCTTATAATGAGACTAATGTTTGTCTTTGTTCGTCCCAAGTTAGTCTCGTTAGTCTCATTCTAAGGTTTGTCTAAGTTCGTTCTTCGAAAGAGACTAACTAGGGACGAACTTAGACTAACTTGGGACGAACTTAGACTAACCTTAAAATGAGAATAAAGTTTGTCTTTGTTCGTTCCAAGTTAGTCTCGTTAGTCTCATTCTAAGGTTTGTCTAAGTTCGTCCTTAGAAAGTGACTAACTGGGGACGAACTTAGACTACCTTGGAACTTAGACAAACCTTAGAATGAGAGTTTGTCTCGTTAGTCTCATTCTAAGGGTTGTCTAAGTTCGTCCTCAGAAAGAGACTCACTTGGGACGAACTTAGACTAACCATGTAATGAGACTAACGTTTGTCTTTGTTCGTCCCAAGTTAGTCTCGTTAGTCTCCTTCTAAGGTTTGTCTAAGTTCGTCCTTTGAAAGAGACTAACAAGGGACGAACTTAGACTAACTTGGGACATACTTAGACTAACCTTGTAATGAGACTAACGTTTGTGTTTGTTCCTCCCAAGTTAGTCTCGTTAGTCTCATTCAAAGGTTTGTCTAAGTTCGTCCTTAGAAAGAGATTAACTAGGGACGAACTTTGACAAACCTTATAATGAGACTAAAGTTTGTGTTTGTTCGTCCCAAGTTAGTCTCGTTAGTCTCATTCTAAGGTTTGTTCAAGTTAGTCCTTAGAAAGAAACTAACCAGGGACGAACTTAGACTAACTTGGGACGAACTTAGACTAACCTTAGAATGAGAATAAAGTTTGTCTTTGTTCGTTCCAAGTTAGTCCCGTTAGTCTCATTCTAAGGTTTGTCTAAGTTCGTCCTTAGAAAGAGACTAACTAGGGACGAACTTAGACTAACTTGGGACGAAATTAGACAAACCTTATAATGAGACTAACGTTTGTCTTTGTTTGTCCCCAGTTAGTCTCGTTAGTCTCATTCTAAGGTTTGTCTAAGTTCGTCCTTAGAAAGAGACTAACTAGGGACGAACTTAGACTAACTTGGGACGAACTTAGACTAACCTTGTAATGAGACTAACGTTTGTCTTTGCTCGTCCCAAGTTAGTCTCGTTAGTCTCATTCTAAGTTTTGTCTAAGTTCGTCCTTAAGAAGAGACTAACTAGGGACGAACTTAGACTAACTTGGGACGAACTTAGACTAACTTGGGACGAACTTAGACAAACCTTAGAATGAGAGTTTGTCTCCTTAGTTTAATTCTATGGTTTGTCTAAGTTCGTCCTTAGAAAGAGACTAACTTAGGACAAACTTTGACTAACCTTGTAATGAGACTAACGTTTGTCTTTGTTCGTCCCGAGTTAGTCTCGTTAGTCTCCTTCTAAGGTTTGTCTAAGTTCGTCCTTAGAAAGAGACTAACTAGTGACGAACTTAGCCTAACTTGGGACGAACTTAGACTAACTTAGGACGAACTTAGACTAATGTTTGTGTTTGTTCGTCCCAAGTTAGTCTCGTTAGTCTCATTCTAAGGTTTGTCTAAGTTCGTCCTTAGAAAGAGACTAACTAGGGAGGAACTTAGACTAACTTGGGACGAACTTAGACAAACCTTATAATGAGAATAATGTTTGTCTTTTTTCGTCCCTAGTTAGTCTCGTTAGTCTCATTCTAAGGTTTGTCTAAGTTCGTTCTTCGAAAGAGACTAACTAGGGACGAACTTAGACTAACTTGGGACGAACTTAGACTAACCTTAAAATGAGAATAAAGTTTGTCTTTGTTCGTTCCAAGTTAGTCTCGTTAGTCTCATTCTAAGGTTTGTCTAAGTTCGTCCTTAGAAAGTGACTAACTGGGGACGAACTTAGACTACCTTGGAACTTAGACAAACCTTAGAATGAGAGTTTGTCTCGTTAGTCTCATTCTAAGGTTTGTCTAAGTTCGTCCTCAGAAAGAGACTCACTTGGGACGAACTTAGACTAACCATGTAATGAGACTAACGTTTTTCTTTGTTCGTCCCAAGTTAGTCTCGTTAGTCTCCTTCTAAGGTTTGTCTAAGTTCGTCCTTAGAAAGAGACTAACTAGGGACGAACTTAGACTAACATGGGACGAACTTAGACTAACCTTGTAATGAGACTAACGTTTGTGTTTGTTCGTCCCAAGTTAGTCTCGTTAGTCTCCTTCTAAGGTTTGTCTAAGTTCGTCCTTAGAAAGAGACTAACTAGGGACGAACTTAGACTAACATGGGACGGACTTAGACTAACCTTGTAATGAGACTAACATTTGTGTTTGTTCGTCCCAAGTTAGTCTCGTTAGTCTCATTCTAAGTTTTGTTTAAGTTCGTCCTTAGAAAGAGACTAACTAGGGACGAACTTAGACTAACTTGGGGCGAGCTTAGACAAACCTTATAATGAGACTAATGTTTGTCTTTGTTCGTCCCAAGTTAGTCTCGTTAGTCTCATTCTAAGGTTTTTTTAAGTTCGTCCTTTGAAAGAAACTAACAAGGGACGATTTTAGACTAACTTGGGACGAACTTAGACTAACCTTAGAATGAGAATAAAGTTTGACTTTGTTCGTTCCAAGTTAGTCTCGTTAGTCTCATTATAAGGTTTGTCTAAGTTCGTCCTTAGAAAGAGACTAACTAGGGACGAACTTAGACTAACTTGGGACGAAATTAGACAAACCTTATAATGAGACTAACGTTTGTCTTTGTTCGTCCCAAGTTAGTCTCGTTAGTCTCATTCTAAGTTTTTCTAAGTTCGTCCTTAGAAAGAGACTAACTAGGGACGAACTTAGACTAACATGGGACGAACTGAGACAAACCTTAGAATGAGAGTTTGTCTTGTTAGTCTCATTGTAAGGTTTGTCTAAGTTCGTCCTTAGAAAGATACTAACCTGGGACGAACTTAGACTAGCCTTGTAATGAGACTAACGTTTGTCTTTGTTCGTCCCAAGTTTGTCTCGTTAGTCTCCTTCTAAGGTTTGTCTAAGTTCGTCCTTAGAAAGAGACTAACTAGGGACGAACTTAGACTAACTTGGGACGAAATTAGACAAACCTTATAATGAGACTAACGTTTGTCTTTGTTCATCCCAAGTTAGTCTCGTTCGTCTCATTCTAAGGTTTGTCTAAGTTCGTCCTTAGAAAGAGACTAACTAGGGACGAACTAAGACTAACTTGGGACGAACTTAGACTAACCTAATAACGAGACTAAATTTTGTCTTTGTTCGTCCCAACTTAGTCTCGTTAGTCTCATTCTAAGGTTTGTCTAAGTTCGTCCTTAGTAAGAGACTAACTAGGGACGAACTTAGACTAACCTTATAATGAGACTAACGTTTGTCTTTGTTCGTCCCAAGTTAGTCTCACTAGTCTCATTATACGGTTTGTCTAAGTTCGTCCTTAGAAAGAGACTAACTAGGGACGAACTTAGACTAACTTGGGACGAACTTAGACTAACCTTGTAATGAGACTAACGTTTGTCTTTGTTCGTCCCAAGTTAGTCTCGTTAGTCTCATTCTAAGGTTTGTCTAAGTTCGTCCTTAAGAAGATGCTAACTTGGGACGAACTTAGACTAACTTGGGACGAACTTAGACAAACCTTAGAATGAGAGTTAGTCTCGTTAGTCTCATTCTAAGGTTTGTCTAAGTTCGTCCTTAGAAAGAGACTAACTTGGGACAAACTTAGACTAACCTTGTAATGAGACTAACGTTTGTGTTTGTTCGTCCGGAGTTTGTCTCGTTAGTCTCATTCTAAGGTTTGTCTAAGTTTGTCCTTAGAAAGAGACTAACTAGGGACGAACTTAGACTAACTTGGGACGAACTTAGAGAAACCTTATAATGAGACTAACGTTTGTCTTTGTTCGTCCCAAGTTAGTCTCGTTAGTCTCATTCTAAGGTTTGTCTAAGTTCGTCCTTCGAAAGAGACTAACTAGGGATGAACTTAGACTAACTTGGGACGAACTTAGACAAACCTTTGAATGAGAGTTTGTCTCTTTAGTCTCATTCTAAGGTTTGTCTTAGTTCGTCCATAGAAAGAGACTAACTTGGGACGGACTTACACAAACCTTGTAATGAGACTAATGTTTGTCTTTGTTCGTCCCAAGTTAGTCTCTCGTTAGTCTCCTTCTAAGGTTTGTCTAAGTTCGTCCTTTAAAAGAGACTAACTAGGGACGAACTTAGACTAACTTGGGGCGTACTTAGACAAACCTTGTAATGAGACTAACGTTTGTGTTTGTTCGTCCCAAGTTAATCTCGTTAGTCTCATTCTAAGGTTTGTCGTAGTTCGTCCTTAGAAAGAGACTAACTAGAGACGAACTTTGACAAACCTTATAATGAGACTAACGTTTGTCTTTGTTCGTCCCAAGTTAGTCTCGTTAATCTCATTCTAAGGTTTGTTTAAGTTAGTCCTTAGAAAGAAACTAACTTGGGACGAACTTAGACTAACTTGGGACGAACATAGACTAACCTTAGAACGAGAATAAAGTTTGTGTTTGTTCGTTCCAAGTTAGTCCCGTTAGTCTCATTCTAAGGTTTGTCTAAGTTCGTCCTTAGAAAGAGACTAACTAGGGACGAACATAGACTAACTTGGGACGAAATTAGACAAACCTTATAATGAGACTAACGTTTGTCTTTGTTTGTCCCAAGTTAGTCTCGTTAGTCTCATTCTAAGGTTTGTCTAAGTTCGTCCTTAGAAAGAGACTAACTAGGGACCAACTTAGACTAACTTGGGACGAACTTAGACTAACCTTATAACGAGACTAAAGTTTGTCTTTGTTCGTCCCAAGTTAGTCTCGTTTGTCTCATTCTAAGGTTTGTTTAAGTTCGTCTTTAGAAAGAGACTAGCTAGGGGCGAACTTAGACTAACATGGGACGAACTTAGACTAACCTTGTCATGAGACTAACGTTTGTATTTGTTCGTCCCAAGTTAGTCTCACTAGTCTCATTATAAGGTTTGTCTAAGTTCGTCCTTAGAAAGAGACTAACTAGGGACGAACTTAGACTAACTTGGGACGAACTTAGACTAACTTTATAATGAGACTAACGTTTGTCTTTGTTCGTCCCAAGTTAGTCTCGTTGGTCTCATTCTAAGGTTTATCTAAGTTCGTCCTTAGAAAGAGACTAACTAGGGACGAACTTAGACTAACTTGGGACGGACTTAGACTAACCTTATAATGAGACTAACGTTTGTCTTTGTTCCTCCCAAGTTAGTCTCACTAGTCTCACTATAAGGTTTGTCTAAGTTCGTCCTTAGAAAGAGACTAACTAGGGACGAACTTAGACTAACTTGGGACGAACTTAGATTAACCTTGTAATGAGACTAACGTTTGTCTTTGTTCGTCCCAAGTTAGTCTCGTTAGTCTCATTCTAAGGTTTGTCCAAGTTCATCCTTAAGAAGAGACTAACTAAGGACGAACTTAGACTAACCTGGGACGAACTTAGACAAACCTTAGAATGAGAGTTTGTCTCGTTAGTCTCATTCTAAGGTTTGTCTAAGTTCGTCCTTAGAAAGAGACTAACTTGGGACGAACTTAGACTAACCTTGTAAGGAGACTAAAGTTTGTCTTTGTTCGTCCCAAGTTAGTCTCGTTAGTCTCCTTCTAAGGTTTGTCTAAGTTCGTCCTTAGAAAGAGACTAACTAGGGACGAACTTAGACTAACTTGGGACGAACTTAGACTAACCTTGTAATGAGACTAGCGTTTGTGTTTGTTCGTCCCAAGTTCGTCTCACTAGTCTCATTATAAGGTTTGTCTAAGTTCGTCTTTAGAAAGAGACTAACTAGGGGCGAACTTAGACTAACTTGGGACGAACTTAGACTAACCTTGTCATGAGACTAACGTTTGTATTTGTTCGTCCCAAGTTAGTCTCACTAGTCTCATTATAAGGTTTGTCTAAGTTCGTCCTTAGAAAGAGACTAACTAGGGACGAACTTAGACTAACTTGGGACGAACTTAGAGAAACCTTATAATGAGACTAACGTTTGTCTTTGTTCGTCCCAAGTTAGCCTCGTTAGTCTCATTCTAAGGTTTGTCTAAGTTCGTCCTTCGAAAGAGACTAACTAGGGATGAACTTAGACTAACTTGGGACGAACTTAGACAAACCTTTGAATGAGAGTTTGTCTCTTTAGTCTCATTCTAAGGTTTGTCTTAGTTCGTCCATAGAAAGAGACTAACTTGGGACGGACTTACACAAACCTTGTAATGAGACTAATGTTTGTCTTTGTTCGTCCCAAGTTAGTCTCTCGTTAGTCTCCTTCTAAGGTTTGTCTAAGTTCGTCCTTTGAAAGAGACTAACTAGGGACGAACTTAGACTAACTTGGGGCGTACTTAGACAAACCTTGTAATGAGACTAACGTTTGTGTTTGTTCGTCCCAAGTTAATCTCGTTAGTCTCATTCTAAGGTTTGTCGTAGTTCGTCCTTAGAAAGAGACTAACTAGAGACGAACTTTGACAAACCTTATAATGAGACTAACGTTTGTCTTTGTTCGTCCCAAGTTAGTCTCGTTAATCTCATTCTAAGGTTTGTTTAAGTTAGTCCTTAGAAAGAAACTAACTTGGGACGAACTTAGACTAACTTGGGACGAACATAGACTAACCTTAGAATGAGAATAAAGTTTGTGTTTGTTCGTTCCAAGTTAGTCCCGTTAGTCTCATTCTAAGGTTTGTCTAAGTTCGTCCTTAGAAAGAGACTAACTAGGGACGAACTTAGACTAACTTGGGACGAACTTAGACTAACTTTATAATGAGACTAACGTTTGTCTTTGTTCGTCCCAAGTTAGTCTCGTTGGTCTCATTCTAAGGTTTATCTAAGTTCGTCCTTAGAAAGAGACTAACTAGGGACGAACTTAGACTAACTAGGGACGAACTTAGACTAACCTTATAATGAGACTAACGTTTGTCTTTGTTCGTCCCAAGTTAGTCTCACTAGTCTCATTATAAGGTTTGTCTAAGTTCGTCCTTAGAAAGAGACTAACTAGGGACGAACTTAGACTAACTTGGGACGAACTTAGACTAACCTTGTAATGAGACTAACGTTTGTCTTTGTTCGTCCCAAATTAGCCTCGTTAGTCTCATTCTAAGGTTTGTCTAAGTTCGTCCTTAAGAAGAGACTAACTTGGGACGAACTTAGACTAACTTGGGACGAACTTTGACAAACCTTAGAATGAGAGTTAGTCTCGTTAGTCTCATTCTAAGGTTTGTCTAAGTTCGTCCTTAGAAAGAGACTAACTTGGGACAAACTTAGACTAACCTTGTAATGAGACTAACGTTTGTGTTTGTTCGTCCGGAGTTTGTCTCGTTAGTCTCATTCTAAGGTTTGTCAAAGTTTGTCCTTAGAAAGAGACTAACTAGGGACGAACTTAGACTAACTTGGGACGAACTTAGAGAAACCTTATAATGAGACTAACGTTTGTCTTTGTTCGTCCCAAGTTAGTCTCGTTAGTCTCATTCTAAGGTTTGTCTAAGTTCGTCCTTCGAAAGAGACTAACTAGGGATGAACTTAGACTAACTTGGGACGAACTTAGACAAACCTTTGAATGAGAGTTTGTCTCTTTAGTCTCATTCTAAGGTTTGTCTTAGTTCGTCCATAGAAAGAGACTAACTTGGGACGGACTTACACAAACCTTGTAATGAGACTAATGTTTGTCTTTGTTCGTCCCAAGTTAGTCTCTCGTTAGTCTCCTTCTAAGGTTTGTCTAAGTTCGTCCTTTGAAAGAGACTAACTAGGGACGAACTTAGACTAACTTGGGGCGTACTTAGACAAACCTTGTAATGAGACTAACGTTTGTGTTTGTTCGTCCCAAGTTAATCTCGTTAGTCTCATTCTAAGGTTTGTCGTAGTTCGTCCTTAGAAAGAGACTAACTAGAGACGAACTTTGACAAACCTTATAATGAGACTAACGTTTGTCTTTGTTCGTCCCAAGTTAGTCTCGTTAATCTCATTCTAAGGTTTGTTTAAGTTAGTCCTTAGAAAGAAACTAACTTGGGACGAACTTAGACTAACTTGGGACGAACATAGACTAACCTTAGAATGAGAATAAAGTTTGTGTTTGTTCGTTCCAAGTTAGTCCCGTTAGTCTCATTCTAAGGTTTGTCTAAGTTCGTCCTTAGAAAGAGACTAACTAGGGACGAACATAGACTAACTTGGGACGAAATTAGACAAACCTTATAATGAGACTAACGTTTGTCTTTGTTTGTCCCAAGTTAGTCTCGTTAGTCTCATTCTAAGGTTTGTCTAAGTTCGTCCTTAGAAAGAGACTAACTAGGGACCAACTTAGACTAACTTGGGATGAACTTAGACTAACCTTATAACGAGACTAAAGTTTGTCTTTGTTCGTCCCAAGTTAGTCTCGTTTGTCTCATTCTAAGGTTTGTTTAAGTTCGTCTTTAGAAAGAGACTAACTAGGGGCGAACTTAGACTAACATGGGACGAACTTAGACTAACCTTGTCGTGAGACTAACGTTTGTATTTGTTCGTCCCAAGTTAGTCTCACTAGTCTCATTATAAGGTTTGTCTAAGTTCGTCCTTAGAAAGAGACTAACTAGGGACGAACTTAGACTAACTTGGGACGAACTTAGACTAACTTTATAATGAGACTAACGTTTGTCTTTGTTCGTCCCAAGTTAGTCTCGTTGGTCTCATTCTAAGGTTTATCTAAGTTCGTCCTTAGAAAGAGACTAACCAGGGACGAACTTAGACTAACTTGGGACGAACTTAGACTAACCTTATAATGAGACTAACGTTTGTCTTTGTTCGTCCCAAGTTAGTCTCACTAGTCTCATTATAAGGTTTGTCTAAGTTTGTCCTTAGAAAGAGACTAACTAGGGACGAACTTAGACTAACTCGGGACGAACTTAGATTAACCTTGTAATGAGACTAACGTTTGTCTTTGTTCGTCCCAAGTTAGTCTCGTTAGTCTCATTCTAAGGTTTGTCCAAGTTCATCCTTAAGAAGAGACTAACTAAGGACGAACTTAGACTAACCTGGGACGAACTTAGACAAACCTTAGAATGAGAGTTTGTCTCGTTAGTCTCATTCTAAGGTTTGTCTAAGTTCGTCCTTAGAAAGAGACTAACTTGGGACGAACTTAGACTAACCTTGTAAGGAGACTAACGTTTGTCTTTGTTCGTCCCAAGCTAGTCTCGTTAGTCTCCTTCTAAGGTTTGTCTAAGTTCGTCCTTAGAAAGAGACTAACTAGGGACGAACTTAGACTAACTTGGGACGAACTTAGACTAACCTTGTAATGAGACTAGCGTTTGTGTTTGTTCGTCCCAAGTTCGTCTCACTAGTCTCATTATAAGGTTTGTCTAAGTTCGTCTTTAGAAAGAGACTAACTAGGGGCGAACTTAGACTAACATGGGACGAACTTAGACTAACCTTGTCATGAGACTAACGTTTGTATTTGTTCGTCCCAAGTTAGTCTCACTAGTCTCATTATAAGGTTTGTCTAAGTTCGTCCTTAGAAAGAGACTAACTAGGGACGAACTTAGACTAACTTGGGACGAACTTAGAGAAACCTTATAATGAGACTAACGTTTGTCTTTGTTCGTCCCAAGTTAGTCTCGTTAGTCTCATTCTAAGGTTTGTCTAAGTTCGTCCTTCGAAAGAGACTAACTAGGGATGAACTTAGACTAACTTGGGACGAACTTAGACAAACCTTTGAATGAGAGTTTGTCTCTTTAGTCTCATTCTAAGGTTTGTCTTAGTTCGTCCATAGAAAGAGACTAACTTGGGACGGACTTACACAAACCTTGTAATGAGACTAATGTTTGTCTTTGTTCGTCCCAAGTTAGTCTCTCGTTAGTCTCCTTCTAAGGTTTGTCTAAGTTCGTCCTTTGAAAGAGACTAACTAGGGACGAACTTAGACTAACTTGGGGCGTACTTAGACAAACCTTGTAATGAGACTAACGTTTGTGTTTGTTCGTCCCAAGTTAATCTCGTTAGTCTCATTCTAAGGTTTGTCGTAGTTCGTCCTTAGAAAGAGACTAACTAGAGACGAACTTTGACAAACCTTATAATGAGACTAACGTTTGTCTTTGTTCGTCCCAAGTTAGTCTCGTTAATCTCATTCTAAGGTTTGTTTAAGTTAGTCCTTAGAAAGAAACTAACTTGGGACGAACTTAGACTAACTTGGGACGAACATAGACTAACCTTAGAATGAGAATAAAGTTTGTGTTTGTTCGTTCCAAGTTAGTCCCGTTAGTCTCATTCTAAGGTTTGTCTAAGTTCGTCCTTAGAAAGAGACTAACTAGGGACGAACATAGACTAACTTGGGACGAAATTAGACAAACCTTATAATGAGACTAACGTTTGTCTTTGTTTGTCCCAAGTTAGTCTCGTTAGTCTCATTCTAAGGTTTGTCTAAGTTCGTCCTTAGAAAGAGACTAACTAGGGACCAACTTAGACTAACTTGGGATGAACTTAGACTAACCTTATAACGAGACTAAAGTTTGTCTTTGTTCGTCCCAAGTTAGTCTCGTTTGTCTCATTCTAAGGTTTGTTTAAGTTCGTCTTTAGAAAGAGACTAACTAGGGGCGAACTTAGACTAACATGGGACGAACTTAGACTAACCTTGTCGTGAGACTAACGTTTGTATTTGTTCGTCCCAAGTTAGTCTCACTAGTCTCATTATAAGGTTTGTCTAAGTTCGTCCTTAGAAAGAGACTAACTAGGGACGAACTTAGACTAACTTGGGACGAACTTAGACTAACTTTATAATGAGACTAACGTTTGTCTTTGTTCGTCCCAAGTTAGTCTCGTTGGTCTCATTCTAAGGTTTATCTAAGTTCGTCCTTAGAAAGAGACTAACCAGGGACGAACTTAGACTAACTTGGGACGAACTTAGACTAACCTTATAATGAGACTAACGTTTGTCTTTGTTCGTCCCAAGTCAGTCTCACTAGTCTCATTATAAGGTTTGTCTAAGTTTGTCCTTAGAAAGAGACTAACTAGGGACGAACTTAGACTAACTCGGGACGAACTTAGATTAACCTTGTAATGAGACTAACGTTTGTCTTTGTTCGTCCCAAGTTAGTCTCGTTAGTCTCATTCTAAGGTTTGTCCAAGTTCATCCTTAAGAAGAGACTAACTAAGGACGAACTTAGACTAACCTGGGACGAACTTAGACAAACCTTAGAATGAGAGTTTGTCTCGTTAGTCTCATTCTAAGGTTTGTCTAAGTTCGTCCTTAGAAAGAGACTAACTTGGGACGAACTTAGACTAACCTTGTAAGGAGACTAACGTTTGTCTTTGTTCGTCCCAAGCTAGTCTCGTTAGTCTCCTTCTAAGGTTTGTCTAAGTTCGTCCTTAGAAAGAGACTAACTAGGGACGAACTTAGACTAACTTGGGACGAACTTAGACTAACCTTGTAATGAGACTAGCGTTTGTGTTTGTTCGTCCCAAGTTCGTCTCACTAGTCTCATTATAAGGTTTGTCTAAGTTCGTCTTTAGAAAGAGACTAACTAGGGGCGAACTTAGACTAACATGGGACGAACTTAGACTAACCTTGTCATGAGACTAACGTTTGTATTTGTTCGTCCCAAGTTAGTCTCACTAGTCTCATTATAAGGTTTGTCTAAGTTCGTCCTTAGAAAGAGACTAACTAGGGACGAACTTAGACTAACTTGGGACGAACTTAGAGAAACCTTATAATGAGACTAACGTTTGTCTTTGTTCGTCCCAAGTTAGTCTCGTTAGTCTCATTCTAAGGTTTGTCTAAGTTCGTCCTTCGAAAGAGACTAACTAGGGATGAACTTAGACTAACTTGGGACGAACTTAGACAAACCTTTGAATGAGAGTTTGTCTCTTTAGTCTCATTCTAAGGTTTGTCTTAGTTCGTCCATAGAAAGAGACTAACTTGGGACGGACTTACACAAACCTTGTAATGAGACTAATGTTTGTCTTTGTTCGTCCCAAGTTAGTCTCTCGTTAGTCTCCTTCTAAGGTTTGTCTAAGTTCGTCCTTTGAAAGAGACTAACTAGGGACGAACTTAGACTAACTTGGGGCGTACTTAGACAAACCTTGTAATGAGACTAACGTTTGTGTTTGTTCGTCCCAAGTTAATCTCGTTAGTCTCATTCTAAGGTTTGTCGTAGTTCGTCCTTAGAAAGAGACTAACTAGAGACGAACTTTGACAAACCTTATAATGAGACTAACGTTTGTCTTTGTTCGTCCCAAGTTAGTCTCGTTAATCTCATTCTAAGGTTTGTTTAAGTTAGTCCTTAGAAAGAAACTAACTTGGGACGAACTTAGACTAACTTGGGACGAACATAGACTAACCTTAGAATGAGAATAAAGTTTGTGTTTGTTCGTTCCAAGTTAGTCCCGTTAGTCTCATTCTAAGGTTTGTCTAAGTTCGTCCTTAGAAAGAGACTAACTAGGGACTAACATAGACTAACTTGGGACGAAATTAGACAAACCTTATAATGAGACTAACGTTTGTCTTTGTTTGTCCCAAGTTAGTCTCGTTAGTCTCATTCTAAGGTTTGTCTAAGTTCGTCCTTAGAAAGAGACTAACTAGGGACCAACTTAGACTAACTTGGGACGAACTTAGACTAACCTTATAACGAGACTAAAGTTTGTCTTTGTTCGTCCCAAGTTAGTCTCGTTTGTCTCATTCTAAGGTTTGTTTAAGTTCGTCTTTAGAAAGAGACTAACTAGGGGCGAACTTAGACTAACATGGGACGAACTTAGACTAACCTTGTCATGAGACTAACGTTTGTATTTGTTCGTCCCAAGTTAGTCTCACTAGTCTCATTATAAGGTTTGTCTAAGTTCGTCCTTAGAAAGAGACTAACTAGGGACGAACTTAGACTAACTTGGGACGAACTTAGACTAACTTTATAATGAGACTAACGTTTGTCTTTGTTCGTCCCAAGTTAGTCTCGTTGGTCTCATTCTAAGGTTTATCTAAGTTCGTCCTTAGAAAGAGAGTAACTAGGGACGAACTTAGACTAACTTGGGACGAACTTAGACTAACCTTATAATGAGACTAACGTTTGTCTTTGTTCGTCCCAAGTTAGTCTCACTAGTCTCATTATAAGGTTTGTCTAAGTTCGTCCTTAGAAAGAGACTAACTAGGGACGAACTTAGACTAACTTGGGACGAACTTAGATTAACCTTGTAATGAGACTAACGTTTGTCTTTGTTCGTCCCAAGTTAGTCTCGTTAGTCTCATTCTAAGGTTTGTCCAAGTTCATCCTTAAGAAGAGACTAACTAAGGACGAACTTAGACTAACCTGGGACGAACTTAGACAAACCTTAGAATGAGAGTTTGTCTCGTTAGTCTCATTCTAAGGTTTGTCTAAGTTCGTCCTTAGAAAGAGACTAACTTGGGACGAACTTAGACTAACCTTGTAAGGAGACTAACGTTTGTCTTTGTTCGTCCCAAGTTAGTCTCGTTAGTCTCCTTCTAAGGTTTGTCTAAGTTCGTCCTTAGAAAGAGACTAACTAGGGACGAACTTAGACTAACTTGGGACGAACTTAGACTAACCTTGTAATGAGACTAGCGTTTGTGTTTGTTCGTCCCAAGTTCGTCTCACTAGTCTCATTATAAGGTTTGTCTAAGTTCGTCTTTAGAAAGAGACTAACTAGGGGCGAACTTAGACTAACATGGGACGAACTTAGACTAACCTTGTCATGAGACTAACGTTTGTATTTGTTCGTCCCAAGTTAGTCTCACTAGTCTCATTATAAGGTTTGTCTAAGTTCGTCCTTAGAAAGAGACTAACTAGGGACGAACTTAGACTAACTTGGGACGAACTTAGAGAAACCTTATAATGAGACTAACGTTTGTCTTTGTTCGTCCCAAGTTAGTCTCGTTAGTCTCATTCTAAGGTTTGTCTAAGTTCGTCCTTCGAAAGAGACTAACTAGGGATGAACTTAGACTAACTTGGGACGAACTTAGACAAACCTTTGAATGAGAGTTTGTCTCTTTAGTCTCATTCTAAGGTTTGTCTTAGTTCGTCCATAGAAAGAGACTAACTTGGGACGGACTTACACAAACCTTGTAATGAGACTAATGTTTGTCTTTGTTCGTCCCAAGTTAGTCTCTCGTTAGTCTCCTTCTAAGGTTTGTCTAAGTTCGTCCTTTGAAAGAGACTAACTAGGGACGAACTTAGACTAACTTGGGGCGTACTTAGACAAACCTTGTAATGAGACTAACGTTTGTGTTTGTTCGTCCCAAGTTAATCTCGTTAGTCTCATTCTAAGGTTTGTCGTAGTTCGTCCTTAGAAAGAGACTAACTAGAGACGAACTTTGACAAACCTTATAATGAGACTAACGTTTGTCTTTGTTCGTCCCAAGTTAGTCTCGTTAATCTCATTCTAAGGTTTGTTTAAGTTAGTCCTTAGAAAGAAACTAACTTGGGACGAACTTAGACTAACTTGGGACGAACATAGACTAACCTTAGAATGAGAATAAAGTTTGTGTTTGTTCGTTCCAAGTTAGTCCCGTTAGTCTCATTCTAAGGTTTGTCTAAGTTCGTCCTTAGAAAGAGACTAACTAGGGACTAACATAGACTAACTTGGGACGAAATTAGACAAACCTTATAATGAGACTAACGTTTGTCTTTGTTTGTCCCAAGTTAGTCTCGTTAGTCTCATTCTAAGGTTTGTCTAAGTTCGTCCTTAGAAAGAGACTAACTAGGGACCAACTTAGACTAACTTGGGACGAACTTAGACTAACCTTATAACGAGACTAAAGTTTGTCTTTGTTCGTCCCAAGTTAGTCTCGTTTGTCTCATTCTAAGGTTTGTTTAAGTTCGTCTTTAGAAAGAGACTAACTAGGGGCGAACTTAGACTAACATGGGACGAACTTAGACTAACCTTGTCATGAGACTAACGTTTGTATTTGTTCGTCCCAAGTTAGTCTCACTAGTCTCATTATAAGGTTTGTCTAAGTTCGTCCTTAGAAAGAGACTAACTAGGGACGAACTTAGACTAACTTGGGACGAACTTAGACTAACTTTATAATGAGACTAACGTTTGTCTTTGTTCGTCCCAAGTTAGTCTCGTTGGTCTCATTCTAAGGTTTATCTAAGTTCGTCCTTAGAAAGAGAGTAACTAGGGACGAACTTAGACTAACTTGGGACGAACTTAGACTAACCTTATAATGAGACTAACGTTTGTCTTTGTTCGTCCCAAGTTAGTCTCACTAGTCTCATTATAAGGTTTGTCTAAGTTCGTCCTTAGAAAGAGACTAACTAGGGACGAACTTAGACTAACTTGGGACGAACTTAGATTAACCTTGTAATGAGACTAACGTTTGTCTTTGTTCGTCCCAAGTTAGTCTCGTTAGTCTCATTCTAAGGTTTGTCCAAGTTCATCCTTAAGAAGAGACTAACTAAGGACGAACTTAGACTAACCTGGGACGAACTTAGACAAACCTTAGAATGAGAGTTTGTCTCGTTAGTCTCATTCTAAGGTTTGTCTAAGTTCGTCCTTAGAAAGAGACTAACTTGGGACGAACTTAGACTAACCTTGTAAGGAGACTAACGTTTGTCTTTGTTCGTCCCAAGTTAGTCTCGTTAGTCTCCTTCTAAGGTTTGTCTAAGTTCGTCCTTAGAAAGAGACTAACTAGGGACGAACTTAGACTAACTTGGGACGAACTTAGACTAACCTTGTAATGAGACTAGCGTTTGTGTTTGTTCGTCCCAAGTTCGTCTCACTAGTCTCATTATAAGGTTTGTCTAAGTTCGTCTTTAGAAAGAGACTAACTAGGGGCGAACTTAGACTAACATGGGATGAACTTAGACTAACCTTGTCATGAGACTAACGTTTGTATTTGTTCGTCCCAAGTTAGTCTCACTAGTCTCATTATAAGGTTTGTCTAAGTTCGTCCTTAGAAAGAGACTAACTAGGGACGAACTTAGACAAACTTGGGACGAACTGAGACTAACTTTATAATGAGACTAACGTTTGTCTTTGTTCGTCCCAAGTTAGTCTCGTTGGTCTCATTCTAAGGTTTATCTAAGTTCGTCCTTAGAAAGAGACTAACTAGGGACGAACTTAGACTAACTAGGGACGAACTTAGACTAACCTTATAATGAGACTAACGTTTGTCTTTGTTCGTCCCAAGTTAGTCTCACTAGTCTCATTATAAGGTTTGTTTAAGTTCGTTCTTAGAAAGAGACTAACTAGGGACGAACTTAGCCTAACTTGGGACGAACTTAGACTAACCTTGTAATGAGACTAACGTTTGTCTTTGTTCGTCCCAAGTTACTCTCGTTAGTCTCATTCTAAGGTTTGTCTAAGTTCGTCCTTAAGAAGAGACTAACTCAGGACGAACTTAGACTAACTTGGGACGAACTTAGACAAACCTTTGAATGAGAGTTAGTCTCGTTAGTCTCATTCTAAGGTTTGTCTAAGTTCGTCCTTATAAAGAGACTAACTTGGGACAAACTTAGACTAACCTTGTAATGAGACTAACGTTTGTCTTTGTTCGTCCCGAGTTAGTGTCGTTTGTCTCCTTCTAAGGTTTGTCTAAGTTCGTCCTTAGAAAGAGTCTAACTAGGGACGAACTTAGACAAACCTTATAACGAGACTAAAGTTTGTCTTTGTTCGTCCCAAGTTAGTCTCGTTTGTCTCATTCTATGGTTTGTCTAAGTTCGTCCTTAGAAAGAGACTAACTAGGGACGAACATAGACTAACTTGGGACGAACATAGACTAATCTTAGAATGAGAATAAAGTTTGTGTTTGTTCGATCCAAGTTAGTCCCGTTAGTCTCATTCTAAGGTTTTTTTAAGTTCGTCCTTAGAAAGAGACTAACTAGGGACGAACATAGACTAACTTGGGACGAACTTAGACTAACCTTATAATGAGACTAACGTTTGTCTTTGTTCGTCCCAAGTTACTCTCGTTAGTCTCATTCTAAGGTTTGTCTAAGTTCGTCCTTAGAAAGAGACTAACTAGGAACGAACTTAGACTAACTTGGGACGAACTTAGACTAACCTAATAACGAGACTAAAGTTTGTCTTTGTTCGTCCCAACTTAGTCTCGTTAGTCTCATTCTAAGGTTTGTCTAAGTTCTTCCTTAGAAAGAGACTAACTAGATACGAACTTAGACTAACTTGGGACGAATTTAGACTAACCTTGTAATGAGACTAACGTTTGTCTTTGTTCGTCCCAAGTTAGTCTCGTTAGTCTCCTTCTAAGGTTTGTCTAAGTTCGTCCTTAGAAAGGGACTAACTTGGGACGAACTTAGACTAACTTGGGACGAACTTAGACTAACCTTGTAACGAGACTAACGTTTGTGTTTGTTCGTCCCAAGTTAGTCTCGTTAGTCTCATTCTAAGGTTTGTCTAAGTTCGTCCTTAGAAAGGGACTAACTAGGGACGAACTTCGACTAACATGGGACGAACTTAGACTAACCTTGTAATGAGACTAACGTTTGTGTTTGTTCGTCCGGAGTTAGTCTCGTTAGTCTCATTTTAATGTTTGTCTAAGTTTGTCCTTAGAAAGAGACTAACTAGGGACGAACTTAGACTAACTTGGGACGAACTTAGACAAACCTTATAATGAGACTAACGATTTTCTTTGTTTGTCCCAAGTTAGTCTCGTTAGTCTCATTCTAAGGTTTGTCTTAGTTCGTCCTTAGAAAGAGACTAACTAGAGACGAACTTTGACAAACCTTATAATGAGACTAACGTTTGTCTTTGTTCGTCCCAAGTTAGTCTCTTTAATCTCATTCTAAGGTTTGTTTAAGTTAGTCCTTAGAAAGAAACTAACTTGGGACGAACTTAGACTAACTTGGGACGAACATTGACTAACCTTAGAATGAGAATAAAGTTTGTGTTTGTTCGTTCCAAGTTAGTCCCGTTAGTCTCATTCTAAGGTTTGTCTAAGTTCGTCCTTAGAAAGAGACTAACTAGGGACGAACATAGACTAACTTGGGACGAAATTAGACAAACCTTATAATGAGACTAACGTTTGTCTTTGTTTGGTCCAAGTTAGTCTCGTTAGTCTCATTCTAAGGTTTGTCTAAGTTCTTCCTTAGAAAGAGACTAACTAGGGACCAACTTAGACTAACTTGGGACGAACTTAGACTAACCTTATAACGAGACTAAAGTTTGTCTTTGTTCGTCCCAAGTTAGTCTCGTTTGTCTCATTCTAAGGTTTGTTTAAGTTCGTCTTTAGAAAGAGACTAACTAGGGGCGAACTTAGACTAACATGGGACGAACTTAAACTAACCTTGTCATGAGACTAACGTTTGTATTTGTTCGTCCCAAGTTAGTCTCGTTAGTCTCATTCTAAGTTTTGTTTAAGTTCGTCCTTAGAAAGAGACTAACTAGGGACGAACTTAGACTAACTTGGGACGAGCTTAGACAAACCTTATAATGAGACTAACGTTTGTCTTTGTTCGTCCCAAGTTAGTCTCGTTAGTCTCATTCTAAGGTTTTTCTAAGTTCGTCCTTAGAAAGAGACTAACTAGGGACGAACTTAGACTAACTTGGGACGAAATTAGACAAACCTTATAATGAGACTAACGTTTGTCTTTGTTTGTCCCAAGTTAGACTCGTTAGTCTCATTCTAAGGTTTGTCTAAGTTCGTCCTTAGAAAGAGACTAACTAGGGACGAACTTAGACTAACTTGGGACGAACTTAGACTAACCTTGTAATGAGACTAACGTTTGTCTTTGCTCGTCCCAAGTTAGTCTCGTTAGTCTCATTCTAAGTTTTGTCTAAGTTCGTCCTTAAGAAGAGACTAACTAGGGACGAACTTAGACTAACTTGGGACGAACTTAGACTAACTTGGGACGAACTTAGACAAACCTTAGAATGAGAGTTTGTCTCCTTAGTCTAATTCTATGGTTTGTCTAAGTTCGTCCTTAGAAAGAGACTAACTTAGGACAAACTTTGACTAACCTTGTAATGAGACTAACGTTTGTCTTTGTTCGTCCCGAGTTAGTCTCGTTAGTCTCCTTCTAAGGTTTGTCTAAGTTCGTCCTTAGAAAGAGACTAACTAGTGACGAACTTAGACTAACTTGGGACGAACTTAGACTAACTTAGGACGAACTTAGACTAACGTTTGTGTTTCTTCGCCTCAAGTTAGTCTCGTTAGTCTCATTCTAAGGTTTGTCTAAGTTTGTCCTTAGAAAGAGACTAACTAGGGAGGTACTTAGACTAACTTGGGACGAACTTAGACAAACCTTATAATGAGACTAATGTTTGTCTTTGTTCGTCCCAAGTTAGTCTCGTTAGTCTCATTCTAAGGTTTGTCTAAGTTCGTTCTTCGAAAGAGACTAACTAGGGACGAACTTAGACTAACTTGGGACGAACTTAGACTAACCTTAAAATGAGAATAAAGTTTGTCTTTGTTCGTTCCAAGTTAGTCTCGTTAGTCTCATTCTAAGGTTTGTCTAAGTTCGTCCTTAGAAAGTGACTAACTGGGGACGAACTTAGACTACCTTGGAACTTAGACAAACCTTAGAATGAGAGTTTGCCTCGTTAGTCTCATTCTAAGGGTTGTCTAAGTTCGTCCTCAGAAAGAGACTCACTTGGGACGAACTTAGACTAACCATGTAATGAGACTAACGTTTGTCTTTGTTCGTCCCAAGTTAGTCTCATTCTAAGGTTTGTCTAAGGTCATCTTTAGAAAGAGACTAACTAGGGACGAACTTAGACTAACAAGGGACGAACTTAGACTAACATTGTAATGAGAATAACGTTTGTGTTTGTTCGTCCCAAGTTAGTCTCGTTCTAAGGTTTGTCTAAGTTCGTCCTTAGAAAGAGACTAACTAGGGACGAACTTAGACTAACTTGGGACGAACTTAGACAAACCTTATAATGAGACTAACGTTTCTCCTTCTTCGTCCCAAGTTAGTCTCGTTAGTCTCATTCTAAGGTTTTTTTAAGTTCGTCCTTAGAAAGAAACTAACTAGGGACGAACTTAGACTAACATGGGACGAACTTAGACTAACCTTGTAATGAGACTAACGTTTGTGTTTGTTCGTCCGGAGTTAGTCTCGTTAGTCTCATTCTAAGGTTTGTCTAAGTTTGTCCTTAGAAAGAGACTAACTAGGAACGAACTTAGACTAACTTGGGACGAACTTAGACAAACCTTATAAGGAGACTAACGTTTGTCTTTGTTTGTCCCAAGTTAGTCTCGTTAGTCTCATTCTAAGGTTTGTCTAAGTTCGTCCTTAGAAAGAGACTAACTAGGGACGAACTAAGACTAACTTGGGACGAACTTAGACTAACCTAATAACGAGACTAAAGTTTGTCTTTGTTCGTCCCAACTTAGTCTCGTTAGTCTCATTCTAAGGTTTGTCTAAGTTCGTCCTTAGAAAGAGACTAACTAGGGACGAACTTAGACTAACTTGGGACGAACTTAGACTAACTTTATAATGAGACTAACGTTTGTCTTTGTTCGTCCCAAGTTAGTCTCGTTAGTCTCATTCTAAAGTTTGTCTAAGTTCATCCTTAAAAAGAGACTAACTAGGGACGAACTTAGACTAACTTGGGACGAATTTAGACTAACCTTGTAATGAGACTAACGTTTGTCTTTGTTCGTCCCAAGTTAGTCTCGTTAGTCTCATTCTAAGGTTTGTCTAAGTTCGTCCTTAGAAAGAGACTAACTAGCGACGAACTTAGACTAACTTGGGACGAACATAGACTAACCTTATAATGAGAATAACGTTTGTGTTTGTTCGTCCCAAGTTAGTCTCGTTCTAAGGTTTGTCTAATCTCGTCCTTAGAAAGAGACTAACTAGGGACGAACTTAGACTAACTTGGGACGAACTTAGACAAACCTTATAATGAGAAACGTTTCTCTTTCTTCGTCCCAAGTTAGTCTCGTTAGTCTCATTCTAAGGTTTTTTTAAGTTCGTCCTTAGAAAGAAACTAATTAGGGACGAACTTAGACCAACTTGGGACGAACTTAGACTAACCTTAGAATGAGAATAAAGTTTGTCTTTGTTCGTTCCAAGTTAGTCCCGTTAGTCTCATTCTAAGGTTTGTCTAAGTTCGTCCTTTGAAAGAGACTAACTAGGGACGAACTTAGACTAACTTGGGACGAAATTAGACAAACCTTATAATGAGACTAACGTTTGTCTTTGTTCGTCCCAAGTTAGTCTCGTTAGTCTCATTCTAAGGTTTGTCTAAGTTCGTCCTTAGAAAGAGACTAACTAGGGACGAACTAAGACTAACTTGGGACGAACTTAGACTAACCTAATAACGAGACTAAAGTTTGTCTTTGTTCGTCCCAAGTTAGTCTCGTTAGTCTCCTTCTAAGGTTTGTCTAAGTTCGTCCTTAGAAAGTGACTAACTAGGGACGAACTTAGACTAACTAGGAACTTAGACAAACCTTAGAATGAGAGTTTGTCTCGTTAGTCTCATTCTAAGGTTTGTCTAAGTTCGTCCTTAGAAAGAGACTCACTTGGGACGAACTTAGACTAACCATGTAATGAGACTAATGTTTGTCTTTGTTCGTCCCAAGTTATTCTCGTTAGTCTCCTTCTAAGGTTTGTCTAAGTTCGTCCTTAGAAAGAGACTAACTAGGGACGAACTTAGACTAACATGGGACGAACTTAGACAAACCTTATAATGAGACTTATGTTTGTCTTTGTTCGTCCCAAGTTAGTCTCGTTAGTCTCATTCTAAGGTTTGTCTAAGTCCGTCCTTCGAAAGAGACTAACTAGGGACGAACTTAGACTAACTTGGGACAAACTTAGACTAACCTAAAAATGAGAATAAAGTTTGTCTTTGTTCGTTCCAAGTTAGTCTCGTTAGTTTCATTCTAAGGTTTGTCTAAGTTCGTCCTTAGAAAGTGACTAACTAGGGACGAACTTAGACTAACTTGGAACTTAGACAAACCATAGAATGAGAGTTTGTCTCGTTAGTCTCATTCTAAGGTTTGTGTAAGTTCGTCCTTAGAAAGAGACTCACTTGGGACGAACTTAGACTAACCATATAATGAGACTAATGTTTGTCTTTGTTCGTCCCAAGTTAATCTCGTTAGTCTCCTTCTAAGGTTTGTCTAAGTTCGTCCTTAGAAAGAGACTAACTAGGGACGAACTTAGACTAACATGGGACGAACTTATCCTAACCTTGTAATGAGACTAATGTTTGTGTTTGTTCGTCCCAAGTTAGTCTCGTTAGTCTCATTCTAAGGTTTGTTTAAGTTCGTCCTTAAATAGAGACTAACTAGGGACGAGCTTAGACAAACCTTATAATGAGACTAACGTTTGTCTTTGTTCGTCCCATGTTAGTCTCGTTAGTCTCATTCTAAGGTTTTTTTAAGTTCGTCCTTTGAAAGAAACTAACAAGGGACGAACTTAGACTAACTTGGGACGAACTTAGACTAACCTTAGAATGAGAATAAAGTTTGTCTTTGTTCATTCCAAGTTAGTCTCGTTAGTCTCATTATAAGGTTTGTCTAAGTTCGTCCTTAGAAAGAGACTAACTAGGGACGAACTTAGACTAACTTGGGACGAAATTAGACAAACCTTATAATGAGACTAACGTTTGTGTTTGTTCGTCTCAAGTTAGTCTCGTTAGTCTCATTATAAGGTTTTCTAAGTTCGTCCTTAGAAAGAGACTAAATAGGGACGAACTTAGACTAACTTGGGACGAACTTCGACTAACCTTGTAATGAGACTAACGTTTGTCTATCCTCGTCCCAAGTTAGTCACGTTAGTCTCATTCTAAGGTTTGTCTAAGTTCGTCCATAAGAAGAGACTAACTAGGGACGAACTTAGACTAACATGGGACGAACTTAGACAAACCTTAGAATGAGAGTTTGTCTCGTTAGTCTCATTCTAAGGTTTGTCTAAGTTTGTCCTTAGAAAGAGACTAACTTGGGACGAACTTACACTAACCTTGCAATGAGACCAACGTTTGTCTTTGTTCGTCCCAAGTTAGTCTCGTTAGTCTCCTTCTAAGGTTTGTCTAAGTTCGTCCTTTGAAAGAGACTAACAAGGGACGAACTTTGACTAACTTGGGACGTACTTAGACTAACCTTGTAATGAGACTAACGTTTGTGTTTGTTCGTCCCAAGTTAGTCTCGTTAGTCTCATTCTAAGGTTTGTCTAAGTTCGTCCTGAGAAAGAGACTAACTAGGGACGAACTTAGACTAACTTGGGACGAACTTAGACAAAGCTTATAAGGAGACTAGCGTTTGTCTTTGTTCGTCCCAAGTTAGTCTCGTTAGTCTCATTCTAAGGTTTTTTTAAGATCGTCCGACTAACCTTGTAATGAGACTAACGTTTGTGTATGTTCGTCCCAAGTTAGTCTCGTTAGTCTCTTTCTAAGGTTTGTCTAAGTTCGTCCTTAGAAAGAGACTAACTAGGGACGAACTTTGACAAACCTTATAATGAGACTAACGTTTGTGTTTGTTCGTCCCAAGTTAGTCTCGTTAGTCTCATTCTAAGGTTTGTTCAAGTTAGTCCTTAGAAAGAAACTAACCATGGACGAACTTAGACTAACTTGGGACGAACTTAGACTAACCTTAGAATGAGAATAAAGTTTGTCTTTGTTCGTTCCTAGTTAGTCCCGTTAGTCTCATGCTAAGGTTTGTCTAAGTTCGTCCTTAGAAAGAGACTAACTAGGGACGAACTTAGACTAACTTGAGACGAAATTAGACAAACCTTACAATGAGACTAACGTTTGTATTTGTTCGTCCCAAGTTAGTCTCGTTAGTCTCATTCTAAGGTCTGTCTAAGTTCGTCCTTAGAAAGGGACTAACTAGGGACGAACTTAGACTAACTTGGGACGAACTTAGACTAACCTTGTAATGAGACTAACGTTTGTCTTTGTTCGTCCCAAGTTAGTCTCGTTAGTCTCATTCTAAGGTTTGTCTAAGTTCGTCCTTAAGAAGAGACTAACTAGGGACGAACTTAGACTAACTTGGGACGAACTTAGACTAACTTGGGACGAACTTAGACAAACCTTAGAATGAGAGTTTGTCTCCTTAGTCTAATTCTATGGTTTGTCTAAGTTCGTCCTTAGAAAGAGACTAACTTAGGACAAATTTTGACTAACCTTGTAATGAGACTAACGTTTGTCTTTGTTCGTCCCGAGTTAGTCTCGTTAGTCTCCTTCTAAGGTTTGTCTAAGTTCGTCCTTAGAAAGAGACTAACTAGGGACGAACTTAGACTAACTTGGGACGAACTTAGACTAACTTAGGACGAACTTAGACTAACGTTTGTGTTTGTTCGTCCCAAGTTAGTCTCGTTAGTCTCATTCTAAGGTTTGTCTAAGTTCGTCCTTAGAAAGAGACTAACTAGGGACGAACTTAGACTAACTTGGGACGAACTTAGACAAACCTTATAATGAGACTAATGTTTGTCTTTGTTCGTCCCAAGTTAGTCTCGTTACTCTCATTCTAAGGTCTGTCTAAGTTCGTCCTTAGAAAGAGACTAACTTGGGACGAACTTAGATTAACCTTGTAATGAGACTAACGTTTGTCTTTGTTCGTCCCAAGTTAGTCTCGTTAGTCTCATTCTAAGGTTTTTTTAAGTTCGTCCGACTAACCTTGTAATGAGACTAACGTTTGTGTTTGTTCGTCCCGAGTTAGTCTCGTTAGTCTCATTCTAAGGTTTGTCTAAGTTCGTCCTTAGAAAGAGATTAACTAGGGACGAACTTTGACAAACCTTATAATGAGACTAACGTTTGTGTTTGTTCGTCCCAAGTTAGTCTCGTTAGTCTCATTCTAAGGTTGGTTCAAGTTAGTCCTTAGAAAGAAACTAACCAGGGACGAACTTAGACTAACTTGGGACGAACTTAGACTAACCTTAGAATGAGAATAAAGTTTGTCTTTGTTCGTTCCAAGTTAGTCCCGTTAGTCTCATTCTAAGGTTTGTCTAAGTCCGTCCTTAGAAAGAGACTAACTAGGGACGAACTTAGACTAACTTGGGACGAAATTAGACAAACCTTATAATGAGACTAACGTTTGTCTTTGTTTGTCCCAAGTTAGTCTCGTTAGTCTCATTCTAAGGTTTGTCTAAGTTCTTCCTTAGAAAGAGACTAACTAGGGACGAACTTAGACTAACTTGGGACGAACTTAGACTAACCTTGTAATGAGACTAACGTTTGTGTTTGTTCGTCCCAAGTTAGTCTCGTTAGTCTCATTCTAAGGTTTGTCTAAGTTCGTCCTTAAGAAGAGACTAACTAGGGACGAACTTAGACTAACTTGGGACGAACTTAGACTAACTTGGGACGAACTTAGACAAACCTTAGAATGAGAGTTTGTCTCCTTAGTCTAATTCTATGGTTTGTCTAAGTTCGTCCTTAGAAAGAGACTAACTTAGGACAAATTTTGACTAACCTTGTAATGAGACTAACGTTTGTCTTTGTTCGTCCCGAGTTAGTCTCATTAGTCTCCTTCTAAGGTTTGTCTAAGTTCGTCCTTAGAAAGAGACTAACTAGGGACGAACTTAGACTAACTTGGGACGAACTTAGACTAACTTAGGACGAACTTAGACTAACGTTTGTGTTTGTTCGTCCCAAGTTAGTCTCGTTAGTCTCATTATAAGGTTTGTCAAAGTTCGTCCTTAGAAAGAGACTAACTAGGGACGAACTTAGACTAACTTGGGACGAACTTAGACAAACCTTATAATGAGACTAATGTTTGTCTTTGTTCGTCCCAAGTTAGTCTCGTTAGTCTCATTCTAAGGGTTGTCTAAGTTCGTCCTTAGAAAGTGACTAACTAGGGACGAACTTAGACTACCTTGGAACTTAGACAAACCTTAGAATGAGAGTTTGTCTCGTTAGTCTCATTCTAAGGTTTGTCTAAGTTCGTCCTCAGAAAGAGACTCACTTGGGACGAACTTAGACTAACCATGTATTGAGACAAACGTTTGTCTTTGTTCGTCCCAAGTTAGTCTCGTTAGTCTCCTTCTAAGGTTTGTCTAAGTTCGTCCTTAGAAAGAGACTAACTAGGGACGAACTTAGACTAACATGGGATGAACTTAGACTAACCTTGTAATGAGACTAACGTTTGTGTTTGTTCGTCCCAAGTTAGTCTCGTTAGTCTCCTTCTACGGTTTGTCTAAGTTCGTCCTTAGAAAGAGACTAACTAGGGACGAACTTAGACTAACATGGGACGAACTTAGACTAACCTTGTAATGAGACTAACATTTGTGTTTGTTCGTCCCAAGTTAGTCTCGTTAGTCTCATTCTAAGGTTTGTTTAAGTTCGTCCTTAGAAAGAGACTAACTAGGGACGAACTTAGACTAACTTGGGACGAGCTTAGACAAACCTTATAATGAGACTAACGTTTGTCTTTGTTCGTCCCAAGTTAGTCTCGTTAGTCTCATTCTAAGGTTTTTTTAAGTTCGTCCTTTGAAAGAAACTAACAAGGGACGAATTTAGACTAACTTGGGACGAACTTAGACTAACCTTAGAATGATAATAAAGTTTGTCTTTGTTCATTCCAAGTTAGTCTCGTTAGTCTCATTATAAGGGTTGTCTAAGTTTGTCCTTAGAAAGAGACTAACTAGGGACGAACTTAGACTAACTTGGGACGAAATTAGACAAACCTTATAATGAGACTAACGTTTGTCTTTGTTCGTCCCAAGTTAGTCTCGTTAGTCTCATTCTAAGGTTTGTCTAAGTTCGTCCTTAGAAAGAGACTAACTAGGGACCAACTTAGACTAACTTGGGACGAACTTAGACTAACCTTATAACGAGACTAAAGTTTATCTTTCTTCGTCCCAAGTTAGTCTCGTTTGTCTCATTCTAAGGTTTGTGTAAGTTCGTCCTTAGAAAGAGACTAACTAGGGACGAACTAAGACTAACTTGGGACGAACTTAGACTAACCTAATAACGAGACTAAAGTTTGTCTTTGTTCGTCCCAACTTAGTCTCGTTAGTCTCATTCTAAGGTTTGTCTAAGTTCGTCCTTAGAAAGAGACTAACTAGGGACGAACTTAGACTAACCTTATAATGAGACTAACGTTTGTCTTTGTTCGTCCCAAGTTAGTCTCACTAGTCTCATTATAAGGTTTGTCTAAGTTCGTCCTTAGAAAGAGACTAACTAGGGACGAACTTAGACTAACTTGGGACGAACTTAGACTAACCTTGTAATGAGACTAACGTTTGTCTTTGTTCGTCCCAAGTTAGTCTCGTTAGTCTCATTCTAAGGTTTGTCTAAGTGTGTCCTTAAGAAGAAACTAACTCGGGACGAACTTAGACTAATTTGGGACGAACTTAGACAAACCTTAGAATGAGAGTTAGTCTCGTTAGTCTCATTCTAAGGTTTGTCTAAGTTCGTCCTTAGAAAGAGACTAACTTGGGACAAACTTAGACTAACCTTGTAATGAGACTAACGTTTGTCTTTGTTCGTCCCGAGTTAGTCTCGTTTGTCTCCTTCTAAGGTTTGTATAAGTTCATCCTTAGAAAGAGTCTAACTAGGGACGAACTTAGACTAACTTGGGACGAACTTAGACTAACCTTGTAATGAGACTAACGTTTGTGTTTGTTCGTCCCAAGTTAGTCTCGTTAGTCTCATTCTAAGGTTTGTCTAAGTTCGTCCTTAGAAAGAGACTAACTAGGGACGAACTAAGACTAACTTGGGACGAACTTAGACTAACCTAATAACGAGACTAAAGTTTGTCTTTGTTCGTCCCAACTTAGTCTCGTTAGTCTCATTCTAAGGTTTGTCTAAGTTCGTCCTTAGAAAGAGACTAACTAGGGACGAACTTAGACTAACCTTATAATGAGACTAACGTTTGTGTTTGTTCGTCCCAAGTTAGTCTCGTTTGTCTCCTTCTAAAGTTTGTCTAAGTTCATCCTTAGAAAGAGACTAACTAGGGACGAACTTACACTAACATGGGACGAACTTAGACTAACCTTGTAATGAGACTAACGTTTGTCTTTGTTCGTCCCAAGTTAGTCTCGTTGGTCTCATTCTAAGGTTTGTCTAAGTTCGTCCTTAGAAAGAGACTAACTAGCGACGAACTTAGACTAACTTGGGACGAACTTAGACTAACCTTATAACGAGACTAAAGTTTATCTTTCTTCGTCCCAAGTTAGTCTCATTCTAAGGTTTGTCTAAGGTCGTCTTTAGAAAGAGACTGACTAGGGACGAACTTAGACTAACATGGGACGAACTTAGACTAACCTTGTAATGAGAATAACGTTTGTGTTTGTTCGTCCCAAGTTACTCGTTAGTCTCGTTCTAAGGTTTGTCTAAGTTCGTCCTTAGAAAGAGACTAACTAGGGACGAACTTAGACTAACTTGGGACGAACTTAGACAAACCTTATAATGAGACTAACGTTTCTCTTTCTTCGTCCCAAGTTAGTCTCGTTAGTCTCATTCTAAGGTTTTTTTAAGTTCGTCCTTAGAAAGAAACTAACTAGGGACGAACTTAGACTAACATGGGACGAACTTAGACTAACCTTGTAATGAGACTAACGTTTGTGTTTGTTCGTCCGGAGTTATTCTCGTTAGTCTCATTCTAAGGTTTGTCTAAGTTTGTCCTTAGAAAGAGACTAACTAGGGACGAACTTAGACTAACTTGGGACGAACTTAGACAAACCTTATAATGAGACTAACGTTTGTCTTTGTTTGTCCCAAGTTAGTCTCGTTAGTCTCATTCTAAGGTTTGTCTAAGTTCGCCCTTAGAAAGAGACTAACTAGGGACCAACTTAGACTAACTTGGGACGAACTTAGACTAACCTTATAGCGAGACTAAAGTTTGTCTTTGTTCGTCCCAAGTTAGTCTCGTTTGTCTCATTCTAAGGTTTGTCTAAGTTCGTCTTTAGAAAGAGACTAACTAGGGGCGAACTTGGACTAACATGGGACGAACTTAGACTAACCTTGTAATGAGACTAACACTACAAATTTTGGGGAAAATTACGATAACACTAATTTATGGTAGAGTTATGGTAAAATTAATGTTGCGATAACCGTGCGATTACATTTATTGTTATCGCAATTTTCCTTGTCGTAAAACAAGTACGATAACTCTGCGTTAACATTTTGCGACAACCCTACGATAAGCATGCGATAACAGCTATAAAGTTATCGTAAAGTTATCGTAAATAGTGTGCGATAACTTTACCATAACACTTCGATAACATAAATAAAATATTTTAAATACTAATTCTTTCCATTTATGATTTGTATTATTAATAATTCAATTTAATTAAATTAAATTAATAAAATATAACAAAAATATTTGACGCCGAATAAAATATTTTGATTCTATAAAATAAAATATTCTGATTTCAAAAATAAAATATTCAAAAATATTCATTTTGATTTATTTTTAAATAATTGAATTAAATTATTAAAATTAATCGGAAATTAAAGGATGAAATTTTGTTTTTCATTTCACAAAATTGGAGTGTATTCAACACAATAAAATATTCAAAAATGTAATACATATTCAGGGAATTTCTATGTTTTCTACTACTGTGAGCTGTAGAAATCCTCATTAAGAAGAAATCTCTGGGCGCTTCTTCATCATATCTTTTCCATCCATTTTAATCGGCAACACTTCACACTTCACCTGCATTGAAGAATTAAAAATAATCACGAGAAATCCATTGCATACCAAAAATAAAATGATTACAAATAATGTCAGATTCCCAATATACAAGATTCCGAAGATTAACTCAGAAGGATAGTACATTGCAAGGAGAAAACAATACACAAAGCATGAACAATTTGGAGGAACAAAAACTGTGTTCACAGCAGATTAACACGGCATACATGAAAGAGAAGCAGACGACCTAAACAAAGATGTATAAAGGGTCACTAAGCTGATGTAAAATTTACTGTTATATGATAGTTGCTAAGCAGACGTAAAATGGTCACTAAGCAGATGTATAAACGAGTGAAGGAAATGTATTTGAAAATTAGCATACATGGAGAAGAGAATACTAATAATGTAACATACAATAGCCATTGGTATCACATTTAAATATAACAAGATGCAAAAGCGTAGTTTAAATAAGGTAAAACGAGTAAAACCAAACTTACAACTTTCTCAGCTCCCCTGTCCCCAGGGTGGCTGCCCTTCTGATGAAGCAGTGTGATCCAATAAGTCTTCTGCAACCTCACATATTTGTTAAAAAGGAATACATTAGTAGAAGCATCTACATGGGTGAAACGAATTAGCAGACATGAAAATAGGTGCACTACATGGGTAAAACGAATTAGCTGACATGAAAATTGGAGTGAGTAAGCTAAGAAGTTACAATAGTCACCTACTTGCAGAGAAAACAAATTACAAATTAATCCTTCAGCCAAATAAAAAAACAAGTGTAGAACATGAAACAATAGCAAACATCACAAGTAACCAAAATGACTATTAACACTTCATGATTCCACATCAGACCAATAAAAAGATAAAATTCTTCAACATCTAAACGAATCAAATAGCTGACTAGCATCTTGAACTAGCCAAACAACAAATAACAAAAATCTAAAGCCAACTACACTCATCCATTCTATCAATGGAAATACAACATTAATCCATCTCTCGAAACATGCTTCTCAGCTGAAATCTAAAAACTCCAAATCTCAAAATCTTTCACACAGATTCATTTCAATAACCACAAGCAACCTATCAAAAGGCAAAAATGACACATTGAAAATTGAAATGCAGAGTATAATAAAATGGAAAGGCGTCGTTTACCTTCACACCGATCTAGAGCTCAGTAACATCATTAGACTTCTTCGCCGACACTAATCTCCAAAACAAACGATAAAAAATTCACAATTACAAGAAGCAAATCTTACAATGGCGAATCGTTGAGATTTAGGATTAATAGAAAGATCGACGAAGAACACTCACCTACGAAGGGAAGAAGCACGCGATGAGCAACACCGAAATAACTATCAGTCCACACTGGCAGAAACCGATACCTTAGATACATATGATACACTATGATCGAAAATCGACTCAGAGTAAATAATTGTGGTTTATAAACTTGATTGCATCCAAAAAAAACTTTGTCCAACATCATAGCTGAATGAGCAGCAGGTGAAATGTTTTAGATCCTTGAACTAGATTGTATTGAACTGATAAAACTATAAACAGAATAATGAGCTGATCAAGGTTTTTATTCATCAACTGACATGTTTAACTACAGAAGTTAACTAACATTTACATGAAGAAATGAAAACGCTCAGTCCAACATCAAATCCTCACCTACTACATCTTGCGAAAGAATTTCGCTGTGGTTAAGCAAATTCACAATCTTCTTCACCTCCTCGGTGGTCCCGTTCTGCAAGTAGATTATGCAACAGACAAATCAGATTCCAATCGTACACATCCACTCACAATTCACTTCAATCAAATAAAACTCCCACCATATACAGATGGCCTCGACCCCAACTACTAACCGCACACATCATATAATTTATATAAACCCTAAAAAATATGTTCCATCGATTAAATGCAATAGTTAACATTCAGATCATCCAGTGCGCGGATCTGGACGGAATATCCAAATCAACCGATGAATAATATACAGAAATTAACAGATCGAGAGATCTATAAGCCGAATCGACGTACAGAGGAGCATCAATTTAATCAATGAAAAGTCGGCGACTCAGACCCTAACCGAATTGAAAGAAAAACAAATGCACGGAATTGGGAAACACAAACCCTAGATCTACAATATTGGGAAATCGATGCGATGATACTACCTGTCGGGTTAGTCGACGGCTGGTCAGGGAAACAGCGGCTGCACAAATGGAACGAATGGTGAGTTCGGCGGTGAACGAATGGTGAGTTCATTCGATGGAAATGGAGTTATGAATGAAATTTTGGCTAAGGACTTGAGCGGTAAAATGAAAACAGTCGAATGAGATCGGCAGTGAACTAAAATCAATTAAGTTTTTTTTTTTACTAATTTAACGATGACCATACGTGATTTATAAGATAAGATACTGTTATCGTCAATAATGTTATCGTAAGCTTATCGCTTACGTTATCGTAAAAAATATTATTATTTATAGTTATCGTATAACTTAACTTCCCGTTGTCGTATAAAACTTACGATAACGACTGTTATCGTAAAACTGTTATCGTAAATATTTCCCGAAATTTGTAGTGTAACGTTTGTATTTGTTCGTCCCAAGTTAGTCTCGTTAGTCTCATTCTAAGGTTTGTCTAAGTTCGTCCTTAGAAAGAGACAAACTAGGGACGAACTTAGACTAACTTGGGACGAAATTAGACAAACCTTATAATGAGACTAACGTTTGTCTTTGTTCATCCCAAGTTAGTCTCGTTAGTCTCATTCTAAGGTTTGTCTAAGTTCGTCCTTAGAAAGAGACTAAGTAGGGACCAACTTAGACTAACTTGGGACGAACTTAGACTAACCTTATAACGAGACTAAAGTTTATCTTTCTTCGTCCCAAGTTAGTCTCGTTTGTCTCATTCTAAGGTTTGTGTAAGTTCGTCCTTAGAAAGAGACTAACTAGGGACGAACTAAGACTAACTTGGGACGAACTTAGACTAACCTAATAACGAGACTAAAGTTTGTCTTTGTTCGTCCCAACTTAGTCTCGTTAGTCTCATTCTAAGGTTTGTCTAAGTTCATCCTTAGAAAGAGACTAACTAGGGACGAACTTAGACTAACCTTATAATAAGACTAACGTTTGTCTTTGTTCGTCCCAAGTTAGTCTCACTAGTCTCATTATAAGGTTTGTCTAAGTTCGTCCTTAGAAAGAGACTAACTAGGGACGAACTTAGACTAACTTGGGACGAACTTAGACTAACCTTGTAATGAGACTAACGTTTGTCTTTGTTCGTCCCAAGTTAGTCTCGTTAGTCTCATTCTAAGGTTTGTCTAAGTTTGTCCTTAAGAAGAGACTAACTCGGGACGAATTTAGACTAACTTGGGACGAACTTAGACTAACCTTAGAATGAGAGTTAGTCTCGTTAGTCTCATTCTAAGGTTTGTCTAAGTTCGTCCTTAGAAAGAGACTAACTTGGGACAAACTTAGACTAACCTTGTAATGAGACTAACGTTTGTCTTTGTTCGTCCCGAGTTAGTCTCGTTTGTCTCCTTCTAAGGTTTGTCTAAGTTCATCCTTAGAAAGAGTCTAACTAGGGACGAACTTAGACTAACTTGGGACGAACTTAGACTAACCTTGTAATGAGACTAACGTTTGTGTTTGTTCGTCCCAAGTTAGTCTCGTTAGTCTCATTCTAAGGTTTGTCTAAGTTCGTCCTTAGAAAGAGACTAACTAGGGACGAATTTAGACTAACTTGGGACGAACTTAGACAAACCATATAATGAGACAAATGTTTGTCTTTGTTCGTCCCAAGTTAGTCTCGTTAGTCTCATTCTAAGGTTTGTCTAAGTTCGTCCTTCGAAAGAGACTAACTAGGACGAACTTATACTAACTTGGGACGAACTTAGAGTAACCTCAGAAAGAGAGTAAAAATTGTCTTTGTTCTTTCCAAGTTTGTCTCGTTAGTCTCATTCTAAGGTTTTTCTAAGTTCGTCCTTAGAAAGTGACTAACTAGGGACGAACTTAGACTAACTTGGAACTTAGACAAACCTTAGAATGCGAGTTTGTCTCGTTAGTCTCATTCTAAGGTTTGTCTAAGTTCGTCCTTAGAAAGAGACTCACTTGGGATGAAGTTAGACTAACCTTGTAATGAGGCTAATGTTTGTTTTTGTTCGTCCCAAGTTCGTCTCGTTAGTCTCCTTCTAAGGTTTAAGTTCGTCCTTAGAAAGAGACTAGCTAGGGACGAACTTAGACTAACATGGGACGAACTTAGACTAACCTTGCAATGAGACTAACGTTTGTGTTTGTTCGTCCCAAGTTAGTCTCGTTGGTCTCCTTCTAAAGTTTGTCTACGTTCGTCCTTAGAAAGAGACTAACTAGGGACGAACTTAGACTAACATGGGACGAACTTAGACTAACCTTGTAATGAGACAAACGTTTGTGTTTGTTCGTCCCAAGTTAGTCTCGTTAGTCTCATTCTAAGGTTTGTCTAAGTTCATCCTTAAAAAGAGACTAACAAGGGACGAACTTAGACTAACATGGGACGAACTTAGACTAACCTTGTAATGAGACTAACGTTTGTCTTTGTTCGTCCCAAGTTAGTCTCGTTGGTCTCATTCTACGGTTTGTCTAAGTTCGTCCTTAGAAAGAGACTAACTAGCGATGAACTTAGACTAACTTGGGACGAACTTAGACTAACCTTGTAATGAGGCTAACGTTTGTCTTTGTTCGTCCCAAGTTAGTCTCATTCTAAGGTTTGTCTAAGGTCGTCTTTAGAAAGAGACTAACTAGGGACGAACTTAGACTAACATGGGACGAACTTAGACTAACCTTGTAATGAGAATAACGTTTGTGTTTGTTCGTCCCAAGTTAGTCTCGTTAGTCTCGTTCTAAGGTTTGTCTAAGTTCGTCCTTAGAAAGAGACTGACTAGGGACGAACTTAGACTAACTTGGGACGAACTTAGACAAACCTTATAATGAGACTAACGTTTCTCTTTCTTCGTCCCAAGTTAGTCTCGTTAGTCTCATTCTAAGGTTTTTTTAAGTTCGTCCTTAGAAAGAAACCAACTAGGGACGAACTTAGACTAACATGGGACGAACTTAGACTAACCTTGTAATGAGACTAACGTTTGTGTTTGTTCGTCCGGAGTTAGTCTCGTTAGTCTCATTCTAAGGTTTGTTTAAGTTTGTCCTTAGAAAGAGACTAACTAAGGACGAACTTAGACTAACTTGGGACGAACTTAGACAAACCTTATAATGAGACTAAAGTTTGTCTTTGTTTGTCCCAAGTTAGTCTCATTAGTCTCATTCTAAGGTTTGTCTAAGTTCGCCCTTAGAAAGAGACTAACTAGGGACCAACTTAGACTAACTTTGGACGAACTTAGACTAACCTTATAACGAGACTAAAGTTTGTCTTTGTTCGTCCCAAGTTAGTCTCGTTTGTCTCATTCTAAGGTTTGTCTAAGTTCGTCTTTAGAAAGAGACTAACTAGGGGCGAACTTAGACTAACATAGGACGAACTTAGACTAACCTTGTAATGAGACTAACGTTTGTGTTTGTTCGTCCCAAGTTAGTCTCGTTAGTCTCATTCTAAGCTTTGTCCAAGTTCGTCCTTAGAAAGAGACTAACTAGGGACGAACTTAGACTAACTTGGGACGAACTTAGACTAACCTTGTAATGAGACTAACGTTTTTTTTGTTCGTCCTAAGTTAGTCTCGTTGGTCTCATTCTAAGGTTTGTCTAACTTCGTCCTTAGAAAGAGACTAACTAGGACGAACATAGACTAACCTTGTAATGAGACTAACGTTTGTCTTTGTTCGTCCCAAGTTAGTCTCATTCTAAGGTTTGTCTAAGGTCGTCTTTAGAAAGAGACTAACTAGGGATGAACTTAGACTAACCTTGTAATGAGAATAACGTTTGTGTTTGTTCGTCCCAAGTTAGTCTCGTTCTAAGGTTCGTCTAAGTTCGTCCTTAGAAAGAAACTAACTAGGGACGAACTTAGCCAAACCTTATAATGAGACTAACGTTTCTCTTTCTTCGTCCCAAGTTAGTCTCGTTAGTTTCATTCTAAGGTTTTTTAAGTTCGTCCTTAGAAAGAAACTAACTAGGGACGAACTTAGACTAACTAGGGACGAACTTAGACTAACCTTAGAATGAGAAAAAAGTTTGTTTTTGTTCGTTCCAAGTTAGTGCCGTTAGTCTCATTCTAAGGTTTGTCTAAGTTCGTCCTTTGAAAGAGACTAACTAGGGACGAACTAAGACTAACTTGGGACGAACTTAGACAAACCTTAGAATGAGAGTTAGTCTCGTTAGTCTCATTCTAAGGTTTGTCTAAGTTCGTCCTTAGAAAGAGACTAACTTGGAACAAACTTAGACTAACCTTGTAATGAGACTAACGTTTGTCTTTGTTCGTCCCGAGTTAGTCTCGTTTGTCTCCTTCTAAGGTTTGTCTAAGTTCATCCTTAGAAAGAGTCTAACTAGGGACGAACTTAGACTAACTTGGGACGAACTTAGACTAACCTTGTAATGAGACTAACGTTTGTGTTTGTTCGTCCCAAGTTAGTCTCGTTAGTCTCATTCTAAGGTTTGTCTAAGTTCGTCCTTAGAAAGAGACTAACTAGGGACGAATTTAGACTAACTTGGGACGAACTTAGACAAACCATATAATGAGACAAATGTTTGTCTTTGTTCATCCCAAGTTAGTCTCGTTAGTCTCATTCTAAGGTTTGTCTAAGTTCGTCCTTAGAAAGAGACTAACTAGGGACGAACTTAGACTAATCTTATAATGAGACTAACGTTTGTCTTTATTCGTCCCAAGTTAGTCTCACTAGTGTCATTATAAGGTTTATCTAAGTTCGTCCTTTGAAAGATACTAACTAGGAACGAACTTAGACTAACTTGGGACGAACTTAGACTAACTTTACAATGAGACTAACGTTTGTCTTTGTTCGTCCCAAGTTAGTCTCGTTAGTCTCATTCTAAGGTTTGTCTAAGTTCATCCTTAAGAAGAGACTAACTAGGGACGAACATAGACTAACTTGGGACGAACTTAGACAAACCTTAGAATGAGAGTTTGTCTCGTTAGTCTCATTCAAAGGTTTGTCTAAGTTCGTCCTTAGAAAGAGACTAACATGGGACGAACTTAGACTAACCTTGTAAGGAGACTAACGTTTGTCTTTGTTCGTCCCAAGTTAGTCTCGTTAGTCTCCTTCTAAGGTTTGTCTAAGTTCGTCCCAAATTAGTCTAAGTTCGTCCTTAGAAAAAAACTAACCAGGGACGAACTAAGACTAACTTGGGACGAACTTAGACTAACCTTTTTTTTTTTATAAAAAAAACCGGACGGTGCCGGGCAGTTCATTAGATAAGGATCCTAATAGCCTGGATCGTGGCGTGTACACAGGTCCTCAAGCGCCAGAGGCTAGTTATAAAACCTAGCCTCTTAAAAACGCCGAACGGACTAAGGCGGGTCCTAAACATAGGGGCAATCAAGAATACGGTCCTCAAGCGCCAGAGACTAGTTATAAAACCTAGCCGCTTAAAAACGCCAGACAGACTATTACAGGGGACTGACCAAAAAGGACGCTTAGGCATCAAGGCCTGTGGGGCTGTGGGAACTGTGGGAACTGGTGCATACATGGCAGTTCTTGCAAATGGAAGGGAGGCCAAGTCGGTCGCCACGCAGGGCTAGACGAACTGCGAGGGGAAGGGAGGGGAGGGGCGGACCATCATGGTGAAGGAGTAAGGCCCGGGCAGCAAAATTTGCGGCTTCGCAGATACGGTGGACGGAGATGTCCCTCATGAGGCGCCGATCGAAACCAGGGCAGGGCTGCTGACGGGCTTGGAGGCATGCATCGAGGAAAGCTGGGTGACAGCTTTGGAGGGCCGTAGGGAGCTGATGAATGTCATGGAGGGCGCTGAGGGTGGTCCGGAGACTGTCTAGGGGACTGGGGCCTCTGTGGCACTTGTGCCATACAACACTACTCGTCTGGTTACGAAGGATGAAGGCTCCGAAGAGGCCGGAGGCAGATTGAGTCCAGGCTATGTTGAGGGTGAAGCCGGCAGGGTGAGCAATCCATCGTTTCCATCCTTTTCTGGGATTGTAGGGCGTGCGAAGCTGGAGCGCTTTTAAAGTGAGATCGTTGCAGTAGTTGTTGATGTGGGGAAGGTTTATGATGGAGGCTGACCGACGGACCCACGAGGAGATGTTGCCCGCAAGATCGAAACGGCTGTTATCATGCATGACATGGTTCCTGTTCTTCCAGACCTCCCAGAAGCTGCTACAAACCCATAGGAGGCGAACACCATCCAGATACTGGCTGATAGGGTTGTTGTGAATCCAACAGAACCACAGCATTCGCATAGTTAGGGGAGGGCGAATGTTGAAAAGCAGCTGGCCCATGGCCCAAATCTTATGAGCCAGATCGCTGCTGATGAAGATATGGTGAACGGTTTCAGCAGAGGGGGAGGCACAACACCGACAGCGGGAGCTGAGGGGGATACCACACTTTTGGATATTGTCGTCCGTGGGAAGCGCGAGGCGGAAAAGTCTCCAGATGAAGACGCTGATGCGAGGAGGGAGCCAAGAGTGCCATGCTTTCGAGAGGATTGGGTGGTGAGCAATGGGAGAGCCAATACAGAGTCGGTAGGCTTTGGATGAAAAACTGCCGTCCACACTTCTAGCCCAGATCAGCCGATCTGGGTCATTGTTCACAGCCGTGTGGTCAAGGTGCATTCTAGCAAGAGGGGGGAGATTTTGGAGCACGTCCGCGAGAAGGTCCGGGTCGGAAAGGATCTCATGCAGCCTGGTCCATTTCAAGATTTTCAGGGGAGTTACATTGTAAGTCTAGCAGAAGTCTAGGAGCGTGATCTTGCCTTGCCCCACCTGCCAGCGGCATTGGCTCTTTAGGGTTAGGGAGGATTTTGTTTAACGCCGTCCACATGTGCGAGCCTCGCTCGTTATGTTTGTACCGGGCGCGGATGTACCTCCCCCACAGGGCCGTGGACTCCATGCAGCGCCAAGCAAGCTAGTTCTGAAGGGCCTGTCTTGCTTCTTCGAGAGGGCGAATGCCCAGACCTCCTGCAGATTTAGGCCTGCAAACATCCGCCCAAGTTAGTCTCGTTAGTCTCATTCTAAGGTTTGTCTAAGTTCGTCCTTCGAAAGAGACTAACTAGGGACGAACTTAGAATAACTTGGGACGAACTTAGACTAACCTTAGAATGAGAATAAAGTTTGTCTTTGTTCGTTCCAAGTTAGTCTCGTTAGTCTCATTCAAAGGTTTGTCTAAGTTCGTCCTTAGAAAGTGACTAACTTGGGACGAACTTAGACTAACTTGGGACGAACTTAGACTAACTTGGGACGAACTTAGACTAACCTTAGAATGAGAGTTTGTCTCGTTAGTCTCATTCTAAGGTTTGTCTAAGTTCGTCCTTAGAAAGAGACTCAATTGGGACGAACTTAGACTAACCTTGTAATGAGACTAACATTTGTCATTGTTCGTCCCAAGTTAGTTTCGTTAGTCTCCTTCTAAGGTTGGTCTAAGTTCGTCCTTAGAAAGAGACTAATTAGGGACGAACTTAGACTAACTTGGAACGAACTTAGACTAACCTAGTAATGAGACTAACGTTTGTCTTTGTTCGTCCCAAGTTAGTCTCGTTAGTCTCATTCTAAGGTTTGTCAAAGTTCATCCTTAGAAAGAGACTAACTAGAGACGAACTTAGACTAACTTGGGACGAACTTAGACTAACCTTGTAATGAGAATAACGTTTGTCTTTGTTCGTCCCAAGTTAGTCTCGTTAGTCTCATTCTAAGGTTTGTCTAAGTTCGTCCTTCGAAAGAGACTAACTAGGGACGAACTTAGACTAACTTAGGACGAACTTAGACTAACCTTAGAATGAGAATAAAGTTTGTCTTTGTTCGTTCCAAGTTAGTCTCGTTAGTCTCATTCAAAGGTTTGTCTAAGTTCGTCCTTAGAAAGTGACTAACTTGGGACGAACTTAGACTGACTTGGGACGAACTTAGACTAACCTTAGAATGAGAGTTTGTCTCGTTACTCTCATTCTAAGGTTTGTCTAAGTTCGTCCTTAGAAAGAGACTCACTTGGGACGAACTTAGACTAACCTTGTAATGACACTAACATTTGTCTTTGTTCGTCCCAAGTTAGTTTCGTTAGTCTCCTTCTAAGGTTGGTCTAAGTTCGTCCTTAGAAAGAGACTAATTAGGGACGAACTTAGACTAACTTGGAACGAACTTAGACTAACCTAGTAATGAGACTAACGTTTGTCTTTGTTCGTCCCAAGTTAGTCTCGTTAGTCTCATTCTAAGGTTTGTCTAAGTTCGTCCTTAGAAAGAGACTAACTAGAGACGAACTTAGACTAACTTGGGACGAACTTAGACTAACCTTGTAATGAGACTAACGTTTGTCTTTGTTCGTCCCAAGTTAGTCTCGTTAGTCTCATTCTAAGGTTTGTCTAAGTTCGTCCTTAGAAAGAGACTAACTAGGGACGAACTTAGACTAACTTGGGACGAACTTAGACTAACCTTGTAATGAGACTAACGTTTGTCTTTGTTCGTCCCAAGTTAGTCTCGTTAGTCTCATTCTAAGGTTTGTCTAAGTTCGTCCTTCGAAAGAGACTAACTAGGGACGAACTTAGACTAACTTGGGACGAACTTAGACTAACCTTAGAATGAGAATAAAGTTTGTCTTTGTTCGTTCCAAGTTAGTCTCGTTAGTCTCATTCAAAGGTTTGTCTAAGTTCGTCCTTAGAAAGTGACTAACTTGGGACGAACTTAGACTAACTTGGGACGAACTTAGACTAACCTTTTAATGTGACTAATGTTTGTCTTTGTTCGTCCCAAGTTAGTCTCGTTAGTCTCATTCTAAGGTTTGTCTAACTTCGTCCTTAGAAAGAGACTAACTAGGGACGAACTTAGACTAACTTGGGACGAACTTAGACTAACTTTATAATGAGACTAACGTTTGTCTTTGCTCGTCCCAAGTTAGTTACGTTAGTCTCATTCTAAGGTTTGTCTAAGTTCGTCCTTAGAAAGAGACTAACTAGGGACGAACTTAGACTTACTTGGGACGAACTTAGACTAACCTTGTAATGAGACTAACGTTTGTCTTTGTTCGTCCCAAGTTAGTCTCGTTAGTCTCATTCTAAGGTTTGTCTAAGTTCGTCCTTAGAAAGAGACTAACTAGGGACGAACTTAGACTAACTTGGGACGAACTTAGACTAACCTTGTAATGAGACTAACGTTTGTCTTTGTTCGTCCCAAGTTAGTCTCGTTAGTCTCATTCTAAGGGTTGTCTAAGTTCGTCCTTAGAAAGAGACTAACTAGGGACGAACTTAGACTTACTTGGGACGAACTTAGACTAACCTTGTAATGAGACTAACGTTTGTCTTTGTTCGTCCCAAGTTAGTCTCGTTAGTCTCATTCTAAGGTTTGTCTAAGTTCGTCCTTAGAAAGAGACTAACTAGGGATGAACTTAGACTAACTTGGGACGAACTTAGACTAACCTTGTAATGAGACTAACGGTTGTCTTTGTTCGTCCCAAGTTAGTCTCGTTAGTCTCATTCTAAGGTTTGTCTAAGTTCGTCCTTAGAAAGAGACTAACTAGGGACGAACTTAGACTAACTTCGGACGAACTTAGACTAACCTTGTAATGAGACTAACGTTTGTCTTTGTCCGTCCCAAGTTAGTCTCGTTAGTCTCATTCTAAGGTTTGTCTAAGTTCGTCCTTAGAAAGAGACTAACTAGGGACGAACTTAGACTAACTTGGGACGAACTTAGACTAACCTTGTAATGAGACTAACGTTTGTCTTTGTTCGTCCCAAGTTAGTCTCGTTAGTCTCATTCTAAGGTTTGTCTAAGTTCGTCCTTAGAAAGAGACTAACTAGGGACGAACTTAGACTAACTTGGGACGAACTTAGACTAACTTTATAATGAGACTAACGTTTGTCTTTGTTCGTCCCAAGTTAGTCTCGTTAGTCTCATTCTAAGGTTTGTCTAAGTTCGTCCTTAGAAAGAGACTAACTAGGGACGAACTTAGACTAACTTGGGACGAACTTAGACTAACTTTATAATGAGACTAACGTTTGTCTTTGTTCGTCCCAAGTTAGTCTAGTTAGTCTCATTCTAAGGTTTGTCTAAGTTCGTCCTTAGAATGAGACTAACTAGGGACGAACTTAGACTTACTTGGGACGAACTTAGACTAACCTTGTAATGAGACTAACGTTTGTCTTTGTTCGTCCCAAGTTAGTCTCGTTAGTCTCATTCTAAGGTTTGTCTAAGTTCGTCCTTAGAAAGAGACTAACTAGGGACGAACTTAGACTAACTTGGGACGAACTTAGACTAACCTTGTAATGAGACTAACGTTTGTCTTTGTTCGTCCCAAGTTAGTCTCGTTAGTCTCATTCTAAGGTTTGTCTAAGTTCGTCCTTAGAAAGAGACTAACTAGGGACGAACTTAGACTAACTTGGGACGAACTTAGACTAACTTTATAATGAGACTAACGTTTGTCTTTGTTCGTCCCAAGTTAGTCTCGTTAGTCTCATTCTAAGGTTTGTCTAAGTTCGTCCTTAGAAAGAGACTAACTAGGGACGAACTTAGACTAACTTGGGACGAACTTAGACTAACCTTGTAATGAGACTAACGTTTGTCTTTGTTCGTCCCAAGTTAGTCTCGTTAGTCTCATTCTAAGGGTTGTCTAAGTTCGTCCTTAGAAAGAGACTAACTAGGGACGAACTTAGACTTACTTGGGACGAACTTAGACTAACCTTGTAATGAGACTAACGTTTGTCTTTGTTCGTCCCAAGTTAGTCTCGTTAGTCTCATTCTAAGGTTTTTCTAAGTTCGTCCTTAGAAAGAGACTAACTAGGGATGAACTTAGACTAACTTGGGACGAACTTAGACTAACCTTGTAATGAGACTAACGGTTGTCTTTGTTCGTCCCAAGTTAGTCTCGTTAGTCTCATTCTAAGGTTTGTCTAAGTTCGTCCTTAGAAAGAGACTAACTAGGGACGAACTTAGACTAACTTCGGACGAACTTAGACTAACCTTGTAATTAGACTAACGTTTGTCTTTGTTCGTCCCAAGTTAGTCTCGTTAGTCTCATTCTAAGGTTTGTCTAAGTTCGTCCTTAGAAAGAGACTAACTAGGGACGAACTTAGACTAACTTGGGACGAACTTAGACTAACCTTGTAATGAGACTAACGTTTGTCTTTGTTCGTCCCAAGTTAGTCTCGTTAGTCTCATTCTAAAGTTTGTCTAAGTTCGTCCTTAGAAAGAGACTAACTAGGGACGAACTTAGACTAACTTGGGACGAACTTAGACTAACTTTATAATGAGACTAACGTTTGTCTTTGTTCGTCCCAAGTTAGTCTCGTTAGTCTCATTCTAAGGTTTGTCTAAGTTCGTCCTTAGAAAGAGACTAACTAGGGACGAACTTAGGCTAACTTGGGACGAACTTAGACTAACCTTGTAATGAGACTAACGTTTGTCTTTGTTCGTCCCAAGTTAGTCTCGTTAGTCTCATTCTAAGGTTTGTCTAAGTTCGTCCTTAGAAAGAGACTAACTAGGGACGAACTTAGACTAACTTGGGACGAACTTAGACTAACTTTATAATGAGACTAACGTTTGTCTTTGGTCGTCCCAAGTTAGTCTCGTTAGTCTCATTCTAAGGTTTGTCTAAGTTCGTCCTTAGAAAGAGACTAACTAGGGACGAACTTAGACTTACTTGGGACGAACTTAGACTAACCTTGTAATGAGACTAACGTTTGTCTTTGTTCGTCCCAAGTTAGTCTCGTTAGTCTCATTCTAAGGTTTGTCTAAGTTCGTCCTTAGAAAGAGACTAACTAGGGACGAACTTAGACTAACTTGGGACGAACTTAGACTAACCTTGTAATGAGACTAACGTTTGTCTTTGTTCGTCCCAAGTTAGTCTCGTTAGTCTCATTCTAAGGTTTGTCTAAGTTCGTCCTTAGAAAGAGACTAACTAGGGACGAACTTAGACTAACTTGGGACGAACTTAGACTAACTTTATAATGAGACTAACGTTTGTCTTTGTTCGTCCCAAGTTAGTCTCGTTAGTCTCATTCTAAGGTTTGTCTAAGTTCGTCCTTAGAAAGAGACTAACTAGGGACGAACTTAGACTAACTTGGGACGAACTTAGACTAACCTTGTAATGAGACTAACGTTTGTCTTTGTTCGTCCCAAGTTAGTCTCGTTAGTCTCATTCTAAGGTTTGTCTAAGTTCGTCCTTAGAAAGAGACTAACTAGGGACGAACTTAGACTAACTTGGGACGAACTTAGACTAACTTTATAATGCGACTAACGTTTGTCTTTGTTCGTCCCAAGTTAGTCTCGTTAGTCTCATTCTAAGGTTTGTCTAAGTTCGTCCTTAGAAAGAGACTAACTAGGGACGAACTTAGGCTAACTTGGGACGAACTTAGACTAACCTTGTAATGAGACTAACGTTTGTCTTTGTTCGTCCCAAGTTAGTCTCGTTACTCTCATTCTAAGGTTTGTCTAAGTTCGTCCTTAGAAAGAGACTAACTAGGGACGAACTTAGACTAACTTGGGACGAACTTAGACTAACTTTATAATGAGACTAACGTTTGTCTTTGTTCGTCCCAAGTTAGTCTCGTTAGTCTCATTCTAAGGTTTGTCTAAGTTCGTCCTTAGAAAGAGACTAACTAGGGACGAACTTAGACTTACTTGGGACGAACTTAGACTAACCTTGTAATGAGACTAACGTTTGTCTTTGTTCGTCCCAAGTTAGTCTCGTTAGTCTCATTCTAAGGTTTGTCTAAGTTCGTCCTTAGAAAGAGACTAACTAGGGACGAACTTAGACTAACTTGGGACGAACTTAGACTAACCTTGTAATGAGACTAACGTTTGTCTTTGTTCGTCCCAAGTTAGTCTCGTTAGTCTCATTCTAAGGTTTGTCTAAGTTCGTCCTTAGAAAGAGACTAACTAGGGACGAACTTAGACTAACTTGGGACGAACTTAGACTAACTTTATAATGAGACTAACGTTTGTCTTTGTTCGTCCCAAGTTAGTCTCGTTAGTCTCATTCTAAGGTTTGTCTAAGTTCGTCCTTAGAAAGAGACTAACTAGGGACGAACTTAGACTAACTTGGGACGAACTTAGACTAACCTTGTAATGAGACTAACGTTTGTCTTTGTTCGTCCCAAGTTAGTCTCGTTAGTCTCATTCTAAGGGTTGTCTAAGTTCGTCCTTAGAAAGAGACTAACTAGGGACGAACTTAGACTTACTTGGGACGAACTTAGACTAACCTTGTAATGAGACTAACGTTTGTCTTTGTTCGTCCCAAGTTAGTCTCGTTAGTCTCATTCTAAGGTTTTTCTAAGTTCGTCCTTAGAAAGAGACTAACTAGGGATGAACTTAGACTAACTTGGGACGAACTTAGACTAACCTTGTAATGAGACTAACGGTTGTCTTTGTTCGTCCCAAGTTAGTCTCGTTAGTCTCATTCTAAGGTTTGTCTAAGTTCGTCCTTAGAAAGAGACTAACTAGGGACGAACTTAGACTAACTTCGGACGAACTTAGACTAACCTTGTAATGAGACTAACGTTTGTCTTTGTTCGTCCCAAGTTAGTCTCGTTAGTCTCATTCTAAGGTTTGTCTAAGTTCGTCCTTAGAAAGAGACTAACTAGGGACGAACTTAGACTAACTTGGGACGAACTTAGACTAACCTTGTAATGAGACTAACGTTTGTCTTTGTTCGTCCCAAGTTAGTCTCGTTAGTCTCATTCTAAAGTTTGTCTAAGTTCGTCCTTAGAAAGAGACTAACTAGGGACGAACTTAGACTAACTTGGGACGAACTTAGACTAACTTTATAATGAGACTAACGTTTGTCTTTGTTCGTCCCAAGTTAGTCTCGTTAGTCTCATTCTAAGGTTTGTCTAAGTTCGTCCTTAGAAAGAGACTAACTAGGGACGAACTTAGGCTAACTTGGGACGAACTTAGACTAACCTTGTAATGAGACTAACGTTTGTCTTTGTTCGTCCCAAGTTAGTCTCGTTAGTCTCATTCTAAGGTTTGTCTAAGTTCGTCCTTAGAAAGAGACTAACTAGGGACGAACTTAGACTAACTTGGGACGAACTTAGACTAACTTTATAATGAGACTAACGTTTGTCTTTGGTCGTCCCAAGTTAGTCTCGTTAGTCTCATTCTAAGGTTTGTCTAAGTTCGTCCTTAGAAAGAGACTAACTAGGGACGAACTTAGACTTACTTGGGACGAACTTAGACTAACCTTGTAATGAGACTAACGTTTGTCTTTGTTCGTCCCAAGTTAGTCTCGTTAGTCTCATTCTAAGGTTTGTCTAAGTTCGTCCTTAGAAAGAGACTAACTAGGGACGAACTTAGACTAATTTGGGACGAACTTAGACTAACCTTGTAATGAGACTAACGTTTGTCTTTGTTCGTCCCAAGTTAGTCTCGTTAGTCTCATTCTAAGGTTTGTCTAAGTTCGTCCTTAGAAAGAGACTAACTAGGGACGAACTTAGACTAACTTGGGACGAACTTAGACTAACTTTATAATGAGACTAACGTTTGTCTTTGTTCGTCCCAAGTTAGTCTCGTTAGTCTCATTCTAAGGTTTGTCTAAGTTCGTCCTTAGAAAGAGACTAACTAGGGACGAACTTAGACTAACTTGGGACGAACTTAGACTAACCTTGTAATGAGACTAACGTTTGTCTTTGTTCGTCGCAAGTTAGTCTCGTTAGTCTCATTCTAAGGTTTGTCTAAGTTCGTCCTTAGAAAGAGACTAACTAGGGACGAACTTAGACTAACTTGGGACGAACTTAGACTAACTTTATAATGAGACTAACGTTTGTCTTTGTTCGTCCCAAGTTAGTCTCGTTAGTCTCATTCTAAGGTTTGTCTAAGTTTGTCCTTAGAAAGAGACTAACTAGGGACGAACTTAGACTTACTTGGGACGAACTTAGACTAACCTTGTAATGAGACTAACGTTTGTCTTTGTTCGTCCCAAGTTACTCTCGTTAGTCTCATTCTAAGGTTTGTCTAAGTTCGTCCTTAGAAAGAGACTAACTAGGGACGAACTTAGACTAACTTGGGACGAACTTAGACTAACCTTGTAATGAGACTAACGTTTGTCTTTGTTCGTCCCAAGTTAGTCTCGTTAGTCTCATTCTAAGGTTTGTCTAAGTTCGTCCTTAGAAAGAGACTTACTAGGGATGAACTTAGACTAACTTGGGACGAACTTAGACTAACTTTATAATGAGACTAACGTTTGTCTTTGTTCGTCCCAAGTTAGTCTCGTTAGTCTCATTCTAAGGTTTGTCTAAGTTCGTCCTTAGAAAGAGACTAACTAGGGACGAACTTAGACAAACTTGGGACGAACCTAGACTAACCTTGTAATGAGACTAAGGTTTGTCTTTGTTCGTCCCAAGTTAGTCTCGTTAGTCTCATTCTAAGGTTTGTCTAAGTTCGTCCTTAGAAAGAGACTAACTAGGGACGAACTTAGACTAACTTGGGACGAACTTAGACTAACCTTGTAATGAGACTAACGTTTGTCTTTGTTCGTCCCAAGTTAGTCTCGTTAGTCTCATTCTAAGGTTTGTCTAAGTTCGTCCTTAGAAAGAGACTAACTAGGGACGAACTTAGACTAACTTGGGACGAACTTAGACTAACTTTATAATGAGACTAACGTTTGTCTTTGTTCGTCCCAAGTTAGTCTCGTTAGTCTCATTCTAAGGTTTGTCTAAGTTCGTCCTTAGAAAGAGACTAACTAGGGACGAACTTAGACTAACTTGGGACGAACTTAGACTAACCTTGTAATGAGACTAACGTTTGTCTTTGTTCGTCCCAAGTTAGTCTCGTTAGTCTCATTCTAAGGTTTGTCTAAGTTCGTCCTTAGAAAGAGACTAACTAGGGACGAACTTAGACTAACTTGGGACGAACTTAGACTAACTTTATAATGAGACTAACGTTTGTCTTTGTTCGTCCCAAGTTAGTCTCGTTAGTCTCATTCTAAGGTTTGTCTAAGTTTGTCCTTAGAAAGAGACTAACTAGGGACGAACTTAGACTTACTTGGGACGAACTTAGACTAACCTTGTAATGAGACTAACGTTTGTCTTTGTTCGTCCCAAGTTACTCTCGTTAGTCTCATTCTAAGGTTTGTCTAAGTTCGTCCTTAGAAAGAGACTAACTAGGGACGAACTTAGACTAACTTGGGACGAACTTAGACTAACCTTGTAATGAGACTAACGTTTGTCTTTGTTCGTCCCAAGTTAGTCTCGTTAGTCTCATTCTAAGGTTTGTCTAAGTTCGTCCTTAGAAAGAGACTTACTAGGGATGAACTTAGACTAACTTGGGACGAACTTAGACTAACTTTATAATGAGACTAACGTTTGTCTTTGTTCGTCCCAAGTTAGTCTCGTTAGTCTCATTCTAAGGTTTGTCTAAGTTCGTCCTTAGAAAGAGACTAACTAGGGACGAACTTAGACAAACTTGGGACGAACCTAGACTAACCTTGTAATGAGACTAAGGTTTGTCTTTGTTCGTCCCAAGTTAGTCTCGTTAGTCTCATTCTAAGGTTTGTCTAAGTTCGTCCTTAGAAAGAGACTAACTAGGGACGAACTTAGACTAACTTGGGACGAACTTAGACTAACCTTGTAATGAGACTAACGTTTGTCTTTGTTCGTCCCAAGTTAGTCTCGTTAGTCTCATTCTAAGGTTTGTCTAAGTTCGTCCTTAGAAAGAGACTAACTAGGGACGAACTTAGACTAACTTGGGACGAACTTAGACTAACTTTATAATGAGACTAACGTTTGTCTTTGTTCGTCCCAAGTTAGTCTCGTTAGTCTCATTCTAAGGTTTGTCTAAGTTCGTCCTTAGAAAGAGACTAACTAGGGACGAACTTAGACTAACTTGGGACGAACTTAGACTAACCTTGTAATGAGACTAACGTTTGTCTTTGTTCGTCCCAAGTTAGTCTCGTTAGTCTCATTCTAAGGTTTGTCTAAGTTCGTCCTTAGAAAGAGACTAACTAGGGACGAACTTAGACTAACTTGGGACGAACTTAGACTAACTTTATAATGAGACTAACGTTTGTCTTTGTTCGTCCCAAGTTAGTCTCGTTAGTCTCATTCTAAGGTTTGTCTAAGTTTGTCCTTAGAAAGAGACTAACTAGGGACGAACTTAGACTTACTTGGGACGAACTTAGACTAACCTTGTAATGAGACTAACGTTTGTCTTTGTTCGTCCCAAGTTACTCTCGTTAGTCTGATTCTAAGGTTTGTCTAAGTTCGTCCTTAGAAAGAGACTAACTAGGGACGAACTTAGACTAACTTGGGACGAACTTAGACTAACCTTGTAATGAGACTAACGTTTGTCTTAGTTCGTCCCAAGTTAGTCTCGTTAGTCTCATTCTAAGGTTTGTCTAAGTTCGTCCTTAGAAAGAGACTAACTAGGGATGAACTTAGACTAACTTGGGACGAACTTAGACTAACTTTATAATGAGACTAACGTTTGTCTTTGTTCGTCCCAAGTTAGTCTCGTTAGTCTCATTCTAAGGTTTGTCTAAGTTCGTCCTTAGAAAGAGACTAACTAGGGACGAACTTAGACAAACTTGGGACGAACCTAGACTAACCTTGTAATGAGACTAAGGTTTGTCTTTGTTCGTCCCAAGTTAGTCTCGTTAGTCTCATTCTAAGGTTTGTCTAAGTTCGTCCTTAGAAAGAGACTAACTAGGGACGAACTTAGACTTACTTGGGACGAACTTAGACTAACCTTGTAATGAGACTAACGTTTGTCTTTGTTCGTCCCAAGTTAGTCTCGTTAGTCTCATTCTATGGTTTGTCTAAGTTCGTCCTTAGAAAGAGACTAACTTGAGACGAACTTAGACTAACCTTGTAATGAGACTAACATTTGTCTTTGTTCGTCCCAAGTTAGTTTCTTTAGTCTCCTTCTAAGGTTTGTCTAAGTTCGTCCTTAGAAAGAGATTAACTAGGGACGAACTTAGGCTAACATGGGACGAACTTAGACTAACCTTGTAATGAGACTAACGTTTGTGTTTGTTCGTCCCAAGTTAGTCTCGTTAGTCTCCTTCTAAGGTTTGTCTAAGTTCGTCCTTAGAAAGAGACTAACTAGGGATGAACATAGACTAACTTGGGACGAACTTAGACAAACCTTATAATGAGACTAACGTTTGTCTTTGTTCGCCCCAAGTTAGTCTCGTTAGTCTCATTCTAAGGTTTTTTTAAGTTTGTCCTTAGAAAGAAACTAACAAGGGACGAACTTAAACTAACTTGGGACGAACTTAGACTAACCTTAGAATGAGAATAAAGTTTGTCTTTGTTCGTTCCAAGTTAGTCTCGTTAGTCTCATTGTAAGGTTTGTCTAAGTTCGTCCTTAGAAAGAGACTAACTAGGGACGAACTTAGACTAACTAGGGACGAAATTAGACAAACCTTATAATGAGACTAACGTTTGTCTTTGTTCGTCCCAAGTTAGTCTCGTTAGTCTAATTCTAAGGTTTGTCTAAGTTCGTCCTTAGAAAGAGACTAACTAGGGACGAACTTAGACTAACTTGGGACGAACTTAGACTAACCTTATAATGAGACTAACGTTTGTGTTTGTTCGTCCCAAGTTAGTCTCGTTAGTCTCATTCTAAGGTTTGTCTAAGTTCGTCCTTAGAAAGAGACTCACTTGGGACGAACTTAGACTAACCTTGTAATGAGACTAGCGTTTGTCTTTGTTCGTCCCAAGTTAATCTCGTTAGTCTCCTTCTAAGGTTTGTCTAAGTTCGGCCTTCGAAAGAGACTAACTCGGGATGAACTTTGACTAACATTGGATGAACTTAGACTAACCTTGTAATGAGACTAACGTTTGTGTTTGTTCGTCCCAAGTTAGTCTCGTTAGTCTCCTTCTAAGGTTTGTCTAAGTTCGTCCTTAGAAAGAGACTAACATGGGACGAACTTAGACAAACATTAGAATGAGAGTTTGTCTCGTTATTCTCATTCTAAGGTTTGTTTAAGTTCGTCCTTAGAAAGAGACTAACTTGGGACGAACTTAGACTAACCTTGTAATGAGACTAACGTTTGTCTTTGTTCGTCCCAAGTTAGTTTTGTTAGTCTCCTTCTAAGGTTTGTCTACGTTCGTCCTTAGAAAGAGACAAACTAGGGACGAACTTAGACTAACTTGGGACAAACTTAGACAAACCTTTGAATGAGAGTTTGTCTCGTTAGTCTCATTCTAAGGTTTGTCTTAGTTCGTCTTTAGAAAGAGACTAACTTGGGACGAACTGGCACTAACCTTGTAATGAGACTAACGTTTGGCTTTGTTCATCCCAAGTTAGTCTCGTTAGTCTCCTTCTAAGGTTTGTCTAAGTTCGTCCTTTGAAAGAGACTAACTAGGGACGAACTTAGACTAACTTGGGACGTACTTAGACTAACCTTGTAATGAGACTAACGTTTCGGTTTGTTCGTCCCAAGTTATTCTCGTTAGTCTCATTCTAAGGTTTGTCTAAGTTCGTCCTTAGAAAGAGACTAACTAGGGACGAACTTTGACAAACCTTATAATGAGACAAACGTTTGTGTTTGTTCGTCCCAAGTTACTCTCGTTAGTCTCATTCTAAGGTTTGTTTAAGTTAGTCCTTAGAAAGAAACTAACTAGGGCAGAACTTGGACTAACTTGGGACAAACTTAGACTAACCTTAGAATGAGAATAAAGTTTGTCTTTGTTCATTCCAAGTTAGTCTCGTTAGTCTCATTCTAAGGTTTGTCTAAGTTCGTCCTTAGAAAGAGACTAACTAGGGACGAACTTGAACTAACTTGGGACGAACTTAGACTAACCTTGTAATGAGACTAACGTTTGTCTTTGTTCGTCCCAAGTTAGTCTCGTTAGTCTCATTCTAAGGTTTGTCTAAGTTCGTCCTTAGAAAGAGACTAACTAGGGACGAACTTGAACTAACTTGGGACGAACTTAGACTAACCTTGTAATGAGACTAACGTTTGTCTTTGTTCGTCCCAAGTTAGTCTCGTTAGTCTCATTCTAAGGTTTGTCTAAGTTCGTCCTTAGAAAGAGACTAACTAGGGACGAACTTAGACTAACTTGGGAAGAACTTAGACTAACTTTATAATGAGACTAACGTTTGTCTTTGTTCGTCCCAAGTTAGTCACGTTAGTCTCATACTAAGGTTTGTCTAAGTTCGTCCTTAGAAAGAGACTAACTAGGGACGAACTTAGACTAAGTTGGGACGAAATTAGACAAACCTTATAATGAGACTAAAGTTTGTCTTTGTTCGTCCCAAGTTAGTCTCGTTAGTCTCATTCTAAGGTTTGTCTAAGTTCGTCCTTAGAAAGAGACTAACTAGGGACGAACTTTGACTAACTTGGGATGAACTTAGACTAACCTTGTAATGAGACTAACGTCTGTGTTTGTTCGTCCCAAGTTAGTCTCGTTAGTCTCATTCTAAGGTTTGTCTAAGTTCGTCCTTAGAAAGAGACTAACTAGGGACGAACTTAGACTAACTTGGGACGAAATTAGACAAACCTTATAATGAGACTAACGTTTGTCTTTGTTCGTCCCAAGTTAGTCTCGTTAGTCTCATTCTAAGGTTTGTCTAAGTTCGGCCTTAGAAAGAGGCTAACTAGGGACGAACTTGAACTAACTTGGGACGAACTTAGACTAACCTTATAACGAGACTAAAGTTTGTCTTTGTTTGTCCCAAGTTAGTCTCGTTAGTCTCATTCTTAGGTTTGTTTAAGTTCGTCCTTAGAAAGAGACTAACTAGGGACGAACTTACACTAACCTTGTAATGAGACTAACGTTTGTCTTTGTTCGTCCCGAGTTAGTCTCGTTAGTCTCCTTCTAAGGTTTGTCTAAGTTCGTCCTTAGAAAGAGACTCACTAGGGACGAACTTAGACTAACTTGGGACGAACTTAGACTAACCTTGTAGTGAGACTAACGTTTGTGTTTGTTCGTCCCAAGTTAGTCTCGTTAGTCTCATTCTAAGGTTTATCTAAGTTCGTCCTTAGAAAGAGACTAACTAGGGACGAACTTAGACTAACTTACGACGAACTTAGACAAACCTTGTAATGAGACTAACGTCTGTGTTTGTTCATCCCAAGTTAGTCTCGTTAGTCTCATTCTAAGGTTTGTCTAAGTTCGTCCTTAGAAAGAGACTAATTAGGGACGAACTTACTTAGGACGAACTTAGACAAACCTTATAAGGAGACTAACGTTTGTCTTTGTTCGTCCCAAGTTAGTCGCGTTAGTCTCATTCTAAGGTTTTTTTAAGTTCGTCCTTAGAAAGAAACTAACTAGGGACGAACTTAGACTAACTTGGGACGAACTTAGACTAACCTTAGAATGAGAATAAAGTTTGTCTTTGTTCCTTCCAAGTTTGTCTCGTTAGTCTCATTCTAAGGTTTGTCTAAGTTCGTCCTTAGAAAGAGACAAACTAGGGACAAACTTAGACTAACTTGGGACGAAATTAGACAAACCTTATAATGAGCCTAACGTTTGTCTTTGTTCGTCCCAAGTTAGTCTCGTTAGTCTCATTCTAAGGTTTGTCTAACTTCGTCCTTAGAAAGAGACTAACTAGCGAAGAACTTAGACTAACCTTATAATGAGACTAACTTTGACTAACTTGGGACGAACAAAGACAAACGTGGGACTAACTTAGACTAAGTTGGGACGAACTTAGACAAACCTTATAATGAGACTAACGTTTGTCTTTGTTCGTCCCAAGTTAGTCTCGTTAGTCTCATTCTAAGGTTTGTTTAAGTTCGTCCCATGTTAGTCTAAGTTCGTCCCTAGTTAGTCTCTTTATAAGGACGAACTTAGACAAACCTTAGAAGGAGACTAACGAGACTAACTTTGGACAAACAAAGACAAACGTTAGTCTCATTACAAGGTTAGTCTAAGTTCGTCCCAAGTTAGTCTATGTTCGTCCCTAGTTAGTCTCTTTCTGAGGAAGAATTTAGACAAACCTTAGAATGAGACGAACGAGACTAACTTGGGACGATCAAAGACAAACGTTAGTCTCATTACAAGGTTAGTTTAAGTTCGTCCCAAGTTAGTCTAAGTTCGTCCCTTGTTAGTCTCTTTCTAAAGACGACATTAGACAAACCTTAGAATGAGACTAACGAGACTAACTTGGGACGAACAAAGACAAACGTTAGTCTCATTACAAGGTTAGTCTAAGTTCGTCCCAAGTTAGTCTAAGTTCATCCCCAGTTAGTCTCTTTCTAAGGACGAACTTAGACAAACGTTAGTCTCATTACAAGGTTAGTCTAACTTCGTCCCTAGTTAGTCTCTTTCTAAGGACAAACTTAGACAAACCTTAGAATGAGACTAACGAAACTAACTTGGTACGAACAAAGACAAACGTTAGTCTCATTATAAGGTTAGTCTAAGTTCGTCCCAAGTTAGTCTAAGTTCGTCCCTAGTTTGTCTCTTTCTAAGGACGAACTTAGACAAACCTTAGAATGAGACTAACGAGACTAACTTGGGACGAACAAAGACATGCGTTAGTCTCATTATAAGGTTAGTCTAAGTTCGTCCCAAGTTAGTCTAAGTTCGTCCCTAGTTAGTCTCTTTCTAAGGAGAAACTTAGACAAACCTTAGAATGAGACTAACGAGACTAACTTGGGACGAACAAAGACAAACGTTAGTCTCATTACAAGGTTCGTCTAAGTTCGTCCCAAGTTAGTCTCTTTCTAAGGACGAACTTAGACAAACCTTAGAATGAGACTAACGAGACAAACTCTCATTCTAAGGTTTGTCTAAGTTCGTCCCAAGTTAGTCTATGTTCGTCCCTAGTCAGTCTCTTTCTGAGGAAGAATTTAGACAAACCTTAGAATCCTTAGAATGAGACTAACTTGGGACGAACAAAGACAAACGTTAGTCTCATTACAAGGTTAGTTTAAGTTCGTCCCAAGCTAGTCTAAGTTCGTCCCTTGTTAGTCTCTTTCTAAAGACGACATTAGACAAACCTTAGAATGAGACTAACGAGACTAACTTGGGACGAACAAAGACAAACGTTAGTCTCATTACAAGGTTAGTCTAAGTTCGTCCCAAGTTAGTCTAAGTTCATCCCTAGTTAGTCTCTTTCTAAGGACGAACTTAGACAAACCTTAGAATGAGACTAACGAGACTAACTTGGGACGAACAAAGACAAACGTTAGTCTCATTATAAGGTTAGTCTAAGTTCGTCCCAAGTTAGTCTAAGTTCGTCCCTAGTTAGTCTCTTTCTAAGGACAAACTTAGACAAACCTTAGAATGAGATTAACGAGACTAACTTGGGACGAACAAAGACAAACGTTAGTCTCATTACAAGGTTAGTCTAACTTCGTCCCAAGTTAGTCTAAATTCGTCCCTAGTTAGTCTCTTTCTAAGGACAAACTTAGACAAACCTTAGAAAGAGACTAACGAGACTAACTTGGGACGAACAAAGACAAACGTTAGTCTCATTACAAGGTTAGTCTAACTTCGTCCCAAGTTAGTCTAAGTTCGTCCCTAGTTAGTCTCTTTCTAAGGACAAACTTAGACAAACCTTAGAATGAGACTAACGAAACTAACTTGGGACGAACAAAGACAAACGTTAGTCTCATTATAAGGTTAGTCTAACTTCGTCCCAAGTCTAAGTTCGTCCCTAGTTAGTCTCTTTCTAAGGACAAACTTAGACAAACCTTAGAATGAGACTAACGAAACTAACTTGGGACGAACAAAGACAAACGTTAGTCTCATTATAAGGTTAGTCTAAGTTCGTCCCAAGTTAGTCTAAGTTCGTCCCTAGTTTGTCTCTTTCTAAGGACGAAATTAGACAAACCTTAGAATGAGACTAACGAGACTAACTTGGGACGAACAAAGACAAGCGTTAGTCTCATTATAAGGTTTGTCTAAATTCATCCCAAGTTAGTCTAAGTTCGTCCCTATTTAGTCTCTTTCTAAGGAGAAACTTAGTCAAACCTTAGAATGAGACTAACGAGACTAACTTGGGACGAACAAAGACAAACGTTAGTCTCATTACAAGGTTAGTCTAACTTCGTCCCAAGTTAGTCTAAGTTCGTCCCTAGTTAGTCTCTTTCTAAGGACGAACTGAGACAAACCTTAGAATGAGACTAACGAGACTAACTTGGGACGAATAAAGAAAAACGTTAGTCTCATTATAAGGTTAGTCTATGTTCGTCCCAAGTTAGTCTATGTTTGTCCCTAGTTAGTCTCTTTCTAAGGACGAACTTAGACAAACCTTAGAATGAGACTAACGAGACTAACTTGGGACGAACAAAGACAAACGTTAGTCTCATTACAAGGTTAGTCTAACTTCGTCCCAAGTTAGTCTAAGTTCGTCCCTAGTTAGTCTCTTTCTAAGGACAAACTTAGACAAACCTTAGAATGAGACTAACGAAACTAACTTGGGACGAACAAAGACAAACGTTAGTCTCATTATAAGGTTAGTCTAAGTTCGTCCCAAGTTAGTCTAAGTTCGTCCCTAGTTTGTCTCTTTCTAAGGACGAAATTAGACAAACCTTAGAATGAGACTAACGAGACTAACTTGGGACGAACAAAGACAAGCGTTAGTCTCATTATAAGGTTAGTCTAAATTCGTCCCAAGTTAGTCTAAGTTCGTCCCTATTTAGTCTCTTTCTTAGGAGAAACTTAGACAAACCTTAGAATGAGACTAACGAGACTAACTTGGGACGAACAAAGACAAACGTTAGTCTCATTACAAGGTTAGTCTAACTTCGTCCCAAGTTAGTCTAAGTTCGTCCCTAGTTAGTCTCTTTCTAAGGACGAACTAAGACAAACCTTAGAATGAGACTAACGAGACTAACTTGGGACGAATAAAGAAAAACGTTAGTCTCATTATAAGGTTAGTCTATGTTCGTCCCAAGTTAGTCTATGTTCGTCCCTAGTTAGTCTCTTTCTAAGGACGAACTTAGACAAACCTTAGAATGACACTAATGAGACTAACATGGGACGAACAAAGACAAACGTTAGTCTCATTATAAGGTTAGTCTAGGTTCGTCCCTAGTTAGTCTCTTTCGAAGGGCGAACTTAGACAAACCTTAGAATGAGACTAACGAGACTAACTTGGGACGAACAAACACAAACGTTAGTCTCATTACAAGGTTAGTCTAAGTTCGTCCCTAGTTAGTCTAAGTTCGTCCCTAGTTAGTCTCTTTCTAACAAGGGTCGAACTTAGACTAACTTGGGACGAACTTAGACAAACCTTAGAATGAGAATGAAGTTTGTCTTTGTTCGTTCCAAGTTAGTCTCGTTAGTCTCATTCTAAGGTTTGTCTAAGTTCGTCCTTAGAAAGAGACTAACTAGGGACGAACTTAGACAAACTTGGGACGAACTTAGACAAACCTTATAATGAGACTAACGTTTGTCTTTGTTCGTCCCAAGTTAGTCTCGTTAGTCTCATTCTTAGGTTTGTTTAAGTTCGTCCCATGTTAGTCTAAGTTCGTCCCTAGTTAGTCTCTTTATAAGGACGAACTTAGACAAACCTTAGAAGGAGACTAACGAGACTAACTTGGGACGAACAAAGACAAACGTTAGCCTCATTACAAGGTTAGACTAAGTTCGTCCCAAGTTAGTCTCTTTCTAAGGACGAACTTAGACAAACCTTAGAATGAGACTAACGAGACAAACTCTCATTCTAAGGTTTGTCTAAGTTCGTCCCAAGTTAGTCTATGTTCGTCCCTAGTTAGTCACTTTCTAAGGACGAATTTAGACAAACCTTAGAATGAGACTAACGAGACTAACTTGGAACGAACGAAGACAAACTTTATTCTCATTCTAAGGTTAGTCTAAGTTCGTCCCAAGTTCGTCCCTAGTTAGTTTCTTTCTAAGGACTAACTTAAACAAACCTTAGAATGAGACTAACGAGACTAACTTGGGACGAACGAAGACAAACTTTAGTCTCATTATAAGGTTTGTCAAAGTTCGTCCCTAGTTAGTCTCTTTCTAAGGACGAACTTAGACAAACCTTAGAATGAGACTAACGAGACTAACTTGGGACGAACAAACACAAACGTTAGTCTCATTACTAGGTTAGTCTATGTTCATTCCAAGTTAGTCTAAGTTCGTCCCAAGTTATTCTCTTTCTAAGGATGAACTTAGACAACCCTTAGAAGGAGACTAACGAAACTAACTTGGGACGAACAAAGACAAATGTTAGTCTCATTACAAGGTTAGTCTAAGTTCGTCCCAAGTGAGTCTCTTTCTAAGGACGAACTTAGACAAACCTTAGAATGAGACTAATGAGACAAACTCTCATTCTAAGGTTAGTCTAAAGTTCGTCCCAAGTTAGTCTAAGTTCGTCACTAGTTAGTCACTTTCTAAGGACGAACTTAGACAAACCTTAGAATGAGACTAACGAAACTAACTTGGGACGAACAAAGACAAACGTTAGTCTCATTATAAGGTTAGTCTAAGTTCGTCCCAAGTTAGTCTAAGTTCGTCCCTAGTTTGTCTCTTTCTAAGGATGAACTTAGACAAACCTTAGAATGAGACTAACGAGACTAACTTGGGACCAACCAAGACAAGCGTTAGTCTCATTATAAGGTTTGTGTAAGGTCATCCCAAGTTAGTCTAAGTTCATCCCTAGTTAGTCTCTTTCTAAGGACAAACTTAGACAAACCTTAGAATGAGACTAACGAGACTAACTGGGGACGAACAAAGACAAACGTTAGTCTCATCACAAGGTTAGTCTAACTTCGTCCCAAGTTAGTCTAAGTTCGTCCCTAGTTAGTCTCTTTCTAAGGACAAACTTAGAAAGAGACTAACGAGACTAACTTGGGACGAACAAAGACAAACGTTAGTCTCATTACAAGGTTAGTCTAAGTTCGTCCCTTGTTAGTCTCTTTCTAAAGACGACATTAGACAAACCTTAGAATGAGACTAACGAGACTAACTTGGGACGAACAAAGACAAACGTTAGTCTCATTACAAGGTTAGTCTAACTTCGTCCCAAGTTAGTCTAAGTTCGTCCCTAGTTAGTCTCTTTCTAAGGACGAACTTAGACAAACCTTAGAATAAGACTAACGAGACTAACTTGGGACGAATAAAGACAAACGTTAGTCTCATTATAAGGTTAGTCTAAGTTCGTCCCAAGTTAGTCTATGTTCGTCCCTAGTTAGTCTCTTTCTAAGGACGAACTTAGACAAACCTTAGAATGAGACTAATGAGACTAACATGGGACGAACAAAGACAAACGTTAGTCTCATTATAAGGTTAGTCTAAGTTCGTCCCTAGTTAGTCTCTTTCGAAGGACGAACTTAGACAAACCTTAGAATGAGACTAACGAGACTAACTTGGGACGAACAACCACAAACGTTAGTCTCATTACAAGGTTAGTCTAAGTTCGTCCCTAGTTAGTCTAAGTTCGTCCCTAGTTAGTCTCTTTCTAACTAGGGTCGAACTTAGACTAACTTGGGACGAACTTAGACAAACCTTAGAATGAGAATAAAGTTTGTCTTTGTTCGTTCCAAGTTAGTCTCGTTAGTCTCATTCTAAGGTTTGTCTAAGTTCGTCCTTAGAAAGAGACTAACTAGGGACGAACTTAGACTAACTTGGGACGAACTTAGACAAACCTTATAATGAGACTAACGTTTGTCTTTGTTCGTCCCAAGTAAGTCTCGTTAGTCTCATTCTAAGGTTTGTTTAAGTTCGTCCCATGTTAGTCTAAGTTCGTCCCTAGTTAGTCTCTTTATAAGGACGAACTTAGACAAACCATAGAAGGAGACTAACGAGACTAACTTGGGACGAACAAAGACAAACGTTAGCCTCATTACAAGGTTAGTCTAAGTTCGTCCCAAGTTAGTCTCTTTCTAAGGACGAACTTAGACAAACCTTAGAATGAGACTAACGAGACAAACTCTCATTCTAAGGTTTGTCTAACTTCGTCCCAAGTTAGTCTATGTTCGTCCCCAGTTAGTCACTTTCTAAGGACGAACTTAGACAAACCTTAGAATGAGACTAACGAGACTAACTTGGAACGAACGAAGACAAACTTTATTCTCATTCTAAGGTTAGTCTAAGTTCGTCCCAAGTTAGTCTAAGTTCGTCCCTTGTTAGTTTCTTTCTAAGGACTAACTTAAACAAACCTTAGAATGAGACTAACGAGACTAACTTGGGACGAACGAAGACAAACTTTAGTCTCATTATAAGGTTTGTCAAAGTTCGTCCCTAGTTAGTCTCTTTCTAAGGACGAACTTAGACAAACCTTAGAAGGAGACTAACGAAACTAACTTGGGACGAACAAAGACAAATGTTAGTCTCATTACAAGGTTAGTCTAAGTGCGTCCCAAGTGAGTCTCTTTCTAAGGACGAACTTAGACAAACCTTACAATGAGACTAATGAGACAAACTCTCATTCTAAGGTTAGTCTAAGTTCGTTCCAAGTTAGTCTAAGTTCGTCACTAGTTAGTCACTATCTAAGGACGAACTTAGACAAACCTTAGAATGAGACTAACGAAACTAACTTGGGACGAACAAAGACAAACGTTAATCTCATTATAAGGTTAGTCTAAGTTCGTCCCAAATTAGTCTAAGTTCGTCCCTAGTTTGTCTCTTTCTAAGGACGAACTTAGACAAACCTTAGAATGAGACTAACGAGACTAACTTGGGACAAACCAAGACAAGCGTTAGTCTCATTATAAGGTTTGTGTAAGTTCGTCCCAAGTTAGTCTAAGTTCGTCCCTAGTTAGTCTCTTTCTAAGGACAAACTTAGACAAACCTTAGAATGAGACTAACGAGACTAACTTGGGACGAACAAAGACAAATGTTAGTCTCATCACAAGGTTAGTCTAACTTCGTCCCAAGTTAGTCTAAGTTCGTCCCTAGTTAGTCTCTTTCAAAAGAGAAACTTAGACAAACCTTAGAATGAGACTAACGAGACTAACTTGGGACGAACAAAGACAAACGTTAGTCTCATTACAAGGTTAGTCTAACTTCGTCCCAAGTTAGTCTAAGTTCGTCCCTAGTTAGTCTCTTTCTAAGGACGAACTTAGACAAACCTTAGAATGAGACTAACGAGACTAACTTGGGACGAATAAAGACATACGTTAGTCTCATTATAAGGTTAGTCTAAAGTTAGTGTATGTTCGTCCCTAGTTAGTCTCTTTCTAAGGACGAACTTAGACAAACCTTAGAATGAGACTAATGAGACTAACATGGGACGAACAAAGACAAACGTTAGTCTCATTATAAGGTTAGTCTAAGTTCGTCCCTAGTTAGTCTCTTTCTAAGGACAAACTTAGACAAACCTTAGAATGAGACTAACGAAACTAACTTGGGACGAACAAAGACAAACGTTAGTCTCATTATAAGGTTAGTCTAAGTTCGTCCCAAGTTAGTCTAAGTTCGTCCCTAGTTTGTCTCTTTCTAAGGACGAACTTAGACAAACCTTAGAATGAGACTAACGAAACTAACTTGGGACGAACAAAGACAAGCGTTAGTCTCATTATAAGGTTAGTCTAAGTTCGTCCCAAGTTAGTCTAAGTTCGTCACTAGTTAGTCTCTTTCTAAGGAGAAACTTAGACAAACCTTAGAATGAGACTAACGAGACTAACTTGGGACGAACAAAGACAAACGTTAGTCTCATTACAAGGTTAGTCTAACTTCGTCCCTAGTTAGTCTAAGTTCGTCCCTAGTTAGTCTCTTTCTAAGGACGAACTTAGACAAACCTTAGAATAAGACTAACGAGACTAACTTGGGACGAATAAAGACAAACGTTAGTCTCATTATAAGGTTAGTCTAAGTTCGTCCCAAGTTAGTCTATGTTCGTCCCTAGTTAGTCTCTTTCTAAGGACGAACTTAGACAAACCTTAGAATGAGAGTAATGAGACTAACATGGGACGAACAAAGACAAACGTTAGTCTCATTATAAGGTTAGTCTAAGTTCGTCCCTAGTTAGTCTCTTTCGAAGGACGAACTTAGACAAACCTTAGAATGAGACTAACGAGACTAACTTGGGACGAACAACCACAAACGTTAGTCTCATTACAAGGTTAGTCTAAGTTCGTCCCTAGTTAGTCTAAGTTCGTCCCTAGTTAGTCTCTTTCTAACTAGGGTCGAACTTAGACTAACTTGGGACGAACTTAGACAAACCTTAGAATGAGAATAAAGTTTGTCTTTGTTCGTTCCAAGTTAGTCTCGTTAGTTTCATTCTAAGGTTTGTCTAAGTTCGTCCTTAGAAAGAGACTAACTAGGGACGAACTTAGACTAACTTGGGACGAACTTAGACAAACCTTATAATGAGACTAACGTTTGTCTTTGTTCGTCCCAAGTAAGTCTCGTTAGTCTCATTCTAAGGTTTGTTTAAGTTCGTCCCATGTTAGTCTAAGTTCGTTCCAAGTTAGTCTCTTTATAAGGACGAACTTAGACAAACCTTAGAAGGAGACTAACGAGACTATCTTGGGACGAACAAAGACAAACGTTAGCCTCATTACAAGGTTAGTCTAAGTTCATCCCAAGTTAGTTTCTTTCTAAGGACGAACTTAGACAAACCTTAGAACGAGACTAACGAGACAAACTCTCATTCTAAGGTTTGTCTAACTTCGTCCCAAGTTAGTGTATGTTCGTCCCTAGTTAGTCACTTTCTAAGGACGAACTTAGACAAACCTTAGAATGAGACTAACGAGACTAACTTGGAACGAACGAAGACAAACTTTATTCTCATTCTAAGGTTAGTCTAAGTTCGTCCCAAGTTAGTCTAAGTTCGTCCCTAGTTAGTTTCTTTCTAAGGACTAACTTAAACAAACCTTAGAATGAGACTAACGAGACTAACTTGGGACGAACGAAGACAAACTTTAGTCTCATTATAAGGTTTGTCAAAGTTCGTCCCTAGTTAGTCTCTTTCTAAGGACGAACTTAGACAAACCTTAGAGTGAGACTAACGGGACTAACTTGGGACGAACAAACACAAACGTTAGTCTCATTACTAGGTTAGTCTATGTTCATTCCAAGTTAGTCTAAGTTCGTCCCAAGTTAATCTCTTTCTAAGGACGAACTTAGACAACCCTTAGAAGGAGACTAACGAAACTAACTTGGGACGAACAAAGACAAATGTTAGTCTCATTACAAGGTTAGTCTAAGTTCGTCCCAAGTGAGTCTCTTTCTAAGGACGAACTTAGACAAACCTTAGAATGAGACTAATGAGACAAACTCTCATTCTAAGGTTAGTCTAAGTTCGTCCCAAGTTAGTCTAAGTTCGTCACTAGTTAGTCACTTTCTAAGGACGAACTTAGACAAACCTTAGAATGAGACTAACGAAACTAACTTGGGACGAACAAAGACAAACGTTAGTCTCATTATAAGGTTAGTCTAAGTTCGTCCCAAGTTAGTCTAAGTTCGTCCCTAGTTTGTCTCTTTCTAAGGACGAACTTAGACAAACCTTAGAATGAGACTAACGAGACTAACTTGGGACGAACCAAGACAAGCGTTAGTCTCATTATAAGGTTTGTGTAAGTTCATCCCAAGTTAGTCTAAGTTCGTCCCTAGTTAGTCTCTTTCTAAGGACAAACTTAGACAAACCTTAGAATGAGACTAACGAGACTAACTTGGGACGAACAAAGACAAACGTTAGTCTCATCACAAGGTTAGTCTAAGTTCGTCTCTAGTTAGTCTCTTTCTAAGGACAAACTTAGAAAGAGACTAACGAGACTAACTTGGGACGAACAAAGACAAACGTTAGTCTCATTACAAGGTTAGTCTAAGTTCGTCCCTTGTTAGTCTCTTTCTAAAGACGACATTAGACAAACCTTAGAATGAGACTAACGAGACTAACTTGGGACGAACAAAGACAAACGTTAGTCTCATTACAAGGTTAGTCTAAGTTCGTCCCAAGTTAGTCTAAGTTCGTCCCTAGTTTGTCTCTTTCTAAGGACGAACTTATACAAACCTTAGAATGAGACTAACGAGACTAACTTGGGACGAACAAAGACAAGCGTTAGTCTCATTATAAGGTTCTACTAAGTTCGTCCCAAGTTAGTCTAAGTTCGTCCCTAGTTAGTCTCTTTCTAAGGACAAACTTAGACAAACCTTAGAATGAGACTAATGAGACTAACTTGGGACGAACAAAGACAAACGTTAGTCTCATTACAAGGTTAGTCTAACTTCGTCCCAAGTTAGTCTAAGTTCGTCCCTAGTTAGTTTCTTTCTAAGGACAAACTTAGACAAACCTTAGAATGAGACTAACGAAACTAACTTGGGACGAACAAAGACAAACGTTAGTCTCATTATAAGGTTAGTCTAAGTTCGTCCCAAGTTAGTCTAAGTTCGTCCCTAGTTTGTCTCTTTCTAAGGATGAACTTAGACAAACCTTAGAATGAGACTAACGAGACTTACTTGGGTCGACCAAAGACAAGCGTTAGTCTCATTATAAGGTTACTATAAGTTCGTCCCAAGTTAGTCTAAGTTCGTCCCTAGTTAGTCTCTTTCTAAGGAGAAACTTAGACAAACCTTAGAATGAGACTAACGAGACTAACTTGGAACGAACAAAGACAAACGTTAGTCTCATTACAAGGTTAGTCTAACTTCGTCCCAAGTTAGTCTAAGTTCGTCCCTAGTTAGTCTCTTTCTAAGGACGAACTTAGACAAACCTTAGAATGAGACTAACGAGACTAACTTGGGACGAATAAAGACAAACGTTAGTCTCATTATAAGGTTAGTCTAAGTTCGTCCCAAGTTAGTCTATGTTCGTCCCTAGTTAGTCTCTTTCTAAGGACGAACTTAGACAAACCTTAGAATGACACTAACGAGACTAACATGGGACGAACAAAGACAAACGTTAGTCTCATTATAAGGTTAGTCTAAGTTCGTCACAAGTTAGTCTAAGTTCGTCCCTAGTTAGTTTCTTTCTAAGGACTAACTTAAACAAACCTTAGAATGAGACTAACGAGACTAACTTGGGACGAACGAAGACAAACTTTAGTCTCATTATAAGGTTTGTCAAAGTTCGTCCCTAGTTAGTCTCTTTCTAAGGACGAACTTAGACAAACCTTAGAATGAGACTAACGAGACTAACTTGGGACGAACAAACACAAACGTTAGTCACATTACTAGGTTAGTCTATGTTCATTCCAAGTTAGTCTAAGTTCGTCCCAACTTAATCTCTTTCTAAGGACGAACTTAGACAACCCTTAGAAGGAGACTAACGAAACTAACTTGGGACGAACAAAGACAAATGTTAGTCTCATTACAAGGTTAGTCTAAGTTCGTCCCAAGTGAGTCTCTTTCTAAGGACGAACTTAGACAAACCTTAGAATGAGACTAATGAGACAAACTCTCATTCTAAGGTTAGTCTAAGTTCGTCCCAAGTTAGTCTAAGTTCGTCACTAGTTAGTCACTTTCAAAGGACGAACTTAGACAAACCTTAGAATGAGACTAACGAAACTAACTTGGGACGAACAAAGACAAACGTTAGTCTCATTATAAGGTTTGTCTAAGTTCGTCCCAAGTTAGTCTAAGTTCGTCCCTAGTTTGTCTCTTTCTAAGGACGAACTTAGACAAACCTTAGAATGAGACTAACGTCACTAACTTGGGACGAACCAAGACAAGCGTTAGTCTAATTATAAGGTTTGTCTAAGTTCGTCCCAAGTTAGTCTAAGTTCGTCCCTAGTTAGTCTCTTTCTAAGGACAAACTTAGACAAACCTTAGAATGAGACTAACGAGACTAACTTGGGATGAACAAAGACAAACGTTAGTCTCATCACAAGGTTAGTCTAACTTCGTCCCAAGTTAGACTAAGTTCGTCCCTTGTTAGTCTCTTTCTAAGGACAAACTTAGAAAGAGACTAACGAGACTAACTTGGGACGAACAAAGACAAACGTTAGTCTCATTACAAGGTTAGTCTAAGTTCGTCCCTTGTTAGTCTCTTTCTAAAGACGACATTAGAAAACCTTAGAATGAGACTAACGAGACTAACTTGGGACGAACAAAGACAAACGTTAGTCTCATTACAAGGTTAGTCTAAGTTCGTCCCAAGTTAGTCTAAGTTCGTCCCTAGTTTGTCTCTTTCTAAGGACGAACTTAGACAAACCTTAGAATGAGACTAACGAGACTAACTTGGGACGAACAAAGACAAGCGTTAGTCTCATTATAAGGTTCTACAAAGTTCGTCCCAAGTTAGTCTAAGTTCATCCCTAGTTAGTCTCTTTCTAAGGACAAACGTAGACAAACCTTAGAATGAGACTAACGAGAATAACTTGGGACGAACAAAGACAAACGTTAGTCTCATTACAAGGTTTGTCTAACTTCGTCCCAAGTTAGTCTAAGTTCGTCCCTAGTTAGTCTCTTTCTAAGGACAAACTTAGACAAACCTTAGAATGAGACTAACGAAACTAACTTGGGACGAACAAAGACAAACGTTAGTCTCATTATAAGGTTAGTCTAAGTTCGTCCCAAGTTAGTCTAAGTTCGTCCCTAGTTTGTCTCTTTCTAAGGACGAACTTAGACAAACCTTAGAATGAGACTAACGAGACTAATTTGGGACGAACAAAGACAAACGTTAGTCTCATTATATAAGGTTAGTCTAAGTTTGTCCCAAGTTAGTCTAAGTTCGTCCCTAGTTAGTCTCTTTCTAAGGAGACACTTAGACAAACCTTAGAATGAGACTAACGAGACTAACTTGGGACGAACAAAGACAAACATTAGTCTCATTACAAGGTTAGTCTAACTTCGTCCCAAGTTAGTCTAAGTTCGTCCCTAGTTAGTCTCTTTCTAAGGACGAACTTAGACAAACCTTAGAATGGGACTAACGAGACTAACTTGGGACGAAAAAAGACAAACGTTAGTCTCATTATAAGGTTAGTCTAAGTTCGTCCCAAGTTAGTCTATGTTCGTCCCTAGTTAGTGTCTTTCTAAGGACGAACTTAGACAAACCTTAGAATGAGAGTAATGAGACTAACATGGGACGAACAAAGACAAACGTTAGTCTCATTATAAGGTTAGTCTAAGTTCGTCCCTAGTTAGTCTCTTTCGAAGGGCGAACTTAGACAAACCTTAGAATGAGACTAACGAGACTAACTTGGGACGAACAACCACAAACGTTAGTCTCATTACAAGGTTAGTCTAAGTTCGTCCCTAGTTAGTCTAAGTTCGTCCCTAGTTAGTCTCTTTCTAACTAGGGTCGAACTTAGACTAACTTGGGACGAACTTAGACAAACCTTAGAATGAGAATAAAGTTTGTCTTTGTTCGTTCCAAGTTAGTCTCGTTAGTTTCATTCTAAGGTTTGTCTAAGTTCGTCCTTAGAAAGAGACTAACTAGGGACGAACTTAGACTAACTTGGGACGAACTTAGACAAACCTTATAATGAGACTAACGTTTGTCTTTGTACGTCCCAAGTAAGTCTCGTTAGTCTCATTCTAAGGTTTGTTTAAGTTCGTCCCATGTTAGTCTAAGTTCGTCCCAAGTTAGTCTCTTTATAAGGACGAACTTAGACAAACCTTAGAAGGAGACTAACGAGACTATCTTGGGACGAACAAAGACAAACGTTAGCCTCATTACAAGGTTAGTCTAAGTTCGTCCCAAGTTAGTTTCTTTCTAAGGACGAACTTAGACAAACCTTAGAATGAGACTAACGAGACAAACTCTCATTCTAAGGTTTGTCTAACTTCGTCCCAAGTTAGTCTATGTTCGTCCCTAGTTAGTCACTTTCTAAGGACGAACTTAGACAAACCTTAGAATGAGACTAACGAGACTAACTTGGAACGAACGAAGACAAACTTTATTCTCATTCTAAGGTTAGTCTAAGTTCGTCCCAAGTTAGTCTAAGTTCGTCCCTAGTTAGTTTCTTTCTAAGGACTAACTTAAACAAACCTTAGAATGAGACTAACGAGACTAACTTGGGACGAACGAAGACAAACTTTAGTCTCATTATAAGGTTTGTCAAAGTTCGTCCCTAGTTAGTCTCTTTCTAAGGACGAACTTAGACAAACCTTAGAGTGAGACTAACGGGACTAACTTGGGACGAACAAACACAAACGTTAGTCTCGTTACTAGGTTAGTCTATGTTCATTCCAAGTTAGTCTAAGTTCGTCCCAAGTTAATCTCTTTCTAAGGACGAACTTAGACAACCCTTAGAAGGAGACTAACGAAACTAACTTGGGACGAACAAAGACAAATGTTAGTCTCATTACAAGGTTAGTCTAAGTTCGTCCCAAGTGAGTCTCTTTCTAAGGACGAACTTAGACAAACCTTAGAATGAGACTAATGAGACAAACTCTCATTCTAAGGTTAGTCTAAGTTCGTCCCAAGTTAGTCTAAGTTCGTCACTAGTTAGTCACTTTCTAAGGACGAACTTAGACAAACCTTAGAATGAGACTAACGAAACTAACTTGGGACGAACAAAGACAAACGTTAGTCTCATTATAAGGTTAGTCTAAGTTCGTCCCAAGTTAGTCTAAGTTCGTCCCTAGTTTGTCTCTTTCTAAGGACGAACTTAGACAAACCTTAGAATGAGACTAACGAGACTAACTTGGGACGAACCAAGACAAGCGTTAGTCTCATTATAAGGTTTGTGTAAGTTCGTCCCAAGTTAGTCTAAGTTCGTCCCTAGTCAGTCTCTTTCTAAGGACAAACTTAGACAAACCTTAGAATGAGACTAACGAGACTAACTTGGGACGAACAAAGACAAACGTTAGTCTCATCACAAGGTTAGTCTAAGTTCGTCCCTAGTTAGTCTCTTTCTAAGGACAAACTTAGAAAGAGACTAACGAGACTAACTTGGGACGAACAAAGACAAACGTTAGTCTCATTACAAGGTTAGTCTAAGTTCGTCCCTTGTTAGTCTCTTTCTAAAGACGACATTAGACAAACCTTAGAATGAGACTAACGAGACTAACTTGGGACGAACAAAGACAAACGTTAGTCTCATTACAAGGTTAGTCTAAGTTCGTCCCAAGTTAGTCTAAGTTCGTCCCTAGTTTGTCTCTTTCTAAGGACGAACTTAGACAAACCTTAGAATGAGACTAACGAGACTAACTTGGGACGAACAAAGACAAGCGTTAGTCTCATTATAAGGTTCTACTAAGTTCGTCCCAAGTTAGTCTAAGTTCGTCCCTAGTTAGTCTCTTTCTAAGGACAAAGTTAGACAAACCTTAGAATGAGACTAATGAGACTAACTTGGGACGAACAAAGACAAACGTTAGTCTCATTACAAGGTTAGTCTAACTTCGTCCCAAGTTAGTCTAAGTTCGTCCCTAGTTAGTTTCTTTCTAAGGACAAACTTAGACAAACCTTAGAATGAGACTAACGAAACTAACTTGGGACGAACAAAGACAAACGTTAGTCTCATTATAAGGTTAGTCTAAGTTCGTCCCAAGTTAGTCTAAGTTCGTCCCTAGTTTGTCTCTTTCTAAGGATGAACTTAGACAAACCTTAGAATGAGACTAACGAGACTTACTTGGGTCGACCAAAGACAAGCGTTAGTCTCATTATAAGGTTACTATAAGTTCGTCCCAAGTTAGTCTAAGTTCGTCCCTAGTTAGTCTCTTTCTAAGGAGAAACTTAGACAAACCTTAGAATGAGACTAACGAGACTAACTTGGGACGAAAAAAGACAAACGTTAGTCTCATTACAAGGTTAGTCTAACTTCGTCCCAAGTTAGTCTAAGTTCGTCCCTAGTTAGTCTCTTTCTAAGGACGAACTTAGACAAACCTTAGAATGAGACTAACGAGACTAACTTGGGACGAATAAAGACAAACGTTAGTCTCATTATAAGGTTAGTCTAAGTTCGTCCCAAGTTAGTCTATGTTCGTCCCTAGTTAGTCTCTTTCTAAGGACGAACTTAGACAAACCTTAGAATGAGACTAACAAGACTAACATGGGACGAACAAAGACAAACGTTAGTCTCATTATAAGGTTAGTCTAAGTTCGTCCCAAGTTAGTCTAAGTTCGTCCCTAGTTAGTTTCTTTCTAAGGACTAACTTAAACAAACCTTAGAATGAGACTAACGAGACTAACTTGGGACGAACGAAGACAAACTTTAGTCTCATTATAAGGTTTGTCAAAGTTCGTCCCTAGTTAGTCTCTTTCTAAGGACGAACTTAGACAAACCTTAGAATGAGACTAACGAGACTAACTTGGGACGAACAAACACACACGTTAGTCTCATTACTAGGTTAGTCTATGTTCATTCCAAGTTAGTCTAAGTTCGTCCCAAGTTAATCTCTTTCTAAGGACGAACTTAGACAACCCTTAGAAGGAGACTAACGAAACTAACTTGGGACGAACAAAGACAAATGTTAGTCTCATTACAAGGTTAGTCTAAGTTCGTCCCAAGTGAGTCTCTTTCTAAGGACGAACTTAGACAAACCTTAGAATGAGACTAATGAGACAAACTCTCATTCTAAGGTTAGTCTAAGTTCGTCCCAAGTTAGTCTAAGTTCGTCACTAGTTAGTCACTTTCTAAGGACGAACTTAGACAAACCTTAGAATGAGACTAACGAAACTAACTTGGGACGAACAAAGACAAACGTTAGTCTCATTATAAGGTTTGTCTAAGTTCGTCCCAAGTTAGTCTAAGTTCGTCCCTAGTTTGTCTCTTTCTAAGGACGAACTTAGACAAACCTTAGAATGAGACTAACGTCACTAACTTGGGACGAACCAAGACAAGCGTTAGTCTAATTATAAGGTTTGTCTAAGTTCGTCCCAAGTTAGTCTAAGTTCGTCCCTAGTTAGTCTCTTTCTAAGGACAAACTTAGACAAACCTTAGAATGAGACTAACGAGACTAACTTGGGACGAACAAAGACAAACGTTAGTCTCATCACAAGGTTAGTCTAACTTCGTCCCAAGTTAGACTAAGTTCGTCCCTTGTTAGTCTCTTTCTAAGGACAAACTTAGAAAGAGACTAACGAGACTAACTTGGGACGAACAAAGACAAACGTTAGTCTCATTACAAGGTTAGTCTAAGTTCGTCCCTTGTTAGTCTCTTTCTAAAGACGACATTAGAAAACCTTAGAATGAGACTAACGAGACTAACTTGGGACGAACAAAGACAAACGTTAGTCTCATTACAAGGTTAGTCTAACTTCGTCCCAAGTTAGTCTAAGTTCGTCCCTAGTTAGTCTCTTTCTAAGGATAAACTTAGACAAACCTTAGAATGAGACTAACGAAACTAACTTGGGACGAACAAAGACAAACGTTAGTCTCATTATAAGGTTAGTCTAAGTTCGTCCCAAGTTATTCTAAGTTCGTCCCTAGTTTGTCTCTTTCTAAGGACGAACTTAGACAAACCTTAGAATGAGACTAACGAGACTAACTTGGGACGAACAAAGACAAGCGTTAGTCTCATTATAAGGTTCTACAAAGTTCGTCCCAAGTTAGTCTAAGTTCATCCCTAGTTAGTCTCTTTCTAAGGACAAACGTAGACAAACCTTAGAATGAGACTAACGAGAATAACTTGGGACGAACAAAGACAAACGTGAGTCTCATTACAAGGTTTGTCTAACTTCGTCCCAAGTTAGTCTAAGTTCGTCCCTAGTTAGTCTCTTTCTAAGGACAAACTTAGACAAACCTTAGAATGAGACTAACGAAACTAACTTGGGACGAACAAAGACAAACGTTAGTCTCATTATAAGGTTAGTCTAAGTTCGTCCCAAGTTAGTCTAAGTTCGCCCCTAGTTTGTCTCTTTCTAAGGACGAACTTAGACAAACCTTAGAATGAGACTAACGAGACTAATTTGGGACGAACAAAGACAAACGTTAGTCTCATTATAAGGTTAGTCTAAGTTTGTCCCAAGTTAGTCTAAGTTCGTCCCTAGTTAGTCTCTTTCTAAGGAGACACTTAGACAAACCTTAGAATGAGACTAACGAGACTAACTTGGGACGAACAAAGACAAACATTAGTCTCATTACAAGGTTAGTCTAACTTCGTCCCAAGTTAGTCTAAGTTCATCCCTAGTTAGTCTCTTTCTAAGGATGAACTTAGACAAACCTTAGAATGGGACTAACGAGACTAACTTGGGACGAATAAAGACAAACGTTAGTGTCATTATAAGGTTAGTCTAAGTTCGTCCCAAGTTAGTCTATGTTCGTCCCTAGTTAGTCTCTTTCTAAGGACGAACTTAGACAAACCTTAGAATGAGACTAATGAGACTAACATGGGACGAACAAAGACAAACGTTAGTCTCATTATAAGGTTAGTCTAAGTTCGTCCCTAGTTAGTCTCTTTCGAAGGACGAACTTAGACAAACCTTAGAATGAGACTAACGAGACTAACTTGGGACGAACAACCACAAACGTTAGTCTCATTACAAGGTTAGTCTAAGTTCGTCCCTAGTTAGTCTAAGTTCGTCCCTAGTTAGTCTCTTTCTAACTAGGGTCGAACTTAGACTAACTTGGGACGAAGTTAGACAAACCTTAGAATGAGAATAAAGATTGTCTTTGTTCGTTCCAAGTTAGTCTCGTTAGTCTCATTCTAAGGTTTGTCTAAGTTCGTCCTTAGAAAGAGACTAACTAGGGACGAACTTAGACTAACTTGGGACGAACTTAGACAAACCTTATAATGAGACTAACGTTTGTCTTTGTTCGTCCCAAGTAAGTCTCGTTAGTCTCATTCTAAGGTTTGTTTAAGTTCGTCACATGTTAGTCTAAGTTCGTCCCTAGTTAGTCTCTTTCTAAGGACAAACTTAGACAAACCTTAGAATGAGACTAACGAAACTAACTTGGGACGAACAAAGACAAATGTTAGTCTCATTACAAGGTTAGTCTAAGTTCGTCCCAAGTTAGTCTCTTTCTAAGGATGAACTTAGACAAACCTTAGAATGAGACTAACGAGACTAACTTGGGACGAACAAACACAGACGTTAGTCTCATTACAAGGTTTGTCTAAGTTCATCCCAAGTTAGTCTAAGTTCGTCCCTAGTTAGTCTCTTTCTAAGGACGAACTTAGACAAACCTTAGAATGAGACTAACGAGACTAACTTGGGACGAACAAACACAAACGTTAGTCTCATCACAAGGTTAGTCTAACTTCGTCCCAAGTTAGACTAAGTTCGTCCCTTGTTAGTCTCTTTCTAAGGACAAACTTAGAAAGAGACTAACGAGACTAACTTGGGACGAACAAAGACAAACGTTAGTCTCATTACAAGGTTAGTCTAAGTTCGTCCCTTGTTAGTCTCTTTCTAAAGACGACATTAGAAAACCTTAGAATGAGACTAACGAGACTAACTTGGGACGAACAAAGACAAACGTTAGTCTCATTACAAGGTTAGTCTAACTTCGTCCCAAGTTAGTCTAAGTTCGTCCCTAGTTAGTCTCTTTCTAAGGATAAACTTAGACAAACCTTAGAATGAGACTAACGAAACTAACTTGGGACGAACAAAGACAAATGTTAGTCTCATTATAAGGTTAGTCTAAGTTCGTCCCAAGTTATTCTAAGTTCGTCCCTAGTTTGTCTCTTTCTAAGGACGAACTTAGACAAACCTTAGAATGAGACTAACGAGACTAACTTGGGACGAACAAAGACAAGCGTTAGTCTCATTATAAGGTTCTACAAAGTTCGTCCCAAGTTAGTCTAAGTTCATCCCTAGTTAGTCTCTTTCTAAGGACAAACGTAGACAAACCTTAGAATGAGACTAACGAGAATAACTTGGGACGAACAAAGACAAACGTGAGTCTCATTACAAGGTTTGTCTAACTTCGTCCCAAGTTAGTCTAAGTTCGTCCCTAGTTAGTCTCTTTCTAAGGACAAACTTAGACAAACCTTAGAATGAGACTAACGAAACTAACTTGGGACGAACAAAGACAAACGTTAGTCTCATTATAAGGTTAGTCTAAGTTCGTCCCAAGTTAGTCTAAGTTCGTCCCTAGTTTGTCTCTTTCTAAGGACGAACTTAGACAAACCTTAGAATGAGACTAACGAGACTAATTTGGGACGAACAAAGACAAACGTTAGTCTCATTATAAGGTTAGTCTAAGTTTGTCCCAAGTTAGTCTAAGTTCGTCCCTAGTTAGTCTCTTTCTAAGGAGACACTTAGACAAACCTTAGAATGAGACTAACGAGACTAACTTGGGACGAACAAAGACAAACATTAGTCTCATTACAAGGTTAGTCTAACTTCGTCCCAAGTTAGTCTAAGTTCGTCCCTAGTTAGTCTCTTTCTAAGGACGAACTTAGACAAACCTTAGAATGGGACTAACGAGACTAACTTGGGACGAATAAAGACAAACGTTAGTGTCATTATAAGGTTAGTCTAAGTTCGTCCCAAGTTAGTCTATGTTCGTCCCTAGTTAGTCTCTTTCTAAGGACGAACTTAGACAAACCTTAGAATGAGACTAATGAGACTAACATGGGACGAACAAAGACAAACGTTAGTCTCATTATAAGGTTAGTCTAAGTTCGTCCATAGTTAGTCTCTTTCGAAGGACGAACTTAGACAAACCTTAGAATGAGACTAACGAGACTAACTTGGGACGAACAACCACAAACGTTAGTCTCATTACAAGGTTAGTCTAAGTTCGTCCCTAGTTAGTCTAAGTTCGTCCCTAGTTAGTCTCTTTCTAACTAGGGTCGAACTTAGACTAACTTGGGACGAAGTTAGACTAACTTGGGACGAAGTTAGACAAACCTTAGAATGAGAATAAAGATTGTCTTTGTTCGTTCCAAGTTAGTCTCGTTAGTCTCATTCTAAGGTTTGTCTAAGTTCGTCCTTAGAAAGAGACTAACTAGGGACGAACTTAGACAAACCTTATAATGAGACTAACGTTTGTCTTTGTTCGTCCCAAGTAAGTCTCGTTAGTCTCATTCTAAGGTTTGTTTAAGTTCGTCACATGTTAGTCTAAGTTCGTCCCTAGTTAGTCTCTTTCTAAGGACAAACTTAGACAAACCTTAGAATGAGACTAACGAAACTAACTTGGGACGAACAAAGACAAATGTTAGTCTCATTACAAGGTTAGTCTAAGTTCGTCCCAAGTTAGTCTCTTTCTAAGGACGAACTTAGACAAACCTTAGAATGAGACTAACGAGACTAACTTGGGACGAACAAACACAGACGTTAGTCTCATTACAAGGTTTGTCTAAGTTCATCCCAAGTTAGTCTAAGTTCGTCCCTAGTTAGTCTCTTTCTAAGGACGAACTTAGACAAACCTTAGAATGAGACTAACGAGACTAACTTGGGACGAACAAACACAAACGTTAGTCTCAGTACAAGGTTAGTCTAAGTTCGTCCCAAGTTAGTCTAAGTTCGTCCCTAGTTAGTCTCTTTCTAAGGACGAACTTAGACAAACCTTAGAAGGAGACTAACGAGACTAACTCGGGACGAACAAAGACAAACGTTAGTCTCATTACAAGGTTAGTGTAAGTTCGTCCCTAGTTAGTCTCTTTCTAAGGACTAACTTAGACAAACCTTAGAATGAGTCTAACGAGACTAACTTGGGACGAACAAACACAGACGTTAGTCTCATTACAAGGTTTGTCTAAGTTCATCCCAAGTTAGTCTAAGTTCGTCCCTAGTTAGTCTCTTTCTAAGGACGAACTTAGACAAACCTTAGAATGAGACTAACGAGACTAACTTGGGACGAACAAAGACAAACATTAGTCTCATTATAAGGTTTGTCTAATTTCGTCCCAAGTTAGTCTAAGTTCGTCCCTAGTTAGTCTCTTTCTAAGGACGAACTTAGACAAACCTTAGAATGAGACTAACTGGACTAACTTGGAATGAACAATGACAAACTTTATTCTCATTCTTAGGTTAGTCTAAGTTCGTCCCAAGTTAGTCTAAGTTCATCCCAAGGTAGTCTCTTTCTAAGGACGAACTTAGACAAACCTTAGAATTAGACTAACGAGACTAACTTGGGACGAACAAAGATAAACGTTAGTCTCATTATAAGGTTTGTCTAATTTCGTCCCAAGTTAGTCTAAGTTCGTCCCTAGTTAGTCTCTTTCTAAGGACGAACTTAGACAAACATTAAAATGAAACTAACGAGACTAACTTGGGACGAACAAACACAGACGTTAGTCTCATTACAAGGTTTGTCTAAGTTCGTCCCAAGTTAGTCTAAGTTCGTCCCTAGTTAGTCTCTTTCTAAGGACGAACATAGACAAACCTTAGAATGAGACTAACGAGACTAACTTGGGACGATTAAACACAAACGTTAGTCTCACTACAAGGTTAGTCTAAGTTCGTCCCAAGTTAGTCTTTTTCTAAGGACGAACTTAGACAAACCTTACAATGAGACTAACGAGACTAACATGGGACGAACAAACACAAACGTTAGTCTCATTATAAGGTTAGTCTAAGTTCGTCCCAAGTTAGTCTAAGTTCGTCCCTAGGTAGTCTCTTTCTAAGGACGAACTTAGACAAACCTTAGAATTAGACTAACGAGACTAACTTGGGACGAACAAAGACAAATGTTAGTCTCATTATAAGGTTTGTCTAATTTCGTCCGAAGTTAGTCTAAGTTAGTCCCTAGTTTGTCTCTTTCTAAGGACGAACTTAGACAAACATTACAATGAGACTAACGAGACTAACTTGGGACGAACAAACACAGACGTTAGTCTCATTACAAGGTTTGTCTGAGTTCGTCCCAAGTTAGTCTAAGTTCGTCCCTAGTTAGTCTCTTTCTAAGGACGAACTTTGACAAACCTTAGAATGAGACTAACGAGACTAACTTGGGACGAACAAACACAAACGTTAGTCTCAGTACAAGGTTAGTCTAAGTTCGTCCCAAGTTAGTCTAAGTTCGTCCCTAGTTAGTCTCTTTCTAAGGACGAACTTAGACAAACCTTAGAAGGAGACTAACGAGACTAACTCGGGACGAACAAAGACAAACTTTAGTCTCATTACAAGGTTAGTGTAAGTTCGTCCCTAGTTAGTCTCTTTCTAAGGACGAACTTAGACAAACCTTAGAATGAGTCTAACGAGACTAACTTGGGACGAACAAACACAGACGTTAGTCTCATTACAAGGTTTGTCTAAGTTCGTCCCTAGTTAGTCTCTTTCTAAGGACGAACTTAGACAAACCTTAGAATGAGACTAACGAGACTAACTTGGGACGAACAAAGACAAACTTTAGTCTCATTATAAGGTTTGTCTAATTTCGTCCCAAGTTAGTCTAAGTTCGTCCCTAGTTAGTCTCTTTCTAAGGACCAACTTAGACAAACCTTAGAATGAGACTAACTGGACTAACTTGGAATGAACAAAGACAAACTTTATTCTCATTCTAAGGTTAGTCTAAGTTCGTCCCAAGTTAGTCTAAATTCGTCCCAAGGTAGTCTCTTTCTAAGGACGAACTTAGACAAACCTTAGAATTAGACTAACGAGACTAACTTGGGACGAACAAAGACAAACGTTAGTCTCATTATAAGGTTTGTCTAATTTCGTCCCAAGTTAGTCTAAGTTCGTCCCTAGTTAGTCTCTTTCTAAGGACGAACTCAGACAAACATTACAATGAGACTAACGAGACTAACTTGGGACGAACAAACACAGACGTTAGTCTCATTACAAGGTTTGTCTAAGTTCGTCCCAAGATAGTCTAAGTTCGTCCCTAGTTAGTCTCTTTCTAAGGACGAACATAGACAAACCTTAGAATGAGACTAACGAGACTAACTTGGGACGAACAAACACAAACGTTAGTCTCACTACAAGGTTAGTCTAAGTTCGTCCCAAGTTAGTCTAAGTTCGTCCCTAGTTAGTCTCTTTCTAAGGACGAACTTAGACAAACCTTAGAAGGAGACTAACGAGACTAACTCGGGACGAACAAAGACAAACGTTAGTCTCATTACAAGGTTAGTGTAAGTTCGTCCCTAGTTAGTCTCTTTCTAAGGACGAACTTAGACAAACCTTAGAATGAGACTAACGAGACTAACTTGGGACGAACAAACACAGACGTTAGTCTCATTACAAGGTTTGTCTAAGTTCATCCCAAGTTAGTCTAAGTTCGTCCCTAGTTAGTCTCTTTCTAAGGACGAACTTAGACAAACCTTAGAATGAGACTAACGAGACTAACTTCGGACGAACAAAGACAAACTTTAGTCTCATTATAAGGTTTGTCTAATTTCGTCGCAAGTTAGTCTAAGTTCGTCCCTAGTTAGTCTCTTTCTAAGGACGAACTTAAACAAACCTTAGAATGAGACTAACTGGACTAACTTGGAATGAACAAAGACAAACTTTATTCTCATTCTAAGGTTAGTCTAAGTTCGTCCCTAGTTAGTTTCTTTCTAAGGACTAACTTAAACAAACCTTAGAATGAGACTAACCAGACTAACTTGGGACGAACAAAGACAAGCTTTAGTCTCGTTTTAAGGTTAGTCTAAGTTCGTCCCAAGTTAGTTCAAGTTCGTCCCTAGTTAGTCTCTTTCTAAGGACGAACTTAGACAAACCTTAGAATGAGACTAACGAGACTAACTTGGGACGAACAAAGACAAACGTTAGTCTCATTATAAGGTTTGTCTAATTTCGTCCCAAGTTAGTCTAAGTGCGTCCCTAGTTAGTCTCTTTCTAAGGACGAACTTAGACAAACCTTAGAATGAGACTAACGAGACTAACTTGGGATGAACAAACACAGACGTTAGTCTCATTACAAGGTTTGTCTAAGTTCATCCCAAGTTAGTCTAAGTTCGTCCCTAGTTAGTCTCTTTCTAAGGACGAACTTAGACAAACCTTAGAATGAGACTAACGAGACTAACTTGGGATGAACAAACACAGACGTTAGTCTCATTACAAGGTTTGTCTAAGTTCATCCCAAGTTAGTCTAAGTTCGTCCCTAGTTAGTCTCTTTCTAAGGACTAACTCAGACCAACTTTAGAATGAGTCTAACGAGACTAACTTGGGACGAACAAACACAGACGTTAGTCTCATTACAAGGTTTGTCTAAGTTCATCCCAAGTTAGTCTAAGTTCGTCCCTAGTTAGTCTCTTTCTAAGGACGAACTTAGACAAACCTTAGAATGAGACTAACGAGACTAACTTGGGACGAACAAAGACAAACTTTAGTCTCATTATAAGGTTTGTCTAATTTCGTCCCAAGTTAGTCTAAGTTCGTCCCTAGTTAGTCTCTTTCTAAGGACGAACTTAGACAAACCTTAGAATGAGACTAACTGGACTTACTTGGAATAAACAAAGACAAACTTTATTCTCATTCTAAGGTTAGTCTAAGTTCGTTCCAAGTTAGTTCAAGTTCGTCCCTAGTTAGTCTCTTTCTAAGGACGAACTTAGACAAACCTTAGAATGAGACTAACGAGACTAACTTGGGACGAACAAAGACAAACGTTAGTCTCATTATAAGGTTTGTCTAATTTCGTCCCAAGTTAGTCTAAGTGCGTCCCTAGTTAGTCTCTTTCTAAGGACGAACTTAGACAAACCTTAGAATGAGACTAACGAGACTAACTTGGGATGAACAAACACAGACGTTAGTCTCATTACAAGGTTTGTCTAAGTTCATCCCAAGTTAGTCTAAGTTCGTCCCTAGTTAGTCTCTTTCTAAGGACGAACTTAGACAAACCTTAGAATGAGACTAACGAGACTAACTTGGGACGAACAAACACAAACGTTAGTCTCAGTACAAGGTTAGTCTAAGTTCGTCCCAAGTTATTCCAAGTTCGTCCCTAGTTAGTCTCTTTCTAAGGACGAACTTAGACAAACCTTTGAAGGAGACTAACGAGTCTAACTCGGGACGAACAAAGACAAACGTTAGTCTCATTACAAGGTTAGTGTAAGTTCGTCCCTAGTTAGTCTCTTTCTAAGGACTAACTCAGACCAACTTTAGAATGAGTCTAACGAGACTAACTTGGGACGAACAAACACAGACGTTAGTCTCATTACAAGGTTTGTCTAAGTTCATCCCAAGTTAGTCTAAGTTCGTCCCTAGTTAGTCTCTTTCTAAGGACGAACTTAGACAAACCTTAGAATGAGACTAACGAGACTAACTTGGGACGAACAAAGACAAACTTTAGTCTCATTATAAGGTTTGTCTAATTTCGTCCCAAGTTAGTCTAAGTTCGTCCCTAGTTAGTCTCTTTCTAAGGACGAACTTAGACAAACCTTAGAATGAGACTAACTGGACTTACTTGGAATAAACAAAGACAAACTTTATTCTCATTCTAAGGTTAGTCTAAGTTCGTTCCAAGTTAGTTCAAGTTCGTCCCTAGTTAGTCTCTTTCTAAGGACGAACTTAGACAAACCTTAGAATGAGACTAACGAGACTAACTTGGGACGAACAAAGACAAACGTTAGTCTCATTATAAGGTTTGTCTAATTTCGTCCCAAGTTAGTCTAAGTGCGTCCCTAGTTAGTCTCTTTCTAAGGACGAACTTAGACAAACCTTAGAATGAGACTAACGAGACTAACTTGGGATGAACAAACACAGACGTTAGTCTCATTACAAGGTTTGTCTAAGTTCATCCCAAGTTAGTCTAAGTTCGTCCCTAGTTAGTCTCTTTCTAAGGACGAACTTAGACAAACCTTAGAATGAGACTAACGAGACTAACTTGGGACGAACAAACACAAACGTTAGTCTCAGTACAAGGTTAGTCTAAGTTCGTCCCAAGTTATTCCAAGTTCGTCCCTAGTTAGTCTCTTTCTAAGGACGAACTTAGACAAACCTTTGAAGGAGACTAACGAGTCTAACTCGGGACGAACAAAGACAAACGTTAGTCTCATTACAAGGTTAGTGTAAGTTCGTCCCTAGTTAGTCTCTTTCTAAGGACTAACTCAGACCAACTTTAGAATGAGTCTAACGAGACTAACTTGGGACGAACAAACACAGACGTTAGTCTCATTACAAGGTTTGTCTAAGTTCATCCCAAGTTAGTCTAAGTTCGTCCCTAGTTAGTCTCTTTCTAAGGACGAACTTAGACAAACCTTAGAATGAGACTAACGAGACTAACTTGGGACGAACAAAGACAAACTTTAGTCTCATTATAAGGTTTGTCTAATTTCGTCCCAAGTTAGTCTAAGTTCGTCCCTAGTTAGTCTCTTTCTAAGGACGAACTTAGACAAACCTTAGAATGAGACTAACTGGACTTACTTGGAATAAACAAAGACAAACTTTATTCTCATTCTAAGGTTAGTCTAAGTTCGTTCCAAGTTAGTCTAAGTTTGTCCCAAGGTAGTCTCTTTCTAAGGACGAACTTAGACAAACCTTAGAATTAGACTAACGAGACTAACTTGGGACGAACAAAGACAAACGTTAGTCTCATTATAAGGTTTGTCTAATTTCGTCCCAAGTTAGTCTAAGTTCGTCCCCCGTTAGTCTCTTTCTAAGGACGAACTTAGACAAACATTACAATGAGACTAACGAGACTAACTTGGGACGAACAAACTCAGACGTTAGTCACATTACAAGGTTTGTCTAAGTTCGTCCCAAGTTAGTCTAAGTTCGTCCCTAGTTAGTCTCTTTCTAAGGACGAACATAGACAAACCTTAGAATGAGACTAACGAGACTAACTTGGGACGAACAAACACAAACGTTAGTCTCACTACAAGGTTAGTCTAAGTTCGTCCCAAGTTAGTCTAAGTTCGTCCCTAGTTAGTCTCTTTCTAAGGACGAACTTAGACAAACCTTAGAAGGAGACTAACGAGACTAACTCGGGACGAACAAAGACAAACGTTAGTCTCATTACAAGGTTAGTGTAAGTTCGTCCCTAGTTAGTCTATTTCTAAGGACGAACTTAGACAAACCTTAGAATGAGACTAACGAGACTAACTTGGGACGAACAAACACAGACGTTAGTCTCATTACAATGTTTGTCTAAGTTCATCCCAAGTTAGTCTAAGTTCGTCCCTAGTTAGTCTCTTTCTAAGGACGAACTTAGACAAACCTTAGAATGAGACTAACGAGACTAAATTCGGACGAACAAAGACAAACTTTAGTCTCATTATAAGGTTTGTCTAATTTCGTCCCAAGTTAGTCTAAGTTCGTCCCTAGTTAGTCTCTTTCTAAGGACGAACTTAGACAAACCGTAGAATGAGACTAACTGGACTAACTTGGAATGAACAAAGACAAACTTTATTCTCATTCTAAGGTTAGTCTAAGTTCGTCCCAAGTTAGTCTAAGTTCGTCCCTAGTTAGTTTCTTTCTAAGGACTAACTTAAACAAACCTTAGAATGAGACTAACCAGACTAACTTGGGACGAACAAAGACAAACTTTAGTCTCGTTTTACGGTTAGTCTAAGTTCGTCCCAAGTTAGTTCAAGTTCGTCCCTAGTTAGTCTCTTTCTAAGGACGAACTTAGACAAACCTTAGAATGAGACTAACGAGACTAACTTGAGACGAACAAAGACAAACGTTAGTCTCATTATAAGGTTTGTCTAATTTCGTCCCAAGTTAGTCTAAGTTCGTCCCTAGTTAGTCTCTTTCTAAGGACGAACCTAGACAAACCTTAGAATGAGACTAACGGGACTAACTTGGGACGAACAAATACAGACGTTAGTCTCATTACACGGTTAGTCTAAGTTCGTTCCATGTTAGTCAAAGTTCATCCCGAGTTAGTGTCTTTCGAAGGCCGAACTTAGACAAACCTTAGAAGGAGACTAACGAGACTAACTTGGGACGAACAAAGACAAACGCAAGTCTCATTACAAGGTTAGTCTAAGTTTGTCCCAAGTTAGTCACTTTCTAAGGACGAACTTAGACAAACCTTAGAATGAGACTAACGAGACAAACTCTCATTCTAAGGTTTGTCTAAGTTCCAAGTTAGTCTAACTTCGTCCCTAGTTAGTCACTTTCTAAGGACGAACTTAGACAAACTTTAGAATGAAACTAACGAGACTAACTTGGAACGAACAAAGACAAACTTTATTCTCCTTCTAAGGTTAGTCTAAGTTCGTCACAAGTTAGTCTAAGTTTGTCCCTAGTTAGTCTCTTTCGAAGCACGAACTTAGACAAACCTTATAATGAGACTAACGAGACTAACTTGGGACGAACAAAGACAAACATGTGTCTCATTATAAGGTTTGTCTAAGTTCGTCCCAAGTTAGTCAAAGTTCGTCCCAAGTTAGTCTCTTTCTAAGGACGAACTTAGACAAACCTTAGAATGAGACTAACGAGACAAACTCTCATTCTAAGGTTTGTCTAAGTTCGTCCCAAGTTAGTCTGAGTTCGTCCCTAGTTAGTCTCTTTCTGAGGACGAATTTAGGCAAACCTTAGAATGAGACGAACGAGACTAACTTGGGACGAACAAAGACAAACGTTAGTCTCATAACAAGGTTAGTCTAAGTTCGTCCCAAGTTAGTCTAAGTTCGTCCCTTGTTAGTCTCTTTCTAAAGACGAACTTAGACAAACCTTAGAATGAGACTAACGAGACTAACTTGGGACAAACAAAGACAAACGTTAGTCTCCTTACAAGGTTAGTCTAAGTTCGTCCCAAGTTAGTCTAAGTTCGTCCCTAGTTAGTCTCTTTCTAAGGACGAACTTAGACAAACCTTAGAATTAGACTAACGAGACTAACTTGGGACGAACAAAGACAAACGTTAGTCTCATTATAATGATAGTCTAAGTTCGTCCCAAGTTAGTCTAAGTTCATCCCTAGTTAATCTCTTTCTAAGGACGATCTTAGACAAACCTTAGAATGAGACTAACGAGTCTAACTTGGGACGAACAAAGACAAACCATAGAATGAGACTAACGAGACTAACTTGGAACGAACAAAGACAAACTTTATTCTCATTACAAGGTTAGTCTAAGTTCATCCCTAGTTAGTCTAAGTTCGTACCTAGTTAGTCTCTTTCTAACTAGGGTCGAACTTAGACTAACTTGGGACGAACTTAGACAAACCTTAGAATGAGAATAAAGTTTGTCTTTGTTCGTTCCAAGTTAGTCTCGTTAGTCTCATTCTAAGGTTTGTCTAAGTTCGTCCTTAGAAAGTGACTAACTTGGGACGAACTTAGACTGACTTGGGACGAAGTTAGACTAACCTTGTAATGAGACTAACGTTTGTCTTTGTTCGTCCCAAGTTAGTCTCGTTAGTCTCATTCTAAGGTTTGTTTAAGTTCGTCCCATGTTAGTCTAAGTTCGTCCCTAGTTAGTCTCTTTATAAGGACGAACTTAGACAAACCTTAGAAGGAGACTAACGAGACTAACTTGGGATGAACAAAGACAAACGTTAGCCTCATTACAAGGTTAGTCTAAGTTCGTCCCAAGTTAGTCTCTTTCTAAGGACAAACTTAGACAAACCTTAGAATGAGACTAACGAGACAAACTCTCATTCTAAGGTTTGTCTAAGTTCGTCCCAAGTTAGTCTATGTTCGTCCCTAGTTAGTCACTTTCTAAGGACGAACTTAGACAAACCTTAGAATGAGACTAACGAGACTAACTTGGAACGAACAAAGACAAACTTTATTCTCATTCTAAGGTTAGTCTAAGTTCGTCCCAAGTTAGTCTAAGTTCGTCCCTAGTTAGTTTCTTTCTAAGGACTAACTTAAACAAACCTTAGAATGAGACTAACGAGACTAACTTGGGACGAACGAAGACAAACTTTAGTCTCATTATAAGGTTTGTCAAAGTTCGTCCCTAGTTAGTCTCTTTCTAAGGACGAACTTAGACAAACCTTAGAATGAGACTAACGAGACTAACTTGGGACGAACAAACACAGACGTTAGTCTCATTACTAGGTTAGTCTATGTTCGTTCCAAGTTAGTCTAAGTTCGTCCCAAGTTAATCTCTTTCTAAGGACGAACTTAGACAAACCTTAGAAGGAGACTAACGAAACTAACTTGGGACGAACAAAGACAAATGTTACTCTCATTACAAGGTTAGTCTAAGTTCGTCCCAAGTTAGTCTCTTTCTAAGGACGAACTTAGACAAACCTTAGAATGAGACTAACGAGACTAACTTGGGACGAACAAAGACAAACGTTAGTCTCATTACAAGGTTAGTCTAAGTTCGTCCCAAGTTAGTCTAAGTTCGTCCCTAGTTAGTCTCTTTCTAAGGACGAACTTAGACAAACCTTAGAATGAGACTAACGAGACTAACTTGGGACGAACAAAGACAAACGTTAGTCTCATTACAAGGTTAGTCTAAGTTCGTCCCAAGTTAGTCTAAGTTCGTCCCTAATTAGTCTCTTTCTAAGGACGAACTTAGACAAACCTTAGAAGGAGACTAACGAAATTAACTTGGGACGAACAAAGACAAATGTTAGTCTCATTACAAGGTTAGTCTAAGTTCGTCCCAAGTTAGTCTCTTTCTAAGGACGAACTTAGACAAACCTTAGAATGAGACTAACGAGACAAACTCTCATTCTAAGGTTTGTCTAAGTTCATCCCAAGTTAGTCTAAGTTCGTCCCTAGTTAGTCTAAGTTCATCCCAAGTTAGTCCAAGTTCGTCCCAAGTTAGTCTAAGTTCGTCCCAAGTTACTCTCTTTCTAAGGACGAACTTAGACAAACCTTAGAATTAGACTAACGAGACTAACTTGGGACGAACAAAGACAAACGTTAGTCTCATTATAAGGCTTGTCTAATTTCGTCCCAAGTTAATCTAAGTTCGTCCCTAGTAAGTCTTTTTCTAAGGACGAACTTAGACAAACCTTACAATGAGACTAACGAGACTAACTTGGAACGAACAAAGACAAACTTTATTCTCATTCTAAGGTTAGTCTAAGTTCGTCCCAAGTTAGTCTAAGTTCGTCCCTAGTCTGTTTCTTTCTAAGGACAAACTTAAAAAAACCTTAGAATGAGACTAACGAGACTAACTTGGGGCGAACAAAGACAAACGTTAGTCTCATTATAAGGTTTGTCTAAGTTCGTCCCAAGTTAGTCTAAGTTCGTCCCTAGTTAGTCTCTTTCTAAGGACGAACTTAGACAAACCTTTAGAATGAGACTAACGAGACTAACATGGGACGAAAAAACACAAACGTTAGTCTCATTATAAGGTTAGTCTAAGTTCGTCCCAAGTTTGCCTAAGTTCATCCCTAGGTAGTCTCTTTCTAAGGACGAACTTAGAGAAACCTTAGAATTAGACTAACGAGACTAACTTGGGACGAACAAAGACAAACGTTTGTCTCATTATAAGGTTTGTCTAATTTCGTCCCAAGTTAGTCTAAGTTAGTCCCTAGTTAGTCTCTTTCAAAGGACGAACTTAGACAAACATTACAATTAGACTAACGAGACTAACTTGGGACGAACAAACACAGACGTTAGTCTCATTACAAGGTTTGTCTAAGTTCGTCCCAATGTCTAAGTTCGTCCTTAGAAAGAGACTAACTAGGGACGAACTTAGACTAACTTGGGACGAACTTAGACTAACCTTATAATGAGACTAACGTTTGTCTTTGTTCGTCCCAAGTTAGTCTCATTAGTCTCGTTAGTCCCATTCTAAGGTTTGTTTAATTTCGTCCCATGTTAGTCTAAGTTCGTCCCTAGTTAGTCTCTTTATAAGGACGAACTTAGACAAATCTTAGAAGGAGACTAACGAGACTAACTTGGGACGAACAAAGACAAACGTTAGCCTCATTACAAGGTTAATCTAACTTCGTCCCAAGTTAGTCTCTTTCTAAGGACGAACTTAGACAAACCTTAGAATGAGACTAACAAAGACAAACTTTATTCTCATTCTAAGGTTAGTCTAAGTTCATCCCAAGTTAGTCTAAGTTCGTCCCTAGTTAGTTTCTTTCTAAGGACTAACTTAAACAAACCTTAGAATGAGACTAACGAGACTAACTTGGGACGAACAAAGACAAACTTTAGTGTCGTTATAAGGTTTTTCAAAGTTCGTCCCTAGTTAGTCTCTTTCGAAGGACGAACTTAGACAAACCTTAGAATGAGACTAACGAGACTAACTTGGGACGAACAAAGACAAACATTAGTCTCATTATAAGGTTTGTCTAAGTTTGTCCCAAGTTAGTCTAAGTTCGTCCCTAGTTAGTCTCTTACTAAGGACAAACTTAGACAAACCTTAGAATGAGACTAACGAGACTAACTTGGGACGAACAAAGACAAACGTTAGTCTCATTACAAGGTTAGTCTAAGTTCGTCCCAAGTTAGTCTAAGTTCGTCCCTAGTTAGTCTCTTTCTAAGGACGAACTTAGACAAACCTTAGAATGAGACTAACGAGACTAACTTGGGACGAACAAAGACAAACGTTAGTCTCATTACAAGGTTAGTCTAAGTTCGTCCCAAGTTAGTCTAAGTTCGTCCCTAATTAGTCTCTTTCTAAGGACGAACTTATACAAACCTTAGAAGGAGACTAACAAAATTAACTTGGGACGAACAAAGACAAATGTTAGTCTCATTACAAGGTTAGTCTAAGTTCGTCCCAAGTTAGTCTCTTTCTAAGGACGAACTTAGACAAACCTTAGAATGAGACTAATGAGACAAACTCTCATTCTAAGGTTTGTCTAAGTTCATCCCAAGTTAGTCTAAGTTCGTCCCTAGTTAGTCTAAGTTCATCCCAAGTTAGTCCAAGTTCATCCCAAGTTAGTCTAAGTTCGTCCCAAGTTACTCTCTTTCTAAGGACGAACTTAGACAAACCTTAGAATTAGACTAACGAGACTAACTTGGGACAAACGTTAGTCTCATTATAAGGCTTGTCTAATTTCGTCCCAAGTTAGTCTAAGTTCGTCCCTAGTAAGTCTTTTTCTAAGGACGAACTTAGACAAACCTTACAATGAGACTAACGAGACTAACTTGGAACGAACAAAGACAAACTTTATTCTCATTCTAAGGTTAGTCTAAGTTCGTCCCAAGTTAGTCTAAGTTCGTCCCTAGTCAGTTTCTTTCTAAGGACAAACTTAAAAAAACCTTAGAATGAGACTAACGAGACTAACTTGGGGCGAACAAAGACAAACGTTAGTCTCATTATAAGGTTTGTCTAAGTTCGTCCCAAGTTAGTCTAAGTTCGTCCCTAGTTAGTCTCTTTCTAAGGACGAACTTAGACAAACCTTTAGAATGAGACTAACGAGACTAACATGGGACGAAAAAACACAAACGTTAGTCTCATTATAAGGTTAGTCTAAGTTCGTCCCAAGTTAGCCTAAGTTCATCCCTAGGTAGTCTCTTTCTAAGGACGAACTTAGAGAAACCTTAGAATTAGACTAACGAGACTAACTTGGGACGAACAAAGACAAACGTTTGTCTCATTATAAGGTTTGTCTAATTTCGTCCCAAGTTAGTCTAAGTTAGTCCCTAGTTAGTCTCTTTCAAAGGACGAACTTAGACAAACATTACAATGAGACTAACGAGACTAACTTGGGACGAACAAACACAGACGTTAGTCTCATTACAAGGTTTGTCTAAGTTCGTCCCAATGTCTAAGTTCGTCCTTAGAAAGAGACTAACTAGGGACGAACTTAGACTAACTTGGGACGAACTTAGACTAACCTTATAATGAGACTAACGTTTGTCTTTGTTCGTCCCAAGTTAGTCTCATTAGTCTCGTTAGTCCCATTCTAAGGTTTGTTTAATTTCGTCCCATGTTAGTCTAAGTTCGTCCCTAGTTAGTCTCTTTATAAGGACGAACTTAGACAAATCTTAGAAGGAGACTAACGAGACTAACTTGGGGCGAACAAAGACAAACGTTAGCCTCATTACAAGGTTAATCTAAGTTCGTCCCAAGTTAGTCTCTTTCTAAGGACGAACTTAGACAAACCTTAGAATGAGACTAACAAAGACAAACTTTATTCTCATTCTAAGGTTAGTCTAAGTTCATCCCAAGTTAGTCTAAGTTCGTCCCTAGTTAGTTTCTTTCTAAGGACTAACTTAAACAAACCTTAGAATGAGACTAACGAGACTAACTTGGGACGAACAAAGACAAACTTTAGTGTCGTTATAAGGTTTTTCAAAGTTCGTCCCTAGTTAGTCTCTTTCGAAGGACGAACTTAGACAAACCTTAGAATGAGACTAACGAGACTAACTTGGGACGAACAAAGACGAACGTTAGTCTCATTATAAGGTTTGTCTAAGTTTGTCCCAAGTTAGTCTAAGTTCGTCCCTAGTTAGTCTCTTACTAAGGACAAACTTAGACAAACCTTAGAATGAGACTAACGAGACTAACTCCGGACGAACAAACACAACTATTAGACTCATTACAAGGTTAGTCTGAGTTCGTCCCCAGTTAGTCTCTTTCTAAGGACGAACTAAGACAAACCTTAGAATGAGACTAACAAGACAAACTCTCATTCAAAGGTTTGTCTAAGTTCGTCCCAAGTTAGTCTAAGTTCGTCCCTAGTTAGTCTCTTTCGAAGGACGAACTTAGACAAACCTTAGAATGAGACTAACGAGACTAACTTGGGATGAATAAAGACAAACGTTAGTCTCATTATAAGGTTTGTCTAAGTTTGTCCCAAGTTAGTCTAAGTTCGTCCCTAGTTAGTCTCTTTTTAAGGACAAACTTAGACAAACCTTAGAATGAGACTAACGAAACTAACTCCGGACGAACAAACACAAACGTTAGACTCATTACAAGGTTAGTCTAAGTTCGTCCCAAGTTAGTCTAACTTCGTCCCTAGTTAGTCTCTTTCTAAGGACGAACTTAGACAAACCTTAGAAGGAAACTAACGTGACTAACTTGGGACGAACAAAGACAAACGTTAGTCTCATTACAAGGTTAGTCTAAGTTTGTCCAAAGTTAGTCTCTTTCTAAGGACGAACTTAGACAAACCTTAGAATGAGACTAACGAGACTAACTTGGGACGAACAAAGACAAATGTTAGTCTCATTATAAGGTTTGTCTAATTTCGTCCCAAGTTAGTCTAAGTTCTTCCCTAGTTAGTCTCTTTCTAAGGACGAACTTAGACAAACCATAGAATGAGACTAACGGGACTAACTTGGAACGAACAAAGACAAACTTTATTCTCATTCTAAGGTTAGTTTAAGTTCGTCCCAAGTTAGTCTAAGTTCGTCCCTAGTTAGTTTCTTTCTAAGGACGAACTTAAAAAAAATTAGAATGAGACTAACGAGACTAACTTGGGACGAAGAAAGAGTAACGTTAGTCTCATTATAAGGTTTGTCTAAGTTCGTCCCAAGTTAGTTTAAGTTAGTCCCTAGTTAGTCTCTTTCTAAGGACGAACTTAGACAAACCTTAGAACGAGACTAACGAGACTAACTTGGGACGAACAAACACAAACGTTATTCTCATTACAAGGTTAGTCTAAGTTCGTCCCATGTTAGTCTAAGTTCGTCCCTAGTTAGTCTCTTTCTAAAGACGACCTTAGACAAACCTTAGAATGAGACTAACGAGACTAACTTGGGACGAACAAAGACAAACTTTAGTCTCGTTATTATGTTAGTTTAAGTTTCGTCCCAATTTAGTCTTAGTTCGTCCCTAGTTAGTCTCTTTCTAAGGACGAACTTAGACAAACCTTAGAATGAGACTAACGAGACTAACTTGGGACGAACAAAGACAAACGTTAGTCTCATTATAAGGTTTGTCTAATTTCATCCTAAGTTAGTCTAAGTTCGTCCCTAGTTAGTCTTTTTCTAAGGACGAACTTAGACAAACCTTAGAATGAGACTAACGGGACTAACTTGGAACGAACAAAGACAAACTTTATTCTCATTCGAAGGTTAGTCTAAATTCGTCCCAAGTTAGTCTAAGTTCGTCCCTAGTTAGTTTCTTTCTAAGGACAAACTTAAAAAAACCTTAGAATGAGACTAACGAGACTAACTTGGGACGAAGAAAGAGTAACGTTAGTCTCATTATAAGGTTTGTCTAAGTTCGTCCCAAGTTAGTCTAAGTTCGTCCCTAGTTAGTCTCTTTCTAAGGACGAACTTAGACAAACCTTAGAATGAGACTAACTTGACTAACTTGGGACGAACAAAGACAAACTTTAGTCTCGTTATTAGGTTAGTCTAAGTTCGTCCAAAGTTAGTCTCTTTCTAAGGACGAACTTAGACAAACCTTAGAATGAGACTAACGAGACTAACTTGGGACGAACAAAGACAAACGTTAGTCTCATTATAAGGTTTGTCTAATTTCGTCCCAAGTTAGTCTAAGTTCGTCCCTAGTTAGTCTCTTTCTAAGGACGAACTTAGACAAACATTAGAATGAGACTAACGGGAGTAACTTGGAACGAACAAAGACAAACTTTATTCTCATTCTAAGGTTAGTCTAAGTTCGTCCCAAGTTAGTCTAAGTTCGTCCCTAGTTAGTTTCTTTCTAAGGACGAACTTAAAAAAATCTTAGAATGAAACTAACGAGACTAACTTGGGACGAAGAAAGAGAAACGTTAGTCTCATTATAAGGTTTGTCTAAGTTCGTCTCAAGTTAGTCTAAGTTCGTCCCTAGTTAGTCTCTTTATAAGGACAAACTTAGACAAACCTTAGAACGAGACTAACTTGGGACGAACAAACACAAACGTTATTCTCATTACAAGGTTAGTCTAAGTTCGTCCCATGTTAGTCTAAGTTCGTCCCTAGTTAGTCTCTTTCTAAAGACGACCTTAGACAAACCTTAGAATGAGACTAACGAGACTAACTTGGGACGAACAAAGACAAACGTTAGTCTCATTACAAGGTTAGTCTTAGTTCGTCCCAAGTTAGTCTAAGTTCGTCCCTAGTTAGTCTCTTTCTAAGGATGAACTTAGACAAACCTTAGAATGAGACTAACGAGACTAACTTGGGACGAACAAAGACAAACGTTAGTCTCATTATAAAGTTAGTCTAAGTTTGTCCCAAGTTAGTCGAAGTTCGTCCCTAGTTAGTCTCTTTCTAAGGACGAACTTAGACAAACCTTATAATGAGACTAGTGAGACTAACTTGGGACGAACAAAGACAAACGTTAGTCTCATTATAAGGTTAGTCTAAGTTCGTCCCTAGTTACTCTCTTTCTAAGGACGAACTTAGACAAACCTTAGAATGAGACTAACTTGACTAACTTGACTAACTTGGGACGAACAAAGACAAACTTTAGTCTCGTTATTAGGTTAGTCTAAGTTCGTCCCAAGTTAGTCTTAGTTCGTCCCTAGTTAGTCTCTTTCTAAGGACGAACTTAGACAAACCTTAGAATGAGACTAACGGGAGTAACTTGGAACGAACAAAGACAAACTTTATTCTCATTCTAAGGTTAGTCTAAGTTCGTCCCAAGTTAGTCTAAGTTCGTCCCAAGTTAGTTTCTTTCTAAGGACGAACTTAAAAAAACCTTAGAATGAGACTAACGAGATTAACTTGGAACGGACTTAGACTAACTTGGGACGAACTTAGAGAAACCTTAGTCTCATTATAAGGTTTGTCTAAGTTCGTCCCAAGTTAGTCTAAGTTCGTCCCTAGTTAGTCTCTTTCTAAGGACGAACTTAGACAAACCATAGAACGAGACTAACTTGGGACGAACAAACACAAACGTTATTCTCATTACAAGGTTAGTCAAAGTTCGTCCCAAGTTAGTCTAAGTTCGTCCCTAGTTAGTCTCTTTCTAAGGACGAACTTAGACAAACCTTAGAATGAGACTAACGAGACTAACTTGGGATGAACAAAGACAAACGTTAGTCTCATTATAAAGTTAGTCTAAGTTCGTCCCAAGTTAGTCTAAGTTAGTCCCTAGTTAGTCTCTTTCTAAGGACGAACTTAGACAAACCTTAGAACGAGACTAACTTGGGACGAACAAACACAAACGTTATTCTCATTACAAGGTTAGTCTAAGTTCGTCCCATGTTAGTCTAAGTTCGTCCCTAGTTAGTCTCTTTCTAAAGACGACCTTAGACAAACCTTAGAATGGGACTAACGACACTAACTTGGGACGAACAAAGACAAACTTTAGTCTCGTTATTATGTTAGTTTAAGTTTCGTCCCAATTTAGTCTTAGTTCGTCCCTAGTTAGTCTCTTTCTAAGGACGAACTTAGACAAACCTTAGAATGAGACTAACGAGACTAACTTGGGACGAACAAAGACAAACGTTAGTCTCATTATAAGGTTTGTCTAATTTCATCCTAAGTTAGTCTAAGTTCGTCCCTAGTTAGTCTCTTTCTAAGGACGAACTTAGACAAACCTTAGAATGAGACTAACGGGACTAATTTGGAACGAACAAAGACAAACTTTATTCTCATTCTAAGGTTAGTCTAAATTCGTCCCAAGTTAGTCTAAGTTCGTCCCTAGTTAGTTTCTTTCTAAGGACAAACTTAAAAAAACCTTAGAATGAGACTAAGGAGACTAACTTGGGACGAAGAAAGAGTAACGTTAGTCTCATTATAAGGTTTGTCTAAGTTCGTCCCAGGTTAGTCTAAGTTCGTCCCTAGTTAGTCTCTTTCTAAGGACGAACTTAGACAAACCTTAGAATGAGACTAACTTGACTAACTTGGGACGAACAAAGACAAACTTTAGTCTCGTTATTAGGTTAGTCTAAGTTCGTCCCAAGTTAGTCTCTTTCTAAGGACGAACTTAGACAAACCTTAGAATGAGACTAACGAGACTAACTTGGGACGAACAAAGACAAACGTTAGTCTCATTATAAGGTTTGTCTAATTTCGTCCCAAGTTAGTCTAAGTTCGTCCCTAGTTAGTCTCTTTCTAAGGACGAACTTAGACAAACATTAGAATGAGACTAACGGGACTAACTTGGAACGAACAAAGACAAACTTTATTCTCATTCTAAGGTTAGTCTAAGTTCGTCCCTAGTTAGTTTCATTCTAAGGACGAACAAAGACAAATGTTAGTCTCATTACAAGGTTAGTCTAAGTTCGTCCCTAGTTACTCTCTTTCTAAGGACGAACTTAGACAAACCTTAGAATTAGACTAACGAGACTAACTTGGGACGAACAAAGACAAACGTTAGTCTCATTATAAGGCTTGTCTAATTTCGTCCCAAGTTAGTCTAAGTTCGTCCCTAGTAAGTCTTTTTCTAAGGACGAACTTAGACAAACCTTACAATGAGACTAACGAGACTAACTTGGAACGAACAAAGACAAACTTTATTCTCATTCTAAGGTTAGTCTAAGTTCGTCCCAAGTTAGTCTAAGTTCGTCCCTAGTCAGTTTCTTTCTAAGGACAAACTTAAAAAAACCTTAGAATGAGACTAACGAGACTAACTTGGGGCGAACAAAGACAAACGTTAGTCTCATTATAAGGTTTGTCTAAGTTCGTCCCAAGTTAGTCTAAGTTCGTCCCTAGTTAGTCTCTTTCTAAGGACGAACTTAGACAAACCTTTAGAATGAGACTAACGAGACTAACATGGGACGAAAAAACACAAACGTTAGTCTCATTATAAGGTTAGTCTAAGTTCGTCCCAAGTTAGCCTAAGTTCGTCCCTAGGTAGTCTCTTTCTAAGGACGAACTTAGAGAAACATTACAATGAGACTAACGAGACTAACTTGGGACGAACAAACACAGACGTTAGTCTCATTACAAGGTTTGTCTAAGTTCGTCTCAATGTCTAAGTTCGTCCTTAGAAAGAGACTAACTAGGGACGAACTTAGACTAACTTGGGACGAACTTAGACTAACCTTATAATGAGACTAACGGTTGTCTTTGTTCGTCCCAAGTTAGTCTCATTAGTCTCGTTAGTCCCATTCTAAGGTTTGTTTAATTTCGTCCCATGTTAGTCTAAGTTCGTCCCTAGTTAGTCTCTTTATAAGGACGAACTTAGACAAATCTTAGAAGGAGACTAACGAGACTAACTTGGGACGAACAAAGACAAACGTTAGCCTCATTACAAGGTTAATCTAAGTTCGTCCCAAGTTAGTCTCTTTCTAAGGACGAACTTAGACAAACCTTAGAATGAGCCTAACAAAGACAAACTTTATTCTCATTCTAAGGTTAGTCTAAGTTCATCCCAAGTTAGTCTAAGTTCGTCCCTAGTTAGTTTCTTTCTAAGGACTAACTTAAACAAACCTTAGAATGAGACTAACGAGACTAACTTGGGACGAACAAAGACAAACTTTAGTGTCGTTATAAGGTTTGTCAAAGTTCGTCCCTAGTTAGTCTCTTTCGAAGGACGAACTTAGACAAACCTTAGAATGAGACTAACGAGACTAACTTGGGACGAACAAAGACAAACGTTAGTCTCATTATAAGGTTTGTCTAAGTTTGTCCCAAGTTAGTCTAAGTTCGTCCCTAGTTAGTCTCTTACTAAGGACAAACTTAGACAAACCTTAGAATGAGACTAACGAGACTAACTCCGGACGAACAAACACAATTGTTAGACTCATTACAAGGTTAGTCTAAGTTCGTCCCCAGTTAGTCTCTTTCTAAGGACGAACTAAGACAAACCTTAGAATGAGACTAACAAGACAAACTCTCATTCAAAGGTTTGTCTAAGTTCGTCCCAAGTTAGTCTAAGTTCGTCCCTAGTTAGTCTCTTTCGAAGGACGAACTTAGACAAACCTTAGAATGAGACTAACGAGACTAACTTGGGATGAATAAAGACAAACGTTAGTCTCATTATAAGGTTTGTCTAAGTTTGTCCCAAGTTAGTCTAAGTTCGTCCCTAGTTAGTCTCTTTCTAAGGACAAACTTAGACAAACCTTAGAATGAGACTAACGAGACTAACTCCGGACGAACAAACACAAACGTTAGACTCATTACAAGGTTAGTCTAAGTTCGTCCCAAGTTAGTCTAACTTCGTCCCTAGTTAGTCTCTTTCTAAGGACGAACTTAGACAAACCTTAGAAGGAGACTAACGTGACTAACTTGGGACGAACAAAGACAAACGTTAGTCTCATTACAAGGTTAGTCTAAGTTTGTCCAAAGTTAGTCTCTTTCTAAGGACGAACTTAGACAAACCTTAGAATGAGACTAACGAGACTAACTTGGGACGAACAAAGACAAATGTTAGTCTCATTATAAGGTTTGTCTAATTTCGTCCCAAGTTAGTCTAAGTTCTTCCCTAGTTAGTCTCTTTCTAAGGACGAACTTAGACAAACCATAGAATGAGACTAACGGGACTAACTTGGAACGAACAAAGACAAACTTTATTCTCATTCTAAGGTTAGTTTAAGTTCGTCCCAAGTTAGTCTAAGTTCGTCCCTAGTTAGTTTCTTTCTAAGGACGAACTTAAAAAAACCTTAGAAAGAGACTAACGAGACTAACTTGTGACGAAGAAAGAGAAACGTTAGTCTCATTATAAGGTTTGTCTAAGTTCGTCTCAAGTTAGTCTAAGTTTGTCCCTAGTTAGTCTCTTTATAAGGACAAACTTAGACAAACCTTAGAACGAGACTAACGAGACTAACTTGGGACGAACAAACACAAACGTTATTCTCATTACAAGGTTTGTCTAAGTTCGTCCCATGTTAGTCTAAGTTCGTCCCTAGTTAGTCTCTTTCTAAAGACGACCTTAGACAAACCTTAGAATGAGACTAACAAGACTAACTTGGGATGAACAAAGACAGACGTTAGTCTCATTATATGGTTTGTCTAATTTCGTCCTAAGTTAGTCTAAGTTCGTCCCTAGTTAGTCTCTTTCTAAAGACGATTTTAGACAAACCTTAGAATGAGACTAACGGGACTAACTTGGAACGAAAAAAGACAAACTTTATTCTCATTCTAAGGTTAGTCTAAGTTCGTCCCAAGTTAGTCTAAGTTCGTCCCTAGTTAGTTTCATTCTAAGGACGAACTTAAAAAAACATTAGAATGAGACTAACGAGACTAACTTGGGACGAAGAAAGAGTAACGTTAGTCTCATTATAAGGTTTGTCTAAGTTCGTCCCAAGTTAGTCTAAGTTAGTCCCTAGTTAGTCTCTTTCTAAGGACGAACTTAGACAAACCTTAGAACGAGACTAACTTGGGACGAACAAACACAAACGTTATTCTCATTACAAGGTTAGTCTAAGTTCGTCCCATGTTAGTCTAAGTTCGTCCCTAGTTAGTCTCTTTCTAAAGACGACCTTAGACAAACCTTAGAATGAGACTAACGAGACTAACTTGGGACGAACAAAGACAAACTTTAGTCTCGTTATTATGTTAGTTTAAGTTTCGTCCCAATTTAGTCTTAGTTCGTCCCTAGTTAGTCTCTTTCTAAGGACGAACTTAGACAAACCTTAGAATGAGACTAACGAGACTAACTTGGGACGAACAAAGACAAACGTTAGTCTCATTATAAGGTTTGTCTAATTTCATCCTAAGTTAGTCTAAGTTCGTCCCTAGTTAGTCTCTTTCTAAGGACGAACTTAGACAAACCTTAGAATGAGACTAACGGGACTAACTTGGAACGAACAAAGACAAACTTTATTCTCATTCTAAGGTTAGTCTAAATTCGTCCCAAGTTAGTCTAAGTTCGTCCCTAGTTAGTTTCTTTCTAAGGACAAACTTAAAAAAACCTTAGAATGAGACTAACGAGACTAACTTGGGACGAAGAAAGAGTAACGTTAGTCTCATTATAAGGTTTGTCTAAGTTCGTCCCAAGTTAGTCTAAGTTCGTCCCTAGTTAGTCTCTTTCTAAGGACGAACTTAGACAAACCTTAGAATGAGACTAACTTGACAAACTTGGGACGAACAAAGACAAACTTTAGTCTCGTTATTAGGTTAGTCTAAGTTCGTCCCAAGTTAGTCTCTTTCTAAGGACGAACTTAGACAAACCTTAGAATGAGACTAACGAGACTAACTTGGGACGAACAAAGACAAACGTTAGTCTCATTATAAGGTTTGTCTAATTTCGTCCCAAGTTAGTCTAAGTTCGTCCCGAGTTAGTCTCTTTCTAAGGACGAACTTAGACAAACATTAGAATGAGACTAACGGGAGTAACTTGGAACGAACAAAGACAAACTTTATTCTCATTCTAAGGTTAGTCTAAGTTCGTCCCAAGTTAGTCTAAGTTCGTCCCTAGTTAGTTTCTTTCTAAGGACAAACTTAAAAAAACCTTAGAATGAGACTAACGAGACTAACTTGGGACGAAGAAAGAGTAACGTTAGTCTCATTATAAGGTTTGTCTAAGTTCGTCCCAAGTTAGTCTAAGTTCGTCCCTAGTTAGTCTCTTTCTAAGGACGAACTTAGACAAACCTTAGAATGAGACTAACTTGACTAACTTGGGGTGAACAAAGACAAACTTTAGTCTCGTTATTAGGTTTGTCTAAGTTCGTCCCAAGTTAGTCTTAGTTCGTCCCTAGTTAGTCTCTTTCTAAGGACGAACTTAGACAAACCTTAGAATGAGACTAACGAGACTAACTTGGGACGAACAAAGACAAACGTTAGTCTCATTATAAGGTTTGTCTAATTTCGTTCCAAGTTAGTCTAAGTTCATCCCAAGTTAGTCTCTTTCTGAGGACAAACTTAGACAAACCTTAGAATGAGACTAACGGGAGTAACTTGGAACGAACAAAGACAAACTTTATTCTCATTCTAAGGTTAGTCTAAGTTCGTCCCAAGTTAGTCTAAGTTCGTCCCTAGTTAGTTTCTTTCTAAGGACGAACTTAAAAAAATCTTAGAATGAGTCTAATGAGACTAACTTGGGACGAAGAAAGAGAAACGTTAGTCTCATTATAAGGTTTGTCTAAGTTCGTCCCAAGTTAGTCTAAGTTCGTCCCTAGTTAGTCTCTTTGTAAGGACGAACTTAGACAAACCTTAGAACGAGACTAACGAGACTAACTTGGGACGAACAAACACAAACGTTATTCTCATTACAAGGTTAGTCTAAGTTCGTCCCATGTTAGTCTAAGTTCGTCCCTAGTTAGTCTCTTTCTAAAGACGACCTTAGACAAACCTTAGAATGGGACAAACGAGACTAACTTGGGACGAACAAAGACAAACTTTAGTCTCGTTATTATGTTAGTTTAAGTTTCGTCCCAATTTAGTCTTAGTTCGTCCCTAGTTAGTCTCTTTCTAAGGACGAACTTAGACAAACCTTAGAATGAGACTAACGAGACTAACTTGGGACGAACAAAGACAAACGTTAGTCTCATTATAAGGTTTGTCTAATTTCATCCTAAGTTAGTCTAAGTTCGTCCCTAGTTAGTCTCTTTCTAAGGACGAACTTAGACAAACCTTAGAATGAGACTAACGGGACTAACTTGGAACGAACAAAGACAAACTTTATTCTCATTCTAAGGTTAGTCTAAATTCGTCCCAAGTTAGTCTAAGTTCGTCCCTAGTTAGTTTCTTTCTAAGGACAAACTTAAAAAAACCTTAGAATGAGACTAACGAGACTAACTTGGGACGAAGAAAGAGTAACGTTAGTCTCATTATAAGGTTTGTCTAAGTTCGTCCCAAGTTAGTCTAAGTTCGTCCCTAGTTAGTCTCTTTCTAAGGACGAACTTAGACAAACCTTAGAATGAGACTAACTTGACTAACTTGGGACGAACAAATACAAACTTTAGTCTCGTTATTAGGTTAGTCTAAGTTCGTCCCAAGTTAGTCTCTTTCTAAGGACGAACTTAGACAAACCTTAGAATGAGACTAACGAGACTAACTTGGGACGAACAAAGACAAACGTTAGTCTCATTATAAGGTTTGTCTAATTTCGTCCCAAGTTAGTCTAAGTTCGTCCCTAGTTAGTCTCTTTCTAAGGACGAACTTAGACAAACATTAGAATGAGACTAACGGGAGTAACTTGGAACGAACAAAGACAAACTTTATTCTCATTCTAAGGTTAGTCTAAGTTCGTCCCAAGTTAGTCTAAGTTCGTCCCTAGTTACTTTCTTTCTAAGGACGAACTTAAAAAAATCTTAGAATGAAACTAACGAGACTAACGTGGGACGAAGAAAGAGAAACGTTAGTCTCATTATAAGGTTTGTCTAAGTTCGTCTCAAGTTAGTCTAAGTTCGTCCCTAGTTAGTCTCTTTATAAGGACAAACTTAGACAAACCTTAGAACGAGACTAACGAGACTAACTTGGGACGAACAAACACAAACGTTATTCTCATTACAAGGTTAGTCTAAGTTCGCCCCATGTTAGTCTAAGTTCGTCCCTAGTTAGTCTCTTTCTAAAGACGACCTTAGACAAACCTTAGAATGAGACTAACGAGACTAAGTTGGGACGAACAAAGACAAACGTTAGTCTCATTACAAGGTTAGTCTTAGTTCGTCCCAAGTTAGTCTTAGTTCGTCCCTAGTTAGTCTCTTTCTAAGGACGAACTTAGACAAACCTTAGAATGAGACTAACGAGACTAAGTTGGGACGAACAAACACAAACGTTAGTCTCATTATAAGGTTTGTCTAATTTCATCCTAAGTTAGTCTAAGTTCGTCCCTAGTTAGTCTCTTTCTAAGGACGAACTTAGACAAACCTTAGAATGAGAATAACGGGACTAACTTAGAACGAACAAAGACAAACTTTATTCTCATTCTAAGGTTAGTCTAAGTTCGTCCCAAGTTAGTCTAAGTTCGTCCCTAGTTAGTTTCTTTCTAAGGACAAACTCTAAAAAACCTTAGAATGAGACTAACGAGACTAACTTGGGACGAAGAAAGAGTAACGTTAGTCTCATTATAAGGTTTGTCTAAGTTCGTCCCTAGTTAGTCTCTTTCTAAGGATGAACTTAGACAAACCTTAGAATGAGACTAACGAGACTAACTTGGGACAAACAAAGACAAACGTTAGTCTCATTATAAGGTTTGTCTAAGTTCGTCCCAAGTTAGTCTAAGTTCGTCCCTAGTAAGTCTCTTTCTAAGGACAAACTTAGACAAACCATAGAATGAGACTAACGAGACTAACTCCGGACAAACAAAAACAAACGTTAGTCTCATTACAAGGTTAGTCTAAGTTTGTCCCAAGTTAGTCTAAGTTCGTCCCTAGTTAGTCTCTTTCTAAGGATGAACTTAGACAAACCTTTGAATGAGACTAACGAGACTAACTTGGGACGAACAAAGACAAACGTTTGTCTCATTACAAGGTTAGTCTAAGTTCGTCCCAAGTTAGTCTTAGTTCGTCCCTAGTTAGTCTCTTTCTAAGGACGAACTTAGACAAACCTTAGAATGAGACTAACGAGACTAACTTGGGACGAACAAAGACAAACGTTAGTCTCATTATAAGGTTTGTCTAATTTCGTTCCAAGTTAGTCTAAGTTCATCCCAAGTTAGTCTCTTTCTGAGGACAAACTTAGACAAACCTTAGAATGAGACTAACGGGAGTAACTTGGAACGAACAAAGACAAACTTTATTCTCATTCTAAGGTTAGTCTAAGTTCGTCCCAAGTTAGTCTAAGTTCGTCCCTAGTTAGTTTCTTTCTAAGGACGAACTTAAAAAAATCTTAGAATGAGTCTAATGAGACTAACTTGGGACGAAGAAAGAGAAACGTTAGTCTCATTATAAGGTTTGTCTAAGTTCGTCCCAAGTTAGTCTAAGTTCGTCCCTAGTTAGTCTCTTTGTAAGGACGAACTTAGACAAACCTTAGAACGAGACTAACGAGACTAACTTGGGACGAACAAACACAAACGTTATTCTCATTACAAGGTTAGTCTAAGTTCGTCCCATGTTAGTCTAAGTTCGTCCCTAGTTAGTCTCTTTCTAAAGACGACCTTAGACAAACCTTAGAATGGGACTAACGAGACTAACTTGGGACGAACAAAGACAAACTTTAGTCTCGTTATTATGTTAGTTTAAGTTTCGTCCCAATTTAGTCTTAGTTCGTCCCTAGTTAGTCTCTTTCTAAGGACGAACTTAGACAAACCTTAGAATGAGACTAACGAGACTAACTTGGGACGAACAAAGACAAACGTTAGTCTCATTATAAGGTTTGTCTAATTTCATCCTAAGTTAGTCTAAGTTCGTCCCTAGTTAGTCTCTTTCTAAGGACGAACTTAGACAAACCTTAGAATGAGACTAACGGGACTAACTTGGAACGAACAAAGACAAACTTTATTCTCATTCTAAGGTTAGTCTAAATTCGTCCCAAGTTAGTCTAAGTTCGTCCCTAGTTAGTTTCTTTCTAAGGACAAACTTAAAAAAACCTTAGAATGAGACTAACGAGACTAACTTGGGACGAAGAAAGAGTAACGTTAGTCTCATTATAAGGTTTGTCTAAGTTCGTCCCAAGTTAGTCTAAGTTCGTCCCTAGTTAGTCTCTTTCTAAGGACGAACTTAGACAAACCTTAGAATGAGACTAACTTGACTAACTTGGGACGAACAAAGACAAACTTTAGTCTCGTTATTAGGTTAGTCTAAGTTCGTCCCAAGTTAGTCTCTTTCTAAGGACGAACTTAGACAAACATTAGAATGAGACTAACGAGACTAACTTGGGACGAACAAAGACAAACGTTAGTCTCATTATAAGGTTTGTCTAATTTCGTCCCAAGTTAGTCTAAGTTCGTCCCTAGTTAGTCTCTTTCTAAGGACGAACTTAGACAAACATTAGAATGAGACTAACGGGAGTAACTTGGAACGAACAAAGACAAACTTTATTCTCATTCTAAGGTTAGTCTAAGTTCGTCCCAAGTTAGTCTAAGTTCGTCCCTAGTTACTTTCTTTCTAAGGACGAACTTAAAAAAATCTTAGAATGAAACTAACGAGACTAACGTGGGACGAAGAAAGAGAAACGTTAGTCTCATTATAAGGTTTGTCTAAGTTCGTCTCAAGTTAGTCTAAGTTCGTCCCTAGTTAGTCTCTTTATAAGGACAAACTTAGACAAACCTTAGAACGAGACTAACGAGACTAACTTGGGACGAACAAACACAAACGTCATTCTCATTACAAGGTTAGTCTAAGTTCGCCCCATGTTAGTCTAAGTTCGTCCCTAGTTAGTCTCTTTCTAAAGACGACCTTAGACAAACCTTAGAATGAGACTAACGAGACTAAGTTGGGACGAACAAAGACAAACGTTAGTCTCATTACAAGGTTAGTCTTAGTTCGTCCCAAGTTAGTCTTAGTTCGTCCCTAGTCAGTCTCTTTCTAAGGACGAACTTAGACAAACCTTAGAATGAGACTAACGAGACTAAGTTGGGACGAACAAACACAAACGTTAGTCTCATTATAAGGTTTGTCTAATTTCATCCTAAGTTAGTCTAAGTTCGTCCCTAGTTAGTCTCTTTCTAAGGAGGAACTTAGACAAACCTTAGAATGAGAATAACGGGGCTAACTTAGAACGAACAAAGACAAACTTTATTCTCATTCTAAGGTTAGTCTAAGTTCGTCCCAAGTTAGTCTAAGTTCGTCCCTAGTTAGTTTCTTTCTAAGGACAAACTCTTAAAAACCTTAGAATGAGACTAACGAGACTAACTTGGGACGAAGAAAGAGTAACGTTAGTCTCATTATAAGGTTTGTCTAAGTTCGTCCCTAGTTAGTCTCTTTCTAAGGACGAACTTAGACAAACCTTAGAATGAGACTAACGAGACTAACTTGGGACAAACAAAGACAAACGTTAGTCTCATTATAAGGTTTGTCTAAGTTCGTCCCAAGTTAGTCTAAGTTCGTCCCTAGTAAGTCTCTTTCTAAGGACAAACTTAGACAAACCATAGAATGAGACTAACGAGACTAACTCCGGACAAACAAAAACAAACGTTAGTCTCATTACAAGGTTAGTCTAAGTTTGTCCCAAGTTAGTCTAAGTTCGTCCCTAGTTAGTCTCTTTCTAAGGATGAACTTAGACAAACCTTTGAATGAGACTAACGAGACTAACTTGGGACGAACAAAGACAAACGTTTGTCTCATTACAAGGTTAGTCTAAGTTTGTCCCAAGTTAGTCTAAGTTCGTCCCTAGTTAGTCTCTTTCTAAGGATGAACTTAGACAAACCTTAGAATGAGACTAACGAGACTAACTTGGGACGAACAAAGACAAACGTTAGTCTCATTGTAAAGTTCGTCTAAGTTCGTCCCAAGTTAGTCTAAGTTCGTCCCTAGTTAGTCTCTTTCAAAGGATGAACTTAGATAAACCTTATAATGAGAATAGTGAGACTTACTTGGGACGAACAAAGACAAACGTTAGTCTCATTATAAGGTTAGTCTAAGTTCGTCCCTAGTTAGTCTCTTTCTAAGGACCAACTTAGACAAACCTTAGAAAGAGAATAACTTGACTAACTTGGGACGAACGAAGACAAACTTTAGTCTCGTTATTAGGTTAGTCTAAGTTCGTCCCTAGTTAGTCTCTTTCTAAGGATGAACTTAGACAAACCTTAGAATGAGACTAACGAGACTAACTTGGGACGAACAAAGACACACGTTAGTCTCATTGTAAAGTTAGTCTAAGTTCGTCCCAAGTTAGTCTAAGTTCGTCCCTAGTTAGTCTCTTTCTAAGGACGAACTTAGACAAACCTTATAATGAGACTAGTGAGACTAACTTGGGACGAACAAAGACAAACGTTAGTCTCATTATAAGGTTAGTCTAAGTTCGTCCCTAGTTAGTCTCTTTCTAAGGACGAACTTAGACAAACCTTAGAATGAGACTAACTTGACTAACTTGGGACGAACAAAGACAGACTTTAGTCTCGTTATTAGGTTAGTCTAAGTTCGTCCCAAGTTAGTCTTAGTTCGTCCCTAGTTAGTCTCTTTCTAAGGACGAACTTAGACAAACCTTAGAATGAGACTAACGAGACTAACTTGGGACGAACAAAGACAAACGTTAGTCTCATTATAAAGTTTGTCTAATTTCGTCCCAAGTTAGTCTAAGTTCGTCCCTAGTTAGTCTCTTCCTAAGGACGAACTTAGACAAACCTTAGAATGAGACTAACGGGACTAACTTGGAACGAACAAAGACAAACTTTATTCTCATTCTAAGGTTAGTCTAAGTTCGTCCCAAGTTAGTCTAAGTTCGTCCAAAGTTAGTTTCTTTCTAAGGACGAACTTAAAAAAACCTTAGAATGAGACTAACGAGATTAACTTGGAACGGAGTTAGACTAACTTGGGACGAACTTAGAGAAACCTTAGTCTCATTATAAGGTTTGTCTAAGTTCATCCCAAGTTAGTCTAAGTTCCACCCTAGTTAGTCTCTTTCTAAGGACGAACTTAGACAAACCTTAGAACGAGACTAACTTGGGACGAACAAACACAAACGTTATTCTCATTACAAGGTTAGTCAAAGTTCGTCCCAAGTTAGTCTAAGTTCGTCCCTAGTTAGTCTCTTTCTAAGGATGAACTTAGACAAACCTTAGAATGAGACTAACGAGACTAACTTGGGACGAACAACGACAAACGTTAGTCTCATTATAAAGTTAGTCTAAGTTCGTCCCTAGTTAGTCTCTTGCTAAGGACGAACTTAGACAAACCTTATAATGAGACTAGTGAGACTAACGTGGGACGAACAAAGACAAACGTTTGTCTCATTATAAGGTTAGTCTAAGTTCTTCCCTAGTTAGTCTCTTTCAACGGACGAACTTAGACAAACCTTAGAATGAGACTAACGAGACTAAGTTGGGACGAACAAAGACAAACTTTAGTCTCGTTATTAGGTTAGTCTAAATTCGTCCCAAGTTAGTCTTAGTTCGTCCCTAGTTAGTCTCTTTCTAAGGACGAACTTAGACAAACCTTAGAATGAGACTAACGAGACTAAGTTGGGACGAACAAACACAAACGTTAGTCTCATTATAAGGTTTGTCTAATTTCGTCCTAAGTTAGTCTAAGTTCGTCCCTAGTTAGTCTCTTTCTAAGGACGAACTTAGACAAACCTTAGAATGAGAATAACGGGACTAACTTAGAACGAACAAAGACAAACTTTATTCTCATTCTAAGGTTAGTCTAAGTTCGTCCCAAGTTAGTCTAAGTTCGTCCCTAGTTAGTTTCTTTCTAAGGACAAACTTAAAAAAACCTTAGAATGAGACTAACGAGACTAACTTGGGACGAAGAAAGAGTAACGTTAGTCTCATTATAAGGTTTGTCTAAGTTCGTCCCAAGTTAGTCTAAGTTCGTCCCTAGTTAGTCTCTTTCTAAGGACGAACTTAGACAAACCTTAGAATGAGACTAACTTGACTAACTTGGGGCGAACAAAGACAAACTTTAGTCTCGTTATTAGGTTAGTCTAAGTTCGTCCCAAGTTAGTCTAAGTTCGTCCCTAGTTAGTCTCTTTCTAAGGATGAACTTAGACAAACCTTAGAATGAGACTAACGAGACTAACTTGGGACGAACAAAGACAAACGTTAGTCTCATTGTAAAGTTAGTCTAAGTTCGTCCCAAGTTAGTCTAAGTTCGTCCCTAGTTAGTCTCTTTCAAAGGACGAACTTAGATAAACCTTATAATGAGACTAGTGAGACTTACTTGGGACGAACAAAGACAAACGTTAGTCTCATTATAAGGTTTGTCTAAGTTCGTCCCAAGTTAGTGTAAGTTCGTCCCTAGTAAGTCTCTTTCTAAGGACAAACTTAGACAAACCATAGAATAAGACTAACGAGACTAACTCCGGACGAACAAACACAAACGTTAGTCTCATTACAAGGTTAGTCTAAGTTTGTCCCAAGTTAGTCTAAGTTCGTCCCTAGTTAGTCTCTTTCTAAGGATGAACTTAGACAAACCTTTGAATGAGACTAACGAGACTAACTTGGGACGAACAAAGACAAACGTTTGTCTCATTACAAGGTTAGTCTAAGTTTGTCCCAAGTTAGTCTAAGTTCGTCCCTAGTTAGTCTCTTTCTAAGGAGGAACTTAGACAAACCTTAGAATGAGACTAACGAGACTAACTTGGGACGAACAAAGACAAACGTTAGTCTCATTGTAAAGTTAGTCTAAGTTCGTCCCAAGTTAGTCTAAGTTCGTCCCTAGTTAGTCTCTTTCAAAGGACGAACTTAGATAAACCTTATAATGAGACTAGTGAGACTTACTTGGGACGAACAAAGACAAACGTTAGTCTCATTATAAGGTTAGTCTAAGTTCGTCCCTAGTTAGTCTCTTTCTAAGGACCAACTTAGACAAACCTTAGAAAGAGACTAACTTGACTAACTTGGGACGAACAAAGACAAACTTTAGTCTCGTTATTAGGTTAGTCTAAGTTCGTCCCTAGTTAGTCTCTTTCTAAGGATGAACTTAGACAAACCTTAGAATGAGACTAACGAGACTAACTTGGGACGAACAAAGACACACGTTAGTCTCATTGTAAAGTTAGTCTAAGTTCGTCCCAAGTTAGTCTAAGTTCGTCCCTAGTTAGTCTCTTTCAAAGGACGAACTTAGATAAACCTTATAATGAGACTAGTGAGACTTACTTGGGACGAACAAAGACAAACGTTAGTCTCATTGTAAGGTTAGTCTAAGTTCGTCCCTAGTTAGTCTCTTTCTAAGGACCAACTTAGACAAACCTTAGAAAGAGACTAACTTGACTAACTTGGGACGAACAATGACAAACTTTAGTCTCGTTATTAGGTTAGTCTAAGTTCGTCCCAAGTTAGTCTTAGTTCGTCCCTAGTTAGTCTCTTTCTAAGGACGAACTTTGACAAACCTTAGAATGAGACTAACGAGACTAACTTGGGACGAACAAAGACAAACGTTAGTCTCATTATAAGGTTTGTCTAATTTCGTCCTAAGTTAGTCTAAGTTCGTCCCTAGTTAGTCTCTTTCTAAGGACGAACTTAGACAAACCTTAGAATGAGACTAACGGGACTAACTTGGAACGAACAAAGACTAACTTTATTCTCATTCTAAGGTTAGTCTAAGTTCGTCCCAAGTTAGTCTAAGTTCGTCCCTAGTTAGTTTCTTTCTAAGGACGAACTTAAAAAAACCTTAGAATGATACTAACGAGACTAACTTGGGACGAAGAAAGAGAAACGTTAGTCTCATTATAAGGTTTGTCTAAGTTCGTCCCAAATTAGTCTAAGTTCGTCCCAAGTTAGTCTCATTATAAGGTTTGTCAAAGTTCGTCCCTAGTTAGTCTCTTTCTAAGGACGAACTTAGACAAACCTTAGAACGAGACTAACTTGGGACGAACAAACACAAACGTTATTCTCATTACAAGGTTAGTCTAAGTTCGTCCCTAGTTAGTCTCTTTCTAAAGACGACCTTAGACAAACCTTAGAATGAGACTAATGAGACTAATTTAGGACGAACAATGACAAACGTTATTCTCATTCTAAGGTTAGTCTAAGTTCGTCCCAAGTTAGTCTAAGTTCGTCCCTAGTTAGTCTCTTTCTAAGGACGAACTTAGACAAACCATAGAATGAGACTAGTGAGACTAACTTGGGACGAACAAAGACAAACGTTAGTCTCATTATAAGGTCAGTCTATGTTCGTCCCAAGTTAGTCTAAGTTCGTCCCTAGTTAGTCTCTTTCTAAGGACGAACTTAGACAAACCTTACAATGAGACTAACGAGACTAACTCCGGACGAACAAACACAAACGTTAGTCTCATTACAAGGTTAGTCTAAGTTCGTCCCATGTTAGTCTAAGTTCGTCCCTAGTTAGTCTCTTTCTAAGGACGAACTTCGACAAACCTTAGAATGAGACTAACGAGACTAACTTGGGACGAACAAACACAAACGTTAGTCTCGTTACAAGGTTAGTCTAAGTTCGTCCCAAGTTAGTCTAAGTTCGTCCCTAGTTAGTCTCTTTCTAAGGACAAACTTAGACAAACCTTAGAATGAGACTAACGAGACTAACTCCGGACGAACAAACACAAACGTTCTTCTTATTTCAAGGTTAGTCTAAGTTCGTCCCAAGTTAGTCTAAGTTCGTCGCTAGTTAGTCTCTTTCTAAGGACGAACTTAGACAAACCTTAGAATGAGACCAACGAGACTAACTTGGGACGAACAAAGACAAACGTTAGTCTCATTATAAAGTTAGTCTAAGTTCATCCCAAGTTAGTCTAAGTTCGTCCCTAGTTAGTCTCTTTCAAAGGACGAACTTAGATAAAGCTTATAATGAGACTAGTGAGACTAACTTGGGACGAACAAAGACAAACGTTAGTCTCATTATAAGGTTAGTCTAAGTTCGTCCCTAGTTAGTCTCTTTCAAAGGACGAACTTAGACAAACCTTAGAATGAGACTACCTTGACTAACTTGGGACGAACAAAAACAAACTTTAGTCTCGTTATTAGGTTAGTCTATGTTCGTCCCAAGTTAGTCTTAGTTCGTCCCTAGTTAGTCTCTTTCTAAGGACGAACTTAGACAAACCTTAGAATGAGACTAACGAGACTAACTTGGGACGATCAAAGACAAACGTTAGTCTCATTATAAGGTTTGTCTAATTTCGTCCCAAGTTAGTCTAAGTTCGTCCCTAGTTTGTCTCTTTCTAAGGACGAACTTAGACAAACCTTAGAATGAGACTAACGGGACTAACTTGGAACGAACAAAGACTAACTTTATTCTCATTCTAAGGTTAGTCTAAGTTCGTCCCAAGTTAGTCTAAGTTCGTCCCTAGTTAGTTTCTTTCTAAGGACGAACTTAAAAAAACCTTAGAATGAGACTAATGAGACTAACTTGGGACGAAGAAAGAGAAACGTTAGTCTCATTATAAGGTTTGTCTAAGTTCGTCCCAAGTTAGTCTAAGTTCGTCCCTAGTTAGTCTCTTTCTAAGGACGAACTTAGACAAACCTTAGAACGAGACTAACTTGGGACGAACAAACACAAACGTTATTCTCATTACAAGGTTAGTCTAAGTTTGTCCCATGTTAGTCTAAGTTCGTCCCTAGTTAGTCTCTTTCTAAAGACGACCGTAGACAAACCTTAGAATGAGACTAACGAGACTAACTTGGGATGAACAAAGACAAACGTTAGTCTCATTACAAGGTTAGTCTAAGTTCGTCCCAAGTTAGTCTAAGTTCGTCGCTAGTTAGTCTCTTTCTAAGGACGAACTTAGACAAACCTTAGAATGAGACCAACGAGACTAACTTGGGACGAACAAAGACAAACGTTAGTCTCATTACAAGGTTATTCTAAGTTCGCCCCAAGTTAGTCTAAGTCTATCCCTAGTTGGTCTCTTTCTAAGGATGAACTTAGACAAACCTTAGAATGAGACTAACGAGACTAACTTTGGACGAACAAAAATAAACGTTAGTCTCATTATAAAGTTAGTCTAAGTTCGTCCCAAGTTAGTCTAAGTTCGTCCCAAGTTTGTCTCTTTCTAAGGACGAACTTAGAAAAACCTTATAATGAGACTAGTGAGACTAACTTGGGACGAACAAAGACAAACCTTAGTCTCATTATAAGGTTAGTCTAAGTTCGTCCCTAGTTAGTCTCTTTCTAAGGACGAACTTAGACAAACCTTAGAATGAGACTAACGAGACTAAGTTGGGACGAACAAAGACAAACTTTAGTCTCGTTATTAGGTTAGTCTAAGTTCGTCCCAAGTTAGTCTTAGTTCGTCTCTAGTTAGTCTCTTTCTAAGGACGAACTTAGACAAACCTTAGAATGAGACTAACGAGACTAACTTGGGACGAACAAACACAAGCGTTAGTCTCATTACAAGGTTAGTCTAAGTTCGTCCCATGTTAGTCTAAGTTCGTCCCTAGTTAGTCTCTTTCTAAAGATGAACTTAGACAAACCTTAGAATGAGACTAATGAGACTACATTGGGACGAACAAAGACAAACGTTAGTCTCATTATAAAGTCAGTCTAAGTTCGTCCCTAGTTAGTCTCTTTCAAAGGACGAACTTAGATAAACCTTATAATGAGACTAGTGAGACTAACTTGAGACGAACAAAGACAAACGTTAGTCTCATTATAAGGTTAGTCTAAGTTCGTCCCTAGTTAGTCTCTTTCTAAGGACGAACTTGACTAACTTTGGACGAACAAAGACAAACTTTAGTCTCGTTATTAGGTTAGTCTAAGTTCGTCCCAAGTTAGTCTTAGTTCGTCCCAAGTTAGTCTCTTTCTAAGGACGAACTTAGACAAACCTTAGAATGAGACTAACGAGACTAACTTGCGACAAACAAAGACAAACGTTATTCTCATTCTAAGGTTATTCTAAGTTCGTCCCAAGTTAGTCTAATTTCGTCCCTAGTTAGTTTCTTTCTAAGGACGAACTTAAAAAACCTTAGAATGAGACTAACGGGACTAACTGGGTACGAAGAAAGAGAAACGTTAGTCTCATTATAAGGTTTGTCTAAGTTCGTCCCAAGTTAGTCTAAGTTCGTCCCTAGTTAGTCTCTTTCTAAGGACGAACTTAGACAAACCTTAGAACGAGACTAGTGAGACTAACTTGGGACGAACAAAGACAAACGTTAGTCTCATTATAAGGTTAGTCTAAGTTCGTCCCAAGTTAGTCTAAGTTCGTCCATAGTTAGTCTCTTTCTAAGGACGAACTTAGACAAACCTTAGAATGAGACTAACGGGACTAACTTGGAACGAACAAAAACAAACTTTATTCTCATTCTAAGGTTAGTCTAAGTTCGTCCCAAGTTAGTCTAAGTTCGTCCCTAGTTAGTTTCTTTCTAAGGACGAACTTAAAAAAACCTTAGAATGGGACTAACGAGACTAACTTGGGACGAAGAAAGAGAAACGTTAGTCTCATTATAAGGTTAGTCTAAGTTCGTCCCAAGTTAGTCTAAGTTCGTCCCTAGTTAGACTCTTTCTAAGGACGAACTTAGACAAACCTTAGAACGAGACTAACGAGACTAACGAGACTAACTTGGGACGAACAAACACAAACGTTATTCTCATTACAAGGTTAGTCTAAGTTCGTCCCTAGTTAGTCTCTTTCTAAAGACGACCTTGGACAAACCTTAAAATGAGACCAACGAGACTAACTTGGGACGAACAAAGACAAACGTTAGTCTCCTTACAAGGTTAGTCTAAGTTCGTCCCAAGTTAGTCTCTTTCTAAGGACGAACTTAGACAAACCTTAGAATGAGACTAGTGAGACTAACTTGGGACGAACAATGACAAACGTTAGTCTCATTATAAGGTTAGTCTAAGTTTGTCCCAAGTTAGTCTAAGTTCGTCCCTAGGTATTCTCTTTCTATGGACGAACTTAGACAAACCTTAGAATGAGACTAACGAGACAAACTTGGGACGAACAAAGACAAACGTTAGTCTCATTATAAAGTTAGTCTAAGTTCGTCCCAAGTTAGTCTAAGTTCGTCCCTAGTTAGTCTCTTTCTAAGGACGAACTTAGATAAACCTTATAATGAGACTAGTGAGACTAACTTGGGCCGAACAAAGACAAACGTTAGTCTCATTATAAGGTTAGTCTAAGTTCGTCCCTAGTTATCTCTTTCTAAGGACCAACTTAGACAACCCTTAGAAAGAGACTAAGTTGACTAACTTGGGACGAACAAAGACAAACTTTAGTCTCGTTATTAGGTTATTCTAAGTTTGTCCCAAGCTAGTCTTAGTTCGTCCCTAGTTAGTCTCTTTCTAAGGACGAACTTAGACAAACCTTAGAATGAGACTAACGGGACTAACTTGGTACGAACAAAGACAAACTTTATTCTCATTCTAAGGTCAGCCTAAGTTCGTCCCAAGTTAGTCTAAGTTCGTCCCTAGTTAGTTTCTTTCTAAGGACGAACTTAAAAAAACCTTAGAATGAGACTAACGAGACTAATTTGGGACGAAGAAAGAGAAACGTTAGTCTCATTATAAGGTTTGTCTAAGTTCGTCCCAAGTTAGTCTAAGTTTGTCCCTTGTTAGTGTCTTTCTAAGGACGAACTTAGACAAACCTTAGAACGAGACTAACTTGGGACGAACAAACACAAACGTTATTCTCATTACAAGGTTAGTCTAAGTTCGTCCCATGTTAGTCTAAGTTCGTCCCTAGTTAGTCTCTTTCTAAAGACGACCTTAGACAAACCTTAGAATGAGACTAACGAGACTAACTTGGGACGAACAAAGACAAACGTTAGTCTCCTTACAAGGTTAGTCTAAGTTCGTCCCAAGTTAGTCTCTTTCTAAGGACGAACTTAGACAAACCTTAGAATGAGACTAGTGAGACTAACTTGGGACGAACAAAGACAAACGTTAGTCTCATTATAAGGTTAGTCTAAGTTCGTCCCAAGTTAGTCTAAGTTCGTCCCAAGTTAGTCTAAGTTCGTCCCTAGGTAGTCTCTTTCTAAGGAGGAACTTAGACAAACCTTAGAATGAGACTAACGAGACTAACTTGGGATGAACAAAGACAAAAGTTAGTCTAAGTTCGTCCCAAGTTAGTCTAAGTTCGTCCCTAGTTAGTCTCTTTCTAAGGACGAACTTAGGCAAACCTTATAATGAGACTAGTGTGACTAACTTGGGACGAACAAAGACAAACTTTAGTCTCGTTATTAGGTTAGTCTAAGTTCGTCCCAAGTTAGTCTTAGTTCGTCCCTAGTTAGTCTCTTTCTATGGACGAACTTAGACAAACCTTAGAATGAGACTAACGAGACTAACTTGGGACGAACAAAGACAAATGTTAGTCTCATTATAAGGTTTGTCTAATTTCGTCCCATGTTAGTCTAAGTTCGTCCCTAGTTAGTCTCTTTCTAAGGACGAACTTAGACAAACCTTAGAATGAGACTAAGGAGACTAACTTGGGACGAACAAACACAAACGTCAGTCTCATTACAAGGTTAGTCTAAGTTCGTCCCAAGTTTGTCTAAGTTCGTGCCTAGTTAGTCACTTTCTAATGACGAACTTAGACAAACCTTAGAATGAGACTAGTGAGACTAACTTGGGACGAACAAAGACAAATTTTAGTCTCATTATAAGGTTTGTCTAATTTCGTCCCATGTTAGTCTAATTTCGTCCCATGTTAGTCTAAGTTCGTGCCTAGTTAGTCACTTTCTAAGGACGAACTTAGACAAACCTTAGAATGAGACTAGTGAGACTAACTTGGGACGAACAAAGACAAACTTTAGTCTCGTTATTAGGTTAGTCTAAGTTCGTTACAAGGTTAGTCTAAGTTCGTCCCAAGTTTGTCTAAGTTCGTGCCTAGTTAGTCACTTTCTAAGGACGAACTTAGACAAACCTTAGAATGAGACTAGTGAGACTAACTTGGGACGAACAAAGACAAACTTTAGTCTCGTTATTAGGTTAGTCTAAGTTCGTTACAAGGTTAGTCTAAGTTCGTCCCAAGTTAGTCTTAGTTCGTCCCTAGTTAGTCTCTTTCTAAGGACGAACTTAGACAAACCTTAGAATGAGACTAACGAGACTAACTTGGGACGAACAAACACAAACGTTAGTCTCATTACAAGGTTAGTCTAAGTTTGTCCCAAGTTTGGCTAAGTTCGTCCCTAGTTAGTCTCTTTCTAAGGACGAACTTAGACAAACCTTAGAATGAGACTAGTGAGACTAACTTGGGACGAACAAAGACAAACGTTAGTCTCATTATAAGGTTAGTCTAAGTTCGTCCCAAGTTAGTCTAAGTTCGTCCCTAGTTAGTCTCTTTCTATGGACGAACTTAGACAAACCTTAGAATGAGACTAACGAGACTAACTTGGGACGAACAAAGACAAACGTTAGTCTCATTATAAGGTTTGTCTAATTTCGTCCCAAGTTAGTCTAAGTTCGTCCCTAGTTAGTCTCTTTCTAAGGACGAACTTAGACAAACCATAGAATGAGACTAACGAGACTAACTCCGGACGAACAAACACAAACGTTAGTCTCATTACAAGGTTAGTCTAAGTTCATCCCATGTTAGTCTAAGTTCGTCCCTAGTTAGTCTCTTTCTAAGGACGAACTTAGACAAACCTTAGAATGAGACTAACGAGACTAACTTGGGACGAACAAACACAAACGTTAGTCTCATTACAAGGTTAGTCTAAGTTCGTCCCTAGTTAGTCTCTTTCTAAGGACGAACTTAGACAAACCTTAGAAGGAGACTAACGAGACTAACTTGGGACGAACAAAGACAAACGTTAGTCTCCTTACAAGGTTAGTCTAAGTTCGTCCCAAGTTAGTCTCTTTCTAAGGATGAACTTAGACAAACCTTAGAATGAGACTAACAAGACTAACTTGGGACGAACAAAGACAAACGTTAGTCTCATTATAAGGTTAGTTTAAGTTCGTCCCTAGTTAGTCTCTTTCTAAGGACGAACTTAGACAAACCTTAGAACGAGACTAACTTGACTAACTTGGGACGAACAAAGACAAACTTTAGTCTCGTTATTAGGTTAGTCTAAGTTCGTCCCAAGTTAGTCTTAGTTCGTCCCTAGTTAGTCTCTTTCTAAGGACGAACTTAGACAAACCTTAGAATGAGACTAACGAGACTAACTTGGGACGAACAAAGACAAACGTTAGTCTCATTATAAGGTTTGTCTAATTTCGTCCCAAGTTAGTCTAAGTTCGTCCCTAGTTAGTCTCTTTCTAAGGACGAACTTAGACAAACCTTAGAATGAGACTAACGAGACTAACTCCGGACGAACAAACACAAACGTTAGTCTCATTACAAGGTTAGTCTAAGTTCGTCCCATGTTAGTCTAAGTTCGTCCCTAGTTAGTCTCTTTCTAAGGACGAACTTAGACAAACCTTAGAATGAGACTAACGAGACTAACTTGGGACGAACAAACACAAACGTTAGTCTCATTACAAGGTTAGTCTACGTTCGTCCCAAGTTAGTCTAAGTTCGTCCCTAGTTAGTCTCTTTCTAAGGATGAACTTAGACAAACCTTAGAATGAGACTAACGAGACTAACTTGGGACGAACAAAGACAAAAGTTAGTCTAAGTTCGTCCCAAGTTAGTCTAAGTTCGTCCCTAGTTAGTCTCTTTCTAAGGACGAACTTGGACAAACCTTATAATGAGACTAGTGAGACTAACTTGGGACGAACAAAGACAAACTTTAGTCTCGTTATTAGGTTAGTCTAATTTCGTCCCAAGTTAGTCTTAGTTCGTCCCTAGTTAGTCTCTTTCTATGGACGAACTTAGACAAACCTTAGAATGAGACTAACGAGACTAACTTGGGACGAACAAAGACAAATGTTAGTCTCATTATAAGGTTTGTCTAATTTCGTCCCATGTTAGTCTAAGTTCGTCCCTAGTTAGTCTCTTTCTAAGGACGAACTTAGACAAACCTTAGAATGAGACTAACTTGACTAACTTGGGACGAACAAAGACAAACTTTAGTCTCGTTATTAGGTTAGTCTAAGTTCGTCCCAAGTTAGTCTTAGTTCGTCCCTAGTAAGTCTCTTTCTAAGGAAGAACTTAGACAAACCTTAGAATGAGACTAACGAGACTAACTTGGGACGAACAAAGACAAACGTTGGTCTCATTATAAGGTTTGTCTAATTTCGTCACAAGTTAGTCTAAGTTCGTCCCTAGTTAGTCTCTTTCTAAGGACGAACTTAGACAAACCTTAGAATGAGACTAACGAGACTAATTCCGGACGAACAAACACAAACGTTAGTCTCATTACAAGGTTAGTCTAAGTTCGTCCCATGTTAGTCTAAGTTCGTCCCTAGTTAGTCTCTTTCAAAGGACGAACTTAGACAAACCTTAGAATGAGACTAACGAGACTAACTTGGGACGAACAAACACAAACGTTAGTCTCATTACAAGGTTAGTAGTCTAAGTTCGTCCCAAGTTAGTCTAAGTTCGTCCCTAGTTAGTCTCTTTCAAAGGATGAACTTAGACAAACCTTAGAATGAGACTAACGAGACTAATTTGGGACGAACAAAGACAAAAGTTAGTCTAAGTTCGTCCCTAGTTAGTCTCTTTCTAAGGACGAACTTAGACAAACCTTATAATGAGACTAGTGAGACTAACTTGGGACGAACAAAGACAAACGTTAGTCTCATTATAAGGTTAGTCTAAGTTCGTCCCAAGTTAGTCTAAGTTCGTCCCTAGTTAGTCTCTTTCTATGGACGAACTTAGACAAACCTTAGAATGAGACTAACGAGACTAACTTGGGACGAACAAAGACAAACGTTAGTCTCATTATAAGGTTTGTCTAATTTCGTCCCAAGTTAGTCTAAGTTCGTCCCTAGTTAGTCTCTTTCTAAGGACGAACTTAAACAAACCATAGAATGAGACTAACGAGACTAACTCCGAACGAACAAACACAAACGTTAGTCTCATTACAAGGTTAGTCTAAGTTCATCCCATGTTAGTCTAAATTCGTCCCTAGTTAGTCTCTTTCTAAGGACGAACTTAGACAAACCTTAGAATGAGACTAACGAGACTAACTTGGGACAAACAAACACAAACGTTAGTCTCATTACAAGGTTAGAATAAGTGGGTCCCAAGTTAGTCTAAGTTCGTCCCTAGTTAGTCTCTTTCTAAGGATGAACTTAGACAAACCTTAGAATGAGACTAACGAGAGTAACTTGGGACGAACAAAGACAAACGTTAGTCTCATTATAAAGTTAGTCTAAGTTCGTCCCAAGTTAGTCTAAGTTCGTCCCTAGTTAGTCTCTTTCAAAGGACGAACTTAGATAAACCTTATAATGAGACTAGTGAGACTAACTTGGGACGAACAAAGACAAACGTTAGTCTCATTATAAGGTTAGTCTAAGTTCGTCCCTAGTTAGTCTCTTTCTAAGGACGAACTTAGACAAACCTTAGAATGAGACTAACTTGACTAACTTGGGACGAACAAAGACAAACTTTAGTCTCGTTATTAGGTTAGTCTAAGTTCGTCCCAAGTTAGTCTTAGTTCGTCCCTAGTTAGTCTCTTTCTAAGGACGAAATTAGACAAACCTTAGAATGAGACCAACGTGACTATCTTGGGACGAACAAAGACAAACGTTAGTCTCATTACAAGGTTAGTCTAAGTTCGTCCCTAGTTAGTTTCTTTCTAAGGACGAACTTAAAAAAACCTTAGAATGAGACTAACGAGACTAACTTGGGACGAAGAAAGAGAAACGTTAGTCTCATTATAAGGTTTGTCTAAGTTCGTCCCAAGTTAGTCTAAATTCGTCCCTAGTTAGTCTCTTTCTAAGGACGAACTTAGACAAACCTTAGAACGAGACTAACGAGACTAACTTGGGACGAACAAACACAAACGTTATTCTCATTACAAGGTTAGTCTAAGTTCGTCCCATGTTAGTCTAAGTTCGTCCTTAGTTTGTCTCTTTCTAAAGACGACCTTAGACAAACCTTAGAATGAGACTAACGAGACTAACTTGGGACGAACAAAGACAAACGTTAGTCTCATTACAAGGTTAGTCTAAGTTCGTCCCAAGTTAGTCTAAGTTCGTCGCTGGTTAGTCTCTTTCTAAAGACGAACTTAGACAAACCTTAGAATGAGACCAACGAGACTAACTTGGGACGAACAAAGACAAACGTTAGTCTCATTACAAGGTTAGTCTAAGTTCGTCCCAAGTTAGTCTAAGTTAGTCCCTAGTTAGTCTCTTTTTAAGGATGAACTTAGACAAACCTTAGAATGAGACTAACGAGACTAACTTGGGACGAACAAAGACAAACGTTAGTCTCATTATAAAGTTAGTCTAAGTTCGTCCCAAGTTAGTCTAAGTTCGTCCCTTGTTAGTCTCTTTCTAAGGACGAACTTAGACAAACCTTATAATGAGACTAGTGAGACTAACTTGGGACGAACATAGACAAACGTTAGTCTCATTATAAGGTTAGTCTAAGTTCGTCCCTTGTTAGTCTCTTTCTAAGGACGAACTTAGACAAACCTTAGAATGAGACTAACGAGACTAAGTTGGGACGAACAAAGACAAACTTTAGTCTCGTTATTAGGTTAGTCTAAGTTCGTCCCAAGTTAGTCTTAGTTCGTCCCTAGTTAGTCTCTTTCTAAGGACGAACTTAGACAAACCTTAGAATGAGACTAACGAGACTAACTTGGGATGAACAAAGACAAACGTTAGTCTCATTATAAGGTTTGTCTAATTTCGTCCCAAGTTAGTCTAAGTTCGTCGCTAGTTAGTCTCTTTCTAAGGACGAACTTAGACAAACCTTAGAATGAGACTAACGAGACTAACTTGGGACGAACAAACACAAACGTTAGTCTCATTACAAGGTTAGTCTAAGTTCGTCCCATGTTAGTCTAAGTTCGTCCCTAGTTAGTCTCTTTCTAATGACGAACTTAGACAAACCTTAGAATGAGACAAACGAGACTAACTTGGGACGAACAAAGACAAACTTTAGTCTCGTTATAAGGTTAGTCTAAATTCGTCCCAAGTTAGTCTAAGTTCGTCCCTAGTTAGTCTCTTTCTATGGACGAACTTAGACAAACCTTAGAATGAGACTAACGAGACTAACTTGGGACAAACAAAGACAAACGTTAGTCTCATTATAAGGTTTGTTTAAGTTCCTCCGAAGTTAGTCTTAGTTCGTCCCTAGTTAGTCTCTTTCTAAGGACAAACTTAGACAAACCTTAGAATGAGACTAACGAGACTAACTCCGGACGAACAAACACAAACGTTAGTCTCATTACAAGGTTAGTCTAAGTTCGTCCCATGTTAGTCTAAGTTCGTTCCTAAATAGTCTCTTTCTACGGACGAACTTAGACAAACCTTAGAATGAGACTAACGAGACTAACTTGGGACGAACAAACACAAACGTTAGTCTCATTACAAGGTTAGTCTAAGTTCGTCCCAAGTTAGTCTAAGTTAGTCCCTAGTTAGTCTCTTTTTAAGGATGAACTTAGACAAACCTTAGAATGAGACTAACGAGACTAACTTGGGACGAACAAAGACAAACGTTAGTCTCATTATAAAGTTAGTCTAAGTTCGTCCCAAGTTAGTCTAAGTTCGTCCCTAGTTAGTCTCTTTCTAAGGACGAACTTAGACAAACCTTATAATGAGACTAGTGAGACTAACTTGGGACGAACATAGACAAACGTTAGTCTCATTATAAGGTTAGTCTAAGTTCGTCCCTTGTTAGTCTCTTTCTAAGGACGAACTTAGACAAACCTTAGAATGAGACTAACGAGACTAAGTTGGGACGAACAAAGACAAACTTTAGTCTCGTTATTAGGTTAGTCTAAGTTCGTCCCAAGTTAGTCTTAGTTCGTCCCTAGTTAATCTCTTTCTAAGGACGAACTTAGACAAACCTTAGAATGAGACTAATGAGACTAACTTGGGATGAACAAAGACAAACGTTAGTCTCATTATAAGGTTTGTCTAATTTCGTCCCAAGTTAGTCTAAGTTCGTCGCTAGTTAGTCTCTTTCTAAGGACGAACTTAGACAAACCTTAGAATGAGACTAACGAGACTAACTCCGGACGAACAAACACAAACGTTAGTCTCATTACAAGGTTAGTCTAAGTTCGTCCCATGTTAGTCTAAGTTCGTTCCTAGTTAGTCTCTTTCTAAGGACGAACTTAGACAAACCTTAGAATGAGACTAACGAGACTAACTTGGGACGAACAAAGACAAACGTTAGTCTCACTACAAGGTTAGTCTAAGTTCCTCCCAAGTTAGTCTAAGTTCGTCCCTAGTTAATCTCTTTCTAAGGACGAACTTAGACAAACCTTAGAATGAGACTAGTGAGACTAACTTGGGACAAACAAAGACAAACGTTAGTCTTATTATAAGGTTAGTCTAAGTTCGTCCCAAGTTAGTCTAAGTTAGTCCCTAGTTAGTCTCTTTCAAAGGACGAACTTAGACAAACCTTTTAATGAGACTAGTGAGACTAACTTGCGATGAACATAGACAAACGTTAGTCTCATTATAAGGTTAGTCTAAGTTCGTCCCTAGTTAGTCTCTTTCTAAGGACGAACTTAGACAAACCTTAGAATGAGACTAACGAGACTAAGTTGGGACGAACAAAGACAAACTTTAGTCTCGTTATTAGGTTAGTCTAAGTTCGTCCCAAGTTAGTCTTAGTTCGTCCCTAGTTAATCTCTTTTTAAGGATGAACTTAGACAAACCTTAGAATGAGACTAACGAGACTAACTTGGGACGAACAAAGACAAACGTTAGTCTCTTTATAAAGTTAGTCTAAGTTCGTCCCAAGTTAGTCTAAGTTCGTCCCTAGTTAGTCTCTTTCTAAGGACGAACTTAGACAAACCTTATAATGAGACTAGTGAGACTAACTTGGGACGAACATAGACAAACGTTAGTCTCATTATAAGGTTAGTCTAAGTTCGTCCCTAGTTAGTCTCTTTCTAAGGACGAACTTAGACAAACCTTAGAATGAGACTAACGAGACTAACTTGGGACGAACAAAGACAAACTTTTGTCTCGTTATTAGGTTAGTCTAAGTTCGTCCCAAGTTAGTCTTAGTTCGTCCCTAGTTAGTCTCTTTCTAAGGACGAACTTAGACAAACCTTAGAATGTGACTAACGAGACTAACTTGGGATGAACAAAGACAAACGTTAGTCTCATTATAAGGTTTGTCTAATTTCGTCCCAAGTTAGTCTAAGTTCGTCGCAAGTTAGTCTCTTCTTAAGGATGAACTTAGACAAACCTTAGAATGAGACTAACGAGACTAACTTGGGACGAACAAAGACAAACGTTAGTCTCATTACAAGGTTAGTCTAAGTTCATCCCATGTTAGTCTAAGTTCGTCCCTAGTTAGTCTCTTTCTAAGGACGAACTTAGGCAAACCTTAGAATGAGACAAACGAGACTAACTTGGGATGAACAAAGACAAACTTTAGTCTCGTTATAAGGTTAGTCTAAGTTCGTCCCAAGTTAGTCTAAGTTCGTCCCTAGTTAGTCTCTTTCTAAGGACGAACTTAGTCAAACTTTAGAATGAGACTAACGAGACTAACTTGGGACAAACAAACACAAACGTTAGACTCATTACAAGGTTAGTCTAAGTTCGTCCCATGTTAGTCTAAGTTCGTCCCTAGTTAGTCTCTTTCTAAGGACGAACTTTGACAAACCTTAGAATGAGACTAACGAGACTAACTTGGGACGAACAAACACAAACGTTAGTCTCATTACAAGGTTAGTCTAAGTTCGTCCCATGTTAGTCTAAGTTCGTCCCTACTTTGTCTCTTTCTAAGGACGAACTTAGACAAACCTTAGAAGGAGACTAACGAGACTAACTTGGGACGAACAAAGACAAACGTTAGTCTCCTTACAAGGTTAGTCTAAGTTCATCCCAAGTTAGTCTAAGTTCGTCCCTAGTTAGTCTCTTTCTAAGGACGAACTTAGACAAACCTTAGAATGAGACTAACGAGACTAACTTGGGACGAACAAAGACAAACGTTAGTCTCATTATAAGGTTTGTCTAATTTCGTTCCAAGTTAGTCTAAGTTCGTCCCTAGTTAGTCTCTTTCTAAGGACGAACTTAGACAAACCTTAGAATGAGACTAATGAGACTAACTTAGAACGAACAAAGACAAACTTTATTCTCATTCTAAGGTTAGTCTAAGTTCGTCCCAAGTTAGTCTAAGTTCATCCCTAGTTAGTTTCTTTCTGAGGACGAACTTAAAAAAACCTTAGAATGAGACTAACGAGACTAACTTGGGACGATGAAAGACAAACGTTAGTCTCATTATAAGGTTTGTCTAAGTTCGTCCCCAGTTAGTCTCTTTCGAAGGACGAACATAGACAAACCTTAGAATGAGACTAACAATACTAACTTGGGACGAACAAAGACAAACGTTAGTCTCATTACAAGGTTAGTCTAAGTTCGTCCCTAGTTAGTCTCTTTCTAAGGACAAACTTAGACAAACCTTAGAATGAGTCCAACGAGACTAACTTGGGACGAACAAAGACAAACGTTAGTCTCATTCTAAGGACGAACTTAGACAAACCTTAGAATGAGACTAACGGGACTAACTTGGAACGAACAAAGACAAACTTTATTCTCATTCTAAGGTTAGTCTAAGTTCGTCCCAAATTAGTCTAAGTTCGTCCCTAGTTAGTTTCTTTCTAAGGATGAACTTAAAAAAACCTTAGAATGAGACTAACGAGACTAAATTGGGACGAAGAAAGAGAAACGTTAGTCTCATTATAAGGTTTGTCTAAGTTCGTCCCAAGTTAGTCTAAGTTCGTCCCTAGTTAGTGTCTTTCTAAGGACGAACTTAGACAAACCTTAGAACGAGACGAACTTGGGACGAACAAACACAAACGTTATTCTCATTACAAGGTTAGTCTAAGTTCGTCCCAAGCTAGTCTAAGTTCGTCGCTAGTTAGTCTCTTTCTAAGGACGAACTTAGACAAACCTTAGAATGAGACCAACGAGACTAACTTGGGACGAACAAAGACAAACGTTAGTCTCATTACAAGGTTAGTCTAAGTTCGTCCCTAGTTAGTCTCTTTCTAAGGATGAACTTAGACAAACCTTAGAATGAGACTAACGAGACTAACTTGGGACGAACAAAGACAAACGTTAGTCTCATTATAAAGTTAGTCTAAGTTCGTCCCAAGTTAGTCAAAGTTCGTCCCTAGTTAGTCTCTTTCAAAGGACGAACTTAGATAAACCTTATAATGAGACTAGTGAGACTAACTTGGGACGAACAAAGACAAACGTTAGTCTCATTATAAGGTTAGTCTAAGTTAGTCCCTAGTTAGTCTCTTTCTAAGGACGAACTTAGACAAACCTTAGAATGATACTAACTTGACTAACTTGGGACGAACAAAGACAAATGTTAGTCTCATTATAAGGTTTGTCTAATTTCGTCCCAAGTTAGTCTAAGTTCGTCCCTAGTTAGTCTCTTTCTAAGGACGAACTTGGACAAACCTTAGAATGAGACTAACGAGACTAACTTGGAACGAACAAAGACAAACTTTATTCTCATTCTAAGGTTAGTCTACGTTCGTCCCAAGTTAGTCTAAGTTCGTCCCTAGTTAGTTTCTTTCTAAGGACGAACTTAAAAAAACCTTAGAATGAGACTAACGAGACTAACTTGGGACGAAGAAAGAGAAACGTTAGTCTCATTATAAGGTTTGTCTAAGTTCGTCCCAAGTTAGTCTAAATTCGTCCCCAGTTAGTCTCTTTCTAAGGACGAACTTAGACAAACCTTAGAACGAGACTAACGAGACTAACTTGGGACGAACAAACACAAACGTTATTCTCATTACAAGGTTAGTCTAAGTTTGTCCCATGTTAGTCTAAGTTCGTCCCTAGTTAGTTTCTTTCTAAAGACGACCTTAGACAAACCTTAGAATGAGACTAACGAGACTAACTTGGGACGAACAAAGACAAACGTTAGTCTCATTACAAGGTTAGTCTAAGTTCGTCCCAAGTTAGTCTAAGTTCGTCGCTAGTTAGTCTCTTTCTAAGGACGAACTTAGACAAACCTTAGAATGAGACCAACGAGACTAACTTGGGACGAACAAAGACAAACGTTAGTCTCATTACAAGGTTAGTCTAAGTTCGTCCCAAGTTAGTCTAAGTTCGTCCCTAGTTAGTCTCTTTCTAAGGACGAACTTAGACAAACCTTATAATGAGACTAGTGAGACTAACTTGGGACGAACATAGACAAACGTTAGTCTCATTATAAGGTTAGTCTAAGTTCGTCCCTAGTTAGTCTCTTTTTAAGGATGAACTTAGACAAACCTTAGAATGAGACTAACGAGACTAAGTTGGGACGAACAAAGACAAACTTTAGTCTAGTTATTAGGTTAGTCTAAGTTCGTCCCTAGTTAGTCTTAGTTCGTCCCTAGTTAGTCTCTTTCTAAGGACGAACTTAGACAAACCTTAGAATGAGACTAACGAGACTAACTTGGGATGAACAAAGACAAACGTTAGTCTCATTATAAGATTTGTCTAATTTCGTCCCAAGTTAGTCTAGGTTCGTCCCTAGTCAGTCTCTTTCTAAGGACGAACTTAGACAAACCTTAGAATGAGACTAACGAGACTAACTTGGGACGAACAAACACAAACGTTAGTCTCATTACAAGGTTAGTCTAAGTTCGTCCCATGTTAGTCTAAGTTCGTCCCTAGTTAGTCTCTTTCTAAGGACAAACTTAGACAAACCTTAGAATGAGACTAACGAGACTAACTCTGGACGAACAAACACAAACGTTAGTCTCATTACAAGGTTAATCTAAGTTCATCCCATGTTAGTCTAAGTTCGTCCCTAGTTAGTCTCTTTCTAAGGACGAACTTAGACAAACCTTAGAATGAGACTAACGAGACTAACTTGGGATGAACAAAGACAAACGTTAGTCTCATTATAAGGTTTGTCTAATTTCGTCCCAAGTTAGTCTAAGTTCGTCCCTAGTTAGTCTCTTTCTAAGAACGAGACTAACTTGGGACGAACAAACACAAACGTTAGTCTCATTACAAGGTTAGTCTAAGTTCGTCCCAAGTTAGTCTAAGTTCGTCCCTAGTTAGTCTCTTTCTAAGGACGAACTTAGACAAACCTTAGAAGGAGACTAACGAGACTAACTTGGGACGAACAAAGACAAACGTTAGTCTCCTTACAAGGTTAGTCTAAGTTCGTCCCAAGTTAGTCTCTTTCTAAGGATGAACTTAGACAAACCTTAGAATGAGACTAACGAGACTAATTTGGGACGAACAAAGACAAACGTTAGTCTCATTATAAGGTTAGTTTAAGTTCGTCCCTAGTTAGTCTCTTTCTAAGGACGAACTTAGACAAACCTTAGAATGAGACTAACTTGACTAACTTGGGACGAACAAAGACAAACTTTAGTCTCGTTATTAGGTTAGTCTAAGTTCATCCCAAGTTAGTCTTAGTTCGTCCCTAGTTAGTCTCTTTCTAAGGACGAACTTAGACAAAACTTAGAATGAGACTAACGAGACTAACTTGGGACGAACAAAGACAAACTTTAGTCTCATTATAAGGTTTGTCTAATTTCGTCCCAAGTTAGTCTAAGTTCGTCCCTAGTTAGTCTCTTTCTAAGGACGAACTTAGACAAACCTTAGAATGAGACTAACGAGACTACCTCCGGACGAACAAACACAAACGTTAGTCTCATTACAAGGTTAGTCTAAGTTCATCCCATGTTAGTCTAAGTTCGTCCCTAGTTAGTCTCTTTCTAAGGACGAACTTAGACAAACCTTAGAATGAGACTAACGAGACTAACTTGGGACGAACAAACACAAACGTTAGTCTCATTACAAGGTTAGTCTAAGTTCGTCCCAAGTTAGTCTAAGTTCGTCCCTAGTTAGTCTCTTTCTAAGGATGAACTTAGACAAACCTTAGAATGAGACTAACGAGACTAACTTGGGACGAACAAAGACAAAAGTTAGTCTAAGTTCGTCCCAAGTTAGTCTAAGTTCGTCCCTAGTTAGTCTCTTTCTAAGGACGAACTTGGACAAACCTTATAATGAGACTAGTGAGACTAACTTGGGACGAACAAAGACAAACTTTAGTCTCGTTATTAGGTTAGTCTAATTTCGTCCCAAGTTAGTCTTAGTTCGTCCCTAGTTAGTCTCTTTCTATGGACGAACTTAGACAAACCTTAGAATGAGACTAACGAGACTAACTTGGGACGAACAAAGACAAATGTTAGTCTCATTATAAGGTTTGTCTAATTTCGTCCCATGTTAGTCTAAGTTCGTCCCTAGTTAGTCTCTTTCTAAGGACGAACTTAGACAAACCTTAGAATGAGACTAACTTGACTAACTTGGGACGAACAAAGACAAACTTTAGTCTCGTTATTAGGTTAGTCTAAGTTCGTCCCAAGCTAGTCTTAGTTCGTCCCTAGTAAGTCTCTGTCTAAGGAAGAACTTAGACAAACCTTAGAATGAGACTAACGAGACTAACTTGGGACGAACAAAGACAAACGTTGGTCTCATTATAAGGTTTGTCTAATTTCGTCCCAAGTTAGTCTAAGTTCGTCCCTAGTTAGTCTCTTTCTAAGGACGAACTTAGACAAACCTTAGAATGAGACTAACGAGACTAATTCCGGACGAACAAACACAAACGTTAGTCTCATTACAAGGTTAGTCTAAGTATGTCCCATGTTAGTCTAAGTTCGTCCCTAGTTAGTCTCTTTCAAAGGACGAACTTAGACAAACTTTAGAATGAGACTAACGAGACTAACTTGGGACGAACAAACACAAACGTTAGTCTCATTACAAGGTTAGTCTAAGTTCGTCCCAAGTTAGTCTAAGTTCGTCCCTAGTTAGTCTCTTTCAAAGGATGAACTTAGACAAACCTTAGAATGAGACTAACGAGACTAACTTGGGACGAACAAAGACAAAAGTTAGTCTAAGTTCGTCCCTAGTTAGTCTCTTTCTAAGGACGAACTTAGACAAACCTTATAATGAGACTAGTGAGACTAACTTGGGACGAACAAAGACAAACGTTAGTCTCATTATAAGGTTAGTCTAAGTTCGTCCCAAGTTAGTCTAAGTTCGTCCCTAGTTAGTCTCTTTCTATGGACGAACTTAGACAAACCTTAGAATGAGACTAACGAGACTAACTTGGGACGAACAAAGACAAACGTTAGTCTTATTATAAGGTTTGTCTAATTTCGTCCCAAGTTAGTCTAAGTTCGTCCCTAGTTAGTCTCTTTCTAAGGACGAACTTAGACAAACCATAGAATGAGACTAACGAGACTAACTCCGAACGAACAAACACAAACGTTAGTCTCATTACAAGGTTAGTCTAAGTTCATCCCATGTTAGTCTAAATTCGTCCCTAGTTAGTCTCTTTCTAAGGACGAACTTAGACAAACCTTAGAATGAGGATAACGAGACTAACTTGGGACAAACAAACACAAACGTTAGTCTCATTACAAGGTTAGAATAAGTGCGTCCCAAGTTAGTCTAAGTTCGTCCCTAGTTAGTCTCTTTCTAAGGATGAACTTAGACAAACCTTAGAATGAGACTAACGAGAGTAACTTGGGACGAACAAAGACAAACGTTAGTCTCATTATAAAGTTAGTCTAAGTTCGTCCCAAGTTAGTCTAAGTTCGTCCCTAGTTAGTCTCTTTCAAAGGACGAACTTAGATAAACCTTATAATGAGACTAGTGAGACTAACTTGGGACGAACAAAGACAAACGTTAGTCTCATTATAAGGTTAGTCTAAGTTCGTCCCTAGTTAGTCTCTTTCTCAAGATGAACTTAGACAAACCTTAGAATGAGACTAACTTGACTAACTTGGGACGAACAAAGACAAACTTTAGTCTCGTTATTAGGTTAGTCTAAGTTCGTCCCAAGTTAGTCTTAGTTCGTCCCTAGTTAGTCTCTTTCTAAGGACGAAATTAGACAAACCTTAGAATGAGACCAACGTGACTAACTTGGGACGAACAAAGACAAACGTTAGTCTCATTACAAGGTTAGTCTAAGTTCGTCCCTAGTTAGTTTCTTTCTAAGGACGAACTTAAAAAAACCTTAGAATGAGACTAACGAGACTAACTTGGGACGAAGAAAGAGAAACGTTAGTCTCATTATAAGGTTTGTCTAAGTTCGTCCCAAGTTAGTCTAAATTCGTCCCTAGTTAGTCTCTTTCTAAGGACGAACTTAGACAAACCTTAGAACGAGACTAACGAGACTAACTTGGGACGAACAAACACAAACGTTATTCTCATTACAAGGTTAGTCTAAGTTCGTCCCATGTTAGTCTAAGTTCGTCCTTAGTTTGTCTCTTTCTAAAGACGACCTTAGACAAACCTTAGAATGAGACTAACGAGACTAACTTGGGACGAACAAAGACAAACGTTAGTCTCATTACAAGGTTAGTCTAAGTTCGTCCCAAGTTAGTCTAAGTTCGTCGCTGGTTAGTCTCTTTCTAAAGACGAACTTAGACAAACCTTAGAATGAGACCAACGAGACTAACTTGGGACGAACAAAGACAAACGTTAGTCTCATTACAAGGTTAGTCTAAGTTCGTCCCAAGTTAGTCTAAGTTCGTCCCTTGTTAGTCTCTTTCTAAGGACGAACTTAGACAAACCTTAGAATGAGACTAACGAGACTAACTTGGGACGAACAAAGACAAACGTTAGTCTCATTATAAAGTTAGTCTAAGTTCGTCCCAAGTTAGTCTAAGTTCGTCCCTTGTTAGTCTCTTTCTAAGGACGAACTTAGACAAACCTTATAATGAGACTAGTGAGACTAACTTGGGACGAACATAGACAAACGTTAGTCTCATTATAAGGTTAGTCTAAGTTCGTCCCTTGTTAGTCTCTTTCTAAGGACGAACTTAGACAAACCTTAGAATGAGACTAACGAGACTAAGTTGGGACGAACAAAGACAAACTTTAGTCTCGTTATAAGGTTAGTCTAAGTTCGTCCCAAGTTAGTCTTAGTTCGTCCCTAGTTAGTCTCTTTCTAAGGACGAACTTAGACAAACCTTAGAATGAGACTAACGAGACTAACTTGGGATGAACAAAGACAAACGTTAGTCTCATTATAAGGTTTGTCTAATTTCGTCCCAAGTTAGTCTAAGTTCGTCGCTAGTTAGTCTCTTTCTAAGGACGAACTTAGACAAACCTTAGAATGAGACAAATGAGACTAACTTGGGACGAACAAAGACAAACTTTAGTCTCGTTATAAGGTTAGTCTAAATTCGTCCCAAGTTAGTCTAAGTTCGTCCCCAGTTAGTCTCTTTCTATGGACGAACTTAGACAAACCTTAGAATGAGACTAACGAGACTAACTTGGGACAAACAAAGACAAACGTTAGTCTCATTATAAGGTTTGTTTAAGTTCCTCCCAAGTTAGTCTAAGTTCGTCCCTAGTTAGTCTCTTTCTAAAGACAAACTTAGACAAACCTTAGAATGAGACTAACGAGACTAACTCCGGACGAACAAACACAAACGTTAGTCTCATTACAAGGTTAGTCTAAGTTCGTCCCATGTTAGTCTAAGTTCGTTCCTAAATAGTCTCTTTCTACGGACGAACTTAGACAAACCTTAGAATGAGACTAACGAGACTAACTTGGGACGAACAAACACAAACGTTAGTCTCATTACAAGGTTAGTCTAAGTTCGTCCCAAGTTAGTCTAAGTTAGTCCCTAGTTAGTCTCTTTTTAAGGATGAACTTAGACAAACCTCAGAATGAGACTAACGAGACTAACTTGGGACGAACAAAGACAAACGTTAGTCTCATTATAAAGTTAGTCTAAGTTCGTCCCAAGTTAGTCTAAGTTCGTCCCTAGTTCGTCTCTTTCTAAGGACGAACTTGGACAAACCTTATAATGAGACTAGTGAGACTAACTTGGGACGAACATAGACAAACGTTAGTCTCATTATAAGGTTAGTCTAAGTTCGTCCCTTGTTAGTCTCTTTCTAAGGACGAACTTAGACAAACCTTAGAATGAGACTAACGAGACTAAGTTGGGACGAACAAAGACAAACTTTAGTCTCGTTATAAGGTTAGTCTAAGTTCGTCCCAAGTTAGTCTTAGTTCGTCCCTAGTTAGTCTCTTTCTAAAGACGACATTAGACAAATCTTAGAATGAGACTAACGAGACTAACTTGGGATGAACAAAGACAAACGTTAGTCTCCTTATAAGGTTTGTCTAATTTCGTCCCAAGTTAGCCAAAGTTCGTCGCTAGTTAGTCTCTTTCTAAGGACGAACTTAGACAAACCTTAGAATGAGACTAACGAGACTAACTTGGGACGAACAAACACAAACGTTAGTCTCATTACAAGGTTAGTCTAAGTTCGTCCCATGTTAGTCTAAGTTCGTCCCTAGTTAGTCTCTTTCTAATGACGAACTTAGACAAACCTTAGAATGAGACAAACGAGACTAACTTGGGACGAACAAAGACAAACTTTAGTCTCGTTATAAGGTTAGTCTAAGTTCGTCCCAAGTTAGTCTAAGTTTGTCCCTAGTTAGTCTCTTTCTATGGACGAACTTAGACAAACCTTAGAATGAGACTAACGAGACTAACTTGGGACAAACAAAGACAAACGTTAGTCTCATTATAAGGTTTGTTTAAGTTCCTCCCAAGTTAGTCTAAGTTCGTCCCTAGTTAGTCTCTTTCTAAGGAGAAACTTAGACAAACCTTAGAATGAGCCTAACGAGACTAACTCCGGACGAACAAACACAAACGTTAGTCTCATTACAAGGTTAGTCTAAGTTCGTCCCATGTTAGTCTAAGTTCGTTCCTAGTTAGTCTCTTTCTAAGGACGAACTTAGACAAACCTTAGAATGAGACTAACGAGACTAACTTGGGACGAACAAACACAAACGTTAGTCTCATTACTAGGTTAGTCGGGTTCGTCCCAAGTTAGTCTAAGTTCGTCCCTAGTTAGTCTCTTTCTAAGGACGAACTTAGACAAACCTTAGAAGGAGACTAACGAGACTAACTTGGGCTGAACAAAGACAAACGTTAGTCTCCTTACAAGGTTAGTCTAAGTTCGTCCCAAGTTAGTCTCTTTCTGAGGACGACTTTAGACAAACCTTAGAATGAGACTAACGAGACAAACTCTCATTCTAAGGTTTGTCTAACTTCGTCCCAAGTTAGTCTAAGTTCGTCCCTAGTTAGTCTCTTCTTAAGGATGAACTTAGACAAACCTTAGAATGAGACTAACGAGACTAACTTGGGACGAACAAAGACAAACGTTAGTCTCATTACAAGGTTAGTCTAAGTTCCTCCCAAGTTAGTCTAAGTTCGTCCCTAGTTAATCTCTTTCTAAGGACGAACTTAGACAAACCTTAGAATGAGACTAGTGAGACTAACTTGGGACGAACAAAGACAAACGTTAGTCCTATTATAAGGTTAGTCTAAGTTCGTCCCAAGTTAGTCTAAGTTAGTCCCTAGTTAGTCTCTTTTTAAGGATGAACTTAGACAAACCTTAGAATGAGACTAACGAGACTAACTTGGGACGAATAAAGACAAACGTTAGTCTCATTATAAAGTTAGTCTAAGTTCGTCCCAAGTTAGTCTAAGTTCGTCCCTAGTTAGTCTCTTTCTAAGGACGAACTTAGACAAACCTTTTAATGAGACTAGTGAGACTAACTTGCGATGAACATTGACAAACGTTAGTCTCATTATAAGGTTAGTCTAAGTTCGTCCCTAGTTAGTCTCTTTCTAAGGACGAACTTAGACAAACCTTAGAATGAGACTAACGAGACTAAGTTGGGACGAACAAAGACAAACTTTAGTCTCGTTATTAGGTTAGTCTAAGTTCGTCCCAAGTTAGTCTTAGTTCGTCCCTAGTTAATCTCTTTTTAAGGATGAACTTAGACAAACCTTAGAATGAGACTAACGAGACTAACTTGGGACGAACAAAGACAAACGTTAGTCTCTTTATAAAGTTAGTCTAAGTTCGTCCCAAGTTAGTCTAAGTTCGTCGCAAGTTAGTCTCTTCTTAAGGATGAACTTAGACAAACCTTAGAATGAGACTAACGAGACTAACTTGGGACGAACAAAGACAAACGTTAGTCTCATTACAAGGTTAGTCTAAGTTCGTCCCATGTTAGTCTAAGTTCGTCCCTAGTTAGTCTCTTTCTAAGGACGAACTTAGGCAAACCTTAGAATGAGACAAACGAGACTAACTTGGGATGAACAAAGACAAACTTTAGTCTCGTTATAAGGTTAGTCTATGTTCGTCGCAAGTTAGTCTAAGTTCGTCCGTAGTTAGTCTCTTTCTAAGGACGAACTTAGTCAAACCTTAGAATGAGACTAACGAGACTAACTTGGGACAAACAAACACAAACGTTAGTCTCATTACAAGGTTAGTCTAAGTTCGTCCCATGTTAGTCTAAGTTCGTCCCTAGTTAGTCTCTTTCTAAGGACGAACTTTGACAAACCTTAGAATGAGACTAACGAGACTAACTTGGGACGAACAAACACAAACGTTAGTCTCATTACAAGGTTAGTCTAAGTTCGTCCCATGTTAGTCTAAGTTCGTCCCTAGTTTCTCTCTTTCTAAGGACGAACTTAGACAAACCTTAGAAGGAGACTAACGAGACTAACTTGGGACGAACAAAGACAAACGTTAGTCTCCTTACAAGGTTAGTCTAAGTTCATCCCAAGTTAGTCTAAGTTCGTCCCTAGTTAGTCTCTTTCTAAGGACGAACTTAGACAAACCTTTGAATGAGACTAACGAGACTAACTTGGGACGAACAAAGACAAACGTTAGTCTCATTATAAGGTTTGTCTAATTTCGTTCCAAGTTAGTCTAAGTTCGTCCCTAGTTAGTCTCTTTCTAAGGACGAACTTAGACAAACCTTAGAATGAGACTAATGAGACTAACTTAGAACGAACAAAGACAAACTTTATTCTCATTCTAAGGTTAGTCTAAGTTCGTCCCAAGTTAGTCTAAGTTCATCCCTAGTTAGTTTCTTTCTGAGGACGAACTTAAAAAAACCTTAGAATGAGACTAACGAGACTAACTTGGGACGATGAAAGACAAACGTTAGTCTCATTATAAGGTTTGTCTAAGTTCGTCCCTAGTTAGTCTCTTTCGAAGGACGAACGTAGACAAACCTTAGAATGAGACTAACAATACTAACTTGGGACGAACAAAGACAAACGTTAGTCTCATTACAAGGTTAGTCTAAGTTCGTCCCTAGTTAGTCTCTTTCTAAGGACAAACTTAGACAAACCTTAGAATGAGTCTAACGAGACTAACTTGGGACGAACAAAGACAAACGTTAGTCTCATTATAAGGTTTGTCTAATTTTGTCCCGAGTTAGTCTAAGTTCGTCCCTAGTTAGTCTCTTTCTAAGGACGAACTTAGACAAACCTTAGAATGAGACTAACGGGACTAACTTGGAACGAACAAAGACAAACTTTATTCTCATTCTAAGGTTAGTCTAAGTTCGTCCCAAATTAGTCTAAGTTCGTCCCTAGTTAGTTTCTTTCTAAGGATGAACTTAAAAAAACCTTAGAATGAGACTAACGAGACTAAATTGGGACGAAGAAAGAGAAACGTTAGTCTCATTATAAGGTTTGTCTAAGTTCGTCCCAAGTTAGTCTAAGTTCGTCCCTAGTTAGTGTCTTTCTAAGGACGAACTTAGACAAACCTTATAACGAGACTAACTTGGGACGAACAAACACAAACGTTATTCTCATTACAAGGTTAGTCTAAGTTCGTCCCAAGCTAGTCTAAGTTCGTCGCTAGTTAGTCTCTTTCTAAGGACGAACTTAGACAAACCTTAGAATGAGACCAACGAGACTAACTTGGGACGAACAAAGACAAACGTTAGTCTCATTACAAGGTTAGTCTAAGTTCGTCCCTAGTTAGTCTCTTTCTAAGGATGAACTTAGACAAACCTTAGAATGAGACTAACGAGACTAACTTGGGACGAACAAAGACAAACGTTAGTCTCATTATAAAGTTAGTCTAAGTTCGTCCCAAGTTAGTCAAAGTTCGTCCCTAGTTAGTCTCTTTCAAAGGACGAACTTAGATAAACCTTATAATGAGACTAGTGAGACTAACTTGGGACGAACAAAGACAAATGTTAGTCTCATTATAAGGTTAGTCTAAGTTCGTCCCTAGTTAGTCTCTTTCTAAGGACGAACTTAGACAAACCTTAGAATGATACTAACTTGACTAACTTGGGACGAACAAAGACAAACGTTAGTCTCATTATAAGGTTTGTCTAATTTCGTCCCAAGTTAGTCTAAGTTCGTCCCTAGTTAGTCTCTTTCTAAGGACGAACTTGGACAAACCTTAGAATGAGACTAACGAGACTAACTTGGAACGAACAAAGACAAACTTTATTCTCATTCTAAGGTTAGTCTACGTTCGTCCCAAGTTAGTCTAAGTTCGTCCCTAGTTAGTTTCTTTCTAAGGACGAACTTAAAAAAACCTTAGAATGAGACTAACGAGACTAACTTGGGACGAAGAAAGAGAAACCTTAGTCTCATTATAAAGTTTGTCTAAGTTCGTCCCAAGTTAGTCTAAATTCGTCCCCAGTTAGTCTCTTTCTAAGGACGAACTTAGACAAACCTTGGAACGAGACTAACGAGACTAACTTGGGACGAACAAACACAAACGTTATTCTCATTGCAAGGTTAGTCTAAGTTCGTCCCATGTTAGTCTAAGTTCGTCCCTAGTTAGTCTCTTTCTAAAGACGACCTTAGACAAACCTTAGAATGAGACTAACGAGACTAACTTGGGACGAACAAAGACAAACGTTAGTCTCATTACAAGGTTAGTCTAAGTTCGTCCCAAGTTAGTCTAAGTTCGTCGCTAGTTAGTCTCTTTCTAAGGACGAACTTAGACAAACCTTAGAATGAGACCAACGAGACTAACTTGGGACGAACAAAGACAAACGTTAGTCTCATTACAAGGTTAGTCTAAGTTCGTCCCAAGTTAGTCTAAGTTCGTCCCTAGTTAGTCTCTTTCTAAGGACGAACTTAGACAAACCTTATAATGAGACTAGTGAGACTAACTTGGGACGAACATAGACAAACGTTAGTCTCATTATAAGGTTAGTCTAAGTTCGTCCCTAGTTAGTCTCTTTTTAAGGATGAACTTAGACAAACCTTAGAATGAGACTAACGAGACTAAGTTGGGACGAACAAAGACAAACTTTAGTCTAGTTATTAGGTTAGTCTAAGTTCGTCCCTAGTTAGTCTTAGTTCGTCCCTAGTTAGTCTCTTTCTAAGGACGAACTTAGACAAACCTTAGAATGAGACTAACGAGACTAACTTGGGATGAACAAAGACAAACGTTAGTCTCATTATAAGATTTGTCTAATTTCGTCCCAAGTTAGTCTAGGTTCGTCCCTAGTCAGTCTCTTTCTAAGGACGAACTTAGACAAACCTTAGAATGAGACTAACGAGACTAACTTGGGACGAACAAACACAAACGTTAGTCTCATTACAAGGTTAGTCTAAGTTCGTCCCATGTTAGTCTAAGTTCGTCCCTAGTTAGTCTCTTTCTAAGGACAAACTTAGACAAACCTTAGAATGAGACTAACGAGACTAACTCTGGACGAACAAGCACAAACGTTAGTCTCATTACAAGGTTAATCTAAGTTCATCCCATGTTAGTCTAAGTTCGTCCCTAGTTAGTCTCTTTCTAAGGACGAACTTAGACAAACCTTAGAATGAGACTAACGAGACTAACTTGGGATGAACAAAGACAAACGTTAGTCTCATTATAAGGTTTGTCTAATTTCGTCCCAAGTTAGTCTAAGTTCGTCCCTAGTTAGTCTCTTTCTAAGAACGAGACTAACTTGGGACGAACAAACACAAACGTTAGTCTCATTACAAGGTTAGTCTAAGTTCGTCCCATGTTAGTCTAAGTCCGTCCCTAGTTAGTCTCTTTCTAAGGACTAACTTAGACAAACCTTAGAATGAGACGAACGAGACTAACTTGGGACGAACAAAGACAAACTTTAGTCTCGTTATAAGGTTAGTCTAAGTTCGTCCCAAGTTAGTCTAAGTTCGTCCCTAGTTAGTCTCTTTCTAAGGACGAACTTAGACAAACCTTAGAATGAGACTAACGAGACTAACTTGGGACAAACAAAGACAAACGTTAGTCTCATTATAAGGTTTGTCTAAGTTCCTCCCAAGTTAGTCTAAGTTCGTCCCTAGTTAGTCTCTTTCTAAGGACAAACTTAGACAAACCTTAGAATGAGACTAACGAGACTAACTCCGGACGAACAAACACAAACGTTAGTCTCATTACAAGGTTAGTCTAAGTTCATCCCATGTTAGTGTAAGTTCGTCCCTAGTTAGTCTCTTTCTAAGGACGAACTTAGAGAAACCTTAGAATGAGACTAACGCGACTAACTTGGGATGAACAAACACAAACGTTAGTCTCATTACAAGGTTAGTCTAAGTTCGTCCCAAGTTAGTCTAAGTTCGTCCCTAGTTAGTCTCTTTCTAAGGACGAACTTAGACAAACCTTAGAAGGAGACTAACGAGACTGACTTTGGACGAACAAACACAAACGTTAGTCTCATTATAAGGTCTGTCAAAGTTCGTCCCTAGTTAGTCTCTTTCTACGAACTTAGACAAACCATAGAATGAGACTCACGAGACTAACTTCGGACGAACAAACACAAACGTTAGTCTCATTGCAAGGTTAGTTTAAGTACGTCCCAAGTTAGTCTAAGTTCGTCCCTAGTTAGTCTCTTTCAAAGGACGAACTTTGACAAACCTTAGAAGGAGACTAACGAGACTGACTTTGGACGAACAAACACAAACGTTAGTCTCATTATAAGGTCTGTCAAAGTTCGTCCCTAGTTAGTCTCTTTCTACGAACTTAGACAAACCATAGAATGAGACTCACGAGACTAACTTGGGACGAACAAACACAAACGTTAGTCTCATTGCAAGGTTAGTTTAAGTACGTCCCAAGTTAGTCTAAGTTCGTCGCTAGTTAGTCTCTTTCAAAGGACGAACTTAGACAAACCTTAGAAGGAGACTAACGAGACTGACTTTGGACGAACAAAGACAAACGTTAGTCTCATTTCAAGGTTAGTGTAAGTTTGTCCAAGTTAGTCTCTTTCTAAGGACGAACTAAGACAAACCTTATAATAAGACTAACGAGACAAACTCTCATTCAAACGTTTGTCTAAGTTCATCCCAAGTTAGTCTAAGTTCATCCCTAGTTAGTCTCTTTCGAAGGACGAACATAGACAAACCTTAGAATGAGACTAACGAGACTAACTTGGGACGAACAAAGACAAACGTAAGTCTCATTATAAGGTTTGTCTAAGTTCGTCCCAAGTTAGTCTAAGTTCGTCCCTAGTCAGTCTCTTTCTAAGGACAAACTTAGACAAACTTTAGAATGAGACTAACGAGACTGACTCCGGACGAACAAACACAAACGTTAGTCTCATTACAAGGTTAGTCTCAGTTCGTCCCAAGTTAGTCTAAGTTCGTCCCTAGTTAGTTTCTTTCTGAGGACGAACTTAGACAAACCTTAGAAGGAGACTAACGAGACTAACTTGGGACGAACAAAGACAAACGTTAGTCTCATTACAAGGTTAGTCTAAGTTCGTCCCAAGTTAGTCTCTTTCTAAGGACGAACTTAGACAAACCTTAGAATGAGACTAACGAGACAAACTCTCATTCCAAGGTTTGTCTAAGTTCGTCCCATGTTAGTCTAAGTTCGTCCCTAGTTAGTCTCTTCTTAAGGACGAACTTAGACAAACCTTAAAATGAGACTAATGAGACCAACTTCAGACGAACAAACACAAATGTTAGTCTCATTATAAGGTCTGTCAAAGTTCGTCCCTAGTTAGTCTCTTTCAAAGGACGAACTTAGACAAACCTTAGAATGAGACTCACGAGACTAACTTGGGACGAACAAACACAAACGTTAGTCTCATTGCAAGGTTAGTTTAAGTACGTCCCAAGTTAATCTAAGTTCGTCCCTAGTTAGGCTCTTTCAAAGGACGAACTTAGACAAACCTTAGAAGGAGACTAACGAGACTGACTTGGGACGGACAAAGACAAACGTTAGTCTCATTACAAGGTTAGTGTAAGTTCCAAGTTAGTCTCTTTCTAAGGACGAACTAAGACAAACCTTATAATGAGACTAACGAGACAAACTCTCATTCAAAGGTTTGTCTAAGTTCGTCCCAAGTTAGTCTAAGTTCATCCCTAGTTAGTCTCTTTCGAAGGACGAACTTAGACAAACCTTAGAATGAGACTAACAAGCCTAACTTGGGACGAACAAAGACAAACGTTAGTCTCTTTATAAGGTTTGTCTAAGTTCGTCGCAAGTTAGTCTAAGTTCGTCCCTAGTTAGTCTCTTTCTAAGGACAAACTTAGACAAACCTTAGAATGAGACTAACGGGACTAACTCCGGACGAACAAACACAAACGTTAGTCTCATTACAAGGTTAGTCTCAGTTCGTCCCAAGTTAGTCTAAGTTCGTCCCTAGTTAGTCTCTTTCTAAGGACGAACTTAGACAAACCTTAGAAGGAGACTAACGAGACTAACTTGGGACGAACAAAGACAAACGTTAGTCTCATTACAAGGTTAGTCTAAGTTCGTCCCAAGTTAGTCTCTTTCTAAGGACGAACTTAGACAAACCTTAGAATGAGACTAACGAGACAAACTCTCATTCTATGGTTTGTCTAAGTTCGTCCCATGTTAGTCTAAGTTCGTCCCTAGTTTGTCTCTTCTTAAGGACAAACTTAGACAAACCTTAGAATGTGACTAACGAGACTAACTTGGGACGAACAAAGACAAACGTTAGTCTCATTACAAGGTTAGTCTAAGTTCGTCCCAAGTTAGTCTAAGTTCGTCGCTAGTTAGTCTCTTTCTAAGGACTAACTTAGACAACCTTAGAATGAGACTAACGAGACTAACTTGATACGAACAAAGACAAACGTTAGTCTCATTACAAGGTTAGTCTAAGTTCGTCCCAAGTTAGTCTAAGTTCGTCGCTAGTTAGTCTCTTTCTAAGGACTAACTTAGACAACCTTAGAATGAGACTAACGAGACTAACTTGATACGAACAAAGACAAACGTTAGTCTCATTATAAAGTTAGTCTAAGTTCGTCCCAAGTTAGTCTAAGTTCGTCCCTAGTTAGTCTTATTCTAAGGACGAACTTAGACAAACCTTAGAATGAGACTAACGAGACAAACTTGGGACTAACAAACACAAACGTTAGTCTCATTACAAGGTTAGTCTAAGTTCGTCCCATGTTAGTCTAAGTTCGTCCCTAGTTAGTCTCTTTCTAAGGACAAACTTAGACTAACCTTAGAATGAGACTAACGAGACTAACTCGGGACAAACAAACACAAACGTTAGACTCATTACAAGGTTAGTCTAAGTTCGTCCCAAGTTAGTCTAAGTTTGTCCCTAGGTAGTCTCTTTCTAAGGACGAACTTAGACAAACCTTAGAATGAGACTAACGAGACTAACTTGGGACGAACAAAGACAAACGTTAGTCTCATTATAAGGTTTGTCTAAGTTCGTCCCAAGTTAGTCTATGTTCGTCCCTTGTTAGTCTCTTTCTTAGGACAAACTTAGACAAACCTTAGAATGAGACTAACGAGACTAACTCCGGACGAACAAACACTAACGTTAGTCTCATTACAAGGTTAGTCTAAGTTCGTCCCAAGTTAGTCTAAGTTCGTCCCTAGTTAGTCTCTTTCTAAGGACGAACTTAGACAAACCTTAGAATGAGACTAACGAGACTAACTTGGGACGAACAAAGACAAACATTAGTTTCATTATATGGTTTGTCTAATTTCGTCCCAAAATAGTCTAAGTTCGTCCCTAGTTAGTCTCTTTCTAAGGACGAACTTAGACAAAACTTAGAATGAGACTAACGAGACTAACTTGGAACGAACAAAGACAAACTTTATTCTCATTCTAAGGTTAGTCTAAGTTCGTCTCATGTTAGTCTAAGTTCGTCCCTAGTTAGTCTCTTTCTAAGGACGAACTTAAAAAAACCTTAGAATGAGACTAACGAGACTAACTTGGGACGAATAAAGACAAACGTTAGTCTCATTATAAGGTTTGTCTAAGTTCGTCCCCAGTTAGTCTAAGTTCGTCCCTAGTTAGTCTAAGTTCGTCCCTAGTTAGTCTCTTTCTAAGGACAAACTTAGACAAACCTTAGAATGAGACTAACGAGACTAATTCGGGACAAACAAACACAAACGTTAGACTCATTACAAGGTTACTCTAAGTTCGTCCCTAGTTTGTCTCTTCTTAAGGACGAACTTAGACAAACCTTAGAATGTGACTAACAAGACTAACTTGGGACGAACAAAGACAAACGTTAGTCTCATTACAAGGTTAGTCTAAGTTCGTCCCAAGTTAGTCTAAGTTCGTCGCTAGTTAGTCTCTTTCTAAGGACGAACTTAGACAAACCTTAGAATGAGACTAACGACACTAACTTGATACGAACAAAGACAAACGTTAGTCTCATTACAAGGTTAGTCTAAGTTCGTCCCTAGTTAGTCTCTTTCTAAGGACGAACTTAGACAAACCTTAGAATGAGACTAACGAGACTAACTTGGGACGAACAAAGACAAACATTAGTCTCATTATAAAGTTAGTCTAAGTTCGTCGTAAGTTAGTCTTAGTTCGTCCCTAGTTAGTCTCTTTCTAAGGACGAACTTAGACAAACCTTAGAATGAGACTAACGAGACTAACTTGGGACGAACAAAGACAAACGTTAGTCTCATTATTAGGTTTGTCTAATTTCGTCCCGAAATAGTCTAAGTTCGTCCCTAGTTAGTCTCTTTCTAAGGACGAATTTAGACAAAACTTAGAATGAGACTAACGAGACAAACTTGGAACGAACAAAGACAAACTTTATTCTCATACTAAGGTTAGTCTAAGTTCGTCCCATGTTAGTGTAAGTTCGTCCCTAGTTAGTCTCTTTCTAAGGACGAACTTAAAAAAACCTTAGAATGAGACTAACGAGACTAACTTGGGACGAACAAAGACAAACGTTAGTCTCATTATAAGGTTTGTCTAAGTTCGTCACAAGTTAGTCTAAGTTCGTCCCTAGTTAGTCTCTTTCTAAGGACAAACTTACACAAACCTTAGAATGAGACTAACGAGACTAACTCGAGACAAACAAACACAAACGTTAGACTCATAACAAGGTTAGTCTAAGTTCGTCCCAAGTTAGTCTAAGTTTGTCCCTAGTTAGTCTCTTTCTAAGGACGAACTTAGACAAACCATAGAAGGAGACTAACGAGACTAACTCGGGACGAACAAAGACAAACGTTAGTCTCATTACAAGGTTAGTCTAAGTTTGTCCCAAGTTAGTCTCTTTCTAAGGACGAACTTAGAAAAACCTTAGAATGAGACTAACGAGACAAACTCTCATTCTAAGGTTTGTCTAAGTTCGTCCCAAGTTAGTCTAAGTTCGTCCCTTGTTAGTCTCTTCTTAAGGACGAACTTAGACAAACCTTAGAATGAGACTAACGGGACTAAGTTGGAACGAACAAAGACAAACTTTATTCTCATTCTAAGGTTACTCTAAGTTCGTCCCAAGTTAGTCTAAGTTCATCCCTAGTTAGTTTCTTTCTAAAGACTAACTTAAACAAACCTTAGAATGAGACTAACGAGACTAACTTGGGACGAACAAAGACAAACTTTAGTCTCGTTATAAGGTTAGTCTAAGTTCGTCCCAAGTTAGTTTAAGTTCGTCCCAAGTTAGTCTCTTTCTAAGGATGAACTTTGACAAACCTTAGAATGAGACTAACGAGACTAACTTGGGACGAACAAAGACAAACGTTAGTCTCATTGATAAGGTTTGTCTAATTTCGTCCCTAGTTAGTCTCTTTCTAAGGACAAACTTAGACAAACCTTAGAATGAGACTACCGAGACTAACTCCGGACGAACAAACACAAACGTTAGTCTCATTACAAGGTTAGTCTAAGTTCGTCCAAAGTTAGTCTCTTTCTAAGGACGAACTTACACAAACCGTAGAATGAGACTAACGAGACAAACTCTCATTCTAAGGTTTTGTCTAAGTTCGTCCCATGTTAGTCTAAGTTCGTCCCTAGTTAGTCTCTTCTTAAGGACGAACTTAGACAAACCTTAGAATGTGACTAACGAGACTAACTTGGGACGAACAAAGACACACGTGAGTCTCATTACAAGGTTAGTCTAAGTTCGTCCCAAGTTAGTCTAAGTTCTTCGCTAGTTAGTCTATTTCTAAGGACGAACTGAGACAAACATTAGAATGAGACTAACGAGACTAACTTGGGACGAACAAAGACAAACGTTACTCTCATTACAAGGTTAGTCTAAGTTCGTCCCAAGTTAGTCTAAGTTCGTCCCTAGTTAGTCACTTTCTAAGGACAAACTTAGACAAAACTTAGAATGAGACTAACGAGACTAACTTGGGACGAACAAAGACAAACGTTAGTCTCATTATAAGGTTTGGCTAATTTCGTCCCAAGTTAGTCTAAGTTCGTCCCTAGTTAGTCTCTTTCTAAGGACGAACTTAGACAAACCATAGAATGAGACTAATGAGACTAACTTGGAACGAACAAAGACAAACTTTATTCTCATTCTAAGGTTTGTCTAAGTTTGTCCCAAGTTAGTCGAAGTTCGTCCCTAGTTAGTCTCTTTCTAAGGAAGAACTTAGACAAACCTTAGAATGAGACTAACGAGACTAACTTGGGACGAACAAACACAAACGTTTGTCTCATTCCAAGGTTAGTCTAAGTTCGTCCCATGTTAGTCTAAGTTCATCCCTAGTTAGTCTCTTTCTAAGGACGAACGTAGACAAACTTTAGAAGGAGACCAACGAGACTAACTTGGGACGAACAAACACAAACGTTAGTCCCATTACAAGGTTAGTCTAAGTTCGTCCCATGTTAGTCTAAGTTCGTCCCTAGTTAGTCTCTTTCTAAGGACGAACTTAGACAAACCTTAGAAGGAGACTAACGAGACTAACTTGGGACGAACAAAGACAAACGTTAGTCTCATTACAAGGTTAGTCTAAGTTCATCCCAAGTGAGTCTCTTTCTAAGGACGAACTTAGACAAACCTTAGAATGAGACAAACGAGACAAACTCTCATTCTAAGGTTTGTCTAAGTTACAAGTTAGTCTAAGTTCTCGTCCCTTGTTAGTCACTTTCTAAGGACAAACTTAGACAAACCTTAGAATGAGACTAACGAGACTAAATTGGAACGAACAAAGACAAACTTTATTCTCATTCTAAGGTTACTCTAAGTTCGTCCCAAGTTAGTCTAAGTTCGTCCCTAGTTAGTCTCTTTCGAAGGACGAACTTAGACAAACCTTAGAATGAGACTAACGAGACTAACCTGGGACGAACAAAGACAAACATTTTTCTCATTATAAGGTTTGTCTAAGTTCGTCCCAAGTTAGTCTAAGTTCGTCCCTAGGTAGTCTCTTTCTAAGGACGAACTTAGACAAACCTTAGAATGAGACTAACGAGACTAACTTGGGACGAACAAAGACAAACGTTAGTCTCATTACAAGGTTAGTCTAAGTTCGTCCCAAGTTAGTCTAAGTCCTAGTTAGTCTCTTTCTAAGGACGAACTTAGACAAACCTTAGAATGAGACTAACGAGACGAACTTGGGACGAAGAAAGACAAACGTTAGTCTCATTATAAGTTTAGTCTAAGTTCGTCCCAAGTTAGTCTATGTTCGTCCCTAGTTAGTCTCTTTCTAAGGACGAACTTGGACAAACCTTAGAATGAGACTAACGAGACTAAATTGGAACGAACAAAGACAAACTTTATTCTCATTCTAAGGTTAGTCTAAGTTCGTCCCAAGTTAGTCTAAGTTCGTCCCTAGTTAGTCACTTTCTAAGGACAAACTTAGACAAAACTTAGAATGAGACTAACGAGACTAACTTGGGACGAACAAAGACAAACGTTAGTCTCATTATAAGGTTTGGCTAATTTCGTCCCAAGTTAGTCTAAGTTCGTCCCTAGTTAGTCTCTTTCTAAGGACGAACTTAGACAAACCATAGAATGAGACTAATGAGACTAACTTGGAACGAACAAAGACAAACTTTATTCTCATTCTAAGGTTTGTCTAAGTTTGTCCCAAGTTAGTCGAAGTTCGTCCCTAGTTAGTCTCTTTCTAAGGAAGAACTTAGACAAACCTTAGAATGAGACTAACGAGACTAACTTGGGACGAACAAACACAAACGTTTGTCTCATTACAAGGTTAGTCTAAGTTCGTCCCATGTTAGTCTAAGTTCGTCTCTAGTTAGTCTCTTTCTAAGGACGAACGTAGACAAACTTTAGAAGGAGACCAACGAGACTAACTTGGGACGAACAAACACAAACGTTAGTCCCATTACAAGGTTAGTCTAAGTTCGTCCCATGTTAGTCTAAGTTCGTCCCTAGTTAGTCTCTTTCTAAGGACGAACTTAGACAAACCTTAGAAGGAGACTAACGAGACTAACTTGGGACGAACAAAGACAAACGTTAGTCTCATTACAAGGTTAGTCTAAGTTCATCCCAAGTGAGTCTCTTTCTAAGGACGAACTTAGACAAACCTTAGAATGAGACAAACGAGACAAACTCTCATTCTAAGGTTTGTCTAAGTTCCAAGTTAGTCTAAGTTCTCGTCCCTTGTTAGTCACTTTCTAAGGACAAACTTAGACAAACCTTAGAATGAGACTAACGAGACTAAATTGGAACGAACAAAGACAAACTTTATTCTCATTCTAAGGTTACTCTAAGTTCGTCCCAAGTTAGTCTAAGTTCGTCCCTAGTTAGTCTCTTTCGAAGGACGAACTTAGACAAACCTTAGAATGAGACTAACGACACTAACTTGGGACGAACAAAGACAAACGTTAGTCTCATTATTAGGTTTGTCTAATTTCGTCCCGAAATAGTCTAAGTTCGTCCCTAGTTAGTCTCTTTCTAAGGACGAACTTAGACAAAACTTAGAATGAGACTAACGAGACAAACTTGGAACGAACAAAGACAAACTTTATTCTCATACTAAGGTTAGTCTAAGTTCGTCCCATGTTAGTGTAAGTTCGTCCCTAGTTAGTCTCTTTCTAAGGACGAACTTAAAAAAACCTTAGAATGAGACTAACGAGACTAACTTGGGACGAACAAAGACAAACGTTAGTCTCATTATAAGGTTTGTCTAAGTTCGTCACAAGTTAGTCTAAGTTCGTCCCTAGTTAGTCTCTTTCTAAGGACAAACTTAGACAAACCTTAGAATGAGACTAACGAGACTAACTCGAGACAAACAAACACAAACGTTAGACTCATTACAAGGTTAGTCTAAGTTCGTCCCAAGTTAGTCTAAGTTTGTCCCTAGTTAGTCTCTTTCTAAGGACGAACTTAGACAAACCATAGAAGGAGACTAACGAGACTAACTCGGGACGAACAAAGACAAACGTTAGTCTCATTACAAGGTTAGTCTAAGTTTGTCCCAAGTTAGTCTCTTTCTAAGGACGAACTTAGAAAAACCTTAGAATGAGACTAACGAGACAAACTCTCATTCTAAGGTTTGTCTAAGTTCGTCCCAAGTTAGTCTAAGTTCGTCCCTTGTTAGTCTCTTCTTAAGGACGAACTTAGACAAACCTTAGAATGAGACTAACGGGACTAAGTTGGAACGAACAAAGACAAACTTTATTCTCATTCTAAGGTTACTCTAAGTTCGTCCCAAGTTAGTCTAAGTTCATCCCTAGTTAGTTTCTTTCTAAAGACTAACTTAAACAAACCTTAGAATGAGACTAACGAGACTAACTTGGGACGAACAAAGACAAACTTTAGTCTCGTTATAAGGTTAGTCTAAGTTCGTCCCAAGTTAGTTTAAGTTCGTCCCAAGTTAGTCTCTTTCTAAGGATGAACTTTAACAAACCTTAGAATGAGACTAACGAGACTAACTTGGGACGAACAAAGACAAACGTTAGTCTCATTGATAAGGTTTGTCTAATTTCGTCCCTAGTTAGTCTCTTTCTAAGGACAAACTTAGACAAACCTTAGAATGAGACTACCGAGACTAACTCCGGACAAACAAACACAAACGTTAGTCTCATTACAAGGTTAGTCTAAGTTCGTCCAAAGTTAGTCTCTTTCTAAGGACGAACTTACACAAACCGTAGAATGAGACTAACGAGACAAACTCTCATTCTAAGGTTTTGTCTAAGTTCGTCCCATGTTAGTCTAAGTTCGTCCCTAGTTAGTCTCTTCTTAAGGACGAACTTAGACAAACCTTAGAATGTGACTAACGAGACTAACTTGGGACGAACAAAGACACACGTGAGTCTCATTACAAGGTTAGTCTAAGTTCGTCCCAAGTTAGTCTAAGTTCTTCGCTAGTTAGTCTATTTCTGAGGACGAACTGAGACAAACATTAGAATGAGACTAACGAGACTAACTTGGGACGAACAAAGACAAACGTTACTCTCATTACAAGGTTAGTCTAAGTTCGTCCCAAGTTAGTCTAAGTTCGTCCCTAGTTAGTCACTTTCTAAGGACAAACTTAGACAAAACTTAGAATGAGACTAACGAGACTAACTTGGGACGAACAAAGACAAACGTTAGTCTCATTATAAGGTTTGGCTAATTTCGTCCCAAGTTAGTCTAAGTTCGTCCCTAGTTAGTCTCTTTCTAAGGACGAACTTAGACAAACCATAGAATGAGACTAATGAGACTAACTTGGAACGAACAAAGACAAACTTTATTCTCATTCTAAGGTTTGTCTAAGTTTGTCCCAAGTTAGTCGAAGTTCGTCCCTAGTTAGTCTCTTTCTAAGGAAGAACTTAGACAAACCTTAGAATGAGACTAACGAGACTAACTTGGGACGAACAAACACAAACGTTTGTCTCATTACAAGGTTAGTCTAAGTTCGTCCCATGTTAGTCTAAGTTCGTCCCTAGTTAGTCTCTTTCTAAGGACGAACGTAGACAAACTTTAGAAGGAGACCAACGAGACTAACTTGGGACGAACAAACACAAACGTTAGTCCCATTACAAGGTTAGTCTAAGTTCGTCCCATGTTAGTCTAAGTTCGTCCCTAATTAGTCTCTTTCTAAGGACGAACTTAGACAAACCTTAGAAGGAGACTAACGAGACTAACTTGGGACGAACAAAGGCAAACGTTAGTCTCATTACAAGGTTAGTCTAAGTTCATCCCAAGTGAGTCTCTTTCTAAGGACGAACTTAGACAAACCTTAGAATGAGACAAATGAGACAAACTCTCATTCTAAGGTTTGTCTAAGTTCCAAGTTAGTCTAAGTTCTCGTCCCTTGTTAGTCACTTTCTAAGGACAAACTTAGACAAACCTTAGAATGAGACTAACGAGACTAAATTGGAACGAACAAAGACAAACTTTATTCTCATTCTAAGGTTACTCTAAGTTCGTCCCAAGTTAGTCTAAGTTCGTCCCTAGTTAGTCTCTTTCAAAGGACGAACTTAGACAAACCTTAGAATGAGACTAACGAGACTAACTTGGGACGAACAAAGACAAACATTTTTCTCATTATAAGGTTTGTCTAAGTTCGTCCCAAGTTAGTCTAAGTTCGTCCCTAGGTAGTCTCTTTCTAAGGACGAACTTAGACAAACCTTAGAATGAGACTAACGAGACTAACTTGGGACGAACAAAGACAAACGTTAGTCTCATTACAAGGTTAGTCTAAGTTCGTCCCAAGTTAGTCTAAGTCCTAGTTAGTCTCTTTCTAAGGACGAACTTCGACAAACCTTAGAATGAGACTAACGAGACGAACTTGGGACGAAGAAAGACAAACGTTAGTCTCATTATAAGTTTAGTCTAAGTTCGTCCCAAGTTAGTCTATGTTCGTCCCTAGTTAGTCTCTTTCTAAGGACGAACTTGGACAAACCTTAGAATGAGACTAACGAGACTAAATTGGAACGAACAAAGACAAACTTTATTCTCATTCTAAGGTTAGTCTAAGTTCGTCCCAAGTTAGTCTAAGTTCGTCCCTAGTTAGTCACTTTCTAAGGACAAACTTAGACAAAACTTAGAATGAGACTAACGAGACTAACTTGGGACGAACAAAGACAAACGTTAGTCTCATTATAAGGTTTGGCTAATTTCGTCCCAAGTTAGTCTAAGTTCGTCCCTAGTTAGTCTCTTTCTAAGGACGAACTTAGACAAACCATAGAATGAGACTAATGAGACTAACTTTGAACGAACAAAGACAAACTTTATTCTCATTCTAAGGTTTGTCTAAGTTTGTCCCAAGTTAGTCGAAGTTCGTCCCTAGTTAGTCTCTTTCTAAGGAAGAACTTAGACAAACCTTAGAATGAGACTAACGAGACTAACTTGGGACGAACAAACACAAACGTTTGTCTCATTACAAGGTTAGTCTAAGTTCGTCCCATGTTAGTCTAAGTTCGTCCCTAGTTAGTCTCTTTCTAAGGACGAACGTAGACAAACTTTAGAAGGAGACCAACGAGACTAACTTGGGACGAACAAACACAAACGTTAGTCCCATTACAAGGTTAGTCTAAGTTCGTCCCATGTTAGTCTAAGTTCGTCCCTAGTTAGTCTCTTTCTAAGGACGAACTTAGACAAACCTTAGAAGGAGACTAACGAGACTAACTTGGGACGAACAAAGACAAACGTTAGTCTCATTACAAGGTTAGTCTAAGTTCATCCCAAGTGAGTCTCTTTCTAAGGACGAACTTAGACAAACCTTAGAATGAGACAAACGAGACAAACTCTCATTCTAAGGTTTGTCTAAGTTCCAAGTTAGTCTAAGTTCTCGTCCCTTGTTAGTCACTTTCTAAGGACAAACTTAGACAAACCTTAGAATGAGACTAACGAGACTAAATTGGAACGAACAAAGACAAACTTTATTCTCATTCTAAGGTTACTCTAAGTTCGTCCCAAGTTAGTCTAAGTTCGTCCCTAGTTAGTCTCTTTCGAAGGACGAACTTAGACAAACCTTAGAATGAGACTAACGACACTAACTTGGGACGAACAAAGACAAACATTTTTCTCATTATAAGGTTTGTCTAAGTTCGTCCCAAGTTAGTCTAAGTTCGTCCCTAGGTAGTCTCTTTCTAAGGACGAACTTAGACAAACCTTAGAATGAGACTAACGAGACTAACTTGGGACGAACAAAGACAAACGTTAGTCTCATTACAAGGTTAGTCTAAGTTCGTCCCAAGTTAGTCTAAGTCCTAGTTAGTCTCTTTCTAAGGACGAACTTCGACAAACCTTAGAATGAGACTAACGAGACGAACTTGGGACGAAGAAAGACAAACGTTAGTCTCATTATAAGTTTAGTCTAAGTTCGTCCCAAGTTAGTCTATGTTCGTCCCTAGTTAGTCTCTTTCTAAGGACGAACTTGGACAAACCTTAGAATGAGACTAACGAGACTAAATTGGAACGAACAAAGACAAACTTTATTCTCATTCTAAGGTTAGTCTAAGTTCGTCCCAAGTTAGTCTAAGTTCGTCCCTAGTTAGTCACTTTCTAAGGACAAACTTAGACAAAACTTAGAATGAGACTAACGAGACTAACTTGGGACGAACAAAGACAAACGTTAGTCTCATTATAAGGTTTGGCTAATTTCGTCCCAAGTTAGTCTAAGTTCGTCCCTAGTTAGTCTCTTTCTAAGGACGAACTTAGACAAACCATAGAATGAGACTAATGAGACTAACTTGGAACGAACAAAGACAAACTTTATTCTCATTCTAAGGTTTGTCTAAGTTTGTCCCAAGTTAGTCGAAGTTCGTCCCTAGTTAGTCTCTTTCTAAGGAAGAACTTAGACAAACCTTAGAATGAGACTAACGAGACTAACTTGGGACGAACAAACACAAACGTTTGTCTCATTACAAGGTTAGTCTAAGTTCGTCCCATGTTAGTCTAAGTTCGTCCCTAGTTAGTCTCTTTCTAAGGACGAACGTAGACAAACTTTAGAAGGAGACCAACGAGACTAACTTGGGACGAACAAACACAAACGTTAGTCCCATTACAAGGTTAGTCTAAGTTCGTCCCATGTTAGTCTAAGTTCGTCCCTAGTTAGTCTCTTTCTAAGGACGAACTTAGACAAACCTTAGAAGGAGACTAACGAGACTAACTTGGGACGAACAAAGACAAACGTTAGTCTCATTACAAGGTTAGTCTAAGTTCATCCCAAGTGAGTCTCTTTCTAAGGACGAACTTAGACAAACCTTAGAATGAGACAAACGAGACAAACTCTCATTCTAAGGTTTGTCTAAGTTCCAAGTTAGTCTAAGTTCTCGTCCCTTGTTAGTCACTTTCTAAGGACAAACTTAGACAAACCTTAGAATGAGACTAACGAGACTAAATTGGAACGAACAAAGACAAACTTTATTCTCATTCTAAGGTTACTCTAAGTTCGTCCCAAGTTAGTCTAAGTTCGTCCCTAGTTAGTCTCTTTCGAAGGACGAACTTAGACAAACCTTAGAATGAGACTAACGACACTAACTTGGGACGAACAAAGACAAACGTTAGTCTCATTATTAGGTTTGTCTAATTTCGTCCCGAAATAGTCTAAGTTCGTCCCTAGTTAGTCTCTTTCTAAGGACGAACTTAGACAAAACTTAGAATGAGACTAACGAGACAAACTTGGAACGAACAAAGACAAACTTTATTCTCATACTAAGGTTAGTCTAAGTTCGTCCCATGTTAGTGTAAGTTCGTCCCTAGTTAGTCTCTTTCTAAGGACGAACTTAAAAAAACCTTAGAATGAGACTAACGAGACTAACTTGGGACGAACAAAGACAAACGTTAGTCTCATTATAAGGTTTGTCTAAGTTCGTCACAAGTTAGTCTAAGTTCGTCCCTAGTTAGTCTCTTTCTAAGGACAAACTTAGACAAACCTTAGAATGAGACTAACGAGACTAACTCGAGACAAACAAACACAAACGTTAGACTCATTACAAGGTTAGTCTAAGTTCGTCCCAAGTTAGTCTAAGTTTGTCCCTAGTTAGTCTCTTTCTAAGGACGAACTTAGACAAACCATAGAAGGAGACTAACGAGACTAACTCGGGACGAACAAAGACAAACGTTAGTCTTATTACAAGGTTAGTCTAAGTTTGTCCCAAGTTAGTCTCTTTCTAAGGACGAACTTAGAAAAACCTTAGAATGAGACTAACGAGACAAACTCTCATTCTAAGGTTTGTCTAAGTTCGTCCCAAGTTAGTCTAAGTTCGTCCCTTGTTAGTCTCTTCTTAAGGACGAACTTAGACAAACCTTAGAATGAGACTAACGGGACTAAGTTGGAACGAACAAAGACAAACTTTATTCTCATTCTAAGGTTACTCTAAGTTCGTCCCAAGTTAGTCTAAGTTCATCCCTAGTTAGTTTCTTTCTAAAGACTAACTTAAACAAACCTTAGAATGAGACTAACGAGACTAACTTGGGACGAACAAAGACAAACTTTAGTCTCGTTATAAGGTTAGTCTAAGTTCGTCCCAAGTTAGTTTAAGTTCGTCCCAAGTTAGTCTCTTTCTAAGGATGAACTTTGACAAACCTTAGAATGAGACTAACGAGACTAACTTGGGACGAACAAAGACAAACGTTAGTCTCATTGATAAGGTTTGTCTAATTTCGTCCCTAGTTAGTCTCTTTCTAAGGACAAACTTAGACAAACCTTAGAATGAGACTACCGAGACTAACTCCGGACAAACAAACACAAACGTTAGTCTCATTACAAGGTTAGTCTAAGTTCGTCCAAAGTTAGTCTCTTTCTAAGGACGAACTTACACAAACCGTAGAATGAGACTAACGAGACAAACTCTCATTCTAAGGTTTTGTCTAAGTTCGTCCCATGTTAGTCTAAGTTCGTCCCTAGTTAGTCTCTTCTTAAGGACGAACTTAGACAAACCTTAGAATGTGACTAACGAGACTAACTTGGGACGAACAAAGACACACGTGAGTCTCATTACAAGGTTAGTCTAAGTTCGTCCCAAGTTAGTCTAAGTTCTTCGCTAGTTAGTCTATTTCTGAGGACGAACTGAGACAAACATTAGAATGAGACTAACGAGACTAACTTGGGACGAACAAAGACAAACGTTACTCTCATTACAAGGTTAGTCTAAGTTCGTCCCAAGTTAGTCTAAGTTCGTCCCTAGTTAGTCACTTTCTAAGGACAAACTTAGACAAAACTTAGAATGAGACTAACGAGACTAACTTGGGACGAACAAAGACAAACGTTAGTCTCATTATAAGGTTTGGCTAATTTCGTCCCAAGTTAGTCTAAGTTCGTCCCTAGTTAGTCTCTTTCTAAGGACGAACTTAGACAAACCATAGAATGAGACTAATGAGACTAACTTGGAACGAACAAAGACAAACTTTATTCTCATTCTAAGGTTTGTCTAAGTTTGTCCCAAGTTAGTCGAAGTTCGTCCCTAGTTAGTCTGTTTCTAAGGAAGAACTTAGACAAACCTTAGAATGAGACTAACGAGACTAACTTGGGACGAACAAACACAAACGTTTGTCTCATTACAAGGTTAGTCTAAGTTCGTCCCATGTTAGTCTAAGTTCGTCCCTAGTTAGTCTCTTTCTAAGGACGAACGTAGACAAACTTTAGAAGGAGACCAACGAGACTAACTTGGGACGAACAAACACAAACGTTAGTCCCATTACAAGGTTAGTCTAAGTTCGTCCCATGTTAGTCTAAGTTCGTCCCTAATTAGTCTCTTTCTAAGGACGAACTTAGACAAACCTTAGAAGGAGACTAACGAGACTAACTTGGGACGAACAAAGACAAACGTTAGTCTCATTACAAGGTTAGTCTAAGTTCATCCCAAGTGAGTCTCTTTCTAAGGACGAACTTAGACAAAGCTTAGAATGAGACAAATGAGACAAACTCTCATTCTAAGGTTTGTCTAAGTTCCAAGTTAGTCTAAGTTCTCGTCCCTTGTTAGTCACTTTCTAAGGACAAACTTAGACAAACCTTAGAATGAGACTAACGAGACTAAATTGGAACGAACAAAGACAAACTTTATTCTCATTCTAAGGTTACTCTAAGTTCGTCCCAAGTTAGTCTAAGTTCGTCCCTAGTTAGTCTCTTTCAAAGGACGAACTTAGACAAACCTTAGAATGAGACTAACGAGACTAACTTGGGACGAACAAAGACAAACATTTTTCTCATTATAAGGTTTGTCTAAGTTCGTCCCAAGTTAGTCTAAGTTCGTCCCTAGGTAGTCTCTTTCTAAGGACGAACTTAGACAAACCTTAGAATGAGACTAACGAGACTAACTTGGGACGAACAAAGACAAACGTTAGTCTCATTACAAGGTTAGTCTAAGTTCGTCCCAAGTTAGTCTAAGTCCTAGTTAGTCTCTTTCTAAGGACGAACTTCGACAAACCTTAGAATGAGACTAACGAGACGAACTTGGGACGAAGAAAGACAAACGTTAGTCTCATTATAAGTTTAGTCTAAGTTCGTCCCAAGTTAGTCTATGTTCGTCCCTAGTTAGTCTCTTTCTAAGGACGAACTTGGACAAACCTTAGAATGAGACTAACGAGACTAAATTGGAACGAACAAAGACAAACTTTATTCTCATTCTAAGGTTAGTCTAAGTTCGTCCCAAGTTAGTCTAAGTTCGTCCCTAGTTAGTCACTTTCTAAGGACAAACTTAGACAAAACTTAGAATGAGACTAACGAGACTAACTTGGGACGAACAAAGACAAACGTTAGTCTCATTATAAGGTTTGGCTAATTTCGTCCCAAGTTAGTCTAAGTTCGTCTCTAGTTAGTCTCTTTCTAAGGACGAACTTAGACAAACCATAGAATGAGACTAATGAGACTAACTTGGAACGAACAAAGACAAACTTTATTCTCATTCTAAGGTTTGTCTAAGTTTGTCCCAAGTTAGTCGAAGTTCGTCCCTAGTTAGTCTCTTTCTAAGGAAGAACTTAGACAAACCTTAGAATGAGACTAACGAGACTAACTTGGGACGAACAAACACAAACGTTTGTCTCATTACAAGGTTAGTCTAAGTTCGTCCCATGTTAGTCTAAGTTCGTCCCTAGTTAGTCTCTTTCTAAGGACGAACGTAGACAAACTTTAGAAGGAGACCAACGAGACTAACTTGGGACGAACAAACACAAACGTTAGTCCCATTACAAGGTTAGTCTAAGTTCGTCCCATGTTAGTCTAAGTTCGTCCCTAGTTAGTCTCTTTCTAAGGACGAACTTAGACAAACCTTAGAAGGAGACTAACGAGACTAACTTGGGACGAACAAAGACAAACGTTAGTCTCATTACAAGGTTAGTCTAAGTTCATCCCAAGTGAGTCTCTTTCTAAGGACGAACTTAGACAAACCTTAGAATGAGACAAACGAGACAAACTCTCATTCTAAGGTTTGTCTAAGTTCCAAGTTAGTCTAAGTTCTCGTCCCTTGTTAGTCACTTTCTAAGGACAAACTTAGACAAACCTTAGAATGAGACTAACGAGACTAAATTGGAACGAACAAAGACAAACTTTATTCTCATTCTAAGGTTACTCTAAGTTCGTCCCAAGTTAGTCTAAGTTCGTCCCTAGTTAGTCTCTTTCGAAGGACGAACTTAGACAAACCTTAGAATGAGACTAACGACACTAACTTGGGACGAACAAAGACAAACATTTTTCTCATTATAAGGTTTGTCTAAGTTCGTCCCAAGTTAGTCTAAGTTCGTCCCTAGGTAGTCTCTTTCTAAGGACGAACTTAGACAAACCTTAGAATGAGACTAACGAGAGTAACTTGGGACGAACAAAGACAAACGTTAGTCTCATTACAAGGTTAGTCTAAGTTCGTCCCAAGTTAGTCTAAGTCCTAGTTAGTCTCTTTCTAAGGACGAACTTAGACAAACCTTAGAATGAGACTAACGAGACGAACTTGGGACGAAGAAAGACAAACGTTAGTCTCATTATAAGTTTAGTCTAAGTTCGTCCCAAGTTAGTCTATGTTCGTCCCTAGTTAGTCTCTTTCTAAGGACGAACTTGGACAAACCTTAGAATGAGACTAACGAGACTAAATTGGAACGAACAAAGACAAACTTTATTCTCATTCTAAGGTTACTCTAAGTTCGTCCCAAGTTAGTCTAAGTTCGTCCCTAGTTAGTCTCTTTCGAAGGACGAACTTAGGCAAACCTTAGAATGAGACTAACGAGACTAACTTGGGACGAACAAAGACAAACATTTGTCTCATTATAAGGTTTGTCTAAGTTCGTCCCAAGTTTGTCTGAGTTCGTCCCTAGGTAGTCTCTTTCTAAGGACGAACTTAGACAAACCTTAGAATGAGACTAACGAGACTAACTTGGGACGAACAAAGACAAACGTTAGTCTCATTACAAGGTTAGTCTAAGTTCGTCCCAAGTTAGTCTAAGTCCTAGTTAGTCTCTTTCTAAGGACGAACTTAGACAAACCTTAGAATGAGACTAACGAGACTAACGTGGGACGAACAAAGACAAACGTTAGTCTCATTATAAGTTCAGTCTAAGTTCGTCCCAAGTTAGTCTATGTTCGTCCCTAGTTAGTCTCTTTCTAAGGACGAACTTAGACAAACCTTAGAATGAGACTAACGAGACTAACTTAGGACGAACAAAGACAAACGTTAGTCTCGTTATAAGGTTAGTCTAAGTTCGTCACAAGTTAGTCTAAGTTCGTCCCTAGTTAGTCTCTTTCTAAGGACGAACTTAGACAAACCTTAGAATGAGACTAACGAGACTAACTTGGGACGAACAAAGACAAACGTTAGTCTCATTATAAGGTTAGTCTAAGTTCGTCCCAAGTTAGTCTATGTTCATCCCTAGTTAGTCTCTTTCTAAGGACGAACTTAGACAAACCTTAGAATGAGACTAACGAGACTAACTTAGGACGAACAAAGACAAACGTTAGTCTCGTTATAAGGTTAGTCTAAGTTCATCCCAAGTTAGTCTAAGATCGTCCCTAGTTAGTCTCTTTCTAAGGACGAACTTAGACAAAACCTTAGAATGAGACAAACGAGACTAACTTGGGACGAACAAAGACAAACGTTAGTCTCATTATAAGGTTTGTCTAATTTCGTCCCAAGTTAGTCTAAGTTCACCCCTAGTTAGTCTCTTTCTAAGGACAAACTTAGACAAACCTTAGAATGAGACTAACGAGACTAACTCCGGACGAACAAACACAAACGTTAGTCTCATTACAAGGTTAGTCTAAGTTCGTCCCAAGTTAGTCTAAATTCGTCCCTAGTTAGTTTCTTTCTAAGGACGAACTTAGACAAACCTTAGAATGAGACTAACGAGACTAACTTGGGACGAACAAAGACAAACGTTATTCTCATTATAAGGTTTGTCTAAGTTCGTCCCAAGTTAGTCTAAGTTCGTCCCTAGTTAGTCTCTTTCTAAGGACGAACTTAGACAAACCTTAGAAGGAGACTAACGAGACTAACGAGACTAACTTGGGACGAACAAAGACAAACGTTAGTCTCATTACAAGGTTAGTCTAAGTTCGTCCCAAGTGAGTCTCTTTCTAAGGACGAACTTAGACAAACCTTAGAATGAGACTAACGAGACAGACTCTTATTCTAAGGTTTGTCTAAGTTCCAAGTTAGTCTAAGTTCGTCCCTAGTTAGTCACTTTCTAAGGACAAACTTAGACAAACCTTAGAATAAGACTAACGAGACTAACTTGGGACGAACAAAGACAAACGTTAGTCTCATTATAAGGTTTGGCTAATTTCGTCCCAAGTTAGTCTAAGTTCGTCCCTAGTTAGCCTCTTTCTAAGGACGAACTTAGACAAACCTTAGAATGAGACTAACGAGACTAACTTGGGACGAACAAACACAAACGTTTGTCTCATTACAAGGTTAGTCTAAGTTCGTCCCATGTTAGTCTAAATTCGTACCTAGTTAGTCTCTTTCTAAGGACGAACGTAGACAAACTTTAGAAGGAGACCAACGAGACTAACTTGGGACGAACAAACACAAACGTTAGTCCCATTACAAGGTTAGTCTAAGTTCGTCCCATGTTAGTCTAAGTTCGTCCCTAGTTAGTCTCTTTCTAAGGACGAACTTAGACAAACCTTAGAAGGAGACTAACGAGACTAACTTGGGACAAACAAAGACAAACGTTAGTCTCATTACAAGGTTAGTCTAAGTTCATCCCAAGTGAGTCTCTTTCTAAGGACGAACTTAGACAAACCTTAGAATGAGACAAACGAGACAAACTCTCATTCTAAGGTTTGTCTAAGTTCCAAGTTAGTCTAAGTTCTCGTCCCTTGTTAGTCACTTTCTAAGGACAAACTTAGACAAACCTTAGAATGAGACTAACGAGACTAAATTGGAACGAACAAAGACAAACTTTATTCTCATTCTAAGGTTACTCTAAGTTCGTCCCAAGTTAGTCTAAGTTCGTCCCTAGTTAGTCTCTTTCGAAGGACGAACTTAGACAAACCTTAGAATGAGACTAACGACACTAACTTGGGACGAACAAAGACAAACATTTTTCTCATTATAAGGTTTGTCTAAGTTCGTCCCAAGTTAGTCTAAGTTCGTCCCTAGGTAGTCTCTTTCTAAGGACGAACTTAGACAAACCTTAGAATGAGACTAACGAGACTAACTTGGGACGAACAAAGACAAACGTTAGTCTCATTACAAGGTTAGTCTAAGTTCGTCCCAAGTTAGTCTAAGTCCTAGTTAGTCTCTTTCTAAGGACGAACTTAGACAAACCTTAGAATGAGACTAACGAGACGAACTTGGGACGAAGAAAGACAAACGTTAGTCTCATTATAAGTTTAGTCTAAGTTCGTCCCAAGTTAGTCTATGTTCGTCCCTAGTTAGTCTCTTTCTAAGGACGAACTTGGACAAACCTTAGAATGAGACTAACGAGACTAAATTGGAACGAACAAAGACAAACTTTATTCTCATTCTAAGGTTACTCTAAGTTCGTCCCAAGTTAGTCTAAGTTCGTCCCTAGTTAGTCTCTTTCGAAGGACGAACTTAGGCAAACCTTAGAATGAGACTAACGAGACTAACTTGGGACGAACAAAGACAAACATTTGTCTCATTATAAGGTTTGTCTAAGTTCGTCCCAAGTTTGTCTGAGTTCGTCCCTAGGTAGTCTCTTTCTAAGGACGAACTTAGACAAACCTTAGAATGAGACTAACGAGGCTAACTTGGGACGAACAAAGACAAACGTTAGTCTCATTACAAGGTTAGTCTAAGTTCGTCCCAAGTTAGTCTAAGTCCTAGTTAGTCTCTTTCTAAGGACGAACTTAGACAAACCTTAGAATGAGACTAACGAGACTAACGTGGGACGAACAAAGACAAACGTTAGTCTCATTATAAGTTCAGTCTAAGTTCGTCCCAAGTTAGTCTATGTTCGTCCCTAGTTAGTCTCTTTCTAAGGACGAACTTAGACAAACCTTAGAATGAGACTAACGAGACTAACTTAGGACGAACAAAGACAAACGTTAGTCTCGTTATAAGGTTAGTCTAAGTTCGTCACAAGTTAGTCTAAGTTCGTCCCTAGTTAGTCTCTTTCTAAGGACGAACTTAGACAAACCTTAGAATGAGACTAATGAGACTAACTTGGGACGAACAAAGACAAACGTTAGTCTCATTATAAGGTTAGTCTAAGTTCGTCCCAAGTTAGTCTATGTTCGTCCCTAGTTAGTCTCTTTCTAAGGACGAACTTAGACAAACCTTAGAATGAGACTAACGAGACTAACTTAGGACGAACAAAGACAAACGTTAGTCTCGTTATAAGGTTAGTCTAAGTTCATCCCAAGTTAGTCTAAGTTCGTCCCTAGTTAGTCTCTTTCTAAGGACGAACTTAGACAAAACCTTAGAATGAGACAAACGAGACTAACTTGGGACGAACAAAGACAAACGTTAGTCTCATTATAAGGTTTGTCTAATTTCGTCCCAAGTTAGTCTAAGTTCACCCCTAGTTAGTCTCTTTCTAAGGACAAACTTAGACAAACCTTAGAATGAGACTAACGAGACTAACTCCGGACGAACAAACACAAACGTTAGTCTCATTACAAGGTTAGTCTAAGTTCGTCCCAAGTTAGTCTAAATTCGTCCCTAGTTAGTTTCTTTCTAAGGACGAACTTAGACAAACCTTAGAATGAGACTAACGAGACTAACTTGGGACGAACAAAGACAAACGTTATTCTCATTATAAGGTTTGTCTAAGTTCGTCCCAAGTTAGTCTAAGTTCGTCCCTAGTTAGTCTCTTTCTAAGGACGAACTTAGACAAACCTTAGAAGGAGACTAACGAGACTAACGAGACTAACTTGGGACGAACAAAGACAAACGTTAGTCTCATTACAATGTTAGTCTAAGTTCGTCCCAAGTGAGTCTCTTTCTAAGGACGAACTTAGACAAACCTTAGAATGAGACTAACGAGACAGACTCTTATTCTAAGGTTTGTCTAAGTTCCAAGTTAGTCTAAGTTCGTCCCTAGTTAGTCACTTTCTAAGGACAAACTTAGACAAACCTTAGAATAAGACTAACGAGACTAACTTGGGACGAACAAAGACAAACGTTAGTCTCATTATAAGGTTTGGCTAATTTCGTCCCAAGTTAGTCTAAGTTCGTCCCTAGTTAGCCTCTTTCTAAGGACGAACTTAGACAAACCTTAGAATGAGACTAACGAGACTAACTTGGGACGAACAAACACAAACGTTTGTCTCATTACAAGGTTAGTCTAAGTTCTTCCCATGTTAGTCTAAATTCGTACCTAGTTAGTCTCTTTCTAAGGACGAACGTAGACAAACTTTAGAAGGAGACCAACGAGACTAACTTGGGACGAACAAACACAAACGTTAGTCTCATTACAAGGTTAGTCTAAGTTCGTCCCATGTTAGTCTAAGTTCGTCCCTAGTTAGTCTCTTTCGAAGGACGAACTTAGACAAACCTTAGAAGGAGACTAACGAGACTAACTTGGGACGAACAAAGACAAACGGTAGTCTCATTACAAGGTTAGTCTAAGTTCATCCCAAGTGAGTCTATTTCTAAGGACGAACTTAGACAAACCTTAGAATGAGACTAACGAGACAAACTCTCATTCTAAGGTTTGTCTAAGTTCCAAGTTAGTCTAAGTTCTCGTTCCTTGTTAGTCACTTTCTAAGGATGAACTTAGACAAACCTTAGAATGAGACTAACGAGACTAAATTGGAACGAACAAAGACAAACTTTATTCTCATTCTAAGGTTACTCTAAGTTCATCCCAAGTTAGTCTAAGTTCGTCCCTAGTTAATCTCTTTCGAAGGACGAACTTAGACAAACCTTATGAGACTAACGAGACTAACTTGGGACGAACAAAGACAAACATTTTTCTCATTATAAGGTTTGTCTAAGTTCGTCCCAAGTTAGTCTAAGTTCGTCCCTAGGTAGTCTCTTTCTAAGGACGAACTTAGACAAACCTTAGAATGAGACTAACGAGACTAAATTGGGACGAGCAAACACAAACGTTAGTCTCATTACAAGGTTAGTCTAAGTTCGTCCCAAGTTAGTCTAAGTTCGTCTCTAGTTAGTCTCTTTCTAAGGACGAACTTAGACAAACCTAAGAAGGAGACTAACGTGACAAACTTGGGACGAACAAAGACAAACGTTAGTCTCATTACAGGGTTAGTCTAAGTTCGTCCCAAGTTAGTCTCTTTCTAAGGGCGAACTTAGACAAACCTTAGAATGAGACAAACGGGACAAACTCTCATTCTAAGGTTTATCTAAGTTCGTCCCAAGTTAGTCTAAGTTCGTCCATAGTTTGTCAATTTCAAAGGACGAACTTAGACAAACCTTAGAATGAGACTAACGAGACTAAATTAGAACGAACAAAGACAAACTTTATTCTCATTCTAAGGTTAGTCTAAGTTCGTCCCAAGTTAGTCTAAGTTCGTCCCTAGTTAGTTTCTTTCTAAGGACTAACTTAATCAAACCTTAGAATGAGACTAACGAGACTAACTTGGGACGAACAAACACAAACGTTAGTCTAATTATAAGGTTAGTCTAAGTTCGTCCCAAGTTAGTCTAAGTTAGTCCCTTGTTAGTCTCTTTCTAAGGACGAACTTAGACAAACCTTAGAATGAGACTAACGAGACTAACTTGGGACAAACAAAGACAAACGTTAGTCTCATTACAAGGTTAGTCTAAGTTAGTCCTTAGAAAGAAACTAACTAGGGACGAACTTAGACTAACTTGGTACGAACTTAGACTAACCTTAGAATGAGAATAAAGTTTGTCTTTGTTCGTTCCAAGTTAGTCTCGTTAGTCTCATTCTAAGGTTTCTTTAAGTTAGTCCTTATAAAGAAACTAACTAGGGACGAACTTAGACTAACGTGGGACGAACTTAGACTAACCTTGGAATGAGAATAAAGTTTGTCTTTGTTCGTTCCAAGTTAGTCTCGTTAGTCTCATTCTAAGGTTTGTCTAAGTTCGTCATTGGAAAGTGACTAACTAGGGACGAACTTAGACTAACTTGGGACGAACTTAGAAAAACCTTAGAATGAGAGTTTGTCTCGTTAGTCTCTATCTAAGGTTTGTCTAAGTTCGTCCTTAGAAAGAGACTAACTTGGAACGAACTTAGACTAACCTTGTAATGAGACTAATGTTTGTCTTTGTTCGTCCCAAGTTAGACTCGTTAGTCTCGTTAATCTCCTTCAAAGGTTTGTCTGAGTTCGTCCTTAAAAAGAGACTAACTAGGGACGAACTTAGACTAACATGGGACGAACTTAGACTAACCTTGTAATGAGACTAATATTTGTGTTTGTTCGTCACAAGTTAGTCTCGTAAGGCTCATTCTAAGGTTTGTCTAAGTTCGTCCTTAGAAAGAGACTAACTAGGAACGAACTTAGACTAACTTGGGACGAACTTACACAAACCTTATAATGAGACTAACGTTTGTCTTTGTTCGTCCCAAATTAGTCTCGTTAGTCTCATTCTAAGGTTTTTTTAAGTTCGTCCTTAGAAAGAAACTAACTAGGGACGAACTTAGACTAACTTGGGACGAATTTAGACTAACCTTAGAATGAGAATAGAGTATGTCATTGTTCATTCCAAGTTAGTCTCGTTAGCCTCATTCTAAGGTTTGTCTAAGTTCGTCCTTAGAAAGAGACTAACTAGGGACGAACTTAGACTTACTTGGGACGAAATTAGACAAACCTTATAATGAGACTAACGTTTGTCTTTGTTCGTCCCAAGTTAGTCTCGTTAGTCTCATTCTAAGGTTTGTCTAAGTTCGTTCGTAGAAAGAGACTAACTAGGGACGAACTTAGACTAACTTGGGACGAACTTAGACAAACTTTATAATGAGACTAACGTTTGTCTTTGTTCGTGCTAAGTTAATCTCGTTAGTCTCATTCTAAGGTTTGTCTAAGTTCGTCCTTAGAAAAAGACTAACTAGGGACAAACTTAGACTAACTTGGGACGAACTTAGACTAATCTTGTAATGAGACTAACGTTTGTCTTTATTCGTCCCAAGTTAGTCTCGTTAGTCTCATTCTAAGGTTTGTCTAAGTTCGTCCTTAGAAAGAGACTAACTAGGGACGAACTTAGACTAACTTCTGACGAACTTAGACTAACCTTATAATGAGACTAACATTTGTCTTTGTTCGTCCCAAGTTAGTCTCGTTAGTCTCATTCTAAGGTTTATCTGAGTTCGTCCTTAAGAAGAGACTAACTAGGGACGAACTTACACTAACCTCAGAATGTGAGTTTGTCTCGTTAGTCTCATTCTAAGGTTTGTCTTAGTTAGTCCTTAGAAAGAGACTAACTTGGGATGAACTTACACTAACCTTGTAATGAGACTAACGTTTGTGTTTGTTCGTCCCAAGTTAGTCTCGTTAGTCTCATTCTAAGGTTTGTCTATGTTCGTCCTTAGAAAGAGACTAACTAGGGACGAACTTTGACTAACTTGGGACGAACTTAGACAAACCTTATAATGAGACTAACGTTTGTCTTTGTTCGTCCCAAGTTAGTCTCGTTAGTCTCATGCTAAGGTTTGTCTATGTTCGTCCTTAGAAAGAGACTAACTAGGGACGAACTTAGACTAACTTGGGACGAACTTAGACAAACCTTATAATGAGACTATGGTTTGTCTTTGTTCGTCCCAAGTTACTCTCGTTAGTCTCATTCTAAGGTTTGTCTAAGTTCGTCCTTAGAAAGAGACTAACTCGGGACGAACTTAGACTAACTCGGGACGAACTTAGACTAACTTGGGACGAACTTAGACAAACCGTAGAATGAGAGTTTCCTTCTAAGAGACAAACCTTAGACTAACGAGACTAACGAGACTAACTTGGGACGAACTTTGACTAACCTTATAATGAGACAAAAGTTTGTCTTTGTTCGTACCAAGTTAGTCCCGTTAGTCTAATTCTAAGGTTTGTCTAAGTTCGTCCTTAGAAAGAGACTAACTAGGGACGAACTTAGACTAACCTTGTAAGGAGACTAACGTTTGTGTTTGTTCGTCCCAAGTTAGACTCGTTAGTCTCGTTAATCTCCTTCAAAGGTTTGTCTGAGTTCGTCCTTAGAAAGAGACTAACTAGGGACGAACTTAGACTAACATGGGACGAACTTAGACTAACCTTGTAATGAGACTAATATTTGTGTTTGTTCGTCACAAGTTAGTCTCGTAAGGCTCATTCTAAGGTTTGTCTAAGTTCGTCCTTAGAAAGAGACTAACTAGGAACGAACTTAGACTAACTTGGGACGAACTTAGACAAACCTTATAATGAGACTAACGTTTGTCTTTGTTCGTCCCAAATTAGTCTCGTTAGTCTCATTCTAAGGTTTTTTTAAGTTCGTCCTTAGAAAGAAACTAACTAGGGACGAACTTAGACTAACTTGGGACGAATTTAGAGTAACCTTAGAATGAGAATAGAGTATGTCATTGTTCATTCCAAGTTAGTCTCGTTAGCCTCATTCTAAGGTTTGTCTAAGTTCGTCCTTAGAAAGAGACTAACTAGGGACGAACTTAGACTTACTTGGGACGAAATTAGACAAACCTTATAATGAGACTAACGTTTGTCTTCGTTTGTCCCAAGTTAGTCTCGTTAGTCTCATTCTAAGGTTTGTCTAAGTTCGTTCGTAGAAAGAGACTAACTAGGGACGAACTTAGACTAACTTGGGACGAACTTAGACAAACTTTATAATGAGACTAACGTTTGTCTTTGTTCGTGCTAAGTTAATCTCGTTAGTCTCATTCTAAGGTTTGTCTAAGTTCGTCCTTAGAAACAGACTAACTAGGGACAAACTTAGACTAACTTGGGACGAACTTAGACTAATCTTGTAATGAGACTAACGTTTGTCTTTGTTCGTCCCAAGTTAGTCTCGTTAGTCTCATTCTAAGGTTTGTCTAAGTTCGTCCTTAGAAAGAGACTAATTAGGGACGAACTTAGACTAACTTGGTACGAACTTAGACTAACCTTATAATGAGACTAACATTTGTCTTTGTTCGTCCGAAGTTAGTCTCGTTAGTCTCATTCTAAGGTTTATCTAAGTTCGTCCTTAAGAAGAGACTAACTAGGGACGAACTTAGACTAACTTGGGACGAACATAGACGAACCTCAGAATGAGAGTTTGTCTCGTTAGTCTCATTCTAAGGTTTGTCTTAGTTCGTCCTTAGAAAGAGACTAACTTGGGATGAACTTACACTAACCATGTAATGAGACTAACGTTTGTGTTTGTTCGTCCCAAGTTAGTCTCATTAGTCTCATTCTAAGGGTTGTCTATGTTCGTCCTTAGAAAGAGACTAACTAGGGACGAACTTTGACTAACTTCGGACGAACTTAGACAAACCTTATAATGAGACTAACGTTTGTCTTTGTTCGTCCCAAGTTAGTCTCGTTAGTCTCATGCTAAGGTTTGTCTATGTTCGTCCTTAAAAAGAGACTAACTAGGGACGAACTTAGACTAACCTTGTAAGGAGTCTAACGTTTGTGTTTGTTCGTCCCAAGTTAGTCTCGTTAGTCTCATTCTAAGGTTTGTCTAAGTTCGTCCTTAGAAAGAGACTAACTAGGGACGAACTTAGACAAACCTTATAATGAGACTAACGTTTGTCTTTGTTAGTCTCAAGTTAGTCTCGTTAGTCTCATTCTAAGGTTTGTCTAAGTTCGTCCTTAGAAAGAGACTAACTAGGGACGAACTTAGACTAACTTGGGACGAAATTAGACAAACCTTATAATGAGACTAACGTTTGTCTTTGTTCGTCCCAAGTTAGTCTCGTTAGTCTCATTCTAAGGTTTGTCTAAGTTCGTCCTTAGAAAGAGACTAACTAGGGACGAACTTAGACTAACTTGGGACGAACTTAGACTAACCTTGTAATGAGACTAACGTTTGTCTTTGTTCGTCCCAAGTTAGTCTCATTCTAAGGTTTGTCTAAGTTCGTCCTTAGAAAGGGGCTAACTAGGGACGAACTTAGACTAACCTTATAATGAGACTAAAGTTTGTCTTTATTCGTCCCAAGTTAGTCTCGTTATTCTCATTCTAAGGTTTGTCTAAGTTCGTCCTTAGAAAGAGACTAACTAGGGACGAACTTTGACTAACTTGGGACGAACTTAGACTAACCTTATAATGAGACTAACGTTTGTCTTTGTTCGTTCCAAGTTAGTCTCACTAGTCTCATTCTAAGGTTTGTCTAAGTTCGTGCTTAGAAAGAGACTAACTAGGGACGAACTTAAACTAACTTGGGACGAACTTAGACTAACTTTATAATGAGACTAACGTTTGTCTTTGTTCGTCCCAAGTTAGTCTCGTTAGTCTCATTCTAAGATTTGTCTAAGTTCGTCCTTAGAAAGAGACTAACTAGGGACGAACTTAGACTAACATTGTAATGAGACTAACGTTTGTCTTTGTTCGTCCCAAGTTAGTCTCGTTAGTCTCATTCTAAGGTTTGTCTAAGTTTGTCCTTAGAAAGAGACTAACTAGGGTCGAACTTAGAGTAACTTGGGACGAACTTAGACTAACCTTGTAATGAGACTAACGTTGTCTTTGTTCGTCCCAAGTTAGTCTCGTTAGTCTCATTCTATGGTTTGTCTAAGTTCGTCCTTAGAAAGAGACTAACTAGGGACGAACTTAGATTAACTTGGGACGTACTTAGAGTAACCTTGTAAAGAGACTAACATTTGTGTTTGTTCGTCCCAAGTTAGTCTCGTTAGTCTCATTCAAAGGTTTGCCTATGTTCGTCCTTACCAAGAGACTAACTAGGGACGATCTTAGCCTAACTTGGGACGAACTTAGACAAACTTTATAATGAGACTAACGTTTGTCTTTGTTCGTGCTAAGTCAATCTCGTTAGTCTCATTCTAAGGTTTGTCTAAGTTCGTCCTTAGAAAGAGACTAACTAGGGACGAACTTAGACTAACTTGGGACGAACTTAGACTAATCATGTAATGAGACTAACGTTTGTCTTTGTTCATCCCAAGTTAGTCTCGTTAGTCTCATTCTAAGGTTTATCTAAGTTCGTCCTTAGAAAGAGACTAACTAGGGACGAACTTAGACTAACTTGGGACGAACTTAGACTAACCTTGTAATGAGACTAACATTTGTCTTTGTTCGTCCCAAGTTAGTCTCGTTAGTCTCATTCTAAGGTTTGTCTAAGTTCGTCCTTAAGAAGAGACTAACTAGGGACGAACTTAGACTAACTTGGGACGAACTTAGACGAACCTTAGAATGAGAGTTTGTCTCGTTAGTCTCATTCTAAGGTTTGTCTTAGTTCGTCCTTACAAAGAGACTAACTTGGGATGAACTTACACTAACCTTGTAATGAGACTAACGTTATCTTTGTTCGTCCCAAGTTAGTCTCGTTAGTCTCCTTCTAAGGTTTGTCTAAGTTCGTCCTTAGAAAGAGACTAACTAGGGACGAACTTAGACTAACTTGGGACGTGCTTAGACTAACCTTCTAATGAGACTAACGTTTGTGTTTGTTCGTCACAAGTTAGTCTCGTTAGTCTCATTCTAAGGTTTGTCTATGTTCGTCCTTAGAAAGAGACTAACTAGGGACGAACTTAGACTAACTTGCGACGAACTTAGACTAACTTTATAATGAGACTAACGTTTGTCTTTGTTCGTCCCAAGTTAGTCTCGTTAGTCTCATTCTAAGGTTTGTCTAAGTTTGTCCTTAGAAAGAGACTAACTAGGGTCGAACTTAGAGTAACTTGGGACGAACTTAGACTAACATTGTAATGAGACTAACGTTTGTCTTTGTTCGTCCCAAGTTAGTCTCGTTAGTCTCATTCTAAGGTTTGTCTAAGTTTGTCCTTAGAAAGAGACTAACTAGGGACGAACTTAGACTAACTTGGAACGAACTTAGACTAACTTTATAATGAGACTAACGTTTGTCTTTGTTCGTCCCAAGTTAGTCTCGTTAGTCTCATTCTAAGGTTTGTCTAATTTCATCCTTAGAAAGAAACTAACTAGGGACGAACTTAGACTAACTTGGGGCGTACTTAGACTAACCTTGTAAAGAGACTAACATTTGTGTTTGTTCGTCCCAAGTTAGTCTCGCTAGTCTCATTCTAAGGTTTGTCTATGTTCGTCCTTACAAAGAGACTAACTAGGGACGCACTTAGACTAACTTGGGACGAACTTAGACAAACCTTATAATGAGACTAACATTTGTCTTTGTTCGTCCCAAGTTAGTCTCGCTAGTCTCATTCTAAGGTTTATCTAAGTTCGTTCTTAGAAAGAGACTAACTAGGGACGAACTTAGACTAACTTGGGACGGACTTAGACAAACTTTATAATGAGACTAACGTTTGTCTTTGTTCGTGCTAAGTTAATCTCGTTAGTCTCATTCTAAGGTTTGTCTAAGTTCGTCCTTAGAAAGAGACTAACTAGGGACGAACTTAGACTAACTTGGGACGAACTTAGACTAACCTTGTAATGAGACTAACGTTTGTCTTTGTTCGTCCCAAGTTAGTCTCTTTCTAAGGTTTGTCTAAGTTCGTCCTTAGAAAGAGACTAACTAGGGACGAACTTAGACTAACCTTATAATGAGACTAAAGTTTGTCTTTATTCGACCCAAGTTAGTCTCGTTATTCTCATTCTAAGGTTTGTCTAAGTTCGTCCTTGGAAAGAGACTAACTAGGGACGAACTTTGACTAACTTGGGACGAACTTAGACTAACCTTATAATGAGACTAACGTTTGTCTTTGTTCGTTCCAAGTTAGTCTCACTAGTCTCATTCTAAGGTTTGTCTAAGTTCGTCCTCAGAAAGAGACTAACTAGGGACGAACTTAGACTAACTTGGGACGTACTTAGAGTAACCTTGTAAAGAGACTAACATTTGTGTTTGTTCGTCCCAAGTTAGTCTCGTTAGTCTCATTCTAAAGTTTGCCTATGTTCGTCCTTACCAAGAGACTAACTAGGGACGAACTTAGACTAACTTGGGACGAACTTAGACAAACTTTATAATGAGACTAACGTTTGTCTTTGTTCGTGCTAAGTCAATCTCGTTAGTCTCATTCTAAGGTTTGTCTAAGTTCGTCCTTTAAAGAGACTAACTAGGGACGAACTTAGACTAACTTGGGACGAACTTAGACTAATCTTGTAATGAGACTAACGTTTGTCTTTGTTCGTCCCAAGTTAGTCTCGTTAGTCTCATTCTAAGGTTTGTCTAAGTTCGTCCTTAGAAAGAGACTAACTAGGGACGAACTTAGACTAACTTGGGACGAACTTAGACTAACCTTGTAATGAGACTAACATTTGTCTTTGTTCGTCCCAAGTTAGTCTCGTTAGTCTCATTCTAAGGTTTGTCTAAGTTCGTCCTTAAGAACAGACTAACTAGGGACGAACTTAGACTAACTTGGGACGAACTTAGACGAACCTTAGAATGAGAGTTTGTCTCGTTAGTCTCATTCCAAGGTTTGTCTTAGTTCGTCCTTAGAAAGAGACTAACTTGGGATGAACTTACACTAACCTTGTAATGAGACTAACGTTTGTCTTTGTTCGTCCCAAGTTAGTCTCGTTAATCTCCTTATAAGGTTTGTCTAAGTTCGTCCTTAGAAAGAGACTAACTAGGGACGAACTTAGACTAACTTGGGACGTACTTAGACTAACCTAGTAATGAGACTAACGGTTGTGTTTGTTCGTCCCAAGTTAGTCTCGTTAGTCTCATTCTAAGGTTTGTCTATGTTCGTCCTTAGAAAGAGACTAACTAGGGACGAACTTAGACTAACTTGGGACGAACTTAGACAAACCTTATAATGAGACTAACGTTTGTCTTTGTTCGTCCCAAGTTAGTCTCGTTAGTCTCATTAGTCTCATTCTAAGGTTGGCCTAAGTTCGTCCTTAGAAAGATACTAACTAGGGACGAACTTAGACTAACTTGGGACGAACTTAGACTAACTTGGGACGAACTTAGACAAACCTTAGAATGAGAGTTTCCTTCTAAGAGACAAACCTTAGACTAACGAGACTAACTTGGGACGAACTTAGACAAACCTTATAATGAGACTAACGTTTGTCTTTGTTCGTCCCAAGTTAGTCTCGTTAGTCTCATTCTAAGGTTTGTCTAAGTTCGTCCTTAGAAAGAGACTAACTAGGGACGAACTTAGACAAACTTGGGACGAAATTAGACAAACCTTATAATGAGACTAACGTTTGTCTTTGTTCGTCCCAAGTTAGTCTCGTTAGTCTCATTCTAAGGTTTGTCTAAGTTCGTCCTTAGAAAGAGACTAACTAGGGACGAACTTAGACTAACTTTATAATGAGACTAACGTTTGTCTTTGTTCGTCCCAAGTTAGTCTCGTTAGTCTCATTCTAAGGTTTGTCTAAGTTCGTCCTTAGAAAGAGACTAACTTGGGACGAACTTAGACTAACATTGTAATGAGACTAACGTTTGTCTTTGTTCGTCCCAAGTTATTCTCGTTAGTCTCATTCTAAGGTTTGTCTAAGTTTGTCCTTAGAAAGAGACTAACTAGGGACGAACTTTGACTAACTTGGAACGAACTTAGACTAACCTTGTAATGAGACTAACGTTTGTCTTTGTTCGTCCCAAGTTAGTCTCGTTAGTCTCATTCTAAGGTTTGTCTAATTTCGTCCTTAGAAAGAGACTAACTAGGGACGAACTTAGACTAACTTGGGACGTACTTAGACTAACCTTGTAAAGAGACTAACATTTGTGTTTGTTCGTCCCAAGTTAGTCTCGTTAGTCTCATTCTAAGGTTTGTCTATGTTCGTCCTTACAAAGAGACTAACTAGGGATGAAGTTAGCCTAACTTGGGACGAACTTAGACAAACCTTATAATGAGACTAACGTTTGTCATTGTTCGTCCCAAGTTAGTCTCGTTAGTCTCATTCTAAGGTTTATCTAAGTTCGTTCTTAGAAAGAGACTAACTAGGGACGAACTTAGACTAACTTGGGACGAACTTAGACAAACTTTATAATGAGACTAACGTTTGTCTTTGTTCGTGCTAAGTTAATCTCGTTAGTCTCATTCTAAGGTTTGTCTAAGTTCGTCCTTAGAAAGAGATTAACTAGGGACGAACTTAGACTAACCTTATAATGAGACTAAAGTTTGTCTTTGGTCGTCCCAAGTTAGTCTCGTTATTCTCATTCTAAGGTTTGTCTTAGTTCGTCCTTAGAAAGAGACTAACTAGGGATGAACTTAGACTAACTTGGGACGAACTTAGACTAACCTAATAACGAGACTAACGTTTGTCTATGTTCGTCCCAATTTAGTCTCACTAGTCCCATTCTAAGGTTTGTCTAAGTTCGTCCTTAGAAAGAGACTAACTAGGGACGAACTTAGACTAACTTTATAATGAGACTAACGTTTGTCTTTGTTCGTCCCAAGTTAGTCTCGTTAGTCTCATTCTAAGGTTTGTTTAAGTTCGTCCTTAGAAAGAGACTAACTTGGGACGACTTAGACTAACATTGTAATGAGACTAACCTTTGTCTTTGTTCGTCCCAAGTTAGTCTCGTTAGTCTCATTCTAAGGTTTGTCTAAGTTTGTCCTTAGAAAGAGACTAACTAGGGACGAACTTAGACTAACTTGGGACGTGCTTAGACTAACCTTGTAATGAGACTAACGTTTGTCTTTGTTCGTCCCAAGTTAGTCTCATTCTAAGGTTTGTCTAAGTTTGTCCTTAGAAAGAGACTAACTAGGGACGAATTTAGACTAACCTTATAATGAGACTAAAGTTTGTCTTTGTTCGTCCCAAGTTAGTCTCGTTAGTCTCATTGTAAGGTTTGTCTAAGTTCGTCCTTAGAAAGAGACTAACTAGGGACGAACTTAGATTAACTTGGGACGAACTTAGACTAACCTTGTAATGAGACTAACATTTGTCTTTGTTCGTCCCAAGTTAGTATCGTTAGTCTCCTTCTAAGGTTTGTCTAAGTTCGTTCTTAAGAAGAAACTAACTAGGGACGAACTTAGACTAACATGGGACGAACTTAGACGAACCTTAGAATGAGAGTTTGTCTCGTTAGTCTCATTCTAAGGTTTGTCTTAGTTCGTCCTTAGAAAGAGACTAACTTGGGATGAACTTACACTAACCTTGTAATGAGACTAACGTTTGTCTTTGTTCGTCCCAAGTTAGTCTCGTTAATCTCCTTCTAAGGTTTGTCTAAGTTCGTCCTTAGAAAGAGACTAACTAGGGACGAACTTAGACTAACTTGGGACGTACTTAGACTAACCTTGTAATGAAACTAACGTTTGTGTTTGTTCGTCCCAAGTTAGTCTCGTTAGTCTCATTCTAAGGTTTGTCTATGTTCGTCCTTAGAAAGAGACTAACTAGGGACGAACTTAGACTAACTAGGGACGAACTTAGACTAACATTGTAATGAGACTAACGTTTGTCTTTGTTCGTCCCAAGTTAGTCTCGTTAGTCTCATTCTAAGGTTTGTCTAAGTTTGTCCTTAGAAAGAGACTAACTAGGGTCGAACTTAGAGTAACTTGGGACGAACTTAGACTAACCTTGTAATGAGACTAACGTTTGTCTTTGTTCGTCCCAAGTTAGTCTCGTTAGTCTCATTCTAAGGTTTGTCTAAGTTCGTCCTTAGAAAGAGACTAACTAGGGACGAACTTAGACTAACTTGGGACGTACTTAGAGTAACCTTGTAAAGAGACTAACATTTGTGTTTGTTCGTCCCAAGTTAGTCTCGTTAGTCTCATTCAAAGGTTTTCTTATGTTCGTCCTTACCAAGAGACTAACTAGGGACGAACTTAGACTAACTTGGGACGAACTTGGACAAACTTTATAATGAGACTGACGTTTGTCTTTGTTCGTGCTAAGTTAATCTCGTTAGTCTCATTCTAAGGTTTGTCTAAGTTCGTCCTTAGAAAGAGACTAACTAGGGACGAACTTAGACTAACTTGGGACGAACTTAGACTAATCTTGTAATGAGACTAACGTTTGTCTTTGTTCTTCCCAAGTTAGTCTCGTTAGTCTCATTCTAAGGTTTGTCTAAGTTCGTCCTTAGAAAGAGACTAACTAGAGACGAACTTAGACTAACTTGGGACGAACTTAGACAAACCTTGTAATGAGACTAACATTTGTCTTTGTTCGTCCCAAGTTAGTCTCATTCTAAGGTTTGTCTAAGTTCGTCCTTAGAAAGAGACTAACTAGGGACGAACTAGACTTACTTGGGACGAACTTAGACTAACCTTGTAATGAGACTAACGTTTGTCTTTGTTCGTCCCAAGTTAGTCTCAGTCTAAGGTTTGTCTAAGTTCGTCCTTAGAAAGAGACTAACTAGGGACGAACTTAGACTAACCTTATAATGAGACTAACGAGACTAACTTGGGATGAACAAAGACAAACGTTAGTCTCATTATAAAGTTAGTCTAAGTTTGTCCCAAGTTAGTCTAAGTTCTTCCCTAGTTAGTCTCTTTCTAAGGACGAACTTAAACAAACCTTAGAATGAGACTAGTGAGACTAACTTGGGACTAACAAAGACAAACGTTAGTCTCATTATAAGGTTAGTCTAAGTTCGTCCCTAGTTAGTCTCTTTCTAAGGACGAACTTAGACAAACATTAGAATGAGACTAACGAGACTAACTTGGAACAAACAAAGACAAACTGTATTCTCATTCTAAGGTTTGTCTAAGTTCGTCCCAAGTTAGTCTAAGTTCGTCCATAGTTAGGTTCTTTCTAAGGACGAACTTAAAAAAACCTTAGAATAAGACTAACGAGACTAACTTGGGACGAAGAAAGACAAACGTTAGTCTCATTATATGGTTAGTCTAAGTTCGTCCCAAGTTAGTCTAAGTTCGTCCCTAGTTAGTCTCTTTCTAAGGACGAAGTTAGACAAACCTTAGAATGAGACTAACTTGGAACGAACAAAGACAAACTTTATTCTCATTCTAAGGTTTGTCTAAGTTCGTCCCAAGTTAGTCTAAGTTCGTCCCTAGTTAGTTTCTTTCTAAGGACGAACGTAAAAAAACTTTAGAATGAGACTGAGACTAACTTGGGAAGAAGAAAGACAAACGTTAGTCTCATTATAAGGTTAGTCTAAGTTCGTCCCTAGTTAGTCTCTTTCTAAGGACGAACTTAAAAAAACCTTAGAATAAGACTAAAGAGACTAACTTGGGACGAAGAAAGATAAACGTTAGTCTCATTATAAGGTTAGTCTAAGTTCGTCCCTAGTTAGTCTCTTTCTAAGGACGAACTTAGACAAACCTTAGAATGAGACTAACGAGACTAACTTGGAACGAACAAAGACAAACTGTATTCTCATTCTAAGGTTTGTCTAAGTTCGTACCAAGTTAGTCTAAGTTCGTCCCTAGTGAGGTTCTTTCTAAGAACGAACTTAAAAAAACCTTAGAATAAGACTAACGAAACTAACTTGGGACGAAGAAAGACAAACGTTAGTCTCATTATAAGGTTAGTCTAAGTTCGTCCCAAGTTAGTCTAATTTCGTCCCTAGTTAGTCTCTTTCTAAGGACGATCTTAGACAAACCTTAGAATGAGACTAACGAGACTAACTTGGAACGAACAAAGACAAACTTTATTCTCATTCTAAGGTTAGTCTAAGTTCGTCCCTAGTTAGTTTCTTTCTAAGGACGAACTTAAAAAAACTTTAGAATGAGACTACCGAGACTAACTTGGGAAGAAGAAAGACAAACGTTAGTCTCATTATAAGGTTAGTCTAAGTTCGTCCCAAGTTAATCTAAGTTCGTCCCTAGTTAGTCTCTTTCTAAGGACGAACTTAGACAAACCTTAGAATGAGACTAACGAGACTAACCTGGGACGAACAAAGATAAACGTTAGTCTCATTATAAAGTTAGTCTAAGTTTGTTCCAAGTTAGTCTAAGTTTGTCACTTGTTAGTCTCTTTCTAAGGACGAACTCAAACAAACCTTAGAATGAGACTAGTGAGACTAACTTGGGACAAACAAAGACAAACGTTAGTCTCTTTCTAAGGACGAACTTAGACAAACCTTAGAATGAGACTAACGAGACTAACTTGGGACTAACAAAGACAAACGTTAGTCTCATTATAAAGTTAGTCTAAGTTCGTCCCAAGTTAGTCTAAGTTCGTCCCTAGTTAGTCTCTTTCTAAGGACGAACTTAGACAAACCTTAGAATGAGACTAGTGAGACTAACTTGGGACGAAGAAAGACAAACGTTAGTCTCATTATAAGGTTAGTCTAAGTTCGTCCCAAGTTAGTCTAAGTTCGTCCCTAGTTAGTCTCTTTCTAAGGACGAACTTAGACAAATCTTAGAATGAGACTAACGAGACTAACTCGGGACGAACACACACAAACGTTAGTCTCATTACAAGGTTAGTCTAAGTTCGTCCCATGCTAGTCTAAGTTCGTCCCTAGTTAGTCTCTTTCTAAGGACGAACTTAGACAAACCTTAGAATGAGACTAACGAGACTAACTTGGGATGAACAAAGACAAACGTTAGTCTCATTATAAAGTTAGTCTAAGTTTGTCCCAAGTTAGTCTAAGTTCGTCCCTAGTTAGTCTCTTTCTAAGGACGAACTTAAACAAACCTTAGAATGAGACTAGTGAGACTAACTTGGGACGAACAAAGACAAACGTTAGTCTCATTATAAGGTTAGTCAAAGTTCGTCCCTAGTTAGTCTCTTTCTAAGGACGAACTTAGACAAACCTTAGAATGAGACTAACGAGACTAACTTGGAACTAACAAAGACAAACTGTATTCTCATTCTAAGGTTTGTCTAAGTTCGTCCCAAGTTAGTCTAAGTTCGTCCCTAGTTAGGTTCTTTCTAAGGACGAACTTAAAAAAACCTTTGAATAAGACTAACGAGACTAACTTGGGACGAAGAAAGACAAACGTTAGTCTCATTATATGGTTAGTCTAAGTTCGTCCAAAGTTAGTCTAAGTTCGTCCCTAGTTAGTCTCTTTCTAAGGACGAACTTAGACAAACCTTAGAATGAGACTAACTTGGAACGAACAAAGACAAACTTTATTCTCATTCTAAGGTTTGTCTAAGTTCGTCCCAAGTTAGTCTAAGTTCGTCCCTAGTTAGTTTCTTTCTAAGGACGAACTTAAAAAAACTTTAGAATGAGACTAACGAGACTAACTTGGGAAGAAGAAAGACAAACATTAGTCTCATTATAAGGTTAGTCTAAGTTCGTCCCAAGTTAATCTAAGTTCGTCCCTAGTTAGTCTCTTTCTAAGGACGAACTTAGACAAACCTTAGAATGAGACTAACGAGACTAACTTGGGACGAACAAAGATAAACGTTAGTCTCATTATAAAGTTAGTCTAAGTTTGTCCCAAGTTAGTCTAAGTTCGTCACTAGTTAGTCTCTTTCTAAGGACGAACTCAAACAAACCTTAGAATGAGACTAGTGAGACTAACTTGGGACAAACAAAGACAAACGTTAGTCTCTTTCTAAGGACGAACTTAGACAAACCTTAGAATGAGACTAACGAGACTAACTTGGGACTAACAAAGACAAACGTTAGTCTCATTATAAAGTTAGTCTAAGTTCGTCCCAAGTTAGTCTAAGTTCGTCCCTAGTTAGTCTCTTTCTAAGGACGAACTTAGACAAATCTTAGAATGAGACTAACGAGACTAACTTGGGACGAACACACACAAACGTTAGTCTCATTACAAGGTTAGTCTAAGTTCGTCCCATGTTAGTCTAAGTTCGTCCCTAGTTAGTCTCTTTCTAAGGACGAACTTAGACAAACCTTAGAATGAGACTAACGAGACTAACTTGGGATGAACAAAGACAAACGTTAGTCTCATTATAAAGTTAGTCTAAGTTTGTCCAAAGTTAGTCTAAGTTCGTCCCTAGTTAGTCTCTTTCTAAGGACGAACTTAAACAAACCTTAGAATGAGACTAGTGAGACTAACTTGGGACGAAGAAAGACAAACGTTAGTCTCATTATAAGGTTAGTCTAAGTTCGTCCCAAGTTAGTCTAAGTTCGTCCCTAGTTAGTCTCTTTCTAAGGACGAACTTAGACAAATCTTAGAATGAGACTAACGAGACTAACTTGGGACGAACACACACAAACGTTAGTCTCATTACAAGGTTAGTGTAAGTTCGTCCCATGTTAGTCTAAGTTCGTCCCTAGTTAGTCTCTCTCTAAGGACAAACTTAGACAAACCTTAGAATGAGACTAACAAGACTAACTTGGGATGAACAAAGACAAACGTTAGTCTCATTATAAAGTTAGTCTAAGTTTGTCCCAAGTTAGTCTAAGTTCGTCCCTAGTTAGTCTCTTTCTAAGGACGAACTTAAACAAACCTTAGAATGAGACTAGTGAGACTAACTTGGGACGAACAAAGACAAACGTTAGTCTCATTATAAGGTTAGTCTAAGTTCGTCCCTAATTTGTCTCTTTCTAAGGACGAACTTAGACAAATCTTAGAATGAGACTAACTTGGAACGAACAAAGACAAACTGTATTCTCATTCTAAGGTTTGTCTAAGTTCGTCCCAAGTTAGTCTAAGTTCGTCCCTAGTTAGGTTCTTTCTAAGGACGAACTTAAAAAAACCTTAGAATAAGACTAACGAAACTAACTTGGGACGAAGAAAGACAAACGTTAGTCTCATTATAAGGTTAGTCTAAGTTCGTCCCAAGTTAGTCTAAGTTCGTCCCTAGTTAGTCTCTTTCTAAGGACGATCTTAGACAAACCTTAGAATGAGACTAACGAGACTAACTTGGAACGAACAAAGACAAACTTTATTCTCATTCTAAGGTTAGTCTAAGTTCGTCCCTAGTTAGTTTCTTTCTAAGGACGAACTTAAAAAAACTTTAGAATGAGACTACCGAGACTAACTTGGGAAGAAGAAAGACAAACGTTAGTCTCATTATAAGGTTAGTCTAAGTTCGTCCCAAGTTAATCTAAGTTCGTCCCTAGTTAGTCTCTTTCTAAGGACGAACTTAGACAAACCTTAGAATGAGACTAACGAGACTAACCTGGGACGAACAAAGATAAACGTTAGTCTCATTATAAAGTTAGTCTAAGTTTGTCCCAAGTTAGTCTAAGTTTGTCACTTGTTAGTCTCTTTCTAAGGACGAACTCAAACAAACCTTAGAATGAGACTAGTGAGACTAACTTGGGACAAACAAAGACAAACGTTAGTCTCTTTCTGAGGACGAACTTAGACAAACCTTAGAATGAGACTAACGAGACTAACTTGGGACTAACAAAGACAAACGTTAGTCTCATTATAAAGTTAGTCTAAGTTCGTCCCAAGTTAGTCTAAGTTCGTCCCTAGTTAGTCTCTTTCTAAGGACGAACTTAGACAAACCTTAGAATGAGACTAGTGAGACTAACTTGGGACGAAGAAAGACAAACGTTAGTCTCATTATAAGGTTAGTCTAAGTACGTCCCAAGTTAGTCTAAGTTCGTCCCTAGTTAGTCTCTTTCTAAGGACGAACTTAGACAAATCTTAGAATGAGACTAACGAGACTAACTTGGGACGAACACACACAAACGTTAGTCTCATTACAAGGTTAGTCTAAGTTCGTCCCATGTTAGTCTAAGTTCGTCCCTAGTTAGTCTCTTTCTAAGGACGAACTTAGACAAACCTTAGAATGAGACTAACGAGACTAACTTGGGATGAACAAAGACAAACGTTAGTCTCATTATAAAGTTAGTCTAAGTTTGTCCCAAGTTAGTCTAAGTTCGTCCCTAGTTAGTCTCTTTCTAAGGACGAACTTAAACAAACCTTAGAATGAGACTAGTGAGACTAACTTGGGACGAACAAAGACAAACGTTAGTCTCATTATAAGGTTAGTCTAAGTTCGTCCCTAGTTAGTCTCTTTCTAAGGACGAACTTAGACAAACCTTAGAATGAGACTAACGAAACTAACTTGGAACGAACAAAGACAAACTGTATTCTCATTCTAAGGTTTGTCTAAGTTCGTCCCAAGTTAGTCTAAGTTCGTCCCTAGTTAGGTTCTTTCTAAGGACGAACTTAAAAAAACCTTAGAATAAGACTAACGAGACTAACTTGGGACGAAGAAAGACAAACGTTAGTCTCATTATATGGTTAGTCTAAGTTCGTCCCAAGTTAGTCTAAGTTCGTCCCTAGTTAGTCTCTTTCTAAGGACGAACTTAGACAAACCTTAGAATGAGACTAACGAGACTAACTTGGAACCAACAAAGACAAATTTTATTCTCATTCTAAGGTTTGTCTAAGTTCGTCCCAAGTTAGTCTAAGTTCGTCCCTAGTTAGTTTCTTTCTAAGGACGAACTTAAAAAAACTTTAGAATGAGACTAACGAGACTAACTTGGGAAGAAGAAAGACAAACGTTAGTCTCTTTCTAAGGACGAACTCAAACAAACCTTAGAATGAGACTAGTGAGACTAACTTGGGACAAACAAAGACAAACGTTAGTCTCTTTCTAAGGACGAACTTAGACAAACCTTAGAATGAGACTAACGAGACTAACTTGGGACTAACAAAGACAAACGTTAGTCTCATTGTAAAGTTAGTCTAAGTTCGTCCCAAGTTAGTCTAAGTTCGTCCCTAGTTAGTCTCTTTCTAAGGACGAACTTCGACAAACCTTAGAATGAGACTAGTGAGACTAACTTGGGACGAGAAAGACAAACGTTAGTCTCATTATAAGGTTAGTCTAAGTTCGTCCCAAATTAGTCTAAGTTCGTCCCTAGTTAGTCTCTTTCTAAGGACGAACTTAGACAAATCTTAGAATGAGACTAACGAGACTAACTTGGGACGAACACACACAAACGTTAGTCTCATTACAAGGTTAGTCTAAGTTCGTCCCATGTTAGTCTAAGTTCGTCCCTAGTTAGTCTCTTTCTAAGGACGAACTTAGACAAACCTTAGAATGAGACTAACGAGACTAACTTGGGATGAACAAAGACAAACGTTAGTCTCATTATAAAGTTAGTCTAAGTTTGTCCCAAGTTAGTCTAAGTTCATCCCTAGTTAGTCTCTTTCTAAGGACGAACTTAAACAAACCTTAGAATGAGACTAGTGAGACTAACTTGGGACGAACAAAGACAAACGTTAGTCTCATTATAAGGTTAGTCTAAGTTCGTCCCTAGTTAGTCTCCTTCTAAGGACGAACTTAGACAAACCTTAGAATGAGACTAACGAGACTAACTTGGAACGAACAAAGACAAACTGTATTCTCATTCTAAGGTTTGTCTAAGTTCGTCCCAAGTTAGTCTAAGTTCGTCCCTAGTTAGGTTCTTTCTAAGGACGAACTTAAAAAAACCTTAGAATAAGACTAACGAGACTAACTTGGGACGAAGAAAGACAAACGTTAGTCTCATTATATGGTTAGTCTAAGTTCGTCCCAAGTTAGTCTAAGTTAGTCCCTAGTTAGTCTCTTTCTAAGGACGAACTTAGACAAACCTTAGAATGAGACTAACTTGGAACGAACAAAGACAAACTTTATTCTCATTCTATGGTTTGTCTAAGTTCGTCCCAAGTTAGTCTAAGTTCGTCCCTAGTTAGTTTCTTTCTAAGGACGAACTTAAAAAAACTTTAGAATGAGACTAACGAGACTAACTTGGGAGGAAGAAAGACAAACGTTAGTCTCATTATAAGGTTAGTCTAAGTTCGTCCCAAGTTAATCTAAGTTCGTCCCCAGTTAATCTCTTTCTAAGGACGAACTTAGACAAACCTTAGAATGAGACTAACGAGACTAACTTGGGACGAACAAAGTCAAACGTTAGTCTCATTATAAAGTTTGTCTAAGTTTGTCCCAAGTTAGTCTAAGTTCGTCACTAGTTAGTCTCTTTCTAAGGACGAACTCAAACAAACCTTAGAATGAGACTAGTGAGACTAACTTGGGACAAACAAAGACAAACGTTAGTCTCTTTCTAAGGACGAACTTAGACAAACCTTAGAATGAGACTAACGAGACTAACTTGGGACTAACAAAGACAAACGTTAGTCTCATTATAAAGTTAGTCTAAGTTCGTCCCAAGTTAGTCTAAGTTCGTCCCTAGTTAGTCTCTTTCTAAAGACGAACTTAGACAAACCTTAGAATGAGACTAGTGAGACTAACTTGGGACGAGAAAGACAATCGTTAGTCTCATTATAAGGTTAGTCTAAGTTCGTCCCAAGTTAGTCTAAGTTCGTCCCTAGTTAGTCTCTTTCTAAGGACGAACTTAGACAAATCTTAGAATGAGACTAACGAGACTAACTTGGGACGAACACACACAAACGTTAGTCTCATTACAAGGTTAGTCTAAGTTCGTCCCATGTTAGTCTAAGGTCGTCCCTAGTTAGTCTCTTTCTAAGGACGAACTTAGACAAACCCTAGAATGAGACTAACGAGACTAACTTGGGATGAACAAAGACAAACGTTAGTCTCATTATAAAGTTAGTCTAAGTTTGTCCAAAGTTAGTCTAAGTTCGTCCCTAGTTAGTCTCTTTCTAAGGACGAACTTAAACAAACCTTAGAATGAGACTAGTGAGACTAACTTGGGACGAAGAAAGACAAACGTTAGGCTCATTATAAGGTTAGTCTAAGTTCGTCCCAAGTTAGTCTAAGTTCGTCCCTAGTTAGTCTCTTTCTAAGGACGAACTTAGACAAATCTTAGAATGAGGCTAACATGACTAACTTGGGACGAACACACACAAACGTTAGTCTCATTACAAGGTTAGTGTAAGTTCGTCCCATGTTAGTCTAAGTTCGTCCCTAGTTAGTCTCTTTCTAAGGACAAACTTAGACAAACCTTAGAATGAGACTAACGAGACTAACTTGGGATGAACAAAGACAAACGTTAGTCTCATTATAAAGTTAGTCTAAGTTTGTCCCAAGTTAGTCTAAGTTCGTCCCTAGTTAGTCTCTTTCTAAGGACGAACTTAAACAAACCTTAGAATGAGACTAGTGAGACTAACTTGGGACGAACAAAGACAAACGTTAGTCTCATTATAAGGTTAGTCTAAGTTCGTCCCTAGTTAGTCTCTTTCTAAGGACGAACTTAGACAAACCTTAGAATGAGACTAACGAGACTAACTTGGAACGAACAAAGACAAACTGTATTCTCATTCTAAGGTTTGTCTAAGTTCGTCCCAAGTTAGTCTAAGTTCGTCCCTACTTAGGTTCTTTCTAAGGACGAACTTAAAAAAACCTTAGAATAAGACTAACGAGACTAACTTGGGACGAAGAAAGACAAACGTTAGTCTCATTATATGGTTAGTCTAAGTTCGTCCCAAGTTAGTCTAAGTTCGTCCCTAGTTAGTCTCTTTCTAAGGACGAACTTAGACAAACCTTAGAATGAGACTAACGAGACTAACTTGGAACGAACAAAGACAAACTTTATTCTCATTCTAAGGTTTGTCTAAGTTCGTCCCAAGTTAGTCTAATTTCGTCCCTAGTTAGTTTCTTTCTAAGGACGAACTTAAAAAAACTTTAGAATGAGACTAACGAGACTAACTTGGGAAGAAGAAAGACAAACGTTAGTCTCATTATAAGGTTAGTCTAAGTTCGTCCTAAGTTAATCTAAGTTCGTCCCTAGTTAGTCTCTTTCTAAAGATGAACTTAGACAAACCTTAGAATGAGACTAACGAGACTAACTTGGGACGAACAAAGACAAACGTTAGTCTCCTTATAAAGTTAGTCTAAGTTTGTCCCAAGTTAGTCTAAGTTCGTCACTAGTTAGTCTCTTTCTAAGGACAAACACATACAAACCTTAGAATGAGACTAGTGAGACTAACTTGGGACAAACAAAGACAAACGTTAGTCACTTTCTAAGGACGAACTTAGACAAACCTTAGAATGAGACTAGTGAGTCTAACTTGGGACGAGAAAGACAAACGTTAGTCTCATTATAAGGTTAGTCTAAGTTCGTCCCAAGTTAGTCTAAGTTCGTCCCGAGTTAGTCTCTTTCTAAGGACGAACTTAGACAAATCTTAGAATAAGACTAACGAGACTAACTTGGGACGAACACACACAAACGTTAGTCTCATTACAAGGTTAGTCTAAGTTCGTCCCATGTTAGTCTAAGTTCGTCCCTAGTTAGTCTCTTTCTAAGGACGAACTTAGACAAACCTTAGAATGAGACTAACGAGACTAACTTGGGATGAACAAAGACAAACGTTAGTCTCATTATAAAGTTAGGCTAAGTTTGTCCCAAGTTAGTCTAAGTTCGTCCCTAGTTAGTCTCTTTCTAAGGACGAACTTAAACAAACCTTAGAATGAGACTAGTGAGACTAACTTGGGACGAAGAAAGACAAACGTTAGTCTCATTATAAGGTTAGTCTAAGTTCGTCCCAAGTTAGTCTAAGTTCGTCCCTAGTTAGTCTCTTTCTAAGGACGAACTTAGACAAATCTTAGAATAAGACTAACGAGACTAACTTGGGACGAACACACACAAACGTTAGTCTCATTACAAGGTTAGTCTAAGTTCGTCCCATGTTAGTCTAAGTTCGTCCCTAGTTAGTCTCTTTCTAAGGACGAACTTAGACAAACCTTTGAATGAGACTAACGAGACTAACTTGGGATGAACAAAGACAAACATTAGTCTCATTATAAAGTTAGTCTAAGTTTGTCCCAAGTTAGTCTAAGTTCGTCCCTAGTTAGTCTCTTTCTAAGGACGAACTTAAACAAACCTTAGAATGAGACTAGTGAGACTAACTTGGGACGAACAAAGACAAACGTTAGTCTCATTATAAGGTTAGTCTAAGTTTGTCCCTAGTTAATCTCTTTCTAAGGACGAACTTAGACAAACCTTAGAATGAGACTAACGAGACTAACTTGGAACGAACAAAGACAAACTGTATTCTCATTCTAAGGTTTGTCTAAGTTCGTCCCAAGTTAGTCTAAGTTTGTCCCTAGTTAGGTTCTTTCTAAGGACGAACTTAAAAAAACCTTAGAATAAGACTAACGAGACTAACTTGGGACGAAGAAAGACAAACGTTAGTCTCATTATATGGTTAGTCTAAGTTCGTCCCAAGTTAGTCTAAGTTCGTCCCTAGTTAGTCTCTTTCTAAGGACGAACTTAGACAAACCTTAGAATGAGACTAACGAGACTAACTTGGAACGAACAAAGACAAACTTTATTCTCATTCTAAGGTTTGTCTAAGTTCGTCCCAAGTTAGTCTAAGTTCGTCCCTAGTTAGTTTCTTTCTAAGGACGAACTTAAAAAAACTTTAGAATGAGACTAACGAGACTAACTTGGGAAGAAGAAAGACAAACGTTAGTCTCATTATAAGGTTAGTCAAAGTTCGTCCTAAGTTAATCTAAGTTCGTCCCTAGTTAGTCTCTTTCTAAAGACGAACTTAGACAAACCTTAGAATGAGACTAACGAGACTAACTTGGGACGAACAAAGACAAACGTTAGTCTCATTATAAAGTTAGTCTAAGTTTGTCCCAAGTTAGTCTAAGTTCGTCACTAGTTAGTCTCTTTCTAAGGACAAACTCATACAAACCTTAGAATGAGACTAGTGAGACTAACTTGGGACAAACAAAGACAAACGTTAGTCTCTTTCTAAGGACGAACTTAGACAAACCTTAGAATGAGACTAACGAGACTAACTTGGGACTAACAAAGGCAAACGTTAGTCTCATTATAAAGTTAGTCTAAGTTCGTCCCAAGTTAGTCTAAGTTCGTCCCTAGTTAGTCTCTTTCTAAGGACGAACTTAGACAAACCTTAAAATGAGACTAGTGAGACTAACTTGGGACGAGAAAGACAAACGTTAGTCTCATTATAAGGTTAGTCTAAGTTCGTCCCAAGTTAGTCTAAGTTCGTCCCGAGTTAGTCTCTTTCTAAGGACGAACTTAGACAAATCTTAGAATGAGACTAACGAGACTAACTTGGGACGAACACACACAAACGTTAGTCTCATTACAAGGTTAGTCTAAGTTCGTCCCATGTTAGTCTAAGTTCGTCCCTAGTTAGTCTCTTTCTAAGGACGAACTTAGACAAACCTTAGAATGAGACTAACGAGACTAACTTGGGATGAACAAAGACAAACGTTAGTCTCATTATAAAGTTAGTCTAAGTTTGTCCCAAGTTAGTCTAAGTTCGTCCCTAGTTAGTCTCTTTCTAAGGACGAACTTAAACAAACCTTAGAATGAGACTAGTGAGACTAACTTGGGACGAAGAAAGACAAACGTTAGTCTCATTATAAGGTTAGTCTAAGTTCGTCCCAAGTTAGTCTAAGTTCGTCCCTAGTTTGTCTCTTTCTAAGGACGAACTTAGACAAATCTTAGAATAAGACTAACGAGACTAACTTGGGACGAACACACACTAACGTTAGTCTCATTACAAGGTTAGTCTAAGTTCGTCCCATGTTAGTCTAAGTTCGTCCCTAGTTAGTTTCTTTCTAAGGACGAACTTAGACAAACCTTTGAATGAGACTAACGAGACTAACTTGGGATGAACAAAGACAAACATTAGTCTCATTATAAAGTTAGTCTAAGTTTGTCCCAAGTTAGTCTAAGTTCGTCCCTAGTTAGTCTCTTTCTAAGGACGAACTTAAACAAACCTTAGAATGAGACTAGTGAGACTAACTTGGGACGAACAAAGACAAACGTTAGTCTCATTATAAGGTTAGTCTAAGTTTGTCCCTAGTTAATCTCTTTCTAAGGACGAACTTAGACAAACCTTAGAATGAGACTAACGAGACTAACTTGGAACGAACAAAGACAAACTGTATTCTCATTCTAAGGTTTGTCTAAGTTCGTCCCAAGTTAGTCTAAGTTCGTCCCTAGTTAGGTTCTTTCTAAGGACGAACTTAAAAAAACCTTAGAATAAGACTAACGAGACTAACTTGGGACGAAGAAAGACAAACGTTAGTCTCATTATATGATTAGTCTAAGTTCGTCCCAAGTTAGTCTAAGTTCGTCCCTAGTTAGTCTCTTTCTAAGGACGAACTTAGACAAACCTTAGAATGAGACTAACGAGACTAACTTGGAACGAACAAAGACAAACTTTATTCTCATTCTAAGGTTTGTCTAAGTTCGTCCCAAGTTAGTCTAAGTTCGTCCCTAGTTAGTTTCTTTCTAAGGACGAACTTAAAAAAACTTTAGAATGAGACTAACGAGACTAACTTGGGAAGAAGAAAGACAAACGTTAGTCTCATTATATGGTTAGTCTAAGTTCGTCCTAAGTTAATCTAAGTTCGTCCCTAGTTAGTCTCTTTCTAAGGACGAACTTAGACAAACCTTAGAATGAGACTAACGAGACTAACTTGGAACGAACAAAGACAAACTTTATTCTCATTCTAAGGTTTGTCTAAGTTCGTCCCAAGTTAGTCTAAGTTCGTCCCTAGTTAGTTTCTTTCTAAGGACGAACTTAAAAAAACTTTAGAATGAGACTAACGAGACTAACTTGGGAAGAAGAAAGACAAACGTTAGTCTCATTATAAGGTTAGTCTAAGTTCGTCCTAAGTTAATCTAAGTTCGTCCCTAGTTAGTCTCTTTCTAAGGACGAACTTAGACAAACCTTAGAATGAGACTAACGAGACTAACTTGGGACTAACAAAGGCAAACGTTAGTCTCATTATAAAGTTAGTCTAAGTTCGTCCCAAGTTAGTCTAAGTTCGTCCCTAGTTAGTCTCTTTCTAAGGACGAACTTAGACAAACCTTAAAATGAGACTAGTGAGACTAACTTGGGACGAGAAAGACAAACGTTAGTCTCATTATAAGGTTAGTCTAAGTTCGTCCCAAGTTAGTCTAAGTTCGTCCCGAGTTAGTCTCTTTCTAAGGACGAACTTAGACAAATCTTAGAATGAGACTAACGAGACTAACTTGGGACGAACACACACAAACGTTAGTCTCATTACAAGGTTAGTCTAAGTTCGTCCCATGTTAGTCTAAGTTCGTCCCTAGTTAGTCTCTTTCTAAGGACGAACTTAGACAAACCTTAGAATGAGACTAACGAGACTAACTTGGGATGAACAAAGACAAACGTTAGTCTCATTATAAAGTTAGTCTAAGTTTGTCCCAAGTTAGTCTAAGTTCGTCCCTAGTTAGTCTCTTTCTAAGGACGAACTTAAACAAACCTTAGAATGAGACTAGTGAGACTAACTTGGGACGAAGAAAGACAAACGTTAGTCTCATTATAAGGTTAGTCTAAGTTCGTCCCAAGTTAGTCTAAGTTCGTCCCTAGTTAGTCTCTTTCTAAGGACGAACTTAGACAAATCTTAGAATAAGACTAACGAGACTAACTTGGGACGAACACACACAAACGTTAGTCTCATTACAAGGTTAGTCTAAGTTCGTCCCATGTTAGTCTAAGTTCGTCCCTAGTTAGTTTCTTTCTAAGGACGAACTTAGACAAACCTTTGAATGAGACTAACGAGACTAACTTGGGATGAACAAAGACAAACATTAGTCTCATTATAAAGTTAGTCTAAGTTTGTCCCAAGTTAGTCTAAGTTCGTCCCTAGTTAGTCTCTTTCTAAGGACGAACTTAAACAAACCTTAGAATGAGACTAGTGAGACTAACTTGGGACGAACAAAGACAAACGTTAGTCTCATTATAAGGTTAGTCTAAGTTTGTCCCTAGTTAATCTCTTTCTAAGGACGAACTTAGACAAACCTTAGAATGAGACTAACGAGACTAACTTGGAACGAACAAAGACAAACTGTATTCTCATTCTAAGGTTTGTCTAAGTTCGTCCCAAGTTAGTCTAAGTTCGTCCCTAGTTAGGTTCTTTCTAAGGACGAACTTAAAAAAACCTTAGAATAAGACTAACGAGACTAACTTGGGACGAAGAAAGACAAACGTTAGTCTCATTATATGATTAGTCTAAGTTCGTCCCAAGTTAGTCTAAGTTCGTCCCTAGTTAGTCTCTTTCTAAGGACGAACTTAGACAAACCTTAGAATGAGACTAACGAGACTAACTTGGAACGAACAAAGACAAACTTTATTCTCATTCTAAGGTTTGTCTAAGTTCGTCCCAAGTTAGTCTAAGTTCGTCCCTAGTTAGTTTCTTTCTAAGGACGAACTTAAAAAAACTTTAGAATGAGACTAACGAGACTAACTTGGGAAGAAGAAAGACAAACGTTAGTCTCATTATAAGGTTAGTCTAAGTTCGTCCTAAGTTAATCTAAGTTCGTCCCTAGTTAGTCTCTTTCTAAGGACGAACTTAGACAAACCTTAGAATGAGACTAACGAGACTAACTTGGGACGAACAAAGACAAACGTTAGTCTCATTATAAAGTTAGTCTAAGTTTGTCCCAAGTTAGTCTAAGTTCGTCACTAGTTAGTCTCTTTCAAAGGACAAACTCATACAAACCTTAGAATGAGACTAGTGAGACTAACTTGGGACAAACAAAGACAAACGTTAGTCTCTTTCTAAGGACGAACTTAGACAAACCTTAGAATGAGACTAACGAGACTAACTTGGGAAGAAGAAAGACAAACGTTAGTCTCATTATAAGGTTAGTCTAAGTTCGTCCTAAGTTAATCTAAGTTCGTCCCTAGTTAGTCTCTTTCTAAGGACGAACTTAGACAAACCTTAGAATGAGACTAACGAGACTAACTTGGAACGAACAAAGACAAACTTTATTCTCATTCTAAGGTTTGTCTAAGTTCGTCCCAAGTTAGTCTAAGTTCGTCCCTAGTTAGTTTCTTTCTAAGGACGAACTTAAAAAAACTTTAGGATGAGACTAACGAGACTAACTTGGGAAGAAGAAAGACAAACGTTAGTCTCATTATAAGGTTAGTCTAAGTTCGTCCTAAGTTAATCTAAGTTCGTCCCTAGTTAGTCTCTTTCTAAGGACGAACTTAGACAAACCTTAGAATGAGACTAACGAGACTAACTTGGGACGAACAAAGACAAACGTTAGTCTCATTATAAAGTTAGTCTAAGTTTGTCCCAAGTTAGTCTAAGTTCGTCACTAGTTAGTCTCTTTCAAAGGACAAACTCATACAAACCTTAGAATGAGACTAGTGAGACTAACTTGGGACAAACAAAGACAAACGTTAGTCTCTTTCTAAGGACGAACTTAGACAAACCTTAGAATGAGACTAACGAGACTAACTTGGGACTAACAAAGACAAACGTTAGTCTCATTATAAAGTTAGTCTAAGTTCGTCCCAAGTTAGTCTAAGTTCGTCCCTTGTTAGTCTCTTTCTAAGGACGAACTTAGACAAACCTTAGAATGAGACTAGTGAGACTAACTTGGGACGAGAAAGACAAACGTTAGTCTCATTATAAGGTTAGTCCAAGTTCGTCCCAAGTTAGTCTAAGGACGAACTTAGACAAATCTTAGAATGAGACTAACGAGACTAATTTGGGACGAACACACACAAACGTTAGTCTCATTACAAGGTTAGTCTAAGTTCGTCCCATGTTAGTCTAAGTTCGTCCCTAGTTAGTCTCTTTCTAAGGACGAACTTAGACAAACCTTAGAATGAGACTAACGAGACTAACTTGGGATGAACAAAGACAAACGTTAGTCTCATTATAAAGTTAGTCTAAGTTTGTCCCAAGTTAGTCTAAGTTCGTCCCTAGTTAGTCTCTTTCTAAGGACGAACTTAAACAAACCTTAGAATGAGACTAGTGAGACTAACTTGGGACGAACAAAGACAAACGTTAGTCTCATTATAAGGTTAGTCTAAGTTCGTCCCTTGTTAGTCTAAGTTCGTCCCTAGTTAGTCTCTTTCTAAGGACGAACTTAGACAAACCTTAGAATGAGACTAACGAGACTAACTTGGGACGAACACACACAAACGTTAGTCTCATTACAAGGTTAGTCTAAGTTCGTACCATGTTAGTCTAAGTTCGTCCCTAGTTAGCCTCTTTCTAAGGACGAACTTAGACAAACCTTAGAATGAGACTAACGAGACTGACTTGGGATGAACAAAGACAAACGTTAGTCTCATTATAAAGTTAGTCTAAGTTTGTCCCAAGTTAGTCTAAGTTCGTCCCTAGTTAGTCTCTTTCTAAGGACGAACTTAAACAAACCTTAGAATGAGACTAGTGAGACTAACTTGGGACGAACAAAGACAAACGTTATTCTCATTATAAGGTTAGTCTAAGTTCATCCCTAGTTAGTCTCTTTCTAAGGACGAACTTAGACAAACCTTAGAATGAGACTAACGAGACTAACTTGGAACGAACAAAGACAAACTGTATTCTCATTCTAAGGTTTGTCTAAGTTCGTCCCAAGTTAGTCTAAGTTCGTCCCCAGTTAGGTTCTTTCTAAGGACGAACTTAAAAAAACCTTAGAATAAGACTAACGAGACTAACTTGGGACGAAGAAAGACAAACGTTAGTCTCATTATATGGTTAGTCTAAGTTCGTCCCAAGTTAGTCTAAGTTCGTCCCTAGTTAGTCTCTTTCTAAGGACGAACTTAGACAAACCTTAGAATGAGACCAACGAGACTAACTTGGAACGAACAAAGACAAACTTTATTCTCATTCTAAGGTTTGTCTAAGTACTTCCCAAGTTAGTCTAAGTTCGTCCCTAGTTAGTTTGTTTCTAAGGACGAACTTAAAAAAACTTTAGAATGAGACTAACGAGACTAACTTGGGAAGAAGAAAGACAAACGTTAGTCTCATTATAAGGTTAGTCTAAGTTCGTCCCAAGTTAATCTAAGTTCGTCACTAGTTAGTCTCTTTCTAAGGACGAACTCAAACAACCCTTAGAATGAGACTAGTGAGACTAACTTGGGACAAACAAAGACAAACGTTAGTCTCTTTCTAATGACGAACTTGGACAAACCTTAGAATGAGACTAACGAGACTAACTTGGGACTAACAAAGACAAACGTTAGTCTCATTATAAGGTTAGTGTAAGTTCGTCCCAAGTTAGTCTAAGTTCGTCCCAAGTTAGTCTCTTCTTAAGGACGAACTTAGACAAACCTTAGAATGAGACTAACGAGACTAACTTGGGACGAACAAAGACAAACGTTAGTCTGATTACAAGGTTAGTCTAAGTTCGTCCCAAGTTAATCTAAGTTCGTCCCTAGTTAGTCTCTTTCTAAGGACGAACTTAGACAAACCTTAGAATGAGACTAACTTGGGACGAACAAAGACAAACGTTAGTCGCATTACAAGGTTAGGCCACAGTTCGTCACAAGTTAGTCTAAGTTCATCCCTAGTTAGTCTCTTTCTAAATACAAACTTAGACAAACCTTAGAATGAGACTAACGAGACTAACTTGGGACGAAGAAAGACAAACGTTAGTCTCATTATAAAGTTAGTCTAAATTTGTCCCAAGTTAGTCTAAGTTCGTCCCTAGTTAGTCTCTTTCTAAGGACGAACTTAGACAAAGCTTAGAATGAACTAACGAGACTAACTGGGGACGAACAAACCCAAACGTTAGTCTCATTACAAGGTTAGCCTAAGTTCGTCCCATGTTAGTCTAAGTTCGTCCCTAGTTAGTCTCTTTCTAAGGACGAACTTAGACAACCCTTAGAATGAGACTAACGAGACTAACTTGGGACTAACAAAGACAAAAGTTAGTCTCATTATAAAGTTAGTCTAAGTTCGTCCCAAGTTAGTCTAAGTTCGTCCCTAGTTAGTCTCTTTCTAAGGACGAACTTAGACAAACCTTAGAATGAGACTAGTGAGACTAACTTGGGACGAAGAAAGACAAACGTTAGTCTCATTATAAGGTTAGTCTAAGTTCGTCCCAAGTTAGTCTAAGTTCGTCCCTAGTTAGTCTCTTTCTAAGGACGAACTTAGACAAATCTAAGAATGAGACTAACGAGACTAACTTGGGATGAACAAAGACAAACGTTAGTCTCATTATAAAGTTAGTCTAAGTTCGTCCCAAGTTAGTCTAAGTTTGTCCCTAGTTAGTCTCTTTCTAAGGACGAACTTAGACAAACCTTAGAATGAGACTAACGAGACTGACTTGGGATGAACAAAGACAAACGTTAGTCTCATTATAAAGTTAGTCTAAGTTTGTCCCAAGTTAGTCTAAGTTCGTCCCTAGTTAGTTTCTTTCTAAGGACGAACTTAAACAAACCTTAGAATGAGACTAGTGAGACTAACTTGGGACGAACAAAGACAAACGTTAGTCTCATTATAAGGTTAGTCTAAGTTCGTCCCTAGTTAGTCTCTTTCTAAAGACGAACTTAGACAAACCTTAGAATGAGACTAACGAGACTAACTTGGAACGAACGAAGACAAACTTTAGTCTCCTTATACGGTTAGTCTAAGTTCGTCCCAAGTTAGTCTAAGTTCGTCCCTAGTTAGTCTCTTTCCAAGGACAAACTTAGCCAAATCTTAGAATGAGACTAACGAGACTAACTTGGGACTAACAAAGACAAACGTTAGTCTCATTATAAAGTTAGTCTAAGTTCGTCCCAAGTTAGTCTAAATTCGTCCCTAGTTAGTGTCTTTCTAAGGACGAACTTAAAAAAACCTTAGAATAAGACTAAAGAGACTTACTTGGGACCAAGAAAGATAAACGTTAGTCTCATTATAAGGTTTGTCTAAGTTCGTCCCAAGTTAGTCTAAGTTCGTCCCTAGTTAGTCTCTTTCTAAGGACGAACTTAGACAAACCTTAGAATGAGACTAACGAGACTAACTTGGAACGAACAAAGACAAACTGTATTCTCATTCTAAGGTTTGTCTAAGTTCGTCCCTAGTTAGGTTCTTTCTAAGGACGAACTTAAAAAAACCTTTGAATAAGACTAACGAGACTAACTTGGGGCGAAGAAAGACAAACGTTAGTCTCATTATAAGGTTAGTCTAAGTTCGTCCCAAGTTAGTCTAAGTTCGTCCCTTGTTAGTCTCTTTCTAAGGACGAACTTAGATAAACCTTAGAATGAGACTAACGAGACTAACTTGGAACGAACAAAGACAAACTTTATTCTCATTCTAAGGTTAGTCTAAATTCGTCCCTAGTTAGTTTCTTTCTAAGGACGAACTTAAAAAAACTTTAGAATGAGACTAACGAGACCAACTTGGGAAGAAGAAAGACAAACGTTAGTCTCATTATAAGGTTAGTCTAAGTTCGTCCCAAGTTAATCTAAGTTCGTCCCTAGTTAGTCTCTTTCTAAAGGCGAACTTAGACAAACCTTAGAATGAGACTAACGAGACTAACTTGGGACGAACAAAGAGAAACGTTAGTCTCATTATAAAGTTAGTCTAAGTTTGTCCCAAGTTAGTCTAAGTTCGTCACTAGTTAGTCTCTTTCTAAGGACGAACTCAAACAAACCTTAGAATGAGACTAGTGAGACTAACTTGGGACAAACAAAGACAAACGTTAGTCTCTTTCTAAGGACGAACTTAGACAAACCTTAGAATGAGACTAACGAGACTAACTTGGGACTGACAAAGACAAACGTTAGTCTCATTATAAGGTTAGTGTAAGTTCGTCCCAAGTTAGTCTTAGTTCGTCCCAAGTTAGTCTCTTCTTAAGGACGAACTTAGACAAACCTTAGAATGAGACTAACGAGACTAACTTAGGACGAACAAAGACAAACGTTAGTCTCATTACAAGGTTAGTCTAAGTTCGTCCCAAGTTGTTCTAAGTTCGTCCCTAGTTAGTCTCTTTCTAAGGACGAATTAGACAAACCTTAGAATGAGACTAACTTGGGACGAACAAAGACAAACGTTAGTCTCATTACAAGGTTAGGCAACAGTTCGTCCCAAGTTAGTCTAAGTTCGTCCCTAGTTAGTCTCTTTCTAAGGAGAAACTTAGACAAACCTTAGAATGAGACTAACGAGACTAACTTGGGACGAACAAAGACAAACGTTAGTCTCATTATAAAGTTAGTCTAAGTTTGTCCCAAGTTAGTCTAAGTTCGTCCCTAGTTAGTCTCTTTCTAAGGACGAACTTAGACAAAACTTGGAATGAACTGGGGACGAACAAACACAAACGTTAGTCTCATTACAAGGTTAGTCTAAGTTCGTCCCATGTTAGTCTAAGTTCGTCCCTAGTTAGTCTCTTTCTAAGGATGAACTTAGACAAACCTTAGAAGGAGACTAACGACATTAACTTGGGACGAAAAAAGACAAACGTTAGTCTCATTACAAGGTTAGTCTAAGTTCGTCCCAAATTAGCCTCTTTCTAAGGACGAATTTAGACAAACCTTAGAATGAGACTAACGAGACGAACTCTCATTCTAAGGTTTGTCTAAGTTCGTCCCTAGTTAGTCACTTTCTAAGGACGAACTTAGACAAACCTTAGAATAAGACTAACGAGACTAACTTGGAATGAACAAAGACAAACTTTATTCTCTTTCTATGGTTAGTCTAAGTTCGTCCCAAGTTAGTCTAAGTTCGTCCCTAGTATGTTTCTATCTAAGGACTAACTTAAACAAACCTTAGAATGAGACTAACTTGGGACGAACAAAGACTAACGTTACTCTCATTATAAGGTTTGTCTAAGTTCGTCCCTAGTTAGTTTCTTTCTAAGGACGAAATTAGAAAAACCATAGAATGAGACTACCGAGACTCAATTGGGACGAACAAACACAAACGTTAGTCTCATTACAAGGTTAGTCTAAGTTCGTCCCAATTTAGTCTAAGTTCGTCCCTAGTTAGTCTCTTTTTGAGGACGAACTTAGACAAACCTTAGAAGGAGACTAACGAGACTAACTTGGGACGAACAAAGACAAACGTTAGTCTCATTACAAGGTTAGTCTGAGTTCGTCCCAAGTTAGTCGCTTTATAAGGATGAACTTAGACAAACCTTAGAATGAGACTAACGAGACAAACTCTCATTCTAAGGTTAGTCTAAGTTCGTCCCAAGTTAGTCTAAGTTCGTCCCTAGTTAGTCACTTTCTAAGGACGAACTTAGACAAACCTTAGAATGAGACTAACGAGACTAACTTGGGACGAACACACACAAACGTTAGTCTCATTACAAGGTTAGTCTAAGTTCGTCCCATGTTAGTCTAGGTTCGTCCCTAGTTAGTCTCTTTCTAAGGACAAACTTAGATAAACCTTAGAATGAGACTAACGAGACTAACTCCGGACGAAAAAACACAAACGTTAGTCTCATTACAAGGTTTGTCTAAGTTCGTCCCAAGTTAGTCTAAGTTCGTCCCTAGTTAGTCACTTTCTAAGGACGAACTTAGACAAACCTTAGAATGAGACTAACGAGACTAACTTGGAATGAACAAAGACAAACTTTATTCTCATTCTAAGGTTAGTCTAAGTTCATCCCAAGTTAGTCTAAGTTCGTCCCTAGTTAGTTTCTATCTAAGGACCAACTTAAACAAACCTTAGAATGAGACTAACTTGGGACGAAAAAAGGGCAAACGTTAGTCTCATTATAAGGTTTGTCTAAGTTCGTCGCAAGTTAGTCTCTTTCTAAGGACAAACTTAGAAAAACCTTAGAATGAGACTGACGAGACTAACTTAGGACGAACAAAGACAAACGTTAGTCTCATTACAAGGTTAGTCTAAGTTCATCCCAAGTTAGTCTATGTTCGTCCCGAGTTAGTCTCTTTCTAAGGACGAACTTAGACAAACCTTAGAATGAGACTAACTTGGGACGAACAAAGACAAACGTTAGTCTCATTACAAGGTGATGCCACAATTCGTCCCAAGTTAGTCTAAGTTCGTCCCTAGTTAGTCTCTTTCTAAGGACGAACTTAGACAAACCTTAGAAGGAGACTAACGAGACTAACTTGGGACGAACAAACACAAACGTTAGTCTCATTACAAGGTTAGTCTAAGTTCGTCCCAAGTTAGTCTCTTTCTAAGGACGAACTTAGACAAACCTTAGAATGAGACTAACGAGACAAACTCTCATTCTAAGGTTTGTCTATGTTCGTCCCAAGTTAGTCTAAGTTCGTCCCTAGTTAGTCTCTTTCTAAGGACAAACTTAGATAAACCTTAGAATGAGACTAACGAGACTAACTCCGGACGAAAAAACACAAACGTTAGTCTCATTACAAGGTTAGTCTAAGTTCATCCCAAGTTAGTCTAAGTTCGTCCCTAGTTAGTCTCTTTCTAAGGACGAACTTAGACAAACCTTAGAAGGAGACTAACGAGACTAACTTGGGACGAACAAAGACAAACGTTAGTCTCATTACAAGGTTAGTCTGAGTTCGTCCCAAGTTAGTCTCTTTCTATGGATGAACTTAGACAAACCTTAGAATGAGACTAACGAGACAAACTCTCATTCTAAGGTTATTCTAAGTTCATCCCAAGTTAGTCTAAGTTCGTCCCTAGTTAGTTTCTATCTAAGGACTAACTTAAACAAACCTTAGAATGAGACTAACTTGGGACGAACAAAGACAAACGTTAGTCTCATTATAAGGTTTGTCTAAGTTCGTCCCTAGTTAGTCTCTTTCTAAGGACGAACTTAGAAAAACCTTAGAATGAGACTAACTCCGGACGAAAAAACACAAACGTTAGTCTCATTACAAGGTTAGTCTAAGTACGTCCCAAGTTAGTCTAAGTTCGTCCCTAGTTAGTCTCTTTCAAAGGACGAACTTAGACAAACCTTAGAAGGAGACTAATGAGACAAACTTGGGACGAACAAAGACCAACGTTAGTCTCATTACAAGGTTAGTGTAAGTTCGTCCCAAGTTAGTCTCTTTCTACGGACGAACTAAGACAAAGCTTAGAATGAGACTAACGAGACAAACTCTCATTCAAAGGTTTGTCTAAGTTCGTCCCAAGTTAGTCTAAGTTCGTCCCTAGTTAGTCTCTTTCGAAGGACGAACTTAGACAAACCTTAGAATGAGACTAACGAGACTAACTTTGGACGAACAAAGACAAACGTTAGTCTCATTCAAAGGTTTGTCTAAGTTCGTCCCAAGTTAGTCAAAGTTCGTCCCTAGTTAGTCTCATTCGAAGGACGAACTTAGACAAACCTTAGAATGAGACTAACGAGACTAACTTGGGACGAACAAAGACAAACGTTAGTCTCATTACAAGGTTAGTCTACGTTCGTCCCAATTTAGTCTAAGTTCGTCCCTAGTTAGTCTCTTTTTGAGGACGAACTTAGACAAACCTTAGAAGGAGACTAACGAGACTAACTTGGGACGAACAAAGACAAACGTTAGTCTCATTACAAGGTTAGTCTGAGTTCGTCCCAAGTTAGTCGCTTTATAAGGATGAACTTAGACAAACCTTAGAATGAGACTAACGAGACAAACTCTCATTCTAAGGTTAGTCTAAGTTCGTCCCAAGTTAGTCTAAGTTCGTCCCTAGTTAGTCACTTTCTAAGGACGAACTTAGACAAACCTTAGAATGAGACTAACGAGACTAACTTAGGACGAACACACACAAACGTTAGTCTCATTACAAGATTAGTCTAAGTTCGTCCCATGTTAGTCTAAGTTCGTCCCTTGTTAGTCTCTTTCTAAGGACAAACTTAGATAAACCTTAGAATGAGACTAACGAGACTAACTCCGGACGAAAAAACACAAACGTTAGTCTCATTACAAGGTTAGTCTAAGTTCGTCCCAAGTTTGTCTAAGTTCGTCCCTAGTTAGTCTCTTTCTAAGGACGAACTTAGACAAACTTTAGAAGGAGACTAACGAGACTAACTTGGGACGAACAAAGACAAACGTTAGTCTCATTACTAGGTTAGTCTAAGTTCGTCCCAAGTTTGTCTAAGTTCGTCCCTAGTTAGTCTCTTTCTAAGGAGAAACTAAGACAAACCTTAGAATGAGACTAACGAGACTAACTTGGGACGAACAAAGACAAACATTAGTCTCATTACAAGGTTAGGCCACAGTTCGTCCCAAGTTAGTCAAATCTCGTCCCTAGTTAGTCTCTTTCTAAGGACGAACTTAGACAAACCTTAGAATGAGACTAATGAGACTAACTCTGGACGAACAAAGACAAACACGTTAGTCTCATTATAAAGTTAGTCTAAGTTCGTCCCAAGTTAGTCTAAGTTCGTCCCTAGTTAGTCTCTTTCTAAGGACGAACTTAGACAAACCTTAGAATGAGACTAACGAGACTAACTCCGGACGAACAAACACAAACGTTAGTCTCATTACAAGGTTAGTCTAAGTTCGTCCCTAGTTAATTTCTTTCTAAGGACGAACTTAAAAAACCTTAGAATGAGACTAACGAGACTAACTTGGGACGAAGAAAGACAAACGTTAGTCTCATTATAAGGTTAGTCAAAGTTCGTCCCAAGTTAGTCTAAGTTCGTCCCTAGTTAGTCTCTTTCTAAGGACGAACTTAGACAAATCTTAGAATGAGACTAACGAGACTAACTTGGGACGAACACACACAAACGTTAGTCTCATTACAAGGTTAGTCTAAGTTCGTCCCATGTTAGTCTAAGTTCGTCCCTAGTTAGTCTCTTTCTAAGGACGAACTTAGACAAACCTTAGAATGAGACCAACGAGACTAACTTGGGATGAACAAAGACAAACGTTAGTCTCATTATAAAGTTAGTCTAAGTTTGTCCCACGTTTGTCTAAGTTCGTCCCTTGTTAGGCTATTTCTAAAGACGAACTTAAACAAACCTTAGAATGAGACTAGTGAGACTAACTTGGGACGAACAAAGACAAACGTTAGTCTCATTACAAGGTTTAGTCTAAGTTCGTCCCAAGTTAGTCTCGTTAGTCTCATTATAAGGTTAGTCTAAGTTCGTCCCAACTTAGACTAACTTTGGACGAACTTAGACTAACTTGGGAAGAACTGTGGCCTAACCTTGTAATGAGACTAATGTTTGTCTTTGTTCGTCCCAAGTTAGTCTCGTTAGTCTCATTCTAAGGGTTGTCTAAGTTTCTCCTTAGAAAGAGACTAACTAGGGTCGAACTTAGACAAACTTGGGCCGAACTTAGACTAACCTGGTAATGAGACTAACGTTTGTCTTTGTTCGTCCCAAGTTAGTCTCGTTAGTCTCCTTCTAAGGTTTGTCTAAGTTCGTCCTTAGAAAGAGACTAACTAGGGACGAACTTAGACTAACTTGGGACGAACTTAGACTAACCTTATAATGAGACTAACGTTTGTGTTTTTTCATCCGGAGTTAGTCTCGTTAGTCTCATTCTAAGGTTTATCTAAGTTTGTCCTTAGAAAGAGACTAACTAGGGACGAACTTAGACTAACTTGGGACGAACTTAGACAAACCTTATAATGAGACTAACGTTTGTCTTTGTTCGTCCCAAGTTAGTCTCATTCAAAGGTTTGTCTAAGTTCGTCCTTCGAAAGAGACTAACTAGGGATGAACTTAGACAAACCTTTGAATGAGAGTTATTCTCGTTAGTCTCATTCTAAGCTTTGTCTTAGTTCATCCTTAGAAAGAGACTAACTTGGGACGAACTTACACTAACCTTGTAATGAGACTAACGTTTGTCTTTGTTCGTCCCAAGTTTGTCTCGTTAGTCTCCTTCTAAGGTTTGTCTAAGTTCGTCCTTTGAAAGAGACTAACTAGGGACGAACTTAGACTAACTTGGGACGTACTTAGACAAACCTTGTAATGAGAATAACGTTTGTGTTTGTTCGTCCCTAGTTAGTCTCGTTAGTCTCATTCTAAGGTTTTTCTAAGTTCGTCCTTAGAAAGAGACTAACTAGGGACGAACTTAGACAAACCTTATAATGAGACTAACGTTTGTCTTTGTTCGTCCCAAGTTAGTCTCATTCTAAGGTTTGTTTAAGTTAGTCCATAGATAGAAACTAACTAGGGACGAACTTAGACTAACTTGGGATGAACTTAGGCTAACCTTAGAATGAGAATAAAGTTTGTCTTTGTTCATTCCAAGTTAGTCTCGTTAGTCTCATTCTAAGACTTAGAAAGTGACTAACTAGGGACGAACTTAGACTAACTTGGGACGAACTTTGACAAACCTTAGAATGAGACTAACGAGACTAACTTGGGACGCACAAAGACAAATGTTAGTCTCATTACAAGGTTTGTCTAAGTTCGTCCCAAGTTAGTCTAAGTTCGTCCCTAGTTAGTCTCTTTCAAAGGACGAACTTAGACAAACCTTAGAAGGAGACTAACGAGACAAACTAGGGACGAACAAAGACAAACGTTAGTCTCATTACAAGGTTAGTGTAAGTTCGTCCCAAGTTAGTCTAAGTTAGTCTAAGTTCGTCCCTAGTTAGTCTCTTTCTAAGGACGAACTTAGACAAACCTTAGAATGAGACTAACTTGGGACGAACAAAGACAAACGTTAGTCTCATTATAAGGTTAGGCCACAGTTCGTCCCAAGTTAGTCTAAGTTTGTCCCTAGTTAGTCTCTTTCTAAGGACGAACTTAGACAAACCTTAGAATGAGACTAACGAGACTAACTTGGGACGAACAAAGACAAACGTTAGTCTCATTATAAAGTTAGTCTAAGTTTGTCCCAAGTTAAGTCTAAGTTCGTCCCTAGTTAGTCTCTTTCTAAGGACGAACTTAGACAAACATTAGAATGAACTAACGAGACTAACTGGGGACGAACAAACACAAACGTTAGTCTCATTACAAGGTTAGTCTAAGTTCGTCCCATGTTAGTCTAAGTTCGTCCCAAGTTAGTCTCTTTCTAAGGACAAACTTAGACTAACCTTACAATGAGACTAACGAGACAAACTCTCATTCTAAGTTTTGTCTAAGTTCGTCCCAAGTTAGTCTAAGTTCGTCCCTAGTTAGTCACTTTCTAAGGACGAACTTAGACAAACCTTAGAATGAGACTAAAGAGACTAACTTGGAATGAACAAAGACAAACTTTATTCTCATTCTAAGGTTAGTCTAAGTTCGTCCCAAGTTAGTCTAAGTTCGTCCCAAGTTAGTCTAAGTTCGTCCCTAGTTAGTCTCTTTCTAAGGACGAACTTAGACAAACCTTAGAATGAGACTAACGAGACTAACTTGGGATGAACAAAGACAAACGTTAGTCTCATTTTAAGGTTTGTCTAATTTCGTCCCAAGTTAGTCTAAGTTCATCCCTAGTTAGTTTCTTTCTATGGACGAACTTAAAAAAACCTTAGAATAACACTAACGAGACTAACTTGGGACGAAGAAAGACAAACGTTAGTCTCATTATAAGGTTAGCCTAAGTTCGTCCCAAGTTAGTCCAAGTTCGTCCCAAGTTAGTCTAAGTTCGTCCCAAGTTAGTCTCTTTCTAAGGACGAACTTAGACAAACCTTAGAATGAGACTAACGAGACTAACTTGGGACGAATAAAGACAAACGTTAGTCTCATTATAAGGTTTGTCTAATTTCGTCCCAAGTTTGTCTAAGTTCATCCCTAGTTAGTCTCTTTCTAAGGACGAACTTAAAAAAACCTTAGAATCAGACTAAAGAGACTAACTTGGGACGAAGAAAGATAAACGTTAGTCTCATTATAAGTTTAGTCTAATTTCGTCCCAAGTTTGTCTAAGTTCATCCCTAGTTAGTCTCTTTCTAAGGACGAACTTAAAAAAACCTTAGAATAAGACTAAAGAGACTAACTTGGGACGAAGAAAGATAAACGTTAGTCTCATTATAAGGTTAGTCTAAGTTGGTCCCAAGTTAGTCTAAGTTCGTCCCTAATTAGTCTCTTTCTAAGGACAAACTTAGAAAAACCTTAGAATGAGACTAACGAGACTAACTTGGAACGAACAAAGACAAACTTTATTCATATTCTAAGGTTTGTCTAAGTTCGCCCCAAGTTAGTCTAAGTTCGTCCCTAGTTAGTTTCTTTCTAAGGACGAACTTAAAAAAACCTTAGAATGGGACTAACGAGACTAACTTGGGACGAAGAAAGACAAACGTTAGTCTCATTATAAGGTTAGTCTAAGTTTGTCACAAGTTAGTCTAAGTTCGTCCCTAGTTAGTCTCTCTCTAAGGACGAACTTAGACAAACCTTAGAATGAGACTAACGAGACTAACTTGGAACGAACAAAGACAAACTTTATTCTCATTCTAATGTTAGTTTAAGTTCGTCCCAAGTTAGTCTAAGTTCGTCCCTAGTTAGTTTCTTTCTAAGGACGGACTTAAAAAAACTTTAGAATGAGACTAACGAGACTAACTTGGGAAGAAGAAAGACAAACGTTAGTCTCATTATAAGGTTAGTCTAAGTTCGTCCCAAGTTAATCTAAGTTCGTCCCTAGTTAGTCTCTTTCTAAGGACGAACTTAGACAAACCTTAGAATGAGACTAACGAGACTAACTTGGGACAAACAAAGACAAACGTTTGTCTCTTTCTAAGGACGAACTTAGACAAACCTTAGAATGAGACTAACGAGACGAACTCTCATTCTAATGTTTGTCTAAGTTCGTCCCAAGTTTGTCTAAGTTCGTCCCTAGTTAGTCACTTTCTAAGGACGAACTTAGACAAAACCTTAGAATGAGACTAACGAGACTAACTTGGAATGAACAAAGACAAAATTTATTCTCATTCTAAGGTTAGTCTAAGTTCGTCCCAAGTTAGTCTAAGTTCGTCCCTAGTTAGTTTCTATCTAAGGACTAACTTAAACAAACCTTAGAATGAGACTAACTTGGGACGAATAAAGACAAACGTTAGTCTCATTATAAGGTTTGTCTAGGTTCGTCCCTAGTTAGTCTCTTTCTAAGGACGAACTTAGACAAACCTTAGAATGATACTCACGAGACTAACTTGGGACGAACAAAGACAAACATTAGTCTCATTATAAGGTTTGTCTAAGTTCGTCCCAAGTTAGTCTAAGTTCGTCCCTAGTTAGTCTCTTTCTAAGGATAAACTTAGATAAACCTTAGAATGAGACTAACGAGACTAACTCCGTACGAAAAAACACAAACGTTAGTCACATTACAAGGTTAGTCTAAGTTCGTCCCAAGTTAGTCTAAGTTCGTCCCTAGTTAATCTCTTTCTAAGGACGAACTTAGACAAACCTTAGAAGGAGACTAACGAGACCAACTTGGGACGAACAAAGACAAACGTTTGTCTCATTACAAGGTTATTCTGAGTTCGTCCCAAGTTAGTCTCTTTCTAAGGATGAACTTAGACAAACCTTAGAATGAGACTAACGAGACAAACTCTCATTCTAAGGTTTGTCTAAGTTCGTCCGAAGTTAGTCTAAGTTCGTCCCTAGTTAGTCACTTTCTAAGGACGAACTTAGACAAACCTTAGAATGAGACTAACGAGACTAACTTGGAATGAACAAAGACAAACTTTATTCTCATTCTAAGGTTAGTCTAAGTTCGTCCCAAGTTAGTCTAAGTTCGTCCCTAATTAGTTTCTATCTAAGGACTAACTTAAACAAACCTTAGAATGAGACTAACTTGGGACGAACAATGACGAACGTTAGTCTCATTACAAGGTTTGTCTAAGTTCGTCCCTAGTTAGTGTCTTTCTAAGGACGAACTTAGAAAAACCTTAGAATGAGACTAACGAGACTACCTTGGGACGAACAAACACAAACGTTAGTCTCATTACAAGGCTAGTCTAAGTACGTCCCAAGTTAGTCTAAGTTCGTCCCTAGTTAGTCTCTTTAAAAGGATGAACTTAGACAAACCTTAGAAGGAGACTAACGTGACAAACTTAGGACGAACAAAAGACAGACGTTAGTCTCATTACAAGGTTAGTGTAAGTTCGTCCCAAGTTAGTCTCTTTCTAAGGACGAACTAAGACAAAGCTTAGAATGAGACTAACGAGACAAACTCTCATTCAAAGGTTTGTCTAAGTTCGTCCCAAGTTAGTCTATGTTCGTCCCTAGTTAGTCTCTTTCGAAGGACGAACTCAGACAAACCTTAGAATGAGACTAACGAGACTAACTTGGGACGAACAAAGACAAACGTTAGTCTCATTATAAGGTTTGTCTAAGTTCATCCCAAGTGAGTCTAAGTTCGTCCCTAGTTAGTCTTTTTCTAAGGACAAACTTAGATAAACCTTAGAATGAGACTAACGAGACTAACTCCGGACGAAAAAACACAAACGTTAGTCTCATTACAAGGTTAGTCTAAGTTCGTCCCAAGTTAGTCTAAGTTCGTCCCTAGTTAGTCTTTTTCTAAGGACGAACTTAGACAAACCTTAGAAGGAGACTAACGAGACTAACTTGGGACGAACAAAGACAAACGTTAGTCTCATTACCAGGTTAGTCTAAGTTCGTCCCAAGTTTGTCTAAGTTCGTCCCTAGTTATTCTCTTTCTAAGGAGAAACTTAGACAAACCTTAGAATGAGACTAACGAGACTAACTTGGGACGAACAAAGACAAACATTAGTCTCATTACAAGGTTAGGCCACAGTTCGTCCCAAGTTAGTCTAAGTTTGTCCCAAGTTAGTCTAAGTTCGTCCCTAGTTAGTCTCTTTCTAAAGACGAACTTAGACAAACCTTAGAATGAGACTAGTGAGACTAACTTGGGACGAACAAAGACAAACGTTAGTCTCAATATAAGGTTAGTGTAAGTTCGTCCCGAGTTAGTCTAAGTTCTTCCCAAGTTAGTCTCTTCTTAAGGACGAACATAGACAAACCTTAGAATGAGACTAACGAGACTAACTTGGGACGAACAAAGACAAACGTTAGTCTCATTACAAGGTTAGTCTAAGTTCGTCCCAAGTTAGTCTAAGTTCGTCCCTAGTTAGTCTCTTTCTAAGGACGAACTTAGACAAACCTTAGAATGAGACTAACTTGGGACGAACAAAGACAAACGTTAGTCTCATTACAAGGTTAGGCCACAGTTCGTCCCAAGTTAGTCTAAGTTCGTCCCTAGTTAGTCTCTTTCTAAGGCCGAACTTAGACAAACCTAAGAATGAGACTAACGAGACTAACTTGAAACGAACAAAGACAAACTTTAGTCTCCTTATAAGGTTAGTCTAAGTTCGTCCCAAGTTAGTCTAAGTTCGTCCCTAGTTAGTCTCTTTCTAAGGACGAACTTAGACAGACCTTAGAATGGGACTAACGAGACTAACTTAGGACGAATAAAGACAAACGTTAGTCTCATTATAAGGTTTGTCTAATTTCGTCCCAAGTTAGTCTAAGTTCATCCCTAGTTAGTCTCTTTCTAAGGACGAACTTAAAAAAACCTTAGAATAAGACTAAAGAGACTAACTTGGGACGAAGAAAGTTAAACGTTAGTCTCATTATAAGGTTAGTCTAAGTTCGTCCCAAGTTAGTCTAAGTTCGTCCCTAGTTAGTCTCTTTCTAAGGACGAACTTAGACAAACCTTAGAATGAGACTAATGAGACTAACTTGGAACAAACAAAGACAAACGTTAGTCTCATTCTAAGGTTTGTCTAAGTTCGTCCCTAGTTAGTCTAAGTTCGTCCCTAGTTAGTTTCTTTCTAAGTACGAACTTAAAAAAACCATAGAATAAGACTAACGAGACTAACTTGGGACGAAGAAAGACAAACGTTAGTCTCATTATAAGGTTAGTCTAAGTTCGTCCCAAGTTAGTCTAAGTTCGTCCCTAGTTACTCTCTTTCTAAGGACGAACTTAGACAAACCTTAGAATGAGACTAACAAGACTAACTTGGAACGAACAAAGACAAACGTTAGTCTCATTCTAAGGTTTGTCTAAGTTCGTCCCAAGTTAGTCTAAGTTCGTCCGTAGTTAGTTTCTTTCTAAGGACGAACTTAAAAAAATCTTAGAATAAGACTAACGAGACTAACTTGGGACGAAGAAAGACAAACGTTAGTCTCATTATAAGGTTAGTCTAAGTTCGTCCCAAGTTAGTCTAAGTCTAAGTTTGTCCCTAGTTAGTTTCTTTCTAAGGACGAACTCAAACAAACCTTAGAATGAGACTAGTGAGACTAACTTGGGACAAACAAAGACAAACATTAGTCTCTTTCTAAGGACGAACTTAGACAAACCTTTAAATAAGACTAACGAGACTAACTTGGGACGAACAAAGACAAACGTTAGTCTCATTATAAAGTTAGTCTAAGTTCGTCCCTAGTTAGTCTCTTTCTAAGGACGAACTTAGACAAACCTTAGAATGAGACTAGTGAGACTAACTTGGGACGAACAAAGAGAAACGTTAGTCTCATTATAAGGTTAGTGTAAGTTCGTCCCAAGTCAGTCTAAGTTCGTCCCAAGTTAGTCTCTTCTTAAGGACGAACTTAGACAAACCTTAGAATGAGACTAACGAGACTAACTTGGGACGAACAAAGACAAACGTTAGCCTCATTACAAGGTTAGTCTAAGTTCGTCCCAAGTTAGTCAAAGTTCGTCCCTAGTTAGTCTCTTTCTAAGGACGAACATAGACAAACCTTAGAATGAGACTAACTTGGGACGAACAAAGACAAACGTTAGTCTCATTACAAGGTTAGGCCACAGTTCGTCCCAAGTTAGTCTAAGTTCGTCCCTAGTTAGTCTCTTTCTAAGGCCGAACTTAGACAAACCTAAGAATGAGACTAACGAGACTAACTTGGGACGAACAGAGACAGACGTTAGTCTCATTATAAAGTTAGTCTAAGTTTGTCCAAAGTTAGTCTAAGTTCGTCCCTAGTTAGTCTCTTTCTATGGACGAACTTAGACAAACCTTAGAATGAACTAACGAGACTAACTGGGGACGAACAAACACAAACATTAGTCTCATTACAAGGTTAGTCTAAGTTCGTCCCATGTTAGTCTAAATTCGTCCCTAGTTAGTCTCTTCCTAAGGACGAACTTAGACAAACCTTAGAAGGAGACTAACGAGACTAACTTGGGACGAACAAAGACAAACGTTAGTCTCATTACAAGGTTAGTCTAAGTTCGTCCCAAGTTAGTCTAAGTTCGTCCCTAGTTAGTAGTTAGTCTCTTTCAAAGGACGAACTTAGACAAACCTTAGAAGGAGACTAACGAGACAAACTTGGGACGAACAAAGACAAGCGTTAGTCTCATTACAAGGTTAGTCTAAGTTCGTCCCAAGTTAGTCTAAGTTCGTCCCTAGTTAGTCTCTTTCTAAGGACGAACTTAGACAAACCTTAGAATGAGACTAACGAGACTAACTTGGAACGAACAAAGACAAACGTTAGTCTCATTCTAAGGTTTGTCTAAGTTCGTCCCTAGTTAGTCTAAGTTCATCCCTAGTTAGTTTCTTTCTAAGTACGAACTTAAAAAAACCATAGAATAAGACTAACGAGACTAACTTGGGACGAAGAAAGACAAACGTTAGTCTCATTATAAGGTTAGTCTAAGTTCGTCCCAAGTTAGTCTAAGTTCGTCCCTAGTTACTCTCTTTCTAAGGACGAACTTAGACAAACCTTAGAATGAGACTAACTAGACTAACTTGGAACGAACAAAGACAAACGTTAGTTTCATTCTAAGGTTTGTCTAAGTTCGTCCCTAGTTAGTTTCTTTCTAAGGACGAACTTAAAAAATTCTTAGAATAAGACTAACGAGACTAACTTGGGACGAAGAAAGACAAACGTTAGTCTCATTATATGGTTAGTCTAAGTTCGTCCCAAGTTAGTCTCAGTTCGTCCCTAGTTAGTCTCTTTCTAAGGACGAACTTAGACAAACCTTAGAATGAGACTAACGAGACTAATTGGAACGAACAAAGACAAACTTTATTCTCATTCTAAGGTTAGTCTAAGTTCGTCCCAAGTTAGTCTAAGTTCGTCCCTAGTTAGTTTCTTTCTAAGGACGAACTCAAACAAACCTTAGAATGAGACTAGTGAGACTAACTTGGCACAAACAAAGACAAACATTAGTCTCTTTCTAAGGACGAACTTAGACAAACCTTTAAATAAGACTAACGAGACTAACTTGGGACGAACAAAGACAAACGTTAGTCTCATTATAAAGTTAGTCTAAGTTTGTCCCAAGTTAGTCTAAGTTCGTCCCTAGTTAGTCTCTTTCTAAGGACGAACTTAGACAAACCTTAGAATGAGACTAGTGAGACTAACTTGGGACGAACAAAGACAAACGTTAGTCTCATTATAAGGTTAGTGTAAGTTCGTCCCAAGTTAGTCTAAATTCGTCCCAAGTTAGTCTCTTCTTAAGGACGAACTTAGACAAACCTTAGAATGAGACTAACGAGACAAACTTGGGACGAACAAAGACAAACGTTAGTCTCATTACAAGGTTAGTCTAAGTTCGTCCCTAGTTAGTCTCTTTCTAAGGACGAACATAGACAAACCTTAGAATGAGACTAACTTGGGACGAACAAAGACAAACGTTAGTCTCATTACAAGGTTAGGCCACAGTTCGGCCCAAGTTAGTATAAGTTCGGCCCTAGTTAATCTCTTTCTAAGGCCGAACTTAGACAAACCTTAGAATAAGACTAACGAGACTAACTTGGGACGAACAAAGACAAACGTTAGTCTCATTATAAAGTTAGTCTAAGTTTGCCCCAAGTTAGTCTAAGTTCGTCCCTAGTTAGTCTCTTTCTAAGGACGAACTTAGACAAACCTTAGAATGAACTAACGAGACTAACTGGGGACGAACAAACACAAACGTTAGTCTCATTACAAGGTTAGTCTAAGTTCGTCCCATGTTAGTCTAAGTTCGTCCCTAGTTAGTCTCTTCCTAAGGATGAACTTAGACAAACCTTAGAAGGAGACTAACGAGACTAACTTGGGACGAACAAAGACAAACGTTAGTCTCATTACAAGGTTAGTCTAAGTTCGTCCCAAGTTAGTCTCTTTCTAAGGACGAACTTAGACAAACCTTAGAATGAGACTAACGAGACAAACTCTCATTCTAAGGTTTGTCTAAGTTCGTCCCTTGTTAGTCACTTTCTAAGGACGAACTTAGACAAACCTTAGAATGAGACTAACGAGACTAACTCGGAATGAACAAAGACAAACTTTATTCTCATTCTAAGGTTAGTCTAAGTTCGTCCCAAGTTAGTCTAAGTTCGTCCCTAGTTAGTTTCTATCTAAGGACTAACTTAAACAAACCTTAGAATGAGACTAACTTGGGACGAACAAAGACAAACGTTAGTCTCATTATAAGGTTTGTCTAAATTCGTCCCTAGTTAGACTCTTTCTAAGGACGAACTTAGAAAAACCATAGAATGAGACTAACGAGACTAAATTGGGACGAACAAACACAAACGTTAGTCTCATTACAAGGTTAGTCTAAGTACGTCCCAAGTTAGTCTAAGTTCGTCCCTAGTTCGTCTCTTTCAAAGGACGAACTTAGACAAACCTTAGAAGGAGACTAACGAGACAAACTTGGGACGAACAAAGACAAGCGTTAGTCTCATTACAAGGTTAGTGTAAGTTCGTCCCAAGTTAGTCTCTTTCAAAGGACGAACTGAGACAAACCTTATAATGAGACTAACGAGGCAAACTCTCATTCAAAGGTTTGTCTAAGTTCGTCCCAGGTTAGTCTAAGTTCGTCCCTAGTTAGTCTCTTTCGAAGGACGAACTTAGATAAACCTTAGAATGAGACTAACGAGACAAACTCCGGACGAAAAAACAAAAACGTTAGTCTCATTACAAGGTTAGTCTAAGTTCGTCCCTAGTTAGTCTCTTTCTAAGGACGAACTTAGACAAACCTTAGAAGGAGACTAACGAGACAAACTTGGGACGAACAAAGACAAAGGTTAGTCTCATTACGAGGTTAGTATAAGTTCGTCCCAAGTTAGTCTAAGTTCATCTCTAGTTAGTCTCTTTCTAAGGAAAAACTTAGACAAACCTTAGAATGAGACTAACGAGACTAACTTGGGACGAACAAAGACAAACATTAGTCTCATTAGAAGGTTAGGCCACAGTTCGTCCCTAGTTAGTCTCTTTCTAAGGACGAACTTAGACAAACTTTAGAATGAGACTAACGAGACTAACTTGGCACGCACAAAGACAAACGTTAGTCTCATTATAAAGTTAGTCTAAGTTCGTCCCAAGTTAGTGTCAGTTCGTCCCTAGTTAGTCTCTTTCTAAGGACGAACTAAGACAAACCTTAGAATGAGACTAACGAGACTAACTCCGGACGAACAAACACAAACGTTAGTCTCATTACAAGGTTAGTCTAAGTTCGTCCCAAGTTAGTCTAAGTTCGTCCCTAGTTAGTCTCTTTCTAAGGACGAACTTAGACAAACCTTAGAAGGAGACTAACGACACCAACTTGGGACGAACAAAGACAAACGTTAGTCTCATTACGAGGTTAGTCTATGTTTGTCCCAAGTTAGTCTAAGTTCGTCCCTAGCTCTTTCTAAGGACCAACTTAAACAAACCATAGAATGAGACTAGTGAGACTAATTCGGGACGAACAAAGACAAACGTTAGTCTCATTATAAGGTTAGTCTAAGTTCGTCCCAAGTTAGTCTCTTTCTAAAGACGAACTTAGACAAACCTTAGAATGAGACTAACGAGACTAACTTGCGACAAAGACAAACGTTAGTCTCATTATAAGGTTAGTCTAAGTTCTTCCCAACTTAGTCTAAGTTCGTCCCTAGTTTGTCACTTTCTAAGGACGAACTTAGACAAATCTTAGAATGAGACTAACGAGACTAACTTGGAACGAACAAAGACAAACTTTATTCTCATTCTAAGGTTAGTCTAAGTTCGTCCCAAGTTAGTCTAAGTTCGTCCCTAGTTAGTTTCTTTCTAAGGACGAACTTAAAAAAACCTTAGAATGAGACTAACGAGACTAACTTGGGACGAAGAAAGACAAACGTTAGTCTCATTATAAGGTTAGTCTAAGTTCGTCCCATGTTAGTCTAAGTTCGTCCCTAGTTAGTCTCTTTCTAAGGACGAACTTAGACAAACCTTAGAATGAGACTAACGAGACTAACTTGGGATGAACAAAGACAAACGTTAGTCTCATTATAAAGTTAGTCTAAGATTGTCCCAAGTTAGTCTAAGTTCGTCCCTAGTTAGTCTCTTTCTAAGGACGAACTTAAACAAACCTTAGAATGAGACTAGTGAGACTAACTTGGGACGAACAAAGACAAACGTTAGTCTCATTATAAGGTTAGTCTAAGTTCGTCCCTAGTTAGTCTCTTTCTAAAGACGAATTTAGACAAACCTTAGAATGAGACTAACGAGACTAACTTGGGACAAACAAAGACAAACTTTAGTCTCCTTATAAGGTTAGTCTAAGTTCGTCCCTAGTTAGTCTCTTTCTAAGGACGAACTTAGACAAACCTTAGAATGAGACTAACGAGACTAACTTGGAACGAACAAAGACAAACGTTAGTCTCATTATAAGGTTTGTCTAATTTCGTCCCATGTTTGTCTAAGTTCATCCCTAGTTAGTCTCTTTCTAAGGACGAACTTAAAAAAACCTTAGAATAAGACTAAAGAGACTAACTTGGGACGAAGAAAGATAAACGTTAGTCTCATTATAAGGTTAGTCTAAGTTCGTCCCAAGTTAGTCTAAGTTCGTCCCTAGTTAGTTTCTATCTAAGGACTAACTTAAACAAACCTTAGAATGAGACTAACTTGGGACGAACAAAGACAAACGTTAGTCTCATTATAAGGTTTGTCTAAATTCGTCCCTAGTTAGACTCTTTCTAAGGACGAACTTAGAAAAACCATAGAATGAGACTAACGAGACTAAATTGGGACGAACAAACACAAACGTTAGTCTCATTACAAGGTTAGTCTAAGTACGTCCCAAGTTAGTCTAAGTTCGTCCCTAGTTCGTCTCTTTCAAAGGACGAACTTAGACAAACCTTAGAAGGAGACTAACGAGACAAACTTGGGACGAACAAAGACAAGCGTTAGTCTCATTACAAGGTTAGTGTAAGTTCGTCCCAAGTTAGTCTCTTTCAAAGGACGAACTGAGACAAACCTTATAATGAGACTAACGAGGCAAACTCTCATTCAAAGGTTTGTCTAAGTTCGTCCCAGGTTAGTCTAAGTTCGTCCCTATTTAGTCTCTTTCGAAGGACGAACTTAGATAAACCTTAGAATGAGACTAACGAGACAAACTCCGGACGAAAAAACAAAAACGTTAGTCTCATTACAAGGTTAGTCTAAGTGCGTCCCAAGTTAGTCTAAGTTCGTCCCTAGTTAGTCTCTTTCTAAGGACGAACTTAGACAAACCTTAGAAGGAGACTAACGAGACAAACTTGGGACGAACAAAGACAAACGTTAGTCTCATTACGAGGTTAGTATAAGTTCGTCCCAAGTTAGTCTAAGTTCATCTCTAGTTAGTCTCTTTCTAAGGAAAAACTTAGACAAACCTTAGAATGAGACTAACGAGACTAACTTGGGACGAACAAAGACAAACATTAGTCTCATTAGAAGGTTAGGCCACAGTTCGTCCCTAGTTAGTCTCTTTCTAAGGACGAACTTAGACAAACTTTAGAATGAGACTAACGAGACTAACTTGGCACGCACAAAGACAAACGTTAGTCTCATTATAAAGTTAGTCTAAGTTCGTCCCAAGTTAGTGTCAGTTCGTCCTTAGTTAGTCTCTTTCTAAGGACGAACTTAGACAAACCTTAGAATGAGACTAACGAGACTAACTCCGGACGAACAAACACAAACGTTAGTCTCATTACAAGGTTAGTCTAAGTACGTCCCAAGTTAGTCTAAGTTCGTCCCTAGTTAGTCTCTTTAAAAGGACGAACTTAGACAAACCTTAGAATGAGACTAACGAGACTAACTTGGAACGAACAAAGACAAACGTTAGTCTCATTATAAGGTTTGTCTAATTTCGTCCCATGTTTGTCTAAGTTCATCCCTAGTTAGTCTCTTTCTAAGGACGAACTTAAAAAAAACTTAGAATAAGACTAAAGAGACTAACTTGGGACGAAGAAAGATAAACGTTAGTCTCATTATAAGGTTAGTCTAAGTTCGTCCCAAGTTAGTCTAAGTTCGTCCCTAGTTAGTCTCTTTCTAAGGACAAACTTAGACAAACCTTTGAATGAGACTAACGAGACTAACTTGGAACGAACAAAGACAAACATTATTCTCATTCTAAGGTTTGTCTAAGTTCGTCCCAAGTTAGTCTAAGTTCGTCCCTAGTAAGTTTCTTTCTAAGGACGAACTTAAACAAACCTTAGAATGAGACTAGTGAGACTAACTTGGGACGAACAAAGACAAACGTTAGTCTCATTATAAGGTTAGTCTAAGTTCGTCCCTAGTTAGTCTCTTTCTAAAGACGAATTTAGACAAACCTTAGAATGAGACTAACGAGACTAACTTGGGACGAACAAAGACAAACTTTAGTCTCCTTATAAGGTTAGTCTAAGTTCGTCCCTAGTTAGTCTCTTTCTAAGGACGAACTTAGACAAACCTTAGAATGAGACTAACGAGACTAACTTGGAACGAACAAAGACAAACGTTAGTCTCATTATAAGGTTTGTCTAATTTTGTCCCATGTTTGTCTAAGTTCATCCCTAGTTAGTCTCTTTCTAAGGACGAACTTAAAAAAACCTTAGAATAAGACTAAAGAGACTAACTTGGGACGAATAAAGATAAACGTTAGTCTCATTATAAGGTTAGTCTAAATTCGTCCCAAGTTAGTCTAAGTTCGTCCCTAGTTAGTCTCTTTCTAAGGACGAACTTAGACAAACCTTAGAATGAGACTAACGAGACTAACTTGGAACGAACAAAGACAAACTTTATTCTCATTCTAAGGCTAGTCTAAGTTCGTCCTTAGAAAGAGACTAACTAGGGACGAACTTAGACTAACTTAAGACGAACTTAGACTAACCTTAGAATGAGAATTTGTCTCGTTAGTCTCATTCTAAGGTTTGTCTAACTTCGTCCTTAGAAAGAGACTAACTTGGGACGAACTTAGACTAACTTGGGACGAACTTAGACAAACCTTATAATGAGACTAATGTTTGTCTTTGTTCGTCCCAAGTTAGTCTCGTTAGTCTCATTATAAGGTTTGTCTAAGTTCGTCCTTCGAAAGAGACTAACAAGGGACGAACTTAGACTAAGTTGGGACGAACTTAGACTAACCTTAGAAGGAGAATAAAGTTTGTCTTTGTTCGTTCCAAGTTAGTCGCCTTAGTTTCAATCTAAGGTTTGTCTAAGTTCGTCCTTAGAAAGTGACTAACTAGGGACGAACTTAGACTAACTTGGAACTTAGACAAACCTTAGAATGAGAGTTTGTCTCGTTAGTCTCATTCTAAGGTTTGTCTAAGTTCGTCCTTAGAAAGAGACTCACTTGGGACGAACTTAGACTAACCTTGTAATGAGACTAGCGTTTGTCTTTGTTCGTCCCAAGTTAGTCTCGTTAGTCTCCTTCTAAGGTTTGTCTAAGTTCGGCCTTCGAAAGAGACTAACTCGGGATGAACTTTGACTAACATGGGACGAACTTAGACTAACCTTGTAATGAGACTAACGTTTGTGTTTGTTCGTCCCAAGTTAGTCTCGTTAGTCTCCTTCTAAGGTTTGTCTAAGTTCGTCCTTAGAAAGAGACTAACTAGGGACGAACTTAGACTAACTTGGGACGAACTTAGACTAACCTTAGAATGAGAATAAAGTGTGTCTTTGTTCGTTCCAAGTTAGTCCCGTTAGTCTCATTCTAAGGTTTGTCTAAGTTCGTCCTTAGAAAGAGACTAACTAGGGACGAACTTAGACTAACTTGGGACGAAATTAGACAAACCTTATAATGAGACTAAAGTTTGTCTTTGTTCGTCCCAAGTTAGTCTCGTTAGTCTCATTCTAAGGTTTGTCTAAGTTCGTCCTTAGAAAGAGACTAACTAGGGACGAACTTAGACTAACTTGGGATGAACTTAGACAAACCTTGTAATGAGACAAACGTCTGTGTTTGTTCGTCCCAAGTTAGTCTCGTTAGTCTCATTCTCAGGTTTGTCTAAGTTCGTCCTTAGAAAGAGACTAACTAGGGACGAACTTACACTAACCTTGTAATGAGACTAACGTTTGTCTTTGTTCGTCCCGAGTTAGTCTCGTTAGTCTCCTTCTAAGGTTTGTCTAAGTTCGTCCTTAGAAAGAGACTCTAACTAGGGACGAACTTAGACTAACTTGGGACGAACTTAGACTAACCTTGTAGTGAGACTAACGTTTGTGTTTGTTCGTCCCAAGTTAGTCTCGTTAGTCTCATTCTAAGGGTTGTCTAAGTTCGTCCTTAGAAAGAGACAAACTAGGGACGAACTTAGACTAACTTGGGACGAACTTAGACAAACCTTTTAATGAGACTAACGTCTGTGTTTGTTTGTCCCAAGTTAGTCTCGTTAGTCTCATTCTAAGGTTTGTCTAAGTTCGTCCTTAGAAAGAGACAAACTAGGGACGAACTTAGACTAACTTGGGACGAAGAAAGACAAACGTTAGTCTCATTATAAGGTTAGTCTAAGTTTGTCACAAGTTAGTCTAAGTTCGTCCCTAGTTAGTCTCTCTCTAAGGACGAACTTAGACAAACCTTAGAATGAGACTAACGAGACTAACTTGGAACGAACAAAGACAAACTTTATTCTCATTCTAAGGTTAGTCTAAGTTCGTCCCAAGTTAGTCTAAGTTCGTCCCTAGTTAGTTTCTTTCTAAGGACGAACTTAAAAAAACTTTAGAATGAGACTAACGAGACTAACTTGGGAAGAAGAAAGACAAACGTTAGTCTCATTATAAGGTTAGTCTAAGTTCGTCCCAAGTTAATCTAAGTTCGTCCCTAGTTAGTCTCTTTCTAAGGACGAACTTAGACAAACCTTAGAATGAGACTAACGAGACTAACTTGGGACAAACAAAGACAAACGTTTGTCTCTTTCTAAGGACGAACTTAGACAAACCTTAGAATGAGACTAACGAGACGAACTCTCATTCTAATGTTTGTCTAAGTTCGTCCCAAGTTTGTCTAAGTTCGTCCCTAGGTAGTCACTTTCTAAGGACGAACTTAAACAAAACCTTAGAATGAGACTAACGAGACTAACTTGGAATGAACAAAGACAAAATTTATTCTCATTCTAAGGTTAGTCTAAGTTCGTCCCAAGTTAGTCTAAGTTCGTCCCTAGTTAGTTTCTATCTAAGGACTAACTTAAACAAACCTTAGAATGAGACTAACTTGGGACGAATAAAGACAAACATTAGTCTCATTATAAGGTTTGTCTAGGTTCGTCCGTAGTTAGTCTCTTTCTAAGGACGAACTTAGACAAACCTTAGAATGATACTCACGAGACTAACTTGGGACGAACAAAGACAAACATTAGTCTCATTATAAGGCTTGTCTAAGTTCGTCCCAAGTTAGTCTAAGTTCGTCCCTAGTTAGTCTCTTTCTAAGGATAAACTTAGATAAACCTTAGAATGAGACTAACGAGACTAACTCTGGACGAAAAAACACAAACGTTAGTCACATTACAAGGTTAGTCTAAGTTCGTCCCAAGTTAGTCTAAGTTCGTCCCTAGTTAATCTCTTTCTAAGGACGAACTTAGACAAACCTTAGAAGGAGACTAACGAGACTAACTTGGGACGAACAAAGACAAACGTTTGTCTCATTACAAGGTTATTCTGAGTTCGTCCCAAGTTAGTCTCTTTCTAAGGATGAACTTAGACAAACCTTAGAATGAGACTAACGAGACAAACTCTCATTCTAAGGTTTGTCTAAGTTCGTCCCAAGTTAGTCTAAGTTCGTCCCTAGTTAGTCACTTTCTAAGGACGAACTTAGACAAACCTTAGAATGAGACTAACGAGACTAACTTGGAATGAACAAAGACAAACTTTATTCTCATTCTAAGGTTAGTCTAAGTTCGTCCCAAGTTAGTCTAAGTTCGTCCCTAATTAGTTTCTATCTAAGGACTAACTTAAACAAACCTTAGAATGAGACTAACTTGGGACGAACAATGACGAACTTTAGTCTCATTATAAAGTTTGTCTAAGTTCGTCCCTAGTTAGTGTCTTTCTAAGGACGAACTTAGAAAAACCTTAGAATGAGACTAACGAGACTAACTTGGGACGAACAAACACAAACGTTAGTCTCATTACAAGGTTAGTCTAAGTACGTCCCAAGTTAGTCTAAGTTCGTCCCTAGTTAGTCTCTTTAAAAGGACGAACTTAGACAAACCTTAGAAGGAGACTAACGTGACAAACTTAGGACGAACAAAGACAAACGTTAGTCTCATTACAAGGTTAGTGTAAGTTCGTCCCAAGTTAGTCTCTTTCTAAGGACGAACTAAGACAAAGCTTAGAATGAGACTAACGAGACAAACTCTCATTCAAAGGTTTGTCTAAGTTCGTCCCAAGTTAGTCTAAGTTCGTCCCTAGTTAGTCTCTTTCGAAGGACGAACTTAGACAAACCTTAGAATGAGACTAACGAGACTAACTTGGGACGAACAAAGACAAACGTTAGTCTCATTATAAGGTTTGTCTAAGTTCGTCCCAAGTTAGTCTAAGTTCGTCCCTAGTTAGTCTCTTTCTAAGGACAAACTTAGATAAACCTTAGAATGAGACTAACGAGACTAACTCCGGACGAAAAAACACAAACGTTAGTCTCATTACAAGGTTAGTCTAAGTTCGTCCCAAGTTAGTCTAAGTTCGTCCCTAGTTAGTCTTTTTCTAAGGACGAACTTAGACAAACCTTAGAAGGAGACTAACGAGACTAACTTGGGACGAACAAAGACAAACGTTAGTCTCATTACCAGGTTAGTCTAAGTTCGTCCCAAGTTTGTCTAAGTTCGTTCCTAGTTATTCTCTTTCTAAGGAGAAACTTAGACAAACCTTAGAATGAGACTAACGAGACTAACTTGGGACGAACAAAGACAAACATTAGTCTCATTACAAGGTTAGGCCACAGTTCGTCCCAAGTTAGTCTAAGTTTGTCCCAAGTTAGTCTAAGTTCGTCCCTAGTTAGTCTCTTTCTAAAGACGAACTTAGACAAACCTTAGAATGAGACTAGTGAGACTAACTTGGGACGAACAAAGACAAACGTTAGTCTCAATATAAGGTTAGTGTAAGTTCGTCCCAAGTTAGTCTAAGTTCTTCCCAAGTTAGTCTCTTCTTAAGGACGGACATAGACAAACCTTAGAATGAGACTAACGAGACTAACTTGGGACGAACAAAGACAAACGTTAGTCTCATTACAAGGTTAGTCTAAGTTCGTCCCAAGTTAGTCTAAGTTCGTCACTAGTTAGTCTCTTTCTAAGGACGAACTTAGACAAACCTTAGAATGAGACTAACTTGGGACGAACAAAGACAAACGTTAGTCTCATTACAAGGTTAGGCCACAGTTCGTCCCAAGTTAGTCTAAGTTCGTCCCTAGTTAGTCTCTTTCTAAGGCCAAACTTAGACAAACCTAAGAATGAGACTAACGAGACTAACTTGAAACGAACAAAGACAAACTTTAGTCTCCTTCTAAGGTTAGTCTAAGTTCGTCCCAAGTTAGTCTAAGTTCGTCCCTAGTTAGTCTCTTTCTAAGGACGAACTTAGACAGACCTTAGAATGGGACTAACGAGACTAACTTAGGACGAATAAAGACAAACGTTAGTCTCATTATAAGGTTTGTCTAATTTCGTCCCAAGTTAGTCTAAGTTCATCCCTAGTTAGTCTCTTTCTAAGGACGAACTTAAAAAAACCTTAGAATAAGACTAATGAGACTAACTTGGGACGAAGAAAGTTAAACGTTAGTCTCATTATAAGGTTAGTCTAAGTTCGTCCCAAGTTAGTCTAAGTTCGTCCCTAGTTAGTCTCTTTCTTAGGACGAACTTAGACAAACCTTAGAATGAGACTAATGAGACTAACTTGGAACGAACAAAGACAAACGTTAGTCTCATTCTAAGGTTTGTCTAAGTTCGTCCCTAGTTAGTCTAAGTTCGTCCCTAGTTAGTTTCTTTCTAAGTACGAACTTAAAAAAACCATAGAATAAGACTAACGAGACTAACTTGGGACGAAGAAAGACAAACGTTAGGCTCATTATAAGGTTAGTCTAAGTTCGTCCCAAGTTAGTCTAAGTTCGTCCCTAGTTACTCTCTTTCTAAGGACGAACTTAGACAAACCTTAGAATGAGACTAACAAGACTAACTTGGAACGAACAAAGACAAACGTTAGTCTCATTCTAAGGTTTGTCTAAGTTCGTCCCAAGTTAGTCTAAGTTCGTCCCTAGTTAGTTTCTTTCTAAGGACGAACTTAAAAAAATCTTAGAATAAGACTAACGAGACTAACTTGGGACGAAGAAAGACAAACGTTAGTCTCATTATAAGGTTAGTCTAAGTTCGTCCCAAGTTAGTCTAAGTTCGTCCCTAGTTAGTCTCTTTCTAAGGACGAACTTAGACAAACCTTAGAATGAGACTAACGAGACTAACTTGGAACGAACAAAGACAAACTTTATTCTCATTCTAAGGTTAGTCTAAGTTCGTCCCAAGTTAGTCTAAGTCTAAGTTTGTCCCCAGTTAGTTTCTTTCTAAGGACGAACTCAAACAAACCTTAGAATGAGACTAGTGAGACTAACTTGCGACAAACGAAGACAAACATTAGTCTCTTTCTAAGGACGAACTTAGACAAACCTTTAAATAAGACTAACGAGACTAACTTGGGACGAACAAAGACAAACGTTAGTCTCATTATAAAGTTAGTCTAAGTTTGTCCCAAGTTAGTCTAAGTTCGTCCCTAGTTAGTCTCTTTCTAAGGACGAACTTAGACAAACCTTAGAATGAGACTAGTGAGACTAACTTGGGACGAACAAAGAGAAACGTTAGTCTCATTATAAGGTTAGTGTAAGTTCGTCCCAAGTTAGTCTAAGTTCGTCCCAAGTTAGTCTCTTCTTAAGGACGAACTTAGACAAACCTTAGAATGAGACTAACGAGACTAACTTGGGACGAACAAACACAAACGTTAGTCTCATTACAAGGTTAGTCTAAGTACGTCCCAAGTTAGTCTAAGTTCGTCCCTAGTTAGTCTCTTTAAAAGGACGAACTTAGACAAACCTTAGAAGGAGACTAACGTGACAAACTTAGGACGAACAAAGACAAACGTTAGTCTCATTACAAGGTTAGTGTAAGTTCGTCCCAAGTTAGTCTCTTTCTAAGGACGAACTAAGACAAAGCTTAGAATGAGACTAACGAGACAAACTCTCATTCAAAGGTTTGTCTAAGTTCGTCCCAAGTTAGTCTAAGTTCGTCCCTAGTTAGTCTCTTTCGAAGGACGAACTTAGACAAACCTTAGAATGAGACTAACGAGACTAACTTGGGACGAACAAAGACAAACGTTAGTCTCATTATAAGGTTTGTCTAAGTTCGTCCCAAGTTAGTCTAAGTTCGTCCCTAGTTAGTCTCTTTCTAAGGACAAACTTAGATAAACCTTAGAATGAGACTAACGAGACTAACTCCGGACGAAAAAACACAAACGTTAGTCTCATTACAAGGTTAGTCTAAGTTCGTCCCAAGTTAGTCTAAGTTCGTCCCTAGTTAGTCTTTTTCTAAGGACGAACTTAGACAAACCTTAGAAGGAGACTAACGAGACTAACTTGGGACGAACAAAGACAAACGTTAGTCTCATTACCAGGTTAGTCTAAGTTCGTCCCAAGTTTGTCTAAGTTCGTTCCTAGTTATTCTCTTTCTAAGGAGAAACTTAGACAAACCTTAGAATGAGACTAACGAGACTAACTTGGGACGAACAAAGACAAACATTAGTCTCATTACAAGGTTAGGCCACAGTTCGTCCCAAGTTAGTCTAAGTTTGTCCCAAGTTAGTCTAAGTTCGTCCCTAGTTAGTCTCTTTCTAAAGACGAACTTAGACAAACCTTAGAATGAGACTAGTGAGACTAACTTGGGACGAACAAAGACAAACGTTAGTCTCAATATAAGGTTAGTGTAAGTTCGTCCCAAGTTAGTCTAAGTTCTTCCCAAGTTAGTCTCTTCTTAAGGACGAACATAGACAAACCTTAGAATGAGACTAACGAGACTAACTTGGGACGAACAAAGACAAACGTTAGTCTCATTACAAGGTTAGTCTAAGTTCGTCCCTAGTTAGTCTCTTTCTAAGGACGAACTTAGACAAACCTTAGAATGAGACTAACTTGGGACGAACAAAGACAAACGTTAGTCTCATTACAAGGTTAGGCCACAGTTCGTCCCAAGTTAGTCTAAGTTCGTCCCTAGTTAGTCTCTTTCTAAGGCCGAACTTAGACAAACCTAAGAATGAGACTAACGAGACTAACTTGAAACGAACAAAGACAAACTTTAGTCTCCTTCTAAGGTTAGTCTAAGTTCGTCCCAAGTTAGTCTAAGTTCGTCCCTAGTTAGTCTCTTTCTAAGGACGAACTTAGACAGACCTTAGAATGGGACTAACGAGACTAACTTAGGACGAATAAAGACAAACGTTAGTCTCATTATAAGGTTTGTCTAATTTCGTCCCAAGTTAGTCTAAGTTCATCCCTAGTTAGTCTCTTTCTAAGGACGAACTTAAAAAAACCTTAGAATAAGACTAAAGAGACTAACTTGGGACGAAGAAAGTTAAACGTTAGTCTCATTATAAGGTTAGTCTAAGTTCGTCCCAAGTTAGTCCAAGTTCGTCCCTAGTTAGTCTCTTTCTAAGGACGAACTTAGACAAACCTTAGAATGAGACTAATGAGACTAACTTGGAACGAACAAAGACAAACGTTAGTCTCATTCTAAGGTTTGTCTAAGTTCGTCCCTAGTTAGTCTAAGTTCGTCCCTAGTTAGTTTCTTTCTAAGTACGAACTTAAAAAAACCATAGAATAAGACTAACGAGACTAACTTGGGACTTAGAAAGACAAACGTTAGGCTCATTATAAGGTTAGTCTAAGTTCGTCCCAAGTTAGTCTAAGTTCGTCCCTAGTTACTCTCTTTCTAAGGACGAACTTAGACAAACCTTAGAATGAGACTAACAAGATTAACTTGGAACGAACAAAGACAAACGTTAGTCTCATTCTAAGGTTTGTCTAAGTTCGTCCCAAGTTAGTCTAAGTTCGTCCCTAGTTAGTTTCTTTCTAAGGACGAACTTAAAAAAATCTTAGAATAAGACTAACGAGACTAACTTGGGACGAAGAAAGACAAACGTTAGTCTCATTATAAGGTTAGTCTAAGTTCGTCCCAAGTTAGTCTAAGTTCGTCCCTAGTTAGTCTCTTTCTAAGGACGAACTTAGACAAACCTTAGAATGAGACTAACGAGACTAACTTGGAACGAACAAAGACAAACTTTATTCTCATTCTAAGGTTAGTCTAAGTTCGTCCCAAGTTAGTCTAAGTCTAAGTTTGTCCCTAGTTAGTTTCTTTCTAAGGACGAACTCAAACAAACCTTAGAATGAGACTAGTGAGACTAACTTGGGACAAACAAAGACAAACATTAGTCTCTTTCTAAGGACGAACTTAGACAAACCTTTAAATAAGACTAACGAGACTAACTTGGGACGAACAAAGACAAACGTTAGTCTCATTATAAAGTTAGTCTAAGTTTGTCCCAAGTTAGTCTAAGTTCGTCCCTAGTTAGTCTCTTTCTAAGGACGAACTTAGACAAACCTTAGAATGAGACTAGTGAGACTAACTTGGGACGAACAAAGAGAAACGTTAGTCTCATTATAAGGTTAGTGTAAGTTCGTCCCAAGTTAGTCTAAGTTCGTCCCAAGTTAGTCTCTTCTTAAGGACGAACTTAGACAAACCTTAGAATGAGACTAACGAGACTAACTTGGGACGAACAAAGACAAACGTTAGCCTCATTACAAGGTTAGTCTAAGTTCGTCCCAAGTTAGTCAAAGTTCGTCCCTAGTTAGTCTCTTTCTAAGGACGAACATAGACAAACCTTAGAATGAGACTAACTTGGGACGAACAAAGACAAACGTTAGTCTCATTACAAGGTTAGGCCACAGTTCGTCCCAAGTTAGTCTAAGTTCGTCCCTAGTTAGTCTCTTTCTAAGGACGAACTTAGACAAACCTAAGAATGAGACTAACGAGACTAACTTGGGACGAACAGAGACAAACGTTAGTCTAAGTTTGTCCAAAGTTAGTCTAAGTTCGTCCCTAGTTAGTCTCTTTCTATGGACGAACTTAGACAAACCTTAGAATGAACTAACGAGACTAACTGGGGACGAACAAACACAAACATTAGTCTCATTACAAGGTTAGTCTAAGTTCGTCCCATGTTAGTCTAAATTCGTCCCTAGTTAGTCTCTATCTAAGGACGAACTTAGACAAACCATAGAAGGAGACTAACGAGACTAACTTGGGACGAACAAAGACAAACGTTAGTCTCATTACAAGGTTAGTCTAAGTTCGTCCCAAGTTAGTCTAAGTTCGTCCCTAGTTAGTAGTTAGTCTCTTTCAAAGGACGAACTTAGACAAACCTTAGAAGGAGACTAACGAGACAAACTTGGGACGAACAAAGACAAGCGTTAGTCTCATTACAAGGTTAGTCTAAGTTCGTCCCAAGTTAGTCTAAGTTCGTCCCTAGTTAGTCTCTTTCGAAGGACGAACTTAGACAAACCTTAGAATGAGACTAACGAGACTAACTTGGGACGAACAAAGACAAACGTTAGTCTCATTATAAGGTTTGTCTAAGTTCGTCCCAAGTTAGTCTAAGTTCGTCCCTAGTTAGTCTCTTTCTAAGGACAAACTTAGATAAACCTTAGAATGAGACTAACGAGACTAACTCCGGACGAAAAAACACAAACGTTAGTCTCATTACAAGGTTAGTCTAAGTTCGTCCCAAGTTAGTCTAAGTTCGTCCCTAGTTAGTCTTTTTCTAAGGACGAACTTAGACAAACCTTAGAAGGAGACTAACGAGACTAACTTGGGACGAACAAAGACAAACGTTAGTCTCATTACCAGGTTAGTCTAAGTTCGTCCCAAGTTTGTCTAAGTTCGTTCCTAGTTATTCTCTTTCTAAGGAGAAACTTAGACAAACCTTAGAATGAGACTAACGAGACTAACTTGGGACGAACAAAGACAAACATTAGTCTCATTACAAGGTTAGGCCACAGTTCGTCCCAAGTTAGTCTAAGTTTGTCCCAAGTTAGTCTAAGTTCGTCCCTAGTTAGTCTCTTTCTAAAGACGAACTTAGACAAACCTTAGAATGAGACTAGTGAGACTAACTTGGGACGAACAAAGACAAACGTTAGTCTCAATATAAGGTTAGTGTAAGTTTGTCCCAAGTTAGTCTATGTTCTTCCCAAGTTAGTCTCTTCTTAAGGACGAACATAGACAAACCTTAGAATGAGACTAACGAGACTAACTTGGGACGAACAAAGACAAACGTTAGTCTCATTACAAGGTTAGTCTAAGTTCGTCCCTAGTTAGTCTCTTTCTAAGGACGAACTTAGACAAACCTTAGAATGAGACTAACTTGGGACGAACAAAGACAAACGTTAGTCTCATTACAAGGTTAGGCCACAGTTCGTCCCAAGTTAGTCTAAGTTCGTCCCTAGTTAGTCTCTTTCTAAGGCCGAACTTAGACAAACCTAAGAATGAGACTAACGAGACTAACTTGAAACGAACAAAGACAAACTTTAGTCTCCTTCTAAGGTTAGTCTAAGTTCGTCCCAAGTTAGTCTAAGTTCGTCCCTAGTTAGTCTCTTTCTAAGGACGAACTTAGACAGACCTTAGAATGGGACTAACGAGACTAACTTAGGACGAATAAAGACAAACGTTAGTCTCATTATAAGGTTTGTCTAATTTCGTCCCAAGTTAGTCTAAGTTCATCCCTAGTTAGTCTCTTTCTAAGGACGAACTTAAAAAAACCTTAGAATAAGACTAAAGAGACTAACTTGGGACGAAGAAAGTTAAACGTTAGTCTCATTATAAGGTTAGTCTAAGTTCGTCCCAAGTTAGTCCAAGTTCGTCCCTAGTTAGTCTCTTTCTAAGGACGAACTTAGACAAACCTTAGAATGAGACTAATGAGACTAACTTGGAACGAACAAAGACAAACGTTAGTCTCATTCTAAGGTTTGTCTAAGTTCGTCCCTAGTTAGTCTAAGTTCGTCCCTAGTTAGTTTCTTTCTAAGTACGAACTTAAAAAAACCATAGAATAAGACTAACGAGACTAACTTGGGACTTAGAAAGACAAACGTTAGGCTCATTATAAGGTTAGTCTAAGTTCGTCCCAAGTTAGTCTAAGTTCGTCCCTAGTTACTCTCTTTCTAAGGACGAACTTAGACAAACCTTAGAATGAGACTAACAAGATTAACTTGGAACGAACAAAGACAAACGTTAGTCTCATTCTAAGGTTTGTCTAAGTTCGTCCCAAGTTAGTCTAAGTTCGTCCCTAGTTAGTTTCTTTCTAAGGACGAACTTAAAAAAATCTTAGAATAAGACTAACGAGACTAACTTGGGACGAAGAAAGACAAACGTTAGTCTCATTATAAGGTTAGTCTAAGTTCGTCCCAAGTTAGTCTAAGTTCGTCCCTAGTTAGTCTCTTTCTAAGGACGAACTTAGACAAACCTTAGAATGAGACTAACGAGACTAACTTGGAACGAACAAAGACAAACTTTATTCTCATTCTAAGGTTAGTCTAAGTTCGTCCCAAGTTAGTCTAAGTCTAAGTTTGTCCCTAGTTAGTTTCTTTCTAAGGACGAACTCAAACAAACCTTAGAATGAGACTAGTGAGACTAACTTGGGACAAACAAAGACAAACATTAGTCTCTTTCTAAGGACGAACTTAGACAAACCTTTAAATAAGACTAACGAGACTAACTTGGGACGAACAAAGACAAACGTTAGTCTCATTATAAAGTTAGTCTAAGTTTGTCCCAAGTTAGTCTAAGTTCGTCCCTAGTTAGTCTCTTTCTAAGGACGAACTTAGACAAACCTTAGAATGAGACTAGTGAGACTAACTTGGGACGAACAAAGAGAAACGTTAGTCTCATTATAAGGTTAGTGTAAGTTCGTCCCAAGTTAGTCTAAGTTCGTCCCAAGTTAGTCTCTTCTTAAGGACGAACTTAGACAAACCTTAGAATGAGACTAACGAGACTAACTTGGGACGAACAAAGACAAACGTTAGCCTCATTACAAGGTTAGTCTAAGTTCGTCCCAAGTTAGTCAAAGTTCGTCCCTAGTTAGTCTCTTTCTAAGGACGAACATAGACAAACCTTAGAATGAGACTAACTTGGGACGAACAAAGACAAACGTTAGTCTCATTACAAGGTTAGGCCACAGTTCGTCCCAAGTTAGTCTAAGTTCGTCCCTAGTTAGTCTCTTTCTAAGGACGAACTTAGACAAACCTAAGAATGAGACTAACGAGACTAACTTGGGACGAACAGAGACAAACGTTAGTCTAAGTTTGTCCAAAGTTAGTCTAAGTTCGTCCCTAGCTAGTCTCTTTCTATGGACGAACTTAGACAAACCTTAGAATGAACTAACGAGACTAACTGGGGACGAACAAACACAAACATTAGTCTCATTACAAGGTTAGTCTAAGTTCGTCCCATGTTAGTCTAAATTCGTCCCTAGTCAGTCTCTATCTAAGGACGAACTTAGACAAACCATAGAAGGAGACTAACGAGACTAACTTGGGACGAACAAAGACAAACGTTAGTCTCATTACAAGGTTAGTCTAAGTTCGTCCCAAGTTAGTCTAAGTTCGTCCCTAGTTAGTAGTTAGTCTCTTTCAAAGGACGAACTTAGACAAACCTTAGAAGGAGACTAACGAGACAAACTTGGGACGAACAAAGACAAGCGTTAGTCTCATTACAAGGTTAGTCTAAGTTCGTCCCTAGTTAGTCTCTTTCTAAGGACGAACTTAGACAAACCTTAGAATGAGACTAACGAGACTAACTTGGAACGAACAAAGACAAACGTTAGTCTCATTCTAAGGTTTGTCTAAGTTCGTCTCTAGTTAGTCTAAGTTCGTCCCTAGTTAGTTTCTTTCTAAGTACGAACTTAAAACAACCATAGAATAAGACTAACGAGACTAACTTGGGACGAAGAAAGACAAACGTTAGTCTCATTATAAGGTTAGTCTAAGTTCGTCCCAAGTTAGTCTAAGTTCGTCCCTAGTTACTCTCTTTCTAAGGACGAACTTAGACAAACCTTAGAATGAGACTAACGAGACTAACTTGGAACAAACAAAGACAAACGTTAGTCTCATTCTAAGGTTTGTCTAAGTTCGTCCCTAGTTAGTTTCTTTCTAAGGACGAACTTAAAAAATTCTTAGAATAAGACTAACGAGACTAACTTGGGACGAAGAAAGACAAACGTTAGTCTCATTATATGGTTAGTCTAAGTTCGTCCCAAGTTAGTCTAAGTTCGTCCCTAGTTAGTCTCTTTCTAAGGACGAACTTAGACAAACCTTAGAATGAGACTAACGAGACTAACTTGGAACGAACAAAGACAAACTTTATTCTCATTCTAAGGTTAGTCTAAGTTCGTCCCTAGTTAGTTTCTTTCTAAGGACGAACTCAAACAAACCTTAGAATGAGACTAGTGAGACTAACTTGGCACAAACAAAGACAAACATTAGTCTCTTTCGAAGGACGAACTTAGACAAACCTTTAAATAAGACTAACGAGACTAACTTGGGACGAACAAAGACAAACGTTAGTCTCATTATAAAGTTAGTCTAAGTTTGTCCCAAGTTAGTCTAAGTTCGTCCCTAGTTAGTCTCTTTCTAAGGACGAACTTAGACAAACCTTAGAATGAGACTAGTGAGACTAACTTGGGACGAACAAAGACAAACGTTAGTCTCATTATAAGGTTAGTGTAAGTTCGTCCCAAGTTAGTCTCTTCTTAAGGACGAACTTAGACAAACCTTAGAATGAGACTAACGAGACAAACTTGGGACGAACAAAGACAAACGTTAGTCTCATTACAAGGTTAGTCTAAGTTCGTCCCTAGTTAGTCTCTTTCTAAGGACGAACATAGACAAACCTTAGAATGAGACTAACTTGGGACGAACAAAGACAAACGTTAGTCTCATTACAAGGTTAGGCCACAGTTCGTCACAAGTTAGTCTAAGTTCGTCCCTAGTTAGTCTCTTTCTAAGGCCGAACTTAGACAAACCTAAGAATGAGACTAACGAGACTAACTTGGGACGAACAAAGACAAACGTTAGTCTCATTATAAAGTTAGTCTAAGTTTGTCCCAAGTTAGTCTAAGTTCGTCCCTAGTTAGTCTCTTTCTAAGGACGAACTTAGACAAACCTTAGAATGAGACTAGTGAGACTAACTTGGAACGAACAAAGACAAACGTTACTCTCATTATAAGGTTAGTGTAAGTTCGTCCCAAGTTAGTCTAAGTTCGTCCCAAGTTAGTCTCTTCTGAAGGACGAACTTAGACAAACCTTAGAATGAGACTAACGAGACTAACTTGGGACGTACAAAGACAAACGTAAGTCTCATTACAAGGTTAGTCTAAGTTCGTCCCAAGTTAGTCTAAGTTCGTCCCTAGTTAGTCTCGTTCTAAGGACGAACTTAGACAAACCTTAGAATGAGACTAACTTGGGACGAACAAAGACAAACGTTAGTCTCATTACAAGGTTAGGCCACAGTTCGGCCCAAGTTAGTATAAGTTCGGCCCTAGTTAATCTCTTTCTAAGGCCGAACTTAGACAAACCTTAGAATAAGACTAACGAGACTAACTTGGGACGAACAAAGACAAACGTTAGTCTCATTATAAAGTTAGTCTAAGTTTGTCCCAAGTTAGTCTAAGTTCGTCCCTAGTTAGTCTCTTTCTAAGGACGAACTTAGACAAACCTTAGAATGAACTAACGAGACTAACTGGGGACGAACAAACACAAACGTTAGTCTCATTACAAGGTCAGTCTAAGTTCGTCCCATGTTAGTCTAAGTTCGTCCCTAGTTAGTCTCTTCCTAAGGATGAACTTAGACAAACCTTAGAAGGAGACTAACGAGACTAACTTGGGACGAACAAAGACAAACGTTAGTCTCATTACAAGGTTAGTCTAAGTTCGTCCCAAGTTAGTCTCTTTCTAAGGACGAACTTAGACAAACCTTAGAATGAGACTAACGAGACAAACTCTCATTCTAAGGTTTGTCTAAGTTCGTCCCTTGTTAGTCACTTTCTAAGGACGAACTTAGACAAACCTTAGAATGAGACTAACGAGACTAACTCGGAATGAACAAAGACAAACTTTATTCTCATTCTAAGGTTAGTCTAAGTTCGTCCCAAGTTAGTCTAAGTTCGTCCCTAGTTAGTTTCTATCTAAGGACTAACTTAAACAAACCTTAGAATGAGACTAACTTGGGACGAACAAAGACAAACGTTAGTCTCATTATAAGGTTTGTCTAAATTCGTCCCTAGTTAGACTCTTTCTAAGGACGAACTTAGAAAAACCATAGAATGAGACTAACGAGACTAAATTGGGACGAACAAACACAAACGTTAGTCTCATTACAAGGTTAGTCTAAGTACGTCCCAAGTTAGTCTAAGTTCGTCCCTAGTTCGTCTCTTTCAAAGGACGAACTTAGACAAACCTTAGAAGGAGACTAACGAGACAAACTTGGGACGAACAAAGACAAGCGTTAGTCTCATTACAAGGTTAGTGTAAGTTCGTCCCAAGTTAGTCTCTTTCAAAGGACGAACTGAGACAAACCTTATAATGAGACTAACGAGACAAACTCTCATTCAAAGGTTTGTCTAAGTTCGTCCCAGGTTAGTCTAAGTTCGTCCCTAGTTAGTCACTTTCGAAGGACGAACTTAGATAAACCTTAGAATGAGACTAACGAGACAAACTCCGGACGAAAAAACAAAAACGTTAGTCTCATTACAAGGTTAGTCTAAGTTCGTCCCAAGTTAGTCTAAGTTCGTCCCTAGTTAGTCTCTTTCTAAGGACGAACTTAGACAAACCTTAGAAGGAGACTAACGAGACAAACTTGGGACGAACAAAGACAAACGTTAGTCTCATTACCAGGTTAGTATAAGTTCGTCCCAAGTTAGTCTAAGTTCATCTCTAGTTAGTCTCTTTCTAAGGAAAAACTTAGACAAACCTTAGAATGAGACTAACGAGACTAACTTGGGACGAACAAAGACAAACATTAGTCTCATTAGAAGGTTAGGCCACAGTTCGTCCCTAGTTAGTCTCTTTCTAAGGACGAACTTAGACAAACTTTAGAATGAGACTAACGAGACTAACTTGGCACGCACAAAGACAAACGTTAGTCTCATTATAAAGTTAGTCTAAGTTCGTCCCAAGTTAGTGTCAGTTCGTCCCTAGTTAGTCTCTTTCTAAGGACGAACTTAGACAAACCTTAGAATGAGACTAACGAGACTAACTCCGGACGAACAAACACAAACGTTAGTCTCATTACAAGGTTAGTCTAAGTTCGTCCCAAGTTAGTCTAAGTTCGTCCCTAGTTAGTCTCTTTCTAAGGACGAACTTAGACAAACCTTAGAAGGAGACTAACGAGACCAACTTGGGACGAACAAAGACAAACGTTAGTCTCATTACGAGGTTAGTCTATGTTTGTCCCAAGTTAGTCTAAGTTCGTCCCTAGCTCTTTCTAAGGACCAACTTAAACAAACCACAGAATGAGACTAGTGAGACTAATTTGGGACGAACAAAGACAAACGTTAGTCTCATTATAAGGTTAGTCTAAGTTCGTCCCAAGTTAGTCTCTTTCTAAAGACGAACTTAGACAAACCTTAGAATGAGACTAACGAGACTAACTTGGGACAAAGACAAACGTTAGTCTCATTATAAGGTTAGTCTAAGTTCTTCCCAACTTAGTCTAAGTTCGTCCCTAGTTTGTCTCTTTCTAAGGACGAACTTAGACAAATCTTAGAATGAGACTAACGAGACTAACTTGGAACGAACAAAGACAAACTTTATTCTCATTCTAAGGTTAGTCTAAGTTCGTCCCAAGTTAGTCTAAGTTCGTCCCTAGTTAGTTTCTTTCTAAGGACGAACTTAAAAAAACCTTAGAATGAGACTAACGAGACTAACTTGGGACGAAGAAAGACAAACGTTAGTCTCATTATAAGGTTAGTCTAAGTTCGTCCCATGTTAGTCTAAGTTCGTCCCTAGTTAGTCTCTTTCTAAGGACGAACTTAGACAAACCTTAGAATGAGGCTAACGAGACTAACTTGGGATGAGACTAACGAGACTAACTTGGGACGAACTTAGACTATCATTATAATGAGGCTAACGTTTGTCTTTGTTCGTCCCAAGTTAGTCTCGTTAGTCTCATTCTAAGGTTTGTCTAAGTTCGTCCTTAGAAAGAGACTAACTAGGGACGAACTTAGACTAACTTGGGACGAACTTTGACTAACCTTGTAAGGAGACTAACAAACTTTGTTCGTCCCAAGTTAGTCTCGTTAGTCTCATTCTAAGGTTTGTCTAAGTTCGTCCTTAGAAAGAGACTAACTAGGGACGAACTTAGACTAACTTGGGACGAACTTAGACTAACCTTTTAACGAGACTAAAGTTTGTCTTTGTTCGTCCCAAGTTAGTCTCGTTAGTCTCATTCTAAGGTTTGTCTAAGTTCGTCCTTAGAAAGAGACTAACTAGGGACGAAATTAGACGAACTTAGACTAACCTTATAATGAGACTAACGTTTGTCTTTGTTCGTCCCAAGTTAGTCTCGTTAGTCTCATTCTAAGGTTTGTCTAAGTTCGTCCTTAGAAAGAGATTAACGAGGGATGAACTTAGACTAACTTGGGACGAACTTAGACTATCATTATAATGAGACTAACGTTTGTGTTTGTTCGTCCCAAGTTAGTCTCGTTAGTCTCATTCTAAGGTTTGTCTAAGTTCGTCCTTAGAAAGAGACTAACTAGGGACGAACTTAGACTAACTTGGGACGAACTTAGACAAACCTTATAATGAGACTAATGTTTGTCTTTGTTCGTCCCAAGTTAGTCTCACTAGTCTCATTCTAAGGTTTGTCTAAGTTCGTCCTTAGAAAGAGATTAACTAGGGATGAACTTAGACTAACTTGGGACGAACTTAGACTATCATTATAATGAGGCTAACATTTGTCTTTGTTCGTCCCAAGTTAGTCTCGTTAGTCTCATTCTAAGGTTTGTCTAAGTTCGTCCTTAGAAAGAGACTAACTAGGGACGAACATAGACTAACTTGGGACGAACTTTGACTAACCTTGTAAGGAGACTAACGTTTGTTTTGTTCGTCCCAAGTTAGTCTCGTTAGTCTCATTCTAAGGTTTGTCTAACTTCGTCCTTAGAAAGAGGCTAACTAGGGACGAACTTAGACTAACCTTATAATGAGACTAAAGTTTGTCTTTGTTCGTCCCGACTTAGTCACGTTAGTCTCATTCTAAGGTTTGTCTAAGTTCGTCCTTAGAAAGAGACTAACTAGAGACGAACTAAGACTAACTTGGGACGAACTTAGACTAACCATGTGATGAGACAAACGTTTCTCTTTGTTCGACCAAGTTAGTCTCGTTAGTCTCATTCTAAGGTTTGTCTAAGTTCGACCTTAGAAAGAGACTAACTAGGGACGAACTTAGACTAACTTGGGACGAACTTAGACTAACCATGTAAGGAGACTAACGTTTGTCTTTGTTCGTCCCAAGCTAGTCTCGTTAAGTCTCATTCTAAGGGTTTTCTAAGTTCGTCCTCAGAAAGAGACTAACTAGGGACGAACTTAGACTAACTTGGGACGAACTTAGACAAACCTTATAATGAGACTAACATTTGTCTTTGTTCGTCCCAAGTTAGTTTCGTTACTCTCATTCTAAGGTTTGTTGAAGTTCGTCCTTAGAAAGAAACTCACTAGGACGAACTTAGACTAACTTGGGACGAACTTAGACTAACCTTAGAATGAGAATATAGTTTGTCTTTGTTCGTTCCAAGTTAGTCTCGTTAGTCTCATTCTAAAGTTTGTCTAAGTTCGTCCTTAGAAAGAGACTAACTAGGGACGAACTTAGACTAACTTGGGACGAACTTAGACAAACCTTGTAATGAGACTAACGTTTGTCTTTGTTCGTCCCAAGTTAGTCTCGTTAGTCTCATTCTAAGGTCTATCAAAGTTCGTCCTTAGAAAGTGACTAACTAGGGACGAACTTAGACTAACTTGGGACGAACTTAGACTAACCTTGTAATGAGACTAACGTTTGTGTTTGTTCGTCCCAAGTTAGTCTCGTTAGTCTCATTCTAAGGTTTGTCTAAGTTCGTCCTTAGAAAGAGACTAGTTAGGGACGAACTTAGACAAACCTTATAATGAGACTAACGTTTGTCTTTGATCGTCCCAAGTGAGTCTTGTTAAGTCTCATTCTAAGGTTTTTCTAAGTTCGTCCTTAGAAAGAGACTAACTAGGGACGAACTTAGACTAACTTGGGACGAACTTAGACTAACCTTATAATGAGACTAACGTTTGTCTTTGTTCGTTCCAAGTTAGTCTCGTTAGTCTCATTCTAAAGTTTGTTTAAGTTCGTCCTTAGAAAGAGACTAACTAGGGACGAACTTAGACTAACATGGGACGAACTTAGACAAACCTTATAATGAGACTAACGTTTGTCTTTGTTCGTCCCAAGTTAGTCTCGTTAGTCTCATTCTAAGGTCTGTCAAAGTTCGTCCTTAGAAAGTGACTAACTAGGGACGAACTTAGACTACCTTGGGACGAACTTAGACTAACCTTGTAATGATACTAACGTTTGTCTTTGTTCGTCCCAAGTTAGTCTCGTTAGTCTCCTTCTAAGGTTTGTCTAAGTTCGTCCTTATTAAGAGACTAACTGGGGACAAACTTAGACTAACTTGGGACGAACTTAGACTAACCTTGTAATGAGACTAACGTTTGTGTTTGTTCGTCCCAAGTTAGTCTCGTTAGCCTCATTCTAAGGTTTCTCTAAGTTCGTCCTTAGAAAGAGACTAGTTAGGGACGAACTTAGACAAACCTTATAATGAGACTAACGTTTGTCTTTGTTCGTCCCAAGTTAGTCTCGTTAAATCTCATTCTAAGGTTTTTCTAAGTTCGTCCTTAGAAAGAGACTAACTAGGGACGAACTTAGACTAACTTGGGACGAACATAGACTAACCTTATAATGAGACTAACGTTCGTCTTTGTTCGTCCCAAGTTAGTCTCGTTAGTCTCATTCTAACGTTTGTCTAAGTTCGTCCTTAGAAAGAGACTAACTAGGGACAAACTTAGACTAACTTGGGACGAACTTAGACTAACCTTATAATGAGACTAACGTTTGCCTTTGTTCGTGCCAAGTTTGTCTCGTTAGTCTCATTCTAAGGTTTGTCTAAGTTCGTCCTTAGAAAGAGACTAACTAGGGACGAACTTAGAATAACTTGGGACTAACTTAGACAAACCATAGAATGAGAGTTTGTCTCGTTAGTCTCATTCTATAGTATGTCTAAGTTCGTCCTTAGAAAGAGACTAACTTGTGACAAACTTAGACTAACCTTGTAATGAGACTATTGTTTGTCTTTGTTCGTCCCAAGTTAGTCTCATTAGTCTCCTTCTAAGGTTTGCCTAAGTTCGTCCTTAGAAAGAGACTAACTAGGGACGAACTTAGACTAACCTTGTAATGAGACTAACGTTTGTGTTTGTTCGTCCCAAGTTAGTCTCGTTAGTCTCATTCTAAGGTTTGTCTAAGTTAGTCCTTAGAAAGAGACTAACTAGGGACGAACTTAGACAAACCTTATAATGAGACTAACGTTTGTCTTTGTTCGTCCCAAGATAGTCTCGTTAAGTCTCATTCGAAGGTTTGTCTAAGTTCGTCCTTTGAAAGTGACTAACCAGGGACGAACTTAGACTAACTTGGGACGAACTTAGACTAACCTTATAATGAGACTAAAGTTTGTCTTTGTTCGTCCCAAGTTAGTCTCGTATGTCTTATTCTAAGGTTTGTCTAAGTTCGTCCTTTGAAAGAGACTAACTAGGGACGAACTTAGACTAACTTGGGACGAACATAGACTAACATTATAATGAGACTAACGTTCGTCTTTGTTCGTCCAAAGTTAGTCTCGTTAGTCTCATTCTAACGTTTGTCTAAGTTCGTCCTTAGAAAGAGACTAACTAGGGACGAACTTAGACTAACTTGGGACGAACTTAGACTAACCTTATAATGAGACTAACGTTTGTCTTTGTTCATCCCAAGTTAGTCTCGTTAGTCTCATTCTAAGGTTTGTCTAAGTTCGCCCTTTGAAAGTAACTAACTAGGGACGAAATTAGACTAACTTGGGACGAACTTAGACTAACCTTGTAATGAGACTAACGTTTGTCTTTGTTCGTCCCATGTTAGTCTCGTTTGTCTCATTCTAAGGTTTGTCTAAGTTCGTCCTTTGAAAGAGACTAACTAGGGACGAACTTAGACTAACTTGGGACGAACTTAGACTAACCTTATAATGAGAGTCTGTCTCGTTAGTCTCATTCTAAGGTTTGTCTAAGTTCATCCTTAGAAAGAGACAAACTTGGGACGAACTTAGACTAACCTTGTAATGAGACTAACGTTTGTCTTTGGTCGTCCCGAGTTAGTCTCGTTAGTCTCCTTCTAAGGTTTGTCTAAGTTCGTCCTTTGAAAGAGACTAACTAGGGACAAACTTAGACTAAGGTGCTGTTTGATAGAGCTGAAAAAAACTTTATTTAATTTAATTTAACTTTACTGAACTTAATTTTATTTTGTTTAACTGTACTGAACTTTATTTTACTTTATTTAACTTTACTTAACTTTATTTAACTTTACTGAACTTAAATGTTTTTATTTTTTGAATAAAGGTGTTTAATTTAAGTTTTTAATCATATTGAACTACAAAATTAAAATCTGAAATTTTTTATTTAACTTAACTTAACTTAATTTAACTTTATTTAAATTAATTTAACTTTATTTAAATTAATTTAATTTAATTTAACTGTACTGAACTTTATTTAACTTTATTTAACTGAAAAACATGAAATTTAAGCTCTACAGAACAGACCCTAACTTGGGACGAACTTAGACAAACCTTATAATGAGACTAACGTTTGTCTTTGTTTGTCCCAAGTTAGTCTCGTCAGTCTCATTCTAATGTTTGTTTAAGTTCGGCCTTAGAAAGAAACTAACTAGGGACGACCTTGGACTAACTTGGGACGAACTTAGACAAACCTTATAATGAGACTAACGTTTGTCTTTGTTCGTCCCAAGATAGTCTCGTTAAGTCTCATTCTAAGGTTTGTCTAAGTTCGTCCTTTGAAAGAGACTAACCAGGGACGAACTTAGACTAACTTGGGACGAACTTAAACTAACCTTATAATGAGACTAATGTTTGTCTTTGTTCGTCCCAAGTTAGTCTCGTTTGTCTTATTCTAAGGTTTTTCTAAGTTCGTCCTTAGAAAGAGACTAACTAGGGACGAACTTAGACTAACTTGGGACGAACATAGACTAACATTATAATGAGACTAACGTTCGTCTTTATTCGTCCCAAGTTAGTCTCGTTAATCTCATTCTAACGTTTGGCTATGTTCGTCCTTAGAAAGAGACTAACTAGGGACGAACTTAGACTAACTTGGGACGAACTTAGAATAACCTTATAAGGAGACTAACGTTTGTCTTTGTTCATCCCAAGTTAGTCTCGTTAGTCTCATTCTAAGGTTTGTCTAAGTTCGCCCTTAGAAAGAGACTAACTAGGGACGAAATTAGACTAACTTGGGACGAACTTAGACTAACCTTGTAATGAGACTAACGTTTGTCTTTGTTCGTCCCAAGTTAGTCTCGTTTGTCTCATTCTAAGGTTTGTCTAAGTTCGTCCTTCGAATGAGACTAACTGGGGATGAACTTAGACTAACTTTATAATGAGACTAACGTTTGTCTTTGTTAGTCCCAAGTTAGTCTCGTTAGTCTGACTCTAAGGTTTGTCTAAGTTCGTCCTCAGAAAGAGACTAACTAGGGACGAACTTAAACTAACTTGGGACGAACTTAGAATAACCTTGTAATGAGACTAACGTTTGTCTTTGTTCGTCCCAAGTTAGTCTCGTTAGTCTCATTCTAAGGTTTGTCTATGTTCGTCCTTAGAAAGAGACTGACTAGGGACGAACTTAGACTAACTTGAGATAAACTTAGACTAACCTTGTAATGAGACTAACGTTTGTCTTTGTTCGTCCCAAGTTAGTCTCGTTAGTCTCATTCTAAGGTTTGTCTAAGTTCGTCCTTAGAAAGAGACTACCTAGGGACAAACTTAGACTAACTTGGGACGAACTGAGACAAACCATATACTGGGAGTTTGTCTGAGTTTGTCTGAGTTCGACCTTAGAAAGAGACTAACTAGGGATGAACTTAGAATATCATTATAATGAGGCTAACGTTTGTCTTTGTTCGTCCCAAGTTAGTCTCGTTAGTCTCATTCTAAGGTTTCTCTAAGTTCGTTCTTAGAAAGAGACTAACTAGGGACGAACTTAGACTAACTTGGGACGAACTTAGACTAACCTTGTAATGAGACTAACGTTTGTCTTTGTTCGTCCCAAGTTAGTCTCGTTTGTCTCATTCTAAGGTTTGTCTAAGTTCGTTCTTCGAAAGAGACTAACTGGGGATGAACTTAGACTAACTTTATAATGAGACTAACGTTTGTCTTTGTTAGTCCCAAGTTAGTCTCGTTAGTCTGACTCTAAGGTTTGTCTAAGTTCGTCCTCAGAAAGAGACTAACTAGGGCCGAACTTAAACTAACTTGGGACGAACTTAGAATAACCTTGTAATGAGACTAACGTTTGTCTTTGTTCGTCCCAAGTTAGTCTCGTTAGTCTCATTCTAAGGTTTGTCTAAGTTCGTCCTTAGAAAGAGACTAACTCGGGACGAACTTAGACTAACTTGGGACGAACTTAGACTAACATTATAATGAGACTAACATTTGTCTTTATTCGTCCCAAGTTTGTCTCGTTAGTCTCATTCTAAGGTTTGTCTAAGTTCTTCCTTAGAAAGAGACTAACTAGGGACGAACTTAGACTAACTTGGGACGAACTTAGAATAACCTTGTAATGACACTAACGTTTGTCTTTGTTCGTCCCAAGTTGGTCTCATTAGTCTCATTCTAAGGTTTATCTAAGTTCGTCCTTAGAAAGGGACTAACTAGGGACGAACTTAGACTAACCTTATAATGAGACTAAAGTTTGTCTTTGTTCGTCTCGACTTAGTCACGTTAGTCTCATTCTAAGGTTTGTCTAAGTTCGTCCTTAGAAACAGACTAACTAGAGATGAACTAAGACTAACTTGGGACGAACTTAGACTAACCTTGTAATGAGACAAACGTTTGTCTTTGTTCGTCCAAAGTTAGTCTCGTTAGTCTCATTCTAAGGTTTGTCTATGTTCGTCCTTAGAAAGAGACTAACTAGGGACGAACTTAGACTAACTTGAGATAAACTTAGACTAACCTTGTAATGAGACTAACGTTTGTCTTTGTTCGTCCCAAGTTAGTCTCGTTAGTCTCATTCTAAGGTTTGTCTAAGTTCGTCCTTAGAAAGAGACTACCTAGGGACAAACTTAGACTAACTTGGGACGAACTTAGACAAACCATATACTGAGACTTTGTCTGAGTTTGTCTGAGTTCGACCTTAGAAAGAGACTAACTAGGGATGAACTTATAATATCATTATAATGAGGCTAACGTTTGTCTTTGTTCGTCCCAAGTTAGTCTCGTTAGTCTCATTCTAAGGTTTCTCTAAGTTCGTTCTTAGAAAGAGACTAACTAGGGACGAACTTAGACTAACATGGGACGAACTTAGACTAACCTTATAATGAGACTAACGTTTGTCTTTGTTCGTCCCAAGTTAGTCTCACTAGTCTCATTCTAAGGTTTGTCTAAGTTCGTCCTTAGAAAGAGATTAACTAGGGACGAACTTAGACTAACGTGGGACGAACTTAGACTAACTTTATAATGAGACTAACGTTTGTCTTTGTTCGTCCCAAGTTAGTCTCGTTAGTCTCATTCTACTTTTGTCTAAGTTCGTCCTTAGAAAGAGACTAACTAGGGACGAACTTAGACTAACTTGGGACGAACGTAGACAAACCTTATAATGAGACTAACATTTGTCTTTGTTCGTCCCAAGTTAGTCTCGTTAGTCTCATTCTAAGGTTTGTTTAAGTTCGTCCTTAGAAAGAAACTCACTAGGACGAACTTAGACTAACTTGGGACGAACTTAGACTAACCTTAGAATGAGAATAAAGTTTGTCTTTGTTCGTTCCAAGTTAGTCTCGTTAGTCTCATTCTAAAGTTTGTCTAAGTTCGTCCTTAGAAAGAGACTAACTAGGGACGAACTTAGACTAACTTGGGACGAACTTAGACAAACCTTATAATGAGACTAACGTTTGTCTTTGTTCGTCCCAAGTTAGTCTTGTTAGTCTCATTCTAAGGTCTGTCAAAGTTCGTCCTTAGAAAGTGACTAACTAGGGACGAACTTAGACTAACTTGGGACGAACTTTGACTAACCTTGTAATGAGACTAACGTTTCTCTTTGTTCGTCCCAAGTTAGTCTCGTTAGTCTCATTCTAAGGTTTGTCTAAGTTCGTCCATAGAAAGAGACTAACTAGGGACGAACTTAGACTAACTTGGGACGAACTTAGACTAACCTTATAATTAGACTAACGTTTGTGTTTGTTCGTCCTAAGTTAGTCTCGTTAGTCTCATTCTAAGGTTTGTTTAAGTTAGTCCTTAGAAAGAAACTAACTAGGGACGAACTTAGACTAACTTGGGACGAACTTAGACTAACCTTAGAATGAGAATAAAGTTTGTCTTTGTTCGTTCTAAGTTAGTCTCGTTAGTCTCATTCTAAGGTTTGTCTAAGTTCGTCCTTTGAAACTGACAAACTATGGACGAACTTAGACTAACTTGGGACGAACTTAGATAAACCTTAGAATGAGAGTTTGTCTCATTCTAAGGTTTGTCTAAGTTCGTCCTTAGAAAGAGACTAACTTGGGACGAACTTAGACTAACCCTGTAATGAGACTAACGTTTGTCTTTGTTCGTCCCAAGTTTGTCACGTTAGTCTCCTTCTTAGGTTTGTCTAAGTTCGTCCTTAGAAAGAGACTAACTAGAGACGAACTTAGACTAACTTGGGACGAACTTAGACTAACCTTGTAATGAGACTAACGTTTGTGTTTGTTTGTCCCAAGTTAGTCTCGTTAGTCTCATTCTAAGGTTTGTCTAAGTTCGTCCTTAGAAAGAGACTAACTAGGGACGAACTTAGACTAACTTGGGACAAACTTAGACAAACCTTATAATGAGACTAATGTTTGTCTTTGTTCGTCCCAAGTTGGCTCGTTAGTCTCATTCTAAGGTTTGTCTAAGTTCGTCCTTCGAAAGAGAGTAACTAGGGACGAACTTAGACTAACTTGGGACGAACTTAGACAAACCTTTGAATGAGAGTTTGTCTCGTTAGTCTCATTCTAAGGTTTGTCTTAGTTCGTCCTTAGAAAGAGACTAACTTGGGACGAACTTACACTAACCTTGTAATGAGACTAACGTTTGTCTTTGTTCGTCCCAAGTTAGTCTCGTTAGTCTCCTTCTAAGGTTTGTCAAAGTTCGTCCTTAGAAAGAGACTGACTAGGGACGAACTTAGACTAACTTGGGACGTACTTAGACTAACCTTGTAATGAGACTAACGTTTGTGTTTGTTCATCCCAAGTTAGTCTCGTTTGTCTCATTCTAAGGTTTGTCTAAGTTCGTCCTTAGAAAGAGACTAACTAGGGACGAACTTAGACTAACTTGGGACGAACTTACACAAACCTTATAATGAGACTAACGTTTGTCTTTGTTCGTCCCAAGTTTGTCTCATTAGTCTCATTCTAAGGTTTGTCTAAGTTCGTCGTTAGAAAGTGACAAACTAGGGACGAACTTAGACTAACTTGGGAAGAACTTAGACTAACTTTATAATGAGACTAACGTTTGTCTTTGTTCGTCCCAAGTTAATCTCGTTAGTCTCATTCTAAAGTTTGTCTAAGTTCGTCCTTAGAAAGAGACTAACTAGGGTCTAACTTACACTAACTTGGGACGAACTTAGACTAACCTTGTAATGAGGCTAACGTTTGTCTTTGTTCGTCCCAAGTTAGTCTCGTTAGTCTCATTCTAAGGTTTGTCTAAGTTCGTCCTTAGAAAGAGACTAACTAGGGACGAACTTAGACTAACATTGGGCAAACTTAGACTAACCTTGTAATGAGACTAACGTTTGTGTTTGTTCGTCCCAAGTTAGTCTCGTTAGTCTCATTCTAAGGTTTGTCTAAGTTCGTCCTTAGAAAGAGACTAACTAGGGACGAACTTAGACTAACCTTTTAACGAGACTAAAGTTTGTCTTTGTTCGTCCCAAGTTAGTCTCGTTAGTCTCATTCTAAGGTTTGTCTAAGTTCGTCCTTCGAAAGAGACTAACTAGGGTCGAACTTAGACTAACCTTTTAACGAGACTAAAGTTTGTCTTTGTTCGTCCCAAGTTAGTCTCGTTAGTCTCATTCTAAGGTTTGTCTAAGTTCGTCCTTCGAAAGAGACTAACTAGGGTCGAACTTAGACTAACTTGGGATGAACTTAGACTAACCTTGTAATGAGACTAACGTTTGTCTTTGTTCGTCCCAAGTTAGTCTCGTTAGTCTCATTCTAAGGTTTGTCTAAGTTCGTCCTTAGAAAGAGACTAACTAGGGACGAACTTAGACTAACATGGGGCGAATTTAGACTAACCTTGTAATGAGACAAACGTTTGTGTTTGTTCGTCCCAAGTTAGTCTCGTTAGTCTCATTCTAAGGTTTGTCTCAGTTCGTCCTTAGAAAGAGACTAACTAGGGACGAACTTAGACTAACCTTATAATGAGACTAACGTTTGTCTTTCTTCGTCCCAAGTTAGTCTCGTTAGTCTCATTCTAAGGTTTGTCTAAGTTCGTCCTTAGAAAGAGACTAACTAGGGACGAACTTAGACTAACTTGGGACGAACTTTGACTAACCTTGTAAGGAGACTAACGTTTGTCTTTGTTCGTCCCAAGTTAGTCTCGTTAGTCTCATTCTAAGGTTTGTCTAAGTTCGTCCTTAGAAAGAGACTAACTAGGGACGAAGTTAGACTAACTTGGGACGAACTTAGACTAACCTTTTAACGAGACTAAAGTTTGTCTTTGTTCGTCCCAAGTTAGTCTTGTTAGTCTCATTCTAAGGTTTGTCTAAGTTCGTCCTTAGAAAGAGACTAACTAGGGACGAAATTAGACTAACTTGGGACGAACTTAGACTAACCTTATAATGAGACTAACGTTTGTCTTTGTTCGTCCCAAGTTAGTCTCACTAGTCTCATTCTAAGGTTTGTCCAAGTTCGTCCTTAGAAAGAGATTAACCAGGGATGAACTTAGACTAACTTGGGACGAACTTACACTATCATTATAATGAGGCTAACGTTTGTCTTTGTTCGTCCCAAGTTAGTCTTGTTAGTCTCATTCTAAGGTTTGTCTAAGTTCGTCCTTAGAAAGAGACTAACTAGGGACGAAATTAGACTAACTTGGGACGAACTTAGACTAACCTTATAATGAGACTAACGTTTGTCTTTGTTCGTCCCAAGTTAGTCTCACTAGTCTCATTCTAAGGTTTGTCCAAGTTCGTCCTTAGAAAGAGATTAACCAGGGATGAACTTAGACTAACTTGGGACGAACTTACACTATCATTATAATGAGGCTAACGTTTGTCTTTGTTCGTCCCAAGTTAGTCTCGTTAGTCTCATTCTAAGATTTGTCTAAGTTCGTCCTTAGAAAGAGACAAACTAGGGACGAACTTAAACTAACTTGGGACGAACTTTGACTAACCTTGTAAGGAGACAAACGTTTGTCTTTGTTCGTCCCAAGTTAGTCTCGTTAGTCTCATTCTAAGGTTTGTCCAAGTTCGTCCTTAGAAAGAGATTAACTAGGGATGAACTTAGACAAACTTAGGAGGAACTTAGACTATCATTATAATGAGGCTAACGTTTGTCTTTGTTCGTCCCAAGTTAGTCTCGTTAGTCTCATTCTAAGGTTTGTCTAAGTTCGTCCTTAGAAAGAGACTTACTAGGGACAAACTTAGACTAACTTGGGACGAACTTTGACTAACCTTGTAAGGAGACTAACGTTTGTCTTTGTTCGTCCCAAGTTAGTCTCGTTAGTCTCATTCTAAGGTTTGTCCAAGTTCGTCCTTAGAAAGAGATTAACTAGGGATGAAATTAGACTAACTTGGGACGAACTTAGACTATCATTATAATGAGGCTAATGTTTGTCTTTGTTCGTCCCAAGTTAGTCTCGTTAGTCTCATTCTAAGGTTTGTCTAAGTTCGTCCTTAGAAAGAGACTAACTAGGGACGAACTTAGACTAACTTGGGACGAACTTTGACTAACCTTGTAAGGAGACTAAACTTTGTCTTTGTTCGTCCCAAGTTAGTCTCGTTAGTCTCATTCTAAGGTTTGTCTCAGTTCGTCTTTAGAAAGAGACTAACTAGGGACGAACTTACACTAACCTTGTAATAAGACTAACGTTTGTCTTTGTTCGTCCCAAGTTAGTCTCGTTAGTCTCATTCTAAGGTCTGTCAAAGTTCGTCCTTAGAAAGTGACTAACTAGGGACGAACTTAGACTAACTTGGGACGAACTTAGACTAACATTATAATGAGACTAACGTTTGTCTTTATTCGTCCCAAGTTAGTCTCGTTAGTCTCATTCTAAGGTTTGTTTAAGTCCGTCCTTTGAAAGAGACTAACTAGGGACGAACTTAGACTAACTTGGGACGAACTTAGAATAACCTTGTAATGACACTAACGTTTGTCTTTGTTCGTCCCAAGTTGGTCTCGTTAGTCTCATTCTAAGGTTTGTCTAAGTTCGTCCTTAGAAAGAGACTAACTAGGGACGAACTTAGACTAACCTTATAATGAGACTAAAGTTTGTCTTTGTTCGTCTCGACTTAGTCACGTTAGTCTCATTCTAAGGTTTGTCTAAGTTTGTCTTTAGAAAGAGACTAACTAGAGACGAACTAAGACTAACTTGGGACGAACTTTGACTAACCATGTAATGAGACAAACGTTTCTCTTTGTTCTCCCAAGTTAGTCTCGTTAGTCTCATTCTAAGGTTTGTCTAAGTTCGACCTTAGAAAGAGACTAACTAGGGACGAACTTAGACTAACTTGGGACGAACTTAGACTAACCTTGTAATGAGACAAACGTTTGTCGTTGTTCGTCCAAAGTTAGTCTCGTTAGTCTCATTCTAAGGTTTGTCTATGTTCGTCCTTAGAAAGAGACTAACTCGGGACGAACTTAGACGAACTTGAGATAAACTTAGACTAACCTTGTAATGAGACTAACGTTTGTCTTTGTTCGTCCCAAGTTAGTCTCGTTAGTCTCATTCTAAGGTTTGTCTAAGTTCGTCCTTAGAAAGAGACTAACTAGGGACGAACTTAGACTAACTTGGGACGAACTTAGACAAACCATATACCGAGTGTTTGTCTCGTTAGTCTCATTCGATAGTTTGTCTGAGTTCGACCTTAGAAAGAGACTAACTTGGGACGAACTTAGATAAACCTTAGAATGAGAGTTTGTCTCGTTAGTCTCATTCTAAGGTTTGTCTAAGTTCGACCTTAGAAAGAGACTAACTTGGGACGAACTTAGACTAACCCTGTAATGAGACTAACGTTTGTCTTTGTTCGTCCCAAGTTAGTCTCGTTAGTCTCCTTCTAAGGTATGTCTAAGTTCGCCCTTAGAAAGAGACTAACTACAGACGAACTTAGACTAACTTGGGACGAACTTTGACTAACCTTATAATGAGACTAACGTTTGTGTTTGTTCGTCCCAAGTTAGTCTCGTTAGTCTCATTCTAAGGTTTGTCTAAGTTCGTCCTAAGAAAGAGACTAACTAGGGACGAACTTAGACTAACTTGGGACGAACTTAGACAAACCTTATAATGAGACTAATGTTTGTCTTTGTTCGTCCCAAGTTGGCTCGTTAGTCTCATTCTAAGGTTTGTCTAAGTTCGTCCTTCGAAAGAGAGTAACTAGGGACGAACTTAGACTAACTTGGGACGAACTTAGACTAACCTTTTAACGAGACTAAAGTTTGTCTTTGTTCGTCCCAAGTTAGTCTCGTTAGTCTCATTCTAAGGTTTGTCTGAGTTCGTCCTTAGAAAGTGACTAACTAGGGACGAAATTAGACTAACTTGAGACGAACTTGGACTAACCATATAATGAGACTCACGTTTGTCTTTGTTCGTCCCAAGTTAGTCTCACTAGTCTCATTCTAAGGTTTGTCTAAGTTCGTCCTTAGAAAGAGATTAACTAGGCATGAACTTAGACTAACTTGGGACGAACTTAGACTATCCTTATAATGAGGCTAATGTTTGTCTTTGTTCGTCCCAAGTTAGTCTCGTTAGTCTCATTCTAAGGTTTGTCTAAGTTCGTCCTTAGAAAGAGACTAACTAGGGACGAACTTAGACTAACTTGGGACCAACTTTGACTAACCTTGTAAGGAGACTAACCTTTGTCTTTGTTCGTCCCAAGTTAGTCTCGTTAGTCTCATTCTAAGGTTTGTCTCAGTTCGTCTTTAGAAAGAGACTAACTAGGGACGAACTTACACTAACCTTGTAATAAGACTAACGTTTGTCTTTGTTCGTCCCAAGTTAGTCTCGTTAGTCTCATTCTAAGGTCTGTCAAAGTTCGTCCTTAGAAAGTGACTAACTAGGGACGAACTTAGACTAACTTGGGACGAACTTAGACTAACATTATAATGAGACTAACGTTTGTCTTTATTCGTCCCAAGTTAGTCTCGTTAGTCTCATTCTAAGGTTTGTCTAAGTTCGTCCTTTGAAAGAGACTAACTAGGGACGAACTTACACTAACTTGGGACGAACTTAGAATAACCTTGTAATGACACTAACGTTTGTCTTTGTTCGTCCCAAGTTGGTCTCGTTAGTCTCATTCTAAGGTTTGTCTAAGTTCGTCCTTAGAAAGAGACTAACTAGGGACGAACTTAGACTAACCTTATAATGAGACTAAAGTTTGTCTTTGTTCGTCTCGACTTAGTCACGTTAGTCTCATTCTAAGGTTTGTCTAAGTTTGTCTTTAGAAAGAGACTAACTAGAGACGAACTAAGACTAACTTGGGACGAACTTTGACTAACCATGTAATGAGACAAACGTTTCTCTTTGTTCTCCCAAGTTAGTCTCGTTAGTCTCATTCTAAGGTTTGTCTAAGTTCGACCTTAGAAAGAGACTAACTAGGGACGAACTTAGACTAACTTGGGACGAACTTAGATTAACCTTGTAATGAGACAAACGTTTGTCGTTGTTCGTCCAAAGTTAGTCTCGTTAGTCTCATTCTAAGGTTTGTCTATGTTCGTCCTTAGAAAGAGACTAACTAGGGACGAACTTAGACGAACTTGAGATAAACTTAGACTAACCTTGTAATGAGACTAACGTTTGTCTTTGTTCGTCCCAAGTTAGTCTCGTTAGTCTCATTCTAAGGTTTGTCTAAGTTCGTCCTTAGAAAGAGACTAACTAGGGACGAACTTAGACTAACTTGGGACGAACTTAGACAAACCATATACCGAGTGTTTGTCTCGTTAGTCTCATTCGATAGTTTGTCTGAGTTCGACCTTAGAAAGAGACTAACTTGGGACGAACTTAGATAAACCTTAGAATGAGAGTTTGTCTCGTTAGTCTCATTCTAAGGTTTGTCTAAGTTCGACCTTAGAAAGAGACTAACTTGGGACGAACTTAGACTAACCCTGTAATGAGACTAACGTTTGTCTTTGTTCGTCCCAAGTTAGTCTCGTTAGTCTCCTTCTAAGGTATGTCTAAGTTCGCCCTTAGAAAGAGACTAACTAGAGACGAACTTAGACTAACTTGGGACGAACTTTGACTAACCTTATAATGAGACTAACGTTTGTGTTTGTTCGTCCCAAGTTAGTCTCGTTAGTCTCATTCTAAGGTTTGTCTAAGTTCGTCCTAAGAAAGAGACTAACTAGGGACGAACTTAGACTAACTTGGGACGAACTTAGACTAACCTTATAATGAGACTAATGTTTGTCTTTGTTCGTCCCAAGTTGGCTCGTTAGTCTCATTCTAAGGTTTGTCTAAGTTCGTCCTTCGAAAGAGAGTAACTAGGGACGAACTTAGACTAACTTGGGACGAACTTAGACTAACCTTTTAACGAGACTAAAGTTTGTCTTTGTTCGTCCCAAGTTAGTCTCGTTAGTCTCATTCTAAGGTTTGTCTGAGTTCGTCCTTAGAAAGTGACTAACTAGGGACGAAATTAGACTAACTTGAGACGAACTTGGACTAACCATATAATGAGACTAACGTTTGTCTTTGTTCGTCCCAAGTTAGTCTCACTAGTCTCATTCTAAGGTTTGTCTAAGTTCGTCCTTAGAAAGAGATTAACTAGGCATGAACTTAGACTAACTTGGGACGAACTTAGACTATCCTTATAATGAGGCTAATGTTTGTCTTTGTTCGTCCCAAGTTAGTCTCGTTAGTCTCATTCTAAGGTTTGTCTAAGTTCGTCCTTAGAAAGAGACTAACTAGGGACGAACTTAGACTAACTTGGGACGAACTTTGACTAACCTTGTAAGGAGACTAACCTTTGTCTTTGTTCGTCCCAAGTTAGTCTCGTTAGTCTCATTCTAAGGTTTGTCTCAGTTCGTCTTTAGAAAGAGACTAACTAGGGACGAACTTACACTAACCTTGTAATAAGACTAACGTTTGTCTTAGTTCGTCCCAAGTTAGTCTCGTTAGTCTCATTCTAAGGTCTGTCAAAGTTCGTCCTTAGAAAGTGACTAACTAGGGACGAACTTAGACTAACTTGGGACGAACTTAGACTAACATTATAATGAGACTAACGTTTGTCTTTATTCGTCCCAAGTTAGTCTCGTTAGTCTCATTCTAAGGTTTGTCTAAGTTCGTCCTTTGAAAGAGACTAACTAGGGACGAACTTAGACTAACTTGGGACGAACTTAGAATAACCTTGTAATGACACTAACGTTTGTCTTTGTTCGTCCCAAGTTGGTCTCGTTAGTCTCATTCTAAGGTTTGTCTAAGTTCGTCCTTAGAAAGAGACTAACTAGGGACGAACTTAGACTAACCTTATAATGAGACTAAAGTTTGTCTTTGTTCGTCTCGACTTAGTCACGTTAGTCTCATTCTAAGGTTTGTCTAAGTTTGTCTTTAGAAAGAGACTAAGTAGAGACGAACTAAGACTAACTTGGGACGAACTTAGACTAACCATGTAATGAGACAAACGTTTCTCTTTGTTCTCCCAAGTTAGTCTCGTTAGTCTCATTCTAAGGTTTGTCTAAGTTCGACCTTAGAAAGAGACTAACTAGGGACGAACTTAGACTAACTTGGGACGAACTTAGACTAACCTTGTAATGAGACAAACGTTTGTCTTTGTTCGTCCAAAGTTAGTCTCGTTAGTCTCATTCTAAGGTTTGTCTATGTTCGTCCTTAGAAAGAGACTAACTAGGGACGAACTTAGACGAACTTGAGATAAACTTAGACTAACCTTGTAATGAGACTAACGTTTGTCTTTGTTCGTCCCAAGTTAGTCTCGTTAGTCTCATTCTAAGGTTTGTCTAAGTTCGTCCTTAGAAAGAGACTAACTAGGGACGAACTTAGACTAACTTGGGACGAACTTAGACAAACCATATACTAAGTGTTTGTCACGTTAGTCTCATTCTATAGTTTGTCTGAGTTCGACCTTAGAAAGAGACTAACTTGGGACGAACTTAGATAAACCTTAGAATGAGAGTTTGTCTCGTTAGTCTCATTCTAAGGTTTGTCTAAGTTCGTCCTTAGAAAGAGACTAACTTGGGACGAACTTAGACTAACCCTGTAATGAGACTAACGTTTGTCTTTGTTCGTCCCAAGTTAGTCTCGTTAGTCTCCTTCTAAGGTATGTCTAAGTTCGCCCTTAGAAAGAGACTAACTAGAGACGAACTTAGACTAACTTGGGACGAACTTAGACTAACCTTATAATGAGACTAACGTTTGTGTTTGTTCGTCCCAAGTTAGTCTCGTTAGTCTCATTCTAAGGTTTGTCTAAGTTCGTCCTAAGAAAGAGACTAACTAGGGACAAACTTAGACTAACTTGGGACGAACTTAGACAAACCTTATAATGAGACTAATGTTTGTCTTTGTTCGTCCCAAGTTGGCTCGTTAGTCTCATTCTAAGGTTTGTCTAAGTTCGTCCTTCGAAAGAGAGTAACTAGGGACGAACTTAGACTAACTTGGGACGAACTTAGACTTACCTTTTAACGAGACTAAAGTTTGTCTTTGTTCGTCCCAAGTTAGTCTCGTTAGTCTCATTCTAAGGTTTGTCTAAGTTCGTCCTTAGAAAGAGACTAACTAGGGACGAAATTAGACTAACTTGGGACGAACTTGGACTAACCTTATAATGAGACTAACGTTTGTCTTTGTTCGTCCCAAGTTAGTCTCACTAGTCTCATTCTAAGGTTTGTCTAAGTTCGTCCTTAGAAAGAGATTAACTAGGCATGAACTTAGACTAACTTGGGACGAACTTAGACTATCATTATAATGAGGCTAACGTTTGTCTTTGTTCGTCCCAAGTTAGTCTCGTTAGTCTCATTCTAAGGTTTGTACAAGTTCGTCCTTAGAAAGAGACTAACTAGGGACGAACTTAGACTAACTTGGGGCGAACTTTGACTAAACTTGTAAGGAGACTAACGTTTGTCTTTGTTCGTCCCAAGTTAGTCTCAATAGTCTCATTCTAAGGTTTGTCTAAGTTCGTCCTTAGAAAGAGACTAACTAGGGACGAACTTAGACTAACTTGGGACGAACTTAGACTAACCTTTTAACGAGACTAAAGTTTGTCTTTGTTCGTCCCAAGTTAGTCTCATTCTAAGGTTTGTCTAAGTTCGTCCTTAGAAAGAGACTAACTAGGGATGAAATTAGACTAACTTGGGACGAACTTAGACTAACCTTATAATGAGACTAACGTTTGTCTTTGTTCGTCCCAAGTTAGTCTCACTAGTCTCATTCTAAGGTCTGTCTAAGTTCGTCCTTAGAAAGAGATTAACTAGGGATGAACTTAGACTATCATTATAATGAGGCTAACGTTTGTCTTTGTTCGTCCCAAGTTAGTCTCGTTAGTCTCATTCTAAGGTTTGTCTAAGTTCGTCCTAAGAAAGAGACTAACTAGGGACAAACTTAGACTAACTTGGGACGAACTTAGACAAACCTTATAATGAGACTAATGTTTGTCTTTGTTCGTCCCAAGTTGGCTCGTTAGTCTCATTCTAAGGTTTATCTAAGTTCGTCCTTCGAAAGAGAGTAACTAGGGACGAACTTAGACTAACTTGGGACGAACTTAGATATATCTTTTAACGAGACTAAAGTTTGTCTTTGTTCGTCCCAAGTTAGTCTCGTTAGTCTCATTCTAAGGTTTGTCTAAGTTCGTCCTTAGAAAGAGACTAACTAGGGACGAAATTAGACTAACTTGGGACGAACTTGGACTAACTTGGGACGAACTTTGACTAACCTTATAATGAGACTAACGTTTGTGTTTGTTCGTCCCAAGTTAGTCTCGTTAGTCTCATTCTAAGGTTTGTCTAAGTTCGTCCTAAGAAAGAGACTAACTAGGGACGAACTTAGACTAACTTGGGACGAACTTAGACAAACCTTATAATGAGACTAATGTTTGTCTTTGTTCGTCCCAAGTTGGCTCGTTAGTCTCATTCTAAGGTTTGTCTAAGTTCGTCCTTCGAAAGAGAGTAACTAGGGACGAACTTAGACTAACTTGGGACGAACTTAGACTAACCTTTTAACGAGACTAAAGTTTGTCTTTGTTCGTCCCAAGTTAGTCTCGTTAGTCTCATTCTAAGGTTTGTCTAAGTTCGTCCTTAGAAAGAGACTAACTAGGGACGAAATTAGACTAACTTGGGACGAACTTGGACTAACCTTATAATGAGACTAACGTTTGTCTTTGTTCGTCCCAAGTTAGTCTCACTAGTCTCATTCTAAGGTTTTTCTAAGTTCGTCCTTAGAAAGAGATTAACTAGGCATGAACTTAGACTAACTTGGGACGAACTTAGACTATCCTTATAATGAGGCTAACGTTTGTCTTTGTTCGTCCCAAGTTAGTCTCGTTAGTCTCATTCTAAGGTTTGTCTAAGTTAGTCCTTAGAAAGAGACTAACTAGGGACGAAATTAGACTAACTTGGGACGAACTTAGACTAACCTTATAATGAGACAAACGTTTGTCTTTGTTCGTCCCAAGTTAGTCTCGTTAGTCTCATTCTAAGGTTTGTCTAAGTTCGTCCTTAGAAAGAGACTAACTAGGGACGAAATTAGACTAACTTGGGACGAACTTAGACTATCATTATAATGAGGCTAACGTTTGTCTTTGTTCGTCCCAAGTTAGTCTCGTTAGTCTCATTCTAAGGTTTGTACAAGTTCGTCCTTAGAAAGAGACTAACTAGGGACGAACTTAGACTAACTTGGGACGAACTTTGACTAAACTTGTAAGGAGACTAACGTTTGTCTTTGTTCGTCCCAAGTTAGTCTCAATAGTCTCATTCTAAGGTTTGTCTAAGTTCGTCCTTAGAAAGAGACTAACTAGGGACGAACTTAGACTAACTTGGGACGAACTTAGACTAACCTTTTAACGAGACTAAAGTTTGTCTTTGTTCGTCCCAAGTTAGTCTCATTCTAAGGTTTGTCTAAGTTCGTCCTTAGAAAGAGACTAACTAGGGATGAAATTAGACTAACTTGGGACGAACTTAGACTAACCTTATAATGAGACTAACGTTTGTCTTTGTTCGTCCCAAGCTAGTCTCACTAGTCTCATTCTAAGGTCTGTCTAAGTTCGTCCTTAGAAAGAGATTAACTAGGGATGAACTTAGACTATCATTATAATGAGGCTAACGTTTGTCTTTGTTCGTCCCAAGTTAGTCTCGTTAGTCTCATTCTAAGGTTTGTCTAAGTTCGTCCTAAGAAAGAGACTAACTAGGGACAAACTTAGACTAACTTGGGACGAACTTAGACAAACCTTATAATGAGACTAATGTTTGTCTTTGTTCGTCCCAAGTTGGCTCGTTAGTCTCATTCTAAGGTTTGTCTAAGTTCGTCCTTCGAAAGAGAGTAACTAGGGACGAACTTAGACTAACTTGGGACCAACTTAGACTTACCTTTTAACGAGACTAAAGTTTGTCTTTGTTCGTCCCAAGTTAGTCTCGTTAGTCTCATTCTAAGGTTTGTCTAAGTTCGTCCTTAGAAAGAGACTAACTAGGGACGAAATTAGACTAACTTGGGACGAACTTGGACTAACCTTATAATGAGACTAACGTTTGTCTTTGTTCGTCCCAAGTTAGTCTCACTAGTCTCATTCTAAGGTTTGTCTAAGTTCGTCCTTAGAAAGAGATTAACTAGGCATGAACTTAGACTAACTTGGGACGAACTTAGACTATCCTTATAATGAGGCTAACGTTTGTCTTTGTTCGTCCCAAGTTAGTCTCGTTAGTCTCATTCTAAGGTTTGTCTAAGTTAGTCCTTAGAAAGAGACTAACTAGGGACGAAATTAGACTAACTTGGGACGAACTTAGACTAACCTTATAATGAGACAAACGTTTGTCTTTGTTCGTCCCAAGTTAGTCTCGTTAGTCTCATTCTAAGGTTTGTCTAAGTTCGTCCTTAGAAAGAGACTAACTAGGGACGAAATTAGACTAACTTGGGACGAACTTAGACTATCATTATAATGAGGCTAACGTTTGTCTTTGTTCGTCCCAAGTTAGTCTCGTTAGTCTCATTCTAAGGTTTGTCTAAGTTCGTTCTTAGAAAGAGACTAACTAGGGATGAAATTAGACTAACTTGGGACGAACTTAGACTAACCTTATAATGAGACTAACGTTTGTCTTTGTTCGTCCCAAGTTAGTCTCACTAGTCTCATTCTAAGGTCTGTCTAAGTTCGTCCTTAGAAAGAGATTAACTAGGGATGAACTTAGACTATCATTATAATGAGGCTAACGTTTGTCTTTGTTCGTCCCAAGTTAGTCTCGTTAGTCTCATTCTAAGGTTTGTCTAAGTTCGTCCTAAGAAAGAGACTAACTAGGGACAAACTTAGACTAACTTGGGACGAACTTAGACAAACCTTATAATGAGACTAATGTTTGTCTTTGTTCGTCCCAAGTTGGCTCGTTAGTCTCATTCTAAGGTTTGTCTAAGTTCGTCCTTCGAAAGAGAGTAACTAGGGACGCACTTAGACTAACTTGGGACGAACTTAGACTTACCTTTTAACGAGACTAAAGTTTGTCTTTGTTCGTCCCAAGTTAGTCTCGTTAGTCTCATTCTAAGGTTTGTCTAAGTTCGTCCTTAGAAAGAGACTAACTAGGGACGAAATTAGACTAACTTGGGACGAACTTGGACTAACCTTATAATGAGACTAACGTTTGTCTTTGTTCGTCCCAAGTTAGTCTCACTAGTCTCATTCTAAGGTTTGTCTAAGTTCGTCCTTAGAAAGAGATTAACTAGGCATGAACTTAGACTAACTTGGGACGAACTTAGACTATCCTTATAATGAGGCTAACGTTTGTCTTTGTTCGTCCCAAGTTAGTCTCGTTAGTCTCATTCTAAGGTTTGTCTAAGTTAGTCCTTAGAAAGAGACTAACTAGGGACGAAATTAGACTAACTTGGGACGAACTTAGACTAACCTTATAATGAGACAAACGTTTGTCTTTGTTCGTCCCAAGTTAGTCTCGTTAGTCTCATTCTAAGGTTTGTCTAAGTTCGTCCTTAGAAAGAGACTAACTAGGGACGAAATTAGACTACCTTGGGACGAACTTAGACTATCATTATAATGAGGCTAACGTTTGTCTTTGTTCGTCCCAAGTTAGTCTCGTTAGTCTCATTCTAAGGTTTGTCTAAGTTCGTCCTTAGAAAGAGACTAACTAGGGACGAACTTAGACTAACTTGGGACGAACTTTGACTAAACTTGTAAGGAGACTAACGTTTGTCTTTGTTCGTCCCAAGTTAGTCTCAATAGTCTCATTCTAAGGTTTGTCTAAGTTCGTCCTTAGAAAGAGACTAACTAGGGACGAACTTAGACTAACTTAGGACGAACTTAGACTAACCTTTTAACGAGACTAAAGTTTGTCTTTGTTCGTCCCAAGTTAGTCTCATTCTAAGGTTTGTCTAAGTTCGTCCTTAGAAAGAGACTAACTAGGGACGAAATTAGACTAACTTTGGACGAACTTAGACTAACCTTATAATGAGACTAACGTTTGTCTTTGTTCGTCCCAAGTTAGTCTCACTAGTCTCATTCTAAGGTCTGTCTAAGTTCGTCCTTAGAAAGAGATTAACTAGGGATGAACTTAGACTATCATTATAATGAGGCTAACGTTTGTCTTTGTTCATCCCAAGTTAGTCTCGTTAGTCTCATTCTAAGGTTTGTCTAAGTTCGTCCTAAGAAAGAGACTAACTAGGGACAAACTTAGACTAACTTGGGACGAACTTAGACAAACCTTATAATGAGACTAATGTTTGTCTTTGTTCGTCCCAAGTTGGCTCGTTAGTCTCATTCTAAGGTTTGTCTAAGTTCGTCATTCGAAAGAGAGTAACTAGGGACGAACTTAGACTAACTTGGGACGAACTTAGACTTACCTTTTAACGAGACTAAAGTTTGTCTTTGTTCGTCCCAAGTTAGTCTCGTTAGTCTCATTCTAAGGTTTGTCTAAGTTCGTCCTTAGAAAGAGACTAACTAGGGACGAAATTAGACTAACTTGGGACGAACTTGGACTAACCTTATAATGAGACTAACGTTTGTCTTTGTTCGTCCCAAGTTAGTCTCACTAGTCTCATTCTAAGGTTTGTCTAAGTTCGTCCTTAGAAAGAGATTAACTAGGCATGAACTTAGACTAACTTGGGACGAACTTAGACTATCCTTATAATGAGGCTAACGTTTGTCTTTGTTCGTCCCAAGTTAGTCTCGTTAGTCTCATTCTAAGGTTTGTCTAAGTTAGTCCTTAGAAAGAGACTAACTAGGGACGAAATTAGACTAACTTGGGACGAACTTAGACTAACCTTATAATGAGACAAACGTTTGTCTTTGTTCGTCCCAAGTTAGTCTCGTTAGTCTCATTCTAAGGTTTGTCTAAGTTCGTCCTTAGAAAGAGACTAACTAGGGACGAAATTAGACTAACTTGGGACGAACTTAGACTATCATTATAATGAGGCTAACGTTTGTCTTTGTTCGTCCCAAGTTAGTCTCGTTAGTCTCATTCTAAGGTTTGTCTAAGTTCGTCCTTAGAAAGAGACTAACTAGGGACGAACTTAGACTAACTTGGGACGAACTTTGACTAAACTTGTAAGGAGACTAACGTTTGTCTTTGTTCGTCCCAAGTTAGTCTCAATAGTCTCATTCTAAGGTTTGTCTAAGTTCGTCCTTAGAAAGAGACTAACTAGGGACGAACTTAGACTAACTTGGGACGAACTTAGACTAACCTTTTAACGAGACTAAAGTTTGTCTTTGTTCGTCCCAAGTTAGTCTCATTCTAAGGTTTGTCTAAGTTCGTCCTTAGAAAGAGACTAACTAGGGACGAAATTAGACTAACTTGGGACGAACTTAGACTAACCTTATAATGAGACTAACGTTTGTCTTTGTTCGTCCCAAGTTAGTCTCACTAGTCTCATTCTAAGGTCTGTCTAAGTTCGTCCTTAGAAAGAGATTAACTAGGGATGAACTTAGACTATCATTATAATGAGGCTAACGTTTGTCTTTGTTCGTCCCAAGTTAGTCTCGTTAGTCTCATTCTAAGGTTTGTCTAAGTTCGTCCTTAGAAAGAGACTAACTAGGGACGAAATTAGACTAACTTGGGACGAACTTAGACTAACCTTATAATGAGACTAACGTTTGTCTTTGTTCGTCCCAAGTTAGTCTCACTAGTCTCATTCTAAGGTTTGTCCAAGTTCGTCCTTCGAAAGAGATTAACTAGGGATGAACTTAGACTAACTTGGGACGAACTTAGACTATCATTATAATGAGGCTAACGTTTGTCTTTGTTCGTCCCAAGTTAGTCTCGTTAGCCTCATTCTAAGGTTTGTCTAAGTTCGTCCTTAGAAAGAGACTAACTAGGGACGAACTTAGACTAACTTGGGACAAACTTTGACCAACCTTCTAAGGAGACTAACGTTTGTCTTTGTTCGTCCCAAGTTAGTCTCGTTAGTCTCATTCTAAGGTTTGTCCAAGTTCGTCCTTAGAAAGAGATTAACGAGGGATGAACTTAGACTAACTTGGGACGAACTTAGACTATCATTATAATGAGGCTAACGTTTGTCTTTGTTCGTCCCAAGTTAGTCTCGTTAGTCTCATTCTAAGGTTTGTCTAAGTTCGTCCTTAGAAAGAGACTAACTAGGGACGAACTTAGACTAACTTGGGACGAACTTTGACTAAACTTGTAAGGAGACTAACGTTTGTCTTTGTTCGTCCCAAGTTAGTCTCGTTAGTCTCATTCTATGGTTTGTTTAAGTTCGTCCTTAGAAAGAGACTAACTAGGGACGAACTTAGACTAACTTGGGACGAACTTAGACAAACCATATACTGAGTGTTTGTCTCGTTAGTCTCATTCTATAGTTTGTCTGAGTTCGACCTTAGAAAGAGACTAACTTGGGACGAACTTGGATAAACCTTAGAATGAGAGTTTGTCTCGTTAGTCTCATTCTAAGGTTTGTCTAAGTTCGACCTTAGAAAGAGACTTACTTGGGACGAACTTAGACTAACCCTGTAATGAGACTAACGTTTGTCTTTGTTCGTCCCAAGTAAGTCTCGTTAGTCCTCCTTCTAAGGTATGTCTAAGTTCGCCCTTAGAAAGAGACTAACTAGAGACGAACTTAGACTAACTTGGGACGAACTTTGACTAACCTTATAATGAGACTAACGTTTGTGTTTGTTCGTCCCAAGTTAGTCTCGTTAGTCTCATTCTAAGGTTTGTCTAAGTTCGTCCTAAGAAAGAGACAAACTAGGGACGAACTTAGACTAACTTGGGACGAACTTAGACAAACCTTATAATGAGACTAATGTTTGTCTTTGTTCGTCCCAAGTTGGCTCGTTAGTCTCATTCTAAGGTTTGTCTAAGTTCGTCCTTCGAAAGAGAGTAACTAGGGACGAACTTAGACTAACCTTTTAACGAGACTAAAGTTTGTCTTTGTTCGTCCCAAGTTAGTCTCGTTAGTCTCATTCTAAGGTTTGTCTAAGTTCGTCCTTAGAAAGAGACTAACTAGGGACGAAATTAGACTAACTTGGGACGAACTTGGACTAACCTTATAATGAGACTAACGTTTGTCTTTGTTCGTCCCAAGTTAGTCTCACTAGTCTCATTCTAAGGTTTGTCTAAGTTCGTCCTTAGAAAAAGATTAACTAGGCATGAACTTAGACTAACTTGGGACGAACTTAGACTATCCTTATAATGAGGCTAATGTTTGTCTTTGTTCGTCCCAAGTTAGTCTCGTTAGTCTCATTCTAAGGTTTGTCTAAGTTCGTCCTTAGAAAGAGACTAACTAGGGACGAACTTAGACTAACTTGGGACGAACTTTGACTAACCTTGTAAGGAGACTAACCTTTGTCTTTGTTCGTCCCAAGTTAGTCTCGTTAGTCTCATTCTAAGGTTTGTCTCAGTTCGTCTTTAGAAAGAGACTAACTAGGCACGAACTTACACTAACCTTGTAATAAGACTGACGTTTGTCTTTGTTCGTCCCAAGTTAGTCTCATTAGTCTCATTCTAAGGTCTGTCAAAGTTCGTCCTTAGAAAGTGACTAACTAGGGACGAACTTAGACTAACTTGGGACGAACTTAGACTAACATTATAATGAGACTAACGTTTGTCTTTATTCGTCCCAAGTTAGTCTCGTTAGTCTCATTCTAAGGTTTGTCTAAGTTCGTCCTTTGAAAGAGACTAACTAGGGACGAACTTAGACTAACTTGGGACGAACTTAGAATAACCTTGTAATGAAACTAACGTTTGTCTTTGTTCGTCCCAAGTTGGTCTCGTTAGTCTCATTCTAAGGTTTGTCTAAGTTCGTCCTTAGAAAGAGACTAACTAGGGACGAACTTAGACTAACCTTATAATGAGACTAAAGTTTGTCTTTGTTCGTCTCGACTTAGTCACGTTAGTCTCATTCTAAGGTTTGTCTAAGTTTGTCTTTAGAAAGAGACTAACTAGAGACGAACTAAGACTAACTTGGGACGAACTTTGACTAACCATGTAATGAGACAAACGTTTCTCTTTGTTCTCCCAAGTTAGTCTCGTTAGTCTAATTCTAAGGTTTGTCTAAGTTCGACCTTAGAAAGAGACTAACTAGGGACGAACTTAGACTAACTTGGGACGAACTTAGACTAACCTTGTAATGAGACAAACGTTTGTCGTTGTTCGTCCAAAGTTAGTCTCGTTAGTCTCATTCTAAGGTTTGTCTATGTTCGTCCTTAGAAAGAGACTAACTAGGGACGAACTTAGACGAACTTGAGATAAACTTAGACTAACCTTGTAATGAGACTAACGTTTGTCTTTGTTCGTCCCAAGTTAGTCTCGTTAGTCTCATTCTAAGGTTTGTCTAAGTTCGTCCTTAGAAAGAGACTAACTAGGGACGAACTTAGACTAACTTGGGACGAACTTAGACAAACCATATACTGAGTGTTTGTCTCGTTAGTCTCATTCGATAGTTTGTCTGAGTTCGACCTTAGAAAGAGACTAACGTGGGACGAACTTAGATAAACCTTAGAATGAGAGTTTGTCTCGTTAGTCTCATTCTAAGGTTTGTCTAAGTTCGACCTTAGAAAGAGACTAACTTGGGACGAACTTAGACTAACCCTGTAATGAGACTAACGTTTGTCTTTGTTCGTCCCAAGTTAGTCTCGTTAGTCTCCTTCTAAGGTATGTCTAAGTTCGCCCTTAGAAAAAGACTAACTAGAGACGAACTTAGACTAACTTGGGACGAACTTTGACTAACCTTATAATGAGACTAACGTTTGTGTTTGTTCGTCCCAAGTTAGTCTCGTTAGTCTCATTCTAAGGTTTGTCTAAGTTCGTCCTAAGAAAGAGACTAACTAGGGACGAACTTAGACTAACTTGGGACGAACTTAGACAAACCTTATAATGAGACTAATGTTTGTCTTTGTTCGTCCCAAGTTGGCTCGTTAGTCTCATTCTAAGGTTTGTCTAAGTTCGTCTTTCGAAAGAGAGTAACTAGGGACGAACTTAGACTAACTTGGGACGAACTTAGACTAACCTTTTAACGAGACTAAAGTTTGTCTTTGTTCGTCCCAAGTTAGTCTCGTTAGTCTCATTCTAAGGTTTGTCTATGTTCGTCCTTAGAAAGAGACTAACTAGGGACGAAATTAGACTAACTTGGGACGAAATTGGACTAACCTTATAATGAGACTAACGTTTGTCTTTGTTCGTCCCAAGTTAGTCTCACTAGTCTCATTCTAAGGTTTGTCTAAGTTCGTCCTTAGAAAGAGATTAACTAGGCATGAACTTAGACTAACTTGGGACTAACTTAGACTATCCTTATAATGAGGCTAATGTTTGTCTTTGTTCGTCCCAGGTTAGTCTCGTTAGTCTCATTCTAAGGTTTGTCTAAGTTCGTCCTTAGAAAGAGACTAACTAGGGACGAACTTAGACTAACTTCGGACGAACTTAGACTAACCTTGTAAGGAGACTAACCTTTGTCTTTGTTCGTCCCAAGTTAGTCTCGTTAGTCTCATTCTAAGGTTTGTCTCAGTTCGTCTTTAGAAAGAGACTAACTAGGGACGAACTTACACTAACCTTGTAATAAGACTAACGTTTGTCTTTGTTCGTCCCAAGTTAGTCTCGTTAGTCTCATTCTAAGGTCTGTCAAAGTTCGTCCTTAGAAAGTGACTAACTAGGGACGAACTTAGACTAACTTGGGACGAACTTAGACTAACATTATAATGAGACTAACGTTTGTCTTTATTCGTCCCAAGTTAGTCTCGTTAGTCTCATTCTAAGGTTTGTCAAAGTTCGTCCTTTGAAAGAGACTAACTAGGGACGAACTTAGACTAACTTGGGACGAACTTAGAATAACCTTGTAATGAAACTAACGTTTGTCTTTGTTCGTCCCAAGTTGGTCTCGTTAGTCTCATTCTAAGGTTTGTCTAAGTTCGTCCTTAGAAAGAGACTAACTAGGGACGAACTTAGACTAACCTTATAATGAGACTAAAGTTTGTCTTTGTTCGTCTCGACTTAGTCACGTTAGTCTCATTCTAAGGTTTGTCTAAGTTTGTCTTTAGAAAGAGACTAACTAGAGACGAACTAAGACTAACTTGGGACGAACTTAGACTAACCATGTAATGAGACAAACGTTTCTCTTTGTTCTCCCAAGTTAGTCTCGTTAGTCTCATTCTAAGGTTTGTCTAAGTTCGACCTTAGAAAGAGACTAACTAGGGACGAACTTAGACTAACTTGGGACGAACTTAGACTAACCTTGTAATGAGACAAACGTTTGTCTTTGTTCGTCCAAAGTTAGTCTCGTTAGTCTCATTCTAAGGTTTGTCTATGTTCGTCCTTAGAAAGAGACTAACTAGGGACGAACTTAGACGAACTTGAGATAAACTTAGACTAACCTTGTAATGAGACTAACGTTTGTCTTTGTTCGTCCCAAGTTAGTCTCGTTAGTCTCATTCTAAGGTTTGTCTAAGTTCGTCCTTAGAAAGAGACTAACTAGGGACGAACTTAGACTAACTTGGGACGAACTTAGACAAACCATATACTAAGTGTTTGTCACGTTAGTCTCATTCTATAGTTTGTCTGAGTTCGACCTTAGAAAGAGACTAACTTGGGACGAACTTAGATAAACCTTAGAATGAGAGTTTGTCTCGTTAGTCTCATTCTAAGGTTTGTCTAAGTTCGTCCTTAGAAAGAGGCTAACTTGGGACGAACTTAGACTAACCCTGTAATGAGACTAACGTTTGTCTTTGTTCGTCCCAAGTTAGTCTCGTTAGTCTCCTTCTAAGGTATGTCTAAGTTCGCCCTTAGAAAGAGACTAACTAGAGACGAACTTAGACTAACTTGGGACGAACTTAGACTAACCTTATAATGAGACTAACGTTTGTGTTTGTTCGTCCCAAGTTAGTCTCGTTAGTCTCATTCTAAGGTTTGTCTAAGTTCGTCCTAAGAAAGAGACTAACTAGGGACAAACTTAGACTAACTTGGGACGAACTTAGACAAACCTTATAATGAGACTAATGTTTGTCTTTGTTCGTCCCAAGTTGGCTCGTTAGTCTCATTCTAAGGTTTGTCTAAGTTCGTCCTTCGAAAGAGAGTAACTAGGGACGAACTTAGACTAACTTGGGACGAACTTAGACTTACCTTTTAACGAGACTAAAGTTTGTCTTTGTTCGTCCCAAGTTAGTCTCGTTAGTCTCATTCTAAGGTTTGTCTAAGTTCGTCCTTAGAAAGAGACTAACTAGGGACGAAATTAGACTAACTTGGGACGAACTTGGACTAACCTTATAATGAGACTAACGTTTGTCTTTGTTCGTCCCAAGTTAGTCTCACGAGTCTCATTCTAAGGTTTGTCTAAGTTCGTCCTTAGAGAGAGATTAACTAGGCATGAACTTAGACTAACTTGGGACGAACTTAGACTATCCTTATAATGAGGCTAACGTTTGTCTTTGTTCGGCCCAAGTTAGTCTCGTTAGTCTCATTCTAAGGTTTGTCTAAGTTAGTCCTTAGAAAGAGACTAACTAGGGACGAAATTAGACTAACTTGGGACGAACTTAGACAAACCTTATAATGAGACAAACGTTTGTCTTTGTTCGTCCCAAGTTAGTCTCGTTAGTCTCATTCTAAGGTTTGTCTAAGTTCGTCCTTAGAAAGAGACTAACTAGGGACGAAATTAGACTAACTTGGGACGAACTTAGACTATTATTATAATGAGGCTAACGTTTGTCTTTGTTCGTCCCAAGTTAGTCTCGTTAGTCTCATTCTAAGGTTTGTCTAAGTTCGTCCTTAGAAAGAGACTAACTAGGGACGAACTTAGACTAACTTGGGACGAACTTTGACTAAACTTGTAAGGAGACTAACGTTTTTCTTTGTTCGTCCCAAGTTAGTCTCAATAGTCTCATTCTAAGGTTTGTCTAAGTTCGTCCTTAGAAAGAGACTAACTAGGGACGAACTTAGACTAACTTGGGACGAACTTAGACTAACCTTTTAACGAGACTAAAGTTTGTCTTTGTTCGTCCCAAGTTAGTCTCATTCTAAGGTTTGTCTAAGTTCGTCCTTAGAAAGAGACTAACTAGGGACGAAATTAGACTAACTTGGGACGAACTTAGACTAACCTTATAATGAGACTAACGTTTGTCTTTGTTCGTCCCAAGTTAGTCTCACTAGTCTCATTCTAAGGTCTGTCTAAGTTCGTCCTTAGAAAGAGATTAACTAGGGATGAACTTAGACTCTCATTATAATGAGGCTAACGTTTGTCTTTGTTCGTCCCAAGTTAGTCTCGTTAGTCTCATTCTAAGGTTTGTCTAAGTTCGTCCTTAGAAAGAGACTAACTAGGGACGAAATTAGACTAACTTGGGACGAACTTAGACTAACCTTATAATGAGACTAACGTTTGTCTTTGTTCGTCCCAAGTTAGTCTCACTAGTCTCATTCTAAGGTTTGTCCAAGTTCGTCCTTAGAAAGAGATTAACTAGGGATGAACTTAGACTAACTTGGGACGAACTTAGACTATCATTATAATGAGGCTAACGTTTGTCTTTGTTCGTCCCAAGTTAGTCTCGTTAGTCTCATTCTAAGGTTTGTCTAAGTTCGTCCTTAGAAAGAGACTAACTAGGGACGAACTTAGACTAACTTGGGACGAACTTTGACTAAACTTGTAAGGAGACTAACGTTTGTCTTTGTTCGTCCCAAGTTAGTCTCAATAGTCTCATTCTAAGGGTTGTCTAAGTTCGTCCTTAGAAAGAGACTAACTAGGGACGAACTTAGACGAACTTGGGACGAACTTAGACTAACCTTTTAACGAGACTAAAGTTTGTCTTTGTTCGTCCCAAGTTAGTCTCGTTAGTCTCATTCTAAGGTTTGTCCAAGTTCGTCCTTAGAAAGAGATTAACGAGGGATGAACTTAGACTAACTTGGGACGAACTTAGACTATCATTATAATGAGGCTAACGTTTGTCTTTGTTCATCCCAAGTTAGTCTCGTTAGTCTCATTCTAAGGTTTGTCTAAGTTCGTCCTTAGAAAGAGACTAACTAGGGACGAACTTAGACTAACTTGGGACGAACTTTGACTAAACTTGTAAGGAGACTAACGTTTGTCTTTGTTCGTCCCAAGTTAGTCTCAATAGTCTCATTCTAAGGGTTGTCTAAGTTCGTCCTTAGAAAGAGACTAACTAGGGACGAACTTAGACGAACTTGGGACGAACTTAGACTAACCTTTTAACGAGACTAAAGTTTGTCCTTGTTCGTCCCAAGTTAGTCTCGTTAGTCTCATTCTAAGGTTTGTCTAAGTTCATCCTTAGAAAGAGACTAACTAGGGACGAAATTAGACTAACTTGGGACGAACTTAGACTAACCTTATAATGAGACTAACGTTTGTCTTTGTTCGTCCCAAGTTAGTCTCACTAGTCTCATTCTAAGGTCTGTCTAAGTTCGTCCTTAGAAAGAGATTAACTAGGGATGAACTTAGACTATCATTATAATGAGGCTAACGTTTGTCTTTGTTCGTCCCAAGTTTGTCTCGTTAGTCTCATTCTAAGGTTTGTCTAAGTTCGTCCTTAGAAAGAGACTAACTAGGGACGAAATTAGACTAACTTGGGACGAACTTAGACTAACCTTATAATGAGACTAACGTTTGTCTTTGTTCGTCCCAAGTTAGTCTCACTAGTCTCATTCTAAGGTTTGTCCAAGTTCGTCCTTAGAAAGAGATTAACTAGGGATGAACTTAGACTAACTTGGGACGAACTTAGACTATCATTATAATGAGACTAACGTTTGTCTTTGTTCGTCCCAAGTTAGTCTCACTAGTCTCATTCTAAGGTTTGTCTAAGTTCGTCCTTAGAAAGAGACTAACTAGGGACGAACTTAGCCTAACTTGGGACGAACTTAGACTAACCTTATAATGAGACTAACGTTTGTCTTTGTTCATCCCAAGTTAGTCGCGTTAGTCTCATTCTAAGGTTTGTCAAAGTTCGTCCTTAGAAAGAGACTAACTAGGGACGAACTTAGACTAACTTGGGACGAACATAGACTAACCTTATAATGAGACTAACGTTTGTCTTTGTTCGTCCCAAGTTAGTCTCACTAGTCTCATTCTAAGGTTTGTCTAAGTTCGTCCTTAGAAAGAGATTAACTAGGGACGAACTTAGACTAACTTTATAATGAGACTAACATTTGTCTTTGTTCGTCCCAAGTTAGTCTCGTTAGTCTCATTCTACGGTTTGTCAAAGTTCGTCCTTAGAAAGAGACTAACTAGGGACGAACTTAGACTAACTTGGGACGAACTTAGACAAACCTTATAATGAGACTAACATTTGTCTTTGTTCGTCCCAAGTTAGTCTCGTTAGTCTCATTCAAAGGTTTGTTTAAGTTCGTCCTTAGAAAGAAACTCACTAGGACGAACTTATACTAACTTGGGACGAACTTAGACTAACCTTAGAATGAGAATAAAGTTTGTCTTTGTTCGTTCCAAGTTAGTCTCGTTAGTCTCATTCTAAAGTTTGTCTTAGTTCGTCCTTAGAAAGAGACTAACTAGGGACGAACTTAGACAAACTTGGGACGAACTTAGACAAACCTTATAATGAGACTAACGTTTGTCCTTGTTCGTCCCAAGTTAGTCTCGTTAGTCTCATTCTAAGGTCTGTCAAAGTTCGTCCTTAGAAAGTGACTAACTAGGGACGAACTTAGACTAACTTGGGATGAACTTAGACTAACCTTGTAATGAGACTAACGTTTGTCTTTGTTCGTCCCAAGTTAGTCTCGTTGGTCTCATTCTAAGGTTTGTCTCAGTTCGTCTTTAGAAAGTGACTAACTAGGGACGAACTTACACTAACCTTGTAATAAGACTAACGTTTGTCTTTGTTCGTGCCAAGTTAGTCTCGTTAGTCTCATTCTAAGGTCTGTTAAAGTTCGTCCTTAGAAAGTGACTAACTAGGGACGAACTTAGACTAACTTGGGACGAACTTAGACTAACATTATAATCAGACTAACGTTTGTCTTTATTCGTCCCAAGTTAGTCTCGTTAGTCTCATTCTAAGGTTTGTCTAAGTTCGTCCTTTGAAAGAGACTAACTAGGGACGAACTTAGACTAACTTGGGACGAACTTAGAATAACCTTGTAATGACACTAACGTTTGTCTTTGTTCGTCCCAAGTTGGTCTCGTTAGTCTCATTCTAAGGTTTGTTTAAGTTCGTCCTTAGAAAGAAACTAACTAGGGACGAACTTAGACTAACCTTATAATGAGACTAAAGTTTGTCTTTGTTCGTCTCGACTTAGTCACGTTAGTCTCATTCTAAGGTTTGTCTAAGTTTGTCTTTAGAAAGAGACTAACTAGAGACGAACTAAGACTAACTTGGGACGAACTTAGACTAACCATGTAATGAGACAAACGTTTCTCTTTGTTCTCCCAAGTTAGTCTCGTTAGTCTCATTCTAAGGTTTGTCTAAGTTCGTCCTTAGAAAGAGACTAACAAGGGACGAACTTAGACTAACCTTATAATGAGACTAAAGTTTGTCTTTGTTCGTCTCGACTTAGTCACGTTAGTCTCATTCTATGGTTTGTCTAAGTTTGTCTTTAGAAAGAGACTAACTAGAGACGAACTAAGACTAACTTGGGACGAACTTAGACTAACCATGTAATGAGACAAACGTTTCTCTTTGTTCTCCCATGTTAGTCTCGTTAGTCTCATTCTAAGGTTTGTCTAAGTTCGTCCTTAGAAAGAGATTAACTAGGGATGAACTTAGACTAACTTGGGACGAACTTAGACTATCCTTATAATGAGGCTAACGTTTGTCTTTGTTCGTCCCAAGTTAGTCTCGTTAGTCTCATTCTAAGGTTTGTCTAAGTTCGTCCTTAGAAAGAGACTAACTAGGGACGAACTTAGACTAACTTGGGACGAACTTTGACTAACCTTGTAAGGAGACTAACGTTTGTCTTTGTTCGTCCCAAGTTAGTCCCAATAGTCTCATTCTAAGGTTTGTCTAAGTTCGTCCTTAGAAAGAGACTAACTAGGGACGAACTTAGACTAACTTGGGACGAACTTAGACTAACCTTTTAAAGAGACTAAAGTTTGTCTTTGTTCGTCCCAAGTTAGTCTCGTTAGTCTCATTCTAAGGTTTGTCTAAGTTCGTCCTTAGAAAGAGACTAACTAGGGACGAAATTAGACTAACTTGGGACGAACTTAGACTAACCTTATAATGAGACTAACGTTTGTCTTTGTTCGTCCTTAGAAAGAGATTAACCTTTGTCTCACTAGTCACATTCTAAGGTTTGTCTAAGTTCGTCCTTAGAAAGAGATTAACTAGGGATGAACTTAGACTATCATTATAATGAGGCTAACGTTTGTCTTTGTTCGTCCCAAGTTTGTCTCGTTAGTCACATTCTAAGGTTTGTCTAAGTTCGTCCTTAGAAAGAGACTAACTAGGGACGAACTTAGACTAACTTGGGGCGAACTTACACTAACCTCATAATGAGACTAACGTTTGTCTTTGTTCATCCCAAGTTAGTCTCACTAGTCTCATTCTAAGGTTTGTCTAAGTTCGTCCTTAGAAAGAGATTAACTAGGGACGAACTTAGACTAACTTGGGACGAACTTATACTAACTTTATAATGAGACTAACGTTTGTCTTTGTTCGTCCCAAGTTAGTCTCGTTAGTCTCATTCTACGGTTTGTCTAAGTTCGTCCTTAGAAAGAGACTAACTAGGGACGAACTTAGACTAACTTCGGACGAACTTAGACAAACCTTATAATGAGACTAACATATGTCTTTGTTCGTCCCAAGTTAGTCTCGTTAGTCTCATTCTAAGGTTTGTTTGAGTTCGTCCTTAGAAAGAAACTCACTAGGACGAACTTAGACTAACTTGGGACGAACTTAGACTAACCTTAGAATGAGAATAAAGTTTGCCTTTGTTCGTTCCAAGTTAGTCTCGTTAGTCTCATTCTAAAGTTTGTCTAAGTTCGTCCTTAGAAAGAGACTAACTAGGGACGAACTTAGACTAACTTGGGACGAACTTAGACAAACCTTATAATGAGACTAACGTTTGTCTTTGTTCGTCCCAAGTTAGTCTCGTTAGTCTCATTCTAAGGTCTGTCAAAGTTCGTCCTTAGAAAGTGACTAACTAGGGACGAACTTAGACTAACTTGGGACGAACTTAGACTAACCTTGTAATATGACTAACGTTTGTCTTTGTTCGTCCCAAGTTAGTCTCGTTAGTCTCATTCTAAGGTTTGTCTCAGTTCGTCTTTAGATAGAGACTAACTAGGGACGAACTTACACTAACCTTGTAATAAGACTAACGTTTGTCTTTGTTCGTCCTAAGTTAGTCTCGTTAGTCTCATTCTAAGGTCTGTCAAAGTTCGTCCTTAGAAAGTGACTAACTAGGGACGAACTTAGACTAACCTTGTAATAAGACTAACGTTTGTCTTTGTTCGTCCTAAGTTAGTCTCGTTAGTCTCATTCTACGGTTTGTCTAAGTTCGTCCTTAGAAAGAGACTAACTAGGGATGAACTTAGACTAACTTGGGACGAACTTAGACTAACCTTATAATTACACTAACGTTTGTGTTTGTTCGTCCCAAGTTAGTCTCGTTAGTCTCATTCTAAGGTTTGTCTCAGTTCGTCTTTAGATAGAGACTAACTAGGGACGAACTTACACTAACCTTGTAATAAGACTAACGTTTGTCTTTGTTCGTCCTAAGTTAGTCTCGTTAGTCTCATTCTAAGGTCTGTCAAAGTTCGTCCTTAGAAAGTGACTAACTAGGGACGAACTTAGACTAACCTTGTAATAAGACTAACGTTTGTCTTTGTTCGTCCTAAGTTAGTCTCGTTAGTCTCATTCTACGGTTTGTCTAAGTTCGTCCTTAGAAAGAGACTAACTAGGGACGAACTTAGACTAACTTCGGACGAACTTAGACAAACCTTATAATGAGACTAACATATGTCTTTGTTCGTCCCAAGTTAGTCTCGTTAGTCTCATTCTAAGGTTTGTTTGAGTTCGTCCTTAGAAAGAAACTCACTAGGACGAACTTAGACTAACTTGGGACGAACTTAGACTAACCTTAGAATGAGAATAAAGTTTGCCTTTGTTCGTTCCAAGTTAGTCTCGTTAGTCTCATTCTAAAGTTTGTCTAAGTTCGTCCTTAGAAAGAGACTAACTAGGGACGAACTTAGACTAACTTGGGACGAACTTAGACAAACCTTATAATGAGACTAACGTTTGTCTTTGTTCGTCCCAAGTTAGTCTCGTTAGTCTCATTCTAAGGTCTGTCAAAGTTCGTCCTTAGAAAGTGACTAACTAGGGACGAACTTAGACTAACTTGGGACGAACTTAGACTAACCTTGTAATATGACTAACGTTTGTCTTTGTTCGTCCCAAGTTAGTCTCGTTAGTCTCATTCTAAGGTTTGTCTCAGTTCGTCTTTAGATAGAGACTAACTAGGGACGAACTTACACTAACCTTGTAATAAGACTAACGTTTGTCTTTGTTCGTCCTAAGTTAGTCTCGTTAGTCTCATTCTAAGGTCTGTCAAAGTTCGTCCTTAGAAAGTGACTAACTAGGGACGAACTTAGACTAACCTTGTAATAAGACTAACGTTTGTCTTTGTTCGTCCTAAGTTAGTCTCGTTAGTCTCATTCTACGGTTTGTCTAAGTTCGTCCTTAGAAAGAGACTAACTAGGGATGAACTTAGACTAACTTGGGACGAACTTAGACTAACCTTATAATTACACTAACGTTTGTGTTTGTTCGTCCCAAGTTAGTCTCGTTAGTCTCATTCTAAGGTTTGTTTAAGTTAGTCCTTAGAAAGAAACTAACTAGGGACGAACTTAGACTAACTTGGGACGAACTTAGACTAACCTTAGAATGAGAATAAAGTTTGTCTTTGTTCGTTCTAAGTTAGTCTCGTTAGTCTCATTCTAAGGTTTGTCTAAGTTCGTCCTTTGAAACTGACAAACTATGGGCGAACTTAGACTAACTTGGGACGAACTTAGATAAACCTTAGAATGAGAGTTTGTCCCGTTTGTCTCATTCTAAGGTTTGTCTAAGTTCGTCCTTAGAAAGAGACTAACTGGGGACGAACTTAGACTAACCCTGTAATGAGACTAACGTTTGTCTTTGTTCGTCCCATGTTAGTCTAAGTTCGTCCGGAGTTAGTCTCTTTCTAAGGACGAACTTAGACAAACCTTAGAATGAGACTAACGAGACTAACTCCGGACGAACAAACACAAACGTTAGACTCATTACAAGGTTAGTCTAAGTTCGCCCCAAGTTAGTCTAAGTTCGTCCCTAGTTAGTCTCTTTCTAAGGACGAACTTAGAAAACCTTAGAATGAGACTAACGAGACTAACTTGGGACGAACAAAGACAAACGTTAGTCTCATTATAAGGTTTGTCTAATTTCGTCCCAAGTTAGTCTAAGTTCGTCCCTAGTTAGTCTCTTTCTAAGGACGAACTTAGACAAACCTTAGAATGAGACTAACGAGACTAACTTGGGACGAACAAACACAAACGTTAGTCTCATTATAAGGTTTGTCTAATTTCGTCCCAAGTTAGTCTAAGTTCGTCCCTAGTTAGTCTCTTTCTAAGGACGAACTTAGACAAACCTTATAATGAGACAAACGGGACTAACTTGGAACGAACAAAGACAAACTTTATTCTCATTCTAAGGTTTGTCTAATTTCGTCCCAAGTTAGTCTATGTTCGTCCCTAGTTAGTCTCTTTCTAAGGACGAACTTAGACAAACCTTATAATGAGACTAACGAGACTAACTTGGAACGAACAAAGACAAACTTTATTCTCATTCTAAGGTTAGTCTAAGTTCGTCCCAAGTTAGTCTAAGTTCGTCCCTTGTTAGTTTCTTTCAAAGGACGAACTTAAAAAAACCTTAGAATGAGACTAACGAGACTAACTTGGGACGAACAAAGACAAACGTTAGTCTCATTATAAGGTTTGTCTAAGTTCGTCCCAAGTTAGACTAAGTTCGTCCCTAGTTAGTCTCTTTCTAAGGACAAACTTAGACAAACCTTAGAATGAGACTAACGAGACTAACTCGGGACGAACAAACACAAACGTTAGACTCATTACAAGGTTAGTCTAAGTTCGTCCCCAGTTAGTCTAAGTTTGTCCCTAGTTAGTCTCTTTCTAAGGACGAACTTAGACAAACCTTAGAATGAGACTAACGAGACTAACTTGGGACGAACAAACACAAACGTTAGTCTCATTACTAGGTTGGTCTAAGATCGTCCCAAGTTAGTCTAAGTTCGTCCCTAGTTAGTCTCTTTCTAAGGACGAACTTAGACAAACCTTAGAAGGAGACTAACGAGACTAACTCGGGACGAACAAAGACAAACGTTAGTCTCATTACAAGGTTAGTCTAAGTTTGTCCCAAGTTAGTCTCTTTCTAAGGACGAACTTAGACAAACCTTAGAATGAGACTAACGAGACAAATTCTCATTCTAAGGTTTGTCTAAGTTCGTCCCAAGTTAGTCTAAGTTCGTCCCTAGTTAGTCTCTTCTTAAGGACGAACCTAGACAAACCTTAGAATGAGACTAACGGGACAAACTTGGAACGAACAAAGACAAACTTTATTCTCATTCTAAGGTTAGTCTAAGTTCGTCCCAAGTTAGTCTAAGTTCATCCTTATTTAGTTTCTTTCTAAGGACTAACTTAAACAAACCTTAGAATGAGACTAACGAGACTAACTTGGGACGAACAAAGACAAACTTTAGTCTCGTTATAAGGTCAGTCTAAGTTCGTCCCAAGTTAGTCTAAGTTTGTCCCTAGTTAGTCCCTTTCTAAAGACGAACTTACACAAACCTTAGAATGAGACTAACGAGACTAACTTGGGACGAACAAAGACAAACGTTAGTCTCATTATTAGGTTTGTCAAATTTCGTCCCTAGTTAGTCTCTTTCTAAGGACAAACTTAGACAAACCTTAGAATGAGACTAACGAGACTAACTCCGGACGAACAAACACAAACGTTAGACTCATTACAAGGTTAGTCTAAGTTCGTCCCAAGTTAGTCTAAGTTCGTCCCTAGTTAGTCTCTTTCTAAGGACGAACTTAGACAAACCTTAGAATGAGACTAACGAGACTAACTTGGGACGAACAAAGACAAACGTTAGTCTCATTATAAGGTTTGTCTAATTTCGTCCTAAGTTAGTCTAAGTTCGTCCCTAGTTAGTCTCTTTCTAAGGACGAAATTAGACAAACCTTAGAATGAGACTAACGGGACTAACTTGGAATGAACAAAGACAAACTTTATTCTCATTCTAAGGTTAGTCTAAGTTCGTCCCAAGTTAGTCTAAGTTCGTCCCTGGTTAGTTTCTTTCTAAGGACTAACTTGAACAAACCTTAGAATGAGACTAACGAGACTAACTTGGGACGAACAAACACAAACGTTAGTCTCATTATAAGGTTTGTCAAAGTTCGTCCCTAGTTAGTCTCTTTCTAAGGAGGAACTTAGACAAACCTTAGAATGAGACTAACAAGACTAAATTGGGACGAACAAACACAAACGTTAGTCTCATTACAAGGTTAGTCTAAGTACGTCCCAAGTTAGTCTAAGTTCGTCCCTTGTTAGTCTCTTTCAAAGGACGAACTTAGACAAACCTTAGAAGGAGACTAACGAGACTAACATGGGACGAACAAAGACAAACGTTAGTCTCATTGCAAGGTTAGTGTAAGTTTGTCCCAAGTTAGTCTCTTTCTAAGGACGAACTAAGACAAACCTTAGAATGAGACTAACGAGACAAACTCTCATTCAAAGGTTTGTCTAAGTTCGTCTCAAGTTAGTCTAAGTTCGTCCCTGGTTAGTCTCTTTCGAAGGACGAACTTAGACAAACCTTAGAATGAGACTAACGAGACTAACTTGGGACGAACAAAGACAAACGTTAGTCTCATTATAAGGTTTGTCTAAGTTCGTTGCAAGTTAGACTAAGTTCGTCCCTAGTTAGTCTCTTTCTAAGGACAAACTTAGACAAACCTTAGAATGAGACTAACGAGACTAACTCGGGACGAACAAACACAAACGTTAGACTCATTACAAGGTTAGTCTAAGTTCATCCCAAGTTAGTCTAAGTTTGTCCCTAGTTAGTCTCTTTCTAAGGACGAACTTAGACAAACCTTAGAATGAGACTAACGAGACTAACTTGGGATGAACAAACACAAACGTTAGTCTCATTACTAGGTTAGTCTAAGTTCGTCCCAAGTTAGTCTAAGTTCGTCCCTAGTTAGTCTCTTTCTAAGGACGAACTTAGACAAACCTTAGAAGGAGACTAACGAGACTAACTCGGGACGAACAAAGACAAACGTTAGTCTCATTACAAGGTTAGTCTAAGTTTGTCCCAAGTTAGTCTCTTTCTAAGGACGAACTTAGACAAACCTTAGAATGAGACTAACGAGACAAACTCTCATTCTAAGGTTTGTCTAAGTTCGTCCCAAGTTAGTCTAAGTTCGTCCCTAGTTAGTCTCTTCTTAAGGACAAACCTAGACAAACCTTAGAATGAGACTAACGGGACTAACTTGGAACGAACAAAGACAAACTTAATTCTCATTCTAAGGTTAGTCTAAGTTCGTCCCAAGTTAGTCTAAGTTCATCCCTATTTAGTTTATTTATAAGGACTAACTTAAACAAACCTTAGAATGAGACTAACGAGACTAACTTGGGACGAACAAAGACAAACGTTAGTCTCATTATAAGGTTTGTCAAATTTCGTCCCTAGTTAGTCTCTTTCTAAGGACAAACTTAGACAAACCTTAGAATGAGACTAACGAGACTAACTCCGGACGAACAAACACAAACGTTAGACTCATTACAAGGTTAGTCTAAGTTCGTCCCTAGTTAGTCTAAGTTCGTCCCTAGTTAGTCTCTTTCTAAGGACGAACTTAGACAAACCTTAGAAGGAGACTAACGAGACTAACTTGGGACGAACAAACACAAACGTTAGTCTCATTACAAGGTTAGTCTAAGTTCGTCCCATGTTAGTCTAAGTTCGTCCCTAGTTGGTCTCTTTCTAAGGACGAACTTAGACAAACCTTAGAAGGAGACCAACGAGACTAACTTGGGACGAACAAAGACAAACGTTAGTCTCATTACATGGTTAGTCTAAGTTCGTCCCAAGTGAGTCTCTTTCTAAGGACGAACTTAGACAAACCTTAGAATGCGACTAACGAGACAAACTCTCATTCTAAGGTTTGTCTAAGTTCCAAGTTAGTCTAAGTTCGTCCCTAGTTAGTCACTTTCTAAGGACAAACTTAGACAAACCTTAGAATGAGACTAACGAGACTAACTTGGAAAGAACAAAGACAAACTTTATTCTCATTTTAAGGTTAGTCTAAGTTCGTCCCAAGTTAGTCTAAGTTCGTCCCTAGTTAGTCTCTTTCGAAGGACGAACTTAGACAAACCTTAGAATGAGACTAACAAGACTAACTTGGGACGAACAAAGACAAACATTAGTCTCATTATAAGGTTTGTCTAAGTTCGTCCCAAGTTAGTCTAAGTTCGTCCCTAGTTAGTCTCTTTCTAAGGACGAACTTAGACAAACCTTAGAATGAGACTAACGAGACTAACTTGGGACGAACAAACACAAACGTTAGTCTAAGTTCTTCCCAAGTTAGTCTAAGTTCGTCCCAAGTTAGTCTAAGTTCGTCCCTAGTTAGTCTCTTTCTAAGGACGAACTTAGACAAACCTTAGAAGGACTAACGAGACTAACTCGGGACGAACAAAGAGAAACGTTAGTCTCATTACAAGGTTAGTCAAAGTTTGTCCTAAGTTAGTCTCTTTCTAAGGACAAACTTAGACAAACCATAGAATGAGACTAAGGAGACCAACTCTCATTCTAAGGTTTGTCTAAGTTCGTCCCAAGTTAGTCTAAGTTCGTCCCTAGTTAGTCTCTTCTTACGGACGAACTTGGACAAACCTTAGAATGAGACTAACGAGACTAACTTGGGACGAACAAAGACAAACGTTAGTCTCATTACAAGGTTAGTCTAAGTTCGTCCCAAGTTAGTCTAAGTTCGTCCCTAGTTAGTCTCTTTCTAAGGACGAACTTAGACAAACCTTAGAATGAGACTAACGAGACTAACTTGGGACGAACAAAGACAAACGTTAGTCTCATTATAAGGTTTGTCTAATTTCGTCCTAAGTTAGTCTAAGTTCGTTCCTAGTTAGTCTCTTTCTAAGGACGAAGTTAGACAAACCTTAGAATGAGACTAACGGGACTAACGGGACTAACTTGGAACGAACAAAGACAAACTTTATTCTCATTCTAAGGTTAGTCTAAGTTCGTCCCAAGTTAGTCTAAGTTCGTCCCTGGTTAGTTTCTTTCTAAGGACTAAATTGAACAAACCTTAGAATGAGACTAACGAGACTAACTTGGGACGAACAAACACAAACGTTAGTCTCATTATAAGGTTTGTCAAAGTTCGTCCCTAGTTAGTCTAAGTTCGTCCCTTGTTAGTCTCTTTCTAAAGACGAACTTACACAAACCTTAGAATGAGACTAACGAGACTAACTTGGGACGAACAAAGACAAACGTTAGTCTCATTATAAGGTTTGTCAAATTTCGTCCCTAGTTAGTCTCTTTCTAAGGACAAACTTAGACAAACCTTAGAATGAGACTAACGAGACTAACTCCGGACGAACAAACACAAACGTTAGTCTCATTCTAAGGTTTGTCCAAGTTCGTCCTTAGAAAGAGACTAACTAGGGACGAACTTAGACTAACTTGGGACAAACTTAGACTAACCTTATAATGAGACTAACATTTATCTTTCTTCGTCCCAAGTTAGTCACGTTAGTCTCATTCTAAGGTTTGTCTAAGTTCGTCCTTAAGAAGAGACTAACATGGGACGAACTTAGACTAACATGGGACGAACTTAGACTAACATTTGTCTTTGTTCGTCCCAAGTTAGTCTCGTTAGTCTCCTTCTAAGGTTTGTCTAAGTTCGTCCTTAGAAAGAGACTAACTAGGGACGAACTTAGACTAACCTTGTAATGAGACTAACGTTTGTGTTTGTTCGTCCGGAGTTAGACTCGTTAGTCTCATTCTAAGGTTTGTCTAAGTTTTTCCTTAGAAAGAGACTAACTAGGGACGAACTTAGACTTACTAGGGACGAACTTAGACAAACCTTATAATGAGACTAACGTTTGTCTTTGTTTGTCCCAAGTTGGTCTCGTTAGTCTCATTCTATGGTTTGTCTAAGTTCGTCCTTCGAAAGACACTAACTAGGGACGAACTTAGACAAACTTGGGACGAACTTCGACAAACCTTTGAATGAGAGTATGTCTCGTTAGTCTCATTCTAAGGTTTGTCTTAGTTCGTCCTTAGAAAGAGACTAACTTGGGACGAACTTACACTAACCTTGTAATGAGACTAACGTTTGTCTTTGTTCGTCCCAAGTTAGTCTCGTTAGTCTCCTTCTAAGGTTTGTCTAAGTTCGTCCTTTGAAAGAGACTAACTAGGGACGAACTTAGACTAACTTGGGACGTACTTAGACTAACCTTGTAAGGAGACTAACGTTTGTGTTTGTTCGTCCCAAGTTAGTCTCATTTTAAGGTTTGTTTAAGTTCGTCCTTAGAAAGAGACTAATTAGGGACGAACTTTGACAAACCTTATAATGAGACTAACGTTTGTCTTTGTCCGTCCCAAGTTAGTCTCGTTAGTCTCATTCTAAGGTTTGTTTAAGTTCGTCCTTTGAAAGAGACTAACTAGGGACGAACTTAGACTAACTTGGGACGTACTTAGACTAATCTTGTAATGAGACTAACGTTTGTGCTTGTTCGTCCCAAGTTAGTCTCGTTAGTCTCATTCTAAGGTTTGTCTAAGTTCGTCCTTAGAAAGAGACTCACTAGGGACGAACTTTGACAAACATTATAATGAGACTAACGTTTGTCTTTGTTCGTCCCAAGTTAGTCTCGTTAGTCTCATTCTAAGCTTTGTCTAAGTTCGTCCTTAGAAAGAGACTAACTAGGGACGAACTTAGACTAACATGGGACAAAAATAGACTAACCTTGTAATGAGACTAACGTTTGTGTTTGTTCGTCCCAAGTTAGTCTCGTTAGTCTCATTCTAAGGTTTGTCTAAGTTCGTCCTTAGAAAGAGACTAACTAGGGACGAACTTTGACAAACCTTATAATAAGACTAACGTTTGTCTTTGTTCGTCCCAAGTTAGTCTCGTTAGTCTCATTCTAAGGTTTGTTTAAGTTAGTCTTTAGAAAGAAACTAACTAGGAACGAACTTAGACTAACTTGGGACGAACTTAGACTAACCTTAGAATGAGAATAAAGTTTGTCTTTGTTCGTTCCAAGTTAGTCCCGTTAGTCTCATTCTAAGGTTTGTCTAAGTTCGTCCTTAGAAAGAGACTAACTAGGGACGAACTTAGACTAACTTGGGACGAACTTAGACTAACCGTAGAATGATAATAAAGTTTGTCTTTGTTCGTTCCAAGTTAGTCCCGTTAGTCTCATTCTAAGGTTTGTCTAAGTTCGTCCTTAGATAGAGACTAACTAGGGACGAACTTAGACTAACTTGGGACGAAATTAGACAAACCTTATAAGGAGACTAACGTTTGTCTTTGTTCGTCCTAAGTTAGTCTCGTTGGTCTCATTCTAAGGTTTGTCTAAGTTCGTCCTTAGAAAGAGACTAACTAGGGACGAACTTAGACTAACTTGGGACGAAATTAGAAAAACCTTATAAGGAGACTAACGTTTGTCTTTGTTCGTCCTAAGTTAGTCTCGTTAGTCTCATCTAAGGTTTGTCTAAGTTCGTCCTTAGAAAGAGACTAACTAGGGACGAACTCAGACTAACTTGGGACGAACTTAGACTAACCTTATAACGAGACTAAAGTTTGTCTTTGTTCGTCCCAAGTTAGTCTCGTTAGTCTCCTTCTAAGGCTTGTCTAATTTCGTCCCTAGAAAGAGACTGACTAGGGACGAATTAGACTAACGTGGGACGCACTTAGACTAACCTTGTAATGAGACTAACGTTTGTGTTTGTTCGTCCCAAGTTAGTCTCGTTAGTCTCCATCTAAGGTTTGTCTAAGTTCGTCCTTAGAAAGAGACTAACTAGGGACGAACTTAGACTAACATGCGACGAACTTAGACTAACCTTGTAATGAGACTAACCTTTGTGTTTGTTCGTCCCAAGTTAGTCTCGTTAGTCTCATTCTAAGGTTTGTCTAAGTTCGTCCTTAGAAAGTGACTAACTAGGGACGAACTTAGACTACTAACTTGGGACGAACTTAGACAAACCTTATAATGAGACTAACGTTTGTCTTTGTTCGTCCCAAGTTAGTCTCGTTAGTCTCATTCTAAGGTTTTTTTGAGTTCGTCCTTAGAAAGAGACTAACTAGGGACGAACTTAGACTAACATGGGACGAACTTAGACTAACCTTAGAATGAGAATAAAGTTTGTCTTTGTTCGTTCCAAGTTAGTCTCGTTAGTCTCATTCTAAGGTTTGTCTAAGTTCGTCCTTAGAAAGAGACTAACTAGGGACGAACTTAGACTAACTTGGGACGAGCTTAGACAGACCTTGTAATGAGACTAACGTTTGTCTTTGTTCGTCCCAAGTTAGTCACGTTAGTCAAATTCTAAGGTTTGTCTAAGTTCGTCCTTAAGAAGAGACTAACTAGGGACGAACTTAGACTAACATGGGACGAACTGAGACAAACCTTAGAATGAGAGTTTGTCTTGTTAGTCGCATTGTAAGGTTTGTCCAAGTTCATCCTTAGAAAGAGACTAACTTGGGACGAACTTAGACTAACCTTATAATGAGACAAACGTTTGTCTTTGTTCGTCCCAAGTTAGTCTCGTTAGTCTCATTCTAAGGTTTGTCTAAGTTCGTCCTTCGAAAGAGACTGACTAGGGATGAACTTAGACTAACTTGGGACGAACTTAGACAAACCTTTGAATGAGAGTTTGTCTCTTTAGTCTCATTCTAAGGTTTGTCTTAGTTCGTCCATAGAAAGAGACTAAATTGGGACGAACTTACACTAACCTTGTAATGAGACTAACGTTTGTGTTTGTTCGTCCCAAGTTAGTCTCGTTAATCTCATTCTAAGGTTCGTCTAAGTTCGTCCTTAGAAAGAGACTAACTAGGGACGAACTTTGACAAACCTTATAATGAGAACGTTTGTCTTTGTTCGTCCCAAGTTTGTCTCGTTAATTTAATTCTAAGGTTTGTTTAAGTTAGTCCTTAGAAGGAAACTAACTTGGGACGAACTTAGACTAACCTTAGAATGAGAATAAAGTTTGTGTTTGTTCGTCCCAAGTTAGTCTCGTTAGTTTCATTCTAAGGTTTGTCTAAGTTCGTCCTTAGAAAGAGACTAACTAGGGACGAACTTAGACAAACCTTATAATGAGACTAACGTTTGTGTTTGTTAGTCCCAAGTTAGTCTCGTTAGTTTCATTTTATGGCTTGTCTATGTTCGTCCTTAGAAAGAGACTAACTAGGGACGAACTTAGACTAACTTGGGATGAAATTTGCCAAACCTTATAATGAGACTAACGGTTGTCTTTGTTCGTCCCAAGTTAGTCTCGTTAGTCTCATTCTAATGTTTGTCTAAGTTCGTCCTTAGAAAGAAACTAACTAGGGACGAACTTAGACTAACTTGGGACGAACTTAGACTAACCTTGTAATGAGAGTAACGTTTGTCTTTGTTCGTCCCAAGTTAGTCTCGTTAGTCTCATTCTAATGTTTGTCTAAGTTCGTCCTTAGAAAGAGACTAACTAGCGAAGAACTTAGACTAACTTGGGACGAACTTAGACTAACCTTGTAATGAGACTCACGTGTGTCTTTGTTCGTCCCAAGTTAGTCTCGTTAGTCACATTATAAGGTTTGTCTAAGTTCGTCCTTAAGAAGAGACTAACTAGGGACGAACTTAGACTAACATGGGACGAACTTAGACAAACCTTAGAATGAGAGTTTGTCTCGTTAGTCTCATTCTACGGTTTGTGTAAGTTCGTCCTTAGAAAGAGACTAACTTGGGACGAACTTAGACTAACCTTGTAATAAGACTAACGTTTGTCTTTGTTCGTCCCAAGTTAGTCTCGTTAGTCTCATTCTACGGTTTGTCTAAGTTCGTCCTTAGAAAGAGACTAACTAGGGACGAACTTAGACTAACTTGGGACGAACTTAGACAAACTTTATAATGAGACTAACATTTGTCTTTGTTCGTCCCAAGTTAGTCTCGTTAGTCTCATTCTACGGTTTGTCTAAGTTCGTCCTTACAAAGAGACTAACTAGGGACGAACTTAGACTAACTTGGGACGAACTTAGACAAACTTTATAATGAGACTAACATTTGTCTTTGTTCGTACCAAGTTAGTCTCGTTAGTCTCATTCAAAGGTTTGTTTAAGTTCGTCCTTAGAAAGAAACTCACTAGGACGAACTTAGACTAACTTGGGACGAACTTAGACTAACCTTAGAATGAGAATAAAGTTTGTCTTTGTTCGTTCCAAGTTAGTCTCGTTAGTCTCATTCTAAAGTTTGTTTAAGTTCGTCCTTAGAAAGAGACTAACTAGGGGCGAACTTAGACAAACTTGGGACGAACTTAGACAAACCTTATAATGAGACTAACGTTTGTCTTTGTTCGTCCCAAGTTAGTCTCGTTAGTCTCATTCTAAGGTCTGTCAAAGTTCGTCCTTAGAAAGTGACTAACTAGGGACGAACTTAGACTAACTTGGGATGAACTTAGACTAACCTTGTAATGAGACTAACGTTTGTCTTTGTTCGTCCCAAGTTAGACTCGTTAGTCTCATTCTAAGGTTTGTCCAAGTTCGTCCTTAGAAAGAGATTAACTAGGGATGAACTTAGACTAACTTGGGACGAACTTAGACTATCATTATAATGAGGCTAACGTTTGTCTTTGTTCGTCCCAAGTTAGTCTCGTTAGTCTCATTCTAAGGTTTTTCTAAGTTCGTCCTTAGAAAGACACTAACTAGGGACGAACTTAGACTAACTTGGGACGAACTTTGACTAACCTTGTAAGGAGACTAACGTTTGTCTTTGTTCGTCCCAAGTTAGTGTCGTTAGTCTCATTCTAAGGGTTGTCTAAGATCGTCCTTAGAAAGAGACTAACTAGGGACGAACTTAGACTAACTTGGGACGAACTTAGACTAACCTTATAATGAGACTAACGTTAGTCTTTGTTCGTCCCAAGTTAGTCTCACTAGTCTCATTCTAAGGTTTGTCTAAGTTCGTCCTTAGAAAGAGATTAACTAGGGACGAACTTAGACTAACTTGGGACGAACTTAGACTAACTTTATAATGAGACTAACGTTTGTCTTTGTTCGTCCCAAGTTAGTCTCGTTAGTCTCATTCTACGGTTTGTCTAAGTTCGTCCTTAGAAAGAGACTAACTAGGGACGAACTTAGACTAACTTGGGACGAACTTAGACAAACTTTATAATGAGACTAACATTTGTCTTTGTTCGCCCCAAGTTAGTCTCGTTAGTCTCATTCAAAGGTTTGTTTAAGTTCGTCCTTAGAAAGAAACTCACTAGGACGAACTTAGACTAACTTGGGACGAACTTAGACTAACCTTAGAATGAGAATAAAGTTTGTCTTTGTTCGTTCCAAGTTAGTCTCGTTAGTCTCATTCTAAAGTTTGTTTAAGTTCGTCCTTAGAAAGAGACTAACTAGGGACGAACTTAGACAAACTTGGGACGAACTTAGACAAACCTTATAATGAGACTAACGTTTGTCTTTGTTCGTCCCAAGTTAGTCTCGTTAGTCTCATTCTAAGGTCTGTCAAAGTTCGTCCTTAGAAAGTGACTAACTAGGGACGAACTTAGACTAACTTGGGATGAACTTAGACTAACCTTGTAATGAGACTAACGTTTGTCTTTGTTCGTCCCAAGTTAGTCTCGTTAGTCTCATTCTAAGGTTTGTCTCAGTTCGTCTTTAGAAAGAGACTAACTAGGGACGAACTTACACTAACCTTGTAATAAGACTAACGTTTGTCTTTGTTCGTCCCAAGTTAGTCTCGTTAGTCTCATTCTAAGGTCTGTCAAAGTTCGTCCTTAGAAAGTGACTAACAAGGGACGAACTTAAACTTACTTGGGACGAACTTAGACTTACCTTGTAATGAGACTAACATTTGTCTTTGTTCGTCCCAAGTTAGTCTCGTTAGTCTCATTCTAAGGTTTGTCTAAGTTCGTCCTTAGAAAGAGACTAACTAGGGACGAACTTAGACTAACATGGGGCGAATTTAGACTAACCTTGTAATGAGACTAACGTTTGTGCTTGTTCGTCCCAAGTTAGTCACTTTAGTCTCATTCTAAGGATTGTCTCAGTTCGTCCTTAGAAAGAGACTAACTAGGGACGAACTTAGACTAACCTTTTAACGAGACTAAAGTTTGTCTTTGTTCGTCCCAAGTTAGTGTTGTTAGTCTCATTCTAAGGTTTGTCTAAGTTCGTCCTTCGAAAGAGACTAACTAGGGTCGAACTTAGACTAACTTGGGACGAACTTAGACTAACCTTGTAATGAGACTAACGTTTGTCTTTGTTCGTCCCAAGTTAGTCTCACTAGTCTCATTCTAAGGTTTGTCTAAGTTCGTCCTTAGAAAGAGATTAACTAGGGACGAACTTAGACTAACCTTAGAATGAGAATAAAGTTTGTCTTTGTTCGTTCCAAGTTAGTCTCGTTAGTCTCATTCTAAAGTTTGTCTAAGTTCGTCCTTAGAAAGAGACTAACTAGGGACGAACTTAGACAAACTTAGACAAACCTTATAATGAGACTAACGTTTGTCTTTGTTCGTCCCAAGTTAGTCTCGTTAGTCTCATTCTAAGGTCTGTCAAAGTTCGTCCTTAGAAAGTGACTAACTAGGGACGAACTTTGACTAACCTTAGAATGAGAATAAAGTTTGTCTTTGTTCGTTCCAAGTTAGTCTCGTTAGTCTCATTCTAAAGTTTGTCTAAGTTCGTCCTTCGAAAGAGACTAACTAGGGTCGAACTTAGACTAACTTGGGACGAACTTAGACTAAGCTTGTAATGAGACTAACGTTTGTCTTTGTTTGTCCCAAGTTAGTCTCACTAGTCTCATTCTAAGGTTTGTCTAAGTTCGTCCCTAGAAATAGATTAACTTAGGACGAACTTAGTTTAACCTTTTAACGAGACTAAAGTTTGTCTTTGTTCGTCCCAAGTTAGTGTCGTTTGTCTCATTCTAAGGTTTGTCTAAGTTCGTCCTTCGAAAGAGACTAACTAGGGTCGAACTTAGACTAACTTGGGACGAACTTAGACTAACCTTGTAATGAGACTAACGTTTGTCTTTGTTCGTCCCAAGTTAGTCTCACTAGTCTCATTCTAAGGTTTGTCTAAGTTCGTCCTTAGAAAGAGATTAACTTGGGACGAACTTAGACTAACCTTAGAATGAGAATAAAGTTTGTCTTTGTTCGTTCCAAGTTAGTCTCGTTAGTCTCATTCTAAGGTTTGTCTAAGTTCGTCCTTAGAAAGAGACTAACTAGGGACGAAATTAGACTAACTTGGGACGAACTTAGACTAACCTTATAATGAGACTAACGTTTGTCTTTATTTGTCCCAAGTTAGTCTCACAAGTCTCATTCTAAGGTTTGTCCAAGTTCGTCCTTAGAAAGAGATTAACTAGGGATGAACTTAGACTAACTTGGGACGAACTTAGACTATCATTATAATGAGGCTAACGTTTGTCTTTGTTCGTCCCAAGTTAGTCTCGTTAGTCTCATTCTAAGGTTTGTCTAAGTTCGTCCTTAGAAAGAGACTAACTAGGGACGAACTTAGACTAACTTGGGACGAACTTTGACTAACCTTGTAAGGAGACTAACGTTTGTCTTTGTTCGTCCCAAGTTAGTCTCGTTAGTCTCATTCTAAGGTTTGTCCAAGTTCGTCCTTAGAAAGAGATTAACTAGGGATGAACTTAGACTAACTTGGGACGAACTTAGACTATCATTATAATGAGGCTAACGTTTGTCTTTGTTCGTCCCAAGTTAGTCTCGTTTGTCTCATTCTAAGGTTTGTCTAAGTTCGTCCTTAGAAAGAGACTAACTAGGGACGAAATTAGACTAACTTGGGACGAACTTAGACTAACCTTTTAATGAGACTAACGTTTGTCTTTATTTGTCCCAAGTTAGTCTCACTAGTCTCATTCTAAGGTTTGTCCAAGTTCGTCCTTAGAAAGAGATTAACTAGGGATGAACTTAGACTAACTTGGGACGAACTTAGACTATCATTATAATGAGGCTAACGTTTGTCTTTGTTCGTCCCAAGTTAGTCTCGTTAGTCTCATTCTAAGGTTTGTCTAAGTTCGTCCTTAGAAAGAGACTAACTAGGGACTAACTTAGACTAACTTGGGACGAACTTTGACTAACCTTGTAAGGAGACTAACGTTTGTCTTTGTTCGTCCCAAGTTAGTCTCGTTAGTCTCATTCTAAGGTTTGTCCAAGTTTGTCCTTAGAAAGAGATTAACTAGGGATGAACTTAGACTAACTTGGGACGAACTTAGACTATCATTATAATGAGGCTAACGTTTGTCTTTGTTCGTCCCAAGTTAGTCTCGTTAGTCTCATTCTAAGGTTTGTCTAAGTTCGTCCTTAGAAAGAGACTAACTAGGGACGAACTTAGACTAACTTGGGACGAACTTTGACTAACCTTGTAAGGAGACTAACGTTTGTCTTTGTTCGTCCCAAGTTAGTCTCGTTAGTCTCATTCTAAGGTTTGTCTAAGATCGTCCTTAGAAAGAGACTAACTAGGGACGAACTTAGACTAACTTGGGACGAACTTAGACTAACCTTATAATGAGACTAACGTTAGTCTTTGTTCGTCCCAAGTTAGTCTCACTAGTCTCATTCTAAGGTTTGTCTAAGTTCGTCCTTAGAAAGAGATTAACTAGGGACGAACTTAGACTAACTTGGGACGAACTTAGACTAACTTTATAATGAGACTAACGTTTGTCTTTGTTCGTCCCAAGTTAGTCTCGTTAGTCTCATTCTACGGTTTGTCTAAGTTCGTCCTTAGCAAGAGACTAACTAGGGACGAACTTAGACTAACTTGGGACGAACTTAGACAAACTTTATAATGAGACTAACATTTGTCTTTGTTCGTCCCAAGTTAGTCTCGTTAGTCTCATTCAAAGGTTTGTTTAAGTTCGTCCTTAGAAAGAAACTCACTAGGACTAACTTGGGACGAACTTAGACTAACCTTAGAATGAGAATAAAGTTTGTCTTTGTTCGTTCCAAGTTAGTCTCGTTAGTCTCATTCTAAAGTTTGTTTAAGTTCGTCCTTAGAAAGAGACTAACTAGGGACGAACTTAGACAAACTTGGGACGAACTTAGACAAACCTTATAATGAGACTAACGTTTGTCTTTGTTCGTCCCAAGTTAGTCTCGTTAGTCTCATTCTAAGGTCTGTCAAAGTTCGTGCTTAGAAAGTGACTAACTAGGGACGAACTTAGACTAACTTGGGATGAACTTAGACTAACCTTGTAATGAGACTAACGTTTGTCTTTGTTCGTCCCAAGTTAGTCTCGTTAGTCTCATTCTAAGGTTTGTCTCAGTTCGTCTTTAGAAAGAGACTAACTAGGGACGAACTTACACTAACCTTGTAATAAGACTAACGTTTGTCTTTGTTCGTCCCAAGTTAGTCTCGTTAGTCTCATTCTAAGGTCTGTCAAAGTTCGTCCTTAGAAAGTGACTAACAAGGGGCGAACTTAGACTAACTTGGGACGAACTTAGACTTACCTTGTAATGAGACTAACGTTTGTCTTTGTTAGTCCCAAGTTAGTCTCGTTAGTCTCATTCTAAGGTTTGTCTAAGTTCGTCCTTAGAAAGAGACTAACTAGGGACGAACTTAGACTAACATGGGGCGAATTTAGACTAACCTTGTAATGAGACTAACGTTTGTGTTTGTTCGTCCCAAGTTAGTCTCGTTAGTCTCATTCTAAGGTTTGTCTCAGTTCGTCCTTAGAAAGAGACTAACTAGGGACGAACTTAGACTAACCTTTTAACGAGGCTAAAGTTTGTCTTTGTTCGTCCCAAGTTAGTGTCGTTAGTCTCATTCTAAGGTTTGTCTAAGTTCGTCCTTCGAAAGAGACTAACTAGGGTCGAACTTAGACTAACTTGGGACGAACTTAGACTAACCTTGTAATGAGACTAACGTTTGTCTTTGTTCGTCCCAAGTTAGTCTAACTAGTCTCATTCTAAGGTTTGTCTAAGTTCGTCCTTAGAAAGAGATTAACTAGGGACGAACTTAGACTAACCTTAGAATGAGAATAAAGTTTGTCTTTGTTCGTTCCAAGTTAGTCTCGTTAGTCTCATTCTAAAGTTTGTCTAAGTTCGTCCTTAGAAAGAGACTAACTAGGGACAAACTTGGGACGAACTTAGACAAACCTTATAATGAGACTAACGTTTGTCTTTGTTCGTCCCAAGTTAGTCTCGTTAGTCTCATTCTAAGGTCTGTCAAAGTTCGTCCTTAGAAAGTGACTAACTAGGGACGAACTTTGACTAACCTTAGATTGAGAATAAAGTTTGTCTTTGTTCGTTCCAAGTTAGTCTCGTTAGTCTCATTCTAAAGTTTGTCTAAGTTCGTCCTTCGAAAGAGACTAACTAGGGTCGAACTTAGACTAACTTGGGACGAACTTAGACTAAGCTTGTAATGAGACTAACGTTTGTCTTTGTTCGTCCCAAGTTAGTCTCACTAGTCTCATTCTAAGGTTTGTCTAAGTTCGTCCTTAGAAAGAGATTAACTAGGGATGAACTTAGACTAACTTGGGACGAACTTAGACTATCATTATAATGAGGCTAACGTTTATCTTTGTTCGTCCCAAGTTAGTCTCGTTAGTCTCATTCTAAGGTTTGTCTAAGTTCGTCCTTAGAAAGAGACTAACTAGGGACGAACTTAGACTAACTTGGGATGAACTTTGACTAACCTTGTAAGGAGACTAACGTTTGTCTTTGTTCGTCCCAAGTTAGTCTCGTTAGTCTCATTCTAAGGTTTGTCCAAGTTCGTCCTTAGAAAGAGATTAACTAGGGATGAACTTAGACTAACTTGGGACGAACTTAGACTATCATTATAATGAGGCTAACGTTTGTCTTTGTTCGTCCCAAGTTAGTCTCGTTAGTCTCATTCTAAGGTTTGTCTAAGTTCGTCCTTAGAAAGAGACTAACTAGGGACGAAATTAGACTAACTTGGGACGAACTTAGACTAACCTTATAATGAGACTAACGTTTGTCTTTGTTCGTCCCAAGTTAGTCTCACTAGTCTCATTCTAAGGTTTGTCTAAGTTCGTCCTTAGAAAGAGATTAACTTGGAACGAACTTAGACTAACCTTAGAATGAGAATAAAGTTTGTCTTTGTTCGTTCCAAGTTAGTCTCGTTAGTCTCATTCTAAGGTTTGTCTAAGTTCGTCCTTAGAAAGAGACTAACTAGGGACGAAATTAGACTAACTTGGGACGAACTTAGACTAACCTTATAATGAGACTAATGTTTGTCTTTATTTGTCCCAAGTTAGTCTCACAAGTCTCATTCTAAGGTTTGTCCAAGTTCGTCCTTAGAAAGAGATTAACTAGGGATGAACTTAGACTAACTTGGGACGAACTTAGACTATCATTATAATGAGGCTAACGTTTATCTTTGTTCGTCCCAAGTTAGTCTCGTTAGTCTCATTCTAAGGTTTGTCTAAGTTCTTCCTTAGAAAGAGACTAACTAGGGACGAACTTAGACTAACTTGGGACGAACTTTGACTAACCTTGTAAGGAGACTAACGTTTGTCTTTGTTCGTCCCAAGTTAGTCTCGTTAGTCTCATTCTAAGGTTTGTCCAAGTTCGTCCTTAGAAAGAGATTAACTAGGGATGAACTTAGACTAACTTGGGACGAACTTAGACTATCATTATAATGAGGCTAACGTTTGTCTTTGTTCGTCCCAAGTTAGTCTCGTTAGTCTCATTCTAAGGTTTGTCTAAGTTCGTCCTTAGAAAGAGACTAACTAGGGACGAACTTAGACTAACATGGGGCGAATTTAGACTAACCTTGTAATGAGACTAACGTTTGTGTTTGTTCGTCCCAAGTTAGTCTCGTTAGTCTCATTCTAAGGTTTGTCTCAGTTCGTCCTTAGAAAGAGACTAACTAGGGACGAACTTAGACTAACCTTTTAACGAGACTAAAGTTTGTCTTTGTTCGTCCCAAGTTAGTGTCGTTAGTCTCATTCTAAGGTTTGTCTAAGTTTGTCCTTCGAAAGAGACTAACTAGGGTCGAACTTAGACTAACTTGGGACGAACTTAGACTAACCTTGTAATGAGACTAACGTTTGTCTTTGTTCGTCCCAAGTTAGTCTCACTAGTCTCATTCTAAGGTTTGTCTAAGTTCGTCCTTAGAAAGAGATTAACTAGGGACGAACTTAGACTAACCTTAGAATGAGAATAAAGTTTGTCTTTGTTCGTTCCAAGTTAGTCTCGTTAGTCTCATTCTAAAGTTTGTCTAAGTTCGTCCTTAGAAAGAGACTAACTAGGGACGAACTTTGACCAACTTGGGACGAACTTAGACAAACCTTATAATGAGACTAACGTTTGTCTTTGTTCGTCCCAAGTTAGTCTCGTTAGTCTCATTCTAAGGTCTGTCAAAGTTCGTCCTTAGAAAGTGACTAACTAGGGACGAACTTTGACTAACCTTAGAATGAGAATAAAGTTTGTCTTTGTTCGTTCCAAGTTAGTCTCGTTAGTCTCATTCTAAAGTTTGTCTAAGTTCGTCCTTCGAAAGAGACTAACTAGGGTCGAACTTAGACTAACTTGGGACGAACTTAGACTAAGCTTGTAATGAGACTAACGTTTGTCTTTGTTCGTCCCAAGTTAGTATCACTAGTCTCATTCTAAGGTTTGTCTAAGTTCGTCCTTAGAAAGAGATTAACTAGGGATGAACTTAGACTAACTTGGGACGAACTTAGACTATCATTATAATGAGGCTAACGTTTATCTTTGTTCGTCCCAACTTAGTCTCGTTAGTCTCATTCTAAGGTTTGTCTAAGTTCGTCCTTAGAAAGAGACTAACTAGGGACGAACTTAGACTAACTTGGGACGAACTTTGACTAACCTTGTAAGGATTCTAACGTTTGTCTTTGTTCGTCCCAAGTTAGTCTCGTTAGTCTCATTCTAAGGTTTGTCCAAGTTCGTCCTTAGAAAGAGATTAACTAGGGATGAACTTAGACTAACTTGGGACGAACTTAGACTATCATTATAATGAGGCTAAAGTTTGTCTTTGTTCGTCCCAAGTTACTGTCGTTAGTCTCATTCTAAGGTTTGTCTAAGTTCGTCCTTCGAAAGAGACTAACTAGGGTCGAACTTAGACTAACTTGGGACGAACATAGGCTAACCTTGTAATGAGACTAACGTTTGTCTTTGTTCGTCCCAAGTTAGTCTCACTAGTCTCATTCTAAGGTTTGTCTAAGTTCGTCCTTAGAAAGAGATTAACTTGGGACGAACTTAGACTAACTTTAGAATGAGAATAAAGTTTGTCTTTGTTCGTTCCAAGTTAGTCTCGTTAGTCTCATTCTAAGGTTTGTCTAAGTTCGTCCTTAGAAAGAGACTAACTAGGGACGAAATTAGACTAACTTGGGACGAACTTAGACTAACCTTATAATGAGACTAACGTTTGTCTTTATTTGTCCCAAGTTAGTCTCACAAGTCTCATTCTAAGGTTTGTCCAAGTTCGTCCTTAGAAAGAGATTAACTAGGGATGAACTTAGACTAACTTGGGACGAACTTAGACTATCATTATAATGAGGCTAACGTTTATCTTTGTTCGTCCCAACTTAGTCTCGTTAGTCTCATTCTAAGGTTTGTCTAAGTTCGTCCTTAGAAAGAGACTAACTAGGGACGAACTTTGACTAACCTTGTAAGGAGACTAACGTTTGTCTTTGTTCGTCCCAAGTTAGTCTCGTTAGTCTCATTCTAAGGTTTGTCCAAGTTCGTCCTTAGAAAGAGATTAACTAGGGATGAACTTAGACTAACTTGGGACGAACTTAGACTATCATTATAATGAGGCTAACGTTTGTCTTTGTTCGTCCCAAGTTAGTCTCGTTAGTCTCATTCTAAGGTTTGTCTAAGTTCGTCCTTAGAAAGAGACTAACTAGGGACGAAATTAGACTAACTTGGGACAAACTTAGACTAACCTTATAATGAGACTAACGTTTGTCTTTATTTGTCCCAAGTTAGTCTCACTAGTCTCATTCTAAGGTTAGTCCAAGTTCGTCCTTAGAAAGAGATTAACTAGGGATGAACTTAGACTAACTTGGGACGAACTTAGACTATCATTATAATGAGGCTAACGTTTGTCTTTGTTCGTCCCAAGTTAGTCTCGTTAGTCTCATTCTAAGGTTTGTCCAAGTTCGTCCTTAGAAAGAGATTAACTAGGGATGAACTTAGACTAACTTGGGACGAACTTAGACTATCATTATAATGAGGCTAACGTTTGTCTTTGTTCGTCCCAAGTTAGTCTCGTTAGTCTCATTCTAAGGTTTGTCTAAGTTCGTCCTTAGAAAGAGACTAACTAGGGACGAAATTAGACTAACTTGGGACGAACTTAGACTAACCTTATAATGAGACTAACGTTTGTCTTTATTTGTCCCAAGTTAGTTTCACTAGTCTCATTCTAAGGTTAGTCCAAGTTCGTCCTTAGAAAGAGATTAACTAGGGATGAACTTAGACTAACTTGGGACGAACTTAGACTATCATTATAATGAGGCTAACGTTTGTCTTTGTTCGTCCCAAGTTAGTCTCGTTAGTCTCATTCTAAGGTTTGTCCAAGTTCGTCCTTAGAAAGAGATTAACTAGGGATGAACTTAGACTAACTTGGAACGAACTTAGACTATCATTATAATGAGGCTAACGTTTGTCTTTGTTCGTCCCAAGTTAGTCTCGTTAGTCTCATTCTAAGGTTTGTCTAAGTTCGTCCTTAGAAAGAGACTAACTAGGGACGAAATTAGACTAACTTGGGACGAACTTAGACTAACCTTATAATGAGACTAACGTTTGTCTTTATTTGTCCCAAGTTAGTTTCACTAGTCTCATTCTAAGGTTAGTCCAAGTTCGTCCTTAGAAAGAGATTAACTAGGGATGAACTTAGACTAACTTGGGACGAACTTAGACTATCATTATAATGAGGCTAACGTTTGTCTTTGTTCGTCCCAAGTTAGTCTCGTTAGTCTCATTCTAAGGTTTGTCCTAGTTCGTCCTTAGAAAGAGACTAACTAGGGACGAACTTAGACTAACTTGGGACGAACTTTGACTAACCTTGTAAGGAGACTAACGTTTGTCTTTGTTCGTCCCAAGTTAGTCTCGTTAGTCTCATTCTAAGGTTTTTCCAAGTTCGTCCTTAGAAATAGATTAACTAGGGATGAACTTAGACTAACTTGGGACGAACTTAGACTATCATTATAATGAGGCTAACGTTTGTCTTTGTTCGTCCCAAGTTAGTCTCGTTAGTCTCATTCTAAGGTTTGTCTAAGTTCGTCCTTAGAAAGAGACTAACTAGGGACGAAATTAGACTAACTTGGGACGAACTTAGACTAACATTATAATGAGACTAACGTTTGTCTTTATTTGTCCCAAGTTAGTCTCACTAGTCTCATTCTAAGGTTAGTCCAAGTTCGTCCTGAGAAAGAGATTAACTAGGGATGAACTTAGACTAACTTGGGACGAACTTAGACTATCATTATAATGAGGCTAACGTTTGTCTTTGTTCGTCCCAAGTTAGTCTCGTTAGTCTCATTCTAAGGTTTGTCTAAGTTCGTCCTTAGGAAGAGACTAACTAGGGACGAACTTAGACTAACTTGGGACGAACTTTGACTAACCTTGTAAGGAGACTAACGTTTGTCTTTGTTCGTCCCAAGTTAGTCTCGTTAGTCTCATTCTAAGGTTTGTCCAAGTTCGTCCTTAGAAAGAGATTAACTAGGGATGAACTTAGACTAACTTGGGACGAACTTAGACTATCATTATAATGAGGCTAACGTTTGTCTTTGTTCGTCCCAAGTTAGTCTCGTTAGTCTCATTCTAAGGTTTGTCTAAGTTCGTCCTTAGAAAGAGACTAACTAGGGACGAACTTAGACTAACTTGGGACGAACTTTGACTAACCTTGTAAGGAGACTAACGTTTGTCTTTGTTCGTCCCAAGTTAGTCTCGTTAGTCTCATTCTAAGGTTTGTCTATGATCATCCTTAGAAAGAGACTAACTAGGGACTAACTTGGGACGAACTTAGACTAACCTTATAATGAGACTAACGTTAGTCTTTGTTCGTCCCAAGTTAGTCTCACTAGTCTCATTCTAAGGTTTGTCTAAGTTCGTCCTTAGAAAGAGATTAACTAGGGACGAACTTAGACTAACTTTATAATGAGACTAACGTTTGTCTTTGTTCGTCCCAAGTTAGTCTCGTTAGTCTCATTCTACGGTTTGTCTAAGTTCGTCCTTAGAAAGAGACTAACTAGGGACGAACTTAGACTAACTTGGGACGAACTTAGACAAACTTTATAATGAGACTAACATTTGTCTATGTTCGTCCCAAGTTAGTCTCGTTAGTCTCATTCAAAAGTTTGTTTAAGTTCGTCCTTAGAAAGAAACTCACTAGGACGAACTTAGACTAACTTGGGACGAACTTAGACTAACCTTAGAATGGGAATAAAGTTTGTCTTTGTTCGTTCCAAGTTAGTCTCGTTAGTCTCATTCTAAAGTTTGTTTAAGTTCGTCCTTAGAAAGGGACTAATTAGGGACGAACTCAGACAAACTTGGGACGAACTTAGACAAACCTTATAATGAGACTAACGTTTGTCTTTGTTCGTCCCAAGTTAGTCTCGTTAGTCTCATTCTAAGGTCTGTCAAAGTTCGTCCTTAGAAAGTGACTAACTAGGGACGAACTTAGACTAACTTGGGATCAATTTAGACTAACCTTGTAATGAGACTAACGTTTGTCTTTGTTCGTCCCAAGTTAGTCTCGTTAGTCTCATTCTAAGGTTTGTCTCAGTTCGTCTTTAGAAAGAGACTAACTAAGGACGAACTTACACTAACCTTGTAATAAGACTAACGTTTGTCTTTGTTCGTCCCAAGTTAGTCTCGTTAGTCTCATTCTAAGGTCTGTCAAAGTTCGTCCTTAGAAAGTGACTAACTAGGGACGAACTTAGACAAACTTGGGACGAACTTAGACTTGCCTTGTAATGAGACTAACGTTTGTCTTTGTTCGTCCCAAGTTAGTCTCGTTAGTCTCATTCTAAGGTTTGTCTAAGTTCGTCCTTAGAAAGAGACTAACTAGGGACGAATTTAGACTAACCTTGTAATGAGACTAACGTTTGTGTTTGTTCGTCCCAAGTTAGTCTCGTTAGTCTCATTCTAAGGTTTGTCTCAGTTCGTCCTTAGAAAGAGACTAACTAGGGACGAACTTAGACTAACCTTTTAACGAGACTAAAGTTTGTCTTTGTTCGTCCCAAGTTAGTGTCGTTAGTCTCATTCTAAGGTTTGTCTAAGTTCGTCCTTCGAAAGAGACTAACTAGGGTCGAACGTAGACTAACTTGGGACGAACTTAGACTAACCTTGTAATGAGACTAACGTTTGTCTTTGTTCGTCCCAAGTTAGTCTCACTAGTCTCATTCTAAGGTTTGTCTAAGTTCGTCCTTAGAAAGAGATTAACTAGGGACGAACTTAGACTAACCTTAGAATGAGAATAAAGTTTGTCTTTGTTCGTTCCAAGTTAGTCTCGTTAGTCTCATTCTATAGTTTGTCTAAGTTCGTCCTTAGAAAGAGACTAACTAGGGACGAACTTAGACAAACTTGGGACGAACTTAGACAAACCTGATAATGAGACTAACGTTTGTCTTTGTTCGTCCCAAGTTAGTCTCGTTAGTCTCATTCTAAGGTCTGTCAAAGTTCGTCCTTAGAAAGTGACTAACTAGGGACGAACTTTGACTAACCTTAGAATGAGAATAAAGTTTGTCTTTGTTCGTTCCAAGTTAGTCTCGTTAGTCTCATTCTAAAGTTTGTCTAAGTTCGTCCTTCGAAAGAGACTAACTAGGGTCGAACTTAGACTAACTTGGGACGAACTTAGACTAACCTTGTAATGAGACTAACGTTTGTCTTTGTTCGCCCCAAGTTAGTCTCACTAGGCTCATTCTAAGGTTTGTCTAAGTTCGTCCTTAGAAATAGAGTAACTTGGGACGAACTTAGACTAACCTTTTAACGAGACTAAAGTTTGTCTTTGTTCGTCCCAAGTTAGTGTCGTTAGTCTCATTCTAAGGTTTGTCTAAGTTCGTCCTTCGTAAGAGACTAACTAGGGTCGAACTTAGACTAACTTGGGACGAACTTAGACTAACCTTTTAACGAGACTAAAGTTTGTCTTTGTTCGTCCCAAGTTAGTGTCGTTAGTCTCATTCTAAGGTTTGTCTAAGTTCGTCCTTCGAAAGAGACTAACTAGGGTCGAACTTAGACTAACTTTGGACGAACTTAGACTTACTTTGGACGAACTTAGACTAACCTTGTAATGAGACTAACGTTTGTCTTTGTTCGTCCCTAGTTAGTCTCACTAGTCTTATTCTAAGGTTTGTCTAAGTTCGTCCTTAGAAAGAGATAAACTAGGGACGAACTTAGACAAACCTTATAATGAGACTAACGTTTGTCTTTGTTCGTCCCAAGTTAGTCTCGTTAGTCTCATTCTAAGGTCTGTCAAAGTTCGTCCTTAGAAAGTGACTAATTAGGGACGAACTTTGACTAACCTTAGAATGAGAATAAAGTTTGTCTTTGTTCGTTCCAAGTTAGTCTCGTTAGTCTCATTCTAAAGTTTGTCGAAGTTCGTCCTTCGAAAGAGACTAACTAGGGTCGAACTTAGACTAACTTGGGACGAACTTAGACTAACCTTGTAATGAGACTAACGTTTGTCTTTGTTCGTCCCAAGTTAGTCTCACTAGTCTCATTCTAAGGTTTGTCTAAGTTCGTCCTTAGAAATAGATTAACTTGGGACGAACTTAGACTAACCTTAGAATGAGAATAAAGTTTGTCTTTGTTGGTTCCAAGTTAGTCTCGTTAGTCTCATTCTAAAGTTTGTCTAAGTTCGTCCTTAGAAAGAGACTAACTAGGGACGAACTTAGACAAACTTGGGACGAACTTAGACAAACCTTATAATGAGACTAACGTTTGTCTTTGTTTGTCCCAAGTTAGTCTCGTTAGTGTCATTCTAAGGTCTGTCAAAGTTCGTCCTTAGAAAGTGACTAACTAGGGACGAACTTACACTAACTTGGGACGAACTTAGACTAACCTTATAATGAGACTAACGTCTGTCTTTGTTCGTCCCAAGTTAGTCTCACTAGTCTCATTCTAAGGTTTGTCTAAGTTCGTCCTTAGAAAGAGATTAACTAGGGACGAACTTAGACTAACTTGGGACGAACTTAGACTAACTTTATAATGAGACTAACGTTTGTCTTTGTTCGTCCCAAGTTAGTCTCGTTAGTCTCATTCTACGGTTTGTCTAAGTTCGTCCTTAGAAAGAGACTAACTAGGGACGAACTTAGACTAACTTGGGACGAACTTTGACTAACCTTGTAATGAGACTAACGTTTGTCTTTGTTCGTCCCAAGTTAGTCTCGTTAGTCTCATTCTGAGGTTTGTCTAAGTTCGTCCTTAGAAAGAGACTAACTAGGGACGAACTTAGACTAACTTGGGACGAACTTAGACTAACCTTATAATGAGACTAACGTTTGTCTTTGTTTGTCCCAAGTTAGTCTCACTAGTCTCATTCTAAGGTTTGTCTAAGTTCGTCCTTAGAAAGAGATTAACTACGGACGAACTTAGACTAACTTGGGACGAACTTAGACTAACTTTATAATGAGACTAACGTTTGTCTTTGTTCGTCCCAAGTTAGTCTCGTTAGTCTCATTCTAAGGTTTGTCTAAGTTCGTCCTTAGAAAGAGACTAACTAGGGACGAACTTAGACTAATTTGGGACGAACTTAGACAAACCTTATAATGAGACTAACATTTTTCTTTGTTCGTCCCAAGTTAGTCTCGTTAGTCTCATTCTAAGGTTTGTTTAAGTTCATCCTTAGAAAGAAACTAACTAGGACGAACTTAGACTAACTTGGGACGTACTTAGACTAACCTCAGAATGAGAATAAAGTTTGTCTTTGTTCGTTCCAAGTTAGTCTCGTTAGTCTCATTCTAAAGTTTGTCTAAGTTCGTCCTTAGAAAGAGACTAACTAGGGACGAACTTAGACAAACCTTATAATGAGACTAACGTTTGTCTTTGTTCGTCCCAAGTTAGTCTCGTTAGTCTCATTCTAAGGTTTGTCTAAGTTAGTCTTTAGAAATAAGACTAACTAGAGACGAACTTAGACTAACTTGGGACGAAGTTAGACTAACCTTATAACGAGACTAAAGTTTGTCTTTGTTCGTCCAAAGTTAGTCTCGTTAGTCTCATTCTAAGGTTTGTTTAAGTTCGTCCTTAGAAAGAGACTAACTAGGGACGAACTTAGACTAACTTGGGACGAACTTAGACTAACCATATAATGAGACTAACGTTTGTCTTTGTTCGTCCCAAGTTAGTCTCACTAGTCTCATTCTATGGTTTGTCTAAGTTCGTCCTTAGAAAGAGATTAACTAGGGACAAACTTAGACTAACTTGGGACGAACTTAGACTAACTTTATAATGAGACTAACGTTCGTCTTTGTTCGTCCCAAGTTAGTCACGTTAGTCTAATTCTATGGTTTGTCTAAGTTCGTCCTTAGAAAGCGACTAACTAGGGACGAACTTAGACTAACTTGGGACGAACTTAGACTAACCTTGTAATGAGACAAACTTTTGTCTTTGTTCGTCCCAAGTTAGTCTCGTTAGTCTCATTCTAAGGTTTGTCTAAGTTCGTCTTTAGAAAGAGACTAAATAGGGACGAACTTAGACTAACATGGGACGAACTTAGACTAACCTTGTGATGAGACTAACGTTTGTGTTTGTTCATCCCAAGTTAGTCTCGTTAGTCTCATTCTAAGGTTTTTTTAAGTTCGTCCTCAGAAAGAAACTAACTAGGGACGAACTTAGACTAACTTGGGACGAACTTAGACTAACCTTAGAATGAGAATAAAGTTTATCTTTGTTCGTTCCAAGTTAGTCTCGTTAGTCTCATTCCGGTTTGTCTAACTTCGTCCTTAGAAAGAGACTAACTAGGGACAAAGTTAGACTAACTAGGGACAAAGTTAGACTAACATGGGACGAACTTAGACTAACATTGTAATGTGACTAACGTTTGTGTTTGTTCGTCCCAAGTTTGTCTCATTCTATGGTTTGTCTAAGTTCGTCCTTAGAAAGAGACTAACTAGGGACGAACTTAGACTAACTTGGGACGAACTTAGACTAACCTTATAATGAGACTAACGTTTGTGTTTGTTGGTCCCAAGGTAGTCTCGTTAGTCTCATTCTAAGGTTTGTTTAAGTTAGTCTTTAGAAAGAAACTAACTAGGGACGAACTTAGACTAACTTGGGACGAACTTAGACTAACCTTAGAATGAGAATAAAGTTTGTCTTTGTTCGTTCCAAGTTAGTCTCGTTAGTCTCATTCTAAGGTTTGTCTAAGTTCGTCCTTTGAAAGTGACTAACAATGGACGAACTTAGACTAACTTGGGACGAACTTAGATAAACCTTAGAATGAGAGTTTGTCTCGTTAGTCTCATTCTAACGTTTGTCTAAGTTCGTCCTTAGAAGGAGACTAACTTGGGACGAACTTAGACTAACCCTCTAATGAGACTAACGTTTGTCTTTGTTCGTCCCAAGTTAGTCTCGTTAGTCTCCTTCTAAGGCTGGTCTAAGTTCGTCCTTAGAAAGAGACTAACTAGGGACGAACTTAGACTAACGTGGGACGTACTTAGACTAACCTTTGAATGAGAGTTTGTCTCGTTAGTCTTATTCTAAAGTTTGTCTTAGTTCGTCCTTAGAAAGAGCCTAACTTGGGACGAACTTACACTAACCTTGTAATGAGACTAATGTTTGTCTTTGTTCGTCCCAAGTTAGTCTCGTTAGTCTCCTTCTAAGGTTTGTCAAAGTTCGTCCTTAGAAAGAGACTAACTAGGGACGAACTTAGACTAACTTGGGACGTACTTAGACTAACCTTGTAATGAGACTAACGTTTGTGTTTGTTCGTCCCAAGTTAGTCTCGTTTGTCTCATTCTAAGGTTTGTTTAAGTTCGTCCTTACAAAGAGACTAACTAGGGACGAACTTAGACTAACTTGGGACGAACTTAGACAAACCTTAGAATGAGAGCTTGTCTCGTTAGTCTCATTCTAAGGTTTGTCTAAGTTCATCCTTAGAAAGAGACTACCTTGGGACGAACTTAGACTAACCTTGTAATGAGACTAACGTTTGTCTTTGTTCGTCCCAAGTTAGTCTCGTTAGTCTCCTTCTAAGGTTTGTCTAAGTTCGTCCTTAGAAAGAGACTAACTAGGGACGAGCTTAGACTAACATGGGAAGAAATTAGACTAACCTTGTAATGAGACTAACGTTTGTGTTTGTTCGTCCCAAGTTAGTCTCGTTAGTCTCATTCTAAGTTTTGTCTAAGTTCGTCCTTAGAAAGAGACTAACTTGGGACGAACTTATACTAACCTTATAATGAGACTAACGTTAGTGTTTGTTCGTCCCAAGGTAGTCTCGTTAGTCTCATTCTAAGGTTTGTTTAAGTTAGTCCTTAGAAAGAAACTAACTAGGGACGAACTTAGACTAACTTGGGACGAACTTAGACTAACCTTAGAATGAGAATAAAGTTTGTCTTTGTTCGTTCCAAGTTAGTCTCGTTAGTCTCATTCTAAGGTTTTTCTAAGTTCGTCCTTTGAAAGTGACTAACTGGGGACGAACTTAGACTAACTTGGGACGAACTTAGACTAACTTTATAATAAGACTAACGTTTCTCTTTGTTCGTCCCAAGTTAGTCTCGTTAGTCTCATTCTAAGGTTTGTCTAAGTTCGTCCTTAGAAAGAGACTAACTAGGGACGAACTTAGACTAACTTGGGACGAACTTAGACTAACCTTTTAACGAGACTAAAGTTTGTCTTTGTTCGTCCCAAGTTAGTCTCGTTAGTCTCATTCTAAGGGTTGTCTAAGTTCTTCCTTAGAAAGAGACTAACTAGGGACGAACTTAGACTAACTTGGGACGAACTTAGACTAACCTTTTAACGAGACTAAAGTTTGTCTTTGTTCGTCCCAAGTTAGTCTCGTTAGTCTCATTCTAAGGTTTGTCTAAGTTCTTCCTTAGAAATAGATTAACTAGGGACGAAATTAGACTAACCTGGGACGAACTTAGACTAACATTATAATGAGACTAACATTTGTCTTTGTTCGTCCCAAGTTAGTCTCGTTAGTCTCATTCTAAGGTTTGTTTAAGTTCATCTATAGAAAGAAACTAACTAGGACGAACTTAGACTAACTTGGGACGTACTTAGACTAACCTTAGAATGAGAATAAAGTTTGTCTTTGTTCGTTCCAAGTTAGTCTCGTTAGTCTCATTCTAAAGTTTGTCTAAGTTCGTCCTTAGAAAGAGACTAACTAGGGACGAACTTAGACAAACCTTATAATGAGACTAACGTTTGTCTTTATTCGTCCCAAGTTAGTCTCGTTAGTCTCATTCTAAGGTTTGTCTAAGTTCGTCCTTAGAAATCAGACTAACAAGAGACGAACTTAGACTAACTTGGGACGAACTTAGACTAACCTTTTAACGAGACTAAAGTTTGTCTTTGTTCGTCCAAAGTTAGTCTTGTTAGTCTCATTCTAAGGTTTGTCTAAGTTCGTCCTTAGAAAGAGACTAACTAGGGACGAAATTAGACTAACTTGGGACGAACTTAGACTAACCTTATAATGAGACTAACGTTTATCTTTGTTCGTCCCAAGTTAGTCTCACTAGTCTCATTTGAAGGTTTGTCTAAGTTCGTCCTTAGAAAGAGATTAACTAGGGATGAACTTAGATTGACTTAGGACGAACTTAGACTAACTTTATAATGAGACTAACGTTTGTCTTTGTTCGTCCCAAGTTAGTCTCGTTAGTCTCGTTCTAAGGTTTGTCTAAGTTCGTCCTTAGAAAGAGACTAACTAGGGACGAACTTAGACTAACTTGGGACGAACTTTGACTAACCTTGTAATGAGACTAACGTTTGTCTTTGTTCGTCCCAAGTTAGTCTCGTTAGTCTCATTTTAAGGTTTGTCTAAGTTCGTCCTTAGAAAGAGACTAACTAGGGACGAACTTAGACAAACTTGGGACGAAATTAGACAAACCATATAATGAGACTAACGTTTGTCTTTGTTCGTCCCAAGTTAGTCTCGTTAGTCTCATTCTAAGGTTTGTCTAAGTTCGTCCTTAGAAAGAGACTAACTAGGGACGAACTTAGACTAACTTGGGACGAACTTAGACTAACCTTTTAACGAGACTAAAGTTTGTCTTTGATCGTCCCAAGTTAGTCTCGTTAGTCTCATTCTAAGGTTTGTCTAAGTTCTTCCTTAGAAATAGATTAACTAGGGACGAAATTAGACTAACCTGGGACGAACTTAGACTAACATTATAATGAGACTAACGTTTGTCTTTATTCGTCCCAAGTTAGTCTCACTAGTCTCATTTGAAGGTTTGTCTAAGTTCGTGCTTAGAAAGAGATTAACTAGGGATGAACTTAGACTAACTTGGGACGAACTTAGACAAACTTTATAATGAGACTAACGTTTGTCTTTGTTTGTCCCAAGTTAGTCTCGTTAGTCTCATTCTAAGGTTTGTCTAAGTTTGTCCTTAGAAAGAGACTAACTAGGGACGAACTTAGACTAACTTAGGACGAACTTTGACTAACCTTGTAATGAGACTAACGTTTGTGTTTGTTCGTCCCAAGGTAGTCTCGTTAGTCTCATTCTAAGGTTTGTTTAAGTTAGTCTCACTAGTCTCATTTGAAGGTTTGTCTAAGTTCGTCCTTAGAAAGAGATTAACTAGGGATGAACTTAGATTGACTGAGGACGAACTTAGACTAACTTAGACTAACTTTATAATGAGACTAACGTTTGTCTTTGTTCGTCCCAAGTTAGTCTCGTTAGTCTCGTTCTAAGGTTTGTCTAAGTTCGTCCTTAGAAAGAGACTAACTAGGGACGAACTTAGACTAACTTGGGACGAACTTTGACTAACCTTGTAATGAGACTAACGTTTGTCTTTGTTCGTCCCAAGTTAGTCTCGTTAGTCTCATTCTAAGGTTTGTCTAAGTTCTTCCTTAGAAAGAGACTAACTAGGGACGAACTTAGACAAACTTGGGACGAAATTAGACAAACCTTATAATGAGACTAACGTTTGTCTTTGTTCGTCCCAAGTTAGGCTCGTTAGTCTCATTCTAAGGTTTGTCTAAGTTCGTCCTTAGAAAGAGACTAACTAGGGACGAACTTAGACTAACTTGGGACGAACTTAGCCTAACCTTTTAACGAGACTAAAGTTTGTCTTTGTTCGTCCCAAGTTAGTCTCGTTAGTCTCATTCTAAGGTTTGTCTAAGTTCTTCCTTAGAAATAGATTAACTAGGGACGAAATTAGACTAACCTGGGACGAACTTAGACTAACATTATAATGAGACTAACGTTTGTCTTTATTCGTCCCAAGTTAGTCTCGTTAGTCTCATTCTAAGGTTTGTCTAAGTTCGTCCTTAGAAAGAGACTAACTTGGGACGAACTTAGACTAACCTTGTAATGAGACTAACGTTTGTCTTTGTTCGTCCCAAGTTAGTCTCACTAGTTTCATTTGAAGGTTTGTCTAAGTTCGTGCTTAGAAAGAGATTAACTAGGGATGAACTTAGACTAACTTGGGACGAACTTAGACTAACTTTATAATGAGACTAACGTTTGTCTTTGTTTGTCCCAAGTTAGTCTCGTTAGTCTCATTCTAAGGTTTATCTAAGTTCGTCCTTAGAAAGAGACTAACTAGGGACGAACTTAGACTAACTTAGGACGAACTTTGACTAACCTTGTAATGAGACTAACGTTTGTGTTTGTTCGTCCCAAGGTAGTCTCGTTAGTCTCATTCTAAGGTTTGTTTAAGTTAGTCCTTAGAAAGAAACTAACTAGGGACGAACTTAGACTAACTTGGGACGAACTTAGACTAACCTTAGAATGAGAATAAAGTTTGTCTTTGTTCGTTCCAAGTTAGTCTCGTTAGTCTCATTCTAAGGTTTGTCTAAGTTCGTCCTTTGAAAGTGACTAACTAGGGACGAACTTAGACTAACTTGGGACGAACTTAGACTAACTTTATAATAAGACTACCGTTTGTCTTTGTTCGTCCCAAGTTAGTCTCGTTAGTCTCATTCTAAGGTTTGTCCAAGTTCGTCCTTAGAAAGAGACTAACTAGGGACGAACTTAGACAAACTTGGGACGAAATTAGACAAACCTTATAATGAGACTAACGTTTGTCTTTGTTCGTCCTAAGTTAGTCTCGTTAGTCTCATTCTAAGGTTTGTCTAAGTTCATCCTTAGAAAGAGACTAAATAGGGACGAACTTAGACTAACTTGGGACGAACTTAGACTAACCTTTTAACGAGACTAAAGTTTGTCTTTGTTCGTCCCAAGTTAGTCTCGTTAGTCTCATTCTAAGGTTTGTCTAAGTTCGTTCTTAGCCAGAGACTAACTAGGGACAAAATTAGACTAACTTGGGACGAACTTAGACTAACCTTATAATGAGACTAACGTTTGTCTTTGTTAGTCCCAAGTTAGTCTCACTAGTCTCATTTTAAGGCTTGTCTAAGTTCGTCCTTAGAAAGAGATTAACTAGGGATGAACTTAGACTGACTTGGGACGAACTTAGACTAACTTTATAATGAGACTAACACTTGTCTTTGTTCGTCCCAAGTTAGTCTCGTTAGTCTCATTCTAAGGTTTGTCTAAGTTCGTCCTTAGAAAGAGACTAACTAGGGACGAACTTAGACTAACTTGGGACGAACTTTGACTAACCTTGTAATGAGACTAACGTTTGTCTTTGTTCGTCCCAAGTTAGTCTCGTTAGTCTCATTCTAAGGTTTGTCTAAGTTCGTCCTTAGAAAGAGACTAACTAGGGACGAACTTAGACTAACTTGGGACGAACTTTGACTAACCTTGTAATGAGACTAACGTTTGTCTTTGTTCGTCCCAAGTTAGTCTCGTTAGTCTCATTCTAAGGTTTGTCTAAGTTCGTCCTTAGAAAGTGACTAACTAGGGACGAACTTAGACTAACTTGGGACGAACTTAGACTAACCTTATAATGAGACTAACGTTTGTCTTTGTTCGTCCCAAGTTAGTCTCACTAGTCTCATTCTAAGGTTTGTCTAAGTTCGTCCTTAGAAAGAGACTAACTAGGGACGAACTTAGACTAACTTGGGACGAACTTTGACTAACCTTGTAATGAGACTAACGTTTGTCTTTATTCGTCCCAAGTTAGTCTCGTTAGTCTCATTCTAAGGTTTGTCTAAGTTCGTCCTTAGAAAGAGACTAACTAGGGACGAACTTAGACTAACTTGGGACGAACTTTGACTAACCTTGTAATGAGACTAACGTTTGTCTTTGTTCGTCCCAAGTTAGTCTCGTTAGTCTCATTCTAAGGTTTGTCTAAGTTCTTCCTTAGAAAGAGACTAACTAGGGACGAACTTAGACAAACTTGGGACGAAATTAGACAAACCTTATAATGAGACTAACGTTTGTCTTTGTTCGTCCCAAGTTAGTCTCGTTAGTCTCATTCTAAGGTTTGTCTAAGTTCGTCCTTAGAAAGAGACTAACTAGGGACGAACTTAGACTAACTTGGGACGAACTTAGCCTAACCTTTTAACGAGACTAAAGTTTGTCTTTGTTCGTCCCAAGTTAGTCTCGTTAGTCTCATTCTAAGGTTTGTCTAAGTTCTTCCTTAGAAATAGATTAACTAGGGACGAAATTAGACTAACCTGGGACGAACTTAGACTAACATTATAATGAGACTAACGTTTGTCTTTATTCGTCCCAAGTTAGTCTCGTTAGTCTCATTCTAAGGTTTGTCTAAGTTCGTCCTTAGAAAGAGACTAACTTGGGACGAACTTAGACTAACCTTGTAATGAGACTAACGTTTGTCTTTGTTCGTCCCAAGTTAGTCTCACTAGTTTCATTTGAAGGTTTGTCTAAGTTCGTGCTTAGAAAGAGATTAACTAGGGATGAACTTAGACTAACTTGGGACGAACTTAGACTAACTTTATAATGAGACTAACGTTTGTCTTTGTTTGTCCCAAGTTAGTCTCGTTAGTCTCATTCTAAGGTTTATCTAAGTTCGTCCTTAGAAAGAGACTAACTAGGGACGAACTTAGACTAACTTAGGACGAACTTTGACTAACCTTGTAATGAGACTAACGTTTGTGTTTGTTCGTCCCAAGGTAGTCTCGTTAGTCTCATTCTAAGGTTTGTTTAAGTTAGTCCTTAGAAAGAAACTAACTAGGGACGAACTTAGACTAACTTGGGACGAACTTAGACTAACCTTAGAATGAGAATAAAGTTTGTCTTTGTTCGTTCCAAGTTAGTCTCGTTAGTCTCATTCTAAGGTTTGTCTAAGTTCGTCCTTTGAAAGTGACTAACTAGGGACGAACTTAGACTAACTTGGGACGAACTTAGACTAACTTTATAATAAGACTACCGTTTGTCTTTGTTCGTCCCAAGTTAGTCTCGTTAGTCTCATTCTAAGGTTTGTCTAAGTTCGTCCTTAGAAAGAGACTAACTAGGGACGAACTTAGACAAACTTGGGACGAAATTAGACAAACCTTATAATGAGACTAACGTTTGTCTTTGTTCGTCCTAAGTTAGTCTCGTTAGTCTCATTCTAAGGTTTGTCTAAGTTCATCCTTAGAAAGAGACTAAATAGGGACGAACTTAGACTAACTTGGGACGAACTTAGACTAACCTTTTAACGAGACTAAAGTTTGTCTTTGTTCGTCCCAAGTTAGTCTCGTTAGTCTCATTCTAAGGTTTGTCTAAGTTCGTTCTTAGCCAGAGACTAACTAGGGACGAAATTAGACTAACTTGGGACGAACTTAGACTAACCTTATAATGAGACTAACGTTTGTCTTTGTTAGTCCCAAGTTAGTCTCACTAGTCTCATTTTAAGGCTTGTCTAAGTTCGTCCTTAGAAAGAGATTAACTAGGGATGAACTTAGACTGACTTGGGGCGAACTTAGACTAACTTTATAATGAGACTAACACTTGTCTTTGTTCGTCCCAAGTTAGTCTCGTTAGTCTCATTCTAAGGTTTGTCTAAGTTCGTCCTTAGAAAGAGACTAACTAGGGACGAACTTAGACTAACTTGGGACGAACTTTGACTAACCTTGTAATGAGACTAACGTTTGTCTTTGTTCGTCCCAAGTTAGTCTCGTTAGTCTCATTCTAAGGTTTGTCTAAGTTCGTCCTTAGAAAGAGACTAACTAGGGACGAACTTAGACTAACTTGGGACGAACTTTGACTAACCTTGTAATGAGACTAACGTTTGTCTTTGTTCGTCCCAAGTTAGTCTCGTTAGTCTCATTCTAAGGTTTGTCTAAGTTCGTCCTTAGAAAGTGACTAACTAGGGACGAACTTAGACTAACTTGGGACGAACTTAGACTAACCTTATAATGAGACTAACGTTTGTCTTTGTTCGTCCCAAGTTAGTCTCACTAGTCTCATTCTAAGGTTTGTCTAAGTTCGTCCTTAGAAAGAGACTAACTAGGGACGAACTTAGACTAACTTGGGACGAACTTTGACTAACCTTGTAATGAGACTAACGTTTGTCTTTATTCGTCCCAAGTTAGTCTCGTTAGTCTCATTCTAAGGTTTGTCTAAGTTCGTCCTTAGAAAGAGACTAACTAGGGACGAACTTAGACTAACTTGGGACGAACTTTGACTAACCTTGTAATGAGACTAACGTTTGTCTTTGTTCGTCCCAAGTTAGTCTCGTTAGTCTCATTCTAAGGTTTGTCTAAGTTCTTCCTTAGAAAGAGACTAACTAGGGACGAACTTAGACAAACTTGGGACGAAATTAGACAAACCTTATAATGAGACTAACGTTTGTCTTTGTTCGTCCCAAGTTAGTCTCGTTAGTCTCATTCTAAGGTTTGTCTAAGTTCGTCCTTAGAAAGAGACTAACTAGGGACGAACTTAGACTAACTTGGGACGAACTTAGCCTAACCTTTTAACGAGACTAAAGTTTGTCTTTGTTCGTCCCAAGTTAGTCTCGTTAGTCTCATTCTAAGGTTTGTCTAAGTTCTTCCTTAGAAATAGATTAACTAGGGACGAAATTAGACTAACCTGGGACGAACTTAGACTAACATTATAATGAGACTAACGTTTGTCTTTATTCGTCCCAAGTTAGTCTCGTTAGTCTCATTCTAAGGTTTGTCTAAGTTCGTCCTTAGAAAGAGACTAACTTGGGACGAACTTAGACTAACCTTGTAATGAGACTATAGTTTGTCTTTGTTCGTCCCAAGTTAGTCTCACTAGTTTCATTTGAAGGTTTGTCTAAGTTCGTGCTTAGAAAGAGATTAACTAGGGATGAACTTAGACTAACTTGGGACGAACTTAGACTAACTTTATAATGAGACTAACGTTTGTCTTTGTTTGTCCCAAGTTAGTCTCGTTAGTCTCATTCTAAGGTTTATCTAAGTTCGTCCTTAGAAAGAGACTAACTAGGTACGAACTTAGACTAACTTAGGACGAACTTTGACTAACCTTGTAATGAGACTAACGTTTGTGTTTGTTCGTCCCAAGGTAGTCTCGTTAGTCTCATTCTAAGGTTTGTTTAAGTTAGTCCTTAGAAAGAAACTAACTAGGGACGAACTTAGACTAACTTGGGACGAACTTAGACTAACCTTAGAATGAGAATAAAGTTTGTCTTTGTTCGTTCCAAGTTAGTCTCGTTAGTCTCATTCTAAGGTTTGTCTAAGTTCGTCCTTTGAAAGTGACTAACTAGGGACGAACTTAGACTAACTTGGGACGAACTTAGACTAACTTTATAATAAAACTACCGTTTGTCTTTGTTCGTCCCAAGTTAGTCTCGTTAGTCTCATTCTAAGGTTTGTCTAAGTTCGTCCTTAGAAAGAGACTAACTAGGGACGAACTTAGACAAACTTGGGACGAACTTAGACTAACCTTCTAACGAGACAAAAGTTTGTCTTTGTTCGTCCCAAGTTAGTCTCGTTAGTCTCATTCTAAGGTTTGTCTAAGTTCGTCCTTAGAAAGAGACTAACTAGGGACGAAATTAGACTAACTCGGGACGAACTTAGACTAACCTTACAATGAGACTAACGTTTGTCTTTGTTCGTCCCAAGTTAGTCTCACTAGTCTCATTTGAAGGTTTGTCTAAGTTCGTCCTTAGAAAGAGATTAACTAGGGATGAACTTAGATTGACTTAGGACGAACTTAGACTAACTTAGACTAACTTTATAATGAGACTAACGTTTGTCTTTGTTCGTCGCAAGTTAGTCTCGTTAGTCTCGTTCTAAGGTTTGTCTAAGTTCGTCCTTAGAAAGAGACTAACTAGGGACGAACTTAGACTAACTTGGGACGAACTTTGACTAACCTTGTAATGAGACTAACGTTTGTCTTTGTTCGTGCCAAGTTAGTCTCGTTAGTCTCATTCTAAGGTTTGTCTAAGTTCGTCCTTAGAAAGAGACTAACATGGGACGAACTTAGACTAACCTTGTAATGAGACTAACGTTTGTCTTTGTTCGTCCCAAGTTAGTCTCGTTAGTCTCCTTCTAAGGTTTGTCAAAGTTCGTCCTTAGAAAGAGACTAACTAGGGACGAACTTAGACTAACATGGGACGAAATTAGACTAACCTTGTAATGAGACTAACGTTTGTGTTTGTTCGTCCCAAGTTAGTCTCGTTAGTCTCATTCTAAGTTTTGTCTAAGTTCGTCCTTAGAAAGAGACTAACTTCGGACGAACTTAGACTAACTTGGGACGAACTTATACTAACCTTATAATGAGACTAACGTTTGTGTTTGTTCGTCCCAAGGTAGTCTCGTTAGTCTCATTCTAAGGTTTGTCTAAGTTAGTCCTTAGAAAGAAACTAACTAGGGACGAACTTAGACTAACTTGGGACGAACTTAGACTAACCTTAGAATGAGAATAAAGTTTGTCTTTGTTCGTTCCAAGTTAGTCTCGTTAGTCTCATTCTAAGGTTTGTCTAAGTTCGTGCTTTGAAAGTGACTAACTAGGGACGAACTTAGACTAACTTGGGACGAACTTTGGCAAACTTTATAATAAGACTAACGTTTGTCTTTGTTCGTCCCAAGTTAGTCTCGTTAGTCTCATTCTGAGGTTTGTCTAAGTTCGTCCTTAGAATGAGACTAACTAGGGACGAACTTAGACAAACTTGGGATGAAATTAGACAAACCTTATAATGAGACTAACGTTTGTCTTTGTTCGTCCCAAGTTAGTCTCGTTAGTCTCATTCTAAGGTTTGTCTAAGTTCGTCCTTAGAAAGAGACTAACTAGGGACGAACTTAGACTAATTTGGGACGAACTTAAACTAACTTTATAATGAGACTAACGTTTGTCTTTGTTTGTCCCAAGTTAGTCTCGTTAGTCTCATTCTAAGGTTTGTCTAAGTTCGTCCTTAAAAAGAGACTAACTAGGGACGAACTTAGACTAATTTGGGACGAACTTAGACTAACTTTATAATGAGACTAACGTTTGTCTTTGTTTGTCCCAAGTTAGTCTCGTTAGTCTCATTCTAAGGTTTGTCTAAGTTCGTCCTTAAAAAGAGACTAACTAGGGACGAACTTAGACTAATTTGGGACGAACTTAGACAAACCTTATAATGAGACTAACATTTGTCTTTGTTCGTCCCAAGTTAGTCTCGTTAGTCTCATTCTAAGGTTTGTCTAAGTTCGTCCTTAGAAAGAGACTAACTAGGGACGAACTTAGACAAACTTGGGATGAAATTAGACAAACCTTATAATGAGACTAACGTTTGTCTTTGTTCGTCCCAAGTTAGTCTCGTTAGTCTCATTCTAAGGTTTGTCTAAGTTCGTCCTTAGTCAGAGACTAACTAGGGACGAACTTAGACTAACTTGGGACGAACTTAGACTAACCTTTTAACGAGACTAAAGTTTGTCATTGTTCGTCCCAAGTTAGTCTCGTTAGTCTCATTCTAAGTTTGTCCCAAGTTAGTCTCGTTAGTCTCATTCTTAGGTTTGTCTAAGTTCGTCCTTAGAAAGAGATTAACTAGGGATGAACTTAGACTGACTTGGGACGAACTTAGACTAACTTTATAATGAGACTAACGTTTATCTTTGTTCGTCCCAAGTTAGTGTCGTTAGTCTCATTCTAAGGTTTGTCTAAGTTCGTCCTTAGAAAGAGACTAACTAGGGACGAACTTAGACTAACTTGGGACGAACTTAGACTAACCTTGTAATGAGACTAACGTTTGTCTTTGTTCGTCCCAAGTTAGTCTCGTTAGTCTCATTCTAAGGTTTGTCTAAGTTCTTCCTTAGAAAGAGACTAACTAGGGACGAACTTAGACTAACTTGGGACGAACTTAGACTAACCTTATAATGAGACTAACGTTTGTCTTTGTTCGTCCCAAGTTAGTCTCACTAGTCTCATTCTAAGGTTTGTCTAAGTTCGTCCTTAGAAAGAGATTAACTAGGGACGAACTTATACTAACTTGGGACGAACTTAGACTAACTTTATAATGAGACTAACGTTTGTCTTTGTTTGTCCCAAGTTAGTCGCGTTAGTCTCATTCTAAGGTTTGTCTAAGTTCGTCCTTAAAAAGAGACTAACTAGGGACGAACTTAGACTAATTTGGGACGAACTTAGACAAACCTTATAATGAGACTAATATTTGTCTTTGTTCGTCCCAAGTTAGTCTAGTTAGTCTCATTCTAAGGTTTGTCTAAGTTCGTCCTTAGAAAGAGACTAACTAGGGACGAACTTAGACTAACTTGGGACGAACTTTGACTAACCTTGTAATGAGACTAACGTTTGTCTTTGTTCGTCCCAAGTTAGTCTCGTTAGTCTCATTCTAAGGTTTGTCTAAGTTCGTCCTTAGAAAGAGACTAACTAGGGACGAACTTAGACTAACTTGGGACGAACTTTGACTAACCTTGTAATGAGACTAACGTTTGTCTTTGTTCGTCCCAAGTTAGTCTCGTTAGTCTCATTCTAAGGTTTGTCTAAGTTCGTCCTTAGAAAGTGACTAACTAGGGACGAACTTAGACTAACTTGGGACGAACTTAGACTAACCTTATAATGAGACTAACGTTTGTCTTTGTTCGTCCCAAGTTAGTCTCACTAGTCTCATTCTAAGGTTTGTCTAAGTTCGTCCTTAGAAAGAGACTAACTAGGGACGAACTTAGACTAACTTGGGACGAACTTTGACTAACCTTGTAATGAGACTAACGTTTGTCTTTGTTCGTCCCAAGTTAGTCTCGTTAGTCTCATTCTAAGGTTTGTCTAAGTTCGTCCTTAGAAAGTGACTAACTAGGGACGAACTTAGACTAACTTGGGACGAACTTAGACTAACTTTATAATAAGACTACCGTTTGTCTTTGTTCGTCCCAAGTTAGTCTCGTTAGTCTCATTCTAAGGTTTGTCTAAGTTCGTCCTTAGAAAGAGACTAACTAGGGAAGAACTTAGCCAAACTTGGGACGAACTTAGACTAACCTTTTAACGAGACAAAAGTTTGTCTTTGTTCGTCCCAAGTTAGTCTCGTTAGTCTCATTCTAAGGTTTGTCTAAGTTCGTCCTTAGAAAGAGACTAACTAGGGACGAAATTAGACTAACTCGGGACGAACTTAGACTAACCTTACAATGAGACTAACGTTTGTCTTTGTTCGTCCCAAGTTAGTCTCACTAGTCTCATTTGAAGGTTTGTCTAAGTTCGTCCTTAGAAAGAGATTAACTAGGGATGAACTTAGATTGACTTAGGACGAACTTAGACTAACTTAGACTAACTTTATAATGAGACTAACGTTTGTCTTTGTTCGTCCCAAGTTAGTCTCGTTAGTCTCATTCTAAGGTTTGTCTAAGTTCGTCCTTAGAAAGAGACTAACTAGGGACGAACTTAGACTAACTTGGGACGAACTTAGACTAACCTTTTAACGAGACTAAAGTTTGTCTTTGTTCGTCCCAAGTTAGTCTCGTTAGTCTCATTCTAAGGTTTGTCTAAGTTCGTCCTTAGTCAGAGACTAACTAGGGACGAACTTAGACTAACTTGGGACGAACTTAGACTAACCTTTTAACGAGACTAAAGTTTGTCTTTGTTCGTCCCAAGTTAGTCTCGTTAGTCTCATTCTAAGTTTGTCCCAAGTTAGTCTCGTTAGTCTCATTCTTAGGTTTGTCTAAGTTCGTCCTTAGAAAGAGATTAACTAGGGATGAACTTAGACTGACTTGGGACGAACTTAGACTAACTTTATAATGAGACTAACGTTTATCTTTGTTCGTCCCAAGTTAGTGTCGTTAGTCTCATTCTAAGGTTTGTCTAAGTTCGTCCTTAGAAAGAGACTAACTAGGGACGAACTTAGACTAACTTGGGACGAACTTAGACTAACCTTGTAATGAGACTAACGTTTGTCTTTGTTCGTCCCAAGTTAGTCTCGTTAGTCTCATTCTAAGGTTTGTCTAAGTTCTTCCTTAGAAAGAGACTAACTAGGGACGAACTTAGACTAACTTGGGACGAACTTAGACTAACCTTATAATGAGACTAACGTTTGTCTTTGTTCGTCCCAAGTTAGTCTCACTAGTCTCATTCTAAGGTTTGTCTAAGTTCGTCCTTAGAAAGAGATTAACTAGGGACGAACTTATACTAACTTGGGACGAACTTAGACTAACTTTATAATGAGACTAACGTTTGTCTTTGTTCGTCCCAAGTTAGTCTCGTTAGTCTCATTCTAAGGTTTGTCTAAGTTCGTCCTTAAAAAGAGACTAACTAGGGACGAACTTAGACTAATTTGGGACGAACTTAGACAACCCTTATAATGAGACTAACATTTGTCTTTGTTCGTCCCAAGTTAGTCTCGTTAGTCTCATTCTAAGGTTTGTTTAAGTTCATCCTTAGAAAGAAACTAACTAGGACGAACTTAGACTAACTTGGGACGTACTTAGACTAACCTTAGAATGAGAATAAAGTTTGTCTTTGTTCGTTCCAAGTTAGTCTCGTTAGTCTCATTCTAAAGTTTGTCTAAGTTCGTCCTTAGAAAGAGACTAACTAGGGACGAACTTAGACTAACTTGGGACGAACTTAGACTAACTTTATAATGAGACTAACGTTTATCTTTGTTCGTCCCAAGTTAGTCTCGTTAGTCTCATTCTAAGGTTTGTCTAAGTTTGTCCTTAGAAAGAGACTAACTAGGGACGAACTTAGACTAACATGGGACGAACTTAGACTAACCTTGTAATGAGACTAACGTTTGTGTTTGTTCGTCCCAAGTTAGTCTCGTTAGTCTCATTCTAAGGTTTGTCTAAGTTCGTCCTTAGAAAGAGATTAACTAGGGACGAACTTATACTAATTTGGGACGAACTTAGACAACCCTTATAATGAGACTAACATTTGTCTTTGTTCGTCCCAAGTTAGTCTCGTTAGTCTCATTCTAAGGTTTGTTTAAGTTCGTCCTTAGAAAGAAACTAACTAGGACGAACTTAGACTAACTTGGGACGTACTTAGACTAACCTTAGAATGAGAATAAAGTTTGTCTTTGTTCGTTCCAAGTTAGTCCCGTTAGTCTCATTCTAAAGTTTGTCTAAGTTCGTCCTTAGAAAGAGACTAACTAGGGACGAACTTAGACTAACTTGGGGCGAACTTAGACTAACTTTATAATGAGACTAACGTTTGTCTTTGTTCGTCCCAAGTTAGTCTCGTTAGTCTCATTCTAAGGTTTGTCTAAGTTCGTCCTTAGAAAGAGATTAACTAGGGACGAACTTAGACTAACATGGGACGAACTTAGACTAACCTTGTAATGAGACTAACGTTTGTGTTTGTTCGTCCCAAGTTAGTCTCGTTAGTCTCATTCTAAGGTTTGTCTAAGTTCGTCCTTAGAAAGAGACTAACTTGGGACGAACTTAGAATAACCTTGTAATCTGACTAACGTTTGTCTTTGTTCGTCCCAAGTTAGTCTCGTTAGTCTCCTTCTAAGGTTTGTCTATGTTCGTCCTTAGAATGAGACTAACGAGACTAACTTGGGACTAACTAAGGGACAAACCTACTAACTAGGGACGAACTTAGACTATCCTGGGATGAACTTAGACTAACCTTATAATGAGACCAACGTTTGTCTTTGTTCGTCCCAAGTTAGTAGGTTTTTTTTAGTTCGTCCTTAGAAAGAAACTAACTAGGGACGAACTTAGACTAACTTGGGACAAACTTAGACTAACTTGGGACGAACTTAGACTAACCTTAGAATGAGAATAAAGTTTGTCTTTGTTCGTTCCAAGTTAGTCCCGTTAGTCACATTTTAAGGTTTGTCTAAGTTCGTCCTTAGAAAGAGACTAACTAGGGACGAACTTAGACTAACTTGGGACGAAATTAGACATGCCTTATAATGAGACTAAAGTTTGTCTTTGTTCGTCCCAAGTTAGCCTCGTTAGTGTCATTCTAAGGTTTTTCGAAGTTCGTCCTTAGAAAGAGACTAACTAGGGACGAACTTAGACTAACTTGGGACGAACTTAGACTAACCTTGTAATGAGACTAACATTTATCTTTCTTCGTCCCAAGTTAGTCACGTTAGTCTCATTCTAAGGTTTGTCTAAGTTCGTCCTTAAGAAGAGACTAACATGGGACGAACTTAGACTAACATGGGACGAACTTAGACTAACATTTGTCTTTGTTCGTCCCAAGTTAGTCTCGTTAGTCTCCTTCGAAGGTTTGTCTAAGTTCGTCCTTAAAAAGAGACTAACTAGGGACGAACTTAGACTAACCTTGTAATGAGACTAACGTTTGTGTTTGTTCGTCCGGAGTTAGACTCGTTAGTCTCATTCTAAGGTTTGTCTAAGTTTTTCCTTAGAAAGAGACTAACTAGGGACGAACTTAGACTAACTAGGGACGAACTTAGACAAACCTTATAATGAGACTAACGTTTGTCTTTGTTTGTCCCAAGTTGGTCTAGTTAGTCTCATTCTATGGTTTGTCTAAGTTCGTCCTTCGAAAGAGACTAACTAGGGACGAACTTAGACAAACTTGGGACGAACTTCGACAAACCTTTGAATGAGAGTTTGTCTCGTTAGTCTCATTCTAAGGTTTGTCTTAGTTCATCCTTAGAAAGAGACTAACTTGGGACGAACTTACACTAACCTTGTAATGAGACTAACGTTTGTCTTTGTTCGTCCCAAGTTAGTCTCGTTAGTCTCCTTCTAAGGTTTGTCTAAGTTCGTCCTTTGAAAGAGACTAACTAGGGACGAACTTAGACTAACTTGGGACGTACTTAGACTAACCTTGTAAGGAGACTAACGTTTGTGTTTGTTCGTCCCAAGTTAGTCTCGTTAGTCTCATTCTAAGGTTTGTCTAAGTTCGTCCTTAGAAAGAGACTAACTAGGGACGAACTTTGACAAACCTTATAATGAGACTAACGTTTGTCTTTGTTTGTCCCAAGTTAGTCTCGTTAGTCTCATTCTAAGGTTTGTTTAAGTTAGTCTTTAGAAAGAAACTAACTAGGGACGAACTTAGACTAACTTGGGACGAACTTAGACTAACCTTAGAATGAGAATAAAGTTTGTCTTTGTTCGTTCCAAGTTAGTCCCGTTAGTCTCATTCTAAGGTTTGTCTAAGTTCGTCCTTAGAAAGAGACTAACTAGGGAAGAACTTAGACTAACTTGGGATGAAATTAGACAAACCTTATAATGAGACTAACGTTTGTCTTTGTTCGTCGAAAGTTAGTCTCGTTAGTCTCATTCTAAGGTTTGTCTAAGTTCGTCCTTCGAAATAGACTAACTAGGGACGAACTTAGACTAACTTGGGACGAACTTAGACAAACCTTTGAATGAGAGTTAGTCTCGTTAGACTCATTCTAAGGTTTGTCTTAGTTCGTCCTTAGAAAGAGACTAACTTGGGACGAACTTACACTAACCTTGTAATGAGACTAACGTTTGTCTTTGTTCGTCCCAAGTTAGTCTCGTTAGTCTCCTTCTAAGGTTTGTCTAAGTTCGTCCTTTGAAAGAGACTAACTAGGGACAAACTTAGACTAACTTGGGACGTACTTAGACTAACCTTGTAATGAGACTAACGTTTGTGTTTGTTCGTCCCAAGTTAGTCTCATTTTAAGGTTTGTTTAAGTTCGTCCATAGAAGGAGACTAATTAGGGACGAACTTTGACAAACCTTATAATGAGACTAACGTTTGTCTTTGTCCGTCCCAAGATAGTCTCGTTAGTCTCATTCTAAGGTTTGTTTAAGTTCGTCCTTTGAAAGAGACTAACTAGGGACGCACTTAGACTAACTTGGGACGTACTTAGACTAACCTTGTAATGAGACTAACGTTTGTGCTTGTTCGTCCCAAGTTAGTCTCGTTAGTCTCATTCTAAGGTTTGTCTAAGTTCGTCCTTAGAAAGAGACTCACTAGGGACGAACTTTGACAAACATTATAATGAGACTAACGTTTGTCTTTGTTCGTCCCAAGTTAGTCTCGTTAGTCTCATTCTAAGCTTTGTCTAAGTTCGTCCTTAGAAAGAGACTAACTAGGGACGAACTTAGACTAACATGGGAAAAAAATAGACTAACCTTGTAATGAGACTAACGTTTGTGTTTGTTCGTCCCAAGTTAGTCTCGTTAGTCTCATTCTAAGGTTTGTCTAAGTTCGTCCTTAGAAAGAGACTAACTAGGGACGAACTTTGACAAACCTTATAATGAGACTAACGTTTGTCTTTGTTCGTCCCAAGTTAGTCTCGTTAGTCTCATTCTAAGGTTTGTTTAAGTTAGTCTTTAGAAAGAAACTAACTAGGAACGAACTTAGACTAACTTGGGACGAACTTAGACTAACCTTAGAATGAGAATAAAGTTTGTCTTTGTTCGTTCCAAGTTAGTCCCGTTAGTCTCATTCTAAGGTTTGTCTAAGTTCGTCCTTAGAAAGAGACTAACTAAGGGACAAACTTCGACTAACTTGGGACGAAATTAGACAAACCTTATAATGAGACTAAGGTTTGTCTTTGTTCGTCCCAAGTTAGTCTTGTTAGTCTCATTCTAAGGTTTGTCTAAGTTCGCCGTTAGATAGAGACTAACTAGGGACGAACTTAGACTAACCTGGGACGAACTTAGACTAACCTTATAACGAGACTAAAGTTTGTCTTTGTTCGTCCCAATTTAGTCTCGTTAGTCTCATTATAAGGTTTGTCTAAGTTCGTCCTTAGAAAGAGACAAACTAGGGACGAACTTAGACTAACATGGGACGAACTTAGACTAACCTTGTAATGAGAGTAACGTTTGTGTTTGTTCGTCCCAAATTAGTCTCGTTAGTCTCATTCGAAGGTTTGTCTAAGTTCGTCCTTAGAAAGAAACTAACTAGGGACGAACTTAGACTAACTTGGGACGAACTTAGACTAACCGTAGAATGATAATAAAGTTTGTCTTTGTTCGTTCCAAGTTAGTCCCGTTAGTCTCATTCTAAGGTTTGTCTAAGTTCGTCCTTAGATAGAGACTAACTAGGGACGAACTTAGACTAACTTGGGACGAAATTAGACAAACCTTATAAGGAGACTAACGTTTGTCTTTGTTCGTCCTAAGTTAGTCTCGTTAGTCTCATTCTAAGGTTTGTCTAAGTTCGTCCTTAGAAAGAGACTAACTAGGGACGAACTTAGACTAACTTGGGACGAAATTAGAAAACCCTTATAAGGAGACTAACGTTTGTCTTTGTTCGTCCTAAGTTAGTCTCGTTAGTCTCATCTAAGGTTTGTCTAAGTTCGTCCTTAGAAAGAGACTAACTAGGGACGAACTCAGACTAACTTGGGACGAACTTAGACTAACCTTAGAATCAGAGTTTGTCTCGTTAGTCTCATTCTAAGGTTTGTCTAAGTTCGTCCTTAGAAAGAGACTAACTTGGGACAAACTTAGACTAACTTGGGACGAACTTAGACAAACCTTATAAGGAGACTAACGTGTGTCTTTGTTTGTCCCAAGTTAGTCTTGTTAGTCTCATTCTAATGTTTTTTTAAGTTCGTCCTTAGAAAGAAACTAACTAGGGACGAACTTAGACTAACTTGGGACGAACTTAGACTAACCTTAGAATGAGAATAAAGTTTGTCTTTGTTCGTTCCAAGTTAGTCTCGTTAGTCTCATTCTAAGGTTTGTCTAAGTTCGTCCTTAGAAAGAGACAAACTAGGGACGAACTTAGACTAACTTGGGACGAAATTAGACAAACCTTATAATGAGACTAACGTTTGTCTTTGTTCGTCCCAAGTTAGTCTCGTTAGTCTCATTCTAAGGTTTGTCTAACTTCGTCCTTAGAAAGAGACTAACTAGCGAAGAACTTAGACTAACTTGGGACGAACTTAGACTAACCTTGTAATGAGACTAACGTTTGTCTTTGTTCGTCCCAAGTTAGTCTCGTTAGTCACATTCTTAGGTTTGTATAGGTTCGTCCTTAAGAAGAGACTAACTAGGGACGAACTTAGACTAACATGGGACGAACTTTGACAAACCTTAGAATCAGAGTTTGTCTCGTTAGTCTCATTCTAAGGTTTGTCTAAGTTCGTCCTTAGAAAGAGACTAACTTGGGACAAACTTAGACTAACCTTGTAATGAGACTAACGTTTGTCTTTGTTCGTCCCAAGTTAGTCACGTTAGTCTCCTTCTAAGGTTTGTCTAAGTTCGTCCTTAGAAAGAGACTAACTAGGGACGAACTTAGACTAACTTGGGCCGAACTTAGACTAACCTTGTAATGAGTCTAACGTTTGTGTTTGTTCGTCCGGAGTTAGTCTCGTTAGTCTCATTCTATGGTTTGTCTAAGTTTGTCCTTAGAAAGAGACTAACTAGGGACGAACTTAGACTAACTTGGGACGAACTTAGACAAACCTTATAATGAGACTAACGTTTGTCTTTGTTCGTCCCAAGTTAGTCTCGTTAGTCTCATTCTAAGGTTTGTCTAACTTCGTCCTTAGAAAGAGACAAACTAGCAAAGAACTTAGACTAACTTGGGACGAACTTAGACTAACCTTGTAATGAGACTAACGTTTGTTTTTGTTCGTCCCAACTTAGTCTCGTTAGTCACATTCTTAGGTTTGTATAAGTTCGTCCTTAAGAAGAGACTAACTAGGGACGAACTTAGACTAACATGGGACGAACTTTGACAAACCTTAGAATCAAAGTTTGTCTCGTTAGTCTCATTCTAAGGTTTGTCTAAGTTCGTCCTTAGAAAGAGACAAACTAGGGACGAACTTAGACTAACTTGTGATGAAATTAGACAAACCTTATAATGAGACTAACGTTTGTCTTTGTTTGTCCCAAGTTAGTCTCGTTAGTCTCATTCTAAGGTTTGTCTAACTTCGTCCTTAGAAAGAGACAACCTAGCGAAGAACTTAGACTAACTTGGGACGAACTTAGACTAACCTTGTAATGAGACTAACATTTGTTTTTGTTCGTCCCAAGTTAGTCTCTTTAGTCACATTCTTAGGTTTGTATAAGTTCGTCCTTAAGAAGAGACTAACTAGGGACGAACTTAGACTAACATGGGACGAACTTTGACAAACCTTAGAATCAGAGTTTGTCTCGTTAGTCTCATTCTAAGGTTTGTCTAAGTTCGTCCTTAGAAAGAGACTAACTTGGGACAAACTTAGACTAACCTTGTAATGAGACTAACGTTTGTCTTTGTTCGTCCCAAGTTAGTCACGTTAGTCTCCTTCTAAGGTTTGTCTAAGTTCGTCCTTAGAAAGAGACTAACTAGGGGCGAACTTAGACTAACTTGGGACGAACTTTGACTAACCTTGTAATGAGTCTAACGTTTGTGTTTGTTCGTCCGGAGTTAGTCACGTTAGTCTCCTTCTAAGGTTTGTCTAAGTTCGTCCTTAGAAAGAGACTAACTAGGGACGAACTTAGACTAACTTGGGACGAAATTACACAAACCTTATAATGAGACTAACACTTGTGTTTGTTCGTCTCAAGTTAGTCTCGTTAGTCTCATTCTAAGGTTTGTCTAAGTTCGTCCTTAGAAAGAGACAAACTAGGGACGAACTTAGACTAACTTGGGACGAAATTAGACAAACCTTGTAATGAGACTAACGTTTGTCTTTGGTCGTCCCAAGTTAGTCTCGTTAGTCTCATTCTAAGGTTTGTCTAACTTCGTCCTTAGAAAGAGACTAACTAGCGAAGAACTTAGACTAACTTGGGACGAACTTAGACTAACCTTGTAATGAGACTAACGTTTGTCTTTGTTCGTCCCAAGTTAGTCTCGTTGGTCTCATTCTAAGGTTTGTCTAAGTTCGTCCTTAGAAAGAGACTAACTAGCGACGAACTTAGACTGACTTGGGACGAAGTTAGACTAACCTTGTAATGAGACTAACGTTTGTCTTTGTTCGTCCCAAGTTAGTCTCATTCTACGGTTTGTCTAAGGTCGTCTTTAGAAAGAGACTAACTAGGGACGAACTTAGACAAACATGGGACGAACCTAGACTAACCTTGTAATGAGAATAACGTTTGTATTTGTTCGTCCCAAGTTAGTCTCGTTAGTCTCGTTCTAAGGTTTGTCTAAGTTCGTCCTTAGAAAGAGACTAACTAGGGACGAACTTAGACTAACTTGGGACGAACTTAGACTAACCTTATAATGAGACTAACGTTTCTCTTTCTTCGTCCCAAGTTAGTCTCGTTAGTCTCATTCTAAGATTTTTTTAAGTTCGTCCTCAAAAAGAAACTAACTAGGGACGAACCCTTAGAATGAGAATAAAGTTTGTCTTTGTTCGTCCAAAGTTAGTCTCGTTAGTCTCATTCTAAGGTTTGTCTAAGTTCGTCCTTAGAAAGAGACTAACTAGGGACGAACTTAGACTAACTTTTGACGAACTTAGACTAACCTTGTAATGAGAGTAACGTTTGTCTTTGTTCGTCCCAAGTTAGTCTCGTTAGTCTCATTCTAATGTTTGTCTAAGTTCGTCCTTAGAAAGAGACTAACTAGCGAAGAACTTAGACTAACTTGGGACGAAATTAGACTAACCTTGTAATGAGACTCACATGTGTCTTTGTTCGTCCCAAGCTAGTCTCCTTAGTCACATTCTAAGGTTTGTCTAAGTTCGTGCTTAAGAAGAGACTAACTAGGGACGAACTTAGACTAACATGGGACGAACTTAGACAAACCTTAGAATGAGAGTTTGTCTCGTTAGTCTCATTCTACGGTTTGTGTAAGTTCATCCTTAGAAAGAGACTAAGTTGGGACGAACTTAGACTAACCTTGTAATGAGACTAACGTTTGTCTTTGTTCGTCCCAAGTTAGTCTCGTTAGTCTCCTTCTAAGGTTTGTCTAATTTTGTCCTTAGAAAGAGACTAACTAGGGACGAACTTAGACTAACTTGGGACGAACTTAGACTAACCTTGTAATGAGTCTAACGTTTGTGTTTGTTCGTCCGGAATTAGTCTCGTTAGTCTCATTCTAAGGTTTGTCTAAGTTCGTCCTTCGAAAGAGACTAACTAGGGACGAACTTAGACTAACTTGGGACGAACTTAGACAAACCTTATAATGAGACTAACGTTTGTCTTTCATCGTCCCCAGTTAGTCTCGTTAGTCTCATTCTAAAGTTTTTTTAAGTTCGTCCTCAGAAAGAAACTAACTAGGGATGAACTTAGACTAACTTGGGACGAACTTAGACTAACCTTAGAATGAGAATAAAGTTTGTATTTGTTCGTTCCAAGTTAGTCTCGTTAGTCTCATTCTAAGGTTTGTCTAAGTTCGTCCTTAGAAAGAGACTAACTAGGGACGAACTTTGACTAACTTGGGACGAAATTAGACAAACCTTATAATGAGACTAACGTTTATCTTTGTTCGTCCCAAGTTTGTCTCACTAGTCTCATTCTAAGGTTTGTCTAAGTTCGTCCTTAGAAAGAGACTAACTAGGGACGAACTTAGATTAACTTGGGACGAAGTTAGACTAACCTTGTAATGAGACTAACGTTTGTCTTTGTTCGTCCCAAGTTAGTCTCGTTAGTCTCATTCTAAGGTTTGTCAAAGTTCATCCTTAAGAAGAGACTAACTAGGGACGAACTTGGACTAACTTGGGACGAACTTAGACAAACCTTAGAATGAGAGTTTGTCTCGTTAGTCTCATTCTAAGGTTTGTCTAAGTTCGTCCTTAGAAAGAGACTAACTTGGGACGAACTTAGACTAACCTTGTAAGGAGACTAACGTTTGTCTTCGTTCGTCCCAAGTTAGTCTCGTTAGTCTCCTTCTAAGGTTTGTCTAAGTTCGTCCTTAGAAAGAGACTAACTAGGAACGAACTTAGACTAACATGGGACGAACTTAGACTAACCTTGTAATGAGACTAACGTTTGTGTTTGTTCGTCCGGAGTTAGTCTCGTTAGTCTCATTCTAAGGTTTGTCTAAGTTTGTCCTTAGAAAGAGACTAACTAGGGACGAAATTAGACTAACTTGGGACGAACTTAGACAAACCTTATAATGAGACTAACGTTTGTCTTTGTTTGTCCCAAGTTAGTCTCGTTAGTCTCATTCTAAGGTTTGTCTAAGTTCGTCCTTAGAAAGAGACTAACTAGGGACCAACTTAGACTAACTTGGGACGAACTTAGACAACTTAGACTAACTAGGGACCAACTTAGACTAACTTGGGACGAACTTAGACTAACCTTATAACGAGACTAAAGTTTGTCTTTGTTCGTCCCAAGTTAGTCTCGTTTGTCTCATTCTAAGGTTTGTCTAAGTTCGTCTTTAGAAAGAGACTAACTAGGGGCGAACTTAGACTAACCTTGTAATGAGACTAACGTTTGTGTTTGTTCGTCCCAAGTTAGTCTCGTTAGTCTCATTCTAAGGTTTGTCTAAGTTCGTCCTTAGAAAGAGACTAACTAGGGACGAACTTAGAATAACTTGGGACGAACTTAGACAAACCTTATAATGAGACTAACGTTTGTCTTTGTTCATCCCAAGTTAGTCTCGTTAGTCTCATTCTAAGGTTTGTCTAAGTTCGTCCTTCGAAAGAGACTAACTAGGGACGAACTTGAACTAACTTGGGACGAACTTAGACTAACCTTATAACGAGACTAAAGTTTGTCTTTGTTCGTCCCAAGTTAAGCTCGTTAGTCTCATTCTAAGGTTTGTTTAAGTTAGTCATTAGAAAGAAACTAACTTGGGACGAACTTAGACTAACTAGGGACGAACTTAGACTAACCTTAGAATGAGAATAAAGTTTGTCTTTGTTCATTCCAAGTTAGTCCCGTTAGTCTCATTCTAAGGTTTGTCTAACTTCGTCATTAGAAAGAGACTAACTAGGGACGAACTTAGACTAACTTGTGACGAAATTAGACAAACCTTATAATGAGACTAAAGTTTGTCTTTGTTCGTCCCACGTTAGTCTCGTTAGTCTCATTCTATGGTTTGTCTAAGTTCGTCCTTAGAAAGAGACTAACTAGGGACGAACTTAGACTAACTTGGGATGAACTTAGACAAACCTTGTAATGAGACTAATGTCTGTGTTTGTTCGTCCCAAGTTAGTCTCGTTAGTCTCATTCTAAGGTTTGTCTAAGTTCGTCCTTAGAAAGAGACTAACTAGGGACGAACTTACACTAACCTTGTAATGAGACTAACGTTTGTCTTTGTTCGTCCCGAGTTAGTCTCGTTTGTCTCCTTCTAAGGTTTGTCTAAGTTCTTCCTTAGAAAGAGACTAACTAGGGACGAACTTAGACTAACTTGGGACGAACTTAGACTAACCTTGTAGTGAGACTAACGTTTGTGTTTGTTCGTCCCAAGTTAGTCTCGTTAGTCTCATTCTAAGGTTTGTCTAAATTCGTCCTTAGAAAGAGACTAACTAGGGACGAACTTAGACAAACTTGGGACGAACTTAGACAAACCTTGTAATGAGACTAACGTCTGTGTTTGTTCGTCCCAAGTTAGTCTCGTTAGTCTCATTCTAAGGTTTGTCTAAGTTCGTCCTTAGAAAGAGACTAACTAGGGACGAACTTAGACTAACTTTTGACGAACTTAGACTAACCTTGTAATGAGAGTAACGTTTGTCTTTGTTCGTCCCAAGTTAGTCTCGTTAGTCTCATTCTAATGTTTGTCTAAGTTCGTCCTTAGAAAGAGACTAACTAGCGAAGAACTTAGACTAACTTGGGACGAAATTAGACTAACCTTGTAATGAGACTCACATGTGTCCTTGTTCGTCCCAAGCTAGTCTCCTTAGTCACATTCTAAGGTTTGTCTAAGTTCGTGCTTAAGAAGAGACTAACTAGGGACGAACTTAGACTAACATGGGACGAACTTAGACAAACCTTAGAATGAGAGTTTGTCTCGTTAGTCTCATTCTACGGTTTGTGTAAGTTCATCCTTAGAAAGAGACTAAGTTGGGGCGAACTTAGACTAACCTTGTAATGAGACTAACGTTTGTCTTTGTTCGTCCCAAGTTAGTCTCGTTAGTCTCCTTCTAAGGTTTGTCTAATTTTGTCCTTAGAAAGAGACTAACTAGGGACGAACTTAGACTAACTTGGGACGAACTTAGACTAACCTTGTAATGAGTCTAACGTTTGTGTTTGTTCGTCCGGAATTAGTCTCGTTAGTCTCATTCTAAGGTTTGTCTAAGTTCGTCCTTCGAAAGAGACTAACTAGGGACGAACTTAGACTAACTTGGGACGAACTTAGACAAACCTTATAATGAGACTAACGTTTGTCTTTCATCGTCCCCAGTTAGTCTCGTTAGTCTCATTCAAAAGTTTTTTTAAGTTCGTCCTCAGAAAGATACTAACTAGGGATGAACTTAGACTAACTTGGGACGAACTTAGACTAACCTTAGAATGAGAATAAAGTTTGTATTTGTTCGTTCCAAGTTAGTCTCGTTAGTCTCATTCTAAGGTTTGTCTAAGTTCGTCCTTAGAAAGAGATTAACTAGGGACGAACTTTGACTAACTTGGGACGAAATTAGACAAACCTTATAATGAGACTAACGTTTATCTTTGTTCGTCCCAAGTTTGTCTCACTAGTCTCATTCTAAGGTTTGTCTAAGTTCGTCCTTAGAAAGAGACTAACTAGGGACGAACTTAGATTAACTTGGGACGAAGTTAGACTAACCTTGTAATGAGACTAACGTTTGTCTTTGTTCGTCCCAAGTTAGTCTCGTTAGTCTCATTCTAAGGTTTGTCAAAGTTCATCCTTATGAAGAGACTAACTAGGGACGAACTTGGACTAACTTGGGACGAACTTAGACAAACCTTAGAATGAGAGTTTGTCTCGTTAGTCTCATTCTAAGGTTTGTCTAAGTTCGTCCTTAGAAAGAGACTAACTTGGGACGAACTTAGACTAACCTTGTAAGGAGACTAACGTTTGTCTTCGTTCGTCCCAAGTTAGTCTCGTTAGTCTCCTTCTAAGGTTTGTCTAAGTTCGTCCTTAGAAAGAGACTAACTAGGAACGAACTTAGACTAACATGGGACGAACTTAGACTAACCTTGTAATGAGACTAACGTTTGTGTTTGTTCGTCCGGAGTTAGTCTCGTTAGTCTCATTCTAAGGTTTGTTTAAGTTTGTCCTTAGAAAGAGACTAACTAGGGACGAAATTAGACTAACTTGGGACGAACTTAGACAAACCTTATAATGAGACTAACGTTTGTCTTTGTTTGTCCCAAGTTAGTCTCGTTAGTCTCATTCTAAGGTTTGTCTAAGTTCGTCCTTAGAAAGAGACTAACTAGGGACCAACTTAGACTAACTTGGGACGAACTTAGACAACTTAGACTAACTAGGGACCAACTTAGACTAACTTGGGACGAACTTAGACTAACCTTATAACGAGACTAAAGTTTGTCTTTGTTCGTCCCAAGTTAGTCTCGTTTGTCTCATTCTAAGGTTTGTCTAAGTTCGTCTTTAGAAAGAGACTAACTAGGGGCGAACTTAGACTAACCTTGTAATGAGACTAACGTTTGTGTTTGTTCGTCCCAAGTTAGTCTCGTTAGTCTCATTCTAAGGTTTGTCTAAGTTCGTCCTTAGAAAGAGACTAACTAGGGACGAACTTAGAATAACTTGGGACGAACTTAGACAAACCTTATAATGAGACTAACGTTTGTCTTTGTTCGTCCCAAGTTAGTCTCGTTAGTCTCATTCTAAGGTTTGTCTAAGTTCGTCCTTCGAAAGAGACTAACTAGGGACGAACTTGAACTAACTTGGGACGAACTTAGACTAACCTTATAACGAGACTAAAGTTTGTCTTTGTTCGTCCCAAGTTAAGCTCGTTAGTCTCATTCTAAGGTTTGTTTAAGTTAGTCATTAGAAAGAAACTAACTTGGGACGAACTTAGACTAACTAGGGACGAACTTAGACTAACCTTAGAATGAGAATAAAGTTTGTCTTTGTTCATTCCAAGTTAGTCCCGTTAGTCTCATTCTAAGGTTTGTCTAAGTTCGTCATTAGAAAGAGACTAACTAGGGACGAACTTAGACTAACTTGTGACGAAATTAGACAAACCTTATAATGAGACTAAAGTTTGTCTTTGTTCGTCCCACGTTAGTCTCGTTAGTCTCATTCTATGGTTTGTCTAAGTTCGTCCTTAGAAAGAGACTAACTAGGGACGAACTTAGACTAACTTGGGATGAACTTAGACAAACCTTGTAATGAGACTAATGTCTGTGTTTGTTCGTCCCAAGTTAGTCTCGTTAGTCTCATTCTAAGGTTTGTCTAACTTCGTGCTTAGAAAGAGACGAACTAGCGAAGAACTTAGACTAACTTGGGACGAACTTAGACTAACATGGGACGAACTTTGACAAACCTTAGAATCAGTGTTTGTCTCGTTAGTCTCATTCTAAGGTTTGTCTAAGTTCGTCCTTAGAAAGAGACAAACTAGGGACGAACTTAGACTAACTTGGGATGAAATTAGACAAACCTTATAATGAGACTAACGTTTGTCTTTGTTCGTCCCAAGTTAGTCTCGTTAGTCTCATTCTAAGGTTTGTCTAACTTCGTGCTTAGAAAGAGACGAACTAGCGAAGAACTTAGACTAACTTGGGACGAACTTAGACTAACCTTGTAATGAGACTAACATTTGTTTTTGTTCGTCCCAAGTTAGTCTCGTTAGTCACATTCTTAGGTTTGTATAAGTTCGTCCTTAAGAAGAGACTAACTAGGGACGAACTTAGACTAACATGGGACGAACTTTGACAAACCTTAGAATCAGAGTTTGTCTCGTTAGTCTCATTCTAAGGTTTGTCTAAGTTCGTCCTTAGAAAGAGACTAACTTGGGACAAACTTAGACTAACCTTGTAATGAGACTAATGTTTGTCTTTGTTCGTCCCAAGTTAGTCACGTTAGTCTCCTTCTAAGGTTTGTCTAAGTTCGTCCTTAGAAAGAGACTAACTAGGGACGAACTTAGACTAACTTGGGACGAACTTAGACTAACCTTGTAATGAGTCTAACGTTTGTGTTCGTTCGTCCGGAGTTAGTCTTGTTAGTCTCATTCTAAGGTTTGTCTAAGTTCGTCCTTAGAAAGAGACTAACTAGGGACGAACTTAGACTAACTTGGGACGAACTTAGACTAACCTAATAACGAGACTAAAGTTTGTCTTTGTTCGTCCCAACTTAGTCTCGTTAGTCTCATTCTAAGGTTTGTCTAAGTTCGTCCTTAGTAAGAGACTAACTAGGGACGAACTTAGACTAACCTTATAATGAGACTAACGTTTGTCTTTGTTCATCCCAAGTTAGTCTCACTAGTCTCATTATAAGGTTTGTCTAAGTTCGTCCTTAGAAAGAGACTAACTAGGGACGAACTTAGACTAACTTGGGCCGAACTTAGACTAACCTTGTAATGAGACTAACGTTTGTCTTTGTTCGTCCCGAGTTAGTCTCGTTAGTCTCCTTCTAAGGTTTGTCTAAGTTCGTCCTTAGAAAGAGACTAACTAGTGACGAACTTAGCCTAACTTGGGACGAACTTAGACTCACTTAGGACGAACTTAGACTAATGTTTGTGTTTGTTCGTCCCAAGTTAGTCTCGTTAGTCTCATTCTAAGGTTTGTCTAAGTTCGTCCTTAGAAAGAGACTAACTAGGGAGGAACTTAGACTAACTTGGGACGAACTTAGACAAACCTTATAATGAGAATAATGTTTGTCTTTTTTCGTCCCAAGTTAGTCTCGTTAGTCTCATTCTAAGGTTTGTCTAACTTCGTTCTTCGAAAGAGACTAACTAGGGACGAACTTAGACTAACTTGGGACGAACTTAGACTAACCTTAAAATGAGAATAAAGTTTGTCTTTGTTCGTTCCAAGTTAGTCTCGTTAGTCTCATTCTAAGGTTTGTCTAAGTTCGTCCTTAGAAAGTGACTAACTGGGGACGAACTTAGACTACCTTGGAACTTAGACAAACCTTAGAATGAGAGTTTGTCTCGTTAGTCTCATTCTAAGGTTTGTCTAAGTTCGTCCTCAGAAAGAGACTCACTTGGGACGAACTTAGACTAACCATGTAATGAGACTAACGTTTGTCTTTGTTCGTCCCAAGTTAGTCTCGTTAGTCTCCTTCTAAGGTTTGTCTAAGTTCGTCCTTAGAAAGAGACTAACTAGGGACGAACTTAGACTAACATGGGACGAACTTAGACTAACCTTGTAATGAGACTAACGTTTGTGTTTGTTCGTCCCAAGTTAGTCTCGTTAGTCTCCTTCTAAGGTTTGTCTAAGTTCGTTCTTAGAAAGAGACTAACTAGGGATGAACTTAGACTAACATGGGACGGACTTAGACTAACCTTGTAATGAGACTAACATTTGTGTTTGTTCGTCCCAAGTTAGTCTCGTTAGTCTCATTCTAAGTTTTGTTTAAGTTCGTCCTTAGAAAGAGACTAACTAGGGACGAACTTAGACTAACTTGGGGCGAGCTTAGACAAACCTTATAATGAGACTAACGTTTGTCTTTGTTCGTCCCAAGTTAGTCTCGTTAGTCTCATTCTAAGGTTTTTTTAAGTTCGTCCTTTGAAAGAAACTAAGAAGGGACGAATTTAGACTAACTTGGGACGAACTTAGACTAACCTTAGAATGAGAATAAAGTTTGACTTTGTTCGTTCCAAGTTAGTCTCGTTAGTCTCATTATAAGGTTTGTCTAAGTTCGTCCTTAGAAAGAGACTAACTAGGGACGAACTTAGACTAACTTGGGACGAAATTAGACAAACCTTATAATGAGACTAACGTTTGTCTTTGTTCGTCCCAAGTTAGTCTCGTTAGTCTCATTCTAAGTTTTTCTAAGTTCGTCCTTAGAAAGAGACTAACTAGGGACGAACTTAGACTAACATGGGACGAACTGAGACAAACCTTAGAATGAGAGTTTGTCTTGTTAGTCTCATTGTAAGGTTTGTCTAAGTTTGTCCTTAGAAAGATACTAACTTGGGACGAACTTAGACTAACCTTGTAATGAGACTAACGTTTGTCTTTGTTCGTCCCAAGTTTGTCTCGTTAGTCTCCTTCTAAGGTTTGTCTAAGTTCGTCCTTAGAAAGAGACTAACTAGGGACGAACTTAGACTAACTTGGGACGAAATTAGACAAACCTTATAATGAGACTAACGTTTGTCTTTGTTCATCCCCAGTTAGTCTCGTTCGTCTCATTCTAAGGTTTGTCTAAGTTCGTCCTTAGAAAGAGACTAACTAGGGACGAACTAAGACTAACTTGGGACGAACTTAGACTAACCTAATAACGAGACTAAATTTTGTCTTTGTTCGTCCCAAGTTAGTCTCATTATAAGGTTTGTCTAAGTTCGTCCTTAGAAAGAGACTAACTAGGGACGAACTTAGACTAACTTGGGACGAACTTAGACTAACCTTGTAATGAGACTAACGTTTGTCTTTGTTCGTCCCAAGTTAGTCTCGTTAGTCTCATTCTAAGGTTTGTCTAAGTTCGTCCTTAAGAAGAGGCTAACTTGGGACGAACTTAGACTAACTTGGGACGAACTTAGACAAACCTTAGAATGAGAGTTAGTCTCGTTAGTCTCATTCTAAGGTTTGTCTAAGTTCGTCCTTAGAAAGAGACTAACTTGGGACAAACTTAGACTAACCTTGTAATGAGACTAACGTTTGACTTTGTTCGTTCCAAGTTAGTCTCGTTAGTCTCATTATAAGGTTTGTCTAAGTTCGTCCTTAGAAAGAGACTAACTAGGGACGAACTTAGACTAACTTGGGACGAAATTAGACAAACCTTATAATGAGACTAACGTTTGTCTTTGTTCGTCCCAAGTTAGTCTCGTTAGTCTCATTCTAAGTTTTTCTAAGTTCGTCCTTAGAAAGAGACTAACTAGGGACGAACTTAGACTAACATGGGACGAACTGAGACAAACCTTAGAATGAGAGTTTGTCTTGTTAGTCTCATTGTAAGGTTTGTCTAAGTTTGTCCTTAGAAAGATACTAACTTGGGACGAACTTAGACTAACCTTGTAATGAGACTAACGTTTGTCTTTGTTCGTCCCAAGTTTGTCTCGTTAGTCTCCTTCTAAGGTTTGTCTAAGTTCGTCCTTAGAAAGAGACTAACTAGGGACGAACTTAGACTAACTTGGGACGAAATTAGACAAACCTTATAATGAGACTAACGTTTGTCTTTGTTCATCCCCAGTTAGTCTCGTTCGTCTCATTCTAAGGTTTGTCTAAGTTCGTCCTTAGAAAGAGACTAACTAGGGACGAACTAAGACTAACTTGGGACGAACTTAGACTAACCTAATAACGAGACTAAATTTTGTCTTTGTTCGTCCCAAGTTAGTCTCATTATATGGTTTGTCTAAGTTCGTCCTTAGAAAGAGACTAACTAGGGACGAACTTAGACTAACTTGGGACGAACTTAGACTAACCTTGTAATGAGACTAACGTTTGTCTTTGTTCGTCCCAAGTTAGTCTCGTTAGTCTCATTCTAAGGTTTGTCTAAGTTCGTCCTTAAGAAGAGGCTAACTTGGGACGAACTTAGACTAACTTGGGACGAACTTAGACAAACCTTAGAATGAGAGTTAGTCTCGTTAGTCTCATTCTAAGGTTTGTCTAAGTTCGTCCTTAGAAAGAGACTAACTTGGGACAAACTTAGACTAACCTTGTAATGAGACTAACGTTTGACTTTGTTCGTTCCAAGTTAGTCTCGTTAGTCTCATTATAAGGTTTGTCTAAGTTCGTCCTTAGAAAGAGACTAACTAGGGACGAACTTAGACTAACTTGGGACGAAATTAGACAAACCTTATAATGAGACTAACGTTTGTCTTTGTTCGTCCCAAGTTAGTCTCGTTAGTCTCATTCTAAGTTTTTCTAAGTTCGTCCTTAGAAAGAGACTAACTAGGGACGAACTTAGACTAACATGGGACGAACTGAGACAAACCTTAGAATGAGAGTTTGTCTTGTTAGTCTCATTGTAAGGTTTGTCTAAGTTTGTCCTTAGAAAGATACTAACTTGGGACGAACTTAGACTAACCTTGTAATGAGACTAACGTTTGTCTTTGTTCGTCCCAAGTTTGTCTCGTTAGTCTCCTTCTAAGGTTTGTCTAAGTTCGTCCTTAGAAAGAGACTAACTAGGGACGAACTTAGACTAACTTGGGACGAAATTAGACAAACCTTATAATGAGACTAACGTTTGTCTTTGTTCATCCCCAGTTAGTCTCGTTCGTCTCATTCTAAGGTTTGTCTAAGTTCGTCCTTAGAAAGAGACTAACTAGGGACGAACTAAGACTAACTTGGGACGAACTTAGACTAACCTAATAACGAGACTAAATTTTGTCTTTGTTCGTCCCAAGTTAGTCTCATTATATGGTTTGTCTAAGTTCGTCCTTAGAAAGAGACTAACTAGGGACGAACTTAGACTAACTTGGGACGAACTTAGACTAACCTTGTAATGAGACTAACGTTTGTCTTTGTTCGTCCCAAGTTAGTCTCGTTAGTCTCATTCTAAGGTTTGTCTAAGTTCGTCCTTAAGAAGAGGCTAACTTGGGACGAACTTAGACTAACTTGGGACGAACTTAGACAAACCTTAGAATGAGAGTTAGTCTCGTTAGTCTCATTCTAAGGTTTGTCTAAGTTCGTCCTTAGAAAGAGACTAACTTGGGACAAACTTAGACTAACCTTGTAATGAGACTAACGTTTGACTTTGTTCGTTCCAAGTTAGTCTCGTTAGTCTCATTATAAGGTTTGTCTAAGTTCGTCCTTAGAAAGAGACTAACTAGGGACGAACTTAGACTAACTTGGGACGAAATTAGACAAACCTTATAATGAGACTAACGTTTGTCTTTGTTCGTCCCAAGTTAGTCTCGTTAGTCTCATTCTAAGTTTTTCTAAGTTCGTCCTTAGAAAGAGACTAACTAGGGACGAACTTAGACTAACATGGGACGAACTGAGACAAACCTTAGAATGAGAGTTTGTCTTGTTAGTCTCATTGTAAGGTTTGTCTAAGTTTGTCCTTAGAAAGATACTAACTTGGGACGAACTTAGACTAACCTTGTAATGAGACTAACGTTTGTCTTTGTTCGTCCCAAGTTTGTCTCGTTAGTCTCCTTCTAAGGTTTGTCTAAGTTCGTCCTTAGAAAGAGACTAACTAGGGACGAACTTAGACTAACTTGGGACGAAATTAGACAAACCTTATAATGAGACTAACGTTTGTCTTTGTTCATCCCCAGTTAGTCTCGTTCGTCTCATTCTAAGGTTTGTCTAAGTTCGTCCTTAGAAAGAGACTAACTAGGGACGAACTAAGACTAACTTGGGACGAACTTAGACTAACCTAATAACGAGACTAAATTTTGTCTTTGTTCGTCCCAAGTTAGTCTCATTATAAGGTTTGTCTAAGTTCGTCCTTAGAAAGAGACTAACTAGGGACGAACTTAGACTAACTTGGGACGAACTTAGACTAACCTTGTAATGAGACTAACGTTTGTCTTTGTTCGTCCCAAGTTAGTCTCGTTAGTCTCATTCTAAGGTTTGTCTAAGTTCGTCCTTAAGAAGAGGCTAACTTGGGACGAACTTAGACTAACTTGGGACGAACTTAGACAAACCTTAGAATGAGAGTTAGTCTCGTTAGTCTCATTCTAAGGTTTGTCTAAGTTCGTCCTTAGAAAGAGACTAACTTGGGACAAACTTAGACTAACCTTGTAATGAGACTAACGTTTGACTTTGTTCGTTCCAAGTTAGTCTCGTTAGTCTCATTATAAGGTTTGTCTAAGTTCGTCCTTAGAAAGAGACTAACTAGGGACGAACTTAGACTAACTTGGGACGAAATTAGACAAACCTTATAATGAGACTAACGTTTGTCTTTGTTCGTCCCAAGTTAGTCTCGTTAGTCTCATTCTAAGTTTTTCTAAGTTCGTCCTTAGAAAGAGACTAACTAGGGACGAACTTAGACTAACATGGGACGAACTGAGACAAACCTTAGAATGAGAGTTTGTCTTGTTAGTCTCATTGTAAGGTTTGTCTAAGTTTGTCCTTAGAAAGATACTAACTTGGGACGAACTTAGACTAACCTTGTAATGAGACTAACGTTTGTCTTTGTTCGTCCCAAGTTTGTCTCGTTAGTCTCCTTCTAAGGTTTGTCTAAGTTCGTCCTTAGAAAGAGACTAACTAGGGACGAACTTAGACTAACATGGGACGAACTGAGACAAACCTTAGAATGAGAGTTTGTCTTGTTAGTCTCATTGTAAGGTTTGTCTAAGTTTGTCCTTAGAAAGATACTAACTTGGGACGAACTTAGACTAACCTTGTAATGAGACTAACGTTTGTCTTTGTTCGTCCCAAGTTTGTCTCGTTAGTCTCCTTCTAAGGTTTGTCTAAGTTCGTCCTTAGAAAGAGACTAACTAGGGACGAACTTAGACTAACTTGGGACGAAATTAGACAAACCTTATAATGAGACTAACGTTTGTCTTTGTTCATCCCAAGTTAGTCTCGTTCGTCTCATTCTAAGGTTTGTCTAAGTTCGTCCTTAGAAAGAGACTAACTAGGGACGAACTAAGACTAACTTGGGACGAACTTAGACTAACCTAATAACGAGACTAAATTTTGTCTTTGTTCGTCCCAAGTTAGTCTCATTATAAGGTTTGTCTAAGTTCGTCCTTAGAAAGAGACTAACTAGGGACGAACTTAGACTAACTTGGGACGAACTTAGACTAACCTTGTAATGAGACTAACGTTTGTCTTTGTTCGTCCCAAGTTAGTCTCGTTAGTCTCATTCTAAGGTTTGTCTAAGTTCGTCCTTAAGAAGAGGCTAACTTGGGACGAACTTAGACTAACTTGGGACGAACTTAGACAAACCTTAGAATGAGAGTTAGTCTCGTTAGTCTCATTCTAAGGTTTGTCTAAGTTCGTCCTTAGAAAGAGACTAACTTGGGACAAACTTAGACTAACCTTGTAATGAGACTAACGTTTGACTTTGTTCGTTCCAAGTTAGTCTCGTTAGTCTCATTATAAGGTTTGTCTAAGTTCGTCCTTAGAAAGAGACTAACTAGGGACGAACTTAGACTAACTTGGGACGAAATTAGACAAACCTTATAATGAGACTAACGTTTGTCTTTGTTCGTCCCAAGTTAGTCTCGTTAGTCTCATTCTAAGTTTTTCTAAGTTCGTCCTTAGAAAGAGACTAACTAGGGACGAACTTAGACTAACATGGGACGAACTGAGACAAACCTTAGAATGAGAGTTTGTCTTGTTAGTCTCATTGTAAGGTTTGTCTAAGTTTGTCCTTAGAAAGATACTAACTTGGGACGAACTTAGACTAACCTTGTAATGAGACTAACGTTTGTCTTTGTTCGTCCCAAGTTTGTCTCGTTAGTCTCCTTCTAAGGTTTGTCTAAGTTCGTCCTTAGAAAGAGACTAACTAGGGACGAACTTAGACTAACTTGGGACGAAATTAGACAAACCTTATAATGAGACTAACGTTTGTCTTTGTTCATCCCAAGTTAGTCTCGTTCGTCTCATTCTAAGCTTTGTCTAAGTTCGTCCTTAGAAAGAGACTAACTAGGGACGAACTAAGACTAACTTGGGACGAACTTAGACTAACCTAATAACGAGACTAAATTTTGTCTTTGTTCGTCCCAAGTTAGTCTCATTATAAGGTTTGTCTAAGTTCGTCCTTAGAAAGAGACTAACTAGGGACGAACTTAGACTAACTTGGGACGAACTTAGACTAACCTTGTAATGAGACTAACGTTTGTCTTTGTTCGTCCCAAGTTAGTCTCGTTAGTCTCATTCTAAGGTTTGTCTAAGTTCGTCCTTAAGAAGAGGCTAACTTGGGACGAACTTAGACTAACTTGGGACGAACTTAGACAAACCTTAGAATGAGAGTTAGTCTCGTTAGTCTCATTCTAAGGTTTGTCTAAGTTCGTCCTTAGAAAGAGACTAACTTGGGACAAACTTAGACTAACCTTGTAATGAGACTAACGTTTGTGTTTGTTCGTCCGGAGTTTGTCTCGTAAGTTTCATTCTAAGGTTTGTCTAAGTTTGTCCTTAGAAAGAGACTAACTAGGGACGAACTTAGACTAACTTGGGACGAACTTAGAGAAACCTTATAATGAGACTAACGTTTGTCTTTGTTCGTCCCAAGTTAGTCTCGTTAGTCTCATTCTAAGGTTTGTCTAAGTTCGTCCTTCGAAAGAGACTAACTAGGGATGAACTTAGACTAACTTGGGACGAACTTAGACAAACCTTTGAATGAGAGTTTATCTCTTTAGTCTCATTCTAAGGTTTGTCTTAGTTCGTCCATAGAAAGAGACTAACTTGGGACGAACTTACACTAACCTTGTAATGAGACTAACGTTTGTCTTTGTTCGTCCCAAGTTAGTCTCTCGTTAGTCTCCTTCTAAGGTTTGTCTACGTTCGTCCTTCGAAAGAGACTAACTAGGGACGAACTTAGACTAACTTGGGGCGTACTTAGACAAACCTTGTAATGAGACTAACGTTTGTGTTTGTTCGTCCCAAGTTAGTCTCGTTAGTCTCATTCTAAGGTTTGTCTTAGTTCGTCCTTAGAAAGAGACTAACTAGAGACGAACTTTGACAAACCTTATAATGAGACTAACGTTTGTCTTTGTTCGTCCCAAGTTAGTCTCGTTAATCTCATTCTAAGGTTTGTTTAAGTTAGTCCTTAGAAAGAAACTAACTTGGGACGAACTTAGACTAACTTGGGACGAACATAGACTAACCTTAGAATGAGAATAAAGTTTGTGTTTGTTCGTTCCAAGTTAGTCCCGTTAGTCTCATTCTAAGGTTTGTCTAAGTTCGTCCTTAGAAAGAGACTAACTAGGGACGAACATAGACTAACTTGGGACAAAATTAGACAAACCTTATAATGAGACTAACGTTTGTCTTTGTTTGTCCCAAGTTAGTCTCGTTAGTCTCATTCTAAGGTTTGTCTAAGTTCTTCCTTAGAAAGAGACTAACTAGGGACCAACTTAGACTAACTTGGGACGAACTTAGACTAACCTTATAACGAGACTAAAGTTTGTCTTTGTTCGTCCCAAGTTAGTCTCGTTTGTCTCATTCTAAGGTTTGTTTAAGTTCGTCTTTAGAAAGAGACTAACTAGGGGCGAACTTAGACTAACATGGGACGAACTTAAACTAACCTTGTCATGAGACTACCGTTTGTATTTGTTCGTCCCAAGTTAGTCTCACTAGTCTCATTATAAGGTTTGTCTAAGTTCGTCCTTAGAAAGAGACTAACTAGGGACGAACTTAGACTAACTTGGGACGAACTTAGACTAACTTTATAATGAGACTAACGTTTGTCTTTGTTCGTCCCAAGTTAGTCTCGTTAGTCTCCTTCTAAGGTTTGTCTAAGTCCGTCCTTAGAAAGAGACTAACTAGGGACGAACTTAGACTAACATGGGACGAACTTAGACTAACCTTGTAATGAGACTAACGTTTGTGTTTGTTCGTCCCAAGTTAGTCTCGTTAGTCTCCTTCTAAGGTTTGTCTAAGTTCGTCCTTAGAAAGAGACTAACTAGGGACGAACTTAGACTAACATGGGACGAACTTAGACTATCCTTGTAATGAGACTAACATTTGTGTTTGTTCGTCCCAAGTTAGTCTCGTTAGTCTCATTCTAAGTTTTGTTTAAGTTCGTCCTTAGAAAGAGACTAACTAGGGACGAACTTAGACTAACTTGGGACGAGCTTAGACAAACCTTATAATGAGACTAATGTTTGTCTTTGTTCGTCCCAAGTTAGTCTCGTTAGTCTCATTCTAAGGTTTTTTTAAGTTCGTCCTTTGAAAGAAACTAACAAGGGACGAATTTAGACTAACTTGGGACGAACTTAGACTAACCTTAGAATGAGAATAAAGTTTGACTTTGTTCGTTCCAAGTTAGTCTCGTTAGTCTCATTATAAGGTTTGTCTAAGTTCGTCCTTAGAAAGAGACTAACTAGGGACGAACTTAGACTAACTTGGGACGAAATTAGACAAACCTTATAATGAGACTAACGTTTGTCTTTGTTTGTCCCCAGTTAGTCTCGTTAGTCTCATTCTAAGGTTTGTCTAAGTTCGTCCTTAGAAAGAGACTAACTAGGGACGAACTTAGACTAACTTGGGACGAAATTAGACAAACCTTATAATGAGACTAACGTTTGTCTTTGTTTGTCCCCAGTTAGTCTCGTTAGTCTCATTCTAAGGTTTGTCTAAGTTCGTCCTTAGAAAGAGACTAACTAGGGACGAACTTAGACTAACTTGGGACGAACTTAGACTAACCTTGTAATGAGACTAACGTTTGTCTTTGCTCGTCCCAAGTTAGTCTCGTTAGTCTCATTCTAAGTTTTGTCTAAGTTCGTCCTTAAGAAGAGACTAACTAGGGACGAACTTAGACTAACTTGGGACGAACTTAGACAAACCTTAGAATGAGAGTTTGTCTCCTTAGTTTAATTCTATGGTTTGTCTAAGTTCGTCCTTAGAAAGAGACTAACTTAGGACAAACTTTGAATAACCTTGTAATGAGACTAACGTTTGTCTTTGTTCGTCCCGAGTTAGTCTCGTTAGTCTCCTTCTAAGGTTTGTCTAAGTTCGTCCTTAGAAAGAGACTAACTAGTGACGAACTTAGCCTAACTTGGGACGAACTTAGACTAACTTAGGACGAACTTAGACTAATGTTTGTGTTTGTTCGTCCCAAGTTAGTCTCGTTAGTCTCATTCTAAGGTTTGTCTAAGTTCGTCCTTAGAAAGAGACTAACTAGGGAGGAACTTAGACTAACTTGGGACGAACTTAGACAAACCTTATAATGAGAATAATGTTTGTCTTTTTTCGTCCCAAGTTAGTCTCGTTAGTCTCATTCTAAGGTTTGTCTAAGTTCGTTCTTCGAAAGAGACTAACTAGGGACGAACTTAGACTAACTTGGGACGAACTTAGACTAACCTTAAAATGAGAATAAAGTTTGTCTTTGTTCGTTCCAAGTTAGTCTCGTTAGTCTCATTCTAAGGTTTGTCTAAGTTCGTCCTTAGAAAGTGACTAACTGGGGACGAACTTAGACTACCTTGGAACTTAGACAAACCTTAGAATGAGAGTTTGTCTCGTTAGTCTCATTCTAAGGTTTGTCTAAGTTCGTCCTCAGAAAGAGACTCACTTGGGACGAACTTAGACTAACCATGTAATGAGACTAACGTTTGTCTTTGTTCGTCCCAAGTTAGTCTCGTTAGTCTCCTTCTAAGGTTTGTCTAAGTTCGTCCTTAGAAAGAGACTAACTAGGGACGAACTTAGACTAACATGGGACGAACTTAGACTAACCTTGTAATGAGACTAACGTTTGTGTTTGTTCGTCCCAAGTTAGTCTCGTTAGTCTCCTTCTAAGGTTTGTCTAAGTTCGTCCTTAGAAAGAGACTAACTAGGGACGAACTTAGACTAACATGGGACGGACTTAGACTAACCTTGTAATGAGACTAACATTTGTGTTTGTTCGTCCCAAGTTAGTCTCGTTAGTCTCATTCTAAGTTTTGATTAAGTTCGTCCTTAGAAAGAGACTAACTCGGGACGAACTTAGACTAACTTGGGGCGAGCTTAGACAAACCTTATAATGAGACTAACGTTTGTCTTTGTTCGTCCCAAGTTAGTCTCGTTAGTCTCATTCTAAGGTTTTTTTAAGTTCGTCCTTTGAAAGAAACTAACAAGGGACGAATTTAGACTAACTTGGGACGAACTTAGACTAACCTTAGAATGAGAATAAAGTTTGACTTTGTTCGTTCCAAGTTAGTCTCGTTAGTCTCATTATAAGGTTTGTCTAAGTTCGTCCTTAGGAAGAGACTAACTAGGGACGAACTTAGACTAACTTGGGACGAAATTAGACAAACCTTATAATGAGACTAACGTTTGTCTTTGTTCGTCCCAAGTTAGTCTCGTTAGTCTCATTCTAAGTTTTTCTAAGTTCGTCCTTAGAAAGAGACTAACTAGGGACGAACTTAGACTAACATGGGACGAACTGAGACAAACCTTAGAATGAGAGTTTGTCTTGTTAGTCTCATTGTAAGGTTTGTCTAAGTTCGTCCTTAGAAAGATACTAACTTGGGACGAACTTAGACTAACCTTGTAATGAGACTAACGTTTGTCTTTGTTCGTCCCAAGTTTGTCTCGTTAGTCTCCTTCTAAGGTTTGTCTAAGTTCGTCCTTAGAAAGAGACTAACTAGGGACGAACTTAGACTAACTTGGGACGAAATTAGACAAACCTTATAATGAGACTAACGTTTGTCTTTGTTCATCCCAAGTTAGTCTCGTTCGTCTCATTCTAAGGTTTGTCTAAGTTCGTCCTTAGAAAGAGACTAACTAGGGACGAACTAAGACTAACTTGGGACGAACTTAGACTAACCTAATAACGAGACTAAATTTTGTCTTTGTTCGTCCCAAGTTAGTCTCATTATAAGGTTTGTCTAAGTTCGTCCTTAGAAAGAGACTAACTAGGGACGAACTTAGACTAACTTGGGACGAACTTAGACTAACCTTGTAATGAGACTAACGTTTGTCTTTGTTCGTCCCAAGTTAGTCTCGTTAGTCTCATTCTAAGGTTTGTCTAAGTTCGTCCTTAGGAAGAGGCTAACTTGGGGCGAACTTAGACTAACTTGGGACGAACTTAGACAAACCTTAGAATGAGAGTTAGTCTCGTTAGTCTCATTCTAAGGTTTGTCTAAGTTCGTCCTTAGAAAGAGACTAACTTGGGACAAACTTAGACTAACCTTGTAATGAGACTAACGTTTGTGTTTGTTCGTCCGGAGTTTGTCTCGTTAGTTTCATTCTAAGGTTTGTCTAAGTTTGTCCTTAGAAAGAGACTAACTAGGGACGAACTTAGACTAAGTTGGGACGAACTTAGAGAAACCTTATAATGAGACTAACGTTTGTCTTTGTTCGTCCCAAGTTAGTCTCGTTAGTCTCATTCTAAGGTTTGTCTAAGTTCGTCCTTCGAAAGAGACTAACTAGGGATGAACTTAGACTAACTTGGGACGAACTTAGACAAACCTTTGAATGAGAGTTTATCTCTTTAGTCTCATTCTAAGGTTTGTCTTAGTTCGTCCATAGAAAGAGACTAACTTGGGACGAACTTACACTAACCTTGTAATGAGACTAACGTTTGTCTTTGTTCGTCCCAAGTTAGTCTCTCGTTAGTCTCCTTCTAAGGTTTGTCTACGTTCGTCCTTCGAAAGAGACTAACTAGGGACGAACTTAGACTAACTTGGGGCGTACTTAGACAAACCATGTAATGAGACTAACGTTTGTGTTTGTTCGTCCCAAGTTAGTCTCGTTAGTCTCATTCTAAGGTTTGTCTTAGTTCGTCCTTAGAAAGAGACTAACTAGAGACGAACTTTGACAAACCTTATAATGAGACTAACGTTTGTCTTTGTTCGTCCCAAGTTAGTCTCGTTAATCTCATTCTAAGGTTTGTTTAAGTTAGTCCTTAGAAAGAAACTAACTTGGGACGAACTTAGACTAACTTGGGACGAACATAGACTAACCTTAGAATGAGAATAAAGTTTGTGTTTGTTCGTTCCAAGTTAGTCCCGTTAGTCTCATTCTAAGGTTTGTCTAAGTTCGTCCTTAGAAAGAGACTAACTAGGGACGAACATAGACTAACTTGGGACGAAATTAGACAAACCTTATAATGAGACTAACGTTTGTCTTTGTTTGTCCCAAGTTAGTCTCGTTAGTCTCATTCTAAGGTTTGTCTAAGTTCTTCCTTAGAAAGAGACTAACTAGGGACCAACTTAGACTAACTTGGGACGAACTTAGACTAACCTTATAACGAGACTAAAGTTTGTCTTTGTTCGTCCCAAGTTAGTCTCGTTTGTCTCATTCTAAGGTTTGTTTAAGTTCGTCTTTAGAAAGAGACTAACTAGGGGCGAACTTAGACTAACATGGGACGAACTTAAACTAACCTTGTCATGAGACTACCGTTTGTATTTGTTCGTCCCAAGTTAGTCTCACTAGTCTCATTATAAGGTTTGTCTAAGTTCGTCCTTAGAAAGAGACTAACTAGGGACGAACTTAGACTAACTTGGGACGAACTTAGACTAACTTTATAATGAGACTAACGTTTGTCTTTGTCCGTCCCAAGTTAGTCTCGTTAGTCTCCTTCTAAGGTTTGTCTAAGTCCGTCCTTAGAAAGAGACTAACTAGGGACGAACTTAGACTAACATGGGACGAACTTAGACTAACCTTGTAATGAGACTAACGTTTGTGTTTGTTCGTCCCCAGTTAGTCTCGTTAGTCTCCTTCTAAGGTTTGTCTAAGTTCGTCCTTAGAAAGAGACTAACTAGGGAAGAACTTAGACTAACATGGGACGAACTTAGACTATCCTTGTAATGAGACTAACATTTGTGTTTGTTCGTCCCAAGTTAGTCTCGTTAGTCTCATTCTAAGTTTTGTTTAAGTTCGTCCTTAGAAAGAGACTAACTAGGGACGAACTTAGACTAACTTGGGACGAGCTTAGACAAACCTTATAATGAGACTAACGTTTGTCTTTGTTCGTCCCAAGTTAGTCTCGTTAGTCTCATTCTAAGGTTTTTTTAAGTTCGTCCTTTGAAAGAAACTAACAAGGGACGAATTTAGACTAACTTGGGACGAACTTAGACTAACCTTAGAATGAGAATAAAGTTTGACTTTGTTCGTTCCAAGTTAGTCTCGTTAGTCTCATTATAAGGTTTGTCTAAGTTCGTCCTTAGAAAGAGACTAACTAGGGACGAACTTAGACTAACTTGGGACGAAATTAGACAAACCTTATAATGAGACTAACGTTTGTCTTTGTTCGTCCCAAGTTAGTCTCGTTAGTCTCATTTTAAGTTTTGTCTAAGTTCGTCCTTAGAAAGAGACTAACTAGGGACCAACTTAGACTAACTTGGGACGAACTTAGACTAACCTTATAACGAGACTAAAGTTTGTCTTTGTTCGTCCCAAGTTAGTCTCGTTTGTCTCATTCTACGGTTTGTTTAAGTTCGTCTTTAGAAAGAGACTAACTAGGGGCGAACTTAGACTAACATGGGACGAACTTAGACTAACCTTGTCATGAGACTAACGTTTGTATTTGTTCGTCCCAAGTTAGTCTCACTAGTCTCATTATAAGGTTTGTCTAAGTTCGTCCTTAGAAAGAGACTAACTAGGGACGAACTTAGACTAACTTGGGACGAACTTAGACTAACTTTATAATGATACTAACGTTTGTCTTTGTTCGTCCCAAGTTAGTCTCGTTGGTCTCATTCTAAGGTTTATCTAAGTTCGTCCTTAGAAAGAGACTAACTAGGGACGAACTTAGACTAACTTGGGACGAACTTAGACTAACCTTATAATGAGACTAACGTTTGTCTTTGTTCGTCCCAAGTTAGTCTCACTAGTCTCATTATAAGGTTTGTCTAAGTTCGTCCTTAGAAAGAGACTAACTAGGGACGAACTTAGACTAACTTGGGACGAACTTAGATTAACCTTGTAATGAGACTAACGTTTGTCTTTGTTCGTCCCAAGTTAGTCTCGTTAGTCTCATTCTAAGGTTTGTCTAAGTTCATCCTTAAGAAGAGACTAACTAAGGACGAACTTAGACTAACCTGGGACGAACTTAGACAAACCTTAGAATGAGAGTTTGTCTCGTTAGTCTCATTCTAAGGTTTGTCTAAGTTCGTCCTTAGAAAGAGACTAACTTGGGACGAACTTAGACTAACCTTGTAAGGAGACTAACGTTTGTCTTTGTTCGTCCCAAGTTAGTCTCGTTAATCTCATTCTAAGGTTTGTTTAAGTTAGTCCTTAGAAAGAAACTAACTTGGGACGAACTTAGACTAACTTGGGACGAACATAGACTAACCTTAGAATGAGAATAAAGTTTGTGTTTGTTCGTTCCAAGTTAGTCCCGTTAGTCTCATTCTAAGGTTTGTCTAAGTTCGTCCTTAGAAAGAGACTAACTAGGGACGAACTTAGACTAACTTGGGACGAACTTAGACTAACCTTGTAATGAGACTAGCGTTTGTGTTTGTTCGTCCCAAGTTCGTCTCACAATTCTCATTATAAGGTTTGTCTAAGTTCGTCTTTAGAAACAGACTAACTAGGGCCGAACTTAGACTAACATGGGACGAACTTAGACTAACCTTGTCATGAGACTAACGTTTGTATTTGTTCGTCCCAAGTTAGTCTCACTAGTCTCATTATAAGGTTTGTCTAAGTTCGTCCTTAGAAAGAGACTAACTAGGGACGAACTTAGACTAACTTGGGACGAACTTAGACTAACTTTATAATGAGACTAACGTTTGTGTTTGTTCGTCCCAAGTTAGTCTCGTTGGTCTCATTCTAAGGTTTATCTAAGTTCGTCCTTAGAAAGAGACTAACTAGGGACGAACTTAGACTAACTAGGGACGAACTTAGACTAACCTTATAATGAGACTAACGTTTGTCTTTGTTCGTCCCAAGTTAGTCTCACTAGTCTCATTATAAGGTTTGTCTAAGTTCGTCCTTAGAAAGAGACTAACTAGGGACGAACTTAGACTAACTTGGGACGAACTTAGACTAACCTTGTAATGAGACTAACGTTTGTCTTTGTTCGTCCCAAATTAGCCTCGTTAGTCTCATTCTAAGGTTTGTCTAAGTTCGTCCTTAAGAAGAGACTAACTTGGGACGAACTTAGACTAACTTGGGACGAACTTTGACAAACCTTAGAATGAGAGTTAGTCTCGTTAGTCTCATTCTAAGGTTTGTCTAAGTTCGTCCTTAGAAAGAGACTAACTTGGGACAAACTTAGACTAACCTTGTAATGAGACTAACGTTTGTGTTTGTTCGTCCGGAGTTTGTCTCGTTAGTCTCATTCTAAGACTAACTTGGGACAAACTTAGAGAAACCTTATAATGAGACTAACGTTTGTCTTTGTTCGTCCCAAGTTAGTCTCGTTAGTCTCATTCTAAGGTTTGTCTAAGTTCGTCCTTCGAAAGAGACTAACTAGGGATGAACTTAGACTAACTTGGGACGAACTTAGACAAACCTTTGAATGAGAGTTTGTCTCTTTAGTCTCATTCTAAGGTTTGTCTTAGTTCGTCCATAGAAAGAGACTAACTTGGGACGGACTTACACAAACCTTGTAATGAGACTAATATTTGTCTTTGTTCATCCCAAGTTAGTCTCTCGTTAGTCTCCTTCTAAGGTTTGTCTAAGTTCGTCCTTTGAAAGAGACTAACTAGGGACGAACTTAGACTAACTTGGGGCGTACTTAGACAAACCTTGTAATGAGACTAACGTTTGTGTTTGTTCGTCCCAAGTTAATCTCGTTAGTCTCATTCTAAGGTTTGTCGTAGTTCGTCCTTAGAAAGAGACTAACTAGAGACGAACTTTGACAAACCTTATAATGAGACTAACGTTTGTCTTTGTTCGTCCCAAGTTAGTCTCGTTAATCTCATTCTAAGGTTTGTTTAAGTTAGTCCTTAGAAAGAAACTAACTTGGGACGAACTTAGACTAACTTGGGACGAACATAGACTAACCTTAGAATGAGAATAAAGTTTGTGTTTGTTCGTTCCAAGTTAGTCCCGTTAGTCTCATTCTAAGGTTTGTCTAAGTTCGTCCTTAGAAAGAGACTAACTAGGGACGAACATAGACTAACTTGGGACGAAATTAGACAAACCTTATAATGAGACTAACGTTTGTCTTTGTTTGTCCCAAGTTAGTCTCGTTAGTCTCATTCTAAGGTTTGTCTAAGTTCGTCCTTAGAAAGAGACTAACTAGGGACCAACTTAGACTAACTTGGGACGAACTTAGACTAACCTTATAACGAGACTAAAGTTTGTCTTTGTTCGTCCCAAGTTAGTCTCGTTTGTCTCATTCTAAGGTTTGTTTAAGTTCGTCTTTAGAAAGAGACTAACTAGGGGCGAACTTAGACTAACATGGGACGAACTTAGACTAACCTTGTCATGAGACTAACGTTTGTATTTGTTCGTCCCAAGTTAGTCTCACTAGTCTCATTATAAGGTTTGTCTAAGTTCGTCCTTAGAAAGAGACTAACTAGGGACGAACTTAGACTAACTTGGGACGAACTTAGACTAACTTTATAATGAGACTAACGTTTGTCTTTGTTCGTCCCAAGTTAGTCTCGTTGGTCTCATTCTAAGGTTTATCTAAGTTCGTCCTTAGAAAGAGACTAACTAGGGACGAACTTAGACTAACTTGGGACGAACTTAGACTAACCTTATAATGAGACTAACGTTTGTCTTTGTTCGTCCCAAGTTAGTCTCACTAGTCTCATTATAAGGTTTGTCTAAGTTCGTCCTTAGAAAGAGACTAACTAGGGACGAACTTAGACTAACTTGGGACGAACTTAGATTAACCTTGTAATGAGACTAACGTTTGTCTTTGTTCGTCCCAAGTTAGTCTCGTTAGTCTCATTCTAAGGTTTGTCCAAGTTCATCCTTAAGAAGAGACTAACTAAGGACGAACTTAGACTAACCTGGGACGAACTTAGACAAACCTTAGAATGAGAGTTTGTCTCGTTAGTCTCATTCTAAGGTTTGTCTAAGTTCGTCCTTAGAAAGAGACTAACTTGGGACGAACTTAGACTAACCTTGTAAGGAGACTAACGTTTGTCTTTGTTCGTCCCAAGTTAGTCTCGTTAGTCTCCTTCTAAGGTTTGTCTAAGTTCGTCCTTAGAAAGAGACTAACTAGGGACGAACTTAGACTAACTTGGTACGAACTTAGACTAACCTTGTAATGAGACTAGCGTTTGTGTTTGTTCGTCCCAAGTTCATCTCACTAGTCTCATTATAAGGTTTGTCTAAGTTCGTCTTTAGAAAGAGACTAACTAGGGGCGAACTTAGACTAACATGGGACGAACTTAGACTAACCTTGTCATGAAACTAACGTTTGTATTTGTTCGTCCCAAGTTAGTCTCACTAGTCTCATTATAAGGTTTGTCTAAGTTCGTCCTTAGAAAGAGACTAACTAGGGACGAACTTAGACTAACTTGGGACGAACTTAGAGAAACCTTATAATGAGACTAACGTTTGTCTTTGTTCGTCCCAAGTTAGTCTCGTTAGTCTCATTCTAAGGTTTGTCTAAGTTCGTCCTTCGAAAGAGACTAACTAGGGATGAACTTAGACTAACTTGGGACGAACTTAGACAAACCTTTGAATGAGAGTTTGTCTCTTTAGTCTCATTCTAAGGTTTGTCTTAGTTCGTCCATAGAAAGAGACTAACTTGGGACGGACTTACACAAACCTTGTAATGAGACTAATGTTTGTCTTTGTTCGTCCCAAGTTAGTCTCTCGTTAGTCTCCTTCTAAGGTTTGTCTAAGTTCGTCCTTTGAAAGAGACTAACTAGGGACGAACTTAGACTAACTTGGGGCGTACTTAGACAAACCTTGTAATGAGACTAACGTTTGTGTTTGTTCGTCCCAAGTTAATCTCGTTAGTCTCATTCTAAGGTTTGTCGTAGTTCGTCCTTAGAAAGAGACTAACTAGAGACGAACTTTGACAAACCTTATAATGAGACTAACGTTTGTCTTTGTTCGTCCCAAGTTAGTCTCGTTAATCTCATTCTAAGGTTTGTTTAAGTTAGTCCTTAGAAAGAAACTAACTTGGGACGAACTTAGAGTAACTTGGGACGAACATAGACTAACCTTAGAATGAGAATAAAGTTTGTGTTTGTTCGTTCCAAGTTAGTCCCGTTAGTCTCATTCTAAGGTTTGTCTAAGTTCGTCCTTAGAAAGAGACTAACTAGGGACGAACTTAGACTAACTTGGGACGAACTTAGACTAACTTTATAATGAGACTAACGTTTGTCTTTGTTCGTCCCAAGTTAGTCTCGTTGGTCTCATTCTAAGGTTTATCTAAGTTCGTCCTTAGAAAGAGACTAACTAGGGACGAACTTAGACTAACTAGGGACGAACTTAGACTAACCTTATAATGAGACTAACGTTTGTCTTTGTTCGTCCCAACTTAGTCTCACTAGTCTCATTATAAGGTTTGTCTAAGTTCGTCCTTAGAAAGAGACTAACTAGGGACGAACTTAGACTAACTTGGGACGAACTTAGACTAACCTTGTAATGAGACTAACGTTTGTCTTTGTTCGTCCCAAATTAGCCTCGTTAGTCTCATTCTAAGGTTTGTCTAAGTTCGTCCTTAAGAAGAGACTAACTTGGGACGAACTTAGACTAACTTGGGACGAACTTTGACAAACCTTAGAATGAGAGTTAGTCTCGTTAGTCTCATTCTAAGGTTTGTCTAAGTTCGTCCTTAGAAAGAGACTAACTTAGGACAAACTTAGACTAACCTTGTAATGAGACTAACGTTTGTGTTTGTTCGTCCGGAGTTTGTCTCGTTAGTCTCATTCTAAGGTTTGTCTAAGTTTGTCCTTAGAAAGAGACTGACTAGGGATGAACTTAGACTAACTTGGGACGAACTTAGAGAAACCTTATAATGAGACTAACGTTTGTCTTTGTTCGTCCCAAGTTAGTCTCGTTAGTCTCATTCTAAGGTTTGTCTAAGTTCGTCCTTCGAAAGAGACTAACTAGGGATGAACTTAGACTAACTTGGGACGAACTTAGACTAACCTTGTAAGGAGACTAACGTTTGTCTTTGTTCGTCCCAAGTTAGTCTCGTTAGTCTCCTTCTAAGGTTTGTCTAAGTTCGTCCTTAGAAAGAGACTAACTAGGGACGAACTTAGACTAACTTGGGACGAACTTAGACTAACCTTGTAATGAGACTAGCGTTTGTGTTTGTTCGTCCCAAGTTCGTCTCACTAGTCTCATTATAAGGTTTGTCTAAGTTCGTCTTTAGAAAGAGACTAACTAGGGGCGAACTTAGACTAACATGGGACGAACTTAGACTAACCTTGTCATGAGACTAACGTTTGTATTTGTTCGTCCCAAGTTAGTCTCACTAGTCTCATTATAAGGTTTGTCTAAGTTCGTCCTTAGAAAGAGACTAACTAGGGACGAACTTAGACTAACTTGGGACGAACTTAGAGAAACCTTATAATGAGACTAACGTTTGTCTTTGTTCGTCCCAAGTTAGTCTCGTTAGTCTCATTCTAAGGTTTGTCTAAGTTCGTCCTTCGAAAGAGACTAACTAGGGATGAACTTAGACTAACTTGGGACGAACTTAGACAAACCTTTGAATGAGAGTTTGTCTCTTTAGTCTCATTCTAAGGTTTGTCTTAGTTCGTCCATAGAAAGAGACTAACTTGGGACGGACTTACACAAACCTTGTAATGAGACTAATGTTTGTCTTTGTTCGTCCCAAGTTAGTCTCTCGTTAGTCTCCTTCTAAGGTTTGTCTAAGTTCGTCCTTTGAAAGAGACTAACTAGGGACGAACTTAGACTAACTTGGGGCGTACTTAGACAAACCTTGTAATGAGACTAACGTTTGTGTTTGTTCATCCCAAGTTAATCTCGTTAGTCTCATTCTAAGGTTTGTCGTAGTTCGTCCTTAGAAAGAGACTAACTAGAGACGAACTTTGACAAACCTTATAATGAGACTAACGTTTGTCTTTGTTCGTCCCAAGTTAGTCTCGTTAATCTCATTCTAAGGTTTGTTTAAGTTAGTCCTTAGAAAGAAACTAACTTGGGACGAACTTAGACTAACTTGGGACGAACATAGACTAACCTTAGAATGAGAATAAAGTTTGTGTTTGTTCGTTCCAAGTTAGTCCCGTTAGTCTCATTCTAAGGTTTGTCTAAGTTCGTCCTTAGAAAGAGACTAACTAGGGACTAACATAGACTAACTTGGGACGAAATTAGACAAACCTTATAATGAGACTAACGTTTGTCTTTGTTTGTCCCAAGTTAGTCTCGTTAGTCTCATTCTAAGGTTTGTCTAAGTTCGTCCTTAGAAAGAGACTAACTAGGGACCAACTTAGACTAACTTGGGACGAACTTAGACTAACCTTATAACGAGACTAAAGTTTGTCTTTGTTCGTCCCAAGTTAGTCTCGTTTGTCTCATTCTAAGGTTTGTTTAAGTTCGTCTTTAGAAAAAGACTAACTAGGGGCGAACTTAGACTAACATGGGACGAACTTAGACTAACCTTGTCATGAGACTAACGTTTGTATTTGTTCGTCCCAAGTTAGTCTCACTAGTCTCATTATAAGGTTTGTCTAAGTTCGTCCTTAGAAAGAGACTAACTAGGGACGAACTTAGACTAACTTGGGACGAACTTAGACTAACTTTATAATGAGACTAACGTTTGTCTTTGTTCGTCCCAAGTTAGTCTCGTTGGTCTCATTCTAAGGTTTATCTAAGTTCGTCCTTAGAAAGAGACTAACTAGGGACGAACTTAGACTAACTTGGGACGAACTTAGACTAACCTTATAATGAGACTAACGTTTGTCTTTGTTCGTCCCAAGTTAGTCTCACTAGTCTCATTATAAGGTTTGTCTAAGTTCGTCCTTAGAAAGAGACTAACTAGGGACGAACTTAGACTAACTTGGGACGAACTTAGATTAACCTTGTAATGAGACTAACGTTTGTCTTTGTTCGTCCCAAGTTAGTATCGTTAGTCTCATTCTAAGGTTTGTCCAAGTTCATCCTTAAGAAGAGACTAACTAAGGACGAACTTAGACTAACCTGGGACGAACTTAGACAAACCTAAGAATGAGAGTTTGTCTCGTTAGTCTCATTCTAAGGTTTGTCTAAGTTCGTCCTTAGAAAGAAACTAACTTGGGACGAACTTAGACTAACCTTGTAAGGAGACTAACGTTTGTCTTTGTTCGTCCCAAGTTAGTCTCGTTAGTCTCCTTCTAAGGTTTGTCTAAGTTCGTCCTTAGAAAGAGACTAACTAGGGACGAACTTAGACTAACTTGGGACGAACTTAGACTAACCTTGTAATGAGACTAGCGTTTGTGTTTGTTCGTCCCAAGTTCGTCTCACTAGTCTCATTATAAGGTTTGTCTAAGTTCGTCTTTAGAAAGAGACTAACTAGGGGCGAACTTAGACTAACATGGGACGAACTTAGACTAACCTTGTCATGAGACTAACGTTTGTATTTGTTCGTCCCAAGTTAGTCTCACTAGTCTCATTATAAGGTTTGTCTAAGTTCGTCCTTAGAAAGAGACTAACTAGGGACGAACTTAGACTAACTTGGGACGAACTTAGAGAAACCTTATAATGAGACTAACGTTTGTCTTTGTTCGTCCCAAGTTAGTCTCGTTAGTCTCATTCTAAGGTTTGTCTAAGTTCGTCCTTCGAAAGAGACTAACTAGGGATGAACTTAGACTAACTTGGGACGAACTTAGACAAACCTTTGAAGAGAGTTTGTCTCTTTAGTCTCATTCTAAGGTTTGTCTTAGTTCGTCCATAGAAAGAGACTAACTTGGGACGGACTTACACAAACCTTGTAATGAGACTAATGTTTGTCTTTGTTCGTCCCAAGTTAGTCTCTCGTTAGTCTCCTTCTAAGGTTTGTCTAAGTTCGTCCTTTGAAAGAGACTAACTAGGGACGAACTTAGACTAACTTGGGGCGTACTTAGACAAACCTTGTAATGAGACTAACGTTTGTGTTTGTTCATCCCAAGTTAATCTCGTTAGTCTCATTCTAAGGTTTGTCGTAGTTCGTCCTTAGAAAGAGACTAACTAGAGACGAACTTTGACAAACCTTATAATGAGACTAACGTTTGTCTTTGTTCGTCCCAAGTTAGTCTCGTTAATCTCATTCTAAGGTTGGTTTAAGTTAGTCCTTAGAAAGAAACTAACTTGGGACGAACTTAGACTAACTTGGGACGAACATAGACTAACCTTAGAATGAGAATAAAGTTTGTGTTTGTTCGTTCCAAGTTAGTCCCGTTAGTCTCATTCTAAGGTTTGTCTAAGTTCGTCCTTAGAAAGAGACTAACTAGGGACTAACATAGACTAACTTGGGACGAAATTAGACAAACCTTATAATGAGACTAACGTTTGACTTTGTTTGTCCCAAGTTAGTCTCGTTAGTCTCATTCTAAGGTTTGTCTAAGTTCGTCCTTAGAAAGAGACTAACTAGGGACCAACTTAGACTAACTTGGGACGAACTTAGACTAACCTTATAACGAGACTAAAGTTTGTCTTTGTTCGTCCCAAGTTAGTCTCGTTTGTCTCATTCTAAGGTTTGTTTAAGTTCGTCTTTAGAAAGAGACTAACTAGGGGCGAACTTAGACTAACATGGGACGAACTTAGACTAACCTTGTCATGAGACTAACGTTTGTATTTGTTCGTCCCAAGTTAGTCTCACTAGTCTCATTATAATGTTTGTCTAAGTTCGTCCTTAGAAAGAGACTAACTAGGGACGAACTTAGACTAACTTGGGACGAACTTAGACTAACTTTATAATGAGACTAACGTTTGTCTTTGTTCGTCCCAAGTTAGTCTCGTTGGTCTCATTCTAAGGTTTATCTAAGTTCGTCCTTAGAAAGAGACTAACTAGGGACGAACTTAGACTAACTAGGGACGAACTTAGACTAACCTTATAATGAGACTAACGTTTGTCTTTGTTCGTCCCAACTTAGTCTCACTAGTCTCATTATAAGGTTTGTCTAAGTTCGTCCTTAGAAAGAGACTAACTAGGGACGAACTTAGACTAACTTGGGACGAACTTAGACTAACCTTGTAATGAGACTAACGTTTGTCTTTGTTCGTCCCAAATTAGCCTCGTTAGTCTCATTCTAAGGTTTGTCTAAGTTCGTCCTTAAGAAGAGACTAACTTGGGACGAACTTAGACTAACTTGGGACGAACTTTGACAAACCTTAGAATGAGAGTTAGTCTCGTTAGTCTCATTCTAAGGTTTGTCTAAGTTCGTCCTTAGAAAGAGACTAACTTAGGACAAACTTAGACTAACCTTGTAATGAGACTAACGTTTGTGTTTGTTCGTCCGGAGTTTGTCTCGTTAGTCTCATTCTAAGGTTTGTCTAAGTTTGTCCTTAGAAAGAGACTGACTAGGGATGAACTTAGACTAACTTGGGACGAACTTAGAGAAACCTTATAATGAGACTAACGTTTGTCTTTGTTCGTCCCAAGTTAGTCTCGTTAGTCTCATTCTAAGGTTTGTCTAAGTTCGTCCTTCGAAAGAGACTAACTAGGGATGAACTTAGACTAACTTGGGACGAACTTAGACTAACCTTGTAAGGAGACTAACGTTTGTCTTTGTTCGTCCCAAGTTAGTCTCGTTAGTCTCCTTCTAAGGTTTGTCTAAGTTCGTCCTTAGAAAGAGACTAACTAGGGACGAACTTAGACTAACTTGGGACGAACTTAGACTAACCTTGTAATGAGACTAGCGTTTGTGTTTGTTCGTCCCAAGTTCGTCTCACTAGTCTCATTATAAGGTTTGTCTAAGTTCGTCTTTAGAAAGAGACTAACTAGGGGCGAACTTAGACTAACATGGGACGAACTTAGACTAACCTTGTCATGAGACTAACGTTTGTATTTGTTCGTCCCAAGTTAGTCTCACTAGTCTCATTATAAGGTTTGTCTAAGTTCGTCCTTAGAAAGAGACTAACTAGGGACGAACTTAGACTAACTTGGGACGAACTTAGAGAAACCTTATAATGAGACTAACGTTTGTCTTTGTTCGTCCCAAGTTAGTCTCGTTAGTCTCATTCTAAGGTTTGTCTAAGTTCGTCCTTCGAAAGAGACTAACTAGGGATGAACTTAGACTAACTTGGGACGAACTTAGACAAACCTTTGAATGAGAGTTTGTCTCTTTAGTCTCATTCTAAGGTTTGTCTTAGTTCGTCCATAGAAAGAGACTAACTTGGGACGGACTTACACAAACCTTGTAATGAGACTAATGTTTGTCTTTGTTCGTCCCAAGTTAGTCTCTCGTTAGTCTCCTTCTAAGGTTTGTCTAAGTTCGTCCTTTGAAAGAGACTAACTAGGGACGAACTTAGACTAACTTGGGGCGTACTTAGACAAACCTTGTAATGAGACTAACGTTTGTGTTTGTTCATCCCAAGTTAATCTCGTTAGTCTCATTCTAAGGTTTGTCGTAGTTCGTCCTTAGAAAGAGACTAACTAGAGACGAACTTTGACAAACCTTATAATGAGACTAACGTTTGTCTTTGTTCGTCCCAAGTTAGTCTCGTTAATCTCATTCTAAGGTTTGTTTAAGTTAGTCCTTAGAAAGAAACTAACTTGGGACGAACTTAGACTAACTTGGGACGAACATAGACTAACCTTAGAATGAGAATAAAGTTTGTGTTTGTTCGTTCCAAGTTAGTCCCGTTAGTCTCATTCTAAGGTTTGTCTAAGTTCGTCCTTAGAAAGAGACTAACTAGGGACTAACATAGACTAACTTGGGACGAAATTAGACAAACCTTATAATGAGACTAACGTTTGTCTTTGTTTGTCCCAAGTTAGTCTCGTTAGTCTCATTCTAAGGTTTGTCTAAGTTCGTCCTTAGAAAGAGACTAACTAGGGACCAACTTAGACTAACTTGGGACGAACTTAGACTAACCTTATAACGAGACTAAAGTTTGTCTTTGTTCGTCCCAAGTTAGTCTCGTTTGTCTCATTCTAAGGTTTGTTTAAGTTCGTCTTTAGAAAGAGACTAACTAGGGGCGAACTTAGACTAACATGGGACGAACTTAGACTAACCTTGTCATGAGACTAACGTTTGTATTTGTTCGTCCCAAGTTAGTCTCACTAGTCTCATTATAAGGTTTGTCTAAGTTCGTCCTTAGAAAGAGACTAACTAGGGACGAACTTAGACTAACTTGGGACGAACTTAGACTAACTTTATAATGAGACTAACGTTTGTCTTTGTTCGTCCCAAGTTAGTCTCGTTGGTCTCATTCTAAGGTTTATCTAAGTTCGTCCTTAGAAAGAGACTAACTAGGGACGAACTTAGACTAACTAGGGACGAACTTAGACTAACCTTATAATGAGACTAACGTTTGTCTTTGTTCGTCCCAACTTAGTCTCACTAGTCTCATTATAAGGTTTGTCTAAGTTCGTCCTTAGAAAGAGACTAACTAGGGACGAACTTAGACTAACTTGGGACGAACTTAGACTAACCTTGTAATGAGACTAACGTTTGTCTTTGTTCGTCCCAAATTAGCCTCGTTAGTCTCATTCTAAGGTTTGTCTAAGTTCGTCCTTAAGAAGAGACTAACTTGGGACGAACTTAGACTAACTTGGGACGAACTTTGACAAACCTTAGAATGAGAGTTAGTCTCGTTAGTCTCATTCTAAGGTTTGTCTAAGTTCGTCCTTAGAAAGAGACTAACTTAGGACAAACTTAGACTAACCTTGTAATGAGACTAACGTTTGTGTTTGTTCGTCCGGAGTTTGTCTCGTTAGTCTCATTCTAAGGTTTGTCTAAGTTTGTCCTTAGAAAGAGACTGACTAGGGATGAACTTAGACTAACTTGGGACGAACTTAGAGAAACCTTATAATGAGACTAACGTTTGTCTTTGTTCGTCCCAAGTTAGTCTCGTTAGTCTCATTCTAAGGTTTGTCTAAGTTCGTCCTTCGAAAGAGACTAACTAGGGATGAACTTAGACTAACTTGGGACGAACTTAGACTAACCTTGTAAGGAGACTAACGTTTGTCTTTGTTCGTCCCAAGTTAGTCTCGTTAGTCTCCTTCTAAGGTTTGTCTAAGTTCGTCCTTAGAAAGAGACTAACTAGGGACGAACTTAGACTAACTTGGGACGAACTTAGACTAACCTTGTAATGAGACTAGCGTTTGTGTTTGTTCGTCCCAAGTTCGTCTCACTAGTCTCATTATAAGGTTTGTCTAAGTTCGTCTTTAGAAAGAGACTAACTAGGGGCGAACTTAGACTAACATGGGACGAACTTAGACTAACCTTGTCATGAGACTAACGTTTGTATTTGTTCGTCCCAAGTTAGTCTCACTAGTCTCATTATAAGGTTTGTCTAAGTTCGTCCTTAGAAAGAGACTAACTAGGGACGAACTTAGACTAACTTGGGACGAACTTAGAGAAACCTTATAATGAGACTAACGTTTGTCTTTGTTCGTCCCAAGTTAGTCTCGTTAGTCTCATTCTAAGGTTTGTCTAAGTTCGTCCTTCGAAAGAGACTAACTAGGGATGAACTTAGACTAACTTGGGACGAACTTAGACAAACCTTTGAATGAGAGTTTGTCTCTTTAGTCTCATTCTAAGGTTTGTCTTAGTTCGTCCATAGAAAGAGACTAACTTGGGACGGACTTACACAAACCTTGTAATGAGACTAATGTTTGTCTTTGTTCGTCCCAAGTTAGTCTCTCGTTAGTCTCCTTCTAAGGTTTGTCTAAGTTCGTCCTTTGAAAGAGACTAACTAGGGACGAACTTAGACTAACTTGGGGCGTACTTAGACAAACCTTGTAATGAGACTAACGTTTGTGTTTGTTCATCCCAAGTTAATCTCGTTAGTCTCATTCTAAGGTTTGTCGTAGTTCGTCCTTAGAAAGAGACTAACTAGAGACGAACTTTGACAAACCTTATAATGAGACTAACGTTTGTCTTTGTTCGTCCCAAGTTAGTCTCGTTAATCTCATTCTAAGGTTTGTTTAAGTTAGTCCTTAGAAAGAAACTAACTTGGGACGAACTTAGACTAACTTGGGACGAACATAGACTAACCTTAGAATGAGAATAAAGTTTGTGTTTGTTCGTTCCAAGTTAGTCCCGTTAGTCTCATTCTAAGGTTTGTCTAAGTTCGTCCTTAGAAAGAGACTAACTAGGGACTAACATAGACTAACTTGGGACGAAATTAGACAAACCTTATAATGAGACTAACGTTTGTCTTTGTTTGTCCCAAGTTAGTCTCGTTAGTCTCATTCTAAGGTTTGTCTAAGTTCGTCCTTAGAAAGAGACTAACTAGGGACCAACTTAGACTAACTTGGGACGAACTTAGACTAACCTTATAACGAGACTAAAGTTTGTCTTTGTTCGTCCCAAGTTAGTCTCGTTTGTCTCATTCTAAGGTTTGTTTAAGTTCGTCTTTAGAAAGAGACTAACTAGGGGCGAACTTAGACTAACTAGGGACGAACTTAGACTAACTTGGGACGAACTTAGATTAACCTTGTAATGAGACTAACGTTTGTCTTTGTTCGTCCCAAGTTAGTATCGTTAGTCTCATTCTAAGGTTTGTCCAAGTTCATCCTTAAGAAGAGACTAACTAAGGACGAACTTAGACTAACCTGGGACGAACTTAGACAAACCTAAGAATGAGAGTTTGTCTCGTTAGTCTCATTCTAAGGTTTGTCTAAGTTCGTCCTTAGAAAGAAACTAACTTGGGACGAACTTAGACTAACCTTGTAAGGAGACTAACGTTTGTCTTTGTTCGTCCCAAGTTAGTCTCGTTAGTCTCCTTCTAAGGTTTGTCTAAGTTCGTCCTTAGAAAGAGACTAACTAGGGACGAACTTAGACTAACTTGGGACGAACTTAGACTAACCTTGTAATGAGACTAGCGTTTGTGTTTGTTCGTCCCAAGTTCGTCTCACTAGTCTCATTATAAGGTTTGTCTAAGTTCGTCTTTAGAAAGAGACTAACTAGGGGCGAACTTAGACTAACATGGGACGAACTTAGACTAACCTTGTCATGAGACTAACGTTTGTATTTGTTCGTCCCAAGTTAGTCTCACTAGTCTCATTATAAGGTTTGTCTAAGTTCGTCCTTAGAAAGAGACTAACTAGGGACGAACTTAGACTAACTTGGGACGAACTTAGAGAAACCTTATAATGAGACTAACGTTTGTCTTTGTTCGTCCCAAGTTAGTCTCGTTAGTCTCATTCTAAGGTTTGTCTAAGTTCGTCCTTCGAAAGAGACTAACTAGGGATGAACTTAGACTAACTTGGGACGAACTTAGACAAACCTTTGAAGAGAGTTTGTCTCTTTAGTCTCATTCTAAGGTTTGTCTTAGTTCGTCCATAGAAAGAGACTAACTTGGGACGGACTTACACAAACCTTGTAATGAGACTAATGTTTGTCTTTGTTCGTCCCAAGTTAGTCTCTCGTTAGTCTCCTTCTAAGGTTTGTCTAAGTTCGTCCTTTGAAAGAGACTAACTAGGGACGAACTTAGACTAACTTGGGGCGTACTTAGACAAACCTTGTAATGAGACTAACGTTTGTGTTTGTTCATCCCAAGTTAATCTCGTTAGTCTCATTCTAAGGTTTGTCGTAGTTCGTCCTTAGAAAGAGACTAACTAGAGACGAACTTTGACAAACCTTATAATGAGACTAACGTTTGTCTTTGTTCGTCCCAAGTTAGTCTCGTTAATCTCATTCTAAGGTTGGTTTAAGTTAGTCCTTAGAAAGAAACTAACTTGGGACGAACTTAGACTAACTTGGGACGAACATAGACTAACCTTAGAATGAGAATAAAGTTTGTGTTTGTTCGTTCCAAGTTAGTCCCGTTAGTCTCATTCTAAGGTTTGTCTAAGTTCGTCCTTAGAAAGAGACTAACTAGGGACTAACATAGACTAACTTGGGACGAAATTAGACAAACCTTATAATGAGACTAACGTTTGACTTTGTTTGTCCCAAGTTAGTCTCGTTAGTCTCATTCTAAGGTTTGTCTAAGTTCGTCCTTAGAAAGAGACTAACTAGGGACCAACTTAGACTAACTTGGGACGAACTTAGACTAACCTTATAACGAGACTAAAGTTTGTCTTTGTTCGTCCCAAGTTAGTCTCGTTTGTCTCATTCTAAGGTTTGTTTAAGTTCGTCTTTAGAAAGAGACTAACTAGGGGCGAACTTAGACTAACATGGGACGAACTTAGACTAACCTTGTCATGAGACTAACGTTTGTATTTGTTCGTCCCAAGTTAGTCTCACTAGTCTCATTATAAGGTTTGTCTAAGTTCGTCCTTAGAAAGAGACTAACTAGGGACGAACTTAGACTAACTTGGGACGAACTTAGACTAACTTTATAATGAGACTAACGTTTGTCTTTGTTCGTCCCAAGTTAGTCTCGTTGGTCTCATTCTAAGGTTTATCTAAGTTCGTCCTTAGAAAGAGACTAACTAGGGACGAACTTAGACTAACTTGGGACGAACTTAGACTAACCTTATAATGAGACTAACGTTTGTCTTTGTTCGTCCCAAGTTAGTCTCACTAGTCTCATTATAAGGTTTGTCTAAGTTCGTCCTTAGAAAGAGACTAACTAGGGACGAACTTAGACTAACTTGGGACGAACTTAGATTAACCTTGTAATGAGACTAACGTTTGTCTTTGTTCGTCCCAAGTTAGTATCGTTAGTCTCATTCTAAGGTTTGTCCAAGTTCATCCTTAAGAAGAGACTAACTAAGGACGAACTTAGACTAACCTGGGACGAACTTAGACAAACCTTAGAATGAGAGTTTGTCTCGTTAGTCTCATTCTAAGGTTTGTCTAAGTTCGTCCTTAGAAAGAAACTAACTTGGGACGAACTTAGACTAACCTTGTAAGGAGACTAACGTTTGTCTTTGTTCGTCCCAAGTTAGTCTCGTTAGTCTCCTTCTAAGGTTTGTCTAAGTTCGTCCTTAGAAAGAGACTAACTAGGGACGAACTTAGACTAACTTGGGACGAACTTAGACTAACCTTGTAATGAGACTAGCGTTTGTGTTTGTTCGTCCCAAGTTCGTCTCACTAGTCTCATTATAAGGTTTGTCTAAGTTCGTCTTTAGAAAGAGACTAACTAGGGGCGAACTTACACTAACATGGGACGAACTTAGACTAACCTTGTCATGAGACTAACGTTCGTATTTGTTCGTCCCAAGTTAGTCTCACTAGTCTCATTATAAGGTTTGTCTAAGTTCGTCCTTAGAAAGAGACTAACTAGGGACGAACTTAGACTAACTTGGGACGAACTTAGAGAAACCTTATAATGAGACTAACGTTTGTCTTTGTTCGTCCCAAGTTAGTCTCGTTAGTCTCATTCTAAGGTTTGTCTAAGTTCGTCCTTCGAAAGAGACTAACTAGGGATGAACTTAGACTAACTTGGGACGAACTTAGACAAACCTTTGAATGAGAGTTTGTCTCTTTAGTCTCATTCTAAGGTTTGTCTTAGTTCGTCCATAGAAAGAGACTAACTTGGGACGGACTTACACAAACCTTGTAATGAGACTAATGTTTGTCTTTGTTCGTCCCAAGTTAGTCTCTCGTTAGTCTCCTTCTAAGGTTTGTCTAAGTTCGTCCTTTGAAAGAGACTAACTAGGGACGAACTTAGACTAACTTGGGGCGTACTTAGACAAACCTTGTAATGAGACTAACGTTTGTGTTTGTTCGTCCCAAGTTAATCTCGTTAGTCTCATTCTAAGGTTTGTCGTAGTTCGTCCTTAGAAAGAGACTAACTAGAGACGAACTTTGACAAACCTTATAATGAGACTAACGTTTGTCTTTGTTCGTCCCAAGTTAGTCTCGTTAATCTCATTCTAAGGTTTGTTTAAGTTAGTCCTTAGAAAGAAACTAACTTGGGACGAACTTAGACTAACTTGGGACGAACATAGACTAACCTTAGAATGAGAATAAAGTTTGTGTTTGTTCGTTCCAAGTTAGTCCCGTTAGTCTCATTCTAAGGTTTGTCTAAGTTCGTCCTTAGAAAGAGACTAACTAGGGACTAACATAGACTAACTTGGGACGAAATTAGACAAACCTTATAATGAGACTAACGTTTGTCTTTGTTTGTCCCAAGTTAGTCTCGTTAGTCTCATTCTAAGGTTTGTCTAAGTTCGTCCTTAGAAAGAGACTAACTAGGGACCAACTTAGACTAACTTGGGACGAACTTAGACTAACCTTATAACGAGACTAAAGTTTGTCTTTGTTCGTCCCAAGTTAGTCTCGTTTGTCTCATTCTAAGGTTAGTTTAAGTTCGTCTTTAGAAAGAGACTAACTAGGGGCGAACTTAGACTAACATGGGACGAACTTAGACTAACCTTGTCATGAGACTAACGTTTGTATTTGTTCGTCCCAAGTTAGTCTCACTAGTCTCATTATAAGGTTTGTCTAAGTTCGTCCTTAGAAAGAGACTAACTAGGGACGAACTTAGACTAACTTGGGACGAACTTAGACTAACTTTATAATGAGACTAACGTTTGTCTTTGTTCGTCCCAAGTTAGTCTCGTTGGTCTCATTCTAAGGTTTATCTATGTTCGTCCTTAGAAAGAGACTAACTAGGGACAAACTTAGACTAACTTGGGACGAACTTAGACTAACCTTATAATGAGACTAACGTTTGTCTTTGTTCGTCCCAAGTTAGTCTCACTAGTCTCATTATAAGGTTTGTCTAAGTTCGTCCTTAGAAAGAGACTAACTAGGGACGAACTTAGACTAACTTGGGACGAACTTAGATTAACCTTGTAATGAGACTAACGTTTGTCTTTGTTCGTCCCAAGTTAGTCTCGTTAGTCTCATTCTAAGGTTTGTCCAAGTTCATCCTTAAGAAGAGACTAACTAAGGACGAACTTAGACTAACCTGGGACGAACTTAGACAAACCTTAGAATGAGAGTTTGTCTCGTTAGTCTCATTCTAAGGTTTGTCTAAGTTCGTCCTTAGAAAGAGACTAACTTGGGACGAACTTAGACTAACCTTGTAAGGAGACTAACGTTTGTCTTTGTTCGTCCCAAGTTAGTCTCGTTAGTCTCCTTCTAAGGTTTGTCTAAGTTCGTCCTTAGAAAGAGACTAACTAGGGACGAACTTAGACTAACTTGGGACGAACTTAGACTAACCTTGTAATGAGACTAGCGTTTGTGTTTGTTCGTCCCAAGTTCATCTCACTAGTCTCATTATAAGGTTTGTCTAAGTTCGTCTTTAGAAAGAGACTAACTAGGGGCGAACTTAGACTAACATGGGACGAACTTAGACTAACCTTGTCATGAGACTAACGTTTGTATTTGTTCGTCCCAAGTTAGTCTCACTAGTCTCATTATAAGGTTTGTCTAAGTTCGTCCTTAGAAAGAGACTAACTAGGGACGAACTTAGACTAACTTGGGACGAACTTAGAGAAACCTTATAATGAGACTAACGTTTGTCTTTGTTCGTCCCAAGTTAGTCTCGTTAGTCTCATTCTAAGGTTTGTCTAAGTTCGTCCTTCGAAAGAGACTAACTAGGGATGAACTTAGACTAACTTGGGACGAACTTAGACAAACCTTTGAATGAGAGTTTGTCTCTTTAGTCTCATTCTAAGGTTTGTCTTAGTTCGTCCATAGAAAGAGACTAACTTGGGACGGACTTACACAAACCTTGTAATGAGACTAATGTTTGTCTTTGTTCGTCCCAAGTTAGTCTCTCGTTAGTCTCCTTCTAAGGTTTGTCGAAGTTCGTCCTTTGAAAGAGACTAACTAGGGACGAACTTAGACTAACTTGGGGCGTACTTAGACAAACCTTGTAATGAGACTAACGTTTGTGTTTGTTCGTCCCAAGTTAATCTCGTTAGTCTCATTCTAAGGTTTGTCGTAGTTCGTCCTTAGAAAGAGACTAACTAGAGACGAACTTTGACAAACCTTATAATGAGACTAACGTTTGTCTTTGTTCGTCCCAAGTTAGTCTCGTTAATCTCATTCTAAGGTTTGTTTAAGTTAGTCCTTAGAAAGAAACTAACTTGGGACGAACATAGACTAACTTGGGACGAACATAGACTAACCTTAGAATGAGAATAAAGTTTGTGTGTGTTCGTTCCAAGTTAGTCCCGTTAGTCTCATTCTAAGGTTTGTCTAAGTTCGTCCTTAGAAAGAGACTAACTAGGGACGAACTTAGACTAACTTGGGACGAACTTAGACTAACTTTATAATGAGACTAACGTTTGTCTTTGTTCGTCCCAAGTTAGTCTCGTTGGTCTCATTCTAAGGTTTATCTAAGTTCGTCCTTAGAAAGAGACTAACTAGGGACGAACTTAGACTAACTAGGGACGAACTTAGACTAACCTTATAATGAGACTAACGTTTGTCTTTGTTCGTCCCAACTTAGTCTCACTAGTCTCATTATAAGGTTTGTCTAAGTTCGTCCTTAGAAAGAGACTAACTAGGGACGAACTTAGACTAACTTGGGACGAACTTAGACTAACCTTGTAATGAGACTAACGTTTGTCTTTGTTCGTCCCAAATTAGCCTCGTTAGTCTCATTCTAAGGTTTGTCTAAGTTCGTCCTTAAGAAGAGACTAACTTGGGACGAACTTAGACTAACTTGGGACGAACTTTGACAAACCTTAGAATGAGAGTTAGTCTCGTTAGTCTCATTCTAAGGTTTGTCTAAGTTCGTCCTTAGAAAGAGACTAACTTAGGACAAACTTAGACTAACCTTGTAATGAGACTAACGTTTGTGTTTGTTCGTCCGGAGTTTGTCTCGTTAGTCTCATTCTAAGGTTTGTCTAAGTTTGTCCTTAGAAAGAGACTAACTAGGGACGAACTTAGACTAACTTGGGACGAACTTAGAGAAACCTTATAATGAGACTAACGTTTGTCTTTGTTCGTCCCAAGTTAGTCTCGTTAGTCTCATTCTAAGGTTTGTCTAAGTTCGTCCTTCGAAAGAGACTAACTAGGGATGAACTTAGACTAACTTGGGACGAACTTAGATAAACCTTTGAATGAGAGTTTGTCTCTTTAGTCTCATTCTAAGGTTTGTCTTAGTTCGTCCATAGAAAGAGACTAACTCGGGACGTACTTACACAAACCTTGTAATGAGACTAATGTTTGTCTTTGTTCGTCCCAAGTTAGTCTCTCGTTAGTCTCCTTCTAAGGTTTGTCTAAGTTCGTCCTTTGAAAGAGACTAACTAGGGACGAACTTAGACTAACTTGGGGCGTACTTAGACAAACCTTGTAATGAGACTAACGTTTGTGTTTGTTCATCCCAAGTTAATCTCGTTAGTCTCATTCTAAGGTTTGTCGTAGTTCGTCCTTAGAAAGAGACTAACTAGAGACGAACTTTGACAAACCTTATAATGAGACTAACGTTTGTCTTTGTTCGTCCCAAGTTAGTCTCGTTAATCTCATTCTAAGGTTTGTTTAAGTTAGTCCTTAGAAAGAAACTAACTTGGGACGAACTTAGACTAACTTGGGACGAACATAGACTAACCTTAGAATGAGAATAAAGTTTGTGTTTGTTCGTTCCAAGTTAGTCCCGTTAGTCTCATTCTAAGGTTTGTCTAAGTTCGTCCTTAGAAAGAGACTAACTAGGGACTAACATAGACTAACTTGGGACGAAATTAGACAAACCTTATAATGAGACTAACGTTTGTCTTTGTTTGTCCCAAGTTAGTCTCGTTAGTCTCATTCTAAGGTTTGTCTAAGTTCGTCCTTAGAAAGAGACTAACTAGGGACCAACTTAGACTAACTTGGGACGAACTTAGACTAACCTTATAACGAGACTAAAGTTTGTCTTTGTTCGTCCCAAGTTAGTCTCGTTTGTCTCATTCTAAGGTTTGTTTAAGTTCGTCTTTAGAAAGAGACTAACTAGGGGCGAACTTAGACTAACATGGGACGAACTTAGACTAACCTTGTCATGAGACTAACGTTTGTATTTGTTCGTCCCAAGTTAGTCTCACTAGTCTCATTATAAGGTTTGTCTAAGTTCGTCCTTAGAAAGAGACTAACTAGGGACGAACTTAGACTAACTTGGGACGAACTTAGACTAACTTTATAATGAGACTAACGTTTGTCTTTGTTCGTCCCAAGTTAGTCTCGTTGGTCTCATTCTAAGGTTTATCTAAGTTCTTCCTTAGAAAGAGACTAACTAGGGACGAACTTAGACTAACTTGGGACGAACTTAGACTAACCTTATAATGAGACTAACGTTTGCCTTTGTTCGTCCCAAGTTAGTCTCACTACTCTCATTATAAGGTTTGTCTAAGTTCGTCCTTAGAAAGAGACTAACTAGGGACGAACTTAGACTAACTTGGGACGAACTTAGATTAACCTTGTAATGAGACTAACGTTAGTCTTTGTTCGTCCCAAGTTAGTCTCGTTAGTCTCATTCTAAGGTTTGTCCAAGTTCATCCTTAAGAAGAGACTAACTAAGGACGAACTTAGACTAACCTGGGACGAACTTAGACAAACCTTAGAATGAGAGTTTGTCTCGTTAGTCTCATTCTAAGGTTTGTCTAAGTTCGTCCTTAGAAAGAGACTAACTTGGGACGAACTTAGACTAACCTTGTAAGGAGACTAACGTTTGTCTTTGTTCGTCCCAAGTTAGTCTCGTTAGTCTCCTTCTAAGGTTTGTCTAAGTTCGTCCTTAGAAAGAGACTAACTAGGGACGAACTTAGACTAACTTGGGACGAACTTAGACTAACCTTGTAATGAGACTAGCGTTTGTGTTTGTTCGTCCCAAGTTCGTCTCACTAGTCTCATTATAAGGTTTGTCTAAGTTCGTCTTTAGAAAGAGACTAACTAGGGGCGAACTTAGACTAACATGGGACGAACTTAGACTAACCTTGTCATGAGACTAACGTTTGTATTTGTTCGTCCCAAGTTAGTCTCACTAGTCTCATTATAAGGTTTGTCTAAGTTCGTCCTTAGAAAGAGACTAACTAGGGACGAACTTAGACTAACTTGGGACGAACTTAGAGAAACCTTATAATGAGACTAACGTTTGTCTTTGTTCGTCCCAAGTTAGTCTCGTTAGTCTCATTCTAAGGTTTGTCTAAGTTCGTCCTTCGAAAGAGACTAACTAGGGATGAACTTAGACTAACTTGGGACGAACTTAGACAAACCTTTGAATGAGAGTTTGTCTCTTTAGTCTCATTCTAAGGTTTGTCTTAGTTCGTCCATAGAAAGAGACTAACTTGGGACGGACTTACACAAACCTTGTAATGAGACTAATGTTTGTCTTTGTTCGTCCCAAGTTAGTCTCTCGTTAGTCTCCTTCTAAGGTTTGTCTAAGTTCGTCCTTTGAAAGAGACTAACTAGGGACGAACTTAGACTAACTTGGGGCGTACTTAGACAAACCTTGTAATGAGACTAACGTTTGTGTTTGTTCGTCCCAAGTTAATCTCGTTAGTCTCATTCTAAGGTTTGTCGTAGTTCGTCCTTAGAAAGAGACTAACTAGAGACGAACTTTGACAAACCTTATAATGAGACTCACGTTTGTCTTTGTTCGTCCCAAGTTAGTCTCGTTAATCTCATTCTAAGGTTTGTTTAAGTTAGTCCTTAGAAAGAAACTAACTTGGGACGAACTTAGACTAACTTGGGACGAACATAGACTAACCTTAGAATGAGAATAAAGTTTGTGTTTGTTCGTTCCAAGTTAGTCCCGTTAGTCTCATTCTAAGGTTTGTCTAAGTTCGTCCTTAGAAAGAGACTAACTAGGGACTAACATAGACTAACTTGGGACGAAATTAGGCAAACCTTATAATGAGACTAACGTTTGTCTTTGTTTGTCCCAAGTTAGTCTCGTTAGTCTCATTCTAAGGTTTGTCTAAGTTCGTCCTTAGAAAGAGACTAACTAGGGACCAACTTAGACTAACTTGGGACGAACTTAGACTAACCTTATAACGAGACTAAAGTTTGTCTTTGTTCGTCCCAAGTTAGTCTCGTTTGTCTCATTCTAAGGTTTGTTTAAGTTCGTCTTTAGAAAGAGACTAACTAGGGGCGAACTTAGACTAACATGGGACGAACTTAGACTAACCTTTTCATGAGACTAACATTTGTATTTGTTCGTCCCAAGTTAGTCTCACTAGTCTCATTATAAGGTTTGTCTAAGTTCGTCCTTAGAAAGAGACTAACTAGGGACGAACTTAGACTAACTTGGGACGAACTTAGACTAACTTTATAATGAGACTAACGTTTGTCTTTGTTCGTCCCAAGTTAGTCTCGTTGGTCTCATTCTAAGGTTTATCTAAGTTCGTCCTTAGAAAGAGACTAACTGGGGACGAACTTAGACTAACTTGGGAGGAACTTAGACTAACCTTATAATGAGACTAACGTTTGTCTTTGTTCGTCCCAAGTTAGTCTCACTAGTCTCATTATAAGGTTTGTCTAAGTTCGTCCTTAGAAAGAGACTAACTAGGGACGAACTTAGACTAACTTGGGACGAACTTAGATTAACCTTGTAATGAGACTAACGTTTGTCTTTGTTCGTCCCAAGTTAGTCTCGTTAGTCTCATTCTAAGGTTTGTCCAAGTTCATCCTTAAGAAGAGACTAACTAAGGACGAACTTAGACTAACCTGGGACGAACTTAGACAAACCTTAGAATGAGAGTTTGTCTCGTTAGTCTCATTCTAAGGTTTGTCTAAGTTCGTCCTTCGAAAGAGACTAACTTGGGACGAACTTAGACTAACCTTGTAAGGAGACTAACGTTTGTCTTTGTTCGTCCCAAGTTAGTCTCGTTAGTCTCCTTCTAAGGTTTGTCTAAGTTCGTCCTTAGAAAGAGACTAACTAGGGACGAACTTAGACTAACTTGGGACGAACTTAGACTAACCTTGTAATGAGACTAGCGTTTGTGTTTGTTTGTCCCAAGTTCGTCTCACTAGTCTCATTATAAGGTTTGTCTAAGTTCGTCTTTAGAAAGAGACTAACTAGGGGCGAACTTAGACTAACATGGGACGAACTTAGACTAACCTTGTCAGGAGACTAACGTTTGTATTTGTTCGTCCCAAGTTAGTCTCACTAGTCTCATTATAAGGTTTGTCTAAGTTCGTCCTTAGAAAGAGACTAACTAGGGACGAACTTAGACTAACTTGGGACGAACTTAGAGAAACCTTATAATGAGACTAACGTTTGTCTTTGTTCGTCCCAAGTTAGTCTCGTTAGTCTCATTCTAAGGTTTGTCTAAGTTCGTCCTTCGAAAGAGACTAACTAGGGATGAACTTAGACTAACTTGGGACGAACTTAGACAAACCTTTGAATGAGAGTTTGTCTCTTTAGTCTCATTCTAAGGTTTGTCTTAGTTCGTCCATAGAAAGAGACTAACTTGGGACGGACTTACACAAACCTTGTAATGAGACTAATGTTTGTCTTTGTTCGTCCCAAGTTAGTCTCTCGTTAGTCTCCTTCTAAGGTTTGTCTAAGTTCGTCCTTTGAAAGAGACTAACTAGGGACGAACTTAGACTAACTTGGGGCGTACTTAGACAAACCTTGTAATGAGACTAACGTTTGTGTTTGTTCGTCCCAAGTTAATCTCGTTAGTCTCATTCTAAGGTTTGTCGTAATTCGTCCTTAGAAAGAGACTAACTAGAGACGAACTTTGACAAACCTTATAATGAGACTAACGTTTGTCTTTGTTCGTCCCAAGTTAGTCTCGTTAATCTCATTCTAAGGTTTGTTTAAGTTAGTCCTTAGAAAGAAACTAACTTGGGACGAACTTAGACTAACTTGGGACGAACATAGACTAACCTTAGAATGAGAATAAAGTTTGTGTTTGTTCGTTCCAAGTTAGTCCCGTTAGTCTCATTCTAAGGTTTGTCTAAGTTCGTCCTTAGAAAGAGACTAACTAGGGACTAACATAGACTAACTTGGGACGAAATTAGACAAACCTTATAATGAGACTAACGTTTGTCTTTGTTTGTCCCAAGTTAGTCTCGTTAGTCTCATTCTAAGGTTTGTCTAAGTTCGTCCTTAGAAAGAGACTAACTAGGGACCAACTTAGACTAACTTGGGACGAACTTAGACTAACCTTATAACGAGACTAAAGTTTGTCTTTGTTCGTCCCAAGTTAGTCTCGTTTGTCTCATTCTAAGGTTTGTTTAAGTTCGTCTTTAGAAAGAGACTAACTAGGGGCGAACTTAGACTAACATGGGACGAACTTAGACTAACCTTGTCATGAGACTAACGTTTGTATTTGTTCGTCCCAAGTTAGTCTCACTAGTCTCATTATAAGGTTTGTCTAAGTTCGTCCTTAGAAAGAGACTAACTAGGGACGAACTCAGACTAACTTGGGACGAACTTAGACTAACTTTATAATGAGACTAACGTTTGTCTTTGTTCGTCCCAAGTTAGTCTCGTTAGTCTCCTTCTAAGGTTTGTCTAAGTTCGTCCTTAGAAAGAGACTAACTAGGGACGAACTTAGACTAACATGGGACGAACTTAGACTAACCTTGTAATGAGACTAACGTTTGTGTTTGTTCGTCCCAAGTTAGTCTCGTTAGTCTCCTTCTTAGGTTTGTCTAAGTTCGTCCTTAGAAAGAGACTAACTAGGGACGAACTTAGACTAACATGGGACGAACTTAGACTATCCTTGTAATGAGACTAACGTTTGTGTTTGTTCGTCCCAAGTTAGTCTCGTTAGTCTCATTCTAAGGTTTGTCCAAGTTCATCCTTAAGAAGAGACTAACTAAGGACGAACTTAGACTAACCTGGGACGAACTTAGACAAACCTTAGAATGAGACTAACGTTTGTCTTTGTTCGTCCCAAGTTAGTCTCGTTAGTCTCATTCTAAGGTTTTTCTAAGTTCGTCCTTAGAAAGAGACTAACTAGGGACGAACTTAGACTAACTTGGGACGAAATTAGACAAACCTTATAATGAGACTAACGTTTGTCTTTGTTTGTCCCAAGTTAGTCTCGTTAGTCTCATTCTAAGGTTTGTCTAAGTTCGTCCTTAGAAAGAGACTAACTAGGGACGAACTTAGACTAACTTGGGACGAACTTAGACTAACCTTGTAATGAGACTAACGTTTGTCTTTGCTCGTCCCAAGTTAGTCTCGTTAGTCTCATTCTAAGTTTTGTCTAAGTTCGTCCTTAAGAAGAGACTAACTAGGGACGAACTTAGACTAACTTGGGACGAACTTAGACTAACTTGGGACGAACTTAGACAAACCTTAGAATGAGAGTTTGTCTCCTTAGTCTAATTCTATGGTTTGTCTAAGTTCGTCCTTAGAAAGAGACTAACTTAGGACAAACTTTGACTAACCTTGTAATGAGACTAACGTTTGTCTTTGTTCGTCCCGAGTTAGTCTCGTTAGTCTCCTTCTAAGGTTTGTCTAAGTTCGTCCTTAGAAAGAGACTAACTAGTGACGAACTTAGAATAACTTGGGACGAACCTAGACTAACTTAGGACGAACTTAGACTAACGTTTGTGTTTGTTCGTCCCAAGTTAGTCTCGTTAGTCTCATTCAAAGGTTTGTCTAAGTTTGTCCTTAGAAAGAGACTAACTAGGGAGGTACTTAGACTAACTTGGGACGAACTTAGACAAACCTTATAATGAGACTAATGTTTGTCTTTGTTCGTCCCAAGTTAGTCTCGTTAGTCTCATTCTAAGGTTTGTCTAAGTTCGTTCTTCGAAAGAGACTAACTAGGGACGAACTTAGACTAACTTGGGACGAACTTAGACTAACCTTAAAATGAGAATAAAGTTTGTCTTTGTTCGTTCCAAGTTAGTCTTGTTAGTCTCATTCTAAGGTTTGTCTAGGTTCGTCCTTAGAAAGTGACTAACTGGGGACGATCTTAGACTACCTTGGAACTTAGACAAACCTTAGAATGAGAGTTTGTCTCGTTAGTCTCATTCTAAGGGTTGTTTAAGTTCGTCCTCAGAAAGAGACTCACTTGGGACGAATTTAGACTAACCATGTAATGAGACTAACGTTTGTCTTTGTTCGTCCCCAGTTAGTCTCGTTAGTCTCCTTCTAAGGTTTGTCTAAGTTCGTCCTTAGAAAGAGACTAACTAGGGACGAACTTAGACTAACATGGGACGAACTGAGACTAACGTTTGTGTTTGTTCGTCCCAAGTTAGTCTCGTTAGTCTCCTTCTAAGGTTTGTCTAAGTTCGTCCTTTGAAAGAGACTAACAAGGGACGAACTTAGACTAACTTGGGACATACTTAGACTAACCTTGTAATGAGACTAAAGTTTGTGTTTGTTCCTCCCAAGTTAGTCTCGTTAGTCTCATTCTAAGGTTTGTCTAAGTTCGTCCTTAGAAAGAGATTAACTAGGGACGAACTTTGACAAACCTTATAATGAGACTAACGTTTGTGTTTGTTCGTCCCAAGTTAGTCTCGTTAGTCTCATTCTAAGGTTTGTTCAAGTTAGTCCTTAGAAAGAAACTAACCAGGGACGAACTTAGACTAACTTGGGACGAACTTAGACTAACCTTAGAATGAGAATAAAGTTTGTCTTTGTTCGTTCCAAGTTAGTCCCGTTAGTCTCATTCTAAGGTTTGTCTAAGTTCGTCCTTAGAAAGAGACTAACTAGGGACGAACTTAGACTAAATTGGGACGAAATTAGACAAACCTTATAATGAGACTAACGTTTGTCTTTGTTTGTCCCAAGTTAGTCTCGTTAGTCTCATTCTAAGGTTTGTCTAAGTTCGTCCTTAGAAAGAGACTTACTAGGGACGAACTTAGACTAACTTGGGACGAACTTAGACTAACCTTGTAATGAGACTAACGTTTGTCTTTGCTCGTCCCAAGTTAGTCTCGTTAGTCTCATTCTAAGTTTTGTCTAAGTTCGTCCTTAGAAAGAGACTAACTAGGGACGAACTTAGACTAACATGGGACGAACTTAGACTAACGTTTGTGTTTGTTCGTCCCAAGTTAGTCTCGTTAGTCTCCTTCTAAGGTTTGTCTAAGTTCGTCCTTAGAAAGAGACTAACTAGGGACGAACTTAGACTAACATGGGACGAACTTAGACTAACCTTGTAATGAGACTAACATTTGTGTTTGTTCGTCCCAAGTTAGTCTCGTTAGTCTCATTCTAAGTTTTGTTTAAGTTCGTCCTTAGAAAGAGACTAACTAGGGACGAACTTAGACTAACTTGGGGCGAGCTTAGACAAACCTTATAATGAGACTAACGTTTGTCTTTGTTCGTCCCAAGTTAGTCTCGTTAGTCTCATTCTAAGGTTTTTTTAAGTTCGTCCTTTGAAAGAAACTAACAAGGGACGAATTTAGACTAACTTGGGACGAACTTAGACTAACCTTAGAATGAGAATAAAGTTTGACTTTGTTCGTTCCAAGTTAGTCTCGTTAGTCTCATTATAAGGTTTGTCTAAGTTCGTCCTTAGAAAGAGACTAACTAGGGACGAACTTAGACTAACTTGGGACGAAATTAGACAAACCTTATAATGAGACTAACGTTTGTCTTTGTTCGTCCCAAGTTAGTCTCGTTAGTCTCATTCTAAGTTTTTCTAAGTTCGTCCTTAGAAAGAGACTAACTAGGGACGAACTTAGACTAACATGGGACGAACTGAGACAAACCTTAGAATGAGAGTTTGTCTTGTTAGTCTCATTCTAAGGTTTGTCTAAGTTCGTCCTTAGAAAGAGACTAACTTGGGACGAACTTAGACTAACCTTGTAATGAGACTAACGTTTGTCTTTGTTCGTCCCAAGTTTGTCTTGTTAGTCTCCTTCTAAGGTTTGTCTAAGTTCGTCCTTAGAAAGAGACTAACTAGGGACCAACTTAGACTAACATGGGACGAACTGAGACTAACGTTTGTGTTTGTTCGTCCCAAGTTAGTCTCGTTAGTCTCCTTCTAAGGTTTGTCTAAGTTCGTCCTTTGAAAGAGACTAACAAGGGACGAACTTAGACTAACTTGGGACATACTTAGACTAACCTTGTAATGAGACTAACGTTTGTGTTTGTTCCTCCCAAGTTAGTCTCGTTAGTCTCATTCTAAGGTTTGTCTAAGTTCGTCCTTAGAAAGAGATTAACTAGGGACGAACTTTGACAAACCTTATAATGAGACTAACGTTTGTGTTTGTTCGTCCCAAGTTAGTCTCGTTAGTCTCATTCTAAGGTTTGTTCAAGTTAGTCCTTAGAAAGAAACTAACCAGGGACGAACTTAGACTAACTTGGGACGAACTTAGACTAACCTTAGAATGAGAATAAAGTTTGTCTTTGTTCGTTCCAAGTTAGTCCCGTTAGTCTCATTCTAAGGTTTGTCTAAGTTCGTCCTTAGAAAGAGACTAACTAGGGACGAACTTAGACTAAATTGGGACGAAATTAGAAAAACCTTATAATGAGACTAACGTTTGTCTTTGTTTGTCCCAAGTTAGTCTCGTTAGTCTCATTCTAAGGTTTGTCTAAGTTCGTCCTTAGAAAGAGACTAACTAGGGACGAACTTAGACTAACTTGGGACGAACTTAGACTAACCTTGTAATGAGACTAACGTTTGTCTTTGCTCGTCCCAAGTTAGTCTCGTTAGTCTCATTCTAAGTTTTGTCTAAGTTCGTCCTTAAGAAGAGACTAACTAGGGACGAACTTAGACTAACTTGGGACGAACTTAGACAAACCTTAGAATGAGAGTTTGTCTCCTTAGTTTAATTCTATGGTTTGTCTATGTTCGTCCTTAGAAAGAGACTAACTTAGGACAAACTTTGACTAACCTTGTAATGAGACTAACGTTTGTCATTGTTCGTCCCGAGTTAGTCTCGTTAGTCTCCTTCTAAGGTTTGTCTAAGTTCGTCCTTAGAAAGAGACTAACTAGTGACGAACTTAGCCTAACTTGGGACGAACTTAGACTAACTTAGGACGAACTTAGACTAACGTTTGTGTTTGTTCGTCCCAAGTTAGTCTCGTTAGTCTCATTCTAAGGTTTGTCTAAGTTTGTCCTTAGAAAGAGACTAACTAGGGAGGAACTTAGACTAACTTGGGACGAACTTAGACAAACCTTATAATGAGACTAATGTTTGTCTTTGTTCGTCCCAAGTTAGTCTCGTTAGTCTCATTCTAAGGTTTGTCTAAGTTCGTTCTTCGAAAGAGACTAACTAGGGACGAACTTAGACTAACTTGGGACGAACTTAGACTAACCTTAAAATGAGAATAAAGTTTGTCTTTGTTCGTTCCAAGTTAGTCTCGTAAGTCTCATTCTAAGGTTTGTCTAAGTTCGTCCTTAGAAAGTGACTAACTGGGGACGAACTTAGACTACCTTGGAACTTAGACAAACCTTAGAATGAGAGTTTGTCTCGTTAGTCTCATTCTAAGGTTTGTCTAAGTTCGTCCTCAGAAAGAGACTCACTTGGGACGAACTTAGACTAACCATGTAATGAGACTAACGTTTGTCTTTGTTCGTCCCAAGTTAGTCTCGTTAGTCTCCTTCTAAGGTTTGTCTAAGTTCGTCCTTAGAAAGAGACTAACTAGGGACGAACTTAGACTAACATGGGACGAACTTAGACTAACATGGGACGAACTTAGACTAACATGGGACGAACTTAGACTAACGTTTGTGTTTGTTCGTCCCAAGTTAGTCTCGTTAGTCTCCTTCTAAGGTTTGTCTAAGTTCGTCCTTAGAAAGAGACTAACTAGGGACGAACTTAGACTAACATGGGACGAACTTAGACTAACCTTGTAATGAGACTAACATTTGTGTTTGTTCGTCCCAAGTTAGTCTCGTTAGTCTCATTCTAAGTTTTGTTTAAGTTCGTCCTTAGAAAGAGACTAACTAGGGACGAACTTAGACTAACTTGGGGGGAGCTTAGACAAACCTTATAATGAGACTAACGTTTGTCTTTGTTCGTCCCAAGTTAGTCTCGTTAGTCTCATTCTAAGGTTTTTTTAAGTTCGTCCTTTGAAAGAAACTAACAAGGGACGAATTTAGACTAACTTGGGACGAACTTAGACTAACCTTAGAATGAGAATAAAGTTTGACTTTGTTCGTTCCAAGTTAGTCTCGGTAGTCTCATTATAAGGTTTGTCTAAGTTCGTCCTTAGAAAGAGACTAACTAGGGACGAACTTAGACTAACTTGGGACGAAATTAGACAAACCTTATAATGAGACTAACGTTTGTCTTTGTTCGTCCCAAGTTAGTCTCGTTAGTCTCATTCTAAGTTTTTCTAAGTTCGTCCTTAGAAAGAGACTAACTAGGGACGAACTTAGACTAACATGGGACGAACTGAGACAAACCTTAGAATGAGAGTTTGTCTTGTTAGTCTCATTCTAAGGTTTGTCTAAGTTCGTCCTTAGAAAGAGACTAACTTGGGACGAACTTAGACTAACCTTGTAATGAGACTAACGTTTGTCTTTGTTCGTCCCAAGTTTGTCTCGTTAGTCTCCTTCTAAGGTTTGTCTAAGTTCGTCCTTAGAAAGAGACTAACTAGGGACGAACTTAGACTAACATGGGACGAACTGAGACTAACGTTTGTGTTTGTTCGTCCCAAGTTAGTCTCGTTAGTCTCCTTCTAAGGTTTGTCTAAGTTCGTGCTTTGAAAGAGACTAACAAGGGACGAACTTAGACTAACTTGGGACATACTTAGACTAACCTTGTAATGAGACTAACGTTTGTGTTTGTTCCTCCCAAGTTAGTCTCGTTAGTCTCATTCTAAGGTTTGTCTAAGTTCGTCCTTAGAAAGAGATTAACTAGGGACGAACTTTGACAAACCTTATAATGAGACTAACGTTTGTGTTTGTTCGTCCCAAGTTAGTCTCGTTAGTCTCATTCTAAGGTTTGTTCAAGTTAGTCCTTAGAAAGAAACTAACCAGGGACGAACTTAGACTAACTTGGGACGAACTTAGACTAACCTTAGAATGAGAATAAAGTTTGTCTTTGTTCGTTCCAAGTTAGTCCCGTTAGTCTCATTCTAAGGTTTGTCTAAGTTCGTCCTTAGAAAGAGACTAACTAGGGACGAACTTAGACTAAATTGGGACGAAATTAGACAAACCTTATAATGAGACTAACGTTTGTCTTTGTTTGTCCCAAGTTAGTCTCGTTAGTCTCATTCTAAGGTTTGTCTAAGTTCGTCCTTAGAAAGAGACTAACTAGGGACGAACTTAGACTAACTTGGGACGAACTTAGACTAACCTTGTAATGAGACTAACGTTTGTCTTTGCTCGTCCCAAGTTAGTCTCGTTAGTCTCATTCTAAGTTTTGTCTAAGTTCGTCCTTAAGAAGAGACTAACTAGGGACGAACTTAGACTAACTTGGGACGAACTTAGACTAACTTGGGACGAACTTAGACAAACCTTAGAATGAGAGTTTGTCTCCTTAGTTTAATTCTATGGTTTGTCTATGTTCGTCCTTAGAAAGAGACTAACTTAGGACAAACTTTGACTAACCTTGTAATGAGACTAACGTTTGTCTTTGTTCGTCCCGAGTTAGTCTCGTTAGTCTCCTTCTAAGGTTTGTCTAAGTTCGTCCTTAGAAAGAGACTAACTAGTGACGAACTTAGCCTAACTTGGGACGAACTTAGACTAACTTAGGACGAACTTAGACTAACGTTTGTGTTTGTTCGTCCCAAGTTAGTCTCGTTAGTCTCATTCTAAGGTTTGTCTAAGTTTGTCCTTAGAAAGAGACTAACTAGGGAGGAACTTAGACTAACTTGGGACGAACTTAGACAAACCTTATAATGAGACTAATGTTTGTCTTTGTTCGTCCCAAGTTAGTCTCGTTAGTCTCATTCTAAGGTTTGTCTAAGTTCGTTCTTCGAAAGAGACTAACTAGGGACGAACTTAGACTAACTTGGGACGAACTTAGACTAACCTTAAAATGAGAATAAAGTTTGTCTTTGTTCGTTCCAAGTTAGTCTCGTAAGTCTCATTCTAAGGTTTGTCTAAGTTCGTCCTTAGAAAGTGACTAACTGGGGACGAACTTAGACTACCTTGGAACTTAGACAAACCTTAGAATGAGAGTTTGTCTCGTTAGTCTCATTCTAAGGTTTGTCTAAGTTCGTCCTCAGAAAGAGACTCACTTGGGACGAACTTAGACTAACCATGTAATGAGACTAACGTTTGTCTTTGTTCGTCCCAAGTTAGTCTCGTTAGTCTCATTCTAAGGTTTGTCTAAGTTCGTCCTTCGAAAGAGACTAACTAGGGATGAACTTAGACTAACTTGGGACGAACTTAGACAAACCTTTGAATGAGAGTTTGTCTCTTTAGTCTCATTCTAAGGTTTGTCTTAGTTCGTCCATAGAAAGAGACTAACTCGGGACGGACTTACACAAACCTTGTAATGAGACTAATGTTTGTCTTTGTTCGTCCCAAGTTAGTCTCTCGTTAGTCTCCTTCTAAGGTTTGTCTAAGTTCGTCCTTTGAAAGAGACTAACTAGGGACGAACTTAGACTAACTTGGGGCGTACTTAGACAAACCTTGTAATGAGACTAACGTTTGTGTTTGTTCATCCCAAGTTAATCTCGTTAGTCTCATTCTAAGGTTTGTCGTAGTTCGTCCTTAGAAAGAGACTAACTAGAGACGAACTTTGACAAACCTTATAATGAGACTAACGTTTGTCTTTGTTCGTCCCAAGTTAGTCTCGTTAATCTCATTCTAAGGTTTGTTTAAGTTAGTCCTTAGAAAGAAACTAACTTGGGACGAACTTAGACTAACTTGGGACGAACATAGACTAACCTTAGAATGAGAATAAAGTTTGTGTTTGTTCGTTCCAAGTTAGTCCCGTTAGTCTCATTCTAAGGTTTGTCTAAGTTCGTCCTTAGAAAGAGACTAACTAGGGACTAACATAGACTAACTTGGGACGAAATTAGACAAACCTTATAATGAGACTAACGTTTGTCTTTGTTTGTCCCAAGTTAGTCTCGTTAGTCTCATTCTAAGGTTTGTCTAAGTTCGTCCTTAGAAAGAGACTAACTAGGGACCAACTTAGACTAACTTGGGACGAACTTAGACTAACCTTATAACGAGACTAAAGTTTGTCTTTGTTCGTCCCAAGTTAGTCTCGTTTGTCTCATTCTAAGGTTTGTTTAAGTTCGTCTTTAGAAAGAGACTAACTAGGGGCGAACTTAGACTAACATGGGACGAACTTAGACTAACCTTTTCATGAGACTAACATTTGTATTTGTTCGTCCCAAGTTAGTCTCACTAGTCTCATTATAAGGTTTGTCTAACTTCGTCCTTAGAAAGAGACTAACTAGGGACGAACTTAGACTAACTTGGGACGAACTTAGACTAACTTTATAATGAGACTAACGTTTGTCTTTGTTCGTCCCAAGTTAGTCTCGTTGGTCTCATTCTAAGGTTTATCTAAGTTCGTCCTTAGAAAGAGACTAACTGGGGACGAACTTAGACTAACTTGGGACGAACTTAGACTAACCTTATAATGAGACTAACGTTTGTCTTTGTTCGTCCCAAGTTAGTCTCACTAGTCTCATTATAAGGTTTGTCTAAGTTCGTCCTTAGAAAGAGACTAACTAGGGACGAACTTAGACTAACTTGGGACGAACTTAGATTAACCTTGTAATGAGACTAACGTTTGTCTTTGTTCGTCCCAAGTTAGTCTCGTTAGTCTCATTCTTAGGTTTGTCCAAGTTCATCCTTAAGAAGAGACTAACTAAGGACGAACTTAGACTAACCTGGGACGAACTTAGACAAACCTTAGAATGAGAGTTTGTCTCGTTAGTCTCATTCTAAGGTTTGTCTAAGTTCGTCCTTCGAAAGAGACTAACTTGGGACGAACTTAGACTAACCTTGTAAGGAGACTAACGTTTGTCTTTGTTCGTCCCAAGTTAGTCTCGTTAGTCTCCTTCTAAGGTTTGTCTAAGTTCGTCCTTAGAAAGAGACTAACTAGGGACGAACTTAGACTAACTTGGGACGAACTTAGACTAACCTTGTAATGAGACTAGCGTTTGTGTTTGTTTGTCCCAAGTTCGTCTCACTAGTCTCATTATAAGGTTTGTCTAAGTTCGTCTTTAGAAAGAGACTAAATAGGGGCGAACTTAGACTAACATGGGACGAACTTAGACTAACCTTGTCATGAGACTAACGTTTGTATTTGTTCGTCCCAAGTTAGTCTCACTAGTCTCATTATAAGGTTTGTCTAAGTTCGTCCTTAGAAAGAGACTAACTAGGGACGAACTTAGACTAACTTGGGACGAACTTAGAGAAACCTTATAATGAGACTAACGTTTGTCTTTGTTCGTCCCAAGTTAGTCTCGTTAGTCTCATTCTAAGGTTTGTCTAAGTTCGTCCTTCGAAAGAGACTAACTAGGGATGAACTTAGACTAACTTGGGACGAACTTAGACAAACCTTTGAATGAGAGTTTGTCTCTTTAGTCTCATTCTAAGGTTTGTCTTAGTTCGTCCATAGAAAGAGACTAACTTGGGACGGACTTACACAAACCTTGTAATGAGACTAATGTTTGTCTTTGTTCGTCCCAAGTTAGTCTCTCGTTAGTCTCCTTCTAAGGTTTGTCTAAGTTCGTCCTTTGAAAGAGACTAACTAGGGACGAACTTAGACTAACTTGGGGCGTACTTAGACAAACCTTGTAATGAGACTAACGTTTGTGTTTGTTCGTCCCAAGTTAATCTCGTTAGTCTCATTCTAAGGTTTGTCGTAGTTCGTCCTTAGAAAGAGACTAACTAGAGACGAACTTTGACAAACCTTATAATGAGACTAACGTTTGTCTTTGTTCGTCCCAAGTTAGTCTCGTTAATCTCATTCTAAGGTTTGTTTAAGTTAGTCCTTAGAAAGAAACAAACTTGGGACGAACTTAGACTAACTTGGGACGAACATAGACTAACCTTAGAATGAGAATAAAGTTTGTGTTTGTTCGTTCCAAGTTAGTCCCGTTAGTCTCATTCTAAGGTTTGTCTAAGTTCGTCCTTAGAAAGAGACTAACTAGGGACTAACATAGACAAACTTGGGACGAAATTAGACAAACCTTATAATGAGACTAACGTTTGTCTTTGTTTGTCCCAAGTTAGTCTCGTTAGTCTCATTCTAAGGTTTGTCTAAGTTCGTCCTTAGAAAGAGACTAACTAGGGACCAACTTAGACTAACTTGGGACGAACTTAGACTAACCTTATAACGAGACTAAAGTTTGTCTTTGTTCGTCCCAAGTTAGTCTCGTTTGTCTCATTCTAAGGTTTGTTTAAGTTCGTCTTTAGAAAGAGACTAACTAGGGGCGAACTTAGACTAACATGGGACGAACTTAGACTAACCTTGTCATGAAACTAACGTTTGTATTTGTTCGTCCCAAGTTAGTCTCACTAGTCTCATTATAAGGTTTGTCTAAGTTCGTCCTTAGAAAGAGACTAACTAGGGACGAACTCAGACTAACTTGGGACGAACTTAGACTAACTTTATAATGAGACTAACGTTTGTCTTTGTTCGTCCCAAGTTAGTCTCGTTAGTCTCCTTCTAAGGTTTGTCTAAGTTCGTCCTTAGAAAGAGACTAACTAGGGACGAACTTAGACTAACATGGGACGAACTTAGACTAACCTTGTAATGAGACTAACGTTTGTGTTTGTTCGTCCCAAGTTAGTCTCGTTAGTCTCCTTCTTAGGTTTGTCTAAGTTCGTCCTTAGAAAGAGACTAACTAGGGACGAACTTAGACTAACATGGGACGAACATAGACTATCCTTGTAATGAGACTAACATTTGTGTTTGTTCGTCCCAAGTTAGTCTCGTTAGTCTCATTCTAAGTTTTGTTTAAGTTCGTCCTTAGAAAGAGACTAACTAGGGACGAACTTAGACTAACTTGGGACGAGCTTAGACAAACCTTATAATGAGACTAACGTTTGTCTTTGTTCGTCCCAAGTTAGTCTCGTTAGTCTCATTCTAAGGTTTTTCTAAGTTCGTCCTTAGAAAGAGACTAACTAGGGACGAACTTAGACTAACTTGGGACGAAATTAGACAAACCTTATAATGAGACTAACGTTTGTCTTTGTTTGTCCCAAGTTAGTCTCGTTAGTGTCATTCTAAGGTTTGTCTAAGTTCGTCCTTAGAAAGAGACTAACTAGGGACGAACTTAGACTAACTTGGGACGAACTTAGACTAACCTTGTAATGAGACTAACGTTTGTCTTTGCTCGTCCCAAGTTAGTCTCGTTAGTCTCATTCTAAGTTTTGTCTAAGTTCGTCCTTAAGAAGAGACTAACTAGGGACGAACTTAGACTAACTTGGGACGAACTTAGACTAACTTGGGACGAACTTAGACAAACCTTAGAATGAGAGTTTGTCTCCTTAGTCTAATTCTATGGTTTGTCTAAGTTCGTCCTTAGAAAGAGACTAACTTAGGACAAACTTTGACTAACCTTGTAATGAGACTAACGTTTGTCTTTGTTCGTCCCGAGTTAGTCTCGTTAGTCTCCTTCTAAGGTTTGTCAAAGTTCGTCCTTAGAAAGAGACTAACTAGTGACGAACTTAGACTAACTTGGGACGAACTTAGACTAACTTAGGACGAACTTAGACTAACGTTTGTGTTTGTTCGTCCCAAGTTAGTCTCGTTAGTCTCATTCTAAGGTTTGTCTAAGTTTGTCCTTAGAAAGAGACTAACTAGGGAGGTACTTAGACTAACTTGGGACGAACTTAGACAAACCTTATAATGAGACTAATGTTTGTCTTTGTTCGTCCCAAGTTAGTCTCGTTAGTCTCATTCTAAGGTTTGTCTAAGTTCGTTCTTCGAAAGAGACTAACTAGGGACGAACTTAGACTAACTTGGGACGAACTTAGACTAACCTTAAAATGAGAATAAAGTTTGTCTTTGTTCGTTCCAAGTTAGTCTCGTTAGTCTCATTCTAAGGTTTGTCTAGGTTCGTCCTTAGAAAGTGACTAACTGGGGACGATCTTAGACTACCTTGGAACTTAGACAAACCTTAGAATGAGAGTTTGTCTCGTTAGTCTCATTCTAAGGGTTGTTTAAGTTCGTCCTCAGAAAGAGACTCACTTGGGACGAATTTAGACTAACCATGTAATGAGACTAACGTTTGTCTTTGTTCGTCCCCAGTTAGTCTCGTTAGTCTCCTTCTAAGGTTTGTCTAAGTTCGTCCTTAGAAAGAGACTAACTAGGGACGAACTTAGACTAACATGGGACGAACTGAGACTAACGTTTGTGTTTGTTCGTCCCAAGTTAGTCTCGTTAGTCTCCTTCTAAGGTTTGTCTAAGTTCGTCATTTGAAAGAGACTAACAAGGGACGAACTTAGACTAACTTGGGACATACTTAGACTAACCTTGTAATGAGACTAAAGTTTGTGTTTGTTCCTCCCAAGTTAGTCTCGTTAGTCTCATTCTAAGGTTTGTCTAAGTTCGTCCTTAGAAAGAGATTAACTAGGGACGAACTTTGACAAACCTTATAATGAGACTAACGTTTGTGTTTGTTCGTCCCAAGTTAGTCTCGTTAGTCTCATTCTAAGGTTTGTTCAAGTTAGTCCTTAGAAAGAAACTAACCAGGGACGAACTTAGACTAACTTGGGACGAACTTAGACTAACCTTAGAATGAGAATAAAGTTTGTCTTTGTTCGTTCCAAGTTAGTCCCGTTAGTCTCATTCTAAGGTTTGTCTAAGTTCGTCCTTAGAAAGAGACTAACTAGGGACGAACTTAGACTAAATTGGGACGAAATTAGACAAACCTTATAATGAGACTAACGTTTGTCTTTGTTTGTCCCAAGTTAGTCTCGTTAGTCTCATTCTAAGGTTTGTCTAAGTTCGTCCTTAGAAAGAGACTAACTAGGGACCAACTTAGACTAACTTGGGACGAACTTAGACTAACCTTATAACGAGACTAAAGTTTGTCTTTGTTCGTCCCAAGTTAGTCTCGTTTGTCTCATTCTAAGGTTTGTTTAAGTTCGTCTTTAGAAAGAGACTAACTAGGGGCGAACTTAGACTAACATGGGACGAACTTAGACTAACCTTGTCATGAGACTAACGTTTGTATTTGTTCGTCCCAAGTTAGTCTCACTAGTCTCATTATAAGGTTTGTCTAAGTTCGTCCTTAGAAAGAGACTAACTAGGGACGAACTCAGACTAACTTGGGACGAACTTAGACTAACTTTATAATGAGACTAACGTTTGTCTTTGTTCGTCCAAGTTAGTCTCGTTAGTCTCCTTCTAAGGTTTGTCTAAGTTCGTCCTTAGAAAGAGACTAACTAGGGACGAACTTAGACTAACATGGGACGAACTTAGACTAACCTTGTAATGAGACTAACGTTTGTGTTTGTTCGTCCCAAGTTAGTCTCGTTAGTCTCCTTCTTAGGTTTGTCTAAGTTCGTCCTTAGAAAGAGACTAACTAGGGACGAACTTAGACTAACATGGGACGAACATAGACTATCCTTGTAATGAGACTAACATTTGTGTTTGTTCGTCCCAAGTTAGTCTCGTTAGTCTCATTCTAAGTTTTGTTTAAGTTCGTCCTTAGAAAGAGACTAACTAGGGACGAACTTAGACTAACTTGGGACGAGCTTAGACAAACCTTATAATGAGACTAACGTTTGTCTTTGTTCGTCCCAAGTTAGTCTCGTTAGTCTCATTCTAAGGTTTTTCTAAGTTCGTCCTTAGAAAGAGACTAACTAGGGACGAACTTAGACTAACTTGGGACGAAATTAGACAAACCTTATAATGAGACTAACGTTTGTCTTTGTTTGTCCCAAGTTAGTCTCGTTAGTGTCATTCTAAGGTTTGTCTAAGTTCGTCCTTAGAAAGAGACTAACTAGGGACGAACTTAGACTAACTAGGGACGAACTTAGACTAACCTTGTAATGAGACTAACGTTTGTCTTTGCTCGTCCCAAGTTAGTCTCGTTAGTCTCATTCTAAGTTTTGTCTAAGTTCGTCCTTAAGAAGAGACTAACTAGGGACGAACTTAGACTAACTTGGGACGAACTTAGACTAACTTGGGACGAACTTAGACAAACCTTAGAATGAGAGTTTGTCTCCTTAGTCTAATTCTATGGTTTGTCTAAGTTCGTCCTTAGAAAGAGACTAACTTAGGACAAACTTTGACTAACCTTGTAATGAGACTAACGTTTGTCTTTGTTCGTCCCGAGTTAGTCTCGTTAGTCTCCTTCTAAGGTTTGTCAAAGTTCGTCCTTAGAAAGAGACTAACTAGTGACGAACTTAGACTAACTTGGGACGAACTTAGACTAACTTAGGACGAACTTAGACTAACGTTTGTGTTTGTTCGTCCCAAGTTAGTCTCGTTAGTCTCATTCTAAGGTTTGTCTAAGTTTGTCCTTAGAAAGAGACTAACTAGGGAGGTACTTAGACTAACTTGGGACGAACTTAGACAAACCTTATAATGAGACTAATGTTTGTCTTTGTTCGTCCCAAGTTAGTCTCGTTAGTCTCATTCTAAGGTTTGTCTAAGTTCGTTCTTCGAAAGAGACTAACTAGGGACGAACTTAGACTAACTTGGGACGAACTTAGACTAACCTTAAAATGAGAATAAAGTTTGTCTTTGTTCGTTCCAAGTTAGTCTCGTTAGTCTCATTCTAAGGTTTGTCTAGGTTCGTCCTTAGAAAGTGACTAACTGGGGACGATCTTAGACTACCTTGGAACTTAGACAAACCTTAGAATGAGAGTTTGTCTCGTTAGTCTCATTCTAAGGGTTGTTTAAGTTCGTCCTCAGAAAGAGACTCACTTGGGACGAATTTAGACTAACCATGTAATGAGACTAACGTTTGTCTTTGTTCGTCCCCAGTTAGTCTCGTTAGTCTCCTTCTAAGGTTTGTCTAAGTTCGTCCTTAGAAAGAGACTAACTAGGGACGAACTTAGACTAACATGGGACGAACTGAGACTAACGTTTGTGTTTGTTCGTCCCAAGTTAGTCTCGTTAGTCTCCTTCTAAGGTTTGTCTAAGTTCGTCATTTGAAAGAGACTAACAAGGGACGAACTTAGACTAACTTGGGACATACTTAGACTAACCTTGTAATGAGACTAACGTTTGTCTTTGTTCATCCCAAGTTAGTCTCGTTAGTCTCATTCTAAGGTTTGTCTAAGTTCGTCCTTAGAAAGAGACTAACTAGGGACCAACTTAGACTAACTTGGGACGAACTTAGACTAACCTTATAACGAGACTAAAGTTTGTCTTTGTTCGTCCCAAGTTAGTCTCGTTTGTCTCATTCTAAGGTTTGTTTAAGTTCGTCTTTAGAAAGAGACTAACTAGGGGCGAACTTAGACTAACATGGGACGAACTTAGACTAACCTTGTCATGAGACTAACGTTTGTATTTGTTCGTCCCAAGTTAGTCTCACTAGTCTCATTATAAGGTTTGTCTAAGTTCGTCCTTAGAAAGAGACTAACTAGGGACGAACTCAGACTAACTTGGGACGAACTTAGACTAACTTTATAATGAGACTAACGTTTGTCTTTGTTCGTCCCAAGTTAGTCTCGTTAGTCTCCTTCTAAGGTTTGTCTAAGTTCGTCCTTAGAAAGAGACTAACTAGGGACGAACTTAGACTAACATGGGACGAACTTAGACTAACCTTGTAATGAGACTAACGTTTGTGTTTGTTCGTCCCAAGTTAGTCTCGTTAGTCTCCTTCTTAGGTTTGTCTAAGTTCGTCCTTAGAAAGAGACTAACTAGGGACGAACTTAGACTAACATGGGACGAACATAGACTATCCTTGTAATGAGACTAACATTTGTGTTTGTTCGTCCCAAGTTAGTCTCGTTAGTCTCATTCTAAGTTTTGTTTAAGTTCGTCCTTAGAAAGAGACTAACTAGGGACGAACTTAGACTAACTTGGGACGAGCTTAGACAAACCTTATAATGAGACTAACGTTTGTCTTTGTTCGTCCCAAGTTAGTCTCGTTAGTCTCATTCTAAGGTTTTTCTAAGTTCGTCCTTAGAAAGAGACTAACTAGGGACGAACTTAGACTAACTTGGGACGAAATTAGACAAACCTTATATTGAGACTAACGTTTGTCTTTGTTTGTCCCAAGTTAGTCTCGTTAGTGTCATTCTAAGGTTTGTCTAAGTTCGTCCTTAGAAAGAGACTAACTAGGGACGAACTTAGACTAACTAGGGACGAACTTAGACTAACCTTGTAATGAGACTAACGTTTGTCTTTGCTCGTCCCAAGTTAGTCTCGTTAGTCTCATTCTAAGTTTTGTCTAAGTTCGTCCTTAAGAAGAGACTAACTAGGGACGAACTTAGACTAACTTGGGACGAACTTAGACTAACTTGGGACGAACTTAGACAAACCTTAGAATGAGAGTTTGTCTCCTTAGTCTAATTCTATGGTTTGTCTAAGTTCGTCCTTAGAAAGAGACTAACTTAGGACAAACTTTGACTAACCTTGTAATGAGACTAACGTTTGTCTTTGTTCGTCCCGAGTTAGTCTCGTTAGTCTCCTTCTAAGGTTTGTCAAAGTTCGTCCTTAGAAAGAGACTAACTAGTGACGAACTTAGACTAACTTGGGACGAACTTAGACTAACTTAGGACGAACTTAGACTAACGTTTGTGTTTGTTCGTCCCAAGTTAGTCTCGTTAGTCTCATTCTAAGGTTTGTCTAAGTTTGTCCTTAGAAAGAGACTAACTAGGGAGGTACTTAGACTAACTTGGGACGAACTTAGACAAACCTTATAATGAGACTAATGTTTGTCTTTGTTCGTCCCAAGTTAGTCTCGTTAGTCTCATTCTAAGGTTTGTCTAAGTTCGTTCTTCGAAAGAGACTAACTAGGGACGAACTTAGACTAACTTGGGACGAACTTAGACTAACCTTAAAATGAGAATAAAGTTTGTCTTTGTTCGTTCCAAGTTAGTCTCGTTAGTCTCATTCTAAGGTTTGTCTAGGTTCGTCCTTAGAAAGTGACTAACTGGGGACGATCTTAGACTACCTTGGAACTTAGACAAACCTTAGAATGAGAGTTTGTCTCGTTAGTCTCATTCTAAGGGTTGTTTAAGTTCGTCCTCAGAAAGAGACTCACTTGGGACGAATTTAGACTAACCATGTAATGAGACTAACGTTTGTCTTTGTTCGTCCCCAGTTAGTCTCGTTAGTCTCCTTCTAAGGTTTGTCTAAGTTCGTCCTTAGAAAGAGACTAACTAGGGACGAACTTAGACTAACATGGGACGAACTGAGACTAACGTTTGTGTTTGTTCGTCCCAAGTTAGTCTCGTTAGTCTCCTTCTAAGGTTTGTCTAAGTTCGTCATTTGAAAGAGACTAACAAGGGACGAACTTAGACTAACTTGGGACATACTTAGACTAACCTTGTAATGAGACTAAAGTTTGTGTTTGTTCCTCCCAAGTTAGTCTCGTTAGTCTCATTCTAAGGTTTGTCTAAGTTCGTCCTTAGAAAGAGATTAACTAGGGACGAACTTTGACAAACCTTATAATGAGACTAACGTTTGTGTTTGTTCGTCCCAAGTTAGTCTCGTTAGTCTCATTCTAAGGTTTGTTCAAGTTAGTCCTTAGAAAGAAACTAACCAGGGACGAACTTAGACTAACTTGGGACGAACTTAGACTAACCTTAGAATGAGAATAAAGTTTGTCTTTGTTCGTTCCAAGTTAGTCCCGTTAGTCTCATTCTAAGGTTTGTCTAAGTTCGTCCTTAGAAAGAGACTAACTAGGGACGAACTTAGACTAAATTGGGACGAAATTAGACAAACCTTATAATGAGACTAACGTTTGTCTTTGTTTGTCCCAAGTTAGTCTCGTTAGTCTCATTCTAAGGTTTGTCTAAGTTCGTCCTTAGAAAGAGACTAACTAGGGACGAACTTAGACTAACTTGGGACGAACTTAGACTAACCTTGTAATGAGACTAACGTTTGTCTTTGCTCGTCCCAAGTTAGTCTCGTTAGTCTCATTCTAAGTTTTGTCTAAGTTCGTCCTTAAGAAGAGACTAACTAGGGACGAACTTAGACTAACTTGGGACGAACTTAGACTAACTTGGGACGAACTTAGACAAACCTTAGAATGAGAGTTTGTCTCCTTAGTTTAATTCTATGGTTTGTCTAAGTTCGTCCTTAGAAAGAGACTAACTTAGGACAAACTTTGACTAACCTTGTAATGAGACTAACGTTTGTCTTTGTTCGTCCCGAGTTAGTCTCGTTAGTCTCCTTCTAAGGTTTGTCTAAGTTCGTCCTTAGAAAGAGACTAACTAGTGACGAACTTAGCCTAACTTGGGACGAACTTAGACTAACTTAGGACGAACTTAGACTAACGTTTGTGTTTGTTCGTCCCAAGTTAGTCTCGTTAGTCTCATTCTAAGGTTTGTCTAAGTTTGTCCTTAGAAAGAGACTAACTAGGGAGGAACTTAGACTAACTTGGGACGAACTTAGACAAACCTTATAATGAGACTAATGTTTGTCTTTGTTCGTCCCAAGTTAGTCTCGTTAGTCTCATTCTAAGGTTTGTCTAAGTTCGTTCTTCGAAAGAGACTAACTAGGGACGAACTTAGACTAACTTGGGACGAACTTAGACTAACCTTAAAATGAGAATAAAGTTTGTCTTTGTTCGTTCCAAGTTAGTCTCGTAAGTCTCATTCTAAGGTTTGTCTAAGTTCGTCCTTAGAAAGTGACTAACTGGGGACGAACTTAGACTACCTTGGAACTTAGACAAACCTTAGAATGAGAGTTTGTCTCGTTAGTCTCATTCTAAGGTTTGTCTAAGTTCTTCCTCAGAAAGAGACTCACTTGGGACGAACTTAGACTAACAATGTAATGAGACTAACGTTTGTCTTTGTTCGTCCCAAGTTAGTCTCGTTAGTCTCCTTCTAAGGTTTGTCTAAGTTCGTCCTTAGAAAGAGACTAACTAGGGACGAACTTAGACTAACATGGGACGAACTTAGACTAACATGGGACGAACTTAGACTAACGTTTGTGTTTGTTCGTCCCAAGTTAGTCTCGTTAGTCTCCTTCTAAGGTTTGTCTAAGTTCGTCCTTAGAAAGAGACTAACTAGGGACGAACTTAGACTAACATGGGACGAACTTAGACTAACCTTGTAATGAGACTAACATTTGTGTTTGTTCGTCCCAAGTTAGTCTCGTTAGTCTCATTCTAAGTTTTGTTTAAGTTCGTCCTTAGAAAGAGACTAACTAGGGACGAACTTAGACTAACTTGGGGGGAGCTTAGACAAACCTTATAATGAGACTAACGTTTGTCTTTGTTCGTCCCAAGTTAGTCTCGTTAGTCTCATTCTAAGGTTTTTTTAAGTTCGTCCTTTGAAAGAAACTAACAAGGGACGAATTTAGACTAACTTGGGACGAACTTAGACTAACCTTAGAATGAGAATAAAGTTTGACTTTGTTCGTTCCAAGTTAGTCTCGTTAGTCTCATTATAAGGTTTGTCTAAGTTCGTCCTTAGAAAGAGACTAACTAGGGACGAACTTAGACTAACTTGGGACGAAATTAGACAAACCTTATAATGAGACTAACGTTTGTCTTTGTTCGTCCCAAGTTAGTCTCGTTAGTCTCATTCTAAGTTTTTCTAAGTTCGTCCTTAGAAAGAGACTAACTAGGGACGAACTTAGACTAACATGGGACGAACTGAGACAAACCTTAGAATGAGAGTTTGTCTTGTTAGTCTCATTCTAAGGTTTGTCTAAGTTCGTCCTTAGAAAGAGACTAACTTGGGACGAACTTAGACTAACCTTGTAATGAGACTAACGTTTGTCTTTGTTCGTCCCAAGTTTGTCTCGTTAGTCTCCTTCTAAGGTTTGTCTAAGTTCGTCCTTAGAAAGAGACTAACTAGGGACGAACTTAGACTAACATGGGACGAACTGAGACTAACGTTTGTGTTTGTTCGTCCCAAGTTAGTCTCGTTAGTCTCCTTCTAAGGTTTGTCTAAGTTCGTCCTTTGAAAGAGACTAACAAGGGACGAACTTAGACTAACTTGGGACATACTTAGACTAACCTTGTAATGAGACTAACGTTTGTGTTTGTTCCTCCCAAGTTAGTCTCGTTAGTCTCATTCTAAGGTTTGTCTAAGTTCGTCCTTAGAAAGAGATTAACTAGGGACGAACTTTGACAAACCTTATAATGAGACTAACGTTTGTGTTTGTTCGTCCCAAGTTAGTCTCGTTAGTCTCATTCTAAGGTTTGTTCAAGTTAGTCCTTAGAAAGAAACTAACCAGGGACGAACTTAGACTAACTTGGGACGAACTTAGACTAACCTTAGAATGAGAATAAAGTTTGTCTTTGTTCGTTCCAAGTTAGTCCCGTTAGTCTCATTCTAAGGTTTGTCTAAGTTCGTCCTTAGAAAGAGACTAACTAGGGACGAACTTAGACTAAATTGGGACGAAATTAGAAAAACCTTATAATGAGACTAACGTTTGTCTTTGTTTGTCCCAAGTTAGTCTCGTTAGTCTCATTCTAAGGTTTGTCTAAGTTCGTCCTTAGAAAGAGACTAACTAGGGACGAACTTAGACTAACTTGGGACGAACTTAGACTAACCTTGTAATGAGACTAACGTTTGTCTTTGCTCGTCCCAAGTTAGTCTCGTTAGTCTCATTCTAAGTTTTGTCTAAGTTCGTCCTTAAGAAGAGACTAACTAGGGACGAACTTAGACTAACTTGGGACGAACTTAGACTAACTTGGGACGAACTTAGACAAACCTTAGAATGAGAGTTTGTCTCCTTAGTTTAATTCTATGGTTTGTCTATGTTCGTCCTTAGAAAGAGACTAACTTAGGACAAACTTTGACTAACCTTGTAATGAGACTAACGTTTGTCTTTGTTCGTCCCGAGTTAGTCTCGTTAGTCTCCTTCTAAGGTTTGTCTAAGTTCGTCCTTAGAAAGAGACTAACTAGTGACGAACTTAGCCTAACTTGGGACGAACTTAGACTAACTTAGGACGAACTTAGACTAACGTTTGTCTTTGCTCGTCCCAAGTTAGTCTCGTTAGTCTCATTCTAAGTTTTGTCTAAGTTCGTCCTTAAGAAGAGACTAACTAGGGACGAACTTAGACTAACTTGGGACGAACTTAGACTAACTTGGGACGAACTTAGACAAACCTTAGAATGAGAGTTTGTCTCCTTAGTTTAATTCTATGGTTTGTCTATGTTCGTCCTTAGAAAGAGACTAACTTAGGACAAACTTTGACTAACCTTGTAATGAGACTAACGTTTGTCTTTGTTTGTCCCGAGTTAGTCTCGTTAGTCTCCTTCTAAGGTTTGTCTAAGTTCGTCCTTAGAAAGAGACTAACTAGTGACGAACTTAGCCTAACTTGGGACGAACTTAGACTAACTTAGGACGAACTTAGACTAACGTTTGTGTTTGTTCGTCCCAAGTTAGTCTCGTTAGTCTCATTCTAAGGTTTGTCTAAGTTTGTCCATAGAAAGAGACTAACTAGGGACGAACTTAGACTAACTTTGGACAAACTTAGACTAACTTTATAATGAGACTAACGTTTGTCTTTCTTCGTCCCAAGTTAGTCTCACTAGTCTCATTCTAAGGTTTGTTTAAGTTCCTCTTTAGAAAGAGACTAACTAGGGACGAACTTAGACTAACTTGGGACGAACTTAGACTAACCTTAAAATGAGAATAAAGTTTGTCTTTGTTCGTTCCAAGTTAGTCTCGTAAGTCTCATTCTAAGGTTTGTCTAAGTTCGTCCTTAGAAAGTGACTAACTGGGGACGAACTTAGACTACCTTGGAACTTAGACAAACCTTAGAATGAGAGTTTGTCTCGTTAGTCTCATTCTAAGGTTTGTCTAAGTTCGTCCTCAGAAAGAGACTCACTTGGGACGAACTTAGACTAACCATGTAATGAGACTAACGTTTGTCTTTGTTCGTCCCAAGTTAGTCTCGTTAGTCTCCTTCTAAGGTTTGTCTAAGTTCGTCCTTAGAAAGAGACTAACTAGGGACGAACTTAGACTAACATGGGACGAACTTAGACTAACATGGGACGAACTTAGACTAACATGGGACGAACTTAGACTAACGTTTGTGTTTGTTCGTCCCAAGTTAGTCTCGTTAGTCTCCTTCTAAGGTTTGTCTAAGTTCGTCCTTAGAAAGAGACTAACTAGGGACGAACTTAGACTAACATGGGACGAACTTAGACTAACCTTGTAATGAGACTAACATTTGTGTTTGTTCGTCCCAAGTTAGTCTCGTTAGTCTCATTCTAAGTTTTGTTTAAGTTCGTCCTTAGAAAGAGACTAACTAGGGACGAACTTAGACTAACTTGGGGCGAGCTTAGACAAACCTTATAATGAGACTAACGTTTGTCTTTGTTCGTCCCAAGTTAGTCTCGTTAGTCTCATTCTAAGGTTTTTTTAAGTTCGTCCTTTGAAAGAAACTAACAAGGGACGAATTTAGACTAACTTGGGACGAACTTAGACTAACCTTAGAATGAGAATAAAGTTTGACTTTGTTCGTTCCAAGTTAGTCTCGTTAGTCTCATTATAAGGTTTGTCTAAGTTCGTCCTTAGAAAGAGACTAACTAGGGACGAACTTAGACTAACTTGGGACGAAATTAGACAAACCTTATAATGAGACTAACGTTTGTCTTTGTTCGTCCCAAGTTAGTCTCGTTAGTCTCATTCTAAGTTTTTCTAAGTTCGTCCTTAGAAAGAGACTAACTAGGGACGAACTTAGACTAACATGGGACGAACTGAGACAAACCTTAGAATGAGAGTTTGTCTTGTTAGTCTCATTCTAAGGTTTGTCTAAGTTCGTCCTTAGAAAGAGACTAACTTGGGACGAACTTAGACTAACCTTGTAATGAGACTAACGTTTGTCTTTGTTCGTCCCAAGTTTGTCTCGTTAGTCTCCTTCTAAGGTTTGTCTAAGTTCGTCCTTAGAAAGAGACTAACTAGGGACGAACTTAGACTAACATGGGACGAACTGAGACTAACGTTGTGTTTGTTCGTCCCAAGTTAGTCTCGTTAGTCTCCTTCTAAGGTTTGTCTAAGTTCGTCCTTTGAAAGAGACTAACAAGGGACGAACTTAGACTAACTTGGGACATACTTAGACTAACCTTGTAATGAGACTAACGTTTGTGTTTGTTCCTCCCAAGTTAGTCTCGTTAGTCTCATTCTAAGGTTTGTCTAAGTTCGTCCTTAGAAAGAGATTAACTAGGGACGAACTTTGACAAACCTTATAATGAGACTAACGTTTGTGTTTGTTCGTCCCAAGTTAGTCTCGTTAGTCTCATTCTAAGGTTTGTTCAAGTTAGTCCTTAGAAAGAAACTAACCAGGGACGAACTTAGACTAACTTGGGACGAACTTAGACTAACCTTAGAATGAGAATAAAGTTTGTCTTTGTTCGTTCCAAGTTAGTCCCGTTAGTCTCATTCTAAGGTTTGTCTAAGTTCGTCCTTAGAAAGAGACTAACTAGGGACGAACTTAGACTAACTTGGGACGAACTTAGACTAACCTTGTAATGAGACTAACGTTTGTCTTTGCTCGTCCCAAGTTAGTCTCGTTAGTCTCATTCTAAGTTTTGTCTAAGTTCGTCCTTAAGAAGAGACTAACTAGGGACGAACTTAGACTAACTTGGGACGAACTTAGACTAACTTGGGACGAACTTAGACAAACCTTAGAATGAGAGTTTGTCTCCTTAGTTTAATTCTATGGTTTGTCTATGTTCGTCCTTAGAAAGAGACTAACTTAGGACAAACTTTGACTAACCTTGTAATGAGACTAACGTTTGTCTTTGTTCGTCCCGAGTTAGTCTCGTTAGTCTCCTTCTAAGGTTTGTCTAAGTTCGTCCTTAGAAAGAGACTAACTAGTGACGAACTTAGCCTAACTTGGGACGAACTTAGACTAACTTAGGACGAACTTAGACTAACGTTTGTCTTTGCTCGTCCCAAGTTAGTCTCGTTAGTCTCATTCTAAGTTTTGTCTAAGTTCGTCCTTAAGAAGAGACTAACTAGGGACGAACTTAGACTAACTTGGGACGAACTTAGACTAACTTGGGACGAACTTAGACAAACCTTAGAATGAGAGTTTGTCTCCTTAGTTTAATTCTATGGTTTGTCTATGTTCGTCCTTAGAAAGAGACTAACTTAGGACAAACTTTGACTAACCTTGTAATGAGACTAACGTTTGTCTTTGTTTGTCCCGAGTTAGTCTCGTTAGTCTCCTTCTAAGGTTTGTCTAAGTTCGTCCTTAGAAAGAGACTAACTAGTGACGAACTTAGCCTAACTTGGGACGAACTTAGACTAACTTAGGACGAACTTAGACTAACGTTTGTGTTTGTTCGTCCCAAGTTAGTCTCGTTAGTCTCATTCTAAGGTTTGTCTAAGTTTGTCCATAGAAAGAGACTAACTAGGGACGAACTTAGACTAACTTTGGACAAACTTAGACTAACTTTATAATGAGACTAACGTTTGTCTTTCTTCGTCCCAAGTTAGTCTCACTAGTCTCATTCTAAGGTTTGTTTAAGTTCCTCTTTAGAAAGAGACTAACTAGGGACGAACTTAGACTAACTTGGGACGAACTTAGACTAACCTTAAAATGAGAATAAAGTTTGTCTTTGTTCGTTCCAAGTTAGTCTCGTAAGTCTCATTCTAAGGTTTGTCTAAGTTCGTCCTTAGAAAGTGACTAACTGGGGACGAACTTAGACTACCTTGGAACTTAGACAAACCTTAGAATGAGAGTTTGTCTCGTTAGTCTCATTCTAAGGTTTGTCTAAGTTCGTCCTCAGAAAGAGACTCACTTGGGACGAACTTAGACTAACCATGTAATGAGACTAACGTTTGTCTTTGTTCGTCCCAAGTTAGTCTCGTTAGTCTCCTTCTAAGGTTTGTCTAAGTTCGTCCTTAGAAAGAGACTAACTAGGGACGAACTTAGACTAACATGGGACGAACTTAGACTAACATGGGACGAACTTAGACTAACATGGGACGAACTTAGACTAACGTTTGTGTTTGTTCGTCCCAAGTTAGTCTCGTTAGTCTCCTTCTAAGGTTTGTCTAAGTTCGTCCTTAGAAAGAGACTAACTAGGGACGAACTTAGACTAACATGGGACGAACTTAGACTAACCTTGTAATGAGACTAACATTTGTGTTTGTTCGTCCCAAGTTAGTCTCGTTAGTCTCATTCTAAGTTTTGTTTAAGTTCGTCCTTAGAAAGAGACTAACTAGGGACGAACTTAGACTAACTTGGGGCGAGCTTAGACAAACCTTATAATGAGACTAACGTTTGTCTTTGTTCGTCCCAAGTTAGTCTCGTTAGTCTCATTCTAAGGTTTTTTTAAGTTCGTCCTTTGAAAGAAACTAACAAGGGACGAATTTAGACTAACTTGGGACGAACTTAGACTAACCTTAGAATGAGAATAAAGTTTGACTTTGTTCGTTCCAAGTTAGTCTCGTTAGTCTCATTATAAGGTTTGTCTAAGTTCGTCCTTAGAAAGAGACTAACTAGGGACGAACTTAGACTAACTTGGGACGAAATTAGACAAACCTTATAATGAGATTAACGTTTGTCTTTGTTCGTCCCAAGTTAGTCTCGTTAGTCTCATTCTAAGTTTTTCTAAGTTCGTCCTTAGAAAGAGACTAACTAGGGACGAACTTAGACTAACATGGGACGAACTGAGACAAACCTTAGAATGAGAGTTTGTCTTGTTAGTCTCATTCTAAGGTTTGTCTAAGTTCGTCCTTAGAAAGAGACTAACTTGGGACGAACTTAGACTAACCTTGTAATGAGACTAACGTTTGTCTTTGTTCGTCCCAAGTTTGTCTCGTTAGTCTCCTTCTAAGGTTTGTCTAAGTTCGTCCTTAGAAAGAGACTAACTAGGGACGAACTTAGACTAACATGGGACGAACTGAGACTAACGTTTGTGTTTGTTCGTCCCAAGTTAGTCTCGTTAGTCTCCTTCTAAGGTTTGTCTAAGTTCGTCCTTTGAAAGAGACTAACAAGGGACGAACTTAGACTAACTTGGGACATACTTAGACTAACCTTGTAATGAGACTAACGTTTGTGTTTGTTCCTCCCAAGTTAGTCTCGTTAGTCTCATTCTAAGGTTTGTCTAAGTTCGCCCTTAGAAAGAGATTACCTAGGGACGAACTTTGACAAACCTTATAATGAGACTAACGTTTGTGTTTGTTCGTCCCAAGTTAGTCTCGTTAGTCTCATTCTAAGGTTTGTTCAAGTTAGTCCTTAGAAAGAAACTAACCAGGGACGAACTCAGACTAACTTGGGACGAACTTAGACTAACCTTAGAATGAGAATAAAGTTTGTCTTTGTTCGGTCCAAGTTAGTCCCGTTAGTCTCATTCTAAGGTTTGTCTAAGTTCGTCCTTAGAAAGAGACTAACTAGGGACGAACTTAGACTAAATTGGGACGAAATTAGACAAACCTTATAATGAGACTAACGTTTGTCTTTGTTTGTCCCAAGTTAGTCTCGTTAGTCTCATTCTAAGGTTTGTCTAAGTTCGTCCTTAGAAAGAGACTAACTAGGGGCGAACTTAGACTAACTTGGGACGAACTTAGACTAACCTTGTAATGAGACTAACGTTTGTCTTTGCTCGTCCCAAGTTAGTCTCGTTAGTCTCATTCTAAGTTTTGTCAAAGTTCGTCCTTAAGAAGAGACTAACTAGGGACGAACTTAGACTAACTTGGGACGAACTTAGACAAACCTTAGAATGAGAGTTTGTCTCCTTAGTTTAATTCTATGGTTTGTCTATGTTCGTCCTTAGAAAGAGACTAACTTAGGACAAACTTTGACTAACCTTGTAATGAGACTAACGTTTGTCTTTGTTCGTCCCGAGTTAGTCTCGTTAGTCTCCTTCTAAGGTTTGTCTAAGTTCGTCCTTAGAAAGAGACTAACTAGTGACGAACTTAGCCTAACTTGGGACGAACTTAGACTAACTTAGGACGAACTTAGACTAACGTTTGTGTTTGTTCGTCCCAAGTTAGTCTCGTTAGTCTCATTCTAAGGTTTGTCTAAGTTTGTCCTTAGAAAGAGACTAACTAGGGAGGAACTTAGACTAACTTGGGACGTACTTAGACAAACCTTATAATGATACTAATGTTTGTCTTTGTTCGTCCCAAGTTAGTCTCGTTAGTCTCATTCTAAGGTTTGTCTAAGTTCGTTCTTCGAAAGAGACTAACTAGGGACGAACTTAGACTAACTTGGGACGAACTTAGACTAACCTTAAAATGAGAATAAAGTTTGTCTTTGTTCGTTCCAAGTTAGTCTCGTAAGTCTCATTCTAAGGTTTGTCTAAGTTCGTCCTTAGAAAGTGACTAACTGGGGACGAACTTAGACTACCTTGGAACTTAGACAAACCTTAGAATGAGAGTTTGTCTCGTTAGTCTCATTCTAAGGTTTGTCTAAGTTCGTCCTCAGAAAGAGACTCACTTGGGACGAACTTAGACTAACCATGTAATGAGACTAACGTTTGTCTTTGTTCGTCCCAAGTTAGTCTCGTTAGTCTCCTTCTAAGGTTTGTCTAAGTTCGTCCTTAGAAAGAGACTAACTAGGGACGAACTTAGACTAACATGGGACGAACTTAGACTAACATGGGACGAACATAGACTAACATGGGACGAACTTAGACTAACGTTTGTGTTTGTTCGTCCCAAGTTAGTCTCGTTAGTCTCCTTCTAAGGTTTGTCTAAGTTCGTCCTTAGAAAGAGACTAACTAGGGACGAACTTAGACTAACATGGGACGAACTCAGACTAACCTTGTAATGAGACTAACATTTGTGTTTGTTCGTCCCAAGTTAGTCTGGTTAGTCTCATTCTAAGTTTTGTTTAAGTTCGTCCTTAGAAAGAGACTAACTAGGGACGAACTTAGACTAACTTGGGGCGAGCTTAGACAAACCTTATAATGAGACTAACGTTTGTCTTTGTTCGTCCCAAGTTAGTCTCGTTAGTCTCATTCTAAGGTTTTTTTAAGTTCGTCCTTTGAAAGAAACTAACAAGGGACGAATTTAGACTAACTTGGGACGAACTTAGACTAACCTTAGAATGAGAATAAAGTTTGACTTTGTTCGTTCCAAGTTAGTCTCGTTAGTCTCATTATAAGGTTTGTCTAAGTTCGTCCTTAGAAAGAGACTAACTAGGGACGAACTTAGACTAACTTGGGACGAAATTAGACAAACCTTATAATGAGACTAACGTTTGTCTTTGTTCGTCCCAAGTTAGTCTCGTTAGTCTCATTCTAAGTTTTTCTAAGTTCGTCCTTAGAAAGAGACTAACTAGGGACGAACTTAGACTAACATGGGACGAACTGAGACAAACCTTAGAATGAGAGTTTGTCTTGTTAGTCTCATTCTAAGGGTTGTCTAAGTTCGTCCTTAGAAAGAGACTAACTTGGGACCAACTTAGACTAACCTTGTAATGAGACTAACGTTTGTCTTTGTTCGTCCCAAGTTTGTCTCGTTAGTCTCCTTCTAAGGTTTGTCTAAGTTCGTCCTTAGAAAGAGACTAACTAGGGACGAACTTAGACTTACTTGGGACGAAATTAGACAAACCTTATAATGAGACTAACGTTTGTCTTTGTTCATCCCAAGTTAGTCTCGTTCGTCTCATTCTAAGGTTTGTCTAAGTTCGTCCTTAGAAATAGACTAACTAGGGACGAACTAAGACTAACTTGGGACGAACTTAGACTAACCTAATAACGAGACTAAATTTTGTCTTTGTTCGTCCCAACTTAGTCTCGTTAGTCTCATTCTAAGGTTTGTCTAAGTTCGTCCTTAGTAAGAGACTAACTAGGGACGAACTTAGACTAACCTTATAATGAGACTAACGTTTGTCTTTGTTCGTCCCAAGTTAGTCTCACTAGTCTCATTATAAGGTTTGTCTAAGTTCGTCCTTAGAAAGAGACTAACTAGGGACCAACTTAGACTAACTTGGGACGAACTTAGACTAACCTTGTAATGAGACTAACGTTTGTCTTTGTTCGTCCCAAGTTAGTCTCGTTAGTCTCATTCTAAGGTTTGTCTAAGTTCGTCCTTAAGAAGAGACTAACTGGGGACGAACTTAGACTAACTTGGGACGAACTTAGACTAACTTGGGACGAACTTAGACAAACCTTAGAATGAGAGTTAGTCTCGTTAGTCTCATTCTAAGGTTTGTCTAAGTTCGTCCTTAGAAAGAGACTAACTTGGGACAAACTTAGACTAACCTTGTAATGAGACTAACGTTTGTGTTTGTTCGTCCGGAGTTTGTCTCGTTAGTTTCATTCTAAGGTTTGTCTAAGTTTGTCCTTAGAAAGAGACTAACTAGGGACGAACTTAGACTAACTTGGGACGAACTTAGAGAAACCTTATAATGAGACTAACGTTTGTCTTTGTTCGTCCCAAGTTAGTCTCGTTAGTCTCATTCTAAGGTTTGTCTAAGTTCGTCCTTCGAAAGAGACTAACTAGGGATGAACTTAGACTAACTTGGGACGAACTGAGACAAACCTTTGAATGAGAGTTTATCTCTTTAGTCTCATTCTAAGGTTTGTCTTAGTTCGTCCATAGAAAGAGACTAACTTGGGACGAACTTACACTAACCTTGTAATGAGACTAACGTTTGTCTTTGTTCGTCCCAAGTTAGTCTCTCGTTAGTCTCCTTCTAAGGTTTGTCTACGTTCGTCCTTCGAAAGAGACTAACTAGGGACGAACTTAGACTAACTTGGGGCGTACTTAGACAAACCTTGTAATGAGACTAACGTTTGTGTTTGTTCGTCCCAAGTTAGTCTCGTTAGTCTCATTCTAAGGTTTGTCTTAGTTCGTCCTTAGAAAGAGACTAACTAGAGACGAACTTTGACAAACCTTATAATGAGACTAACGTTTGTCTTTGTTCGTCCCAAGTTAGTCTCGTTAATCTCATTCTAAGGTTTGTTTAAGTTAGTCCTTAGAAAGAAACTAACTTGGGACGAACTTAGACTAACTTGGGACGAACATAGACTAACCTTAGAATGAGAATAAAGTTTGTGTTTGTTCGTTCCAAGTTAGTCCCGTTAGTCTCATTCTAAGGTTTGTCTAAGTTCGTCCTTAGAAAGAGACTAACTAGGGACGAACATAGACTAACTTGGGACGAAATTAGACAAACCTTATAATGAGACTAACGTTTGTCTTTGTTTGTCCCAAGTTAGTCTCGTTAGTCTCATTCTAAGATTTGTCTAAGTTCGTCCTTAGAAAGAGACTAACTAGGGACCAACTTAGACTAACTTGGGACGAACTTAGACTAACCTTATAACGAGACTAAAGTTTGTCTTTGTTCGTCCCAAGTTAGTCTCGTTTGTCTCATTCTAAGGTTTGTTTAAGTTCGTCTTTAGAAAGAGACTAACTAGGGGCGAACTTAGACTAACATGGGACGAACTTAGACTAACCTTGTCATGAGACTAACGTTTGTATTTGTTCGTCCCAAGTTAGTCTCACTAGTCTAATTATAAGGTTTGTCTAAGTTCGTCCTTAGAAAGAGACTAACTAGGGACGAACTTAGACTAACTTGGGACGAACTTAGACTTACTTTATAATGAGACTAACGTTTGTCTTTGTTCGTCCCAAGTTAGTCTCGTTGGTCTCATTCTAAGGTTTATCTAAGTTCGTCCTTAGAAAGAGACTAACTAGGGACGAACTTAGACTAACTAGGGACGAACTTAGACTAACCTTATAATGAGACTAACGTTTGTCTTTGTTCGTCCCAAGTTAGTCTCACTAGTCTCATTATAAGGTTTGTCTAAGTTCGTCCTTAGAAAGAGACTAACTAGGGACGAACTTAGACTAACTTGGGACGAACTTAGACTAACCTTGTAATGAGACTAACGTTTGTCTTTGTTCGTCCCAAATTAGCCTCGTTAGTCTCATTCTAAGGTTTTGTCTAAGTTCGTCCTTAAGAAGAGACTAACTTGGGACGAACTTAGACTAACTTGGGACGAACTTTGACAAACCTTAGAATGAGAGTTAGTCTCGTTAGTCTCATTCTAAGGTTTGTCTAAGTTCGTCCTTAGAAAGAGACTAACTTGGGACAAACTTAGTCTAACCTTGTAATGAGACTAACGTTTGTGTTTGTTCGTCCGGAGTTTGTCTCGTTAGTCTCATTCTAAGGTTTGTCTAAGTTTGTCCTTAGAAAGAGACTAACTAGGGACGAACTTAGACTAACTTGGGACGAACTTAGAGAAACCTTATAATGAGACTAACGTTTGTCTTTGTTCGTCCCAAGTTAGTCTCGTTAGTCTCATTCTAAGGTTTGTCTAAGTTCGTCCTTCGAAAGAGACTAACTAGGGATGAACTTAGACTATCTTGGGACGAACTTAGACAAACCTTTGAATGAGAGTTTGTCTCTTTAGTCTCATTCTAAGGTTTGTCTTAGTTCGTCCATAGAAAGAGACTAACTTGGGACGGACTTACACAAACCTTGTAATGAGACTAATGTTTGTCTTTGTTCGTCCCAAGTTAGTCTCTCGTTAGTCTCCTTCTAAGGTTTGTCTAAGTTCGTCCTTTGAAAGAGACTAACTAGGGACGAACTTAGACTAACTTGGGGCGTACTTAGACAAACCTTGTAATGAGACTAACGTTTGTGTTTGTTCGTCCCAAGTTAGTCTCGTTAGTCTCATTCTAAGGTTTGTCGTAATTCGTCCTTAGAAAGAGACTAACTAGAGACGAACTTTGACAAACCTTATAATGAGACTAACGTTTGTCTTTGTTCGTCCCAAGTTAGTCTCGTTAATCTCATTCTAAGGTTTGTTTAAGTTAGTCCTTAGAAAGAAACTAACTTGGGACGAACTTAGACTAACTTGGGACGAACATAGACTAACCTTAGAATGAGAATAAAGTTTATGTTTGTTCGTTCCAAGTTAGTCCCGTTAGTCTCATTCTAAGCTTTGTCTAAGTTCGTCCTTAGAAAGAGACTAACTAGGGACGAACATAGACTAACTTGGGACGAAATTAGACAAACCTTACAATGAGACTAACGTTTGTCTTTATTTGTCCCAAGTTAGTCTCGTTAGTCTCATTCTAAGGTTTGTCTAAGTTCGTCCTTAGAAAGAGACTAACTAGGGACCAACTTAGACTAACTTGGGACGAACTTAGACTAACCTTATAACGAGACTAAAGTTTGTCTTTGTTCGTCCCAAGTTAGTCTCGTTTGTCTCATTCTAAGGTTTGTTTAAGTTCGTCTTTAGAAAGAGACTAACTAGGGGCGAACTTAGACTAACATGGGACGAACTTAGACTAACCTTGTCATGAGACTAACGTTTGTATTTGTTCGTCCCAAGTTAGTCTCACTAGTCTCATTATAAGGTTTGTCTAAGTTCGTCCTTAGAAAGAGACTAACTAGGGACGAACTTAGACTAACTTAGGACGGACTTAGACTAACTTTATAATGAGACTAACGTTTGTCTTTGTTCGTCCCAAGTTAGTCTCGTTGGTCTCATTCTAAGGTTTATCTAAGTTCGTCCTTAGAAAGAGACTAACTAGGGACGAACTTAGACTAACTTGGGACGAATTTAGACTAACCTTATAATGAGACTAACGTTTGTCTTTGTTCGTCCCAAGTTAGTCTCACTAGTCTCATTATAAGGTTTGTCTAAGTTCGTCCTTAGAAAGAGACTAACTAGGGACGAACTTAGACTAACTTGGGACGAACTTAGATTAACCTTGTAATGAGACTAACGTTTGTCTTTGTTCGTCCCAAGTTAGTCTCGTTAGTCTCATTCTAAGGTTTGTCTAAGTTCATCCTTAAGAAGAGACTAACTAAGGACGAACTTAGACTAACCTGGGACGAACTTAGACAAACCTTGGAATGAGAGTTTGTCTCGTTAGTCTCATTCTAAGGTTTGTCTAAGTTCGTCCTTAGAAAGAGACTAACTTGGGACGAACTTAGACTAACCTTGTAAGGAGACTAACGTTTGTCTTTGTTCGTCCCAAGTTAGTCTCGTCAGTCTCCTTCTAAGGTTTGTCTAAGTTCGTCCTTAGAAAGAGACTAACTAGGGACGAACTTAGACTAACTTGGGACGAACTTAGACTAACCTTGTAATGAGACTAGCGTTTGTGTTTGTTCGTCCCAAGTTCGTCTCACAAGTCTCATTATAAGGTTTGTCTAAGTTCGTCTTTAGAAAGAGACTAACTAGGGGCGAACTTAGACTAACATGGGACGAACTTAGACTAACCTTGTCATGAGACTAACGTTTGTATTTGTTCGTCCCAAGTTAGTCTCACTAGTCTCATTATAAGGTTTGTCTAAGTTCGTCCTTAGAAAGAGTCTAACTAGGGACGAACTTAGACAAACCTTATAACGAGACTAAAGTTTGTCTTTGTTCGTCCCAAGTTAGTCTCGTTTGTCTCATTCTATGGTTTGTCTAAGTTCGTCTTTAGAAAGAGACTAACTAGGGGCGAACTTAGACTAACATGGGACGAACTTAGACTAACCTTGTAATGAGACTAACGTTTGTGTTTGTTCGTCCCAAGTTAGTCTCGTTAGTCTCATTCTAAGGTTTGTCTAAGTTCGTCCTTAAAAAGAGACTAACTAGGGACGAACTTAGACTAACTTGGGACGAACATAGACTAACCTTAGAATGAGAATAAAGTTTGTGTTTGTTCGATCCAAGTTAGTCCCGTTAGTCTCATTCTAAGGTTTTTTTAAGTTCGTCCTTAGAAAGAGACTAACTAGGGACGAACATAGACTAACTTGGGACGAACTTAGACTAACCTTATAATGAGACTAACGTTTGTCTTTGTTCGTCCCAAGTTACTCTCGTTAGTCTCATTCTAAGGTTTGTCTAAGTTCGTCCTTAGAAAGAGACTAACTAGGGACGAACTTAGAATAACTTGGGATGAACTTAGACTAACCTAATAACGAGACTAAAGTTTGTCTTTGTTCGTCCCAACTTAGTCTCGTTAGTCTCATTCTAAGGTTTGTCTAAGTTCTTCCTTAGAAAGAGAGACTAACTAGGGACGAACTTAGACTAACTTGGGACGAATTTAGACTAACCTTGTAATGAGACTAACGTTTGTCTTTGTTCGTCCCAAGTTAGTCTCGTTAGTCTCCTTCTAAGGTTTGTCTAAGTTCGTCCTTAGAAAGGGACTAACTTGGGACAAACTTAGACTAACTTGGGACGAACTTAGACTAACCTTGTAACGAGACTAACCTTTGTGTTTGTTCGTCCCAAGTTAGTCTCGTTAGTCTCATTCTAAGGTTTGTCTAAGTTCGTCCTTAGAAAGGGACTAACTAGGGACGAACTTCGACTAACATGGGACGAACTTAGACTAACCTTGTAATGAGACTAACGTTTGTGTTTGTTCGTCCGGAGTTAGTCTCGTTAGTCTCATTTTAATGTTTGTCTAAGTTTGTCCTTAGAAAGAGACTAACTAGGGACGAACTTAGACAAACTTGGGACGAACTTAGACAAACCTTATAATGAGACTAACGTTTTTCTTTGTTTGTCCCAAGTTAGTCTCGTTAGTCTCATTTTAAGGTTTGTCTAAGTTCGTCCTTAGAAAGAGACTAACTAGGGACCAACTTAGACTAACTTGGGACGAACTTAGACTAACCTTATAACGAGACTAAAGTTTGTGTTTGTTCGTCCCAAGTTAGTCTCGTTTGTCTCATTCTAAGGTTTGTCTAAGTTCGTCTTTAGAAAGAGACTAACTAGGGGCGAACTTAGACTAACATGGGACGAACTTAGACTAACCTTGTAATGAGACTAACGTTTGTGTTTGTTCGTCCCAAATTAGTCTCGTTAGTCTCATTCTAAGGTTTGTCTAAGTTCGTCCTTAGAAAGAGACTAACTAGAGACGAACTTAGACTAACTTGGGACGAAATTAGACAAACCTTATAATGAGACTAACGTTTGTCTTTGTTCATCCCAAGTTAGTCTCGTTAGTCTCATTCTAAGGTTTGTCTAAGTTCGTCCTTAGAAAGAGACTAACTAGGGACGAACTAAGACTAACTTGGGATGAAGTTAGACTAACCTAATAAGGAGACTAAAGTTTGTCTTTGTTCGTCCCAACTTGGTCTCGTTAGTCTTATTCTAAGGTTTGTCTAAGTTCGTCCTTAGAAAGAGACTAACTAGGGACAAACTTAGACTAACCTTATAATGAGACTAACGTTTGTCTTTGTTCGTCCCAAGTTAGTCTTACTAGTCTCATTATAAGGTTTGTCTAAGTTCGTCCTTAGAAAGAGACTAACTAGGGACGAACTTAGACTAACTTGGGACGAACTTAGACTAACCTTGTAATGAGACTAACGTTTGTCTTTGTTCGTCCCAAGTTAGTCTCGTTAGTCTCATTCTAAGGTTTGTCTAAGTTCGTCCTTAAGAAGAGACTAACTCGGGACGAACTTAGACTAATTTGGGACGAACTTAGACAAACCTTTGAATGAGAGTTAGTCTCGTTAGTCTCATTCTAAGGTTTGTCTAAGTTCGTCCTTAGAAAGAGACTAACTTGGGACAAACTTAGACTAACCTTGTAATGAGACTAACGTTTGTCTTTGTTCGTCCCGAGTTAGTCTCGTTTGTCTCCTTCTAAGGTTTGTCTAAGTTCGTCCTTAGAAAGAGTCTAACTAGGGACGAACTTAGACTAACTTGGGACGAACTTAGACTAACCTTGTAATGAGACTAACGTTTGTGTTTGTTCGTCCGGAGTTAGTCTCGGTAGTCTCATTCTAAGGTTTGTCTAAGTTCGTTCTTCGAAAGAGACTAACTAGGGACGAACTTAGACTAACTTGGGACAAACTTAGACTAACCTAAAAATGAGAATAAAGTTTGTCTTTGTTCGTTCCAAGTTAGTCTCGTTAGTTTCATTCTAAGGTTTGTCTAAGTTCGTCCTTAGAAAGTGACTAACTAGGGACGAACTTAGACTAACTTGGAACTTAGACAAACCTTAGAATGAGAGTTTGTCTCGTTAGTCTCATTCTAAGGTTTGTGTAAGTTCGTCCTTAGAAAGAGACTCACTTGGGACGAACTTAGACTAACCATATAATGAGACTAATGTTTGTCTTTGTTCGTCCCAAGTTAATCTCGTTAGTCTCCTTCTAAGGTTTGTCTAAGTTCGTCCTTAGAAAGAGACTAACTAGGGACGAACTTAGACTAACATGGGACGAACTTAGACAAACCTTATAATGAGACTTATGTTTGTCTTTGTTCGTCCCAAGTTAGTCTCGTTAGTCTCATTCTAAGGTTTGTCTAAGTTCGTTCTTCGAAAGAGACTAACTAGGGACGAACTTAGACTAACTTGGGACAAACTTAGACTAACCTAAAAATGAGAATAAAGTTTGTCTTTGTTCGTTCCAAGTTAGTCTCGTTAGTTTCATTCTAAGGTTTGTCTAAGTTCGTCCTTAGAAAGTGACTAACTAGGGACGAACTTAGACTAACTTGGAACTTAGACAAACCTTAGAATGAGAGTTTGTCTCGTTAGTCTCATTCTAAGGTTTGTGTAAGTTCGTCCTTAGAAAGAGACTCACTTGGGACGAACTTAGACTAACCATATAATGAGACTAATGTTTGTCTTTGTTCGTCCCAAGTTAATCTCGTTAGTCTCCTTCTAAGGTTTGTCTAAGTTCGTCCTTAGAAAGAGACTAACTAGGGACGAACTTAGACTAACATGGGACGAACTTATCCTAACCTTGTAATGAGACTAATGTTTGTGTTTGTTCGTCCCAAGTTAGTCTCGTTAGTCTCATTCAAAGGTTTGTTTAAATTCGTCCTTAAATAGAGACTAACTAGGGACGAGCTTAGACAAACCTTATAATGAGACTAACGTTTGTCTTTGTTCGTCCCATGTTAGTCTCGTTAGTCTCATTCTAAGGTTTTTTTAAGTTCGTCCTTTGAAAGAAACTAACAAGGGACGAACTTAGACTAACTTGGGACGAACTTAGACTAACCTTAGAATGAGAATAAAGTTTGTCTTTGTTCATTCCAAGTAAGTCTCGTTAGTCTCATTATAAGGTTTGTCTAAGTTCGTCCTTAGAAAGAGACTAACTAGGGACGAACTTAGACTAACTTGGGACGAAATTAGACAAACCTTATAATGAGACTAACGTTTGTGTTTGTTCGTCTCAAGTTAGTCTCGTTAGTCTCATTATAAGGTTTTCTAAGTTCGTCCTTAGAAAGAGACTAAATAGGGACGAACTTAGACTAACTTGGGACGAACTTCGACTAACCTTGTAATGAGACTAACGTTTGTCTTTCCTCGTCCCAAGTTAGTCACGTTAGTCTCATTCTAAGGTTTGTCTAAGTTCGTCCATAAGAAGAGACTAACTAGGGACGAACTTAGACTAACATGGGACGAACTTAGACAAACCTTAGAATGAGAGTTTGTCTCGTTAGTCTCATTCTAAGGTTTGTCTAAGTTTGTCCTTAGAAAGAGACTAACTTGGGACGAACTTACACTAACCTTGCAATGAGACCAACGTTTGTCTTTGTTCGTCCCAAGTTAGTCTCGTTAGTCTCCTTCTAAGGTTTGTCTAAGTTCGTCCTTTGAAAGAGACTAACAAGGGACGAACTTTGACTAACTTGGGACGTACTTAGACTAACCTTGTAATGAGACTAACGTTTGTGTTTGTTCGTCCCAAGTTAGTCTCGTTAGTCTCATTCTAAGGTTTGTCTAAGTTCGTCCTTAGAAAGAGACTAACTAGGGACGAACTTAGACTAACTTGGGACGAACTTAGACAAAGCTTATAAGGAGACTAACGTTTGTCTTTGTTCGTCCCAAGTTAGTCTCGTTAGTCTCATTCTAAGGTTTTTTTAAGATCGTCCGACTAACCTTGTAATGAGACTAACGTTTGTGTATGTTCGTCCCAAGTTAGTCTCGTTAGTCTCTTTCTAAGGTTTGTCTAAGTTCGTCCTTAGAAAGAGACTAACTAGGGACGAACTTTGACAAACCTTATAATGAGACTAACGTTTGTGTTTGTTCGTCCCAAGTTAGTCTCGTTAGTCTCATTCTAAGGTTTGTTCAAGTTAGTCCTTAGAAAGAAACTAACCATGGACGAACTTAGACTAACTTGGGACGAACTTAGACTAACCTTAGAATGAGAATAAAGTTTGTCTTTGTTCGTTCCTAGTTAGTCCCGTTAGTCTCATGCTAAGGTTTGTCTAAGTTCGTCCTTAGAAAGAGACTAACTAGGGACAAACTTAGACTAACTTGAGACGAAATTAGACAAACCTTACAATGAGACTAACGTTTGTATTTGTTCGTCCCAAGTTAGTCTCGTTAAGCTCATTCTAAGGTCTGTCTAAGTTCGTCCTTAGAAAGGGACTAACTAGGGACGAACTTAGACTAACTTGGGACGAACTTAGACTAACCTTGTAATGAGACTAACGTTTGTCTTTGTTCGTCCCAAGTTAGTCTCGTTAGTCTTATTCTAAGGTTTGTCTAAGTTCGTCCTTAAGAAGAGACTAACTAGGGACGAACTTAGACTAACTTGGGACGAACTTAGACTAACTTGGGACGAACTTAGACAAACCTTAGAATGAGAGTTTGTCTCCTTAGTCTAATTCTATGGTTTGTCTAAGTTCGTCCTTAGAAAGAGACTAACTTAGGACAAATTTTGACTAACCTTGTAATGAGACTAACGTTTGTCTTTGTTCGTCCCGAGTTAGTCTCGTTAGTCTCCTTCTAAGGTTTGTCTAAGTTCGTCCTTAGAAAGAGACTAACTAGGGACGAACTTAGACTAACTTGGGACGAACTTAGACTAACTTAGGACGAACTTAGACTAACGTTTGTGTTTGTTCGTCCCAAGTTAGTCTCGTTAGTCTCATTCTAAGGTTTGTCTAAGTTCGTCCTTAGAAAGAGACTAACTAGGGACGAACTTAGACTAACTTGGGACGAACTTAGACAAACCTTATAATGAGACTAATGTTTGTCTTTGTTCGTCCCAAGTTAGTCTCGTTAGTCTCATTCTAAGGTCTGTCTAAGTTTGTCCTTAGAAAGAGACTAACTTGGGACGAACTTAGATTAACCTTGTAATGAGACTAACGTTTGTCTTTGTTCGTCCCAAGTTAGTCTCGTTAGTCTCATTCTATGGTTTTTTTAAGTTCGTCCGACTAACCTTGTAATGAGACTAACGTTTGTGTTTTTTCGTTTCGAGTTAGTCTCGTTAGTCTCATTCTCAGGTTTGTCTAAGTTCGTCCTTAGAAAGAGATTAACTAGGGACGAACTTTGACAAACCTTATAATGAGACTAACGTTTGTGTTTGTTCGTCCCAAGTTAGTCTCGTTAGTCTCATTCTAAGGTTGGTTCAAGTTAGTCCTTAGAAAGAAACTAACCAGGGACGAACTTAGACTAACTTGGGACGAACTTAGACTAACCTTAGAATGAGAATAAAGTTTGTCTTTGTTCGTTCCAAGTTAGTCCCGTTAGTCTCATTCTAAGGTTTGTCTAAGTCCGTCCTTAGAAAGAGACTAACTAGGGACGAACTTAGACTAACTTGGGACGAAATTAGACAAACTTTATAATGAGACTAACGTTTGTCTTTGTTTGTCCCAAGTTAGTCTCGTTAGTCTCATTCTAAGGTTTGTCTAAGTTCTTCCTTAGAAAGAGACTAACTAGGGACGAACTTAGACTAACTTGGGACGAATTTAGACTAACCTTGTAATGAGACTAACGTTTGTGTTTGTTCGTCCCAAGTTAGTCTCGTTAGTCTCATTCTAAGGTTTGTCTAAGTTCGTCCTTAAGAAGAGACTAACTAGGGACGAACTTAGACTAACTTGGGACGAACTTAGACTAACATGGGACGAACTTAGACTAACTTGGGACGAACTTAGACAAACCTTAGAATGAGAGTTTGTCTCCTTAGTCTAATTCTATGGTTTGTCTAAGTTCGTCCTTAGAAAGAGACTAACTTAGGACAAATTTTGACTAACCTTGTAATGAGACTAACGTTTGTCTTTGTTCGTCCCGAGTTAGTCTCGTTAGTCTCCTTCTAAGGTTTGTCTAAGTTCGTCCTTAGAAAGAGACTAACTAGGGACGAACTTAGACTAACTTGGGACGAACTTAGACTAACTTAGGACGAACTTAGACTAACGTTTGTGTTTGTTCGTCCCAAGTTAGTCTCGTTAGTCTCATTATAAGGTTTGTCTAAGTTCGTCCTTAGAAAGAGACTAACTAGGGACGAACTTAGACTAACTTGGGACGAACTTAGACAAACCTTATAATGAGACTAATGTTTGTCTTTGTTCGTCCCAAGTTAGTCTCGTTAGTCTCATTCTAAGGTTTGTCTAAGTTCGTTCTTCGAAAGAGACTAACTAGGGACGAACTTAGACTAACTTGGGACGAACTTAGACTAACCTTAAAATGAGAATAAAGTTTGTCTTTGTTCGTTCCAAGTTAGTCTCGTTAGTCTCATTCTAAGGGTTGTCTAAGTTCGTCCTTAGAAAGTGACTAACTAGGGACGAACTTAGACTACCTTGGAACTTAGACAAACCTTAGAATGAGAGTTTGTCTCGTTAGTCTCATTCTAAGGTTTGTCTAAGTTCGTCCTCAGAAAGAGACTCACTTGGGACGAACTTAGACTAACCATGTAATGAGACAAACGTTTGTCTTTGTTCGTCCCAAGTTAGTCTCGTTAGTCTCCTTCTAAGGTTTGTCTAAGTTCGTCCTTAGAAAGAGACTAACTAGGGACGAACTTAGACTAACATGGGATGAACTTAGACTAACCTTGTAATGAGACTAACGTTTGTGTTTGTTCGTCCCAAGTTAGTCTCGTTAGTCTCCTTCTACGGTTTGTCTAAGTTCGTCCTTAGAAAGAGACTAACTAGGGACGAACTTAGACTAACATGGGACGAACTTAGACTAACCTTGTAATGAAACTAACATTTGTGTTTGTTCGTCCCAAGTTAGTCTCGTTAGTCTCATTCTAAGGTTTGTTTAAGTTCGTCCTTAGAAAGAGACTAACTAGGGACGAACTTAGACTAACTTGGGACGAGCTTAGACAAACCTTATAATGAGACTAACGTTTGTCTTTGTTCGTCCCAAGTTAGTCTCGTTAGTCTCATTCTAAGGTTTTTTTAAGTTCGTCCTTTGAAAGAAACTAACAAGGGACGAATTTAGACTAACTTGGGACGAACTTAGACTAACCTTAGAATGATAATAAAGTTTGTCTTTGTTCATTCCAAGTTAGTCTCGTTAGTCTCATTATAAGGGTTGTCTAAGTTTGTCCTTAGAAAGAGACTAACTAGGGACGAACTTAGACTAACTTGGGACGAAATTAGACTAACCTAATAACGAGACTAAAGTTTGTCTTTGTTCGTCCCAACTTAGTCTCGTTAGTCTCATTCTAAGGTTTGTCTAAGTTCGTCCTTAGTAAGAGACTAACTAGGGACGAACTTAGACTAACCTTATAATGAGACTAACGTTTGTCTTTGTTCGTCCCAAATTAGTCTCACTAGTCTCATTATAAGGTTTGTCTAAGTTCGTCCTTAGAAAGAGACTAACTAGGGACGAACTTAGACTAACTTGGGACGAACTTTGACTAACCTTGTAATGAGACTAACGTTTGTCTTTGTTCGTCCCAAGTTAGTCTCGTTAGTCTCATTCTAAGGTTTGTCTAAGTTCGTCCTTAAGAAGAGACTAACTTGGGACGAACTTAGACTAACTTGGGACGAACTTTGACAAACCTTAGAATGAGAATGAGAGTTAGTCTCGTTAGTCTCATTCTAAAGTTTGTCTAAGTTCGTCCTTAGAAAGAGACTAACTTGGGACAAACTTTGACTAACCTTGTAGTGAGACTAACGTTTGTGTTGGTTCGTCCGGAGTTTGTCTCGTTAGTCTCATTCTAAGGTTTGTCTAAGTTTGTCCTTAGAAAGAGACTAACTAGGGACGAACTTTGACTAACTTGGGACGAACTTAGAGAAACCTTATAATGAGACTAACGTTTGTCTTTGTTCGTCCCAAGTTAGTCTCGTTAGTCTCATTCTAAGGTTTGTCTAAGTTCGTCCTTCGAAAGAGACTAACTAGGGATGAACTTAGACTAAATTGGGACGAACTTAGACAAACCTTTGAATGAGAGTTTGTCTCTTTAGTCTCATTCTAAGGTTTGTCTTAGTTCGTCCATAGAAAGAGACTAACTTGGGACGAACTTACACTAACCTTGTAATGAGACTAACGTTTGTCTTTGTTCGTCCCAAGTTAGTCTCTCGTTAGTCTCCTTCTAAGGTTTGTCTATGTTCGTCCTTTGAAAGAGACTAACTAGGGACGAACTTAGATTAACTTGGGGCGTACTTAGACAAACCTTGTAATGAGACTAACGTTTGTGTTTGTTCGTCCCTAGTTAGTCTCGTTAGTCTCATTCTATGGTTTGTCTTAGTTCGTCCTTAGAAAGAGACTAACTAGAGACGAACTTTGACAAACCTTATAATGAGACTAACGTTTGTCTTTGTTCGTCCCAAGTTAGTCTCGTTAATCTCATTCTAAGGTTTATTTAAGTTAGTCCTTAGAAAGAAACTAACTTGGGACGAACTTAGACTAACTTGGGACGAACATAGACTAACCTTAGAATGAGAATAAAGTTTGTGTTTGTTCGTTCCAAGTTAGTCCCGTTAGTCTCATTCTAAGGTTTGTCTAAGTTCGTCCTTAGAAAGAGACTAACTGGGGACGAACATAGACTAACTTGGGACGAAATTAGAGAAACCTTATAATGAGACTAACGTTTGTCTTTGTTTGTCCGAAGTTAGTCTCGTTAGTCTCATTCTAAGGTTTGTCTAAGTTCGTCCTTAGAAAGAGACTAACTAGGGACCAACTTAGACTAACTTGGGACGAACTTAGACTAACCTTATAACGAGACTAAAGTTTGTCTTTGTTCGTCCCAAGTTAGTCTCGTTTGTCTCATTCTAAGGTTTGTTTAAGTTCGTCTTTAGAAAGAGACTAACTAGGGGCGAACTTAGACTAACATGGGACGAACTTAGACTAACCTTGTAATGAGACTAACGTTTGTATTTGTTCATCCCAAGTTAGTCTCACTAGTCTCATTATAAGGTTTGTCTAAGTTCGTCCTTAGAAAGAGACTAACTAGGGACGAACTTAGACTAACTTGGGACGAACTTAGACTAACTTTATAATGAGACTAACGTTTGTCTTTGTTCGTCCCAAGTTAGTCTCGTTGGTCTCATTCTAAGGTTTGTCTAAGTTTGTCCTTAGAAAGAGACTAACTAGGGACGAACTTAGACTAACTTGGGACGAACTTAGACTAACCTTATAATGGGACTAACGTTTGTCTTTGTTCGTCCCAAGTTAGTCTCAGTAGTCTCATTATAAGGTTTGTCTAAGTTCATCCTTAAGAAGAGACTAACTAAGGACGAACTTAGACTAACCTGGGACGAACTTAGACAAACCTTAGAATGAGAGTTTGTCTCCTTAGTCTCATTCTAAGGTTTGTCTAAGTTCGTCCTTAGAAAGAGACTAACTTGGGACGAACTTAGACTAACCTTGTAAGGAGACTAACGTTTGTCTTTGTTCGTCCCAAGTTAGTCTCGTTAGTCTCCTTCTAAGATTTGTCTAAGTTCGTCCTTAGAAAGAGACTAACTAGGGACGAACTTAGACTAACTTGGGACGAACTTAGACTAACCTTGTAATGAGACTAACGTTTGTGTTTGTTCGTCCCAAGTTAGTCTCGTTAGTCTCATTCTAAGGTTTGTCTAAGTTCGTCCTTCGATGGGGACTAACTCGGGACGAACTTAGACTAACTTGGGACGAACTTAGACTAACCTTGTAATGAGACTAACGTTTGTCTTTCATCGTCCGGAGTTAGTCTCGTTAGTCTCATTCTAAGGTTTTTTTAAGTTCGTCCTCAGATAGAAACTAACTAGGGACGAACTTAGACTAACTTGGGACGAACTTAGACTAACCTTATAATGAGACTAACGTTTGTCTTTGTTCGTTCCAAGTTAGTCTCGTTAGTCTCATTCTAAGGTTTGTCTAAGTTCGTCCTTAGAAAGAGACTAACTAGGGACGAACTTAGACTAACTTGGGACGAAATTAGACAAACCTTATAATGAGACTGACGTTTATCTTTGTTCGTCCCAAGTTAGTCTCGTTAGTCTCATTCTAAGGTTGTTCTAAGTTCGTCCTTAGAAAGAGACTAACTAGGGACGAACTTAGACTAACTTGGGACAAACTTAGACTAACCTTATAATGAGACTAACGTTTGTCTTTGTTCGTCCCAAGTTCGTCTCACTAGTCTCATTCTAAGGTTTGTCTAAGTTCGTCCTTAGAAAGAGACTCACTAGGGACGAACTTAGACTAACTTGGGACGAACTTAGACAAACCTTATAATGAGACTAACGTTTCTCTTTCTTCGTCCCAAGTTAGTCTCGTTAGTCTCATTCTAAGGTTTTTTTAACTTCGTCCTTAGAAAGAAACTAACTAGGGACGAACTTAGACTAACATGGGACGAACTTAGACTAACCTTGTAATGAGACTAACGTTTGTGTTTGTTCGTCCGGAGTTAGTCTCGTTAGTCTCATTCTAAGGTTTGTCTAAGTTTGTCCTTAGAAAGAGACTAACTAGGGACGAACTTAGACTAACTTGGGACGAAATTAGACAAACCTTATAATGAGACTAACGTTTGTCTTTGTTCGTCCCAAGTTAGTCTCGTTGGTCTCATTCTAAGGTTTGTCTAAGTTTGTCCTTAGAAAGAGACTAACTAGGGACGAACTTAGACTAACTTGGGACGAACTTAGACTAACCTTATAATGAGACTAACGTTTGTCTTTGTTCGTCCCAAGTTAGTCTCAGTAGTCTCATTATAAGGTTTGTCTAAGTTCATCCTTAAGAAGAGACTAACTAAGGACGAACTTAGACTAACCTGGGACGAACTTAGACAAACCTTAGAATGAGAGTTTGTCTCCTTAGTCTCATTCTAAGGTTTGTCTAAGTTCGTCCTTAGAAAGAGACTAACTTGGGACGAACTTAGACTAACCTTGTAAGGAGACTAACGTTTGTCTTTGTTCGTCCCAAGTTAGTCTCGTTAGTCTCCTTCTAAGATTTGTCTAAGTTCGTCCTTAGAAAGAGACTAACTAGGGACGAACTTAGACTAACTTGGGACGAACTTAGACTAACCTTGTAATGAGACTAACGTTTGTGTTTGTTCGTCCCAAGTTAGTCTCGTTAGTCTCATTCTAAGGTTTGTCTAAGTTCGTCCTTCGATGGGGACTAACTCGGGACGAACTTAGACTAACTTGGGACGAACTTAGACTAACCTTGTAATGAGACTAACGTTTGTCTTTCATCGTCCGGAGTTAGTCTCGTTAGTCTCATTCTAAGGTTTTTTTAAGTTCGTCCTCAGATAGAAACTAACTAGGGACGAACTTAGGCTAACTTGGGACGAACTTAGACTAACCTTATAATGAGACTAACGTTTGTCTTTGTTCGTTCCAAGTTAGTCTCGTTAGTCTCATTCTAAGGTTTGTCTAAGTTCGTCCTTAGAAAGAGACTAACTAGGGACGAACTTAGACTAACTTGGGACGAAATTAGACAAACCTTATAATGAGACTGACGTTTATCTTTGTTCGTCGCAAGTTAGTCTCGTTAGTCTCATTCTAAGGTTGTTCTAAGTTCGTCCTTAGAAAGAGACTAACTAGGGACGAACTTAGACTAACTTGGGACAAACTTAGACTAACATTATAATGAGACTAACGTTTGTCTTTGTTCGTCCCAAGTTCGTCTCACTAGTCTCATTCTAAGGTTTGTCTAAGTTCGTCCTTAGAAAGAGACTCACTAGGGACGAACTTAGACTAACTTGGGACGAACTTAGACTAACCTTGTAATGAGACTAACGTTTGTCTTTGTTCGTCCCAAATTAGTCTCGTTAGTCTCATTCTAAGGTTTGTCTAAGTTCATCATTAAGAAGAGACTAACTAGGGACAAACTTAGACTAACTTGGGACGAACTTAGACAAACCTTAGAATGAGCGTTTTTCTCGTTAGTCTCATTCTAAGGTTTGTCTAAGTTCGTCCTTAGAAAGAGACTAACTTGGGACGAACTTAGACTAACCTTGTAAGGAGACTAACGTTTGTCTTTGTTCGTCCCAAGTTAGTCTCGTTAGTCTCCTTCTAAGGTTTGTCTAAGTTCGTCCTTAGAAAGGGAGTAACATGGGACGAACTTAGACTAACTTGGGACGAACTTAGACTAACCTTGTAATGAGACTAACGTTTGTGTTGGTTCGTCCCAAGTTAGTCTCGTTAGTCTCATTCTAAGGTTTGTCTAAGTTCGTCCATAGAAAGGGACTAACTAGGGACGAACTTCGACTAACATGGGACGAACTTAGACTAACCTTGTAATGAGACTAACGTTTGTGTTTGTTCGTCCGGAGTTAGTCTCGTTAGTCTCATTTTAAGTTTTGTCTAAGTTTGTCCTTAGAAAGAGACTAACTAGGGACGAACTTAGACTAACTTGGGACGAACTTAGACAAACCTTATAATGAGACTAACGTTTGTCTTTGTTTGTCCCAAGTTAGTCTCGTTAGTCTCATTCTAAGGTTTGTCTAAGTTCGTCCTTAGAAAGAGACTAACTAGGGACCAACTTAGACTAACTTGGGACCAACTTAGACTAACCTTATAACGAGACTAAAGTTTGTCTTTCTTCGTCCCAAGTTAGTCTCGTTTGTCTCATTCTAAGGTTTGTGTAAGTTCGTCCTTAGAAAAAGACTAACTAGGGACGAACTAAGACTAACTTGGGACGAACTTAGACAAACCATATAATGAGACAAATGTTTGTCTTTGTTCGTCCCAAGTTAGTCTCGTTAGTCTCATTCTAAGGTTTGTCTAAGTTCGTCCTTCGAAAGAGACTAACTAGGACGAACTTATACTAACTTGGGACGAACTTAGAGTAACCTCAGAATGAGAGTAAAGTTTGTCTTTGTTCGTTCCAAGTTTGTCTCGTTAGTCTCATTCTAAGGTTTTTCTAAGTTCGTCCTTAGAAAGTGACTAACTAGGGACGAACTTAGACTAACTTGGAACTTAGACAAACCTTAGAATGCGAGTTTGTCTCGTTAGTCTCATTCTAAGGTTTGTCTAAGTTCGTCCTTAGAAAGAGACTCACTTGGGATGAAGTTAGACTAACCTTGTAATGAGACTAACGTTTGTTTTTGTTCGTCCCAAGTTCGTCTCGTTAGTCTCCTTCTAAGGTTTGTCTAAGTTCGTACTTAGAAAGAGACTAGCTAGGGACGAACTTAGACTAACATGGGACGAACTTAGACTAACCTTGCAATGAGACTAACGTTTGTGTTTGTTCGTCCCAAGTTAGTCTCGTAGGTCTCCTTCTAAAGTTTGTCTACGTTCGTCCTTAGAAAGAGACTAACTAGGGACGAACTTAGACTAACATGGGACGAACTTAGACTAACCTTGTAATGAGACAAATGTTTGTGTTGTTTCGTCCCAAGTTAGTCTCGTTTGTCTCATTCTAAGGTTTGTCTAAGTTCATCCTTAAAAAGAGACTAACAAGGGACGAACTTAGACTAACTTGGGACGAACTTAGACTAACCTTGTAATGAGACTAACGTTTGTCTTTGTTCGTCCCAAGTTAGTCTCGTTGGTCTCATTCTAAGGTTTGTCTAAGTTCGTCCTTAGAAAGAGACTAACTAGCGACGAACTTAGACTAACCTTGTAATGAGACTAACGTTTGTCTTTGTTCGTCCCAAGTTAGTCTCATTCTAAGGTTTGTCTAAGGTCGTCTTTAGAAAGAGACTGACTAGGGACGAACTTAGACTAACTTGGGACGAACTTAGACTAACCTTGTAATGAGAATAACGTTTGTGTTTGTTCGTCCCAAGTTAGTCTCGTTAGTCTCGTTTTAAGGTTTGTCTAAGTTCGTCCTTAGAAAGAGACTAACTAGGGACGAACTTAGACTAAATTGGGACGAACTTAGACAAACCTTATAATGAGACTAACGTTTCTCTTTCTTCGTCCCAAGTTAGTCTCGTTAGTCTCATTCTAAGGTTTTTTTAAGTTCGTCCTTAGAAAGAAACTAACTAGGGACGAACTTAGACTAACATGGGACAAACTTAGACTAACCTTGTAATGAGACTAACGTTTGTGTTTGTTCGTCCGGAGTTAGTCTCGTTAGTCTCATTCTAAGGTTTGTCTAAGTTTGTCCTTAGAAAGAGACTAACTAGGGACGAACTTAGACTAACTTGAGACGAAATTAGACAAACCTTATAATGAGACTAACGTTTGTCTTTGTTCATCCCAAGTTAGTCTCGTTAGTCTCATTCTAAGGTTTGTCTAAGTTCGTCCTTAGAAAGAGACTAACTAGGGACCAACTTAGACTAACTTGGGACGAACTTAGACTAACCTTATAACGAGACTAAAGTTTATCTTTCTTCGTCCCAAGTTAGTCTCGTTTGTCTCATTCTAAGGTTTGTGTAAGTTCGTCCTTAGAAAGAGACTAACTAGGGACGAACTAAGACTAACTTGGGACGAACTTAGACTAACCTAATAACGAGACTAAAGTTTGTCTTTGTTCGTCCCAACTTAGTCTCGTTAGTCTCATTCTAAGGTTTGTCTAAGTTCGTCCTTAGAAAGAGACTAACTAGGGACGAACTTAGACTAACCTTATAATGAGACTAACGTTTGTCTTTGTTCGTCCCAAGTTAGTCTCACTAGTCTCATTATAAGGTTTGTCTAAGTTCGTCCTTAGAAAGAGACTAACTAGGGACGAACTTAGACTAACTTGGGACGAACTTAGACTAACCTTGTAATGAGACTAACGTTTGTCTTTGTTCGTCCCAAGTTAGTCTCGTTAGTCTCATTCTAAGGTTTGTCCAAGTGTGTCCTTAAGAAGAAACTAACTCGGGACGAACTTAGACTAATTTGGGACGAACTTAGACAAACCTTAGAATGAGAGTTAGTCTCGTTAGTCTCATTCTAAGGTTTGTCTAAGTTCGTCCTTAGAAAGAGACTAACTTGGGACAAACTTAGACTAACCTTGTAATGAGACTAACGTTTGTCTTTGTTCGTCCCGAGTTAGTCTCGTTTGTCTCCTTCTAAGGTTTGTATAAGTTCATCCTTAGAAAGAGTCTAACTAGGGACGAACTTAGACTAACTTGGGACGAACTTAGACTAACCTTGTAATGAGACTAACGTTTGTGTTTGTTCGTCCCAAGTTAGTCTCGTTAGTCTCATTCTAAGGTTTGTCTAAGTTCGTCCTTAGAAAGAGACTAACTAGGGACGAATTTAGACTAACTTGGGACGAACTTAGACAAACCATATAATGAGACAAATGTTTGTCTTTGTTCGTCCCAAGTTAGTCTCGTTAGTCTGATTCTAAGGTTTGTCTAAGTTCGTCCTTCGAAAGAGACTAACTAGGACGAACTTATACTAACTTGGGACGAACTTAGAGTAACCTCAGAAAGAGAGTAAAGTTTGTCTTTGTTCTTTCCAAGTTTGTCTCGTTAGTCTCATTCTAAGGTTTTTCTAAGTTCGTCCTTAGAAAGTGACTAACTAGGGACGAACTTAGACTAACTTGGAACTTAGACAAATCTTAGAATGCGAGTTTGTCTCGTTAGTCTCATTCTAAGGTTTGTCTAAGTTCGTCCTTAGAAAGAGACTCATTTGGGATGAAGTTAGACTAACCTTGTAATGAGACTAATGTTTGTTTTTTTTCGTCCCAAGTTCGTCTCGTTAGTCTCCTTCTAAGGTTTGTCTAAGTTCGTCCTTAGAAAGAGACTAGCTAGGGACGAACTTAGACTAACATGGGACGAACTTAGACTAACCTTGTAAATAGACAAACGTTTGTGTTTGTTCGTCCCAAGTTAGTCTCGTTTGTCTCCTTCTAAAGTTTGTCTAAGTTCATCCTTAGAAAGAGACTAACTAGGGACGAACTTAGACTAACATGGGACGAACTTAGACTAACCTTGTAATGAGACTAACGTTTGTCTTTGTTCGTCCCAAGTTAGTCTCGTTGGTCTCATTCTAAGGTTTGTTTAAGTTCGTCCTTAGAAAGAGACTAACTAGCGACGAACTTTGACTAACTTGGGACGAACTTAGACTAACCTTGTAATGAGACTAACGTTTGTCTTTGTTCGTCCCAAGTTAGTCTCATTCTAAGGTTTGTCTAAGGTCGTCTTTAGAAAGAGACTGACTAGGGACGAACTTAGACTAACATGGGACGAACTTAGACTAACCTTGTAATGAGAATTACGTTTGTGTTTGTTCGTCCCAAGTTACTCGTTAGTCTCGTTCTAAGGTTTGTCTAAGTTCGTCCTTAGAAAGAGACTAACTAGGGACGAACTTAGACTAACTTGGGACGAACTTAGACAAACCTTATAATGAGACTAACGTTTCTCTTTCTTCGTCCCAAGTTAGTCTCGTTAGTCTCATTCTAAGGTTTTTTTAAGTTCGTCCTTAGAAAAAAACTAACTAGGGACGAACTTAGACTAACATGGGACGAACTTAGACTAACCTTGTAATGAGACTAACGTTTGTGTTTGTTCGTCCGGAGTTAGTCTCGTTAGTCTCATTCTAAGGATTGTCTAAGTTTGTCCTTAGAAAGAGACTAACTAGGGACGAACTTAGACTAACTTGGGACGAACTTAGACAAACCTTATAATGAGACTAACGTTTGTCTTTGTTTGTCCCAAGTTAGTCTCGTTAGTCTCATTCTAAGGTTTGTCTAAGTTCGCCCTTAGAAAGAGACTAACTAGGGACCAACTTAGACTAACTTGGGACGAACTTAGACTAACCTTATAACGAGACTAAAGTTTGTCTTTGTTCGTCCCAAGTTAGTCTCGTTTGTCTCATTCTAAGGTTTGTCTAAGTTCGTCTTTAGAAAGAGACTAACTAGGGGCGAACTTGGACTAACATGGAACGAACTTAGACTAACCTTGTAATGAGACTAACACTACAAATTTTGGGGAAAATTACGATAACACTAATTTATGGTAGAGTTATGGTAAAATTAATGTTGCGATAACCGTGCGATTACATTTATTGTTATCGCAATTTTCCTTGTCGTAAAATAAGTACGATAACTCTGCGTTAACATTTTGCGACAACCCTACGATAAGCATTCGATAACAGCTATAAAGTTATCGTAAAGTTATCGTAAACAGTGTGCGATAACTTTACCATAACACTTCGATAACATAAATAAAATATTTTAAATACTAATTCTTTCCATTTATGATTTGTATTATTAATAATTCAATTTAATTAAATAAAATTAATAAAATATAACAAAAATATTTGACGCAGAATAAAATATTTTGATTCTATAAAATAAAATATTCTGATTTCAAAAATAAAATATTCAAAAATATTCATTTTGATTTATTTTTAAATAATTGAATTAAATTATTAAAATTAATCGGAAATTAAAGGATGAAATTTTGTTTTTCATTTCACAAAATTGGAGTGTATTCAACACAATAAAATATTCAAAAATGTAATACATATTCAGGGAATTTCTATGTTTTCTACTACTGTGAGCTGTAGAAATCCTCATTAAGAAGAAATCTCTGGGCGCTTCTTCATCATATCTTTTCCATCCATTTTAATCGGCAACACTTCACACTTCACCTGCATTGAAGAATTAAAAATAATCACGAGAAATCCATTGCATACCAAAAATAAAATGATTACAAATAATGTCAGATTCCCAATATACAAGATTCCGAAGATTAACTCAGAAGGATAGTACATTGCAAGGAGAAAACAATACACAAAGCATGAACAATTTGGAGGAACAAAAACTGTGTTCACAGCAGATTAACACGGCATACATGAAAGAGAAGCAGACGACATAAACAAAGATGTATAAAGGGTCACTAAGCTGATGTAAAATTTACTGTTATATGATAGTTGCTAAGCAGACGTAAAATGGTCACTAAGCAGATGTATAAACGAGTGAAGGAAATGTATTTGAAAATTAGCATACATGGAGAAGAGAATACTAATAATGTAACATACAATAGCCATTGGTATCACATTTAAATATAACAAGATGCAAAAGCGTAGTTTAAATAAGGTAAAACGAGTAAAACCAAACTTACAACTTTCTCAGCTCCCCTGTCCCCAGGGTGGCTGCCCTTCTGATGAAGCAGTGTGATCCAATAAGTCTTCTGCAACCTCACATATTTGTTAAAAAGGAATACATTAGTAGAAGCATCTATATGGGTGAAACGAATTAGCAGACATGAAAATAGGTGCACTACATGGGTAAAACGAATTAGCTGACATGAAAATTGGAGTGAGTAAGCTAAGAAGTTACAATAGTCACCTACTTGCAGAGAAAACAAATTACAAATTAATCCTTCAGCCAAATAAAAAAACAAGTGTAGAACATGAAACAATAGCAAACATCACAAGTAACCAAAATGACTATTAACACTTCATGATTCCACATCAGACCAATAAAAAGATAAAATTCTTCAACATCTAAACGAATCAAATAGCTGACTAGCATCTTGAACTAGCCAAACAACAAATAACAAAAATCTAAAGCCAACTACACTCATCCATTCTATCAATGGAAATACAACATTAATCCATCTCTCGAAACATGCTTCTCAGCTGAAATCTAAAAACTCCAAATCTCAAAATCTTTCACACAGATTCATTTCAATAACCACAAGCAACCTATCAAAAGGCAAAAATGACACATTGAAAATTGAAATGCAGAGTATAATAAAATGGAAAGGCGTCGTTTACCTTCACACCGATCTAGAGCTCAGTAACATCATTAGACTTCTTCGCCGACACTAATCTCCAAAACAAACGATAAAAAATTCACAATTACAAGAAGCAAATCTTACAATGGCGAATCGTTGAGATTTAGGATTAATAGAAAGATCGACGAAGAACACTCACCTACGAAGGGAAGAAGCACGCGATGAGCAACACCGAAATAACTATCAGTCCACACTGGCAGAAACCGATACCTTAGATACATATGATACACTATGATCGAAAATCGACTCAGAGTAAATAATTGTGGTTTATAAACTTGATTGCATCCAAAAAAAACTTTGTCCAACATCATAGCTGAATGAGCAGCAGGTGAAATGTTTTAGATCCTTGAACTAGATTGTATTGAACTGATAAAACTATAAACAGAATAATGAGCTGATCAAGGTTTTTATTCATCAACTGACATGTTTAACTACAGAAGTTAACTAACATTTACATGAAGAAATGAAAACGCTCAGTCCAACATCAAATCCTCACCTACTACATCTTGCGAAAGAATTTCGCTGTGGTTAAGCAAATTCACAATCTTCTTCACCTCCTCGGTGGTCCCGTTCTGCAAGTAGATTATGCAACAGACAAATCAGATTCCAATCGTACACATCCACTCACAATTCACTTCAATCAAATAAAACTCCCACCATATACAGATGGCCTCGACCCCAACTACTAACCGCACACATCATATAATTTATATAAACCCTAAAAAATATGTTCCATCGATTAAATGCAATAGTTAACATTCAGATCATCCAGTGCGCGGATTCGGACGGAATATCCAAATCAACCGATGAATAATATACAGAAATTAACAGATCGAGAGATCTATAAGCCGAATCGACGTACAGAGGAGCATCAATTTAATCAATGAAAAGTCGGCGACTCAGACCCTAACCGAATTGAAAGAAAAACAAATGCACGGAATTGGGAAACACAAACCCTAGATCTACAATATTGGGAAATCGATGCGATGATACTACCTGTCGGGTTAGTCGACGGCTGGTCAGGGAAACAGCGGCTGCACAAATGGAACGAATGGTGAGTTCGGCGGTGAACGAATGGTGAGTTCGTTCGATGGAAATGGAGTTATGAATGAAATTTTGGCTAAGGACTTGAGCGGTAAAATGAAAACAGTCGAATGAGATCGACAGTGAACTAAAATCAATTAAGTTTTTTTTTTACTAATTTAACGATGACCATACGTGATTTATAAGATAAGATACTGTTATCGTCAATAATGTTATCGTAAGCTTATCGCTTACGTTATCGTAAAAAATATTATTATTTATAGTTATCGTATAACTTAACTTCCCGTTGTCGTATAAAACTTACGATAACGACTGTTATCGTAAAACTGTTATCGTAAATATTTCCCAAAATTTGTAGTGTAACGTTTGTATTTGTTCGTCCCAAGTTAGTCTCGTTAGTCTCATTCTAAGGTTTGTCTAAGTTCGTCCTTAGAAAGAGACAAACTAGGGACGAACTTAGACTAACTTGGGACGAAATTAGACAAACCTTATAATGAGACTAACGTTTGTCTTTGTTCATCCCAAGTTAGTCTCGTTAGTCTCATTCTAAGGTTTGTCTAAGTTCGTCCTTAGAAAGAGACTAAGTAGGGACCAACTTAGACTAACTTGGGACGAACTTAGACTAACCTTATAACGAGACTAAAGTTTATCTTTCTTCGTCCCAAGTTAGTCTCGTTTGTCTCATTCTAAGGTTTGTGTAAGTTCGTCCTTAGAAAGAGACTAACTAGGGACGAACTAAGACTAACTTGGGACGAACTTAGACTAACCTAATAACGAGACTAAAGTTTGTCTTTGTTCGTCCCAACTTAGTCTCGTTAGTCTCATTCTAAGGTTTGTCTAAGTTCGTCCTTAGAAAGAGACTAACTAGGGACGAACTTAGACTAACCTTATAATGAGACTAACGTTTGTCTTTGTTCGTCCCAAGTTAGTCTCACTAGTCTCATTATAAGCTTTGTCTAAGTTCGTCCTTAGAAAGAGACTAACTAGGGACGAACTTAGACTAACTTGGGACGAACTTAGACTAACCTTGTAATGAGACTAACGTTTGTCTTTGTTCGTCCCGAGTTAGTCTCGTTAGTCTCATTCTAAGGTTTGTCTAAGTTTGTCCTTAAGAAGAGACTAACTCGGGACGAACTTAGACTAACTTGGGACGAACTTAGACAAACCTTAGAATGAGAGTTAGTCTCGTTAGTCTCATTCTAAGGTTTGTCTAAGTTCGTCCTTAGAAAGAGACTAACTTGGGACAAACTTAGACTAACCTTGTAATGAGACTAACGTTTGTCTTTGTTCGTCCCGAGTTAGTCTCGTTTGTCTCCTTCTAAGGTTTGTCTAAGTTCATCCTTAGAAAGAGTCTAACTAGGGACGAACTTAGACTAACTTGGGACGAACTTAGACTAACCTTGTAATGAGACTAACGTTTGTGTTTGTTCGTCCCAAGTTAGTCTCGTTAGTCTCATTCTAAGGTTTGTTTAAGTTCGTCCTTAGAAAGAGACTAACTAGGGACGAATTTAGACTAACTTGGGACGAACTTAGACAAACCATATAATGAGACAAATGTTTGTCTTTGTTCGTCCCAAGTTAGTCTCGTTAGTCTCATTCTAAGGTTTGTCTAAGTTCGTCCTTCGAAAGAGACTAACTAGGACGAACTTATACTAACTTGGGACGAACTTAGAGTAACCTCAGAAAGAGAGTAAAAATTGTCTTTGTTCTTTCCAAGTTTGTCTCGTTAGTCTCATTCTAAGGTTTTTCTAAGTTCGTCCTTAGAAAGTGACTAACTAGGGACGAACTTAGCCTAACTTGGAACTTAGACAAACCTTAGAATGCGAGTTTGTCTCGTTAGTCTCATTCTAAGGTTTGTCTAAGTTCGTCCTTAGAAAGAGACTCACTTGGGATGAAGTTAGACTAACCTTGTAATGAGGCTAATGTTTGTTTTTGTTCGTCCCAAGTTCGTCTCGTTAGTCTCCTTCTAAGGTTTAAGTTCGTCCTTAGAAAGAGACTAGCTAGGGACGAACTTAGACTAACATGGGACGAACTTAGACTAACCTTGCAAGGAGACTAACGTTTGTGTTTGTTCGTCCCAAGTTAGTCTCGTTGGTCTCCTTCTAAAGTTTGTCTACGTTCGTCCTTAGAAAGAGACTAACTAGGGACGAACTTAGACTAACATGGGACGAACTTAGACTAACCTTGTAATGAGACAAACGTTTGTGTTTGTTCGTCCCAAGTTAGTCTCGTTGGTCTCATTCTAAGGTTTGTCTAAGTTCATCCTTAAAAAGAGACTAACAAGGGACGAACTTAGACTAACATGGGACGAACTTAGACTAACCTTGTAATGAGACTAACGTTTGTCTTTGTTCGTCCCAAGTTAGTCTCGTTGGTCTCATTCTAAGGTTTGTCTAAGTTCGTCCTTAGAAAGAGACTAACTAGCGACGAACTTAGACTAACTTGGGACGAACTTAGACTAACCTTGTAATGAGACTAACGTTTGTCTTTGTTCGTCCCAAGTTAGTCTCATTCTAAGGTTTGTCTAAGGTCGTCTTTAGAAAGAGACTAACTAGGGACGAACTTAGACTAACATGGGACGAACTTAGACTAACCTTGTAATGAGAATAACGTTTGTGTTTGTTCGTCCCAAGTTAGTCTCGTTCTAAGGTTTGTCTAAGTTCGTCCTTAGAAAGAGACTGACTAGGGACGAACTTAGACTAACTTGGGACGAACTTAGGCAAACCTTATAATGAGACTAACGTTTCTCTTTCTTCGTCCCAAGTTAGTCTCGTTAGTCTCATTCTAAGGTTTTTTTAAGTTCGTCCTTAGAAAGAAACCAACTAGGGACGAACTTAGACTAACATGGGACGAACTTAGACTAACCTTGTAATGAGACTAACGTTTGTGTTTGTTCGTCCGGAGTTAGTCTCGTTAGTCTCATTCTAAGGTTTGTTTAAGTTTGTCCTTAGAAAGAGACTAACTAGGGACGAACTTAGACTAACTTGGGACGAACTTAGACAAACCTTATAATGAGACTAACGTTTGTCTTTGTTTGTCCCAAGTTAGTCTCGTTAGTCTCATTCTAAGGTTTGTCTAAGTTCGCCCTTAGAAAGAGACTAACTAGGGACCAACTTAGACTAACTTGGGACGAACTTAGACTAACCTTATAACGAGACTAAAGTTTATCTTTCTTCGTCCCAAGTTAGTCTCGTTTGTCTCATTCTAAGGTTTGTGTAAGTTTGTCCTTAGAAAGAGACTAACTAGGGACGAACTAAGACTAACTTGGGACGAACTTAGACTAACCTAATAACGAGACTAAAGTTTGTCTTTGTTCGTCCCAACTTAGTCTCGTTAGTCTCATTCTAAGGTTTATCTAAGTTCGTCCTTAGAAAGAGACTAACTAGGGACGAACTTAGACTAACCTTATAATGAGACTAACGTTTGTCTTTGTTCGTCCCAAGTTAGTCTCACTAGTCTCATTATAAGGTTTGTCTAAGTTCGTCCTTAGAAAGAGACTAACTAGGGACGAACTTAGACTAACTTGGGACGAACTTAGACTAACCTTGTAATGAGACTAACGTTTGTCTTTGTTCGTCCCAAGTTAGTCTCGTTAGTCTCATTCTAAGGTTTGTCTAAGTGTGTCCTTAAGAAGAAACTAACTCGGGACGAACTTAGACTAATTTGGGACGAACTTAGACAAACCTTAGAATGAGAGTTAGTCTCGTTAGTCTCATTCTAAGGTTTGTCTAAGTTCGTCCTTAGAAAGAGACTAACTTGGGACAAACTTAGACTAACCTTGTAATGAGACTAACGTTTGTCTTTGTTCGTCCCGAGTTAGTCTCGTTTGTCTCCTTCTAAGGTTTGTATAAGTTCATCCTTAGAAAGAGTCTAACTAGGGACGAACTTAGACTAATTTGGAACTTAGACAAATCTTAGAATGCGAGTTTGTCTCGTTAGTCTCATTCTAAGGTTTGTCTAAGTTCGTCCTTAGAAAGAGACTCATTTGGGATGAAGTTAGACTAACCTTGTAATGAGACTAATGTTTGTTTTTGTTCGTCCCAAGTTCGTCTCGTTAGTCTCCTTCTAAGGTTTGTCTAAGTTCGTCCTTAGAAAGAGACTAGCTAGGGACGAACTTAGACTAACATGGGACGAACTTAGACTAACCTTGTAAATAGACAAACGTTTGTGTTTGTTCGTCCCAAGTTAGTCTCGTTTGTCTCCTTCTAAAGTTTGTCTAAGTTCATCCTTAGAAAGAGACTAACTAGGGACGAACTTAGACTAACATGGGACGAACTTAGACTAACCTTGTAATGAGACTAACGTTTGTCTTTGTTCGTCCCAAGTTAGTCTCGTTGGTCTCATTCTAAGGTTTGTCTAAGTTCGTCCTTAGAAAGAGACTAACTAGCGACGAACTTAGACTAACTTGGGACGAACTTAGACTAACCTTGTAATGAGACTAACGTTTGTCTTTGTTCGTCCCAAGTTAGTCTCATTCTAAGGTTTGTCTAAGGTCGTCTTCAGAAAGAGACTGACTAGGGACGAACTTAGACAAACATGGGACGAACTTAGACTAACCTTGTAATGAGAATAACGTTTGTGTTTGTTCGTCCCAAGTTACTCGTTAGTCTCGTTCTAAGGTTTGTCTAAGTTCGTCCTTAGAAAGAGACTAACTAGGGACGAACGTAGACTAACTTGGGACGAACTTAGACAAACCTTATAATGAGACTAACGTTTCTCTTTCTTCGTCCCAAGTTAGTCTCGTTAGTCTCATTCTAAGGTTTTTTTAAGTTCGTCCTTAGAAAGAAACTAACTAGGGACGAACTTAGACTAACATGGGACGAACTTAGACTAACCTTGTAATGAGACTAACGTTTGTGTTTGTTCGTCCGGAGTTAGTCTCGTTAGTCTCATTCTAAGGTTTGTCTAAGTTTGTCCTTAGAAAGAGACTAACTAGGGACGAACTTAGACTAACTTGGGACGAACTTAGACAAACCTTATAATGAGACTAACGTTTGTCTTTGTTTGTCCCAAGTTAGTCTCGTTAGTCTCATTCTAAGGTTTGTCTAAGTTCGCCCTTAGAAAGAGACTAACTAGGGACCAACTTAGACTAACTTGGGACGAACTTAGACTAACCTTATAACGAGACTAAAGTTTGTCTTTGTTCGTCCCAAGTTAGTCTCGTTTGTCTCATTCTAAGGTTTGTCTAAGTTCGTCTTTAGAAAGAGACTAACTAGGGGCGAACTTGGACTAACATGGGACGAACTTAGACTAACCTTGTAATGAGACTAACACTACAAATTTTGGGGAAAATTACGATAACACTAATTTATGGTAGAGTTATGGTAAAATTAATGTTGCGATAACCGTGCGATTACATTTATTGTTATCGCAATTTTCCTTGTCGTAAAATAAGTACGATAACTCTGCGTTAACATTTTGCGACAACCCTACGATAAGCATGCGATAACAGCTATAAAGTTATCGTAAAGTTATCGTAAACAGTGTGCGATAACTTTACCATAACACTTCGATAACATAAATAAAATATTTTAAATACTAATTCTTTCCATTTATGATTTGTATTATTAATAATTCAATTTAATTAAATAAAATTAATAAAATATAACAAAAATATTTGACGCAGAATAAAATATTTTGATTCTATAAAATAAAATATTCTGATTTCAAAAATAAAATATTCAAAAATATTCATTTTGATTTATTTTTAAATAATTGAATTAAATTATTAAAATTAATCGGAAATTAAAGGATGAAATTTTGTTTTTCATTTCACAAAATTGGAGTGTATTCAACACAATAAAATATTCAAAAATGTAATACATATTCAGGGAATTTCTATGTTTTCTACTACTGTGAGCTGTAGAAATCCTCATTAAGAAGAAATCTCTGGGCGCTTCTTCATCATATCTTTTCCATCCATTTTAATCGGCAACACTTCACACTTCACCTGCATTGAAGAATTAAAAATAATCACGAGAAATCCATTGCATACCAAAAATAAAATGATTACAAATAATGTCAGATTCCCAATATACAAGATTCCGAAGATTAACTCAGAAGGATAGTACATTGCAAGGAGAAAACAATACACAAAGCATGAACAATTTGGAGGAACAAAAACTGTGTTCACAGCAGATTAACACGGCATACATGAAAGAGAAGCAGACGACATAAACAAAGATGTATAAAGGGTCACTAAGCTGATGTAAAATTTACTGTTATATGATAGTTGCTAAGCAGACGTAAAATGGTCACTAAGCAGATGTATAAACGAGTGAAGGAAATGTATTTGAAAATTAGCATACATGGAGAAGAGAATACTAATAATGTAACATACAATAGCCATTGGTATCACATTTAAATATAACAAGATGCAAAAGCGTAGTTTAAATAAGGTAAAACGAGTAAAACCAAACTTACAACTTTCTCAGCTCCCCTGTCCCCAGGGTGGCTGCCCTTCTGATGAAGCAGTGTGATCCAATAAGTCTTCTGCAACCTCACATATTTGTTAAAAAGGAATACATTAGTAGAAGCATCTATATGGGTGAAACGAATTAGCAGACATGAAAATAGGTGCACTACATGGGTAAAACGAATTAGCTGACATGAAAATTGGAGTGAGTAAGCTAAGAAGTTACAATAGTCACCTACTTGCAGAGAAAACAAATTACAAATTAATCCTTCAGCCAAATAAAAAAACAAGTGTAGAACATGAAACAATAGCAAACATCACAAGTAACCAAAATGACTATTAACACTTCATGATTCCACATCAGACCAATAAAAAGATAAAATTCTTCAACATCTAAACGAATCAAATAGCTGACTAGCATCTTGAACTAGCCAAACAACAAATAACAAAAATCTAAAGCCAACTACACTCATCCATTCTATCAATGGAAATACAACATTAATCCATCTCTCGAAACATGCTTCTCAGCTGAAATCTAAAAACTCCAAATCTCAAAATCTTTCACACAGATTCATTTCAATAACCACAAGCAACCTATCAAAAGGCAAAAATGACACATTGAAAATTGAAATGCAGAGTATAATAAAATGGAAAGGCGTCGTTTACCTTCACACCGATCTAGAGCTCAGTAACATCATTAGACTTCTTCGCCGACACTAATCTCCAAAACAAACGATAAAAAATTCACAATTACAAGAAGCAAATCTTACAATGGCGAATCGTTGAGATTTAGGATTAATAGAAAGATCGACGAAGAACACTCACCTACGAAGGGAAGAAGCACGCGATGAGCAACACCGAAATAACTATCAGTCCACACTGGCAGAAACCGATACCTTAGATACATATGATACACTATGATCGAAAATCGACTCAGAGTAAATAATTGTGGTTTATAAACTTGATTGCATCCAAAAAAAACTTTGTCCAACATCATAGCTGAATGAGCAGCAGGTGAAATGTTTTAGATCCTTGAACTAGATTGTATTGAACTGATAAAACTATAAACAGAATAATGAGCTGATCAAGGTTTTTATTCATCAACTGACATGTTTAACTACAGAAGTTAACTAACATTTACATGAAGAAATGAAAACGCTCAGTCCAACATCAAATCCTCACCTACTACATCTTGCGAAAGAATTTCGCTGTGGTTAAGCAAATTCACAATCTTCTTCACCTCCTCGGTGGTCCCGTTCTGCAAGTAGATTATGCAACAGACAAATCAGATTCCAATCGTACACATCCACTCACAATTCACTTCAATCAAATAAAACTCCCACCATATACAGATGGCCTCGACCCCAACTACTAACCGCACACATCATATAATTTATATAAACCCTAAAAAATATGTTCCATCGATTAAATGCAATAGTTAACATTCAGATCATCCAGTGCGCGGATTCGGACGGAATATCCAAATCAACCGATGAATAATATACAGAAATTAACAGATCGAGAGATCTATAAGCCGAATCGACGTACAGAGGAGCATCAATTTAATCAATGAAAAGTCGGCGACTCAGACCCTAACCGAATTGAAAGAAAAACAAATGCACGGAATTGGGAAACACAAACCCTAGATCTACAATATTGGGAAATCGATGCGATGATACTACCTGTCGGGTTAGTCGACGGCTGGTCAGGGAAACAGCGGCTGCACAAATGGAACGAATGGTGAGTTCGGCGGTGAACGAATGGTGAGTTCGTTCGATGGAAATGGAGTTATGAATGAAATTTTGGCTAAGGACTTGAGCGGTAAAATGAAAACAGTCGAATGAGATCGACAGTGAACTAAAATCAATTAAGTTTTTTTTTTACTAATTTAACGATGACCATACGTGATTTATAAGATAAGATACTGTTATCGTCAATAATGTTATCGTAAGCTTATCGCTTACGTTATCGTAAAAAATATTATTATTTATAGTTATCGTATAACTTAACTTCCCGTTGTCGTATAAAACTTACGATAACGACTGTTATCGTAAAACTGTTATCGTAAATATTTCCCAAAATTTGTAGTGTAACGTTTGTATTTGTTCGTCCCAAGTTAGTCTCGTTAGTCTCATTCTAAGGTTTGTCTAAGTTCGTCCTTAGAAAGAGACAAACTAGGGACGAACTTAGACTAACTTGGGACGAAATTAGACAAACCTTATAATGAGACTAACGTTTGTCTTTGTTCATCCCAAGTTAGTCTCGTTAGTCTCATTCTAAGGTTTGTCTAAGTTCGTCCTTAGAAAGAGACTAAGTAGGGACCAACTTAGACTAACTTGGGACGAACTTAGACTAACCTTATAACGAGACTAAAGTTTATCTTTCTTCGTCCCAAGTTAGTCTCGTTTGTCTCATTCTAAGGTTTGTGTAAGTTCGTCCTTAGAAAGAGACTAACTAGGGACGAACTAAGACTAACTTGGGACGAACTTAGACTAACCTAATAACGAGACTAAAGTTTGTCTTTGTTCGTCCCAACTTAGTCTCGTTAGTCTCATTCTAAGGTTTGTCTAAGTTCGTCCTTAGAAAGAGACTAACTAGGGACGAACTTAGACTAACCTTATAATGAGACTAACGTTTGTCTTTGTTCGTCCCAAGTTAGTCTCACTAGTCTCATTATAAGCTTTGTCTAAGTTCGTCCTTAGAAAGAGACTAACTAGGGACGAACTTAGACTAACTTGGGACGAACTTAGACTAACCTTGTAATGAGACTAACGTTTGTCTTTGTTCGTCCCGAGTTAGTCTCGTTAGTCTCATTCTAAGGTTTGTCTAAGTTTGTCCTTAAGAAGAGACTAACTCGGGACGAACTTAGACTAACTTGGGACGAACTTAGACAAACCTTAGAATGAGAGTTAGTCTCGTTAGTCTCATTCTAAGGTTTGTCTAAGTTCGTCCTTAGAAAGAGACTAACTTGGGACAAACTTAGACTAACCTTGTAATGAGACTAACGTTTGTCTTTGTTCGTCCCGAGTTAGTCTCGTTTGTCTCCTTCTAAGGTTTGTCTAAGTTCATCCTTAGAAAGAGTCTAACTAGGGACGAACTTAGACTAACTTGGGACGAACTTAGACTAACCTTGTAATGAGACTAACGTTTGTGTTTGTTCGTCCCAAGTTAGTCTCGTTAGTCTCATTCTAAGGTTTGTTTAAGTTCGTCCTTAGAAAGAGACTAACTAGGGACGAATTTAGACTAACTTGGGACGAACTTAGACAAACCATATAATGAGACAAATGTTTGTCTTTGTTCGTCCCAAGTTAGTCTCGTTAGTCTCATTCTAAGGTTTGTCTAAGTTCGTCCTTCGAAAGAGACTAACTAGGACGAACTTATACTAACTTGGGACGAACTTAGAGTAACCTCAGAAAGAGAGTAAAAATTGTCTTTGTTCTTTCCAAGTTTGTCTCGTTAGTCTCATTCTAAGGTTTTTCTAAGTTCGTCCTTAGAAAGTGACTAACTAGGGACGAACTTAGACTAACTTGGAACTTAGACAAACCTTAGAATGCGAGTTTGTCTCGTTAGTCTCATTCTAAGGTTTGTCTAAGTTCGTCCTTAGAAAGAGACTCACTTGGGATGAAGTTAGACTAACCTTGTAATGAGGCTAATGTTTGTTTTTGTTCGTCCCAAGTTCGTCTCGTTAGTCTCCTTCTAAGGTTTAAGTTCGTCCTTAGAAAGAGACTAGCTAGGGACGAACTTAGACTAACATGGGACGAACTTAGACTAACCTTGCAAGGAGACTAACGTTTGTGTTTGTTCGTCCCAAGTTAGTCTCGTTGGTCTCCTTCTAAAGTTTGTCTACGTTCGTCCTTAGAAAGAGACTAACTAGGGACGAACTTAGACTAACATGGGACGAACTTAGACTAACCTTGTAATGAGACAAACGTTTGTGTTTGTTCGTCCCAAGTTAGTCTCGTTGGTCTCATTCTAAGGTTTGTCTAAGTTCATCCTTAAAAAGAGACTAACAAGGGACGAACTTAGACTAACATGGGACGAACTTAGACTAACCTTGTAATGAGACTAACGTTTGTCTTTGTTCGTCCCAAGTTAGTCTCGTTGGTCTCATTCTAAGGTTTGTCTAAGTTCGTCCTTAGAAAGAGACTAACTAGCGACGAACTTAGACTAACTTGGGACGAACTTAGACTAACCTTGTAATGAGACTAACGTTTGTCTTTGTTCGTCCCAAGTTAGTCTCATTCTAAGGTTTGTCTAAGGTCGTCTTTAGAAAGAGACTAACTAGGGACGAACTTAGACTAACATGGGACGAACTTAGACTAACCTTGTAATGAGAATAACGTTTGTGTTTGTTCGTCCCAAGTTAGTCTCGTTCTAAGGTTTGTCTAAGTTCGTCCTTAGAAAGAGACTGACTAGGGACGAACTTAGACTAACTTGGGACGAACTTAGGCAAACCTTATAATGAGACTAACGTTTCTCTTTCTTCGTCCCAAGTTAGTCTCGTTAGTCTCATTCTAAGGTTTTTTTAAGTTCGTCCTTAGAAAGAAACCAACTAGGGACGAACTTAGACTAACATGGGACGAACTTAGACTAACCTTGTAATGAGACTAACGTTTGTGTTTGTTCGTCCGGAGTTAGTCTCGTTAGTCTCATTCTAAGGTTTGTTTAAGTTTGTCCTTAGAAAGAGACTAACTAGGGACGAACTTAGACTAACTTGGGACGAACTTAGACAAACCTTATAATGAGACTAACGTTTGTCTTTGTTTGTCCCAAGTTAGTCTCGTTAGTCTCATTCTAAGGTTTGTCTAAGTTCGCCCTTAGAAAGAGACTAACTAGGGACCAACTTAGACTAACTTGGGACGAACTTAGACTAACCTTATAACGAGACTAAAGTTTATCTTTCTTCGTCCCAAGTTAGTCTCGTTTGTCTCATTCTAAGGTTTGTGTAAGTTTGTCCTTAGAAAGAGACTAACTAGGGACGAACTAAGACTAACTTGGGACGAACTTAGACTAACCTAATAACGAGACTAAAGTTTGTCTTTGTTCGTCCCAACTTAGTCTCGTTAGTCTCATTCTAAGGTTTATCTAAGTTCGTCCTTAGAAAGAGACTAACTAGGGACGAACTTAGACTAACCTTATAATGAGACTAACGTTTGTCTTTGTTCGTCCCAAGTTAGTCTCACTAGTCTCATTATAAGGTTTGTCTAAGTTCGTCCTTAGAAAGAGACTAACTAGGGACGAACTTAGACTAACTTGGGACGAACTTAGACTAACCTTGTAATGAGACTAACGTTTGTCTTTGTTCGTCCCAAGTTAGTCTCGTTAGTCTCATTCTAAGGTTTGTCTAAGTGTGTCCTTAAGAAGAAACTAACTCGGGACGAACTTAGACTAATTTGGGACGAACTTAGACAAACCTTAGAATGAGAGTTAGTCTCGTTAGTCTCATTCTAAGGTTTGTCTAAGTTCGTCCTTAGAAAGAGACTAACTTGGGACAAACTTAGACTAACCTTGTAATGAGACTAACGTTTGTCTTTGTTCGTCCCGAGTTAGTCTCGTTTGTCTCCTTCTAAGGTTTGTATAAGTTCATCCTTAGAAAGAGTCTAACTAGGGACGAACTTAGACTAATTTGGAACTTAGACAAATCTTAGAATGCGAGTTTGTCTCGTTAGTCTCATTCTAAGGTTTGTCTAAGTTCGTCCTTAGAAAGAGACTCATTTGGGATGAAGTTAGACTAACCTTGTAATGAGACTAATGTTTGTTTTTGTTCGTCCCAAGTTCGTCTCGTTAGTCTCCTTCTAAGGTTTGTCTAAGTTCGTCCTTAGAAAGAGACTAGCTAGGGACGAACTTAGACTAACATGGGACGAACTTAGACTAACCTTGTAAATAGACAAACGTTTGTGTTTGTTCGTCCCAAGTTAGTCTCGTTTGTCTCCTTCTAAAGTTTGTCTAAGTTCATCCTTAGAAAGAGACTAACTAGGGACGAACTTAGACTAACATGGGACGAACTTAGACTAACCTTGTAATGAGACTAACGTTTGTCTTTGTTCGTCCCAAGTTAGTCTCGTTGGTCTCATTCTAAGGTTTGTCTAAGTTCGTCCTTAGAAAGAGACTAACTAGCGACGAACTTAGACTAACTTGGGACGAACTTAGACTAACCTTGTAATGAGACTAACGTTTGTCTTTGTTCGTCCCAAGTTAGTCTCATTCTAAGGTTTGTCTAAGGTCGTCTTCAGAAAGAGACTGACTAGGGACGAACTTAGACAAACATGGGACGAACTTAGACTAACCTTGTAATGAGAATAACGTTTGTGTTTGTTCGTCCCAAGTTACTCGTTAGTCTCGTTCTAAGGTTTGTCTAAGTTCGTCCTTAGAAAGAGACTAACTAGGGACGAACGTAGACTAACTTGGGACGAACTTAGACAAACCTTATAATGAGACTAACGTTTCTCTTTCTTCGTCCCAAGTTAGTCTCGTTAGTCTCATTCTAAGGTTTTTTTAAGTTCGTCCTTAGAAAGAAACTAACTAGGGACGAACTTAGACTAACATGGGACGAACTTAGACTAACCTTGTAATGAGACTAACGTTTGTGTTTGTTCGTCCGGAGTTAGTCTCGTTAGTCTCATTCTAAGGTTTGTCTAAGTTTGTCCTTAGAAAGAGACTAACTAGGGACGAACTTAGACTAACTTGGGACGAACTTAGACAAACCTTATAATGAGACTAACGTTTGTCTTTGTTTGTCCCAAGTTAGTCTCGTTAGTCTCATTCTAAGGTTTGTCTAAGTTCGCCCTTAGAAAGAGACTAACTAGGGACCAACTTAGACTAACTTGGGACGAACTTAGACTAACCTTATAACGAGACTAAAGTTTGTCTTTGTTCGTCCCAAGTTAGTCTCGTTTGTCTCATTCTAAGGTTTGTCTAAGTTCGTCTTTAGAAAGAGACTAACTAGGGGCGAACTTGGACTAACATGGGACGAACTTAGACTAACCTTGTAATGAGACTAACACTACAAATTTTGGGGAAAATTACGATAACACTAATTTATGGTAGAGTTATGGTAAAATTAATGTTGCGATAACCGTGCGATTACATTTATTGTTATCGCAATTTTCCTTGTCGTAAAACAAGTACGATAACTCTGCGTTAACATTTTGCGACAACCCTACGATAAGCATGCGATAACAGCTATAAAGTTATCGTAAACAGTGTGCGATAACTTTACCATAACACTTCGATAACATAAATAAAATATTTTAAATACTAATTCTTTCCATTTATGATTTGTATTATTAATAATTCAATTTAATTAAATAAAATTAATAAAATATAACAAAAATATTTGACGCCGAATAAAATATTTTGATTCTATAAAATAAAATATTCTGATTTCAAAAATAAAATATTCAAAAATATTCATTTTGATTTATTTTTAAATAATTGAATTAAATTATTAAAATTAATCGGAAATTAAAGGATGAAATTTTGTTTTTCATTTCACAAAATTGGAGTGTATTCAACACAATAAAATATTCAAAAATGTAATACATATTCAGGGAATTTCTATGTTTTCTACTACTGTGAGCTGTAGAAATCCTCATTAAGAAGAAATCTCTGGGCGCTTCTTCATCATATCTTTTCCATCCATTTTAATCGGCAACACTTCACACTTCACCTGCATTGAAGAATTAAAAATAATCACGAGAAATCCATTGCATACCAAAAATAAAATGATTACAAATAATGTCAGATTCCCAATATACAAGATTCCGAAGATTAACTCAGAAGGATAGTACATTGCAAGGAGAAAACAATACACAAAGCATGAACAATTTGGAGGAACAAAAACTGTGTTCACAGCAGATTAACACGGCATACATGAAAGAGAAGCAGACGACCTACACAAAGATGTATAAAGGGTCACTAAGCTGATGTAAAATTTACTGTTATATGATAGTTGCTAAGCAGACGTAAAATGGTCACTAAGCAGATGTATAAACGAGTGAAGGAAATGTATTTGAAAATTAGCATACATGGAGAAGAGAATACTAATAATGTAACATACAATAGCCATTGGTATCACATTTAAATATAACAAGATGCAAAAGCGTAGTTTAAATAAGGTAAAACGAGTAAAACCAAACTTACAACTTTCTCAGCTCCCCTGTCCCCAGGGTGGCTGCCCTTCTGATGAAGCAGTGTGATCCAATAAGTCTTCTGCAACCTCACATATTTGTTAAAAAGGAATACATTAGTAGAAGCATCTACATGGGTGAAACGAATTAGCAGACATGAAAATAGGTGCACTACATGGGTAAAACGAATTAGCTGACATGAAAATTGGAGTGAGTAAGCTAAGAAGTTACAATAGTCACCTACTTGCAGAGAAAACAAATTACAAATTAATCCTTCAGCCAAATAAAAAAACAAGTGTAGAACATGAAACAATAGCAAACATCACAAGTAACCAAAATGACTATTAACACTTCATGATTCCACATCAGACCAATAAAAAGATAAAATTCTTCAACATCTAAACGAATCAAATAGCTGACTAGCATCTTGAACTAGCCAAACAACAAATAACAAAAATCTAAAGCCAACTACACTCATCCATTCTATCAATGGAAATACAACATTAATCCATCTCTCGAAACATGCTTCTCAGCTGAAATCTAAAAACTCCAAATCTCAAAATCTTTCACACAGATTCATTTCAATAACCACAAGCAACCTATCAAAAGGCAAAAATGACACATTGAAAATTGAAATGCAGAGTATAATAAAATGGAAAGGCGTCGTTTACCTTCACACCGATCTAGAGCTCAGTAACATCATTAGACTTCTTCGCCGACACTAATCTCCAAAACAAACGATAAAAAATTCACAATTACAAGAAGCAAATCTTACAATGGCGAATCGTTGAGATTTAGGATTAATAGAAAGATCGACGAAGAACACTCACCTACGAAGGGAAGAAGCACGCGATGAGCAACACCGAAATAACTATCAGTCCACACTGGCAGAAACCGATACCTTAGATACATATGATACACTATGATCGAAAATCGACTCAGAGTAAATAATTGTGGTTTATAAACTTGATTGCATCCAAAAAAAACTTTGTCCAACATCATAGCTGAATGAGCAGCAGGTGAAATGTTTTAGATCCTTGAACTAGATTGTATTGAACTGATAAAACTATAAACAGAATAATGAGCTGATCAAGGTTTTTATTCATCAACTGACATGTTTAACTACAGAAGTTAACTAACATTTACATGAAGAAATGAAAACGCTCAGTCCAACATCAAATCCTCACCTACTACATCTTGCGAAAGAATTTCGCTGTGGTTAAGCAAATTCACAATCTTCTTCACCTCCTCGGTGGTCCCGTTCTGCAAGTAGATTATGCAACAGACAAATCAGATTCCAATCGTACACATCCACTCACAATTCACTTCAATCAAATAAAACTCCCACCATATACAGATGGCCTCGACCCCAACTACTAACCGCACACATCATATAATTTATATAAACCCTAAAAAATATGTTCCATCGATTAAATGCAATAGTTAACATTCAGATCATCCAGTGCGCGGATTCGGACGGAATATCCAAATCAACCGATGAATAATATACAGAAATTAACAGATCGAGAGATCTATAAGCCGAATCGACGTACAGAGGAGCATCAATTTAATCAATGAAAAGTCGGCGACTCAGACCCTAACCGAATTGAAAGAAAAACAAATGCACGGAATTGGGAAACACAAACCCTAGATCTACAATATTGGGAAATCGATGCGATGATACTACCTGTCGGGTTAGTCGACGGCTGGTCAGGGAAACAGCGGCTGCACAAATGGAACGAATGGTGAGTTCGGCGGTGAACGAATGGTGAGTTCGTTCGATGGAAATGGAGTTATGAATGAAATTTTGGCTAAGGACTTGAGCGGTAAAATGAAAACAGTCGAATGAGATCGACAGTGAACTAAAATCAATTAAGTTTTTTTTTTACTAATTTAACGATGACCATACGTGATTTATAAGATAAGATACTGTTATCGTCAATAATGTTATCGTAAGCTTATCGCTTACGTTATCGTAAAAAATATTATTATTTATAGTTATCGTATAACTTAACTTCCCGTTGTCGTATAAAACTTACGATAACGACTGTTATCGTAAAACTGTTATCGTAAATATTTCCCAAAATTTGTAGTGTAACGTTTGTATTTGTTCGTCCCAAGTTAGTCTCGTTAGTCTCATTCTAAGGTTTGTCTAAGTTCGTCCTTAGAAAGAGACAAACTAGGGACGAACTTAGACTAACTTGGGACGAAATTAGACAAACCTTATAATGAGACTAACGTTTGTCTTTGTTCATCCCAAGTTAGTCTCGTTAGTCTCTTTCTAAGTTTGTCCTTAGAAAGAGACTAACAAGGGACGAACTTAGTCTAACTTGGGACGAAGTTAGACTAACCTTGTGATGAGACTAACGTTTGTCTTTGTTCGTCCCAAGTTAGTCTCGTTAGTCTCATTCTAAGGTTTGTCTAAGTTTGTCCTTAGAAAGAGACTAACTAGGGACGAACTTAGACTAACTTGGGACGAACTTAGACAAACCTTATAATTAGACTAACGCTTGTCTTGGTTCGTCCCAAGTTAGTGTCGTTAGTCTCATTCTAAGGTTTGTCTAAGTTCGTCCTTAGAAAGAGACAAACTAGGGACGAACTTAGACTAACTTGGGACGAAATTAGACAAACCTTATAATGAGACTAACGTTTGTCTTTGTTCATCCCAAGTTAGTCTCGTTAGTCTCATTCTAAGGTTTGTCTAAGTTCGTCCTTAGAAAGAGACTAAGTAGGGACCAACTTAGACTAACTTGGGACAAACTTAGACTAACCTTATAACGAGACTAAAGTTTATCTTTCTTCGTCCGAAGTTACTCTCGTTTGTCTCATTCTAAGGTTTGTGTAAGTTCGTCCCATGTTAGTCTAAGTTCGTCCCAAGTTAGTCTCTTTATAAGGACGAACTTAGACAAACCTTAGAAGGAGACTAACGAGACTATCTTGGGACGAACAAAGACAAACGTTAGCCTCATTACAAGGTTAGTCTAAGTTCGTCCCAAGTTAGTTTCTTTCTAAGGACGAACTTAGACAAACCTTAGAATGAGACTAACGAGACAAACTCTCATTCTAAGGTTTGTCTAACTTCGTCCCAAGTTAGTCTATGTTCGTCCCTAGTTAGTCACTTTCTAAGGACGAACTTAGACAAACCTTAGAATGAGACTAACGAGACTAACTTGGAACGAACGAAGACAAACTTTATTCTAGGACGAACTTAGACAAACCTTAGAAGGAGACTAACGAGACTAACTTGGGACGAACAAAGACAAATGTTAGTCTCATTACAAGGTTAGTCTAAGTTCATCCCAAGTTAGTCTCTTTCTAAAGATGAACTTAGACAAACCTTAGAATGAGACTAACGAGACAAACTCTCATTCTAAGGTTTGTCTAAGTTCGTCCCAAGTTAGTCTAAGTTCGTCCCTAGTTAGTTTCTATCTAAGGACTAACTTAAACAAACCTTAGAATGAGACTAACTTGGGACGAACAAAGACAAACGTTAGTCTCATTATAAGGTTTGTCTAAGTTCGTCGCAAGTTAGTCTCTTTCTAAGGACAAACTTAGAAAAACCTTAGAATGAGACTCACGAGACTAACTTAGGACGAACAAAGACAAACGTTAGTCTCATTACAAGGTTAGTCTAAGTTCATCCCAAGTTAGTCTATGTTCGTCCCTAGTTAGTCTCTTTCTAAGGACGAACTTAGACAAACCTTAGAATGAGACTAACTTGGGACGAACAAAGACAAACGTTAGTCTCATTACAAGGTTATGCCACAATTCGTCCCAAGTTAGTCTAAGTTCGTCCCTAGTTAGTCTCTTTCTAAGGACGAACTTAGACAAACCTTAGAAGGAGACTAACGAGACTAACTTGGGACGAACAAACACAAACGTTAGTCTCATTACAAGGTTAGTCTAAGTTCGTCCCAAGTTAGTCTCTTTCTAAGGACGAACTTAGACAAACCTTAGAATGAGACTAACGAGACAAACTCTCATTCTAAGGTTTGTCTAAGTTCGTCCCAAGTTAGTCTAAGTTCGTCCCTAGTTAGTCTCTTTCTAAGGACAAACTTAGATAAACCTTAGAATGAGACTAACGAGACTAACTCCGGACGAAAAAACACAAACGTTAGTCTCATTACAAGGTTAGTCTAAGTTCATCCCAAGTTAGTCTAAGTTCGTCCCTAGTTAGTCTCTTTCTAAGGACGAACTTAGACAAACCTTAGAAGGAGACTAACGAGACTAACTTGGGACGAACAAAGACAAACGTTAGTCTCATTACAAGGTTAGTCTGAGTTCGTCCCAAGTTAGTCTCTTTCTATGGATGAACTTAGACAAACCTTAGAATGAGACTAACGAGACAAACTCTCATTCTAAGGTTAGTCTAAGTTCATCCCAAGTTAGTCTAAGTTCGTCCCTAGTTAGTTTCTATCTAAGGACTAACTTAAACAAACCTTAGAATGAGACTAACTTGGGACGAACAAAAACAAACGTTAGTCTCATTATAAGGTTTGTCTAAGTTCGTCCCTAGTTAGTCTCTTTCTAAGGACGAACTTAGAAAAACCTTAGAATGAGACTAACTCCGGACGAAAAAACACAAACGTTAGTCTCATTACAAGGTTAGTCTAAGTACGTCCCAAGTTAGTCTAAGTTCGTCCCTAGTTAGTCTCTTTCAAAGGACGAACTTAGACAAACCTTAGAAGGAGACTAATGAGACAAACTTGGGACGAACAAAGACCAACGTTAGTCTCATTACAAGGTTAGTGTAAGTTCGTCCCAAGTTAGTCTCTTTCTACGGACGAACTAAGACAAAGCTTAGAATGAGACTAACGAGACAAACTCTCATTCAAAGGTTTGTCTAAGTTCGTCCCAAGTTAGTCTAAGTTCGTCCCTAGTTAGTCTCTTTCGAAGGACGAACTTAGACAAACCTTAGAATGAGACTAACGAGACTAACTTTGGACGAACAAAGACAAACGTTAGTCTCATTCAAAGGTTTGTCTAAGTTCGTCCCAAGTTAGTCAAAGTTCGTCCCTAGTTAGTCTCTTTCGAAGGACGAACTTAGACAAACCTTAGAATGAGACTAACGAGACTAACTTGGGACGAACAAAGACAAACGTTAGTCTCATTACAAGGTTAGTCTAAGTTCGTCCCAATTTAGTCTAAGTTCGTCCCTAGTTAGTCTCTTTTTGAGGACGAACTTAGACAAACCTTAGAAGGAGACTAACGAGACTAACTTGGGACGAACAAAGACAAACGTTAGTCTCATTACAAGGTTAGTCTGAGTTCGTCCCAAGTTAGTCGCTTTATAAGGATGAACTTAGACAAACCTTAGAATGAGACTAACGAGACAAACTCTCATTCTAAGGTTAGTCTAAGTTCGTCCCAAGTTAGTCTAAGTTCGTCCCTAGTTAGTCACTTTCTAAGGACGAACTTAGACAAACCTTAGAATGAGACTAACGAGACTAACTTGGGACGAACACACACAAACGTTAGTCTCATTACAAGGTTAGTCTAAGTTCGTCCCATGTTAGTCTAAGTTCGTCCCTAGTTAGTCTCTTTCTAAGGACAAACTTAGATAAACCTTAGAATGAGACTAACGAGACTAACTCCGGACGAAAAAACACAAACGTTAGTCTCATTACAAGGTTAGTCTAAGTTCGTCCCAAGTTTGTCTAAGTTCGTCCCTAGTTAGTCTCTTTCTAAGGACGAACTTAGACAAACTTTAGAAGGAGACTAACGAGACTAACTTGGGACGAACAAAGACAAACGTTAGTCTGATTACTAGGTTAGTCTAAGTTCGTCCCAAGTTTGTCTAAGTTCGTCCCTAGTTAGTCTCTTTCTAAGGAGAAACTTAGACAAACCTTAGAATGAGACTAACGAGACTAACTTGGGACGAACAAAGACAAACATTAGTCTCATTACAAGGTTAGGCCACAGTTCGTCCCAAGTTAGTCAAATCTCGTCCCTAGTTAGTCTCTTTCTAAGGACGAACTTAGACAAACCTTAGAATGAGACTAACGAGACTAACTATGGACGAACAAAGACAAACACGTTAGTCTCATTATAAAGTTAGTCTAAGTTCGTCCCAAGTTAGTCTAAGTTCGTCCCTAGTTAGTCTCTTTCTAAGGACGAACTTAGACAAACCTTAGAATGAGACTTACGAGACTAACTCCGGACGAACAAACACAAACGTTAGTCTCATTACAAGGTTAGTCTAAGTTCGTCCCTAAATAATTTCTTTCTAAGGACGAACTTAAAAAAACCTTAGAATGAGACTAACGAGACTAACTTGGGACGAAGAAAGACAAACGTTAGTCTCATTATAAGGTTAGTCAAAGTTCGTCCCAAGTTAGTCTAAGTTCGTCCCTAGTTAGTCTCTTTCTAAGGACGAACTTAGACAAATCTTAGAATGAGACTAACGAGACTAACTTGGGACGAACACACACAAACGTTAGTCTCATTACAAGGTTAGTCTAAGTTCGTCCCATGTTAGTCTAAGTTCGTCCCTAGTTAGTCTCTTTCTAAGGACGAACTTAGACAAACCTTAGAATGAGACCAACGAGACTAATTTGGGATGAACAAAGACAAACGTTAGTCTCATTATAAAGTTAGTCTAAGTTTGTCCCACGTTTGTCTAAGTTCGTCCCTTGTTAGGCTCTTTCTAAAGACGAACTTAAACAAACCTTAGAATGAGACTAGTGAGACTAACTTGGGACGAACAAAGACAAACGTTAGTCTCATTACAAGGTTTAGTCTAAGTTCGTCCCAAGTTAGTCTCGTTAGTCTCATTATAAGGTTAGTCTAAGTTCGTCCCAACTTAGACTAACTTCGGACGAACTTAGACTAACTTGGGAAGAACTGTGGCCTAACCTTGTAATGAGACTAATGTTTGTCTTTGTTCGTCCCAAGTTAGTCTCGTTAGTCTCATTCTAAGGGTTGTCTAAGTTTCTCCTTAGAAAGAGACTAACTAGGGTCGAACTTAGACAAACTTGGGCCGAACTTAGACTAACCTGGTAATGAGACTTACGTTTGTCTTTGTTCGTCCCAAGTTAGTCTCGTTAGTCTCCTTCTAAGGTTTGTCTAAGTTCGTCCTTAGAAAGAGACTAACTAGGGACGAACTTAGACTAACTTGGGACGAACTTAGACTAACCTTATAATGAGACTAACGTTTGTGTTTTTTCATCCGGAGTTAGTCTCGTTAGTCTCATTCTAAGGTTTATCTAAGTTTGTCCTTAGAAAGAGACTAACTAGGGACGAACTTAGACTAACTTGGGACGAACTTAGACAAACCTTATAATGAGACTAACGTTTGTCTTTGTTCGTCCCAAGTTAGTCTCATTCAAAGGTTTGTCTAAGTTCGTCCTTCGAAAGAGACTAACTAGGGACGAACTTAGACAAACCTTTGAATGAGAGTTATTCTCGTTAGTCTCATTCTAAGCTTTGTCTTAGTTCTTCCTTAGAAAGAGACTAACTTGGGACGAACTTACACTAACCTTGTAATGAGACTAACGTTTGTCTTTGTTCGTCCCAAGTTTGTCTCGTTAGTCTCCTTCTAAGGTTTGTCTAAGTTCGTCCTTTGAAAGAGACTAACTAGGGACGAACTTAGACTAACTTGGGACGTACTTAGACAAACCTTGTAATGAGAATAACGTTTGTGTTTGTTCGTCCCTAGTTAGTCTCGTTAGTCTCATTCTAAGGTTTTTCTAAGTTCGTCCTTAGAAAGAGACTAACTAGGGACGAACTTAGACAAACCTTATAATGAGACTACCGTTTGTCTTTGTTCGTCCCAAGTTAGTCTCATTCTAAGGTTTGTTTAAGTTAGTCCCTAGATAGAAACTAACTAGGGACGAACTTAGACTAACTTGGGATGAACTTAGGCTAACCTTAGAATGAGAATAAAGTTTGTCTTTGTTCATTCCAAGTTAGTCTCGTTAGTCTCATTCTAAGACTTAGAAAGTGACTAACTAGGGACGAACTTAGACTAACTTGGGACGAACTTTGACAAACCTTAGAATGAGACTAACGAGACTAACTTGGGACGCACAAAGACAAATGTTATTCTCATTACAAGGTTTGTCTAAGTTCGTCCCAAGTTAGTCTAAGTTCGTCCCTAGTTAGTCTCTTTCAAAGGACGAACTTAGACAAACCTTAGAAGGAGACTAACGAGACAAACTAGGGACGAACAAAGACAAACGTTAGTCTCATTACAAGGTTAGTGTAAGTTCGTCCCAAGTTAGTCTAAGTTAGTCTAAGTTCGTCCCTAGTTAGTCTCTTTCTAAGGACGAACTTAGACAAACCTTAGAATGAGACTAACTTGGGACGAACAAAGACAAACGTTAGTCTCATTACAAGGTTAGGCCACAGTTCGTCCCAAGTTAGTCTAAGTTCGTCCCTAGTTAGTCTCTTTCTAAGGACGAACTTAGACAAACCTTAGAATGAGACTAACGAGACTAACTTGGGACGAACAAAGACAAACGTTAGTCTCATTATAAAGTTAGTCTAAGTTTGTCCCAAGTTAAGTCTAAGTTCGTCCCTAGTTAGTCTCTTTCTAAGGACGAACTTAGACAAACATTAGAATGAACTAACGAGACTAACTGGGGACGAACAAACACAAACGTTAGTCTCATTACAAGGTTAGTCTAAGTTCGTCCCATGTTAGTCTAAGTTCGTCCCAAGTTAGTCACTTTCTAAGGACGAACTTAGACAAACCTTAGAATGAGACTAAAGAGACTAACTTGGAATGAACAAAGACAAACTTTATTCTCATTCTAAGGTTAGTCTAAGTTCGTCCCAAGTTAGTCTAAGTTCGTCCCAAGTTAGTCTAAGTTCGTCCCAAGTTAGTCTAAGTTCGTCCCTAGTTAGTCTCTTTCTAAGGACGAACTTAGACAAACCTTAGAATGAGACTAACGAGACTAACTTGGGATGAACAAAGACAAACGTTAGTCTCATTTTAAGGTTTGTCTAATTTCGTCCCAAGTTAGTCTAAGTTCATCCCTAGTTAGTTTCTTTCTATGGACGAACTTAAAAAAACCTTAGAATAAGACTAACGAGACTAACTTGGGACGAAGAAAGACAAACGTTAGTCTCATTATAAGGTTAGCCTAAGTTCGTCCCAAGTTAGTCTAAGTTCGTCCCAAGTTAGTCTAAGTTCGTCCCAAGTTAGTCTCTTTCTAAGGACGAACTTAGACAAACCTTAGAATGAGACTAACGAGACTAACTTGGGACGAATAAAGACAAACGTTAGTCTCATTATAAGGTTTGTCTAATTTCGTCCCAAGTTTGTCTAAGTTCATCCCTAGTTAGTCTCTTTCTAAGGACGAACTTAAAAAAACCTTAGAATCAGACTAAAGAGACTAACTTGGGACGAAGAAAGATAAACGTTAGTCTCATTATAAGTTTAGTCTAATTTCGTCCCAAGTTTATCTAAGTTCATCCCTAGTTAGTCTCTTTCTAAGGACGAACTTAAAAAAACCTTAGAATAAGACTAAAGAGACTAACTTGGGACGAAGAAAGATAAACGTTAGTCTCATTATAAGGTTAGTCTAAGTTGGTCCCAAGTTAGTCTAAGTTCGTCCCTAATTAGTCTCTTTCTAAGGACAAACTTAGACAAACCTTAGAATGAGGCTAACGAGACTAACTTGGAACGAACAAAGACAAACTTTATTCATATTCTAAGGTTTGTCTAAGTTCGCCCCAAGTTAGTCTAAGTTCGTCCCTAGTTAGTTTCTTTCTAAGGACGAACTTAAAAAAACCGTAGAATGGGACTAACGAGACTAACTTGGGACGAAGAAAGACAAACGTTAGTCTCATTATAAGGTTAGTCTAAGTTTGTCACAAGTTAGTCTAAGTTCGTCCCTAGTTAGTCTCTCTCTAAGGACGAACTTAGACAAACCTTAGAATGAGACTAACGAGACTAACTTGGAACGAACAAAGACAAACTTTATTCTTATTCTAATGTTAGTCTAAGTTCGTCCCAAGTTAGTCTAAGTTCGTCCCTAGTTAGTTTCTTTCTAAGGACGGACTTAAAAAAACTTTAGAATGAGACTAACGAGACTAACTTGGGAAGAAGAAAGACAAACGTTAGTCTCATTATAAGGTTAGTCTAAGTTCGTCCCAAGTTAATCTAAGTTCGTCCCTAGTTAGTCTCTTTCTAAGGACGAACTTAGACAAACCTTAGAATGAGACTAACGAGACTAACTTGGGACAAACAAAGACAAACGTTTGTCTCTTTCTAAGGACGAACTTAGACAAACCTTAGAATGAGACTAACGAGACGAACTCTCATTCTAATGTTTGTCTAAGTTCGTCCCAAGTTTGTCTAAGTTCGTCCCTAGTTAGTCACTTTCTAAGGACGAACTTAGACAAAACCTTAGAATGAGACTAACGAGACTAACTTGGAATGAACAAAGACAAAATTTATTCTCATTCTAAGGTTAGTCTAAGTTCGTCCCAAGTTAGTCTAAGTTCGTCCCTAGTTAGTTTCTATCTAAGGACTAACTTAAACAAACCTTAGAATGAGACTAACTTGGGACGAATAAAGACAAACGTTAGTCTCATTATAAGGTTTGTCTAGGTTCGTCCCTAGTTAGTCTCTTTCTAAGGACGAACTTAGACAAACCTTAGAATGATACTCACGAGACTAACTGGGGACGAACAAAGACAAACATTAGTCTCATTATAAGGTTTGTCTAAGTTCGTCCCAAGTTAGTCTAAGTTCGTCCCTAGTTAGTCTCTTTCTAAGGATAAACTTAGATAAACCTTAGAATGAGACTAACGAGACTAACTCCGGACGAAAAAACACAAACGTTAGTCACATTACAAGGTTAGTCTAAGTTCGTCCCAAGTTAGTCTAAGTTCGTCCCTAGTTAATCTCTTTCTAAGGACGAACTTAGACAAACCTTAGAAGGAGACTAACGAGACTAACTTGGGACGAACAAAGACAAACGTTTGTCTCATTACAAGGTTATTCTGAGTTCGTCCCAAGTTAGTCTCTTTCTAAGGATGAACTTAGACAAACCTTAGAATGAGACTAACGAGACAAACTCTCATTCTAAGGTTTGTCTAAGTTCGTCCGAAGTTACTCTAAGTTCGTCCCTAGTTAGTCACTTTCTAAGGACGAACTTAGACAAACCTTAGAATGAGACTAACGAGACTAACTTGCAATGAACAAAGACAAACTTTATTCTCATTCTAAGGTTAGTCTAAGTTCGTCCCAAGTTAGTCTAAGTTCGTCCCTAATTAGTTTCTATCTAAGGACTAACTTAAACAAACCTTAGAATGAGACTAACTTGGGACGAACAATGACGAACGTTAGTCTCATTATAAGGTTTGTCTAAGTTCGTCCCTAGTTAGTGTCTTTCTAAGGACGAACTTAGAAAAACCTTAGAATAAGACTAACGAGACTAACTTGGGACGAACAAACACAAACGTTAGTCTCATTACAAGGTTAGTCTAAGTACGTCGCAAGTTAGTCTAAGTTCGTCCCTAGTTAGTCTCTTTAAAAGGACGAACTTAGACAAACCTTAGAAAGAGACTAACGTGACAAACTTAGGACGAACAAAAGACAAACGTTAGTCTCATTACAAGGTTAGTGTAAGTTCGTCCCAAGTTAGTCTCTTTCTAAGGACGAACTAAGACAAAGCTTAGAATGAGACTAACGAGACAAACTCTCATTCAAAGGTTTGTCTAAGTTCGTCCCAAGTTAGTCTAAGTTCGTCCCTAGTTAGTCTCTTTCGAAGGACGAACTTAGACAAACCTTAGAATGAGACTAACGAGACTAACTTGGGACGAACAAAGACAAACGTTAGTCTCATTATAAGGTTTGTCTAAGTTCGTCCCAAGTGAGTCTAAGTTCGTCCCTAGTTAGTCTCTTTCTAAGGACAAACTTAGATAAACCTTAGAATGAGACTAACGAGACTAACTCCGGACGAAAAAACACAAACGTTAGTCTCATTACAAGGTTAGTCTAAGTTCGTCCCAAGTTAGTCTAAGTTCGTCCCTAGTTAGTCTTTTTCTAAGGACGAACTTAGACAAACCTTAGAAGGAGACTAACGAGACTAACTTGGGACGAACAAAGACAAACGTTAGTCTCATTACCAGGTTAGTCTAAGTTCGTCCCAAGTTTGTCTAAGTTCGTCCCTAGTTATTCTCTTTCTAAGGAGAAACTTAGACAAACCTTAGAATGAGACTAACGAGACTAACTTGGGACGAACAAAGACAAACATTAGTCTCATTACAAGGTTAGGCCACAGTTCGTCCCAAGTTAGTCTAAGTTTGTCCCAAGTTAGTCTAAGTTCGTCCCTAGTTAGTCTCTTTCTAAAGACGAACTTAGACAAACCTTAGAATGAGACTAGTGAGACTAACTTGGGACGAACAAAGACAAACGTTAGTCTCAATATAAGGTTAGTGTAAGTTCGTCCCGAGTTAGTCTAAGTTCTTCCCAAGTTAGTCTCTTCTTAAAGACGAACATAGACAAACCTTAGAATGAGACTAACGAGACTAACTTGGGACGAACAAAGACAAACGTTAGTCTCATTACAAGGTTAGTCTAAGTTCGTCCCAAGTTAGTCTAAGTTCGTCCCTAGTTAGTCTCTTTCTAAGGACGAACTTAGACAAACCTTAGAATGAGACTAACTTGGGACGAACAAAGACAAACGTTAGTCTCATTACAAGGTTAGGCCACAGTTCGTCCCAAGTTAGTCTAAGTTCGTCCCTAGTTAGTCTCTTTCTAAGGCCGAACTTAGACAAACCTAAGAATGAGACTAACGAGACTAACTTGAAACGAACAAAGACAAACTTTAGTCTCCTTCTAAGGTTAGTCTAAGTTCGTCCCAAGTTAGTCTAAGTTCGTCCCTAGTTAGTCTCTTTCTAAGGACGAACGTAGACAGACCTTAGAATGGGACTAACGAGACTAACTTAGGACGAATAAAGACAAACGTTAGTCTCATTATAAGGTTTGTCTAATTTCGTCCCAAGTTAGTCTAAGTTCATCCCTAGTTAGTCTCTTTCTAAGGACGAACTTAAAAAAACCTTAGAATAAGACTAAAGAGACTAACTTGGGACTAAGAAAGTTAAACGTTAGTCTCATTATAAGGTTAGTCTAAGTTCGTCCCAAGTTAGTCTAAGTTCGTCCCTAGTTAGTCTCTTTCTAAGGACGAACTTAGACAAACCTTAGAATGAGACTAATGAGACTAACTTGGAACGAACAAAGACAAACGTTAGTCTCATTCTAAGGTTTGTCTAAGTTCGTCCCTAGTTAGTCTAAGTTCGTCCCTAGTTAGTTTCTTTCTAAGTACGAACTTAAAAAAACCATAGAATAAGACTAACGAGACTAACTTGGGACGAAGAAAGACAAACGTTAGGCTCATTATAAGGTTAGTCTAAGTTCGTCCCAAGTTAGTCTAAGTTCGTCCCTAGTTACTCTCTTTCTAAGGACGAACTTAGACAAACCTTAGAATGAGACTAACAAGATTAACTTGGAACGAACAAAGACAAACGTTAGTCTCATTCTAAGGTTTGTCTAAGTTCGTCCCAAGTTAGTCTAAGTTCGTCCCTAGTTAGTTTCTTTCTAAGGACGAACTTAAAAAAATCTTAGAATAAGACTAACGAGACTAACTTGGGACGAAGAAAGACAAACGTTAGTCTCATTATAAGGTTAGTCTAAGTTCGTCCGAAGTTAGTCTAAGTTCGTCCCTAGTTAGTCTCTTTCTAAGGACGAACTTAGACAAACCTTAGAATGAGACTAACGAGACTAACTTGGAACGAACAAAGACAAACTTTATTCTCATTCTAAGGTTAGTCTAAGTTCGTCCCAAGTTAGTCTAAGTCTAAGTTTGTCCCTAGTTAGTTTCTTTCTAAGGACGAACTCAAACAAACCTTAGAATGAGACTAGTGAGACTAACTTGGGACAAACAAAGACAAACATTAGTCTCTTTCTAAGGACGAACTTAGACAAACCTTAGAATGAGACTAACGAGACTAACTTGGGACGAACAAAGACAAACGTTAGCCTCATTACAAGGTTAGTCTAAGTTCGTCCCAAGTTAGTCAAAGTTCGTCCCTAGTTAGTCTCTTTCTAAGGACGAACATAGACAAACCTTAGAATGAGACTAACTTGGGACGAACAAAGACAAACGTTAGTCTCATTACAAGGTTAGGCCACAGTTCGTCCCAAGTTAGTCTAAGTTCGTCCCTAGTTAGTCTCTTTCTAAGGACGAACTTAGACAAACCTAAGAATGAGACTAACGAGACTAACTTGGGACGAACAGAGACAAACGTTAGTCTAAGTTTGTCCAAAGTTAGTCTAAGTTCGTCCCTAGTTAGTCTCTTTCTATGGACGAACTTAGACAAACCTTAGAATGAACTAACGAGACTAACTGGGGACGAACAAACACAAACATTAGTCTCATTACAAGGTTAGTCTAAGTTCGTCCCATGTTAGTCTAAATTCGTCCCTAGTTAGTCTCTTCCTAAGGACGAACTTAGACAAACCTTAGAAGGAGACTAACGAGACTAACTTGGGACGAACAAAGACAAACGTTAGTTTCATTACAAGGTTAGTCTAAGTTCGTCCCAAGTTAGTCTAAGTTCGTCCCTAGTTAGTAGTTAGTCTCTTTCAAAGGACGAACTTAGACAAACCTTAGAAGGAGACTAACGAGACAAACTTGGGACGAACAAAGACAAGCGTTAGTCTCATTACAAGGTTAGTCTAAGTTCATCCCAAGTTAGTCTAAGTTCGTCCCTAGTTAGTCTCTTTCTAAGGACGAACTTAGACAAACCTTAGAATGAGACTAACGAGACTAACTTGGAACGAACAAAGACAAACGTTAGTCTCATTCTAAGGTTTGTCTAAGTTCGTCTCTAGTTAGTCTAAGTTCGTCCCTAGTTAGTTTCTTTCTAAGTACGAACTTAAAAAAACCATAGAATAAGACTAACGAGACTAACTTGGGACGAAGAAAGACAAACGTTAGTCTCATTATAAGGTTAGTCTAAGTTCGTCCCAAGTTAGTCTAAGTTCGTCCCTAGTTACTCTCTTTCTAAGGACGAACTTAGACAAACCTTAGAATGAGACTAACGAGACTAACTTGGAACAAACAAAGACAAACGTTAGTCTCATTCTAAGGTTTGTCTAAGTTCGTCCCTAGTTAGTTTCTTTCTAAGGACGAACTTAAAAAATTCTTAGAATAAGACTAACGAGACTAACTTGGGACGAAGAAAGACAAACGTTAGTCTCATTATATGGTTAGTCTAAGTTCGTCCCAAGTTAGTCTAAGTTCGTCCCTAGTTAGTCTCTTTCTAAGGACGAACTTAGACAAACCTTAGAATGAGACTAACGAGACTAACTTGGAACGAACAAAGACAAACTTTATTCTCATTCTAAGGTTAGTCTAAGTTCGTCCCCAGTTAGTTTCTTTCTAAGGACGAACTCAAACAAACCTTAGCATGAGACTAGTGAGACTAACTTGGCACAAACAAAGACAAACATTAGTCTCTTTCTAAGGCCGAACTTAGACAAACCTTTAAATAAGACTAACGAGACTAACTTGGGACGAACAAAGACAAACGTTAGTCTCATTATAAAGTTAGTCTAAGTTTGTCCCAAGTTAGTCTAAGTTCGTCCCTAGTTAGTCTCTTTCTAAGGACGAACTTAGACAAACCTTAGAATGAGACTAGTCAGACTAACTTGGGACGAACAAAGACAAACGTTAGTCTCATTATAAGGTTAGTGTAAGTTCGTCCCAAGTTAGTCTCTTCTTAAGGACGAACTTAGACAAACCTTAGAATGAGACTAACGAGACAAACTTGGGACGAACAAAGACAAAAGTTAGTCTCATTACAAGGTTAGTCTAAGTTCGTCCCTAGTTAGTCTCTTTCTAAGGACGAACATAGACAAACCTTAGAATGAGACTAACTTGGGACGAACAAAGACAAACGTTAGTCTCATTACAAGGTTAGGCCACAGTTCGTCACAAGTTAGTCTAAGTTCGTCCCTAGTTAGTCTCTTTCTAAGGCCGAACTTAGACAAACCTAAGAATGAGACTAACGAGACTAACTTGGGACGAACAAAGACAAACGTTAGTCTCATTATAAAGTTAGTCTAAGTACGTCCCAAGTTAGTCTAAGTTCGTCCCTAGTTAGTCTCTTTCTAAGGACGAACTTAGACAAACCTTAGAATGAGACTAGTGAGACTAACTTGGAACGAACAAAGACAAACGTTAGTCTCATTATAAGGTTAGTGTAAGTTCGTCCCAAGTTAGTCTAAGTTCGTCCCAAGTTAGTCTCTTCTTAAGGACGAACTTAGACAAACCTTAGAATGAGACTAACGAGACTAACTTGGGACGTACAAAGACAAACGTTAGTCTCATTACAAGGTTAGTCTAAGTTCGTCCCAAGTTAGTCTAAGTTCGTCCCTAGTTAGTCTCGTTCTAAGGACGAACTTAGACAAACCTTAGAATGAGACTAACTTGGGACGAACAAAGACAAACGTTAGTCTCATTACAAGGTTAGGCCACAGTTCGGCCCAAGTTAGTATAAGTTCGGCCCTAGTTAATCTCTTTCTAAGGCCGAACTTAGACAAACCTTAGAATAAGACTAACGAGACTAACTTGGGACGAACAAAGACAAACGTTAGTCTCATTATAAAGTTAGTCTAAGTTTGTCCCAAGTTAGTCTAAGTTCGTCCCTAGTTAGTCTCTTTCTAAGGACGAACTTAGACAAACCTTAGAATGAACTAACGAGACTAACTGGGGACGAACAAACACAAACGTTAGTCTCATTACAAGGTTAGTCTAAGTTCGTCCCATGTTAGTCTAAGTTCGTCCCTAGTTAGTCTCTTCCTAAGGATGAACTTAGACAAACCTTAGAAGGAGACTAACGAGACTAACTTGGGACGAACAAAGACAAACGTTAGTCTCATTACAAGGTTAGTCTAAGTTCGTCCCAAGTTAGTCTCTTTCTAAGGACGAACTTAGACAAACCTTAGAATGAGACTAACGAGACAAACTCTCATTCTAAGGTTTGTCTAAGTTCGTTTCTTGTTAGTCACTTTATAAGGACGAACTTAGACAAACCTTAGAATGAGACTAACGAGACTAACTCGGAATGAACAAAGACAAACTTTATTCTCATTCTAAGGTTAGTCTAAGTTCGTCCCAAGTTAGTCTAAGTTCGTCCCTAGTTAGTTTCTATCTAAGGACTTACTTAAACAAACCTTAGAATGAGACTAACTTGGGACGAACAAAGACAAACGTTAGTCTCATTATAAGGTTTGTCTAAATTCGTCCCTAGTTAGACTCTTTCTAAGGACGAACTTAGAAAAACCATAGAATGAGACTAACGAGACTAAATTGGGACGAACAAACACAAACGTTAGTCTCATTACAAGGTTAGTCTAAGTACGTCCCAAGTTAGTCTAAGTTCGTCCCTAGTTCGTCTCTTTCAAAGGACGAACTTAGACAAACCTTAGAAGGAGACTAACGAGACAAACTTGGGACGAACAAAGACAAGCGTTAGTCTCATTACAAGGTTAGTGTAAGTTCGTCCCAAGTTAGTCTCTTTCAAAGGACGAACTGAGACAAACCTTATAATGAGACTAACGAGACAAACTCTCATTCAAAGGTTTGTCTAAGTTCGTCCCAGGTTAGTCTAAGTTCGTCCCTAGTTAGTCTCTTTCGAAGGACGAACTTAGATAAACCTTAGAATGAGACTAACGAGACAAACTCCGGACGAAAAAACAAAAACGTTAGTCTCATTACAAGGTTAGTCTAAGTTCGTCCCAAGTTAGTCTAAGTTCGTCCCTAGTTCGTCTCTTTCAAAGGACGAACTTAGACAAACCTTAGAAGGAGACTAACGAGACCAACTTGGGACGAACAAAGACAAACGTTAGTCTCATTACCAGGTTAGTATAAGTTCGTCCCAAGTTAGTCTAAGTTCATCTCTAGTTAGTCTCTTTCTAAGGAAAAACTTAGACAAACCTTAGAATGAGACTAACGAGACTAACTTGGGACGAACAAAGACAAACATTAGTCTCATTAGAAGGTTAGGCCACAGTTCGTCCCTAGTTAGTCTCTTTCTAAGGACGAACTTAGACAAACGTTAGTCTCATTACAAGGTTAGTCTAAGTACGTCCCAAGTTAGTCTAAGTTCGTCCCTAGTTCGTCTCTTTCAAAGGACGAACTTAGACAAACCTTAGAAGGAGACCAACGAGACAAACCTTAGAAGGAGACTAAGGAGACTAACTTGGAACGAACAAAGACAAACTTTATTCTCCTTCTAAGGTTAGTCTAAGTTCGTCCCATGTTAGTCTAAGTTCGTCCCTAGTTAGTCTCTTTCTAAGGACGAACTTAGACAAACCTTAGAATGAGACTAACTTGGGATGAACAAAGACAAACGTTACTCTCATTATAAAGTTAGTCTAAGATTGTCCCAAGTTAGTCTAAGTTCGTCCCTAGTTAGTCTCTTTCTAAAGGACGAACTTAAACAAACCTTAGAATGAGACTAGTGAGACTAACTTGGGATGAACAAAGACAAACGTTAGTCTCATTATAAGGTTAGTCTAAGTTCGTCCCTAGTTAGTCTCTTTCTAAAGACGAATTTAGACAAACCTTAGAATGAGACTAACGAGACTAACTTGGGACGAACAAAGACAAACTTTAGTCTCCTTATAAGGTTAGTCTAAGTTCGTCCCTAGTTAGTCTCTTTCTAAGGACGAACTTAGACAAACCTTAGAATGAGACTAACGAGACTAACTTGGAACGAACAAAGACAAACGTTAGTCTCATTATAAGGTTTGTCTAATTTCGTCCCATGTTTGTCTAAGTTCATCCCTAGTAAGTTTCTTTCTAAGGACGAACTTAAAAAAAACCTTAGAATAAGACTAACGAGACTAACTTGGAACGAACAAAGACAAACTTTATTCTCATTCTAAGGTTAGTCTAAGTTCGTCCCAAGTTAGTCTAAGTTCGTCCCTAGTTAGTCTCTTTCTAAGGACGAACTTAGACAAACCTTAGAATGAGACTAACGAGACTAACTTGGAACGAACAAAGACAAACTTTATTCTCATTCTAAGGCTAGTCTAAGTTCGTCCTTAGAAAGAGACTGACTAGGGACGAACTTAGACTAACTTAAGACGAACTTAGACTAACCTTAGAATGAGAATTTGTCTCGTTAGTCTCATTCTAAGGTTTGTCTAACTTCGTCCTTAGAAAGAGACTAACTTGGGACGAACTTAGACTAACTTGGGACGAACTTAGACAAACCTTATAATGAGACTAATGTTTGTCTTTGTTCGTCCCAAGTTAGTCTCGTTAGTCTCATTATAAGGTTTGTCTAAGTTCGTCCTTCGAAAGAGACTAACAAGGGACGAACTTAGACTAAGTTGGGACGAACTTAGACTAACCTTAGAAGGAGAATAAAGTTTGTCTTTGTTCGTTCCAAGTTAGTCTCCTTAGTTTCAATCTAAGGTTTGTCTAAGTTCGTCCTTAGAAAGTGGCTAACTAGGGACGAACTTAGACTAACTTGGAACTTAGACAAACCTTAGAATGAGAGTTTGTCTCGTTAGTCTCATTCTAAGGTTTGTCTAAGTTTGTCCTTAGAAAGAGACTCACTTGGGACGAACTTAGACTAACCTTGTAATGAGACTAGCGTTTGTCTTTGTTCGTCCCAAGTTAGTCTCGTTAGTCTCCTTCTAAGGTTTGTCTAAGTTCGGCCTTCGAAAGAGACTAACTCGGGATGAACTTTGACTAACATGGGACGAACTTAGACTAACCTTGTAATGAGACTAACGTTTGTGTTTGTTCGTCCCAAGTTAGTCTCGTTAGTCTCCTTCTAAGGTTTGTCTAAGTTCGTCCTTAGAAAGAGACTAACTAGGGACGAACTTAGACTAACTTGGGACGAACTTAGACTAACCTTAGAATGAGAATAAAGTGTGTCTTTGTTCGTTCCAAGTTAGTCCCGTTAGTCTCATTGTAAGGTTTGTCTCAGTTCGTCCTTAGAAAGAGGCTAACTAGGGACGAACTTAGACTAACTTGGAACGAAATTAGACAAACCTTGTAATGAGACTAACGTTTGTCTTTGTTCGTCCCATGTTAGTCTCATTAGTCTCATTCTAAGGTTTGTCTAAGTTCTTCCTTAGAAAGAGACTAACTAGGGACGAACATAGACTAACTTGGGACGAACTTAGACTAACCTTATAATGAGACTAACGTTTGTCTTTATTCGTCCAAAGTTAGTCTCGTTAGTCTCATTCAAAGGTTTGTCTAAGTTCGTCCTTAGAAAGAGACTAACTAGGGATGAACTTAGATTAACCTTGTAATGAGACTGACGTTTGTCTTTGTTCGTCCCAAGTTAGTCTCGTTAGTCTCATTCTAAGATTTGTCCTTAGAAAGAGACTAACTGGGGACGAACTTAGACTAACTTGGGACGAACTTAGACTAACTTGGGACGAACTTAGACAAACCTTATAATGAGACTAACGTTTGTCTTTGTTCGCCCCAAGTTTGTCTCGTTAGTCTCATTCTATGGTTTGTCTAAGTTCGTCCTTCGAAAGAGACTAACTAGGGACGAACTTAGACTAACTTGGGACGAACTTAGACAAACCTTTGAATCAGAGTTTGTCTCGTTAGTCTCATTCTAAGGTTTGTCTTAGTTCGTCCTTAGAAAGAGACTAACTTGGGACGAACTTACACTAACCTTGTAATGAGACTAACGTTTGTCTTTGTTCGTCCCAAGTTAGTCACGTTAGTCTCCTTCTAAGGTTTGTCTAAGTTCGTCCTTTGAAAGAGACTAACTAGGGACGAACTTAGACTAACTATGGACGTACTTAGACTGACTTTGTAATGAGACTAACGTTTGTTTTTGTTCGTCCCAAGTTAGTCTTGTTAGTCACAAGTTAGTCTTGTTAGTCACATTCTTAGGTTTGTCTAAGTTCGTCCTTAGAAAGAGACTAACTTGGGACGAACTTTGACAAACCTTATAATGAGACTAACGTTTTTGTTTGTTCGTCCAAAGTTAGTCTCGTTAGTCTCATTCTAAGGTTTGTCTAAGTTCGTCCTTAGAAAGAGACTAACTAGGGACGAACTTAGACTAACTTGGGACGAACTTAGACTAACCTTGTAATGAGACTAACATTTGTCTTTGTTCGTCCCAAGTTAGTTTCGTTAGTATCCTTCTAAGGTTTGTCTAAGTTCGTCCTTAGAAAGAGACTAACAAGGGACGAACTTAGACTAACTTGGAACGAACTTAGACTAACCTAGTAATGAGAGTAACGTTTGTGTTTGTTCGTCCCAAGTTAGACGTTTGTCTTTCTTCGTCCTAAATTAGTCTCGTTTGTCTCATTCTAAGGTTTTTTTAAGTTCGTCGTTAGAAAGAAAATAACTAGGGACGAACTTAGACTAACTTGGGACGAACTTAGACTTACCTTAGAATGAGAATAAAGGTTGTCTTTGTTCATTCCAAGTTAGTCCCGTTAGTCTCATTCTAAGGTTTGTCTAAGTTCGTCCTTAGAAAGAGACTAACTAGGGACAAACTTAGACTAACTTGGGACGAAATTAGACAAACCTTGTAATGAGACTAACGTTTGTCTTTGTCCGTCCCATGTTAGTCTCATTAGTCTCATTCTAAGGTTTGTCTAAGTTCGTCCTTAGAAAGAGACTAACTAGGGACGAACATAGACTAACTTGGGACGAACTTAGACTAACCTTATAATGAGACTAACGTTTGTCTTTATTCGTCCCAAGTTAGTCTCGTTAGTCTCATTCAAAGGTTTGTCTAAGTTCGTCCATAGAAAGAGACTAACTAGGGATGAACTTAGATTAACCTTGTAATGAGACTAACGTTTGTCTTTGTTCGTCCCAAGTTAGTCTCGTTAGTCTCATTCTAAGGTTTGTCTAAGTTCGTCCTTAGAAAGAGACTAACTAGGGGCGAACTTAGACTAACCTTGTAATGAGACTAACGTTTGTCTTTGTTCGTCCCAAGTTTGTCCCGTTAGTCTCATTCTAAGGTTTGTCTAAGTTCGTCCTTAGAAAGAGAATAACTAGGGACGAACTTAGACTAACTTGGGACGAAGTTAGACTAACCTTGTAATGAGACCAACGTTTGTCTTTGTTCGTCCCAAGTTAGTCTCGTTAGTCTCATTCTAAGGTTTGTCTAAGTTCGTCCTTAGAAAGAGACTAACTAGGGACGAACTAAGACTAACCTTATAATGAGACAAACATTTGTCTTTGTTCGTCCCAAGTTAGTCTCGTTAGTCTCATTCTAAGGTTTGTTTAAGTTCGTCCTTAGAAAGAGACTAACTAGGGACGAACTTAGACTAACTTGGGACGAACTTAGACTTACCTTGTAATGAGACTAACGTTTGTGTTTGTTCGTCCCATGTTAGTCTCGTTAGTCTCATTCTAAGGTTTGTCTAAGTTCGTCCTTAGAAAGAAACAAACTAGGGACGAACTTAGACTAACTCGGGACGAACTTAGACTAACTTTATAATGAGACTAACGTTTGTCTTTGTTCGTGCCAAGTAAGTCTCGTTAGTCTCATTCTAAGGTTTGTCTAAGTTCGTCCTTAGAAAGAGACTAACTAGGGACGAACTTAGACTAACTAGGGACGAACTTAGACTAACCTTGTAATGAGACTAACGTTTTTCTTTGTTCGTCGCAAGTTAGTCTCGTTAGTCTCATTCTAAGGTTTGTCTAAGTTCGTCCTTAGAAAGAGACTAACTAGGGACGAACTTAGACTAACTTGGGACGAACTTAGACTAACCTTGTAATGAGACTAACGTTTGTGTTTGTTCGTCCCATGTTAGTCTCGTTAGTCTCATTCTAAGGTTTGTCTAAGTTCGTCCTTAGAAAGAGACTAACTAGGGACGAACTTAGACTAACTTGGGACGAACTTAGACTAACCTTGTAATGAGACTAACGTTTGTGTTTGTTCGTCCCATGTTAGTCTCGTTCGTCTCATTCTAAGGTTTGTCTAAGTTCGTCCTTAGAAAGAAACAAACTAGGGACGGACTTAGACTAACTGGGGACGAACTTAGACTAACTTTATAATGAGACTAACGTTTGTCTTTGTTCGTCCCAAGTTAGTCTCGTTAGTCTCATTCTAAGGTTTGTCTAAGTTCGTCCTTAGAAAGAGACTAACTAGGGACGAACTGAGACTAACTTGGGACGAACTTAGACTAACCTTGTAATGAGACTAACATTTGTCTTTGTTCATCCCAAGTTAGTCTCGTTAGTCTCATTCTAAGGTTTGTCTAAGTTCGTCCTTAGAAAGAGACTAACTAGGGACGAACTTAGACTAACTTGGGACGAAATTAGACAAACCTTATAATGAGACTAAAGTTTGTCTTTGTTCGTCCCAAGTTAGTCTCGTTAGTCTCATTCTAAGGTTTGTCTAAGTTCGTCCTTAGAAAGAGACTAACTAGGGACGAACTTAGACTAACTTGGGATGAACTTAGACAAACCTTGTAATGAGACAAACGTCTGTGTTTGTTCGTCCCAAGTTAGTCTCGTTAGTCTCATTCTCAGGTTTGTCTAAGTTCGTCCTTAGAAAGAGACTAACTAGGGACGAACTTACACTAACCTTGTAATGAGACTAACGTTTGTCTTTGTTCGTCCCGAGTTAGTCTCGTTAGTCTCCTTCTAAGGTTTGTCTAAGTTCGTCCTTAGAAAGAGACTAACTAGGGACGAACTTAGACTAACTTGGGACGAACTTAGACTAACCTTGTAGTGAGACTAACGTTTGTGTTTGTTCGTCCCAAGTTAGTCTCGTTAGTCTCATTCTAAGGGTTGTCTAAGTTCGTCCTTAGAAAGAGACTAACTAGGGACGAACTTAGACCAACTTGGGACGAACTTAGACTAACTTTATAATGAGACTAACGTTTGTCTTTGTTCGTGCCAAGTTAGTCTCGTTAGTCTCATTCTAAGGTTTGTCTAAGTTCGTCCTTAGAAAGAGACTAACTAGGGACGAACTTAGACTAACTAGGGACGAACTTAGACTAACCTTGTAATGAGACTAACGTTTTTCTTTGTTCGTCGCAAGTTAGTCTCGTTAGTGTCATTCTAAGGTTTGTCTAAGTTCGTCCTTAGAAAGAGACTAACTAGGGACGAACTTAGACTAACTTGGGACGAACTTAGACTAACCTTGTAATGAGACTAACATTTGTCTTTGTTCGTCCCAAGTTAGTCTCGTTAGTCTCATTCTAAGGTTTGTCTAAGTTCGTCCTTGGAAACAAACAAACTAGGGACGAACTTAGACTAACTTTTTAATGAGACAAACGTTTGTCTTTGTTCGTCCCAAGTTAGTCTCGTTAGTCTCATTCTAAGGTTTGTCTAAGTTCGTCCCTAGAAAGAGACTAACTAGGGACGAACTTAGACTAACTCGGGACGAACTTAGACTAACTTTATAATGAGACTAACGTTTGTCTTTGTTCGTCCCCAGTTAGTCTCGTTAGTCTCATTCTAAGGTTTGTCTAAGTTCGTCCTTAGAAAGAGACTAACTAGGGACGAAGTTCGACTAACTTGGGACGAACTTAGACTAACCTTGTAATGAGACTAAAGTTTGTGTTTGTTCGTCCCATGTTAGTCTCGTTAGTCTCATTCTAAGGTTTGTCTAAGTTCGTCCTTAGAAAGAGACTAACTAGGGACGAACTTAGACTAACATGGGACGAACTTAGAATAACCTTGTAATGAGACAAACGTTTGTGTTTGTTCGTCCCTTGTTGGTCTCGTTAGTCTCATTCTAAGTTTGTCTAAGTTCGTCCTTAGAAAGAGACTAACTAGGGACGAACTTAGACTAACTTGGGACGAACTTAGAGTAACCTTGTAATGAGACTAACGTTTGTGTTTGTTCGTCCCATGTTAGTCTCGTTATTCTCATTCTAAGGTTTGTCTAAGTTCGTCCTTAGAAAGAAACAAACTAGGGACGAACTTAGACTAACTCGGGACGAACTTAGACTAACTTTATAATAAGACTGACGTTTGTCTTTGTTCGTCCCAAGTTAGTCTCGTTAGTCTCATTCTAAGGTTTGTCTAAGTTCGTCCTTAGAAAGAGACTAACTAGGGACGAACTTAGACTAACTTGGGACGAACTTAGACTAACCTTGTAATGAGACTAACGTTTGTCTTTGTTCGTCCCAAGTTAGTCTCGTTAGTCTCATTCTAAGGTTTGTCTAAGTTCGTCTTTAGAAAGAAACAAACTAGGGACGAACTTAGACTAACTCGGGACGAACTTAGACTAACTTTATAATGAGACTAACGTTTGTCTTTGTTCGTCCCAAGTTAGTCTCGTTAGTCTCATTCTAAGGTTTGTCTAAGTTCGTCCTTAGAAAGAGACTAACTAGGGACGAACTTAGACTAACTCGGGACGAACTTAGACTAACTTTATAATGAGACTAACGTTTGTCTTTGTTCGTCCCCAGTTAGTCTCGTTAGTCTCATTCTAAGGTTTGTCTAAGTTCGTCCTTAGAAAGAGACTAACTAGGGACGAACTTAGACTAACTTGGGACGAACTTAGACTAACTTTATAATGAGACTAACGTTTGTCTTTGTTCGTCCCAAGTTAGTCTCGTTAGTCTCATTCTAAGGTTTGTCTAAGTTCGTCTTAGAAAGAGACTAACTAGGGACGAACTTAGACTTACTTGGGACAAACTTAGACTAACCTTGTAATGAGACTAACGTTTGCCTTTGTTCGTCGAAAGTTAGTCACGTTAGTCTCATTCTAAGGTTTGTCTAAGTTCGTCCTTAGAAAGAGACTAACTAGGGACGAACTTAGACTAACTTGGGACGAACTTAGACTAACCTTGTAATGAGACTAACGTTTGTGTTTGTTCGTCCCATGTTAGTTTCGTTAGTCTCATTCTAAGGTTTGTCTAAGTTCGTCCTTAGAAAGAGACTAACTAGGGACGAACTTAGACTAACATGGGACGAACTTAGAATAACCTTGTAAGGAGACTAACGTTTGTGTTTGTTCGTCCCGTGTTGGTCTCGTTAGTCTCATTCTAAGTTTGTCTAAGTTCGTCCTTAGAAAGAGACTAACTAGGGACGAACTTAGACTAACTTGGGACGAACTTAGACTAACCTTGTAATGAGACTAACGTTTGTGTTTGTTAGTCCCATGTTAGTCTCATTAGTCTAATTCTAAGGTTTGTCTAAGTTCGTCCTTAGAAAGAAACAAACTAGGGACGAACTTAGACTAACTTTATAATGAGACTAACGTTTGTCTTTGTTCGTCCCAAGTTAGTCTCGTTAGTCTCATTCTAAGGTTTGTCTAAGTTCGTCCTTAGAAAGTGACTAACTAGGGACGAACTTAGACTAACTTGGGACGAACTTAGACTAACCTTAGAATGAGAGTTTGTCTCGTTAGTCTCATTCTAAGGTTTGTCTAAGTTAGTCCTTAGAAAGAGACTCACTTGGTACGAACTTAGACTAACCTTGTAATGAGACTAACATTAGTCTTTGTTCGTCCCAAGTTAGTTTCGTTAGTCTCCTTCTAAGGTAGGTCTAAGTTCGTCCTTAGAAAGAGACTAATTAGGGACGAACTTAGACTAACTTGGAACGAACTTAGACTAACCTAGTAATGAAGCTAACGTTTGTGTTTGTTCGTCCCAAGTTAGTCTCGTTACTCTCATTCTAAGGTTTGTCTAAGTTCATCCTTAGAAAGAGACTAACTAGGGACGAACTTAGACTAAGTTGGGACGAACTTAGACTAACCTTGTAATGAGACTAACGTTTGTCTTTGTTCGTCCCAAGTTAGTCTCGTTAGTCTCATTCTAAGGTTTGTCTAAGTTCGTCCTTAGAAAGAGACTAACTAGAGGCGAACTTAGACTAACTTGGGACGAACTTAGACTAACTTTATAATGAGACTAACGTTTGTGTTTGTTCGTCCCAAGTTAGTCTCGTTAGTCTCATTCTAAGGTTTGTCTAAGTTCGTCCTTAGAAAGAGACTAACTAGGGACGAACTTAGACTTACTTGGGACGAACTTAGACTAACCTTGTAATGAGACTAACGTTTGTCTTTGTTCGTCGAAAGTTTGTCTCGTTAGTCTCATTCTAAGGTTTGTCTAAGTTCGTCCTTAGAAAGAAACAAACTAGGGACGAACTTAGACTAACTCGGGACGAACTTAGACTAACTTTATAATGAGACTAACGTTTGTCTTTGTTCGTCCCAAGTTAGTCTGGTTAGTCTCATTCTAAGGTTTGTCTAAGTTCGTCCTTAGAAAGAGACTAACTAGGGACGAACTTAGACTAACTTGGGACGAACTTAGACTAACCTTGTAATGAGACTAACGTTTGTCTTTGTTCGTCCCAAGTTAGTCTCGTTAGTCTCATTCTAAGGTTTGTCTAAGTTCGTCCTTAGAAAGAAACAAACTAGGGAAGAACTTAGACTAACTCGGGACGAACTTAGACTAACTTTTTAATGAGACTAACGTTTGTCTTTGTCGTCCCAAGTTAGTCTCGTTAGTCTCATTCTAAGGTTTGTCTAAGTTCGTCCTTAGAAAGAGACTAACTAGGGACGAACTTAGACTAACTTGGGACGAACTTAGACTAACCTTGTAATGAGACTAACGTTTGTCTTTGTTCGTCCCAAGTGAGTCTCGTTAGTCTCATTCTAAGGTTTGTTTAAGTTCGTCCTTAGAAAGAGACTAACTAGGGACGAACTTTGACTAACTTGGGACGAACTTAGACTAACTTGGGACGAACTTAGACTAACTTTATAATGAGACTAACGTTTGTCTTTGTTCGTCCCAAGTTAGTCTCGTTAGTCTCATTCTAAGGTTTGTCTAAGTTCGTCCTTAGAAAGAGACTAACTAGGGACGAATTTAGACTTACTTGGGACGAACTTAGACTAACCTTGTAATGAGACTAACGTTTGTCTTTGTTCGTCCCAAGTTAGTCTCGTTAGTCTCATTCTAAGGTTTGTCTAAGTTCGTCCTTAGAAAGAGACTAACTAGGGACGAAGTTCGACTAACTTGGGACGAACTTAGACTAACCTTGTAATGAGACTAACGTTTGTCTTTGTTCGTCCCCAGTTAGTCTCGTTAGTCTCATTCTAAGGTTTGTCTAAGTTCGTCCTTAGAAAGAGACTAACTAGGGACGAACTTAGACTAACTTGGGACGAACTTAGACTAACCTTGTAATGAGACTAACGTTTGTGTTTGTTCGTCCCATGTTAGTCTCGTTAGTCTCATTCTAAGGTTTGTCTAAGTTCGTCCTTAGAAAGAGACTAACTAGGGACGAACTTAGACTAACATGGGACGAACTGAGAATAACCTTGTAATGAGACTAACGTTTGTGTTTGTTCGTCCCATGTTGGTCTCGTTAGTCTCATTCTAAGTTTGTCTAAGTTCGTCCTTAGAAAGAGACTAACTAGGGACGAACTTAGACTAACTTGGGACGAACTTAGACAAACCTTATAATGAGACTAACGTTTGTCTTTTTTCGTCCCTAGTTAGTCTCGTTAGTCTCATTCTAAGGTTTTTTTTAAGTTCGTCCTTAGAAAGAAACTAACTAGGGATGAACTTAAACTAACTTGGGACGAACTTAGACTAACCTTAGAATGAGAATAAAGTTTGTCTTTGTTCGTTCCAAGTTAGTCTCGTTTGTCTCATTCTAAGGTTTGTCAAGTTCTTCCTTAGAAAGAGACTAACTAGGGACGAACTTAGACTAACTTGGGACAAAATTAGACAAACCTTATAATTGGACTAACGTTTGTCTTTGTTCGTCCCAAGTTAGTCTCGTTAGTCTAATTCTAAGGTTTGTCTAAGTTCGTCCTTAGAAAGAGACTAACTAGGGACGAACTTAGACTAACTTGGGACGAAATTAGACTAACCTTATAATGCGACTAACGTTTGTGTTTGTTCGTCCCATGTTAGTCTCGTTAGTCTCATTCTAAGGTTTGTCTAAGTTTGTCCTTCAAAAGAGACTAACTAGGGACGAACTCATACTAACTTGGGACGAACTTAGACAAACCTTATAATGAGACTAACGTTTGTCTTTGTTCGCCCCAAGTTAGTCTCGTTAGTCTCATTCTAAGGTTTTTTTAAGTTTGTCCTTAGAAAGAAACTAACTAGGGACGAAGTTAGACTAACTTGGGACGAACTTAGGCTAATCTTAGAATGAGAATAAAGTTTGTCTTTGTTCGTTCCAAGTTAGTCTCGTTAGTCTCATTGTAAGGTTTGTCTAAGTTCGTCCTTAGAAAGAGACTAACTAGGGACGAACTTAGACTAATAACGGACGAAATTAGACAAACCTTATAATGAGACTAACGATTGTCTTTGTTCGTCCCAAGTTAGTCTCGTTAGTCTAATTCTAAGGTTTATCTAAGTTCGTCCTTAGAAAGAGAGTAACTAGGGACGAACTTAGACTAACTTGGGACGAACTTAGACTAACTTGGGATGAACTTAGACTAACTTGGGAAGAACTTAGACAAACCTTAGAATGAGAGTTTGTCTCGTTAGTCTCATTCTAAGGTTTGTCTAAGTTCGTCCTTAGAAAGAGACTAACTAGGGACGAACTTAGACTAACATGGGACGAACTTAGAATAACCTTGTAAGGAGACTAACGTTTGTGTTTGTTCGTCCCGTGTTGGTCTCGTTAGTCTCATTCTAAGTTTGTCTAAGTTCGTCCTTAGAAAGAGACTAACTAGGGACGAACTTAGACTAACTTGGGACGAACTTAGACTAACCTTGTAATGAGACTAACGTTTGTGTTTGTTAGTCCCATGTTAGTCTCATTAGTCTAATTCTAAGGTTTGTCTAAGTTCGTCCTTAGAAAGAAACAAACTAGGGACGAACTTAGACTAACTTTATAATGAGACTAACGTTTGTCTTTGTTCGTCCCAAGTTAGTCTCGTTAGTCTCATTCTAAGGTTTGTCTAAGTTCGTCCTTAGAAAGTGACTAACTAGGGACGAACTTAGACTAACTTGGGACGAACTTAGACTAACCTTAGAATGAGAGTTTGTCTCGTTAGTCTCATTCTAAGGTTTGTCTAAGTTAGTCCTTAGAAAGAGACTCACTTGGTACGAACTTAGACTAACCTTGTAATGAGACTAACATTAGTCTTTGTTCGTCCCAAGTTAGTTTCGTTAGTCTCCTTCTAAGGTAGGTCTAAGTTCGTCCTTAGAAAGAGACTAATTAGGGACGAACTTAGACTAACTTGGAACGAACTTAGACTAACCTAGTAATGAAGCTAACGTTTGTGTTTGTTCGTCCCAAGTTAGTCTCGTTACTCTCATTCTAAGGTTTGTCTAAGTTCATCCTTAGAAAGAGACTAACTAGGGACGAACTTAGACTAAGTTGGGATGAACTTAGACTAACCTTGTAATGAGACTAACGTTTGTCTTTGTTCGTCCCAAGTTAGTCTCGTTAGTCTCATTCTAAGGTTTGTCTAAGTTCGTCCTTAGAAAGAGACTAACTAGAGGCGAACTTAGACTAACTTGGGACGAACTTAGACTAACTTTATAATGAGACTAACGTTTGTGTTTGTTCGTCCCAAGTTAGTCTCGTTAGTCTCATTCTAAGGTTTGTCTAAGTTCGTCCTTAGAAAGAGACTAACTAGGGACGAACTTAGACTTACTTGGGACGAACTTAGACTAACCTTGTAATGAGACTAACGTTTGTCTTTGTTCGTCGAAAGTTTGTCTCGTTAGTCTCATTCTAAGGTTTGTCTAAGTTCGTCCTTAGAAAGAAACAAACTAGGGACGAACTTAGACTAACTCGGGACGAACTTAGACTAACTTTATAATGAGACTAACGTTTGTCTTTGTTCGTCCCAAGTTAGTCTGGTTAGTCTCATTCTAAGGTTTGTCTAAGTTCGTCCTTAGAAAGAGACTAACTAGGGACGAACTTAGACTAACTTGGGACGAACTTAGACTAACCTTGTAATGAGACTAACGTTTGTCTTTGTTCGTCCCAAGTTAGTCTCGTTAGTCTCATTCTAAGGTTTGTCTAAGTTCGTCCTTAGAAAGAAACAAACTAGGGACGAACTTAGACTAACTCGGGACGAACTTAGACTAACTTTTTAATGAGACTAACGTTTGTCTTTGTCGTCCCAAGTTAGTCTCGTTAGTCTCATTCTAAGGTTTGTCTAAGTTCGTCCTTAGAAAGAGACTAACTAGGGACGAACTTAGACTAACTTGGGACGAACTTAGACTAACCTTGTAATGAGACTAACGTTTGTCTTTGTTCGTCCCAAGTGAGTCTCGTTAGTCTCATTCTAAGGTTTGTTTAAGTTCGTCCTTAGAAAGAGACTAACTAGGGACGAACTTTGACTAACTTGGGACGAACTTAGACTAACTTGGGACGAACTTAGACTAACTTTATAATGAGACTAACGTTTGTCTTTGTTCGTCCCAAGTTAGTCTCGTTAGTCTCATTCTAAGGTTTGTCTAAGTTCGTCCTTAGAAAGAGACTAACTAGGGACGAATTTAGACTTACTTGGGACGAACTTAGACTAACCTTGTAATGAGACTAACGTTTGTCTTTGTTCGTCCCAAGTTAGTCTCGTTAGTCTCATTCTAAGGTTTGTCTAAGTTCGTCCTTAGAAAGAGACTAACTAGGGACGAAGTTCGACTAACTTGGGACGAACTTAGACTAACCTTGTAATGAGACTAACGTTTGTGTTTGTTCGTCCCATGTTAGTCTCGTTAGTCTCATTCTAAGGTTTGTCTAAGTTCGTCCTTAGAAAGAGACTAACTAGGGACGAACTTAGACTAACATGGGACGAACTTAGAATAACCTTGTAATGAGACAAACGTTTGTGTTTGTTCGTCCCATGTTGGTCTCGTTAGTCTCATTCTAAGTTTGTCAAAGTTCGTCCTTAGAAAGAGACTAACTAGGGACGAACTTAGACTAACTTGGGACGAACTTAGAGTAACCTTGTAATGAGACTAACGTTTGTGTTTGTTCGTCCCATGTTAGTCTCGTTATTCTCATTCTAAGGTTTGTCTAAGTTCGTCCTTAGAAAGAAACAAACTAGGGACGAACTTAGACTAACTCGGGACGAACTTAGACTAACTTTATAATAAGACTGACGTTTGTCTTTGTTCGTCCCAAGTTAGTCTCGTTAGTCTCATTCTAAGGTTTGTCTAAGTTCGTCCTTAGAAAGAGACTAACTAGGGACGAACTTAGACTAACTTGGGACGAACTTAGACTAACCTTGTAATGAGACTAACGTTTGTCTTTGTTCGTCCCAAGTTAGTCTCGTTAGTCTCATTCTAAGGTTTGTCTAAGTTCGTCTTTAGAAAGAAACAAACTAGGGACGAACTTAGACTAACTCGGGACGAACTTAGACTAACTTTATAATGAGACTAACGTTTGTCTTTGTTCGTCCCAAGTTAGTCCCGTTAGTCTCATTCTAAGGTTTGTCTAAGTTCGTCCTTAGAAAGAGACTAACTAGGGACGAACTTAGACTAACTCGGGACGAACTTAGACTAACTTTATAATGAGACTAACGTTTGTCTTTGTTCGTCCCCAGTTAGTCTCGTTAGTCTCATTCTAAGGTTTGTCTAAGTTCGTCCTTAGAAAGAGACTAACTAGGGACGAACTTAGACTAACTTGGGACGAACTTAGACTAACCTTGTAATGAGACTAACGTTTGTGTTTGTTCGTCCCATGTTAGTCTCGTTAGTCTCATTCTAAGGTTTGTCTAAGTTCGTCCTTAGAAAGAGACTAACTAGGGACGAACTTAGACTAACATGGGACGAACTTAGAATAACCTTGTAATGAGACTAACGTTTGTGTTTGTTCGTCCCATGTTGGTCTCGTTAGTCTCATTCTAAGTTTGTCTAAGTTCGTCCTTAGAAAGAGACTAACTAGGGACGAACTTAGACTAACTTGGGACGAACTTAGACAAACCTTATAATGAGACTAACGTTTGTCTTTTTTCGTCCCTAGTTAGTCTCGTTAGTCTCATTCTAAGGTTTTTTTTAAGTTCGTCCTTAGAAAGAAACTAACTAGGGATGAACTTAAACTAACTTGGGACGAACTTAGACTAACCTTAGAATGAGAATAAAGTTTGTCTTTGTTCGTTCCAAGTTAGTCTCGTTTGTCTCATTCTAAGGTTTGTCAAGTTCTTCCTTAGAAAGAGACTAACTAGGGACGAACTTAGACTAACTTGGGACAAAATTAGACAAACCTTATAATTGGACTAACGTTTGTCTTTGTTCGTCCCAAGTTAGTCTCGTTAGTCTAATTCTAAGGTTTGTCTAAGTTCGTCCTTAGAAAGAGACTAACTAGGGACGAACTTAGACTAACTTGGGACGAAATTAGACTAACCTTATAATGCGACTAACGTTTGTGTTTGTTCGTCCCATGTTAGTCTCGTTAGTCTCATTCTAAGGTTTGTCTAAGTTTGTCCTTCGAAAGAGACTAACTAGGGACGAACTCATACTAACTTGGGACGAACTTAGACAAACCTTATAATGAGACTAACGTTTGTCTTTGTTCGCCCCAAGTTAGTCTCGTTAGTCTCATTCTAAGGTTTTTTTAAGTTTGTCCTTAGAAAGAAACTAACTAGGGACGAAGTTAGACTAACTTGGGACGAACTTAGGCTAATCTTAGAATGAGAATAAAGTTTGTCTTTGTTCGTTCCAAGTTAGTCTCGTTAGTCTCATTGTAAGGTTTGTCTAAGTTCGTCCTTAGAAAGAGACTAACTAGGGACGAACTTAGACTAATTTGGGACGAAATTAGACAAACCTTATAATGAGACTAACGATTGTCTTTGTTCGTCCCAAGTTAGTCTCGTTAGTCTAATTCTAAGGTTTATCTAAGTTCGTCCTTAGAAAGAGAGTAACTAGGGACGAACTTAGACTAACTTGGGACGAACTTAGACTAACTTGGGATGAACTTAGACTAACTTGGGAAGAACTTAGACAAACCTTAGAATGAGAGTTTGTCTCGTTAGTCTCATTCTAAGGTTTGTCTAAGTTCGTCCTTAGAAAGAGACTAACTAGGGACGAACTTAGACTAACATGGGACGAACTTAGAATAACCTTGTAAGGAGACTAACGTTTGTGTTTGTTCGTCCCGTGTTGGTCTCGTTAGTCTCATTCTAAGTTTGTCTAAGTTCGTCCTTAGAAAGAGACTAACTAGGGACGAACTTAGACTAACTTGGGACGAACTTAGACTAACCTTGTAATGAGACTAACGTTTGTGTTTGTTAGTCCCATGTTAGTCTCATTAGTCTAATTCTAAGGTTTGTCTAAGTTCGTCCTTAGAAAGAAACAAACTAGGGACGAACTTAGACTAACTTTATAATGAGACTAACGTTTGTCTTTGTTCGTCCCAAGTTAGTCTCGTTAGTCTCATTCTAAGGTTTGTCTAAGTTCGTCCTTAGAAAGTGACTAACTAGGGACGAACTTAGACTAACTTGGGACGAACTTAGACTAACCTTAGAATGAGAGTTTGTCTCGTTAGTCTCATTCTAAGGTTTGTCTAAGTTAGTCCTTAGAAAGAGACTCACTTGGTACGAACTTAGACTAACCTTGTAATGAGACTAACATTAGTCTTTGTTCGTCCCAAGTTAGTTTCGTTAGTCTCCTTCTAAGGTAGGTCTAAGTTCGTCCTTAGAAAGAGACTAATTAGGGACGAACTTAGACTAACTTGGAACGAACTTAGACTAACCTAGTAATTAAGCTAACGTTTGTGTTTGTTCGTCCCAAGTTAGTCTCGTTACTCTCATTCTAAGGTTTGTCTAAGTTCATCCTTAGAAAGAGACTAACTAGGGACGAACTTAGACTAAGTTGGGATGAACTTAGACTAACCTTGTAATGAGACTAACGTTTGTCTTTGTTCGTCCCAAGTTAGTCTCGTTAGTCTCATTCTAAGGTTTGTCTAAGTTCGTCCTTAGAAAGAGACTAACTAGAGGCGAACTTAGACTAACTTGGGACGAACTTAGACTAACTTTATAATGAGACTAACGTTTGTGTTTGTTCGTCCCAAGTTAGTCTCGTTAGTCTCATTCTAAGGTTTGTCTAAGTTCGTCCTTAGAAAGAGACTAACTAGGGACGAACTTAGACTTACTTGGGACGAACTTAGACTAACCTTGTAATGAGACTAACGTTTGTCTTTGTTCGTCGAAAGTTTGTCTCGTTAGTCTCATTCTAAGGTTTGTCTAAGTTCGTCCTTAGAAAGAAACAAACTAGGGACGAACTTAGACTAACTCGGGACGAACTTAGACTAACTTTATAATGAGACTAACGTTTGTCTTTGTTCGTCCCAAGTTAGTCTGGTTAGTCTCATTCTAAGGTTTGTCTAAGTTCGTCCTTAGAAAGAGACTAACTAGGGACGAACTTAGACTAACTTGGGACGAACTTAGACTAACCTTGTAATGAGACTAACGTTTGTCTTTGTTCGTCCCAAGTTAGTCTCGTTAGTCTCATTCTAAGGTTTGTCTAAGTTCGTCCTTAGAAAGAAACAAACTAGGGACGAACTTAGACTAACTCGGGACGAACTTAGACTAACTTTTTAATGAGACTAACGTTTGTCTTTGTCGTCCCAAGTTAGTCTCGTTAGTCTCATTCTAAGGTTTGTCTAAGTTCGTCCTTAGAAAGAGACTAACTAGGGACGAACTTAGACTAACTTGGGACGAACTTAGACTAACCTTGTAATGAGACTAACGTTTGTCTTTGTTCGTCCCAAGTGAGTCTCGTTAGTCTCATTCTAAGGTTTGTTTAAGTTCGTCCTTAGAAAGAGACTAACTAGGGACGAACTTTGACTAACTTGGGACGAACTTAGACTAACTTGGGACGAACTTACACTAACTTTATAATGAGACTAACGTTTGTCTTTGTTCGTCCCAAGTTAGTCTCGTTAGTCTCATTCTAAGGTTTGTCTAAGTTCGTCCTTAGAAAGAGACTAACTAGGGACGAATTTAGACTTACTTGGGACGAACTTAGACTAACCTTGTAATGAGACTAACGTTTGTCTTTGTTCGTCCCAAGTTAGTCTCGTTAGTCTCATTCTAAGGTTTGTCTAAGTTCGTCCTTAGAAAGAGACTAACTAGGGACGAAGTTCGACTAACTTGGGACGAACTTAGACTAACCTTGTAATGAGACTAACGTTTGTGTTTGTTCGTCCCATGTTAGTCTCGTTAGTCTCATTCTAAGGTTTGTCTAAGTTCGTCCTTAGAAAGAGACTAACTAGGGACGAACTTAGACTAACATGGGACGAACTTAGAATAACCTTGTAATGAGACAAACGTTTGTGTTTGTTCGTCCCATGTTGGTCTCGTTAGTCTCATTCTAAGTTTGTCAAAGTTCGTCCTTAGAAAGAGACTAACTAGGGACGAACTTAGACTAACTTGGGACGAACTTAGAGTAACCTTGTAATGAGACTAACGTTTGTGTTTGTTCGTCCCATGTTAGTCTCGTTATTCTCATTCTAAGGTTTGTCTAAGTTCGTCCTTAGAAAGAAACAAACTAGGGACGAACTTAGACTAACTCGGGACGAACTTAGACTAACTTTATAATAAGACTGACGTTTGTCTTTGTTCGTCCCAAGTTAGTCTCGTTAGTCTCATTCTAAGGTTTGTCTAAGTTCGTCCTTAGAAAGAGACTAACTAGGGACGAACTTAGACTAACTTGGGACGAACTTAGACTAACCTTGTAATGAGACTAACGTTTGTCTTTGTTCGTCCCAAGTTAGTCTCGTTAGTCTCATTCTAAGGTTTGTCTAAGTTCGTCTTTAGAAAGAAACAAACTAGGGACGAACTTAGACTAACTCGGGACGAACTTAGACTAACTTTATAATGAGACTAACGTTTGTCTTTGTTCGTCCCAAGTTAGTCTCGTTAGTCTCATTCTAAGGTTTGTCTAAGTTCGTCCTTAGAAAGAGACTAACTAGGGACGAACTTAGACTAACTCGGGACGAACTTAGACTAACTTTATAATGAGACTAACGTTTGTCTTTGTTCGTCCCCAGTTAGTCTCGTTAGTCTCATTCTAAGGTTTGTCTAAGTTCGTCCTTAGAAAGAGACTAACTAGGGACGAACTTAGACTAACTTGGGACGAACTTAGACTAACCTTGTAATGAGACTAACGTTTGTGTTTGTTCGTCCCATGTTAGTCTCGTTAGTCTCATTCTAAGGTTTGTCTAAGTTCATTCTTAGAAAGAGACTAACTAGGGACGAACTTAGACTAACATGGGACGAACTTAGAATAACCTTGTAATGAGACTAACGTTTGTGTTTGTTCGTCCCATGTTGGTCTCGTTAGTCTCATTCTAAGTTTGTCTAAGTTCGTCCTTAGAAAGAGACTAACTAGGGACGAACTTAGACTAACTTGGGACGAACTTAGACAAACCTTATAATGAGACTAACGTTTGTCTTTTTTCGTCCCTAGTTAGTCTCGTTAGTCTCATTCTAAGGTTTTTTTTAAGTTCGTCCTTAGAAAGAAACTAACTAGGGATGAACTTAAACTAACTTGGGACGAACTTAGACTAACCTTAGAATGAGAATAAAGTTTGTCTTTGTTCGTTCCAAGTTAGTCTCGTTTGTCTCATTCTAAGGTTTGTCAAGTTCTTCCTTAGAAAGAGACTAACTAGGGACGAACTTAGACTAACTTGGGACAAAATTAGACAAACCTTATAATTGGACTAACGTTTGTCTTTGTTCGTCCCAAGTTAGTCTCGTTAGTCTAATTCTAAGGTTTGTCTAAGTTCGTCCTTAGAAAGAGACTAACTAGGGACGAACTTAGACTAACTTGGGACGAAATTAGACTAACCTTATAATGCGACTAACGTTTGTGTTTGTTCGTCCCATGTTAGTCTCGTTAGTCTCATTCTAAGGTTTGTCTAAGTTTGTCCTTCGAAAGAGACTAACTAGGGACGAACTCATACTAACTTGGGACGAACTTAGACAAACCTTATAATGAGACTAACGTTTGTCTTTGTTCGCCCCAAGTTAGTCTCGTTAGTCTCATTCTAAGGTTTTTTTAAGTTTGTCCTTAGAAAGAAACTAACTAGGGACGAAGTTAGACTAACTTGGGACGAACTTAGGCTAATCTTAGAATGAGAATAAAGTTTGTCTTTGTTCGTTCCAAGTTAGTCTCGTTAGTCTCATTGTAAGGTTTGTCTAAGTTCGTCCTTAGAAAGAGACTAACTAGGGACGAACTTAGACTAATTTGGGACGAAATTAGACAAACCTTATAATGAGACTAACGATTGTCTTTGTTCGTCCCAAGTTAGTCTCGTTAGTCTAATTCTAAGGTTTATCTAAGTTCGTCCTTAGAAAGAGAGTAACTAGGGACGAACTTAGACTAACTTGGGACGAACTTAGACTAACTTGGGATGAACTTAGACTAACTTGGGAAGAACTTAGACAAACCTTAGAATGAGAGTTTGTCTCGTTAGTCTCATTCTAAGGTTTGTCTAAGTTCGTCCTTCGAAAGAGACTAACTAGGGACGAACTTAGACTAACTTGGGACGAACTTAGACTAACCTTAGAATGAGAATAAAGTTTGTCTTTGTTCGTTCCAAGTTAGTCTCGTTAGTCTCATTCTAAGGCTTGTCTAAGTTCGTCCTTAGAAAGTGACTAACTTGGGACGAACTTAGACTAACTTGGGACGAACTTAGACTAACCTTAGAATGAGAGTTTGTCTCGTTAGTCTCATTCTAAGGTTTGTCTAAGTTAGTCCTTAGAAAGAGACTCACTTGGGACGAACTTAGACTAACCTTGTAATGAGACTAACATTAGTCTTTGTTCGTCCCAAGTTAGTTTCATTAGTCTCCTTCTAAGGTAGGTCTAAGTTCGTCCTTAGAAAGAGACTAATTAGGGACGAACTTCGACTAACTTGGAACGAACTTAGACTAACCTAGTAATGAAGCTAACGTTTGTGTTTGTTCGTCCCAAGTTAGTCTCGTTAGTCTCATTCTAAGGTTTGTCTAAGTTCGTCCTTAGAAAGAGACTAACTAGGGACGAACTTAGACTTACTTGGGACGAACTTAGACTAACCTTGTAATGAGACTAACGTTTGTCTTTGTTCGTCGAAAGTTTGTCTCGTTAGTCTCATTCTAAGGTTTGTCTAAGTTCGTCCTTAGAAAGAAACAAACTAGGGACGAACTTAGACTAACTCGGGACGAACTTAGACTAACTTTCTAATGAGACTAACGTTTGTCTTTGTTCGTCCCAAGTTAGTCTCGTTAGTCTCATTCTAAGGTTTGTCTAAGTTCGTCCTTAGAAAGAGACTAACTAGGGACGAACTTAGACTAACTTGGGACGAACTTAGACTAACCTTGTAATGAGACTAACGTTTGTCTTTGTTCGTCCCAAGTTAGTCTCGTTAGTCTCATTCTAAGGTTTGTCTAAGTTCGTCCTTAGAAAGAAACAAACTAGGGACGAACTTAGACTAACTCGGGACGAACTTAGACTAACTTTTTAATGAGACTAACGTTTGTCTTTGTTCGTCCCAAGTTAGTCTCGTTAGTCTCATTCTAAGGTTTGTCTAAGTTCGTCCTTAGAAAGAGACTAACTAGGGACGAACTTAGACTAACATGGGACGAACTTAGACTAACCTTGTAATGAGACAAACGTTTGTGTTTGTTCGTCCCAAGTTAGTCTCGTTAGTCTCATTCTAAGGTTTGTCTAAGTTCGTCCTTAGAAAGAGACTAACTAGGGACGAACTTAGACTAACTTGGGACGAACTTAGACTAACTTGGGACGAACTTAGACTGACTTTATAATGAGACTAACGTTTGTCTTTGTTCGTCCCAAGTTAGTCTCGTTAGTCTCATTCTAAGGTTTGTCTAAGTTCGTCCTTAAAAAGAGACTAACTAGGGACGAACTTAGACTTACTTGGGACGAACTTAGACTAACCTTGTAATGAGACTAACGTTTGTCTTTGTTCGTCCCAAGTTAGTCTCGTTAGTCTCATTCTAAGGTTTGTCTAAGTTCGTCCTTAGAAAGAGACTAACTAGGGACGAAGTTAGACTAACTTGGGACGAACTAAGACTAACCTTGTAATGAGACTAACGTTTGTGTTTGTTCGTCCCATGTTAGTCTCGTTAGTCTCATTCTAAGGTTTGTCTAAGTTCGTCCTTAGAAAGAGACTAACTAGGGACGAACTTAGACTAACATGGGACGAACTTAGAATAACCTTGTAATGAGACAAACGTTTGTGTTTGTTCGTCCCATGTTGGTCTCGTTAGTCTCATTCAAAGTTTGTCTAAGTTCGTCCTTAGAAAGAGACTAACTAGGGACGAACTTAGACTAACTTGGGACGAACTTAGACTAACCTTGTAATGAGACTAACGTTTGTGTTTGTTCGTCCCATGTTAGTCTCGTTAGTCTCATTCTAAGGTTTGTCTAAGTTCGTCCTTAGAAAGAAACAAACTAGGGACGAACTTAGACTAACTCAGGACGAACTTAGACTAACTTTATAATAAGACTGACGTTTGTCTTTGTTCGTCCCAAGTTAGTCTCGTTAGTCTCATTCTAAGGTTTGTCTAAGTTCGTCCTTAGAAAGAGACTAACTAGGGACGAACTTAGACTAACCTTGTAATGAGACTAACGTTTGTCTTTGTTCGTCCCAAGTTAGTCTCGTTAGTCTCATTCTAAGGTTTGTCTAAGTTCGTCTTTAGAAAGAGACTAACTAGGGACGAACTTAGACTAATTTGGGACGAAATTAGACAAACCTTATAATGAGACTAACGTTTGTCTTTGTTCGTCCCAAGTTAGTCTCGTTAGTCTAATTCTAAGGTTTATCTAAGTTCGTCCTTTGAAAGAGAGTAACTAGGGACGAACTTAGACTAACTTGGGACGAACTTAGACTAACTTGGGACGAACTTAGACTAACTGGGGACGAACTTAGACAAACCTTAGAATGAGAGTTTGTCTCGTTAGTCTCATTCTAAGGTTTGTCTAAGTTCGTCCTTCGAAAGAGACTAACTAGGGACGAACTTAGACTAACTTGGGACGAACTTAGACTAACCTTAGAATGAGAATAAAGTTTGTCTTTGTTCGTTCCAAGTTAGTCTCGTTAGTCTCATTCTAAGGTTTGTCTAAGTTCGTCCTTAGAAAGTGACTAACTTGGGACGAACTTAGACTAACTTGGGACGAACTTAGACTAACCTTAGAATGAGAGTTTGTCTCGTTAGTCTCATTCTAAGGTTTGTCTAAGTTAGTCCTTAGAAAGAGACTCACTTGGGACGAACTTAGACTAAACTTGTAATGAGACTAACATTAGTCTTTGTTCGTCCCAAGTTAGTTTCGTTAGTCTCCTTCTAAGGTAGGTCTAAGTTCGTCCTTAGAAAGAGACTAATTAGGGACGAACTTAGACTAACTTGGAACGAACTTAGACTAACCTAGTAATGAAGCTAACGTTTGTGTTTGTTCGTCCCAAGTTAGTCTCGTTACTCTCATTCTAAGGTTTGTCTAAGTTCGTCCTTAGAAAGAGACTAACTAGGGACGAACTTAGACTAACTTGGGACGAACTTAGACTAACCTTGTAATGAGACTAACGTTTGTCTTTGTTCGTCCCAAGTTAGTCTCGTTAGTCTCATTCTAAGGTTTGTCTAAGTTCGTCCTTAGAAAGAGACTAACTAGGGACGAACTTAGACTAACTTGGGACGAACTTAGACAAACCTTATAATGAGACTAACGTTTGTCTTTTTTCGTCCCTAGTTAGTCTCGTTAGTCTCATTCTAAGGTTTTTTTTAAGTTCGTCCTTAGAAAGAAACTAACTAGGGATGAACTTAAACTAACTTGGGACGAACTTAGACTAACCTTAGAATGTGAATAAAGTTTGTCTTTGTTCGTTCCAAGTTAGTCTCGTTTGTCTCATTCTAAGGTTTGTCAAGTTCTTCCTTAGAAAGAGACTAACTAGGGACGAACTTAGACTAACTTGGGACAAAATTAGACAAACCTTATAATGAGACTAACGTTTGTCTTTGTTCGTCCCAAGTTAGTCTCGTTAGTCTAATTCTAAGGTTTGTCTAAGTTCGTCCTTAGAAAGAGACTAACTAGGGACGAACTTAGACTAACTTGGGACGAAATTAGACTAACCTTATAATGAGACTAAAGTTTGTGTTTGTTCGTCCCATGTTAGTCTCGTTAGTCTCATTCTAAGGTTTGTCTAAGTTAGTCCTTAGAAAGAGACTAACTAGGGACGAACTCATACTAACTTGGGACGAACTTAGACAAACCTTATAATGAGACTAACGTTTGTCTTTGTTCGCCCCAAGTTAGTCTCGTTAGTCTCATTCTAAGATTTTTTTAAGTTTGTCCTTAGAAAGAAACTAACTAGGGACGAACTTAGACTAACTTGGGACGAACTTAGACTAACCTTAGAATGAGAATAAAGTTTGTCTTTGTTCGTTCCAAGTTAGTCTCGTTAGTCTCATTGTAAGGTTTGTCTAAGTTCGTCCTTAGAAAGAGACTAACTAGGGACGAACTTAGACTAATTTGGGACGAAATTAGACAAACCTTATAATGAGACTAACGTTTGTCTTTGTTCGTCCCAAGTTAGTCTCGTTAGTCTAATTCTAAGGTTTATCTAAGTTCGTCCTTAGAAAGAGAGTAACTAGGGACGAACTTAGACTAACTTGGGACGAACTTAGACTAACTTGGGATGAACTTAGACTAACTAGGGATGAACTTAGACTAACTTGGGATGAACTTAGACAAACCTTAGAATGAGAGTTTGTCTCGTTAGTCCTTAGAAAGAGACTCACTTGGGACGAACTTAGACTAACCTTGTAATGAGACTAACATTAGTCTTTGTTCGTCCCAAGTTAGTTTCGTTAATCTCCTTCTAAGGTAGGTCTAAGTTCGTCCTTAGAAAGAGACTAATTATGGACGAACTTAGACTAACTTGGAACGAACTTAGACTAACCTAGTAATGAAGCTAACGTTTGTGTTTGTTCGTCCCAAGTTAGTCTCGTTACTCTCATTCTAAGGTTTGTCTAAGTTCGTCCTTAGAAAGAGACTAACTAGGGACGAACTTAGACTAACTTGGGACGAACTTAGACTAACCTTGTAATGAGACTAACGTTTGTCTTTGTTCGTCCCAAGTTAGTCTCGTTAGTCTCATTCTAAGGTTTGTCTAAGTTCGTCCTTAGAAAGAGACTAACTAGGGACGAACTTAGACTAACTTGGGACGAACTTAGACTAACTTTATAATGAGACTAACGTTTGTGTTTGTTCGTCCCAAGTTAGTATCGTTAGTCTCATTCTAAGGTTTGTCTAATTTCGTCCTTAGAAAGAGACTAACTAGGGACGAACTTAGACTTACTTGGGACGAACTTAGACTAACCTTGTAATGAGACTAACGTTTGCCTTTGTTCGTCGAAAGTTTGTCTCGTTAGTCTCATTCTAAGGTTTGTCTAAGTTCGTCCTTAGAAAGAGACTAACTAGGGACGAACTTAGACTAACTTGGGACGAACTTAGACTAACCTTGTAATGAGACTAACGTTTGTCTTTGTTCGTCCCAAGTTAGTCTCGTTAGTCACATTCTAAGGTTTGTCTAAGTTCGTCCTTAGAAAGAGAGTAACTGGGGACGAACTTAGACTAACTTGGGACGAACTTAGACTAACTTGGGATGAACTTAGACTAACTAGGGATGAACTTAGACTAACTTGGGATGAACTTAGACAAACCTTAGAATGAGAGTTTGTCTCGTTAGTCTCATTCTAAGGTTTGTCTAAGTTCGTCCTTCGAAAGAGACTAACTAGGGACGAACTTAGACTAACTTGGGACGAACTTAGACTAACCTTAGAATGAGAATAAAGTTTGTCTTTGTTCGTTCCAAGTTAGTCTCGTTAGTCTCATTCTAAGGTTTGTCTAAGTTCGTCCTTAGAAAGTGACAAACTTGGGACGAACTTAGACTAACCTTAGAATGAGAGTTTGTCTCGTTAGTCTCATTCTAAGGTTTGTCTAAGTTAGTCCTTAGAAAGAGACTCACTTGGGACGAACTTAGACTCACCTTGTAATGAGACTAACATTAGTCTTTGTTCGTCCCAAGTTAGTTTTGTTAGTCTCCTTCTAAGGTAGGTCTAAGTTCGTCCTTAGAAAGAGACTAATTATGGACGAACTTAGACTAACTTGGAACGAACTTAGACTAACCTAGTAATGAAGCTAACGTTTGTGTTTGTTCGTCCCAAGTTAGTCTCGTTACTCTCATTCTAAGGTTTGTCTAAGTTCGTCCTTAGAAAGAGACTAACTAGGGACGAACTTAGACTAACTTGGGACGAACTTAGACTAACCTTGTAATGAGACTAACGTTTGTCTTTGTTCGTCCCAAGTTAGTCTCGTTAGTCTCATTCTAAGGTTTGTCTAAGTTCGTCCTTAGAAAGAGACTAACTAGGGACGAACTTAGACTAACTTGGGACGAACTTAGACTAACCTTATAATGAGACTAAAGTTTGTGTTTGTTCGTCCCATGTTAGTCTCGTTAGTCTCATTCTAAGGTTTGTCTAAGTTCGTCCTTAGAAAGAGACTAACTAGGGACGAACTCATACTAACTTGGGACGAACTTAGACAAACCTTATAATGAGACTAACGTTTGTCTTTGTTCGTTCCAAGTTAGTCTCGTTAGTCTCATTGTAAGGTTTGTCTAAGTTCGTCCTTAGAAAGAGACTAACTAGGGACGAACTTAGACTAATTTGGGACGAAATTAGACAAACCTTATAATGAGACTAACGTTTGTCTTTGTTCGTCCCAAGTTAGTCTCGTTAGTCTAATTCTAAGGTTTATCTAAGTTCGTCCTTAGAAAGAGAGTAACTAGGGACGAACTTAGACTAACTTGGGACGAACTTAGACTAACTTGGGATGAACTTAGACTAACTAGGGATGAACTTAGACTAACTTGGGATGAACTTAGACAAACCTTAGAATGAGAGTTTGTCTCGTTAGTCCTTAGAAAGAGACTCACTTGGGACGAACTTAGACTAACCTTGTAATGAGACTAACATTAGTCTTTGTTCGTCCCAAGTTAGTTTCGTTAGTCTCCTTCTAAGGTAGGTCTAAGTTCGTCCTTAGAAAGAGACTAATTATGGACGAACTTAAACTAACTTGGAACGAACTTAGACTAACCTAGTAATGAAGCTAACGTTTGTGTTTGTTCGTCCCAAGTTAGTCTCGTTACTCTCATTCTAAGGTTTGTCTAAGTTCGTCCTTAGAAAGAGACTAACTAGGGACGAACTTAGACTAACTTGGGACGAACTTAGACTAACCTTGTAATGAGACTAACGTTTGTCTTTGTTCGTCCCAAGTTAGTCTCGTTAGTCTCATTCTAAGGTTTGTCTAAGTTCGTCCTTAGAAAGAGACTAACTAGGGACGAACTTAGACTAACTTGGGACGAACTTAGACTAACTTTATAATGAGACTAACGTTTGTGTTTGTTCGTCCCAAGTTAGTATCGTTAGTCTCATTCTAAGGTTTGTCTAATTTCGTCCTTAGAAAGAGACTAACTAGGGACGAACTTAGACTTACTTGGGACGAACTTAGACTAACCTTGTAATGAGACTAACGTTTGTCTTTGTTCGTCGAAAGTTTGTCTCGTTAGTCTCATTCTAAGGTTTGTCTAAGTTCGTCCTTAGAAAGAGACTAACTAGGGACGAACTTAGACTAACTTGGGACGAACTTAGACTAACCTTGTAATGAGACTAACGTTTGTCTTTGTTCGTCCCAAGTTAGTCTCGTTAGTCACATTCTAAGGTTTGTCTAAGTTCGTCCTTAGAAAGAGAGTAACTAGGGACGAACTTAGACTAACTTGGGACGAACTTAGACTAACCTTGTAATGAGACTAACATTAGTCTTTGTTCGTCCCAAGTTAGTTTCGTTAATCTCCTTCTAAGGTAGGTCTAAGTTCGTCCTTAGAAAGAGACTAATTATGGACGAACTTAGACTAACTTGGAACGAACTAAGACTAACCTAGTAATGAAGCTAACGTTTGTGTTTGTTCGTCCCAAGTTAGTCTCGTTACTCTCATTCTAAGGTTTGTCTAAGTTCGTCCTTAGAAAGAGACTAACTAGGGACGAACTTAGACTAACTTGGGACGAACTTAGACTAACCTTGTAATGAGACTAACGTTTGTCTTTGTTCGTCCCAAGTTAGTCTCGTTAGTCTCATTCTAAGGTTTGTCTAAGTTCGTCCTTAGAAAGAGACTAACTAGGGACGAACTTAGACTAACTTGGGACGAACTTAGACTAACTTTATAATGAGACTAACGTTTGTGTTTGTTCGTCCCAAGTTAGTATCGTTAGTCTCATTCTAAGGTTTGTCTAATTTCGTCCTTAGAAAGAGACTAACTAGGGACGAACTTAGACTTACTTGGGACGAACTTAGACTAACCTTGTAATGAGACTAACGTTTGTCTTTGTTCGTCGAAAGTTTGTCTCGTTAGTCTCATTCTAAGGTTTGTCTAAGTTCGTCCTTAGAAAGAGACTAACTAGGGACGAACTTAGACTAACTTGGGACGAACTTAGACTAACCTTGTAATGAGACTAACGTTTGTCTTTGTTCGTCCCAAGTTAGTCTCGTTAGTCACATTCTAAGGTTTGTCTAAGTTCGTCCTTAGAAAGAGAGTAACTAGGGACGAACTTAGACTAACTTGGGACGAACTTAGACTAACTTGGGATGAACTTAGACTAACTAGGGATGAACTTAGACTAACTTGGGATGAACTTAGACAAACCTTAGAATGAGAGTTTGTCTCGTTAGTCTCATTCTAAGGTTTGTCTAAGTTCGTCCTTCGAAAGAGACTAACTAGGGACGAACTTAGACTAACTTGGGACGAACTTAGACTAACCTTAGAATGAGAATAAAGTTTGTCTTTGTTCGTTCCAAGTTAGTCTCGTTAGTCTCATTCTAAGGTTTGTCTAAGTTCGTCCTTAGAAAGTGACAAACTTGGGACGAACTTAGACTAACTTGGGACGAACTTAGACTAACCTTAGAATGAGAGTTTGTCTCGTTAGTCTCATTCTAAGGTTTGTCTAAGTTAGTCCTTAGAAAGAGACTCACTTGGGACGAACTTAGACTCACCTTGTAATGAGACTAACATTAGTCTTTGTTCGTCCCAAGTTAGTTTTGTTAGTCTCCTTCTAAGGTAGGTCTAAGTTCGTCCTTAGAAAGAGACTAATTATGGACGAACTTAGACTAACTTGGAACGAACTTAGACTAACCTAGTAATGAAGCTAACGTTTGTGTTTGTTCGTCCCAAGTTAGTCTCGTTACTCTCATTCTAAGGTTTGTCTAAGTTCGTCCTTAGAAAGAGACTAACTAGGGACGAACTTAGACTAACTTGGGACGAACTTAGACTAACCTTGTAATGAGACTAACGTTTGTCTTTGTTCGTCCCAAGTTAGTCTCGTTAGTCTCATTCTAAGGTTTGTCTAAGTTCGTCCTTAGAAAGAGACTAACTAGGGACGAACTTAGACTAACTTGGGACGAACTTAGACTAACCTTATAATGAGACTAAAGTTTGTGTTTGTTCGTCCCATGTTAGTCTCGTTAGTCTCATTCTAAGGTTTGTCTAAGTTCGTCCTTAGAAAGAGACTAACTAGGGACGAACTCATACTAACTTGGGACGAACTTAGACAAACCTTATAATGAGACTAACGTTTGTCTTTGTTCGCCCCAAGTTAGTCTCGTTAGTCTCATTCTAAGATTTTTTTAAGTTTGTCCTTAGAAAGAAACTAACTAGGGACGAACTTAGACTAACCTTAGAATGAGAATAAAGTTTGTCTTTGTTCGTTCCAAGTTAGTCTCGTTAGTCTCATTGTAAGGTTTGTCTAAGTTCGTCCTTAGAAAGAGACTAACTAGGGACGAACTTAGACTAATTTGGGACGAAATTAGACAAACCTTATAATGAGACTAACGTTTGTCTTTGTTCGTCCCAAGTTAGTCTCGTTAGTCTAATTCTAAGGTTTATCTAAGTTCGTCCTTAGAAAGAGAGTAACTAGGGACGAACTTAGACTAACTTGGGACGAACTTACACTAACTTGGGATGAACTTAGACTAACTAGGGATGAACTTAGACTAACTTGGGATGAACTTAGACAAACCTTAGAATGAGAGTTTGTCTCGTTAGTCCTTAGAAAGAGACTCACTTGGGACGAACTTAGACTAACCTTGTAATGAGACTAACATTAGTCTTTGTTCGTCCCAAGTTAGTTTCGTTAGTCTCCTTCTAAGGTAGGTCTAAGTTCGTCCTTAGAAAGAGACTAATTATGGACGAACTTAAACTAACTTGGAACGAACTTAGACTAACCTAGTAATGAAGCTAACGTTTGTGTTTGTTCGTCCCAAGTTAGTCTCGTTACTCTCATTCTAAGGTTTGTCTAAGTTCGTCCTTAGAAAGAGACTAACTAGGGACGAACTTAGACTAACTTGGGACGAACTTAGACTAACCTTGTAATGAGACTAACGTTTGTCTTTGTTCGTCCCAAGTTAGTCTCGTTAGTCTCATTCTAAGGTTTGTCTAAGTTCGTCCTTAGAAAGAGACTAACTAGGGACGAACTTAGACTAACTTGGGACGAACTTAGACTAACTTTATAATGAGACTAACGTTTGTGTTTGTTCGTCCCAAGTTAGTATCGTTAGTCTCATTCTAAGGTTTGTCTAATTTCGTCCTTAGAAAGAGACTAACTAGGGACGAACTTAGACTAACTTGGGACGAACTTAGACTAACCTTGTAATGAGACTAACGTTTGTCTTTGTTCGTCCCAAGTTAGTCTCGTTAGTCACATTCTAAGGTTTGTCTAAGTTCGTCCTTAGAAAGAGACTAACTAGGGACGAACTTAGACTAACTTGGGACGAACTTAGACTAACTTTATAATGAGACTAACGTTTGTCTTTGTTCGTCCCAAGTTAGTCTCGTTAGTCTAATTCTTAGGTTTATCTAAGTTCGTCCTTAGAAAGAGAGTAACTAGGGACGAACTTAGACTAACTTGGGACGAACTTAGACTAACTTGGGATGAAGTTAGACTAACTAGGGATGAACTAAGACTAACTTGGGATGAACTTAGACAAATCTTAGAATGAGAGTTTGTCTCGTTAGTCTCATTCTAAGGTTTGTCTAAGTTCGTCCTTCGAAAGAGACTAACTAGGGACGAACTTAGACAAACTTGGGACGAACTTAGACTAACCTTAGAATGAGAATAAAGTTTGTCTTTGTTCGTTCCAAGTTAGTCTCGTTAGTCTCATTCTAAGGTTTGTCTAAGTTCGTCCTTAGAAAGTGACTAACTTGGGACGAACTTAGACTAACCTTAGAATGAGAGTTTGTCTCGTTAGTCTCATTCTAAGGTTTGTCTAAGTTAGTCCTTAGAAAGAGACTCACTTGGGACGAACTTAGACTAACCTTGTAATGAGACTAACATTAGTCTTTGTTCGTCCCAAGTTAGTTTCGTTAGTCTCCTTCTAAGGTAGGTCTAAGTTCGTCCTTAGAAAGAGACTAATTATGGACGAACTTAGACTAACTTGGAACGAACTTAGACTAACCTAGTAATGAAGCTAACGTTTGTGTTTGTTCGTCCCAAGTTAGTCTCGTTACTCTCATTCTAAGGTTTGTCTAAGTTCGTCCTTAGAAAGAGACTAACTAGGGACGAACTTAGACAAACTTGGGACGAACTTAGACTAACCTTGTAATGAGACTAACGTTTGTCTTTGTTCGTCCCAAGTTAGTCTCGTTAGTCTCATTCTAAGGTTTGTCTAAGTTCGTCCTTAGAAAGAGACTAACTAGGGACGAACTTAGACTAACTTGGGATGAACTTAGACTAACTTTATAATGAGACTAACGTTTGTGTTTGTTCGTCCCAAGTTAGTCTCGTTAGTCTCATTCTAAGGTTTGTCTAAGTTCGTCCTTAGAAAGAGACTAACTAGGGACGAACTTAGACTTACTTGGGACGAACTTAGACTAACCTTGTAATGAGACTAACGTTTGTCTTTGTTCGTCGAAAGTTTGTCTCGTTAGTCTCATTCTAAGGTTTGTCTAAGTTCGTCCTTAGAAAGAGACTAACTAGGGACGAACTTAGACTAACTTGGGACGAACTTAGACTAACTTTCTAATGAGACTAACGTTTGTCTTTGTTCGTCCCAAGTTAGTCTCGTTAGTCTAATTCTAGATTTATCTAAGTTCGTCCTTAGAAAGAGAGTAACTAGGGACGAACTTAGATTAACTTGGGACGAACTTAGACTAACTTGGGATGAACTTAGACTAACTAGGGATGAACTTAGACTAACTTGGGATGAACTTAGACAAACCTTAGAATGAGAGTTTGTCTCGTTAGTCTCATTCTAAGGTTTGTCTAAGTTCGTCCTTCGAAAGAGACAAACTAGGGACGAACTTAGACTAACTTGGGACGAACTTAGACTAACCTTAGAATGAGAATAAAGTTTGTCTTTGTTCGTTCCAAGTTAGTCTCGTTAGTCTCATTCTAAGGTTTGTCGAAGTTCGTCCTTAGAAAGTGACTAACTTGGGACGAACTTAGACTAACTTGGGACGAACTTAGACTAACCTTAGAATGAGAGTTTGTCTCGTTAGTCTCATTCTAAGGTTTGTCTAAGTTAGTCCTTAGAAAGAGACTCACTTGGGACGAACTTAGACTAACCTTGTAATGAGACTAACATTAGTCTTTGTTCGTCCCAAGTTAGTTTCGTTAGTCTCCTTCTAAGGTAGGTCTAAGTTCGTCCTTAGAAAGAGACTAATTAGGGACGAACTTAGACTAACTTGGAACGAACTTAGACTAACCTAGTAATGAAGCTAACATTTGTGTTTGTTCGTCCCAAGTTAGTCTCGTTAGTCTCATTCTAAGGTTTGTCTAAGTTCGTCCTCAGAAAGAGACTAACTAGGGACGAACTTAGACTAACTTGGGACGAACTTAGACTAACCTTGTAATGAGACTAACGTTTGTCTTTGTTCGTCCCAAGTTAGTCTCGTTAGTCTCATTCTAAGGTTTGTCTAAGTTTGTCCTTAGAAAGAGACTAACTAGGGACTAACTTAGACTAACTTGGGGCGAACTTAGACTAACTTTATAATGAGACTAACGTTTGTCTTTGTTCGTCCCAAGTTAGTCTCGTTAGTCTCATTCTAAGGTTTGTCTAAGTTCGTCCTTAGAAAGAGACAAACTAGGGACGAACTTAGACTTACTTGGGACGAACTTAGACTAACCTTGTAATGAGACTAACGTTTGTCTTTGTTCGTCCCAAGTTAGTCTCGTTAGTCTCATTCTAAGGTTTGTCTAAGTTCGTCCTTAGAAAGAGACAAACTAGGGACGAACTTAGACTAACTTGGGACGAACTTAGACTAACTTTATAAGGAGACTAACGTTTGTCTTCGTTCGTCCCAAGTTAGTCTCGTTAGTCTAATTCTAAGGTTTGTCTAAGTTCGTCCTTAGAAAGAGACAAACTAGGGACGAACTTAGACTAACTTGGGACGAACTTAGACTAACCTTGTATTGAGACTAAGGTTTGTCTTTGTTCGTCCCAAGTTAGTCTCGTTAGTCTCATTCTAAGGTTTGTCTAAGTTCGTCCTTAGAAAGAGACTAACTTGGGACGAACTTAGACTAACTTGGGACGAACTTAGACTAACCTTGTAATGAGACTAACGTTTGTCTTTGTTCGTCCCAAGTTAGTCTCGTTAGTCTCATTCTAAGGTTTGTCTAAGTTCGTCCTTCGAAAGAGACTAACTAGGGACGAACTTAGACTAACCTTAGAATGAGAATAAAGTTTGTCTTTGTTCGTTCCAAGTTAGTCTCGTTAGTCTCATTCAAAGGTTTGTCTAAGTTCGTCCTTAGAAAGAGACTAACTTGGGACGAACTTAGACTAACCTTGTAATAAGACTAACATTTGTCTTTGTTCGTCCCAAGTTAGTTTCGTTAGTCTCCTTCTAAGGTTTGTCTAAGTTCGTCCTTAGAAAGAGATTAACTAGGGACGAACTTAGACTAACTTGGAACGAACATAGACTAACCTAGTAATGAGACTAACGTTTGTGTTTGTTCGTCCCAAGTTTGTCTCGTTAGTCACATTCTAAGGTTTGTCTAAGTTCGTCCTTAGAAAGAGACTAACTAGGGACGAACTAAGACTAACCTTATAATGAGACAAACGTTTGTCTTTGTTCGTCCCAAGTTAGTCTCGTTAGTCTCATTCTAAGGTTTGTTTAAGTTCGTCCTTAGAAAGAGACCAACTAGGGACGAACTTAGACTAACTTGGGAGGAACTTAGGCTAACCTTGTAATGAGACTAACGTTTGTCTTTGTTCGTCCCAAGTTAGTCTCGTTAGTCTCATTCTAAGGTTTGTCTAAGTTCGTCCTTAGAAAGAGACTAACTAGGGACGAACTTAGACTTAGTTGGGACGAACTTTAGACTAACCTTGTAATGAGACTAACGTTTGTCTTTGTTCGTCCCGAGTTAGTCTCGTTAGTCTCATTCTAAGGTTTGTCTAAGTTTGTCCTTAGAAAGAGACTAACTAGGGACTAACTTAGACTAACTTGGGACGAACTTAGACTAACTTTATAATGAGACTAACGTTTGTCTTTGTTCGTCCCAAGTTAGTCTCGTTAGTCTCATTCTAAGGTTTGTCTAAGTTCGTCCTTAGAAAGAGACTAACTTGGGACGAACTTAGACTAACTTGGGACAAACTTAGACTAACCTTGTAATGAGACTAACGTTTGTCTTTGTTCGTCCCAAGTTAATCTCGTTAGTCTCATTCTAAGGTTTGTCTAAGTTCGTCCTTAGAAAGAGACTAACTAGGGACGAACTTAGACTAACTTGGGACGAACTTAGACTAACCTTGTAATGAGACTAACGTTTGTCTTTGTTCGTCCCAAGTTAGTCTCGTTAGTCTCATTCTAAGGTTTGTCTAAGTTTGTCCTTAGAAAGAGACTCACTTGGGACGAACTTAGACTAACCTTGTAATGAGACTAACATTAGTCTTTGTTCGTCCCAAGTTAGTTTCGTTAGTCTCCTTCTAAGGTAGGTCTAAGTTCGTCCTTAGAAAGAGACTAATTAGGGACGAACTTAGACTAACTTGGAACGAACTTAGACTAACCTAGTAATGAAGCTAACGTTTGTGTTTGTTCGTCCCAAGTTAGTCTCGTTACTCTCATTCTAAGGTTTGTCTAAGTTCGTCCTTAGAAAGAGACTAACTAGGGACGAACTTAGACTAACTTGGGACGAACTTAGACTAACCTTGTAATGAGACTAACGTTTGTCTTTGTTCGTCCCAAGTTAGTCTCGTTAGTCTCATTCTAAGGTTTGTCTAAGTTTGTCCTTAGAAAGAGACTAACTAGGGACTAACTTAGACTAACTTGGGACGAACTTAGACTAACTTTATAATGAGACTAACGTTTGTCTTTGTTCGTCCCAAGTCAGTCTCGTTAGTCTCATTCTAAGGTTTGTCTAAGTTCGTCCTTAGAAAGAGACAAACTAGGGACGAACTTAGACTTACTTGGGACGAACTTAGACTAACCTTGTAATGAGACTAACATTTGTCTTTGTTCGTCGAAAGTTTGTCTCGTTAGTCTCATTCTAAGGTTTGTCTAAGTTCGTCCTTAGAAAGAGACAAATAGGGACGAACTTAGACTAACTTGGGACGAACTTAGACTAACCTTGTAATGAGACTAACGTTTGTCTTTGTTCGTCCCAAGTTAGTCTCGTTAGTCTCATTATAAGGTTTGTCTAAGTTCGTCCTTCGAAAGAGACTAACTAGGGACGAACTTAGACTAACTTGGGACGAACTTAGACTAACTTTTTAATGAGACTAACGTTTGTCTTTGTTCGTCCCAAGTTAGTCTCGTTAGTCTAATTCTAAGGTTTGTCTAAGTTCGTCCTTAGAAAGAGACTAACTAGGGACGAACTTAGACTAACCTTGTAATGAGACTAACGTTTGTCTTTGTTCGTCCCAAGTTAGTCTCGTTAGTCTCATTCTAAGGTTTGTCTAAGTTCGTCCTTAGAAAGAGACTAACTAGGGACGAACTTAGACTAACTTGGGACGAACTTAGACTAACCTTGTAATGAGACTAACGTTTGTCTTCGTTCGTCCCATGTTAGTCTCGTTAGTCTAATTCTAAGGTTTGTCTAAGTTCGTCCTTAGAAAGAGACAAACTAGGGACGAACTTACACTAACTTGGGACGAACTTAGACTAACCTTGTAATGAGACTAAGGTTTGTCTTTGTTCGTCCCAAGTTAGTCTCGTTAGTCTCATTCTAAGGTTTGTCTAAGTTCGTCCTTAGAAAGAGACTAACTTGGGACGAACTTAGACTAACATGGGACGAACTTAGACTAACCTTGTAATGAGACTAACGTTTGTCTTTGTTCGTCCCAAGTTAGTCTCGTTAGTCTCATTCTAAGGTTTGTCTAAGTTCGTCCTTCGAAAGAGACTAACTAGGGACGAACTTAGACTAACCTTAGAATGAGAATAAAGTTTGTCTTTGTTCGTTCCAAGTTAGTCTCGTTAGTCTCATTCAAAGGTTTGTCTAAGTTCGTCCTTAGAAAGAGACTAACTTGGGACGAACTTAGACTAACCTTGTAATAAGACTAACATTTGTCTTTGTTCGTCCCAAGTTAGTTTCGTTAGTCTCCTTCTAAGGTTTGTCTAAGTTCGTCCTTAGAAAGAGATTAACTAGGGACGAACTTAGACTAACTTGGAACGAACATAGACTAACCTAGTAATGAGACTAACGTTTGTGTTTGTTCGTCCCAAGTTTGTCTCGTTAGTCACATTCTAAGGTTTGTCTAAGTTCGTCCTTAGAAAGAGACTAACTAGGGACGAACTAAGACTAACCTTATAATGAGACAAACGTTTGTCTTTGTTCGTCCCAAGTTAGTCTCGTTAGTCTCATTCTAAGGTTTGTTTAAGTTCGTCCTTAGAAAGAGACCAACTAGGGACGAACTTCGACTAACTTGGGAGGAACTTAGGCTAACCTTGTAATGAGACTAACGTTTGTCTTTGTTCGTCCCAAGTTAGTTTCGTTAGTCTCATTCTAAGGTTTGTCTAAGTTCGTCCTTAGAAAGAGACTAACTAGGGACGAACTTAGACTTAGTTGGGACGAACTTTAGACTAACCTTGTAATGAGACTAACGTTTGTCTTTGTTCGTCCCAAGTTAGTCTCGTTAGTCTCATTCTAAGGTTTGTCTAAGTTTGTCCTTAGAAAGAGACTAACTAGGGACTAACTTAGACTAACTTGGGACGAACTTAGACTAACTTTATAATGAGACTAACGTTTGTCTTTGTTCGTCCCAAGTTAGTCTCGTTAGTCTCATTCTAAGGTTTGTCTAAGTTCGTCCTTAGAAAGAGACTAACTTCGGACGAACTTAGACTAACTTGGGACAAACTTAGACTAACCTTGTAATGAGACTAACGTTTGTCTTTGTTCGTCCCAAGTTAATCTCGTTAGTCTCATTCTAAGGTTTGTCTAAGTTCGTCCTTAGAAAGAGACTAACTAGGGACGAACTTAGACTAACTTGGGACGAACTTAGACTAACCTTGTAATGAGACTAACGTTTGTCTTTGTTCGTCCCAAGTTAGTCTCGTTAGTCTCATTCTAAGGTTTGTCTAAGTTTGTCCTTAGAAAGAGACTAAGTTAGACTAACTTGGGACGAACTTAGACTAACTTTATAATGAGACTAACGTTTGTCTTTGTTCGTCCCAAGTTAGTCTCGTTAGTCTCATTCTAAGGTTTGTCTAAGTTCGTCCTTAGAAAGAGATTAACTAGGGACGAACTTAGACTAACTTGGAACGAACATAGACTAACCTAGTAATGAGACTAACGTTTGTGTTTGTTCGTCCCAAGTTTGTCTCGTTAGTCACATTCTAAGGTTTGTCTAAGTTCGTCCTTAGAAAGAGACTAACTAGGGACGAACTAAGACTAACCTTATAATGAGACAAACGTTTGTCTTTGTTCGTCCCAAGTTAGTCTCGTTAGTCTCATTCTAAGGTTTGTTTAAGTTCGTCCTTAGAAAGAGACCAACTAGGGACGAACTTAGATTAACTTGGGAGGAACTTAGGCTAACCTTGTAATGAGACTAACGTTTGTCTTTGTTCGTCCCAAGTTAGTCTCGTTAGTCTCATTCTAAGGTTTGTCTAAGTTCGTCCTTAGAAAGAGACTAACTAGGGACGAACTTAGACTTAGTTGGGACGAACTTTAGACTAACCTTGTAATGAGACTAACGTTTGTCTTTGTTCGTCCCAAGTTAGTCTCGTTAGTCTCATTCTAAGGTTTGTCTAAGTTTGTCCTTAGAAAGAGACTAACTAGGGACTAACTTAGACTAACTTGGGACGAACTTAGACTAACTTTATAATGAGACTAACGTTTGTCTTTGTTCGTCCCAAGTTAGTCTCGTTAGTCTCATTCTAAGGTTTGTCTAAGTTCGTCCTTAGAAAGAGACTAACTTCGGACGAACTTAGACGAACTTGGGACAAACTTAGACTAACCTTGTAATGAGACTAACGTTTGTCTTTGTTCGTCCCAAGTTAATCTCGTTAGTCTCATTCTAAGGTTTGTCTAAGTTCGTCCTTAGAAAGAGACTAACTAGGGACGAACTTAGACTAACTTGGGACGAACTTAGACTAACCTTGTAATGAGACTAACGTTTGTCTTTGTTCGTCCCAAGTTAGTCTCGTTAGTCTCATTCTAAGGTTTGTCTAAGTTTGTCCTTAGAAAGAGACTAAGTTAGACTAACTTGGGACGAACTTAGACTAACTTTATAATGAGACTAACGTTTGTCTTTGTTCGTCCCAAGTTAGTCTCGTTAGTCTCATTCTAAGGTTTGTCTAAGTTCGTCCTTAGAAAGAGACTAACTTGGGACGAACTTAGACTAACTTGGGACAAACTTAGACTAACCTTGTAATGAGACTAACGTTTGTCTTTGTTCGTCCCAAGTTAATCTCGTTAGTCTCATTCTAAGGTTTGTCTAAGTTCGTCCTTCGAAAGAGACTAACTAGGGACGAACTTAGACTAACTTGGGACAAACTTAGACTAACCTTGTAATGAGACTAACGTTTGTCTTTGTTCGTCCCAAGTTAATCTCGTTAGTCTCATTCTAAGGTTTGTCTAAGTTCGTCCTTCGAAAGAGACTAACTAGGGACGAACTTAGACTAACCTTAGAATGAGAATAAAGTTTGTCTTTGTTCGTTCCAAGTTAGTCTCGTTAGTCTCATTCAAAGGTTTGTCTAAGTTCGTCCTTAGAAAGTGACTAACTTGGGACGAACATAGACTAACTTTGGACGAACTTAGACTAACCTTAGAATGAGAGTTTGTCTCGTTAGTCTCATTCTAAGGTTTGTCTAAGTTCGTCCTTAGAAAGAGACTCACTTGGGACGAACTTAGACTAACCTTGTAATGAGACTAACGTTTGTCTTTGTTCGTCCCAAGTTAGTTTCGTTAGTCTCCTTCAAAGGTTGGTCTAAGTTCGTCCTTAGAAAGAGACTAATTAGGGACGAACTTAGACTAACTTGGAACGAACTTAGACTAACCTAGTAATGAGACTAACGTTTATCTTTGTTCGTCCCAAGTTAGTCTCGTTAGTCTCATTCTAAGGTTTGTCTAAGTTCGTCCTTAGAAAGAGACTAACTAGGGACGAACTTAGACTAACTTGGGACGAACTTAGACTAACCTTGTAAGGAGACTAACGTTTGTCTTTGTTCGTCCCAAGTTAGTCTCGTTAGTCTCATTCTAAGGTTTGTCTAAGTTCGTCCTTAGAAAGAGACTAACTAGGGACGAACTTAGACTAACTTGGGACGAACTTAGACTAACTTTTTAATGAGACTAACGTTTGTCTTTGTTCGTCCCAAGTTAGTCTCGTTAGTCTAATTCTAAGGTTTGTCTAAGTTCGTCCTTAGAAAGAGACTAACTAGGGACGAACTTAGACTAACCTTGTAATGAGACTAACGTTTGTCTTTGTTCGTCCCAAGTTAGTCTCGTTAGTCTCATTCTAAGGTTTGTCTAAGTTCGTCCTTAGAAAGAGACTAACTAGGGACGAACTTAGACTAACTTGGGACGAACTTAGACTAACCTTGTAATGAGACTAACGTTTGTCTTTGTTCGTCCCAAGTTAGTCTCGTTAGTCACATTCTAAGGTTTGTCTAAGTTCGTCCTTAGAAAGAGACTAACTAGGGACGAACTTAGACTAACTTTATAATGAGACTAACGTTTGTCTTTGTTTGTCCCAAGTTAGTCTCGTTAGTCTAATTCTAAGGTTTGTCTAAGTTCGTCCTTAGAAAGAGACAAACTAGGGACGAACTTAGACTAACTTGGGACGAACTTAGACTAACCTTGTAATGAGACTAAGGTTTGTCTTTGTTCGTCCCAAGTTAGTCTCGTTAGTCTCATTCTAAGGTTTGTCTAAGTTCGTCCTTAGAAAGAGACTAACTTGGGACGAACTTAGACTAACTTGGGACGAACTTAGACTAACCTTGTAATGAGACTAAGGTTTGTCTTTGTTCGTCCCAAGTTAGTCTCGTTAGTCTCATTCTAAGGTTTGTCTAAGTTCGTCCTTCGAAAGAGACTAACTAGGGACGAACTTAGACTAACCTTAGAATGAGAATAAAGTTTGTCTTTGTTCGTTCCAAGTTACTCTCGTTAGTCTCATTCAAAGGTTTGTCTAAGTTCGTCCTTAGAAAGAGACTAACTTGGGACGAACTTAGACTAACCTTGTAATAAGACTAACATTTGTCTTTGTTCGTCCCAAGTTAGTTTCGTTAGTCTCCTTCTAAGGTTTGTCTAAGTTCGTCCTTAGAAAGAGATTAACTAGGGACGAACTTAGACTAACTTGGAACGAACATAGACTAACCTAGTAATGAGACTAACGTTTGTGTTTGTTCGTCCCAAGTTTGTCTCGTTAGTCACATTCGAAGGTTTGTCTAAGTTCGTCCTTAGAAAGAGACTAACTAGGGACGAACTTAGACAAACCTTGTAATGAGACTAACGTCTGTGTTTGTTCGTCCCAAGTTAGTCTCGTTAGTCTCATTCAAAGGTTTGTCTAAGTTCGTCCTTAGAAAGAGACTAACTAGGGACGAACTTAGACTAACTTGGGACGAACTTAGACTAACGTTTGTCTTTGTTCGTCCCAAGTTAGTCTCGTTAGTCTCATTCTAAGGTTTGTCTAAGTTTGTCCTTAGAAAGAGACTAACTAGGGACGAACTTAGACTTACTTGGGACGAACTTTAGACTAACCTTGTAATGAGACTAACGTTTGTCTTTGTTCGTCCCAAGTTAGTCTCGTTAGTCTCATTCTAAGGTTTGTCTAAGTTCGTCCTTAGTAAGAGACTAACTTGGGACGAACTTAGACTAACTTGGGACAAACTTAGACTAACCTTGTAATGAGACTAACGTTTGTCTTTGTTCGTCCCAAGTTAATCTCGTTAGTCTCATTCTAAGGTTTGTCTAAGTTCGTCCTTCGAAAGAGACTAACTAGGGACGAACTTAGACTAACCTTAGAATGAGAATAAAGTTTGTCTTTGTTCGTTCCAAGTTAGTCTCGTTAGTCTCATTCAAAGGTTTGTCTAAGTTCGTCCTTAGAAAGTGACTAACGTGGGACGAACATAGACTAACTTTGGACGAACTTAGACTAACCTTAGAATGAGAGTTTGTCTCGTTAGTCTCATTCTAAGGTTTGTCTAAGTTCGTCCTTAGAAAGAGACTCACTTGGGACGAACTTAGACTAACCTTGTAATGAGACTAACATTTGTCTTTGTTCGTGCCAAGTTAGTTTCGTTAATCTCCTTCTAAGGTTGGTCTAAGTTCGTCCTTAGAAAGAGACTAATTAGGGACGAACTTAGCCTAACTTGGAACGAACTTAGACTAACCTAGTAATGAGACTAACGTTTATCTTTGTTCGTCCCAAGTTAGTCTCGTTAGTCTCATTCTAAGGTTTGTCTAAGTTTGTCCTTAGAAAGAGACTAACTAGGGACGAACTTAGACTAACTTGGGACGAACTTAGACTAACCTTGTAAGGAGACTAACGTTTGTCTTTGTTCGTCCCAAGTTAGTCTCGTTAGTCTCATTCTAAGGTTTGTCTAAGTTCGTCCTTCGAAAGAGACTAACTAGGGACGAACTTAGACTAACTTGGGACGAACTTAGACTAACCATAGAATGAGAATAAAGTTTGTCTTAGTTCGTTCCAAGTTAGTCTCGTTAGTCTCATTCAAAGGTTTGTCTAAGTTCGTCCTTAGAAAGAGACTAACTTGGGATGAACTTAGACTAACCTTGTAATGAGACTAACAGTTGTCTTTGTTCGTCCCAAGTTAGTTTCGTTAGTCTCCTTCTAAGGTTTTTCTAAGTTCGTCCTTAGAAAGAGATTAACTAGGGACGAACTTAGACTAACTTGGAACGAACATAGACTAACCTAGTAATGAGACTAACGTTTGTGTTTGTTCGTCCCAAGTTTGTCTCGTTAGTCACATTCTAAGGTTTGTCTTAGTTCGTCCTTAGAAAGAGACTAACTAGGGACGAACTAAGACTAACCTTATAATGAGACAAACGTTTGTCTTTGTTCGTCCCAAGTTAGTCTCGTTAGTCTCATTCTAAGGTTTGTTTAAGTTCGTCCTTAGAAAGAGACCAACTAGGGACGAACTTAGACTAACTTGGGAGGAACTTAGGCTAACCTTGTAATGAGACTAACGTTTGTCTTTGTTCGTCCCAAGTTAGTTTCGTTAGTCTCCTTCTAAGGTTGGTCTAAGTTCGTCATTAGAAAGAGACTAATTAGGGACGAACTTAGACTAACTGGGAACGAACTTAGACTAACCTAGTAATGAGACTAACGTTTGTCTTTGTTCGTCCCAAGTTTGTCTCGTTAGTCTCATTCTAAGGTTTGTCTAAGTTCGTCCTTAGAAAGAGACTAACTAGGGACGAACTTAGACTAACTTGGGACGAACTTAGACTAACCTTGTAATGAGACTAACGTTTGTCTTTGTTCGTCCCAAGTTAGTCTCGTTAGTCTCATTCTATGGTTTGTCTAAGTTCGTCCTTAGAAAGAGACTAACTAGGGACGAACTTAGACTAACTTGGGACGAACTTAGACTATCTTTATAATGACACTAACGTTTGTCTTTGTTCGTCCCAATTTAGTCTCGTTAGTCTCATTCTAAGGTTTGTCTAAGTTTGTCCTTAGAAAGAGACTAACTAGGGACGAACTTAGACTAACTTGGGACGAACTTAGACTAACCTTGTAATGAGACTAACGTTTGTCTTTGTTCGTCCCAAGTTAGTCTCGTTAGTCTCATTCTAAAGTTTGTCTAAGTTCGTCCTTAGAAAGAGACTAACTAGGGACGAACTTAGACTAACTTGGGACGAACTTAGACTTACTTTATAATGAGACTAACGTTTTTCTTTGTTCGTCCCAAGTTAGTCTCGTTAGTCTCATTCTAAGGTTTGTCTAAGTTCGTCCTTAGAAAGAGACTAACTAGGGACGAACTAAGACTAACCTTATAATGAGACAAACGTTTGTCTTTGTTCGTCCCAAGTTAGTCTCGTTAGTCTCATTCTAAGGTTTGTTTAAGTTCGTCCTTAGAAAGAGACCAACTAGGGACGAACTTAGACTAACTTGGGACGAACTATGACTAACCTTAAAATGAGAGTTTGTCTCGTTAGTCTCATTCTAAGGTTTGTCTAAGTTCTTCCTTAGAAAGGGACTAACATGGGACGAAGTTAGACTGACCTTATAATGAGGCTAACGTTTGTCTTTGTTCGTCCCAAGTTAGTCTCACTAGTCTCATTCAAAGGTTTGTCTAAGTTCGTCCTTAGAAAGAAACAAACTAGGGACGAACTTAGACTAACTCAGGACGAACTTAGACTAACTTTATAATGAGACTAACGTTTGTCTTTGTTCGTCCCAAGTTAGTCTCGTTAGTCTCATTCTAAGGTTTGTCTAAGTTCGTCCTTAGAAAGAGACTAACTAGGGACGAACTTAGACTAACTTGGGACGAACTTAGACTAACCTTGTAATGAGACTAACGTTTGTCTTTGTTCGTCCCAAGTTAGTCTCGTTAGTCTCATTCTAAGGTTTGTCTAAGTTCGTCCTTAGAAAGAGACTAAATAGGGACGAACTTAGACTAACTTGGAGCGAACTTAGACTAACTTTATAATGAGACTAACGTTTGTTTTTGTTCGTCCCAAGTTAGTCTCGTCAGTCTCATTCTAAGGTTTGTCTAAGTTCGTCCTTAGAAAGAGACTAACTAGGGACGAACTTAGACTTACTTGGGACGAACTTAGACTAACCTTGTAATGAGACTAACGTTTGTCTTTGTTCGTCCCAAGTTAGTCTCGTTAGTCTCATTCTAAGGTTTGTCTAAGTTCGTCCTTAGAAAGAGACTAACTAGGGACGAACTTAGACTTACTTGGGACGAACTTACACTAACCTTGTAATGAGACTAACGTTTGTCTTTGTTCGTCCCAAGTTAGTCTCGTTAGTCTCATTCTAAGGTTTGTCTAAGTTCGTCCTTCGAAAGAGACTAACTAGGGACGAACTTAGACTAACTTCGGACGAACTTAGACTAACCTTAGAATGAGAATAAAGTTTGTCTTTGTTCATTCCAAGTTAGTCTCGTTAGTCTCGTTAGTCTCATTCAAAGGTTTGTCTAAGTTCGTCCTTAGAAAGTGACTAACTTGGGACGAACTTAGACTAACTTGGGACGAACTTAGACTAACCTTAGAATGAGAGTTTGTCTCGTTAGTCTCATTCTAAGGTTTGTCTAAGTTCGTCCTTAGAAAGAGACTCACTTGGAACGAACTTAGACTAACCTTGTAATGAGACTAACATTTGTCTTTGTTCGTCCCAAGTTAGTTTCGTTAGTCTCCTTCTAAGGTTGGTCTAAGTTCGTCATTAGAAAGAGACTAATTAGGGACGAACTTAGACTAACTGGGAACGAACTTAGACTAACCTAGTAATGAGACTAACGTTTGTCTTTGTTCGTCCTAAGTTAGTCTCGTTAGTCTCATTCTAAGGTTTGTCTAAGTTCGTCCTTAGAAAGAGACTAACTAGGGACGAACTTAGACTAACTTGGGACGAACTTAGACTTACTTTATAATGAGACTAACGTTTGTCTTTGTTCGTCCCAATTTAGTCTCGTTAGTCTCATTCTAAGGTTTGTCTAAGTTTGTCCTTAGAAAGAGACTAACTAGGGACGAACTTAGACTAACCTTGTAATGAGACTAACGTTTGTCTTTGTTCGTCCCAAGTTAGTCTCGTTAGTCTCATTCTAAAGTTTGTCTAAGTTCGTCCTTAGAAAGAGACTGACTAGGGACGAACTTAGACTAACTTGGGACGAACTTAGACTTACTTTATAATGAGACTAACGTTTTTCTTTGTTCGTCCCAAGTTAGTCTAGTTAGTCTCATTTTAAGGTTTGTCTAAGTTCGTCCTTAGAAAGAGACTAACTAGGGGCGAACTAAGACTAACCTTATAATGAGACAAACGTTTGTCTTTGTTCGTCCCAAGTTAGTCTCGTTAGTCTCATTCTAAGGTTTGTCTAAGTTCGTCCTTAGAAAGAGACTAACTAGGGACGAACTTTGACTAACTTGGGACGAACTTAGACTAACATTGTAATGAGACTAACGTTTGTCTTTGTTCGTCCCAAGTTAGTCTCGTTAGTCTCATTCTAAGGTTTGTCTAAGTTCGTCCTTCGAAAGAGACTAACTAGGGACGAACTTAGACTAACCTTAGAATGAGAATAAAGTTTGTCTTTGTTCGTTCCAAGTTAGTCTCGTTAGTCTCATTCAAAGGTTTGTCTAAGTTCGTCCTTAGAAAGTGACTAACGTGGGACGAACATAGACTAACTTTGGACGAACTTAGACTAACCTTAGAATGAGAGTTTGTCTCGTTAGTCTCATTCTAAGGTTTGTCTAAGTTCGTCCTTAGAAAGAGACTCACTTGGGACGAACTTAGACTAACCTTGTAATGAGACTAACATTTGTCTTTGTTCGTGCCAAGTTAGTTTCGTTAATCTCCTTCTAAGGTTGGTCTAAGTTCGTCCTTAGAAAGAGACTAATTAGGGACGAACTTAGCCTAACTTGGAACGAACTTAGACTAACCTAGTAATGAGACTAACGTTTATCTTTGTTCGTCCCAAGTTAGTCTCGTTAGTCTCATTCTAAGGTTTGTCTAAGTTTGTCCTTAGAAAGAGACTAACTAGGGACGAACTTAGACTAACTTGGGACGAACTTAGACTAACCTTGTAAGGAGACTAACGTTTGTCTTTGTTCGTCCCAAGTTAGTCTCGTTAGTCTCATTCTAAGGTTTGTCTAAGTTCGTCCTTCGAAAGAGACTAACTAGGGACGAACTTAGACTAACTTGGGACGAACTTAGACTAACCATAGAATGAGAATAAAGTTTGTCTTAGTTCGTTCCAAGTTAGTCTCGTTAGTCTCATTCAAAGGTTTGTCTAAGTTCGTCCTTAGAAAGAGACTAACTTGGGATGAACTTAGACTAACCTTGTAATGAGACTAACAGTTGTCTTTGTTCGTCCCAAGTTAGTTTCGTTAGTCTCCTTCTAAGGTTTTTCTAAGTTCGTCCTTAGAAAGAGATTAACTAGGGACGAACTTAGACTAACTTGGAACGAACATAGACTAACCTAGTAATGAGACTAACGTTTGTGTTTGTTCGTCCCAAGTTTGTCTCGTTAGTCACATTCTAAGGTTTGTCTTAGTTCGTCCTTAGAAAGAGACTAACTAGGGACGAACTAAGACTAACCTTATAATGAGACAAACGTTTGTCTTTGTTCGTCCCAAGTTAGTCTCGTTAGTCTCATTCTAAGGTTTGTTTAAGTTCGTCCTTAGAAAGAGACCAACTAGGGACGAACTTAGACTAACTTGGGAGGAACTTAGGCTAACCTTGTAATGAGACTAACGTTTGTCTTTGTTCGTCCCAAGTTAGTTTCGTTAGTCTCCTTCTAAGGTTGGTCTAAGTTCGTCATTAGAAAGAGACTAATTAGGGACGAACTTAGACTAACTGGGAACGAACTTAGACTAACCTAGTAATGAGACTAACGTTTGTCTTTGTTCGTCCCAAGTTTGTCTCGTTAGTCTCATTCTAAGGTTTGTCTAAGTTCGTCCTTAGAAAGAGACTAACTAGGGACGAACTTAGACTAACTTGGGACGAACTTAGACTAACCTTGTAATGAGACTAACGTTTGTCTTTGTTCGTCCCAAGTTAGTCTCGTTAGTCTCATTCTATGGTTTGTCTAAGTTCGTCCTTAGAAAGAGACTAACTAGGGACGAACTTAGACTAACTTGGGACGAACTTAGACTATCTTTATAATGACACTAACGTTTGTCTTTGTTCGTCCCAATTTAGTCTCGTTAGTCTCATTCTAAGGTTTGTCTAAGTTTGTCCTTAGAAAGAGACTAACTAGGGACGAACTTAGACTAACTTGGGACGAACTTAGACTAACCTTGTAATGAGACTAACGTTTGTCTTTGTTCGTCCCAAGTTAGTCTCGTTAGTCTCATTCTAAAGTTTGTCTAAGTTCGTCCTTAGAAAGAGACTAACTAGGGACGAACTTAGACTAACTTGGGACGAACTTAGACTTACTTTATAATGAGACTAACGTTTTTCTTTGTTCGTCCCAAGTTAGTCTCGTTAGTCTCATTCTAAGGTTTGTCTAAGTTCGTCCTTAGAAAGAGACTAACTAGGGACGAACTAAGACTAACCTTATAATGAGACAAACGTTTGTCTTTGTTCGTCCCAAGTTAGTCTCGTTAGTCTCATTCTAAGGTTTGTTTAAGTTCGTCCTTAGAAAGAGACCAACTAGGGACGAACTTAGACTAACTTGGGACGAACTATGACTAACCTTAAAATGAGAGTTTGTCTCGTTAGTCTCATTCTAAGGTTTGTCTAAGTTCTTCCTTAGAAAGGGACTAACATGGGACGAAGTTAGACTGACCTTATAATGAGGCTAACGTTTGTCTTTGTTCGTCCCAAGTTAGTCTCACTAGTCTCATTCAAAGGTTTGTCTAAGTTCGTCCTTAGAAAGAAACAAACTAGGGACGAACTTAGACTAACTCAGGACGAACTTAGACTAACTTTATAATGAGACTAACGTTTGTCTTTGTTCGTCCCAAGTTAGTCTCGTTAGTCTCATTCTAAGGTTTGTCTAAGTTCGTCCTTAGAAAGAGACTAACTAGGGACGAACTTAGACTAACTTGGGACGAACTTAGACTAACCTTGTAATGAGACTAACGTTTGTCTTTGTTCGTCCCAAGTTAGTCTCGTTAGTCTCATTCTAAGGTTTGTCTAAGTTCGTCCTTAGAAAGAGACTAAATAGGGACGAACTTAGACTAACTTGGAGCGAACTTAGACTAACTTTATAATGAGACTAACGTTTGTTTTTGTTCGTCCCAAGTTAGTCTCGTCAGTCTCATTCTAAGGTTTGTCTAAGTTCGTCCTTAGAAAGAGACTAACTAGGGACGAACTTAGACTTACTTGGGACGAACTTAGACTAACCTTGTAATGAGACTAACGTTTGTCTTTGTTCGTCCCAAGTTAGTCTCGTTAGTCTCATTCTAAGGTTTGTCTAAGTTCGTCCTTAGAAAGAGACTAACTAGGGACGAACTTAGACTTACTTGGGACGAACTTACACTAACCTTGTAATGAGACTAACGTTTGTCTTTGTTCGTCCCAAGTTAGTCTCGTTAGTCTCATTCTAAGGTTTGTCTAAGTTCGTCCTTCGAAAGAGACTAACTAGGGACGAACTTAGACTAACTTCGGACGAACTTAGACTAACCTTAGAATGAGAATAAAGTTTGTCTTTGTTCATTCCAAGTTAGTCTCGTTAGTCTCGTTAGTCTCATTCAAAGGTTTGTCTAAGTTCGTCCTTAGAAAGTGACTAACTTGGGACGAACTTAGACTAACTTGGGACGAACTTAGACTAACCTTAGAATGAGAGTTTGTCTCGTTAGTCTCATTCTAAGGTTTGTCTAAGTTCGTCCTTAGAAAGAGACTCACTTGGAACGAACTTAGACTAACCTTGTAATGAGACTAACATTTGTCTTTGTTCGTCCCAAGTTAGTTTCGTTAGTCTCCTTCTAAGGTTGGTCTAAGTTCGTCATTAGAAAGAGACTAATTAGGGACGAACTTAGACTAACTGGGAACGAACTTAGACTAACCTAGTAATGAGACTAACGTTTGTCTTTGTTCGTCCTAAGTTAGTCTCGTTAGTCTCATTCTAAGGTTTGTCTAAGTTCGTCCTTAGAAAGAGACTAACTAGGGACGAACTTAGACTAACTTGGGACGAACTTAGACTTACTTTATAATGAGACTAACGTTTGTCTTTGTTCGTCCCAATTTAGTCTCGTTAGTCTCATTCTAAGGTTTGTCTAAGTTTGTCCTTAGAAAGAGACTAACTAGGGACGAACTTAGACTAACCTTGTAATGAGACTAACGTTTGTCTTTGTTCGTCCCAAGTTAGTCTCGTTAGTCTCATTCTAAAGTTTGTCTAAGTTCGTCCTTAGAAAGAGACTGACTAGGGACGAACTTAGACTAACTTGGGACGAACTTAGACTTACTTTATAATGAGACTAACGTTTTTCTTTGTTCGTCCCAAGTTAGTCTAGTTAGTCTCATTTTAAGGTTTGTCTAAGTTCGTCCTTAGAAAGAGACTAACTAGGGGCGAACTAAGACTAACCTTATAATGAGACAAACGTTTGTCTTTGTTCGTCCCAAGTTAGTCTCGTTAGTCTCATTCTAAGGTTTGTCTAAGTTCGTCCTTAGAAAGAGACTAACTAGGGACGAACTTTGACTAACTTGGGACGAACTTAGACTAACATTGTAATGAGACTAACGTTTGTCTTTGTTCGTCCCAAGTTAGTCTCGTTAGTCTCATTCTAAGGTTTGTCTAAGTTCGTCCTTAGAAAGAGACTAACTAGGGACGAACTTAGACTAACTTTATAATGAGACTAACGTTTGTCTTTGTTCGTCCCAAGTTAGTCTCGTTAGTCTCATTCTAAGGTTTGTCTAAGTTCGTCCTTAGAAAGAGACTAACTAGGGACGAACTTAGACTAACTTGGGACGAACTTAGACTAACCTTGTAATGAGACTAACGTTTGTCTTTGTTCGTCCCAAGTTAGTCTCGTTAGTCTCATTCTAAGGTTTGTCTATGTTCGTCCTTAGAAAGAGACTAACTTGGGACGAACTTAGACTAACCTTGTAATGAGACAAACATTTGTCTTTGTTCGTCCCAAGTTAGTTTCGTTAGTCTCCTTCTAAGGTTTGTCTAAGTTCGTCCTTAGAAAGAGATTAACTAGGGACGAACTTAGACTAACTTGGAACGAACATAGACTAACCTAGTAATGAGACTAACGTTTGTGTTTGTTCGTTCCAAGTTTGTCTCGTTAGTCTCATTCTAAGGTTTGTCTAAGTTCGTCCTTAGAAAGAGACTAACTAGGGACGAACTAAGACTAACCTTATAATGAGACAAACGTTTGTCTTTGTTCGTCCCAAGTTAGTCTCGTTAGTCTCATTCTAAGGTTTGTTTAAGTTCGTCCTTAGAAAGAGACCAATTACGGACGAACTTAGACTAACTTGGGACGAACTATGACTAACCTTAAAATGAGAGTTTGTCTCGTTAGTCTCATTCTAAGGTTTGTCTAATTCGTCCTTAGAAAGGGACTAACATGTGACGAAGTTAGACTGACCTTATAATGAGACTAACGTTTGTCTTTGTTCGTCCCAAGTTAGTCTCACTAGTCTCATTCAAAGGTTTGTCTAAGTTCGTCCTTAGAAAGAAACAAACTAGGGACGAACTTAGACTAACTCGGGACGCACTTAGACTAACTTTATAATGAGACTAACGTTTGTCTTTGTTCGTCCCAAGTTAGTCTCGTTATTCTCATTCTAAGGTTTGTCTAAGTTCGTCCTTAGAAAGAGACTAACTAGGGACGAACTTAGACTAACTTGGGACAAACTTAGACTAACCTTGTAATGAGACTAACGTTTGTCTTTGTTCGTCCCAAGTTAGTCTCGTTAGTCTCATTCTAAGGTTTGTCTAAGTTCGTCCTTAGAAAGAGACTAACTAGGGACGAACTTAGACTAACTTGGGACGAACTTAGACTAACTTTATAATGAGACTAACGTTTGTCTTTGTTCGTCCCAAGTTAGTCTCGTTAGTCTCATTCTAAGGTTTGTCTAAGTTCGTCCTTAGAAAGAGACTAACTAGGGACGAACTTAGACTTACTTGGGATGAACTTCGACTAACCTTGTAATGAGACTAACGTTTGTCTTTGTTCGTCCCAAGTTAGTCTCGTTAGTCTCATTCTAAGGTTTGTCTAAGTTCGTCCTTAGAAAGAGACTAACTAGGGATGAACTTAGACTAACTTACGACGAACTTAGACTAACTTTATAATGAGAATAACGTTTGTCTTTGTTCATCCCAAGTTAGTCTCGTTAGTCTCATTCTAAGGTTTGTCTAAGTTCGTCCTTAGAAAGAGACTAACTAAGGACGAACTTAGACTAACTTGGGACGAACTTTGACTAACCTTGTAATGAGACTTACGTTTGTCTTTGTTCGTCCCAAGTTAGTCTCGTTAGTCTCATTCTAAGGTTTGTCTAAGTTCGTCCTTAGAAAGAGACTAACTAGGGACGAACTTAGACTAACTTGGGACGAACTTAGACTAACTTTATAATGAGACTAACGTTTGTCTTTGTTCGTCCCAAGTTAGTTACGTTAGTCTCATTCTAAGGTTTGTCTAAGTTCGTCCTTAGAAAGAGACTAACTAGGGACGAACTTAGACTTACTTGGGACGAACTTAGACTAACCTTGTAATGAGACTAACGTTTGTCTTTGTTCGTCCCAAGTTAGTCTCGTTAGTCTCATTCTAAGGTTTGTCTAAGTTCGTCCTTAGAAAGAGACTAAATAGGGACGAACTTAGACTAACTTGGGACGAACTTAGAATAACTTTATAATGAGACTAACGTTTGTCTTTGTTCATCCCAAGTTAGTCTCGTTAGTCTCATTCTAAGGTTTGTGTAAGTTCGTCCTTAGAAAGAGACTAACTAGGGACGAAATTAGACTTACTTGGGACGAACTTAGACTAACCTTGTAATGAGACTAACGTTTGTCTTTGTTCGTCCCAAGTTAGTCTCGTTAGTCTCATTCTAAGGTTTGTCTAAGTTCGTCCTTCGAAAGAGACTAACTAGGGACGAAGTTAGACTAACTTCGGACGAACTTAGACTAACCTTAGAATGAGACTAACAAGACTAACTTTGGACGAACAAACACAGACGTTAGTCTCATTACAAGGTTTGTCTAAGTTCATCCCAAGTTAGTCTAAGTTCGTCCCTAGTTAGTCTCTTTCTAAGGACGAACTTAGACAAACCTTAGAATGAGACTAACGAGACAAACTCTGATTCTAAGGTTTGTCAAAGTTCGTCCCATGTTAGTCTATGTTCGTCCCTAGTTAGTCTCTTCTTAAGGACGAACTTATACAAACCTAAGAATGTGACTAACGAGACTAACTTGGGACGAACAAAGACAAACGTTAGTCTCATTACAAGGTTAGTCTAAGTTCGTCCCAAGTTAGTCTAAGTTCTTCGCTAGTTAGTCTCTTTCTAAGAACGAAGTTAGACAAACCTTAGAATGAGACTAACGAGACTAACTTGGGACGAACAAAGACAATCGTTAGTCTCATTATAAGGTTTGTCTAATTTCGTCCCAAGTTAGTCTAAGTTCGTCCCTAGTTTGTCTCTTTCTAAGGACGAACTTAGACAAACCTTAGAATGAGACTAACGAGACTAACTTGGAACGCACAAAGACAAACTTTATTCTTATTCTAAGGTTAGTCTAAGTTCGTCCCAAGTTAGTCTAAGTTCGTCCCTAGTTAGTTTCTTTCTAAGGACGAACTTAAAAAAACCTTAGAATGAGACTAACGAGACTAACTTGGGGCGAACAAAGACAAACGTTAGTCTCCTTATAATGTTTGTCTAAGTTCGTCCCAAGTTAGTCTAAGTTCGTCCCTAGTTAGTCTCTTTCTAAGGACGAACTTAGACAAACCTTAGAATGAGACTAACGAGACTAACTTGGGACGAACAAACACAGACGTTAGTCTCATTACAAGGTTTGTCTAAGTTCGTCCCAAGTTAGTCTAAGTTCGTCCCTAGTTAGTCTCTTTCTAAGGACGAACTTAGACAAACCTTAGAATGAGACTAACGAGACTAACTTGGGACGAACAAAGACAAACGTTAGTCTAATTATAAAGTTTGTCTAAGTTCGTCCCAAGTTAGTCTAAGTTCGTCCCTAGTTAGTCTCTTTCTAAGGACAAAGTTAGTCTAAGTTCTTCCCTAGTTAGTCTCTTTCTAAGGACGAACTTAGACAAACCTTAGAATGAGACTAACGAGACTAACTTGGGACGAACAAAGACAAACGTTAGTCTCATTATAAAGTTTGTCTAAGTTCGTCCCAAGTTAGTCTAAGTTCGTCCCTAGTTAGTCTCTTTCTAAGGACAAACTTAGACAAACCTTAGAATGAGACTAACGAGACTAACTCCGGACGAACAAACACAAACGTTAGACTCATTACAAGGTTAGTCTAAGTTCGGCCCAAGTTAGTCTAAGTTCGTCCCTAGTTATTGTCTTTCTAAGGACGAACTTAGACAAACCTTAGAAGGAGACTAACGTGACTAACTTGGGACGAACAAAGACAAACGTTAGTCTCATTACAAGGTTAGTCTAAGTTTGTCCCAAGTTAGTCTCTTTCTAAGGACGAACTTAGACAAACCTTAGAATGAGACTAACGAGACAAACTCTGATTCTAAGGTTTGTCAAAGTTCGTCCCATGTTAGTCTAAGTTCGTCCCTAGTTAGTCTCTTCTTAAGGACGAACTTATACAAACCTAAGAATGTGACTAACGAGACTAACTTGGGACGAACAAAAACAAACGTTAGTCTCATTACAAGGTTAGTCTAAGTTCGTCCCAAGTTAGTCTAAGTTCTTCGCTAGTTTGTCCCTTTCTAAGGACGAAGTTAGACAAACCTTAGAATGAGACTAACGAGACTAACTTGGGACGAACAAAGACAAACGTTAGTCTCATTATAAGGTTTGTCTAAGTTCGTCCCAAGTTAGTCTAAGTTCGTCCCTAGTTAGTCTCTTTCTAAGGACAAACTTAGACAAACCTTAGAATGAGACTAACGAGACTAACTCCGGACGAACAAACACAAACGTTAGACTCATTACAAGGTTAGTCTAGGTTCGGCCCAAGTTAGTCTAAGTTCGTCCCTAGTTATTGTCTTTCTAAGGACGAACTTAGACAAACCTTAGAAGGAGACTAACGTGACTAACTTGGGACGAACAAAGACAAACGTTAGTCTCATTACAAGGTTAGTCTAAGTTTGTCCCAAGTTAGTCTCTTTCTAAGGACGAACTTCGACAAACCTTAGAATGAGACTAACGAGACTAACTCTGATTCTAAGGTTTGTCAAAGTTCGTCCCATGTTAGTCTAAGTTCGTCCCTAGTTAGTGTCTTCTTAAGGACGAACCTATACAAACCTAAGAATGTGACTAACGAGACTAACTTGGGACGAACAAAGACAAACGTTAGTCTCATTACAAGGTTAGTCTAAGTTCGTCCCAAGTTAGTCTAAGTTCTTCGCTAGTTAGTCTCTTCCTAAGGACGAAGTTAGACAAACCTTAGAATGAGACTAACGAGACTAACTTGGGACGAACAAAGACAAACGTTATTCTCATTATAAGGTTTGTCTAATTTCGTCCCAAGTTAGTCTAAGTTCGTCCCTAGTTTGTCTCTTTCTAAGGACGAACTTAGACAAACCTTAGAATGAGACTAACGAGACTAACTTGGAACGCACAAAGACAAACTTTATTCTTATTCTAAGGTTAGTCTAAGTTCGTCCCAAGTTAGTCTAAGTTCGTCCCTAGTTAGTTTTTTTCTAAGGACGAACTTAAAAAAACCTTAGAATGAGACTAACGAGACTAACTTGGGGCGAACAAAGACAAACGTTAGCCTCCTTATAAGGTTTGTCTAAGTTCGTCCCAAGTTAGTCTAAGTTCGTCCCTAGTTAGTCTCTTTCTAAGGACGAACTTAGACAAACCTTAGAATGAGACTAACGAGACTAACTTGGGACGAACAAACACAGACGTTAGTCTCATTACAAGGTTTGTCTAAGTTCGTCCCAAGTTAGTCTAAGTTCGTCCCTAGTTAGTCTCTTTCTAAGGACGAACTTAGACAAACCTTAGAATGAGACTAACGAGACTAACTTGGGACGAACAAACACAAACGTTAGTCTAAGTTCGTCCCAAGTTAGTCTAAGTTCGTCCCTAGTTAGTCTCTTTCTAAGGACGAACTTAGACAAACCTTTGAAGGAGACTAACGAGACTAACTCGGGACGAACAAAGACAAACGTTAGTCTCATTACAAGGTTAGTGTAAGTTCGTCCCTAGTTAGTCTCTTTCTAAGGACGAACTTAGACAAAACTTAGAATGAGACTAACGAGACTAACTTGGGACGAACAAACACAGACGTTAGTCTCATTACAAGGTTTGTCTAAGTTCATCCCAAGTTAGTCTAAGTTCGTCCCTAGTTAGTCTCTTTCTAAGGACGAACTTAGACAAACCTTAGAATGAGACTAACGAGACTAACTTGGGACGAACAAAGACAAACTTTAGTCTCATTATAAGGTTTGTCTAATTTCGTCCCAAGTTAGTCTAAGTTCGTCCCTAGTTAGTCTCTTTCTAAGGACGAACTTAGACAAACCTTAGAATGAGACTAACGGGACTAACTTGGAATGAACAAAGACAAACTTTATTCTCATTCTAAGGTTAGTCTAAGTTCGTCCCAAGTTAGTTCAAGTTCGTCCCTAGTTAGTCTCTTTCAAAGGACGAACTTAGACAAACCTTAGAATGAGACTAACGAGACTAACTTGGGACTAACAAAGACAAACGTTAGTCTCATTATAAGGTTTGTCTAAGTTCGTCCCAAGTTAGTCTAAGTTCGTCCCTAGTTAGTCTCTTTCTAAGGACAAACTTAGACAAACCTTAGAATGAGACTAACGAGACTAACTCGGGACGAACAAAGACAAACGTTAGTCTCATTACAAGGTTAGTCTAAGTTCGTCCCAAGTTAGTCTAAGTTCTTCGCTAGTTAGTCTCTTCCTAAGGACGAAGTTAGACAAACCTTAGAATGAGACTAACGAGACTAACTTGGGACGAACAAAGACAAACGTTATTCTCATTATAAGGTTTGTCTAATTTCGTCCCAAGTTAGTCTAAGTTCGTCCCTAGTTTGTCTCTTTCTAAGGACGAACTTAGACAAACCTTAGAATGAGACTAACGAGACTAACTTGGAACGCACAAAGACAAACTTTATTCTTATTCTAAGGTTAGTCTAAGTTCGTCCCAAGTTAGTCTAAGTTCGTCCCTAGTTAGTTTTTTTCTAAGGACGAACTTAAAAAAACCTTAGAATGAGACTAACGAGACTAACTTGGGGCGAACAAAGACAAACGTTAGCCTCCTTATAAGGTTTGTCTAAGTTCGTCCCAAGTTAGTCTAAGTTCGTCCCTAGTTAGTCTCTTTCTAAGGACGAACTTAGACAAACCTTAGAATGAGACTAACGAGACTAACTTGGGACGAACAAACACAGACGTTAGTCTCATTACAAGGTTTGTCTAAGTTCGTCCCAAGTTAGTCTAAGTTCGTCCCTAGTTAGTCTCTTTCTAAGGACGAACTTAGACAAACCTTAGAATGAGACTAACGAGACTAACTTGGGACGAACAAACACAAACGTTAGTCTAAGTTCGTCCCAAGTTAGTCTAAGTTCGTCCCTAGTTAGTCTCTTTCTAAGGACGAACTTAGACAAACCTTTGAAGGAGACTAACGAGACTAACTCGGGACGAACAAAGACAAACGTTAGTCTCATTACAAGGTTAGTGTAAGTTCGTCCCTAGTTAGTCTCTTTCTAAGGACGAACTTAGACAAAACTTAGAATGAGACTAACGAGACTAACTTGGGACGAACAAACACAGACGTTAGTCTCATTACAAGGTTTGTCTAAGTTCATCCCAAGTTAGTCTAAGTTCGTCCCTAGTTAGTCTCTTTCTAAGGACGAACTTAGACAAACCTTAGAATGAGACTAACGAGACTAACTTGGGACGAACAAAGACAAACTTTAGTCTCATTATAAGGTTTGTCTAATTTCGTCCCAAGTTAGTCTAAGTTCGTCCCTAGTTAGTCTCTTTCTAAGGACGAACTTAGACAAACCTTAGAATGAGACTAACGGGACTAACTTGGAATGAACAAAGACAAACTTTATTCTCATTCTAAGGTTAGTCTAAGTTCGTCCCAAGTTAGTTCAAGTTCGTCCCTAGTTAGTCTCTTTCAAAGGACGAACTTAGACAAACCTTAGAATGAGACTAACGAGACTAACTTGGGACTAACAAAGACAAACGTTAGTCTCATTATAAGGTTTGTCTAAGTTCGTCCCAAGTTAGTCTAAGTTCGTCCCTAGTTAGTCTCTTTCTAAGGACAAACTTAGACAAACCTTAGAATGAGACTAACGAGACTAACTCGGGACGAACAAAGACAAACGTTAGTCTCATTACAAGGTTTGTGTAAGTTCGTCCCTAGTTAGTCTCTTTCTAAGGACGAACTTAGACAAACCTTAGAATGAGACTAACGAGACTAACTTGGGACTAACAAAGACAAACGTTAGTCTCATTATAAGGTTTGTCTAAGTTCGTCCCAAGTTAGTCTAAGTTCGTCCCTAGTTAGTCTCTTTCTAAGGACAAACTTAGACAAACCTTAGAATGAGACTTACGAGACTAACTCCGGACGAACAAACACAAACGTTAGACTCATTACACGGTTAGTCTAAGTTCGTCCCAAGTTAGTCTAAGTTCGTCCCTAGTTAGTCTCTTTTTAAGGACGAACTTAGACAAACCTTACAAGGAGACTAACGTGACTAACTTGGGACGAACAAACACAGACGTTAGTCTCATTACAAGGTTTGTCTAAGTTCGTCCCAAGTTAGTCTAAGTTCGTCCCTAGTTAGTCTCTTTCTAAGGACGAACTTAGACAAACCTTAGAATGAGACTAACGAGACTAACTTGGGACGAACAAAGACAAACGTTAGTCTAATTATAAAGTTTGTCTAAGTTCGTCCCAAGTTAGTCTAAGTTCGTCCCTAGTTAGTCTCTTTCTAAGGACAAAGTTAGTCTAAGTTCTTCCCTAGTTAGTCTCTTTCTAAGGACGAACTTAGACAAACCTTAGAATGAGACTAACGAGACTAACTTGGGACGAACAAAGACAAACGTTAGTCTCATTATAAAGTTTGTCTAAGTTCGTCCCAAGTTAGTCTAAGTTCGTCCCTAGTTAGTCTCTTTCTAAGGACAAACTTAGACAAACCTTAGAATGAGACTAACGAGACTAACTCCGGACGAACAAACACAAACGTTAGACTCATTACAAGGTTAGTCTAAGTTCGGCCCAAGTTAGTCTAAGTTCGTCCCTAGTTATTGTCTTTCTAAGGACGAACTTAGACAAACCTTAGAAGGAGACTAACGTGACTAACTTGGGACGAACAAAGACAAACGTTAGTCTCATTACAAGGTTAGTCTAAGTTTGTCCCAAGTTAGTCTCTTTCTAAGGACGAACTTAGACAAACCTTAGAATGAGACTAACGAGACAAACTCTGATTCTAAGGTTTGTCAAAGTTCGTCCCATGTTAGTCTAAGTTCGTCCCTAGTTAGTCTCTTCTTAAGGACGAACTTATACAAACCTAAGAATGTGACTAACGAGACTAACTTGGGACGAACAAAAACAAACGTTAGTCTCATTACAAGGTTAGTCTAAGTTCGTCCCAAGTTAGTCTAAGTTCTTCGCTAGTTTGTCCCTTTCTAAGGACGAAGTTAGACAAACCTTAGAATGAGACTAACGAGACTAACTTGGGACGAACAAAGACAAACGTTAGTCTCATTATAAGGTTTGTCTAAGTTCGTCCCAAGTTAGTCTAAGTTCGTCCCTAGTTAGTCTCTTTCTAAGGACAAACTTAGACAAACCTTAGAATGAGACTAACGAGACTAACTCCGGACGAACAAACACAAACGTTAGACTCATTACAAGGTTAGTCTAGGTTCGGCCCAAGTTAGTCTAAGTTCGTCCCTAGTTATTGTCTTTCTAAGGACGAACTTAGACAAACCTTAGAAGGAGACTAACGTGACTAACTTGGGACGAACAAAGACAAACGTTAGTCTCATTACAAGGTTAGTCTAAGTTTGTCCCAAGTTAGTCTCTTTCTAAGGACGAACTTCGACAAACCTTAGAATGAGACTAACGAGACTAACTCTGATTCTAAGGTTTGTCAAAGTTCGTCCCATGTTAGTCTAAGTTCGTCCCTAGTTAGTGTCTTCTTAAGGACGAACCTATACAAACCTAAGAATGTGACTAACGAGACTAACTTGGGACGAACAAAGACAAACGTTAGTCTCATTACAAGGTTAGTCTAAGTTCGTCCCAAGTTAGTCTAAGTTCTTCGCTAGTTAGTCTCTTCCTAAGGACGAAGTTAGACAAACCTTAGAATGAGACTAACGAGACTAACTTGGGACGAACAAAGACAAACGTTATTCTCATTATAAGGTTTGTCTAATTTCGTCCCAAGTTAGTCTAAGTTCGTCCCTAGTTTGTCTCTTTCTAAGGACGAACTTAGACAAACCTTAGAATGAGACTAACGAGACTAACTTGGAACGCACAAAGACAAACTTTATTCTTATTCTAAGGTTAGTCTAAGTTCGTCCCAAGTTAGTCTAAGTTCGTCCCTAGTTAGTTTTTTTCTAAGGACGAACTTAAAAAAACCTTAGAATGAGACTAACGAGACTAACTTGGGGCGAACAAAGACAAACGTTAGCCTCCTTATAAGGTTTGTCTAAGTTCGTCCCAAGTTAGTCTAAGTTCGTCCCTAGTTAGTCTCTTTCTAAGGACGAACTTAGACAAACCTTAGAATGAGACTAACGAGACTAACTTGGGACGAACAAACACAGACGTTAGTCTCATTACAAGGTTTGTCTAAGTTCGTCCCAAGTTAGTCTAAGTTCGTCCCTAGTTAGTCTCTTTCTAAGGACGAACTTAGACAAACCTTAGAATGAGACTAACGAGACTAACTTGGGACGAACAAACACAAACGTTAGTCTAAGTTCGTCCCAAGTTAGTCTAAGTTCGTCCCTAGTTAGTCTCTTTCTAAGGACGAACTTAGACAAACCTTTGAAGGAGACTAACGAGACTAACTCGGGACGAACAAAGACAAACGTTAGTCTCATTACAAGGTTAGTGTAAGTTCGTCCCTAGTTAGTCTCTTTCTAAGGACGAACTTAGACAAAACTTAGAATGAGACTAACGAGACTAACTTGGGACGAACAAACACAGACGTTAGTCTCATTACAAGGTTTGTCTAAGTTCATCCCAAGTTAGTCTAAGTTCGTCCCTAGTTAGTCTCTTTCTAAGGACGAACTTAGACAAACCTTAGAATGAGACTAACGAGACTAACTTGGGACGAACAAAGACAAACTTTAGTCTCATTATAAGGTTTGTCTAATTTCGTCCCAAGTTAGTCTAAGTTCGTCCCTAGTTAGTCTCTTTCTAAGGACGAACTTAGACAAACCTTAGAATGAGACTAACGGGACTAACTTGGAATGAACAAAGACAAACTTTATTCTCATTCTAAGGTTAGTCTAAGTTCGTCCCAAGTTAGTTCAAGTTCGTCCCTAGTTAGTCTCTTTCAAAGGACGAACTTAGACAAACCTTAGAATGAGACTAACGAGACTAACTTGGGACTAACAAAGACAAACGTTAGTCTCATTATAAGGTTTGTCTAAGTTCGTCCCAAGTTAGTCTAAGTTCGTCCCTAGTTAGTCTCTTTCTAAGGACAAACTTAGACAAACCTTAGAATGAGACTAACGAGACTAACTCGGGACGAACAAAGACAAACGTTAGTCTCATTACAAGGTTTGTGTAAGTTCGTCCCTAGTTAGTCTCTTTCTAAGGACGAACTTAGACAAACCTTAGAATGAGACTAACGAGACTAACTTGGGACTAACAAAGACAAACGTTAGTCTCATTATAAGGTTTGTCTAAGTTCGTCCCAAGTTAGTCTAAGTTCGTCCCTAGTTAGTCTCTTTCTAAGGACAAACTTAGACAAACCTTAGAATGAGACTTACGAGACTAACTCCGGACGAACAAACACAAACGTTAGACTCATTACACGGTTAGTCTAAGTTCGTCCCAAGTTAGTCTAAGTTCGTCCCTAGTTAGTCTCTTTTTAAGGACGAACTTAGACAAACCTTACAAGGAGACTAACGTGACTAACTTGGGACGAACAAAGACAAACATTAGTCTCATTACAAGGTTAGTCTAAGTTTGTCCCAAGTTAGTCTCTTTCTAAGGACGAACTTAGACAAACCTTAGAATGAGACTAACGAGACAAACTCTGATTCTAAGGTTTGTCAAAGTTCGTCCCATGTTAGTCTAAGTTCGCCCCTAGTTAGTCTCTTCTTAAGGACGAACTTATACAAACCTAAGAATGTGACTAACGAGACTAACTTGGGACGAACAAAAACAAACGTTAGTCTCATTACAAGGTTAATCTAAGTTCGTCCCAAGTTAGTCTAAGTTCTTCGCTAGTTTGTCTCTTTCTAAGGACGAAGTTAGACAAACCTTAGAATGAGACTAACGAGACTAACTTGGGACGAACAAAGACAAACGTTAGTCTCATTATAAGGTTTGTCTAATTTCATCACAAGTTAGTCTAAGTTCGTCCCTAGTTTGTCTATTTCTAAGGACGAACTTAGACAAACCTTAGAATGAGACTAACGAGACTAACTTGGAACGAACAAAGACAAACTTTATTCTCATTCTAAGGTTAGTCTAAGTTCGTCCCAAGTTAGCCTAAGTTCGTCCCTAGTTAGTTTCTTTCTAAGGACGAACTTAAAAAAACATTAGAATGAGACTAACGAGACTAACTTGGGACGAACAAAGACACACGTTAGTCTCCTTATAAGGTTTGTCTAAGTTCGTCCCAAGTTTGTCTAAGTTCGTCCCTAGTTAGTCTCTTTCTAAGGACGAACTTAGACAAACCTTAGAATGAGACTAACGAGACTAACTTGGGACGAACAAAGACAAATTTTAGTCTCATTATAAGGTTTGTCTAATTTCGTCACAAGTTAGTCTAAGTTCGTCCCTAGTAAGTCTCTTTCTAATGACGAACTTAGACAAACCATAGAATGAGACTAACGGGACTAACTTGGAATGAACAAAGACAAACTTTATTCTCATTCTAAGGTTAGTCTAAGTTCGTCCCTAGTTAGTCTAAGTTCGTCCCTAGTTAGTTTCTTTCTAATGACTAACTTAAACAAACCTTAGAATGAGACTAACGAGCTTAACTTGGGACGAACAATGACAAACTTTAGTCTCGTTATAAGGTTAGTCTAAGTTCGTCCCAAGTTAGTTCAAGTTCGTCCCTAGTTAGTCTCTTTCGAAGGACGAACTTAGACAAACCATAGAAGGAGACTAACGAGACTAACTTGGGATGAACAAAGACAAACGTTAGTCTCATTATAAGGTTTGTCCAAGTTCGTCCCAAGTTAGTGTAAGTTCGTCCCTAGTTAGTGTCTTTCTAAGGACAAACTTAGACAAACTTTAGAATGAGACTAACGAGACTAACTCCGGACGGACAAACACAAACGTTAGTCTCATTATAAGGTTTGTCTAATTTCGTCCCAAGTTAGTCTAAGTTCGTCCCTAGTTATTCTCTTTATAAGGAGGAACTTAGACAAACCTTAGAATGAGACTAACGGGACTAACTTGGAACGAACAAAGACAAACTTTATTCTCATTCTAAGGTTAGTCTAAGTTCGTCCCAAGTTAGTCTAAGTTCTTCCCTAGTTAGTTTCTTTCTAAGGACTAACTTAAACAAACCTTAGAATGAGACTAACGAGACTAACTTGGGACGAACAAACACAAACGTTAGTCTCATTATAAGGTTTGTCAAAGTTCGTCCCTAGTTAGTCTCTTTCTAAGGACGAACTTAGACAAACCTTAGAATGAGACTAACGAGACTAACTCCGGACGAACAAACACAAACGTTACACTCATTACAAGGTTAGTCTAAGTTCGTCCCAAGTTAGTCTAAGTTCGTCCCTAGTTAGTCGCTTTCTAAGGACGAACTTAGACAAACCTTAGAAGGAGACTAACGAGACTAACTTGGGACGAACAAAGACAAACGTTAGTCTCATTACAAGGTTAGTCTAAGTTCATCCCAAGTTGGTCTCTTTCTACGGACGAACTTAAACAAACCTTAGAATGAGACTAACGAGACAAACTCTCATTCTAAGGTTTGTCTAAGTTCGTCCCATGTTTGTCTAAGTTCGTCCCTAGTTAGTCTCTTTCTAAGGACGAACTTAGACAAACCTTAGAATGAGACTAACGGGACTAACTTGGAACGAACAAAGACAAACTTTATTCTCATTCTAAGGTTAGTCTAAGTTCGTCCCAATTTAGTCTAAGTTCGTCCCAAGTTAGTTTCTTTCTAAGGACGAACTTAAACAAACCTTAGAATGGGACTAACGAGACTAACTTGGGACGAACAAAGACAAACGTTAGTCTCATTATAAGGTTTGTCTAAGTTCGTCCCAACTTAGTCTCTTTCTAAGGACGAACTAAGAGAAACCTTATAATAAGACTAACGAGACAAACTCTCATTCAAAAGTTTGTCTAAGTTCGTCCCAAGTTAGTCTTAGTTCGTCCCTAGTTAGTCTCTTTCGAAGGACGAACTTAGACAAACCTTAGAATGAGACTAACGAGACTAACTTGGGACGAACAAAGACAAACATTAGTCTCATTATAAGGTTTGTCTAAGTTCGTCCCAAGTTAGTCTCTGTTCGTCCCTAGTTAGTCTCTTTCTAAGGACAAACTTAGACAAGCCTTAGAATGAGACTAACGAGACTAACTCCGGACGAACAAACACAAACGTTAGTCTCATTACAAGGTTAGCCTCAGTTCGTCCCAAGTTAGTCTAAGTTCGTCCCTAGTTAGTCTCTTTCAAAGGACGAACTTAGACAAACCTTAGAAGGAGACTAACGAGACTAACTTGGGACGAACAAAGACAAACGTTAGTCTCATTACAAGGTTAGTCTAAGTTCGTCCCAAGTTAGTCTCTTTCTAAGGACGAACTTAGACAAACCTTAGAATGAGACTAACGAGACAAACTCTCATTCTGAGGTTTGTCTAAGTGCGTCCCATGTTAGTCTAAGTTCGTCCCTAGTAAGTCTCTTCTTAAGGACGAACTTAGACAAACCTTAGAATGTGACTAACGAGACTAACTTGGGAAGAACAAAGACAAACGTTAGTCTCATTACAAGGTTAGTCTACGTTCGTCCCAAGTTAGTCTAAGTTCGTCCCTAGTTAGTCTCTGTCTAAGGACGAACTTAGACAAACCTTAGAATGAGACTAACGAGACTAACTTGGGACGAACAAAGACAAACGTTAGTCTCATTACAAGGTTAGTCTCAGTTCGTCCCAAGTTAGTCTCTTTCTAAGGACGAACTAAGACAAACCTTATAATGGGATTAACGAGACAAACTCTCATTCAAAGGTTTGTTTATGTTCGTCCCAAGTTAGTCTAAGTTCCTCCCTAGTTAGTCTCTTTCGAAGGACAAACTTAGACAAACCTTAGAATGAGACTAACGAGACTAACTTGGGACGATCAAAGACAAACGTTAGTCTCATTATAAGGTTTGTGTAAGTTCGTCCCAAGTTAGTCTATGTTTGTCCCTAGTTAGTCTCTTTCTGAGCACAAACTTAGACAAACCTTAGAATGAGACTAACGAGACTAACTCCGGACGAACAAACACAAACGTTAGTCTCATTACAAGGTTAGTCTAAGTTGGTCCCAAGTTAGTCTAAGTTCGTCCCTAGTTAGTCTCTTTCTAAGGACGAACTTAGGGAAACCTTAGAAGGAGACTAACGAGACTAACTTGGGACGCACAAAGACAAACGTTAGTCTCTTTACAAGGTTAGTCTAAGTTCGTCCCAAGTTAGTCTCTTTCTAAGGACGAACTTAGACAAACCTTAGAATGAGACTAACGAGACTAACTTGGGACGAACAAAGACAAACATTAGTCTCATTATAAGGTTAGTCTAAGTTCGTCCCCAGTTAGTCTCTTTCTAAGGACGAACTTAGACAAACCTTAGAATGAGACTAACGAGACTAACTTGGGACGAACAAAGCCAAACTTTAGTCTCGTTATAAGGTTAGTCTAAGTTCGTCCCAAATTAGTCTAAGTTTATCCCTAGGTAGTCTCTTTCTAAGGACGAACTTAGACAAACCTTAGAATGAGACTAACGGGACTAACTTGGAACGAAGAAAGACAAACTTTATTGTCATTCTAAGGTTAGTCCCAAGTTAGTCTAAGTTCGTCCCAAGTTAGTTTCTTTCAAAGGACGAACTTAAAAAAACCTTAGAATGAGACTAACGAGACTAACTTGGGATGAACAAACACAAACGTTAGTCTCATTGCAAGGTTAGTCTAAGTACGTCCCATGTTAGTCTAAGTTCGTCCCTAGTTAGTCTCTTTCAAAGGACGAACTTAGACAAACCTTAGAAGGAGACTAACGAGACTGACTTGGGACGAACAAAGACAAACGTTAGTCTCATTACAAGGTTAGTGTAAGTTCGTCCCAAGTTAGTCTCTTTCTAAGGACGAACTAAGAGAAACCTTATAATAAGACTAACGAGACAAACTCTCATTCAAAGGTTTGTCTAAGTTCGTCCCAAGTTAGTCTAAGTTCGTCCCTAGTTAGTCTCTTTCGAAGGACGAACTTAGACAAACCTTAGAATGAGACTAACGAGACTAACTTGGGACGAACAAAGACAAACATTAGTCTCATTATAAGGTTTGTCTAAGTTCGTCCCAAGTTAGTCTAAGTTCGTCCCAAGTTAGTCTAAGTTCGTCCCTAGTTAGTCTCTTTCTAAGGACGAACTTAGACCAACCTTAGAATGAGACTAACGAGACTAACTTGGGACGAACAAAGACAAACGTTAGTCTCATTATAAGGTTTGTGTAAGTTCGTCCCAATTTTGTCTAAGTTCGTCCCTAGTTAGTCTCTTTCTAAGGACGAACTTAGACAAACCTTAGAATGAGACTAACGAGACTAACTTGGGACGAACAAAGACAAACTTTTGTCTCATTATAAGGTTAGTCTAAGTTCGTCCCAATTTAGTCTCGTTAGTCTAAGGTTTGTCTCCTAGAAGGAAACTCTCATTCTAAGGTTTGTCTAAGTTCGTCCCAAGTTAGTCTAAGTTCGTCCCAAGTTAGTCTAAGTTCGTCCCTATAGTTAGTCTCTTTCTAAGGACGAACTTAGACCAACCTTAGAATGAGACTAACGCGACTAACTTGGGACGAACAAAGACAAACGTTAGTCTCCTTAAAAGGTTTGTCTAAGTTCATCCCAAGTTAGTCTAAGTTCGTCCCTAGTTAGTCTCTTTCTAAGGACGAACATAGACAAACCTTAGAATGAGACTAACGAGACAAACTTGGGACGAACAAACCCAAACGTTAATCTCATTACAAGGTTAGTCTAAGTACGTCCCAAGTTAGTCTAAGTTTGTCCCTAGTTAGTCTCTTTCTAAGGACGAACTTAGACAAACCTTAGAATGAGACTAACGATACTAACTTGGGACGAACAAAGACAAACATTAGTCTCATTATAAGGTTTGTCTAAGTTCGTCCCAAGTTAGTCTATGTTCGTCCCTAGTTAGTCTCTTTCTAAGGAAAAACTTAGACAAGCCTTAGAATGAGACTAACGAGACTAACTCCGGACGAACAAACACAAACGTTAGTCTCATTACAAGGTTAGCCTCAGTTCGTCCCAAGTTAGTCTAAGTTCGTCCCTAGTTAGTCTCTTTCAAAGGACGAACTTAGACAAACCTTAGAAGGAGACTAATGAGACTAACTTGGGACGAACAAAGACAAACGTTAGTCTCATTACAAGGTTAGTCTAAGTTCGTCCCAAGTTAGTCTCTTTCTAAGGACGAACTTAGACAAACCGTAGAATGAGACTAACGAGACAAACTCTCATTCTGAGGTTTGTGTAAGTGCGTCCCATGTTAGTCTAAGTTCGTCCCTAGTAAGTCTCTTCTTAAGGACGAACTTAGACAAACCTTAGAATGTGACTAACGAGACTAACTTGGGACGAACAAAGACAAACGTTAGTCTCATTACAAGGTTAGTCTACGTTCGTCCCAAGTTAGTCTAAGTTCGTCCCTAGTTAGTCTCTGTCTAAGGACGAACTTAGACAAACCTTAGAATGAGACTAACGGGACTAACTTGGAATGAACAAAGACAAACTTTATTCTCATTCTAAGGTTAGTCTAAGTTCGTCCCAAGTTAGTCTAAGTTCGTCCCTAGTTAGTTTCTTTCTAAGGACAAACTTAAACAAATCTTAGAATGAGACTAACGAGCTTAACTTGGGACGAACAAAGACAAACTTTAGTCTCGTTATAAGGTTAGTCCAAGTTCGTCCCAAGTTAGTTCAAGTTCGTCCCTAGTTAGTCTCTTTATAAGAACGAACTTAGACAAACCTTAGAATGAGACTAACAAGACTAACTTGGGACGAACAAAGACAAACGTTAGTCTCATTATAAGGTTTGTCTAATTTCGTCCCAAGTTAGTCTAAGTTCGTCCCTAGTTATTCTCTTTATAAGGACGAACTTAGACAAACCTTAGAATGAGACTAACGGGACTAACTTGGAACGAACAAAGACAAACTTTATTCTCATTCTAAGGTTAGTCTAAGTTCGTCCCAAGTTAGTCTAAGTTCTTCCCTAGTTAGTTTCTTTCTAAGGACTAACTTAAACAAACCTTAGAATGAGACTAACGAGACTAACTTGGGACGACCAAACACAAACGTTAGTCTCATTATAAGGTTTGTCAAAGTTCGTCCCTAGTTAGTCTCTTTCTAAGGATGAACTTAGACAAACCTTAGAATGAGACTAACGAGACTAACTCCGGACGAACAAACACAAACGTTACACTCATTACAAGGTTAGTCTAAGTTCGTCCCCAGTTAGTCTAAGTTTGTCCCTAGTTAGTCGCTTTCTAAGGACGAACTTAGACAAACCTTAGAAGGAGACTAACGAGACTAACTTGGGACAAACAAAGACAAACGTTAGTCTCATTACAAGGTTAGTCTAAGTTCGTCCCAAGTTGGTCTCTTTCTACGGACGAACTTAAACAAACCTTAGAATGAGACTAACGAGACAAACTCTCATTCTAAGGTTTGTCTAAGTTCGTCCCATGTTTGTCTAAGTTCGTCCCTAGTTAGTCTCTTTCTAAGGACGAACTTAGACAAACCTTAGAATGAGACTAACGGGACTAACTTGGAACGAACAAAGACAAACTTTATTCTCATTCTTAGGTTAGTCTAAGTTCGTCCCAATTTAGTCTAAGTTCGTCCCTAGTTAGTTTCTTTCTAAGGACGAACTTAAACAAACCTTAGAATGAGACTAACGAGACTAACTTGGGACGAACAAAGACAAACGTTAGTCTCATTATAAGGTTTGTCTAAGTTCGTCCCAACTTAGTCTCTTTCTAAGGACGAACTAAGAGAAACCTTATAATAAGACTAACGAGACAAACTCTCATTCAAAAGTTTGTCTAAGTTCGTCCCAAGTTAGTCTTAGTTCGTCCCTAGTTAGTCTCTTTCGAAGGACGAACTTAGACAAACCTTAGAATGAGACTAACGAGACTAACTTGGGACGAACAAAGACAAACATTAGTCTCATTATAAGGTTTGTCTAAGTTCGTCCCAAGTTAGTCTCTGTTCGTCCCTAATTAGTCTCTTTCTAAGGACAAACTTAGACAAGCCTTAGAATGAGACTAACGAGACTAACTCCGGACGAACAAACACAAACGTTAGTCTCATTACAAGGTTAGCCTCAGTTCGTCCCAAGTTAGTCTAAGTTCGTCCCTAGTTAGTATCTTTCAAAGGACGAACTTAGACAAACCTTAGAAGGAGACTAACGAGACTAACTTGGGACGAACAAAGACAAACGTTAGTCTCATTACAAGGTTAGTCTAAGTTCGTCCCAAGTTAGTCTCTTTCTAAGGACGAACTTAGACAAACCTTAGAATGAGACTAACGAGACAAACTCTCATTCTGAGGTTTGTCTAAGTGCGTCCAATGTTAGTCTAAGTTCGTCCCTAGTAAGTCTCTTCTTAAGGACGAACTTAGACAAACCTTAGAATGTGACTAACGAGACTAACTTGGGAAGAACAAAGACAAACGTTAGTCTCATTACAAGGTTAGTCTACGTTCGTCCCAAGTTAGTCTAAGTTCGTCCCTAGTTAGTCTCTGTCTAAGGACGAACTTAGACAAACCTTAGAATGAGACTAACGAGACTAACTTGGGACGAACAAAGACAAACGTTAGTCTCATTACAAGGTTAGTCTAAGTTCGTCCCAAGTTAGTCTCTTTCTAAGGACGAACTAAGACAAACCTTATAATGAGATTAACGAGACAAACTCTCATTCAAAGGTTTGTCTAAGTTCGTCCCAAGTTAGTCTAAGTTCCTCCCTAGTTAGTCTCTTTCGAAGGACAAACTTAGACAAACCTTAGAATGAGACTAAGGAGACTAACTTGGGACGAACAAAGACAAACGTTAGTCTCATTATAAGGTTTGTGTAAGTTCGTCCCAAGTTAGTCTATGTTTCTCCCTAGTTAGTCTCTTTCTGAGCACAAACTTAGACAAACCTTAGAATGAGACTAACGAGACTAACTCCGGACGAACAAACACAAACGTTAGTCTCATTACAAGGTTAGTCTAAGTTGGTCCCAAGTTAGTCTAAGTTCGTCCCTAGTTAGTCTCTTTCTAAGGACGAACTTAGGGAAACCTTAGAAGGAGACTAACGAGACTAACTTGGGACGCACAAAGACAAACGTTAGTCTCTTTACAAGGTTAGTCTAAGTTCGTCCCAAGTTAGTCTCTTTCTAAGGACGAACTTAGACAAACCTTAGAATGAGACTAACGAGACTAACTTGGGACGAACAAAGACAAACGTTAGTCTCATTACAAGGTTAGTCTAAGTTCGTCCCAAGTTGGTCTCTTTCTACGGACGAACTTAAACAAACCTTAGAATGAGACTAACGAGACAAACTCTCATTCTTAGGTTTGTCTAAGTTCGTCCCATGTTTGTCTAAGTTCGTCCCTAGTTAGTCTCTTTCTAAGGACGAACTTAGACAAACCTTAGAATGAGACTAACGGGACTAACTTGGAACGAACAAAGACAAACTTTATTCTCATTCTAAGGTTAGTCTAAGTTCGTCCCAATTTAGTCTAAGTTCGTCCCTAGTTAGTTTCTTTCTAAGGACGAACTTAAACAAACCTTAGAATGAGACTAACGAGACTAACTTGGGACGAACAAAGACAAACGTTAGTCTCATTATAAGGTTTGTCTAAGTTCGTCCCAACTTAGTCTCTTTCTAAGGACGAACTAAGAGAAACCTTATAATAAGACTAACGAGACAAACTCTCATTCAAAAGTTTGTCTAAGTTCGTCCCAAGTTAGTCTTAGTTCGTCCCTAGTTAGTCTCTTTCGAAGGACGAACTTAGACAAACCTTAGAATGAGACTAACGAGACTAACTTGGGACGAACAAAGACAAACATTAGTCTCATTATAAGGTTTGTCTAAGTTCGTCCCAAGTTAGTCTCTGTTCGTCCCTAATTAGTCTCTTTCTAAGGACAAACTTAGACAAGCCTTAGAATGAGACTAACGAGACTAACTCCGGACGAACAAACACAAACGTTAGTCTCATTACAAGGTTAGCCTCAGTTCGTCCCAAGTTAGTCTAAGTTCGTCCCTAGTTAGTATCTTTCAAAGGACGAACTTAGACAAACCTTAGAAGGAGACTAACGAGACTAACTTGGGACGAACAAAGACAAACGTTAGTCTCATTACAAGGTTAGTCTAAGTTCGTCCCAAGTTAGTCTCTTTCTAAGGACGAACTTAGACAAACCTTAGAATGAGACTAACGAGACAAACTCTCATTCTGAGGTTTGTCTAAGTGCGTCCAATGTTAGTCTAAGTTCGTCCCTAGTAAGTCTCTTCTTAAGGACGAACTTAGACAAACCTTAGAATGTGACTAACGAGACTAACTTGGGAAGAACAAAGACAAACGTTAGTCTCATTACAAGGTTAGTCTACGTTCGTCCCAAGTTAGTCTAAGTTCGTCCCTAGTTAGTCTCTGTCTAAGGACGAACTTAGACAAACCTTAGAATGAGACTAACGAGACTAACTTGGGACGAACAAAGACAAACGTTAGTCTCATTACAAGGTTAGTCTAAGTTCGTCCCAAGTTAGTCTCTTTCTAAGGACGAACTAAGACAAACCTTATAATGAGATTAACGAGACAAACTCTCATTCAAAGGTTTGTCTAAGTTCGTCCCAAGTTAGTCTAAGTTCCTCCCTAGTTAGTCTCTTTCGAAGGACAAACTTAGACAAACCTTAGAATGAGACTAACGAGACTAACTTGGGACGAACAAAGACAAACGTTAGTCTCATTATAAGGTTTGTGTAAGTTCGTCCCAAGTTAGTCTATGTTTGTCCCTAGTTAGTCTCTTTCTGAGCACAAACTTAGACAAACCTTAGAATGAGACTAACGAGACTAACTCCGGACGAACAAACACAAACGTTAGTCTCATTACAAGGTTAGTCTAAGTTGGTCCCAAGTTAGTCTAAGTTCGTCCCTAGTTAGTCTCTTTCTAAGGACGAACTTAGGGAAACCTTAGAAGGAGACTAACGAGACTAACTTGGGACGCACAAAGACAAACGTTAGTCTCTTTACAAGGTTAGTCTAAGTTCGTCCCAAGTTAGTCTCTTTCTAAGGACGAACTTAGACAAACCTTAGAATGAGACTAACGAGACTAACTTGGGACGAACAAAGACAAACGTTAGTCTCATTACAAGGTTAGTCTAAGTTCGTCCCAAGTTGGTCTCTTTCTACGGACGAACTTAAACAAACCTTAGAATGAGACTAACGAGACAAACTCTCATTCTTAGGTTTGTCTAAGTTCGTCCCATGTTTGTCTAAGTTCGTCCCTAGTTAGTCTCTTTCTAAGGACGAACTTAGACAAACCTTAGAATGAGACTAACGGGACTAACTTGGAACGAACAAAGACAAACTTTATTCTCATTCTAAGGTTAGTCTAAGTTCGTCCCAATTTAGTCTAAGTTCGTCCCTAGTTAGTTTCTTTCTAAGGACGAACTTAAACAAACCTTAGAATGAGACTAACGAGACTAACTTGGGACGAACAAAGACAAACGTTAGTCTCATTATAAGGTTTGTCTAAGTTCGTCCCAACTTAGTCTCTTTCTAAGGACGAACTAAGAGAAACCTTATAATAAGACTAACGAGACAAACTCTCATTCAAAAGTTTGTCTAAGTTCGTCCCAAGTTAGTCTTAGTTCGTCCCTAGTTAGTCTCTTTCGAAGGACGAACTTAGACAAACCTTAGAATGAGACTAACGAGACTAACTTGGGACGAACAAAGACAAACATTAGTCTCATTATAAGGTTTGTCTAAGTTCGTCCCAAGTTAGTCTATGTTCGTCCCTAGTTAGTCTCTTTCTAAGGACAAACTTAGACAAGCCTTAGAATGAGACTAACGAGACTAACTCCGGACGAACAAACACAAACGTTAGTCTCATTACAAGGTTAGCCTCAGTTCGTCCCAAGTTAGTCTAAGTTCGTCCCTAGTTAGTCTCTTTCAAAGGACGAACTTAGACAAACCTTAGAAGGAGACTAACGAGACTAACTTGGGACGAACAAAGACAAACGTTAGTCTCATTACAAGGTTAGTCTAAGTTCGTCCCAAGTTAGTCTCTTTCTAAGGACGAACTTAGACAAACCTTAGAATGAGACTAACGAGACAAACTCTCATTCTGAGGTTTGTCTAAGTGCGTCTCATGTTAGTCTAAGTTCGTCCCTAGTAAGTCTCTTCTTAAGGACGAACTTAGACAAACCTTAGAATGTGACTAACGAGACTAACTTGGGACGAACAAAGACAAACGTTAGTCTCATTACAAGGTTAGTCTACGTTCGTCCCAAGTTAGTCTAAGTTCGTCCCTAGTTAGTCTCTGTCTAAGGACGAAGTTAGACAAACCTTAGAATGAGACTAACGGGACTAACTTGGAATGAACAAAGACAAACTTTATTCTCATTCTAAGGTTAGTCTAAGTTCGTCCCAAGTTAGTCTAAGTTCGTCCCTAGTTAGTTTCTTTCTAAGGACAAACTTAAACAAATCTTAGAATGAGACTAACGAGCTTAACTTGGGACGAACAAAGACAAACTTTAGTCTCGTTATAAGGTTAGTCCAAGTTCGTCCCAAGTTAGTTCAAGTTCGTCCCTAGTTAGTCTCTTTATAAGAACGAACTTAGACAAACCTTAGAATGAGACTAACAAGAGTAACTTGGGACGAACAAAGACAAACGTTAGTCTCATTATAAGGTTTGTCTAATTTCGTCCCAAGTTAGTCTAAGTTCGTCCCTAGTTATTCTCTTTAGAAGGACGAACTTAGACAAACCTTAGAATGAGACTAACGGGACTAACTTGGAACTAACAAAGACAAACTTTATTCTCATTCTAAGGTTAGTCTAAGTTCGTCCCAAGTTAGTCTAAGTTCTTCCCTAGTTAGTTTCTTTCTAAGGACTAACTTAAACAAACCTTAGAATGAGACTAACGAGACTAACTTGGGACGAACAAACACAAACGTTAGTCTCATTATAAGGTTTGTCAAATTTCGTCCCTAGTTAGTCTCTTTCTAAGGACGAACTTAGACAAACCTTAGAATGAGACTAACGAGACTAACTCCGGACGAACAAACACAAACGTTACACTCATTACAAGGTTAGTCTAAGTTCGTCCCAAGTTAGTCTAAGTTCGTCCCTAGTTAGTCGCTTTCTAAGGACGAACTTAGACAAACCTTAGAAGGAGACTAACGAGACTAACTTGGGACGAACAAAGACAAACGTTAGTCTCATTACAAGGTTAGTCTAAGTTCGTCCCAAGTTGGTCTCTTTCTACGGACGAACTTAAACAAACCTTAGAATGAGACTAACGAGACAAACTCTCATTCTAAGGTTTGTCTAAGTTCGTCCCATGTTTGTCTAAGTTCGTCCCTAGTTAGTCTCTTTCTAAGGACGAACTTAGACAAACCTTAGAATGAGACTAACGGGACTAACTTGGAACGAACAAAGACAAACTTTATTCTCATTCTAAGGTTAGTCTAAGTTCGTCCCAATTTAGTCTAAGTTCGTCCCTAGTTAGTTTCTTTCTAAGGACGAACTTAAACAAACCTTAGAATGAGACTAACGAGACTAACTTGGGACGAACAAAGACAAACGTTAGTCTCATTATAAGGTTTGTCTAAGTTCGTCCCAACTTAGTCTCTTTCTAAGGACGAACTAAGAGAAACCTTATAATAAGACTAACGAGACAAACTCTCATTCAAAAGTTTGTCTAAGTTCGTCCCAAGTTAGTCTTAGTTCGTCCCTAGTTAGTCTCTTTCGAAGGACGAACTTAGATAAACCTTATAATGAGACTAGTGAGACTAACTTGGGACGAACAAAGACAAACGTTAGTCTCATTATAAGGTTTGTCTAAGTTCGTCCCAACTAAGTCTCTTTCTAAGGACGAACTAAGAGAAACCTTATAATAAGACTAACGAGACAAACTCTCATTCAAAAGTTTGTCTAAGTTCGTCCCAAGTTAGTCTTAGTTCGTCCCTAGTTAGTCTCTTTCGAAGGACGAACTTAGATAAACCTTATAATGAGACTAGTGAGACTAACTTGGGACGAACAAAGACAAACGTTAGTCTCATTATAAGGTTTGTCTAAGTTCGTCCCAAGTTAGTCTCGTTAGTCTCGTTAGTCTAAGGTTTGTCTCTTAGAAGGAAACTCTCATTCTAAGGTTTGTCTAAGTTCGTCCCAAGTTAGTCTAAGTTCGTCCCAAGTTAGTCTAAGTTCGTCCCTATAGTTAGTCTCTTTCTAAGGACGAACTTAGACCAACCTTAGAAAGAGACTAACGAGACTAACTTGGGACGAACAAAGACAAACGTTAGTCTCATTATAAGGTTTGTCTAAGTTCGTCCCAAGTTAGTCTAAGTTCGTCCCTAGTTAGTCTCTTTCTAAGGACGAACATAGACAAACCTTAGAATGAGACTAATGAGACTAACTTGGGACGAACAAACACAAACGTTAATCTCATTACAAGGTTAGTCTAAGTACGTTCCAAGTTAGTCTAAGTTCGTCCCTAGTTAGTCTCTTTCTAAGGACGAACTTAGACAAACCTTATAAGGAGATTAACGAGACTAACTTGGGACGAACAAAGGCAAACGTTAGTCTCATTACAAGGTTAGTGTAAGTTCATCCCAAGTTAGTCTCTTTCTAAGGACGAACTAAGACAAACCTTGGAAGGAGACTAACGAGACAAACTCTCATTCTAAGGTTCGTCTAAGTTCGTCCCAAGTTAGTCTAAGTTCGTCCCTAGTTAGTCTCTTCTTAAGGACGAACTTAGACAAACCTTAGAATGGGACTAACGAGACTAACTTGGGACGAACAAAGACAAATGTTAGTCTCATTACAAGGTTAGTCTAAGTTCGTCCCAAGTTAGTCTAAGTTCGTCACTAGTTAGTCTCTTTTCTAAGGACGAACTTAGACCAACCTTAGAATGAGACTAACGAGACTAACTTGGGACGAACAAACACAAACGTTAGTCTCATTACAAGGTTAGTCTAAGTACGTCCCAAGTTAGTCTAAGTTTGTCCCTAGTTAGTCTCTTTCTAAGGACGAACTTAGACAAACCTTAGAAGGAGATTAACGAGACTAACTTGGGACGAACAAACACAAACGTTAGTCTCATTACAAGGTTAGTCTAAGTACGTCCCAACTTAGTCTAAGTTCGTCCCTAGTTAGTCTCTTTCTAAGGACGAACTTAGACAAACCTTAGAAGAAGATTAACGAGACTAACTTGGGACGAACAAAGACAAACGTTAGTCTCATTACAAGGTTAGTGTAAGTTCATCCCAAGTTAGTCTCTTTCCAAGGACTATTTAAGACAAACCTTAGAACGAGACAAACGAGACAAACTCTCATTCTAAGGTTCGTCTAAGTTCGTCCCAAGTTAGTCTAAGTTCGTCCCTGGTTAGTCTCTTCTTAAGGACGAACTTAGACAAACCTTAGAATGAGACTAACGATACTAACTTGGGACGAACAAAGACAAATGTTAGTCTCATTACAAGGTTAGTCTAAGTTCGTCCCAAGTTAGTCTAAGTTCGTCCCTAGTTAGTCTCTTTCTAAGGACGAACTTAGAAAAACCTTAGAATGATACTAACGAGACTAACTTGGGACGAACAAAGACAAACTTTAGTCTCATTATAAGGTTAGTCTAAGTTCGTCCCTAGTTAGTCTCTTTCTAAGGACGAACTTAGACAAACCTTAGAATGAGACTAACTTGGGACGAACAAAGACAAACGTTAGTCTCATTACAAGGTTAGTCTAAGTTCGTCCCAAGTTAGTCTAGTTCGTCCCTAGTTAGTCTCTTTCTAAGGACGAACTTAGACAAACCTTAGAATGAGACTAACTTCGGACGAACAAACACAAACGTTAGTCTCATTACAAGGTTAGTCTAAGTTCGTCCCTAGTTAGTCTCTTTCTAAGGACAAACTTAGACAAACCTTAGAATGAGACTGACTTGGGACGAACAAAGACAAACGTTAGTCTCATTACAAGGTTAGTCTAAGCACGTCCCAAGTTAGTCTAAGTTCGTCCCTAGTTAGTCTCTTTCTAAGGACAAACTTAGACAAACCTTAGAATGAGACTAACGAGACTAACTTGGGACGAACAAAGACAAACGTTAGTCTCATTACAATGTTAGGCTAAGTTCGTCCCAAGTTAGTCTTTTCTAAGGACGAACTTAGACAAACCTTAGAATGAGACTAACGAGACTAACTTGGGACGAACAAAGACAAACGTTAGTCTCATTATAAAGTTAGTCTAAGTTCGTCCCTAGTTAGTCTCTTTCTTAGGACTAACTTAGACAAACCTTAGAATGGGACTAGTGAGACTAAATTGGGACGAACAAAGACAAACGTTAGTCTCGTTATTAGGTTAGTCTAAGTTCGTCCCAAGTTAGTCTAAGTTCGTCCCTAGTTAGTCTAAGTTCGTCCCTAGTTAGTCTCTTTCTAAGGACGAACTTAGACAAACCTTAGAATGAGAATAACGAGACTAACTTGGGACGACCAAAGACAAACTTTAGTCTCATTATAAGGTTAGTCTAAGTTCGTCCCTAAAAAAAAAACCAAAGACAAACTTTAGTCTCATTATAAGGTTAGTCTAAGTTCGTCCCTAGTTAATCTCTTTCAAAGGACGAACTTAGACAAGCCTTAGAATGAGACTAACTTGGGACGAACAAAGACAAACGTTAGTCTCATTACAAGGTTAGTCTAAGTTCGTCCTAAGTTAGTCTAAGTTCGTCCCTAGTTAGTCTCTTTCTAAGGACGAACTTAGACAAACCTTAGAATGAGACTAACGAGACTAACTTGGGACGAACAAAGACAAACGTTAGTCTCATTATAAGGTTTGTCTAATTTCGTCCCAAGTTTGTCTAAGTTCGTCCCTAGTTAGTCTCTTTCTAAGGAGGAACATAGACAAACCTTAGAATGAGACTAACGAGACTAACTTGGGACGAACAAAGACAAACGTTAGTCTCATTATAAGGTTTGTCTAAGTTCGTCCCAAGTTAGTCTCGTTAGTCTAAGGTTTGTCTCTTAGAAGGAAACTCTCATTCTAAGGTTTGTCTAAGTTCGTCCCAAGTTAGTCTAAGTTCGTCCGAAGTTAGTCTAAGTTCGTCCCTAGTTAGTCTCTTTCTAAGGACGAACTTAGGCCAACCTTAGAATGAGACTAACGAGACTAACTTGGGACGAACAAAGACAAACGTTAGTCTCATTATAAAGTTTGTCTAAGTTCGTCCTTAGAAAGAGACTAACTAGGGACGAACTTAGACAAACCTTAGAATGAGACTAACGAGACAAACTCTCATTCTAAGGTTCGTCTAAGTTCGTCCCAAGTTAGTCTAAGTTCGTCCCTAGTTAGTCTCTTCTTAAGGACGAACTTAGACAAACCTTAGAATGAGACTAACGAGACTAACTTGGGACGAACAAAGACAAATGTTAGTCTCATTACAAGGTTAGTTTAAGTTCGTCCCAAGTTAGTCTAAGTTCCTCCCTAGTTAGTCTCTTTCTAAGGACGAACTTAGACAAACCTTAGAATGAGACTAACGAGACTAACTTGGGACGAACAAAGACAAACGTTAGTCTCATTACAAGATTAGTCTAAGTTCGTCCCAAGTCAGTCTAAGTTCGTCCCTAGTTAGTCTCTTTCTAAGGACGAACTTAGACAAACCTTAGAATGAGACTAACGAGATTAACTTAGCACGAACAAAGACAAACGTTAGTCTCATTATAAAGTTTGTCTAAGTTCGTCCCAAGTTAGTCTAAGTTCGTCCCTAGTTAGTCTCTTTCTAAGAACGAACTTAGATAAACCTTAGAATGAGACTAACTAGACTAACTTGGGACGAACAAAGACAAACGTTAGTCTCATTATAAGGTTTGTCTAAGTTCGTCCCAAGTTAGTCTAAGTTCGTCCCTAGTTAGTCTCTTTGTAAGGACGAACATAGACAAACCTTAGAATGAGACTAACGAGACTAACTTGGGACGAACAAACACAAATGTTAGTCTCTTTACAAGGTTAGTCTAAGTCTGTCCCAAGTTAGTCTAAGTTCGTCCCTAGTTAGTCTCTTTCTAAGGACGAAATTAATCAAACCTTAGAATGAGACTAACGAGACTAACTTGGGACGAACAAAGACAAACATTAGTCTCATTACAAGGTTAGTCTAAGTTCGTTCCAAGTTAGTCTAAGTTCGTCCCTAGTTAGTCTCTTTCTAAGGACAAACTTAGACAAACCTTAGAATGAGACTAACGAGACTAACTTGGGACGAACAAAGACAAACGTTAGTCTCATTACAATGTTAGTCTAAGTTCGTCCCAAGTTAGTCTCTTTCTAAGGACGAACTTAGACAAACCTTAGAATGAGACTAACGAGACTAACTTGGGACGAACAAAGACAAACGTTAGTCTCATTATAAAGTTAGTCTAAGTTCGTCCCAAGTTAGTCTAAGTTCGTCCCTAGTTAGTCTCTTTCTAAGGACGAACTTAGACAAACCTTAGAATGGGACTAGTGAGACTAAATTGGGACGAACAAAGACAAACGTTAGTCTCGTTATTAGGTTAGTCTAAGTTCGTCCCAAGTCAGTCTAAGTTCGTCCCTAGTTAGTCTCTTTCTAAGGACGAACTTAGACAAACATTAGAATGAGAATAACGAGACTAACTTGGGACGACCAAAGACAAACTTTAGTCTCATTATAAGGTTAGTCTAAGTTCGTCCCTAGTTAATCTCTTTCTAAGGACGAACTTAGACAAGCCTTAGAATGAGACTAACTTGGGACGAACAAAGACAAACGTTAGTCTCATTACAAGGTTAGTCTAAGTTCGTCCCAAGTTAGTCTAAGTTCGTCCCTAGTTAGTCTCTTTCTAAGGACGTACTTAGACAAACCTTAGAATGAGACTAACGAGACTAACTTGGGACGAACAAAGACAAACGTTAGTCTCATTATAAGGTTTGTCTAATTTCGTCCCAAGTTTGTCTAAGTTCGTCCCTAGTTAGTCTCTTTCTAAGGAGGAACTTAGACAAACCTTAGAATGAGACTAACGAGACTAACTTTGGACGAACAAAGACAAACGTTAGTCTCATTATAAGGTTTGTCTAAGTTCGTCCCAAGTTAGTCTCGTTAGTCTAAGGTTTGTCTCTTAGAAGGAAACTCTCATTCTAAGGTTTGTCTAAGTTCGTCCCAAGTTAGTCTAAGTTCGTCCCAAGTTAGTCTAAGTTCGTCCCTAGTTAGTCTCTTTCTAAGGACGAACTTAGGCCAACCTTAGAATGAGACTAACGAGACTAACTTGGGACGAACAAAGACAAACGTTAGTCTCATTATAAGGTTTGTCTAAGTTCGTCCTTAGAAGAAGACTAACTAGGGACGAACTGAGAAAAACCTTAGAATGAGACTAACGAGACAAACTCTCATTCTAAGGTTCGTCTAAGTTCGTCCCAAGTTAGTCTAAGTTCGTCCCTAGTTAGTCTCTTCTTAAGGACGAACTTAGACAAACCTTAGAATGAGACTAACGAGACTAACTTGGGACGAACAAAGACAAATGTTAGTCTCATTACAAGGTTAGTCTAAGTTCGTCCCAAGTTAGTCTAAGTTCGTCCCTAGTTAGTCTCTTTCTAAGGACAAACTTAGACAAACCTTAGAATGAGACTAACGAGACTAACTTGGGACGAACATAGACAAACGTTAGTCTCATTACAAGATTAGTCTAAGTTCGTCCCAAGTTAGTCTAAGTTCGTCCCTAGTTAGTCTCTTTCTAAGGACGAACTTAGACAAACCTTAGAATGAGACTAACGAGATTAACTTAGCACGAACAAAGACAAACGTTAGTCTCATTATAAAGTTTGTCTAAGTTCGTCCCAAGTTAGTCTAAGTTCGTCCCTAGTTAGTCTCTTTCTAAGAACGAACTTAGATAAACCTTACAATGAGACTAACGAGACTAACTTGGGACGAACAAAGACAAACGTTAGTCTCATTATAAGGTTTGTCTAAGTTCGTCCCAAGTTAGTCTAAGTTCGTCCCTAGTTAGTCTCTTTGTAAGGACGAACATAGACAAACCTTAGAATGAGACTAACGAGACTAACTTGGGACGAACAAACACAAATGTTAGTCTCTTTACAAGGTTAGTCTAAGTCTGTCCCAAGTTAGTCTAAGTTCGTCCCTAGTTAGTCTCTTTCTAAGGACGAAATTAGACAAACCTTAGAGTGAGACTAACGAGACTAACTTGGGACGAACAAAGACAAACGTTAGTCTCATTACAAGGTTAGTCCAAGTTCGTTCCAAGTTAGTCTAAGTTCGTCCCTAGTTAGTCTCTTTCTAAGGACAAACTTAGACAAACCTTAGAATGAGACTAACGAGACTAACTTGGGACGAACAAAGACAAACGTTAGTCTCATTACAATGTTAGTCTAAGTTCGTCCCAAGTTAGTCTCTTTCTAAGGACGAACTTAGACAAACCTTTGAATGAGACTAACGAGACTAACTTGGGACGAACAAAGACAAACGTTAGTCTAAGTTCGTCCCAAGTTAGTCTAAGTTCGTCCCTAGTTAGTCTCTTTCTAAGGACGAACTTAGACAAACCTTAGAATGGGACTAGTGAGACTAAATTGGGACGAACAAAGACAAACGTTAGTCTCGTTATTAGGTTAGTCTAAGTTCGTCCCAAGTTAGTCTAAGTTCGTCCCTAGTTAGTCTCTTTCTAAGGACGAACTTAGACAAACATTAGAATGAGAATAACGAGACTAACTTGGGACGACCAAAGACAAACTTTAGTCTCATTATAAGGTTAGTCTAAGTTCGTCCCTAGTTAATCTCTTTCTAAGGACGAACTTAGACAAGCCTTAGAATGAGACTAACTTGGGACGAACAAAGACAAACGTTAGTCTCATTACAAGGTTAGTCTAAGTTCGTCCCAAGTTAGTCTAAGTTCGTCCCTAGTTAGTCTCTTTCTAAGGACGTACTTAGACAAACCTTAGAATGAGACTAACGAGACTAACTTGGGACGAACAAAGACAAACGTTAGTCTCATTATAAGGTTTGTCTAATTTCGTCCCAAGTTTGTCTAAGTTCGTCCCAAGTTAGTCTCTTTCTAAGGAGGAACTTAGACAAACCTTAGAATGAGACTAACGAGACTAACTTGGGACGAACAAAGACAAACGTTAGTCTCATTATAAGGTTTGTCTAAGTTCGTCCGAAGTTAGTCTAAGTTCATCCCTAGTTAGTTTCTTTCGAAGGACAAACTTAGACAAACCTTAGAATGAGACTAACGAGACTAACTTGGGACGAACAAAGACAAACGTTAGTCTCATTACAATGTTAGTCTAAGTTCGTCCCAAGTTAGTCTCTTTCTAAGGACGAACTTAGACAAACCTTAGAATGAGACTAACGAGACTAACTTGGGACGAACAAAGACAAACGTTAGTCTCATTATAAAGTTAGTTTAAGCTCGTCCCAAGTTAGTCTATGTTCGTCCCTAGTTAGTCTCTTTCTAAGGACGAACTTAGACAAACCTTAGAATGGGACTAGTGAGACTAAATTGGGACGAACAAAGACAAACGTTAGTCTCGTTATTAGGTTAGTCTAAGTTCGTCCCAAGTTAGTCTAAGTTCGTCCCTAGTTAGTCTCTTTCTAAGGACGAACTTAGACAAACATTAGAATGACAATAACGAGACTAACTTGGGACGACCAAAGACAAACTTTAGTCTCATTATAAGGTTAGTCTAAGTTCGTCCCTAGTTAATCTCTTTCTAAGGACGAACTTAGACAAGCCTTAGAATGAGACTAACTTGGGACGAACAAAGACAAACGTTAGTCTCATTACAAGGTTAGTCTAAGTTCGTCCCAAGTTAGTCTAAGTTCGTCCCTAGTTAGTCTCTTTCTAAGGAGGAACTTAGACAAACCTTAGAATGAGACTAACGAGACTAACTTGGAACGAACAAAGACAAACTTTATTCTCATTCTAAGGTTAGTCTAAGTTCGTCCGAAGTTAGTCTAAGTTCGTCCCTAGTTAGTTTCTTTCGAAGGACAAACTTAGACAAACCTTAGAATGAGACTAACGAGACTAACTTGGGACGAACAAAGACAAACGTTAGTCTCATTACAATGTTAGTCTAAGTTCGTCCCAAGTTAGTCTCTTTCTAAGGACGAACTTAGACAAACCTTAGAATGAGACTAACGAGACTAACTTGGGACGAACAAAGACAAACGTTAGTCTCATTATAAAGTTAGTCTAAGCTCGTCCCAAGTTAGTCTAAGTTCGTCCCTAGTTAGTCTCTTTCTAAGGACGAACTTAGACAAACATTAGAATGACAATAACGAGACTAACTTGGGACGACCAAAGACAAACTTTAGTCTCATTATAAGGTTAGTCTAAGTTCGTCCCTAGTTAATCTCTTTCTAAGGACGAACTTAGACAAGCCTTAGAATGAGACTAACTTGGGACGAACAAAGACAAACGTTAGTCTCATTACAAGGTTAGTCTAAGTTCGTCCCAAGTTAGTCTAAGTTCGTCCCTAGTTAGTCTCTTTCTAAGGAGGAACTTAGACAAACCTTAGAATGAGACTAACGAGACTAACTTGGAACGAACAAAGACAAACTTTATTCTCATTCTAAGGTTAGTCTAAGTTCGTCCGAAGTTAGTCTAAGTTCGTCCCTAGTTAGTTTCTTTCGAAGGACAAACTTAGACAAACCTTAGAATGAGACTAACGAGACTAACTTGGGACGAACAAAGACAAACGTTAGTCTCATTACAATGTTAGTCTAAGTTCGTCCCAAGTTAGTCTCTTTCTAAGGACGAACTTAGACAAACCTTAGAATGAGACTAACGAGACTAACTTGGGACGAACAAAGACAAACGTTAGTCTCATTATAAAGTTAGTCTAAGCTCGTCCCAAGTTAGTCTAAGTTCGTCCCTAGTTAGTCTCTTTCTAAGGACGAACTTAGACAAACCTTAGAATGGGACTAGTGAGACTAAATTGGGACGAACAAAGACAAACGTTAGTCTCGTTATTAGGTTAGTCTAAGTTCGTCCCAAGTTAGTCTAAGTTCGTCCCTAGTTAGTCTCTTTCTAAGGACGAACTTAGACAAACATTAGAATGAGAATAACGAGACTAACTTGGGACGACCAAAGACAAACTTTAGTCTCATTATAAGGTTAGTCTAAGTTCGTCCCTAGTTAATCTCTTTCTAAGGACGAACTTAGACAAGCCTTAGAATGAGACTAACTTGGGACGAACAAAGACAAACGTTAGTCTCATTACAAGGTTAGTCTAAGTTCGTCCCAAGTTAGTCTAAGTTCGTCCCTCGTTAGTCTCTTTCTAAGGACGTACTTAGACAAACCTTAGAATGAGACTAACGAGACTAACTTGGGACGAACAAAGACAAACGTTAGTCTCATTATAAGGTTTGTCTAATTTCGTCCCAAGTTTGTCTAAGTTCGTCCCTAGTTAGTCTCTTTCTAAGGAGGAACTTAGACAAACCTTAGAATGAGACTAACGAGACTAACTTGGGACGAACAAAGACAAACGTTAGTCTCATTATAAGGTTTGTCTAAGTTCGTCCCAAGTTAGTCTCGTTAGTCTAAGGTTTGTCTCTTAGAAGGAAACTCTCATTCTAAGGTTTGTCTAAGTTCGTCCCAAGTTAGTCTAAGTTCGTCCCAAGTTAGTCTAAGTTCGTCCCTAGTTAGTCTCTTTCTAAGGACGAACTTAGGCCAACCTTAGAATGAGACTAACGAGACTAACTTGGGACGAACAAAGACAAACGTTAGTCTCATTATAAGGTTTGTCTAAGTTCGTCCTTAGAAAGAGACTAACTAGGGACGAACTTAGACAAACCTTAGAATGAGACTAACGAGACAAACTCTCATTCTAAGGTTCGTCTAAGTTCGTCCCAAGTTAGTCTAAGTTCGTCCCTAGTTAGTCTCTTCTTAAGGACGAACTTAGACAAACCTTAGAATGAGACTAACGAGACTAACTTGGGACGAACAAAGACAAATGTTAGTCTCATTACAAGGTTAGTCTAAGTTCGTCCCAAGTTAGTCTAAGTTCGTCCCTAGTTAGTCTCTTTCTAAGGACGAACTTAGACAAACCTTAGAATGAGACTAACGAGACTAACTTGGGGCGAACAAAGACAAACGTTAGTCTCATTACAAGATTAGTCTAAGTTCGTCCCAAGTTAGTCTAAGTTCGTCCCTAGTTAGTCTCTTTCTAAGGACAAACTTAGACAAACCTTAGAATGAGACTAACGAGATTAACTTAGCACGAACAAAGACAAACGTTAGTCTCATTATAAAGTTTGTCTAAGTTCGTCCCAAGTTAGTCTAAGTTCGTCCCTAGTTAGTCTCTTGGTAAGGACGAACATAGGCAAACCTTAGAATGAGACTAACGAGACTAACTTGGGACGAACAAACACAAATGTTAGTCTCTTTACAAGGTTACTCTAAGTGCGTCCCAAGTTAGTCTAAGTTCGTCCCTAGTTAGTCTCTTTCTAAGGACGCACTTAGACAAACCATAGAATGAGACTAACGAGACTAACTTGGGACGAACAAAGACAAACGTTAGTCTCATTACAAGGTTAGTCTAAGTTCGTCCCAAGTTACTCCAAGTTCGACCCTAGTTAGTCTCTTTCTAAGGACAAACTTAGACAAACCTTAGAATGAGACTAACGAGACTAACTTGGGACGAACAAAGACAAACGTTAGTCTCAATACAATGTTAGTCTAAGTTCGTCCCTAGTTAGTCTCTTTCTAAGGACGAACTTAGACAAATCTTAGAATGAGACTAACGAGACTAACTTAGGACGAACAAAGACAAACGTTAGTCTCATTATAAAGTTACTCTAAGTTCGTCCCAAGTTAGTCTAAGTTCGTCCCTAGTTAGTCTCTTTCTAAGGACGAACTTAGACAAACCTTAGAATGAGACTAGTGAGACTAACTTGGAACGAACAAAGACAAACGTTAGTCTCATTATAAGGTTAGTCAAAGTTCGTCCCAAGTTAGTCAAAGTTCGTCCCTAGTTAGTCTCTTTCTAAGGACGAACTTAGACAAACCTAAGAATGAGAATAACGAGACTAACTTGGGACGAATAAAGACAAACTTTAGTCTCATTATAAGGTTAGTCTAAGTTTGTCCCTAGTTAGTCTCTTTCTAAGGACGAACTTAGACAAACCTTAGAATGAGACTAACTTGGCACGAACAAAGACAAACGTTAGTCTCATTACAAGGATAGTCTAAGTTCGTCCCAAGTTAGTCTAAGTTCGTCCCTAGTTAGTCTCTTTCTAAGGACGAACTTAGACAAACCTTAGAATGAGACTAACGAGACTAACTTGGGACGAACAAAGACAAACGTTAGTCTCATTATAAGGTTTGTCTAAGTTCGTCCCAAGTTAGTCTAAGTTCGTCCCTAGTTAGTCTCTTTCTAAGGACGAACATAGACAAACCTTAGAATGAGACTAACGAGACTAACTTGGGACGAACAAACACAACCGTTAGTCTCATTACAAGGTTAGTCTAAGTACGTCCCAAGTTAGTCTAAGTTCGTCCCTAGTTAGTCTCTTTCTAAGGACGAACTTAGAAAAACCTTATAAGAAGATTAACGAGACTAACTTGGGACGAACAAAGACAAACGTTAGTCTCCTTACAAGGTTAGTGTAAGTTCATCCCAAGTTAGTCTCTTTCTAAGGACGAACTAAGACAAACCTTGGAATGAGACTAACGAGACAAACTCTCATTCTAAGGTTCGTCTGAGTTCGTCCCAAGTTAGTCTAAGTTCGTCCCTAGTTAGTCTGTTCTTAAGGACGAACTTAGACAAACCTTAGAATGAGACTAACGAGACTAACTTGGGACGAACAAAGAAAAATGTTAGTCTCCTTACAAGGTTAGTCTAAGTTCGTCCCAAGTTAGTGTAAGTTCGTCCCTAGTTAGTCTCTTTCTAAGGACGAACTTAGACAAACCTTAGAATGAGACTAACGAGACTAACTTGGGACGAACAAAGACAAACGTTAGTCTCATTACAAGATTAGTCTAAGTTCGTCCCAAGTTAGTCTAAGTTCGTCCCTAGTTAGTCTCTTTCTAAGGACGAACTTAGACAAACCTTAGAATGAGACTAACGAGATTGACTTAGCACGAACAAAGACAAACGTTAGTCTCATTATAAAGTTTGTCTAAGTTCGTCCCAAGTTAGTCTAAGTTCGTCCCTAGTTAGTCTCTTGGTAAGGACGAACACAGGCAAACCTTAGAATGAGACTAACGAGACTAACTTGGGACGAACAAACACAAATGTTAGTCTCTTTACAAGGTTACTCTAAGTACGTCCCAAGTTAGTCTAAGTTCGTCCCTAGTTAGTCTCTTTCTAAGGACGAACTTAGACAAACCATAGAATGACACTAACGAGACTAACTTGGGACGAACAAAGACAAACGTTAGTCTCATTACAAGGTTAGTCTAAGTTCGTCCCAAGTTACTCCAAGTTCGACCCTAGTTAGTCTCTTTCTAAGGACAAACTTAGACAAACCTTAGAATGAGACTAACGAGACTAACTTGGGACGAACAAAGACAAACGTTAGTCTCATTACAATGTTAGTCTAAGTTCGTCCCTAGTTAGTCTCTTTCTAAGGACGAACTTAGACAAATCTTAGAATGAGACTAACTAACTTGGGACGAACAAAGACAAATGTTAGTCTCATTATAAAGTTAGTCTAAGTTCGTCCCAAGTTAGTCAAAGTTCGTCCCTAGTTAGTCACTTTCTAAGGACGAACTTAGACAAACCTTAGAATGAGAATAACGAGACTAACTTGGGACGAATAAAGACAAACTTTCGTCTCATTATAAGGTTAGTCTAAGTTCGTCCCTAGTTAGTCTCTTTCTAAGGACGAACTTAGACAAACCTTAGAATGAGACTAACTTGGGACGAACAAAGACAAACGTTAGTCATATTACAAGGTTAGTCTAAGTTCGTCCCAAGTTAGTCTAAGTTCGTCCCTAGTTAGTCCCTTTCTAAGGACGTACTTAGACAAACCTTAGAATGAGACTAACGAGACTAACTTGGGACGAACAAAGACAAACGTTAGTCTCATTATAAGGTTTGTGTAATTTCGTCCCAAGTTTGTCTAAGTTCGTCCCTAGTTAGTCTCTTTCTAAGGACGAACTTAGACAAACCTTAGAATGAGACTAACGAGACTAACTTTGGACGAACAAAGACAAACGTTAGTCTCATTATAAGGTTTGTCTAAGTTCGTCCCAGGTTAGTCTCGTTAGTCTAAGGTTTGTCTCTTAGAAGGAAACTCTCATTCTAAGGTTTGTCTAAGTTCGTCCCAAGTTAGTCTAAGTTCGTCCTAAGTTAGTCTAAGTTCGTCCCTAGTTAGTCTCTTTCTAAGGACGAACTTAGGCCAACCTTAGAATGAGACTAACGAGACTAACTTGGGACGAACAAAGACAAACGTTAGTCTCATTATAAGGTTTGTGTAAGTTCGTCCCAAGTTAGTCTAAGTTCGTCCCCAGTTAGTCTCTTTCTAAGGACGAACATAGACAAACCTTAGAATGAGACTAACGAGACTAACTTGGGACGAACAAACACAACCGTTAGTCTCATTACAAGGTTAGTCTAAGTACGTCCCAAGTTAGTCTAAGTTCGTCCCTAGTTAGTTTCTTTCTAAGGACGAACTTAGACAAACCTTATAAGGAGATTAACGAGACTAACTTGGGACGAACAAAGACAAACGTTAGTCTCATTACAAGGTTAGTGTAAGTTCATCCCAAGTTAGTCTCTTTCTAAGGACGAACTAAGACAAACCTTGGAATGAGACTAACGAGACAAACTCTCATTCTAAGGTTAGTCTAAGTTCGTCCCAAGTTAGTCTAAGTTCGTCCCTAGTTAGTCTGTTCTTAAGGACGAACTTAGACAAACCTTAGAATGAGACTAACGAGACTAACTTGGGACGAACAAAGACAAATGTTAGTCTCATTACAAGGTTAGTCTAAGTTCGTCCCAAGTTAGTCTAAGTTCGTCCCTAGGTAGTCTCTTTCTAAGGACGAATTTAGACAAACCTTAGAATGAGACTAACGAGACTAACTTGGGACGAACAAAGACAAACGTTAGTCTCATTACAAGATTAGTCTAAGTTCATCCCAAGTTAGTCTAAGTTCGTCCTTAGTTAGTCTCTTTCTAAGGACGAACTTAGACAAACCTTAGAATGAGACTAACGAGATTGACTTAGCACGAACAAAGACAAACGTTTGTCTCATTATAAAGTTTGTCTAAGTTCGTCCCAAGTTAGTCTAAGTTCGTCCTAGTTAGTCTCTTGGTAAGGACGAACATAGGCAAACCTTAGAATGAGACTAACGAGACTAACTTGGGACGAACAAACACAAATGTTAGTCTCTTTAAAAGGTTACTCTAAGTACGTCCCAAGTTAGTCTAAGTTCGTCCCTAGTTAGTCTCTTTCTAAGGACGAACTTAGACAAACCATAGAATGAGACTAACGAGACGAACTTGGGACGAACAAAGACAAACGTTAGTCTCATTACAATGTTAGTCTAAGTTCGTCCCTAGTTAGTCTCTTTCTAAGGACGAACTTAGACAAATCTTAGAATGAGACTAACGAGACTAATATGGGACGAACAAAGACAAACGTTAGTCTCATTATAAAGTTAGTCTAAGTTCGTCCCAAGTTAGTCTAAGTTCGTCCCTAGTTAGTCTCTTTCTAAGGACGAACTTAGACAAACCTTAGAATGAGACTAGTGAGACTAACTTGGAACGAACAAAGACAAACGTTAGTCTCATTATAAGGTTAGTCTAAGTTCGTCCCAAGTTAGTCAAAGTTCGTCCCTAGTTATTCTCTTTCTAAGGACGAACTTAGACACACCTTAGAATGAGAATAACGAGACTAACTCGGGACGAATAAAGACAAACTTTAGTCTCATTATAAGGTTAGTCTAAGTTCGTCCCTAGTTAGTCTCTTTCTAAGGACGAACTTAGACAAACCTTAGAATGAGACTAACTTGGGACGAACAAAGACAAACGTTAGTCTCATTACAAGGTTAGTCTAAGTTCGTCCCAAGTTAGTCTAAGTTCGTCCCTAGTTAGTCTCTTTCTAAGGACGAACTTAGACAAACCTTAGAATAAGACTAACGAGACTAACTTGGGACGAACAAAGACAAACGTTAGTCTCATTCTAAGGTTTGTCTAAGTTCGTCCTTAGAAACAGACTAACTAGGGACGAACTTAGACTAACATGGGATGAACTTAGCCTAACCTTGTAATGAGACTAAAGTTTGTGTTTGTTCGTCCGGAGTTAGTCTCGTTAGTCTCATTCTATGGTTTGTCTAAGTTCGTCCTTAGAAAGAGACTAACTAGGGGCGAACTTAGACTAACTTGGGACGAAATTAGACAAACCTTATAATGAGACTAACGTTTCTCTTTGTTCGTCCCAAGTTAGTCTCGTTAGTCTCATTCTAAGGTTTGTCTAAGTTCGTCCATAGAAAGAGACTAACTAGGGACGAACTTAGACTAACTTGGGACGAACTTAGACTAACCTTATAATGAGACTAACGTTTGTCTTTGTTCGTCCCAAGTTAGTCTCACTAGTCTCATTATAAGGTTTATCTAAGTTCGTCCTTTGAAAGAGACTAACTAGGGACGAACTTAGACTAACTTGGGACGAACTTAGACTAACTTTATAATGAGACTAACGTTTGTCTTTGTTCGTCCCAAGTTACTCTCGTTAGTCTCATTCTAAGGTTTGTCTAATTCGTCCTTAGAAAGAGACTAACTAGGGACGAACTTAGACTAACATGGGACGAAATTAGACAAACCTTATAATGAGACTAACATTTGTCTTTGTTCGTCCCAAGTTAGTCTCGTTAGTCTCATTCTAAGGTTTGTCTAAGTTCGTCCATAGAAAGAGACTAACTAGGGACGAACTAAGACTAACTTGGGACGAACCTAGACTAACCTAATAACGAGACTAAAGTTTGTCTTTGTTCGTCCCAAGTTAGTCTCACTAGTCTCATTATAAGGTTTGTCTAAGTTCGTCCTTAGAAAGAGACTAACTAGGGACGAACTTAGACTAACTTGGGACGAACTTAGACTAACTTTTGTCTTTGTTCGTCCCAAGTTAGTCTCGTTAGTCTCATTCTAAGGTTTGTCTAAGTTTATCCTTAGAAAGAGACTAACTTGGGACGAACTTAGACTAACCTTGTAAGGAGACTAACGTTTGTCTTTGTTCGTCCCAAGTTAGTCTCGTTAGTCTCCTTCTAAGGTTTGTCTAAGTTCAGCCTTAGAAAGAGACTAACTAGGGACGAACTTAGACTAACTTGGGATGAACTTAGACTAACCTTGTAATGAGACTAACGTTTGTGTTTGTTCGTCCCAAGTTAGTCTCGTTAGTCTCATTCTAAGGTTTGTCTATGTTCGTCCTTAGAAACAGACTAACTAGGGACGAACTTAGACTAACATGGGATGAACTTAGACTAACCTTGTAATGAGACTAACGTTTGTGTTTGTTCGTCCGGAGTTAGTGTCGTTAGTCTCATTCTATGGTTTGTCTAAGTTCGTCCTTAGAAAGAGACTAACTAGGGACGAACTTAGACTAACTTGGGACGAAATTAGACAAACCTTATAATGAGACTAACGTTTGTCTTTGTTCGTCCCAAGTCAGTCTCGTTAGTCTCATTCTAAGGTTTGTCTAAGTTCGTCCATAGAAAGAGACTAACTAGGGACGAACTTAGACTAACTTGGGACGAACTTAGACTAACCTTATAATGAGACTAACGTTTGTCTTTGTTCGTCCCAAGTTAGTCTCACTAGTCTCATTCTAAGGTTTGTCTAAGTTCGTCCTTAGAAAGAGACTAACTTGGGACGAACTTAGATAAACTTGGGACGAACTTAGACTAACCTTGTAATGAGACTAACGTTTGTGTTTGTTCGTCCCAAGTTAGTCTCGTTAGTCTCATTCTAAGGTTTGTCTAAGTTCGTCCTTAGAAAGAGACTAACTAGGGACGAACTTAGACTAACATGGGACGAAATTAGACAAACCTTATAATGAGACTAACATTTGTCTTTGTTCGTCCCAAGTTAGTCTCGTTAGTCTCATTCTAAGGTTTGTCTAAGTTCGTCCATAGAAAGAGACTAACTAGGGACGAACTAAGACTAACTTGGGATGAACCTAGACTAACCTAATAACGAGACTAAAGTTTGTCTTTGTTCGTCCCAAGTTAGTCTCACTAGTCTCATTATAAGGTTTGTCTAAGTTCGTCCTTAGAAAGAGACTAACTAGGGACGAACTTAGACTAACTTGGGACGAACTTAGACTAACTTTTGTCTTTGTTCGTCCCAAGTTAGTCTCGTTAGTCTCATTCTAAGGTTTGTCTAAGTTCATCCTTAGAAAGAGACTACCTAGGGACGAACTTAGACTAACCTTATAATGAGACTAACGTTTGTCTTTGTTCGTCCCAAGTTAGTCTCACTAGTCTCATTCTAAGGTTAGTCTAAGTTCGTCCTTAGAAAGAGACTAACTTGGGACGAACTTAGACTAACCTTGTAAGGAGACTAACGTTTGTCTTTGTTCGTCCCAAGTTAGTCTCGTTAGTCTCATTCTAAGGTTTGTCTAAGGTCGTCTTTAGAAAGAGACTAACTAGGGACGAACTTAGACTAACATGGGACGAACTTAGACTAACATTGTAATGAGAATAACGTTTGTGTTTGTTCGTCCCAAGTTAGTCTCGTTAGTCTCGTTCTAAGGTTTGTCTAAGTTCGTCCTTAGAAAGAGACTAACTAGGGACAAACTTAGACTAACTTGGGACGAACTTAGACAAACCTTATAATGAGACTAACGTTTCTCTTTCTTCGTCCCAAGTTAGTCTCGTTAGTCTCATTCTAAGGTTTTTTTAAGTTCGTCCTTAGAAAGAAACTAACTAGGGACGAACTTAGACTAACTTGGGACGAACTTAGACTGACTTTAGAATGAGAATAAAGTTTGTCTTTGTTTGTTCCAAGTTAGTCCCGTTAGTCTCATTCTAAGGTTTGTCTAAGTTCGTCCTTAGAAAGAGACTACCTAGGGACAAACTTAGACTAACTTGGGACGAACTTAGACTAACTTGGGACGAACTTAGACTAACCTTGTAATGAGACTAACGTTTGTCTTTGTTCGTCCCAAGTTGGTCTCGTTAGTCTCATTCTAAGGTTTGTCTAAGGTCGTCCTTAGAAAGAGACTAACTAGGGACGAACTTAGACTAACCTTATAATGAGACTAACGTTTGTCTTTGTTCGTCCCAAGTTAGTCTCACTAGTCTCATTATAAGGTTTATCTAAGTTCGTCCTTTGAAAGAGACTAACTAGGGACGAAATTAGACTAACTTGGGACGAACTTAGACTAACTTTATAATGAGACTAACGTTTGTCTTTGTTCGTCCCAAGTTACTCTCGTTAGTCTCATTCTAAGGTTTGTCTAAGTTCATCCTTAGAAAGAGACTAACTTGGGACGAACTTAGACTAACCTTGTATACGTTTGTCTTTGTTCGTCCCAAGTTAGTCTCGTTAGTCTCCTTCTAAGGTTTGTCTAAGTTCAGCCTTAGAAAGAGACTAACTAGGGACGAACTTAGACTAACTTGGGACGAACTTAGACTAACCTTGTAATGAGACTAACGTATGTGTTTGTTCGTCCCAAGTTAGTCTCGTTAGTCTCATTCTAAGGTTTGTCTAAGTTCGTCCTTAGAAACAGACTAACTAGGGACGAACTTAGACTAACATGGGATGAACTTAGACTAACCTTGTAATGAGACTAACGTTTGTGTTTGTTCGTCCGGAGTTAGTCTCGTTAGTCTCATTCTATGGTTTGTCTAAGTTCGTCCTTAGAAAGAGACTAACTAGGGACGAACTTAGACTAACTTGGGACGAAATTAGACAAACCTTATAATGAGACTAACGTTTGTCTTTGTTCGTCCCAAGTTAGTCTCGTTAGTCTCATTCTAAGGTTTGTCTAAGTTCGTCCATAGAAAGAGACTAACTAGGGACGAACTTAGACTAACTTGGGACGAACTTAGACTAACCTTATAAGGAGACTAACGTTTGTCTTTGTTCGTCCCAAGTTAGTCTCACTAGTCTCATTATAAGGTTTGTCTAAGTTCGTCCTTAGAAAGAGACTAACTAGGGACGAACTTAGACTAACTTGGGACGAACTTAGACTAACTTTTGTCTTTGTTCGTCCCAAGTTAGTCTCGTTAGTCTCATTCTAAGGTTTGTCTAAGTTCATCCTTAGAAAGAGACTACCTAGGGACGAACTTAGACTAACCTTATAATGAGACTAACGGTTTGTCTTTGTTCGTCCCAAGTTAGTCTCACTAGTCTCATTCTAAGGTTAGTCTAAGTTCGTCCTTAGAAAGAGACTAACTTGGGACGAACTTAGACTAACCTTGTAAGGAGACTAACGTTTGTCTTTGTTCGTCCCCAGTTAGTCTCGTTAGTCTCATTCTAAGGTTTGTCTAAGGTCGTCTTTAGAAAGAGACTAACTGGGGACGAACTTAGACTAACATGGGACGAACTTAGACTAACCTTGTAATGAGAATAACGTTTGTGTTTGTTCGTCCCAAGTTAGTCTCGTTAGTCTCGTTCTAAGGTTTGTCTAAGTTCGTCCTTAGAAAGAGACTAACTAGGGACAAACTTAGACTAACTTGGGACGAACTTAGACAAACCTTATAATGAGACTAACGTTTCTCTTTCTTCGTCCCAAGTTAGTCTCGTTAGTCTCATTCTAAGGTTTTTTTAAGTTCGTCCTTAGAAAGAAACTAACTAGGGACGAACTTAGACTAACTTGGGACGAACTTAGACTGACCTTAGAATGAGAATAAAGTTTGTCTTTGTTCGTTCCAAGTTAGTCCCGTTAGTCTCATTCTAAGGTTTGTCTAAGTTCGTCCTTAGAAAGAGACTACCTAGGGACAAACTTAGACTAACTTGGGACGAACTTAGACTAACTTGGGACGAACTTAGACTAACCTTGTAATGAGACTAACGTTTGTCTTTGTTCGTCCCAAGTTGGTCTCGTTAGTCTCATTCTAAGGTTTGTCTAAGGTCGTCTTTAGAAAGAGACTAACTAGCGACGAACTTAGACTAACATGGGACGAACTTAGACTAACCTTGTAATGAGAATAACGTTTGTGTTTGTTCGTCCCAAGTTAGTCTCGTTAGTCTCGTTCTAAGGTTTGTCTAAGTTCGTCCTTAGAAAAAGGAAAACTAGGCACGAACTTAGACTAACTGGGGACGAACTTAGACAACCCTTGTAATGAGACTAACGTTTCTCTTTCTTCGTCCCAAGTTAGTCTCGTTAGTCTCATTCTAAGGTTTTTTTAAGTTCGTCCTTAGAAAGAAACTAACTAGGGACAAACTAAGACTAACTTGGGACGAACTTAGACTAACCTTAGAATGAGAATAAAGTTTGTCTTTGTTCGTTCCAAATTAGTCCCGTTAGTCTCATTCTAAGGTTTGTCTAAGTTCGTCCTTAGAAAGAGACTAACTAGGGACAAACTTAGACTAACTTGGGACGAAATTAGACAAACCTTATAATGAGACTAACGTTTGTCTTTGTTCGTCCCAAGTTAGTCTCGTTAGTCTCATTCTAAGGTTTGTCTAAGTTCGTCCTTAGAAAGAGACTAACTAGGGACGAACTAAGACTAACTTGGGACGAACTTAGACTAACCTCATAACGAGACTAAAGTTTGTCTTTATTCGTCCCAAGTTAGTCAAGTTAGTCTGATTCTAAGGTTTGTCTAAGTTCGTCCTTAGAAAGAGACTAACTAGGGACGAACTTAGACTAACCTTATAATGAGACTAACGTTTGTCTTTGTTCGTCCCAAGTTAGTCTCACTAGTCTCATTATAAGGTTTATCTAAGTTCGTCCTTTGAAAGAGATTAACTAGGGACGAACTTAGACTAACTTGGGACGAACTTAGACTAACTTTATAATGAGACTAACGTTTGTCTTTGTTCGTCCCAAGTTACTCTCGTTAGTCTCATTCTAAGGTTTGTCTAAGTTCATCCTTAGAAAGAGACTAACTTGGGACGAACTTAGACTAACCTTGTAAGGAGACTAACGTTTGTCTTTGTTCGTCCCAAGTTAGTCTCGTTAGTCTCCTTCTAAGGTTTGTCTAAGTTCGTCCTTAGAAAGAGATTAACTAGGGACGAACTTAGACTAACTTGGGACGAACTTATTCTTACCTTGGAATGAGACTAACGTTTGTGTTTGTTTGTCCCAAGTTAGTCTCGTTAGTCTCATTATAAGGTTTGTCTAAGTTCGTCCTTAGAAAGAGACTAACTAGGGACTAACTTAGACTAACTTGGGACGAACTTAGACTAACTTTATAATGAGACTAACGTTTGTCTTTGTTCGTCCCAAGTTAGTCTCGTTAGTCTCATTCTAAGTTTTGTCTAAGTTCATCCTTAGAAAGAGACTACCTAGGGACAAACTTAGACTAACTTGGGACGAATTTAGACAAACCTTGACGAACTTCGACTAACCTTGTAATGAGACTAACGTTTGTCTTTGTTCGTCCCAAGTTAGTCTCGTTGGTCTCATTCTAAGGTTTGTCTAAGTTCGTCCTTAGAAAGAGACTAACTAGGGACGAACTAAGACTAACTTGGGACGAACTTAGACTAACCTAATAACGAGACTAAAGTTTGTCTTTGTTCGTCCCAAGTTAGTCAAGTTAGTTTCATTCTAAGGTTTGTCTAAGTTCGTCCTTAGAAAGAGACTAACTAGGGACGAACTTAGACTAACCTTATAATGAGACTAACGTTTGTCTTTGTTCGTCCCAAGTTAGTCTCACTAGTCTCATTATAAGGTTTATCTAAGTTCGTCCTTTGAAAGAGACTAACTAGGGACGAACTTAGACTAACTTGGGACGAACTTAGACTAACTTTATAATGAGACTAACGTTTCTCTTTCTTCGTCCCAAGTTAGTCTCGTTAGTCTCATTCTAAGGTTTGTCTAAGTTCGTCCATAGAAAGAGAATACCTAGGGACGAACTTAGACTAACATGGGACGAACTTAGACTAACCTTGTAATGAGACTAACGTTTGTGTTTGTTCGTCCCAAGTTAGTCTCTTTAGTCTCATTCTAAGGTTTGTCTAAGTTTGTCCTTAGAAAGAGACTAACTAGGGACGAACTTAGACTAACTTGGGACGAAATTAGACAAACCTTATAATGAGACTAACGTTTGTCTTTGTTCGTCCCAAGTTAGTCTCGTTAGTCTCATTCTAAGGTTTGTCTAAGTTCGTCCTTAGAAAGGGACTAACTAGAGACGAACTAAGACTAACTTGGGACGAACTTAGACTAACCTAATAACGAGACTAAAGTTTGTCTTTGTTCGTCCCAACTTAGTCTCGTTAGTCTCATTCTAAGGTTTGTCTAAGTTCGTCCTTAGAAAGAGACTAACTAGGGACGAACTTAGACTAACCTTATAATGAGACTAACGTTTGTCTTTGTTCGTCCCAAGTTAGTCTCACTAGTCTCATTATAAGGTTTGTCTAAGTTCGTCCTTTGAAAGAGACTAACTTGGGACGAACTTAGACTAACTTGGGACGAACTTAGACTAACCTTATAATGAGACTAACGTTTGTTTTTGTTCGTCCAAAGTTAGTCTCGTTAGTCTCATTCTAAGGTTTGTCTAAGTGCATCCTTAGAAAGAGACTAACTTGGGATAGAGTTAGACTAACTTGGGACGAACTTAGAATAACCTTGTAATGAGACTAACGTTTGTCTTTGTTCGTCCCAAGTTAGTCTCGTTGGTCTCATTCTAAGGTTTGTCTAAGTTCGTCTTTAGAAAGAGACTAACTAGCGACGAACTTAGACTAACCTTGTAATGAGACTAACGTTTGTCTTTGTTCGTCCCAAGTTAGTCTCGTTAGTCTCATTCTAAGGTTTGTCTAAGGTCGTCTTTAGAAAGAGACTAACTAGGGACGAACTTAGACTAACATGGGACAAACTTAGACTAACCTTGTAATGAGAATAACGTTTGTGTTTATTCGTCCGAAGTTAGTCTCGTTAGTCTCGTTCTAAGGTTTGTCTAAGTTCGTCCTTAGAAAGAGACTAACTAGGGACGAACTTAGACTAACTTAGACAAACCTTATAATGAGACTAACGTTTCTCTTTCTTCGTCCCAAGTTAGTCTCGTTAGTCTCATTCTAAGGTTTGTCTAAGTTCGTCCTTAGAAAGAGACTAACTAGGGACGAACTAAGACTAATTTGGGACGAATTTAGACTAACCTAATAACGAGACTAAAGTTTGTCTTTGTTCGTCCCAACTTAGTCTCGTTAGTCTTATTCTAAGGTTTGTCTAAGTTCGTCCTTAGAAAGAGACTAACTAGGGAAGAACTTAGACTAACCTTATAATGAGACAAACGTTTGTCTTTGTTCGTCCCAAGTTAGTCTCACTAGTCTCATTATAAGGTTTGTCTAAGTTCGTCCTTAGAAAGAGACTAACTAGGGACGAACTTAGACTAACTTGGGACGAACTTAGACTAACTTTATAATGAGACTAACGTTTGTCTTTGTTCGTCCCAAGTTAGTCTCGTTAGTCTCATTCTAAGGTTTGTCTAAGTTCATCCTTAGAAAGAGACTAACTAGGGACGAACTTAGACTAACTTGGCCCGAACTTAGACTAACCTTGTAATGAGAATAACGTTTGTGTTTGTTCGTCCCAAGTTAGTCTCGTTCTAAGGTTTGTCTAAGTTCGTCCTTAAAAAGAGACTAACTAGGGACGAACTTAGACTAACTTGGGACGAACTTAGAAAAACCTTATAATGAGACTAAGGTTTCTCTTTCTTCGTCCCAAGTTAATCTCGTTAGTCACATTCTAAGGTTTTTTTAAGTTCGTCCTTAGAAAGAAACTAACTTGGGACGAACTTAGACTAACTTGGGACGAACTTAGACTAACCTTGTAATGAGACTAACGTTTGTGTTTGTTCGTCCCAAGTTAGTCTCTTTAGTCTCATTCTAAGGTTTGTCTAAGTTTGTCCTTAGAAAGAGAATAACTAGGGACGAACTTAGACTAACTTGGGACGAAATTAGACAAACCTTATAATGAGACTAACGTTTGTCTTTGTTCGTCCCAAGTTAGTCTCGTTAGTCTCATTCTAAGGTTTGTCTAAGTTCGTCCTTAGAAAGGGACTAACTAGAGACGAACTAAGACTAACTTGGGACGAACTTAGACTAACCTAATAACGAGAGTAAAGTTTGTCTTTGTTCGTCCCAACTTAGTCTCGTTAGTCTCATTCTAAGGTTTGTCTAAGTTCGTCCTTAGAAAGAGACTAACTAGGGACGAACTTAGACTAACCTTATAATGAGACTAACGTTTGTCTTTGTTCGTCCCAAGTTAGTCTCACTAGTCTCATTATAAGGTTTGTCTAAGTTCGTCCTTTGAAAGAGACTAACTTGGGACGAACTTAGACTAACTTTATAATGAGACTAATGTTTGTTTTTGTTCGTCCAAAGTTAGTCTCGTTAGTCTCATTCTAAGGTTTGTCTAAGTTCATCCTTAGAAAGAGACTAACTAGGGATAGAGTTAGACTAACTTGGGACGAACTTAGAATAACCTTGTAATGAGACTAACGTTTGTCTTTGTTCGTCCCAAGTTAGTCTCGTTGGTCTCATTCTAAGGTTTGTCTAAGTTCGTCTTTAGAAAGAGACTAACTAGCGACGAACTTAGACTAACCTTGTAATGAGTCTAACGTTTGTCTTTGTTCGTCCCAAGTTAGTCTCGTTAGTCTCATTCTAAGGTTTGTCTAAGGTCGTCTTTAGAAAGAGACTAACTAGGGACGAACTTAGACTAACATGGGACAAACTTAGACTAACCTTGTAATGAGAATAACGTTTGTGTTTATTCGTCCCAAGTTAGTCTCGTTAGTCTCGTTCTAAGGTTTGTCTAAGTTCGTCCTTAGAAAGAGACTAACTAGGGACGAACTTAGACTAACTTAGACAAACCTTATAATGAGACTAACGTTTCTCTTTCTTCGTCCCAAGTTAGTCTCGTTAGTCTCATTCTAAGGTTTGTCTAAGTTCGTCCTTAGAAAGAGACTAACTAGGGACGAACTAAGACTAATTTGGGACGAATTTAGACTAACCTAATAACGAGACTAAAGTTTGTCTTTGTTCGTCCCAACTTAGTCTCGTTAGTCTCATTCTAAGGTTTGTCTAAGTTCGTCCTTAGAAAGAGACTAACTAGGGAAGAACTTAGACTAACCTTATAATGAGACAAACGTTTGTCTTTGTTCGTCCCAAGTTAGTCTCAATAGTCTCATTATAAGGTTTGTCTAAGTTCGTCCTTAGAAAGAGACTAACTAGGGACGAACTTAGACTAACTTGGGACGAACTTAGACTAACTTTATAATGAGACTAACGTTTGTCTTTGTTCGTCCCAAGTTAGTCTCGTTAGTCTCATTCTAAGGTTTGTCTAAGTTCATCCTTAGAAAGAGACTAACTAGGGACGAACTTAGACTAACTTGGCACGAACTTAGACTAACCTTGTAATGAGAATAACGTTTGTGTTTGTTCGTCCCAAGTTAGTCTCGTTCTAAGGTTTGTCTAAGTTCGTCCTTAAAAAGAGACTAACTAGGGACGAACTTAGACTAACTTGGGACGAACTTAGAAAAACCTTATAATGAGACTAAGGTTTCTCTTTCTTCGTCCCAAGTTAATCTCGTTAGTCACATTCTAAGGTTTTTTTAAGTTCGTCCTTAGAAAGAAACTAACTTGGGACGAACTTAGACTAACTTGGGACGAACATAGACTAACCTTGTAATGAGACTAACGTTTGTGTTTGTTCGTCCCAAGTTAGTCTCGTTAGTCTCATTCTAAGGTTTGTCTAAGTTCATCCTTAGAAAGGGACTAACTAGAGACGAACTAAGACTAACTTGGGACGAACTTAGACTAACCTAATAACGAGAGTAAAGTTTGTCTTTGTTCGTCCCAACTTAGTCTCATTCTAAGGTTTGTCTAAGTTCGTCCTTAGAAAGAGACTAACTAGGGACGAACTTAGACTAACCTTATAATGAGACTAACGTTTGTCTTTGTTCGTCCCAAGTTAGTCTAACTAGTCTCATTATAAGGTTTGTCTAAGTTCGTCCTTTGAAAGAGACTAACTTGGGACGAACTTAGACTAACTTGGGACGAACTTAGACTAACTTTATAATGAGACTAACGTTTGTTTTTGTTCGTCCAAAGTTAGTCTCGTTAGTCTCATTCTAAGGTTTGTCTAAGTTCATCCTTAGAAAGAGACTAACTAGGGATAGAGTTAGACTAACTTGGGACGAACTTAGAATAACCTTGTAATGAGACTAACGTTTGTCTTTGTTCGTCCCAAGTTAGTCTCGTTGGTCTCATTCTAAGGTTTGTCTAAGTTCGTCTTTAGAAAGAGACTAACTAGCGACGAACTTCGACTAACCTTGTAATGAGACTAACGTTTGTCTTTGTTCGTCCCAAGTTAGTCTCGTTAGTCGCATTCTAAGGTTTGTCTAAGGTCGTCTTTAGAAAGAGACTAACTAGGGACGAACTTAGACTAACATGGGACAAACTTAGACTAACCTTGTAATGAGAATAACGTTTGTGTTTATTCGTCCCAAGTTAGTCTCGTTAGTCTCGTTCTAAGGTTTGTCTAAGTTCGTCCTTAGAAAGAGACTAACTAGGGACGAACTTAGACTAACTTGGGACGAACTTAGACAAACCTTATAATGACACTAACGTTTGTCTTTGTTCGTCCCAAGTTAGTCTCGTTAGTCTCATTCTAAGGTTTGTCTAAGTTCGTCCTTAGAAAGAGACTAACTAGGGACGAACTTAGACTAACTTGGGACGAACTTAGACTAACCTTGTAATGAGACTAACGTTTGTCTTTGTTCGTCCCAAGTTAGTCTCGTTAGTCTCATTCTAAGGTTTGTCTAAGTTCGTCCTTAGAAAGAGACTAAATAGGGACGAACTTAGACTAACTTTGGACAAACTTAGACTAACCTTGTAATGAGACTAATGTTTGTCTTTGTTCGTCCCAAGTTAGTCTCGTTAGTCTCATTCTAAGGTTTGTCTAAGTTCGTCCTTAGAAAGAGACTAACTAGGGACGAACTTAGACTAACTTAGGACGAAATTAGACAAACCTTATAATGAGACTAACGTTTGTCTTTGTTCGTCCCAACTTAGCCTCGTTAGTCTCATTCTAAGGTTTGTCTAAGTTCGTCCTTAGAAAGAGACTAACTAGGGACGAACTTAGACTAACCTTATAATGAGACTAACGTTTGTCTTTGTTCGTCCCAAGTTAGTCTCACTAGTCTCATTATAAAGTTTGTCTAAGATCGTCCTTAGAAAGAGACTAACTAGGGACGAACTTAGACTAACTTGGGACGAACTTAGACTAACTTTATAATGAGACTAACGTTTGTCTTTTTTCGTCCCAAGTTAGTCTCGTTAGTCTCATTCTAAGGTTTGTCTAAGTTCATCCTTAGAAAGAGACTAACTAGGGACGAACTTAGACTAACTAGGGACGAACGTAGACTAACCTTGTAATGAGACTAACTTTTGTCTTTGTTCGTCCCAAGCGTTGGTTTCATTCTAAGGTTTGTCTAAGTTCGTCCTTAGAAAGAGACTAACTAGCGACGAACTTAGACTAACTTGGGACGAACTTAGACTAACCTTGTAATGAGACTAACGTTTGTCTTTGTTCGTCCCAAGTTAGTCTCGTTAGTCTCATTCTAAGGTTTGTCTAAGGTCGTCTTTAGAAAGAGACTAACTAGGGACGAACTTAGACTAACCTTGTAAAGAGACTAACGTTTGTCTTTGTTCGTCCCAAGTTAGTCTCGTTTGTCTCGTTCTAAGGTTTTTCTAAGTTCGTCCTTAGAAAGAGACTAACTAGGGACGAACTTAGACTAACTTGGGACGAACTTAGACAAACCTTATAATGAGACTAACGTTACTCTTTCTTCGTCCCAAGTTAGTCTCGTTAGTCTCATTCTAAGGTTTTTTTAAGTTCGTCCTTAGAAAGAAACTAACTAGGGACGAACTTAGACTAACTTGGGACGAACTTAGACTAACCTTAGAATGAGAATAAAGTTTGTCTTTGTTCGTTCCAAGTTAGTCCCGTTAGTCTCATTCTAAGGTTTGTCTAAGTTCGTCCTTAGAAAAAGAGACTAACTAGGGAAGAACTTAGACTAACTTAGGACGAAATTAGACAAACCTTATAATGAGACTAACGTTTGTCTTTGTTCGTCCCAAGTTAGTCTCGTTAGTCTCATTCTAAGGTTTGTCTAAGTTCGTCCTTAGAAAGAGACTAACTTTGGACAAACTTAGACTAACCTTGTAATGAGACTAACGTTTGTCTTTGTTCGTCCCAAGTTAGTCACGTTAGTCTCCTTCTAAGGTTTGTCTAAGTTCGTCCTTAGAAATAGACTAACTAGGGACGAAGTTAGACTAACTTGGGACGAACTTAGACTAACCTTGTAATGAGTCTAACGTTTGTGTTTGTTCGTCCGGAGTTAGTCTCGTTAGTCTCATTCTAAGGTTTGTCTAAGTTTGTCCTTAGAAAGAGACTAACTAGGGACGAACTTAGACTAACTTGGGACAAACTTAGACAAACCTTATAATGAGACTAATTTTCGTCTTTATTCGTCCCAAGTTAGTCTCGTTAGTCTCATTCTAAGGTTTGTCTAAGTTCGTCCTTCGAAAGAGACTAACTAGGGACGAACTTAGACAAACCTTATAATGAGACTAACGTTTGTCTTTATTCGTCCCAAGTTAGTCTCGTTAGTCTCATTCTATGGTTTGTCTAAGTTCGTCCTTCGAAAGAGACTAACTAGGGACGAACTTAGACTAACTTGGGACGAACTTAGACAAACCTTTGAATGAGAGTTTGTCTTGTTAGTCTCATTCTAAGGTTTGTCTTAGTTCGTCCTTAGAAAGAGACTAACTTGGGACGAACTTACACTAACCTTTTAATGAGACAAACGTTTGTCTTTGTTCGTCCCAAGTTAGTCTCGTTAGTCTCCTTCTAAGGTTTGTCTAAGTTCCTCCTTTGAAAGAGACTAACTTGGGACGAACTTAGACTAACTTGGGACGAACTTAGACAAACCTTATAATGAGACTAACGTTTGTCTTTCTTCGTCCCAAGTTAGTCTCGTTAGTCTCATTCTAAGGTTTTTTTAAGTTCGTCCTTAGAAAGAAACTAACTAGGGACGAACTTAGACTAACTTGGGACGAACTTAGACTAACCTTAGAATGAGAATAAAGTTTGTCTTTGTTCGTTCCAAGTTAGTCCCGTTAGTCTCATTCTAAGGTTTGTCTAAGTTCGTCCTTAGAAAGAGACTAACTAGGGACGAACTTAGACTAACTTTGGACGAAATTAGACAAACCTTATAATGAGACTAACGTCTGTCTTTGTTCATCCCAAGTTAGTCTCGTTAGTCTCGTTCTAAGGTTTGTCTAAGTTTGTCCTTAGAAAGAGACTAACTAGGGACGAACTTAGACTAACTTGGGACGAACTTAGACTAACCTTGTAATGAGACTAACGTTTGTCTTTGTTCGTCCCAAGTTAGTCTCGTTAGTCTCATTCTAAGGTTTGTCTAAGTTCGTCCTTAGAAAGAGACTAACTTTGGACAAACTTAGACTAACCTTGTAATGAGACTAACGTTTGTCTTTGTTCGTCCCAAGTTAGTCACGTTAGTCTCCTTCTAAGGTTTGTCTAAGTTCGTCCTTAGAAAGAGACTAACTAGGGACGAAGTTAAAATAACTTGGGACGAACTTAGACTAACCTTGTAATGAGTCTAACGTTTGTGTTTGTTCGTCCGGAGTTAGTCTCGTTAGTCTCATTCTAAGGTTTGTCTAAGTTTGTCCTTAGAAAGAGACTAACTAGGGACGAACTTAGACTAACTTGGGACAAACTTAGACAAACCTTATAATGAGACTAACGTTTGTCTTTATTCGTCCCAAGTTTGTCTCGTTAGTCTCATTCTAAGGTTTGTCTAAGTTCGTCCTTCGAAAGAGACTAACTAGGGACGAACTTAGACTAACTTGGGACGAACTTAGACTAACCTTTGAATGAGAGTTTGTCTTGTTAGTCTCATTCTAAGGTTTGTCTTAGTTCGTCCTTAGAAAGAGACTAACTTGGGACGAACTTACACTAACCTTGTAATGAGACAAACGTTTGTCTTTGTTCGTCCCAAGTTAGTCTCGTTAGTCTCCTTCTAAGGTTTGTCTAAGTTCCTCCTTTGAAAGAGACTAACTTGGGACGAACTTAGACTAACTTGGGACGAACTTAGACAAACCTTATAATGAGACTGACGTTTGTCTTTCTTCGTCCCAAGTTAGTCTCGTTAGTCTCATTCTAAGGTTTTTTTAAGTTCGTCCTTAGAAAGAAACTAACTAGGGACGAACTTAGACTAACTTGGGACGAACTTAGACTAACCTTAGAATGAGAATAAAGTTTGTCTTTGTTCGTTCCAAGTTAGTCCCGTTAGTCTCATTCTAAGGTTTGTCTAAGTTCGTCCTTAGAAAGAGACTAACTAGGGACGAACTTAGACTAACTTAGGACGAAATTAGACAAACCTTATAATGAGACTAACGTCTGTCTTTGTTCATCCCAAGTTAGTCTCGTTAGTCTCATTCTAAGGTTTGTCTAAGGTCGTCTTTAGAAAGAGACTAACTAGGGACGAACTTAGACTAACATGGGACGAACTTAGACAAACCTTGTAATGAGAATAACGTTTGTGTTTGTTCGTCCCAAGTTAGTCTTGTTAGTCTCGTTCTAAGGTTTGTCTAAGTTTGTCCTTAGAAAGAGACTAACTAGGGACGAACTTAGACTAACTTGAGACGAACTTAGACAAACCTTATAATGAGACTAACGTTTCTCTTTCTTCGTCACAAGTTAGTCTCGTTAGTCTCTTTCTAAGGTTTTTTTAAGTTCGTCCTTAGAAAGAAACTAACTAGGGACGAACTTAGACTAACTTGGGACGAACTTAAATAAAGTTTGTCTTTGTTCGTTCCAAGTTAGTCCCGTTAGTCTCATTCTAAGGTTTGTCTAAGTTCGTCCTTAGAAAGAGACTAACTAGGGACGAACTTAGACTAACTTGGGACGAAATTAGACAAACCTTATAATGAGACTAACATTTGTCTTTGTTCGTCCCAAGTTAGTCTCGTTAGTCTCATTCTAAGGTTTGTCTAAGTTCGTCCTTAGAAAGAGACTAACTTTGGACAAACTTAGACTAACCTTGAGGTTTGTCTAAGTTCGTCCTTAGAAAGAGACTAACTAGGGACGAACTTAGACTTACTTGGGACGAACTTAGACTAACCTTGTAATGAGACTAACGTTTGTCTTTGTTCCTCCCAAGTTAGTCTCGTTAGTCTCATTCTAAGGTTTGTCTAAGTTCGTCCTTAGAAAGAGACTAACTAGGGACGAACTTAGACTTACTTGGGACGAACTTACACTAACCTTGTAATGAGACTAACGTTTGTCTTTGTTCGTCCCAAGTTAGTCTCGTTAGTCTCATTCTAAGGTTTGTCTAAGTTCGTCCTTCGAAGGAGACTAACTAGGGACGAACTTAGACTAACTTCGGACGAACTTAGACTAACCTTAGAATGAGAATAAAGTTTGTCTTTGTTCGTTCCAAGTTAGTCTCGTTAGTCTCATTCAAAGGTTTGTCTAAGTTCGACCTTAGAAAGTGACTAACTTGGGACGAACTTAGACTAACTTGGGACGAACTTAGACTAACCTTAGAATGAGAGTTTGTCTCGTTAGTCTCATTCTAAGGTTTGTCTAAGTTCGTCCTTAGAAAGAGACTCACTTGGAACGAACTTAGACTAACCTTGTAATGAGACTAACATTTGTCTTTGTTCGTCCCAAGTTAGTTTCGTTAGTCTCCTTCTAAGGTTGGTCTAAGTTCGTCATTAGAAAGAGACTAATTAGGGACGAACTTGGACTAACTGGGAACGAACTTAGACTAACCTAGTAATGAGACTAACGTTTGTCTTTGTTCGTCCCAAGTTAGTCTCGTTAGTCTCATTCTAAGGTTTGTCTAAGTTCGTCCTTAGAAAGAGACTAACTAGGGACGAACTTAGACTAACTTGGGACGAACTTAGACTAACCTTGTAATGAGACTAACGTTTGTCTTTGTTCGTCCCAAGTTAGTCTCGTTAGTCTCATTCTATGGTTTGTCTAAGTTCGTCCTTAGAAAGAGACTAACTAGGGACGAACTTAGACTAACTTGGGACGAACTTAGACTAACTTTATAATGAGACTAACGTTTGTCTTTGTTCGTCCCAATTTAGTCTCGTTAGTCTCATTCTAAGGTTTGTCTAAGTTTGTCCTTAGAAAGAGACTAACTAGGGACGAACTTAGACTAACTTGGGGCGAACTTAGACTAACCTTGTAATGAGACTAACGTTTGTCTTTGTTCGTCCCAAGTTAGTCTCGTTAGTCTCATTCTAAAGTTTGTCTAAGTTCGTCCTTAGAAAGAGACTAACTAGGGACGAAGTTAGACTAACTTGGGACGAACTTAGACTTACTTTATAATGAGACTAACGTTTTTCTTTGTTCGTGCCAAGTTAGTCTCATTCTAAGATTTGTCTAAGTTCGTCCTTAGAAAGAGACTAACTAGGGACGAACTAAGACTAACCTTATAATGAGACAAACGTTTGTCTTTGTTCGTCCCAAGTTAGTCTCGTTAGTCTCATTCTAAGGTTTGTCTAAGTTAGTCCTTAGAAAGAGACTAACTAGGGACGAACTTTGACTAACTTGGGACGAACTTAGACTAACATTGTAATGAGACTAACGTTTGTCTTTGTTCGTCCCAAGTTAGTCTCGTTAGTCTCATTCTAAGGTTTGTCTAAGTTCGTCCTTAGAAAGAGACTAACTAGGGACGAACTTAGACTAACTTTATAATGAGACTAACGTTTGTCTTTGTTCGTCCCAAGTTAGTCTCGTTAGTCTCATTCTAAGGTTTGTCTAAGTTCGTCCTTAGAAAGAGACTAACTAGGGACGAACTTAGACTAACTTGGGACGAACTTAGACTAACCTTGTAATGAGACTAACGTTTGTCTTTGTTCGTCCCAAGTTAGTCTCGTTAGTCTCATTCTAAGGTTTGTCTATGTTCGTCCTTAGAAAGAGACTAACTAGGGACGAACTTAGACTAACTTGGGACGAACTTAGACTAACCTTGTAATGAGACTAACGTTTGTCTTTGTTCGTCCCAAGTTAGTCTCGTTAGTCTCATTCTAAGGTTTGTCTATGTTCGTCCTTAGAAAGAGACTAACTAGGGACGAACTTAGACTAACTTGGGACGAACTTAGACTAACCTTGTAATGAGACTAACGTTTGTCTTTGTTCGTCCCAAGTTAGTCTCGTTAGTCTCATTCTAAGGTTTGTCTAAGTTCGTCCTTAGAAAGAGACTAACTTGGGACGAACTTAGACTAACCTTGTAATGAGACAAACATTTGTCTTTGTTCGTCCCAAGTTAGTTTCGTTAGTCTCCTTCTAAGGTTTGTCTAAGTTCGTCCTTAGAAAGAGATTAACTAGGGACGAACTTAGACTAACTTGGAACGAACATAGACTAACCTAGTAATGAGACTAACGTTTGTGTTTGTTCGTTCCAAGTTTGTCTCGTTAGTCTCATTCTAAGGTTTGTCTAAGTTCGTCCTTAGAAAGAGACTAACTAGGGACGAACTAAGACTAACCTTATAATGAGACAAACGTTTGTCTTTGTTCGTCCCAAGTTTGTCTCGTTAGTCTCATTCTAAGGTTTGTTTAAGTTCGTCCTTAGAAAGAGACCAATTAGGGACGAACTTAGACTAACTTGGGACGAACTATGACTAACCTTGAAATGAGAGTTTGTCTCGTTAGTCTCATTCTAAGGTTTGTCTAATTCGTCCTTAGAAAGGGACTAACATGGGACGAAGTTAGACTGACCTTATAATGAGACTAACGTTTGTCTTTGTTCGTCCCAAGTTAGTCTCACTAGTCTCATTCAAAGGTTTGTCTAAGTTCGTCCTTAAAAACAAACAAACTAGGGACGAACTTAGACTAACTCGGGACGAACTTAGACTAACTTTATAATGAGACTAACGTTTGTCTTTGTTCGTCCCAAGTTAGTCTCGTTATTCTCATTCTAAGGTTTGTCTAAGTTCGTCCTTAGAAAGAGACTAACTAGGGACGAACTTAGACTAACTTGGGACGCACTTAGACTAACCTTGTAATGAGACTAACGTTTGTCTTTGTTCGTCCCAAGTTAGTCTCGTTAGTCTCATTCTATGGTTTGTCTAAGTTCGTCCTTAGAAAGAGACTAACTAGGGACGAACTTAGACTAACTTGGGACGAACTTAGACTAACTTTATAATGAGACTAACGTTTGTCTTTGTTCGTCCCAATTTAGTCTCGTTAGTCTCATTCTAAGGTTTGTCTAAGTTTGTCCTTAGAAAGAGACTAACTAGGGACGAACTTAGACTAACTTGGGACGAACTTAGACTAACCTTGTAATGAGACTAACGTTTGTCTTTGTTCGTCCCAAGTTAGTCTCGTTAGTCTCATTCTAAAGTTTGTCTAAGTTCGTCCTTAGAAAGAGACTAACTAGGGACGAACTTAGACTAACTTGGGACGAACTTAGACTTCCTTTATAATGAGACTAACGTTTTTCTTTGTTCGTCCCAAGTTAGTCTCGTTAGTCTCATTCTAAGGTTTGTCTAAGTTCGTCCTTAGAAAGAGACTAACTAGGGACGAACTAAGACTAACCTTACAATGAGACAAACGTTTGTCTTTGTTCGTCCCAAGTTAGTCTCGTTAGTCTCATTCTAAGGTTTGTTTAAGTTCGTCCTTAGAAAGAGACCAACTAGGGACGAACTTAGACTAACTTGGGACGAACTATGACTAACCTTAAAATGAGAGTTTGTCTCGTTAGTCTCATTCTAAGGTTTGTCTAAGTTCGTCCTTAGAAAGGGACTAACATGGGATGAAGTTAGACTGACCTTATAATGAGACTAACGTTTGTCTTTGTTCGTCCCAAGTTAGTCTCACTAGTCTCATTCAAAGGTTTGTCTAAGTTCGTCCTTAGAAAGAAACAAACTAGGGACGAACTTAGACTAACTCGGGACGAACTTAGACTAACTTTATAATGAGACTAACGTTTGTCTTTGTTCGTCCCAAGTTAGTCTCGTTAGTCTCATTCTAAGGTTTGTCTAAGTTCGTCCTTAGAAAGAGACTAACTAGGGACGAACTTAGACTAACTTGGGACGAACTTAGACTAACCTTGTAATGAGACTAACGTTTGTCTTTGTTCGTCCCAAGTTAGTCTCGTTAGTCTCATTCTAAGGTTTGTCTAAGTTCGTCCTTAGAAAGAGACTAAATAGGGACGAACTTAGACTAACTTGGGACGAACTTAGACTAACTTTATAATGAGACTAACGTTTGTTTTTGTTCATCCCAAGTTAGTCTCGTTAGTCTCATTCTAAGGTTTGTCTAAGTTCGTCCTTAGAAAGAGACTAACTAGGGACGAACATAGACTTACTTGGGACGAACTTAGACTAACCTTGTAATGAGACAAACGTTTGTCTTTGTTCGTCCCAAGTTAGTCTCGTTAGTCTCATTCTAAGGTTTGTCTAAGTTCGTCCTTAGAAAGAGACTAACTAGGGACGAACTTAGACTTACTTGGGACGAACTTACACTAACCTTGTAATGAGACTAACGTTTGTCTTTGTTCGTCCCAAGTTAGTCTCGTTAGTCTCATTCTAAGGTTTGTCTAAGTTCGTCCTTCGAAAGAGACTAACTAGGGACGAACTTAGACTAACCTTAGAATGAGAATAAAGTTTGTCTTTGTTCGTTCCAAGTTAGTCTCGTTAGTCTCATTCAAAGGTTTGTCTAAGTTCGACCTTAGAAAGTGACTAACTTGGGACGAACTTAGACTAACTTGGGACGAACTTAGACTAACCTTAGAATGAGAGTTTGTCTCGTTAGTCTCATTCTAAGGTTTGTCTAAGTTCGTCCTTAGAAAGAGACTCACTTGGAACGAACTTAGACTAACCTTGTAATGAGACTAACATTTGTCTTTGTTCGTCCCAAGTTAGTTTCGTTAGTCTCCTTCTAAGGTTGGTCTAAGTTCGTCATTAGAAAGAGACTAATTAGGGACGAACTTAGACTAACTGGGAACGAACTTAGACTAACCTAGTAATGAGACTAACGTTTGTCTATGTTCGTCCCAAGTTAGTCTCGTTAGTCTCATTCTAAGGTTTGTCTAAGTTCGTCCTTAGAAAGAGACTAACTAGGGACGAACTTAGACTAACTTGGGACGAACTTAGACTAACCTTGTAATGAGACTAACGTTTGTCTTTGTTCGTCCCAAGTTAGTCTCGTTAGTCTCATTCTATGGTTTGTCTAAGTTCGTCCTTAGAAAGAGACTAACTAGGGACGAACTTAGACTAACTTGGGACGAACTTAGACTAACTTTATAATGAGACTAACGTTTGTCTTTGTTCGTCCCAATTTAGTCTCGTTAGTCTCATTCTAAGGTTTGTCTAAGTTTGTCCTTAGAAAGAGACTAACTAGGGACGAACTTAGACTAACTTGGGACGAACTTAGACTAACCTTGTAATGAGACTAACGTTTGTCTTTGTTCGTCCCAAGTTAGTCTCGTTAGTCTCATTCTAAAGTTTGTCTAAGTTCGTCCTTAGAAAGAGACTAACTAGGGACGAACTTAGACTAACTTGGGACGAACTTAGACTTACTTTATAATGAGACTAACGTTTTTCTTTGTTCGTCCCAAGTTAGTCTCGTTAGTCTCATTCTAAGGTTTGTCTAAGTTCGTCCTTAGAAAGAGACTAACTAGGGACGAACTAAGACTAACCTTATAATGAGACAAACGTTTGTCTTTGTTTGTCCCAAGTTAGTCTCGTTAGTCTCATTCTAAGGTTTGTCTAAGTTCGTCCTTAGAAAGAGACTAACTAGGGACGAACTTTGACTAACTTGGGACGAACTTAGACTAACATTGTAATGAGACTAACGTTTGTCTTTGTTCGTCCCAAGTTAGTCTCGTTAGTCTCATTCTAAGGTTTGTCTAAGTTCGTCCTTAGAAAGAGACTAACTAGGGACGAACTTAGACTAACTTTATAATGAGACTAACGTTTGTCTTTGTTCGTCCCAAGTTAGTCTCGTTAGTCTCATTCTAAGGTTTGTCTAAGTTCGTCCTTAGAAAGAGACTAACTAGGGACGAACTTAGACTAACTTGGGACGAACTTAGACTAACCTTGTAATGAGACTAACGTTTGTCTTTGTTCGTCCCAAGTTAGTCTCGTTAGTCTCATTCTAAGGTTTGTCTATGTTCGTCCTTAGAAAGAGACTAACTAGGGACGAACTTAGACTAACTTGGGACGAACTTAGACTAACCTTGTAATGAGACTAACGTTTGTCTTTGTTCGTCCCAAGTTAGTCTTGTTAGTCTCATTCTAAGGTTTGTCTAAGTTCGTCCTTAGAAAGAGACTAACTTGGGACGAACTTAGACTAACCTTGTAATGAGACAAACATTTGTCTTTGTTCGTCCCAAGTTAGTTTCGTTAGTCTCCTTCTAAGGTTTGTCTAAGTTCGTCCTTAGAAAGAGATTAACTAGGGACGAACTTAGACTAACTTGGAACGAACATAGACTAACCTAGTAATGAGACTAACGTTTGTGTTTGTTCGTTCCAAGTTTGTCTCGTTAGTCTCATTCTAAGGTTTGTCTAAGTTCGTCCTTAGAAAGAGACTAACTAGGGACGAACTAAGACTAACCTTATAATGAGACAAACGTTTATCTTTGTTCGTCCCAAGTTAGTCTTGTTAGTCTCATTCTAAGGTTTGTTTAAGTTCGTCCTTAGAAAGAGACCAATTAGGGACGAACTTAGACTAACTTGGGACGAACTATGACTAACCTTGAAATGAGAGTTTGGCTCGTTAGTCTCATTCTAAGGTTTGTCTAATTCGTCCTTAGAAAGGGACTAACATGGGACGAAGTTAGACTGACCTTATAATGAGACTAACGTTTGTCTTTGTTCGTCCCAAGTTAGTCTCACTAGTCTCTTTCAAAGGTTTGTCTAAGTTCGTCCTTAGAAAGAAACAAACTAGGGACGAACTTAGACTAACTCGGGACGAACTTAGACTAACTTTATAATGAGACTAACGTTTGTCTTTGTTCGTCCCAAGTTAGTCTCGTTATTCTCATTCTAAGGTTTGTCTAAGTTCGTCCTTAGAAAGAGACTAACTAGGGACGAACTTAGACTAACTTGGGACGAACTTAGACTAACCTTGTAATGAGACTAACGTTTGTCTTTGTTCGTCCCAAGTTAGTCTCGTTAGTCTCATTCTAAGGTTTGTCTAAGTTCGTCCTCAGAAAGAGACTAATAGGGACGAACTTAGACTAACTTGGGACGAACTTAGACTAACTTTATAATGAGACTAACGTTTGTGTTTGTTCGTCCCAAGTTAGTCTCGTTAGTCTCATTCTAAGGTTTGTCTAAGTTCGTCCTTAGAAAGAGACTAACTAGGGACGAACTTAGACTTACTTGGGACGAACTTAGACTAACCTTGTAATGAGACTAACGTTTGTCTTTGTTCGTCCCAAGTTAGTCTCATTAGTCTCATTCTAAGGTTTGTCTAAGTTCGTCCTTAGAAAGAGACTAACTAGGGACGAACTTAGACTTACTTGGGACGAACTTACACTAACCTTGTAATGATTCTAATGTTTGTCTTTGTTCGTCCCAAGTTAGTCTCGTTAGTCTCATTCTAAGGTTTGTCTAAGTTCGTCCTTAGAAAGAGACTAAATAGGGACGAACTTAGACTAACTTGGGACGAACTTAGACTAACTTTATAATGAGACTAACGTTTGTCTTTGTTCGTCCCAAGTTAGTCTTGTTAGTCTCTTTCAAAGGTTTGTCTAAGTTCGTCCTTAGAAAGAAACAAACTAGGGACGAACTTAGACTAACTCGGGATGAACTTAGACTAACTTTATAATGAGACTAACGTTTGTCTTTGTTCGTCCCAAGTTAGTCTCGTTATTCTCATTCTAAGGTTTGTCTAAGTTCGTCCTTAGAAAGAGACTAACTAGGGACGAACTTAGACTAACTTGGGACGAACTTAGACTAACCTTGTAATGAGACTAACGTTTGTCTTTGTTCGTCCCAAGTTAGTCTCGTTAGTCTCATTCTAAGGTTTGTCTAAGTTCGTCCTTAGAAAGAGACTAAATAGGGACGAACTTAGACTAACTTGGGACGAACTTAGACTAACTTTATAATGAGACTAACGTTTGTTTTTGTTCGTCCCAAGTTAGTCTCGTTAGTCTCATTCTAAGGTTGGTCTAAGTTCGTCATTAGAAAGAGACTAATTAGGGACGAACTTAGACTAACTGGGAACGAACTTAGACTAACCTAGTAATGAGACTAACGTTTGTCTATGTTCGTCCCAAGTTAGTCTCGTTAGTCTCATTCTAAGGTTTGTCTAAGTTCGTCCTTAGAAAGAGACTAACTAGGGACGAACTTAGACTAACTTGGGACGAACTTAGACTAACCTTGTAATGAGACTAACGTTTGTCTTTGTTCGTCCCAAGTTAGTCTCGTTAGTCTCATTCTAAAGTTTGTCTAAGTTCGTCCTTAGAAAGAGACTAACTAGGGACGAACTTAGACTAACTTGGGACGAACTTAGACTTCCTTTATAATGAGACTAACGTTTTTCTTTGTTCGTCCCAAGTTAGTCTCGTTAGTCTCATTCTAAGGTTTGTCTAAGTTCGTCCTTAGAAAGAGACTAACTAGGGACGAACTAAGACTAACCTTACAATGAGACAAACGTTTGTCTTTGTTCGTCCCAAGTTAGTCTCGTTAGTCTCATTCTAAGGTTTGTTTAAGTTCGTCCTTAGAAAGAGACCAACTAGGGACGAACTTAGACTAACTTGGGACGAACTATGACTAACCTTAAAATGAGAGTTTGTCTCGTTAGTCTCATTCTAAGGTTTGTCTAAGTTCGTCCTTAGAAAGGGACTAACATGGGATGAAGTTAGACTGACCTTATAATGAGACTAACGTTTGTCTTTGTTCGTCCCAAGTTAGTCTCACTAGTCTCATTCAAAGGTTTGTCTAAGTTCGTCCTTAGAAAGAAACAAACTAGGGACGAACTTAGACTAACTCGGGACGAACTTAGACTAACTTTATAATGAGACTAACGTTTGTCTTTGTTCGTCCCAAGTTAGTCTCGTTAGTCTCATTCTAAGGTTTGTCTAAGTTCGTCCTTAGAAAGAGACTAACTAGGGACGAACTTAGACTAACTTGGGACGAACTTAGACTAACCTTGTAATGAGACTAACGTTTGTCTTTGTTCGTCCCAAGTTAGTCTCGTTAGTCTCATTCTAAAGTTTGTCTAAGTTCGTCCTTAGAAAGAGACTAACTAGGGACGAACTTAGACTAACTTGGGACGAACTTAGACTTCCTTTATAATGAGACTAACGTTTTTCTTTGTTCGTCCCAAGTTAGTCTCGTTAGTCTCATTCTAAGGTTTGTCTAAGTTCGTCCTTAGAAAGAGACTAACTAGGGACGAACTAAGACTAACCTTACAATGAGACAAACGTTTGTCTTTGTTCGTCCCAAGTTAGTCTCGTTAGTCTCATTCTAAGGTTTGTTTAAGTTCGTCCTTAGAAAGAGACCAACTAGGGACGAACTTAGACTAACTTGGGACGAACTATGACTAACCTTAAAATGAGAGTTTGTCTCGTTAGTCTCATTCTAAGGTTTGTCTAAGTTCGTCCTTAGAAAGGGACTAACATGGGATGAAGTTAGACTGACCTTATAATGAGACTAACGTTTGTCTTTGTTCGTCCCAAGTTAGTCTCACTAGTCTCATTCAAAGGTTTGTCTAAGTTCGTCCTTAGAAAGAAACAAACTAGGGACGAACTTAGACTAACTCGGGACGAACTTAGACTAACTTTATAATGAGACTAACGTTTGTCTTTGTTCGTCCCAAGTTAGTCTCGTTAGTCTCATTCTAAGGTTTGTCTAAGTTCGTCCTTAGAAAGAGACTAACTAGGGACGAACTTAGACTAACTTGGGACGAACTTAGACTAACCTTGTAATGGGACTAACGTTTGTCTTTGTTCGTCCCAAGTTAGTCTCGTTAGTCTCATTCTAAGGTTTGTCTAAGTTCGTCCTTAGAAAGAGACTAAATAGGGACGAACTTAGACTAACTTGGGACGAACTTAGACTAACTTTATAATGAGACTAACGTTTGTTTTTGTTCATCCCAAGTTAGTCTCGTTAGTCTCATTCTAAGGTTTGTCTAAGTTCGTCCTTAGAAAGAGACTAACTAGGGACGAACATAGACTTACTTGGGACGAACTTAGACTAACCTTGTAATGAGACAAACGTTTGTCTTTGTTCGTCCCAAGTTAGTCTCGTTAGTCTCATTCTAAGGTTTGTCTAAGTTCGTCCTTAGAAAGAGACTAACTAGGGACGAACTTAGACTTACTTGGGACGAACTTACACTAACCTTGTAATGAGACTAACGTTTGTCTTTGTTCGTCCCAAGTTAGTCTCGTTAGTCTCATTCTAAGGTTTGTCTAAGTTCGTCCTTCGAAAGAGACTAACTAGGGACGAACTTAGACTAACCTTAGAATGAGAATAAAGTTTGTCTTTGTTCGTTCCAAGTTAGTCTCGTTAGTCTCATTCAAAGGTTTGTCTAAGTTCGACCTTAGAAAGTGACTAACTTGGGACGAACTTAGACTAACTTGGGACGAACTTAGACTAACCTTAGAATGAGAGTTTGTCTCGTTAGTCTCATTCTAAGGTTTGTCTAAGTTCGTCCTTAGAAAGAGACTCACTTGGAACGAACTTAGACTAACCTTGTAATGAGACTAACATTTGTCTTTGTTCGTCCCAAGTTAGTTTCGTTAGTCTCCTTCTAAGGTTGGTCTAAGTTCGTCATTAGAAAGAGACTAATTAGGGACGAACTTAGACTAACTGGGAACGAACTTAGACTAACCTAGTAATGAGACTAACGTTTGTCTATGTTCGTCCCAAGTTAGTCTCGTTAGTCTCATTCTAAGGTTTGTCTAAGTTCGTCCTTAGAAAGAGACTAACTAGGGACGAACTTAGACTAACTTGGGACGAACTTAGACTAACCTTGTAATGAGACTAACGTTTGTCTTTGTTCGTCCCAAGTTAGTCTCGTTAGTCTCATTCTATGGTTTGTCTAAGTTCGTCCTTAGAAAGAGACTAACTAGGGACGAACTTAGACTAACTTGGGACGAACTTAGACTAACTTTATAATGAGACTAACGTTTGTCTTTGTTCGTCCCAATTTAGTCTCGTTAGTCTCATTCTAAGGTTTGTCTAAGTTTGTCCTTAGAAAGAGACTAACTAGGGACGAACTTAGACTAACTTGGGACGAACTTAGACTAACCTTGTAATGAGACTAACGTTTGTCTTTGTTCGTCCCAAGTTAGTCTCGTTAGTCTCATTCTAAAGTTTGTCTAAGTTCGTCCTTAGAAAGAGACTAACTAGGGACGAACTTAGACTAACTTGGGACGAACTTAGACTTACTTTATAATGAGACTAACGTTTTTCTTTGTTCGTCCCAAGTTAGTCTCGTTAGTCTCATTCTAAGGTTTGTCTAAGTTCGTCCTTAGAAAGAGACTAACTAGGGACGAACTAAGACTAACCTTATAATGAGACAAACGTTTGTCTTTGTTTGTCCCAAGTTAGTCTCGTTAGTCTCATTCTAAGGTTTGTCTAAGTTCGTCCTTAGAAAGAGACTAACTAGGGACGAACTTTGACTAACTTGGGACGAACTTAGACTAACATTGTAATGAGACTAACGTTTGTCTTTGTTCGTCCCAAGTTAGTCTCGTTAGTCTCATTCTAAGGTTTGTCTAAGTTCGTCCTTAGAAAGAGACTAACTAGGGACGAACTTAGACTAACTTTATAATGAGACTAACGTTTGTCTTTGTTCGTCCCAAGTTAGTCTCGTTAGTCTCATTCTAAGGTTTGTCTAAGTTCGTCCTTAGAAAGAGACTAACTAGGGACGAACTTAGACTAACTTGGGACGAACTTAGACTAACCTTGTAATGAGACTAACGTTTGTCTTTGTTCGTCCCAAGTTAGTCTCGTTAGTCTCATTCTAAGGTTTGTCTATGTTCGTCCTTAGAAAGAGACTAACTAGGGACGAACTTAGACTAACTTGGGACGAACTTAGACTAACCTTGTAATGAGACTAACGTTTGTCTTTGTTCGTCCCAAGTTAGTCTTGTTAGTCTCATTCTAAGGTTTGTCTAAGTTCGTCCTTAGAAAGAGACTAACTTGGGACGAACTTAGACTAACCTTGTAATGAGACAAACATTTGTCTTTGTTCGTCCCAAGTTAGTTTCGTTAGTCTCCTTCTAAGGTTTGTCTAAGTTCGTCCTTAGAAAGAGATTAACTAGGGACGAACTTAGACTAACTTGGAACGAACATAGACTAACCTAGTAATGAGACTAACGTTTGTGTTTGTTCGTTCCAAGTTTGTCTCGTTAGTCTCATTCTAAGGTTTGTCTAAGTTCGTCCTTAGAAAGAGACTAACTAGGGACGAACTAAGACTAACCTTATAATGAGACAAACGTTTATCTTTGTTCGTCCCAAGTTAGTCTTGTTAGTCTCATTCTAAGGTTTGTTTAAGTTCGTCCTTAGAAAGAGACCAATTAGGGACGAACTTAGACTAACTTGGGACGAACTATGACTAACCTTGAAATGAGAGTTTGTCTCGTTAGTCTCATTCTAAGGTTTGTCTAATTCGTCCTTAGAAAGGGACT